>OZ024733.1:31989276-37428319 GCA_964016875.1 Fallopia convolvulus
AGTTGGAGGTTTGAGATTCTCCAATGGGAAGAGACTTGAAGTGTCGACCAATGATTGGTGGAAAGTGAGGTGTGAGACATGTTACATTGCCATTGGTGGAAGATGGGGTCTAGTTGGAGGTTTGAGGTTCTCTCATGTGGAAAGAGACTTGATATTCGAGGTGTAGACAATTGATTGGTGGAAAGTGAGGAATGCAATCTCATCAATGGCATCACTAGTTGGAGTCTTCTTAGCATGCGATCTTATCTTGTCGTTAATCAATGCGCTAACTGCGCAAGGTGCCAAGGTAGTTGACCGTCATGTGAGATACGCGCACTAATTATACTGGAATCCTCGAGGGAGATTTACTTGATATCTTGTATCTTTATACTTTTGGTTCATTGAGCGCGTTGTTTTTACATTGGCGAAATTATTTTGCCCGGCTTGGTGTGTTGTTGCGAGTGATTTCACCAATGTTATCATGCCACGATGCAAGTTTTGAGCTTATGTGTGTCATGTATTCTCGATTTCTCCTCGTGTTTCGACTATCTCTTTTGTTGTCTAGTGTTCAAATTTGACCATTGTGGCTCGATGCAGAAACATGAAACTCATAATTGGCTCTAATCTACTTGACTTGGGCCTTTCACTAATGCAGAGACTTAATGGGCCTCATCTATTGGAAGACGAAGAAGATTCAGAAGTTGAGACGCATTTTAGGACTTGCTTTAGATTAAATGGAATGACAATGTTTTGGTGAAAGAGTGTGTATAAAAGGAAATGTGAAACCTTGATGAGCTTGTCTTGCAAATACTTGTGTCGTTGTGGGAAAGATAGGGTTTTGCTCTATCGAGCTATTCTTTGGCGATTCTACAATGACTCCAAAGATGTGATTGAGACCGAATGGGGGAAGAGAGAAAAGTGTGTGATGAGGGAGTTTGGAGTCACAATGATTGTCTCTAGTGCAAAGCTTTCTCAAAAAGCTTTGCGGTGTCCTCTAAGGTAACCTTCTTCATCTTTGCTTAATCTCTTCCTTTGCTTTGTGCCTTGTTTCTTCCCTAGCTTTAGTTTTCTTCCTTTTTTTCGTTTGGGTGTGCTTGCTTTCTACATGAAAACTGTTTTGACCTTAGATGCCTAATGGATTGGGTGAATCTCTCCTCTTAAGGTTCCATAGAGTGGGGGTAACACCATACTATGTTAACAAATATTCTTTATCCACTTTATAAGTTACGTTGGAACGGTATTAAGAACTATTAAGTTTCAAATAATAGATCGACGTTTTCTCTATTAGTGTTGATCATAACAAATGCTATTAGGAACTAACATGATTATCTAAGTATTTCAGGGGAAGTGGGGAGCTATGGATGCCACAAGAACTACAAAAGAATTAAGGAATGAAGTTGTGTGGAGTTGTCCCTCTAAAAAAGATTGTCTTGTGTGTCAAGGAAAAAGGGTATAAACATCCTTTAGCACTTCAAGGAAACAAGGGTAGACGTCTTTTACGAGAATTGTCTTGTACCCCAAGGGTAAAAGGGTATGGGTGTAAATTGTGCCCTTGGCAAGGACAATTAACTACACTCATTCATTATAAATAGATAGAGGTCTCCTAGGGTTTCACGCCTTTTGAGTGAACAATAAAATATCAAGACTAAGAGCATTCCGAGCAAGGAAGAAGGTGTCGACAAATGAGTGTCCAATCTCGATGATGATAAAGGCGACTTCGGAGCTAAGGGAATTGAAACGGAGATCGCGAGGAAAGGTTTGGCACTTTTGTCTTGATTGTTTTGGTTTGCTTAGGAACTAGGTTGATAGGATCGTTAGCGTTGCTACAAATTTGTTGATTTCTTGTAACAAAGAAGTTCGAGTCTTGCCATTGTAACTAATGAACAAATCAATAAGAATAGTAGCCATTTAAAATGTTCTAAGGAAGTATATGTTTACCCACTATACATGTTGGTTAACATGGGGCTCCTCTATAAAGGAACTGTGTTTATTATTGTCTTTGCTTCTGGCGTTTTTATATTCTACTGCCTAAGAAATAGTTCCTAGAATGGTTCCTTAACTCTTGACCGATGCGTATCGATCCAGCAATTGGTATTAGAGCCCGACTCTAGATTTTTGGGTTACGTTACGAGCTGCAAAGACGGCTATTGACTTGAATGCGATTGGTCTCGAGAACAAAAAGTTGCCATGACTTATTGAAGGACGCTTTAAAAGATGGAAAGTTCTCATGAAGGATTGAATGAGGAGTCGTGACTATCAGGCTTGGATGGTAAGGTTGAGCAAACGGATATATTTGATCCGATCCGGTATACCGGATATCCGGTATTTTTTTCTTAAAATTCTGATCCATATCCGATCCGTTATATGTCGGATGTCCGGTCAAAAATATCCGATTGGATCGGATATCTGATAGTGGATACCCAAAATATCTGTTTTGTAAAATATTGTCATTTTAATTCAAAAATTTTAAAGTGGATCAACGGATATCCGAATCGGATATCCGCTAATCTAAGATAAAAACTTGATTAACAACATTATTTAAAGGTGTCATATGTCAAATTGTAAACGTACTTAAGTTGTAACTAAACTATATACATACTATATTCCCTATCTAATAAGTATACTACAATATTTAATAAGCATACTATATTATATACATACTATATTCCCTATCTAAAAATATATTATATATAATACCGGATATTTCGGATATATCCGTTTACCTTAAACCTCGATCTGTATCCGATCCGAATATCCGAAAAAATTAGCCGGATCGGATCGGCGGATTTTTCGGATCGAATCAATGGATCGACAAATTTTGCTCACCCCTATTGGATGGTCATCGAGAATTTATTGTCAATGAAGCCATCAGGGATGATCTCTCCAAATGGGGTGCAAATGAGTGGAAGTGCATGGAAGCAAACTTCAAGGCCAAGATGTATCTCAACAACACTATGTGTGAACAAGATGTTGACAAAGTTGGGAACCTTAAGATTGTTAAGGAGATGTGTGTTGCCATTCAACAAAAGCACATGGGCAATTCCCGATCTCAAGGAAGATCACTAAATGGATGCTAGAATGGAGTTCTTCAAATTCTGTATTGAACAAGGGGGATTCATTTCCATCTATCAATCTCATTTTGAAGCTCTTTGCATAAAGCTTACTAGTTTGGGAATTACCAAGGAAAAGATCTTTGACAAGATGAAGATCCAACAAGTCATCAATGGTCTTTGAATGGAATGGACCCATGATAGAACTACTTTTAGAGAAAATCTTGAGAACAAAAACTTACTTCTCCATGAAATTTTTGGGCAACTAAAATCCTATGAAGCAAGAAGGATGATAGACAAGGAACTTGACAAGTCCAACAAAGGAATTGCGTTAAAGCTTGAGAAGGTACTTAAGTGAATACGGAAACAATTTGAGAACTCTAAGGAGGATGAAGAAGATGAAATTGTTCTCATCACTAAGTCTCTTCACTCTTTTTACAAGAAAGGCAAGTTCAAAAGGAACTACAATGGAGTCAGTTCCACAATGAGCAACAACAAATCAAGCGAAAAAGACTTCAAAGATGTGATGTGTTTCAAGTGTTACAAGAAGGGTCATTTTGCCTAAGCTTGTCCTCAAGAAACTGATGATAAGAAACCAAACAACATGGCGTACATTGTGACGTGGAGCGATTTTGAGGATGAGGATCCTGAAGCTTGGGCCAACGAAAATGTGTGCGCTATGGACATTGAAGATGAGTCTGAATTAGGGTTGTCAATTACCCATAGGTGACCGACTCAGCCGTTTAACCCACACGAAATAAACGGGTGAAAACCCAATCAAAGCGAGTGACGGGCGGTCCGGATGACGGGTGAAACAGGTTATGGGTCGGGTAAGGGTGAGATTTTATCACCCAATAACCCGACCCATCAACCGACCCATCACCCGTTTCACGCAAACCACCCATATAACCCGTTTTAGCCCATAATTTCTAATATGTATGGGCATTTGAAGTCACTCATATAACTCATTTTGGACTTTTGATAAATAAGTCCATTTGTAACCCATCTTTGACTCCATTTTGATATTTATTGCTTATGAGATCAAGGGCGTAGCCAGAAAGTTGTCATTGTAGGGGCCAATAAATTTTCCAACATAGCTAATGTACGTTTCAAGAATGTCGAAATAAAAAATACAAATTTAGACAAAGAAGAGAACATATTTTATATAGGAGGTACTAAAATATTTCAAAATACAATTACATTAAAACAAGAGTTTATAATAACAACTTATATAATTATGAATTATGTTTCAGAATACATTTAGGTTAAGAAAACAAAAATGTTTCAGAATACAAATTAATTGAATCTATAAACATTAAAAGCCCGTTTCTAAAAAATAAAACCCAAACTAAAGCCCTCGTGCTAATAATGAATTGTAAGATTCGAGATATCCCAAAAATAACTTATTGTTTCAAAGTTTTCGGGTTCAATTACATTATGAAAGTAGGAAGTTTAAAAAGATAAAAATGACTTGTTAGAAGTGGTTTGTATACATCCAATCTTCAAACGTTCATAACTTTTTGTTGAAATATCAGAATGGAGATTATAATATATCAAATCGAAACTATTGACAAGAGAAACATATATATGGAAAAAATTGGATTGAGGGGGGAGGGGGGGCATGGCCCCCACCCGCCCCAATATAGATCCGCCCCTGTATGGGATTATTTTTTGTTTATGTATGGATTATGGATATTTGTTTTAGTTTATGTACGATAATTTATTTATAGACATAAAATACAACGATTATACAATGGTTATACGGGTGAACGAGTCAACCATATAACTAGCGAGTGACGGGTGGTTTGGGTGATGGGTAGAGCATTTCACGGGTGACGGGTGGGGCGTTTTAACTTGCGGGTCGGGTGGTGGAAGTGCTCCACCCACCCATAACCCGACCCATTGACAGCCCTAGTCTGAAGCATCACAAGAAGAGGTAAGTGGTCAAACCATTCTTAATTCCCTTGAAATTTATGATAAACTAGGTCTTATTCACATGATGTCTAAACTTATTAAATAAAATGTTAAAATGCAAAAGGACTTAGATGAGTATGACAAATTGTGCCTTGAGTTGAAGGAAATTGTCAAATCTATCTCTTGTTCCATGTGTGATAAACTTCAAATGGAGCTTAATTCTCTTAATTAGAGTTATTAATAATGACCTTAGGACAGATTGATTGGACCTCACTCTTGAAAAAGATGATCTTTTAAAGGAACGTCAAAAATAGGATGGAAAGGGGACATGTGATCTTTCCAAGAAAGTTAGTTTCATTACTCAAGAAGAGCTCATTGAGAGTAAACATTTGGAACTACAAATTGAAAAGATAAAGAATTCCCATCTAGAAGAAAGGATCAGGGTTCTAGAAAGTGGAACAATAGGAAATGGGGAGTACTATATGGGTAAAGTTGGTCATAAGATATATGTGAAGATAGCTAAAGGGAAGGGGTTTAGTGTTCCTAAAAAAGAAACTATGGAGAAAAATAGGATCCAGAAACCTCACCCAAAGTATTACCTAGGAGAGTACTAAAAAACTTGTTGGCACTATGAGGCTTGTGGTCACTATAAAGAACAATGTAGGAAGAGAAAAGCTCAGGTTGAAGCAAACAACAAAGCTTAGAACAATGAAATGAAATATCAATCTGGTCATAACAAGAATAGGTATAGATTAATGTATAGGAACAATAGCAAAGAGTCGCTTGACGTTAATATTGTTGAGTTTGTTGCTACTCATGAATTTTATCCGTGTAAAGAACCGGGCAAAGAGCATCTTGCCCGGGTAATTAGATCTTGATTAATTGTTCTGTAGGTGGAAGTAAGGGGGACAACGTATGGTTCACTGATAGTGCTTGCTCCAACCAGGTGATGGGAAACAAGAATTATCTCACCTCACTTCACACCCAAGCTGAAGATAGACATGTGTCCTTCGGTAACAAGAAGAAACAATTTTGGGAACATGAAAGAAAAAATTGAACAAATCAACAAATGTCAACAACGACAACTTGGTTAAGGATCTTAGATACAATTTGCCGAGTGTCGCATAAATGTGTGATCAAGGGAGAACAGTATGGTCACTTTTGACTCACATGAATGCCTAGTGGTGAACAAGGAAACAAACAAAGTTATTCTAAGAGGGAAAGGATCAAACAATGTCTACATGGTGGATACTAGTTTCAACCACAAAGAAAATTTAGCATAGGAGACTTGGTCATGTTGGGTTGAATCAAATTCTGAATCTTTTCCTACAAGATTTGGTTATTGGACTTCCAAGGATCAATCTTGACAAGGCAAAGTTGTGTGAAGCTTGTGTCAAGAGAAAGAAAATTTGTAATTCCTTCAAACCCAAAAATGTAGTTACCACTTCAAAGCCTTTGAAATTGATCCATATGGATCTTTGTGATCCCATGGGAACTAATAGTTGTGGAGGGAATATGTATATGTTTGTTATAATTGATGATTTTTCTAGATTCACTCGAGTTATCTTTCTTTTTTCAAAGGGAAATTCATTCAAGGAGTTCGAAGCTTTCATCAAGAGGATACAAGCGAGCCTTGAGTTGAAGTTGAAGGCAAATTGTTCAGATCATGGAACTAAGTTTGAAAACTCATATTTCATGGTTTGCAATAGCGTTTCCCACAAATTTTTAGCACCAAGTACACCTCAGAAAAATGGTGTAGTTGAAAGGAAGAGCATAACTTTAGAGAACATGGCAAGGATGATGATGATTGAAAGTGGAGTTCCTTCAAGCTTTTAGGCCGAGGTGATATCCACAGTTGTTTATATCCTTAATCATGCCATGATTTGTCCTTCAATTTTGAAAACTTCTTATGAGCTAATCAAGGGTAAAAAACCCAACATTTCCCACTTAAGAACTTTTGGTTGCATGTACTTCATTCACAACAATAGGAAAGACAACATTGGGAAATTTGATCCAAGAAGTGATGAAGGAATTTTTGTAGGATATTCCTTGCAAAGCAAAGCCTACAAGGTGCTTAATAAAAGAACAAAGAAGATTGAAGAAAGTATTCATGTAGTGCTCAATGGAGATTTAATGAAGTCAAGAACAGTTCCTCCATCAAAGGACAAACCATTCTCAATTCAAGTAGAAGACACAAATGACGATAAGCTGAGGACTAGAGGAAAGATGACTCGGACTATGCCTCATGGAATAGTTTCTTTCCTCCAGACGAAAATAATGATGATGGAGGAAAGAATGAAGATAATAATGATGATGGGCATGATGACGGTTCTGTGTCACAAGATGTTCCTAATCTCGATGATAACTCACAAGACGATTCTCGTACTAGTTCCCTTAATTCAATTGTTAATGATCAAACTCAAGATCGTGAAGACTCCAATGATGTGCCAAGCTCAAGTATCACAAGGAAAACTTAGGGAATTGTGAAGCTTCAAAAGTTGTCACAAGGAACTATCATCAAAAGAAGGATCATCCTATTGACAACATCATCACACCATACAACAAGGGAGCACTAACTCACTCTTTTGTCCATAATTTGTGTGCTTTCAATGCATTTGTCTCCCTTGTAGAACCAAAGAGCCTTAAGGAAGCCTTACAAGATCCTGACTAGATTTAAGCAATGCAAGAGAAACTACATCAATTTGAAAGAAACAAAATTTGGAAGCTTGTTCCTCGACCAAGCAACAAAAATGTGATTGGAACAAGATGGGTATTCAAAAACAAACTATAGGACACCTGAGTAGTTTCAAGGAACAAGGCAAGGTTGGTTGCTCAAGGATATAATCAAGAAGGAATTGACTATGAAGAAACTTTTGCACTAGTAGCAAGAATCGAAGCAATTCAACTTCTCATTGCTTTGCCACATTCAAGGGGTTCAAACTGTACCAAATGGATGTCAAAACAACTTTTCTCAATGGATACCTTCAAGAGGAGTTGTATGTTACTCAAACTCCATGATTTGAAGATCGTTATTACCCAAATCATGTCTAATTCTTGCAAAGGGCACTGTATGAACTCAAGCAAGCTCCTCGTGATTGGTGTGATAAAGTTGCAAAGTTTCTACAATCCAAATGCTACTAACATGGTTCCATTGACAAAACACTATTTCTAAAGAAGGACTTGAGTGATATCTTAACTCCTCAAGTATTAGGGGTGTTCAACGGGTCGGGTCGCCCGCGACCCGCACCGACCCGATCCGCAATTTGCGGGTCGACCCGTGCGAGTTGGGTCGCGAGTCGAATTTTTTTATTTTGCGGGTCGCGGGTCGGGTCGGGTCAAACTCGCGCGGGTCGACCCGCGACCCGCAATATTTTATAAAAAATTATATTTTTTATAATGTTATTAATATATAAACTATTTTTTTTTATAAAAAATTGATGGATTTACGAGTCGACCCACAAACCCGATAGGTTTTTAAAAAAAATACATGTTTTTAGGTTAAAAATTATTATTTTTAGGTTAAAAATTAATTTTTAGGTAAAAAAATTAGTTTTGACCCGATTGACTTAGTCAAACGGGTTAAGCGGGTTGACCCCGACCCGACCCGTTAGACCCGCGACCCGACCCGCGGGTCGCGGGTCAAAGGTAAAAAAATTTGCCGGTCGCGGGTCGACCCGCAACCTGCAATTTCGGGTCGCGGGTCGACTCGACCCATGAGCACCCCTATCAAGTATATGTTGATGCTATTTTTTTATTCCACTAACTTGGAGCTTGTAGAAAAGTTTGAAAATCTTATGAGCAGTGAAGATGAGCGTGATATGGGAACTAACCTTCTTCTTAGGCCTTCAGATTGTTCAAACAAAAGAAGGAACCAAGATTTATCGACAAAAGTATATCAAAGAGATATTTGGAAAATATGGAATGGAATTTTTAAAACCAATTGATACTCCTATTTCTTCTAACACTTGTTTAGATGCAGATGAAGCATGGATCTATGTTTATCAAAAGCTATATTGAGGGATGATTGGTTCCCTACTTTATCTTACAACTAGTAGACCTGATATTATGTTCTTAATATGCTAATGTGCAAGGTTCCAAGCTAACCCAAAATAATCACATTTGAAAGAAGTGAAAAGAATCTTTGGATACTTGAAAGGGAGAGACAATCTTTGTCTATGGTATTCAAGGAACAGTTCCTTTGAGCTGGTTGCATTTTCGAATGTAAACTTTATAGGATATCTTGTGGATCCCAAAAGTACTTCAAGAATGACACAGTTCCTAGGATCATGTATGGTGTCTTAAGGATTCAAAAAGAAAAAATTTGTTGCTCTTTCCACTAGAGAAGCTATGTATGTCGCAGATGCATCATATCGTTCCCATGTACTTTCGCTTAAGTATCAACTCCAAGATTATGGTATGTCTCTTCGCACTATTCCTCTCAAGTGTAATAATACCAATGCTATTAGCATTTCTAAAAATCACGCGCATCATTCTCGAACAAAGCATATAGAAATTAGGCATCATTTCCTTTATGATCATATGAGAAAGGTTCCATTGAGATGGAACATTGCATAATTGAAGAACAAGTTGTAGATATTTTCACCAAGGCTTTGGATAGAAAACCTTTTGAGCATTTTCGAAAGAAGGTTACAAAAGGTACGTTTGCTATCCTACCCCTCCACTTCTCCTTAAAACCCTTCTTTCCATTTCTCCCCTCCCACCCCTCCATTATTATCTTCAACCTTAAATCTCTAAACCTCCCACGCCTCCATTCTAAACCCTAACTATGTCACCCCTCTAAATCCCTCACCTTAATGGAAGACAAATCCTCACCTCCTCTCCATGAAGCCCCCAACATCCGTGCCATAATTTCCAATGATTCAGAAGGACTTCGAAGATCCCTTTTGGAAGATCTTGAAAAGTATCCATATGAGTATGTTGTCGAACTCTAGGAGAAAATGGCTACTTTTCTCTCCAAACCTTCCCTCACCTCTAAAAACAATGTTCTTCCCAAATAGAATCCAACACCTTCTTCTTCTCTTCCACAACCCTCTATCACCTCACCTTCTTCCATCTTTGATCTAGTGGTGGTTGGAACTACAACAATTGTCGACATACTATCTCTGTCACCACCACAAGCCTCATAGATTCAAGAAGTTGAAGAATGTCCATTAAAATCAACATCCAAAGAGGCGATTGAAGATGTGGATCTTGCACATTTTGAGACGAAGGAGTTTCCATCTGAAAAGTCGACTCCTTTACATGCTTTTGAGAATTGTGGACTCAAGCGAAAACTACACAAGATCGTTGTTGATAGCGAGTTTGAGGAAATAGAGGATGATGTTGAGTTGAATTATGAGAAATCATTGTCAAAGGAAACATCAATGCTGATAATTAACAAAGAAGAAGAAGAAGAAGAAGAAGAAGAAGAAGAAGAAGAAGAAGAAGATGATGATGATGATGACGACGACGACGACGACGACGACGATGACGATGATGCCGACGACGACGATGATGACGACGACGATGACGATGATGACGACGATGATGATGATGAGCCACTTCAGATTGGCTATGAATAAGGTGATGGTTCCAAAAGTCTACAAACAAGGAACCAAAAGAACAAAAAAACTAAACTCGAGGTCAATAAATGAACCACCTCCACTAAAGATAAGAAGATAGTGGTTCCCCTCGTAGTTACTAAAGCCTTTCTCATAAACATGAGTTCAATGATCTTCAAGCTCTCCTCCGCTTTCAAGGATGGTAGAATCTCTATTCCATGCATGCTTGTGTGGATGCTGAACATATCAAGGCATTATGCTCTAGGTTTCACTTGCTTCCAAGAAATGAGACTGATGGACCCATTGTGCACTATAGTTGTGAAGGGGATGCGTTCACCTTTGCCTCTTTTGTCATCAAACAAATCCTCAAGATTCATGCTGAACGATTTTGTTCTCTTCCATGCAATGGGTGGACAATAACTAATGGAAGACCTATGATCCTCAAATATTGTTTGGTAGATTTCCTCCTCATGGAAAGGAGATGACGACTCATGGATTGATTCTTACCACTAAGATGGCACAACAATACGTCACAAGGGTAGTGGTTCCTAGACAAGGGAAGCGAACCACTCTCAACATCCATGACACCATTCTTCTGGATTTATTCCTAAGGAAACAGAAGATCAACTTGCCCAAAATAATCCTGAGTCACATGGGGCAAGTGCTCCTCCAAGAACACTCATTCCCTTCCTTACGCTGCTTTGGTGAAGAAAATAATCAAGAAGGATGATGTGTACAATGTTGAAAATGAAGAGGAAATTGGCCAGGAACTGGAAATGGCCAAAATTCAAAAGATGAAGCACTCCATGGAAGTTTGCCTTTCTCCTCCCAACCATGAATGAGCTACCTACAAATTCCCTTAGCATGTTTTTCCCATCTCTTTAATACATTATGTTTCTATGTTTTCTTATCTTTTGTGCATTATGTCTCTCAATCAAATATAAAATTATCTTTTAGTTATATGTGTGCTATACTTTGTTCCCTTTTTTCCATGTTTAAATCTTTTCGATGATGTCAAAATGGGAAAGTGTGGAAAATTCTAGTGATGCATTGTTTAAGAAAATAAATGTTTCCTTCGCTAATGGGGAACTATTTGCCAAAATTTTAAAAGTAAACACTGCAACTCCATCTCAAGGGGGAACTATCACTATCATTCATACTTGCATTTCATGGAACTATCCTGTTTACTTAGTCAATTTTTTGAAATGGGTTTATCATCAAAAATGGGGAAATTATTAGAAGAATATTAGGAACTGTTAAGTTTCGAATATTGGATGGATGTTTTCTCAATTAGTTTTGATAATAACAAACGTCATTGAGAACTAACATGATTATCTACATATTTCTAGGGAACTGTGGATGCCATAGGAACTGCAAAGGAATTAAAAAATGAAGCAGTGTGGAATTGTCCCTCTAACGAAGATTGTCTTGCGGGTCAAGGAAAGAAGGGCATGTACGTCCTTTAGAGCTTCAAGGAAACAAGGTTATAGTTGTCTTTTTAGGAGAATTGCATTGTGCCCCAAGGATAAAAGGGTATGGGTGTAAATTGTGCCCTTGGTAAGGACAATTGATCAACTACCCATTCACTATAAATAGATAGAGGTCTCATAGAGTTTTGTGCCGCTTGAGTGAATAGTAAAATGTTGAGACTAAGAGCATTTCGAGCAAGGAAGAAGATGTCGCGATAAAGGAGATTCCGGAGCTAAGGGAACTACAACGGAGATCATGAGGAAATGTTTGATACTTTTGTCTTGATTGATATGGTTCGCTTAGGAACTAGGTTGATAGGCTCATTCGTGTTGTTAGAAATTTGGTGATTTCTTGCAACAAAGAAGTTTGAGTCTTGTCATTATTGCTAAGGAATAAATCAATAAGCTAATAATAGTAGCCATTCAAAATCTTCTAAGGAGATAGATATTTATCCACTTAACTTGTTGGTTAACGTGAAATTCCTCTATAAAGGAGTTGTGTTTATTATTATATTTACTTCTTGCGTTTTTATATTCCACTGCCTAAGAAATAATTATTAAAACGGTTCTTTAACTTTTAACTAATGTGTATCGACTATCGATCCAACGAGTTTGGTTTTATAGTTCTTTGGAC
The DNA here is from genome assembly GCA_964016875.1 of Fallopia convolvulus. NCBI lineage: Eukaryota > Viridiplantae > Streptophyta > Magnoliopsida > Caryophyllales > Polygonaceae > Fallopia > Fallopia convolvulus. The sequence continues at coordinate 32,001,884 of OZ024733.1, forward strand.
AACACCAAGAAATCTCCATGCCACATAATCTCAAGATGTAATTAATTGGGGTCTTTTTAACTAATGCATATATAGAAAGGAAAACAAAAACCTCTAATGCTCCACACTTAACTTGCATGCATGGCAAATTGTTATAATTTTGTAAAGCACACACCATCAATTGTAATTTAAGGAAAAAAGACGTCTAAAGGGAGAGTTTTTTTAAAGCACTTCACTAGTCTAAGCCTTGAGGTGGTGGAGATGGGTGGGGGTGACAAGTGACTACGACAATATTTTAATTACATGTAATAGTAATAATAATAATAATAATAATAATAATAATAATAATAATAATAATAATAATACGAAGAAAGTGAGTACGACACTTGACCGCCCTTTTGCTCTCATTCAAGCAGTGGATAAATCATAATTCATAAATCTAGGATATATATATGGCCATGTTATCTTCCTTTGATTTATCAAATTCATACCTAAAAACTAATGCGACCCATGTCCAAACAAACAAACATACATATCTATGATCTATCTTTTTATAACAAAATCTATATAATTATTGGTAATACTACAATTTAATAAACTTCGGACCAAAAAGAGCAAATTTAATACGGCAGTACATCTTATAATGTGTTATTGGATTGGCGTGCACGTATTTAATTATCTTGTATGCATCAATGCATGTGTTATTATTATGTTGAACATGTACGTAGGTGCATATGGGTTGTTGGTTAGTTTTAGATTAATTGTATTTTTAATCCTATTCGATCATAAAATTTTAGCTCATTATTTTTAGATTAATTGAACTTTTAACCCTAATCATAAAATTTTAGTCAAGGAGATTAGATTACATATCGATCATAATCGGACAAGTTGGGTTTAGATAGTACTCCGATATATATATGGGATGGAGTTTGCAATTCAAGATCTTCATCATTTCAATGTATGGTTTATTTCAAGTTAAAATTACTTGCGCTTTATTAGGCTACTTTATAGTGCATTGACATTGTAAAGTGCTTGAAATTTTCAGATCAAATTGTGTTTTTGGGCGAGGTCTAAATTTGATAAATTAGGCCTGTTTTGTTAGCTGAAGTATACTTAGGAAGCCTTGAAAGCTTTTCCTATTAAATTGAAGAAACAAGTAGAAAAATTTGTAGCAAAAACTATACTTATGAATACGTGCAAACACACTTTTTCCATTTATCTCGATCCCTTAATAATGATTTGGGTTGCGGGTGACGGATGGGACAAATTCTCAAAAATTAAAATGAGTTTTGTTGTGTACATAATATTGTACTATGCTTTTAATTACAGTAGATATTATACTAAAAATATTTATTTTCTAATTTATCTTTTTGTTATCATTTTGAAGATATCCTTTTTGTTACTTTTCGAAGAAGCCTAATTGTTAGTTAGTTGTAATTGTATTTGTTTTCTCCCACTTGTAATTGTTATTTATTTATATGACCGGGTTTGACAATCAGTATTTAATTTTCCCCCTTTTAATAAGGTAATTGTTTTAGAAGAACTAATAATTGAACTAACTAAATGTGTAAGTAACACCAAAAAAAGAGGATATTTTCCATTTAGATGTTTGAGTAATTTTTAAATCGCTGTATGGTTTTTGTTAGTTTTTTTTTGTTACAATTTTTGTTAGTTATCTTTTTTAGATGGACTAGTTAATTTATTATTTCAATCGATAGAATACAAATCATCTACACATATTATTTTTAAAAGGGTAAAAACAACGTTACTTTGGTAATATTATATTTTAAAAGGGTAAAAATAACGTCATTTTGATATACTAATATTTTATATAAAAAAAAAAGTCAAAATGTCACTAAAAACCATTCCAGTTTATTTTATCGTTGGAATTTGTATTCAGCTTCTAATAAATTTTGCGTTCGTCATTGAAAATTTGAAAGAGAGGTTACTTTTCCAAATCATTGTACTGGTTAGCTATGGTTTTTGTTAATTATCTTTGCTGGTGGATGTGTTGATTTAGTATTTCTATCAAATAATTATTAGCTTGCTCATATTATTACTTGTATTTTTTGGAGGAAAAAAGTCGAGTGGAAGAGCATATTCCTCCAAGTCTGTTGAAGGTTTCGCTTTCATGTACAGGTTTTTACCTTTTTAACCAGGCTACCAAAATGAGAAGGTAAAGTAACCTCTTGAGTCTTGATCCCGGTGTTAACTTTAATCCAAATTACTCGATTTATTTCAAACCTCTCTTTTTAGTTTTTACAAAGGGCAATATTCATTTCAAACCTGAACTACTACTATTAAAATCAGGGTCGATCTCTCTTTTTCTAACTCTGCCAATATCAGGTGAAATAAGATACTGTGTGCTCTCTTTAATCAATACTCGGTATTATTTTAACTTTTAAGTATAATACAAAGCCTTTTCTAATCCTTTTTTAAAACCTGTGAAAGGGTATATATGTTGTTTTGTTAGTTAACTTTTAATCACTCCATTTTCCCTTTACTTTATTACTTGACAAAACTTCAATTGGAAGCAGTTGATCGATCAAATTTGTTAATTTGTCTATTGTCTTGTTGTTTTGGTGTGCTATGAAAAAAAAGTTGTCCATAAGTCTATTGTAACTATGCTCACCAACTGCAACATTCTAACTGTTTTAAAGTTGTGGTTTTGTAATTACCAGCAAGTGTGACAAATAAAGATTAACTTAAAGCTGTCCGAAGCAGTTGAGTACAACAAAGCTTTAAGTGTATGTGTATGGCGAAAAGTCCTAATCAAATCATACAAAACAAGTCCTAATCAAAACATAAAAGATGAGTTTATTATGTAACCACCATTTCAAGCTACCAAATTTCCGACCTACAATTATATATACTAATTCTTTTTCTTTTATTTTACACTTGTTTAACTTATTACGCCAACAAGAAATGTGATCAGATTCCTAATCAAAAATGGGAAACAACCAAGATATTAAAATAATTTTGTCTATTGCCTTGACGTAAGATATGGATGGATGGTAATTCTTGAATTGATCAATATGGAGTTCAATAGTCATTTGTTGTCACTTTGGGTCACCCCTTCAATGTAATGAAAGTGACAGAATAGTATAGCCACAGGCCCACAGAATTCAAATGATACATCTCTTGCTCTTTATTTTAGTCAAAGAAGAGGCTAGACTTTTTAGGGGTGTATTAATAGGGAGAAAATGGGCTATGCCTTTACCTCCAACCAGTAATTGTTGCGGAAGCAGCTTTAGACCAGGCATTCAAGATACCTTCCACCGTAGGATCTCTGATATTGAAATCGAAGGAGGTAACCTCAATCTGATAATTCGTGACATCAATGGCACAAGGAGTTGTTCATGGGTGAGTGAAATGATGCGTGTTGACATCCTTCTTCTGCTGAGGCGCATCAAAATGCACCACATCATTCATTTTTTCAAGGAGATCAACAAAGTAACGGACTTCATCGCGAAGGCTTCTCGTGATGGAGACAACTTGACTGACACAACTTCTAGGGCAACCGGTTTCTCGATGATATGGACTCCTAATTCTTTCTTGTATAAAAAAGAAATCAATGAACAATAAACACCACCATAAAAGTTTTGAGTTTCTTTTACCGAGTGAGATTCTGTTTTACTCCATAATAAGAGTGTTTGAATTACTAAAGACAATGCATTATCTTAAATTAAATTCAGAATCTATAAGGACAATCTAAGCACACTTTCTTTAAGCATAACCGGTGCAAAGTCCGGCCCCCACTTGTTAAAAAAAAAGAAGTGACAAAACAGTTAATAATTGGCAGTTGACATGATACAACTTGGGTAGGAATCATTTACCAGCAGAAATACAATCACAGGTCACATGCTGTAGTGATCCAACAATCTCTCATGACAGAATCCACATGGGGTTTTCCATTTCTTTATGCATAATAACTCCACTGAAAATCCAAAGCTTCTAAAATTACACACTTTCTCATTCAATAAAGTAGGCTGCATATTATATGGGCAATTTCACATGCTTTCAAAAAATGTAAACAAGTCTTGCCTGTCCATCACATGGATAGGGGGTCCAAAAGTAGACCCATTTGAGTACTTAGTCTGACCATGAGTATGTTTCAGTCCTTTTTACAGATAACCAACTCCCAAATTCCCCCCTTTTGATTTTTTTATTTATTAACATACAATAGGAAAATGCCATTTTTCAATCTCAGTAAACAGAAATAGTCCCAGGAGTCCTACTTCTGTCAGGCCTGCATTTATAAAACTAGTTATAATCCTATCAAGACACTATCATACAAGATTATTATGGTTAGTGAACAAGGCAACAGGAAATGGTGGGTTCACTTCAGTATGTTGTATGAATACAACAGCATCTTGATTTTTGCAAAGTACAAGATTGCGCATCATCAATCGTCGTCATAGGAAACATGAGAACTAGTTTTGCATCCAGCTGCTTCAGGTTCCTCAGCACCACAGCAATCATAGAACTTGGCGGCATACGGAGGATCATCTGGACCCAGCTCGTAGTACCTGAGGAAACCAAACATATCATAGGATGCTAGAAATTTACTAGATTAACACCATATCTAAAGAAGCAAGAGATTTGGTAGCATGATTCAGCAGAAATTTACTAGATTAACACCATATCTAAGGAAGCAAGAGTTTTGCATCCACCCCTTTGTCATTGTTTAGGAACCAGATAGCATATACCTCTACTACTAATAACTTTATTTACTATGACACTTTGTTTTACATATGATTCATTTCATCCTAAGATAACTATTGCCCTTTAGTTTACTCATCTACACCTATTCAATGAATCTAACTTTTGATATAAGACAATAACCTCCAGAATATATTAGGCATCCATATATCCAGCATATCCACTACTTGACGCTTCCTATGAGCCTACAACTACCCTTTCATTTTCAAGTGTCAAAATAGATGTAATTGTGTAGATAATATTCCTAATATTAGAGGAATGCAATATGCAGTTCTGCAACCATTTTAGGGAATGCAATATGCAGTTCTGCAACCTTAATGACTGCTAAGCCAGCTGACGGACCAATGAGTCATCTTTCAACTCATGGAAAATATACCAACAACATTAACATTATCACCCGATAGACCCGCACAAGCAGGATCAGGGGGGTCAAGATGGGGGCACCCATACCATGATGGGGAGGATGCGCCCGATAGACCCAAGGAAAACTGAAATTCAGCTATGTGACAATAATAACTGAATTTAGTTAAGATGCACCAAATTGATATAGAGGCTATATCCATCTCAAAGGCAATGTATCAGCCAATGAGTAAGAGGACGTGCCCCATAACAAATTCACACTTTGAATGCTAATTTCATAACAGCAAAACTAAAATTGCTCATTGTAAAACTAAGAAAGATCTAAAGATGCTACTCTGTATAATAAGGAGATGTAATAATAGGAATCATAAAATGCAGACATTACCCCAGCAAGGAGTATGCATTCTTTGTAGCCAAAAGTCCAAAAAAAGTTCCAAAATATGAGATATTTTTGCGTTTCTACAGCAATGACAACTCAATTTCTGATGCTAAAAAAAATGCAGGAGAGCTTCTCTTTCAAAGGCATCAAATACTGCCCATACATGACTGCACCTCAGAAAAAAGAAAGAGCATCGGAGCTTCATTTTATCATAAAATATTTACTTTGGTCCTCAGTAGCACATACACAAAATCCACTTTAGCAACATCCTCCCAAAGACCGAAGATATTTAGGGACCCGAAGATAACCCAAAGGCACTCAAGTTTTCACTTTAGGAGCAATAACTAATGCTCGTTAATTTAATTGGATTCCAAATATAAATAGTGGCCTGCCTGAAGCAACTTCTCTTACAATTTTTTTCTCTTTGTCCTTCAGCCTTCAACTTATGGAGTTGCCACAAATACTATTCGAGTCTATTTCATAGTTTCATCCATCTTAATAAAACTAAACATAGAGTAGTTCAACTTCTGGAATCCAAGACAATTTGGAGCTCTAGTCACACTCTTCCATTTGTGGATTCTTTCCAAAAATCGTTCGTCCAATCCATACACGGTCTCAATCAGTTGATGTGATGCGACTTAAATTTTATACCCTAGATAGAATTGCCGGATAAAGCTCTGTCCAATGGATTTTCCTAATAAGACCGTAATGTTTACTAGCAATGGCATGATGCATGCTAAATTCTTCCTCTTCAGCGCCATTGATTCACGATCCCTTCATCCCAAGGTAACTTGTACAAATTAAACACAAGTTAAAGCTCTAGTTGTTGTTTTTGTAAGAACCAATTTTCTATTTGAGGGTTTCAATGTGTTAAAATTGTAATTCATAGGGGGGACCGATACAATTGAAGATGAAAAAACGGACGGGATGAGCACAGTGTTCTTAGAGAAAGAGAGAGATAATAGAGGCGAGAAAGAGATGATTAAAACCTTTTCTGATCGTCGTGACGGCGGCAAACGAAGAAGGAAGGATGAAATCGGCAAGCGGAAGAGTTGTTGGAAGAAGGTGAATAGCTCTGCTTGCATCTCTTGCACACTTTCTCCTTCTCTATCTTCATCGTGTCGTCCATTTTAGGGAATCTCTCTTCTTCAACTGGGTTCTGATTTTCCAGAATCTCAAGAAACCCAACTCGATCATTTTGTCTCTCCCCTTTGTTTGCCCACGGGTTCGGGTCAATCCGCATCCGGGTTGAAAATGGAATTTATTTAATTTTTTTTACATATGATTGCTAGTAAAAAATTACTCCCTCCGTCCCCAAAAGATCCGGGCAACAGCCCAAGTGAGGAATAAATAAACAAAACAAGAAAGGCTAAGGGCATACCAAACGAGGTAAGGCCCGACCTCTCAAATCGTCCAACAACAAAGTAGTTGAACCCACAGGCGGGTCAACCAAAGAATGAAAACCTAACAGAAAGGAAAAGGCAAGTGAGGCGAGGGAGTCGGCGACCATGTTCGCTTCCCTAAAGACATGAAAAGCTTGGGCATTTCAATCCCGAGCAAGGAAGCCTTGGCATGCGACACCAGGCTGAAAAGAGGATGAGTCGGCCATCGGGACCGTGCAATAACCGATATAATAAACGAACCCCGCGACCCACTGGCCATCCAAGTCACGTAACACGCCCCCCGCAGCAGCACGGTCGTCACCAAGCACCGAGCCATCCCAGTTGGATCTTGACCCAACCGGGCGGCGGCCTTCCCCAAGCAATGTACTTCTCCACCGTAGGGCTTCTGATCGGAAGAGGGGAGAGATTATGATGGTGATCTGTAAAGGTGAGAAGAAAAAGGGGTTGAAAGGATAGATTTTTTATTGGATAATGTGTGTAAAAAATGAGATTGGATGAGGGTAATATTATAAGAAAAAGTTGATATAAAAAGAAAGATAAAAAATGGACAAACTTTTCGAGACATATGAAAAGAAAATCTGGACAATCTTTCGGGGACGGAGAGAGTAGTAACAAATGGACACAACGAAATGTCAGTAGTTCAGAACTGTTGTCTAAAATACGAGTTTTGCCATGTTCTTGCTCAAAATGTGTTTTGAAATTGGGGATAATGTGTTCATTCAAATTTATACACGTATTAATCGGACACTAAATTAGATGAGCTAGCTATAAGGCTATGTTTGTTAAGTCACCAAAAAAACTAGTTGGAGTTGCAAAACTAGCTAAAGTTGTAAAATTAGCTGTAAAAGTAGTTGAAGTTTTAAAAATATATATAAACAGTGTTTGGTAATGTTCAACTAGTTTATTGTAGTAATTAATAATTTAAATTTCATTTTATTATAGAGTTATTCTTATTTAGGAAATGATTATATTTTTAATTCGAAAAACTACTAAAAGCTAGTGCAAAAGCTTTAAAAACTAGCTTTGTCAAAAAACTAGTTTTACAACTAGTTGCTAGTTTTTATGTGTCAAACAAACAGCGTTTATACGAGCTTTTGCAACTAGTTGGAAAACTCCAACTAATTTTTAGTACCTAACAAACACACCCTAAAAAAAGATATCGTTAATTTAATACTAAGGACAACAATCAATCGCATTGCGTTGAAACTAGACCAAAACTTAGTAATATAATTATCACTATTGGAAAATCAAGTAAAATTGAACGTTTTGCAAATAATGCCCAATTATTGGGGGATCTAGTATAATTTTCATATTTATGAATAACTTTACGCGGGGTACATACGCACAGTTTTTTTTAAAAGCACACAGAATGGACGCGCAACACCGTTTCGCGCGAATTAGCGTTGCGCGGAAGGGCAAAACCGTAAACTGGAAAATGGGATTCGGGAAATGAGGTTGGGCCGCGCGAAATGGGCCTGCGCGCGTTTTAAGCCGCTCGAAACGGGCTTGCGAGCCGAATTAGGGTTTAGGGCAAACGCGAGCCGCCGCCAACATTGGGCCGCTTGAAACGGGCCTGCGCACCATTCGGGCCGCTCGAAACGGGCCTGCGCGGAACCTTAGGGTTAAAATCAAACGCGAGCGGCCGCCATTGTCGTCTTCTTCCTCCGACCTCCATCTACGCAACGGCGATTCACGCGCAACCCAAATTCGAGCCAAAAAATGTCCCAAATCCCCGATCCCCACCGTGTGCCGGCTTCCCTCGAACCACCTCCGGCATCCCAATTGACCCCCGCCACCTCGGACGCCCCAACAGCCGCCGAGGCCAGCACCACCATGGCCCCCCCTCCCGCCGGCGTAGATTTGGGCGCGAACGCCCAATTACCTTCCTCCACCGAGGCTGTTCAGGTGGAACCACCAGCCACCGAGCCCGTCGCCACCGCGTCTGCACCTGGGGGTGACGGCGCCTCTGTTGGAGCTCCGGCCGAGGTGGATGCGGTGGCTCATCCACCCGCCACCACTGGTGCGCTGTCGAGGGTCATCGATCCGGTCGGCCCAACGTCGAGGGCTTCCGGAGCCGATCCAGTTCGTAGTCGAATCCACACCCGAGCGACATTTACGGCTGCGGTATGTTTTCTTTTAATTAATTTTTTTTGTTTTAAATTTTGATTACTAAATTTTATATTGAGTTAATCAATTTGAATTCATTACGAAATTTTATATTATTTAAATTTTGTAAAATTTCGTATTGAATTATTAATCAAATTTTAGGTATTAAATTTCGTTTATATAATTGAGTTAATCAATTTGAATATATTGAGTAAAACAATTTCGCTTATTTAGTAAGATATTCAATTTCATAATTTGTTTACTATTCAAATTCCTAGTTATATTTAGTTTTTTTTGTTGTTATTAGTTGTTTTATTTAATTTATTTGTATTAATTTAGAGTAATATTTAGATTTTGAATTATTAGTTATGAACTTGTAATTAATATGAATTCATAGTCGTAGGTTGAATTCTTGCTTTAAAAAAATAATTAGAGTTATATTTAGAGTTTGAACTATTAGTTATGAACTTGTAATTAATATAAATTCAAAGTCATAGGTTGAATTCTTGTTTTAAAAAAATAATTAGAGTTATATTTAGAGTTTGAATTATTAGTTATGAACTTGTAATTAATATGAATTCTTAGTCGTAGGTTGAATTCGTGATTTTAATGAAATAAAAATAATATTATTGTAATAAATATGTAAATTAAAATTCAATTTCAAATTAAAATGAAAATAAATTAAGTCGGAGTATAAGTACGTATTCCGACCTAATGAAAATTATTGTTTTATTCATTTTTCATTACAAACATAATTAAAACTGAAATAAAATTAGTAATGATATATGAGTTTTTGGGTCGGATTTCGAATTCCGACAGAAACGACGAATTCATTGGTTGAATTCATATTCATAGGGTGAATTTCTAATTTTACATAAATAAAAGAAAAAATAATTAATACAAAACTTACTAATTTAATTTGAATTTGTCGCCTAAAGGACGTACACACTAGCTTGAGCGCCGTCCTCCTCGATAAGAGGAGGAAAAAGGAGGCGCCCAAGCTTACGGTCGCCGAGATTGCACGTGTGGTACTTGCCGGAGTGCCGCCTACCGAGCAACAGCGGATAGCTCGTGATCCGAAGTTGACGCATATCCGGAGATAGATGTAGACCCCTCCGTCGAGATGGAGGTGGATTTTACAGAGGAGCTCTTGCAGGACGACTTGCCAGATGACGTCGCAGGGGACGACCAGCTCTTCACGGAGCAGGACATACAGTTTGATGCTCTCGTGGGTACAGCGGAGGATTTGTCGGTTGACGATTACCACATATCCGAGGCCACCATCTCTATTTCACCTCCCACCACGACCCATGTCCCGCCACCGATCTTTTCCAATCCTCCACCTACTTCTTCGACTGATCCTACTACATCCGTGGCGGGACCCTCAGCTCCTGCGCTTACATCCACATTTCCATCTCCCCCTCCTCCCGTTCCAACAACACCCATCCCTCCTCCCGTTCCAACAACACTCATCCCTCCTCTCGTTCCAGCAGCACCCATCCCTCCTCACGTTCCAGCTGGATCTGCCTCTCCCCCTGCTCCAGAGGGACCCCCGGCCCCTCCTGCACCAGCAGCAGGGGCCGCACATGAGGACCTTCCCGTTGCGGAGGGCGCACCGTGAGGTCCTATGGACGGCAGCTTGTTGACGACGTATTCCACACACGTGGCAGGCAAGATTTGGAGCGACCGTGACGTACGTAAACTTTTCCAAACTACGAGTATTTAATTTTTTTCGAAATCAATGTTTAGATTTTCTAACTCACATTTATTTCCTCTTTTTAGTATCTTAAGGTCATTATTTCGACAGTATATGCATGGAGGACCCGATTCTTGGTGGGGCATCGCCCAGCGGAGCGGTCTCACCGGGCTGATCGACCTCGAATTTGGCTCGACGGACCACATTCTCATCTCTGCATTTCGGGAGCATTGGTATCCAAAGACCAACACCTTCCACTTCCCGTGGGGCGAGACTACCCTCACCCTCCATGACATGCACCGCATTTTCAGGCTGCCTATAGATGGAGATGCTCTTATACCCCCGATGGATCCGTTGGAGACCGAGGCTCGTTTAGGGGATATGCTCGGTCTCGATCCACAGACAGCACAGTGTGGAAGACACGGGCCCCGTCGGAGGCTATCGCAGCTATTCTGTCGGACATGTTTACCGGGGCCCGGCCCGCACCCCTAGGGACCATTGCCACTGTGTTTCTATGGTACTTTATCGGCATGACGTTATTCGTCGACAAGTCCGGGAACATGATCAAGACATGGATATTGGCGTTCCTATTCGACCACGAGAGGACGGGTCGATACGCTTGGGGTGCGGGTTTATTTGTGGGGCTATATCGTGATCTCGGGATGGTGTCGCGCTCCGACGCGGCGGGATGTGCGAGTTGCGCTCTTGTGGTGTCAATCGGGCGGGTCAGGTCGGGTTTGGGTCGGGTCAATTCAATTTCGGGTAAGTTCGGATTCGGGTCAAATTCGAATATTTTGAAAATCGGGTCAAATTGGGTTGGATCATTTCGGGTCGGGTGCTCAATTAATCGGGAAAAGTCGGGTTTCGGGTCAATTTCGGTCGGGTCATTCGGTTTTCGGTCCAACTTGATTTCGGATTAGTCCGGTTTCGGGTTTAGTTAGTTTCGGATTTTTTCGGATTTCGGGTGAGTCGGGTTTCGGATTTTTCGGATTTTAGGTGAATTGGATTTCGACTTTGACTGAATTTCCGATTAATCTGATTTCGAGTAAGCCGAATTTTGATTCAAACCATATATCGAATGATGATTTTTTGTAGTTTGACTACTCTAGGGTCTAAATATTTAATGTAACATTTAAATTAAAGCATAATTATCATAAATATTCACTATCATTAATATTTTAAAACATAATGTAATTTTCGGATGGTTTCGGGTCGGATAACTTCGGATTTTCGGATGACTTCGGGTCGGGTAGCATCGGATATCGGGTTGCATCAGGCTTAGTCCATTCGGGTATAATCGGGCTTGGGTTAATCTCGAATTCGGGTTTTTTCGGATTCGGGTCAAATCAGTTCGGGTCAAACATGTCTCGGGTATAAAACTTTTTATCTATTTTTCGGGTCGGGTCGGGTTCGGAGTCGGACGGGTCGGGCGGGTTTCTCGGGTCGGGTCAAATTTTGACAGCCCTAGGTGAGGGTACGTGCTTCGGCTTTTTTGTTTCATTCTTCGAATTTGGTTGGGTTCAATATCTTATAAGTATTGTTTCAGACATGGATCATGACTTATTTCGAGCACACCCGAAGTCGGATCAACCTAGCATTGGATCCGCTCGCTGATGGTCGTGCAGCCGCACGATAGACTAGAGATCAGGCCCCCAGGCGGGCCACCGAGAGACTGGCGGAGCTGCGGCTGATTCTAGACACGGTCCGTGCAGAGGAGGTAAAACTTCGATATAAACGTGACGTACATACTCCTCCTGTTGTTGTAAAAATATTAAAAAAGTGTGACGATTGATGATTTGTATTCCACTTTGTAGATTCGATGGATGCCGTGGGCTGTTGACTTAGATTTTGATGGCGCGTACCGGGTATCTCGCTATATGGGCGTCTTGGTACTTGGGACCATACAGGAGGCGTACCAACCAGAGAGGGTGTTACGCCAGTTTAGTCGCATCCAGAGATTCCAGACCATTCCTCCTCCACCACTACAACCTTCCTTTGTCTCCCGACACGCCTCCTTACAGAACCGCCCATACGTGGTTGTGTATGCTCAGGTGGACCATCACTGGGCACAGCGTACTGAGCACTTGATACAGTTGGATGTGTGGCGTGCCGATTATGCGTGGCAGGTGGAGGAGGGCTACTTGGCATGGTTTAGGGCCCGATCTCACGTGTATGTGGACCCGACATTAGCGCACCAGGATGACCCTCGTGCTCTTGTGCCTCACCCGATACCGACAGTTTCTGACAGGATGGTAAGAACATATTATTTTTTTATTGTATGTTTAAGTTGCTATTTGGGTGCACAAACTAATATTATTTGATTTTATTTGCACAGAGGGTACAACACGCAGCGAGATATGCCCGAAGCCAGCTACTACAGATGTCGAATGATCATCCGGCTGCACAGCATCTTAGGCACATACTATTCTGACGCACCGCCTCCCCCACCGATGCCCACCCGCACTTTCCCGATTCAGTGCACGAGCGTGGCAGTGGCAGCGGTACCTCGCATGAGTGCCAGACTTATATGTTTTTATATTTGACATACATTAGTACTTTATGTATATATTTTTGATGGTTTTGGATTGTTGATTTCATTTCACATTACTACTCTATATTTCGGATGTTTTGGATGATTTCGGTTGGCATTTCACATTACTACTTTATATATCTATGTGTGTATGTATATGATTGCAATGGAGATATTCATAGTTACGATTTGACAAACATAACTTCATAAAAAGTGACTCATAACACTTGGATCCACATTTCGACGACGCTTACAAGCAACTTACTGAAAAAACCCTAAACACCAATAATGACTTATAACACTAAACAACTTACTGAAAAAACCCTAAAAAACTTACTGAAAAAACACTTGGATCCATAAAAAAGTGACTTATAACACTAAACCACATCATTAATTCTCGGGCGAAATATCATCAATCGCTCGAATCTCCGCACCTTCGGTCAGGCGAAGCTGCAAAGTCGTTTCTTTGGCATAGATGCGATGTGTTATATCGTTGTCGTTCAAGAAAAAGTGGCAATATCCTAGTGGTGCTCCATAGCTAGATTGGCTCCAGGATATGATGATGTTTCTTATTGGTGCGCCTAGTATCACGAACCCTTCCGTCTTTGTCTCCCTAACCCCACGGACGTGAACGATGGAGAAGTTTATGACGGGTGGAGCAAAGGGGTAGGTTCGCGATGAACACGCTTTCCTTTGAGCCATCGATGTGCCGATTATGAAATTCGGTTTATGGTTGATATAGAGTGGATCAACAACGGAGAAGGTTTATGTCTCATTTTACGCCTGGAATTTGCTCGAAGGGAGAGATATGCATGCATAAGTCTTGTCACCAGAAAAGCTGCTGGTATACTGTTTTCAAAAGCATGCGCGAAACTGGTAAAAATGGAATGACCCAGTTGGGTGAAATGGGGAGCAGAAGCCGCGCAACGGGCCTTCGTGGCTCCGCGAAATGGGCCTGTGTGAAGCTCGAAGGCCCATTTCGCGGAGCCACGAAGGCCCATTGTGCGGCTTCTGCTCCCCATTTCACCCAACATGGTAATTCCATTTTTAGGGTTTAGGGTTTAGGGTAATTCCATTTTTTTTAAAATGTCCTTGTAATTTAAACGCTTTCATCCAAAAGGAGAAAATCTTTCATTTATTTTCTCACCGAAATCAAGCAAATAAGAGCTTTAAATTCATGCTTTCACTACAAAAATAATTGTAGTCTTCCTATCCTTACCTTTCTAAAAATGGCAAATGAGGAAGACAATCGTCTACCATTTCAATTGGTTAGAAGTATATGTATTTAACCTTATAAATTGACATAGTTGAAGAAGAGACGGTGCTCTTCGTCCCCTCTATGGGGGTTTTATTAAAATTAAGATAAATTGAGCTTAGTAGTCATCAAACAGGGGAAAACTCGACCCCCTTACATCGAAACATCTTTAAAAAGTTCATAAATCCCCTAAACGGGGCACACAATACATGAAATATGAAAACATGTTCTTCTTAAGAAAGTACATATATCCCATAACAATTCCCCTAACAAGGCTGTCCTAAGCAAATGTCTCCGGATCTCGACCGATGTCCCTTCGGCAAGCCTTCCAATGGTCAATCATCGGGGTAAGAGCCTCGAGCCAGTAGTCGGCGCTGGGGTCGTGAAAATGACGCCATGCATGAAGAGGTGGGGGGATAGGCGCGTTCCCCGTCAGCCATACATGAAAAGAAATGTTATGTCACATATATGCAAGCAAGATCTACAAAAACAAACAACTTCAAAAAAAAAAGTGATTACAAATTTCTCACCGGTATGAAGTGGTCTCGTTGACCAACGTGGGCGATAGCAACGAATGGTGGAGGTATCCCATGTCCTTGATTGTTACCAAAAATCCGCAACGGTAAACACGTGTGGGAGCCTCGATCCCTCGATAACAACACAAGTGGCACTTGATAAAAAGTAGAAAACACAAGGCCGTGTAGCGGCATATCTAGCAAGTATCTGTTCGAGCAAGGAGACTCCACATGGCCGATCTGCTCCAAGAACTCAGCAAATGATGTAAGGCCCCTAGTGAACAAGACTTCATACATATCTCTGTTCCGCATCAATTCTGCCTGAAGCTCCCATCGAATATTGTAATACTCCTCCTCTTGCCTCTCCAATACGCAAGCAAGGGACCGAAAACCACAATGATCGTCTCCCATCACGTCTCTAGCATCATCAATGAACGGAAATACAAAACTATCCACATTACCGATGCCAAAGTTAACCTCGCGCCATTTGACGCTCGTCGGGGGGCCACGGTGCCTTCCAGCGGCCGGGGTAGCGGTGCTAGTAGACGCGGTCGCAACCGGAGGCGTATCAACTCCAACTCCGGTCCGTTTCTTATTCCTAGATCCTTTAGGTCGTCCGCGGCGTCGGGATGGCGCAAATGTATTTGCTTTGCTCCCACTGTTGTTGTCTTTCCGTCTTTGTTGCTCCCTCTCGTACTCTTCCATTACGTGCTCAAGGTGTGTTTTTTCTGTAACAACCCCCTTATTTACCTTGGAGGTATTACCGCCAGTAACCCCGATTAGGACTAAACCAGAGTTACCCATGATGGTGCGCGAAATAACCGCTAATTAATTAAGGGCGAAAAGTCTAAAATACAATAAAGAGGAGAGATAATACGCCACGTGATATATACGTGTCCAAGTATAATTGGATGGCCACGTAAAGGTTTGCATGCATGGAATTAATATTTTAGACTTTTCGCCCTTAATTAATTAGCTGTTATTTCGCGTACCATCACAACCCCTTGGCTCGGTGTCCTCGTTCCACGAGGACAACAAGACAATAGACAGGTGCGCAGCTTATCGATTTTATGCGATGTGATCTAAACCCGAGATCGAGTAGGGTGGGCGAACTTTTGCTAAGGTAGTTAGGACCTCATCCATTTAGAGAGTTAGCGAACCTCGTTCGCTTAGAGAGTTAGGACCTCGTCCTTAGAGAGTTAGCGAACCTCGTTCGCTTAGAGAGTTGGGACCTCGTCCCTTTAGAGAGTTATCAAGACCTCGTCTTTTAGATTGTCGAACCTCGTTCGCTTAGAGAGTTAGGACCTCGTCCCTTTAGAGTTATCAAGACCTCGTATTTTAGATTGTCGAACCTCGTTCTTTAGATTTAGCGAACCTCGTTTGCTTAGAGAGTTTCCAACCCCAAGCGGGAAGCGAGGGGTGGATTAGTGCACTTAGAACCGAGAGTTTCCAACCCCAACCGGGAAGCGAGGGGTGGATTAACGCACTTAGAACTGAGAGTTTCCATCCCCAAGCGGGAGGCGAGGGGTGGATTAACGCACTTAGAACCGAGAGTTTCCAACCCCAAGCGGGACGCGAGGGGTGGATTATCGCACTTAGAACCGAGAGTTTCCAACCCCAAGCGGGAAGCGAGGGGTGGATTAACGCACTTAGAACCGAGAGTTTCCAACCCCAAGCGGGAAGCGAAGGGTGGATTATCGCACTTAGAACCGAGAGTTTCCAACCCCAAGCGGGAAGCGAGGGGTGGATTAGCGCACTTAGAACCGAGAATTTCCAACCCCAAGCGGGAAGCGAGGGGTAGATTAACGCACTTAGAACCGAGAGTTTCCAACCCCAAGCGGGAAGCGAGGGGTGGATCATCGCACTTAGAACCGAGAGTTTCCAACCCCAAGCGCGAAGCGAGGGATGGATTTAATTATAACAGAGAATTAGGAACTTGGTTCCAACATGCGAGTATATAACGAGTATAATTAATTAGCGAGTCAAGTTTTCAAGGCTTACCTCGTTCCATGATTATGCAATGCGAGATTTTTAAAACGAGGTTTGTTGTTCCAGATGCGAGACTTGCAAGCTTGTTTAACAAGTCAAAGACCGCGTTTGAACACAAAAATTCACGTCCAACCATGACATGCATGAATTCGAACACGCGTCTCCATGAATGAAAGTGTGTGTGCCCATGGATGAGACACGCCAACCCCGCCACCCCAGGCCACACAAATTGGATATGCGTCGATCACCGGAACAAGCTAGCCATGGACCTCGATGTTTTATGACCTTGCTTCTACTAACTGTGAATTTGTCCATACCAAGTACAATACCGAGTGCGGCGGGTAAGGGGTACCCCGCGAGCCGCACCAAGCATTCGATGGTGTGGTGGTGCGCGACGTCTGGGCCAAAGCGCCGGTTGACGCCAACAATGCGCACGGAAGGCCGGAATCGGCGTCGTCCTAGACCACCATGATGTGACGAGAATCATCACGTAGAGTTAGGAGACTCATGGCGGCTAGATATTTCACCCGAAGAGGATCAGAGTACGAAGCTCTTTACAAAGATCGGGGTGGTTGGACGAGTACGAGACTGAGATGTTTGGTTGCAGGGTTTGGCTGCGGGGTGTGGCTTGGAAGAAAGGCCGATGTGCTTTTCCAAGGTGTTTGCTCGAGGTGTCTGATGAGTTTCGGGGCCGGGGCCGGCGGTAACTCCACCACCTCGCACCCTACACCCCGTGATGTTTGGCCTTGAGGGAGGACCGCGGGTTGAAGCTAGCTAGCCCTCCTTGAAGACCTTGCCTTAGAAGGAGCCCAAAATTTGACCTTTCGAAAGATCCCGCATGTTGTTTGGAGACCTTGGACCTCGCTTGCCTTCCTTGAAAATGGTTGAGAGACCCAGCACACCGGCCGAGACGAAGGAGAAGACCGCAAAGACCCGCCTTGGAGTAAACCGTGAGGGTTGGCCTCGTGTGAAAATGATCACGGAGATCAACCTTACACCTCTACCTTGCTTGTTTGGCCCAACCACGCACATTGGCCCGCAAAGTGACCTCGCACACTGGAGATGGCCACGCAAGATGGTGAGGTCGAGCCGACCCCGCGCCGACATTAGCCATTACGCGCCTCGCCACTTGGAGCCGCACACGAAGAACATAGTGCCTGCCCCGGAAAGTTGGCCTTGGAAAGTTGCCCGAGATGCTTGACCACGGAGATTGGCCTCGCTCGCCGGTTTGCCCTCACAAGGACCCCGCATGCCTTCCTCTTAACTTCTGGCCTCGCTTGGCATGACCTCGTTGTTTTGGTTTTGGGGAGAGGATGCGACCTGATTTTTTCCCGAGAGTAGGTCGGATTGGGAGAGCAGGTTCCCACAGACGGCGCCAGTGTTGAAACCCGATATAATACGCGCTATAAACGGGATTTTAATAAATACTAACTATCGGGATTCGTACAACCGAACGGTTTTCGTACGTGGATTATTCCTCCTCCCCACCCTTCAGTTAGTTGTTTTTGTACTCTTTACAAATAAAGCCTTTAGACTTTATACCGTAAATAGCGCGATCTCACTCGGAGATCAGACACGTCGAGCTTCGGCAAACGAGATAGTTCTCGAGCCAGAGGGGATTTTTGACCCTTTCTTTGTCCTATACCTTTCCTTATATATAGTAATGAGAATTGTTTGCTTGTTTGCATTTGTTCGATGTGGGATTGCCTTATTTGCCTTACAAATGAATTTGAGCATTACTTAGCTCTTAAGCTATTTGCATGTCATCTTCTTAGTGGACCAAAAATAACAACGAAACTTGAACCCGGTTGCCTTTCCCAACCTTGCACACGAGATTTATACGTATGGGAATATATGGTGGAGTTTGCATGTAATCTCTTGCAACTTTACAAGGGTGAGGTCGTTTAATTGGACCAAATCAAATGACATCAGGCAGCACTCACAAGCCGAACTTATTGACTTTTCAACAAGTTTATTAAATGGCTTTATATTGAACTAGCTCAAGGCAAACCACGCACACATATGATGGTATTTGCATGGGTATATATTAATTCCATGCATGCAAACTTTTAGGTGGCCACCCAATTATACTTGGACACGTATATATCACGTGGCGTATTATCTCTTCTCTTTATTGTATTTTAGACTTTTCGCCCTTAATTAATTAACGGTTATTTCGCGCACCATCAAATTCCTCATTAATAATAACGCAAAAGAGAATCGTCCACTTGCCTTAGAAGGCGTGCTCAACGTTCTTAGTGATTCCAACAATAATCTTAATCACCCTTCTGCCAAATATAACAAAAGATTTCTCAACAACGAGCTCATGGATACACTTCTTAGTTGTATACTAAAATTCTACAATATCCTAATCGATAAACGACTTGATTTCCGTATATCGATTTATAATTAATCCTTAGCTTTCAAGCTTTAAGGAGCCATCTTGGCGAATTTATAAGTAACTAACCGTTTCACTTTTGAAACAATTTTCTAAATAAAAATTGTTCATTAGTAACGGTTCTTAAAGGTGACCAAATCTCGGATCATACTGATTAACAACGAATCCTGAGTAAGTGTCCGAAGTCCTTTACCTGCCAATCGATGTTACAACTTGTATTCGCTATAACTGAAGATCCGGACGTCCGTTTCTCGAGCGGTTTGAACCTACGAGATCGAAACAACGTTAAGGTTATAAAAACTTCAAAATTAATTAGCAAAGCGGAACCGAAAGGTCCTTACGGTGGCTTCGCAACCAATCCGCTAATTAATTAAACTCAACCATTACCGTTATCAAGCGTTTCGGCTCGTTAGGCCTGCTAACGAATCGATCGGAGGCTAGCGGGGCGAGTTTGGATGGCGAGTAACTTCCTAGGGTGTCGAGGTGGCTGAGTGGTGACCCGACGGTGGTCCGAAAGGGCCTGCGCATGCCCAAAACAGGTGCGGGAGGAGCCTCGGGCGAGTTGCTCAAAGCCATGGATGACCCCCTACCATCACTGGTTGGTGGCCCAATGTAACACCCCTATTTTACAACATTGGGTATTACCGCCAGTGACCTCGGATTTTACCATCCAAAGTCACCCAAGGCTTTTAGAATGATATAGAATGATAAAATGCGGAATTAAACATGCTTATATAAATAAAAGGTGCCCCCGAAGGAGACTTTGTTCTTACAACCCCAAATCATGTTACCAAAAGCTTGTTCTGAAATTATAATTCATAAAAGAAACCGTCCTTGAACATAATTGAAAATAAACCAAAAGGAGATTCAAATACATCTTGGAACTTCTTGCCCTTCCTTTGTCCTTCACCTTACGCCTTGTGATTATTCCTAGGTTCTGACATAATTCGCGAGGGGTGAGAATATGCCAGGCAAAACATGCGGAAAAGAAGAATTAGTCTAAGAGACTAAGCAAGCGGGAACGGAACTTCCCAAGGGTAATTCGGTAATTTGAGAAATACGAAGAAGATAACGATAGTTTATGTTTGGAAAGAAGGTTGGTTTACGTGGGGTTTAATGGTACGAGGGAGAGTGTATCTCAAGCGGAGATAGCTCGTTAATTTAGAGAAGAACTACTAGATTGTAGGCTTCTTTTAGCATCGAGAATAAAAGCTATGTTGGGAACGTTATTAATTCGTACAACTTATAAACCTCTTGCGCCCTGAGCGGACTGAGTGCCAGATCGATCATTTGAGATCGGTCCGGTTTTAATATCTTAAATGTGCATTGGGCACGTAACGTATTCAATTAATGATTTTTAAAAGGGGTGGGAGGTCGGATGGTCCGATCCACCAAGGGAAACCCAGTTTCCCGGCACTTAGCTAGAGTGCGCTCATCCCTCCTTGCAATCGGAGCGGATGAGATCATGATCCCGAAAGTCGTACTTCAAACACGTAGGCACTTACGACTTGGTAGGATTATATAGAGGCGTCGGCTATTCCGCGCCCCTTACTAGTTCGTTCGACGTGGATCTCTGAACGAGTCCATAAACAACCAAAGCCATAATCACACTAGTATAAATAGTCCTATCAAATAATAATAGCTAACTATACTAACAATGGTCGTTATATCTAACAATCGATATTTCCTAGGTTCATTCGTTACTTAGCACACAAGTTGTTCCCAACATCGAGAATGCGAAACGATAAAAGGTTACAAGGGGGAATTTCCACTTGCCTTGGTTCTGACGATAACGAATTTAGCGATCGAGCGGGAAGCGATGTTCTCGTAATTGGAACGGAGGTTTGACCTAATGACACGAGGTATACGGACAACTTTATTAAGAATTTTCAAATTCTTCTAAAGTTTGAAGTATCCCTTTTATCCTTCTTAAGAGATGAACTTACTAAATTATTATATTAATAATTTAGTTGGATGTGAATAAAATAATAATATTTCTTATTATTATTTTAAATATTATAATATCCTTTTATTCCTTAAAAATCCTCATTTTAATTCATTATCCTTCTTGAAAACCAAGAAATAATTTTATTTAATTTATTAAAATATTCCTTTACAGCTTAACTTGTTATTCTATTAATATAAATAAGCACGGAATATCTTTATAAAATCTTATGATAAAGTGTTCAACATTACAAGAAATATAGTTATTAATAAAGTCCTCTTAGGATTTGTAAAAAGTCTAAAACACCCTTATTAGTAGGTATCTCATATAGTATTATTATAATATTATCTTTTATCAATAAAAACCGTAACATTCCCTTAATACAAGGTTTCTCATTAAATTCTTATTTAAAATACAAGTAATGAAAAATAGAGATAAAAATATTATTAGGCATCCTTTTTGGTATTCCCCATTATTAGGACTTTCTAGATGATTTCTATAATAAGCTTTCTATATTTATAGTATGATAACAAAATAATCTTATTATCTTAATTACACAAATTTTTCCATATCTCTAGTTTATAAAAATATTAATAGAATCATGCCCTAAAGTATTATTTTATAACTAGGAGCATATAATTTATTTTAACTATAGCTTAGATCATAATAATACCTTTTCCATCTTTAATATCTTCTTATGCAAAATAACTTTTAACAAACTAACATACTTAACAACTTATTACATTAATTATATAGATAAAATATTATTATTATATCCACCATTATTATTAAATCATCTCATGTCAAGGCCATTATGATATCTTTAATTGTAGTATACTTAATATATATATATATTTCTTAAGAATATAATGTTGATATGTTTATTATTTCATTTAAGGAAACTCATGTCATGAGATATATTTTGTATTAGAAATAACATGCATGATAATATCTTATCCTAGTATATATGAAATTTTATTGATTTGTTTTTATCTTGTCTAACTAACAAGATCTTTAAATCATTATTTATTTTAGGTTAAATCTATTATTATTGTAAAACTCATTATCAACTTTAAATGACAATAGATCTCATGAAAACACAATAATCAAATTTTATTAACAATAGAATAAAATAAAAGAATTGGACCTTTTTATTTCTACAACTTCTACGTTCTGTAACGCAGGCAAGCATGGGAGAAGGGGCGGCACCACCAGGGAGGGGCGGCCGGCAGGCAGGCGGTGGTCCGGCGAGGGTCCGGGCGGCGCGCGCGAGTCCGGGGGTGGCTCGGTGGTGGTCCGGTGGTGGCTCGGTGGTGAAGGGCTAGGGTTTAATGGTGTTTCGAAGGAAAATTCAGCAATTTAAATGGCTTCTCTTAGGGTGATTTGTGGACAATTTTGAATAGCAAAGTGCTAGGAAGAGAGAAGAGAGGATTTGTGTGAGTTCTAAGTGGAGAATTCAGCCCTTTAAATAGGCAAATCCATGGAGCTTATGATCCATGTCAATGGATTTTGACCAATGGAGAAGGAGGAAAAGCTCTTCCATTGGGCAAAGTTGTGCTTGTTGGTGGTGATGAAAGGTGATGTAAGCTTGGTGATGTCATGGAGCTAGTGTTATAGACTATGGGAGGAAGAAGAGCATGCAATGGTCCCTTTTGATTCTACGTCAGTTGCATCAGACAAAGTCTGACTACTTTTTTAGAAGAAGAAGAAGAAGAAGGTTTATTATAAAAAGGGTGGGTAAAAGTGTAAGCAATTGCAATTGGTCTAGCGGATTTAGGGGGTTGGGCGTGTGAGTGGGTTGCAAGAGGTCTCGGGTTCAAGTCCCGGCTCTTGCATTCTTTTTACTAGGCCCTTATTGTAATTTTAATGCTTTATTGTAATATGTATTATTTAATAAATTTCGAGATTAATAATGCCTTATTTTTATTTAATGCTTTTAATTTATTCAAAATCCTTATGATGCATTCTTTAACTTTATTTAATTAAATTTACTTAATATTCTCTTTTCAAAGAGAATTTAAAGGTTATTATAATATTTTAGAAATTCTCTTTTACATAGAGAAAAGACTAGAAATAGTAATAGATAAAAGAAAAATATATTATATTAAATTCGATTTTAAAAATCTTGGAATATCGCGGATATTACACCCAACCCGTCCTCAGCAGCTCCAGGGTGGTGGCCCAAGGCGAGGGGGTCGTCGGCGATGACGCATAGCGAGGAAGAGAAGATAGCCGACGGTGACGAATTCTTTCTTTCTTCCCGAGTCTGTCGTTCTTCCTGATTCTCTCACTGGTTTTGGTTTTTAACAAGTAAAGAACCCAGAAAAAAATATAAAGGGAGAGGGGGAGGAGACGATGAGGAGGTGGACAGGGCAGAGAAGATTGTCGGCGGTATAGAAGTCTTTCTCCCCAGTTCGTCGTTCCGTCCTAAATGGCTCTTTGGTTCCTTTTTTCTTTGAGACAAAATTCGTAAACTTTGATGAGGCAGATAAGATATGCCGGTGGAGAAGGATTCTTCCACCCGAGCCCGTCAATCCGTCCTAATCCTATTCTCTCTGGAGTCTTCTTCCTTAACAAGGCAGAGAAGATATGGGTTTTGAAGCCAAAACCCGTCTCGGAACAGGATTC
This sequence comes from Fallopia convolvulus, assembly GCA_964016875.1. NCBI lineage: Eukaryota > Viridiplantae > Streptophyta > Magnoliopsida > Caryophyllales > Polygonaceae > Fallopia > Fallopia convolvulus. Next base: position 32,025,789 of record OZ024733.1, read on the forward strand.
GCGTTAAAGCGGTAAAATTATGTACCTCGGATGGAAAAACTTACTAAATATAAAATGTCCCGTAAATTATGTAGACCAATAAAACCAATTTTCCATGATTTTATCTTGCTACCTTCAACTTTCAAGGCTTCCGTTCATATTTTAAAACCTTTACAGTACATAATTAAAAAGACGGCTTATCCAATAAATATTCTTTTTCCACTGAAAAATCCTAGAATTCACATCGATCCATAAAATCATTTCTTTATGATTTTAGGATATCACCAAAAATTTTCTAGGATTTAAATTCCAACAAAAATATTGGATTAAGCGTTAAAACGGACAAAGAGTTTAAAAGGATATCCGAGAAAAATTCAAAAATATCCTTAAAAACCACAGTTATTACATTTTCCCGGGTAGTTGAATACTTGTTGGCTCCATCTGGCTTCTCGTAAGGTATCGGCTCAATAAGGTTTGTGTCTTCAGGATGCTCTAAATCTTTGAACGCTGATGTGATCTGCAAATACTGGTCTCTACGCATCTGACCGCTATTTCGTAGAGCCACCATTTCGTCCCAAGTTGGGTCTTGAATGGTCAAGGGTACGCAGGCAAGGGCAAGATCGTTGTCATCGCTAAGGCCATCCCATTCGATCTGTTTCCAAAAAGGACGTATCTCCTCCAGATCGATGGGTACTTTAGTTATGATAGCGTGTGCAACTCGATGCTTGCATGGAAGACCGTGACATTCCCTCCAAAAGTAGTCGTGGCACTCCATCTCGAGTATACCCTGCGTCAACTCAATTGCTATATCATAATACATGTCTAACAACTTACCTAGGCACTGCCTTGAAACGTGTCCGCGTATAGGACGAAACAACGCTCTGAACTTTTCCGCCATTAGTCTGTATTTTGTTGGTTTCTATATTCTGGTTCTCTCAATGGCTGTCCTCAAACTGTTGGTTTGAGATTCCATATGGATGTGAATCCTTAGTATCACGGTGTTGAAGCCTCCTCGAGATGAATCCAATATCTTTTTCAGCACAACGTGCATCCCTTCGACCCTAAAAAACACATGTCAAAGTTTAAGTATTCAACGAATACACTTTCTACAATTCAAACTGAATTGAAATGCTAAAAATGAAATTACCTATTGGTGGTTCTCGTCTGAAAGTGGAGTGTATGATCGGTCCAAGCACGAACTATGTTCTTCTTGAATGGATTAAGCCACACTTTCTCCACGTATGCAATAAGCGTCGGTCGCCATCTTCTCTTCAATTCTACATACCTTTCTTCAAATGTCGCCTTTGTGGTGGACGAAAATAGCACCCAACATGCGTTTACAAACCCGCGTGACAACTCATGTGGATTTTCAGCTTTCGCAAACACCTTTAGGCCGTACGCCAGGATTTTGTGTCTGGTGTGCACCCAACACAACAAATGTTGTACTCCGTCCCCGAAAACTTGACTTATCGCCTTGATTAGAGCCTGCTCGTGATCTGTCATGATTGCATTGACCTGGACTCCAAGCTCGTTGTACACGCCTTTCAATTGAGTTAACACCCACCTATAACTACCGACATCTTCGTTTGAAATAAATGCAAACCCGATGTGAATGTATTTTCGGTGCAAGTGAAGCCAACCATCTCCAATAAAGGCATCTCGTACCTAGTAGAACAAGTTGTTTTAAACATTTATATTGGAAAAATACGAATCAAGTCGATTACAGATTAAAATAACACACCTATTGGTCTTGTATGTGGAGTCCATAATGACAACATAAGGAAACATCTTCAGCATGCGCAGACTCGTGGGGTGCACAAAAAACAAGGCATTCATAACATCAAAACCCCTTACTCGTCTTGGATGGGCAATGTATCCTCGGTCTTTCAAGAACTTTAAAGACCATTGTGTCACCGTCAATTCTCCGCAATCCTCAAGCAGTAACTTCTCTCTCATATTGTAGATTTGTCTAATTGAGGTCACATTTCCCGGGTACCTTGACCTCAACTCTTGAAGTACCATCTTCGGGGTGGCTAGATATAGGAACTTCTCTTTCACAAACTCCTTCTGCTCAGCTGTCAATCGGCCCGCATATGGATGAGCTAGCAAACTAGTGGGGAGGCGATGATTGTGTTGTCCGCACTTTACCGTTAAGACCCATCCATTTTTTTCCTTCAGGTGGACCCCATTCAATTCAAACGGACATCCACACTTCCTGGTCGGAGTATCGGTAAGTGGCTTAAAAATGCTCCTATTTTCCGGTCCGGGCAACACCCTCTTGCCACATCTATATCTACCGACTAGGTCACAAGTGAGTATGACCCTGTTTGGATTCGAGGTTTTTATGACTAGTACAAAATTCTTCGAAATTGCAGTTTGTCTAGCCCAATCAAGCATTTTTCTTCGGTCACTCCACAACCCATCGTAGTTGAAAGCAATAGAAAAATCTATTCCGACAACCTATGATTTCAAAATGTAAAAACAGAATATTAAAAATTACACTATCCTAATTTTCAATATACTACGTTCGTAAATGGCAAAAAAAACCTAAACAGAATACTTGGATTTGAGGTTTTTATCCTAAAAACATAATATATGGTTTCTTTGAAAAATACCTGTTCGGGCTCGCTTGATGCATCGGAATCGGTTCCGTACTCTTCTCCCGATACACCTTCCTCATCCTCACCTATGAAACTATCGATTGACGATGAATCTTCCTCCTCGGGATGATAATCGCTCGATGACGTATCTTCTTCTCCTGATGACATTTTTAAGCAATGATGTGGAATGAAGGTATGCCAACTATGAGAATCGAAATGGGTATTTATAGGGGATAATTCGACCGTTTTATTATTATTGAGATTCGCGCAACGAGGACTCGCGCCAGTCCAACGACACTTTTCCAAAAGTGCCACTGGATTGCGCGCAACACCGTTTCGCGCGCAACGCTGTTGCGCTGTCTCTGGCCCGCCACGCTCCCAAATCCTCGATTTTTTAAATCCCGGAATTACCCTTCCGTGCAACACAGATTTGCACGTATCCCTGTTACGCGGATATCTTTGTGCGTTTACAAAATTTTCCGTGTGCATAAATTAACAGCCTTTTATTGAACATACTAATTAGCGGGTAATTTATGTAATAATTTTTAAAAAAAAAAAAAGATAGTAAGAGTCTTACTCTTGGATAAGACATCAAAAACAAAAAACAGTCCAGAATTTAAGACTCCAACTACTCTCAACGGGGAGTTGTCTCTCCCCAGCATTTCTGGGTCTCTCGTTTCGATCCTCTCACATGTGAATCTTCCCATCCTCTCCGTTGTAAGTGTTTCAATTTCCCCATTTTCTGCCCTCCGATTCTCCAATTTCATCCTTGTAATCTCCTTCTGCATTCTCTTTCTCGTCTACTCGTCTTCTTGTTAGCTCCCATAACAAAAATTTCCTTGCTTTCATGTGGATTTCTAGATGAATTCTGCACCGAAGATGCTATTTAGCGTTCAAAGATTCAAATCTTGTGCTCTTTACTTGTTTTGAGCTGATCATTAACCTGGCTATTTATTGCTTGTTGTGACGTATTAGGCTTGCTCTATTCCTCCAACTGATTTCCTTTTCTGCCCTAGTTTTTCTGTTTTTGTTGTTTTTGTTGCTGATGAGCAGGTGGTCTAGTGTTGTAATTTTTCCTTACTCTTAACTTTGTCTTTTATCCTTGCTCCTTCTGTCCTCTACTTAGCTGTAATTTCAAAATCTAGGGCTTGGTGCTGAGAACTAGTTTTTGTTTTTGCTTTTATAGTTCGATTTCCTTGCTACTTTGTGTGTTTTTGGTGGTGAATTTTTCCTGATGGACTTTGGAGGGGAGCCTGGTTTCTCTAGTGGGAATGTGGGATCGTTATCCCCAGGCAGTGGGGGCTTCGATAATTGGATGCCAAATGTGAATGATCAAGCAATTTGGGCAACTGAGGATGAGTATAGAAATTGGAATCCTGGAACCCTAGGGGATAATCAATCGAATTCCAACTATGTCCTAGGAACCCCTTCTCGTCCCGGAACTGAGCCACCCAGCAAGAAATCTAGGAATTCACAAGGTGTGGATTTGTCGTCCAATCGGGCCAAAGCAATCGGAAGGATGTTCTTCAAAACAAAAATGTGTTCCAAATTTCGTGCCGGGGTCTGCCCTTACATCACTAATTGTAACTTTGCTCATGGAATGGAGGAGCTGAGAAGGCCACCACCAAATTGGCAAGATATTGTGGCTGCTCATGATGAAGAAAGAGGGGTTCCGGCTGAACAAAGGGAGGAGCATCAGATTCCCACAGTCATCACATCTTCAGAGTCGAGAGGTGAAACTCAGAGATCTTACAAAGGTAGACATTGCAAGAAGTTTTATACAGAGGAAGGTTGCCCTTATGGATATAATTGCACATTCCTTCATGATGAGCAATCGAGATCTAGGGAGAGTGTGGCAATTAATGTTAGTCCAAATGTTGGAGGTGGCTATGCTGTCGCTGGTGCTGGTGTTGTTGTTGTTGCTTCTGCTCCTGCTGGCGGTGCTAATGGCGGTGGAGGAGGAAGTGGTGGTGGTGGTGGTGGTGGGCCGAACGAGAAGCCTTCAAACTGGAAGACGAGGATATGCAACAAGTGGGAGACAACAGGAAATTGTCCTTTTGGGAGCAAGTGCCATTTTGCTCATGGCTTAGCAGGTATTTCTTGCTCCTTGTAGAACTATTATTCTTTTTTATTAATTAATTGGCTCTGTATTAATGAGATAAAAATGTTTCTAGAAGAAGATTATTGGATAAATGAGGAATCTGCATCATGAATATTCTGCATTTGATTTCCCATTGCCTTTTTTGGAGGCTTATTTGTTGATATGTTTGAATGCATCTCCACAGTAAATATGAAAAATTAAGTTGATGTTTTTCCTATATCTCAAAACTTTTCTTGAGATTTGTCTTGTTTAATGGTCGAATTTCCTTGAACAAAAAGTTTTTTTTTTCATGATATTATCAAGATGAAGTTTGGTTCCATACAGAGAATCTCTGTAACCTGGTGCTTATGAGATATTTTCCTTAGCTATGTGATGCCTAATATAGAGACCCCCCTCGCCCAAAAAAGGGAAAAAAGAAAGAACAATATCCATGGGAGCTTAACTCTCTCAATCTGTCAAACACCCTCATCTATGCTCTGTGCTTAGATTTATTCAAGCATAGTTGTTAGACCCTTTTTCCTAGCTATTCCATTGGTTTTGGAGGCTTAGTTGTTGAATCCTTTTCTACCGTTTGTAATTCTTTGGGACCTAGTAGCTAGGCAACCACTTGGTTGACAGTGACTCAGTGACCTGCTCCTGTAGTCTTGTTACAGATCTAGTGAGCCTCCAAGCTTCAAAATGACTATCTTTGTGGTGTATTAGCCATACTAAACTTTTAGGACAACATCATTTCTGAGATTGGTCATTGGACGTTGGTAACATCATTGGACCCTTGGTTGCCAAGGACATTGAGGCTAATACCATTTAGAATTGTGGATTATTCATTAGATGTTCTAAATTGCACAGAAACGGATAGCTATATCTTTGGTTTGTAAATTGTAAATTACTTCTTTGTTTGAAATTCATTGCTAAACATACATAGTTGTCACACTATTACTTCTATCTAGTGCAATGATTTTTTTTAGATATTTATAGCAGTAGCAAGAAACTAGGTATTATTCACAAAGTTAGAGTTCCACTACAGAAAATGCAAATGCCAAAACACTTCCAACATGATTACGGAGTAAATTTCATTCTGTTTATCATTAGTTGACACTGACATCCTAATTGTCGATTGACACAGTGACCATGTACTGTAGGGAGTGTAGGCTGAGTGGGAATGGGCATTGTTAGATGAAAATTGGAGCCTTTAGTGGAAAGGACTGTGTTGCATACCATTGCGTGGATTCCATAAGTTGTACTACCTAATAACTAGTTATGTTTTTTTATCTGGAAACAATTTTTTTTATAAATTTCATTAGAAGATTCAAGTAATATCACTGTACAATCCCAGTAATGTTTGACTAGAAAGATCTGAAGTAAGAAAACCAATACAAAGAGCAAGTTCTGTGACCCTGTTATCTTTCATTTTGTGAAAGAATTGATCCATTCTTCAAGACCCTCCACTAGGTTTATCTTCTTGAGCAGGTTTCCCACTGTGAATCGAGTATCGTAACATATTGCAAGAAATCTGCTAATCCTTTCCCATCCATTCCCTCTTCAATTTCATTGAACCTTACTTTTAGCAGCTTGTTGTACTGTCCACAAACTGGCTTGAACTTCTAGCATCTCGTAGTGAGTTGGAATATTTAAGTGTCTAGCATGCAATGTCTATCATTAATTTGTAACTTCAACTTCCAGTCTCTATTTCATATTACTGCTACATATTTTTGAACCTTTACTCATATAATCCTAAGAATTCTAATTTTACAATTACACATATCTACTGTGAGTCTGTGGCACTATGATACAAAGTGCCTGGGTATATGTGTGGAATATGCTCCACTGACTTCTTGTTTTTATGAACATTTTGCTTAATGTTCATATGTAAACCTTGCTGTGATAGTATACCCTTTGTAATCATGAATAGTAGTACAAGGATAAGACAATCTTATGTTTTCCTCCAATTGAAGGTTATTGAAGTTCTTTTCTGAAACTGAGAGTTGTTGCCCTGATATTCCCATTCTGTAATCTATGCTTTTCATGCTTCATATGCTTAATATCTTTTCAGGTATAGTCAATAGTCTTGGCATTCAAGACGTTTTTTTTTTCATTATTCTTTTATTTGCTGCGACATTCAAGGTTTTGTAATGAGCTGTCTGTCCAGTATGAGTTGTAATCTTGAGTTGGTACTACGGTTTAAATAGCAAGTGTTTGTGGCACCGGGCCGGATTGAAGGAAAGACTTAAAAGTGAAGAAAATTTTGGCTCAAAAACTAAGATGTGGGTAATATGAGGTGGGACTGTGGGAGTTGATTCGAGGTTCCTATTCCTTAGAGGTGTGATGAGCAATCGATAAACTGTATCAAAGATTTAAAGTACCGTAGCTAGCCATGGGTTTTGCGTCGATGAAAGTAGGTTATACTTATAAATTTGGAGATTGTGGATATGTCCCGAATACATGATAATCGGTTAGCATGGGTGCAAGTCAGCATTTGAAGTGGATTAGGGCATTGGGGAAATGATTAGTTTGCCTTGAAAGTGAGTTTTTGGAGACATGGATTCAGGGGCCACTAGACCTACATTTTTTCCTTGGGAAGATTTATACGGGGGATGTTTTTTGCAGTTATTTTTGTGATGATCATCCTTAACACAGACAGAAGTAGTGTTTCCATTTGATCTAGTACAAGAATGAAATTATGCATGCATAAGCAGTTGGTAGTAATACAACTAAATTTGCACTCAATTTGGAATTTTGACTTTATGCCATGCATCACCTTTTCAGCTTCATTAAGGTATTTATGCATTTGGTTTCTTGCCTTTCTACTATCTTTTATAAGTCATAATCTTTTCATAGCAGTTTGCTTTTTATTTCTCATATACTACTTGATTTTACTGAACACCTACCTGATCCCTGCCACAGAACTGCACAAATACGGTGGTGGACTTTTGGACAATGAAACTAGAGATTCTTCAACTCCAACAGAATCAAAGCAAGGCATCATTGTAGCGGCCAAAACCGATGCAGTGGTGGCATCTAACTTATCAACGCCTCGTATGGATTTTCACCATGCGGGACCTGGGTTTCCTTCTCAAAGGCCTTATAATGGTATGCAGGTGGGAGGCCAAAGATCCACCCACAGATGGAAAGGCCCTGACAGAATAAGTAAGATATACGGTGATTGGATCGATGATATTGAGTAATAAGTTACAGAAATGGCCATGGCCATTAGCCTAAGTAAAATTACCGGTACCAGATCCTATGTAAAAATGGGGGGTAAAAAAAGAGAATCTTGTGTAACCATAGTCAAGAATTGTGGATTTGATATCTTTCTAAGATGGAAAATTTCTAGATCACTGTAACTTGTTCTTGTAGAATGTGTGCCCTGTGAATTGTGAACTGGTGGTTTCTTTGTGTTTGTTGTAAGTGATGTGTAGGGTGAAACCTTTTTTTTTTTTAATTATTGAACATAGCTAGTGAATGGATTAATGTTGAGAAACAAAGGCAGATAGAATGTGTTGCTTTGCAGGTGTGAACTTGAAACTTGTGGTTATACATCAATTGGATTTCTCACACCATAAAATAGGAGAAATTTGGTTTGTATAGGGTTGAGATGGGCCAGGTGAATGAAAACTATTGTAGTCTTTGGACCCTCCTTTGTTTCAGATGGTTTTGTTTGGAACTTCTGAATGATGGTTGTGTAGTTTTTTTTTTGGTGAGGGCATAACTTTTGAAACTTAAATAATATTATTGATATTTGTAAATGTACACAAATTGAAATTTACTTTTAGTTAACAATTTTTCTAACAAATGTCAAGATCCTTAAAATAGAAAGGCTTTGTTAGTTTGTACAATTTGGAGTCATTAATTATTTTGAATAAAGTTCATTTAATTTTTTTTTTATAGGATTTTAGTTTCTAAAACAAGAATGTTTAACCTACATCCTAGGAAATAGGTTAGAAAAACCGTTAAATTAAAGGCAAAAAAGGCGTGGGCATCTACTTAAGGATAATGGTTTTAAATTCCAGACCGCCAAATATTATAGGTCCACAAAATCTTTATTTAAAAATTCAACAATTGTTTATAAAACTCAATTTACAATTACTAAAAATCTTTATATATTTTTAATCATGCACATATCTAATATCTTTATTTAAAAATTAAAAAAAAAGTGCATATACGACAATTCGAACTACTTACTATTTTAACTTGCAGTTAAATAACTTAAATTTATAGGTTTTTAGGGGCTTGAGCCACCTGGACTGCAAGAAATTTACATGTTTTCCAAGGGAAGTTGGATCAGACAAGTGAACTCTTGTTGGTTTTCTAATATGGTTACATCCTTTCAAGAGATGTCCTCTTCTTGATCTGTTAGTCAGGGGACTCATATAGTTATATCCAGTTAGTGTCCTCCGCCGCTTGGTGTTTTTAAGCTTAATATTGATGCAACTATGCTTGGACCCGATGGAATTGGGTTAGGAGTTGTTATTCGTGACTATGGCTTATTAATTTCATCCGTTGTTCGCCGAGTTTCTGTCACTTGGAAGGTTGATGTAGCCGAGGCTATGGTGCTACGTTTTTGGGTTTCTTTAGCACTTTCTATGGGTTTGCAGCACATCATTGTTGAGACATACTCTCTTTCGTTGGTCACTGCCATAAATAACGACCACTCCAATATTTCTTACTTAAGTGTTATTTTAGATGATATCAGATGTATGTTTAATTTTTTTACTTTTGCAAATTGTGTGCATATTGATAGGCTTGGAAATATTGTAGCACACTATATAGCTCGCTTGTTGCCAATTTCTGGTAACCAACAATTGTTTGGGTCGGATTCTCCGCCGGGTATTTTATCTTTGGCGGAATTGGATATCTAATATATATTGCTACTTTCTTCTCAAAAAAAAAACTTGCAGTTAAATAATACTTTATCGATATTGAACAAAATTCAAGTGTAAAATAAATTTCAAATGTTTGAAATAGGTTTCTATTATCGATAACTTTTCCATCCGTAGCGCTCTATAGGGAGAACGTTTGGCGACTGGCCAGTTCAGTCCCCTTCATGGCAGTTGGTGCAGTTTTAGGTCAATTTTTGGTGATTACTGGCTTCGCATGGACGGCCCACCCATCCTCTTCTCCCCTCTCTTGAACTTCCTTCTCTTTGGTGGTTTTTGGCAGTTCTTTCTTCATCGTTTGGGTGCTTTCACATGAACCCTTCGATCAATTTCTCAACCAACGTGTGCGGTGATTCATGTGGTTCTTGGTACTCTTGATGATCGGCAAATGCTTTGTAGATGAACGACCATGGCATTTTGGTGGCCAATTTTCTCTAGCAAACTTCATTGCCTTCTTCAACCCTCTTCCCTAATTTTCTCTTTTTCTTCCTTTTGGGTACAAATTCATAATTTGGCCCTTGGATTAAGAAGTACATTTGCAACTATTTTGTCAATAGGCCATAAAATTGCTATTAGAGGTGGGTATCGGTCCAAGACCGGACCGGGACCGAATTCCCCAAAAAATTGGACTGAGGACCGGACCAGATATTCTTGGTCCGGTCTCGGTTCGGTTCGGGTTTGGACCGATTTTAGACTAGGCTATTCTTTTATCAATAAAATATATTTTTTAAATAAAAAAGTTTTTATTTTATTTTATAAAAAACATTATTTTTTATAAAAAATATATTTTATATCATATAAAAAATTAAGTTTATATTTTTAAAATATTTTTTATAATATAAATATATATATTTTTGATACAAAATAACTTATTTTGCCACTAATAAAAAAAGTCGGTCCGGACCGGGGACCGACTTCTAATTTTTTGTGGATCGGGGACAAGACCGGATACCCTCGGTTCGATTCACGCCGGGCCGGTCCAAAAATCCGGTCTGGACCGAATTTGGCCCAGCCCTAATTGCTACTGTTGATATTCGAAAAGGGCAATCTCCTTTTGATTCTTGGCTGCTTGCAAGTGTTATGGTGCATCGGGGTGGTGCTTTGATTGAAGATTTGGATCAAGACCAGGATTGGATGGATCATTTTTTTTTATCAATTGTGGTGTCTTTTGGCTTTCATTGGGACCCAAAATTCATATAGTTCCCAATAGTTCAATGGTCATAGTTTTTGGATTGCATATGGTTGCAAGATTTCTTTGAAAAATTCTACCGACATCATTTTCTATATAGTTTTGATGGTGCCTCCTGTTTTGCTCTCCATATATGGTAATTGGGCCAGTCATCCAGCTTATCCGATTACTAATCTTTTCTCGTTGATGATACCTTACTTTTTACTAAGACAATCTTGCACGAATGCTTAACAATATCTGATTTTCTCATTACATATGAACAAGCATCTGATCGGATGTTTCAAATGGCAATTTTAATAGTTTGTTTTAGTCCTAACATTTGGGATAATATGTTCTTTAATGCGGATACAAGAAGTTTGGGGGTACCAATTAGGATTTCTTATGGATTCAATTTCTTGGTTGTTTGGTGGCTAGTTGATGGAATCAATGTATTCTTTTTTATTTATGATTGTAAATATGTCACTAGACATGAAATTATTGTAGGTCTTGCTTTAATAGAGCAAATATTGTTGCGACGGTGTTGGGAACTTTGGTTCCACAACATCCGAACAAGATATTATCTTCAGTTTTGATAATGACAAACGCCATATGGGAACTAAGGTTTTATGCTCAAGTATTTCAAGGGAACTTCAGGTCAAACCAAGACTCACCTAAAGGGAACAAAAAATGAACTCAGGACTATATGAAAGCAAGTTCCTATCTAAGGAACTCAGGAGAGAGCAGTTCCCCCCATATGGGAACTCACATGTGAAAACAGACAGTGCAGCGCAAATCGCGGCATTTTGTCTTGGACAAACAGAGGCATAGTCTGAGGAACAGACTGAGACGAGTGATCCAACGGTCCGCTTGACATCTAGAGTTAACTAGTTTCAAATAAAGTCACATGGGAAGATTGTCAAACTTGGCTTGCAAGACAAGGTATTTTTGACAACCATGAAAATGAAGATATCAAAGCAGGTCTGCTCTAGATTTATGTGTTAATATCACAGGTCACATGATGTCTCAGGAACTCACCCAAGTCGGAAATGGGAACAACAAGCCTCCAAAGCTTGTCCCCGGAAGGTTCGAAAACTAGCAAGTCAAGATGAAGGACTGGATGCGCAATCATGACTTTCAAGCCTAGAGTGTCATCGAAGTAGGGAATTTCGAGGTGGACCCAACCATTCGAAATGACTTCTCCAAATGGGGGCAAAACGCATGAAAGTTCATGGAGGCAAACTACAAATCCAAAATATACCTCAACAATGCCATGTCGGAATAAGACAATGACAGGGTGGCAAATTTGGAAACAACGAAGGAGATGTGGGGAAGCCATCCAATAGATGCATATCGGCAATTTCGATCTCAGAGAGGATCATCAAATGAATGTTAGAAGGGAGTTCTTCAACTTTCGTATGGAGATAGGTGAATTTGTTGACAACTACCATTCCCTCTTTGAGGTCCTATGTACCAAGCTAGCTGGTCTTGGAATCACCAAAGAAGAAATCACCGACAAGATGAAAGGTCCAACAACTCTTCAATGGCCTAACTGGAGAGTGGGCTAACGAGAGGACCATGTTCAAAGAGAATCAAGAGAACATAAATCGCATGCTTCACCAAGTGTTTGGAAAACTCTTGGGACATGAGAAGAGGAAGCAAGATGATAAGGAACAGGAAAGGGCACAAAGGGATTGCTCTAAAATTAGAAAAGATGCTCAAGTCTGTTCATGAGCAATATGAGGAGTCAGAAGAGGACGAAGATGAGGAACCCGTCCTTGTCACCAAAGCCCTCAGATCCTTCTACAAAAAGGGCAAGTTCAAGAAAGGTCATGGGAACACACAAAGGGGTCAGAGTTCCCAAAGCAGGCCCACATAGAAGGATCTCGCTGACGTCACCTACTAGAAGTGCTACAAAAAAGGGCACTTCCAAAAACTACCCTCAGGGAACTGATGACAGGAAACCAGGGAAGAAAGCCTATATCACAACCTGGAGTGACGACGATCTTGAATCTTGGGCTCACCCTGACATGTGTGCAATGGCTATAAGGGAGACCACTTGGGAACAACCCAGTGAGGTAACTACCGAAACCATTCTTGAGTCCTTATCCAATTATGAAAGACCTGAGTTGTTGAAGTTATTATCTAGTCTTGTCAAAGATAATATTAACCTGCAAAAGAAACTAGATGAATCGGAACACATAAATGTTGAACTTGTTGGTCTTGAATCCTGTTCCAATTGTGTGAAACTTGTTGATAAGCTTCAGTCCTACATATCCAACATCCTTGCTCTTGAGAACGAAATAAAGACTTTAGATAGTGAGAAAAATGAGTTCCTTCAAAAGCTGAGTGGGAATAAGATGAGTCTTGAAGCCTCCAATTCCCAAACCAGGTTTGTTCCTACAAAACACAGAATTGGGTACAAGTCTGAGTGCCCAAAGAATGGAAAATCTCCTCTAAATGAACATGAGATAAATGAGTGTAGGGCCCTAGAACTTCAGTGTGAGAAACAAAAGAATGCCCATCTTGAAGAGAAAATGTGCGTCCTGGAAAGTGGGGTAAGTGGAAAAAGGGATTACTACACTGGAAACATTGGGCACAAACTCTATGTCCAAATCACCAAGGGAAACGGGTCAAGAGTTTATAACAAGGAAATCATGGATAAGAACAGGATACAAAGACCCCATCCCAAGTACTACTTAGGTGAGTACTATAAAACCTGCTGGAATTGTGGTGCGCATGGACACTACAAGGAAAGCTACCCTAAGAAGAAAGCTCAAACCCAAAAGAATCACGAGTATTGGAACATGCAAAACCAACATGCAAATCATCATGCTAGAGGTCCCACTCGTGGGAACCAACCTAGGAACTTCACCTATCACCCTAGGAATTCTCGTGACATTAACATTGTTGATCATGTTATGTTTGAAACTATATTTCCTTGTAAGGAACCAGGCAAGAGTCATCTTGCCTGGGTCACCAAAAACTAAATTCTCCTTGTAGGTGGTAGTGAGGGGGAACAACACATGGGTCATAGATAGCGGATGTTCAAATCATATGACTGGGAACAAAGACAAAACTCACCTCACTCCACACTCAAGCTGAAGGAGGTCATGTGTCCTTTGGCAACAAAAATAAAGGAGAAATCATAATAATAGGAGAAGTACTGTTGAACAGATCGATCAAGATAAGCAATGTCAACCTAGTAAAGGATCTAAGATACAATCTCTTAAGTGTATTCCAGATATGTGATCAAGGGAACAACGTAGTCACCTTCGACTCAAGGGAACGTCTTGTCATTAACAAGAAGACAAACAAAATCATTCTAAGAGGGAAGAGGTCCAATAATGTCTATGTGGTAGATACAGACTTTGAACCATCAAGGAAGTTGTGCCTTGCAAGTTCCCATGATGACACAGAACTCTGTCACAAAAGGCTAGGACACGCAAGCATAAATCAAATTCTGAAGCTATATCTACATGACTTAGTCATTGGCCTCCCTAGAATCAACATTGAAGGAGTCAAGCTTTGTGAAGCATGCATCCGCAACAAACAGAGTCAAAGCTCTTTCAAGGCAAAGAAGGTGGTGAGCACAACAAGGCCCTTGGAACTTATTCACATGGATCTTTATGGTCCCATGCAGACAACCCAACTATGGTGGTAAAAGGTACATGTATGTGTTAATTGATGATTTTTCAAGATTTACATGGGTTATTTTCTTGAGATCCAAATCGGATGCATTCAGGGAATTTGAGCACTTCATCAAGAGGATGGAAGTTAGCATGGGATTGAAGCTCAAGGCTATAAGATCTGATCATGGAACTGAGTCCAAGAACTTAGAGTTCCTCAAGTTCTATGAAGACCATGGTGTCTCTCACAACTTCTCGGCTCCGCGCACGCCTCAACAAAATGGAGTCGCTAAAAGGAAGAACAGAACCCTAGAAGACATGACTCGAATCATGATGCTCGAGAGTGAAGTTCTCAAAAGCTTTTGTGCTGAGGCTATCTCCATAGCAACATACATTCTAAATCGAGCCATGATCAGACCCATGATCAAGAAGACCTCATACGAGTTGATCAAGGGAAGAAAGCCCAACATTTCCCATCTCACAACCTTTGGTTCCAAATGCTTCATCCACAACAATGGTAAAGACAACCTTGGGAAATTTGATCCAAGGAGCGACGAATGGATCTTCATGGGATACTCTTCGCAAAGCAAGGCATATAGGGTCTACAACAAAAGAACCAAAAAGATCGAGGAAAGTATTCACGTCGTCTTTAATGAGCAATTTGTAAAGATAGGAATAGAGTCCCAAGGAAAGGGAACTCTGTTCAAATTGGTGAGACAAGAAGAAGAAGACGATGATGATGAGCCAAGGAAGCAAAATGAAGATTATCCGAGTGGGAACAATGCCCCACAGTCAGACAACAACGAAGGAGTCCAACATCAAACTGATCATGACTCAATTGATGTTCCCTCCACCATAGAGGAACCTCAAGATGCCTCTCAATCCAACAATGCCCCACAGTCAGACAACAACGAAGGAGTCCAACATCAAACTGATCATGACTCAATTGATGTTCCCTCCACCATAGAGGAACCTCAAGATGCCTCTCAATCCAACACCCTTGTTCCCCAAGAAGAAAACATACCAGAATCTAGTGTCCAGGGGGAACAAAGAGGGAACACTGAAGAAAATCTTGATGAAGAAACTCTCAGCGAAGCAGTTGAAAATAACTCTTCTCATGAAGAGGAACACCAAGACCAAGATGAAGAAGACTCAAGGGAACAGCTCGACGTTACCACTATTCAAACCAAAACTACCATCAAAGGAAGGATCATCCCATTGACAACATCATTACTCCATATGATAAGGGTGTGCAAACTCGTTCCTCTCTCCACAACTTCTGTGTCTTCAACGCCTTCGTCTCAATGGTGGAACCCAAGAGCATCAAGGAAGCTCTAAAAGATCCAGACTGGATTCAAACCATGCAAGAGGAACTCCATCAATTCGAGAGGAACAAAGTGTGGAAGCTAGTTCCCAGGCCCAAGAACAAGAACATCATAGGAACTCGATGGGTCTTCAAAAACAAGCTCGACAACACTGGAGTTGTCGCTAGGAATAAGGCTCACTTGGTGGCACAAGGGTACAGACAAGAAGAAGGAATCGATTACTATAAAACTTTTGCACCAGTTGCGAGAATTGAGGCCATTCAACTCCTTATTGCCTACGCTGCTCACAAAGGCTTCAAGCTATATCAAATGGATATCAAAACAACGTTCCTAAATGAGCACCTCAAGGAAGAAGTTTATGTGGCCTAACCGCCCGGTTTTGAAGACGAGAATCTCCCAAATCATGTCTACTTCTTGGAGAGGGCCTTGTATGATCTCAAACAAGCTCCCAGAGCCTGGTACGACAGGTTTGCTCAATTTCTTTTTTCCCATCGATACCTTCGTTGTTCCATAGACAAAACACTTTTCCTTAAGAAAGAATCAAAAGATATTTTAATAGTCCAAGTTTATATTGATGACATTGCATTTGGTGCTACTAACGAATCCCTTATTGAAAAGTTTAAGAACTTGACGAGTAGCGAATTTGAGATGAGTCTCATAGGGGAACTGACGTTCTTTTTGGGACTTCAAATCTCTCAAACCAAGGAGGGAACAAAGATCCATCAACAAAAAATACATTAGAGAGATGGCTGTGAAATATGGAATGGAGCACTCCAGGCCCATCGACACTCCCATTTCACCAAACTCAAGGCTAAATGCAGATGAAACAGGTATCATTGTGGACCAAAGGAACTTTCAAGGTATGATTGGGTCCCTTCTCTACTTAACTGCTAGTAGACTTGATATTATGTTTTTAGTGTGCCTATGCGCGCGTTTTCAAGCTAACTCCAAGGAATCACACCTGAAAGAGGTGAAGAGAATTTTCAGGTATCTCAAAGGGAACGACAACTTGTCCCTTTGGTATCCTAGGAACAGTTCCCTTGAGCTCGTCGCATACTTTGATGCAGATTTTGTTGGGCACTTGGTTGATAGAAAGATCACTTCAGGAATGGTCCAGTTTCTAGGGTCATGTCTAGTCTCATTGGGATCAAAGAAGCAGAACTTGGTGGCACTCTCCACAACAGAAGCAGAATACGTGGCAACCGCCTCCTGTTGTTCCTAGGTTCTATGGCTTTAGTACCAACTTCAGGATTACGGTATGACTTTTGGCCCAAATCCCATAAGATGGATAATACAAGTGCCATTAACATTTCTAAGAATCTTGTTCATCATTCACGTACCAAGCATATAGACATTAGACATCATTTCTTGCGTGACAATGTTGAACATGAGAACATCTCTATGGAACACTGTAGAACTGAAGAGCAAATTGCGAACATTCTCACTAAAGCTTTAGACAGACATCCCTACCAGCGTCTCCGGATGCTTCTAGGGGTGATAACTCTAAACTGAACAAGTCCATGTTTATTATTCCCTGGATGCTTGGTTAAGTTTACTTTGAAATGCATGATAGGAAACTTTAGGAATAGTCGCTTTCATTTTACCCTGTTACTAGTCTAAAGCAATAATTGTACAATTTGGAACTTCATCTGTTTTGGGCCAAAATGATCAACCAGAGTCCCCCTAACCCTTCTTACATGCCACTATGACGGTTGATCATAAAACCAACCCCTAGCCGTGAATCAGACAAACGCTTCACATGAGCCCACTTGTTTGTCCCTTTATCGGGTCGCAATTGTCTGGTTCCCTTTTGAGTTCCCTAGCCTCACAATGTAATATCCGCTAAATTCTAAATAAAATAAAATGGGTATTTATCCCAATAAATTTTTTTTTCTGTAAAAGAGATAATTTAATAAAGTTTATAATTTCATATTATATAATGAAAGGTTAATACAATGGCAATTAACAATTTATTTAAATATATTAAGCAAGTCAAGTATTTATTTAAATATTTTCTCTTGAAAAGAGAGTTTAATTATTTTTATAATTTTCTTAATAAATTATAAAAATATTTTAAAAGAATTACTAAAGTGGCAAATAAAATGTCAAACAAATATGAATTATAGTAAATTCGGATTGTATGATTAATATATTAATACAAGGCTAACAAAAAAAATTAAAGGGGGCAAATAAAAAAAGGGGCAAGAGTCGGGACTCGAACCCTAGACCTCTTGCACCCCTCATAAACTAACAAGCACTCCTTTCCACTAAGCCACTGTAACTTGATTACTCATAATACAACTCTTTTAATTATAAACAATCTTCTTCTTCTTCTTCAAAGAGTTGAATTGACGTATATCAAATGTCTTTGAATTGACCTCCCAATCACCATTGTTGCTTCAATTGACCACCAAAACAAGCTTCATCATCTTATGTCATCATCAAGAAGCACACCCTCCACCAATTGTCATCAATTGCCTTCTTCCTCAATGGTCAAACTCCATGGTAGTGGATCATTAGAGCTCCCCATTGTGCCTATTTAAGGGCTGAAAAATCACCATAATTTTCACATATCAATTCCTTTCATTCTCCTCTTCAAATTCATCCCAATTTCAAGCCAAAAATCCCTATAATGGATTTTTCACAAATCTGAATTTTTTTGGTTAAAATTCCACAAAACCCTTAATCCTCCACCTTTGGCCGCCGGACCACCACTGCCTCCTTGCCGGATCGCCGCCGGCCACCCGCGCCTGCCGCCGCTGCCCAGAGGTCGTCGCCGCCCTGCCTCCACCGTGGTTCTGCTGTTGAGGGCGTTCCGCCTGATGTTTCTCTGGTGTCCGTACAAAGAAGGAAGAAGGGAAATAAGAGGAGGTTGGGCCTACTCCTATTTTTGGGTAACTTCTAATTACACTTGGGCTGAAAATTTTAGGCCCAAAATACTATTTAAAATCAGATTTTTACCCATATTAATTTCCCAAACATTTAAAATCAGATTTTATTTATTATGATTTTACTAGTGAATAAATGGATTTATTAACATACATGTAAACTTAAATAAAAGGAAATAAAATATGGAAAGACATGGAATATTTTTAATAAATTATGAGAGTATAGTATAAAATTTCTAAGATTAAAAAGTGTGTTTTAATAATATCCTTACCTTGCTTGGATTTTAATTATAAAGAATTAAAGAAAATAGAACTAGATAAAGAGATTTATTAAATTAAGACTTTATTAAATAGAAAAATATTTGCATGTCTCTTAAAAAATCATATTATAAACTTGAATATAATATGGATAAGGTACTTTTTTCATAAGATAAGTTTATATGATTAAATTGAAGAAAGACAAAAGATATAATATAAATGGTAGTGTGCCATATTTTATAAGATAATATTTATAGATAGGGAAAACCCTTTTTAATAAGTTAAGTAAGTTAAATTGTTAAAAAGATCTTGTTAGTCAATTTAGATATAATCAAATAACCAAAGTACTATACTAAGATAAAGTAATTATCTTTGCATATTAGTAAAATATATCTTGTGTCATGATTTTGATATAAATAAAATAAGTCTTTTTTTGCCAATAGTATATACATAGATTAATGAATTTATGATAAGAACACTAGTTAAAGATATTACGATATAAAAGACACTTGTTATTGGAAAAAGATATATTAAGAAGATATTCTATAATAATGAGAAAATATTATTAAAATAATACTAGATGGGAAATAATATTACAAAAGTTATATTAGTGCATGTTTCTATTTTATAAACTAATAACCTAAGAGAGTTGGGAAATTTACATATAAGTAAAGTATAGAATAAGTATAATATAATATGATATATTAATATTCCTTATAGCATAAGGTGGTTTCATGTCTTAAAAAGTAAAAAAAAAGATATTATTATAAATAAATAAATTATATACTCCTAGTTATAAAATAATGTTATGAGGCATGTTTCTATGTTTATAAACTAAAGATTTATTGGAGAAATTATTTCAAGATAATAAGATTACTTTACCACTACAATATATTTATGGAAAGCATGTTATATAAATTGGCTAGAAATTTCTATTCATGGAAAGTACTAAAAAGGACAACTATGAATATTTTTATCTCTATTTAAATATTACATATCTTTTAATTAAGATTATATTAAAAAGATATTATAAGGAGGTTTTGTTATAAAAAGATATTGGTTGATAAAAGGTAATATTATAATAATACTAAGGATAAGAGATTTTATATAATGAGGGCATATTAGACTTTTTACAATCCAAAGAAGGTTATATAAATACAATATATCTTATAAGGTTGAAAACTATATCATATGATTTCATAAAGATATTCCTTACTTATCTATATTAAGAAAATAACAAATTAAGATTATAAAGGAATAATTTAATAGATTAAATAAAGATATTACTTGATTTTCAAGAATGATAATGATTAGTAATAAAAATAAGGATTTTATAAGGATAAAAAGAATATTATAAATTTAAAATAATAATAAAAGAATATTATTATTTTATTTATCTCTACCTAAATTATTATTATAATAATTTAGAAATTTATTCTCTTGTATTATGGATATAAGAGATTTGCAAAGCATTAAAAGAATTTAAAGAAAATTCTTATTAAAGCTCGTTCGTATATTCCGTGTCGATAGGTCGAGCTCTCGTTCCGTTCCGAGAACAAAGTTTTTCCGCTCTTTCGTTAATCCGCTATCGTACAAGCAAAGGCAAGTGGAATTTGTCTTTGTAGCCTTAATAAACTCGTTTCGTGAAATTCCTCGATGTTGGGAACAACTTGTTTGCTAATAATAAAACGAACCTAGGAATATCGATTGCTAGAATTAATGACCACATTGTTATCGTTATTCCGTTACTTAAATATTCGATAGGACTATTATGCTAGTCTTGTTTGTGACCTTGATTGTTTACGATCTCTTTTCGAGATCGGTTTGGATGGAATAGTAAGGGGTGCGGGTCTAACCCGACACCTCTATATAACCCACTAAAGTCGTATTGCCACCATGCATAAATTACGACTTGTCGATCATGATCCATGTCCGCTCCTACGCCTCGGAGGGACATAGGCACTCTAGCTAAGTGCCGAAACTTTTTGTTCTTGTCTGTGGTTCGAGCCGGTACATAAGCCCCCCACGCTCTTAAAATATGTCAACCTAAGTGAGAGTTTTCATCACTATACAAGATAAGTGCCCAATGCACAATAAAAAGACACCAAAATCGGATCGATCTCAAATGATCGATCCGGCTCTCGGTTTGCAAGGCGCGAGAGGTTTTCAAAACTTGTATGAATTAATAATGTTCCCAACATACTTCCTACTCTAAAAAGAAGTCTACAATCTCGTAGTTCTTCTCTCGATTAACGAGTTATCTCCTCTCGAAATACACTCTTCTGCCCCGTTAAGCCCCACATAAGACCTATACCTTAAAACATATCCCGATAATATATCTCGAATATTATAAATTACCGAAATACCCGTGAGAAGTTCCATTCTCACTTGCTTAGTCTCCTTAGATTAATTCCCCTACTTCCGCATTTTTGCCTGGTATTTCTCGCCCTTCGCGACAAATGCCAAACTGTAGGATTGTACACCAAAGTGATGAAGACAAAGTCTAGAAGGTTCAAGAAGCGTCAGGCGAGGATTGAAGGTCAAGGCAAGAAGACATCGAAGGAAGGAAGGAATTCTCATAAGAGCAAGGCATTCCGAAGATAGTGCACTAGCTCTTCCATTTTTAAAACCAAGCAAATCATCATCACATGAGTTGTCTTGGGAAAACATTCTTGTAATTTTAGATTACGTATTTTAAGTCCCTTTTTAAATGGCTTTACTTTCCGCTGCTACATCTTTTGTAAAACGACCCTCAATGTAATGAACGAAAGTTCTTATCAATAAATAAAAATCCGCTTTTGGTCAATTTCATCTTCAATTAAAGAATCAAGTCTCATTCGTGAGCATCCGTTTATTTATGTAACATTTATGTTAATTTTCCGCATTTGTATGAGTTCAATATCATTCTAAAAGCCTTGAGTGACTTTGGACGGGAAAGTCCGAGGTCACTGGCGGTAATACCCAATGTTGTAAAATAGGGGTGTTACAATTATGGTATCAGAGCCGAACGTTTTATTTTCGAAATCGAAAATTTTCTAAACCAAATTTTTTCACAACCAAAAAAAAATTTGTAAACCAAAAATATTAAAAAACCAAAAGTCTTTATTTTCAAACCAAAAACTTCTTTCTTCGAAATTTTTGTCTCTTTCAACTTTAAGAAATAAGTTTTAAAATAAAGTTCATGAGTTAGACATTCTTCTTAACAAACTTTAAAAATCTTTTAGGAAAAATGTGTAAGTTAGAATTCTTTTCTCAAGTTTCAAGTTTTACTTGATCTATTTCAAGAATAAACATTTTCTCAAATTACTTCAAAGAAATTTCTAAAGTTATCCACTTTCAGTTAAAGTTTAAGTCAAAACTCATATAAGAGTAACTTATAAGTAGAAACTATAAGACAATAAGTTCATAGAATCATAATCATTTTTTTTACAAAGTCTTATTCCAGAGTTTTAAAAATCAAGTTCTACTAAAGCATTAACATACCGACTTCTTATCTACAAACATTGATTGAATTAAGTGCACCAATTTTTCCTATAAATCAAAGAATTAAGACTCAAAGAATTTTTCTTTAAATGATAATAGGAATTTCCCGAAACCCGAGATAGAAGCTATAATTAAAAAAAAATCTTTAACCTCTCCTTCAAAGGTTAGAAGTACCTTACGTCATACATGAAATAAATTTTCTATAGTTTAAAAGTTTGTCTTTTAATTTAAAGTCATATAAAGTGAGCTTTTAATAGAAACTTTAAAACCGTTATAATTCTTTAAGGATGTACATGTGTTTAAAATGAAAATTTCGTGTTCAAATTTCAAAACTTCCTTCCAATATCTTCGTCACATAGAATCAAGGATATTCTATATAAACGCCTAACTCTTCTCAACAGAAATGGTACTCACTAGAAGTCTAACCCGAATCATGGACGAAGCTAGAAAAGCTGCTCAAGGGCTTGATGAGACTTTTTCTCAATGGTCGTTTTTGCCATATGGAAACCCCAAGGATAAACCCGAGCTAGTACTACGAGAAGAAATGCATGAAAATGCACCCAAGGTGAATCTCGAGGAGGATAACCCCAAAAAGGAATACCTCGAGAAGAGAGTTGATAATTCGCTTCATGACCAATCAAGTCAAACCCCAATGGTCTATCCAATGGGTGGATGGACTAACTAGACTCAAGGAGAGTAATCCCATCACCAAGCAATTGGTCAAATAAGAAACCCATCTACAATCAGTGGTCCAAACCCAACGAGGGATCGTCAACCAAATTACGACCATTTCCTCCAACGAGAGGAAGTATGGTCGGAAGAAATGAGGTCCTACCAAAACAAGGACGCTCAATTCCATACTCGTCTTGTCGTCAACCGTGGCTATATAACTACAACCCGTCGACACATCGAACAGACCCAATTGTTGTCGAGCCACGAGGGAGGAGCCCTCGATGAAAGTTTGTCGATAAAGGATTTTTGGGACAACTTTTGTTTCCCAGGCACACCCTAGGCCTAAAATACGGCTGTCATCATTAAGAAGTGTAAAACTCTAAGTAGTCCACTTCACTTGACTATCCATTTTGTTCTTGAATAATCAAATCGGTAGTATTACTTTCCATCCTTAGTGTAAGGGCTTATTATATAAAGCCTTTGTAATCCGTTTCAGTAAGAATTCTAATAAAAAGTTGCGCGTCATTTCTCTAAACTTGCGCGTCATTTCTTGCCTATACTCGTGAGTTAACAAAAACAACTATATCGTTCTTCAGATATAGAATTACAGATATTCTATATGAATGTCGATCGTTAGCCATATACATAGAATGGTTATAATGGAAAATAAGTCATGCTCATTATATTGGAATTAGAAGAAATTATGCCAACTAAAGGTGATTCTTATGATCCATAAAGCCAAACTTACTGAGCCAGTGACTCATGGGAAGATATAAATTTTCAAAGAGGACACCAAGGAAGGCTTAGTCAACTATGGATCTAACCTGTCTCCATCCAGTCCGATCTCGAAACAGATTATCGAGAGGTATGTGAGGGGACAAACAATGGTCTAATGATAAAGGAGTGGTCGAGAATTCTGACCAATGAAGAATATAATAATCAGATGTACCTACAAGTAGTAGTGACTTGCTCCATCAACATATGGAATCTTGGCAATTGATGTTTGACACCGGATAAACAAACCATAATAAAGCTACGCAAAAGCCACATCATGAAATTTTCTTCGCCTCTATTTTGATAAGTCGACTCGATGATAAGATGAAGTTAGAAAGGAAGTCGTTAAGACCAAGATTTTGGACATGATTGTAAGTTCTCTAAGTTGCCCCAGTAGGCCTAATAGGTAATAAGGTTGCTACATTACTAAGACAGCTTGTGGACACGTGTCCCGATTCGTCGTATTTGAAGTAGTTACCTAGGCCATCTTCGATGTTATTTCCAAACCGTTGATTCCATTATTAGGTTGCCTGATTCGTTACACTTTACTATCACCATTTTTTTCCTTCCTTAACAAGAGATTATGGTATGAACCCAACCTTTTGAAGGTATTTTCGATAAAGCATTAACTGTTCTTCGATAATCCAAATGCCTACTCTATCCATTAATGGATGACAATTGTTGGAAACAATTTGTCGATTCTTATTTCAAATGGTCAAACCAAAAGGAACCAACAATAGAATTCACCCGAATAGCATTCAAGTCGGGCACGAATGATGGTTCAAAATCTTCCAAAGAAAGAACAAGGAAATCATCGGGTAATGGACCCTAGTACGCCGATACTGTTGGATGATGTGACAAAAGTTACATTAAGAAGTCCAACAATATAAGTGATGCCAGAAGCAATCTCTTCTGTTCCACCGAAAGAAGAAAGCATAATTGGAACTGACCAAGCTGCAAATAGAATTGCAAATGACGCCATATTCCACCTCAAGTAAATGGTCTAGCTGTGCAAGGACACTAAAGACATTCACGTCAAAGAAGATGATGTCAATGAAGGAACAAAAAGTTGACCACAACTACTACTAGTTCTCCTAAGTGGAAAGATTTAAGGAGTATTCTTTGCACTGAAGAAAAAGGGTGCATATTGCCGCTCTACAAATCGGAAAGGAGTTAGCCAATAGCAACAGAATTATAATCAAGCAAAACATGTCATGCTGAGTGGGAAAAAGTTTAAGACTAAATGATGAATCATTCCTCTCTTATTCTATGAGAGATGAGATAGTTGATGATCTCTTAGGCTCCGTTCGGATGCACTAGCTGAAGCTGGTGCCCGAGCTGGATTTTGTAGCTGGAGCTGGAAATCCGAGCTGAATTTGTGCAGTAGCTGAAACCCGAATGATGAGCTGGAAATTGAAATGACTGTTCGGTAGGCCTAGCTGGACAAAAAAAAAGTGATTGTTGTATTACCAAAATGGGCTTCATTTATTAACGAAATTGACCATAATGCCCTTATACATACCAATAATTTCAATTCCAACCTATAATTACTCCTCCCACCTACTTGGATCCAATTGGGTTACAATTCCAGATCTGAGGAACTCGTGAGCAGCACCGAGGAACTGCTCTTCCCTGTAGCACCGAGGAACTCGTGAGCAGCACATCAATTCGTGAGCAGCACTGAGGCCATAAACTTCCGTTCGTGGGTGGTTGAGCAGCACCGAGGAACACAGCCGTTCGTGACTCCCATTCTCCGAGTCCGACGAACACAGCAGCACCGACGACCATAGGCGACGACGTTGCTCCCAGTCTCCAAGTCCCACGACCACAGCAGCACCGACGAACAGCGCCGACGACATCACTCCAGTCTCCGAGTCCAACGACGTCACTCCCAGTCTCCCAAACTCCATTGAGGTACGGCCTACCATTGGTGTAATTTCTGAGTTCATGCTTAGGCAAATTTAACATTTTTTACAATTCGACTATTTGCATTGGTGTGTAATTTCTGAGTTCATTGCTGTGTAATTTATCAGTTGCATTGCTGTTTAATTTCTGAGTCCTACTTGCATTGCTGTGTAATTGAATTAGGATGTATTTATATACCACATCAGAAAATCCCATATGCCTAAAACAAATTACTTATATGGGGATTGCAATTCTTGTGTAAAGTTTCAAATGTATACCAAAATGGAATCATGTATGTGTCACTGGTGGTTTTCTTTGAGCCTCCAACCTCATTTCTATGTGAATTAAATAGCTATTTTTTTTATGCTTTCTCATTAAGGAATTACATCACAATTCTGTTGTCATTGTTATTAGTGTGCATATATGATTGTCATTGTTATTAGTGTGCATATGGGTTAATTTTGGGGTTTTCTTTGAACCGATTGAACCTAAAAAATGATTACATTAAACACTACCAAAAGTGATAGGACAATGGCAGAGGTTCCAAAAAAGGATAGCAAGTGTTACTGGAGTGATTCTGAGCAAAAGACGTTACTTGTCATTTGCCGAGAGTACCACAAGAAAAACGGGATTGACACCCACTTTAATTGGTCCGAAATTGCTGAAAAATTTGTGGAAAAAACTGGGAAGGCGGTCAAACCTAAAGAATGCAAGAATAAATTTGACTACGTGAAGAGCGTATGGAGGGCATATGTCCAGTTAGTGCACCATGAGACCGGTTGTGGATGGAACGAACAAACACGTACCATTGAGGCTTCGGATGAATGGTGGGAGAAAAAAATTAAGGTCAGTTTATAAGTCTTGTTTGGGGGCTTTATCATATATGATTCGTTTCCTACCTTTTGGAATTTACCAAGGTCATTTTTAAATCTGTGTTTTGTCCATGGTGTTTTGTAGGAGAATGACAAATACAGGAGATTTCGAAGGAAGCCTATTGATTTGGACCTGGTTGAATTATGGAATTCCGTCTACAACAGCATATGTGCTACAGGGCAACATTGTGTGTCTGCCACCATGGACCATACCCCCTCTACTCCATTTGATGCTTGTGTGGGTGACACTGATGACATTGCTGCTTACCTTGTAGATGAAGAAGAGGTAGATCTCGAGGGGTTCACTGAGCCTATTGTCCCTCCAATGTCACAGCAGACATCTGTTGGAGGCTCCCAGCATCCTCATTCCAAGAGGTCCCAAGTTCCTAGCACTTCCCAAAAGTTACCTAATCCAAAGAAAAAGCGACCTACCATGGCTAGACAAGTAGTTGCACACATGAATTCCATGGAGGACAAGAGTGACAAAATCTTGAATTATTTGCAAGGGGATGTGGTTAGTACGGGAAACACAGGGCCGGGGAGAATGTATGATGTTGATGATGCAATTGCAATTATTAATCGGTTTGTTGCTGAGGGGATTGTAGAGAAAGTGTCACCTCTTTGGTGTTATGCTGTGGATGAGCTGAACAATGATCATAGTCGACGCCTCTTCATGACCTTGCAATCTGATGAAGAAAAGATGGCGTGGTTGTAGTACAAGTTCAAGAAGCAGGCTTGATTTGTATTACTTGTGTGTTTATGTGTTGTCTTCAGACATGACTTGTTGTTTTATTTGCATTTCAGACTTCTTTGACATGATTTGTGGTTCCTGACTGTTGGATGTGGTTTGTAGTTGTATGTGGACCTCTGTTATGTTGTTAAATTTGGATTGTCAAATGAACCATTCATTGGTCATTCAACTGTTGTGACATACTATTCTTGGCATCATTATGTTTGGGTATTTGTGTAGGTAAAATGGCCAGGAACCGTTTGTCAAGGCGGAACAAGATCATTGCATTATTCCTTCTGCACATGACCAACCATGCATCTGTCATGGCTTCATATTACCATAGGTAATTATGATTACGGTCCACCATTGATTCTTATCCCTAGTTGTCATTCAACCTTTTAATTGGTTTAGGGTTTGGTTTTAAATTTTATGTGCTTGTGCTTTCAATATAGGTACTTATGTAAAACCCCTTGTTTCAATTCTCCATTTACGGGAATTGTGTGGATGAGGGAGGTCATGGAATCAGGTTCAGAAGTGAGGTGCATTAATGCATTCAGAATGGAGCGATCCGTCCTCCAAAGTCTTTGCGATGAGCTGCAACAACACCATGGATTGAGACCATCAAGAAATGTTAGCGTATTAGAAAAAGTTGGGATATTACTACATACGCTTGCAGTTGGTGCGTCGAACAGAGCTTCATCTGAAAGGTTCCAAAGATCTGGGGACACAATTAGCCGAGTGTTGCACGAGGTCGTGGATGCAATCACAGGAAGACGACATGGTACGCAAGGTCTTGCGGGGCGCTTGCTTCGACCTCGCGATCCCTCCTTTTCCCAAATACCCGAGAAAATTAGATGTGATCCACGATACCAACTATTCAAGGTAAATTACAACTCTTATATTTAATTAAGGGTATACTTTTGTAATTGTGCATCATATGCTTATAAAATAGGGAGCAATCGGGTGCATAGACGGCACACATATTGCAGCATGTATACCACGCGCTGAGCAAATGCCGTACCGAAATCGAAAACAGGTGTGCTCATTCAACATCATGGCGGTGTGTGATTTCGACATGTTTTTCACCTTCATTTCTGCTGGCTGGGAAGGTAGTGCAATGATGCGCGTGTCTTTGACCACGCATTGAGGACACCCGAGCTAAACTTCTCACACCCTCCGCCTGGTAAGTCTAGTAGATGTTCAGGGTTGTACTAGTTAAGGTTTGTTGCAAACTTTTTTTTTATACATGCTACTTGTGTAGGGCACTATTATTTGGTGGATAAGGGATATCCTGACTGACAGGGGTACATGGTACCGTACTCCAAAGTGAAGTATCATCAGTCTCAGTTTCAAAATGCAGTGCCTAAGGACGCGCCTCAAGCATTCAACAAGATGCACTCTTCATTGCGCAGCTGCATAGAGAGGTGTTTTGGAGTTTTGAAGAAGCGATTCCGAGTTTTGCATAACATGGCAAGTTACCCAATCAAAACACAAATCGATCTTATCATTGTCTGTTTTGCCATGCATAACTTTATATTGGAAAAAAGAGTGCATGATCGGTACTTGGAGGAGGATTATGAGGATCCAGACCTACCACCGCCTCGAATTCTAGATGAAGGTGAAGACGACGCGCCCGGTGGGATGAAGGCGTTAAGGGATCAGATTGCTTTGGAAATATGGAACTCCCGACGATTTTATTAAAGAGTTCAAGTATTTTATCATTGAGTAGTTGAAACAATGGTTTGATTATGTTGCTTTGAATGTTTTGTTGTTTAATGCAATCTAGTTGGATTCAAGGTTTAGGGTTTGTGTGACAATATGTATGGAAGTTACCATATTGACATGAATTAAGGTCCCGAAATCACCTAAAATACAACACGAACATAACACCATGTTACATGAAAGAAAAACGATGGTACAACACATTGACAATCTCTAAACAATCTTGTTGAATGCTTATTAAACAAACACTTAACCCAAAGCGCATTCACCGAAGATAGAGAAGGAGCCTCGACCATACAAATAGAACGTCATTACCCCGTGAAATCATCGTCGTTTTCATCATTAGATGGCCCGAAATCGGATATGGTTGTGGCCACGCCGGATGGTGCATAACCATGGGAGTTCCCAAACACTTCTTCCCAAAGTACGGTGGTTTCATAATCAATGGTCGAGTTCCTAAACCGGGCAGCATAGGGGCATGCCTGGATCATTTGCTCCCACCAACCAGCATCAACGACGAATCGTCCCGAGTTCACGTCCCAAGCACTAGCACCACCAAAGCGCTTGAAGCAATCCCAGCGACGCCACTGACTCTTGTTGTAATCCACCCTATTTTTCACCATGGCATACCTTAAACCTGCACCCGTCTGCTGATTGAATGTAGCCGCTATCGCTCGCCATTGAGGAATTTCGCCAGGTTGCATCATACGCAAATGATCTCTGTAGATCCTTAGAATTGTCTTGTTGTTGTCGTTGGTCCATACATTATTCGCCATCTATAATTTAGAAAATGGTTTAAGTATATATATAAAAAAAAAATGCATACAAGGCAATGTAAAAAATATGCATACGTTAGAATATGGTTTCAAAAACCTTGGAATGTACCTAAAACCAAGAATGAAAGAACTGAAATTACCTTGGTTGAGATTTCTATAAATTCTGTATATGCAATGAGCTTCCAATTACACATTCATGCAATATATAAGCAAATGCATACAATGCAATAAATACCAACAGTTAGAAAAAGTGCTACAAATGGGTCCAAAAGACTAGCATTGATGAGACAACACACATAGATGGAAGTGCATCATGTGCAACTGAAATATCACAACAAGTTTACCATCATGAACTAACTTTCTTGGTCAAACAACTACAACCCTACAACAAAATAAGGCCTTCAACTACACAAAGACAACAGTGGCTACACGTACCAAACTACAAGTTCAATAAGGCCTTTAACAACCATACACAACAGTGATTAATACACCTAGCGTGAACTGAGGACAAAATAAGTGCAGATAACACCGAGGACGCATGCACAAATCTTCCACTTTCGAGCTTTTGTCCTCGCTGAATCGCGCTCCAAGGCAGTAGTGACTGCATAGGTGGTAAGCTCGGAAATTCTTTCGGCATCTTGTTGAGCTTCGAACTTCAGTCGTGCAACATGTGACGACTCCTTCTCCAAATCGTTGCTCGCAAAGTACGCACGATACTTGTAACGGCGTGCGACAGCTTGAAGACGCCTAACGGTCGGACAGCCAGAAACCTCATCGAGCAGTTCGTCGTCTGTAAATGTTATCCATGCATCGGCCTAATACTCACACACATGAGCAGTTGAAAATAACATCACATTACCAACATCTCACATTCAACAAAATAGGTAGAACTAATAGTCAACAAAATAAGGTCACGTGGTCAAAATTTACTCATGCATGATTCTTCTACACCATTCACGTGGTCAGTTTAAAAATGCTCCTTATTTGGGCAATATAAACAAGCTGGTGCCAAGAGTGAAACTTTCCTGGCTTACACCATTCAAGCAACATTAATGAATATAACAGAGTCAATATAGCATCTTGAAACCAGATAATGAAGATAGATCACATAAGAGGAAAAAACCAGGTAATGAAGATAACAGAGTCAATATAGCATTAAACATGAAATCATCTTGAAACCAGGTAATGAAGATAGATCACATAAGAGGAAAAAACCAGGTAATGAAGATAATAAAGTCAATAAAAAGGTAATGAACTAATGAACAGAGTCTTAATTAAGGTTTAATAACATGGTCTTAAAAAGGAGATGAAGTAAGGAACATAGTGTATTTATAAATTTCAGCTCAACTGATTTTTTGAGCATCATATTGCATACCTCAGTAGGAGAGAATGGAGCCTCATAGTCAGATATATGTGTATCCTCCGAAGTAAAAGAATCTTGCGAAACCATTGTTTCTAGATTTGGCACACACATATAAGTCTTCATTAGTGTTCATTCCAAACAAGATGACAAGTATAAACTCCACAATATAGGAATGAAACTAGAATAGATATTGAAAGAAGCATAAAAGCAGGATTTTTGCAGGTTCAGCAGGATAATAAACCCCATCAGTGCCACACATTATGCAATTGATGGCAGGTAAGGATTTTTGCACTTAACTTTTATTCAGCAGGATTTTTGCAGGCTCAGTATCTTACAAAACTATATAGAGGTGCTGAATATGTGTTTTGGAATATGATGAAATGCAAAAAGGGCTCAGTGCAGGCTCTTAGTATCTTACAATACTATATACAGGTGGCTTTTTCCTCACAAAGATATGTTAGGTTTTGAATATAGGAGGCATTTGGCAATGCTGATGTTGATTGATAAATCAGAGTTGTTGTTTGAATCCTTTGAGTACATATCAAATGCAGACCCATCCTCCTTGTAGCTTCAAGTCTCAATAAATGTATCATTTTAGTTCATTTTAGTTCTATAATACAGAAGAAGAGAGCTCAATCCAGACCAATTACAATTTTAGCTCATTCCAGAAGAAGAAGAGAGTTCATATTAGTTCATTTTAGTTCATTTTAAGCAGCTTTGGCAGAATAAGGAAGAATACGGAAGAAGAGAGTAATCGAGGCATATTACAATTTCTCTTCCCTCAGAAAATAGTTGAATCTAGACAAGAAATTAGGGTTTTGAATGATTAAATGGCATCATGAATCAAAACCTAGATTAAGAAATTAGGGTTCAATAGAAATGTAGATCTCACACCTGCTCAACTGCTTCGTCGTCGGCGGCTATGCCTGGAGATCTCGCACCTGATTCAGCAACGTCGTCGTTAGGGATTTTCGCTGGAATTTTCGTCAAGGGGGAGATTGGGTCGTGATGGAGGAGTTAGGACCATACCTGGAATCTTCGTGTGGGAACTCGGAGAGGCCCGCCGGAGATGGAGAAGTGAGGGGATACGCTGGCTCTCTTGTTCGTCTTCGAGCTATCGGGAGTGAGAAGATCAGGCCTCTTCGAGCTATCGGGGAGTGAGAAGATCAGGGGTATCGGGTTATTTAATTTTAGGGCTGGTAAATCCATCGACAAGCGGGGTAAGCTGGGGGGGAGGAGGTGGAGAAATTGAGCTCGTTCCAGCCAGTTCAAGCTCCTTGGCGGCTGAAAGTCATTCGACACCAAACGCGTCTAACGGAGCTGGTGAAGAAACGCTCAGCTCTGAAAAGCTTGTACAAGCGACGTCCGAACGGACGCTTAGACCCTAAAGGTTAAAGGACTAAGTATGTCGAGAAGAAGGCCATGCAGTTTAACTAATTATTGCATTACTCATGATATGAAGTTTCCCCTTAAGCCCAAAAGTATCCCGTCATAAGTGGATAAGTTCAAACCCCAAGCCAT
The DNA here is from genome assembly GCA_964016875.1 of Fallopia convolvulus. Lineage (NCBI taxonomy): Eukaryota > Viridiplantae > Streptophyta > Magnoliopsida > Caryophyllales > Polygonaceae > Fallopia > Fallopia convolvulus. The sequence continues at coordinate 32,058,426 of OZ024733.1, forward strand.
GGAGAAGTTCAACGATAAACGCAAGGAGCGAATAGAATAGCTTATCCTTCCTCGTGTAATCTAAATATGTCCAAACAAGGGTACTTGTGACATATATCGTAGGGTTGTCATTATAATTTCAACCTCGGTTATAATCAAATCATAGTTGAATAATTCTAATATTATTGTCAACTATCTTCTTTCGCAAAATGTTATACTTTGAACTCTGCTATGCTAACATAGCCGTCTTGAAGATGTTCGTTGGTACTTTCTTTACGAAAGCACTGTTTCAAATGCATAGTTTCGATTATTAGGTTATATAAGTCATTCCATCTTTTCATTTGCGAATTTCTCCTATCTCTGTAAGAAATAATTTCAATTTTCTCGCATTGTCAAACTATGACAGTTAATATAATAGGTCTAAATAATTAAACATTTACTTTTGCATATGATTCGCAGTGGCGAATAAGGATGAACTTCTATCTCCCATCTTAATCACATTGTTGAGGTAGAATTTCATGTCTTATTCCTGTGAAGGCATATTAAGGGGTTATGTTGGAAATAGTTCCCCGATGTTGATCACATTGGTGGAATGAAACCACTTATTCCTTCAAATTTAATTTTTGTTTAAGAAAAACTGCGTTCTTATAAGAATTAATACGCTTAATATAGAAGGACGCTTGAACCACTTCTCGATAGTATAATATATTCGAACACGACATCGTAAAGATGGTTACTCCCTCTTGAGAGATAACCATCACCTATCCCAATAGTAACTTCTTTAGAAACCGTAATTCGAGATCCTTCTTCTAAGGCATGGTTCACATATTCAAACTTCGATTCCATCTCGTCAGTTATCATATATCCATCTTAAAAGAATTCTTCTGCAATGACTCTATCCTATAAGTATAGAATGGATCAGTCATTTTCTTACTCGCTCCCTAGAAACACTTAAGTGCTCGTTTTAATTAGAATGCTTATTCTATAAGCAGTCCAACTTTTATGTTGGGAAGATAGACCCAGAACTTCCGTAGGTATGACTTAAGCTAATGGATAAAACCGCTTGACCCCCGCATACTTCGCTAGCAAGACCAATTGGATCTCCATTCCTATCCTTGGATTTTGTTACACCACATAAGTCCAAATGTGCGAATCGTTCTAAGAATACTAAGTTAATGATTCCTTAAAGAAAAATGTACAACAGTAATTCTTCTACTTGTACAATCATCTTAACTAAAAGAACGAAATGTTCTTTAAGGGGGTACTAGACCCTTTGTTGATTCCTCACGGTTGTGAGTATTAGTAGCTTTCCGTGTTAACCTTGTACCGCCCTAAGCCTTTCCTAGTTTCGGGGACGAAACTAATTTTTAAGGGGGTACTATTTTAATATCCGCTAAATTCTAAATAAAATAAAATGGGTATTTATCCCAATAATTTTTTTTCTCTAAAAGAGAGAATTTAATAAACTTTATAATTTCATATTATATTATGAAAGGTTAATACAATGGCAATTAACAATTTATTTAAATATATTAAGCAAGTCAAGTATTTATTTAAATATTTTCTCTTGAAAAGAGAGTTTAATTATTTTTATAATTTTCTTAATAAATTATAAAAATACAACTCTTTTACAACTAACAAGAACTCCTTTCCGCTAAGCCATTGTAACTTGATTACTCATAATACAACTCTTTTAATTATAAACAATCTTTTTCTTCTTCTTCAAAGAGAACATCAGGCAAAGTCTGATTGAATTGACGTATATCAAATGTCTTTGAATTGACCTCCCAATCACCATTGTTGCTTCAATTGACCACCAAAACAAGCTTCATCATCTTATGTCATCATCAAGAAGCACACCCTCCACCAATTGTCATCAATTGCCTTCTTCCTCCATGGTCAAACTCCATGGTAGTGGATCACTAGAGCTCCCCATTGTGCCTATTTAAGGGCTGAAAAATCACCATAATTTTCACATATCAATTCCTCTCATTCTCCTCTTTAAATTCATCCCAATTTCAAGCCAAAAATCCCTATAATGGATTTTTCACAAATCTGAATTTTTTTGGTCAAAATTCCACAAAACCCTTAATCCTCCACCTTTGGCCGCCGGACCACCACTGCCTCCTTGCCGGATCGCCGCCGGCCACCCGCGCCTGCCGCCGCCGCCCAGCCTCCACCGTGGTTCTGCTGTTGAGCGTCGTTTCGCCTGATCCTTCTCTGGTGTCCGTACAAAGAAGGAAGAAGGAAAATAAGAGGAGGTTGGGCCTAATCCTATTTTTGGGTAACTTCTAATTACACTTGGGCTGAAAATTTTAGGCCCAAAATACTATTTAAAATCAGATTTTTACCCATATTAATTTCCCAAACATTTAAAATCACTATTTATTTATTATGATTTTAATAGTGAATAAATGGATTTATTAACATACATGTAAACTTAAATAAAAGGAAATAAAATATGGAAAGACATGGAATATTTTTAATAAATTATGAGAGTATAGTATAAAACTTCTAAGATTAAAAAGTGTGTTTTAATAATATCCTTACCTTGCTTGGATTTTAATTATAAAGAATTAAAGAAAATAGAACTAGATAAAGAGATTTATTAAATTAAGACTTTATTAAATAGAAAAATATTTGCATGTCTCTTAAAATCATATTATAAACTTGAATATAATATGAATAAGGTATTTTTGTCATAAGATAAGTTTATATGATTAAATTGAAGAAAGACAAAAGATATAATATAAATGGTAGTGTGCCATATTTTATAAGATAATATTTATAGACAGGGAAAACCCTTTTTTAATAAGTTAAGTAAGTTAAATTGTTAAAAAGATCTTGTTAGTCAGTTTAGATAAAATCAAATAAGCAAAGTACTATACTAAGATAAAGTAATTATCTTTGCATATTAGTAAAATATATCTTGTGTCATGATTTTGATATAAATAAAATAAGTCTTTTTTATCCAATAGTATATACATAGATTAATGAATTTATGATAAGAACACTAGTTAAAGATATTACGATATAAAAGACACTTGTTATTGGAAAAAGATATATTAAGAAGATATTCTATAATAATGAGAAAATATTATTAAAATAATACTAGATGGGAAATAATATTACTAAAGTTATATTAGTTCATGTTTCTATTTTTTATAAACTAATAACCTAAGAGAGTTGGGAAATTTCCATATAAGTAAAGTATAGAATAAGTATAATATAATATGATATATTAATATCCCTTATAGCATAAGGTGGTTTCATGTCTTAAAAAGTTAAAAAAAAGATATTATTATAAATAAATAAATTATATACTCCTAGTTATAAGATAATGTTATTAGGCATGTTTCTATGTTTATAAACTAAAGATTTATGGGAGAAATTATTTCAAGATAATAAGATTACTTTACCACTACAATATATTTATGGAAAGCATGTTATATAAATTGGCTAGAAATTCCTATTCATGGAAAGTACTAAAACGAACAACTATGAATATTTTTATCTCTATTTAAATATTACATATCTTTTAATTAAGGTTATATTGAAAAGATATTATAAGGAGGCTTTGTTATAAAAAGATATTGGTTGATAAAAGATAGTATTATAATAATACTAAGGATAAGAGATTTTATATAATGAGGGCATATTAGACTTTTTACAATCCTAAGAAGGTTATATAAATACAATATATATTATAAGGTTGAAAACTATATCATATGATTTCATAAAGATATTCCTTACTTATTTATATTAAGAAAATAGCAAGTTAAGATTATAAAGGAATAATTTAATTGATTAAATAAAGATATTACTTGGTTTTCAAGAATGATAATGATTAGTAATAAAAATAAGGATTTTGTAAGGATAAAAAGAATATTATAAATTTAAAATAATAATAAAGGAATATTATTATTTTATTCATCTCTACCTAAATTATTATTATAATAATTTAGAAATTTATCCTCTTGTATTATGGATATAAGAGATTTGCAAAGCTTTAAAAGATTTTAAAGAAAATTCTTATAAAAGCTCGTTCGTATATTCCGTGTCGATAGGTCGAGCTCTCGTTCCGTTCCGAGAACAAAGTTTTTCCGCTCTTTCGTTAATCCGCTATCGTACAAGCAAAGGCAAGTGGAATTTCTCTTTGTAGCCTTAATAAACTTGTTTCGTGAAATTCCTCGATGTTGGGAACAACTTGTTTGCTAATAATAAAACGAACCTAGGAATATGGATTGCTAGAATTAATGACCCATTGTTATCGTTATTCCGTTATTTAAATATTCGATAGGACTATCATGCTAGTCTTGTTTGTGACCTTGATTGTTTACGATCTCTTTTCGAGATCGGTTTGGATGGAATAGTAAGGGGTGCGGGCCTAACCCGACACCTCTATATAACCCACTAAAGTTGCATTGCCACCATGCATAAATTACGACTTGTCGATCATGATCCTTGTCCGCTCCTACGCCTCGGAGGGACGTAGGCACTCTAGCTAAGTGCCGGAACTTTTTGTTCCTGTAAGTGGTTCAGGCCGGTACATAAGCCCCCCACGCTCTTAAAATATGTCAACCTAAGTGAGAGTTTTCATCACTATACAAGATAAATGCCCAATGCACAATTAAAAGACACCAAAATCGGACCGATCTTAAATGATCGATCCGGCTCTCGGTTCGCAAGGGCGTGAGAGGTTTTCAAAACTTGTATGAATTAATAATGTTCCCAACATACTTCCTACTCTAAAAAGAAGTCTACAATATCGTAGTTCTTCTCTCGATTAACGAGTTATCTCCTCTCGAGATACACTCTTCTCCGTTCCGTTAAGCCCCACATAAAGACATAAACCTTAAAACATATCCCGATAATATATCTCGAATATTATAAATTACCGAAATACCCGTGAGAAGTTCCATTCTCACTTGCTTAGTCTCCTTAGACTAATTCCCCTACTTCCGCATTTTTGCCTGGTATTTCTCGCCCTTCGCGACAAATGCTAGACTGTAGGATTGTACACCAAAGTGATGAAGACGAAGTCTAGAAGGTTCAAGAAGCGTCAGGCGAGGATTGAAGGTCAAGGCAAGACGACATCGAAGGAAGGAAGGAATTCTCATAAGAGCAAGGCATTCCGAAGATAGTGCACTAGCTCTTCCCTTTTTAAAACCAAGCAAATCATCATCACAAGAGTTGTCTTGGGAAAACATTCTTGTAATTTTAGATTACGTATTTTAAGCCCCCTTTTAAATGGATTTACTTTCCGCTGCTACATCTTTTGTAAAACGACCCTCAATGTAATGAACGAAAGTTCTTTAATGAACGAAAGTTCTTATCAATAAATAAAAATCCGCTTTTGGTCAATTTCATCTTCAATTAAAGAATCAAGTCTCATTCGTGAGCATCCGTTTATTTATGTAACATTTATGTTAATTTTCCGCATTTGTATGAGTTCAATATCATTCTAAAAGCCTTGGGTGACTTTGGACGGGAAAGTTTGAGGTCACTGGCGGTAATACCCAATGTTGTAAAATAGGGGTGTTACACACAAATGATTTTGAGTACGAGTTCCCCCATCCACTCTACTCAAACTTGGCCTCTCAAAAGATCATGGGAACTGGCTTGCATTTTGATCACTGCCAAAGGAACTCTGCATCCAAAGAAGTTTAAACGCCTCTCGCAAAGTGGGAAAAACGTGTCAGAAGTTGAAACGATAAGGGCCACAATTTTCAAACGCTTGATGTGATCTCCATAGGAAATGGTGACGCGTGTCCCAAACGTGTAGAGGAAGTCGAGAAGGTACCACACCCTGATTGGTTGATTTTTTGAAATGGGATTGCTCTTTACTAGGGATGGCAATGGGGCGGGGATTCCCCATTACCCGTGGGAATTCCCTGTTACGGGTACGGGTATGGGGAGTTTTAGTGGGGATGGGGCGCGGATGGGGGGAAAAGTAATTACCCGCTAGGGTATGGGCATGGGGACGGGGATAGTTGTCCCCGTCCTACCACCCGACCCGAACCCAACCCAATTGGGGAATCCCCACCGGGGGACCCATTGGGGAATCCCCATCGGGGGACCTATTGGGGAACCCCGTGGGGAATCCCGTCGGGGGACCCGTTGGGGAATTTCCACCGGGGGACCCCGTAGTGGGGAACTAAATTATTGTTTTTAATTATTGAGCATTCTATCCTTATATTATGTACTTGATACGTACGAATAATATGATCATTGGATTTACAAAATTATTGTTTTGTTTGTTTTTGAAGCTCTTGTTAATTATACAAGTTTAATTGGTGAATTTTATAAATGGTGTATCAATAGAATTTTTGAGGGAAGTGTACATGAAAGTAAATGAAAAATAAAATGAGTAACTCGTGGGGATTATACAAGGTCAAAATCAAACGGGGATGGTGAGTCCCGGCTAGAGATTATTATTGGGGAAATCAAGCGGAGATGGGGAATCCCCGACGAGGATTATAAATGGGGAAATCAAGCGGAGATGGGGAATCCCTGACGGGGATTATAAATGGGGAAATCAAGCGGAGATGGGGAATCCTCGACGAGGATTATAAATGGGTAAATCAAGCGGGGATGGGGAATACCCGACCGGGACGGGGACCCGACGGGGATGGGGATGGGGATAAATTTTATTACCCGATGGGTAATGGGATGTGTATGGGGAGCATATATCTAAATGGGTATGGGTACGGGGAGGGTATTCCCCGCCCCGAACCCGCCCCATTGCCATCCATACTCTTTACCCTTTTACCCCTATTCCCAACCTCTCTTTAACCTCTCTCTTTACCATTTTTGGGACCTTCTTCAACCTTTGTTCTCTACAACCCATTCTCTCTAAAACTCTCCCTCTTCCCAAATCAAGCAAAATTTCAAAACCCTTCTCTTCCCAATACTCTCCCATGACACCCATTCACCCTGACCACCACGTCCGTGAGTGGATTAAAACCAACCCAAAAACTATTTTCGTCCTCATGCTCCAAGAGGCCGACAAGGAGCCTGATCTGGTCCTGCAACAATCTATGTACAAAGCTCTTCACGACTTTGTCAAACCCCACATCCACAAAGAGCGCACCAAAACCTCGGCTCTAGAATACGAGATCCTAAGGCAACCCTCCTCTCTTTTGGCGGCACCACCTCATGCTCCCCTTACAATCTCATCCCAACTGCCTCTTCCGCCTACCTCCTCACAGCCTCCCCCACCTATCTCCACATCTTCCGGGACCACTATCGTCGATAGTTTCAGTCTTGATTCTCCCAAATCCAAAACCATACGATAAGGCCTCAAATCTTCTTCTTCTGATCTCCCAAAGAAGAAGAAAAAGAAACCCACACCCCTTTGCCTTGATCAAATTCTCAATCTTTCTCCATCCCTGCCACCACCACCCCTCCCCCGATCATCGTCTCTCACCGCTCCTTCTGGATCTGGGAACTCTCAATCCCAGGATCTCCCACTTTCTACCAACCCTAACCTTATCTCTGGGAACTCTAGTCCTAGAGATCCCATCTCTTCCTACCACTGATGGGAACACCGATCCCATCTCTTCCCCTTCCTCCTCCCTAAACACACGCAAATCTCCCACCCCTCCTCCCCAACAACTCCCTCCTCCCTCCTACGACAAATCTCCTCTCTCATCCACCACAGAAATCTCATCCTCCCTTACAAAAGCAATCATCGACCTCGACTCTGACGACGACCATCTTCCTATTGCTGAGGTCGCCAGAAAAAAACAAGGAATGGACCCTCCTATCATCATGGGCACAACTGAGGAGAATGCTCGCCTCGCTGCTCTTGAGGCCGAGCTCTAGGTAGAAATCACAAGATCGGCCTCTACAAAGTGGCCTAGGGAAATCGGCGCCAACGATGACGCTGAGAATAAGGAAGAAGAGGGTGCCCAAGAAATAGGGGTCCAAGCGCATGCCGATGATCCTGGTGCAAATCTCGGCACTCAAGGAACTTCCACCGAGGATATGGATCTATCCTCGGATGATGAAGGGAACTCGAATGGTGATGACGCCACCGAGGTGCTCGATGCTGAGGCGCTTGCCAACGAGCACGCCCAGACCTTGGTTAACGCGGACAAGGAACGTCGACTTGTTGTGAATCATGGTGCTCCTAAGGAAAAGGAGCCCATGCTTTTGCTCAAATCCACCGCCTCCCCTCCAAAGAAAAGGACGATTGCTGCCTCCTCCAAAGGGACCAAAAACAAAAAGGGCAAGGGCGCTGAAACCACACGGGTTCCCATCACCTCCGATCGCAAGCTGGTTACCCCTTTGGTCCTTTCTGAGTCCCTTCTCACTCCACATGGGCTCGGGGAGCTCATCAAGGCCCAATAATGGGAACAAGTGTGTGCCACACCTATACAAGTCGATCCTGAGCAAGTGCGCCTCTTTTATAATAAATTTTTCATCGACACTGACGACTCTCAGGGAACTCTCACCCTTCAAGGCGACGACTACATATTCAACGCCTCATCTATCCGTCGCCAGCTGCACGTTCCTGTCAAGGGCTTGGGTTCCCTTCCTCACAAGAACTGGGGCAATTTCAATAAGGATGAGATCCTCTACAGCCTCTATGACGGTCGTGCTCCCACCTCAGGGACCTCGACACACAACTCTCTCTCATAGCCAAACTGGCTCACCAGTTCATCATCACGGTTGTGATCCCACGGCAGGAGAAGCGCAACCAGCTCAACATTCAAGACGTCATTCTCCTCTTCCACTTCCTTCACAAGTTGCCCATCAACTTGATCTTAATCATGCTTGGGCACATGGAAAAGTGTCTGGCCTCTCCCACTCATTCTCTGCCATACGTTGGCCTAGTGAAGAAGTTCATGGTCAAAGAGGGCCTCTACGACGACACTAAGGAAGAAGTAACCCTCGAAACGGAAATGGACCTTTATGTGGTCCAAAAGATGTGTCACTACTAACAGCCCGAGGATCAAGTACAAGGGACTCTGCCTTCTGCTTAAGGAACTGCTAGGATGTAACACCCCTATTTTTCAACATTGGGTATTACCGCCAGTGACCTCGGATTTTACCATCCAAAGTCACCCAAGGCTTTTAGAATGATATAGAACGATTAAAATGCGGAATTAAACATACTCATATAAATAAAAGGTGCTCTCGAAGGAGACTTTGTTCTTACAACCCAAATCACATTACCAAAAGCTTGTTTGGAAATTACAATTCATAAAACTTTGTCTTTGGAGCATAAATGTAAATAAACCAAAAGAAGTTTCAACTACATCTTGGATCTTCTTGCCCTTCCTTCACCTTACGCCTTGTGAATAATCCTAGGTTCTGACATAATTCGCGAGGGGCGAGAATATGCCAGGCAAACATGCGGAAAAGAAGAATTAGTCTAAGAGACTAAGCAAGCGGGAACGGAACTTCCCAAGGGTAATTCGGTAATTTGAGTAATAACGAAGAAGACAACAACATGTTGTGTTTTAATATAGGAGTTGTTTTACGTGGGGTTTAACGGTACGAGGGAGAGCATATCTCAAGCGGAGGTAGCTCGTTAATCGAGAGAAGAACTACTAGATTGTAGAATTCTTTTAGGATTGAGATTATGTTGGGAACGTTATCAATTCATACAAGTTAAAAACCTCTCGCGCCCTGAGCGAACCGAGAGCCGGATCGATCGTTTGAGACCGGTCCGGTTTTAGTATCTTAAATTGTGCCTTGAGCACTTATCTTATAGTGACGAAACGTATTTGATTTCGTTAATGATTCTTTAAAGGGGTGGGGGCTAGGATGGCCTGATCCACGAAGGGGAAACCCAGTTTCCCGGCACTTAGCTAGAGTGCGCTCATCCCTCCTTGCAATCGGAGCGGATAGGATCATGATCCTGAAAGTCGTACTTCAAACACGTAGGCATTTAAGACTTAGTAAGTTTTATAGAGGCGTCGACTACTTTCGCGCCCCTCACTAGTTTGTTCGACATTGACCTCTTAACGAGGCCGTAAACAATCAAGGCCACAACCAAACTAGCATAAATAGTCCTATCAATAATAATGTGTGAACTATACTAACAATAGGGTCGTTATATCTAACAATCGATATTTCCTTAGTTCATTTGTTACTTAGCACACAAATTGTTCCCAACATCGAGAATTTCACGGAGACGATAAAAAGGTCTCAAGGGGAATTTCCACTTGCCTTAGGGTCCGTTTGGTATTGATATCCTGATATCAGATATCGGTATCGAGCCATATCTTGTGTTTGGTATGAGAGTATATGGATATCGGGTGATATCTTGATATCAAAACAAGGCAAAAGACATGATATTTGATATACTCCAAAAAAAAGAGGTATGAGAGATATGGGATATGAATGATATCCCATATCCGATACCGATACCGATACCGATATCGATACCCGATACCGATATCCGATACCGATATCCGATACCGATATATGGTATCGATACCAAACGAGCCCTTAGTTCTGACGATAACGGATTTAGTGATAAGACGGAGGTGTGGTTCGCAACTTCGAATGAGAATCCCGACCTATCGACACGGAATTCATGAACGGTTTTTAAATACGAATTCTTTTAAGGTTCGGATTTCTCACATGTACTTAGTATAAGAGAATGGAATTCTAAATTATTGTAATAATAATTTAGGTAGCTAATTAAAATAATAATATTCCTTTATTATTTTAATTTCGTAATATCCTTTTATTCCAAAGAAAACCCTCATTGATTTGTCCAAATAATTTCTTTTTAATTTCAACAATATTAGTAACGGTGTTAAAAGTTGTTTCCTCTTCAAGGAATATTTCATTAATAATATTCTCGTAATAAAACTTTATTTAATTATAGGGATCATATTAGATAAAGGTAGAATAATATTAGACTATTTCTTAGTAAATTTCCATAAATAGAATTTCTATTTACTTTATAAGGTAAGCTTTCCAAAACTAATTTAATATAAAATAGATGTTCTCATTTATTTTATTTGCAAGTTTCTTCCCATAACTTATATATAGTTATATGATCATGGTTTAAAATATCCAACTATCTACTTATAGTATATTTTTATGATATCTTAAGTCATAAAATAATATCTTTCTATACCATACAATATCCTTTTATGTGAGATATTTTTATATACTTAGCAATATAATGTTATAAATTACCTTGTTGTCTTAACCCTTGTATTTACAATAAAAGTTTATGCCTTGTAGGAAAATCTCTACACCTAGAGGTAGATTAAACTAATATTTTTATTAAATGATTAATATAATTATCATTAATATACTTATTTTCATGTAACTTGATATGCTCTACACTTAGAAATAAGTAATATTATAACTTCGAAAAGTTTATACTCTTATAAGGGTAATATTCAAAATAGAGACAAAAACCATAAGCTAACAACTTTACGTAAATATTTTTATAAGAGCTTAAAAATTTATTTAAATAATCATGTCTTGCTATTCATACTATAATATGACATAATAAATTAACAATAGTTTATTTAATTGATTTATCTCCTTCTTTCCAAACAAGATCTACATAATATTTTTATAAATTTTAAAATTTGCAAATCAATTTTGTTTGATCTTCTTACTCTACTAGAATATTTTAATCAACTTAAATTAACTAATAAAATCAAATAAAAAATAGAATTAAGGGTTTATGATATTACTGATTTGCTTGCCTGTGTTACAGAACACAGAGGGAGAGAAGGCAGGGGGGCCGACGGTGGTGTGCGGCGGCGGCAGGGAGGCTCCGGTGGGCAGGGCAGCGCACTGGAGGGCCGGCGGTCGTCGGGTGGTGCGCCAGTGGTGAGGGTGGCGGCCGACGTTCCAAACGGGGGAAAGAGGGGGCTCCTTGGTGGGATTTTGAATGAGGAAATTGGATTGAAAGGGGGCTGATTTTTGAACAATTGAGAGCAAATTTCTAAGAAGGGAGGAGAATGGATTGCAAGTGTGAGTTCTAAGAGTGATTTGAAGTCCCTTTTATAGGCCAAGTGGGTGGAGCTTGTGATCCATGGCAATGGGGGAGGGCCAATGGAGGAGGAGGAGAAGCTCTTCAATTGGGCACACTTGTGCTAGTAGGATGATGATGTAAGGCTTGTGATGTGATGGAGCTATTGCCATAGACTAGAGGTGGAAGAAGGCATGCAATGGCCTCCTTTTTGCTTTACGCCAGTAAGTCAGACATAGCTTGTAGGCTATTTTGGAGAAAAAGAAGATAGAGTGGACATAAAATAAAAAGGGTGGGGCAATTGAGTAAGAAAGTGCAAATGGTCTAGTGGATTTAGAGGGGTTGGGCGTGTGAGTGTGATGCAAGAGGTCTCGGGTTCAAGTCCCGGCTCTTGCATTCTTTTTACAAGACTTGTAATTAGATTTTAAATCCTTAATGTAATTTATTTTATTTAAAATAATTCGATCCCTATAAGAAATTATTTTTATTTAATGCCTTTTTATTTATTCGTGACCCTTATACTATTTTATTGGATTTTATTTAATTTAATTTACTTGCTAATCTCTTTTTAAAGAGAAATAAGGGTTGTTATGATATATAAAAAATATTCTCTTTTTATTTAGAGAAAAAATATTATATTTTATTCGGTTTAAAACCTTGGAATATTGCGGATATTACATAGGAACACTTAGGTGCTTCTACACATTGCTGCCACTCTTGAGAGCATCATGTCTGTCATGACTCAGCTTCGCGATCATCTGCTCCCCAAGGCCCATGATCTTATCTCCCTTGTTCCCTTAGCTCCCTCTCTCCCCTCAAAAAATGTTTAAAGTTCCATCTTTGTACAAATTTTGCTTAAGTATTATATGTGTCTTTTAGTATGATTGCGTGTTCTTTCTTTCCTTACTATGTTTTCTGTTTTCGATGATGCCAACAGGGGGAAGGACAAAATGTGTGAGATGAGTTGCTTACAGTTATCACAGAATACGAATTGGCTAAGGGGGGACTAACGCATAAAATGCTAAGTAAGGATTTACTTGTTTATAGAAGTGGCTCCCAAGGTTCATACTTAGGAACTTAAATGCATTTCATGATTTATCACACATTGAAATACTTGTTTTTTTGTAATGGGTTTGTCATTATCAAAAAGGAGGAAATTGTTGGGAACTCTGGTTCCACAACATCCGAACAACGATATTATCTCCAGTTTTGATAATGACAAACGCCATATGGGAACTAACGTTTTATGCTCAAGTATTTCAAGGGAACTTCAGGTCAAACAAATACTCACCTAAAGGGAACACAAAAGGAACTCAAGACTATATAAAAGCAAGTTCCTATCTAAGGAACTCAAGAGAGAGCAGTTCCCCCATATGGGAACTCACATGTGAAGACAGACCGTGCAACGCAAATTGGGGGATTTTGTCTTGGACAAAGCAAAGGCACTGTTTGAGGAACAAACTGAGACAAATGATCCAACGGTTCGATTGACATCTAGAGTTGACTAGTTTCAAATCAAGTCACATGTGAAGATTGTAAAACTTGGCTTGCAAGACAAAGGTATTTTGGACAACCATAAAAATGAAGATATCAGCCCAAGCTCAAAGAACTATATAAGCCAATGAATAGTGCTTGGATTAAGCACTTCTCCAAGAACTCAAAAACCTCAAACAAGAAACATGAAAGAAGATTGAAGCATTGAAGAGAAGTCCCCGACGATGAGTGTTCGATCTCTGCGACGGCGAATCCAGGTTCTCAAGAGTAAGGGAACTGTGACAGTGAGCTCAAGGTGTAAGGTTCGATTTATTTGTGTTTAGTTGAGTTGTTCGCTTAGGAACTAGGCTGAGAAGACTTACTAGTGTTGCTTGAGTTAGGAGACTGCTAAGAACAGAAAAGTGTAAGTCTTGCCTATTGTAACTAAGGAACTATCAATAAAGCAAGTAGATCGTTCAAAATCCTCCAAGCGGAGGTAAAGGTTTACCCACACAACTAGTTGGTTGTCGTGGGGTTCCTCTATAAAGGAACTGTGTCTTTTACTTCTTGTGTTACTTGCGTTTGCTTACTTCCACTGCTCTGGGAACAGCCTAACCGCCTGTTCCCAAGCTCTCACTAACGCACTTCGATCCAATAAATATTAATTTAATAAAAATACTATGTTCTTCCTAAAAAAAAATTCCAAATGTGCCACGATTCTCACGTAATGAAGGAATGATATATCATATAGAATTTCTCCTCTCTTTTCCCCCTCTTATATAAAGGATTTAGTGTTATTGGTTCTCAAGTAACCAAACTAAATTCTCCATTTAGATCAGATTTTTGTAGTGGAATGAAAACTTGCCCCTACAAGAAATCCCTCCAAATAGGGCACTTGTAAAGTTTCAACTTTTACTTTCGATTTCTTTTCGTATCCAGTCAACAATTCACATAGACATGAAAAGGGAACGATCAAGCTTTTTTTCTTCTTCGATTTGCAATGATTTTATTTTAAAAAAAATGAGGCTCTTATCATGTTCTTTTTGTAGTCCAAAAATTGGTGCTCTTAAAATCATGACTCAATACGTACATAAAATTTCCCCGGAAGCTACTGTGCACTTTTTTCAATTAATGTAATTATTACTAAAGCCATATACAATAAATTGCCAATGTGGCTAAGTGGACTCATGAAAGTGAAGGCATTCGATTTAAAGTTGACTTCGAAGTTGGGTATTCGCATTGTAATGTGGGTGACCTAACCCAACTCGATCCAAATGAAATCGGTATAATTGATTTTTTGATTAATTATATTAATCACCATCATCAATTCATCATTCATCACGCTAATTGCTGTTTAGAGTACTCAATAATTAATTACAAGGGCAACATTTGTTTTTTTTTTTTTTTAATATCTAAGTGTAGCTAGTATGAATGTATGATCCTTGAATTGAGGGTAGACTTGTAATGGATTGAAAATCAACGTATTTTTAAGAAACGGTTTTTTAGACCATAGTGTACCGTTAGGACACATAATAAGGATAACAATCTTAATAAACATAGGATAAACTTGTTGATTTTAGAAACTAAAACCCTAAAATTAAATATATGAACTCGTCAGAAAAAAGATTTAAATTCTTAAATAAATAAAAACAACAATTTTTTTCTAAAATAAGATGTTTATCCTACGCTCTTAGGACATAAGTTAAAAATTCCGTACAGATAAACTCAAATAAACTTTATAAAAAAAATTAAATATAATAAAATCTTTCCATTTGAAGGTTTATATGTGTCTTTAAATTATTTTTAAAAATATGAACTGTTATGAAAAATTATTTGTTGTATAAAAAGAATTATACACCTATTAACGAATCGTATCCAATTTTAGCCACCACTCTCTACTTATCTAATACCAAATTTTCCCACCATTTTTTTTGGTCAAAAAATTTTCATGAATAATTTGCCATCGCTACTGAAGTAGGGTCATCATGCTTAATGAGTATACCATTTTCTGTGACAATGCAAATTTTCCATCTTTTTTTCTTTCCTTTTTGGTACGTGAATGCGCAGCTTATCTTTTTTTTTTTTAGCAGGTAGTTTATCGTTTTGAAAGAAAGACAACTGAACAAGAAAACATGGGGATATTTTTTTTTAATTTGTGTGGTGATTGAGAAATTAAGAGTAATAATCAGATGCTCTGATGAATTATTTTTCCCTGAGAAACAAACATTAAAATTAATTTGATTGGACCTTAATGATAAAGTAGAGACAAAAACTTCATATACTAATAGATAGTTAGGTTTATAGTTGCGTCATGTTGTATAATTAATAAATGGAACGTCATCTTTCCCATCTTTTTCAAAGAAGAAAAAAATTATATATATATATATATATGTAAACATACATATTATTATTCTTTTTAATTAATGGAAGCAATTCTACGTGGTGTATATATATGGAGGAATGCAGGTGTGGAGCTTTATTTGTCAATTATTGGATTATTCTCACCAAGAGAAAATTTTGTGTTTTTATTTTCTTTGTATTGATTTTATATATAGAATATTCAAAATAAAATCGAAAGGAAGTATCTAGGGTGGGTGCGTGTGAATATGAATAATTCGCCACCATTTTTAAGTTGGACAAGTGTACGTTATTATTTATTTTTAAAACCAGAGACTGGTCATCCAAACAAGCCTTACTTTAATTTGGCATCCACTTTTGACAAAAGCTAGAAGAAGATGAAATAATGTAGTACAGTGTGGTGGTAATAAAGAAGGGGCACAGCAGAATGCCCAGTTTACCGGTAATTACCTGTAATATGCGACTTTATTAGCCACCTGTCGTACTCAATCCCCACTTTCTTCAACTTCCACGGGGCCTCTCTCTACCTCATACTTTTCACAAAGGGCAAAAATTTAATTAATGCTTCACATTTAAACACCACTATTATACTGATGATTTATGTGTTATTTGAGTATTTGACAATAAACTACAAACCCATGCCATTCTTGTATAGGAAATAATTACTAAAAACCGGTATATAGATTAACTAAATTTTCATTGATATATCATGGCTTTAAAAAAGACTAGACTCATTTCTTTCGGTTTACATTCCCGTAAGTTATAAATAACAACAACAATATCTATCCAGTTAAATTCCGGTATTCTGGAACGAGATCTAGGGAGTCGAAATGTATGTACCCTTGCCCCGGGTGCAAATTCAATAGGATGAACCTTGCACGCAGACTCCATTATTTCATACATAAATTCCAATATGATGAAATGGGAGGAATAATAAATGTAGGACACATATTATACACATAAGTACATGATAAAACATCACACTCATACATCCGTATTGGAGTTGGAGACTTTGGAGTTGTTAGAGGAGGGTGGGAGACTGAGAGAGAACCATCTCACCCATTTTAAAACTCATCCTTATATTAATTAGAGAAATGAATAATCTATAATAGTGAGTTGCAAATTAAACCCACATTTGTATAAGAAATAATGTAATGAGAATTGGTATAAATTTTTATTGATATATCATAACAGTATAACACTAATGTAGAATAGATTTATTTATATCCGTTCACATTTCTGTAAATTAAAATTAAACAGGTCCATATTAATTATTTCATACACAAAATCCAATATGATCGATAAAATGGGAGCAATACTAAATATAGGACACATATTATACACATAAATACATAAATAAACATCATACTCATAATACATGCGTGTTGGAGTTGGAGACGTTGGAGTTGTTAGCTTTTAGCAGTGAGTGACCACTCAGAAGTTTCCCGCATCCCTATCTTCTTCATCCCATACAATTGGGGCTTTTGCCCTTGCCCCATTATTAGTCTTGTATTTTTCTAGTTTTACATTTATCTACCTATTTTAATAAATCAGGTAAATTTAATTTAAAATAATACATTTGCTGAAATATATTTAAAATTTTAATCAAATACTAGTATCATATAAAAACATTTTTAAATAAAAATTCTTAACTTATTACTATTTCATTACCACATCATAGTATAGAAGAAGTGTTTATCAATAAATAATTTTCTTTTTAATGCAGAGCAATTTGTTGAGATTGAAGTATTTTTAAAGATAACCTGGACGTTTTCAAACCCAGAGACGGCGGGACATGTAAAAAAAAATATTACCAAAAGAAAGAAAGAGTGAAAAAAATGTTTTTGTATATACTATGGTACTACTCACTCGTACAATATTACCAAAACAAAGTAAGAGATAAGAATGATTTCCTTTAGTACTAAAGCTAATAGTGCCCATTCGCCATTACCATAACTTGTCAAATTAGCTGACAAAGATGATACTTTTGGGTCATTCATCAATAATCAGACACTATAAGCAGCAAACAAAGCACTCAAGGCATGCTACACATGCACTAAAAAGCATATTTGGTAAACCATCATTTACATTTTAAACACTATTTTTCTATGTCATTTTATTTGATTCGAACTTATCAACATGCCTTGCTAGAAGTACAATATCTATGGCATATGCCACAAAAAATTCATGATTCCCTATTGTACTAATTAAGCTACACATTCACAAAACAAACAGAATCAGATTAAAAAAAAAAAAAGAGTACAACCACAATATATACAACTATGGATTTATTGATTATACATTGAGAGAAGTTGCATATTGACCATACAACACCATCATTACAATACATTACATTACACCCTATATAATATTTACATGAAAACTCCTATATGCAATTTAACCCTTATCTTGTTCTGGCAAACCCACATGCCCATTTCACTATAATTACATATTACATACATATATGATCTTCCTTTGTATAATTTACATTACAAGTTACAACAACACACCCTAGTATACTATTATCAGTTTTGTTTCTTCTATAGACCTCCATTGAAGACCAAAATTGACATACCCAAGTGGGTTTTTTTCTTCTTCTTTTGCTTCCTGCAGTTGGCTTCTGAGGCTTAGCATTTAAACTTGGCTTAGCTTGCCATGTATAGCCACTATTAGTACTATTGCTAATGCTATAACTTTTGATCAGTATTCTAGAACAAGGGCTCCAAGAGGAGCTCTGTGAGGGATCCCCTTTCTCCTCTTAGCAGTCCTGTAACTCACCCCGGGGGACCCTGCCGTTCTTGGAGGAGTAGACGGCGAGAAACTATGGATCCTCTTCTTGGAGTGGCCATGGCTGAAGCTCTTTATTGAATCATCTGAATCTGAGTTGCCTGATTTGGAGCTCCTCATCTTCCAGAAGTTCTTTGATGTCCCATTGATCTTCAAGAACAACAAGAAGAAGATTATTAGATTGAAGTGTTGAAAACAACAGCAAGCGTATTAGTTACTGAATGCAGAAGCCCCAAATTGAACATTTCAGAAGTAGGACACCAAAAGCAATGTTATAATTCCCTGTTTGACAAATCAGAGGAAAATTAGCCTATAATTGATCACCAAGCATAACAGTTTCCTGAATCAACTCCACTCAGATAGACAATTGAATCAATTCATTTAAAGAGGCAAAAGACCCAGTAAATTCAAGACACAATTCAATAACAGACCAAACAGAAACTGCAAATGGAAAAGAAAACAAGCAATTAATTGAAAGTACCTTGCATCCAAGAGAACAGAAGCTGAAGGAATCAAGAAGGCTGCGCTCACAAACAAAGCAAGTGTTGGTGACACCTTTACCAGGCCTAGGCTGAGGCCTTTCATTCAAGAACACAATCCTTGCACTGTTGATTATGTAGGTCTGAATCCCAGTTATATCCAGGTACTTTTGGATCTCTGAAACCCTAATCACATCATGGTAGGATGATCTCCTTATCTGCACAAAAAGGGAAAAGAACATCTTCTTCAGAAATCAAATTCGATATCACATAATAAAAACACAAAGATGAATTTCAGTGGAAGAAAACGATACCTGAATAGCACGGTGATCCTTGTGAGAGGAGAGACAGAGTGAGCACAGAGCTCCATTATTGCAATCCAAGCAATACATATTGCATTCGCTCTTGTGAGCATCGGCGTGGACTTTGCACTGAACGAAGAAGCTTGTTTTGAGGAGGGGGCGGAGCCATGGCGGCCACTTGCTGTTCTCTTCCTCGTCAATTGCTCCGAATTCAGCAACCTGTGAAGAGGAGGAGAATCTCATCTTTTTCAGTTGGAGCTCAAACGCTACACAATTTATAAGCGCAAGAAAACAAGATGATTGGATAGAGTGTGTATGTATGGGTGAGGATTTTGAGCAGTGTATAAAACAGAAACGCCAGTGGGGAATTTCATCGAACAGGTTGTGTTCATTGCACTTACCATGTTGTTGAAGACTGATGAGAAATGTGAAGATTCGCCCTTTTTTGAGCCTTCTTCCTGCTTTTAAGAAGAGAGAGAAGATGAGAGATTTATTTACAATTATTTTTCATTTTCCATTTTTTTTTTGTAGTGGTGTGTAGGGACGGAGAGTGGCAAATTGACAATGGCGGCAATGCTTATCTTTTAGTCTCCAATCTCCATATACATTCACAAATCACAGGCATAATAATTTATTTTTTATTTTAAAATTATTTGCACGAAAAAAAAGTTTCGGAGACATGACATGCTGGTAACTGTTCGGTAAGTTTTGAGCAAAACAAACTACTAAAAACTCACACTTCATAATTTATACTTTATAGGAGGAAATTATAGAACATAAAAATTAAAGGCGATAGTCTGCTAGTGATCAATGTACTCAAAGGAAGTTTGTCGAGCCCTTCAACAATTGACATGATAATTGCGGACATTCTGGTTACTTTGCAATCCTTCGAGGAGATCATTACCAAACATGTACCTCGATATTGTAATTTTGTGGCAGATTTGATTGCAAAACTACACCGCAACTGTAGCATCAATCATATTTTCAACCATGAAGGAGTCCTAACCCTCGTCCGAAAGGATGGATCCATAGGCTGACTTAGTCTGCCTAAATTTTACCTATTCAAAAAAAAATTACTACTTCATTTACCCAGAAATATGTTATTTTAGAATTTATTTTAAAAATTAAAAAAAGTCATATAATTTAATTTAAATATTCTCAATCTTATTAAATTTTTATTATATATTTACGTAGTTATTTTTAATTAATAAGTATAATATCGGAAAAAGTGTGATAAAATATGTCAAATGACAAATATTATTGAACAAAAAAATAGACTAAAACTACAAGTATTTTTTAACAAAGGGAGTATTCTTTAGGAGATATAAAAATGATTGATCTAATTATGCATCAGGATTGGTTAAACGATTTTCCTATAATGTATTTTAAGGGCATACTATAAACATCTGTATTGGAAATTTTTTTTAGATTTGATTTTTGAGGATTATTTATGATTTTTTATAAGGGTTATTATTTCCTTTTAAGGTTTAGTTTCTAAATCCAATAGTCTTATTATGTGTCCTTATAACATATTATAGAAAAATTGTTGGTTAAAGCAAGGGCAGAGTTATGTGAGGGTTAGCAATAGGACTCTAACTAGTTGTACCCGTCGTACCATGTATTACTACGATTTGGTATTTTATAGACATTATAAATAGGCTATTAATAAATAAAAATATGTTATAAACTTTAATATAAGTAATTTATTACTCGTAAAATGTTTATTTTTTTATTCAAATATTATATTATTCATATTTTATTACTTTCCATGTACGTACATTTAGAGATTATCAAATATTTTAACATATCTATTAAATATTTTATTATATATTTTAATTATATATTTTTATTAATTTTAAACATTATAAATATTAATCATTAATTTTTTTATAAAATAAAATCAATATATCGATAAATAAATTCATCAAAAGATATATGATAAAAGGTTTGTATTTTTTTTAAAATATTTTAAATATTTTATCTTTAATTTTAAATACTTGTATAAGGAAGCTTTCAAAAGATATTGTTATACTAAATAGACTAGTATGTATTCCCGTACCTTGTATGGGTTTTTCTTAAATAAAATATAAATAATAAAATATTTTCAAATATATTTATTATCTGAGAAAAATAATAATGTAAATGCTTAAATATAAATTTTTGTTATGATCTGCGTAAAAAGATAAGACAATTATCGTATAACTAATCAAGGTAACAAATGATTGAATTATAATAATGATCTTTCTATCTATCATATCCAAGAATAAAAGATTATTTAATAATGATATTTTTTATCCTATATTCTAAAAACATGGATAAGAATTTATTATATCCAAAAATAAAAGATTATTTTTAGAAAAAGGGTGGTGTGATCCAATCTAAAAGTGACATGTGTCGTTTAATAATTTTTTTAACCTCCGCTTTAGGTTATAGTTATGATATTTGTTTGATGTTAAAGATAAATTTAAATAGTTAAAAAAGAATTTAATAGAAAGAAGTTATAATAATAGAAATAAAAATTAATTTTTTAAATATGAGGCGGTGCCAAAATCGTTCTGGTGGCTTGAAAAGGTACAACTTTAATATATAGTTATAGATATGAGCATAATAAATTTATATCTTAGTTAAAAAAACGATTCTATCTAAAAATAAATAAATATTCTAGAATTTATATGATAGCATAAAAAAATCTTAAAATCTAAAAATAAAAGATTGTTTAATAATGATAAAAACACGGATAAGAATTTATCATATCCAAAAATAAAAGAATAGTTTTAAAAAAATGGGTGATGTGGTCCAATCTAAAAGTGACATGTGTCGTTTAATAATTTTTTTAAACTCCGCTTTAAGTTATAGTTATGATTAAAAAAATCAAGAATTATTTCTTAATGTAATTTAATTTTTTAATATAAAACAGCGCTTGTGCTTTGCTTTAAATAAGGGTGTCGGAACCCAGTTAGTTACTAGGTTCCCATCCAACTTTGTGTAATTTTTCTTATATATTTAGTAACAAAATGATCATATAAAACTAAAAATATTATTAATGAAAGAATAAGTAAGGCATAATGTCTTAATGATTGAAAGTGCTACAAAAAAGAGGGTATGTTACAATAATTTGTAAGTTCAAATCCTCACAAAGGGACATGTTAATGAAGCTACTCTAGCAAAACTTAAATTACAAGTTCTCTAAGAACCAGCATCTTTGTGGGATCGAATTCTTCGAGGAAAGTAATTGTTGTAATAGGGTTGATATTGATATGTTCCAACGTCTTCCATGTGCCTCTAAAACGTGGAAAGGATAAGCGGAAGGTGCATGGGAATTCGAATAAGTTGGTAATGGCAGGTCAACCTTATTTTGGCTTCATTGTTGGTTAACCGAGCAAGCTTTGACTAATCTTGCTATTAATCAAGTTTTGGTGGATCTCGAGGGTGTAACTGTTGTAGAGATGTGGTTAGACTCTACTGGGAGTTGGTTCAATTGTGAATCCCACGTCAGGATTTCAAAGGATCCAAGTCCATCATATAAAATAGATGGATTACTCTTGCTATTGCCAATTAGTTTTAAGATAAAATCTCATTGGGCAGATGTGTTGGGCTTGGTGGATGTGGCCCATTAAACTTGTCTCCACTACAACAAGCGGTATCAAAGCTGATAGTTAATCGTGGGGCCAGTTGTTCAAGGTTGAGACGCGGAACCCACAGTGCATTCCAATCTGTTAGCCTTTGAATCGTTGCGAGGTTGTCTCAGTTCCAAGAGTGAGCACGTGGAGGTCTAGTGTGCAAGTCAAAGGCGACTCTGGGTGGGTTCAGTGTATGGTGGCTCTGATGAAGCTCGAAATAAACCAACGCTAAAGACAAGAAACGAGATTGTATTTATTCGACGAGACAAACCCTTGCTTTTTATGTATGATTTCTGAGCGGGATTACAACTGCGAGATTATGCCATAGATCTCTTTACACGAGATTCGAGGCCTCTGCTTAACAAAGCTTCGAGATCTCTTGGTTACAACGTGGTTCTTACTTTACAAACTACTAGCGAGATTTATTCTTATTACAAGTGGAACTTGACGTCTATCAAGCGAGGTTGTACACTTGAGTGTTTACACAAAGATTGTAGTTTGCGAAGTGGCTTGAGCGAGATCCTGGTTGAGACGAGGTCTCTTTGGGCGACTTGAAGTCTTTTTGTGGAGCTTCTCTTGGTTGTAGCGCGGTCTTTACGATGATTCAACACGTCGATCTGATCAACAAGATAGTTCTTGAGTTCAAGATGTTTTTCGACCCCCTGCAACTTTCGAGGTCTTCCTCTATTTATAGATGCTTAAGGGCCATGATTCTTGCCAACTTCCGATGTGGGGCGTCCAAGTTTCGACCATTCGATTGGTCGATACGTAGGCGGCGACCCATTGGTTGAGAGTTAGGCGGCTTTTGACTGGTTAAGCTAGGTGAGAATGTCAGCCTTCGAGTAACGAGGTTGGGACCACGTTATTTCTGGTGGCGAGCCGCCTATCCACCTTTATTAGTGAGTTTCGCGAGGTTTGGACCTCGCTCCCGCGGCTTGAGGTTCGCGGGGGTCGGGATTTTGCTTTTTTGGGTGGGTACGGAAAAGATCGTTGGGGAAAAGACCTTGGGGACCTCGCCAGTTTTCTTTTACCTCGTGTTGCGTGTCTATTGTTCACACATTGCTACTTCGCACACCATCACAACCCCATGACCCGTGATTTTTGGCCCGAGGGCCGCGGGGTATACATGCGCGGTGTGTGGCCTACCGCACCTGGGAGGCGAGGTCTTAGTTAGAGGGTCTCTCTTTGCGAGTCTCGAGGTTGCGAGTGTCGAGGCTTGAGGACCCTTTAGTGGGGTCATGTACTTGGCAGTTTTTTGGAAGTCTTTCTTTTTATCACGCATTTGCTAGGTTTTGGGCCTTCTTCCCTTTTTCCATTGATGGGCCCTTGAGGGATTTTAGGCCCATTAAGGCGCTTAAGCGGGGAAAGGCCGAAAACACCCTTTATAAATGCCCAACACACCTTTCTCTCTTTCTCTCGTTTCGTCTTCCTCTCCAAGCAAACACTCCCTCCCTTCCCCTTCTGTCCTTTCAGTTTCCGGCAAGCAAGTGAAACGTCTCCAGCGGTTTAAAGCCCGCAACCGTCTCCTTCACACCGATTTTCGACAAGTAAGTGGTGAATCCTCCCTTTGCATGTGTTTTCGGTGTGTTTTGTTCTTTTTCGCTTCGTGCCCTAGGCGGAGGCGGTGGGTTTCTGTTGTTTCGCGTCGGCACCGCGGCGGAAGTGGGGGTGGCGTTGGGAGTCCGACAACGCTCTCAAACCTTTCGGCACGCTGATGTCGCACTTTTTAGTTGGTTTTTGTGGGCAGTTTTCTAGCTAGGTTGAGTCTTTTCTAGGTTTATTGTGTTGTTTTGCATATAATTCCGACCCTCTTTGGAGAGTTGGAGTCGTTTGCGCTTGTTTGTTGTTTTTGTAGGTATTTGAAGCGTTGAGGAGGAGATATCCCGATTTTTCAAGCTTTCTAGGAGGTGGCGTTAGAGTTGTCTTTTGGTGATGTTGATAGAAGGGCAAGAGTTGGTGCAATTGAAGGTTTGATGATTCCAAGGTGAAGATTTCAAGATCAAGATGCTTTAAAAAGGAGCTAAAGGAAGTCTTAGAAGGCCAAGAGCGATTACAGAAGGAACATTGAAGAAGAACCAAGCTTTGGAGCAAGTTTCGGGCAAAGAAGTGAAGAAACTAAGTGCTGCCAAGGTCGGTGACGACCCACTTTGGGTCGGTGCCGACCGTCTCCGTGCCTTGCGAGATTAAAACTTGCGCCTTAAGTTAGGTTTTAGTAAATGTTTTATTTATGGGCCTTTTTGAGATATAATTTAGTTTCCTTATGAAGACATTCCTACCACTATATAAGGTTCTTTTAGGGTTAGTTTTAAGGGGGGATCTAGGACAGACGTTTTTTTTAAGGGGACGCTTTTGGAGAGACGGAACAAGTTTGCAAGTTTGTTTTAGGGTTAACTTTGATTCCAAGCTCTTGGACAATTTTAAGAGAGACTTGGAGGTTTGCTTAAGATTTGTAAGTTGTCTTTTCAATTGAAGTTTGTTTGGTTTTTGAATTATGTCTTCTCCTTTATCTATGATTGTTGATTGCGTTATGGATCGTGAGTAGTCTACTTTTCTAGGGTTGGGGTGAAACCCGACGAGTTGTGCATGATTAGGGCATGAATCTTTGAATAAACCATCCTTTTAATCTCTATCCTTTATTCTTCTTGTTTGATATTAATTCCTTGATGAAAGTTAAGGTATGTTCATGTTCATAATTGAATTGAAGGATTAAATTGTGAGTTTGGATTATATTTGGGTTGAAACGAAAGTTAAAACCTTTAGAAAACAAGTAGGGTTGCAAGTTTAGATCTTTACGTAAGTTAGGATTTATACTTGATTATTCATGACGAAAGTCATTCATGGGGTTATTTTTGGTTGATTTTGATTCATGTTTGCATGCATAGCTTGTTGTGGTGAATCCTTTGCTCTAGATCTCTTTTAATTTGATTTTTCGAAGTTTATTTGTTACCTGGATAGGTCGGTTACGACCCCTTGTAAGTCGGTGCCGCGCTCTCAGTTTTTCTGGTTTTCTCCTGCGTTTTGTGTCGAGTCTAAGGTCGGTGACGACCTTGTGTGGGTCGGTGCCGAGCACCTGCTGCTTGTGTTTTGTTTTGTTTTGTTTTATTTTGTTAGGATTAATTGCTAGACTTAGATACTTCTAATTCCCGTGGACGAACCTGACCTCCCTGTACTCAGCGGGGTCTTGATATAAATTTATTTGTTGTCAAGAAACCCTTTCAACACGCGCCGACCGACGGTTGAGTTCATCGCCCTTTTTCTTTTTTGAATTTCGAATGCTTTTGGGAAATCCAATCGTCTCGCCGCTTTGGAGATGGGACGTTTGCTTTTTTGATCCTCCAAGATATGTTTCTCGCTCAGTAATTCTGTTTGACCTTTCGCATTCCCCCTAGGCTGTCCCATCTGTCAGAGCGACCCTAGGGTCACATCCCCTCCACACAATTACCTCACCTCTTCCCTCTTTTAGTTTTTTCGATTTCTCAAGACTCTTCTTCTTTTCCAAGTGTTCGCCTTTCGTGACCTAGACCTCCACCTGGCTTCGCATTCAAGCTCCGAGAGAAGTTTTACGAAGAATCTTTTGAGACCGTAGGGACCGTCGAAACTAGTGACTCTCAAAACCCGAGGTCCCCCTCGCTAGTGTTTAGTGATCCCTCGCCCAACGCTTCCGATACTTCCATCACCTCGCACTTTTCCCGACTACGCGCGTCTTTTGGGGTTGAGATGGCCTCGTCCTCGATTTCAGACGAAGAACCTATTGGCTCCGACGCGTGGTCGTCTGATTCTAACGAGCAACCCAGCTTCTTCCCGCGCTACATTACCGATAGCATGTCTGGCATCCCTCCAGTCATCGAGGAGCGGATCCCGATGACTCCGAACCCCGTGATGGGGATCTTTCTGCCTGAGGGAGCCCCGACCATTCTCGACAGAGCGGCCCTTGTGAAAATTGCAACGGATTTTCCTTGGCCCGAAGAAGTTGAGCTGGCGCTCCCTGAGGGGGAGGGCTGCTCTTTGGCGTTGTACGACCATTGCACAGTTTTCCACTTGCATAGCCTTCAAGCCGTCTTTCGGTTGCCGCTTGCTCGGCACATAGTTGATTTTCTGTGGTCAATAAACGTCAGCCCCGCACAAATGTTTCCCAATGCGTGGAGGCATTTGTGCACATACACCATCCGAAGATACGAACTCGGGGATGGGCTGACGTGGATATTATGATGAACTTGTTTTTAGGGAGACGAGAGCAGAAATCATGTCTCGTCAATCTGAGCTTGCCCAGAGTCAAGATCACCACCACCTAGTCGAACGTCGGCCAGTGGAAGGACAAGTGGTTCTTGGTCCGGGACCCCACTGGGAGGTACCTTAAATTCCCTTCGGCACCGGACAACTTCCGACAACCCTAGGAGTCGCGAGAGTTCACCAAGACCAAGAATCGGTTCGCGACGCCGCGCCAGGCACCCTATTCAGAATACTTGGCGCAGGATCGGCTCGTGCGGGCGGGTCTGAGTCTTACCTTCATGAACCGCGAGGGCACAGGGGGTATTTATTGCTTTATGTTTTCTTGCTTTTGTCTTGCTTTTTGTTTTGTTGTGTTAAATTTGGACCACGTGTGGTGATCCCGAGCCTCGCTCAGGTTGCGCATGCCGTGCTTAGATTGTTTGTGTTGATCACGAGCCTCACTCGGATTGCACACTCCGATCTTTGATTGTATGCGATGATCACGAGCCTCGTTTGGATCACGCGTTCTAAACTTTGATGGTTTGCGATGATCGCGAGCCTCGCTCGGATCACGCATTCTGAACTTTGATAGTTTGCGATGATCGCGAGCCTCGCTCGGATCACGTATTCTGAACTTTGATTGTTTGGCATCTCATTCTCTTTTCCTTTTATTAGCTCCTCGCTTTTTCCTTTTCAATGACTCTCTTGGAAGATTTACCCCGAAGGGCGAAGGGGAAGAAACATGTGGGGCCCGTCGCGCAAACTTCTGGGGCCCTGATGGTCGAGCCCCTGCGGCCTCCGTGGGGGTGCGGATCGCTGAGACGGCCTCCTCAATGGGGGACGCCACCTGGGTGTCCTCCAAGGTCTCTCAGCAGGGCGGCGACAAGGTCGGCTCCAAGCGGAAGGAATCGACGTCGTCGCCTAGAAAAGAGAAGAAGAAGCATAAGGGGGATGGCCGACGTAGCTCCTCGGGGAGGGAAATTGTTCCGAGTTCCAGCCTCGAGGGGTGGGCGCTTGTTCCGACCGGTCCCCCATCCGCGAAGTTCCATTATCCCGGGTCGTCTCGGGGCGCGCTCAAGAATTGGAACCGGGAAGATTGGAAGGAGGAGATAGCGTGGGCGAACAATCTCTCCGAAGCCGCTCTTGCCGACGAGGCACTCCGCTACTCGGTGATGGTGTGTTTTGTTTTTCTTTGCAAACTTCACTCGGACTTTTCTTGCATGTTCCTTCCTAACCCATTTCTGATTTTTCAGCACATTTTCTCCGAGACTTAATTGCAGCTGCATCGCCCTTCTGCACAAAAAGATGGATAAAATGGAGGAGAGGCTCAAGGCCAGCACGGAGGAAGGTGCTTAGAAGGAGAAGGCCCTCGCTGATGCTGAGAGGCAGGTCCGGGCGGAGGTTGCTGCGAAGGATGAGACTAAGGAGGCCGCAGAGGCAAAGACCTTGGTCAAAGGCATGCAGGCTTCGCTCGAGGAACTACAAGTTAAACTGTCCGAGGAGCACAAGTACTTTAAGGAGAAAGAAGTAGAGCTCGAGAAGGTGGAGGAGGAGAACAGCAGCCTTCACAACCGCGTTAAAGAGCTTAATGAGGAGGTCATGGCTGCGGGGCCTAAGAACGTTGAGTCTGCGGAATTCAAAGAGGCGAACCTGAGCGTCATAGAGGGGATGTACCGGCAGGCCATCCGCGTAGGGGTGAGACTGGCGGTCACCAAGTATCAACACATCGACCCCCGCATCGTCTTTTTCATCCCAAACTATGGGCTGACCATGGGGGAGACCGAGGCGGATCCCGAGGGAGAATGCGAATTTTTCCTTGAGGACAACGACAGGGTTGTGGTGAGCGAGAATGAAACCCCTACCACACACCTCGTGGGCCAGGAGAATCCGAACCCTGCCTAGGCTGTCCTCAACCCCGCTCAGGCCGATCCCGCCTCGGAGATCGAAGTTGTTCATGCCTCGCCCCTCCGCCAACTCCCAATGGCCCCTTTTTCCGACAGGCAGAATGAATGAAAGGCCTTTTGTAGTTTTCTTTTTTTTTTGTGGTTGGAACATATGGTAGCCTTGCTAGGGCTTGTAATATAACTTTTTGGCCCTCGCGGCTTTGTTTTATGCATTTTCCTCTTCATCCTTGTATATGGTTTATATTACGCGTTTTTTGAGGGTTCCAAAGGCCCATTCCATCCCGATCCAACCCCATGGCCCGAGTGTTGCAAAGCTTGCAGGCTGCTCGGGCCATTTCGGGTCATTCTTTTGTTTGATTATGCAGTGGCCCCAAGCCTTGCTCGGGTTGCACATGTCACACTTAGATTGTACGCAGCAATCACGAGCCGCGCTTGGATCACTCATATCAAGCTTATATTATATGTAGCGATCACGAGCCTCGCGCGGACCGCGCATGCCACACTTAGATTATATGAAGTGATCCCGAGCCTCGCTCGGATCACGCATGTCACACTTAGATTATATTCAACGATCCCGAGCCTCGCTCAAATCGCACATGTCACGCTTAGATTATATGCAACGATAACGAGATTCGCTCGGACCACGCATGCCACACTTAGATTATATGCAGTGATCCTGAGCCTCGCTCGGATCGCGCATGCCACACTTAGATTATATGTAGCGATCCCGAGCCTCGCTCAAATTGCGCATGTCACACTTAGATTATATGAAGCGATCCCGAGCCTTGCTCGGATCGCGCATGTCACACTTAGATTATATGCAACGATCCTAAGCCTCGCTCGGATCGCGCATGTCACACTTGGATTATCTCCAACCCCAAGCGGGAAGCTTGGGGAGGATAGATTGTGGCAATCGCTCGGGATTGCTCCCAATGATCGCGATCTCACTAGATTGTCTCCAACCCCAAGCGGGAAGCTTGGGGAGGATAGATTATGGTGATCACTCAGGATTGCTCCCAGTGATCGCGATCTCGCTAGATTGTCTTCAACCCCAAGCGGGAACTTGTGGAGGATAGATTGTGGCGATCACTCGGGATTGCTCCCAGTGATCGCGATTTCTCTAGATTGTCTCCAACCCCAAGTGGGAAGCTTGTGGAGGATAGATTGTGGCGATCAGCCGGGATTGCTCCCAATGATCGCGATCTCGCTTGATTGTCTCCAACCCCAAGCTGGAAGCTTGGGGAGGATAGATTGTGGCGATCACTCGGGATTGCTCCCAGTGATCGCGATCTCGCTAGATTGTCTCCAACCCCAAGCGGGAAGCTTGGGGAGGATAGATTGTGGCCATCACTCGGGATTGCTCCCAATGATCGCGATCTCGCTATATTGTCTCCAACCCCAAGAGGGAAGCTTGGGGAGGATAGATTGTGGCGATCACTCGGGATTGCTCCCAGTGATCGCGATCTCGCTCGATTGTCTCCAACCCCAAGCGGGAAGCTTATGGTGGATAGATTGTGGCGATCACTCGGGATTGCTCCCAATGATCGCGATCTCGCTAGATTGTCTCCAATCCCAAGCGGGAAGCTTGGGGAGGATAGATTGTGGCGATCACTCGGGATTGCTCCCAGTGATCGTGATCTCGCTAGATTGTCTCCAACTCCAAGCGGGAAGCTTGGGGAGGATAGATTGTGGAGATCACTCGAGATTGCTCCTAGTGATCTCGACCTTGCTAGATTGTCTCTTATCCCAAGCGGGAAGCTTGGGGAGGATAGATTGTGGCGATCACTCGGGATTACTCCCAGTGATCGCGATCTCGCTAGATTGTCTCCAACCCTAAGCGGGAAGCTTGGGGAGGATAGATTGTGGCGATCACTCGGGATTGCTCCCAGTGATCGCGGTCTCACTAGATTGTCTCCAACCCCAAGCGGGAAGCTTGGGAAGGATAGATTGTGGCGATCACTCGGGATTGCTCCTAGTGATCGCGATCTCGCTAGATTGTCTCCAACCCTAAGCGGGAAGCTTGGGGAGGATAGATTTTGGCGATCACTCGGGATTCCTCCAAGTGATCGCGATCTTACTAGATTGTTTCCAAATAGAGACGGTATCGTAAAACAACTTGTCACCCTTTATACACAAAATTTGGTGACGATGAGAATTCAGGAATTTTACATATAATACCTTTTGAGCCGAGCAACATTTCTTGCGTAGAGTGCGCCCTTCGCTATCTTTTAGCTTAAAGGCCCCAGGCGCGACCTCCTCATCGAAGAGATATGGTCCCTTCCAGTTTGGATCCAGCTTGCCCCCATCGACACGCCTTAAAACGAGATTTCTCGGGATTAAAACCCGGGGTCTAACCTTCTTGTCATGGTACATCGCGACCCGTCGTTTGTACTCCTTGGAACGCAAAGCTGCGACTACGCGTAGTTCGTCCATGAATTGTAACTCTACCTTTAGAGTGGCCTCATTTTCTTTTTCATCGAAGTTGAAAAACCTTGCCGAGGGGATCAAGGTTTCGACTGGAACCAGCGCGTCTACCCCGTAGGTCATTGCGAAGGGAGTTTCCCCCGTGGCGCAGCGCGCGGTTGTGCGATATGTCCATAGGACGAGAGGAAGAAGCTCCGCCCAACGACCTAGTGCGGTGCCCAGTCGCCTATTAAGGTCGGACAGGATCCAGGCGTTGACATTCTCTACTTGGCCTTTTGACTGAGGATGGGCCACTGAGGAAAAGTTGAGGGCGATGCCCAACTCGGAGCAAAAAGTTTGGGTCTCCTCACAGTCGAATTGGGGACCATGGTCGGTCATGATGGTTATGAGCACCCCGAACCGTCACATGAGGTTTTTCCAGAGGAAAGAGCAGACCTTTGCCTCAGTGATCTTCGCCATTGCCTCTGCCTCGACCCATTTTGTGAAATAGTCAACGATGACCAGGATGAACTGCACCTGCCCTGCGGCCTTGAGGAAGGGTCCTAGAATATCCATCCCCCACATCGCAAAGGGGCAGGGTGCATGAATCAAGCGCAAAGGCGAGGTTGGGGCATGTTGTATGTTGGCATGTCTTTGGCACCCGTCACAGCCCTAGACGTAGGTCCTCGCGTCTTGCTTGAGTGTGGGCCAAAAATACCCCAAGTGGACGATCTTTTGCGACAGGGTGTGCCAAGCGGGATGGCCGCCGCACACCCCTTCACGCGCCTCAAACAGAATGTGATCTTTGGCCTCGCTTGGCACACATAGCAAGTTGGACTCTGCGAAGCCTCGACGATAGAGTCATCCTCCCACAACGCAGTAGCGAGCCGCTTGCATTTTGCGCTTTTTGGCCTCTGCGGGGTCCTTAGGAAGGATCCCGTTTTCCACATACCGAGTGATGGGAGTCATCCAGTCCTCGATCCTGATGGAGAAAACTCCGCTGACAACGCTTCGCGAGAGCTTTCTCTCCATCATCACGCGGTTGCCCACTTTTAAGGGAAGAGCCGACCCCAACCTTGCGAGGGCATCTGCTTTAATGTTAGCGGCGCGTGGTATGGACTCCACCACGAACGTTTTCAGACAGGATACTAAGGCTTTAACCTTCTCCGAGTATGCGGGTAGGAACCCTGTCTTGGCCTCATACTGACCATTCAGATGACGTGCCACCAACTCGGAGTCGGTGTATACCCTGATTTTACGAGCTCCACTAAGCAGCGCCATCTCTATCCCAACGATCATGGCCTCATACTCGGCCTCGTTATTGGTGGCATCGAAAGCGAAGTTAAGAGCATAATCCGCCTCGATTGAGTGATCGAAAAGAAATACGCCAGCCCCGCCCGCCCCCAACGTCGCATCGTAAGCCGTCAACAAAAACCTTCCACTCCTCCGCACTTTCATCAATCTTGGGGGAAGGTTACTTCTACCATGAAGTCGGCGAGGGCCTGCCCCTTCATCGCGGTTCGCGGTAGGTAGCTAATGTTAAATTCGGAGAGCTCGACTGCCCACTTGGTCATCCGCCCGAAAAGGGCGTGCTGGTGGAGGATTTCTCGGAGAGGGAGATCAGAGAGGACCTGGATTGGATGGGCATGAAAGTATGGGCGCAGGCGCCTCGCGACCAAGGCCATTTTTTTTGCCGAGGAGTATCGTTGCTCCGCAGGCTGGAGCATGCGACTGATGAAATAGACGGGGTGAATCGCCTTTCTTGTCAACACTGCGCTGACCGTCTCTAGGCTCACCGCCACGTATAGTTGCAAATCCTCTCCGGCCTTCGGAGGTGACAACTTGGGGAGCTTTGACACAAACGCCTTTAGCCCAGAGAAAGCGACCTCCAATTCCTCGTCCCAAACAAATTTATCATTTTTCTTTAGGGCTGCGAAGAAAGGCAACGATATGTCCGCCAGACGAGAGCAGAACCTCCCCAGGTAGTTCACAGCGCCGTTGAGTCTCTGTACCTCGGTCCGAGACTGGGGTGACCTCATCGAGAGAATTGATTCAATCTTGGTGGGGTTCACATCTATTCCCCGCGCGCTGATCATGAACCCTAGGAATTTTCCCGAGGACAGGTCGAACACACATTTTTCAGGATTAAGGCTGAGCCTGTTGTGTCACAAAAACATCCGCGAGGTCTGGCAGATGTTCCACCGAGGTTTTGCTTCGGACCACAATGTGGTCAACATAAGTCGACACATTTCTGCCTAGATGATTCTTGAAGATTCGGTCCACAAGCCGCTGGAAGGTGGCCCATGCATTCTTCAAACCAAAGGGCATGACCTTATAGCAATAGGTCCCTCGCTGCGTGATGAAGGTTGTTTCCTCCTCATCTCGATGGGTCATCAAGACCTGGATGTAACCCGAGTATGCATCAAGGAAACTCAACACCGCGTGACCTGCCGTGGAATCGACCAGCTCGTTGATCGATAGCAGGGGGTAACTATCCTTGGGGCAGGCCTTGATCAGGTCTTTGAAATCCACCTACATGTGCCACTTCCCGCTGGCCATTTTTACCAGCACGATGTTAGACAGCCACCTAGGGTACTAAACTTCGCGGATGAACCCCGTGGCCAATAACTTCCCACCTCGGCATTTGCGGCGCTTTCCGTTTCCTCGTTCGCCTTCCTCCATCGCTGCACCACAGGACGAATGGTGACGTCGACGTTCAGAGAATGTTGGGCCACAGTTCGCGGGACCCCGATGAGATCATTTGCAGTCCAAGCAAACACGTCGTGGGAGCCAGCCAGAAGGGATTCCAGCAGCAATGCTGACTCCCCGGAAAGACATTCGCCCAAGAAGAGCCTCTCCGCCTCATTGTTGAAGGGAGTGACGACCCTTCTCTCGTTTTCCGAGGTTGGGATTGTGAAGTCCCGAACCTCGAGATCAGCATCCCTAACAACATCCACCATGAACACTGGACACTTCTACTTTGTGGAGGTCGCGTAACAAACGCGACCCTCCTCTTGGTTGCCCTTGACCTCGCCGACTCCACCTTCGACGGGGAATTTCATTTTTAGGTGGTAGATGGACACCACAGCTTGGAACTTCATCAGGGATACTCTCTCGATGATGGAGTTGTAAACCGAGGGCAAATGCACCACGGTAAATTCTACCATCTCGGTCCGCCTTGTCGAACCTACGCCCAATGTCATCCAGAGGTCGATGAGGCATGCCAAACCGACCTCGTCCCCTAAAAAGGACGTTAGCTTTCTGCCGTAGGGCTTCAAAGAGGTCGCTGAAATTCCCATTGCTCGATGGCATCATAGTACATGATGTCCATAGAAGATCCCGTGTCCACCAGAACTCGTTTAACCATCTTCGAGCCTAGCTGTGCATGCACCACCAAGGGGTCGGAGTGTGGCATATGGAGACCTTCGGCGTGCTCGGATGTGAAGGACAGCCCCTCATGGGACCTCAAGAACTGCGCGACGCTGAACACCGAGGGCTCATTGTTGATAGGGATTTACTTGACAACAAATAAATTTATAATCAAGACCCCGCTGAGTATAGCGAAGTCAAGATCGTCCACGGGAAGCAAGGTTATGTTTGATTACTAAACTAAAAAGCAAAAGAGAAGGCAAAACAAAGCAAAGAACAAAGCAAAACAACTAAATAAATGCATTGGAAGAGGTATGAATGCAGCAGAAAAACTACGTAAACGCAAGAAGAAAGGGGAAAATTGCAGGTCGGTATTGACCTGGGCAGGGTCGATATCGAGGCAACCGGGTTTGAAAACTTAACTCAAATAAGGGAAAAACTCTAGGATAGGGGTTCACCACAACGCAATCATGCAAATTTTAGATAACATAAATCATAAATATAACGCCTTTAACATAAAGTTATAGCTTTCATTGATTTAATCAAGCAAATCAATCAATTTTAACAAATCAATTCACTTAATCTACTTGCTTTGATCTAAAATTCTCAACTTTCGTCTCAAACTTTATCTCGTATCCAAATTCACAACTTTCTCTTTCAATCAAGTTATAAACATGAAGTACTTCAACTTTCGTCAAAGCTTTTGCACAAACAAGTAGAAGAATAGATAAAAGGCATTCAATTCATTCATCACATCATCATTCATGCACAATCATGTTGGGTTTCTAACCCCAACCCTAGAAAAGAAGACTACTGACTCATGATTGAAGAAAAACAAGCAAAGCAATTGAAAGAGAACATAATTCAATTAAAACTAAAGGCTTACTTGAATTAAAACTTCAAACTTTTCTTAGAACACAAGAAATTCTCCCACAATCTTATTGCTTGTGCTCCAAGCAACACTAGTCTTCAAATTAATGTGTAAACAAACCCTAGAGGCGTCCCCTTCTCCAAACTAACGTGGTCGAGAGATATTGTGTCTAAACAAGAGTATTTATACTAGAACATCTCTCTTAAAAAGTTTCCATAAAAAAACAAAACCTACTAAAGATAAGAGATTGTGGAATAAAAGCAATTAATGGGCCTTTAACTTGGGCAGCTGGGCTGAATGCATCGATATCGACCCCCAGAGGGTCGATATCGAGGTTTGTCTTGACTTGATTTCTCATGTTTCTTCCTTCTTCCTTTGGATTTTGCGGGGGCTGCTTCCATAGTTTTCTTCCTTCCTTCTTCCTAGCTTGATCCTCTCTTCTAATGTCCTTTGAATGCATCCAAATCCGCCTCAAAACCTACATAAAAACACACAAATAGCGCAATTTCCATACTTTTCACAAAATATGTAAAATATACTAGAAAGACACAAAACGCTCACAAAAACACCACTAAACTAGACTAAAAGACCTAGAAAAAAATACTAAAACTATGCTAAAAACATGGACATCACTCATGATGGCTTGCCCTCGCGTACCTCTTTCGCTCTGACTGACTCGATCCTGCCAACGAGGGGCCGCCCGAGATTGTGTGGATGTAGCCGTTAGGGGTCGTGGTGTGTCCGGATCGCGCCTGCTTCACGGGAGCCTGCTGCTCGATGTTGTTGGCTCTTGCTTGGCCTTGGCCCTGCGGCACATTGTTGGCTCCTAAGGCGGGGTTACCCTGGCTCTTGTCTTTTGGCTTGTACAGTGGGCCGCCCTTCCCCCTGTAACCTCGCTGCTTTCCTCCAAAGCAGTTATAACTTCCCCCGCCGTTGTTTCTCCCGGCGTTGTTGTTGTTGTTATTGTTTTGGTTGTTCTTGTTGTTGTTGTTGTTCACGGGGTTCTGGGCTTGCGTCAAATATGCATCCTTGGCGGCGGGCACCCCGACCTTCGACTTCCCCTTAGCTTCGGCATCGATTTCCTTGTCGGTCCTTGGCCGGGAGCTTTGGTTGGCTGCGTCCTCGGCGTACACCTATGTGGTGATCCGGACACAGGTTGTCATAAGTCTCCGAACATTTCAAGAAGATGTAATTCTTGAAAAACCCGGGACATAGGTTGCCCATGAGGGTGTCTCGGGACGACGCCTCGTCGATATGTGCAATCTCCGCAACCGCGATTGTGAACCTCATAAAAAAGGTGCCTAATGCCTCGTTCTCCCCTTGCTCAATGTCGTTAAGGTCTCGCATGTTCTTCTTGTGCTTCCTTGAACCACTGAAGTGCGCGATAACAGTGTCGCACAGCTGGCGAACGAGGACACATACCCGGTCTTGAGACTTATAAACCAGGTCATCGCAGCCTTTTCCAGGGTGGTTGGGAAAACGCAGCAGAAGATCGCGTCGTTGTAGGAGTTGAAGTTCATCTGGACAGCGAAGTGCTTCACATGTTCCTCAGGATCTGCCGACCCGTCGTAGAACCCCATATGCGGCCTATGGAAGCCTTTGGGCATCGGCGCGCTCCGGATCTTGTCTACAAAAGGTGAGAATCCGCCAGCCTTAACGTGACGATGTTGTGAGCGTGATTTTAAGGCAGACACCACACTTCCTGCGGTCTTGGACATCTCTTGACGCTGCGACAGGGAACGTCGCGAGCGAGACCTCGAGATCTGCATAGGATCCCGGGGTGGCCTTTTTGTGGACGAGCCATTGGTTTAATCCTCATGCCCCGTCACATGTCTGGGGACGTACTCGGGAACATACTCAAGATGGGTTGCCCATATCCGGGGATGGGAACGCGCTTGAGTGGCGGGGGAGTGTATCCATGGACGGGGGAAGGGGCGAAGCATTGCTGAAATTGCCCATATCCCGGGTAAGGTTGCGGGTTAGGAGGGATACCACCTTGTGCGTATCCCGGGTACGGATAAGCATGATGGGACGCCGCGGGTTGGTTGGGGTACCCCTGGAATGGGTAGGGATTCCGCGGGTTAAGGTATGACCACTCCGAAGCCGCCCCGTACGGCCAACCTGTTTGAGGCTCTGCATCGGCCCACACCGGGGTCTCGGGCATGTTGTCGGGGTGTTGGGGAAAGAAGTTGTTTGGGCAAGCCATTTTGAGATTTAAAAGCCAAGTTTTTGTTCATCGAGAAACTGGTTAGAATGAAGAGGTTCCCACAGACGGCATCAGTGATGAAGCTCGAAAAAAACCAATGCTAAAGACAAGAAACGAGATTGTATTTATTCGACGAGACAAACCCTTGCTTTTTATGTATGATTTCTGAGCGGGATTACAACTGCGAGATTATGCCATAGATCTCTTTACACGAGATTCGAGGCCTCTGCTTAACAAAGCTTCGAGATCTCTTGGTTACAACGTGGTTCTTACTTTACAAACTACTAGCGAGATTTATTCTTATTACAAGTGGAACTTGACGTCTATCAAGCGAGGTTGTACACTTGAGTGTTTACACAAAGATTGTAGTTTGCGAAGTGGCTTGAGCGAGATCCTGGTTGAGACGAGGTCTCTTTGGGCGACTTGAAGTCTTTTTGTGGAGCTTCTCTTGGTTGTAGCGCGGTCTTTACGATGATTCAAGACGTCGATCTGATCAACAAGATAGTTCTTGAGTTCAAGATGTTTTTCGACCCCCTGCAACTTTCGAGGTCTTCCTCTATTTATAGATGCTTGAGGGCCATGATTCTTGCCAACTTCCGATGTGGGGCGTCCAAGTTTCGACCATTCGATTGGTCGATACGTAGGCGGCGACCCATTGGTTGAGAGTTAGGCGGCTTTTGACTGGTTAAGCTGGGTGAGAATGTCAGCCTTCGAGTAACGAGGTTGGGACCTCGTTATTTCTGGTGGCGAGCTGCCTATCCACATTTATTAGTGAGTTTCGCGAGGTTTGGACCTCGCTCCCGCGGCTTGAGGTTCGCGGGGCCGGGATTTTGCTTTTTTGAGTGGGTACGGAAAAGATCGTTAGGGAAAAGACCTCGGGGACCTCGCCAATTTTCTTTTATCTCATGTTGCGTGTCCACTGTTCACACATCGCTACTTCGCGCACCATTAGGCTCGAGTTTGTGAGAGATTCACAAGTGAGGTGGAGATTGTTGGGAGTTGGTTCAATTTTGAATCCCACATTGGGAATTCAAAGTAGCGAAGCCTAGTTGTAGGATCGTTAGTACTTCAATGTCGCTCACTTCTACAAAGTCGCCGACTTATGCATACTCAACGGAAAACACTTTAGCAAGAAAGACTTACTTGACACACGGATTTTTATAGTGGAAACACTTAGGCCTTGTTTGGTTCGATTCCTTGGGAGTCAGGAATGGGAATCAGGAATGGGAATCAGGAATGGTTGATTCTAGTATACTGTTTGGTTTACCAAAATCTGAAATCGATTTCATTCCTAGGAATGGCTCATTCCAAGCATGCAGGCAAAGTTGATTCCAATAGAAAATGGAAGGTATCATCCATTCCAAAAAAAAAATTTAATTTTTCATCTTAAACCTTAAAACCCTAAAACTCCTAAACCTTAAATAATAAATTCTAAAATTCATAAACCCTAAATTATAAGGTCTAAACCTAAATTTTAAACCATAATTCTCAGGAATGGTTCATTCCGACAGCATACCAAACAACATGTCACAGGATTGGTTCATTCCGATTCTTGATTCCATTCCGATTCCTGATTCCAATTCGATTCCAACATCATACCAAACATGGCCTTAGTTAACAAACTCAGTCAACTAAGTGGAAAACCAATCCCTTCCAAGTTATCATTTGGTCGGATTAAAAGTCGTAACTTGCTTTATTGATCTTTTGAGTATGCTTAGAAGAACAACCCGAAGTTAACCCTACTCTCTCTGGTATGTTAACACTCGTTTAAACCGAGTAAGACCCCACTCTCAATCACAAAACCTAGCTTAGACTTTCTCTTTCTTTTTGAAACTCTTTAGCACTTCTATTTTTTCTCTCAAAATAATGCAAATGGAGCTCATGCCTATTCTGTAGGATCGTTAGTACTTAAGCGAGTCGTCGACTCCTGCGAAGTCGTCGACTTTGAGTAATAAAGCAGTGGAATAAATAGACAGTAAAACAAATGTTACCAACAGTCAATGACAAGCGATGTATAGTGGAAACTCCTTGTAAACCAACTAGTTTACTTGGAGAAAAACCACTCCCTTCCAAGTTTCTCACTTGGTCGGATTTCAAGAGTTCTTAGACTCGCTCTATTGATTTCTTGAGTGTTTACAAAGCTCTCCCGTTTACAAGAATGAATCCCACACCCTTGAACCACGCTCTACCTTTGCACTTACACTCTCAATCTCACCCTATGCCTAAGATCTCTCGACAAACTGCTTGTACGAATCTCACGCACAAGTTCGCTCTTTCTTTCTTACACACGATATTGAAATGACGCTCAAAAGTCTTACCACTAACCCAAACTTTAGGGTATTTAAGCTAAGGTAAGAGAGATCTCGTGTGTATTATCTCCCATTCGGTTAGGGAAACAATACACACTTAATCTTTTACAAATCTTTCCAAATATACATTTACGCACGCTAAGAAATATTCTAGGAGAATCAAATTATCTTTATCTTGATTTTAGCACTCTTTTGTGATGATCTTCTCCTAAAATAGAACGACGCATCTGTCTTCAAATATACGCACATAAGATATGCGTTCCTTCCTTAAATAGATCACTTCGCCAGCTGGTCATGTCAGTGACTTTGGCAAGTCGCCGACTCGACTTGCAAACTCGGAGTCACTGACTCTGGAACCATCAAAACTCTATCTTCTATCTTCTAACACATTCTAACCTAATCTCTAGGTTTAAATAGAATGAAACTAGGGTTTTAGAGAATATATTACTTCCAATTCAGTTACAAGAGATAATGCATGTATTTCTAAACCTTACAATACCATCCTAGGAATAAAATAAATATAATAATAAGATACTCCTTAGGGCTTAAGGCAGATCGACGTCTTATGTTATCTTGAGAAGATCCTATCATTAACTAGAATATTATGATCCCGTGCACAATCTCTTACGCGTGGTCAAGATCTTGCATATTCGCCTTCATTTCATGTCGAGAACATGACCTATGTCGGCGATGTCACAAATATTTTGTAGATGTTTGATGTTAGCCACTTCACTTGCATTTAGAACCATTAAAATCAAAGTTGAGCTTTCTAAAAAAACTTCCCTTTTTGATGGTGACAAATTCTTTGATTCATGTTAAAAAAAATTGAGGCCAAACATGGACAATATATATAATAAACTCAAATTTTGTAAAAAGTCCCCCCTAAGTTGGATAACATGTATGACATTCAAAATTAACTTTCCCCTTTTATCTACCCCCACCTTATTCCCTCTTTTGACATCATCAAAAAGAAGAATAGTCACAAAAGGTAAAACCATAGAAGTCAACAATAATACAAAAGTCAAACCACAACAAAATAGATATAGTCTTAACTCTTAACCAAGCAAACAAGAGTAAATCTGAAACACACGGATAAAACTGAATGAGAAATTTTTGTGTAAGGTAGATGTGCTAGGATAATAAGAAGGTATATGGATGTTGACGACTCCAACTAAGTTAGTGACTCAGTTAGATCAGCAAGCACAACACTAACATCTCGAAGTTTAGCCTTGAATAATACTTATTTTGATTTAAAAAAAACAATTTGAAAATTGTAAAAAAAAATCAAAATTTCTTTTAGTGTTTTTTTAGTTTTGTGACAATCCAATTATATGTAAAATAAAATCAAAGCAGATAAAAATAAACTTATAATAGATAAAAAAAAATGAACTCGTAGAATATAAAAATTAAACTCATGCAATATAGAAAAATGAACTCCTAGCATACATAAGATGAACTTCTAGTATATACTATATATATATAACATGAACTCTTAGTATATAAAAACTAAACTATCATATTTATGATTTATAATACTTTTTAAAAAAGAAGCATAATATGAAAAAGGTAAAAAAATTCACGAATAAAATAAAGAAATAAAAAAATCCTAATCATCCAATATTTAAAGGAGGTAAATCCAATGATTGAGATCAGTCCTCAATATAAGACTTTGTTCTCAGCACAAGGAGTGTCCTCACTTGAACCAAAACCATATATATATATATATATAATATACATGTTTTTTAAAATGAGTTATACAAAGACTTGGTAGAATAGATGGTATTAGTAGTGTTTTTGCAAGTTTTAGAATATTCAAGTTTAATTTACATGTTTAAAATAGCTCTTAGTTCGGATTAGAGGATGTTCAAATCGGATATTGCTGATTCGGTTTAAAATTGGACTTAAATCTAACAAAAGTAACAAGGATTTTTTAAAACGAACAATTCAGATATTCGGTTTCAGATATCCGATATCATTTATCGAATATCGGGCTAACAACGAATCAGAAACGTATCAAAAACTTTTAAGAAAAAATACCGGATATCCGACCTGCCAAATTGGATCAAATATGCCCTTTTGCTAAACCCCTACTTATTAATAGGGATGCTCACGGGTCGGGTCCCGAAATTGCTGGTTGCGGGTCGCGAGTCGACCCGCAAAAAAATTTACTTTTGACCCGCGACCCGACCTGCGGTCACGGGTCTAACAGGTCGGGTCGCGGGTCGACCCGTTTGACTAAGTCAATCGGGTTAAAAAATGATTTTTTTTACCCAAAAACATGTATTTTTTAAAATAAACCCGTCAGGTTTGCCGTTCGACCCGTAAATCCAACGGTTTTTTTCATAAAAAACTAGTTTATATATTAATAAAATTATAATATATATATTTTAAAAATAATGCGGGTTACGGGTGTGACCCGACCCGACCCGCGACCCGCAAAATAATAAAAATTCGACCCGCGACCCGACCCGCACAGGTCGACCCGTAAATTACGGGTCGGTTCAGTGCGGGTCGCGGGCTACCCGACCCGTTGAACACCCCTACTTATTAATGAGGG
The DNA here is from genome assembly GCA_964016875.1 of Fallopia convolvulus. NCBI lineage: Eukaryota > Viridiplantae > Streptophyta > Magnoliopsida > Caryophyllales > Polygonaceae > Fallopia > Fallopia convolvulus. Next base: position 32,101,211 of record OZ024733.1, read on the forward strand.
AGTTTGTCTTTGATAAGCTCCTCATATAACAGACTATATAATGATCTAAATTATGGAGTTTGCTTGAGTGCCTTGAGGCCCACCACCAAGGCTTATGCACGATGTTCTAACAAAACCAATGGGCTTAAACAAAACAAACGTTATATGATGGGGGGCACTTGCACAACTGGGAGAACTTTAGGAAGGGAGATTGGCATTTGTATTGATTAAAGATTTTGAGTTTTTAAGTTTTTAATCCTGCCAATTTGGATTATATACACAACGAAACTAAGTTTTCTTATTTCCATTGTGTATTGAGTAATTCAATTAGTTTGATGATTAGTTTATATTTTTTTTATTATATCTTCAATTATATGCTTTATTAAATCTCTAGTTTAAAGGTTGGGGTGATATCGATAGTCGATAATAGATTTTACCTAACACTTGCAAGAATACAAGATGCAATTGTAATATTAGATCAGGATCGAATCACGAGGATTATGTCCGCTTTAGTCAATTCTAAAAACTAATTACTAAGCCAAATATAGTGAGTATGGTTTAATTCGAACTAAGTTAAAGCAAGTAAAATAAGTAAAATGATGAGAATAAGTGTATGAGATGAGAAGCTTAAAGGTTAGGACTCCCCACAACTTTGATCCATGTAATTCAAATCTCACTTCTTCTTAAATCGAGTTGGATATTTTATTATGAAGATTATTGTCTAACGTCATAAATTAACTTTTCACAAAGCCTAAGTTATTGTACTATTATCAAATTTTAGAACCCACTCTCGTGATGAAACAAAACCAATAGAATCACTTTACGCATGTAGAATTCTAGACGGTAAACTAAACTTGCCCTACTTTCGTGATGCATCAAATTTAATTCAAACACCTATAAGTCCTATGACAATTAAGCACAAGAGACACAATCGAAGTTTAATCCTAGTTTTTCCAAATATAAACAACCACCTCTCGATGCGATTTCTCTATTTTAATTACTTACATAAACCACCACCTCTCGATGTGCAACCTAAACAAGACTCTAACAAGTTTACACAAATTAGAGTAATCCCCTATGATCAAATCATATTATTTTCTAACTCAATTCAAAAAAAGGTGTTGACTTTATTCCGCTTCACATTGTTAGGATCACCCTAACCCAAGAACTAGAAAAGTTAGCCTAGCATGATGGAATTCGTTATCAAATTAATAAAAGAGAACAAGGAAGAAGAATAAGAACAATATTGAAAGCGTATCAAATTCTTACATGAAAGTTGCAAAAAAATTCAAAATAGAAAGAGATCTCCAAAATGAAAGTAAAATAGAAGTAAAACCCTAACAATGATGTTCTTTTTTTCTTCTTCTAGAAAATAGAAACTAAAAACATAAAAATAATCTCTAACTTATCTTCCAAGGAGTCTTAGAAAACTCATTAAACTAGGGTAAAAAGATATCCCCAAAATAAAACAAAATCGGGCCCAACACAAAAGAAAGCTTAAAATTCGCAGCACGCACAAGAGAGGAGTCACGACCCATGACATACATCATCATGACCCTTGATAGGGCAATTGAGACCTTGTTTTTTCTTGGCTTGTATTGGTTTGGGTCGTGGTGACCTTCACGACTTGTGACATGGATTCTAACCTCTTCCTTCACTCTTTAGCTTGTTTCACGAATCGTAATGTCATGTCCACAACACTTGAAACTCCTTGAATCTTCATATCTTCATTCCTTAGTGTCTTCCATGGTCCATAAGCTCCATTATGATCTTGTCTCAATATCATCTTCTCCATTTTGACTCCAAAACACGAATAGCAAACCTTAAAATACAAAAAAAAATCTGTAGACCTCTATATTATGAATAATAATAAAATCAAAACAAAAAGCAAGGCCTAAGCTAGAAAAGAAAAAGAAAATTAAGACTAAATGCTAATGAAAAACTATGCAAAACTGGATGACATATATACATATATATATATATACATATCTTTGCCTAAATTGAAATATACTTGATTTATTTAAAGATGTTTTATGTCATAGTAGGCTATATGAATTGGAATCTATTATGGTTTGAGATCAAGATCTGATAACATTAATAGCTAGTCAAATAGGGCTTGAGAAAGAGAGGTGATAGGTTTTATTAGACGCCTAGGACATGAACTTGAGATTTTATTATTACGAGTGTTTTCAATTTCTTATGTGGATAAATACCTATTATAGAAATCCCATGTTTAGATTGGATTTAGTAATTCATGAGAGTGGATGTTAGTTTAGTTTAATGTTAAATTCTAAGTGCACAAAGTTTAGATTTCGGTCAGAAAGTCGCGAGAGCGGATGTTGATTTTATCTAGGCAAATTTCCTATCATCATCCTAGAGGAATTGGTTGGTGTGTGCTCTATCCCTTTGAGTTTTTTCTTTCCTATCTTCCTTTCCTTGCTTCTCTTTGACCCTTTTTCTATGCTTCACTCATAGTTCTATCGAAAATATTCTCGCAACTTCAACCATCATATCGACTTCCATAGAAGAGTGGACACCCATAGCCAGTAAAACAACAAAGAGTTATCTGTCAACAATTGAATGCTAACTAAACACGCAAAATAAAATATACATGTACTAAAGTGAAGTGAAAACGCATCAACATTCGCTTGGAAAGGAAAATGTAGAACACTAATTAATTGTAAATATAAAAAAGATGATTCAAAAGATGACATCATCTTGAACACAACCAATTCGGACCGATCCAACAAACTCTTAATCATGAAACTAAGAAACATCATAAATTAAACTTCTAGATCATTTTATACAAAGAAATCATTTTAATTTGCAAGAACAACTCACTAGAGAGCAAGAAATCAATCATGGAACCCTTGTGTTCTATTACATATTTGATTTTCAATAACATAATGATTCTCCTTATTTAGATTTGGCTTTTACAATATAAACAATCTTTTGCATTAGTAGTAGTTTAGATTTGCTTCCAATTCACCAGTATAAAGTTAATTGTACATAAACCATCGTAAAAATGAATGTTAATTCACAATAGCACTAACTCGCGAGCAACCCACCCCATTTGAAATGAAAATCAGTTATTTTATTCCACTTTGTGTAATTTCTCCCTCTTTGTTCTTCAAGCACTTAGAACCCTAATTTCTAGATTATGCCAAAAATCTAAAAAAAAAACATAGAAATTGATTGAGGGCTGTAGAATTTAGAGACACATAAAGTTGGAGAATTTCCTTTACTTTCTCATTGGGTAAACTTTACAAAAAAAAGCCAATTAGTAACTTATCCAATAAGCTATATGAAAAAAGATAATTTCTAAGATTACAAAAAATCCTAATCAGATAAAATATCCTACTAAGATATATTCATAATACTCCTCTCTCAAGTTGGAGCATGTAAATCTCTAATGTCCAACTTGGACAAAAGATGCAAAAAAATTGTTATTTCCTCAAGGCCTTAGTAAAGATGTCTGCCAATTGCTCATTTGATCGTACATTCAAAGTAGTAATGCAACCATGTTGAATTAAATCCAAAACAAAATGACAATCAGTTTCAATGCACTTTGTACATTCATGGAATATCAGATTTGCTAAGATATAAAGCGATACCTAGCTATCACAAACGAGTCGCATAGATGATGAATGGAGATAGCAAAAATCACATAGGAAAGCTTTGAGCCACAAGATATCATGAGTTGTATAGGCCATGGAATGTTATCAAATTTAGTAGAAGAGCAAGAAACTATTGGCTACTTTTTAGTCTTCCAAGAGATAGGCAAATTACCTACAGAAACTAAATAGTCAATAAAAGAACGCCTTGTAATAAGATAGGTATTGCAGTCTGAATCACACTATGCAATAAGTTGCAAAAAACTATAATAAGAGAAGTCAAGTCCTTGACCCGAATGTCCTTTGATATAGTGAAGAACATGCATAGCCACACCACTAGTTATCATTCTTTGTAGCTAGCATAAATTGTGACAGAAGGGGCACAAAGTAGCTAAACTTATGCGGAGTAATGGTCAAATCAATGAGCCGACCTACATGTTGGTAGCAACAATCTAGAAGAGCAAAATTAAGACTCGAAGATTTGTTAAAGGTCGTGATTCTATGGAAAAGGGAAACCAACCCGTTTTGCAGCTAATAGGTCGACTTTAGATAGAATATCTAAGGCATATTTGCACTAAGAGACATATAAATGAGCTTTTCCTTGATCAACTTCAAGACCTAAGAACTAATTTAAAGAGCCGAGATCTTTCATGTGGAAATAAGAGCTCAAATAAAGCTTTAGACGAGCGATCTCATCGGGAGCATCCCTTATGATAATGAAGTCACTAACATAGAGTAAAACAGTAGAGTAGTGTTATGAAAAATTAATGAAAATAAAGAATAATATGCATAAGACTGCTTGAAGCCATAATTAAGAAGTGTAGAAGCTAGCTTATCAAACCAATTTCGGGGTGCTTGTTGAAGACCATAGATAGATTTTTGCAATTTGCAAACTTCGCTTAATACGGTAATAAAGCCAAGAGGAGGCGTCATGTAGACCTCTTCATCAAGATCATCATGCATAAAAGCATTGTAAGTGTCCAACTGATGTGGAGACAATCCACAAATAACAACAACAAATAAGAACATTCTAACATACATCATTTAGTAATAAGAGTAAATGTCTAATTAAAATCAATGCCTCAATCTTCCTATTGCTAAGAACAACCACATGAGCCTTTTATTTTTCAATTGAACCAACATGTTCATATTTTATCTAATACACCCATTTGCACCCAATGGATATATTGCATGCATGCAAGCTTTCAAGAGTCTAGGAGTCATTCTTCTCCAACGCTTGAAGTTAAACAAACATGGATCTGCTCAATTCAGTAGAGCTTACAACTTCTTTAAAACCTTGAGGTTCAATAGTAGTTGTAACCATTGCTAAGAACTCGGTATGTGGCTTAGAAAAAGATATTCAAGAGAGCTTTCAAGATGTTGATTGCTCTAGAAATGACTCGAGCATAGCTAGTAGACTGCAATGGTTACAACATCTTCGAAGTGTGATCCTGAATCATCAACAATTTATTAGTCAATGTGATAATAAGCCATAAATAAGCAACCAAGGTTACAAAAGATATCAGGTTGCAATGAAAATTAGGAACATGTAAAACATTCTCAATCTTTCAAATTTTTACGTAAAATAACAGTTTCTGCTTGAGTTAGAATTATCAAGCAAAATAATCATAGAAGGAGAAATTTCATGTAAATTAGAAATATGCTCCTTTATGAGGGTCATGATATAAGGCCTTGTGCGAAGTATCCATTGGGCCAACAACTTATCCATTAACTTATCGTCAACGAAACCCTTGAATTTTTTGAGCATCTGAATCATGGTCTGCCAATCGGTGTCAAAAGTGTTGGGACCAAAGATTCACAATCATGTTGAGTGAATTTTGGCGCAAAGGAAGGCATAGACAATCCATCAAAATTGACATTCACAATGTCTTAGGAATTGAACAAGGCGACGCACAAATCTATCCTACATCAATCATCGAGGAGCCAATTCTCTTCCTAGGCTGCACTAGAAACCGCACTAGATTCAGCCCCTTTTTAGAGTATCCTCCAACTAATTCGGCTTATCGGTCAACTTAAAGAAAGAGGCCACTTCATGGTCAGCTTTTCCACAATGAGTGTAGACCGTAGCGTCTAGTGTCGACTCATAGCTAGAAAGCGCGTGGCGAGGAGCGAGATGGGCTTGATGTGTGACCCTTGGCGGCAAAAGATGACATGCTCATGGGAGATCGAGCAATGTCAATCTTCTTGTATTGCGAGTGTGTACACCCAATTGAGACTCGGGAGAGGATCATGCTCCAAAACATGAGACTAAAGTGTCCCATAAGAGTCATCATCAAGATTCATGAGGAATTGATGAACCATTTCTTCATCATGTTCAGATTGGAATAAAATTTCCAATCATAGTGCATGAACCACACGAACAATCGGTGGTTTTAGCATAATTCGACAACTCAACTTGAATAAGGCACAATTTTCCAAAATAGGCATGCATAGATTATTCGTTTTGTTGACAATGCGAAATTTCAGTCTTGAGTTGATGAATTCATGGGGAATTGCAAATGGAATTTTTTTTTTTGGATGCCACCCTACGCCTTTACCGAATTAGAATAGGTAAGGGGAAATGGAGGGTCGTATCGATTGATTGAGGTATCCATCGCACAACCATATAGTTGACACTTCACTAGTCCTTGAATTCGGCAATGTCTTCAACATGTTGTTTAATTTTACCATCAATGAAAGACATTTTACATCTTGCCCGAAAGGCACTCCATAATGATTTCTCCCATGCTTGAACTTTATCACATTTATAGACCACATGTCTTATTTTCATGCCATCATGAATCGAAAGGTGAAAGTAATACAGAGAAGTCACATCAACAACACCCTGTTTTGGTGCTACATTAGCGGTAATGACATTAGTCAAAGCCTTGATGGTGACAGTGGAGGCAATAGTAGCAAGATCGGCTATATTGTCGTTCATAAAACTTAGAATGATCAAAGCAAAAAAAATTATGAAGGATTAATGATGCGGAGAAAAACGCTAAGGGCGAGTATAATGTTTTTTAAGGTTTCTAATCTGATGCCATGTAGAATTCAGATATGCATAAAGTTGGAGAATTTCATATTCTTTCTCATTAGGGTAAACTTTACAATAAATACCCAATTTGTAACTTGGCCAATAGCCTATATTAAAATATAATTACAAAAATTACAAATAATTAGAATGAGATAAAAATATCTTACTAAGATATATTCATAATATACCTTCTAGAGTATGTACCTAAGAGCGCTTAGATTGAATCGTTATCTAAGACATATTCATATTATCTTTGTCACGTCCAGCTTTGTCAAATGGATTGTTGTCTTCGACAAGATCCTCTCATGTGTCACCGATGAGTTCCAATCTTACCTTCCCTAGATGTGTTTTGATTAGTCTGCGTTCTCTTTTTCCCTCCCTCTGCTACTATGTGTGGAGTTGCTTCAAGCCATTGCAAAAAGTCATCTAGACCATCTCTCCATCCATCCCTCTACGTACTGCTCAGTTCCATCATCCTTGGCAAACTCATTCCTCATCACCATTAGGCTTCATCAGAATAGGCAAGAAGAAAAGTATGTCGTTGAGTGTTGGGACCGTTAGTGCTTAACAATTGACCAAAAGTCTATAACTTTTGATCTACACAATACAATAAATAACTTAACAGAAAGTAAATGACTTTAAAATGATATTTATAGAGGAACCCTAAATTAATCAATGTGACTAGCCAAAGTAAACCTCTACCTTTCAAGCTTCTCACTTGATTATTGATGATTTTTATTCGAGTACAAACGACATCTCATAGTCAACCACTTCACGATCACGACAAGTCTTGGCACACTTCTATCTTTGCAACCTTCTCTTAATCTAAAAATCCTAATAACTTCCTATCTCTTCTTCTCTTCTCTATTTAATGTGTTTTTATCAAAAGTAAAATATTGTATCTATAATAAGGCTTCACAATGTCATAAATATCCAACCTAATTTCTATCAAATAACTAAGCTACCCAAATTTTTAAAAAGCTCAAAACAAGCTACTCTATCATCACATCAACATGTCGTTGTCCTAGAATTTGCATAAATCTATCTTCAGGTTTGCTTCCTGATCTTCATGTTTTTAGTCTAGTTTTAGGTGTCTTTCTTAGGTTGTTTATTTTAGTTTTAGTAAGTTTTAGAGTTAGCTTTGTGTGTTTTTGGATAAGTTTGCATATTTTGTGAAAAGTATGGAAGTTGCTCCGTTTTGTGTCTTTTTGTAGGTTTTGAAGCGGAATTGAGCATTTTCAAGTGAAACTGAAGTCAAGTGGTGGAGGGCGGAATGCATAGAAGAGGAGAAGGAAGAGTTCATATTGAAGATCAAGTTAAAGTACAAGTAAAGCCTTGAAGAGAGTTCAAAAGAATCAAAACAGAGAGCTCATTACCGACCTGTGAGGGTCGGTACCGAGCTGTGCATCAGAGATTTTGCTAAAGGATTCAGCAAGTGTCTACTGACCGTGTGCATGTCGTTAACGAGGTGACCTGTGTCAGTAGACGGCGCCGACTTTCAGGATTTATATCTTTTATCTTATAATCTTTTAAGTTTGGTAAGTTTTTATCTTTTAGGTCTTTTATTAGATAGCTTCCTTTAGTATATAAACCCTTGTTCTAGCCTAGACAAGGGGGGATTCGAGTTGGATTTTAGAGAAGTAGGAAGAGAGAAAATTCAGACTGGTTTTCCGATCGAGAGAAAGGAAGAGGTTCGAGTTCGAAGTTCGGTGACCGGTTTCATTGTGTTGTTCTTCATTCTTTCTTTTCGTAGTTTCCACGAGACGATATTTTTTTCAATTTCAAGTAAGTTTTGCTTTTTAATGTTTTCTTTGAATAAAGTTGTTTGTTTTAGTTCAATCATGTGTGAGTAGTTTTCTTATCTAGGGTCGAGGTTGAAACTCGACATAGTTGTGCATGATTGAATAAATGAGTTGATGTTTTGATTGCCTTCTATGCTTTGGATTGCTTGTTTGTGCTTATACTTAGACGAGAGTCGAAGTAATTTGAGTTTATTGCTTGATTGAAAGAGAAAGTCTTGAACTTGAATGTTGATATTGTTCGATAAGGAAAGTTTCGAGCTTTGGATTCAAAACAAGTAATAAAGTGAATTGATTTATGAAAGTTAATTGATTTGCTTGTTTAGTTGAAGAAAGTTGATAGATTTATCTTCAAAGGCATGATCTTTATCTTCATATGAGTTTATATGCATAGCTATGTTGTGGTAACCCTTGTCCTAGAGCTTTTTATCCCTTGATTTATCTTAGTTTTACTTTCGAATTCACTCGTTACCGAGGCACTAGGATCGGTACCGAGCCTGCACTTGCATCGTTAAAATTGTTCTGTTTCAGTAGAAATCCAGCATCGTTAACGACCCTGACAAGGTCGTTAACGAGGTCTGTCGTAGTTGTTTGCTTTGTTTTTGCTTGTTTTTATTGCTTTCTTAGTTCGGTAAACAGACAGCCTTGCTTCCCGTGGACGATCCTGACTTCGCTATACTCAGTGGGGACTTGACTACAAATTTTATTTGTTGTTAAGTAAATCCCTATCAATAAATTGGCGCCGTTGTCGGGGAAGCAAAAGTGTTTGTTTGTTTACCTGTGCGTCTGGGAATAGCCCGACCCCATTTTTGTTTTTAATTTTGTTTTCTTTTGTCGGTTTTCTCAACTTATGCCAGCAGGACGTCGAAGGCTCGAGTTTGATAACACTGGTTATTATTCTGAACCTGAACGCACCTTGCACCGCAGAAGAAGAGGAAACCAAGCCATGGCCATGACTCCTGAACAGATGGAACAATAGATGGCTGCTCTTCAAAGGCAGATGTAGGCGTTACAAGCTGATCGAGACGTTGCTGCTACTGCCGTTGAAGGTGAAAGAGTGAATGATGAGCGTGAACGAGCGAACATTGCTCGTCTACAGGAGCAATTAAACGCCTATCCGAGGAATGCCAAGCAATATATGCTTCCAGAACTGAGGGTGTCGGAGGCTGCAATCGTGCTTCCGGAGATAGAGAAGACATTTTGAGATCAAATCTCAATTTATATCCTTAATAAAAAGGGCTCAGTTTGAAGGGAAACCTACTGAGTGCCCTATGGAACATATTAAAAATTTCCTTGATTTATGTGACACTATTGCTGCTTAAGGTGTCTCACTTGAATATGTTCTATTAAAAGCTTTCAGGTGGTCTCTTACTGGAAAAGCCCTGAGCTGGTTGGAGAGCTGATACGCTTTATTTAGTATAGGTTAACTCTTGCATTTTAGGTATGATTTGAGTGTGTTTAGGTTAGTTTTGAGCATAAATATAATATGAAGACCGAAAACACGATTTGAAGAATTGCAAGAGTTTTGAAGACAAGTGTTGATTTGGAGTTGTTTTGACGCCACTTTTTTGTAACGCATCGTTCGGGAGCTACGGTGATCGGATGAAGCTGAATTTGGTATCATTGGAAATCTAACTCGAAGAGCTACAATTCATGTTTTTACGGCGAGTTCAAATTCCAACTCTAAGTGGGTCAAAACCACCTCCGAAGTTGACACCAGAATGCTGTCGCGGGATCCGCGCCCGCGGTTTTTATCCGCACTCGCGGTTTGTCGAGATTCCGCGGCCGAGGAGTTCGAGTTGATCCGCGCCCGCGGTTGGCATCCGCGCCCGCGGATTTTGGATTTCCAGCCCCGACTTTGTTTCGGTTATTCTATCTTTTATTTATAATTTTATATTTAGGTTTTGGATTTATTTCGACTATTTAAGTTTAGTTTCGTATTTTTAGTTAGACATTCTAGCATACTTTCAGAGATTATTCCAGTTTTTAGTTTTATTATGGAGAATTAATTTCCCTTGGAGTTTGTTTGATCAAGGAAGCCTTTTTATGTAATTCGTGAGATTCTGGTAACTTTTCTATCCCTTGGTTAATATCAAAACTCTTGTTTTTAATTCCATGATCTATGTTTGATTTTATGAGCCTGATCAACTTGTTTGATTGCTTAGATCTACTGTTTGGATTAGGTTTGATTGTTGTCTGTGCAATCTTATTTATCCTTGAAACAACTCTTTTCTAGGACCGTGGACTAGAATTGAGAAAGAGTGTTTGATTGTTATTTTATGCATGAGACTCGTAGCTTGATTGCATGATTTAATATCCTTTTATCCTTAATACTTTGCATGATTTGAATTAAGCGTTCTTGTTCATATCATCCTTTCGCTTGGACCGTGGACAAGCGGAATTTTTTTATAAGGATTGGAATTAACCTGGGAATTAATAGAAAGGTGGATGAATCAATGATCGAATGATTAAAAAGGTGGAATTGATTGAATGAACTCTGCTTTCCTTTCATTGATTTCATACTTTAATTTGTTTGCTTGCTTAAACTTTCAAACCCCCTGTTTTATCTTTTGCTGATTGATTAGAAATACCGATTCTCTTGGGTTCGACCCCTTGCTTGCTTACTATACTAGTTAGTAGAATAGGGTTATTTATTTTTGATCTTAGCAACAACGACTTTAGCCGAGTCAAAAGGCTTTGTATGATCAATTTATTACAAAGTTTTTCCCTCCTGCCAAGACAACGGAGTTGAGAAAACGCATCACCTCCTATCACCAGCTGCCTAACAAGACCTTTGTAGAGACATGGGAGAGGTTCAAGGAGATGCTCAGACAGTGCCCCACTCATGGGCAACCCCTTTATGTGCTCCAAGAAATCTTCTTCCAAGGGATCAATGCAGAAACAAAGAATCGCATCAACACACACACTGCTTGCGGATTTATTCAGATGGATCCCACTGTTGCATGGGAACTGCTGGACAACTACGATGCCATGTATGGGACCCAACAACCATCCCAGCCACAGAAGCGTCTCTACATGCCTAATAAAGACGAAGTTGATCCAGATGTCAAAAATCAATTTCTACAAGATGATATCAACCGTCTGAAGAAACAGGTAAGTTTTCTGAAAACCTCTCAACCTTGTCAAGAGTGTGGTTCTTCTTCCCATAGTACTTCTGCTTGCACTAAAATCGAGCAGGTAAGAACCGTTGAGACATATGCTGAGATGAACTATATGAGAGGTCAATACAGGAACCCGCCTAATAACTTTGACAGGCCAAACAATTATCCAACATGGGAAAATTATAATCCAAATCCAAGTTATGCAGCACCCCCACCGGATAGACGGCCCGCGCCGTACCGACCTCCAGGCTATCAAGAGCCACCATCCTGGGTGCAAGGACTTCAAGAAGGAATTAATGGTGTAAAGAATGAACTCACTGGAGTCCAGGCCAACCTTAACAACCAGATGAAAAGATGGGGAGAGTTCGATGTATGGAAGAAGAGTGTCGACTCACAATTAGGGAACCTGGCTACACAGATTCCCGAGGCCGCAAGGGCAACTCCCGGGCCGCCCCGAGGAGAACCCTAGAGGAGAAATAGCGGTCGTGCACCTAAGGAGCGGAAAGACACTACCAGATCATGCCAAAGCCAAGGAGAAGGACCCTGAATCTGAAGAGGACGCCACGGCCCAGGTAGACAACGAGCCAAAAAGGGTCGTTACCGAGCCTGAAACAATCAGTATTGATACTCCCAAGGTCGTTAACGATCCTAACCCATGTAAGTTTTCTACACCGAGCTCCTCTCTTAATTCCAGGTTCGTTACCGACCCCACCAGGGTCGGTACCGATCCTTCTAAGGCACCCATCGACCCTAATGTCGACCCGGTAGCATCACCTCTCGAGCCCGCTTTGGCTCCGAGATTGGTGAAGTCTCTTCCCTTTCCTACTAAGAAGTCTACGGACTCAACTGAAGGCAAGTTTAAGCGTTTCGTTAAAATCCTCCAGGGCTTAAATATTTCTATACCATTCGCTGATGCCCTAAGCGAAATGCCGGCTTACACAAAGTTTTTGAAAGATATTCTTAGCAGGAAACGGTCTATAACAGAGCTTACAAATGAGGTGTGATCTATTACTCTTCCGGAAAAGTTAGGTGACCCAGGGAGATTTGCTATCACAATTGGCATAGGTGACCACCGATTTAAGGCCTTATGTGATCTCGGTGCCAGTGCCAGTCTACTTCCCCTATCAATCTGGTCGAAAGCTAACATGGGACCTCTGGAACTTGTGGATATGAGGTTGTATATGGCGGACGGATCAAGTGTAAAAGCTACGGGAGTCGTTGATGATTATCCCATTGAAGTTGGGAAATTCTTCATTCCAAACAATTTCATTGTCCTCGACATGCCTGAAGATCCTCTAGTCCCCATCATTCTCGGCAGGCCATTCCTTGCTACAGGATGCGCTAGAGTTGACGTGCGGAAAGGACTCCTCACCTTTGACATAAGAGAGGAACGAGTCGAGTTTAGCCTTAATCAAGAGGCCAATGATACAACTGTTGACGTACAAATCGAGATGTCCCAGCCAGAGCTCGACATTGCTGAGTCTGAAACTTCTCCTCTAATTAATAAAGACTACAAAATTGCAACCGAGACCGCTACCGACCCTAGTGGGATCGGTACCGAGTCCTTCGTCCAGCAATACGACGGAGGTGGCTCGTTTTGGCACGACACCGAGAGAGGTTTTACTTTTGATAGGTCGATAACGACCTCAAATACCTCAGTGTCGACATCCCTGCTAATGGATCGTGGTGAGTATTCTACCTATTGATTTAATATCACTGATCATGATCCTTCCTTATATCATATTCCTACACCATATCCTGCTATCTATGCTATAGAGGAATCAAAACCTCCTTGGTTTTCGGATTTCACTAACCCTTGTGTAGAAATACCGAGCATATTGTTAGAAGATGAAGGACGAAATCTAGCAAGACGAACCAACAATACCTTCAACGCTAAGTATGGGATCTCCTAAAACCCCAACAAAGCCGAGAAGGAACCGCCCTGATAAGCCAAGGTAAGTTCGCCGGGCTAACGACGTTAATAATAGCGCTTTCGGGAGGTAACCCGGTTTTTAGTTTTTAGTTTTGGTTTGCTTTTCTTTTTCTTAGCTCTTTTTCCTAGATTTCTTTTGAGTTTTTAGTAGTTTAAAAGTTTACAAGATAGAATGTGTGGAACTAATGTGTCACAGGAAGTTGGGCTCGAAAATCGCTGAAAAACGAGTTGCCCAAGCTCGTTAACGAGCTGAGAAGGTCGTTAACGACCTGAGACGGCAGGTGAAATCAAGAGCGAACGCGGGTGTGGTAAGTTCTTTTACCCTAATCTATCTTCTATCTTTCTACCCTCACGCCGCCTCTTTAGCTCTTGCCCCTTCCTATTAAAACTCCCTCAAGCCTTCAAATCCCACACCACATCTCAAGCTTAAATCTCTAAATTCTCGATCGATTTCTACCAAAATTCTCACCCCCATCGATCGATCACACCATCGCACCCTAATCCTGATCGCACCACTTGATAACGAGCTCCACTCTTTGTGTTCGTTACCGGAGCACTCAAACCCTCGTTACCCCTTTCAAATTCGATTTTTGTTCTTCAAATTCTCCAATCTACGGTACGATTTCTAAACTCTAACTCTTTTCTTGCAATTTTCATGGTAATTAGGGGTAAAATTCATATCTAGATCTTGTATGAGAAATCGGTTTGCATGTCCATATTTCATTGTGCTTTTATTGCATCTATTGTTGGTGATTGATCTTGATTTCAATTCAGTTGTTCTTGCTTGATTTGCATTGAAATTTTGATAAGAAAAGCATGTTATAACTTGTTCTTGAATTGATTGGTTTTCACCATGACCTTCTGGTACTTAGTGGCATGATTAGATAAGGTTTCGAGCAAGTATGAGGTTGCATGTTCTAAATGGTGTGTTTATGTGTGGAATTGTGCGGAAATTGTTGGAAATTTTGAGGTTTGGTACTCGGAATAACTTGTGAATTGTTCTCGCCCAGGCACGTTAACGACCTGAGAGGGTCGGTAACGACTTGTGCAATGCTCATCTGAAATCTCAATCCAGGACCCTCGTTACCGACCCAATTGGCTCGGTACCGAGGTAGGTCGAGAGCATTTTAGAGAGCAAGTATGGGGTTTCCTTGTTTTAATTGGTTTGTATGGATCTTATCTTGGAATTTCATGGTATTTGCAGGAACAAATGGAAAGCACTAGCCGAGCTAACACTAGAGCCGAAAAGAAGAGAAGGACTCAAAGGTCCCCATCTCCTCCACGCATGGAGAACGTTATTTTGGCTACTCGGGAGAAAGCTAAGATCTATGATGTCGTCCTTGAGAAGGACCACTTCACTAGTGGTTCTCGAGATCAAGTGCAAGGACTTTGGGGATCTATGATGACGTCAAGCACGCTTTTGCCATTCTAGGTATACCGCAATTATTGAAGGAGGAGGAAACACCGCACTACCCAGCTCTTACCTCCGAGTTCTTAGCCACTCTCCAAACAAGCTTCAAGACCAAGACCTCGATTGGAAGAATCAAGTTCCAGTTGGGCAATGTTGATCGTGAATGCACAATGGCTCAATTGAATGCACTCCTCGAGCTTCCTCATCACTCTCGGGATTACAAGATCGATGACTTCAAGATTACCCACACTTGGAGTTACATTTCCGGGGAAGTCGAACCTTCTGCACCAGCACTTCCAGGGGCAAGCATCATCAACCCCATCTTTCGGATCATTCTCCGAGTCTTGGGCGCCACTTTTTGGCCTAAGAAAGAACTTTCAAGACCAACACGGTTGGAAGTTGCATGCCTCTGTACCATTCTTTTTGATGACCCTGCCCCCTTGAACTTGGGGTATGAATGGTTGAGATATGTTGAGAAGTACGAGATCAAATCAAAAGAAGTATGGTGCGGGAATTTGATGAGTCTTCTGGCGGAGTATTGGTACTCTTCCAACATCTTTGTGAGGACCGAAAGAGGGATAGCCACCAAGGTACTTGGCCAAGATGTGCTGCTTGATCGGGCCAAATTTGAGTTGCTTTATTTGCCAAATTGGTATGCGGCTTGGGCGGGTCATTCATTCCCATTGGAGAAGAAGCCACAAGATGAATCGTCATTGAGGGAGTGTGAGACAAGGTTCGAACGTGAAGAGGTTGCAATGGATGAAGATGAGGCAGCCACGGAGGAGCTCGATATCGAGGATAACGACCTCGGTACCGAGGTAATTGGCGACAAGGACAACCTCGGTTAAGACCCACTTGGGCTCGTTAACGATTATTTTGAGGCCAATAACGAGGCATTCAGCTTTAGTAACGAGCCACCGCCTCCGCCTACCGAGCCTCAATCGTATGCAATGATGCCCTATAACCCGGTGATCTATCAAGACCACTTCCAGCACCAAGATCAATATCAACCACCTCCTCAGCCCACCTATTCTGGATCAAGTGTTCCACCTCCATGGGCCGATGATTTGTCTTTCCAGATGCAACAGTTGAACCTGCAACAGACACAGCTCACTCAGAGGATGGAGCGTTTGGAGGGTGTCTATTCAGCTCGCATGACTTTAGATGATGCGAGGCATCAGCAGGCAGATGCTCGTTGGAGGACGATGGAGCAAAGGGTGACGGTTGATGAGGAGCGCTGGAGGACCATGTATGAGTTTATGGGCAACTTTGAGCGCCAATTTCCACCACCATCACGGCGATGATTCAGTTTCAAGAATGTTCTTTTCTGCTTCAAAGATATCTTGTGAGTTTCTTTCTTTCTTTCCTATTCATTTCTTCTTCTTAGCTTTTTTACAGTGGGGACACTGTAATTTTAAGTATGTGGTAGGGGAGG
Organism: Fallopia convolvulus; assembly: GCA_964016875.1. Classification (NCBI taxonomy): domain Eukaryota; kingdom Viridiplantae; phylum Streptophyta; class Magnoliopsida; order Caryophyllales; family Polygonaceae; genus Fallopia; species Fallopia convolvulus. The sequence continues at coordinate 32,117,541 of OZ024733.1, forward strand.
AAAGAAAACTTGCTTTGTTTAGTTGCTTGTTTGCTTACTTGTTTTCTTTGTTTTGTTTTGTTTCTTGCTTTTAGTTGTTTTTTGTTTTAAAAAATCAAAAATCACAAAAAAAAATTGAAAAGAAAAAAAGGGGGGGGGGGGTAGAATGGATAAGTACCATGTCTTTTGGTTCAATGATAGTTAATTGCTTGCATGATCATGTAATTTTCTTTCAGCATGTTTTGATGGTATGGCCTGATTCTTAGTATGAAATTGTTTTATAGAGGAATAGCATTTGATGAAATTGAGCATGTATAGCTTTTAGCATGAGTAGTGCAATCCAACAAAAATTGCTACCTTGTGAGTTATTTTTGGCCTTATAAGGAGAACAATAAAAAATCCCTCTACTTTTCATTGAACCTAAGTTCTCTTGATGATTTTTGCTTGTTTTGACAAATCTTAGGTGGAGAGTCTGGTGATATAAGTTCCAATTTCTATGAGTTTTTGCTTATAAGATTGAGTTGAGAGATTGAATTTATAAGCCAAACACTTGAGAGTTGAGTGAAACACATATAACCCTGGTGAGGTTGGATTGTTGTTGCTTATGTCTATTAATGCGTATATATGTGTAATGACGTTAATAGTCATCTACTATTTTTGCTATGTTTTTGATATTGCTTTTGAGATAAAGGCTATTGCTTGATGGGCATGATGTTTGGTTTTGGTTATTGTTTAGTGATTGCTTGAGGACAAGCAAGTCTAAGTATGGGGTATTTTGATGTTCATGTTTTTAGTCTAGTTTTAGGTGTCTTTCTTAGGTTGTTTAGTTTAGTTTTAGTAAGTTTTAGAGTTAGTTTTGTGTGTTTTTGGATAAGTTTGCATATTTTGTGAAAAGTATGGAAGTTGCTCCGTTTTGTGTCTTTTTGTAGGTTTTTGAAGCGGAATTGAGCATTTTCAAGTGAAACTGAAGTCAAGTGGTGGAGGGCGGAATGCATAGAAGAGGAGAAGGAAGAGTTCATATTGAAGATCAAGTTAAAGTACAAGTAAAGCCTTGAAGAGAGTTCAAAAGAATCAAAATAGAGAGCTCGTTACCGACTTGTGAGGGTCGGTACCGAGCTGTGCATCAGAGATTTCGCTAAAGGATTCAGCAAGTGTCTACCGACCCTGTGCAGGTCGTTAACGAGGTGACCTATGTCGGTAGACGGCGCCGACTTTCGGGATTTATATCTTTTATCTTGTAATCTTTTAAGTTTGGTAAGTTTTTATCTTTTAGGTCTTTTATTAGATAGCTTCCTTTAGTATATAAACCCTTGTTCTAGCCTAGACAAGGGGGGATTCGAGTTGGATTTTAGAGAAGTAGGGAGAGAGAATGCAGACTGGTTTTCCGATCGAGAGAAAGGAAGAGGTTCGAGTTCGAAGTTCGGTGATTGATTTCATAGTGTTGTTCTTCGTTCTTTGTTTTCGTAGTTTCCACGAGAATTTGTAAGACGATATTTCTTTCAATTTCAAGTAAGTTTTGCTTTTCAATGTTTTCTTTGAATAAAGTTGTTTGTTTTGATTCAATCATGTGTGATTAGTTTTCTTATCTAGGGTCGGGGTTGAAACCCGACATTGTTATGCATGATTGAATGAATGAGTTGATGTTTTGATTGCCTTCTATCCTTTGAATTGCTTGTTTATGCTTATACTTAGACGAGAGTCGAAGTAATTTGAGTTTATTGCTTGATCGAAAGAGAAAGTCTTGAACTTGAATGTTGATATTGTTCGATAATGAAAGTTTCGAGCTTTGGATTCAAAACAAGTAATAAAGTGAATTGATTTATGAAAGTTAATTGATTTGCTTGTTTAGTCGACGAAAGCTGATAGATTTATCTTCAAAGGCATGATCTTTATCTTCATATGAGTTTATATGCATAGCTATGTTGTGGTAACCCTTGTTCTAGAGCTTTTTATCCCTTGATTTATCTTAGTTTTACTTTCGAATTCACTCGTTACCGAGGCACTAGGATCGGTACCGAGCCTGCACTTGCATCGTTAAAATTGTTCTGTTTCAGTAGAAATCCAGCATCGTTAACGACCCTGACAAGGTCGTTAACGAGGTCTGTCGTAGATGTTTGCTTTGTTTTTTCTTGTTTTTATTGCTTTCTTAGTTCGATAAACAGACAACCTTGTTTCCCGTGGACGATCTTGACTTCGCTATACTCAGCGGGGTCTTGACTACAAATTTTATTTGTTGTTAAGTAAATCCCTATCAACACTTCCTCATTTTTCTTCATCTTTTAGCTTGTTTCTTCCTATCTTTTTCAAAGATATTTTCTTAAAATCAACCTTATTACCATCACAATTACCGACTCGAATATGATCACAATTTGATCGGATGAATGTTTCACAGTTATGCTACCTCTTAAGTCAACAATTTGTAGAATCTTCATAAACAACCTCTCGATATGCTCACGATCTCATTTGTCTAAAAAATTCTCCAAGCATCTTCTTCCTTTTCTTTCATCAATGTCTCAAACACTTCATCTTGAATCTCTCAGCTTGGATACATTCAAGATCACTCCTTACATCTTCAATCTTCTTCATATTTCACTTTATATCATATTTGTTGTTCTCTACTCTGTTTGGAACCATCAAAATCTATAATCGGACTTCAAAAGTGGACGACGTGAATTCTTCTTACATGCCATTCACCATCAGAATTCCAACATTAGGACTCACTATAATTTGAAATGGGGCAAGATGTTAGATTATTTAAAGGCGGATTTGCAGGGGTAACCCTTCCAAAAAAATATTTGCAAAAGTACCACATATTTTACCAAATTCCAAATCACGCCTTTTGACATTTTTGCAATTAGTTTTTCTTTATTTTATGGTTTAATTATTTAAATTTTGAATTATTAATGATATTTATAAATGAATTGTTAAACTGAAAGAATTAAAATCAGAAAAAGAAAATTAAAAAAAGAAGTTAAAAGGAAAGTAAAAGATATGGTAAAATATACTAGTCTGTTAAGATTTCCGTCAAAGTCTACCAGAGCTAGATTATGGGTTCATTCGGTACATGCATATTATCTATCATAATATTTTTTTTTTAAAAAAGAGATTCTATTAGCCAAACACTTTTGCGTGTACTTGCACATGTTCTCACATTTTTCTAACATATTTTCATCCTCTTTTCTCGCGCTCGTTTGGTGCAGAATTTTCTTTTCATAAAAAATGCATTATTATAGATAATATGTGTGTAGCCGAATGAACCCTATATACTGTCAACCTTGTATATTATAACTGTCATACTTTTATATTATCTTATCACGCACTTAAAAAGAAAAAGGATAAAATATACGCAGATTTGTTACGAAATCTTATGTTTTCTTTTACAAGTAAAATGAGAAAAATCACGGGAATTTAAAAATATATCAATCTTTTTTTCCGACTTTAAGACGAATATATTCCTTCTTTCCCCGACTTTTTTGTGGGAAAAAAAAGATGTCACATACAAATACGATGGAGAATTTATTTATTTTTATGAAATTTCAAATGTCAATGTATATGACTTGTGAAAATAAAAGGGACGGTGACATTTTTTTAATGGTCAAGCTAGCCAACCGATATTGAATCAACGTACATCTTAACATCCGATTAGGACCGGTCTTAGAAAAAATAAAAAAAATTACACACGACATTCTACTAGTCAACACGAGTATGCGGTTGATAAGAGCTGTTTATAGAATAGAACGCCCATTTTAGTTGAACTTGATTGAACATGGCATTATTTACAATAAGTAGTGCTATCAAGGATATAAATTCCTATAACAAAAAAAAAAAAAGGATATAACTTCCATGTACTTAAATTCATACTCATGTAAAGATGAAATCGATAATGTATAAATTTGATTAACAAGGGGCAGCTAGTTTAATTTGTAGGGTAACGTTACAAAATGCTAGCTACTACGAAAATTTAATGTGCAACGAAAAAAATGAAGTCAGTTTAGGAGGGACCGTTTTGATACATCTCTCCCCTTCCGTGTTTCCTATCGCTTTCTTTTCTATGGACTTTTGTGTGTAGTAGGATCTCCTAATTGAGCTTACTTATCTCGTATTTTGTTAATTTTGTAAGGAAAGAAATATATAAATAGACTAATTTCAATGTTTTATTCCATAAAATATATCCTCACATACTATTTTTTTTTTCAATAGTAACTCGCAAACAATAAGAGATTTACGCTAATTTTTCAAATTGTTCTCCATCTTCGCACTTCCTCTCCCGTCAAATCTTCTCATCAATTGTCGGTCCCCATTGAACGTTGTCCCTTGCACGGCCTTCTCACAGTCCTCACATAGCCTCCTCGCGTTACCCTAGTGCCATCCTCCTCGTCGGCTATCCTCGCACAACCCTCGTCGTCGGACAGTGCCGCTTCTCCACCCCCGACCACCGTTCTTTGCAACTTCATAGAAACGCAATAGTTTTTATCCATCTGTTACATAAAAAATATTAGGATTTTGATACATAAAATTTGTGTAGGGTAATATCATATAGAGCAATTTATCTATGTTAATTTTGTTACACAAATTTTACGTAAGGTAATTTGGTTTATATTAATTATGTAGGTTAATTTTTTACATAAATTCATGTTGAGCAATTTGTTTAGGTTAATTTTCTTATATAAATTTTATGTAAGGTAATTTTGTGGTAGACGCGGTAGATCGTGGGGTGGTGGCTGCCCAAGGAAAATTGATGTGCATAGAATTGAAACATATAAACCCGTTTTACTTTCTATTTTTTTTATGCATAAACCTGTTTTTATTTTCTATCTTTTTTTAATCTTTTAAATTAAGCGAATTTTAGTACTTACCAATACTTAGTTGGTCTAGTAGTAAAGTGGTGCTAGACTCCTTAAGTGTTGGCCAGGAGATTCGAAGTTCGAATCCCACTGGTGGCATGTATGGAGAAACTGATATTGGGAGGGTCTCTCCCAAAGTGGGGCCACGAAGTACCCGGTCCGGATGTAGAGCAGTGTCCGACCGATCGAACCGGGCGAGCCAAAAGGCAAGACCAAAAATTTTGTAATCGAAAAACAGAGAGAAAGAAGAAGGGAAATGTGTTTATTATTGATTAGATGCTTAACAAAGCTGTTACAATTAACGGCATATAGGATAGGACTTGTCAAGAGACCGACGTTTTCCCAACATATTCATATTATCATAATAGGATAGGCTTATTAGCCATGTATCCGGAGGCACCCAAATGTACGGAGTACTATAATTATAATTAGTTGAAGAGTGTTTTACATAATTACATGATCACATTAATTTAAATAATTTTAGCCAGTATTAAATGAATGGTTATATAATTTTTGGTCGAATTAAATGAATATTTATTTTGGTCTTGCTTTAGGTTTGTCTGTTCCGAGTGAAGTCACATCGATTTACATCCGGACGGGTACTTTGTGGTCCTATTTTAGGAGAGACTCATAATATCAATTGTTTATATATATATATATATATATATATATATATATTGACAGGCAATTTGAACTCAAATCTTTTAAACAATACTTAATGGGTCTAACGTCATTTTATTACTAGTCGAACTTAATATTGGTAAATGAAATGTTTTATATATAGCAAGTTGATCATTGGACTTGTGCAGCTGATACAGCTTGGATTCGTTGGTAATACTTTATAATTGAATTGCAAGTCCAACGGATCAATCATGTGATTTGGTGATTAAAAAAATGCTACTGTATTTTGGTCAATTTCTCAATTTCAACAAGTCATTTATTTTGGGCGCTATTTTCCCTTATCTTTTTCTCCGCCCCGGTCCAAAAAAAATAAAAAGTTTAGCCAGTATATATCTTGGTATTGGATAAAACTGTGTCAGTCCAATTCTCATTCAAATCATTCAAAGCAATTAACACGAGATATTTGGATCATCAATTTGAGAACTGAGAACAGATAACTGAGCAAAAGAATCCAAAAATAACCCATAAATAGTTTAAAATCCAAAAATGGGCCCACCAGTATTTGGCTTGCCCCGCCTGATTATTAAAGTTTAACAGCTCAAAATGTTGACGACTGACTATGCTGTATAAGTAGCACGATGTGGGATCCAAAAGCATTGAGCAATATTCAAGAAACAATATTTTAGAAAAAAAACCCAATTCATTCACATCTCAATTAAACAACAATCAGGGAAAAAAGAAGAGAAGATGGGAGAGGGAAGCAAAGCTGATGGAGTTATTACTTGTAAAGGTAATCAATTCGATCTCTTAAATGGTTAATTTGGGATAGATAATCTGATCAATTAATGGTTACTAATACTTGATGATGATGATGATGTGATTTTAATTTACAGCGGTTGTTTGCTGGGGAGCTGGAGAGAAACTGAAAGTGGAGGAGATTGAGGTGGACGCACCCAAATCTTGCGAAGTTCGAATCAAGATGATTTATGCAAGTGTTTGCCACACTGATATCTTGATTATGAATGGATATCCAGCCGTAAGTTGCTCGATCTCTAACTAATTTTGCTATGATCAATTATTGCATTGACTTAATTTATGCAGTTTGATTGATGGGTCTGTGTCAAATCTCTTCAATTCCTCTTGCAGCCTGATGCTTTCCCTAGAGTCATGGGTCATGAAGGTGTTGGGTGAGTATAAATCAATTACCCCTTGCTTTCTATCTTTCTTAATTTGGAAAATTTTGAGGCAAATATACTCTATTCCACATCTGAAATCCAAACAGAATCATTACTCATGCCGATTGGTTTTAGGATAGAAGCTCATGGGCTTAAGTCATAGGCGTTGCTTTCTATCGTTCTAAATTTGGAAAATTTTGGTTATAGAGAGGTGGAGAGCGTGGGTGAAGGCGTAACGGAGCTCAAGAAAGGCGACATGGTCATAGCCACGTACGTGTCAGAATGCAAGGATTGCGAAAACTGCAAGGCCACCATTCGGCCCACAAACCTGTGCCACAAGTACCCGCTCTTAGCTGGAGGAGTGATGCCGGACGGGACTTCCAGGCTGCGGGCGCAGGGCAAGGACTTGTTTGGGTTCCTGGGGTCCACGTGGTCCCAATACGCGGTGGCCCACACGGCTTACGTGGTCAAGCTTGACCCGAGGCTGCCGTTGGCCCACGCAAGTTTCTTGTCGTGTGGATTCTCGACCGGGCTTGGGGGAGCTTGGTTTGATGCTCAGGTTGACAAGGGCTCCACCGTGGCTGTTCTTGGCCTAGGCGCCGTTGGACTTGGGGTAAGCTAGCATTCCTGTACACTTTATAATTATAAGCTTAAGTTTGATGATCAATGTTTGATGAATAAAAAGTCTAATAGACTTTGGATATCTAGTCAAACGGTTAAGACTTCATGGTAGTACCATAAATTTCTGTTTCGACCACCAACATTAGTATTACTATTGGCCCAACAATGGACAGAGTGGTTCTGTCCTCCCTGGTTTAATTCAGTATTCTGATCTAATAATTGAATTCATACCAAAATAGGGATGGGGAGAGTAACAAATAATTTACTCCTGTGGGCCAAGATCGAGATTCGAGGATGAGTAACAAATAATTTTGCGACCCCTGCTACTTATAGAGCATTATATTTGCTCTTGAATATATAATTGAGTTGATTGATTGTACTACTTGTGCACGCAGGCTGTACAAGGAGCTAAGATTCAAGGCGCATCCAGGATCATCGGCATTGACAAGAACCCATTGAAGCGCGAAAAAGGAGAGGCCTTTGGGATGACGGATTTCATAAACCCGGATGAAGAAGGGTCAGGCAAGTCCATCTCACAGCTAGTCAAGGACTTGACCGGAGGATTAGGCGTCGACTACTCCTTCGAGTGCACCGGAGTCCCTGCATTGGTTACTGAGGCTCTTGAGGCAACAAAAGTGGTAACATATATACATAGGCCTTCATTTCTCAATCTAATTAGAGATATTACTAAAACTGATTCAAGTGTCACAAGGTCAAGTATAACAGAGTTTCTTGTCCTACGAACATGCATGATTAAGTTCAGTACATTATAAACTACATAAAACATACTTATAAGGACATTATAGATAATAAGAATAGCAAAAGGGAAATGTGGTTTTTTATGTAGAGATGATGATTTTGGATTTTTCGATTGCAGGGACGAGGGGTGACAGTGGGAATCGGTGCAGGAGGACAGCAGACGACGGAGGTGGATACGCTAAGCCTTATATTCGGAAGAACACTCAAGGGATCAATCTTTGGAGGGATTAAGATTCATTCTCACTTCCCACAGATAATTGACAAGTGTTTAAGCAAGGTGCCTTTTCAATCAGCTTATTATACTTTTAACAACTACAATACTACTTTGTTTGGCTTATCTATCTGAAGCTTAAATTAATTCTCTCTCTCTGGTGTACTTCACCAAAAAAAAAAACAGGAAATTCAACTGGATCACCTCCTGACTCATGAAATTACGTTCGACGAGATGGAAACTGCATTGGAGCTACTAAAGAAACCAGACTGTGTCAAGATTCTCATCAAGATGTGAAGATGTAACTCTTAAAACTTCCATCTCACAAGATCCTCGTTCGACGATGTTCATTAGCAACAATCTATGAATAAAATGTTGCATTTCCTACAAAATTAAAGATCACAAAGCAGTTTTCCCTTTCTCACTGTAAGGATGTCGAGTGAAAAAAGTTGTTCCATCTTTTATGAGTTATGACGCACACGTATTGTAATCATGTAACCTGTAGATTAAAATGTCATTGTTGATCTTTGGTTAATCTAGTGCCTTCATATTCTTAGAAGCAAACTGTGTATGATTGATATAATAATGCTGGAGAAAATGCACATACAAAATTAAATAGACAGATAAAAAGTTGAAGAGCCAATCAAACTAATCACAACACTCAGAAAACCTAAACTAACCACAACCTGTGCTAGCGGTCTGTAAGCAAGTTGATATGAACTAATGACAGCCTTACAGATCCAAGTAACAGATAGCCTCAAAAGTCAAAACCATTGGTGGTCCTCAATTTACCTTAGTTGTTTTCGTTCCCCTTGTAGAATTAGTTTATGTTGATTATGAACTTAACATTCTGTTTTCAATTAATTAGATTCATTTAATTATTTAAACGTCAAAACATTTTTCTGTATGCGTGGTACTTTGCTGAAGATAACTGGGCATACAGAAGAAGATGAATGGGAAAAAAAAATCAAAAATACTAACTTCGTTGTAAACCAAATACTATGATTTTAGAGAAAATGTTGGTTAGTGTCATAACAAGTATATCTAATCTAGATAATTCCTCAAATTATGTGGATTAAATTTATTTATAATTTCAGCTTAATCAACAACTGCGTTTGTAGTCCAACGGTTAGGATAATTGCCTTCCAAGCAATAGACCCGGGTTCGACTCCCGGCAAATGCAATCCAATGCGCTTTTTTTATATCTTTTCTATGACATTCTCTTATTTAAATTTGGCATTAAGGGACAATTTCAGTAAGATTCAACTGTATAACCAAACTTTAAAAAAGAACAAACTGTTAAGCTGGTAATAGGATTAACTACCTCTAAGCCATCTTCATTCAGTACTAGTAATCTTCTAATCTGAATTTTTGGTGAAAGTACCTTTGTAGCAAAAACATAAAGCTAGAGCTCCAAACACTAGCTGCAAGTAAAGTAGTTATGAAAAATAAAACAATTTCTAAATTAAATATTCTAACTCTGTTCTATATAATTAAATAAGGTTTGAAGTTCATCAAGTGAACAAATAAATTATCGAGGGAGGAAATGGAGGTAACAAGTCCTTGAACAGCAATCAAATTGACTTCATGGTAGTTGTTAGGGAAAATAATCAAGAGTAATCTTTTAAGGATAATTTAGATTATATACTTCCTTAATTTACGTTATCTTATGTCATCTTTTATCAGTAGTTTGTTTGGTACCAATTCAATGAATAACATTAGATGCATTATTGAACATTTTTAAAATACACTTGGTCCCTTTATAAGGGACCAAAACCACTGGTTTGTTTGGTACCAAGTCAATGAACAAAACCACTTGTTTTTGTTCAATTTACATCTTAAAATTTAAAATTAGTTAATTGAATATCTGTGTTGAAATGCATACAATGAGATAGATGGAGTTGATTGCACCAAAAGGATTTATTATTGTATTGCTGTACTAAAAAGGATTTATTATTGTATTGCTGTACTAAAAAGGATTGGAGTTATTTTTGGATAAATTGTAACCTTCTTCTAATCTTTAAAATTTTTTTTGGTCGAAACTTCTAATCTTTGAATTGACCCAAAATTCATGTATATTAAAATACGCATTCAAAGAGCAAAAAAGAACGTGCTTTCACGTGCCATCAAATCCCACGTACCATCCAAACATACCCTTAACAGTCTGTTTGGGTTCCGCGATGGAGATGAGTGTGGTGAGTCCAACACCGGACGTTGTTCCGGTGACTCCGGATGGCACCAGAATGAATGTTGACAATACTGAAGGGGCGAAACCTGATATTCAAACGCAACAACCCATGACTTGGAAAGATATGGTGGTGGGTGATAATGGAGACCGAAGGTCGGTTCTGAATGATAAGTTTTTGGAAGGGAAGATCGATGTGAACTATCCGGAAGGAGATCGAGAATGGTGATCATGTGTTTGATATTCATACTGATGTTTTATCGGCTCTCGCTCAAGTTTAATTGGCAGTCATCACTTATTGTCAAGTCCTTGGGTAATAGGGTGCCACATGTTATTATGGAAAGAAAGCTGAAAGAGTTATGGAAGTCGGGAGGGAAGTTGATGGTGGTGGATCTCCCCAATGAAACCAGACTGTGTCAAGATTCTCATCAAGATGTGAAGATGTAACTCTTAAAACTTCAATCTCACAAAGATCCTCGTTCCACGATGTTCTTTAGTAACAATCTATGAATAAAATGTTGTATTTCCTACAAAAATAAAGATCACAAAGTAGGCCCCCGGGGGCATATGATGTGGTGGTTTAGAAACCTTGCCATTAACATGTGGAGTTGCCACCTGTGGGAAACACTGCTCTCCCTGTACGCAGGCCTCTGAGTCTAGGTTTGCCGCCACTACTGCACATCCCGCAATTTGCCCCCTCCGCTAGGTCAGTCCGTAGAGGCGCATGACTAGTCGGACTGAAGGTCCGGAAACTTGTGACCCCCCCCCCCAAAAAAGATCACAAAGTAGCTTTCCCTTTCTCAATGTAAGGATGTGGAGTGAAGGCATGACGTTCCAGCTCCGGAAAAAGACCGGCGATATAGAATCTTTTCCGGTGATAGCCAAAACCTATGAGCCCTTAAGCGACCTTTCTTGTCCTCGACGATATCAGTAGGCATGTCGTTCTCGTCCAAGTAACATATCAAAGGTGTTTGCTGATAGCGATCAAAGGACCATGAAGTATACGCTTGCAAAGAAGGTGTTTAAGAGGCCAAGATCAAAGGATTTCTGACTCGGCTCCGAGCCTATGTTGCTCAAATCCTTTGGCTCGCATCGCTTCTGCGTATATTCGATCTCTAGAGGGTCGCGGTTGCACAAGCCGCGATCGCGGTTGTCCTAACTACGACCTCCTTCTGGCAACCCGCGGTCGCGACATTGCGATCCGCGCCTGCGAACATTCCCGCGGTTTGGATCCGCGTTTGCACGCGATCGATCAGGCGAGTCCCGATCGTCGCCGCTTGTGCAATTTTTGGTCTCGACCCAGGAAGTTGATCGTCGATATGCGATTCGTAATCAAGTTTTCGCTTTTGGGATTTCGGGCGTGCACCCGGACCAAAACTGTCACACGATGGTCGACTACCAACCTTGGGGCGTTCTAGGGTTCGATCGAGCGAATATCGAAGTTCGCGCGATCGCCATGCGTGCCGCAGTCGCGGCTTTCGAGGTCTTGGTCACGGTCTTCTGGTTCGCGGTCGCGGCGCTCTATTCCGCGGTTTCGCACGTTGAGGGCATCGCGATCGAGTTCGCTTTGCGCGATTGCCCCGAGACTTCGAAAGATTACTTCTTTTTCTTCTAGGATCGATTAGGAACACCATAATTGCGTGGATCGATTACTGATCGTGTCCCTCAGACAGCGCCAATTGTTAGTGAACAAAAATTTGTCTTTAATGCATTGATCGAATGCTCTTCTTTACTCTCCTCTTCACCTTCCGCTCCAAGCTCCTCTTCAAACTAGAACCTTCAAAACAATGGACACAGGTGGCGGGGACCCCCTAATCCACCTTTGATGCCTAAGTCGAAAGAGCAGTTTGTCGATCGAATGTCGAGGTAAAGGACAAGACTTGCTAGCGAGTTCAGCAAATATGAGGTGTTCATCATACATGGCGAAGACATGCATTTATAATAAAGGAGAAGGAGAGAGAAGGTCGAAAACTATATCTCTTAGGACGGGCCGATAATGCTCAAGGCACAACAAGCAATTTCTTCTTCCCCAATCCACGCAGAAATTTTATCTTTCGAATAAGATAGAATCCTCCATCGTAACGAATAACTGTCATATTTAATTTTATAATAAAATAAATAATTGAAAACAAGCATAATAAATAAAAATAATTTTATGGCAGATAATAGCGAAAATAATAATGACAATTAATTTTACTCGCTCATAAAAGGATTTTCAACTGATCAGCAATTTAAATCGGTTTAAAATGGATTAAAGAAGGATTTTTGACTGATCAAGTGATCAGCAATAAAAGCCATGTAAATGTAGCTAAGAATTACCCGAAAATGCTCTTTATATGTAAATGTAGCCATGTTAGGTTTAGTATACTTATACTTATATTTAAATAAGTCAAGACCTCCATTTAGAGAGCACTTATCGAAAACTTGTATTTACCTCATTCTAAGAAAAATCGTAGCGTTTCGAACTTGCTATAGGTGAAATGCAAGATCACTATAAACTCTTAAGTCTAAAATTAAATTAAATGGTTTCTTTTTTTGGTCGAAATTAAATGGTTTCTTTAGTCATTAAAAGTTCCGGACTACATGTAATAATGGAAGTGCTTATAGTGAAATAAACAAATTACAATTTTATACTATCATTTTTTTGGTTCATTTATTGTAAATGTAAAAACTATATTCTCATTTTTTTTTTTAAGAATTGACTCGTTGAACACGAGAAATTTATATTAACAGTGACTCAAGAGTCATGAGCGCAATCAATAGCAAGTTTTTTTTTAGTAACGAGGAACTCATCTTTGATGGTAAATTCCAAATCCGTAAACTAGCCGGTAAAGCGCACGGACCTAGTAAAGCGGCTCGACCTAATGGTAGGAAGAAAGGACGGAGACAATAATCGAACCGGAGACCTCCCAACATCTTTCATATCTCTTCCCACTATACCACAGCATGTGGGGGCGCCCACCAATATTTAACAGCTCAAAATGATGCCGGTGGACCTCATTTCTCAAATGTAAACAGCCTGATGTGGGATCCAATAGCATACAGCAATAAATAAGAAATAGAGTAACAAGTTAGAAAACAAAATTCACTCGTCTCTCACTCAAGAATAACCAGAGAAAAAAAAAAAGAAGATTAAGATGGGAGAGGGAAGCAAATCTGATGGAGCTATTACTTGCAAAGGTAATCTCTTAAAGTGTTGGTTTCAGATTAATAATTAGGTAAATAAGTGTTATTAATACTTGAATTCTACAGCGGTTGTTTGCTGGGGAGCTGGACAAAAACTGAAATTGGAGGAGATCGAGGTGGGCGCGCCCAAATCCTCCGAAGTTCGAATCAAGATGATTTATGCAAGTGTTTGTCACTCTGATATCCTCATTATGAATGGACATCCAGATGTAAGTTGCTCTCCTCTCTAACTAATTATATGTTACACAAATTTTATATGGTTATTGCATTTTTTTATGCAATTGATTGGTGGATCTGTGGCAAATCTCTTCCTCTTGCAGCCTAATGCTTTCCCTAGAGCCTTGGGTCATGAAGGTGTTGGGTGAGTGCTCTTTTCTCAGTTATTTTTTACAGTTTCAAAAAAATACTCTTTGCTCTCTTTTTTGCATTTGGAAGAAAAATTAAGCTATCCGGTTGGAGGAATCAGGATTAAGGAATAAGATTTGAGGCTTCATTGTTATTTCAAGGCTTGTTTGGTTCCGCTTTGGTTTTAATACCATATTTTGAAACAAGTATAAGAAAAACAAAGATATGTCAAGAAACTAAAAACTGAAAAACTCAAATCTTAATACAAAAATTGATGCAGAGAGGTGGAGAGCGTCGGTGAAGGCGTAACAGAATTCAAGAAAGGCGACATAGTGATACCGACATACGTGTCAGAATGCAAGGAATGCGACAACTGCAAGGCGACGATTCGCCCCACCAACTTGTGCCTTAAATACCCGTTCTTAGCCGGAGGAGTGATGCCAGACAGGCCACCGAGGATGAGGGTGAAGGGGAAGGATTTGTGTTGGCACCTCGGCTCCACGTGGTCCGAATACGTGGTGGCCCACACGGCTTATGTATTCAAGCTTGACCCGAGGCTGCCGTTGGCTCATGCAAGTTTCTTGTCGTGTGGATTCTCAACTGGGGTTGGGGCAGCTTGGTTTGATGCTCAAGTTGACAAGGGCTCCACCGTCGCTGTTCTTGGTCTAGGCGCCGTTGGACTTGGGGTAAGCTTTCTTTTACGCTTAATGTATACCAGTTGGGGCCCATTGTGATCTCTTGTTATGGTATTTGCTCTCGAGTATAATTGAGTTGATTGATTGTACTACTTCTTGGGAATGCAGGTTGTACAAGGAGCTAAGATTCAAGGCGCGTCTAGGATCATTGGCATTGACAAGAATCCATTGAGGCGCGAAAAGGGAGAGGTCTTTGGGATGACCGATTTCATAAACCCGGATGAAGGGTCAGGCAAGTCCATCTCACAGCTAATCAAGGACTTGACAGGAGGATTAGGCGTCGACTACTCCTTTGAGTGCACTGGGGTCCCTGCATTGGTTAATGAGGCTCTTGAATCCACAAAAGTGGTAAAATACCTTCACTCACAAAGTTCATATATATACATGGGTTCTTTGTTGAGACATGAGGGAATGTATGTTACTAAAATAAATCAAGTATCACAAGGTCGGTTATAAACTGTGAAGACGATGATCAACAAAGTTGCCTGCCCTATGAACATGACTAAAATGAGGCCTCTCTTCTTTGACAAAGGAGATCCAGTTTTCAGTCTTTTTACTTGGATTTTTCAATTGCAGGGACGAGGGGTTACAGTAGGAATCGGTGCAGGAGGACAGCAGACGACGGAGATGAATACACGAAGCCTTCTATGGGGAAGAACAATCAAGGGCTCAATCTTTGGAGGGATTAAGATTCATTCTCACTTCCCGATGATAATTGAGAAATGTTTAAACAAGGTGCTTTTTCAATCAACTTATAACAACTATCACTTTTTGCTTGGATATCTCAAGCTAACATTTATCTATGGTGTTCATCTAAAAAAACAGGAAATTCAGTTGGATCACCTGTTGACCCATGAAATTACATTCAATGAGATGGACACTGCGCTGGAGCTACTAAAACGACCAGACTGTGTCAAGATTCTCATCAAGATGTGAGGATGCAACTCGCAAAACTTCCATCTCTGCATTGAAATAGTCTCTGTAACAACAATCTATGAATAAAATGTTGTATTTCCTACAAAATTAAAGCTCAGGTCTTCACAACAGAAGTCTGACAGACCATTTCAATGTTCACAAAGGCAGTTGCAGTAGTAATAAAATAACCATTACAATAAATTCCCCTTCCCACTTTAAAGACGATTAGTGAAAAGATGTTCTATCTATGATGCACAAGTTGGAATCATGTCATTTGTATACTATGAATCTAAGATGTCATGGTTGATCTGGTTTAAGCTAGTGCCTTCATCTTAGAATTAAGTTACACATTAATTCATATTTTTCAGCGAAAAACATATACTTTATACAGAACTAGGGATGATGCACATACAAAAAATGGCAGATAGTCACACAGTAAGACAGGGCAACAAGCAGGAAAATCAGAGATCAGATCACGACACATAGAGCATTGTCGAAATACAGATAAAAAGTTCAAGCTAAAACCAAACTAATCACAACCAGTAGATAATTATCAAAACATAAATAAAAAGTTGAAGCATAAATCAAATTAATCACAACCAGTACAGCATTATTGAAAATGTTTCCAAGAACGAGGTGATATTAGCATCATAGCCGTAGGATGCAACAAAGAATCCTTAGTTTCAAAGAATCCTTAGTTCATTTGATAAAAAAAAAAAAAAAATCAAAAGACAACAAACAGTGCAAGTACAACAGATATAAGACTGTAAATGACATTTTTAACGAAGGATTATAGAAGAGAATCTAATGAAAGTAACACAGAAAGCACAAGGAAATATGGTAGGAGTAATGAAAGATACTAAAGATCCACAATCTGCTAGGAGTGTATGAGAGCAATCCTTGTTCTAGTGGTCTGTAAGCAAGTTGATAATTAACTAATCAGAGCCTTACAGAACCAAGTAGCAGATAACCTCAAAACCATTGATAGTCCTTAATTTACCAAGTCTGCAAACTAGTTCAACCAGAACAACTCATGCAATGTTTAGCAGCAAATGCAAACCAGTTTTACATAGTATTGGTAGCTTCTACTTCTGGATCAGTCTCAACGGGCACTTGGTTTGCTGCATTGTTTCCTCCTCTCAGGCGTGACGAAACTTTGTCAATAGCAGAATTAAGTTGGCCCAACTTGGCATTCAGGGTCTGCCTAGTTTTCTGCTTCAACAAAACTCCAATAAGATACACCTATACACAAAACTTTAAAAGAAAAGAATTCAAAACTGTTTGGCTAGTAATAGTATAGCTACCTCCAAGCCATCGTCATCATCATAATATATCGGTCCCTTGGCCTTCCGGAACCCATATTCATCTTCATTCAGTAGTGATCTTCTAATCTAAATTTTTTATGCAAGTAGAATCAGGTAAGGATAATAGATTCACATCACAGTACTGACCCAGCAAAATTGCAGGAGTGTAAATCAGAGAAAAATAAATACACATGACATTTACATTCTGGAGTTGTGAAATTGTAGCAAGGGAGCACACATCTTTTGTTTGGATAGCATTTTAGGTAAAAGAAGAAAACAAATAGATAACGGGCATCCTCATGCTCATTGGCTTTTATACACTGCCTTTGAGATGGATTTAGTCCCTATATCAATTTTGGTGCATTCTAATTAAATTCAGTTACTATTGTCACATAGCTGAATTTCAGTTTTTCTTGGGTCTATTGGGCGTACCCCCTTTCCCTTGGGCAGGGCTACCCCCATCTTGACCCCTCAGATTCCGCTGCAGCAGAGCCTCACTAGGTCAATGATGATGATGATGAGAAGTGTAGTGTACACAAAAAAACATACTGATGATAACAGAACAACATCTGCTGAATCTATGATTCAAGAGTATTAATTCCTTCCAAAGGAAGAGAGATTTGGATGTCTTCTCAGCATAATACCTTCTGCCAAGTAAGGGAGCACGGCCCATCCTTCCCCTTTTACTCTTACATAGCACACAATAGATAAAGACACATCATAATTGTGCAAGGGAATACATAATCCTGTAGCATGTCCAATTCTATCCAAAAAATGATTCCAAGGGTAGTATTTGCATGCAGCTGATTATTAAATTAACAAATACTACATACATAATGGAATCCCAATCTGTCAACTCACTCGTGTAATGATCTCCCTCAGCTCTATAGTATCTGTCATTCTAGTCATTGTGTCTTGATCTGAATATTTTTCATTTTAGCTTTTGTAAGCTTTGTATTCCAAATTTGACATTATTAGAGTTAATAGTAATTTATTTGAGAGAGGAAAAAAGTGGTGATGTAAAAGGACATTGTTGTCTAGATTTCACAAAAATTGTGTCAAAAGTTAGAACGATATATATTTCATCGATAAAGTAAGGGCCCATTTAGATTCCCGAGATAATGCATTAAATTGCATTATCTTTGGGGATCCAAATGGACCCCAAATCATCACATGCGCCTCATACTGAATGCTTATTTGTAGACGTGAAAGCAGAATGACAGAGCATATTATACATTGGATATGACATGGCAATTCTACGAATCACGTCAATATGCAGAGTCACAACTGACAAGTACCGGGCAGCTGGATATATTCCATGCAAAAAACAAAAAACACCAGGAACAATCCAGTTTTACAGGCAGAAAAAAATACGTAAGCATCTAGCATCTAAGGAAACCCACCTGTGGAGCAAAAACATAAGCTAGAGTTCCAAACACGGCACCTCCAAGAAGAAAACCAGCAACAAAATCACCACTTCCACCTCCGCCTCTACTACCACCACTGCAAGTAAAGTTAGGAGCATAATCAATACTTATCCAACAAAACAATTTCTGATTTAAACATTCTAAGTTTCTGTTATATGATACGCTTTGAATGTCATCAAGTGAAAAAAAACTATTGAGAAAATTGAAGTAACAAGTCGTTGAACAGAAATCAAATTGAACTATCTAGTAATAAATTGACATATTTGAAGCTTCCATTTCAATAAAAGAACAACAACATTTACCCAGTGGAACTTCCCTTACGGGAAATCTGGGGGGTCAGGATGGGGGCACCCCTGGCTTAAAGCAACGGGGGAGCGACCAAAAGACCCAACGAGACAAGTGAACACAAGCAGAAAACCCGGAAAACAAAAGCAAAGATGAGGCACAAACGAAAAACGAGAAGCAAAACGAAAAGCAACCCAAAACAAAAACGAAAAGAAAAATCGCAGGCCCCCGAGGACGAGTCTGAACAGGTGACTAGTTGTCCGCTACTCGAATCTTCTCCTCCAGCTATCCCTGCACGGTACAAGACCTGTCGAAATCCCCAAGTGGTTGACATCATGCCTTATACTATCCTTTCAACATTTCTTTGGTCATCCCCTCCCTCTATGTACGTCTCCGAAGACCAGGCTCTCACACCTACGAACTGGCTCTTCAGGGCCCGCCTCTGGACATGTCCAAACCAGCGCAATCTGGATTCTCTTAGCTTATCTCCTATACTGGCTACTCTCACTCTGCTTCTGATCACTTCGTTTCTGATTTTATCTAGTAGCGTGTGCCCGCTCAACCACCTTAGCATTCTCATCTTTTCTACCATCAACCTCTGTTCCTGGGCTTTCATGGTGGGCCAACACTCTGCCCCGTAGAGGATGGTTGGTATGATAACTATTCTGTAAAACTTTCCTTTTAATTTGAGCGGTACCTTCTTATCACACAGAACCCCCGACGCCGCCCGCCACTTCTGCGAGCCCCTCTGTATCCGATGCGTGATATCCTCATCTACGTCTCTGTCACTTTGCAACACTGACCCCAAATACCTAAAACTCTCCTTCCTTGTTACGACTTCCCCTCCTAAGAGCACTTCCCCACTGTGGGTTGCACCTTGCCCGAACTTGAAGGTGCAACCCACAATGAGGAAGTGCTCTTAGGAGGGGAAGTCGTAACAAGGAAGGAGATAATGAAAAAAGGGAACAACATTGTGGCTAAAAACATAAATATCCATGAAATCTGGCTTAGTGAAAGTTTCGTTCATTTTTTTATTTGTTGCAAACCTTAGGGCCTTGTTTCACTTTCACCATAAAATACCTTTCTATCCAAAATCCACTTTTAATTCTCTTGGAATCCGTGCAACTCTCTCTGTTTTTTACGTTTTTCAAGACACTAAAAATCACTTTTCACCCAAAAACCCATTTCTACCCAGAAGTGAAACAACCCCTAGGATAGATTCATCTAGACATCAATCTCATAAATTTAGGAAAGAGATAATGAAAAAAGGGAACAACATTGTTTTTTTTATTCAATGAAAAAGGTATTCTCTACTTTTTGAAATTTACTGATTTACAAAAGAGATGAAGTGCAAAGACATTAAAAGCAACTGTATGACCTTTGCTATTATCCTTGTAAGTTGTAACATTAGCAAATGCATGAGTTTCAGCATACATCTCCCAATGGTGAGAATAAAATTAAATGTGTTTAAAAGCAACTGTATGGTTGCTGAGGTACAAAAGATTATCGTCATAACATATGCAAATCCATGAGTTTCAGTGTCCATCTCACATTGGCAAGGATAAAATTACATGTAGTATTGATTATAAGAATATACTATTTAATCAATCTAATGCTTCTAACTAACAGAATATGGTTTTGTACCCTGCATAAATTAGGAAAAGAGATTTTTTCCTGTCACAATCAAATGAAATTATACACCATAATTGAGAGGAAGAATTATAATTGAATGATATGGGAATATAGCACATGAAAGGTGCAGTTTAATAGGAGCTTTAAGTTTTCAAACAAATCAACACAAATAAGCTTTCCAACAAATCAGTAAAAAAATATCTATATTTTGTCCTTAATCAAGAATATGATTATCAAGATTTAATGTTCTAAAAGACGCTAGGCAGAAGCTTGGTAGTGAGGCAGCGCCAAGTGCCTAGTAACCCGCCTAGGTTTTTTCCTTTTGAAAGGTTTAGTGCAAAGTGAGTAGCAAATCTGCTAGGCGCCCACCTAGGACAGCTGCCTAGCTTCAAAACAGGACGCTAGGTGCCCACCTAGGGCGATTTTTAGAGCACTGGCAAGAATTGTCAATAACGGTGCCATCTTGACACAAGGCCACCCCCTCCCAGCAAACATATCTGTATGGACCAATAAATAAAAAGAATATCTCCATGGTCAAGGAAAGAGGCTTTTAGATTATTTGTAATTATCTTAAAATAGTTTAAGTTAATCAGCCTATTCTTAAAACAACAACAACAACAACAACAACAACAACAACAACAACAACAACAACAACAACAACAACATCTACCCAGGCCCAGGGTGATCCCGGTATGAGTGGGATCTGGGGGGTCGAGATGTGCGCACCCTTGCCCCGAACCGAAGTTCAGGAGGGTATTTTTGGCAGGCCCAACGCTAAAAAGAAGGGGAAAACACGCGGCTGAAAACTGAGAGGGGAAGGGAAGGGGGGTAAGAACAGCGACGAAAAAGCGCACGCAAACCAAAAGAGCGATTAACTTTAAAGAGAAAAATTATAAATGCAAGATGCCAATCAAAGGCTTTCATTAATCGACCAATTTACGAGATTACCTCCTATCCTTTTATCAAAATAATTTATTTTTAAATTCACGTTCATTTGACATAGATTGCTTGATAAACGTATGAGAGAAAAACTAACAAAATCTTAACACATAGCAATTATAATTGACTGGTGGTCCTGGTCTGATTGAAACACATTACTACTACTATTGCCCGGTCTCTGTATGAGCTATACTGTGTGACAGTCTGTCGCATATTACTTTTTATAATAATGTGCACTTCTTTTCTAAAAATCCATCATAAGAATCATACAAGTGTCCTTGTATTATATACAGATTCCAGACAGCTAATATTTAACATCAGTTTCAGCACATTTCATTATTTAAACAAAAAAAAAAGGCAAATTTGTAGTGTGAACTGTGAACTGTGAAAGCAAAAGGAACATACTTGTACTCAGCTTGAACAGCCACACTGCGTTTCTTGATCACCGTCTTAGTGGACTTCAGTGCAATTTTGTGTGTTTCTCTGAAAGAGCTGGGTTTTGAGAATGGGCAGTCATTTGTCTTCCGATGAGATCCACCTAAAAACAAACACGATCAATTTTGAAAACAAACTTTAATGCAATTTGACATGGCAAAACTGGAGATTAAACACAGTTCAACTAGGCTAGCTTGCAATAGTAATAGACAAAAATTAACCTAAGCAAGTTTATCAAAGGCGGATAGGTAGCTAATAGAACTGAACAAAAATGGAGTTCCAAGATATTCATTCTACCGCTGAACCATCAAAGTTTGCAAACAAAAGACTTCAGTTTTCTCATGTACTAGTTTACTCCATGCTCCATTTCAATGCTCTAGAGCATGGAAACTTTTGAAGATATCAAGAAACCTCATAAATGAAGTCTTAATAGGAAATGTCACATATCATCCACTCGGAAAATAAAACATTTCAATTGCCTGGTGAATCAGGATGAGAAACTGGCGTTTAAGCTCGACCAGCAATAATCAACAGGAACTCAGATTAGTTTCATAGACATACAAACCTCTCATATTGTCAAACTAAAATAGCAAAAATGAACCTATAGCAGTTATGGTAGATACGGCGGTATATCCGTCTACAGGATACGTTTATTACAAGCAGAAAAATAGAAATTTCTTTAAAAATCGGAATAAGAAACATGAGAGATTAGGATGATACATCCATTTTCGACCTTCCTCCGACCACGCCCTAATGGTTGCTCATTCATCGTTATCTAATTTGACTCTTCGTGAAAACCTCTGAAGCCGATATAATAAACAGAGATCAGTCTGAGAAGGAAGGAGGTAGATTACCTGAGATGGAAACAGGCACAATTGAGGTCGCCATGAAAGCACAACCTAAGCTTGATTGAGATGGAGAAGAAGAGGGTTAAGAGTACAGACAGGCACAAGAGCTTTGGAAGTTCCGAAACCGCATATCTGTACTTCGCTATAGTCTCCGACTGATTAATGGGTTTTCCCAAAATACCCCTCCCTTGGGCATTTATTTACGATGGATATTTCGTGAGATTTTTTCGGTTTAAAACTACCCCTTATTATAACACATACTGCGGACCCGTCGATCAAGAGGCTTTTCGAAAGATTCTAGAGGCGTCGGGAGAAATTCGAGACGTGTCCCTTCTAGGCGCCACTGGAGCACTACTGCGCCAAGGCACAACCTGACAGAAGGCTCCAGAACAGGCACGCCCCTTCTGAAAGCTTCCAGCAAGGGTGCTCCTCCAAAAGCTCCCATTTAGGCGCACTTCACCTTGGACGCCTCTCCCATGAGTGTTCTCCTTCTAGATGGGTCTAAGAGGATCTCTTCCTTACATGTAATGGGACTTTTTGGTTAGAAGGGTCTAGATTAGTCTAGGGGAGACTAAGTTTAGAATGTTCTCTTGTAAAAGTGAGAAAAGATCTGAGGCAACCGGTGACAGGCTCCAGTAGATCACCTTTGGGCGGTCTCGATCAACTATCTGACTTGAATGAAGAAAAACACAACAACCCTAGCAATAGCTTTTTTCAGTACAATGAGTAAGGTGTTAATCTTATCTACTCCAATAAAAAAGAAAATATTTCGCTTTCAGCTCAACTTGACTCCAAACCCATGTCGGCCTTTTTGCGAAATAGTCCACCAGTAGCGGAGGAGAGGGTTACCGTACATACAAGAGTCTTTCAATTCTTACTCCAGCTCTTTCTTACCAGTCAAGTAGTACAAGAGCTCTATCTTATAGCCATGCGTGTCGGTTCGCCTTTTTTGACTTCAATTGATAGAAGAAACTAGTGAATAGATAAAGAGTAGGTGAGTGAGTCCTCACTGACATGAGCGATTTCGATCACCTAGTAGGCTTTTTTTTATGTAACATCGTCGAAGTGTATTATCGGATTTGACTACGAAGGAAGGAACGGTGATTGAGGGGGCACCGTCTTGCGCAACACAACGATAGTTGGCCCTCTATCATCTTCTATCTGGTAGACTTTATAAAAGGGGCCCCGACTTTTTTTCCAAAATTAGAGTTCGACCACATATCCCCTTTTTGGGGGGAGAATCAAATTCATTGCCAACTATCGACCCTGATCTCTTTTCACTTTTTATATTACCAAACCCAGCCTAGCCTTCGTCAATCACACTAAAGAAGAGTACCCAACTATGGAAAGGCCTCCTTAATTAAGGCTTAGGTTAGTCAATCCGACTCGAGGCGCATTTGTTGACAAAACAAGCGTAAGAATGGAAACCTTTCAATAAAGCGAAGGCGAATTGATCAACGAGAAAGAGGCCCTACTCACTACAAAAGGAATACACTAAAAGCTCGAATTGCACTCCTTTTCCGCATCAACGCCCCCATACGTAGTGATTCTATCAATCATGACGTAGGTAGGACCCTTCATTCCGATTGGTGTATCATGAAAAAAGAAAGCCATTTGCACTAGGCTGCTTACTTGTCCCTTGCCCAGATGTTTGCCTTTCTAAGTAAAGTAAAGTAACGGTGACCCGCCGAAGACTGGAGCCTCGTAACATATTGACGAAGACTTTCGAACGGAGGGTTCGTTCAGTAGAGGGGGCGACTTTGCCTCCCCGGAAGAACCACGCTCTCTAGCCAACTAATCATGTTGATCATATAGCTGGGAGGGAACGTGTTATATTAGAGGTGAACGATCCTCTAATCCCCACGATGTGGCTGGTCTCTCTTTTAGTAGACTCAACTATGAATATGAATGCAGAAATGAATGTCAGGCTCTTTCTTTCACTGCTAACCTCATTTGAGTGTAGGTTCAATTGGACGAATTTGTCATTTGAGTGTGGGTTCAATTGGATGAATTTGTCAAGTCAAGCTCAACGTACGTAGCAGAAAGGATGGTGCATTGCCTATTTCTCGTTCTTGCTCGGGAGCCAAAACGAACATGCCCGCTACCTACTATACTGGACCTTCGACCGGGCATTCTACCCTTGTCGAATCAAAACCAACCACCACTACATTGCGCTCAAAGAGTTGAGTGGCCGACAGGCAGCAACTTTCGTGCACAGATATAGATTTATTCTTCGTACTTGGTCTAGTCTCACAAGCCTTCGCGGTTGGTAAGAAGTCAGTATTTTGGTAAGACAAAATTGGACAAAGAAAAGAGAGTGCTCACCAAGGCCAACAAAGACCTTAATTACATAGATAACTACTCTTCCCCTTCTCTGTCTTTACGACATTATGGCGGCTGGAAAGAAAGACGACTTCACTTCTCGTAGATGGTCTCAGTGAGAGCCATTTGAGTATCTTCCGTTTACCTTCTTTTGAAGATAGAATCTTCAATGAGTAGAAAGAAGCAACCTTACTTTACCAATAAAGGTTCTTGTTGAGTAAGGCTTCAACAAGCAGAACAAAGTATAGGTTAGGTGTTTAAGCGTATCTTTCTCATATCGATCAACATGATATCTTGGGTTTCGTTTTCTTGCAGACTGCTAGCGTGCGCCATGTAGTTTTCTTCGCTTGCTCTGCAGTACGAGTCTCATGCAAAGTCGCACCCTTTATGATGAGAAGAAGAGGGAGGAGCCGTCCTCTTTTCCACACCAATTTACCACTACATCGGGGGTGTATAGCTCAGTTGGTAGAGCATTGGGCTTTTAACCTAATGGTCGCAGGTTCAAGTCCTGCTATACCCAAACAAAAACCACTCTTTTCCTTCATAAGGATGCGTAATAGCGTTCAAAGATCACTCTTTGGCCTTTAAATTTGCTTCTTGGATGCAACCAAAGTCGTTAGAACCCTTAGTAAGATGGGAGATATAATGAAGTGGCCGAGAAAGAGTAACGCTCCTCCACACCAGAAGGACACATCAAAGTATGCGCAGACTGTTTTGGGCAGAATAAACACGTAAACGTGTTATTTGCTATAATGTGGGACCTAGTCAAATAATAAGTTTAATCACGTTAACACATTAACACTATTAAAATCGCAAAGGAATGCAAATAACGAAAGATATGTAAATAGGATGGAAGTAATGTGTTTCAGCAATATATATTGTAGAACTAGGGTGACACCGTTCGATTCGCATAACAAATAAGAACTACAAATATAATTCGAGATTGGGGAAGTATTTTGAGCGAATGATCGAATAGTAGAATGCTTGAGAGTAAATCTTCTGTAATCTGGTGATCCCCTTTTCCATCTCTCCATTGTCCTTTTATAATCTTCATCCTCGAAGACGTTATTCTCCATCGCCCCTCTATCCCGAAGATTTCGCTAACGACTTTAATGAGTGAGCCGTTGGGCGTCTTTTCCACACGCATTTACTAACCGATCGGATTACATTTTTTGAAATGGGCTTCTATACTCGTTGAGCTCGGCCCAAAGTCACTTGGCCCAACAAAGACAATACAAAAATTATGTGCAATTAGTTTTAAAATTTGTGCATATATAATTATACCACTGTTCTAAAAAACGGCCTAGGCGCTGTGCGGTGGTCCACCATCCCGATTTTGCCCTGAGCGGTGTTCTGGGCAGCTAGGCGGGTTGGGCGGGCTTCTAGGCGGGATAAACAACCTTTTTTTTTTTGAATTTAAGGGGTAATTGTATTAATAAAAAGAAGAGATTACAAACTTAGTTACAAAAAGCCTAGTTATCCTAGGCGGGATAGGGTTTTCCAGTCCTAGCTTCATAATCCATCTCCTAGAGTTTCTATCTGTTTTCTTCCAACAAGCAACAATACAAGATCTAATGTGGTTGATGGTGACCTTGGCGCATTCAGCAGGATCAGGCCCGATGCCGTTGAATATTCTTCGGTTTCTCGCTTTCCACACATAATACAAGATGCTGGTGAGGCAGGTTGTCCAGAGATTGAATGTAAAACCATTCTTCTGCCTGCAACTGCACATAACGTCTATCCAGTCTTCAATGTTGGTATATCTCCTGCCGATCTTTGTCCAATGCAATACTTTGTTCATAACATCCTTGGAGAAGGCACACTCAAACCATAGATGTGACCAAGTCTCCTGATGGCCGCTGCACAAGACACAGTCGTCATCTTGAGCCAACCCGATTTGTAGTAACTTGTCCTTGAGAAGCACTCCCTTTTTAATAATCATCCAGCTAATGAAAGAAGTTCTCGGTGTAGAGAGTTTCCCCCAGATGTAAATATTCCACTGATGAGAACCTCCTCGGCTTCTGAGAGAGTCATAGATTCCCTGGCAATCGTATTTCCCATTTCTAGAGAGGAGCACTGGAATGTTGGAATCTGAGTCAAGTCTCCTGATGAGTTCGTCTCTAATGTTCAGGAGGCATTTCCAAGCAGCACTGGAGGTGGTTTTCTTGGGGGCATCCCAAATGGAGGCACCCCTTAGCAGGATGGCATGACCCCAGTCATGCCAAAGAGAAGGCTTCTCAATCAGTAGTTCATAAATGAGCTCAACCATAGATGCCTTGTTCCAGGACAAAACTTCTTTGAGGCCTAGTCCGCCTTCCTTTTTTGGTCTACAGAGGTCGTGCCAAGCAATGGGGGATCTGGTGCTCCCAAGGCGCCCGGTCCACAAAAAACTTCTCAGTAAGGCTGTGACTTCTTTGACGACTTTTTGAGGTATTAAGAACACCTTAATCCAAAATTGGATGACTCCATAGAGGACCGCTCTAACAAGCTCCAGACGTCCAGCATAGGAAAGGCTTCTGGCTGCCCAAGAGCTGATCTTGCTTGTGATTTTTTGGATCAGAGGCCGATAGTCATTAGAGAGAGCTTTTTTACTGCAAAGGGGGAGGCCAAGATAAGTAACTGGGAGATCTCCATGCTCGATGGAGAGAAGATGGCTGATCTCTGTCTTTGAGTGTTCATCAATCCCAGCACTGTAAAGTTTGGATTTGTTGTTGTTTATGCTCAACCCAGAGGTGCTACAGAACTCATCAAATGTGTCTTTGACAGCTTTCATAGATATTATGTCGCCATGTGCAAAGATAAACAGATCGTCTGCAAAGCATATATTAGTGAGGCCTAATCTGGAGCACTGTGGATGAAATTTGTACCTGGTTGTTCTGCTCAGATAAACAACCTTTTTGGTAGCTTGAGCGGACTCTAAAAAGGCCTTAAGCTTGAATTTATACAAAGACATTATAATAAGATT
Organism: Fallopia convolvulus; assembly: GCA_964016875.1. Classification (NCBI taxonomy): domain Eukaryota; kingdom Viridiplantae; phylum Streptophyta; class Magnoliopsida; order Caryophyllales; family Polygonaceae; genus Fallopia; species Fallopia convolvulus. The sequence goes on from OZ024733.1 coordinate 32,145,234, forward strand.
ATTCTTTATTTATATATTTTTACCAATTACAAATAATAATCCTATATAAAAATATCATATCAATCCACCCAAATCCCGCCTAGGCCCCTGCCTAGCCGTCTAGGCGCTAGGCCCTAGCCCACCGCCTTTCGTTTTTTAGAACAGTGAATTATACACATACAAGTTTTTTTGATTTTTTAAATTTAACTAATGTATAGTCATTAAATTTTGGAGATTTGACGACTAAGAGACGTCAAAAAAACTTTGAAGGATTGTTCTCTCGACTCATAGATTAAACATGATACACATTTTCAGTTTAGTTCAAAACTGGTACCATCCCTTTTTTTTCCGGCTCTCTAATTTGTACAGTAAAATTTTGATTTTGGTTTCCTATTTCCCCGTTCGGTTTCGGTTCGAACCGGTGTACAACTGTAGTTGATTAGTTGCGATCCCTGAGCAGAAGAGGGGACTGGACCGGACCATCATGTCCGGCATTTGAGTTGTAAATTCCCAAAACCGGAACTGGACCCGTCGGTTTTGTAGGCAGTAGTTTCCCGCCAAAAGAAGAAAGGAGTGCTGAGAACTTAACCTAATCCTCTATCTCCCGTTTGGAAGCAGGGAAAAAAGAGAGGGAAAAATGGCACCGTCATCAGCAACCGCCGATTCTGGAGCTCTTTTCTCTGTCCATGGAAGTTCGGAGAACAATCTACAGGTTTTACCTTATACTAATTTTACAATTAGATAAGAGAAACCAATTTTCTGATTTCCGATACCTGATTGTGCGATTTGGGGCATATTGTGTAGCCGTTCTTTGTAATGCGGAAGGGACCTGAGAGAAGGTCATCCACATCTAAAACGAGGAGGAAAATTGGTTTCTCTTCTAGCCACAATGACGCTGGGGATTCTGCTGATGAAGATGATGATACTTTGAAACGGCTGAGATCTGAAGCTTTTGACTTTGTCTGGTCCAAAATTGAGTGTTCTGTAAAGGTTATTATTTAATCTGCAAATAGTGCACTGATGTGATTCAATAGCAAAAGACTGATCGTCCATATCCACATTTTCAAAATAGACTTATAGAATACAACAATGGATTCATTTTAATTTGAACATTTATTTAAAGAGAACCTACAACGTTAATGATGCTCTATGGTATATATTGCAGGATGTTCTGAGGAAAATCAACAAAAATGTGTTTGATGAGTTGCATAATTGGGTCTGTGAATCCTTTGAAGCCATTAGGTCCAGTGTACGACCCGGTTACAGTCAAGCAACTCGCCCTTATCCGATTGTGACTGATGCCTCTCTCAAACAAATTTACACTGCTCTCGTCTTTACTAGTATGTCTGTTTTAATTTATGCTCAGTGCTTTAGCATCTCATAGGATTTCTCTCAGAATTAAATACCCCTGGAATGAATTCTGCAGAAAACATGGAGTTTGTTGATGATCTCCTGACTTTTGAGGAGCTTAGCCACCATTTAAGGTCTTATGGTTCTCATGTGGCTAACCTTTCTTCATCAGACTTCTCAGCCAACAATGGGATTGGTGGCTGTTTAAGAAGCTTGTTGTGTCAATTTCTGACCGTTGCACCAGATGTACGTTCTTGATGTCAATACAATGCTGATTTTCTATATTTATTTGACCTTTGGGTCAACCAGAAGCTGATATCTTATTGTGTTTTCAAGCAGGTTGCTGACTTGTCTATTTTGTCATTATGGTACAATGAGCAAAGAGATGATCAGCCAGTTATCATAATTATTGAAGACATGGAGAGATGCTGTGGGAAAGTTTTGTCAGATTTCATCTTGATGCTTAGGTAATTAATCAAACTGGACTTTCACTGTCACTGGGATGGACTGCCCTTATTGCCCATTTGTTTGGGAAGTTATTTGTAGTTTTCTTTTATAAAAAGGGATGATAAGTTTGTCCTACTAGTCCATATTACCATTGGCATGCCCTTGGAGACTAATTAAGTTCACGGCTTCATGTACAGCTAGAAGAATTCAACTTCTACCTACTTTTCAAGTAAACAACACTCCATACTCTATGCCACATGCAATCTCCAAACTCTGTGAGACTCGTGTACAACAGCCTGATGTTCCTAGCCTGACTTTAAACTATATAATGGAATAAAAAGTTTAACATATCTCGGTATCTGATTTAATATGCTGGAAGTACTACTCCCATTCTCCAGTAAAAGGATTTCTTTATCTTTTTCGAAGATGGCTCAATTCACACTTGATATCATTAAAAAGTTCTTTCTCTTAAAAAACAAACAATTCATGTTGCTAGTGCTGCAATCTACAAGGTGAACAAAGCATAACTTGTTAAAGATTGTTTAGTTTTGATAAAACTGCATATAATCCCATCCAATGTCCAAAATTTGCTACTTTGATTTAACTCAAAATTGACCAATTAGAGCGATATACTAGTTTGGTATTTATTCAAGATGTTTGTTGCAGTCATGTGTACTGATATGTCTCTTTGATTATTTCTTTCTCATGGTCAGTGAATGGGTTTTTAAGGTTCCTGTAATCCTGGTTATGGGGGTTGCTACAACATTTGATGCTGCAAGAGTCATACTTCCTTCAGATGCTTTACAGATGCTGCGGCCATTCAAGTTTGTCTTGGGATCTCCTGCTGAGCGTATGGATGCTGTTGTGGAAGCTATTCTTGTTAGGCCGTGTTCTTGGTTTACTGTAGGTCACAAAGTGCTTCTTTTCTTGAAGAATAATTTTATAAACCAAGATGGAACCCTGACTGCTTTCATCAGAGCTTTGAAGGTAATGTTTCGTTGCTGAAACACCATCATCTCTGATGGTTTTGCTACAAGTCAATGCTCTGAATACTTGCTTTTTTTCCCCTTAAATTCAGATTGCATGTATGCTTCATTTCTCCATAGAGCCTTTGAGCTTCCTCCTCAAAGATTTAGCAACAGAAGGTGTTACTGAGGTCTGCAATCTTTTGTCCCTTTTCCTTTTCTTTTCATCAATCTTGATTATAATGATGAGCTTCATTTGTTTATTTACTATTACAGATCTTTAGCTAATTTAGATGCAATATAGGCATATAGCATTCAAGAGGATAATTTAGTTTTTTTTTCTTTCATAATTTTGCATAATGATGAATGACAATGCTAATCTTTTCCTTGAGAGGAGTCCACAATTCTCAAACAGAACTTTCTTTCATGTCACTCTCTTGCCACCACCTTCTCACTCACACTCACTGATGTGATAATATTGTGTTCAAGCTAATAGATTGCTTACTTTTTTGCTTATCCTATTCTCAAGTCAGTTCTTTTGATTGTGCTGTTGTTTTGGTTTTGCTTCTAAAACAACGATTTTTGTGCTTTTGGCAATGTTTCTTTGATGTTTTGCCCATTTGAAATTCCAGTAGTTGTGCCAGACCAAATAGATTGTTGTGTCCCTTCATCTACTAATTGCTTATTGTAGTTGCTACAGGCTTGTATTGAAAATCATGTTGATGCCCAAGAGAACCTGTTAAACAATGCATTTGAGCTGTTTTCTTGCAGAAGGTATATGTCTTACTGCAATTGGTATTGCTACTGGTTTGAGGATAGTACATTATTGACTATAACTTTGTTGTAAGTGACAGAAAGACTGAACATACAGTAGAAATTTTAGCAGATGGATTGACGGAATTAAAGGAATCACAAAAAAGCTGGAGTGCTGCTCTTCTGGTAAGGAACCAAAGATCCTGTTCCATGTAATATATATGATTGTGCACTGCTGAGGTTATAGTTTGAAGTTATCATTTGAAAATCTCCATAAGGATGCACAAGTTGACTCATCTTTGGACCATTAATGTCTGTGCTATACAAGAAATATCATGCTGCCTTCTTTCAATTGGCTTGAGCATTTGCTTACCTCTTACACAAAGCAGTTGCTTGAAGTAGTTATTTGACTGATATAAATGATTGTTGCAGTGCTTCCATGAAGCTGGAAAATCTCATAAAATCCAGTTGTTAGATTTGCTTTGTGAGGCCCTTGATCCTGATTTTCCCAAATTAAGGTCTTCAAATAACAATTATAACTCCAAAAGAGAGCCCACATTCTCTCCTTCCAGTCAAGGACATATACTTGGACACTGTGCTAATCCTCCCAACAGTTCTATCAACCAGGTTGTGTGCAAAATGAGGTAGGTGACAAATCTTATATGTTAGATGATTTATAGGGTGGCAATAGTGCTTTATGATCATAAAGCATCCTCCACATCATTGATATATCTTGTAGGCTAAATTGTACAAACAATTCCAGAATAGTTAGTGCTTCAGTTTCTTGTAGGCCTAATTAAAATTTTCTATGTCAACCATCTGAATTAAATATTTTCTAATTAGATAAAAAATGGGTTATCTTGATTTACTTTGGTTCAGACAATAGTTAATGGTGGTTTGTCTTTATTTGGTTAAACATGAAATTTTAATTCATGAACATGGTTAAGCGGGCCACAAACATCTGGCTCTGCAGAAACGTCTTTGTATGCAGTCATAGATCCTACCTTCTCACCCTATTGTGTAATTGCTTCACGTTCTGCTATATGTCATATGATTGGGCTTGGATCAGGGGTCTTCATCCAGTATCGATGCATGAATTGCTCAAGGACTGGGAGCAGTATGTTGAAGATGTTCCAGAGGTATGGTGATAGGGAGGGTGACAAAAAAAGTTGAAACTGCAAGAAATTACTTTTATGAAAACCTTTTCAGGCTTGATTTATATATAACTTTTAAAGGGTGAATAACTGAAGATCTAGTGGGTGGAGTGTAACCATTATTTTGTAGATTCTATATGCTGGGTGAAGAATCAATATTTTGTAAGTCCCATTGACTTACTAGTCTAGGTAGAGAGGTGAAAACAGGAATTGGGTAATGCTGGAGCTCTAGGTGTATGGAGTATGAATTATGATTACATAGGTCCGAAGCATTCTTATTAATTGTAAGGATGTATTTATGTGCAATTTAACTTCAAAGAAATATTAAGTTTTTTAATTTGTTGTGTTATGTTTGATTATGCTTCTCAGTATGGTCCATGTACTTTTGACATTAATTTTTTGGTGCTGTCATGGTATAACCTTTCACAATGAAATTGTTTTGTTGATTTAGCCATAAAAATAAACCTGCTTGTAACAATAATTTACATATTTTTTACAGATCCATGAGAAAGTCAAGGACCTCTGCTCCATGATAAAATCTGGAGATGGCAGTAACCTCGGACGTAATATAAGCATCTCCATGTAAAGTTCATCCTTGTTTATATTTCCTGTCATCTATCAGTATATCTGCCTGCTTACCGGTAATATTGCTGTGCGTATAATCACTGGGAACTTACCGGATAAAGTTCTCAAATCTAATTGAGCTTGATATGATTACAAGGACACTGTCTTATTCATCAAGTTGCCCCTAAATACACTGACAATTATTGTCAAACACTTTATATCAATCGATTAATTAAGTCAGTTATAAACTACAGTAATGGCTCTTTTGCAACTCAGGCCTTAATGGATGATGTAAATACATGTGCTTTTTTTTTAATCTGTATGGTAAAATTCTTAAAATAAGGTTTGGGCTTCACAGATTTGACAGTTGATTTTGCTTTCTATTTTATAGGAGACACAGATTCCAAAATCCTTCTGATAAAATGGATGCAAAAGAAACCAAGGCATTGAGTGAAAAAGCTTCTAGACTTATAGAATGGATGCTAAGGTGAAAAATTCTAGTGCTTGAAGTGCTTTCAAGCCTGAAATCATTATTATTGTTGTTTTTATTATTATTAGGAAAAATTACTCAAAATAATACCAACTTTTGCTAATTGATCCAAAATAATACGAACTTTTATATTGATAAAAAAAAATACCAACTTTCATTGTATTAATCAAAAATAGTATAAAGACATTTCCGGTGGAGATTTCGGCAAAACATATGATGTGTCTATCAAAATTTGTTGACTAAACATTAAAAATATCAATGGCTAAGATTTTGATGTGATTATTACTTCACTATCATTATATAAATTACCATTTCGCATATAAATAGTATCGATTTATATTATATAAATTATCATTTCACCTTGTGGCATCAACAAAAGTTGGTATTATTAATGACCAACCAACATATTTCAATGACCACATCACATATTTTGCCAAATTTTTTCACAAAAAACACCGTTATACTATTTTTAGTTAATACAATGAAAGTTAGTATTATTTTTAGTTAATACGATGAAAATTGATATTATTTTGGATCAATAGGCAAAAGTTGGTATTATTTTTAGTAATTTTTCCTTATTATTATCACTATAATCATTATTTGTTATTATCATCATTACTATTATTTATTTGATGTGATTAACTTTATTATTAACAATGGCTTCAGATTCTTGACGCCCATCGAGTGTCTACCTTTTCATGAAATTTGTTGTTTCAAGGATGTTGATAAACTTCAATCAGTAAGTACACTGACGTCAGTTTCCCTTTTTTTTTTTCTCCCTTGAATAAACATGCTAGAAGTGTAGGAATGTGCTGAAGTATATTTTTTTCCTCTTTTTCTTTTTCCATTTGGAAGGTAGGGAGGTTGCATTGGATGAATGGGTGGGGGTTGTGTAATGTTGATTTACTCTTTATTTCACAACTTTGTCCAATAAAGGTTCATGGAAGCTTTCCTAAAGTACGAAAATGTTCACAAAAATTAAGATCAAATGCATCTGTCTAAATATTAAGTTTCAATTCTTTTTTCTTTTTATTAATAAAACATTTACTTTGAGATGTTGGATTCTATATTACTATAATACTATTATTTCGGCTGTCATTAACTTTTTATTCTTCTAAACTGCCAAAGGATTTATGTAATAAGCTCCAGGGACATGCTTGCTAGAGCTTAGTTTCAGTAATTGATGATTGCTGAACAGTGAACAACTTATATGTTATAACCGAATATCATCATTTTTTTCAAATAAAATGCATATTTGAGTGAATTAAAGAAATGTTTTATGAACTAATAAATTATTGCATGCTTGGTCTCAACATTTTCTTAATTGTGTGATTGTTTTAGGCTTTACTTGGAGATCCTCGAAGAAGAGTTCAATCTGATCTGATGGAGTCCTCCAAACTTCTACCCTGTAGCTGCTGCACTGGGAGAAGCAGCATGCTCATGTCATCTCTTCATGATACTTCTATTATGTAAGATATTTTATTTCTGTATTAGTACTCTAAATTATTGCAGCTAGAGGATAACTCAACAAGACCGAAATATATATATTTTAAATTTTCACAATGAAGTTTATCTTTCTAAAAAGGTCTTCCGATTTTAGTTCGTGTTCATTAGGCAATGTATATGGCTGATTGATTCATGCTTGATGCTACGTCATTGCGTCACATTTACATTTATCTCTTTTTAGCTACTACCTCCCTTGGGTCTTAAGTTGCTTCTTTCTTCATTTATTTTGGTGGTTTTTTTGAAAGTGTGCCTGTAACTCCACAAGCTGATATATCAGGTATCTGCTTGCACAAGAGCATGGTGATGTGATTAATCTCCATGACTGGTATCAGTCTTTCAAGGAAGTTAGTTCTCGTCCTGCTACCACAAAGAGAAAGAAGGGCAAATATTCACCATCACCTAAGAAAAGAAAGCAAACCCCTGCTTCTCAGAATCAATGTGAAGCAGTGACTCAGTATCCTTCTAATATTCTTCATTTTATATTGCAAAACTTATATAAGCGTTCATATGCTACTCTGTAAGTTTGCAGGGAAAGTAAAAAAAAAACATATCAATTTTCATGGTGCATTTTGCAAATATCCAATACTGATTGAGGAGAGCCACTTTTGGTTATATAAATGCTTATGGAGCTTTTACCAATAAAGTTTCAAACTGCTTGTAAGTGTTAAGAGGATTCTTTGCACGAACCAACAGAGAGTAGATGTCTAAACACTTCAAGGCTCTAAACATGACATTGTAATTACTTCTAATATCATTATAAGGACATTGTGAATAATACTAAAGTCTGAAACGAAAATGATTTTAGCATGTTTAGATAAAGCATTTGAGATCCTTAACCATGTTGTTACAGAGCAAGATTCTGCAGGGCAGTTATGGAACTTCAGATTACAGGGCTGTTCCGAATGCCTAGCAAAAGACGCCCAGATCATGTGCAGAGAGTGGCCTTTGGACTGTAGAATACAGAACTATGGATCAGGTAGCTTTTGGTATGCTAAATTATGCCAAAATTTCATGGTTTATGTAAAACTTTGCTGCTATGTTGATTATTGAGAAGTGCCACAGCAGCCAAGTAAATGTGTCTTGGAGATATAGTAGGTCTTGGGTTTTTGATAAAGTATGGACTTGTAGTAAATTCTAAGGAGGATGTCTCATCTTATCTGATATCGCTAGTGTTATATCGGTGAAATGTAAAAACTTGTGGCTTTAAAATGTCAATATTTATTTGTGTAAGACTAAGAATGGAGTAGGTGAAATGGTGAATGATGCGTTTCCGCCTTTTGGGTGGATCGCAAGGTGTCCGATCTCAACGAAGATCATCTGGTCCATAATACATTAATACTAGTCCACTCTCCTGGTCCATAAATTTGTGGCTTTGTTAAAAAAATGGAGAAAATAAATAAATATCAATGTATTTTTCCTTCTTCGCTTCCGTTCTTCCTTCTTCTCCCGCTTGTCTCACGCCATCCAGAACTCCATCTCCAACCCACCGTCGGCGAGAATTCTGGTCCTTAAGCAACGACGACGACGATTAAAGCCACCAACGATACCTTTATTGTTGTTGGAATTTTAAATGCAAAATTCGGTTTTGAAATGAAAAGTTCATTTTTAGGCTTTTGTGCTATCCCACATCGGATTTCTAGAGCTTGCAAGTGTTATATATATATATACCCTTGTTTTATGATGGGTTAGATGAGTTGAGAGGGGAACTCTCCCGCGTGCGCCGCCGCCGTCCGGCCGGCTCGGTCTCGGGCTTCGTGGCACGTGCGCGGTGTGGTGGGGCAGCTTTTTACGGACTATATTAATTTTTGGGCCTCGGAGTTATGGATCCGCAAAGTAATTGCTTGTCCGTAAAATCCAATTTCGATTTTATTTGTTTTAAATTCGATTTATCATATCTTTGACTTAATCAGATTTGTTGCTGATTTTACTCCATCGTGGCGTAACTGCTGTGATTGCTTCTTCTTTAAAACCGAACGTGAAACGCTACTTTGGATACGCTGAAAAATACAGTTTCTATCCTCTCTCAACAACTCTCTGGTTCTGAGCATTCTCGGGTGGATTCCAAGCTTCCTTAGGCGAGTGCACGCCTTCGGGAGTTCCTGTGTGATCCTTGGGGGGCGACGCCATCGCTGACTTGCACCACCGATCAGGGCGAAATCGCTTCTAAGGCAGCGGCTTCCATACCGTGACACAACTTTCCGTTTTCAAGACGTTTTTCAGATCCTCAAAGGCCCAACATTCAAATTCCGGTAACGAGTTCCATTGTTCAATTCTGGTTTATTACTAACAATTTAGAAGCGATTTTTGAGAAACCAGAATGTCGACGTTACCCTACTTCAAGCCTCTGTTAGATCTGTCCAAACTGGAACCGCTTGATGGAACGAACTACAAACGTTGGTCTCAGAAGATGCTTATCTTTTTCGAGCAGTTGGAGATGGACTACGTCCTCCTGCAACCATCTCCAACTCCTTCCACTCCAGCGCTACCAACCCCTCCTGCAGAACCTACGACTCTGCAGGAACAAGTGACCCCTGGCACTCAACAGTCCAACACAGGGAATCTGGAAGGTACCGCGGCTACAGTAGGTGACGCGGACTTGAAAAAATATGAATCTGATAATAAGACAGTCCGTGGTCATCTACTAAGCCATGTAACCAACCCTATTTTCGATTTTCTTGCTAAATACAAATCTGCAAAAGTTATGTGGGATCTTTTGGAGACAAAATACTCTACTGATGATGCTGGGAAAAAGAAATACATTTGTGGCAAGTTTCTGCAGTTCAAGATGGTTGATGACAAGCCGATTATGGAGCAAGTTCATGAGTACGAGAATCTGGTGGCTGATATACTGGCTGAGGGTATGAAGATGTGCGAGGTCCTCCAGGCCAACTTCCTGATCGAGAAACTGCCTGAGTCTTGGGCCAACTACCGCAACCATCTCAAGCATAAGAAGAAGGACATGACCCTCCTCGAGTTGGCCAGTCACATGAAGATCGAAGAGGCGAACCGCCTCAAAGATAAGCCTAAACCTAAAACTTCTGAAAATTCGGTTAAGGCTAACCTGGTGGAATCTTCTTCGAAATTTGACAGGTTTAAGAAAGGTGACTATACTTCAGGACAGAAGAAAGACAAAATTCAAAATAAGAAGAATTTCAAGAAGCAGGGGAAACCACAAGACAAGAAGCTGAGCAGCTGCTTTGTTTGTGGAAAACCAGGACACCGTGCAGTCCATTGTACCAAGCGGGCTGACAATCAGAAGCCAGCTCCGAAGCCTAATGGTGGAGATCAGCCTAAGCCGCAAGCGAATCTGACTGAAGAGAACCAGCAGCTGATTGCAGTGATTTCTGAAGTCAACCTGGTGGGCAGCAAAGCTGAGTGGCTGTTGGATACTGGAGCAACTAAGCACTTTTGTGCTGACAGGGAGATGTTCACTGATTTTGAAGAAGCTGCTGATATTGATCAAGTCTACATGGGAAACTCCAGCGTCTCGCAAGTCCTAGGGAAAGGGAAAGTGTCTCTGAAGCTCACTTCAGGGAAGTCACTCCTACTTCAGAATGTTTTATATGTTCCTTCTCTGCGTAGAAACTTGAATTCGTCCGGTTTGCTTGAAATTGCTGGCATAAAACAAGTGATTGAAGCTGGTAAAATAGTCTTAACTAAAAATGGTGAATTTGTAGGAAAAGGCTATAGATCTGGTTGTTTGTATGTTCTTCAGACCATGATTGATAATGAGAATGTTTCGTCTTCTGCTTATATCGTTGAGTCTTTGGATTTATGGCATGCTAGAACTTTGAATGTGAAATCTGTGAATCGTTTGCATGCTATGGGTTTAATTCCGAATTTGGTTAAACAAAGTCAAGAAAAATGTGAAATTTGTGTTGAAGCTAAGTATACAAAACGGCCTTTTAATTCCGTGAATGAAAGGACTTCTTCTTTGCTAGAATTAGTCCACTCAGACTTAGCTGACTTTAGAAACACAGAAAGTAGAGGAGGCAAACGGTATTATATTACGTTTCTAGATGACTTTTCGAGGTATACCAAATTGTATTTATTACGTTCCAAAGATGAAGCTGAACAAATGTTTTATGTATATAAAGCTGAAGTCGAAAACCAATTGAATCGAAAGATAAAAAGGCTTAGATCAGATAGAGGTGGCCAGTATGTCACAAACTCTTTAAAAGAATTTTGTGAGAATAATGGTATTATTCATGAATTTACAGCTCCCTATAGCCCACAACAAAACGGGATACCAGAAAGAAAAAACAGAACCTTGAAAAATATGATGAATGCTTTGCTTGCTGGTTCTGGTTTATCTGATAATATGTGGGGGGAAGCTGTCTTGACGGCCAACCATATTCTTAACAAAGTTCCTCACAAAAAGCTAGATAAAACCACCTTATGAGTTATGGAAAGGACATGCTCCTAACCTGAAATATTTGAAAGTGTGGGGGTGTTTAGCTAAAGTGGGATTGCCTTCCTTTAAGGTTGATGCAATTGGATCTAAGACTTTTGATGCTGTATTTATTGGTTATGCAGAAAATAGTGCAGCTTATCGATTCATGTGTTTGAGTGATCGTTCTTTGTGTGAATATCGTGATGTTGTATTTTTTGAGCATATATTTCCTTTGAAGAAAAATATCATGCATAAAGAAACTACATCATCAGCTATTGCATCTTCTTCTGTGTCTTTACCTTCCATGCATGAAAATGACATAGAACCTAGACGGAGTAAGAGACAAAAGAAGGGCACGAGTTTTGGCCCTGATTTTGTAACTGCATTTATAATAGAACTGAATGATTATGATGAATTAAATGAGACATTTATTAGTCTTCATATGATAGAGGATGATCCCAAAACATATGAAGAAGCTGTGAGTTCTTTAGATGCTAGTTTTTGGAAGGATGCAATTAAAAGTGAAATAGATTCTATCATGTCTAATCACACTTGGGAACTAGTTGATTTGCCTAAGGGTAACAAAGCTATTGGCTGTAAATGGATCTTTAAGAAGAAACTTAAAACTAATGGCTCTGTAGAGAGATATAAGGCAAGACTAGTTATAAAAGGTTTCACACAAAAACGTGGAATTGACTTCTTTGACACTTATTCTCCTGTTACTAAGATAGCGACCATTCGTGCTTTATTTGCTTTAGCTTCTAGCTATAAGTTATTAGTACATCAGATGGATGTAAAAACTGCATTTTTGAATGGTGATCTTAATGAAGAAATTTATATGGAACAGCCTAGAGGGTGCGTGGTTCCAGGACAGGAGAACAAGGTGTGCAGACTGAAGAAGTCACTTTATGGTTTGAAACAAGCGCCAAAGCAATGGTATGAAAAATTTCATAAAACTATCTTAAGCTTTGGATTTAAAGTGAATGGATCAGATGCATGTGTTTATTCAAAATTGTTTGGTGTTGATTGTGTGATTATATGTCTATATGTTGATGACATGTTAATTTTTGGGACTCACATAAATGTGATAAATTCAACCAAACAATTTCTATCCTTTCACTTTGAAATGAAAGACTTAGGTGAAGTTGATGTGATTTTAGGAGTAAAAGTCACTAGAACCGAAAATGGTTTCACCTTGTCTCAACCACATTATGTAGAGAAAGTGTTAAAGCGGTTTAACCACTTTGACGTTGTACCAGTATGAACTCCTTATGATGCTAATATGAAATTAATGAAAAATAAGCATGATAGTGTATCACAAAATGAATATGCTAAAGTGATAGGGAGTTTGATGTTTTTGATGAACTGTACTCGACCTGACATTGCTTATGCTGTTAGTAGACTTAGTCGGTATACTCATAACCCTAGTAAGGATCATTGGTGTGCACTAAATAGATTGTTGAAATATCTTAAAGGCACAATTGATTGGGGTTTACATTATGTTGGATTTCCTCAAGTTTTAGAGGGATATTGTGACGCAAATTGGGTAACCAATAATGATGAAGTTAGCTCCACTAGTGGATATGTTTTTACATTGTGTGGTGGTGCTATATCTTGGAAGTCTTCTAAACAGACATGTATTGCTAGATCTACTATGGAATCTGAGTTCATAGCTTTAGATTTCGCTAGTCAAGAGGCTGAGTGGTTAAGAAGTCTACTGGCTGATTTACCATTGTGGGGGCGTCCAACTCCTCCTATTTCTCTACATTGTGACTCACAATCTGCTATTTGTGTAGCTAATAGCAATGTCTACAATGGCAAGAAGAGACACATTCGAATCAGGCATGAAACTGTGAGACAGCTGATTACGAATGGTGTTCTTAGTTTGGAGTATGTGAGAACCGAGAGGAATATTGCAGATCCATTGACTAAAGGACTAAACCGGAAATTAGTCCTTGATTCGTCGAGGGGAATGGGACTTAAACCCGTGGGATGAGGAATTCATGGTGGATCCCCTTTTAGGGGTCAAACGAAGCCATGGAAAGACTCATATGATGGTACACTAATTCCCATTTCTATGACAAGTGTACATAAAGAGGTTGAGCAAAGGCTCTTAATGAGTTCATAGCCCAGGATTTGGGTGGTCCTTTGAGACGGACTTGATGAATTCACCGTTGGAAGTTGAGAGGTTGAGTTATTAACTCTTAATGACTTCATAGCCCTATCGTGGGTGGTCCTTTGAGACGGACTTGATGAAGTCACCTACAAGAGTGTGAAGGGCTAGCCTCCTTCTATGAAAGACCTCGGGTGATCTTTCTAGAGCACTCTTTAGCATCCCAAGGTAATTTGGCTAAATGTGAGATTTATCGCGGAATCACCGAGAACATAGGAAAGATGTGTGTTGTTAGGAACTTCCCCAACTTTAAGAAGTTCAAGACTTAGTTCACTTCTTGAAGAAAGGGTTACCTAGCTTCACTATGTGTTGGTTCAATCGTAAGATACCAATGCTTAAGCATCAATTCTATAAAAACATGCTCAGAACGTCGTTTTCATACTTTAAGCTCAAAACCTCTTTTCGCATTGTGGGGGATTGTTGGAATTTTAAATGCAAAATTCGGTTTTGAAATGAAAAGTTCATTTTTAGGCTTTTGTGCTATCCCACATCGGATTTCTAGAGCTTGCAAGTGTTATATATATATATACCCTTGTTTTATGATGGGTTAGATGAGTTGAGAGGGGAACTCTCCCACGCGCGCGCCGCCGCCGCCGTCCGGCCGGCTCGGTCTCGGGCTTCGTGGCACGTGCGCGGTGTGGTGGGGCAGCTTTTTACGGACTATATTAATTTTTGGGCCTTGGAGTTATGGATCCGCAAAGTAATTGCTTGTCCGTAAAATCCGATTTCGGTTTTATTTGTTTTAAATTAGATTTATCATATCTTTGACTTAATCAGATTTGTTGCTGATTTTACTCCATCGTGGCGTAACTGCTGTGATTGCTTCTTCTTTAAAACCGAACATGAAACGCTACTTTGGATACGCTGAAAAATACAGTTTCTATCCTCTCCCAACAACTCTCTGGTTCTGAGCATTCTCGGGTGGATTCCAAGCTTCCTTAGGCGAGTGCACGCCTTCGGGAGTTCCTGTGTGATCCTTGGGGGGCGACGCCATCGCTGACTTGCACCACCGGTCAGGGCGAAATCGCTTCTAAGGCAGCGGCTTCCATACCATGACACAACTTTCCGTTTTCAAGACGTTTTTCAGATCCTCAAAGGCCCAACATTCAAATTCCGGTAACGAGTTCCATTGTTCAATTCTGGTTTATTACTAACAATTGTTTCTTCTCTTCCAACGAAGTCGAAACTACAAGAAGCACGTTCATGAACCAATCTCTTATTAGTTTTGTTCCTTCAATTAAATTCTCTCCCTCCTACGGTCCATATCTTGAATTCTACATGATTCAATTCATTAGGTTTGGTCTATTTTGTTTTCACATTGCCAAATTTGGGCAAGAATTTTTTGAGGATTTTGATTGTTGAAATTAAACCTACTAATTTACGAATTTGTTTCAAATTGGTACTCTATTGCTAAATTGTGCTTAATCTTTGTTGGATTATGCTAAATTGTTCTAATTTTTGTTAAATGTTGATGAACAAGGAAAGAGGAGCAGTAAAAATGGAAATTGTGGAGTAATAGACACAATAGAAGTTGTGGAGAAGAGGAGTAGTAAAAGGAGATCATTGATATCTTTTACTTGAATTTTACATTGCGGGTTGCGGGTCGGGTCATTTTAAATCCGCGCGGGGCGCGAGTCGACACGCGACCCGCAATATTTTTAAAAATTTATATATTTTTATAATTTTATTTTATATAAAATACTTTTTATAAAAAAACCGTTGGATTTACGGGTCAACCCGCAAACCCGACGGGTTTATTTTAAAAAATACATGTTTTTAGGTGAAAATCATTTTTTGACCCGATTGACTTAGTCAAACGGGTCAACCCGCGGTCCGACCCGTTAGACCCGCGACCCGCGAATCGGATCGCAGGTCGACCATCAACCCATAATTTCGGGTCGTGGGTCGACCCGACCCGACCCATGAACATCCCTAAGTATTATGGACCAGATGATCTTCGTTGGTCCGATCTAGGCTAGAGGTATCAGAATTATTCTCTGAGGTCCAACCTACAATGTAGGTTCGAATTAGAATGCGATTCAACGTAGCACATATGGATAATTGACTTGTTTAGATGAGTCTAGGGCCGAATTGGCCTAGAGCGGAAGCAAGAACAATTTGATAGAATTAGATAAAAGGTGACATCGGGTCTAAGAGAAGAAACAATCTCAACTTAACTATATTAGACTTTCATTAACTTTGACGTAAATAAAATTGATTACAAAAGAATACTTAAATAGAGAAACTAAAGAAAAGATAAAAATATTTAGGATACCTAAAAAAGGAAAGTCCTAAAAAAGCAACTACTAAATATAGTAATATGTAATAAGCTAGAAATGACAAGATTTTGACCAAAGAGGGCGCCAAGGTCATTGGCGTCTCGGGATCGTTGGGAATGATGTGGGCATAGGCATGAACGCATGAGTGAATGACATGCCAATGTCAACTGCTTTTTTGAGTAGGAGATTTTAAAGGTTGATTGTCTGTACATTGGTGCTGATTTGATTGTTTGCCAATTGCTCCTCCGCACTCTTCAAAATTTAATTCGTCGCTACTCATTATTATAGTTGGTTTAGATACTTAACTTTACCATAATGTGGCGATCAATTTTCAACTTGTTAAAGGTATCAAAATACATAAATTTTCATTGATGATGCTTTAATTTTTACAGATGCAATTCAGTCTAATATGAATTATATTAAAACTTTTCTAGATAAAATTACGTAGTTTCTGATTTGTAGTTTCTGATTTGTCTTTTAATTATCATAAAAGTTCTTTTCAGGTTTAAACGAATATTTTTCGAACTTCTGCTCAAATGCTTGCAAATGTTTTAAATAGTCAAATTACCACTTCTATGGAAAAATATCTTGGAATTCCAATTTTAAAAGGTAGGGTTCAAAATGATATGTTTTTAAAACTCATTCTTAAGTTAAAAAAATAATTGTCCAAATGGAAAACTAATTCTATTTCTCAAGCAGGACGAGCAGTTCTAATTCAATCAAATCTTTTGGAACAACTTAATTATTTAATGTAGAGTTTTCTCTTACCGAAAGGTATTTTGTAACAAATTGATAAAGTCAATAAATCTTTCTTTTGGAATACGTTTACTCCTAATCATCACCCGTTGATTCATTGGGATAAGGTTTTTTCTCCTAAAGATTGTGGGGGTATAGGTCTCCGAACAACGGAAAATAACAATATAGCTCTTTAAATGAAACTCCTCTAGAAAATCATGACTGAACCAAGTAACTTTTGGGTCTGTAACGTGTTAGAGAAATATTTAGGAAATATACATTTGATGTACTATTAGAAAAAGAAATGTTGTTGGCAATTTGGTCGCCTAATGAATATCATGAATCTATTTTCTAAGGGCATGCTTTGGACTATTGGAAATGGACACTAAATTTTTGGACCGATTCGTGGATTAACGAGATAGACCTTCTTCCATTTTTTTGATAATGATAATATTAATTTAAAAGTCTCTTCTTTTATAACGTCCCTTAATACCTGGAATGTATCTACGTTTTCTTTAGTGGTTCCTTCTCATCTTGTTGATATAATTTCTTCATTGAGAATTCCTTTTCGTAATTTTAATGATCTGCTTGTGTGGATTCCGTCCTCCGATGGTGAGTTCTCGGTCCATTCAGCCTCGTCGTTGCTTAACTCTTCTCGATCATTACATGTGTTTGGTTTTTCTTGGATTTGGAAAATCCAACTCCTGTCTAAAGTACAAAATTTTCCTAGGGAAAGCTTGTGCAGATTGTCTCCCAACTACTGACTGACTTAATTATTATTTCAATTGTGTTCCATACTGTTGCTCTCTTTGTGAAATTGAAAATGAAAATTTAAATTAACTTTCTTTTTTTCCATTGCCATTTTACTTAATAAATGATGCATAAACTTGAATCCAAACTAAATATTTCTTACCAACTAGAGTCTTCTAGAGGGTTTAATTATAATTTAATTGTTACCCTTAATTTAAATTAGAATAGTAATATTCTTTGTTTTCTTTGGTGGTTTATTTTGGGACATTGAAATGCAATTTTTTTTAATCCTATTAGTGTAATTTCTAACTTATTTCTATATGAGCTTGTAGTTTCTCAACATTTACAACGGGTCTTTTTTTTTTTTTTGATTTGGTAAGATTTAGAGCAGCCCAAGTACTACTTGGACTAACCTAGAGCACCCGTAAACGGGTGAGAACTGGTTTACTAACCAATTCTAAGAAAGAAGGCAAACCGTCGCCCTAGATGCTCGAACCTAAGACCTCTTGCACATTGGCAAGAGGCTCAACCGTTGAGCCATGAGCACTTGCTCTTACAATGGGTCTCTATTTCAAATGAGAATAATTTGACTAAGCCTTCTCACCCTAAAAGGAATAATCATTGTGTTTGGATTAAGCCTCCTTAAACATCAAAGAGTGAGTCAGACATACCATTATCTGACCACGACAGATGTAATCATCATTCCCCCATTTGCACTTGTGCCTCACAACCTCTAAGGCCTCGTTGTCGCCAACCTCTGGAATGGGGGGGGGGGAGGGGTGGAGAGGATGTACACCACCTTCAAGATCGTCAACAAGAAGTGCGTCTTCTTTTGCCATCTTCAAAAGTCCATGCCCTCGAACTTCTCCAGCTTCTGAACTTCGAGGTCATCTCACCAATGGGCATCATTGATATGACAATATCGGTTTAGACTGTTGGTGTCGTGCGCTCTTTGAGTTGAGGAACTCTGAAATTTAGGCGACTTCAGGCAAGTCGACGACTTCTTCAGCACACCAAAGGAAGCGATCAATGAACATAATGGTAACTTGATATATGTTTGAATCGCATAGAAGCTTTCCTAAACCGATATTTCACCCCTTATTTAGCCCAAGGCAATTCGTGAAATCCGATTTGAGATAAGACAAACCCTCTTGTCCTTGTCGTGGCTGACGAATGGAGATCTAGGACAAAACTTTAGAGTTTAGTATATGAACTGTTGCTTCTTATTGAGAGTGTTTTTTAGAGAGAACAATACATCAATGTTCAACACAATATCCCAAAGAAGCCTTTAAATAGGGATTTGGACGTCTAAGATGGTTACTGGCGATTTTCTGGAGTGGGTGACATGGACAACAGTTATTGGCGGTTACCAGCAGTTACAACTCTTGTCCACTACCTCTCCACGTGTTCCCACTACTTTTATACGTCCCTAGGAGTCTCTAATCAGATTAGATAACTTCCAAACAGTTACATGCACGTTGTTTGACTGATTCAAAGGCGGTTACCCAAAACCATCACTCAGGTAGTAGACCTCACTGGAGTCAGCGACATCCAAGTCCCAACCTCAAGTTCCCAACATGTAACAAACTTTGAATGTATTCAACCTTCTGGAACTTAGGTTCACTTATACGAATGTGCACCCCGCACACCCTAGCCCGTGTTATAGTAAAGTCGGTTCTCATTGTGTCGACGTGAATCCCGATCATATCAAAATTAACATCGGTGACTTCTCAAGTGTCAATGACACTAAAATCACCAACAATTCTTTGCCATGACTCATGATATTTAAACTAGGATTGAGACATTACACAATTAATTGCGGGTTAAACTAGGATTAAGACATTACATGATCAATTGCAGGTCCCATTCCAAATTGCGGATGCATTAAGCCTTTCCCTGATGGGGAAATTGATTTAGTTTGGTCTATGGAGAGTGTTGAACATATGCCTGATAAAACAAAGGTCTTTAATTATTATTTGGGAAATTTCGGATGGTACCCCTCAATTTTTTACTTTTTTGAGTGGTGTCTAAAAAGAAAAATTATTCCGCGTGGTACCCTTGAGTTTTTAGACTAGTTCGGCCTCTTGGAAGATCGAAATCAAACATGTTTCAAGGACCGCTAACCGGGTTGCAGATGCACTTGCAAATCACTCACTTACTATTTCCACTTATTTCATTGAGTTTTATTATGAAAATTCGTACTTTGCTAATTTATTAGCTCTTGATGTACTCTCCCCGCTAGGGGATTAAGTTTATTACTTATTCAATAATACTACCGCAGGAGTCTAACTCCGTTTCTTGATCAAAAAAAAAAATTACCCATGAAGATGCTCGACGTGCATCAAACTGTTTTGCCTTAACATGAAGAAAGAAAGGAATGAATTAAACACAATCTACTACTCACCCTAAGAGGAAAAAGGAACATGCAAAACAAAGGCCTTGTTGCAACATCAATTAGGAATTCGTGATCCTTCTCCATGTTACGACTTTTCTTTTATTCCATTCTATTTTGTGCTTCCTAATTTATTTTACTGAGATAAAAATTAAATCTATATACTCCAACTTCTACAACAAAAACCGAACCCGAATCCGACCTGACCGACCCGTTTGACACCTCTAATACGTAGTGTATATATTTTTAACTAGCCAGGCAAAGGGAATATAATAAAGCGTGATTAATTGGATGATCGAGCATCAATCAAGTTTAAGTGTGTAATTAATTAATTTTGAATTTGATCGATCGGGATGGAAAACTATAGTTTCTCAAAAAAAAGGAAAATTATAATGGGGCGTTTGGTAAAAAATTGGTTATGGGATTAGAATTAGGAATCGGTTTCAGTAGGTATGGGGTTGGAATTTCATTCCCGACTATTAGTGTTTGGTATATATTTAGGAATAGAAATTAAGGTTTATTTTTTTAATCTCAAATTCTACCATTTTGCCTCAAATTCTAATAGATTTGATCCTCCATGGCTATTGTATAACCATCTTGTATGCTTAATTTTGCTTCTAAATAGTGGGTACTACACAACTTCTTCCAATTTTCTCACCTTTGCACCTGTACGCATCTTCCTTTTCACAAAATTTAATTCTCCACAAGCAGCCTAGCCCAACAATTGCTTCATGCTCGATCTACTGTATGCATCTCTCCCTTCACAATTTACTTCTCTTGAAAAGTTTTTGAAGGGCCAATTGATCTGAGAAAGTGCAACGTGGTGCCTTTTCTTTATTTTCCTGGAATGAGTTTCAAACCCAAGACCATAGTTGGGTATCAAAAACCCATACCCATCCGGTATGGGGAATGGGGTTCCAATCCACAAAACATGTAAACAAACACAAGGAATTGGGTTTTGATTCCAAAACCCCATACCCGATTCCGCACACCTGATACTCTGCCTAGCTCGGATTGCAATGACGGTGTATGTACATAATTTTATATATATATATATATATATACTCTTCCTAATTGAACTTGTACGTTGTTAGAAAGCGAACCTTGGAATTTAATGGTTTTAAATGAAAGTAAAGTGGTTAATATCAAATATATACGAAATATTTGTGACATTGTAGCAATGAGTTTAGTCTCCGATATGAAATGAAAGCGAATGTGCGAGATCTTGAAGACGCGTAAAAGATTGCGCACAAAATCACGATATTTTGGTTAAGGATATAAAATCCTCTCAAGATAAGACAAGGCGCTGAACTACCTTAAACCTTAAGGAGTATCTTTATTGTTATATTTGTTTATTGCTATGATGATTTTATATGGATTAGAAATAGAGTATTCGTCTTTCAACTTTTCCTCTTAGTGTCCAAATTTTTTTTATTTCTTTTGTCATTTTTAAAAATTTCCTTCCCGTAATCTAAACACACTCAAATCTCCCTTCTTTTTCTCATCTTTTGCCTGTTAAAATCACCCTTCTGTTATTAAATCACACTTCTGTTATTAAATTTCTATTAAAAAAATTATAAATAAATAAGAAAAAGTGAGAAATAATGGCATGTACTAGTGGAACTAGGTTTTCCCTCTCAAATCTTCCTTCTTTTTCTCATCTTTTGCTTGTTTCCATTCTTACGATGACTTGTTTATGGCGATTTGTACTCATCTTTATTCTTAAGATGACTTGTTTATAGAGACCAACTTTCAGAGGCTACGAATCCATTGATTGAAAAGTTGCATTTGCCCTTTTTTCCTTTTTATACCAAGCAAAACGTCGAACACTTGGTGGGCGTGGCGGTAAATGGCATCAATTCTGGGCCATTTGCTTTGTGTTGTGTTAGTAGTGTTGTCTACGATGGTTTCAAATCTGAGCAATGAGGAGCCGATTCAGGACAAGTAATTGTGCTTCTGGATTTCATCAACAAGTGAGTAGCTTCAAAAGTTACTTAAAACTTTTAAATAACTTTTGATTATGGGAGACAAGTATATAGGGGCACCAAGGAATAAAAAAAATTTGGACATCAAGAGAAAAAGTCGAAACTTAGAGAACACCAAAAGATATATTATCTTCCATAATCGAATTGGAAATTATATATTCTCTAAGACCCTAGTTTCATTTTATTTAAAACTAGAGATTAGATTAGAATAGACACGGACCCCATATTGTATTATTTTAAAGAGAAAAACAAGAGTGTTCGAGAGTTTGAAAGAAGAAGAGAAAGTCCAGGCTAGGTTTTGTGATTGAGAATAGGATCTTGTTCGGTTCAAACGAGTGTTAGCATACTAGAGAGAGTAGGGTTAACTCTGGATTGTTCTTGTAATCATATTCAAGATCGATATCAATAAGCAAGGTACGACTTTTAATCTAATCAAGTGAGAAGGAGAAGAGATTAATTTTTTAATTAGTTGACTGAGTTTGTTAACTAAGTATTTTCACTATAAAAAAAATCATGTGTCAAATAAATCTTTATTAGTTAGTAATTTTCCGATGCGTACAAAGTCGCCGACGATGAAGTTCTAACTATCCTAGATACGTACGTATTGAAAACTTTGTTTTGTTTACAATTCAGTACGTCCAACGTTGCTGTCACTAATTTGATATGTGCACGTTGTCACTAATTTGATATTTGAATTTTTTTTTTGATAAAATAAGCTACTAGTTTATTACAAGGCCAACACTAGCTAGGTTACCTGTGAATTACAAGACTAATCTAATTCATCACTTTGGATGATCTTAAGAAATTCAAATAATAAAGGATGATCACTAAACCAAGATTTACAACATGAGATATTAATAAAAACTAACAATGATCCTGAAAAAAAATTAGAAATAACAAAACTAAGGAGAGAAAAGCTAAACAACCTTCCATGTGTGAATATTTGTTTGCGTGATTCAAATGGCTACTTGCAACACTAGTAGACATCTGTTAGGTAGAGACTATAGAGTGGGTCTTGTGAATATTAATTACATGCAATTAATTTTGTTGCTCTAGTTAAGAATTGCGTAAAGGACTTGTCAATATCACGTTATTTGTTGTGTGTGGGTCAGTGGGTGTGTGTTTAGTGCTTTCGTGCCCTCTTAAGATAAAGAGAGTTGGCTTGCCTGCTCCACATTCACGAGGTCTGGGATTTTAACTCTTGTAGAATGTAAAAAATTTTTTTTAGAAGACTCACCCGCCAAAGCTAGATGCGCAACCCAGATCGAACTGGACGTAACCAAGACGAAGCTTTGGTGAATCAGTGGACAACTAAAGAAAAAACATTTCTGTACCTTCTTACTCCTTTTAGCATGATATGATTAGAGAGTTATCCAATGTTGTGTTAGGATGTGGGATACCCAATCAATTTATACAAATTGAGATAAAATGAAATTAAAAAAACCAATAATACCTTAATCGAATTCATAATTTTTAAATTTTAAATCTCTTTTTTATAATGGACACACATTATAAAGATAGTTTTAATTTTTTTTTCAAAGGACAATCTATTAAAAAAATAAAATATAACAAAAATAACAACAAAGCAAAAAAGGTATTTTATTAGAAAAACGAAAATACAAATAGTAATTGAATCAATATAAAAGATAAAGATTTATTTATTTAAAAAAGTTATAAAAAATATTAGATATAAAAATATAAAATGACTTAGTAAAAAATATGGGAAAATCTTGATAAAAAAAATTATGGGAAAATTAGAGTAAAAAAGAAAAAGGAAATCAATATAAGATAAAAAAATTCTTTATTGATAAAATAAAATATACAAAAATAGAAAATTGAAACTTAAAAAACATAATTTATTATAGGAAAATTAGTATTTATTGGGTCGTCAACTCCTACAAAGTCGACGATGTTGAGAAAAAACGCAACGAAAAATTCAAACAGAAAAGATAGTTAAAAATACTTAAAGACACAGTGATGATGTGTAGTGGAAACTCCTTGTAAACCAAGTAGCTTACTTAGATAAAAACTACTCCCCTTTGAGCTTCTCACCCGATCGGATTTCAAGAGTATTTAGACTCGGTCTGTTCATTTCTTGAGTTATTACAAAACTCTCCCGTGTACAAGTATTGGAGCCCACAATCTTGAACCACGCTCTACCTTTGTCTCTCATAACTCTCGACTACGCCGCTCGTACGAATCCCACGCACAAGTCTTGTTTCTTTCTCACACAAATACAAAGTTATGCGCAGGTGTCTTTTAACCTAAAACATTGCAGTATTTAAGCTAGAAGAAGATGTGATTTTGTGTGATATCATTTCTCATTCGGTTAAGGAAAATACATGTCACGTAATCTCACAAGATTTTTCCTAAAATATCGTTTAAGCACATAGGAAATATCACACAATAATCTCAGCATGTTCCACTGATTTTCACTCTTTTGTGTTGATTTTCTCCTAAAATAAACAATCTAACTGGTTTGAATAAGATTGGTATTTTCCTTCCTTAAATAGTTTCCGGCCAGTTGTCGTTTTTAGTGACTTCCTCACATAACTTGATATCTCAAACTCTCCATGCAACTTTTGTGTCACTAACCTTTGGAACCATCAAAATCAAAACTTCTAACAAATTTTCCCTTTTTGATGGTGACAAATAATCCTATCCTGATATGACTTTGAAGCACAAAAATATCCACAACACATTAAGAGCTACGCAAAAATCAAGAAAAGTCCCCCTACGCTCAATACCCATATAACATTTAGTTCTTAGATCTCTCCCTTATAAATCTATTCCCTCAGTTAATTCCCCCTTTTGGCATCATTAAAAAGAATGCTTAAATAGAGTAATAGAAATACAGACAAACATAGAATCAAAATAGCATAAGAGTCATCCACCACATCAAAATTAAAATATTCGATGCAACCACAAACAATTCTAGCAATAAGAGTACAATCCAATCAAACAACGCAAACGAAACTTTAAAAGTGGGGATAAATGTGGCAAGGATAGAAAAAGAGGGGAAGTGGAAGTCATAGACAAGCTTCAATCAACGACTGAGACACAAAGACTACCAAGTCTTTCCTCGAAATCATAGAATTTCGTTTTCAGTGCGTTGCAGGTAGAATTGTCAAATGGGTTGGGTGAGTCGGGTTTGGGTTAATTGGGTTCAGGTCAAAACGGGTATCGGGTAATTGGGTCGTTGAATTCACAGGTTCATATGCATCGGGTTGTTACGAGTTTGGTACGGGTTTGGGTTGATCCAACGAGTCACGATCGTTAATTTTGTTAACCTTATTTTTATGTTTATTAAAATAATTTAATTTAAATTAAATATTATTTAATAATAATAAAATAATAATTTATACAAAATTTATGATAAAATATTTAATTTTTAATCGAAATAATACTTTATCGGGTTGGTCGGGTCAACCCAACGGGTTGGAGACCTAATCTAGTTTTTTTTTCAGGTCGACCAGGTTCGAGTTACTCTTGACCCATTGATTTCTGGGTCGGGTTTCAACCCAAAAAACTTCGAGCGGGTCAGATCAGTTTTTCGAGTCGGTTCAAGTTTTGACAGGTCTAGTTGTAGGAGTTTAGAGCCTTCTCGATCATACCTCAGATATTTGTTACCGATCCCTCAAAGACCTTAATTCTACAATGCGAAACACATACTGATAATCTCTACTCCATCAATGGATCCAAGCATCACCTCAATAGCATCTAACTCAATGGTTTCAATATTCGAATTTTTGACCAATTCTTTCTCCAAGGCTTCTTTAGTATTCTCCAAGGCCGGTTTGGGTGTGTCACCAGATTCTAGAACCACCACAAGTAGCGTCGTTAGGCGTGATGTTCTAGTTTCCGGTGACAAGGTTAGTGTTTCTGAGTTTGTGGTTGGGTTAGAGGAGATTTTAGGTGAGGATTGAGTAGTGAGTTCAATAGAGGGTGAGGGTTTTTGTGTTGGTGTTTTGGTGGGGGTTTGGTCGGTTTCAATGGAAATTTGGCCAGAAGCTTGTCCGACCATGATAGATCGAATCACATCATCGCCAAAGATAAGAGCGATTTTACGACGTGCCAATTTGAGGTCTTCGTTAGGGCGAGAAGGAGAGAGAGATTGGTTTGGAGACGTCATTAAAGATTGGTTGAAGGTTTTTTTGCTTTAGGAGAGAGAAGAGAGCAAGGAGGGTTTGAATTTTGAAAAAATGGAGTAGCTTTTAGAATGGAGACAGTAGGAGTAATGAAGTATCACTTCTATCAAATTGGAAAGTATCACTTCTATCAAATCAAATTTTGCTTAGAAACATTTCTTTCCAAATTGAAAATGATCCTCCTAATATTCCGATTCGGTTCACATGTCATTTTCTCAATGTCGTTGACAACACCCTTGTCGACGACCACAGATAAAAAGTTATGCTTTCTCATCTCAATAAATATGTCCGTGACTTTTAGCAATATTCATGACATATATCGACGACTTATACTTGGCGTTGGGTTTGCACTAAGAAGTGCCAAGGCAAACCAAATAGGAAACAATATTGTGGATTTGTCGATCATGATTATAAGTCTCCATTTCATAGGGGAAAGGCAAAACGGACTCATAGAGACTCTCAAACATGATAGGTTAGGGACAAACATTAGAATCAACCATCATTTGGGCTTATAATGAGGATTAGGATCACTGGGTTGATTCTTTTAGGCTAAAACAAAGAGCTCTCAAGGGTTGTAAGGTAAACCGAAATTTTTTAGAAGTCACCGATAAAGCAATATGCATGGAGTTTCCTAGTTATGCTATCTATCAAATATGCAAAGACTTATACCATGAAAGCATGATGCTAAGACACATGAAAATCAATCAGATTTCAACCAATCATTGAGGGAATTCATGTAGGGAAATAGATCATTCAAGCTAGTTTCATGCGGATTTGTTCAAAGGGTTCACGATTCAAGGCCTTTGTAAAGATATCCACTCTTTGGTCACTTGTTCTATAGAATTCCATGGTGACAATTTCTTTCTCAACACAATCTATAAGAAACTGGTGCCTTTTCTCAATTTGCTTTGTATTTGAATGTTGCACCAGATTCTTAGAGATGTTGATTTCACTTGTGTTATCAAAGAGTATAGGAACTGAAACACACTTCACTCCATAGTCACTTATGTAATATCCGCAATATTCCAAGATTTATGAAACAAGTATTTTAATTAAATAATCCTTTTTCTCTTAAAATAGAGAGCTTAAATATTTTTAATAAAATTAAGAACATATTGTAAAGGATTATTAAAGTAACATAAAAAATTTCAATTAAATATAAGTCTTTATAATTTTCGAACTTAATAATTAATGTATTTTTACAAGGCTAACAAAAATAAAGGAGAGGCAAATAAAAAGGGTCAAGATCCGGGACTCGAACCCGAGACCTCTTGCACCCTTCCCATAATTGTAATATCCGCAATATTCCAAGACGTTAAATCCAATATAATATAATGTTATAATTTTTTCTTTTATAAAGGAGAAGCTTTAAATATATTTTATATATAACCCTTTTCTCTTTAAAAAGAAATTCGTACGTAAATTAAAATGAAATAAATTGCAAGAAAGCATTATGAATAAATAGAAGCATTTAAATAAAAATAATTCGTAAATTTAGGTTTTAGTAGATAAAAAGAGGTACAACAAGTTAGTAAAAATACATGAAAATTCTATAAAAAGAATGCAAAAGCCGGGACTTGAACCCGAGACCTCTTGCAATCCCCTCTCACACGCCCCATCCCACAATCCGCTAAGCCATTGTAACTTTCTTGTCACTTACCCCACTCCTTTAATTTTATAACAATATTAGTCTTCTTCTTCTTCAAACAAGTCAAAGAAGTGTGATTGATGTGACACTCTTCCAATGCATGCCCATGGAAGCTTCTCTTCCTTCTCCTTGGCTTGCAAGACACCCTTGATTACATCACCCTCCATCACCCTTGAAGAAGCACACATTTGACCAATGGAAGAACACTCCCTTCCCCTCCATTGGTGCACCCTCCATGGCTAGGATCCATGGCCTCCTCCAAGTTGCCTATATAAAGGGCCTTCTACCCTCCTTGGCAACTCACACTTCAAGCTATTCTTCTCCTTCTTGCCAAATTCACTCTCTATAGTTCCAAAAATCAGCCACTTCAAGTTCAAATCTCCATTCAAGAACACCACCAAAAATCCTCTTTTCTCCCCCTTGGAAACCGCCGGTCGCATCCCTGCCTAGCCGGACCACCAGTGCGCCGCCGAGCACGCCGGAACCACCGCAGCCTCGCCGCCGTCCCTGGTCCGCGCCACCCCAGCATCGCCGGCCTTCCCCTGCCTCCTCTTCCCTGCATTCTGTATTTACAGAAACTAGTAAAATCTAATTCCCCTCTTTTTATTTAAATTATGTTTTATTAAAATTAAATCCTTTTATGTTAGTAGTAGTATTAGTAGGGTTAAAGAAAAAAAAATAAAAAAAATAAAATAATAATAATAATAATAAGTAAAAGATCTTGTTAGTTGAATATTAGAAACAAACTAGAATTTACCATGGTAACTTAACCTTATAAATAGGAAATTATTATTGTGTTTATTATAAATTATGCTCCTTACATAACATAAATAGTTTTTATAAAATAAATATAGCATGCAAAATTAGCAGTTAATATTATCATCCTTTTAAGAAGAGAAAATAAGAATTTTATGGGATATGATTCGTTGCATGTCTTAAACTATAGATGATATCCTATTATATGATTTTAATAATAATAATGAATAGGTTTATTAAATAAATTCATTTTTTACTAAAATATAAAGTAGCATATCACTAGGTGTAAAGAATATAATGATATATGAATTTTTATAACGATGATAGATATGTTAATGAATCTATTGTTTAATAAAAATATTAGTTAGACCTACCTCTAGGGTAGAGATTTCTAAAAGATATAAGCTTTAATTATAAATATATAAGTTGTGACAATAAGTTAATATATAATATGTTATTATATTACTAAGTTATAAAAGTTGACTTGCATGGCAAGATATTGGAGAAATATGGGAAAGATGTTATAAATTGAATTAAGATATCATAATGGCCTAGACATAAGATTTATTTAATAATAATGGTAGGGATGATAAAATACTTATGACATAGTATAATTATAACTAATCTAAATACTTGTAGAGAACCCTTATAAAAATTATTATTACAAAGATTGTAGTCATGGACTATAGTTGACTTTAGACATTGAATTTTTATAAAAGAATAATATTGATAATGATTATATTACTAAAGTCATCATGTGAGAAAAAGAATATTAAGTTAATAACCTTTAAGTGTAGGGAATTATTGCAAGGCATAAGTTCTAAGTTAGAGACAAGAAGTATGATCTTATAATATTATAAGGATTGCTTGCAAGAAAAGAAATAATTAAGATATGGGAAAGATATTATGTTATAACCTAAAATATTACAATAATGGACTATAAGTATGAAATAGAATATTTGTAAGACATGATTGTATGTTATAAGCCATGATCCTATAGTATAAGTTATGATCATAGATATTTTATAAGCCATATAATATGAAAAGAATTATTGGAATAAAATAAATAAGATTAATTGAATATATGTTAAATTTAGGAAGTTACCTTATAGGGAAAAATAGAAAGTCTTAATTATGGAAACTTCCAAGAAAATAGATTATAAGGCTATGAGCTTTATTTTATATGAATTATATAATTAAATAAAATTCTACTAAGAGAACATTATTAATAAAGTATTTTGATAAAGGAAATAATATTATAAATTTCACTAAGGAATATTTTGGAAATTGGAAAATAAGAGTTTAATTGAGTTAAATATGTCAAAAGGTTAAAATAGATTCTTTAAAAGCTTAATAAGGATTGTACATTCTAAAGGAAAAATACTTTTTAAATAAAGTATGATATTTTTGTAAAATTATACTTGCCTAAATTATAGTAAAAGGAATTAACAAGTGAAGTTAAAAAGGATTATTTTAGTATTATTAAATGGAATCCTTATGGAATAAAAAGGATATTACAAAACCAAAATAATAATGAAGGAACATTATTATTTTAAATCATCTTCTAAATTATTATCATAATAATTTAGATTTCCGCTTCTCTTATGAAAGCATTATAAGAGAGAATCCAAGTTAAGAAGTATCCATATTTATAAGTCGTTCGTAAATTCCGTGTCGATAGGTCGGAATCCTCGCTCGTAGTCGGGAATCACATAAGTTTCGTCAAAGCTCGTTTGTTAGAACTCGCTACGCTAAGGCAAGTGGATTTTCCCCTTGCAACCTTTACATTCCATTCCGTAAAAATTCTCGATGTTGGGAACAACTTGTGTGCTTAAGTATAAATGAACCTAGGAAATATCGAATGCTAGATATAACGACCCATTGTTAGCATAGTTGCTTTATATTCTCGTAATAGGATTATATATGCTAGTGTGGTTATTATCTTGATTGCTTGTGGTCTCGCTCAGAGATTTACTTTGAATAAACTAGAAAGGGGCGTGGAATAGCCGACGCCTCTACATAACTTTACTAAGTCGTACGTCCATACGACTTTCGGGATCATGATCTCCATCCGCTCCGATTGCAAGGAGGGATGTGCGCACTCTAGCTAAGTGCCGGGGAATTGAAGTTCTCCCTCGGGTGGCTCGGATTATCCGTGTCCCACCACTCTCTATTAAAAATCATTAACAAAGTCGAATATTTTTCGTCACTATACAAGATAAGTGCCAATGCACATTTAAGATACCAAAACCGGACCGGTCTCAAATGATCAATCCGGCTCTCGGTCCGCTCAGGGCGTGAGAGGTTTTTACTTGTATGAATTAATAAATGTTCCCAACATACTTTCGATATCCTAAAGAAGTCTACAATCTAGTAGCTCTTCTATCGCTTTTCGAGTTATCTTTGTCTAAGATATACTCTTCTTTGAACCATGAAAACTCCACATACTCAAGCCCTATCGTATAGCCCATCGCAAACACAACCTTATTATCTCTTTCGACAATAATTGAAATTACCGAAATACCCTCGGGAAGTTCCATTCCCGCTTGCTTAGTCTCTTAGACTAATTCTTCTTTTCCGCATGTTTGCCTGGCATTTTATCGCCCCTCGCGAATTATGTCAGAATCTAGGAATCCCAACAAGGTGTGAAGTGAAGACGAAGGAAGAACAAGGATTTTCAAGATGTACCTTTCATGTCATTTTGCTTTAAGTTCATTATGTTTCAAGGACAAGTGGTTTTGTATTTCAATTCCGAGCAACCTTATGTTTGAAAAGCAATGTAAGATGTTTTGTACAAACAAAGTCTCCTTCGGGAGCACCCTTTTCTATTTCATAAATTATGTTTATTTCCGCATTATTATTGTTCTATATCATTCTAAAAGCCTTGGGTGACTTTGGACGGTAAAGTCCGAGGTCACTGGCGGTAATACCCAATGTTGTAAAATAGGGGTGTTACAATAATAACACACACTTCAATCCGCTAGGCTATTGTAATTTATCTACTCATAATGGAATGGTTTAATTATAAACACTTCCTTTCTTTATCTTCCAAAAAGAGAATCAAATTTTGTGTGATGGATTTGACGTACAACCATTGCATGCTCAAGTCTTCTTCCAATCCCCATTGTTGCTTCTAAGAACATCCTAAATCATCATCATCCTAGGTCATCATCAAACAAGCACACATCTCACCAATCTCCATCTTTTTCCTTGTTCCTCAATGATCAAAACAAGTCATGGGGGATCAAGAGAAGGCATCAAATTGCCTATTTCAAGGCTGAAAACTTCACCCTAAACTCACACAATTCATCTCCTCTCTTTCTCTTAAGCTTCTACACTCTTTTTACCACAAATTTAAATCTAAGAGAAGCTTCTCCCTTTGTTGATTTTTACACTAAAACCCCATTAAAACACCTTCAAATTACCACCGAGCCACCACCGAGTCATCTCCGAACCACCGTCGGCCCACCCAAGCACCTACGAGCCCGCGTCGAGCCGTCCCTGAGCCGCCGCCGTGCTGCTGTGGTGCGCCGCCCCTCTCCCCTGCCTTCTTCTGTGTGTTCTGTTTTGACAGAACGTAGAACCAGTAAAGGTCCAATTCTTTTAATTTTGTTTTTATTAAATTAATTGTCTTCCATATAAATCCAATAGCCTTAAAAATATAAATATGGATTTATAATAATAACATAATATAAATAAGGATCTAAGATCTTGTTAGTTAGACAAAATAAATCCAAATTATTATTTTCCTTGTACATAGATAAAATTCTTATCTTGTCTTGCATGTTATTTTGATATAAAATAAATCATATGACATGGAAATTCTTATAAATAAAATAATTGGCTTATTATCATTATTTTTATATACATGGATAGTGAAATATAAATATCAAGTATACTCTATTCGAAACTATTATAATAAAGACCTAAGTTGTTGGAAAAGATAAGCTCGTAATATTATAAATGCTTGTACATAAATAAAATAAATACTCGCATGCTTATATTTTATAGAATAATATCAATAGACATGGAATTTTTTTAAAATAAAATAATGGATTTCTATTATTAACTTTATACATGGAAAGTATGATGTAATTATTTTGAGTATGATATTAGAAACTTAATATTTAAGTAAAGGAGGTAGAACAAGTATTATAATATATTCTCTTAATGTCTTTTATAACATAAAAGGGATTGCATATCTTTTTAAAAGAGTATATGATAAAATTAAAAATATGATGATAAGATTTACTAGTCATAAAATATATATTATGATTAAAATATGGATAAAAGATATATTGGAAGAAAGATAAATATATAATATGATAAAGGCATTATGGACTTTCTATATCATAAGAATGATTTTAATAATCATTTTGGAATATAAATAGTATGAGAAATATATTTTAATGGACTTTACTTAATTTATCACCTTGCATGCCTTGAATAAAAGAATTACTTAATAATAATAAGAAGATATTATTGTGACCATAGGTGAATAAAAAGGTTATAATTATTTTAATGGGATAATAACCTTAGGTTAATGAACATTTAATAATTTAAATAATAGTATGTCTTGATTTTCGAAATCTTATAATACTTAATATAAAATAAAGATTTTATAACGAATACTTGAGATTTTACAAACAAGAAATAATAATAAAGAACATTATTATTTTATCACCTCCACCTAAATTATTATTATAATAATTTGGTTTATGAGTTCTCTTGTAAAAGGAATATAAGAGACAATAAAAACTGTAGAAGAATTAAAGAAATTCTTATTAAAAGATCGCTCTTATCTCTCGTGTCGTTAGGTCGAGATCC
This sequence comes from Fallopia convolvulus, assembly GCA_964016875.1. Lineage (NCBI taxonomy): Eukaryota > Viridiplantae > Streptophyta > Magnoliopsida > Caryophyllales > Polygonaceae > Fallopia > Fallopia convolvulus. The sequence continues at coordinate 32,178,528 of OZ024733.1, forward strand.
CGTTCCGTTTAAGTCGTCAATTTCCGTTCATTCGTTCGTAAACGCTCGTGAAAGCTAAGGCAAGTGGAATTTCTCCTTGTAGCCTCAATATTCCATTTCCGTGAAATTTCTCGATGTTGGGAACAACTTGTTTGCTAATAAATGAATCTAGGAATATCGATTGTTAGAAATAATGACCCGCTTGTTATCGTTATTACGATTATTAATGTTCGATAGGACTTTTATGCTAGTCTTGTTTGTGTGGCCTTGCTTGTTTAAGATCTCTTTTCGAGATCGGTATGGATTAAATAGTGAGGGGTGCGGGATTAACTCGACACCTCTATATAACCTATTAAGTCGTATGGCACCATGCCTAAATTCCGCGACTTTAAGGATCATGATCTATTGTCTGGTCCTGCTCAGAGGAGGGACGAGTGCTCCCTAGCTAAGTGCCCGGAACTTCATTCCAGTAAGTGGACCCGGTCTCTTTCATGGCCCCCACACTCTTAAAAATCATTAACGAATGTGAAAGTTTTTATCACGAAAGAAAGTAAGGGCTAATGCACCTTAGAAGAAACCAAAACCGGACCGGTCTCAAATGATCGATCCGGCTCTCGATCCGCAAGGGCTTGAGAGGCACGAGAGGTTTTCTAGCAACTTGTGTGTAATTAACATTCCCAACATTTATTCTACTCTAAGAAGTTCTACAATCTCGTAGTTCTTCTTTTCGGTTTAAGAGTTATCTCATCTCAAGATTTACTCATTTCCGTCCTTAAAGCTCCACATAAAACTCCTATATCTCAAACACGTTCCGTTAACCTCTCTCGATACGTTTTAAATTACCAAAGTACCCTTGAGAATTTCCATTCTCACTTGCTTAGTCTCCTTAGACTAATTTTGCTTTTCCGCATGTTTGCCTGGCATTTCTCGCCTTTCACGACCAATGCCAGACTCTAGGGACCCATCCAAGGCGTAAAATGAAGCTGCATCAGGAAGGGAGGTCGAACTCTCAAGGATGTACTTCTCGTCTATTTTGGTTTATCTTAATGTGTTTTGTACGAACAAGATTTCAATTTTCGCTGTTGAACCCTTTAACTTTTATGTTGGATATAGTTGTAAGAAAAAAGTCTCACACGTGGGCAATCTTTTATTAATGTAATGTTTATTCCGCTTTTCCGTTTTTTTCCTAAGTTTAAATACTATTATAAAGTCCGAGGTCACTGGCGGTAAAGTCCGAGGTCACTGGTGGTAATACCCAATGTTGCAAAATATGGGTGTTACAACTTAACTGTTTCTTGAGCCACAAAAGTTGACTGTAACATTGTGTGAATGTGATGTATTCAACGCTTGTAGTAGAAATATCCATTGAACTTTGCTTCCTAGACCCCCATGAGACAAGCCAAGGTCCAAGAAACTGAGCCATCTCGTATGTGCTCTTTCTATCAATTCTATTCCCAACAAAATCTACATAAGTGTAGCTGAGAAGATCAAAGTTAGATCCTCTTGGATACCATAAGCACATATTACCAATTCTCTTGAGATATCGAATGATCCTTTTCACAACTTTCAAGTGAGATTCTCTTGGATCTACCTGAAATCTTGCACATAAGCAAACTCCAAACACTACATCAGGTCTACTCATCGTAAGTTAAATCAATATCCCAATCATACCTGTGTATATAGTTGCATTGACCTATGGATCCTTCTCAGTGTTCTAAAAAACGCTAGGCGGGAGCTAGGCAGTGGGTGGAGGCCTAGCGCCTAGGCGGCTAGACGGGGCCTAGGCGGAACCTAGGCGGATTGAGACAATTTTAGTTATTTTCATGTATTTTAAGCCTATCTTGTTGTTTAAAATCTCTAATTCTATATAGATAATGTACATTGACACAATATACACACACTCGGTCAACTAATCATGCTCATAAATTTTATTTTGCTTGGAACCTAATAATTTGCCATATATAATCACACAGTAATACTTTGAAATTAGAATATACTTCGAAATTATATAAAACATTTTGAAAATAATTTAAAAGTATCTTACTAGTACCTGCACTCATATATTAATCTTTCCTTGTCAAAAATTTAATCAATAATCACACAGTAACTTGCTAGCTAGTAGCTACATAGTTAAGAATGAGATAATAATCAAATAAAATACAAAAGAATTCTCCAACATAACTCTTGCAAAACTCCAGGAAAAGCAAGAACCACGTACTCAACATATGCTTCCAAATTCAATAACCGTGTAATGTAGCCCCATTTCTTGTACTGAATGAATACCTTCACACAAAAAGCTTGCCATTTACGAAACAGAACTCCGGAGAAATAACATCAGTGACATTCATGTGTGAACGTTCTGCAGTTCATGAACAATATTGTTTGCTGTAATAAATCCCCATCATCTCTTCTTATGTTTGAAGTCCTTGGGAGACACACATACAAATTAAAAAGAACTTGAAAGGAACTTGGATTTGAAGAGCTTATTTAATAGGTTACAAGCTGCCCACAAAGAAATTGTAAAGAAATGAAAAGAATTCGGATTTAAACACACACTGTACACATACAAATTATACATATTGTACACGAAAATTATACAATTGAAACAATTTACAAATCAAAATTGAACAGAAAAATTGAAGGAATCCGGAATTGAACAATACTCGTTACATACTATACATATACAAAAGAATTGAAATTGAATGGAATTGAACAACACAATAGCTAAGATAGAAAAATTGAACAAAAAATAAAAGAATTCAAGACCTCTGAAATTGAAAAGAAAATTAAGTTACTGAACAAATGGAACAATGGAGAATTTTGAGAATTAGGCGTGACCGCTTAAGACAACTATGTTGGTGGGAGGCGGTGTTGCGGTGGTAGGAGTGGTTGGAACCTGCTGGAGGCCCGGAGTCAAGCGAGTGACGAAGGAGGAAGTCAAGGAAAAAGGGTTGGGGCTCTTAGAGAGGTGTCGTAGCCAAAATTGGCGGTGTAGTCGTCGGAGGATGGAGCTATCGTCGTCGAGAGAGAAACGAGAATCTGAACGAGGTAGTTGTCATCGTCGTCGAGAGAAAGAGAGATAAACGAGAGGAGCCGCGACAAAAACGAGAATCTGTAAAAATAACCTAAGTACTTGCCCCGCCCAACGTCCCGCCAAGCACCCGCCTAGCCCGCCCAATGCCCGCCTAGCCCGCCTAAATTTCCGCCCAGCCCATACCCTCGCCTAGCTACCTGCCTAGGCCATAATCGGTACGCCCGGAGGGCGCCCAGCGCCTAGGCGCCGCCTAGGGCGTTTTTTAGAACAGTGATCCTTCTTATCTTTTCCAAGTGAATTAGTCGGTGATATGAGAGTGTCAAAAGATTGTGAATTCTCAAGTCAGGACTTCTTGATACATTCTCTAAGAAACGTTTGTTGATGAACCCTCGTTCCATAATCACCCAGCTGGACTTCTTGAAGTCCTAAAAATAACTTGAGCTTACCGACCATACTCATTTCAAACTCATTTCACATGAGGTCGGCAAACTTCTTCAACAAAATGTGATATGTCAAACTGAAGATGATGTCATCGACATAGGCCTAAAGCACAACTTCTTTTGGTAAAAACATAGTCTTGTCTACTTCTCCTCGAACATATCCATGTTGAATCAAAAACTAGGACAAACGAACATATCAAGCAAGAGACGCTTGTTTCAAGCCATAAAAGAGTTTTGTCCAATTTGTAAACATAATTCGGGTCGGCGTCATCTTCAAAACCCAGAGTCTGTTGAACACCCACTTCTTCCTTTAGATTTCCATTCAAAAATGTAGTCTTGACATTCATTTGTTGAAGCTTGAACTCATGGTGAGCAAAGTAGGCCATTAGCAAGCTAATATCTTTGAGATGAGCAATTGGAGAAAAAGTCTCGTCATATTCATTGTCTTCCTACTGGTTGTAACCTTTTACCACTAACCGTGTACAAGTATTAGACTACATTTCCTTCATCATCCATCTTATTTATGAACACTCAACGTGTTCTAATCACTGTCCTTCCCTTTGGCCTGGGACGAAGTGCCAAACCTTATTGCACTCAAATTGATGAAGCTTTACTTGCATAGCACTGACCTAGTCCAAATCTTTCAAAGCTCGATCAACATTCTTGGGATCCATCATGAAAATGAAAGTGTTTAAAGCAAAGAATTTATTCAGGAAGACCTTATCTACACACCCATGGAAAAATTAGTAAGGATGTTGGTGATAGGATGATCACTCTTCTATTGATAGTTGTGGAAGGTAGTTGAGATCAATCATCGACATTATTCTGAGCCGTACTCTCTAAATTTTCTTCAGAGTTTTCTATACATGTATTCTTGTCAATGACTCCTCAGCTGCATCCTAATTCTCTGACCTATCATTCTCTCAGTCTTGATCATGCTCATTTGTTCTGTCTGAGTCGATGACACTAGTATTGTCACCGACTGCTATTTCTTTTCTTTTGTTGTAGTCTAAGAAACTTCTTCTTGAACTAGACAATAACCTTGATCACCTTCATAGTGATCCTGAACCATAGAGTCAACTGCAATATTCTCATCAAACACAACATTAACACTTTCCTCAATTTTCTTCATCCTCTTCTTGAACACTTTGTAGGCTTTGCTGTTTTAAGAGTAACCTACAAAAGTGCCAACATCACTCCTTGGATTGAAATTTCCTAGACTATCTTTGTTGTTGTTGTGAATATAGCATCTACACCCAAAGGTGATTAAGTGGGCGTCATTAGGATTAACTCGTCCTCTCAACAATTCATAAGGAGGTTTTCAAAGCAGTGGATGAAGCATGTCTCTATTTAGCACATAGCAAGAAGCATTTATGGCTTCACCCCAGAAATTTCTTGGAACACCACTAGAGATAAAACAGTGTTCACTACATGTGATGTGACTCTACTAAGGTCATCACATCATTAGCAGGTGGGGCGTACTTGTCACGTTAGAAGACCACGACTTGTGTGGTTCATCGCTTGGTTTGTGAGGGTGTTTTTATGACATTATGAAACTTTGGGTGTCGTTTTGAAAACTTGGTTTAATATTTGCTTAAGTGGCCGATTGTATGCTTATGAGTCTTTATAAGCCACTAGGGCATCACTTGTTAGGGTAGATTGTGTTGGAACCAAAGGTTATTTGTTTTTCTCTTAATTTCTACAATGAAAAGCCATAGCTTTGGTTGGTTCGGTTTTTGAAGATCGTGAGTCATATCGATCTCTTGTAGCCCCTATCTAGATGAGTCATATCCTACATCAAACCTAGCTTGTGTTTCTTAAAGGTGCTTAAAATCCTTCCAAGAATACATCCATATCCTTCACTCTCATCTCATTCAAATTTCCCATTCCATAGTCACTTCATTAATCTAAATCAATCTCATTCAAACTTTCCTCGAAATCTCTTCACGTTGTATTCTGCGACAATTGAGTGGAATTATAATAACTTTCGATCCAAAAATGATCTTGATCTCAACTTTTTATGAATTCAACTAGAATCATAGATATAACTCCTCGAGTTGGAATCACTCAAATCGGAGTCCAGAGTAAGGAGAACTGCCCTTGTGAAGGCAGAGTAGAAGTTTTGTCCAAAACCTTTCTCGCAGATCAAGCCTTGTCTACTACCAAGTCTACCTTGCACCGAACTGCCTACAATGATCCTCATCATGTGGTATAAGAGGATGCAAGGTATTCACCATAGATATTGATCTTTGTACTTGAAATTAACTGGGTTGCAAATGCTTTAGAAGCCACCCCTTTTACCCTTGTTGTCGATTTGTGTCGGTTGCCTTAGATTGGGTCGTTTGTATCATTAGTTTGCCTTGTTGTGTGTTGTCATGAATTGTATTTATTGCAGCCAAAACCCATGCCTAGGGTAGAACATAATCACCTAAAGTTTGCTCTTCCGAAGAAACAAAACAGAAAAGCCAAAAAAATCCATTAAAGAACATGCTTTCAACTTCGGTTATTTAAGTATCTTACTTTTTGTTGGAGGCAGAGTAAAATTCGTTCCCTTTTCCTTTAAAACCAGATGAGATAATTCTATGAAATTGCACACTTTAATTACATATGAGCTTGTTTAGGAATCGGTTTAAGATACCGGAACATTGATAGGCTATTTTCCTACACCGCAAGTGTACGGTTCGGTTGTAGTAATCAAGGTGTCGAACACAGGGAACTTTGTAGTACCAATTGATATTCGAACTAGCAGATCAAGCCAAATAAATAAGAAAAGAGTTTATGCTTGAATTGAAATGTAAACAAGTAATTGAAAATAACAAGGATATATCAATGGAGAAAAACTTCCAAGGTTAGGATTCCCACAATGATGTTTCAGTAGGTTTTAAGCGATGTCTACTTGGATTTCAACTTGAATGTCGTTTGAAGGAACTCACTATCTAAAACCAACACAAATCTCTTTTCAGAAAATATGTGAATGTGCCTAGACTCAACTAATAATCGTTGTCGCGTAAGATTAATCAGTTTTAGACCCTTTAAGCTCTTTAGAGACTAGGGGAAAACAAACCCAGCATTCGCTGTCGCGTTCCGCTAGAATTATCCAACCCTAGAACTACTACGATAGTTGAAATTCACACAAGAGAAATTAAGTTGCTGCCGCATAAATAACTCTCTAGTTTAATACCTAGGGATCTCATTCAGAACCAAATTTTGGTACTTGCCAATCAATATCCTGTTACGATTATCTCCTGTCGGTCTCAAATTATAACAAGAATCCTATATGCAAAGCAAATAGGGCATAAAACAACCTAGGATTAAATCAAACTTCAATCAAGTTTCCATTCAACCAAACATCACAATTTAGATCTACCTACTCCATCATTGGGTTCACCAAACCTTAGAATAAGAGAATTAGCTAGACATGAGAAGAGAGAAAAGCAAATCAAATTTTATAAACAACATACCAAATTGTTTGCAAATAGATCCAATCTTCAATCCAAGCAAGTCTAGAACAAAAATCTCCAATCAATCTCCAACTAGGGTTTTTTCTCCCAAAAGAGAGAGGCTAAAATCTAAAAAAATAATAAGAGATAAAAATATAAAATTTGTCTTCCAAGTATTTAAACTAAGGCCCAAAAACAAGATTGAAAAACCCATAAGTCGGCGGAATTAAAACAGCACGCGGCCCAGAACTCGGTCCAGAGCTCGGTCGAGTTCTCAGCCCGAGTTCTCGTCGTAGTCAAGAACTCAGCCCAAGTTCTTGTCCAGCGTCAGCACATGAGTACTCCTTTGGTTGTGTAATTAAATGGGGCCTTTTTGATGGATTCCTTGGGCAATCTTCTCCTTGTTACCTCCACTTCCAAGCTAAGCTCATCCCTTCAAAGTAATCTACCCGAACATCTTCAAATCAAAGCCCACGAGCCTCCAAATACCCTGAAATCATGAAATGCAAGAGTAGACTCCGAACACAACAAACTAAACTAAAAAGCAACAAAACTACCAAAAGACAAGCAAATTAAACCTAAAATACGGAAGTAAACATGCCCTAAATCTATACCTAAATGCATGTTATCAAAATCCCCCAAGCTTAAACCTTACTTGTCCTCAAGTAAGAAATCAAATCCGACACCCCACAAGACAAGCAAGTCATGCATCCATTTTGACAACGAACTAGACAAAGAGTTTAGAAGCATAGAATGACAATCAAAATCATAGCTTGCATTTGTGAAATTCCAAGAAATTGTGTCAACATATTCATTCTAGACCTCACTTAGGATAATGTGTTTTTCGCTCTCTCTCAAGTGTTTAAATAGGACGTATTTCACTCAAATCTCACATTTGAAAGCTTAGCTACCATAAGCTTGCAAAAGCGTTCTAAATCTCCACCGCATGGGACCTTGCATTTAACAATGATCACGAGGTCTTTTATTGGGTTGTAATGGGGCCAAGGTGATAAGAAATAGGCGGGGAAATATTTAGGCCATGTGGTGCTAAATCCAGGAATCTAGACTTAACTAAACTCGATTGAACACCATTTCTCAAGATTTTCTTTCCACACAGCTTATTCTCATACACCAACACCCTTTATTCCCTTATTTCTCATACTCCTTTTTTTTCGCTTTTTTTTTCATTGCATTTTCTGATTTTTGATTTTTTTTTCTTTCGATTTTCCAAGATAAAAAGTACTAGCACATTACACAACCCAATCACCAAATACATATAAATCTCCTCCAAGCTTAGCTTGCAACCACAGATTCAATCAAGTAATAATCCTAATTCCCGGATGGGTCAGGCTTATATAGGCTCGGAATTATTTTTGTGGAGCTTCAAAAGAATAAGGCTAATTTAGGCTCGAAAAGGGCTTCAAAAAGAAGATAATATGCAGGGTGGATAAGGAGTATAAAGGCTAAGAAAACAGTGCCTCAATCACTTCAAAGTCGCATGCAAGAGTCATAAGAGCGGTCTTGAAAAAGAGTCAAAAGCAAGTTCTAGAGGAAGCAATCAAAGTGAGCATCACACATAAAAAGAAAGGACATCATGACATTATTTAGTCCTAAGAAAAGGCAAACAATAATCCTCACAAGGCTTTTTGTCTAGAACTTCAATATTAACTCAAGTTTCAAAGAATATGCAAGCTCATTCAATCATCAAGCTAATTCATAACATAGCTAGTCATCATCAAAATTTCAAGCATTTCAAGCAAGTCTATGGGATAGGAATTCATTCAAAAATTATGAAGAACAAGGGGCTTTTTACTTTAGGGAAAATTAATAACTCCTAAAAATGCATTTTTTTTTCATTTTTGACATTTTTCTAGTTTTTTTTTCAATTATATATATATATATATGCAAATCTAACATGCAACTACATGCATCTAACTAACATGAAACATGTTTGCCTCCCCCAAGCTTAACTTCTACATTGTCCCTAATGTAGAAAATTAAAGTGAGAAAAGAGAAACACTCACAAGGTATCTAGTTGTGTGGAGGAGGTGGAGCAGTTGTAGGGGCAAAAGGAGAAGGCCCCTTTCTTTCATTTGATGTTTAGACATGATTTCACCTAAAAACCTACACACAAGCAAACAAGCACACCAAACAAAGCAAAGCCATATTTTCGTCGTCCCGGCAAGGACGACCAACGACAAAGATAATTCAAGTTCTAATCTATGCAATTGTCAATGAAAAGAACTTAGAACTCAAATTTAATCAACATCCAAGTTTAGAAAATTTTTCCCATAGCATAAAATCCGGGCATGGACGATCAAGTAGCTGAACTGATTGAGTGTGCAGCCGACGTGGGCAGCCGGAGGTAGAATGGAGAGAAGGCCGGAGATGAAGGGGCGAGAGATCGAGACTGGATGAGGCTGAGGGAGAGAGAATAACGAGAAAGAGAGGATAGGATAGAGGTGAAAGAAAAAAGGATAGAATTTTTTTTACTTGATCTCGCTGAACGAAATAAAAAGAATTTTTTTCCGCCGAGAACTCGGGTGAGAACTTGGTCGAGTTCTCAGCCCGAGTTCTTGACAATTTTATTTTATTTTATTTTTATTTTTTTAACGTCGTTCGCCGAGAACTCGGGTGAGAACTCGGGCGAGTTCTCAGCCCGAGTTCTTGTAATGACCGCCACTCGGGCCGTAACTCGGTCGAGTTATGGCCCGAGTTCTTGTCGACCTTGAACGAGCTTTTGCCCCTTTTTTTTTAAGGAAAAAATAATACATACCTAATGGGTTGCCTCCCATCCAGCGCTTGTTTAAGGTCGTTAGCTTGACCGTTCTTCTTCATTCAAGTGCCTGGGTCAGGAGGGTCTTTAGTACCCACTCTAATCGGATTGGATTCCGCTGCAAGTTTCAGTCTATGCCTCTGCACTTTAAACTTTCCCGAGTTTTTATGTCAAAGCTCAATGCTCCCTCCTTGTAAAACTCGAGTTACTAGGTATGGTCCCGACCATCTTGTTCCTTTGGCTCCAGGAAACATGTTAGATCTTTCATGGAACAACATCACCTTATCTCCTCTTTTAATCTCAACTTTTGCTCGGTCTTTCTTCTTTTTCTTGTGATCCCTACCCTTTATATCCTCAACAATATCACCATCCATGAGACTTGTAACTTCCACTGTTTCTTGAGAAGGTTGAGCAATATCAGATTGAATCTCCTCATTAGCCAGCTTCACTTCAATACTACAACAAGCTACTTTTACAGTCTCTTGTGGAGGATTCTTGTGCACTTCAAGGAAGTTATCTTTGAAATATTCATACTCTATCTTCTCTTCCCCAATAGTGAGTGAGATCTTGTCATTTCTGACATCAATGTTAGCTCCAGCAGTGGCTAAAAAGGGTCTCCCAAATATGATAGGAGTCCTATCATTCATCACCTCCATATCAAGAATCACAAAATCTCCTGGTATAAAGAACTTGCCCACCTTCACTGGAAAGTTCTCAATAATTCCCACAGGATGAGTGACTGAGTTATCAGCCATGATAAGACGCATCTTGGTTGGAATAGGATCACCCAAATTCAGATTTTTGCAAATTGACAAGGGCATGATATTGACACTAGAACCAAGATCACAAAGGCAATCATATTGAAGAGAACCAAAACCCGCAGGGATAAAGAACTCGCCTGGATCTTTTAGCTTTCTTGGCATCTTCTCAACTTGATCCATCACCAAGGCGACTGTCTCATAGTCTTCAATCCTCCTCTTTTTGCATAGAATCTCCTTCAAGAATTTTGCTTATGTAGGCATTTGAGTGAGGACATCGATGAAAGGAATGTCAATGTGGAGCTTCTTTATCATACTCATGAATTTCCCAAATAGTTGCTCTTGCACCACCTGAATCTTCCTTTGTGGGAAAGGTAGAGGTGGTTTGTAAGGTGGGGGAGCAACATATTTAGGTTCTTCATCATTAGATGGCTTCTCCGTTGTCTTTTCTACAACTCCTTTTTTCGTCGGTGGGAGCTCTTCAAGCCCTTTTCCACTCCTTAGAGTGACAGCCCGACATTGCTCCTTAGGATTGACTTCAGGTTTCCCAGGCAATTGACCAGGCAGTCTAGGAACATTCAAAGCTTGTTGAGCCACTTGTTGTTCTATGATCTTCAAATTCTTCCCCTGAGCTCTCACTTCTTCTGTTAGCGTCTTCATGGAGGTGGCAAGGCTCTCAATAGCAATCTCCCATGCAGGCTTTTGGGAGGGTTGAGCATCTTGGTTTGGGTGTAGTGGTGCTCTTGGTGGAAACCCAAGAGGTGCTCGCTGTTGTGACTGATTGTTCCCATAAGAGAAGTTGGGGTGATTTCTCCAACCAGGGTTGTAGGAATTAGAGTAAGGATCATTCCTAGGCCCCTTGTCAAAGTTATTCATGTATCTCACCTCCTCCTCATGTGGTTCCTCCTTGGAAGTAAATAATTGGCAGGCTGATATAGTATGATAACATGCTCCACAAAACTGACAAACAACATTTGAAACAGCTTGAGAAGGACTTCCATTAGTAGAGACGGGAGAGCCATTCATCTTTAATTTCAACTGCTTGATCTCCTGAGTCATGGCATCAATCTGTGCCTGGTGCAAAGTCTCTGTATCAACCTCATAAAGCCCAGCTGATCTCTTAGAGCTTGGAATAGATCGAGCATCATTATAGTAGTGAGTATGCTGAGCAATATCCTCAATCTGATCCCAAGAGTCATCAACATTCATCTTCATAATAGTACCTCCAGATGAGGCATCAATGAGCAGCCTGGTGGTGTTGTCAACAACATTGTAAAAAGTGTGAAGAAGCACCCACTTGTCTATTCCATGGTGAGGACATAACAATAGGAGCTCCTTGAACCTCTCCCAACCTTCATAAAGAGATTCCCCATCCTTCATTTGAAATGAGCTGATTTGGTTCCTCATCTCTGCAGTCTTCTTAGGTGGGAAATACTTGGTCAGGAAAGCTTTGGCCAACTCATCCCATGTAGTGATAGTGCCATGAGGCAGGGCCTTGAACCATGCTTTAGTCCTGTCTCTTAGAGAGAATGAGAAGGTGCGCAAATAAAGCGCGTCATTAGAAACATCATGAATCTTCACCGTATCCATAAGCTCCAGAAAAGTGTTGAGATGTTGGTGAGGATTCTCAGAAGGTAGACCTCCAAACTGATTCTGCTGAACCATATTAATCAAAGATGGCTTCAGCTCAAAATTCCTAGCCTGAACTGGAGGTCGGACCACACCAGCTGTGGGTCCTTGATGGCGTGGCAACACATAATCACCCAGTGTCATAGGTGGTTGAGCATTCAGCTGTTGTTGCAACAATTGTTGTTGTTGTAGTTGTTGTTGTTGCAACAACAATTGTTGTTGTGCATTTGCCTGATCGCCTTCCATAGCTTGGTTTTCAGCTTCCCTTTGCTCTCTTCTTCTCCTATGAAAAGCACGCTCGGGTTCAGAATTGTAGTTGTTAAGTGCACTAGCGCTCAGAGTTCTTCTCATAAGAAGGAGAACAAACTGAAACCAAAACCAAAAAGAAACAAATTAAAAATAAAAACAAGACTTAATCTACCGGTTGCGAGAGACAACCGATACTAGCAATAGTTCCCCGGCAACGGCGCCAAAAACTTGATAGGCTATTTTCCTACACCGCAAGTGTACGGTTCGGTTGTAGTAATCAAGGTGTCGAACACAGGGAACTTTGTAGTACCAATTGATATTCGAACTAGCAGATCAAGCCAAATAAATAAGAAAAGAGTTTATGCTTGAATTGAAATGTAAACAAGTAATTGAAAATAACAAGGATATATCAATGGAGAAAAACTTCCAAGGTTAGGATTCCCACAATGATGTTTCAGTAGGTTTTAAGCGATGTCTACTTGGATTTCAACTTGAATGTCGTTTGAAGGAACTCACTATCTAAAACCAACACAAATCTCTTTTCAGAAAATATGTGAATGTGCCTAGACTCAACTAATAATCGTTGTCGCGTAAGATTAATCAGTTTTAGACCCTTTAAGCTCTTTAGAGACTAGGGGAAAACAAACCCAGCATTCGCTGTCGCGTTCCGCTAGAATTATCCAACCCTAGAACTACTACGATAGTTGAAATTCACACAAGAGAAATTAAGTTGCTGCCGCATAAATAACTCTCTAGTTTAATACCTAGGGATCTCATTCAGAACCAAATTTTGGTACTTGCCAATCAATATCCTGTTACGATTATCTCCTGTCGGTCTCAAATTATAACAAGAATCCTATATGCAAAGCAAATAGGGCATAAAACAACCTAGGATTAAATCAAACTTCAATCAAGTTTCCATTCAACCAAACATCACAATTTAGATCTACCTACTCCATCATTGGGTTCACCAAACCTTAGAATAAGAGAATTAGCTAGACATGAGAAGAGAGAAAAGCAAATCAAATTTTATAAACAACATACCAAATTGTTTGCAAATAGATCCAATCTTCAATCCAAGCAAGTCTAGAACAAAAATCTCCAATCAATCTCCAACTAGGGTTTTTTCTCCCAAAAGAGAGAGGCTAAAATCTAAAAAAATAATAAGAGATAAAAATATAAAATTTGTCTTCCAAGTATTTAAACTAAGGCCCAAAAACAAGATTGAAAAACCCATAAGTCGGCGGAATTAAAACAGCACGCGGCCCAGAACTCGGTCCAGAGCTCGGTCGAGTTCTCAGCCCGAGTTCTCGTCGTAGTCAAGAACTCAGCCCAAGTTCTTGTCCAGCGTCAGCACATGAGTACTCCTTTGGTTGTGTAATTAAATGGGGCCTTTTTGATGGATTCCTTGGGCAATCTTCTCCTTGTTACCTCCACTTCCAAGCTAAGCTCATCCCTTCAAAGTAATCTACCCGAACATCTTCAAATCAAAGCCCACGAGCCTCCAAATACCCTGAAATCATGAAATGCAAGAGTAGACTCCGAACACAACAAACTAAACTAAAAAGCAACAAAACTACCAAAAGACAAGCAAATTAAACCTAAAATACGGAAGTAAACATGCCCTAAATCTATACCTAAATGCATGTTATCAAAATCCCCCAAGCTTAAACCTTACTTGTCCTCAAGTAAGAAATCAAATCCGACACCCCACAAGACAAGCAAGTCATGCATCCATTTTGACAACGAACTAGACAAAGAGTTTAGAAGCATAGAATGACAATCAAAATCATAGCTTGCATTTGTGAAATTCCAAGAAATTGTGTCAACATATTCATTCTAGACCTCACTTAGGATAATGTGTTTTTCGCTCTCTCTCAAGTGTTTAAATAGGACGTATTTCACTCAAATCTCACATTTGAAAGCTTAGCTACCATAAGCTTGCAAAAGCGTTCTAAATCTCCACCGCATGGGACCTTGCATTTAACAATGATCACGAGGTCTTTTATTGGGTTGTAATGGGGCCAAGGTGATAAGAAATAGGCGGGGAAATATTTAGGCCATGTGGTGCTAAATCCAGGAATCTAGACTTAACTAAACTCGATTGAACACCATTTCTCAAGATTTTCTTTCCACACAGCTTATTCTCATACACCAACACCCTTTATTCCCTTATTTCTCATACTCCTTTTTTTTCGCTTTTTTTTTCATTGCATTTTCTGATTTTTGATTTTTTTTTCTTTCGATTTTCCAAGATAAAAAGTACTAGCACATTACACAACCCAATCACCAAATACATATAAATCTCCTCCAAGCTTAGCTTGCAACCACAGATTCAATCAAGTAATAATCCTAATTCCCGGATGGGTCAGGCTTATATAGGCTCGGAATTATTTTTGTGGAGCTTCAAAAGAATAAGGCTAATTTAGGCTCGAAAAGGGCTTCAAAAAGAAGATAATATGCAGGGTGGATAAGGAGTATAAAGGCTAAGAAAACAGTGCCTCAATCACTTCAAAGTCGCATGCAAGAGTCATAAGAGCGGTCTTGAAAAAGAGTCAAAAGCAAGTTCTAGAGGAAGCAATCAAAGTGAGCATCACACATAAAAAGAAAGGACATCATGACATTATTTAGTCCTAAGAAAAGGCAAACAATAATCCTCACAAGGCTTTTTGTCTAGAACTTCAATATTAACTCAAGTTTCAAAGAATATGCAAGCTCATTCAATCATCAAGCTAATTCATAACATAGCTAGTCATCATCAAAATTTCAAGCATTTCAAGCAAGTCTATGGGATAGGAATTCATTCAAAAATTATGAAGAACAAGGGGCTTTTTACTTTAGGGAAAATTAATAACTCCTAAAAATGCATTTTTTTTTCATTTTTGACATTTTTCTAGTTTTTTTTTCAATTATATATATATATATATGCAAATCTAACATGCAACTACATGCATCTAACTAACATGAAACATGTTTGCCTCCCCCAAGCTTAACTTCTACATTGTCCCTAATGTAGAAAATTAAAGTGAGAAAAGAGAAACACTCACAAGGTATCTAGTTGTGTGGAGGAGGTGGAGCAGTTGTAGGGGCAAAAGGAGAAGGCCCCTTTCTTTCATTTGATGTTTAGACATGATTTCACCTAAAAACCTACACACAAGCAAACAAGCACACCAAACAAAGCAAAGCCATATTTTCGTCGTCCCGGCAAGGACGACCAACGACAAAGATAATTCAAGTTCTAATCTATGCAATTGTCAATGAAAAGAACTTAGAACTCAAATTTAATCAACATCCAAGTTTAGAAAATTTTTCCCATAGCATAAAATCCGGGCATGGACGATCAAGTAGCTGAACTGATTGAGTGTGCAGCCGACGTGGGCAGCCGGAGGTAGAATGGAGAGAAGGCCGGAGATGAAGGGGCGAGAGATCGAGACTGGATGAGGCTGAGGGAGAGAGAATAACGAGAAAGAGAGGATAGGATAGAGGTGAAAGAAAAAAGGATAGAATTTTTTTTTACTTGATCTCGCTGAACGAAATAAAAAGAATTTTTTTCCGCCGAGAACTCGGGTGAGAACTTGGTCGAGTTCTCAGCCCGAGTTCTTGACAATTTTATTTTATTTTATTTTTATTTTTTTAACGTCGTTCGCCGAGAACTCGGGTGAGAACTCGGGCGAGTTCTCAGCCCGAGTTCTTGTAATGACCGCCACTCGGGCCGTAACTCGGTCGAGTTATGGCCCGAGTTCTTGTCGACCTTGAACGAGCTTTTGCCCCTTTTTTTTTAAGGAAAAAATAATACATACCTAATGGGTTGCCTCCCATCCAGCGCTTGTTTAAGGTCGTTAGCTTGACCGTTCTTCTTCATTCAAGTGCCTGGGTCAGGAGGGTCTTTAGTACCCACTCTAATCGGATTGGATTCCGCTGCAAGTTTCAGTCTATGCCTCTGCACTTTAAACTTTCCCGAGTTTTTATGTCAAAGCTCAATGCTCCCTCCTTGTAAAACTCGAGTTACTAGGTATGGTCCCGACCATCTTGTTCCTTTGGCTCCAGGAAACATGTTAGATCTTTCATGGAACAACATCACCTTATCTCCTCTTTTAATCTCAACTTTTGCTCGGTCTTTCTTCTTTTTCTTGTGATCCCTACCCTTTATATCCTCAACAATATCACCATCCATGAGACTTGTAACTTCCACTGTTTCTTGAGAAGGTTGAGCAATATCAGATTGAATCTCCTCATTAGCCAGCTTCACTTCAATACTACAACAAGCTACTTTTACAGTCTCTTGTGGAGGATTCTTGTGCACTTCAAGGAAGTTATCTTTGAAATATTCATACTCTATCTTCTCTTCCCCAATAGTGAGTGAGATCTTGTCATTTCTGACATCAATGTTAGCTCCAGCAGTGGCTAAAAAGGGTCTCCCAAATATGATAGGAGTCCTATCATTCATCACCTCCATATCAAGAATCACAAAATCTCCTGGTATAAAGAACTTGCCCACCTTCACTGGAAAGTTCTCAATAATTCCCACAGGATGAGTGACTGAGTTATCAGCCATGATAAGACGCATCTTGGTTGGAATAGGATCACCCAAATTCAGATTTTTGCAAATTGACAAGGGCATGATATTGACACTAGAACCAAGATCACAAAGGCAATCATATTGAAGAGAACCAAAACCCGCAGGGATAAAGAACTCGCCTGGATCTTTTAGCTTTCTTGGCATCTTCTCAACTTGATCCATCACCAAGGCGACTGTCTCATAGTCTTCAATCCTCCTCTTTTTGCATAGAATCTCCTTCAAGAATTTTGCTTATGTAGGCATTTGAGTGAGGACATCGATGAAAGGAATGTCAATGTGGAGCTTCTTTATCATACTCATGAATTTCCCAAATAGTTGCTCTTGCACCACCTGAATCTTCCTTTGTGGGAAAGGTAGAGGTGGTTTGTAAGGTGGGGGAGCAACATATTTAGGTTCTTCATCATTAGATGGCTTCTCCGTTGTCTTTTCTACAACTCCTTTTTTCGTCGGTGGGAGCTCTTCAAGCCCTTTTCCACTCCTTAGAGTGACAGCCCGACATTGCTCCTTAGGATTGACTTCAGGTTTCCCAGGCAATTGACCAGGCAGTCTAGGAACATTCAAAGCTTGTTGAGCCACTTGTTGTTCTATGATCTTCAAATTCTTCCCCTGAGCTCTCACTTCTTCTGTTAGCGTCTTCATGGAGGTGGCAAGGCTCTCAATAGCAATCTCCCATGCAGGCTTTTGGGAGGGTTGAGCATCTTGGTTTGGGTGTAGTGGTGCTCTTGGTGGAAACCCAAGAGGTGCTCGCTGTTGTGACTGATTGTTCCCATAAGAGAAGTTGGGGTGATTTCTCCAACCAGGGTTGTAGGAATTAGAGTAAGGATCATTCCTAGGCCCCTTGTCAAAGTTATTCATGTATCTCACCTCCTCCTCATGTGGTTCCTCCTTGGAAGTAAATAATTGGCAGGCTGATATAGTATGATAACATGCTCCACAAAACTGACAAACAACATTTGAAACAGCTTGAGAAGGACTTCCATTAGTAGAGACGGGAGAGCCATTCATCTTTAATTTCAACTGCTTGATCTCCTGAGTCATGGCATCAATCTGTGCCTGGTGCAAAGTCTCTGTATCAACCTCATAAAGCCCAGCTGATCTCTTAGAGCTTGGAATAGATCGAGCATCATTATAGTAGTGAGTATGCTGAGCAATATCCTCAATCTGATCCCAAGAGTCATCAACATTCATCTTCATAATAGTACCTCCAGATGAGGCATCAATGAGCAGCCTGGTGGTGTTGTCAACAACATTGTAAAAAGTGTGAAGAAGCACCCACTTGTCTATTCCATGGTGAGGACATAACAATAGGAGCTCCTTGAACCTCTCCCAACCTTCATAAAGAGATTCCCCATCCTTCATTTGAAATGAGCTGATTTGGTTCCTCATCTCTGCAGTCTTCTTAGGTGGGAAATACTTGGTCAGGAAAGCTTTGGCCAACTCATCCCATGTAGTGATAGTGCCATGAGGCAGGGCCTTGAACCATGCTTTAGTCCTGTCTCTTAGAGAGAATGAGAAGGTGCGCAAATAAAGCGCGTCATTAGAAACATCATGAATCTTCACCGTATCCATAAGCTCCAGAAAAGTGTTGAGATGTTGGTGAGGATTCTCAGAAGGTAGACCTCCAAACTGATTCTGCTGAACCATATTAATCAAAGATGGCTTCAGCTCAAAATTCCTAGCCTGAACTGGAGGTCGGACCACACCAGCTGTGGGTCCTTGATGGCGTGGCAACACATAATCACCCAGTGTCATAGGTGGTTGAGCATTCAGCTGTTGTTGCAACAATTGTTGTTGTTGTAGTTGTTGTTGTTGCAACAACAATTGTTGTTGTGCATTTGCCTGATCGCCTTCCATAGCTTGGTTTTCAGCTTCCCTTTGCTCTCTTCTTCTCCTATGAAAAGCACGCTCGGGTTCAGAATTGTAGTTGTTAAGTGCACTAGCGCTCAGAGTTCTTCTCATAAGAAGGAGAACAAACTGAAACCAAAACCAAAAAGAAACAAATTAAAAATAAAAACAAGACTTAATCTACCGGTTGCGAGAGACAACCGATACTAGCAATAGTTCCCCGGCAACGGCGCCAAAAACTTGATAGGCTATTTTCCTACACCGCAAGTGTACGGTTCGGTTGTAGTAATCAAGGTGTCGAACACAGGGAACTTTGTAGTACCAATTGATATTCGAACTAGCAGATCAAGCCAAATAAATAAGAAAAGAGTTTATGCTTGAATTGAAATGTAAACAAGTAATTGAAAATAACAAGGATATATCAATGGAGAAAAACTTCCAAGGTTAGGATTCCCACAATGATGTTTCAGTAGGTTTTAAGCGATGTCTACTTGGATTTCAACTTGAATGTCGTTTGAAGGAACTCACTATCTAAAACCAACACAAATCTCTTTTCAGAAAATATGTGAATGTGCCTAGACTCAACTAATAATCGCTGTCGCGTAAGATTAATCAGTTTTAGACCCTTTAAGCTCTTTAGAGACTAGGGGAAAACAAACCCAGCATTCGCTGTCGCGTTCCGCTAGAATTATCCAACCCTAGAACTACTACGATAGTTGAAATTCACACAAGAGAAATTAAGTTGCTGCCGCATAAATAACTCTCTAGTTTAATACCTAGGGATCTCATTCAGAACCAAATTTTGGTACTTGCCAATCAATATCCTGTTACGATTATCTCCTGTCGGTCTCAAATTATAACAAGAATCCTATATGCAAAGCAAATAGGGCATAAAACAACCTAGGATTAAATCAAACTTCAATCAAGTTTCCATTCAACCAAACATCACAATTTAGATCTACCTACTCCATCATTGGGTTCACCAAACCTTAGAATAAGAGAATTAGCTAGACATGAGAAGAGAGAAAAGCAAATCAAATTTTATAAACAACATACCAAATTGTTTGCAAATAGATCCAATCTTCAATCCAAGCAAGTCTAGAACAAAAATCTCCAATCAATCTCCAACTAGGGTTTTTTCTCCCAAAAGAGAGAGGCTAAAATCTAAAAAAATAATAAGAGATAAAAATATAAAATTTGTCTTCCAAGTATTTAAACTAAGGCCCAAAAACAAGATTGAAAAGCCCATAAGTCGGCGGAATTAAAACAGCACGCGGCCCAGAACTCGGTCCAGAACTCGGTCGAGTTCTCAGCCCGAGTTCTCGTCGTAGTCAAGAACTCAGCCCAAGTTCTTGTCCAGCGTCAGCACATGAGTACTCCTTTGGTTGTGTAATTAAATGGGGCCTTTTTGATGGATTCCTTGGGCAATCTTCTCCTTGTTACCTCCACTTCCAAGCTAAGCTCATCCCTTCAAAGTAATCTACCCGAACATCTTCAAATCAAAGCCCACGAGCCTCCAAATACCCTGAAATCATGAAATGCAAGAGTAGACTCCGAACACAACAAACTAAACTAAAAAGCAACAAAACTACCAAAAGACAAGCAAATTAAACCTAAAATACGGAAGTAAACATGCCCTAAATCTATACCTAAATGCATGTTATCAAACATCGAATCAAAACACTAATTAAAGTCATTGTGTTTGCTTTTGTGTTAGTTTGTTTCGGTTAAGTTAAAAAATTCAGAATTAGTGCCTTACGAAAATTATCCGCACTCGGTGGGAAAAAGAAGTGGGGCTTAGAAAAACTCGGATCCGACGAAAGTTTAAAAGAGTTCGGACATAGAAAAAGTCGGATCCCACATGCAAAAGAATCCGAGCTAGGCACGAGTCAAAAACTTGTTGTCCTAAGACTTACTTGGTACTTAGTAGCTTCTTAAATCCATCGAATTCCTAGATGAGTGTACTTGCTTGTGTGTGATTTTTTGTGTTGTTTCCAAGCCATCCCTTTTGCCTTGCTGAGACCTAGCTTCTTGCAATTTGATTTGGTTTCATTTCTAGGTCAATTTTAGTGAATCGTGTGGTTGACGATATCACTTGTGTTTGTTGGATTTGATTTGTTTGGCTTGTGTGAAAGATGACACACTACGCTAAGGTAGTCACATCATGAGCAGGTGCAGGCGTGCTTGTCATGTTAGAATGCCACGACTTGCTTGGTTCATTGCTTGGTTTGTGAGGTTGTTTTTATAACATTATGAAACTTTGGGTGTCATTTTAGAAACTTGGTTTAACATTTTTGTAAGTGGCCAGTTACATCCTTGTGTGTCTTTATAAGTCACTAGGGCATCACTTGTTAGGGTAGATTATGTTGATACCGCATGTTGTTTGTTTTTCTCTCAATTTTCACATGAAAAGCTATAGCTTTGGCTATTTTGGGTTTTGAAGATCGCGAGCATATCAATCTCTTAGAGCCTTGTATATAGGAGAGTCATATCCTAAATTGAACTCTAGTTTGTGTTTCTTGAAGGTGTGTAATATACTTCCAAATAAACATCCATATCCTTCACTCTCATCTCATCCAAACGTCCCATTCCATCGCCACTTCATCAATCTATATCAATCTCATTCAAAATTCCCTCGAAATCTCTTATCGGTGGATTATGCGACACCTCAGTGGAATTATCATAACTTCTGATTCACAAATTATCTTGATATTAAATTTTGGGAAATTCAACTAGAATTATATATCTAGCTCCTTGAGTTGTAATCGCTCAAATCAGAGTCCGGATTAGGGAGAACCTCCATTGTGAAGCCAGAGTAGAAGTTTTGTGATAGCATGCATTTAGGTATAGATTTAGGACATGTTTACTTTCGTCTTTTAGGTTTATTTTTCTTCTCTTTTGGTAGTTTTTTAGTTTTTTAGTTTTTTAGTTTTTTAGTTTTTTAGTTTAGTTTGTTGTGTTCGGAGTCTACTCTTGTATTTCATGATTTCAGGGTATTTTGGACGCTCATGAGCTTTGATTTGAAGATGTTCGAGTGGATTAGTTTGAAGGAATGATGCTAAGCTTGGAAGTGGAATTAACAAGGAGAAGATTGCCCAAGGAATTCATCAAGAAGATCCCACTTAATCAAACAACAAAAGGGGTACACATGTGCTTGATATCCGCTTTTTAGGTACGTTTTTAGTGTCTAGATAGATTAGATTTAGTTGGTTTTAGTACTAGAGTTTTATGTTTTTGAGTCTTTTTGTTTTAGTTTTCGTATTTCCATGAGATTCGGAAACTACGCATCTTTTATGTCTTTTTGTAGGAGTTTTGGAGCTTGAAAGAAGAGTTTGGAGCATTACAAGAGAAGACGGAGATTAAGTGCTCAAGTAAAGTCATTGAAGATCAAGTTTGAGCTTGGAAAGAGATAGATAAATTCGTTACTAGAACATAGGAAAAAGAATCGAGTCAAACGGAGTTGTAACGAATCTTCTACGCAAGTTTTACTCAAGCACGACCCAACCATAAATCATGCTCTCAGGCACAACCCTAAGAGGGTCGTGCACGACCCTATCAGGGTCGTGCTAGACCCAGCCACAAATCCAACCCTCAGGACCGACTCCTTGGGGGGTCGTGCACGACCCATTTGGGTCGATCGGGGCGCCGACTCTTGCATTATTCCGAGATCTTTTGTAATATATTCTATCTTTTATTTTAGGAAGTAGTTTTATCTTGTTTCCTAGTGTAATTAGGGCTCCTTTTTCTCTATAAAAGGGGGGCTAGACCTTCTAGTTGAGGGGGGAGTTCTAGTTTTTGGCTTTTGGACGTTTTTAAGTGGATTGAGAGGAAGACTTGGAGGACAAGTTGGAGAAACTTGTAAGACTTCTTTTTAGTTTTTATTTGAGATTTCGGTTTGTTTATTTGATCATGTCTTCTTCTTTCTTCGCTATGTGTGAGTAGTTTTCTTAAATTCTAGGGTTGGGATAAAACCCAACACAATCATGCACGTCTAAACTTGAATTCATGACTTGAATACTTGAAGATCATATCTATCTATCTTGTGCTAAATACCTTTGCGAAAGTTGAGGCAATGTCTTGCAATTAACCTAAAAGTGAAAATGTAAAGTTGGTTGCTTGATTAGATCTAATAGGATTATTTGAGAAAGTTGATATTCCTGGGTTGAAGGATAGATAGAAAGTTGTTTAATTTGCGACAGTTGATTAAAAAACTTGAATTGTTTGCGACAGTTGACTTTTCTATGATCTAGATTGCATGATAGTTGTGAATTCTCGTTGAAAGCATGTATGGTTGTTGTTTTGGTAGCCCTAGCCCTAGGATTGCCTTTTTATATTTGATTAAAACCCATTAAGTTGACTCGATCTCGACCCCCATAAGGTCGTGTTTGACCTTTAGCCCTTTGTTTGTTCTCTTGCTTTTTGTAGTTTATTAACTAATCCTTAGCACTATTCTCATTCCCGTGGACGAACCTGACTCCCTGTACTCAGCGGGGTCTTGATATAAATTTATTTGTTCAAGAAACCCTTCAACAGTTCTGACGCTGGACAAGAACTTGGGCTGAGTTCTTGACTACGACGAGAACTCGGGCTGAGAACTCGATCGAGTTCTGGGCCGCGTGTCATGTTTTAATTACGAGACTTATGGGCTTTTCTCTCTTGTTCTTTTGGGCCCTAGTTTAAGTACTTGTAAGACAAGTTTTATATTGGAGTTGTTATTCTTTTGTTAGACTTGAGCCTCTCTCGGGGAGAAAAACCCTAGTTGGAGATTGATTGGAGATTTTTGTTCTAGACTTGCTTAGATTGAAGATTGAATCTATTTGCAAACAATTTGGTATGTTTATTTTAATTTGATTTTCTTTCTTCCCTTCTCATGTCTAGCTAATTCTCTTATTCTAAGGTTGGGTGAACCCAATTATGAAGTAGGTAGATCTGAATTGTGATGTTTGGTTGAATGAAAACTTGATTAAAGTTTGATTTAATCCTAGGTTACTTTATGCCCTATTTGCTTTGCATATAGGATTCTTGTTATGATTTGAGACCGACCGGAGATAATTTTAATGAGATATTGATTTTTCAAGTACCAAAAATTGGTTCTAAATAAGATCCCTAAGTATTAAACTAGAGAGATATTTATGCGACAACAATTTAATTTCTCTTGTGTGAATTTACACTATCGTAGTAGTTCTAGGGTTTAGATTATTCTAGCGGAACGCGATAGCGAATGCTAGGTTGTTTGCCCCTAGTCTCTAAAGAGCTTAAAGGGTCTAAAACTGATTAATCTTATGCGACAACGATTATTAGTTGAGTCTAGGAACATTCACATATCTTCTGAAAAGAGATTTGTGTTGGTTTTAGATAGTGAGTTCCTTCAGACAACATTCAAGTTGAAATCCAAATAAACATCACTTAAAATCTACTGAAACATCATTGTGGGAATCCTAACCTTGGAAGCTCTTCTCCACTGATATTTCCTTGTTATTTTCAATTACTTGTTAACATTTCAATTCAATCATAACCTCTTTTTATTATTTATTTGGCTTGATCTACTAGTTCGAATATCAATTGGTACTACAAAGTTCCCTGAGTTCGACACCTTGGTACTACAACTGAATCGTATACTTGCGGTGTAGGAAAATAGCCTATCAAGTTTTTGGCGCTGTTGCCGGGGAACTATTGCTAGTATTGGTTATCTGTCGCAACCAGTAGATTAAGTCTTGTTTTTATTTTTAATTTGTTTCTTTTTGGTTTTGCTTTCAGTTTGTTCTCCTTCTTATGAGAAGATCTCTGAGCGCTGGTGCACTACACAACTACGATTCTGAACCCAAGCGTGCTTTTCACAGAAGAAGAAGAGAGCAAAGGGAAGCTAGAACCCATGCTATGGAAGGCGATCAGGCAAATGCACAACAACAGTTGAATGCTCAACCACCTATGATGTTGTGTGATTATGTGTTGCCACGCCATCAAGGACCCACAACTGGTGTGGTCCGACCTCCAGTCCAGGCTAGGAATTTTGAGTTGAAGCCTATGGATACGGTGAAGATTCATGATATTTCTAAGGACGCGCTTTATTTGCGCACCTTCTCATTCTCTCTAAGAGACAGGGCTAAAGCTTGGTTCAAGGCCTTGCCTCATGGCACTATCACTACATGGGATGAGTTGGCCAAAGCTTTCCTAACTAAGTATTTCCCGCCTAAGAAGACTGCAGATATGAGGAATCAAATCAACTCTTTTCAAATGAAGGATGGGGAATCTCTTTATGAAGGTTGAGAGAGGTTCAAGAAGCTCCTATTGTTATGTCCTCATCATGGAATAGACAAGTGGGTTCTTCTTCACACTTTTTACAACGTTGTTGACAACACCACCAGGCTGCTCATTGATGCCTCACATGGAGGCACAATCATGAACATGAATGTTGATAATGCCTGAGATCAGATTGAGAATATTGCCCAACATACTCACTACTATAATGATGCTCGATCTATTCCAAGCTCTCAAAGATCAGCTGGGCTTTATGAGGTAGATAAGGAAACTCTACGTCAAGCACAGATGGAGGCTTTCTCTCAAGAGATCAAGCAGTTGAATTTGAAGGTGAATGGGCCTAATGAACTGAATGAAGGAAGCTCTAAACAGGTTGTCTCGGGTGTGGTGTGTCAGTTTTGTGGAGCAGGTGATCACACTATATCAGCTTGCTAAGTATTTTCTTCTAAGTAGGAACCACATGAGGAGGAGGTGAGATACATGAATAACTTTGACAGGGGGTCTAGGAATGATCCCTACTCTAATTAATACAACTCTAGTTGGAGAAATCACCCCAACTTCTCTTATGGGAACAATCAGTCACAACAATGAGTACCTCTTGGGTTTCTACCAAGAGCTCCACTAACCCAAACCAAGAGGCTCAACCCTCCCAAAAGCCTGCATGGGAGATTGCTATTGAGAGCCTTTCCACCTCCATGAAGATGCTAACAGAAGAAGTGAGAGCTCAGGGGAAGAATTTGAAGATCATAGAACAACAAGTGGCTCAACAAGCTTTGAATGTTCCTAGACCTCTTGGTCAATTGCCTGGGCAACCTGAAGTCAATCCTAAGGAGCAATGTCGGGCTGTCACTCTAAGGAGTGGAAAAGAGCTTGAAGAGTTTCCACCGGTGAACAAAGGAGTTGTAGAAAAGACAACAGAGAAGCCATCCAATGATGAAGAACCTAAATATGTTGCTCCCCCACCTTACAAACCACCTTTACCTTTCCCACAAAGGAAGATTCGGGTGGTGCAAGAGCAACTATTTGGGAAATTCATGAGTATGATAAAGAAGCTCCACTTTGACATTCCTTTCATCGATGTCCTCACTCAAATGCCCACATATGCAAAATTCTTAAAGGAGATTCTATGCAAAAAGAGGAGGATTGAAGACTATGAGACAGTAGCTTTGGTGATGGATCAAGTTGAGAAGATGCCAAGAAAGCTAAAAGATCCATGCGAGTTCTTTATCCCTGCTGGTTTTGGTTCTCTCCAATACGATTGCCTTTGTGATCTTGGTTCTAGTGTCAATATCATGCCCTTGTCAATTTGCAAAAATCTGAATTTGGGTGATCCTCTTCCAACCAAGATGCGTCTTATCATGGCTGATAATTCAGTCACTCATCCTGTGGGCATTATTGAGAACTTTCTAGTGAAGGTGGCGAGTTCTTTATACTAGGAGATTTTGTGATCCTTGACATGGAGGTGATGAATGACCGGAATCCTATCATCTTTGGGAGACCATTTTTAGCCACTGCTGGAGCTAATATTGATGTCAGAAATGACAAGATCTCACTCACTATTGGGGAAGAGAAGATAAAGTATGAATATTTCAAAGATAACTTCCTTAAAGTGCACAAGAATCCTCCACAAGAGACTGTTAAAGTAGCTTGTTGTAGTATTGAAGTGAAACTGACTAATGAGGAAATCCAATCTGATATTTCTCAAACTTCTCAAGAAACATTGGAAGTTAAAAGTCTCATGGATGGTGATATTGTTGAGGATATAAAGGGTAGGGATCACAAGAAGAAGAAGAATGACCGATCAAAAGATGAGATTAAAAGAGGAGAAAAGGTGATGTTGTTCCATGAAAGATCTAACATGTTTCCTGGAGCCAAAGGAACAATATGGTCGGGACCATACCTAGTAACTCAAGTTTTACAAGGAGGAAGCATTGAGTTTGGCATAAAAACTCGGGAAAGTTTAAAGTGCAGAGGCATAGACTGAAACTTGCAGTGGAATCCAATCCGGTTAGGGTGGGTACCAAAGGCCCTCCTGACCCGAGCAATTGAATGAAGAAAAACGGTCAAGCTAACGACCTTAAACAAGTGTTGGATGGGAGGCAGCCCATCATATTTGTATTTCTTCCTTTTTTAAAAAAAAAAAGAAAAAGAAGGGCTCGTTCAAGGTCGACAAGAACTCGGGCCATAACTCAACCGAGTTACGGCCCGAGTGACGATGATTACAAGAACTCGCCCGAGTTCTCGGAAAAGAGATGAAAACAAAAACATCGTTCAAAAAAAATCTTTTTACTGGTGTGATTTTGTTTCGTTTCCAAATCGAAAAAATAAACCTTCCTTTGAACTTTTTGAAATGGATAGTTTCCAGCCTTTCGAAGCAGATCTATAGTCTTCTAGATCTTTCTTTGTTGGTTGTTGGTTGTTTTCCATTTCTTCTAAACCTTGTGACCATGTTAATCTCTGGTGGATTTTGATCTTTTTATTTGAGATCTGGTTTTTGAAGAAGCTCTCTGTTGCTTTCTATATGGACGAATTGTTGGTAGCGGTCGTTGGTGTCGAGATCTTTGGATTTTGTTGTTCTTCGGCGATTTGAATATTTGAAGATTGAAGATGTGAAGATTTGAAGATCTGAAGATTTGAAGATCTGAAGTTTTAAAGATTTGAAGTTTTAAATTTTGTTTTGCCTAGGTTTGGTTTGTTGTTGTTGTTTCAAGATCACCATCTATTAGATGGTGATTTAGGCTAGCCTTTGCTGGTAGCCTAGTTTTTGTCATTGTTATTGTTGTTGCAATAACTTATCAAAAAAAATCTTTTTATTTCTTTTTTCTTTTCCTCCTTTCTCCTTTATCCTATCCTCTCTTTCTCATTAATCTCTCTCCCCGACTCCCTCTATCTCTCCCCTCACCACTGCCGACTCTCTCCTCTTACCATTACCCCGCCCCTCACACCTCACCTCCGATCACTCCAAATCACCGGCCGCCTGCCCCTCCACCCTCTCTTTCCAGTGACGCCCCGACCACCACGAGGCTGCCCACTTGTACCCTTCGACTAGCAGCGTGCGTTTCAGCCCTGCAACGGCTTGTGCGACCCCTTCCGCCTATTTCAACCACCAACACGACATCAACCGCCTGCAACCACCACGCCCATATGGTTTTGATTTGGTACAATCTCTCCTCTCTCCTTTGCTTTACTTTGCTTTGCTTTGCTTTGCTTTGTTATTTCTAGGGTTTCTATTTTTTTAAGCAATTTGGGGATTCTTGACTCATGTGTGCATAATTATGAAAATTTATTAGATTGATGGGCGAATTTTGATTATATGCACATTATTTATTGAGATTTAAGGATATTTTGGAAAAAAAAATTGATATTCATATGCTATAAGAAATTTTTGCTAAACTTGTTATAAGTTCTTTTCATTGACAATTGCATAGATTAGAACTTGAATTCTTTTTGTTGTTGGTCGTCCTTACCGGGATGACGAAATTGTGACTATGCTTTGTTTGGTGTGCTTGTCCACTTGTGTGTAGGTTTTTAGGTTGAATCATGTCTAAGCATCAAAGGAAAGAAAGGGGCGCTTCTTCTTTTGCCCTTAGAGTTGCTCCACCTCCTCCACACAGCTAGATACCCTGTGAGTGTTTCTCTTTTCTCACTTTCATTTTCTACATTAGGGACAATGTATAATTTAAGCTTGGGGGAGGGAAACATGTTTTATGTTAGTTAGAAGCATATAGTTGCATGTTAGATTGCATTTGCATAAAAAAAAAGAAGGTTTGAGAAAAAAAAATTAGAAAAATGAAAAAAAATTGCATTCTATGAGTTATTAACTTTTCCTAAAGTAACAAGCCTCTTGTCTTTTAAAATTTTTGAATAAAATCCTATCCCTTAGACTTGCTTGAAATGTATGAAGTTTTGGTGATGTCTAGCTATGTTTATGAACTTGTTTGATGATTGAATGAGCATGCATATTCTTTGAGTTTTAAGTTGATATTGAAGTTCTAAACAAAAAGCCATGTGAGATTCTTGACCTTTCTAGGACTATATACTTTCATGTGTCCTCTCTTTTTATGTGTGATTCTCACTTTTGATTGCATCCTCTAGAACTTGCATTAGACTCTTTTTCAAGACCGCTTTTATGACTTTTGTATGCAACTTTTAAAGTGATTGAGGCATTGTTTCTATGAGCCTATTATTCCCTATCCACCCTTATACATTATCCTCTTTTTTATAGCCCATGTTAGCTTTTATTGCCTATTTATTTGAAAGCTCCACAAGATAATTCCGAGCCTAATGTAAGCCTCTACCCATCCGAGACATAGGAATTCTAGTGTTTCTTTTAAGTGTGAGCCTGTGCCAAGCGTGGGGGACTTGAAAAGAAAGGTTAAATATGGTCAAAAAAAGGTATGGATGGAGTTTGATGTGAAGTGAAAATTGCAATGATAAAAATGAAGAAAGAGAGCTCATAAGAAAAAAAAAAGAAAAATCTTTAGATGAGCAAGTATTGCAATAAGATGGTTGTAAGTTGTAACAAGTTCAAAAAGAAAAGAAAAAGGAAGGTGAGAAAGAAAACAAAAGAAGAAGTTTGGGAAAGAAGTGCATTAAGCTTGGTTTTGGTGTTTTGTTTAGGAATAATTCCTTTTCCCGGATTAGCACCACATGCCAAATATTTATCCCCGCCAAAATTGTTCTCAATCTAGCCTCATTACAACCTTATAAAAGTCCTCATGATTATTGTTTGTGTACAAATTAAAATCTCATGCGGTGGAGATTTAGAACGCTATGCAAGCTTATGGTAGCTAAGCTTTCAAAAGATGAGACTTGAGCGAAACACGTCCTATTCAAACACTTGAGAGAGAACGAAAACACAATTGTCCTATGTGAGGTTTAGAATGGATATGTTCGACTTTATCTCTTTGAATGTTACAAATGCATGCTATGATTTTGGTTGTCATTCTTTGTTTCTATAATTCTCGTCTAGGCTATTGTCGAAATGGATGCATGACTTGCTTGTCTTGTGGGGTGTCGAATTTGATTTCTTACTTGAGGACAAGTAAGGTATAAGCTTGGGGGATTTTGATAGCATGCGTTTAGGTATAGATTTAGGACATGTTTACTTTCATCTTTTAGGTTTATTTTGCTTGTCTTTTAGTAGTTTTGTAGTTTTTTAGTTTAGTTTGTTGTGTTCAGAATCTACTCTTGTATTTCATGATTTCAGGGTATTTTTGAGGCTCGTGAGCTTTGATTTGAAGATGTTCGAGTGGATTAGTTTGAAGGGATGATGCTAAGCTTGGAAGTGGAATTAACAAGTAGAATATTGCCAAAGGAATCCATCAAGAAGACCCCATTTAATCAAACAACAAAAGGGGTACACATGTGCTGACGCTGGACAAGAACTTGGGCTGAGTTCTTGACTATGACGAGAACTCGGGCTGAGAACTCGACCGAGTTCTGGACCGAGTTTTGGGTCGCATGTCATGTTTTAATTACGAGACTTATGAGCTTTTCTCTCTCGTTGTTTTGGGCCCTAGTTTAAGTACTTGGAAGACAAGTTTTATATTGGAGCTATTATTCTTTTGTTAGACTTGAGCCTCTTTCGGGGAGAAAAACCCTAGTTGGAGATTGATTGGAGATTTTTGTTCTAGACTTGCTTGGATTGCAGATTGAATCTATTTGCAAACAATTTGGTATGTTTATTGAATTTGATTTTCTTTCTTCCCTTATCATGTCTAGCTAATTCTCTTATTTTAAGGTTGGGTGAACCCAATGATGAAGTAGGTAGATCTGAATTGTGATGTTTGGTTGAATGGAAACTTGATTGAAGTTTGATTTAATCCTAGGTTACTTTATTCCCTATTTGCTTTGCATATAGGATTCACGTTTGATTTGAGACCGACCGGAGATAATTGTAATGAGATATCGATTTTTCAAGTACCAAAAATTGGTTCTAAATAAGATCCCTAGGTATTAAACTAGAGAGTTATTTATGCGACAACAATTTAATTTCTCTTGTGTGAGTTTACACTATCGTAGTAGTTCTAGGGTTAAGATGATTCTAGCGGAACGCGACAGCGAATGCTAGGTTGTTTGCCCCTGTCTCTAAAGAGCTTAAAGGATCTAAAATTGATTAATCTTACGCGACAACGATTATTCGTTGAGTCTAGGCACATTCACATATCTTCCGAAAAGATATTTGTGTTCGTTTTAGATAGTGAGTTCCTTCAGACGACATTCAAGTTGAAATCCAAATAAACATCACTTAAAATCTACTGAAACATTATTGTGGGAATCCTAACCTTGGAAGCTCTTCTCCACTGATATTTCCTTGTTATTTTCGATTACTTGTTAACATTTCAATTCAACCATAACCTATTTTTCTTATTTATTTGGCTTGTTCTACTAGTTCGAATATCAATTGGTACTACAAAGCTCCCTGAGTTCGACACCTTGGTACTACAACCAAACCGTATACTTGCGGTGTAGGAAAATAGCCTATCATTTTGTCCTAATCCTTCTCGGCGGATCAAGCCTTATCGACTATCTTGCACCGAACTGCCTATAATGATCTTCATCAACAAGTCTTCTAGAGTGTGATTTTTCCTCTCGACAACGCCATTCTGTTGAGGAGTTCTTGGCACCGAGAAGTTGTGACTTATGTCGATCTTCTTGAAAAACTTAAGAAGCTTAGTACCATGATCTAATCTGATTAGCACAAGAGATACTCCAAGCTTCTTTTCCACGACCTTTACCCATACTTCGAATTCTTCAAAAACCCGATCTTTAGAAGATAGAAAAATTTTCATAGTATATTGTGAAAAGTCATCGGCAATAACAAAGATATATCTATTTCCTCCACGATTCTAGACACGCATGCAACCACACAAATCTATATGAATCAACTTTAAGGGTCTAGAAGTACTTACCTCCTTCGCTGATTTGACGGATGACCTTACTTGCTTACCTTTCACACGAGCATCATAGATTTCATACTTGTTTGGACCAATTCTTGGTAGTCTCTTGACTAGCTCGTGTCTGTGAAAATTATCTATAAGTTTTAAACTTGCGTTGCCGAATTTGTTATGACAAAGGTTGGCGACATCAACAATTGGTTTGAAACATAGTTTTTCTTCGGGTTCAAAACAGGGATCCACTTTATAAAGATTTTTTTCGCACACTCCCTACAAAAGAATCTTACTCAAGTCTATTTTGAACACCTGACAACCTTTACTATGAAAACCAACTTGAGTTTGACCATTAGCAAAAAGTTGAGCAACACATTCAAGTTAAAATCAAGATTATCCACTAGGTTCACATCATCAATAGTCACATTTTTAGAAATACTTACCTCACATGTACTTGAAATTCCACCTTTACTTTTGTAGTTGAAGGTAATATTACTTCCTTTATATTCTTGAAGTGAGACAAAATCTCCAGGGTTCCCTAACAACACACACTATAAATAAACCAAGGCTCATTGTCACCCACTTCAAGTTGCAAGGAAAGAATTAGTTCTTACGAACCTAGAATTGTTTAACTCCTCTAGCTTGGGCAACAAAAGCATTTCTAGGACAACACTTATTACAACTAGTGCAAACAGAATTAGAAGAACTATCATCAACAACATGTTTGTCATTTTCTTCTTTCAAAGTTCTCGACCTAGCATTTTTGTCATCCTTCTTTTTTTTACGACAATCATATTGTTATCACCAACCTTGTTGTAGTACCAACATGTTCTATGAGACTTGAGCCCAACATACTTGTTGTAGCCAAGAAAGACATGTTTGTTGTTAAGACATGCTTGGAAGTCAATTTTTGATGGAGCAATGTTCTGAACTTGATTTTGCCACATATTGTGCACCTTATTGTTTCTCCCCTTTGCCTTGCTTTACCTCCACATGTGTAGAATAACTTGTATTGTTACTACATACTGGGGCTTTGCCTTTGGATAAATGGGAAAGGTGGTTAATACCTTGAGCATTGGGTGGACAAACATAACCAATTCCAAACATATCGACTTCCTTTGCAAATTTCTTTCCATAGTCCTTTTTTACTTCTAGAACCTTATTAGCAACAAACGCATTTAGCCATTTCTTTATTTTAGTCTCTTCGTCAATTTTAAGTATCTCTAACTCACTAGCCAGTTTAGCATTTTCAAGCTTAAGCATAAGTCTTTCTCCTTCTAGGTCATTGACTAGCTTTTCTAGGTCGACTTGTTTTCACAAGTCAAGGACATGAGAATTTAAATCAGTGCAAGTCTCACAAGCAACCAACTTAGGAGAAGAAATCTTTTTCAAGTTCAATAGCTTTGTTAGACCAGACTTTATTATCATCAAGCAAGTTGGTTGTAGTATCTTCGTTATCTTTGAATTTTTCTGTTGACTTAGTGACTTGAGTTCCCAGTTTTTCAATAATAGCAACCAACTATTCTCTAGTCTTTTTAGCAAGATGTAAAGTAAGATCAAATTCATTTACCTCTAGAGATGACTTGTCTACACGTTCCATGAGACACACTTCCTTTGTCACCGACACATCATCATCATCATCATCATCATCATCATCATCATCATCATCATCATCATCATCATCAGACATGTCCCATGTCGCCATCATGACTTTTCCAATCTCTCCAGCCATCCTTTTAGGGCATTGTAGCAAAATGTCCCTTGGCTTGAACAAATCACCTTCTTCATCTCTCTGCTCGACTCAGGGGCTTTGGCTAGTGGTTTGGTGTAGTTCCACAACCTCATCATAGATCTAGAGAAAAGAGCTGCATCTTCATCAACACCTTTAGTAACATCGTCTCTTTGAGCCAAGTCGAAAGCCTTTTCGAATTTGAGAGCAATGTTCTTGACCTTCTCCGATTCATGATGATGTTCTCTTCTTTGTTGAATACCTTCATACATGATGAAAATGTAAATGACAGAAATAAAAATAAAAATAAAAATATATAATACATAAATGAGACTGTGTCCTGAGTCAAGGGGTTTGTTGCACCTTTCCTTTTATAGCTTTACTATTATTAGATTTATGGGCTTTTCGAATGTGGGCCTTGATTACATGTTAGGCCCAATCTGATCCTCTTCTTTGTACCTAGGGTTTCGAGCTTTCTCTCTGTATAAGAGGCACTCGGGACACCTTTCAATCTACATCAAGGTTAAACCAAATTCATAGCAGAGTCGAGATTCCTACTAGTTTGGACCGACGTCACCAAATCCTCCCAACACCCCCTTCCTCTTGTCGATTCTCCCTTGGGCCAACACCTCTCATCTCTGCCTTGCCCCGGCCTCGTTTCGACGAGCATTAGAGAACAACACGTCCATAACGTTGGACTCATACTTATCCCGATTACTTGTGTAGGAGAAGATCCGGGCGTTTCGAGCCTAGATATCCACCCTTCGTGGACCGAAGCCGAGTAGGTTCACATCAAGTGATAGTCATGGAGACTCACCCTTCCCTTAAAAGATATTCTCATACTCTCTTTTGAGAATTATGATCCTATCCCTCTTGACATACTCATTTCCTTGATGTAGCCTTTTTAGAGCCCTCTCAAATCTCCTTTGTGGTCTTATATCTGATCACCTTTTTACGGTCACCATTAGTAAGTGCATGGTGGAGAACCTTCAACATCATCATACTCGGTTGTAGTTTTTATCCTTTTTCCTTCTTTGTCAAGAAAGGTTTCAATAACAATCTCATTGACTATCCATAGTTGACCATCAAGAGAGTAGATGCGAGTCTTTATTTGTTCGACCCACCAATCAAACTCTCCAACCTTGAGATTTGGAGGCTTCTACAAAAGAGTAGTTGATAGCAGTGTTGGTTGAAGACATTTTCCTGTAAGAAAAGTGCTAAACAAAATCTAGAGCTTTTCTTTGATACCAATTCTAGGAAAGTTAGTACCTAATGCCGACTCCTACGTAGTCAATGACTTTGAGTAAATACGCAGCGGAAAGTTCAAACATACAAACAAATACTTAAAGACACAGTGATGTATAGTGGAAACTCCTTATAACCCAACTAGTTTACTCAAAGAAAAACCACTCCTTTCGAGCTTCTTACTCGATAAGATTTCAAGAGTACTTAGACTCGCTCTATTGATTTCTTGAGTTGTTTCAAAGCTCTCTCATGTACAAGTATTGAATCCCACAATCTTAAACCACACTCTACCTTTGTCTCTCACAACTCTCAACCTCACGCTATGCCGAAAAACTCTAGACTACACCACTCGTACAAATCTCACGCACAAATCTTCTTTCTTTCTCACACAAATACAAAGTTATGCTCATATGTCTTCTAAACTCAAACAATGTAGTATTTAAGCTAGAAGAAGATGTGATTTAGATTGATATCATTTTCCATTCGGTTAAGGAAATGACATCTCACGTAATCTTACAAGATCTTTCCTAAAATATCTTTTAAGCACATAGGAAATATCACACAATAACCCGGCATGTTCCTCTGATTTTGGAACTCTTTTGTGTTGATTTTCTCCTAAAATAAACACTCTAATTGGCCTAGATAAGATCGACATTTTCCTTCCTTAAATAGTTTTCTGCCAATTGTCGTTGTCAGTGACTTCCTCACATAACTTGTTGTTACTGACTCTCCATGCAACTTTTGTGTCATTGACCTTTGGAACCATCAAAACCCAAAGTTCTAACAAATGATAAAAAAAATTTATTTATTAAAAAATTGAAGTCTAATTGATTTAATGTGAGCTGGAGCCAACAAAGTGCTAGGCTAAATAATACTTTTGTCATTGGTAAATTATGCTAATATTAATTGTCCTCTGAAAATTGCACAGAGGTTAATTCTTAAAACCTCTTATGACCTAATTCGAGGAAGAAAGCCCAATATAACCCATTTGCAAGTCTTTAGATGCAAGTGTTTTGTGCACATCAATGGGAAGAAAAGCCTTGGAAAGTTTGATCCCAAAAGTGATGAGAGAATCTTCTTAGGATACTCATCGAATAGCAAGGAAAATCAGTTCTAACCCAAAGTTCATGATGTCTCTGTAAATACAGTCTATGTAAATATATCATATTTTATATTTATGGATAGATATTTATTCTAGCCATAGGTATATATATGGTATATGTATAGGTTAAGAAGAACATTGATCATAATTGTTAGAATTCTTGAGAGTTTTGTGCGATCAAGAGGAGAATAAGAACACGAGGAATAGCTTGAGAAGTTGTGTGCGAATCAAGTTTGTGGGTTGAGTTCACTAAATAGAGTTTTTAGAGGTCATCCGATGCTAAGGGACAATGGTTTGTCACTAGGAATTGTGTACATCTAGAAACACTTTGTTTGCGTTTGTAAGTTCGATTCTATTAATAAAATTAGTGAATTTGATTGGAATCTAGTCTTGCAAAGTTATTTATTTATTTTTATTTTGCTGCCTGTTAGGATATAATCTTGGTTTAATGGCTTATAATCAAAGTATATATTTACTTAGTTAATCTGCATTGTTTAGCCGTGTGTAATAAGAAACAATTTGTCAAATATGACAGTTACTTAAACTGTCAAGTATGACGGTTAGGGGTAGTTGATAGGAGTTAAGTGCAAGTTACTTCTACCTAGTATATATATGTGTAATAGATGTGTGAATGGCAATTACTAATGCTAGTTTAGAATCAATACAATAAAATTACTTTTGTTTGGTTCAAAGGCAAGATTCTGGCGTTAGAATTATGTGAAACAGTCAATTAAATTCTCAAAATTCGGTTCTGATTTCTACACTGCCCAATTCACTAATCTCTAAAGATCACTATGTGTATTCTAACACACCGATCCAACATGCATCAAATGCTTGTGTGAGAGTTGATTTATTTGTGTAAGTTTCGATAAACTTTCTTAACTCAATTTAAGTCACGCTAAACGGATCCATTTAATTTCGACCAAAAAAAAAACGGATCCATTTAAATGTAATGCTTATCTACCTAGCCGAATTTGAGTTAGATACATGTTAACTTCCATGGTGATAGAGCTAGCGCCTACATCGATCCTAATCTAATGATATCCGTCCAACACTAAAATCCACATCAAGTGTAACATTCAAATTGCTCAGTTTTAACATCAATAGTACAATGATTAATTAATTGATAGAGATGATAAGATGATAAGATGACGAATAATCCAGAGCCATTGCAAGTGAGCGATCATTTTGATGCCACTCAATCCGTTATCCTATTGACGTACCCATCATCTATTTGCCATTCGGGTACCAAATTGGTGCTGCAAAACAGTGTAGAGACCAATCAGAGAGTTGCATATACAACATACGTACACAAGAGATTGCGTCAAACAAGAAGCAAACCCTAATCTACTTAATTAATTAGAAGCTTTCAAAGTAGACTGCCCTTGAAAATGATTGATCAAGAACACGCCCTTCATCCAGAGATCGAGTTCAATTTGTCCTTGTTGATCATTGATGGAAAAGGTGGCTTGCTGGTCCTACGATAACCCTAACATTATGTTGTCAGCAACAACGTTACCCTCGCGGTAAATATGTCGGAATTAGATAGTCCAATCCCTACTAACTAAGCCTTGACACCGAGACACCAGGCTAAAAAGCGGGTGACAACGGGTCACCCTAGTGTCCAAGAGGCGAATAACTAACTGCGAGTCCGATTCCAACCACGCTTTCCGATAGCCTTTCTCCCACGCGATCTTGAGCCCGTTGAAAACACCCCACAACTCCGACATGGGCACCGTGCATGCTCCAATGTTATGAACGAACCCGCCAATCCAGTCTCCTCTAGCATTCCTTAGAACACCCCACAGCAATCCAGTCTCCTCTAAGCACTTCTTAATCACATTAATTTGATCAACCAAAGCTTCGGCGAACAGCATAATGTCATCGGCGAAGAAAATATGAGAAAGCCACCTTTTCCGTGATTGCCCTCGGGTCAAATTCATTTGGATTAAGTTGAATGCTACTAATTTTTATTCGTCGTTTTTTCAGGACTCTTTTGCTCCTTGGATGAGAATCAACATCCTGGAAGATCGAAAAGTTGGAGGCGTGGATTGGAATGCCTTGTTTGCTACTACTCTTTGGTGGTGTTGGAAATGGAGGAACGCTAAAGTTTTCAAAGAGGAAAATGGGGTTGTTGATAAGTGTGCTTTCGTGATCGGACAAGCGAGTGAGGCGAGGAATGCTGCAGGTAAGGCTACTCTATTTAGTAGTAATTGTCCTAGGAGTATTTGTTCAAAATCTATGCAGGCCATTGCTTGGAAAAACCCAGAGGAGGGTTGGATCAAGGTTAACATGGACGGGGCGGTTAGACATGACGGGCTTGCAACGGCGGGAGGTGTTCTAAGGAATGCTAGAGGAGACTGGATTGGCGGGTTCGTTCATAACATTGGAGCATGCACGGTGCCCATGGCGGAGTTGTGGGGTGTTTTCAACGGGCTCAAGATCGCGTGGGAGAAAGGCTATCGGAAAGTGTGGTTGGAATCGGACTCGCAGTTAGTTATTCGCCTCTTGGGCACTAGGGTGACCCGTTGTCACCCGCTTTTTAGCCTGGTGTCTCGGTGCCAAGGCTTAGTTAGTAGGGATTGGACTATCCAATTCCGACATGTTTACCGCGAGGGTAACGTTGTTGTTGACCGCATCACGGCTCTTACGTTTCATTTTCCTGTTGGTTTACATGTATTGTCTGCCCCGCCGGAGGGGATTATTAATTCTTTGCATGATGATGTTAGGGGTCGGGCTATCCCCCGTTTGCTGACTACTTAGCCCATTTTTTTCATTGTTAATAAAACGTCTCCTTGAGAGGCCGGAGAGTGCCGTCTCTCCTTCTACCAAAAAAAAATAGAGTTCCATAGTGTTTGTTTGTTTGGTTCGACGTCCTATATATATATATGTTGTTGAGTGAAAGCCAGCTAGTTTAATTTAGTGTAGTGCTTGTTTTGGATTCCACAATTCCCTGCTAATATAGTGTAATTTTGTAGGGATTTCGCTTATAATTAACTTGTAAGCATATTTTTTGGAGAATAAACTCTTTCCAAAGGCTAAATTGAAATAAAAAATACCTACTATTAGTTTAATGATCGAGTTATTGTTTTTATTGCCAATTGATTTTAAAATATAATTCTATTCGGCTTATCTAATGTATACATTGTACACTTGCCTAGCTATATGGTCACATACTTTATCATGGTCTCGGAGTAGGTTTGGTCCTGTTCCCACAGAACCTCAATTGAGATTCATATTATCAACTTCTAGAAATTTGAACCTGTTATATTACGGCTATATTTGTTAAGTCACCGAAAAAACTAGTTGGAGTTGCAAAACTAGATAAAGTTGTAAAACTAGTTGTAAAAGTAATTGAAGTTTCGAAAAAATATGCAAACATTGTTTGCTAATGTTCAACTAGTTTATTGTAGTAATTGATAATTTTAAATTCTATTTTATAATAGGGTTATTCTTATTTAGGAAATAATTATTTTTTTAATTCGAAAAACTACTAAAAACTAGTACAAAAGCTTTAAAAACTAGCTTCTTCAAAAAACTAGTTTTACAACTAGTTGCTAGTTTTTTTGTGTCAAACAAACAATATTTATACGAGTTTTCACAATTAGTTGGAAAATTCCAACTAGTTTTTACATAACTCACAATTGCAGTGGCACTTGTATTTTTTACACCTCTTTTACCCTCTCGTGTTTATGTCATGAGGATAAATTAATATATAATTGTGAGCGGGTAAAATTAATCACCATAATTATTTTCTCTATCTACCGCCATAAAAGTATTTTATTTATTATGTTTTTTATATCTTTAAATATTTTAATATAAAATTAAATATGGTGGTTATTCGACATAATAGAAGATTCTATCTTAATCGAAAGATAGAACTTTCGCTTGAATTGGGAGCAAGATACGCTTGCTTGGGTGACAAGGCAGATGGCCGGCCCTAGGGGGTAGACATTTTCGGCCCCCCTACCCTCTCCCTTCCATTATAAATACACATCATCGTCGTGTATGATGGACAACCTCATATTCGTTGAGTTCTCTAGCAAGTCGTGTCCTTTACCTTGACGTACGATCGACAACTGTTCTTTTGACTTAGGCATCGGAGGTGGATCAGGGATCCTCGTCCCCTTTGTCCATTGTTTTGCAGGTTCTAGGTTGAAGAAATAGTTGGAGTGGAAGGCGAAGGAGGGAGTAATCAATTAGTGCATTGAAGACGAATTTGTGTGCACTAACAATTGACGTCGTCTGTGGGAAACGAGTACTCGATCCACGCAATTATGGTGTTGGAATCGATCCTAGAAAATCAAGAAGTTGTTTTTATATTCCAATAACATTTTTCATACATAATGTGAAGTGGAGTCAGAATCGTTCTTGTCGCACGGAAATGTGTGATTTTTATATTCCATCTGATTAGAAATAAGTGTTGTTTTAGCTTTTGGCACAAATTTTAAGAAAAATATTAATTAAAATCAAATTTTAAATTTTTTCTCAATTTTATCAAATTTTAAATATTTATCACCTTTTTAAGCCAATAAATAAATAGTATTAATCTAACTAAATAAATTCCAATAACACTTTTCATACATCACTTTTATTTAATTGCCTAAAAAAATCTAAGGCTATACATAAAATTGATCAAAATTTAAGTGTTAAAACAAAACTTATTTCTAATTAGGAGTATATAGTTATTACTCTCTCCGTTTAGTTCTATTTGTCCTAATGCACATATATTAAAATATGTTTTAATCTTACCAAATTACTCCTATTATATTCATATTGAAAAAAGGTGAATGGTACATGTATTAAATGTATTTTTTTTTTTGATTAGGTAAGATTTAGGAGACACTCCTTAAGGAGGGCGTCCTAGAGCATCCTTTCGGATGAGAACCTGAAGTTCTGGGTGAGTCTTGACGGACTCGGCAGGGAGACTATGGCCCAATTTAGCTATTTTATCGGCCACAGCGTTACACTCCCTTGGAATATGATTGATTGTAAATTCATGGTCTCCAACCATGGAGACAAGTGTGTCGGAGATTATTAATTCAATCTCCCAAGGACACTTAGTTAATCCTTTAACCGCATTTATGACCTGGAGGTTGTCCCCTTCAATTTCAACCTTCCTTAAGTCTCTGTTTTTTACCTCCCGTATAGCTTCACGGAAAACTAGGGCTTCTGCCTTAAGTGCTGAGATCTTGCCAAAGTTGCAAATTTTCAGATCAATCATCTGTCCTAGGTGATTCCTGATTATAATACCTCCCGTTGCTTGGTTGTTGGGAAGCTTGGATGCATCAACGTTGATTTTTACTCGATCTTGTCTTGGTTTTTTCCAGTTTTTAATCCTTACTTTTCGATTGTTTTGTCTGTAAGGTAGGTTTGATTTATTGATTTCTTCGTCTTCTGTCCATTGTTTTGCCATTTCCCAGTTTTTTATTTGGTTTCGTATATAATTTGTCAAGTCTGAAATGCCATTATTCTGCTCTGTTTGGAAAGTTAATTTATTTCGCTGATGCCAAACGCTCCACCACGTAACAGCAAGTTCCGTGATCTCCTGTTTCCCTAGTAATTGTTTAATCTCATTTAGGACTGTACTTGGTGATTTATTATCAGAATCAATACTCCTAAGAATTTGAGTTGTTTTTGGGTTTACTTTATTTGCTATATATATCATGTACGGGCATTTAGCAAGGATATGATTTGTATCTTCAGTAGAGCAATCACAAAGAATGCAACCACCTGGAGTAATGACCTGCTTTTCCCGAAGGCGTGCTTTCGTAGGGAGTCCATTGCTATCTATTTTCCAAAGGAAGTTTTTTACTTTCGGGTATATATCAAGTTTCCATATCCAATTATTAAGGCTTGGAGTTTGTCCGTCTATGTTGGTAATGTGATCAACCGCCGAAGCAGTAGAGAACCATCCATTTTTGCTTGGCGCCCAATAAAGTCTATCTTGTATATAGTTGTCTGGGATCGGGACTGTTTGAATTTGTTCGACTATCTCATCTGGAAGGGCTTGTCGTAGTTGATCTATTTTCCATGCTCTGTCAGGTGAAATCTAGTCCCCAACCGTTGATGACTCATTAATCATTGAGGGGTTTTTGGCATAGTTATGTAAAGAGCCTGCGAGAAGCCATCTGTCCTTCCAGAATTTAACTGTTCTTCCATCACCTATTTGCCATATTAGTCCCTTACAAAATTCTTCTCTAAGATGTATTAGTTTTTTCCATTGCCACGATGTGTTTTGTTTTGGTTTGTACGTGAAGACATCATCATTTTTAAGGTATTTTTCCGTAATTATTTTCACCCAAATATTCTCCGGTTCAGCTAGGATTTTCCACAACAGTTTCATTTGCAACGCTTTGTTCATATGTTCTGTCTTTCTTATTCCTAGGCCGCCTATTTCCTTTGGTTTGCATATTTTGTCCCATCCCACGAGTGGTTTATATTGCCTATCTTTATTCCAGAAAAAACTCCTATTAATTCTATCCATTTCAGAGTGAATGGAGTTAGGGAGCATAAAACTTTGCATTACATAGTTAGGTTTTGTTGCAAGGTTAGCTCTAATTAATGTAGCTCTTCCCTCTTGAGAGAGCGAACTCGCTTTCCATTTAGTAAGTTGTCTTTGTGCCTTACTTATAGATTCTTTGAAAGTGTCTTTATTAACTCTGCCATTAATCATAGGACACCCTAGATATTTTTCAATATTTGTCATTGTCGGGATTCCTAATGTTTGATGAACTATGCTTCTTTGTTGGGCGTTCATATTTTTAGAGGTTTGGAAGGCAGATTTGGTGTAATTTACTTTTTGACCTGATATCCTACAGAATTCATCGACTATGTTTTTTACCTTTACACATGATCCTTGCGACGCTTTGGCAAAAATAATGATATCATCAGCAAAGGCAAGAAAAGGTATTCTGATTCCACCACGAGAGATAGGAAAGCCAATCGATTTTTTACCGGTTTCGCTCGTCAGTTGCAGTTTTCGAGCCAGTATTTCAGCCGCGAGAACAAAGAGAAAGGGTGACAACGGGTCTCCTTGTCTTAAGCCTCTTTCCGGTGTGAATGGATCTGTGGGGCCATTATTAACAAGGACAGACAAGGATACAGAACATATGCATTCATGAATCCACCCCACAAACTTCCTATCAAATCCAAATCTTTTCAAGACATCAAGAAGGTAATCCCAATCGACTCTATCATATGCTTTTTCCATATCTAGCTTGATTGCAACCCACCCATCTTTGGCTTTACTATTTCTAAACGAGTGTAAAACCTCATGAGCAATGAGAATATTATCCTGGATGGCTCTGTTTGCAACGAAAGCTCCTTGAAGCGGATGTGTGATTTTACTTATTACTTTTTTTAGCCGTTCTGTTATGATTTTTGAGATGATTTTGTAAATTGTGGTACACAGACTAATTGGTCGATAATGGTTTGTGGAGCTTGGGTTCTCGATTTTCGGAACGAGGGTTATGAAAGTGTGGTTTATTTGTCTTAGAATTTTCCCAGAATGAAAGAAGCTTTTCACTGCTTTAATTACCATCGGACCTACAATATCCCAATATCTTTTGTAAAATTCAGCCGTAATCCCATCAGGACCAGGAGACTTGTCTGATCCAAGATTCATGACCGTAAGTTTAATTTCCTCATTTGTAACTGGCTTTAAGAGCAAATTGTTGTCATCTTCTGTTACTTCCCTAGTAATTAGGTCCATATAATCACCAGCGTTTTGTAGATTTGTTGCTTCTTTTGAATATCGCTTCTTAAAATCCTTCCTTATTTCTTCTCGAATATTCTCTATCCCTATTATTTGTGTACCATCAGCTGCTATTATTTCTTTTAGCATTTTTCTATTACGTCTTCCACTGGCCACTTTATGGAAGTACCCTGAATTCGCATCTGACAGCTTGATATGTTTCGTTTTTGCCCTCTGTTTCCAATAGGTTCTATGGTAGTTCAGAATACACTCTTTCTTTTTTAATAAGCGTAGTTGTTTTTGTATCATGTCCGGTTGAGGTGAAATTGCTATGTTTTTTTTGGAGTTCAAGAAGTTGTTCTTCCAAATCTTTTAGTTGTTCAAAAATATTTCCTAATGTATGCTTATTCCAACGTTTTGCGTGTTGTTTAAAGATTTGTGTCTTTTTCACTAGTTGGAACATGTTAGACCCTTGAATTTGAACCCTCCAAGCCTGCTTTACTACATTTCTGAAGTCTTTCCTATACATCTACATTTTTTCCAACTTAAAAGGTTGAGCTTTTATCATTTCGTTATTGTTTAATTCTACTGAGATTTTGCAGTGATCAGAGCTTGTGAAGGCGTGGTTTTTAGTACTTATGTTAGGGAACCATTGAATAATACAGTTACTAGCCAAAGCTCTATCTAATTTTTCATAAGTGTTATCAACTTCTGTTTTATTCTTTCTCCAAGTAAAGGTATTTCCTAAGGTCGGGATATCTTGGAGGAGGCAATCATTTTTAAAATTTAATAATCTCTCAAATCTATGCGGTTCCGGGTAGGCTCCTCCTTGTTTCTCATTAGGGTCTTGAATCTCATTTAGGTCTCCTATAATTAGGTTTGGGAGACCACTATTTTGTAAAGTTTCTGTTAGTTCACTCCAGAAGGCCTCTTTATCTCTAGCATTAGGTGGAGCATAAACAAAACAAATAGCAAAAATATGTTTTGTAAGAAGGTGAAAATATTTTAGGATGATGTACCTTGGTGCTTGGACAAGCACAGAAATTTCCTCGTTGATAAGCTGATGTGCTTTCCAAAAGACTCCTAAACCACCAGCTCAACCATTAGCGGGGGACCATAAGACATTATCAAACCCAGCACGACGCCAACATTGGTCGCTTGGTAAGGTGTCAGTTTTTGTTTCACCTATTGCCATTATTTGAATTTTTTGTATTTTACAAAACGAATCAAGCTCCGGCCAGAACGACTTCCTCCCAATCCCTCTACTATTCCAAAATCCTATCTTCATAAT
The DNA here is from genome assembly GCA_964016875.1 of Fallopia convolvulus. NCBI lineage: Eukaryota > Viridiplantae > Streptophyta > Magnoliopsida > Caryophyllales > Polygonaceae > Fallopia > Fallopia convolvulus. Next base: position 32,223,471 of record OZ024733.1, read on the forward strand.
AACTAATCTTATCAATCCAAACCGCGTTCAGTACAATTATTCTGATGTTATTATAATCGTAGTTTATTCCATACCTATTTTGTTGCAATTTATTTCTTCGAGTTCTAAGTTTGATAAGAGCAGAGTTCTCTTTCCAGGGAGGAAACCAGGCTGAACGATTGGCAAGGGTGTGATATTGATCATGTGTGGCTTTTTTTCCTCTTTTAAGACATTCAACTACATAATTGATCTGTCGAAGCCATAGACTCCACAAGAGATCATCCATACTAACCTTCTGATAAGTCTTAAAAGGCAAACAACAAATCTTACCAGACTTGCCCATACACTTGGCTGTATGAAACATTCGTTTACAAATAATGTCTTTAATACATAATTTATTATAATCATACATCAAGATCAAATTGGAACCAAGTACATGATTTGTATAATGCTTACAGGTACTAATAGCTTCTTTTGCTTCATTTATCACTGTCCACTGGCGAGTGCATCCATAAATTGCAGGTGGAAACCTCCACCATTGGTCTATGGTGGTTTTTCTTTCTTGTTTCCATAAAGCATACACCCCTTGTGCCGACAGAGTTTGGGTCTCTTCATAATCCTTCCCCTCATAATGCTTTTGAAGTACATTCATATTAAGCATGGTTTCTGCATTAGTGAATTTCCATACATTCTCATCATAAAAACAAACAATCTCATCCAATCTTTTCTTAAAGAACAAATTAGCCAACCCAAAATTATCTTGAATTAGGAGTGATGAATTATTTTTGTTATTTTTTCCAAGATTCCAGCCTTCCTTGAGGACTAACCAAGGGTCATGATGCTGGATGGTTTGTTCTTCTTTCCTAATATTCCAGTTTCTAAGGCTCCTCAGATTATCTACTAGGCAGGGGTGGGAATAATCATCACTGGGACAAGTGCTATCAAAGTGGAGCCAAGCATGGGTCTTATGATTATAATTGATCATAAATTTGATATCTTTCCCACTATAGCCACAAAACTCCATTCCCCAGAACCAAGGAGAGATGAGGAAAGGGGAGAGCTCACAACATTTCATACAAATATGGTCAGCTAGGCTGCAACAAATCCATACTAGTTTCTCTACGACATGAGTAAAAAACATATTACCTTTGTGCCCCATTCCTGTGTATTCCTGCGGGTTCTTATTTCCACTCATATCTTTGCTCCACATGAATTTAATCTGACAATTGGACCTGTATTCAGCAGTGATCTGCTGCATATAACCTTTTACCACGGATAAGTAAAATTCATCAGGTGTACATATGTTAAATATTCTGGAATAAAATGTAAAAACAGTGCAGGTATGTAACATGATTTGAGTTTCATTCAGTTTCCCTGGCCTATAATTAACCAAGCCACCCCTTTCACTTAGATCAAAATGATGCACCCTCTCATAGTAGTAGGGAGATTCCTGGTATTTTTTCCTAGCGTTACAAATCAGCCTTATGAGGTTTAAGTTAGGAATTCCAAGCATACTACAGTTACAATATATCATATTAACATGTGTCACCATGTAACTAAGACTATTAGAAAGAAAAAACCAGCAAACAAAGGTAGAATACATAAAATAGATATTCATCATCATATAAACTATAATCAAAGTCGCATACATAAGGTTCCTATCAACCAAGTAAGAGATCATGATCAAACCACCCATGTACCAGCCCCCTAGGGACCAAGTACACCAAAAAGGAGACAATGGTTTAATCATACTCTCCACCATAATGGTTCTTCTAATACAACATAAAATCCACCAACACTTACAACCTATTACAAGGATAGGAAGACATTTCAAGTAGAAAGACCAGTAGTCATAAATACTAACAAAATCACAAAAACAAGAAGCATTCACAGACCAACAGTAGCATGATGTTGATGGATTTGTATTCATAATTACTTCTTCATTCTTTTGCTCTCCCCACCCTTCAGTGCAGAAGAGGCTGAGTCAAACTCCCCAGAGCTGCCTTTGCGCTTTCCAGATTCAGAATTAGAGTGGGTGTCTTTGACCATATCCATATTTTCAAGCCTAAGGACGTATTAAATGTATTTTGTTTTTGATTGGGTAATACAAAGATAAAATTAGAAATTTTTGGATAAAATAGCTAGAAATTTTGAATAAAATACCTAAAAAATAAATAGAATTAAATAATAAAAAATTAAATCGAAAAGGACAAATAAAACGAAAGAATGGAGTATTGATTAGAAAAATCTTTAAATTTTTGTATGGATAAGTCCAGAGTTTTAACTTATTGGTAACACGTGGGCTTAGTACTAGTAGGGTGGGTAAAAAAAAAACTAACAATAACCCTTGGGACATTGGGAGTAGTACCAAATATCTCTCCATCAAAAATAAGAACTACAATTGTTTGGATTGGATTGGGACTCACTTTCACTCACACCACCCTATTAGACATTAGACCGACGCAACAATGAAGACTTCTACAGTCTCAGTCAACGCCAATCGTCCTACTTCCTCCACCTGGTGGGACGTGCTCTCTTTCCGGCCATGGAAATCCAATCCTCAGGATCAATCCAATTCCTGGCTCAAGACTAGGAGCGTCAATCTCGCCGAAGATGCGCCGACCTTATCAATGGCGACCGCCGCAGTTCCGGTGGCCAAAGCTTCGGCTTCGGCTTCGGCGTCGGCGTCGGCTGTGGAGGAGCTCAACAAGGGGATTGCTGCGCTCTATGACGAATCGTCGGAGCTTTGGGAGGATATTTGGGGAGACCATATGCATCACGGATTCTACGATTCCGGCGAGACCGTTTCCCTCTCCGATCATCGATCTGCTCAGATCCGTATGATCGAAGAGGCTCTCCGATTCGCCGGCGTTTCTGGTTCGTTATGTATTGTGTCATTTTCTTCTTCTTTTTCCTTCCAAAAAAATTGGTTGATAAAAGTACATAAATGAATAAAGCTCATTACTGCATTGAATTCGGACTAGATTGGTTATGGAAGTGAGCGTCCCACCGCTGATTGATGGAGAATGCCTTGTTGTTGATATGGTGTTTTTTATCCGTTTATGGACAAAAATTTCCTCTGCTCGCTGCTACTCTGTTCATTCATTTTTTTAACTTTTCTTGGAGAAATTATTTCCATCAAATTAGGGTTCGTCCTCCGCCAATCGGGAAAAGTTTAGGCACCAGAGAAAAAGTACAGCTTCAACCAACCTCCCAATTACTAATATTGATGATGACACTTGCGTAAAGCTACATTTAATATTTCCTTGGTTCCCATCTCTCTGTGCTCGATCTGTCTCTGTCCCAAGTCCCAACCACTCCGAACTTCATTGAATCTATTTGTATAACATGACACTTTGATTATTCGTTTTCGTTACTTCGTTATCTTTAGTATTCTTTTCTGTTAATAATGTATAATGACGCTTATGAACAGCTTATCCATTTTACCCATTGATGCATATGGTACTCGATGTGTTACCCATAAAAATTTACCCTTTTCTATCATAAAGTTTGGTATAGTTTTTGCATGATTGTCTTCAACAATCATAGTTTGATACACTCAATGAATCATGAACATGGAGTGGTTATATAGAAATTCCAGAATAAGGGAAAGGGTTTCTAATATCACCTTAAGTGAAATAAGGAGAGCAAATTCCATTTTAAAGGCTCATGATGTCTAAGTTTCAATCTACAGTAGAAATTAGAGTTACAAGAACTTGTGCTAAGAGTTTTGGACTGCTATTAGAGTGTACCCTCTTGCTCTTGCAACCCAATTTGACTTGTAATTCAGTTGAGGTAGTAGTACAACTGCGTTAGCTTTATTCTTCATGATACTAATATTTTCACTAGCAAATTTACAGTTCTTGATTTTCTACCTTTTAGCATCTTCTCTGAAACCTGTTCTATGTATTGGCTTCCACTGTAGATGATCCCGAAAAGGCGCCTAAGAGTATAGTGGATGTTGGTTGTGGAATAGGAGGAAGCTCCAGGTACCTGGCCAGCAAGTATGATGGTGCCAAATCCAAAGGCATTACCTTGAGCCCGTTTCAAGCTCAGCGGGCTCAAGCTCTTGCTGCTCAACAAGGCTTAGCTGACAGGGTAATTTGCAATTTCATTTCTTTCCCTAACGTAGGTGTGGATTATATCATTTTAACATTTTAATGATTACAGGTCTCATTTCAAGTTGCGGATGCATTGAATCAGCCCTTCCCTGATGCGCAATTTGATTTAGTTTGGTCAATGGAGAGTGGTGAACATATGCCTGATAAAAGAAAGGTTTATTTTCCGACTTTCATCTTTTATGTCTTTTAAAATCAGTTTTATTGCTCAGCTCTCATTTCTTGGGTGCAAAAGCTTGTGTATGTATTCATTATGTTTTCTTCATTCAGTTTGTGTCTGAGCTGGCTAGAGTTGCAGCACCGGGGGCCACTATAATAATCGTAACATGGTGTCACCGGGATCTCTTGCCATCTGAAGAATCATTGCGCCCTGAAGAAAAACGACTCTTGGACAAGATTTGTGATGCATATTATCTTCCTGACTGGTGCTCTACTGCTGATTATGTCCAATTGCTCGAGTCTCTCTCCTTCCAGGTTCAAAAGACTTCCCTAATCAGTGGTCAACCAAAAAAAAAGAAATTATAGTCCATTTCACCATTTGCATACATTTCAGAGTGGCTCCTGATCAGAATATACACATGCTTTTGAATATTGTGTCGTAGGACATAAAGTCAGCTGACTGGTCTGAGTACGTGGCACCTTTTTGGCCAGCTGTCATACGCTCTGCATTGACATGGAAGGGAGTTACATCTCTGTTACGCAGTGGTATATAATTCCAGCCTTTCTGATTATATTGTTGATTATTGTATTTTTTGAAATTGATTTGGTAGACATGTACTTTCGGATGATCATCTTATCAGTGGCTTGCTCTTGTGTTGATTCGATCAGGATGGAGAACTATCAAAGGTGCGTTTGCAATGCCCTTGATGATTGAAGGGTACAAGAAGGATCTAATTAGGTTCGCTATTATCACGTGTAAGAAGCCTGAATGAATAGCTCAGCGGTATCATGATGGATCTTAAAGGGTTGTCTTGAAACTCAACTCATCTTTACCAATGCTTTGGATTTTAAAACGGTCATCAGATCAATTGATAGCTCTGCCCGAATCCACGCTGTGTACTCTTAGTGTAACAAATAAAAAGAACCATGTTTCTGATTTGATTCTTGAATAAAAGGATGAGATTTTCAAATGAATATTTGATTTTGTTAGAAATGAAGTTGTTGTAACCTGTGCATGATTATTTGTACCTGCTGCTTCCACAGTAAAGGAGCAAACACACGAGTTCAGCAGCTTTGACGTATAAATTGCAAACTTTCATGCCTTTTCTTCGTTGCTATTCTGTAAAGGTATTAAAAGCAACGCGACAAAACACTAAACAAGTACACAGTGCACGTGCAAAGATAGAAGTAGAGAAATTGGCGTCTCTACCTACTGAAACCTTCATCTTAACATCAACAGAAAATATCAGCACAATCCCTACGGATGATTGGGTGAATTCCAACTAAAAAAGAGTTATTATGAAGTCCATTTCGAAGGAAAAGAGTTGTAATGCGGACTCATCATCCTAGTTTCATATCTAATCAGCACATAGTTTCAAGAAACTAACAAGCAGACGATTTCCAAGGACACAAACATGAAAATCAACCACATATGCATAATACTTTTATTTATTTCTATCTGCTACTATTGAGATCAAATTCTCCCACTTCACGCCACTCTTGCATTCCAGCATCACCGTTTTCAGCCTCCTCGTCATTCAAGAAATCTTCGGACGGCTCTTTCTCTTCCCTTTGAACATTACTACTTCCCCATCCATTCATCATCTCATCAGGATTAACTCCTTGCTCCTGCTCACTCATTGACACATCATTACCTAGAGCATTTGGACGAATTGGAGCTCGAGCTGCCATCTCAGCAGCATGAGCATGTGACTCGGCTCTTGCTTGCTCTGCTTGAAAGGCAGCCATTCTTAACTTAGCTTCATGGGCTTCTCTACCCGCTTTTTCTCTTGATTCAATTTCAGCTCTTAGCTCCAACATGGCTCTTTTTTCCTCTTGTAATAAAGCTTGCTCAATCATTAGCCTCTCTTCTGAGCGGAATTCGCCTACAGCCCTTTTACGGGTTATTATGTTGAAGGCTAAGGCTTGTTTCTCAAAAGTAGCGGTGAATTCAGCCACTTTTGCAGCAATGTTGTGGTCCCATTGTTGGGAGCGAGATGGCATTTGACCTGTTGTGTCTGAATCTAGAATTCTGTCGTCTTCCTCTGCTTCATAGTCTGCCACTACGTGGTAAGGTAGAAGCCTGCAACCATATTTTTATAAATTGTGTAAAAAATGTGACAAAATAAGAGAAATAAGAAAATATCAATTCGCTGCATGTAAACTATGCCATAAATATTCAACAGGAGGCTAAAGTAGATATAGCATAAATTTCAGGAATTTAACCCTTATCTTCTTTCTGATCAGGGGCAAAAACCCACTTCCCATTCGCGGCTTTTGTCAAGAACAAATCAGCAAATAGGCAAAACTAATGTGATGCAAGACTCTGAAAGTCAACTTTGGGAAAAAGGCCAATTGCCAGTCATAAACAAGTTACAAAATTGTACACACTTCATTTAGGGACATTAGGCAGTCAATGAAAAGTTAAAAAACTTGTTCCCTTTGAACCAAAAGCTCGACTCTGTTCTTATTACTTTGACTAATCTTCTGTATGCTATCCAATCCTGTCACTCTCTTCTCTACACCCTTAATGCGGCTTCCTATTTCGCAGGAAATCAGCCAGGAAGAGGCAATTCTTAGGAAATGCATCATTGGAATCTACCAAATCCCAATATTCCACACACAAAATGTCTATCGAGAAGATTATTGCAAATATCTAGTCTGGATACACTAGGACTACTTTACCACGTAATGGATACACCCTTGCCAAATAGTAAGACTTATTACTCTTAGAACCATCGAGGCATGAAGTTAGCTTTAATTTTTAATGTACACGACAAAATAGAGATATAATTCGTCAAATTAATGGAGCACTGATTGGGCCTATCGGGCGTACCCTCTTTCCTTTGGGCAGGGGTACCCCCATCTTGACCCCCCAGATTCCGCTGTAGCGGAGCCTCACTGGGTTGATGATGATGATGAAATTAATGGAGCACTGAAATGGGCACTGATTGTCAAAAAAATTACTTTATATGTTTATAAATGTCTCTCCTGCTTAATTGACAAGTAGGCCTGGGTTAGTTTTATGCAGCAAGACTGGAGCTTTGATAATAATAGGAGAACAAGTACTCAGCAGAAGACCGATCTAAGTAACAACAAGAAATGGGGAATTAAAATCCATTTCTTGTTGGAGAGAGATAATTTCTTGTTGATTACCCAACTGCAGCATTAACAAGGAAGCTGCACATGTGTGGAGCTTATTATTGAACAGATTCATGTTGCTAGATAAATGTTGAACTGGCAAGTAAACTCGTCGCTCATCTCATGATTAAGCCCTTGTAACAGTCCCTCCTAATAAGGTGGAATTCATTTCAATTTTTCGTAGATAATACCCAGAAGACATTTTGGCTTAGACATAGGATGGTTAACCCTTTTTGCAATAACTTCTTTAGTTCTTTTTGCTTCAAGAAAAAAGAGAGCCTCAAATCTCTGGAACACATGGAAAAAGCCAAAAAATTCTATTCCACCATGAACGGTCAGAAAAATCAAGGGAATCTGACCACAGAAGATCTAGCCCGACTACATCTAGACCACATCGCGGACTCTGCAATCTTATTTTGTCCATCAGTCATGATTTCCAATAACTAACATCATCATGGTGCTACCGTGCTAGCTCATCACAGTTGAGGCAAAAGTCATATGTCATCTCTCTAAGACAGTCTTTTGCAATTTACGACTTCCCTTCTAAAATTAAGAAAAAAAAATCTCATTCTTTTTCTTGCACCTCTCGTCCTCTCGTTCAACATATGCTATATATCAACAAAAATCCATTTGCACCATGGGTAACCACAACAATTCTCAAATCTGACCAGTGATCACAGAGAAAATAAACTATATGCAAAGTTCACACTCACCCAACCCAACTAGTCAAAATTTAAAATATGTACCTCCAACCATGGAGATAGCCTACGTTGCTTGGGTGTGCAAAAGAAAATGACAATGCTAAAAAGGACGTAATATCTTAAGGTTGGGATTATAGGATAGGGTATGAAGAAACAAAACAGACAATGGAAATGCCACTATGAGTAGTGCTAGATTGTTGCCATTCACTGTTACCTGCACATCCACTGATCCATACAAACTCTCAAAACCCATGTAAAGTTTATCATCATCCCAATCAATAAGCATATCAATCAACTGGTAACAACACCAATCTTCAAAGAGCAATCTTGAGCATAACTACAACTCATTTCCGTGATCAACACTTCTGTGCCACGATATATGCATACTTAGCATCCCCGTGCTTCAATTCCTTAACAAGAAATGAAATGCTAGAAAGAGAGGCAACATTGTATTTTGAGGAACATTTAGTGAGATGAGGTAAAACACTAAATTGTTAGCACATTTTAATACACATATGAGAGTAGGAAAATGAATAAAGATACCTAGGTCTATGAATGCAAATGAAGTGAGATACACCTAGTTTCCTACTGCATCATCAATAACTGTTTTTTCTTTCTCTCATCCTCTATCCTTGTCCTATCTATCAAATGACCCCTAATAGGAGAGGAGAACATGATGTATACACTTATAAAGAACAGAACGAGAATATGAGAAGAAGTACTACTATGAGAACTAAACTGGGTGGATGTCTGACATAATAACAAGGGAAAAATTCGAACTTATTTCAATGTCACTATAAGAACAAAGCTGTTCGTTCGAACGTCATAGATTAAGGTAATCAGAAAATAAATACCTCTCGCAAGCATCTTCAAGAGAAGCGAAAGGGCGCCTGAAGTCAGGATGACAAACGCGCCAGGCGTCCTGGTAAGCCATCTGGAGCTCCGCTTGATTACCAGCCAGAGGCGGTGAAGGCGCAGGTAATCCCCTATTCCCGACCAGCTTCTGTTGCTGCTGCTGGTTCTGTTGTGGGTGAAGTGGATGGGATTGTGAATTGGTGGCGTTAGGGTTCGCAACCGCCGAAGAAGAAGGAGGCTGAATTTGGGGATGATGGTGAAGCATAGGATTGGAATTAGGGTTAGGGTTAGGGTTCTGAGACTGAGTGAGCGAGGGAATCGCACGATTCATACCAAGGGGACGCAAATGCGCGTCGATGTTTGAAGGAAAGCGAGAGATTGCAGCTTGTTGCGGATGCTGGTGGTGGTGTTGTTGTTGCTGTTGCTGTTGTTGCTGTTGCTGTTGCTGTTGCTGTTGTTGGAGCTGGTGCAGAAGCATCATTTGTTGCTGTTGCTGGTGTTGCATAAGCAACTGCTGTTGGTGTTGGGCCAAAACCTTCGCTTCGTCCATTGCTTTCTCTCTGTGTCTTCTGCAACCCCAAAAGCTTCACAAATCAGATTTATGGACGATTAGGCGATGGGAGTTTGGACAATTCCTTTTTCATGCCCGGACAACTAAATTTTCTTAAATAAGAAAGGGCAAAAAAAAAAGGCAAATATGTATTTAAAGTAAATCTCCGAACACTTGCACACGGATTTTCCTTGGTGTTATGAGGTTGGGAATTTTCCTATTGATGACCATAAAAAAATTATTTTTTTTGTGTCCTCGAAGTTTTGAAAAGGTTTTAATCGTAACCTAAATTACACTTAAACCCTAATTCCATCCATTTTATACAAATCTTCGTTAAATATCAATCAGCTCACAGAACACCATTGCTAATCTCGCATTTGGTCCTTTAATTCTCCTTTAACCCAAAAGGACTTTTTTGAGTAGGTAAGAATTCGGTTGACTGGACATGTCCGATATAACCGAGAGGCCAAGTAAACGCCAGCCGGAAACCAATTAGAAGTAGACAGAAGTAAACACGAAACGTAAGTACAATAATTGAAAAGAAGGAACTAGACCGAAAAAGGTATTGGGGAACATGAGAGGCTAAAGAACAACGCCTTTAGCATCCGGGTCAAAGCGGAAAAATCGGGTAAGATGATAAGGACTACTGGCGTTGCCTCCACCGGGATGAAGGATCTTCAGCAACCACGAAAACATCTAAGCGACCACACCAATCACAAACAAGTCACACCCAAAGCAGGATCAAATCTCTTAGTTGTACAAACCGTGCACGAGTGAACACCTCCAAAAACCGATCGGGCCACTACGACCCGAACCGAACAGCATTCATAAACTAAAACAACCTGCAAGAAACAACACACGAAACGTAAGTACAACAAGTGAAAAGAAGGAACTAGATCGAAAAAGGTATTGGGGAACGTGAGGGGCTAAAGAACAACGCCTTTAGCATCCGAGTCAAAGCGGACAAATCGGGTAAGATGAAAAGGACTACTGGCGTTGCCTCCACCGGGATGAAGGATCTTTAGCAGCCACGAAAACGTTCAAACGACCACGCCAATCACAAACAAGTCATACCCAAATCAGGACCAAATCTCGTAGTTGTACAAACCGTGCACGAGTGAACACCTCCAAAAACCGATCAGGCCACTACGACCCGAACTGAACAACATTCATAAACTAAAGCTGTAACACCCCGTCTTTACACCGGGCGTTACTCGGTAGTAGACCTCACTAGGTACTACCTAGGCTAGTTTGACAACGAGTTCACTTGGATCTTGCAACTCGGGCACGACGAGAAAACATAAATAAAACATACAACCGATATTTATAAAACCCAAGTATAGAAAACATGCATGAAACCCAAAACAACATAATTTACAACACTTCCTAGAAACATTTCATTAACATACCACTACCCTTTCTTTATCAAAACAACACATTATTCAAAAGATAACAAAAAGTATACCACCATTTCTCCCAACCGAACCCAATCCAATGACACAACCTTCAACGACTTGTTCCATCATTCAGCTGAGGTTCCATCATGGGTCCCTTGTCTTTACCTGAAACTAAAAAAAACAAATCCCCGAAGGGTCAGCTACCTTTCTAATACAAGCTAGAATCCATACGGTACTAGTAAGACGTTTAAAAACCAATCAAGAGTCTAACATATACAAAGGTTCACATGATTACAACACATATCAGTTCTAAATTCATACTTCACTTCCCATAGATCATAAACATAGATCATAAACACAAACCACATATCAAACTTCCATACACATTCATACATACAAGTCCAAGCAGAACAATACAACCATTCTCTCACCGTTCCATTCCATGGCGCCTATCAACCCTACGCCCCAGGTGCCGAGGCGCGACCTCCCACCCTGCACAATTCCATCCTCCTAACCCCGGGTCAAGCCTCCTCGGGAGCACTTGCCCAAAACACAGATAACTTTTCCTTTGAAGGGGCACGATTCTCTGTCACATTACCATACGTAGTCGTCGCTTCAACCCAGAGGACTACGCACATGGCCATGCCGAGAACGGTACCAACATAGAGAAAATATTCGAAAACTTCACATTCGATGAAACCCCAATGAAATCTTTTTCACACATATCATACACAAGTAAACCTTTTTCATAAATAATCACCTAGGGACTAGTTCCCCAAAACCAATCCTACAAGCACCACATGAAGTCTAACAAGTATTGAATGGAAACTAAGCAAGTCGAAAACGACTTACCTTGAAGACGAATTCTTGAGGCTAACAAACACTAACTAACATGCAAAGTGGGCCCCTGTCTAAGACATATAGTTTGTCTCTTCTCCTCGTCTCTGGTCACGACCTAAGACCACGCTCCTATATACATATATATACCCCAATGAATAATAATAGTTTTTTTAACTCTTACAAACTCTAACCCCAAAAACAACGAAAAGACAGGATGCTTTATAACTTCTTTTGTATAATTCCAAATCCTTTAAAACTTGACATGAATATACTAGATATATAAAAGAACATTTTTCTAGTTCAAACCTTTTTGAAAAACTGGATCAAAGGTCTCCCTAATATCATTACAAAACAATACCCTAAAATTACTCTGAAATCTTTTATCGAATATAAATCAAATACCAAAAATACCCTCTGAGAACTATAAATCGACTGATTTTTAAATCCAAATCAATTGTAAAGACGGATCTGGAAAAATTAGTAAAATCTAAACAAACTATTAACTAATTAAAAGCCAGATCTGTACTGTTAGTATCTCGAGAGAGAGTCAGAGAGTTGGGTAAAAGCAGAAATAACATAGGGATTAAAAAAAGGAAAATAGGTATGTTATTTTTTTTTTATGAATTCATTGACGAAAAACATAAAAATGGATGGAATTTAGGTTTAGTTCAATTAAGACTACTGATAGGACTTTTTTAAAACTAGAGGGGCACCAAAAGGAATAACTTTTTTTACTGGGCACCAAAAAGAAATGTCAAAAGCTCGGGGGTACCAAAAGGAAAATCCCTTAAACTAAATCAATTTTTAAGGCTTTGTTAGGGTAAATTATGATGAAATAGGTGGTTCGTTTCTACACTCCCAAATTTGTGTTGCGCACTCCCATACGGGCGGGTTTGTAACCAGCACACAAAAAACCGGATTTTGGAAAAATCATGAACGGATTCAGAACCCGTACAAAAATTAACACCCGATTCGGTAAAAACCTCAAGCAAAAAACCAGATTTTATGTACATAGCAGTATTACGTATACCACCATTATGGGTGGTTTTCGAATCCGCACAACTTGAATCCGATTTTTAAAAAAAATACATGTGTGGATGCTTAACACGCACCGATTGGAGTGCGCATAAAAAAAAACAAAGTGAACAAAATTTCGCCGCTTTTTTCCTTGTTTCACAATAGATGTCCATATAAGAATTTTGTTCATTACTTTCCATTTATACCTCTAATAGTTACACAACATTAATCTTATACACTTCTCCCAAAAGACTTTGAGTAGAAATCTGAATCTAGGTGTACTATCTAATAGGAGGATTTTTTTTTCCTTGCAAACAATTGGAGAATTTTGAGAGAATTTAAGAGGTTATATAGATTAACCTTCTTAATGCTATTAGAAATTAATGCTGAGATTCTTTACTGGCATCCGATGTAATGAATTTACAAGTGCAAATAATATAATTTTGTCATTATTAAACAACATTAGCTTCCATTTTAACTAGTGGTGATGCCCCGTGCATATGTACGGGGCCAGTTTTTTGTAAAAATATATTGAGGTTTTTTTTTTACATTCTTAAGTCATGTCATTTTCTTTGCTTATTTGTTCATCTTACATTCTTTTTAGTTAAAAATTGACATATAAAATGATACATGGTCCCAATATTAATATTATAAAGTATATTTCTTTTTTCTTAAACAATATACTTAATGTAATTTTTTTTTGAAACCGCTCATGTAACTAATTAAAGTATCTCACTTATAATTCTTTCTAAATAATATAATCTTTGTAATTGTAATTAACAATCATAACTATATATAAAGTTTTAGACTAAATAGTTTAGGTTTTTTACTTTAATACTTTCAAAAGATTTTTTTTTATTTTTCATTTGGATAAATAGAGTAGTACAATCCTTTAACCATCACAATATATTTTGTTTCTTTTCCATCAATTAATTATCATGGCCTTTTTATGCTTATAATTTCTCATGATATATATATATAGTTATCGATGAGAAAAAGTATACAATAAATTAATTAAACCAAAATAATTATTTCACATATGCTTATCATTTCTCATGATATATATACGCGGGGTACATACGCACATATTTTTTTTAAAAGCGCACAGAATATCCACGCAACGCCATTTCGCGCGAAATAGCGTTGCGCGGAAGGGCAAAACCGTAATCTAGTAAATGAGTCGGGAAATGAATTTGGTCTACGCGAAATGGGCCTGCGCGCATAATGGGCAGCGCGCAACGGGCTTTCGCGGGTCTTTAGGGTTTCAAAAGAAATGGAGCCGCCGCAGCTTTGGGCCGCACGAAATGGGCCTGTGAGGCCCCGCGCAAGCCCGTTTCGAGGGTCTTTAGGGTTAAATACGTGAGCGCGCCGCCATCGTCGTCAACCTCAATCTTCGAAACACCATTTCGCGCAAAACCAGATCTCGAACAAAAAAAATCGATCCTCGATCCCGTCGACAACCATGGCCACCGATCGGACCACCGACCCATCGCCACCGTTGCCATCGAGCGAAGCCTCGGCCGTCGCGACGGACCCCACCGAGTCCGCACCCATGGCCGTCGCGACGGACCCCATCGAACCCGCCTCCACCGCGGCTGTTCCGGTGGAACCACCGGCCACCGAGGCCACCTCCAGCGCGTCGGCTCCGGCCAGCGAGCCCGTCGCCACCGCGCCCGTCGCCAGCGAGACCGTCGCCACCATCGTCCACCCACCCGATCCGGTTCGTAGTCGGATCCGCACCCGGGCGACATTTACGGCTGAGGTACGTTTTAAATTGATTACGAAATTTTATATTATTTAAATTTTGTAAAATTTCGTATTGAATTTTAGGTATTAAATTTCGTTTATATAATTGAGTTAGGGTTTTTGAATAGGTTGTTATTCAATTTAAATCAATTTGGCTTATTTAGTACGATATTCAATTTGATAATTTGTTTACTATTCAAATTTCTAGTTATATTTAGTTTTTGTTATTGTTATTAGTTGTTTAATTTAATTTATATGTATTAATTTAGAGTTATATTTAGATTTTGAATTATTAGTTATGAACTTGTAATTAATATAAGTAGATAAGTAGATAAGTATTACACTAAAAGAATTGATAAATAATTAAATTAAGTAGATAAGTATTTTTTTCAAGATAAATAAGAAGATAATCAAACTTTGACCCTAAATTTTCAACTTGGAATAGGTTAGAGTAAAGACTAAGTTAGAAAATCCTTTAAAAAATTTGGTCATGATTATCTAGAATTATCTTGAAAAATGACTATTAAAATTTGTAGCTAAATTGTTAAGATTAAGAGTTAAGATAGAGAAATATTTAAATTAAATTCAGTGAACATTACTATAAGTTATCTTAAAAACTCTTACTAAATTGTAACTTATTTTTGTTAAGGTTGAGATTTGTTGTGAAGGTTAGAAAATCGTAAATAATTGAGTAAATAAATTTCGCTTATTTAGTAAGATATTTAATGTCATAATTTGTTTACAATAAAATTCCTATTTATATTTAGTTTTTGTTGTTGTTGTTAGTTGTTTTATTTAATTTATTTGTCTTAATTTAGAGTTATATTTAGATTTAGAATTATTAGTTATGAACTTGTACTTAATATGAATTCATAGTCGTAGGTTGAATTCTTGCTTTAAAAAAAATAATTACAGTTATAATTAGAGTTTGAATTATTGTTTTATTCATTTTTCATTACAAACGTAATGAAAACTGAAATAAAATTAGTAATGATAAATGAGTTTTTGGTTCGGAATTTGAATTCCGACAGAAACGACGAATTCATTAGTTGAATGCATATTCATAGGGTGAATTTCTAAATAAAAGAAAAAAAATTAATAGAAAACTTACTAATTTAATTTGAACTTGTCGCCTAAAGGACGTACACACTAGCTTGAGCGCCGTCCTCCTCGATAAGAGGAGGAAAAAGGAGGCGCACAAGCTCACGTGCGCCGAGATTGCACATGCGTTACTTGCCAGAGTGCCGCCTTCCGAGCAGCAGTGGATAGCTAGTGATCCGAAGTTGACGCATGCACCGGAGATAGATGTAGACCCCTCCGTCGAGGTGGAGGTTGATTTTACAGAGGAGCTCCTGCAGGACGACTTGCCAGATGACGTTGTATGACCCTGTTTGGATTCTCGTCTGAAAGTGGAGTGTATGATCCGTCCAAGCACGAACTATGTTTTTCTTGAATGGATTAAGCCACACCTTCTCCACGTATGCAATAAGCGTCGGTCTCCATCTTCTCTTCAATTCTACATACCTTTCTTCAAATGTCGCCTCTGTGATGGACGAAAAGAGCGCCCAACAAGCGTTTGCAAACCCGCGTGACAATTCATGTGGTTTTTCAGCGTTCGCAAACACCTTTAGGCCGTACGCAATAATTTTGTGTCTGATGTGCACCCAACACAACAAATGTTGGACTCCGTCCCCGAAAACTTGACTTATCGCCTTGATTAGAGCCTGCTCGCGATCTGTCATGATTGCATTGACCTGGACTCCAAGCTCGTCGTACACGCCTTTCAATTGAGTTAACACCCACCTATAACTAGCGACATCTTCGTTTGAAATAAATGCAAACCCGATGCTGAATGTATTTCCGGTGCAAGTGAAGCCAACCATCTCCAATAAAGGCATGTCGTACCTAGCACAACAAGTTGTTTTAAACATTTATACTGGAAATATACTAATCAAGTCGATTACATATTAAAATAACATACCTATTGGTCTTGTATGTGGAGTCCATAATGACGACATATGGAAACATCTTCAGCATGCGCAGACTTGTGGGGTGCACAAAAAATTAAACAAGGCATTCATAACATTAGAACCCCTTACTCGTCTTGGATGGACAATGTATCCTCGGTCTTTCAAGAACTTCAAAGACCATTGTGTCACCGTCAATTCTCCGCAATCCTCAAGAAGTAACTTATCCCTCATATTGTAGATTTGTCTAATTGAGGTCACATTTCCCGGGTACCTTGACCTCAACTCTTCAAGTATCATCTTCGGGGTGGCTAGATATAGGAACTTCTCTTTCACAAACTCCTTTTGCTCAGCTGTCAATCGGCCCGCATATGGATGAGCTAACAAACTAGTGGGGAGGCGATGATTGTGTTGTCCGCACTTTACCGTTAAGACCCAACCATTTTTTCCCTTGAGGCGGACCCCATTCAATTCAAACAGACATCCACACTTCCTGGTCGGAGTATCGGTAAGTGGCTTATAAATGCTCCTATTTTCCGATCCGGGCAACACCCTCTTGCCACATCTATATCTACCGGCTAGGTCACAAGTGAGTATGACCCTGTTTGGATTTGAGGTTTTTATGACTAGTACAAAGTTCTTCGAAATTGCAATTTGTCTAGCCCAATCAAGCATTTCTCTTCGATCACTCCACAACCCATCGTAGTGGAAAGCAATAGAAAAATCTATTCCGACAACCTATGATTTCAAAATGTAAAAACAAAATATTATAAATTACACTATCCTAACTTTCAATATACTACGTTCGTAAATGACATAATATTATGGGTTCTTTGAAAAATACCTGTTCTGGCTCGCTTGATGCATCGGAGTCGGTTCCGTAGTCTTCTCCCGGTACACCTTCCTCATCCTCAGCTATGAAACTATCGATTGACGATGAATCTTCCTCCTCGGGATGATAATTGCTCGATGACGTATCTTCTTCTCCTGACGACATTTTTAAGCAATGATGTGGAATGTAGGTATACTCCAACTATAATGTGGAATCGAAATGGGTATTTATAGGGGACAATTCGACCGTTATTTTTACCGTTGAGATCCGCGCAACGAGGCCTCGCGCCAGTCCAACGGCACTTTTTTTTTTACCGTTGGATAGCGCCCAACAGCGTTGCGCGGATGCACGAAACGGTGTTGCGCGCGCAACACCGTTTCGCGCGCAACCTCGTTGCGCGGGTCCCTTTCCGCCACGCTCCCGAAACCTTTTTTAATATTCCGGAATTGCCCCTTCCGCGCAACGCCATTTCGCGGATATCTGTGTGCAATTACCAATTTTCTCGTGTGTATAAATCAACAGCCTATATATATTTAGTTATCGATGAGAAAAAGTATACAATAAATTAATTAAATAAAAATGATCATTTTACATATGTTTATCATTTCTCATGATATATATATTTAGTTATCGATGAGAAAAAGTATACAATAAATTAATTAAACCAAAATAATCATTTTACCTCTTTTATAGTGATAAATTTGACCGATCTTAAAACGTATGATTTTTTTATTGTCTCTTTAAGTTTGAATTGTTATAATTATTAATTACTTGATTAAAATATTTGCAACTTAGATCTTTTGGTTCACAAAATCTTCAACTTAATTTTATTTTTCACTTGATTATCTATGCTCTATATTTTAGAATTTAATTTTTAATATTATCATTTGAGAATGTTAGTGATGTTTTTTATGCATATCAAGTAATTTTGTAAATTTTTACTATGTATTGTTTTCTTAAAATACTTTCTCATGGCTTGAAACTCTTAAAAATATCCTTAATTTAATGTAATTTTATATTTTCACTATGTATTGCATATTTTAGATTTTTAACTTGGTATTATATATATTATGAACAATGCGAAAGTGTCCATCGATTAACCTAAAGTCAATTATGTAATCATATTTTATATTTTAAAACTCACATTATTGGAGTAAAAATAATGCATAATAAATGTCATAGATCCAAAAAATGATTGCAACTATATAGGTAGGATTGTAAATATGATTACATGAAAACGATTTATGAATACATCCAATTAATCTATTGATGTTTTTTTTATTATTTCTTTTATTTTAAATATCATTTTAATAAAAACATATTAAGATTCTACAAAATTTTAATCACGTGATTTGAACCCATGAACTATAGGTTTATAAATGTGTCTTAACCACTATGCTACACTCTATTCTTTGAATTTCTTTATGCAATTATAATTATATAAAAATATTTTTGATCATGATTAATGAGTGCAATAAATGGGGGCAAAACTCATTCTTATATGTATATAAGAAAGATTGTGCTGAATTGGTGAACTTTATTCATAAGAAGCAATTAAAATGTAGATTTCACATCTCCTTAGGTGATACTCCGCATTAGATTGGGTTTTTAATTAAGTTTTGAAACTAACATATAGAGGAACTTAAATGTGGTTTATCATTTCTGAAACTCACATTCAAACCCCGTAGTATGGTTGGTAGATGTGGGTAGAAACTATGAAGGTAAACTAGCAAGGGCTATCATGATAGTACATCTCTATATTTGTAAATTTTTGCCATTTGATACTTTTTTTACCTCTTACTGCAATAAAATTTTACAAACAACTGTATAGTTGTAGTAAAATCCAGAGTTAACCTCATGACGGTTCTAAGCAAACACTGGAATTGCTCTGTTTTAAACCTGCCACACAACAAACCATATTGTTCTTTTACATGACTACATCACATCAATCAAGCTTTCATTTCCCCTATGTCACCACGACAAGAGCCAATTTCAATTAGTGAGCCAACAACATGGCAAAAAAATAAACAGAGGCGGATTTCAGCCAGTGGCTGGTGAGACTAAACGAACACTAGTTGCAGGGACAAATAGATTTCATCACCTGTTTCACACTTTTAAAAATCTTACAGTCCACATATCCAATAATTTGGATTATGGAATTTAGCCTCCCAGATAGCTATCAGAGATTGAATGCCTCTTTTAACGCGCCCCCGCAAGCCGACAAAGGAGATTAGATTGCTTGAACAAGAAAGCACAGCTCCGCAAATCCAAATGCTTGCCAGTTCCAAAAAACCAATCAGAAAAAACTGACCATATTTTTGTATGTTGCAAACCTATGCAATCCTGCTATAGTCCTTTCTTCCATGTGATGATGGTGGGATATTCGATACCCTCCGCCCTAAGTGTAATGAGATGACATGTTAGATTCGGAGCGTCTTATTATGATGAAATCACTCCATAGCATTAATATAGTTAATAAAACCAGTTATACAGGCTCTTCAACATCAATAATCAAAACTTTGGAAAAGGTTAGATCAACTTACCCCAAGATGCGGCATTACCAGATGAGCTACCAACTGATGAGATTGGCACCCCAGTGTTGAAGCTGAAAGTTCTAGGCTGAAGCTTGTTCTGAAGCCCTTCTCCAGTATTAGGAGCTGATGATCCTCCATGACTAAATTGCTGAATAGGCTGATGGCCAAAACGACTCAAAGAATTTGGGTTCATGTGTGGAAGAAAAGCAGCCGACATTGAGTGACCATAAACAGGTGGAGGACCAGTAACTTGTGAAAATGCTTGTAAAGGTCCATTTGGCCTGGATTATCATAATCAAACACTTATAGAGAAAGTTCATCCTTAAAATATCAACACTGAAGTTAGTCTCAATATATCAACACTAAAGTAATAGTAGTAGAAGAGGCATAGATAAACATAGGATAAGACATAACAAAAGGTTCTTTTTTCTTTTAGAGAAAAATATTATGTGACTCAGTCAAAGCAATCAGGATTCCAGCAAAAAAGAACCAAAGACTTTTAGGTCAATGAAAAACATGATTTCACAAAAGTAAACTTCAATTTGTATACTAGATTAATTATATGCATCTATCGCTGTAAGTTGTACTAACATCTAATAGAAAAGTATATACATACTTCAGAATTAGAAGGTGATTGGTAGGCACTAAAAAAGGGGGGATTTGGCAGGAAGGGGCACAATGATAAAAACAGCAGAGCAGCAAACTTAGTATAATTTATAATAATAGGACAGCTGACAGTATATCCCTGCTCCAGAGAAAATGAACCTGTGAAAACAAATGAACAGTTAGAAAATGTACCTTTGTACCAAATTAGCAAAACTTCCATTGAAACCATGATGAAATCTGCCAACCCCACCAGATGTTTCCACTAGCACAGGAGCTTGAGTAATATTTAAGCCGTCTTTAAACTCAGATGCAATAGAGCTATCATCAATACCATCCTCTTGCAGCAGAAGATCGTCACTGGAAGGAGAGCAGCACTTACTCACATTAGCAACACATTCACATTATCAAAAGTGTGCAGAAAACTATCAAATTTATGAATAGATGGTATGGGATGGGTATCAGTAATCATGGCCCATTCCATTAATTTCTGATCAATTGCGAACTACTAATGTCACACAACAAAACTTGCAACAGAAAGCCAAGGACATACATAGCTTAATTCAGAGCATTAGATCCTCTAAGTTCTTATACAGTCCACGCTAAAAATTAATCAGAGTCTTTTGCTTACCTATAGTGTGGGTCCCAGTCACCAGGATCAAAAGATGAAAGTCTGGATTCTTGCTTATCACTTGAAGTCCTCTTTTTTGGCGAGACCTGAGGGATTGAACCATGTGAAAAGGAACTTGTTCCTGGGAAGGAGTGCTCGGCTGAAACACCCACACCTCCTCCAGAATGCCTCCAGCTTGTTACATTAGAGTTCGGTGACATATGCAATGGAAAACCACTAGGTACATGTGCACTGCTCTCCGCTGGAAGGGGGCAAGCACCATCACCACATTGACATTGTGTAAATCCCGAACTTCTTCTTCTAGTGAACTGGCTAGCTGCAACTCCTTTGCCTAATGGTGAACCCTGAAAGCAGCTTCTTGCAGGGGAAGTAGATCCAAAATGTCCAGGAGAGCCTGAAATATAAGAACTAGGTGGTGTGTGTTGTGAAGGACTAGTTCCAAGAGGCAACGGTGCAAAACCTGTAGTGGAAGGACTTGCACCGAGTCCTTGTGAGCGGTGCATCATCCTACGCCTAGTATCAGGGCTAGATCCAACCATTGTAACACCTTGTGGGTACATGTTCATCCCTGGACCACCGGGTGAATAATATGCAAATGTGTGGAAATTGTCCCCATAGCTTCCATGGCTACTGCCAAAATTCATATAGTCACCATAACTACCATAGCTTCCTACACTGCCATAACTAGTGCTGTGTGCATATGGTACCATCTGGAAATGTGAGCTGGTTTGCATGGTCATGTTCCTTCCTGGAACCTGAAAAGAAATGTACAGGTTCAGGAGAATGTGAGGTCTAAAAGAATCAGTAAGTTTATTTAATAAAGGAAATGCAACCAAGAAGGATGAGCAAGCTCACGTTTGGAGAGAGACCAGCTGCAAACCAATGGCCTCCACCGGGATGATGGTCTACATTAAAATTGTGTGAAACAGGCTGTACAAGTATATACAGGGAGAGAATCAGACAAACTAAGAGAGACATAGTGTTACAAACCATCTGCACTGCCTATAACTCATTGACACTACAATGTAGAAATATGCAGGACTGGACAGATACAACAGATGTACAAATAAAATAAAAAATAAAAAAGGAATTTTTGTAGAGCCTTTTATGCAGCTATTCTATACAAAAGACTAAACTTAGTCAGGCAATTTCACTGAAGGACCTGTAGCTGTAGATTGAAGTATTCTTCACAATATCAATGGCTGCCTAAGCATCTTATTCTAAAAAACAGATCACCAAGATGATATTTCTGGTCGAGACTTTAGAAACAGAATAAAAATACAGAGGAATCATGGGCCATGTAAATCCATAATCTTAATATTGTTAAGGACCTACTTAACAGTTCACACCCTTGCAACAAGCATAGTTTGCTTTATATGCCCCCTCTATTCCTTTAGAGACACGACATCCTAGAAACATTTCCTTTTTGATTCGAAGCTTGGTGGGAATGGATCATTTAGATTTCTCTTAGCGATCTCTCTGGCGCTGATGTCTTTGAAATAGTGCATTTTTATAAATTAAAAAGATAAGAAAAGGTTTAACAGTAGATCATCAAAATCAACCAATCTACTTACCAAACGTTGAGTTTCTTGGGGTGGTTTGTAAGGACATGTAAATGGCTCCCCTGTAACAAAAGGATGCTTTGAGGCCTGCAAGTAATCCATTTAGTTAGAACATTCCAACTAAATTTGTTTGCACAAGTGGCTTGCTTACTAAGAGAAGTCACAAAAGCAAGCTGTCTACTCGATGCAATGAGAAGAACCTGAAATGGTGACCACCGCTTTGCAGGATCAAACTCAACAAGTCCCTTCAGAAAATCAATGAGAGCCAATCGTATTTGCTTTTCTGTTGTATAAACGTAGAAAATCAGCTTAAGTTCCATTTAATAGCAAGGAATCAAAACCCTCAAGAGTGAGTCTCACAGAAAACAAAACAATGTTACTGACCCTTTGATATGTCTTCTTCGGATAAGTTCTTTCTGTAAGGATATGCTGCAACAATGCCTTCAAGATTCATATAATTGAAATACTCCTTTCCAATCACAGGTTTTTTTTTCTCCCTCTGATTACAACAACAAAAAATGGAGAATTAGCAGACATATAGGGTTCTCCAAATAGTTATCAATATATGAAAGAAAAGGTCACATAGAACATTACCAACTCGCCTGTAGATTTTATAAGAATTATCGTTCAAATACTCATCTCTTCTTGATTAACATACCTAACCTTAGCGAAGTATTACTACAACCACATACTTACAGTTTCATATTCTTCAGGTGTTAATGCTTGGTAAGTACTTCTGCTGCCATTTGAAGTTCCCCCATAACCGATATGACTTATGCTCCCAACATACTTGAAGAACTTATTTGTATTTTTTGCCTCCTTTAGCACATAATCTGGAGGTTGTCCCCTACAAATTGGGAGAATAAAATAGGGGAAAGAAAAAAGCAATTCATTAATATCTGCAAAAAACTGTCAATCAATCAGAAACGAAAATTTTATAGGACTTAATCCAACAGAAAGAACAAGGATCAGATAAATGGAATGTCAACAGTTCACGGAATTCAAATGCCCCACAGTTGCTACATGAATTGCTCATAGCTCATAGTTCATAAGGATGGGTCTTGAGTTTTTGTGATTTTAGTGTGCTTCTGTTGTTGCTCGTGCGTGTTTTCTGTGTGGAGAGTGCCTTTTTGGCTTGTCCATGTTTTCCTTCTGTTACCGTGTTCTTGCTGTTTTGGTTTCTGTTTTTTAATTATAAATTCATGAAAAATCCAAGGATCCTAAAATTATGTGTTATAGTGGAAACAAAAAATTGCAATAGCTGATTCTTCATTCTTAATAGCCACTAATTTATTGAGAAGGCTCTTTCAGCCCGTAGAAGAGCTTTGACTTTGGGTTATAATAGGATGTATAAACCACCCCAAGAAAAACAGTAAAGAGTTTATGTTTTACTTTGGAGTTCCAATTGCTGAAGCCTTCTAACGAGTGTAACTTCCATATTAAAAGGCCAAAAACGAAGTGGCACAACACAAGGACATTCAGAGATCACCATTTTATTGCAGCATACAGTTTTTATGTTTTACTTCAGATTTCCAATCGGATTAAGGCATTAAGCATGTAAATTTGAACTGGTACAATCATATTGAGAATTCAAATTTTTAGGTCCATGAAATCTAAAGCATGAAGGGTTTTATTGGTATATGCTTTCTGGCAAAAGCATATATAAATGTCATTTAAAAAAGTGTAAGAATAATAATTTATTGCAAATTCAAAGACCTGTAAACTATTTGGCAACAATTCATCAGAACCAATGCAAATTGAGTTGAATACACTGGAGAGTAAGCAGGCATACCCAAGTATCCGAATCATTCTCTTCAGAAGATCAAATTCTGATGCACCTGGGAACAAAGGAAGACCTAAAAACAACTCAGCAACAATGCATCCAAATGACCACATGTCAATGGCCGTAGCATATCTAAAAGATGGTTAAGGAATTAAAATGACCATATATATCCAACACCAAAGTTAAGAAAAATTTAAATCATCAGCTGAACGTGACAAACAATTCAGAGTAGAAGATTATATAAATTAGCAGTTTAGCACTTGATAAAATATCGAGTTATTGACAGAAACCCAGAGGATTAAACTATGAAAGCAGAATATTCTCGACATTATGATGCTTGATGAGTTTGGAATTTTTTTTCCATTTAGGGTTACTTGTACAACTGATACACATTTAAATATAAATGTATTTTTTGGGGGGTAGAATATGCATATAGATGTATTGAAAAAGCCGAATGAATACTATCAAGAATAGATTAGACATGAAGCTGTGATGAATTACAAACAGAGTGTCAGGATAGAAGATGGACACAGAGCAAAAGTAGGTTATAGCTCAAAACACTTGTTAAAAAAGAAAAATTCATGGGATTGCATAAGAATATGTAAAATTTCAGAAATAACCCAATTCTATGTCTACAAACTTTGTTTTCCAAAATAATTATAAATTCTGTGATTAGTTATAGTTCAACATGTCAGAAATATATTCTATCTCCTTTCCCCGAGAAAGATGCTATATGCACAAAGACAATATCTTTGGATGCACATTGAAAGCAAATCAAGATCAAATGACATAAACAACTTTTGTACATGTTTGTAAGTTTAATTTTGTGGTCTAGTAGCATTGCTTCTTTTTTACCCAGTTTATCTGACTTACCCATGCATAAACAACCAGAAGTCTTGCATGAGTATCTGAGTAGGTTTGCTGATTCGGTAGAAAGGAAACCAACATCCTGTCTCCAGGTAATAATTATATAGAAGCCACATACAATAAAATACAAAACAATAGCACATCCACGCAAATCCTAACGTCCCAGCCTCCCATCCCCCAAATAATAAAAAGGACACAAAATGAAAGAAGGTAAACAAAAAGATGTGTGCAAACCTCTAAAAGAAAACTGCAATAGAATGTCAAAGGTTCTTGAACAGTAAAGTCAAATTCTTTTATAGAACTTTCTCAAACACAAGTGAAGTGCCGGGAAAAAAATTGTTGGACAAGCGAGTACGATTTGAATAAAAAATCTTATTAAGCTCAGATATCAAACAAAGCACAAGCAAAAAAGGTAAAACATTAAATGTCACCATTGTCAGAGATCTAAGCATGACAAGTTTATTCCCGGGTTTAAACCCTCTACTTATTAAAAAAAAAGTGATGATGATTCCATTCTATGAACAGCTAGTCAGCTAGCCTAAAGCAAAATAATCATACAATGATAAAACGCAACAAACAAAACACGAGAGGACTATTTTAGTCATCTTTATCAGGTACTTATCACACCATTATATCATGCAAATGAACAGAACAGAATGAATCTCCCAACTGCATAACATGTTAATCACATGAAAACATTTAAAATTTGACTGCTCACAATCATAGAGACATAAGCCTTCATTCTACATGCAGACCCAATAAGAAGCACAAGAAGAAGATTACAAAAAAAAAAATTTAATGCTGATGACATAGATGTGACAATTTATAGAGGCACTAGCCTCTTGATTATGCATAAGGATACTGATAGCCGAGGAGGACTTCAGGAGATCTGTAGTAACGGCTCTGCAGATGAGACACAAATTTTATTTTCGCAACAAGTAGCTTTCATAGTTAAAAAGAATGCATCAAAGGCATACCGGGCACAAGACATACCTGAATGTAGGAATAGACAGTTCGATCTTCCATGCACGCTGATCCAAAGTCTATGATCTTTACTTCTGCTGGTTTTACACTGTTAATTTCAGAATGATGCAGTTTAGATGAAAATTAGTCTGGCAACATTTAACTTTGGACAACTATCAGAAGGCTTACCTTGCACACAAGAGAATGTTCTCTGGCTTTAAATCACAATGAATTATACCAGCTTCTTTCATCAGAGCCAATCCACACAAAATCTGTTCACAGAATGACACTTACAGGGTGATTGAACAATAAGATAGCACTAGAAGCCACAAAGAAAACATAGTAGCTCACGGTCTTATTACACAATAAGCAAACATAACAATATATATATAAGCACCTGCTTGGAGAACAACTGCACAATGCTCAATGATAACCCCCTGAAACTATTGAGTTTTATAAGCTCATACCTGCAGAAGGTGCATACACGTTACAAAAGCCTACACAAAGATTAAAAAAAAAGAAGTAAAGATACCGAACTTAGATATTTAGGAACTTACAAGTTTGTATCAAGCAATTCAAACGAAATGCAAAGATGACGCTGAAATACGAAGTGATCATATATACGAACAATGTGGTGCTTATCTTCAGGGTCAAACTTCGTATTCAACTGCAAACAAAAGGCATGATATTATATCTTTTAGATGTCCAATTGCCTATGATCAAGCTGAAAATGAGTTTAATGAAGATACCGCTGTCAAAAGTGAGACTTCCACTAATGCTTGTTGATAATAAGCAGGCTGATTCTTAATTATCTTAAGCGCCACAAAACTATTAGTTTCTGGCACCCAGCACTTGGCAACCTGCCCAAATGTTCCCTGTCCAAGGACATCTTTTACAATATACCTGCACAAGAATAAGATAATACTAATATAAGCAGGACGTTAAAAAATAAAACAATTTTTTCTTGGACGATACTTGACAAAAATAAATAAATATTCTTGAAGAGATTACAAGCACAGCTTATCATGACACACAAAGCATTTAGTAAAAACGGCTAACTTGTATACAGTTAGTAACACTAAACACATTCAACAACTAATAAAGGCATAGAATAATCTTGTCACATCACAAAATACATTTTCTAGTCAAAATTGATGCAAAAGTCTAACAGTAACCTACATGGCTACATCACACAGTCCAAAGTCAGTTCTAGCCCTTATTTTTGTTTGAGATGAGCAGGAGGAACTAGATACTCTGATCTGATGAACTTGACATATACATGAAACAAAGTTTGCCTCATCTATAAGGACAAATAAAAAGTTCATCTCCACTGATGCTTGTGTAAAGCTTTTACAGGAGTGGAAAGGTGTAGTCTATTTCATCACTTTCAAGATGCAGGATTTTGTGGTGGCGCATTTTCTCTAATGGAAAAAAAAAAGGATTCTATATTCCTATCTGCCTGAGTTAGCAGATTATCATCTTCCATTTGACATTTGGGGGAGTGAGAAACACCAATTTTTTTGAAGGTTACGTTGTCCTTGCAGTTGGCTAGGAACGATATCTTTGTATTGATAAGAGTTGCATTCCGATATTCAGACAGATGACGTTGTATCATCAATAGCTTGTATAGTAGGAGAATAAGTGCCCATCTCATAGCAACTTGAGCTCTAGTTGGGGTTCCGTTCAGGTTCCTTTTGGTCTTTGTCATCTTTTTATTTTCTTGATAAAATCACCAAGTTTCTTTGAGTTCTTTATTGGAAAGCAAGGGAAGTCTAAAAATGCATACTCAAACTATTATTATAATGTGCTATGCAATATTCATGACATACAGATCTAACCACTCCTGGAGGTTTTGCTTTTCTTGACTTGAGTGCTGAATGCAAAGCATACGCTTATAGACGATCTTAAAGAAAGAGAGGGGGGGGGGGGGGGGGGGGGGGGGGGGGGGGGTCTTTTAGTTAGGTGATGTTTTCTGTTATTATAATAACTTAATGACTTAAGATAAGTGCCTTCTTTTCCATTACAGGTTAAATCATATGATTTAAAAGTTACAGGCTGTAGAGACCGTTAGTGGGATTTTGAGAGAGCATTCCTGCTGATTTCAAGTTGTAAGAGAAGGACATCAAGAGAAGACATAGTAAAGTCATTATAGCCTTGAAGAATTGTTAGCCCTATTAAAATTGGCAAGGATAGACGGTTGAATTGTTCAATTAGAGGGAACCTTTCATTTTGTCCAGACCTTGCCCGGTGTTGGGATGGACCTTTTAGATAATGGTTCAACAGACCTTGAATATGTCATGACAGTTTACAATTCTTTAGCCTTTCAGAAACTTTTCTCGCATGGTTTGTATTGTTGAAAGAAATCAGTGAAATTAAGTAAAGAATGTACAAAGGGACAAAAAGGAAAAATATGAGGACAAGCCATCCTATAAACATGGGAGAATCTAAAGCAAAAAAGGACAACCAAACAATTTTTGGAAGACATTTCATATTTGGAACTCCTTTAAACTCAAATTGTATGTGCCTATGATAAAACACTAGTATTGCCCTATAGATCTTAATCTAAGAATGAAAAAATATTCTCACCCTATACAACTAACAAATTTTGACAGCACATGCATAAGCTGAGTAATAGAACACTAAAACAATTGCTCATTAAGATGAAACATGTTCTCACCTTAGATGCCTTTGTGAATTAACTAAGATAGAATTCACGTAAAGAATCAGATCTGAGTTTGCATTATCATGCCCATCATTAAGCACTCCGTCTGTAGGACTTGTCAAAAACCTCTTTGGATTTAGTTCTTCTACATACTTAAAATCTGGGTTGCATATTTGATATGTTTCAACTATTCCCTTGGTCAGTCTTGCAACCAACTATACAAGGAAATAAAAATGAGATACAATGTGTCAGGATGGGAAAAGTACAATGGTTCAGGATCACAAATGGATACACGAGTATCTGTAAAAAAACAAAGAACTAAGCACCGCACATAAATTCTGCAATTCATCAAATGTACAAATTGCAATATTAAATAGTTCATTTCATTGAGACGAATAAACATACTGGAAGGACACCAATTGAGTTTTAACCATGCATATGAAAACCAGTAAATCAGCTGTTATAGCTGCATCGTCTATAAATACAATTGGCAAATGTACCAAATTGTAATATCTTTTACTAACATGTTACCACTTTAAAAAGTAAAATTAATTTGAAAATCATTAGTACTAAATTCAGACATCTATATGCTATAATTATCTAACAATTGACTTCGATTTATAATATATAGTTTTGAAATACTTCCAAAGTCTAACTGGGCAATAAACATAAATGGACTGATAGTTGCTCTCTTAGAAGCCTCTTTGCATCTATTCTACCTTCTTACACTAACAATATACTCCTGTGACATCCCCTAAGTAACCCTTGCCACTATTAGCGAAACTGCAGTTGCATGTTGGCAAACACCCAATAAGTCTACAGCCCTCATGGCCACATTTAAAAACTCAGCCTAAGATAGAGCCTTCGCAAGTGCTCATACTGCATTCAATTAAATCCCATACTGAATTCAATTACATATAAGGTTTTCCCCTTATTTTGCGCCAAAATGATCAGGCTATACATATTGTACTGTAGTTGTCAGTGTGCTAACCTCTGCGTTTTTGGACTCTTATTCATACTCTTCAGTTAGAATTACTGAAAAGCTATTATATGAGTATCACCCATTTAATCAGATGTCTTCGAAAAATGGTGTTCATACTTTACAAAAATAATATGGGGAAGAGTACAAGTACAACAAGCGTCTCTAAAGCTAAACAAAAGCTACCAAAAGAGCAAATCGAAGTACTGCCTAATAGGCATGAACTATAGGGCCACCTGATAAAAAGAATGAGGAAGGGAGGATACTTTGAAATCTTTGAATGAAATAACTAATTCATCACTCAAGTGACTCCACATCTTATTTTCTTCACGATTTTTATTCACAATTTCGATAGATCCATCCTGCTCAGTCCTCCCCATAACCCATATAGGAGCAAATTTTAAAATGACTTTTGACTGATATTATTAAACTATAAATTCATAATTTCTCCATAAAAATAAATTTTTCTATTTACCTCTCCTTCCTTTCACCAAAAGATCCCTTAAACTTCCTGACCCTAGCCCTCAAGTACGTAAAGTAGAGATTCAAGGCTAAGAAGCATGTCCCCCAAAATCAATTTCAAAGTAAAATATCAGGAAACCTTCTACAAAAGTTGGAACCTAAGGTGTGTGAGTCGGTGATATAATAAATATTCTAGCAACTCAAATGGCATTATACTGATTTTCTTAAAAACATTCATTTGTTTGATCTGCAAGCAAAAAGAGCATAAAAAAATATGCACGTGATTAAATGAGAAGTATAGCATATTAAACTTCCATCACGTATGATTTGCCCAAACAAACAGAAGAAAATCAGGAAAACTGACAAATTTCATCAATCATTGACACATCTGGAAAGGAATATAACACCAGGAAAAGCTGTTTATTTATCACAAGATTGGCCAACCATATTGAATTAAATCGCAAGACTATCCTCTGGATACTGGTGATCCAATAAAGAACCTGTCTTTTGCACTTCTCTAACCCTAGAAGAAGTCAATACCTAGCATTATAAATGAAGCTCAACGCCAAAATGAAGCAAGAGAAAGGAAGCAGAAAGCTTACAGGTCTTCGAACAACAACTCGTAACGATCTAGACCTGTGGCTGGAATCCTGAAGCGGCGTATAGGGATGGAAAACCAGCTGGCTAGGGCACCAACAAGACTGCACAGGTAGCGACTGTGGTGACGATGGCGATGGTGATGCTGAATCATCACCTTCCTCGCGAGGTGGCTTGACCTCCTCGTCCATGACCACCCACCCAGCCGTCCACCAAGCACCAGCAGCTGACTTTTACTTCTGTAGGCTAACAATAGATACTAGCAAATCCTTCGTCTCAATCCACGCATTAATCAAGCTTGCAAAGGGAGGCAAATCGCCCACCCTATTGAAATCATTACTAGCATATGATCGACATTCCAGATGATTCTAATCCCATCCTCCTCTATATGAGAGGAAACAAAACTGCTTCCTTGAGACAAAATCCGATCAAATCGTACAGCACTGTTGAAGATATGAGACCAAAGCAAACAAATTGTAGCAACAAGGAAAAGAAGTGTGAACAAAAACTAGGTCGAGCTTGCTCAATTGAAGCCCAATTACACCAACACAATACTGAAACAATCGATTGAAAGGCGAGAACAGAAAGTCTAGGGATCAATAATAGAAACAACAAAGAACCAATCCGGATGCAGGGAAGTTGTAGGATCGATCAGAGTATGTGAATTGAATAATAATAAATAATAAATTTGAGAAACCGCGATTCCCAAAGCTGGAGAAATGGAAGGTGGATGAGATTGAAGGCAGAGAGAGATGGAGAGGAAGAGAGATGTGTTTGTGTTTCTATAAAAAAAAAAAAATTATTTTAAAAGGAATTGTGTATCTTCGCTTACACAATCTGAACTCCTCCGAAACGACGATTACAACCGGGGTGGATTTGTGATTATTATTCTTTTGGAGCTAATTATTGAATTTGTTTAAATTACCGCAATCAACCAGCGCATTCGGTTCTCGGGTTGGATTTTTTTTTTGTTAATGGCGGATTGCTCAAAGTTTTCATTTATTTTGATATTAATAATATGTATTGATTCAAATGAAAATAGACCTTATTATAAATGGCATAGTAAATAAAGAAACTTTTAAGTACTCTGTCGGAAAGGCTCAACTCTCTATCACAAGAAGGAAAACAAGATTAATAAGATCAAAATTGATCTCAATACCAAGCTATATTATGCAAAATTTTATGCTACCTAAGAAGGTGTATGATGAGATGGATAGAATTAATCGATGCTTCTCCTGGAACAAAGACCATAACTATAAGCCACTTGTAGGGTGGGATAAAATATGCAAACCTAAATCACATGGGGGATTGGGAATTAGAAAGACGGAACATATGAACAAAGCACTTCAGATGAAACTGATATGGAAAATTCTAGCGTAACCGAACAATATATGTGTTAGAACTATAAAGGAGAAGTATTTACGTAATGATACATTTTTCTCATATCGGCATAAATCAAATATATCATGGCAATGGAAGCGTCTGATGAGCCTTAGACCGGAGTTTGCAAAAGGGCTAAGATGGCAAGTTGGTGATGGTCAAACCATTAATTTCTGGACAAACAATTGAGTCCTTGGGGAACCTCTAAGGAAACATGCACTTAACCCATCTGATGATAATGTAGCGGTTAAAGTTAGAGACTTTATCTCGGACAACCGAACAAGGAAGATAAACGAGTTAAGACAACTTCTCCCAAGGGACATTGTGGAAAATATTGGCCTTATTACTATCCATGATAATTATATTAGAGATAGGTTGTATTGGGTTCCTAGTAAAAATGGATGGTTTTCAAGTGTTTCAGCCATAGACCTAATCACAAATATGGAAAATCACACGATGAGCACCAATAACTAGATATGGAAGTTGGACATATTTCCGAAAATCAAAAATTTTCTTTGGAAAATTGACGTTAACGGTTTACCTACTAAAGCCAGACTCGGGGAGAAACATGTCATGACATCGGTAGGCTGCATCATGTGTAATTGTACCATGGAAGACACCTCTCACTTATTTGTCAAATGCCCCCACACTCTTCTTATAACAAAGCAGATAAACACTAATATTGAAATAAAATTGCGCAACTATAACACGGACAATAAAACACAAAAATGATACTAAGTGAAATAAACCAACTAATAGGGGAAAAATAATTCACCGTTCTAGCGGTAATCTGGTGGAGCATATGGCATCAACGTAATAAATTAGTATTCCAACAAACCCTTGATGATTTTATACAAGACTTACCTCTCTACATACGAACACAATTACAAAATTGGGAAAGAGCTAAACATTGGGTTGAAGATGAGGAAAAACTTCAGGAAAAAGGATACAACAGAAGTAGGCAACAAGGTAAAACAAAAACTTGGAAAAAACCACAACAAGGTTTCATTAAAATCAATGTTGATGGATCCAGATTAACTAATGGACAATCGTCTGAGGGAATAGTTATAAGAGATCATGAAGGCCATGTAATAGATGTCTTAATAAAACGATATGGACATGTTTCAATAATTATGACAGAAACTTTAGCATTGAGAGATGGTGTGCATGAAGCAAAAAGAAGAAAGTATAAACAAATCAAACTTGAGGGCGACAATTTACAAGTAATCAAAGCAGCCCAAGGCCTCCCGAACTGTCCATGGGAGATCGAAATGATTATTTCTGATATTCTTGTTCATTTGCAAGAATTTCAGACGGTTCGAGTCTCTCATGTTAATAGGAGTTGCAATGTTGTGGCTGATAAACTTGCCAAACTAAGCCACAATTCTCTTGTTACTGCTGTTAGGAATCACCCATAACTTACTGTTCTCATCCGTCAAGATGGTCTAGGACGCCCTCCTTAGCCGGAGCGCCTCCTAATCCTTACCTAATAAAAAAAGACCTTATTATGAAAATGAGAAATGAATAGCTGATTAAAATACTAGAAATGAATCTAGGTCATCTGATTAATAATAATAATAATAACAAAAATAAAAAATAATAAAATATACTTTATTTTTATTGTTTTTAAAGTCTTTTTACATATGTACAATGATATAAATGGAGTATGAATATATGACCATAAAAACTTGAACATGCAATACTAATATGTGAACGTACTTATATTATATGTGAACTTATGCTAAATTTTCTGAAGTTAAAAGGTGGTTATATGTGATCAACCCTTGTAATAATGTGAACATGTGTATAAAATATGTGAACATAATGTAAAATGGCAAGCGTCATGTTTATGTCAAAAACAAGCGAATAAATAAAAAAATAAAAAATACATAAAAATAAATAAAAAATAATTTTTTATTTTTTATTTTATTATTTTGTCAAATTTTTTAAGTCTTTTAATGCTTGTATGATGATTTAATCGAACATGAACATATGACCATAAAACATGAACAAATAGTACTATTACACTTGCAATATATGTAAACGTATTATAAAATCTCTAAACTTTTAAGGTGATAATATGTGAACATGTCTTATAATAGTGTGGACATATGTATAAAATATGTGAATGTAATGTAAAAGCCAAATATCGTGAATTTGGCAAAAATAAGCAAAAAAAATTATTTTTTTTTTATTTTCATCAAAGTTATCATTTTGCCCTTGTCTCTTTTAATATCATCCATCCATTTCTCAAATCTAAGGGTACTCATTTGTTTTTTTTTTCTACTTTTCATAATAAGCATCATTTCCATTTAAATCAACCTCATTAATAATAATGTCAAATATAGGGTATCAAGTATATATGGTAAAGAAGTTATTCAAGTCAATTACAGTATATTTTTATATCGATTTTTCTAACCTATGCCCCAAGGGCATAGGTTAAGAACCTTAAAATGGAAATGATTTGTTGAATTTTATTATTTGGAATTATTTTGATTATTTTCTTAGGGTTCATTAATTTCCATATAGGGTTTTAGTTTCTATAACTAGTACTCTTAACCTATGCCCTTAGGGCATAGGATAGAAAAACCGTTTTTATATTCTCATAAAAAGTCAATTATATTTTGGAGGTTTTCAGTTCCGACCATTTTTTTATTTGGTTCGACAAAATATCACCCAATTCATATGAATCAAGAACTAATTAATCCATACTTGTAATGTTGTTAATTAGATCATTTTTTTCTCATGTAAAGCAATGAGACCTTAAACCATTGCTCTAACCCATTGGGTTTGAGTTCTCAACGTTTAAATATCATTTCATTTATGATTTTAAGTTTTGTTTGTCTCACACTTATTATCATTTATATGTGTCAAAAAATGACTCAACTCGATCATCTTCCAATCGATCCAAAATTTTCATATAGATTCAAAACTAATCCATGTTTGTAGTGTCGCAAAATAGATCATTTCCTTCCATGTAAACGCAAAAGTACCTTATCTCACTACTCCACCCATCAGGTATGAGTTTTATCACTTTAATATCATGCCATTTGTTATTTTGAGGTTTTTTTACCTCACATTTATTATCATTTATATACATGAATTTTAACCCCAAACTATCAATTTTTTTTGCCTAAATATGATTTTTTTAGTGTAAATTATCGTTAACTAATTTTTTTTTATTATATAAATTGTTTTGTACATTATGAATTACATATTTCAAAATGTAACTTAGCTTTCACAAAAACAAAAAAGATTTTATATTATATCTATTCTCATGTCATTTGAGGTTGTTTATGGGAGATCCTATTACTCCACTCGACTTGCATCCACGATCTCTTGAAGATGGAGATCACATCACCACCTCCAACCGAGTTGAGCACAGTATGGACCTTCACGGCCAAACACGCGCTCAATTGGAGAGGCGTGCCCACCAATATGCCATACAACACAATCGCGGTCGGGGCTAGTTTCTCTTTGTCCCAGGAGACCTTGTTTGGGTCCATATGCGCAAGGAGAGTTCCCTTCCAAGTGAAAGACTAAGTTGTCTCCAAGAGGTGATGGACCATTTAGAGTCATCAAGAGGATTGGTGACAATGCTTATAGACTAAAGCTCCCCAACGCCTATAATGTGCATCCTACATTTAATGTCGCTGATCTCATGCCATATGTGGAGCCTAAGTTCGATGATGTTTAAACGGAGACGTTTCATACTCAAGGTTGAAGAGTGATGCAACCACGCCTCCAAACATGCAAATCCATGACGAGGAGTCGAGGACCAAGCCATGAGTGTCCAATCCAACGGACCGGTGACACGAGCTCGAACCAAATCCATTACATAAGCTACTCAATCTATCATGGGTCGATGAACCACACACCAAGACCCATCGGACGCCCACGCCCTAGCCAAGTGCCAAGTCCTCTCAACGGTTGCGCCAAGCGTGCCCCTCGCTACGCCGTAAACTCCCATCAACGTCACAACACGAGGTTCCTTGTGCCACAAGACTCAGTCGCGGCACTGACCTCGCTCCGGATCCATGACAAGCAAGCCTCGTTCCTACATTACTCGGATATGAGTCCTCCGCGCCTTGACGTGGAAGCTTCAGCGAGGCGCCCTTAGAACGACCTTCATCGGCACCTTGGGGCACAAGACAAGTCCCTTGGCTTGCAATCCAAGGCATCCGGTGTGCGCCATTGCCCTTGTCATGCCTTAACCGATTTTCCTTGTTTCTAGGGAGTTGGTTAGAGTATTTGAGGTTGTTACGCATTTTTGGAAAGTCTATCTATTCCTAGATTTACTCTTCCAAAAACCCTATCTTTAATTTATTTAATGTTTTATATCTTTCCTTTTGGTTTAGGTGAAAGTCAATGCTGTTCCACTTGACTTAGCCTAAGGTTTTTAGGAATTCTAGATGCTTTCTATCTTCTATCTTAAGTTTTTATCCTTAAGTCTTCTAGATAGATTAGGACTAGTTAAGTACTATATAAACTACTCAATGCTTGTAATCGTTTTTCCTTACATTCAAATTAATCCAAGTTAAAGTTCATAAAGTCGAATTTCTCCTCCTTGCTTGGGTTTGGGCGTCACCAACCAAATTATTTATTTATCTTGTTGTTCAAACAAACACCAAACTTTCATCGAGACTCATCTCTTTGAGTCTGATTGCTTGAGTGAGACCGTCTTTGAGGTTCTCTCTCCGCCGACGCTCGCACCACCGGTGTCATTCGCACCACCGACGTCGCTCGCCTCTTATGGTGTTGCAAGGTTGGCTTAACTGAGTCTAGACCTGAGACTTGTAGGTTGATCCTCGCTTTTATTGAACCTCAAGACACTAGCTTTCGTGCAAGAAATCTAGGATTCTGCCCTAGGATTCCACGTTGACTAGGACTCGAAGTGTTGACTTGCCATCCAAGACAAGATCCGGCACACTCTAGGTGATCTAACACCCTTCACGGAGTCGGAATGCATCAAGATAGTAGAGGTTGAATTGACATTATAGGGTGGAATAGGTGGGCATCGATCATAGTTGAAGCCGTGGGGGAGGAGCTCGAGGCGAAAGTTACGGAAGGCGAAACTCGAGGGGCGGAAATGGATTCTCTTGCAATTTCAAAGCTAGGCTCAAGAAAAATAAAAGTACAAAAGCCTTGATATATGGGTAGAGAAAGCTTTGATAGCGGAATGGAAAGGGAGCCTTGCGCTGATGGGAATCCGAGGTTGTAGGTTCGAGCCCGCTTCCCACCTTCTTTTTTTCCATTTCTGCCAGCTTGGTAAATGGGATAAAAAAATTGGGCCAAAAAGATGGGTTATCATCTGAAGCCTAATTCGGTTGGATGAGGGGGGGTGTATTTTAATGGGTCGATTAGTTTGGCCCACTTGAATTTATTTTTGTCAAGACCCGTCTTTATTAAAAGTTCAAATTTGCTAAATTATTAATAAAAATAATTTTATTTATTTCTCTTTTAAAAACGGAAATTAAAATTTTGAGTATAATGGAATGAGGACATCCTTATTTGAAAAAATATTCTATGAACATACTTCCATAAAATAGAAGGGCATTACAATAGTATCCCCTTAAAAATAGTTTCATCCACGAAACTATGGAGAACTAGGATTACAAGGAATGAAAAAGCACACCCACATATCACACTCTACAAGTGGAAAGCAAAAGCCTGCAGTACCCACTTAAAATAAAATGCTTCACCAAATTCTTTGATGATATTGCCTCGTTTTCCAAAATGAACATGCCTTTCGAGGGAGATACTCGGACGAAAACTTATCCCACATGGGGAATCCGACATCCCTTTTTACCTTTAAGGCAACATGTGACCTTTTCTAACTCTGAGTAGTCAACATTCCTTTGTTGGGTTAGAGCAAGATCCTCATGAATAACTCGGGCCCGAGAAGAATCTTATCACTCTAGACCCGCTAATGGAATAAGCGTCCTTTTCTTTTGCTAAGGTTTGGGAAAAGACGAAAGGAACAGGTAGAAGAATTACTAATGTGCCCTCTTCCTTAAGGAGTTATTACATTAGTATTTCTCGAAGAGGTTTTCTCCCGTGAAACTTATGTGGATTAGACGAACCACATGAAAAGGATTTCATCGCTTTTGAAAAAAATCTAGTTGAACTTACTAGCAAAGTATGTGGTTGGTACAATACTAGGAAGTAAGTACGATGTCTTTCCTTTACAAGTGAAATATACATCCTTGCAAGACGCTTCCTCTCTTGCTTCTCTATACAAGACTTGGCACTTCCTTTCCTCAAGTCGCCAAAATTTCTTGTTGACTCGTAATAGTCAGTAGTTCTCATCGATTTAAAAGTAATGTAGCCATACATTACTCCTTGACCTTCATTGACAAAAAGTTGCCTCTATATGTATTCACATATAGAGGCACAACCATCTCATGGAGATCAACAAAGCAAATTGTGATTGTCACATCATCAAATCAAGCAAAATTAACTACTTTGTATGAGGCATGAAGAGAATGTGTGTCCCTACGAGCAATGATTCAATTTATCTAGAAGCTAGGTATGTGGAATGAAGCCCATAATTGACAATCTAACAGTGTTATATGAAGTAATTCAGTATGTGTTGATCAAGTGAAAATAGGTTATATAAAGGGACATCGCACAAAGCATATATTACCAAAGTTTTTCTCCAGTCGCGAGTTGGAGAAGTTTAAATCCAAAAAATTCGATTGAATGACAATTTGGTTGATCTATTTACGAGTCCTTAATTTCCAAGAAATTTGGAGAAATAGTATTCAAAATTGGAATATGAAGACTTTGAGACATGCATTGAAGTAAGGGGGAGCATCGTATCGTTGCATTCTTTTTCCCTTCAACCAAGTTTTTATCCCACTGAGTTTTTCCTAATAAGGTTTTTAATGAGGCAACATCAAAGCGTATAATGAGTTTAAAGTTGCAATCATGTTTTTTGACAAGGTTTAACGAAACATGCAATATACCTATACCCTATAAGCAAGTACGAAGGTGAATATTGAAGGAAGAGTGTTATGAACATGTAAACATATCTAGATAAATTTGTATAAACCACACATGAGATTGTGGTAAACTATTCTTTGTTTTGGTAGAATGTGGTAAACTATTCTAGATAAAGACGGTGAATCATTCACTTTTTCCCTTAATTTCTTGCCTAAATGAAGGAATTCTATCCAAATCATTGACCTTTAAATAGTGGCATAATCCATTTTAAAATTTGCATCTATAATAACAAGAACACAATCTATAAGATCATGCTCAATCGTTGGCTAGTTTTTGGTGATCATATGAGACTATGAGAGAGACAATAAAATATACTAAATTGAGGAGAAATGGAGTAAAGATCGGTCATTGTGATGACCAAAAACCAATTTGGTCATAGAAGGAGATGATGCCACTTGTAGAATTTATTCTTTAAGAAAACAAATCATTGATGGATTAAGCAAGTAAAATAAAGTAATACTTAAACTATCAAATTAAAATGGATAAGAAATTTCTATATCTGAAGTTGTTATGCACCGATTAAATGATCAGATAATTTATATAGTTACGATTTTTAGCATTTTGTTTTGCTTGTTATACTATAAATATTTATGGTATTTCATAATGTAATTCATTTTACTCTAATTTAGTATGCTTGATGACATGTTTTAATTTGATTTCCAAAAACCTGAATATTTAAATTATATAAACGTAGAATACAATCTTTGTCTCATCCAAATGACGGGGTTAGAATTCTAGTTTATTCTTTAAAATTAACCACTTTTAACTTCCACCAGAAAAAAGTAACCACTTTTTTAAAAAAAAAGGAGAGAGAAACTAAATAAAATATTATAATGACCAAAAATTTTGGTCGGCTACTGAGCATGCTCGTTGTCCTCTTCCTCTCTTCTAAGTTCTAATGTTTTTAAGTTCTTCGAAGCGGTCTTTTTAAGTGAGTTCAAGTAATTTTGTTCTAGCATTTATTTTATAACAAGTACTATTTTAATTTATTTCTAGTTTGACATATTTTTTATGTTATTTAATAATTATAAAAAATTACTATTGGACCAGCTTAAACATATGTACCAAAGGCATAATAAGTTAATGACCCGATTCAATTAACTCATAGTATTATGACCCTAATCCGTTGCAAACGACTCGGGCCAAAATCTTACCAACCAATCCGATCCGCAAGTAGTAAGTTATGAGACTTCAAAAAAAAAAACTTAGGTCGGACTTACCAACACATGCGAAACTAAATCCTTCTTTCCCTTGCAGAAACAAGCATAAAGAAACAATTAAGATTGATCAACAAAAAAGAAAACATATTAAACTTCCATGTTCACTTCGGATGCGGTGGATGAACGACTTACTGGAAGCAACGTGCAAAAACGAAACATATCAAATTTACGGACTCAAATGTGGGTTATTTCCATAAAGTAGCAAGCGGTAGAAGAAACAGGAAGATAATAAAGAAAATCACTTCGGCGGAAGGAACTCAAATTGTAGGAGAAGAAAATATCAGAGAAGAAATAAGAAAAGACTTCAAAACAAGATATAAAAAGGAATCGACAAACAGTGAAGTGTTTAGACAATATTCAAATCTAATTAACAAAGAAATTACTGATTTAGATAATAGAGAATTGACCTCACCCGTGTCTAATGAAGAAATATGCAATGCACTAATGTAAATTAACTCAGATAAGTCCCCGTGCCCTGATGGGATGTCGTCCGGATTCTACAAAAAATACTGGGACATTGTAGGCCCAAGTGTTATAAAAGCAATTAAAAGCTTCTTCCACTCAGGACGAATTCTCAAACAAATTAACCATACTTTTACAACCTTAATTCCTAAAAGAGACAATCCGACTAGCACCAACCACTACCGACCAATCAGCTTGTGCTCAACTATTTACAAACTAATTGCTAAAATCATTACTGAACGACTTAAGAAAGTCATGCCAAAATTGATCCATCCTTTTCAAGGCGCGTTTGTAGCTAAACGGTCGATCCAAGATAATGTCTTGATTGCCCATGAAATATTTCATTCTTTCAAAAATAAAAAAGGTAAAGATGGGTGGGTAGCAATAAAATTAGACATGGAAAAAGCCTATGATAGATTAGATTGGGAATTCACCTTTGAAATCCTAAAAAAATTTGGTTTTGACAACAAATTCATTGGATGGATTAAAGAATGTGTTCAGACTGTCTCTTTCTCAGTCCTGGTTAACAACAATCCTACTGAACCTTTCTTTCCTGAACGAGGACTAAGGCAAGGAGACCCCCTGTCACCCTTCCTATTCATCCTTGGCACAGAAATGTTGGCAAGAAAACTCCATGACGTGAGTAACTTAGAGAAGAACACAATTGGGTTCCTTTGACTCGTTCTGGAACTTAAATTCCATTTCTCGCTTTTGCAGATGACATTATCATTTTCTCTAAATCAAACCAAGCTGCATGTTTAAGAACAAAAAAGATCATTGAAGAATATTGTGCGATTTCAGGACAAAAGGTCAATTATCACAAATCTGCCTTCCAGACATCAAGAAATGTAGATAATCTCCAAAAAATAGAGTTCAACAAACTTTAGGTATCACGGAAATGGTAAATTTAGAATCATATCTCGGGTGCCCAATCATTAATGGTCGGGTTAATCGAGATACTTTTAAAGATACTATCGGGAAAACAAAGGCACAACTAACTAAATGGAAAGCAAATTCTTTGTCACAAGAAGGTCGATCGGTCCTCGTAAGATCCAATCTAGCCACGAAACCGAACTACATCATGCAAAGCTTTATGCTTCCAAATCATGTACATAAGGAATTGGATCAAATTAATAGAACTTTTTTGTGGAACAAGGATAGTAACTATAAACCCTTGATTGGCTGGGAAAAGATTTGTAAACCAAAAACATATGGTGGCCTTGGAATTAGGAAAACTAAACATGTAAATAAAGCAATGCAAATGAAACTATTATGGAAATTACTGGCAGAACCGGAGAATATTTGGGTGAAACTTATGAATGAAAAATATTTAAAAGGTGCCTCTATCCTTTCGTATAAAAAACAGACAAAGGGCTTGCTACACTTATACAAAATAAGTACTTTTTTAAAAAAAGCATTGCTTATTTATCTTGAAAAACGTGAAATATAATTAGTTTTCCCATATTTCAAGGTGAATAAGCAATACTTTTTAATAAAAAGTGCTTATTTTTAAGAAGTGTAGCAAGGCCAAATACCTCTTGGAAATGGACAAAATTGATGAATCTTCGAGAAGAATTTAATAAAGGACTAATTTGGCAGGTAGGAGATGGAAGAACTATTAAATTCTGGACAGATATGTGGCTATTTTCGGATACACTTAACAAATTTGCATTGAGGACTGATTCGGTGAATGATTTAACTTGTGTTGAAGAATTTATAACAAATGATAGGGAGTTTGGCGTGTATATATTCTACGGCGCATCCTCCTGGCAGACATAGTTAACAAAATCAATGAATATCCAATTCTAGAAAATTGGATCTGCGGTCGCCTCTATTGGGCCCCTAGTAAAAATGGATGGTTTTCAACTTCCTCAGCCATAAAACTTATTACAGGGGTTCAACATCTAACCCCACACCCTAATAATTGGATATGGAAACTTGATATATACCCCAAAGTAAAGAATTTTTTATGGAAAATTGTTCAAAATGGATTACCTACAAAAGCAAGACTATCAGAGAAAAATGTAGCCACCCCTCCAGGTTGCTTAATGTGTAACTGCACCCATGAAGATACGATACACTTACTAATAGAATGCCCCCACACAAAAAAATTAATAAGGAAAATTAACTTAAAGACGAAAAACGTTATACGAAACTACAACATAGGGAACAAATCGGTTGGTGAGATCATTAATGAGTTATTTCAAGGCTTAGGAAATACAGAGTTTTTGGAACTAGCAATTTGTTGGTGGTGTATTTGGCATCAAAGAAATAAATTAGTCTTCCAACAAACCCCCAATGATTTTATCCTAAATCTAGACCAATATACAAAAAACCAAATAACACAATGGGAAAGATAAAAAAAGTGGGTAGAAGATGAATAAAAAATAGAACACCGGGTACAAAATGTACAAAAGAGAAAGAAACAAATGGAAAAATGGATAAAACCGCCTCGTAGTATATATAAAATGAACTTTGATGGGTCCAAGATCAATTCAAATCAGGCTACGTCGGGTTTTGTAATTAGGGATCATGAGGCGCAAGTCCTGGGAGTAGGTGTCAAGAAGCTAGGATCAATTTCTATACTTAAAGCAGAGACTATGGCACTCAGAAACGGAATTAAGGAAGCAATAAGACTAGGAATTACAAAACTTGAAATTGAAGGAGACAATCTCATAGTTGTAAATGCAGCAAATAATATAGGAAAATGCCCTTGGGAAATTGAAATGCTAATATCAGATATTATGGTCTTCTTACAACAATTTTGTTCTGTTTCAATTCGACATGTGGGTAGGGTTTGTAATATTGTAGCCGATAAAATCTCCAAGTTGGGCCACAACATCCCTACCGACATCCTTATGGATAATCCAGAACTTCAGGTTCTCATCCGAAAGGATGTTCTAGGAGGCCCTCCGTAGGGTCTCCTAATTCTTACCTTATCAAAAAAAAAAAAAAAAACTAACTTGTCCACAACCTTCAGTCTATATGGCCCGATGGACAAACATTGTTACCGAGCTTTTCATCATTAAAAGAAGAAAAATATCAAATGCAAGATTAATTCAAGATGCGAGCTCCTTCTAAATAGCATTAATAAATAAATTTAGTTGCATTTAGCTTTAAATAATTTAAAGATGTAACTTGTAAGAGCTATACAGAATTTGCAAGCCA
This sequence comes from Fallopia convolvulus, assembly GCA_964016875.1. Lineage (NCBI taxonomy): Eukaryota > Viridiplantae > Streptophyta > Magnoliopsida > Caryophyllales > Polygonaceae > Fallopia > Fallopia convolvulus. Next base: position 32,267,651 of record OZ024733.1, read on the forward strand.
AGTCACCACAAAACCTTATAAAGCTATAGCTAAAATAACGCATTGTCTATTTACCTTTAGCTACCAATAGAAGAAACATTCGGGAAAGAAGTATCTTATACCTGTGGCCCGTGGGTAAATCCCAAGATACTTCCTCAATCCTCATGTATTATACTGTCCATCAATTACAAATTATGGGCATTCGAGTATTTATCTAGCTCATAAAACGCATAATTGTATCCATCTATGCTCAGTTTTTGTTTGTACAACAACGAACAATGCAAGTTAATCCCTTTTTGTATAATACATTCCATTCGCCTCCCGCCATAGAAAAGCAGCAGCTAATGTTTCACAAGCATGGCCTCCAGCCTCTTCTTTCTGGCGGCGAGCTTAAGTTTTTCCAAGGCAACGAGGCCCACCTGCCTAACCCTTTCTCTTGACAGACCAATCCTGCATTTGTCAAACAAATGAGGGTGTTATAAAGTAGTATTGATCGATCCTGGCTAGGCTCTTTTTGCGAAAGTCCTAGCTCTTTAGCTTACCTTTTGCTGATGTCTTCCCATGTAAGACATTCGTTATCAAGACCATAGTAAAGGCGTATTATCTCCCTCTCTCGCTCTCTAAGTGTCACGTTGATTAGGTTGTTTACTTCACTCTGCAAGAAAAAATGATTTATGGGATGACAAAATGTTAGATCCACCATTCAGTCTAAGTCATGAAAGAAATAATTCACATATTCTTCTTCCTGGCTGTTATATACATTATTCCAAATTCAAAGGTCTAAATGTAGTTTTTGAACTAGCAATGCTTATGTATGGTTCAAACCTGTTTCTACCTATAAAAGAAATTAAAATCCCACTTTGTATGAAACTTCTTAACAAGAACTATGGGAAAGTTGGGCCAAAAGCACCCTCATAAGCTCTTCCCATAAATTTTCAATAATCAATATAATCATGTGCAAAGATTTTGAACTTATTAATAAATTGCAGAAATCAGGTGTATCAGATCAGACATTTACTGCAAAATGCATATGACTTGCATCTATTGTAAGCGGCAAATCTTAATAAGACATGCAGTTGCAGCTGTTACTCAACAAGAGTATTACCTTGAGTGCCCAATCATCTACCCCATGCCATGGCTGGTTTTCCACACGATTATCAGCAACATACTGTCAAAAGGATGAGTGATAACGTTAAGTCAAGAGCACAAAGAAAATCCAAGCCGGAAAGAAGAATATGCACTGTTTTCAAAACACTTACACTGTGAAGAGTTTCTCCAGGGAGACCATTTATAGAAGGGTAGGCTTCCCTATCAAGTGAGAAGACCGATCTAATAGCCTATCCATCAAAAAAAAAACCAAGCTAAGAGGAAAAGAAAAAAATGGAAATTTTGAGATAGAAAGGTACGCAATCAAATGATAACATTTACCTCTGTAGCATTCTTGATTTTTCTATGTGACAAGTTCAAGCAATCAGCAATATTCTGAAACAAGTTGAGCAAATGTCATCAATTTATCAAAGATAGAAAATTTGGGTCTACCACCTGAACTAGCCCTAACTCTTGAGTATTCGTTTGTGGAACATGTCACTTCATTGAAATATAACAAACCCCCAAATAATTGTTTCTGAGAAGGGTCATTTGCTAAGTTAAGTTAGCATCAAAATTTTTGCCATATTTGAAACAGAGATTCATTGTTTGTGTTCAAGAGGGGGAGGAAAACTAGAAAACACAGAAATATGGATCCGAGAAGGCACTCACATCAACTGTCGGAGGTATCCCTTTATTTTCCAGTTTAACTTTTGCATTCCGTATTAAACTCAATCTTTCATGCAAATAGTTTGGCAATCTTAAAGTTCTTGAATTTTCGGCTAATGATCTTGATACTCCCTGTAAAACAATGGAAATTGTAAATGTAAACTTCCATTCAGTCATGTAACATGGAGTCTGATAAGAGTATAACAACCAGAAAGAATGATAATGTAAAGGACAATGCTTTCTCCTCCAAGGAAATGTTGAATTTTGAAGAAAACTTGGTATTTACAGACCAAATAAGCTTTAAATAACTTACTTGACGAATCCACCAGTAGACATAAGTTGATATTTTGAAACCTTTTGAGGAGTCAAATTTCTCAATTCCACGGAGTAGTCCAATCAACCCACCCTGCCCAGAATCATAAGCAGTTTCAGATGAGGTGAAAAATTTTTAAGTACAGGATTTACAATCAGCCCTTGATTGACTATTACCTGAACTAGATCAGCCATGTCGGCACCCAAGTTATCATATTTTTGGGCAATTGACATGACTAAGCGAACATTGCTCATAGACAGACGCTCTCTTGCCAAAGTGCTCTCAATTAGTTTTGACTGTAATTCAGCACGGCTCATTCTCAAGGATATCGCAAGCTGTTCATCAGAAGGCTCACATCCTAATCGTTCTTTCAGTCTGAAAGTTCCATAACAGACAGCTTCAGATAAGATATCTATTACAACCACATTGAAAATTATATCCACAAAATCAGCTCATGGATTAGGAAATAAGTAGAGTAATTAAGGGAATTTTACTTTATTGTTTAGTATGTTTTTATACTTGTGTAAATTACTTCAATTTTGGAAAATCTTTGAAGTTAAAAGTCAGGTCCATCCTTTCTAAAATATTCATATACAATATCTATCCTCCAAGGGTAAAGCCAGCTCAAAAATGAATAAAATATTCAATTGTAGGCATTAAGGAGCATATGTGCATATTGATTGCCAAAGAATCACAGTATAAATTTATGAGAATGAAGACTTCACCTTGATCTGCAATCTTCCAGCATAAGACCAGTTTTTATCTTCTTAGACAACTCCACAACTTCATCATGACTAAGCAACTGATCACTCATCACCCCCCTCACATAACCTTTTAACCGATTCTGAAGAAGCTCAGGACTGACAGTAACCGCCTTCTTTGACATCCCCTCTTGAACACCTGAAATCTTTTGGCCCGAAACTCTTCCTCTGGTTCTCATCCTCCTCGAACGTGCAGATACTCCTGAAGAGGTGACAGTTGCATTCGCCTTCTTCACATTGAGATTTTCTCTCTTCACATTCATTTCTTTCTGATCAAAAGGTAAATTCCACTGTTTTTCAAACATACACTTCTGAATCAACAGCAAAGCATCCAAAGTAGTGTCCTCTTCTGCTAAATAGTCCAGATGATTCGCCCATGGCTCTGCAACTGAACTCGAACCAAGGACAGAAGTCACAGAACCATCAATACGCGTATGCTCCTTTAAGGCTTTAACTGGCTCTATATGCCTATTGGATTGAAAACTAGAGGCATAGTTGGAGCTCTTCTTTGCTGTTATAACATTTCTGGTAGAAGAAGGCTGGTACTGATGATCACTACCAGAAAACCTCTCACTAAGTTCAGGCCTTTTGCCAGCGCTAAGTCCGATGACTGCAGCTGTAGCCATCATAAGCTCCTAACAAGCAACAGCATCAGATAGATGTGTAATTTGAATGCACAGAGTGACTCCAATTCCTCCAACCGTTGCCTGTATCCAAAAGTTCTCCATCAGCAGATATAATCACACAGTCATTCGCAAATTTAGCATTACAGGAAGCGGAAATTTCAATTTCAGTCTTCAATCATTAATACAATCTGATTCTAATCGCTATCTCTTTATTTCTTCTGCGTTCGATCCCCACGAGCATTAGAAGCTAGGATTACTCCTGTTTTAAAATCTGAGCTTATTACAGACTGATTTTGTTGTGTACACCGAGAATTCAGTCATACTAACCACCAACACTGATGCTTAAATTCTAGGGCTCGATTTCGATATGATTGAGGCATGTCGAATCACTAAAAATGAACACAAGATGAAGCAGAAAACACGCAAGTAGATTTTGAACTACGCAGGAAGAAGAATCATGAGATGCATACCTGAAGATAAACGCAATGAGATGGCGAGGCCAAGAACAGAAAGGCGGTTCAAGCGATTCCGATATGGAAAAAAAAACTTGCAGTTGATTGTTGTTGTTTATTCTTGGTTCAGTTATACTATACTATATCTTGTTTCCGAACTGGGGGGAGAAAACAGCAATTGATCGATTATCTTTCGTGGTGTAAAATGTGGGAAATAATTATAATATGAAAAAAAAAGGATTATACACAAAAATAAAAGGCTCGCAGATATGGGAGGGCGCAAGGCTATTGGCTGAAGCAGATATGAAGTTCAGGCGTGAGTGGTTCAGAGCTTGCCATTTGCACACCCACAGCATATCTCCTTCGCCCTTTGTTTGTCTTCTTGTTATTTTTTAATTTTTTATTATTATTGTTTTATAAATTTTATTATTATAAAGTTTGCTAATCACTGATATAGTTATTACTCAGTTATGATAGCATCAGCATGTGTAGTTCAGTATATTATAAAATAATTAATTGCATGTTATTTTTGAAATTTTGCGGCCATTATAAGATTTTTTTAAGAAAATAATAATGGTATTAACTATTAAATCACACTTTATATGAAAAGTATATTTGAATTTGGAGCAAAATATTGAGAGATTGGGCTTTTGTCACACGATAATAAGTAAAACAAATATTAAATATAAAGTGAAAATCACGCTCATTGATTTAAGTTTTTGGAGATAAAAATATAGTTACGATCTTATATTAAATTTATTAATAATAAATTAATGTAATTTCTCATCTCATATTCACAAAGGTTTACCGGAAATAAAACAAGAACTAAGTGAATATAGCCACTCGGATCATCACCTATCTATTGTCATTTTGATTTTAACACGTGAAAAAATATCAATTTTATAATGGTGAAGATGGATTAATCAATTGAACAACTCAACATGTTTCATGTAGTCTCTCGATTACAAAAACGACATAGAATTAATTGCACATTTATCATCACATTAATTAAATTCAGTTATTTTTGGATATGTGAAGTACTCTCTTTGTTTTTTAAAGATGTCTTTTTAATTTATTTTTTATTTCATAAAACATGTCTTTTTAATATTTTTTCACTGTTTTTCAAATTTGCCCTCACGTTAAGGAGTACTCTTAACAATTTTCTAAGAGTGGTTAAGAGTACGCCTTTTTCAAAGTGTTAATGGTGATCTATGCCCCAAAATAAGTTTAAAATAACAAAAATGCCTTCATTTTCTTACAATTGCATCAATGCCCAAATAAATTAAGTCAATACCCAATTAAATTGTACGCATGCCCACATTCTCAAATTTCCAATTTTTTTTAAAACAAATTAAATTCTTATTTTTATTGATTCTGGCATTAGAGACACGACACACCTTCAGAGCAATGGAAAAAGCTCCTTCTTCACAATAATGGAAAGCTCTCTAATTTTGGTCTGGAAATCGTATGGAAAGTAGCAAAGGAGAAGGCGGTCTTGGCAGTAGCGATCTCCAACTACCGGCAGCGGCGACAACCTCGATGTACGTCCGCTTATTTTAGGGCATCCCCTTCTTGAACTCGCGTGGAAGGAACCATGGTGCAATCCTAAGAGTTTTTGGGGTTGATTTTGCTTTTAATCATTTTTTAATTCGCCTTATGTTGATTTTAATTATTTTTGGAATTGATCGATTTTGGTTTTCTGCTCAGATCTAGGGTTTCAGGTTAGATCTTATGAGTTTCTAAGCAAAAAAAGTTTACCGAGTCCATTGAGCTGCTTAAAGTTCTACTCAATTTTGACTGGTAGAAAAAGCAATAGAGATTAGTTGCTCGATTAGGCTTAAAGTTCTACTCGATTTGTATCTTGACTTCAGTAATCCAAATAATGTGATGCTCCCCTAGTATATATGGTCTTCATAAGCATCACTGTCATATATAATATATTGAAACTTCAATGCTTAATATGATCAATCGTTGAGTTTTTTCAATTACTAGTTTTACCACCAAACAACACTTTATGCTGCAGGGAATGAATGGGTAAAATATCTTTGCACCTGGTTCATTGATTGCATCCTGCAGGGTAGTAATACTCACTTAAACTGATGATTTTATATAAATGATGGTTCTTATACATAACAATTGAAATGACAAGATCTGTGCAATATTTAATATATAGAATTTATTTTCAGTGTTATACGAAACAGTTTTCCATATTTTTTATAATAAATTTGTTTATTTTATAAATTAGTAGTAAATGGATAAAAGCAAAAGTTTTATGGTACAAAATACCCAAAAGGGCACTCCTTGCTATTTAACTTAAAAAGGGGCATTTTTCATTTTATCAACTTAATTTGGGGCATATACGCAAATTCGCCTTTTCCAAAATATAAAGGTAATTTAGGTAAAAAATTCTATTAAATTAAAAAGACATATTTCCAGTAATATCTTGAAGTATTTATTACATAATATTATTATCTACTCTTATCATTTATCAACACCATTTATAATACCACTCTAAAAAACCCCTTTATCTCTATATACCAACCAAAAAAGAACTCTTAAATACACAACTCCCATGTTATTTTGCTTGAATAATCCAAAATTCAATAAACAACACCACTAAAAATATCTATACCCAACTCCAAGCTTATTCCATGAATTGAAATTAATCCAAAAAAAATAATCATCACCATATGAAGAAAGCACAAATTTGCTTTGTCATGGTCTCTATCGAACCCATTAATCACAAATTGGCATTAACAATTGCGAAATTCCGTATCAAAATCGATATCCAAGTCCTGAAAAATCTCAATTTCTTTGAGTTGGTAGGATCCAATACGCCCATCTACGATCTAAATGTGAATTACATATATAATGTTTTGTTCTTTCTAAACAATTTTTAAGGACAAAAATGGCTTCCACCGTTTTACTATGCAAAATTAAAAGCTGACTCAAGCATATGCCATGGATTAAAACCACATATTGTACAGTGTGGGAGGGCACACATAAGAAGTTACTAATCAAACTAGTTGAATTCCCGTGATACTGACGGGATAATTTTACTAAAGATTATACAATAATCTAATATTAATATAAAATTTAAAATACTTGTATATAAAATCGCAATAAAATTATGCAATTTAAAATACTTGTATGTAATATCACAATGTTAATATAATATCGCTATAACTTAAAGATAATTACAGTAGGATATCTAGCAACGTAATATAACTTATTAAAGCATTTATTAAAATAGTTTTTATCATTAGTTTATTAAAATTTAGTTAGATATATCAATACATGTACTAAAATATATCATGTATTTTATAAATAATTTATTATATTGCAAAATATCAACATATAGTTAAAAAGGTATATACTTGGAGTGCAAGATTTGTTAAAAGATAAATCTTTTTTATCATATATAAAATTAATATAAAGCATATAGATAAAGTTTCGTTAAAAGATATGCATAAGATTAACATAGAAAGTATCAACATATAGATAGATCAAGTTATTATAATATAAAAAATTGGATGTATAGAAAGAATAATACAAGTTATTATTAAAAAAAGCTTGATATTATTTTATTCAAGTAATGCCACGTGGCACAATTTTTTCAACAGACATGGTTTCTGCTTTATAATGTATTAGGTAGATTCCAACTTTTATTAAATATGTATTTATCTTTGATTTTTGTATATTATCATGTGAATTAGTGTGTTTAAGATAGAAAAACTTGTGTGTGCAATAATTAAACTAAATCACTAACTTCTGCAAAAAAATGTCATTGTTATTTATAAGGAAAAATGACTCAGAACAATCTCAAGTATCAACTTTCAACCAAAAATAATCGGAAGTTTGAAAATCACCACCGCACCAGCGATACGAACTATTGCAATATTAACCAAAAACGATCTGAACACATTTTCCAACGAGTTTTCCGGAGGAATCAATGATTGGTGATCAGATATAATTTAAACAAGCGTAAAATATTAAGTTGTTATGTTAGATTTTAGATCGCTACATCATTGATTCCTCCAAAAAACTCGTCGGAAAATGATTTTGAATCGTTTTTTGTTAATATTGCGATAGTTCGTATCGCTGGTGGTGATTTTCAAACTTCGGATTATTTTTAGTTGAAAGTTGTTACTTGGGATTATTTTGAGTCATTTTTCCTATTTATAATTGAATTTGGAGGGAAATCAGAATAGTAAGGGATGCTTGGTTTTGGAGCCAAAGGAGAACTTTGTTGATCGATTTTGAAATTGTTACAATCGATTGTATCTAAAACTTATGCGAGAGCTATTATTGATTGAATCACGATGAAGCAAGCTCAACTTGGACACTAAGTGTTGGGCATGTCTCGAGGCCTTGGTCTCAAATCTACCGGTTGAAGTTGAGAAGGAACACAAGATGTTTCTAGAAATCTGACATGAACATTATCGTGCATACAATGATATTTAAAATCCAAATGCTTCGTGCACTTGTGGAAACAAAGATTCACTACAAATTGTTACGTTGCACGATTATCGCATAAGAGTCATTGGCAAGAAACATGAACATAAATATCATGGAGTAGATAACTAGTCCACACCAATTATCATGTTGTGGTATTCAACTTCGGCGAATGATCAACACCCTTTATTTTAATTTCAGTTTAAAAAACTAAAAAGATGCATCTTTCCTACTGCTCTAAAAGCCGTTTTTTACTTGACAGCGTATATGTATCCAAAGACTTTTATATATATTATATCTATATCTATTATATATGATATTATGATATGAAAAAAATGGTAAAATCTATTGTGTATCTAACTATGAGAAATAGTGATGTGGAAAAAAAGAAAAGGATTATTTACAATAACACTGTAAACCGTAGCTTGTTTTTTGGTTTTTATGACATTGAATAATAACAAAGAAAAACAAGATAACCAATTAAGAAAATGATGAATCATCAATTATTTTGAGACATGGAAAGCGACATTGATTATGGGAAAGACACTACGTGGTTACCTACTAAACAGAGTAGGCTAAAGTTGTTTGTGTCAAAGACAAATACAAGAATCTTCCTATCGAGCATCGATAAAATTATCCATCATCTAAAACAAAACCCTTCTCCAATTGTAAATGTAAACTGTAATAACTGCGATTTTTAAGGATATTTTTGAATTTTTCTCGGATGTCCTTTTAACCTCTTTGTCCGTTTTAACGCTTAATCCAATATTTTTGTTGGAGATTAAATCCTAGAAAATTCTTGGTGATATCCTAAAATCACAAAGAAATGATTTTATGGATCGGTGTGAATTCTAGGATTTTTCAGTGGAAAAAGAATATTTATTGGATAAGCCGTCTTTTAAATTATGTATTGTAAAGGATTTAAAATACGAAACAGAAGCCTTAAAAATTGAAGGTAGCAAGATAAAATCATGGAAAATTGGTTTTATTGGTCTACATAATTTACGGGACATTTTTCGTTTAGTGAGTTTTTCCACCCGAGGTACATAATTTACCGCTTTAACGCGAGTCCCGTTTCGAGACGGGTTTTGTTATAAACCGCCTCTCTCATTTGCTTAGTAAGGAAGGGAATGAAAGAGATAGAATTCTTTCTCCACGGCACATCTTTTCTGCCTAGTCAAAGTATATCATTTTGGGTTTGGAAATTGAAAACAAAAGGGAAGGAAACAGAGAGTCTCAGACGGAACGACGAACCAGGGAGAAAGAATTCCGCTTCACCGCTGGCCACCATCCTCACCTCCTCTTCACCTCCTCCACCTTACCTTCTTCTTCCTCCTTACTATATACTTGCTGCTGCTGCTGTAAAAGTGGGTCGAGAGGAACGACGAACTCGGGAGTAAAGAATTCGCATCATCACCGCCGACACTTTCTTCTTGCCTCGTTGCGAGACGTCGCCGGCGTTCGCTAGCTACTCCGACCACCAACCACCCCAAGGGCTTCCGTCGGGCATCACACAGCCACCCTCGGGCTCTTGGGTCGAGCCACCATCGAGCCGAACGAACCAAGGATTTAAGTGAAGGTATATACGATCGAAATTAATTAGCGGGGTGGTTGCGGAGCCACCGTAAGGACCTTTCGGTTCCGCTTTGCTAATTAAATTTATGGTTTTTATAATCTTGACATTGATACGATCCCACAAGTTCAAACCGATCGAGAAACGGACGTCAGAATCTTCCGTTATAGCGTATACAAGTTTTGACATCGATTGGCAGGTAAAGGACTTCGGATAATTACTCAGGATTCGTTGTTAATTCCGTTTGACCCGAGATTTGGTAACCTTTAAGAACTGTTACTAAGGAACACTTTTTGTTTAGAAAGTTGTTTCAAAAGTGAAGCGGATAATTAGTTATAATTTCGCCAAGATGGCTCCTTAAAGCATGATCACTAAGGATTTGTTATATATCGATATTCGGAAATTAAATCGTTTATCGATTAGGAGGTTGTAGAATTTGAGTATACAACTAAGAGGTGTTTCCGTGAGCTCGTTGTTGAGAAATCTTCAGTTATATTTGACAATAGGGGACCACTTTGCGTGTTAGTTATTGTTTGTTGGCCTAGAGAATTCGTCTTCAAGGTAAGTCGTCTAGACTTACTTAGCTTACGATCATGTTATGTGTTAAACTAGTAAATTGAATGTGTGGAACTCTATTTTATTATTCCATACTATATTTTCATATTGGAAAGCTATTGGAATAGTTCAATAATTTTTATTGTGTGCAACTTGATCTCTGCGGGTGTGATTATGGACACGGACAAGTCGGTGGAGAAGAGACCCCGGACATAGTCATGCGGCGTGTGGAGATCACCTTCAAAAATTGATTGTTTTGGCGAGTGCTCTAGTAGAGGCTTAGCCGGGGAAAGAAGGGTGATGGGAAAGAAAATGGGCATGAGTTTAGCGTGCGCGCTAGCCGTATACCATGTTTCAAAGGCATGTTCGGGTTGCTTGAATTGGAGAATGATTATGGCTTGGGTTATGGATGAATCGTTGCTGATTGTTGGGATATATATTGCATGAGCGATTTATTTATTTAATTAATTTTGTGCTTATGGATTATGGTGGAATTGAAGGTTGGTTTGGAAATTGATATGCTAGTCTATATAATTATATAATGTGTATTGGATGTATACATTAGTTTAGTATGTATATGAATGATTGATTGTATTATCTTAATAATCTATGTTTTATTCTACATGTTTGATTTGCTCGTTTGGCCCATACCAGGATTGTTAGCTAATGTGTTTATATTCCCATGTTTTTAGGTAAAGATTCTGGTGTGGGAGATGTGCCAGGAGATCTATTTCTGGATGGCGATGCTCGTTCTCGACGTAACGTGTCATAGAGAAAAGATGTTTGGTTTAAGTTCTTTTGTTGTGAAAATAGTCGGTTTTGGTTGTAAGATAGTCTAAGGCAATGTTGTATAGAAACTTGGTGGTGTAGTTAAAGTTTAGTATGTGGGTTAGTTTGTTTATAGTTGCATGCATAATGTTTTCCTAAAACTGATTTAGTAGAGATAAGTTGGATGTTTTTCTTGGCTTTTCTTGCTGTGCCTTTGTTGCAAGGTCCAATATTCATGAAATTGTTGCCAGGCTTGTTCTGGTGGACCCAAGAGTGGTTCACAACTAGGTAAGAACCCGAATTATAAGATGGGGTGTTACAGATTGATATCAGAGCCAAGGTTGACAACAAGGGCACAAGGTCCTAACAATAGAGCACGTGAGGTCCAACTTAGAGTTCCTTTTATACAAAAACTTGATTTTGGGGCATTATGCATTTGGGATAGAAAGACACGTCGAGACGTCATCATCATACAGGAAGATCTCCTTAAACATTTTTCTTGTTTAGTAGAATAGATATTTATAGTAACTTAAGTGATTTATGATACTTTAACGTGCTACAATCATGATAAGAGGTAAAGGAAGACCTAGAGGTAGAGGAAGGGGAATTGCTATCGAGCCTCTAGTTGAGGAAACTGCTGAAAGCCAAGGACCAGTTGGAGGTGTTCCTTTAGGAAAAAATGACAATCGTTCTAACGTTGGAAGCATTAGATCAGTAGGTCAAGGTGTAGCTAGATCAAGGTCTCTTGGTAATAATGAAGCTCAGGGGCAACCTCCCGCTCCAGTGCTTGTGGGATTACTTGAGATACGGACCTTGGTTGAAGAAAGGGTTATGTCCTTCCTGCAAAATCTTTTTAGGAGTGATCAAGCACCAAATTCTGCTGCTGCTGTTTCTCAACCATCTGGTTTAAGGGCGCCAAATTTCCAAGGATCCGCTGCTAGAATGTCACCACCACCCCCGAATAGGGTGCCAAATGTTCCAAGACCGCCACAAGTAGTTAAAGAAGCATTTGAAGGATCAATACAAGCTGAGAGGGGTCACCAAGATTCAGGGCTTGACAAGTGGCTTCGTGAGTTCAGCTACATGAAACTTCCCTTCTTCACGGGAGCTTACGAGAAGGATGTGGATTTGTGGTTGAGACAAGTTACTTCTGCTTTCAATACGATTAAGGCACCTAATGATAGAAAGGTATCTCTAGCTCAAAGCTTGCTTAGAGATAATGCTTTTAACTGGTGGTCTCTGCAGATTCTCGATCATGAGGCGAGTTTTGAGGAATTTTCTCAAATGTTAAGAAACCAGTTTTGTCTAGCTGCTATTAGAAATGCTCGAGCTCAAGAGTTCATCAATGCAAAGCCTGAAAATATTTCTGTAGTAGAAGCTGCTCAGAAGTTTCAAAGAGATCTGACTTATGTAGAAGATACGGTGACCACTGAGAAGCAACGCATTCAAGCTTTCTCCCAAAGAATGAAACCTGAGATTCGACAGTATGTGGCCGGATTTCAATGTCCTACTTTGAGGGAATATCAGAATGTTGCTATGGCATATAAGATGGCAAATCTAGCTTTTAGATGTTCTGAGGTCACCCAGGGAAGTGGCAAGAGGCAAAAGACCCCAATAGGATTCAAGGATGATAAGAGGCCAAGCTTTACACCTCAAGGAGGTACTAACTTTGGTGTAAGGCAAGGACAACCATATGCCCAACAAGGTCAAAAAGGTCAATTTCAAAAGTCTGGAGTTTCAGCTGAGCCAAGGAAATGTTATAATTGTGGGAGTACTGACCATCTGAGAAATACTTGCTACAAGCCACCGATAACTTGCTATAATTGTGGACAAAAAGGTCATCTTAGGACTTTTTGTCCAAACAAAGGGGTTGCTCCTTTTCAAGGTTCGTCACCTGCTTTTGGGTCAACTAGAGGATCTCAATCCATACTACCTCCGCAGACTTACAGCTCAGCGGGACAGAGTCGAAGTAGAGGTCGCGGTAGTGTAGTTGGGAGTTCAAGGACTAATCCACCTCGAGCATTTGAGATGAGAAAGGCTGAAGAGCCAAATGCGCCAACTGCAACAGGTATGACCTGGATCCAATCTGAGCCTGTTAAGATTCTATTTGATACTGGTGCTACCCACTCTTTTATTGCTACTGCATGCGTAGATAGGTTACATTTGATTTGTTCTATTGGTATTCCTTTTGTGGTTCGTTTACCGGATGGTAGTAAAGTCAGTGGGGAGAAAGAAATCCTTCGATGTTCAATTCGCATAGGGGATCGAGACTGGTTAACAGATTTTATCGTGATGGCTCTACCAAATGATGACGTAATCTTGGGGTTGGACTGGATGAAGCGATACCGAGCAGTGTTGGATATTCATAGGGGAACTGTAACATTAACTGCCGATGATGGTTCCAAACATGTATGGAAAGATTCAAGAAAGGAGAAGGAGGGAGCAATAATTAGCGCAATGAAGGCGGCTAAGTTGATAAAGAACGGTTGCATAGGCTACTGGTGTTATATTTTGCAAGAAGATAAAGAAGTTCCAAAGGTTAGTGAGATTCCTGTAGTGCAAGAATTTGAAGATGTTTTTCCTGAGGAGTTACCAGGGCTACCACCTCAACGAGAGGTAGACTTCAGTATTGACCTAGAACCAGGTACAAGACCAATATCGCGAGCTCCTTATCGTATGGCTCCAATGGAAATGCAAGAGTTGAAAACTCAATTGGAGGAGTTGTTAGAAAAGAGATATGTGCGCCCCAGTGCGTCACCTTGGGGAGCTCCGGTTCTAATTGTAAAGAAGAAGGACGGGTCATTGAGATTGTGTATCGATTATCGTGAGTTGAATCGGGTTACCATCAAAAACAAGTACCCGTTGCCCAGAATTGATGACCTACTAGATCAATTACAAGGAGCTGTGGTATTCTCTAAGATTGATTTACGATCTGGATATCACCAGTTGAGAATCCGAGAAGAAGATATTCCAAAGACAACATTTCGTACTAGATATGGGCACTATGAATTTGTGGTGATGCCCTTCGGGCTGACAAATGCCCCAGCCGTATTCATGGAATTGATGAACCGAATCTTTATTAATTATTTAGATCGGTTTGTGGTAGTGTTCATAGATGATATATTAGTATATTCACAAAGCCACGAGGAGCATGCTGATCATTTGAGAACAGTTTTAGGAGTTTTGAGACACCACCAATTGTTTGCCAAGTTATGAAAGTGTGAATTCTGGATGCCAGAGGTAACATTTCTGGGTCATGTTGTGTCTGCTAGAGGAGTGATGGTTGATCCAACAAAGATCGAAGCTGTGGCAGCCTGGGAACCTCCAAGGAATGTGAAGGAGGTACGTAGTTTCTTGGGTTTGGCTGGGTATTATAGACGATTTGTAGAAGGATTTTCTTCTATAGCCCAACCATTAACCAATCTGTTACGTAAAACAACAAAATTTGAGTGGTCAAATGTCTGTTAGAAAAGTTTTGAATTGAAGAATAGATTGACTTTAGCTCCGGTCTTAGCTCTTCCTCAAGGCAATGAAGGTTATGTTATATATAGTGATGCTTCGAAACTTGGATTAGGTTGTGTTCTAATGCAGAATGGTAGAGTAATTGCTTATGCTTCAAGGCAGTTAAAACTGAATGAGCAGAATTACCCGACACATGATCTAGAGTTAGCTGCTGTGGTTCATGGATTGAAGATTTGGCGTCATTATCTGTATGGAGCAACTTGTCAGATTCTAACAGATCATAAGAGTCTTAAGTATATCTTCACCCAACGAGAGCTCAATATGAGACAACGTAGGTGGCTCGAACTGATTAAGGATTATGACCTCGAGATCCTTTATCATCCAGGCAAGGCGAATGTTGTTGCTGATGCACTTAGTCGAAAATCTTCCCAGGAACGAATGTTGTCACACTTGACTGCTCAATCGTCTCTGCAAAAGGATTTGATAAGGAATGGAATTGAAGTATGGATTCAGAGATATCAAGGTCAGTTACGTATACTTTAGAATACCAACCTAGTTTAATAGAGGAGATCCGCAAAAAGCAAGAGAATTGCTCGATGATTCAAGATATTTGTCAGAGGGTGCACCAAGGAGAAGAACATGAATTTGAAATTCGAGAAGATGGAATTTTGAGAATTCATGGACGAATATGTGTACCCCGAGATCAAGAGCTAAGACAGAAAATACTTCAAGAGGCTCACTCTACACTCTATTCAATACATCCAGGAGCTAGCAAGATGTATAAAGACCTTAAGCAACATTATTGGTGGGAAGGTCTAAAGCTTGATGTAGCTAAGTTTGTGGCACGATGTTAGGTTTGTCAACAAGTCAAGATTAAACATCAAAGACCAGCAGGAGAACTCCAACCACTCTCCATACCAGAATGGAAATGGGAAGACATATCGATGGATTTTGTTACAAGATTACGTAACAGTCGTGGGCATGATGCTATCTGGGTTGTATTTGATAGACTAACAAAGACATCACGTTTCCTTCCAATTAGAGAGTCTTGGCCAGTGAATAGATTAGTAGATGTGTTTATAAAGCAGATAGTCAGACTGCATGGTGTGCTAAAGACCATTGTTTCTGATAGAGATGGTCGTTTCACATCGAGATATTGGCAAAAAGTGAATGAGGCCTTGGGCACAAAACTTCATTTCACTACTGCTTACCACCCACAGTCAGATGGACAAACAGAGCGAACAATTCAAACCCTTGAAGACATGCTGAGAGCTTGTGTTCTAGACTGGGGTGGAGGTTGGTGTGAGCATTTAGAGCTGATTGAGTTTGCATATAACAATAGTTGGCACTCATCGATTCAAATGGCTCCCTACGAGGCTTTGTATGGTCGAAAGTGCAGGACGCCACTATGTTGGAATGATCCGTCGGACATGGTGGGTGAAACACCTCAGATGATGCAAGATACTATCCAGAAGGTAGCGCTGATTAGAGAACGTATACTAGCTGCACAAAGTCGTCAAAAGTCTTATGCTGATAGACGACGACGGCCTTTGGAATTTGAAGTTGGAGCGCATGTATGGTTAAAGATATCTCCTACCCGAGGAGTAAGGAGATTTGGTATCAAGGGGAAATTAAGTCCTCGATACATTGGTCCATTTGAAATCCTAGAAAAAGTAGGAGAACGAGCATATCGATTAGCTTTACCTCCATCTCTAGAAGGGGTCCATCCAGTGTTTCATGTGTCTCAACTGAGACAGTATATACCAGATCCTAATCATAAGCTTAGTTATGAAGAACTGAAGATTGAGCCTGATCATACCTTTGTAGAGCAACCAATAGCAATTTTGGATCATCGTATGAAGAATTTACGGAACAAAGAGATTCCGTTAGTATTGATCCAATGGTCTCGACGAGGAGTCGAGGAAGCCACTTGGGAGACGGAAGCTAGTATACAGCAAAATTATCATGATCTTTACCCTAGCTTGATAGCCAGGATGAATTAGGGGTTTAGCAGGTCAGTTAGTGTTCATGACTTACCTTTGCTTATAGATTATTTAATCTTGATGAATTTGTTGAAATGTTTGGTCATACATAAGTTTGCAAGATTCGGTGATGAGAAGAAGTTTGGTAATTAAGCAGTGATTGTTTTGTACTTTGTGCAGAAGTAACAACATGTTTTTTTAAGGGGATACTACAAACTTTTGTATAGGTTTGTAGTGGTTGTGGGTATGTGTGCTTATGCTAACCTTCCTTGTGATCCGAGTTCTCCTTCGTTTCGAGGACGAAACCATTTTTAAGGGGGTACTAATGTAATAACTGCGATTTTTAAGGATATTTTTGAATTTTTCTAGGATGTCCTTTTAACCTCTTTGTCCGTTTTAACGCTTAATCCAATATTTTTGTTGGAGATTAAATCCTAGAAAATTTTTGGTGATATCCTAAAATCACAAAGAAATGATTTTATGGATCGGTGTGAATTCTAGGATTTTTCAGTGGAAAAATAATATTTATTGGATAAGTCGTCTTTTAAATTATGTATTGTAAAGGATTTAAAATACGAAACAGAAGCCTTAAAAATTGAAGGTAGCAAGATAAAATCATGGAAAATTGGTTTTATTGGTGTACATAATTTACGGGACGTTTTTCGTTTAGTGAGTTTTTCCACCCGAGGTACATAATTTTACCGCTTTAACGCGAGTCCCGTTCCGAGACGGGTTTTGTTATAAACCGCCTCTCTCATTTGCTTAGTAAGGAAGGGAATGAAAGATATAGAATTCTTTCTCCAGGGCACATCTTTTCTGCCTAGTTAAAGTATATCATTTTGGGTTTGGAAATTGAAAACAAAAGGGAAGGAAACATATAGTCTCGGACGGAACGACGAACCAGGGAGAAAGAATTCCGCTTCACCGCCGGCCACCATCCTCACCTCCTCTTCACCTCCTCCACCTTACCTTCTTCTTCCTCCTTACTATATACTTGCTGCTGCTGCTGTAAAAGTGGGTCGAGAGGAACGACGAACTCGGGAGTAAAGAATTCACATCATCACCGCCGACACTTTCTTCTTGCCTCGTTGCGCGACGTCGCTGGCGTTCGCTAGCTACTCCGACCACCAACCACCGCAAGGGCTTCCGTCGGGCATCACCCAGCCACCCTCGGGCTCTTGGGTCGAGCCACCATCGAGCCGAACGAACCAAGGATTTAAGTGAAGGTATATACGATTGAAATTAATTAGCGGGGTGGTTGCGGAGCCACCGTAAGGACCTTTCGGTTCCGCTTTGCTAATTAAATTTATGGTTTTTATAATCTTGACGTTGATACGGTCCCACATGTTAAAACCACTCGAGAAACGGACGTCAGAATCTTCCGTTATAACGTATACAAGTTTTGACATCGATTGGCAGGTAAAGGACTTCGGATAATTACTCAGGATTCGTTGTTAATTCCGTTTGACCCGAGATTTGGTAACCTTTAAGAACTGTTACTGAGGAACACTTTTTGTTTAGAAAGTTGTTTCAAAAGTGAAGCGGGTAATTAGTTATAATTTCGCCAAGATGGCTCCTTAAAGCATGATCACTAAGGATTTGTTATATATCGATATTCGGAAATTAAATCGTTTATCGATTAGGAGGTTGTAGAATTTGAGTATACAACTAAGAGATGTTTCCGTGAGCTCGTTGTTGAGAAATCTTTTGTTATATTTGACAACAGAGGACCACTTTGCGTGTTAGTTATTGTTTGTTGGCCTAGAGAATTCATCTTCAAGGTAAGTCGTCTAGACTTACTTAGCTTGCGATCATGTTATGTGTTAAACTAGTAAATTGAATGTGTGGAACTCTATTTTATTATTCCATACTATATTTTCATATTGGAAAGCTATTGGAATAGTTAAATAATTTTTATTGTGTGCAACTTGATCTCTGCGGGTGTGATTATGGACACGGACAAGTTGGTGGAGAAGAGACCCCGGACATAGTCATGCGGCGTATGGAGATCACCTTCAAAAATTGATTGTTTTGGCGAGTGCTCTAGTAGAGGCTTAGCCGGGGAAAGAAGGGTGATGGGAAAGAAAATGGGCATGAGTTTAGCGTGCGCGCTAGCCGTGTACCATGTTTCAAAGGCAGGTTCAGGTTGCCTGAATTGGAGAATGATTATGGCTTGGGTTATGGATGAATCGTTGCTGATTGTTGGGATATATATTGCATGAGCGATTTATTTATTTAATTAATTTTGTGCTTATGGATTATGGTGGAATTGAAGGTTGGTTTGGAAATTGATATGCTAGTCTATATAATTATATAATGTGTATTGGATGTATACATTAGTTTAGTATGTATATGAATGATTGTTTGTATTATCTTAATAATCTATGTTTTATTCTACATGTTTGATTTGCCCGTTTGACCCATACCAGGATTGTTAGCTAATGTGTTTATATTCCCATGTTTTTAGGTAAAGATTCTGGTGTGGGAGATGTGCCAGGAGATCTATTTCTGGATGGCGATGCTCGTTCTCGACGTAACGTGTCATAGGGAAAAGATGTTTGGTTTAAGTTCTTTTGTTGTGAAAATAGTCGGTTTTGGTTGTAAGATAGTCTAAGGCAATGTTGTATAGAAACTTGGTGGTGTTGTTAAAGTTTAGTATGTGGGTTAGTTTGTTTATAGTTGCATGCATAATGTTTTCCTAAAACTGATTTAGTAGAGATAAGTTGGATGTTTTTCTTGGCTTTTCTTGCGGTGCCTTTGTTGCAAGGTCCAATATTCATGAAATTGTTGTCAGGTTTGTTCTGGTGGACCCAAGAGTGGTTCACAACTAGGTAACAACCCGGATTATAAGATAGGGTGTTACATAAACCCATAGGCAAGGAAAATTTGGCAGCCTAGTTTGCAAGCTGATAATTTTGAATCATAGAGAGTATCTTGGACGTTAATATATTGACGAATATATGTATGATACTCAGATGGACGAATCTCCATGCCCAGAAAATAATGTGCTAAGCCTAAATCCTTGATTTCAAATTTCTTGTCAAGAGAAATCTTGTACACTAGAATCTCCTCCAAGTGATTTCATGTCAAAAAATATCATCGACATATGCAAGCAAACTAGTAAATAAATCACCTTGGTTTTTGAAAAAAAACATTAATCATTACTCCCTTTGTTACACAATTATTGTCACTCCAAGCTCTTTTTATTTTGTTCCAAAAGTATTGTCATTCTAGACTTCTTGTCACCTACTTTATACTCATAGCCTTGTATGTATTGTTACTTTTTAATACATGAGGGAAGAATGGTTAGTAGTGGTATTGAAAAATGAAACAAAATAGAATAATATATAGGGACATATATGTCTATTTGTATATTTTTCTAAATAATGTAAAATTGTCTAAAATGACCATTATTGTGTAACGGAAAGAGTATTAGACTGTGAATACCTAATTTAATCAAAATTTGAGTTGGTTCATGGTTCTATTGTCATGATGCTTGTTCTAATCCATAAAGGGGTCGTCTTAATTGACAAATCTAATTGGAATGGGAATTGGTATATCTAATTGGTGGCTTCATGTAAATCTCATTGTCCAAAAAAACCATAGAGGAAAGCATTTTTACATCAAGTCAAGATGGAAAAAGAGACTAGTTTTTAGTTGTCGCCATGTTGGATCGTGTCGCATTAGTAACAAGTCAGGGAACTAGTAATGTTCCCTGGGCAGCGGAAATAAGCAATAAGAACACAAGATTTAGAGAGGAAAACTTTCTGTCCGACCACCAAGTCGTAGAAAGAAAAAACCTCTACCCCTGTGACTCCTTCTCTGAGAATTTTCAATAGAATAATTTTATTAAGTTTCAACGGTTACAAGACAAGTCAAGTTCTCTGTTAACTAAGGCACCAACCAAAGTTCAACCAACTATACTTCTACAACCCTAAACGTAAACCTAAATGGAAGTAAACTACTGACTTACTTGTGGATTCTTCACCGGAAAAAGCCACACACTCGTACACTTGAAAAGCTTCTCTCCAAGTTCGTCGTCTTTTACCACACTTAAACCCTAGCTATTTATAAGATATGTCATGTCTGATCACATACGTAATTCTTGCCTAATTACGCAGATATTCCACTTAACAAATCCCACACAATAAGGAGAAAGTATTTTTTGTGATATCAGATTCCCAACCATGCCGATTCTTGCCAAAACCGAATGATTTCGGATCTCTTTAGATAAGATCGTGTGAAGTTGATCTTATTCTTCCTTTGATCTCCTCAAGCAACCGCCTACAGTTGTCGTATCTTCTTAGAAGATTGCTCGCAGAAGATCTGGTAACTTGCCATTAATAGAAAGACGCGTTCCTTCTGATACGCACTTCCTAAATATGTCACTCGTTCCCTCCATCGTTCCTCACAATGTTCCGTCACTCGTGACCATGTAGCTGTTTTCCTGAAACACTTACATGTAGAAGCAAGATATACCAACTAAGTTTGTTATCATCAAAACTAAGAGAAACCATGGAAAAACCATTGTTCCAACACGCCATGGCAATGAAGATTTGTATAGTAGGAAGTCTGGCCATGGCGAAAACTTATGTTTTTAGTATTTTCCTTTCTTTTGACTATAACTGTTCACCCCTAAATGAGCTTTTAATCATATAATTAATTCATATGTTGTATATTGCACTCTACATACCCACTTATATTCAATAGATATATGTCCAGCTAGTAAATTTTCAATTTCCAAGTCTGATCCCCTCTAATTCATGCAACTCCTTGTTTATGGCATCCACCCCATCTTTGATCTTTTTGAGCTTGAGAGTAATAACTTGGTTATTGAACAACCATGACATTTGTTATAAAGATAATGGAAAATCATGATAATCTTTAGCAAAATTCACAACTTGCATGTGTGTGGAATTAGAAGTAGTGACTACTACATAGTTGTTTAACTACTATGGAGGATGAGTTTTCCTAGTTGATCTTCTAAGTGATGGTTGATCAACAACATTTCAGATATTGGCTCAAGGAAAGCTGAATTGTCAAGCTCTACTACTAAAGAAAGATTTGCAATATTATGTAACATGTAATGAAACATATTAAAAAGAATTTTTCATTGCAATGTAGCCAAAAGCATCCTATTAATAAGGTAAGTATCCACCAAAATACAATCTCCTCAAAATCGTTAGGTAATCCAACGAATCACCTAATAGTCCTTAATGTATCAAGCAAAGGTCTATATTTACGTTCCACTAAACTATTTTGTTGTGTAGTCTAAACCATAGACCTTTCATAAGCATACCAAAGGCTTAAAACAAAGATATGCAATCAATATTTTTTATGATAAGGAAAGAATTAGGGCCAACCTTCATCGAGGAGTTGTTCACCCTATAGAATCCAAATGAATGTGATCGAAAAGATTTGCATCAACATATACGCATTCAACATTGACCACTTTTTTGTCTCTTTGTTTGACCTTACTATCTTAAGAGTGGTGCCAAAATAATTATGAACATACATAAAAAAAATACCTTTATATTTTGAAAAATATGTTTCTTAGAGTGAAGCAAATAAGTCCCAGTGGCTTTGCTTTTATCATAAACTATAATGGTGGAGTATTTTGCAATATTCAAAGCAAGAATACTATAAGGGCCCGTTTGGTATTGATATCCTGATATCAAGTATCGGTATCGGGTCATACCTGGTGTTTGGTATGGGAGTATATGGGGAGTATATGGGTATGGGCCATATCCCTGATATCAAAGAAAGCCCATTTCTACCAAATTTGATATACCAAAAAATAGACCAATATAGGCCATATCAACTCCTCTTCTTTCTCACGCACGATATTCTTCTTCCTTGAGGAGACTGCTGGAACTTCCGACTTCTGGACTGCTCCTTCACGCGACTTGGAAGACGACACCGACGGCTCGTTCCGCTCCGGCGAGCCGATAGAAGACCACCGACGGCGGTTCTATTGGTTGCTTCTCCATCAACGTCAGCAGCCTAATTCCGAGAAGAGAAGGTAAAGTTCGAATCTGATTTAGGGCTTGTTTGAAATTTTTTTCATTTAAATGCTATTGATTCATGAAATTTCTTGTTAAATATGCTTAGTTTGTTTCCTAAATGACAAAATTTTAGGGTTGGGATTTTGCAATTTTAGATCTAGGGTTTTACAATGTTTGGATTTTGCTTGGCTTAAATATGTCGAAATATGCTTGGATTTTGCTTGGATTATACACTATATGCAACTTCTATAATTTTTGTTTTAGTTCTAGGGTTTTACAATTTGTGTTTTGGATTCATTGATTTTTAATTACATATTATGTGATTTTTTTTGTATTTTTTTCATAGTTAAAGATGGATCCATATGAGCTTGATTCAATAAGGAGAAAGAAGCAAAGACAAGAACTCTTACAAGTAACAATTGTGATTGTCACAAAATTAATTATCATTCTTACTACAAAGATTCGTGAAGAAATGTATCGAATTAGGGAGGTTCCAATGCAAGCTAGGGATAAGACACGTCATAGATTGGCCAATTTAAATAGGTTGATTAGAGAGAGTGATGTCATATGCAAAAATGAGCTTCGTGTCAATAGGCAAACTTTTGGAGTGCTTTGTGAGATGGTACAAGATATTGGAGAGTTAAGAAGAACAAAAAACACGGAGGTTGAGGAAATGATAACAATGTTTTTATTTACATTGGCTCATCATAAGAAAAATAGGTCTATATTGAATTATTTCTTAAGATGTGGGGAAAGTGTGAGTCGACAATTCAACCTTTGTATTCATGCGGTTTTAAAGTTGCATTATCACTTGCTCAAAAAGCCTTCACCCATACCCGAAGATTGTGAAGATGGTAGATGGAAATATTTCAAGGTACCACAACAACCTTAACTTGAATGGCTAATGAACTAGTAATATAATTCTTTGTCTAAAATTTTGTTCTCTCATGTTTTGTAGAATTGTTTAGGAGCTTTAGATGGCACATTCATTAGTGTTCATGTGTCAATTATCAATAGATCAAGGTATCGAACTAGAAAAGGTGCCCTTGCTATGAATGTATTAGGTGTTTGTACACCTAATATGGAGTTCATATATATATTGCCCGGATGGGAAGGGTCTACACATGATGGTCGTGTTCTCCGTGATGTTGTTTCTAGACCAAACGGTTTTAAGGTCCCAAAAGGTAATCATAAATATGTTTTGAATTAGTTAGGTGATTTGAAATATAAGATAAGTAATCTATTTTTTCTTACTATGTCAAGGATGTTATTACTTGGTTGATGCTGGATACACGAATTTTGAGGGGTTGCTAGCTCCATATAGAGGACATTCTTATCACCTAAAAGATTGGGGGGATATATAACCCGATAAGCCAGAGGAGTATTTCAACATGAAACATGCTAAAGCTAGGAATGTTATAGAGAGGTGTTTTGGTCTCTTAAAAGGGAGATGGGCTATTCTTCGAAGTCCTTCACTTTCCAATTTGAACTCAAGGTTGGATAGTTAGTGTTTGTGCATTGCTACATAACCTTATCCGCAAGTACATGCCAAGTGATATTATGGTTGAGTTAGAAGATGATGAAGTGGAAGAGGAAGAGGAGGATGGAGAAGAAGAAGAAAACGAAGAGGGTGAAGAGGTTGAGTACATCACTCAAGTTTCTACATCCGAAGCTTGGAATGACTTTAGAAAATTCTTAGCGAATACTTTATTTAACAATAGGAATTCTAGCTCAAGTTGAATTGTGTTTGCAAACTAGTTTATTTCTTTCCTTCTATGTGATGTAGACATGTTGTAAGACGACATTATGTGTGATTGTAAAACCATGTTATTTGATTATGCTTACATTATGTGTGTTTTGGAGATTCTAAAACTAGTTTGAGTACTTGTTATGCTTCTTTATGTGCTTAGGATGAATAATTCAAGTCAAGTTGTTGGACGTGGGAAGAACAAGAGGAGTGGAGTCTTTTGGAGGAGGATGTGATGTTGGATTTCGTAATGGAGCTAAAAGTCGACCCCCAATGGAAGTGTGAGGGTGGCTTTAAGAGTGGGTTCAATCTAGTCTTGGAGGAAAAGATGGAAAACAAGTTTCCATCATGTGGGTTGAAGGCTTCACAAATTGAATCAAAGATCAAATTTCTAAAGGAGAAATATACCGTCATTCATGATATGCTTAAGCTATCGGGATTTCAATGGGATGACAAGGCTAAGATGATACAATGTGAGAAAGAATCTTTTGACAACTTTTGTGAGGTAATTGCGTAACCGAAATTATCTACTTAATTTTAAGTCTTGAATTTTTATTACTTAACTTGCATTGTATGTTTATTTTCATAGATGCATTATAGGGCCAAAGGCTTATGGAGGACTTCATTTCCCTTATTTGAGAAGTTAGAGCTCATATTTGGCCCTAATCGAGCCGACGGTGGTAGGTCCGAGGGTTTTGATGATAGTATTCATAATTTGGATAATGAATTTGTTGATCTAGGTGATGAACAAGAGGATGATCTCATTGAATTATCAACCCAACCACCTCGAAAGAGGCAAAGGAAAGGTAAAAGTCATCTTGGAACCACCAAAAACAATGACACCAATGACAAGTTTGTGATTGCCATAGATGCAATCAAAGATCACATGGGTACTATAGCAAATACTTTGAAGGATGCTCAACAACGCGAGAATGATATTGTGGAAAAAAAAGAGGAATTTGCTATCCGATATTGCTTCCATAGATGGAATTTCTCCAATTGATGCTATTGATGCTACTAGCTTTCTTTCAAGGACACCAAGTGAGCTTGATGCATTCTATAGTTGTCCAAATGATGAATGGAAGAAGTTGTATGTGGAGAGGCTTATTGATCTACTTAACCGTCAAGAGTAGAGATGTTTCGATGAAGATGCTCCTTTTTGTTGTGATTGCAATGTCAAGTTGATGGTGTAATTTTTGGAAACTAGGCATTACTTATCTATCAAACATTTCTCCTTAACTAACTTTTTAGGAGTTTTTGCACATTTGTCCATGTGATGATGCAATGTTGATAGGTTAAAATGTAACGTTTAACGACACTTGCAAAACGATAATGATATTTATGCATGTTTGTTTAATGAATGTGTTAGATATTTATTTGTTTTTTTTGAGTAATTATATGTAATAAAATGTGTGGTACCTTGATTTTTAAAGTTAAAAAAAACAAAGAATTTGCGTCAATATTATATTTAAAGTGAAAAATCAACTTAATTTTACTCAAAACAGGATTTGATATCTCATATCAGAATAATTACTACCAAACAACAGATATCAGATATCAGCTGATATCGAAAGCATACCAAACAAGGATATCATATATCAATCTCATACCCATATCTCATATCCCATACCGATACCGATACCGATATTTGATATCTGATATCGATACCAAACGAGCCCTAAGGGCTCTATAAGTCATTATGCAATGAATCAAAGAAATGTTTTGAAATAGATTCACCAAGGGGAAATGAGAGTTTATGGCATGATTTAGCCATAGAACTACAATCACAAAGCAAGTTGTAGTATTAACCACTTTAAATTATGGAAAATGCATTAGTTTTGACAATGACAAACGTCTTATTCTACATTGAAACAAACTCGAATTTGTCTTGTATACAACAAAAACAAAAGACATAGGAAAATTAGTGACCTTATGAAATATTTCATAAGTTGTCACTTGCTCAAACAACATATAAAGAGCTCTTATAGCTTGTGTTCTAAAAATCTCCGCCTAGCTCCGTCTAGGCCTTGCCTAGACATTGAAAAGTCCTCACCCACCTAGCCTTCCAGTCTATCTAGGAGACCAATCTAGTCCTTCTAGTTGCTAATTTAGGCCACCTAGGCTCTAGGCTGTCCCTCTCTGCCTAGGATCCGCTTAGCATTTTTTAGAACATTGCCTATAGCTTACCCTTATATCACATGTTCAGTCAAACTTTCCTACAATACACAATATTTTAGATAAAAATGAGCACTCACACACTAATCCTTAATCAACCTCCCCACAAACAACATATGTAACTTAAAAACTGACACATATAAAATATCATCTAATACAAAATTTAAGCTGAAAGCAATGCTTACAACCATATTAACCAAATGAGAAGTACTATTTGTTATATCATTATGCATTGAATGTAGTAAATAGCTTGTGGACACAAATAATTCAACACAAGGTGTAACACCCCTATTTTACAATAATGGGTATTACCTACCTTGAAATCATATCCACTTGACTAGGTGCCCGAAGGCATTAGAATAAGCACTTAAAACATGCACACGTATTTTATTATACGATAGTCAAGTATTTTAATATAACCTATTCTTTTAAAACTCTTGGATGCAATTACGGTATGAAGACATATTTTCTAAAAAAAAGAATTCTAACTAAGTAAATGACATGTGAAAGTGATGTGCATACCTGAAATTTTCAAACGATCATAACGTTTTGCTCGGATATCAAATTGGAGCTTATAATATATCAAATCGAAGTTATGAACGAAAGGAAAATATATATTTCAAAAATTTAGGATTGGAGGAGGGGGAAGGGCCACTTCTAGCCCTAAATAGTTATGCCCCTGACCATACTCTATCAATGTACACATGAACTATTTATTATTGGGCCATGCTAGAGAATTTGTGTCAAAACAAGTTTCTTCTGGAAGATACTTGTACCTCATAATTACATTGATTCATTAAATAAATTTGACATTATAATTTAATTTTTTAATTTTTTGTAAAGAAATTTGTTGATATTCTAGGTATCATAAATACAGATGCTCTTAGAGTTGCTCTTAAGTTTAATATGAGAACTTTCCATCTCTCAAAGCACCCCCTTTAATATAAACTAGTTACATTCGTCGTGTCATGCATGACTACATGGATTTAATACTTAATTTATTTAATGAATATGATTTAATTTAATATAAAAAATAAAAATAACTTTTTTGTTAGAAAAAAATTATATAAACTTTTACAATTGTTGTCATGTGAAATGGAGCCAAAATTATTGAGGTGATCCCACTATAATTTTGATGGTTTAATGATAATTTATTTATGGAAAAATATAAATAAAAAATTATTTTAATTTGAATCATTTAATTTTAAAAATATTTTACAAGGTAAAAATTATGTAAATTCTTATAATTTTTTTATCAAATTCAATTCTTTTAAAATATTTTTAAAAAATTAAAAAGATAATTAATCAGAAATGATGGAAAAATGTCAATAAAGATTGAATTTTTTAAAGATAAAAAATCTTCTATATTTACATAAATAAGTCAAAAAAGAAAATTAAGGGAAAGATAATGTAATTTTTTTTAATCAAAATTTAACTTAGGCAAGTAATTATTTAGATATTGAAATTCTATTTTTTTAATCAAAATTTGAGTTAAGATAATTTTCTTACATAAATGAATAAAAAGATAAAGATAAATAATTTTGTTATTTTTAAATAAAATTCGAATTTAATTCTTTTCTCACATAAATAGAAAGGAACTTAATTAAAAAGCCAAATTAATATACATAAAATTTTTAAATATAAGGTGGTGCTAAAATTATTGTGGTTACTCGAAAAAAGTACAACTTTAATATATATGTATAAATAGTCTAGTTTAGTTGATGACACTTCATTATCTAGTAGAAAAACTCAAAAAAGTGCTGAAATTGGAGAGAAATCAGAATTGGTGAGAAAATTAGGTTTCGGAGCAAAGAAGAACTTTATTGATCAATTGAAATTGTTACAATCCGATCTTATCTACCCTAGTACAATTATAAAGGAGAAACTAAGTCTTTAGAAAAAATTTAGCCACGTGGCTTGATTTGAAGTGCACAATTAAAATATATAATTTTTATCAAAAAAAACTAAACTTATCCTTGAAAAAGCTCCGAAATTACTTCCCCACACAATGCAAATGGCAAAGCTTACGCCCCCACTCTCTACGTAACCGCTCCCATAGTCCCACCTTTAAATCCCGATGCTTCACCCTCGCTTATGCCACCGATTCGTCACTGCTTTGCCCTTGCTAACGGTGTCGGTTCGCCGATGCTTCACCCCTGCTCACGCCGCTGGTTCGCTGATATTTCATCACCACTTTCACTGTCAAGATTGGGGAGGGTAACTGACCATCCGATCTTTAATTCTTTTACTTAATTTTTTGTTGTTGTTGATGTTCTTCTATATTTTTTTTTTGTTTTATACAAATGCTCTATGCTCTGGATTTTACTGAATTTAGGATTAAAATCACCATTGTATTATATATAATCTACATGTATTTTTTATATAGGGTGTCAAAGGGAGTAAGACAACTAAAGCTTTCTAACGAGAAGAGATTTTTGTAAGTTGTTTGCTCAAATTAAGTCTAACACTTAATTGGTATTCATTTACTAATTACTGTGATGTTAATTGGGCTACTCCAAGTAAAAAATTTGATGAATCTTGATGGGCCCTTAAATATATTATTTGCATTTTTTAGGCAAATGACTTTTGATCATCTCTCTCGAGTACGCCAATTCTCAGTAGTTCTTACTTCAACTCCTACAAGGAATCACCTGAGATCTAATTTTTATATTTCGGTTTTTCTATCCTATGTCCTAAGGGCATAGGATAAAAGTACTAATTTTAGGAACTAAAACTCTAATAGAAAACTAATAAACCCTATTGGAAAAATAATTAAATCTAAACAAATACAATTCTAAAATATATTGTCATTTTTAGGCTCTTAACCTATGCCCTAAGGGCATAAGTTAGAAAAATAGTTTATATTTACATCTTAATTGGAATCTCAAATTAATATTGTGTTCTCGAGTTCTTATTATTTGCGAACGTACAATACATCTTCTATGTCAGAGCTTTCCATAATTGCATTTATAATTAAACTAATTGAGTATAACTTTATGGTTTGTATTTTGAATTTCTCGGGTATTTACATTTTAAAATTATTGTGCTACTACTAATTAAGAATTAATATATTTATTTTATGATAACCCGTACATAGTACGGGAATAACACTAGTTGTCTCTTTATTAATCAAGCCAAATACGGATCTCTGTTATTCACTTATAACTAATCCCGAGGCACGTGAGAAGCTCACACACCTAATTCAACCGATGTTCGAACAATTCATTTTTAAAAGATTTATGGATGTATAAAATTATACTCTAGTGAACAATTCATTTTCATGGCCCGGGGGCGCGCGGATTTCGACGTTGCGCAGGGCGAGCGCTGGGTCAACGGGAGCGAGGGCCTGCTGAGGATGAAGCTGCAACCCTAACTGGCCACCGTCAGGAACGCTAGCCTGCGCTAGGGGAGCAGGTGGATGGTTTGCGCCTCCCGGAACCGGGATCGGATTGAGTGGCGGGTGGCCCCCGATCCCGAAACACCTTATCTTGACAAAACCACCTTATCTAAAAGCCAAATAAACTACGTGTAAAAATATCAACCTCTACCAAAACACCACGCTTTCACCCAAGATCATTATCCACTGATTTTATGGAGAAAAACATCAAAAAAAGTGTACGCTAAGCATGCTACTTGTTGAAAAGTTTCAGGGATGGTTTCTGTGTTTCTTAGAAAAAGCAGTAGCTAGTGCATGATTTTTGTTCAACGTTTGCATCATAATTAGACTTTATCACAACTGCATAGTTTCACGACCACTTTAACCTAGTACGTACGAAATTTGAAAACAACGTACACGCCCACAAATTAATCCACGATCAGATCACTTAACAATCGAGAAATATGCAAACTAGGAGTACAATTCAATTCAAATAGTGTAGAAATCTAGGATAACGAAAATTGATTTGTTCACTCAACAATCAACAATGAAATGCATTCGATTAATTGAACTGAGAATCGAATACACACAACAATTTGGATGGAGCTCACAAGCTCTCACCAACAAACTCACAGAGTCATTACTTGAGTAAGAAGAAGTCCTGCCTATTTATATGACCGGTTAAGCTAACAAATCCGATTCATTTTATTCAATAGAAAAACAAGTAAAACCAGTTCACTGAACCATGGGAAAAACACGAAGATCTTTCCCGCCTTCAGTGTGAAAGTGCAATCCTGGTGTCTTGTTGCCCAAGTTCCACGCCGTCCACTCCTTGGCTCCAACTTGATCAACAATCCCAGAACCACATTTCCACATTCCCCCCTCAAGTTGGAGCATTAACAAGCCCCAACTTGTTAGAAAGGAAAAGATGCTGATTATGATTCAAAGCTTTGGTCATTAAATCAGCAAGCTGCAGAGTTGTAGGGATGTAAGCAGTACAAAGAAAACCAGCTTGAATGCGCTCCCGGATAAAGTGACAATCCAAATCAACATGCTTAGTTCTCTCATGAAAACATGGGTTAGCAGCCAATTGCTGAGCATAACGATTGTCACAAAACAAAGTAACAGGTTGCTGTACTAAAACCTGCAAATCAGACAGTAAATAGCTACACCAAATCAACTCAGCAGCTGTAGAAGCCATACTCCTATACTCAGCTTCGGTAGATGACAGGAAAACAGTCTTTTGTTTCTTACTTTTCCAAGAAACAAGTGCATGACCCAAGAAAACACAATAGCCAGACAAAGACCTTCGTGTAGTGAGACAAGAACCCCAGTCAGCATCCGAGAACCCAGTCAACTTTAAGGAACTATGAACTGGATAAAAAATACCAAGCTGTGTTGTACCTTTCAGATAGCGAAGAACATGTTGAAGAGCTTGCCAATGTGGTACCCTTGGCTGAGACACAAACTGACTCAAATGTTGAACACAATAAGACATATTGATAGCTAGCATTTAGGTAGTGTTTAGGATGCATATTTATGTTTATATTGCATGATTTTAGCTTAGTTTAGTCTAATTCTTAGGTTTTTAGGTTTTCTAGGAAATTCGGGTTTTGCGCTTGTTTTGTTTGGTTTTGCAGATCTTTAGGTAAACAAGCGTGGACGTGATGGATCTTAGAGGACTTTGGTGAAGTTTGAGGAAGCTTAGAGTGATACAAGTGAAGATTGGAAGAACCAAGGCCCAAGAGCTTGAGGGATAAAAACGCTTAAACTCGGGCTATGCATTGGAGTTCTTGTTTTGACACCTCTATCTTGCAATGCTTGGTTTGGGAGCTACAATGCTCGCATGAAGCTGAATTTGGTATCACTGGAAAGCTAACTCGAAGAGCTACAATTCATTTTTTTACTCCGAGTCCAAATTCCAACTCGAAGGGGGTGAAAACAACATCTGAAGTGTCACTTGAAATGCTGAACCGAGAAGTGCCGCGGGCATAACATGAGATGACGCGGCCGCGCCACCCAAGAAGGAGACCGCGCACCTTGTTCTGCTGCAGGAGATGTTGGGCCGCGTGTTTTGGGCTTCGGGTTGGACTTTATTAGGTCTTTTCCGACTGGTTTGATGTAATTTCGGGATAATTTGATATTTGGATATTTTCTAGGGTATTTAAACCTTGTTTTTAGTTTTCTCTCTTAATCATTATCATAACTTTGATCATACTTTTGGAGGCTAGGGTTTTCTCTCAAGGAAGAACCTTTGAACCTTTGTAAGTTTGATTTTAATTTAATTATGCATTGCTAATTTCTTTGTGTTTGACTAGTTATTGAAATCATAGATTGCATAATATTGTGAGATTTGATTGATTCTCATCAAATTGAATAGGTTTTATTCCCTGTGCTTAATTGAATCAGAATTATTCTAGGGTTTTGTTAGATTGATCACCTAATAGAATTTCTAGGTTAATTTACAACTAATCTGATTAATGCCCGTTCGGGGTTGATTAGATAAAGTAGCATCTATAATTGTTTGAACCCGTTCGGGCTATTCAATTGTAGAAGGGAATAAATTCACAAATAACTTAGATGTCTGTTTGCTCTAAGTGTTTGTTTCTATTGATAACTTGATTCGTAAAGCTGTTGTTTAATTGAATCTAGACGTTGTTCTAGGTTGTTAAATGATTCGGGTTGTTTAGACTGTTAGTTCTTTCAACTATTTATGAAGTTTGGGTCATAATCCCTAGTAGGAGTGTAATCCACAATAGATTATTCAAGGGAATTGAGAATCAAGATAATCAATGATCAATAAGCATATCTATGATGGATGTAACTAGTTGAACATATTTCTCTCATATATATTTACAATCAACTTTGCATTCATATTTAGTTTTCTAATTTTGCATAGTAGTTTAGATTTCCATTCAATAAAACCCCCCTTATTTGGTTACTTGGCACTTAAGTAATAACACACTTACACGAGTCTCTGTGGGATCGACCCTTACTTACCGCTCTACTGAGTTGGTTAAGTTAGGTTTCTTTGATAGGTATCAACGACCACCGAAAATACCTCATCACATATCAGGCCTGGTTAAAGACAAATAAAGGAGTTTGCCCACCACTTTCCTGTATCTTTCTGGTTCTTGCAACAAATCCCCTTCTTCCTGTCTCAACTTCAAACCAGTAGGCAAAGGATTAGTAGCTGACTTACAATCTGTCATATGACTATCAGCAAGTACATCTTGAATGTACTTCTGTTGACTAAGAATTACTCCATGTTCATCTTTATATAGCTCAATACCCAAAAAATACCGAGCAATCCCCAAGTCCTTGATAGTAAATTTGGAATGCAAGGCTGCCTTAACACTAGCAATTTCTGTATCATTATTGCCAGTAATTAAAATATCATCTACATACACTAACATGGCAGTAAAAGAGGTATCCTTAGCCTTCACATTCAAGGAATAATCAGAGCAAGATTGCTTATAACCAAGAGACTTCAAGAAAGAAGATAGCTCTAGATTCCATTGACGAGAAGCTTGCTTCAAACCATAGAGAGACCTTTCAAGTTTACAAACCTATCCTTTAGGAACCTCTCCATACCCTTCTGGCACTTCCATATAGATTTCTTCATCCAAATACCCATGAAGAAAGGCATTATTCACATCTAATTGATGTAAATTCCACTGTTTAGCAGTAGCAATAGCAATCAATATTCTCACAGTAGGCACCTTTGCTACAGGAGAAAAAGTATGTCTATAATCTTTACCCAATTTCTGACTAAAACCTTTCACCACGAGCCTAGCTTTATACCTCTCAATTTCTCCATTAGGGCGAAATTTCACCTTATAAACCCACTTAGATTTAATAGCACTCTTACCTTGTGGCAGGGAAGTAAGAATCCAAGTGCCATTCTTGTGCAAAGCATCCAATTTTGTCCTCATTGCCACTTCCCATTCAGCATGCCCCTTGGCTTCTTTATAACTCTGAGGTTCTTTAACTGAAAGAACATTAGCAAGGGAAGCAAAATATTCTGCCTTATCACACTGCATAACATAATCATGATGCCAACTAGGAACTGTTCTCATCCTATCAGACCTTCTAACTGCAGGCAGCATATCAGGAGAGGATGTATCACCACCATCATCCAATGATAACTGAGGAGGAACATTCATATCTGCAGTATCATGAACTTCAACACTTGCATCTGGAGCAGTTTCAGACAAAATTGATGTAATACCCTCATCTTCACAAAATGGCAACTGAAACTGTGTAGAATCAGCTCTCCTGGATTCTTGAGTATCCATGTTATTCAAGAAAGGAAAGACATCCTCTTGAAATTGAACATCTTTACTCAAGAAAACCTCTTTGCTATTTAGATCATACAATTTATATCCTTTAGAATGTGAAGGATATCCAATAAGAATACATTTCCTCCCTCTAGCCTCCATTTTATCAGATGGTTTAGGTGCTTGATAAGCATAACAAAGACACCCTATAACCTTTAAATCATCATAAGAAGGAGATTTGGAAAACAATACCTCAAAAGGTGTTTTCCATTGCAAAACTGAAGATGGCATCTTGTTAATGATGTGTGTGGCTGCCAACACACATTCTCCCCAAAATTCCTTGGGTAAACCAGCCTGTAATCGAAGAGCTCTAGCTGTGTCTAACAAATGCCGATGCTTCCTCTCCACCCTGCCATTTTGCTCAGGTCTGTATACCATTGTTCTTTGATGAACAATTCCAAAATCTATAAATAACTGTTGACAATCCCTATTTACCAGCTCAGTCCCATTATCAGTTCTTACAGCCTTTGGAACTACTCCAAACTGATTCTGTGCATACCTAACAAAACCAGTTAAAACCTGACAAACTTGCTTCTTAGACTGCAAAAGATAAGTCTAGGTAGCCCTACTATGATCTTCCAGTATAGTCAAGAAATAAAGCTCACCATGTAACCATGGAACCTTGTATGGTCCCCATAAATCAACATGAATAAGATCAAACAAATTTTCTGCATAAGAAGAACTAGGAGGGGATGGCAACTTATGAAACTTTGCTAAAGAACAAATTTCACAAACAAAATCAGTTTGCATAAGAGGTTTACACTGAGGCAAATGTAACATCTTGCCAGCTGAAATATGTCCCAAACGTCTATGCATCAAATGAAAATCATATTGACCAATATTGGCACTACTAAGGTGTTTTATAGAGTTTACACCAGAATTATTGAAAACAGATGAACAAACACGGTCTTGATGCCTTCCACCCTTGATCCTGTAAAGTCCTTTTGAACCATATCCAACTGCCAACTGCTTCTTACTCCGAAGGTCCTGTAAAACACACATATCCTTGTAAAAATGTGCAACAGAATCCCCAGTTGACACCAGCTTAGTAACAGATAAGAGATTATATCTAAAGTCTAGGACAAACATAACATCAGTTAAGATCAAGTCACTGTTAAGCTTAACATCACCAACAGTGTGAACTGATTTAGCACTACCATCAGGTAAAATAATGTGAACTGGACATGTGACTTCGCGTGGATGAATCAACAAATCATAAAACGAACTCATATGATCTGAAGCTCCACTGTCAACTATCCAGTCCTCGGAATTCAACTGTGTAGCATTCAAAACAGAGACAGTTATACCTGCAAAGTGAATATTCTGACTCAGGTTGCCTCTGCCATAATTCCCATAACCTCCCTGAATAGCAGGTCCTCTTGAACTAGAAGCACCATATCCTGATTGAGCACGCCCTCGTCTAGTCTCAACATTCATTGCAGCCTTTTCCTGTTTGTATGTCCTCACAACTTCTTGACAAGCATTAGATAAAGTAGAAACCATTTGAAGGAGTCGCTGATCAATCCCTCCTTGCTGATCATTGCCATTACTCTGGTCAAATGGTGTATCAACAGAACCATGTCCTTCTGACTCAACATTAGCGGCCAACCTCCTTTTGTTTTTCTTACCTTTGTACCAGTCCGGATAACCTATAATCTCAAAGCAATTATCTCGAACATGTCCCTCCTCTTTGCAGTGAAAACACACAACCTTCTTGTCTGAGCCTTTTGACTTCCTGTATTCTCTCTTCTCTCCACCAGAATAGCTTCCTTTGCTATTATCTCCAGAGTTACTTCTTCCATCAGTATCCTTCCCACCATACTTATTATGTGCCATAAAAGCTGAATTCTCAATTGAGTTTCCTTTTGTCATCTTTTTCTGAGTTTCAACCCCTACTACTGTCTGAAATGCCTTGGAAACATGTGGCAAAGGATCTTGAGCAACAATGTGATTTCGAACAGATTCAAAATCATCATTCAAATTCATCAGAAAATCCATCAGTTGCATCGCATTTTCTTGCTCTTGTACCTTAGCAGCAATTCCACACTTGCATTTTTCCATGACTCCACACGTGCAAGCTGGCAATCGAGTCAGATTCGACAATTCGTCCCAGCAAATCTTCAATTTGCACAAATAACTCGTAACATCACTGGTTCCTTGAGTGATTCTAGCCAGATCTTGTCTCAACTTAAAGATCAAAGGTCTGTTACTCTGGCTATACCTCTCACACACATCCAGCCACAGAGATCGAGCCGAACTAGTGTAAATAAAACCGCTAGATATTTCAGCTGACATGGAATTCAAAAGCCAGCATGCTACCATCGAATCACAGCGTTTCCAACGCTCATGTTCCATTGTTCCTATCTCAGGCATCAATCCAGTGCCATCGATGAAGCTAAGCTTCATTTTCGCCATGAGCGCTCGCTCAATCTGGCGTTTCCATGCCTGGAAATTAGAGCCATCGAAAAGCTTTGTCGTAAGCGACATACCTGGAAAATCAGAGTTCGTCAACATCAGCGGATCCACCATCTGTGCCGCACTAGCCGCCTGGTAAGCCTCCTTCTCTTTCGCATCGATCGCCATATCAATCGTCGTGTGAACGGATTGAACAGAAACGAATCACACCAGCAACGAAGAACAACGCTAACCAGGAAAAGAGAAGAATAAAACCTAGATTTCCAGTTGCTCTGATACCATGTAGAAATCTAGGATAACGAAAATTGATTTGTTCACTCAACAATCAACAATGAAATGCATTCGATTAATTGAACTGAGAATCGAATACACACAACAATTTGGATGGAGCTCACAAGCTCTCACCAACAAACTCACAGAGTCATTACTTGAGTAAGAAGAAGTCGTGCCTATTTATATGACCGGTTAAGCTAACAAATCCGAGTCATTTTATTCAATAGAAAAACAAGTAAAACCGGTTCACTGAACCATGGGAAAAACACGAAGATCTTTCCCGCCTTCAGTGTGAAAGTGCAATCCTGGTGTCTTGTTGCACAAGTTCCACGCCGTCCACTCCTTGGCTCCAACTTGATCAACAATCCTAGAACCACATTTCCACAAATAGCTACTAGGACGTACGTTCAATTCGATCAGCGGCGAGACCTGGGGGTGACCTTAGCACGAAGCGGGTGTTTCATAACAATGGTGAAGTCCTGTTTCTCAGTGAAATCCACAGGATATTCCTGAGTCTCCGTCCACTCAAGCTCCCAAACCAAATTAGCAACAAAATACTCGAGATGAAGCATAGCCAAGTTGAGTCCCGGACAAATCCTCCTTCCAGCCCCAAACGGCATCATCTTAATCTCCCTGCTACCAGTAAT
This sequence comes from Fallopia convolvulus, assembly GCA_964016875.1. NCBI lineage: Eukaryota > Viridiplantae > Streptophyta > Magnoliopsida > Caryophyllales > Polygonaceae > Fallopia > Fallopia convolvulus. Next base: position 32,305,310 of record OZ024733.1, read on the forward strand.
GTCCACATCCGCTCCCAAGAACCTCTCGGGCTTAAATTCCATGGGGTCCTCCCACACCTCCGGGTCCCACCCCATCTCGGCCACCATGAAGTTCAATACGGCGTCGCTTGGGATGCGGTAGCCCTCCAATTCGACTTCTTTGGTCACGGTGTGGGGGAGGACGAAGTGCCCCGGCGGGTGCCGCCTCAGCCCCTCCATCACCACCGCCTTTAGATACTCCATCTTTGACAGATCCTCTTCCTCAATTTCTCCCCTGTCTGGGCCAACGACACTGAGGATATCATTGAATAGCTTGGTTTGGATCTGCTGGTTTTTGACTAAATTCGCCAGTATCCATTGGAGAGCGGTGGAGGTTGTGTCCGTACCGACGTTTAGGAACTCCGAGCAACCGGTGACGATCTCCTCCTCTTTCATCTTTCTCTTGATTATCCCGCCACTTTCGTCTTCTTCCGGGAGCTCGAGCTCTAACAGCGAGTCGACGTAGGCCGGGACGGCGTCGTTTTGGGCCTTCCGCGCTCTAATTAGAGGGATGACGACGTCGTTTACAGATTTCTTCATATCAAAGAGCTCTCTCCATCTGCTGCGGAACAGTAATTTGGTAATGGAGGGGCGGAAATTGAGGATCTGGAAGCGCGGGAAGGAGAAGAGGAGGCGATGATGGACGGCTTCGACCTCGCGGATTTGCTTCTCGTCGAGACGATCGCCGAAGCACATGAAACAGAGGAGGCAGAACATGCCGTACCGGAGGTGTGCGATGACGTTGACAGGCGATTCGGAGCCTCGGAGCCGTTGGATGAGGATCCGAAGCACCCAGGATCGTGCGGCGGAGAACGATTTCATCCGGGAGGGATGGAGGATCTGAGAGGTGAGGTTGCGGCGGAGGATGCGCCACTTCTCGCCGTAGCCGCTGGAGTTGATGTTGTGCTGGTTGGTGGTGATGATCTTTCCGGCGGGGAGCGCCTTCGGGCGGTCCGAGAAAACGGCGCCGTTTTCGACCAGGGCTTTGTGCGCGATCGAGTGGCTGAAGATGAAGATCGCTGGTCTGGAGGTGACACGAAGGGTCACGATTGGCCCTAGCTTGGCACGGAGCGATCGAAGGCTTGCTTCCATCTCCAGCGAGGATTTGCGGAGCCATAGGTAGCCGGAAATTAGGGGAAAGGAGGAAGAAGGCTCCGGCGGCAGGGGAAGTCGCCGGAGGTGGTCGAAATCGGATTTTGTGGGAGGAGAAGAGGCGATATCGATAACGGCTTTGATGAGAGCAGCTAGGCACACTGAAACCACGACTATGAACCAAACCTCCATTTTTCGTGGGTTTGGGCTGGGCTGCCTTCTACTGCTTCAATGATTTATTTGAAACTTTATACAAAATTTATCGTGCGGATGAAAATTGTTATCCAAGAAATATAGATAAGATAAGATGGGTTATGGGTTCAAGAAATATAGATAAGATAAGATGGGTCTTTTTACCATTTAAAAACATATCCACTCACAAAAAAATAATTAAAAAAAAATAATTATGAGGTGGGGTATTTTTACCACTTCTCTCCCTACAAATCGCTCTTTAAATTGTTATCCAAGAAATTTAAAAAAAAAAAATCTTAGCTCATTTTTCTCACATAAAATTAAATAGACATGACTTCTAGAAAATCTTTTTGTGACGAGAATATGAAATCAAGTTCTCGACATATGCCAAAGGAAAGCCCATTTTGATATCATTGGGTTCTAAGGGTCTAGAAAGAAATAACAAATAACAAAGCCCATTTTTATACCTTTAACAAAATGCATCGTTTCGATGCAAATGGGAACGAAACTCAGCATTTTGCTGCTATTCTGGGCCAAAAAAAAAAAATAAAGACACGCATGCGTCTCACTCACATTGGGCGAGCTCGACCTGCTCAGCGGGCAACGCGTAACGCAAGGGGAAAATTAAATTGCCTCTTCATGGACAACAATATTGTATATATTTGATGAGTTTGGTTCAAATGAAACTAATTTAAACATTAAATATTAAAAAACTTTTTACCATAATTCATTATTTTTTATCTCTTCATGGACAACAATATTGTATATATTTGATGAGTTTGGTTCAAATGAAACAAACTCTTATCCTGAAACGTGAAACAAATGCACTTTTCCTATTTCGTAGTGCACTTTTCCCAAGCCATCTATTATTCTGAACCCACAACATATGGCCAAGCTTCCAAAGATCCCAATTGGAATCATGTCATGAGAAAAGAGATTGATGCATTACAAGCTAATAACACATGGTCTCTAGTTTCTTTGCCTCCAGGAAAACGCCCAGTAGGATGTAAATGGGTATATCATGTCAAACTGAAAGCTGAAGGCACATTAGAAAGATACAAAGCCAGACTTGTGGCCAAAGGTTTTACACAACAAGAGGGAATTGATTTTACTAAAACCTTCTCACCAGTTGTAAAAATGACAACCATTAGAGCAATCCTCGCTTTATCCTTTGCCAAGAAATGGTCTTTATTCCAATTGGATGTCAACAACGCATTCTTACATGGAGATTTAAAAGAGGAGGTATACATGACTATGCCTAGGGGTGTTCACGGGTCGGGTCGGGTCAACCCGCTTGACCCATTTGACTAAGTCAATCGGGTCAAAACTAATTTTTTTACCTAAAAAAAATTAATTTTTAACCTAAAATAATTAATTTTTAACCTAAAAACATGTATTTTTTAAAAAAATCCGTCGGGTTTGCGGGTCGACCCGTAAATCCATCGATTTTGTTATTAAAAATAGTTTATACATTAATAAAATTATAAAAATATATATTTTTAAAAATATTGCGGGTCGACCCGCGACCCGCGCGAGTTTGACCCGACCCGACCCGCGACCCGCAAAATAAAAAAATTCGACCCGCGACCCGACCCGCACGGGTCGCAGATCGACCCCCAACCCGCAAATTGCGGGTCGGGTCGGTGCGGGTCGCGGGCGACCCGACCCGTTGAACACCCCTAACTATGCCAGAGGGTATTCCAAATCCAGAAAATAAAGTTTGCAAGCTCAACAAATCAATCTATGGGCTAAAACAAGCATCTAGGCAATGGTTTCACATGCTCACTAGCTCCTTACTTCTTCTTGGTTTTCAACAATCCAAGAATGATTATAGTTTGTTTATTAAACATGATTCCTCTCACATTACCATTGTTATTGTTTTTGTCGACGACTTATTAGTCACAAGATCTGACCCTTCTTGCATACATCAACTGAAGCAATTTTTGGATCAGAAATTCAAAATTATTGATCTAGGCATCCTGCACTATTTTTTAGGCCTGGAAGTGAGTTACTTGAACAATGGAATTGCCTTAACACAACACAAAATTACCAAAGACCTCCTTCATGACATAAAATTCACCCCCACCACTTCAGTTTCCTCTCCTTTACCTCACAATCTCAAACTGAATGCCACTGATGGCATACCACTAGATAATGCCTACCTTTACAGACAACTTGTTGGAAAGTTGAACTTCGTCACACATACACGCCCAGATCTCAATTTTGGTTTTCAAACTATAAGTCATTATATGCAAGCCCCTAGATCCCCTCACTTGAATGCTCTCCATCACACTCTCGCATATCTTGCTGGCAATATGGGACAAGGCATTTTCCTAAATGGATTTGATTCTCCTAAATTAACAGCATTCTCGGACTCAAATTGGGCTTCTTGCCAACTCACCAGAAGGTCTGTAAATGGTTATCTCATCTTATTAGGATCTTCTCCAATTTGTTGGAAATCAAAGAAACAGTCTACTGTTAGTAGAAGTTCCTCAGAGGCTGAATAAATCATTAGCACAAGCTGCATCTGAAATCACTTGGTTGGTCGGGTTACTTTAGGAACTTGGTGTTTCTATTATCAAATCAGTTGAGCTTTCTTGTGACAATAGGTCTGCCATTTAGATTGCTCAAAATCATGTGTTTCATGAACGAATGAAACACATAGAAATTGACATGCACTTCACAAGAGACAAGGTCCTTGATGGCTTACTTCAACTCAAATTTGTTCCCTCTTCCTCTCAAGTCGCAGATGTCCTCACCAAAATTTTGCCTTCTGACAAGCAAGATAATCTTCTTTGTAAGCTGTGGATGATTCCAATTCACCCACAAGCTTGGGGGGGGGGGGGGAGGGGTGTTACATTATAGGATATTTCTGTTACTTTCCAACAATATAGGAACTACAGAACTAATATTTAATTATCACAAAAGTGCTCTCTAGGGATCCACGCATATATAAAGTGTATTTACTCTGAAATTGAGGTATGGATGAAAGCAATCTTTTCTGGTCGTTCTCTTGTTCCTTTTCAAAACTGCCAACTTTCCATTGATGACTTAAATAAACTTCTCAAATTACTTTTACATTGAAGTGAGCTCATTGAGCTTCACAGTAGTCATAGGAATGGTCATATTTCTAACATGTCCTAAATGAGATGGAAAATGGCTATAGTCTGTTCAAGCAAAAGATTAAAACCAAGCAGAAAGGAAAAACATAAGAAGCAAGAATATTGGCAACCCGGTTAGCTTCATGGTAAATATGACGAAACCAGATTTCTCAGTTTTTACTAATAAAGTCATGGCATTATGATACCAAACTAAAACTTGGATTTCTTTTTTAATTTATCTTAAAATTTAAATAACTCTAAATAACCCGGTTAGCTTCATGTAATGATTCTAAATCATATTAGAAAGTGTTTGAAAGATTCAACAACAACAAAATTGACCATTTGACCTAGTGTAATTCTACTCCAGCGAAATCTGGGTGTTAAGATAGGGGCATTCCCGGTTTAACTCAGGGGAGGTTAGACATGGGTTCCGGTTCCACGGAACCGATGAACCGAAGGGAAACCGGTAGGAACTGGAACCGAAACCACGGTTCCGGTTTCAACTAAGCACCGGTTCCGATTCCTCCACCCCCGAAACCGGAGAACCGGGTGGAACCGTCGGTTCTACCAATAAAAAAATAAAAATAGCCTAACCGTGGTCGTAGTTTGGCTATCCGTGACCGCGGTTAGGCTAACCGCGATCCCGACCCATTGGACTGCGGCCGCGGTTAAGCTATTCTGTAAGAAAATTAATTTTTAATTAATTTTTTTTTATTATTTCCGGTTCCGAAACTGAGACGAATCGGCCGGAACCGGAACCGAACCGGGAAATCAACCCAAGGCCGGTTTCGGTTCCGATTCCATGGTTTCGAGGAACCAGAAACGCCAGTCCCGGAACTAGACCCATGTCTAGGGGATGTGCGCCCGAAAGGTCCGAAGAAAACCACCAAACAAGCACCCAGTAAGCCAAGAAAAACGACCCAAAAACACAGATATAGCAAAAAACCCCAAAACAAACAAAAAAGAACAACAAAACAAAACGCCTAAACCACGAAAATCCAATGAAACCGTCTTTCCTGGAGACTAGCTCTCCACCACCTTACATTCTGCTAGATCTGCTGAAATCCCCAACTACATTTAATATTCTACCTTATGTTATCCTTCCACTATTTCTTCGCTCGTCCCTTGACTCTACGAACTCAAAAGATTGATGATAATTCTAAATTTTGGACAATGTAGTAGAGCTGTCAAAAGTTCGAACCCAAAAAATAACCCACCGACTCACTCTAAAACCCAATCTAACTGATTCAAAACTAAATTTTAAACCGAATTTAATTCTGACCCGAGAATATGCGACCCGAACCGACCTGACCCAATTAACACGTCTATAATCGAGCTAAATTTGGAAAAAGAAATGTAAAGATGACGTAAATATCGTACTCAAACTATTACCACCCATTTGAAAACTTAAAAAAAGAACAATAATCTTTTGTTGATCATGCTAATCCAAACCATAAACAACACACAATAACCATAATTAACTTTGCATGATAATCTCTTCGTTCAAGGCTTTTCGACCTTGATCATCCATTTCACCCAACTTTCGAGCTTATATAACACAGAGAAAGAGAGAAAATAAAAGAAACCCTAGAAATGGCGACATACGAGGACTACGATTACCTCTTTAAAGTGGTGCTAGTTGGAGATTTCGGCGTCAGAAAGACGAATCTGATCTCCTGATTCTCCAAGAACGAGTTCAATATTAAGTCCAAGTCCACAATCGGCGTCGAATTCGCCAATCAATGCATCCGTGCCAATGATAAGGTCGTCTGGGCGCAAATTTGGGACACCGCCCGAAAAGAAGGGTAATTTTTGGTCCTGTTTCGTTCAATTTTTGTTGCCTACCATGGTTGACCATGTTAAATGTCAACCCCTTTAGGATACATATGAAGCTCTTTTTGTGCTACAGACATGTTTTCTTATGGATTTCATTAATCCATGAACTGTTGGAGATGAGTTTGTGTGCTGAAATGTCAATTCTACATTGAAACAAATTCGAATTTGTCTTGTATACAACAAAAACAAAAGACATAGGAAAATTAGTGACCTTATGAAATATTTCATAAGTTGTCACTTGCTCAAACAACATATAAAGAGCTCTTATAGCTTGTGTTCTAAAAATCTCCGCCTAGCTCCGTCTAAGCCTTGCCTAGACATTGAAAAGTCCTCACCCACCTAGCCTTCCAGTCTATCTAGGAGACCAATCTAGTCCTTCTAGTTGCTAATTTAGGCCACCTAGGCGCTAGGCGGTCCCTCTCTGCCTAGGATCCGCTTAGCATTTTTTAGAACATTGCCTATAACTTACCCTTATATCACATGTTCAGTCAAACTTTCCTACAATACACAATATTTTAGATAAAAATGAGCACTCACACACTAATCCTTAATCAACCTCCCCACAAACAACATATGTAACTTAAAAACTGACACATATAAAATATCATCTAATACAAAATTTAAGCTGAAAGCAATGCTTACAACCATATTAACCAAATGAGAAGTACTATTTGTTATATCATTATGCATTGAATGTAGTAAATAGCTTGTGGACACAAATAATTCAACACAAGGTGTAACACCCCTATTTTACAATAATGGGTATTACCTACCTTGAAATCATATCCACTTGACTAGGTGCCCGAAGGCATTAGAATAAGCACTTAAAACATGCACACGTATTTTATTATACGATAGTCAAGTATTTTAATATAACCTATTCTTTTAAAACTCTTGGATTCAATTACGGTATGAAGACATATTTTCTAAAAAAAAGAATTCTAACTAAGTAAATGACATGTGAAAGTGATGTGCATACCTGAAATTTTCAAACGATCATAACGTTTTGCTCGGATATCAAATTGGAGCTTATAATATATCAAATCGAAGTTATGAACGAAAGGAAAATATATATTTCAAAAATTTAGGATTGGAGGAGGGGGAAGGGCCACTTCTAGCCCTAAATAGTTATGCCCCTGACCATACTCTATCAATGTACACATGAACTATTTATTATTGGGCCATGCTAGAGAATTTGTGTCAAAACAAGTTTCTTCTGGAAGATACTTGTACCTCATAATTACATTGATTCATTAAATAAATTTGACATTATAATTTAATTTTTTAATTTTTTGTAAAAAAATTTGTTGATATTCTAGGTATCATAAATACAGATGCTCTTAGAGTTGCTCTTAAATTTAATATGAGAACTTTCCATCTCTCAAAGAACCCCCTTTAATATAAACTAGTTACATTTGTCGTGTCATGCATGACTACATGGATTTAATACTTAATTTATTTAATGAATATGATTTAATTTAATATAAAAAATAAAAATAACTTTTTTGTTAGAAAAAAATTATATAAACTTTTACAATTGTTGTCATGTGAAATGGAGCCAAAATTATTAAGGTGATCCCACTATAATTTTGATGGTTTAATGATAATTTATTTATGGAAAAATATAAATAAAAAATTATTTTAATTTGAATCATTTAATTTTAAAAATATTTTACAAGGTAAAAATAATGTAAATTCTTATAATTTTTTTTATCAAATTCAATTCTTTTAAAATATTTTTAAAAAATTAAAAAGATAATTAATCACAAATGATGGAAAAATGTCAATAAAGATTGAATTTTTTAAAGATAAAAAATCTTCTATATTTACATAAATAAGTCAAAAAGAAAATTAAGGGAAAGATAATGTAATTTTTTTAATCAAAATTTAACTTAGGCAAGTAATTATTTAGGAATTGAAATTCTATTTTTTTAATCAAAATTTGAGTTAAGATAATTTTCTTACATAAATGAATAAAAAGATAAAGATAAATAATTTTGTTATTTTTAAATAAAATTCGAATTTAATTCTTTTCTCACATAAATAGAAAGGAATTTAATTAAAAAGCCAAATTAATATACATAAAATTTTTAAATATAAGGTGGTGCTAAAATTATTGTGGTTACTCGAAAAAAGTACAACTTTAATATATATGTATAAATAGTCTAGTTTAGTTGATGACACTTCATTATCTAGTAGAAAAACTCAAAAAAGTGCTGAAATTGGAGAGAAATCAGAATTGGTGAGAAAATTAGGTTTCGGAGCAAAGAAGAACTTTATTGATCAATTGAAATTGTTACAATCCGATCTTATCTACCCTAGTACAATTATAAAGGAGAAACTAAGTCTTTAGAAAAAATTTAGCCACGCGGCTTGATTTGAAGTGCACAATTAAAATATATAATTTTTATCAAAAAAACTAAACTTATCCTTGAAAAAGCTCCGAAATTACTTCCCCACACAATGCAAATGGCAAAGCTTACGCCCCCACTCTCTACGTAACCGCTCCCATAGTCCCACCTTTAAATCCCGATGCTTCACCCTCGCTTATGCCACCGATTCGTCACTGCTTTGCCCTTGCTAACGGTGTCGGTTCACCGATGCTTCACCCCTGCTCACGCCGCTGGTTCGCTGATATTTCATCACCACTTTCACTGTCAAGATTGGGGAGGGTAACTGACCATCCGATCTTTAATTCTTTTACTTAATATTTTGTTGTTGTTGATGTTCTTCTATATTTTTTTTGTTTTATACAAATGTTCTATGCTCTGGATTTTACTGAATTTAGGATTAAAATCACCATTGTATTATATATAATCTACATGTATTTTTTATATAGGGTGTCAAAGGAAGTAAGACAACTAAAGCTTTCTAACGAGAAGAGATTTTTGTAAGTTGTTTGCTCAAATTAAGTCTAACACTTAATTGGTATTCATTTACTAATTACTGTGATGTTAATTGGGCTACTCCAAGTAAAAAATTTGATGAATCTTGATGGGCCCTTAAATATATTATTTGCATTTTTTAGGCAAATGACTTTTGATCACCTCTCTCGAGTACGCCAATTCTCAGTAGTTCTTACTTCAACTCCTACAAGGAATCACCTGACATCTAATTTTTATATTTCGGTTTTTCTATCCTATGTCCTAAGGGCATAAGATAAAAGTACTAATTTTAGGAATTAAAACCCTAATAGGAAACTAATAAACCCTATTGGAAAAATAATTAAATCTAAACAAATACAATTCTAAAATATATTACCATTTTTAGGCTCTTAACCTATGATCTAAGGGCATAGGTTAGAAAAATAGTTTATATTTACATCTTAATTGGAATCTCAAATTAATATTGTGTTCTCGAGTTCTTATTATTTGCGAACGCACAATACATCTTCTATGTCAGAGCTTTCCATAATTGCATTTATAATTAAACTAATTGAGTATAACTTTATGGTTTGTATTTTGAATTTCTCGGGTATTTACATTTTAAAATTATTGTGCTACTACTAATTAAGAATTAATATGGTTATTTTATGATAACCCGTACATAGTACGGGAATAACACTAGTTGTCTCTTTATTGATCAAGCCAAATACGGATCTCTGTTATTCAGTTATAACTAATCCCGAGGCACGTGAGAAGCTCGCACACCTAATTCAACCGATGTTCGAACAATTCATTTTTAAAAGATTTATGGATGTATAAAATTATACTCCCTCCGTTTCATGAAACATGTCTTTTTAGCCCATTTTTCATTTTTCATAAAACATGTCTTTTTAGCATTTTTTTCCACTTTTTTCCAAATTTGCCCTTACTTTATAGGTGTAATAATTACTTTTTACAATTTTCTAGGAGGGGTTAAAAGTGCATATTTATCTAAATGTAGGGGTAATTTGGGTAAAAATTAATTTTTTAATATGTGTGCATTAAACTAAAAAGACATGTTTTACGAAACGGAGGGAGTACTCTAGTGAATTGGAAAATGGTTTTGAACGTGAAAGTACGCAATTTCAATTGTTTCGTCTAATTTGATGTTATCTTATTCCAATCCAAGTACTTACAATTGATGAATGTTTTAAACGCATTGAATGTGTTGATATTGCTAAAGTAGTGATTCAAGCAAGTGTGTGATTGAACTTATTTAAAAAGAATTTGATCTTGGATCAAAAAAAAAAAAGGAGAAAAGAATTTGATCTTTTAGTGGAATGTCAAAGAACATTAAATTGCATGAATGATCTTGTTTTTCATATCTATACAACAATTTGCAATATGAGATACAATTCGAAATTTCGAAAGCAATAGATAGGATGTTGACACAGATTTTCTTTTGGTGTTACTACAGTACAAATGTTCAATCCATTTTCTGAGGATGGAAGGATGTGGATAAAGGCCCAACGCAGAGTACTAGTGGTTTTTTTTGCTTAAAAGCCAAATAAACTACGTGTAAGAATATCACCCTCTACCAAAAAACGTACACCACTTTCAAGTTCCACCCAAGATCTAATTCTCTATGTTTCTTAGAAAAAGCAGTATCTTTTCAACCAAAAAAAAAAAGAAAAAGAAAAGTAGCTAGTGCATGCTTGTGCTTGAGTGTTTTTTTTTTGGGTAGAATTGTGCTTGAGTTTTTAACCTAGTATGTACGAAATTTGAAAACAACGTACACGCCCACAAATTAATCCACGATCAGATCACTTAACAATCCAGAAATATCCAAACTACAATTCAATTCAAATAGCTACTAGGAGTGACTAGGACGTACGTTCAATTCAGCGGCGAGACCTGGGCGTGACCTTAGCACGAAGCGGGTGCTTCATAACAATGGTGAACTCCTGTTTCTCAGTGAAATCCACAGGATATTCCTGAGTCTCCGTCCACTCAAACTCCCAAACCAAATTAGCAACAAAGTACTCGAGATGAAGCATAGCCAAGTTGAGTCCCGGACAAATCCTCCTTCCAACCCCAAACGGCATCATCTTAATCTCCCTGCTACCAGTAATGTCCACATCCGCTCCCAAGAACCTCTCGGGCTTAAATTCCATGGGGTCCTCCCACACCTCCGGGTCCCACCCCATCTCGGCCACCATGAAGTTCAATACGGCGTCGTTTGGGATGTGGTAGCCCTCCAATTCGACTTCTTTGGTCACGGTGTGGGGGAGGACGAAGTGCCCCGGCGGGTGCCGCCTTAGCCCCTCCATCACCACCGCCTTTAGATACTCCATCTTTGACAGATCCTCTTCCTCAATTTCTCCTCTGTCTGGGCCAACGACACTGAAGATATCATTGAATAGCTTGGTTTGGATCTGCTGGTTTTTGACTAAATTCGCCAGTATCCATTGGAGAGCGGTGGAGGTTGTGTCCGTACCGGCGTTTAGGAACTCCGAGCAACCGGTGACGATCTCCTCCTCTTTCATCTTTCTCTTGATTATCCCGCCACTTTCGTCTTCTTCCGGGAGCTCGAGCTCTAGCAGCGAGTCGACGTAAGCCGGAACGGCGTCGTTTTGGGCCTTCCGCGCTCTAATTAGAGGGATGACGACGTCGTTTAGGGATTTCTTGATATCAAAGAGCTCTCTCCATCTGCTGCGGAACAGTAATTTGGTAATGGAGGGGCGGAAATTGAGGACCTGGAAGCGCGTGAAGGAGAAGAGGAGGCGATGATGAACGGCTTCGACCTCGCGGATTTGCTTTTCTTCGAGACGATCGCCGAAGCACATGAAACAGAGGAGGCAGAACATGCCGTACCGGAGGTGTGCGATGACGTTGGCAGGCGATTCGGAGTCTCGGAGCCGTTGGATGAGGATCCGAAGCACCCAGGATCGTGCGGCGGAGAACGATTTCATCCGGGAGGGATGGAGGATCTGAGAGGTGAGGTTGCGGCGGAGGATGCGCCACTTCTCGCCGTAGCCGCTGGAGTTGATGTTGTGCTGGTTGCTGGTGAGGATCTTTCCGGCGGGGAGCGGCTTCGGCCGGTCCGAGAAAACGGCGCCGTTTTCGACCAGGGCTTTGTGCGCGATCGAGCGGCTGAAGATGAAGATCGCTGGTCTGGAGGTGACACGAAGGGTCACGATTGGCCCTAGCTTGGCACGGAGCGATCGAAGGCTTGCTTCCATCTCCAGCGGGGATTTGCGGAGCCATAGGTAGCCGGAAATTAGGGGAAAGAAGGAGGCAGAAGGCTGCGGCGGCAGGGGAAGTCGCCGGAGGTGGTCGAAATCTGATTTTGTGGGAGGAGAAGAGGCGATATCGACAACGGCTTTGATAAGAGCAGCTAGGCACACTGAAACCACAACTATGAACCAAACCTCCATTTTTCGTGGGTTTGGGCTGGGCTGCCTTCTACTGCTTTCATGATTTATTTGAAACTTTATACAAAATTTATCGTGCTAATGAAAATTGTTATCCAAGAAATATAGATCAGATGGGGTCTTTTTACCACTTAAAAACGGATCCACTCACAAAAATAATAATTAAAAAATCCTTTTTTCAGAAAGAAGAAAAATTGTTATCCAAGAAAAAATTATGAGGTGGGGTATTTTTACCACTTCCTCGCCTACAAATCGCTCTTTAAATTATTATCCAAGAAAGTTTTTTTTTAAAAAAACTAAAATCTTAGCTCATTTTTCTCACATAAAATTAAATAGACATGACTTCTAGAAAAATCTTTTTGTGACGAGAATATGAAATCAAGTTCTCCACATATGCCAAAGGAAAGCCCATTTTAATATCACTAGTTTTACCCGTCGTATCATGTACGACTACGATTCGATATTTTATAAACATTATAAATAGGATATTAATAAATAAATAAAAATATAATATAAACTTTAATATAAGTAATTTATCGTTCGTAGAATGCGTATAATTTTTTAATCAAATTTATATTCTTCCTATTTTATTACTTTTCATGTACGTAAATTTAGAGTTTATCAAATATTTCAATATCTATTAAATATTTTATAATCCATTTTTTATTAATTTTAAAAAATTTAACTATTTATTCATTAATTTTTTATAAAAGAAAATCACTATATTTCTATAAATAAATTCGTCAAAAGATATATGATAAAATATTTATATTTATTTTTAAATATTTAAATATTTTATCTTTAATTTTAAATACTTCTATAAGGAAGCTTTCAAAAAATATTGTTATACTAAATAGATATTTTTTTGATGTTAGAGATAAATTTAAATAGTTAAAAAGAATTTAATAGAAAGAAGTTATAATAATAGAAATAAAAACTAATTTTTTAAATATAAGGTGGGGCTAGAATCGTTCGGTGACTCGAAAAGGTACTACTTTAATATATAGTTATAGATATTAACTATTTTTTATTTTTAAACATTATAAGTATTTATCATTAATTTTTTATTATAAAAGAAAAAAATATATCTATAAATAATTTCATGAAAAGACATCATGCTAAAAGGTAAAGATATTTATACTTATTTTAAATATTTTAAATATTTTATCTTTAATTTTAAATATTTGTATAAGGAAGTTTTCAAAAGATATTGTTATATTAAATAGATATTTGTTTGATGTTAAAGATAGATTTAAATAGTTAAAGAAGAATATAATAGGGTAAAGTTACAATATTATAAATAAAAATTAATTTTGTAAATATGAGGTGGAGCCAGAATCGTTCTAGTGGCTCGAAAAGGGACAACTTTAATATATAGTTATAGATTGGGTTCTAAGGGTCTAGAAAAAAATAACAAATAACAAAGCCCATTTTTATATCTTTTGTTAACAGGCATGCGCGCAGGCGCGCGTGCTTGTTAACAAAATGCATCGTTTCGATGCAAATGGGAACAAACCTCAGCATTTTGCTGCTATTCTGGGCAAAAAAAAAATTAAAGACACGCCACGTGTTGCACTCGCATTGGGCGAGCGCGGCCTGCTCAGCGGGCAACGCGTAACGCAACACACAAATTAAATTGCCTCTTATGGACAACAATATTGTATATATTTGATGAGTTTGGTTCAAATGAAACTAATTTAAACATTAAAAAAAACTTTTTTTTTACCATAATTCATTATTTTTTATCTCTTCATGGACAACAATATTGTATATATTTGATGAGTTTGGTTCAAATGAAACAAACTCTTATCCTGAAACGTGAAACGAATGCACTTTTCCTAGTTCGTGGTGCACTTTTCCCAAGCCATCTCTTATTCTGAACCCACAACATATGGCCGAGCTTCCAAAGATCCCAATTGGATTCATGTCATGAGAAAAGAGATTGATGCATTACAAGCTAATAACACATGGTCTCTAGTTTCTTTGCCTCCAGGAAAACGCCCAGTAGGATGTAAATGGGTATATCATGTCAAACTGAAAGCTTTTTTTTTTGGTCAGCAAGAGGGCAACAACCCGGTGCTTTTATTTTCTGAAAACATCAGACGTCAGAGATTACAATAGAAGGAGGTATATCCTCAAAAACAATAAAGTTCTGATCTAAGCTAAAGGAAAGATTTGCTAAAGCATCAACTATTTTATTACTATTTCTACTAATGTGTTGAACAACCACTCTCCAAGCTGGGCGCTGGATTAGCGAGCGGCAGTGGACCACCAAGGCAAAATCCGGGTGGGTGGTCGGAAGCGTACCGGTGAGGAGCTTGACCACAGAGAGAGCGTCCGTTTCAATCACCAAAGCTTGAGTGTTCTTTTGTTGGGCTATGGTTAAAGCTCTGTGAATAGCAAGTAATTCAGCACGTACTGCCGAGCAGTGACCCAATTTCTCAGCAAAAGAAAGGATCGTCAGACCCTCTGAGTTTCGAAGGATGCCACCCCCGCCGGCCTCACTAGGGTTGCCCTTTGACGCTCTATCAGTGTTGACAACCAATTCGGGTTCGGTGGACGCCAATCGTTATTTGCTGCCCTAGGAGCGTCTCGCTGGTTCTACAAACGTTCCTTTTTCTCATTCTCCGCTCTTTTGAAAGCCATGGCAACATTGCAAGCCGTTTGGATGATTCTCGTGGGGTTGTCGGCTTCATTGTTGAAAATTAAGATGTTTCTCTGTTTCCAAATATACCGGATCATGAACGAAAAAGTCCTGCCCACTGGTCATGGGATTTCATATTCAAAGTCAGCCATGGTTTCATATCAATAGCAAAGAAGCTGTCATCGCTGGTTTTTCCTCCCAAATTCATCCATGTTTGTTTAATTAGAGGCAATCACGAAGCATGTGAATGACAGTCTCATCGTGTTGGAATCTCGGACACGCTTTTGAATTTGTAAGATGGCGTCGAAATTTGACGCTGTTGCATAGCACACTATCGCAAGCTGCGAGGTGGAGGAAATTGCGCACTCGCTGTTGTGTTGGCGTTTTCCAGATCAGGTTCCAATTGAAGTCATCTCTGACAGCTGACAGTTTGAGCAAAGAGGAAGCAGAATTGGTGGAGAAAAGACCCAATTGCATTTCAGCCCAATGAACTCTATCTTCTTGTGCATCATTATCAGTAATAATCTGCTGCGATTGAAGTCTGCACAAAATATTGCTTGGTAGATAAGGCTGAATATGTGGCCAATCCCATCCTGTTCCATTCCAAAGTTCAGCGACTATCGCCCCCAGAACTTCTTCAGGAATCGGGTTAATTGCCATCTCCTCAAGTGGTTGATCACAAAGCCATCTGTGGGTCCAAAAGAGGGTTTGCTGCTCGTTTCCAATTGCAACTCGGGTTCCTCAGCTAAGGACATCAGCACCATGTTCAATGCCTCTCCAAATATAAGGCGCAGATCTCCTCTTCTCAATCATATCAATATCCACTCTGTTATCACAGTATTTGCCTCTCGAGATTCTCGCCCATAGAGTCTCAGGGTTTGTCATGAGCCTCCATCCAAGCTTAGCCAACGTCGCCTTGTTTGTACTCCGAATTTCCCGGATTCCTAAGCGTCCTTCTTGGACCGGCTGGGTTACTTTCTCCCAAGAGAGAAGATGGATCTTCCTATTTGTTGATGTCGAGCCCCATATAAATTGACGGATCGATTTCTCAATCTCATCACAAAATCCTCTGGGAATCTTTATTGATTGCATTACATAGAGGGGAGGCTGGTGAGGACGGATTTGGCAAGAGTTATTCGGCCTGCAAAGGAAAGTGTCTTAGCCTGCCATCCTCTTAAGCGTGCAGCAATCTTGTCAAGCATAAAATTGAATTGGGTGTTTGACACTTTTCCTTCAATTATGGGAACTCCTAAATATCTACCAAACTCAGTGCATCTACTCATTTCTAGTTTCGCGCAAATCTAATCGACACATTGAGGTGGAACAGCAGGGCCAAAGAAGATCGAGCATTTTGCAAAATTGACTTTCTCGCTTGAGGCCGAACAAAAGTTTTCTAAACAAAATTTGATAATATCGGCCTGATCAGCAGTAGCTTCAGCGAAGATTAAAAGGTCGTCTGCAAAGAAAATATGAGACAAGTTCACCCCTCCCACATTTAACGGTTTCCAAATGCCTGCGTCTACCGCTCCTTGGATAATTTGAGACAATCGTTCCATGCATAGAACGAACAAATAGGGGGAAAGCGGATCTCCTTGCTAGACTCCTCTTGTAGAACGAAACCCTTCTATAGCTTCACCATTCCAGAGTATTTTCGTCTCTCCCAGCGACTGACAACTCATAATTGTTCGAACCAGCCGTTCTAGCAAATTAGCTTGAAAGAGAGTATCTTCAAGAAAATCCCATCTTACTCTATTGTAAGCTTTTTCGAGGTCAATTTTAGCAATCATCCACCGTTTGGCTTCAGCTCTCGATCTCATCGTGTGGAGAATTTCTTGTACAATAACAATATTGTCCATAATTTGCCTTCCCGGGATGAAGCTCGATTGGGTTGGCACAATTAGGTTCGGAAGGAGCGGTTTGAGTCGGTTCACAATCACTTTTGTAGCTAGTTTGAAGGTGACTGACGAGCACTTTTATGTCGCTGTAAAAGCACTGTCAAAGAAATACCTAACTTCCTAACCTAAGTATAGTGGAAGCAAGGGTCGAACCCACAAGGACTCAGATTACTTGTATTTAAATAATATTACTCAGTGAAAGGGGGATTTTTAATTGATTTATCTAAACTAATATGCAAACTGAAAAGTAAATATGAATGCAAAAGTAAATATGAATGCAAAAGTAAATTGTAAAATATGAAAGACAAGCGTGTTCAACTAGTTAAATCCATCATTACATTGCTTTGTTGATCATCGATTCTCTTGATTCTCTTCTCACTTGAATAATCTATTGTGGATTATACTCCTACTAAGGATTAAGACCCGAACTTTAGATTTAGTTGATAGAACAACCAGTCTAACAACCCTAATCATCTAACAACCTAGAAGACCTTATAGATTCAATTAGACAACAGCATAACGATTCAAGTTATCAATAGAAACAAACACTTAGAGCAACCAGACATCTAAGTGACTTGTGAATTTATTCCCTTCTTTAACCAAATAGTCCAACCGGTACTAAATTGATTAAAGTATACTCTTGATCAAATTAACTCCGACCGGTAATTAATAAGATTCAGTTATAACTAGAAATTCAATTAGGTGATCAATCTAACAAAATCCTAGTTTAGGTTCAATTAAGCATAGGGAATAAACTCTATTCAAGTTTGTTGAGAATCAAATCAAACCTCACAACAATATGCAAATCAAGACTTCAATAACTAGCCAAACACAAAGGAATTTAGCAATGCATAATTAAAATTAAGAAAAACTTACAAGAGGTTCAAAGTCTGCCTCTAGAGAGAAAAACCCTAGCTTCCAAAAGTTATGATCAAAGTTATGAAAGAGAAACTAAAAACAAGGTTTAAATACCCTACAAGATATCCCAAGATCAAAATATCCCGAAATACATTAAAACAAGTCAGTCAAGATCTATCTTAAGCCCACCTCGAAGCCCAAAACTCGCGGCCCAACATCTCCATTGAAAGGCAGACGACGCGGTCTCATCCCAGAGGTGCGCGGCCGCGCACACTGTGTGACACCCTTATACCCTATGACATAGACTTTGTAATAACTTATTTCACATATAAACATATAATTCACATATAAGCAGCTATCCACATAAGGATAAAGCAGAAAGCAACAACCATAAAGGGTTGCACACACACACACACATAAGTAGTTACTTCTTATACTAAAACATCCATTACTCTAACTTCTATTGCAACCCAAAATGTCTATGATGCAAAATGAGGAGGAGAAGGTTGCTTAGAGCTTCAGCCGGCCGACCTGTATGAATGTGACCTCTAAACCAGACACACGTCAGCAAAAACTAGCCGAACCTGAAAAATTATTTTGCGATTTACGTGAGTCGCATACTCAGTGAATATAAGCCATCATCAATTATTTCACATAGAGTCAAACATTTAATCCATGTACATATACATACATATTGATGAGGTATTTTTCAGTCGTTTTACCTATCAAAGAATCCTAACTTAACCAATCTGAGTAGAATGGTAAGCAAGGGTCGATCCCACAGAGACTCTTGTAAATGTGTTATTACTAAAGTGCCAAGTAACCTAAGGGGGGTTTTATTGAATGGAAATCTAAACTACTATGCAAAATTGAAAACTAAATATGAATGCAAAGTTGATTGTAAATATATATGAGAGAAATATGTTCAACTAGTTACATCCATCATAGATATGCTTATTGATCATTGATTATCTTGATTCTCAATTCCCTTGAATAATCTATTGTGGATTACACTCCTACTAAGGATTATGACCCAAACTTCATAAATAGTTGAAAGAACTAACAGTCTAAACAACCCTAATCATTTAACAACCTAAAACAACGTCTAGATTCAATTAAACGACAACTTTACGAATCAAGTTATCAACAGAAACAAACACTTAGAGCAAACAGACATCTAAGTTATTTGTGGATTTATTCCCTTCTACAATTGAATAGCCCGAACGGGTTCAAACAATTATAGATGCTACTTTATCTAATCAACCCCGAACGGGCATTAATCAGATTAGTTGTAAATTAACCTAGAAATTCTATTAGGTGATCAATCTAACAAAACCCTAGAATAATTCTGATTCAATTAAGCAAAGGGAATAAAACCTATTCAAGTTGATGAGAATCAATCAAATCTCACAATATTATGCAATCTATGATTTCAATAACTAGCCAAATACAAAAGAAATTAGCAATGCATAATTGAATTAAAATCAAACTTACAAAGGTTCAAAGGTTCTTCTTTGAGAGAAAACCCTAGCCTCCAAAGTATGATCAAAGTTATGACAATGATTCAGAGAGAAAACTAAAAACAAGGTTTAAATACCCCTAAGATATCCAAAGATAAAATATCCCGAAATTACATTAAACTAGTCGGAAAAGACCTAATAAAGTCCAACCCGAAGCCCAAAACACGCGGCCCAACTCTCCCACGGCAGAATGTGAGGCGCGGTCTCAACATAAAGAGGCGCGGCCGCGGCACATTCCTTCCTAGCCCGCGGCACTCTCGGTTCAGCATTTCAGGCGACACTTCAGAGGCTATTTTCACCCACTTAGAATTGGAATTTGGACTCGGAGTAAAAATATGAATTGTAGCTCTTTGAGTTAGCTTTCCAGTGATAACAAATTCAGACTCATCCGAGCATTATAGCTCCCAAACCAAGCATTGCAATATAGAGGTGTCGAAACAAGAACTCCAATGCATAGCCCGGATTTAAGCGTTTTTATCCCTCAAACTCTTGGGTCTTGGATCTTCTAATCTTCACTTGTATCACTCTAAGCTTCATCAAACTCCACCATAGTCCTCTAAGATCCATCCCTTCCATGCTCGTTTGCCTAAAGATCTGCAAAACCGAACAAAACAAGCGCAAAATCCGAATTTCCTAGAAAACCTAAAAACCTAAGAACTAGACTAAACTAAGCTAAAACCATGCAAAATAAACATAAATATGCATCCTAAACACTACCTAAATGCAAGCTATCACATATTATACATATGTCATATAGGAATTTACTATGCAAATGCAAATGACGATGTATCCGATTCATTATTTTGTGAACTGTTCAAGCCTGAATCTGCCCCGGGTTTCCATTACCGACTCTTTTCCATTACCAACTTTTCTTTTCTTTTCTTTTTTTTCCATTACCTCCATTACCGACTTTTAGGCATCTTAGGCCTCATTTGCTCATATACCATCTCTTAGGCATCTTAGGCCTCATGTATGACTCGTAGGTCTCTTTTGTATACAAATTCAGGGCAAGACAGTCACAGGTCCTTTTTAATCTCATTGCAATATGCTATGCAATCAAGTGCATCATGTAACCATATATCATATGTCATGTGTTAACATACTTTTTGTGCAAACAACTCTGGAAATTTCAGAACTATCACGTATAACACATATATCCATATAGTTCATATAGCACATATATCCATATAGTTTATATAGCATATATATCCATATAGTACATAGGGTTGAATCTCCGATCTATACTCACCTGTTTAGGATAGGTACTATATCTCTCCCCCTTGTTCTTGACCACGATCTATGATTGGTGCTCCTATATTTAACCCAATGCAAATTAGGCTATTTACTCTTACAAATCCTAACCCTAAATGCAATAACATGCCATAATGCATTATAACTTCTTATGCATAATTCCAAATCTTTTAAAACTTGACAACAATAAACTATATATATAGAAGAACATTTTTCTAGTTCAAACCTTTTTGAAAAACTTGATCAAAGGGCTCCCTAATATCCTTACAAAACGAAACCCTAAAAATACTCTGAAATCTTTTACCGAATATAAATCCAATATCGAAAACACCCTTTGAAAACTATAGATCAACTAATTTCTCAAACAAAAGAAACTGTAAATCTAGATCTGGAAAAATTAGAAAAATCCAGATAAACTATTAACTAATTAAAAACTTACTAAACCACGCTTATACGTCGAGATTAAAACCCGATAGAAGAGATCTTGTACCAGATTCAACAAAAACAACCGAAAATAACCAAATTCAACTTCTTCTTTCTCTCTTACTTTTCTTTCCCCTCTCTTTTATTTTTCTCATGCTGTACGAAGCTTATGAAGAATCAATTCACATATATGTAATAAGCAAAAGTCGGCTAAAAATACAAAGCCGGTTAAAAATTTTTCAAAATTGTATTTTCATCCTCAAATCTCCTTTACTACAAACTTTACCCTGAAATAATTAATAATTAACTTTTAGTTAAAAACTTTTTAAAATATAATAAATTTAATTCGAAAATAAATATTACTTTTAAAAACTCACTATATATCATGTCAATATGCCATGTATATGCTTCTAATATTATATGAATGCAAAATGACATATGCACTCCCGCGGCACTTCTCTGTTCAACATTTCAAACGACACTTCAGAGGCTGTTTTCACCCCCTTAGAGTTGGAATTTGGACTCGGAGTAAAAATATGAATTGTAGCTCTTCGAGGTATCTTTCAAGTGATACCAAATTCAGCTTCATCCGAGCACTGTAGCTCCCAAACCAAGCATTACAAAATAGAGGTGTCAAAACAAGTCTCCAATGCATAGCCCGGGTTTAAGCGTTCTTTTCACAAGAGCTCTTGGATCTTGGTTCTTCTAATCTTCACTTGTATCACTCTTAAGTTTCCCCAAACTCTACCATAGTCCCCTAAGATCCATCCCGTTCACGCTTGTTTACCTAAAAATCTGCAAAACCGAACAAAACAAGCGCAAAAACCCGAATTTCCTAGAAAACCTAAAAACCTAAGAACTAGACTAAACTAAACTAAAACCATGCAAAATAAACATAAATATGCATCCTAAGCTATACCTAAATGAAAGCTATCAGTGACATTCAGCAAAGCGATAGGCTAGAATTGGTTGATGGTTTCTGGATTATCAACTTTAGCGATAGGAAATAGTGGTGCATCACAAAGCCCTGGCGGGAAAACTCTGTTTAGCAAATCACCTATTGTTTCAGTCACTTTCTAAGCAACGCAGGGCCAGTTTTTTTGGAAAAACGTCACTGGATATTCGTCCGAACCGGGCGATTTCATTGGTCCCATGGATTTGAGAGCAGCCAAAATCTCCGCTGGTGTGACTTCTTCAAGCAGGGTGGTTTTCTCTGTTTCTGAGATCGGCGGAAAGGCAACCCTTCTCAAAAAATTCAGATTCGCTGGAGGGTCAGTAGTGCACGGGTAGAGTTTGGAAAAGTGATCAAGTGCCATTCTTCTAAGACAATCCGGATTTGTGATCCATTCTCCCGTCTCATTCTTCAGAGTATTCACCTTGTTTGCCTTTCTTCTCACAATGGTAGCCAGATGGTAAAATCTAGTATTTCTATCTCCCTCCACTAAGAAATTTGATCGAGATTTTTGCATCCATAGAAGCTGTTCTTGCTCGAGCACTTCAGTCAACTCTTTAATTAATTTCTGTTCCAACTTAAGAAGCCCCGCATGAGCATTGTTGTTTAGGCTCCTTCGAACTCCCTCAAGTCTCCCCCAAAGAATTCGTGTTCATTTGAAGATATTTCCGAAAACATCACGGTTCCATTTTCGGAGGCTAACAGTCAGGTGATTCATGGTTTCATTCAGTTTTCCAGGGAAGTTCCAGCGGTCTTCAAGAAAGGATTTGTAATTTTCATGGAGAAGCCAAGCACCGTTGAAACGGAAAGGCCTTTCCACATTCTGATTTGTGTTGACACCCTTGAGTCTGATTAGAATTGGAAGGTGGTCCGAATGAGGAGCCGATAGATGGTGAACCGAAGCTTCTGGATAAGATAATCTCCAAGAGTCGTTAAATAAAGCCCGATCCAATCTAGCTGCGTAGCGCGAGCTCCGCCACGTGTAGTTTGGTCCTGTATACCCCATGTCAATCAAATTACTCTGATCAATCCAATCCCGAAAGGCTAATGTGGAGTTTCTCGTTCTTCTAGAAGAGCTGTTTCTTTCTGCATCAGTGGTTGTGGCGTTAAAATCACCCGCCAACATCCACGGTTGATTATTGGCAGAAGCAAAATCCTCTAGCTCTCTCCATAATTGTAACCTTGTCGAGTCTTCAGGGCTTGTATAAACTGCGGAAAAGATCTAATGTTCCTCTCCTCTTCTTTTGATTTCAACAGAAATGTGTTGCACTTGTAAGTTAATCGGAGCCACAAGGACTTCAAATGTTCGCCACAAGAGCCAAATTCCGCCCGCAAAGCCCACTGAATCCACTCTTAAAACACCATCAAATTCGATGTGTCTACAAACCTCATCTTCTTTGTCTCCACTAATGTGTGTTTCCACAAGTGCGATCACTCGAGGATCATACAGGCGTACGAGCTCCCGAATCGAAGATAAGAAAATCGGGCCTCCTGCTCCTCTAGTATTCCAGACCAGAATGTTGAGTTCACGAGCACTTTTATGTCGCTGTAAAAGCACTATCACAGAATTATCCTAACTTCCTAACCTAAGTATAGTGGAAGCAAGGGTCGAACCCACATGGACTCAGATTACTTGTATTTAAATAATATTACTAAGTTAAAGGGGAGGGGGGGTTTATGATTGATTTATCTAAACTAATATGCAAACTGAAAAGTAAATATGAATGCAAATATGATTGTAATATATGAAAGTCAAGCGTGTTCAACTAGTTAAATCCATCATAGATATGCTTATTGATCATTGATTCTCAATTCCCTTGAATAATCTATTGTGGATTATACTCCTACTAAGGATTATGACCCAAACTTCAATTCTAGTTGAAAGAACTAACTGTCTAAACAACCCTAATTATTTAACAACCTAAAACAACGTCTAGATTCAATTAAACGACAGCTTTACGAGTCAAGTTATCAATAGAAACAAACACTTAGAGCAAACAGACATCTAAGTTAATTGTGGATTTATTCCCTTCTACAACTGAATAGCCCGAACGGGTCTAAACAATTATAGATGCTACTTTATCTAATCAACCCCGAACGGGCATTAATCAGATTAGTTGTAAATTAACCTAGAAATTCTATTAGGTGATCAAGCTAACAAAACCCTAGAATAATTCTGATTCAATTAAGCACATGGAATAAAACCTATTCAAGTTGATGAGAATCAATCAAACCTCACAATAGTATGCAATCTATGATTTCAATAACTAGTCAAACACAATAAATTTAGCAATGCATAATTGAATTAAAAACAAACTTACAAAGGTTTAAAGTTTGCCTCTAGAGAGAAAAACCCTAGCCTTCAAAAGTATGATCAATGTTATGACAATATAGAGAGAAAACTAAAAACAAGGTTTAAATACCCCACAAAATATCCAAAGATAAAAATATCCCGAAATACAATCAAACACGTCGGTCAAGATCTATCTTAAGGCCATCTCGAAGCCCACAACTCGCGGCCTAACATCTCCGCGTAAAACAGAAAGGCGCAGTCTCCTTCTAACGTGCCGCGGACGCGGCACCTTGTTCTCCAGCTCGCGTCACATCTCAGTTCAGCATTTAGGCGACACTTCAGAGACTGTTTTCACCCCCTTCGAGTTGGAATTTGGACTCGGAGTAAAAATATGAATTGTATCTCTTCGAGTTAGCTTTCCAGTGATACCAAATTCAGCTTCATCCGACCTCCAATACATAGCCCGGATTTAAGCGTTCTTTTCACAAAAGCTCTTGAGTCTTGGTTCTTCCAATCTTCACTTGTATCACTGTAAGCTTCCTCAAACTCCACCATAGTCCCCTAAGATCCATCCCGTTCACGCTTGCTTACCAAAAGATCTGAAAAATCGAACAAAACAAGCGCAAAACCCGAATTTCCTAGAAAACCTAAAAACCTAAGAACTACACTAAACTAAGCTAAAACACATGCAAAACAAACATAAATATGCATCCTAAGCTATACCTAAATGCAAGCTATCAAGTTCTATCATGGAAAATATATTTGTGAAAGGATCCCCATTAATCAACCTTAGCGGTCTTCTGCGCACAACATCGACGACTTCAACAAAGCGGGAATATGCATTAAGCATTGTTGGCGGAATGGACGCCGTGCATGTTGTTGCTCTTTGGTTGGTTATCTCTACTGGCGTGAACTCCACTATTAGCATGTACACCAGTAGTGGTGTGTACAATAGTAGTGGTCCCGTCTGGCGGTTTGAGAGGAGGAATTGTCTCATGTTGAGAATTTGTACCTCCTCTGCTCTGAGGATTTGGTGTCCTCTGTTGTTCGATGGTGTTGTTCAGGGCTGGTGCGATTGCATAGTTTGGTTCATTTTTGGAGTTGAATTGCGGCTTTGAGGATTCTGATTGTGTCGTGTTGGTGGCAGTGGATGATGGCTTTAATATGGCGGTTGGTGAAGGCTTGGATGTGTCTTGGTGTTGGCTTGGTTTTGGCCATAGCTGGGCGTCTTTGTTGACATTAGAGATTTTCGGGTCTTTGCCGTTGCTTTTGGTTTTTGGGTTGTTAGGGTTTCGGTTACTTGATCCCGAAGCTACACTCTTGGGCTGAGATTTTTCTATGATAATTTCTTTCCCATTTTTCTCACTTGTCGCCTTAGAATCTGATTTGTGAGGTTTAGTGGGTCCCTTTCGATTAGCCGCGTTATCCGCCGTCCCTGAAGATTCCACAATCTTTTCTTGTTCGAGATCTTCCTGATTTGCCGACTTTCCATTATTCTCTTCTATTCCTTCCAAAACAGAAAATCGTGATCCCCTATTATTCGGCCTATTGTTTTCCACCGGTCCCGGATTCCGTTTACCATTGACGTTTGAATTTGGGTTGTTGTTCATCATTGGTGGCGTTCCATCGATTGGCTTATCCGCCGATTTTCGTCGAACAAGCTTCTTGACTTGCATCCAGTCACCAAATTTCTCCGATGACATTTTCTCAGTTGTTTGTTTCCGGACTGTTATCTTAGTTGGCACTTTTGTTTCTTCTTTGTTAATCTCTTTACCACAGTTCTCTGAATGGTGTCTAACTTTCCCACAAGCGAAGCACATCATCCTCAGGCCCTCATACTAAATCGGCCATACTTTCCCATGGAGTCGAAATTTTGACAATAGAGGCTTTGTAAGGTCAACTTCAACACCCATGCAGATAAATTTGCGTCGGACCTCCTATGAAGTTGTTTTATCAATCCTTAGGACCTTTCCAACTTTTCTTCCTAAGAACCGAAGAAAGCTTTGGTCAAAGTGCTCTATGTGAAGCCATGGAATTCTAATCCACACGATAAGAGAGGTTATTCTCGTGTCATTGACATCGAACCTTGGAACCCATTTCCTGATCGATAGATAGTTGTCCCCTATCATCCACAGGCCCTGGGTCAGGACGTGATTATAGTCTTCTTTGTTCTTGAACCTGGCAATGTAGTAGTCATTACCGATGTCAATTAGGGAGAATTCGACGGACAATGCCCACTTCTGACTCAATCTCCTCTTCAGTGTTGTGTATCCTGGGCCTTTATCAAAGAGCCTGATGATCAGAGTGTCTTTCCAGGGTCTCCATAGTCTCTTCTTTTCTTCCGCTGTCAATGCAATTGTCGGACATTCCGGGTCGTCATTTTTTTGTATTTCATCGTCCTCTGTATCATAGTCTGGATCTTCAACTTCGATGTCTTGATACATTGGGTTTGAGTGTTGGATGGCGTAGCTTGCGCCCTGTCCTTGCATCATTGTGTTTCTATAAGACATCTTCCGTTTTTCCGGCTGATTTATCAGTTGCAACTCCATGTTGCCTTCCTTGCTCATTGTTTCAACAGACGATTGCAGTTCAGTCTTAGTTTCAACTTGTTCATCATCTCGAGCCCTTTTTTTGAGACCGGGTCAATCTCCATATCTTCTTTACCCCTATCAACAGGGGGGTCTACCTCCATCAAAAGAGGTAGTACTGTTGCCGGAGAAATGTGATCGGAAAAGGCGTGTTTTTTCAAAGCGTTTTTAGAGTGTTTTTTTTGTCAAAACTGAAAGCTGATGTCACATTAGAAAGATACAAAGCCTGACTCGTGGCCAAAGGTCTTACACAACAAGAGGGAATTGATTTTACTAAAACCTTCTCACTAGTTGTCAAAATGACAACAATTAGAGCAATCCTTGCTTTAGCCTTTGCCAAGATGGTCTTTATTCCAATTGGATGTCAATAACACATTCTTACATGGAGATTTAAAAGAGGAGGTATACATGACTATGCCAGAGGGTATTCCAAATCCAGAAAATAAAGTTTGCAAGCTCAACAGATCAATCTATGGGCTAAAACAAGCATCTAGGCAATGGTTTCACATGCTCACCAGCTCATTACTTCTTCTTTGTTTTCAACAATCCAAGAATGATTATAGTTTGTTTATTAAACATGATTCCTCTCACATTACCATTGTTTTTTGTTTTTGTCGATGACTTATTAGTCACAAGATCTGACCCTTCTTGCATACATCAACTGAAGTAATTTTTGGATCAGAAATTCAGCATTATTGATCTAGGCATCCTACACTATTTTTTAGGCCTGGAAGTGAGTTACTTGAACAATGGAATTGCCTTAACACAACACAAAATTACCAAAGACCTCCTTCATGACATAAAATTCACCCCCACCACTTCAGTTTCCTCTCCTTTACCTCACAATCTCAAACTGAATGCCACTGATGGCATACCACTAGATAATGCCTACCTCTACAGACAACTTGTTGGAAAGTTGAACTTCGTCACACATACACGCCCAGATCTCAATTTTGGTTTTCAAACTATAAGTCATTATATGCAAGCCCCTAGATCCCCTCACTTGAATGCTCTCCATCACACTCTCGCATATCTTGCTGGCAATATGGGACAAGGCATTTTCCTAAATGGATTTGATTCTCCTAAATTAACAGCATTCTCGGACTCAAATTGGGCTTCTTGCCAACTCACCAGAAGGTCTATAAATGGTTATCTCATCTTATTAGGATCTTCTCCAATTTGTTGGAAATCAAAGAAACAGTCTACTGTTAGTAGAAGTTCCTCAGAGGCTGAATAAATCATTAGCACAAGCTGCATCTGAAATCACTTGGTTGGTCGGGTTACTTTAGGAACTTGGTGTTTCTATTATCAAATCAGTTGAGCTTTCTTGTGACAATAGGTCTGCCATTTAGATTGCTCAAAATCATGTGTTTCATGAACGAATGAAACACATAGAAATTGACATGCACTTCACAAGAGACAAGGTCCTTGATGGCTTACTTCAACTCAAATTTGTTCCCTCTTCCTCTCAAGTCGCAGATGTCCTCACCAAAATTTTGCCTTCTGACAAGCAAGATAATCTTCTTTGTAAGCTGTGGATGATTCCAATTCACCCACAAGCTTGGGGGGGGGGGAGGGGTGTTACATTATAGGATATTTCTGTTACTTTCCAACAATATAGGAACTACAGAACTAATATTTAATTATCACAAAAGTGCTCTCTAGGGATCCACGCATATATAAAGTGTATTTACTCTGAAATTGAGGTATGGATGAAAGCAATCTTTTCTGGTCGTTCTCTTGTTCCTTTTCAAAACTGCCAACTTTCCATTGATGACTTAAATAAACTTCTCAAATTACTTTTACATTGAAGTGAGCTCATTGAGCTTCACAGTAGTCATAGGAATGGTCATATTTCTAACATGTCCTAAATGAGATGGAAAATGGCTATAGTCTGTTCAAGCAAAAGATTAAAACCAAGCAGAAAGGAAAAACATAAGAAGCAAGAATATTGGCAACCCGGTTAGCTTCATGGTAAATATGACGAAACCAGATTTCTCAGTCAAGACCACACTGTGTATAGGGAGGTCAGGATCGTCCACGGAAAGCAAGTTATGTTTGATTACTTATTCTAAAAAGCGGAAAATTACGGAATTAAAACAAAGAAGAGATGAATCAACAAGACAAAGGCTCAGACACCTCGGTACCGACCTTGTCAGGGTCGGTATCGATGCTGTATTTCGACTGGCACAGAGCAAACAACACAGGAACACGCAGGCTCGGTACCGATGCAGTTACCTCAGTACCGATGCAAACACAGAGTAAGAAAAAGTGTTTTCGAATGGGAAAAAGATCTAGGACAAGGGTTTACCACGACATAATCATGCAATTAAGATAGTGTGAAGGATAAATAACATGCCTTGAAGATAAAGCTATCAACTTTCGTTGATTTAAGAAAGCAAATCAATTGACTTTCATGAATTAATTCACTTTCTACTTCTTTTTAGATCCAAAGTTCATAACTTTCGTTAACAAACAATATCAACTTTCAAGGTTATAACTTTATCTTTCGATCAAGCAATAAACTCGAATTACTCCAACTTTCGTTAAAGCTAGCATAAGCATAAAACAAGTAGATAAAAGATAAAAGGCTATCAAGCATTCATCACACATTCAATCATGCACAATCATGTCGGGTTTTCAACCCCGATCCTAGAAAAGAGAACTACTCGCTCATGATCGAAAAGAAACAAGCAATAAAATTAAGAGAGAACATCATATGAAACAAAACAAAGCTTACTTGAAATTAAAACTCGAAACTTGTCTTTCGAATACAAACTTCTTCCCCAAGTAATCTTCAAAAGCAAACTAGAAAACTAAAAGAAGATAAAAAAAGATCGTGTCTTTCAATCTCTCACGTCTCTCCATGTCTCCAACTGAATGAACCCCTAAACTAGGTTAAAACAAAGGTATTTATACTAGAAAAGCTATCAATAAAGATAGAACTTCCTAAACTAAAAAGATTATGGAATAAAAATATAACACTCCCGAAGTCGGCGTATCTACTGAGCCTGAGAACCTCGGTATCGACCCCTAAAGGGTCGGTAGACTCGTTGCTGAACCATCTCGGCCTTGCCTTGCTGCAGACCTCGGTACCGAACCCACATGATCGGTACCGAGCCTGTTTTCCTTGACTTTTTTTACATTTTCAGAGCCCTCTTTTGGATTTGCCGAGATCTTTTAAAGACCTTATTCCCTCCTTGACTCGACCATGCCCCCCTACCATCCTCTCGATCTCAAATTCTTTGGAATGCTCCTATTTTGCTTCGAAAACCTACAAAAAACACGAAAACGGGGTAGCTTCCATACTTTTCACAAAATATGCAAACTTATCCAAAAACATACGAAACAAACACTAAAACTAGACTAAACTTAAGCTAAACAACTTAAGAAAAACACTTAAAAACTATACGAAAAATACGAACATCAAAATATCCCATACTTATGCTTGCTCGTCCTCAAGCAATCACTAGACATAGACCAAAACCAAATAACATATTCATCAAGTAATAGCCTTTATCTAAAAGGAAATTTCAAAACATAGCAAAAATAGCAAATGACTCTTAACGTCATAACACATATATATGCAACCAATAGACACACGTATTCATAATCCAACCTCACCAAGGATAATGTGTTTCACTCGACTCTCATGTGTTTGGGCTTATAAATTCATCTCTCAACTTAATCTAAAATGCAAAAACTCATAGAAATTGGAACTTATATCACCAAACTCTCCACCAAAGATTTGTCAAAACAAGCAAAATTCATCAAGAGAACTTAGGCTTAATGAAAAACTTCATACAAGCTTCCATTCGGCCGGGTTGTAATGGGGCTTGGTAATAACAAATAGACGTGGAAATATTTTGGCTATGTGACGAGCACTTTTACGTCGTTATAAAAGCACTATCAAAGAAAATTCCTAACTTCCTAACCTTAGTAAAGTGGAAGTAAGGGTCGAACCCACAGAGACTCGGAATATCCGTATTTAAGTAATGTTACTAAAGTAAAAAGGGTATTTTGTGATTATAAACTAAAATCTAAATTATTAAAGCTAACTAAAACAAAGCAAGTAAATATGATTTAAGATTCAAATATGGAGAAAAGCGTCCAACTAGTTTCGTATCCATTGCATACATGAGATTTGATCCTCGATTATCCTTATTTCAATTTCCCTTGACTAATCTATTGTGAATTTATGAATTCAAGCTTAAAGTGGTTGTTAATATACACCGTCTTTAATAACCTTTTAATCAATTAACCTAGAAAACCTTATATGTCAAATTGATCATGCAATTAAGTTCAAAGCACTCAATAGAAACAATATTTCATGAATTCCACCGTCTATTCATGACGTCTTGTGATTAAATTCTCCGCCTTTGATTAACCTTATTCCACCGTATATAAGTTTAATCAAAGGATTCATCCATGAATAATCAAATTCCACCGTCTATTTAATTATTCTAGTTGTAATTCAACCTAGAAGTAAAATAGGTGATCAAGCTATTATAATCCTAAGTGAATTTAATCAATTAAGCACGGAGAGATTTAATCTAGTCAAGGCAAACTAAAATAATTCAAACCTCACAAATAAACATGCATTCAACTTCAACTAACTAGTTGGACATGAGAAAATTAGCTAGACATTGTCATTGAAGAAAAATAAAACTTACAAGAGTTGAATTGATCTCCAATTGCAAAACTAGGGTTCTTGTTCTCCCAATTCTCCAAACTCAAACTTAGAACACAAGCAATAGATAGCATAATCCTCCTAATAAAATCTAAAAAAAAGTATTTATATTTATGTCTAAAAATATCTTAAAAGGCAATCCTAAGTCGGCCCACAAGATCCCGCAAAGCCGAAGTTGGCGTCGCCGCAACGCGCCGGAGCGCGGTTTGCTCCTCCTCAGAGCGCGGTCGCGCTCTCCCGGAACTCCCCGCGCTGACGCCGCAGAATGTCGGCTCTTCCAGGCGCGGTCTTGACTTGGCTCCGCGGTTTGGTCCTTCATCCTTGTCTTGTAATTTCCACCTCGGATCTTCACTTCAACGCTTCCTACGCATCCCGAGGTCTCGTCCCAAGCCTTCCATCTACCGTCTTCCACCAACCGACCTACAATTATGCACAAAGACGCGTAGATTCCGAACTAAACGAAAATAAAACCTAAACTAAAACTTAGAACGAAATCCTAGCTAAAAATGCATATAACGAGAATAAAAACATGCTCTAACAACTATACCTATATGCTCTATCAAATTCCCCCATGCTTGAACCTTGCTTGTCCTCAAGCAAGACATAGAAATCAACCACACCATAAACAAGCAAGCCATGGCTTCAATTCATTTTCAAGAAGCACAAACTTAACCATGAAATCTTTGCATACATTTATCGAAAGTTTCAAACCAAGCTATTAATCCATTCTAACCCTCACTAAGGTATATGTGTTTGCACTCAACACTCAAGTGTTTAAAGGTATGTGTTTTCGCTCAAAATCATCTTCGAATGCTAACTACCATATGCTTGCATCAGTGCACTAAATCTCCACCACGAATGTTCAAATGCACAACATAAATCATGAGGTCTTTTTTAAGGTTGTAATGGGGCCAAGGTATAGACAAGTAGGAAGGGATCATTATATGGCCATGTGGTGCTAAATCCAGGAACTAGAATCAACTAAAAACCCGAATTACATCAACACTCACTCTCACAACTTCCCTTTTCTTCCATTACTTTCTTTTAAGCACTTCTTTCTTTTGCTCAACCTTTGATTTTTCTTTCCACAAACCCAATTGAGATTCATTCTTTCTTTTTGATTCCTCTCTCACAAGAATACTTTTGCAATTTATACATAGAATTCATCTCAATCAACCTTTCAAACCAACTTTACTTAAAGATTTTTCAATAAACATCCCCATCTTCCTTAAACTTTTCCAACACTTTTCACTTTGGACATTCCCTTCTATTACACCTTTCACACTTTCTCACAACCCCAAAGTACACAAATAACCCATAAAATTCCCCTAGTCAAATCCTAATTCCCGGATGAGGGTCAAGCTTATTTGGCTAGGATCAATTTTTGTGGAGCTAACAAACAAGGCTAAGGCTCAAAACAATGGGGCTACAAAAACAAAGGTATAACGTAAGGTGGATAAGGATATATGTGAGCTAAAGAAAATTTGCCTCAATCACTTTTACATCATGCATCCAAATCATATAATGTGGCCTCGAAAAAGAATCTAAACGCAAGTTCTAGAGTTAAAGCAAACAAAGAGATACACTCAAGAATTTCATGCAAAATTGGCATGTAAAGGCTCAAAAGAACTCTCACAAGGCAAATTTTTAGTTAGAACTTCATAACTAGCTCAAGTTCTCACTTTCATGTACACTCCTTCATAACTAAGCAATTCTTATTTAGAACCTCCATCATAAACTTAACAAGTCATGGGATATGAAATCATGCTCACTATTTAAACAAGTGGTTCCGAGGGGAAAATGAATCCTAAATGCAAACAAACCATTTTTTTTTCAAATTTTTATGGATTTTTCAAGCTTTTAATCAATGCATACAAAAACATAAACATGCACATGCAACTACATGATATAACTAAAACCAAGCTCTCATGACAAAATAAATAATCCCCTTCCCCCATGCTTAAACATTACTTTGTCCCCAAAGTAAAAGAAAACATAAGAGAAAAAGAACACTGACCTTATCACAAGAACTTGTCAAACTCAGGAATCTACTCCTCGGGCGGCGGCGGTGGTGGGTATCCCGGGTATGGATACTCAGGAGCTGGATATCCGGGATAAGGCTGATAAGCAAATGGCTGATAACCCTGCTCAGATGTGTAAGTATCCATCCTCTGATGCAAATACCGGGTCTGCTCATCAACATAATCAAAACGGCTCGTCGCATAACCCCGGAAGTGGTTGAAATCAGCTGTCATGCCATCCATACGAGTGTGCAACCCACTCACCTGAGTAGACAAGCCTCCCATCAACTCCACCAAATGGTTGTATTGGTGGGTAGTCATATAGTTCCCCTAGCCTTGTTGCTCAAACTCATGAACTGGTGGCACTTCAGTGTGCTCATCATCATCATCCTCCTCATCGACATCCTCAGCTGCAATATCTTCAGGAGCAGCCTCAAACTCCTCATCCTCGTCCTCCTCATCAACATCCATTGAAGCGCTAGCTTCCTCAACCCGTCTCCCTGATTGTCTTCTTCTCTTAGTCCCACCAATGACTTCTTGAACCGGCACATCTCCATCCTGTGGGTGTATGATCCATGTCCCAGCATTGGCTAGACCAGTCTTGAATTTCACCCTTTCTGGATTAGGCAACTTCATAGCAAAAGAGCTGTTTCCTATCACCCAATAAAACTTGTTGTTCTTCACATATAGCACCTTCATCTTGTTGAAGAAAAGCAAGTTCATTGGAAGAGGATCAATCCGACCCACACACTGCTCCAAATCAATACCAAAGTGCTGGGCAAACCGGGTGATGATACCACCCACAGCGATCCTACCATGGCTTCTCTTAACCATGAGCTCCATATTATGCATCATAGCTGCACCTATGTCAATCTTTTGTCCCTCCAGAATACCTCTAAGAAGAAAAATATCCTTCCTAGGATAATTGTTCTCTCCCTCTCCTCTGCCTGTAATAGAGTGAGCAAAGAATCTCTGAAGAATTCGAATTACCGGATGAGAAATTCCAGACGCCTTGGTTCTAGAGGGCAAGTACTCATCAGTCCCAAAAAGGAGAGCCCACTATTCAACATCCATAAAAGTGGCCCTAGACTCCCATCTATCAACATTCTCTTGATGTCTGGTGAATCTGAACAGCTTGTTGATATCTGTCAACGTCATACACCTTTGAACACCTCCTAGCTGAAACATGCACCGACCCTCATTAGCAAATCGACCCTCCAAAATATGAGCCTCTAATGTGCTCAAGAACTCCAACACTAGGCTTCAGTAAACTGGCAATCTCATGCTCAACATGGTCAAATTATGATTATGCTCTAATTGCCTCAATCCACTAGCCAAACCCAACTCCTCCAACAAATCCCAATCAACATATCTCGGAGCTTGGATTTCACGCTCTTTCAATTGATCAAACCGGTCTAGATGCCTCATGTCCCGAAATTGAAGACCAAAAGTTGCCGGTGTGATCTCATTGCTTGATGAAGAAGCTCTAGGTGGAGCTCGGGATCGAGATGAAGAAGGCGTTGTGGTTTGGGCTCTAGATGGTGCTTCTCGGGTTGCCCTTTGAGGACGACTCGAACTTGAAGGAGCGTTAGCCGGAGCTTTAGTACGACCCATTTTCTTGTTCACCTACACAACAATCAAAAACACCACAAACAAGCACAATTCGATTGCTCCGGCAAGAGCAATCCACGAAACAAGTAATAATAGACAATAATAGCTCTCAAATCACTCTCTTCCCCCACTAACCTAGATTAATTAGCATGAAAATTAATTAATTTCGAATTTATGAAATTTTCAAGTTCTAAACATGAAACTAACTCATAATCATGCTAATATTGATGAATCTAGACTAAAATTGAAGAAATTTGACCTAAAAATCCCTAAAATTAAGATTTTTATGCAAAACCTAACTTAGATATTTTTAGGATGAAATCTTCAATTTTTTGATGAAATTTGAAGAGAAGAGTAAGAATTCTTACTTGTTTGATGATTTGGAGTGCAAATCCGGGCTCGATTTGAACTTTGGACTTGAATGGAAGCTTGAAGGTGGAGCTTCAATGGAGGAGGAGAGGGAAGGGCTGCTCGGCGGCTTAAGGTAGATGATAGAATGAATGAGGAAAAGAGGGGATTTCGGGTTTAATGGGCCGAAAATTGCCCAGAGCGCGGTTTGAGGCCGCCGAGAGCGCGGTCGCGCTCTCCCGGTTTTGACCGCGCTCTGGCCGCAGAAACTTGGCCATCCTGGGCGCGGTTGGAGCGTTGTAGCGCGGGGGCGGCACGACATGCTTTAGCCGCGTTCTGGCAGCAGAAAGTCGACCTCGATTTGCTCGTTCCCGGGCTTGAATGCAAGGGCGTCTTGGCTTCCTCGAACCGCGTGTACCTATTTTCCAACTTTACCTACAACTAAGAAAAACAAAAACAAACCGAAAACCACACAAAAACACACTAAAAACAAAACTAAATCTAGAAAACAAATAAAAACTAAAAACAAAGCTTGGGTTGCCTCCCAAGAAGCGCTTGTTTAACGTCATTAGCTTGACGCATTACCGCTCATGTGTTTGGTTCGTTCAAAACCGTTTCTTCAAGAATAGCATTGCTAAATCCTTCAAAATACGGCTTCAAACGTTGTCCATTCAC
Source organism: Fallopia convolvulus (assembly GCA_964016875.1). Taxonomy (NCBI): domain Eukaryota; kingdom Viridiplantae; phylum Streptophyta; class Magnoliopsida; order Caryophyllales; family Polygonaceae; genus Fallopia; species Fallopia convolvulus. Next base: position 32,341,616 of record OZ024733.1, read on the forward strand.
CTTCTGCACTGAATGAGTAGCTCCATCATAAATTTCCACCGCTCCATGAGGAAATTAGCTACTATGAACGGGCCCGTCCATCTCGACCTTAGCTTACCTGGAAAAAGTTTAAGTCTAGATTGATATAACAAAACTTTATCACCTACCTTAAAACTTTTCCTCCATATTTTCTTGTCATGCCAAGCTTTGGTCTTCTCCTTGTATATGGCCGCATTGTCATAAGCTTCTAAACGTAATTCCTCAAGCTCTTGCAATTGTAGCTTCCTCAACACACCGGCCTCATCCATCTGTAGACTACAGTTCTTCACAGCCCAATAAGCTCGGTGTTGGATCTCCACCGGAAGATGACAAGCTTTACCAAACACCAACCGAAATGGCGACATTCCAATCGGTGTTTTGTAAGCCGTCCTATACGCCCATAGAGCATCGTCTAAGCAAGTACTCCAATCCTTCCGGTTTGGTGACACCGTCTTCTCAAGAATGGCTTTGATCTCTCGGTTAGACACCTCCGCTTGTCCATTCGTTTGTGGGTGGTAGGCCGTAGAAATCCTGTGTGTGACATGATATTTCTTCAAGAGCGCACTCACCGTTTTGTTGCAAAAATGGGATCCCTTGTCACTAATTAAAGCTCTGGGAATCCCAAATCTTGAGAATATATGCCCCTTCAAAAAATCTGCCACAACTCGGGAATCATCAGTCCGGGTGGCCTTCGCTTCCACCCATTTGGAAACGTAGTCCACCGCTAATAAGATATAAATATTCCCATAAGAGCTAGGACAGGGGCCCATGAAATCTATACCCCAAACATCAAATACCTCACAAAAGATAATTGAAGTTTGAGGCATTTCATCCCTTCGGGATATATTTCCGACCCTTTGGCATCGGTCACAGGATTTGCAAAAAGCATACGCATCCCGAAAGATGGTAGGCCAAAAGAATCCTGCATCCAACACTTTCCTAGCGGTTTTCCTAGCACTAAAATGCCCCCACAAGCATATGAATGACAAAATGACAAAACTGAAGTTACCTCATTATCCGGAAGACAACGCCGGATTACCTGATCGGAACAATGTTTCCAAAGATATGGATTGTCCCAAACATAATACCGTGCTTCACTCTTGAGTTTATCCCTTTGGGCCTTGCTAAAGCTAGGAGGAAACACACTCGAAACGAGAAAATTAACCAAATAAGCATACCAAGGTTGAAGTACACGTACCGAAAACAAAGTATCATCTGGAAATTCTTCTCTAATCGGTGTGACTTGAGCACATCGTTCCTCCTCATGAACTAAGCGACTAAGATGATCCGCTACCACGTTTTCCGCCCCCTTTTTATCTTTGATCTCAATGTTGAATTCACTCAACAACAAGATCCATCTAATTAACCTGGGCTTTGCCTCCTTCTTCATCAACAAGTAACGAAGGGCTGCATGATCCGTGTAGACAATCACCTTTGTACCTAGCAAATAAGACCGAAACTCTTCCAAAGCAAAAACCACCACCAAGAGTTCCTTCTCGGTGGTGTAATAATTTTTCTGTGCTTCATTCAAAGTCATAGAAGCATAATGGATAACATGAGAAGCCTTACCAATCTTTTGACCCAAAACTGCTCCTACCGCATAGTCGCTTGCATCACACATTAGCTCAAATGGTAGGGACCAATCTGGGGGTTGAATTATTGGTGCAGTGGTGAGGCGAGCCTTTAACTCATCAAAAGCCCTTTTACAAGCTTCATTAAAATCAAAGGCGACATCCTTCTTGAGTAACTCACAAAGGGGTGAAGCGATCTTGGAGAAGTCTTTGATAAACCTGCGGTAAAAACCTGCATGACCAAGAAAAGAGCGTACTTCCTGAACATTAGTAAGATAAGGCAAGGATTGAATTACTTCAACCTTTGCCTTATCAACCTCAATCCCTTTAGATGACACTATATGACCTAACACTATGCCCTGTTCTACCATAAAATGGCATTTTTCAGAATTAAGACAAAGGTTAGTTTCCTCACAACGTTTCAGCACAAGTGTCAAGTGAGTTAAACAAGAATCAAAATCATTGCCATGAACGGTGAAATCATCCATAAAGACTTCAATGAAGTTCTCTATGTACTCAGAAAATATACTAACCATACACCTTTGGAAGGTTAAGGGTGCATTACATAGACCAAATGGCATTCTTCGGTCGAATGTGCCAAATGGGCAAGTAAATTTTGTCTTCTCTTGATCCTCGGGTGCAATCGCTATCTGAAAATAACCTGAATACCCATCCAAGAAACAATAGAAGGAACGACCCGCAAGTCGCTCAAGCATTTGGTCAATAAAAGGTAAAGGAAAATGATCTTTACGGGTTACCGTGTTGAGCTTTCGATAATCGATGCATACACGCCACCCGGTTTGAACTCTTGTTGGGATAAGCTCACCATCTTGATTCTCCTTTACTGTGATTCCACCTTTCTTTGGAACGACCTGAGTAGGACTTACCCATTTGCTATCCGAAATAGGAAAGATCATTCCTGCTTGGAGAAGTTTCAGGACCTCCTTCTTCACAACTTCCATCATAGGCAGATTCAATCTCCTTTGTGGTTGTCTTGAGGGCTTTGCTTCATCCTCCAATAGGATTCTATGCATACATGTAGAGGGGCTTATTCCTCTAATGTCGGCAATAGTCCATCCTATAGCGGATTTATGCTCCCTTAAAACATCCAACAACCGGTTCTCTTGATCTTGAGTCAGCTTGTTTGAGATTATCACCGGTAAGGTATCTCCATCACCTAGGAAAGCGTACTTGAGGTGGTCCGGTAGTTGCTTAAGCTCTACCTTTGGGGCCTGCACAATAGAAGGAACAAGCTTCTCGCTTGGCAATGTTAGTGGAATGGGATTTGAGCCCGGTAGCAAGAGTGGTCGCTCATAGTGAGCGTTCAACTCGGCTACAATTTCTTGCATATTATCATTCAGCATAAATTCCACTTCATCTTTATCAACCACAGAATTTTCTAGAGTAGATTGCAATTCATCATGATCATTAATGTCAAAGAAGTCTTGAACAAGAGTATCTAACACATCAATTGAACATAAAGAATGAACATCATAGGGGAATTTCATAGCATCATAGATGTTGTATTCCACTTTTCCCCCATCGAACTCCATGGTTAATGAACCACTACACACATCAATTTTAGTTTTGGCTATTTTAAGGAATGGTCTACCTAAGAGAATAGGAGCTGCATGCTTGTCATGTTCCATTTCGAGTACGTAAAAATCAGCAGGGAAAACCAACGTATCAACCATAACAAGCACATCTTCTAAAATCCCCTTTGGGTAAACGTTAGACCTATCAGCCAATTGAATGACTACACTTGTTGCATGCAATGGACCTAGCTCAAGAGACTCATAAATTGAATAAGGCAAAACATTGATAGAAGCACCTAAGTCTAGCATAGCCTTTTCAAATTTTGTCTCACCTATAATACAAGGGATAGTAAACATACCTGGATCTTCGCATTTTTGTGGCAATCGTCTTTGGAAGACCGTTGGGATTTGCTCACTAACCTTGATCTTTTGCTTCCCATTTTGCTTTTGATTCCGCTTGACCGTACATAACTCCTTCAAGAATTTAGCATAGCGAGGAATGCTCTTGATAAGCTTGAGCAGTGGAATGTTCACCTTGCAATTGCTAAACGTCTCGAAGATCTCTTTGTCGTTCTCGATCTTACGGGTTTCCTTTAAGGCTTCGGGAAAGGGTGGAAGAGGTTTGGGAGCCGAAGTCGAAGGAATCGAGGGATCATCGCAGATCACCGCCGGTGCGGTTTGGCCGCCTTGGAGCGCGACCGCGCTCTGGCCGGTTTTGACCGCGCTCTGGCCGCAGAAACTTGGCCCCTCGGAGCGCGGTTGATGGCTTGGTGGCGCAGGGGCGTTCTGGCTGGTTTGCCCGCGGTCGGAAGGTGATTCGAACTCCGAAATTTTGCCCTCCTCGGTTTCATCATCATGCAAGGCTTGTTGCTTGTCGCCTCTAGTTTCCAACACTTTACCACTACGGAGCGATATTGCATTCACATTCTGTTTTGGATTGAGTTCCGTCTGAGAGGGTAACCTGTTGGAATCTTTAGCTTCAAGTTTGCTCATTGCCTTGGCAAGTTGGCTCATCTGATTTTCCAAGTTGGTGATGCTTGACTTGGTATCTTGCTGGTATTGCCCCACAGACTGCTGCATCAGATTCATATTTTGAGTAAGAGCACGGATCATTTCATCTGTGGATAAGGATGGCCCTTGAGTCGGTGCTTGAGGCTGAGGTTGGTGTTGAAAAGGAGGTCTAAAACCTGGAGGCCCGTTTGGAGGTACATACTGTTGATTTTGGTTTCCATACCTCAAATTGTGATGATCCTTCCAGCCCGGATTGTATGAGTTTGAATAAGGATCATATGCTGGTTTCCTTGGCCCATAGCCTCCAAGTGCATTAACTTCCTCCTCTTGAGCATGAAGAGTAGGACAAGCATCCGTCTTATGAGTCACATCAGAGCAGAAACAGCAAGGCTTGACTTGTGGTTGTCCTTTCAACATGAACTGCCTGAACATTGTCTTCAACTCATTCACTTCTTCATGTAAAGTTGTAACATCGATAGAATTAGCTGCCTTTGCTGAAGCTCGTTTGCTGAATTGACGGGAGCCTTTAGAAAGTTCATGAAATAGATCAAAAGCTTCATCAGGAGTCTTGTTCAGGATGTTCCCTCCACAGGCTGCATTAACATGTCGGCGTTCTTCATCCAATAAGCCCTCATGAAGGTACATAACAAGATCCATCCGAGAATAACCATGATAGGGGCAGCTTGAGATTAGCTTTTTGAACCTCTCATAATACTCATAAAGCGATTCATTCGGGAGCTGTTCAATGTTGCTAATGCTCTTTTTCATACTTGAGAGCTTGGTGGCTGGGAAATACTTCTCAAGAAAAGCCTTTTTCAGTTCCTCCCAAGTCTCAATACTGCCAGGAGCCAGATAATAGAGCCAGTCACTCGCTGCATCTTTCAAAGAGAAAGTGAAAGCTCTCAGCTTGATTTGCTCATCAGTGATACCATTCGATTTCATGTTAGTGCAGACAGCATGAAAATCCGATAGATGTTTGTTGGGGTCTTCACCTGCCTTCCCATAGAATTGAGGAAGAAGGTGAATCAGTCCTGATTTCAGTTCAAATTGGACACTGTCAAGGAGTGCAGGTATCTTCACCGCCAATGGTTGTTGGGCCAAATAAGGTGCAGTCAACTGTCTCAGTGTCTGAGCCATCTCAGTTATTTCAGGAACGCTATCAGAACCAGAATCAGAATCAGAACCAGAAGAAGAAGAAGGAGCCAGGTTGAACGGTAGTTCCCGAGAAATCGCACGAGCTTGCCTGCACAACCTAGAGATTGTTCTTTCGATTTCTGAATCAAATTCAACAAGAGACGGATTAGTAGCACGGGTCTGAACCATTCAAATGGTTCACACCCAAAAATAAAAATAAAAAGTAACACTAGATAAACACAAATAATTTGCCGATTCCCCGGCAACGGCGCCAAATTTGACGAGCACTTTTACGTCGTTATAAAAGCACTATCAAAGAAAATTCCTAACTTCCTAACCTTAGTAAAGTGGAAGTAAGGGTCGAACCCACAGAGACTCGGAATATCCGTATTTAAGTAATGTTACTAAAGTAAAAAGGGGATTTTGTGATTATAAACTAAAATCTAAATTATTAAAGCTAACTAAAACAAAGCAAGTAAATATGATTTAAGATTCAAATATGGAGAAAAGCGTCCAACTAGTTTCGTATCCATTGCATACATGAGATTTGATCCTCGATTATCCTTATTTCAATTTCCCTTGACTAATCTATTGTGAATTTATGAATTCAAGCTTAAAGTGGTTGTTAATATACACCGTCTTTAATAACCTTTTAATCAATTAACCTAGAAAACCTTCTATGTCAAGTTGATCATGCAATTAAGTTCAAAGCACTCAATAGAAACAATATTTCATGAATTCCACCGTCTATTCATGACGTCTTGTGATTAAATTCTCCGCCTTTGATTAACCTTATTCCACCGTCTATAAGTTTAATCAAAGGATTCATCCATGAATAATCAAATTCCACCGTCTATTTAATTATTCTAGTTGTAATTCAACCTAGAAGTAAAATAGGTGATCAAGCTATTATAATCCTAAGTGAATTTAATCAATTAAGCACGGAGAGATTTAATCTAGTCAAGGCAAACTAAAATAATTCAAACCTCACAAATAAACATGCATTCAACTTCAACTAACTAGTTGGACATGAGAAAATTTGCTAGACATTGTCATTGAAGAAAAATAAAACTTACAAGAGTTGAATTGATCTCCAATTGCAAAACTAGGGTTCTTGTTCTCCCAATTCTCCAAACTCAAACTTAGAACACAAGCAATAGATAGCATAATCCTCCTAATAAAATCTAAAAAAAAGTATTTATATTTATGTCTAAAATATCTTAAAAGGCAATCCTAAGTCGGCCCACAAGATCCCGCAAAGCCCAAGTTGGCGTCGCCGCAACGCGCCGGAGCGCGGTTTGCTCCTCCTCAGAGCGCGGTCGCGCTCTCCCGGAACTTCCCGCGCTGACGCCGCAGAAAGTCGGCTCCTCCAGGCGCGGTCTTGACTTGGCTCCGCGGTTTGGTCCTTCATCCTTGTCTTGTAATTTCCACCTCGGATCTTCACTTCAACGCTTCCTACGCATCCCGAGGTCTCGCCCCAAGCCTTCCATCTACCGTCTTACACCAACCGACCTACAATTATGCACAAAGACGCGTAGTTTCCGAACTAAACGAAAATAAAACATAAACTAAAACTTAGAACGAAATCCTAGCTAAAAATGCATATAACGAGAATAAAAACATGCTCTAACAACTATACCTATATGCTCTATCACTATGTGGTGCTAATAACATCCAGGAATCAAAGACTTCTAAGAACTCACACATCCAAAACTCTCATAAAAGATAACCAAACTCCTCATTTTTTTTCTATGAACACTCTCTTTCACTCACCCATTTTAAATCCTAGAAAGTTTCATATACATAATATAAAGAAACTCTTGATTTTGAGCTTGAACACACTTGCACATTTTTCTATTATTCTTTTCTATTTCTCTTCTTCTTTTTTCTCTTTCTCTTTTTCTCTGCATTTTTTCCTTCACCTTTTTTTCTCCTATGACAGCCTCGGTACCGACCTCTACAGGGTCGGTATCGAGCCTTATTTGGCTTTTCTTCCTCTTCTTTCTTGTGCAATTTTTACCAAGAGATCTTTTTTACAAATTAAAAACAACATACATCATGTACTTCCAATCTAACCCAACCAAACCCTTTATTTTCGAACCAACATACATCATGTACTCAACAAAAACGACTCCTCTCCAACTAAGTCCTAATCCCCGGATAGGGTCAAGCTTATATCGGCTAAGGAATAATTTTGTGGAGCTACAAATAAAAGGCTATAAGGCTCTATTTGGCTTCAAAAACAAGGATAAAGTAAGGGTGGATAAGGATTTAATAGGGGCAGAATACATATACAGACACCTGTACTTGTGCAAAAAAGTCACTTAGACACCTCACCTTTGGTTTTGTTCTATTGAACACTTGAACTTAGCCTTTTCTGTTCTATTGGACACCTGGTCACCGAGACACTTTCAGAGTGTTAAACACGCGCGCTGAGCTGTCAAATTTTTTTGCCACATAAAATCCAAGTAGATGCCACATCATCATTAGTATGGTGAAAACAAGATTTTTATATTGTTTTAATAAAAGCAAATAAAAAGGGGCATAACATAGTGAAAATATTACTATTTGCGTTCTTCTTCCTCCAAACCCTAGGTTTCAGATCTGGTAGTGCCACATCCATTCACTCACAACTACCGCCGCTCCGCTGTGACTCCATCTTCTACCTCGAAGCCCCCTTGCTCGACGACGACACCTGCGGAGGCGGTGCCCCTTCGACAGGCTCGACGATAACCAACTCTTCTTCGGTCTCCATATTCTCTGACAACCTCACCGCACTGCCCCCTCTCACCGACGGATCCAACTTTTCCAACCCCTCCCCACCTTCCGATCAGAACATTGGCGACGAGGAGAAGAATCAAGATCAGAGAAATTTGTTTGTGTGAGGGAAAATCCAAATTAGAGAAAGCGGAATTTTGGGTAGAAAGGTGAATCAATTACAATCAATTTTGGGTAGAAAGGATTCACGGTGTCAGGGCCGGGGAGTTCGGCGCTCAGGGCGGAATTGCTAGGAATCCTCCAAGGCATAACCATCGCTGCTGAAATTGGGGTTGAGAGGCTCCAGATTGAGGTTGACGCAAGTGAAGCCATCTGATGCATCACCCAATTGGAAGTACCATCGAACGATTGCTTTGCTCTCATCGCTCGATACAAGAAGCTGCTCATTGACCGCAACTGGGGGGTGGAATTCAAGGCTGTCAACAGGAACACGAACAAAGCCGCCGACTGGTTAGCCAAGCTGGGAAGAGATATGTCGGGGGACTTCATTTTATTTAATGATATTCCAGATGGGCTTAAGAGAATATTACTATGTAATCTCTATTACTTTATTTGAATAAAATGGGCACTAGCCCCCTAATTAACCTAAAAAAAATTCCATATTTCTAGGATATAATTAATAATTTATTAATAAAGTATTTTAATTTAACAAATGTCAAATTTTTAATGAAGTTCTGAATAAACATATTTACGCAAGGAGTAAGGAGTAAGAAAAAAGAAAAAAAAGAGAAAAGAAAAAGAGTAAAATATAAAAGGAAAAAAATAAAAATTGGTCCATTCAATCTCTTTACTTGCTCAAACAAGAGTGAAATACACGCACTATGCCACATCAACATCGAGGTATTTAATAGAACAGAAAAGGGTAAGTTCAAGTGTTCAATAGAACAAAACCAAAGGTGAGGTGTCTAAGTGACTTTTTTGCACAAGTACAGGTGTCTGTATATGTATTCTGCCATTTAATAGGTTACTCGACTAAAGTCGTTGTCCCGAGATCAAAAATAAATTACCCAAAATTACAAACCAAGTATAGCATGCAAGTAAGGGGTTGAACCCAAGAGAATCAGTATTCTGAACAATCAGCAAAGAACAAAAGCAAGGGTTTTGGGGTTTAAGCAAGCAAACAGAATTAAGGTTTCAAATCAATAAAAGGAAAGCAGAGTTCATTCAATCAATTCCACCTTTTTAATCATTCAATCATCGATTCATCCACTTTTCTATAATTCCTAGGTTAATTCCAATCCTTATAAAAGATTTCCGCTTGTCCACGGTCCAAGCGAAACTATTATATGAACAAGGACGCTTAATTCAAATCATGCAAAGTATTAAGGATAAAAGGAAATCAATTCATGCAATCAAACAACGAGTCTCATGCATAAAATAACCATCAAATACTCTTTCTCAATTCCAGTCCACGATCTTTGAAAAGAGTTGTTTCAAGGATAAATAAGATTGCACAGACAACAATCAAACCTAATCCAAACAGTAGATCTAAGTCAATCAAACAAGTTGACCAGGCTCATAAAATCAAACATAGATCATATAATTAAAAACAAGAGTTTTGATATTAACCAAAGGATAGAAAAGTTACCAAAATCTCACGAATTCAATAAAAAGGCTTCCTTGATCAAACAAACTCCAAGGAAGATTGGTTCTTTATAACAGAAATAAAAACTAGGTTAAAAGAAAAAGTCTCCAAGTATCCTCTCAAACTGAATATGAAGCTAGGTTTAAATACTTGAAACAATATCCGAAATAACCTAAAGATAATAATATAATAAAAAGATAAAATAAAACGAAACGAAGTCGACGCGGAAAACACCACCCGCGAGCGCGGGTAGTCACCCGCGGGCGTGGCTCTAGCACTCATCCGCCCTCGCGGTTCTCGATCTCCCCGCGGTCTCGGCTCCATACCCGAGGGCGCGGGTCTTCTTCTTTGTAAAATCTTCAATCTTGTACTCCTTAGCAACCGCTGTAAAGCGGGTCTTCAACTCGAACTTAGGACTTCTGACTTCAAAGTCTTCATCTGTAGGCTTTACTGATATTACAATTAAATGCCCTAATCTAGCCTAAAACACTTAGAAATCCTAATAAAAATACATAATTACGCTGTACTAAACCAGCGTATCAATAGGGCTTATGAAAAATAAGTTCTCTATCATATGACATCACAAGTAATGAGCTGAAAAATCTTATAAAGGTCTTGAGAAATAGATAACCATCAGAATCCCAAGAGATAATATACATATAGAGAGTAAATCACACATGAAAATTAAGGCTAAATATAAAGCTCAAAAGGTCATTTTTTTTGGATTGTAACTACTCATGCTAAAAGTCATATGCACTCAGTTTCATCATATGCTATTTCACTATAAAAACAATTTTATCACGAGATTCAGGCTATACTATCAAAAACATGCTAAAAGGAATTACATGATCATGCAAAGTGAAAGCAATCATAGAACCATAAGATCAAGGGTACTCATCAGTTCACAAAAATCTTTTTGTGATTTTTTCAAATTTTCAAATTTTTTTGTGAATTTTTTTATGAAAAAGAAAGCAACAAAAGAAACTTAAACTATCAAAGCAAAAGAACACAAAAGCACACAAAGACACACAAGTTTTCTTTTCCCTCCCTACCCCATACTTAAACATTATAGTGTCCTCACTGTAAAAAACAAAGTAAAGCATAAGAAAAGATAGAGAAAAGAAAATAAACTCACAAATTGGTTGTCGAAGCATAGGAAGCATCCTTGAAAAAGAGATCATCGGCGGGTTTTTGGTGGATAATACTTTTCCATGTTGTCCATGAATGTGGCAATGGACTTCCAACGCTCATCATCCTGCTGGCGGCGTTGCTCTCCCTCCCAATAGCGGGATTCGGCTACCTTATGGTGTTCTTCCTCAACTGCCACTCGAGCCTCATACGCCTCTTGGAATTGGATCATATGAATATTGAGGTGGCATTGATTCATGTGTAAGTGCTTCATCCGGGAAGCCAAGTCATGTGCCCACTGTGGTGGAGGATCAGAACTAGAGGCGTAGTTGTTGAAATTGTATTGATGTTGTTGGAAGTGAGGGTCACAAGGCACAATGCCGAAATCTGCTGGCACGGTAGGACTTTGAGCGGGCGCATTGTCGAAGTGGAAAGGCTCGGTACTGACTCCAGGATGCTCGGTACCGACCCCAGGATGCTCGGTACTGACTCCAGGATGTTCGGTACCGACCCCAGGATGCTCGGTACTAACGTCCTCAGCAGGGGCTGGAGCGTCTTCTTCCATAGCTGCCTCTTCTCGTTCATACCGGGACTCGGATATCCTCAATGAAGGCTCATCTTGGGGCTTTGTGGCTAGTGGGAACGGTGTAGAGGTCCATGCTTCGTACCAATTTGGCAAGTACAAAAGCTCCAACTTGTCTCGTGTCACTAGCACTTGTCGGCCTTGAATCGGGGTGGTGACTTCGTCTTGGCATCTCTAAAAGATCCCCGCAACTATCCAGTAGTTCGTGTTCAACTTCTGCGAATGGAGTGAACTGTAGCGTGTAAGATCGATCTCGAGACCCAAGACTAAGAGTTTCACCAACCCTCCACAATAAACTCCTTGCAATGTGGCTCCGTTTTGCTCCACATACTTCACCCATTCATAACCCAAATTCATTGGAGCGGGGTCCTCAAAGAGAATTGTACGGAGACATCCAACCTCCGTCCTTGTCGGCCTAGAGAGCTCCTTTTTGGGCCAAATTGTTGAGCCCAAAATCTTGAGGATGATATGGAAGATTGGATTGATGATGTGTGCCCCCGGGAGAGCAGGAGTGTTGGGACTGATTTTCCCAGAGATGTAACCCCAAGTTTCTGCAACCTTGAAGTAGTCCGGGGCGGTGTACTCACGGGAAGGGTTGGGAAAGTGGAGTAGTTTGTTGAACTCCTCCATGGTAAACTCATGATCCTCGTTCCCGAGCCTGAACCTAATCTTCCCCGGGGATGTCTTGCTGTTGAAGCTAGTAAGGAGGGTGGCAATGAATTCTGATGTAAGAGCCGGGTAATGAGGAATGTCCTCCCATTTGAGGAGGTGAGGCACACCAAGGATGGAAAAGGTATGCTTGAGATCTTCATAAATCCCCAACTGTCTCCCATCGGTCCTAGAAAACCACCGAGTGAGATGAGGTTTTTCGATGACAGAGTTGAAAATTGATCGTTGCCGATCGGTCTTCAATACAACCTCATGAGATGGAGATCTGTTGGCTCTCTTCTTCTTGCTTGCCCTTGAGTTAGCTCTTCTTGAACTCGCCTTTAGAAGTACCTAAAAAATCACAAGCAATTAAGGTAAAATCTACTAATGCAGATAATACACCAGAGAAACCCCATACTTGCATTGAAAACATGCTCAAATGCACACATTCCCTATTCTGGTGGACCTCGGTACCGAGCCTGCAGGGTCAGTACCGAGGTCTCTGGACTGGACTTTGGTTTGGTGAATGACTATAACACCCCCTCCCTATTGTACTTGAGGTGTTACCGCCAGTAACCCTAATTAGTCCTAATCCAAGGTTACCCAAGGCTTTAAAACTTATAATCACAACAAGTATTACAACACTTTAATACAAACCATAATATGACTTCCTTCCATACACAAAATTCTAACCACAACTTGGGCGAAAGTAAAATATTTACAACAGACTTATTCTTCTTCAAGCGACCACTTTCAAAATCTTTTTACATTCTAAACTCCTTGGCTAGCCTTCTCTTCGCGGATTAACTTCTTTAGTAGCTGATGCGTCGTATACAGACGGTGGGCACCAGCTGGCCATGCAATTGAATAAGGTGGTCGGATTAGTCTAATGAAAGACTAAGCAAGTGGAGAAAATGACTGGTTCCTATGGTAGTGACTAAACATATTGGCATCTAAATCCGAATGACAACCGGTCGATGATCCAACAGTTAGCAGTCCCATAGAGGATAAGAAATGAGGCATGCATAATCAAAAGATAGGACACCACAACTTGCGGTTCCATTATGAAACATGAACAATTGTTGGGAACTCATATTAATCACATAACATTCTAAAAGCAAGAATGGCTTCCCGACTGGACGAACCATTCAGGTATATTAATGTGCCTAACGCACTTATCTTATATTACTTTCAAAACTTTTCACAAACAAGTTGGTGGTTTTTAATCGGCTCGAACTACTGACGAAATATCGTGGTATTGTAGAGATCATCGGAGTATTTCATCCATGTCATCTACTCTGTACCCAAGATCACAGGACTTCAGCTATCCTTGATCTTTCATTTGCATATGGTGAGGTAGAGATCACAGAGGCCTATTACCATGTCGTCTACACTACACCGTGCCGAACCTGCACTTAGCTAGAGTGCCTATCAACCCTCTCACACAAAGAGTAGGGGAAGAGAGTCATGACTCACCATTAGGATTAGGCCCCTCCTAATGTAATATTGTTATAAAGAGAGGATATAAAACCACTCCCTGGACTATCTGAATCACAACAATGTCTCAGCGAGAGACAACAAACAAGGTCGCACATAATGGACCTAAATCCAGTTCTAGCGCAAACTGAATAAACAACATGGTCATTATTTCTAACAATATATCAACCTATCATATTTTATTAAGCATACAAGTTGTTCCCAACACAAATATTAAATGGGATTCAATTCCTCATTTAATAACAATAATGCAAGAACGAACCGTCCACTTGCCTTATTTCTTACGAGATTCCTCTGAAAAGAGTGCGAGGTTATTCCCTTCTAAACCTCGTTCTGATCAAATGATCGTCGTTGAATAAACCGGAAAGATTACAAACAATTAGTAGAATTTATCGAAATTTTAAAGTTTAAAATATTATTATTTTCCGATAATAATATTTTTATTCCTTTATTTTAATTAATCCGACAGGCACGCATATCGAGATAACTTGTAAACCGAAACACGTAAATCGATATAAACTCGTATCTCGACGCGCTAATCGAGATTGCCTCTCAGCCCTACTATTCATAAAAAAAACGAGGCTCTTTAACAAGGATTTTACCCCTTTCAAGTTCAGCAAGCAGGTTGGCCGCGAAGGCTTGCTCAAAGGCGTCCAGCGGTGGCCTCGGGGCGGCAACGGCGACGGGGGCGGTGGTTCTGGACAGCCAACAACCTCCCCTTCCAACTGTTGGCAGTTCCGGTGGCGTTGGTGGTCGGAGTACGGAGTACGAAGCCCTCCAAAACGGTTCGTTGTCACTCGCACAAATCTAGAAAATTCAGTCCCGATTCAAAAAAACGCCCTTTTTGAGTCCGATTATGAATCAAATACCTTCAAATCTTCAAGGGGTTTTGTAGAGGACATTAACATGGTAATATTGGGCTTTGAATCAACAATTTTGGTGGAGAAACGAGGGAGATAACGGAATTTGAAGATCTCGAACTATCTAGGTCGAAAAAACAGAGAGTCGGTTTCTATGGGTCTAATTCGATCCTTTCCCTCAGCTTTATGACAAATTGTCCTTCTTAAACACTTGTCCCAACTTCCTACCTTATTTCCCCAACTGAAACGAGTCGTAGCTAGTGCCACGAAGGAGTTGACGCGGCTCCAATCTCCACCAGCGAACAGAGGAGGAAAAGTGAAGAGGTGGCTTTCAACGATGCCAACCAACACGAAAGGCTACGAGTAGCCTTGCAAGATGTCATTCAATTGGACCATGACAAGGCTACTGAAATTCCGGCGCCCATCTTCGGGTCTTGGGCAACAAAATCGATCGACACAATTTGCTCCAAAATAGAGCAAGCAAGGAGGAAGAGGAAGAAAAGGAAAAAAAAAGAAAATTAAATAAAAGAAAATTTAATTATCTTCCCTTGTTATCAAAATACCATTTATACTAGTAAAAAGGCTCCTTGAAAAATAAATAGCTCATGAGTGATATTTTTATAAAATAAACTTGCTATTTATTAACAAATAAATCTCCATTTTGCAAGTTTATTCCATTAATAGCGGAATTAAATTAAATGTAATTTTCTTCATATACTAATCACCCATGACAAACCGTAATACCCTTTTTTATAGAAAAAGCGGTTATTACATTAGTACCCCCTTAAAAATGGTTTCGACCACGAAACCAGAAGAGTCAAGTTACAAGAAACAAATGTCGATGTACACAGTTACATGAACAAAACTGCCAAGCTGGTAGTACCCCCTTAAAAATTCACACTAGGAGGATGTCAACTCAGGATAACGACTTAGCATTTCCTGCTCTGTTTCCCATGTTTCCCAAGTTGTCCCCTCTCCACCATTCTTAGACCATAAAATTCTTACCAAAGGTATTTCTTTGCTACGAAGCATCTTCACACGACGTTCCAGAATTTTGATTGGTTTCTCCTCATAAGTACCATTTGGTTGAACTTCAATATCATCATAACTAAGGACATGAGATTCATCCGTCACATATTGTCTTAACAAGGACACATGAAAAACATCATGCACGGGGTGTGTTGGCGGAGGTAAGGCAAGTCGATAAGCTAATTTACCCACTTTTTCTAAAATCTCAAAGGGTCCAACGTATCGAGGATTGAGCTTACCTCGTTTACCAAAACGAAATACTCCTTTAGATGGAGATACTCTCACAAAAACTTTGTCACCAACTGCAAACTCAATATCTCTTCTTTGCAAGTCAGCATAAGACTTTTGACGACTCTGAGCTGTTAACATTCTCTGCCTGATCAAAGCTATATCAGTTGTAGTCTTCTCAATCAACTCGGGTCCAAGAAGAATCTTATCAGCACCTTCATCCCAACATATCGGGGATCGACACTTACGACCATTAAGAGCCTCAAACGGTGCCATTTTAATCGTAGAATGCCAGCTATTATTATAAGTGAATTCTATCAAACTTAAACTGGTATCCCAACTGGTTGTTCGATCAAGTACACAAGCACGAAGCATATCCTCCAGAGTTTGAATTGTTCTCTCAGATTGCCCATCAGTTTGAGGATGAAAAGCAGTGCTGAAACACAATTCAGTTCCCAAAGCCTTATGCAAATTCTTCCAGAATCTTGACATATACCTTCCATCTCGATCAGAGATTATAGTTTTAGGAGTACCATGAAGACGAACAATTTCATGAATAAAGACCTTGGCCAACTTTTGGATTTCCCATGCTATCTTGATCGCTATGAAATGTGCACTCTTTGTGAGTCGGTCAATAATAACCCAGATAGCATCTTTCTGCCCTTGTGTCTTAGGCAATCCTGTGACGAAGTCCATGGCAATGTCTTCCCATTTCCACTCAGGTACTGGAAGTGGTTGTAATATTCCTCCTGGTCTTCTATGTTCAATCTTTACTTTCTGGCATACCATGCATCTAGCCACAAATTCTGCCACATCATTCTTCATGTTGGGCCACCAGAAATTTCGGCGTAGATCTTTGAACATCTTGCTAGAACCTGGGTGAATGGAATATGCAGAGGAATGAGCTTCCCTCAAAATCATCTTCCTTATGTCTTCAATTGCAGGTACACAGATCCTATCCCGAAACCACAGAGATCCATCATCTTGAATAATAAATCCCGGTGCTTTGCCTTCTTGCACTTCTCCGCTAATCTTAATCAAAACAACATCTTCTGCTTGTTTCTCCCTGATTTGATCTAGCAGAGTAGCTTGAATCTCTAAGGTACTCAAACAACCTTGTTGCCTTTCAAACCAAATTTCAGTTTCTGTTTGAATCAATTCCTGTTGTAGCCTTGGTTGAACTATCAACATTGCTACTATAGCTTCTTGCGCAGTTTTTCTGCTTAAAGCATCTGCCACAACATTGGCTTTACCTGGATGATATAGCAGCTCAATATCATAATCTTTCAACAATTCCAACCATCTTCTCTGTCTCATATTCAACTCCTTTTGAGTAAACACATATTTTAAACTCTTGTGGTCAGTAAAGATTTGGCACTTGACACCATAGAGATAATGTCGCCAAATTTTCAAAGCAAAGACCACGGCTGCAAGTTCTAAATCATGAGTCGGATAATTCACCTCATAAACCTTAAGTTGTCGAGATGCATATGCAATAACCTTACCATGCTGCATTAACACACAACGCAACCCTTGTTTAGAAGCATCACTGTAGACTACATACCCTTCATTCCCATCTGGCAGAGTCAAAATTGGGGCACTGGTAAGTCGTCTTTTGAGTTCTTGAAAACTTGCTTCACATTTGTCATCCCACATAAACTTTTTATTCACCTTACGAAGTAATCCTGTCATAGGTAAAGATATTTTCGAGCATCCTTCTACAAAACGTCGATAATACCAGGCAAGTCCTAAGAAACTTCTTACCTCCTTAACATTCTGAGGTTGTTTCCATTCAGCGACTCCCTTGACCTTTTGAGGATCTACCATTACTCCATCTTGATTGATAATATGTCCCAAGAAGGCCACTTCCTTTAACCAGAAAGCACACTTAGACAACTTAGCATAAAGTTCATGATGCCTAAGTATTTCAAAAATTATCCGAAGATGCTCTTCATGCTCAACTTTATCTCTTGAGTAGATCAAAATGTCATCAATGAATACCACTACAAACTTGTCGAGATATTCATGAAAATATCTATGCATTAAATCCATGAAAACTGCAGGTGCATTTGTCAGTCCAAAAGGCATTACCAAGAACTCATAATGACCATAACGAGTTCGAAAAGCTGTTTTTGGAATATCTTCTTCACATACTCTGAGCTGATGGTATCCTGACCTTAAATCAATCTTAGAGAAGATCTTTGCACCCCTTAGCTGATCTAACAAATCATCAATCCTTGGTAAGGGATACTTATTCTTAATGGTGACCTTATTCAGCTCACGATAATCAATACATAACCGGAAGGTTCCATCCTTCTTCTTTACAAAAAGTACCGGAGCGCCCCAGGATGAAGCACTCGGTCTTATATATCCCTTTTCCAGCAACTCATCGAGTTGTTTCTTCAATTCCTTCATTTCGATAGGAGCCATTCTATAAGGTGCTTTAGAAATTGGTGCCATTCCAGGTTCCAACGTAATTGTAAATTCAACAATACGCTTTGGAGGTAAACCTGGGAGTTCCTCGGGAAAAACATCAGTAAATTCTCTAACCACAAGAATTCCTTCAATATCTACCTTCTTTTCATCAGACTCTTCAAGAAAACACAGATAGCCAACACATCCTTGTCGTAGCAATTTAGCAGCCTTCATAGAACTGATCAGCTTCCCATTTTCTGCATCACCTTTTCCTTTGAAACGACACACATATTTTCCTTCTTCCTGGATGGTTACCGTTCGGGAACTAAAGTCTATTATATCTCCATGTTGTAATAACCAATCCATGCCTAAGATGATGTCGTAAGGAGCCATTGGAATGCATATAAGGTTGGCTTTAAACTTCCGACCTTGAATGCTAATGGGAAAATTGTTAAGTTGTTTGGTTCCTATGATCTTTTCTTTGTTTGGTAGGTTCACCACAAAAGGTTCACATGAATTAGTGCATTTTAGTCCTAATTGCTCTACACAATTCTCAGATATGAAAGAATGTGTTGCTCCTGAATCAAACAACAAGAAAGCAGCAGTTGACTGAACATATAAAATACCTTGGCATACAGGAGCTTTTGGTTCATCACTACGCCTCATCTCATATAGACGCTGACCTTGCTTTGTTGATGTCATTGCCGATTTTCCCTTATTCTGAGCAGTAGACTGAACAGAGGCTGATTTGGAAGCTTCAGTCGGAACACGGCTATTCTGAGCAACAGAGGTTTGACGCGACTGTGCTGAACCATCTTTATTTTGTGGACAATAAATCCGCATGTGTCCTTCCTTTCCACACTGAAAGCACTTCCTTTGAATCTTAGGACAAAACTTATTAATGTGACCTGTTTCTCCACAATTATAACAAACCGTCCGACCCTTCTTTTGTCCAGATTGGAAGGACCTAGTTGAACCAGACTCAGTTTTAGCCCGATTTGTCAAACTTCTGAAAGGGTGTCGGTCTCTTGAATCCACTAAATTATGAACGTTGTTGAGATACTTGCTCCCCTTTCTTTGCTTCCTGATCAGACCTTTCCAAAGAAACTTCTAAGCGGTAGGCTGCATCAACATACTGTTCCAAAGTTGAACACTTTACATGGACCATTAGTGGCTTCATCTTCGGATTTAGCCATTCATAGAATCTCTCAATTTTCTGCTCTTCAGTAGAGATTTCAGATCCAGCATACTGTAAAAGATG
The DNA here is from genome assembly GCA_964016875.1 of Fallopia convolvulus. NCBI lineage: Eukaryota > Viridiplantae > Streptophyta > Magnoliopsida > Caryophyllales > Polygonaceae > Fallopia > Fallopia convolvulus. The sequence continues at coordinate 32,360,897 of OZ024733.1, forward strand.
ATTAAATTTGGCAGCCATCTCAGGTATTTTCATACCCTCAACTTGCGGGTACGAAAATTCTCTTTCTTTTTCTTTCCTCATAGCAGCAGAAAAGAACCTATCTAACATCTTATCTTTAAACATTCTCCAACTCAGTTTTGGGTGCCTAGACAAACCAGTACTTTTCCACCATTCAGTCGCACCTTCCTTAAGCTGTAAAGCAGCGATACGTACCTTCTCAGACTCTGTACATGAGATATTTTCCATCAACTGTTCGATGTGGGAAAACCAATATGCTATTTTAACAGATTCACCTGTTCCATCGTAGCTGTCGGGCTTCATGGACAGGAAAGTTTTCAAGGCCCGAGAAAAATTCATACTTTGAACAGGTGGAAGCTCTTGAGGGTATTCCACTTCTGTATTTCCCACATGTCCACTTTCTTCAACTTCAGGTGCAACATTTTGAGCAGCTGGGAGAACAGACTGAATAGTTTGAAGCATTAAATTCCTTAAAGTCTCCATAGTTTCATCATCGAAAACTATATTCCTTCTAATCTTCGGATCAGGTTGATTCGCAGGATTTTGAGACTCTCCTCTCTCCTTAGAATTCCTACCTGAACCATCCCCTTGCCCAGATCTTCCTGTGTTTACCATCTGAATGAAACAACAGAAGACAAAACTTCCTTTATTCCACAACAAAGATAAGAAATCAAAGAGGCATATATACACAAAACTTCCATTTATTTATATCACATCATACACCAACTCTATTTTACAACTCTGTTCTGCAAACAAGGTCAAAACCAACTTATTTACATAAAGGGACTTGTACTTCCACAAACCATTATATCAACCATTATTTACATTCTATAAAGGCACACTTAAAACCATAACTTCTTAAACCTTACAGAAAACCTTAATTTACATCTAAGAAAACCTACAAAACCAACTTATCCATCTCGACTCGTTCATGCCCTTATACATCGAGGGAGGATGACAGAAGTTATCTAAAAAGTCAGCATCAAACTGCAAAGGATCTTTTAAGGCATTCTGATCGTATAGGAGTGATTCCCCTTGCTCCAGTTTCCTATAGAAGAGGTTTCTACGCGGAGGGCTTAAATGCAGTCCCGCAATGCCCCAGATAAAAAGATCTTCATAAGGTTCCAATTCTCGCTTCCAGGCTTGCACGACATTCATTAACCTTTCTGTCTTTACCTCAAATTTCACAAATTGAGTTCTCCCAGAGGATATCCAATCCTCCCAAGACTGTATCATCATAGGATTTCCACCTTCAGTTTCCTGAACCTGATCTTTACCAGAAGAACTAGGACCTGCCGATCCTACTATCTGCTGAGGATAGTTATCCATAGAAGGGGAAAACCGTTGAGATGAAGTATACACTCCATACTCATGCGAAGATAGCGAAGATTGACTGGAATTCGAATACCGTATCTGCTCTGATTGTGGAGCCTCTTCTTCCTCAGGGTCTTCTTCTTCACTCGAGATGACTATAGGGTTCACTCCCACACCCAATTCCTCATCGTTGGGTATGTCTACATATTCAATTTCCATTCTTGGTGAAGCTGGAAACACTTTGATTAAACTTACTCTAGAAGATTCTGCTTCATCCGCAGTGGGTGCTCCATTCTTCGCTCTTTTTCCGAGCTCATCCTTACTATGCTGCCCTTGGTTCCTCTTCATTTCCTTGGAAAAAGAACAAGCAAAAGAATTTAGAATCTCCACAATTCTATTCATCAAGACTTCAAACCTATTTCCAAGGTTTAAAAGATATCAACTGGTAATCTATTTTTAGAGAACCTTCGGCTCTGATACCACTTCTGTAAGTAACACCCCCTCCCTATTGTACTTGAGGTGTTACCGCCAGTAACCCTAATTAGTCCTAATCCAAGGTTACCCAAGGCTTTAAAACTTATAATCACAACAAGTATTACAACACTTTATTACAAACCATAGTATGACTTCCTTCCATACACAAAATTCTAACCACAACTTGGGCGAAAGTAAAATATTTACAACAGACTTATTCTTCTTCAAGCGACCACTTTCAAAATCTTTTTACATTCTAAACTCCTTGGCTAGCCTTCTCTTCGCGGATTAACTTCTTTAGTAGCTGATGCGTCGTATACAGACGGTGGGCACCAGCCGGCCATGCAATTGAATAAGGTGGTCGGATTAGTCTAATGAAAGACTAAGCAAGTGGAGAAAATGACTGGTTCCTATGGTAGTGACTAAACATATTGGCATCAAAATCCGAATGACAACCGGTCGATGATCCAACAGTTAGCAGTCCCATAGAGGATAAGAAATGAGGCATGCATAATCAAAAGATAGGACACCACAACTTGCGGTTCCATTATGAAACATGAACAATTGTTGGGAACTCATATTAATCACATAACATTCTAAAAGCAAGAATGGCTTCCCGACTGGACGAACCATTCAGGTATATTAATGTGCCTAACGCACTTATCTTATATTACTTTCAAAACTTTTCACAAACAAGTTGGTGGCTTTTAATCGGCTCGAACTACTGCCGAAATATCGTGGTATTGTAGAGATCATCGGAGTATTTCATCCATGTCATCTACTCTGTACCCAAGATCACAGGACTTCAGCTATCCTTGATCTTTCATTTGCATATGGTGAGGTAGAGATCACAGAGGCCTATTACCATGTCGTCTACACTACACCGTGCCGAACCTGCACTTAGCTAGAGTGCCTATCAACCCTCTCACACGAAGAGTAGGGGAAGAGAGTCATGACTCACCATCAGGATTAGACCCCTCCTAATGTAATATTGTTATAAAGAGAGGATATAAAACCACTCCCTGGACTATCTGAATCACAACAATGTCTCAGCGAGAGACAACAAACAAGGTCGCACATAACGGATCTAAATCCAGTTCTAGCGCAAACTGAATAAACAACATGGTCATTATTTCTAACAATATATCAACCTATCATATTTTATTAAGCATACAAGTTGTTCCCAACACAAATATTAAATGGGATTCAATTCCTCATTTAATAACAATAATGCAAGAACGAACCGTCCACTTGCCTTATTTCTTACGAGATTCCTCTGAAAAGAGTGCGAGGTTATTCCCTTCTAAACCTCGTTCTGATCAAATGATCGTCGTTGAATAAACCGGAAAGATTACAAACAATTAGTAGAATTTATCGAAATTTTAAAGTTTAAAATATTATTATTTTCCGATAATAATATTTTTATTCCTTTATTTTAATTAATCCGATAGGCACGCATATCGAGATAACTTGTAAACCGAAACACGTAAATCGATATAAACTCGTATCTCGACGCGCTAATCGAGATAGCCTCTCAGCCCTACTATTCATAAAAAAAACGAGGCTCTTTAACAAGGATTTTACTCCTTTCAAGTTCAGCAAGCAGGCTGGCCGCGAAGGCTTGTTCAAAGGCGTCCAGCGGTGGCCTCGGGGCGGCAACGGCGACGGGGGCGGTGGTTCTGGACAGCCAACAACCTCCCCTTCCAACTGTTGGCAGTTCCGGTGGCGTTGGTGGTCGGAGTACGGAGTACGAAGCCCTCCAAAACGGTTCGTTGTCACTCGCACAAATCTGGAAAATTCAGTCCTGATTCAAAAAAACGCCCTTTTTGAGTCCGATTATGAATCAAATACCTTCAAATCTTCAAGGGGTTTTGTAGAGGACATTAACATGGTAATATTGGGCTTTGAATCAACAATTTTGGTGGAGAAACGAGGGAGACAACGGAATTTGAAGATCTCGAACTATCTAGGTCGAAAAAACAGAGAGTCGGTTTCTATGGGTCTAATTCGATCCTTTCCCTCAACTTTATGCCAAATTTTCCTTCTTAAACACTTGTCCCAACTTCCTACCTTATTTCCCCAACTGAAACGAGTCGTAGCTAGTGCCACGAAGGAGTTGACGCGGCTCCAATCTCCACCAGCGAACAGAGGAGGAAAAGTGAAGAGGTGGCTTTCAACGATGCCAACCAACACGAAAGGCTACGAGTATCCTTGCAAGATGTCATTCAATTGGACCATGACAAGGCTACTGAAATTCCGGCGCCCATCTTCGGGTCTTGGGCAACAAAATCGATCAACACAATTTGCTCCAAAACAGAGCAAGCAAGGAGGAAGAGGAAGAAAAGGAAAAAAAAAAGAAAATTAAATAAAAGAAAATTTAATTATCTTCCCTTGTTATCAAAATACCATTTATACAACTAAAAAGGCTCCTTGAAAAATAAATAGCTCATGAGTGATATTTTTATAAAATAAACTTGCTATTTATTAACAAATAAATCTCCATTTTGCAAGTTTATTCCATTAATAGCGGAATTAAATTAAATGTAATTTTCTTCATATACTAATCACCCATGACAAACCGTAATACCCTTTTTATAGAAAAAGCGGTTATTACAATGACAGGGTCGGTACCGACCTTCACAGGGTCGGTACCGACCTTCATAGGGTCGGTACCGAGCCTGTTTCCAGAATTGTGTACCAAATAGTCAAGTCTCAAAGGCTCGATTTCGAACAATTTGTCACATACTCAATCCATATCATGCATGATTCCAAAGCAATACCACATAATCAAGTACCTACAACCCCATACTTACTCAAAGCCCTCTATATCATGCCAAAATTACCAAAAATCATGGTGTCAATTATGCAAATCAAGAACAAGTAACTTCATGCTTTTATAATTGAAAAGAGTTGCAATCCAAGCACGAGGAAACGAATTTCATCAAGATCAAGCACCAATATTAAAGCAAGAACGCATGAATTGAAGAACAAAACACAATTTTGGACTAGATCTAGGCATGAAAACCACCACAAATTACCATAAATCTTCAAGAATTGCAAGTAAAGAGTAGGGTTTGAGAAAGCATACCGTAGATTAGAAGATGTAAAACCGAAAATTCAAAGGGATGGAGAGTAATGAGGGTTAGGACTCGGTAACGAACAAATTTGGGGTTTTTGTTTCGGTATTGAAGGCGGTGCTTGAAGTGATGCGCGTGGATCGAATGAGGGATTGTATGGATTGATTTTGAGGGATTGAGGGGTGAGTGGTGTATGAATTGCTTGAGAGTGTTTTTGGTGAGCTTTGTTAGAGGCGACATGGGGAAAGAAAGCAAGGAAAAGTTAGGTTTAAAAGGAACTTACCTGCCGCGTCGTGTTGCTGGATTTCGCAGGGTCGGTACCGAGCCTGTCTCGGCTCTTTTCCAGCTTTGTTATCTGATGAGGTATTTTTGGTGGTCGTTATACCTATCAAAGAGTCCTAACTTAACCAATTTGAGTAGAATGTTAAGCAAGGGTCGATCCCACAAGGACTTGTGTATTTGTGCTATTACTTGTATGTCAAGTAACCAAAGGGGGTTTTTAGAATAATTATCTAAACTACTATGCAAGAATAAAAGTAAGAATAAATGCAAAAGATGATTTAAATCAATAAGAGACAAGCGTGTTCAACTAGTTAAATCCATCATAGATATGCTTATTGATCATCGATTCTCTTGATTCTCAATTCACTTGAATAATCTACCATGGATTTTTATCCAAAACTTTATATTTAGTTGAAAGAGCTAACAGTCTGAACAACCCTAATCATCTAACAACCTAGAACAACGCCTAGATTCAATTAAACGACAACTTTAAGTTCAAAGTATCGATAGAAACAAATACTTAACGCAAACAGCTAATCAAGTTATCTGTGGTTTATTCCCTTCTACAACTGAATAGCCCGAACGGGTCCAAACAATTATAGTTGCTACTTTATCTAATCAATCCCGAACGGGACTTAATCAGATTAGTTGTAAATTAACCTAGAAATTCTATTAAGTGATCAATCTAACAAAACCCTAGAATAATTCTGATTCAATTAAGCACAGGGAATAAAACCTATTCAAGTTGATGAGAATCAATCAAACCTCACAATATTATGCAATCTATGATTTCAATAACTAGTCAAACACAATGAAATTAGCAATGCATAATTAAATTAAAAACAAACTTACAAGAGGTTCAAAGATTGATCCTTTGAGAAAACTCTTTCCAAAGAAACCCTAGCCTCCAAGTTGTAAATCTAAGTTATGACAATGATAGAGAGAGAAAAGTAAGAACAAGGTTTAAATACCCTAGAAGATATCCAAATATCAAATTATCCCGAAATTACATTAAACTAGTCGGAAAACACATAACCAAGGCCCAACTTTAAGCCCATTCTGTCGGCCCAATAATCTCGCAACGAAACAAGGAGGCACGGTCTTCCTAGCTCGCCGCGGCCGCGGCACCTCCAGCTCCAACCCGCGTCACCTTTATCTGAGGCGTACTTCCCCGTTGCTTCATTCCGTTGGACTTTGGTTCTTGAAAGCTCCATTTGCACTTCTTCAATCCTTGCCCAAGCATTCCATTTCACTAGCATAGCCGTCTTGGATCACGTCCCGTCTTGCTCCAATACATAAAATCCTGCAAAACCGAGCAAACCAGCGCATAATACCCGACAATACAAAACCTAAAAACTACATAAAAACCAACCTAAAACTAGCTAAAACATATATAAAGCATGCATCTAAACTACTCCTATATGCAAGCTATCAAATTCCCCCATGCTTAACCCTTGCTTGTCCTCAAGCAAGACATAAATCCACATCACACCACATAAATGCAATCATACATCCATCTCAAGTCAAACAAGCATTTCACACATAACTAAAAGCCCGACCAAGACTTCTCAACATGCATTATAATAAGCGAAAAGTAAAGACCATTCATTCATTCTAGACCTCACCCAGGTAAATGTGTTTGCAGTCAAACTCTCAAGTGTTTAAGGATATGTGTTTCACTCAAAATCAACCATGAAAACTAGACTACCATATGCTTGCATCAGAGTTCTAAATCTCCACCGCTGGGGATAAAACACATAAAAAAAATCAAGAGGTCTTTTTAAGGCTTGTAATTGGGCCAAGGTAAAGAGAAATTTGGAAGGGATCATATTTGGCCTGTGGTGCTAAATCCGGGATAAAGAACTAATCCTAACCCAAAATTCAACACTTTTTCTTCTCTTAACACTTCCCAACTTCCACTCTACCAACTCCTTACATTTACATTTAAACACTTTGCTTTTTTTTTCTTTGCCTCTTCTTCAACTCCTTCTTGTATACTAATGAAGACTACTAACAATTAAGCTCAATTTTTCTTTCTTTTGCTTTGCAACATATTTCATCTTCATTTTTTTTTCACTTTGAAACCAAGAGTTTTATTTCCTCTTTTTCCACCTTTTCCTTCCAACTCCCCCATACTTACATCAAACTCACTCAAAACAAAAACATAACCTAAAGTCCTAAATCCCGGATTATGGGTCAAGCTTATTAGGCTAGGAATCATTTTGTGGAGCTAACAAAAATAGGCTTAAAGCTCAAAGAAATAGGGGTGTCAAAAACATGGATCTTGTAAGGTAGGAAGGGAAATAATAGGCTAATAAGAAACATTGCATCAATCATTTTAATGTCATGCATTCAATCATATAAAACAGCCTTGAAAAAGAGTCATAACGCAAGTTCTAGAGCTAGATAATCATGGTGATACACTCAAGAATGTAGAGAACAAATATATCATGAAAGGCCAAAAATATCTCACAAGGCTAATTTTTTTGTCTAGAACTTCAGAACGAATCTAATACTCAAGCTAAATACATGCTCAGTCCTATAATCAAGGTAATTAATCAATGATAATGCTCATATCATATCAACTTCAGCATATCATGCAAATCATGGGTTAGAATTCATACTCAACTTAGAAACACAAGAGGAATCAAACAATGGGGAAATAAGAACCTAAATGCAATATTTTTGTATTTCTATTCAAATTTTTCTGATTTTTTTCTTTCATTTTTTTTAAGATTTTAATCAATGCATGCAAAATTTTAAATATGACCTAATCTAATGCAACTACATGCAATGCAAAAAGTAATTCCCTTCCCCCATGCTTAAAACATTCTTTGTCCCCAAAGTATAGTAAAAATGTAAAGGAAAGAGAAAAACTCACAAAACTCTAGTTGTCCGGCGGGTAGGATGGCGGGTAATCCGACGGTGGTAGTGGTGAGTAATATGTCTTCGGACATGGGTATCTAAAACACACAAAAACTACCTAAAAAGCAAAAGATTAATTGAAAAGTAAATCTACTCAAAACCTTGGGTTGCCTCCCAAGAAGGGCTTATTTAACGTCATTAGCTTGAACCTGAGCATGAATTGACAAGATTGGACATTGTCAAAGCCCTTAATATATTGTCAAAGCCCTGTGCACACATCTCAGAAGAGCATAAGTAACACAATGATAAATTAAAGATGCATAATATAGCTTGCAATGACCGTTTTAATTTATCAAACCCGTGTGCCCAGTTTTCATGAGATGACATTTGCTCAAATAAATTCAACATAAGTGGTGGTTTTAGAAAATATTACAGTATGAATCAAAACACTTGTCAACAATACCACTTTTTTCAAAGATGAAGTCCATATATTTCTCATCATTCACCTTGTGTTGTAGGCTTGGTTCCTCATCTTGGAACTCCATAAGCTCTGGATATGAGAAGGTGGGGAAACTGAAGCATTGGATGTCAAGGCCTAACATAGGGTGCACCATGACAACGGGAGCCTTAACAGATGTATCATGTTGATTTTCTCCCTCATGGTTGTCTTCTTCATCAGCAAAGAAATCATCATGGTCAACAAATGAGTCTTCTTCCAAAACCACAAAACCCTGTAAGAATTTACTCACATGAGTGAAGATGATTCAGGCTCCCTAGGCTCTGTAAGAATCTCTATGCCAACACAGACTTCCTTTGGCTCTATGATAATCTGCTCAGCATGACTTATAGGTGAGAAATCATGTTGGGCATCAAATGCATCTTCATAACTCATATCAAGTGTAGTAGATTGCTCCTCAACATGAATCTGAGTGTCTGACTCATGATCGTTGGACTCCAATGTGATTCCACCACTCCTTTCACACAACTCAAAAGGGCATGAGATTGTGCAATGAAAATATGAAGAACAAGACTCACAATGCTCCTTGATTCTAGTATCCGCCCGTATGGAGAGATCCTTGATTATGTCCTCAAGAGACGTATCAACCGGCTGGGGTGGTTGGGAAGATGACTCAACCAAAAAGCTTTGATGGCTCATGAAACAGAAGAAATCCCAGCATTCCTCAGGTCCCATAAATAAAAGCCTCTCATTGCTCATGTAGTCAGCCAATCCTCTTGTCTCAAGATTCATACCATGGATAACTCCCATGTTCACCTCTCTATCACTATATCGTAATCCCCAAGCACCAAGTTCAAACACACGGTCTTGAAATCTTGAAAAATAGTCATGGAAGTGTTCATCCTGCAGCAGTCTACAATCGAACAAAGCCATAGATTAGTAGCACGGGTGTTATGAACCGTAAGATAGGTTCACAACACCAAGAATAGCACGCAAAGTAAAAACACAAATAGCGACGAGTCCCTAGCAACGACGCCAAATTTGATGAGGTATTTTCGGTGGTCGTTATACCTATCAAAGAATCCTAACTTAACCAATCTGAGTAGAATGGTAAGCAAGGGTCGATCCCACAAGGACTTGTGTATTTGTGCTATTACTTGTATGCCAAGTAACCAAAGGGGGTTTTTAGAATAATTATCTAAACTACTATGCAAGAATAAAAGTAAGAATAAATGCAAAAGATGATTTAAATCAATAAGAGACAAGCGTGTTCAACTAGTTAAATCCATCATAGATATGCTTATTGATCATCGATTCTCTTGATTCTCAATTCACTTGAATAATCTACCGTGGATTTTTATCCAAAACTTTATATTTAGTTGAAAGAGCTAACAGTCTGAACAACCCTAATCATCTAACAACCTAGAAAAACACCTAGATTCAATTAAACGACAGCTTTAAGTTCAAAGTATCGATAGAAACAAATACTTATCGCAAACAGCTAATCAAGTTATCTGTGGTTTATTCCCTTCTACAACTGAATAGCCCGAACGGGTCCAAACAATTATAGTTGCTACTTTATCTAATCAATCCCGAACGAGACTTAATCAGATTAGTTGTAAATTAACCTAGAAATTCTACTAGGTGATCAATCTAACAAAACCCTAGAATAATTCTGATTCAATTAAGCATAGGGAATAAAACCTATTCAAGTTGATGAGAATCATTCAAACCTCACAATATTATGCAATCTATGATTTCAATAACTAGTCAAACACAATGAAATTAGCAATGCATAATTAAATTAAAAACAAACTTACAAGAGGTTCAAAGATTGCTCCTTTGAGAAAACTCTCTCCAAAGAAAACCTAGCCTCCAAGTTGTAAATCTAAGTTATGACAATGATAGAGAGAGAAAACTAAAAACAAGGTTTAAATACCCCAGAAGATATCCAAATATCAAATTATCCCGAAATTACATTAAACTAGTCGAAAAACACATAACCAAGGCTCAACTTTAAGCCCATTCCGTCGGCCCAATAATCTCGCAACGAAACAAGGAGGCGCGGTCTTCCTAGCTCGCTGCGGCCGCGGCACCTCCAGCTCCAACCCGCGTCATCTTGATCTTAGGCATACTTCCCCGTTGCTTCATTCCGTTGGACTTTGGTTCTTGAAAGCTCCATTTGCACTTCTTCAATCCTTGCCCAAGCATTCCATTTCACTAGCATTGCCGTCTTGGATCACGTCCCGTCTTGCTCCAATACATAAAATCTTGTAAAACCGAGCAAACCAGCGCATAATACCCGACAATATAAAAACCTAAAAACTACATAAAAACCAACCTAAAACTAGCTAAAACATATATAAAGCATGCATCTAAACTACTCCTATATGCAAGCTATCATTATCGTTCCGACTTCTGTAACACTTTAGCCAAAATATTCTATTCCACAATCTTCTACTCTACTAAAAAAACTCAAAAGAAAGCTAACAAAAGAGAACTATAAAAGGAAAGAAAAACTAAACCGGGTTGTCTCATTAAGCGCTATTTTTAACGTCGTTAGCCCGATGAACTTACCTTGGCTAGTCCGATGATGTAAGAGCCCAAGTGGCTCTAATTTCCTCATTTGGGTCGGCTTGCTCATAAAACTTCTTCAACCTGTGTCCGTTGACTTTGAAGATGGCTCCGTTGTTATCTACTAGATCCATCGCTCCATGTGGGTATATGTGGTGAACCACAAATGGCCCACTCCATGTTGATCTTAGCTTCCCTGAGAATAAGCGGAGTCTAGAATTAAAGAGAAGTACCTTGTCGCCAACTTCATAAGTTTTGGGCACCAATTTCTGGTCATGCCATCGCTTTGTACGCTCTTTGTAAATCTCAGCGTTCTCGTACGTCTTTAGCTTAAACTCCTCTAGTGCTTGCAAATCAATGAATTGTTTTGCTCCAACCTTATCGAGGTCCATATGAAGCTCTTTGAGAGCCCATAATGCTTTGTGCTCCATCTCGACAGGCAAATGGCACGCCTTGCCATACACTAGATTGTAGGGAGTGGTGCGTAGAGGTGTCTTGTACGCCGTTCTATAAGCCCATAGAGCGTCGTCCCGCTTGGATGACCAATCCTTCCTTGAGCGGGAGACTGTCTTCTCCAGGATGATTTTGATTTTCTTGTTTGAAATTTCAACTTGGCCACTAGTTTGGGGATGATATGGTGTTTCCACCCGATGTGATACCCCATACTTAGCCAAAAGTGCTTCAAAACTCCGCTCTATGAAATGTGACCCACCATCACTAATGAGGACTCTCGGTACGCCAAACCTGGGAAAAATGTTAGTCTTAATAAACTTTGACATAGTTCTAGCATCATTGGTCCTTGTAGCAATGGCCTCCACCCACTTAGAGACATAATCAACCGCAATAAGGATATACTTGTAGGGTCCCGATGAAGGAAAATGTCCCATAAAAGTCTATGCCACACACGTCGAATAATTCGACCTCTAGTATCCCTGTTAGCGGGTTCTCATGTCTCCAAGTGATATTTCCATAGCGTTGGCATTCATCACATGAAGTCACATAATCTTGTACGTCCTTGAAAATAGTTGTCCAATAGAGACCACTTTGAAGAATCTTCGCCGTGGTTTTGAATACTTTTGCATGGCCACTGGTGGGAAGTGTGTGACATTGACGGATCACACTCTCTATCTCTTCTTCTGGAATACAGCGCCTAAAGAGGTGATCACTCCCTTGCTTGAACAAGTAAGGACCGTCCCAATAGTACTGTTTAACATCATGGAGAAACTTCTTTTTCTTTTGTGGTGTCAACCTCTCGGGAATCACGCCTCCTACAATGTAGTTAGCAAAATCCGCAAGCAAGGGAGGATTTGAATTGAACATAGTGGAATTAGGTTGAGAAAACGTACATGGCTGGGTCGTTACCGAGTCTGGTTGGATCGGTACCGACCCATTGACTTCGTTATTCTCTTCGGTAACGACCTCCTGCAGTTCGATATCGAGCTGTCCGGCCTCGGTATCGATGATCTCTGGCTCGATATCGGTGTAATCAACATTCTCCAGCTTCATTGATGGGTCGGTACCGACCTTCGCAGGGTCGGTAACGAGCCTTCTGCAGTTTTCGACCTCGTACAACATGAGGTGCTCGTCCGGTCCGGAGTCGTTGATTGGCACAACATTGTTGGAGTGGGTAATTTGTTCAACTGGCAACCTAGATAAGTAATATGCCACCAAGTTTTCTGCTCCTTTCTTGTCTCGGATCTCATGATCAAATTCTTGTAATAAGAGCATCCAACGGAGTAGCCTAGGTTTGGCATCCTTTTTGGCCATTAGATATCTAACGGCCTCATGGTCAGTATAAACTATTACTTTTGAACCAACAAGGTAGGAATGTAATTTTTTAAAAGCAAATACCACGGCGAGGAATTCCTTCTCCGTTATAGTGTACTTACTCTGCGCCTCATCAAGTGTCTTACTTGCATAATAGATGGCGTGGAGCTTTTTATCCTTCCGTTGTCCTAGCACTGCGCCAACAACATAATCGCTGGCGTCACACATAATCTTGAAGGGCAGGGTCCAGTCTAGAGATTGTATGATAGGAGCGTAGATGAGGGCCTCTCTCAACCTGTGAAAAGCTTTAAGACATTCTAGAGACAACTCAAACACTACATCTTTCATCAGTAGGTTAGTCAAAGGTTTAACTATCTTAGAAAAATCTTGGATAAAACGTCTATAGAAGCCAACATGTCCTAAAAAACTCCTAACGTCTTTGACAGAAGAAGGGGGAGGTAGTTTTTCAATAAGCTCGATTTTAATCTTGTCTACCTCTATCCCTATTTTTGAGACGAGGTGTCCTAGTACAATCCCTTCTTGAACCATGAAATGACATTTTTCCCAATTAAGCACAAGATTGGTTTCTTCACATCTTTTAAGCACACAAGTAAGATTAGCAAGACAAGCATCAAATGAAGAACCATAGACAGAAAAATCATCCATAAAGACCTCTACGATGTCTTCTATCATGTTAGAAAAGATAGCCATCATGCATCTTTGAAAAGTTGCAGGGGCATTGCAAAGCCCAAATGGCATTCTCCTATATGCAAAGGTCCCATAGGGACATGTAAATGTGGTTTTCTCTTGATCATCAGGATGAATGGGAATTTGCCAAAAACCGCTATAGCCATCTAAGTAACAGAAATAATCATGTTGGGCTAAGCGTTCTAAGACTTGATCAATAAAAGGAAGCGGAAAATGGTCTTTCCTTGTGGCAATATTGAGCTTCCTATAATCAATGCACATTCTCCAACTAGTTGTGGTTCTAGTGGGGATTAGCTCTCCCTTTTCGTTTTTAATAATGGTCATTCCCCCTTTTTTAGGGACTACATGGACCGGACTAACCCATTGGTTGTCCGATATAGGAAATATGATCCCAACATCAAGCAATTTAATAATTTCCTTTTTAACCACCTCTTTCATATTAGTATTTAACCTACGTTGATGCTCTATGGTGGGTTTATGATTATCCTCCATGTAAATCTGATGCATGCATAATGAGGGGGATATGCCAGTTATATCATCTAGGGAATAGCCAATGGCTTTTCTATATGTCCTAAGCATAGAAAGGAGCTTTTCTACTTCCTCATATTTTAATTTAGCATTGATGATGACGGGAAAAGTAGAGTTAAGACCAAGAAATTCATACCTGAGGGACTGGAAGGGGCTTGAGTGTTGGAGTAGGCTCAGTCGGAATAAGAATAGGTTCTTCAGGCTCCGTCTTCAAGACTTCTTCAAGGTAATCAAACGCCAAAATCTCTTCATCCTCTATCAAAAGGCTCGGTACTGACCCAAAGGGGGTCGGTACCAAGATGATTTTGTCTACCAAGAGACTCGGTACCTAGGTAGACATGCTCGGTACCGAGACTGCATGATCTGTCTCGGCCCATCTTCGTCCCGAGAATGCATCAAACACCAGAAGCCTCTCGAATGGGTCCCCACATTCAATGAAATCGTTGTGGGTGTAGAGCATTTTAACTTCGGCTTCGTTGGTCTCTTTCATTGTGGGGTTGAAACGGAATTCCACTACCTCATCCCCAATTTCGAAAGTTAGGAGTTCCCTCCTAACATCAATTACAGCTCCAGCTGTGGCGAGGAATGGTCTCCCTAGAATGATAGGCACCACCGGGTCTTCAGGCATTTCCATAACAATAAAATCATTTGGAACAAAGAATTTGCCCACTTGTACTGGAAAGTCATCAACGACCCCCGTAGGTTTGACACAAGATCGGTCCGCCATGTACAACCGCATGTTGATAGGCTCCAGTGGTCCCATGTTGGCTTTGGACCAAATTACAATGGCAGAAGACTTGCACCGGTGCCTAAATCACATAAAGCTTTGAATATGTGAGTTCCTATGCCGATTGTGATTGCAAACTTTCCTGGGTCGCCTAGCTTCTCTGGAAGTTCTAAAGACCGGACGAGGTCCGTCAGCTCAAACATGGATCTTTTCCTGCTAAGAATATCCTTCAAGAATTTTATGTAAGCCGGCATTTCGCTTAGGGCCTCAACGAATGGTATAGAAATATTTAAGCCCTGAAGTATCTTAACGAAACGCTTAAACTTTCCTTCTGTTGAGTCCTTAGACTTCTTAGTAGGGAAAGGATGAGTCTTCACCGATCTCGGAACCAAAGCGGGCTTGAGAAGTGGTGCTACCGAATCGACTAGAGGGTCGAGTGGTGCTGTAGAAGGATCGGTACCGACCCTAGTGGGGTCGGTACCGAGCATGGGACTAAGGGAGTGGGTCGGTGTCGAGGACTTACTTGGATTGGGGTCGGTAGCGACCCATGGAGTATCGGTACCGAGGGTGTTAGGCTCGGTATCAATCCCTTTTGGCTCGTTATCGATCTTGGCTAGAGCATTATCCTCAGTATCGACCTTGTTGTCCTTGGCCTCAGCACGGTTCGGTAGTGTCTTTCCGCTCCGGAGGTGTATGGCCACGATTTGTCCTCTCGGGTTCTCGTCAAGGCGGCCCGGAAGTTGCCCTTGAGGTCTTGGAACTTGTGC
Organism: Fallopia convolvulus; assembly: GCA_964016875.1. NCBI lineage: Eukaryota > Viridiplantae > Streptophyta > Magnoliopsida > Caryophyllales > Polygonaceae > Fallopia > Fallopia convolvulus. The sequence continues at coordinate 32,376,455 of OZ024733.1, forward strand.
AGCAAGGTTCCCCAGTTGTGAGTCAACGCTCTTCTTCCAGTTCTCGAACTCTCCCCGCCGTTTCATTTGATTATTGAGGTTAGCTTGGACTCCATTGATTTCATTCTTCACTCCATTGATCCCTTCATGAAGTCCTTGCACCCAGGATGGTGGCTCTTGATAGCCCGGGGGTCTATAAGGTGCGGGTCGTCTATTCGGTGGAGGGCTTGTATAGTTTTGATTTTGATTGGAATTTCCCCAAGTTGGATAATTGTTCGGCCTATCATAATTAGCAGGAGAATTTCTGTATTGTCCTCTCATATAATTCATTTCAGCATATGTCTCAGCAGCTGACGAGCACTTTTATGTCGTGGTAAAAGCGTTGTCAAAGAAATATCCTAACTTCTGAACCTAGGTATAGTGGAAGCAAGGGGTTGTAACCACAGGGACTCAAATTACTTGTTTTTAAATAATATTACTAAGTAATAAGGGGGATTTTTGCAAATCAAACTATTAATCTAAGTAAATAAAACAAAGCAAGTAAAACAATTGAGGTTTCAAATAGAGGAAAAGCGACCAACTAGTTTCGTATCCATTGCATACATGAGTTTTGATCCTTGATTATTCTTATTTCAATTCCTTTGACTAATCTATTGTGAATTCATGGAATTCAAGCTCAAAGTGGTCATTAATATACACCGTCTTTAATAACCTTTTAACCAATTAACCTAGAAAACCTTCTATGTCAAATTGATCATGTGAATTAGTTCAAAGCATTCAATAGAAATTTAGTTCATAAATTCCACCGTCTATTCATGAAGTTTTGTGATTGAATTCTCTTCCTTTGATTAATCTTATTCCACCGTCTATAAGTTTAATGAAAGGATTCATCCATGAACAACCAAATTCCGCCGTCTATTTAGTTACTCTAGTTGTAATTCAACCTAGAAATCAAAATAGGTGATCAATCTATTAAAATTCTAAGCGAATCTAAACAATTAAGCATGGAGAAGTTCAATCTAGTCAAGGCAAACTGAAATAGTTCAAATCTCACAAACAATCATGCATACAATTTCAACTAACTAGTTGGACATGGGAAATTAGCTAGAATATGACATTAAAGAAGAAATTAAACTTAAAAGAGATAGATTTTTCTTCAAATTTGCAATCTAGGGTTTAGTCTCCCAAAGTTCTCTCTCAAGTTGAATAGCGTAGAAAAATAAAGCATAAGTTCCCCAAATAAAACCCTAAAAGAGTATTTTATATCATATCCAAAAACATCCTAAAATAATAATAAGTCGATTAAAAGATAACACGGAAGCCTCGAAGTCAGCGTCACATCAACGCCCCGAAGCGCGGTCACACCACACCGGAGCGCGGTCGCGCTCCACCCCACTCTGCCCGCGCTCAAGCCTCAACATTCAAGTGACACTTTAGAAGCTGTTTTGACCCCCTTCGAGTTAGAACTTGGACTCGGAGTAAAACTATGAATTGTAGCTCTTCGAGTTAGCTTTCCAGTGATACCAAATTCAGCTTCATCCGACCATTGTAGCTCCAAAACCAAGCATTGCAAGATAGAGGTGTCAAAACAAGACTCCAATGCATAGCCCGGATTTAAGCGTTCTTTTCACACAAGCTCTTGGGCCTTAGCTTTTCTAATCTTCACTTGTATCACTCTAAGCTTCATCTTGATCCTCCAAAATCATCTAAGATCCATCTCGTCCATGCTTGTTTACCTAAAGATCTGCAAAACCGAACAAAACAAGCGAAAAAACCCGAATTTCCTAGAAAACCTAAGAACTAGAATAAACTAAGCTAAAACCATGCAAAATAAACAGAAATATGCATCCTAAACACTACCTAAATGCAAGCTATCAACAGCTCTTACCTGCTCAATGTTAGTGCAAGCAAAAGTAATATGGGCCTGAGAGCCACATTCAAGACATTGTTGAGAGGTTTTTAGAAAACTTACCTGTTTCTTTAAACGGTTGACCTCATCACGTAAGAATTGATTTTGAATGTCAGGATCAACTTCGTCTTTGTTTGGAACATAGAGTTATTTTTGAGGCTGGGGTGGTTGTTGGGTCCCATACATGACATCATAATTGGTCAATTTATCCAGTAATTCCCATGTAGCATCAGGCTCCATCTCTATAAAACCGCAAGCAGTATGCAAGTTGATGCGGTTCTTTGTCTCAATGTTTATACCCTGAAAGAATATCTCTTGAAGAACGTATTGCGGTTGTCCATGGGTTGGGCATTGTCTCAACATCTCTTTGAATCGCTCCCATGTCTCCACAAACATCTCATTCGGCAGCTGGTGATAAAAAGTAATACGCTTCCTTAACTCCGTAGTCTTGGCAGGAGGGAAGAACTTAGTCATGAACAACTCCTGTAAGGTTCTCCACGTCCTTACCGATCTAGGAGGTTAGCTTTGTAGCCAGCTCAGGGCCTTACCTACAAGAGACCATTTAAAAGCTTTTAGTTGGACATATTCTAAAGAAATACCATCAGCAAAAATGGTGTCACATAAATCAACAAAATTACGAATATGCTCCATAGGGCACTCAGTTGGTTTCCCTTCAAACTGAGCCCGTTTTAATAAAGATATAAACTGAGATTTAATCTCAAAAGCTCTTTCTATCTCGAGAAGCACTATTGCTGATTCTGGCACCCTCAGTTCCGGATGCATATATTGTTTAGCGTTCCTCGGGATAGCATTCAGTTGTTCTTGTAAACGATAGGTGTTTAATCGTTCACGTTCAGTGGCAACAGTAGCAGTGTCTCAATCAGCTTGTAACGCCTCCATCTGCCTACGGAGGGCGTTCATCTGCTCGGCCATCTCCTCAGGTGTAGCGGCCATCATACAGTTTTCTCGTCTCTTGTGATGAAGGACACGTTCAGGCTCAGAATAATAATCAAATTGATCAAATGCAAGCCTACGTCTTCGTTCTTGCATAAGCTGAGAAAACAAACAAAACTAAACAAATTAGAAACAAAAACGGGGTCGGGCTATTTCCAAACCCACAAGTAATCAAACAAGCACTGTTGCTTCCCCGACAACGGCACCAATTTGTTGAAAGGGTTTCCTGACAATAAATAAATTTGTAGTCAAGACCCCGCTGTGTATATGGAGGTCAGGATCGTCCACGGGAAGAAAATTATGTTTGATTACTTATTCTAAAAAGCGGAAAAATACGGAATTAAAACAAAGAAGATATGAATCAACAAGACAAAGGCTCAAACACCTCAGTACCGACCTTGCCAGGGTCGGTATCGATGCTGTATTTCGATTGGCACAGAGCAAACAACACAGGAACACGCAGGCTCGGTACCGATGTTGTTACCTCGGTATCGATGCAAACACAGAGTAAGAAAAAGTGTTTTCGAATGGGAAAAAGATCTAGGACAAGGGTTTACCACGACATAATCATGCAATTAAGATAGTGTGAAGGATAAATAACATGCCTTGAAGATAAAGCTATCAATTTTCGTTGATTTAAGCAAGCAAATCAATTGATTTTCATGAATTGCTTCACTTTCTACTTCTTTTTAGATCCAAAGTTCATAACTTTCGTTAACAAACAATATCAACTTTCAAGGTTATAACTTTATCTTTCGATCAAGCAATAAACTCGAATTACTCCAACTTTCGTTAAAGCATAAGCACAAAACAAGTAGATAAAAGATAAAAGGCAATCAAGCATTCATCACACATTCAATCATGCACAATCATGTCGGGTTTTCAACCCCGATCCTAGAAAAGAGAACTACTCGCTCATGATCGAAAAGAAACAAGCAATAAAATTAAGAGAGAACGTCATATGAAACAAAACAAAGCTTACTTGAAATTAAAACTCGAAACTTGTCTTTCGAAAACAAACTTCTTCCCCAAGTAATCTTCAAAAGCAAATTAGAAAACTAAAAGAAGATAAAAAAGATCGTGTCTTTCAATCTCTCACGTCTCTCCCTCTGTCTCCAACTGAACGAACCCCTAAACTAGGTTAAAACAAAGGTATTTATACTAGAAAAGCTATCCATAAAGTTTCCATAAAGATAGAACTTCCTAAACTAAAAAGATTACGGAATAAAAATATAACACTACCGAAGTCGGTGCATCTACCGAGCCTGAGAACCTCGGTATCGACCCCTACAGGGTCGGTAGACTCGTTGCTGAACCATCTCGGCCTTACCTTGCTGCAAAACTCGGTACCGAACCCACAGGGTCGGTACCGAGCCTGTTTTCCTTGACTTTTTGTACATTTTCATAGCCTCTTTTGGATTTGCCGGGATCTTTTAAAGACATTCTTCCCTCCTTGACTCGACCATGCTCCGCTACCATCCTCTCGATCTCAAATTCTTCGGAATGCTCCTATTTTGCTTCGAAAACCTACAAAAAACACGAAAACGGAGTAGCTTCCATACTTTTAAAAAAATATGCAAACTTATCCAAAAACATACGAAACAAACACTAAAACTAGACTAAACTTAAGCTAAACAACTTAAGAAAAACACTTAAAAAGTATACTAAAAATACGAACATCAGTTTGAAATCAAAGAAACAGTCTACTGTCAGTAGAAGTTCCTTAGAGGCTGAGCATAGAAAATTAGCACAAGTTGCATCTGAAATCACTTGGTTGGTCCGGTTACTTCAGGTGCTTGGTGTTTCTATTATCAAACCAGTTGAGCTTTGTTGTGACAATAGGTCTGCCATTCAGAATTTTCAAAATCATGTGTTTCATGAACGAATGAAACACATAGAAATTGACATCCACTTCACAAGAGACAAGGTCCTTGATGGCTTACTTCAACTCAAATTTGTTCCCTCTTCCTCTCAAGTCGCAGACTCCCCACCAAAATTTTGCCTTCTGACAAGCAAGATAATCTTCTCTGCAAGCTGGGGATGATTCCAATTCACCCACTAGCTTGGGGGGGGGGGGAGGGGTGTTACATTATAGGATATTTCTTTTACTTTCCAACAATATAGGAACTACAGAACTAATATTTAATTATCACAAAAGTGCTCTCTAGGGATCCACGCATATATAAAGTGTATTTACTCTGAAATTGCGGTATGAATGAAAGCAATCTTTTCTGGCCGTTCTCTTGTTCCTTTTCAAAACTGCCAACTTTCCATTGATGACTTAAATAAACTTCTCAAATTACTCTTAGATTAAAGTGAGCTCATTGAGCTTCACAGTAGTCATAGGAATGGTCATATTTCTAACATGTTCTAAATGAGATGGAAAATGGCTATAGGCTGTTCAAGCAAAAGATTAACACCAAGCAGAAAGGAAAAACATAAGAAGCAAGAATATTGGCAACCCGGTTAGCTTCATAGTAAATATGACGAAACCATATTTCTCAGTTTTTACTAATAAAGTCATGACATTACTATACCAAACTAAAACTTGGATTTCTTTTTTAATTTATCTTACAATTTAAATAACCCAGAATAACCCGGTTAGCTTCATGTAATGATTCTAAATCATATTAGAAAGTGTTTGAAAGATTCAACAACAACAAAATTGACCATTTGACCTAGTGTAATTCTGCTCCAGCGAAATCTGGGTGTTAAGATAGGGGCATTCCCGGTTTAACTCAGGGGAGGTTAGACATGGGTTCCAGTTCCACGAAACCGATGAACCGGCGGGAAACCGACAGGAACCGAAACCACGGTTCCGGTTTCCACTAAGCACCGGTTCCGGTTCCTCCAACCCCCGAAATCGGAGAACCGGGTGGAACCGTCGGTTCCACCAATAAAAAATAAAAATAGCCTAACCGTGGTCGCGATTTGGCTATCCGCGACCGCAGTTAGGCTAACCGCGATCCCGACCCATTGGACTGCGGTCGCGGTTAAGCTATTCTGTAAGAAAATTAAATTTTGATTTAATTTTTATTATTATTTCCGGTTCCGGAACCGAGAAGAACCGGCCAGAACCGGAACCGAACCGGGGAAACCAGCCCAAGGCCAGTTTCGGTTCCGGTTCCATGGTTTCTAGGAACCAGAAACGCCAGTCCCGGAACTGGACCCGTGTCTAGGGGAGGTGCGCCCGAAAGGTCCGAAGAAAATGACCAAACAAGCACCCGGTAAGCCAAGAAAAACGACCCATAAACACAGAATATAGCAAAAAACCACAAAACAAACAAAAAACAACAACAAAACAAAACGCCTAAACCACGAAAATCGAATGAAACCGTCTTTCCCGGCGACTAGCTCTCCACCACCTTACATTCTGCTAGATCTGCTGAAATCTCCAACTCCTGCCTTATGTTATCCTTCCACTATTTCTTCGCTCGTCCCTTGACTCTACGAACTCAAAAGATTGATGATGGTTCTAAATTTTGGAAAATGTAGTAGAGCTGTCAAAATTCTGAACCCAAAAAATAACCCACCGGCTCACTCTAAAACCCAATCCAACTGATCCAAAACTAAATTTTGAACCGAATTTAATTCAGACCCAAGAATATGCTAACCGAACCGACCTGGCCCAATTAACACATATATAATCGAACTAAATTTGGAAAAAGAAATGTAAAGATGACGTAAATATCATACTCAAACTATTACCACCCATTTGAAACCTTTAAAAAAGCACAATAATCTCCTGTTGATCATGCTAATCCAAACCATAAACAACACACAATAACCATAATTAACTTTACATAATAATCTCTTCGTTCAAGGCTTTTCGACCTTGATCAACCATTTCACCCAACTTTCGAGAATATATAACACAGAGAATGAGAGAAAATAAAAGAAACCCTAGAAATGGCGACATACAAGGACTACGATTACCTCTTCAAAGTGGTGCTAGTCGGAGACTCTAGCGTCGGAAAGACAAATCTGATCTCCAGATTCTCCAAGAACGAGTTCAATATCACGTCCAAGCCCACAATCGGCGTCGAATTCGCCAATCGATGCATCCGCGTCGAGGATAAGGTCGTTTGGGCGCAGATTTGGGACACCGCCTGACGAGAAGGGTAATTTCTAGTCCTGTTTCGTTCAATTTTTGTTGCCTACCATGGTTGACCATGTTAAATGTCAACCCTTTAGGATACATATGAAGCTAATTTTGTGTTACAGACATGTTTTCTTATGGATTTCATTAATCCATGAACTGTTGGAGATGAGTTTGTGTGCTGAAAGGCCAATTCTACGACAAAATTGGTGATTTATTTGTGAGACTGTGTACTGTTTAGATTATCTAACTTAAATACATCAATTTAATGCAACTTAATGTATTAAATATGGTAATCCGAGTCAAGATTATGCCATCCTTGCTCTAACATCTCAATTTGGTCTTATCTTTGCTAGCTAGCTGGTTTTCCTTGGACAAGACTACTTTTATCTGTTTTTCCACTTATAATACTATAAACCATGTAATTGAAGTGTGTATTGTTTGTTTTGTTTGGTTACTTTCATGGATATCATTTCATTTGCCATCATAGACCTAAGAAAACTTGACTAGTCATTATACATGGCCCCAATAAAGATGCAATGGGAAAAAAGATTGACCATTTTGGGCCAATTAAGAAAGTAGAGTAATTGAGTGCATTGATGGGTGGTTGAAGTTTTGGTGGGCACACTAAGTTCATCTATTAAGTGGAAATCAACTTATTGGGCGCTTTGATTCCCAATTATGAGGATTTCATTTCAGGTTTCTATAATTAGAAAGAATTCATAAACGGACGCTCTTTAATTTTCGGTTTCTCTTAGGGCATAGTTCAAGAAGCCTGAATTGGAAAAGCTTCTAGTGTGTTGTGTGTGCTCTTTTGCAAGGGCTTCATTTGGTTTTTCGGTTCTTTCATGGTTTTAGAGGTCTTTTTCGCCTTGTCTATTTCTAGTGGCCTTTTGTTTTTCTCTCAGTTTTTCGTTTTTCATTTTGAATTTACCCCTAAGTATAGTAGTTTCTAAAATAAGAAAACTTAACCGGTTATTATTACCATCAAATTTGACAATGTGAAATTGTGAATCTATGTTTATTGGTAGAGACCACCCCATTACTCCCGCATACTACAAAGTCGCAGTAGGCGCATTGCTCGTGTACGACATCACAAGACACGTCACATTCGAAAACATACAAACATGGTTGAAGGAGCTAAGGGATCACACAGAACCAAACATTGTGATAATGCTTGTTGGAAACAAGGTGGATTTGAGCCATTCGCGATCTGTAAGTGCAGAAGATGCAAAAGCATTTGCTGAGAAGGAGAACATTATTTTCATGGAGACGTCTGCACTTGATTCCATTAACGTTGAGAAATCTTTCTTTGATATGCTTTTTGGAATTTGTCATGTTTGGAAACATGATAAAGGCGGTGTCTCGGTTGTCAAGAAGGATGGTTATTCATGTGAGTGCATAAGTTATAAAAATTGCAGTTTTAAGTAAAAGGGTTTTCTTACTCTTTGTTTCCTTGTGCTTAAGTTAAAATTTTAGATGTAGGTAATGGTCTCGATTCCTAATATGTCAAATTCTTGTAATGGTCTCAAAAGCATAAGGATAAGTAGTAGTCATAGGGATAGTCAAATTTCTAACATGTCCTAAATGAGGCTAGGTGAGAAATGGCTATAGGTGTAATATCCGAGTTCATTTTTCCTACTCGATCGAAAAAATTAATTTCTTGGGTTACAAGCAATCGAGTGTCTTGAACCATAAGTAACCTCGATATTAGAAATAATTACTAATATTAGTATTTAAGAAATTTCTATGCAAAACCATATCTTACTAATTATTAATCTTATCTAATACCATCCGTAGCCTAACTAAATTATTTCAATTTTATAAAACTAATTAGTTGAACCTATCCTAATTAAACCTTAATCCAATTCCTTTTTAACTAGTGTAATTCCCGTAAATTTACGGGTAGTTTTAAAAATTATACTATATAATATATTATAATAAAAAAAAGATAATGTGTATTTTAATAATTATTTTATTATTATAATTATTAATGATATTTATATTAAATGTAACGATTTTTTTGTTTTCTAATCTTTAAGATAAAACTAAATAAACATGGAAAATATTTTTTCTAAATCAAACCTTCTACATTCACTTTTAAGTATAATAAATAAAAATAAATAAATAAACAAATAAAATGATTGGTTCTTAAAGTGTCATGTAGCACAAATTTTATAGATAATTTATTTCTATTTTATTATGTATTAATTTAGATATAAATAGAAATTTATATCGATAACCTTTTATCAATAATCCGATAAAAATATTTTAGCATAATCTTAAGATAGCATATATAATATTGCTTTTCAATATCAATAAACATAGATAGAAATTTATATAGATAAAATTTTATTTTGATACATTAATTATTTTATAAAATCTAAAATTTCCTTTTTTTATATATATGAATTTTTAAGAATAAAATCAATATTTAGATAGATAGAAAACTATATATATTATCTACTTTATAAAATCTTAAATCTTACCCTAAAAAAGCTTCAATCTTTATAAATTCATTTTTTTATTTAGTAATGTTTATTACTTAATTAGTCTTTTTAAAGTATAATTGCATATTAATTAATTACTATATGAAACAATCTGTGTATATAATATGATATCTATCCATTATCTATTTTATGAAGTGGTTAAGAATTTAAGATAAATCGTGATTTCTAGAATTATTATTAGAGTATAATGTGTAGGGTATTTCTAGAATTATTATTTTAGTTTTTTAAGTTGAAAAAAGGTTTTTCATTAATTTATTTAGGTTATGACATTTGGCGCAAATTTTTAGATAGACTTGGTTTCTGCTTTATAATGTATTAGGGTAGATCGGGGTTTGGAGTTTTTCTCTAGCCACTTTCTTCCTCACAAGGCCGTCAGTTTCCTCGCGTTCTTTCAGTACCAATCGCCTTTGCCTTCTTCTTCTCCAATTCAGTTCTCGCCTTCGTGCATCCTTTCTCCGTGTCGCTCGCCACTATGATTCGTGATGTGGCCGATTCGCGCAAAACTAGAGCCGTCGGTTGTCGCCGGTAAGTGCGCCGCTTAATTTTTTGAGTAAATTACACAAAACTAGAGCCGTCGGTTGTCGCCGGTAAGTGCGCCGGTTAATTGAAAGCTTTTTGTGTTTATGGGTGGTTTTGTGAAAATTAGCTTTTTATGGGTGATTTTTTGAAAAGTAGCATAATTTAAGGGTGGTTTTGTGTAATTTACTCTAATTTTTTTGGCATTCTTTTCCATTCATTCATCTGGGTTGAATCTTGGAAGTGATCGGCAAAATGTGTGCATTCAGTTGTAGGGAGTTCGGGGTGTGCGACGATTAGGATGCTTGGTGGTAGACTTGGGGAGTGAGTGGTGATCAGTCTTTTCTTTTGGGCGAGTCCAACAGAGGGTTTGAGATCAGGGCTGGAATAGGATTTTGTTTCAAGTATAGGGGTTTAAGGGTTTGTGTAATCTTGTTTAGGAGTAAACAGGATTTTAAGTCGGAGGTTATGCACTTATGCTGTTTTAGGGGGCGGTCAATACGATTAGTATTTGGGTACTTTAGGTCCAAGGATCGGTTCTGGTATTAATGAATTGATGGTGTTGCTTTAAATTTTGTGTGTTGGTGTCTACGTGGACATGCAGGTTTGCATTTGTGATCAAGTGTTAGTTAGCCAAGGGGTTGAATAAGTGATTGGTAATTTACTATTTAATAAGGTTAGGTCTTTTAGTTAATTAGTATGAGAGGTCGTTCACTTTATTATTAGTATGAGTAAGGGTATTGGTGGGCAAGTAATTTAGTACAACTCTTGTGAATCTACGCGTGTAGTAATCGAGTTAGGGTTGTGGAGTCTGGGTTGATGAATTTCCTAATTATGAATCAGTGTTATTAAAGCCTATCATTTTATTATTTAGGAAATCTTTCCGTTTGAAGACCTTGATCTCCCAAAATAAGCTGAATAATATCAATTTAAGGTAAGTCGTTTTCGACTTGCTCGTTTCTTCTCTATCCTGTTAGATTCTATGTCGTTATTGTAGGATTGGTTTTGGGAACTAGTCCCGAATATCTTTTTGAAGTGTTTTGGAATGTCTTGTGTTGTTGTGTACAAATTGATTGTTAAATGAGTTTTATCGAAAAAAAAAGTTTTTTAATGTTTTATGTGTGTTGGTACCGTTTCCGGCATGGCCCCATCGTAGCTGGCGGAGAGGAAGAGTTGTCTATGTATGGTCCGTGTGACAGGGAAACCTTGCCCCTTCAAAACTAAAAATATTATCTATGTGTTTTGGCAAGTGCTCCAGTGGAGGCTTAGCCGAGGTTAGAAGGGAGATTGTGAAGTAGAGTGAGAGGGCCTGCCTCTGCACTCGGCGCGGGGTCGAGCGCCTTGAAGGTTGGATTGCGAGATGGAGGAATTGCATTGTTGTAAAACTGTGTTTGTGAATGTGTATGTGGCTATGTGTGACTAACCAAAACTAATTTAGGTATTAGTCTTTAGAGTTATGAGTGCGTTTGTGGACTTGGATGCTGATCTTAGAAATGTTTTTCAAACGTATTGCAATTTCCGCATTCTTTCTAACTTGATAGATTAGTAGCTGACCCTTCGGGGAATATTTTTCAATTCCAGGGAGCCGTGCATGAGTCGAGGCCAGATGGCGGGGCGGAACGGTGAAGAGCGCGTGTCATAGATGGGTTGGGTTACTTTAGTTTCTCTTGTTATATTAGGGAGTTGAATTTCTTATTATGTCGGATTTATTATTATGTGATGTTATTATTGTTACTAGGTTAATTCGTCAATGATAGGATTTTTTTTCGGGTTTGAATAATTATGTTTTCGGGAATGCATGCATAACTATGTTTTCTAAGTTTTACTAAATAAAAGGTTGGATGTTTTATTAAGTTTTCTCGTCGTGCCCGCGTTGCAAGATCCTAAAGTGTTGATGTCAACCCACTTAAGTAGTACATGGTAAGGTCTACTACTAAGTAACGCCTAGTGGAAAGACGGGGTGTGACAATAGGTGGTTCAAGCAAACAATGAAAACCAAGCAGAAAGGATAAACATAAGAAGTAAGAATATCGACAACCCTGTTAGCCTCATGGAAAATAGGAAGAAACTGGATTTCTTAGTTTCTATTAATAAGGTTCAAGTAAAAGATAAAAACCAAGCAGAAAGGAAAAACATATATGATTACTTCTTATATAAGAAGTAAGAATATCGGCAACCCGGTTAGCCTTACGGAAAATATGACGAAACTAGATTTCTCAGTTTCTACTAATAAAGTCATGATATTATGACAGCAGACACTACTAATAATGTCATGACATTATGATACCAGACACTACTAATAAAGTCATGTGGGGGCAACCCACCAGGGGCGCGTCGCCCCTTGGACCCCCGTTGATCGGTCGTGGGACGCTGCCCTCCGAACCCCCTCCAGGGGGCCCTCCTTGAACCTCTAGTTTTTTATGAGTGATTTTATCTACTTATGGTTTTTTATGAGTGGTTTTATCTAAACCATCGTTTTGGGTTAGAAAAACCTAATTTGTGGCTATATATGCATGTTTTAGGACAACTTCGTTTTATCTACCCATTCCTCTCCTCTCCTAATCTCCATTATAGATCCCTTCCAATATAACTCCTAATACCCCTTCCAATTTCACTCCCAAAGTGATATGGAGTATTATACACAACTCCTCTCCCAATCTTCTAGTAATCCAAATGCCCTTTCCCGTCGAACTTTGTTTAGGCTCAACCGCCACCAACACCCATAAGCTCTGATAGAAGTGTGGATCTTTCTTCTAACCCGGACTATAACACCCAACCGGAAGGTGCGCGTGGTGGTGGATCTCGTGGCGTTGGATCTTGTGGTGCTGGATCTCGTGGATCTGATGGGAGTGCTAGTGTCGCACCTAGACAAGCAATTGAAAAGTGTCATTGGGAGCCAAAAGACATTGTGCTCTTCACTAGCGCTTATATCTACATTGATGCAATCCAAGGCACGGAACAGAAGTCGAACACGTTTTGGGAGCGTGTTGAGGAGAACTACGCTCGGTACAAAAAAAGCCACCAAACTCCTAGATCGACAAGCACATGTACCGAGATACAATAGAGTTAACAAGGATGTTACATTGTTTGTTGGTTGTTACAATAGGGCTCTCAATACTCGAGCTAGTGGCAAATTGGATGTGGATGTTTTTGATAAGGCTAAGATAGACTATAAAGAATGCCACCCAAAGCATGAAAGGTTTGAAGATGAGGTGGTATGGCACATCATGAGCCATCAACCAAGATGGAATATTGAGTACATGCTTACAAAAAATTAGCAAAACACAAGCTCGGGGAGTAGTGGATAAAAAAAGATCGAGGGCCGACGCTGAAGACAATTCGAGTAACCATGATCCTGATACCCCGGTAAGTGCATGGAACGCTAATACAATCCAGCGTCCCATCGGGATAAAGGACGCAAAGGAGGCTAGAGGAAAAAAGAAGATTATGTATGCTGAACTAGATGAGAAGGGCTTCATTTGTGTGGAATCGATCAGAGCTAATTGGAATCGATCAAGAAGGAGGAGCTGTGTCTTAGGGAGAAAGAGGTGGAAAAAATATCTTGCGATAGAAGAGAAGAATAAGCAAAAGAAGTGGGGGCATTGATGAACCTTATCAAGTTGGAATCGGTGGAACCACTCCCTCTTGCAAATCAAATGGTGAAGAACCGAATCATGAATGATCTTGGCATACCATATTGAAGGGTTTCATTTGTTCTAGGAAGGGCTTTCGAGTTTTTTGTTGTACTATTTGTTGTTCTTGTTTGCTTTTCAATTGGCTTGTTGTTCTAGGTTTCTTCATCGAGTGTGTTTTTTCTAGCTTGCTTTCAAATTTTTGTGGTTCTGCCAGCTTAATGTAATCCATGTTTAATGCAATCTTTATTTAATTTAATCCATGTTTAATGTAATCCATATTTCAAATTTGTGTGGTTCTGCCAACATCAAAATTTGTGTGGTTCTTCCAACTTCAGAATTTGTGTGGTTCTTGGTTCTGCCACCTTCAGAAACTGTGTGGTTTGACCACCTTCAAAGATTTTGAAAATTTTGAATTTGCTATACAAACCATAGTTTACCAAGATGAAAAGATCACCCTTCATATCCGTACTATCAAATTTTGAATATTCCTATATTTAAACTGTTCATTGACTCTTCAAGGTCAACACACTCTTCAATAGATAGTGAGCTAGAGGAGTCTTTAAGCCAAATGCGGGCTATGTACGAGTATCTTCAACAAGCTACCCTAACCAAAAGGAACCCACACGAGGAAGAAGATCAAGAAGAGGAGGCATTCGAGCCCACATTGAAAGACGAAGGGAAGCAGGGCACGAATGACTATACAATGATTACTTCTTAGACAATCCAAGAGTATAAAATTAAATATAAATATAGTCAAATATTAAACAATTCAACAACCAAAAAATACCCTAAACAACCCAAATAGACAATTAAATTTGAATGTATTTGAATAAATAAATTTGGTTACAAACACTATTAAACAACTCAAAAAAATAGCCTAAATAACCCAACAATATACAATTATATTTAAATATAGTCAAATATATTCAATATTGGTATCTATTGAAAGATAAAAAAATAATATGAATTATGATAAAAAAATTATTTTAAATGTTTAAATTGCCTATTTGAGTAATTTAAACAAATGAGCATTTTAAAATATCTTCAAAATGCAACTTAAAAACGAGCTACAACTGTCCACGATATTTAAAAAAAAAAGAGTTGCACCTATGCAATGCAACTTTTTAACCCTCTTAGGTCCAAAACGTTGTGTTTTGTTCCCCTAACCCCGCTCTTTTCCTACTATCCATGAGATTTTGAAAAAAAAATTCCTTGTAGGCTTTATTTTTTTTATCAGGTAAGATTTTGGTGAATTGGGAAATTACCCAATACTAATAGCATCTAGGTGGATGAGAGCAGTAAGTTCTGGGTGGTGGCCTATAATCCGTTGTGGATAAGAGCGCGCCAATTTAGCAATTTTGTCTGCCACAGAATTTGCATCTCTGTGTATATGTGAAATGATCGTGTTATCCAACGAAGAGCATTACATTAAGAAATCTGTTACAAGCATATCAATTTCCCATGGGCATTTACCTTCTTGTTTTAGCTTTGATCAATACAGTAAAACCTCTCTAAATTAATACTCGGTAAATTAATAAACTCTCTAAATTAATATTTTTCTCTGTTCCCGACTTGGGCCAATAGAAAATTTAACAAATTTCGATAAGATAATAAGATAATATATTTACAAAAAACTATTATACAAATATAAGGTCCCATTAATATCATAAATTAATAATTATATAAATTTACTTATACATATATAAATTTACATATACATAACTAAGATAATCTAATGAAATATGATTGTAGTGTTGTTTGTTTTTTTCTTAAGTCTATTTGGTGCTCATATTTAATTTTTCTTGTTGGATCCAACCTTTGTAGCGTTGTTGTGTTAAAAATAAATTTTACAATGTCAACTATAATTCATTGAGACTTCATCCTTATGAACGAATTTTGCAGTGTCTAAAATAATTTGCTATTGCCTCTTACTCAACATTAACTATCCAAGTCGAAACTACAAGATTTATAGGAAACAAAACATTGATCTTACATGGATCAGATAGTGCATCTTGAAAGCTCTTATTACAAAAAAGCTCTTTAAATTAATAAATATTTATTTATTGGTTAATTAATATCTCTATAATATAATAAAATAACATGGTCCCAACCCTATTAATTTATAGAGGTTTTACTGTATTAGGTTGTCGCTTTCGATTCTATTTGTTTAATTCCTAATTCTCTTACAAGTCGGAGGCCCTTATATAGAGCCATAGTTTCGGCCTTTAGTATTGATTGATCACTTATTTTCTCAGAATATATTTTCCAGACTTCTCCCTTGTCGTTTCTAATTATTACATCAATGGTAGTTGGCTCGTTTTTCGCTTTCTGCGTGTAATTTTC
The DNA here is from genome assembly GCA_964016875.1 of Fallopia convolvulus. Taxonomy (NCBI): domain Eukaryota; kingdom Viridiplantae; phylum Streptophyta; class Magnoliopsida; order Caryophyllales; family Polygonaceae; genus Fallopia; species Fallopia convolvulus. The sequence continues at coordinate 32,392,400 of OZ024733.1, forward strand.
GTGTAATTATTTCAGCTTCGATTATGAATATGAAGGGAGATAATGGGTCACCTTGCCTCAAGCCTTGTTCTGGTTTAAATAAATCTGTTGGGCTATTATTCACTAGTAAAGAGAAGGAAGTGGTCGTTACAGATTCTCGATCCATCCTATAAATTTTGTGCAGAAACCGAATTTTCTCATGATTACAAACAGATATTCCCAGTCGACATGGTCATATGTTTTTTCCATGTCGAGTTTTATTGATATCGAGCCTTTTTTTCCTTTTCGTGGTTGCAATGAGTGAAAAATTTCATGTGCGATCAATATATTGTCTTGTATTGCTCTTTTTTCTACAAAGGCTCCCTGTAGTGGGCGTATAATTATTCCTATTTTTGTTTTAAGATGCTATGTATGAATTTTAGCTATAATTTTATAAATTGTACAACATAAGCTTATTTGTCGGAATTTTTTTTGCGTGTTTGGGTTTTCACATTTTCCCAAAATGAAAAACAATTTTATAAATTGTTTTAAGATGCTTCAGCATTTTCCCGAAATGAAAAAATCCTTTCACTGCTTGGATCACAGTATTCCTTACAATATGTCAGTATTTCTGATAGAATTCTGTCGTCATTCCGTTTGGTCCCAGAGATTTGTCTTTGCCTAGATTGAATACAACATGCCTAATTTCCTCGTTACTCACATCTTTTGTTAGGTCACAGTTGTCTTCATTACTAACTTCCTTTTGGATTAGTTCGAGATACTCTTCCAGGATTGGAGTTAAGTTACAAAATTTCTTTGCTCTTTGTTTGAATTCCTTATTAATTTCGTTTCCAATATTTTCTTCTCCTATTATAGGTACTCCAGCCATATCCCATAGTTGCTTAATTATTCTCCTAGTTCTTCTTCCTGTTACCCTTCTATTAGGGGTGTCCAACGGGCGGGTTGATCCGTAACACTACCCGACTCGCCCACAATTTTACGGGTTACGGGTCAGATTTTTTAGTTTATGGGTTACGGGTCGGGGTTTTTTAGTTTACGGATCGGGTTACGGGTCGACCCGCCGGGTTACAGGCTGACCCATAATATTAAAAAAAAAAATTATTGTTACAGTAAGTGAAAGGGATAAATAAAAGTTTAGGGGTTAAATGGGTCGAAAAGGGTCAAATGGGTCAATTTTACGGGTTGAAAAGGGTCAAATGGGTCAATTTTACCCGTTTGACCCTTTTCAACCCATTTGACCCGGTCAAACGGGTCAACCCATAACCGACTCGTAAACTCGTAACCCGTTTTACGGGTTGCGGGTCAGGTCGCGGGTCGACTTTATTTTTTTTACGGGTCGACTCGTTGGATAGCCCTACCTTCTATGGAAGTATTTATTGTTGGCATCATTTAGTCTTATTTGCTTGCATTTAGCTTCTTGTAGGCGCTATTGAAATCTTAATTCTCAAAATACGCTTGTTTTACAAAAAATTCGTATATAGACTAAGAAATGAGGTTGAGATCATGTCATGACCTAAACTGAATTTTGAGATAGAAGGAGTGATTAAGGAGAAAGATTAGGGATAAGGAGGAGATTAGAGAAAAGAGTTGCAGAGGATAAGAGTAAAAGAGATAAAAGTTGTTTGTTCATTGTTCAAAGATACCCGTACAAGTGAATAGGAACTAGGCATTTATAGGCTTTTGGCCTATTTACAAATTATGTCCATATATTTCCTATATTACACATTCCTAACAATACTCCCCCCCTTAAAGAACCTTGTCCTCAAAGTTCCATACTAAGGAATTGAAGCAAAACTTGAATTTTTCTATGTAGACAAAGAGGCTAGCAATTAGAATTGTTGACATTTGCAAACACCCCCAACAGGACAAACATGGGTAGCAACTTCATCACAATAATGAAGACAAATCATGGATGTCTTCTGATTTGATCACCTCCATCACCACATAGGCACATACGGAATCAAAATTGAATGCATAGAAGCTGAATTTTATTGTCCAACATCAGCATTTGTTTTCCCCTATCAAAAGGCATAAAAAGTGGTTCACCATTTGCTCTCATATAGTTGATTACACCAGCCCAATTCAAGCCAAAACTCCAATATCTACAACCCACTGACTTGAGATAAAAAAATCAGCTTTTGACTTTGCAAGCATTCACTTTCCTCTAGCTCAACAAACCAGGTTAGGATTCCACCCGAATCAAAAATCACCAAACCACCACTCATGACAGTGGCTTTTTGGAGAGCAAAATCAAATTTCTTATCAACTCTTGGATTCAACAGCATATGTATATCTCCATTGACTCCTTTGAATTCAGTCCTCCAGGAAGAACTCTTTTTGTTGGAAATTGAGAAGCTAAATGAATTTTTGCACAACCGAATAGTAAAACACTGAGCATTCATCTGCCCAAACTCAGCAAAGTGCACTCCACCAGCAACATCAGCAAGGCTCATCATTCTCATGCAAAAGTCGACCACAACCATATGAAAACACGCAAGGAATGAACCTTTTCCTCTATCATAAGGCAGAAATTCAATACCTAAACTAGCAACAAACGACTCGGGTCTAATCAAATTTGAGCAAAGTTCATCAATGACAACAACTGATAATCTACATTTGGTCCTAGAAAATTTGTTGTAGTCTAAACCAATGAGAAGCATTTCTCTAAACACCTGATATGCACTATGAATTTCCAATAAACCCCTTGAAAAATTCCCAAAGTCAGCCACACTTCCTGATGAACCACGGCATGTATCAATAGGCTTAGTATCAAAATCGAAAAATTCCATTGAAAACTCACATGGAAAAAAACCAGTGACCATTTCTTGGCTAGATGCTATGATTTTTGAGCCCGCGCAAATCACCTCTATAGATTTCTTTGAAAAGTCTGATTGACTTTGAAGTTCTTTAGGCTCCTCGATAGTCTCTGTCAGTTGGCCCATATCTTGCTCCGTATTTTTCACAATGTCCTGCAAAGCATCATAATGCAGTTGTGCTTGCTCATAAGCTATGGCCAAAGTTCGAGGTCGACTGAGCTTGACAATGTTTTTGACCTCTTGTTTCAACCCCCTAATGTAGCTAGTTACGAAATAAGCTTCAGGCAAACTAGGGTTGAAAGATAACATGACAACTCTCAATTCCTCAAACTTCTCAGTGTAGCTCTCCACATCACTTTCTTGTGCCAGTTTATTAAAATCTTCTACCACTTCCACCCCTAGACGCTAACCAAATCGGACGCAAACAGCCTCACAAAATTCATCCCAAGAAACCATTGACTTTGGCATTAAAAACCCATGTACCCAGTTATCAGCTTTCCCACTCATATGCAAAACAACAATTTCTACTTTCTCACTTTCAGAAATACAGAAAATCTTGAAATATTTCTCTTTTCGAACCCAACTTCTTGGATGTAATCCATCAAAAGTAGGAAATTCTAGCTTAGGGAAGCGTTGATTACCTCTTAATGTCGACCCAAAAGACGAGCTCCGCTCAGGTTCCCTGCTGATGTCTTCGACCGAAGCCCTTTGAGTTGCATTTCCCTGACTCTGACCAAGATTCTCGTAATCTGATTCAACACGATGTTGATGCAGCTCTTGATTCGGTCTCGATCCACCTTCTATTGCCTTAAAAAGCATCTCCATATCACGATTCATATTGCTCAACATGTCAAATAAACTCCTCATCTGCCTTTCCCCCAATTTCTGCGCGTTCAGCAATTCTTGATGCGCTTTATCCCATTTTGAATTTTGCTCCTCAAATTGAACCTGTTGCGCGTCCAATCGCTGATTTGTATCACCAATTGCGTCAACCATCTTGGAAATTTGTAGCTCCGATTTTCGTTGACCTTCCTCCAGCGTCTTCATCCGAGTGCCATCCGCCATTGCCGAAGATCAGAGGCTCTGATACCAATTTGTCATGACCTAAATTGAATTTTGAGATAGGAGGAGTGATTAAGGAGAAAGATTAGGGATAAGGAGGAGATTAGAGAAAAGAGTTGCAGAGGATAAGAGTAAAAGAGATAAAAGTTGTTTGTTCGTTGTTCAAAGATACCCGTACAAGTGAATAGGAACTAGGCATTTATAGGCTTTTGGCCTATTTACAAATTATGTCCATATATTTCCTATATTACATATTCCTAACAGATCAAAGTTGTTGATCAGAACACTAGTAGGCTTGGCAATTTCACCCGTACCCGATAGTTACCCGAAAAACCGATTAAAAACAGGTGAAAACGGGTTTCGAGTGATGGAACGGGTATGGTTTTGGGTATGGCCTCACCCGACCCGACCCGGCCACCCGACCCGATCACCCGGTTTTTTGTCCCACATCGAAAAATTGGTAAAAGGAGAGGAGAAGAGGAGCTTATAAAAAGGGAAGGAGAGGTGAAGAAGGTTAAATGTTTGAACCCTAACCATAGAGATGAGCTTTGAGGCTTTCTAATTAAATCTATTTTTTGCTAATCCAATGGGTAGGCCCATATAAATAGGTTTAAATTTTAGTTTAAAACTAGTTGTACCCGTCATGTCATGCACAACTATGGTTTGGTAATTTATTGCCCGTACAATGTACAAATTTTTTATTTATTGGAATTAAATAAAAAAATTATATCTAAATTATTAAGTTTAATGTTGAGAAAAAAAAAGATTATTAAGGTAAAATAATGTACATTTCTCCTTTTCCTTGATGATTGACTGGCTTAAAATCGTTGATGCCAAATCAAAAATAATTCCCTAGTTACTCAACTAGTATAGTTGGTAAGTCGGGGTCGAACCCAAGAGACACTTGTAATTCTAAGTAATATTATTATCAACTCAAAGAAGTAACAAAGGGGGGATTTTGATTAATAAACTAACACTAAGAATTGAAACAAATAGAGCAAGTAGTCAAACAAAGCAAAAGTTGGATTTTTATCAATTAGGGAAAAGCAATCCTATTCAAGTATCCACTTTTCTTCCTCAAGTTATTGATCCTAGATTCAAACAATTTATTTCTTTTGGCTATTCCTATCCTGATCAAAATTATAACATGACAACGAGACATGTAAACTTAATATCCAAATAATTCATGAAACGATCATAAATAATAAGGATATTAGCAATAAGAACAAGGATAAACAGGATACATGCAATTGAATTCCAACGAGTCAAACAATTAACATGCATTCAAATCCCTTTCTCAATTGTTTTAGTCCAACGAGTCCTAAATCAATTGAGTTGCTACAAAGATCAGGCTTTGCTACGAGAAAACCTAGATCTAGCAATAGATAATATCAATTCCAACAAGTTAGCTAGGCCTGAAAGAATTAACACAATCAATAATAATTACGCACAATAGAATTGAAATAACTTGTAGAAATAAACCTGTAAAGACGAATCTCACAACAACTTGAGTCTGAAAAGCTTCAACTTGAATAGAATCTAAGAAGTTTAGTTCTCCATAAGAGAGAAAATACCAAATTCTGAAATTAGGTCTAGAAGAGAAAAGAGATCCAAAACAAAGGATGAAACTAGGTTTTTAAGTAGCCAACTAAAAACACAAAAGGAAAGATATAATTAAAAACAAGTAAAGATAAGCTCGAAAGATCCTCGTGCGCGAGCAGCTCAGATGGGTCGCGATCGCCCTTTTTGATGGCCGCGATCGCGGTCTAGACTAATTTGACTAGGCGAGTCGGTGTAAAGCCGCGATTGACGATTTTGATGGCCGCGATCGCGGCCTGTCTCTGACAACATTCTGACGGTACTTTCGGATGCTCTTTTGACCCACTTAGAGTTAGAATTTGAAATCGCTGCAAAAACATGAATTGTAGCTCTTCGAGTTAGCTTTCCAATGATACTAAATTCAACTTCATCCGATCGCCGTAGCTCCCGAACCAAGCATCACAAGAAAGTGGTGTCGAAACAACAACTTCAATGGATGGTCCGGATTTAAGCATTCTTTTCCACAACCTCTTGGGCATTAATGATCATCAGAAGTGACTAGAATATCCTTAGAAAAGACACTTGAATATCTCCAATCTTGTATCCTTCAACTTAACCACTCCTTGCTCCTCAAAACATCCTAAAAACACGAAAACACAAGAGTAGACACCGAAATGCAAAAACTACAAAAACTAAGCAAAACACATGCAACTACCTAAGATTTAAACATAAATATGCCCTAAAACCAATTCCTAAATGCATGCTATCAAATTCCCCCATGCTTAAACCTTGCTTGTCCTCAAGCAAGAAATAGATTTAACACCCCACAAACAAGCAATTCATGCATCCACTTTGATAAATGCTTAAGCAAGAATAACAAGAGACATGATTCAACAATTGACATCATAGCATGTATTTTGGCATCCAACAAGATCAAGTAAACACATCCATCCTAAACCTCACTAGGAACAAGAACATGTGTTTTCACTCTCACTCATGTGTTTAAGGGGTATACGTGTTTTGATCGCTCGCCTCTCACGGTGTGCGAGGGTCTAGAGATACAATTTATAACCCGACCCCGTTGTAGTACGTGGTGGGTGTCGAACACTCGGGAAGTCTACTCGATCGATGTGCCTAGACACTAGGAAGCTAGAAAGGAGAGCATAAAACAAAGGAAAACAAAGAAAACAGTCGGGACCGACACTGAGGTCACGTCGGGCCCGAGGTTGGCGACGAGAGGAAGTCGGGACCGACACTGGGTAAGTCGGGCCCGAGGTAGCTGGGGATGTCGAACTCAAAGATTAAAAGTAGATCTTGGGCTTTTGGGTTCCTTCCCTAATAGATTAAGGCTTTTCCACCCCAATTCAAGCAATGAGTGATGATCGGACTAGGATCGAGTGCTTTCGCCCTCGTTCCAACCACTTCTACACATCGATCATTGGGGAAATCCCCTTCGAAGCAAGGTCTTGAGATTGACACATGTTCACTTTCGCTACTTTGCCAATCTCAAGCCTTGATTCCCGACTTTCGCAAGGAATTGTAGCTCTATGTAGAGTGGGTTCCTTAGATCAAACACTCAAGGCTATGGAATTGGGGTTTCTAGCCCAAACCTAGCTAGGGTTTTCCCCCATAACCCAAGATCAAGGAGATCTACTCCATGTGGCAAACAAAGAAAGCAAACAAATCAAAAGGGAAAGCAATCAACATCATCAATCTCAAAACAAGCAAAGTTTCATTCAAAATCAAAAGCAATCCACAAATTCCAATCAAGGGTTTCCAAATCCACAAGATCAAAACAAAGCAAAGCTAATCTATCAACCAAACCTATCAATCTTCCTCTCTCTTGGCCGATTCTCTCTCTTCTCCTTCTCCTCTCCTTCCTCCTTGCTCTCCATGTATCCCCTTGAGAGTTTTTTGAGGGTTGGGTTCCTTGCTAAGTGTGGGAACCCCCTTCTTAGAAGACAAGAGGGCCTTTTATTAGATGAGGGGCAAAAGTGGAAGTTCACAATTTCGTGCCTTGGAGCCCAAGTAGTTCGGTGACCGACTTGGACCGACACGGAGGACTTCGGGCCCGAGGTACTGTGCAACTCGGTCCGATGTTCTGGAGACTTCAAAGTCGGGCCCGAGGTTGGTTGCAACTCGGTCCTGACTTCGTTCCACCTTCTTCTTGTTGGCTTTCCTCTTGTTCTTCTTCATGGCTTGCTTCCCTCTTTCCTACTTTGCTCGGGCCTTGCTCCATGTCTCGATCCTCCTTCAAATAGATCCTTGATTCACGCCAATTTACCTACAAAACACATAAAATGCGCGTAGTCTCCGAATCTCATAGAAATACGGGAACTAAGCTAAAAAGGAACAAAACACACAAGAAAAGGGGAAAAAGAAACATATTTACAAAGGAAATCACATATGAAAACACCACCAAATAGAGAGACATCATGTTTCGCTCAAAACTCAACTTTGAAAGCCTAGCTACCATATGCTTGCATCAGTGTTCTTATTCTCCACCGCTATAGACTTTGCATACAACAAAAATCACGAGGTCTTTTGAGGGTTGTAATGGGGCCAAGGTAATAAGAATTTGGTAGGGAATCATTTGGTCTTGTGGTGCTAAATCTGGGAATCAAGATTCAACTCAATTCTAAAATAACACCAAACTTCAATTCTTTTTCTTTCCCAATTCCTACTCTCTTAACTCCATTTGATCTTCTCTTTTTTCTTCACTTTCATTCTTTTTTTTTTCTTCTTGTTGCTTCAACTCTCATATAATTTTTCTTTTTAACCAATTGACGACTTCAACTTTAAAGCTCATCTTTTATTTCTTTTCACCCTCATTTTCAAAATCAAATATTCATCCACTAATTACTCTTTCAACTCCCCCATACTTGGCTCACAACCACAAAGCAAATCAAGTAAAAATCTAATTCCCGGATGGGTCAAGCTTATATAAGGCTTTGGATTATTTTGTGGAGCTTCCAAAAATAAGGCTATTAAGGCTTAGAAAGGGGCTTCAAAAGAAGGAACATATGTAAGGGTGGATAAAGGAATTATAGGCTAATAAAACAATGTCTCAATCATTTTAATGTCATATGCAAAAGTCATGAATGCAGCCTTGAAAAAGATATTTAAATGCAAGTTCTAGAGGAAGAAATCAAAGTGAGAACACACAATGAAAAAGAGGACTCATAGATGCATAGTCCTAGAAAGGCCAAAAAAATAATCTCACAAGGTAAAATTTGCCTAGAACTTCCGTGTAACTTAGATCTCAAGGATATACATGCTCAAACAAATTATCAAACATGCTCTTAAAGAAATAAACATTATCAAGCTTCAGGCAATCTAAGCAAGTTAAGGGGCAAAAATCATCATCAAATATATTAGAGGACAAGTGGTTTCTTTGCTTAGAGAAATAAGACAATTCTAAAATGCATGATATTTTTTTGTATTTTTTTTTAATTTTCTGATTTTTTATGCAATTAAGAATGCAAAAATTTAAACATGTTTTGCAAGAATTTAAACTATATGCAATGCAAAACTACACTAACATGTAAATGTTCCCCTCCCCCATGCTTAAACAATACATTGTCCCCAATGTAGAAAATAAAAGAGAAAGGAAGAGAGAACTCTTACAAAGTCATCTACTCTTTTGAATATGGAGGAGGTTCAAAGTAGCAACAGTCTGGTGGTGAGGACACAAGATAGATAGAGAGCAATGAATTCACAAGATTAGACATTGTCAATGCCCTTAACAACCTGTCAAAATCTTTGGAACACATCTCACAAAAACATAAGTAACACAAGGATAAATTGAAATTGAATAATAACCCATTTAAAAACCGCTTCAACTTATCAAACTTGTGAGACCAATTTTCATGAGATGACATATGTTTAAAGCAATTCAGCACAAGTGGGGGTGTCAAAGAATACTTACCGCATGGATCAAAGAACTCATCAACATTACCACTCTTACCAAAGATGAACTCCATGTAATCTCTAGCACCAATTTTAGGCTCACTTTGTTCTATAGGTTTTGTAGTGTCCTTGAGTACCTCATGATATAGGAGAATTGACTTTTGAGAGCCAAGAGGAGGAAAGTCGGGATGCATATAATCATCATCAGCTTCTGGGGCAGATCCACGATCGTAGATGTCCAACAACGGTTGCGGTTCTTCACCAGAATTCAGATTGTCTTTGATCATCTCCTTTTCGCTCCTCAATGTAATGGCACTCACATTCTCCATCGGTATGGGTTGTGAAGGCAAATTCTCAGAGTCTCTTGCTTCCAGTCTATTCACAATAGTGACCATTTGACTGATTTGAGTCTCCATGTTCTTGAGACTAGCCAGTGTGTTTTGTCCCAACTGGTCCACTGTATTGGCAAGCTTTGCAAACATCTCTCCAGCATTGAAAGAGGAGTTCTCAACTAGATGGAACATAGGTGGATGTTGTTCAACCTGCTCACACTGATAGCTCATGTAGCAAAAGAAATCCCAACACTCTTCTGGTACCATACTCCATAGCCTATAATTGCTCATGTACTCAGCCAATTGTAGAGTCTCAGGATTCAACCCATATAGGATGCACTGACACAATTCCCTCTCACAAGGGTGATAGCCCCAAGCACCAAGTGTATGAAAATATTGTTGCACTCTAGAGAAATACACATGAAACTGTTCATCTTGTAGTTGCCTACATTCACACATAGCCATTGATTAGTAGCACATGTGTGGACCGTAAGATAGGTCCACACAAAAGTTGATAAAAATAAGAACTTAGAATTAAACAAAGTGTCCCCGACAACGGCGCCAAAATTTGATTGGCTTAAAATCGTTGATGCCAAATCAAAAATAATTCCCTAGTTACTCAACTAGTATAGTTGGTAAGTCGAGGTCGAACCCAAGAGACACTTGTAATTCTAAGCAATATTATTATCAACTCAAAGAAGTAGCAAAGGGGGGATTTTGATTAATAAACTAACACTAAGAATTGAAACAAATAGAGCAAGTAGTCAAACAAAGCAAAAGTTGGATTTTTATCAATTAGGGAAAAGCAATCCTATTCAAGTATCCACTTTTCTTTCTCAAGTTATTATTTATTTTTTTGATGAAAACACACTATAGCATTAACCCAAATCAAAGTTCAGTACATCATAAAAGTCAAGCGGGAAATAACAATTGCTAGAAACAAAGAAAGGCTCGACGGGCCGCCATCTACTTAACCAGTCTGTTGCCTTGTTAGCTTCGCGTCGACAATAGCTCCACTTACATTGGAGGAACGAAACCCCAAGATCAATAGCAATAGCAATGACGTCTCCCAAAACATTGTTTGGAAGGTCTCCTTCTTCAGCATATCTGATAAGCGTTAACGAATCAGATTCCACACAAATTCTGTCAATGCCTAAGGAGGACGCCATTTGAAGACCCCAGACAGCAGCTTCAGCTTCTGCAACAGCCACATCAGTCCCCACTTGAATCCGTTTTGCCCCGGCGAAAATAACATCACCATTAGCTGCTCGCCCAATTGCCCCGATGCCACATTCATCATTCTTCACTGTTGCGTCCACATTCACTTTTATCCATCCAGCTGGTGGGCGTAGCCATTGTTGCACTTGATTGGTCTTGACAGTTGGAGGTGCCACTGGCAGATCCTGTACTTTGTCATACTCCTCCAAAAGGCCCTGACTGGTGAAGATCAGATCACCAACATCAGTAACTGCATTTGCAAACACATCTTGATTCTTTGCTTGCCAAATTCTACAACAAAAAACTGCCCAGATGCGCTGCTCTTCTTCAGAGAGCTCCAATACTTGTTCTGCCCAGTCCAAAAAAGAATGGATATGTCTACAGCATTTGCCAAAGCAGGGAACAACTTCCAGATTTGTGAAGGTAGAATACAGTGAGCAAGAGCATGCATCGTAGTCTCTTCTCGTCTACAGAATGTACAGCAAGATTCCATGAGAATATGGCGTCTACACAGATTAGATTTGCAAGGCAAAATATCTTGGCATGTTCTCCAGAGAAAAGACCGAATTCTTGGAGGAATTTTGAGCTTCCAAATTTTCTTCCATAACAGTCTTGTAGACGTAGCCTCAGACGATTCTCCTCCACCGGCTTCAGATTTTTGCCTTGATTCTAATAGTCTGTAGGCCGATTTGACAGAGAAGTTCCCATCTTTGGTGTAAAACCAAACCTTTTTATCAGGAAGCATAGGATTAACGAGATGGATACGTAGGATCACTTCAGCATCGTCGTGCAAGAAAGTTTCTCGTACTCTATCTTCCATCCAGCTGCAGTTTTGCCAATCAATAAAATCGGACACCTTTAGATCAGTTGAAGCACCATAGAAATTACCTAAAGGCCGAAAAGTGGAGGGTCGTGGAAGCCAACGATCTTGCCATACATTAATCGATGAACCGTTTCCAACTTGCCAAAGAGATCCTGCAGAGATGAGCTCGTTTGCTTTCAATAAACTCCTCTAGCAGAAGCTGGGATTGAATCCCAATTTTGCCTCGCAGAAGCTGGAATGTGGGAAATAACGTGCTTTTAGTAAACGAGCTGCCAAAGAGGATGGATTGGTGATTAACCGCCAATACTGTCTTGCAAGAAGGGAGAGATTAAACATTTCTAAATCTCGAAATCCTAAACCTCCTTCCTGTTTTGGCCAACAAAGTTTCTTCCAATTCATCCAATTATACTGTCTGTCAGCATTTTGCCCACCCCATAAAAAATTGTTCATCAATTGCTCAAGCTCTCGAATTAAACCAGTGGGTAGCAAAAAACAGGACATAGCATACATCGGAATCGTTTGAGCCACTGACCTGATTAGAACCTCTTTACCCGCTCGTGACAATGTATTGGCCTTCCACCCCTTTAGTTTCTTCCAAACTCTATCTTTAATATGAGAGAAAATCACCTTCTTGGACCGTCCTATCATCGTTGACAAACCAAGGTACTTCTCATGTTTCTCTACTTCTTGAATATTCAAGATACTCTGGATAGCATCCCGTTGTTCCTGACCTACATTCCTGCTGAACGACAATTCCAACTTGCTCAAATTCACTTGTTGTCCCGAAGTTGCTCCGTAAGTATGGAGGATATCAACAATTTCCCTGGCCTGTTGACAAGTTGCTTGAGCAAAAACGATACTGTCGTCTGCGAAAAATAGATGTGAAACCGTGGGTGCACTCCTAGCGATACGAATACCCTTTACACGTCCCTCATCCTCTCCCTTTCTGATCAGCGCTGACAATCCCTCAACCACAAATAAGAACAAATACGGAGAGAGCGGGTCACCTTGTCGAATTCCTCTAGTTGGAGTAAAAACTGAAGATGGACTGCCTTTCATAAGAACCGAAAAAGAAACGCTTGATACACACTTTATGAGCAGCCTAATCCACATTTCATTCAACCCTAGAGATCTCATACTCTGTTCCAGAAAGTTCCATTCGACCCGATCGTACGCCTTGGCCATATCTAACTTGAGCGCCATGTAGCCCTTCTTCCCTTTTCTCTTGTTTTTCATAAAGTGGAACAACTCAAAGGCCGATAATACATTATCAATAATGAGCCGTCCCGGGATGAAAGCACTCTGAGATTCTGAAATAACTTTATGAAGCACTTTTTTCAACCTGTTAACAAGCACTTTTGATACAATCTTGTAAAGAACGTTGCATAAGCTGATGGGACGGAGATCCTTCATACGAAAAGGGTTAGTAACCTTGGGAATTAAAGAAATAAAAGTGTGATTGAAACGCTCAGGAAAAGGGGAACCACTCAAAATGCCTAGAACAAAAGAGATTATATCGGGACCAACAATATGCCAGTGATGTTGATAAAACAATGCTGACATACCGTCTGGTCCCGGAGATTTTGTGGGATGCATGGAAAAAAGAGCAATGCGTACCTCTTCACCGGTGAATGGACGAGTGAGCATCAGATTATCCTCATCCGTCAATAAAGGTGAGAGTCCTTGAGGAGCCGCATTTGATTGTGGATTTTGATCAGTTTTAAAGAGTTCAGAGAAGTAGTTAATAGCCACTCTTGTCATATTCTCCGTGCTCTTCCATTCCATCCCATTATCATCAACAAGGCGTTTCAGCTGGTTCCTTTTGCGCCTTCCACTTGCTTTCTTATGGAAAAAAGCAGAATTACAATCACCCCATCTTAGTTCATTCGCCTTTGCTCTTTGGTACCACAACATCTCCTCTTGGGCCATGAGTTCTCGTTCCTGAAGCTCTAAGAATCTACGTTTGTGTACCCATTCACCACGCATACCAGCTTTATTCAATCTTCTGAGTTCCTCATGGACAACATTCAGCTTAATAAAAATGTTGCCAATATCACTTCAGTTCCATTCGTTGAGCCCCTCAGCACATCTCTGAACTTTTCCCATGATTCCCGTTTCCGAAAGTAAGGTTCCTGGATTATGCCAACAATTTGACACCACTGATTCACAATGCTCATGTTGAACCCATAAAGCTTCAAATCGAAACGGTCTTGGACCCCTCGGCCTCTCTTCCTCCGAGTCCATACTATGAAAGAGATCCAAGATAATGGGTGTGTGATCTGAACCGAACCGTTCCAGATTTCGTATCGAACCATTAGGGAAAGCTGCACACCATTTATCATTAGGTACCCCACGATCAAGTTTTTCTTGTATAAAAGCTTCCCCGGCTCGTCCATTATCCCAAGTAAACAGATTCCCTAACCAGTTGATTTCAGTCAAACCACAACAGTCCAACGCTCTACTGAAATTCATCATTTTAGCCCAATTAGGATCATTACCTCCCTCCTTTTCCTCCCTCCTAAGAATCTGATTAAAATCTCCCATACAAAGCCACCCATTATGTTCCTCTTCAGCAAGTCGACGAAGAAGATCCCATGAATAGTGTTTGTCATCTTTGTTTGGCCAGCCATAGAAGCTAGTGAATCTCCAAACAACTCCGTCTTTTTTCCTTGGTAATATCCGCATCAATGTGGTGGCTAGTAAAGGAACGAACTGAAACAATAAGACTATCATCCCATAGTAAACACAGACCACCTGACTTACCAACATTATTAACAACAAAGCAGCCCTCGTAGCCTAACTTAAGGCGAATTTCCTCCATTCTTTTGTTATCACATCTCGTCTCCATTAGAAACACCATTTTCGGGGTCTCCCTTCTCACTAAGCTAGTGAGCCTACCAACTGCACGGGCCGTCCCCAATCCCCGGCAGTTGTAACTGAGGGTACTCATAATGCTCGGCAAGAGAGACTCTCCGTCTCCCTCACCGATTTCAAAGTTTTTTGTTTTTTTGCCCTCATCCTTGTTGTCAATTTGCATCAAATCTCCATCTGCAGCTTTTCTCTTTGACACAACCTCTTGCTGATCTGTCTTTTCGCCTTGTCCTGTACGAGCACGACGCTTCCAGCTTTTCTTTTTGGTTGAATCAGTGGCTTCAGAAGTGCTATTTTATGCCTGTGCAATGCCCTGCCCCAGTTCACTTGTTACATTAGCCAGTTCTGTTTTATTCACAATTGGCGCCCTTTTTGCTGTATTTTCCTGAATTTTTGTATTGTTTGCTGCTGCAACTTCCCCCGCAACCAATTCTTTTGTTGGCTCCTTTTCCTGATTTTTCTTGCTTCCTTCAGCTTTATCATCTGTAAGTGACAGTCCTTCCACTCGAAGATCGGCTACCGCTGTCGCAACAGTGCCGGTATTATCCTCGACTTCTTCCTCTCTACTGTTTGCCTCATCCAATAATTCAAGCAAAGATCGTCGGGCTTTCTCCTTTCCTGACTTGGTAGTTGTGTCCTCACTGGTGCTTGCCTTTTTTCCCCTAAGAACATCCCTGTCCTTTTCACGCTCCATCAGATCACGGTGTTGCAGTGGTTTCATTGGCGTTGCACGGAGCCAATCGCCATATTCTCCATGAATCTCCTTCGCTTCAGTGTCATCACAATCCATTTCAGTGTGTCCCAAGCGACCACAAGCATAGCAAAAATTCGGGAGGCGCTCATATTTTATTTCTACCCACAGTTTCTTTCCTCCGAATTTCATCATCAAACCCCGACGCAGCGGTTTTCTCACATTAATCATCACCCTTAGCCTGAGAAATTATGCACAACTCAAGAAGTCTTCATCATCAAGCGATTCCATTCCATCAAAGCATTTCCCTATGATCGTCGTTGTAGTTTTGTTCATTGCTTCCAATGGGAGATCATAGATTCTGATCCAGAATGATGCCTGATTTATCTCAATTCTCGATGGCTGCTCTGTTCCTGGTTCCTTCAATAAGAGTAATGCTCGATCAAAGGTCCATGGACCATCTGTAAGCACTCTGCTTTTGTCTTCCTGATCTGCGAACTGAAAGAGAAACAAATTAGGACGTAATTCTCGGAAAACAAATCTGTTGCGAAGTTTCCATTCCCCTCGCATAGTCGTATTAAGGGCGTATGAGTTGAAAGGTCTATTAGTGAGAAGCCTTCCAACCAGCGTTAGAGATCCCTGTGTACTGCCATCTTCTGATCACTGGATACTTCCCTCAATTTCAACACATTCATCCTCGGTCAAATGTAAATTCCGTTGTACTCCATCCGCCATATTCTCTGAACCCAGTAACTGATCGATCCACAACCAAGCACGGTGACGCTCGCACGTTGACGGCGAGAAACCCTAGCTCCCACGGCCACCACCGGAGAGAGGCGAGTAAAACGTCCGGTAACTGTCAAGGAAAACGAATGCCTGAAAGAGACGCTCTCTTTTGCCCTAGGGTCTCTTCCTCAAGTTATTGATCCTAGATTCAAACAATTTATTTCTTTTGGTTATTCCTATCCTGATCAGAATTATAACATGGCAACGAGACATGCAAACTTAATATCCAAACAATTCATGAAACGATCATAAATAATAGGGATATTAGCAATGAGAACAAGGATAAACAGGATACATGCAATTGAATTCCAACGAGTCAAACAATTAACATGCATTCAAATCCCTTTCTCAATTGTTTTAGTCCAACGTGTCCTAAATCAATTGAGTTGCTACAAAGATTAGGCTTTGCTACAAGAAAACCTAGATCTAGCAATAGATAATATCAATTCCAACCAGTTGGCTAGACCTGAAAGAATTAACACAATAAATAATAATTACGCACAAGAGAATTGAAATAACCTGTAGAAATAAACCTGTAAAGACGAATCTCACAACAACTTGAGTCTGAAAAGCTTCAACTTGAATAGAATCTAAGAAGTTTAGTTCTCCATCAGAGAGAAAATACCAAAGTCTGAAATTAGGTCTAGAAGAGAATAGAGATCCAAAACAAAGGATGAAACTAGGTTTTTAAGTAGCCAACTAAAAACACAAAAGGAAAGATATAATTAAAAACAAGTAAAGATAAGCTCGAAAGATCCTCGTGCGCGAGCAGCTCAGATGGGTCGCGATCGCCCTTTTTGATGGTCGCGATCGCGGTCTAGACTAATGTAACACCCCGACTTCCGACGGAACGCTACTAAGAAATAGACCTTACTAGGTACTATTAAGTGGGTTGACAACTACACTTTAGGATCTTGCAACGCGGGCACGACGAGAAAACATAATAAAAACATCCAACCTTTTATTTAGTGAAACTTAGAAAACATAGTTATGCATGTATTCCCGAAAAATTAAATACTCAAATCCGGCACCACACTTACTAATACTGAACTATTCAAATAAAATAATAATAAGTGAAACATAATACTAACTCCATCTTAACAATAATAAAATCAACATCCTAACTATCATAAATAAACTAGCGTAAAACCCATCCCTCTATGACACGCGCTCTTTACCGCTCCGGCCCGCCATCTGGCATCGGTTCCTGCACGGCTCCCTGGTTCATACCTGGAACTGAAAAATATTCCCCGAAGGGTCAGCTTCTAATCTACCAAGTTAGAGAGAATACGGAAATTGCAGAACGTTTTGAAAGCATTTCCAAAGTCAGCATACAAATCCACAATCGCAATCATAACTCTAAAGGCCAATACCTAAATTAGTTATAATCAGTCACACATAGCCACATACACATTTACAATCACAACCTCATAACAATGCAACTCCTCCTTTTTCACAATCCGACTCCCAAGGCGCTCATCACCGCGCCGAGTGCAGAGGCAAGCCCTCTCACTCCACTTCACAATCTCCCTTCTAACCCCGGCTAAGCCTCCACTGAAGCACTTGCCAAAACACATAAATAATAATTTTCGTTTTTGAAGGGGCACGATTTCCCTGTCACACGGGTCATACATAGCCAACTCTTCCTCCACGCCAGCTACGATGGGCCGTGTCGGAAACGGTACCAACACATAGAAAACGTTCCGAAAATATCTTTTTGATAAAATACATTCAAAACCCTTTTAGCACACAACAATTCAAGAAGTTCAAAACAATTTAAAAGGTATTCGGGACTAGTTCCCAAAACCCGCCCTACAATATCGATACACAATCTAACAGGGCAGAGAAGAACCAAGCAAGTCGAAAAACGACTTACCTCAAACTAGGGATCCTTTGAAGAAGACGGAATTAAGAGCGCAAACGGAAACGATTACCTAATACGAAAATTAACATGTAAGATTATATTAAACACGTTCCGACCCATACTACTAAGCCATAGTTGACTAATTCTTTTATCCCCGGACCAACTTTGCCATTTATTATATCACCAGTAATTCTAGCAAACTAGTATCAATCTTAACCTAAACTATTAATTAATATTTAATTCTAACTTTTACATATTAATACCAATTAATATACTAGCTAACTAACCCAAACTAATCCATCCAACTATGGATATGAACTTATATTAAGCTTTTAAATAGGCTACTCCTAATTACTAATTAACATGCATATGTACTTGAATTGAATACTTTAATCTATCGCCTACGAATTAACACCCTCTGCTAAACCCGATCGTTTTAACCAATTTATACTACAGTCGAACACCATTAAAATAACCACACTCTTCTTCCAAACAATAACTAAATAATAAGAACTCCACTAGCTAATTCTAACTACGTACTTCTACCCAGACTAGTTTAACTACCATGTTCACTACTAACAATTTAATTTGACACACATACAACCGATCACTAACTTATTAATAGTAGTATATTAGTCCTACTTATTAACTTCACCTCTAATTACTACTAATTAAACCAATAAGAACAATCAGCAGATTACCCACTCCCCAAGTACGGGACAAATACAAGGAATTGGACAGCATCCTGCAACTCGTCCACAATCCATGACGTTTCGCCGATCACTTCCCAGATTTGGACGCCATTGCCCAACTTCTGGCAGAGGAACAATTCCACCGAAGTGTCTCGCCGGTAACGCAAGACCTCTTGAACAAGTACAGGCACTGATTCAATAGTAAACACAGAGAGGACATATGCTGCAAACTTACCGGCGACCCCGTCCCGATGTAAACGATGATGAAAGATGGCCACCCGCTTTCAGACCCAAACAACCGAGCGACCCCGACGGACTTCTAAGACAATGAAAACCGAGTGGAGAGGGTTGGCTAGGTGCAAGAAGACAGAAAAGGAGGTCGATCGAAATAAACCGAAATCGACTTACCGATGATCTCTATGCGGAGAAGACTCAGCGGCAGCCCACCGATCAACACAAAGTCGGTGAAGGCAACCGAAAGCGACGGAAACGATAGGGAGAGACGAGGAAGAAGTTGAGATATGGGATCTCGATCGGTGGCTTCGGTTACTATAACGAGGGTTAAGGCTGGTTTAGATATGATAAAAATAATCAATTGTTTAAAGATAGGATATTTGGTTTAACCGAATGGGATTAACGGGATTTCTTAGATAGAGAACTTGTTGCTTAAAGATAGGATTCTCCTCTCAGAAGATAACTTTAATGGTTTGGTTATAATTTAGTTAATTTTTAATTATTTTTTTAAAGGTGTTAATGTCATTGATACAACTCTAGGATTATAACGAGTTAAATCCTATCTCGGAAGTTACATGCACGTCAAGATTTCGACTACCATAACACGGAGAAGATTGTTTTTCCGCCCTAGACAGAAAAATGGAACCCGAATATTACATACTACCCCCCTTAAGGAAAGTTTCGTCCCGAAACTTTTCATAACAAAATAAACTATATCCCGAGGTTTCACAACCACTCCCCCTACAAGGGTTCGTCCTCGAACCGAAAATTATCGATAAAAAGAAACATAATCAATACTAACCATCCAAAACACACATCAGGACAGTCAAATATTTAAACAGTCAAGTAGGCAAGTCAAAATGACAACAACCCCGAAGTAATCACCGAATCTAAAAAGAATTCACTAACTACTAACCTTCCCCTCAAACGCCTCTACTAAACTCGGATAGTTCTGTGGGTAACTCTCACTCATCCTAGACTCAGTCTCCCAAGTGGCCTCCTCGACCCCCCATCGAGACCATTGAATCAACACCAAAGGAATCTCCTTGTTCCGCAGTTTCTTCATTCGTCGATCAAGAATCTTCGATGGTTGTTCCCGGAAAGTATGGTCCGGTTATACCACCAATTCCTCCTAATTAAGTCTGTGACTAGGATCCGGAACATACTGTCTCAGCTGTGAGACGTGAAATACAAGATGAACTCCGTCCAAAGCGGGCGGCAATGCTAGCATGTAGGCCACCTCGCCCACTCGCTCTAGGATCTCAAATGGACCGATATAGCGGGGACTCAGCTTCCCTTTCACCCCGAATCTCCTGACCCCACGGGTAGGCGATACTCTCAACCAGACGTGTGCTCCTACCTCAAACTCCAATGGTCTACGCCTCTTATCTACATAGGACTTCTGGCGACTCTGAGCAGCTAACATTCTTTCCCTGATTAAGGCCACCTTCCCGATCATCTCCTCAATCATTTGTGGTCTTTCACCTACTACATCTGAGGGATCATCCCAACACAGCAGTGTTCTACATTTCCGCCCATATAAAGCATCATAAGGGGTCATCTGAATCGACGAGTGCCAACTATTATTATAGGCAAACTCCACCAAAGCCAAGTGATCCGACCACTGACCTCCCCAGTCTAGCACGCAAGAGCTCAGCATGTCGTCTAGAGTCAGAATCGTTCTCTCGGTCTGGCCGTCTGACTGCGGGTGGTAAGCAGTCGTGAAATGCAATCTCGTCCCTAATGCCTCATGTGCCTGTTGCCAATATTTGGAAGTAAAACGCTCGTCACGATCTGACACAATCGTCTTAGGCACTCCGTGTAGTCTGACTATCTGACTGATAAACACCTCTACTAGCTTGCTCACTTGCCATGCCTCTCGGATAGGCAAAAAGCGAGCAGTCTTCGTCAGCCTATCCACCACTACCCAAATGGCATCATGGCCTCTGACTCGGCTAAAGTCGTTGTTGCCAAGATCAAAAATAAATAACCCTAAACTACAAACTAGTATAGTAAGCAAGCAAGGGGTCGAACCCAAGAGAATCGGAATTCTGAACAATCAGCAAGTAACGAGACAGGGTTTTTTTGAAGTTCAGGCAAACAAACAAACAAACAAATATTATTAAGGATTAAATCAATTGGAAGAAAATAGAGTTCATTCAATCAATTTCACCTTTTTACTCATTCGATCATCAATTCATCCACTTTTCTATTAATTCCCAGGTTAATTCCAATCCTTATAAAAGATATCCGCTTGTCCACGGTCCAAGCGAAATTATGATATGAACAAGAACGCTTAATTCAAATCATGCAAAGTATTAAGGATAGAAGGATATTAAATCATGCAATCAAGCTACGAGTCTCATGCATAAAATAACAATCAAACACTCTTTCTCAATTCTAGTCCCGGTCCTAGAAAAAAGTTGTTTCAAGGGTAAATAAGATTGCACAGACAACAATCAAACTAATTCAAACAATACAATATCAATCAAATTCAACAAGTTGCGCACCAAGAGAAATCAATTGATAATCATGAAATTAAGCACAAGAGTTTTGATATTAACCAAGGGATAGAAAAGTTACCAGAATCTCACAAATTACATAAAAAGGCTTCCTTGATCAAATGAACTCAAAAGGGAAATTAGTTCTCCATAATAAAACTAAAAACTAAAATAATCTCTGAAAGTATGCTAGAATGTACCTCTAAAGTAAAAAGGAAACTAAGCTTAAATAGTACAAATAACAACCGAAACCTAAAAGATATAATAATAGATATAAGATATAATAAACAAAAGGAAAGTCGACTCTCGGATTTTTGCTTACATGGACTTCCGCGGGCGCGGTGAACACTCTCCGCGATCGCGGACCTGATCGTGACAGAATTCCAGCGGTGTTTTCGGAAGATGTTTTGACCACCTTAGAGTGGGAATTTTGACCCGGAGTAAAAATATGAATTGTAGCTCTTCAAGTCAGATTTCCAATGATACCAAATTTAGCTTCATCCGATCACTGTATCTCCCGAAATAAGCATTACAAGAAAGTGGTGTCGAAACAACAACTCCGATTCAACACTTGTCTTCAAAACTCTTGCAATTCTTCAAATCATGTCTTCGGTCTTCATATGACAATTATGCTCAAAACTAACCTAAACACACTCAAATCATGCCTAAAATACAAGAGTTAACCTATACTAAAGAGAGCATATCAAATTCCCCCATACTTAAACCTTGCTCGTCCTCGAGTAAGCTCAAAATAAATCTAACAAGAAATCCTATCAAGGTTTACAACATAGTACAAGGGAAGACAAAAATCACTCACCTCACCAACCCGAACCCAAAATAGAGAAATAATGAGTAAAGACATGAAAGCTCAAATCACACACCTCACCAATACAAGATATAACACTCAAGCTCTAAAAAGTGTAGAGCAACCTAGGATCTACCCAACATCTAAAATGTAATCCCCAGACCCCAAAGTAGAATATGATCATAAACACTCTGATTTTGTAATAGCTGCGGTTTTTAAGGATATTTTTGAATTTTTCTTGGATATCTTTTTAACCTTTTTGTCCGTTTTAACGCTTAATCCAATATTTTTGTTGGAGATTAAATCCTAGAAAATTGTTGGTAATATCCTAAAATCATAAGGAAATGATTTTATGGAACGATGTGAATTTTAGGATTTTTCAGTGGAAAAAGAATATTTATTGGATAAACCGTCCTTTTAATTATGTACCGGAAGGAATGTAAAACACAAAACGGAAGCCTTAAAAATTGAAGGTAGCAAGATAAAATCATGGAAAATTGGTTTTATTGGTCTACATAATTTTCGGGACGTTTTTCGTTTAGTGAGTTTTTCCACCCGAGGTACATAATTTTACCGCTTTAACGCGAGTCCCGTTTCGGGACGGAAAATTTTATGTGACGTCTCTTGCTTAGAGGCTAAGGAGTGGGAGATAGAATTTGCATGAGACGTTTTTTTTTACTTTTCAATCATCATCATCTTCCATTTCACTTTTGGAAACCAAAAGCCGAGAGTGTTTGGACTTTGGACGGAACGAACTCGGGCGATTGATTCGGATCTCCACCGCCGGTTTTTCTTTGCCACCACCTTCCTTGCCACCTCCTAGCTAGCCACCCCAGCTCCACCCTCATCTCCTCCTCCTCTTCTTGTTGTGAGGCCGAGCTGCTGGAAACCGAACCAGCAGGGTGTGAAATCGGGACGGAACGGACTCGGGAGAAGGAGCTCCACTTCACTTCGGCTTTCTTCCTTTGCCTCGTTGCCCCGCCGCCAGCGAACTATAGCTCGCCAACCACCACCCACCGCCAGGGGTTGCCACCGGACGTCACACCGCCACCCTCAAGTCCTTGGGTCGAACCACCATCGAGCCGAACAAGCTCGAAGTTCGAGTGAAGGTATTAATGCTCGAAATTAATTAGTGGGGTGGTTACGGAGCCACCGAAAGGACCTTTCGGGTCCGCTTTGCTAAGTAAATTTATGGTTTTTATAATCTTGATGTTAATACGGTTCCACAGGTTCAAACCGCTCGAGAAACGGACGTCTGGATCGTTACTTATAGCGAAGACAAGTTTAGACATCGATTGTCAGGTAAAGGACTTCGGATAATTACTCGGGATTCGTCATTAATCCGTTTGATCTGAAATTTGGTAATCTTGTAGAACTGCTACTAATGAACAATTTTTATTTAGAAAATTGTTTCAAAAGTGAAGCGGATAATTAGTTATAATTCCGCCAAGATGGCTCCTTGAAGCATGAAAACTAAGGATTTATATATATATATATATATCGATATTCGGAAATCAAATCGTTTATCGATTAGGAAGTTGTAGAATTGGATTATACAACTAAGAATTGTATCCATGAGCTTGTGGTTGAAGAATCTGTTGTTATAATTGGCAGAAGGCAGATAAAGATTTCTGTTGGAATCGCTGAGAGCATAAAGCACGCCTTATAAGGCAAGTGGACGGTTCGTTCTTGCATTATTGTTATTAAATGAGGAATTGAATCCCATTTAATATTTATGTTGGGAACAACTTGTATGCTTAATAAAATATGATAGGTTGTTATATTGTTAGAAATAATGACCATGTTGTTTATTTAGTTTGCGCTAGAACTGGACTTAGGTCCGTTATGTGTGCGACCTTGTTTGTTTAGTTGTCTCATGCGGAGACATTGATATAGATTAATCTACTTCAGGGATGTGAGCTTAATCTCGGAAGCATCTCTTTAAAACTCATATTAGGCAGTATCAATATTGATCCCCTAATACTAAGGTCATGACCAATGTCCCGCTCTACGCTTGAGGGGCGACTATGCATTCTAGCTAAGTGCATTTATTATTAAGTGTGGATAGAAGATTATGGATGAAACAGGCCCTCTAATCTCTCCATCATTGGGATCCGTACTATTCGTTGTTCACGGATGAAACATACCCTCTGACCTCGATAGTATTGTATTCCATCGGCAGTAGTTCGAGCCAATTAAAAGATGTAAACTTGTTTGTGAAAAGTTTGAAAGTAATATAAGATAAGTGTGTTAGGCACATTAATATACCCGAATGGTTGATCTATTCGATAACCATTCTTACTCCCGGTTATGAATGATTCTTAATCAAACTCTGATTAAGTCAATCTGATTAGTCGATGAAGGCTTTTAAAAATATTGTGTGATTAATATAAGTTCCCAACAATTGTTCATGTTTCATAATGGAACCGCAAGTTGTGGTGTCCTATCTTTTGATTATGCATGCCTCATTTCTTATCCTCTATGGGACTGCTAATTGTTGGATCATCGACCGGTTGTCATTCGGATTTCGATGCCAATATGTTTAGTCACTACCATAGGAACCAATCATTTTCTCCACTTGCTTAGTCTTTCATTAGACTAATCCGACCACCTTATTCAAATGCATGGCCGGCTGGTGCCCACCGTCTGTATACGACGCATCAGCCACTAAAGAAGTTAATCCGCGAAGAGAAGGCTAGCCAAGGAGTTTAGAATGTAAAAAGGTTTTGAAAGTGGTCGCTTGAAGAAGAACAAGTCTGTTGTAAATATTTTACTTTTGCCCAAGTTGTGGTTAGGATTTTGTGTATGGAAGGAAGTCATACTATGGTTTGTAATAAAGTGTTGTAATACTTGTTGTGATTATAAGTTTCAAAGCCTTGGGTAACCTTGGATTAGGACTAATTAGGGTTACTGGCGGTAACACCTCAAGTACAATAGGGAGGGGGTGTTACAGAAGTGGTATCAGAGCCGAAGGTTCTCTAAAAGTAGATTACCAGTTGATGGAAAATATCTCATGTACAGAGTCTGAGAAGGTACGTATCGCTGCTTTACAGCTTAAGGAAGGTGCGACTAAATGGTGGAAAAGTACTGGTTTATCTAGGCACCCAAAACTAAGTTGGAGAATGTTTAAAGATAAGATGTTAGATAGGTTCTTTTCTGCTGCTATGAGGAAAGAAAAAGAAAGAGAATTTTCGTACCCGCAAGTTGAGGGTATGAAAATACCTGAGATGGCTGCCAAATTTAATCATCTTTTACAGTATGCTGGACCCGAAATCTCTACTGAAGAGCAGAAAATTGAGAGATTCTATGAATGGCTAAACCCGAAGATGAAGCCACTAATGGTCCATGTAAAGTGTTCAACTCTGGAACAGTATGTTGATGCAGCATACCGCTTAGAAGTTTCTTTGGAAAGGTCTGATCAGGAAGAAAAGAAAGGGGAACAAGTATCTCAACAATGTTCACAATTTAGTGGATTCAAAAGACCGGCACCCTTTCAGAAGTTTGAAAAGTCAAACCGGGCTAAAACTGAGCCTGGTTCAACTAGGTCCTTCCAATCCGGACAAAAGAAGGGTCAGATAGTTTGCTATAATTGTGGGGAAATAGGTCATGTGAACAGGAATTGTTCTAAGCCCAAAAAGAAATGTTTTCAATGTGGAATTGAAGGGCATGTGAAGAAGTATTGCTCACAGAATAAAGATGGTTCAACATAGTCACGTCAAACCTCTGTTGCTCAGAATAGCCGTGTTCCGACTGAAGCTGCCAAATCAGCCTCTGTTCAGTCTACTGCTCAGAATAAGGGAAAATCGGCAATGACATCAACAAAGGTCAGCATCTCTATGAGATGAGGCGTAGTGATGAACCAGAAGCTCCTGTATGCCAAGGTATTTTATATGTTCAGTCAACTGCTGTTTTCTTGCTGTTTGATTCAGGAGCAACACATTCTTTCATATCTGAGAATTGTGTGGAGCAATTAGGACTAAAATGCACTAATTCATGTGAACCTTTTGTGGTGAACCTACCAAACAAAGAAAAGATCATAGGAACCAAACAACTTAACAATTTTCCCATTAGCATTCAAGGTCGGAAGTTTAAAGCCAACCTTATATGCATTCCAATGGCACCTTACGACATCATCTTAGGCATGGATTGGTTATTACAACATGGAGCTATAATAGACTTTAGTTCCCGAACGGTAACCATCCAGGAAGAAGGAAAATATGTGTGTCGTTTCAAAGGAAAAGGTGATGCAGAAAATGGGAAGCTGATCAGTTCTATGAAGGCTGCTAAATTGCTACGTCAAGGATGTGTTGGCTATCTGTGTTTTCTTGAAGAGTCTGATGAAAAGAAGGTAGATATTGAAGGAATTCCTGTGGTTAGAGAATTTACTGATGTTTTTCCCGAGGAACTCCCAGGTTTACCTCCAAAGCGTATTGTTGAATTTACAATTACGTTGGAACCTGGAACGGCACCAATTTCTAAAGCACCTTATAGAATGGCTCCTATCGAGATGAAGGAATTGAAGAAACAACTCGATGAGTTGCTGAAAAAGGGATATATAAGACCGAGTGCTTCACCCTGGGGCGCTCCGGTACTTTTTGTAAAGAAGAAGGATGGAACCTTCCGGTTATGTATTGATTACCGTGAGCTAAATAAAGTCACCATTAAGAATAAGTATCCCTTACCAAGGATTGATGATTTGTTAGACCAGCTAAGGGGTGCAAAGATCTTCTCTAAGATTGATTTAAGGTCAGGATACCATCAGCTCAGAGTATGTGAAGAAGATATTCCAAAAACAGCTTTTTGAACTCGTTGTGGTCATTATGAGTTCTTGGTAATGCCTTTTGGACTGACAAATGCACCTGCAGTTTTCATGGATTTAATGCATAGATGTTTTCATGAATATCTCGACAAGTTTGTAGTGGTATTCATTGATGACATTTTGATCTACTCAAGAGATAAAGTTGAGCATGAAGAGCATCTTCGGATAATTTTTGAAATACTTAGGCAGCATGAACTTTATGCTAAGTTGTCTAAGTGTGCTTTCTGGTTAAAGAAAGTGGCCTTCTTGGGACATATTATCAATCAAGATGGAGTAATGGTAGATCCTCAAAAGGTCAAGGCAGTCGCTGAATGGAAACAACCTCAGAATGTTAAGGAGGTAAGAAGTTTCTTAGGACTTGCCGGGTATTATCGACGTTTTGTAGAAGGATTCTCGAAAATATCTTTACCTATGACAGGATTACTTCGTAAGGTGAATAAAAAGTTTATGTGGGATGACAAATGTGAAGCAAGTTTTCAAGAACTCAAGAGACGACTTACAAGTGCCCCAATCTTGACTCTGCCAGATGGGAATGAAGGGTTTGTGGTCTACAGTGATGCTTCTAAACAAGGGTTGGGTTGTGTGTTAATGCAACATGGTAAGGTTATTGCATATGCATCTCGACAACTTAAGGTTTATGAGGTGAATTATCCAACTCATGATTTAGAACTTGCAGCTGTGGTCTTTGCTTTGAAAATTTGGCGACATTATCTCTATGGTGTCAAGTGTCAAATCTTTACTGACCACAAGAGTTTAAAATATGTGTTTACTCAAAAGGAGTTGAATATGAGACAGAGAAGATGGTTGTAATTGTTGAAAGATTATGATATTGAGCTGCTATATCATCCAGGTAAAGCCAATGTGGTGGCAGATGCTTTAAGTAGAAAAACTGCTCAAGAAGCTATAGTAGCAATGTTGACAGTTCAACCAAGGCTACAACAGGAATTGATTCAAACAGAAACTGAAATTTGGTTTGAAAGGCAACAAGGTTGTTTGAGTACCTTAGAGATTCAAGCTACTCTGCTAGATCAAATCAGGGAGAAACAAGCAGAAGATGTTGTTTTGATTAAGATTAGCGGAGAAGTGCAAGAAGGCAAAGCACCGGGATTTATTATTCAGGATGATGGATCTCTGTGGTTTCGGGATAGGATCTGTGTACCTGCAATTGAAGACATAAGGAAGATGATTTTGAGGGAAGCTCATTCCTCTACATATTCCATTCACCAAGGTTCTAGCAAGATGTTCAAAGATCTACGCCGAAATTTCTGGTGGCCCAACATGAAGAATGATGTGGCAGAATTTGTGGCTAGATGCATGGTATGCCAGAAAGTGAAGATTGAACATAGAAGACCAGGAGGAATATTACAACCACTTCCAGTACCTGAGTGGAAATGGGAAGACATTGCCATGGACTTCGTCACAGGATTGCCTAAGACACAAGGGCAGAAAGATGCTATCTGGGTTATTATTGATCGACTCACAAAGAGTGCACATTTCATAGCAATCAAGATAGCATGGGAAATCCAAAAGTTGGCCAAGGTCTTTATTCATGAAATTGTTCGTCTTCATGGTACTCCTAAAACTATAATCTCTGATCGAGATGGAAGGTATATGTCAAGATTCTGGAAGAATTTGCATAAGGCTTTGGGAACTGAATTGTGTTTCAGCACTGCTTTTCATCCTCAAACTGACGGGCAATCTGAGAGAACAATTCAAACTCTTGAGGATATGCTTCGTGCTTGTGTACTTGATCGAACAACCAGTTGGGATACCAGTTTAAGTTTGATAGAATTCACTTATAATAATAGATGGCATTCTACGATTAAGATGGCACCGTTTGAGGCTCTTTATGGTCGTAAGTGTCGATCCCCGATATGTTGGGATGAAGGTGTTGATAAGATTCTTCTCGGACCCGAGTTGATTGAGAAGACTACAACTGATATAGCTTTGATCAGGCAGAGAATGTTAACCGCTCAGAGTCGTCAAAAGTCTTATGCTGACTTGAAAAGAAGAGATATTGAGTTTTCAGTTGGTGACAAAGTTTTTGTGAGAGTATCTCCATCTAAAGGAGTATTTCGTTTTGGTAAACGAGGTAAGCTCAATCCTCGATACGTTGGACCCTTTGAGATTTTAGAAAAAGTGGGTAAGTTAGCTTATCGACTTGCCTTACCTCCGGCAACACACCCCGTGCATGATGTTTTTCATGTGTCCTTGTTAAGAAAATATGTGCCGGATGAATCTCATGTCCTTAGTTATGATGATATTGAAGTTCAACCAAATGGTACTTATGAGGAGAAACCAATCAAAATTCTGGAACGTCGTGTGAAGATGCTTCGTAGCAAAGAAATACCTTTGGTAAGAATTTTATGGTCTAAGAATGGTGGAGAGGGGACAACTTGGGAAACATGGGAAACAGAGCAGGAAATGCTAAGTCGTTATCCTGAATTGATATCCACCTAGTGTGAATCTTTAAGGGGGTACTACCAGCTTTGCAGTTTTGTTCATGTAACTGTGTACATCGACATCTTTTGTTTCTTGTAACTTGACACTTCTGGTTTTGTGGTCGAAACCATTTTTAAGGGGGTACTAATGTAATAGCTGCGGTTTTTAAGGATATTTTTGAATTTTTCTTGGATATCTTTTTAACCTTTTTGTCCGTTTTAACGCTTAATCCAATATTTTTGTTGGAGATTAAATCCTAGAAAATTGTTGGTGATATCCTAAAATCATAAGGAAATGATTTTATGGAACGATGTGAATTTTAGGATTTTTCAGTGGAAAAAGAATATTTATTGGATAAACCGTCCTTTTAATTATGTACCGGAAGGAATGTAAAACACAAAACGGAAGCCTTAAAAATTGAAGGTAGCAAGATAAAATCATGGAAAATTGGTTTTATTGGTCTACATAATTTTCAGGACGTTTTTCGTTTAGTGAGTTTTTCCACCCGAGGTACATAATTTTACCGCTTTTACGCGAGTCCCGTTTCGGGACGGAAAATTTTATGTGACGTCTCTTGCTTAGAGGCTAAGGAGTGGGAGATAGAATTTGCATGAGACGTTTTTTTTTACTTTTCAATCATCATCATCTTCCATTTCACTTTTGGAAACCAAAAGCCGAGAGTGTTTGGACTTTGGACGGAACGAACTCGGGCGATTGATTCGGATCTCCACCGCCGGTTTTTCTTTGCCACCACCTTCCTTGCCACCTCCTAGCTAGCCACCCCAGCTCCACCCTCATCTCCTCCTCCTCTTCTTGTTGTGAGGCCGAGCTGCTGGAAACCGAACCAGCAGGGTGTGAAATCGGGACGGAACGGACTCGGGAGAAGGAGCTCCACTTCACTTCGGCTTTCTTCCTTTGCCTCGTTGCCCCGCCGCCGGCGAACTATAGCTCGCCAACCACCACCCACCGCCAGGGGTTGCCACCGGACGTCACACCGCCACCCTTGGGTCCTTGGGTCGAACCACCATCGAGCCGAACAAGCTCGAAGTTCGAGTGAAGGTATTAACGCTCGAAATTAATTAGTGGGGTGGTTACGGAGCCACCGAAAGGACCTTTCGGGTCCGCTTTGCTAAGTAAATTTATGGTTTTTATAATCTTGACGTTAATACGGTTCCACAGGTTCAAACCGCTCGAGAAACGGACGTCTGGATCGTTACTTATAGCGAAGACAAGTTTAGACATCGATTGTCAGGTAAAGGACTTCGGATAATTACTCGGGATTCGTCATTAATCCGTTTGATCTGAAATTTGGTAATCTTGTAGAACTGCTACTAATGAACAATTTTTATTTAGAAAATTGTTTCAAAAGTGAAGCGGATAATTAGTTATAATTCCGCCAAGATGGCTCCTTGAAGCATGAAAACTAAGGATTTATATATATATATATATCGATTTTCGGAAATCAAATCGTTTATCGATTAGGAAGTTGTAGAATTCGATTATACAACTAAGAATTGTATCCATGAGCTTGTGGTTGAAGAATCTGTTGTTATAATTGGCAGAAGGCAGATAAAGATTTCTGTTGGAATCGTTGAGAGCATAAAGCACGCCTTATAAGGCAAGTGCACGGTTCGTTCTTGCATTATTGTTATTAAATGAGGAATTGAATCCCATTTAATATTTATGTTGGGAACAACTTGTATGCTTAATAAAATATGATAGGTTGTTATATTGTTAGAAATAATGACCATGTTGTTTATTTAGTTTGCGCTAGAACTGGACTTAGGTCCGTTGTGTGTGCGACCTTGTTTGTTTAGTTGTCTCATGCGGAGACATTGATATAGATTAATCTAGTTCAGGGATGTGAGCTTAATCTCGGAAGCATCTCTTTAAAACTCATATTAGGCAGTATCAATATTGATCCCCTAATACTAAGGTCATGACCAATGGCCCGCTCTACGCTTGAGGGGCGACTATGCATTCTAGCTAAGTGCATTTATTATTAAGTGTGGATAGAAGATTATGGATGAAACAGGCCCTCTAATCTCTCCATCATTGGGATCCGTACTATTCGTTGTTCACGGATGAAACATACCCTCTGACCTCGATAGTATTGTATTCCATCGGCAGTAGTTCGAGCCAATTAAAAGATGTAAACTTGTTTGTGAAAAGTTTGAAAGTAATATAAGATAAGTGTGTTAGGCACATTAATATACCCGAATGGTTGATCTATTCGATAACCATTCTTACTCCCGGTTATGAATGATTCTTAATCAAACTCTGATTAAGTCAATCTGATTAGTCGATGAAGGCTTTTAAAAATATTGTGTGATTAATATAAGTTCCCAACAATTGTTCATGTTTCATAATGGAACCGCAAGTTGTGGTGTCCTATCTTTTGATTATGCATGCCTCATTTCTTATCCTCTATGGGACTGCTAATTGTTGGATCATCGACCGGTTATCATTCGGATTTCGATGCCAATATGTTTAGTCACTACCATAGGAACCAATCATTTTCTCCACTTGCTTAGTCTTTCACTAGACTAATCCGACCACCTTATTCAATTGCATGGCCGGTTGGTGCCCACCGTCTGTATACGACGCATCAGCCACTAAAGAAGTTAATCCGCGAAGAGAAGGCTAGCCAAGGAGTTTAGAATGTAAAAAGGTTTTGAAAGTGGTCGCTTGAAAAAGAACAAGTCTGTTGTAAATATTTTACTTTTGCCCAAGTTGTGGTTAGGATTTTGTGTATGGAAGGAAGTCATACTATAGTTTGTAATAAAGTGTTGTAATACTTGTTGTGATTATAAGTTTTAAAGCCTTGGGTAACCTTGGATTAGGACTAATTAGGGTTACTGGCGGTAACACCTCAAGTACAATAGGGAGGGGGTGTTACAGATTTTACCACTCATTCTACTTAGGCGCCCTTTCGGGTTTTCACCTAATCACTCTTTTCATTTTTCTTAGGTGTGCTCACAAATACTCACATCTCTCATAAACCTCTTATTACCCCAGTCTAATGCTGGTCCGGGTTACTTGCTTATTACCTAAGCCGCCCTTTCGGATTTTCAGCTCATCCCAGGATTTTTATGCCTTTTTTATATTTTTATGGTTTTTTTCTTTTTTTTCAAAATTTTCTCTATACAAAATATGGAACAAAAATCCCATAAAAATAACGAAAAATAAGCTGAAAAGTAACTATCTAAGATAGGCGTAGTGAGTACTTCCTCCCCATACTTAAATTTTTCATTGTCCTCAATGAAGTAAAGAAAAAGGAAATAAGCATAGAAGAGGAAAATCAGAAGACTCACATACGAAAGAAGATATGGAAGACCTCTTCAAAGGCTTGGATGAATAGCTCGGAAATATCCAGATGATCCGTCAGCAGGAAAAACTGCGGGAGAGGGTCCGGAACCGTGGGCGCGGGTGGAGCTCCGATCGTGAAAAAATGGTTAGAGAACACGATCAACAAAACTGAACACGAACTCACAAACGAACTCTGAATCTCGCCTTAAGCATTAATGTAGTACGAGCCTTGAAGAGGAATATTCCCCCATACTTGAGGAATTCCAAGGAACTAGACATGGAAAGAATTAGAAAAGCGGATTGGTGGGTGATGATAGAATATGGAAGAACACTCTTTTTTTTTCTCGGGGGTTTCACCCGAAAACCTTTTATTTCAGGGGTTTCACCTGAAAGCCTTCTATTTCGGAGGTTTCACCCGAAAACCTGTTATTTATTTTTTTATTTTTTTTATTTTTTTATTATTTTTATTTTTTTAAAAAGCGGAAATTAATTTCGTCAAGGCCGAACCGCGAGCGCGGATCGGGGCCGCGGGCGCGGTTTGAGCCGCGGGCTCGGATCCTCGCCTCGACTGGTGCTTTCTTCGAGATGGAAATATTATACCTGCAAGTTAGCCCGACAAAACCAAAACGAACTAAAAACTAAAACTAAACTAAAAAGACAAAAATAAAAGAAAAGAAAACTTACCTCGGGTTGCCTCCCAAACAGCGCCTTTGTTTAACGTCGTTTGGCCCGACGTCCTTATTGTCTCAAGACTCGGACATCGTCAAATCCCTAAGCAATCTGTCAAAATCCTGCGAACAACACTCATGCAGGCAAATATAGCATAATGATAACTTGAAACTAAATAATATAGCATTCAGTCACCGTTTCAATTTATCAAACCCATATGAAAAATCAGGGTTAGTCGGTTTAGGATAGAACCAGTTGAAAGGACGAGGTAGTTTTTCAAAATATAAATCAAGAGTAATGATTTTCATGTTAGCACTACCACCCTTAAAATTTGAGAAATCACTAGGTAAACTATCATGCTCAAGACCTTTTGCAGAAATATCAGGCAAACAGATATCAATAGAAAGTAAGGGAGAAGAGGAAAGGATACAGGGATCATGATCGATCATAACAAAGGGCTCCACGGCACGAGACATAGACATCTCCTCAGGTGGAATGGAAATCTCCATATCATCATCAGGCTCCTTCTTCGAGTTATCAGGCTCATCGTCATCACTCCAAGAGTCGTCAAACTGAAGGAAATATTCCTCCTCCGTCATTAAATGACTATGATCATCCATCTCTTCATCCAATGAAAGGTCTATGGGTGCCTCTGGAAAGGATGGAACTGGCTCTCCAGGGAGATCTGTTGGTTCTTCAAGAATTTTCGTCTTGATGGCCAACACCTCCTCTAATTTTCTTTGTTCAGCAATTTGGTTCTCCAATTTCTGCATCTCGATCTCTTTGGCTCGGATATAACAAAAGAAATCCCATCGGTCAATGGGTTTCCAAACGACGTATTTTGCATCGCTCTCGCGGTACATCCTTAGTTGGTCCTCAAGAGTCATCCCACTAAAGATGTGATTGCAAGCATCATCAAGCCCTATGGTTAACCCCCAGACAGAAAGATCATGCAAGATTTCCTGGCACCTAGTGAAGTACTCATGAAAGGGTTCATCCTGTAATTGAAGAAATCTAAATGCAGACATTAGTATATACAAGTGTAGACCGTAAGATAGGTCTACACAATTAGATTCGAGATTTCTGGACAAAAAGAAACCGCGGGCACGGAAATAACCCGAGGGCGCGGTTTCGTCAGAAACTCCGATTAAACAGAAAATTAAAAACCGATCCCCCGGCAACGGCGCACAAATTTGACTCGGCTAAAGTCGTTGTTGCCAAGATAAAAAAATAAATAACCCTAAACTACAAACTAGTATAGTAAGCAAGCAAGGGGTCGAACCCAAGAGAATCGGAATTCTGAACAATCAGCAAGTAACGAGACAGGGTTTTTTTGAAGTTCAGGCAAACAAACAAACAAACAAATATTATTAAGGATTAAATCAATTGGAAGAAAGTAGAGTTCATTCAATCAATTTCACCTTTTTACTCATTCGATCATCAATTCATCCACTTTTCTATTAATTCCCAGGTTAATTCCAATCCTTATAAAAGATATCCGCTTGTCCACGGTCCAAGTGAAATTATGATATGAACAAGAACGCTTAATTCAAATCATGCAAAGTATTAAGGATAGAAAGATATTAAATCATGCAATCAAGCTACGAGTCTCATGCATAAAATAACAATCAAACACTCTTTCTCAATTCTAGTCCACGGTCCTAGAAAAGAGTTGTTTCAAGGATAAATAAGATTGCACGGACAACAATCAAACTAATCCAAACAATACAATATCAATCAAATTCAACAAGTTGCGCACCAAGAGAAATCAATTGATAATCATGAAATTAAGCACAAGAGTTTTGATATTAACCAAGGGATAGACAAGTTACCAGAATCTCACAAATTACATAAAAAGGCTTCCTTGATCAAATAAACTCAAAAGGGAAATTAGTTCTCCATAATAAAACTAAAAACTAAAATAGTCTCTGAAAGTATGCTAGAATGTACCTCTAAAGTAAAAAGGAAACTAAGCTTAAATAGTAGAAATAACAACCGAAACCTAAAAGATATAATAATAGATATAAGATAGAATAAACAAAAGGAAAGTCGGCTCTCGGATTTTTACTGACATGGACTTCTGCGGGCGCGGTGAACACTCTCCGCGATCGCGGACCTGATCGTGACAGAATTCCAGCGGTGTTTTCGGAAGATGTTTTGACCACCTTAGAGTGGGAATTTCGACCCGGAGTAAAAATATGAACTATAGGTCTTTGAGTCAGCTTTCCAATGATACCAAATTTAGCTTCATCTGATCACAGTAGCTCCCGAAATATGCGTTACAAGAAAGTGGTGTCGAAACAACAACTCCGATTCAACACTTGTCTTCAAAACTCTTGCAATTCTTCAAATCATGTCTTCGGTCTTCATATGACAATTATGCTCAAAACTAACCTAAACACACTCAAATCATGCCTAAAATACAAGAGTTAACCTATACTAAAGAGAGCATATCAAATTCCCCCATACTTAAACCTTGCTCGTCCTCGAGTAAGCTCAAAATAAATCTAACAAGAAATCCTATCAAGGTTTACAACATAGTACAAGGGAAGACAAAAATCACTCACCTCACCAACCCGAACCCAAAATGGAGAAATAATGAGTAAAGACATGAAAGCTCAAATCACACACCTCAACAATACAAGATATAACACTCAAGCTCTAAAAAGTGTAGAGCAACCTAGGATCTACCCAACATCTAAAATGTAATCCCCAGACCCCAAAGTAGAATATGATCCTAAACACTCTGATTTTACCACTCATTCTACTTAGGCGCCCTTTCGGGTTTTCACCTAATCACTCTTTTCATTTTTCTTAGGTGTGCTCACAAATACTCACATCTCTCATAAACCTCTTATTACCCCAGCCTAATGCTGGTCCGGGTTACTTGCTTATTACCTAAGCCGTCCTTTCGGGTTTTCAGCTCATCCCAGGATTTTTATGCCTTTTTTATATTTTTTATGGTTTTTTTATTTTTTTTTCTTTTTTTCAAAGTTTTCTCTATACAAAACATGGAACAAAAATCCCATAAAAATAACGAAAAATAAACTGAAAAC
The DNA here is from genome assembly GCA_964016875.1 of Fallopia convolvulus. Taxonomy (NCBI): domain Eukaryota; kingdom Viridiplantae; phylum Streptophyta; class Magnoliopsida; order Caryophyllales; family Polygonaceae; genus Fallopia; species Fallopia convolvulus. Next base: position 32,428,817 of record OZ024733.1, read on the forward strand.
CAACTATCTAAGATAGGCGTAGTGAGTACTTCCTCCCCCATACTTAAATCCTTCATTATCCTCAATGAAGTAAAGAAAAAGGAAATAAGCATAGAAAAGGAAAATCAGAAGACTCACATACGAAAGAAGATATGGAAGAACTCTTCAAAGGCTTGGATGAATAGCTCGGAAATATCCAGATGATCCGTAGTCAGGAAAAACCCCGGGCGAGGGTCCGGAACCGCGGGCGCGGGTGGTGCTCCAAGCGTGAAAAAATAGTTAGAGAACACGATCAACAAAACTGAACACGAACTCACAAACGAACTCTGAATCTCGCCTTAAGCATTAATGTAGTACGAGCCTTGAAGAGGAATATTCCCCCATACTTGAGGAATTCCAAGGAACTAGACATGGAAAGAATTAGAAAAGCGGATTGGTGGGTGATGATAGAATATGGAAGAACACTCTTTTTTTTCTCGGGGGTTTCACCCGAAAACCTTTTATTTCAGGGGTTTCACCTGAAAGCCTTTTATTTTGGAGGTTTCACCCGAAAACCTGTTATTTATTTTTTTTATTTTTTTATTTTTTTTATTTTTTTTTTTTGAAAAAGCGGAAATTAATTTCGTCAATGCCAAACCGCGAGACCGGATCGGGGCCGCGGGCGCGGTTTGAGCCGCGGGCTCGGATCCTCGCCTCGACTGGTGCTTTCTTCGAGATGGAAATATTATACCTGCAAGTTAACCTGACAAAACCAAAACGAACTAAAAACTAAAACTAAACTAAAAAGACAAAAATAAAAGAAAAGAAAACTTACCTCGGGTTGCCTCCCAAGCAGCGCCTTTGTTTAACGTCGTTTGGCCCGACGTCCTTATTGTCTCAAGACTCGGACATCGTCAAATCCCTAAGCAATCTGTCAAAATCCTGCGAACAACACTCATGCAGGCAAATATAGCATAATGATAACTTGAAACTAAATAATATAGCATTCAGACACCGTTTCAGTTTATCAAACCCATATGAAAAATCAGGGTTAGTCGGTTTAGGATAGAACCAGTTGAAAGGATGAGGTTTATGGGTCGAAATTCCCACACTAAGCAGGAGACATAGACATCTCCTCAGGTGGAATGGAATCTCCATATCATCATCAGGCTCCTTCTTCGAGTTATCAGGCTCGTCGTCATCACTTCAGGAGTCGTCAAACTGAAGGAAATATTCCTCCTCCGTCATTACATTACTATGATCATCCATCTCTTCATCCAATGAAAGGTCTATGGGTGCCTCTGGAAAGGATGGAACTGGCTCTCCAGGGAGATCTGTTGGTTCTTCAAGAATTTCCGTCTTGATGGCCAACACCTCCTCTAATTTTCTTTGTTCAGCAATTTGGTTCTCCAATTTCTGCATCTCGATCTCTTTGGCTGGGATATAACAAAAGAAATCCCAACAGTCAATGGGTTTCCAAACAACGTATTTTGCATCGCTCTCGCGGTACATCCTTAGTTGGTACTCAAGAGTCATCCCACTAAAGATGTGATTGCAAGCATCATCAAGCCCTATGGTTAACCCCCAGACAGAGAGATCATGCAAGATTTCCTGGCACCTAGTGAAGTACTCATGAAAGGGTTCATCCTGTAACTGAAGAAACCTAAATGCAGACATTAGTATATACAAGTGTAGACCGTAAGATAGGTCTACACAATTAGATTCGAGATTTCAGGACAAACGGAAACCGCGGGCGCGGAAATAACCCGAGGGCGCGGTTTCGTCAGAAACGCCGATTAAACAGAAAATTAAAAACCGATCCCCCGGCAACGGCGCCAAAATTTGACTCGACTAAAGTCGTTGTTTCCAAGATCAAAAATAAATAACCCTAAACTACAAACTAGTATAGTAAGCAAGCAAGGGGTCGAACCCAAGAGAATCGGAATTCTGAACAATCAGCAAGTAAACTCAAAAGGGAAATTAGTTCTCCATAATAAAACTAAAAACTAAAATAATCTCTGAAAGTATGCTAGAATGTCCCTCTAAAGTAAAAAGAAAACTAAGCTTAAATATTAGAAATAACAACCGAAACCTAAAAGATATAATAATAGATATAAGATAGAATAAACAAAAGGAAAGTCGGCTCTCGGATTTTTGCTGACATGGACTTCCACGGGCGCGGTGAACACTCTCCGCGATCGCGGACCTGATCATGATAGAATTCCAGCGATGTTTTCGGAAGATGTTTTGACCACCTTAGTGTGGGAATTTCGACCCGGAGTAAAAAATGAGCTGTAGCTCTTCGAGTTAGCTTTCCAGTGATACCAAATTTAGCTTCATCCGATCACTGTAGCTCCCGAAATAAGCGTTACAAGAAAGTGGTGTCGAAACAACAACTCCGATTCAACACTTGTCTTAAAAAATCTTGCAATTCTTCAAATCATGTCTTCGGTCTTCATATGACAATTATGCTCAAAACTAACCTAACCACACTCAAATCATGCCTAAAATACGAGAGTTAATCTATACTAAAGAGAGCATATCAGCCTCTGTTGAGTCTCAAACCTGTGACGAAATCCATGGAGATGTCCTCCCACTTCCATTCTGGAATAGGAAGTGACTGAAGCATTCCTCCAGGTCTCTGGTGCTCGATCTTCACCTGTCGGCAGGCTTGACACTTAGCGATAAATCTCGCTACATCCGGCTTCATGCCATCCCACCAATAAAATTGTCGCAGATCCTTGTACGTCTTACTCGCCCTGGGGTGGATTGAGTAAGGTGTAGCATGGGCCTCTTGCAAAATCTTCTGCCTCAACTCTGCATCTCGAGGCACACAAATCCGACCATGTAGACACAAAATACCATTTGTTCTCTCCGCGAAGTCGGGTGCCTCTCCACGGCTCAATCTTTGCCTCAGATCCTGAATCATCGGGCAACTCTCCTGCTTCTGCTTCACTTCCTGAAGCAAGGACGACTGACACTCCAGGGCTCTCAGATTGCCCTGATAACGCTGAATCTGCACCTCAATACCGTACTTCATCAGCTCTCTCCGTAACTCTGGCTGAGCTGTCAAACGAGCCAACATATGCTCCTGAGGCGTCTTCCTTCTAAGGGCATCAACGACCACATTCCCCTGGGTGGTAAAGGATCTCAAGGTCATAGTCCTTCAGTAACTCAAGCCATCTTCTCTGTCTCATATTCAACTCCCTCTGAGTGAAGATGTACTTGAGGCTCTTATGATCTGTCATCACTTTGCATGTACTCCCACACAAGTAATGACGCCAAATCTTCAGAGCATGTACCACAACTGCTAACTCCAAATCATGAGTGGGGTAATTCTGCTCATTCGGTTTCAACTATCTGGAGGCATAAGCAATCACCCTGTCCCTCTACATCAGCACACAACCCAAACCTATCTTGGATGCATCACTGTAAATCACAAAGTCCTCATTCCCCTGAGGAAGAGCAAGTATAGGAGTCGAAGTCAACCTCAACCTCTTTTTCAACTCGTCAAAACTCCGTTGGCAAACTTCATTCCACTCAAAACGAGTGGTCTTCTTAAGCAGGCTTGTAAATGGTTGGGCTATCCGGGAAAACCCTTCCACAAACCTTCTGTAATACCCTACTAATCCTAGAAAGCTCCGCACCTCCTTCACATTCTTTGGAGGTGCCCATGCTTTTACAGCTTCAATCTTTGCAAGATCCACCATAACTCCTTGTGCAGATACCACGTGACCTAAAAAGGTAACTTCAGGCATCCAGAAATCACACTTGGACAGCTTAGCAAACAACCGATGATGTCTCAATACTCCCAATACCAGTCTAAGATGTTCGGCGTGCTCCTCCTTACTCTTAGAGTAGATCAAAATGTCATCGATGAACACTACTACAAATCTGTCCAAGTAGTCTATAAACACCCGATTCATCAGCTCCATAAATGCAGCGGGTGCATTCGTCAGTTTGAACGGCATCACTGCAAACTCATAATGTCCATATCTCGTTCGGAAAGCCGTCTCGAGAATATCCTCTTCCCGTATCCTCAGCTGGTGATATCCCGACCTCAAATCCACTTTGGAGAACACAGTAGCCCCCTGCAACTGATCCAACAAATCATCAATATGTGGCAGCGGATACTTGTTCTTGATGGTAACTCGATTCAACTCCCGATAATCGATACACAGACGGAGAGAACCATCCTTCTTCTTCACAAACAGGACTGGAGCTCCCCATGGCGATGCACTCGGTCGTACGTACCCCTTCTCCAACAGCTCCTCCAATTGTGCTTTCAGCTTCTGCATCTCCATCGGGGCCATGCGGTATGGGGCTCTCGAAATCGGTCTCGTCCCAGACTCCAACTCAATCCCAAAATCTACCTCTCTCTGAGGAGGTAGTCCTGGAAGTTCCTTGGGAAAGACGTCCTCAAACTCGCATACTACTGGTATATCCTGAATATGCGGTCTCTCTTTGTCCCCCTATAGGACATAACACCAATATCCAACACATCCATCACTAAGCAACTTGGCGGCCTTTACCATACTAATCACCGATCCGGGCCCCTCCTGCTCTAATTTCTGACACACATGTCTGGTCCCATCGTATGTTGTCACTGTAACTGTACCCTTGTATGCATCCAAGACTGCTCGGTAGCGTCTCATCCAGTCCATCCCCAGAATCACGTCATCGTCCGGCGACAACTGCATTACTATGAAATTCGCATACCAATCCCTATTCCCTATTCTAATAGGGCACTGTAAAATCTCCTTATTCCCGCTCACCTTACTGCCGTCAGGCAGCCCCACAACGAAAGATACCCCCTCAGTGCAAGTCAGTCCTAGTCTAGCTACGCAAGCAGAAGACATAAAAGAGTGGGTAGCACTCGTATCAAACAGTATATGAACAGGTCTAGACTGAATCCAAATCGTACCTGTAGCAGTCGGTGCGTGTAGGGCATCGGCCCTCCTCATCTCAAACATACGAGGCTAATTGCCCCCGGTAGTACTAACCCCTACACCGCGTCCTCTGCCCTGGCTCGGTGCCTGCTGAAGTTGCTGAGGCTGACGACGAGGCATCTGGTTCACCGTTCCCGGTGAAGATCCCTGTGAAGGTGCTCCAACAGTACATTACCGCTGTACATGGCCAGGCTTCCCACAAGTGAAACAGTTCCTCACTAGCTTTGGACACTGACTCCTCAAATGAGCAGTGCTTCCACAGTTGAAGCACTCTCTCAGCCCTCTAGTGGACTGACTCTGACGACGCTGGTCTTGACGACCCTGTGACTGAAACCCTGATCGTTGCGGCTGAGAAGAGCCGGGACGACTATCTCTCCTAGGTTTTGTCGGGGCAGACAACTTCTGCCTCTTGCCCCCAGTGGTATGCACCTCTAGCTGACTCTGTCGGGTCGTGGCCATAGCATAAGCCAAAGCAGACTGCTGAACATCTGTCAATGTCGCGAGTCGGAGTCCAGACACATAGGCACGTAAATGCGGCTGCAACCTTTTTAGAAAGGTCGCAATCTTCAACTCCTCAGTAGGGGCAGCATTCGGCACCACCGCCAACTCTTGCTGAAACTTCAGAATAGTCTCAGATACTATGATATTTTCGGGTCCAGCATCCCGAAAAGCAGCCTCCCGAGCCGCCCTCACCACCGTAGGGCAATACTGATCTCGAATCCTCCTCTCAAATTCCTCAAAAGTCACCTCAGTCCGGTGATCCCTACATAACTCCCACCAGTCAAAAGCACTCTCCTGTAGCAGACTCTGTACCAAGGACATCTTCCTCTCTTCCGGTGCCTTAATGGAGTCCAACGCAGATTTCACCCTCCTATACCATTGCTCTACGTTAGAACCCTGAGCTCCCGCAAAATTTGGCACCCCAGTCTTCCTAAACTCTGCGAGCCACTTGTCAGGCTGGGGCTTGCGATACTGTCTCCTCGGTTCGACCACACGATTAGCTATCACTGGTCCTTGCGAATCTAGCATAGCTCCTAACTGGGCAGCCAAAACATAGTCTGGTCCTGGTGCCCTCCTCTTAGCTCCTTGTTGCCCCGCAACTGCGTTCAGATTCGGTGCAGCTCCTGCCCCCATCAAAGTCTGCAACAACAGCTGGATCGCAGCGTTCACCTCTGGGGCCAGTCCTGCTGGTGGCACTCCTCCTCCCACCTGAGCCCCATTGCCTGGGGGAACCCCTCCAGCGACAAATGCGCTGTCCTCTTGATGAACAGCAGCAGCCACATCCTGACTCTCAGCAACCTCCTCCTGGTGGGTATTATGTTGTACCTCTGGCTCAGCAGCTACAGGGGCCTCTCCTCTACCCCTGCCACGACCTCTACCTCGGTCTCTACCGCGGCCTCTTCCACGGCCTCTTCCATTGGCTTCAGCAGCTCCTGCTCTGGTTGGTGGGGCCATCTATAACAGAAATTCCCACGGTCAAAACTTAAACATCCTATTTATTAACGTAATTCTTACTATTCTACGTGAGGTCCTTCGGCTGATGGGGCGGAGTCGCGACGTGTCACCTACCCCCCTATATGCAACATGTCTACCCCAGTGAAAACATTTGAAAACACCGGCCGATTTTGGTTTTAAGTTGGACCTTGGGTACTCTTTGTTGGTCAGCTCCATGTGCCCTATTGTCAACCTGGCTCTGATACCAATTTGTAACACCCCGACTTCCGACGGGACGCTAATAAGAAATAGACCTTACTAGGTACTATTAAGTGGGTTGACAACTACACTTTAGGATCTTGCAACGCGGGCACGACGAGAAAACATAATAAAAACATCCAACCTTTTATTTAGTGAAACTTAGAAAACATAGTTATGCATGTATTCCCGAATAATTAAATACTCAAATCCGGCACCACACTTACTAATACTGAACTATTCAAATAAAATAATAATAAGTGAAACATAATACTAACTCCATCTTAACAATAATAAAATCAACATCCTAACTATCATAAATAAACTAGCGTAAAACCCATCCCTCTATGACACGCGCTCTTTACCGCTCCGGCCCGCCATCTGGCCTCGGTTCCTGCACGGCTCCCTGGTTCATACCTGGAACTGAAAAATATTCCCCGAAGGGTCAGCTTCTAATCTACCAAGTTAGAGAGAATACGGAAATTGCAGAACGTTTTGAAAGCATTTCCAAAGTCAGCATACAAATCCACAATCGCAATCATAACTCTAAAGGCCAATACCTAAATTAGTTATAATCAGTCACACATAGCCACATACACATTTACAATCACAACCTCATAACAATGCAACTCCTCCTTTTTCACAATCCGACTCCCAAGGCGCTCATCACCGCGCCGAGTGCAGAGGCAAGCCCTCTCACTCCACTTCACAATCTCCCTTCTAACCCCGGCTAAGCCTCCACTGAAGCACTTGCCAAAACACATAAATAATAATTTTCGTTTTTGAAGGGGCACGATTTCCCTGTCACACAGGTCATACATAGCCAACTCTTCCTCCACGCCAGCTACGATGGGCCGTGTCGGAAACGGTACCAACACATAGAAAACGTTCCGAAAATATCTTTTTGATAAAATACATTCAAAACCCTTTTAGCACACAACAATTCAAGAAGTTCAAAACAATTTAAAAGGTATTCGGGACTAGTTCCCAAAACCCGCCCTACAATATCGATACACAATCTAACAGGGTAGAGAAGAACCGAGCAAGTCGAAAAACGACTTACCTCAAACTAGGGATCTTTTGAAGAAGACGGAATTAAGAGCGCAAACGGAAACGATTACCTAATACGAAAATTAACATGTAAGATTATATTAAACACGTTCCGACCCATACTACTAAGCCATAGTTGACTAATTCTTTTATCCCCGGACCAACTTTGCCATTTATTATATCACCAGTAATTCTAGCAAACTAGTATCAATCTTAACCTAAACTATTAATTAATATTTAATTCTAACTTTTACATATTAATACCAATTAATATACTAGCTAACTAACCCAAACTAATCCATCCAACTATGGATATGAACTTATATTAAGCTTTTAAATAGGCTACTCCTAATTACTAATTAACATGCATATGTACTTGAATTGAATACTTTAATCTATCGCCTACGAATTAACACCCTCTGCTAAACCCGATCGTTTTAACCAATTTATACTACAGTCGAACACCATTAAAATAACCACACTCTTCTTCCAAACAATAACTAAATAATAAGAACTCCACTAGCTAATTCTAACTACGTACTTCTACCCAGACTAGTTTAACTACCATGTTCACTACTAACAATTTAATTTGACACACATACAACCGATCACTAACTTATTAATAGTAGTATATTAGTCCTACTTATTAACTTCACCTCTAATTACTACTAATTAAACCAATAAGAACAATCAGCAGATTACCCACTCCCCAAGTACGGGACAAATACAAGGAATTGGACAGCATCCTGCAACTCGTCCACAATCCATGACGTTTCGCCGATCACTTCCCAGATTTGGACGCCATTGCCCAACTTCTGGCAGAGGAACAATTCCACCGAAGTGTCTCGCCGGTAACGCAAGACCTCTTGAACAAGTACAGGCACTGATTCAATAGTAAACACAGAGAGGACATATGCTGCAAACTTACCGGCGACCCCGTCCCGATGTAAACGATGATGAAAGATGGCCACCCGCTTTCAGACCCAAACAACCGAGCGACCCCGACGGACTTCTAAGACAATGAAAACCGAGTGGAGAGGGTTGGCTAGGTGCAAGAAGACAGAAAAGGAGGTCGATCGAAATAAACCGAAATCGACTTACCGATGATCTCTATGCGGAGAAGACTCAGCGGCAGCCCACCGATCAACACAAAGTCGGTGAAGGCAACCGAAAGCGACGGAAACGATAGGGAGAGACGAGGAAGAAGTTGAGATATGGGATCTCGATCGGTGGCTTCGGTTACTATAACGAGGGTTAAGGCTGGTTTAGATATGATAAAAATAATCAATTGTTTAAAGATAGGATATTTGGTTTAACCGAATGGGATTAACGGGATTTCTTAGATAGAGAACTTGTTGCTTAAAGATAGGATTCTCCTCTCAGAAGATAACTTTAATGGTTTGGTTATAATTTAGTTAATTTTTAATTATTTTTTTAAAGGTGTTAATGTCATTGATACAACTCTAGGATTATAACGAGTTAAATCCTATCTCGGAAGTTACATGCACGTCAAGATTTCGACTACCATAACACGGAGAAGATTGTTTTTCCGCCCTAGACAGAAAAATGGAACCCGAATATTACATACTACCCCCCTTAAGGAAAGTTTCGTCCCGAAACTTTTCATAACAAAATAAACTATATCCCGAGGTTTCACAACCACTCCCCCTACAAGGGTTCGTCCTCGAACCGAAAATTATCGATAAAAAGAAACATAATCAATACTAACCATCCAAAACACACATCAGGACAGTCAAATATTTAAACAGTCAAGTAGGCAAGTCAAAATGACAACAACCCCGAAGTAATCACCGAATCTAAAAAGAATTCACTAACTACTAACCTTCCCCTCAAACGCCTCTACTAAACTCGGATAGTTCTGTGGGTAACTCTCACTCATCCTAGACTCAGTCTCCCAAGTGGCCTCCTCGACCCCCCATCGAGACCATTGAATCAACACCAAAGGAATCTCCTTGTTCCGCAGTTTCTTCATTCGTCGATCAAGAATCTTCGATGGTTGTTCCCGGAAAGTATGGTCCGGTTATACCACCAATTCCTCCTAATTAAGTCTGTGACTAGGATCCGGAACATACTGTCTCAGCTGTGAGACGTGAAATACAAGATGAACTCCGTCCAAAGCGGGCGGCAATGCTAGCATGTAGGCCACCTCGCCCACTCGCTCTAGGATCTCAAATGGACCGATATAGCGGGGACTCAGCTTCCCTTTCACCCCGAATCTCCTGACCCCACGGGTAGGCGATACTCTCAACCAGACGTGTGCTCCTACCTCAAACTCCAATGGTCTACGCCTCTTATCTACATAGGACTTCTGGCGACTCTGAGCAGCTAACATTCTTTCCCTGATTAAGGCCACCTTCCCGATCATCTCCTCAATCATTTGTGGTCTTTCACCTACTACATCTGAGGGATCATCCCAACACAGCAGTGTTCTACATTTCCGCCCATATAAAGCATCATAAGGGGTCATCTGAATCGACGAGTGCCAACTATTATTATAGGCAAACTCCACCAAAGCCAAGTGATCCGACCACTGACCTCCCCAGTCTAGCACGCAAGAGCTCAGCATGTCGTCTAGAGTCAGAATCGTTCTCTCGGTCTGGCCGTCTGACTGCGGGTGGTAAGCAGTCGTGAAATGCAATCTCGTCCCTAATGCCTCATGTGCCTGTTGCCAATATTTGGAAGTAAAACGCTCGTCACGATCTGACACAATCGTCTTAGGCACTCCGTGTAGTCTGACTATCTGACTGATAAACACCTCTACTAGCTTGCTCACTTGCCATGCCTCTCGGATAGGCAAAAAGCGAGCAGTCTTCGTCAGCCTATCCACCACTACCCAAATGGCATCATGGCCTCTGACTCGGCTAAAGTCGTTGTTGCCAAGATCAAAAATAAATAACCCTAAACTACAAACTAGTATAGTAAGCAAGCAAGGGGTCGAACCCAAGAGAATCGGAATTCTGAACAATCAGCAAGTAACGAGACAGGGTTTTTTTGAAGTTCAGGCAAACAAACAAACAAACAAATATTATTAAGGATTAAATCAATTGGAAGAAAATAGAGTTCATTCAATCAATTTCACCTTTTTACTCATTCGATCATCAATTCATCCACTTTTCTATTAATTCCCAGGTTAATTCCAATCCTTATAAAAGATATCCGCTTGTCCACGGTCCAAGCGAAATTATGATATGAACAAGAACGCTTAATTCAAATCATGCAAAGTATTAAGGATAGAAGGATATTAAATCATGCAATCAAGCTACGAGTCTCATGCATAAAATAACAATCAAACACTCTTTCTCAATTCTAGTCCCGGTCCTAGAAAAAAGTTGTTTCAAGGGTAAATAAGATTGCACAGACAACAATCAAACTAATTCAAACAATACAATATCAATCAAATTCAACAAGTTGCGCACCAAGAGAAATCAATTGATAATCATGAAATTAAGCACAAGAGTTTTGATATTAACCAAGGGATAGAAAAGTTACCAGAATCTCACAAATTACATAAAAAGGCTTCCTTGATCAAATGAACTCAAAAGGGAAATTAGTTCTCCATAATAAAACTAAAAACTAAAATAATCTCTGAAAGTATGCTAGAATGTACCTCTAAAGTAAAAAGGAAACTAAGCTTAAATAGTACAAATAACAACCGAAACCTAAAAGATATAATAATAGATATAAGATATAATAAACAAAAGGAAAGTCGACTCTCGGATTTTTGCTTACATGGACTTCCGCGGGCGCGGTGAACACTCTCCGCGATCGCGGACCTGATCGTGACAAAATTCCAGCGGTGTTTTCGGAAGATGTTTTGACCACCTTAGAGTGGGAATTTTGACCCGGAGTAAAAATATGAATTGTAGCTCTTCAAGTCAGATTTCCAATGATACCAAATTTAGCTTCATCCGATCACTGTATCTCCCGAAATAAGCATTACAAGAAAGTGGTGTCGAAACAACAACTCCGATTCAACACTTGTCTTCAAAACTCTTGCAATTCTTCAAATCATGTCTTCGGTCTTCATATGACAATTATGCTCAAAACTAACCTAAACACACTCAAATCATGCCTAAAATACAAGAGTTAACCTATACTAAAGAGAGCATATCAAATTCCCCCATACTTAAACCTTGCTCGTCCTCGAGTAAGCTCAAAATAAATCTAACAAGAAATCCTATCAAGGTTTACAACATAGTACAAGGGAAGACAAAAATCACTCACCTCACCAACCCGAACCCAAAATAGAGAAATAATGAGTAAAGACATGAAAGCTCAAATCACACACCTCACCAATACAAGATATAACACTCAAGCTCTAAAAAGTGTAGAGCAATCTAGGATCTACCCAACATCTAAAATGTAATCCCCAGACCCCAAAGTAGAATATGATCCTAAACACTCTGATTTTACCACTCATTTTACTTAGGCGCCCTTTCAGATTTTCACCTAATCACTCTTTTCATTTTTCTTAGGTGTGCTCACAAATACTCACATCTCTCACAAACCTCTTATTACCCCAGCCTAATGCTGGTCCGGGTTACCTGCTTATTACCTAAGTCGCCCTTTCGGGTTTTCAGCTCATCCTAGGATTTTTATGCCTTTTTTATATTTTTTATGGTTTTTTTATTTATTTTTTATTTTTTTTCAAAATTTTCTCTATACAAAACATGGAACAAAAATCCCATAAAAATAACGAAAAATAAACTGAAAAGCAACTATCTAAGATAGGCGTAGTGAGTACTTCCTCCCCCATACTTAAATCCTTCATTGTCCTCAATGAATTAAAGAAAAAGGAAATAAGCATAGAAGAGGAAAATCAGAAGACTCACATACGAAAGAAGATATGGAAGAACTCTTCAAAGGCTTGGATGAATAGCTCGGAAATATCCAGATGATCCGTCGTCAGGAAAAACCGCGTGCGAAGGTCCGGAACCGCGGGCGCGGGTGGTGCTCCGATCGTGAAAAAATGGTTAGAGAACACGATCAACAAAACTGAACACGAACTCACAAACGAACTCTGAATCTCGCCTTAAGCATTAATGTAGTACGAGCCTTGAAGAGGAATATTCCCCCATACTTGAGGAATTCCAAGGAACTAGACATGGAAAGAATTAGAAAAGCGGATTGGTGGGTGATGATAGAATATGGAAGAACACTCTTTTTTTTTCTCGGGGTTTTCACCCGAAAACCTTTTATTTCAGGGGTTTCACCTGAAAGCCATTTATTTCGGAGGTTTCACCCGAAAACCTGTTATTTATTTATTTTTATTTATTTTTATTTTTTGAAAAAGCGGAAATTAATTTCGTCAAGGCCGAACCGCGAGCGCGGATCGGGGCCGGGGGCGCAGTTTGAGCCGCGGGCTCGGATCCTCGCCTCGACTGGTGCTTTCTTCGAGATGGAAATATTATACCTGCAAGTTAGCCCGACAAAACCAAAACGAACTAAAAACTAAAACTAAACTAAAAAGATAAAAATAAAATAAAAGAAAACTTACCTCGGGTTGCCTCCCAAGCAGCGCCTTTGTTTAACGTCGTTTGGTCCGACGTCCTTATTGTCTCAAGACTCGGACATCGTCAAATCCCTAAGCAATCTGTCAAAATCCTGCGAACAACACTCATGCAGGCAAATATAGCATAATGATAACTTGAAACTAAATAATATAGCATTCAGACACCGTTTCAGCTTATCAAACCCATATGAAAAATCAGGGTTAGTCGGTTTAGGATAGAACCAGTTGAAAGGACGAGGTAGTTTTTCAAAATATAAATCAAGAGTAATGATTTTCATGTTAGCACTACCACCTTTAAAATTTGAGAAATCACTAGGTAAACTATCATGCTCAAGACCTTTTGCAGAAATATCAGGCAAACAGATATCAATATAAAGTAAGGGAGAAGAGGAAAGGATACAGGGATCATGATCGATCATAACAAAGGGCTCCACGGCAGGAGACATAGACATCTCCTCAGGTCGAATGGAAATCTCCATATCATCATCAGGCTCCTTCTTTGAGTTATTAGGCTCGTCGTCATCACTCCAGGAGTCGTCAAACTGAAGGAAATATTCATTTATTTTATTTATATTTAATATGAATCTAAATTGCTCTTATAATTAAATGAATATTTACATTATCTTTGCCTTTTATATATTTATGGAAAATATTTTATTAAAATAGAATTTTAAAGAAAAAAAGATAGAAATTTACATTATGTCTTACAAGATTGACAATTGAATGATTAAATTAAAATTTGAAAAAAAATAATTAACTTTTACATTTTCTCATAAGAGATAGACAATTCATAATACAAAAAAATCACTTTAAATTATATTAGTTTTGACTCTATATTTTTCTAAGAAAAAAAATCCATAATACAAAAATTTCTACTTTTTAACCATTGATTTATTTTATTTATATTTAATAAAACCGGTACAAGGTACGGGGTCTTACACTAGTTATTGTACTAAATAGATATTTGTTTGATGTTAAAGAAAATTTTAAATAGTTAAAGAAAAATTTAAATAATTAAAATATTAGGAATAAAAAATAATTTTATAAATATGAGGTGGGGCCAGAATCGTTCAACTTTAATATATAGTTATAGACTAGTATGTATTCCCGTACCTTGTACGGGCTTTTCTTAAATAAAATATTAAAAATAAAATATTAAAAATAAAATATTTTCAAATATATTTATTATCCGTGGAAAATAATCATGTAAATGCTTAAATATAAATTTTGAATAAATATTTAAAATCAATAAACTATAAAAGTTGTTTATTTGAAACACTAATATTTTATTAGTACTACGAATTAAATTAATATCGAAAATATGATAATTTATTTAATTATGAAAATAGATAAGTAATAAGATAAAAATTTATCAATTTATTATATACATTGGACCGTTCAAAATCATCAATATATATTATAAAAGTTGATCGTTTTCGAGCCACCACGTTGATTCTGACCCACCTTATATTTTAAAAAATATTTTTTATTTAACTTATTTTAGTTCTCCTAATTAAATTCCTTTTATTTATTTTATGTGGCAAAAGATTTTTTTTGCCACATAAAATTTTATTTAACTTGTTTTAAAGATAAGATTTTCTTAAAAAAATTCACGTGTCCATGTTGAATATTTTTCTTTGTTAAAGATAGAATTTTTTTTAAATTTAACGTTGAATGATTTTACTTCTCACAATTAAATTTGTTTTATTTAATTTACTTATGTGGCAAAAGATAAAATCTATAACTATATATTAAAGTTGTATCTTTTCGAGCAACCAGAACGATTCTGTCCCCACCTCATATTTAAAAAAATAATTTTTATTTCGATTATTATAAATTCTTTCTATTAAAATCTTTTTTAATTATTTAAATTTATCTCTAAAATCAAACAAATATCTATTTAGTATAACAATATCTTTCGAAAGCTTCCCTATACAATTATTTAAAATTAAAGATAAAATATTTTAAAACAAATATAAATCTTTTAGCATATATCTTTTGACGAATTTATTTATAGATATATAGTGATTTTCTTTTATAAAATAGATATATTAAAATTAATAAAAATAGATAATAAAATATTTAATAGATATATTGAAATATTTGATAAACTGTAAATTTACGTACATGAAAAGTAATAAAATATGAAGAATATAATATTTGATTAAAAAATTATATATTCTACGAGCAATAAATTACTTATATTAAAGTTTATATTATATTTTTATTTATTTATTAATATGCTATTTATAATGTCTATAAAATATCGAATCATAGTCGTACATGGTACGACGGGTAAAGATATAAGATTATAGTGATATAAGATTGTACGTACATTACACTATCTTTATATTAAACTTGTCTATTTATAATGTTTATCCATTGATTATAGTGATATAAGATTGTATGTACATTACAATATCTTTATATTAAACTTAATTATTTTGTCAGAGATTGGTTTTAATAAAAGGGGTGGTGTGGTCCAATCTAAAAGCGACATGTGTCATTTAGTAATTTTTTTAACCTCCGCTTTAGTATATAGTTATAATTAAAAAGATTCGTTTGTTAAAATAGTATTTTTGTTAAAATAGTAATTTGATTTATATTAAAATTTTAAAGATAAATTTATGAAATAGGAATATCCATATTACAGTCCGTAGGAGATGTATACCAAAACTAGTGTAATACCCGTGCCCTGCACGGAATTATTGTGATATTTTTTTAATAGAAATTAAATTGTTGGATTAAGGAATCCTTTCATATTGTAGTCAGATCGTTGTTGATTGTTTTTTATGTTCCATGAACGACATTTCAATGAACGAATTTGTAATTGTTTGAAATAGCATTGATCCGTTTCGACCAAATAAAATTAGGATTGATCCGTTAAAGATGTTTGAAATAAATATGAACAATACAATCTAAAAATAATATACCATCATAAATAAAAGTAATTGAAATTGTATTTGAAACTCCGAATCGTAAATTAAAGAATTTAGAGTTGTATTTGAAGAGAAACCTGTGGAAGGAAGGAAACATTATAAATTAGGAATATTTAATTTGTAATTAAATAAGATAGTAATTAATAAATTGGAAAATAAGAGAGTGATAGAGAAATACCTGAAGTAGATTATAGATTATAGATTATGAAAAACTTCCTTATATACTACATTGGTTGTAGTATTAGATCGCTTTTTATTCTTGTCACATATTAAGATCTTTAATCCTTTCTTGCTGGTGACTCTTGATGTTGCAACGTAAAGTTGGCCATGAGCGAAAACAGGTCTCGGTAGATACAAACCTACAGTTGCAAGAGATTGGCCTTGACTCTTATTGATAGTCATGGCAAAACACACACTCAAGGGAAATTGTCTCCGTTGGAACTTAAATGGATATGTAGTATCTGATGGTGTCATCAACATTCGAGGGATTAAAACTGTATGACCAATATTGTTTCCTGAAATGATTCTTGCTTGTATGATATGTTGACCGAGTTGAGTGGTGATTAATCTTGTACCATTGCATAACCCAGATGATTGGTCAATATTTCTAAGAAGCATAACAGGGACACCAACTTTAAGTTTGAGCATATGATTTGGAACACCAGAACATCTAAGACTATTCAAATAGTCTGATGTATAAAGACTTTCATCAGAATCGAAATTTTTATTTGTCTTGCAAATACCATCTGAACTGAGATACACTTTCTCCTCACCAGGTAACAAAGACAACACATATTCATTGACTTGATCTACCTCTTCATGTGTTGGTGCGAGGATTCCTCGTTCTTCAAAGTATTCTGGAGAAAATTGATTTTCTAAAAGAGACGGATATATAGACTGAATAATTGCTGGAATAGGATCTAACTCGCTATCCATTACCAAGAGTTCATCAGGAATTTGTATTTGCACTTCTCCATCATTATCATCACCTATAGTGCCATCTCCAATGCTTAATACCCATTCAGAAAATTCGTTTGCTTCTTTTTTTTCATATTCAGAGTTGCCTTGTTGAATCCTCATATTTCTTGTCAATGTAAGGACTTTGCAGAAATTCCACAAATAGGACGAATTAATGGTGGTGAAAACAACATCTTGTCTAGTTCCTTTGTTGATGACTGGTAAAATTTGTCTAAAATCTCCACCAAATACTATTACCTTGCCTCCAAAGGGTTGTTCTAAGCTGTTTGGATTTATAGCTCGTAAAATATCTCTTAAACTCTTATCTAATGCTTCAAAACAATATCTATTCATCATTGGAGCCTCATCCCAAATAATAAGTTTCGTCTTACAAATTAGTTCTGAGAGTTCCGTTCCTATATTTTAAAAAAGATGGAAGGATTAGAACAATTTTGTTGTAAAATATGCAATTTTAATGTAGGCATAATTTAGTTTTTAAATTGGAATTTTGACAAAAGAAAATTAATTTTGATATGAATGATCAGTGTGTTTCCTATACAGTAAATTTGAGTATGTTCATACTATTTTATTCTACATGAATAATTGCTCAGATTACTGAAGTACTTTTCGTATGAATATCATCTGCTAGGTAATAATTATCATAATACATATCGGTAGCCCATACGTATGTTTGTAATTTTTGCATTGATATCGGTAGCCCATACGTATGTTTGTAATTTTTTTTATTTTTAAGTCATGAGATTTTAATGGGCTAACATAAATGAAATATGTTATATGAATAAAAGTGTGAGAAAACATTATTAATATCATATATAAAATAAATAAGGCATACTATACATATAAAATAAATAAGTTACCGGAGCAAATATTGCAAGTTGAATCTTCATTAACTTGTAAAGGTATCTTAAACCTTGAATGTGTTGTTCTGCCACCGGGTATTAAGAGAGCTGCATTTCCGCTTGAAGCAACTGTGAGTACTATATCACCTTTTGATCTTATGGCTGCTGAAAGTGCTCTCCATATAAAAGTTTTCCCCGTGCCACCATATCCATATAAGAAGAATACACCACCATTATTGGCAGAAATAGCATCCATTATCTCATCATATACGCCTTTTTGTTCATCTGTAAAGCTTGATATTAATCGTTTATGCTCATCAGATAGACGAACTTTATCATATCGAAGTTCATCTTGTATAAGCTTATTGATACTATCTGATATAAGATTTTGATCTAGTTGAGGCATGGTGGTGTGATATTTCAAGGTACTACCATTACGCTGTAATAATTTTTCAATCTCTGCAAGAGTATGATTTTGCAATTGTTCATCTGTCAACTGCAAATCTAAATAAAAAAACATATATATGTCAGGGATAAAAAAATGTGAAATGATTCATATTAATATACGTTTCATGCAATTAGTGCATAGTTTTTCATGAAACAATAAAAAAAACATATATATGTCAGGGATAAAAAAATGTGAAATGTTTCATATTAATATACGTTTCATGCAATTAGTGCATAGTTTTTCATGAAACAATAAAAGATATATTAAAATAAGAGGAATAAGGATATTTGTGAAAATTTTGATATGAATCATGCAATCAGCGTATATTTTTCAATAAAGCAACAAACGATTATTATTATCAGAGAATAATAGTGCTTAATATTGAAAGAGCATAAAATATTAAAATTCATTTAGCGTAATTGAAACGTTTATTTAGCATATATAAATGTGGACATACCGTTCGTTCGAAGAACTCTCCTTTGTTTATTAAGAATATCATCTGCAAGAAACTTCCATGTACTTTGCCAAAGAAATTCTGGCCTTGACATACTATCAGAAAGAAGGAGAAATACAAATAGACTCCTTAGATAGTGGGCTGATCCCCAAAAGCTGGATTCAGTTATTCCATCAATATATTCTCTATCATCATCCAGCAACCCTAATGCATAGCATGCTTCTTTAAATGTGGGATACAAAATACCACCAACAGTCCTTATCTGCTCATATGAAGTTGAGCCTTTCACATGATTTAGCAAAATCCTTAGATAATATTTCTCACCACAACCTGGAGGTACATGAAAAATTCTTCCCACTGAACAGCCACGATCTCTAGGTTTCCAATTTTTCGATTGTTGGACCCAAACAAATCTACTTGGGAACTCAGCATATGTCAACTCTTTAGCTTCTGGATATTTGTCGTTACACTTCATCCATTTTGTAAACATTGAATTTTCAATATCAGGCTTATTTAGGACAGCGTCAATAGGATCATCATCGGCAAATACCACACTTTGCTCATCGGGGAGGTGGAAACTCAATCGTTGAACAGCTGGAGTTCTATAATGAATGTCATAGCCCAAAATCCGCCAAACTGCTTCACACGGAGATATATAACGACAATTGTAGTAGTTTTTTATTTCATCAATGTCGTCACTCGAGGTTGAGATTGCAGCGGTGACACGATCAGGGCCCTTGTTGACATACTTGAACAAATACTTGATCAAACTGGACCGATTGCACCATTCAACATTTATATGTGCTTTATACCGTAGGAGAAGTGTTTCATTATAAGGAACCACATATCTATTATCCAATGGAACTCCATTCTTTTCAACTATTCTACCGTTATCACGTCTTCTATAAACTGGGAAACCATCTTCATCTATAAATGTCTGATCCACGAACTGTTTTGGAAAGTATTTTGTACATTTTCCATCAGTTGTGCATGGAGATGAAGGATTAGAAGTTCCACAATATGTTAGTTTTATTTTTGGATAAGATATTTTTTTAGATAAGATATGTACTCCCTCCGTCCCCTTTTGTTTGTCCAGTATTCTATTTCGGGCGTCCCAAAATGTTTGTCGTAGTATAATTTTTAAATTTGATTTTTTTTGGAAATAAGATACGTATAGTTTTTTTTTTATAAATATCATTGTCAATATCAATTTAAAAAATAATTTAACAAATACAATTAAATAATACTATAATTTTACAAGTTTCTTAAAAATATTCTTGCCTATATCAATTTTTAATAATTATTTTTAGAAATTATAGTTTTTTGTAGATAAGACATATCTAATTTTATTTAAATATCCTTGTCAATATCAATTTAATCAAAACTTAACAAACATAAATAAATAATAAAATAATTTTATAAAATCTCGTGCAGGACATGGGAACTAAGACTAGTATAACAGATTTTAAAAATATTTTTTTTGAACATGTTCTCTAAGTTAAAAGTCAAATTACGAAACTCATAATTATGATTCCAAATCAACCCAAAAAAACTAATCATCAATATATATTATAAAAGCCGACTGTTTTCGAGTCATCACGTTGATTCTGATCTCACCTCATATTTAAAAAAGTAGTTTTTATTTGTATTATTTTAATTCTCCCAATTAAATTCCTTTTATTTATTTTATGTAGCAAAATATTTTTTAAATTCCATGTTGAATGATTTTCTTACTGATAGAATTTTTTAAATTCCACATTCAATGTTGTTTTTAATATAGACTTTTATTTATTTTATGTGCCTAGAGATTTTTTTTAAATTTCACGTTGAATGATTTTTTTGTTAAAGATAGAATGTTTTAAATTTTTTTGTTAAAGATAGAATGTTTTAAAAATTCCACGTTTCATGTTGAATGATTTTTTTTAAAGATATTTTTTTAAATTCCACGTTCAGTGTTGTTTTTAAGATGGATTTTAATTTATGTTATGTGGCAAAATAGTTTTTTTTTTTAATTTCACGTTGAATGATTTTTGTTTAAGATAGAATTTTTTTTTAAAAAAAAAATTCCATGTTGATTGATTTTTTAAATTCCACGTCCAATTTTTTTTATATTAAATTGAAATTGTTTATTAAACAAATTAAGTATTGAATCCATGTAATCGTGCATGGCACGACGGGTATAAATAATATTTACATGTTGCTAAAATAGTATTGAAAATATTGCAAAATCTTATCATAAATATGTATAAAAAATAATGTACATTTATCCTTTTCCTTGATGATATTTCATAGATATTTAATTTAAAAAGTATGAATAAAAAAAGATTTACATATTAGAATAGGAAAGAGATAAGATTTAATAAAAATAATAAGTAAACTAATAAATTAGATATAATAAAATATGAAAGATAAAGATAAAAATAATTTATTTATAGAAAATAATTAAAAATAATTTATTTTGATTTAAGGTCGGGCCAAACTCATTTTGTGGCTCGATAAAGTAAAGATTAGATAAGATTAAATTTTATATTTTTTATTACTTTCTATGTACCTTTGTTTAGAGATTATCAAATATTTCATATATCAATTAAATATTACATTACCTATTTTAAAATAAATTCGTGAAAAGATATCATGCTAAAAGATAAAAGATATTTCAATATATCAATTAAATATTACATTACCTATTTTAAAAATATATATCTATAAATAAATTCGTGAAAAGATATCATGCTAAAAGATAAAAGATATTTATACTTATTTTAAAAAAATTTAAATTTTTTTATCTCTAATTTTAAATATTTGTGTAAGGAAGTTTTCAAAAGATATTGTTGTACTAAATAGATATTTGTTTGATGTTAAAGATAGATTTAAATAGTTAAAGAATAATTTAATAGGAAAAAGTTAAAATATTAGGAATAAAAATTAACTTTGTAATATATGAGGTGGGGCCAGAATCGTTCTGTGGCTCGAAAAGGTATAACTTTAATATATAGTTATGGATGTTATGTTACTCAATAAAGAACAATGGAACAACAGAACAGTATTTCCATGTAAGGAACAATGTCCCTAAGACAAGAAGTCTGCATATGACATTAAGGATGAACGATATGGGTTGATCCTTTGGAGGGAACAACGGTTCTCCTAGTACGTAGTTCCTTGGTAAGGAACTACAGTTCTGTTGCAGGGAACTGCAGTTCTGCGATATGGCGTTATTTTCACCACGTGTCGATTGGGTGAAAACCGCCTTGATAACTAATGTTAACCACTTTGTAACTTCCTTTTTATGACTGGTTTCTATTAAAACACGTGACTCTTTAATAAGAGTCGTTGGTGACATATGGAACAATTGGTAACCACCATGTAACTGCCCATAGTTGTCATGTAACTTCTGAAAACTGCCAGAAACCACTCCCTATGAATTTTCCACGAACTATTTAACGACAAAGGGAGATAGAGTCGAGTTTGATTGAAAAGATCTCACTCTAGATCTAATCAAATCGAAGTCATACTCCATTAATACATTTTCTATAGTTTAGTTCTCACCATGTGCCTTAGAGTGAACTAGAAGATTTGTCTTATCTCACTTCAGATTTTACGGATTCCCTAAGGCTTGTAAGGGCAAAATTCTGATTTTGGAAAGTGTTCTCACGATTCAAATCTTATCTGAATACAAATAAATCAATATATATTATAAAAGCCGACCGTTTTCGAGCCATCACGTTGATTTTGGCCCTACCTCATATTTTAAAAAAATAATTATTATTTATATTATTTTAACTTTTCTAATTAATTTTCTATTATTTTTATTTTTCATAATATCTATCTTTTGCTCAACTATCTTAAAAAATATTTATGATAAGATCTATCTACATTTATTCATATTACTTTATCTTTTTAAAAAAATAAAATAAATTACATTATATTTATCTATGTATCTATTTTTATAAAAATCTTCTTAAATCAAATTTTAATAAAAAATTAAAAATTAAAAATTAAAAGAGGATAGAAATTACATTATCGATTTCTTCTTATCCATATATGATGTAAAATATTCTTAAATATTAAATCTTGATTAAAAATGATAAAAACTTATCTTATCTATTCATGATTACTTGCATAAATTAAATTTTAATTTAAAATTTTATCCCTTATATGGACAATATATATCTTTCTTATTTTGTTTTTAATTTATCCCTAGGATTAAAAATAGTTTTAAAATAATTTTATCTCTTATGTGGACAATAAAGTTACATTATATTTATCTATATATCTTTCTTTTTCCTAATTATATTAAAGCTTATGTTATATTTTGATATTTATATTTTATTTATAATATGTTTAAAAATAATTTTAAAATTCGAGTCGTAGTCGTGCATGGCACGACGCGTATAACTAGTTGAGTGTTAATAGTGGCTAAAATAACTCTATGACAAAATTAAAATCATAAACTCTAAAACTTAAAATCTACATATATGAAAGAGATACTAATCAATTTAATTTGTTATTAGAATTTTGGTAATAATAATTAAATTTCATATCAATGGAGAATAGAGTTGTCTAAAGCTGACCCGACCCGAACCGCTCAGAAATTTTAGTGTAAAGACCCAAAAATTTGAACCTGAAACCCGAAGTGAACCGAAACCCGATAGACCCCCAACCCGTTGGGTTGAAACCCGAAACTCGTTGGGTTGACCAATTTAGCATATTTATAAAATGTATAAAATTTATTTTAAAAAATAGAGTATATTTTTTTATTAAAATACATAAAAAATAATATATTATAATTAAATATTATTATTTAATAAAAAATCTATTTTAATAATCATAAAAATTTCTATGTTTTTGACCTGTTGGTCAACCCGACCCGCCCGAAAACCCGCATCGACCCGACCCGATTTAACCCGTGACCCGTAACGACCCGAACCCGACTCAAGCCGAACCCGAAATGACCGAACCCGAACTCGTCCGACCTGACCCGATTGACAGGTCTAATGGAGAATAATAATAAAATAATTAACTTCCTTCATTTTGCATAATCTAACCCAAATCGAAGCAATTTGGTAAACAAATCTCCATTGATTTTAACTAAAAAGTTATAATAATATAAAGATAGACCAAATCTTCGTTAATTTTGTATTTTACTAAAATAAACTAATTAATATAAATATAAATATATACCAAATCTCCGTTGATTTTGTATTTTAATAAACTGAACTACTTAATTTTTTATTAAAAATATCTAAATTGATTTTGTTAATTAATAATGATGAGAAAAATCTTTAATTTGGAGGACCCAAAACCTAAAGAACATTCACCCGACATTGCTTGATCAATTCATTCTTTTCTTTCTATATAAAGAACTCTCGCTTAATCTGCAACAACGACATTGATCTGGGCCAATTAGAATTATATGAGTGATTATTTCTTCTGACTATCTTCAATAACACTCTTGCGTTGTAAGTTAGGATTCAAGTTAGGATATTCAGTGGGTTCGTAGATATGGCTAAGAAGATCAACAATTTCATGGCTTTGTGTTTTTATTTGTCCCTCTCTCCTTTGAATTAATGTTGAAGACCTAGAACTTTAGAGTTCATGGCAAATTTTATGATAACATGGATAACCTAAAGCGCACCAATACTAATCCGGTAGGGGGATAATCTTCAAGGTTGGCGGTAGCGTTGGACTTGAATTTAGTGCCTAGATGAGTAGATGGAGTTGAATAATAAAGAAAAAGAAGAGTAAATTTGTAAATGATTAATTATTGATAAAAATAAAAATATGACCAGTAATTGATATGGCATTAAATATATGATGTGTAAATGACATGTCAAAATTTTAGTAATATGAAATTATTTAAAATAAAAATACAAAATTATGTGGAATAATATGGTGATGACATGTGGAAAAATCTAATGTGGCGTAATTTCGAAGTGACATGTGTAAAATGATGATGTGGCTTAATATGGTGGCTCCAAACCTTATTGCTTATATATATATATAAGATTTTAAGTTTTATTAGGGTTGACCTGTAATCCGAGGTTAAGTTTATTTTGTTTGCGGGTTATCGGGTTGACCCATTGAACAAATAAACTTAAGGTTAATTTATGATTGAAAATTGAAATTTTCAACTTTTTATAACACCCGAAAAAAAACCGACCCGACCCGACCCGAAAACCATTCCTACGGAACAGCTTGATCTGTCCGGAACAACGGCTTTCTGGGCCAAATTCGTTGTCTGAAATAACGACTCTCTGTGTATTTTTTTGAAAAAAATTTCAACCAAAGTCCTAGTAATCCTAGTATCGACTTTGGTGTTGAACAGGTGTATTTTCGTTTTTTCTAAAAAAAATTAAAATTATACAAAGTCGTGGACTACAACTACCTTTAATCCAAACCTTCTTGTCCGTATTTTATTTCAATTAAAATTTCAAAAGGCCTGCCTCGGAAAAAAATATTCCGAGATCATAGCGATAGCATGGACCAATTTTTTTTTTTTTTTTTTATCGATACATGAAAAACGAGGCTTATTTTAATATTTTGCTGATGCCATGGATCGGTTAAATCCTCCGTTGTGGATCCTCTTGTTAAAATATAACGTGAGTGCATAAACGTGTTATGGCCTAGCATGTAAGCCACTAAGCCTCATGGAGTTAGTAGCCAAGGTTATATATGTTGGGCAGTACGATTTTTCAGAAGAGCTCAAACCCTTTAACAATGGAGATTTGGTTATTAGTAGCGGTTTCAATGTGTCTAGCTGCTCTGCTCAGATCTGTTATTCATCTCTTCTCTTCCTATTCTCAATCAAAATCGGATTCCGACCATCTTCAGCAACTTCCGCTGCCACCGGAGGCTTCTTCCTCCTTCTTACCCCTAATCTCCGGCTTCCTATGGTTCCGCAAATCCTCTCTGGAAATGGAAGCAAGCCTCCGATCGATCCACGCAAAGCTGGGGCCAATCGTGACACTCCATATCGCTTCCACGCCGGCAATATTCATCTCCAGTCGCTCAATCGCGCACAAGGCTCTGGTCGAAAACGGAGCCGTTTTCGCTGACCGGCCGAAGGAGCCCCCTACCGGAAAGATCATAAGCTGCAACCAGCACACCATCAACACCAACGGTTACGGCGAGAAGTGGCGCATCCTTCGGCGCAACCTCACCTCTCAGATTCTCCACCCGTCCCAGATCAAATCGTTCTCCGCCGCACGATCCAGGATGCTTCGGATCCTCATCCAACGGCTTCGGGACTCCGAATCGCCGATCAATGTCATCGAACACCTTCGGTACGCCATTTTCTGTCTTCTCTGTTTTATGTGCTTCGGCGATGGCCTCGACGAAAAGCAGATCCGCGAAGTGAAAGCTGTTCATCAACGCCTTATTTTGGCCTCCACGCGCGTCCGGATCCTCAATGTTTGTCCTTGGATTACCAAATTAGTGTTCCGCAGCAGGTGGAGAGACCTCTTTGACATCAAGAACTCCGTAAACGACGTCGTCATCCCTTTAATTAGAGCGCGGAAGCCCCAAAACGACGCCGTTCCAGCTTACGTAGACTCGTTGCTAGAGCTCGAGCTTCCGGAAGATGACGAAGACAACGGGGGGACAATGACAATCAAGAGAAAGATGAAAGAGAGGGAGATCGTCTCCGCTTGCTCCGAGTTCCTAAATGCCGGATCCGACACAACCTCCACCGCTCTCCAATGGATACTGGCGAATTTAGTCAAAAACCAGCAGATCCAAACCAAGCTATTCAATGATATCCTCAGTGTTGTTGGCCCAGACAGAGGAGAGATTGAGGAAGAGGATTTATCAAAGATGGAGTATCTGAAGGCGGTAGTGATGGAAGGGTTAAGGCTGCATCCGCCGGGGCACTTCGTCCTCCCGCACTCCGTGACTAAAGATGTCGAATTGGAGGGCTACCGTATCCCAAACGACGCCGTATTGAACTTCATGGTGGCAGATATGGGGCGAGACCCAGAGGTGTGGGAGGATCCAATGGAGTTTAAGCCCGAGAGGTTCTTGGGAGCGGACGTGGACATTACTGGTAGGAGGGAGATTAAGATGATGCCGTTTGGGGTTGGAAGGAGGATTTGTCCGGGACTCAACTTGGCTATGCTTCATCTCGAGTATTTTGTTGCTAATTTGGTTTGGGAGTTTGAGTGGACGGAGACTCAGGAATATCCTGTGGATTTCTCCGAGAAACAGGAGTTCACCATTGTTATGAAGCACCCGCTTCGTGCTAAGGTGAACCCCAGGTCTCGCCGCTGAATTGAAAATCACTTTGTTGTCAAGTGAAGATGGTGAAAAATGAAAGGATTGCGCCACACCATTATACATGAAACAAGTAGTCATGCTAAAATTTGTGTGTTTTGCTTATACTGAATATTTTGTATGATGTTGCTAATTTGGTATATTGTGTGGTTACTATTATGCTACATCTTGTGATACTGGGTTACTCTCCTTTTATAACTCCCACCGGAATCTAAACTGCATATTTGACAAATATGCTATTGTCATTGGGCTTATGCATTATGCAATTTAAGCATTCGTGTCATTGTCGTTGGCGTCTGAATTGTTGCTCCATTGATCAGTTGCTGTTACATTTGTTTTACTAGGAGGTATTTTAGTTTTCGTTGTGCTGTTTCAATGAGAAACGGATCCATTTTAGTTGAAGGCAGTCTTGAACACAAAAACATCAAAATAGAATTGAAACCGTTTACAACAGAACTCAGTCAACTCACAACAAGAGCCAAAACAAAAGACGAGAGAGACATTACTTAAGGATGCCTTGGTTTGAGAGTAATGACTCTCAAACAAGTGACGTCAAAATTGTCAACAAATCTGCTGGTTTCTCTCCTGACTTGGCTCATCACTCTTGAACAAACTGGTGAAACATTGCTTCTGTAATACTTCCCAACATACCTAGAATAATTGCACATGGAGCTGAACATTTTGTATGTCGTATCTGAAATTAGGCCATGACACCAAAAATACTCTGCCCATG
Organism: Fallopia convolvulus; assembly: GCA_964016875.1. Taxonomy (NCBI): domain Eukaryota; kingdom Viridiplantae; phylum Streptophyta; class Magnoliopsida; order Caryophyllales; family Polygonaceae; genus Fallopia; species Fallopia convolvulus. The sequence goes on from OZ024733.1 coordinate 32,456,658, forward strand.
AATTGAAATCTGTGGCAAACTCCAGAACTGGATTTCCTAGCTGCCAATTTTGTAGTTCTTAACCCAATATTAGTTACAAAAGTAATTCAATTTCTTAAGCTTTTATTCATGATTAAAAAAAAAAAACTTACAACAATTCCTTTCAAATTGAATAATCTCTTCCTTTGGTTGAACTCCACTATCAGCTTTGCTAGTTGGAGAATGTAGTGCCCTGCAAATGATAATTAATTAAAATTTACCATAAATAAATTAACCCATATTTAAGAAGTTGTAAAATAAAATGGTGAGATTTTAACAAGGTTTTGTGTGTATATTGTAAATGATATATGATAAGAGATGTACCAGTTTCTCTCCAGTGATGAAGACATCTCCTCCTTTGGTTGACACTCTCAAGACACTGCACTATTTAGTATTGATTGAATACTGATACTACATATTTACCCACATTTTGCACAATTACTTGGCAATGCCACTCAGTACTTAAAAAAAAAATAGCTTAAGCAATGAACCAATAGTGTATAAGCTAAAGAAAAGCCTTAAGATATCATGAGAACTAACTTGAGAATCATGCTGATTGTATCCACTAAACTGGGGAGCAAATCGAGCTCCTAGAGTCCTAAAACATGGTTGTAGATACTATTTTCCATGAACTTGTATAATTCATCTAAATTTGAAATTTCCCATAAGCTTTTACTTTTTGGATGTGTGTGATTACCCTGTGTTAAGATAACAACACTAATCACTTGAACAACTTTAATTAGGGTTAAGCTCATTATGGAAAACCATTTTGAACTATAAGGAAAACTTTGTAATTTTCTTTTTACCTTATCAAAGGAAAGCTTGATCTCTCTAATGTACTCTTATTCTATAAAGATATATTGGCTTCAACATTTTTAGATTTAAATTCCCCTTCGAACCCAACATAAATGGAAATTTGGCCAGAGTACTTCCTCACTGCTGTAGTCTAATCCCCACACCTATAAAGTATAAACTGAAAATTACAATCATAGAACACTTTAAATAATTACGAAAAAAGATCCTCTAGCTAGAAATCTTCTAATTGTTCTGAGAACACCTACATCTCCGAATCTCAAGGTTTTGCTAAAAGAATTTTAAAAGTACCAATAACCACTAATCATACAAGAATATATCTTAGTTCATTGGACATACCAATTGCTACAAGAGTGGCCGGATGTCAATCCAAGAAGGCAACGTTCAACTACATAGCATAAGTTATTACGATTTTTCTAACCTATGCCCTTGGGGCATATGTTAAGAACTTTAAAATGGAAATGATTTGTTGAATTATATTATATGGAATTATTTTGATTATTTTCTTAGGGTTTATTAATTTCCTTTTAGGGTTTTAGTTTCTATAACTAGTACTCTTAACCTATGCCCTAAGGGCATAAGATAGAAAAACCGAAGTTCTTATATACCATAGGAAATTATCAATTATTAGTCAAGAAACAGATACCAAACATCAAAGTAGCACCTTGAGCAATTGCAATGATTTCCTATTTGTCTCTAAACTAAATTACTACTCCTCTCGAAGACGTTTGGCGTTGCCACCTTTATTTATCAAATCATAACATAAATTTTCCTTTAAATTACAAAAATTAGTTGTACCCGTCGTACCATTTACGACTACGATTCGATATTTTATAAACATTATAAATAGGATATTAATAAATAAAAATATAATATAAGTAATTTATTTCTCGTAGAATGTATATTTTTTTAATCAATATAAACGATTAAATTTAATGTTGAGAATGAAGATATATTATTAAGATAAAAAAAAAATTACATTTCTCTTTTTCCTTAATGAAATTTCATAGATATTTAATTAAAAAAAGATGAAAAAATATGAATAAGAAAATTTATATATTCAAATATGGAAGAGATAAGAATTTAAAAAATAATAGTTAACTTAATAAGTAAGATATAATAAAGTATGAAAGATAAAGATGATTTAATTATATAAAATATTTAAAATTTAATCAATTTAATTTAAGATGAGACCAAACTCATTTTGTGTTTCGATAAAGTAAAGATTACATAAAATTAAATATTATATTATTCATATTTTACTACTTTCCATGTACGTAAACTTAGAGATTATCAAATATTTCAATATATCTATTAATTATTTTATTATATATTTTTATTAATTTTAAACATTATAAAAATTTATCATTAATTTTTATTATAAAAGAAAATCAATATATATATATATATATCTATAAATAAATTCATCAAAAAATATATGCTAAAAGATTTATATTTACTTTAAAGTATTTTAAATATTTTATCTATAATTTTAAATAATTGTATAAGAAAGCTTTCAAAAGATATTCTTATAATAAATAGATATTTGTTTGATGTTAGAGATAAATTTAAATGGTTAAATTTTTTTAATAAAAATAAGTTATAATAATAGAAATTGATATTATTTTTTTAAATATGAGGTGAGGCCAGAATTGTTCTGGTGGCTCGAAAAGGTATAGCTTTAACATATAGTTATAGATAGATATATCACAAATTCAAACAGAGACAAAAATTATATTAGGATAGCATTTCATCAAACACCTTGAGCTCCAATTTCAGTAAATATAAAAAGATAGAACATGTTTGAAGAGTCCATGAAGCTCCAATTTCAGTAACATGTAGAAAGAAAGAACATGTAAAAAGAATCAGATCTAAACCCGAATGTATAAAAAGAGGCAGAAATGCAAACTCAACCCTGAATTTAACAAATTCTCAGTGAGAAAAGGGTAAGAAACTCACATGAAAGTTTAAATGGACGGCTAATCGTGGCTCTAGATGGAACAATTGAAAGTGAGGAAGAAAGAGAGGGAGGCAGGTTGATAGGAGGAAGAAGAGCGCATAAGAGAGAAAGAACAATCAGAGATTCAGAGTAAAAGATAGTGTTAAAGGTGAGCTAAGCCGAGCCGAATAAGAAGTCGGGTGAAATTAGTGTTAAAGGTGAGCTAAGCCTAGACCTAGGTCCGGTTCACCCGGAACCGGAACCGCCGGGTCCGATTCCCGGTACGGTTCCAGTTCCAGTTCGTCCACCCCCGGAACCGGTGAACCGGCGGTAACCAGTTCCACCCACAAAAAATAAAAAATAATCAAACCGCGACCGCGGTTTTCGTTCGAATGTCAAAAGTTAAGTTTTTTTTGTTTTTTTTTTTATTATTTCCGGTTCCGAACCGGCCGGAACTGGAACCGGGGAACCGGGCCAAGGCCGGTTCCATGGTTTTGAGGAACCGGAACCGGACTCAGGTCTAGCTAAGCCGAGCCGAATAAGAAGTTGGGTGAAATTGCACTGAAAAATTTCTGTTCATAAGTCGTCTACTGTGTTAAGAGATATTGTTTAGATTAGCATATCTTCTATTTTAGTTAGTATATTATTTCATTTCTATCTATCTTTATCATATTGATAAGTATTTAGGAAACTATAGATTCTATTATTCCTTGGAGCTTAAGTATTTGTATTCTCTATTTAAAGAGATCTTATGATCAATAATATTTATCAGTTCATTCACAATTCTACATGGTATCTGAGTCTGATCCAAACTAAAATCCTAAAACACAAACACACGTTTTTTTTTCGGCTCCATGGCTTCATCTTCGAGTCATTCAATTCCGAATGATGCTGAACCAACAAAACTTCTCTTTGTTGTTAAGTTTACCAATGCCATCAAACTAATCCCCTCCAACTACATCACTTGGAAAACTCAAATCAAGTCTATCCTGGTTGGCTATGGTCTCTTCAAATATCTTGATGCATCTTATCCATGCCCGCCAACAACTCCGCTTGGTGCTGCTATTGCTGCGCCAAACCCGGCGGTCCAAACCTGGCAACGCCAGGATCAACTCATCTTTGTCGCGTTGGTCGGCACCCTTCGGCCAATGTGGCACCCCTCGTTACTCAGGCTGCCACCTCGGCGGCTGCTTGGAAAACTCTTGAAACCACATATGCAAAACCATCCCGGGGGCACATTCAACAACTCAAAGACAAGATCTCCAATCTCAAAAAGGGATCTTCCTCTGTCACTGACTTTATGCAAAACGTGAAGAATTGTGCTGATCTTCTTACTTCACTTGGCAAGACACCGGATCCCGATGATCTCATTGACTAAGTTTTGAAAGGCCTTGATTCTTCCTTTCAAGCCATGATCGATGGGGTCCGAAACCGTCAAACCCTTATAAGTTTTGATGAGCTCCATGAAAGGCTCATTGCGCGTGAGTTGGAACTCAAAACCGAAACCTCGACAACCACTCCTAACGAACCGGCCACTACTATGACTATGCAGTCCCGGTCTCGCTCGAAGCCACGTCCGGCAACCAATCAACCACAAACTTGGCCACAAAACCATCCCTATCAACGTCCACCACCAACCCAAAACTACCCTGCCTATCCGTCCCAACACTACCAGCCACAATCGTACCCTCCTCCTCCTCCCATGCAAAACCCTAATCGCCCTCCGCCACGGCCCTTTCTTGGTAGATGTCAATGGTGTCGAGAAATGGATCATGTGGTTGGATTTTGCCCTGAGTTTTGACGTGTTGCTCCAAACCTTCGTCCACCACAGAACCCCTACCGACCCCAGCCCCCTAATCCTTCACCGCCTCCTCCCCAAGCCAATCGGGCCGTCACTTCCAACATCCCAACCCAACCATGGATTATGGATATTTGATAGAGATTTTAGTCAAGTCTTAAAACCCTAAACTTGCAAGTGCACAAGACCAAGTAGATAGTGATAAATATTAGGGTGTCGCATCCGCAGGGAACAATAGATTAATCCTAAATTAAGAGTCTACGAAACAGAATTGAATATAAGTTGAGAATTGGATTTTTTGTAACTAATTAAAACTAATAAATTGACAAGTGTAAACAATCAGGAATAAAGAATTCTAAGGTAGTCGAATCCACCACTATTAATATAATTAATAATCTAGTTTGAGTGAGAATTACCGGTTTATTATGAGCGTCCTAAACTACAAGTCAAGATCACTCCAAAGATAAAGTATTATTGTGATTAATCTAGTGACATAAACCATCTAACTAAAGCATAGCATATTCAATAAACAACCACAAATTCATGAAAGCACCATTGCACAACACCAAACCTTGAACTGCAAGAACAAAGTTTGTAAATTTAATACAAACTGAAATCAATAATTGTTCTACAAGAATTATTATCAATCCAAATTGGCAATTAATTATAAATCCAACAATCTCAATAGTCATGCAATCATAAACCCAAATTAATTCTCAAACAAAACAAAATTATAAAATCATACTAATAGAGTTTCATCTAAACCCTAGAATGAAAAATCTAGCTACTCATAATTGGAGAAGAGATCACCAAATTAATTAACGTCATGGAAAATCTGGAACGGAGGAGGAGAACTGGAACGAATTGCTCTTCAGCGTGTGCAGCGCCCTTCTCTGCCAAACTCCCTTTGTGCGCCGACAAAAGAAAAACCCTCCTCTCCTTAATCCAATCTCACGTGTATATATACCCCTCCTTGTTGACTTTTCCAACCTTTAATTAATGTGGCCCATTGCAATTTACTAATCAAAGTCCATACAAAGCCACGTTTACTTCCCTACACATTTATTCAATTAAGGACATTAATTAATAAACTAATAGCTAATTAATAGGCTAACAATTAATTATAAGGGGATTTAAATATATACAACATAACACGTATCAACTACCCCATACTTAATCTTTCCTAGTCCTCGAGCAAATAAACTATCAAAACAACATGCAATCTTTCAAGAGAACATGACAAACCACCTCATAAATAGCTCACAAAGAGACATTTAAGCAGATGAGCCTCCAACATAAACTAAAACTTTTTTCTCTGAAAACTTTAATTAATCACTGAAAACGTGAGTTAGATTAGCAAGCTATGAACATAATAAAACTTTTATACTCTAGCAACTTAACGACAATTTCAACTTGAACTCATAAATAGTCTAGCTTTTGTAAAAACCAATAGACTCTAGGAAACAAGGTACTTCAGGCAAACTGAATTAATGTTCAAGTGAATTCCCATCTCACTTCCTGTACAAGAGGCACATACCACCGTACATGGATCGTTCCTTTCATATACCACCCATTGGTCTCAAAGGAGTACTTGATACTTTGCCCTTACTTTCTTTATTTTTTTCTTACTGGTTCATGAATTTTCTTTTTTTTTCATTGATTTTTCTTTTCTTATTTTGAACCAGCTTATTCCTTCTTTTTTTTAACAAAGTCAAGTAATTCTCCAGTAACCAGGGGTGTTGAAAAGTCACCAAGGAAGTAAGAGGTACTAGTTAGGTGGATTCCATATAATACAAGCTTTAGAATTCCATATAATAAACAACCAAGCTGCTATAGTTAAAGCTATTGCACCCATAACTTCAAAACTCTTTATTTTTCAATAAAACCTCAGTGAATTAGAGTTTACTACAGAACTCTCATAGCTAGTTAGTCATCCAAGGATTCTGAGGTGGTTTCAATTAAAATTAAAATTGCATGCATTTGCCCTCACCCCACACTTAAATATTGCATTGTCCTCAATGTAAGGGAGTGAGAAATACAAAAAAAAGGAAGTAGGAGCAACACAACCTGGTGAGTGAAGAGAAATGTCCAACAATCATGGCCTAAAGATCATGCAAAAGTCGCATTACCATCACTATAGCCAAGTTCCTGCATCACATAGATCACTTCTCCAATATGAAAAAAATTAAAAAAAAAAAAAATAACAAAATAATAGAGAAACCATGGGTTGCCTCCCAGTTAGCACTAAGTTTAAAAGTCTTCAGCTAGACTGAGACCCGTGAATTAGTCCATATAACATGGGTCCACCAGATTAATGGACTCAATAAGACCTTCTTCCAACTCATGAGATACAGCGTGTTTCAACCGCTGACCATTAACCATCTCTTGGATCAGAAATTTGTATAGCTCCAGAAGGAAAAACCTGTTCAACAACAAAAGGACCGTCCCACCTAGACCGTAGTTTACCGGGAAAAAACTTAAGCTTAGAGATATATAGCCAAACTTTCTGATTACATTCAAAAGTTTTCCTAGCAATGTTTTTATCATGAAAAGCTTTAGTTTTGGCTTTATAAATCTTAGCATTCTCATAGGCTTCATTGCGTAATTCATCCAATTCATTCAACTGAAGTCTACGGTTAGAACCTGCTTGTTTCATATCAAAATTAAAAGCTTTAATATCCCAAAAAGCTTTATGTTCTAACTCAACAAGGAGATGACACACTTTCCCAAAAACTAGTCTATAAGGTGACATTCCTATTGGTGTCTTATAGGCAGTACGATAAGCCCAAAGAGCATCATTCAACCTCAAAGACAATCCTTCCTATCAGGCCTAACTGTTTTCTGAAGATCTAGAATAGATTTTATTTCTCTATTTGAAACTTCTACCTGACCACTAGTCTAAGGATGATAAGGGGTAGCAACCTTATATGTCACATTATACCTTTTAAGCAAAGCCTCAAAAGAACGATGGCAAAAATGACTACCTCCATCACTAATAAGAGCTCTAGGTACCCCAAATCTGCAAAATATATTATCTTTGACAAAATCCATCACAACTTTATGATCATTGGTTCTAGTCGCTTTAGCTTCTACCCATTTCGAAACATAATCAACAGCAACTAAAATGTATAGAAAACCAAACGAAGGAGGAAAAGGACCCAAGAAATCTATACCCCATACATCAAAAAGCTCAACAATCAAAATAGGAGTGAGAGGCATCATATTACGACGAGATAAAGCTCCGGTCCTTTGACATCTATCACAAGCAAGACAAAATTGATGTGCGTCCTTAAATAAAGTAGGCCAATAAAACCCACTCTGTAGGAATTTAGCAGCAGGCCTACGACCCCCACAAGAATAAGCATGACAAAATGTTAAAATACCATGGACTTCACTTTCAGGCACACATTTTTTAATGACTTGATCAGAACAATGCTTAAACAAATATGGATCTTCCCAATAATAATACTTAACCTGTGAAAAGAATCTATCTTTCTCCAGTTTCAGCCAATGAGAAGGTATCTTACCTGATGCAAGGTAGTTGACAATATGCACAAACCATGGGAAACGAGTATGAGAAACAGAAAACAGTTGCTCATTAGGAAAATTATCCTGCAAAACCACTTCATCTGTATGTTCAAGAAAAATCCTAGATAGATGATCAACAACCAAATTTTTGGACCCCTTTTTATCTCTAATTTCTAGATCAAATTCTTGTAATAAGAGAATCCATCTGATTAATCTAGGCTTAGTCTCTTTCTTAGACAAAAGATATCGCAAAGCAGCATGATCAGAGTAGATAATAACTTTAGAGCACAATAAGTATGAACGAAATTTATCAAGTGCAAAAACAATAGCCAGTAATTCTTTTTCAGTTGTGGAATAATTTCTTTGAGCATTTGTAAGAGTTTTACTAGCATAATAAATCACATGAGAAACTTTGTTCACCTTTTGACCAAGAACTGCACCTATAGCATAATTAGAAGCATCACACATAATTTCAAAGGGTAATGAAAAATCAGGAGGTTGTACAATAGGAGATGACACAAGCAATGACTTTATCTTTTCAAATGCCTCAACACATGGCTTGTCAAAAGCAAAACTTATGTCTTTAGTGAGAAGGCTAGTGAGAGGCCTAGCCAGTTTACTAAAATCTTTAATGAATCTCATGAAAAAACCAGCATGGCCAAGAAAAGATCTAACATGTTTAACAGAAGTGGGAATAGGAAGATTAGAAATAAGATCTACTTTGGCCCTATCCACCTCGATTCCCTTCTTTGAAATCCTATGTCCTAAAACAATTCCTTCTTTAACCATAAAATGACTTTTCTCCCAGCTGAGAATTAAGTTTACCTCTTCACATCTTTTTAGAACAGCAGACAAGTTATGCAAACAATCATCAAATGAAGGCCCAAAAATAGAGAAATCATAGATGAACACCTCTAAGAACTTATCAACCATATCACAAAAGATGGACATCATGCATCTTTGAAATGTAGAAGGTGCATTACACAATCCCAAGGGCATTCTTCTAAAAGCAAAAGTACCAGTTGGGTATGTAAAAGTAGTTTTTTCTTGGTCATTAGGATAAATAGCAAGTTGATTATAGCCAGAATAGCCATCAAGGAAGCAATAAAAACTTTGACCAGCTAGTTTTTCTAAAATCTGATCAATGAAAGGTAAAGGAAAATGATCTTTCCTAGTCACAGAATTTAGCTTCCTGTAATCAATACAAACCCGCCACCCTGTGATCTCTCTAGTAGGAATAAGTTCTCCCTCATTGTTTTTCACTACTGTAATCCCAGACTTCTTAGGAACAACCTGCACAGGGCTAACCCATTGACTATCAGAGATAGGATATATGATCTCTGCATCTAGCAACTTCACTACCTCTTTCATGACCACTTCCTTCATATGTGGGTTTAGCCTACGCTGCATTTTCCTAGTAGGTTTAGCATTCTCATCCAGGAAAATCCTATGCATGCATATAGATGGGCTAATCCCCATTAAATCAGCTATTGACCACCCTATAGCTTTCTTATGATTAGACAAAACTGTAATTAATTCTTCTTCCTGCTCAAGTGACAATTTAGACGAGATTATAACAGGTAACATCTCATTAGGACCTAGGAAGGCGTACTTGAGTGTAGATGGAAGAGGTTTTAATTCCAGTTTAGGTGGGGAACCTATAGATGGTGGTGCAAGGGTTTCAGATAAGGGTGGTAAAGGCTCGTGTTTGGACACCCAAGAAGAAGTTTCAAGAACGGGAGTTCTATCAAGAATAAAAGTTAATTCTTCTAACCTATTCTCTAGCTCATAAGAACTTAAACCTGCATGAGAAATACTAGCTTGTACAAGATCCCTAGACATAAGAACGAGTAAAGCTTCTTCAACTAACTCATCAATTAAGTCAACAAAGAAACATTCAGATCATCTTCTAAAGTAGGCTGAGAAGAAGCTTTAAAGATATTGAGTCTAATCCTCATATTCAAAACAGAAACATCCATCTCTCCCGGCCTACAGTTTATGGTGGCATCAACAGTAGCTAGGAAAGGACGCCCTAAAATGACTGGAACACTCTTAGAAGAATGACCAGGATCCATATCTAACACTACAAAATCTACAGGGAAGAATCCTTTATCAATTTGAACTAAGACATCATCACTCCTTCCTCTAGGCACTTTAACAGATCTATCAGCCAGCTGCAGAGTACAATTAGATGGTTGCAATTCACCTAAGCCAAGTTGCTCATACACAGAATAAGGCATCAGATTAACACTTGACCCTAAATCTAGGAGTGCCTTTTCAATTTTATGATCTCCAATATGACATGAAATAGTGGGGACTCCTGGATCTTTAAATTTAGGTGCGTGATTAAACTGTAAGATAGAGCTAACTTGTTCACTTAAAACAACCTTTGTAGAACAATTTGCTTTTGATTTCCTCTTAAATGTGCACATGTCCTTAAGGAATTTAGCATAAGCAGGAATTTGTTTGATAGCATCTAAGAGAGGAAGATTGATTTTAACTTGTTTGAAGGTCTCTAAGATGTCTTCTTTTTGCTTATTCTTCCCAAAAGGTGAAGGTGCATCTAAGGCTTGAGGATAGGGAACCCTAAGCTCATAAGGAATCGAACTTGAAGATTTATCAGCTTTAGGGGGCTCAGTTTTCATCTTTTCAGTTTCAACTTGACCCTCTTTATCTTTCAACCACCCTTATTACCATGATTTTGTTGTGAAGCCTCTTGGTTACCTACTTCTTTTCCATTTCTCAGTACCATTACAGCCTTAACTTGTTCATAATTTTGACCCTTAGGGTTCTCAATTGAATGACTAGGCAACTTCCCATCATCCCTTCTACTAATTGAATTAGCTAACTGACCAATTTGTGTTTCCAACTTAGCTATTGACTGTATGTGAGAATCCACAACATGCATTTTATTTTCAATATTCTGGACAGTAGAAGACACAGTGCCTAAAGCATGCATGATTTTCTCTAAGTCAGAATTTCTACCAGAAGGTTGTGGTGGTTGAGAAACATACCTTTGAGCTTGAAAACCAAGAGGAACATTTGTACCTGATTGGAGTAGCTGGTTATGCCTTTGTCCTTGTTGCGCATCTCCACTTTGTTGCTTCCAAGAAAAATTCGAATGATTCCTCCAGCCTGGATTGTAAGTATTTGAGAAAGGATTATTGTTGGGAGGGTAACCCTGAGTTGCATTTACCTGCTCCTGTGATACTTCAGAGTGAACATTAGGACAATTATAAGACAAATAAGTAGGGCAAGCACATATTGAGCACACATCCATAGGAGAAGTTGCAGGAACTTTATTCAAGGCCATCAATTGATCCAACTTTTTAGCCAGATTATCAACTTTATTCTCTAGATCATGAGTATGTGAGATTTCATAAATTGCTGCTTTCCCTAAAGCTCTAGATGAGTTAGTACGAGAAGAAGTGGCATGTTGTTGCGAATTTTCACTTAAGTCCTCAAATAATTGCCATGCCTCATCAGAGTTCTTCTGCATAAAATTACCACCACAAGAAGCATCTATCATTTGTTGGTTATGTTCACTAAGTCCATAATAGAAGCTATGTATCAATTGCCATTTAGGGACTTCATGATGTGGACACTCACGTAACAATGTTCTAAACCTTTCCCATGCTTCATGAAACAATTCATTAGAATTTTGAGAGAAAGTTGTTATAGCAAGTCTCATGGAACTCAATTTACCAATGGGATAGAACTTTTTCAGGAAATCTCTTTGTAGTTGGTCCCAAGTGGTTATATTTTGCCTAGCATTCAACCATTCCTTAGCCTTGTCTTTCAAAGAAAAGTTAAACAACCGCATACGAATGGCATCAGCAGAAATATTAGGCAAGCTAAATGTAGAGCATACCTCTAAGAATGCATCAATATGCTTATAAGGATTTTCAGATTCTAATCCATAAAAATATGAAAGCATTTGAATGATTTGAGGTTTAATTTCAAAAGTCTCATTGACATTGGGCAGCCTAGTACCAATTGGTGAAGTATAGGTTCCCGGAGTAAAATACTCACTAAGTCTAAGTTGTTCATCAGCCATGGTTTCCTCCTTGTTAAGATCAGAATCAATTTCAGAGCTCTTTTCCAATGCCTTAACTTCTCTAAGAGTTCTTTCAATTTCAGAATTGTAAGCTTTCAAATCACAAGGCAAAGATCTACGACCAAACATATAACACCAAACACTTACAGTATAGCAAAAACAATGAAAATAAATAAATAAATAAAAACAAACTAGCTACTAAAAAGCAAACCTACGAACACTTATAAAAACTAATCAAAAAGAGAGAAAAAGAAAAATAAACTAAAAAAACTAGAATAGAAGACAATTAATCTTAATTAACCAAACAGTTCCCCGGCAACGGCGCCAAAAACTTGATAGAGATTTTAGTCAAGTCTTAAAACCCTAAACTTGCAAGTGCACAAGACCAAGTAGATAGTGATAAATATTAGGGTGTCGTATCCGCAGGGAACAATAGATTAATCCTAAATTAAGAGTCAGGAGTACTCCAAGGATAAAGTATTATTGTGATTAATCTAGTGACATAAATCATCTAACTAAAGCATGGCATATTCAATAAACAACCACAAATTCATGAAAGCACCATTGCACAACACCAAACCTTGAACTACAAGAACAAAGTTTGTAAATTTAATACCAACTGAAATCAATAATTGTTCTACAAGAATTATTATCAATCCAAATTGGCAATTAATTATAAATCCAACAATCTCAATAGTCATGCAATCATAAACCCAAATTAATTCTCAAACAAAACAAAATTATAAAATCATACTAATAGAGTTTCATCTAAACCCTAGAATGAAAAATCTAGCTACTCATAATTGGAGAAGAGATCACCAAATTAATTAACGTCATGGAAAATCTGGAACGGATGAGGAGAATTGGAACGAATTGCTCTTCGGCGTGTGCGACGCCCTTCTCTGCCAAACTCCCTTTGTGCGCCGACAAAACAAGTTCCCTCCTCTCCTTAATCCAATCTCACGTGTATATATACCCCTCCTTGTTGACTTTTCCACCCTTTAATTAATGTGGCTCATTGCAATTTACTAATCAAAGTCCATACAAAGCCAGGTTTTATTCAATTAAGGACATTAATTAATAAACTAATAGCTAATTAATAGTCTAACAATTAATTATAAGGGGATTTAAATATATAAATATAACACGTATCAATTGTGGCGACTCTCACAATGTCACTAATGATCTCCAAAACCTTAGCCTTCACTATCCGTATGATGGACCCGATGAACTAATCGTTGGTAACGATACAGGTCTCAAAATCTCTAACCTTGGCAAACTTTCTTTACATACAACAACCAAAACTTTTGCTTTAGATAATGTTCTTCACGTTCCACAAATTTCCAACAACATCTTGTCTATTTCTAAGTTTACTTCTCAAAATCGCCTCTATGTTGAATTCTTACCCGATTCTTTTCTTGTGAAGGATCTCTCCACCGAAACCACACTTCTTAAGGGTCCTTGCATTAATGGTGTCTATCTTCTGTCTTCCGCTGTCAACCCTAGAAGCCTTTCTGCTCAGCTCTCGGTCGGCTCTAACTGGCATCACAAGCTAGGGCATCCTGCACCACCTATCTTAAAACTTATGCAACATAAATTTCATTTTCCTAGTTCTAGCTCTAAGTTTGATCATTGTTCAGCTTGTTCCATTAATAAAAGTCATAAACTTCCTTTTGGTGTTTCTACTGTTTCATCTTCTTATCCCTTGAAATTTGTGTTTTCGGATGTATGGACCTCTCCGGTTACTTCCTTTGATGGTTATCGCTATTATATCATCTTTGTTGACCACTTCACAAAATATATATGGCTCTATCCTCTCAAGCAAAAATCCGACACAAAATCTGTCTTTGTCAAATTCAAAGCGCTAGTTGAACGATATTTTCAAACCAAACTTCAAGTTCTCTACTCGGATAATGGGGGCGAATACATTGCCCTCAAACACATCCTAGCCGAGGCTGATATCTCCCACTTAACCACCCCGCCTCACACTCCCCAGCATTATGGGTATTCCGAGCGTCGACATCGTCATATTGTTGAAACTGGCCTTACCCTTATGTCTCACTCTGGCATCCCTCACACTCTTTGGACCTTTGCCTTTCAAACGGCTGTCTATTTGATCAATAAGATGCCTACTCCAACTCTCCACAACTCCTCTCCCTTTCTCAAACTTTTCCAAACACAACCTAATTATCAAAAGTTAAAAAGTTTTGGTTGTTTATGTTACCCTTGGTTAAAACCCTATACCTCCAACAAATTTGATCCCAAGTCATCCCCGTGTGTCTTTGTGGGGTATTCCCTTACCCAAAGTGCTTACCTGTGTTTAGATCCCGATACCTATCGGGTGTACACCTCTCGCCATGTTGTGTTTGTTGAACATATTTTTCCCGTCCTTACACAACCAAGAACCACGATCGGAGCCTCCTCCGAGCCTTTGGACTCGTCAAGGGCGTCCTTCCATGTGCCTGTCCTGCCAGCTCTTCCCCCGGCCCCACAAGTTCACCCTCAGCAGCCTAACCCTCTGCCTGAGCCACGAACCCCCTCTGTTACCGACCCATCTACACCCAGTACCGTGTCTTCCACATACAGTACCGAACCCCTCCTGCTCGGTACCGAATCGCCCTATTCCGGTACCGACCCACCCACACCCGATACCGACCCTAACTCTACTCTCCCATCTGACCCTTCCACACCTTCCTCTGCAACCTCCACACCCTCTTCTCAGTCTGCCACACTTGAACTGTCTCCCGAATCCAGCCCTCACCGAGTTACCACTCGGTCCATGCACAACATTCACAAACCCATCCAACGCCTTAACCTCCATGTTTCTTTACCCGGTCCCAAAGAACCTCAAACTCTACCTCATGCCCTCAAAGACCCGGACTGGCGTAGAGCTATGGAAGTCGAGTATTCGGCCTTGATGTCCAACGAAACATAGGATCTTGTTCCGTCGGATTCTGCCACCAATATCGTTGGATGCAAATGGGTGTTTAGAATCAAATATAATTCCGATGGCTCTCTTGATAAATACAAGGCTCGTCTTGTGGCTAAAGGGTTCCATCAAAGACCCGGTTGTGATTATACGGAAACATTCAGCCTGGTCATTAAACCGGTTTCCGTTCGATCGGTTCTTTCCTTTGCTATCAGGTCAGGCTGGTTGATTCGTCAGCTCGATGTGAACAACGCTTTCCTCCAAAGATCGCTTAACGAGGCTGTGTTCATGGAGCAACCACCCGGCTTCATTGATAAACGGTTTCCATCTCATATATGCAAACTCAAGAAGGTGATCTATGGGCTAAAACAAGCCCTGAGGGCGTGGTATACGAAACTCAAGTTATTTCTTATTCAACTTGGTTTTCACAATTTCGTGGTTGATTCTTCATTGTTCATTTATCAGGATCGAAATTTTATGCTCTTTCTACTCGTCTATGTCGATGACATTATACTTACTGGGAGCTCTAATTCTGCGTTGCAATGGTTGGTTGACAATCTTGCTGCGCGTTTTTCGCTCAAGGATCTTGGTCCCTTATCTTATTTTCTTGGCGTTGAGGTTCACTCTCATCCTCAAGGTTTATTCCTCAATCAGTGCAAGTACATCTTGGATCTTCTGGAGCGTGTCAAAATGGCTGACTCAAATGCCATCGCCACCCCTATGTGCTCGAGTTCCTTGCTGCGTCGTAACTCAGGTACTCCTCTTCCTGATCCCGCTGAAATTCGCATGGCGATAGGCAGCTTACAGTACCTATCGCTCACACGGCCTGACATCAGCTTCTCCGTTAATAAACTCTCTCAATTTATGCAAGCTCCTACCACTGAGCATTGGAGTGCAGCAAAGCGTCTCCTTCGCTATTTGAATGGCACTTCTAGTCATGGAATTTTGTTACATGTTAGTAATCCTCTTAATCTACATGTCTTTTCTGATGCGGATTAGGCGGGTGACAAGGATGATTATATTTCCACATCGGGCTACTGTGTTTTTCTTGGTCGTACACCTACCTCCTAGAGTTCTAGAAAGCAGAAAACGGTAGCCCGTTCATCAACAAAGGCCGAGTATCGTGCCCTTACTAATTCCAGTTGTGAGCTTCTCTGGGTTCTTTCTCTATTTTCGGAGTTGGGAATTCGGATTCAACATCAGCCCATCATCTATTGTGATAATGTGGGTGCTAAACAATTAAGTGCCAATCCCGTCTTTCATTCACGAATGAAGCACATTGCTTTAGCATTTCATTTTGTTCGTGAACATGTTCAACTTGGATCGTTTCGTGTGTCTTATGTTTCGACTCATGATCAAGTCGCAGATGTGCTTACGAAGCCTCTACCGCGGACTCAATTTCAATTGCTTACTTCCAAGCTTGGACTGCGTTCTCATCCGTCTAGCTTGAGGGGGCGTGTTAGAGATCTTGTTTGGATTAGCATATCTTTTATTTTAGTTAGGATATTATTTCCTTTTTATCCATCTTTATTGTATTGATAAGTATTTAGGAAACTATAGATTCTATTATTCCTTGGAGCTTATTTGTATTCTCTATTTAAAGAGATCTTATGATCAATAATATTTATCACTTCATTCACAATTCTACACTCTGTTCACAAGTCTGCCCCATTTTTTTTTGTTCTTTTATAGGTTTTTAGATTATTTCTGTTTTGCATTAAACCGCAACCAAATAATAATAGAAGGCCAAATAGTGGTAAATAATACAAACTTTCACTTTGTGGTGTTCAATAACACCAACTTTCAAAAAAACAAATATAATCATCAACTTTAAGGATAGTGGTGTTTAGTGACACCAATTTTGTAAAAATAAAAAAAATATTCACCAAAAGGTGGTGGTTAGAGCTGTCAAAAGTTGACCCGACCCGCAAACCCGACCCGAAAATTTGAGGGTCAAGACCCGAAAATTCGAACCTGATATCTGAAATAAATCGAACCCGATAGACCCGAAACCCGTTCTGTTGAAACCTGAAAATCCGTTGGGTTGCCTGATTTGTTATATTTTCAGAATATATATAATATATTTTGAAAATTATAATATATTTTATTATTAAATAATATAAAAATAATATATTATTATTAAATATTATTGTTAAATAAAATAATATTTTAATAATTGTAAAAACTTCGATTTTCTTGACTTTATGGGTCGACCCAACCCGCTCGAAAACTCGCAACGACCCGACCCGATTTAACCCGTGAACCGTTACGACCCGATTTAACCCGAAATGACTGGACTCGAACTCGACCTGACTGACCCATTTGGCAGGGTGATTGACGTCGAAATGGGATCGGGACATGACCCGAGTCAAGTTCGAACCGAGTCTAAAAATATCTTATGCCGCTAAACGCCACCATTTTTTAAATTGGTGAGTATTTTTTATTTTTTCATATTTGGTGTCACAGAACACCACTGCCCTTAAAGTTGGTGATTATATTTGATTTTTTGAAAGTTTGTGTTATTTACAACCATTTGACCATAATAAAAATAAAAATAAATCAAACGAGAGAATTATGTCATCTTCCAGTCAAGCTCTTTATGTCCATTTTCAGCATCTAGCTCATACAATTCATAAAACTCAGGCCCGTAGTTTAGGGAGTGCAAAGAGGCCATTAGCACAGGGCCCAAAAATACAAGGGCCATTTCCTTTAAAAAGTCTATACTATAAATCAGAAAATTCTATTAAATATCTCAATTGATTGAGAATGAGAATGAAAATGACGAGGCTGGTTACCTGCTTCCAACTTTCCACTTTTCACTC
This sequence comes from Fallopia convolvulus, assembly GCA_964016875.1. Taxonomy (NCBI): domain Eukaryota; kingdom Viridiplantae; phylum Streptophyta; class Magnoliopsida; order Caryophyllales; family Polygonaceae; genus Fallopia; species Fallopia convolvulus. Next base: position 32,474,562 of record OZ024733.1, read on the forward strand.
ATTTAATTATTTTTTTTACCTTCTTTCATTAACTTCTCCTATTTTCTCTCTCCTATTTTGAATTAATTACCCACCCTCACAACAGGTCCGATTTTTCTACTCCCTAATCATACTCCCTCTTATGCTCCCTTAATTTAATTGGTTAGAAGATATTTTTTAATATTTTGCCTATGTTTAAGTTTTTTTTTAATGTAATTTGGAAAGTCATCACCCAATCACGTCGTAGGGGTATAGAAGAGAGTATAGTTAGGGAGTAGAAGATTTGATTTGCCTCACAACACCATCTCAAATCTCAATGAGATTTCATCCCTATTTTCAAGCTATGAATTTCCATTTTGTTGGCCTTTAATTTTTTCAATTTCCCACCTTTTTCCATTATTTTTTTCTATTTTCCATGTGTTATCTACTCACCCTCTCTCATCTCTAGATATCTAGAGAAATCTTCAAGCTTCTAAGTTCTAATTTATTATCAAACAACTAATTTTTCTTTTATAGGCTTATATAATGGAGTTTAGGGTGTAAATTTCAGAAAAAAAATTCGCACATTATATTAATATGTACTAAATTTATTTAAATTTATAACATATGAGGGCCTAATTTTTTAAAATAGAACAGGGCCTCTAAAATCTTTAAGACGAGCCTGGTAAAACTCCCCCCGTGTTGTTACCAATGTGTCATAAGAACAAAAAGAAGATCAGCTCAAGCATGCTATTGTGTATGCTAACTGTATATGATGGAGTAAAGATACAAAAATTTGGGATTGAAATGCCTTGAACTGAAGGCTCGTGAAATTATCGGATTCGGAGTGGCTTGATGTAGAATATTGAATATGACTCTCCTAAAATAAGTTAGTGAACCTCGATCACAGTGGCTTAATCATCGGAGTGGCTTAATTTCAAATGATTTACATATGAAGGGTACTTTTTTGCAATTTTAAAGATAAGGGGTGGTTAAGTGAAAATATAGATAAATAAGGGATGATTAAGTGAAAATATAGATAAATAAAGGGTGGTTAAGTTGAAATTCCACTTCATATAACCAATCCACCTACTTTTCCGTGAGTAATTATTGCCTTCATTTTACAAATTATAACACCACACGGAACAAAACTGATCATTTAATTTGCACAAAACTGATTCAGTTCCTCCTCTTGTGTACAAAATTGAGCAGGTATGTATGCGTCTCATTATTCTTCCTGCTAATTTAAACTCCGTTTTCTTTCTCTTCCAAAAATATGTACGTGTTTAGTATCAGTTCATAAAAGGAAGTGAAAATAGCCTTGTTCAGTTGGTAGTTGTTAATTTGTTATGGCCCGTAGGATTAGAGAGGAGAGGGGGAGATATTAAGGAAGAAGAAGGTAAAATTGAAGGAAAAAAGATGGAGATCTGAGAAGAGAAAAGAAAGAACGAGTTCAGGGAAAGAGACAGGAAGTAAGCATTTGCTTGTATTCCATCAGAGATTTTCGTTTACCAAAGTGGCCCTTATTACATTCTTAACAATAATACGTCCTTATTAAAAGAATCAGATTTTTCTAACAAAAGTGGCCCGCGTTTTGATCCTCACAAATCCAATAAAAACACACTCATATTTACATTTATTTATCACCGGAAAATATCTTAAAGTGGTTAAAATTGAGTGTTTATATTATTAAAGGTGTTTTTGCTTTAAAAAAATTAAAAGGTAGATTTCTTTAAAAACACTTATTCTAAAAGGTGATTTTTGAAAAAACCCCTATTTTTAAAATTAATTTTTCTATAATGTATTCCTAAGTCACATTATAAAAATCTTTATTAAATTTTTTGATTTTTCAGATTATTTAAAATTCATAGGTTTATTATTTTATTTTTTAGTATTTGATTTTTAAATCAAGTATTCTTATTATGTACAAAAATATTATAAAAAATATTTTTAATTTAACTAGTTTTTATATTAAAATGTAATTAGCTTAGCTAATAGGTTATACACGAATAGAAATAAGACATAATTAGGATTAAGAATATAAAAATTTATCTATCAATCGTTAGTTTTCACTTTTGAGGAATACGCCATGAAATATATTCTATTTTGATTTTCTAAAGACATCTACCTAATACATTATAAAGCAGAAATCATGTCTGTTGAAAAATTTGCGTCACGTGACATTACTTGAATAAAATAAGGTCAAAAATTTTTAATAATAATTTGCATTATTCTTTCTATATACCTAATTTTTTATATTATAATAACTTGATCTATCTTACGCGGAAAAAAAAATTGATCTATCTATATATTGATACTTTCTATGTTAATTTTATGTATATCTTTTATCAAAATTTGATCTATATGCTAATATTTTTTATATTAATTTTATTGATAATAAATTTCGTTTTATCTTTTAACAAATCTCGTGCTCCAAGAATATAACTTTTTTATCTATATGTTGATATTTTGTAATATAATAAATTATTCATAGAATATATGATATATTTTAGTAAACATTGATATATCTACCTAAATTTTAATAAATTAACATTAATTTAATAAATATTTTAATAAGTTATGTTATCCTTGCTAGATAGTAGATACCCTACCATAATTATCTTTAAGTTATAGAATTATTTTATTTTTATTTTTTCTCTATGTTATCTTCTATACTAATTTTTATATTAATGTTCTCCATATTTAAATATATTATTATATTCATTACAAAGTAAAAGATAAGAACTCAAATACATAGCCTTAATAAATATTTTATAAAAACTGATTATTTTATGCATATTAATACCTAACAAAAAATAAAAAAAATATTTAAAAATATTCAATTCAAGTGAAATTAACATTTAAATTTTTTAATCTAAATATGGGGCAAGATTTCAACAAATAATGAAAATAATTTTTAAATATGAAAATATGTGGAACGATCTTAAAGTTTTTTTAAACTACACAGTTTTATTAAAATGTTATATACAAGTATTTTAAATTTTATATTAATATGAGATGAGATTCTTGCTTAATCTTTAGTTAAATTAACCCGTGAGTATCACGAGAATTCAACTAGTTGTCCATGAAAATTGAAACAAAAACCTAATAATATTACTACGAGGTTCTAACCACTTGAATAGATACTTGAAAGCCTACCATGCAATATTTCTTATTTATTCAATTTTTTGTAGTAGAAGAGTAAATGAAATTAAATTTACCTACTTAAATTATATTTTACATCATATTATATGACATAAGTATATATATAAATAATATTTTTGATACAAAATATATAATTAATTAAGGTCATACAATCGTATGAATTAAATTTAACAATCCAAATAAACCAAAAGTGTGATATAACGAAATGAATGGAATACGATCTTTATAACACTATAATATAAAAGACAAAATCAATTCCACATAAGATGTTGAGCTGGAGCTTCGTTTAAATGAGTCATCCATTTTTTTTTTTTTTTGATACAATGAGCAATAAGGTCATTACAGGCAAAGCTAATATATATATATAAACAATAAGGTTTGGAGCCACCACAATGCACTACCTAGGATTTTACCACATGTCGTTCCGAAATTACGCCATCTCAGCTTTTGTCACATGTCGTTACCATATTAAATAACATAATTTTTCTTTTTTCTAAAAATATCATATAAACTTATTCTATTAATATATTTGCCATGTCATTTACACATCATAAAAATATTTTCATAAAAAAACTAAAATTACCACATAAAAATTACCGTAATTTTTCTTTTTTTTTCTAAAAATACCATATAAACTTATTCCGAAATTACGTATATGGAAGAAGATATTTTTCCAAATTATACAAATAAAATCTTACGTCTTCTAAAAATAGGTCAATATCTGAAATACAATAAAAACTAATAAGATTACTCATTTTTTATCTACTCATAGCTTTTGTTTTTTTTTAAATAATAGTGACTCATACCAAATTTCATTATTATGTTGTAAATCACTTTATTTTGGTTAAATTGTAATGGATTTTTATATATAGAGATCAAAATTTGAAAAGATTTGGTGAATCTTTTATTTAAGATATACTTAATTTTTTTCTAAGATTTATTGGTTATATTTTCGGATTTTAGCTTTTTTATTTAACCTTATGAATGTTTTACAAATCATTGTTAGTCCTCAAAACAACTAAATTGTACAAACTAATAAGATAATTTGGTTACAGACAAATTGATGAAAATCACAATCTAGAACAAGGTAAGTTTGATTTTATAAATCACGCAAAAATGATATTATTGTAGGTAAGAAATTCTAACCATATTTATAATTATATGTACCTATTTCCTTTGTTATTTGAAAATTAAATTATATTTTGGGTCTTATTTACTAAAATTTTAAAATAAAAAATATACAAATTGGCAAATATGTTTTTTTTGCTCCATGGTGTGACGTAAATTAATTTCACATAGTTAGGTCTTAACTCATTTAAGTTTTTTAGTTTGCATAATAGTCCATCTGAACCATCCAGGTAGATGATCTTCTCCACTTAGAATCAATATATCTATCTATTACTAATAACTAAAGTCAGATCAATTTCTACCACCACATTGCGCCACATCACACCTTTATTAAAATAATAGTTTTTTATAGTTAATTAAGCAAAAAAAGTTATCTCCAAGTAAACATAAAGATAAAACAATATTTGTAAAAATTTATCTCCAAATAAACATAAAAATAAAATAATATTAGTATATTTTACCAATATAGATAAAAAAAGGACATTATATTTATCATATTTGTAAAATATAAATTAAAAAATATAAGAAAAATATGTACATGTGGTCACATATATATTTTTGAAATAAAAATATCGATATAAATGATAATATCTTTGAAATATCCATCTATATATCTATAACTATATATTAAATTCGAACCTTTCCGAGCAACCAAAACAATTCTAGCCCCACCTTATATTTAAAAAGTAATTTTGTATTCTTATTATTTATATATTTTTTTAAATTTTCTAAAAATCTATAAACCAACGTTCTAATATATTTAATAAAAAATTAAAAGAAAGGAAAAATAAAACATAAGATTTTTTAATATATAATGATAGATTGTTATCATAATAAGGTAGGAAAATATTTTTACTATTAAGTTTTTCATCTGAAACTAACATTCCACTATATTTCATATTTGGAAAATTTTAATTCGAATTTTAATTAAAAATTAAAAAAATTTAATTTATCTTTATCCTTTTATCTATTTATGTAAAAGATTTATGTAAGAGATTAAAAAAATTATGTTAAATCAAATTTAGATAAAAAAAATTAAAATTTTTAAATATGTATATAATTACTTGCCTAAATTAAATTTATTACTAATAACTAAACCCGAAGCAATTTTTGCCACCACATTGCGCCACATACACCTTTATTAAAATAATAGTTCTTTATAGTTAATTAAGCAAAAAAGTTATCCCAAATAAACATAAAGATAAAATAATATTTGTAAAAATCTATCTCCAAATAAACATAAAGATAAAATAATAATAGTATATTTTACCAATATAGATAAAAAAGGACATTATATTTATCATATTTGTAAAAGATAAATTACAAAAATATAAGAAAAATATGTACATATGGTCACATATATATCTTTGAAATAAAAATATCGATATAAATGATAATATCTTTGAAATATCCATCTATATATCTATAACTATATATTAAATCCAAACCTTTTCGAACCACCAGAACAATTCTGACCCCACATTATATTTAAAAAGTAATTTTGTATTCTTATTATTTATAAATTTTTTTCTTTTAAATTTTCTAAAAATCTTTCTAATTTTTATAAAAACCAAAATTCTAATATATTTAATAAAAAATTAAAAGAAAGGAAAAATAAAACATAAGATTTTTTAATATATAATTATAGATTGCTATCATAATAAGGTAGGAAGATATTTTTAATATTAATTTTTTCTATAAAAACTAACATTACACACTATATTTTATATTTGGAAAAAATTAATTCGAATTTTAATTAAAAATTAAAAAAATTTATTTTATCTTTATCATTTTATCTATTTATGTAAAAGATTTATGTAAAAGATTAAAAAAATTATCTAAAATAAAATTTAGATAAAAAAAATAAAAAATTTAATATTTATATAACTACTTGCCTAAATTAAATTTTTATATAAAAAAATTATATTATCTTTTCCTTAATTTCCTTTTTGGACTATTTATGTTAATATAAAAGATTTTTTATCTTTAAAAAAATTCTATATTCATTCATATTTTTTATCTTTTCTTATTAATTATATTTTTAACTTTGTATTTAAAATTAAAGAATTGAATTTTATTAAAAAAATTATAGAATTTACATTATTTTTAGCTATTTAATTTTTTTGTAAAACATTTATAAATTTTAATGATTCTAATTAAAACAATTTTTATTTATAATTTATCATAAATAAATTATCATTAATCTATCAAACTTATATTGGACTCACTTTAACAACTTTAGTTGTACCTCACGTTATATTGGCTCAACTTAATATTTTTTTAATAAATACGTTATTTTTATTTTTATATTAAATTAAAATATTATTCATTAAATAAATTGAGTATTAAATCTATATAGTCATGCACGACACAACGAGTATAACAAGTTAAACCTGGTTATGAAATATTGTCAAGGAAAAAGAGCAATATAGATTTTTTTATCTTAATAATCTATGTTTATCTTCAATTTTAAACTTAATAATCTAGATTTAATTTGTTTAATTTGATTTCAAAAACAAAATAATTTTTATACATATTATAGGCAATATATTACTTACATTAAATTTTATATTATATTTTTATTTAATAATATCTTTTTATAATATATTTAAAAAATTGTAAAGTCATAGTCGTGCAAGGCACGACGGGTACAACTAGTATTAGGCTACCTTAACAGAACAAGGCCAACCTAAATCATCACAACAGATGATCTCTAAGAACTGTAACAATAAAGGATAACAAAAAACAATATTTCTAGAATTAGTAGAACTGGAACTTGAACTTGAGTCTTGTAGGATCTATCGACAATGTCCAATATTGACATGTCTTCTCGCAAGGAAGTCTGCCGCAGCATTACATTCCCTAAAACAATGGAAAAAAACCACCTCCTGAAACCTGACCACTAGAGTTATAATTTCCTTAACTAAATTTTTTATTTCCCAAGGAATCTTCCAAGTGTTTCGTAAAGAATTAATTAGTGATAAATTATCCCCTTCTATTATCAAATGTGAAATATTAAGTGATAACGCCATTTTAATCCCTTCAATCATTGCAATTGATTCAGCTTGAATAATAGAAACATGCGAAATTTTCCTGCGATCTATTTTATGAACACTACTATTACTATCTCTAATGATAATACTTATATAAGTGTCAGAGTTAGATTGTTTATAAGCATCACTATTTAATTTAAACCATTGGGGAGGTGGTTTTTTCCAAACAGCATTTGACCTTCTCTTTCGAAGATTATTGTTAGAATTTAATTTCCTACCAGAGGTTTTACAGTTAGCTAAGTCCCATAAGGAGAATTCTCTAAAAGCTAACTCAACGAGACTTAAATTAGGATTCACATTTTTTTTCTTCAAAATTATTGCATTTCTATGATTCCAAATCTACCACCAAAGAAAACATAATATCTCCGAGTTCGTATTTAATTTTAGCGTTTCAAATAAATCAGTCATAAAAGAACTCGTTATATTAGCAATTAGAAAATTATGTTTTAATTTAATTTCTAAGCTGGACATCATTTTTTGAGTAAAAGGACATAAGAAAAATAAATGATGAAGAGATTCAGGTCCAGATTCACATAAAGAACAAGTGGCATAGACCGAGTTATAACATTTATTAATTCTATCAGTTGTAGGCAGACAATCTGAGCACGCTTTCCATATGAAATTCTGAATTTTAGGGGGAACTTGCAATCTCCAAATCCAAGAGAAACCCGTTGTAGGGAAATTTCTTAAAGATGTTATTAATTCAGATGCTGATTTAACTGTAAAAGAGCCATCCGACGACGGGCTCCAAATTATGGAATCCTGCACGTCAGTAAGAGGCAGAAAAATAGATGAAATAATTGAAATTATCCAAGGAGGCAATAATGTAGAGAGTTCTACTATATTCCATGTTTGATTTGGTAAAATGAAAGAGCATACTTTTAAATGAATATTATCATTGTCAAAGTACTCCATTAAATTAGAATTTCCTACCCAGTTATCTGACCAAAATAGAATATTTTGTCCATTTCCAACTAACCATTTAATACCTTTAGAAAACACCTCCTTGATGTGTAATAATCTTCCAAATTGCCATGATGTAGCTTTGGGTGTATAATTAAGAATATGCTGAGTTCGTAAATACTTTTCATTTACTATTTTCACACATATATTATGAGGATTAGTAATAATTTTTCATAATAATTTCATCTGAAGAGCAGCATTTTTATTATAGGCAGTTCTTAAACCCACTCCACCATTTTCCTTTGGGAGCATATCTTTTCCCAACTAATTAAAGGATGATGATTAGGTAAATATTTATTCCAAAAAAAGGTTCTATTAATTTTATCAATTTCATCGCATATACCTTTCGGTAGGAAGAAGCTTTGCATTAAATAACTAATCTTGCCTAAAAGGTTGGATTGAATTAAGACAGTCCTTCCCGCCTGGGAGATAGAGTTAGCTTTCCACTAAGTTAATTGATGTTTAAGTTTGTCTGTAATATCATTAAACATTGAATTCTGAACATGTCCTTTTAAGACAGGGATACCTAAATATTTTTCCATTGAAGTAGTAATTTGTATATTTAAGGTAGCAGCTAAAGAAACAGCCATAGGGCGAGAAACATTTTCCGAAGTTTGAAAAGAGCTTTTATTGTAATTGATTGATAGTCCAGACAAAATACAAAACTTGTCCAAGAAAGATTTAATATACTGAATATTCTCCAAATTTGCATTTGCAAAAATTATAGAATCATCTGCAAAGCTTAAAAAAGGAATACTAGTTCCATTCCTAACTAACTAAATTCCAATTTTAGGAGAGGTTTTAGACGATTCAGCTTGCAAAGTACGCGCTAAATATTCCATAGCTAAGATAAAAATAAAAGGGGACATTGGGTCTCCTTGCCTAATTCCACATTGAGGAGTAAACTCAGGACCAGATTCATTATTAACAAGAACAGAGGATGAAGATGTGGTAATGCACGTCATTATTGTATGAACCCAGTAAGAACTAAAGCCAAATTTTAATAATATTTTTCTGATAAAATTCCAATCTATTTTATCATATGCTTTTTCCATATCTATTTTAATTGTCATCCATCCCTGACGACCTTTCTTCTTTTTATGGAAAGAGTGGAAAATTTCATGGGCTATTAATATATTATCTTGGATAAGTCTACCTTGTACAAACGCTCCTTGTAACGGATGAACTAGAGTTGGAAGGATATAAGATATTCTTGCAACAATTATTTTTGTAATTATTTTATATATTGTGTTACACAAACTAATGGGCCTATAATGATTAATAGTTAATGGAGAATCAATTTTCGGTATTAATGTAATGAAAGATTTATTAACAACTTGAAGCATATGACCAGAGTGGAAAAAAGAGCTGACAGCAGAGCAAACTGAATTCCCAACAATATGCCAATAGTGTTGAAAGAATTCTGCTGTGAAACCATCTGGACCAGGTGTTTTATCCGGAGCCAGATCTTTTACGGCTGCTTTTATTTCCGTTTGGGTAGGAACTTTACTAAAATGAAAGTTATCTTCTTGTGTAACTAGACAAGGTATAATGTTCAAATCATTTGCTTGAATAGAACACAAAGGATTAGCCAAAAATCTATTCTTAATTTCAATGAAGATCGACTGGGTGATTGCCTCTTGATCAGAAACAATCAACCCTTGAGAAGTAGTAAAGTTAACAATTTTCTGTTTAAAGGATCTTATTTTAGAAACGGAATGAAAATATTTAGTATTTTTATCTAAATTTTGAAGGTGTTTGATTTTGGCACGTTGCTTCCAGAAAATATTTTGAAACTGGAGAAGAGCATTATATTTATTCAGATGTATTTGAAGTTTATTAAGTATGAGGCTAGAGTTTGGATTAGTCAATAAATTATCTTGTAATTCATTTAACTGAGCCAGTGAAATTTTCAATTGTTCAAAATTATTATTGATATTAGTCTTGGCCCAATTCTTCGCATATTTTTTAAGTAAACGCATTTTAGCAGAAACTTTGAACATATAAGAACCATTTAAGTTATATCTCCACACTTTGAGAACAAGATTTTCAAAAGTTGGTTTAGAAATCCAAGCATTCTCAAATCTAAACGGGAATTTTTTAAATGATTGATAGTTATTTAAGTTGATCGAAATTAAACAATGATTTGAAGTTGTAAACGGGTGATGTAAAGTTTTGACGGAAGGATAATGTGTAACTAAAGAATGATGAATTAAAATTCTATCTAATTTTTCAAAGGTATTATCCAAAGAATTAGAACTTCTTCTCCAAGTAAAAGGAAAACCCGAAGTAGGGATATCAATAAGTCCTAACCTTGACTTAAGATTTTGTAGACGTATGAAACGTGATTGCGTAGGAATTGCTCCCCCTAATTTATCATTATTAGAATTAATTTCATTTAAGTCTCCAATAATAAGAAAAGGAAACCCGGAGTGTAGTAAAAAATTTTCTAAAAAATCCCAATATTCATATTTATCTTCCTCCATAGAGGGTGCATATACAAAAGCAATTAAGAACTTAATTGACTTATATTCATAATATAAGACTATAAGGTTTGTATCATTGTAAAACTCAGTACAATGCTTTGAAAAAGAATCATTTGTCATTAAAATCCACATACCTCCTCGAGAACCTATGCTCGGGCTAAAAATAATTTTTTGAAAACCACATTTTGTCCAAGAGTTAATATAAGGTAATTGGTCTGTCTTAGTTTCCGATAAACACATGATATTTAATTTATTTGATTTTCTAATAAATCCAATTTCTTCCCAAAAATTCGGTCTTCGGACCCCTCTAACATTCCAATATGCGATACTCATAAAAAACCTTGTAAATCAAGAACATCTAATTTGGTAAAATATTTGAAGAGAATTAAGTTAAAAAAGAGAAAGAAGCAACCATTATAAGCTAAAAAGATTAGAAAATTTATCCAAGAGTAATATTTTACTGGTGATAAGGTATTAACTATTATTATGTGAACTAATATTTTGGATAACATTAAGAATATACCAAAAGAAATGAACAACACAATATTAATTATATAACGTAACAACCAAAAGATATATTGGAACAAAGAAAAAGTATGTTTAACTTGAAGAAACCAATTATATCTTATCATAAAAATTAAGCAATGGATACTAATAGAGCACCTTTTTAAATTGTTAGCACTTGAGATCCATAACCGTGATTTACTAGAGCTATTATAGGACATATTATGATAATTTGAGAAGAAAAAAAAATTAAGAATTAGAAGGACACACTCATAGCAACAACATAATAAGCTTAATATTTCACATAAACATGCTCCATACAAGATAGTCCAACATCATTCACCTTTCATGACAACATCATTACCAAATTTCAAACATAAGACAAGAACTGAAACAACATAACCAAGTGCTAAAAGTTTCTGAGACATGATCTTACAAACATTATCGAAGCATAAGTAAGCAAACTTCAAAAGATGGGAAGATAAACAATCCCATAACACACCAAGCTTGGTAGAGACACTAATCATTAACCAGCATTTGATTTGCGAGCCCTGGATCTTTTTGGTTTCCTGGAGGTAGAGGTCACCACATCTGCCTTGTCTCCACTGTCATCTTCAATCTTCCTTTTCGGGTAATCCGTAGAGCTTTCACATGCTGACTTGATTTCAACCGAGTTAAAATTGTTCCTTAATAAACTGTTGGATGACTCAGTCCCATTTTCAGTGTTCATACCAGTCAACCCCAGGTAAGGCAACTGAGGGATAGGGGTGACAGGAGCTAATCCTGTACCTAGCCCAGCAGTAACCATGGGAGAGGCACAAACAAAAGGAGGGATCATCATAGTCTCAGGGAAAGGGACATTCATAGCAGCAAAGGCATAAGCCATCTGCTCTCAGGCATGCATGGCAACAACAGGATCAACAAATAAGGTTGGATCCACATCAGAATACATATCAAAGCTTGCAGCATGATTCAAATGAGCAGGTGGAACTGGAGGAACTGGCATAGGAATACCAACTCCAAACCCAGTCTCACCAGCATCAGAGATAGCAGGCACAGGAGGCAGTATTTTAGCAGCATACATGTTATTGACCACATTGGACCTTACAAAAGTCAATGCAGTAGAGGACTTAGGGGCAACACACTTTCCAACCAAATTAGCATGCATTTTGACCTTGTTTGCTGAATTAAATCAGCATCTGCAATATTTGTATCCACAGTAAGCTTAATCTTTCTAGGCTGGATATTGTTTAAGGGACACTCATCAAAAACATGGTCAGGTTCACCACAGCAACCACAACCAGGGGAGACAGTTTCATACCAAACCTTAAGGGTAATCTCAGAATTATCATGAGCAAGGATCTTAACACAACCTTTGAGGGGGACAGACACATCAGTGTTGATAAGCACTCTACAAAACTTCATCTTATTTTTTGCATTTGAGAGCTCATCTAATCTCAAAAAGTCACCCACAAGGTTATCCTTTAGGATCAGGTTAAGAGCAGAAGGAGTAAAAAGGTAATATGGTAAGGAAGGAATCCTTGCCCATATATCAGCTTTAATAACTTCATCATTAGTAGGGTTGAACTCAGGATAAAAGGGATAAAGAGCAACCAGCTTACCCTGAACATGAAAAGGCCTTTTGCTATAGACTAAATCCCTGGACTCTCTATTAGCAAACTTGAAGAGAATCCTGAAATTAGAGAACTCTTGGAATAGTATTTCCCCTTTAGCATAGTCTTTCCAAGCCTCATCTTCCCAATTACCAGAGTTGTAGCTATAGGTTCCTCAACCATTTTGAAAAGCAAGGTAAAGTGCATGAGCTCATGCAGATACTTCTGCACAGATGGGATAGCAGTAGGATTAGGTAGGGAGAGGGTAGAGGAAAAAGTGTTTGGTTGTAAGATTGAGTTTGAAGGCACAAGAGCAATATCAGGAGATGGAGCTATATTGTCATCAGATTGATGGGAGAGTGTTTCATGCCAAGAGAGGGGACCAGTAGGACTAAACTGCTCAGGCATAACAAGAGTAGGATTGATCTGATTATGAGTAAACAAAGCATTGGGAGCAACCTGTTCAATTTCCATTGAAGATGGAAGAACAGGAAGGACTGGAAAGTTAACTAGGGCATCCTGGTAAGTCTGAGAGTCAGACATTGAAAAGGATTGGGAAGTACTTGATATTGTAGGAAAGGAGAGGGCAGAAAGCAGTGAGCTGAGATGAATAGAAAATGACCCGGAAGTACTCTTAAATAGAGAAGTTGTTGTATAGATAACTTCAACATTTAAAGTAATTAGTAAAGAGTAAATAAACGCATGTAAAGAGAATATGACATGGAAAATAAGCAATATTAAATGACAAGGGTAACCTAGGAGAGGGTAGAAGTAATTTAGTCTGTACCAGAAATAGCAAAAAACATTAATTAAAGTAGAAGTAAACGAGGAACAGTAACTCATGCAGCTATCTCTTAGTGTAGCATTTAATAACAAATCACAACAGAACTCTAGCCACCAAGTGTAGTAAATAAGAGTAAGAGAGATATTCTCCACGGGGGCAATGATTACCAATTTAGAAAAGAGATATGCAATAAATGGTAGAAGCAGAAACAAGATTGAAAGTAAATCCTTCACAATATTTCCAAGATGTTCACCTCTCAGAGTAAAATTAAAATTTAATTCATTATAGTTATGATAATATATGTAGATCACTAGGTGGCACTTCATGAAGCAAAACAGCCAATAATTTGACATGCAAAATAAGAAGTTTAAATTATAAGAGAACTTAATTAAAAAGTCAACTCTTATCAAGTAATGATGACACAAAGTTTTTAAATGGTAAGTATGAAACAAATTGTAGTAGAGAACCAAGTTCATAACACATGTTAGAGTTAAAATTTGAGAAACATTATCTGTAAAATAACCTGTATAGAAAAAATAATGCCTGAAAGTATAGAAGTGTAAATTATACCCTTCTGACCATAACTTTGTAGAATACCATATTAGAGTGTAAGTTACATCAAATATATACCTGGGATGGAATAGTCTATTCAGAACTTGATAAATTTGCCATAGAACAAGTTCATCATTATAGTATGTAAAGCTAGTAAAACTCGCCATGTGAAATGCTTCAACCCATAAGAGATCAAGACGGTCTAATATAAGAAGCATAGTCACAAGGTGAACATTAAAAGATATGATAAGTATACTAAGTATACTATAAGTATAGGCAACATGTATAGCATAATGAGGCATCAAAAGATAACCCGGATTCATACCAGAACTGGTAAGAAATCCAAGGCATCTAAGTCGCCAGTCATTATAAAAAAAATTGGCAGCACTTGGGACCCAAATTTGATAGACAAAGGTGTATGATCATCATATATATATTCAGATGAAACAAAATATCCCCAACCAACTAAACATTATATATTATCCACAAGCATAATGTTATATTTCCATTAGACCTGAACAAATATTGAGGTAAATTAATAAAATTGAGAGCCAAGTTAAGTCTGAACTAGTGCTTATAAAATATCAGGAGAATATCACAAAGTATTAGACAGTAACAATAGAGCTTCAAGGTTTCAATGGTGAATTGTCTGATCATCATATGTATATTTAATTGAACCAGCTCAACCTCAAAAGAAAGACCACTCTCTTTCAATATCAGGAACCAGAATAAAACTTCATACATATGATGGAAAGTTTGGAGATAAGGTTTAGAAAGGTTGATATACATGTATGTAGTCATTACCAAGAAGGAGAATCCCATAGTAGAGTGAACAGAAGATACCACAGCCATAAGACCCCAAAAGGCAACACCCACAACTCACAAACCTCTGAGCATAACAATATGCTATCTTCCAGCACAAAACATTCATAAGAGTATAATACTGACAGCCATTTCCACAGATATAAAGCATAAATGACAGAAGTTAGAACACTATCCTGCATCCAAGATACCCATAAACGCTGTATAAGTTCACAACAGCAGATTAAGAACCAACAAATGTCATATTTAGGATAGAAATTATAGTTAAATAATCCAATTAGAGCAATTGTAAGGTAAGTTTTGATCAAACGATTCAATAAGATTTCATGAGGATAATTTTCATTCTTTGCCATCATCAGTATCGACAACTTCTCAATCTTGAAAGACAAGGATGTCACACAAGAGAGAAATCGAAAGATACAATGAAAGAAAAGAAACATTTGAAGCAACAAACACAAATAACAGAAGAAAAAAACAAAAATATGACAAGAAGGATTAACCACATAACCTGATAGAGATGAGATCCAACATCGAGAGAGAAGGCAAGAAAACCTCTTCCCATTCCATAGAAGCCTAAGAACAGCAAAAAGCCTGACTAAAGATTCCTCAAATAAAGAGGAACCCGAAGCCCATGCCTCCGAACGCAAAGAGAGGATTTCAATCACATCACAGCCGGCAGCACCAAACAGAGCGGACCAGAGAACATCAATCCAAGCAAAAGAACGCAAAGGAGCATGAAGAAATCGATAGAGGAGGTTAATTAAAGGTTCAAGACGGCCAAGAGACCGACTAAGGTTGAGAAGGCTAAGAGGCAAATCAGATCTAAAGCTCAGATCCAAGAAACCCACAAACCCTAATTTGTCATCAAAAGGGGGAAGAACCAAAACCAAAAACCACATCAAGATAGAAGCACAGAAGGAGAAGAAAAACAAGCAGTGGATAACGGATTTACATGATGAAAGATCTAAAGGCCAGGGAAGAATGATGAAGAGGCAAAGGAGAAGCTCCCAAAAGGAGCTCAAGCAAGGGTTGGCTCAAGAGGAAAAAGGGGAGGAAAATCACGCGCGTGGACAAGCGCGTTCTTCCCTTTTAAGTTTTTTAGTCTGACTAAAAATTTGCATTTTCAAGAGTCATCTAATTTTATTGAGTCATCAATACATGTCATTTAAGTATAGTAAGTATAAAAGGACTCATTTGTTGACCTTCGAGTCAAACGGTTAAGCCTCAAGTGTAGTACCCAGAGGTTCTTAGTTCGACTTTCATGGCCAGTGTTCTCACAAAAAAAAAACAGAAAAAAAGACTCCTTTGTTGGATCATTATGCAATGAATGAAATGATGTATGCTGACCTAGTCTGCCTAATTTTTACCTATTTTAAAAAAAAATGAATAAAAATGATGTAATGTAGCACCGCATTTTACTTTTTCTCTCTACTTCTTCTTCCCTTTTTTCCATCCTTCTTCAAGTTTACTGTTCCATTGAATTTCATGAGCTTTGCGGTCATTTGCTTGTTAATTTCATAAGATCTGACATTAGTTGTAACTAAAATAGTACATTTCAATAAGCAAGTATTATATATCAAGATATATGTTCACAACTCACAAGTAAGTCAATAAAACATAAGTGCAAATACATTTTATTTATTTTACTTATAAGTTATAATGTATTGATGATTAAAAACTCACAGCTGAATTTTATTTCGTGCTAAAATTAGGGGACAATTGTGGAATTATCGATATAATTAAAACTTTTGAAAGTAGAATGTCGACAAGGTCCTATTGTATACAAGAAACATATTGAGATATAGGAAAATTTGCATACTTAAGGAAGTGGTATATCATTTCAGGATTGGTAGAAGAAGCTCAACAAAGAATTATCAGAGCTCAACCTTAGATCAATGGAAACTCGATTCTTAGTAGCGGTATTGGTTTCAACATTTCTAGTTGCTCTACTCAAAGTTGTCATCAACTTCTCCTCATCCCTTACTAAATCAAAATTAAAATCAGAATGGGATTCCAACCCTCTTCAACGACTTCCCCTACCACCCAAGGTTCCTTCCTCCTCCTTACCCCTGATATATGGGTTCTTATGGTTTCGTAAATCCTCGCTCCAACGGGGGGCAAGCCTTCGATCGATCCACGCAAAGATGGGGCCCATTGTGACACTCCCACTCACTTCCACGTTGTTGATATTCGTCTCCAGTCGCACAATCACGCACAAGGCTCTCGTCGAGAACGGAGCCATTTTCGCTAACCGACCGAACCAGCTTCTTGCCGGAAGGATCATGACCTGCAACCAGCACCACATCAATGCCAATGTCTATGGCCAAAAGTGGCGCATCCTCCGCCGCAACCTCACCTCCCATATTCTCCACCCGTCCCGAATCAAATTGTTTTCCACCGCACGATCCACAACGGTTCAGAACCTTGTCCGACGGCTTCGTGACTCCGAATCACCCGTCAATGTCATCCAACACGTCCGATATGCCATTTTCTATCTTCTCTGTTTCATGTGCTTTGGCGATCGTCTCGACGAACAACAAATCCCCAAAGTGGAAGCTATTCATCAACGCCTTCTCTTGGCCTTCCCGCGCGTCCGGATCCTCAATGCGTGTTGACTGGCTGAAAGTCCTCGTGCCAAATCAAAATATAATTCCCTAATTATCAACTAATATAGTTGGTAAGTTGAGGTCAAACCCAAGAGACACTTGTAACTCTAAGTAATATTATTATCAACTCAGAAAGTACTAAAGGGAGATTTTGGATTATTATCAAAAACTAGGGAATTGAAGTAAACAAAGCAAGCAATCGAACAGAGCAAAGGTTTAGTTTTTATCTATTAAAGAAAAGCAATGTTATTCAAATATCCACTTTCTTCCTCAAGTTATTGATCATAGATTTAAACAAGTTATTCCTTTTGGTCATTCCTATCCCGATCAGATATATAACATGACAACGAGACATGCAAACTTAGCATCCAAACAACTCATGAAACGGTCATAAATCATAGGAATATTAACAATGAGAATAAGGATAAACAGGATATATGCAATTGAATTCCAACGAGTCAAACAATCAACATGCATTCAAACAACTCAAAAAATATATAAACTTGGTTAAAAACACATTTAAACAACTCAAAAAATACCCTAAATAACCCAACAATATACAATTATATTTAAATATAGTTAAATATATACAATATTGGTATCTATTGAAAAATAAAAAAATATTATGAATTATGATAATAAAAAAATATTTTAAATGTTTAAATTGCTTATTTGAGTAATTTAAACAAATGAGCATTTAAAAACATCTTCAAAATGCAACTTAAAAACGAGCTACAATTGTCCACGATATTTGAAAAAAATGGAGTTGCACCTGTGCTACGCAACTTCTTAACCCTCTTATGCCCAAAACGCTGTGTTTTGTTCCCCTAAACCTACAACTCCACTCTTTTCGTGCGATCCATGAGATGTGAATTTTTTCCTTGTAGGCTCTATTGAAATCCTAATTCTCAAAATAGGCTTGTTTTACAAAAAATTCGTACATAGACTAAGAAATGATGTTGAGATCAAAGTTGTTGATCGGAACAATTTGATCTGACCGGAACAACGATTTTCTAAGCCAAATTCCTTGTCTGAAATAACGACTCTCTATGTATTTTTTTAAACAAAATTGGGAAATTCCGACTAGTACCCTGAGTTTTCTACTTTTTCGAATGGTGCCCGGAAAAAAATTATTTCGGCTGGTACCACCAAACTTTTGTAAAAGTTCGTATCGTGCCTTTAAGTCTCAATTTTCTCCCTTTAAAATAAATTTCCATCAATTCTACAAATAAAAAAGGAAAATGATACTTTGGAAAAAGGAAAAAAGAAAAATTGAACTTAACATAATAAAAACAAATCCGTTATTGCATTTAATAATTAGTACTTTGCATTTTTATGTGAGGAAAATTAGTACTCTGCATCAATAACTAAATAATAACAAAAAATACCAATACATATCAATATATCATACAAAAGCAATAAAACAAAAGAATGTATCTTTCAATTACAAATAAGTTATTATAAATTGCAACATTTTATACACAAGGAAGTACCAAATATTCACACGCAAAATTCCATACATTATATAGATGAATACCAAACAAATTAACACTAGGTAAATTTTATACATTAAAAA
The DNA here is from genome assembly GCA_964016875.1 of Fallopia convolvulus. Classification (NCBI taxonomy): domain Eukaryota; kingdom Viridiplantae; phylum Streptophyta; class Magnoliopsida; order Caryophyllales; family Polygonaceae; genus Fallopia; species Fallopia convolvulus. The sequence goes on from OZ024733.1 coordinate 32,493,772, forward strand.
TTCCATACATTATATGCAGACTTAATTAAGCAATACCAAACAAATAAATTTTTTACGTTATATAGGTGAACACCAAAATTGAAAGAAATTCCAAGTTGAATAAGCAAGCCATGCCTTTGGCTTTAAAAACAAAATTACAGTTAAAAATTCTCATCTTAGCCAAAATACGAATGTAAAAAAATACTGTCAAATTTCTTTTTTTTATTGTTAAATATATTTTTTCATTTTTCAATTTTTTTCCATTTTTTTATTTATTATAAATGACGAAATTTTATTTTAAAATGGAGAAAATGAGACTTAAGGGCATGGGACGAACTTTTGTAAAAGTTTGAGGTACTATCCGGAATTTTTTTTCTGGACACCATCCGAAAATTAAAAAATTTAGGGTACCAGACTTAATTTTCCAAAAAAATTTCAACCAAAGTCCCTAGTATCGACTTTGGTGTTGAACAGGTGAATTTTTTGTTTTCAAAAAAAAAAATTATACAAAGTCGTGGACTACAACTACTTAATCCAAACTTTCTTGTCCGTATTTTATTTGAATTAAAATTTCAAAAGGCCTGCCTCGGAAGAAAATATTCCGAGATCATAGCATGTACCAATTTTTTTTTTAATCGATACATGAAAAATGAGGCTTATTTTAATATTTTGCTGATACCATGGATCGGTGAAATGTGAAATCCCCCGTTGTGGATCCTCTCCGGTTGATCAATTATAACGTGAGAGGCATGTAAGCCTCATGGAGTTAGTAGCCAAGGTTATATATGTTGGAGAGTTATATGCACTTTTCAGAAGAGCTCAAACCCTTTAACAATGGAGATTTGGTTATTAGTAGCGGTTTCAATGTGTCTAGCTGCTCTGCTCAGATCTTTTATTCATCTCTTCACTTCCTATTCTCAATCAAAATCGGATTCCGACCATCTTCAGCAACTTCCGCTGCCACCGAAGGCTTCTTCCTCCTTACCCCTAATCTCCGGCTTCCTATGGTTCCGCAAATCCTCTCTGGAAATGGAAGCAAGCCTCCGATCGATCCACGCAAAGCTGGGGCCAATCGTGACACTCCATATCGCTTCCAGGCCGACGATATTCATCTCCAGTCGCTCAATCGCGCACAAGGCTCTGGTCGAAAACGGAGCCGTTTTCGCTGACCGGCCGAAGCAGCCCCCTACCGGAAGGATCAACACCAACGGCTACGGCGAGAAGTGGCGCATCCTTCGGCGCAACCTCACCTCTCATATTCTGCACCCGTCCCAAATCAAATCGTTCTCCGCCGCACGATCCTGGATGCTTCGGATCCTCATCCAACGGCTTCGGGACTCCGAATCGCCGGTGAATGTCATCGAACACATTCGCTACGCCATGTTCTCTCTTCTCTGTTTCATGTGCTTCGGCGATGGCCTCGACGAAAAGCAGATCCGCCAAGTGGAAGCTGTTCATCAACGCCCTCTTTTGGCCTTCACGCGCCTCCGGATCCTCAATGTTTGTCCTTGGATTACCAAATTAGTGTTCCGCAGCAGGTGGAGAGAGCTCCTTGACATCAAGAACTCCATAAACCACGTCGTCATCCCTCTAATTAGAGCGCGGAAGCCCCAAAACGACACCGTTCCAGCATACGTAGACTCGTTGCTAGAGCTCGAGCTTCCGGAAGACGACGAAGACAACGGGGGGACAATCAAGAGAAAGATGAAAGAGAGGGAGATCGTGTCCGCTTGCTCGGAGTTCCTAACTGCCGGAACCGACACAACCTCCACCACTCTCCAATGGATACTGGCGAATTTAGTCAAAAACCAGCAGATCCAAACCAAGCTATTCAATGATATTTTGAGTGTTGTTGGCCCAGACAGAGGAGAGATTGAGGAAGAGGATTTGTCAACAATGGAGTATCTGAAGGCGGTAGTGATGGAGGGGCTAAGGCGGCATCCGCCGGGGCACTTCGTCCTCCCGCATGCCGTGACTAAAGAAGTCGAATTGGATGGCTACCGTATCCCAAGCAACGCCGTATTGAACTTCATGGCGGCAGATATGGGGCGAGACCCAGAGGTGTGGGAGGATCCAATGGAGTTTAAGCCCGAGAGGTTCTTGGGAGCTGACGTGGACATTACTGGTAGTAGGGAGATTAAGATGATGCCGTTTGGGGTTGGAAGGAGGATTTGTCCCGGCCTCAACTTGGCTATGCTTCATCTCGAGTATTTTGTTGCTAATTTGGTTTGGGAGTTTGAGTGGACCGAGACTCAGGAATATCCTGTGGATTTCTCCGAGAAACAGGAGTTCACCATTGTTATGAAGCACCCACTTCGTGCTAAGGTGACCCCCAGGTCTCGCCGCTGAATTGAAAATCACTTTGTTGTCAAGTGAAGATGGTGAAAAATGTCCTGAAAAGGATTGCACCACACAATTATACATGAAACAAGTAGTCATGCTGAAATTTGTGTGTTTTGCTTATACTGAATACTTTTTATGATGTTGCTAATTTGGTATATTGTGTGTGGTTACTATTATGCTACATATTGTGATACTAGTTACCAGAGGTGTCAAACGGGTCAGTCAAGTCGGGTTCGGGTTGAGTCGGGTTCGGGTCGTAACAAATCACCGGTCAAATCGGGTCGGGTCATTGCGGGTTGTCGGGCGGGTCGGGTCGACCTAACAGGTCAAGAAAATTGATTTTCTTATAATTATTAAAATATTTTTTATTTAAAAAATGATATTTAATAATAACTCTATTATTTTTATATATTTTAATAATAAAATATATTATAATTTTCAAAATATATTATATATTCTTAAAATATAACAAATTGGGTCAACCCAACGGTTTTTTCGGGTTTAAACCCAACATGTTTCGGGTCTATCGGGTTCGGTTTATTTTGGGTTTTGAGTTCAAATTTTCGGGTCTTGACCCTAAATTTTTTGGGCGGTTCGAATCGGTTTTTCGGGTCGGGTCATCTTTTGACAGCTCTACTGGTTACTCTCCTTTTATAACTCCCACCGGAAGAATCTAAAACTGCATATTTGACAAATATGCTATTGTCCTTCCCCTCCTCATGTCTATGACTCTTTTCAATCTGATGACTCAGTCTCTCCCCCGATCACTCAACCATTTTTGAGCTCGCCGGTGAATTCGTCTCAGGCCGCGCTCGCGGGTACCCCACCTGCACCTGCGGTTTTCTCCCCAATGACTTCTGTCACTTTTCCCGCACCCGCGGTTTCACCAGCAGTCCCCACGGGGCCTTTAATCGCGCTCACCGTCTCACCTTCCGCGCCCGCGGGTGCCCCTTCCTTGCCCGAAACTCCGCCTGTTGTTACACCACCTTCTGTAGCCCCTCAAACCCAACCACCGGCTCCCCCAACTCATCATATGACCACCCATGCTCGGGCAGGGATTTTCAAACCACGCCGAATTCTTGACCTTAACACCCTTGCCACTAAAAATGACAGCATATCACCTATCCCTACCTCCCACAAAACTGCCATGCTAGACCCGAATTGGTCCTCTGCCATGCACGACGAATATCGGGCTCTCTTGAGTAATAAAACTTGGATTTTGGTTCCTCGGCCGTCTCAGGCTAATGTTGTACGCTGCATGTGGTTCTTTCGAGAGAAGTTTCGCTCGGATGGCTCTCTTGAGCGATATAAGGCCGTTTGGTTGCTAATGGCCGCTCTCAGGAGGTTGGCATTGATTGTGATGAGACTTTTAGTCCGGTCGTGAAACCGACTACTATTAGTATTGTCCTCCATCTGGCTTTCTCTAGGGCATGGCCTATTCATTAGCTTGATGTCAAGAATGCCTTTCTACATGGCTCTTTACAGGAAACGATTTACATGTTTCAGCCGCCAGGCTTTGTTGATCCGGCTCATCCTAAACATGTTTTCCTTTTGAAGAAGTCGTTATATGGTTTAAAACAGGCTCCTAGGGCCTGATATCAACAGTTTGCATCATATCTTATTCAGCTTGGTTTCATCAACAACAAGAGTGATACTTCCCTTTTCATTTATAAGAAGGGTAATTGTTTGGCCTACTTACTCCTCTACGTTGATGACATTATACTGACGGCCTCATCTGATGCTCTGCGTTATGAGATTATTCGGCTTCTAAGTAGAGAATTTTCCATGTCGGATTTGGGACCCATGTCCTATTTTTTGGGCATCTCTGCTAAGCGCTCATCCTCTGGATTGTTTCTATCTCAGGAGAAATATGCTACTGAGATTGTTGATCGCGCCTCTATGGCTAACTGTAATATTGCGGCTACACTTATTGATCCCGACACTAAGCTCAGTGCTGATGTCAGGCCGCCTGTGTCAGATCCGACTCTTTATCGCAGCTTGACCGGCGCTCTTCAGTACCTCACATTTACTCAACCAGATATCTCTTACGTAGTTTAGCATATTTGCTTGTTTATGCATGATCCCCGAGAATGACATTTTGCGGCTCTCAAGCGCATTATTAGGTATGTTCATGGCACCACCTCTCTTGGCATTACCATTTATGGAGCTGATAGGCCATCGTTGGTCGCTTATACTGACTCTGATTGGGCTGGCTGCCCGGACACTCGTCGATCCACTTCTGGCTACTGTGTGTTCCTTAATGACACACTTGTATCCTGGTCAGCCAAGCGCCAAATCGTTGTGTCCAGATCCAGTGTTGAGGCCGAATACAGGGGCGTTGCTAATGTGGTCGTTGAGTGTTGTTGGCTACGCAAGCTTCTTCTCGAGCTTCATTGTCCTCTATCTCGGGCTTCCTTGGTGTATACGGACAACATTTCCGCCACCTATGTGACACCCTTATACCCTATGATGTATACTTAGTAATACTTATTTCTTATATAAACAGATAAGAGACATATACCAACTATTCACGTAAGCACATAGCAGACATTGACAACCATAAAAGGATGCACACACACATCTATGTCGTTACTTCTCATACTAAAACATCTATTACTCTAACTTCTATTACAAGCCATATGCCTATGATGCAAAATGAGGAGGAGAAGGTTGCATTGAGTTTCAGCCGGCCGACCTGTATAAATGTGACCTCTAACAAAGACACACAACAGCAAAAACTAGCTGAACCTGAAAAATTGTTTTGCGATTTACGTGAGTCGCATACTCAGTGAATATAAACCATCATCAATTATTTCACACAGAGTCAAACATTTAGTCCATCTACATATACATACATATTATATATATGAAATTACTATGCAAATGCAAATGCCGATGTATCCGATTCTTTATTCTGTGAACTATTCAAGCCTGAATCTGCCCCGGGTTTACTATATGTGGACTCTTATGGTCCCTTTAGCAAAGAAATCCGAAGATCTCCTAAATATTGGATCTTATGGCCCCTTTAAGAAAGAAATCCGAAGATCTCCTCATTGACCCGTAGGTCCTGTATGATCCGTAGATCCTGTATGACCCGTAGGTCGCTTTAACAAAGAAATCCGTAGATTTCCTGAAATACAGTTCATGGCAAGACAGTCACAGGTCCTTTTAATCTCATTGCAATATGCTATGCAATCAAATGCATCATGTAACCATATATCATATGCCATCTGTTAACGTACTTTCTGTGCAAACAACTTTGGAAATTTCAGAGCTATCACATTTATCCATATAATCCATATAACATATATATCCATGTAGCTCATATAGCACATATATTCATATACCTCATATACCACATATAGCACATATATCCATATATTCATATTTCACATATAGCACATAGGGTTGAATCTCCGATCTATACTCACTTGTTTAAGGCAGTTACTATATTTCTCCCCCTTGAATCTGACAACGGTCTATTACTTAGGCTCCTATATGTAACCCAAAGCAAATTAGGCTATTTACTCTTATAAACTCTAACCCCAAATGCAATGAAATGCCAGTATGCATTACAATTTCTTGTGCATCTTTCCAAATCCTTTAAAACTTGACAACAATAAACTATATATATAGAGAAAAAGAGTCACGTGCGAATGGCCGCTTGGGTGAGAAATAAGAATAAATCTCGATCGTTCATTCCAAAAAATCAACGTCCCTGATTAAACATTCATTAAAACAAAAAATACGGCACGGGCGAATTTTTCCCGTATTATTCGTGTATTTTTCAATAAAATACGACACGGACGATTTTTTCCCGAATTATTCACGAATTTTTCGAAAAATACGTTTTTATGAGACGCGACCAGTTTGTTCATCAGAAATAGCGATTTGTTCATCAATATTCACCAATTTTTCATCAATACTAACTAATTGTGCATTGAGTTTTTGATAACATTGTTCATCGATTTCGAACTTTTTTAATTTTTAATTTTATTTTTTAACCTTATTTATGTGTAGGAATACAATATTATGTAGTTTTTTATGCACATATAATTAGTTTTGATATACCCATATTTGTTCATTGATATAGTCGTATTTGTTCATTGATATACCCCTATTTGTTCATTGATATACCATTATTTGTTCATTAGTATACTATTATTTGTTCATTAGTATACTTCTTTTTTGTTCATTGGTATACCATTATTTGTTCATTGATATACCCTATTTGTTCATGGATATACCCTTATTTGTTCATTGATATAACCTTATTTGTTCATTATTATACCCTTATTTGTGAATTGAAATAAACTTATGTTTTATGTGTCAATGCTATCAACTTGTACATTTAGGACTATTAATACCATCAACTTGTACATTTAGGACTATCTATTTGTGCATTTTTTGCATTTATTTTGTGCTTTAAGGCTATCTTGAATTCAAAGTATAATACGAATGAAGTGCTTTAAGGCTAACTTGTCAATACGAATGAAGTGTTCAATATAGTACCACAATAAGATAAGTTTGATGTAGAAACTTGAATGCAAAAGATAATAGAGATAAAGAATTTGACTTTGCAATAATATGGTGTATGCTAAGAGAACGAGATAGCAACAAATCGAAGAGGTGTGCGTGTGCCTTATTTAGCTATGAACAAATTGATGTTATTAATGAACAAATAAGCATATAGTAATGAACAAATTGAGGTTACTAGTGAACAAATATGCATCTAGTAATGAACAATTATATGAAAAAGGCAATGAACAAATATGCATAAACCAGTGAACAAATTGATATTACTAATGAACAAATATGCACAAACCGATGAACAAATATGCACAAACCGATGAACAAATATTTTCGTTTTTATGAACAAAATCACAATGTTGATGAACATATTGCATGTAATTTTGATACACATTTGTTCATTTTTTATGTACAAACAATAGATTTTTTATGAACAAGCAATAGTTTATTTATGAACAAAATCACAGTTTTGATGAACAAAATCACAGTTTTGATGAACAAATCCACAATACTGATGAACAATCTGGGCGCGTGTCCTATTTCTGTTTTTTTCAAAAATACGCGAATAATTCGCCAATAATTCGCCCGTGCCGTTTTTTTCCCCTTTTTAAGTGAAATGATCAGCGCCTTTGTTTTTTCTTGATCCAACGGCTCCTGTTCTTTCTTATTTCGCACCTGGGCGCCCATTCGCACGTGAACCGGACTCATATATAGAAGAACATTTTTCTAGTTCAAACCTTTCTGAAAAACTTGATCAAAGGGCTCCCTAATATCATTACAAGGCAAACCCCTAAAATTACTCTGAAATCTTTTACCGAATATAAATCCGATATCGAAAACACCCTCTGAGAACTATAAATCGACTGATTTCTCAATCAAAAGCCATTGTAGATCTAGATCTGGAAAAATTAGAAAAATCCAGATAATCCATTAATTAATTAAAAACTTACCAAATCAAGCTTGTACTGCGAGATTAAAACCCGATAGAAAAAACCTTGTACCAAAAATAATCAAACACACGACTCCACTTTTATCAATTCTCAAATTTCAAACTCTTAGTTTTTTTTTCCTAATTGTGTACGTACGTACTTGGTGAGAATGATTGTCATCATCACACATTTATATTCAAAGTCGAAGTCGGCGAATGAAGTCGGCAATTTTTTTAGAAAATTACACTTTCCACCCTCAAATCTCCTTTACTACAAATTTTATCCTGAAATAATTAATAATTAATTTTTACTTAAATTTTTTTTAAAATATAATAAATTTAATTCGAAAATAAATATTACTTTTAAAAACTCACTATATATCATGCCAATATGCTATGCATATGCTTTTAATCTTATATGAATGCAAAATGACGTATGCATTTTGGTCGGGGATGTTACAACCTACCTGGCCAGTAATCCGGTCCAGCATCAACGGACAAAGCACATTAAGATTGACATCCACTTTGTTCGAGAACAAGTTGCTTTGGGTCACATTAGGATTCTCCATGTATCGTCTAAATTTCAATATGCTGACATTTTTACAAAAGGGTTGTCTAGACAATTGTTTCTTGATTTTAGAGACAGTCTTACGGTTCGTTCACTTCCCGTTTCGACTGCGGGTGTGTACTAGCATATATTTTGTAATGGGCCCTAACTTGGCCCATAAGCCACCCTTTTGTACATGTGTATATAATACAATCTAATGAATGGAGAATCCCCCAAGGGTACTTTCACATATGATGGCTTACAAAAGTATAATTAGCTTAGCTAATAGCTTATACACGAATAGCAACACGACATAATTAGGATTAAGAATTTAAAATTTTATCAATCAACCGTTTAGTTTTGACTTTTAAAGAATACGTCATGAAATATTTTTTATTTTGATTTTCCAAGGACATTGTCCATTAAAAGTGAAACGGAAACCTCATAATATTATTATGAGGTTCTAGCTACCAGAGTAGATACTCGAAACAATACCATGTAATATTTCTTATTTATTCATATTTTTTGTAGCACAAGAGTAAATGAGATTGAATTTACATATGATTGTGGAGTTATTGATGTAATTAAAACTTTTGAAAGTTGAATGTTGACAATGGTTGTATACAAGAAACTGATGGAAGTATAGGAAAATTTGCGTACTTATTGAATTGGTATACTTTTTCAAAATTGGTAGAAGAAGCTCAACAAAGAATTATAAGAGAGCTCAATCTTAGAGCAATGGAGAATCGGTTCTTAGTAGCAGTATTGGTTTCAGCATGTCTAGCTGCTCTACTCAAAATTGTCATCAACTTCTCCTCATCCCTTACTAAATCAAAATCAGAATGGGATTCCAACCCTCTTCAACGACTTCCCCTACCACCCAAGGTTCCTTCCTCCTCCTTACCCCTAATATCTGGGTTCTTATGGTTTCGTAAATCCTCGCTCCAACGTGGGGCAAGCCTTCGATCGAGCCACGCGAAGTTGGGGCCCATTGTGACACTCCCACTCACTTCCACGTTGTTGATATTCATCTCCAGTCGCACAATCGCGCACAAGGCTCTCGTCGAGAACGAAGCCGTTTTTGCTAACCGACTGAAGCAGCTTCTTGCCGGAAGGATCATGACCTGCAACCAGCACCACATCAATGCCAATGTCTATGGCAAAAAGTGGCGGATCCTTCTCCGTAACCTCACCTCCCATATTCTCCATCCGTCCCAAATCAAATTGTATTCCACCGCACGATCCTCGATGGTTCGGAACCTCGTCTGGCGGCTCCGTAAATCTAAATCACCCGTCAACGTCATCCAACACGTCCGATATGCCATTTTATGTCTTCTCTGTTTCATGTGCTTTGGCGATCGTCTCGACGAACAACAGATCCCCAAAGTGGAAGCTATTCATCAACGCCTTCTCTTGGCCTTCTAAAGAATTGTGTGGCATGAAAACCTTATTTGTGATTAACGTAAAACAAGTTTATATACAAGGCTCTATGCTAACCCTAATTACTAAACAAGACAACTAGAATATTACATATATTACATAAAAGGGAAGCTAATATATACAATATACTCTAATACCCCCCTCAAGTTGGAGCATGGGGATCTCGAATGCCCAACTTGCCCAAAAGAAGATGAAACTGTTGTGAACCGACGGCCTTAGTGAGTATATCCGCTGGCTGAGAACGAGTACTAATATGAGATGTGGAAACGGTGCTAGCAAGAAGAAGATCTCTAATAAAATGACAATCAACCTCGATGTGCTTGGTCCGATCATGAAAAACCGGATTAGCAGCAATGTGAAGAGCAACTTGACTATCACAAAACAAATGCATAGGTGCAGTATGAGAGATGCCCAACGAACGAAGCAACTCTTTCAACCAGATAAGCTCACAACACGCGCTTGCCATGGCACGATATTCAGGTTCAGCAGATGACCTGGAGACAGTGTGTTGTTTCTTCGTCTTCCAAGAAACCGGTGAAGAACCAAGCTGAACAAAGTACCCAGTAACAAAATGATGCATAAGAGGAACGTCGCATAATCAGAGTCACAATAAGCAGTAAGAGCCAAACTCCCAGTGGAAGACAGGAAAACAGCCTAACCAGGATGACCCTTAAGAAAGCGCAGAACACGAATAGCAGCATCCCAATGATCAACAGTAGGCTCTTGCATAAATTGAGCAAGAGTATGAACGGCAAAACAAATCTCAAGACGCGTAATGGTGAGGTAAATAAGACGCCCAGCCAAACGCTTGTACCTATCAGGAGCCTCAAACAACGGTGAAGAAGAAAGTGCAAGCTTATGATTTTGTTCCATAGGGAACTCACACGGCTTGCTACCAAGCAAACCTGCCTCATTCAAAATATCAAGAGTGTACTTCCGCTGAGTCAGAAACAAACCCTCAACAGAACAAGCTATCTCAATGCCAAGAAAATACTTAAGCAAACCGAGATCCTTCATGTGAAAACTGGAACTCAATTGTGCTTTAAACTTAGCAATGGCCGCAGAATCATTCCCCGCAATAATGAGATCATCCACATAAACCAGAACATAAAGACATACACTAGAACAAGTATAGGAGAACAATGAGTAATCAGCTCGGGATTGAACGAATCCGGATCTGCGCAGAGCAGTGGCAAGTTTGGCAAACCAGTTCCTAGGAGCTTGACGAAGTCCATACAGAGACCGGTTAAGACGACAAAACAGAAAGGCGAACATCTGGGCAAGGGACAGGTAAGCAGCCTGGTGCAAATGGCGGTGCGTCGGTGCGCTCGATTTGGATTTTTTTGTACCACACCAGAAGATATTTTGATTGGTGAGTGAGCTGTTTCTTCTACCGTCCTTCTTATCTTCCTTTCCCTCTTTAGTTTCAATGTGCAGCTTGGAACTTTTGCCTTTGGACCGTGATCTTGGAAACCAAACCCCTGGCTAGAGCATAGTGGAGCTCCTATTTCGATAAGACTATCAAACATGCTACCCTTTGTTTGCTACCAGGCCTAGCTAGCACAGAAAGTAAGGTAAAGCGTAAAGTAAAGCCAACTCTTCCTGATCTGACATTGGGAGCTCGAAATTGGCATTTCCAGCCAGGTTCCTCTTTATATGCCAGGAGTTGATCTGCTGGAGTTTCAGACTCAGCAAATGCATCAACTTGGCTAGGAGCTTCAGGGGGAGGCCAAGAGAAAAGGGATAGGACGTTTACGCAGTGAAACCAGCGAGGGAGACTGCAATCAAATTAAAAACAAATATATATAAATATGGAGCCAACTCTTCTAGTTGCGCCTCTAACCTTACTACGCTACCCAACCAGCTGATAAAAGTTATAATTCAGCAGGGCTAGAGGCACGAAATGCCAATCAAACCCGTTAAAGGAAGCCTAATCAAAGCAGGCAAACAAGAAGATCTGAATGAGTTGATGATGGACCGGATCTCGAAAGGTGAGGGACTTTGAGAAATACGTATGAGAAAGGGAGGGTCGAGAGAGGCTTATTGCACGATCCACCCAACTCAGCTAAGCTAATAAATGCTGCATAAGAGAGTGGGAGGCCGACCCCTGCCCATCTGGAGGTGCACACCCATTTAGGAACATATGCAAAGGGGTAAAGAAGTTAATGGAGAACTACCAAATCCAATATCAACATGAGCATACCTTCTTGCCAGGGGATTACACAAACAAAAGGGGACGAGTCAGTCCCTCCAACGTCGAATGATTGATCCACTTGCTTTTTCTTTTCTTTGTCGTTCCAACATCCCAGAGTAAATTAGATTAATCTTAGCTTCAATCAATTCAAAATATATGGAACCCTAAATTGGAATTTTAAATTTAAAAAAGCTAATTTGCAGAGCAAGGTCGTCGGAAATCCATCTGGAAATGACGAAAATTGCATTGAAGGTTGGCGATAGAGAAAAGCGAATCTCCATGCCTATCGAATCTTCAGTTTCGATTATGGCCTCAAAGACTTCGCTACACTACACTCTCAATTTCTCCCTTTTCCATTTCTCCCATATTCATCGTTTTTCCTTAGTTTAAAATTTCAGTAGTTGTTAAACGTTTTAAACTAATGAAACTTACGTAATCCACAACATGGCTGTGTTATTGGTTGATCAAGACAGAAAAATATTAACCCATTCAAAAAGAAAACTAAGAAATTTACTACTTGAATGAATCAGTCATCCTGATTCAGAAATAAAACTTGTATGCTGCATTTTCATAATGGCAAAGTAAACACTATCCCCAGTCTGTTATACATTAGAGATTCAATTTAGTTAAGTAAAAATGCATATCGGATAACCTATGCCAATTGCAAGTAATTTCTCATATTTGTGCCTAGAAATTGTCCTCGTGTTACCTTGATTATCTCTAATAGCAAAAAGCAGCAATGACAAAAGACAGAAAAAAGGGCCTATAAGTAGTTAGTTTCTTCTTCGACACTTGATCTAGTAACAGCTTGTTGATGGAATGGTGACATATTCTCTGTCTAGAACCTCAATCAGTTTGTTGGCAATGACTCCAGTATATATGGAAGACCCCTCAAATATCTACAAGAAAATAAGTATGAAAGGGAAAAGTGTTACTGTACATGAAAGAATGTAATTTGATCAAGGAATTCAAACTAATCTAATATATAAAGCAGAAAGTCAGAAACCAATTTGATCAAGAACTCCATTATTGATGCTAAAATGTGTAACATTCAATTGGATTATTTGTATACTAGAAGTTGAGTTGAATCAGGTTTTTGGGTGACATCTTTTTTATAAAAAAATTGATAAGCTATGTGGAGAAGAAAAGATATTTTGTTAAATTACCTTGGTGTTGAAGAGGAAGTTGTAGTAATCATCAACATGGCCACCAGCTACATGATGAAGATCAAGTTCAAGCTCATCAAGCGCTCTCGAGACATAGACTAAGCAGTTAATGATCTTCTTCCTCTGAACAAGCTTGATTGTCACCTCATCATCAATGATGTGAACGTCAATATCAGTGTCCTTGCACTTCCTATGGAGCCACGAGCTTCTGAGCGATCCAATATTGTCAAAAGACTCGTCAATCTGTTCAGTCTTGGCATCAATGTTGCCATTTTCAGCAACACCATTAGTAACACATGTAGCTCCATCCTCATTCATACTCGTCTTGTGCCTCTTGCATCTCTGCTTCGCAAACCTTTTCTTCTCAACTAGAATCTTTAGTTCATTCACTCTCCTGTTCAGCTCATTTATGTACTCGATTGCATCTTGAACAATTGACGCTCTGTCCTCCTACAATAAAAATTCTAACAATTAGCTAGATGACCAAATACAGTGATGTAAATTTTTGTTTGAAACTTCACACATACTCCCTCTGTCAATATAGAGGCGTTTTTCACTGGTTTTAAGAGAAACTAAAAATATAAAGGCGGAAATTTAAATATTTGAATATCTAATGAATTCATTTAAAAACACATTGAAAATGTAAATTCATTCATATTTTCAATGCACTTTGGAAATAGAAATATAGTAAAAGGTTAAATAAAATTGTTATTTTTGGAATATTTAAGTATTAATTGAATGAAAATTTCATTGTGTAGTACCTTGCATGGACTAGGGACCAAACTCCTTAGGTGGTTGTACTTATCCTTCATGGTTATGCACCTTTGGCGTTCACTGACAAAGTTTTTGGGTCCTCTGGGCTCTTTTGCGCCTCTAGCCATGAAAGAATCGAGAGGGTCTTTAGAAAACTCAAGTACCTCACCATCTTGATGAGCATCTTGGCTAATTTCCGCGCCATCATCTGTTCCAATCCTAGAGTCGCCAAACAAAGGGGAAATGCTACCAGCCAACTGTAAGACGCTACCGCCACAGGAAGATAAGGGAGACTGAAAAACAAGATCACGGAAGAGAGGAGGCGGCTGCTAAGGTGGCAGATTGAAGTGGAAGATTTGTGGGTCACAGGTTGTGGTTAAAGGGGCCTCGTATGATGAAGAAGCAGTTGATGCAGGGAGAGCTTGATGATCTAATGCAGTTTGAAGATCTGCGCCCAGAAATCCTAACGCGGATTGATAGTTGCTTGTGTTGAGTACGGAAGAAGAGCATCTGGGTAAGTTGAGAAGATTGAGAATGTTGTTGACATGGTTTGCTTCTTGGTCGTGGCCATAAGGAGGGACCATCCAATTGTTGTTCGGTTCTTGCTGGATGAAATTGTGCTGATTTTCAGTGAGAGCGCCTAGATGATGATGATGAGATTCGATGTGTGGTTTTTGGTTTTGCTGATGATCTTCAATTTCCATAGGATTGTGATGGTGATGTTGATGAACGGTGTGGGAGACGTCTTCAAATAGCATAGAAGACATAAAAGGGTTGCCATGAGGCAGGATACCGTGAGGAAAGCCGTCTTCGTCATGTTCAGTTCCACACCTTTCTGGGATAAGGGAATTGGTGGAGAAGCATTGTGCATCGCCGTTTGCTTGCTCATACATCTCTACTTTCTGGCTGTGTGTCTCCTTTTGCATATGAAAAAAGCTGCTACTCATATTACTCAGTAGAACCTCAAGAGAAACAACTCTAATCAGTAATTACTTCCATGTTTCTGTTTATAACTGTGGTATTCTCTTAATGAATAAAGTAAAATTCACACACTTAAGCAAGGCTAACTATGGTAATCATTAAAAAACAAGCCCTTATATATTCGATTTTTCATCATCCATATGCAACAATGCATGAATCAACTGAAATAAGACAAAAAGAAAGTAAAGAAATCATTCTGAAGGATAGAGGCCAACTTATGTTTGCTTACTTTGAATAACTGAAGAAATTTCTATCAAGCTTGTGTTTAATGGACCTGAATTTACTGTTGAGTTGTGAGAAGTATGTAAATAGATGAACTCGGATAACAGTAACAATTATGTGTTCAGCCATCAACAGTGAGCAGATCTATCATATCAATAATGTAAAACCTTCAAACATAAGGGTCTCTGTTCATGCAAGTGTGGAGAGAATTCTACTCGCTGCTACTTCTTCCGCATCTGATAACTCGAAACTCTCATCCATTAGAGTAGTATATCGCAATGCATTGGGGCCTTACCATCATGCAATGGTGCAACTATAAGATAGAAGAGGTGATACTTGCAGCTGGTGCAATAGGGAGCCCTCAGCTTCTTCTGTTGAGTGGTATTGGAATATATGAGGTGAGAAGGACATATGCTTCTTGCTTGCTCTCCGCCCCTTATTGGAATATCTCGTGGTTGAGTGAGCGTTCTAAACCCCACGGCCTACATAGAAAAGCCTTACGATACGATCGGGCCAGACATCAAACCCGGATGTAGTTCTCAGAGTAAGTCAACTCCCACAACTACGAAAGTCGTGCTCTAACATGTCAGAGTAAACATCAGATAGATAAGAGGGGTCGAAGACCTCCTTTTCCCCAAGCACCATCTTAGTAAATCCTTCGATAGTCCAGGTCGTCGGCAAGTCCTTTTTTTGTTTATATAGAGTTTACTTGACGACGTCTTTCTTTTTTAGTTTTTCGTCTGTCTCCTTGATAGCTGGAAGTTCTCCAAAAGTATGAAAAGTTGGGGGACTTTGTACCATCCATTCTTGTGTGGTGGAATTTTGTTCAACAGTCCAAGGACTGTTCGCCTTTTGCCTCTTGTTCTTTCTACTGGTTAAAGTGAATGTGACGACCAAAAAAAACAACAAATCCCAACTACGGATATATAAGAGCCAAAACTGCTAAGGGCATTCCATCCAGCGTAAGCATTTGGATGATCTGAAATGCGACGTGGCATACCCGAAAGCCCTAAAAAATGCATTGGAAAGAAAGTGAGATTCACCCCGAAAAATGTGATCCAAAAATGGATTTGACCTAAAGTTTCAGGGTAGGTCCGACCAAATATTTTACCCACCCAATAGTAAAATCCAGCAAATAAAGCAAAAACGGCTCCCATAGAAAGTACATAATGGAAATGTGCAACCACATAATAAGTGTCATGTAGAGCAATGTCTAGCCCAGAATTTGCCAGGATTATTCCAGTGAGTCCACCTATGGAAAACAAAAAAATAAAACCTATAGCAAATAACATGGGTGTTTTGTATTGTATCGAACCCCCCCCCCCCCCACATGGTAGCGATCCAACTAAAGATTTTGATTCCAGTGGGGACAGCTATGATCATGGTTGTTGCGGTGAAGTAGGCACGGGTATCAACGTCTAAGCCCACAGTAAACATATGATGAGCCCAAACAAGAAATCCAAGAACACTGATAGCTTGCATTTAGGTAGTGTTTAGGATGCATATTTATGTTTATTTTGCATGGTTTTAGCTTAGTTTAGTCTAGTTATTAGGTTTTTAGGTTTTCTAGGAAATTCGGATTTTGCGCTTGTTTTGTTCGGTTTTGCAGATCTTTAGGCAAACAAGCATGGAAGGGATGGATCTTAGTGGACTATGGAGGAGTTTGAGGAAGCTTAGAGTAATACAAATGAAGATTGGAAGAACCAAGGCCCAAGAGCTTTTGTGAAAAGAACGCTTAAACCCGGGCAAAGCATTGGAGTTCTTGTTTTGACACCTCTATCTTGCAATGCTTGGTTTGAGAGCTACAGTGCTCGGATGAAGCTGAATTTGGTATCACTGGAAAGCTAACTCGAAGAGCTACAATTCATGTTTTTACTCCGAGTCCAAATTCCAACTCGAAGGGGGTGAAAACAGCCTCTGAAGTGTCACCTGAAATGCTGAATCGAGAGTGCCGCGGGCATAACATGAAGTGACGCGGCCGCGCCACCCTGGAATGAGACCGCACCTATTGTTCTGTCGTGGGAGAGTTGGGCCGCGTGTTTTGGGCTTCGGGTTGGACTTTATTAGGTCTTTTCCGACTAGTTTAATGTAATTTCGGGATATTTTTATCTTTGGATATCTTAGGGGTGTTTAAACCTTGTTTTTAGTTTTCTCTCTCAATCATTATCATAACTTTTGATCAACTTTGGAGGCTAGGGTTTTCTCTCTAGAGGCAAACTTGAACCTTTGTAAGTTTTCTTAATTTCAATTATGAATTGCTAATTTTCTATTGTGTTTGACTAGTTATTGAAATCATAGATTGCATAATATTGTGAGGTTTAATTGATTCTCATCAACTTGAATAGGTTTTATTCCCTGTGCTTAATTGGATCAGAATTATTCTAGGGTTTTGTTAATTGATCACCTAATAGAATTTCTAGGTTAATTTACAACTAATCTGATTGATGCCCGTTCGGGGTTGATTAGATAAAGTAACATCTATAATTGTTTAGACCCGTTCGGGCTATTCAGTTGTAGAAGGGAATAAATCCACAAATTATCTTTAGGCAAACAAGCATGGAAGGGATGGATCTTAGTGGACTATGGAGGAGTTTGAGGAAGCTTAGAGTAATACAAATGAAGATTGGAAGAACCAAGGCCCAAGAGCTTTTGTGAAAAGAACGCTTAAACCCGGGCAAAGCATTGGAGTTCTTGTTTTGACACCTCTATCTTGCAATGCTTGGTTTGAGAGCTACAGTGCTCGGATGAAGCTGAATTTGGTATCACTGGAAAGCTAACTCGAAGAGCTACAATTCATGTTTTTACTCCGAGTCCAAATTCCAACTCGAAGGGGGTGAAAACAGCCTCTGAAGTGTCACCTGAAATGCTGAATCGAGAGTGCCGCGGGCATAACATGAAGTGACGCGGCCGCGCCACCCTGGAATGAGACCGCACCTATTGTTCTGTCGTGGGAGAGTTGGGCCGCGTGTTTTGGGCTTCGGGTTGGACTTTATTAGGTCTTTTCCGACTAGTTTAATGTAATTTCGGGATATTTTTATCTTTGGATATCTTAGGGGTGTTTAAACCTTGTTTTTAGTTTTCTCTCTCAATCATTATCATAACTTTTGATCAACTTTGGAGGCTAGGGTTTTCTCTCTAGAGGCAAACTTGAACCTTTGTAAGTTTTCTTAATTTCAATTATGAATTGCTAATTTTCTATTGTGTTTGACTAGTTATTGAAATCATAGATTGCATAATATTGTGAGGTTTAATTGATTCTCATCAACTTGAATAGGTTTTATTCCCTGTGCTTAATTGGATCAGAATTATTCTAGGGTTTTGTTAATTGATCACCTAATAGAATTTCTAGGTTAATTTACAACTAATCTGATTGATGCCCGTTCGGGGTTGATTAGATAAAGTAACATCTATAATTGTTTAGACCCGTTCGGGCTATTCAGTTGTAGAAGGGAATAAATCCACAAATTATCTTTAGGCAAACAAGCATGGAAGGGATGGATCTTAGTGGACTATGGAGGAGTTTGAGGAAGCTTAGAGTAATACAAATGAAGATTGGAAGAACCAAGGCCCAAGAGCTTTTGTGAAAAGAACGCTTAAACCCGGGCAAAGCATTGGAGTTCTTGTTTTGACACCTCTATCTTGCAATGCTTGGTTTGAGAGCTACAGTGCTCGGATGAAGCTGAATTTGGTATCACTGGAAAGCTAACTCGAAGAGCTACAATTCATGTTTTTACTCCGAGTCCAAATTCCAACTCGAAGGGGGTGAAAACAGCCTCTGAAGTGTCACCTGAAATGCTGAATCGAGAGTGCCGCGGGCATAACATGAAGTGACGCGGCCGCGCCACCCTGGAATGAGACCGCACCTATTGTTCTGTCGTGGGAGAGTTGGGCCGCGTGTTTTGGGCTTCGGGTTGGACTTTATTAGGTCTTTTCCGACTAGTTTAATGTAATTTCGGGATATTTTTATCTTTGGATATCTTAGGGGTGTTTAAACCTTGTTTTTAGTTTTCTCTCTCAATCATTATCATAACTTTTGATCAACTTTGGAGGCTAGGGTTTTCTCTCTAGAGGCAAACTTGAACCTTTGTAAGTTTTCTTAATTTCAATTATGAATTGCTAATTTTCTATTGTGTTTGACTAGTTATTGAAATCATAGATTGCATAATATTGTGAGGTTTAATTGATTCTCATCAACTTGAATAGGTTTTATTCCCTGTGCTTAATTGGATCAGAATTATTCTAGGGTTTTGTTAATTGATCACCTAATAGAATTTCTAGGTTAATTTACAACTAATCTGATTGATGCCCGTTCGGGGTTGATTAGATAAAGTAACATCTATAATTGTTTAGACCCGTTCGGGCTATTCAGTTGTAGAAGGGAATAAATCCACAAATTACTTAGATGTCTGTTTGCTCTAAGTGTTTGTTTCTATTGATAACTTGATTCGTAAAGCTGTCGTTTAATTGAATCTAGACGTTGTTTTAGGTTGTTAAATGATTAGGGTTGTTTAGACTGTTAGTTCTTTCAACTATTTATGAAGTTTGGATCATAATCCTTAGTAGGAGTATAATTCACAATAGATTATTCAAGGGAATTGAGAATCGAAAGAATCAATGATCAATAAGCATATCTATGATGGATTTAACTAGTTGAACATATTTCTCTCATACATATTTACAATCAAATTTTGCATTCATAGTTAGTTTTATTCTGCATCTTAGATTAGGATTCAAATCATAAAACCCCCATATTAGTTACTTGGCACTTAAGCAATAACACAGTTACACGAGTCTCTGTGGGATCGACCCTTGCTTACCGCTCTACTGAGTTGGTTAAGCTAAGGTTTCTTTGATAGGTATAAACGACCACGAAAAATACCTCATCAAATTTGGCGCCGTTGCCGGGGACTCGTCGCTATTTGTGTTTATTACTTTTGTGCTGTTTTGGGTGTGAACCTGTTATATGGTTCATACCCGTGCTACTAACTCATCTCCCCTGTTGTTTGATCCAGATATTGACAGGACACTCTTCAAGCTAAGGAAGGAAATCCGGAATCACTTTCAGGCATTACCATTCTTTCTTGAAGAATCTGACTCGGAATCTGAATCTGCTGAATCCGTCGAGATGGGTGACCGAACATTGAGAGAGTTGACTGCACCGAATCTGGCACAACAACCGTTGGCGGTGCAATTCCCTGCTTTAGCTGAAGGAGTCAAGTTTGAGCTCAAATCCGGGTTGATCCACCTTTTGCCTTCATTCCATGGGCATAGTGGTGAAGACCCCAACAAACATCTTTCTGAATTTCATGCTGTGTGCTCAAGCATGAAGCCTGCTGATGTGACTCATGACCAGATCGCGCTGAGAGCCTTTCCCTTTTCTCTCAAGGATCAGGCTAAAGACTGGTTTTACTACTTGGCTCCGGGAAGTATTGATACATGGGCTAAGATGAAAGAAGCTTTTCTGGAAAAGTACTTCCCTGCTACAAGGCTCAATGATCTGAAAAAGCGAATCAGTAATATTGAACAAGAAGCTAATGAGTCCTTGTACGAATACTATGAGAGATTCAAGAGGTTGATAGCCAGCTGTCCTTTCCATGGCTACACTGATCAAGACTTGATTTTATATCTTTCAATGGCCTCTTGGATGATGAGAGAAGAATGGTCAATGCAGCTTGCCAAGGTCACATTCTCAACAAAACTCCTGCTGCTGCGTTTGACCTGTTCACACAACTGTCTGAGGGCACAAGACAGTTCAAAAGAGAGACTAGCTCGAAAGCGGCAAATTCTGTGGTGGCTAATACAAGGATTCAAGATGAAGTCACTGAGTTGAAAATGATGATGAAGCAGCTGTTGCAGCAAGGTGGTAGACAACAGGTGAAGTCCTGTGAAATTTGCTTTGATAACATGCATTCCGCTGATTCCTGCCCTACACTTCAAGATCAGAACGCTGATGTGAATGCAGTGGGAGGATATGGACCACCTAGGCCGAGGTATGATCCCTTCTCCAACACCTACAATCCAGGATGGAGGGATCATCTTAATCTAAGGTATGGAAATTCTAGCAATTAGCAGTTCAACCATCAAGGTGGCCAAGCTCAGTACAGACCGCCTTTCCAACCTCAGGCTCAGGGAGTGAATCAGAATGCTATATCCACAGAGGAGATGGTCTGACAGTTGACTCAGTCAGTTTCTACGATGCATGGTTCTCTAACTCAGCTTCAACAGGAAACCAAGTCTAGTATAAAGAACTTGGAGAGCCAAGTCAGTCAAATTGCTAATGCGGTGAGCAAATTGGAGGCTAGAGAGTCCAGCAAATTGCCATCACAGACAGAGCTCAATCCGAGGCAGAATGTGAGTTTTATCTCCATTTACAGTAAACCTGTGGTTGGCCAGTTGTATAAGACAGAGACACAACTTGAGCACGTCATCGATGAAAACCACGGAGTCCCAATAGAGCGCGGGCTCCAACATGAAGTGGCGCGCCCGCGCCATAGTGAGCCAAGCCCACGTAAAGTCGCCAGGGAACCCGAGAAACTCGACGCGGGCCAAAAGAGAGTGCCGCGGCCGCGGCGGGTATGGCGCGCCCGCGGCATGGGTGTGGCGCGCCCGCGCCCCTTGTTACAAAGACCGCGTCGACAGTGTCAGTTCCGAGTTTCGTCCCGAAGCTTTACACGCTTGTTCCACCATTCCCAGAGGCTTTGAAAGAGACCCGGAAGTTGAAGAATGACAAGGAACTCTTTGAAACGTTTAGTGCATGCGGAGTCAATGTGCCATTGTTGAAATTGATCAAAAGTGTGCCCCGTTATGCTAAATTTTTGAAGGAATTGTGTACTATCAAGAGGGGTCAGAAGGAGAGGAGCAAGAAGCAAGTTAAAGAGAAAGAACATGTGTCTGCTGTGTTTCAGAAGCGTTTGCCTGAGAAGTGTAGCGACCCTGGCATGTTCACCATTCCTTGTATGATCGGGGGCACCAAGGTGAATGAGGCTTTGATTGATTTGGGTGCATCGGTTAATGTCTTGCCTTACTCCTTGTATGAGAAACTTGATATGGGACCTTTGAAGGAAACTCAGACAATTATTGAGCTAGTTGATTATTCCACTGTTAGGCCAAAAGGGAAGCTTGAAGATGTGTTGGTCAAAGTGGATTCCTTGGTATTTCCAGCTGATTTCCTGATTTTAGACATGGGACCGGGGAATGAAAAAGCGCCTATGCTGCTAGGGAGACCGTTCTTAAAGACTGCAAACACTATTATTGATATTCCTCAGGGCATCTTGAAGATGGGATTCAATGGGAAGGAGATCGAATTCCATAGCTCAAATCCTTCTTAATATCCTTTTTACGTCAAACTAATGACGTTAAAGAAGCGCTTCTTGGGAGGCAACCCAAAGCTTATAGTAGTTTTGTTTTTCAGTTTAATCTTTTGCTTTTTAGGTAGTTTTTGGTATTTGTTAGATACCCCAGTTCCGAAGATTGATAACCCGAATAAGCCTTCACCACCGTTGGATTTCCTGATGCATTACCCGGATAACTAGAGTTTTTGTGCGTTTTCTCTTCTCTTTCCTTTTTACTATACTTTGGGGACAAAGTATGTTTTAAGCATGGGGGAAGGGAATTACTTTTGCATTGCATATAGTTGCATTAGATTAGGTCATATTTAAAATTTTTGCATGCATTGATTAAAATCAGAAAAATTTGAAAAAAAATACAAAAATATTGCATTTAGGTTCTTATTTCCCCATTGTTTAATTCCTCTTGTGTTTCTAAGTTAAATATAAGTTCTAACCCATGATTTGCATGATTTACTGAAGTTGATATGATATAAGCATGATCATTGATTGATTACTTTGATTATAGGATGGAGCATGTATTTAGCTTGAGTATTTGATTCATTCTGAAGTTCTAGACAATCATTAGCCTTGTGAGATATTTTTGGCCTTTCATGATAAATTTGTTCTCTACATTCTTGAGTGTATCACCATGATTATCTAGCTCTAGAACTTGCGTTAATACTCTTTTTCGAGGCTGCTTTATATGATTGAATGCATGACATTAAAATGATTGAGGCAATGTTTCTTATTAGCTTATTATTTCCCTTCCTACCTTACAAGATCCATGTTTTTGACACCCCATTTCTTTTAAGCTTTAAGCCTATTTTTTATAGCTCCACAAAATTTTCCTAGCCTAATAAGCTTGACCCAGGATCCGGGATTTAGGACTTTAGGTTTTGTTTTTGATTTTGTGTGAGTTATGTAAAAGTATGGGGGAGTTGGAAGAAAAGGTGGAAAAAGAGGAAATAAAACTCTTGGGTTTCAAAGTGAAAAAAATCGAGATGAATTATGTTGCAAAGCAAAAGAAAAATTGCTTAAATTATGTGTAGTCTTCATTAATAAAGCGAGAAGAGAGTTGAAAAGAGGCAAAAGAAGGAAAAAAGAAGCAAAGTGCTTAAGTGTAAATGTAAGGAGTTGGTAGAGTGAAGTTGGAAGTGTTATGAAAAAGTGTTGAGTTTTGGGTTTAGATTAGTTCTTTATCCCGGATTTAGCACCACATGCCAAATATGATCCCTTCCTAATTTCTCTTTACCTTGGCCCCATTACAACCCTTAAAAAGACCTCATGATTTTTGTTATGTATTTGATCCCCAGCGGTGGAGATTTAGAACTCTGATGCAAGCATATGGTAGTCTAGTTTTCATGGTTGATTCTGAGTGAAACACATACCCTTAAACACTTGAGAGTTTGAATGCAAACACAATTACCTTGGTGAGGTCTAGAATGAATGAATGGTCTTTGTTCTTTGCTTGTTATAATGCATGCTAGGAAGTCTTGGTCAGGTTTTTGATTATATGTGAAATGCTTGTTTGACTTGAGATGGATGTATGATTACATTTCTGTGGTGTGATTTGGAATTATGTCTTGCTTAAGGACAAGCAAGGGTTAAGCATGGGGGAATTTGATAGCTTGCATTTAGGTAGTGTTTAGGATACATATTTATGTTTATTTTGCATGGTTTTAGCTTAGTTTAGTCTAGTTCTTAGGTTTTTAGGTTTTCTAGGAAATTCGGATTTTGTGCTTGTTTTGTTCGGTTTTGCAGATCTTTAGGCAAACAAGCATGGAAGGGATGGATCTTAGTGGACTATGGAGGAGTTTGAGGAAGCTTAGAGTAATACAAATGAAGATTGGAAGAACCAAGGCCCAAGAGCTTTTGTGAAAAGAACGCTTAAACCCGGGCTATGCATTGGAGTTCTTGTTTTGACACCTCTATCTTGCAATGCTTGGTTTGAGAGATATAGTGCTCGGATGAAGCTGAATTTGGTATCACCGGAAAGCTAACTCGAAGAGCTACAATTCATGTTTTTACTCTGAGTCCAAATTCCAACTCGAAGGGGGTGAAAACAGCCTCTGAAGTGTCACCTGAAATGATGAATCGAGAGTGCCGCAGGCATAACATGAAGTGACGCGGCCGCGCCACCCTAGAATGAGACCGCGCCTATTGTTCTGTCGTGGGAGAGTTGGGCCGCGTGTTTTGGGCTTCGGGTTGGACTTTATTAGGTCTTTTCCGACTAGTTTAATGTAATTTCGGGATATTTTTATCTTTGGATATCTTAGGGGTGTTTAAACCTTGTTTTTAGTTTTCTCTCTCAATCATTATCATAACTTTTGATCAACTTTGGAGGCTAAGGTTTTCTCTCTAGAGGCAAACTTGAACCTTTGTAAGTTTTCTTAATTTCAATTATGAATTGCTAATTTTCTATTGTGTTTGACTAGTTATTGAAATCATAGATTGCATAATATTGTGAGGTTTAATTGATTCTCATCAACTTGAATAGGTTTTATTCCCTGTGCTTAATTGGATCAGAATTATTCTAGGGTTTTGTTAGATTGATCACCTAATAGAATTTCTAGGTTAATTTACAACTAATCTGATTGATGCCCGTTCGGGGTTGATTAGATAAAGTAGCATCTATAATTGTTTAGACCCGTTCGGGCTATTCAGTTGTAGAAGGGAATAAATCCACAAATTACTTAGATGTCTGTTTGCTCTAAGTGTTTGTTTCTATTGATAACTTGATTCGTAAAGCTGTCGTTTAATTGAATCTAGACGTTGTTTTAGGTTGTTAAATGATTAGGGTTGTTTAGACTGTTAGTTCTTTCAACTATTTATGAAGTTTGGATCATAATCCTTAGTAGGAGTATAATTCACAATAGATTATTCAAGGGAATTGAGAATCGAAAGAATCAATGATCAATAAGCATATCTATGATGGATTTAACTAGTTGAACATATTTCTCTCATACATATTTACAATCAAATTTTGCATTCATAGTTAGTTTTATTCTACATCTTAGATTAGGATTCAAATCATAAAACCCCCATATTAGTTACTTGGCACTTAAGCAATAACACAATTACACGAGTCTCTGTGGGATCGACCCTTGCTTACCGCTCTACTGAGTTGGTTAAGCTAAGGTTTCTTTGATAGGTATAAACGACCACGAAAAATAACTCATCAAACACCTATACTGATCATGGCATAAACCATGCCCAGATAACCGAAGACCGGTTTTCCCGAAAAAGTCGAAACGATATGACTTATGATACCGAATCCAGGCAGAATGAGAATATAGACCTCTGGATGACCGAAGAACCAAAAAAGATGTTGGTATTGTAACATCCCCGACCAAAGTGCATGCGTCATTCTGCATTCATATAAGATTAAGAGCATATGCATAGCATATTGGCATAATTTATAGTGAGTTTTTAAAAATAATATTTATTTTCGAATTAACTTTTTTATATTTTAAAAAAAAATTAACTAAAAATTAATTATTAATTATTTCAGTGTAAAGTTTGTAGTAAACGAAATTTCAGGGTGAAAAGTATAATTTTGTAAAATATAAACCGACTCCGACACACATATATATCTTCTTTATGTTGTCTATGTGAGGAGGTTACGTAAGGAAAATAAAAACCAGAATTAGAGAGAGGAGAGTTCGAGAGAGAAAGTAGAGGATTTGATTTTTTGTGTTGTTTTGATCGATCTGGTACAAGATCTCTTCTATCGGGTTTTAATATCGAAATACAAGCTTGGTTTGGTAAGTTTTTAATTAGTTAATTGTTTATCTGGATTTTTCTAATTTTTCCAGATCTAGATCTACAGTTGCTTCTGATTTGAAAATCAATGGATTTATAATTCTTAGAGGGTGTTTTCGATATTGGATATATATTCGGTAAAAGATTTCAGAGTATTTTTAGGGTTTCGTTTTGTAAAGATATTAGGGAGCCCTTTGATCAAGTTTTTCAGAAAGGTTTGAACTAGAAAAATGTTCTTCTATATATATAGTTTATTGTTGTCAAGTTTTAAAGGATTTGGAATTATGCACAAGAAGTTATAATGCATACTGGCATTTCATTGCATTTGGGGTTAGAGTTTGTAAGAGTAAATAGTCTAATTTGCATTGGGTTATTTATAGGAGCACAATTGATAGATCGTGGTCAAAGAGAAAGGGAAGAGATATAGTATCTGTCTTGAACAGGTGAGTATAGACCGGAGATACAACCCTATGTGTTATATGGATATATGTGATATATGTGTTATATGGATATATGTGTTCTATATGCTATATGAATATATGAGTTATATGAGCAATATGGATATATGTGTTATATATGCTACATGGATACATGTGGTATATGGATTATAGAGATTGAATCAAATGAAAATGGGGCTTATCATGAAAACTAAGAACAAATCTGGATCATCCGATTGAACACTAGAAATGAATCTAGGCCATCCGATTAAAAAAATAATAAAATAAATAAATAAAATAAATAAATAATTTTTATTTTATTTTCTTACTTTATTTTTTTAAGTCTTTTTACGTATGTAAAATGATGTAAATCGAGTATGAACATAAGGCCATAAAACGTGAACATGCAATACTAATATGTGAATATGTGAACGTATCTATATTATATGTGAACATATACTAAATTTTCTGAAGTTAAAATGCGGTTATATGTGAACAGCCCTTGTAAAAATATGAACATGTGTATAAAATATGTGAACAGAACGTAAAATGTCAACCGTCGTGTTTTTGGCAAAAATAAGCGGAAAAAAATAAAAAATGAAAAATAAAAAATAAAAAATAAAAAATGAAAAATAAAAAAATAAAAAAATTATTTTTTATTTTTTTGTCAAATTTTTTAAGCCGTTTAACGCATGTATTATGATTTAATCGAACATGAACACATGACCATAAAACATGAACAAACAGTAATAATATATGAACACACTTGTAATATATGTGAACGTATTATAAAATCTATGAACCGAAAAATGTGATAATATGTGAACATGTCTTATAATAGTGTGAACATATGCATAAAATACGTGAACGTAACGTAAAAAATCAAATTTCGTGTTTTTGGCAAAAACAAGCGAAACTAAGAAAATTATAAAAAAAAATTTTATTTTTTTTTATTTTTTTATTTTTTGTCAAAATTACCATTTTGCCCCTATCTCTTCTAATCTTAGCCATCCATTTCTCAAATCCAAGGGTCCTCATTTGTTCTTAGTTTTCATGATAAGTCCCATTTCCATGTGAATCAACCTCATGGATTATATAGATATATGTGTTTTATATGATAGCTCTGAAATTTCCAGAGTTGTTTGCACAGAAAGTTTGTTAACAGATGGCATATGATATATGAATAAATGATGCATTTGATTACATAGCATATTGCAATGAAATTAAAAGGACATGTGACTGTCTCGCCCTGAATTTGTATTACAGGACCTACGGGTCATACAGGATCTTCGGATCATACAGGATCTACGGATCATACAGGACCTACGGGTCATAATTCTTACAGGGACCATAAGAGTCCATATACAGTAAACCCAGGGCAGATTCAGGCTTGAACAGTTCACAAAATAATAAATCGGATACATCAGCATTTACACCTGCATAGTAAATTCATATATGATATATATAATATGTATGTATATGTACATGGACTAAATGTTTGACTTTGTGTGAAATAATTGATGATGGTTTATATTCACTGAGTATGCGACTCACGTAAATC
The DNA here is from genome assembly GCA_964016875.1 of Fallopia convolvulus. NCBI lineage: Eukaryota > Viridiplantae > Streptophyta > Magnoliopsida > Caryophyllales > Polygonaceae > Fallopia > Fallopia convolvulus. The sequence goes on from OZ024733.1 coordinate 32,521,943, forward strand.
GCAAAACAATTTTTCAGGTTCAGCTAGTTCTTACTGACGTGTGTCTCTTTTAGAGGTCACATTCATACAGGTCGGCCGGCTGAAGCTCAATGCAACCTTCTCCTCCTCATTTTGCATCATAGACATATGGTTTGTAATAGAAGTTAGAGTAATAGATGTTTTAATATGAGTAGTAATAGCATAGAACTGTGTGTGTGCGTGCAACCCTTTATGGTTGTTACTTTTGCTTTGTGCTTATGTGGATAGTTGCTTATATGTCAATTATATGTTTATATGTGAAATAAGTTGTTACAAAGTATACGTCATAGGGTATAAGGGTGTCACAGGTATAATATGGGGTCACCCCCTCCGGCGGGATCAAAAAAGGTTGTATTAAAGTTTCGATCGGTTAATAACATGGTAATTGCCCCTGCTAGTACCGGAAGTGATAATAAAAGTAGGAATGCTGTCACTAGAACGGACCACACAACTTGACAGAAGCACTCGAAAAACCTAGAGGAGGACGCATATACACCTCCTCATGCAAATCACCTTGAAGGAAAGCGTTGTGCATGTCCATCTGATGCAACTCCCAATTACGAAGAGCAGCAACTGCAAGGAAAGTATGAACATAAACCATCTTGGCTACATGAGCAAAAGTTTCCTTGTAGTCGATACCAACCTTCTGATTTTTACCCAGAACGACCAGCCTAGCCTTGTACCTCTCAACTGTACCATCAGACTTGTACTTAACCTTGTAAACCCACTTACATCCAATGGGATTCTTTCCAGCAAGAAGATCAGAAAGTGTCCAAGTACCATTACGCTTCAAAGCATCAATCTCAGCTTGCACAACAGCAAAAGAAGTAGGCTCTAGAATAGACTAAACAACAATAATAAAAGCAACATGGCCAGACGAAAAACGTGAACAGTTAACATAATTAGCTAAAGGATAGGATGTACCTGACGACCCTGACGGTTGAGATGAAAGAGACGTCGGAGTTACAGAACTACGCACAGTGTTACAGATGTAGCCTCTCAACTTCACGGATGGAGTCCGATCACGGGTAGAGCGGCGAATTTCTTGAACAGCAACAAGAGAGGATTGAACCCCACCTCCCCCATTAGTTGTCTGCGTTGGGGCCATTGTGATGCTAGGATCAGAGTTGACTTAAACAGAGTCAGAAGAAGATTGAACCCCACTCCCCTTGACGTCTGTCTGCATTTGGGCATTTGCGGAGGTAGGGACGGGCTCTTGAATAGAATTAGGAGGGGATTGAACCCCACTCCCCCTGACGTCTGTCTGCGAAATAGAATGCGGGTCACGGATATCATCAAAAATGGACGAGCGTGATTCTGCACTCAAAAGTGCATGATCAGCCGGTTGTAACAAGGCTTGAAAAGGGAAATGTGTTTCACAGAATGTAACATCAGCAGAGACAAAGCGATCATTTGTTTCTAAATCATAAAGTTTTCAACCTTTTTTACCTTTGGATATCCCACAAAAATACATTTTCTAGCCCTAGGTGCAAATTTATCAGAATTACGAGGCATAGTTGAAGCAAAACATAAACAACCAAAAACACATAAACGACCATAACAAGGAGGTCGCCCATTCAGAATCTCAAACGGAGTTTTGTTTTGAAGCAAAGGAGTTGGAGTTCGATTTATTAAATAAGCAGTAGTTAAAATGCAATCGCCCCAAAATTTCAATGGTAAATGAGCATGAAAACGAAGAGCCCTAGCAACATTTAAAATGTGTCTATGCTTACGTTCAGCTCTACCATTCTGTTGAGGGGTACTGTAACACCCCGTCTTTCGAGAGGACTCTACGTGGTAGTAGACCTTACCAGGTACTACTTAGGTGGGTTGACAACAACACTTTAGGATCTTACAACGCGGGCACGACGAGAAAACAAGTAAAACATCCAACTCTTAAATTTATAAAACTGAATATAAAACATGTTTGAATGCCCGAATGCATAAACAAAAATACCATGTAACCCTTCCCGAATTTTTCTCAAAATAACCCAAACAACACTTAACAATTACAATTAAAATAATTCAACAAACCAATCATAATAATAATAATAATAATAAATTCTCTCGAAGTACACCCGAAAACCCCAAACTAATGACACATGCATCAACGATCCACTCCACCATTCGGCCAAGGCACTTGCACGGTTTCCTGTGACATACCTATAACTGAAAAAAAATAATCCCCGAAGGGTCAGCTACTAATCTACCAAGCTAGATAATATGCGGAAATTATAAGACGTTTAAAAATAGTTTTCTATAGTCAGCAACCAGAATCCACAATCGCAACCATAACCCTAAAGGCCAATACCTAAATTAGACGGTTAGTCACACATAAGCCAACCACACATACACACAATCGCGTAATTAAAACAACATAACTCATTCTCCATCTCGTATTCCAATCCACAGTGCAGAGGCAGGCCCTCCCACTCCTCACATCAGTTCTTCCTTCTAACCCCGGCTAAGCCTCCACTGGAGCACTTGCCAAAACGCACAGATAGCATTTTCTTTTGAAGGGGCACGGTTTCTCTATCACACGGACCATACATAGGCAACCCTTCCTCTCCGCCAGTTATGATGGTCGTGCCGGAAACGGTACCAAAACAGAGAAAACATTAAAAAACTTATTTTCGATAAAACCCATTTAAAAACCAATTTACACACAACTACACAAGCAATTCCAAAACATTTCAACAAGATATCGGGACTAGTTCCCAAAGCCAATCCTACAATAACGGCACAAAATCTAACAAGACAGAAAAGAACCGAGCAAGTCGAGAACGACTTACCTCGAATGGAGTGGAGACTTGTATCAAACACAGAAAATTTAAAAGCCCGAGTAGAAGTGATTCCCTAACAAGTAACGAGTATAAAAATAATTAAACGAGTGCACTAACTCTTTAAATGAATTAACAAGGAACACCTAGATAACCATGCTCGTATCACTCACCACTACTTACACAAAAACGAACCATCAGGAACCTACTAACTAATGTTAACCCACCTTAATTGACAATAATCAAATTAGTTCACTCTTACAATCCGAGCCTAACAACGTACTTACAAATCTATTTACACACATAAATATACACTAACTATATAGATCACTAGGTATGTTTTTATATAAAATACAAAGCACATATACTATCAAACTTATCAAATTCCTAGTAGATATTTTAATATAATCCAATTATTAAAAAAAAAAATCAAAACACTCTCTCCATCATGAGTCATTAATTGTATCGAACATAACTAAGCAAGTTGAACATTACCACTTAAACCATTCGAATACGACTAAAATTATAGACCCAAACCTACTCGACTTAACTACTATATAGTTATATATACCAAGACAATATTAATCCAAAGATTAAGTGACTACTAACTGCCATAGCAGACAACAACGTCCCATCTCAAACTCCGACTTCTCTTTGTCTATAACAACGCCCATGTTGAACTCAAAAGTTCCTCAAGCCAAACATCACCCCGTAAACCGCACGACGTACAACCCCACCCAGCACTCGATGATACCCGGCTACTCAACAGGCCCAGTTTGACACGCGATAGAGGGTAACAAGACAAGTTCACTGCTTACTTACCAACAGGACACGACGACAATGTCGAAAGGACTCTCGGATACGCTGATGATGTAGGAAGCGGCGACACCCCTATGCAGCCTAATACGAACAGGAATAGGAAAACAAGGCGTTAAAGATTGATCGGAATGGAAAAGAAGTACAAAGGCCATCCCGAATGTTGACGGTGGAACATGAATCAGAGAAAGGACGGAAACCTTACCGGCGACGACTCCACGAAGGAGGAGAAAGAACGACCAGAGAGGAGGCGGAGAAGATCTAGTCAAAAACCCCAGATTTACGGCCTTAGGTTTTTCTTGAGCGAGAGGTAGGCCGAGAACACGAAGATGGTTTTAGTATTTAAGAAGGCTAGGCTTAGGAAAATCTTTTTATATTTTTTTATATTCGTTTACTAAGGTTTAAAGATATATAGTAATTAGTTTATAAGTTAATGAGTTTAGGTTGGGCACACACAATCTTATCAAATACGAAAAAGGTTAACGAGTCCGAGTCCAAAAAAAACAAAGACTAATACTATTTTAAGGTTGTTAGCAACCCAACTCGGTAACCAGTCAAGTCAATTGTAAGGCAAGAAATATACATTTCTAGTTTAGACGGAAGATCCCAGACCGGGTATTATAGGTACCAACACAAGAAGTCTAAAATTCAATCCCATTTTGATCAAAAAATGAACGCATGTAAGTAAATTCAGTTCCATTATCACTACGAAAGCATTTAACTTGCCTATTAAATTGACGAAGTGTCATAGCACAAAAATTTGCAAGCAAATAACCAACTTCACTTTTATTAACCATAAGATGAATCCAAACTCCTCTAGAAAAATCATCAACCAAAGTCAAAAAATAACGTGCACCAATAGTAGTAGGGGTCCTATATGGACCCCATACATCACAGTGAACAATATCAAAACAGTTTTCAGAATGCAACTGACTAATAGGAAAAACAGATCGAGTTTGCTTAGCCCTATGACAACTATCACATGGATCTAAGTGACCATTTATTTTGACACTAGGTAACTACTGAAGTACAGAAATGAAAGGATGACCAATACAGGAATGCCAAAGGGCTGCAGAGTCGGCCTCAACCCGTGAAGCAAGCGCTGGTGAGATTGCCTCACGTAGCTAGTAGACCCCGTTTCACTCTTCACCCGCTCCAATCAAGGTCATCGTAGTGTGATCCTCTAAAATACATAGCTTATCAGTTATTGTCACAACACAATTCTGATGTCTCAATAACTAAGCACATGAAATCAAATTACACATCAACTGAGGCACAAATAACACATCATGAAGAACAAGACGGTCACTGAAATGAACAATGCACGCCCGGCAAGCAGTAGTAGATGCCCCATTAGGCAATAAAATAGTTGAACTATCAACTTTCCTCAAATCAGTAAGTAAAGACGAGTCTCCCGTCATATGGAAAGACGCGCCGGTATCTAAAATCCAATTAGAAAACATACCCAGAATATTACCCGACGTACTAGACTGAGATTGGAACATACTGACCAATTTGTCAAATTGGGAATCTGACACACCCGTGCCAGCCTTATCAGCTGTTGTATAATTGCTCACGTTGCCCGATGCAGAAGACTTGCCTTGAGCAACATTGGCCTGTTCGCGTCCGCGCGTCCGCGTTCAGAGCTTGCATCAGCACCAACAACCAGTTTCGCTTTGTGTGATGCGATCCGATCGGCGCTCCACCACATTGGATACCCGATAATCTCAAAACACGATCGAGCCTCATGCCCAATCTGATTACACTGTGTGCATTGAGGGAGATTCTGCCCTCGCCTGAAATCACCACGCCCGAGCCCAGGCTTGCTTGAACCAGCGCTGGCACCAGCCCCCTCAAAACGACGATTTGAGCGCTGGTTCTTCTCGGCCTGCGCAGCAAAGGCGCCACCGTCAACACGGGTGTCACGCCCCGCAATCACAGTTTGTTGGCGCTCCTCTGCAACTACCATTGCATAGGCCTGACTTAATTTTGGTAGCGACTCCTGCGCCAGAATATGCGACCGCACTGTCGAGTATGCGCCGTCATGTCCCATCAAAAATTGATGGATGCGCTCATCCTCGCGCTCCTTCGTGATCTCATCAGCCCATTTACACTCGCATTTACCACAAGTGCATCTCCTCAAGCTCTCGTAGTTGGACAATTCGTCCCAAATTCACTTCAAAGAGCCCCAATAATCAAGCACACTCTTGCCACTTTGAACGCACCGGGCAAGATCTGTTTTCAGTTGATGAACCCTCGGTCCATTCCCTACTGAAAAACGTTGTTTCAAGTCCTCCCACAACTCCTTAGCGGTCTCATAATACGTGATTATGGATCGTACGGATTCCCCGATGGATTGGAGTATCCACCCGACGAGCATGGAGTTGACACTCCACCAATCCTCCATGTTGTCTAAGTCATCAGGCCTCATAATAGTGCCATCAATGAAGTCGAGTTTCCGCTTTGCCCTAAATGCATTGCGGATGCACAACTCCCACTCTTGGTAGTTGTCTCCCTTGAGAACGACGGGACATATCTTCATCCCGGGATGATCCGACGGATGAAGGTAAAAAGACGAATTAGGTTTTAGATTCTCCTCCTTTCCCGACATGATTGCAACAGCCAAACAAGGACAAAGAAGGGATCAAAATTGACGAAGAATCGATGGAGTTCGGGCAAGGAAAGGGGCGGCGTGAAAGCTGTGGCCCGGTTTAGGGTTTAGATTGAAAAATTCTCCATTGCTCTGATACCATAAAGAATTGTGTGGCATGAAAACCTGATTTGTGATTAACGTAAAACAAGTTTATATACAAGGCTCTATGCGAACCCTAATTACTAAACAAGGCAACTAGAATATTACATATATTACATAAAAGGGAATCTAATATATACAATATACTCTAATACCTTCGGGCGCGTCCGGATCCTCAATGCGTGTCCTCCTTTGATTACCAAGTTAGTGTTTAGCAGCTGGTGCAGAGACCTCTTTTACATCATGAACTCCATAAACGACATTGTCATCCCTTTAATTAGGGCGTCGAAGTCCCAAAATGACGACATTCCAAGTTACGTGGACTCGTTGAAAGAGCTCGAGCTCCCGGAAGACGGAGATGACGACGACAATCGCGGCAAGAGAAAGATGAAAGAGGAGGGGATCGTTGGCGCTTGCTCGGAGCTATTAACAACCGGAGCCGACCCAACCTCAACTACTCTCCAATGGATACTAGCCCATTTGTTAAAAAACCAATGAATCCAGACCAAGCTATTTCGTGAAATTCTCAACGTTGTCGGCTCAGACGGAGGAGGAGTGGAAGAAGAGGATTTGTCAAAGATGGAGTATCTAAAGGCGGTGGTGATGGAGGGGCTAAGGCGTCACCCGCCAGGGCACTCCGTCCTCCCCCACACCGTGACCAAGCAAGTTGAATTGGACGGTTATCGTATCCCAATGCAAAGGACGCTGTAATGAACTTTGCGGTGGCGGATATGGGGTGGGACCCAGATATGTGGGAGGACCCCATGGAGTTTAAGCCCGAGAGGTTCTTGGGAGCTGACGTGGACATTAATGGTAACAGGGAGATTAAGATGATGCCATTTGGGGTTGGAAGGAGGATTTGTCCCGAACTCAGCTTGGCTATGCTTCATCTCGAGTATTTCCAAGCGAATTTGGTATGGGAGTTTGAGTGGACAGAAGTTGAGGAATATCAGGTGGATTTCTCTGAGAAGCAGGAGTTTACTATTGTTATGAAGCACCCGCTTCGTGTAAAGGTGACACCCAGGTCTCGCCGCTGAATTTAGAATTACTTGAAAATGTACAGATGTGAAGTGAAGAGGGTGAAAAATGACCGGCCTGAAAGGGGTTATGGGTTGCCCATAGCCATGGCTGTGGGTGGTTCATGCCACACCATTACATGAAATAAGTTACAAGACATGCCAAAATATTTGTGTTTGGACAATTAGAACATTAGCCAAACTCGATCTTAATATGCTACTTTCTTGTGATATTTTATCTGCCTATGGTTGTGAATGTTTAGGTGTTGAGTTTGTTTAACATGTAATGTTGTTACATGGACGTTGAAAACTTGCATGATGCTTACTCTAGTACTCTAAGATTTGAAAAGTTAAAAAAAAAAAAAAAGACTAATGCAAGTGCCATTTGGTATTTTTACGTTGCCTGACTATACATTCTACCCGAACAAGGCATAGAAAGAAATATAAAATATATTCAATTTTTTCCTTTTTAAAAAAACTATTTGCATAAATTTGGGGGACTTCAAACTCTTTAGAGCTCATTTTGTAAGGTGGATTTTGATTTGAATCTACTGAATAGAGTAAATACCCTAATAGAATTTAATGAACCTTAAAAAAAGATAAATAAAAAAATTAAATATAAGCCATTAATTTACACTTTAATGGTGTAGATCTCACCAACTCTACCCATAGAAGTTAAATTACAACTCTATTGGAACCTATTTCGGTGGATTTTTATCGATCGGTATTTGATATTGGGTTTGGATAAAAGCCTATTGCCATCTGTACACATCATTTCTATTTTTTTTCAATACTTAGGTAAGGTGGATATAAATATTAAAAAATAGGGGCACACTCAGGATAAATGGGTTTTGAAGAGGAATGAGAGCCATCTTGTGGGTCGTTAGATCTAGTTTCATCAATTGAGAAAAAGGAGGGTATAAAATAAGCAATATGGGGGATATATTAAGGGGTAATCCTATGATTTTCTAAAAATAGGGGGATCTAAATTTTAGGCCATGTTTGTTTTTATACCCATAGTATACAGAATGGAGTTAGGAATGAGTCAAACCCATACCAATGTTTGTTTTAACTAACGGAATGGGAATGAGTGATTCCCAAACCATCAAAATACATTAGAGTTCATATCCATCCCAAAATTAAGATATAAGTTATTCCTATTCCAACCTTATTCTTGGTATAGAAACAAACAAGGCCTTAGGAGGAGGTTAAAAAACTATCATATATCATCAAGAATTTCCACATATCAACAACTAAATAGTACGCCAATTAACCCTAAAAAAAGCTTCATCGCCAAAATAAAATCTGCTCCACAAATCGCCATTGATTCATCTTCTAATTCACCATCGTCGTCTACTTTTTCAAATATGTGTATTATTCGTCTTGTCGTGTTAAAATAATCGTACTCCAATGGAAAGATGTATGTAATTTCATGTGCTTCGATGGTTTACATATATTGGTGGCTTGAATTATAAATACAATGTGATTGAATATGGAATATGTATTATTCAAAACATGTTTTAGTGTTATGAATATTACAACTTGATTGTCGGAAAAGTGCAAATAATTTAAATGAAGGGAACAATTAATCATTGAATCATAATTTTCAAGTATTTCGATTTGAACATGCATTTCCATTGATTGGAATAACTATTCGGTATGTTGTGAATTAGAAAAAAACATACTTACGAGTGAATACATGGTCTTTACAACTGAATATAAACCCTTGTTTGTATGAACAATTCATGTACAAAGTACTTTTTTTTAATCATACGTTGTTACAATCATTGGTTTGAATAATTATGAAATTAGAAATGAATTATATATATAAACTATGCTTGAATATGTAATGTTTTTATAATAATATATGTTATTTCCCATGAATATTACAACTTATTGAAAGAAATATTTGAAAGACACATTAACTGCATGAATAATTGTGATTAAATTTGAAATTAAATGAAACACTATAAGAATATTACGTTTGATGATATTCAAAACTATTATCTATACATTCATGTTATAGTATTCAAAAACGAGTGTTTGTTATTCATTTCAGTGTGTGTACTTGTTTGAGAATTTATTTATTTTTCTAGAATAAGTAGTCAATGTATTGTGAATATTTAGAATTTGTTGGTTTGATGATTAATTTCTAATTAACCAAATAATTGGAACATGCAAGTGGAATGCCTACACTTTCAAGGATGTAAATGGACCGTAAAAATTGAGATGTTATGTCAAATATAATTATTAAAATTTGAGATTTTATTTCAAATATATATATTTCATTATTTTTATATATAATTTTTAAATATATATATATATATTACATCCCAATCCAGTTCGGACCATAAATTTACGGCCCTAGACCGGACCAGACCATAACCCGTAATTTTAAATAATGGACCGTGTACTGGACCGTGTTGTTCCCGGTATTGGACCGAACCATAGTATTACAGTCCGGTCTCCAAATCCAGACCGGACCTAACTCTCTAAAAAGTGCACGCAGTCCGAGCAACGCTCGGGGTTGACACCAACTCTCAATTTAAAGGGTGGGATCCTAACTCTGTAAACATGCGTACAACCCGAGCGAGGCTTGGGGTTGGCGCCAACTCTCAAGTTAAAGGACGAGGTCCTAACTCTCTAAAAGTGTGCGCAACCCAAGAGAGGCTTCGGGTTGGCGCCAACTCTCAATTTAAAGGACGAGGTCCTAACTCTCTAAAAGTGCGCGCAACCTGAGCGGGGATCAGGGCTGGCGACAACTGCAAATTAAGGCCGAGGTCTTAACTCTCTTAATATGCGCGCAACCTGAGCAAGGCTCGGGGTTGGCGGCAACTATCAAATAAAGGAAAAGGTCCTAACTCTCTCAAAAGTGTGCACAACCCGAACGAGGCTCGGGGTTGGCGTCAACCCTCAATTTAAAGGACGAGATTCTAAGTCTCTAAATGAAGTGCGCACACTACTTGATCCAGAGCTTGGATCGCGTTGCATAATTATAATCGGTAAACACCCGCGCTTTGAACAGGACTAGCGAACCTGTTTATTGTCTCGTTGTCCTCGTAGAACAAGAACACCGATCCAAGGAGTTGTGATAGCAAGAGAAATAAACATTGAGTAATTAAAGACAAATTAGCAAATATAAAGAAGAAAGGAGATAAAAGAATCGTGTTACATGTAAGCATCAAAACGGGACTTATATGCACAAGTTGGTAAGAGACCTAATTGCTTAACCACGTAATTTTATGTGCATGGGGTATATACTATATACTATATACACATATTCTATGGTGTTGGCAAAACAGGTGCGCTTGGACCCAAATCCAATAAACAAATTTAAATGTGACTAGGCTCAATATCATCACACATGGGCTCGGCCCAACATAGAGGCATATGTATAATTTGGCATGGCAAAGACAAGTTGGCAGAATCTATATATAACATTAAAAAGTTGTGTATATGGAGCATTTATTGCACTTGATTAAAAATTTCAAATATATTAAATCAAATATTTATATATGATAAGATGAGCTCCATGGCACAATGGTTAAAATATTGGCATTTGTAAAGAAGGTCTAAAGTTCGAATCTCTAAATAATCTTTTTCCTCATTCTAGCTAAAGTTTTTATGCCTATTGCCTAACAATTGATTATGCTGCATAAATAATTTAGATTAATATCTATTAATTTAGCCTACCGTTTCTAAAGAATAATAATCTTTTTTGATGGGAAAAATAAAATAATGATCTATTTTTAATAAATCTATCAATAAAAAAATTCATACAAGAAGAAGACCATTTTTTCTCATTGTGCATTCATGTATTAAGGTCATTAAATATTTTTATAAAATAAATAATCTCTTTTTTTGTTGAAGGAATAGTAATAATGATCTAATTCTAATACATCTATCTATATAAAATTATGTATATGAGAAGAATTTATTACAAATATTACTTTATTTTTTTATAAAAGTTTAAGGTTCAAGTCTCTTTGTGAACATCATGTCTAATTACTTTAGTCCTATTTAAATTGTTCTATTTGATTACTTTATTCCTATTTAAAGTTTAAGGAATAGTCCTTTTTTTTATATGTCTATTATTGTATAAATGTTATAAGTATCTTATATACATATAAGATTGAGTTTTGCCACCATTTATTGCTCTCATTAACTATATATAATTATTATTGGCAATAACAAATTAAAAAGAATTATGTAGCATAGTGGTGACAGCACTTTCCCAATAACCTATAGATCATGGGTTCAAATCTCTTAGATACACTATTTTCATTCATTTTTTCCTTTTATGATATCCATCTACTCATTTATTTCCCGAACCCATTTGTTATTTTCCGAACCCATTTGGTCATGGGTTCCAATATCTTAGATGCAACATTTTAGTTCATTTTTCCCTTCTATGACATCTATGATCTATCTACTCATTAATTTCCCGAACCCATATTTCATGAGTTCAAATATTTTTATGCATTATCTACTCATTAGTTTAATAAAATGAGCCCAAGTCGACGCTTATAACCTAATATATTTTATCTAATTATCATCATAAAAATATTTGGCAATCAAAGCCCATCATTATTGAGAAATTAAATTGATACGAATTAAAATAAGAAGAAACATTTTAGTAATTTTCCTATACTTATATAAGAAGAAACATTTCCGCCTCACCAAAAAAAAAATATTTCATTAATTTCCCCCACACTTATAATTTATCTAACTATCATCATAAAAAATTGATAATTAACGTCCATCGTTATTGAGAATTTAAATTGAAAAGCATTAAAATAAGAAGAAACGTTTTATTAATTTTCCTATACTTATATTTTATCTAAGTATCACCATAAACATTTTTGACAATCAAAGCCCATCACTATTGATCGAGAAATATTTTTGTGTGTATATTTGATTTTCATTTCATATCAAATCAAAAATATTTCTTTAGGTTATGGTGATTGTATATAAACCAAAAGGTTAAGATTTAATCTATATTATATAATTTTATAGATTTTTTTTCAAATAAACATTTGTAACCTTTTTTTTAAAATCTCATTTTCAATGTAAATCCATTGTATTATGATTATATAGACATAAACATATATGACTATATAAAATATATAATTACACTTTTGAATAAAACTAAAAAAATATGTGATAAGAATTGATATTTTTCTTGATGGTTGAAAGTTTAAAATAATTTGTTATGTGCATAATCAATTATTATGGATCATTATATTTATGAACTTTTTTATCCCTCAACATAATCGAAACTATTGTTAAAATTTGAATCGTGTATAAACACCCAACACCAAGAACCCAAAATAAAATGTTAAAACACGCATAACAAAATTGCTCAAATGACCTTATATACTATTGTTTGCTAATTATCATTGATTAATATCCCGTATATGTTAATTGAAATTATTTTTTTTGTAGACCATAACATTCTAAAATTTGCATCTCATTCAAAAGAATTAATTAAGAATATAAATGCAATTTAAAGGTGAAACAGAAATTAACAACACTCATTCAAATTTTGTACAACACATACACACTAACCTAACGCATATCTTTAAATCCTATCATTACTTTTATTGGCCCCTAAACCTTCTTTATATAGTGATAATTAAAAAAAGGATCAAAAAGGATCCTTAGAAGCACAAAGAAAAAACTCTAAAGAGTAAAACAATTTAAGGTACACAAGACGCAAACAACCCAAAACTCAAATCAGATACTACTTCTTTTAGACCTTCCAAAATCTCTTTCCATACTATTCCTAAATGTTATCGATGACCATAATTATTTTGGACCAATGTAATATACCAAGATAATAATTATACATATGTTTACTTTGTTGCTTATATAAGGACCAAATAACTTTATCAATTGTACATGTTTCCGCACTTGGCCGTGTTTTAAGCATAGCACTTGGTCGTGTAAGTCATTCACTTGGCCGAGTAATTTATAAATATTTTCAGCATCTAAATATGAAGTGATTTTAAGTAGCCCTATACTTTGCAAATTGCACTCAATATTTAATTTTAAATATTTTTAATTAAGTATCTAAATCTAAATTATAAATAAAATTCTTATTTAATTTTCAAGATCAAATTAATTGTTCAAATACTTAAAAATATATAATAAAATAAGAAAGAAGCAATGTTTTCGATGATCAAGTGAAAAATAAAATTAAGTTGAAGATTTTGTGAACCAAAAGATCTAAGTTGCAAATATTTTAATTAGGTAAAAAATAATTATAAAAATTCAAACTTAAGGAGACAATAAAAAATATTATATATTTTAAGATTGGTAAAATTTCGGATATTATATTTGTGAAAGAGGTAAAATGATTATTTTGGTTTAATTAATTTATTGTATACTATTTCTCATCGATAACTAAATATATATATCATGAGAAATGATAAGTATAAAACAATCATGTTAATCTATTCATGGAAAAGAAACACAATATATTGTGATGGTTAAAGTATTATACTACTCTATTTATCCAAATTAAAAATTAAAAAAACTTTTGAAAGTATTAAAGTAAAAAACCTAAAAATATAAACTATTTAGACACGAACTTTTTATATAGTTATGATTGTTAATTATAATTACACAGATTATAGTATTTTTGGTAAATTTTTTAAGTGAGATACTTTAATTAGTTACATGAGCAGTTTAAAAAAGACATTAAGTAAATTGTTTAAGAAAAAAGAAATATACTTCAAAATGTTAATATTTGGACCATGTAATTATTTTGTACGTCGATTTTTAACTAAAGGAATGTAATATGACCAAATAAGCAATGAAAAATGACATAACTAAAAATGTAAAAAATCCTTAATATATTTTTACGAAAAACTTGTCCCGTGCGTATGCACGGGCATCACCACTAGTTTCAATGTATAATATGGATGTATAGCTACACATAGAGATACTCTTAGGATACTTATCCTCTTAAAGGTGTACTTATTGTCCACATTTAACACTTTTAATTACATCTTATTTATTTTAATTTATAATATGGATGCATACCTACACATAGAGATACTCTTAGGATACTTATTCTCTTAAAGGTGTACTTATTGTCCATATTTATCACCCCTAATTACATCCTATTTATTACAATTTATAATTTGGATGTATACCTACACATAGAGATACTCTTAGGATATTTATCCTCTTATATGTGTACTTATTGTCCACATTTACCACCCTTGATTACACCATTATTTATGTGTATGTATTTTGACCAATTGTATTTCATGGATTGACATATATATACATTATTGTACAAAGAAATTCATTGACATGCACATTTCTCCCTTTCTTGTGTCTACAATTCTCTCCATGGTTACAATTATAAACATGAATAGCTCAAGGCATGTATAAATTATTTTTTCTCTATGCATTATAGATTATTGGGATCTTAATTCAATTATATATTTGTTCAAATTTCTTCTTCGATATTATATTGGAAGCCTATTTTCATTTAAAATTTAAACTAATTTTGTAATATCTGTGGATTTTATGGATATTTTTGAATTTTTCTCGGATATCCTTTTAACCTTTTTTTGTCCGTTTTAACGCTTAATCCAATATTTTCGTTGGAGATTAAATCCTAGAAAATTGTTGGTGATATCCTAAAATCACAAAGAAATGATTTTATGGATCGGTGTGAATTCTAGGATTTTTCGGTGGAAAAAGAATATTTATTGGATAAGCCGTCTTTTTAAATATGTACCGAAAAGGATTTAAAATACGAAACGGAAGCCTTAAAAAATTGAAGGTAGCGAGATAAAATCATGGAAAATTGGTTTTATTGGTCTACATAATTTACGGGACGTTTTTCGTTTAGTAAGTTTTTCCACCCGAGGTACATTATTTTACCGCTTTAACGCAAGTCCCGTTCCGAGACGGATTTTTATAAACCGCCTCTTTCTTTCTTAATAGGGAAGGAATCAAAGAGAAAAGGATTAGGATGAATTGAATTCTCATTCACCAAAGGCATATCTTCAGCCTCGTAAAAGTCTACAAATTCGGCCCACTTTTTCTACCTTGTCAAAGTCTATCTTTGTTTGAAAAGCAAACAGAGAAAGGAGCGAGACCGAAAGTGAAATCGGGACGACGACGGACTCATCTTCACCGCCGGTGATAACCTTCTCTGCCCGGTTCACCACCAGCTCTTCCACCTCTTCTTCTTCTTTGTGCTCTTGGGCTTGAACTGCTGCAAAAGGAGTCGAACCAGCGAGAGATCAGGCGGAGCAATCGACTCGGAAGAAGTGAAATCCTCACGCCGGCGCTAGCTTCTCGCCTCGCCTTACATCGTCACCGGCGACCGTCGGCCTGTCCGACCACCAGCCACGTACCATGGGAGCCGCTGTCGGGCAACGCCCAGCCACCCTCGGGCTCGGGGATCGAGCCATGATCGAGCCAAACGAGCCATGGGCTCGAGTGAAGGTATATACGATCGAAATTAATTAGCGAGTTGATTGCGGAGCCACCGTAAGGGCTTTTCGGTGCCACTTTGCTAATTAAATTTATGGTTTTTATAATCTGGACGTTGATACGGTCCTACAGGTTCAAACCGCTCGTGAAACGGACGTCCGGATCTTCCGTTATAGTGAAGACAAGTTTTGGATACCGATTGGCAGGTAAAGGACTTCGGATAATTACTCAGGATTCGTTGTTAATCCGTTTGATCCGAGATTTGGTAATCTTTAAGAACTGTTGTTGATGAACAATTTTTATTTAGAAAATTGTTTCAAAAGTGAAGCGGATAATTATTTATAATTCCGCCAAGATGACTCCTTGAAGCATGATAACTAAGGATTTATTATATATCGATATTCGGAAATTAAATCGTTTATCGATTAGGAAGTTGTAGGAGTTGAGAATACAACTAAGAAGTGTTTCTGTGAGCTCGTTGCTGAGAAATCCTTTTGTTATATTTGTCAAAAGGATGATACAGATTACTGTTGGAATTGCTAAGGACGTCGAGCACGCCTTCACAGGCAAGTGGACGATTCTCTCTTGCGTTATTGTTATTAAATGAGGAATTGGATCCCATTTAATATTTGCGTTGGGAACAACTTGTATGATTAATAAAATATGATAGGTCGTTATATTTGTTAGAAATAATGACCATGTTGTTTATTCAGTTTTGCGGTAGAACTAGATTTAGGTCCGTTATAGGTGACCTTGTATGTTGTCTCACGCTGAGACATTGTTGTGATTAAGATAGTTCAGGGAGTGGTTTTATATCCTCTCTTTATAACAATATTACATTAGGAGGGGCCTAATCCTAATGGTGAGTCATGACTCTCTTCCCCTACTCTTCGTGTGAGAGGGTTGATAGGCACTCTAGGTAAGTGCAGGTTCAGCACGGTGTAGTGTAGACGACATGGTAATAGGCCTCTATGATCTCTACCTCACCATATGCAAAATGAAAGATCAAGGATGGCTTAAGTCTTACGATCTTGGTGTTGAGATGATTATGGATGAAACAGGCCCTCTAATCTCTACAACATCGGGACTCGTGCTATTCGGGTTGTTCAAGGATGAAATAAGCCCTCTGACCTCAGTAGCATTGTGTTCCATCGGCAGTAGTTCGGGCCGATTAAAAGCCACCAACTTGTTGTGAAAAGTTTTGAAAGTAATATAAGATAAGTGCGTTAGGCACATTAATATACCTGAATGGTTCGTCCAGTCGGAAAGCCATTCTTGCTCCCGGTTATGAATGATTCTTAATCAAAACTTTGATTAAGTTAATCTGAATAGTCAATGGAGGCTTTTCAAAATGTTATGTGATTAATATGAGTTCCCAACAATTGTTTATGCTTCTTAAAGAAACCACAAGCGGTGGTGTTCTCTCTCTTGTTTATGCAAGACTTCTTCTTATTCTCTATAAGACTGCTAACTGTTGGATCATAATCCGAGCCTAATCGGATTTTGGATGTCAATATGTTTAGTTACAACCATAAGAACCAAGTTAGTTTCTCCGCTTGTTAGTCTATCATTAGACTAACCCGTCCATTTTCTTTTCTTTTATATGGTCGGCTGGTGTCCACCGTTGTATACGATACATCAAGTTCTTCTTGGAAGTTGATTCAAGAGGCGGATTCAGATGTTTGAAGCTCCAGAAGTTGAAGAAAGGTTTTCAATGGTTATACTTGAGTGAAGATCATGATTGAACTATTTCAAAGCGAAGCTGAGTTTCAGAAAATAGAACTCAAGGAAGACTGGATGAAGATTTTGTTCAACTAGAAGGTTGTTCTATTTATTTATTCTTTTTGGGTTAAGATTTGTATAAGATCAATTGTATTTATTCCGCTGTAATGTTTGTTTTAGTTTGTTCAATCAGTTTAAAGCCTTGGGTAGCTTCGGTTTAGTCTTAATCGAGGTTACTGGCGGTAATACCTCCAGGGTAGGAAGGGGGTGTTACAAATTTCTATCTAATATTACTATTTTTAATACTATATTATAATTGATCTTTATTATCTAATATAAATTGTTGACAACTTATATCAAATAAACTTTTTGTTATATATACAAGAATATTATTTCAAGCAAATATATTTTTCAGGGTTAAGTTTGTAAAGTGATTTTTAAATTTTTGAAAGAATATATATTCAATGTGAATTTTTATTGTGATTTTATTATCTAATATAAATTATTGTCAACTTGTATCAAACAAACTTTTTGTTATATATACAAGAATATTATGTCAAGCAAATATATTTTTGAGGGTTAATTTTGTAAGTGATTTTTAAAATTTTGAAAGAATATATATTCAATGTGAATTTTTATTGTGATTTTTTTGAAGAAACATTACTTCTAAAAATATATAATCAATTGAATCGTATGAATTGACTAATTATGATTCATTCCATCCTAAATTGTTTGAAATTTAAAATATAAACATTACCAAAGTTCTTATTTGTCTAACGATATGTAAATGCATATAACATCTAATGACAATTAAAAAATTTTGTAGCGTGTGTGCAAAGTTTTCATATTGGGCGACAAATTTCAAGTACTAGGTGTGAAAAAATACACAGTTTTTCATACAAAATTCGAACATACTAAATTTTATGATTTTTTTAGATCAAACAACCCACATGTGCTTTCAATTCTTATACAATTACAAGTTTCAAATATTTTTACAAACTCAAACGGTAAAAATATATTTTATAAAATGTTAAAGTTTACAAAAAAAATTAACGAATGCATGTTAAAAACGTGTATCGTGCGTATGCACGGGACTGTCCTCCTAGTATGTTCCATAAAACCAACTTCCATGCTCAAATTCAATCCCACATCAACATTAAGTGTGCAAGCTGCCAGCTAGCAAATCCAAAAAATAGAAGGAAAGTGAGATTAAATAAAGGGTTGAAAAACCTCTCCCGGTCAAGATATTTTCTTGTTATCTTGATTCGACATATTTTATCTCTGAGAGAGATCGTGTTATTTACAGTGTAAAGTCCAAAAAGTTTTATTTGTAAAGAGGAGTACAAAACAATTAGTTGTAGGGAGGGGAGGAGGAATAATCTATATACAAAAATCATTTTGTTGTACAAACTCGAGAGTTAGTATTAAATAAAATCTTGTACTTAGAACGTATTATTTTTGGGTTTCAATAAGTATACTCTTGATCAACTTCAACAATGGAACGTTCACCTCGCATTTGCTAAACGTCTCGAAGAGTTCCTTGTCGTTTCCAACTTTCGTGTCTCTTTCAAAGCTTCCGGGAATGGTGGGACGGGTGTATATGCATGACGAGGTGTGGTATAAGGATTCGGAGCATCGTCGGACAAGTGCGGGTTGGCCTCATATTGCGCGACCGCACTTTCCTGCTCATTCCCGCACTTTGTCTCTCTACATGAATTGCGCAGGCTGGGACAGACTTGCGCGGGCATGCTTTTTGGTTCATCCCCGCACTTTTCTTCTAACTCGTCATACTTTTCTTCATTTAATCCACTTGGCCCACCGTGCACACCGGTCTTAACCTGGATCCGTTATGAATTGATATACACTTGGCCCACCGTGCATGCTGGTCTCAACTTGGATCCGTTATGAATTGATATAAAGCTCACATTTTGTATCGGATTGAGCTTTGTCTATGACAGAAGTTTGTTTGAATCTCTGGCTTCCAATTTGCTTACCACGTTAACAATCTGACTGAATTGGCTCTCCAAGTTTTGGATGTTAGATTTGGTCTCTTGCTGAAATTGACTCATAGAGTCTTGCATTATGGTCACAGTTTGTTCAAGAGTCTGGACCATCTCCTCAGTTGAAATGGAATTCTTATTGGCATCCTGAGGTTTAGGATTGTAAGGTAGTCTGTAAGGGGATAGTAGCACGAGTATGAACCATACGAAAAGTTCACACCCAAGTTAGCACGAAAATTAAAACACAAATAGCAACGAGTCACCGGCAACAACGCCAAATTTGATGAAGTATTTCTACAATCGTTATACTTATCAAAGAAACCTTAACAAACTAAACTCAGTAGAGCGGTAAATAAAGGTCAACCACATAGAGACTCTTGTATTTGTGCTTTTACTTGTGTGTCGAGTAATAGTAAAAAGGGGGATTTTTTAGTGAGTTTTCTAATCTAAGTAAACAAAGAATGTGAAACAGGTTTGAAAGTTGATTTGTAAATGTATAGGAGAGATATGCTCAACTAGTTAATTTCCATTATGATGTTGCTTTATTGATCATTTGATTCTTTTGATTCTCTTTTTACCTTGACTAATCTATCGTGGATTTCTAATCCAAACTTCAATTTTAGTTAATAGTCCGATCGGAGCTAAGAACCCTAATCATCAAATAACCTAAGAGACCTCCTAGATTCAACTTGACAATAGCTTTATGATTCAAGTATCGAAAGAAACAGTTATCCAAAGCAACCAGACATCTAGATAAATTGTGATTGGCTTCTCCTCTTTAACCAACTAGTCGTCCTAAGTTGATTAAAGTTTCTATTCTTGATCCAATTAACACAAATCGGTAATTAATAAGATTCAGTTGTAATTTAACCTAGAAATTCAATTAGGTGATCAAGCTAATAAAACCCTAGATTAGATTTATTCAATTAAGCATAGAGAAATCAAACTAGTCAAGGTTATTGAGAATCAATTAAACCTCACAACTCATGTAAATCACAACTTCAATTAACTAGTCAAACAAAAGAAGAATGAGCTAGACATAATTAAGATTGAAAACTTACAATAAGGTTCAAAGTCTTCCTTGGGAAAAACTCTCAAGAACAAATCCTAGTTCCAAATTGCAATTGTGAATATGAAAAAGATAGAAAACTTCCTAAGACTTAATATCCAAACAATACTAAAAAGATATTATCCTTAAAACACTATCCAAAAATACATAAAGTGTCCAAACTCGAGGCCCACAAGTTGGTATAATCAATTCCGTGACACGCTAAAATGCGCGGGCATGCTCCATAAAACACGACTGCGTAGTTAACTCCTCTGCCAGCGCTTTCTGTTCCTGCAGGAATTGCACGGTCAAACCTTGTAATGCACGGCTGAGCATTTTCCTCTTCAAGCTCGCGCTTTCTCCAAATCTCTGTCACCTTGTCTTAGTCTTCTTAGCTCCACCTTGTACCACCCCTTAGCTTCAATTTGCCATCAAACACTCCACCAAAGTCATCTGAGTTCCCGTCCTGTCTACACTTGTTTACTTGTAGATCTGAAAAATAGCACAAAACAAGCGCAAAACCCGAATTTCCTATATAACGTAGAACTAAGCAAAAACCAAGCAAAATAAATGTAAATATGCATCCTAAACACTACCTATATGCAAGCTATCTGTCTTCCGCAGTGTGGTGATCCTTTTGCCGATCCACATTTATACATACAGGTGTGTTGTTGGTGCTCTACAGTATGTCACCATTGCACGTCCTAAAATTTCCTATGTAGTTAACAGGGTTTATCATTTTATGCATGCTCCCACCAATACTCATTGGCAGGTTGTCAAACGCCTTTTGCGTTATTTGAAAGGTACGATCAACACTAGTTTGAGTCTTCGTCTTGCTACTGGTAATCGCTTGGTTGCCTTCTCGGATGTCGAGTGGGCTTTTGACATTGATGATTGTCGTTCTCTACATGGTTTTGCCATCTTCTATTGTGGTAATTTGATTAGTTGGGCCTCCAAGAAACAACATGTAGTTGCAAAGTCCAGTTCTAAAGCCGAATATCGGGCCATTGCATTTGCTTCGACTTAGCTCATTTGTATTCACCAATTACTACAAGAGTTGCACGCCCTGTTGCATATTCCTCCTATACTTCTTTGTGACAATTTGAGTGCTACTTATATGTTTGCCAATCTTTTTTTCATTATCGTTCTAAGCATAGTTTGTTCGCGAACAGGTGGCAGAAGTCTCTCTTATTGTTCGTCATGTACGTGCATTGGATCATGTTACTGACATCTTTACTAAAGTTGTGGGTAATGCACGATTTCAGACACTTCGATCCAAGCTCCATGTTCATTCTCCTTCATGAGCTTAAAGGATATTAGGAAAGTATATCTTTGATATTATTAGATTATTTTGTATAAGGAAAATTCTATCTTTTATGTAACTTAGACTCCAAATAATTCCGAATACACTTGTATCAATGCTCTTTCCATTGTTGAATAGTGCAAGATGCTCTTTTACAAGAAATTTGCCTAAAGGTGAATTTCTAGTCATGAAAAAATCACAATTTCTTACCAGTTAAAAATAATGTATGATTAAAAAAGGCTGAATTACCAAATTGGTATTAAAAAATATCACCTTTGGACATTTGAGTATTGAAAAAATTAGTTGGACAAATGGGTATTAAAAAAAAGTTTTTTTTTGACATTTGAGTATTAAAAAAGTAAAAATGGGTTATTTAAGTACATTTCTACCAAGAAAATATAATTCAATTGCACAAAACAAATACAAAACAATAAAAATTACATTTAATAGGTTTAAATTGGTTTTATTTGTATTTATAATTAATAAAAAATAATCACACATTGTTGAAAAAATAAAAATAAATTTTTTTAAATAAGGACATGGTCACGCACTTGCTAAAAAATTAAAAAGTAAAATTATCAATGCATGTAAAGATTTTATTTTTTTAGACAGGTTTTAAACATGTATATATAGTGATAATATAAATAAATTGCGCTTTGAAACAAACTAATATAAATTATATTTTCATCAGGAAATTTTATTTTTTAATATTGAATAATTTATATTTTTCAAAAAAACGTGAATGTCTATATTTATAAATTTAGAATTTTTTAGTCAAAATGTGAGTATTCATTAATTAGAAAGTAATATAAAATCTCGGTTTACAATGAATTTGTTGTATGTAAATTGAGTTTTTCAATGAAAATTACTTAAGTGACCGGTTTTTATTTTTTTTAATACTCAAATATTCAAATTTATCTTTATTAATACTTATATGTCCAAATAATTTTTATTAATACCCAAATGTCAAAAGGTATCGTTTTTTAATAACATATTTCGGCCATTAAAAAAAATGGAAACAAATTTAACCCCCAACACAAAATAAAACCCATCATCTATCTCCAGGCTCCCTCAATCAAACAAAAACAAAAGCTAATCCACCGTCCAATTTTGTGACTGAAGAGTGAGAAACTCCCGAATTCTTGAGTGAGAAACTCTCGAATTAAAGACCAACTAGTTGTACCCGTCGTACCATGTACGACTATAATTCGATATTTTATAGACATTATAAATAGGATATTAATAAATAAAAATATAATATAAACTTCAATATACAAAATTTTATTACTCAAATAATGTATACTTTTTTTAATCAATATAATAATTACATTTATCTTTTTCCTTGATGCTATTTCATAGATATGTAATTAAAAAAATAAGATAAAATATAAATAAAAAATTTAATATATTCAAAATGAAAGATAAAAGAATTTTAAAAAATAATATTTAACTTAATAAATAAGATATAATCCAATATGATAAAGAAAGATAATTTCATTATATAAAATATTAAATTTTAATTAATTTAATTTAATATGTGACTAAACTCATTTTTTTGTTTGATAGAGTAAATATTAGATAAGATTAAACATTGTATTATTCATACTTTATTACTTTCCATGTACGTAAATTTAGAGATTATCAAATATTTTAACATATCTATTAAATATTTTTTTATCTATTTTTATTAATTTTAAACATTATAAGTATTTATCATTAATTTTTTGTTATAAAATAAATCAATAAATCTATAAATAAATTGTCTAAAGATATATGCTAAAAGATTTATAGTTATTTTAAAATATTTTATCTTTAATTTTAAATACTTGTATAAGGAAGCTTTCAAAAGATATTGTTATACTAAATAGATATTTGTTTGATGTTAGAGATAAATTTAAATAGTTAAAAAAATTAATAAGAAGAAGTTATAATAACAGAAATAAAGATTAATTTTTTAAAAATATGAGGTGGGACCAGAATCGTTCTGTTGGCTCGAAAAGGAATAACTTTTATATATAGTTATAGATTTATTTAATAAACGATTTTAATTTAATATAAAAAATAAACAATTCATTTATTATAAATATGTTATATAAAAGTTTACATTTGTTATAATGGAAGACGAATCCAAAATCATTAAAGTGAGCCCAATATAATTTTGATGGCTTAATGACAACTTTTTTATGAAAAAGTATAAATATAAATTATTTTAATTACTTCTTTAAACATAGATAAAACGAAAAAAATGTAAATTGCTATAATTTTTTAATTAAATTCAGTTATTTTAAAATCTTTTAAATAAAAAGATAAAATGATAATTAATTAAAAAAAAAGATGAAAATTATGAATATTGGCTGAATTTTTTAGAGATAAAAAACTTCTATATTTACATGAATAAGCCAAAAAGGAAATTAAAAAAAATATAATATAATATTTTTTTTATCAAACTTCAATTTAGGCAAGTAATTATCTAGATATTAAATTTTATTTTTTTATCAAAATTTGTTTTCAGATAAATCTTTTACAAAAATATATAAAAAGATAGAGATAGAATAATTTTCACTATTTTAATTAAATTTCGAATTTAAAAATTAGATAGAAAAAAGAAATTAATTTTTTTGGTAAGAAAAAAAAGAAATTAATTAAAAAGGCTAAATTAATATAATAAAATTAATTTTTAAAGTTAATGTGAGGCCAAAATTAACGTTTATACTCGTAGTGTCATACACGATTACATGAATTTAATTATATATTTTAAAGTGAAAATATTATAAAAAGTTTATGTATTAAATTTTTTTTAAATTTATAATATTACATAATAGTTATATTAACTTTAAAAGTGTTATAATAATTCATAAATGTTATCACAATATTAAATT
Organism: Fallopia convolvulus; assembly: GCA_964016875.1. Lineage (NCBI taxonomy): Eukaryota > Viridiplantae > Streptophyta > Magnoliopsida > Caryophyllales > Polygonaceae > Fallopia > Fallopia convolvulus. Next base: position 32,546,737 of record OZ024733.1, read on the forward strand.
ACAGATTTATACAAAATTTGAAGAAAATGTAAATATTAAAAAAAGAAAAAAAAATATGATGGATGGTAGTGGGGTAGTGGAACATGAGTTATGGGAAGAAAAAAAAATTTAATCATAAATTTACACATGTCAGATGCACAAAGTGCCAAGTGGCTAATTCTTTTGTGAAGACATTAGAGATGGCCCAACTACCCTCAAAACCAGATCTACCCAATATTGCTCCTGTACATCACTACATCTCCGTCCTCGTCGTCCAATTTCTTGATCACCTACCCAAGTAATATAGTATTGACACCAGAATGAGAAGTTTGATTAAATTTAAGGGACAAATTTGTAGAATTTTTTGTCCCTCAAAACCAGATCTACCCAATCTTTGGGCGAGAAGCCTATCTCTTTTGTATTTGGCGAGAAGCCACGATCCATGCTATGATATTATGATCCAAATCTATAGAATTTCTTGGTATTTTGTATTGATTTTTTTATCAATCTCGTTTATCGGACTTGGATCTGATCCCGACGAATTTCATCTGTGACGATATCCGACTTGCCTTCTGCTGTTTTGCTGGCCCATACACTCTTAGCATAGATCTAGATTTTACAAAGACCAACTATGGTTTCCGACTCTCGGCTGCGATCGTGTAATTGTTGGCCTTCAAACATCCTAATGGACGAACTATAATCCGACTTTGGCTATGATCTAGATTTTTTTAACTCTTTGAGAACTATTTTCTGACCGACCCCCTTGTGCTTCTAGATTTTGTTTGTCACTATAAGAAAACTCGCCGATCGATCCCGTTTGGCACCGCCTCTAGTTTCGGCTTTTGCCTCCATCTTTTTCAGATTCACTATAGACGATGATGATGGGGTGAGATTAGGTTTGGTGCTCTGTGCCTGTCTTACCCCTCTCTTGTTTTGGGCTTCTTAAGTTGTTCTTTGGGCCTTTCTTTGCAAAGCCCTTGTTTTTAGGTGGTTTGACCCAGGTTTGATTTATACTTCTTTGCGTTTTCGGATTCGAGCTTGGTTGCGGTTGAGTATTCTTAGGCATGGTTTGGACGTGTCGAGGCCCCTAAAGATCCTTCATTCCGGTGGAGGCAACGTCAGCGGTCCATTTTCATTTTTAATTTTTAATTGGATTGTCCTTTTTTAACCTATTTGCCTTCATTTGCACTCCATTGTGCTTTGCCCTCCCTGTACCTTGCTCTTTTTGTTGGTCTGTTCTCGTTTGATGTATTGTGCCTTACTTGTGGTTTAGTTTGGGTGTGTCTGTTCTAGTCAAGTTCCTTGTCTGTCGTCTTTAGCAAGCCTATGTGGTTAATCGAGTTTTTACCTTATCAAAAAAAAACAAACAAACAAACAAAAGCTGCGTGTGTATAAAATTGAAAAAACAGACAATCAGGCACACCAGTCACCCTTCCCTCCACCTTTTTCCCGAACACCAAATTAGCACAAGACTTCAAAATTAATCATCAATGGAGCAAAAACTCAGACTCCGACGACAATTTCTTATCCTCCTCCTCTTAACCCACACCGCCCTACCTCTAACCGCCGCCCCGGCCCCGAGCCAGTCTCTCAGACCGGTCAACTCCTCCGCCCCCGACACCGTCCCGGCTTTTCCGGTCCAGTCGTCACAGACCGGAACCTGCCGCCTTGACCTCTCCGACGAGCTCTTCGGCGGCGTCGACGCCGCCTGCGGCCACTCCAACCTCGACCGGAACCGCTGCTGTCCAGTTCTCGCCGCGTGGCTCTTCGCCGCCCACGCTCGCTCCGCGCTCCTGATCTCCCCCTCCGCCGCCTCGCCGGCGGACGACGACGAAGAGCACCCGATGATGCCGGACGACTCGCAGCGGTGCGTGGACTCGCTACAGAGCTCGCTCCTCGACCGGAAAATCAAGATCCCCCAGCCGAACGCCTCGTGCGACGCCGTCTTGTGCTTCTGCGGGATCCGGCTCCACCAGATCACTTCGCTCAGCTGCCCGGCGGCGTTCAATGTCACGCCGCCGTACCGGAACGCGACGCCGACGGCTGCCGTGAGGAATCTGGAGAACAGTTGCCGGAACGCTTCTTACTCGGGCTGTAACAGGTGCCTCGGCGCCCTTCAGAAGGTTTGGTTTTGATCTCCCCTTTCAGTCCCTTTCATTCTTCTGAATTTACGGATTTGCCATTTCTAAACCAGAATTGAACTATTAAATGATAATGATTGCTGAGAGATTGAGAAGGAATGGATTTGATACGTATAATAAATCCAGGTTGATTCCTGGGACCAGAACTGCTCGAGCTTCATTAATGGTGATGGAATTGCCATGCAGTAATCTTTTTCCTTAAAATCAAATTTTGCCATAAACAAGGAATTTCATGAATTATTAAATGGCTACCACTAACATTATTATTTGCAAAAAAAAAAAACATATACAGCATGATTTATTACCCATGTTTTCGTAAAAGTAACAATTATTAAATCATCTCTCAAAAAATAAATATTAAATCAACACGTACTAAAAGCAAATTTTCCCGGGAAAAAAGGTGTTTGTATTAATTTTAAGTTCACTTCATTTGATTAATTGACATCAATTTCTTGTCGTGGGTCTCGAAGATGCACATGGTGGTGGGGGTCTTTCTGTCAAAAAAATGATCTTTTTCAAGTAATAAAGCCTAGATGGAACTTTGAGGCAAACTGCTCTCTGTTGACCCCTTTTTCGGCCTAATTAATTAACTCTATTAAAACGCTGCGTTTCGTGCAAAAAAAAAAACTGTGCAGCTGAAGGCGGAGAACGGAACATCTGCGGCTTGGTCGATGGACGGCAGAGGGAGGAAGATGTTGAACAGAGATTGCCAGCTCATGGGGCTGACGTGGCTGCTGGCGCGTAACAAGACGGCGTACATTCCGACGGTCTCGGCGGTGCTCCGGGCCATCCTGTACAGCCCTCACCCTCACGATTCCACCTGCACCGCCGACCAGGACAACATGCCCCTCGCCGTCGACTCTCTCCACTTCGACAACTCCTCCGCCTCGCATTTTCTACGTTTGTTTCCGGTTTTGCCCCTAACTCTGGCCCTATATTACGCTCTGTTTGGTGGATCATAGGAGACTAGGAGAGCAGGGGATCTTGTTCCACTTTTTGTCGTTTTACCGTTTTTACCCCCGGAATTATTTGTATCGCCTTTACGCGCTGAAAGGACTGGGCAGCTGGAAAGGGATGGGAGGGTAGGGCCATTTTTGTCATTTAGGGGCTGTTCGTGGAATCAGAGTCAGACTCGGGGGCATTAAGGGACCGTACAGATTCAGAACTAGCTAGTTTTGGTGTTAGTTTTGTCCTAAATTTACACTCTTTTCTTCTTGATCGTTGATATTTTTTTCACCCTAGCTACTTCATTGCAAGTTTGATTTATGCATGATATATAGTGTTTGGCGTTTGATAAATTGCGGCATTGGACAATGCTTATAGTTGATTTTTTCTTCGCTAAATTAATTTAAGTGGTAGAAAGTGGTAGAAGGGGATATTGTAATTGAATCCGAGACCTTCAAAATAATAGGTTACTAGTATGTATTCCCGTACGGGTTTTTCTTAAATAAAATATTAGTAATAAAATATTTTCAAATATATTTATTATCCGAGAAAAATAATTATGTAAATGATTAAATATAAAATTTTGTTATGATCTGCATAAAAAGATAAAGCAATTATCATATAACTAATCAACTTCTTTTCATATAAGGTAACAAATGATTGGATTATAATAATAACCAAATTGGCAAGGAGATTGCTTGTAATATAAGGTTACAAAGATAACTATTCAATTAAGATATCTTAGTTAAAAAACGATTTTATCGAAAAATAAAATAAATATTCTAGAATTTGTATGATAGTATAAAAAATATCCTAATCATCTTCTTATCTATCATATCCAAAAATAAAAGATTTTTTTTAATAATGGGATTTTCTATCCTATATATTCTAAAAACACGGATAAGAATTTATCATATGCAAAAATAAAAAATTATTTTAAAAAAAAGGGGTGGTGTAGTCCAATCTAAAAGTGACATGTGTCGTTTAATAATTTTTTTAACGTCCGCTTTAGGTTGTAGTTATGATAGATTTTTTTTTTATTTCATAGTTATTTTAGAAAAAAATATTTCATATATTTCTTATAATTTTGTGGAAAATTACAGATTTTTAAAATTGGATATTTTATATTTAATGGTTATTTTGCCTAAAATTTTCAAATCCAAATCTATTAAAATATTTCACATGTGTGTAAATAATAATCTTATTATATGTGGGATCTACAATTATTTTTAACCAATAAAAAACCCAATTAAATTTACACTAATCAGATTGGTTTTAAAAAACGATTCTACCTAAAAATAAATAAAATATTATAGTATTTGTATTATAGCATAAAAATATCTTAATGATTTTCCTATCTATCATATCCAAAAATAAAAGGTTGTTTAATAATGGATTTTCTATCCTATAATCTTTCTATTTATCATATCCAAAAATAAAAGATTATTTTTTAAAAATTAAATGGTTGTTTGATAGGCTATTTTCCTACACCGCAAGTATACGGTTCGGTTGTAGTAATCAAGGTGTCGAACACAGGGAACTTGTAGTATTGATTATAGCACGATTCAGTAGACTAAACCAAAAATAAGAAAAAGGAGCTGTAATTGTATTCAGAAATAATTAAAATCAAAATTAAGAAGTAACTATCAATGGAGAAAAGCATTCCAAGGTCAGGATCCCCACAATGACTATTCAGTAGATTACCGGTGATATTTATTTGGATTTCGATTCAAATGTTGTTTGAATGACTAACTATCTCAAATACCAACATTAACTCTTTTCAGGCGATTAATGCATGTACCTAGACTCGACTAGCAGTCACTCTCGCACAAAGCAAGTCTTATTTAGGTCCTTTAAGTTCTTTAGAGATCATTGAATCAATAGAAATAACATCCGCTCTCGCGCTCCGTTAAGACTACTCAATCAATAATTTCTAGGATAGGTTAAGTTCCACAAGTAAATTAAGTCACTCTCGCACAAATAATTCAACAAGTTCAAACCTAGGGATCTAACATGAATTAACAATTTGTAAATTCAATTCAATCAACCTCTTGCTATTCTTATCTCCTCTCGGTCTCAATTCATAACAAGATTCCTAATTCAAGCAAATTAGGTCATTAAGCATCCTAGGTTGAATCAAACAACAATTCAAATCTCAATTCAACCAAACATCACCATTAGATCTACCTACTCATTCATTGGGTTCACCCTTCCTTGGAATTAGAGAATTAGCTAGACATGAGAAGAGAGAAAAGCAAATCAAATTTAATGAACAACATACCAAATTGTCTTCAAATCGATTCCAAAACTCCAATCCAACAAGTCTAGAGAAAATCTCCAAGTAATCTCCAACTAGGGTTCTCCAAAGAGAGGCTAAGGAGAATAATACGTAATAATTCTCAAAAACTAGGTTAAGATATATTTTAAGAAACAAGATAAAGTAAATTCTCGGCCCAATCCCGACGCGGGGCAAAGCGCGGTCCAGGACCCCCAAACCGCGGCCGCGGTTTGCCCTTCCTAGCCCATGTTCTTCCCTGCAGTCCAAAACATGGTCCAGGACAGCCAGAACTTGGTTGCGGTTTGCCCTTCCTGGCCCATGTTCTTCCTTTTGCTTCAATTGGCCTCCAATCTTCAACCTCTTACTTCAAATCTTCTATGGCAACTCTTCCGTCATCTTAGCTCGTTTTTCAACCTCTTCGGGTCTCTAAAAACACCTGAAATCCAACATATAGGCGTGTAGATCCCGATTTCACAAGAAAACTAAAAATGCTAAGAAACTAAGCTAAGCATGTAAAATTAAACCACTAAAAGAGACTAAAACTAACCTAAAACTACTATGTAAATGCATGCTATCAAAATCCCCCAAGTTTAAACCTTACTTGTCCTCAAGTAAGAAATTAAATCCAACACCCCACAAAACAAGCAAGTCATGCATCCATCTCGACAACGAACTAGACAAAGAGTTTAGAAGCATAGATCGACAATCAAAATCATAGCATGCATTTGTGAAATTCAAATAAACTGAGTCAGCATCTTCATTCTAGACCTCACTTAGGATAATGTGTTTGTCGCTCTCTCTCAAGTGTTTAAATAGGACGTGTTTCACTCAAATCTCACATTTGAAAGCTTAGCTACCATAGGCTTGCAAAAGCGTTCTAAATCTCCACCGCATGGGACCTTGCATCCAACAATGATCAAGAGGTCTTTTATTGGGTTGTAATGGGGCCAAGGTGATAAGAAATAGGTGGGGAAATATTTTGGTCATGTGGTGCTTAATCCGGAAATCTTGATTTATCTAAACTCGACTCAACACATGTCTCATGATTTTCTTTCCAATCAACTTATTCTCATACACCAACACCCTTTATTCCCTTATTTCTCATACTCTTTTTTTTTTCTTTTCGCTTTGTTTTTTTTTGTTTTTTATTTATTTTCCAAGATAAAAAGTACTAGCACATTATACAACCCAATCACCAAATACATATAAGTCTCCTCCAAGCTTAGCTTGCAACCACAGAGTCAATCGAGTAATTATCCTAGTTCCCGGATGGGTCAGGCTTATAAAGGCTCGGATTAATTTTGTGGAGCTTCAAAAGAATAAGGCTAATTTAGGCTTGAAAAGGGGCTTCAAAAAGAGGATAATATGCAGGGTGGATAAGGAGTATAAAGGCTAAGAAAATAGTGCCTCAATCACTTCAAAGTCGCATGCAAGAGTCATAAGAGCGGTCTTGAAAAAGAGTCAAAAGCAAGTTCTAGAGGAAGCAATCAAAGTGAGCATCACACATAAAAAGAAAGGACATCATGACATTATTTAGTCCTAAGAAAGGCAAACAATAATCCTCACAAGGCTTTTTGTCTAGAACTTCAATATTAACTCAAGTTTCAAAGAATATGCAAGCTCATTCAATCACCAAACTTATTCAAAACATAGCTAGTCATCATCGAAACTTCAAGCATTTCAAGCAAGTCAAGGGAGTAGAATTCCATAGAGAAAATTTTGAGGACAAGGGGCATTTCACTTGAAGAGAAATCCATAGCTCCTAGAATGCAAATTTTTTTTTCTTTTTTTTTATGCAAGCAAAATTCAAACTAAATATGCAAACTAAACTATATGCAATGCAAAACATGAAAATGTTTCCCACCCCCAAGCTTAAAACCTACATTGTCCCCAATGTAGAGAATAAAAGAGAGAGATAAGAAAACACTAACCTTGGGTTGCCTCCCAAGCAGCGCTTGTTTAAGGTCGTTAGCTCGACCTCCCATCTTCTTTAAGTGGTCGGGTCGGGAGGGTCTTTGGTACCCACCCTGACTGGATCAGGCTCATCTATAAGCTTCAACCTGTTTCTTTTCACTTTGAATTTCCCCGAGTTTTTATGCCAAAGCTCAGTTCCTCCTCCTTTCAAAACTCGAGTTACTATGTATGGCCCTGACCATCTTGTTCCTTTGCTCCCAGGAAACATATTGGATCTTTCATGAAATAACTTCACCTTGTCTCCTCTTTTAATCTCAGCTTTTGCTCGGGTCTTCTTCTTTTTCTTGTGATCCCTACCCTTTATATCCTCAGCAATACCACCATCCATGAGGCTTTTAACTTCTAAGGTTTCTTGAGAAGGTTGAGCAATATCAGAATGAATCTCCTCATTAGCCAGCTTCACTTCAATATTACAGCAAGCTACTTTGACAGTCTCTTGTGGAGGATTCTTGTCCACTTTAAGGAAGTTATCTTTGAAATATTCATACTCTATCTTCTCTTCCCCTATAGTGAGTGAGATCTTTTCATTCCTGACATCAATGTTAGCTCTAGCAGTGCCTAAAAAGGGTCTCCCAAAGATGATAGGGGTCCTGTCGTTCATCACCTCCATGTCAAGGATCACAAAATCTCCTGGTATAAAGAACTTGCCCACCTTCACTGGAAAGTTCTCAATAATGCCCACAGAATGAGTGACTGAATTATCAGCCATGATAAGACGCATCTTGGTTGGAATAGGATCACCCAAATTCAGATTTTTGCAAATGGACAAGGGCATGATATTGACACTAGAACCAAGATCACAAAGGCAATCATATTGAAGAGAACCAAAACCAGCAGGGATAAAGAACTCGCCTGGATCTTTTAGCTTTCTTGGCATCTTCTCAACTTGATCCATTACCAAGGCGACTGTCTCATAGTCTTCAATCCTCCTCTTTTTGCATAGAATCTCCTTCAAGAATTTTTCATATGTAGGCATTTGAGTGAGGACATCAATGAAAGGAATGTCAATGTGGAGCTTCTTTATCATACTCATGAATTTCCCAAATAGTTGCTCTTGCACCACCTAAATCTTCCTTTGTGGGAAAGGTAGAGGTGGTTTGTAAGGTGGGGGAGCAACATATTTAGGTTCTTCATCATTAGATGGCTTCTCCGTTGTCTTTTCTTCAACTCCATTTTTCACCGGTGGGAGCTCTTCAAGCTCTTTTCCACTCCTTAGAATGACAGCCCTACATTGCTCCTTAGGATTTACTTCAGGTTGCCCAAGCAATTGACCAGGAGGTCTAGGAACATTCAAAGCTTGTTGAGCCACTTGTTGTTCTATGATCTTCAAATTCTTCCCCTCAGCTCTTACTTCTTCTGTTAGCGTCTTCATGGAGGTGGCAAGGCTCTCAATAGCAATCTCCCATGCAGGCTTTTGGGAGGGTTGAGCCTCTTGGTTTGGGTGTAGTGGAGCCCTTGGTGGAAACCCAGGAGGTGCTCGTTGTTGTGACTGATTGTTCCCATAAGAGAAGTTGGGGTGATTTCTCCAACCAGGGTTGTAGGAATTAGAGTAGGGATCATTCATAGGCCCCCTGTCAAAGTTATTCATGTATCTCACCTCCTCCTCATGTGGTTCCTCCTTAGAAGCAAATAATTGGCAGGATGATATAGTGTGATCACCTGCTCCACAGAACTGACAAACAACATTTGAAACAGCTTGAGAAGGACTTCCATTAGTAGAGACAGGAGGGTCATTCATCTTTAATTCCAACTGCTTGATCTCCTGTTTCATGGCTTCAATCTGTGCCTGGTGCAAAGTCTCTGTATCAACCTCATACAAACCTGCTGACTTCTTAGAACTTGGAATAGATCGAGCATCATTATAGTAGTGAGTATGTTGGGCAATATCCTCAATCTGCTCCCAAGCGTCATCAACATTCATCTTCATAATAGTACCTCCAGATGAGGCATCAATGAGCAGCCTGGTAGTGTTGTCAATAGCATTGTAAAAAGTGTGAAGAAGCACCCACTTGTCTATTCCATGGTGAGGACATAACAATAGGAGCTCCTTGAACCTCTCCCAACCTTCATAAAGAGATTCCCCATCCTTCATTTGAAATGAGCTGATTTGGTTCCTCATCTCTGCAGTCTTCTTAGGCGGGAAATACTTGGTCAGGAAAGCTTTGGCCAACTCATCCCATGTAGTGATAGTGCCATGAGGCAGGGCCTTGAACCATGCTTTAGCCCTGTCTCTTAGAGAGAATGAGAAGGTGCGCAAATAAAGCGCATCATTAGAAACATCATGAATCTTCACCGTATCCATAAGCTCCAGAAAAGTGTTGAGATGTTGGTGAGGATTCTCAGAAGGTAGACCTCCAAACTGATTCTGCTGAACCATATTAATCAGAGATGGCTTCAGCTCAAAATTCCTGGCCTGAACTGGAGGTCGGACCACACCAGCTGTGGGTCCTTGATGGCGTGGCAACACATAATCACCCAATGTCATAGGTGGTTGAGCATTCAGCTGTTGTTGCAACAATAATTGTTGTTGTGCATTTGCCTGATCGCCTTCCATAGCTTGGGTTTCAGCTTCCCTTGCTCTCTTCTTCTCCTATGAAAAGCACGCTCGGGTTCAGAATCGTAGTTGTTTAGTGCACTAGCGCTCAGAGTTCTTCTCATAAGAAGGAGAACAAACTGAAACCAAAACCAAAAAGAAACAAATTAAAAATAAAACAAGACTTAATCTACCGGTTGTGGAACACAACCAATACTAGAAAAGTTCCCCGGCAACGGCGCCAAAAACTTGATAGGCTATTTTCCTACACCGCAAGTATACGGTTCGGTTGTAGTAATCAAGGTGTCGAACACAGGGAACTTGTAGTATTGATTATAGCACGATTCAGTAGACTAAGCCAAAAATAAGAAAAAGGAGTTGTAATTGTATTCAGAAATAATTAAAATCAAAATTAAGAAGTAACTATCAATGGAGAAAAGCATTCCAAGGTCAGGATCCCCACAATGACTATTCAGTAGATTACCGGTGATATTTATTTGGATTTCGATTCAAATGTTGTTTGAAGGACTAACTATCTCAAATACCAACATTAACTCTTTTCAGGCGATTAATGCATGTACCTAGACTCGACTAGCAGTCACTCTCGCACAAAGCAAGTCTTATTTAGGTCCTTTAAGTTCTTTAGAGATCATTGAATCAATAGAAATAACATCCGCTCTCGCGCTCCGTTAAGACTACTCAATCAATAATTTCTAGGATAGGTTAAGTTCCACAAGTAAATTAAGTCACTCTCGCACAAATAATTCAACAAGTTCAAACCTAGGGATCTAACATGAATTAACAATTTGTAAATTCAATTCAATCAACCTCTTGCTATTCTTATCTCCTCTCAGTCTCAATTCATAACAAGATTCCTAATTCAAGCAAATTAGGTCATTAAGCATCCTAGGTTGAATCAAACAAAAATTCAAATCTCAATTCAACCAAACATCACCATTAGATCTACCTACTCGTTCATTGGGTTCACCCTTCCTTGGAATTAGAGAATTAGCTAGACATGAGAAGAGAGAAAAGCAAATCAAATTTAATGAACAACATACCAAATTGTCTTCAAATCGATTCCAAAACTCCAATCCAACAAGTCTAGAGAAAATCTCCAAGTAATCTCCAACTAGGGTTCTCCAAAGAGAGGCTAAGAAGAATAATACGTAATAATTCTGAAAAACTAGGTTAAGATATATTTTAAGAAACAAGATAAAGTAAATTCTCGGCCCAATCCCGACGCGGGGCAAAGCGCGGTCCAGGACCCCCAAACCGCGGCCGCGGTTTGCCTTTCCTAGCCCATGTTCTTCCCTGCAGTCCAAAACATGGTCCAAGACAGACAGAACTTGGTTGCGGTTTGCCCTTCCTGGCCCATGTTCTTCCTTTTGCTTCAATTGGCCTCCAATCTTCAACCTCTTACTTCAAATCTTCTATGGCAACTCTTCCGTCATCTTAGCTCGTCTTTCAACCTCTTCGGGTCTCCAAAAACACCTGAAATCCAACATATAGGCGTGTAGATCCCGATTTCACAAGAAAACTAAAAATGCTAAGAAACTAAGCTAAGCATGTAAAATTAAACCACTAAAAGAGACTAAAACTAACCTAAAACTACTATGTAAATGCATGCTATCATTGTTTTACCAAAGATTATTTTAAAAAAAAGGAGTGGTGTGATCCAATCTAAAAGTGACATGTGTCGTTTAATAATTTTTTTAACCTCCGTTTTAGGTTATAGTTATGATAGTTATGATAGATAGATATGACTATTTTTATTTCAAAGATATATATGTGATCACGTGTACATATTTTTTCTTATCTTTTTTAATTTATCTTTTACAAATATAATAAATATAATGTGTTTTTTCTATATTGGTTAAATCTACTAATATTATTTTATCTTTATGTTTATTTGAGAGATAAATTTTTACAAATATTATTTTATCTTTATGTTTACTTGGAGATAACTTTTTTACATAATTAACTATTTAAAATTATTATTTTAATAAAGGGGTGATGTGGCGCAATGTGGTGGCAGAAATTGCTTCGGCTTTAGTTATTAGTAATAGATATTAATTAAATTATTTGAATATAATATATATTTTAAGTAGTTATTCAAGTATCTTTGAACAACTACGGAGTAGTTAATAAGATGGGATGTACTACCAGTCTACCATGAGATCTACGTTTCGACTGTCACATGCAATATTTTTTATTTAAAAAGTAGTTATTCTATTTAAGTATTATAATTTTGAGGTTTTTTAATGCTTTTCAGCATTCTATACTTTTTAAAAAAAGGAAATTTTTAAGCTACATTGGATAAATTTTATCCTCCTCTAAAATAAATTTTTAATTCCTCCCCTGCATTTAATGATACATTATAATACGAGATTAATGTTAAATATATTAATTTCTTTATTATAATGTAAAATTTTGTATTATATGAAAGCCCCCACTATAATTAGTACTCGGTACCATGTAGCGAGTTTTCTGATTGACCTAATTTATTCAACCACTTCAAAGCTCAAGAAAACAATCTTTCCAATGCAATTAGTGAATTAAACTAGTAATTATGTGTGATCAAAGAACTAGGCATAAAGCCCGTAACGTAATAATTGGAGTATATTGGTCGCATTGCATAAAGCGTCTAGAATCTATCTATACAACTATAAAAACTCTCCCTCTTAAGAACAATAAATGTTCTACTTTTTAAATGCAAATTAATTATCCTACTAATATATTCTAATGGGTTTACATATACTCCTTATTAAAATAATAATTAAAAATACTCTAAATTACAAAAGGCCTCTAATAAATATTGAAAAATATTATTTAAGTTAATAACGCTTCTTTCTTGCTACTTAAATGTATAAACGGTCTTATATTTCTCAATCGATCAATATCAATAAAAATGAATAAAAATTATAATCTAACTAAACATGGAAAAATATAAGCAAGTTGGTTTTATGAAAATGTCAAAATTAAACATGCTCCACAAAACATCACAACTGAAATACACGACCCTAAAAATACAAAGTAAAAAAAAATATATCATTACATCAATTATAATCATACAACTATATACTTGTATCTATATGTTTAACCTTTCATAAACAAATGTTTACGACTTATAATAAATTTTTTCTGCACCAAATCAACCATTCAAAATTAAGGTTTAAATCCAATTTCCTTTCATTACCTTTTTCATCAAATCAAACATATATTTTTTTATTTCTATTCTAATTCAAATAATATACACATTTATTTATGTCCGCTTATAAAATTAATAACCATAAACACGAAATTTAATCCCGTCCATCGGACGGGATAAGCCATCTAGTAACATTGAAAATTGTAGAGTAATCTTTCTTGATTTAATCCAACAGTAGCTTACAATATTTATATTAGGCAGAGAATATTTTAGATTACATTACAAGGTATAGCTCTATTAGACTAGGGTTTGATAATGGACCGCTTCTCAAGAGCATTGGGCCTGCTAAGCTTCTATCCCCCCTCGATCCGAATCGGGTGAAGGACGAGATGCGATCGAAGAAGTTGGAAACGACTTGTAGCAAGAGCTTTGGTGAGCAAGTCAGCCTTTTGATCTTGAGAGGAGATGAATGAAACTTGGAGCGACTTGTTGCGAACGCGTTCACGAATGAAGTGATAGTCCAAGCTTAAATGTTTGATCCGGTGGTGCAAGACGAGATTAACCGCTAGATAAGATGCACTGAGGTTATCACACCAAAGTATTGCTGGAGTTGGGAGGAAGATTTTGATCTCAGCAAGCAGTGATTGAAGCCACAAGGTTTCACAAGTTGCAACGGCCATGGCGCGGTATTCGGCTTCGGTGGAGGAGCGCGATACCGTTGGCTGCTTCTTGGAGGTCCAAGATATCAAGGATTTGCCGAGAAAAATACAGTACGCTGTGGTGGAGCGGCGATCTGAGGGGTCATTATCCCAATCCGCGTCTGAGAAGGAGGAAATCGTGGTGCTTGAATCTGAAGCAATTAGGAGTTGGAGGTCAGCAGTGGAGTTCAAATATCGGAGAACTCGTTTAACCCCTTGAAAGTGTTTATCGGTGGGCTGGTGCATGGACTGCCACAAACGGTTTACCGCTAAGGAGATATCAGGGCGTGTGAATGCAAGGTATTGTAATCCGCCAACGACACTCCTATATTTGAAAGGGTCCGAGAATGCAGGGGAGTTTGTTGTGTCTGAGACAAAGCTTGTTGCCATGGGTGTTGAGACCGGTTTGGAGTTGTCCATGCCTGCACGCTTAACAAGATCACGGATATATTTAGTTTGTGAGAGATAAATTCCAGCTGCAGTGCGGTGTGCTTCAATTCCCAAAAAGTAGCTAAGTGCACCAAGGTCTTTTACAGGAAACTGCTTTGAGAGTGCCGAAACAAATTGGTCAACAATGGTAGAGTTTGTGGCTATAACCAACAGATCGTCGACATACACCAATATGAAGATAGATTGATTTCCTGGGCGATAAAAAAAAGGAGTCGGATTGGGAGGGTGAGAATCCCATGGTAACAAGAGAGTCATGAAGGCAAGAGAACCAAGCTCTTGGAGCTTGTTTAAGGCCATAAAGAGATTTATTTAATTTGCAAATATGAGTGGGAAAGGAGGAGTTAACAAAACCTGGGGGTTGGGATATGAAAACTTCTTCGTCCAAGGACCCGTGTAAGAAGGCGTTCTGGATGTCGAGTTGACGGACCGGCCACCGGTGCATCGCCGCCAAGGCAAGTAAAAGTCGGATTGTAGAGGGTTTAGCGACGTGGTTGAAGGTTTCGCCATAGTCAAGGCCTTCGATTTGGTTGAAGCCTCTTGCGACTAGGCGTGCTTTGCGCCGCTCGATTTTCCCGTTGGCATGTCTCTTGGTTTTAAAACCCCACTTGACTCCCAAAACATTGGTGGAAGAATGAAGAGGAACAAGGGTCTAGGTTTGAGTTTGAAGGAGTGCTTGGAATTCCGCATTCATGGCATCACGCCATTCGGGGAATTTGGAAGCTTCGGTGTAGCAGGAGGGCTCATCGGGAACAAGGGTTGTGGTGGAACATTGGGGGCGTGGCCAGGGGACGGTCCCATCGGTTCGGATTAAAGATTTGGAGATGAAGGATTTGGAACGAGTCATCATGGGGTGAGATGGTTGTTCAAGTGGCGGTGATGGTGCAGGAATGGGGGAAAGTGGTTCTTCTGGTTGAATAGGAGATTGAGTTGGATTATTTGATATTGGAGTGGGCTCTTGAGATGGGCTGGAAGAAGTAGTGGAAATGAGCCCAAGAGAAGAACGTGGAGAAGAAGGGAGGGGTAGAGAAGGAAGGAGAGCAAAGTCGCCTGCTGGGCTGGGATAGGCCTGTTGGGCCACCTTACTTGGAATTTTGGCAAAGGGAAAATCATCTTCGTGAAATAGTACATCCTGGGATATGTAGGTACGCTTGTGGGCCCAGTCATAACAAATGTAGCCTTTGTAATTGCTTGCGTACCCAAGAAAAATGGTGGGGGTGGAGCGGAAGTTTAGTTTGTGGTTTAGGTAGGGACGGAGGTTGGGGAAGGCAAGACACCCAAAAACTCGTAAAGATTTGTAATCCGGGGTGGAGTGGAAAAGAAGCTCATATGGGTATTTGAAATTTAGAATGGGTGTGGGGAGACGGTTGATTAGATATGTGGCGGCTTCAAAAGCGTAGTCCCAAAAATGGAAGGGTAGAGAGGATTGATTTAGGAGGGTGAGACCGGTATTTGTAACACCCCCGTTTTTCCCTCAGAGATATTACCGCCAGTGACCTCGGAATTTACTTTCCGAAGCCACCCTAGGCTTTCACAGTATACAAACTCAAATACAAATAATAATTCATAAACCATTTGATAAATTAATGTGACTTTAAGACAATAAATTATTCAACTTGTGCGGAATACAAAATACATCTTCTAATGGTTGAGGAAATATTCAAGACGGTCCTCACAAACCAAGGATCTCGACCTTTATTTTAAACAAAAACTCAAATAAAATTCTTCAACTTTTTCAGTCTTGTAACTCTGCTCATCTACTTCCTGATGTGTCGTATAGGGACGGTGCACACCAGCCGGCCATGCAAAAGAAAGAAGCGGTCGGGTTAGTCTTGTGATAGACTAAGCAAGTGGAATTTATGTGAGGGTTCTTGTGGCTTGTTTTACTTAGACCATCGAATTTCGAATGAAAGTCGGTCGATGATAGCTAACCAAAATAGTTCCACGAAAAGGAAATATGCCGAAAAGATAAGGACACCACAAGAATATGGTTCCTATAAGGAAGAAAGGTTTGTTGGGAACTTTAATAATCATACAAGTTTTCGAAAAAACCCCGTCAACTAATCGGGCCTATAACCAACCTCACTGAATGCGAGTTGTCCGAATTCAGATTGGAAAATAGACCTTTCAAAGTCGGGAGCAAGAGTGGTTTTCCAAGTTGTAGTCACCACTCGTGTTCATTTATTATGTGCATTGACACTTATCTTACATTAATGACAAAACGTTGAATTTCAGTTGGTAGCTTTTAAGATGGCAACGCGGTATGCCAAGGACATTGGGTTTGAGGTCCCCAAGAGAAAGAGTAACGGATTCCTAAGTTCCGATACGAAGCACTAGCTAGGTGCGACACCCCTCAGAACGATTGAGCGGGTATGGTTATGACCAGCACTAGGGTCTAGGTCCATCCTAATGCAATTTGTTATAAAGAGGTGTTCAGGAATTTAGAACTTCCACCCCTAGTTCTACGCTAGAAGCACAATAACGACTCTCATAGGAGAATCATGCAATACACAAGTATAACAAGCAAGTATAAATTCTAGCGCAAACAAATATAATACTAAGCTACCTTACACATGGGTCATTATTTCTAAGCAATAATAAAACCCTAGATCCATTTTAATTTATAACACATGTCATTATTTCTAAACAACCTAGATTCATTTGTATCCAAACAAGCGTTCCCAACAAACATGCAACATGAATAACGATATCCATGACTAATATGAAAGCGAACCACCACTTGCCTTGATTCGAATGCGAAGGAACGAATTGACTTAACGGGACTAAGATCCAAATATTGAGTTCTCCTTCCTGTTTTAATCATAAAAGTAAAAAAATAAATTATAATTTATTTTGTGTTACTTTATAAAAAAAATTGGATCTTTCCTCCCTAGGGTTTGTTTAAGTTTATAAATTCATATAAACTTGTATCTTTTACATTAACAACTTCCAAATATTAATGTAAGCTATCTTAGGTTGTCATAATGTATCTCATGTCAACCTATTAGTTCATATAAACACTTGTAATATATGCATAAGCATAACTATGTATTTATACAAAAAATATTACCCAAATAGTATAAGTCTTGTAAATTATTTTCTATAAATTATACACAACTCATTAATTGTTTATAAAATATTAAAATAATATGTAAATGAGAAAACAACTAATATTCTGATTTTTATTATTTATAAGACCATTATTATATTATTTCTATATTTATCATAATTCCCAACCCTTTACATAAACATGAACTAATTCACTTATAAAATCATACTTTGATATTATAAACTATTTATAACTTTTATAAATCTGTAAAAATGCATTAAAACCCCATATTAATGTTAATTTCAATTAGGAGTAATTTATTTTTACTAAAATCGAAGTTAAATCCCATAAAATAATTACAACAAAAATTATAAAGAAAATAAATAAAAGCTGAAAACAGGGGAGAAGAAAGGTTCGACCAGCACTTTTGGGGCGGCTCGAGACGGCGGTTCAGGCGGCGGAACGGCTTGGTGTCGGATACAGTTGAAAGTCCCGAACGCCTACTCTCTTCTTTCGGCAATGGTGGCGCCGGAGGTGGTCAGATGGTGGCGCAAGACGGCGGTGAACAGCAGTTCCCGAGCAACCAATGCTCTGTTTTCGCTGGGCAGTTCGGGTAGCTTCGATCGAGTTTTTGGATGGGGAAAAGTAATGGGTCTTCGTATCTATTTATAGGGGAGGACTAGGGGGTCTCATATCTTCGTTTCCAACCAAAATCCCGGCCTAAACGATCTTCGTTTACCCCGAAAAATCGTTTTAGTAACCTCTTATCTTTAACCGTCAAATTGGATAAGATTTTCTGAGAATTAAACCGAGTTTGTTGAGGGCTTTCGTAGGTAACATCTAGGAGAGTATGCCGGTTCTTTCGAAATTGAATTTGGTTAAGAAACGAGTCCAAATCAGCCTTTACAAGATCGAATCAAAACAAACAAATCTGCTGTGTAAAAATCCGTAATTAGGCGCGGGTACCCACACTTTAAGGGTAATTACGAAAAATTCCCAACTTTTCTAATTTCATCCATTTTCCGCCCTTTCTTCAACTATAATTTTATTTAAAATATGATTATTCTTCCCTAGCTTATTTCCCAAATTTATTATTTGGATTATATATATTATTAAGAAAAATTTTACTTGTTTACAAATATTTATTGAATTATTTTTCTTACAAGTTATATTTATTTCATGCTGTTCTTATACAAGAGAGAACAAAATAAACTATATTAACTCATATATCATTAGGAGAATAATATCATAATATTATTCTTTGTTTTTCTGAAAAAGAGTAGCATCAAAATAGCACCCTCTTATAATCAAGACTATTTGGGTAAGGTTTTTAAAATAACCTAATAACCATTATAAGTTATTATTTATATTTTCTTATCCTTTTAAGAAAATAAACTCATTCTTTATTAAAATAAAAAATCCTTTATTAAAATCAAATAAAGGAATGAAATATTACAATAATACCCCTCCTAAAAGAGAGGGTTATTACAGTATCGACGATGCGACGATGTCGGGTTTCAACCGTCCCGTTTTGTTGATGAGAATAGGGACAAGTAATGCGGTGAGCAATGCCCATGGATTGAAAGATTTGTTTTAAAGGCATAAACTCCGTTCCGCCATCTGTTTGGATGTAGGAAATTTTTGTGGAGAAAAATTTAGTGGCAAAGTTAATAAAGGTTGTAACAATTTGTGGGACTAAGTTTTTTGTAGAGAATGGAAAAATCCAAATAAATTTAGTATGATCATCAAAAATAGATAGATAATAAGAATAGCCTTTCATTGATTTTAAACGGGTTGGGCCCCAAACATCAATAAAGAGTAAATGAAAAGGGGTGGGTGAATAACTTGGGCTAGGGGGATGGGGAAGTGCATGGGCCTTGGCCCAACTGCACTGTTGACATTTAGTGGGGCAAAAGGAGCCGTTTATTGTGGAAGGGTGTATGGAGCGGATAACGGCATTAGTGACTCGAGCGGACGGATGGCCTAGTCTACGGTGCCAGACGACGGCAGAAGCGGTGGTGGTGTGCAACTGCGGCGTTATTGGGGATGAAGGCGGTTGCGTGGTGGCCGGAAAGTGGTATAGACCGTCCTTAACGGGTCCTCGTAGAAGAGTTTCCTGGGTCTGCACATCTTTTAAAAGGAAAAAGTGAGGATGGAACTCAAAATAAACTTGATTGTCAAGACAAAATTGATGCACAGATAGCAAATTTTTGGTAATGGAGGGAGTATGTAATAAATGAGTAAGTTTAAAAGAGCGATTTTGAGAATGAAGGAAAGAAGAACCGTGGTTGTGGGTAGGAATTTGGGAGCCATCGCCAAGAGAAACCTGATCCGTGCCATCATATCGGTGAACATCGACAAGTAAATGATAATGAATATGGGTTTGGCGAGAAAGTCGGGATTCATGGACAAGTAAATAAGAGAGGATTTGGGTGGGGTTGGGTAGAGTTGGTTGTGCAGAAAGTGAGCTTACCACTGAGTCATACTCACTGCCCAAACCAGCCAGCAAAAACGTGGAGAATTCTTCATCAGAAAGTGGATGTCCAGCCCCGGCAAGGAGGACAACCAGGCTCTTTGCTTTGTTGAAATACTCGGTGACAGACTCCGAGCCCTTCCTGAGCGATACTAATTGAAATCTGGTGTGGACGACCTAAGCACTCGATCGTGTCGAGAAGAGCTCGTGTAGTGTCTCCCAAACCTCTGAAGTCGTGTGACAGTCCATAACCTGGGCTAGAACCGGTTCAGTGAGAGATCCGGTAAGGATGGCGAGCACCATCTGATCTTTGGTGTGCCATTCTTGAACGGCAGTGGTGTTGGGCTCTCCATTGAGGATGGCTGGTGGTCAAGGTTTGGAGCCATCAACAAAGGAAAATAGGCCATGTGCCCATGTGCCTTGAGATAAGGAGTAACTTGACATTTCCAAAGTGGAAAGTTCTCCTGAGAAAGTTTCACTGTGATGAAGTGTGAAAATGAGGAGAAGGAAGAGTGGCTGCCTGGAATTGCTAAAGCCATGGAGAAAAAACGAGAAAAGGGAAGAAAGGTCCTAGCTTTTTGTGTGGAAAGGTAGGGTCTTTTCTAGATATGGTGTTTTGCCTTGAAGGAAGATATTTTTGGACGTTGGTCCACTATGCTCTGATACCATAGAATAACATTGAAAATGGTAGAGTAATCTTCCTTGATTTAATCCAACAGTAGCTTACAATATTTATACTAGGCAGAGAATATTCTAGATTACATTACAAGGTATAGCTCTATTAGACTAGGGTTTGATAATGGACTGCTTCTCAAGAGCATTGGGCCTGCTGGGCTTCTAGCGTCGAAGTAGGTACTCCTTAAACTTAAAACTCAAAGGGTCCTTAAAAGAAAAAAAAATACAAACTAATGGAGATGTCCTAAGTTCTTTCGTATTAATTACATAAAAGACCCCACCAACAACTTATTAAAAGATTGAATACACAACTATTAGATTTATATCCATCAATGCCTACAAAAAATATAGATTCTTATCAAAATTAAAGACATCGATGAATAAAAAGAATAATGCTTAAGATTGTAGTATAGTTGTAGGGCTGTAGAACATTATCTAAAGACTGGACTCGGTTCCTTTATATTTTGCTTTAGTCAGGTTTATAATCCGGTTTAGGGCAGGCTATTTAAGCCTTCGTTTTCTCAGAGATAGGCAGCTGATTGCTCATTTTGTCTCTTGGGATTGTAACCCTAGCCGTTATGGCTCCTCTCTTTCTGTAATAGAAAGTTGACAACTTTATATTATCCTGTTCTTCGATCTTACTGTTCTATTGCTCATCCCGCTTAGCTTCTTGTTTGTTTCTGTATACCATTTCACATGGTATCAGAGCCACCACAAATTTCCCCTTTCTAAAGACTATTTCCCTTCTCTACACCAAGCTGTGCACTCACCCTTCTTTGGAAAGCAACGATGTCTGCTAATGCCTCTGTTCAGTTTGTAATAAAGATATTGATGTTAGTCTGTTGCATGCTCGTTTAGGGCACTTGTCTTTGTCCAAAATGAAACATTTAAGGATGTATGACTGCTCCCTTTTGAAAGAATACCATTGTGATGTTTGTGACATGTCAAAGCATCATAAGTTACCCTTTCCTAGAAGTTCTTCAGTTTCCACTAAATTGTTTGAATTGATACATGTGGATTTGTGGGGTCCTTACAAGACTTCTACATATGGTGGAGCTAGATACTTTCTCACCATTGTAGAGGATTACTCCAGGGCCACTTGGACTTTTCTCCTTAACAACAAAGAACAAGTCTATAAGACTTTGTTACAGTTTTTCAATTATGTGTCTACTCAGTTTGGGACTCAAATAAAATGCATGAGAACAGACAATGGAACTGAGTTCGTGAATAAGAATGTCACTGAGTTGCTGATGCAGAAAGGGATGGTTCATCAAAGATCAGTTGCACGAACTCCTGAACAAAATGGTCGTGTGGAAAGAAAACACAGACATTTGATTGAGATGGCAAGAGCCATGAGAATACAAGCCAATTTGCCTCAAATGTTTTGGGGGGATTGTGTATTGAGTGCAACTCATATCATTAATCTACTCCCTTCCTCTGTCATAAATTGGCAGACTCCTTTTGAGCTTTTGTATGGAAGACAACCAGATTACTCCCATTTGAGGGTCATAGGATGTCTATGCTATGCCCTAATTCCCAAACATCAAAGAAACAAGTTCGAAGCCACCTCAAAGAGATGTGTTTTGCTGGGATACCCACCAGCCCAAAAGGCTTATAAATTGTATGACTTGTCTACAAAACAAATTGTCATTGCTAGACATGTGATTTTTAGGGAAACTGAGTTCCCTTTCAGCCGAACACAAAGTTATAAAGAAAAAGAAATAGTGCCTCAATTACCCTTGGTCTCATCGGGGTTTGATGATCAAATTGCCTCCACACCAGGTCCAAGGGGCGATAGAGCTGAATCTGCAAACAGATCCTCCATTGCTGATAAACCAGCTTCAGAAACTGAGAATGCTACTGCAACAGAAAACGTTCAACCTGAAGCCTCTCCTTCTCATTGTCCTGAAATCGAAAATGAACCAGATGCATCACATGGTCTTAGGAGATCAACAAGACAAATCAAGCATCCTGGTTACCTAAACGATTTTGTTTATGGGAAGTTGCCCACCAGAGAAGTGAATGCTGATCATAATCTAGAGGCTAGCCATGGTGATGATTCCTTTGCTCAAGCCTTCCATGTGGTTAGCCTGAATGATTTACAAAGATATTCAGCAGACTATGTTCAATCTCTGTTTAATGTTTTCTCTGTCCCAGAGCCAGCATCTTTTGAACAGGCAAGGCAAGATCAGAATTGGGTCAGAGCCATGAAAACAGAAATAGATGCCCTTGAAAATAACAATACCTGGGATCTAGTGCCACTGCTTCCTGGCAAAAAGGCAATAGGTTCCAGGTGGGTATACAAAACCAAATTTAAGCCTAATGGAGAGGTTGAACGCTTCAAGGCCAGATTAGTGGCAAAGGGTTTCAACCAGGTGAAAGATAAAGACTACAAACACACCTTTTCTCCAGTGACTAAGTTCTCTACAGTTAGAGTTTTGCTTGCTTTGGTAGCTGCAAGAAATTGGCCATTGCATCAGCTAGATATCAATAATCCTTTCTTGCACGGGTTCCTTGAGGAAGAAGTTTACATGTTACCGCCCCCAGGATATAATAAGAGTGTACCAGGGATGGTTTACAAACTCAATCGCTCTTTGTATGGACTAAAGCAAGCAAGCAGACAGTGGAACATAGAACTCACAAAGCATTTGACCAAGCTTGGTTTTGCACAGTCAAAACAAGATTACTCGATGTTTTTCAAGAGAAGTTCTGGTACCCTCACTGTGACATTAGTATATGTGGATGACATGCTAATTACAGGAGACAATGCTGAGGTTATTCAAGACAAAAAGAGATCCCTTGACAAAGCCTTTGCCATTAAGGATTTAGGCCTTGCAAGATATTTCCTAGGATTGGAAATTGCACGCTTTTCACATGGGATTCAAGTAAACCAAAGGAAATATGTTCTGGACCTGTTAACCGATGCAGGATTACTTGAGTGCAAACCAGCATCCTTTCCCATGCAGCGTAATCTCCATCTGCACCCTGATGTTGGGGAACCAATTTCAGATGCTGAATCTTATAGGAGGTTGATAGGAAGACTTCTCTATCTTACACTGTCAAGACCAGACATAGCGTACAGTGTCCAGCAACTCAGTCAATTCCTTGCTTTGCCAAGACACCCACACATGCAGGCTGCTCTATTCTTGTTGAGGTATCTAAAAGGGACCCTCCACTGCTCACTCTTCTACCCTACTCAGTCGAAATTATCACTGACAGCATATTCAGATGCAGACTGGGGATCATGCAGTTTTACGTGCAGATCTTTGACAGGATATTGTGTTTTTCTGGGACAAGCAATTATCTCATGGAAGACAAAGAAGCAGAAAGTCGTGTCAAAGTCATCAACCGAAAGTGAATACAGAAGCATGTCGTAAACTGCGAGTGAGGTGGTCTGGCTTGAAGTCTTGTTACAAGATCTTGGAGTACATGTGCCCTTGCCAATTCCCTTACACTGTGACAACTCCTCAGCTCAACAATTAGCAGCCAATCCGGTCTATCATGAGCGTACCAAACATGTCAGAATTGACTGCCATTACATTCGAGAGCTTGTGCAAGAGAACTTCATCACCATTGTTCATGTGAAGTCAAGCCTTCAGCTGGCTGATGTCCTTACCAAGGCCCTGGGGTCGCAACAACACTTCTTTCTTTGTCGCAAGCTTGGACTAGTCTTCCCTAGTCTAGCTTGAGGGGAGTGTGTAGAACATTATCTAAAGACTGAACCCGGTTCCTTTATATTTTGCTTTAGTCAGGTTTATTATCCGGTTTAGGGCAGGCTATTTAAGCCTTCGTTTTCTCAGAGATAGGCAGCTGATTGCTCATTTTGTCTCTTGGGATTGTAACCCTAGCCGTTATGGCTCCTCTCTTTCTGTAATAGAAAGTTGACAACTTTATATTATCCTGTTCTTCGATCTTGCTGTTCTATTGCTCATCCCGCTTAGCTTCTTGTTTGTTTCTGTATACCATTTCACAAGGGCTCAAAGACGTACATGGAATTTAGAGTTATATATAAAGCTGAGGATTTATAAGTTGACAATTTAGAACTTTAAACTTGAGGATTTATAGGTTCACAATTTAGACTTATACGCAACTAAACCATACAACAAGCTTACACCCTCACTCCCGCACTTTACCATACAACAAGAGGACAAGAAATAAAGGAGAATTGAAAAACTCAAAACTGTTTTTGGTAATAATGGGGAAGTTGTAATTAAACATGCAATCTAACGTACGTGTAGAGAGGATCTATTCATCCAGACTAAAAACCTACTTCCTCCTGAAACTTTAATTACTTCTTTTGAAATATCATAAAATTGAATGCTATAATGCGACATATGAAACCTATAGCTACCAGTACAACTAAACAAACACCATAATCATTGACATTGTATCCACTTCTGTACATGGCTCCACATCGTGTTATCAGCCAAACTCCGTAATACCTGAGAGCAGAAAATCCAACCACCACCATTTAACATAAAGACTATTCAGCATCCATGTAACATCAACAAAGTATTTCTAGAGAAAGCAGTGTGCATTCGTTACCTTTGTGCATTTGCCAACACAAAAGCCTCCAAAGCCCATTTGGGATAGCACAGATTTTCTATGACTAATAGAAATATACCTCCCTTGCCCTCAGTCGCAATTAGAGTCATAACAACAGGAAGAAGCACTGACCACTGCCAAGAGAAGAGAGGGACCGGTATCAGGCTAAGACAAGACAGAAAATCAGTCTGTTCATTTGTAGATGTAGATGAAAGCGCTCACCAATTGGGCAGAACCCGGCTCAAAGACAATGGCAAATGCATAACCAATCCCAGTCACGCAATACACAAGACAAACAGTAACAACATAATTGTCCTTAAAGGAAGACCGGGGATTGTTGAAGAAGTAATACATGGAAAGGTAAACCACGGGCTTGACAATTGTGTTAAAATTGTCGACTGTGTCCTTTGCCATGAAATATGCTAGGCTGCTCATCCCAGAACTGTTCTCCCTCCAGTAGTGCAGCTTATCTAATGAAAATGATCTCAATGCTGCAATTTTGCATAAGAGAGCTGAAAACCAGGGGATTGATAAACTAGTTAGACATTGGTCGTCAATGTATGACTAGATTTAACATATATAGCATTATCCTCATGCAATCATCAATTTATTTGTTTTTATTGTATTCTGGAAAGCTATTGTTCATTAACAGATATTTTGGACATGGCTAACTATGATCAAACGTATCCAAGCAAGCGTGTGAGGGCCAATTAAGTTTTTTGGTGTGCATTTGGAATATAATGCATTATCTTGTGTAATCCAAATGCAACTTTGGTACTCTCCTAGTTCTCACCTAAGCCTTACATCAACACATATAGGAACAGAACAGGGAAAATAATCAGAATATATCATCAAGCCAATGGGTCAAAGTGATTATTTGGCATACTGTTATTCTCCAGGTCCAAGGTAAGACGCATCAGCAAGAAACTGAAAGAGAGTTTAATTCTAAAAAGGCAATGAAGTTCATGAAGACAGCAAAAATTCAGTGTCAACGCAGATATCATTTTTCCAGATATTTTAGTTTGAAGCCAATGACAAGTCAAGGACGAGTGTTCGTGATGCACCACAGTAGCTTCCAAACATTAAAGGATGACTATCAAATAAGATTACAATTTGTATACTCACATACTGCAATGACAGTGTATGTGTAACCGGCTGCTCCAAACGACTCATCACTGACTCCAGCAAGGGTCCCTAAACAGACTCCAGCAAGAAGTAAAATAAGGTAGTCAACAAATTGGATTTTCGCTTCCCTTAATCGTTGCTTACCAACCCTGAGAAACCATTCCAAACGTACTAGTGAGTTCCAATCTCAATACACCATGAACGTCCACAAATTAAGGTCTTGTTTGCTCCACCTAATATAGTAATTTTGTAATATATGATACAAGCCAAAAGAAGAAAAAGTAATACCCCTTACCGTCCAAGAAAGTATCTGTATTGTGTGAATACACCAGGAGTGGTTCGATTGGACAAGTCACTTGTCTGTAAGAAGTTGCTTTGAATCTGTTCACCCTTTAAGATCAAAAGACATATCAAATCCTGCCATAAGTCTCCAATAAAAGATAGTCTCCCACCAGACCTGGTAGACGAGTCCTCATTACTATTTCCCCCTGTAGAAGTATCTTCCAGTCCAAGATCATGGTATAGATTGGGTGGTATAGGGTATCCATTATGAAGCATCCACTTGATAGGAAGTTCCTTGTAATTGAAATCATCACTTGGTTTTTCAATGCCCTCCAAAATGTCAATGAAGTAGTCAGGAGGATTAACACGGTCAGGGACAAAAATCCCCAGCCCTGCAAAGTACTCTTCTACCTTCTTTGCTGAACCGAGATACACAATCAGACCACCTTTAGCCAGAAGTATCAAATCATCAAACATGCTGAACAAAGTGTAGCTGAAAAGAAAAATGCAGAAACAGAGCAAGTCAAACAAAAGAAGGGCAAACTGCAACAGGAACCAGTGAATTTCCACCCATCCGGAAAACAGTAACAGAAAAAGCCTAAAACATTATATAGTTTTCATTCATCAATAATTATATCATCTTGTTAGTTAATCCTTCACTCCCATGTGAAAGACATACAAAATAGTTGGATAATGAAGAAGCCAATAACTCATTTTAATAATATACCCTCAGAAAGATGAGGGTGAAGAAATATCAATTCCTTGTTGTGGAAGTGGTATACAGGTTTGATTTGCCTAAAACACACCATAAAGGAGATTTAATTTTTTAAAGATGAGGTGCCTGCCTAAAACACACCATAAAGGAGATTTAATTTTTTAAAGATAAGCAAGTCGGTTTGATTTGCACAATCATTTCTACAGGTTGAATTCTGGTTACATGTTTTATGTTTGACATATGCGATCATTTTTACAAGTTGCATCTGGTCACATTTTAAATGTTCTCCAAGACCACCTGGATGTTGATTTAGAGTGCATCTGGATAGCCAAGATAATGCATTTTTGTGTGAATCCCTTAGATAGTACATCCATTACTATATACTAAAATTGTCCAAGCTAATAAAATTGCAAACTTTGAATTTTGATTAAATAAAATTTTGAACATAAAAAGACAAATCGCTCCACATAACTGACAGCAAAAAACTATGACCACGATTAAGCATGCAAGTGTATACTGCATGCAGCCTTGCACATGGAAGAAAAATGATCCACATAACATCAAACAAAAACCACTACTGAATTCACTCGTATTTCAAAGAAAGTAAGAGTGAAAAAAAAAATTTAAAGATTAGATATATTTGCCTCAAAATGTTTAAACCGGAAATTTAACAAAATAAGTAATTACCTTGGCTGATGAACCACCATGCAAATATTTACTCCTTCCAAAGCTTCACGTCGAAGTGCTCTAAGAAGCAACTGAGATGATGAACTGTCCAATCCAGAGGTGGGTTCATCCAATATCAATAAAGAAGGTTCCATTACCATCTCTAGCCCTACATTAACCCTTTTTCTCTGGCCTCCAGAAATTCCACGCTTCTCCACTGTACCAACAAGACTATCTCTCACATGTTGCAGACCCAAGGCCTCGATCACCCTTTCAACAACAAGAACTTTCTCTGCTTGTGGCAGTTCAGCTGACAGTCTGCATGAAAATAATACATAAGGAAAGGTAAACATGGAGAATAAATTCGAGATTTTTACACGTCAAACCCAATTGTCGAGGTCACCTAATGACCTAGCAGTGCCCCACCCCAATTAAAAAGATAAACCGAAAAAACTACCAAAAGACATGAAAGGAAGAAATATGATAAATCTGGGTTGAGGCAGCTTCCTTAATCTTCTACAAGAAATAGGCTTTAATTTTGAGACCTCACATAGAGGAGAATGAGGCTCTCTAGAAGCTTATTTTTGTAAGGAAGATATGGATCATCTATCATCTCAGGACTTCAGGAGTATTTCAGGCTTTCTCTTAACAACTGCTCTTCTGTTAGAGAATGTGGAGACCAAAATGGCCTTCTCCAACAATATTTTGAGCCAAAGCTGAGCAAGAAAGAGGAATGTTTCACTTTTGTAGACTTCTAAAAATGTTACTACACTCAAGCTGCTTAGCATTGTGCCTTTGTAGTAATTAGTTGCAATCCAAGTATTTTTATTTAATCCAATCCTCCCTGAATAAAGCCAACAAGCTTGTGCACAAATTAGCAACCTCCCACCAAAAAAAAGGGTGATTCATTTTAGTAAACACGAAGGCCTTATTTCAAGCACTACATCTTGCTAGCCTAAATCGAACTATATACTGGTCCACCCGTATATTCTGTAGCTAACAGAGGGCAAAATGATGAAATTATATCCTTACCTACATTTTGCACTGAACCACAAGTTCTCTTCAACTGTTAGGTTGCCATGCACAATGTCATCTTGTGGAACAAACCCGGTTATCTTCTTGTATGAATGGATTGATTCAGCTTTTCCATTTATAAGGATTGTGCCAATCACAGTACAACCAGTTGCTTTTCCTGTCAAAGCAGAAAGAAAAGTGGTTTTTCCAGCTCCAGATGGACCCATGACAGCTGAAACTCGCCCAGGACAAATTTTTCCAGTCACACATCGTAACACATGTTTATTTTTTCCTTTCAAACTAAGCGTAAGATCTTTAAAGGCAACCTCAATCAAAGGTCTTTTCCTTAATTCAACATCATCCCCCATGGATAATACTCCAGAGTAAGTCAGCTTTGAGTTATTTTCCTGCATAGCTTTTTCCTTCTCAATTTGACCATATGCATACTTGAAAATTTGGCTCCGTGTATTCAGTTTCTTAGCTTTTATTTTCTTTTGCAGATTCATGTCTCCAACTTCCAAATTGTGGCCTTCAGTATTATCAGGATGTTGCTCGATTACACGTGCCATCTGTTTAAGGTCGGTCCTTTCTTTCCCTATTACATGAGTTGATGGTAGACCAGGATCAGTTCCACCTTTGTCAAGACCTTTATGACTTTCTTCCTGCTTCACTGATTTTTTCCTAGAAAATGTACGGGATAACGATGTTTGTAGACCAGCTGCATGCTTCTTAGCAACATCTTTGGCTGACTTCCACAGTTCACCCCCTTGTACAACTTCCCGTGCACTTCTTGCTGCAGCTTCCCTGGATTTTGCCCGTCTTCTTTCTCTGATCGTGATGATCCGATCAGAGCAATTATAAATAAAGAGAAGAAGAATAGTCACTGCACCCTACACGAATAAGTACAAGGTATATCATTTCAAGCAAGAAAGGAATCTCATACTCGCACATGGGACACATGAAAAGTACAGATGGAATATATCTCTTCATGGCTTCATTTGGTAATGCCGTAATGCACATAAGCAGTGGCAGAACTAGGCCACAGTAGTAGAGAAGATCATCTAACCATTCACCCATTTCATATCCAATGATATACAATAAAGGCACAAATCACATACATACTTTTGACATTTAAGTTTATTTCCATGATTACTATTCCTTAGACTTCCATTTGCTATAAACAGTTAAAATTGAATAAATCCCAGAATTTCATCGCAAAGCGTATCATAAAAGAGCAAAATTCCTCTGATAACAAATCACTAATGGCTGTCCAAAATTGATATTGTTGTTTGCTTAATTTTGAAATACGAGAAAGAACAATCATAAAATGAATAAAGTAGTTATACTTAGTGGTTGGACCCATTAATCACCCCCCCCCCCAAGTTGATAGACTTAGCTCTGTACAGAATAGGGTTCGTTTTTACCACAGTGACCAGATCCAAATAGCAAATTGATTTCAAGTTTTCATAATCTAGTGGAATTGACAACCTGTTTTATAAAGGTCTTTTTCCTTTCAGAGATAGAAAGAACATAAAAGACTCAAAGATAACTCGATAAATAATGAATAAAAGCAAAAAAATTGGTCTGAGGATATTACTGCTACACAGCCACAAGGGGCTTCAGAATCTGTAAGAACTAAAGAATCATCTGGAAATCCTTTAGCAATATACAGAGGACTACAAAGTTCAGTTCCAAAAAGATATGATAAGAAGATTCAGTAGTCAATAAAACAGTACCACATCAAAACATGCACTGGAAATACAGTTCCAGCTAAGTATTGGTAACAGCACTGGTCAGGAAGGATAATAATAGAAATTAAAAAGGTAACTTACAACAAGCAATAAGCCATAAGCGGTGAGGTTCTGCGTTGTAGATCCCTCGTCACAATCAGTCATCTGTAAACATCCTGCATATTTCTACAAAAGTCACATGCCAGCTAAGTGTGCAGCACAGGAGAGCATTCAAACCACGAAGGATTATGCATGAAAAGAAACTTGGAATATTTAAAATGAAAGCTACTTCATATGGGAGTGCAACAGTGTACCATATAGCACGATAAAGATAAGCAATAATGAGATAGCATTTTCCTTATCCCAATCTCAATTGAATTTGTTTATTCTCTGTCCTTGGAAGACATCAAATTTGCTGAATACTTCAAAGTAATAGACACTTCCAAGATAAATTATGCACACACTCATTGGAGAAATATCAGAGGATTACTCGACTCCTACACAATCTAGCAAAAATCAGGTGGACTGGTTTAAAATGAAAGCAAATGGTTCTTTTCAGATTTCTGTTTCAGAAATGACGCCAAGAATTTAGCAAATGGTTGTTAAAATCAGATACTTCTATTTTAAATGTGTTATAATAAATTCAATGTTGTACTGCTTTCTTGAAGGTTGCTTCTACTTAATCCAGGAAGTCAGAGGCCTAGAAAGCTAAACATAGCAGCCCAAAAACTAAGTGCCCTTTTCTTCTCCAAGGACAGCAAGGGTTGAATTTGCAAAAATTAGAAAAGTCGGATTTTAAAGTTCTTTAGATTTGCTATTCCGAGAGGTTTGGGAACTCTTCAGTACTACTTTTCGTAGGTCCATCTCCTCAAGCTCGTAGCAATGTAACATACAAGCTGAATCTGACATTGTAACAGCTAATAAACTGAATTTAATCCCATAGGGTTATCACAAATCTTCAAATCATAAGGTAAAATAGAAACTTACTGTCTTCATGCGTTGAGCCTGTTCGGCAGTAATGGCTGCAGCAAGATGGTCATGTGGCATGTTAACATTTATCAAACTGTTGTAGAACTACCAGTATAACCTAAATAAACCAAAGGTCTATATATGCCACTTTAAACATGTAAAAGAAGTATGCTATAATGCAAAAAAAATGCTCAAGATCTGGGAATAATCAATACCCCCTACTGCACTCTATTGTTTCGACAGTAGTTGGACAGTATGATCCTGCTGAGCAGAATACCTCACTACTACTCCTAATATCAGCCCAAAAATAAGCTCCTCCACAAGTGTGATTTGGTTGTCCTTGAGGTAGCTTGTATGTGTAACTGCAAAATGATTCCATATTTATATTAAAAAGCATGCCAACGGAAAAGGAGATGACAAGAAGGAAAGGAACCTAGCTGGAAGCAAATGAACTTACGGGGCACAATAGCCAGTTTCGGTATTTAGTTTACCCAGCGGACAGTATGCGCCTCGTGGACAGGCTTTAATCATAGAAAATGCAAGATCAGGAATAAGAAAAGATCATGAATAAAGCTTGAAGGAGGATATACATATAGGGGCATCAAGTTCTCTGCATAACCGTCTTATTGCAATTAAAGTCCATAATATTTTATGCTTGTATAAAGCATTAAGCACACTGCCAGCACCAAACTACTCTTCATAATTTGTATTTTGTATCAAGACAGAAAATAAGTATTGAGAATGAACTACTGAATAGAAGGGAGGAAACACCCCCAGTGATACATACATAATACATTCAGCCTTAATGCTATACAGGTTCAAGTGACTTACGCATCATGCAAGTCAGTCCATGAGGGCAGAAGAAGCCTGCACAACAAGGCTGACAATGTTGAATCCTGAGAGGGAGTTCGTGAGAATTTGTCAGGTTAACCGCATGATCACCATCAACAGCACAAGCCCATCCTGGCTCACATCCAGAAAGCCAAGTTGTCAAATTACAGTTCTTGTTAGGTTTCATATCCTGCATCCCGCTCTGAATAATACTGGAAAAGTAAAATTTTATTTCTGCTGCATTGCAAACCCGCTGAAGCATATCTCCTGTAAAAGGTAAATCATATTAACTCATTGGTAATCAAACCAGAAGCAAAAGCTGAGTAACTGAGAAATTTTTTTTGTGATAGAGATCAAGATAAGTTTTGTCCAGCATAGGAGTTAATGAGTCACTAGGATACTTAGTCCGTAATGAAGTTAGAGATGTTTGGTTGAACTCAAGAGTATGGCTGAAAATAGTAGCAGTACGAAGACTTAGGGTTTGTTTGTGATCTGCTGATAAGGTACAATTTCGCTCATAAAGGTCACTTATAAGGTAAAACAGACCCTAAGATAATTAGTCAGGTAATCATTCATTGTTACATTGCATGCTCCAATTATAATTAGTTGTTAATCTTCAGATTTAAATGTTCCTTTATGCATGAATATCTTTTTCTTCCCCAATTCCCTCTTTAAGGTTGCCTTAGCACTAGGAAACAAACTCTTTCAGGACAAGGCTCGCTACACTATCCTAACCCCCGCCCTGCTTGAAGTGAATGCACAAGTAGGTTGTCTGTTTCTTTGTTGTTGCAGAGGACTAATATTCATATTGATTACAGAACTTGTACTATTTTTGTAAACGCAACTACCATGCACAATTACTCTACTAGACCCAAAAATAATGACAATATCTAAAGCTAGCTAATCAAAGGAATTCAGAAAAATAAGTGATCTTTTGGTCGTATTACAAAGACGGTAATGAAGCGATGATCAAATTTGCAATGGAATAGATGCATATATCTAGTCTTAAGGATAAGGACTAAGGAGTACCAAGTTTGCAGGCGGGCTAATACTCACAGTTTAAAAAGAAATTTTGAAAAGGCATTGATCATCATGTTGATCAAGAATGTGCCATCATTCATTGAAGATATGTCTTGAATAAGAAATCCATGCTATATTAATAAAAAAAGCCATTGCAAGAGATCCTCTGCTAAGATACTCCTTTTCAAGAAGACCGTATTCAACATATTGATTCTACACATGCAACTAAGGTGATGTTGAGGTTTAACTGACTTTTCATGATGGCGGAGCAAACTACACTTCCGAATTCAGTTAGTACCTTTAAACAGGAAAGCTTGGAACCAACTACTCATCACCAAAAATAAAAGGGTGTTCAAGGTCAAAATCAAATAAATACCATTTGTTTGGTTGACGCAATCTTGTAGGAATGTCATATCACCAGTGAAGTTGAAAGCCCTATCCCAATCAGTGGCCCTGCAAGGACAGCCAAAAGATTTCACTTTAAAAAGATGAATGCTCAGAGAAATGGAAATTTGAGTTTCAATGATACGAACACATTTTTCATGCAAAATCCGAATTTCTGAAGAATTTCCGGTCCCAACGCGTTAATGATGTCGAATATCTCGGCAAAGATTTCCTCCGTCGAAGCATTGAGGGCCGCATGTGATTCAGGAGGCATTGCCACATCACTAATATTATCAGACCCTGCGCATCTCCCATGGCTGGCGAAGCTCAATAGAAGAATGACAAGATAAACGAGAACAACGAACACCGAACGGAAGCCCTTTCGACGATTATTGGATCTGTTCGGCAACATCCCCAAATTCATAAGCCGGAAAAGCGGTTCCCGAAAATTAAAATTCCAACAGCCAGATTAAAATTGGGAATTGGAAGGAAATCGGAATCAGGTTTGTTGTTATGGAGGAATTGGGAGCTGAGATTGCCAAATCGGATCGAAATCAAAGGGTGGAACGAGAGAACGGATTTGGGAGAAATAGAGAACATGGTGGTGAAACGGGAGTGGTTTATAGAAGGCTAATTTTTAGCAGAAAGAATGGCGGGGAGAGAAAATGGGAAAGTTTCAGGGGTAATTAGAGCAAGCGAAGAGGCCACGTCTTTCATTTTGACTAGTGTTGGAGAGATCGGTGATCGTTCAGCCATGGCGGGAAACACTGCAAGCATACAACAAGTATCAACTATCAAGTGTACAGCATAAGTGACGAATTGACTCGCGTAGTACGGTATCTGTCTGTAGGTGGGTTTTTTTTCATAACTGTAGTTCGCACCTAAAATTTTCACTTCTCACCCTTTTTCACTTTCTTTATCATAAAGCCTATAATTTAATTTTAAAAAATTTAAACCTCCCACCAATAACAAAATATTTACAAAAAAGAATTTGTTATAAAATCTTAATGAAAGATCGCAAAATATATCTCCCAATGAAAACCGAATTTTCACTCGACCAAAAAATAAAACAAAATATTCACAAAAAGATATAAAATATTATTATATATAATTTAAAATCCTTATTTACTAGAATTTCTCCTACTTCTACACCCTAAAAAATACGTTAAAACACTGAAGAAATTTGTTACGTACAACAATGGAGTTTTTTGACATGATACTATGTGAATTCTATTTTATTAGTGAGAAGTAGGCTCAAAATACTCAAAATTGAGAGACGCCAATTCACTCTCTTATTATTATTCCAACGATGCTTATGCATTGTCATATCATGCTTATTAATTCATCAACAATATCAATATTCACAAGCATCAATTATTTAGATTAAAATACTTTTATCTCCTAAAATGGTATGAGCAATAACAATTCACCTTTGGCAAGTGAAAACACCCACCAAAGGTTAAAATTAGTTGCACTTCTTTCTTTTATTTTCATAGTTGCAACAATTTTTATTCTCCATGCCATATTACATCTACTAAGTTGAAAACTGGAGGACTTGGGAAGGATTGTACCCATTTTTTATGTTAAAACCAATATAAGTGAGAGTTAGTTAGCTAGCCTATTTAAAAGATAATTATCATAATAATACCATTTTTTATTTAAAAGAAAAAAGAAAAATATTATATATTAGCGTATCTAGTTAAGCAAGACATATTGTTGAATTTTTATTTTTATTTTTTGATAAGATAATAGTTTGGTATTGGGCTAGAATTACCCAATACCAATGGCATCCTAGCGGATGAGAGCAAGAATCTCTGGGTGTAATAATTGCAATTTTTGAATTTTAAAAGCATATCTTCTTTGCCTTAGTATGTAAGGAACCAGAGAGAGTGGATGGCCACGGCATATCTTCTCTGCCTTATCCAAAGTCTATCAAATTGTAAAAGAAAGAAAGAGAGGAAGAGGATGAGGACAACGACGGACTCGGTCTATCGAACACCTCGACACCGCCGGCAATCTTTTCCGCCCGTCCACCTCTATCTCCTTCTACACTTCACCTTCTTCTTCCTCCCCTTGGGTTCGTGGTTGCTGCAGAACCAAACCAGCAGGAGAACCAGGACGGAGCTACGGATTCGGGAAGAAAGGTTCGAATCCTTACCGTCGGTCTCTTTCTCGCCTCGTTATGCGACGCCGCCGGCAATCACTAGTCCCTCCGACCACCACCCACCGCGAGGGCTACTCCCGGGCAACCCCTAGCCGCCCTCGAGCTCGGGGATCGAGCCACTATCGAGTTAAACGAGCCATGGGCTCGAGTGAAGGTATATACGATCGAAATTAATTAGCGGGTTGATTACGGAGCCACCGTAAGGGTCTTTCGGTTCCGCTTTGCTAATTAAATTTATGGTTTTTATAATCTTGACGTTGATACGGTTCCACGGGTTCAAACCGCTCGGAAAAACGGACGTCCGGATCTTCAGTTATAGAGAATACAAGTTTTGACACCGATTGGCAGGTAAAGGACTTCGGATAATTACTCGGGATTCGTTGTTAATCCATTTGATCCGAGATTTGGTCACCTTTAAGAACTGTTGCTAATGAACAATTTTTATTCAGAAAATTGTTTCAAAAGTGAAGCGGATAATTAGTTATAATTCCGCCAAGATGGCTCCTTAAAGCATGATAACTAAGGATTTATTATATATCGATATTCGGAAATTAAATCGTTTATCGATTAGGAAGTTGTAGGAGTTGAGAATACAACTAAGAGGTGTTTCTGTGAGCTCGTTGCTGAGAAATCCTTTTGTTATATTTGTCAGAAGGATGATAAAGATTACTGTTGGAATCACTAAGGACGTTGAGCACGCCTTCTAAGGCAAGTGGACGATTCTCTCTTGCGTTATTGTTATTAAATGAGGAATTGAATCCCATTTAATATTTGCGTTGGGAACAACTTGTATGATTAATAAAATATGATAGGATGTTGTTTTGTTAGAAATAATGACCATATTGTTATTCGTTCAGTTTCGCGATAGAACTGGATTTAGGTCCGTTATGTGTGACCTTGTATGTTGTCTCATGCTGAGACATTATTGTGAAGTAAATTAGTTTCCAGGGGTAGGAGCCGAGTCTCTGATGACCTCTTTATAACACAGTCTATGTTGGGAGGTTTAGTTCGCTATCATATCTCAACATTCGGGTCATGACTCATACCTCACTCAACGTTGGAGGAGGTGTTATGCACTCTAGCTAAGTGCAATTGGTACTAGTTGTTCGTCAATGATCATGGATGAAATAATCCCTCTCATCTTGACGTCACATGTACATGTGGATTCTCGGCGGTTTCAGTCGATTAAAAGTTACCAACATGTTTGTGAAAAGTTCTGAAAGTAATATAAGATGATTAAGTGCGTTAGGCACATTAATGTACCCGGATGGTTAGTCTATTCGATAACCATTCTTGCTCCCGGTTACGAATGATTCTTAATCAAACTTTGATTAAGTCAATCTGATTAGTCGACGGAGACTTTTCAAAATGTGATGTGATTAATATGAGTTCCCAACAATTGTTTATGCTTCTTAAAGAAACCACAAGCGGTGGTGTTCTCTCTCTTGATTATGCAAGTCTCATACTTTTTCTCTATAAGACTGCTAATTGTTGGATCAATCCGAGTCTAATCGGATTTGGATGCC
Source organism: Fallopia convolvulus (assembly GCA_964016875.1). Lineage (NCBI taxonomy): Eukaryota > Viridiplantae > Streptophyta > Magnoliopsida > Caryophyllales > Polygonaceae > Fallopia > Fallopia convolvulus. The sequence goes on from OZ024733.1 coordinate 32,584,051, forward strand.
AATATGTTTAGTTACAACCATAAGAACCAAGTTAGATTCTCCGCTTGCTTAGTCTTTCATTAGACTAACCCGCCCATCTTCTTTTCTTTTATATGGTCGGCTGGTGTCCACCGTTGTATACGACACATCAGGTATTTCTTGGAAGTTGATTCAAGAGGCGGATTCAGAGGTTTGAAGCTCCAGAAGTTCAAGAAAGGTTTCCAATGGCTATACTTGAGTGAAGATCATGGTTGAACTACTTCAAAACGAAGCTGAGTTTCAGAAATAAGAACTTAAGGAAGACTTGATGAAGATTTTGTTTAAATAGAAGGTTGTTCTATTTATTTACTAATTCTTTTTAAGTTAAGGCTTGTATAAGACCTTTTATTCTCTTTTCCGCTGTAAAGTTTTACTTAATTTTGTTAGGTTTTAAATGGTTTCATTTACCTTGTTTTAGTTTGTTCAGTCAGTTTAAAGCCTTGGGTAGCTTCGGTTTAGTCTTAATTGGGGTTACTGGCGGTAATACCTCCAGGGTAGGAAGGGGGTGTTACACTGGGGGTGAAAGCCTACCATCATAGAGGGAAAACATAGACTAGATGTGCAATTTTGTCAACAAAAGAATTAGCATTTCTATAAATGTGGGAGATGATCATGTCCTCTAAGGAGGAGCATATCATCTGGAAATCTGTTACTAACATTTCAACTTTCTATTTCCAATTTTCGTATACCTGATTTAATAGCTAGTTGAAGACTCTTACATAAAGCTAGTGTTTTAGCTTGTAGAATCGATCGTTCTCCCATTCTTTCGCATCCTATCCTCACCATTTATCCCTTACTGTTTCTAATTATAAATCCAATTGAAGTGTTTCCATTCATATTTTTGGACGCATCTGCATTTAATTTGAACAGCCCTCACGAGGTTTTCTCCATCCCTCCCGTCGTCTATGGCCTGTTGTGTTATTTGGTTTTGGGCATTTGTTTTCACTTTCTGAATTTTCTTGCATGGCCTTTTCCCAGTTTTTCCGTTGACTTTGAACTGATAAAAGGTTTGTGATGACATTCTAATTATCAAAAATTGTCATGTTTCTATTATACCATATAGACCACCACCCAGTCAATTTAGTGGCTATTTCATTTTTTCCAATTTTGCTCTGAAGTTCGTATACAATTTCCTTTACACTTTCATTTTGATAGTTTAGTCTCTATGTTATTCTATCATAGTTTTCATGAATAAGTGACATTGTTTATAGAGTATAAGAGGATTTTAAGAATAAATGTATAGAATCCTCCTCAGTAGATGAGCATAATGGACATTCTTGTGTAACCGCTATATTACCTTTTGCCAATCTTATTTTTGTTGGGAGTCCATCAAAACACAATCTCCACACAAAATTCTTCACCTTAGAACTTAGAGCACCTCCATTGATGAGGGACCTAAAGGGTCTCTCACCAATAAATAAATATTCTTCACCTTAGAACTTAGAGCATCTTCATTGATGGGAGTCCATCAAAACATAATCCCTCAAGGTCTCTCAAGGTCCCTCATTTGAGGGACTCTTAGAGACCCATCAACCCAAGTTGTTTTTTAATGTTATTAGTTTATTCTATTTTTTTTTGATAGGGACTCTCCCTGAGACCCCTAATGAGGGTGCTCTTAGGAGGCGCATTTAGAGACCAAATCCAGTTCCAATTTTTTGTCTCTAGATTCCTTTGTTTTGTTATCATTCTAATTGTCAATTCCATTGTAAACCATTCGTTTGTACTCGGCCACCAGTATAGTCTATCATGAATATCGTGTTTTGGGATTGGTATGTTCAGAATTTTATAAGATATATTGTTGAATGGTAGAGAATCTAACAAATATCTTAATATATTGTTTTTATATTTTTTTGTTATTTTACATTAGAAGAAGGTTATTAAAGTAGATTTATTGTGTGAAGTTTAGTAAAAGGATCTGATGTATATCATTTCCTCTTTTTTTTCGCGCCCTACATAGGGTGGTCTAGTGGTAAGAGGCATGGGGATTTTGGGAGGTTTTCGATCCTTGCCACCGCCCCTTTACTTGGGTGAAAAATCATGTCTCTCCATTCTCCCTGTCACTAGGTCAAATCGGTCGGCGCAAGCTGGTTTACTTGGTCTGTGTGCTTTGCCGACTAGTTCACGGACACGGGGTTTACCACCAAAGGTGGGTTCCTCATTACTAAAAAAAAATAGGTAGTTTAAGTGGTAAGAGGCATGAGGGATGTTGGGACTGATGTTCGATCTTTGCCTTTGTCTCTCCATTCTCCCTACCATTAGGTCGAGTCGATCGATGCAAGTCGGTTTACTTGCTCCATGCTCTTTGTCGGTTAGTTCACAGACCCTGATTTTACTACCAAAAGATGGGTTCGTTGTTACTGGAAAAAATCTAGTAGTTTTTTACATTTCTCTTTTGGTGAGTTTTATTTTAGGGAAATTCTTATTTAATATCTCAAGCTTATGCCCTTTTTTGGTAAGTTTTATTTTAGTGAATTTTTTTGATATCTTCTTTTTTGTGTCCTAAAAACATTTATTCTTCATACTACTTTTGAAGTTTTGTCTTTTTATCTTCTCTTAGTATACTTCTTTGGTTTGAATTAATATTTGAATTCAAGTTTATCATTGTGTTAATCACCCTTAAATTATTAGGATTCGACTCTTAAAAACACTTAAATTTATAACCAAACTATCTTGATTTGAATTTCTAAATAATCATCCATTTAAGGGGTTTTGAGGGTACTTGTTTAAAAATTAAAATCGGGATGGTTCAATTATGAATTTGGATATTTTAAAAGTCGAATCCTACTAATTTAAGGGTAAGAAATACGAACGATGGACTTGAATTTAATTAATTCAATCCGAAGAGGGACGCCAACCGGAAAATTGAGAGTCGCAACATAAAATCAATGATTGCGCAAACAAACTGTCTAAATTAAGGGTAGTTTTGTGTATTTTTTCTTGACAATAGTCTCATTAGTTTAAGAAATTCAGATTGTTTTCAACTTTTCATACTTTTATCGTGGCCCACTTGTCTGCTTTCGATCTCTCGTCAGTCATCCCCGCCCCTGTCTCTCGTCACTTGTTCGTTCTCATTGTTTAGGGTTTCTCTCTCTCCTCTCCCTTTCCTGATTTACTCATCAATCTCAACCTTTCGCTCTCCACCACGTCAATCTCTCCCCTTCACCACAATTTAAAATAGGGATTCCGATCTATCTTCATCTTCAAAGCTCCAATTGAACCTCTAGCTGCTTCCCACATCTCTCCCTCTTTTGATTAGGCTTCTAGCTTTTGACCATGTTTTGGAAGCTCGGTTCGTTGTCTGCTTCATCACCCGTGAGTTGAACAAAAAATAGCTGCTTTACTTGTTATTATTATTTTTCTTCGAGTTTTTTTTTTGTAAATTGCTAATTACCCTTTGAATTGATGGCACTGAGCTAGTTTATTGCTTCTAATCCATTTTTTCGCTACTTTGATGAAAATGTGCTGGATTAGCATCGTTGACGTGTTTAGTTGCATGGATTTGTGGGTTTTTAATGTGTCTGTATAGCTGGTGCTGTTGAATTAACAGTGTTTATTCTGCCGCTATTTTTCCAGGATTGTTAGACTGCACAAGTTCCCTCCCCCCTCTTTCTATTTCGGTTTGCCAGTAATGATTGTCTATGCTAAGAAGATTATTTGGATTTGGTCTGGCGGGCTTTTCAGATTCACTTGATCATTTTGAGTAATTATGTTATATAGCAATAGAAATTGAATCCTCTTACCCGCTACAATGAAAGAAAAAACCCGTCAAAGAACCTCTTTTCTCATGGTCACATCAAAGTGAAAAACCTCATGTACTTTTTATAAATATTAATGACCCTTTATGTATTCTAGGACTTAGAGCCCATCAAACTGCTATAAGATTCTCTATAGTTGCTCTTGAGACTTCCGTACCATCTTTTCTAGCATGACATAAATATATTTCTTTACTTTGACTGTTAGATAGTTGTTATATGAACTGTCCAAAATTGAGTTATTTAACCTTGCTTGTGTAAGCAGTTGTGAATTTGATGTGGGATGTACAATGGTTATACCATGAAATATTATATGATGATTCATCTTTAATGTTGAGGTCTAGAAGAACTGTACTTTAAAGCATGAGTAAATCAGAAAAAGTTTGGTTTTGGAGACAACATTTTCTTCACACAGAAGAATTCAACAATAGCCATATGAATTGAAGTGAAGGAACTTAGATCCACATGATAGATGTAGAGGCTTTAGATTTATTTTTGTGCAATGCACAAAGTTTATATTAATTTGTTATCTACTGACGCATGGATCTTATTATATCAAGGCTCTACAATATGCATCCTGAAGAAAGAGAATTTTGCTTAATTGTGACCATAGATTTAACACAATTTTATTCCAAATTTGGACGTGTCAGGATGAATAGTTTACTATCTGGAATTAAAATTATTTTATAGAGACCAAAGAAAATTCAGTTATTATTGTCACATAGCTGAATTTCAGTTTTTCTTGGGTCTATTAGGCGTACCCCCTTTCCCTTGGGCAGGGGTACCCCCATCTTGACCCCCCCCCCCAGATTCCGCTGTAGCGGAGCCTCACTGGGTCAATGATGATGATGATGATGATGATGATGACGATGATGATGAGAGACCAAAGTAGTAAAAGCTTTTTGTTCAGTTATATTGTTGGCTGCTTGGTCTTCTTTAAGTGTCTGCTCTGTTCTGTGGAGTGAGAACGTGGCAGTTAGAACAACTTCTAAATTTAATCTAAAAGGACCTTGTGTTTGTTCTTTCCTTCTTGAATATATAAAAATATTTTGTGTTTCTCTAGGTTGATGCGGTATTAGACAAGGATAATTTCACCTTGGAAGAGCTTCTGGAAGAAGAAGAAATAATCCAAGAATGCAAAGCTCTTAATAGCCGTCTCATTAATTTGTAATAAATATCTTTACCATTTGATTCATTTGATCTATATTTTAATACAAAAATATGGGTCATAATTGAGGTTTATAAACATACATAGTCTACGAGATAGAACACAAGTGGAGCAGTTGCTGCGGTACATTATTGAAGATCCTTCTGAAGACGCTGATAGCAGAAGAACCTTCAGGTATGATATTTCTTGTGATAAAGATTGTACATGAAATACATTGCAATGCTTAAAATTAACATCCAGATATCAATATACAAAATAAAAAGAGAAATTTCTACCACCCAAATATTTTTTTGAAATCTCTTTATACTTAAAGTAGAAAGCAAAATGCTTAGATGTCTGCTCTTCTAACTCTTTACTGAAAGTTGGGTTATTATTGTAGCCATCTCATCAGTTTTGGCTTTATATGTACGCCATTTAAGATGCCTGTTGGTATTGTAATTCGTGGTTAGAGAATTCGTTTATTAGTTGCCCTATAAATTCTTTGTATGATTGGCCTTGGTATTGTGAACCCAATAATTTACAAGGGCTCATTTAATGATCATATGGAAAGGTGTGATGATGTGAGATTGCGAAAATGGCTATTTTTCATTTTTAGTCATCATAACTTGTTACAGTTGACATGGAAATATGAATTACAAAATGCTATAGGAACATTTGTCTTGTAGAGGAGTCTATTTCAATGTTACTGTTTACCAATAAGTCTTTATAAGACATGCTTCTAGGTTTTCTAGTAAGTAAACAGACTTTTTATGCTTTGTGTTATGCATTTTGAGTTGTTAAAGCATCACTGTTGCTGTCACAGTTGAGAATGTTGATTTGCGAATGGACATGGCTTGGACTTGCAAAATTTAGATGAAATAGGCTGAAGTGCCAACTAGCTGAATTTTATTTTCCTTGTTTGCATTTTAAAGACCCAACTGGCTGCTCATTTTTAATAGTAGTGCTACCCTCTAGTTTCTTGATTACATAATATTAAATTTGTTCTTTTCTTTTGTAAAATAGGTTCCCATTTGTTGCATGTGAAGTCTTTGCTTGTGAAATTGATGTTATTTTGAGGACTTTGGTGGAAGAAGAGGAGGTAAGAAAATCAGTTGCTGAGTTGCATACTTGCATGGTGTCAAATTATTTTTAGAAGTTTGAATATTGAATGCTTATATGATATAATTTGCTTGTCTTGTGCTTGCAGCTTATGGATTTATTGTTTTCATTTTTGGATCCAAACCGACCTCACAGCCCCTTGCTTTCTGGTTATTTTAGTAAGGTACATTTCATACTCACGTTTCTATTAAATGACTGCTTCTGCTTCCATAACTGATTATGATGGCGGAGAGGGAACATAGCTGAAAGCTGTGCATAGGGCCTCTTCTATTCAATGTTTTTCTAATGCACTCTATGTTGGCATAGGTTGTTGTTTCCCTCATGCTAAGGAAGACTGTTCCACTCATGAATTATGTTGAAGTAAGTATCTATTTTGGCTTATCTTTTTAGCTTAATGGTGTATCAAATGTTCTCTCTTCTTTTGCTTGCTAGAATTTTCACTTTTAATTAGATGTTTCATAATAAAGAATGTAATCTTCACGGTTGGTGTTTGATTGGCATCACATACCTGGATACTTCTAGGTATCTTTTGACATGTGACAAGCTCCTTTGACTCTGAAGCTGATTCAGTCACTCCTGCATGCCTATAATCTGTTTCCAGAAAAAAGGGAGGCATTTTGGCTTTCTCGTAAATATAATGTATGTTTAGGGAAACATTTGTAAAGGAGTGATGCATCAGCTTCCAAGCTAAATTCTATTTAAGTATGGGTTTGGTAGAAACAATGGGGTGCACTTGCCTGTTAAGATTAACGGATGTTTAGGGGAACATTTGTAAAGCAGTAACCACATCAACTTCTAAACTAAATACCATTAAGTATGTATTAGGGTCTAGGGCTTAAGAGTTAGGAAGTTGCTGTGTGCGTTTTCACCCCTTGCTGGCTTTAATATGGATGTGTGCTGTACTGCCGTGTGTGCTCTTTTGCTTTGGGTGTTCTTTTCATGTCTCTCTCTTGCCGTTTGACTTTGCTTACTCTAAGTCTATCGTAAACATCTTCTCGACTTGTTTTGTGTACAAGTCTGACCCCCAGACCCAGAGTGCACGGCATTCACTGGGTAGATGTTGTAAGTATGGTTAGGTACTTAGGTAGATTCAATGAGGTGCACTTGCTTCTTAGGACTAAGATGAAAGGGATTTAGCCTACTAGGAAGAATTGAATCTGTGTGAGCCATTGTAATTATAACTTATGATGTGTTTCAACTCTGATAAAAAAAAAGTGTCCATGGCAAAGTCTTGATGAAATGTGCAACAAAAAATGAGAAGAATTGACCACTCAATTGTCTCAAGGTGATCAAAGTGAACACATGCTTCAAGTATACTAAAAATAAAAAGAGTTGACTTATATGCTGCCACTATCTTATGATTGTTTTTGCTTCTTTGGTTTATTGTTTCTTGATCTGTTATTGATATTAAGTGTTTTTTGACAGGCACACCAGGATATTATCCGCCAATTAGTTGATTTGATTGGAATCACGTCTATTATGGAGGTCATGAATGTTATCTCTCTTATCTTTTTACTCTATTATGTAGTTTCTTCTTTCAGATTTCTACTCCGGAAAGCTTCATCTGACGTACTTTGGGAACTCTTGCCTGGGCTGTAAACAGGTTTTGGTTCGCCTTGTAGGGGCTGATGACCATGTTTATCCTAGTTATCTGGATGTAATCCAGTGGTTGTCTGACAGCAATCTGCTAGAGATGATTGTGGATAAATTGAGTTCATCTGTAAGTAGAAGCTTTTCTTTTTTCTTTGATCCTTTTGTAAGCCTCTGGTTCTATAACTTGTTAACTTGTGCATCTGAAATTCTGAATCTATCTTGACTTGTCCTTAGTATCTTGTCCTTACTTGATGACTGGCAGGCTGAACCACCCTCTCTTAGTTTGTGAAATTTTCATTCGTGGTGTGCATTGTTACATTGCTAATGCTCAGCAACAAAGCAGTTATAATTCACTGTAGACGTGTGTTCTCAAAGAAAGTATGTTGTGTAGCCTTGGCATCCTTACTTGTTTCCCTGTTCCCATCTTTTTTTTTTCTTCCATGGCTCAGAGTCCTCCTGAAGTTCAAGCTAATGCTGCAGAGACTCTATGTTCTATTACTCGCAATGCAGGGTCATCCCTTGCCACAAAACTATCCAGTCCAAGGTTTATTTTGATGATCTTTTCTTGCTATACATAGTATACTTGCTCATTTCTCTTACTGTGCATGTATTCACTAAGTTATGTCCTTCTTAATAGTTTTGTTGTGAGGATTCTTGGTCATGCTCTTGAAGAATCACATTCCAGATCCGGTCTCGTTCATTCATTGTCTGTATGTATTTCACTGCTCGATCCAAGAAAATCATTTTCATCTTGGATTCATTCTGTACGAGGTCAACATATGTATGAAGCTCCCATCACAGTAAATGTGGATACTGTTAATGCAATGCTACCTAAACTAGGTTGGTGTTAAAATGATTTATTTTGTCGATTGCCTGTTCATAATCATTTACTACATTATAGATTCTATGCTTGAAGCGTTTAAATGTATCTTCTTTTTGTTGTTTTTTTAGTTCTGATTTATAGGCATCATCACTTTATTTTTTATGTGATTTGCCTAAACCTAAATATTCTGTGTCTTTTGATTTTGCTTGAAACTTTTGTGCAGGTGATCTTCTTTTGCTTTTAAATCTCTCAACTGATGATAAAGTTTTGCCTATGCCTTATGGTGAGTTAAGACCTCCTCTTGGAAAGCATCGACTTAAGGTTAGTCTATTACCTTTCTTTTAAACTTTACATACTATTGGTTGTGTAAATTTATTCTCATCTCCTTTCTCACATTTGATAATGGTGTGCTTGGTTATCAACGCTTTCTTCCGGTTGCAGTTTATTTGCTCAGACCCAATTTATATTTTTCTATTATTTCATAATAAATTTCTCTAGTCTGTATTCAAATTATTCTGTAATGAAGATATCAATATGTGTGCCTAGCACCTAACATGACTTTAAGTGTGCTCTAAATATAAAAGATCCTTGTTGCTGTTGTTGTGCACCATATAAGGCTTTCTGGCATCCAATATAATCACAGGAAAGGACTAATATCAACTATAAAGTTCCCAAAATATGTTCGAAGTTCTATTTGAACTGCTGCTGCATTTCCCTCTACCTGATCTGCCTACAGTTTTTTTTTTCATATCTATTCCTGCAGTCATATCTTTTGCCTCTATCTATGCCTTTGAGCATGATTTGTTCTAAATAACTGATTTCAGATTGTGGAGTTCATTGCTATTTTGTTGAAAGCTGGCAATGTGGCTGCAGAAGAAGAATTGGTCAAATCAGGGACCATTAAGAGAGTGCTGGATCTCTTTTTTGAGTAAGCAGTCATTACAATTCTATTTCCGACTCTTTGTAGTTTACAACAATTATTTAATTATTATAGATGAGCCCTACTGCCCTAGTAGAGCAATAGTGGATATACAATTTTTTATTACGTAAGAATATCTTTTCTTGGATCTATATACTTCTGCTTTTTGTTTCAGGGTCTGTCATTTGTAGCTGTAGTTATTTATATCATGAAACTAAAATTCATGAGAAAATTGTAAGTTTTGGTGAGCCCTTTAAGATCGGATTTTGGTTGGATCCTGCCAAACACTGAAAATAAATGAAAAATTTGTGATGGGTGAAGGCAATGGCTTTTCGGGAAACTGTAGGGGTTTGGTCCTGAGATAACATGTTACTTAATAGGTATACCGATTGTAGGTACCCATACAATAATGCATTACATCATCATGTTGAGAGCATAGTGCTGTCGTGCATGGAAAGCAAGAATGATAACGTCATTGATCATCTCTTTAAAGAGTGTGATTTGATTAATAAAATTCTCCAAGCAGACACACATCCAGTGCTTTCATGTAATCTAACTCAGGTACGTACATGTTCTCACCTTTCTATAGTAATATCATATTAATCATGTCATCCATGAGGTATATACAGGACAAAGGCTGTAGCAAGAAATGATATCTCATCCTTGGTTTGTCGCTCATGATCTTATGATAAATCATGGTTAGGACTTTTGATTTGTAGATACCTTTCCTATAATCCTATGTGCACCAAAGGTGATTCCTGTTCTATCATTAATGGGTACCGTGCCTCTAAATTTACAATTTTTTTTCCTAGTTATCATATATAAGTTTATTTTGCATAGCTTAAGCCATACAAACTCATCTTACGACAGAGGTTTTCACTGATACCAAACTATTTCTCTTTCAAATGTACCCAATTCTGAAACTCTATATTCTCCAATTTCTGATTACATTTAACTCCAACCTAACATGTTAATACTAAGTTTTTCAGTTAAAATTATAATAGAATTAAAAAAAATTGCATTGAATCACATTAATAGGTGTGGAAAGTGATCTATTCAGAAAACAGTTTCTTGCCTAATACATTAAAAGAAAAGAATATGGATCCTTGTCCAACCAGTCTGTGTGCATCACTACTAGATCAGTATGGATGGCCAAACACAAATGCTGGGTTGGTCGAATCTCGGGATGAAAGGGTGCAGTGTTGTGGTGGAGTTTGATAAGAGGCTGGTAACTCTGCATGCTCTTGATGGTGGAAGATAGGATTATTGTAGGATCATGCAAATAAAAATGAGCTAGGGCACCTGTTGGTGCAGGCTGGGGTTTGATGGGCTTTAGGGTCTTTTTGGAGCAAATTTGGATTTGGGGTGGGCCTAGCTAGAAAACAAGTATCACTTTGTAGGAATTGTTTTCCATTTGTATAAAAGGTATCTTACAAAATTTAAATAAGTACCTAGACATAAAAAACCTAGAAGATAGAACTAGCAACAATGTTTTAAGCCTCTTTTTTCTTCCTCAGTGGTGGCAAGCTAGTATTGTGCTCCGTGGGCTCCATCTTGTTGCAATTTATGGTCCAAAGTAACTTGTACGTGACTTCTACATGATCTACAGAAACCTTGGATTTTATTTAATGCCCCCTTGTTAAAGGAAAAGTATCTACAAATCAAAAGTCCTATGAAACTTTATAGTTAGACCTTGATATTACATTGTTAATGCAGCCAACTACACCCGCTTCTGGGAAGAAACTGCCACGGGCTGGGAATCTTGGACATATCACCCGCATGTCTAACAAAATTCTTCAACTGGGACAGAACAACAGGCTTATCCAGAGTTATCTGCAGGTGATTTCTAATTTTCTATACCTTGACTTGCAAGGACTTAATCCAACGTCTTATGTATCCCACAAAATGATGTCAACTACAACAACTACTACTCAGTATAACCCGCTTGAGCAGGGTCTGGGGGGTTGGGATGTACACACCCCTTCCTTGAATAAGTCAGGAGGGTGTTTCCGACCACAAAATGATATCATTTTAATATTTTTATGAACTTTTTATGTTACTTGTATGTTCTTACATTCTCAGTAAACTCTTCACCATATTCATTGTTATTTGCTGCATTTACCTTCTTGATGTTTTCATGTGCCATATTATCTATTTTCTTGAAGATATCTTACTGTTTTTTAGGTTCTGTCATTACAGTGTTCGTCTTCTTGTCACTTAAAGGCATTAGTGTTTGTGTGTTATGGAAATTATACTGCATCCTGAAATGATACAATTGCTTTCAAAAGTCATAGTTGGCATGTTAATACATTCATTTTGTTCAGGAAAATGGTGAATGGAATGAGTGGCAGACTACTGTGTTACAGGAAAGAAACAGGGTTTGGAATGTCTACCGATGGGATTGTGGGTATGCATCTGCTCTTTAGATTATCATTTTATAATGCGGTTTCTTTTTGCTTTCCAATACAATTATCCTAAGATGGGTTGTGGTATTGCACCTATTTGCGCTTTAAGGGTCAATGCAGGATTTAATACAATTTAATGCAAAATAATGCATTAAATGGTGTAATCCAAACGCACCATGAGACATTCTTCAAATGAAGAATGTCATAGGTTACAAATTTACAAATATCATAATGTTATTGTAAGACTTTCTTCGAATGAAGTATAGGCATATGTTGCAAATTTACACTGTCATGCTTGCCTTGGGTTTTTGACTTTCTTCAAATGAAGAATGGCGTAAGCTCGTCAATGTTCTTTGCACTGTTTTATCCTTTGAGCAGTTTCGTGTATAGTTAGCTAGTCTGGATACAAAACTAGTTTTGCATATTCTGTGAAACATTACTGGTGCACTGTATGCAGTGCTTCCTTAACCTGGTGGTTTCTCTTAATCTTCCAAAATGATGTAGTGCTTGGGATGATTTTTTGGGGCACGAAAAATAAGGACTGCCAAAAACTGAATTTAATGGAGATCATTTTGTTCTCTTAGCATCTTAACTTGGGAAATATGTATTTGGTTTTCTTTCAATCTATGATCAACTGAAGTTTATTTGTGCAAGAAGTGCCCACTATCTGTGATAAATTCTTGTTTTTTTTTCCTAAGTGGTTTCGTAACATTGATTCTAAAAAGGTTTTGTTGAGTTCTTGTTAAAGTGTCTGGAACCAAATAAATTACTGTTGCTCAATGTATACGTGATTAATTAACTAGTCTTTGGTTCTAAAAAGGATTTTTTTTGAGTTGTTTTCCTTTGTGATTTAACATTTAGAGTTTCTGTTTTGTTTTTTTCCAATATTCTTAACTTGAGGGTCCAGTTGTAACAAAGCTTTCTTTTTACATTGATAAGATCTTATTCCCTTCTCCATGGTTTAACACTCTACTTGTGGCAGGCGTCCAACTGCATTGCTTGATAGAACAAGGGACAGTGATGATGATATTCTTCACAGTAGAGATTATGATATACCTGCTCTATCTAATAATCTGAGCCAGGTTTGCCTGAACCTATTCTTTTATTATTCAACAATGTATTTCTCTGCACTAAGGTAATCTTAATGCCAATCTGGTTATTGCAGGACAATGGAACTATGGAGCGAGAAGATGAGGTATATCTTGCACACTTCTTGCTTACTGTGCTCTCATCTTCTTGGTTAATATATTATACACACGCGCACGCGTGCATACACACACACACACACACACTCCATTGCCCTGTATGTTCTTTTGTTTGAAATAGAAAAAATCATGTTGACTGCAGGATGTCTACTTTGATGATGATTCTGCTGAAGTCGTGATATCTTCTTTACGGCTTGGTGATGACCAAGGGAGGTGGGTTAAAACTCATTTGGCCCTTCATTTGATTGCTACTATAAACCTTGTATTCATAATTCTTTGATTATTATCCTAGTTATAAACTTATAATGGTATGTGTATTTTAACATTGCAGTTTGTTTACAAACTCAAATTGGTTTACTTTCCGGGACGAAAGTATTGACGATACTTCTGAGCTCTCTGACAAGATGGATGAGATCAACTTGAATGACAACACACTTTCTGGTGATAATAGCAGTAGTGATGATGAGGTTGTAGTAGATGAGGATGAAGAACAGTTGGTCCAAACCAATGATCACAACTCCACAATCCAAAATAAAAGCTCTGATGACCCTGAGAAAATGATCATGGACAGTGAAGTGGGCCCTACACCTATTATAAAACAAGTTGATCAGTCAACTCCAAATCCTGTTATTTCATCCAGCTCTGCTGAAAACGGTACTTCTAATCCAGAGGCTAATGAAGCGTCCTTAGCCCATGCAGATAACACTAGCAAGATAGTAACAACTGCCACATCTTTGTTTGAAGAGGATGTTGAGTTTGTGGGAGTTGAACCAGAAGGTACAGAAAAGGCCATGGATCAGGCTTTGAAGGAAGGTATAGTAGGGGAAGCGGGGCCCATGAAGAGGAATCCGAATGGCTCAGTAGAGGAAACCACCCCCACCGATGACAGCTCAGCAGGGATGAAGAAGGAATTCAATGATTCAAATTATTGGAGGGTTGAGCAAGAGGTTGCTGTTCTTGAGTGAGGTTGGATTGACTCCATTGGTAAGCTCTCTTTTTCCTCTTGAGAAGACATGTGTACAGTATAATTTTGGGTCTTTTTGTTTATCGTTTCCCATGTTTGATTGAAGGATTAAATTATTATTGATGAACAGCGTCATTTGCTGTTTTAGTGTGTTCTATATATCATTGCAGCAATTTTGTGTATCCAGAAAATGCAAACTTGCCGGTTTGGAGTCGGTGTTACCCACATCGAATATTTGAAAGCAATCGAAGTTTTGGTCTGTTGGGCCTGTTACCCTGTTGGGCCTTCTTGGGCCACTATCTTTTTTTTTATTATGTTCCCACATCGAAATTTTGATGACAAATATTATCCTTTACTAGTTGTACCCGTCGTACCATGTACGACTACGATTCGACATTTTATAGACATTATAAATAGGATATTAATAAATAAAAATATAATATAAGTAATTTATTATTCGACATTTTATAGACATAATAAATAGGATATTAATAAATAAAAATATAATATAAATAATTTATTGCTCGCAGAATGTATAATTTTTTAATCAATATAAATGATTAAATTTAATGTTGAGAATGAAGATATATTATTAAGATAAAATAATTACATTTCTCTTTTTCTTTGATGATATTTTATAGATATTTAATTAAAAAAAGAAGATAAAATATGGGGAAGAGATAAGAATTTAAGAAAATAATAGTTAACTTAATAAATAAGATATAATAAATTATGAAAGATAAAGATAATTTAATTATATAAAATACTTAAATGTAATTAATTTAATTTAAGATGGGACCAAACTCATTTCGTAGTTCGATAAGTAAAGATTAGATAAGATTAAATATTATATTATTCATATTTTATTACTCTCCGTTCTCCATGTAAGAGATTATCAAATATTTGAATATATTTATTAAATATTTTATCATCTATTTTTGATAAACATTATAAATATTTACCATTAATTTTTTATTATAAAAAAATAATATATATATATATATAAATAAATTCGTCAAAAGATATATGCATAAAAGATTTATATTTATTTTGAAGTATTTTAAATGTTTTATCTTTAATTCTAAATACTTGTATAAGGAAAGATTTCAAAAGATATTGTTATACTAAATAGATATTTGTTTGATATTAGAGATAAATTTAAATAGTTAAAAAGAATTTCATAGAAATTAGAAAGAAGTTACAATAATAAAAATTGATATTATTTTTTAAATATGTGGTGGGGCCAGAATCGTTATGGTGGCTAAAAAAGATATAGCTTTAATATATAGTTAGAGATAAGCATGGAGAAGCAAATGTGTAATTGCCCAAGTGGGGGGCATTAGGGGATGGTGGGGATTAGCTTACCGGGTCGGATGCGGGTTTGCAATGCTTAACCCACCCTCTCCAACTTAAAAGGAACTCTTGTGAATAGTTGGGTTATGGGTCAGTGGCGGATCCGAAGCCATCTCATTCTGGTCTGCTGGGCCTGTGGGGATTACCATCCCCCACTTTTTTTTAAATATAATTTATGATTATTTTCCCACATTGAAGTTGTTAAATCAATTAAATAATAATAAAGATTTTAAGGGCAATTTTGTCATTAAGTTTTATATTCCAATCACTATTTTTATAATTACAGATTTTTTAATATTAATTTTTATCTACTTCAACTCCAACAGTTTTCTTATTTTGAAGAGCTTAGCATTTATTTATAAAATATTTTAGAAAATGCTATAAAATTTAATATGACTAATTGCAAGTTAACATGTGTAACATCTACATTTAATTCATTCTCCAAATGCAATCGAATTTCCTAAATTTATGGAAAACACTTTATTTTTTACCCTTCATCCATATTTTGAAGAATGTGACTTGTTAGGCTAAAAAAAACCTAGTATTTTTCAAAGGGTTCGGTTCAGATGCGAATGGGCGCCTAGGTGCGAAATAAGAAAGAACAAGAGCCGTTGGATGAAGAAAAATCAAAGGCGTTGATCATTTCACTTAAAAAGGGGGAAAAAACAGCACGAGCGAATTATTGGCGAATTATTCGCGTATTTTTGAAAAAACGGAAATAAGACGCGCGCCCAGATTGTTCATCAAAATTGTGGATTTGTTCATCAATAATGTGGATTTGTTCATCAACACTATGATTTTGTTCATTAAAACTGTGATTTTGTGAATAAATAAACTATTGCTTGTGCATCAAAAATATATTGTTTGTACATAAAGAATGAACAAATGTGTATCAAAATTGCATGCAATATGTTCATCAACATTGTGATTTTGTTCATAAAAAACAAAAATAGGACACTATGATTTTGTTCATCAACATTGTGATTTTGTGAATAAATGAACTATTGTTTGTGCATCAAACATCTATTGTTTGTATATAAAAAATGGATGAATGTGTATCGAAATTGTATGCATTAATATATGTGTGTTCATCATAATTAGCCGTATGAGAGACAAAATTAATTGTTTTGATGTCGGTCTTGGTTTTTTTCTTGTTTGACTCCTTTGGATTTGTCATTGTTGCTAATGTGAAACATGTGGCTACTTCTTGGGCTCCAAACATAGCTAAATAAGGCACAAACACTCCTATTCAATTTGCATCTGGCTTATTCTCTTATCATACATCATATTATTGCAAAATCAGATAATTTATCTGTTATCCTTTGCATTCAAGCTTCTATATCAACCTTAACTTATTTATGTACTATATTGAGCATTTTATTCGTTTCTTTTGTTCTGCTCATATATGTAGACTTAAAAATTGTGTAGATAGTCCTAAATGTACAAATTGATGGTACTGACACATAAACATAAGTTTATTTCAATTCACAAATAAGGATATAATAATGAACAAATAAGGTTATATCAATAAACAAATAGAAGTATATTCATGAACAAATATGGTATATCAATAAACAAACAATGGACAAACAAGGTTATATCCATGAACAAAAAAGGTTATATCAATGAACAAATAAGGGTATATCAATGAACAAATAATGGACAAACAAAAGTTATATCAATGAACAAATAATGGACAAACAAAAGTTATATCAATGAACAAAAAAAGGTTATATCAATGAACAAATAGGGGTATATCCATGAACAAATAGAGTATATCAATGAACAAACAAGGTTATATCAATAAACAAATATGAGTATATTAATGAACAAACAAGGTTATATCAATAAACAAATATGAATATATCAATGAACAAATATGCATATATATCAATGAACAAATAAAAGTATATCGATGAAAAAATAAGGGCATTGAGACCTCTTGATCTAGGCTCAGGTTTGTCTAAACTTGATGTCTAAGCATGGTAATCCATGGAGGTTGCGAAGCTTGATCCGTCATGGCTCCTAAATGATCTAGAAGAGCATGAGTTGCATCTTGTATATTCTTGTTTCGAGTTCTTGTGGTTGGTCCGTCAAATGACACCTTTAGCTTTTTCTCGACGTCGTTAGGAGTCATAGACGGATGTTTGACATCAATTATTGAACTTGAAAAAAGAAGACCTTCGGGGTTTAACTTTTGCTTATATGTTGTAGACAACTTGGAAGTGTCGTAATCACCTTATATATAACAATCAGAACACCACTTCTGGTTTGAAAATAATTATATGTGTATCAAAAACTAGATAATATTGTATTCATACACATAGATAAGGTTAAAAAATAAAATTAAAATTAAAAAAGTTCGAAATCGATGAACATTGTTATCAAAAACTTGATGCACAATTAGTTAGTATTGATGAACAAATGGTGAATATGGATGAACAAATCGCTAGTTTTGATGAACAAACTGAGCGCGTCTAATAAAAACGTATTTTTTGAAAAATACGTGAATAATACAGGAAAAATTCGTCTGTGCCGTATTTTATTGAAAAATACGCGAATAATACGGGAAAAATTCGCCCGTGCTGTATTTTATCTTTTTTAATGAATGTTTAATCAGGGGCGTTGATTTTTTGGAATGGACGAGCGAGATTTATTCTTAATTCTCACCTGGGCAACCATTCTCACACGACTCTTTCTCTTCTTCAAAAACACAAATATTAAATAAAGAATCTCTTGGGGTTGCTCTTATATGTTTTAATTGCATGGGGGTAATCCTCTCTTTCCCCCACCTTATATCCATTGTGAGGTGACTCAGTAGTTGACCGTGCCAAAAAAAATTTGTCAATTTTTTTTTTGTCAACAAATGCCTTGTTGACTAAATTTTTTTTTTTTATCAAATGCTTTGTTAACAAAAAATACCTTGTTGACAAAAAAATGTTAAGACAAAAAATGCAGTCTTGACAAAAAAAAATTGTTAAAAAAAGAAAATATCAACAATTAACAATTATTGTCAACAATGAATGTCAACAACAGTCAACACATGAATAGAAATAAGGAAAGAAAACAATATCCATTCTATTGTACACCCATGATCATATACTACACTTGAATAAAAAAACCTCAAGACAAATTATAAAATACTAAAAAGAAATAAAAAACAGAAAAATGGGACTATAAAATTATAAACTCTAATCTAGTGCCTGCATTTATTCTGATGTTATAAGAAAATATCAAAAAAAGTCATTAATAAATGAGATGAAGCAATCCAATACACAAGAGTTCGATCGAGATGTAAAGAGAGAAGTTTTTTTTGTTTGGAATTTGTGAACGTAACCGTACTGATAACATGTTATAAATTTATTAAGAAGAGAGAAATTTAAGAGAAGAGGAAAGATCAAAATTATCTTATTAGATCATCCATAAAAATTTTATATAAAAAACATAAAACTTATTTTAATAATCCTATCTTATACACATCCAAGTATAATGAGAATAATATTATAACACCTTTAACATAGTCAAAACTTCTTTACAAAAAGGCCGGATTTAATCCTTTTAGAAAACAAACCGTTTCAAACCTCATTTAAAGAGTTCAAACACAAGCAAACACCTCATGACAATGGAAGAAATTGATGCATCTAAGAGAAGAATTCTATAAAGGTCTAATCTGGCAAATTGGAGATGGAAAAACGGTCAAATTTTGAAAAGATAACTGGCTGCCTGGAGGACCCCTTAGACCCCAAGCAAAGAACCCATCAGATGTAGATGAAACAATAATGGTTAATGCTTGGATTACGATTGATCATAAATGGAAAATACATGAATTAAGACAAATCCTTCCTGATAATATTGTTGAGCAAATCCAAAATACTCCAATCCCGGATAACTATATCCAAGACCGATTGTATTGGGCCCCAAGCAAGAATGGTTGGTTCTCCACCTCATCTGCAGTAGACCTAATTACAAACTTAGTGAGACAGACACCGCATATAAATAACTGGTTGTGGAAATTAGATACATACCCAAAGGTTAAAAATTTTCTTTGGAAAGTTGATAATAATGGACTTCCCACGAAAGCTAGACTTAGGGATAAACAAATCATAACTCTAGGAGGATGTGTATTGTGTGACTGTAATAATGAAGACATAAACCACCTACTAACAAAGTGTCCGTACACAATTTACATAACTAACAAAATAAACCAAAATATTGCTAACTCCATTCAAGGTTATGACCCACAAAACATAACACCAAGAATATTTCTTAATGAAATCTACCAACTTCTTGGGAAAAAAGATTTCACATGTTTAGCAGTGGTGCGGTGGAGTATCTGGCATCAACGCAACAAATTGATTTTTCAACAAGACCAGAACGAAGGAATATCAGACTTAACAACATACATAAGAAATCAAATAGCAAACTGGGAGCAAGCGTCGAAATGGAAAGAGGATGAAGAAGCTATACCAACATCTCAGTTAAAGAATAGGAACAAAAACATAAGAATGCAAAGGAAATGGAAAAAACCCAAACCGGGATATATTAAAGTAAACGTGGATGCCTCAAAGTTACCCAATGGCAACACCTCTGGGGGAATTGTTTTCCGAGACCACCTTGGTCAGGTATTGGATATTTTCACAACTAGCTTTGGAAAAGTGTCAACATTGAAAGCTGAGGCCCTAGCTCTCCGGGAAGCGATAAGGCAAATAAAAAACAGATCAAAAGGGAAAGTGGAAATTGAAGGGGATAATCTCCAGGTCATTAACGCTTTTAAAGGGAAAATCCATTGCCCTTGGGAGATCGAACTCATTATCACTGACATCCTTGTTTCTTTGCACGGAAGTCAGGACCTAGTAATCAACCATGTTTTTAGGGAATGTAACGATGTGGCCGACAAAATCGCTAATTTGGGCCATAGTCTCCCTGTTGAGTGTATCAAGACTCATCCAGAACTTCTAGTTCTCATCCGAAAGGATGCTCTAGGGCGTCCTCCGTAAAGGAGAGCACCCTAATCCTTACCTAATCAAAAAAAAAGAGTTCAAACACAACTTTTGAGCTTTTTTTATTTTAAAACTATTACTTTTTTTTAATGAAGAACATTGTCCAGGAAAGTTGAATAAGGATCTCTAGATATTATCCTTGGAGCCTTAATAGGTTTAAAATTATTACTTGTTTTTACAATAAAGAATTTTTAATCAGTATCCTTTCTTTTGAAACTATCATGTTATATAGATTAACTAGTTTTAGTTCCCGTACCTTGTACGGGGTTTTATAAAATTATTATATTATTTTTTTATATTTTTTAAATTTTAATTAAATTAATATATGCAAATATATATAAAGAAAATTATACGTATCTTATCTATAAAAAACTATCACTTTTTAAAATAATTAATAAAAATTGATATAGGTAAGGATATTTAAAAAAATATATATATATCTTATCTAAAAAATACTATCCAAAAATAAAACTAATCTATTGATTGATTTTTATTGTTTTGTTTAATATATAAATATAACTAATTAAAAATATTTCAATTAAATTTCAACTAATCAGATTGATCTATCCAAAAATAAAAGTAATATATTAATTGATTGTTTTGTTTTTTACATTAATATAACTAATTAAAAATATTTCAATTAAATTTCAACCAATTAGATTGATTTAAAAAATGGATGATGTGGTTCAATGTGAGACTGTTTTATATATTATTTTAACCTCCACTTTAGTATATAGTAATGATGATTCTAAAAACATGGATAAGAATTTATATTTATAAACTAAAATTTTAGGAATTGGATTTTCTATCCATTTATTATAGTGATATAAGATTGTACGTACATTACACTATCTTTCTATTAAACTTAATTATCCAAATCTAACATATGCATTCTAGCTAAAAATAAAATAAATATCCTAATATTTTTATAATATATAGCATAAAAAATATCTTAATAATCTTCCTATTTATCATATCCAAAAATAAAAGATTATTTTTAATATTTGTATGATAGCATAAAAAATAATCTAATGATCTTCCTATCTATCATATCCAAAAATAAAAGATTGTTTAATAATGAGATTTTCTATCCTATATTCTAAAAACATGGATAAGAATTTATATTTATAAACTAAAATTTTTTAAGAATGGGATTTTCTATCCATTGATTATAGTGATATAAGATTGTACGTACATTACACTATCTTTATATTAAACATAATTATCTAACCCTAGCATATGCATTCTATCTAAAAATAAAATAAATATCCTAATATTTGTATAATATATAGCATAAAAAATATCTTAGTAATCTTCCTATTTATCATATCCAAAAATAAAAGATTATTTTTTAAAATTAGTGGTTATTTTTGCCAAAGATTAGTTTTTAAAAAAAGAGGTGGTGTGGTCCAATCTAAAATAACATGTGTTGTTTAATAAATTTTTTAACATCCGCTTTAGTATATAGTTATGATACTAAGTTTAAAGGTTTAATATTAACATGATCCTTCCTTTAAAAAAATCGGATGTATATACTCGATTAATAAGAACTAGCTTATTTATAAGACAAATTAGTAGTAAATATACCAAAAAAAAAGTCAATATTGCGAAAAAGGTATACCTTTTTTCAAAATTGCAACTTTACCAAAATTAATTAAGTGGGTACCCATTTTTATTGCAAAAATACCCACTCATCCCCCAAATGCAATTTTTTTTTGAATTAAAGAAAAAGTTAAATTAAATATTTATGTTTAATTTTGTTTAATACGAAAATTGAATCCTTCTTTCTTTTTCAGATCTACGCATCCCCCATTACAAACTCAAATCCGAGATTTCCGTCTTCGCCGGCGCCGGCGTCCCGATCGTCCTCACGCAGGCCTACACCGTCGTTCTAGGGATTGTGACCGCCGCCTGGTTCACTCAATTGCCGGAATGGACGACCTGGACTCTCCTCGTTGCGCTCGCTCTCTACGATTTGGTCGCCGTCTTGGCCCCCGTCGGCCCGCTCAAGATCCTCGTCGAGTTGTTGCAGTCGAGGGATGACGATCTCCCCGCCTTGGTCTACGAAGCTCGCCCTACCGTCTCCCATGGCGGTTCTGGCAGCGGCGGCGGGAGGAGATCGAGTAATCTAGGGTCGTCGGGCTGTGGGACGTCCGCTCCTACTCACTGTACAGCTTGCGCAGGGGCGTCAAGGGGCCGAGCGGCACACTAGGGCAGGACGCCGGTCTTGCGGTGGTGCAGTGGCCGCCGGGCTTGCGGGGGAGGGAGGGGGTCGCCGGATCTGCCGCCTGGGGGAGCCGGACTCGGATTTGGCGTTGTTAGGGTTTCAGAGTCCGGGCGTTGAGGCGAGCGCAGGGGAGTGCGAACAGGGGCGAGCGAGGTGAGGGGGTGAGGGGGGTGGGTGTCTGGTTCGGACAGGGTGGGGGGAGCGCAGGGCGACGGGCGGTCGCCGGGGTTAAGCACAGCGGGGTGAGAGAAAGCGAAAGTCGAGCGCATGGGAGCGAACCCTAAACCCTAAAATCCAAAACCGAAATTCGCAACTTGAATCCGAAGCCTCCAGTGCCTTGCGCAGCCCGCCCCGATGCCCCTCGGCCCACTGCCCCGCCCCACCCCGGTGCCCCCTGCTCGGCGGTTACTCCCAGTAAAAAAATTTCCGGCGACAGGATAAAGCATACATAATGACAGGATGCACTATATAGAAAGACAGGATAGAATTTTCATATTTCTTTTAAAACTCGTAAATCAAAAAAAGAATTTTTATTTATTTTAAAAAAGATTTATTAATGTTCATTTTATAGCAAAGATGCCCACATGGGTATTCAAATGCTATTTAAGTATAACATGGTCATTTTTGCAATAAACACTTTTAATTGGTGTATTTCTGCAAAATCGCCTATTTATAAAGTGTTTATTGTTAAAGCATATACTCAAGTTCTTGCCCCAAGTTCTTTTAAAAGAACAACAGTGGATCGGGTTTCGAAGAAAACAACAATAAAAGAAAAACAATTCAACTTTAAGACTGTTTTCTACCAAGAAGAGGTATCGGCGATGGCGGACTCTCTCTATGCGCCATGGGAGAAGACATGAAGAAAGAGGGCTGAAAAAAAAGCCCAAGGGGAGAGTTGTGCTGCTCAAACTTGCCAGGTGAAGGACGTACATCCTTTTCACCTCTTGCTATCGAAAGCTCCCCTCACAACGCAATGAAGGCAGTCTCGTGCTCCATAGGAAAGGAAACCCTTTGAGGAAAACAAATGGATCGACTGGCCAAAGGAAAAGCACAAAATTGGTTTGTCTTGAATACCCCAAAAGAATAAAACTTGGACTAATTGATTTTTTTTAAACGCCCAAAATTCTTCGAAAAAAATTTACTCGGAAAATTCACTCAAAAGTATTAAAATTAATTTTATAATCTCCCAACGCTCCCAAGGAAACTTTCTAAGCCCCAAACTTCAAACCCTAACAATATCATGTCAACTTGTCTGAGTTACCAGCCGAGAAGGCTTGAGAAAGCCTGAGAAGGCCTTATTTTTGCTGAGAAGGCATAATCTTATCGCTGAGAAAGCTTAGATAATCACTTGTTTGTGAACTTAAATCTTGCCCTCTTGATTAAGAACCCTATTTGTGGATTTGATCTTTGGTTCAATAAGTCTCAAATTGACTTTGCCTTTGCCTTTTTTCTTGCTTAAAAGACAAAGCCCTATACATTTCGTGTGATCTGTGTGGTTTCAAGCTAGATTTGTTTTCTCTGATTTGGATTTTCTCTAGATCTCAACTAGAATCCCAAATTTCTCTAGATTTCAATTTGAATCTCGATCGGCTGCTACTGATTTAGCCCTTTTCGTGCTGGATTGGTGTTTTGTCTTGGTGGATGGCTCTGATGGTCTTCCATCTCGACGTACCCTTCGACCTAATCTATGGTTTCTCATTTGAACAAGAATGACTGGTTCTTTCAACCCTTCATTTTTTATTTTTTTACTCTCGTTTTCAATCTTGGCGGATGGTGCTTGTCCATCGTTTGAGAAAATTGATCTTGTTTCCAGAATACAGAGCTCCGAATAATCATGTCGACCGGCTAGCTCCAGTCTCAGACAATCGACTTGAATGTGCCTTTATTGTTTCTCAGGTACATCTATCAACGGGAGTCACCCTCATCCGCCGTCGGCCTGTTCGCCCGCCCTCCTCCGCCGTCGGCCTGTTCGCCCAGACTTCCGCCGGCATCGCCGTCCGTCTCCATCTTGATTGCATTATTAGAAAGGGGGGAAGGAAATTAAGTCCTTGGGCTGCAAGCCAAAAAAACATATAAAAAGAAAAAATTAATAAGAAAAAGTTGTTTTTATAAGCTTGGGCCACAAGCGTAGGTTTAGGGGTAAAAAAGGGAAAATATATTAGTATTAGTTTTTTTTGTTTTTTTTTGTTTTTGCTTTGCAATGGGTGGTTTTCTTTGTGGAGTAGGATGGCTTGAGCTTTTCGCATAGTACATACGATTTCAGGAGGTAGAACTGAATTTGGAATTGGACCGAGTTGTATTGGGCTAGGTCGTTTGGTGCCTTGTGGCTTCTGAAGATCTTTCATCTCGGTGGAGGGAACGTCAGCTGCCCAGTTGGCACAACCCTCGATAGGTTACCTTTTGCCTGCGGCGCTTTTATTTAGTGCTTTACTTAACCCGATCCCAAATTATCCCTTGTTCTTTCTCTTTGTCGTTTGTACTTGTTTTAGTCATCTTTGCTTTGTTGTGTGCTTCTTTTCTGATGCACTTAGCCATTCTTGGTTGCCGTATTTATAGGCCTCTCGGTTCACCAAGCCTGTTTGGTGTCCGAATTCTTACCTTATCAAAAAAAAATAATTTTATAAATTTTAAATTGTTAAAAGAAAATTTTCAACCATAAAATTATGTCTTGTTTATAACTAAGACTCAGTAAATATCATATTATCTTTGCTTAAAAATCTCAGATATTACGTTAGGTGTGCGATGTGATGTCTTGCTACTAATGCGGCTCCAATTGGAATTTTGGGGTCCTCCGATGTGGAGAGAGATTTGTTGGACCTTAGAGGTGTTAACTGTTGATTGGTGGAGTGAGAGGCATACGATGTTGTCTTGTCATTGGTTGGAGGAGCGGCTCCATTTGAAATTTCAGGATCCTCTGATATGGGAGACTTGTTAAACCTTCAAGGTGTTGATTGTTGATTGGTGGAGTGAGAGGTGTGCGACGTCGTCAATCGTTATCCCTGATTGGGACCTTTGTATACTCAGCGCGACGTTTAGGATGAGTAGTCGGAAAGCTAATAGGATGAGCGCAGCTTGCACTGGGCTTTGTGATAGATGTTAATCCACCTTGGGATTCTACGCGATGTTTACATAGCAGTGAAGCAATGTTACTCAACCAAGCGTGCGCGTGGGCAAGGAACATCTAACTTCGTAAGTTTTTTGTGGGGTGTGCACTTTTAGAGGTTGTGTCATACTGTCACCTAGAACTTTAAGTCGGCTTATGTCATTCGCCTCGTTTTTTCCCTTTGCTTTGGCAGTATAATAAACAAAAAAGGGTCATACGTGCTTCAAGCTCCAAATTTACAGCCTCTTTGGTCTGTACTTTGCTGATGTCTTTACAATTGCAGCACATTTCATATCTTGTCTTTTTAAAGTTCTTCCAAAGTTTAGAAAATAAATGAGAGAAGGGACAGTTTAACATATTAGAAATTATCTTCATCTCCCTCCAAAAGCTAAAACTCTTCCCACATTGAAATTTAGCTTTAACATACGAGAAATAAAGCTGAAGAACAAACTTAAGGAGCTCTTATCAAATCACTATATCACAGTTTCAATGTCAAACTTATCACAATGACTACTACTATTTGATCAAATAAAATGGCTAAAGCTGAGTGCACTTTCCTGAATCCTTACAAATATGAAATATCTGTACAAGAATGCAAACTTTTGTTAAATGCCCCAGTTACAAAATAAATTATAAGATAAAAAAAACCTAAATGTTATCGAATTTGTGGAGGCAAAGCACAACTACTTCCTCAGATATGGCTTTTTATATAGTGAACATTGACAGCATAATAAAAAATAGGTCACTGAGTGCTTCAAGCTCCAAATTTGGAGTCTATAAGTCTCTTTGGTTTGTAGGTGTCTTTTTGTAGTTGCAGCAAGTTTTCATACCTTAACTTTCAAACTTCTTTTTCCAAAGTTGAGAAATAAGATAAGAAAAACAGCTACCAAAGCAAAGGCCAAAGCCATCAAGGTGATTTCCCAAGTAGGAGCAATATACGAGCTCATCAAAATGTTGTCTTGCCTTTCCTGCAAACACAAATGTAGAGCGAAAAAACACAGAGACTACTGAGAAATGGAGAAAAGAAAAGAGAAACAAAACACAGTTGCAAGAGTTTTACTGAGATCAACCAACTATCTAGAATGAGAGAAAGAAAGAAAGAAAGAAATAGAGCCTATAAGTTAATTTCATAGAAATATGAAATTTCAAGTTGCCTAACATATTAGTAATGCATTCAAAAGATGATGGCTTCTATAATCGGAAAAGGGGATCTGAAAATCAACAAAGAAAATATAGCATAATTTATGCCTAAAAGTCAAATATTCTCCCATTAACTGCAGTTTCAAAAGAAGTGTAGAAAAAAAAAGGACAACTAAAAGATGAATGCTTACATCAACTAAGAAAGAAATATAGCACTCACCAACTTGTGTTTAAAATGATCATGTTGTCTAGACGCAATTCCTCGGGCATATTTGTAGAGTTCTTCATCAAGCCAGTTAAGTGATCTAATCTTCTGCAAAGTTGATCCAGGTACCTTTACACGTGCCTGTAAAAAGGCATCAGCTACATCAAACATCAAGTGCAAAATTGACTAGAGACATCAAAAGCTCCCTCCCTCCATGTGAAAAATTAGAATACACATCTATTTACAAACAGCATAAAGTTAGCATTCCCTTGCACATAAGAGCCAAGTTAGGTACAAGTCTAAATAAGATTTTATCACAAAGAAAACAAGGTTACTAGAATAAAGTCAGAACATAGATCATTAAATGAATGAAAATATACCTTCTTTGTGAAGTTTACAGGGTGTATTCTTGTCAAAGAACGAAAACGCCTGACTGATTGTGACTTCCAGAGATCATCAATGCAAGTTTCATAAGATTCCATGAGTTCACCAACTGATGTCTTCGACAATAGCATAGATGTTTCAGTGCTTCAAGATATGGATGAGCAATGTGGAGATTTGGATAGTAGCAAAACAAAATGAGCTTACAGTTTTGCGAATTATTTCAGGTGATGATACATTAGTACTCTGACGATCGGTGGGGCTACTCTGTAACGAAAAAAGAATTAGCTGTAAGGATGCCTGACAGCAGATACCCTAGAAATTCGGTATGGAGAGGAAGATCTATAGAAGCCCAACCTGATTATGATCATCTTCAGAATCAGAATCTGCAACTGAAGAGTTCCATTCTGCATGAACAGCAAACTATATTTAATAGGTACATAAATAAATAATATCAGCTAAAAACTATTAATAACAACAACGACGACGATGACGACGACCCAGTAAGGTTCCGCTACAGCGGAATCTGGGAGGTCAAGATGGAGGTACCCCTGCCAAGGGAAGGGGGTACGCCCGATAAAAACTATTAATAATAAATTATAAATAATTTTCCAAGCAAAAGGCCAAGACTTGTGCATACTTTCTTTATTATATGTTAACTGTCACCAATATTCTCCAGCATTATCACCTTTACACCAAGCCATATTCATAAAACTCTCTTAAAACTGCACATTTTTTATCCTGATATAAAATGAAAACTAATAAATTTATACGATGTTTTCCCAGATTAATATTCTTTTGAAAAAACTTTGCAAGACTTCTTGATTAATTTAACATATATGAAATATCAAGCAAGGCTTTGTTATTAGCATGATTGTATAAGACTTTTAAGTTTACATTTCAGTAAATTTTCTAAAGTAGGGTACCTCACTAATATTATGTAATACCTTATGATATCTTATTTATTTTTGTGTCCATAATGCTGGACAAGTTTATTGCATATAGACATTACATACAAAAGGTATAACAGTTACTGACCTGAAGTGTTATTTACTTGATGTTCCTGACTTGAGTTTGGAGTTCCCATTTGGGAGATCACTTGTGCACCCACAATATGCGCAAACATATTTGCAGAGCCTTTATGATCTTCAGTCAATCCAACATACAACATGTGGTCCACCCTTCTCTGATAATTACATATACCTATAATAAGCCATCTGAAGATATGGAATGAAAGCGAAAAAGTAAAAGTAGAATCAATATCCACACCAATACCTTTGCTACTTCAAGGACATAATTACCCAAGGAATGGTATTTTTGTACACAATGACGCACTTCATGTGATTCTTTTATGTAGGAGTTATTTGTTAAACCTGCAATCTGTAAATAGACAAGTAAGCCAACATAAATGACAATGTTCATAAGCTGCATCACTACACTATTATAGGTTATTCAGTATCAAGATAACCAACTTAAAATTGTTCAAAAAAAAAATACAAAGCTCCAAACTTAGACCATCCACAAGCTTAAAACCTGGAATGTAGCTCCGTTATGTATGATGTCAAAAGATACTGGATGACTGATAAATTCATCAAGTGGCATAGCCATATCTTCCATATTATAGGAGTCATTGCCCCTGATATGATTAAGTTGACCATCTCTCCTCATTTCTCTCTGTGACAAACAAAACTTTTATAAATAATTGAGCAGATTCAGGTCACCACCACAATAATATACTACATGTGATCCAACATGAATAGGAGTGATTGATTAAACCAGTTTGCATTCAATGATTATAATGTTTTGAACAGTTGTCAAAATTAGCAATCAAAGGAACAAGATTCTGCAGCAAAAAAAAATCAATACTTTAAAATTGCATGTAAGAAAATAATTATAAAATTGAAATAACCTTACCCTAGAGAACAGGTCTTCTCTCATCCAAGGCACCAAATACTTCCAAGGCCAAATATCAAGGGTGCTGACTGCATTAGGCTTTTTGCGTATACGTCCACTCATTCGTGTGGCAGAAGTCAAGTTAGGGTGCACCAAAAACCTAGCAGCTACTTCAATGGCAAATTCATACGTACTAAATACACGGTCAAGTGGATTCCTCAAAATTGACACAACTGATGTTCTTTCTTTTGGTAATTTGGACATTACACTATAGTCATCATGAGTAGTTAACAGCCTACAATTTGGTTTCCTGTAAACAAAAATATATATATAATGAGCAAAAACAGTGTCTAATTTTCTGTACAATAGCTTACAAATGTTAATGATTGCCAGCATATAATAATCCTTTTCTAATGATCAAGTTTGTAAGCATATGAACTATAACTAGGTAAACATCAGATATCTGTTAAATACCTTGGATCCAGCCTCAATTTATCATATGAACGGGGACATTCTAGATTGCTAGGGTACAATTTCCTCAAGAAACTGCAAAAAGCACCAATATACATGTAAGAACGAACTTCAAAAGGACTAATCATTCTACCCATTTCTTACCAGTGGAAATATGTCCGTCCACCTGTCCTAGGTATGTGTAGGAAAAACAGCAAATCCCGTAATGTGTGCTTATCTTCCTTCACTTCTACATCTACTGAGTTGGACACCCATTTCATAACAGCCCTTTCACAATGCTTGAACTCTAATTCACCACCCATGGATGACGCATTTACACAGACATCAAAATTGCAAAGGTACGATCCTGCTAAAACAGAAAAAACAAGCATACACTCAATGGAAAGAAAGAAACCAATCAAAGTTAATGATATGAACATATACCAACTTGCCCCAACAGAAAAATTAAAACCGTTGTGGTTCCAATCAGAAGTAGTCATGCTATTGCATTAAACTTGAATCCAAAAATCAAGAAGGAAGGGCGAAAACACCACATACCTAATCCGATCAGAAGAAGAAACAGAAACAATTTACCAGCTGGCAAGTCCATTCCTGAATACAGTGGACGCAGTAAGTATCGAACCCTAGAAATGAAAGCAAGAGAAATGTTTTGGACTAACCGAGCAATTGAATGTACAAATCTGTTCAACAATTCACACGGAATAGTGCCGGAACTCTTCCAGACATCCGCCTCTAATACTGTGCGAATTGTCAAGCACAAAACCCACCAATCGAGATATATTAGAACTAGAAATCAAAATTTCAAAACTATGATCAGATCAAAAGCCCTCAAGAATCATTTTCAAGTTCAGCCAGAGCTAAGAATTATCAAAAAAACAGAATTTCCGGCGAGTATGCATTACTGCGAGAGATTCCGGGAGCACTTTTTGGATGGGGTCTTTAATTTTCACGGATTTGGCATTCAATGTGGGTTTAGCGCGTTCGGCCTAGAAAGTGGTGTGTGTAGTGGTGCAACTTTTCGTTTTTTTTTTTTTTTTGAAAGCGTGCAACTT
Source organism: Fallopia convolvulus (assembly GCA_964016875.1). NCBI lineage: Eukaryota > Viridiplantae > Streptophyta > Magnoliopsida > Caryophyllales > Polygonaceae > Fallopia > Fallopia convolvulus. The sequence continues at coordinate 32,614,821 of OZ024733.1, forward strand.
TTCGTTAAGATCAATCAAAATGTTATTTTTTCTCCTTTTCATTATTATTATAAGCAATTTAATTTTAAAACTAATATCCTAAAATAAAACTAATAAACTCTAGGAAAAAAATTACATACCCAAAATAAAAAAAATTCCGAAATTAGTTTTGTATGATACTATGATAAGCCTTTATAGGACATACTAATTCATGTACGATTTTCCTAACCTATGCCCTAAGGGCATAGGTTAAGAGACTAAAAATGACAATATATCTTAAAATTGTATTTATTTAGGTTTATTTATTTTTCCAATAGGATTTATTAATTTTCTTTTAGGGTTTTAGTTTCCATTATTAGTATTTTTAACCTATGCCCTAAGGGCATAGGATAGAAAAACCGATTCACGTATTCGTGTCTTGTACAAGATTTTTTAATATTAAAACTCATTTCACACACATTGGAACTTCTACGTATTATGAGAAAAAAATGAAGATTAATCTAATTTCTTAATACATAATGAGAATTCTATATATTATATTATGAATATTCTACATAAAAAAAATTGAAAATTTTAGTATTCGGTGCCAAATCTTGTCATTCTCATTTGTAAAATTTGAATAATTTGTATTAGAAAATTCTGGTTTATTATTATTGTTTTTATATTATAAAATTCTACATAAAAATCTTATCGAAATTTCAGTGGCGCGACCGCAAGCATGTCCATAACTTCGATCCAAGCAATCTATGTACTTGCAAATGATTTAACGCCACTGGAATTATGGTTTCATGATTATTATAGTACTAGTTATGACCCGGGCCTTATCCGAGGACTTTTTCAAATAAAAATTTTAATATATTAATTTATATATAATATAGGTATTATAATTTAAATATTAATAAAATAATGAAACTAATAATTGCATATATACATATTTACTTTAATTATTATAATATATTTAATTATAAAAGTATATGAAAATTATATTTTATCATGAAAAAATATTATTTACTTGTAATATCATTTCCATAAACATAAATAAGTCAATGATCTTGACCTGTTGGGTCAACAAAAACCCGTAAGAAAACCTCAAAGAATTGATCAGTTCAAAGCATAAATTTTAATGAGATGAACCATACTTGATCCTAACCAAAATGACCGAACCAACCTGATTAACATTAAGGGATCATTATTTTTAATTTATTTATTTAGAAATTCGTAATATAAAAAAAATCAACATACTTATGAATAGAAATTTCAAAATATGTCATAATTTCAAATAGAAAAATAATATACCAAAAAAAATCAATATAACAATATGTAATTAAAAGTCTGGTACATATTAATTAAAAACAAGGCCGATTTGCAAGGGTACCTCATGTAGAAAAAATATTTGCAAAAGTACCCCATATTCTAGCAAATTGCAAATCATGCATTTTTGGCATTTATGCAATTTTATTTTTCATTATTTTATTGTTTAATTATTTGAATTTAAATTTGTAATGTTTTTAGAAATGAATTATTAAATTGAAAGAATTTAAATCAGAAAACAAAAATTGAAAAAATAAATAAATAAAATTCATGTGAAAAGATATTTTTAAAACGATTTATTGGTTATGAATCTTATGATCTTAAAGTATATACGGAAAATAAGGAGTAAAAAAGGATAAAAGAAAAGTCAAAGATATGTCAAATATACTAGTTGGTTGAGATTTTCGTCAAAGTCTACTAGGGCTAGATTTTATACTGTCATTCTTGTGTATTCTAATGTCATACCTCTATATTATCCTGTCACGAACTTAAAAAGGAAAAGGAAATTGCAAACGATATTAGATTTGTTACGAAATATTTTGTTTCCTTAAAATGAGAAATATAATGGATTTTAGAAAGATATCAATATTAATGGAAACAATAATAATTAATGATTCTACATATAGTTTCATCGGACTTCTGCTTAATCTTATGTTTTCATCGAGTTTTGTTTGATCTTTTTTTAATTAATGCCTCTTAAAAAATTTAAATCTAGATTTTTTTTAATTAGGAGAAACAATTTTAGTTTTAAATTGAAAATAATTTTTTTATTTTAAAGTTTCAAAAAAAATGAATTATTTTAATATTTCTCTAAAAAAGGAAAGGGCATGATTTTGGGCATTTTTGCTATATTTTTTGGCATTTATGCTATTGTTTTGGGCATTTTTGCAAACAAATTTTTAAAGTGGGGCATGGGGTACTAATTTCTCTAAAAACAAATCCATAATTCAAGATAGATCATATTACTATAAAGGTGTCATACCATTATGGATTTATGGATAAAAAATCAATATAAAGAATAAATACCATATTAATATCATTTCCATAAACATAAATAAGTCAACGATTTTGACATGTTGGGTCAACCAAAACCCGCAAGAAAACCTCAAAGAATTAATCAGTTCAACCCGTAAATTTAATGATATGAACCATAGTTGATCCTATTCCTAACCGAAATGACCGAACCAACCTCATTAACATTAAGGGATCATTATTTTCAATTTATTTATTAAGAAATTCATAATATAAAAAACATACTTATTTATAGAAAATTTTAAATGATATCATATTTTTAAATAGAAAATTAATATAAGAAAAAAAAAATTAATATTACAATATGTAATTAAAAATCTGGTACATATTAATTAAAAAAAGTCGTCATATAAGGATAGAAAGTCAATATAAAAAATCTAAAAATAAATGTGAAAATTTAGTACCATATAAAAAGAAACATTTTAATACTTATATAAAAAATTAATATAAAGAATAAAAAAATTATTAAAAATCCATAAATAAAATATGGTCCATAACTATCATACGAACACAAAATTACATTAAGGCAAAATTTCAAAAACGTTTATGTGGCTAAATAATATATAGTATGTATATAAATTATATGTACAATATATATGGATAGAGAAAAATCATATGGATAGAAAACTAACGTGTATCTAGAGTAGTATATATAGATAGAGTAGTATTATAATATTAAAAGTTTATTATTATAAATAGGGTGACCAAATTACATGTATATAATTTATATAAAAACTTATCCATTCTCATAATAAATTAAAAAATAATAATTAAATAAGCTGAGTGAATAAAATTGGAAATTCCATAAGGTGATTGAATTACATAATATATAATTAATTAAAAAAATTATTATTAAAAATAGAGTGGTTGTATCATAAATTCTAAATGACGAATATGCCCAAAAGTGCTTCAGGTTTAGAAGATATACTAGTTGATGACCCGGGCCTTGCCCGGAACTTTTCTGAATAAAAAATGTAAGATGTTAATTTAAATATAATATAGGTATTATAATTTATGTAATAATAAATATTAGTATAAATCATTAAATTAAATATTAAATATGTATTATTTTAATTATAATAATATATTTTATTATTAAAATGTATACCAATATTATCTTATTCTTAAAAATACTATTTGTATATTTATGTAATAATTATAAAAAAAATTGATACTCTTAACTCGTAGGGTTTACTCGAACACACACAAAAACCGCAATGAATTGACTTAATCAAACCATAAATTTCAACGACATGAACCTGTACTCAACTCGAATCCGGAATGTCTGAACCTAAACTCAATTGAACTGACTCGATTAATCGGTTTAACTGTAAGAGATCAATAACTTTTATTTATTTATGTATGGATTCGTAATATAAAAAAATTAACATATGAATAGAAATTTAATATATTGTAAGGCACAACATATCTATACTGAATTAATTAAAAAATTGTCATACTTATTAATAGAAAATTAATATAAAAAATCAACATGTTTATGGATAAAAAATTTAAAAAGTTATCATACTTCTTAACAAAAAATTAATATAAGATAATGTAAAATTTATTATAAAATCTATAATCAAAAACATGGTCCATATTAATTAAAAAAAACTATCGTAGTTATGGATAGAAATATTATTATAAAAAAATTAGTAACTAAAATATGGTGATTGAGACATTAAAATTTGATGCTAATATTGCATTTAACTATTATATTTATAGATAAAAAATTAATATATAAAACACAACATATTTATAGATGGAAAATTTAAAAGTTATCATTCTTATTTATAGAAAATTAATATTGAAAAATCCAAAATTATTATGAAAAACATGGTCAATATTAATTAAAGTCGTTATCATACTTATAAATAATAAAATTAATACAAAAAAATCTGAAAACTTAATATAAAAATACATGATTAAAAATATGTCTCATACTAATTAAAAGACTTATTATACTATTGAATTGAAAGTTAATATAAAAGAATCAGAAAATCTAATATTGAAAATTCACAATTTAAAAATGGTCCATATTTCATACTCATGGATATAAAAGTTATCTATTTCATTTAGAGATACTAAAATTAATTTAAATGGGATATTACATTAAAAAAAGGGTATTTGGGATATTAAATTACTATTTTATATTTGTCATACTTATAGATAAGAACTTAATATTAAAAATTTATTATGAAAAATATACTTACAAATAGAACAATTATATAATTTTTTTTATATTTATCACATTTATTGATAAAAGTTATCTATTTTACTCTTATAGATTAAGTTAGTATTTTTTATGTGTCATATATATGGATAGTGAATAACTGATTTAAGATTAAGGGATCAATAATTTTTATTTATTATGGTTCATATTAATTGAAAACGTTGTAATAATTACGGATAAAATATTAATATAAAAAATTTCGTAACTAACAATATGGTGACTAAGACATTTAAATTTAATGACAGTATTGCATTTAACTTTCATATTTATAGATAGAAAACTAATATATAAAACTCAACATATTTATGGTTGAAAATTTAAAAAGTTATCATTCTTATTTATAGAATATTAATATTGAATTTAAAAGGATAATTAATAAGAAAAGTTGAAATAATATGAATAAAGATTGAATTTTTTAAAGATAAAAAAATTCTATATTTACATGAATAAGACAAAAAAGAAAATTAAGGAAAAGATAATGTAATTTTTTTTATCCAAATTCAATTTAGGCAAGTGATTATCTAGATCATGAATTTTTTTTATTTTTTTTTTATCAAAATTTGATTTAAGATAAATCTTTACATAAATAAATAAAAGGATAAAGATAAAATAATTTTTGTTTTTTATTTAAATTTCGAATTAAACATTTTTAATATAAATAGATAGAAAAGAATTTAATTAAAAATATAAATAAAAAATTATTTTTTTAATATATAAGGTGGGGCCAAATTCAATGTGGTGACTTCAAAAAATAAAATAATTTTCATTCTTTTTTAAAAATTCGAATCTATAACTATATTAAAGCTATACCTTTTCGAGCCGCCAGAACGCTTCTTATTTACAAAATTAATTTTTATTTCTAATAATTTAGTTTTTTTCTATTAAATTCTTCCTTAACTATTTAAATCTATCGTTAACATCAAACAAATATCTATTTAGTATAACAATATCTTTTCAAAACTTCTCTATACAAATATTTAAAATCAAAGATAACAAATTTAAAATATTTTAAAATAAGTATAAAGATCTTATATCTTTTCATGAAGTTATATATACATATATATACATATTTCATTTATAATAAAAAAAAATAATGATAAATACTTAAGATAATTAATAAGAATGGATAAAAAAATATAGAATTTTTTAAATATAAAAAATCTTCTATATTTACATAAACAATCCAAAAAGAAAATTACGGAAAGTATAATATAAATTTTTTATAAAAATTTAATTTATGCAATTAATTATATAGATATTTAAAAAATTTACTTTTTTTATCAAAATTTGATTTAAGATAAATATTTTTTTATAAATTGATAAAAAAAATATAAAGATAAAATAATTTTCGTTATTTTTAAAAAAAAATTGAATCAATTTTTTCCACATAAATAAATAGAAAGGAATTTAATTGGAAAAAAAATTATCTAAATAATTTTTTTAATATAAGGTGGGGCCAAACTTAATGTGGTTGTTAGAAAGTTACAACTTTAATATATAGTTAATTAGTTATAGATAGATATTACTATTTTTATTTCTAAGATATATATGTGATCACGTATACATACTTTTTCTTATCTTTTACAAATATAATAAATATAATGTTTTTTTATCTATATTGGTCAAATCTAATACTATTATTTTATTTTTATGTTTATTTGGGGATAAATTTTTACAAATATTATTTTATCTTTATATTTACTTGGAGATAACTTTTTTTGCATAATAAACTATTTAAAATTTTTATTTTAATAAAGGGGTGATGTGGCGCAACGTGGTGGCAGAAATTGCTCCAGCTTTAGTTATTAGTAATAGATATTGATGATAAAATGTAACCATGAATCATATGAGTCTTATATATTAGTTAAAATTATAAATAAATAATAAAACTTGTGAAGAAGTAGCATAATGATATTTCTAAAAATTATATAAATGTTTTTAAGCTGAATTTTTAATCAAATAGATTGTTTAATGTTCATATGATAACTATGTGTGTTTCTTGAAGTGCTAAAGTTAGGTTGGAAGGACATTTTCATCACTTTTACAAAACTAGAGGTTAGTTTGTGAAAATTGTTGAAAATGGATTGAAGAACTTGGGGCTTGTCTTCAACCTTCAACCTACAACTTCAACCGATCATAACTTCCTCGTTTTTCAATAGATTTTTTATCCGTAAGATGTTTTGAAAAGCCCATAACTTCCTCTATTAAAGCCCTTAACTTCCTTGAATTCAAAACATTTGAGGGCTTTAATTCCATCAATTGGAGGTATATTCGACGTTACACACTTAATCGGACGTAATTCCATATTTTATCTTGTGGAATTGGAGAATTCGGGATAAGAACGACATTGATGTGGAAGTGGCCTTTGGGTTGATTTAGGGGCATTTGAAGACCGATTTGAGCAGTATAAAAGGGGATTGGCTCAATTAGATACTTCTATACTAAAACCCATTCAAAATTTCCCCGAAAACACTCACGAAATTGCCCCAAATTGGCTCATGAAGATCCGCCTCTATTTAGAAAAAAATAGGGGAGACCTTACTGTAACACCCCCTTCCTACCCTGGAGGTATTACCGCCAGTAACCCCGATTAAGACTAAACTGAAGCTACCCAAGGCTTTAAACTGACTGAACAAACTAAAACAAACATTACAGCGGAATAAATACAATTGGTCTTATACAAACCTTAACCCAAAAAGAATAAATAACTAAATAGAACAACCTTCTATTTAAACAAAATCTTCATCAAGTCTTCCTTGATTTCTTACTTCTGAAACTCAGCTTCGCTTTGAAGTAGTTTAACCATGATCTTCACTCAAGTATAGTCATTGGAAACCTTTCTTCAACTTCTGGAGCTTCAAACATCTGAATCCGCCTCTTGAATCAACTTCCAAGAAGAACCTGATGTATCGTATGCAAAGGTGGACACCAGCCAACCATATAAAAGAAAAGAAAATGGACGGGTTAGTCTAATGATAGACTAGCAAGCGGCGAATCTAACTTGGTTCTTATGGTTGTAACTAAACATATTGGCATCCAAAATCCGAATAGACTCGGATTATGATCCAATAGTTAGCCGTCTTATAGAGAATAAGAAGGAGACTTGCATAAACAAGAGAGAGAACACCACCGCTTGTGGTTTCCTTCACGAAACATAAACAATTGTTGGGAACTCATATTAATCTCATCACATTTTGAAAAGCCTTCGTTGACTAATCAGATTGACTTAATCAAAGTTTGATTAAGAATTATTCGTAACCGAGAGCAAGAATGGTTATCGAATAGACTAACCATTCGAGTACATTAATGTGCCTAACGCACTTATCTTGTATTACTTTTAAAACTTTTCACAAACAAGTTGGTAACTTTTAATCGGCTCGAACTACTGCCGGTGGAACACAATACTATCGAGGTCAGAGGGCCTGTTTCATCCTTGAACAACGAATAGCACGAGTCCCAATGATGGAGAGATTAGAGGGCCTGTTTCATCCATAATCCACTACCAACACATATTGAATAGAACACAATACTATCGAGGTCAGAGGGCATGTTTCATCCTTGAACAACAAATAGTACGGGTCCCAATGATGGAGAGATTAGAGGGCCTGTTTCATCCATAATCCACTACCAACACATATTGAATAGTCACCCCTCAAGCGTAGAGAGGGCCAATGGTCATGACCTAAGTATTAGGGGATCAATATTGATACTGCCTAATATGAGTTTTAAAGAGATGCTTCCGAGACTAAGCTCACATCCCTGAACTAAGTTAATCCATATCAATGTCTCAGCATGAGACAACTAAACATACGAGGTCACATACAACGGACCTAAATCCAGTTCTAGCGCGAAACTGAACGAATAATAATATGGTCATTATTTCTAACAAAACAACAACCTATCATATTTTATTAATCATACAAGTTGTTCCCAACGCAAATATTAAATGAGATTCAATTCCTCATTTAATAACAATAACGCAAGAGAGAATTGTCCACTTGCCTTATAAGGCGTGCTCGACGTCCTTAGCAATTCCAACAGTAATCTGTATCATCCCTCTGACAAATATAACAAAAGGATTTCTCAACAACGAGCTCACAGAAACACTTCTTAGTTGTATTCTCAATTCCTACAACTTCCTAATCGATAAACGATTTAATTTCCGAATATCGATATATAGTAAATCCTTAATTATCATGCTTCAAGGAGCCATATTGGCGGAATTATAACTAATTATCCGCTTCACTTTTGAAACAATTTTCTAAATAAAAATTGTTCATCAGCAACAGTTCTTAAAGATTACCAAATCTCAGATCAAACGGATTAACAACGAATCCTGAGTAATTATCCAAAGTCCTTTACCTGCCAATCGGTAACCAAAACTTGTCTTCGCTATAACGGAAGATCCGGACGTCCGTTTCACGAGCGGTTTGAACCTGTAGGACCGTATCAACGTCAAGATTATAAAAACCATAAATTTAATTAGCAAAGCGGCACCGAAAAGCCCTTACGGTGGCTCCACAATCAACCCGCTAATTAATTTCGATCGTATATACCTTCACTCGAGCCCATGGCTCGTTTGGCTCGATCATAGCTCGATCCCCGAGCCCGAGGGTGGTCGAGTATTGCCCGACGGCATTACTTGCGGTGGGTGGTGGTCGGATGGGCTACCGCTCGCCGGCGACGACGTTTGACGGGGCAAGAAGACAAGCACCGGCGGTGACGAGCTCACGAGTCCGTCGTTGAATCCTAACTCCCCGCCCGGTGTTCCGACCCGATTCAGCTCGTGGTTCTGCTTTCTTTGTGCAGCAGCAGCACCCAACAAACCCAAGAGGAAGAAGGAGGAAGAAGATGGTGGAGGAGAAGCTGAGAAAATTGCCGGCGGTGAAGGCCGAATTCTTTCTCCCGAGCCAGTCGTCGTTCCGTCCTGTTCTCGTTTTGGTTTTGAAATTGAAATGGATAACTTTGACTAGGCAGAGAGAGATATGCCGTGGGTGAATTTCCTTCCCAAGTTCCTTCTCAATTAAGAATGAAAAGGCGGTCTAAGTGAATTTTTCCGTCTCGGAACGGGACTCGCGTTAAAGCGGTAAAATTATGTACCTCGGGTGGAAAGACTCACTAAACGAAAAACGTCCCGTAAATTATGTAGACCAATAAAACCAATTTTTCATGATTTTATCATGCTACCTTTTATTTTTAAGGCTTCCGTTTCGCATTTTAAATCCTTTCCGGTACATAATTAAAAAGACGGCTTATCCAATAAATATCCTTTTTCCACCGAAAAATCCTACAATTCACATCGATCCATAAAATCATTTCTTTGTGATTTTAGGATATCACCAACAATTTTCTAGGATTTAATCTCCAACAAAACATTCGATTAAGCATTAAAACGGACCAAAAAGGTTAAAAGGATATCCGAGAAAATTCAAAAATATCCTCAAAAACCACAGTTATTACACCTTACGGTTTTTGGCCTCGTTCTCCTTCCACACATAACCAATTTTTTCCATTTTATTTCGTTGGAAATCACTCTCTCTCATGGTTCCAACGCCTAATCACATGCCCTGAACCGATGTCGAACGAGGGAGAACGAAGGCTCTGAAGTTCGTCCTATTTTGCCCTGTTTCGAATTACTACTGCGTGTTTGGCCCGTGAGCAGGTCGGACCCGACCCAGCCTGATCGGGTTGCTCACCTTTGTGGTTATGTTTGGTTATTTTTAAAAAAAAACTTTTGTTAAATTAAAATGGAGAAAAATATATTTAAATGGACAAATGTTAAGAAAATTGCATTTTATAAGTATTTAAATAAACATGTGAATTTTATATGGGTATTTTTAGTGTTTTTATGAATAAGTTTGTATTTTAAAATGGATATTAATAAGAAAAGAACTTCTTATTTCATTGTAAGACTAAATTGATTGAATTAGATTAATATTAAATATAAGAGGTTAAATTTATATAACGAAAAGACGAGGTTAAGTGACATTATATTAATAAAAAGGAAATTAGTAAAGTATAATGTGTAAAGTTTATAATTTTTATAAACTTAAATCCGTTGTGATTCCTTGAAAATTAACGTTATCGAATGAACAAAATAAATTGACGACAATTTATTTTGTTGTTGATTAAAACGGGAACAAGTCCAAGTCACAATTGCAAGTGATCTTTTCGTAACCAACCAACGTCAGTTTCAAGGCAAGTGGTTTTGGTTCGATTTTCATATAACGTCCTATATGCATCACTTGTTTATCAAACATGTCACATATCATGTTATACGTTTTTCATATGCTTTAAATTGTTTTATAACTATTTTGGGAACTCTTGTATGAAATAAAATGAATCTAGAATTTATATTGTTCTAAATTTAATGACTTGTATTCCTAGTCGTACTTAGGTTACGCTAGATGGACTTTAAGGTTGTTGCCTTATGAAATGTGTGCCTAGATTAGTACGCTTGTATTTGCGTACTTTATGTTATACGCGTTGAATCATTCGACATTAATCTTGAGCCAATGCTATACCCGTAAGACCATGGTCAATACCCGCTCGATTGATGAGAGGTGATGTCACGTAGCTCGTGTTAGTCTGGGATTGCAACCCAACCATTGAGAAATTCTGTGGGGTCGTAACCCACATCCTTCTTACTTAAAAAGCATGCTTAATTGAAGTGGAACGTTATGGTGATTCTTAAAACTCATAGAGATTAAATAGGCGCTCGTTGGCGACAATTGAAATGATAGGAAGGCTAATACAAGATGGAATGTCATCCTTCCTCTAGTATTCCGTAAATCTCTCGCTCCAATCTGAATTCGCACAACACATACAGTGAGGTTGGTAGAGGTAAACGTGATCAACGAGAGGTTTAATCACCCACTTGACTAAATGTCTGAAACCCAAGTTCCCAACATAAGTAAACCTTTCTTTCGAAAGCGGGACTTACCCTTGGGTGACGTTCTCAATCTTTCCTTCAAATAATACTTTTCATTGGAGGTCCGCGGATGGGATCGACTTCCATTCAGTGCCCGACATCCCAACTCGTCCCTTCCAAAAATCTGAACCACCTTCTAAAACCCTATTTGCAGTTTCTGTCATAAGACTAACCGATCATTTATTTTCCTTGCATGGTCGGTTGGTGTCATGGCATTTCTCGTCGTGACACATCAAGAGTGGAGTTCTACATTGAGGACCACGAGGAACAAGCTTGAAGAGTAAGAACAAGCTTGAGGAGCAGCTGGATCGAAGGTGGTTGGCTTGGAATAAATTCAAAATAATTTTAAGAGTCGAGGTTCCAACTTGTGGGACCCTTCCCATTTCAACTTTGTAACCGTTTGAGTTCACTCAACTTTTGTATTAGACTTCCACACCTTGTATATATATTCCGCATTATTAAGTTATGGTTTGTTTGTATTCATACGCCTTGGGTGGTATTGGGATTCACATTCCGATATCATTGGCAGTAGCATCCATGCGAGTAAAAGTGGGGTGTTACAAATCTTCCTAAGCGATTTTGGGATGAAGCTATGATAATTGCATGTTATCTAATGAACAGATCTCCATCAACAACTTTGGATTTTGATGTTTCGGAGAGAGTCTGGTCTGGCGGAGATATCTCTTACTCTCATATGCACGCCTTGGATGCAATGTATTTGTGCATGTGCCTAAAGAACAGAGAAAAAAGCTAGATGATATGGCAATTACTTGCATTTTCTTAGGATACGAAGATGCAAATTTTGGGTACAAGTTGTGGGATTTGGAAAGGAATAAGGTGATAAGGTCCTTGGATATGATCTTTCATGAAGACAAGATTTTGTAAGAATCTGATACACCAAATGAAGCTAACCGAGCTTCTGGTTTATTTGCCTTTTCATCCAAAAGGGAACGACACCTAAAATGAGTCTCCTTTAGAAAATGACACTGATGATATTCTTGCGTTAGATAATGAATTACCAGAAATTGAAACTGGTGAGGATTCTGAGCAAGGAGAGCTAGAAGAAAATGAAGAAGCAAATGAGCTTAGAAGGTCAAGAAGAGAGTGACGTCCATCCACAAGACATCCCTCATCCGAGTATATTGCAGTTACTGAAGAGGAGGGAGCCTAAATTTTTTTCAAGAAGTACATAGCCACAAAGAAAAATCTATTCATGAGAGATTTACATATTCAGACATGGCAAGGGATCTTGATGGTAGAAAGTCGACATTAGGATACTTGGTTACTTTTGCGAGGGGGGCTGTCTCGTGGAAGGCTAAGTTGCAAAAGTGTGTTGCTTTGTCCACGACTAAGGCATGGTACAATGCAATGACAAAAGCGGGAAAAGAGATGATTTGGGTGAAAAGATTCCTCCAAGATTTGGATTTGAAGCAAGGAGAGCATGTGGTGAATTGTGACAATCAAAGTGCTCTAGATTTGAGCAAGAATGCTACATACCATTGTCATACAAAACATATTGATGTGATGTACCATTGGATTCGAGATGTTGTAAGTGATCTTCGGATAAGCTTGAAGAAGATTCACATCGATAAGAATCCAGTTGACATGTTCACCAAAGGGGTGACTTTTGACAAGCACTAGTTCTACACCAAGAAGGCATGGCTGGTGCATAAGGGAAAATCTCGAGCCAGTGTTGACGTCTTCTACTTGGGATGGAGGGGAGATTGTTGGGTCAAGGCCCAAAATTTGGTCCAGCCCAATAACCAATCATTTGCTAGGTTAATGCAAATGGAAAATGAAAAAAAAAAGTGTGAGTGCAGTTGAACGTGAGAGTAGTGCACTACTCTCACGTTCAACTGCAAATGGAAAATGGAAAAAAAAGTGTGAGTGCAGTTACTCCACCTATTGAGCACCAACCCAAAAAGTGGCATCGGGATCTAAATCTCAAGAAATGTAACAAAAATCCCATTCCTAGCCTTCGCAGATAATATCATCATCTTTGCTAAAGCCAATGGCCAAGCCTGCAAAAATATTAAAGAAATTGTCGATGACTATTGTCAGATCTCTGGCCAGAAAGTCAATTTTCACAAATCCGCCTTCCAAGTCACCAAAAATACAAGTAACAACACAAAGGAACAAATTAAACAAATTCTTCAAATAGCGAACACTTTTGCCTTGGACAATTATCTAGGATGCCCGATTATCAACGGGAGAGTAACACAAAACACCTTTCAACCCCTAATTCTGCGAACCAGATCCCAATTATCAAAATGGAAACCAAACGCCCTTTCTCAAGAGGGGCGTAAAACCCTTATCAAAGCAAACCTCTCAGCACAACCAAACTATATTATGCAATCGTTTCTGCTACCTCAAGCAACCTTGAAAGAACTAGACCAAATTAACAAGAATTTCTTTTGGAACAAGGAAAACAATTACAAACCACTTATAAGCTGGAATTCCATTTGTCGGCCACCTGCTCATGGTGGGTTGGGAATCGCCAAAGCGGAAGAAATGAACCAAGCACTCCAAATGAAACTGCTATGGAAAATCTTAGTGGAACCAGACAACCTCTAGGTCAAAATAGTGACAGGAAAATATCTCAAAACGGAAAGTATCTTGAACTACAAGAAAAAACTTAACACATCATGGCAGTGGGCCAAACTAGTTGGCCTAAGAGACCTGTTCGTGAAGGGGCTCGTCTGGCAAGTAGGAGACGGGAAAACCATTCGATTTTGGAAAGACAACTAGACCGGCAATGGTCCTCTTAACCCAAAAATTGAGGACGAAATCCTCATCAATTGGGAGGAACATGTTGATGCATACCTCCGTGAGGACAATTCATGGAACATTGAAAAATTGAGTGAGGTCGTTAATCATGATGACCTCGAAAAAATTTCCAAAATTATTAATCCCATTAATAAAATCCCGGATAGATTGTACTGGTAACCAAGTAAAAATGGTTGGTACTCTACCCACTCTACCATGCAGTGGCTCCACCAATCCAAAGGTGAACCCAAAATTAACCTAGAATGGATAAACAAGCTCAACACCCCCCCTAAAATGAAGAATTTCCTCTGGAAAGTGGCACGAAACGGCCTACCAACCAAAACAAGGCTTGTTTCCAACCATATTCCGGTACCACAAGGTTGTGAAGCGTGTAACAACCAGGTTGAAGACATAAACCACATCTTACTCTTATGCCCCCTTACAAGGGATACCCTTAACTCCGTAAGCTCAAAACTACGTTGGATTGTCGACCAAGTATTCCCGGACGATAAAAAAAACACACCAGGTCCTAGACGAAATTAGGACAATGACAACAAAAGAGGAAATGGAACTCCTCACTAGCACTTGGTGGAGCCTATGGTTCTCTAGAAATAAGAGAGTCTTTGATAGCAACAACGGAACAAACTTGAATAATGCCAACAACCTTACCGAGTTTACTCGAAACCAAGTTAAAGAATGGAAAATTGCAGGAGCCTCTGATTCCATCTGCTCTCGCACTATAAGTGCGAGAGCTGGAGCAGGGAGAATGCTTGCTAAGTGGGCAAAACCCAAGACTGATTACATTAAGTTGAATTTTGATGGTGCAGTGTGTGCGGATGGCGTGGCTTCGTTTGGCTTCATCCTCAGGGACTCTAGTGGCTCCCCCATCCATTTTGACGGAGGACTGATTGGTTGACAGTCTGTTTTGATCTCCGAGACCATCGCCTTGCGCCAGGAACTTCTCGAGGCCATCAGACGTGGCATTCCCCGGATCCAGATTGAAGGCGATAATTTGCAGCTGGTCAAGACCGTTCTTGGTGACTGGCGCTGCCCGTGGGAGATTGAGCTGTTGCGTTCGGACATCCACTGCTTGCTTGCCCGTTTCCAGGACTGGAGTATTTCCCATGTCTTTCGTGAATGCAATTCTGTGGCGGACTTCATCGCTGGATCCTTCAGACGTATCTCCTCTATTCCACTTGCAGTTGACTCGAGTTTGCTTACCCTCATCCGTCAGGATGCTCTAGGGCGACCACTAACCTATTAGTGGTCACCCTAATCTCTTTCCTTATCAAAAAAAACATCCCCCGTCTCTTTGAGAGAAAAATCGGAGCACAAGAGTGAGGAGGGAGAAAGGAGAAGAGAGAGGAGAAATTTGGGTGAAAAAGAAGAGATCTTTCTTGTGAAGTTTGGGATTATTCGCCTCTAACTTCATGAATCTAACAACTAGTTTGTTGGTAGATTTTCTCTCCCCTTAGAAATCCTAATCTCATTTTGTAAATGTTTTTCCATTTGTGAGATTTCTAGTATTTAATCTCCATGTATTGATGATCTCCGAGGGTAAGATTTGAAGACAAAGTCTTGACCCCCCGACAATAAATATGTATTCATCTGCTTTGTCAACAAATTAGAATTCTAATGGCGATTGAGCACTTATAAATTACTTTCGAGGGTTAAAGATGTTAAGCAAGCTTATAGCTTGAAAAATAATAAACACTGAACTCCAAAAGCTCACAAGTTGAAGAAAGGTTGAGGTTACGATCATACGGAGCCCAAAAGGGCATGACAAGCAAACACTAAAGTCATGAGTCATACTTGGGTACATATTACTAGTAGTACAGCAATTCGTCCTCAAAATACATCAAAATCAGTCATTATAAATTATTTGAGGAGCACATACATAATACATAATACCTACATAGATATTTTTTTATACTATGAAGGTGAGGTCCATACATAAACCTGCCCTCCGGCCGTGGCACCAGCAAGAGCTCCGGCTTTGCAAGGGTGTGCATCGAATCTACATGGAATCGCTGTCATGTGTTCGCTTCTTAATGTGTGAATTATCCTCTTTTGGCCTACTGATAGAATATCAACTCCTCTACTCATATTACCGGCGTAGAGATGTTCATCATCCCATCCCCATACAGCTCTATTCATTTCAAACAAACAAACAAAACTCAACATTATTTATAGGCCAATCGCAAAGGGAAAATAACGACGGGGACTGCTTTGCAGATAGCAAGATTAGTTGATTTGGTACCTGAATTTAGATAACCATCTTCCAGTTTGGTTATCATGGTGGATCATTGATACATCCTCGAAATTTTTACCGCTCGCCACCCCAATTTTGTCATCAATACTGCAATAGGAGAGGGGGAAACCAGTTGTTTGCAATTAGCAAGTGTAAAATACACCACGAAAGAATTTGAATGACATGTCTAGACTAACCTATCCAGACAAAGAATTCAGAATGTTAAAGGTAGCTAACTAGATAAGACTAATAAAAAACCACTGAGACAACAATAATGCAAGCAATTCAGTAAGATATATTCAATACTCATATAACAACCTGAAAAATACATCAGTTTTCTGTAGATACAAGGAACATCATAGAAATATAAAATGTAACTTAAATGATGGAAAAACCATTAGGTGGCACAAAGAACCAGATGATATGAACCTTAAGCTAGTGCTGTTTTGAGAATTTCGAGTTGTTAACTAAATCCTTGCCATTCTTTAAACTATTTACAATCAAAGTGTGGCTCTAGAAAAGAATCAAACCATGTATCTAATACTAATCATGATTGTAACTTAACTTCAATTGGGGTATACTATTGGTCTATCACTATCAGTGAATTCAAAATTTAAAAGTTGTCTATGGCCAATCACTAAATCAAGTCCTTAGCTAGATTCAGCAAAGTTGGATCTTCACAAGAAAACAAAACATGATAAAATAAATCAGATAAAAAAGCTTAGAAAAATTTAACCATATTAATATATTATATATACCTTGTAGTAGCCAAGTGAATTCCAGAAGGCGAAAAGTAGGCAGAATGTACTGCTCTTTTATGTTCAATAGCCTTGAGCGTAACGGAATTTTTGGCACTCATCTTTCTTAAATCCCATACGCAAGCAGTCCCATCTGTTGAACTCGTAGCCATGATCATGGTGTTTGAAGAGTTAAAATCTATCGAATTTATCCTCTTTTCATGTAGGTTCCATGAATTGGGGGTTTTCCCCAACCTCTCATCCCACATTTTCACAACTCCGTCTTGGCCCTCACCCAAATAGATGGAATTTGCGTCATCTGGCTTTTGAGCGATGGAAAATATGGCATCATCAGTTGAATATACAAGATCAAACACTTCCTTTTCAATATTCATTACCCGGACCATGCCATCATAACAACTTGTATACATCTGCAAAAGATGTAAAAGATGAATTTTGTACTAGTGAACATTATGCTTTGATTTTACCATATACTCAAGAATCCACTAAACAAAACCTACAGCTAACAAGGCAACAGCAAATATAAGATTCAGATTTGTCTCAATTTGCAGGATGCCAGTTGCTCTACTAATAATGAAAACAAAATTACCTTGGACAAGGAAAAGGGATGAACTAGAATCCCAGAAATAGGAGCAGAGTGCAACCTATACAGATGAATAGAGCTCTCTTCATCTTTTGATTTCATATCCCAAAACCCCACATTTCCAAATTTATTCCCCACAGCAACCATTTCCAAATCATGAGTGGGAAAGAACTTCACAACAAACACCCTCCCTGGAACAACTCTTGCTATATTATCCGGCTCCAAACTCAATGACTCCGATTCAAATTTGCAACCATCTGAATTTGATATCACCTGTGTACTTGATTTCCTGTTTCTAAGTCTAGCTTCGCTAGTTGAGCCTTCATTCAAAGAACTCGAAATTGATGAAATCGATTTAATGAAGGCTTGAACATCTGACTTACTATCATTCGAGCAAGAATCCCTAAATCCGAGAGGGCCTAAAATTCGGGGAGATTGGGTAGGAGTATAAACCGGTTTTGAAAGCTTGACCGAAGATTCGAGAAAATCAGTGCTAAGTCCTGTAGAATCGGGGGCTATGCCGCGTGTGCGCAGAGATCTCCTGATTACAACCGGCTCTTCCTTCTTCACCGGACTGATTTTGTAGGTCTTGCTCTTCTCGGCCCTAATCCACAATTTAGAGACTTTAATTAAGAACTACAGAATTCCATGAAAGCATCAAATTGACCAAAATAAGGGAACAAATGTGAATGTTTGGGATGAAAGAAAACTTAATTTACAGAAGAGAAGATGGGGAACCTCTTGCGCTTGGCGGAGGAGATTTCAGAAAGCCGAGATTGGAGTTTGAGAGACGCCATCATTTCATCGTTGCGCTTGATGTTCTCCAGACGTCGGCGCTCGTATTCCGTTAGTTGAGACGCCATGGCCTAGCGCTTGTGCAAAGACAAGTACACGCTCAGTCGCGCAGAGATGGAGTCGGTCAGTTGGAGAGCGTAGGGTTTTTTATGGTTTCATTTTGTGTTTATGTTTATTTTTTAGTAGTACAGAACTATGACTCTATGAGGCGGGAAAATTAAGTTGGCGGCAAAAGCTAATTTCTGGACAGCTGGACTCCTATAGTCAGGCGGGAAAATATTAATATATTTACGGGTTTTCGGTTAACTATATATGTAAAGTCATGAACCGAAACCGAACTGATAAACTAAAAATATTTTCGGTTCGGTTAACCAAACCAAAATTTAAAAAAAAATCGATTGGGTTAACCTAAAAATAACCGGTTTTTCGGTTTGGTTTTTTGGTTTCGGTTTTGTATGTACACCCCTACTAATCCTTACCATAGATAAAAAAAGATTACAAACCCAAATTTAATTAAAAGTCCGATATGCGCCCTAGGACAAAGATTCCACGCGACCCGGAATTTCATCGATTTTCGATATTTTTTTTTTGATTAGGTAAAAATTCGGTATACCGGACAGACCCGGTAAAACCGAGAGGCCGAGTAAACGGCGGTCGGAAACCAACAAGAAGCAACCTGAAACAACAAAAACCACACAAGGAAGTACAAAACTCGAAAAAAAAAGCACTAGACGAGAGGAAAAGTGGGAGAAGTGAGGGGCTAAAGAACAACGTCTTTAGCATTCGGGTCAAAGCGGACAAAGATGATGAAGTGGACTACTGACGTTGTCTCCACCGAGATGAAGGATCTTTAGGAGCCTCGAGAACGTCCATACGACCTCGCCAATCACAAACTAGTCACTTCCAAATCCAGAACCAAATCTCGAAATTGTACAAAACCAAGCACGGGTCAACCTCGTCACAAAGGGGCAAAAACCATTAGCAGCCACCAAAAAAATTCAGACGAAAATTTGGCAACGCATCAGGTTAAGACAGAGATAAGGTCGACGGCAAGAGGCCACAAGCGATCGATACCGGAGAATAGAAGACACATGGAATCTGATTTCTGAGTGCGCGCGTCGGCAACCGCCGAGTACCGATCAAGCGACGGAACGTCGAAGAGACCAAAGGGATCTGGTGGAGCAAGTCCAAATTCGCACACAAGTTTTGTTTGAGGACATATCAGAATAACAAGTCTCGAACACCTCGCCAAAGAAGAACAGTCGGCGTCAATAAGCACAAAATTTCAGTAATCTGGGTCTAGCAACAACAGAACGATCGATCTAGGCTTTAAGCCACAAAACCGTACAATCAATCGATAAGGACACATATCGACCTCGGTCGGAAACAACCGAAGAGCAAGTCTCGTGTTGATCAAAATTTCTAGTTGCTAAAAAAGACAGATGAGTGTCCTTAACCATTGAATCTCAAATCCTTAACCATTGAAGAGGACATATTGTCTTTGGATATAAGTTTGTATAGTAGGGGATAGCCTTCTCGGCAAATTTTCGATATTTATTCAAATTGGTTCGGCCAATGCGAGCAAAGTAAGAATTTTTATTTTTTTTAATTTTGTTTTGACATGGTCCGGTCATTGTTGGAAGGGTTTGAATTTAGGGTAGGTGTTTTGTATTCGTATGTTTGATATTAAATTTTGTACTTTTTAAAATTAAATTTTAGAGCTAGTTTTGAGATTTTAGTTGGATGATTTTCTTAATTTTCAGGTTTATATATAAAGGTTTAATTTTTAATTTTTGAAAAGATTTAAGTGCGTTAATATAAAATATGAAATAAAATTGTCTAAAACTGAAAACTATATTATTCACCTTATATAAATATGGACTTTAACAAAGCATTATAAATAAAAAAATATCCAGCGTCGAGGGCAAAAAAAAAAACGAATACTGACATACCAAGCATCGGATATGATTCATGCACTATAAAAAAAATAGATAATTTATGAGACACTAACAATACCAGTTATAATATACTCCCTCCGATCCAAAAAAACTGACATTTTAGCAAAATGCTCTAATATTAAGAAACGATTTTTCTAACATATGCCCCAAGGGCATAGGTTAAACTCCTAAAAATGACAATCTTTTATAAGTTTGTACTTGTTTTGGATTAATTAATATTCTTAAAAGGGTTTATTAATTTTCTTATAGGGTTTTAGTTTCCTTCATTAGTAAGCTTAACCAAAACAAGTACAAACTTATAATTTTTTATCGCCTTTAATAAAGAATTATTTGAATTAGAATCATTTAATTTTTAAAAATCTTTTACAAAAAATTAAAAACGATAAAAATAATCTAAATTCTTGTAATTTTTTTTATCAAATTCAATTCTTAAAAATATTTGAATAAAAATAAAAAATATACTTAATAAGAAACGATGTAAAAATATAAATAAATAATGAATTTTTTTAATGATAAGAAATCATTTATTTTTACATAAATAAATCAAAAAGAAAATTAAGGAAAAAATAACATATTTTTTAATATCAAAAGTCAATTTAGACAAGTTATTATCTAGATTGAAAGTTCTATTTTTTATATAAATTATATTTAAGATAAAATTCGAATTTTTTTTTTCATATAAATAGATAGAAATTTAATTGTAAAAACTAAATTAATATATCTATCTTAATATATAATATCTAATATTCTACTCCTAATTACTAATATATAATAGATAGCATCTTTATTATAGATAGAATCTTTTTCTAGATTATTTTATCCTATTTCTATATTATCCTACAATAATATCAACATATATAAATTTCCAAAATAAAAAATCCTACGTGGCAAAATCCTAGGTGGCTTAACGTGGGAACGACACGTATGAAAATCCTAGGTGGCGCAACGTGGTGGCCTTATTCCTTGCGTCTTTTATATATAAAGAAAATTAAGGAAAAAATAACATATTTTTTAATATCAAAAGTCAATTTAGACAAGTAATTATCTAGATTGAAAGTTCTATTTTTTATATAAATTATATTTAAGATAAAATTCAAATCTTTTTTTCATATAAATAGATAGAAATTTAATTGTAAAAACTAAATTAATATATCTATCTTAATATATAATACGTGTCATGCACGACTACGACTTGAATGAAGTATGAGCATATTTATTTTAATATAATGATACATAAAAGAAAAAAATTATAATCACATAGGATAGTTTTTTAGTTTTAGAATCAAATAAATTTTGAATTTTTACAATTTTTATAAATAAATAGAGAGAAAAATTATTTGAAAAAGATAAAGTAATATAAATAAAAGTTTAAATTTTAAAAATAAAGTTGGGCAAAAGTCAATGTGGTGACTAAAAAAAATACAACTTTAATACATAGTTATATACAGATTTTTTAACCAAAATTTAATTTTTTAAAAATCGTTTACATCATAAATGGATAAAAAGACATAGATAATGTAATTTTTATCATGTTGTAATTTTTTTTATTTTTTTATCATAATTTGATTTAAGATAACTCTTATAGAAATAGATATATAGATAAGATAATATAATATACTAATAATCAATTATATACTCAGAATTTATCCTAATATATACTATAGTTTGTTTTATGTTAGATAGAATCTTTTTAATATATATAAATTGTGAGAATGACATGTATGAAAAATCCTAGGTGGTACATGGTAAAATCCTACGTGGCAGAAAACTTATATTGTGATAGAAAAAATAACTTAAATAAATAATTATAAATAATAGTCATCAACAATATTTTACCAAATATTTAATGCTTTTACAATTTATTTTATTTTAGATATAATCTTTTTAAGTTAAATAAATTATCATATCAAATATTTAACGTTAATACTTAAGATTTAATATTACATAGCATATATCTTTATTTTAGATAGAATCTTTCCTAGATTAATTTATCATATTTCTATATTATCCTAAAATAATATAAACATATATAAATTTCCAAAAAAAATCCTATGTGGCGAAATCGTAGGTGGCTTAATGTGGGAACGAAATGTAGGAAAATCCTAGGTGGCGCAACGTGGTGGCCTTAATTGGAAAAACTAAAATTAGAATTTTCTTTAATTTTCTTTAATTTTAAATAAAATTCGAATTTATTTTTTTTTCATATAAATTGATAGAAATTTAATTAGAAAAACTAAATTAATATATTTATCTTAATATATAATATCTAATGTTCTATAATTTATTTTAATATTAGATAAAATATTTAAGATCTATCATAATTCCTAATATATAATAGATAACATCTTTATTTTAGATAGAATCTCTCTTGGATTAATTTATCCTATTTCTTTATTATCTTAAAATAATATCAACATATATAAATTTCCAAAATAAAAAATCCTATGTGGCGAAATCCTAAATGACTTAATATGGGAACGACATGTAAAAAAATTCTAAGTGGCACAACGTGGTGACCTTATTCCTTACGTCTTTTATATATATACATAGATTTTTTTAGCATAGCACGTCTATTTCCAAGCATAGCACTATGCTAAAAAAAAATTCCAGAACCTGTCAATCTAAATTAGCTTGTGAATAGTGCTATGCTAAAATAAATTTACACGCCTAAAACTTAAAACCCCTCCATGTGTCATTCAAAGTCAACAAAAAACAACCCTGCTTATAATTTTTTATCGCCTTTTATGCCTCCCCCAAATCTCTCTACTCTCTCTCTCTCTCTCTCTCTCAACTCCACCGGCTCCGTCTCCCAATCTTCAGCCCTCTCTTCCATCTCTCCGGTTTCTTCTGTGTACCCCTCTTCTCCACGTCTCCTCTTTCTTCTGTATGCAGCGCCTCGATTAATTTGAGCTCCGAGTAAATCCCTCTTCCGGTGAACTTTCAACAATACATGGTTAGGGCTTTTCGATTTTGGTCTCATGGTCAGGTATGTTTTGAGATTGGGTTAACTAGCTTAGCGATTTGCGATTTAGGGTTCTTGAATTTGATTATTCTGAACATGGTTAGGACATTTCGATTTGTGGTTCATAGTTAGGGATATATTGAAATTTGGTTGCTTTGCCTACCCATGTGCGAATTGGCCGGGTTTGCGGATTTGTTTTTTTTTTGTAGGTTTTCGTTTCCTTTTTCCGTATATTTGGGGGAGAGCTCATGTAAATGTGTTAGCTTGCCATCCCTGGATGTGCTTCTGAATTTGTAGAGTGAATATACTACTACATAGGGTTTCAATTTGTTTCTCTTTTTATTTGTTAATTTTTTTTTGTGATTTGTGTCACGATTCTGTTTAACTTATCTCAATTATTTTAAATGTCTTGTATGTAGTTCCTGTCTCAGACTATGATTATGTTGACTGTGTAGAACACCAACTAGAAGCATTATTTAAGATTTTTAAACAAATTCTTAAAGAGTCTAAATGCATTCAGTCTGCTTAGTTTTTCTTTAGGTCGAACCACCGAAAAACACCCGCAAAAACCACCCGTTAAATACGAAATTATCGGAAACCACCCTTATAAGAACTTCCGTTAACAAATGACCACCCGTTCTCAATTTTTGTCCAAAAATCCGTTAGTGTTGTGTGCACAAGCCCCTTTATTAATTTTTTATTCTAAAACAAAAGTACACAAAAAGGAAAAGGGAAAAAAATCAATTTCTAGATCAAAAAGGAAAAGGGAGAAAAGTTGTGGGGGCTGGAGCTTCTACGACGACTTCTTCGAGCGGATCATAATTGGGTTTGGCGATTGCATGCTCTAGCGGGTGAAGTCTCAGCGGGAGGGGAAGCGATGCTCTAGATCCAAATTCGTGGGGCGTGGGAGCCGGAGCTTCTCCAATGACTTCTTCAAGCGGATCACGATTGGGTTCAGCAATTGCACGCTTTGAAGGTGGAGTCTCAGCAGGGCGGGGAAGCGACGCTCCACCGACGATGTCATTAAGGAGAATGTTCGGTGCGGCGGGATTTTCAATGGGATTATGATGACGTCATCTTCGTCTTCTTCCTCGGACAAGCTCTCGGCAAGGGATCGTGAGCAGCAAGTGAGCGAAAAGGGGTCAGCGACATCGCCCAACCGAAGCAAGAGCTAGATGCAGGAAGAAGATGATATATGTTTTTTTGTTATAATTAGTGTTAATTTATTTATTTATATTTATATGTTTAATAATATAATATAAATAAAGGGTAGATTTGTAATTTCATATTTTAAACGAAATTTTGGACAGGAGTTGGGGACGAGGGATCATTTGTTAACGAAAGTCTTTATAAGGGTGGTTTTCGATAATTTTGTTATAACAGGAGGTTTTTGCTAATATGCCCTATTATACGGGTGATTTTCGATCGTTCGGCCTTTTCTTTATTCATGTCATTAATGATATAGAACCATTCCTTGAAAAGAAGAAATCCTATGGCTTTCAAGAGTAATCACAATTCATTAAGAATAGGATGTAGGACAAGTTACAAGTCTCATATTCGATCCTTGTTCGTCTAAAAGGGATGAAGTTGAACACGCACCAATAATTCTTTATCATAACTATATACTAAAGCGGAAGTTAAAAATATTATTAAACGACACATGTCGCTTTTAGATTGGACTACATCATGCCTTTTATTAAAATCAATCTTTGGCAAAATAATTAAGTTTAATATAAAAATAGTGTAATGTACATATAATCTTATATCACTATAATCAATGGATAGAAAATCCCATTCTTAATTTTAAGAAAATAATCTTTTATTTTTGGATATGATAAATAGGAAGATTTTTTATGCTATATATTATACAAATATTAGGATATTTATTTTGTTTTTAGATAGAATGCATATGCTAGGTTTAGATAATTAAGTTTAATATAAAGATAGTGTAATGTATGTACAATCTTATATCACTATAATTAAGTTTATTTTGAACGATCCCATGTATATAATAAATTGATAAGTTTTTATCTTATTACTTATCTATTTTTATAATTAAATAAATTATCATGTTTTGGATATCAATATTTTCGTCAAACTGATAAAATATTATTGTTTCATATAAAAAACTTTTATAGTTTATTGATTTTATATATTTATTCAAAATTTATATTTAAGCATTATTTTATATAAAAAACTATTATTTTTCTCGGATAATAAATATATTTGAAAATATTTTATTTTTAATATTTTATTTAAGAAAAATCGTACGTACAAGGTACTGGAATACATACTAGTATGAGCTTAAATAATAAATGGCATTTTATAGAGGGCTAATAACTAATCAAAGGAGCAAAAAATCCATATTACTTGGCATTTTCAGTTAGTTGTTATCAACATTTAAATGAAACATCTATAATTTTATTCCATGTTTAAATTGAAGAGCCAGTTGGGGATTTCTACAAATATGGCATTGTGTAGAGACGATTGGAGAGAGAGGATTCAAGTGTTGGACAACTAGGCACCCGAACATACCGGTCCAAGGGGCCGTGAGGCGTCGTCGTTTCCGTTTTGGTTCTAAGTTTCTAAGTTTTTAAAGTTCTTATGTTTCCTTGTTGCCTCGTTTTTCGTTTGTCGTCTTTTTCTTTATGCGGTTTGTGGTCGTGTCGGGTCTTTTGGTCACACCCCCTTGCGTCAAGCCAGGGGTGCCCCCATCTTGACCCTCCAGATTTCCCGCAAGGGGAGCCACGCTGGGAAAATGTTGTTGTTGTTTAAATTGAAGAGCTAAAGAGTTTGAAGTTGAACACGAATAAAAGAAACATAAATTATTTCAGAAGTTAGAATGGAATAGAATTTCTTTTTATGCCCTTTTAAAGTGCTAGTAAAACAGAGCCATCCAAAAGGTCTTAGATGGTCATAGTTGGGTTTTCTTTTGTGAAGGATTTAGGGATTGCGGCAAATAAGATTGGAAGAGAAGTGCTCTTGCAGTTTCAATAAGGTATTTGTGCTTCCTCTCTGCAACACCATTTTGTTGTGGAGTTTCCACACATTATTTTTGGTGAAGGATACCCTTTTGAGAGTAAACATTTTGAGCATGATGGCCACAAAAT
Organism: Fallopia convolvulus; assembly: GCA_964016875.1. NCBI lineage: Eukaryota > Viridiplantae > Streptophyta > Magnoliopsida > Caryophyllales > Polygonaceae > Fallopia > Fallopia convolvulus. The sequence continues at coordinate 32,641,490 of OZ024733.1, forward strand.
TCAGAACCATTATTAATCCTAATGGTCTTAACTGTGCAATTGAATTGTTTCTCAACAAAGGACATGAATGCTTCAAGAATAGGAAAGGCATTACTCTTGTGTGATAACAAATTTTTCCAAGTGGTTTGGGTAAAATCCTTTACAACAATCAGGAAGAATCTATAACGTTGTGTGTAGTGATATGATATGGACCCCAAATGTCAACCTATAACAAATGAAATGACAAAACTAACTTAATAGAGCTAATAGGGAAGGATCACCTTTGTTGCCCTGCACGAGGGCACACATAACAAACATGTGTTTTTCAAGTCTTTACATTTTTTTTATGAAAGGAAAAAAACGCATTTGCCCGTAAGGAACATGTCCTACTTGCAAGTGCCACGAATGAAGAGAGACATTCATAGCTTGTGCAGTAGGCTCATTACAAAATTGAGAATTAGAAGGATCAAATTTTGGACATTAGATTAAAACATTTGTGGAGATATAGAGGCCCTTGTGCTCTTCACCAATAACCATCGGTGAAGCTCTTCTTTGCATAATATTTTGAATGGTGCTTAGTTAGATCAAGTTTAAGATCTTGTAACTTTAATATTACATCAATTTGGTGTAAAAAGGCTTGGCGAATTTTTGTTAATTTGTTGGGTATGTTGGACTACAAGAAATCATTGCCTTTTCCAAGCACAACCTACTGTTGGACCAACATTGTTAATCGGGTTTACATCTATGGTCAAATAGTACCAGAATGTTGCAGCAACGACTTTTGTTGTGTCAACAACTACATCAACACAATCAAATTTTGGTTAGCAGCCACCTAATGTATGTACAATCAAAATAAATTGTGATGCTACTATCACTGATTCCAAGATGTTGGAATTGGTGTTGTCTCTCATGACTTGTATGGCTTTGTTGTGTGTAGATGTTAAAAGATTCATTGTACAATGACATGTTGATATGGCACATTGTGCTCTTTGATCTTGCTTTGGCTTAGGAAATGTAAATTCAGTGCATTGTTGTGGAATCTGATAGTCTATCAATAGTAATTCTTCTCCCAATTTATTCTATATGGGACGTGTTTTCATGAATATCCAACTTTCATTGTCCACTTTTCTACCTTCATCTTTATCTTATACTTGTGGAGTGAATAATAGGCCAAAATACCAAATTGGTATTAAAAAGTGACACCATTGGACATTTGGGTATTTTAAAAAATCTTTTGGACATTTGGGTATTAAAAAAAATAAAAAATGGACATTTGGGTATTAATAAAATAAAAATAAGTTATTTAAGTATTTTTTATATAAAAATTGATTTTCGTACAAAAAAACCCATTTTTGTTAAAACTAGATTTTATGTTTTCCTTTCTAAGTAGAGCTGTCAAAAACTGACATAACCCGCTAACCCGACCCGACACGCCTGATAATTTTAGGGTCAAGACCCGAAAATTTGAACCCGAAACCCGAAATAAACCGAACTCGATAGAACCCGAAACCCGTTGGGTTGACCGGTTTAGTATATTTATAGAAATTTTCAAATTTATTTTGAAACCTATAATATATTTAATTATTAAAATAAATAAAAATAATATATTATAATTAAATATTATTATTTATTTAAAAATTAATTTTAATAATCATAAGAAAAAAAGGAGATTTTAGACCCACTGCTCAACCCGACTCGACCGAAAACCCGCTACAACCCGACCCGATTGACCCGTGACCCATAACGAACCAGAACCCGATTTAACCCGAACCCGAAATGACCGAACCCGAACCCGCCCGACCCGACCCGATTGACAAGTCTATTTCTAAGTAATAAATAATACTCACATTTTGTTTAAAATTTCAAATTAATTTTTTTCAAATGAAGTTATTCACATTTTGTTAATAAAAAATTTTAAATTCCCAAATAAAGACATACTCACATGTGTTTAATAAATAAAATAATAAATAAAAATTATCAATGAAATAAGATTTTTAATTGTTTGCGTCAAAGCACAATCTGGTCAACTCGTTATCATTATATATTTGTCCATAATATCTCCAAAATTAAGAACATCAAAGACGTTATTGTAAATAGTAAATACTAAATAACGAATACATATATTTTGACGAAATAATAAAATTATGCTTTAAAGAAAATCAAACTCCCATTTGCATGGAAAACTTTATTGTCAAACTTTTTACTAAATGTGTGATCATGTCCTTATTCAAAAAAAAAAATTTTTATTTTTTAATAAAATGTGAGTATTTTTATTAATTATACATAAAAATAAATCCGTTTTAAACCTGTAAAAAATATTTTTAAATAATACATAAGTGTTTTGGGCTTATAAATCGATTTTTTGGTAGAATTGTACTAAAATGACTTATTTTTGCTTTTTTAATACACATATATGTTCAAATTTTAGTTTTTTAATAGTCATCTGTCCAAATATTTTTAATTAATACCCAAATGTCTAAAAGTGGTATTTTTTTAATACCAATTTGGCATTTCCGCCGTGAATAATAATACCATTGCTCATTTATGTTGCTCGATTTATGCCTGATATGGGTAATCTGATCAAGTATTTTTTTTTTTGGCTGATGCTGTTTGCACACAGTATTATGGCTGATTGCACCACACAATTTGTTTGAGTGGAGGTCCACACAATTTGTTTGAGTGGAGGTCCACACAAACAGTTTGAGTGGAGTCTACTCAAACAGTTTGAGTGGAGAAATGCCCTCTTCTCGCGTCCCTTCTTTTAGGGTTTTGTCGACCCCCTTTTCAGTTATTTAGGCTCCATTCGGCAACGCTTATTTGGATACTTATAAGTATTCAGTTACTTATATGGAAAAAATAAGCTTCGTTTTATGTGTTCGACAAAATTTGCTTATTTGAAATAAGTTACTTATATTCGATACTTATCTGTTGAGAAAATAATCAACACCCCCAACCTTATGTCAAATAAGCTAACTTTTCTAGCAAAATATAAGTAAGCGGGACCCACGTGATTTCCCAATTAAATTTTATTTTTTTACCCTTCATTAAGCCATTTTTAGTAATTTTACACCTATTGCTTAAAATATCAACAATTCAGTTTACCGAACACATTCCGGATTATTTCGAAATTAAACAACTCATATCAGTATCTCATATCAACATCCACGATCAACATCAACAACCAAAAATATCAGCATCAACATCAACATCATCTTCAACACCGATAAGTACCGATTTACCGAACGGAGCCTTAAACTTCTTTCCGTTATTAATTGCGTACAAAATTCTCTTTTTTTGACTACAAATCATTCTTAAATCATTATTATTTTGAGCCATAATGACAAACCACGAGGATGATTCATCATATTATGATACAAACCAATTCCAATTCGATCCGAGCCTTTGGTTAAAGGTATGTATTTTCTAAAATACATTAAGAGTATTATATAGATGGTGGATTCACAATCATCTATGCATAGTTAGTTATGGCCATAGTTAGAATGGATTTGTGTACAAAGTTCAGATTTAAGGGGTTGTAGAGTAAGTTATAATCATAAATTGAACAAAACAATACTCAAATCATAAATTCAAGCCCTAACCCTTTCACTTTAAATTTTTTACTTAGTAAAATAGAAGTTATTCCCTTAAAATTAAAAATAAGTATCATGTAAATAGTTGCTTGAAATATATGAATATCTTCTTACAGTACAATTCTTACGAGTTCTTTTCAGTTAGGTGTTGATATATATAATATAGTTTTTTTTCCTGTTGTGTTTTATTTGTTGTGTTCTCTATTTGACTTATTGTTAAGAGTTTATAGTTAGTGGGCAATACTAATAAAGTGCATAACATAATGTAATAATTAGATAAAACATATTTATTGCAAATTGATGAATATATCATGTAGTTTTTCATATTTAAGAGTGATATTTGATTATAATATTTGAGAAAACACTTGTTTATAGTAATTCGTTTATCAAAAGTTTATGCATTTGAAAAAAGATTTATGATTAGAGTTTAGGGTTTAAAATTTAGGGTTATTGGTTAGAGTTATGATTTAAGGTTATGGGTTAGGGTTAATGTTTAAGGTTAAAGTTTAAGGTTATGATTAGGGTTTATTATTAGGATTAGGGTTTAAATTTTAGGATTAGGATTTAAGATTAGAATTTGAGGTTTAGGGTTATGATTAAGGTTTAGGGTAGAGTATAAGGTAAGTATTAGGGTTAGTGATTATGATTTTATAGTTTAGGGTTTGGAATTTAAGGTTAGAGTTTATGGTTAGGATGAGGATTTAGGGTTAGGGAGTAAATTTAGGGTTAGGATATATTTAGGACTATGGGTTCGGGTTTAATGTTTGTGTTAGGATTTAAGGGTAGAGTTATGATTTAGGATTATTGGTTAGGGTTTAATGTTAGGGTTAGCGTTTAAGGTTAGGATTATGGTTTATTATTAGGGTTAGGGTTTAAAATTTAGGATTTAATATTAGGATTTGAGATTTAGGTTTATGGTTAGGGTAAAGATAGATTTTAGGGTAAGTATTAAGGTTTATGATTAGGATTTTAGGGTTTAGGGTTTAGGGTTAGTATTTAAGGTTAGGATAAGTGTTTAAGTTTTCAATTGACATTATGTAGTAGGGCAGTTAATTTGATCTTTATCTATTAATAAATAATGGGTAGATACCATATTGTATGTACATGTGTAGATTGTTTCATAAAATATCACATATTAAAAAATAAAAAAAATCAATTAATAATTTAATATACACATATCTTAAAAGTTTTAATTAAATGATTAACGTTACTAAATAAAAAATGGATTAATGAAGATTGAAGGGTTTTTAGGTTAATATACAATTAAATTTAGAGATCTTAAAATTTGGCAAGTAATAGAAATATAATCTTTATTATGAAATAATTTTTTTAAATATAATAATATTACTAATATTAATATACAATTATATTTAGATATCTTAAAATTTGACAAGTGATAAAAACATAATCTTTATTATTAAATATTTTTTAATATTAAGAAAATAATATTACTATTTTTTAAATTTTAGGAACATAATTATTATATTTGTATTATTTTGAAATGATTATTAATATTTAATTTATAATATTAAATCATATATCATTAGCTCCATCATTACTACATACTAAAGCGGAGGTTAAAATAATAATTAAAACGGTTCCACATTGAACTACACCGCCCATATTTTTTAGTGCAATTTGATTTTTTGAAAAATAATTGGATTATTTTTAATTAGATTATTTCATATTAATTTTATTTTTGGATATGATAGTTTTTAAGATAAAGTACATATCGTTTCTTAAAAAAAAACTTACTATATCAATAATTAATTTTTAATAATTATTTTTAGAAATGATATTTTTTAATAAGACACGTGATAGTTTTTTTAAATATCAATTTAATCAAATTTATAAATAAATAATACAATAATTGTATAAACTAGTGCAGGGCACATGCATTAAGGCTAATGTATATATATAACCGAAAAGGGGTCGTTAAAACACTATAAGAAGGGGCACGAGAAAGGAGCATTTATCCACTCAAATAGTTTGAGTGGGGTCCACTCAAACAGTTTGTGTGGATCCACTCAAACAATTTGTGCGGTGTACTTAGACCATGTGCATTGGTGAAACCCGTGAAATCCATGAAACTCAAAAAAATACCCACTTTTTCCATTTCTCTCTCTTCCACATCATCTTATACTCTCCCAATTCAATTTCATGAAACTCACTCAAATATCAATGAAACCCATAAAACCCATGAAACCCACTTTTATACTTTTCTCATTTCCCAACAACCATTTATTTATCTATACACAATTACAACTATATCCTTCATTTATTAATTTTAAATATTTCTTTAGCTAATTAAACAAATTACAATTTGGCTAATTTTATTTTATTTTTGAGTTTTTGGTTTGTAAAAATATGTTTTAAATTTCAGAAAAAATTTAAATTAAATTTTTTAGTTTGCCAATAACGCGGTTTCCGACAATCATAATCTTCTCCGTCATCATTAACAAAACCATAAAATTGGTGAAAAATAAATTAGATAAATGTATTTATATAGATATATTGCACCGATTTTTAACTTAATATATATAAAATTTTTGAAAAATAAATTAGATAAAAATTTATGAATCTAATATAATTTTTATAAGTTAAAACCATGAGTTATTTTAAAAAGGGATTAATATGTGTTTGTTTACCCATAACCAACCCAAAAAAAATAATTTAATTTTAAAGTGAATCAAATATATACAAATTGGTATCTATGGATAGATAAAAAAAATATTACTCATAGTACAATTTATTTTTATTATTATTAATTTAAAATTAATTAAAATAACTAACACTAACCTATACTACTATATATTTAATTAGCCAATCGGAGGGCCACTTGGCACACTCCCATTGGCTCTCATTAAAAGCACCCACGATGAAACCCAATTTGAAGAATTTCGTCAGTCGAAACCCAGAAGCTGAATTTCATGTATTTTCCTTTTTTATTTGAGCGTGAAACTCGCCGAAACCCTCCCCCGTTTCGCCAACGGGCCGGCTAAGCGCCCCGGACAAAGTTTCTCAGTGGCCCGTGATTGCATCGAATTTGGGAAAATCACTATTTTGCTTCATTCACCTTGGCCGAAGCTAATTTATTTTTATTTTTAATTAATTTTTTGGTGAATTTGTGTTTTTATTAAATTTTAGTGTTTAGCTTCGGTCACCTTGACCGAAGCAAATACTTTATTTGTTGTATTTAATAATTTTGAGTGATTGTTAATGTTTTAAATTAAGTTTAACCTTTTTATATATAAGGTTTTGATTTTATGATAGATTGGTATAATTTTATATTTGTATCTTTAATATTAAATTTTAAAGTTAGTTTTGAGATTTTTATTTATATGATTTTGTTAATTTTTGGGTTTATATACATATAAAGGTTTAAGTTATAAATTTTGAAAAGATTTAAATGCTTTAATGTAATTTGTGAAAAAACAATTTCTAAAAATAAAAATATATTGTTCAACTTACATAACCATATCCTTTTACACAACATTACAAATTAAAAATATTCAACGACGAGGACCGAAATCACTATGACGACCGGGCTGAATATCAGGGTTGTGAGAGCGACGAGTGTGTCGAGGTGGCGGGTCTTCCGTAAGTGGGAATGGAATTGTGGGCATCGTGATAAATCCATGTAGTCCGTCCACAAGTCGTGCCACCTCGCCTCCTAACTGCCTCAAGTGAGCATACTGGTTCGCCAAGCCATGTATATGATTCATGCGCTGTTAAAAACAAAGAATAATTTATGAGAAACTAACAAGACTAATTAAAATATATAGATAGCTTAATATATGCAATTAAAAGTTTCCGCACAATTTGAATATCCATTGAAGCCGGTGCTACCGTCTGTCGACTGGCCATGAGTTCCACTGAACCCCTTAGTAGATATGGATGAGTGCGTTGTAAATGCCACTCTTGGTAGTTATCATCCATTGACCAAGGAAAAGTCGGATGATCTCCCATTGGATATAAGAAGTTAAAGCGTTGATCCCAATGGTCATCCTCGGAACTGAATTCTAATGTGTAACCACTCCCCCTAAGTGTCTCTTTACGAACCACCGTGTGGGCCGTAATGACTGGGAACCTAGGGATGCTTTGACGATAGCGCATTTGGCAAAAACATCTCTCAGGCATATATGGCTCTTTAATGTCTAAGATTGTTAGTAAGCCCCTATACCTAGAGAGTGAGAGTTCCCCATCAGCAAAGTTCAACCCTTGAGGATATGGCACCCATTGGACATGTAGAATCATAGTAGTTGATAGCTCGTATTAGTATCATGTTTTAAATCGTATAGTTTATAATTTTGTTTAGGGTGTATTACCATATCCATGGTGTATATCGGTCCAGAGTTTTACGATATTTCCTCAACTCATTTTCATCTCGATTTCTTGATGCAGGGTTTGCTTTATACTCCTCCCCCGGTTGCAAGTCTATAAATCTATTCAAATAAACCCTAAACAAAGGAAGGTATCTCCAAATCCAATTCTAAAAAAATATAAGTTAGTAATGGTAATAATGTGTTAAAAGCTTAAAATATTATAATTTATGAATACTCACATTTAGGAGATATAGACAACCACCTATTTGTGCAGCTCCAGCGCGACTTGCCATACCTAGTTGCCTATACAAGTAGGCCAAGGTTGCAAGACCCCAAGCAATCTGACCCGTCAACCTGTGGTTTAGGAGCAAGTTCATGAACTTATGATTCACACGGGTGCCGGTCTTGTCGATGAAAAGTGTGCATCCTAATAACACAAGTAAAAAGATGGATGCCATGTGATGCTGATTAGCTTCTCTGTTCCTTTGTTGTGCATCAAGCCATTGGTTGAGGTCTTTGAGAACGAGACCACCTGCATAGATTTGGGCATTCACTTCTTCAAGGGTCCACCCCAACATTTCACTTATTTGGGCGCGCAAGCCTCTATCATCTACGTTTGACAAGTCAAATACTGGTCGAATCCCGTTTAATGGAAGATTCATTATCATATTTACATCGTGGAGGGTGATGGTCATCTCCCCCCAAGGAAAATGGAAGCTGTTAGTCTCCGGGTACCATCTTTCCACCAAAGCAGACACGAAAGCTTCGTCTGCTCCCCTAACCGAAAGGTTCAATAACCCAAGTAGGTCGCTTTGTTCGGCCAGACTCATCCACTCTTGACCTGGAGCCAACCGGTTCGACTTCGTCCAAAACTCAAACGGGGCAGAACGAACATGACATTTTAAAACCCTTGCATACTAACAACATTACAAACAAAATTGAAATTAGAACCGTGTTTAATAATATAAACTAAAACATTATTCAAATTACCTGTTGATCAGCCCATATTTTCTTGGCAATGTGGGTGTTGAAGTCCACGAGGATTTCCTTGTTAACGGGGCCGCCATCATCCACAACGTCAACTCCTCCCCCCTACTGGTGTTTCTGCTCCTTGTTGGCCTGTTACGGCTCCCTCCAACTTGAGACTGTGTGTGGACTTGTGAGGGCCCTACGTCATGATAGCTCATTGGTGGGACTTGGGAAGTCCCGGTCTCAGCATAAAACATAGATGGTGGAAACTGGGAGGCCCCCATTGGTGGGACTTGAGAAGTACTAGGCTTAGCATAAAACATAGATGGTGGAAATTGGGAGCTCCCTATTGGTGGGACTTGAGAAGTATTGGGCTCGGCATAAAACATAGATGGTGGAAATTGGGAGGTCCCCATTGGTGGGACTTGAGAAGTACTAGCCTCATCATAAAACATTGATGGTGGGAATTCGGAGGCCATAGTCCCAAAATTTGGCATTTGCAAGTTCGACCTGTAATCTGCAAATGTATTCCAAATGTCATCACCGATCGAGTGCTCAGCCAATTGGCTTGGGGAGAGAACAAGATGATAGCCTTCCATAATGTCTTCCCTGGGGATATCAGTCGGGATCTGAGTTGGCATGGTCACTTCTGCCGAGCCTTCGGAGGACTCTTCAGAGGACACTGCATTGCCCCTATCTTGTTTGGTGGTGAGAGTGGTTCGATTTAAATCAATGTGTTGCGGCCGAGAAGACCGAGATGAAGACCGAGACAAACCAAGGGCTCTCTACATAATTTAAAATAAAATATTAATCAAATAAAAGAGATCAAATATTTTTGACATAAACTTGAGATTCTCTATACTAATAGCAAACTGGTTGTATATATAAATTAACATGCAATATTAATCAAAAAGATTATATCTAATATTTTTTACTTAAATTTAAGATTCTCTACACTAATAGCAAACTAATTATATATATAAAGTTAACATGCAATATTAATCAAATAAAAAAGATCAAATATTTTTGACATAAACTTAATAGTATCTACACTAATACCAAACTAGTTGTATATATAAACTAACATGCAATATTAATCAAAGAGATTATACCTAATATTTTTTTACTTAAATTTAAGATTCTCTACACTAATAGCAAACTAATTATATATATAAAGTTAACATGCAATATTAATCAAATAAAAAAGATCAAATATTTTTGACATAAACTTAATAGTATCTACACTAATACCAAACTAGTTGTATATATAAATTAACATGCAATATTAATCAAAGAGATTATATCTAATAATTTTGACTTAAATTTAATATTACCTTTGCTTTATTGAAGTATTCTTTGCTTTTTGAAGACATATTTGTATATCTATAGATGGAATAGAATGGAGAGAAATTTGAGAGTGAAGCTCAACAAGAGTAGAAAGATTTGAGAATGAAGCTTTGTCAAATATCTTACTCGGTTTAAAATGGGATAAAATGTTAAGATAAAGACAATTGGAGAACACATGAGAACTCCTCCCTCGTTCAATATTACACCCGTGAAACAAGCAAAGCTCACAGGAGAATCTCTGCCACGCGTGTTGAGACAATCTGGCGAAGGGCCCACATTATTACGCGTGTTGAGACTGCTGAATTGTGGGCGAGCCCCCTCCTTCGGCCGAGCTGAACGAAGCTCACAGGAGAATCTCTGCCACGCGGTCAGTCTTCAGTCCAGCGAGCAGAGGTGGCAGACGCCTCACACTTCGGCCGGTCACACTGAAGTAAAAGGAGGGAAAAAAATTTCGTTCAGCGAATATCACGTGGGATAGAGTAACCAGAACGTGAAGCTGAACAAACATTATGTACATCAGGAATCCGAATCTCATAATTTCTCTTTTGAAATAACAAAGAAAATTTGTATACATTATGGTTGGATTTTATGTAATCTATCCGTAAAAATATATTCTTTGGATACATTTTTGTTCTTAGGTATATCAGGAATCTCGTCCGATATATGTTCACCCGTGAAATATTTTAAATATTTAAAAAAATATAAATTATATTTAAAAAAATAAATCAATCAGAGTACATTTTATAAATTACATTTATTATCATAAGATCTCTTACAACATCCACATTAGAGATTAATGATAAAAATAAGTGTAATATCTTACAAAATATAAAGGGCATACATTTATTAGCATAAAATCTTATAGAAGAATTACATGTGATAATGATCCTATACTACTAACACCAACTCGGACCTTGTCCAGCCTCCTCGTGGTAGCGGTTGAATTCGTCCATTCGTCTACGAAATTGTTCATCCAACCCCCGAACGCTTTGGTCATGAAAGTAATTCCACATTTTTGCAGTAGGAGGGATCGGGGCGTCGTTGTGGAGCCAAATCTGCAATATAAGTATAAACAAAGTGGGGACAAACAACAAAAAGAAATTCCAAGAAAATTAGTGTGTAGCGTTTAAGGTTGCATACAGGGACAAAGTGGGGACCGATCATTGCGATTGACACAACACAATTGTGAACGGGGGTCTCTGGTGCTTCGATTCTAATCATCGGGAGACATGTGTGGGGACCCATGGAAGATAGCATTACAAGTGCACATTGGAATCTTGTAGCAAAAGCCAAACCGACCATCGGTACTTCCATCCAATGGTCTTCTCCGCCGCTCGAGCGCATAGTGTTGACATTCATGATCAATGCGTCAATATGGGTCGGAACCGGGTGAATAGATGCATATATATGATAGTTTGTCCTCAACTCTTCACCAAGTTCAATCCGAACTCTTGCCCATGCGTCCTCCCCCCACCCAAGATGAGTAGCAAGTTCCCTGTACCCACAATGTCCATCTCCTAGAACATTTACCGCCTTAACCAAGAATTGGAACATGAAGGAATCCACATTATTGACACCAAAATCCACGCCGAAATGAATAGTAGAATATGTGTCTGTCCCCGATGTGTAATCAACTCCAAAGGATACACTGTTGCGTGCTCGAACCGGCATGTACTCTGGTAAGGAGTCCACTCCAAAAGATATATTGTTCCGTGCTTGAACTGGAATGATACTCGGACCACGTGCGACGTACCCTGGGACGGAATCCACACCAAAAGACACTCTTCTACAAGCGTTACCTGGCATAGTAGTCGGAACACGTGTGGACTGGCTCTGTACCAAAGTTCTCTGGCCTTGCTGATTTGACAAATGCTCCTGCCTAGTCAAGTCCCTTCCCTGAACTCTCGTGTTCTTTTTTGTTCTCCCTTTCCCAGACTTGACTTGGGGAGGCTGAAGCTTGGACTGTCTCGGATCGACCTCGACCACATATTTATTCAACACTTGGCGGCTCTGATTGTGATCCAACCTGCCTTCATAGTAATCACATATCATCTGCTCCCAGAGTGCAGCATCTGGTAATCCCTCTATACAAGCTACCTCTTCATTTGTCCCTTCAAGGCCTTCCCAAACCAATTGTTTCCAAAAGTCGTGAATGTACTCTGGCAATATAGGGGTGCACGTGTTGATACAAGACAAGACTTGGTGAGGACAAGGAAGCCCACGACATGTGTTCCACCACGTATCATTACACTCGGGATCGAAATTGTTTGTCGTGTCTTCAACAAGTCCCCCGTGTTTGAAAAACTGCTCAAGACACGCGCCTGATACTTTCCTCGGCAAGAGTGAAAATACAGTCTTGTACGGTTCGGGTGCATACTGCAAGGCCGTTGGGGTTGTGGTACGGTCCTTCTCCATTTGCCCCCGTATTTGTATGATCTGGATGTTCACCATATCGTTCATCTGTCGCAACACAGTGCTGAACCCTCCGACCGATAAGCTAAGGTAATTTTTAAGCAATGAGTGTTGAGACTCACACCTGTCCATATTACATAAATTCAATTTCATTAGATAAATTTTCACACGTTAGGATGAATTTACACTCGACAATATGAAAATATAATTTACCTGTTTGTGGTCCTTGTAAATAGGTTAAGGCGATGATCGGTGTAGGCTCTCACAATGCGATCGCAAAAAGGATCAAGCCAGTTCTTCTTCAGGTAATTCCACAAGCGTGGATTCTTTGTGTTTGTTCTATAAAGGTAGCAACGAGCATTGTATTCTTCCTCGGTTGTAGAGCAAAATATATCTTTCGCATTGTCTGCAAACCACCATGCCGAACTTTCTGACATCTTTAGACCCTGGGCATATGCGGCACAGTTTCGCATAACATGCACCCAACACAATAAGTGTTGGGCATCTGGAAATAGAATTCCAATTGCATTCATTTCAGCGAGTTCCCGGTCTGTCACTATTGCTTCTGGCCTTTTACCTATTTGTCGGTACAGTTCGCTCAGTTGACCTAACACCCATTCATAATGATCTTGGTTTTCCCTGGCCATAAAAGCAAAAGCGATACTGTACGTATGATTTGTACAAGTAAAACCCACCATTTCACTCAATGGCATATTGTACCTGTCATTCAATTTAGTTAGTATGGAAAATTGAGAATTTATTATATAAAAGACGGTTAATAAATACTTATAGGTTTGTCTTGTATGTCGTATCCATAATTACGACATATGGGAATAGCTTTAATAATTGTAGTGACTTTGGGTAGGCAAAGAACAAATCTTGTATCTCGTCACTTCCCGGCACAGTTCGATAATCAACATAGTAACCGTTACTCTTCAAGTAATAAAGACCAAACTGGGTTACTGTCATTGAGCCCATCTCCTCTTTTAGAATTCGTTGCCGGTAATTGTAGATTTGCTTCATTGATGTAGTGTTTCCAGGGTACTTTTGCCGTATAAAGGACATAATATTCCTCGGCTCCGTGTTGGCCCGACCCAATATCCTCAAGTCCTCCAATTCATTTGCGGTCATCCGGCCAGCATAAGGATGTCCTTCGAGTGTGGTAGAGACGGCATGGTTGTGTCGCCCACATTTCACTGCTAACACCCATTTATGGCTCTTCCTTTGCCTACTCCCAATCAACTCGAATGGGCAATCCATCTTCCTAGTCTTCGGTTCTAGGTTTAGATCCCAAAAGTTTTCACTTTGGATTATAGTGCCCGATTTTCCTTTCTTCTTCGGCTTGTACACACCCGAAAACTCACATGCTAATAAAACTTTTGTGTCCCATGAATTTTTTTATGACTATCACAATGTATAGTCTTCGCCCTACCTCACGGGCCCATTTTATCATTTTATCTCGATCTGGCCATTCCTCGACGGTTTCAAAATGGCTAGAGTAATCTGTAAACTGTAGACAATACAACATCATCAAATAAATTATTTTATTATTTAATCATAACGTCTGCCATAAAAATAAATTGAAATTGTCATTGATAACAATAAACTTGATTGATAATATAAAAATTATTTTTATATATTATAATTAAAAGATAGGATTTGTGTACTTAATGTTCAAATTAATCAAATCAATTAATTCACATGTAGAATTTATGTACATAGTGGATAAAATATTTTAAAATAAAAATATTTATATATCCATAATAAATTTAAAAAATAGGATTTATGTGTATATATATTGATATATATATATATGGATTATAATTGTAACAAAACATCATAATATAATATTTTTCTAGTTTTTGTAATTTACCTTAAAATAAGATTTTTTTTTACCAATTGAAATAAGATTATTAGTGTGAAGTTTAGTAGTCAAGTGTGAATAATAGCATTTCCAATTATATATTAGTTACCTCTTCCAACGGCGTGTTAAAATTACCCTCATTTTGATAATCATACTCTTCTTCGTCCTCGTTCACATCTAGTGGAGTTGTTTGTAAAGATAGAATTGATTGATGATTAGGATTGTTGTTGGGAGCTTTTTCTTTCGATCCCTTTTTAAACTGCATAAAAAATCAATTTATCAAAAATACAAACATAAGATTAAAATTAAATACATGATTAAAATAAATTTATTAAAAATGCAAAATAATCAATATATGATATAGCTAGTATAACATTAATACTTTAAATAGATCGAAAAAAGATGACATTTTGCTTATACTCCAATAATCAAAATTTTGTATGCGTGTGAATTGGGAGACAGTGGGAGAATAAGGGAGACAAATCGGGAGAAATGGAAGAGAGTCGAAGCTGAGTGTCTCGAAAGCCCCGTATACTTATAATGGGAAATACAATTTTTTTTGTTTTTTTTTACTTCGGTCGCTATGACCGAAGCAAATATAATTTTTTTTGGCCTTTTTACTTCGGTCGGCCTGACCGAAGTAAATTAACCAAGTATTCCGTGCCAAACAAAAAATCACAATTTTTTTTTTTTTTGTTTACTTCGGTCAAGGTGACCGAAGTAAATAGTCCGGACCGCTGAGCATTTCTGACCGGGGCGCTGAGCATCCCTCTTTTGCCAATACTGATGGCCTTAGTAAAAAATGTGCGTGCAATCAGCATTGACGTTTTTTTTCCCGATCTCAGCAAAGTATTCATTCCTTCGGGTGTAGTCGATTTAGCCGAACTCGATATTAAATACAGTAAATATTTCCTTCTTTGGAAAAAAACTCGTTTTTCTCGTAATACAGCCAGCGTACGTTTTACGCCGACTCGGCCCATCTCAACGGCTCCTTTTTGGGCTTCTAGGGTTTCAGAATTATATAGATCCTCCTCTCCAACTCCTAAATCACCCATTATCGCGACTAACTTCATCTTCTTCTTTCTTCTCTCCGAGAGCTCTAAAACCTCTCTTTTCGAAAATTTGTTTTTCTCTATCGAAATTCTTCAATCATACGCACGTCGCACCCCGGGCTTCTCTGAATTAAAATTCATGAAGATGACAGCCCCATTGCACGTGCCAGACTCATTCATCCGTTCGTGTTACAGATAAGCCCTCTTGTACCAATTTTTTAAAGGCTGATCTGCGTCAATCAATGGATACATCTATTTTCAAGTTGTAGATCTGATTTCTATCTTATTCTGTTACTTTGATATGTTCGGCATTTAGATCGGCGATGATTACACTTTATCCGCGCTTCTGAGGGTTTGAAGATTCGATGAAGCAAAGGATTTAAATATGGTTGAATTTCTTGATATGAGCCGATTTTGAAAATTTGGATTTAAAATTACCTTTCTTTAGTTTGGACGTGTTTTGACGATGATGATTAATTCACAGCTATGCCAGTTCTGCTTCAGAAAATTCATGATAGATGAAGCTGTATTTATGTCTGAGTCAATTATATTTTTTTTTTATGAATTTGTAGTTTTGGTGTTTGTTTTCAACCTAAGCGATCAATCCCTAATGTGAACCAGCATACTTAGCTTCTTTTTTCCGAATCTGATATAATATAGATTATTGTTTATTTACTTTATTACCAATTGCCAGTGATGATGAAATCTACCTAAACGAGTTGCAGTGAATCCATGTACCTGAAAAGGGAGAACCTACTTGGTGAAGCTGTATTCATATGAATTTAAAGGATTTTACTGAGGCTAACTGTTGGTAATAAAAAATCTGGTTTCTCAAATGTCTAATAAAAGTGGATTGAACCCGTGTTTTGAATATCTGGATCAGTTAATACTCTTTCACATTTGCTGTGTTCAATTCGAGTTTAAACTATACTCTTGCACATTTGTTGTGTTTAGAGTCTGAAAAAACTCGTATATTGTGGTGTTTCCATCAGCTTCATTCTCTATTTCTGTGAGATTGGGAGTTAAATGCAAACACAAAATCGGTAAATCACCTGATGCCTCAAAGGAACTATAATATTCGTTGATTCAAGTTGTAATGGTGAAAAGATGGGAACATAGTGAACCCAATGTTGGAGATGGGAACATAGTAAACCCAATGTTGGAGTTTGACTTGAAAAGTTTTAAATGGCACCTTAATTCCAAAAGCACTACGCTTGGTGTTATTCTGATGTCGGAAATGGGACTGAGTAATTCCGACTCGGAAGCGGGACTGAGTAATTCTGACGTCTGGACTGAGTAATTCTATGTCGGAAACAGGTGATATGACTAGAGCTTTCTCAATGGCCAAAACAGTTTTCAAATAGAACAATGCAATCTTCATCAATGTGTATCAGTCTGTTTATGACTGTGTTGATGTGTTAGCATTATTCTGATTTCTGAGGCAAAGATGTCCGGGGAAGAATTATCATAAAAAATACAGCCAATGTGGATTAGTTTTCTTCTAATGAGAGCTCTCATTTTGATGAATAAGTATGAACCGCAAGCAAATTGTTGTGAATCATTGTCCCTGTCTTTGTGTCTGTACTCCCACATATAAATGCAGCCAATGTGGATTAAATGCCAGACACAAAAGCCCTAATTATAATGATTTTTTTACTCCAAGAAGCTTCAGTTTTGGTTAATAGTCAGATAGAAATAGTCCTTAAGTTGGAAAAGTGGTGCATACTAAATGCAATGTTTGAGATGGGACAGTATAAACAAAATTACAATAACATTAGTTGTTGAAAATGTGCCAATGTTTGTAATGGCCTAATGGGGCTGAGTAATGGTAATTCTATGATCCCATTGATGAATGTATCATTCTGTCTTATCTTCAAAGTTGTGATGCGTTGAACAATTTATGAGGCAAAGAAGAGGATTAAACAGCTGTATTCTTGGTTCAGTTTGTGACACTGAGGATTATGTCCATCTAATGGAAAGTCCAGAATATGTACTCATGTATGAACTTTTTCCTCGTGTATATCAATGTACAGTAAATATGTGCACATGTTCCTACCTATTATTAACTATGTAAGACCGCTTCTTTGATGACATCATATTCTCTATTGTTGTGAGATTGGATCTGGTTGGTCCATTGCAACTCTGATGGTAGTCATAGGCTGTTTTGAATTCATCAAAAAATCCAGTTCTTTTTGACAAAGAAACTACATTGTCTTTGGAAATTGGCTTTGATCAATTTTTGATATTCTATGCGTCACGTTTTGTGAAGTAACGTGTCCTTACCATTTATCCTATATTTTTTGGTTATAGTTACCATTTCTCAAGTATATTACAGTAATATGGATTCTCTTAGTGTTATTTAAGTGCCCAAGATTCTATCATTGCGCCCAAGATTCTTTCATTACAGTGTTATTTAAGTGCCCAAGATTCTATCATCACACATGCCTTGTGATGATGCTCTGATTTTATCACGGCAGAATACATAATGGCCCCCTGACCTTTGACCAATTGGTCACTTTGACACTCCACCTTTGAAAATGTTCTATTGAGTACTTAAACTTGCACATTGTTACCTGATGGTACTCGAGTGCTTGATTCATGTAATACGATTAGCGCTGAACTCGCCCGTTTGCAGTCTGAAGAGGAATCCTTCTGGTACCTGCGTGCTCGTTCGAATGAACTTCGTGAGGGTGATAGGAATACTCCTTATTTTCATCACAAAGCCTCTCAGCGGAGAGCTCAGAACACAATCCATGGCCTCTTGGATTCTAATGGCACTTTTTTATCGTCTGAAGAGGAAATTGAAACTGAGATTGTTGGCTTTTAGGAGTCTCTCTTTTGCTCAGATCAGCCAAGTAATTTCTCTGAAGTGTTGCATTGTATTTTGCCAAAGATCTCGCCTGAAACAAATTCGAGTTTAGATGTATTCCTTCGGCTGAGGAGGTTCGATTTGCTCTCTTCCAAATGCATCCGACTAAGTGCCTGGAATAGACGGTATGCACGCATTATTTTTTCAACAATTCTGGTCTGTTACAGCTCCTGATGTGGTGTCTTTTATTCAAAAATGGTGGGTTGGTAGTACTGATTTAAGGGCTGTAAATAAGACAGTTGTTACACTAATTCCCAAGATTAAAGACCCAAAGCATGTAAGTGATTTCCGTCCTATTAGTCTTTGTACAACACTTTACAAGTTGACTGCTAAGGTATTGGCTAATCGTCTTAAACCTCTCTTGGCTGATCTTATTAGTCCGATGCAAAGTGCTTTTGTTCCTGATCGTTTGATAACTGATAATGCACTTCTTGCCTTTGAGGCCCTCATTTCATTATATGAAAAATCGTCGATCAGGATCTAATGGTGTGTTTGGATTGAAGTTAGATATGATGAAGGCATAAGACCGAGTTGAATGGCCTTTTCTCCGTGCTTTACTTTCTAAATTTGGCTTTTCTGCTGGTGTTGTTGGACGGAATAGGAGTTGTCTAGAAATAGTATCCCTCACTTTTAAGTTCAATGGTGGTATTTATTGGCCTTTTCTCCGTTCCTTCTAGGGGTTTACGTCAAGGCTGCCCTCTCTCACCATACTTATCTATTTTGTGTGCTGAAGATCTGTCCTCTTCAATCCAAAATGCTTCTGCTTCTCGGGCATTACATGGTATTCAGGTCAGCCGTTCTGCACCACCTATTTCTCACCTCTTTTTTTGCCGATGATAGTTTATTATTTGCTAGAGCAAATTTGCAAGAATGTTCTATAATAGCTGATATTCTTAGTCAATATGAAAGAGCATCGGGACAGAAAGTAAATATGGCCAAGTTAGAGATTTGCTTTAGTAGAAATGTTTCGGCACAAAGGAGGGATGAAATTAGATCTTTTTTACAAGTACGGGAAGTTGATAAGTATTCCAAATATTTAGGCCTTCCAACAATTATTGGCCCTTTCTAAAAAGGTTGTCTTTCAGGGAGTTAAAGACAGGATACGGAAAAAGGTTTCGGGATGGAAAATCGGTTCCTCTCACAAGCTGGTAGGGAGGTGATGCTTAAATCAGTACTAAAGTCTATTCCTTTATATGTAATGAGCATTTTCAGGCTTCCAGACTCCTTAATTGATAAGTTACATTCGATGTTAGCTCGTCTTGGACTTACTCCTAGTTATACTTGGTCCAGTATCTGGGGTGCAAAAAATTTGCTTATGGAAGGCCTCGCTTACAACAGGGTTGGAACTGGTGCTGATAGTTCAATTTGGCGGGATAAATGGTTTCCAGATGATATAGGTGGTTATCGAGCGCCTTTGCCAATGTATGGTCATGACCCTACCTTACTTGTTTCTTCACTGATTGATTTTCAGACGAATGATTGGGATTTATCAAGACTGAATTCAGTGTTGAACCCTTTGGATGTTTCTATGGTTCTTAAAATTCCTCTCAGTCCGCTTTTGAAGCCTGATGTGTTATTTTGGCAATGCACAAAAACCGGTTTTTACTCGGTTAAATCGGCTTATTGGTTTGGTCTGTTAAGATCTTTCTCAGCCTTGACTCAATCTGTCTCTACTTCTCTGTGGTCCCTTATTTGGCGATTAAATGTGCCTCCTAAGCTCAGAATTTTTGCTTGGAAAGTGCTTTCAAACTCCCTTCTGTGTAAAGTCTGGTCTGTTTTCCTATGGTATCACTCCATCTAATGTTTGTGATCTCTGCAGTTTGAGTTCTGAAAGTATTTGGCATGTCATTTTTGGGTGCAATTGTGCTAGGCTGATATGGGCTGATTCACATCTTGTGCCAGATTTGTTTGAGTTCCTGATATTGTTCAAAAAATTTATGACACTCATGAAATTGCTGGTGTAGAGGAATTCTTTTTAACTGCTTGGGTTTGCTGGACTTCAAGGAATTTATGTATCTTTCAAGCAAAACCGAACCATGGTTGACATCTCCTTCTTGGTTTTAATAATTTAATCCAATCTTTTAAGGCTTCACAGATTAAATCTGATTTTCACGCCTGTAGTCGTGCAATTTCTTCTAAATGGTCAGCTCCAAGTCAGGGAGTGATCAAAATAAATTCAGATGCAGCACTTCTTGGTGATGATGGAACGGGTATTGGTGTTGTTCTAAGGGATTCCAATGGGCTGATTATTAGTTGTGCTGTTCGTAGATTTTCGGCTATTTGGCCAGTTGATATTGCTGAAGCTCTAGCTATGATTTTTGGGCTTCGATTAGCTTCTTCAATGGGGTTCACCTCTATTATTTTGAATCAGATTCCCTTGGTTTGATTTTAGGCGTCCAGAAGAAAACGTCTAACTTATCTTATTTGGGGTCTTTACAAGATGATATTAGATTACTATTATGCTCTTTTATTAACTTATCTTATTTGGGGTCTTATCTTATTTCGGTTGACAATCAGATTCCCTTTTTCTTGACTAAAATAGAAAAGGAAGAATTTTTTGGCATCAGCTTATGAAAAAGGTTGACAAAGTTAGTAGACTATGTCCAACTTGTAAAAGGTTAACTCTTGTCTACATGGAAGATATTTCCTTTGTAGAAAAAAAATGAATAAAAAATCTATCATGACAAAAAAAAAAATGATATAAATATGTGTGTGTGTATACATTGAAATTTTGAAGTGCAATGTGTAAAAGGGTGATGTTGATATAGTGTGTGGGGAGCCACGAAGAAGGGAAGGGAATCGTAAACATGCAATGCCAACTTGTAAATGGTGATGATCAATTTGCTGCATTGTACGTGATCCTGAATTCTGATCTATCTTTTTGTGGCCAAAAAAAAAGAAAGCTAGTGTTGGGCTTGAATTGAAGAAAAATGTGAGCCTCGGTACTCTGATTATTTGCCTTGTTTTGATCTCCTATTCACTATGCTTTTTCAGCCCAACAAGAAAGGAATAAAAAAAATTGTGATTTTTTGCTTTTTGTTTTCTTCTATTTGAGTGGGTCATTTAATTGGGACTGTTTTGCAAAAAATTGTTGGGATTAAGATTTTGATAAAGAAGATTCACGGATTTATTATATTGCAATCTGTCATTTTAGTAATATTTTTGGTAGAATGTCATTTACTCATTTTAGTAGTCTAGATAAGAAAAATCTAGCATTATTTTAACAATTAGATTTCCGGGCGGTCCGCGGGCGGATAACATCACTTGTTAAGTCCAGTCCAAACAGCTAGAAAATGGGGTTAGGATCAGACATATTCTGATACCATAGTAAGAAATCATCTCTAGGATCAGACATATTCTGATACCATAGTAAGAAATTATTTGGTTGTGTCTTTGGTAATTGACTTGATATTCTTGCTCTGGTGTTTTGTGAAGAACTATGTTCTCACTATATCTATAATCTATAATACTATAAAAGGGAGGATCATGCATGAACAGTAACCAGCTAAATCAATGCTAAACAATCGTGATAATTTGTAAATCTGATTTGTGATTGGTGGAAGTTGCAATGTTAAATAAAATAAATATGGTTTGTTGTAATTGATTATGTTTAATAACTTTCAACCCCAAAAAAGCTCAGAGCAAAGTTAGAAGTTTGAATTTAATAGGGCGAACCTGAAATTGGAAGCACACTCGCAGGAGGCGTCGCGGGGGTTCGTCGGAAGCTGTGCAACAAGCCTAGAAGTAGCAGCAGAGGGGATTGATGAGGGGTTATGTGGTAGGGGGCGTCGTCGGACTGGTCGGAGATGGGTAGGAAACGACGCAGAGGAGCGAAAATCGAGGGAAGGATATGAGAATGGAGGTGGATTTTGGGTACACAGAACCGGGTGGTGATGCGACAGGCGGGTGGTGGTGCGGTCGGCGACGGATTTTTGATCGGAAAAGATTAGAAGAAAGGCGAGTGGGAGAGGAAAGAGGTGGAAGACCGAGAGATAGAGGAGAGATCAAAAAGGGAAATCAATCTAGGGCAAATAAAGGGGGTGCAAATGTGCAATTGTCTTCTACGTTTAATTTTGGTGTAGAATAAAAAAGTAGTACTAATAAAATATAGAATAAAAAAGTAATAAAATAGTACATTATAAAAAAAATTGAGTTTAAAATTCTTACTATATAGGATAATTGTTTTATAATTTGGACTATTTCATATTATTTATAATTTTGAACCAAACTATATATATACATTTAGATTTATTAATTTTCTAGGGATATTAGAAAGATAAAAATATATTTTGTATCTATAATCTTACCTATTTTTACAAACTCTTAATTACATGTAGTCCTCTGTACTCTTAAAGTTGAAAAAGAACGCATTAAAGATGAGTTGTTTTCATGGCTATACTTGTCTTTTTTTTGGTAAGTGGCTATACTTATCTTTGATTAATGGATTGTTGATTCTCACTAAATCAAGTGCAAATTGACCCATTTTGTAAGTACAAAATAATAGTTTCTGTCAATTCCATGAAAAGAAAAGGATTGAATTTGATAGAAATGACAATTATTTTCATGATCAACCGCTCCGCCAAAACGGCTCCGAAACAAACAAAAAGGTGTGTGCCGCACTCATGAGTTCTCAAGTACCAAAGTTTATCATTAAACAAAACCGTTATTAACTGAAATTCTAGATGCTGAAAGGTAAAGAAAATTAGCATCTGCAAGTCTAAAACTATTAACTGTGTTGTTTGGTTTGATCAGTATATGAAAATAACGTTAGACGAACTTCTTGTACAGGCTCCAAATACCTACTCGCGCTGAAGCGACAGATGTTGCCAATGCTGTACTAGATGGTACTTTTTTCCGAGTTTTTTTTATTATGCCAATACTAAGAAACCTTTTTCAAAAAATGGATAAGAATTTGAGAAAAAAAGGGATCAACTTCATTAATGCACCGCCAAATTCTTTATCCAATTTGTACACATTTTGGTATTTCTTATAAAAAATTGTAGATCAAATACTTGAAGGACATAAATTTTAATGTAGTGGATTCACTCTAAAGAATTATAAGGCCATAGGTAAAAATTTATTCATATACTTACTTTACAACAGTAAAACTGAGGCATTTCGTAACTCTTGACAATAACTTGATTAATTTATATTATGTTTAACGATTAGCGAAAATATAAATATTTTATTATTTTTTACCCTTGTATTTTAATAAAGTCATTCCTTTATATATGATATGATCATTTACCACTTTTTATTTACATAATAATTTTTTTAAAATTAATGTGTGTTTATTCTTTTAATTTTGCTAAAAATTTGCGCCACGTGGAATTTTTGAATAAATTAATGTGAAATTATATTTTAATAAATTTTGTAACAACTTATAGTATTCTTTCTATATATACTAAATAGATAACATATTTATATAATTTTTTATGCGCATAATTTTCTATCTATGGATTATGTATAGTTTACTACAATCTATGTATATATATATAAAAGACGCAAGGAATAATGTCACCACGTTGCGCCACCTAGGATTTTCTTACGTGTCGTTTCCACGTTAAGCCACCTAGGATTTCGCCACATAAGATTTTTTATTTTAGAAATTTATATATGTTGAAATTATTTTAGGATAATATATAAATAGGATAAATTAATCTAGGAAAGATTTTATCTAAAATAAAGATGTTATCTATTATATATTAGGAATTAGGATAGATCTAAAAGATTTTATCTAAAATTAAAATAACCTATAGAATATTAGATATTATATATTAAGATAGATATATTAATTTAGTTTTTCCAATTAAATTTCTATCTATTATATGAAGAAAAAATTCGAATTTTATTTAAAATTAAAGAAAATTATTTTATCTTTATTTTTTTATCTATTTATGTAAAAGATTTATCTTATATAAAATTTTGATAAAAAATAGAACTTTCAATCTAGATAATTACTTGTCTAAATTGAATTTTAATAAAAAAAAATTACGTTATCTTTTCCTTAATTTTCTTTTTGAATTATTTATGTAAATATAAATGATTTTCTTATCATTAAAAAATTCATTCTTTATTTATATTTTTTCATCGTTTCTCATTAAGTGTGATTTTAATTTTTATTCAAATTTTGTTAAAGAATTGAATTTGATAAAAAAAATTACAAGAATTTAGATTATTTTTACCTTTTTATATTTTTGTAAAAGATTTTTAAAATTAAATGATTCCAATTAAAATATTTTTTATTTATATTTTGTATAAATAAATTATCATTAAGCCATCAAAATTATAGTGGTCTCACCTTAATAATTTTGGACCCGTTTCACATGAAACCAATTGTAAAATTTTATATAATTTTGTTTTCTAATATATAATTTTTTTATATTAAATTAAAATCATATTCATTAAATAAATTAAGTATTAAATTCATATAGTCGTGCATGGCATGACGGGTATAGCTAGTAGATAACATATTTATATAATTTTTATATGCATAAATTCCTATGAGATGTTATTTTCCATATTCATTTAGTATTTTTATCTCTTAACAAGATTTAGGGTCTTAATATTTTTTTTTTATCTTTTAACAAGGCTTGAGCTCCAAGTATAAAATTTATATTTGTATAATGATATAATTTTAAATAATAAATTTTGTTATGTTGATATATTTTTATTTTGAGAAAAGATATAATTTTATGTTGATGTCTAAGATTATATGTAAATGTCAAAAAATTGAATTTTAATTTAAATTAATAAAATTAGATTTTCTTTATCTTTTTATGCATTTATATTAAAGATTTTTTCTTAAATCAAAGTTTGATAAAAAAATAGAAAAATTTACAATCTTGATGATGATGAAACCCGAAATAAAATGTCGCTAGAAGACAAGAAACGAGATTCTATTATTCGATTGTGCAAACACTTGCTCTTTATTTATTGTGTTCTTACGGCGAGGTTACAAGCAAACGAGGTTTACAAGAAAAGCGAGATTTACACCCTAGACCTCCTAAGAGTATTTGAGATCTCGATCTAACAAGGTTCGAGATCTCCTAATCACTATGAGATTCTACTATCCACAAGCCGCTTGATGGACTCCGATAGCGAGGTTGAGCTTCGATTTTGAGTGTGATGATGATGGCTTGCGAGATGATGCAGCGAGGTCTTTGGTGTGAGCAAAAGCTCTCTGTGTGACTTGAAGTCTTTTTGTGGACTTCACTTGTCTATAACGAGGTCGTTTAACTGTGTCTCAACACGTCGATCTTCAACGAGCAAGATAGTTCTTGAGTTCAAGATGTTTTTCGACCCCTCTCCACTTACGAGGTTCTCCTCCATTTATAGAGAATCGAAGAGCCGAGTTTTGGTTATTACTCGATGTGGGACACCTGAGATCAGAGCTTCTGATTGGTCCGGAGGTGAGGCAGTTGATGATTGGTCGGAGGGAACGGCGACAACTGAGTGGTCCGGATGGGCGGGGGTGTCAACCGAGTCGGTAACGAGGCTGAGACCTCGCTCCCGAGGTTTCGGAGGACCTCGCGTATATACAGATTTTGTTTAATTAAAAGGTGGGTGTGGTTGTGGGGCCCAGAATCTACCTTGGAAGTCCCGTAGGATCCGTTTATTCTTCGTACCCCGGGCCCACTTCCTAACTTACCATTTTGAGCACCATCAGATGATACTTGCTTAAATTGAATTTTGATAAAAATTTACATTAAATTTTTCTTAATTTCCTTTTTATTTTATTATGTAAATATAGAATATTTTTTTATTTAGCCCCACCTTACATTTAAATTTTTTTATCCCTTTGTTTTTTTTTAATTTAATATGGATGATAGATTGATTAATACATTGAATTTTGTAAATTTTCATATACATTAATTTCCTTTATATTTTATTTCTTCGTAAATTTAGTGTGGAAAACAACTTTATACATGGATTGAATTTTGCAAAATAATACATAGCTAATTTTCTCTATACTTTATCTCTTAAATCAAGGACAATGTTCTCTTCTATACTAATCTTTATATTGTATTTTCCATATTTACAAACATTCTTATTATTATAAAGTAAAAGATAAGAATCCTAATATATAATTTTAATAAATTAACTTTTAAAAAATATTTTAATAAATAATATTATGCTTTGTAGATAACCTATCCTAATTATTATTATCTTTATAAAAAAACCAAGTATTTATACTTATTAGCGTCTAAAAAAATAAGAAAATATTATTTTAAAAATATTCAATAAAAAGTAAAATCAATATTTTAATAATTTTAATCTAAATTTGAACAAGATCTCAACAAATAATGAAAAATATTTAAAATATATATTCAATTAAAATATGGAGTACAATTTAAAAAATAATTTATCTATTACACAATTTATTATGATATTATATAAATATATTTAGTATTATAAATTATTCCGCACGCCCATTTTGCCTAGTAATCATAAACAAGGAGGTACCATGTCCTTAAAAAATATCAAAACTAACTTTTCCTATATCTCACTAATTTATGGCATACTCTTATTTGATCTGTTAAGCACTCACTGTGAAATGGATCATCTTAAATGCTCATTTCAGTGTCTTAGGTTAGTGCAAGCTAACCATAGTTTAATGGCTAAATTCAAGCTGTAGCTAAATTTAAGCTATTATTGTGCTTTCGAAATTCAAAGCACTTGAATTCATCAACCAAAATATTGGTGTTTTGAAAACCTTGGTAAATCTTCAAACGGTTTTGTTTTAATTTTAAAATAAAAGTTATGTTTTCCCACATATAGAAGACCTTTTTGATTTTTTCAGACCCGTATAGAAGCTTCAATTTGCATTTAGATATAAAAAAATATACTCCCTTCGTTTTATTCTACTTGTCTTTCTAACCTCAAATTTTTTTTCAACAAAACTTGTCCATTTAGAATTTTTATTTAATTAATACGTTAGGGAGTGTTCATATTGATTTTTTTATCTCTATCTATTCGCTATAAAGGGTAGTTAGTAATTAACTAGTTATACCCGTCGTGCCCTGCACGACTAAAATGATTTAATTCTTAATTTATTTATTGAATGTAATTTTAATTTAGTATAAAAAATAAAAAATAACTTATATATCAGAAAAAGTTTACATAAAATTTTACAATCATTAAAATGTGAGACGGAGCCAAAATCATTAAGGTAAATCCAATATGATTTTGATGACTTAACGATAATTTATTTATCAAAATATATGAATAAAATTATTTTAAATAGAATAATTCAATTTTTTAAAGTTAAAATAGATAAAAAAAGAAAATAATGTAAATTCTTATAATTTTTTAATCTAATTCAATTCTTTAAACTCTTTTAAATAAAGAGTTAAAAAGATAATAAATAAAAAAATAGGAGTAAAGATTGAATTCTTTAAGAATAAAAAATCTTCTATATTTATATGAATAAGTCAAAAAGAAAATTAATGAAAAGATAATGTAATTTTTTTTTATCATAATTCAATTTGGGCATGTAATTACCAAGATATTGAAAAATTTTAATT
The DNA here is from genome assembly GCA_964016875.1 of Fallopia convolvulus. Taxonomy (NCBI): domain Eukaryota; kingdom Viridiplantae; phylum Streptophyta; class Magnoliopsida; order Caryophyllales; family Polygonaceae; genus Fallopia; species Fallopia convolvulus. The sequence goes on from OZ024733.1 coordinate 32,669,424, forward strand.
CTTTTTTATCAAATTTTTATTTAAGATAAATCTTTTACATATATAGATGAAAACGTAAAGATAAAATAATTTTCTTTATTTTTAATTAAATTCGAATTAAAATTTTTATTTCTCATAAATAGATATAAAGGAATGTAATTGAAAAAGATAAATCAATATAGATAAAAACTAATTTTTAAAATATAAGGTGGAACCAAATCAATATAATGGCTCGAAAAGATACAACTTTAGTTTATTTTACATTAAATAGAACCTTTTTAAAATATTTAAATTGCCAAAATTCTATATGGAAAAATCCTAAATGTTTAGTGTGCGAAAAATCCTAGGTGGCATGTAGTTTATAATTTGGTAAAAAAAACATGTATGAAAAATTATGGGTGATATATGATAAGATCTTAGATAGAATCATTTTAATTTAAATAAATTATTATATAAAATATTTATAAAAGCATTATTTTAGAAAAAAAAACTTATTCATAAAAATACTTAATTATCCAAAAAGTTCTATTTTTATCGAAATTTTATTTAAGATAAATCTTTTACATAAATAGATAAAAAAATAAAGATAAAATAATTTTCTTTAATTTTAAATAAAATTCGAATTTATTTTTTTCATATAAATAGATAGAAATTTAATTGCAAAACTAAATTAAATCTATCTTAATATATAATATATTAATATCTAATGGTCTATAATTTATTTTAATTTTAGATAAAATATTTAGATCTATCCTAATTCCTAATATATAATAAATAACATCTTTATTTTAGATAGAATCTTTCCTAGATTAATTTATCATATTTCTATATTATCCTAAAATAATCAACATATATAAATTCACAAAATAAATAATCCTATGTGGCAAAATCCTAGGTGGCTTAATGTGGGAACGACACGTAGGAAAATCCTAGGTGGCGCAACGTGGTGGCCTTATTTCTTTCGTCTTTTATATATATACATAGATTTGTGATTACATTTAAAAATATTGAATTTTCAATGATATTTTTTATATTTTCAATGAGTTTCTTAATATATGTGAAAAAATCTAAGAGGACAAGTAAAATAGAACGAAGGGAGTATTGCTTTTCTTGTTTGCGATGAACAATGCCCCACTTTGGATCTCATAATTTAATGCACTAGATTTCATTTAAATTACTAAATTATAAATTTAATACTCCCTTCGTTTCGTAATTTAGGGGTTTTTAGAACTTTGCACATATATTAAGATAAGCTTAAAAGTGAAATTGATGAAATTTTGTTTTTTGTGTACAAAATTAATATGAGATTAAATCATATAATATCACCCAATGGGTGACATTTTTTAGTATTTACTAGTTTTACCCGTCGTACCATGTACCACTACGATTCGATATTTATAGACATTATAAATAGGATATTAATAAAAAAAATAATATAAACTTTAATATAAGTAATTTATTTCTCATATAATGTATAATTTTTTAATCAAATATTATTCTTCATATTTTATTACTTTTAATGTACGTAAATTTAGAGATTATAAAATATTTTAATATATCTATTAAATATTTTATTATCTATTTTTATTAATTTTAAAAATTATAAATATTTATCATTATTTTTTATAAAAGAAAATCACTATATACCTATAAATAAATTCGTCAAAAGATATATGCTAAAAGATTTATATTTATTATTTTATCTTTAATTTTAAATACTTGTATAAGGAAACTTTAAAAAGATATTGTTATACTAAATAGACATTTGTTTGATGTTAGAGATAATTTTAAATAGTTAAAAAGAATTTAATAGAAAGAAGTTATAATAATAGAAATAAAATTAATTTTTTAAATATGAGGTGGGGCCTGAATCGTTCTGGTGGCTCGAAAAAGTACAACTTTAATATATAGTTAAAGATTTTTTATTATAAAAGAAAAAATATATAATTATATATCTATAAATAAATTCATGAAAAGATATCATGCTAAAAAATAAAGATATTTATACTTATTTTAAAATATTTTAAATTTGTTATCTTTACTTTTAAATATTTTTATAAGAAAGTTTTTAAAAGATATTGTTATTCTAAATAAATGTTTGTTTGATGTTAAAGATAGATTTAAATATTTAAAGAAGAATTCAATAAGAAGTTAAAATATTATGAACAAAAATTAATTTTGTAAATATAAGGTGGGACCAGAATCGTTCTGGTGGCTCGAAAAGGGACAACTTTAATATATAGTTATAGATAAGTACATTGGAACTAGAAATATATTAATTAAATGTTATTTTTGGCAAGTTTTAGTATTAATTAATTAAAAATGGACTTATATTTTGAAAATTCATTTGAAGGTTAAAAACCCTAAATTATGAAAAGGAGATAGTATAATTTAACGTATTAAATTGGCCATCTAAACAGGCTTAATGACTCCATAAGTATCTTGAAATTGATTGTAGCAGATAACATTGCTTCAATATCATTTAACATGAATTAGTTATACCCGTCGTAACATGTACGACTACGATTCGATATTTACAGGCATTATGGACAGGATATTAATAAATAAATAAAAATATAATATAAACTTTAATATAAGTAATTCGTTGCTCATAGATTGTATAGTTTTTTAATCAAATATTATATTTTTCATATTTTATTACTTTTTATGTACGTAAATTTAGAGATTATCAAACATTTTAATATATCTATTAAATATTTTATTATCTATTTTTATTAATTAAAAAAATATAAATATTTATCTATAAAAAAATTCATCAAAAGATATATGTTCATCAAAAGATATATGCTAAAACATTTATGTTTATTTTAAAATATTTTATCTTTAATTTTAAATACTTGTATAAGGAAGTTTTAAAAAGATATTGTTATACTAAATAGATATTTATTTGATGTTAAAGAAGAATTTAATAGGAAAAAGTTAAAATATTAGAAATAAAAATTAATTTTGTAAATATGAGGTGGGGCAGAATCGTTCTGGTGACTCGAAAATGTATAATTTTAATATATAGTTATAGATTATGTGTCTAAGCATTGGCGTGTGAGGTTAAAAATTCTTGAATTTTATGAAAGCATCAATTTAATACTGTTAATTAATTTGTCAGGCCAATTTAATCTTTAGCCGAGATAATGAAACTAGATATAAATCTTCGTAATTAAAGTGGAAATTTGGATGTGCTAGCTAGCTAGCTAATCGTAGTATATCACATAGGAGCATCTTAATAATAGTTATACGCTTTCTTCTACAATTGAGCTCAACGGATCGGAGTATATATACCTAAAAAACTCTCTCTAGGGCATACCCGGCGATTCTGATAACCGCTCTTCTGGCGGTTCGCTAATTGCTGTTGGCCTCTCTCCAGTCGTCGGCCGTGGGAGCTAGGGAGATTTCCTTCCGTCTTCGTGCGGGGTTCACCGTAGTGTGGTGCTGCTTAGATCGGGTTGAGTAACAGGGTTGGGATGGAAGTTTTGAAGTCGAGAAAGAACATAAGGCTTACAGATGAGGAATGTGTGGAAGTCGAAGGCAAGAGGGAGGAAAAGGATGAGAATAAGAGTCAGGTTCTGGTAGGATCGTTACTGACTAGCCGCCCGTTCAACGTCTACGCCCTTCAGTCGACGATGAGAGGAGTATGGCGGTTAAAGAATGGCTTCGTCTTCAGGGAATTGCGAAACAACCTTTTCCTGTTCAGATTTGCTAACCATGGGGACAAGGACAAAGTACTCAGCGGAGGCCCCTGGTCTTTTGATCGAAGCTTGCTTACCTTGAAAGAACCCAGTAATGAACAACCCTCCAAGATAGTTGTAGACAGGGTATCTTTTTGGATAAGGATATATGACTTACCACTAGATGAGATGACAAGGGAGACAGCGGAAGCAATCGGTAGAAGTTTTGGTGGGTTAGAGGAAATTGCAGACGAAGACATGATTGTCTGCTCCAAGTACATCAGAATCAGAGTTTCAGTGGACGTTTCCAAACCGTTGCGGAGAGGTTTTCTGATGAAATTCGGGGGAAAACGCTTATGGGTGGAACTGAAGTACGAACGCCTACCAAACTTTTGCTACTCATGCGGCCTCTTAGGTCACGTTGAAATGGACTGTGATGATGAAGGGGCAAAAGAGACGCATGCGGAGTATGGTGAGTGGTTGCGAGCATCTCCGCTCAAGCCTCAACAAGCAAAAACTCTTGCTGAACGTGAACATGAAAAGATGGTGTTGTTTGGCCCAAAAACTCAGGAAAACTAGAGTACTGATGGAACTACAAAGGAGAACCGGGTGACAATGAGGAAGTCTTTGCTTGATCTCCTTGAAGAAACTGAGGCAAACTCGGAGAAGAGTCAGAACAGCAACAACAAACAGTTTTCGGGTGATAAGAATCATGAGATTGATAGCATAAACCTTGAGAAGAGACTAGTGCTTGCTGATGGAGATTCAAATGAGAAAACCACAAAGACAGATGTGTCGGAGAAGGTAGAACAGAGTCAGAGCACTGAAATAACTGAGAATCCAAAAAAGGGACAAAAGACAACGGAGGAGCTCGGTAAACAGACAGAAGGTGATGGACAACAAGTAGCAACAAACAAAACTGAACAGAACCAGTTAAATCCAGCAGAGAAAATTGAGCCAAGTGAGCCGGTTAAGAAAGCAAAAACCTGGAAAAGAAGAGCAAGGGCTACCGAGGGGACCTGTAGTGTGGATGACATGAGAATTGACAAGCGGAAGTTTGATGCTGCAGACATCATGGAGATTGAGTTGGAGGAAATGGAAGGTAAACAATTAAAAGCTATGATATCGGTGAGGGAGACAAAGAATCTCCCTTGCTGGGAATTATGATCGCTTTAAGCTACAATTGTCGGGGATTGGGGAAGGCTCGTGCAATTGCTAGACTCACAAATCTTGTGAGAAGAGAGACCCCAAAAGTGGTTTTCTTGATGGAAACGCGCTGTGATGGTATAAAGATGGAGGAAATACGACTAAAACTGGGTTTCAAGGGTTGCTTTACTGTGAGTTCGGTTGGAAATTCTGGTGGTTTGTGTCTACTTTAGGATGAGGAGATTAATACTGCAATCCAATCCTACACACGCCATCACATTGATGCAAGTATTGAACCGAAGGAGGGGGGAGGCTCTTGGCGTTTTACTGGTTTCTATGGGTGGCCAAGAAGAGAGGAGAAACATCAACCCTGGAGCCTCCTTAATCGGTTATCGGAGGATGAGCATGAAGAATGGCTGTGCATAGGTGACTTCAACCAAGTTTTACGTTCTGAGGATAAAGAGGGAGGATTGCAACCTGAATGGAATCAAATGCTAGACTTTGCAAGAGCTCTTGATGGCTACGGACTACATGAATTGCCATATTCCAGTTCGAAATTCACTTGGGATAACGGGAGAGCGGGTAATGATTTTATCCAGGAACGTTTAGATCTGGGTTGTGCTAATGACAAGTGGATAGAACGTTTCCCGGGAGGTAGCATTCGACATTTGTTTCGGGAGGGATTTGATCATATCCCAATCTTGCTTGAGTGCTACCGTCTGGAAGAGGATGATATTGAGGACTTAAAAGGGCCAAAACCTTTCCGTTTCGAGGCGATGTGGTTAACACACGAGGGCTGCCAGGTGGTGATTGATAACGTGTGGAAAAATCCGAGTGCGTCTAACAATGAAGGAGGAGTGCTGGGAAAACTAGCAACTTGTGCTGATGAACTGAAAACTTGGAACAAGTCAACTTTTGGGAATATTCTGCTGAAGTTGAAAGGGGTTAGGGAGGCTCTGCGAGAACTTCAGAAGAAAGGAATAAAAGGAGAGTGGGTCAGCAAGAGCAAAGCTTTAGAAGAGGAAGAAAAGGAATTGATGGCAAAAGAAGAAATCCTCTGGCTGCAACGGGCAAAGGCAAATGAGCAAACATGGGGTGATAAAAACTCAACTTATTTTCACCAGAAGGCCAATGGAAGACGAAAAAGAAATAAAATTTCAAAGCTTGTAGATGAAGAGGGCATGGAATGGAGGAGTTCGGTGAACAGAAGAAGAGTGGCAGTTGAGTATTTTACTAAGTTATTCAAATCCGATCTAAGCACACTACATTCTACGGCTCCTCAAGGGATCTCGCCTCTATTGACGGATTTGGATAATTCCGAGCTCACTCGACCATTCTCCGGAAAAGAGGTAACATCAACTCTCTTTTCTATGCATCCAACAAAGTCGCCGGGTCCCGACGGTTTGTCAGCGCTTTTCTTTCAAAAGCACTGGCATATTGTCGGACCCGAAATTATTTCTTTTTGTCTTAGCATTCTTCATGGGGCCCCGTTCCCAGAATCGCTAAACCACACTTTCATTTCACTTATCCCTAAAGTGTCTAATCCTAACAAAATGAAGGATTTACGTCCTATCAGTGTTTGCAATGTTTTGTATAAGATGATTTCCAAGGTTCTAGCAAACAGGTTGAAAGGAATTCTAAACAAGGTGGTGTCCCCAACTCAGAGCGCTTTTGTTCCGGGACGGCTAGTTACAGACAATGTACTTTCAGCCTTTGAGATGTTCCATTACATGAAGAATAAAAGAACGGGCAAGAAGGGCTACATGGCGTTGAAATTGGACATGGCCAAGGCTTATGATCGTGTCGAATGGAATTTTTTAGAGAGGGTTATGCGGCAGCTGGGTTTTTGTGAGCAATGGGTTTAGTTAATGATGCGGTGTGTCTCCACGGCAACATTTGCGGTCCTGATGGATGGGTGTCCGTCCACTTCCTTTTCCCCTTCTCGGAGAATCCGTCAAGGGGACCCGTTGTCACCATATTTATTCCTCTTATGTGCTGAAGGTCTCTCGGCTTTGATACGAAAAAGCGAGCAAGAAGGAAGGCTAACAGGCCTACAAATTGCTCGAACAGCTCCAAGAGTTTCACACTTGTTTTTTGCCGACGACAATATGATTTTTGCGGAAGCTACTTGTCAACAAGCAACGGAAATTGTTTCTATTCTCCATGCCTATGGAGCGGAGTCAGGACAACAAGTCAATTTCGCCAAATCAGAAATCTCGTTCAACAAGAACGTTTGTGAACAGCGGAAACTTGACATCCAAAGTATTTGTGATGTGCAAGAGGTTAGCAAACACGAGAGGTATCTTGGCCTTCCTACGATGGTGGGGAGATCTAAGAAGGTGATTTTTGGTCGGATAAAAGAGAGAATGTGGAGAAAGCTGAAATCATGGAAAGCAAAGACGTTATCAAGAGCGGGGAAGGAGGTTTTGATTAAATCAGTAATTCAGGCTATCCCTTTATATGCTATGTCCTGTTTTAAGATTCCATCTGAAACTTGTCATGAGATGGAACAACTCATGTGCAGCTTCCTTTGGGGCGACTCACCTTCAAATAAGAAAATGCATTGGATGAGTTGGTTTAGAATGTGCCGTGCAAAAGGAAAGGGAGGATTGGGTTTTCGTGATCTAGAGAGCTTTAACCTTGCTCTCCTAGCAAAGCAAGGGTGGAGGCTCCTCCAAACACCAGACTCGCTGATTGGTAAACTGCTGCAAGCACGATATTTCCCTCATTCTTCTTTTTTGGAGGCGAACTTAGGCCACAATCCTAGCTATACTTGGCGTAGCATTTGGTTGGCTAGAACGATATTAGAGGAAGGAAGCTACTGGCAAGTCGGAAATGGAAGAAGCATAAATATATGGCATGATAGATGGCTACCCCGTCCTGCTTCTTTCCGTGTGGCAGGGAATTTCACTGGGGCAGAGGATAACATGAGGGTTATAGACCTTATAGATTGGAACACAACAAGCTGGGATGAGAATTTAGTGAGGTCTGTATGTGCTCCGTGTGATGTAGATTTAATTTTAGCCCAACACCTCATTGATTCTAGACTGAAAGATCAACTGGTGTGGTATCATACAAACCATGGAGATTACACGGTTCGATCTGGGTATCATCTTATTTTTGAGAAAAAAGTCAAGGTTGATTTTATGGGCACTACCTCAGTGGCACTCAATGAGGAGTTTGTATGGAAGAACATCTGGAAGCTAAAATCAGCTCCTAGAGTAAAGAATTTTCTTTGGCGAGCATGTAAGCAAATACTCCCTTGCAAAGAAAATCTCTTTAAGAGAAAAGTTGTCCAAGATCCAATCTGCAATGTATGTGGTTTAACGGAGTCAACAATACATACTTTGTATGGATGTGTTTTGTCGCGACAAATCTGGGAAATCTGTCCTAAATTTGGGGAATTGGGAGAAGGGGTGACCTCTATGACTGAATGGGCAGACAAGGTGTTCCACCTTCTAGATGCAAAACAAGCTGCCTGCTGGGCTTATTTATTACATGGAATCTGGAGGGCTAGAAACAAACATCTTTTTGAGGGACTTATTTACACGCCAGCTAAGGTGGTGGAGTTTAGTATGTCTTCACACAAGGAGTTTGCTGATGCTAACCGGAAATTGTCAGTCAATTCCAATGTAAAGCCAGAAGTGTGTAAATCCTAGAGAAAACCCTCAGAAGGCTGGGCAAAAATCAATTGCGATGCTGCTGTGATAGAGCATAACTGTGGAATTGGATACGTTTGTCGACTGTCTTCGGGAGAGGTGTATTTTGCTGGTGCACAGAGGATTCAAGGAGGCACAACGGTTGACATGGCAGAAGCAGAGGCAATCCTGAAGGGGCTCGAGTTAGCCAGATCTGTTGGATTGACTCATATTCTGATAGAGTCCGATTGCCAACCGATTATTTGAAAGATCGAGCAACAGGACCTTCCCCGATCTGCGTTGGGCTCGCAGCTGGTGTTGATCCTGGAGGCGGCTGCAACTTTTGTGAGCTGCAAGTTCTGTTATGTTAATAGGAAAGCAAATAGTGTGGCACATTGGCTTAGTCAATGGAAGCCTTTAGTTCCTTTCTTTGTTTCTGAACATGCTGGTTTTCCTAGTGCTTTGTATGACCTGCTGGACAGGGACCTTGCTTTGGATGGTTAATTAAATTAGGCTGGGTGTTGTTATAAAAAAAACGGATCGGAGTATATAAGATGCTTAATTGCTTATATAGTTACTAGGTGGATGGCCCGTGCTATCGCACGGGTTGTCATTGATTATATTTTATAGTATATATAGATATAGATTGAAAAATAATATATAACAAATGAGTTTGTTACATCTTAAAATGAATTTACACATTAACAAAAATAATTGAGTTTCATACATCAAAAAATTATAATGAGAAAACCATAATAATTCTTGTGCAATGTCTAAAAGCATTTTCATCACACATTCACACAATTCAATTTATTTACAAAGTTGATTAGGCCCCTAATTTTGGACTCATATAAAATCTGGTCTTGATAAGTAATCCTATAAATTACATTTTACAAAGATGAATTTTTTAGTTTTTTGAGAATATATAAGCTGAATTATCATATTGAATATAGATGTTCCTCTTACCAATTAGAGCATTGGGCAACACATAAAACTCTCTAAATCCTTAAACAACTGCAAGAATTATGGAATGTTATGCTTACCAATTAGAGCATTTGTCTTATCAAGTCTCATGTCTTCGATGTCAAATAAGGTTTAAAAGAGGAGTATTGAGTAAACTTAGGTGTAGGCATGGTAATTTGACCCGAATCCGACGGATACCCAATGTACCCGACCCAAAAAAACGGGCGAAAACCCGACCAAAAAGGGTGAAAACGGATTTAGGGTGATGGGGGTGATGGGTCGGGTTGGTTTAGGGTGGGAGGTTCATCCACCCGTCACCCGACCCATCACCCGACCCATGACCACCCGATATATATTAATATTTAAATATATATTTTTTACATAGGCCTACTGTTTTAGTATTGTGAAATTGTAAAAAGCATGCTGCAGTTTTTTTTTCTCCCTAAGCACAGTGTACAAAACTCTTTCATTTAGTAGTATCAATCATACAGGATTGAAAATAAACTTTCCAATCAATACTTAAAAGATAAAAAACGTGTGCTACAACCTTATATTAGGTTTGATATAAGGTTTTTAAAAAATAATATTTAATATAGGTTAGTATCCGAATTACCACCCGACTCACCCTAAAATATAGGGTGGATTGGATTAGGATGACCTATTCTAATGGGTGGGTCGGATTTGGATGGAGTTTTTTTTTAGGCTGGTCGGGTTGGGAATGGTCCATCCACTCAAAACCCGACTCATTGCCATGTCTACTCAGGTGTACGGTCATGGATCTCTTTTACTATGGAAGCACCATTTTTCATGAAGTTCAACCACGTGTACATTGTTCGTAGTAGTACTATGACATTTCCATTGAAAGACGAACAAAGTTAGGTGGCCCAAGTTAGTTAACTTGAAAAATAATTAATGTAAACCCAAAAAAATTTAGGGAATGCAAATTCTGATATTTTAAAAAATATTGGCCCAAATATTTACCTTTTTTTGCAATTATGTGTTTGTTATCATTAACAATTCGATATTTTGGTAAATTAGGAACCACACAGTAATCTTTGAAGTCGTACACAAAACCCTCCTTGATCTTGTTGAAGAAGCAATGAGATGTATTGTTTTTAGTGGTATAATGTATGACATTTTCCTTCAAAGAGGAACAAAAATAGGTGGCCCAAATTAGTTAATTTGAACAATAATGTAAAATTGTAAAAACCCAAAACAAACGATATGAAATGGGAATTTTGATATAGTGATATTTTAAAAAAAATTCAAGATTTATATATACCTTAACTTCAGTTAACATGTAGTCTGTTCTCAAGTATGTGTCGTACAAATTGTAGACGTCCCATTTCAGACATACCATAGCTTGGACTTTGCAGCTCACACCTTCACTTACCTCCTTGATCAAATATTGATTGGGTTGCCATTGTAGCACTTTAGACGATTTTTCTTTTGTTGTGAGAGGGAGCGATGAATTGTATGTTCATTTTCCTTTCATTTATAGGCAATTAAGATATGGCTAATTCAGATTGACACAATTAATTGCATTGGCTGTTTAAAGTTGCTCATTGTAACAGTTAAATGGGATTATTTTATTTATTTAAGTGTTTTAATTTGGTCATCGTATGAGGTTGAAAATTGGACGCTTATTAGGTTTTAGATTGAAAGATGCGAGTACCATGGATCTATTCAAATGGAAATTCAAGTTTCATTTCATTTCTTGTATGGGCTACTTAAATGTATGGTTGTAACATTTTTTATGTGTAATAATAACCATTTGTATAAAAAAATAGGATGCCGAAATATAAGGTATAGAAGGTTGTTAGATCAGTCAATAAATGTATAAATCTAATTTAATTTAATTTTTTGTATTGGTGTTGAATGCCCGCTAAAATGTAAGGTGATTAATGGCCAACATTTTTAGAATCTGAATAGATGAGTCAAATGGTGGATTGATTTCATTTCATTTTTCTCTTATTGAATTCTTGCTAAAATATAGGGGGGTTAATGGTCGGTTTAGAATTTGAACAGTCAAATGGTAAATGTATTTGGTTGAATTTATATAGGTGAATAATAGACGTTATGCAGGAAGAAAAAATGTGAACAGCCAAGTCAAATGATGAATTGAGTTCATTTAATTTCTCTTATTAATATTGAAATCATAAAATATCTTATTAATATTTATATGTATGTATGTAATGACATTATAAAAACCTTGTTATTTGTATAAGCATTAATTGTCAAGTTATTATATATTCTCTATGTTGTATCGTTAGTCATAAATAGCCAAAAATTTTCTTCTTCATAACATATATATATATATATATATAGATAAATAGATATAGAAGATTTTTAATAAGGTAATATGAAAGGTCACATAATCTACTAAACATCTAATGTGCAAAAAAATTATAAAAAATAATGAATTTGATAGATTTTTAATATATTAAAATAAAAATCAAAAGTAAATGTTTATAAGATATTAAACTTGAATTTTTTGTTACAATAGTTTGTTCATTGAAGATTTTCAAAAGCTCTTCTCCAATCTGTCATTTAGGGCTGGACATTATCCGTGGGTGACCGACCCACCCGCTTTACCCGACCCAATTTTACGGGTGAAAAACCGTAATAAAGCGGGTGATGGGTGGGTCGGGTGATGGGTGAAATGGGCGACGGGTCGGATATGGGTGAAATTTTACACCCGTTTAACCCGACCCATCACCCACCACCCGTTTCACCCGTCTACCACCCGTTAAATTTATCATAAATTATAAATATGGTTAGTTTTTCCATAAAAAAAGTTTGGGACCTTGGAGCTTTTTAAAAAAAATTAGGGTTTTTTAAGATATTAAAACTACTCCATATAATGACGTTTTTGGCTTTTTACGGGATTGAACATTGAACTGAGTAATTACTCGTACGTATGAATGTTGGTTTTTGCAGCATATGTGAATCATTTGAATCTTGGGTATTCAATGTATGCGGATTGTTGAATTAAATTTTTTTTATATTAATTATAAAATTCTATTGTAATTTTAGAATTCACGGGTGAAACGGGTCGCCCGACTCACCCGCGGGTGACGGGTGGGTCGGATATGGGTGAAAGGTTCCGCAGGTGATGGGTGGGTCGGGTGATAAAAAAAATTTCGCGGGTCGGGTGGTGGAAGTGCTCCACCCACCCATAACCCGACCCATGACCAGCCCTACTGTCATTCTTTCACTTTATTGTGAACATGTACGGATATAGAAGATATTTCATGTGTATATTTAAGTGTAAATATTAAGAGAATAGAGTAGCTTTTTATATTAGAAAAGTTAGGGGGTTAAGGAATATGAAAAGTTGTCATTTTTTTTACCCTTCATCTTAATTGTTAATTGATCATAATTATAATTGCTTGTGTATATTTAGGTTTAATATTGAGAAGATGATGTGACTTTTTTACATTAGAAAAGTTGGGGGTTAAGGAATGTGAAAAGTTGTCACTAATGAGTTTTTTTTTCTTTTTTTTTTTATCATCTTCTTAATTTTGAATTTTTCATAAATGGAATGTGAAAAGTTGTCACTAAGTGAGAATTTTTTGTTACAATAGTTTGTTCATTAAAGATTTTCAAAAGCTCTTCTCCAATCTATCATTCTTTCATCTTATTGTGAACATGTATGGATATAGAAGATACTAGTTGATGTACCCGTGTCTTACACGGGTCTATAATAGTAAAATATATTTTAAATACATATATAGATTTATATATGATTTAATATTATAAATTGAATATTAAAATTAATTTAAAAAAAATTCAAATGTAATAATTATGTTCTTAATATTCAAAAGATATTTTTATAATGAAGATTATGTTTCTATCACTTGCCAAATTTTAAGATCTCTAAATATAATTATATATTAGTAATATTATTAAATTTTAAAAAATATTTTATAATCAATATTATGTTTTCATCAATTGCCAAATTTTATGATCTCTAAAAATAATTGTATATTAGTAATATTATTATATTAAAAAAATTATTTCATAATAAGAGTATGTTTCTTGCCAAATATTAAGATATCTAAATATAATTGTATATTACTATATTAGTAGTATTAGTAACATTATTATAATTAACAAAATTATTCAATAATGGGTTACACTCCAAACACAACTTGCCAAAATTTAAGATCTCTAAATATAATTATATATTAGTAATATAAAAAATATTATTATAATATAAATATTGTAAATAATTAAATAAATGAAGGGTAAGGAGATAAATGGAAAAATTAAAATACCTATGTGGCATAGTTAAGACGACGACGCATAAGATAGGGGGATTCGACTTTAGTTATATTAAATTGATGATAATGGCATTACAATTTTGGTAAATATTATTATCTATCGATAAAAATTAATAATTTATAATAAATATCAAAGATCATGTACCGATAGTATTGATTTTTTAAATAAATTATATGTTATTAACATATATGGTCATAAAGATAAAATAGTATATATTATTTTAAAATATCAAAGATCACATAGTAATAAATAGTGTAGAACTATTATATATTTGTAAAAATATACTTGACAAATTTTAAAATAAATAGTCAAAGATCACGTATTAATAATATTAAAAAATAAATGATATTAAAATATATGGTCATAAAGATGAAATAATAAATATTATTTTAAAATATCAAAGATTACATATGTTTTTTATATATATTATATATATTTAAGGATATGCTTTGCAAAATTTATGACACATTATCTCACCTACTAATAATATTAAAAAAACTTAAAATACTATATGATATTAAAATATATGTCTTGAATATATACATTATCAAACATCACGTACTAATAATATTGAAAAAAAAATTAAAAAATTAAATGATAATAAAATAAATGGTCATAAAGATGAAATAGTAAATTTTATTTTAAAATATCAAAGATCACATACTAATAAATTGTATAAAGTTATTATATATTTTAAAGTATATGCTTTAAAAAAATATATGGCCATAAAAAATAGTAGATATTATTTTAAGATATCAAAGATAATGTACATATTTACATTGTGTACAATTATTATATATTCTTATCGATACACTTGCCAAATTTTAACATATATTGTGTACAAATATAAGATTACAGTATTTCTAAAAATAATTATTTATCTAGATATATAGTATGTACAATTATTAGTAATATTATTATAATATATATTTAAGGATTGTAAATACTAAAAAGAACGAAGGGTAAAGAGGTAATTGAAAAAATTAAAACGCCTATGTGGCATAGTTAAGACGACGACACATAGGATAGAGAGATTCGAGTTTAGTAATAGTATATAGATTACATGTGTATATTTGAGTGTAAATATTAAGATGATGGAATAGCTTTTTATATTAGAAAAGTTGGGGCTGGAATATGAAAAGTTGTTTTTTTACTCTTCATCTTAATTGTTAATTGATCATAATTACTTGTGTATATTTAAGTTTAATATTGAGAAGATGATGTGACTTTTTTACATTAGAAAATTTGGAGGTTAAGTAATGTGAAAAGTTGTCACTAAATGAGATTTTTTTCTTTTTTTTTTTCTCATCTTCTTAATTATGAATTTTTCATAAACGGAATGTGAAAAGTTGTCACTAAGTGAGTATTTTTTGTTACAATAGTTTGTTCATTGAAGATTTTCAAAAGCTCTTCTCCAATCTATCATTCTTTCATTTTATTGTGAACATGTATAGATATAGAAGATATTACATGTGTATATTTGAGTGTAAATATTAAGAGGATGTAGTAGCTTTTTATCTTAGAAAAGTTGGGGCTGGAATATGAAAAGTTTTTTTTTTACTCTTCATATTAATTGTTAATTGATCATAATTACTTGTGTAGATTTAAGTTTAATATTGAGAAGATGCTGTGACTTTTTTACATTAGAAAAGTTGGAGGTTAAGTAATGTGAAAAGTTGTCACTAAATGAGTAATTTTTTTTATTTTTCTTCTTAATTACGATTTTTTCATAAATGGAATGTGAAAAATTGTCACTAAATTAACATTTTTTTTACTTTTCTTTTTAATTATGATTTTTTCATAAATGACCCAAATTTTCTTCATTATAGTATATATAGAAGATAGATAGATATAAATAGATAGATAGTATATCTAATTTCAACTTTGATTTGATAGGAAACATAGAATAACAAAAGAATATTATCTCATTACCAAAATAAACTTTTACCCCACCAAAAGAATATTTTTATTATTTAAAATAAAATAATTATTTGCCTTGATAATGTAAACATTTGATCCTTCCATGTGAGGATATTATCTCATCCTTTCACCACCCACCTTTCTTTGTTTTTCTACGTAAATAGCCTTTTTATTTCATTGCTTTAAATTCAAATAGAAGTTATAATTATTATTGAAAATTATTTTGGACATATAAACTCTAGAATAAGCAAGCAAAAAATATACGCATACACTGGCTAGCTATGCATGTGGTATTTAAAAAATATACAACTAAAGTTTATATAAAACTATATGACATTTTAGATCTCACTTAGTTAATCATAATGAGTTCTTTGAGCACGTCAAATCCTCATTTTCAATTAGAGTCAATCTAATATTACCTTTGATTTCATGAAGAGCATAACCTAATTATCTATAAAAATAAATTTTTACGCTGCCAAAAGTAATTATTTTTATAATATAAAATAAAAATAATTATTATTTACCTTAATAATGAATATTTTTTATCCTTACACATGAGTATATAATCTTATCCCCTCATCACCATATTTCTTTGTTTTTTTTTCTACCTTTAGATTCTTTCTGTGCTTCTCCTCTTCCTCTCATCCTTGTAGGAACAATCCACAATAGATTTTAGCGAATGTATGCAGGTTGAAGGGGAATGGTGTGGTACGAGGCTCTTATAATCATCTTTAGATCCTAGGAAATAAATATAAAGTGCTCATAATTAGTATGTGCATTTAAAGGTGAAGTTGGAAAGTTAGTAAGTTGAAGAGTCAAGATAACATATGCAAGTTTTAGTGTGTGCATTTAAAGGTGAAGTTGGAAAGTTAGTAAGTTCAAGAGGCAAGATAGCATATGCAAGTTTTTTTTTTTTGTATTTGTACATGGATAAATTCACAATTAATTTTGAATTTAAAATTTTTACATTTTAGATATAGATTTTGAGAAGTTGAAAAGACAACCAAAATTTTTTACATTTTAGATATAGATTTTGAGAAGTTGAAGAAACAACCAAAATGACCATTAAAAATGACTTGAAAGACCATTAAAAGTTAAATGTTATCAAAATTAAATTTTCCATAAATTATAATTAAATATAGGGGTTGAATTCTTTTTATAGTTTTTCTATATGAACATAATTATGGGATATGTTATAAATATTAGGTCATTCTAATGAGGCATTGATTGCCCAAATTTTTCTATTTTATAGTAGATATAGATAAATATAAAAGATAGATAGATATAAATAGATAGATAGTATTCCCCTCTTCCTCTCATCATTGTAGGAACAATCCACAATAGATTTTAGCGAATGTATGCAGCTTGAAGGGGAATGACGTGGTATGGGGCTCTTAATATCATCTTTAGATCCTAGGAAATAAATATAAAATGCTCATAATTAGTATGTGCATTTAAAGGTGAAGTTGGAAAGTTAGTAAGTTGAAGAGTCAAGATAGCATATGCAAGTTTTAGTATGTGCATTTAAAGGTGAAGGTGGAAAGTTACTAAGTTGAAGAGGCAAGATAACATATGCGAGTTTTTTTTTTGTATTTGTACATGAATAAATTCACAATTATTTTTTAATTTAAAATTTTTACATTTTAGATATAGATTTTGAGAAGTTGAAAAGACAACCAAAATTTTTTACATCTTAGATATGAATTTTGAGAAGTTGAAGAGACAACCAAAATGACCATTAAAAATGACTTGAAAGGCCATTAAAAAGTTAAATGTTATCAAAATTATTTTTTTTTATAAATTATAATTAAATATAGGGGTTGAATTCTTTTTATATTTTTTTTATATGAACATAATTATGAGATAGGTCATAAATATTAGGTCATTCTAATGAGACATTGATTGCCCAAATTTTTCTATTTTATATTATATATAGGCAGAATACATAAACGACCCCCTGACCTTTGACCAATTGGTCACTTTGACACCCCACCTTTGAAAATGTTCGATTGAATACTTGAACTAACACATTGCGACCTATTAAACACCTGTTTGCTGATGTGGCGATTTGCGTGAGATACACTCTCTTATAAGAGAGTGGGGAAGTGAGATTACACTAACGTGGCACTCATATTAGTCCTATCTAAAATCTTTTTTAAATTTCTTTTTTCTTTCTTATGTTTTCTTTTGATTTTTTTCTTTTTATTCTCATAATTCTACAGAAATTGAGGACTAAAATATTAAAACAAAGCCACCCCTAAAATTGAGGAGGAAAAACGACTTAATAGAGAAATTAAAAACAAAACCCCTTTCCTCAAAAAAAAAAAACAAAACAAAAATAACCCCCAAATCTCGATTGCATTCTTCAATCTTCACTGATTAAAAAAGCTTACCCAAAAAATTGAGGATGAAAAACGTTCTAATGGGTATAACATGAACGGATCAGAGAGGAACAGAAGAGGTTGGTCTCAATTTTACTCGAAGAGTGCCCATCTCCCAAATTCACGCCTCGGAATAAACGAGTAGATGGTCGGAACTCTCCAATAGATGAAGGAAGGAGCAGAAATGGACATATGCTAGTTTTTCGCAAGAGATGCCCAGGAAAGAAGAAACGGTTCCGCTCCCTCGTTGCCCAGCAGCCCAGATCCGTCGTTCTCGTTGTCCAGCAACCTAGATCCGTCGTTCTCCGTGCAAATTTGTGCTGAGTCGGTCGTTTTTTCCAACAGCATCCATCCAACATCTGTGCTTTGTCCCGAGTCTATGACGGTGGTGAAGATCCTCTCTCTAGTTCGGCAAATTTGTGCCGAGTCCGTCGATCGGCAAATCCTCTCTTGTTCTTTTTTCTGGTTCCTTCCTAGCTGTTCTTGATGAAGATTTCTCCGGAGTTCTGTCTCCAGGGAGCCATTAAGATCCAAATATGAGATCTAGATTGAGATCCCAAATACTCTCTCCCAAATTTACTTATGAGGAAAAAAATAAAGGTGAAATCTAGATTTATTTATTAAACATAAATGTGAAAAAGAAGAAAAAAGCAAAAATTTATTAAAAAGTTAATGTCTGCCTAGGTGGCATTTAAATAATACTGACGTGGCACTCTAATTTTCTATGTAAGCGCGAGTGTATAACACTCTAGCAGATTTGAATCGCATGAGTGTTTAATAGGTCCCAATTTGATCGTGTTTAATAGGCCAAATGTATATAGTTTAGGTACTCAATCAAACATTTTCAAAAGTGGGGTGTTAAAGTGACCAATTGGTCAAAGATCAGGAGGCCGTTGATCGTAGCATGCACGCTGATCATTGCTTTAGAGTCGAAAGTTTTCTCTTCAAAATTTCAGAGTGAAGACTTGGATAATATTCATGTGATTTTTCGTGTCAAAAATTCAAAAATGATTATACTTGTCTCACTTTCATTATACAATATTATACAGAGAAGATACTAATGATTTTTTTTTTGATGCCATAAGAGTATCTCCAAAGAAGACTCTCACCTTGAGTCTTTCATTTAAAAAAAATGTAAAAGAAAATTGTAAAGTTATAAAGGACGAGGGGCTTTGAGGCACTATCTCTTAAAATAAAGTATAAATAAATTTTTTTTAATGATGAGAGATTCATTTTCATTGGAGGTGCTCTAAACTTACACTTGAAACACCTTCTGATTTCAATTTATTCTTATAAAAAACAAAGGATTAAAAAATGTGATATTAATTATGCCAAAAATATGTGCATCGATTTTTAGGGCATATTAAAAATGAAAGTTTTTTGGTTAATCAATGCATTAATAAAAGCTTAGAAATCATTACAATTTAGATGCTATTAATTTCTTTTTTACATTTACAAGTTTTTTTTTTATGGAAAACAAGTCGCATTAACTTAAAAAGAGTCTTGGTCAAGTACATTTACAAGTTGAGAAAAGAGGGAGATAAGAAAGGGGACACATAGTTACTAGGGGGAAAAAACAGAAAAATCAATGAAAGAAATTTACGATAAACTAATAGCCACCAAAAATTTGATTTCTTCAAAAATAGTACAATCCGTCAATCCCCTTATTATTTTTGGTTTTCATCTCCTTCCCTTTTTAAATAAAAACCTTCCATTTTGTTGATTTAAAACAAATAACAAGTGTTAGTCTTTCGCCGTTCTATCAATTTTCCATGTTCCATGCATTTTAATAATTTGTCATTGTTAGTTTTAAGTTTATTGATTTAGGATTAATATCTAAAAGGCCTTTTAAAAAAAATCATATTTACTTGTAGGGATGTTTTTTTCTTAAGTGAAATAAAATATTAATTGAAAAATAGTCAAAATAGCCTTTTTTAAACTTTTATATTTGAATCAAAGTATAAAACAACAAACATTTTTAAATCATAAAAGAGCATTGGTGAAAGGTATATAATCAATATATATATATATATTATAAAAGCCGAACGTTTTCGAGTCACCACGTTGATTCTGGTCCCACCACATATTTAAAAAAGTAATTTTTATTTATATTATTATAGTTTTCCAACTAAGTTCCTTTTATTTATTATAAAGATATTTTTTTTTCAAAAATCTACGGTTAATGATTTTTTTTTTGTTAAAGATAGAATTTTATTTAAATTCCACTTTTCCTCCCAATTAAATTCCTTTTATTTATACCTTTTCGAGCCACCACGTTGATTCTGGCCCCACTTTATATTTAAATTTTTTATTTTTATTTATATTAATTTAGCTTTTATAATTTTATCTTTATCTTTTTATATATTTAGATAAAATTTTGTCTTAAATTAAAATTTCATAAAAAATAAAAGTATTTTTTTAATATGTAGATAATTACTTGCCAAAACTGAATTTTGATAAAAAAAAATGCATTATCTTTCCTTAATTTCCTTTTTGGCTCATTCATGTAAATATAGAAAACAAAACTATATTTAAATAATTCAATTTTTATTCATATTTTTCATATTTTTTATTAATTATATTGTTAATTTTTAGGTAAAAGATTTTTAAAGAATTGAATTTGATTTAAAAATTCTAAGAATTTACATATTTTGTCTTTTTTATCTATTTTTTAAAAGACTTTTAAAATTGAATGATTCTAATTAAAATAATTTTTATTTAAATTTTTCATAAATAAATTATTATTAAGCCATCAAAATCATATGGGACCCACCTTAATGATTTTTTTTTTCGTCTCACATTATAAAAATTGTAAAATTTTTATATAATTTTTTTCTAATAAATAAGTTATTTTTATTTTTTATATTAAATTAAAATCATATTTATTAAATAAATTAATTATTAAATCGATGTAGTCGTGCATGGCACTACGAGTATAACTAGTATCTTAGGAATACTAGTAAGAATTAAAATAAAATATTGGACACCATCCAAAATAAAAAATAGACTCTTGTAAAATTCTAATTTAATTTTATATATAAAACTAGTTGAAGTCCCATACCATGTACGAGTAATATCACTATAATTATAAATATTTTATGTATTTTAATGGGAGAAATCTACACAAAACTATATATTAAATGAAAATAATAAATTTGTCATAAGGCTCCAATTTATATTAATTCTATCCATATAATTCGATCTATAGGTTGAACATTCCATGCATAGGTTGATATTATTATAATATTTATTTAAAAAATATAAATTAATATATTCATGCAATTAAATGTAGAACATAGTTTCTTATAAAAATATAGTGTGTACTAAGATATATCACATATTCTATAAATAAATTTATTATATTAAAATTTTTTAAGATATAGATAAAAAAATTATTTACTTGGAGCCCAAGTTTTGTTAAAAGAGAAAAAGTTATTATGTAAATAACTCTAAATAATCCCAATATCAACTTTGAACTAACAATAATACCAACTTTAAAAATCACCACCAACGATACAAACTATTGTAATATTAAACCAAAACGATATGCAATTATAAGGTTGGGTTAGAATTTTTTTTTTGGCGGCTCGAAAAGACACACCTTTAATATATAGTTTTAGATAGATTGGTAAAATCTGCACCATTAAAATTATATACAATATATCAAAATAGGATTACTTTTTTAATATTCACTAATTTTTATTAAAATAAAAATAACTTTATCAACCCGAAAAATACGTTTTTAAGATATGAAATAAAATTAGAGGGAAGCGGAGGGCATTTTGGGTTAAGCAAATTTATTTTGAAACCAAATTCATTGAAAGTGAAAATAGCTAAAATGGGCAAAAATCCGGGTTTGCTCTTCTAGACTAGTAGTAGATCTCCCCCTTCTTCATCCCCTCTTTACCGTTGGACGACGCAGAGAGTTCTTCACTCTTCACTGCTTGCTGCTCGGCACAAGGTCAGAGTTCTTTTTCTCTCCTCCACTTCTTCAACTCGTTACTCTCTGTTCTTCAGTTCTTTCTTCCTGCTGAAGCTCTCTCCCAGGAGCTCGTTTTCACACTTCTCCCACTACATCCTTTTACCTGCGCCCTAATCTGTGATCAATTCACTATTACTGTATGGATGATTGTAGGATTTGGAAGCCACTGCGGGTTAGGTTTCATGATTTGGATGATGATTGTGGAATTATAGCTCTTTATTACGCATCTGATCTACCTTAATGAATTTCGCTTTTAACTGTTCACCATTAGGATGTATTCATGACTACACCGAGAATTCGTCATAAATTACCCTAATTGTTTAAAAGTTGGATTTTATATGTGCTCACAAGCATATTCAGATTGTTAATTTTTCAGAATTTGGTATGTTTGTGTTTGGTTCTACATCAATTTGGTTTGCTCTTGTTTCTTGCTGATGTTGTTGAAAAGCTAGTGTTGGTTATAGGTGTTTAAATGCTGATTTGGTGTAGTTTTGGTGACAGAGAGAGAAAATGGCATTCATGTGCACAGACAGTGGGAATCTAATGGCTATAGCACAGCAAGTGATTATGCAAAGACAACAACAGGAGCAACAACAGCAGGAGCAACAAAATCACACTTCTCATCCTCATCAACAGCAACAAAATGTTGGAACCTCTCCATTTTGCTTGAATCCATGGACTGGGCCATCCCACAATATTCCAAATAACCCTCCGCCATTGGGATATGGGATTCCTGGAGGCGGATTTGCTGATCCTTTTCAGATCAGCTGTGCTACTGATACAGGCGAGCCCGTTTGTCAGTTCCCACCCTTGGATAGCTCTGGTAGTGGATTTAGGTTTGCAGATTTTGTAGGCGGCGGCGGTGGTGATTTTGATTCAGATGAATGGATGGACAGTTTGATGGGTGGTGGAGAGTCAACAGAGAGCTCCACTCTTCCTTCAAATTATAGCTTCTATGGGTTTGATCCTTTGGCCATGTGTCCAAGTAGGCTCAATATTGCTGTTTCACCTTCAGCTGATTTCAACCGTGTCATGTACTCAGAAGCTCAAAAGACCTTTTCAGCTCCACCCGAAATCATGCCTTCTCCTCATGTACAGGCGGTGGATAAAAAGGAAGAGGAAACACAAACACAACCTAAGAACAGTGATGTAGAACCCGAATCATCATCATCATCATCACCACTGATCCAAGGTTTACTTGAGTGTGCTCGGCTTTTTGAGTCTGATCCAGATAGAGCAATGAAATTAGTAGTGCAACTCAGAGGGTCAGCAGTCAAAGACGGAGATCCAACTCAGAGAATGGCCTTTTACTTTACTGAAGCACTTAGTAGTTGCTTCTCTCTTCCATTGCAGATGCCATTTCTGGCTTCAGATATTAATAGCAAGGATGTCACGCTGTCTTACAAAGTATTTAATGATGCATGCCCATATTTTAAGTTTTCCCATTTGACAGCAAACCAAGCAATTCTGGAAGCCACTGATAAGGCAATGAAGATCCATATAGTAGACTTTGGCATTGTCCATGGGTTACAATGGGCTGCACTTCTCCAAGCTCTTGCCACCCGGTCTGCTGGAAAGCCTGAATCTATCAGGATCTCAAGTCTTCCTGCTCCAGGCCTGGGAAAATCTCCATCAGCTTCTTTATCAGCCGCTGGTAATTGTCTCAATGAGTTTGCCAAGCTCCTTGATCTAAATTTTGAGTTTGTTCCTATAAGCACTTCGATTAAAGAACTCAACGAGTCTAGTTTCCGTGTGGAGTCTGATGAGGTTTTGGTAGTCAATTTCATGCTTCAACTGTACAACCTTCTGGATGAAACCCCTGATCAAGTTGAGGCAGCTCTGAAGTTAGCCAAGTCATTGAACCCAGTAATCTTGACATTGGGAGAGTATGAAGTTCGTTTAAATGGGGTTGGATTCTTAACCCGGTTTAAAACAGCTCTGAAGTATTACTTGCCTTTCTTTGAATCACTTGAACCCAAATTAGCCCGAGATGCACCGGAGAGGATCCAGGTTGAGAGTCATTTACTAGGTAGGAGAATAATGGGTTGCTTAGGGAAGGAGACATTTGTCAGGAGGGAGCGTATGGAATGTAAAGAGAAGTGGAAGAGCCTGATGGAAAGTACAGGCTTTCAACCGGTACAATTCAGTCATTACGCTAGAAGCCAAGCCAACATTCTTCTGTGGAACTACAATTATAGTTCGGATTATAATCTGGTGGAGTCACTTCCAGGATTTCTCTCCCTTGCTTGGAAAGATGCCTGTATCCTTACTGTTTCTTCATGGCGTTGATGAGACTCTTTTCTAGTTCTTGGTTTGCTCCAAAGGCTGATGCCATCAAAGCTTTGATGCTGGGCTAGCAACTGAAATTGTGCACTCACCAGCTACTTAGTCTTCTATCAGGGTATTTTCTTATGTTTTGATGTAGAGGGATCTTTGCTTTGTTTTCTGTTTTTGTTGCAATATCAAGCTTTGTAGTATCATGTAAAACGCCCTTGTTATTTTCTTAAATGTCAATATCAATCGTATTTTAGTTTGAACCACACAAGCAAGCTTATTTTGCATCGATGAGCTGCATGTGGTAGAGTTACAATCCATATCCGTTCGTTTTTGTAGATGAAAAAGCCTTGTTTCTACCTATTTTCACAGGCTAATCTGTGTCAATTGAATGTACCTAGTCTTCTTAGGTATCTTTTTTCTTGGACATACTGAAGGTGGTTTTATGACTTGTTCACCTGTTGTTATGCCTCTAAAAACAACTACCATTTGTGAATGATCTTGTTTTTTCTTAAACTGATCTTTGTTCCTGCTTTACTTTGGTTTTTATTAGTGCTTCTAAGAGATTCAACAAATCAAAAGCGTAAACTAATAACAGTTTATTTCTTAATGATTGAGTTTCTTGATATGAGCCATCTTTGAATCTCTCGTCTTTGTACATTGACTATGAGGCTTGATTTACAGCTAAAGCCAATACCAGTTTTGCTTCAGATGAAATCTGCATTTACTACCGAGTCCATCTGATCTGCTTTATGGATCCAATACCTTTGAGTACATGACCTAATAAAAGATCTTGACTATTTCTAAAATGGAAACGACCTGAATCAGGATTTGTCAAAATCAGTTTTGACGGATTTCGAGCAACTACCAAGGAAGCGATTGGTTTTATTATCCGGGATTGTTATGCGCACAGCGCACCCCATCAATACGGGTGTACAACAACAATGTGGCACCATCTCCGTGCCGAAAGCTGAAACACTTGGCTTTAGGAACGGATTAATGCATCAAAATCCTTTGTTTTTACATCACTTGTAATCTTTGCACATATACTTATTCAGAGGATATAATGGCATTAAGTTGCTTGTGAGTAGAGGGTCTATTTCCAATAGGTTATATACAATATCTAATACGGACGTAGAGAAGCTTTGGCCAATCGAATAGGACTACGTATCGAAAATAAAAATAAAAATATGCTATTATGATATCGCTAAGCTAATTGACTCCTTAGAACTTAGAATTGTCCAATATAAATTAGTTACACTACTTAGTGAACCAAAAAGCTACTTCAAAAGCTACAAATGCATAATTTAATATAGTACAATGCCTAAATGGTTGTCCTTTTAAGATGCCTTAGGCCATGTCCAATGGTTAAGCCCATGAACCTCGTATACCCAATTTTTTAGCTTTTCTTTCTTTGTCATCTCATTTCAAAATCCTTCACTCTCCTTTAAAGTTTAAACAATACCCCTCAACTATCAATTGAGCCTATGAGCGGCCTCGGCTAAATCAACCTGTCGCAGAGGCTTTTTCGCCCCAAGAAGTGACGTTGTGTCAGATATAGAACCAGTCTTGCAGACCGGTTCTATGGAGAACCTATTTTCAATGCCAGTTCTATCCCGTCTTTACCACAATTACATTTAATATGTAGTTAAATTAATTTATTTTAATAATATTTCTTATATATGAATAAATTAATTTACTTTAAATATTTTGTATAGTTAATATGTAATTTAATATGGATGAAAACTAAAAATGTTATATAATGCTTAAACAAACAAAGTCAAGACAAGTTGATTGATTACGGAAATACATCGAAATAAAAACTAAAAGCGTACATTGGAATAAATCTAGAAACAACTACGGTCTTGACTCGAATATCCGCGTGGATAACTCCCACCAAAATGCATGCTCTAACGGTGAGGTTGAGGATCTTGACTTGAACCTTCGTCGAGTGGATAGAAACGACTATGATAACTGCTGTGACGGTGAGGCTCGGGAGAAGGCTGCCATGGTGGGAGAACTTGCCTAGGAGGGGGCACTTGAGGAGGAGGTGGAATAGGAGTTTGTGTCAAAGCATCGTAAATGTGTGTCCACATTGGCCTCAACTCGGGGTCCGGTCCAAGACATGCATATTATAGGTTATGTAATATTTCACGTTGTTGTGGGCCTGTATATTATTTAAACCATATAAGATTTATAAGATTAGAGAATAAATAATGTACAATCAAATAAATATAGCAAATCATTTAAGTTATAAGGAAATTACAAAATTTATTTACATACCGCAATGATGCTATTGCCTACTTGAGGCATCGGGGGTCTTTGGTATGGATTGAATCGGTTGCTAGGAGACGATCTAAACACCTTCGTGTGAGAGTGTGGCTCGAAACATTCCATATATCCGGGAGCCACATCCCATCCATGAGTAGCGCGGGGGCAAGTCCAAAATAGAACTTTCTATGTGTTCGTCACGAACCGCCCATTTGCAATAAACATTATTGTATTCAATATTGTATTTTTAGGCTTTGGCCCTCTTCTAGCAGGCTTTGGTGGGATGGGATTCTGAGGAATGTGTTGTACAAATCCATACTATCAGGTGCACCTCCCAGGCATGTACGCTTCTTGGACGTTGTGATATTGGATCACTCCATGATATAAGGAGGAACGATAGGTTTGATGGAAATCAGGCGATGCATGAAATGACATCCAAACAACCTATAAATGAAATTGTGAGCCATAAATAATGTAAAAAGTGAATAAATAAACTAAAAAATTTCATAAAAAGTTGTTAATACCCGGTCAACTGTGTATCGATCCAACACTTCCCGAAAATGTTGCAGTCTACTCTTTTCATCAGTCGACAATCTTTGATCTGCACCTCGGCGCACTCCTTGGACCCTTGAAGCAAATATAGGATTTGTTTGGCGAATTACGTCTGCATTCATTTGGCCTCTAAACTCCGAAAAATACCATCATATCCAATTCTAAAATACAAAATAAATATTATTAGGCAATGAGTGATTATGAAAAAGAATTAATCGTGGGGTATTGAATACTTGTATACACTAGAACGAGACAACCAACCATACCCATTGTTTCGGCTCGAGTTGCCTTCCCCATTTGGTTGTACAATTGTGCAAGAGTCCACACACCCCATGCATAACTCGACATTTCATGCCATCTGAGGGCCATAGCAACCAAATAGTAGTTGACTCTTGTGGTTGTCTTGTCTGTCAGGAGGCCCAAGGCTATCAAAAGGCCCAAAATTGTGGCAAAGATGTTTTCGGGTTGTACTGCATTGAAGTTGCCCTCTAACAACCAATTTACCATTGTACTTAAATTTATCCCTCCCTTCTCTATTTGCTTTTCCTTGAAGTCTAACCAATCTTGCTCGTACAATAGAGATAAGTAATCCACAACAACACTCTTATCATATAAAGGAAGATTCTCATTACCTTCAATGGAGATCCCTAAATGAATTTGACATCATGGAGGGTGATTGTCATTTCACCCCAAGAGAAGTGGAAATTGTTGGTTTCCGGATACCATCTCTCCAAAAATGCATTAATGAGGGCGTGGTCTACACCAGTCCATGGGATTTCGAATAAATGCATCAAACCCGACTCTAATATCATGTTGTACCACAGTGTGTCCATGTTACTCCTTATTAATGATGACAATAATTCTAGACTCTTGCCATGGGAGTGAATTTTGGAGTCTTTCAATGGGAACGTCCCCCGAATGACTTTGTTAAAATTAATACAGATGGCTCGGTTCGTGATGGGCTTGCTACTGCTGGAGGAGTGATCAGGGATAGTAATGGTGTTTAGAAAGTTGGATTTGTTCACAATATTGGCATTTGCTCGGTTCTCATGGCCGAATTACGGGGTGTCCTTCGGGGCTTGAGTCTTGCCTAGAGCAAGGGCTACAAGAGGGTGATTTTAGAAGTCGACTCACAATTAGTGTGTCTTCTTCTTGGAAAACCCATGGATTGTAGTCATCCACTCGCTAGCCTGGTGCATCAGTGTCAAGGCTTTATTTATAGGGATTGGGTTATCCGATTCCGTCATATTTATCGGGAAGCCAATTCTGTTGCGGACTTCCTTGCTAGTTTAGCTTTTTCTTATAACATTGGCTTTTCTGTATTGTGTGAACCCCCTGGGGGTGTTATTTCTTTGCTTCTTGATGATGTAAGGGGCCGGGCTATCCTCCGTTTGATTACTACTTAGCCTCTTTTCATATTAATAAAATTCCCCCTTGAGGGGACGGAGAGTACCGCCTCTCCTTCTACCAAAAAAAACATATAAATAATTTGATTTAACAATCTAACATATATGGATATGATATTCTAAGAAATAAAAAAATAATCTAAAATATATGAATATAATAATATAATAATCTAACCATATAAATAATTTAATTAAACAATCTAACATATATGGATATGATATTTTAACAAATAAAATAGTATTCTAAAATATATGGATATAATGTTCTAACCATATAAATAATTAAACAATCTAACATGTATGGATATGACATTCTAATAAATAAAATAATTCTAAAATATATTATATTCTAACCATATAAATAATTAAATACTTACATTTAGGTTATTCCAAATGACTTTTGCATAATGGGCGTCATAGTCCACGAGCAAGTCTTTTATGATTGGCCCACCTTCATCATCGTCGTCGGCCCCGGTGACGTCACCACCACCGCCACCGTCGTCGCTGCCATCATCATCGTCGTAATCCTCATCCTCATCATCATTTGGATCATCCTCCCCATCATCATCGTCATCCTACTCGTCATCATCGTCGTCATCCTCGATTACCTGTCTAGAAGGAGCCTCATCACGACTATGACTAGACGAGGATGGAAAATCGGTATAATAATTTCCCATTCCGACCTCCGATAGAATTGGTGGGGCAAGTTCATCGTCGTTGTCCACATTCATTGGTTGGGCATTACAATCCTCAATGCTAATGTGCCTTCTCGAAATAGATTGAGAATCTCCATATCGTCTTTGATATTGTTTTGGCGTTATGGAATCCTAACAAAAATTAAATATAAAATTTATAAGAAAAAAATAATTTATAAAAAAATTCGAATATAACTAAATTGTAAATATACTTACCATTATCTTCGAACGGACTTTTTAAAACATACTTTTTTTTTGGGAGCCATCTACACTGAAATATGGCCTTGCACGAAATATTAAGATTTGTAAGGGGGAGGTTGCTTTGAGGATTGGTGTGTGATAACAAGAGGGAGGAGGAGCATTATATAGAGGATGACCCAGATTCCCCACTAGCACAATGGACGGCCCAGATTTCGGCTAAGAGGGAGGCGCGGATTGCCGAAAATCGACGACTGAGAACCGGCTTTGAAAACTGGTTCCTCATTGTTTTATATTTTACACGGATTTCCAGCTTGGCAATCCGTGTGGTAGCAGATCTGGCCGCCCATTATTTCACACGGATTACCAACATGGCAATCCGCCCATTTATTTTTAATAAATTTAAAGGTATAATAAAAAAATTATTTGCAAATTGCCAATCTATAATAAAAAAAATTATTTTTAAAGGTAGTAATAAATTTTTTACCTTTAAAAATTATTTGCAAAATGGGCAAATTGTCAATCTGTCCATTTTTTTTTTGCAAATTAAAAATTAAAAATCCAAGACATGTATTACCTCTAAAAATTGAAAATAAACAAACTAAAAGCATCCTAGATTTGCATTGACTAGAAAATAAAATATAACAACGTGGAAAATGAGTAGATTTACAACTTGAAAATATCTTACTCATTTCCGTCTACATATCCGTCTACACTAGCATAATCTACTACATTTGAGTAGTGGGGTCGAGTCCATAGTTCACTCGATATTGAATCCATAAAGCCATCCTCTTGCTAAAGTAAGAGTCCCATCCATCAACACTAGTATCATGGTCGTGTTTCCACATCCATGTTGGAGGTGGCATCAGTGAATTTGGCTTCAACCACACATAATATTGGAAAATCAAAATTGGACGAAATTAATATAATTAAATCATTTAATTAGGCAGAAGTAAAAAGATGAAAATACGTACCGGTACAAAATTATTTGAATCACCCACTAGCGCAATTCCAAATACTTTATCCATAGGAAGGTCGACACCATTCGTGCAGTCAAAGGCAGGCAAGTGTGCGGACCTCTACTACATAAAACCACAATTGCGCACTGGAATCTCGTAGCGAACGCCAAGGCATGCAACGGCACGTGCATCCAAAAATCATGAGGACAAGGGGACACCATGTAGTTAAGAGTGGAGATCATCTCATGAACAACCTCATGTCTAACTCTATTCACCCTTGCATAAAGATCTATGTTTTCACTATATTTCTCCATAATGGCAAGCCTGACTTTTTTCCAATGTTTTTTGGTGTTCCACACCAACTCAGACAATGACCAGAATCTACAATGGCCATCCGCAATGATTGGTCTAGTCAACGTGATGTAATATTTCATGAATCCATCCACATTCCCCACCCCGAATCCACACCCATAACTTCGAGATTTTCACTATTTTGTATCGGTTTCTTGTTCTTACCCTTCCCCTTCCCCTTCTCTTTCGCTTGGGTCTTCTTAGGTTTCGGCTTCTTAGTGGTACTCTCATTTTCTTGGGCATGTTGTAATATCCGCTATTTTTATGAATAATTTTTTAAATTTTTTTTATTCTTTAATTATTTATTAAATAAAATAATCTCATAAAATTTCTTTTTCACTCAAAATCTATTTCCAAATAAATTGATTATAATTCTTATGAAGTAATGAATTTTTTCCGAATAAATAGAATAACCTATTAAAAGGGCCTTTTTACTTCAAAATTTTATTTTTCTAAAATAAATAAATTATAACATCATTAAGGCGGATTGCCTTAATAAATTATAACATCATTAAGGCGGATTGGTCCGACGCGTTTTGCAAACGCGTCGGACCAATCACTAAGGAGATCCATGGAGAATTTAGCAGAGATCCTCCACTCATTAAGGCGGATTGCCTCATTAATATTAGATTCTCCTACAATCCACTAACTTGACTTATATTAGTAGTTTATGCTATGTTAGTCAAACACCACCATAAGGAGAGATCTCCAAATCTCTACACTCTCCACTAACATCAATTTCTCTATTTAAAGGGTGAAATGCCTTGTGAGAGAACCACTTAAACACTCTCTAGCTCTCTCCCTTCTAGCCATTTCTCTCCCACCAAAAGCCTTTTTTGTGTTCTTCCACCAAACCACCACATGATACGAGTCCGGTGTGGATTCGTATCAGAACCTTGTTGGTCAAGGGTTTGAGACGCACCCGATGTGGGATTGAATCGATAAACGTGGTTGGTTGCCACGGGGTTGAGACACACCCGATGTGGGATTGGCTCGATAAACGTGGTTGGTTGCCACGGGATGAAGAACGAGAGATAAATTTCGGACAAAGGGATAAATTAATTAATTGGTTTCATTGATTGATTGCATAATAACAACTTAAAGGGGTATTTATAATAACCCTGATGTCTAGATAATAAGAAAAACCCTAATTGCTAAAATATTAAAAAGATACTCTTACTAGAAGATAAAATCAAATCTCTAAATAAAAGGAAACAACATATTCTAAAATAAATAATTCTCCCTAATTAATTATAACGTATCAATTCTCCCCCGTTGAGAATCGACTTGTCCTCAAGTCGGAAATCAAGAGGAGACTCATGAAACGGATCTTGGAGCTTAATCCACCAGGGTCCCATTGTACATGTAGCACAACTTCAAGACCCGTCCGATGCGGCGACGCGGTCGCATCTTTGAAAGGAATGCCTAGGATAGAAAAAAGTGGATCCGTCCGACGACGTTGAACTTCAAGATCGTTGCCGGTGTTTTGCACGTCAACCGTCAACTGCAAGATCATATCACGATCTCTGTGATTGAAACCTGATCGGAAACTCCTCCGTTAGGGTTAGACATAGTGTTCAAAATGAAAGCACCAATTGGTACGGAAGGAGGCAAGAATGGTCCGATGTGGGCTCACTCTCAATGAAAGCACCAACTAATACGAACCCGGTGTGGATTCGTATCGGAACCTTGTTGGTCAAGGGTTTGAGACGCACCCGATGTGGGATTGACTCGATAAAAGTGGTTGGTTGCACGGGGTTGAGACGCATCCAATGTGGGAGTGACTCGATAAACGCGATTGGTAGGCGCGTTGGAGAGAACTAGGAACTAAGATAGAACAAAGTAAAACTAGGGCAAAATGAATACTTCCTTGTTATTGATTATTGATGGAGAAATCTCCAATATATAAAGTTACATATCATAATATCCTTGGACTCCAAGGCAAATCTTTACCTAAAGGATAGAAAATAATATGGCAATATCTTGCCTAACATAAAAGATAAGATCATATAAAATATAATCTAAATATAATCTAATTATAATAAATTGCTGCGTATCACACCACCACCACTGCCGGCCACCACCAGGCCGCCGCACGCCACCGCCGTCCACCGTGAGCCGCCGCCTCCCCCTTCCTTGTGTGTTCTTCCTACAAAAATCCAACAAATTTAAGGGTATTAATTCTAGGCCTTTTTACACTATTTTGAGATTGTTTTATAGCATTTTAGATTATTGTTTAGATCTGATTTTTTTAAAAATCCATAATATAAAATGTTATAAAATTTGTACATCTTCACTTGATTTATACATGTATGCAAGTCTTGCTAAAGAGGAATTTGTTTCTACAAATTATGAGAAAGTATACTAACATCCTACACATTTAAAGAGTGATTTCTACCTATTATTTTTCTGATTTTTTTAATTAAAAAGGCCTAAGAAGCCTTTTTTTAATTAAGGATCTTTGAGCTTATAAAGGTAGTTTCTATGATAACTACTTAAAACATATTTATCTTGCATAAAACCTTCATGCCTGCTATTTTTGGTCCTTGAAATAAACTTTTATGAGAATTTTAATTTTTATAAGCTAATAAACATAAGCTAAAAAAACTTTTAAGTTGAAAGTGTTCTTGCATGTCTTGTTAAAGGAGTTTGGGAAATTCCTTTTGGTGCCCCTAAGTTTTTTACTTTTCCTTTTGGTATCCAAGAAAAAAACTTATTCCTTTTGGTACCCCTGAGGTTTTGAATTTTCCCGTTGACGCCCCTCTCTGGTTCAAATTAGTTAAATTTAAGCTCACCATTGTGTTCCTTACCCTTAAATTAGTAGAATTTGACTATTGATACGCTGGTTTTAGTACAGCTTAATTCTGTATTTTTATTAGAATTTCTGAGTGTTTTAGGCTAGATTAGGATGTTTATCTGTAATATCAGAAGAGCCTACAGTTGAAGATTTTGAAGACGGAAGTCCTAAGTTCAAGCTGAAGAGTTTACGGAAACAAGACCCGCGCCCTCGGGTTTGGACCCGAGCCCGCGGTGGAGAGAAGATTCGAGAGAAGTTGAAGTACGCAGGACCCGCGCTCGCGGGTCAGAACCGCGCTCGCGGTTGGCTGAAGATCCGCGGCCGAGGGGAGATCGATAGAACAGCACTCGCGGTTCATAACCTCGCTCGCGGGTGGCTTTATTTCCGAAGCGCCGACTTGGTTTTATTTTATCTTATCTTATATCTTATTATATCTTTAGGTTATTTCGGTTGTTGTTTTGAATATTTAAGCTTAGTTTCGTAGCAGACCTTGGTTATCACAAATTATCTAGCATACTTTTACTTTTTAGGTTTTATTTCAGTTTTATTATGGAGAACTAATTTCCCTTGGAGTTTGTTTAATCAAGGAAGCCTTTTTATGTAATTCGTGAGATTCTGGTAACTTTTCTATCCCTTGGTTAATATCAAAACTCTTGTGCTAAATTTTATGATTATCAATTGATTTCTCTTGGTGCGCAACTTGTTGAATTTGATTGATATTCTACTGTTTGGATTAGTTTGATTGTTGTCTGTGCAATCTTATTTATCCTTGAAACAACTCTTTTCTAGGACCGTGGACTGGAATTGAGAAAGAGTGTTTGATTGTTATTTTATGCATGAGACTCGTAGCTTGATTGCATGATTTGATATCCTTCTATCCTTAATACTTTGCATGATTTGAATTAAGCGTTCTTGTTCATATCATCTTTTCGCTTGGACCGTGGACAAGCGGAAATCTTTTATAAGGATTGGAATTAACCTGGGAATTATAGAAAAGTGGATGAATCAATGATCGAATGATTAAAAAGGTGGAATTGATTGAATGAACTCTGCCTTCCTTTTATTGATTTGAAATCTTAATCTGTTTGCTTGCTTAAACTCTCAAAGCCCTGTTTTGTTCTTTGCTGATTGTTCAGAATACCGATTCTCTTGGGTTCGACCCCTTACTTGCATGCTATACTAGTTTGTAGTTTAGGGTAATTTATTTTTGATCTTGGCAACAACGACTTTAGCCGAGTCAAATTTTGGCGCCGTTGCCGGGGAATCGATTTTAATTTTCTGTTCAGTCGGCATTTCTGACGACCCGCGCTCGCGGCCCACACCCGCGCTCGCGGCCCACACCCGCGCTCGCGCTAACCCGCACCCTTGGTTTAATTCCGCGCTCGCGGTTCTGTTCGTCTAGAACCCCCGAATCTGGTAAGAACCTATCTTATGGTTCTTACCCGTTCTACTGATAATTCGCCTGTTGTTCCGTTTGATCCAAAATTAACAGGACCTTGAGAGAGTTGAGACGACAAGTTCAAGCTCAAGTGCTAGGAATTTAGTTTGATCCAGTATCATCTTCTTGCTCATCTGATTCAGAGGTTGAAGAACAGCTAGTAACCATGGCAGATCGTACTATTAGGCAGCTGACTGCGCCTAATCTAGAATAACATCAGCTTGGTCTTCAATATCCCGCACTAGGGGAAGGAGTGAAGTTTGAGCTGAAGTCCGGTCTTCTCCATTATTTGCCTAAGTTCCATGGATTGAGTGGGGAGGATCCGAATAAACATCTTGGAGAGTTCCATTCTGTCTGTATGGGAATGAAGCCGGCTGATGTGACTGAAGATCAATTGATGTTGAGGGCTTTTCAATTTTCTTTGGCTGATGCGGCTAAGGAATGGTATCTGTACTTAGCACCTGAGACGATTACTACTTGGGCTCAGATGAAGGGTGCTTTTCTGGAGAAATACTTCCCTGCTGCCAAGCAAATGTCTATCAAGAAGCAGTTGAGCAGTTTGGAGCAGGGTGATGATGAGAATCTGTATGAGTATTATGAGCGTTACAAGAGGCTAATAGCCAGCTGTCCCTACCAAGGCTATTCTAATAAAGATCTGATATGTTATATTATTGAGGGGCTTTGTGATGCTGATAGGCGCCTGATGAATGCGTCATGTGGAGGTTCTTATGAAAATCTCACTCCTAGGCAAGCGTTTGAGAAGTTGGATACTCTAGATGAGCAATGCAGAAATCAAATAAAGAGATCCAACAGTAGGTCTGTTAATTCTGTGAATGATTCCCTGAATGTTGAAGTAAGGGAGTTAAAGGCTATGATGAAGCAACTGTTGGTGGGCAATGGAGCTTCAAGTTCAAGGGCTTGTGGAATCTGTGGTGAAACAGGTCATCCTTCCGATGCATGCCCGATTATGCAAGAGCCAGCAAATGATGTTAATGCTATAGGGAACTATGATCAACAAAGGC
Source organism: Fallopia convolvulus (assembly GCA_964016875.1). NCBI lineage: Eukaryota > Viridiplantae > Streptophyta > Magnoliopsida > Caryophyllales > Polygonaceae > Fallopia > Fallopia convolvulus. The sequence goes on from OZ024733.1 coordinate 32,705,366, forward strand.
CCCGGAATGACCCATATTCGAATACATACAATCCGGGGTGGGCTAACCATCCTAACTTTAGGTGGAATCAACAACCTCAACAACCTTTTCCACAACAATGAGGTCAGCCCAATTATGTTCCCAGGCCTAATTTTGTGCCAAGGCCTCAATTTCCTCCTGAAAATCCCGCTATTATTGCTCAACTCATGAAGGAGAATCAAGAGACCAAGGTTGCAGTGAAAAGTCTTGAAAATCAGTTAAGTCAAATTGCAACCATTCTGAATCGTCTAGAAGCCAAAGACTCGGGGAAACTTCCATCTCAGACTATTAACCAGAGAGAGAATGTGAGTGCAATCACGTTGAGGAGTGGGAAGGAGTTGAATATTAAAATCCCAGCCAGCGGAAACTAACCGAGCTCGCAGGAGGACATCCCCGATCGCGGAACAAAAGACGAAGTTGAAACTGAGCGTCAGCCAGAACCCGCGACCGCGGACCAAAACCGTGCCCACGGGTCCCAACCCGCGCTCGCGGGTCCCCTCTCCGACAGAATCTGATTCTTATGTTCGGCCTTCGTTTCCTCCCATGGCTTCACAAAAGCCCGTTCCACCATTTCCCGAGGCACTGAAGAACACCAGGAGGCCAGCCAATGACAAAGAGATTTTTGAAACTTTCTCCAAGTTTGAGGTAAATGTCCCTTTACTCAAACTTGTTCAAAGTATTCCTCGTTTTGCTAAGTTTCTGAAAGAATTATGTACTATTAAGAGGAAACAAAATTATGTACTATTAAGAGGAAACAAAAAGAAAAAGGGAAAGTTCAGAAAATTAATCTTGTTGAGAATGTTGAAAACGTATCTTCCATGCTTCAAAGGCAATTGCCTAAGAAGTATGGAGATCCAGGGAGGTTTACTGTTCCCGTTACTATTGGTGAGGCCAAAATTGAGCATTCTATGCTTGATTTAGGAGCATCTATAAATGTCATGCCACTTAGCATATATGAGAGGTTAGGTCTAGGGCCATTACAGGATTCAAATATTACTATTGAACTGGTTGGCCACTCTAATGTGCATCCAAAAGGATTTGTGGAAGATGTCTTAGTGCAGGTAGACGGTTTAATTTTCCCGACGGACTTTTATGTCCTGGAGATTGGTAAGGGGAGATACGACCCAGTTTTGCTGTTGGGTTGTCCGTTTATGAAGACAGCAAGCGCCGTAATTGATGTTTCATAGGGCCTATTATCTATGGCACATGAAGGGAAAAAGGTCCAGTTCCAGAGAGATGATGATCCATTCTGAGCTATGAAAGACGTCGGGCCAACAACGTTAAACAAAGGCGCTGTTCGGGAGGCAACCCGAGGTAAGTTTTTCTTTTCTTTTATTCTTGTCTTTTTAGTTTTAGTTTAGTTTTTATTCTATCGGGCTAACAATGCAGGTTAATTTTCATATCTCGAAGACAACCAGCCCGAGGAGAAATCCGAGGCCGCGGCTGGACCCGCGCTCGCGGGCCTGAACCGCGCTCGCGGGTCACTCCTGACAGAAGTTCCATTTTCGTTTTTCGTTATAAAGTAAAAAATAAAAAATAATAATAAAATAAAAATATAAAAGGCTTTCGGGTAAAACCCACGAAATAAAAGGCTTTCAGGTGAAACCTCTGAAATAAAAAGTTTTCGGGTGAAACCCCCGAAAAAGCCCGAATAAGTACCAACCCGAGCCTAGAACAATACAAAAACCCCTTAGCCTTCTCAACAATACAAAAACAATTCCACCAACTCTTGTCTTCCTCATTCACCCACATAAATCCACCAAGCCAAACTCCACAAACCACCACTTCTGCTGGAACAACCGCGCACCACCATGCACCCCCGCGCCCACCGCAAGACCCGCGGCCGCGGCCCGTCGCCGCACTCGTGATTCGCAGTTCCTAGCCATTTCGAGGTTTCGTTCAAGAGAGGTCGAGATTGAGATTGAAGTTTCTCTCAGATCTATACGGTTAGTCTTCAATCTTGCCTTGGAGTTTGAGTATTGTTGAGTTGGAGTCGGAATTGTAGTTGTTTGAGAGGTTCAGATGAGGGAGGTTGGACTTGGTTACACGGGCATCCTGCTACACCTTTTCTGTGTCTACCTACAGATTTACGGTATGAAAATATTTTATATGATTTTCACTTACAGCCGGATATAGACGCTCCTGTAGATGAGGTTATGGAGGAGTATGAGGATGATGGTGGAGGTTGGGATGAGCATGTTGAGGCTTTTCATTCTAGATTTTCTTCTGAGCCATCTAGATGGGCTCCTGGTCCAGAGAGTACAGCTGGTTGGGGAGTACCTAACCCAGCTACTACATCTACTTCTGCTTCTACTTCTGTTCCTTCTGGTTTGCCATGGACTCTTGAGATGACATTTGAGGAGCGAGTTCTGAGTGGATTGCAACATTTATCAGTTCGACAGGATGCGATGTGGGAGCATCAGCGACATGCTGCTTCATTTTTCCAAACTCAGTGGTCTGCTTTTCTACCATTTCCTCCACCAGATCAGCAGTGAGTCTTCTGATTCCCTCTTCTATACTTTGTTCTATATTTTCTTAGCTTCATTGGGGACAATGAAGGGTTTAAGTATGGGGGAGGGGATTCACTGCTATATTTGTGATATATGTACAGTTGCATTCTATTTCTGTTTTTGATTTAGTATTTTCAGTTAAAAAAAGAAGAAAAAAATATAGAAAAAGCCATAAAAAATATAAAAAAGGCATAGAAAATCCTGGGATGAGTTGAAAACCCGAACGGGCAGCTCAGGTAATAAGCAGGTAACCCGGACCAACATTAAGCTGGGGTAATATGAGGTTTATGAGAGATATGCGTATTTGTGAGCACACCTGAGAAAAATGAAATGAGTGATTAGGTGAAAACCCGAAAGGGCGCCTAAGTAGAATGAGTGGTAAAATCAGAGTGTATAGGTTCATATTCTACTTTGGGGGCTGAGGATTACATTTTAGATGTCGGGTAGATCCTAGGTTGCTCTACACTTTTTAGAGCTTGAGTGTTATATCTTGTATTGGTAAGGTGTGTGTTTGAGCTTTCATGTCTTTGCTCATTATTTCTCTACTTGGGTTCGGGTTGTGAGTTGAGAGTTTTTATTTTTCATATTTCCCTTTACTTCTTGTGGATCTTTGATAGGATTTATTGTTAGATTTATTTTGAGCTTACTCGAGGACGAGCAAGATCTAAGTATGGGGGAATTTGATACGTTGGTTTTAGTACAGCGTAATTCTGTATTTTATTAGGATTTATGAGTGTTTTAGGCTAGATTAGGATGTTTATCTGTAATATTAGAAGAGCCTACAGTTGAAGATTTTGAAGACGGAAGTCCTAAGTTCAAGCTGAAGAGTTTACGGAAACAAGACATGCGCCCTCGGGTTTGGACCCGAGCCCGCGGTGGAGAGAAGATTCGAGAGAAGTTGAAGTACGCAGGACCCGCGCTCGCGGTTGGCTGAAGATCCGCGGCCGAGGGGAGATCAATAGAACCGCGCTCGCGGTTCATAACCGCGCTCGCGGTTCATAACCGCGCTCGCGGGTGGCTTTATTTCCGAAGCGCCGACTTGGTTTTATTTTATCTTATCTTATATCTTATTTTATCTTTAGGTTATTTTGGTTGTTGTTTCGAATATTTAAGCTTAGTTTCGTAGCAGACCTTGGTTATCACACATTATCTAGCATACTTTTACTTTTTAGGTTTTATTTTAGTTTTATTATGGTGAACTAATTTCCCTTGGAGTTTGTTTAATCAAGGAAGCCTTTTTATGTAATTCGTGAGATTCTTGTAACTTTCTATCCCTTGGTTAATATCAAAACTCTTGTGCTAAATTTTATGATTATCAATTGATTTCTCTTGGTGCGCAACTTGTTGAATTTGATTGATATTCTACTGTTTGGATTAGTTTGATTGTTGTCTGTGCAATCTTATTTATCCTTGAAACAACTCTTTTCTAGGACCGTGGACTGGAATTGAGAAAGAGTGTTTGATTGTTATTTTATGCATGAGATTCGTAGCTTGATTGCATGATTTGATATCCTTCTATCCTTAATACTTTGCATGATTTGAATTAAGCGTTCTTGTTCATATCATCTTTTCGCTTGGACCGTGGACAAGCGGAAATCTTTTATAAGGATTGGAATTAACCTGGGAATTATAGAAAAGTGGATGAATCAATGATCGAATGATTAAAAAGGTGGAATTGATTGAATGAACTCTGCCTTCCTTTTATTGATTTGAAATCTTAATCTGTTTGCTTGCTTAAACTCTCAAAGCCCTGTTTTGTTCTTTGCTAATTGTTCAGAATACCGATTCTCTTGGGTTCGACCTCTTACTTGCATGCTATACTAGTTTGTAGTTTAGGGTAATTTATTTTTTATCTTGGCAACAACAACTTTGGCCGAGTCAACTATTAAAACATCAAAATTCATAACCTAACCATTTCAATTTGAATTTGTAAGCAATTTTTAAACAACCCCTTAAAATAGAGGATTGTTTTAAAATTCAATATGATGTAGTTTGATTATGAATTTAAGTATTTTAAAAGTTGAATTCTACTAATTTAAGGCTGATGAACATAATGGTAAGTTTGAAATTAACTAATTTGAACCAAAGAGGGACATCAACGGGAAAAGCTAAAACCTCAGGGGTACCAAAAGGAATAAGTTTTTTCTTAGACACCAAAAGGAAAAGGCAAAAACTTAAGGGCACCAAAGGGAATTTCCCAAGGAGTTTTTATGAAGAAAATCCTCATGCATGTCTCATTTGAGTAAGAGATTGATTTTTTACATGAATGTTGAAAATAACAAAGTCTAAGGATATAAAGACATGCTTAAATAATCCTACATACTCTTGCATGCAACTTTAAATGGATTTTATTGAATAAAATCACCTTGCATGTAAACTTTAAAATGGCTTTTATTTAAATCCATGATCAAAGAAAAGCTTCGTAAGAGGAAGACATATTTAAATGAAATTTTAAACCTTAAAGGGATTTTTAAAATGAAGTTTTATTTATGAAAGTTCTTGTTAAGAACAAATTATAATCAACTAGTTTATTTATGCCTTGCATGGATTTTTAAAAGGAATATTATGGATTAAATCTTATTGCATGTACTTTTCCTAGAATTTTTAACACTTGAGTGAATAGTTTAATTTTTAAATAACCGAAAATAATGTATAAAATTTACTAGATACTTAAATAAATTTTATAAGTTATGCATGTAGAATTTATGGAGTTTCTAGGATAAATCTTATTTTACATGTGTTCTAGGTTTACTAAGAAAGTGTTTTACTAATAAAAAGAAATATATTTTTAAGCATAAGTTATGTTAAGTCTTTCAAAGTATGCATGTGAGAATAAAAAGTATTTCTAGAAGTTAATTATGCACATGCATGACCATCCTAGAGACTTCCTATAAGTAAATAATGATTTATATGAAAATGGGTAATAAGCATATTTTTCAATAAAGAAATCTTCATAAAAATGATGCATGCAAATCATATATATAAACTATTTTAAAATACATATATAAATATATATATATATGTATTGCATGTGGGTTAAAAAGGGTTTTCATTAGGCTAAGTAAAGCCTTGCATTAATTTTATTAAACTAAGTATTTTAAAATTATAAAATCCTTACAAAGTGTCACCTAAAATAATAATAAAATATTTATTATTTTAACCTTTATCTAGCTAAATTATTTCACCAAATAATTTAGTCTAGCTTACCTTCTCTTAGAAGAGGAAAATAAGAGAAAGGTAGAATTAAATTAAAATAAGAATTTTAATACGTGTTGTTATCGTTCTTTCGGTTAAATAGGTCGAAGTTTCGAACGTCACCAAAAACTTCCTATTTCCGATTCCATAATATCCCGAAGGAAATTTCAAGGCAAGTGGACATTCTACTTGAACCTTTCGATAATTCAATTTCGTTAACTTGTTTGATGTTGGGAACACCTTGTTTACTAAAATAAACGAACCTAGGAAATACCAATTGCTAGATATAATGACCATTGTTAGCATTATTACTATTACCATTGTTAATAGGATTATTGCTAGACTTGTTGTGTGGCCTTGCTTGTTTAATAATCTAGTTTCAAGATTTGTTATGAAATTTCGTAAGTAGCGTAATAAGGGGTGCGGGCTCGGCCCGACACCTCTATATAACATGTTAAGTCGTATCGCGAAATGCCTATCTTCCTACGACTTTAAGGATCATGATCTATTGTCTGCTCCTACTTGGAGGAGGGGCGTTCACACCCTAGCTAGGTGTCGGGAACTCCATTCCATTAAGTGGACTCCGGCCCATTCATGGCCCTCACACTCTTAATAAATTATTAATGTAAGTGAAGTTTTTATCACGACATAAAAGATAAGTGCCCATGCACATTAAAAGACATTAAAACCGGATCGGTATTTAAAAGATCGACCCGGCTCTCGGTCCGTTAAGGGCGTGAGAGGTTTTCTAGAAAACTTGTGTGTAATTAACGTTCCCAACATTTATTCTATTCTAAAACGTTCTACATTCTCGTAGTTCGTTATTTCGAAGTAAGAGTTATCTCATCTCGAGATTTACTCATTTCCGTTCTTAATAGCTCCACTTAAAGGTTACACTTCTCGAAACACATCTCGAATACCTCGTTAACAAGTTCGTTACTTTACCAAATTACCTTAAGAATGTCTTTCTCGCTTGCTTAGTCTCTTTAAACTAATTTCGTTTTCTGCATCTTTGCCTGGCATTTATTACCCTTTGCGTCAAATGTCAGACGATATGAAACCTCCACCGAAGGGGTAGAAGACAAAGACTACTCCAGTGAAGGAAGGAAGGTCGGGAATTATCAAGAACGAGGTTTTGTTTACTTTTGGGTTACTCCACGATTGTTTAAACAATGTTAATTAATTTCCGCTGCCTAAACAACTCTTAAGTTTTATGTTTTGTCAAACCAAGTTCAGACTATGTAACGGATACTTATAAGTCTCACATGTGAGCATCTCTTTCTATGTAATCACTTTATAATTCCACATGTTGTATTTAACTTAATACCTTATAAAGCCTAGGGTGACTTTGGATGGTAAAATCCGAGGTCACTGGCGGTAATACCTATCGTTGCAAAATAGGGGTGTTACACATGCTCTAACCATGTCTTGTCCCTTGGTTGCACGTTTGTAGGAATTTGTGGTTTACCCCTATATTCCTCATGGGGCGGCTCCTTCAATGTCGACTCACCTGGCCTTTTTTATCGACATATGTTGTCATAATATGGTGCACTTGATCTTCATTCAACAAGCCACTGTTCATGTCTCCCATCATGTCTTGATAAAGCTCAGCTTGTTCGGAACAAGGTTCAAACCTTGGTGGAGGAATTACCTCAACGCCCTCCCACGTCACTGTCCTCCAAAATATATGCATGAATTGACTCTAATGGAATTGGAGTCAAGTTCTTTATAGCAAACTCAACATCATGAGGACAAGGAAGTCCCCGAATGGTTCTCCAAAATTCGTCGTGCACACCGTAGAATCATAGTTTTTCTCCGGATCGTATATGAGCTTCACGTGATCTAGCAAGATATTCATGCATTTCTTTGATACTCTGTTGCGCAACAATGAAAACAAGATCTGTAACGCCTTCTCTTTGAGGAAAATAGTCGGGCATGTGTTTCGATCCTTCTCCAAAAAACCTCGAATATGAAATACTTGGTCTTCTATCATTCCATGAATCCTGCTTACGACATAGGGGAACCCCCACCCACTGAAGTTCCCAACCAGTTTTTCAACACTGAGTGTGCGGACTTAACCCTAAAGATATGACAATATTTATTGTTAACTTCATGCCAAACTAGATAAGTAATATATTGATACTCTGAAAATACCATAATGAATTTGGGATTACCTATTCGCAGACGTTGTGAAGAAGTGAAGACGCTTATCCGTCCATACTTTGACAATGCATTCTGCATAAGGGTCAAGCCAAACTTCTCGGAGATAATTGTATAGACCATCACCCCCATGAATCCCTTAGCCTTGCAAGCCGCTCGTTGTATGTACCCATTGACCTTGAATAAAACACGCCGATACATTGCCTAGCAAAAGTTGTAGCAGTTGCATCGTCCATTTTAAGGCTTAGCGTTTTTGCTTTGCAATTGCTCTTGATGTGCACCCAAAACAATAAATGATGGGCGATTGGAAAATATGTCTTCAAGGCTTTAATCAAAGCTAACTTACAGTTAGTCACAATAACTTTTGGCCTCTTACCCACAATGACACAAAGGTGACTCAGTTCGCTCAGTACCCATGCATAGTGGGTGGTTTTCTCTCGCGCCATGAATGCAAATCCAATGTTGAAGTTATGGCCAGTATAAGTGAAGCCCACCAACTCAAATAGAGGCATTTTGTAACTATAAGATAATAAGATATATAAATGGCAATTAGAATCAATATATGCACAATCATAAATAAAATAAAGAAATGAGATTAGTAGCCAAATCTTACACATTCGTCTTGTACGTGGTGTCCATGATGATGACATATGGAAATATTTTCATCAAATGCCTCGAAAGTGGATGAGCAAACAATTCCATCTACCCTTCTATGTGCCACAAAATAACCCTTTTCATGCAAGAAACTCAATGTCGTTTGGGTTACCGTCTTCTCCCCAATCTCTTGACTCCAAATTCTAAACCGGTGGTTGTATATTTGTTTCTGAGTGACCGTACAACATGGGTACTTTTCTTGTATGAACGCCCATATCTGCTTGGGAAGCACGTATGCCAATGTTAGAGTTCTCACATCCTCCTTCATCTCATCCGTCATTCTTCCAGCATATGCATGACCCAATAAGATCGTGCCAACATCTCGTGATTGTGCTTTGCACATTTGACCGTCAACTTCCATGTTTCATTTGGTTGAAGGAGCCCGTGCAACTCAAATGGGCAATTGCACTTCTTTGACACATATTTTGGATCTGTCTTTCTAGGTTTTCCTGGAATCAACTTCTTTTTTTCCTTTTATACACCCGCATTCTCACAAGCTAATATAACCTTTTTGGGCCATGAATTTTTTATGGTCAAGACCATCTTCGATAACTTTCCAACAGTACGCGCCCATTCAAACATAGATTCACGAATATACCACTCTTCATCACACACGAAGTATCGAGTGTAATCATCCTTATCCTATGAAATTTAATAAATTTTAAACACATTTTCGTAAATTAAAGAATAAATATATCTATAAACTAATATTAATGAACATTAGGAAAATATAAAAAAACAACTATAAAACTTATATTAATCTTAAGTACATTTTACTAATATTATGAACTATGACAATATATCAAGTCAACTATTTTAACTAACATAATTATCTAATATTAATTTTAAGATATTATAATAAATTAAATTCTACAATAAATCTATAAACTAATACTAACGACCCATAATAAATAATTATGAAAAATGACAATATAACATGTCAACTATTTTAACTCGCTAATATTAATCTTAAGTACGTTTAAATAATATTAAGTATATTTCCGTAGATGCATAATGAGGGTATGCTTGATCCGGAGGAAAGCACGGAAAACCTTGGTCCGATGGATAAGTCGTGTGAACTTGCTCCGACGGACAAAAAGGATAGCATCGCTCCAATTGATGAGGAAGCTCCGGTGGTAGAAAGAAGTTTGGATTTTCAAAAAGATTACTTCCCAACAAATTTGAGAAATAAGCATCATTCTGACCCGGATTTGGGACTTCATTTTGGGATTCTTCGGGTGGTTGAAGATTATTGAAAATATTGAAAGAGAACCAAGACATGTTGAGAAAATTAGAAGAAGAAAATGAAAGGAGGAATGAACAAGTTAAAATGAAATGTGAATGAGTTTATATAGGCAAAAAAAAATTACTATCCCGAAATTTACTCTTCCGGATTGCCAACGTGGCAATCCGCGTTTTTTCTCCCCCGAATTGCCAACGTGGCAATCCTGGTCAATTTTTCGTGTGGTGTAGAACTGGCCTTGAAAGCCGGTTCTACAGGGAATAGGTCTGCAGCACCGGTTCTGCTCTGACACGTTGTCAAATCTTGGGGCGAAAAAGGCTCTGTTGCTGGTGGATAAAGCAACAGCCCTATGAGCCCTTCTTTTTCACTTTTCTCATGTTTCAATAACTATTTATTTCTTTATACACAATTATAAATATACTTTTAGTTTTTATTTTATATATCATCTAACTAGCCCATAAATCATGAGCCTTGGTTTCGTCGGATAAAACTCCATTGCCTCGACCCATACCCCATCTTACTATTTTTCATTTTTTCCCATGAAACCCATCTCATGAGCCCCATATTTTTACCATTGGGTATGCTCTTACTATCCACCTAACAACATTTTAATGTTCAATGGCAACATATATCCAATTCAGTACACATTTTGTCGTACAATATACAACTAATAAAACGCTACAATTTGAATATATCTCTTCTTGTAACATGCAACTTAGAACCTACATGTTTAAGCAAATTATTGATGCAAGTATTGCTGAAATAATAATGTCTTATTTTTCCAAAATCTCAAATTTTGCCACACGCCCACACCTAGCTTGACTAGCACTTTAAAGTCGAAGTCATGTGTTTTGTTATAGCTTCTCCATTAACCACAAACAAAGTTCGTACATGTGCAACATTCATTCATACCAGAACAGCCTTCAAACAAGAACGCAAGAGGCTCAATTGATTGTCAACTCTCTGGATTGAACGCAAGAGGCTCCTAAATTCAGGAATCAATTTTAATGCTAAAACATACCTACAAAGCTGAGAGGCAGTACCCTCCTCATCCATGCTTGAACTATATTTAGTTACTACTTTCAGCTCTACTAATAGTGAGCCTGCTTCTTTTGGAAATGGCATAAATTCTGCTAATTCTTAAAATAGTCTCCTCGTTGGCTAAATAACAATTGCTCATTAGTTTGTGCTCCTCGGATAACAATAAAATCAAATCTCTCATGCCCTGATCACCAATTCATAGACATTTCCTGTGTTATCCCCGCTAATCCGCTTCAGCATTTCTAAGAACTTACGACTTCCCATGAACTCGATGCGTTTGTACACAAGACGACCAACTTCCACTGTTTTCTTATCAGAATACATTGCCCGAAGCCGATCCGCGTGCCTCGAGTCGGTGTGAATTGCAGCTTCTATTTCATGGTCTGTCATATTTTCCTGTACAACAAAGGATTGAATGCTTGAGATCAAGAAAGTTTTAAGAACTATAATCAAGGTGGTGCATTTCTATTTAGAATATTATACGTTTTTATTATTTGAATATCTAAACTATATATTAGTGACAAGAAAACTTAATGGAAATGTCAATGTAACACTTTTCAAGCTGCTAGCAGCTTATTTAACCAAATAAGGATTTCATCAAATAGGACAAACACAATATGGATAGTTGATTCTTCTACTAGAGTTAAAGGCTGTTTTCTTGACAAAACGAAAAGAAAAAAAAATTACTTCCCTCAACCTACCAAATCTTTAACAGATAATAAATGAAGATGCTTCAAGAAAGCATAACAAGTTTAAGGGAAAAAATATGAACGGGCAATTCTACCATACATGTGAATTAAGGTAGTGCACAAAATTAGCATCAAAATCCTAAATAACTCACCAATTAAAAACAAAATCAGAATTGTGAAAACAAGTTCAGAACTCAATACTCATTAGTTAAAAAATTAGAGTTATTTATACCTGGTAAAAGATGTAGATAAGGTCCAACACTTGCAAACATGTAAATCCTTTTTCACTGTAGAACGTTCTTGAGGATGGGCCCATCTCATTGAATCGGTCAACTGGAAAGAGTATAGTAATGAAGTGGTGTCTAAATATCAATTCATTTTTCTCACTGCATGAGATAAACAAAAATGTAAGATTGACAATTATATGACCAAATAGTGTTCTTTAATTATAGCCTATAAAACTAAAAAATATTCACATAGCCTGTGCCAAATGTCTTGTATATTAACTCAACACCGCTACCAATATGAACAAGGAAAGTTAATGTTTTTTAAAAACCTTTCTTTAAGTGGTCGAGAGAGATTTGAAAACGCAGTGTCCGATGGCTTTTCATCATCTTTTGCATCAGGGAACCCAGCTACATGGGCTTCAACATTTTCAGCAACTGAAGTATCTGAATAAATAGTAGCTGTAGAAGGTGGCTCTGATATTGACCAGCAAATTGAATCTAACAAGGTACTAGGTGACATTGCATGTAAGAAAACCTGGCTCCACAGAAGGCATTAAAGAATAAGATTCTCTAAATGTCACCATGCCTTTATAATATAAAAATATTATTGCTTCAAAATGATTTATTTGGAACGACCAGATAGCAGCAGGAGCATAAATAGACTTATCGAAAATGCTTTCTGTTTTTCATTTCCTTCTACTAGTTTATATATTTAGACTACACTTGTCATCTATCCATTTTTGTAGTTGAGCAGAAGATTGCTAACTTGCCATAATAACATCATATACTATCTACTTATCTAGATACTTATGATTCATACACACAATGCTCCATACAAAATCTTCTGTTTTCTTCTATATCTCTGTTTCTCTTGCCTTCCCAAAAGCATAAATAATTTGTTCATTTTTTCTGTTTTCTTTAATTATCTCTGTCTTTGAGATGGATTTAGTCCCTATATCAATTTGGTGCATTCTAACTAAATTCAGTTATTATTGTCACATAGCTGAATTTCAGTTTTTCTAGGGTCTATCCGGGCGTACCCCCTTTCCCTTGGGCAGGGGTACCCCTATCTTGACCCCCCAGATTCTGCTGTAGCGGAGCCTCACTGGGATGATGATGATGATGATGATGATGATGTCTTTAATTATCTCTGTTTTTCTCTATAAACACATTATTATTTTTCTGTTTTGTTCATTGTTTAATTCCATGTTGAGAAGTAACACGAACGTATGGCATAACAAGAAACAATTGCTTGTAACTTGTAGCGCATTAATCAATAATAATACGCTCATCTACACATTAGCAAGGAAGCATATGAAATCAGTCAAATCCCCATTATCATTCATCCTAGCTCTAAAAAGACATTCAAATGATAAAAGCATGACTTCTCTTGTGATGCTTTACTGAATTCTATAATAATTTGCTGCATTTTATTTCAATAAACACCACAGATGTAAATTAATGCAATAACCAACATCACCAACTTCCATAAAACTGCAAATCATCAAAGCTCCAGAACTGTAGAAGAATTTGACTGCTGATATGGTACAAGTATGTAAAATTTTAATAATATTTTATAGTAGTTCATGGCACAATATGCAGCTAGAAAAAGTTGAAAAATAATCTGATCTCACTATAGGCAGAATATAGTTTGAAGTTTAAGAATTTGAGGATTATAGTCTGAAGATTGTAGGATCATGCATTCTACAGATTCTAATCATTAGTGCTATAATCTTACAAGGAGTATTCTGCAAAAAATAATTACATAGATTACTGAACCAAACCCAGTTCAAAAATAAATAAAAAACTAAAATTTGCAATGCCCTAGTTTCAAAAACAAAATACATCTACTTCCATGAACAAAAAAGAACAAATAACAGAGCAAAATCTATAATTTTCCTTATTTGGACTAGGGTAGGATCAAATTTCGAATTTTATAATAAATACAATGTTCAGATTTTGAGGATTAAAGTCTGAAGATTGTAGAATTATGCAGTCTACAGATTCTAATCATTAGTGCTATAATCTTACAAGGAATATTCTTTGTGGGTTTTTTAGGTAGGTTCTGTTGTTCTAGCCCCTCTTTCATCTGATGTTGAGTTGTTGGGGTGTTTTTCCCACCATGACGATACAGAGATGAAAGTGACCCTCACATTTACTTGTTAGGATTATTGGAGCTTTTTCAACTTCTTATGGAACCAAGTTGGGGCTGTGGAACTATAGTGCTCTTATGTGTTTTTTCTTTCCAATATCCTTTGTTTGATACTGGTTTTTGTATTCTTTCCTCCCCTTTCTAATAAATTTTTTTACCACTTGCAAAAAAAATAAAATGTTCAGTTCAATAATTCATATAATTTAAATGTTCAACAGAATAATCCTCGCAAGATTCTGCCAGCAATGACCAAAATATGCAAAACACAAAATTCTACAATCTTTAGACGACAATCTGCAGAATACAAACCTTGAATGATTTTCCACATATGATGCACTTAATTATTTTGTGCCAAATTTCCAAAATAATATTCAAGGGTTCAGCAATATATATCAGCCAATAAGAAATGAACAATAAATTGATGAAAAATGTTTACAGACGTAGTGCATTAGAACAAGTATGAACTGCCCACCTGCATCCCATGATTCCGACGATTTCTAATGCTAACTTTTGCGGACTGCACAACTTGCTGCCTTTGCTCAGCATCTACACTACTCATGTTAGAAAACAAGACATCTTGGGGGCATTTCTCTGTTACCTTCTCCTACAATGAGAATCTAGTCACTAGACTCATCAAATTATGAAAGACGAGCTAAATGAGAAAAAGGATGACGAATAAAATCTCAAGAGAGAAGCATGTCAAAATTTGCTGACCGTTCTAGTGGTTACTAAAAAAAAGGGTGGTTTCTGAATTCTGATATTACTATTCCTTACTTTAACCAGAATTAGACCGTCAGAGAGTTAATGACCACTAAAGAAGTAAACATTGTCAATTAAAACCTGGCGATGCAGTGAGCATCAAAATTATACAAGCAAACAAATTCCTGAAATGAATAATTTGAATATATACAAGTTTGTCTTCTTTTTATGGTGCGACTATATGTTTGTCAAAGCAACTTTAACAGGGATTTTCTATTTCTGTAGCACATAATCATCCCAAGATCTCATTTGATAGATTTCTCTATTGTTAGCCCATGGAAGCCCTTACTGGTATATGTGAGAGAAATTCAGGAATAATCAAGCAGAAACATTTTCCAAAATTTACATGACAATTAAAACTTGCATATGTGAGAAGCTCTCGTCACAAGCCTACTGTAGAGAGTAACTACACAAGTACTCATGGAGCATAAAAAAGTGAATAAACATAAGCAATTAAAAGCATCAGAAAGCACCTGCCCAGCATTACTTCCATCTCGAAGATCCTCAAGCAGCGTTCCTACCTCCCTGGCCAAATCAGCAGAGAATCGAATGAACCTTTGCGTGCATCTTTTTTTAGCAGTTTTCAGAACCCAAACAGGCTGCAACATGTGCTTGACAAGTGAAACTCAAACAAATGGCATTTGGAAAAAGCAACTAACTCCATCTAGAGATAAATTGTGCACATATAGTTTAGCTTGTTCTAAAAATGTGCACATATAGTTTAGCTTGTTCTAAAAATGCGCACATATGCCATTAAAATCTTCAAAGCAGTCACGAATGAGCTATAACATAACAATAGATGCATTTAATTATGCAAATACATTAATATGCAAATAAATCTCCTAAAATTGAAAACCAGAGAAAGTGGAGTTTTGCATTTTATTTCACCACCACTCATCAGCAATCCAGCATCATATCTAATTATAAAAGAAGGTTGTTACTTGGAATTTCAGAAGACCGGAAACTTATATTTCAGTGAGTTTTTACATCATGGATTTCCATAACGGGTATGCAATATATTTCAACGATGTCTTTAACTTAAATCACATACTCTGGCTTTCTCCAACCTGTTGTTGTCAACATGTCATCAACTTCATATTTTCCTTTATTTCCTTATGGCCACATAATAGATAAAACACTGGTTAAGCCCTATATCCACCCTCACACTTCATTCTTTTCTTTTGCACAATTTCACCAGCTAATTTGAACATCAAAGGAGGATTCATATGGCTCTTCCAAGACAAAACATTTCATACACATTTCCCAAACATTTTACTACAGAGACATCTGAAAAGGGTGGCATGTTATAGGTTTGTGTGATAAGAATCATAAGACTTCTTTTAGGGAGGAAAGTCCTACCATCTGATGGCTTCAAACATTATACTTTCATTGAATCCGTAATGATTTCTGAGGACCCAAAACCTACACTATCATATAAAAATCCCTGAGGACCTTTATTGATTTGGAAATCTTATTATAAGATCCCTCAGAAGACAGCAAGTCTCTATTATGACGCTTTCACCTTCTTGATCTGCATAACTGTTCCCTTTGTTATTTCATGGCATAATAAAGGTCCTTGCTTCAGTTTGTTGGGGTTTGCATATCAATATATTATCTGTAACTTGGATTATTTTCAGAAGTACTTACTATCTATAGCAAAAGGAATAGGTAATTAGCATAACATACAGTAACAATGTTGTCGACATGCCCAAGGTATCTTAGAATAGAAGACCCCTCACAAACTACATAGCTTGCACCGCAGCCAACAAGCCACTGATCCATGATTATAGCTCCCATTTGATTAGCTGCTTCCGAAACCTAGTACAGATAGAAGAACAAAATAAATGGTTTTTTATACAATATGCAATGGCATTATGTTGCCTAAACATATTTAGGCAATGTATGCCTACTGGAAAAGATAAATGAGACTCACAATATAAGCAATGATGAATATCTCTACCTTGATACTTAGTTCAACTGAAACATCTGAATCAATATACATCTTTTGACCAAACATACAAGAATTCGTACTTTCTTGGAAGGCCTCATCAGAAGACTGGAAACATTCTTCATTCATCTCAGCAGAATTAGCAATCCTATCACTCGTCTTCCTAACTGCCGGAACACTATATAGTGATTCTCTTAGCCTCACTGCAAAAAACACAAGTAACAGTGGGCTTAGTACATATTATTATGGTCCTTATAGTTTGTAGCAACAAAATACACCTAAAGCAAGACATGTAATATAAAAATTGTTAACAGGAGCATCAATGTCAATTCTTACCATTCCTCATAACGCAGTCAATAAACCACTGGAATGTAACAACGAAAAGCCCAGCTCTGTATCTGGACTTGAAAGCATGTTCTAATTTGCGCCCTCCCACACTGTGAACAAGAGTTAAGTACTACATAGGGAGAAAGAGTTCACTACATAAACAACAATAATCCTTGTCGCTGACTCGCTGCGTGCAGACGACTTATGCTACAAAGCACATGACTAATCGAGATTGAAAATTTAACACCCTAGCCTAACTATCCAAGAAACAACAGAAGAACTTAACCAATACAAAACAAAAGAAAAAAAAAAGGACTTTATTCAGAAAATAAAGCCGCTCTATGGCTGCAGAATGCGAATCAATAGGAAGGCTGAAACTTATCAGAAACATGCTGGAAAAGGAAACATTTAAAAAAAAAAGTTTGCTCATTAGATTGGAAATTGAGGATATCTTGACCAGTAAATGGGTGCATCCAGAATGCAAATTGGGGCTGTATTCACCACCTAATCTTTCAGTGGCTTCCATGATTTGTTTTCGAGCTTCTGTTACATAGACAAAAAAATGGGAACTCAGACTGCTTGCGTCATTGTGGCTAACCAAAACTTATGCTACAAACGCCTCTGCAAACTTTGTTGAAACGCATTCGGCACTGCCCTAATCGCTGTTCTCGAATCAAATTCAAACTACAAATGAGTTGCTTTTCAGACAAAATTGAGGAATGTGACAGAGAAGAATCATGAGATGTACGAACATCACTCGGAACTTATCAAAGGCATGGTTCTTCTCTTGCAACTACTCAGAGGATTAGTATTACCTTTAGAAAAGCCCGTGACGCAAATGCAAAGGCCAGAAAAAGGACTATCGCAGAATGAAGTAGCAGGAGAAGAAGATGACTCCATGGACTCGAAGCCTTACTCTCTAACACTGGATTATTGTTGAGTATGTAGTGCTCTTTCTGCCTATGTACTATGTAGTACTCTTTTCTTTTTTTTTGGTCGTTGCCACCCCAGTTTAGCGGAGAGTTTTGCTCCATCAAACGCTTACGTATAGAGTTCGAGTCTCGTGAGGGTCCCTTTATTTTTGGGTGGGATCTGCTCTCCCAACAAGTTCATTTCTCCTCCACTGAGAATCGAACACTCGACCTCAACGAAGAGAAGCGTAGCCCCTCCCACTACGCTTCATGCTTGTTGGTTACTATGTAGTACTCTTGTAGAAACCCAGAAAAGCGACTTGAGTTTAGTTGCTGCTACACAGATTGTTAGAGACGGGTTCCGTTCTAAATTTTAACACCCTTTCATTTTCCTAATTTTTCACTTATATTTTTTTTTTGGTACAAATTTTTCACTTATATAAATATAGTAGGTGGATAGGCCCGTGCGTACGTACAGGATATGTATTTTGCATTTTCTTATTTTAGGTACTTTCTTTATTGTTTTATAAATTATATTTGAAAAAATTATCTATATATCCTTCAAAGTTACATAATCATTTATATATCCCTTAAAATTTTAAAACTAGTTATATGTCCCTTAAATTATAATATTCCTTTATTTTATTTAAAATCCTTCTTTCCTATTAAATATAATTGAAAATCTCACAAAATTTATAATATCTAAGATACATTTAACTTATATAAGATATTATAATTAAAAATATATATTTTCCTTCTCATCTTATTTGGTTTTTCTTTCATTTTTCATTTCTTCCATATCCATGCAAAGGTGAATGACGATAGTTTGTATGTTAATCAAAAATCGATTTACTTTTCTTCTCAATTTCTACAACTAATTTTATATGGATTCCACTTTCATTGTCAAAATTACATTAGTGCTTGATATAGAACCGGAGCTTGCGGAGGCATTGGCTCAAAGATGCATCAATCGGGAGCTATCACACTTTATAGTTGAATTGGATTGTACTGCACAGATTTTGAGTGTTTGAGACATAAAACCACTTAAGAATCATGGTCAATTTATTTTTAAAGCTTTTCTTAAATAGTAATTAATAAGTTAAAGGTAATTTAGTGTGTTTTTTCAATTACATTGAAAAGGAAGAAAAATATTTTGGATAAAAAAAAATATTATAATTTGATGGACAAATAACTAGTTTTGAAAATTTGAAGGATATATAACTGATTTTGTAAAATTTGAAGGATATATGGATAATTTTCCCATTATATTTTTGCGGGTTAAGTTCGTAATAGTTAGAACAATTGGGACGTCCGATTGTGTATGAAATAAGAATGCATATGTATAAAAATTGTTACTTTTTTAAAACATGATAATTGAAAGATGCACACCTAATATGAATTTTTTTCGTATGCGCCACAAAACATAATTTGTCATTAAATATTACATGCATGCACATCTAATGGAAACTAATAATTGTTTCAATATTGTTCATTTTTTAAAATTTTAAGCAATTTATGATGATAAATATACTTTATCAATTCATATGATGTACAATAAAGATCAAGGGTCCATTCGGCGGGCCTTATTTTAAGCTTATACAGCTTTAATCAAGCTTATGCTTAAAAAATAAAGTCACCATTATATGTTCGGTAGTGGGAATTGATGATATTTATTGTAGCTTATGGGAGATGATGAGAGTTTATATTTTACCTAAAACTAGTTATACCCGTCGTGCCATGCACGACTACGACTCGTATTAAGTATGAGCATATTTATTTTAATATAATGATACATAAAAGATAAAAAAAAATTATACTCACATACGACAGCTTTTTATTTTTAGGATCAAATAAATTTCGATTTTTTTAAATTTTTATAAATAAATAGAGAGAAAAAATATTTGAAAAAGATAAAGTAATATAAATAAAAGTTGAAAATTTAAAAATAAAGTTGGACCAAAATCAATGTGGTGGCTCAAAAAGATACAATTTTAATATATAGTTACAGACATATTTTTTAACCAAAATTTAATTTTTTTTAAAATTTTTTACATCATAAATGGATAAAAAGATATAGATAATGTAACTTTTATCATCTTGTAATTTTTTTTTTTTTATCATAATTTGATTTAAGAAAACTTTTATAGAAATAGATATATAGATAAAGATAATATAATCAAAAAATAATCAATTATATACTGAAAATCTATCCTAATATATAATATAGTTTATTTTATGTTAGATAAAATATTTTCAATATATATAATTGTGAGAGTGACATGTATGAAAATCCTAGGTGGCACATGGTAAAATTCTTCATGGTAGATAGCTTATATTGTGATAGAGAAAATACCTTAAATAAATTATTATAAATAATATTCATCAACAATATTTTACCAATTTTTAATGCTTTTATATTTTATTTTATTTTACATATAATCTTTCTAAGTTAAATAAATTATTATATCAAATATTTAATATTACTACTTAAGATTAAACATTAGATAACATCTTTATTTTAGATAGAAACTTTCCTAGATTAATTTATCATATTTCTATATTGTCCTAAAATAATATCAACATATATAAATTCTCAAAATAAAAAATCCTATGTGGCAAAATCCTAGGTGGCTTAATGTGGGAACGACACGTAGGAAAATCCTAGGTGGCGCAACGTGGTGGCCTTATTCCTTGCGTCTTTTATATATATACATAGATTAATCTACCCCTCTCAGCAGCCTTATCCATTCTTATAGAAATTATTTCCTTCTGTTGCCCCTCACTAATTCATTTATGAAAAATATAAAAATTAATCTTTTCTTTATAGATTTATAAATATATCATTTTTAGTAATGTTACATCCATTTTTAATAAAATCAGTCTCGATTAGTTTTGTGATATTCATGTTTTTAGTCTAGTTTTTTATTTGTTTTCTAGTTTGTTTAGGTTTAGTTTTAGTAGTTTTTAGAGTTAGTTTTGTGTGTTTTTGGATAGTTTGCATATTTTGTGAAAAGTATGGAAGCTACTTCATTTTGTGTCTTTTTGTAGGTTTTGAGCAGGAAAGGGTGCTTTTGGAGCTGAATTGGAGTACTGTGGTGGAAGTCAGAAGAATCTGAAGATAAAGAGGTTGAAGTCTGAGTTGTTAAGTGAAGAGGAGTTGAAGAAGCTAAATCCCAGGCTCGTTAACGAGGCTATGAAGGGTCTTTAATGAGGCATAAGGATAGAGTTTTCGGATGTATTTTTGAGATTCCTACCGATCTTGTGCGAAAGTCGTTGACGATGATTCCGTGTCGGTAGAGGTATTAAGTGTTTTTAGGGGTTTTTAATATTTGTAAGGGTTGTTATATCTTCTATCTTATATCTTGTTATCTTTTTAGAGTTAGTTTCTATCTTTTAGAGGTTTTAATAGATAGTTTTATTAGTATAAATACCCTTATTTCTAGCTTAGGAGAGGGGGGAGAGAATTAGAGAGGACGAATTGAGGAAGAGCCGAAGTTGACGAGGTCGAGTGGGAGAAGTAACGAGCCGAGATCGATCGAGAGAGAGAAGCTTTGGGTCGTTAGTCAGGTTTTTTCTATTCGGTGTTGTTTTGTTTTCGGTTTCTTCTGAAGTTTGTAAGACGATAGTTTTCTTATTAATTTGAAGTAAAGTTTGTTTTCAATGTTTTCTTTTGTTGAAGTTGTTTGCTTTATTAATATGAGTAGTGAGTAGTTTTTTTTATCTAGGGTCGGGGTTGAAACCCAACATAGTTAGCATGTTTGATGAATGAGTTGATGTTTTGAATGCCTTTTATCTATGTTTAGATTGCTTGTTATGCTTATGCTTAGGCGATAGTCGAAGTAATTTAAGTTTGCAATTTGATCGAAAGAGGAAGTTGATAACTTGAAGGTTGATATTGTTCGATTACAAAAGTTTCGAGCTTTGGATCCAAAACAAGTGATTTGGTGAATTAATTGATGAGAATTGATTGATTTGCTTGCTAGTCAGCGAAAGTTGATGAATTTATCTATTTAAAGGCATGATCTTTATCTTCTTATGAGTTTTTATGCATAGCTATGTTGTGGTAACCCTTGTCCTAGGTTTTTATTCTTATTTGAGTTTGCATTCGTTACATTCGTTATCGAGTTACTTGCCTCGGTACCGAACCTGCTTAGGTCGTTAGTGTGTGTTTTCGTAGAGTTATCCAGGTTCGTTAACGACCCTGACAAAGTCGTTAACGAGGTTGGTCGTAGGTGTTTTGCTTTGTTTTACTTGTTTTTAGTAGTCGATAGACAAACAACTTGCTTCCCGTGGAACGATCCTGACTTCGCTATACTCAGCGGGGTCTTGAGTTATAAATTTATTTGTTGTCAAGAAACCCTCCTCAACATTTTGTCTACAGAAGGCCTACATATTTTTCACAAAAATAAACTAATAATTTCAAATTGTAAAATCAATATCAACTACTAAATCATTATCAGCATCAACATCAACTCATATTAAGTTTAATGAGCCGAATAGACCCCTGTGTACTACTTGTTTATGATATACCATAAGATGAACTCTTGGAATGGAAACAATATGATGTGTAAAAGGTGCAAAAAGTATCGGTATAAACAAATGAGATATTTTAATGAAATAATATGACCACGTATACTACTCTACAGACTTTACAGTATCATAATTAGTTGTTTCAAGTTGACTATGATTTTTAAATATAAAAGTCAAAATTACCCCTTACCTATATCTCTCAAAATTTTGTTTATTTCCTTAAAATTCCGCAAACCTCTTTACAAATAAGTCACACTTCCACCAAAAGTTCCTATGAAAAAAGAGAAGTTAATTAGGATAATGTAGAATTTTGAAAGCATATATGGCAAATGAAAGTTAAATAACACATGCATGTTAGGTAATATGATGAAACGAATTTCTACACAATTAGTAAAGGACTAAATATTTATATTAAAAAATGCAAATAAACTATAGACAATATACTCACCAATTACGTACTAACCTGTTTTTGGTGTAGCGTCAAAATCCATCATATATGCAAAACTAATCTTTGCAATATCATCTTTGGGCAACTACGTGTCTTTCTTTTAATAGTATACTTTGATCCGTTTCAGATCGACCATGCATGAACCTGTCATAATACAAATACATGGTTTGGTTAACTTAGAAAAAGGTTAACAAAGTGACTCTTATGGTAGTCTTAGCCTTTCAATTGATCATGAATAAATCAAATGATCTAAACTCTCATATTTTTATTTTTTGTCTCTCCATATCTCTTTTCATCTTTTTTGGTCTTTATACCTTCAAATCTAGAGGCATTGGATCCCGAGTCTCCATTGTCATTTATTATTGTGCATTTAAAGGAGAATTAATAAGAATAAGAATTTGAATAGAACATGCGTTAAAGGAATACCCATATATAAATTTATTTACCATGAACTTTTTTTTTTTCGTGTGATGAATTGTTTAGGGGTAATAAAATTCCATAGACTTTTAATTTCTACTTATTACTTTGTGTGATCAACGTATGTGTATGTGATGACTGATGATAGACGTTTCTTGTTCAACAATTTGACTTTAGGACACTTAATACATCTAATTAATTTACCTTAGACTCTTTTTTTTATATTCATAGTTGAAAGAAGATTAAGAGAGTTAAAAATGGCAAATATCATATTTTTATGTTACTTTATTATACTAAATCACCAAAATATCATATGCTTATTATAAATTATTTTATTAAATAAATTAGAGGTCCAAAACATAAGGATTAACAACATAATTTTATTAGTATAAAAAAATAAAAATTCAACTTGACTGACTAAATATTATATACCTTAAAATAAATAAATATTCTGTTAGTATAAAGAGACGTTTTTTATTTACATTTTAATTCATTACATCATGTGCTAAAAATTGCAAAATTATTATGAAGGGGGGAAAATTCATAAGAGTTACATATTAAGTGTTTATATTTTTTTTTTCTTTTATCCAAAATATATACTCCAGTCAATATCATTGTGTATTTGAGCGATTGGAATTTAGTTCAATATTTGGCATTAAATGTGAACGTTTCAGAATTGATATTTTTCTTTTGACCTTTTGAATTCAATGTAATAAATGGATTGTAGATAAGATTGAGATTACTTTTAGGAAATCAATCGTCAAATGAGTTGGAGTCTTCAACGTGTAGAAAACCAACAGTTCTAGTTTGAGTTGATTTTGTTTTAATGTTTAATTAAAGTAGCTTATGACATTGTGTAGAAATTATATAGAAATCATATATTATATATAAAATGTGTGGGCATTAATTATCATTGAGATTTAGTCTTATAGTATTATAGATAATCGTTTTTTAAAAAAAAATTAAAAATTGAAGAAGAACTAATCGTTTCCTAGGCACAAACATGAAATTGATTTTCTCCGTGCATGTGCACATGGCTCAACGGTTGAGCATCTTGCCAATGTGCAAGAGGTCTCAGGTTCTAGCGCCAAGGGCGGCGGTTTGCCCTTCTTTCTTAGAATTGGTTAGTAAATCAGTTCTCACCCATTTATGGGTGCTCTAGGCTAGTACAAGTAGTACATGGGCTACCCTAAATCTTACCAATGTGCAAGAGGTCTCAGGTTCGTCCTCATTTGTGCGTTTTAACCCGAATGTTAGAGGCTTTGTTCTCTCTAGCCTCTCACTTCTCCATTACTCTTTTCATTCTAGTTCCATTTTTTCGCTAGTTGTACTTACTTTACGTGTTTGTTGTAGCTGTTTCAAGCGCTTCTAGCCGGTTGTTCTGGCTGTCGTTTTCACGGCCTCTCGGTTATCGGACTTGTCCGATATACCGAATTTTTACCTTATCAAAATAAAATTGAAATTGATGAATTTTTTAGTAGGTAAAAATTAAGTTGAAAAAACATGTTTTAACTTAGTGCATTTTTACGAATGAGGACGCGAAGTAGGTAAAAATTAAATTGAAATTGATGAACCTCTCCATGACCACTTCTCCAGCGAGTAGAATAAAGTTGTTCGAAAACTTAAATCAAACATGACAATTAAGTTGGGGATTTCCTTCCATATTATTTGTTGAGTCCAAAATTTTCATGTAGGCTTGCATTTGAAAGATTTTGCTCGTGTACCTTGAATTTCGGCAAAATTTTCAGCTAGGTTTGCACTTGAAAGATTATGCTCATGGACCTTGACTTTCGACTTCTGGCTTCTGATCAAGGATCTTATAGCACCAACGAGATCCCGAGATCTCTGAGATTTGTTGCAACCTCTTTGACTAGATCTTCTCCAGCATTCAAATACCTATCCTCAGGGGAGAATTAGTCAATAACCTATCATCAAAGAGACCTATTCAAAGGCCTATTTTTTAGGAGGTGGTTACATCTTAACCTATTCCTATTTTGTAGCTATAAAAGGGAGAACACACATCAAATGACTTATATACATTCATACATTGTAAGAGCGTCTTCAATCTCGATTTTCTATTTGATATTCACAATATCTTAAAGATAATAAAATATTTAAAAGTTGATTTTTGGAAGGAAATTTGTCAGATTTGAAAGAAAATTTGTCAAATGAAAGTTCTTCTTCAAGATACTTCTCTCTCAATATTATTTTTGATTCATACAAAAATCACAATATCTGACATTTATTTTTATTTTTATTTTAAAAAAAAATATTTAAGAAACTCCCAATATCACCAATGAAGATGCTCTAATTATTTATTTCATATGTAATCAACCCACGTAGTTCACATTAATCTCATGTCCTCTAACATTCGAACAAGCTTCTGCGTACGCTGGATTGTAATCCCTAGTTTATCATTAATCAAAAGAGGATAAACAATTCTTCTTTATTTGCATTGTTTTTACATTCAATTTAATTATATTTATTGCTTTCGATTATACTTATGCTCGTTCACTCGACAATTGAAGATGGTCGTATATTTTTGGCTATCTACCTCCTATCAAAGGACATAAGACTATAAGAGTGACATGTGATCATTTTTTGTCCAAAACATGACTATTGTATAAGTGAGTGGGAAATTATTCAATAATGGTGACTATTTGACTCTATATACAACCATGAATAATAAAAATTTCCACAAAATTTTCGATATATTTTTCATCTTTATATTTTTACTCACGATTTTCATCTTATTCATTCTCTTGGGATATAGATATTTTATTTACTTTTTTATATCATTTCTAGTTATATTAATCTTAATAAAGATAAAAAAAATCTTATATCCCCATTCTCTTGTCGAAATTATTTAATGACTAACTTTATCCCTTCACTTCAAATGAATTAATCTAATTTCTATGAATTTGGGGTCATCCTTCAACCCTAGACACTAGTTAATGACCACTTGATAATGAATCGTATGTTAGAGAGTTGGCCCAATCATTTTTGTTGGAGTAGGAATTGCCAATCTCCATTGAATCCGAATCTAACGAACTCTTCATTGATCAAATTTGAATGAAACCCAGCTTGAATCTCACAAATTGACTTTCACTCGAGTGAATTAACCCTAAGCACGAATCTCACGGGCCTATAATTGAATTCGTTATCACTTCTCGCAATCTTTAGTATTGAAAGCTTCTCACTTTCAATTGGAAGAACACAAAGTGCGTACATAAAATTTTGATCCGCCTCTAGGGCTAAGAAGAGTTAGCAAATTACCCCATTTAAAAACATACTAATTAAAAATTAAATTAGGGTTTAATAAAATATAACAAGATTAGGAAGCCAAATAAAACCAATAAGGCAAGTCGTGCTTTGACAAAAGAAGGTAGTGTTGCAAGGCAACTCGGAGTAGTAAGAGACGCACGACCATAAGGAATAATTGAGGAGAACCGCTCTAGTGTGCAACATGGGTGCACGAGTAGAGCGAGATCTTGGTACAAATGTATGGATCTTGCGGTTAGAGCATGATCGTGCGTCACGAGGCGCACAATGCAAGACATAAATTGGGCTTGGGTGCATGGGCGTGCATCAAAGACACACGACCTAGGCTGAGTTCCGAGGCCGACACATGACCTTCCTAAACTTTGATTCATATGTTCTTTTAAAGTCAACATCCAAGGAAAGGTTGAGAAAGTAGAGACATACCTTATGATAGATAACAAAGCATTTGACATCTTTTTTTGCCTTGGACCTTGTAATCGGTCCATCACCTAAGGTCTTGATGTCGGACTGGAGCTTCTCCAACTCTTGGACAATTGAGTTTGTATCATTCTCCCGTTCTTGGTCTTAATTCATCCCTAAATCATGCTCGGTTGCCTCAACTTCATCATTAATAAAAGGAGAAAGGTCGGTGGCATAAAACGTACCATGCATGAACACCATAATCGCCAAGAAAGTTAATTTGATAGGATTATTGTTAATTCTCTTGACAACCTCAAAAGGACCATCGTCACAAGGATCTAGATTGGAATGACGTCTTATGGGATATCGCTCATTTCGAAAATGTACCCACACTAGATCACCAGGTTTGGAAAATAAGCTTATTGATGTGAACCCGTCTCCAAAAGAGGTCGAGTATGCGTCAGATCTTGACACTTGATTACGTATTACCATTAGGGAACTAATGTGTTTTATTCAAGTATTTGCAAGTCAAAAAAGATCTACAAAGCTATACACAGACGTTTCCATCAAGGGAACTCAAGTGTCGCATGTTCCCTATCCAAGGAAACTCACAAGCTAGTCCAAAAGCAAGCCAGCGAAAAATACAGAGACTTGTCCCAAACAAATCAGAGGCACGGTTTATGCATCAAACTCAACCGATTCATCCAACGACTTGATGAGATTTAAGAGTTGACAATATTTGAATCAAGTCACGTGTCAAGAAAGTACATATCCTTAGAGGGGAATGGAAGGCAAGACAATGGTATTTCAAATAATTGCTCATGAAGATAAGAATTGAGCTCCAAGGCATGAAGGTCTATAAATACAAGTAAATAGTGGGTTTGCTACTTACTTCTCTTCAAGTACAAAAAAAAAATCAAACCCTAGAGTGAGTTGATAAAGAAAGAAAGAAGATTCAAGAAAAGTCACCGACATTGAGTGTTCAATCTCGTTGATGACGACAAGGAAGGAGTTCCTATGAGCAAAGGAAGTGTGTTAGTGTAAGGTTTGATTTACCTGTCTTAGTTGAGTTGTTCGCTTAGGAACAAGGTCGAGAAGATTCATTACCGTTGATAGAGTTTGGAGACTGCAAGGAACAGAGAAGTTTGAGTCTTGCTTGTTGTATCTAAGGAACAATCAATAATGTAAGTAAGTCATTCAAAATCCTCCAACGGAGGTAGAGGTTTACCCACACAACTAGTTGGTTGTTGTGGGTTCCTCTATAAGGAACTATCTCTTTCTTGTTATTGTTTTACTTGCTTACTCGTTATTCCGTTGCCCGGGGAATAATCTCTTATCCGTTCCCTACTCTGTACTAACATACAATGACCCAACAATTAATACTTTATTGCATATTATTCATATTTTATGGTGTTTTATTATTACAAAGAATGTAATAATGTAACTAACTTTTTAGCAAGAATACACATCAATATACTCTCTCTCAATAATCAATTGACGACATTCAAGATGTTCCGTTATTACACATCAACTAATTATATTTGACTTTTTAAAAATTATCCGCAATGATAATTTATTTACCTTGCATTATATTTCATCTGATTCAGATCAAGTGTCGTTTTAGCACTTTAAGTTTGATCCAATTTAATATACTCTCTCTCAATAATCAATTGACGATATTCAAATGTTCCGTTATTACACATCAAATAATTATATTTGACTTTTTAAAAATTATCCGCAATAATAATTTATTTACCTTGTATTATATTCCCTCTGATTCAAATTAAGTGTCCTTTTAGTACTTTAGGTTTGATCCAATTTAAGTGTCGTATTAGGTTTTTTAGACAGTTGATTATGAGTGAGTTATGAGTGAGAATTGTTATTAAAATGTGTTTTTATTAACTAATGTTTTTCATTCATTTTGATGGTTAGTAGTAAAGTTTAATAAATAATTAAAATTTTGAATTTAATTAATACTCTTTTTAAATTTTGGGTCGAAAATTAGAATAACATTTAATTTGGACGGAGGGAGTAAAAGAACACTATTTTTTCGAAAAAGCCATGTTTGACCCACACACCCACCAACCCACCTCACAAGTCACAACGTTGCACAAAGGAAGTTTCAAACAGTAGCTCATGTACGACTAGGCAAGGTATATGGCTGAGGGATGGTGATGCATGCATTTTTGGCGGTATCGCTGTCTCTCTGGCACCCATATACGTGTCACACCTTTTTCCTTTCCTTTTCTTTTTCTGTTTTCCAACATTTTTCCCTACTTAAATCGAAAAAGAAAAAAAGAAAAACCCTACCATTTCGATTCCAAATATCCCAACTTCTCCCGTCTGCCCTTCTCTCTCGGCGTCTCTACCAGTTTCCCACCTACTCCACCAAGAATTTTCCACCGGCGACCGGAGCACCTATTGAGCTGTCCTCTTCCCCCCACTCGCCGCCGAGCTCGATCAGCTCCTCTGATCCCGACTCCGACCAGGTGAACGCTGACCACTGCCGGACTCAGTCAACGGTTTGTGCCTTCTCCTTTATCTGTTTTTTTCAGTCCGACAAGGCAAACGTAATTTGGAGTGTTGAAATTGTTGTGCGTTAGACGAAGATCTGGATGTGAGAATTATTTTTTGCCGTGTGCTTTGGGATCTGGTTGATCATAGTGTTTTTTGGAAACGAAATTTATCTGATGGATTAAATGCGCCGTGGATTCTTCGTCCAATCGAGAAGTAAATTTCTTTCGAGCTCCTCTTCAGCTGTGCTACGCTTTTGCCTGTATATGTATCTGTGCAATCTAGTCTACTACCTTTGATCTCAATTACTTCAAATACTTAGAAATCCATATATTGATCTTAGCTTAGCCTTGTGAGATGCTGATAATGGATGTGTTCGTGATGAAAGTGTAGCTGTTGAGGTTCAAAATCCATCGATAGTCCAAGCTACCAAAAGTCCACCATATGATTGTGATTGCTCTTTTTCTGTGAATTTTATTGTCATCTTCAGGAACTAGTTCTATTGTTTTTTATGAAGTAAAACTATTGTTATTGTACACATGCTAGTATTATATGTTTTTTATAATTCTTGAGGAATTTTTTCTTAATGAAAGTAAACTTGGAAATTCTCTCCTAGGGAAAACCTCTATTACAAAAGGAAAACGAGCAGAGAACTCTGATCTCTGTCACATGTTTTGTTTATACGAGGCTAGCTAAGAAGATTATTTGTTTGCAGTGTATCAATAATTTTGTGCCTTGGTCATTAGCTCATATATGGATGAAACTGTTTTCATAGCTTTACAAATGTATTCCTTTTGTCAGCGGATTTATAACTTTAAATTTTGATTTCATTGGAAAAAGGACAAAAACTATATTTTAGAAGATATAGAATAAACTGTTGCACTAGAGGGGTCCTCAAAGCCTAGGTGCAAATCACAAGGTGGATGACTCACTAAGGTGCACTTCTGCATAGCTAAAACTATTATAGCATAGCATCCAAATTAATGTAAAATTTAAATTAAAACTACAAAGCATTCTTAATTCAAATGATTGAATTATAACTGGCATAACTGACTATAACATTAACATAAAATGTGATAACATAGAAGGTAAACTAGACTTAAGAGACTCTAAAAAAAGAATTTAAGTATTAGCAAGTTGCAGGTAGATTGTAGATTGTTAGAAGAAGATAAGGAATTAAGAAGATTCAGATCTTTTCCTGACTTTAAAATCTGGAGTAGAACTCTAGAAGAATCTAGAGAATTCGAGAAAACGAGGAGTTGCATTTTGCAAAATTATACGTCATGCTGATCCACCTCTTCCAAGTTAACTCTTAAGGCAGAAGTTGCCTTCATCACAATGGTCAAGCTATAGGCTCTAGAAGCCAAACCCTATCTATCTAGGAATAAAAGTGAAGAGGCTGGGCACCTTTTGTGAATCAAGCGCATGCCTTAGCTCCTCATAGCCTCATACATAGGTGGATTGGCATCACCCACCTCAGGGTTCAGGCCTGACCTCCTTGGAAATCTGCCTGTGAGGCTGCATGCCTATATGAAACTGTTTCCTTCACTATGCCGTCTATCGCTTGTAGATTTAGTTTAGTATCAATTGTCAATTGTTGTAGGAAATTAAATGTGGTGGAAAATATTTTGGCAATTTTGTACTGTAGGTATAAAATTGATAAAGATAAGATCAGATTTCTTGTTGTCATTTGTAAGATCACATGGAATAAGACAGATCTTGGATTTTTGTTTAAATAATCTTTTAGGATATATGGGCTGGGTACAATGCACAATACTCTCCAATTCATTTTCCTCATTGTAGCATTGCATGCTTCCAGATTTCAGGGTTGATCGTAAAAAGGGGAAGAAAGGAAAGGAAAATAAAAAGCCAAAGGCAAGGCTTATAATTATGGCAGTCCAAAGCACAGCTTTCATGATGACAATGCCTGCAAAATCAAATATTGTGAATAGAAAATCTGCCTCTTCCTCAGGAGGTTGGCATGTGAGATCCTTCTCCTCAGCCTCGGGGGGTTTAGCTTCTAGGTGTCTTTCGCATCGTGTGTTGGCTTTGGCTTCAGATGGCGATTCCATGACGAAGAAGGGGGGTTCTGTACCCAATACCAATTACGTGGTTCCTCTTGACAAATCTTCTTCTTCTTCTTGCATCACTCGTCCACTAGCTGAGATTCTGCGAGACCTCAATAAGAGGATCCCTGATAATATCATCCAACCCGATTCCATGACTATTCCATGGTAAGATCTCTATCTAATCTCTCCTAACTTGGAATTTTTTCCTATATTTTGTTCTCTTACCTAACTTTCTGCTTGTATTTATGTTGTCTAATATTCTAGGTTCCATGCCAATCGAATGTTGAGTTTCTATGCTCCAGGTATCTTTTCGTGATTCTTTACCTTTAATGTTTCCTTGTTACTCTCAGTCTCACGGATGTAGATCCTTCTGGCGTTTCTTGAGCTTAAAACAATTGCTGTTCGGGTACCACATAAGGGTGCGGAGAGATTTTTTTTTTGTTTTTCTTTTCTCTTTCTAGATGTAACGTGGATCCTGACTACTTGTCTGAAATATCTTGGTTCTGTTTTTTTTTTTTTTTTTGTGTGTGTGTGTGTGTGAAATTCTATCGGGCATACCCCCTTTCCCTTGGGCAGGGGTACCCCCATCTTGACCCCCAGATTCCGCTATAGCTGAGCCTCACTGGGTCAATGATGATGATGTGTGTGTGAAATTCTGTTTTCAATTGCTCAAACTACTGATTTGCAGTCCTCACTTAGACGTGCAAACTTTAAGTTATGTTAGATGCAGATGCGATTAGAAAAAAGCATTTCTGGTACATGTTAGACATGTGAGAAGTATAAAAATAACATCAATTAGAGCAAATCTTTGCTTTTAAACTAATTGCATTTGTAGGAACTTGTGAAGAAAAGGTATGATATTGACCTAGTTTAGTTCCCCTTGCATTCTCTTTGTGTAATTTGAATGCCTTTTTGAAGATGCCGAGTCATTTTTATCCAGTTTTTGTAGCTTTATCTAAAGTTCTACTTGCATTGGACAGGGCATTCTCTTATTTGGATTTTGTGCATAGTCTTGTAAAAACTTTTCTTTATCCAACATTACTTGGGGCTGGTGGAAATAAGCATGAAAATTTCATTATTCTATAAAATGACTCACCTATTATGATTATCTGTCACAGGCCTTCTGATTGTATTCGTTACATGTTTTCCCCTTTCATGAAAACTTTCTGTCTGCAGGATGGTGTGGAGAAATACGTGATGTTATTTTTTCTGATAACGGAACTGTCACTGTTGTATACCGCGTCACAGTACGAGGATCTGATGGGGAGGTGGGTTTTTTTCTCAACAATGTTTCAGCACCTTTTTTTTCATTATTTTTTCCTTTTGGTAGCGGAGAGGTCTAAATGTGTTATAAATTGGAAGCTTTACCCTGTTTTCGCTATGGCTGGTCAATAATTTAACACATTAAAGACATGTCATAAATTGAAAGCCTTAAAGAGTGCTGAGTGCTATGTTTCACGCCTAGTATTTGAGTCTGTCTCATACAGAATCTCAGATACATGATAGTTGAGGATATAAAAGGTAAGTGAGTAAAGGGAAATAATCCTAGGAGATAAGAAAAGTTATAAGAACATCAAAGATGCCCCTGTTAGAATTCTCGTAATAGTTTTCTTTATCTTCATATCATGTTCATTTCAGATCAGGTTTTAACATTTCATTCTTAAATTGCTGATGCAGGCCTACAGGGAGTCGAGTGGGACTGTATTACTAACTGACAGCTTTGCTAGTGATCCAGTTGCTGCTGCGGAGCAAATTGCTTTTGTTAAAGCATGTGCTCGTTTCGGGCTTGGCTTATATCTATACCACGAAGAGTGACCCCCCTTTGACGGGGTATAGGCCATTTTGTATCATGTTTAAAATCAAGATTTGTCATGCTTTGTATCTAGCCAAAACCTTCAGTTCCTGCTGGTGGATAATTGGAGCTGTTGTATTTCTGGTGGATTAGTTTGCTTTCTCTGAAACTATATATTATCAATTGTGGTCACTACTGCTCTAGCGACCTACATTTCCAATTTTCCACAGTTCTCGTGGCTTCCTTTTTTTTCCTTTTTTTTTTTGGGTATCTCTCAGCCTGGCTAGAGGACATTGCAGGAACACGAGGACAAATAACACTGATGCATGTGCATTCTTCCAAGAAGAGTTACCTGAACGGCTTGATTTCGGATTTTTTAAAGATTTTCTCTATAGTATCTTTCTCACACTAGACATGGGTAGTTCCACGGAACCGGCGGGAAACCGGCCACTGCGGTTCCGGTTCTAGTTCCGCCACCCCCGGAACCGGAGAATCTGCGGTTCCGGAAGTTCCACCAATAAAAACAATAAAAACCGCGACTGCGGAATGAAATTCAGTGGTAAAAAAATGATTTTTTTTTACTTTATTTTTAATATTTCCGATTCCGGAACCGTAACCGGCCTCGAAACGGCCGGTATCGGTTCCGGTTCCATGGTTCTGAGCGGTTCCATGGTTCTGAGGAACCGGAACCGAGGAACTAGAACTGCTGGTTTAGGAACCGAACCCATGTCTATCTCACACAGTAGCTAAAAGTTTTGTTAGAGCACCTCCATTGGTGAGAGTCCCATTGAGTCTCTGTTAAATTTCGGCGGGCCAATATGACGTGGGGGTACAAACGTCGGTTCATGCGCATAAGCGCGTTCGGCCCAACACATAAGTCCATGTGGTTCCATCCTAAAACCAATTGACAATAGGGCGCATAAGCGCCTTCGGCCCAGCACATAAGCCCATGCGGTTCCATCCTAAAACCAATTAGCAATAGGAGGAGTAAGTGAGTAACCCATGAATTTATATGGTAGGCATTTATCTTCTAGTTTTCAGATGTGAGAAGCTTTTCTCCACAGTCTCTCACTAATAAAAATATTTGATTTTAAGTGGGTCAGCAAAAATTAAAAGGAAAATTATAAATAGAGGAGTGAAATTGGGTTGAAGGGTCCGAGAGACTCGTAAAAATATTTGATTTTAAGTGGGTCAACAAAAATTAAAAGGATAATTGTAAATAGAGGAGTGAAATTGGGTTGAAGGTCCCGAGATTCGATGTAAATTTTTGGTTGTATCTTCATGTCTCATTTATTATGATTGGTTAATTTTTTTTAATTTTTGTATTAACCATATGATAATATCACTTGATAAAATTCGTTTTTAACCAATCACAATAAATGAAACATAGAAGGAGACACGGAGATGCGATATTAGAGAATTTGCATCGCATGAGACTCTCAGAGTCCCAATAGATAGGGAGGTTTCTGACCAAATTCACATTTATCTTTTCATTTCCTTTTTTATTATATGAGGGACAATGTGAGAGACCATTAATGGAGGTGCTCTTACATTTTTTTTCTCATCCCAACAACTCATCTAGAAAATCTTAATTAAAAAATGAAAATAAAATTTATAACCCCGCCCCCAAAATCAAAATTAAAAATATAAAAAATTACTTTGAATTTTGACAATTTCAAACTAGTACAAAAAGCTAGTTTTAGTAGTTGAAGTCACGTGAAATTCACAAGATAATTTTATTAAAAAGTATACAATTTTATAATATTAATATAAAATACTAAATATTAAATGCATGTATATAATATCGTAATTAAAATTATGTAAGTTATAAATAATTTTTTTTAAATCGTGTTCCATATTTCAATTGAATATATTTAAACACTTTTTTTATTATTTGTTAAGATTCTGCCCCAAATATAGATTGAAATTATTAAAATACTAATTTCACTTGAAATAGATTTTTTCATTCTTTTAAAACACTAAGTTATTATAATACTCCGTTATTAAAAATAATTTATTCAAGAAAATTATATATTCTAAAAATAATTTATTATATTAGAAAATATCAATATATAGATAACAAATTATATACTTGGAACCTAATTATTTTTAAAAGATAAAACATCAACATATATATATTTTTTAAATAATTATATACATAAAAAATTATATACATAAAACATCAACATATAGATAAAACATCAACATATAAAATATCAACATATAGATAGAAAATTATATACCTAAAAAATTATATAAATATGTTATACATTTTATAGAATCTATTGGATGTTTATATAGTAAGAATAATATAATTTATTATAATATTTTTTAAATAATTGATAATAATTGTTTAAATAATGCCACGTGATATAATTTTTAGGGTGTGTTTCACTTGTTGATGAAAAGTAGTTTTTGGGTGAAAAAATTAATTTTTACATCTCAAAAAGCGTAAAAAGTAAAGAGATGCACAAATTTCAAGAATTTTAAAAGTAGTGTTTGGGTAAAAAGTAGTTTTATGGGAGAATTAAAACTAGGCGACTTGATAATGTATTAGTCTATTTAGCAATGTTATCAAAATCGCGATCCAGGTCGTATGATCCTACGATCTGGATTTCACAAAATGACTCGGATCGTGCGTAATGCATCGTAACAAGTAGGATCGTGGTAGGATCGTACAAGATCGTAGTAGGATCGTACATGATCGTAAGTGGGATCGTAAGATCCTACTAAATCACAAATTAAGTTACAAATTATCATTTTGGATATTTTTTCCTACTTTGGCTATTAACTTATTAACTTAATACATTAAATTATTTATAAATGACTCATTGCTTACTTGAAATTTACATAAAAATTCAAAAACATGAAAATTGCATTCTTTCTATATCTTCTTAAAAGAAATATATCAGAGTATTAAAAAAATATTTCATCTTATATATGGATTTATAGTCTTTGTGGTATTTTATGAATAATGTATATGTTTTTTAATGATTAAATTTCATATTTGAGTGATATATAACATATTAATAATAGTTCTTTCATTATTTTATTAATGCGGTAGGATCTTACGATTCTAACGATCTGAGACCGCGATCCGATCCTACTACCCCTTACAATCCGATCCAAGAATTCCGAGACCGACAATATTGCTATTTAGGATAGATAAGGAGGGCGTGAAAAAGGCATTGGTTTTGAATTATTATTACCAATATGGTAGGTTCTAGCTTATTTTAAATACAATTTTTACATCAATCTTGTACGAATTTTCAGTTAGAAATTCAAGCACTTGAGCTATAAAAACTCAACAAAATTTTCTCAACAATTTTTTTTCCACAAATATGAATTTTGTATGATAATAAATTTATTTATTATTTATTATTTTACCCAAAAAATAAATGAAATTCAACTAGTATGTCATTGTGTGCTAACTTGGCACACAAATCTTGAAAATAAAAAAATAATTTGATATTTCAATTCGGAAGCTCCTAGAAGGCTTGAGATACATCACTTGTTTGACACATCATCACATCCATAACCGTCCAATATAAAGCATAGTTGTCTTTCCCTTTTCCTCTTCACCCCTAATTTCATCACGATCATTTTTTCTTCTCTATCCGCCGTAGACCAACCAGGTTTAATTTGCTCATCTCTTCAGGTTTTGAATTGTACATCGGCGGTTTGTGGAAGTCGGAGATATGGTTTCTGACGCCAGTAAGAAGAAGGCTGCTCAGAAGAAAGCTGCCGCCGCCGCCAAGAGAGGTGGAAAGGCCGCAGCTGCTGCCGCCTCCTCCAAAGCTCCGGCCGCCACATCCGATGTCAGCCAGGTTACCAGCGGTGTCGCTGAACTTACGGTTTCTGATCGGACATGCACTGCTGTTCTCTGTTCCCATCCGCTATCTAGAGATATTAGAGTTAGTTCATTTCCTTACACTTTCTAATTTCATGTATCGTTTAGTTTCTCAACAAATCTGATCAATTGCGCTGTGATGCTGATTGCGTTTACTACTAATCATCTACACTTTTCCTTATATGATCAGTGTCTGGATCGTTAATGTATAGACGTGTAGTGGGCTAAATTGAGGCTTTGTAGTCTGTTCTTCCCTGATTGGTGAGAAAATTGGTGTACCTTTCTCTGCAAAGGCTTTTTTAGTAGCGGTAAATCGGATAATTACATATGAGTTAAAGAAACAATTCATGGAACATGATAAATTGCCTTTGCGGTTCAGGTTCTTCACTAGTTTCAACTGTGTTAAGACGTGCCTTTATGACGGATTTAAACATTTATGGCTGTTTACGTATTTAAACATTTATTGTCTATAATATTCAAAATCATAAGTGACAATTTGAGTAAACAGTTTAGTATAACTAGATTCAATTATCATTGTCACATAGCTGAATTTTGGTGCATTATAACTAGATTCAGTTTTGGTGCATTAACTAGATTCAGTTATTATTGTCACATAGCTGAATTTTTAGTTTTCATTGGGTCTTCCGGGCAATGATAATACTTGGGCCTTCTTCATACACCCTCTCGATTTTATATTGGGGAAAGGGTGTGTACACATTGGCCCCTCAGATCCCACCTGAGACAGGTTAACATTGGGTTGATGTTGTAGTTTAGTATGAGACTGAGGTTGTCAAATTTTACTTCTTTTTGAGCTTGATTGTCATTGTTCATGTTACTCTGATCATAGATCTGTATATGCTAAAATACAGATGTCTTATTAAGTTGTGGCTGTATAGACTGATCTGCTCTGAGCAACACATAGATTAATTTGGTAGTTTATTATCTCATTCACGTAAGATGTGAAACTAATAGAGGGATTCACTTTTGCATCTGCTTCTATTAGTATTTGATCAGACTTGTGACGTTCTATGCACTGAACAGAAATTTATAGCATTGATATGTGAAGTAACCCACACCCTCATCAGAGGGCTTTCTTCTTATTTCTGAGTTACATATATTTTTTTCCCCAAACCTCTACTACATTTTGCTGAAAAATATTTTGGCCTCCTTGCTTGGAAGTTGATTCTACTCTGAAAATGTCTTTGTAAGCTAGAAATGCCCGTTAGCCCATATATTCTATTTATATCACTGTTATTTTGAATATGGGCTTTTCTTGTGCTGAATTGCTTACTTAAGCTTACATCCTTTTGTATTTTTTTTTTAAATTATAATTTTGAGTACTGAATATGTCACTGACATGGATTTTATGTTCATGTCATTTGATTAGTTCATTGCACATTTTTTCTAATGTTAAGCTTACACATGGTCTGAATATCAGAACAGATACCATGTTAAACTATATTTCAGCAAGTAATTTTTCACCCGATACTTGGATGCCTCATGATATGTGGCTTTTTGCCTCGAGTTTTACAGTTTGCTTGTTTCTAAATGATAGACCCCAATTGTTTTTTTTTGTGCCTCATGGTTTTAATCTTTCTATTTTTGTACTGATTCGTAACTTATTGCTTCAAATAATCTCTCCAAGTTTATGTAGTTTACTGAAGCACTTAAAATTTATGGTGTGGGCTAGTATGCTAGAATATGCAAAATGTTATTTGATGAGCTTAAAAGTTGACTGATATAAAACTTGTATTTCACATTCATCTCATCAATGTAGTGGCATCTTGGTCTTGCCTATGAAAGCGTCATACAGAGGTAAAATGTCTGTGTATACACTTAAAAGAAGTAGCTTATGCAACCTTCGCAGGAAATGATATCTTGTAGGTATATTTATACTAGATTTCATCTCCTTGACGTACTTCTGAAAATTAGACACTATTAACTTATTGAATTGCTTCTTGCAGATAGAGTCTCTATCTCTGACTTTTCATGGACATGATTTAATTGTTGATTCCATTTTGGAGCTAAACTATGGAAGGTTTGTCATGTATCTCTTTCAAGTCGAGTGTTAAAAAAAGTGTTATTGTTGAATCTTTATCCATCTTCATTTATGTTTTATTTTTCCAGACGTTATGGTTTGCTTGGTTTAAATGGTTGTGGAAAATCTACTCTTCTAGCTGCGATAGGATGCCGTGAGCTTCCAATTCCAGAGCACATGGATATCTATCATCTTACCAGAGAGATTGAAGCATCTGATCTTTCTGCACTTGAGGCAGTTATAAGTTGTGATGAGGAACGAGTGAGATTGGAGGAAGAGGCTGAAAAAATACTTGCTGCACAGGTTTATATCAATCCTAAGTAATACTTCCTCTAGAACCGACTTTCACAAAGTATAAAATGAATTTAATTTATTCCTCTAATTGTAGGATGATGGTGGGGGTGGTGAAACTCTAGAACGTATTTATGAGCGGTTGGATGCCCTTGATGCGTCAACTGCAGAAAAGCGTGCTGCTGAGATCTTGTATGGTCTAGGATTCAACAAAGAAATGCAAGGAAAGAAGACTCGTGATTTCTCTGGTGGCTGGAGAATGCGAATTGCATTAGCACGATCCTT
Organism: Fallopia convolvulus; assembly: GCA_964016875.1. Taxonomy (NCBI): domain Eukaryota; kingdom Viridiplantae; phylum Streptophyta; class Magnoliopsida; order Caryophyllales; family Polygonaceae; genus Fallopia; species Fallopia convolvulus. The sequence goes on from OZ024733.1 coordinate 32,745,115, forward strand.
ATTTATGAACCCGACCATTTTATTGCTGGATGAACCTACAAACCATTTAGGTATGATTCATCTTTACCTGTTTTCTTTGGCATTTCACTACGTTTGGGACATGTACAGATGGTGAATGCTGATTGAGGCTGTCTTTTCACTACTAGTGTAGCTTCTAACATTTCCCTTATAGTCGTGAACAATGTACAGGAGTTAATGCAATTTAATGCATTATTTGGTGCAATCAAACGCGCCCTAACTACAAATCTCATTTTTACCCTTGCAGATCTAGAAGCCTGCGTTTGGTTGGAGGAGACACTAAAGAACTTCAACCGGATTCTAGTTGTTGTCTCACATTCCCAAGACTTCCTCAACGGAATATGCACTAATATCATCCATATGCAAAACAAGAAGCTGAAACTGTACTCTGGCAACTACGACCAATATGTCCAAACCCGAGCTGAACTTGAAGAAAACCAAATGAAACAGTACAGATGGGAACAAGAGCAAATCTCTTCAATGAAACAATACATTGCCCGCTTTGGCCATGGGTCTGCAAAACTAGCCCGCCAAGCACAGAGCAAAGAAAAGACACTAGCAAAGATGGAAAGAGGAGGACTAACTGAAAAGGTTGTCAGAGACAAAATCCTAGTATTCCGTTTCACAAATGTTGGAAAACTCCCGCCACCCGTACTACAGTTTGTGGAGGTAACGTTTGGCTACACACCTGAAAATCTCATATACAAGAATCTTGATTTTGGCGTAGACCTTGATTCTAGGATAGCGCTTGTGGGGCCCAATGGGGCCGGGAAAAGTACACTGCTGAAACTGATGACCGGTGACTTAGTCCCGCTTGATGGAATGGTGAGGCGGCACAATCATTTGAGAATTGCTCAGTTTCATCAGCATTTGGCTGAGAAGCTGGACTTGCAAATGTCTGCTTTACAGTTTATGATGAAAGAGTACGAGGGAAATGAGGAAGAGAGGATGAGAGCGGCTATTGGGAAATTCGGGTTGACGGGTAAAGCACAAATAATGCCAATGAAGAATTTGTCTGATGGGCAAAGGAGTAGGGTGATTTTTGCTTGGTTGGCTTATAGGCAGCCACATTTGTTGTTGTTAGATGAGCCTACGAATCATTTGGATATTGAGACGATTGATTCTCTTGCTGAGGCGTTGAATGAGTGGGATGGAGGTTTGGTGCTTGTAAGTCATGATTTTAGGCTTATTAATCAAGTGGCTAAGGAGATTTGGGTGTGTGAGAATCAAGTGGCGACGCGATGGGAAGGTGATATTGTTGATTTTAAGGAGCATCTTAAAAGGAAGGCTGGTTTAGGTGAGTGAGGAGACATGAAATTCATTGAAGGTCTTATTTACGAAATGTTACTTGGATCAGTAAATTGAGTGTTGACGAGGATGGTTAGAGAATAGGGAGAGCTTTGTTTGGGTTTAGATTATGATATAGCCTTGGCCTGGGTTATTTATTCAGGGCCGAAGCTATGCAGAGCCGCAGAGGAATAAAGAATTGTTGTGGAAGATGAGTTTTATGTATTTTCAGACTTGCGTTCTTGTATTTTTATGGTGTATTGAAATGAAACTATGGATTTTTATTAACGGTTCAATTTCTTTTACAAATATCAGTAGTAAGAATTTCTCAAATGGTTTATAACTTCACACGGAATACAATGGAAATAAATAATATCACACCATGCATACATGAAATTAAAATTTTGCAAAAGAAATAACAATTAATTGAATAATACCACACAAGAAATCGATAATTAGTTTCTCTTCCGATGTAATTAATCAGGTATGATCGATCTTAGGTGATCGAGGTGGATGGATATGGTACGTGAATCACCAGTTAACACGGTGGCAGGACTTCCTGATTTGACCCTGGTTGCCCGTAAGAACTCCGAGGCGTCCGAGTTTAACCATAGCCTGTCCAAACTTGTATTGGAACAAACCATTGTCGGCAGCATACTTGGACACGATGGGCTTGGTAGATGGATCAAGCGCAAGCATCTGGTCGATTTGGAGGATTCCATTGCGGGCTAGAATTGCCTTGTAGAAGCCGTTGTCTACACTCCTTGGGCTACTTTGATCGAGGAAGACGGCATTGCCCCCACCTCCGTTGCGAGGGCATACACTCTTAAGGAATGGGACGAGCGAAGGGTTCATGCTTGGGTCTGTTCTTCCGGACACACCGTTGAATTTGTAGAGGCGGTCTTGGAAGAGGCTGCAACGGGCGATACCCACAGTGTGCCCACCTATATATATAGACATTATTGCATATATTGTACGTAAGATTAATTACTGCCATTGTCGTATATGAGGAGTAATCCAGTGTAATTCCAACTTTCAGATGTCATTGTATGTACTAGCTAGCTAGGTGTATTATATATATGTACGTACCTAGAAGAAGAACAAAGTCTTCTTTGCTAATTCCTTTGGCAGCAAATGCTCGGATGGCCGAGCTGACGGGTATGGTTGGTCCAGGGAGATTTGCGTTGGCCTCACTAGCGAGTGAAGCGCGCCCATCTCTCCTTCCGGTTTCCACATTGTACCATCTTCCCCCGGCCTACATATAAACAATCGAGACAATTCATGAAATAATTGTCAACATGCAGCATGTTACGTACATTCATCAACATTATCATCATCGCCCACAATTAATAATAACTAACCATGACGAAGGAAACCCTGGTGGCTATGACTATGATATCAGCACACGACACGACTCCAGGGCAAACCCTCTCCAAAGCAGCCTTCACCGCATCGATAACTTCATAACCCCTAACGCTTCCGTTTGGAGGTGCAGTCTTCTCGCTGTTTCCTCCGTCCAACAAGAGTGAGGCATCACATCCCTGTACGTACGTACGTTCAATATAATTAATGTGTACGTTCGTTGAATTAATATGAATGATCTTAATTAATCAATCTTAACAACACTCACCCGGACAAAGCAATCGTGGAATTGCATACGGAGGAGAGCAGCCACGAGTGTAGGGTCTTTAATATAGTGGGATTTGACGACGCCAAACACGATAGATTCGACGTCGTTCCTTCCACACTTTCCGGCATAGAAGCCAACCTTCAAGCTGCTGGTGGCTAGGCACTCCCCAGCAAGACTCATCATAATGAGCATAGCAGCTAATGCTGCTGGACAAGTAGTACCCTTGCTCCTCGCCATCAATTACGTTTTCGAACAATTCACAACTAGCTAGATTGTCTTTTTTGGTGTTTTTTCTGTGGAATCTGGTGCCTCAATCTCTGAGAATTTATACCCCAAATCCAAAGACCAAGTCGCATATATATTTTGCACTTTACGTACTGATGTACATTATTCACGACGTGCGTTCTTGTAATATAAGAATTTTCTCTCGTGTACCTTAAATAACCAAGTCTTCTCTTCATCAAAAAAAAAAAAACCAAGTCTTCTTTTTTTCTTGTGGGAAAATAAATGTTGTTATTTGCACGATTATTGACTTCTTTTGGATCAGAATTAATGAATCTTTTTAATTACACAATTATATTATATTACTCGATCATATTGATGAGCACTATACCAGAATATGTCTAGACTTTTGGATTATATAAGAGGGGATTTAGTAAAGGGCTTTTATAAAATGCCGCTTGTGGATGCCAACCGGCCGGCCACATTTCAAATATATTTGTAGTTAGTTAATTATATATTTGCTTGTTGTAGGGGAATGTGGTCTACACTAGCTTGGGTTATTTTATATTTTTGAAAATAAAAGTTGTTGAGACAATTGAGATCTTGGTGATTAGACACACTTTCATATTGATTAGTAGGTAATTCTACAACCAAGATTTGCAACATTATCGGCCACTTGCACAATTAAATTCCATTAATATATGTCTTCTTTTGAGAGAGCTGCTGGACTCTTGGAGATCTAACAAGATATATGTTAGGGATGATAGGTTGGATATTGGACCTCCCATGAGTAGGGGTGGGCATCGGTCCAAGATCGGACCAGACTGGGACCGGGATCGAATTCCGCAAAAAACTGACCGAGGAGTGGACCGGAAATTCCCGGTCCGGTCCGATTTTGGACCCGGCTATTCTTTTTATCAATAAAATATGTTATTTTAAATAAAAAAGTTTTTATTTATTTATAAAAAACATTATTTTTTATGAAAAATTCGAACCAAATGAAATTCTTGAATGAAAACAAGAATATCAGAGATAATCATCTCAATTTTTCAAGGGCAGTTTGGGTTACCTTGAACTGATTTGATTACTTGTAAATTGTCGCCTTCAAATATGATTTGCTCATATCCTCTCCTTTTTGCTTCTCGTACGCCATCTCTTAATACTAAGGCTTCTGTCATGATTACCGAGACTAATACCGAGACCTTTTAGCTTAATCTTTTCATGGTATTAGAGATGCTATGGCTCGAATCCTGAGGTATTACTATTAACGTCTTTTTCCTCTTTTAGCTTTGTATAGAGCAAAGTTACTACTATTACATTGAATTTGAGGTAGCTATGGATGACGACTCTTCCCCTTCGCCCCCACGCTCCGCCCTTGAAGACAGGGTCCCAAACTCTAACACCAAAATCTCATGTACACACTCTAGTCAACTCATGGTGATCCATTACATTACTTTTCCCATTAACATAAAATAAATTATGACATAAAAAGAGAATACCATGCATGCACAGTCAATCTCGAACGGGTAAGGTTTTGTATAGCAAACCCAAATCTTGACAATTAGATTCTATATCCAAACATAAATCTTTATGCAACTGCCACTCACAAACCTATCAAAAGAGCCTTGGTCTTAGAAACTAAAGGTGAGAAATTTGCATAAATCTATTCAATCAAGGCGACTACTCTTCTGCCTTCACAATCTCTAATAATGATCCTCGAACCATCGACGGCAATTTTTTTGGCAACAACAGTTATGTGAAAACGAGGCGCTCGGAAGTAGCAACTAGCAAGTGTTTACAATACTCGACCGCTCCAAATCTCACCACGTCATGGAGTATTGTAAACATGGAACCGGGAACCACCCAGTTATGTGAAAACGAGGTGTGTCCGGTTCCATGGTTCCTCGGTTCGATTCCTGTTTTTTCCGGTTCCGGGACGGTTCCGATTCGGTTAAAAAATAAAAATAAAAGTTGAAAATACAAAATTGCGATCACAGTTTTAGCGGTTCCGGTAGTTCCAAGGAACGAGGAACTGGGACCGGAACCGGCTGACCCTCGGTTCCACCGGTTCCGGTTCCGAAAGCGCCGGTTTTTTCCGGTTCGGTTCCGGTTCCTTGAACCGGACGCACCCCTTGCTACGACTCGGCTTTTAAACAAAACGCACTAGAATTCTTCAGACCAAACAAAAAAAAAAAACTCTATACATCGTTTGCTCTCCAAAGTCAAAAATGAAAGAAATACAATCAGCAACAAGTGCATCTCTAAGCCATTAATCATAGGATAAACAACAACATACAGAAATACAAGAAAACAAAAGCCTAATCTACTTTCTATTGCTGTTCATTGAAACAAAAACATAAAAAAAAAAAAAACACAAAAAATTGACAACAAGGCAACAACATCCTGCAGACAGCGACGCTGATTCTTCTTCAACATCCTACTATTAATACCTTGGTGGCTCTTGCAAGCACTAGGAAATCAGGAGTTGCTGACATGTCAAGCCTTGGTTGTCGTTGCACCAGTGGCCGTTTTCCTGCATGTCCAGCATCACCAGATCATCGTACTCTTCGTCTGATTTGGTTGATTCATCGTCCACTGACCCTCCATCTTCTATCTGCCAGAGGAGATCATTACATAGCAAGGACTTTGTTTAGTCTGAGTTTAAATGCAATAATGTTTTTTTTTTGGGTTTATAACTAATCTTAGTATTATTATATATGTACCTCGTCTTGAGTATGCCTTTCATCATCACTGAAATCCTCATCACTGTCCTGCTGAAGATCATCACCCTCTTCATCGCTTCCACACACTAAATGATCCTCCTTCAGCTGTAAGAAACCAACATTAGAAAGTCATAATAACAATATTTATAATAGCTAAACCCTAGACAGGCAATCTCAAACAAATTAAACAATTTAATGCATACAATGAATCTTTACCTCTTTGGAAAGTCCATCCAGATTCCGAGGGGAGCTGCAGCAGGAAGAGTGATATTTACTACTACCATTGTCAGTGCAAGTCGAATCAGCCTTTGACTCATCATTGCTACTGGAATGACTCGTGCCGCCAATATCACTAGGCCAAGCACTGATTCCAAAATGACCAAACTGAAGATTAATAGGCTCCGCCTTACCAATTTGCAAAGGCCCATACATCGGCGTTCCTATCCCGTTATTATCAGCACCACCACGCCCAAAAACAGGCTTCCCGTTGTCTGACTCAACAGGCCAAGCCTTTGCAACCGAACCATCTGTGTTGAGAAGAGCCATCAAATGTCTTGACGACCCTTTTCTCTGAATCAGCTGAAACATTCCCTTGGAGCTGGAATTTGCAGTGCATTGATTTCTGTATTCCTCATAAATAGAAGTGACTGTGTTTGTGGCGGGATCATATAGCGGTTCCCCTGACCCACGTTTTCTTAGGCAGCTGAAGAGTGTTGCGTGAATTGCAGCCACGCTTCTGTCGACGTTAGTGTTGTTGACTTTTGGGACGAGGTGCTTGTCAGCTCGTCCACATAGGTATTCTTGTATTGTTCTAATGTTTCGAATGTACTTCACATATTTGTTTTTAGCAGGGTCTAGGGTCATGTATTTAGCACGAACAGCAAATCTTTCCAAATGTTTATCTTCATTTGTTATGTATATCATGAAGGGAATGATCGAAGGATGTTTCTTCATAAGTCCCATCTGAGAAATAATACAATAAGACTCTTTATTAACCTTTTTTAAAAGAAAAGAAGCAAGACAATATAGTAAAACTACCAGAAATACCATAACCACAAAGTCGTAGTTCTAGAATTTAGGAATGGATGTTGGTGAGCTACGAGGTTTGTTATTGAAAATTGAACATATTGATTCTTTTCATGCAAATCCTCTTCATTCATTGGCACAAAATAGGTTTGTGTTTCATAAATGGTAAATTTTAGAAAGATATTATAATGCTTCAGTTCAAGTAATGAATTTCAAAATAATAGTTGTGTCAAAGGCTAAAAAAACATTTTTTAGTAGACAAAGGTAATTAAAAAAAAAAACTATTAAAACTTGACTCACCACAAAGTTAAGACTTAAGTGGACCCCTTCAACAATGACTGATTCTTTACGGTCTTCCCACGCAGTGATCAGACGGTCAAGACTATCAATTACCATTTCGCTTTGAGCCTTGAAACCTTCAATTGCCATCTGCTTGGGACCCACCTCTGATGATTGTGCATCAGTTTTTGTACTACCGGAAATACCATCAGCTAAACCATCCTTGGAAACTGAAGGGGAGATTCCATCCAGCTTCTTAGCTTTCCTCTTAGCCTTTGCCTCTGCAACGGCTATAGGATCCAAGTGTTCCCCTGCATGGTAAGTTGATGACCAAAGCAAAGGATTGTGCTTTTCATCCACAAAGCTACGCATCATGTGTCGAATAGAATCAGTTGAAATTACCGTTGTGATACCCATTCGGCTACCCTACACGACAAAAGGAATAGTAAAGCTTCATGTAACCGATTTACATAACGCATATGGATATATTTATTTATACACTTCCCTAAAAAGAGTTGACATTAAGACTACGGATAAATACAAAACTAACAGCCAAGTGAATAGCATCAAATACATCTTTGTCTATATATAGATACACATTACAAATGGAGAACGTCATGGTTAAGAAGGGAAGTCTAGCTTTTCTAAACAAAATCGACCATGATGTTGTCACAAATTTATTAAGAAACTATGGAGAAAGTTTAGTATAGATTCAAAAATTACATGCAACATTAGCGGATAAAATGGGGTGCATCCTCAGGCTTATTGGCTTTTATACAGTGCCTTTGAGATGGATATAGCTGAATTCAGTTATTAGTGTCACATAGCTGAATTTCAGTTTTCCTTGGGTTTGTCGGCCAATAATGATAATGCTTGGGCCTTCCAAATACACTCTCGATTTTATGTCGGGGCAAGGGTGTGTTAATACATCTTGACCCCCCAGACCCCGCCCCTCAGACCCCGCCCGAGGCGGGTTAATACTGGGTTGGTGTTGTTGTTTGTTTGTTTGAGCTCAATAATAATGTAAAAGTAGCATTTAATCAAAGACAGGAAATAATTCAAGACACGAATGCTGATCTATTAAAGAGAATTAATACCAGCAGAGAAGACAAAGTAGACTTCCCACAACCACTAGTGCCACATAGCAGCACGGTAACAGATTCCTTCCGTTCGCGAATTCTGGAAGAAGGAATAGAAGGATATGTTATGCCTGGTAACTAACTATAATAGAAACTTCTCATAATAGGCAAAAAAATAAGAAGAGCAAAGTATTAAGTGCAATATCTAACAAGATTGCAGAACTAAATTACAGAATCCAGAAAGCAATCCCCTTGACCCCCCCCCCCCCCTAAATCCCACAAAAATGGCAATTATGGGTATTGAAATCAATGATCCATCTATAACTTGGATCAAGAAGAAAAATCACCGGTATTTTCTCTTCGTTAAGAAGAAAACGACAAGAATATACGACATGCAATCCAATTTGCATGAACATAAATTTTTTGCAAAATTGGGCAAAATGTGCATCCTTAACTCAATTTGAAGGTAAAAATAGCTAGAATCCACCAATTTGAAACAAAATTGAGCCAAATAGCCGTGCATGGAACTACGGATGTATAGCCTAAGGACTAAGGATTACTGTAAGAAAATCCTCCCAATTTCTGCTTCCACTTTTTGCCTTTGGATGCTTAATTTGAATTGTCATCTTATCAAAGCTCAGTACTAAAAAATGCACAACAGTGAATACAACAAATATGTTCAAAGCCCAAAAGACACACACACACACACACATGCTGTAAAGGATAAAGTAGAACCTGAGTTTTGGTATGTGTTGGGAAAAAAAACATAAATATAAGATATATTATCCCAAAAGATGGTTCTAAACACTGTTGGATTTTATCATAATCATAACTAATGCCTTCAAAAAGCAAATGACCAAAAGCCATAATATCATCCACAATTAAGGGCCAGCAACAACATTGGAATGTGGAGAAAAATGCATAATCAAACCTGCATGCCAAGGCCAAATCCGCCCTCTGATTGGGTCCCATGTACTTATATTCATCAAGAGCATCACATACAACATCTAAGAACATTGCTCTTCTAATCACCACAGTTGTACGCCTTTTGTACGATTCAAATGGCACGCTGTAACACTTCTCATCTTCTACTCCACAATCTAAGGGCTCGGCATTAAGCACCTCCATCCTTGAAGCAGCATCCACAGTGTTTTGGCTTCTGATAACCTCAAAAACCCTCTTGCTAATCTGAGTTCCGAAAGGCAAACCAAAAAACAGCAATAAGCAAGATGTGATGTGCTAAAGTAGCAAGTACATTATACTGTACAAATAAAGGAAAAAAAATTGAAGAAAGAGAAGTAGAATTTGAAATCTCATATCTCACCTTAAAAGCGTGGCGAGGTTTACAGCCCATGAGTTGCAGAGTGCTCTGTAGGACGGGACGAGTGTATCTGAACGACTCCTTGACATCTTTTCCTCTATTTTCTTCATCTTCCACAACCACTAAGTAAAGCAGCTTTGCAACTTCCGCCATTTCCTGAAACGAAATTCAAGCATCAGAAACTACATATATAAAAAAAAGCACAAAAGGAGGAGGAATCTCATTCCCGAAAAATTAATATATGATTAAACAAACGATCACGAGCACGCACTCACGCGATCTGAGAATAATCGGTGGGCTACAAAAAGTTTCAACAATCGAAAAAGGAAAAAAAAAAAAACTCAAAACGGAATAGCGGAAAAGAAAGAACAAAATCTGCATGCGTAACTTGCGCACGGGAGAAAAAAAGGCAGAATGCAAAGGAATCAAGACAATGCCGAGCAAAATCGCGTGAAATCAGAAGATCAATTGAACAAATTGCGACAACAACAGAACTCAAAATCGGCCAGAATACGGAACTTGATCCCCAAGGCCAAGCAGAGAAAAAGAAAAAGGATGAATGAGGTGCTAACCGCTCTAGGGTTAATGGAGGAAGAGGAGGGAGCTACGAAATCTGTGTGCGGCGGGTGTAGCAGAGTGTATCGCCATTATCGTGACAAATGCGCAGAGGATTCCGTTTTGGTGTTTGGTTTTTGGGAGTTTTGTTCTCTGTCACACCTTCCACGCATCAAAGCCCCATGGCTCCACGAGTCTACAGATTCACACTTTCTCTCTCTGTCTAGACTTTGTATTTGTGTAATTGTTGTGTCTTTGTGTGTGGGGTGGCTTTTGACTTAGCCAATTTTGCTTTGTGTTGATTCCTTGCCACGTCTTTTTCTGGAAGACCGATACAAAGTAAAAGGCGAGATTCTGACCGATTATAAATTCCTCAATCGGGTCGGGTTTGTGTCCCTAGATTCTGCCTAATTTGATCGTCTCGTTTAAATTAGGGAAATTCCGTCTGGTACCTCTCAACTTGTTGCTTTTTCGGATAGTGCCCAAAAAAAAAACTTAATCCTCACTATACCCCTGAGTTTTTGGCCAATTCCGCCCCGTGCTCTTTCTTTCCTTTTCCTTCTATTTGTACATAATTCCGTCAGAATTATTTTTAAAAAAGAAAATATTTTATTTCGTGATATTTTGTCAAGAAGAGATTGCAATCAAGAATCAACATCTTTTATGGAGCATCCAGATTCCATCAGAGACCTACTAAAGGAAGCTCTCCCCCTTGTTTTCCAAAGTTAGACTCAATCTCACTTCCATACCTTCAACCTTAGCATGATTAATCACTAATTAACCATCATAATAAAAACCCCTAAAAAATCTGATCATACAGAAACCAACAAAAATGGCAAAATTATCATACAAACTTTCACAATCTTTTCAATCTGTGGGAGTGGAAGTGGAGTCTGAGTCGAAATCGCCTTCTCGATCAGCAAGTCCTTGAGAAAATCGAGACCCATTTCAGATACGGAGACGGAGATGATCGAAACCCTTTTGCTCCGAACATAAATTGGGCAATCGCGTGTATTTGTTATAGGAAAAGGATAATAAAGGGTGTGATGAACAAGAGGGAGGGCGCCATGGAATTCCAAAGAAGGAGAATGGAGCCTGATTTCTGAGGTTTATGAAGGATGGGCTTAGTATTGCAGCAAATTGGAATTATGAGTGATCAGAAGAATCGAAATTCTCAATTGCTGCTAGGGATTGAATGATTTTGGCGTGTTGTTCATAAACTATTAATCAAATCTGACGGAATTATGTACAAATGGAAGAAAAAGGAAAGAAAGGGTACGGGACGGAATTGGCCAAAAACTCGGGGGTATATTGCGGATTAAGTTTTTTTTTTTGGCACCATCCGGAAAAGCAACAAGTTGAGGGGTACCAGACGGAATTTCCCTTTAAATTACTAACACGATGGAATATTTAAATTACTAACACGATGGAATAAACCGTGTTATCATGTAGTTTCGAGCCAATCCAGTGCGCCAACGTAATATTACTCAAATAATCAAGCGTTTATTAAACTAATTCTAATTGGTTTTTAATTTAATTTAATTATATTAGTGAAATATTATTCTGGAAATTGTGAATGGATCATGTCAACATGAGCGTGCGGATTCCTCCGTATCTTAATGGCGTAGCTTATTCAAACAACAGGGAATTTTACATGTTTGCAGTATGGGAACAGATTACTGTAACCAAAAAAATCACCGGCAATAATCTTGTGTAAAGTTTATTACATTCAAAAGGGTTATTCTCAACATCAACATAAATACTCTAATATTTATTATAAATTTATAAAAAAAATTATTCTTACTAATACTTTTCTTTATTAAATAATAAAATTAAATATCTCCAACAAGTTGTCTCCTTGAATTGCCATATAAGTAAAACTCCATTTAGTAGTCATCTATTAAACACATACTAATTTACTTATTATTTTAAAAAGTTTCTATTATTTATTACGTTGTATATTATTAATTTTTTAATGAAAATCAAACATAAGTTGTTTATTATACTATTTTGTTCTGTGCTTGTGTCTATTTTTATTATCTACTCTCCAATTTCATAAAACTTATCATTTTAGTCCTTTTCCATTTCTTTTCAATTTTGTCATTCATATGAGTAATACTTAATACTAAATATTGTTTATGAAGATTTTAATTTCATTAGGAAAAAACACCACTTTAATATGGGTATTTTGGAAAAAACAATATTTCTTAATATGTTTGTAAGGCTAAAAAGTACAAGTTTTATAAAACAGAGGAAATATTAACTATTGTTCAAACCTTGCAAATATTACTTATATTGTACTGTATGTTTGCTTTTAACTAATTTTTATCTCCTTAAATGAAATAATTTACAATGTAAAAGATTATAAAACCACGATCTAATAGAATATGTAATATACTAATAGTCATTATATATCTTCCGTCTAATAATAAATATAACATACATTTTGTCTCGTCCAACATACAAAATAAATACACTTGTCCAAAAAACTTTTCTAATGCAAGGATGATCTCTTTCTTTGCGTGCTCAGCCGGATTTTGACATAGGGGTGGGCAACGGTCCAAATCGGATCGGACCGGGATCGAAATTCCCAAATCTTTGGACCGAGAATCGGACCGGAATTTCTCGGTTCCGGTCGGGTCCGGTCCACTTTTAGACCGGGATATTATTTTTTTTTTAAATTAATATTTTTTAAAGAAAATGTTATGTTTTTATTGAAAATTTTTACATATTATTTATGAAATAGATAATATTACGAAGTATATACATAAAAGTGAAACTTAAATAATAAAAAATAAATTTTATAATATAAGAAATATTATTTATATATATAAATTTTTATTTTTAAAAAAGTCGGACCGGACTGGGACCAGAATTTTAAAATTCATGAACCGAGGACCGGACCGGTATACCCTCGGTCCGGTCCAGTCCGGTCCAAAAATCCGATCCGGACCGAAATTTGCCCAACCCTATTTTGACATGTGTTCTCTTTATGGGCCTGGCTCCAATTAGCTTTGTGATGTTGCATGTTTTGTGTGTGGTTGTTGTCTGCAACACAAGCTTGATGTGTACGTCTCCGATATTGAGACCTGTGGTTGGGAGTAAACCGAGTCGATGGGCATGGTTGTGGACGTCTTGTGGCTTCTGAAGATCCTCCATTCCGATGGTGGCAACATCAAGGGTCCAGTTTCCTTACCAAATTTGTCCTTTTTTGACAGTCTTGTCGCATCGCTTTGTCTCTTTACACTGTACTTACCTTACTCACAAGCGCTTTTTTTGTCCCTTTGTTTGATTATTGTATTTTATTTGCTTGTGCTTGTTGCTGGTCTACCGGCTGTTGTCTTGACGACCTCTCTATTTTACCAATTATGTCTTATAACCGAATTCTTACTTAATAAAAAAAAATACGTCTATTAAGAAAATATAGTTATATACAGTAATAAATTTCTGCTTGCAAGTGCATAAATATAATTTAGCTCAAAGTTTAAGACGAAATTATGATAAGCATGCATTTGTATTTATTTTATTCAAATATAAATGTTTCGGATGCTTTAGGAGGAAGTCGTGTCAGATTCTTTTTTTTAAAAATGTTATGCTTTGAGCTAAATGTATTTAATAAACACTATTGTCAATTGTGTAGACTCCTTCTTCAACTACTACAAAGAAAGACCAGAGAATACGAACCCAAAGAAAACCAAGGAATTGTGGGACCACTCCCCTTAAAAATCCATGGGAGTTGGTTTTTTTTGAAAGGAAACGTGATGTATTATTTAGATATCAAGTTCCGCTAATGTGATGGGAGTTGGTCTTGTTAAGTTTCGTAATTTTGGTGATGTTTAGTTTGACGAAAAGACATATCAACATTCACTACTGGAAAACGCGCATGTAGACATGAAATCCCGGTAAGGTTAAGTTTGTGGGTACTGTCACAATACCCCCCACAAACCTCAAAATTTCTAGTTGTTTAGCCATGAAATTCATGGTTGGGGCTATATTTGCGGGAATATTGTCGCGAAATATATACACAACTAAGTTCGATTTTATATTTGTGGCCACATAGCCATGAAAATATGGGTTGCGGCTATTGTTGCGGTCATATTGACGCGAATATATTATGAAGCTAAATTCGGTTCTAATTTGTGGGAAAATTGTCGTGAAATAATCATGCAGCTAAGTTCGATTCTAAGTTTGTGGCCATATAGCCATGAAAATATGGGTCGCGGCTATAATTGCGGCCTTATTGACGCGAATATATTACAAAACTAAATTCGGTTTTACATTTGTGGGAAAATTGTCGTGAAACAATCACGCAGCTAAGTTCGATACTAAGTTTATGACCATATAGTCATGAACATATGATTTCCGGCTATAGTTGAGACTATATTGACGCAAATGAATTACGAAGCTAAATTCGGTTCTACATTTCTGGTCAATTTGGTTCTACATTTGTGGTCAATTCGGTTCTACTTTCAATTCTAGGCAAGCACAACTATAGTGGTCTCACCAAGTGCGAGCCACCATACTTACATGGTATCCAAACAAGTGTTGTTTTTAACCAAATTAAACGCATCGAGTACAAGAATCAACATCAAACGACTATACTCAACATACTAAGATTTCATCCTTATCCTTAAATGACCCGGAAAGTATTAGTTCGAGGACAACCAATCTAGAAGTCCAAGTTCAAATTTTATAATGCCCAAGCTCCAAATTTATAACATCCAAAGCAACAACCTCTCCATATAAATGTCACAACAAAGTTGATCGAAACTTTCCAAGCAAAACCAACCGAGACTCACATACCAATTCTAATTGCAAACCTTAATCCACAACTCACATAACAGGTCAATCCAAACGAGATTAGATTTCCAACAAATTTAGATCACGCACACACAACCTTACAAACTCGTTCAAGAAGATCTTACTCTCAAATCCGACAAAGCACGACCAACTATTTGCACAAAAGAACCGAACCAAACTTTACAACATACAACTAGAGATTCTAAAACAACTCTTTAATGAAAACACGCACAACAAGAACAAGTGTAAGTTTTCAAATGACAAATAAAAAACGAGATGCAAGGCCAAATGCGCATTCACACCCTAATGAAAATAATCACACCCTTGAATCTAAGACGAATTTGATAGAACACACAAGAATGAGTCTCAACCTTGGGGACGTAATTCAGGATGAAGCTCTAGGTTCTCGAACAGCCATCACATACCCTGCAGGGCAGATCCCGACGACGAATCACGTCCCCAAACCAGCGGGCGCAACATGTGCTTCCTTTGTTGGCATTAGACAATAATAAACTCGATTTGCTCGATCGACGGTGAGCTCGACCAAAGACATCCAGTGTCGGCAGCGTGGAAGGGTCAGCTAGGCGAGGCCAAAACAGTGGACCCGCGGTGTCTTTGAGCGACTGGAGCCTAGCACAAACGCGGACTCAGAAGAGGAAAGAAGGAGACGGAAAAAGGGAGAAGAGGAGGGATGAGCTCACCAGTGATTGAGACCAGCGACATCCACCGGTCAGCGAGACAGAGGTGAATAGATGGGCCTGCGACAAGCACGGGCGAACGAATCATCCGACGAGGACCTGGCCGAGGTTGGCGGTTGAAACACGCGACGATAGGACAGTGGTCTCTTGCTCACTCTCTTCTGCTGTGTGGGTCGGAAAGGCTAGTGGTCATGAAGCTCCAAGCGACGATGATGGCAACCGGAGACTAAGGTGACAACTCGGCAAAGATGGCGGTCATTGACGGCGGCGAAGAATAGTGACGGTGAACGGGGAGCGTGAACGACGCCGACAAATGGAGACTACCAAATTCGATGGAGGAGACAAGCAAAGGGTGAGATGCCTGACTGGAATTTGAGAACTAGATGGAGAAAGCAGTTTGTGCGGACGCTTCTCAACAAGGAAGGAGATGAACAATGATCTCCCAAAATTAGGGATAGAGGGGTGGAAAGAAAAGATGGGCTTGATATTCAGATGGGCTTCGGCCCATCTGAATATTAGGCCCAAAACTAAAAATGAAATAATGTAAAGCTAGATTGGCCCAACAATTAAAAAGTCGGGAATAGATCGTAATTTCAATACGCTAAAAACTTATAAACATTAATAGAATGCGAACCCGGGTATTACAAAAAGAATGTAGGAGGGTCTTTGGCCCAATTCTAATGGCTTGACCCGAAAAAAAAATAAAGAGGAAAGGGGGAGAACAAATTGGCCCAAAATTAAAATGTCGGGAAGAGATCGTAATTTTTATAACACTTAAAGATTATAAATTGTTATGTTGATTTAGAATCGTTCATTTTTATAAGAAAACGTTATATTCCTTTAGAGTCGTTCATTCTTATAAGAACTCGTTATATTCCTTTAAAATCGTTCATTCTTATAAGAAAACGTTATATTCCTTTAGAATCGTTCATTCTTATATATAAGAAAACGTTACATTCCTTTAGAATCGTTCATTCTAATAAGAACTCGTTATATTCCTTTAGAATCGTTCATTCTTGTAAGAACTCATTATATTCATCTAGAGTCGTTCAATCTTATAAGAAAACCTTATATTCCTTTAGAGTCGTTCATTCTTATAAGAAAACGAAGAGTCGTTCATTCTTATAAGAAATCATTATATTCCTTTAGAATCGTTCATTCTTGTAAGAACTCATTACATTCATCTAGAGTCGTTCAATCTTATAAGAAAATGTTATATTCCTTTAGAGTCATTCATTCTTATAAAAAAACGAAGAGTCGTTCATTTAGAATCGTTCATTCTTATAATAAATCATTATATTCATTTAGAGTCGTTCATCCTTGTAAGAACTCATTATATTCATCTAGAGTCGTTCAAAATTATAAGAAAACGTTATATTCCTTTAGAGTCGTTCATTCTTATAAGAAAACGAAGAGTCGTTCATTCTTATAAGAAATCATTATATTCATTTAGAGTCGTTCATCCTTGTAAGAACTCATTATATTTATCTAGAGTCGTTAAATCTTATAAGAAAATGTTATATTCCTTTAGAGTCGTTTATTCTTATAAGAAAACGATATATTAATTTAGAATCGTTCATTATTATAAGAAATCATTATGCAATTTGGCTTTTATTGACATTTCACTATCAAAACTTGGCTTGGATATACTTATATCCATTCATAGTCGTCTTATCCAACTTAATTCAAAGCTAAAATCCCCAGCATTATTATTCCAACAGCTTATCAGGTTGAGATTGAACATCAATACTAATTTACATATCCAAACTCCAGAACTATTGGAGTTCTGCTTAAAGTCCTCACTTGACCATCTTATCTCAAAGAGATTTAAATCTTCAGAGCAACATGAAAGTAATAGCAACTAATGGAGAAGATACTAGTATATCCTTTATTCCAAAAAAAGGATTACTAGAGTATCATTTCTTAGAGAGAGCTCCATTCCAAGAGTTCATATCAACTTACTTTCGATAAACATTCCGCTTAAAAGATAATGAATTTCTTAGATCCTGATGTCAAACAAGACGAACTATTACCAAATTGTAATAACTGTGGGGTTTGAGGATATTTTTGAATTTTTCTCGGATATCCTTTTAACCTCTTTGACCGTTTTAACGCTTAATCCGATATTTTTGTTGGAGATTAAATCCTAGAAAATTCTTGGTGATATCCTAAAATCAAAAAGAAATTATTTTATGGATCGGTGTGAATTCTAGGATTTTTCAGTGGAAAAAGAATATTTATTGGATAAGCCGTCTTTTTAATTATGTACTGTAAAGGATTTAAAATACGAAACAGAAGCCTTAAAAATTGAAGGTAGCGTTATAAAATCATGGAAAATTGATTTTATTGGTCTACATAATTTACGGGACGTTTTGTATTTAGTAAGTTTTTCCACCCGAGGTACATAATTTTACCGCTTTAACGCGAGTCCCGTTCCGGGACAGGAAATTCCATTTAAACCGCCTTTCTATGCTTAACAAGGAAGGAACCTAGGAGAAAGAATTCTTCTAATTCATCCACGGCATATCTTTATGCCTCGTCAAAGTCTATCAATAAGCTTCAAAAGAACCCCGAACCAAGAGGACGACAGACTTGGAGAAACCTTCACCGTCGGCGTTCTTCTTTGCCCTTCCACCTCCATCTCCACCCTACACCTCATCTCTTCTTCTTCCTCTCTAATTTGTGAGCTTGAGCTGCTGCAAAATTGAGGAACTAAAACCATGGAAAGAATCAGGCGAAACGACAAGCTCGGGAGGAAAGAATTCATACCGTCGGTAGTCTTTCTCGCCTCGCCGTACGTCGCCGCCGGCGATCGTTAGCTTCTCCGACCACCACCCACCGCAAGGACCACCGTCGGGCAACGCCCAACCACCCTTGGGCTCGGGGATCGAGCCACTATCGAGCTAAACGAGCCATGGGCTCGAGTGAAGGTATATACGATCGAAATTAATTAGCGGGTTGATTACGGAGCCACCGTAAGGGCCTTTTGGTTCCGCTTTGCTAATTAAATTTATGGTTTTTATAATCTTGACGTTGATACGTTCCCACAGGTTCAAACCGCTCGTGAAACGGACGTCCGGATCTTCAAGTTATAGCGAATACAAGTTTTGACGTCGATTGGCAGGTAAAGGACTTCGGATAATTACTCGGGATTTGTTGTTAATCCGTTTGATCCGAGATTTGGTCACCTTTAAGAACTGTTGCTAATGAACAATTTTTATTTAGAAAATTGTTTCAAAAGTGAAGCGGATAATTAGTTATAATTCCGTCAAGATGGCTCCTTAAAGCATGATAATTAAGGATTTATTATATATCGATATTCAAAAATTAAATCGTTTATCGATTAGGAAGTTGTAGGAGTTGAGAATACAACTAAGAAGTGTTTTTGTGAGCTCGTTGCTGAGAAATCCTTTTGTTATATTTGTCAGAAGAATGATAAAGATTACGGTTGGAATTGCTAAGAACGTTGAGCACGCCTTCTAAGGCAAGTGGACGGTTCTCTCTTGCATTATGGTTATTAAATGAGGAATTGAATCCCATTTAATATTTGTGTTGGGAACAACTTGTGTGCTTAATAAAATATGATAAGTTGTTATATTTGTTAGAAATAATGACCATGTTGTTTATTCAGTTTTGCGGTAGAACTGGATTTAGGCCCGTTATGGGTGACCTTGGATGTTGTCTCACGCTGAGACATTGGTATTGAATTAAGGTAGTTTCAGGGAGGGGAACGTGGTTCCATATTCTCTCTTTAAAAAGATTACATTAGGAGGGGCCTAATCCTAATGGTGGGTCATGACTCTTCCCCTGCTCTTCGTGTGAAAGGGGTGATGCGCACTCTAGCTAAGTGCAATTGGTTGTGCAGTGTAGACGACAGGGTAATAGGCCTCTCTGATCTCTACCTCACCATATGCAAATGAAAGATCAAGGATAGCTTAAGTCCTGTGATCTTGGTACAGGGTAGATGACCATGGATGAAATACTCCGAGGATCTCTACAATACCAAAATATTTCGGCAGTAATTCGAGCCGATTATGAATCCCCAACCTATTTGTGAAAAGTTTTGAAAGTAATATAAGATAAGTGTGTTAGGCACATTAATATACCTGAATGGTTCGTCCAGTCGGAAAGCCATTCTTGCTCCCGGTTATGAATGATTCTTAATCAAACTTTGATTAAGCCAATCTGATTAGTCGACGGAGGCTTTTCAAAATGTGATGTGATTAATATGAGTTCCCAACAATTGGTTATGCTTCTTAAAGAAACCACAAGCAGTGGTGTTCTCTCTCATGATTATGCAAGTCTCCTTCTTATTCTCTATAAGACTGCTAACTGTTGGATCATATCCGAGTCTGATCGGATTTGGATGCCAATATGTTTAGTTACAACCATAAGAACCAAGTTAGATTCTCCGCTTGCTTAGTCTTTCATTACACTAACCCGTCCATCTTCTTTTCTTTTATATGGTCGGCTGGTGTCCACCGTTGTATACGATATATCAGGTTCTTCTTGGAAGTTGATTCAAGAGGCGGATTCAGAGGTTTGAAGCTCCAGAAGTTGAAGAAAGGTTTCCAATGGCTATACTTGAGTGAAGATCATGATTGAACTACTTCAAAGCGAAGCTGAGTTTCAGAAATACGAACTTAAGGAAGACTTGATGAAGACTTTGTTCAAATAGAAGGTTGTTCTATTTATTTATTCTGTTTAAGTTAAGGGTTGTATAAGACCTTTTACTTTTTTTTCCGCTGTAATATTTTACTTAATTTTGTTAGGTTTTAAATAGTTTCATTTACCTTGTTTTAGTTTGTTCAGTCAGTTTAAAGCCTTGGGTAGCTTCGGTTTAGTCTTAATCGGGGTTACTGGCGGTAATACCTCCAGGGTAGGAAGGGGGTGTTACACAAACTGCTTTAGAGTCATTGATTCTTATAAGAAATCGTTATATTCATTTAGAATCGTTCATATGCTTGATGTTGATAAGCACCCGCCAGGGGTCCTAGGGGGTTCGAGGGGCAACGCCCCCGACGGTGGTCTCGCTAACCGGTTAGCAAGTTGGGGGTACAAGGGGCAACGCGCCCTGGCGGGGTTGGGGCAGCGCCCCCAAAAAAAGGTATACAATGTTTTATGTATCGAAGAGTTATTTTATTATCATGTTAGATTAATATCTATATGGAAGATTTATTTTATTAACATGTTAGATTAATTTCGGTTTATATTATTTGTGTTTAAGAGTTCATAAATTATTATTTGTGTTTAGAAAAGCAATATGAGCTTCATTTTATATTATTTGTATTTAAGAGTTCATAAATTATTATATATATTTTTAAAATATATTCTAATTTTATTATTTAACTTTTTAAATTATATCATGAATTACAAAAAATGATCTCTTAATCCAAAATGTTGATGCAATTTGTTTATTAGGAGGGAAAGTAATGCTTTAGGCGGGAAAATGAAAATTGGGCCTGGAAAACAAAAATTGGGCCTGGTAAAAATTAAGCCCATATTCTCCCATATCTATGCATAATACATGCGTAACCCTAGTCTTCTCATTCTCGCCCAACCTCACTAGCGGCATTCCAGAGATATTCTCCCCAGATCTAAAATCCCAGAGATCTTTTTCTGGTGGTTGTTGCATGTTGGTCGGAACTTGTGTGGGCTACTGTTGGTGCCAATTCGAGAGTTGTTGGTGTGGGTGTAATTCAATCACTTTCGGTTCTTGCCGTGAATTGTTGTTGGTGTTGTTCTAGAATTATGATTAAATTAAATAAATTTAATGTTGTGAGGGCTAAGCATGTTTAAGGGTGAGTAGATTGTTAACTTTCGGTCCTTGCCGTGAATTCGATGGGTTTTTTTGGTTTGAACGAATTAAAATTTGTAGATTAGTTAATTTTGATCCGCGGGATTAGTTGAATGTTCTCTTGTAATCCTTTAACCATTCAAAGTCAAAGAAGAAGAGTAAAGTCAACGACGATGGCCACTTGTTACTATTTGATGGGCTATCCCTAAACTCTCTGAAACGAAAGTGTCAGTTGATTTTCCTTTAGATTACATTGTTAATGGGTTCGATGTCTGTACTTAAATATTCGAGTTCTTTTGTACCCATGTTCAAAACTGTGAAGTTAATATTCAGATTTATTGTATACATGTTCGATATTGTACGTACTTAATATTCAAATATATTATATACTTATTCGAGTTCTTTATACACATGTTCAAAATTATGAAGTTAATATTCATATATATTATGTATATGTTCGAGATTTTATACTTAATATTCATATATATATATATATTGTATAAAGGTTCGAGTTCTTTTGTAAGCATGTTCAAAACTGTAAAGTTAATTTTCAGATATATTGTGTACATATTTGAAATTTTGTACTTAATATTCATATATATATATTGTATAAAGATTCGAGTTTTTTTGTACACATGTTCAAAAAATGAAGTTAATATTCCGATATATTGTGTACATATCCGAGATTTTATACTTCATATTCAAATATATTGTATATATATTCGAGATTTTGAATTTATTATTAAAATATATTGTAAACCATGTTCGAGATTGTATACTTATTATTCGATTTCATACTTTATTTTGTTCAAGATTTACACTCAAATATTCATATATAATTACATTTATATAAATCACTCCTACAATGACATATTCGAAAATGTGTTATTAATATTCGTTGACACATATTGGTTTGTTCGATATTTAAACTAACATATTCAGATATAAACACACGACGACTACAAAGTGAACTATATATTTAAACCACGACAAATTTGAACAATCTTTGATCAATGTTTAGAAAATATTGAAACATATTCAACCCCATACAACATAATTACGATATTCAGAAAATATTGAAACATATTCAACCCCATAAAGCATAATTACGCCAGCAATAACTATTCAAATTTTAAATTTGAATTTTACGCCAAATAGAAATTAAATGGAAGGTTTGATTTGTAATTTAAAAAAATTCCATCAAATCCCTATAATTTTGCACTTTCTATTTTAGCAACTAACTAGCCATATTCAAGTATTTAATCCTCATATTTGTTATTGTGCTCCCTCAATCATAACCATTAATCTTCCCAAATCCGAAGCTTCTAATTATTTCCCCCGTTTCTCTGTAACTTCCGTTTCTCTTAAACCTTGGCCTCAAACACATGATTGGACAAGCATATTCTCTTACAAGCTTCTATTGAGATTGTTAACTTTAGTTGTTTAGGCTAAATAACTTCTGCATAATTGTTAAATTTGCACTCGTTTTTGGTGCAGGTGCTTCACAAGGCATATGTTGTTGAAGTCAAGTTTTAATCAAAGCCATCATCAATAAAGATTTAGGGGCCGTTTGGTTTTAGATGTGGAAAGGAAACGGTTAAGGAAATGTATCTAGCCTATTTTTAGTTTATGATTCATTGATACAAGTGGTAATCATTACCCCTTTTTCCCATTTTTCATGTAAAATTTGAGCTAACTCTCCTCATCCCTTTCCTTCATTTTAACATGGGGTAAGCATATCCCCTATTTTCCTCTAATCATTTCCCTTCTCCCTCTCTCTAGACACAAAAAAAAGAGCATCAACACCACTCTTCTATATAAATTTGTTTCCTTTCCCTTTCCTTTCCATACTTTTACACCAAACGGGCCCTTAGTGTGTCTATATGTATATGTATTTTTTTGTTCTAGGCATATTTTTTTTTGGTTGAAAGTTCTAGGCATATATTTTTGTATATATGAAGCTGGTTGTATTTTATCAACAATTTTGTATAGGCAGAATACATAAACGCTCCCCCGACCTTTGACCAATTGGTCACTTTGACACTCCACCTTTGAAAATGTTCGATTGAGGACCTAAACTTGCACATTGCGACCTATTAAACACCTGTTTGGTCAAAAAATTTGTCGTGCATAGGACGCGCGCCATGTCATTGTGCCACATCATCATATATTTAAATAATAAAAAAATATATAAAAAAAATTTACCACCTCATTTTTTGGTAGAAATAAACATTCCTCAACAAATAGAAAAAAGAAAAGGGGCAAAAAAAAAGAAAAAAAAAACCAATCCAAATTTTTCGTAGATCTGGCTTAAAAAACCTATTATATTATTTTATTACTTCAAAAATTGCTTGGCCAATTCCTTCAAATCCACATTCTTTTACTCCTTAAACCCTAGATTTGGCTTGAAATGTGTCATCTCCTCAAATCTGAGTTGCCATAGATCTGTAGACGGAGATTTGAAATTTCTTGGCCAATTCCTCGATTTTCTTCGAGAATTCGTCGTTGGAGAAGGCGTCCAAGCCGGCGCTAGAGGCTTTGACGGCGGTATGAGAGATGAGCTTTGGGAGCTCGCAAGAGCCTGTTCTGAAAATCCTCGACGAGGCAGACGACGACATTGTTTCCAATATGTTTATTCGAGGTCGCTGGCGAGGCTAGCGCTGAGGCTAGGGTTTGCGGGGTTGTTGCTTTATCCACCACGCGCAGAGGCTTTTTCGCCCCAAGATTTGACGCGTGTGTCAGAAGAGGACCGGTCTTGCAGACCGATTATATGGGGATCGGGCTTTCAAAGCCGGATCTCCACTGCACAAAAAATTGTCCTGGATTGCCGGCGTGGCAATCCGGGAAGAAAAAACGCGGATTGCTAAGTTGGCAATCCGGAAGGGTAAATTTCGGGATAGTAAATTTCAGGATAGTAATTTTTTTGCCTATATAAACCCATTCACATCTCATTTTTACCTTGTTCAGTCCTCCTTCATTTTCTTCTTGTGATTTTCTCAACATGTCTTGGTTCCCTAATATTTTCAATAATCCTCAACCACCCGAAGAATCTCAAAATGAAGTCCCAAATTCGGATTGGAATAATGCTCCAATGAATTTCTCAAATTTGTTGGACATTACTCCTTTTTAAAATCCAAACGAGCAATATTATCTTTCACCACCCGAGCTTCCTCAAAATGAAATCCCAAATCCGGGTCGAAATCATGGTTATTTCTCAAATTTGTTGGGAAGTAATTTTTTTTCAAAATCCAAACTTCTTTCTACTACCGGAGCTTCCTTATCAATCGGAGCAATGCTATCCTTTTTATCCGTCGGAGCAAGGTCACACGACTTATCCATCGGATCAAGGTTTCCTGTGCTTTCCTCCGGATCAAGCATACCCTCATTATGCATCTACGGAAATGTACATAAATATTCTTAATATTATTTAAATGTACTTAAGATTAATATTAGCGAGTTAAAATAGTTGACATGTTATATTGTCATTTTTATAATTATCTATTATTGGTCATTAGTATTAGTTTATAGATTTATTGTAGTTTTTAATTTATTATTATATTCTTAATATTAATATTAGATAATTATGTTAGTTAAAAGAGTTGACTTTGATATATTGTCATAGTCATAACATTAGTAAAATGTACTTAAGATTAATATTAGTGAGTTGTTAGTATAATAAGTTTTATATAGATTTTGTAGAATTTAATTTATTATAATATTCTTAAAATTAATATTAGATAATTATGTTAGTTAAAAGAGTTGACTTTGATATATTGTCATAGTTCATAACATTAGTAAATTATACTTAAGATTAATATTAGCGAGTTGTTATTATAATAAGTTTTATATAGATTTATTGTAGAATTTAAGTTATTTAATATTCTTAAAATTAAGATTAGATAATTATGTTAGTTAAAATAGTTGACTTGATATATTATCATAGTTCATAATATTAGTAAAATGTACTTAAGATTAATATTAGTGAGTTGTTACTATAATAAGTTTTATATTTGTTTTTTTTTATATTTTTCTAATATTCATTACTATTAGTTTATAGATATATTTATTCTTTAATTTACGAAACGTGTTTAAATTTTATTAAATGTCATAGGATAAGGATGATTACACTCGATTCTTCGTGTGTGATGAACAGTGGTATAATCGTGAATCTATGTTGGAATGGGCGCGTACTGTCGGAAAGTTATTGAAGATGGTCTTGACCATAAAAAATTCATGGCCCAAAAAGGTTATATTAGCTTGTGAGAATGCAGGTGTATACAAGGAAAAAAAGAAGTTGATTCCAAGAAAAGCTAGAAAAACAGATCCAAAATATGTGTCAAAGAAGTGCAATTGTCCATTTGAGTTGCACGGGCTCCTTCAACCAAATGAAACATGGAAGTTGACGGTCAAATGTGCAAAGCACAATCACGATGTTGGCACGACCTTATTGGGCCATGCATATGCTGGAAGAATGACAGATGAGATGAAGGAGGATGTTAGAACTCTAACATTGGCATACGTGCTTCCCAAGCAGATATGGACGTTCATACAAGAAAAATACCCAGGTTGTACGGTCACTCAGAAACAAATATACAACTACCGGTCTAGAATTTGGGGTCAAGAGATTGGGGAGAAGATGGTAACCCAAACGACATTGAGTTTCTTGGATGAAAAGAGTTATTTTGTGGCACATAGAAGGGTAGATGGAACTGACGAGATACAAGATTTGTTCTTTGCTCATCCACTTTCGAGGCATTTGATGAAAATGTTTCCATATGTCATCATCATGGACACCACGTACAAGACGAATGTGTAAGATTTGGCTACTAATCTCAATTCTTTATTTTATTTATGATTGTGTATATATATATTGATTCTAATTACCATGTATAAATCTTATTATCTTATAGCTACAAAATGCCTCTATTTGAGTTGGTGGGCTTCACTTGCACTGGCCATACCTTCATCATTGGATTTGCATTCATGGCGCGAGAGAACACCACCCACTATGAATGGGTATTGAACGAACTGAGCCACCTTTGTGTTGTTGCGGGTAAGAGGCCAAAAGTTATTGTGACTGACCGTGAGCTAGCTTTGATTAAAGCCGTGAAGACAGAATTTGCAATCGTCCATCATTTGTTGTGTTGGGTGCACATCAAGAACAATTGCAAAGGAAAAGCGCTAAGCCTTAAAATTGACGAAAAAAGAGCTACAATTTTTGCTAGGCAATGTATCAGCGTGTTTTATTCATGGTCAGTGGATACATGGATGTGGAAAAACAACCAATTTATAATTTCCAATATTAGGTGTGGTTGAAACCAAATTCACCGATGCCACCTCCAACATGGATGTGGAAAAACAACCATGATGCTAGTGTTGATGGATGGGACTCTTACTTTAGCGAGAGGATGGCTTTATGGGCTCAACTTCAGGTGAACCATGGACTCGACCCCACTACTCGGATGTTAGATTGTTAAATTAAATTATTTATATGGTTAAATTATTATATTCATATATTTTAGATTATTATTTTATTTGTTAGAATATTCATACACATTTATATGTTATAATGTTATATTCATACACATTTGATTATTTCTTTATATTTATATGTTCTAATTTTAGCATGTGAAAGAGTCCAAAATTCACACCCATGGCAAGAGTCTAGAATTATTGCCATCATTACTAAGGAGCAACGTCAAAACATTGTGGTACAATATGATATTAGAGTCGGGTTTGATGCATTTAATCGAAATCCCATGGACTGGTGTAGATCACGCCCTCATTAATGCATTTTTGGAGAGATGATATCCGGAAACCAACAGTTTCCACTTCCCTTGGGGTGAAATGACAATCACCCTCCATGATGTCAAATTCATTTTAGGGATCTCCATTGAAGGTAATGAGAATCTCCCTGTATATGATAAGGATGCTACTGTGGAATATTTCTCTCTATTGTACAAGCAAGATTGGTTAGACTTCAAGAAAAAGCAAATAGAGAAGGGAGGGATAAATTCAAGTACAATGGTAAATTGGTTGTTAGAGGGCAATTCAATGCAGTACAACCCGAAAACTTCTCTGCCACAATTTTGGGCCTTTTGATAGCATTGGGCCTCCTGACAGACAAGACAACCACAAGAGTCAACTACCACTTGGTTGCTATGGCCCTCAGATGGAATGAAATGTCGAGTTATGCATGGGGTGTGTGGACTCTTGCACACTTGTACAACCAAATGGGGAAGGCAACTCGAGCCGAAACAAAGGGTGTGGCTGGTTGTCTCGTTCTACTATATGTAAGTATTCAATACCCCACGATTGATTGTATAGTATTTATTCTCTAATCTTATAAATCTTATATGGTTTAAATAATATATAGGCCCACAACTACATGAAATGTTACATAACGGATAATATGCATGTCTTGGACCGGTAGTCTTGGACCGGTACCCCGAATTGAGGCCAATGTGGACAGACATTTATGATGCTTTGACACAAACTCCTATTCCACCTCCTCCTCAAGTGCCCCCTCCTAGGCAAGTTCCCCCTCCATGACAGCCTTCTCCCGAGCCTCATCGTCACAACAGTTATCATAGTCGTTTTTATCCACTCGACGAAGGCTCAAGTCAAGATCCTCAACCTCACTGTCAGAGCATGGTGGGAGTTATCCACACGGATATTCGAGTCAAGACCATAGCTTTTTCTAGATTTATTTCAATGTATGCTTTTTAGTTTTTATTTCGATGTATTTCCGTAATCAATCAACTTGTCTTGACTTTGTTTGTTTAACCATTTTATAACATTTTAGTTTTTATCCATATTAAATTATATATTAACTATACAAAATATTTAAATTAAACTAATTTGTTTGTATATAAGAAATATTATTAGAATAAATTAATTTAACTACATATTATTAAAAGTAATTGTGGTAAAGGAATAAAACCGACTTTCAAAGCCGGTTCTCATAGAACCGGTCTGTGGGGCCGGTTCTATGTCTTATCACTTCATGGGGCGAAAAATCCACTGTCGTTGGTGGATTATGCCGAGGCCGTTTGTGGATATGGAATTTCGATCTAGATCTAAGATCTGGTTTTTCCCGGTTGCTTAAGTGTTTCTCTTTTACTATTGAAAAGAATCAATCTGACATCCCAACGCTGAGTACCTAATCTTGTTTAGGTTGGGTTTGGGAGATCCTCTCCATTAGACCACCCACATCCGTTACTGTACAAGTTTCATAGTGTCAGATTTAATATAAAAAATAGAAGAGTTTGCATGTCCCAATAAAAATAGGTGCATGCACCCCAAAAGGAAGAAAGAGATTTGGAGGTGTATACGCGTGATGCGCGTGTAGGCCATTGAAACGCAGCTTTTCAACGCGTTTTGGCCATGTATCTGGGGTATTTTAAATGCTTTATTTGTTTAAATTGTCAATTTAAAAAATTTAAACATAAAAATAAATAAATAAATAAATAATCATGTTTATTTTTGTTTTTATCTTTTTATAGACAACAATATTGTATATATTTTGACTATATTCAAATTTAATTATATATTTTTATTTAGGTTGTTTAGGATATTTAAAAAAAATCATAATTGTATATTTTTATCTATTTTTTAATTGTCTTATTTGTTTAATAAATTTATCTTATGAACAAAATTATAAATAACAGGGGTATAGATATGATTTTTTTTATTGGAGAAAGAGTTATATGTGTAATTGTATATGGAAAGAAAAAAGTATTGAAAATTGAAAAAACATAATTGTATAGGGTGCATTGATGTAAGAATAAATTGTATTGGGGTGCATAAATGATGTGGCAGAGAGAGAAATGAAAAAAGTAAGGGTGCATAACACTGTAGCGGGTGCATGGATGCAGATGGCCTTAGGAATGTTGTTTCTCGGTTTTGTTAAAATTCATCCCTGATGATGATGATGATGAGTACTGAATTCTATTTGAGCTCGTAAGCACAGCCCATGAATTGGGATTTACAAAATTCGGGTTTCAATTTTCATAACCCACAACACAAGAAAAGAATAAATTTGGGTTTCAATTTCCATAACCCATGAATTGGGGTTTAAAAAATTCGGGATTCAATTGGGGTTTTCAATTTACATGGCTAAAACTCTCTCACTCGCCCATAAGAGAGTATAACTCACGTAAATTGCCACATCAGCGAAGAGGTGTTTAATAGGTCGCAATGTACAAGTTTAGGTACTCAATTGAACATTTTCAAAGGTGGGGTGTCAAAGTGACCAATTGGTCAAAGGTCAGGGGGCCGTTTATGTATTCTGCTATTTTGTATACTTGTGAAAATGGGTTGTAAAATAGTTTATTTAAATTTGCATTTTGTTTATTTAAGATGTGCAATTTGCTTAAAATGTTGATGCATATAGTTTTGAAATGGGTTATTATTATATTATATATTATAATAACTGCGGTTTTTAAGGATATTTTTGAATTTTTCTCGGAGATCCTTTTAACCTCTTTGTCCATTTTAACGCTTAATTCAATATTTTTGTTGGAGATTAAATCCTAGAAAATTCTTGGTGATATCCTAAAATCACAAAGAAATGATTTTATGGATCGGTGTGAATTCTAGGATTTTTCAGTGGAAAAAGAATATTTATTAGATAAGCCGTCTTTTTAATTATGTACCGGAAAGGATTTAAAATGCAAAACGGAAGCCTTAAAAATTAAATGTAGCATGATAAAATCATGGAAAATTGATTTTATTGGTCTAAATAATTTACGGGACGTTTTTCGTTTAGTGAGTTTTTCCACCCGAGGTACATAATTTTACTGCTTTAATGTGAGTCCCGTTCCGAGACGGATTTTGAGTTTTAACATCATTCTTTTCTATGCTTAACAAGTAAGGAACTAGGAGAAAGAATTGAAATCCGTTATATCTTTGTTTGTCTCGTCAAAGTTTTCGAAGTTATCCAAAACAAAAAAAGGGGAACCGAGAGAGAGTTAGGCGGAACGACAACGACGGACTCGGGAATTCTTCACGTCGGCCACCATCTCCTCCACATCTCCACCTTATCTTCTTCTTCCTCTTCCTTCACTTCTTGCTGCAGCCGAACCAGAATCAAGAGAATCAGACGGAACGACGGAAACTCGGGAGGAAGATGTGAGGTCCATCACCGCCGGCTAGCTTCTCGCCTCGCCGTACATCGTCACCAGCGTGCGCTAGCTCCTCCGACCACCACCCACTGCAGGGGCTGCTGTCGGGCAACGCCCAACCATCCTCGGGCTCTTGGGTCGAGCCACCATCGAGCCGAACAAGCCAAGGATTTAAGTGAAGGTATATACGATCGAAATTAATTAGCGGGGTGATTGCGGAGCCACCGTAAGGACCTTTCGGTTCCGCTTTGCTAATTAAATTTATGGTTTTTATAATCTTGACGTTGATACGGTTCCACAGGTTCAAACCGCTCGAGAAACGGACGTCAGGATTTTCAGTTATAGTTAATACAAGTTTTGAATATCGATTGGCAAGTAAGGGACTTCGGATAATTACTCAGGGTTCGTTGTTAATCCGTTTGGTCCGAGATTTGGAAATCTTTAAGAATTGTTGCTAATGAACAATTTTTATTTAGAAAATTGTTTCAAAAGCGAAGCGGATAATTAGTTATAATTTCGCCAAGATGGCTCCTTGAAGCATGATAACTAAGGATTGGTTATATATCGATATTCGGAAATTAAATCGTTTATCGATTAGGAAATTGTAGAATTTGAGTATACAACTAAGAAGTGTTTCCGTGAGCTCGTTGTTGAGAAATCTTTTGTTATATTTGACAACAGGGGACCACTTTGCGTGTTAGTTACTGTTTGTTGGCCTAGAGAATTCGTCTTTAAGGTAAGTCGTCTAGACTTACTTAGCTTGCGATCATGTTATGTGTTAAACTAGTAAATTGAATGTGTGGAACTCTATTTTGAAATACTATTACATACTATATTTTCATATGGGAAAGCTATTGGAATAGTTCAATAATTTTTATTATGTGCAATTTGATCTCTGCGGGTGTGATTATAGACACAGACAAGTCGGTGGAGAAGAGACCCCGGACATAGTCATGCGGTGTGTGGAGACCACCTTCAAAAATTGATTGTTTTGGCGAGTGCTCTAGTAGAGGCTTAGCCGGGGAAAGAAGGGTGATGGGAAAGAAAATGGGCATGAATTTAGCGTGCGCGCTAGCCGTGTACCATGTTTCAAAGGCAGGTTTGGGTTGCCTGAATTGGAGAATGATATGGCTTGGATTATGGACGAATTGTTGCTGGTTGTTGTGATATATATTGTGTGAGCGATTTATTGATTAACTTTGTGCTCATTGATTATTGTGGAATTGAAGGTTGGTTTGGAAATTGATATGCTAGTCTATATAATTATATAATGTTTATTGGATGTAAACATTAGTTTGGTATGTATATGAATGATTGATTGTATTATCTTAATAATCTATGTTTTATTCTACATGTTTGATTTGCCCGTTTGGCCCATACCAGGATTGTTAGCTAATGTGTTTATATTTCAATGTTTTTAGGTAAAGATTCTGGTGTGGGAGATGTGCCAGGAGATCAATTTCTGGATGGCGATGCTCGTTCTCGACGTAACGTGTCATAGGGAAAAGATGTTTGGTTTAAGTTCTTTTGTTGTGAAAATAGTCGGTTTTGGTTGTAAGATAGTCTAAGGCAATGTTGTATAGAAACTTGGTGGTGTAGTTAAGGTTTAGTATGTGGGTTAGTTTGTTTATAGTTGCATGCATAATGTTTTCCTAAAACTGATTTAGTAGAGATAAGTTGGATGTTTTTCTTGGCTTTTCTTGCTGTGCCTTTGTTGCAAGGTCCAATATTCGTGAAATTGTTGTCAGGCTTGTTCTGGTTGACCCAAGAGTGGTTCACAACTAGGTAACAACCCGGATTATAAGATGGGGTGTTACAGATTGGTATCAGAGCCAGGTTGACAACAAGGGCACAAGGTCCTAACAATAGAGCATGTGAGGTCCAACTTAGAGTTTCTTTTACACAAAAACTTGATTTGGGGGCATTATGCATTTGGGATAGAAAGACACGTCGAGATGTCATCATCGTACAGGAAGATCTCCTTAAACATTTTTCTTATTTAGTAGAATATATATTTATAGTAACTTAAGTGATTTATTATATTTTAACGTGATTCAATCATGATAAGAGGTAGAGGAAGACCTAGAGGTAGAGGAAGGGGAATTGCTATCGAGCCTCTAGTTGAGGAAACTGCTGAAAGCCGAGGACCAGTTGGAAATGTTCCTTTAGGACAAAATGACAACCGTTCTAACGTTGGAAGTATTAGATCAGTAGGTCAAGGTGTAACTAGATCAAGGCCTCTTGGTAATAATGAAGCTCAGGGGCAACCTCCCGCTCCAGTGCCTGTGGGATTACCTGAGATACGGACCTTGGTTGAAGAAAGGGTTATGTCCTTCTTGCAAAATCTTTTTAGGAGTGATCAAGCACTAAATTCAGCTGTTGCTGTTTCTCAACCATTTAGTTTAAGGGCGCCAAATTTCCAAGGATCCGCTGCTAGAATGTCACCACCACCCCCTAATAGGGTGCCAGATGTTCCAAGACCGCCACAAGTAGTTAAAGAAGCATCTGAAGGATCAATACAAACTGAGAGGGGTCACCAAGATTCAGGGCCTGACAAGTGGCTTCGTGAGTTCAGCTACATGAAACTTCCCTTCTTCACGGGAGCTTACGAGAAAGATGTGGATTTGTGGTTGAGACAAGTTACTTCTGCTCTCAATACGATTAAGGCACCTAATGATAGAAAGGTATCTCTAGCTCAAAGCTTGCTTAGAGATAATGCTTTTAACTGGTGGTCTCTGCAGATCCTCGATCATGAGGCGAGTTTTGAGGAATTTTCTCAAATGATAAGAAACTAGTTTTGTCCAGCTGTTGTTAGAAATGCTCGAGCTCAAGAGTTCATCAATGCAAAGCCTGAAAATATTTCTGTAGCAGAAGCTGCTCAGAAGTTTCAAAGAGATCTGACTTATGTAGAAGATACGGTGACCACTAAGAAGCAACGCATTCAAGCTTTCTCCCAAAGAATGAAACCTGAGATTCGACAGTATGTGGCCGGATTCAATGTCCTACTTTGAGGGAATATCAGAATGTTGCTATGGCATATGAGATGGCAAATCCAGCTTTTAGATGTTCTGAGGTCACCCAGGGAAGTGGCAAGAGGCAAAAGACCGCAATAGGATTCAAGGATGATAAGAGGCCAAGCTTTATACCTCAAGGAGGTACTAACTTTGGTGTAAGGCAAGGACAACCATATGCCCAACAAGGTCAAAAAGGTCAATTTCAAAAGTCTGGAGTTTCAGCTGGGCCAAGAAAATGTTATAATTGTGGGAGTACTGACCATCTGAGAAATACTTGCAACAAGCCACCGATAACTTGCTATAATTGTGGACAAAAAGGTCATCTTAGGACTTTTTGTCCAAACAAAGGGGTTGCTCCTTTTCAAGGCTCGTCACCTGCTTTTGGGTCAATTGGAGGATCTCAATCAATACTACCTCCTCAGACTTACAACTCAGTGGGACAGGGTCGAGGTAGAGGTCGCGGTAGTGCAGTTGGGAGTTCAAGGACTAATCCACCTTGAGCATTTGAGATGAGAAAGGCTGAAGAACCAAATGCGCCGACTGCTACAGGTACGATCTGGATCCAATCTGAGCCTGTTAAGATTCTATTTGATACTGGTGCTACCCACTCTTTTATTGCTACTGCATGCGTAGATAGGTTACATTTGATTTGTTCTATTGGTATTCCTTTTGTGGTTGGTTTACCGGATGGTAGTAAAGTCAGTGGGGAGAAAGAAATCCTTCGATGTCCAATTCGCATAGGGGATCGAGACTGGTTAACAGATTTTCTCGTAATGGCTCTACCAAATGATGACGTAATCTTGGGGTTGAACTGGATGAAGCAATACCGAGCAATGTTGGATTTTCATAGGGGAACTGTGACATTAATTGCCGATGATGGTTCCAAACATGTATGGAAAGATTCAAGAAAGGAGAAGGAGGGAGCAATAATTAGCGCAATGAAGGCGGCTAAGTTGATAAAAGATGGCTATATAGGCTACTGGTGTTATATCTTGCAAGAAGATAAACAAGTTCCAAAGGTTAGTGAGATTCTTGTAGTGCAAGAATTTGAAGATGTTTTTCCTGAGGAGTTGCCAGGGCTACCACCTCAACGTGAGGTAGACTTCAGTATTGACCTAGAACCAGGTACCAGACCAATATCGCAAGCTCCTTATCGTATGGCTCCAATGGAAATGCAAGAGTTGAAGACTCAATTGGAGGAGTTGTTAGAAAAGGGATATGTACGCCCCAGTGCGTCACCTTGGGGAGCTCCAGTTTTGTTTGTAAAGAAGAAAGACGGGTCGTTGAGATTGTGTATCGACTATCGTGAGTTGAATCGGGTTACCATCAAAAACAAGTACCCGTTGCCCAGAATTGATGACCTACTAGATCAATTACAAGGAGTTGTGGTATTCTCTAATATTGATTTACGATCTGGATATCACCAGTTGAGAATCCGAGAAGAAGATATTCCAAAGACAACATTTCGTACTAGATATGGGCACTATGAATTTGTGGTGATGCCCTTCGGGCTGACAAATGCTCCATCCGTATTCATGGAATTGATGAACCGAATCTTTATTAATTATTTAGATCGGTTTGTGGTAGTGTTCATAGATGATATATTAGTATATTCACAAAGCCACGAGGAGCATGCTGATCATTTGAGAACAGTTTTAGGAGTTTTGAGACACCACCAATTGTTTGCCAAGTTATCAAAGTGTGAATTCTGGATGCCAGAGGTAACATTTCTGGGTCATGTTGTGTCTGCTAGAGGAGTGATGGTTGATCCAACAAAGATCGAAGCTGTGGCAGCTTGGGAACCTCCAAGGAATGTGAAGGAGGTACGTAGTTTCTTGGGTTTGGCTGGGTATTATAGACGATTTGTAGAAGGATTTTCTTCTATAGCCCAACCATTAACCAATCTGTTACGTAAAACAACAAAATTTGAGTGGTCAAATGTCTGTCAGAAAAGTTTTGATGAATTGAAGAATAGATTGACTTCAGCTCCGGTCTTAGCTCTTCCTCAAGGCAATGAAGGATATGTTATATATAGTGATGCTTCGAAACTTGGATTAGGTTGTGTTCTAATGCAGAGGTCCCCAGTTCAAATCTCTCTCACTGCGTGGAACCTGTGTATTTACCCCCGCATGGTTGTCGAGAATAGGGTTGTAAATGAACCAAGCCGCTCATGAGAAATTCGGTGTTCGATTCGGTTAAGTATCGTTCGTGTTCGGTTCGATTATAAACGAACCGAACTTGAGCAAGCTCGAAAGATAAACGAACCGAGCTTGAACACAAGAAAACTCGGCTCGTTTGTTCATGAACAAACTCGATTATAGGTTCATGAACAAGCTCGATTGTATGTTCGTGAGCAAGCTCGATTATATTTTCATAAAAAAAAGTAATTATATATAACATATATGTAATATAATAATATATATATTATATCTCTTTATTTTTTTAAAAAGCAAAACATTATTCTATCAGCCCATAAAATTCATTTACCCATTAGCCCATAAATCCATTTACCCATTAGCCCATAAATCAAAACCCTAAATTCCCTTTACTCATCTCATTCTCACCATCTCAGTATCTCACCATCAATTTAGAAGAGAGCGCCGCTCTCTCCACTCTCCAACCTTCTCCACTCTCCATCTCTCTTTTGATCATCTTCTTCTTCTTCCAGCCTCTAATGTCTTCTTCTCTATCTCTTCTTCCAAACAAGGGCTTCCATAACTTCTCTCTGACGGTCCGACCACCAAGCTCCGACAGCCGTTGAATAGATATGCAGTCCTTCAAGGATCCACTTGTCCGTCTCCGCCGCTTGTAGTAGCCCTTCTCTCTAGCAAACGAGCTTGTGAGTATGCAGTACTAAATTCTCCCATTTCCTCTAAATCTGCATTCATCGTTTTCTTTAGCAAGCGGGCTTCCACCCCTTCTCTCCGGCGGTCCTTGTTTTCTTTAGCAAATTTTCACTCATCGTTTAGACACTAGGATGAGTTGAAATTGTGACCTCAGATTTGAAATAGATTTGAGCGAATAAGGTTAAACAGAAGTAGGTGGGGATGTTATTCTGCGGTCGATAACCTTATCTCTTATGTGTATAATTGTACATATATGTCTCTTGGAATATGAATTCGTTTTGGTTGAATTTACTGAGAAGTGTTCTCTGTAATAATACTTTATTTACACATTCACTAGAATAAGTAGATTTATCTGTTGCTAGTGTATCCTGCATATATGTTAATGTCATGTTTATGTTATCACTTATATTTTATGCATGCAAGATGTGTAAAAAGAGGATGTATGTATACATACCTTTTGTTCTTATCAAATTTCTATATGAGCTTTGTAATTTAATTATGTGAATTCTGAGCATAGTAATAAGATTTGGATGTGGAAAAATATGGATTTCGTTCACGGCAAAGAGATTTGGATGCTCAAAAGTATGAATATCTTATATCTTCTCGGTCAGAAGAAAAGTTTGGATTTTAGCCTTAATGGAGCTACTGTAGTGTCTCCTTAGAGTGTAGTTCCAGGTTTTCATGTAAAGACATGTGTAAATAATTAGTGCTTTGGTTGTTATGGCTTATATCTTTTCATGATTAAGAATGTGAATTTATATCTCTGGTTTTTTTTTTTATTTCTATATAGGCAAATGGATAAAGTTATTGGATCGGTTGCGGATCCGTGGTGCTGAGTGTTGTAGAGTTCTTTATGAATACATACATTGAAATAAAGAGGTAATTGTCTTGTTTATGTGATAATTTTATCTAATGATTTTTGATAATTAATATGTTTGATTATGTATTTAATACTTTTGTAGGATGCGAGTAAAGAAGAAATAACAAGACTTATCCTCTTTGATGGGTTGAAGATTTATAATACATTAATTGTAATTAATTGTGATTTGTTCTCTTTGGGAGCAAATTTCTAAGACATTTTGTAAAAGCTTATTATAAGCTATGTTTGTTCTATTTGGTATTTGGTATTGGGAAAGACATTTTGAGAAAGATTTGTGTAACTTATTTTTTGTAGTTATGTTTGTTTTAGCATTAAAAATTAATAAGGTTGTATTTGGTATTGGGAATAAAAATTGAGCAGGCTCAATTTGGTATTGAAAATGAAAAATGAGCAGGTTAAGTAAATAGGTGTTTGTGATCGAACTAAGCGAGGATTGGGTTAGCTCGTTTAGTTTGTTTTTGAACATGTTAAACGAGCAGGCTCACGAGCCGGCTCGAGCTCGCCGAGCTCTTAAATGAACCGAGCTCGAACAAAAATCTAAGCTCGAACCGAGCTCGAGCCCGAGCCCGAACAGGCCTTTTAATGACCGAGCCGAGCTTGAACATTTAAAAGCTCGGCTCGACTCGGTTCGATTACAGCCCTAGTCGAGAAATTAAAAACGGGTTTTCGAGCACGGGCTTGCACGCACGATCGATGTTGGATTAGTCGGGTGCTTTTAGCCCCGGATACCCACGAAAAATAAAAAAGGGAAGAGATGTGATTCAAACCTAGAATTGGAGCCTAGCCGGTTCCACGGTTTCGGCAAAAAAAACCGTCCAGTCGAGAACTGCACACGGGCCTATTTTGAAGAACCGCGGACGCGGTTTCACCTGCTGCAAAGAGCCTGTGATCGTGGTTCCAAAGCCGCGATCGCGGGCCTATTTCATTTGGTGGAACCGGCGGTTCAGAACCGGCAAAAACCTTCGGTTCCACGGTTCAAAGGGTGATGGAACATGTAGTTCGGAACCGACAAAAACTTCTGGTTCCACGGTTCCGGAGTGGTGGAACCGAGACCGTAATCGTCCCCAAAACTTAATTGGTAGTTCTGTATGGTTTTGGGCCAGTTCCCCAGTTCTAGTACTGGGCCCATGTTTAGACTAAACTAAATAGATTGTTCGATTTTTGTGGCTTAACTTAGTTTTTTAAATTATATATTTAAAAAATTCTTAAAATAATAAAATAAATGATTGACCTTAGGGAAGTGGGTGCATCGGCCTCCATTCGATCGGATCGAAAACACAATAACTAATAAGGAATCAAAGAGTAACGAAAAAGGAGGATGATTCACACGCCTAATTTAAAAAATGGAGGGTCTTTTAATGCAGAATAGAAAGAGGATTTTTTATAACTAACCTCTAAAGCTTTGATAACCAAACCATGGCTTCTCGAGCTTCCTTGGTAGATAGAATTTTTAAGTTGTATATAAAAGTTGTACCTACCATAAAATTCTCCCTCTCTTGCCAATAAGTGTTAATAAATGTTATTCATTTTATTTCTCCTTCTCATCGTAGAATAATAACATCAATACTACTCCCACAGAACCAAGTCACAGATCGTTTGCGTTTGGGACCAAGTAGAAATAGGTGGTTCTCAAATAGATCCTCTATAGAACTGAATTTCACTAAAAAAGGATAATGGGTTTGGAAACACAATTTACCACCACAAGTTAAACATTTTCCATAGAAATGGGCTCTTGACAAAAGGAAGGTTATATGAGCATTTCATTGCAGTTATGGTAATTACAATGTACTACATGTGACGCTCTCGAAGAAAATCTTCCACGCATCTTAATAATTTGCTAACACACATGGCAAACAATACAACAGATGTACAAAAAATATAATAAGTACAATGCAAGATATTAATACGGACAATAAAACATCGATGCAATGGTTGGAGGAAATGAAAGGGAACATTTGTTTTAAATGTTGGTTTTCACTTGGTGGAATATTTGGTATCAAAGGAATTAAAAGGTTTTTCGACCATAAGCTAAGTCCAATAGTAAGGACTTAAGTGGATTAATTTATTCAAAAACAAATTGATGATTGGAAGAAATCAGGATCTCTCAATCATCATTTACAAGTAGACATAGGGGCGGAACCAGAAACTTCTCATTGTAGGGGGAAATAAAATCTATAATACTATAAACTTAAATAACTTGACAATTAATGCTCATACAAATAATAAGATAATTTATGATTTCATTGTAACCATATAATCTATCTATATAACATATAAAGAAGAAAAATTTGGCCAATTTATGACTAGCCATTTAATGAAAATAAAAAGTAAATAAAAAAAAGTTAATTGAATTTATTTTATATTTTCTTTCAATTGACCTTTAATCTTCCATAGAAAACTTTTGATCTACCATTTTGTGTACTAATAACCCTCTTTTAACTTAATTTCTCTAATAAAATGGGTGACGAAACTCTAATTGATTAGATACCTATTAATTTTCTATTAAAGTTCTCCAACTTTTCACATTTCTAAACCTCCAATTTTTCTAATATAAAAGGCCATCTCATCCTCTTCATATGGACACTCATCCATTATAGGAGAGTTTTGGAAGACACAAAAAGCCAAGTTGGTAGTGAAGAAGACATAAATATGTAGATGTACACAAAACTACATCCCATGTATAAAGCCTAAATAGATTATGCATCATCCTGGT
The DNA here is from genome assembly GCA_964016875.1 of Fallopia convolvulus. Taxonomy (NCBI): domain Eukaryota; kingdom Viridiplantae; phylum Streptophyta; class Magnoliopsida; order Caryophyllales; family Polygonaceae; genus Fallopia; species Fallopia convolvulus. The sequence goes on from OZ024733.1 coordinate 32,785,128, forward strand.
TTAATTTTTTAGATGCTTTGTATTCAACTTATCATCATGGTAAAGACATCCTCTCATCATGTTGTTATCATCATTCCCCTAATCCTCCTTCTTTAAGTCTAATTTCTTCCTTCATTTTCATGTATATGTATGTGTGTTTAATGTAACTCTAACTTTCTAATGTAAACTTTGGATGCAATTGATTGATCATGCACCAATGTGGATTTATTGGCCAAAATATGATCCACTTCGATGTAAGTATGGTATCAAGTTTATGAATTTTTCTTTAAAGTAAGTTTATGTTTCATCTTATTGTACAAATAATCTTATATATTTGTTGCTTCATTACCTACCTTTTATTCGTGTATGTTCCATGTCATATAAAGATTAAAATTTAAGTCATTTATGATCAATCCACAATTAAGGTGAAAGAGTAAAAAAAGAAAAAGAAAAAGAAAATCTATTGATTTGGTTGTGAGTTTTGGTATTTCATTGAATTAAAGAGAACATTACAAAAATATAAAAACACACAAGGTTAGTAATATTAGGAGTATTAATAAGTGTTTATTTCACTAACATTACCAAATATCTTTACAAATTCTTAAGCCTCTTATTCGTCATTATCTAATACCTTTACAAATCTGTAAGCCTCTTGTTCCTCTTTTTAATTCACATTTTTAGGTGAAAGAGTAAAAAAGAAAGAAAATTTACCTCTTTTGTCGATTTAGTTGTGACTTTTGGTTTTCCATTGAATTAAAAAGAATATTAAACAAATATAAAAACACCCAAAGTTAGTAAACTTAGGAGCATTAATAAGTGTTTTAATTCACCAACCATTACGAAATGTCTTTACAAATTCTTAAGGTCCTTATTCCTCATTATATAATGTCTTTACATATTCTTAAAGGATAACCTTAAGTGTTCTCTTTTCATTGAACTAAAAGAGAAAACCTAAGGTTATCCTTTAAGAATATGTAAAATTAGTAAAATTAATAGGTGCTTTAATTCAACAACCATTACCAAATATCTTTACAAATTCTTAAACCTTTTATTCGTCATTATAGCCTTTACAAATTAGCACCATTGATATGTTACATTGTTATCCAGAAGAAAAACAAATATGTATTGGTCTTTACTATTTATTACTTAAATTCAAAAATAAATATGTATTGGTCTTTACTATTTAGTACTTAAATGCACAAGAAATTTATATGTCATATATATCCCTTGAATGGTAGATCCGTGAATAAAAAACTTTAAGAATTATAATGCAGCTCAAATTATATTAGTTATATCTTCTTCCATTTTTTTCAAATAAACGACCTTAATTTCTTAAATAAAAGGATATATCTACACACAATACTGAAATTTGTATAAAAATTTTGACCCGTACGTAGTACGGGTATGACAGCTAGTAAATCTATAAACCAATATATAAAATTAAATATTCTCAATAATTAATGCTCATTTAATTTATAAAATTATTTAAAAACCTATAAACCAAATTACTTAGGTACCAAAAGTAGCACAATAACAACCGATCAAATTGTTTTACTTAATTTTGAAAATGTTTATAAATGAGATTGATATTTATAAGTTATATAATAGTGAATAAATTTTATAAGTTATATAGATAGATAGATTACAAGCATAGAATAAATTGTATATCTATAAACATTTAAAATTGGAGAGAAGCTTTTTTTAGCAATCAATGCCCATATAATTAATAAGTGTAACAATTTATGAATAACGAAAAAAAGAAGAGAAATTGGGCATACAAGTTGTCCTTCATCTTCTGTAATATCTTCTTTGTAATAAAACAATCATAAATGTAAAAGAATTAAATCCATTAGAAATGAGAAATTAGGCATACAAGTGACCATTCATCTCCGGTAACATTTTTGTAATAAAAAAATCATAAATACAATGTATTTAAAGCAATACTAAATACCCAATCCCAAAAATTGGGCTAAAAAATGTTACAAAGCAAAGAATCATAAATGGAAAAGAATTAAATCCATTAGAAATGAGAAATTAGGAATACAAGTGGTCATTCATCTTCTGTAACATTTTTGTAATAAAACAATCATAAATACAATGTATTGAGAGCAATACTAAATACCAAATCTCAAAATTTGGGCTAAAAAATGTTACAAAGAAACCGCTATCAAATATTCACTATATATAATGTCACCTTCTATGACCCAAGAACCACTTTCCAAGCAAAGCTTCCACACCACATCCAACGGAAAGTGTAATCTCCTCGACATTTTTTATAATTATGTCTGTGTTTTATTTCCCATACTACAAACATACAAACATTCATAATTTTCCTATTTTCCTATTTTGCAGAGAATTGCAATGAAGTTTATGCAGTTAGCATCAATTCGAAGGCAAGAAATACCTTTCCTTACCTATTCTTCCATGTATAAATAATCATATACTCCTCCATAGTACACATGCATTCAAGGAGGACTGAATCCTATTATTCTTAAATTGGTGATAATAATATAATTTGTTATTTTCTCATTCATAACTTCATGAGAGCACCATACCATAGTAGTTGATAGCACTCCTAAACTTTACATTTTGTCCACGTACAATTTAGAAATGCAAGGCTTCTCTGTGTTTTTAAGATGCATGATATCTTCATGTCCTAAAGAATCACAACAAATCAATCAAACTTATTTTCATATCCCAAAAGAATCACAACAAATCAATAAACCTAAGCATGACGATAATATATTGAACCTATAATGATTAGAACTGTTTATAGACCATTTTACGGAAATTGTTTTAAAGCTTATAAGACCATTATAGAAGTTGAAAAGCATAAATTTTTATGGATTCATTCTGCCCAGATATCTGCTTCATGACAAATGCCTCCCATTTTGTTTAAGGTCATATGATGTCAAAATTGTGGAACTATTTTCCTTTTTTTTTAAATGCACGAAGAGTGGTATATTTAATTTGTTTTACATTCAATTTCAACCAACAATGATTATACAAAACTTATACATTCGAATACAGGAAAGATTAAGCAAATAATTTCTAAAGATGATTCACAATATCACTCTTTTATGGGGATCTTCCCTTAATTAGTTTCAATATATAGTATGATTTATGTATTTACTTTTGTTAGTACATAGAACTCGGCCAATTAATTGCATGATGATGATGATATATTAGGGTACATTTTAGGGAAGTCAGAAAGAGAATTTACCTCAAGACCGCCAATGCAAAAAGAACCAACAAAGTGTCAAAAATTACTTTTAGTGCTTGTTTGGTTGAATGCGGGAAGTATGATTCGTAGGAATTTAAATCACGGGAATTTAGATTTCTGGGAATTGTAATTCATGGGATTTAATAAAAAATGTTTGGTTAAAATTATTTATGTAGGGATTAATTATCTCTATTTTGTTTGGTTGAAAGTTAAAATTCATGGGAATTTAATTAAAATTACAATAACAACCCTTATTAATGAAAATCAATAACTTGACTTTTGGGTAAATAAGAGATTTGTAATTTAATAAATAAAAAATAAAAAACAAATTTGAAATTAAAATGGTGGAATTGGAACTTACATACCCCCACCATGGTAATTGCAAATCCCCCCTTTGGAGGAAATGCAATTCATGGGAATTTAAATTCCTGTGTTTTTCTGTCAATTAATTTTCAACCAAACACATGTATTTACTTCTACTTCGTGAGATATTTAAATTCGTGGGAATTTCAATGAAAACCAAACGAGCACTTAATTACATACCAACTCAATTGTCGTACAATAAAATTAAAGAAAAAACTACATGAAGACAATAATAATAACAACTAAATGATGTTGATGAATATTGTTATAATCACACTTATAGCTAAGTGAAAATTACCTATCATTCCTCAGGAAACTAAACCTTCTAACAACACTGGTAGAAAGAGCATAGACTGGACCATAAGCATCGAGAAAGTACTTAGAACCAAGGATGTAGGATAGTGGCTCATACCTGCAACAAATTAAGAGATCATGTCGATTTTATGAAAAGAATCATGAACAAAGGTAGATGTGATTTAAATACAAGAAACACAATTTAAAAATCACTATTTATTATTTAAGCTCAAACACAAAAAAGTCTTATTATTTTTAAGTGTAGATCATCTCAGAAATTAATTAAGGCAATCACCCATTCCACATCCTTTTAAATAAAGTAATATCTAAATTCTAAAGTAGATCAAGTGAAGTAGAGAGTAACGAGCAAGGTGAGGAATACTCAGAGGTAAACGAGTACCGATCCTTGCTTTGATCAAGCCGATTCTAGCTATGGAAGATTCGGCACCTGCTACTCAAGGATTGTGGAGCACGAGTGATTTAATCGATTCAAGCAAGTCGCCATAGAGGTAAATGAGTCTGATGGATGGGAAACCAGAAAGACATCAACAATTGCCCTATCGACTGGCTCTGATTCGACCTTTATTTTTCCAAATGTGAGAATATCATTTGGAAATATAAGGGGGAGTTTTTAAGAAAAAATACCTCAACTTAATTATCTCATTCTTTATATATAGGAATTTTATACTTAATTATTTAGAATTAATACTTTAATAAATATTCATATCGTTCTTTATTAGCTTTTGATTACAAATAATTATGATAATTATCACAACAATTAACCTACTAATGTCAAATTTTAAATGAAAATTGAGAAACTTATCCCGTGGATACGCACAAGCCTATCAACCTAGTTTTCTAATATAGCTAATATTTTTTGAATTTAAATAATACAAAATATTTAAAGAAACCTTTAAGTTTTATTAATACATAACCAGAATAAATACTTAAAACATGCATATCTTTTTCACAATAGTAAAAAATTATTATATAAGATAGGATTTAGAAACATATAGAAATAAAAAAATACAAATTTAGACAAAGAAGAGAGCATATTTATTGAGGAAAGACTAAAATATTTTAGAATACAACTACATTAAGAAAAAAGAGTTATAAAGACAACTTATACAATTATGTTTCAGAATACATTTAGATTAAGAAAACAAAAATATTTCAGAATACAAACAGATTGAATCTATAAATACTAAAGACTCGTAATTAAAAACTAAAACGCAAACAGAAGTCCTCGTGTTAATAATGAATCGTGTGATTCAAGAGATCTCAACAACAACTTTTTGCTGGTGGTTTATATACGTCCAATTTTCAAACGCTCATAACTTTTTGCTCAAATATCAGATTTGAGCTCATAATATATCAAATCGAAACTACTAAAAAGAGGAACATATATACCAAAAAAAATTTGGATTGGGGAGGGGGGATGTGCCCCACATCCGCCCCCAAATAGCTTCGCCCTTGCATAGATGATCACCCAACATACAAGAAAGCAAAAATAAAGGGGAAACATCAAATGTATAAAACCAAGAGAAAATAATTATAAACTCAATTTTGATGGGGGAGAATAAATAAACAAGGAATTTTCTCTTTCGGATTTATCATTTGAGATCAAAATGCTAACTTAGTTTATATGGATTTGGTCTTACAAGGAATCATTCCATCTTAATGGTTGAGGCCCTAGCATTAAGAATTGAAGTTCAAGATGTTATCAATAAAGAAATCCTGTCTTTCGAGATTGAGGATGACAGCTTGAGCTTCGTGAATGCCATAAATGACTGACTTTTGGATATTCCTCTAGGAAGTTGAGAGCATCCTCTTCTAAGTCTCAGGAAGATGAATTCATAGATCATTTTCCATATTTTCGAGACTCAATTATGTCATGGATTATCTTGCAAAGAATCCATTCAGACTAGGTCTACCCCCTCTCCCAACTAATTCAAAAATTATGCAATAGGACGAGCTACCTCCAGAAGATGTAGTCACTCTTAATTATCTTATTTTAAAATAAGTTACCTTGAATTTATCTTTTACTATGGACACGATTCAAAGCGACTAGCAATAATACTAAAAAAATATTACAACATGGCCGTAAATTTTTGTCTTAAAATTGTAAATTATGGGTGAAAATATTTTTATACCATCATACAGAAATAAAAAATTAAATATAAAAAAGGAACCAAAAACATATAAATACAAATTAAAATTAATCGAGAGCATGACAGAGTAACTCTTGTAACAAACCATCAAATTTGATCACTAGAACTACTACTAAAATTGTCAAGTGTTTGCGTTGAGTTATCTAAAACTACATCTATTGAATATTCATTAACTTTTTCTTGAGACATTGTCTTCTTTAATCGCTCATTGGTGTCCAAAGTTTGTAAATTTGATTCTTGAGAATGGACTTGTATATGATTTTCCTTGGTAGAACTTTGCGGTGCCTCATCATCTGAACTGCTACTGGATTGATCCACTTGTCTATCTTGAATCATAGGAAACAACTTTTGTCTCATGTCTTCTACAACTCTTTCCCTAGAAAGTGCTTTCATTAGTTGTTCATTGGTAGAGAAAGTTTGTGTATGTGATTCTTGAGATGAAACATCTATATTACTTTCCTTCACAAGAGCTTTCTGGTCCATTTCTTCTGAATATGCTTCCATTGGTTTCTCCTTGATATCACTTTTTGAATTAAAACCATTATCTGACTTTTGGCTTTTGTTTGATGCACCTTGAGAAGATGTTGATGATGTATTAATCCGTGTCGAATGATCCATCTTCTTTTCGATCTCTATACATATTTTATCTAACAATATCAAAAAATCTCGCACTATGACAAATAATCTCAACCCTTCATCCTTACTAGAGTTACCATGGAAGTAATCTATTGTTTTCTTCACTAATTCCATTACTCTTTTCTCCTCTGTTAAAAGCAATGTTATTTCACCTTCCGATTCCTCCACAAAATCTCTTAGTGCACGATAGAATCGACTTTCTTCTCCTAAATTTTGCATCTCTTTTGTTAAGAAGTCTTTAGATTTTAGCAACGAACGCCCAAGTTTTGCCACTGTTGATGTCAACGCATCGGAATCTACAATTGCTGCTTTTTTAATAACCTCAAGCTCAATACTCAAACCTGAGACCACTTGGAGGCCAAGGATATGAAAGTTTTCCATAGCACCAAATGTGGCATCCTCAGTAAAATCATCGGATGCTATGCTAGAGACGCTACAATTTTCTTTTGCAGCACGAGCAACTTTTATGCCTTCACTTCGGATAATTTCTTGTACCACAAAATGTAATAGTGTTGTCTTTCCATCTTTTCCTTTCACATCAGCGAGCTTTAAAAGAGTGTCAAGTTTGAATGCTTGTGCACCACCACGATAGGTACCATCATTCATGCGATTACCTGTTTTTAACACCGCCTCCAACAACTTCATGAATAATCTACTACTTCTAAGCTTATTGGAAGCCATCTGGAATTCAAATAAAAAATATTTTGACTAAATTAACAAATTGATAAAGTAATGTTTCACAAAATGTTAAAAAGAAATTACACATAACAAAGATGGTTATAAACTTAAACTTTATACTACATTGATGCCTTATGGATTTTAGAGATATGACAATTTTTTAATTAAGAAAAGATATTATTCTTGATTTTAGACATATGACAATTTTTAATTATGAAAAAGATACCATCCTTAACTGTTTCATCTTTCAAGCTATGGACTATTAAGTTGTTCCTTTTTTATTTTTAGGAATTGATTTTATTTAGTGAGGTTTGTATTAGATCTTATATAATATTAAAAGATAATAATATTAAAAAAATATGATTAATAAAATATACCGTCTTAAAAAAACTAATAAAAATATATTATTTTATTAAAAAATAGTGCTAGAAAAAGAGAGTAAATCATTATAAAATGAACCAAAAGTATAATGTTGAACAAAAATATACAATTATTATTCAGATGGAAGCATAGGGTGATAACTCATGGTGGCAAAATTTCAATAATATAATATTATTGACAATAACTATCTTTCAATAATTTTTTTTTATAACCTCTAAGCCTAACTATTCTAGAGTACTAGCAAATTTAGAATATTTGTTAATTTGTTAGGATAATATATTGAGGGAAATGCACAATAAATATATATGTATAGGAAAATAAAAAATAATAGAACAACAATAATAAAGAATTGATATGAGTTAATTGATTCACCTCTAGAGTGACAAACGACTCCTTCAAACTAGAAACTTCTTCTTTAAAAGTCATCATAAACAATAAGCATTCCATTCTTTTATATGCAAATGGAATGTCAACCAACGCCTTTAGGAATCGCTCAGCAGGACTTATCTGAGAAATATCACCACTAAATAGTCGAAGCTTCAATTCTTCATCACTGGTTGGTGCCATTTTTAGCAGAGTTTGTAATAGTTCTATTGGAAGCTCATTTCCTGCTCTAGTTAAGAGTTGAATAACCATATTAGCTACTAAGCTATAACAACACGACATATAAAAAAACATGGTTTACAATTAAGAAAATTATAGTTTATGTTTTCTCTATTTTTAAGTTATAAATATATTTTAAATACCAAATAATATAATACGGTGAGAGATGATTTTTACCATATTGTCACGTGATACGACAAGCGAAATAGAAGAGAATAAACTTCCTATATTATAATGTCACATTTAAAGGAGAATATATCTGATTCACATTTGCGCTCAATTAGTAGGCGATATATGCACATTTTTATTGTTATCTAATTGTACTTAAGATTAATATAAATAAAAAGTACTTTTTCATGTTGTCCTAATAAAAGATCTCACATGATTATGATGACGAGCTTTAAGATACATTATTTAATCTAAAATTGATACTTTAAGTTATTGCGTCTATTGTAGGGCACATGAGAAGCAAAGTTTTTTTTGTGCAAATTTTAGAACAAATATATAAATCAACTTTTGTGCATATGTCAAATTAATAAGTAGATAATGTAGCTATTATGTGAATCAACACAAGTTAGAGATAATATATGTTCATGTGATAGATTGTATAATATAGTTAGTTAATAATTTATAAATGGACAACCAAATTTGTGTTGGATTTGGTGTAAATAAAAAAATTAATATGAAGAGAGAACTTGCCTTCCATAAGGGCGTCACACACCTCCTTTGTTGTAACATTGAGTGCTTTTAAAAGAATTGATAAATTTTGTGCCTTTTTAGATTCAATTAGATGTATTATAGTTGTTGAAGAACTTGATTTCTTGCCTCTATCACCATTATGTCTTTTCTCCTCTGGATTATATCCGAAAAGTGATTCGATCTTCTCCTCATTGAACCTGAAAAAAAAAAAAAGACAACTCATCACAATAAAATTAATGATGCCAATTTAAGACTTTTTTTGGTCGAAATGCCAATTTAGACTTTTGCTAATGGATAATTAAATTTAACACAATTTCTTAAGCATTATGCAATAAGTTTTATAGAAAAGTTTTATTTCAATAATATGAGTTTTAGTGTAAACTCATATAGATATCTTGATGCTTCATTCAAATCATTTTGTTGTTTAAGAGACAGAATATTATAAAGTGAATTGCATTGATTAAAAAAATGCCTAACAATATTAACTGGTAACTAGTGTTAAAAATCAGGCAAATTACATTTACACGTGAATATGAAGTCAAGTAACTTATTGTAGTAACATTACTTTATTATATTTTTATACAATAGCTTTTTGATTGTATACTTTTTGAGGAATGCAAAATTATAATATTCTTTCATCAACAAAATTAATATGAGCTATATCCCAAACTGGGTCAATGTTGTTGTTGTTGTTGTTTTATTTAACAAATATTCATATAAATTTCAAATATAAAACGTAATAGATACAATAAAGTGAACAAAAGATATTATATATCTTACTGGAATGACCCTGCTTTGATTTCGTCCCACACCATTGTTTGAGCAGGGGTAGCAAGAACTTTATCCCAAAAGAATGGCTTAAGTTTTGTTCTATTAGAATTAAATTGGGTAGCAACCCCAGTTGTAGCACTAGAAGATCGTGGTTGTTGGTTACTAGGTTTTGGGGGTGCCGGTGGACATGGACCTCGAATAGATCTAATGGGTGGTGTTGGTGGTGGGTGAGGTTTAGGAGGGGGCGGAGGTGGTGCAAGTCCTCGAGAATTCGATTGAGAAGGAGGTGGTGGTGGTGGAGCAATGTGAGAACGAGTAGGAGGAGGTGGCGGTGGTGGTAGAGGAGGAGATTTACATGTATTATTACTTAATACATCTTCCTTTCCAGGAGGAGGTTTTAAAGGAGGTATTTCATCAGAACTTCTCGAGGCATATGAAACAATACTAGTTGAAGTAGCTCCATGAGTTGAAATGTGCAAAGACTCGTCTTTTTCAAAGTCTTCATGCTCTGAAATATGTGCAAGTATAACAAATTATACAAAAATAAAGAAAGTAGTGTCTCAAGCTCTCTTTAATCAGTCCAAATCTTCTATTATAGTATGTGCTACCCATAATGTCTCATAACATAAAGTACTAGTATGGTACATTACAATAAAATAACACTATGTGCTTTTGTTTTTTGTATTATAATACTAGTACTTTATGTTTGAAATCTTATTGGTATCATATCGATCTCATGGTATAAAATTATGGACCATTGTTTAATGATAAAATATAAAAAAGATTACCATTGTTTTCAGCATCATTTTGAGATAAAAATGGAGTCTCATCTTTTGAAGGTGGATCTTCATCATTCTTCGCACAAACCAACAAGACCATTGTCATGATAAACAATGAGCCTACTATACTTATAGAAATCGAAGCAAGTATTTCCAATTGGCTCTTCCGACCTCCATTTGTTGATTGAACTTTTGTGTTTAGTTTTTTGGCCCTTGGTGATGGTGGTTGTGGAAATAGCTCATTTCTATCAACCTTATTACTTGAAGTGCTTGACAAGTATCTTTTGGGGTGTTCTTTTGATGAAAGGTGGATATTTATGTGGTACTCCTTTGAAAATATTTTATTTATATATCTATATTTTTTTGCTAATGATGGCTTCTTTAAAAATATGGATGCTGAGGATCTTTTGGATGATAACTCAACATTCATGCTAAGCTCATGTTCTTCATTGATAGCGTGAAAATCCCATTTCCCAATATTGCTTAAACACTCTGAAAGAAGCTGGTGAAAGTATTCTTCACGATTCCAAGCAACCCTTGGAAATTCATGGTCAAATCTTTGAATAACTTTTTTAACTTGTACCAATTTCTCTTGACAACTTGCACGAATGTAATCATCCTACCATTAAAATGATAGTTTTTAAATTAAAAAATTATTCAAACTTATAATAACTATATTTAAGAATATGATATGCTACATCACTCTTAATTAAAAGTATTGCTATAATTAAACATTAACAAGTAAAAATAAGAGAAAAGAAGGTACTTTACGTAATAATTAAAATGCTCAAAATCTTACCTTTTGGTGCTCTCTGACCATGATCTCCGAAGAAGATGAAAGTTGATTAGCTACATGTTGAAGATAATATACCCTTGCTGTGACAATTTGGTGATTCAAACTCCACCCGAAAAATAAAATTACAACAAAAATAACAACATAAAAATAATTATTTAATCTTCTTATCTCCATATTATGATTATTATATAGCAAGCATAAAGTTTCTCGTTTTCATCCCATGCATTACAAATTCCTCATACAGTACGTTTGCATTTCATAACTAAAAACACAAGATTGAAAAAGGAGATTCAAAAATTACAATGGACTCTCTCCCCTCTCCAATTTCTTTCGAGGCGAAGTAGTATATTCACTATACCCAAAAAGCATGTTTAACCTCAAAAGAATGAATTTGTCTGTTTGTTATCTCACTGATAGGATGAAAAATTAAAAAGAATCATGATTTCAACATTTAAAAAAATAAGATTCTTGTTTTGTCACAAAATGTGAAGAAATACAAATCAAATACAAGGAAGAAAGGAAAAAATCACTAAATTGGGGATCTAAACATGAAGTTGAAACAAGTGCCAATATAACTAACTACGAAAAGACAGGAAAAAAAAGTGTTAGTTTAGTTATGGTAACTAGCATTTTGCGCGAGAAAAGTGGAAGAAATGAAGTGATGTGAATTCTTTTCGATATCTTAAAAAAGAAAGAACATAACGAGGAAAAAATTAAAAATAAAATCTTGGTTAATAATTTGTTTGTTTAGTCGTGTTGGAAACAAATTTGGTTGGTATTATCAAATCTAATTTGACTAAAATAATTTTAAATGTGTGGAGGACTTTATATAATCATGATAGATTTGTTAATCCTAAAACAATAAAATTCCAACTTAGAAATATTCTTATACTCGGGTGACTCTAATAAAATCTATACAAAATTTAATAGTTTATATTAACAAAAATCTCATTTAGATGCCATATGTGATGGATCATGGTAGTTTAGGGATACACTTGCACGTAATGCAGAAAACTTGCATAAATGACAGAGAATCCAAGGAATGAGTTCTCATTGCAGATGGATGATAAAACACTTGGCAAGAATTAACTACCGCGTGTTTAGATTGAATCATTATATATTTTCTCTAGGTGAAAAGTCTCAAAAACTATAACTGTTAGAGAGATAGAGTGTCATATAAAAACCAATTCTTCTTTTTATTTTTATTTTGTATAATCCGATAAAATAACAAGCATTGTATGGTTTTGGTTAAAATTAAAACTATTACTTGTCTAAAAATGTTGGAATTACCAATAAGGTTTAACTCAAGGACAAAACTATGGTTCAGGAGAAGGAGAATTTAGATTTTTCCTTTTGGTTTTGAATTATATGAATTCAATGAAATTCTTGTAGTGTTCGTTGAGTTAATTACACCGCCGATAGTATTCACGACACCACCTAGCTCCTACCATTACACCATCACTAGCCAACCTCCAATTCTCCTTCTCGCGCCGTTGTTGAGCATCCCGCCATTCCACCACCAAGTCTTGATAGCACAGTAGTTACTTGGGTGTGCTAATTAAATTCTTTGATCTCCAATGCCATGGGTAATAGTTGTTTGTTGTTTTTTAATTTGGGAGCTAGAACAAGCATGGTTAATTATGTTCTTATGAATGGTTAGAGTTTAATTAATTTAGTTAGCTTAGAGCTGTCTACGTTCAAGTGGTTGAGTTAGGAGCTAAATGGGTTAGGGGTGGCCGGGTGTGGCCATGTGCTTCGGTTGTGATTTAGAGGGGTACGGTTAAGGATTAACTAGTCCAATGAAGTTGATGTGGCTTACGTTCATATGGGGAGTTTTTACAAGAAGCTAGTGACATGGGTTAACCTAGAGTAACTTAATTGTTTTAGTAAGAAAGATAGTTGAAAAGAAAGTTACATACACATATGTTCAAAATGTGGAGTTTAATATAGGGTGGGTTAAGTGTAGAGTTGGGTCAAACGGGTCGGTCAGGTCGGGTTCAGGTCCGGTTATTTCGGGTTCGGGTTGAGCCGGGTTCGGGTCGTAACGGGTCATCGGTCAAATCGGGTCGGGTCAAGTCGGGTTTTCGGGCGGGTCGGGTTGACGGCTACAGGTCAAGAAAATCGAATTTTTTACAATTATTAAAATATTATTTTATTTAAAAATGATATTTAACAATAATCTATTATTTTTATATATTTTAATAATAAAATATATTATAATTTTCAAAAGATATTATTTATATTCTAAAAATATAAAAAATCGGGTCAACCCAACGGGTTTCGGGTTTGAACCCAACGGCTTTCGGGTCTATCGGGTTCAATTTATTTTGGGTTTCGGTTCAAATTTTCGGGTCTTGACCCTAAAATTTTCGGACGATTCGGGTAGGTTTTTCGGATCGGGTCAGCTGACAGCTCTACACTTAAGTGCCATTTTCCCCCTTAAATATTGAAAGAACTCCATGAGCAAAGAATGTCTGTTTGCTGCATACAATGGGAAAGCAGAAGCAACAGGTGATTTCCCGCTTCTTTGCTCCCAAACCCGCCGATTCCCTTCCGCTTCCAAATCCGCCGACGCCGCCCCCAAAAATCTCCGCCACGGTCGAATTCTCGCCGTCCAAACGCGCCCGATCCTCCCAACTCCCCTCTTCTTCCCCTCTCCAGCCCTCCAAAAAGCCCAAGCTTTCACCCCATACCCAAAACCCTATCCCCTCCGTCCCACAATCCAATCCCATGCTTCACCAGAAGTTCCTCCAGAAGCTTCTAGAACCGCCGGACCACCTTCTGGAACCTTCCATTCAGAAGCCATCATCGCCCATATGCCCAAACCCAAAGTACACTCCGCTTGAGCAGCAAGTGGTGGAGCTCAAGGGTAAATACCCAGATGTTATGTTGATGATTGAGGTGGGTTATAAGTACAGATTCTTCGGTAAGGATGCTGAGATTGCCGCTAGGGTTTTAGGTATTTATGCCCATGTTGATCATAACTTTTTAACTGCAAGTGTACCCACATTTAGGCTGAATGTTCATGTGAGGCGGCTTGTGGGTGAGGGGTATAAAGTGGGTGTTGTGAAGCAGACTGAGACTGCTACTATTAAGGCTCATGGGTCTAATAGATTGGGTCCTTTTTGTCGCGGGTTGTCGGCTTTGTACACGAGGGCGACAATTGAAGCTGCAGAGGATTTGGGTGGTGTTGGTGGTGAAGAGGGTTGTGGCTCATTCTCTAATTACTTGTTTTGTGTGGTTGAGAGAGAGGTTTTGCCTGATAATGGAGATTGTGCGGTGGAAAGTGGATTTCATACCAAAATTGGAGTTGTTGCTGTAGAGATATCAACAGGGGATGTAATGTATGGGGAGTTTAATGATAACTTTATGAGGAGTGAGCTTGAGGCTATGCTTTTGAGCTTGTCTCCTGCTGAATTGCTTCTGGGGGAACCTCTATCAAAGCAAACAACAAAGGTAAAGGTGCTCCTAAATATTGTATTCGTGCAAGTCTTATTTGTCATGTGAGGCGATTTTGCTGCTCATAGAGTTGGAATGTACGTTATATTTGTATGTTTTTGTTTGATAACATTAAAGCACATAATGCTTGCGTGTCTGTCTTTTTGCATTTATTTCTGCACTTGCCATATAGAGAAACTCAGGAATTGCAAGTCAGAAATGGTTTTGCAGAATTTAAAATTTCTAAGCATTCATGACTTGGGTCCTTTTTACTACGATTTTAGAGCTACCTTATATTAGGTATTGAATTTGACCAAAAGTTTTCCCTTGTGCATGTGTAAAATCAAATGAAAGAAGAGAGTATTGTGTGGTACTGTAGGAACTGGAATGAGCTGCGCAGAGGCTCAATAAATATGCCTATTAATTCAGAATCTAGATCTCTGAGTTCAATAAATGATTTGATCGGTGTTTATGTCTAAAGAAAAACGCGTTAGGTTATAAAGTATGAACAATCTGCTTTCAAGTTAAAGGCATCAAGTTAATGTATTTGTTCCCCCGAGCAGCATTTCCATATAATTATATTATTTTCCAGGCTAACGCTCTCAAAATTGCTCTATATATTTCCTTCGTAGTTGCTGTTAGCATATGCTGGACCTGCCTCCAATGTTCGTGTGGAACGTGCTTCATATGATTCCTTTAAGGACGGTGGTGCTCTGGTGGACTTAATGGCCTTATTTGAAGATAATGGAGAAGAGGAGCCAGAACAGAACAAAAACTGTAATGCAGAACATGCGGTTGAAACCCAGGAGAAGCCAATCAAGGTGTCACACTATATTTTTTTTTCTTTCAATAGGATCCAAGGTGTGACCTAATGCATACTCCTCTTCCACTTTATATCCTACTGTCCTATTTCCTATGTGGTGTTGAAATCAATGTTGGTACCTGCCTTATTATCTGATTTGATGCTGGTCAAATATGCAAACTGAAAGTCGCTCTATATTGTATCCATGCCAATTACATAGTTATAAGGTATTCAACTGAAAGTCGCTCTATATTGTATGCATTCCAATTACATAGTTATAAGTTATTCAGTGATGTTTTTATCCTTAGATTGTTATGCTTTCACTTTATTCAGCTTCTATATCTGTACCTCTTTGTTTGTTCTATTTTGTGGAATTACGTGTGTGAACATGTTTATAAATCAAGCATTTGGCTCCTCATTCTTTTGTAATTGGAGCTGGGTGTTTTGCTACAAACTCAGTTGCTTTTTGCAGACTTTCTGTTTATAGTGCTTACTTCTATGTCACTTGTATATAACTTCCACAAACTTATTTCTTATTCTTTGGATATATCATCTTGGCTATAGAGCATCATGGCTATGCCTGGTTTGGCTGCTCAAGCATTGGCCTTAACTTTTCAACATCTGAAACAATTTGGTCTTGAGAGGATAATGCTCCTTGGGGCTTCTTTTAGGCCTTTCTCAAGAAGCATAGAGATGAGTCTCTCAGCAAATGCACTTCAACAATTAGAGGTATTTGGTGGTGTTAATATCCATTTTTGATATTGAGAGGCTGTTTATACTATGCTTTATTTTCAACTTCTTTTAGTAATTTATATTAGGAGATGAGTAATAACAATGATGCATCTTAATTTATGTCTTAACTTCATCTGCTTGTCTGATACAAAATAATAATACACCTTTATTAGTGAACTTTGATGCTCTGCAATCGCAGTCAATGGTAGTGGATGTGCCAGCTAGTCAATTATATATTTTAGTTCTTCGCTCTGCCTCTTCCACATTTTTCTTCTATTTTAGGTATATTATTCAAGAGAAAAAAAGTTACAGATAAACTGAGTCTGATAAGCAATGTGACTACATGTCTTCGCATGGATTACATGTTCCAGTTCTGTCATTATTGCTGGTATTTGACTCCTAATAATTCTATCACCCCCATTATTTGTTCTGGCTCCGACCCCTAGTTATGTAACTTATGTGAACTAATTTTGCTGCACTGAAACATATGTTCCTGTACAATTCTATCATCCTCGCTTAGATGTCCACTCTCCTGTACAGGTTTTGAGAAATCACTCTGATGGTACTGAAACTGGGTCATTGCTTCAGACTATGAACCATACCCTGACAATATTTGGTTCAAGGATGCTGAAGCACTGGGTATGGATATGAAAAAAATACTCCATTTGAAATTGCTCATGTTCTTCTTTTATTTTGGTAGCTTATTGATAAATTATACAGGTAACCCACCCTTTATGTGATAGAAACACGATAATTGCCCGTCTTGATGCTGTTACTGAGATTACTGAATCCATGGGAGGATCTAAGAGCTCTGGTTTACTAGAGGAGGTTAAGTCTGACACTGGAGTTGTTCATCCTGAAATGCAGTGTATACTGTCTTCAGTTTTGACAACTCTAGGACGGTCAACTGATATTCAACGCGGTATCACAAGAATCTTCCATCGTACTGCTACTCCATCTGAGGTAATTTAAGTGCTTGCTAGATTTGTCAACATCATATTGCATATAGAGTTAGATGCATATCTGTCAATTTTTTCCCTTGTATCTTATCTACGTCTCATTTTCCCCTTGTACAAACATGCATATCATTGATTCTGTGTGCTAGCAGCTCCTGAAATACTGAAATTTTCAGTTTATTGCAGTTGTTGAGGCCATTTTGTTTGCTGGAAAGCAACTTTTACAACTCTGTGATGGGGAAAAAGATGATGATGTAGTAGAAGGTCATGTAAATGTTCAGTCTTCATTGTTGCGAAAGCTTATTCAGACTGCTTCTTCATCTACTGTGATAAGCAGTGCTGCCAAACTTCTATCTAGTCTAAATACAGAAGCTGCTCTTAAAGGAGATATGTTGAACCTCATCAATGTTTCTGCGGATCAGTTTCTTGAGGTTTCTTGCTAAACTCTTCTCTCCTCTTTTTGCAAAGTATCGTCTTATTGACTGCCTCTGCAGCTCTGCTAACCATTATACGATGATCCATCCTCTCAGGTTGGTGAAGCTCGAGTAGAGGTTGAATTAGTTAATGAAAAGTTGGATTCCTTGATACAGACATATCGCAAGCAGTTAGGAAGGCGAAACTTGGAATTCCTTAGTGTTTCAGGGACTACACATTTGATAGAGGTTATACATTTCATTTATGATTCTACCACTTGGGGGCTGTTCCGGTGAACCCAAAGAAAAATGGTTTTCGAAAATAATGATTTAAAAAAAAGGTTCATCCCGGATTTAAAAAAAAGTTGAGCTTCCTATAATTGAAAATTAAAAGTGCAGCTTCATCGAGATGAGGTTTGGGGAAATGAATTTCGGCCAAAAAATAAAACTATTTTTTCGGTTGGGCTGAATGTATTTGTACTAAATAATTCTTTATTTTCAAAAATCCTATTTTTTGAGTTGTGCCAAACAATTAGTTTGTCCCACTTCGTAGAAGGTACAGAAATTCGTAGGCTGTCATTTGACATGTTCATACTGTCTAACCCTAGAGGGCCAGATTGAATACTCAGATTATGATGTTGACTTGGGGAACATGCCACTTACTTTTGAGCCTATTTTCTGAGAGTATATTTTAAACAAATTCAATAAAAAATGAAACATAAGCATGGGATGGGTAAGTATATTTCACCTTCTACTGGGGATTCACTGTTCTAAATCCTTACCTTTTGCAATGGTGATGTCCTTCCCTCTCTTTCTGTTTTTCTTCTCTTTGAAAATGAAGCTGTGCTTTAAATTTACAGTTGCCTTCAGAAGCAAGGGTTCCTCCATCCTGGGTGAAGGTGAACAGTACCAAGAAAACAGTTCGTTATCACCCACCTGAAGTCTCAACTGCATTAGATAAGTTATCATTGGCAAATGAAAAGTTGACACTTGTTTGTCGAGCTGCATGGAATAATTTCCTTGGGGAGTTTGCTAAGCATTATCTAGAGTTTCAGGCATGTGTGCAAGCACTTGCTGCATTAGATTGTTTGCACTCACTTGCAGTTCTCTCTAGAAATAAGGTCAGTTTTTATATTTTCTTTATCTGGGTAATGATTTTTCATTATTGTTATCATTAGGTAGATGGTGAATAATATGTGTTATGATTCCAGGATTATGTTCGACCTGTTTTCGTGGATAATAATGAACCAAACCAGATACAAATTGCATCTGGTCGCCATCCGGTATGTTGTGATTAATCATGGCTGCCAACTTGCCATTCAAAGTCAACATAATTCTATTTTGCTTATGACCAAAATCTAATCCACCCAACTATTTCACTAGGTTCTCGAATCTATGTTACAAGACAATTTTGTCCCAAATGATACTAGCCTGTGTGCTGAAAGAGAATACTGTCAAATAGTTACTGGACCGAACATGGGTGGCAAGAGTTGCTATATTCGACAAGTTGCTCTTATAGTCATCATGGCTCAGGTACCTTGAATTTTCTTCTACCAAAGCTATTAGCAATTATATTTACTTCTCTGTGGCATGAATAAGAACTTATCCTTGTGCAATTATGCATCTCTAATCCTTGTCCTTATTCACTCTTTTGAGAATTAGGAACTAAGATTTTTGCAGGTTACTGTCAGATTAGCGTTCTTAATTTTCTTCAATCTCTATGGATAGTATTCACCAGTTCAGTGTTCACTAAGGAGAATTTTAGTTTTATTTATTATTTTTTTTGTTTGGGATATATGCTCTAGGTTGGATCCTTTGTACCTGCAAGGTCTGCTAAACTTCATGTTGTGGATGGCATCCACACAAGAATGGGTGCTTCTGACAATATCCAGCAAGGGCGAAGCACATTCATGGAAGAATTAAATGAGGCTTCTCACATTATCCACAATTGCACCTCAAACTCGCTGGTTATTATGGATGAGCTAGGGAGAGGAACAAGCACGCATGATGGAGTAGCAATTGCCTATGCTACTCTGCATTATCTCTTGGAGCAAAAAAGATGTATGGTCCTGTTTGTCACCCACTATCCTAAGATTGCTGATATCAGGAAACAATTTCCTGATTCTGTCGGGACATACCATGTTTCTTATCTGACATCAAAGACAGATAGCAGTGACGGTGAAGAGGGTTTTTTGAAGGAGCCTGATGATGTCACGTACCTTTATAAGTTGGTACCTGGTATCTCAGAGAGAAGCTTTGGATTCAAAGTTGCTCAGCTTGCACAGGTAGCTGCTCTCTTTTACTAAGGATTTTGGAAGAAAAAAAAACATTTGTTTTTGCTTGGCAGAAATATCTTCAAATGATATATGTCTTTTTTTGAAGCCTTCATCTAAGAACCTTAAATAATTTCTCATAAAATGCATATAGTCAGAGTGGCGAGTAACAGATATAAAATACAAATTCTGTTAAATTGGCGTTGAAAAAGATGGCGATTGATGGGAGTCTTTAATGTTACCATTTGTACTTTCAAATGTTAACTATGAATTTCTTGCTCACTGACAAGTATTCATTGCTGCCTGGTTCTCAGCTTCCAGTATCATGCATCCAAAGAGGTATAGTGATGGCTGCAAAGTTGGAGAGGTTAGTGCAACGGAGGAAGGAAGACAAAAACGTTGCAACAGATAATCATCTGATTGGTGTTTGCAGGACGTTTTTCCGGTCTCTGAAGTCCGCATTAGGAAACAGTGATGAGGAAATCAGTTTTGGTTATTTGAAAGACGCCCGGAACACCGCAGCAGCCAAACTAGCATCGAGGTAAAACATGAGAAAAAGAAAAAAAAAAATAGACGCAAATTTATAAACATGAAATTATAGGCAACAGTTTGGGGTGCATCCTCATGCTCATTGGCTTTTATACACTGCCTTTGAGATGGATTTAGCCCCTATATCAATTTTGGTGCATTCTAACTAAATTCAGTTATTATTGTCACATAGCTGAATTTCAGTTTTTCTTGGGTCTATCGAGCATACCCCCTTTCCCTTGGATAGGGGTACCCCCATCTTGACCCCCCAGATTCCGCTGTAGTGGAGCCTCACTGGGTCAATGATGGTGTTGATGAAATTATAGGCAACCGCAACAGTATCACTGTCAGTATTTTATCCTCAGAATTCTCATTTTTATCTTATATTTTTGCCTCGTTATGTCTTTTTATTCTCTTTTAGCTTGTAAAAGTTTTCTTATGGCAGTTAGGTTTCTCATTGATATGTAATCTCAGGTAAAAGGACAGCTGGAGGCGTTTAGGGGTGAAAGATCCTGCTGATTAGCATTGTAAAGACTGGTCATAGACTAATAGCTCCCTAGAAGTACATAGAAATGAAGCACAAGAAAGGCATCTTCATTGGGCGAAATTTTGTGTACGAGTGGCATTTTGCAGCTTGAAGCCTTTTTTGTATTGAGCATGTGTGGATTTTTTTCCCTTTCATGCCCTAATTATATTGAACATGAGCATGTAGTAAGAAATAATGCTTCGACAATGCTAGTATAAAGGTTTTAATTGCTCATGTGTAGTATGGTGGTTCCATTTTCACTTTATATTATCTTACCATTAAAGCAATTCGTACAATGTACATAGTAGATTGAATTAAGAATAAGCAGGTTTTTCCATTTTTAGGCAAGTCCTAGTCACATTAGCTCTATATGTTTACTCTTTAAGTTGTACATAAGGAGGGCCTTACTCGTAACATTTGTTTGTGACTTAGTAAAAACTAGTATAACATGTGTAGTGTGGTTTTAAGTAAGCTAATATTTAATTTTTTGCATATTGAAAGATTGAGTTGTTACGAAAGTGTAAATGGATAAATTATGATTATACATTGCCATTCTAAAGCAACAAGCAAGCATTCTACAGCACTTCTTTTGACACAAACATCATACAGACACTTGCTTTACCACATACAACAGAACTCAAGAAGATGAATAGTCTTTCCTGTTTGCCAGGAACTCTCTGAGCTCCCTCGTCTTTCTCGCGTTCTCAACAGATCTCTCAAACTCTGAGTCACTCATCAGATCTATAACGTCGAGTTCTCTCATCTTTCTCGAACGCTCAGGAGATTCCTCTGACTCACTCAAATCGATAATTTCACCTGTTTCAACCTGAAGCTTTGAGACATTGTACTTCTTCAACTTAGGCTGTGGAGATGGACTCAAGAGACTGATCACATCCCTTTCCACAACGCCATTAGGAATAGGTTGTTGTGAATAATGACTCATGTCGGTTTCTTGATATTTTGTATTATTCTGGCAGCCGACGGATTCAATATCAAGTAGTAAGCTCTGGAGCTGTTGATCTAGCTCCACCAATGTATCTTCTTTGTTCTTCAATGGAGGATTCTTTCTGGGTCTTGGTTTCTGATGGTGGTTCTTTTTCTTCTTCTTCTTCTTCTCATCTCGGTTTTGTTCAAACTCAGTGATCTTCTCAGGACAGGCACTGGAAAGATGGCAAATTTAGTCGGGTTATTTGAAATTTAATTAAAATCACATGCCCATTTTAATATATAACTACTATAAGTAAAGATTCCTATTAAAGGTGAATTCATCATACAATTCTCTTCAAGTTAAGATGACTCTAAACAGCTCATATATATATTGTAGAGGAATTTAGTTGAGTTATGCATTAATAAGGTTTTATCATTTAGCCAAGGAAGCATGTGTTGAAATGAAGATATTTACCTCTCTACAAGTTCAGCAGGGACTACAGAGGTGTTATGAACACCAAACCATTCCCACTCAACTTGGAAGCACTCTTTTCCTTGGATCTTTCTCGGTTTGACAATTCCAGATATAGGGCATTTGACAGGCATCTGCAGAAGGAGATAAAAGAATTTAGCATCCACCTAGAACTTGAACTAGTTTTGCTTTATGTGTCCAGTGTATTACATAAATTCTTCTACCAAAAAAAGGTTAATTCAGTTCTATTTTCACATGTGTGAATGAGCATAATGTAATTTCTGATATGCCAAGAACTAAGATTACGAGAACACATTTATTTTTGCCTCACCTCTTCAAGAGGAATCCTTGCCCCCAATTGTGAAGATCTTGCACGCAAATTGGCAAATCTCCGCAAATCCCTTTCAACAATCTTAGGAAGGATATATTCATCTGTAATAGAAATTGAAAGGAATCAAAGATGAATGTGAGGGACTTCAATTCAATTTTTAACAAAGGCATCTCTGATTGTGGGTTTATCAAGTAATGAATTACGTCTTTGAATCTTCTTATACAAGGGAGAGTTGAGAGACCTGTTTTCTCTGGAGGCCAGTCCAAAAATTGAGCACATATTTGTTGAAGCCTGATCTGCTGAAATGGCTGCACTGCAAGAGCCCTGCATCAACAAAAAAAAAATCATTTGACTTTGAATCACGAGTCAGGTGATAAACATCTGAAAAGATAAGTATATGAAATGTTAAAACTATTAATGCTTTGCATCTTTAAAACGCAAGACAATCACCATATTGGAACAGAAGATGAGAAAATCCTTGTAATAGCAGATGAAGATTATCTTAACCCATGTTAAGCTATATTTAGCTGGATTTAGATGCACAAAATTCACATCAAAAGAAACATTTTAACCAACCAAAAATAATTTTCTTTTACAAATATTTGCTCAGACCCAACACTTTTAATATGAATACTCAAAAGCTTATAACACTCACAATGATCTGAAGGATCGGAAATTTACCTATATACAGCGTCAGAATCTGCAAGATGACACTTGGGATTCAGAAATGCATTTATCACTTCAGAGATCTGATCATTCTTTTGAGGCTGCTGCATGGTTCCTACAATATTAAACCAACAGTTCACTCTGCACCGTACTATACTCACATAGAACTTAAACAGATAAACACAGGGATTTTGGTAAGAGTATGTCAAATAGGCGCATTCTAGAGTAATAGAATTAGTGCTCTAAAAACGCTAGGTGGATCCTGGGCCGCCTAGGACCTAGGCGAGACAGGATGAGCTAGTGCCACCTAGCCTGTCTTTTAGAACAGTTGTGAGTAGAATACTCTTCGCCTAGAAAGAAAACAGGGCTATCGCATAATTACATTTCTAATCCCTCCACACACAATCATACACAAGTATGTACTTGCTAGAGCGTCCAGCCAAGCAAATCATCCTTAAAAAGAACTTCGGTGGGCAAAGAAATTTTGCAAAAATATGCACTACTTCATTGCTTTAAAAAGGTGAAGTGTTTTTACTTAAAGTGGAATTATGCTTTCTTACTTTTCACATCAACCTTGACCAAAATCAATTATACATATATGAGAATGCATGATTTTTTCCACTTCTTTAACAGTTCAACCTACCGTTGTTTTTTGTTAAGTAAATCAAGCAATTCTCTTTGTTGTCACTCTTCACAACTTGTGCTTGTTTCTTTGATGTTTTTGACTTCTTCAGAGAGGATATTCCTTCTGATGCAAGATGTTCAAGAATAGCATCTTCGCCAATTGATTTAATGAATTGACATGCTGCATCCTGTTGTCATTAAACATTCAAATGGAGCCTAAAAGATAATATTCACAAAACAAATGAAGTATCAAGCAATGACAATGAACAGTAGATATCCCAAGCAGCCAAGCTTACCGGTCCAATTCCATGGACTCCACGAGAGTAATCACAGCCTAGAAGAAGTGCTAAAGCAATCTGAAGGGTAAAAATTTTGTAGTCAGCAAACATCTTTATGTTGCCCCACAATAAAAGATGAATAAAATTAGAGCATCATCAGGACCCAATAATTTTTCATAGAAAATCGAGATAAGAGAAGGCATTCTCATTCATTATACACCAGCAAGGATAAGTATTTTTCACTCTCAAGAGTATTATGATTACCACAACAGACTCACATGCATTCTGTCCAATGCTTTGGAGATTTCTAGAAGTGTTTTTACAACAGTAAATTTTCTTAAATTTTTTTTATAGTTTATTTAAAAGGGAGGTGCCAACTTAGCTTTATAGCTTTCTTTAGAATCTTATATGGATAACACATAGAAAAATTACCAATGAGTTCCTTCCAAAACCAAGTTTATTTTGTATGTCTTCCATGTCATAGCAAACAACATAACCACCTTCTCCTACAGAAGAAAGCCAACATTATTAGAAGAAAAAAATAATGCCGAGTAATTCCAGGAAGATGAGCTCCAGTTTGCTCACCGATACAAATTTCCCTGTAAACTGTCTTTGCACCAAAGAGAAAAATATCTGAATCCGAAGAGAAACAGCCATCCTGACAGAAAAAGGGGGGAAAAAGATATAGTAAGGCCAAATAGTACTCATAAACACACCCGTTTGACTACATTGTGGATTAAGTACACTATTGATCAAAATGAAAACAAATATAGATACGCATCAAAAGCAAACCCTTCACTTAATTTTAAAAGCAAGAGAAAGACAGCTAACAATCAGTACTCACACAAAGTGATGCAGAATTCAACAATGCACATTGTGCTTCAGCTTCCTCAATCCTGAAAAAACCATTTACAAGGTCAAAGCATACTTGAAACACAACAGGCACAAATATAAGTACAAGTTAGTAGAAAAGATTACCCTCCCAGGCAAGGAATGCCAAGTGCCAAACCAAGGACCTTAGCCTCTTTAATCATGCGTGAAAATTCAGAGCCCGTGTTTCTCTTAAGGGCGGTAGGCTTGTGTAAGTCTACATCTTTTCCAGCCTATCTTCAGCATGCCAGGCAAAATGTAAATTTCGAGATATACAAGACAAACAAGTTGCCCAAACAGAAATCAAAAACCCTCACCTCAGGTGCTAAATTTAGACGGCGTCTGTAAGTGGAGACTTTGAGAGCGGGTATGGATCCATCTAAGACATTGCACAAATGGTTAGCATATGACAGGCAAAGCAAAAAAAATAGATACAGCCATACAGGGCCAATACAGAACTCAACTAAGAGCAAATTAATCTTATTTACAAAAGACATGAGAAATACAAAGTTAGCCTCATGAAGCCATGAGAACTTGCTAGTTGCTACTTGCTACATCAGCAAACCATACATTTGAAGGGTCAGAAGGTTAAAATACACCTTAATCTATGGACTACACAATTAGCTCAAATGCGGCTCTAAATGAGCAATGCTCAAGTTAAAAAATATTCCAAAAATAAGATAAAATGGAATTGCACCATAACCAAGAATAATATGATTCATACAAAGTATCATGAACCGGCAATTAAGCCAATTATGTAACGAGAATTTCTCAAAGATTGAAAATCTACTTGTAGAATCATCAGTTTAAGCAGAAATAAGCACTATATGAAATGAGAAGATGCAAGTTGCAACCAAAAGAACCCAAGTATAAGCAGCAAGCAGGTACATACCGGTGACAAAGACAAGGCTACAATTCAAGGCAATGAGAGCACGGAGACGGTGAAAGAGACCCTTGAGATAGAGCTTGTCCTTCAAAGGGCAATGGGATCTATACACCATTTGAAGTTGCACCATCCAACATGACAGATCTATGCATACCCTTTTGTTCCTACACCCAGTTATCAACTCAATTACTCAAATGTTTAAAATACGGGAAACTGTAAGCAACTACCAACAGATCATCAGCAGTGAAAAAAGAGAAATCAAACTCTAGGAACAGCAACAACAAACCAGTGTGGCAGGGTCTAGGAACAAATAAACAATTTACGAATTGTAAAGAAAGCAAAAGACTTGGGATGCAAGTGGGAATTCTGGAAGTTGGAAGCGGAACTCACTGGAGGTGGTGAAGAGGGAGCGTTTTCTTGCAGGATTCTAAGATATCCCATAAATTCTTGACACCCATTTTCCGGTTTACATATCAAATTGGAGAGAAATATGAAGGCGAAGCTCTGAGCGGGTAAACCTGTGAAAGAAAACTAGTGATGAGAGTCTGAGAGAGCGTGACCGAAACGGAAGATGCTCAATGGCCTCCTTTTTCCAAATTTGAAATTCTAAAAAAAAAATTCATCAAAGCGAACCGTGTGATTTCGAAAATTCTTGCAAAAACAAATTATATTTTTTTAAAGGTGGATTTGCAAGGGTACCTATGTAGAAAAAATATTTGCAAAAGTGTCCCGTATTTTAGCAAATTATAAATTATGTATTTTTGCAATTTTATTTTTCATTATTTTATGGTTTAATTATTTGAATTTAAATTTGAAATATTTTTAGAAATGAATTATTAAATTGAAGAATTAAAACCAGAAAACGAAAATTGAAAAAATAAATGCGAATTTGCAGGGGTACCCCATGTAGATAAACTATTTGCAAAAGTACCTCATATTCTACCAAATTGCAAATCATGCATTTTTGACATTTTTACAATTTTATTTTTCATTATTTTATGGTTTAATTATTTGAATTTAAATTTGTAATGTTTTTTAGAAATGAATTATTAAATTAAAAAATAAAATAAATAAAAGTCATGTGAAAAGATATTTTTAAACGATTTATTGGTTATGAGTATGATCTTAAAGTATCTACGGGAAATAAGGAGTAAAAAAAATAAAAGAAGTCAAAGATATGGTAAAGATATTAGTTGGTTGAAATTTCCGTCAAAATCTACTAGGGCAAGATTTTTATATTGTCATCCTTGCATATTATACTGTCACTAGTCTTAGTTCACGTACCTTGTACGGGGTTTTATAAAATTATTGTATTATGTATTTGTATTTTTTAAATTTTAATTAAGATGAAATATGAAATGATAAAAATATTATATGTATCTTATCTGTAAAAAAAACTATGATTTTCAAAAATAATTACTAAAAATTGATATAGGCCAGGATATTTTAAAAAAATATATATGTATGTTACCTAAAAAACTATCCTATCCAAAAGTAAATTAATATAGAAAGAATTGGGTAAAAGGGCAAAAATTTACTACCTAATTAGGCGCTTGTAATTTGAACCCATTTTTTTAGGTTTTTGTTAAGTATAAAAACCCCTTTAATTTTTTTTCGCCATCTCTCTCCTCTAGTTTTTTTTCTCGGTTTCTTCTGCTCCGTTGTAGATCTCCATCTTCTTCCTCTGACCTTCTCCTCCTCCTCGTCCTACCGACGCCACATAGATCTGCCACCTCATCCTACCATTGCCGGATCTAAGGTTCAATTGGCGGCATAATTCTCAACGAGGACGCAGGTTCTCACCTGCAAGTCATCGCTCGCGACAACAATGGTAGGGTTCAATCGGTGACGGCAGGAACAAATCGACAGTGTCGGCAAAAAGAGCATCGGATTCGGGATCTTCGACGCCGAGAAGATTTTGTGGGAGAGAGATCGGATTTTTGGAGTTTCAGAAGGAGCAAAAACCCTAACACCAACCCCTTCAATAGAGCTCCGCCCACCACCCGCCTTTCATCCGCGTTCGTTGAATCTCTCCTGTCACCTCTTCAGGCTTCTCCCATCGTGAAAGACTGACAGGTAATTATTCTCTCCTGTGTTTTTGTGCTAATTTTTGTATGATCTGTGGGTTTTAGATTTGATTAACTCAAAGATCAATCTTTATGGGAAATACTGCAATGGCCGATCATCTGCGATTTTTTGGGTTAGATGTGATTGATTACTTGAGTAGAATGAGAGTCGTTAATATCTATGAATCTCACTAAATAACACCTAAAATTGCTAATTAGATAACTTGAAATGCCAGGCCTCTACGATTTTTTGGCTGTTCTTTTTTTTTTTCTCAACTGATGTTAAGATTTAGGTATTTAGCAATGAATTGAAAGCTGAGACATAATATTGCAGGCGTGCAGTTCTATAAGCTCTGATTTTGATTCTGAATCATGTGGAAGATGCCTGATAGTTTCTAGTCTGGAATTTGCTGATAGAAGCAAATGTATATCTTCTCTTCCCCTTCTTAAACTCATGCTATGTGTATCGACACCTGAAAATTGCATGTTTGTTATAGATAGTGCAAGTTTCATGTGGTGGATAGTGTCGACCTCATTCTAACAACGACTCGGCATATGGAAATTCATGAATGGAGATCTTTCTTTTGTTAGAAATGTATGGAGATTTCTATTCAGTGTCTTTGTTTTGTATCAACCTGTTTCCTGCATCAACCTTGCAACTAGTGATGTTGTTCCTGAAACAAAAGTATTGGCCGAAGGTTTCTTGAAGAGTTAATCCAGGGACCTTTGAGAGTTAATGTGTAATCTAGCTATGTGTGTTTGACAGCTGCTAAATGATTTTCCAAGGGACCTTGCATCTGTGAAGAGGGCTCAAAATTCCATAGTAGTAATCCAAGGTAGGCAAAATATCAGGGTAGGAAAATGAGTTTGCAAGGGTTACCTCTACTGGTTTGATTAATATTGCTTTGATCAATATTAGGTTTGTTATCTAGTATATGAGCAATTATTGAATAATGCATGTAATCTCCTTATTTAACTTGCATCTTCATCTTTGTACAAAAATAGGAAAATCAGACTGAGTTATTCCGTTAGTTAGATGTATATGCTGAGAATGTGCTTTAATGTATTTCAGGGAAAGGTAAATTTGTAACAATGTGAAGCACTCGCCATGATCTATGCTCAGGTAAGCTGACAATTTTTTGCATCAAGATAGCATGTGATGCACTCAATAGATATTTTGTGGCGAATATCATGATAACCTTATTGGTCTATTTATTGCCTAAGAAATTCTTAAGCAATGAGATGTTTTCTCATGACTATTTCATTTATCTACACTTAACTACCAGGTGATTAAGAAACCATGTAGTCATTACAGTTGGTGGATCTAATGGTTATGTTGAGCTGAATATGTACAACCCTATCATTACTGGCGATTGATTCCTAGTAAAATAAATTGGTCATTTTTGCATTATGATTGTAATTACACCTCTGCTTTATTCCAAAGGTTGCTGGGGTTGTTGTTAGCATTGAGGTTCATAGAAATGCTAGATCAGAAGCGGAGGAATGTGCTCACCAGGTCATTGCGCTCACCAAAATCTGCATATCTGCCAGGAGAAACAACCGCACACGTCGCGATCTTGCTTGGTGTTCAGCGATGAACATAGATATATATGAGCTTCCTCTTCTTATTGCTCCTTTGTATCTGCTTTTGTGTCTACTTGTCATGCTGATGTATAGCTTTTGCTTAAACTCTCTTGTACATTCCCTTTTTTGATACACATATATATATTTATATATTTAACCTTTATTCGAAAAAAGAATTGTGCATGCAAGAACTTGGAGTAATTTTCTCAGTTCTGTTACTAGTGTTGTTACTAGCTAAGTATGTATCTCAGTTCAGTCATTTTCATCTTTTTCTTTATTTCTTCCAAATCTTTGACAATTTGTTAAGCTCATGTTGCCCATCAAGGCTAGTGTTGTTACTAGCTAACTATTTTTGAAAGCCTTTGATGACACTTGATGACATTTAGCCTTGATGACATTATTGTCATCAAAGCTTGATGACTGTTTAATGTCATAAAGAGTTGATGACAATCGAACCGTCATCAAATAGCGATGACGATTGATGACAATCGAACCGTCATCAAGTAGAGATGACATTTGTGATGATAGTTGATGACAGTCAAACCGTCATCAAGTAGTGATGACAGTTTATGAAAAAATCGTACGTGATGACACGTATTTGATGATACTTTGAATAATGATACTAAAAGTTATATTTGATGACACTAAAAAATTATATGTGATGATATTTGATGGGTCACTAAAAAATTAAACGTGATGATAAATATTTGATGACAACTTTGTTTTTTTATTGTAATGACAATCGTTTTTTATGCGGTGATGACAACAATTTTTATGTGGTGATGAGATTTGATGACAACTATTTTTTGTGATGATGATAAAAACGAACAAACTTTGAGTGATGACACTTGATGACGGTTGTTTGTCTTCAAGACCATTGTCATCAATTATCATCGTAGTGATGATAATTGATGACAATCGAACCGTCATCAAATAGTTGATGACGATCAAACCATCATCAAGTAGTGATGACAGTTTGATGACACTTGATGACACTTGTTTGTCATCAAGGCCCTTTTGATGACAAATTAATCAAATCATCATCAAGTAGAGATGATAGTTGATGACAATCAAACCGTCATCAAGTAACGATGACAAGTGATGACAGTTGATGACGATCAAACCGTCATCAAGTAGTGATGACAATCGATAACAATCGAACCGTCATCAAATAGTTGATGACGATCAAACCGTCATCAAGTAGTGATGACAGTTTGATGACACTTGTTTGTCATCAAGGCCCTTTTGATGACAAAGTAATCAAACCGTCATCAAGTAGAGATGATAGTTGATGACAATCAAACCGTCATCAAGTAACCATGACAAGTGATGAAAGTTGATGACGATTCGAACCATGTGATGACGGTTGTTTTTATATGGTTGAATGCCTTTGATGATACTTTTTGTTATAAAAAAGTTGTCATCAAGACATTTTGATGACACTTTTTGCCTTTTATTACACTTTTTGTCATCAAAAATTTTTGATGACGGTGAAATAAATTGTGATGATAGTGATGATGGGTGTTTTTATGTGGTTGAATGCCTTTGATGATACTTTTTGTCATAAAAAAGTATCATTAAGACATTTTGATGACACTTTTTACCTTTTATTACGCTTTTTGTCATCAAAAAATTGTGATGACGATGAAAAAAATTGTGATAACGGGGGATGACGATTTTTTTATGTAGTTGAATGCCTTTAAGGATTCTTTTTGTCATCAAAAAATGTCATCAAGACATTTTGATGACACTTTTTTACCTTTCATTACACTTTTTGTCATCAAAAAATTGTGATGACAATGAAATAAATTGTGATGACGGTGAAAATATTGTGATGACGGTTTTGAAAATGATGATAATGATGATGGTCAACGCCGGTCAACGGTCAGTCAACGCCCGGTCAACGGTCGGTCAACGACCGAGTCAACTTGGTCAACGGGCGAGTCAACCCGGTCAACGATAGAGTCAACTCGGTGGGAGTGGGGTGGGGATGGGGGGTTTTGCCATTTAACTAATTTTTGCACACTCCTTAATATCCACCTAATTAGGCTCTCTTTTTTGCTATTTAATTAATTCATCCATTAATATATTGATTTATTATTTTATTTAATATATAAATATAACTAATTAAAAATAATTCAATTAAATTTTAACTAATAATATTGATTTATAAAACATGGATTATGTGGTTCAATGTAGGATCGTTTTATATATTATTTTAACCTCCACTTTAGTATATAGTAATGATACCTCTATATTATCTTGTCACGGACTTAAAAAGGAAAAGGAAATTGCAAACGATATTAGATTTGTTACAAAATATTTTATTTCCTTTAAATGAGAAATGTAACGGAATTTAGAAAGATAAGAATCTTAAAAAATATCAATCTTAATGGAAAGAATAATAACCAATGATTCTACATAAAGTTTCATCGGACCTCTGCTTAATCTTATCTTTTCATCGAGTTTTGCTATACGAACAAACTGGTCGTCCTAGAGTGCTGATTTACATTGAGTTCTACCATGGGTAAGTAGCATACGATTGACTTGTATGGATAATCCTTCATTGCTTCTAAGTATTATGATTTGTGTATTTTCAAGTCGAAGCAACATCTTACTTACATTAATTACTAATGGTGAATGGAATGTCTTGGGAGATAAATGGTCTTACGAAGGGGGATAAAAAGGCAATAGCACTTGTTGTATTCGATACTATAAAATTCGAATCCCTTAAGGATAAAATAGTGAAGAAACTATCCCTTGATTGTGAAAAGTACAGTCTACAAATGCACTATGTATCGCCCATAAAGGTAAACTTTCGATCCTTTGAAGTTAATGGTGAAGATGATCTTGAAGCCTACAGATTTGTGAATGAAATTCCTCTTTTTTGAATAGGGAAGAATTAGTCGAGACTACACTCAACCTAAAACATTTAAACGGGTGAGGATTTGCAATCCAAAGTGGTTTCTAATCTGATTGATATTACAATTGTTACATTCACGAGGTATATGGTTGGTTTGAACTAAGGAAAACTAGAGTATCTGCAATCATATACCCTCTTTGTGTTGTTGGTCCTCGTGAGGGAATTGATCAGTCGTCAATGGTTGACATATTTGGGGAGGCCTTGGCAGCCCAGTGGCAGGTATCCACTGTACTATGTGACTTTATTTTACACGTTGATTTACCATATTACTGTATCTAAAGGGGTTGACGACTTTCGGCTTTCTACAGAGCCTTCAGGTTACTCTTGGGGCCTATGACTTGCTTAAGGATATGCCACCAAAGTTGTGTCGTGCAGAGACTAAGTTGCTTTTGGAAAAGAAGCGTAGCGAGCTTCTGAATTTCGAGAAAGATGGTTGAGGGAAGAAGGTTTGTGAGCAAACCAAAGTTGCTGATGACCTGAAGATCGATCTCAAGACTGTTGTGGAGAAGAAAGTGTATTTTTCAAAGGAAGTGGAGGAATCGGGTGATTACTGGTCATTTAGAGCTCCCGTCAAAGCGATGGAGGAGTTCGCAGCAAGTAAGCATCTTGCATGCGATCCTATGAAGGAAAGGAATGAATTTGATGCTATGTACCCGTCTGATTCTCCCAGCAAAGTCGTGGCCATGATAGTTGTTGAAGCGACACTCACTAAATCTAAGGATGGAAAGGAAGAAGAAGATGTCGGTGTTGTGCCGAAAAAATGATGAAGTTGTTTCTTGTTCTCAAACAATGTTTTGCATATCCTAGGTGTTTAGGCTTTTAAACTTTTTTATGACTTGGATGGCCGCATGTTTTGGTCTTGTTTTGGATTTCGGATGGTTTGAATTATGTGCCCTAATGGTGTTTGTATGGGCGGATGTTTTTCTAGCGCATTTATGCTATTGTGTGTGTACTTTGTCTTTGTTTGTGTTTGTTTTGCAGGTATCACATGTTTTGCAGGAGCGATCTTTGAATGGATCGAGATGTTATGTTAAGTGTAACGTGTTCCCGGGTTAGAAGCGCTTTTTTATAGAATGCTAAGGAGACATATATGTAACGCGTTGACACAAAGACGAAAAGAATGTAATGCAATCTTTATTAATGGAATAAAATATGCCTAAGTGTACATCTCTTTGTGTCGTTATTGATACTCAAGCACTCCCCTTGCTCTAGAGTATCTTAGGTAGTCTCAACTTTAGCATATTCGACTAGTCTTGTGCGCATGTCAGCCTATTTGAAAGGCTAGGCATGTGCTTAGGTTGTAACATCACAAGGTGTCCCTTGTTAGTTTTAGAGATCAAGAGTCTAGGGCCAATATGTAATATGTGAAAGGGCATACCTAACGTTATAAAAGAAATGAATTAATTACCTCATCCTTGACTTGTTGTGGATCCCAGCGTGTTTCATGGTAACTTAGAAATGATAAAGCTTCAAATGTATAGCGTTCCAACTTCTCATAACAAGTTTCCCATCCACTGATACTAACTTGCAAGCGCCTTGCCCAACAACTTTAGCGATCATGTATGGGCCTTCCCAGTTTGCACCCAACTTCCTAGTGTTTAGTTCTTGGGTATTTTGGAAGGTCTTCCTCAATACCCAATCTTATTCTCGAAAAGCCTTTAGTCTATTTTTGTTATAACTTCAAGCTACCCCCTGTTTGTAGGCTGTTAGACGAATAGCTGCATCATCTCGCATCTCATCAATGGTGTCTAAATGATGGAACATGTTATCATGATTATCTTCTTTTGTGGTCAATCTGTAATGTGTCATTAGGATTGATACTTCAACTAGAAGTACCTCTTCACACCCATCCACTAGTGATAAAGGATTGGAATATGTCATGTTGCTATCTTTGGAGTTGTACGGTCGGACCATAGAAATAATAGTAGCTCATCTGCCCAACGTCCCTTTGCTTCTTTGAGGCATTTTTTCAAATTATTCATGATCACCTTGTTACTAGCTTATGTTTGTCCATTAACTTGTGGGTAATGTGACATCGACATTACGAGATGAATGTTGTAATGCTAAGAAAAAGATCTCATCTTTTTACTAGTGAAAT
The DNA here is from genome assembly GCA_964016875.1 of Fallopia convolvulus. Taxonomy (NCBI): domain Eukaryota; kingdom Viridiplantae; phylum Streptophyta; class Magnoliopsida; order Caryophyllales; family Polygonaceae; genus Fallopia; species Fallopia convolvulus. The sequence continues at coordinate 32,819,894 of OZ024733.1, forward strand.
GCGAGTCGTTGTCGTAGACGATAGTGAATGGGATGCCAAACCTACTCAAGATGTTGAGCTTAATAAAGGATATAACTTGAGTTTCTTTGACCTCTTTAAATGTCTCTGCCTCGATCCACTTAGAAAAGTAATATGTCATTACCAAGATATAAACATCCTACCCTGATATCGGAGGTAACTTGCCCACGATATACATCCCCCACTTCATGAAGGGCAAAGAGGATGATTTCAGATGGAGTAATTCTGGTGGCTGATGTGGGACTTACGCGTGACGCTAGCATGCGTCACACTTTTTTTGAAAAGTCGATGGAGTCTTTATTCACCGTGGGCCAATAGTAGCTCATCTTGCTAACTTTCTTTGCCAAATTGCGACCCCAGTGTTATTCCCACATTCACCATCGTGAAGATCACGTAACATTGTCTCCACTTCGCTTTCCTTGACACACTTTGCTTATAAACTTGAGGACATCCACTTGAATAGAATGTTATCTTTGATCACGAAGTGGATGCTTTTACCTTGAGTTGCTGAGCAACTTCCTTATCATTTGGTAATACTCCGTCTTGTAACCACAAAATGAAAGGCATTACCCATGACGCCGTCGTGTTATCCTTCCAAACTTCTAACATGTCAGCATCTTTTTTGATTGATGATGCATCCAAATGTAGGAAAGGAATTTTTTTCGTACTCCCTAGGGTCGATAGCTGACCCAAGGTTAGCCAGTGCGTCAACTTGTGTATTGGCATCTTGAGGAACTTCTCAGTTTTAAATTGTTCAAAACTTTTGATGATGTTTTTTACTTTATCCAAATATGTCGATGCTGCTACTTGATTGACAATAAGCAATGAATCACAAATCATCTCAATGTCTTGGACATTTAGATCTTTGGCGATAGTAAGTCCTGCTATGAGCGCCTTGTATTTTGCTCCGTTGTTTGTAGCTTTGAATATACAACGCACGAATTGGGCTATCCTATCCCCATGTGGCGACTTCAGTACTACTCCCAATTTGATTGCAATTAGTTGGTTGATGACATCTTTATATTTAGTGATGACAAGGGATGTTTTTATGACAACTTAATTTTTTTAGTGATGACAATTATTTTTTATGCGGTTATGACAATTGTTTTTATGTTTTGATGAGATTTGATGACAAAAATTTTTAAAAACCTTTGATGACGCGTGATGATACTTGATGATGGTTTATGAAAACTTCCTTTTTTTAGGGATGACAATTATTTTTATGTGGTGATGATAGCTATTTTTTATATGATGATGACACATGATGACAACTATTTTTTGTGATGATGATAAAAATGATTAAACTTTGAGTAGTGACACATATTTGATGACACTGGAAATTTTTTTATGCGATTACACATATTTGATCACACGTTGAACGATGACACTAAAAAATTATATGTGATGACGTACATTTGATGATGCTAAACATTAAACGTGATGATACACATTTGATGACAACTTTGTTTTTTTATGTGTGATGACGATTGTTTTTATGTGGTTGAATGTCTTTGATAATACTTTTTGTCATAAAAAATTGTCATCAAGACATTTTGATGACACTTGTGATGATAGTTGATGACAATCAAACCGTCATCAAGTAGTGATGATAAGTGATGACAATTGATGATTGCTCGACGGCAGAATACATCAATAGACACCTGAACTTGTACGTTTTTTTCAACCAGACCCTCATACTTTAAAATGTTCAAATAAACACCTAAACTTGACAGATTTTGTTCAATTTGACACACCTTATTTTCGTGAAATTGACGCGCGCTTACGTGGCCTTAAAATTTGCCATCTAAGCGCCACATAATCCTATTTTGTTACACATAAGCGCCAAATAAGTCTAGAATTTTTGCCACATAAGGCCCAACTAAATATTTTTAACAATTTTATTTAATTTTAATAAAATGTAAATATTTTTTTGAGGTCTTCTTCCTCTTTGGAAAGAACCAAAGTGAGAATCAGAGGACGGAACGGCGGCATATCATCTCTGCCTCGTTGAAGTCTACAAATTTGTTTAGAATTTGATTACACAATTTAAACACCAATATTGTTTTTATCTTTTTAATTTTTTTAATTCTTCACCATCTTCTACTGATAAACAACCCTAGGAAAGAACCAGAGTTAGAATCAGAACGGAACAACGGCATATCTTCTCTGCCTCGTGGAAGTCTACAAATTTGTTCAATTAATAAACAGCCCTAGCAAAGAACCAGATCCAGATCCAGATCCGGGCTCGCTCAACTGGTCGGTGGTCAGCTTCGCCGGGCTTCATCATTGGGCGCCAAAATGGTGAAGTCCTTGACCAGAGCTTCGGGTCCTGGAGTCGGCGTCGTAGTGCAGAGCTTCGCCGAAAGTGGTCGTGGGGACCGTCGGGTCTTGGACCCGACGTCGTAGTGCAGAGCTTCGCCCATGGTTGTGGTCGTGGGGACCATCGGGTCTTGGAACCGGCGCCGGAGCGAGGGAGGGGCCGGGAGCCATGGCGTCATAGATCCAGATCTGAGAGATCCAGATCCGAGAGATGAGATCGCAGTCGTTCGAGCGGCGGTGGCGTCGGAGAATCGACCGGAGCGCCTGGGTAATGAGAGGGAAAGATGTGGGGGAAATGAGGAGGAAGAAGAGGAGAGTAAAGAGGGAGATAGATGGGAGGATTTGCATCCATGGCTGGAGAACGAAGAACTAGGAAGGAATAAGATGGAAAACAACAAGAAAAAAAGAAATAGAGAAAATAATAAAATGAAAAAAGAAATTAAAAAATGGAAAATCAATAAAAAAAAATGTTATTTAAGTGAATATCACTCGCAATAAAGTAGACTGGTGTGCACGCGTGGTGCCACTTCAGCATTGAGTGTTGAATAGAACAAATTTAGTCAAGTTAAGGTGTTTCTTTGAAACTTTCATAGTACGGGGAGCTGGTTAAACAAAAGTTACAAGTTCGAGTGTTTGTTGATGTATTCTGCCATTGTTCGACCGTGTCATCAATAATTTTTTGATGACACTAGAAAAATTTGTATGTGATGACACATATTTGATGACACAAAAAAATTAAACTTGATGATTCATATTTAATGACAACTTTGTTTTTTTAATGTTTAATGACGATTTTTTTATGTGATTGAAGTTGTCATCAAAATATTTTTGTTACACTTTTTTATCTTTTATTACACTTTTTGTCATCTAGGCATTTGATGATACTTTTAGTTATCAAAAAATTGTGATGACATTGACGACAGTTGTTTTTATGTGGTTGAATGCCTTTGATGATATTTTTTGTCATAAAAAAGTTGTCATCAAGATATTTTGATGACACTTTTTACCTTTTATTACACTTTTATCATCAAAAAATTGTCATCAAGGTATTTGATATACTTTTTTCATCAAAAAATTGTGATGACGATAAAAAAATGTGATGATAGTGATAACGGTCAACGCCGGTCAACGATCGAGTCAACCCGGTGGGGGATTTGTCATTTACCTAATTTTTTACCTTGTTTAACAAATACCTAATTATGTGTTATTTTTTTTGCTATTTACAGGCCAAATAGTTACATATCTTCATGTCTATTTGCAAATAAGCTTAAATTAGGGGCGACTTATGAAATGTTTTGTAAAGTAGTGTATAATGAGGGGAAAAAAGGGCGATGCGTTGAAAATACTAAAACCCTGATATTTCTAAAAGGCGTGAGGCGACAGAAAACGCAAAGAAAGAGAGACCCATGAATTGTGATCTTTTTGATTGAGAAAGCTTACTGACTTTTCCAAGGACCCATCTACTACTCATCTCTCTTTCCAGCATTCAATTCCAATTCCAAAGCTTTCCATTGCCCCCAAAATGGCTCTTCAGCTCTGGGAAACCCTGAAAGAGGCGATCACAGTTTACACGGGGCTTTCTCCTACCGTTTTCTTCACAGCTCTTGCCGGGGGATTGGCCTTGTACTATGTCGTTTCAGGCTTGTTCGGATCGCCTTCTCCCTCCCACCACCAAAGCAGGTCATTTGAGGAGCCCATGGAGCCTCTTCCACCACCTGTTCAGGTTGGGGAGATCTCGGAGGAAGAGCTCAAGCAATATGATGGCTCTGATCCTAAAAAGCCCTTGCTTATGGCCATCAAGAGTCAGATCTATGACGTCTCCCAAAGCAGGTATTGTTTTCATCGATTTTGCCCTTGTGATGCTATTTGGTTGTGTATCTGGGAAGTTTTGGGTCTAGGTTATGTGCAATAATTGGTTTGATTTTGGGTTTTTAGTTGATTTGTACACTAGTCTAGGTAGGCTTTTGTGAAATTCTACTGTTTAGAGTAGTAGCTCGGGGTTTGGTTTGATGATATAGATATTTTTGGCCCGACTCTTGGGCAAGCATATTCTGCAGAATACAGACTAAAGTTAACGATTGTTATCTCATGTTTAGAAGCTGGGTTTAGGGTTGTCTTTTGAATGGTTTAAAATGGATGGTTTTGGCTACTTACTATCTATGCTGTCTACTTTCTGTGAACTGATTGATCATTCTTTTGTTATAGGGAAATCTTTTCTTCTTCTTCTTTGTTTTTTCCAATTACCTTCTGGCTACTTTTGGATCCCAAGAGCTTTGTAATAGACTTACTTCTTTGTTTCTTAAGCTATTTTTAAATTTATAAAATGGTGAATTTTCATTTCCCAAAGGCCCAAAGAGCCAAAATACAAAAAAATCAGTATACCAAAACTCACTTTACAATAGTACTCCGTTCCTTCTACCTATTTGGCTTGAATTCTCATCCTACTAATATTGTGTAATAATTAACTGAATACAATTATAAATAGATACACTTTGAAAGATCCTAGAGTCCTTTGCTATCAGTATGTGATTATCGAAAAGATGTGAAGCTGTAATCTTGGTCAGGTATTTTCTTATGGGAAACTGCTATTGAAACTAGTGAGCCATTGGCTGTAGTTTTAGACTTTTAGCTTGTATATGTGAGAAATTCAGTCAAGCTAGCTCAGCTGGATCTGACAGAGACTCTCATCGATTCCTTGGTGCCGTGATTTTGCTACTAATATTGTGTAATAATGATCTCATGGATAATATTTGCTTCTGCTCTTTCTAAAAAGGCCTTTCCCTGATTTTGCTAGGGTTAAACTAAAAGTATATGGTTCTGGTGGGGTTTTTTGGGATCTTTGATGATTTCAGAATCCAGTGTTATTGGAGCATATATTTCAGTTATGAACTTGCTGAATTAAACTTGGTCGAATTTTCGAATTCATCAATTGTGCAAACGATTTATAAACATTTTTCTTTTTTCGAACTTGATGCAGTTTTATTCAGTTTATACTCTTATCTTGCCCTCCTAATATAAACTTCTGCCACTTTTCATTTCAAATCACAATTTCGCCTGAGCATATTTGAAAAAGTAGAATTCTTTCTCCCTGTTCATCTTTGCACATGATTTTTCCATTACCTTTTCAAAACACAAATAAAATTAATTCTTTCCGTCATTCATCAGATACCCATTTGCTTATTTATTCTAATTTGCCTATTACATGTCTCCAACAACATGATCTGCAAGCTTATCCCTGATTGTTAAAGGTTCTCTCACCCACATATATTGAGCTTGCAAATTGAAATTCTATTCATTTTCTTTCAGGATGTTCTACGGGCCCGGTGGGCCATACGCGTTGTTTGCTGGAAAGGACGCTAGCCGAGCTCTAGCCAAGATGTCCTTTGAAGAGAAGGATCTGACAGGAGACATCTCTGGGCTCGGCCCATTTGAGCTTGATGCATTGCAGGATTGGGAGTACAAGTTCATGAGCAAATACGTCAAGGTTGGGACCATCAAGAATCCCGAAGAACCCTCTTCAAGTGGTGTTACTGAAGCTGCTGACAATGACGCTCCTCCTCCTTCAACAGAGACGCCTGTAGTGGAATCCGCCGTTGCATCAGAGAAGACAGCTGAAGATGTTCCTGCTGTTGAATCTGAGGAGAAGAAGGATGAATGATGAAATGCTGTTTGGCTGTTTCAAACTTGTAGAATTCAAGCAAATAGAATTTACTTGATATACTGTGGTTGAAACCATGCATCTTTTTTTCACTGGCCGGTAATATGTTGTATTTCATTACTCTCTTGGTACGAATGAACACGAGTAGAAGTTTTAATAAGTCTGAATAACACAGCTTGAGCATCAATAGAAGTTTTAATATATGGGTACTGCCTTCACTTTTCTTTTATTTTGTGATCTTCTTTAGCAAACTTACATGTTATGTAATAATTATTGTTTGCTCTGGCCATTAAAAATTGTCATGTCACTACTCGCTCAGCTTATTAAAGATTGTCATTTTAGCATTTTCTACTTGTATTTGATCTTTCCATTTTGACTGCAAACCTCTTTAAAGAAGAACCATACAATTCTCTGCATATCTGTGTAGATCCGATGACTGAAATGATCTTTCCGTAAGGGTGATTTTCTGATCAATTAAGAAAATCTTATCTTTCTAGCAAAATAGAAAGTCTTCATCTTTCCTACCCACCATCATAAATAATTAAATACTCACTACCATACTTCAAAATTGTCAAACTATATACTATATAGTGATCTCAGATCTGGCCATAAAGAGGTTGTACATGATGAATTTATACTCTTTTAACCACTCAAATTGAAGGCTAGCTGCCTAGTTTGTCTACCCCACTTTAACCAAGCTGAGGTCTGGCTGAACAAATGATGCATTTCCATCAAGTCAGTGAGATTCTTAATTTACAAAGTTTTAGACCAATTAAAATTAACAAACCAGAAAGTTGAATCTGTACCAAGATTAACAACTGTGAGAAGGGTTCCACTGCTCTTTACTTGCAGATCTTGTCTTGTAAGACAATTTCATAGGAAGATGATGATTTCTTACGGATAAACTATTACAATGACTAGAAAAAGTTCTACTTTCTTCCTACAAAAATGGGTTTCTGCAAACCCTTTTACCATGTAAAGATTTCCAGCAAATTTCCATATTTTTTTTTATCTTTTTATTTTTGGGTAACCATTGTAAAATTAGTGAGAAAGTAGTATGTAGCACGTCCTCTTAGATCAGCCGGCCATTTAACATGACAAGTCTTGCAAGCCTGAAACACACACAAATTCAGTAGAAGAGATTGTTGGCTTCTCAAGATGTGAAAACACAGTTTTCAGAAGAAAAAAATAAAAACAATTAGGCACACTACATGCCAGAATGTTTTGTGTTTTTTGGGTTAAGCACGCCACCTGCCAGAATTGAATTGTGTTTCTGTTAATTCGTCAAACCTATGTCATTTGTTCTCAAGTTAATTTTCCATTTCAACGTGTACAAGAAAATAAGCACTTTGATTGATAATATACTAATAATGTATGATCTTTGACAAGAACCCAAATAAAACTATTCATTTTGTTAATACTTGCAAGAAAGAGAAACCTTCAACTTCTTGGAAATGTGGCGGAGAAGAAATTTTTTCATCAGCCAGCCAAACTTATGAGGAGATGTGTCAGTTTTTTAACATCAAAAGTCAACTAAATTCTTGTTTTTGATTACACATAAGCAAGGACCAATTAGATGAAGACTTTGAATATGGAATTATATATACAATCATAGTCTCTTAAGCACCAATTATATAATTTTTAATATATTACAACTGTCTTTAAAACTTCCATGCCATAGCCTACCAAACCTGGAGAACTCTATCATATAATTCCCACCAACTCAAATTACTCTCAATCCCTCAACTCCTTTTTGATTCAGTTCATATCATTCACATAAACTCAGCTAGTCCTCATAAGCAATGAGAAGCACAAAATTTCTATCATTTGTCATGATTGTTTTGGTCATATTGGCAATGATTCAGCTCGCGAGTTGCAAGAGACGTATCTATACAATTGGAGGAAGAAAACAAGGTTGGAAGGGTGATTCGGATTCTTTGTTTCGGTCCTTGTTTCCTAAGCGGGCTTCTTCTGTGAAGAAAGCGAATGATCAAGATCCTTTTAAGATGGATTTCCACTCGGTATCACACAGAACGGTTCCAGGAGGTCCAAATCCGCTTCACAACTGATGAGTTTGAAGGCGGGAAATTCCAAGAGATTGCTTTTGTGTACATGATGAGTTTGTAAGTATATGTTTGCCATAATAAGTTGTTCCATGTGAGGAATAACAGATCAGATGCAGGAGCTGAGATATGGATCTTTTAATGTAGCCAGCATTGTAGGTTATATGCTTTTCTTTTATTTATTTTTTTGTCCTCTAGATCTTGTAGGTGTTGTATGAACAATCTCCAAGATTATACAACTATACAAAGTACTGTATTCGCATGTTGCACTTGTAAGAAATTCTTTAATTTTTCTGTAAGAGTTTTTGGATGAATTCTAATGATGCTCCTTTTCGATGTCTCATATTGCCATATTTGATTTCTACGGAGTATTAATTAATGTAAGAATGTGAGGCCAGTTTACTTTGTAATTGAGCAACCATGTTGCAAATTATAATTAAATACAAAATGAATAATGATGTTTTGCATTGACTGAATAACAAAGATGAGTTACCGGATATATATACTGAATATACAACAGAAAAGCTAACTGAGAGGTGCCAAAATACACGGCACAAAGCTGAACAAACTGAACTACTCCATAAGACTAGAGAGGGATACAAAATTAACTAAGTGACTTAGACTAATTCAGCTCCTAAGAATCTGCAGTTCATTTGCCTTCTGTTACGTCATTACAAATAAAAGAGATTGAGGCTATATAAAATTTTACGGATGTTAAAGAGTAATTTACTCATGCATTCACATAAATTTAAGATCCTATCATTACTTTACATAGGAAAAATTACACAAAACCACCTTTAATTTAGTCCGTCAGGTGAGGAGAAAAACCACTCTTTATAAGCAAAATTGTAAAAAACAATCCCCTACAAATATTTGGAGCCTCGATTTATATAAATATTTGGAGCACAATTATTAAAGTGAAATTGTGCTCTACAATTTCACTTTTTTTTTAAGAAAAATAATAAATAAAAATATTTTCCCATATTTATTATTCTATTTTATTTCTTTTTCCAATATCAGAACTAATTTTTTTTTCTTATTTATTAAGAGGTAAAAATAAATACAAAGACTCAGTATGTAAAATAGGTGATAAAAAAATCTAAAATGATACAGTAATACTTTAAAATAAAAAAAGAATTTAAAATGACAATAATTTTAAAACCGATAAAGTACTATATTAATATTCCACCAAAAAAAAAATTATACTACTATAAATTACTAACTCTAAGGAGATTTTTTCCCCTCGGCTTTTGATTATCACCTTTTTTTTCCGATTATGGGAATTGGGGGTGTTTGCTGATTTTAGAGCTACAAATTACAATGCTCTTGTCTTTTCTCAATCAAAAAATATAATCTGTCTCACCAACTTCTCAAAAGCTCACAGTGACACAGCCTACAAAATGACTCAAATTTGCAAGAGTAAAAAAGGAAATTTGGGTGTACGCGAAATTTGAAAGAATCAGTGGAAGAACACGTGGGGGCTTTGAAATGTGGTTGTGATAGTGATGACTGATGAGGGACTGAGATTCACAGGAGCGGTGTGTTGGCTTTGGAGACTGTAAAAAGAACAAGAGGTTTCTTGTAACTTCATTCTGGAGAATTTAATCAACAGAGAAGAGAATAGAAGAGAAATTTGGGGGAAATGAGGGAAGCTAGAGGTGATGAATGGCTGCCTGAAGGCTGGAAAGTTGAAGTTAGAGTTCGAAAGACTGGCAGAAAGGACAGGGTATCATCTCATCTCATTTCCTTTCTTTTTTCCTGCTCATATGAAATAGAGTGTTGTCAAGTTGTCATTTTTCTAGAATTCTGGAAATGGGTTTCATTTGTTCTTCCAAAGTTTTAGCCTTTTTTAATTTGTTGTCTTCTTCTTGCCTTCGCTTCTGGGTTTGGCTACTTGGGTCAGCTTGATGTTGTGTGAAATTTTGTTGCCTTGTGTGGATGCATGTGGGTTTGCCCCCATTTTATGAGATATTGATGTTTTGGGTCCATTATAAGGAAAATGGATTCTATATATCTGATTTCCTCTCTAGTTTGGAGCTTACAAGTAGAGAATCTTGATGCTCTTTGGCAAAAATTCTGATGCATTAGTCAATAACTGTTTGTTATTATGTAAGATTCTTCTTTATTTGTGTGTGTGTTTGTTTGAACGGTAAGTGGTTGAGAAATTTTAGATATTAGGGTTTGATTTCATGCCTTTTGGGCATGATTTAAGCCCACAAGCTTTGCCAACTTGTTGTATGTGTGGTTGTTAGCTCACAAGCTTTTGCCATCTTTCTTGTTTACCTGTAAATCAGCCTTCTTGTGGCATTCAGCATATTTGTATGTCTTTAAAGGTCTGTTTTGGCATTCTTTCTTCTACATCTCGACGGAGAGCGGTTCATTATGTAGAAAGTTACTTTGGTAAGCTCGGGATTCCAATTACCTTGATGAAAATGGCCTTACTTTAGTTTTTATGCTATTTGGTTGTTACAATGGCAGTTAGAAGCCAAAAAATAGTGTTTGGATCGAAGAAAAGGCCGAATTTTCGGTCCCACTTCATCTGATATGATTGTCATGTGGATGTTGCTGGTCCCAAAATTATTTTAGTGTTTGTCCTTCAGGTAATGAAGGTGTTCCCTATTTGAACTCTTATGGTAGTTCTTGACTTCTTGCTAATTCTTCGGTTAGACAGCACGCAGTATTTAATTAGTCTAGCTTAAGAAACAATGAGGCAGGACCACATATATATTACCTTTTTGCAGCTTTAAATAATCAATGGAAACCTTGCCATTTGAGACATTATAAAAAGATGCATGACTGACCAATAGTTTATTTTGGAGGGTCTGGTTTATCTTTTCAATTTACGACTGATGTTTGATGTGCATTTGCAGTACTACACGGATCCTGCAAGCGGATACGTATTTCGCTCTTCGAAGGATGTTGAACGATACCTTGTAAGTGGGAAGCTTGAAAGGCGTTCGATGAAGTCAAAACACAATGATGTTGCAGATGGTAAAGATCCAATGTCAGATGCTGATGAAGATCCAGTGAAATTGTTAGAGGTATTCTTAACTTAATTCTCTTTGAATATACCATTTCATGTGTAATGATCTGAATTTGCCCTTGAATGTTTTAATGATTGTGTTTCTTCAATGCTGCATCTTCTGCAAATGGAAAGGAGGATTCGTCGAAGAAAAAGTGTTCAAACCTGCCAAATGGATCAGAGAAGGTAGCGTCTTCCCCTTGAATATATATGCTCTTAACGTAACCATTGGTTGTGATAATAAAACGCGAATACTTTTATTCTTTTTCCTCATCAACTCAGGGAGTTCAAAAGCAGACTCCAGGCAGGAATGGGAAAAAGAAACCAGCAAGCGGAGCTACAAACTCGAATCACAAGTCAAAGAACAGGAAGATCTCTAAATCAGCACAAAAGGGCTCAGATGATTTCTTCATACTGGATTCCGATCAGGGTAAATAACACCTGCCTTCTAGCTTTAGGTCAACAAAACCGGATAACTTAACCGGCTATTCATTTCGTAATTAGCTTTAGATATAATGGGTGGTTTCGTGCAAAATGGCTTTTCAGTGTAACAGATGGCTTCAGGCAACCTTAAATTTTACCTTTTACCTTTCCATGTGATAGGTGGGGACATTAACAACGAGCTCGGTTTTCCAAACTATCCCGAGATCATAGACTCGGTGGGAAAATCCGAAGACAACAGAAACGCGACGTATCTATCTGCTCCACAGATTGCACTCCTACTTGGAAGGCAAACGCCCCTTGAGAACAGTTCAAACCAGTACTACTACGAACATCCAAAACCACTGCTTACTCCTCTTGAGGAGTTAGAACCCGCTAAGACCGACACAACGTTGGATTCTCCCATGAACTTGTCATGGGGAGAAATATGTTCAGATCCATGCATTGAGTTTGCAATCAAGACTCTAACCGGGGCGATTCCCTTAGGAAGTGTTGTTAGTGATGGTCAAAAGGGGCTGACCCCAGCTGCAAATGCAGATTGCCCTGATTTAGTCCAAGGTAACAATTAGATTATGTTTTCAATTGTTGTGGTCTATCAAGAGTTATGAACTTGGTTTAAGGTGACTGATTTAGTGATTTGTAGCGTACGTGCCTACGTACCTGGCTAGTAGTAGTAGAGATGGTCTAAGATAATGAGAGGATAAGGCTAAAACCTTCCAAATGTGAATGGCAATGTTTAAGCTGAGGTTTGCATTGGTGGAACTAGAAAGAGCAAACTCTTGATGTTCAACTCAGCTGAAGGAAGTTATTCTGAGCTATGTTATCCGGGAACACTAATAATATGAAAATGTTTCCTATTCTGTTTGGTGTCGGAAACTCAAGAAGCTTCATGATAACGACATGTTTTCATTCCATTTCGTGTCAAAAAACTCAAGAAACTTGATGATAATGATATGTTTTTGTTCTGTATCGGAAACTCAGAGGAACTTGACGGTAATGCTATGTTTTCACGAGTCCATATTGTTTACTTTTCCCGAAATTATATCGTTTCTATTTTCTGTTTCCATGTAACATATGCTCTTAAGTATGGAAAATTTATGCGTTCTTGTTCATTGCCTCTGTTAGCCAGCTTACGCTCCCCTTAATCCCTGCCCAAATTCCCAAACACATTTCTAAAACCATAAGTTTCTGAAACAAATCTATCTGATTTTAGGAAAAAATACTTATTTTAAGCAATTGATTAAATTTAGTATGAGGTAATCTTCTTGACCATTGGTAATTTTGGTACATGACGTGGGAACAAGAAGTGAGATAGAGATTATTGAACGTAGATTGGCGTTGGTTACAAATTAGATTAGGTGAACGATATGGGACACAAGAAGGGATAGAATCTTGACTAAATGAATTGAGGATTGTTTTGGCAAAATAGTTGACTATTAACAAGTTCGAAAATCTCATTTAGATGCCATGAAATTTGGGAAAATCTGAGACCTAATACGTTTGAGAATTGAATGATTCCTCCTTTTTTTTGTAAATTATATATTGATCATAACAAATATTATCTTGAATTATGACCAAGAGCATTTGGGAGTACACATATTAGATTGGTGTATACAAATTAGATTAGATGAATACTGGAATACCTCACCTAGGCTTCGGGAGTACACATTTTTTGAAGTAAAACTATCAAACTACTTGAAATAACCAAAACACTTGGAAGTAGAAATTATTCAAGTAGTTTGATAATTTTTGAAGTAAAAATTATCAAACTACTTGAATGATTCCTTAGTATTTGTTTACAATAATCAAAACAATATGATACAAGTACAATTTTTGAAGTAATAATCAAATTTGTTCACGTTTTTATTCAAAAGTTATCATTTTAGTTTTATTAATTTAAAGTAAACTTACATAAGTGGTTATTGGTTAATCGGAAAAACCGAGCCGAAAAAATTAATTAACCAAACTACAGGTAATCGAGATTAATGGTTAGATTATGTTTCATTATTTTAACCGAAATTATGTTTAACCGAAATTACACTTAACCGGATTTGGACACCCCTAATACAACCCATCCACTAATTTCCCTTCTTTTTTTGACCAAAAAAATTCCCTTCTTTTTTCACTAGCCCACCCGTTTATAAATTTTCGGGACTTTATATCCTCCCTATATATTATTTGAGCAGCAATGTCTTCAGTAAAAATTGAACCACGTGGCTCAATGCTGGACTGACATCTGTACCAGTCTTATCAATGGAACGTATAATTGAACGTGCACAGACAGTTTTTTTTCTTCTCCTCCGTCGGCGAAATAGCAGATCACCAAGCCCTCTCAAATTTCATTCTTCAATTCCATTTTCCATCTCATTCGTTCTCTCTCACTCTCTGAGTAACGCTACCCTTCCAAAATTTCAGATCTTTTACGAAACAATGAAATTCTCGCCTTCTTCTTCCCTTGCATCACGTTGTCGACTTGAAATTTCGTCTTTGGTCTTCAATATTAGGGTTTGGTTTGGTACAACGGATAAACATTGCATTTTAACTCCAAGGTAGGGTTTGAATTTGTACAATTTTGGGTTTTGTGGTTGAATAATAGTAATTTGGTTTTGGCTTGTGCTCTAGAAAATTTTGATTTGAGTTTTGGCCTGCATTTTGTACAGGTGGGCGACGATAAAGATACGGGTCTGTAGTCGCCGATGGACGGTGATGCCGCCTATGGCCGCGTGGTCCAGCTGAAAGAAAACCTATTAAGCACTGCATCGTGGAGGAGGTAATGAATTTCTTCTCCAAAGCTTCTTTTGTAATTCAGGGTTTTTAACAAAGTTTATTTGTTTAATTCAATGTCTTAGCTAATAAATCGGGGGGCCAAGCACATGCTCACATGGCGTGCTATAAAGCGGTCATTGAGAGAAGTCATTACCTCAATTTGTATGCGCGTTCATCAATTTCTCATTGATGAAGACACTCACCTTGCACCCACAACGTGTTTGTGGAAATGTCTGAGAGAAGAACATGACTGGTACCTCATGTAGTGTTGTTCTAAGTTTTATCGAATCATCCCTTTAGAGGAGCTTGAAGATATTGCAGTCATTATAAATAAAGATGATTTTTTGTTGATTATTTTCATTGGGGTATTTGTTAAGAATGACATGATTTTCATAGGATGGTAATTTTTTTTTTTATGTAATTGAATTGTACAATAGCAACCTATATTTGCTAATATGATGCTTTTTGTAATAAAGTTGGCATATGCATTTTAGCATTCATATAAGTAATCCATAGGCAGTTTATTACATTGTTATCAAACCAGGTTCGATGAGGATATATTACAGCAGCAAACTAATTAAGGTTTATTGATCCTCACATTGCAAATATTGGGGTTATTTTTACACATGTTTATCTTCATTTGGTGTCATTTAGTTGATGATCTATCTTTAATTTGTTTCGGGTAGTAGTTTATCTTTAAATATGGGATCTAAACTTCGGTTTTACTATTTCCTTATCTTAATGAATGAGCTTCAAAATGGTGCACATGCTTAATTTTCTCATTCTTTCTTTATAAGGTATCCCTTCACAGTGAACAACTCTTTGGGCTTTATAGCATATTGCAATGCTCTCTTTTATTTATTTTTGTCTAGCCAAACGCCACTGTGGGGATGTCAATAGAAACTCAAGGTAGAGCTTCCCTTAAACATGTGTTGAAGCCAATAAAAAGGAATACTTCTTTGAACTATGCTCGTGTAGTGCAAATTTTGATGGTTGTATTTTGTTTTGTGCTCACTAGAACAAAATTGATCTTAGGATTTCGGCTTTTGAGAAGATTATAAATCCATTGGAGGGTCGATGGAAAGCTCCCTTCTTGATTGGTAAGTCTCAAATGTATTGTTGAGTTACACTTTTTTATTTTCCAAGTCAAGGTTTTCGACTTTGAGGGACTGGGGGAAGGATGATGGCATGCAGCCTTGCCTCACTGCCACAAGTAGCTACTCCTCTGTTAACAACAGGAAATCTAATCTATACGAATAGATATGATTGAATTGGCTGCATAGAGAAGAAGAGGTGAGGAATAGTAGGATTTCTTGATTGTAGCAGATGCATCAGTAAGCAGGGATCGGGAAGAGTAGAGGAAAGAGAGGTAGAAACAAAGTGGAGTTCACAGACTATATAAAGTATTCATATGCGGTATACATCAACTATAGACATATTATTGTTTTTTTTCCCCCGGAAAAGGATGATAGATGTATTGTAGTTGTAATGTAAAATTTATGATCAATGAATGATGTTCTCTTCTAACTTAGTGTAGCTCCAATTCTTCAACTTTTATTTTTTCCCGGTAATATACAAATGAATCAATCAATAATATCATGATCTATGTATATATGGGTTCTCTTCTAACTTAGTGTTCTCTTCTAACGAGTTGCGTTCTATTTTGGAGCAAGAAGAGATGCACTGGTTTCAGAAATCGAGGGAGAAGTGGTTATGCTCTGGTGATCGTAACACGGCCTACTTCCATCTTTCCACGGTCATCAGGCGGAGGAGAAATAGAATTGATACGCTGCTGACTGAGGGTGGTATGGTTTTGAGGGAACCTAAACTTGTTGAAAGGCATGCCATTGAATTTTTCAAGGACCTGTATTGTGTGCAAGGGCGCGATATTAGCAGGCCTTCCTTGCGTGCAGGCTGTTTCCCACAGATTTCTCATGAGGATTGGATTTCGCTCGTCAAGCCGATCACCGATGTAGAGGTTTGGCTTGCTATGAACGACATGGGCAACTTGAAAGCCCCAGGGATTGATGGATTCCAGGCTCTCTTCTTCAAGCAGTGTTGGGGGCTTGTGGGTCATTCCGTGAAGGAGTTCGTTTATGACTTCTTTCAGAGCGGGCATCTTCCGGAAGGGGTGAACGAAACCCTTATTGTGCTTCTCGCCAAAGTTGCCAAACCGGAGAAGATTTCGCAGTTTCGGCCGATTAGCTTATGTAATGTGATTTACAAGTTGATCACCAAGACTCTAGTTAACAGACTCAGACCGCTTCTGAAGGACCTCATCGGGCCTATGCAAGGGAGTTTCATCCCGAATAGGCTTATTTCGGACAACATCGTGATCGTGCAGGAGGTTGTCCACTCGATGAGACGTAAGCAGGGGAAGAAGGGATGGATGGTCCTAAAGATTGATTTAGAAAAGGCTTACGACCGGCTCAATTGGGACTTTGTTGTGGATTCGCTCCGTGATGTAGGGTTCCCCTCGAAATGGATTGAATGGGTTAAGGTCTGTATTAGCTCTTCGACTATGAGGCTTCTTTGGAATGGGGAAGTGACGGAGTCTTTCTCTCCATCCCGAGGTATTCGTCAGGGAGACCCCCTCTCGCCTTACCTCTTCGTTCTTTGTATGGAACGGCTGAGCCATCTCATTAACGAAGCTGTCAATGGTGGAGTGTGGAAGCCGATCAAAATTTCTCGTCGTGGACCCCTTGTTTCGCATGTGCTCTTCGCTGACGATGTGGTCCTTATGGCCGAGGCTTCAGTTTCGCAGATGAGGGTTATTATGGACATTCTTGACTCTTTTTGTGCGGCTTCGGGTCAAAAGCTCAGCAAAGCGAAGTCCAAGCTCTTTGTGTCGAAGAATGTGAGTCAGGACATGATCGAGGCTCTTAGCGTGGAATGTGGTTTCGAGGTTACGTCGGACCTGGGCAATTATCTTGGATTGCCTGTCCTGCACAACCCCGTTTCTAAGGACACCTTTGCCTATGTTGTGGATAGGGTGAAGTCCCGCCTGGGCTCGTGGCGATCCAAAACCCTTAGCCTTGCCGGTAGGATCACTCTTGCCAGGTCGGTCTTGACGACGATCCCTGTTTATCCCATGGCGACGGTGATGTTGCCTAAAGCCACTTGTGATAAGATTGATCAAGTTATCCGCAATTTTATCTGGTGCCAGAGTAGCAGTCGAAGGAGTATTCACTTGGTTGGGTGGCCTGATATCTGTAAACCGAGGGAGGATGGTGGCCTTGGCATCAGGCCTATGCATGATCTGAACTTAGCCATGATCGGGAAACTTAGCTGGAGATTTTTGCACGATTCTGAGGATCTTTGGTGCAAGGTTTTGACCGCTAAATATACGAGAGCTTCAGGCAGGGAGGTTTGTAATGCGTCGGCGGTCTGGAACGGAGTTCAAACGGGCGTGAAGGAAGTGATTCTGAAGGGCTGTAATTGGAATGCAGGGGACGGTTTGCAACTGCGTTTCTGGTTGGATTCGTGGGTGTCCGAGGGTCGATTGCTCGACTCGGCTCTGGTCCCCATCTTGACTAGCGATCTGTCTTTGGTGGTCCGCCATTTCTGGGACGAGTCGCTTGGCTGGAAATGGGATCTCTTGTCGACCTTACTGCCGGATGATGTGCTGCTCCACATTGCCTCGATTAGGCTCGCGGCGCCGAACACTGTCCTTGATTCCCTGGGTTGGAAGGCCAGCTCGGACGGCAACTATTCTGTGAAGTCGGCGTACTCTTTGATCACGGGTTCTGGCAACCTGCAATGGGCTGATGGCGTGTTGTACAAAGGCGTGTGGAAGCTTCGTGTGCAAGAGAGAATCCGAACTTTTGTTTGGCTCCTCTCAAAGGGAGCTATTCTGACGAATGCGGAGAGAAGACGACGGCACATTGCCCACTCCGATGAGTGCCCCTTGTGCCACGGTGGCCTGGAGTCTTTGATCCACCTGTTTAGGGACTGCCCAAAAATCTCTCCTTTATGGTCTTCTTTACAAAGTCCTGCTCAGCTGTCTAATTCTCATTTCTCTGGATTTGCAGATTGGCTTCGAGGGAATATCCTGGTGCGCGAGAACATAGGCGAAACGGTGGGCTGGCCGGCGATCTTTTCCACTGCGTTATGGTGGATTTGGAAGTGGAGGAACGAGGTGGTTTTCGGCAGCACTAGAAGGAATCTAGCGGAGGCGGAGTTCATCTACAATCACGCTAGCGCTTACGCGGAGGCTTGGGATGCTAGGGGGTCTTTGATTTCAGTTCCGTCGGCGCTCGAAATTGGGGTCTCCTGGGTTAAACCGGCGGACCCTTGGGTGAAAGTCAACACGAACGGCTCGGTCGGATCGGACGGTATCGCCACTGCTGCTGCGGTCATTAGAGACGGCGATGGAAGTTGGATTCAAGGTTTTGCCCGGAAGATAGGTCGTTGCTCGGTTCCCTGCGCGGAACTCTGGGGAGTCCTTGATGGCCTTGAGATGGCTTGGAGGCTGGGTTTCAGGAGCGTCCTCCTTGAGTCTGATTCTGCGCTTGCTATTGAGATGATAAAGAAAGATATCGACCCGACGCATCCTCTTGCGAATATGGTGGCCCATTGTCAGGATCTCATCAGACGAGACTGGAGTACTCGTCTCAATCACGTCTTCAGGGAAGCGAACTCAGTCGCCGACTCCCTCGCTAGGCATGCTCATGCCTTCCCCCTCGGCTTGCACTCGCTCGAGGATCCCCCTTTATTTTTTGTCCCGTTTCTTTCTCATGATAGTTGTGGGCGAGCCACTGGCCGCTTTGTAAGACGCTAGTTGCTTCCCCTGGGCTCTTTTGCCCTTGTTTCCCACCAAAAAAAATAAAAATATATGGGTTTATTTGCTGGTGCTTGCATCCTAATTTTTTTTTTCCCAAAACTGGACAGCTTCACTGTTCAGGAATAGTGTTTTGGAAGTGAAAACGGAGTACTGATGGAAGATTGATTAGTGTTTAGTAATCCTCTCATCCTAATTTTTTTTCTGTGAACTATATAGCTTTTTTTATTTTGTTTCATAGTTTGTGGGTGGTGGAGAATTTTATTCTTGATCTAAGCTTTTGGATTCTTCTTTCAAAAAAAAAAGGTAGTGCACTTTTGGGAAAAATAAAAAAAATTATATATGAAACTTAATACGGATAATATATTAAAAAAGAAATAAAAATTATACCATGTAATGAATGACCTGACATGAGGCTACTAAATTATGGTTTCTAAGGTATATTGTATATTGAATATAATGCAAAAAAGCATAATATTAATACGTATTACATCCGCGCAGGGCGCGGGCAACTACACTAGTTTGGCAATTAACCTTTCAGACATACTTAAATTAAATTAATGTTTTAAATTTTTTTAATTTACAATTTATCATTTTTAATCCTTAATTTTATTATTTTTATATGTATTTTTAGTTTCTATTCTAAAAGAAGACCGTCATTGTAATTTCTTGAAGTGGTAAATACATTGATAGAGTAGGACTACAAGAGCCAATAATATTATAAAAAAGATATTGGTAAGAGATACCATCAACACCATCGAGCGGCGAAGTTCACGACGAGTGATCTGTCCACTTGGTTAACGATGACTAAAGATTCCATCAACACCATCGAGCGGTGAGGAGGCAAGTCCGGCGGTAGAAAGTGAGAGTGTACAAATAGGCGAGCATCAGCAAATTCCCAATCAATAAAAGGAAACTGAATTGACAACCGGACAACGGAGTCGAAACCAACAACCCCAACCGTCATTGTTTCTCAATAGGACGAAAACGACAATAGAAATCACGCAAAAAAGAATCGGTAACCGAATTAGCATAGATCAAATTACAGTCGAAGGGGCCAAATAGGGTAGTGGAAAAAAACTCTTTACAATCCACCATATCCAAACGGAAAACACAACCATCACTCCATTTTCAATTTGTCAACCAATAAAGTCTTCAAACTGCTCTAAACAAAGGGTTTAAAAATACTGTATTAATTTTTCTTAAAACAAAAATTCCACGCTATGAAATCATTGATTCAGTTTTCTCAACCACTGATGATTAAAAAAATTAAATTCAATCTTCTATTTCCTCAATCATTGGAGATGGAGAAATTAAGAAGATCAATTTCACAATTTCAAATCTACAATTCTCTTTTATTGGGATTTTCCTATAAGAGAGAAATGTTGTGTTTGTTGATGTAGTTGATAAATTAATTAGAGTTAATAGACTAGTTAATATTGAAAAACTAGTTTAGTAGATAAAAAATTAGTTAAACTAATAAACTCTGTTTGTATTTATAAACTAATTTTTTGGATTAAATTTTACGTGAGTTTAAAAACTGTCTCTCAACCTTTTTTTTCTCTCTCCTCTTCCCACATTCCCATTACTAATAAACTACCATAAACTAGTAAATAAGTTATTTTTTTGAGTTTATCATTTCAACTAGTTGATTAACTAGTAACTAATTTATTAGTACATAACAAACACAATTTTAAGATTTATTTCAACTAGTTTGAGTTTATCAATTAATTTATTGGTCATGACAAACACAGTTTCTCTTTCACGAGGACACGTATATGATTAATTATGCGCATTTATATTATGCTATGTATATATATTTCGATTTCGAATTTGTATATTTTGTTGAAAATATGTGCCTTTCATTTTCATTTGAACACTCATTATCGCTTTCAAACCGGATCCTAATTAATAATTTTGCCGAGCTCGCCTTTTCTTCGGATAACATGCCCTAGATTAAACTAAAAAAATGGATTAGTATTAACTAACTCCATATAAAAGTCGATGAAATCCAACGCTGTAGCTTCCACAGCCAAATAGGGGGGCGGGCGCGGGGGAGGAGAGAGAGTGGGAGATTCAAATTCGGGGGAACGACGCCATGAATAGTAACTCGAGGTTAGTTTTTTCCATCATCAGCTCAAGATCCCTCATGTTGTTTCACTTTGCATTTCCTCTTCATTTTGCAATTGAAACCCTAGTTGCAATTTGAGGCCGAAGAAACCTAACTTCCGGATGCATTCTGCTTTGGTTTGACTGGCTAGTTTCTAGGCATTCCATTGTTCGAATTTTGTTCCTGTGTCGGAGATTCGTTAAACAGATAGCCCGTTATATATCGACATCCCAAGTGCTGTTTTGGTTTGCTCGGCCTTGATTTTTTGAAATGGAATCTCGTATACTCCTAACTAGCGTTGTGACTTTAGGTCTCGTGGGTGTTATATACGGGCTTTCAATCGGCTTAAACTTCCATGATCTTCTTAACCTCAACCGAATAAGAAAGTAATTTCTTTGTTGTTGGTAGATTTAATATTTCTATTTCATGATTAACCTGCTACAAGTTGCAGGGTGTTGATAGGACATCATGTTTGGATATGTCTTATGTTTGCAGTTTCAAGTGCTTTATTTTCTTAATTTTATTTAAATTTTGCTGTTTTTGTTATTGTGGTGGTATGGATCTCGGTGTCTTAGCTGAGGCTCTGAGCCTGTATTGTTTGATGCCTTGATTATGGTAGTTCACATATCTTCTGCTTGAGCAGCATTCAATTGCTGAAGCTGTCAATTTATATTGTCTGAGTCAAGTTTCTACTTATATTTCATTATAGAATGTGAAAGTTTGGGATCGTGGACCTGTGTAGGCTTATTAACACTTAAAAATAAGATGGTTAAGAAAATCTTTATATATTAGAAAAGTTCATGGCATCTCCTCTCATGTTGTGATTGGAAATCAGAGAGATGCCTTTCAAAATGTCAAAGTATTGGCTTAGATTCTTAGGCTCTGTCAACTGGTTTGCTGACTGTACAGCCATTTGTAGTTTTGTACCAACTCTTATGCTATATAGCTCAGCCAACCAGCAGCAGCATCAATCTTTTAATTGTTGGAATTGTGAATGATAGAATTACCGAGTACAAGCCATTGACCCAGATTCCAAAGTTGGCGTATTCGGCCCTTGGTTTGATACTTAACAGAAGTAGTGCAACCGGTTACTCTCAATTTGCTCACACGGATATATTAGAAGAAATCATTGAATGAAGGCTTTGAATGTCTATAATAAATTGATAGAATGTAGTAAGTTCAAATCACAAGTTTGCATGAGTTCAGTAAGTTTTAATTTTATGAATATGTTTTTACACATTCGTCAAGCTTTCATCTCCGTACTGTGATCTATTGAAAGAAATGTTATCTCTGTGGATATTCTTGCAACTTGATGCTAATCGTACTGCTGTTGTACTAATCTTGTAGGAAAAAGGGACATGTGAAGTGGGATGAGAGTAATTTAGTTGAAATTGAGAAAAATAAACCTGTGAGGCAGAAGATCACAGAGCCAAAGACGCCTTACCACCCAATGATTGATGATGGTGACAATGTTGATGATGGTATGTAATGTACCATATGAAGTTTTACCTCAATGTCATCAACTAATGTTATGGTATCCTCTTTTTCCTTTGTTTGGTTTGCTTTGTCCTATAGAACATTCTTGATTACTTACCCGGGCTTAAGGAGGTTTCCCTTGTTCTGCATCTCTTCAACCGCTGAAAACGATAGAGCTTGCAAAATATTAGCTATCATTCATTTGCATACTCTTACTGTGGCTTCATTCTTCTGACGATTCAGGATCTCTGTCTCTGGTACGACATGCTTTTGATGACAACATCGATGATGTTGAGCATGCAGAAGATAAAGCTTTGAGCGGTGAGGCTTCTTCCAGCATAAATACTTCTCAGGTATCTAGTGGCTGGACATCTTCAGAAGATGAGGATGACGCTATGGACGAGGATGAAGGTACGTAATTTATTATGGCCTTTTTATATTATCAATTGGGTGTTTAATGGAATCTTATAGACCTATGATCTACTATCCCTATAAAGAGATCTTTGTGCATGTGCACAAAACATTTTATTGTATGATGACTTTTGTAGCGTTTCATCCACATAATTCCTGTTGCATCATTATTTACTCTTCCAGTCTTCCTTGTTCACCTTTAGAAATCCTAAGAATCAATGCAGCACCATATTTACTTTGTGGCCAAGACATTTTATATTGCGGTGTTAGGGAAACCGAAACACTTATCATCTGAGCAAAGCAATGCATTATGCATATGCAAGACTGTAACTATGGTTTTTGCATCATAAATCATATTTTATATTCATCAACATTGGTTATTTTCACTTCTTCCACTTTCCTTCAACTTAATTTTTGTGATTACTCTACAGATACAGAGTCTGATAAGAGCAAGAACTTCAAAGAACATCGGCGGTCACACTATGACGAGTTCTGGATGGTGAAAGAGCTTAGGAAGAAAGGCTCTTCCTTGACTGAGGAAGATGTTCATGATGAGGATATTATGGTTTCTAAACCAAACAGAGGGTGATTGCATTCTCGTCGGAGACTTTTTTTTGTTTTTTAGTGCTCTCCGAGTTTGGTTGAGAAGAGAGATTGCATTAGGATTTTAATGTGGAGCGAGTGTGAGTGTTGTTTACTTAGAACTGGAGATAGGGAATTGAAGCGGCTTATAATGTGGCGAGCTTGCCTCGCATGTCTTTTCAGTTTTGTTCAATGTTTTACAAATACCAAGTTATGCTGACAGCTGACATTTTGCGATTGGTGATGAAATGGAAAAACTAAATTTTTACAAGCCGAGCTATTACGCGTTTCATGCTTGGGAGGAGAAAATGTCTTAATTTATTTATGCAATAGTTGGTTTGTTTTGATTTCAGGTGCAACATTATATGGACAAAATTTTATTAGCATATCATATGGATTGTTGATACACAAAAAGATATCATAGAAGAGTGGGAGAATTGTTTTTGAAGAGAACATACACATGCTTGACAGACAACAACTAATCGAGCTTGTTCACTGCTCACGCACAAACAAGCGAGTTTTCTCGTGCTCAGCAGGCTAGGGCCGGTAGGCTCGTTTAGATTCTCATAAAATATCTAAAACCAATCATTTCATTCAATGGGCACTCCCCCTCCAACTCAAAGGCCAAACTCAATTCGCCAAGTAACAATAGCTTCATTAAGAAGATCAATCAAGCTAACTACGAACTAGTACTACTCCAGCAATTCATGAAGCATTAATCAAAATCACGAGAGAATGAGCATTAAAATGAAAACATTTCTACTTCTAATTCTCAAAATGGGAAACTTCACTAAAGATAAGATCTTAAACAAAGGCCATAATTGTACTATCAAAAAACAAATTCCGCAAAGGTTCACAAACTGAAACCAAATCTATGTTTCACATTGAAGAAGAGAGAGAATCAATCGCCGCCGGCCTTCTGGTAGAGATAGGTGAGGCCACACTTTCCACAGTAGTGCCTATCGAAGTGGTTGGCCATGAAAGTACCAGCACCGCACTCGGCGTTGGGACACTCCTTCCTGAGCCTGAGGACCTTGCCGGAATCGTCGACCTTGTAGAACTGGAGGACGGCGAGCTTGACCTTCCTGTGCTTGTGCTTGATCTTCTTAGGCTTGGTGTAGGTCTTCTTCTTCCTCTTCTTGGCGCCACCGCGGAGGCGGAGGACGAGGTGGAGAGTGGACTCCTTCTGGATGTTGTAGTCGGCCAGAGTACGGCCGTCCTCCAGCTGCTTTCCGGCGAAGATCAGGCGCTGTTGGTCCGGAGGGATGCCTTCCTTGTCCTGGATCTTCGCCTTCACATTGTCGATGGTGTCAGAGGATTCGACCTCTAGGGTTATCGTCTTCCCCGTTAGGGTTTTCACGAAGATCTGCATCTTCGATTTCTTTCTTCTCCCTTCCTTTCTCTCTTTCTCGATCGCTCTTTTTCTTCTCTGTTTTCCAGGGAGGAGGAGAATGAATTGAAATGGAGGGAGGCGGTAGGCGCTAGGGTTTAGGTTTTAGGAGGGTATTTTGGGAAGCTTGTTGGGCTGGGCTGTTGAAGCTTGTTGGATCTGGGTATTGTTTATTAAGGCCTTTTTAAGTGTGAGAAAGGTCTATCTTATATAACAGAACAAGGAAAAGGTGTTGATTACACATCTGTTGGATTATAATCAACATAGGAACGATATGCTACAAAGCCTCATATTTTCTATAAATTTGAAATTTTTATAAACTTTGTATTATGTTTAGGTGAAAATGATTGCACAACTCTTTATAAGATTGTTATATTCAATGATCATGAGGATTGTGTAGCCAAGTAACATACGACATTGTATGCATAATACCTTAATTTTCACTTCTCAAAATATCATGCTCATATATATCTAATTGATCTAATAAACTTTACTTTCCTACAAGTTAGGAGATAATATTCTGAACATTCTAAAACACATTTTTTGGTTCACTAGAGACACTATATACATTATCGATGTCTGAATTCTAGATCTAAAACTAAAAAAAAAAATGAAAATCATGAACGTGGTGCAAATGTGCATTTGCTTTGGCCTTTGGAGATGGAGAGGAGAGACAAGTTCCTACCAAACTTCACTTCGCATCTGAGAATTTAAACACAACAAAGCTTCCTTCTTTAGGACACACCACTCACTACACAGATCATCTTCATCTTCTTCTTCATCCAGAATTACGATGCTTTACTCTCTCTTCCTCGCATACAAGCCTCTGATCTTCCATCTGTCTCTCTCCTTCACACTCTCTCTCCTCCTCCACTTCCTCAGCCTCTCAACCCTCTTCCTCCGCGGCCTCAACACCTACATCCACCCTGACGATGTCAATCCCAATCCCCCAACCAACAAATCCCAATCCGGCAAAGTCGCCATTAGAAGACCCTCCGATCTTCCCAACAACCAGGGCGGCGTCAATGGCTTCCAATCTCTCTCATCCAAGACCTCCTCCGAGCTCAAAAGCAGGCGCAAGACCAAGGACAAGTTCGAATTCGACGAAGGCAAGGCCCAGATCTTTAGGTTAAGGTTAGGCGACGCCCATTTGGGCTCCCGGATCTACTTTGATAGCTATAAGAGCTCTTTCAATGTCTTTCTTGTCGGTTTTGCTTGCTTTTCTCTCCACATCTACTTGGATGCTGAACACGGGTATGGGGTCTTGCGGAGTGGGTCTCTTGTCCCGGGTTTTCTCGCGGGTTTGGGGCTTTTCCGGGTCTGGCTTTCCCTTGTTCGGATCTCGCTCGATCGGTCCGCCTTCAAGCGATCAGAGAGGCAAGTAGCTCTGATTGCTGCGTCTTTAGGGTTTTTCATGGGGATTGTGATTTGCTTAGGGATTTACCCTTCAGTTTTCGGGTTCCAGCTGAGAAATGTCGATCTCTTTGGGAGAATTCTTGTTGCCTTAATGTCTGGTAGCATTGCTGGATTCATGTATATGGCTGGCAGGAAAAGTGCTAGATCATTTTGGCTTGGGACTGATCAAACTAGGTCAGATTTGTCTATAATCTCATGTGGATGGTTTGCTCAGGGGGTTCTTTATCTCAGTTTCTTGGCAATGGCATTCAGTTCCTTACTTTGGATCATTCCATTTGCTGAGATTCTCATAAACAAGAATTCAGGTCACAGTAACTTGGCACTGGCTGGAAATGTGGGAATGACCCAAGATAATTTTGCCAAATTCAGGCTCTTGTGTTTACTGCTTTCTGGCATCTTTCAAATGCTAGCAATTAGGCCAAATCTGCAGATGTATTTGAATGAAGCTGTGTTGTCATGGTACCAGAGATTGCACGCTAGCAAAGTTCCTGAATTGGAGTATAGCAGGGCTAAGGTGTTTCTCCATAACCATTATTTGTGCCTTGCTCTCATTCAGTTTTTTGCACCTGGGGCTTTGGTGCTTCTCTTCCTCGGTTTGTCCCAGCTTGAAGTTGGTTCAGTTGACCAGTTTGAGACGTTATGTGGCGTATTGCCTTGCTCTGCTTTTGTTAGAGAAGTTGCATTGTTCATGGCTTGGTGGGTCACTTTTACCTGGACCATTTTTACTTCCTTAAGCCTTGCTTTATATCGGCGTGGAATTATGTACATTTCGTGATATTTTTCTTCAGTTTCCTATTTTCTTGTAATGGCCTTCACAGATAACAGTTTTGTAAGGAGAATGTTGCCCTTGATCGAATAGTCATTCAGATGTTTGCATGGCAATCACTTGAGTTTTCTTGTCTTTCCTTTTTCTTGCTATAGAATTTAGGATTTTGCCTTGAGGTGACAAATTGTTGTTCTTGAACGAATCAATGGTTACATGGCAATCACTTGAGTTTTCTGGATTATTATTGCTGCTTCACCATAACAAGTCGTGGAAAAGTGAAGTTTAAGCTACTTGTGGATATCTACATATCTGGCATATGACTAGTTACTAACTGACAGCATCTTGTTTCGACTAAGATGACTGATCCTAATACATATTGCTAATTGGTTATTTCTAAAGATTAGTTACTAACTGGTTGCTTAATGATTACTTTTTTTTGTTGGCAATATAATGCATGTTAATATATTGATTGACAGCAGATACTTAGTTACTAACTGATAGCATTACAATTGTTTTCTATGAACTGACAATGCAAAGTTTGCACTGCAAAAGATTCCAGCTCCATGTCATAGGACATGAGTTAGTAAAAGAACTTGCTATCTGAGTGAAGTGAAGCTAAAGAAAGCAAGAGAAGATCAACTATCTTTTCTAACCTGAGTAGATAACAGGGGTGGGCATGGTCGGTCAACTGGAATTCTGTCAGTAATTTTGTAAAACTGTAATTGTACTGTTTATCTCGGTTATCCGAGATTTTTGGCATGGTTAATTGGTTAACCAAGAGGCCTAAAATAAACCAAACTTCATCAAAACACTATACCAAGTTTGAAAAAAAAAAATCATTCCATAAATGAACTTATAGAATTAAAGCACAAAAACTAAGAAATCTATAATACCTTCGTTTCGCAATTTAGGGGTTATTAAGACTTGATGAGATTTTGTTTTTTGTGTACAAAATTAATATGAGATTAAATCATATAATATCACCCAATTGGGGACATTTTTTAGTATTTGTAAGTACATTGGAACTAGAAATACATTAATAAAATATTATTTTTGGCAAGTTTTAGTATTAATTAATTAAAAATGGACTTATATTTTGAAAATTCATTTGAAGGTTAAAAACCCCTAAATTGTGAAACGGAGGTAGTATTAAATATACCAACATGAGGGAAAAAAGATCAAACCTAGCAAAATGTGTATGAATACGGACTCTCAAGTCTCAATCATAACATCGATAAAAATTTTATGTAATAATTATAAAAAAAATTATATTATTAGTTTTTTCTGTTAACCACTCGAAAATTAATAACAGTAACCGAACCGAAAGACAATCGTTTTTTTGGTTTGGTTAACTATTCTACTACAATTTAACTTATGGGTAGAGTTGGAAAGATCACCGGACGGCGTCCCGATTGAAAGTCTCCAACGGGACTGATTTGGAATTAACTTAACTTATCTCAAAAGCCACTATTTGAGATAAGTGGTCTGTTCAATAAAAAATCAACGGTTAAGATGAGATCTTTCTCTCACCAAATCTACTTTTAATTTTTTCCTAGGGTTCACCCAATTACAAATTTTAAAACTTTACCCATAGAGTTTCTAACCCACTCTACCAAATTCGAACCGTCAATTTGTTTCCTTTAAATTATCGGCCTTGTTAACAACAAAAATGGTCGGATTTTCGGTACGTTTTTTTTTTGTTTCGATTGTTTTTGCCCACCCCCTAGTAGACAGTTGCTTATATGCTATATCTTACAAGGACATATTCAAGGTTGAGCTTATAAAATTATGGGAATCCATACATGAACCTGTGTGGCTGTGTGACAATTTTTCTTAAAAAGTCAATAACTGTGCTTGAAACCAACGTTATCATTGTATTACTTCTTAGTGTAATTTATAGATGCATGCTATATGTTGAAGCCAAAGAGAAATGAAAAATAATTTTATTTCTTGTCTACCTTATATAGATATACTAGAAAACTGAACATTAGCCAACCTGCATATAAACTCAAGGACCTCAAGGTAAATAGGTTTATCAAAGTGGAAAAATTTTATGGGTGTCTTTTCTTTCTTAGCTGTTGGGAGCTTGGTAGAGCTGGATTTGTTTTGTATCCAGAGTTTCAGTTTCCAGTGTCCAACACAACTTGCTGAATGTGCTTGTTTGATAGGTTGCCACTTGCTAATCCAAAAACAAAACATTATGTACAATAATGCATATATTCTGCTCAAATGTATTCTCCAGTAATCTTTCAGCGATCTCTACAAAGCCATCATCGTAATCCTTGTGGTTAGTGGAGAACAGCCATCGAACCAGATTTCTCATCAATTAGAACAATATCATAATACATATAATCCTGCAAACAAAAGGTCACACAAACTTTCTTCCGCTGATGCAACACTTTCTAAGGAACAACTTCCTGCCAGAACCCTTTTCTTTTCCTGCAGAAACAGCTTAGCATCATCATGCCGTCCACACTTTTCAAGGCCGCTTATCAGTGCATTGTAAGTTCCAGTGGCAACACAAACCCCTTCACCCTTCATGGTCCTGAAGATTTCAATACCTTTCTCTGCATTTTTTGAATGAAGGCACGCAACAACTAAAGCAGTGTATATTGCAGTATTCTTCTTTTCACTTGGCAATAAATTAAAGATCTTCATAGCGCAATCAAGTTGTTTGGAAATCCCAAGCCTATAAATCAACAGAGCAGCAACATCTATTTCAAGGGAAATTCCAGCCTTGGCCATTTCATCAACAACTTGAGCAGCCCTTGCAAATTCTTGATTTCTAATGCAAATCCCTATTAGGGAACAATAAGCAGCTTCTTCAATATGAATGTCCATCGTTAAGCTGTAATCAAATGCTGATAAAGCAATATCTGATTTACCACAAGCACAG
This sequence comes from Fallopia convolvulus, assembly GCA_964016875.1. Classification (NCBI taxonomy): domain Eukaryota; kingdom Viridiplantae; phylum Streptophyta; class Magnoliopsida; order Caryophyllales; family Polygonaceae; genus Fallopia; species Fallopia convolvulus. The sequence continues at coordinate 32,850,008 of OZ024733.1, forward strand.
CTTGATTTAATTATTACTGATATTGCCTCTGGATCTAACTTTACATTCTCATCTGTCTGAGCAAGCAAGTGGTTGATGGCCTGAAAATTTTTCTTCTTCAAGAAGATCAAGATCAGACCCCTGTCAATAGCAGCATGAACATCAATGGCTAATTCTTCCAACTGAGTGCTTGAACTATCAGTGTTGTTTTCTCTTGATATATGTGGATTAACTTGATGCAAGAGTTCATCACTCTCACCAGCAGCTCTTAGAGATTCAAGAGCAAATAGATAGATAGGGTAACGAAGAACAAGCAAGTTTTCCTTCATATAATGAAGAACTTGAATGATTGCCCATGTATCTCCTGATTTGCTCAATTTCTCAATCAGGATATTGCATGCTGCTTTATCAGGTTGAACACCAGCTTCTTGCATTCTGCTGAAAATTTCAAGAGCTGCTTTGTTCTTGCCTGTCAATACATCGAACTAGCTCTTTAGTACATCAGTGGAGGAAAAACAAGAAATAATTTGCTTCAGAAAGTAAAGAACTTCAATCCTGCACCACAATCTTTCGTGCAGTAGCCATAATTTCAACAGTAGAACAGATACATGATTTTCATTTTTCAACTTAAAGAGGGCAAGTTAAAATGATACAAGTTACCAGATATATTTTCACTAACCAGAATCAATAAGATGTTCCATTAATACGGTGTATGTGTAACAGGTTGGAGACAATCCAGACTCGCACATCTCTTTATAAACCTCAATCGCCTCCTTTACTTTCTTATGATTAAAAAGAACCTTTAGATAGGCAGTATACGAAACAATTGTCGGATGATAACCCCTAGATTTCATCTCCTTCCACATCTCAATGGCACCATCAATGTCACCATCATTTGACAGCCAGTGAACAACTGAAGTGTAAGTAACAACATCAGTCTTTATACCCCTATCTTGCATCTGCTCAAAAACATACTTCATTGAAGATATCCTCCCTGCCTCACCAAAAATATCCAGCATCGTGGTGTATGTGTAATGATCGTGCTTAAATCCTCTAACCTTAGACGCCCAATTAAAGAACAGCCAAGCCTTCTCCATGGGAGGATGTGTTTTCAAGACCTGGTTGATTGTGAAAGAGTCCCATTTCAAAGTGAGACTCTCTAGGTGCTCTTTAGCAGAGTCCCAAGATGATGATTTCAAAATATTTGATATGTTTTGCACAATATCTCTCATGTAAATGGTGTCCACCTTTTCCTTTTGGCTTGATTTGATGCTGCTCTTGCATTTTCCATGAACGGTTTTGGAGGTGTTTCTACGTTTTATTTGATCAAAAGAATGCACAAATCGCACGGAGCTCTTTGGGCATGCAAAAGAGCCATTGAAGTTGAACTTTGTAGAAAACCGGTTGGTAGCATGAAGTAGAAACATAGATTACCATTGACCATCATTATAGAGCCTCAAAATGAGCACATTGACCATCATTATAGAGCCTCAAAATGAGCACATTGCTAGGCAACTGACACATGAAACATGCAAAACCATGTTATTACAATTTACAAGTCACCAGGTAACACAAAGACAGATTAGGTAAGGTTCCTTCAAAACAAGTATGACTAACACAAAGACAGGTAACACATTGCTAGGCATTTCCAGTGGCGGAGGCACCGGTGGCTGGGGGTTCTCAGCTAGCCGCCAGCGGCACAAAACAAGTGAAATTTTGGATCTTTCTCAATTGAGAAATAATACCACGGTTGACATAAAGACAATAGGAAACTAATTCAACTGAGAAGGAGAAGTTCAGACCGTTCAATTTTGGAGACGAATTTGTAGACTTTGACGAGGCAGAGAAGATATGCCGCCGGCGTTGGGCGGTGAAGAAATCAGAATTCTTTTTCTCCGGAGTCCGTCGTTCCGTCCTGATTCTCTATCTGGTTCTGGTTCCTTTCCTAGGGCTGTTTATTAGTTGAATGAACTGGGCCTGTTCAAAGACAGGCCCGCTACCAAAAAGAAAAGGATACCATCGTGACCGGCCCGGGTATTTAGTTCAATTTTTGGTCCAATATAGCAATGGCCTAAAATTTAATATTTTCAAATTTACCCTAAAAATTATATTTGTTTTTTAAAATGATTTATTTTTTATTTTTATTTTCTATTTGTTCAATTGATATTAGTTGAGAATTATTAGGAATATTCCTTGAGAAATTTTTAGAATTATTTTACCCCTTTTGTTTTCTTTTCCTTGTATTAATTTTTTTTTACTAAAATTTGTTATTTAATCTTATATAAAATTAAAAGTGTATATATTTATGAAGCCCCAAGATGTGTTTCCATCTCTCTCTAGTTAGAATACAGTGATGAAATGAAAGAGACAATAAAAAAAACATTGAAGGAAGATCACCACCCATGTAGCCAATGACACAATCGAACAATGCAACGATCTTGTAGCTATGAGGGCACAATGCGTTGTTGGGACAACTGTTTTACAATAGAGAGATTGTCTCTACGGGGAATATTACGTTTTTTGATAAAACTGCATTGAGGCACCTAGGTTAAAAGTCGCTAACGACACTAGGATTCATGACTTGGGGTCTTGGGGAGTTGATGTTGAAAATCGCCCAACGATATGAAAAAGACACTTCACAGATAATTGTCGAGTATGCTCCCCTCCACTCGAATCTCCTCCCCTTCAAGTGTGGTGGCCCTAATGTTATTCCCAAACAGAGACTCAGGCAGGGTGACCCTCTTTCCTCCTTCCCGTTCATCCTCTATGGGGCAGGAGAATCCTCTTTTTGGCATTTGCCGATGATATTATCATTTTTGCAAAAGCAAATGCAACCTCTTATCAGAAAATTAGGAATGTCATTGAAAAATATTGCAAGGCATCTAGTCAAGCGATCAACTTTCACAAATCGACCTTCCAAGTCACAAAAAACACCCAAAATAGTACAAAAAAACAACTACAACAAATACTAAACATAAAAAATGTCAATGCATTAGACAAATACCTAGGATGCCTCCTCGTTAATGGCAAAGTAACAATGAAACTTTTGAATAAATTCTCACAAGATCAAAGAACCATCTCGCCAAATGGAAAACCAACTCGCTTTCTCAAGAAAGTCGCCGGGTGTTAATTAAAGTCAACATTTCAGCAAAATTGTAATGTATTATGCAGAGCTTTATGCTACATGTTGGACTTCACAAAGACATCGACAAAATCTACAAAAACTTCTTCTGTAACAAAGAAGATTCATACAAACCACTACTAAGCTAGAGCAATATATGCTAGCCAATGGACCATGATGAACTTGGTATTATGAAGGTCGATGATGTGAATAAGGCTCTTCAAATCAAACTAATTTGAAAAATAATATTCGAAGCAAATAACACTTGTTTCAAAATCATATAAAAAATATCTAAAAGGTACTCATATCCTGGAGTACAAGAAAAAGAAAAATGTTTCCTTGTAAAAACTTATGGACCTCCGCGATCTATTTGAATTTGGGCTAAAATGGAACCTCGGAGATGGAAAAATAATCAAATTCTAGAAAGACCAATGTATAGGAAAAGAGAAGTTGATCAACAATTGCAAAAATAATGACTTAATCTCTGAAGATCAAGTGGTCGTTGATTAACTAACAAACGACAAAAATTGGAACATCAAAAAACTAGAGCAGGTCCTCCAAATGGAAGAGATAACCCAAATCATCTACTTATCGATCCCTACTAACGTAATCCAGGATAGACTTTATTGGGGTCATAGTAGGGATGGTTGGTTCTCAACCAATTCCACTATAAAAATGAAAAACGAAAACCAAGGAATGGTGCGTATGGACCTTAAATGGATTTGGAATTTAAAATCCCGTCGAAAGTTAAGAACTTTATTTGGAAAATTACAAACAATGGACTACCAACAAAGGCTCGACTATTCGAGCGTCACATTCTAGTTACCCTGAAGTGCATTCACTGCAACCACCCTACTAAGGACATGGAACATATTCTGTTCCGATGCCCACAAACATTAGACACAATTGCACAACTTAACCAGAAGATTTAACAAATGATTCCAAACACCGACACAAATTTTAGACCAAACAAAAAAAAATGGATTTTGGCACAAGCTTGGATGGAGGAATACTCCTCTAGTAAAAAAACCTCACCGGGAGAGAAATAACCATATTAGACGAAAACGTCGAAACATAAAATGGACTTAGCCATAACAAGGTTTTGTCAAACTCAATTTTGATGCTACTAGAAATGTCAATGGCTCTTTCTCCTTTGTTTTTGTTCTTTAGGGATTCAGACAAGAAGGCCATCACGCGGGCGAATGGGAGTTGTGGAGACCAACATGTGATTATGGTTGAAGCCCTCAGGCTACGAAATGGTATTACTAAAGCTCTTCGCGTGGGCTACACGATGATTGAGATTAAAGGTGATAACCTAAGTCTGATTAATGCCATTAATGATATTTGGTGTTGTCTATGGGCGGTCGAGATTACCATAGTGGACATTCTGATCTCACTTTAGAAGTTCGTCAAGTGAACCACATTTTTGGGGTGATCAACCGTGTAGTGGACCACATCATGAAAATGGCTACCACTTGTTCTTTAGGGTCAGGCCTGTTGCACTTACGGGGCGTGTTGAGAATCTCCTTCCCACATTGGAAGTTGAAAGTTAAATTAGCCTACATATATATATCCTTGGCTTAGTCCTCCTATTGCCAATTGATATTGCCAATTGGTTTTAGGATAGAACCCATTTACTTTTTCGTATCCTCACGACCCCCGTGAGTCATAACGGGGGTCGTGACTTTAAAAAAATATATTATACATATAATACCATTACACCGTCCACCCACTATCGCATTTCCTCGGTCGAGTAGACAAATACATTAGAAAATTATTAATGAATGGTTTTAGAAAAATCTGGTCATTCATCACACATCTTCTAGTACATTCTACCCAAAAAAATCTTCGGAAAAAAAAAATCTAAGATTCCTCATCCAGTAAAATATTGACACGTCACTCTGCAGGGCAATTTTATCAACATAAAATAAAAGCTCTTTGCATTATATAATAGAGGGATCAAGAAATCAAAGAAGCTTCTCGAAAGCGGTATCGTAACTTCTCATCCCTTCCTATTTTCCAACCTCCTTTTTCCTCTCTCCACAACATCTTCTTAGCCCGTATCTTCCTCTCTCTCCCCTTCCCATTTTGTCCGATCCCTTCGCAATTATTCGGGTGGCTGAAAATTCTCCATCGAAATTGCTACCTTGTGCTCGTACTGCGATGGCTCCACCGCCGGGGAACCCGACCGGCAACCAAGCGACGGCGGCCGGTGATGCCCATCGGTCGATCCCGACGCCGTTCTTGACAAAGACGTATCAGATCGTAGACGATCCAGCCATTGACGACGTGATCTCGTGGAACGAAGACGGATCTGCGTTCGTTGTCTGGAATCCCACCGTGTTCGCCCGCGATCTTCTCCCTAAGTATTTCAAGCACAACAATCTGTCCAGTTTCGTTCGCCAGCTGAATACTTATGTAAGCAATTTTGGATCTTAAAATGTTTCATTATTACAGCGATTTTGGATTCGATTCGATCAATTTCTGAATTTTTTGTTGATCAATAGGGATTTCGTAAGGTCGCACCAGACCGGTGGGAGTTCGCCAACGAATCGTTCCGAAGAGGCGAGAAGCACCTGCTTTGCGACATTCAAAGGCGAAAAGCTTCACTGGTGCAATCGGCTTCCCCGCCAAGAACGGTGGTTACGGCGGCGTGTACAACGCTGGCGGTTGCGGAGATTCCGGTCACGCCGCCGCAACAGGTGTCCCCGACCAGTTCGAATGACGAGCAAGTGATCTCCAACTCCCCGCCGCTAGCGATTCCGACAGCTTCGGTTTGCATAGGCAACAACGGATCCGCTTCGGGCTGGAGCAGCAGCAGCATCAACACCAATGGCCGAGTAGATCTAGCCGACGAGAACGAGCGGCTAAAGAAAGAGAATCTGCAGCTGAACCAAGAGCTCTCGAACATGAAAAGTCTGTGCAGCAACATCTTCAGTTTGATGTCCAACTTCTCCAATCAGCCAACCACAAACTCCACCGCCTACCCGGAGGCTGATATGATCCGGCGGCTAGACTTGCTACCGCGTGACGGAGCGGTGGACGGTGGTGGCGAGAACATGGCGGAGGTTTCGGTTGGGAGTCCGACGAGGTTGTTTGGGTTCGAAATAGGGACGAAGCGGTCAAGGGAGGGGACATCCTCCGGTGGTGGTTCGCTGGATCTGGATGATCCGATGAAGGTGGACATGGAGGTGAAATCTGAGCCGTTCGATGGGGGCAGCGGGGTGATGAACAGTGATGATGATCATCAAATGTCGCCTTGGAGCAGACGGTGCCACCGGCAGAATGAGAACATGTGCACTTGATCGGATTTGGATGATGAACACAAAATCCAACGGCTCACAAAATTTGGTAGAGATTTCGGTGGGGGAGCCGCGTGTAGTGGATTATGCGAATCATCATCCAAATTTGGTGGGGATAAGATGTTTGTTGCAAGTTGATTATTAATCTGGAAGGTTCTTTTAGTTTTCCGAAATTGCTTTTTTAGTAATTATATATGGTTGTTACTTGTTACAATACTAGCCGAAGGAAATCCGTATGTTCTAGTAGCTTCTTCGAATTACCTTTTCTGTCTAAAAATGTACAATAGGTAAGGGTCTTGCGATGGTTTCAACAAAAAAAGTGGGCGATGATATTTTAATCCTGTCTGTAAAGAGTGACATTTCATCAATTTTATACAGGCTTCTTCGTATAATAATATATTTTAGACCCAGTTGCATATACTAAAAGCTTAGAAGTGTGTGTAGTTGCTGATAAGGATGGGGAAGAATGGAAGATTGAAGAAGAGTCTACAAAAAAGAAGAAAAAGAAAAAAGAAAAGGAGAGAAGTTTCTGGATGATCATCTACAACGTGGGGAAGGAGCCGAGGGAGCCCCACACCCTCCCCCCTAAAGTTGCACAAAATACTTAGTTATAAGTTATTTTAGTCATGTGTCCGGTTCTTTAACCTGAGAATTAAACCGAAACCGAACCGGAAAACCGTCGGTTTTGGAACCGGAACCGAAACCGGGGTATGTCGGTTCCGCTCCTAGTTCCTGTTTTGGACAAAAACTTGATCAACAAATCTTTGCCCTGAATCGGGGCACGATCGAATTCAAAGGAAAACAACGGTTAAGAGTAAGCTCGAATTTCTGGGATGCTGAGGGCCAAAATCCTCTCTTTTGATTAATTCTTCCTGGTTACAAGCGTGTGTTTACAAATTGTATAATTTTTCCCTATATACATCCTCGTTCCAACGGTTATATCCCACCTACCACGATTTCCGGATTTCTAGGGCGTATCTTGTAACTACCTCCCACTTCCTGCATAGATCGGAGACGCGAAACGTTCCTTCCAAGGCCTTCTGAACATGCCTCTCCGCTTCATGACAGAAGCTTTCTTCCTTCAATCGGTTGACTGATGCCTTCTCTTCATTTCTGGATCCCTTCGCAATCAAACCGACTGATGACTTCTCTGAGTATTTATGGGCTCGGATTACCAAATGGGCTGATGGATATTTGGGCCTAACAATACCCCCAAATCTTGATCCAAATCTTTTAGGCGGGATTTGGATCGGATTTGCCGCGTGAGCTTTAGGCAGCATGTGACACGTGGCTATTACCCGTCCGTTCGATCACCCTCGAGAACTTGAAGAGTCACATCACTCAGGCTTTAAATGTTCAACCCCATACCTCTTCAGAGATACGCGCTATTCCCTTCTTACTTTCGTGCCTCATCGTCTTCTTGCTCCTCCTTCCAGTTCTTGCCCTACTCCTTTGTTGCTCATTATCCATGGCCAACGCCGATGCTAAAGATATGAGTTTTGAGTCTTCCCATATTCTCGAGCCCCATGACTATCGCCCTTGCTCTCTCTCTTCCGGTGAGGTAGAGGCGATAATCCGCAACCATGGCTTTCCGTCTGGCACCAACTCCTACACCCCTACATGCGAGGCCGTAGACTGGGTTAAGGAGGGTTGGGTCTGCTTTCTAGAGTACCCCTTCACTCTAGGAGCCCTTTTCCCTTTCCCCCCTTTGATTTTGAACTTCCTGATGACCCTGAGAGCCTCTCCAGCGCAATTAGTGCCATCGGTGTGGAAGATCTTGTACCAGATAAGTGAAATATGCTTGGGCGAGAAAATTGACTTCACAGTGCAAGACTTGCTATGCGCGTACCGGGTCTGTCCTCTTAGGGCTGGACACTTCACCCTCCATGCGAGGGACGCCAAGAACCCATTGATTCCGAAATCAAAGGTTAACGACAAAGACTGGGCCTCGTGCTTCTTTTTCGTGGAGAAATCTACTCTGGAGGAGATGTATCAAGCTACATTCTTTGACTCTTAGACCACCAAAAGTAAGTATTCTTAACCCTGATTTCCGCACCCCCTTGTTGTTACTTCGCTGTTTATCCTTGAATTTCTGATTTCGAGGATTTTTCGTGTAGTTCCGCCTAGCTTGGAGACCCATGTTTTGGAGTCGGAAGCATGCATGAAGCTCTTCTCTCTTCCTGAAGCCAGGAGGACATACCGGAGATCTGCGGAACAGGCACTTGAAGGCGAGTCCAGCAATAAGATGACGACAGTTACAGGGGATCTAGGGGATGGCGAAGACGACGCAATATCGGGGAATTATGAGAAGACGATTGAGGATGGTGTTCCGGCACCTGGAAAAGCTCGTTGAAGTGGCCACGGACTCTGCCAAGAACCCTGCCAGTACGTTTCTTTCCTTTGCTTTTGCATTTTGTACCAATTTGTCCTTTATAGGTTTTAACATTTGCTCTCCTAGAAGCTTCGTCTTCTTTGGGGAGAAGTTTCTCTGCTGCAGCCCTGATTCAGCGTAAGCTTCGGTCAAGTGACAAGAGACCCCCCTTGGACCCAAAGGTGAAGACGGAGGTTGCGGTGAAAGTGACTCCTACCAAGAGGCCCTCGCCTGGTGCTACTGAAGTCATTGACTTGGATGAGAAAGGTCCCTCAGATCTGTGGCAAAAACTCCGTGGTGGACATGGTTCAAAGAAACCTCGCTCGGATGTTCCCAGTTTTGCTCTGGTTAGAGACGCCGGCCTGTCGATTTGGAAGGTACACTTTCTCTCACCGTCTTCTTTCGTCTCTCTATCTTTTTTTTAACCACGAACGATATCCTGCCTTGGTGCGTAGGCCCTACAAAGCGTCCTCTGGGTTGCGGACGCCGTTGACAAGGAAGAGCAGGTTCTTAGAGATCATCAGGCTAAGTGGGACGCCGAGAAGGCTGCTTTGGAGAGGGAAACAAATCTTGCGGTTGAGCGCCAAAAGACGGACGCAAGTAAGCTTGCAAAACTTGCTGAGACGGTTAAACGTCAGTCTTCCTAAGCCGCTTCAGATCGATCCAAGATTGCTGAGCTCGAGGCCGAGAACAGGAGAATTGTTAAGGAAGCTGGTGAAATCGGAGCGTACTATTCGATGATGTCTAGGGTGGAGACAATCAAGCAGTTCACGGCCGGCCAACACTCGGATTGGGATCTGGATGCTGAGATCGCGTCCTTCCATGATTGCTACCCTCCAGACCAGCCGACTCCGGGTGACGAACTTTTTGCATCTCTGGCGGCGGAAGAAGAGGGCGGTGATCGTGATCCGAGCACGGGCGTGACACTTGAGCAAGGGCGTGACACCTGAGCAAGGCGATGGGCTTTCGACGGACGCAACGGAGCAGCCAAGGGACACTTCTATTGAGGATGATGATTATGGCCGTGAGCCCTTGTAAAAGATTTCTGTGATGGTTTTTTGTTGTTTTGCTTGAATAAACTGCTGGTGATGTGCATGGGCCGTATAGAGGCCGTGAACAATATTTGTCCATCATACGGATGTCTCCTCTTCTTTGGGAAGAGGAAGTAGATAGTTTTGATGCATGCATATTTTCTGTCTTGCGTATTTTCGTTTGGTATTGTCCTTCCTTTGTGTGCAGGATTTCTCAAGACACGTGGGTGCTTCGGACATATGGCTTTAAGATGAGGACTCCTGCAGAAGTCTCTGGTCACGGGTGGCAGCTGCGTTTACCGAAGAAGTTTCCAGGCGGGCGACGGGTATCGCGTCGGAACTTGCGCTCGGGAAGTTCGGTCGATTAGAGACGTCTTTAGTCTAGGATTAGTTACCTCAGTTGTTTAAACTTGTGTTTGATTGTATAATGCATTCTACATGTCGATAAATAAAGTATGCTGATGATTTTCTAGTTCTACTTATGAGAAGAGGAAATAAAGGTAATCAAGTGGTGATGCACTAACGTCATTCATGCAACGAAAAAACTATAGCATAGGAGTCACACAACAAAGAGTTTTCACACACACAAACTGATCACAAACATACTATGGAAAAGATGAACTTAAAGCAAAAGCAAGATAATAACTGTGGATAGATGACCTCTAGTGTCTTGAGTATCTGGTGTTGGAAACCTTCCGTTGAGGGTTCCCGAGGAGTTTGCGCTCCGATGAAAGGAGTTTTCCCTCAAAAGTGATACTTCTTCAAATGTATTGCGTTCCAGCTTCTTGGGATGGCTTCTCCGTCTTTGGATTCCAGTTGGTAGGCGCCTTGTCCAACAACCCCCGTTATCTTGTAGGGTCCCTCCCAGGTCGGGGCTAGCTTCCTCGACTTGGTTTCATGGGTATTTTGGAAGACTCGTCGTAGTACCCAGTCACCGACCCGGAAAGTCCAGATCCTGACATTCTGGTTGTAATCGGGCTTGGTCACGAAGCTCGCCAAAAGTATCCAAATCAGCCGACAGCTCCAAATGATTACGCTCTTCGGTCAAAAAACTGGTACGAGCGGTTGGGATGCGAACTTCGGCGGGAAAGACCGCTTCACATTCGTGTGTTAACGAGAAAGGAGACTGCCCGGACGCTACCTTCGGCGTCGTTGATCGGCCCAAAGGACATATGGGAGCTCATCGGCCCAGTTCCCTTTAGCTTTCGCAAGCCTTTTCTTCAGATTATTTATGATCACTTTGTTGCTGGCCTCGGCCTGCCCATTCGATTGGGGATAGCGGGGGGTTGAAGTGACCAGGCTGATTTTCCAGCGACTGCAGAAGTCTCTGGTTCTCTGGCTTATGAATTGGGACCCATTATCACACATAATCTTCGCGGGTATCCCGAAACGACAAAGGATATTTCTGATAATGAAAGAGATCACCTGTTTATCTTTGATCTCCCGATAAGCTTCGGCTTCGATCCACTTAGAGAAGTAATCGATCATAGTGAGGAAGAATACTCTCTGTCCGGATGAAGGGGGTAACTTCCCGACTATGTCCATTCCCCAGCGCATAAAGGGCCATGGTGTAAGTGTGGGGTAGAGTGGCTCAGGAGGTTGGTGAGCGGTTGGCGTGTGTCTTTGGCAGACATCGCACTTACAACAGAAGTCTGCATCGTCTTTCCTTATAGTAGGCCAAAACCAACCCTGCCGAAGGGCTTTGTTGGATAGACTTCTCCCTCCGGTGTGGTTCCCACAATCTCCCTCATGAAGTTCTCCAAGAAGTCTCTGGACACCCTCTTTGGATAGACAACGTTGTAATGTTCCCACCGCCGATTTGTGGAAGAGCTTCCCGCCTTCTACTGTGAACTTGGTGGCCTTCATCTTTAGCAACTTAGTTTCAATTTTATCTTCCGGAAGCTTTCCCTTGGTTAGCCAATCCAGGTACGGCTGAGTCCAAGGTGCTTCGTTGGCCTCCGAAGGATCAAAGGGAGTTCTCTCGTAGTTTGATCTACTCAGGGACAGGTTTGGATCGGGATCGTTCCGATAACTTCTAGCGTCAACGTCGTCACTGCTCATGAAGACGCTGTGGGGGTAGCTCCGAGAAGGCCGACGTCATCGGTCATTCTATCAGACTTCTTGCCATCGCCGGTGTGAGTTCTTCTAATGGCGGGGACGATGATGTGAACCATCGGGATTACAGGATACTCGTCAGGATCAACGGTTGACGCTAAGCGGGCAAGAGAATCTGCTTGAGCATTCTGCTCTCTTGGAATCTGCGCAAAGGACACCTTCTCGAAACGAGGAATCAGATTTTTGACTACATCTAGATAAGCTGCCATCCTCTAATCCCTTGCTTCATACAACCCCAGAAGTTGGTTGACTATCAACAACGAGTCGCAATTGACTTCTATCTGTTGTATGCCCAGGTCTTTGGCAAGGATCAGACCGAAGATCAGAGCTTCATACTCAACTTCATGTTCGTTTCTTCGAACGTACATCTTACGGATTGTGCCACCCTATCCCCCTGTGTTGATTTTAGGACTACTCCGATCCCCGTTCCCCTAGCGTTAGAAGCGCCATTCGTGTGAAGCGTCCATTTGACTGGAGACTTAGCTTCTAGCGTCATTAGCTCTGCTGGATCAGACCCTTCTTCCGTCGTAGGGCTAAAATCAGCCACAAAATCAGCTAGCGCCTGAGATTTCAATGCAGTTCTAGGCTCGTACTTAATGTCGAACCCACTCAAGTGAATCGCCCACTTAGCCATTCTTCCTGTGAATTCTGGCTTATGCATCACCGTCTTCAAGGGGTGCGTGGTTCTTACCACTATCGGGTGTGCCTCGAAGTACGAGTGAAGCTTGTTGGAGCACATGACTAGGGCAAGGACCAACTTTTCCAAGGAAGAGTATCGGGTCTCGATTGATAGGAGAGTCCTACTAATGTAGTACACGGGTTGTTGCTGCCCGTCTTGTTCTCGGACCAACACTCCACTGATGGCTTGTTTGGTGACGGCCAGGTATAAGGGTAGAGCTTCTCCTGCTTCGGGTTTGGCCAAAATCAAAGGATTGGAGAAGTATTTCTTTAGTTCTTGGAAAGCCTCCTCATGTCTGGGGGTCCATTGGAAACATTTGTTCTTTCTAAGCACTTCGTAAAAGAGACGACATCGGTCTGCTGACTTAGATATGAACCTGTTCAAAGCAGCAATCTGCCTAGTGAGCTTTTGAACGTCTTTCACACACCTGGGGGATTTCAGCATCTTATGGCTCGAACCTGCTCGGGGCTGGCTTCTATCCCTCTCTAGGTGACTAGATACCCTAGGAATTTTCCCGACTTCACGCCGAACGTACACTTTTGTGGGTTCAACTTCATGTTAAATTGCTTCAAGATTTCAACAGCTTTCTCTAGGTGACTTTTGTGGTCTACAACTTTCTTTGATTTGACGAGCATGTCGTCTATGTACACCTCCATAGTTTCTCCGATTTGGTCTTGGAACATTTTATTCACTAGCCTTTGATATGTGGCCCCAGCATTCCGCGACCCAAAGGGCATCAACTTATAATAGTATGTTCCCTTACTGGTGATGAAGGATGTCTTCTCCTGATCGCTTTCTTCCACCCTGATCTGGTTGTAACCACTGAAGGCGTCCATGAAAGTCAGCAATTCGTGGCCCGTAGTGGCGTCTACCAGGGCGTCTATGTGAGGTAACGGAAATGAATCCTTGGGACAAGCCTTGTTCAAATCCGTGAAATCTATGCACATCCTCCACTTTCCGTTCTTCTTGTGAACGACGACTACGTTTGCCATCTATTCAGGATACTTGAATTCTTTGATCTTTCCAGTTTCCATTAACTTTCTCACTTCTTCATCCACTATTTTATTTCTCTCGGCGGCGAACTTCCTCCTTTTCTGCTTTACTGGTGGGTGATTGGGGTCCAGTCTGTGTGTGATGATATCGGGATCGATTCCCACCATATCCTCATGGGACCAAGCAAAACATTCTGCATTTTTACTGAGGAAGTCTACTAGCTCATTTTTCATAGACGGCTCCAAATCCTTTCCAATCTTCACGAACCGATTGAGGTCAGACTGGTCTAGGACCACTTCCTCTACCTGTTCATCTTTCTTTTCTTTTAGAGAGGTATAAGTGGCCTCCTTTAATTGCTAGGTGGATTTTTGACTGGCAGCTGGTTTTAGCGACGACTTGTAACATGCTCGGGACGTTCTTTGATCACCCCGGATCTTTTGAACCCCCCATGGTGGTGTGAACTTCACCGTTTGGTGGTAAGTGGATGGGACGACTCTCATGTCATGAAGCCATGGCCTTCCCATTATCACATTATAACACGAAGGGCAATCCATAATAGAATACCTAACCTGGATATTTACGCCCTTTGCGTACGTGGGAAGGATGATGTCTCCTACGGTGTGCTTCACTTCTCCGCTGAAGCCTATGAGTGTTGTGGGGTTCTTTTCCACGTCCTTCTCGCTCAAACCCATTCCTCTCAAGGCCTCCAGCGTCATGAGATTGGTTGAGCTCCTGGTATCGATGAGGACTCGCTTCATTAAGACATTTCCGATTGATAGAGAAATCACGAGGCCGTCATGGTGGGGTCCGTCAAGACCATTAACGTCATCCTCGTCAAAGTGTATTGCGAGGTTGATGACGTCATTCTTCTCTTGCGTTGGGCGATGAGGAATGCTTTCACGTGCGTTCCTCTTGGCTGCTGAATAAGTAAGACCACACACACTTGACCCTCCGGTGTTCAGGTTCACGATTTTAGCGGGTGCTGGTGACGCTGGCCTTCCCGCGCGCAAGGCCTCTATGACGTCCGGGGGGACTTGCGCATTTGGCGCAACTTCTGTAATCCTTCCCTGAGATACAAGGTAGGCAATCTCTCTTCTTTGGGCTACACATTCCTTGGTTCCGTGACCATAATCGTCGTGAAAGTCACACCACCGGCTCATATCCTTGTTTGGGTAGGGCTTTTCGTTTCTCTTCAGCCATCTAACGCCTCGTATTGTTTGAGATATATTCTTCACGAGGTCCTCGGGGGATATACCCAGGTTGAACTCATCATACTTCGGCGGTAATGGTTTGGCCGGCTTGGTCTCGGCGACGTTCGCCTTCACCGCATCAGGGTGAGGGCATCGGTATGGCTGGTCGCGGCGTTCCCGACGGTGATCTGGTGCCGCTTTCTTGTCTAACCTCTCCTAGACACTCGTGGGTTTCCTCATCTTCAAATCTTCCTCGAGCCTGATTTGAGCCAGGGCTTTGGTTTGCACGTCCTCGAAGCTGTGGCAAGGATGCCTAGTGAGTTCTTTGTAAAGATCTCCGTCTTAATTTACCCCTTGACGGAAGGCTTCCATCGCCGTCGGAACGTCGCAGTGTGGGATGGAGATCTTCTCTCGATTAAACCTGTCTAGGTATTCTCGGGTGAACTCTTCCGGCTTTTGGATAACCCGATACAGGTCGCTGGACTGCTTCTCGAATCTTCGACTACTAGCAAACTGTACCCTGAACGAGTCCATCAATTCAACGAAGGAACGGATGCTTCCCCTCGGGAGGTTAACGAACCATTTCAGGGCCGATCCCGCAAGAGCAGCTCCGAATCCCTTACACATCAGCGCTTCGCGGGAATGGTACGGTACCGCGCTGGTCATCAGTTTTTGCTTGAATATGGCCACATGTTCGTCAGGATCCCCCGTGCCGTCGTATGGGGTCATACTGGGTACCGAGAACTTCTTTGGTATCTCGACTTGGGCGATGTGGGGGGCGAAAGGTGACTCATCATAACCATCAACCGCTTCCTTCTCTATGGGCCGCGGAACCCCGGGTATCTTTGCCAACTGCTCAGTGAACATCCTGAATTGGTTACTGACGATATTCTCGAGGTCTCGGGGACAGAGAGAGACGGTCCCAATCCTGGTCATCGTCCATGAATTCATCCTCCAAGCGTCGGGGGCTAACCTCTCGCGCCGATCACAAGCGTATGGGTGCCCTTGCTCCTTCGCTAATAGGATTACCCTGAGTGGGGGTAAATGACGGTACCCCAGGAAATGTTGCTGGTGGGGTAATGAACTCCAGACCAGGATTTCCCTCGCGACGGCTGGCATGGTTCCCAGAGGAACCTTCACCCCCATTGTTTCGGGTTCGATCCGTTACTCGGGCACGCGAGCCGACAGAGGACACGGATCGGAGTTGGGAGCGTAAACCGTCGTTATCGACGGTTAACTGCTCGATGCTAGTCTTGTACTTCTCGTTACAAGCACGCTGATCAGTCAGTTCTTTCTCTAGAGCTTTGAGCCTTTGAGCGAAGTCGGACAGTTCGAGGCGAAGGGCTGCCGAAGTGTCCTGGCGTGCGCCTCCATCATCCCCGGTGTTTAACTCTTGGCTACCTTCGTTAGGGTTGCTCATGACGATATTCCTGAACTCCTTTCAACGCAAAGAACGAAATCTTTTTCGATTTTAGGGCCCCACGGTGGGCGCCAAATTGTTTTGGACAAAAACTTGATCAACAAATCTTTGCCCTGAATCGAGGCACGATCGAATTCAAAGGAAAACAATGGTTAAGAGTAAGCTCGAATTTCTGGGATGCCGAGGGCCAAAATCCTCTCTTTTGATTAATTCTTTCTGGTTACAAGCGTGTGTTTACAAATTGTATAATTTTTCCCTATATACATCCTCGTTCCAACGGTTATATCCCACCTACCACGAGTTCCAGATTTCTAGGGCGTATCTTGTAACTACCTCCCACTTCCCGCATAGATCGGAGACGCGAGACGCTCCTTCCAAGGCCTTCTGAACATGCCTCTCCGCTTCATGACAGAAGCTTTCTTCCTTCAATCGGTTGACTGATGCCTTCTCTTCATTTCTGGATCCCTTCGCAATCAAACCGGCTGATGACTTCTCTGAGTATTTATGGGCTCGGATTACCAAATGGGCCAATGGATATTTTGGCCTAACAGTTCCTCCTTTGGATACGGAGGAATCGCCGATTCCTGGCAAAATAGTCATTGGAACCGCAACTGCGTTTCTAAACCCGCGATCGTGGTTCCTTTCCCAACGACTATATTTTTAACGGTCACATAACTTCCAACAACTATTTTCCTCTTCATTCTTATCAATTTATTCATATAAATTCCGTATTTCGCCTTCAATTTCATTCACACTTATCTTGTACTCTCGTATCTCTCTCTACTCCTTTCCTTCCCAATCTTTTTCAAAAATGGAAAATCAAGGCCAAGAGTTGAAATTCGAAATTTTCACAAAGCACTTTTGGTAATGTATTGGATACACAAGATGAAATGATGTCAAGTGCAACTATTGTAACTCGAGGTACAAATGGAAGCACAATGGAGGTTATGACACCTTGACTCAGCATTTAAAGACAAAACACTTCATCCTAATGGGGTCGCCTTAGGTAAGTTGATAAGCGTGGTTCCGTATCGAAGGTATGAGAACTATATGGGCTTTGATTCCTCTATAACCCTAAGAGGGTACGTAGGCAACTTAATATCAAGTTTAAGCCTTTCTTCTCCCAACTCTTATCTTCCCAAACCGGGTGGAATCGACAAAAAATAATAGTTAGAACCACCAAATGCGATCGCGGTTTCGCATACTTGGAAAACCGCGATCGTGATTTTTCAAATAAGGCTGGAACCGAATTGAACTGGCTTTTGAACCGGCGAAAACCGGAAAAAGCAGGAACCGAATCGAGTAACTGAGGGGTTTTCGATCCTGGTTCCATGGTCTGCTTGAATCGGAACGGCCGATTCCAGAACCGGACACATGGCTAAGTTATTCCTCTTGGATGAGCATCTATAATTTCTTTAGATACCGAACCTGGGACCGAGTCAATCTTGGGCTCGCAATCCTTGACAAGCAAGCGATGTCGTTCCTCTTGAACGATCAATGCATAGGCCCGATGAAGCGACAGGAGGGGATCATGCGCCATAATATTGGAACGAAGCGTCTCAAAAACATCGTCATCTAGATCGAGGAGAAACTGATGCAGTCACTCTTCCTCTTGTTCTTGACGAATTTGAGCAATAAGGTAGAATGAACAATTGCCACAAGAGCACGCTTTGGGCGACTCGTAAGTAGTAAGTTTGACCCAAAGCTTTTGTAGGACCCCATAGTAGGCAACCACGGTTTGACCACTTTAACGACAACGAGAGATATCAGAACGAGTTTGAAGGATCCGTGGTCCATTGCCGACCGAGAATCATTGACGCAACTCGTCCCATAGTTCACGAACCGTCTCAGGATAAGTGATAGAGGATTGCAAGGTTGGATCAATTGATTGGACGATCCACACAATAAGTATCGAGTTGACACTCCATAAATCATCGATTTCATCAGAATCATCATTGGGTTTGGGAATTAAGGAGTCCCATCTTCTGCTTGGTTCGGAACACATTGTGCATATCAACCGTCTATTTTTGATAATTATCCCCCTTTCAAGACCGCAGGGCATATAGTCAAACTCGGGTGATCAGAGGGGTTAGATAGAACGAGGAAATCACATCAATGGCGCGGGCCGTCTTTGTTATCATTGAGGCAGTGGGATTAACAGTATCAGTGTTAGAGAATGATCGAAAATTTTTGTGTTTGAGGATCAAGAAAAAAACGGCGGAAAAGTATAGCTAAGTTAAAACCTACTCCAATAGCATGTAAAGAGAATATTTTGGATGGAAATCTGTATCTCATTAAGCCTCATTTGGGCTGAATAAATAAAGGTTTACAACTTGTCATATAAGGAATAAGATATGCTATCCTAGAATATCAAGAAGATATTAACAAGATAATACATATATGGCTAGATATAATTCTACCCCTTATTAAAATTTGACTATCAAGCCATGTAAAACTTTTGGATATATTTTGTGATCCAACCTTGACAGGGGACTGAAGCGAAGCAAGTAGGCTAGCCAATGCTTTTATAATTTGCATATATTCTATGATCGATTTGTTTCCTTTCTTCGTTGCTTGCAATTTTGCCTTGAGTTGTTTCTTATGACCTTGAGATGCGGTTGCATAGGTCTGCTTGAGTAAGTCGTTCCCTAGACTAAAACGCCTTGTTAGGAACTGTGGCATTCAAGTGGACGATTGTTGGTGGTGGGCTTGGGATCGAACAATCAACATATCCGGAAAGGCCATAGGGAGTTAGGATTAATTTGGTTTGGGTTGACCACGCAAGATAATTTGTAGGGGTGAGTTGTTTGTTGTTGGCAAGAGACACCAAGATTATAAGCTTCTCAAGCTTGAACGGATTGGGTATACCAACTGTTTATAACAATCATTTGCGTGGTCATGTTTAATTGTCGAGAGGACTTTTTGTGAATTTCCTGGGATTTTTAGAGGCGACTGATACCAAATAGAGAAATGTCGTAGAACGCAAAAGTGAGTAGTTTATTATTGATGGAGATGAGAGTACTTATACAAGTAAAAACCCTAGAGAGAAATAGATCTTATCTAGTTATAACAACTAGCTAAGATGGTGTAACAACTTTGATTCTAACAACAACCTAGTCAAGGATAGAGAGATATAATATAATAAATAGAATTTAGAACAAGAGTCTAAAATACATATTGTCCCTTCTCAACAAGGCACTATTCGTCCTCAAATTTCATAATCTCCTTGACAGATTCACAAATACACTTTGGAAAATGCTGAAAACTATCCAATTCATCCCAGCGTGTTATTAATTTTATGAAATACGCAACGATTGAATTCGAAGCTTGAGTAAGAGAGTGGATTTCTGGTAGCATTGAATATAGTTATATAGATGAGCACCGCACAATTAGCTGAATCTAGCAGCTAACTCCTCCCAAATGTATTACATCGTCCCCATACAGAGCACACTTGATCGAATTTCTGAAATTAAACCGTTGAGAATCCAGGATTTGACCATGACTGTACTTCGCATCAATAATCACTATCTTGGTCAAGCTTCCATCGACGAAACATGTCTTATTCTTCACTGAGAGGGCGATGTGCATCGAAACCTTCCATTCTCTAAATCAGTAAATCCTGAGCCATTGAAAGTCTTGAGTAACCAAATTGAGGCCAATATTGTCACTCAAAGCAAGGAAAAATGGATTGTTGTTGTCTTGAGCTTCTACAAGTGTTGCGTTTTCCATTTTTGAATTTCCAGCCTTCCAGGGAAACTAAAATAAAAATGGAAGCAACTTTGATCTTCTTGATGAAAATTGAGCAAACGATCAGCCAAATTTCAGCTTCGATCCAAAATTGGTGCTCTATAATACCATGATAGCATAAGTGGAAAAACTTGTAAAAGTTGTTGTGAAAAGCTTTACAACTTAAAAAAGTATTTATATCCTGCAATAAGGCTTACATAACTAGATTGAATGGAAAAGCTATATAAGCCCAATAGCTACTAACTGGCCCAATAAAAAAAACTAATTAACTTTGAACTACTTAACTTTGAATAAATTAATGTTTGGTAATAAAATAAAACAATGTTTACAGTGGTGGTAAGAAACTACTTAACTTTTTCTACCAAAAAAAGAAGAAAAGAAACTACTTAACTTTGAACTGGTCGTGGCTTTGGTTCTTTCAACTCAACACGAATTCTGTGTATAAATTCTTCAAGGCTATCACCACTGTTGTGATAAGTGGGCCCAATATAGCTCCCTATATAAGATGCAAGAAGTTTGAAGAGTGGAAGTCAATTGTCACAAATAACATTTGTTGCACATATATATAAGAAGAAAATGCTCCCAGTTAGGTAAAATACCTCAAGTGGAGATGGGAACAATGTCATCCCACCAATGATACTAAGCCCAATGATATAAGAATTGTGGCCTGGTATGTCCTCCTGGATTTCCGATGCACTATATTCCATTAATATGAGATGGATGAGTGATATGAGAATGGCGACAATGTATCTCCCTTGCAACAAAAATTGCAAAGCTGCAGGAATTGTTGAGATCCAAGACGGAAAGATGGGCAGCAAAGGGCATAAAAACGCAAGCAGAGTGGACATGTACAAGAAATGTATAGAAAACAGCCTAAACAAGAGCCATGTTAAACAAGCCTGAACAAATGCAATCTCGGCGGTAGCCAGCATGACACCAGAAATGGCCTTGTCGAGGACCTGAACGCATCGATCCCTAGTCGAGATAGGAAGAGGAAGCATGAACAAGACTTGCTCAGTGACACCCCCCGAATCGGAAGTTATAAGGTAATACAAGACCCAACAGAACACCATAAAGTGAGACAAGAAGTTGAGAAAACCAGCCGCCCCGCAGATTATAGACTGGATTATGGTAAGCATCAACTTCGCACCGCCCCCTAGCACAGATATGCTGCTTGCAAACAAATCTTTAGCCTTGTCAAGCAAATCAGCTCTCTTTGAGTTTGACAACAACAACAAGTACTCTTTCATGATATCTTCGAGCCCGCGATAGGTCTTCCCCCACTCCCCTCTCTTAAAGCTAGCTTTTAAGCCAAGGAATTTGTCAGCATACAAAGAAGTAGAAAACGAAGACGACGACGTTGACAAGGACGACTCCTCTAGAGAGACTGAAGAGTTATTATAACTACTAGTAGTAGGCTTATAAACTACAAGCAACTGCTTAATGGCAACCGCAAATTCAGTCAAGTTATATTGCATCGCAAGGCCGTCGATCTGATCGGACATGGTCGAATACAACTGATTAGTATACATATCCACCATCCCCGCCACTTGATTCTCCTCCATCCATCTCATAAACCCGGAATAGTTATTCTCCTCCACGTGTGCCTTCAATGCATACGCTGCTTTCTTGCCCTCCCCGCTAATCTTGTAAGAGAAGAAAACAGCACAAGACAAGAACCCGAGTATCATCACGACAATCAACCCGATCGCGACAATCGTGTCCAATCTCTTGTGTATCCCACGCGTGAAGAACCCACTGAGCTTGCTCCTCCTAAAGCTCTGGCGCCGGAGGGAAGAAACCGCACCCATGCTAGACTCGACACCGCTGGAGCTAAACAAGAACCCAAACCCGAGAAGCCCCAGGGCACCAAGCGACCCCAAGCGCTCGTAAACAATCACGAAGATGTCGAAGGAGACCAGCCACCGGAGCAACCTAGAGAACCCACTTGGCTTCTTCTTGTAGATGCTAGGATGATGATGATGATTCCTGCGTTTCCGGAGCAAGAAGACCCGGTCCCTGAAATCGACAATGGTGCCTACGAACACCTTGAAAACGGCCACGGGGACCGCCATCAGGGTCTCCGTCAGCCCGATTTGCAAGGGCTCCGTCCAGAAATCTACGACGGTTTGTTGAATTCCACGCAACGGGATGGAGCAAATCATGGCCCACATGATGGGCCTCAAATATTCATCTAGCAACCTACAGACCCCGTAGAGGGTAAGCATGGCAAAGAGGAGGCCCCCGTGGGCCATGGCTATGTAAAATGCAAGCCTTAGCTGGGGGTCACCACCGGAAGGCGATGGCGTGGAAGGGAGGCTTTCGTCTCTTCCATCTCCATTATTTTTGGCGTCAAATTTGTTCTCGAACCGGGATATTTTTTTCCTTCCCCAATCCCAAACCAAATTGCCCTTCATTACTTTTATATAAAACGATGATTAATCTCAATTGATCTATAAAAATTCTATATTTTCTTAAGGCTTTATTATCCCTCTGGTATGATATCCTAGTTTAGCGAAATTTGCATGGTGGAGCATTTCTCAGATTTTGTATGGTGATCAAATTTTGTAGTTTGTTGATTAATTTGTTTGAAATTCCAATGTAATTATGTAAATTAGATAATTTAATTAGTTTTTTTATCTAATTAGTTGAATTGAATTGCTTGATTGACATATGAACAAAATTCATAGCTATTTATTATTTAAAATTAATTTAGTATATCAGAAATTTCTAGTTCTCTCACTAACTTATGACTTATGTCAAATGATTGAGGTTAGTTCTCACTATAAGCCTAGTCATCACCATAAAGTGTGTCTTACTTATCTATGTGCATTAAAACTAGGGGTGTCAATTAGGCGGGTCGGGTTTGGGTCGGGTCAATTTAGTTTCGGGTAACTTCGGATTCGGGTCAAATTCGGATATTTTGAAAATCGGGTAAAATTGGGTTGGATCATTTCGGGTCGGGTGCTCAATTAATCGGGCAAAGTCGGGTTTCGGGTCAATTTTGGTCGGGACATTCGGTTTTCGGTCCAACTTGATTTCGGATAAGTTCGGTTTCGGGTTTAGTTCGGTTTTGGGTTTAGTCGGATTTCGGGTGAGTTCGATTTCGGGTTTTTCAGATATTGGGTGAATCGGATTTCGACTTTGGCCGAATTTCGGGTTAAATTGATTTCGAGTAAGCCGGAATTTGATTCAGACCATATATCGAATGATTATTTTCTGTAGTTTAACTACTTTAGGGTCTAAATATTTAATGTAACATTTAATTTAAACATAATTATAATAAATATTCACTATTATTAATATTTTAAAACATAATATAATTTTCGAATGGTTTCGGGTCGGGTAACTTCGGATTTTCGGATAGTTTCGGGTCGGGTAACTTCGGATTTTCGGATGACTTCGGGTCGGGTAGCATCGGATATCGGGTTGCATCAGGCTAGTCCATTCGGGTATAATCGGTTTTGGGTTAATCTCGTGTTCGGGTTTTTTCGGATTCGGGTCAAATCAGTTCGGGTCAAACATATTTCGGGTATAAATTTTTTTATTGTTTTCTCGGGTCGGATCGGGTTCGGAGTCGGGCGGGTTATTCGGGTCGGGTCAAGTTTTGACAGCCCTAATCAAAACTAGTCAACAATAGGCAAAACCTTATGCAAAATTAAATAGTCATTCATGCACATAACTAAAATAAAAAAATAAAAAATTTGAAATCCATGTATAATGTGCGTTAAAAAATAGATGAACATCTACTCTAATACATAATAAAGCAGAACCCAAGTCTGTTGTAAAATTTGCGCCACATGACATTTTTGAAAAAATTAATGTGAAATTATATTTAATAAATTTTGTAACAACTTATAGTATTCTTACAATATATACTAAATAGATAACATGTTTATATAATTTTTTATGTATATAATTTTCTATCTATGGATTATGTATTAATTTACTACAATAGATAACATATTTACCCAATTTTTATATACATAAATTCCTATGAGATGATATTTTCCATATTAATTTAATATTTTTTTTATCTCTTAACAAGATTTAGGGTCTTAATATTTTTTTTTCTTTTAACAAGGCTTGAGCTTCAAGTATAAAATTTATATCTATGTAATGATATAATTTTAAATAATAAATTTTGCTATGTTGATATATTTTTATTTTGAGAAAAAGATATAATCTTATGTTGATGACTAAGATTATAAGGAAATGTCAAAAAAAAATCGAATTTTAATTTTAATTAATAAAATTATATTTTCTTTATCTTTGTATGCATTTATATTAAAGAGTTTTTCTTAAATCAAAGTTTGATAAAAAAAAAACGAAAGAAAAATTCACAAATCTTGATGAATACTTGCTTAAATTTCCTCTTTATTTTATTTATGTAAATATAGAATATATTTTTTTATCTATCCCCGCCTTTCATTTAAATTTGTTTATCTCTACGTTTTTTTGTAATTTAATATGGATGATAGGTTGATTAATACATTGAATTTTGTAGATTTTCATATACATTAATTTCCTTTATATTTTATTTCTTCGTTATGTAAATTTAGCATGGAAAACAACTTTATAGATGGATTGAAGTTTGCAAAATAATACATAGATAATTTTCTCTATATTTTATCTCTTAAATCAAGGACAATGTTCTCTTCTATACTAATCTTTATATTGTATTTTTCATATTTACAAACATTCTTATTATTATAGAGTAAAAGAAGAGCCCTAATATATAATTTTAATAAATTAACTTTAAAAAAATATTTTAATAAATTATATTATGATTTATAGATAACATATCCTAATCATTATTATCTTTATAAAAAACCAAGTATTTTATTCATATTAATGTCTAAAAAATAAGAAAATATTATTTAAAAATATTCAATAAAAAGTAAAATCAACATTTTAATAATTTCAAAATTTGGACAAGATCTCCACAAATAATGGAAAAATATTTAAAATATATTCAATTAAAATATGGAGTACAAACCAAAAAAGATAATTTGTCTATTGCGTAATTTATTATCATATTATATAAATATATCCCGTGAATATCACGGGACTTCAACTAGTTAATAAATTGATGTACATCCAACACAAAACTTAGTCACAACATAAGTTTTGTCTTGGAATAATTCATGTGAATCTATAACTATATATTAATTCGAGCCACCATAACGATTCGGACCCCACCTCATATTTACAAAATTAATTTTTATTCCTAATATTTTCACTTTTTCCTATTAAATTTTTCTTTAACTATTTAAATCTATCTTTAACATCAAACAAATATCTATTTAGTAGAACAACTAGTATGTATTCCCGTACCTTGTACGGATTTTTCTTAAATAAAATATTTATAATAAAATATTTTCAAATATACTTATTATTTGAGAAAAATAATCATGTAAATGCTTAAATATAAATTTTGAATATATATTTAAAATCAATAAACTATAAAAGTTGTTTATTTGAAACAATAATATTTTATTAGTATTACGAATTAAATTAATATCCAAAACATGATAATTTATTTAATTATGAAAATAGATAAGTACTAAGATAAAAACTTATCAATTTATTATATATCGGGTCGGGACCGTTCAAAATAAACTTAATTATAGTGATATAAGATTGTACTTACACTACACTATCTTTATATTAAACTTAATTATCTAAACCTATCATATGCATTCTATCTAAAAATAAAATAAATATCCTAATATTTGTATAATATATAGCATAAAAAATATCTTAATAATCTTCTTATTTATCATATCTAAAAATAAAAAATTATTTTTTTAAAAATCAAGAATGAGATTTTCTATCCATTGATTATAGTGATATACGATTGTATGTACATTACACTATCTTTATATTAAACTTAATTATTTTGCTAAAGATTGGTTTTAATAAAAGGGGTGGTGTGGTCCAATCTAAAAGTGACATGTATCGTTTAATAATTTTTTTAACCTCCGCTTTAGTATATAGTTATGATATCTTTTGAAAACTTCATTATACAAATATTTAAAATTAAAGATAACAAATTTAAAATATTTTAAAATAAGTATAAATATCTTTTATCTTTTAGCATGATGTCTTTTCACGAATTTATTTATAGATGTATTTTTTTCTTTTATAATAAACAAAATTAATGATAAATACTTATAATGTTTAAAAATAATAAAAATAGGTAATATCTATAACTATATACTAGTTGTACCCGTCGTACCATGTACGACTACGATTCGGTATTTATAGAAATTATAAATAGGATATAAATAAATAAAAGTATAATATAATGTTTAATATAAGCAATTTTATTGCTCGTAGAATGTATAATTTTTAATCAATATAAATGGTTAAATTTAATGTTGAAAATGAAGATATATTATTAAGATAAAATAATTATGTTTCTCTTTTTCTGTGATGATATTTCATACATATGTAATTAAAAAAAGAAGATAAAATATGAATAAAAAAATTAAATATTCAAATATAGAAGAGATAAGAATTTAAAAAATAATAGTTAACTTAATAAAAAAGATATAGTAAAATATGAAATATAAACATAAGTTAATTATATAAAATATTTAAAATTTATTTAATTTAATTTAAGATGGGACCAAGCTCATTTTATTGTTCGATAAAGTAAAGATTAGATAAGATTAAATATTATATTATTCATATTTTATTACTTTCCATGTACGTAAATTTTGAGATAATCAAATATTTCAATATATCTATTAAATATTTTAGTATTTATTTTTATTAATTTTAAACATTATAAATATTCATCATTAATTTTTTATCATAAAAGAAAATCTATATATATATAAATAAATTCGTCAAAAGCTATATGCTAAAAGATTTATATTTATTTTAAAATATTTTATATTTAATTTTAAATACTTGTATAAGGAAGCTTTCAAAAGATATTGTTATATTAAATAGATATTTGTTTGATGTTAGAGATAAATTTAAATAGTTTAAAAAGAATTTAATAGAAAGAAGTTATAATAATAGAAATAAAAATTATTTTTTGAAATATGAGGTGGGGCCAGAATCGTTCTGGTGGCTTGAAAAGGTATAGCCTTAATATATAGTTATAGATTAAAGTTGTACCTTTTGTTTATCAAAAAAAATTTACCTTTTCGAACCAGCAGAACGATTCTAGCCCACATTATATTTTAAAAAAATTAATTTTTATTTCTATTATTATAACTTTTTTCTATTAAATTCTTTTTAAAAAATTTAAATTTATCTCTAATATCAAACAAATATCTATTTAGTATAACAATATTTTTGAAAGCTTCCTTATACAAGTATTTAAACTTAAAGATAAAATATTTAAAATATTTGAAAATAAATATAAATATTTTAGCATATTCTTTTGACGAATTTATTTATAGATATATAGTGATTTTCTCTTACAAAAAATTTAATGATAAATATTTAAATTTTTTAAAATTAATAAAAATAGATAATAAAATATTTAATAAATATATTGAAATATTTGATATACACTAAATGTACGTACATGAAAAGTAATAAAATATTAAGAATATAATATTTGATAAACTCTAAATTATATATATTCTACGAGCAATAAACTACTTATATTAAAGTTTATATTATATTTTTATTTATTTATTTATTAATATCCTATTTATAATGTTTATAAAATATCGAATCGTAATCGTACATGATACGACGGGTAAAACTAGTAATTCATAAAATATACACTCATGCTGTTTTTACCCCTCTATAACGAAATGCTAATATACTGTGTAGATTTTATTTTGCAGGGAACATGCAAATTTTTTCTTATTTCGGATATAACCGCCTATTCTGACATGATCCTTGTTCTTTATTATCAATATTATATATTTAATTAATATATATTATAAGTTGGAAGTTATTTTATACATAATATTTTTTGGTGTAAATATTGAAAGTTTTATTGTAGTGTAATATTAAATCCCCACCAATCATACCAACCTATTTTATTCGTAGGATGCCTAAAGTTATATCATGAATATTTTTTGAGGCTTATATATTGAGTCTAATGTGTACAAATAAACATCTTTATTGATTGTTTTACTCAACTTTAACAATTTATTATATTTGAAAAAGATTTTGAATCAAAGAATATATTAATTATAGAGAAAGAGTTCTGTGCGAATGGTCGCCTTTGTGAGAAATAAGAATAAATCTCGATCGTTCATTCCAAAAAATCAACGTTCCTGATTAAACATTCATTAAAAAAAGTAAAATACGGCACAAGCGAATTTTTCCCATATTATTCGTGTATTTTTCAATAAAATACGACACGGACGAATTTTTCCCGAATTATTCACGAATTTTTCGAAAAATACGTTTTTATGAGACGCGCCCAGTTTGTTCATCAGAAATAGCGATTTGTTCATCAATACTAACTAATTGTGCATTGAGTTTTTGATAACATTGTTCATTGATTTCGAACTTTTTTAATTTTATTTTTTAACCTTATTTATGTGTAGGAATACAATATTATGTAGTTTTTTTATGCACATATAATTAGTATTGATATACTCGTATTTGTTCATTAATATACTCGTATTTGTTCATTAATATACCCCTATTTGTTCATTGATATACCCATGGTATACCATTATTTGTTCATTAGTATACTTCTTTTTTGTTCATTGGTATACCATTATTTGTTCATTGATATATCCTATTTGTTCATGGATATACCTTTATTTGTTTATTGATATAACCTTATTTGTTCATTATTATACCCTTATTTGTGAATTGAAATGAACTTATATTTTATGTGTCAAGGCTATCAAATTGTACATTTAGGACTATTAATATCATCAACTTGTACATTTAGGACTATCTATTTGTGCATTTTTGCATTTATTTTGTGCTTTAAGGCAATCTTGAATTCAAAGTATAATACGAATGAAGTGCTTTAAGGCTAACTTGTCAATACGAATGAAGTGCTCAATATATAGTACCAAATTAAGATAAGTTTGATGAAGAAACTTGAATGCAAAAGATGATAGATAAAGAATTTGACTTTGCAATCAATGGTGTATGCTAAGAGAACGAGATAGCAATAAATCGAAGATGAGTGCTTGTGCCTTATTTAGCTATGAACAAATTGATGTTATTAATGAACAAATATGCATATAACAATGAACAAATTGAGGTTACTAGTGAACAAATATGCATCTAGTAATGAACAATTATGTGAAAAAAGCAATGAACAAATATGCATAAACTAGTGAACAAATTGATGTTACTAATGAACAAATATGCACAAACCGATGAACAAATATGCCAAAATCAATGAATAAATATTTTCGTTTTTTATGAACAAAATCACAATGTTGATGAACATATTGCATGTAATTTTGATACACATTTGTTCATTTTTTATGTATAAATAATAGACTTTTGATGCACAAGCAATAGTTTATTTATGCACAAAATCACAGTTTTGATGAACAAAATCATAGTTTTGATGAAAAAATCCACAATATTGATGAACAATTTGGGCGTGTGTCCTATTTCCGTTTTTTTTCAAAAATATGCTAATAATTCGCCAATAATTCGCCCGTGCCGTTTTTTCCCCTTTTTAAATGAAATGATCAGCGCCTTTGATTTTTCTTGATCCAACGGCTCCTGTTCTTTCTTATTTCGCACTTGGGCGCCCATTCGCACCTGAACCGGACCCTTAATTATATATATGAATTTGGGGAAGAAAAAAAATATTTTTCCGTTGAAATTTACCTACGTATTGATTACTTGTTAGTTGTAAACCTAGCATATATTGCCACATAAAATAGCTAAAAAGGCACACTGTTAGTACCCATACATTTTGTAAACAATGTGTTGGAGAGTTCTTCTACAACAACTCAAAGTTCTAATAGGTAAGTTCGTCTAGCGTGCATCACCTTTGTTTACAAAAATATGTCATAGAATTAAATGCTTAAAGTGCTGGAGACTCATTTAGGAGTGCAAAAGAAACACTCATCTACTCACTCAAAATAGTTCAAACAATTCAAAATGAGAGACAAAATCTCTGTAGATACTCCAACACAGAATCTGAAACCATGGATATTCACTAAAACTGCACAAATAAATATGCACACCCAGTCATATTTCCCTTGTAAAAAACCAAAAAATCATGAATAAACTTCTCTTGATCTATCTTGCATTGAAACAAACAATTAATACCTGCAAATGGGCAATCAAATAAGTGCTCAAATAGCACTTGCTTTGTGAGCACAAGAGCTTCTTCCAGCTCACTTATCTCCACAAACACAGCATTAAACCAGTCATACAAACCACTAAAAAAACAACTGTCAAATCCAACCACACTGAAAGGGTTTTATGTCAAAGAGTAACAACTCAAAACTCCCTAAAACAAATCAAAACAAAGAGAGTTCGATTATTGCATCAAGTTTGATGATCATCAATCAGCCATCAAGGTGATCATCAATCAGAGCGGCCTTGATCTTTCGGATCGTTTGGTTCATAAGGACATTCACTGTGTCAATGGACTCCGTCGTGAGCATAGTCGTCGGAGTGCTATTCATCAGAATCTGAAAACCAAGAGTCATTAACGAACCGTCGACTCTAGGCTGCACCCCCTCTGCCTCCAAAACACGATCCACGATCACAAACCCCGATGGCAGCAGCTTTACCGAGCTCGATTCTTCACCACCCAGCACAGCCATGATTGTAGCAATTTCTGCAGCACTGAAAATAACAGCTGAGCTTACCTTATCTGTCCACGTTTGCTGTAGCACCAAATTCTTGACCAACCTGTTTGGATTTGGCTACAAAAAAAAGAGTGCACAAAACATTAATGGATTCACTTAATCACGGACAAAAAAGGGTCCTAAATCAATCAAAGCAAAACGGTTAGTATTTGGGACACTAAAATGATCAAGAACCCAATAAAATGGCGCGCACACAGACTAATTTATGTCACAAGTATTTTCATAGGCTATACTAAATGCATATTAATGGACATAAAATGTGAATTGAGGAGTTTGGTTCAAATGAAACAAACTCTTATCTTGAAACGAATGCATTTTTCCTAGTTCATAGTGCCCTTTTCCTATTTCGAATTACACTTTTTTAGATTGCACTTTTTGAAGTGCACTTTTTCGGATTGCACTTTTCGTATTTTGCAATGCACTTTCGTATGAAAAGTGCATTATGAACTTTGAAAAGTGCATTCATTTAATGTTTCAGGATAAGAGTTTGTTTTATTTGAACCAAACTCTTGAATTGAGCTACTCACATGAGAGAATAAGAGGCTGATGCAATCAGAAAAGGTTGGGCTCTTTCTTATTTGAA
The DNA here is from genome assembly GCA_964016875.1 of Fallopia convolvulus. Lineage (NCBI taxonomy): Eukaryota > Viridiplantae > Streptophyta > Magnoliopsida > Caryophyllales > Polygonaceae > Fallopia > Fallopia convolvulus. Next base: position 32,881,326 of record OZ024733.1, read on the forward strand.
TTCTCTCCAGCATTGGGCCATCCTCGGATAGTAAGTCCCACTGAGCACGAAAGCGTGGATCACGAAGGAAGTCGAAGATCCGTTGCCTTGTAATGGGAAACCACACACAAGTTGTTGCGCTCAGAATGATGCCCGAGAGCTCTCCAGGATCGGTCACATTTACACGGGTCATCAGTTGTGTCTCGGGAGAGATGTTTTCAAGCATAATCTTGTTCCATTGTTGCAACGTCGAAGCACAAATTCCGTAGCAGAAGTTGTCCACCATGCGCTTCATGAGTTTGACAATGCTTATCCTTCCTTCTATTGTGATTCCTGATGCATAAATACAAAAAAGTTTCACATTAATTGTCAAAGTCCGTGGGCCATAAATCATTCGTCTTGAAAAAAGCTTGGTAATTGGAAGGATCATGCACGTACAAGTCCACTACACAAGACTTCATTCTAAAACTAATTGATAGAAGAACTAGAAAAGTTGCTAAAAGCATGCATTGTAAAAACTCATGAAACACATGGTGGCAACTTAATGCATTAAATTGTATAATCCAAATGGGCCATGAGCAATAGCTTACCTTTGTATGGTAAGAAAATTGATCAGCGTTTATGCTACTCCGTATAAAGTACAACTCCTCAATTGCCCAAAATTAGAAAAAGAAAGTAATTTGATTCAAAAATGAAGGAAAAGGAAAAGATAAAAAAAAATACCCAATTAGATGAAGAAAAGGAAAACACACATCAATAGTATTTCATGAATTTTTGGTTCATATTTTTGGGCAGGCCATTGTTTACATATATAATATGCTATAAATATCTAACAAAAATTCGTTATGATGCCCATCTTCCATGTACAGTATTTAAAACTTCAGTCTTTCTAATTTCTGCCTTGGACACAATATAATAAGTTATGTATGGAATTTGAAAAGAATATTTAAACAATCCCTTAAATTGAAATCGACGAATCTTATAAAAAATGTAAATTTAACAAACAATTTTCATACTTCTTAAATTTGATATTGTTAATATGTACTCATGTGCATACATTAAAAAATTTCTTAAAACTTTTCTAGTCACAAAAAATATATAAATTGTATGAGGTAACTTTTGACGTGTATTATTAATATCAAATACATTTAAGTGCAGATAGTGCTCCGTTCGATTCCTACTTAGTCTTTTTTTAATTTTTAATTGTATAGGGTTGTCAAACTCTAAGAACGCTCGACGAAACAAAGACTCAAATAAATGTTCATATTATTTGTATATGGTATTAGATAGGGTTGTCAAACCATAACACGACTTGAGAAACCGACTTGACCCACCTGAATCCTAACATGATCGGGCACCTGAAAAAACCAAAAAAGTGCATACCCGAAACTGGTTTGACCGAACCGATTTGACCCGAACTAGTAAAAAGCCCGAACCCAAGATTGATCCGTAACCGATTATATCTGAATAAACTAGCCTGATTCAACTTGATACCTGATGCTACCCGATTTGAAAACATCTAATAATACAAAGTTACCCGATCCAAAAACATCCGGAAATCCACCCGAAATCATCCAAAAGCTAAATTACATTTTAAAAATATTATTTAATAATAGTGAATATTTATTATAATTATGTTTTTGAATGTTATATTAAATATATATCCTAAAATAATTAAACTTCGAAAATAATCATTCAATATAGGGTCTCAATCGAAATCCGGCTCACTCGAAATTTGATTAACCTGAAATCCGACTAACCTCGAAATCTAAATCACTTGAAACCTAATTTATCAAAAATCTAATTGGACAGAAAAATCGAATAAAACGATCAAAATTGACCTGAAAACCTGACTTTTGTTGATTAATTGAGCACTCAACCCAAAATGATTCAACTCGATTTGACCATTGTCAAAATTTCCGAATTTGAACTTACCTGAAATTGAAATGATCTGACCCAAACTGACCCGTCCGATTGACACGCCTAGTATTGGATTACCACGAAAATGACATTATATTGCAACATAATGTCATGATTTATTTTGTGAAAGTTATTTATGATACCCTTGTGTTTAAAACCTGTATAAGGATAAGAAAATTTCATAGTCCTTAAACCAAGATGGGATGTAAAGTTGGCGGAAGGGGGACTTTGTTGGGTCTTCTGGTTGCCAGAGACCTCGTAAATAACGTGAAATTGAAGACTAGCATACTAAATGCGGTAAATCACATTTTTAGCCATAAAGCTTTTAATTTTGCATTCCACTTTTGTTGTCATGATATTTTAGGATACAATAGTGTTCACATCTTTCCCCATTAAACATGTTTGTAGACACTTTTTTAGAGATGAGAAAATGTTAATGTCCTTAAGGAATCAATTGAGGTAAGGCAAGATGGAATGTAAAGTTCTCGGGACAAAGGCATATTTTTTAGATTGGGTGAGTTACACAAAACCACCCCTTATCTTACCTAGTTTACAAAAAACCACCCCTTATATCGTTATTTATAGAAAACCACCCTTTATTTGTGTTCCGTTTTCAAAGAACCACCCCAATCAATTTCCCATCCAATCCCACGTTAAATTAGCCTCAAAAGACCCAATTATCCCTAGTTTACATTTTCATCTTCTCCTATCTCCAACTCCAATGAACAGTCCTCGTTCCCACCTTTCTCTTCGTCCTCTTCATCTTTCTTTCCTCCTCTCGATCTTATTTGTCCCTGGCGCATATATTTTTTCTCCGCCGCTCGACCTAAGCAAGGGCTCGTCTTTTAGAAGATGCCGACCTCGGATCCAAGCCATCATCGATTCGGGTGAGGGTGCCTTCCTGGGGAGGGTGGATACTCGCCGGAAATGCCGACTGGAGGTCGCTGGATTCAGATCTGCGGCAGGGGGCGTCAAAAGACCGAGCTGCGGTGGTGTCGTGGCCGCCGGATCTGTCGCCGATTTCGGGTGAGGGTGGAGACACGCCGGATCTGTCCCCTGGGGGGTCGCTGGACTCGGATTTGGCGCTTTTAGGGTTCCGGGCGTTGGGCGAGCACCAGGAAGCGCTAACAGGGGCGAGTGAGCGCAGGGCGACGAGCGGTCGGGAGGTCGCCCGGGTGGTTGCTTGGGCCGCTGGGTGTGGTCCGGACAGAGGGGAGGAGCGCAGGGCGACGGGCGGTCGCCGGGTACCGGTCTTGCGCAGATGGGTGGACTAAGTGTCTATCCCGAGCCCTATGTTCAGATAGCAACAATCGTGTTTGATTTTGGGCATTCGATTTTTTTTTTGTTTGAAATCTGTAAAATGATTTTGTAATGAGATGAAAGATGAAATCTAACCTAAGGGTAATTGGGTCTTTTGAGGTTAAAATTAACGTGAGATTGGATGGAAAATTCATTGGGGTGGTTCTTTGAAAACGGAACAGAAATAAAGGGTGGTTTTCTATAAATAACGATATAAGGGGTGGTTTTTTGTAAACTAGGTAAGATAAGGGGTGGTTTTGTGTAATTCACCTTTTTAGATTAGAAAATGTTAATGTCCTTAAGGAATCAATTGAGAAAATGTTAATTGAGAAAATGTTAATGTCCTTGCAATACTAAAACCTTTAACTTTATATTCCTCTTTTGTTTATTGACATTTTAGGATACAAAAATTGCTCATTCTTTCTCAATTAAAGAAAGACATGATTTACAATGGCTCATTATGCTTTTAGAATGAAGCCACATGATGGATTTGAGTAGGTGATTTTGGACTCTATCTCGTAAGGTATCTTAGACAATGGTTTTGGAAAAAATCACTTTACACTAATAAAGGTGTCCTTTAGACGTGTAACACTTATGTCAAATACAAAGATCATTATATTTGGAAAGAATACCAATGCGGACCTTTATCCATGTATTTTACGTTTCTGAAGACCAAAATTTCGTGACCTTGTAGAATGGGATGAATTTAATGCAAATAAACACTTCCTTATCATTGTCTTAATATAGGGTATTCATGTCAAGGAATCCCCATCCCTTTTACAACAATATAAAGATCCATATAGAATATTGAGGTTTAGGTATATCATTTCTATCTCGATCTTTGACAGAGAATTCACACCCACAAGAATGAAAAAATATCCGTGGGTTTTTTTCATCAAATGCTCCTCATCACATCATAATCTTTGTGAAAGGTCTTTGGTGAATATACTTGCCTAAACCCTCACTCCTATGCTCTCTTTGCCTTGGGTTGATCTAGGGTTCCACGAATGCCATTCTTCATAATTAAATCGGCCCCAAATGACCTATCTACGAACATTCCATCCCTGGCATATGCATGCATCACATTGTACTTCTTATTGAGAAACTATAACATAAATCATGTCAACTTGTTCAACGAGTCTCAGAATTTTACATTTAAACTTTGATGAGTTTTTGGTTGAGCGATTTGACCTTTGCAATTGAATTCAAATAACGCACAACCATTATGAACCCTTATCTTCCATAAAGATGCACTCTTTTGCAAGTTCATCTTTGTAGAGTGTGCAAGGCCCGTGGAGTTTTACAACTTTGAGGCTGGTTTTCTCAAGGCCTAGAGGAGATAGAGAGAAGCTAAAAAAAGGCTAAGCAATTCAGTAAAGTTAGGTTTTTATAGTAGAGGAGAAATGAAATAAGAGGTTTGGAAAAAAATATGTTAGGTATTATGTTAAGGAGAAGTAAGATAGGATAAGGAGGGAGGAGGTTAAAGTATATTGATGAAGACTCGATGATGTTGGATGAAGGCCCGGTGAAAAAAAGAGTACCACACATAAAATACAGTAAACCAAAAAAGGTTGACAACTCTTATCCATGATGAACTCACCATCCTCAAAGCCTCACTTGTCAACTTCCACTCTTGCACGCTTCCTCAAACGAACATCCTCTCTTGTAATTGTTACTCCTTTGACACAAACACCATTTTCTTGAATTTCTTCTCTTGTCTTCTACCTTGGCCAACGAATAGCATCTACATTGAGTTCTAGATAACCACTATGCCCACCACCATTGGAAAAGCACTTAACCGTCTAATGAAGCTCATACCTCAAATGTTGTGAGGATAAAAAACTCAACTCATGGGAGGTTTGGGGAATCAAGTTGAAACCCTTGAAACACTCAGTAGAACATGAAGCCCATACCTTGTGACCAAAAGCCAACATTGTTTTTTATGCAAGCTCAAACAATTTTTTTTCCCAAAAGACTATCATGGCTTATGCTCTATGATCTAGAAAGTCTAGGTTTTGGCCTAGGATTTAAAGAGATTTGAAAATGTTGATGATTCCACATTTAATGCAAATTGCATTAATTATTCCAAACTAAACTTGAAAATTTTAAAATTTCTTCTATGAGCATAAAAATCTTCCCAGTTTATATGATCATATTAATTTCTTAATTTATTATGCATATGATGCCAGCATGAGAAAAATGCATCTCTCATCAATAAAGTATGTGGCTTAAACATTGTGCACAAAAGCTTATAGACTAACCTCGAAGCACGCCACTTATGCCCTTCAAAGAAATTGTTATACCTTTATAGCATTGGAATGATGAGGTGATAGTGGAGTTCTTACTAACGAATGCAAAATAAATAAAACAAAGAAGCACGAGAGCAAACCTATAGGAAAATCTGGTGGAGAAAGCCGACGTGTAGCAAGGAAAGCATAACATTCGCATTGTCTCTGTAGAGTGGCGAGCCATCTCTCTGCTCCATAGCATACTCCATATCTCATCAATGGGCGAAACATGCTATGCACTATAGATTCATCATATTCATCATGCTCTACAAACGTCACCTGCCATTTTAATAATCAAATTAGTTGGTGGCTACGAGTTTTGTAATCTAAACATAATCAAAAAACACATTTCTTGATTGTAATTGATAGCCTACAAGTTTGAGCAAAGTTCCAAGTTTTTAGTTAAACAATGCCAAATAACTGTTTCAGCTCAAAAAAGTTAAATTGTTAGTAATAGAAACAAAACACTAAATGATTCTTCAATACCAACTATGAGTTTGGTTTCAAATGAAACCAACTTTTATCCTAAAATGTGAAACAAATGCACTTTTCCTAGTTCGTAGTGCACTTTTCATACAAAAGTGCATTGCAAAATACAAAAAGTTCAATCCAAAAAAGTGCACTACAAAAAATAAGAAAAGTGCATTACAAAGTGCAAATCCGAAAAAGTGCACCACGAACTAGGAAAAGTCCACTAAAGACTAGGAAAAGTGCATTAGTTTCAGGATAAGAGTTTGTTTCATTTGAACCAAACTCTACCAATTATAAATTTAGTAAATTTTTCCGCCCTCATGCAAAAATAGAAAAGACAAACATGAGGGTCATCATTTAAAAAACATAGAATATGTTAACATGCAGATTATTAGTTTCATGATGAATAGACACATAAAAATATTAGGTGTGTGCATAAAAAAGGGTTAATGAAACTGGTGGGAAAACTGGAAAGGTATCATTTAAAGTCTGTCTTTCATAAAAAGAAAGTTACCATAAGACATAAAAGGAAGTGATTATGAAAAATTGAAGTAATGTTGCATTTAATTTAGAATATAATATGTTCAAATTTCTTATGTAGATGATCGATATGATATATATATATATGCATGTGATAATTGTAAGAAAACTCTCTTGCTATTGTAAGATTACCTTAACAAAGGTAATAACAATCATACTATAAGTTCTTGAGCAAAGAGAAATAAATTATTTAAAACAACATAATTGAACGAATAGTTTGCACTTCAAGAGGTGCCTATCTTATTATCCATAAGAATACATTAATTACTAAATGCTTTGACTTAATTGTAACATAGTTGTACTCATAACAGAAAGTTTTATTCTTACAACTTGAAGTAGTAGGAGTTCAAACTCCGAAGAGGTTTTCAGGTCATATTAGTGTATGGTAGCTAATTATAATGATAAAGAATGTTTAAAGAATGCAGAACAAGGATTGGTGTTTTGTATTTACCATAGAATTTCCATTTGGGAGTTCCTCCACAAGACAACCAGACGGTAACTTTCTACATCTTCTTGCTACATTTTCATGGTCTTCCCTAATATGGTCAACAGAAATGTCAACAACTACCCATGTGCCATCAGAATGATTCTTACAATACCGTAAGAACCTTATATGGCGAAGGGGGGCTAGTGGTGAAGGAAAAACTAGTTCCGCATTCATCTACAATAAGAATGGTAACAAGCTTTTTAGATTTATAGAGAGAAGGGAACAAATAAAAATAACGATGCACAATGAAGTACCATACCATTAGCAATTCACCATCAAGTGTTCCTGCCACACCACTGCATAGAACTTCAATGACTGAAACCTTACCAATCATGCAAGGAAACATCTCTGCCCATCGAATCTGATTAAATATTAATAGACAAACAAACAGGCTTGTAAATTGCATGTTTATTTAAGGATTGGTAAATGAAATTTAGTTTTAACACATTCATTTAAAAATAGAATCATGGGTACCATAAATGCACTAAAATAATAAATGTTTGTGCTTATTTGAATGTATATTACATGTATTATATAGCATGCTTTATGCATTATAGAGCCAAAAGGTTTAAGTGTTGTTTCGTAAGGCAAAACTATGATGTTTCATAATACATTTTTATAACAAAATTGGGCCATATAAAGTTATTGCATATCAAATAATATTGTATTATGAATTTTAATCTTGATAATACATAAGTTCTTCTACTACATAAAATTTGTTTATTGCAAGAAACAATAGACATAAGAAAAACAAGAATGTTTTGAATTTCTTACTGGATGCATCAAATTGTCAATAAGGTCCAATCCGGTGCAAAGTACTGATCCAGTTGCTCTTGTGGCTTCAAACGCAAATCCGGAAGGATAAGCCCCAAATTGGTTGAACCATTTGGCATACTCTTCATGATTGAGCATTTCCCTTTCACCATCCAAGCTTTTGATCCAATAGGGAGAATCTTTCTTAGCTAAAAGAATTAGCTCCTGCAAAGCTATTGTAGCAATTTGATGATACACATTCTTCTGGTATTCATTAGAGACAACTTCAAAAGAAGAAGAAGAAGAAGAAGATGATGTGGGTCCTCCGATTGAATTGGATCCACAAAGAGATAGACTAAGTTGAGAAAAGGAGTTGACTATCTCAAAAGAGGGTTTTGCCATGAAATTCTCAAGAATGCTGCAGATGCCAAGAATTTCCTTTTTAAGTCGTTCATTCTCCAATCTCAACTCTTGACTATTATTAGGTTGCTCCCCTAAAGAGAATTCTCCACATTCCTTGCACAATGTGTTTTCCATGGCCTCTTTCATAGCCAATATTTCCATTCTTAGCTTATGATACTCATTTTGGAGAGTAGCCATCTCATGTCGCTCATGTTGAATCTGTATATCATTGTTCAAGAACTCAACTTATGATCTATCTTGACATAATTCATCAAATCAAGAAGAGAAAGCAATGTAAACTAAATTACCTTCATTTGAGTCCTCCTATTTTGAAACCAGAATTTAACTTGCCTGGCTTCTAGTCCAAGCTTCTTGCCTAGTTCAATCCTTTGAATCTCATTTGGGTGTGGGAATTTCATGAAGAAACTACTCAAAACACACAAAATTTTCAGTTAAAATCAACTAACAAGAATGCAAAAAATAAGAAAAACAACTTTTCTTTTATGAATACAAAAAAGCACATATTTTGAAAGGATTAAACTTAAACTCGTAATTTCCTTTTTATGTAAATATTGGTTACCTCTCAAGCTCACAAATCTGGCTAGGGGTATGTCTCAGATACTTGACTCTTTTAGCTGACCTTTCATCAGCAACAACTAAATCTTTGGGTTCTTGATCATCACTAGTCTCATAATTGTCACTCCCTCCTAATATGCTGTTATTTGCATCTTCCACATAATTGTACAAGGCAAGAGACATGTCGGGTAGAGTTTTCTCTTCAGTTGAACCCATTCTAGAAATGCCCTCCATTAGCACCTGCATCACACTCATGATTAGTTTTGCATTCAATTTTTACAACCATAAATACTTACAATGGAATTGTGGTTACAATTTGAAAGAAAACAAAAGGGGTAAAAATGTCCGCCTTTAAAAAGATGTATTTTAAGGCTTCAATCACCGTGGAATTCTTCTGTCGCTTTCAAAATCTTTCTAGCCAAAATTGTATAGCAGGGACAAAATCTGGAGAGAAAAGGACACCCATTTGAAGGTGACACTGCTAAACAGTACAATTACTTGAAAATATGATAAAATCAATGATCTCTAATTCAAATATTTAAAAATTACGAAATTAGAAGCCCATTATCAAAAACTTTTATTAATTTGTTAAAAATAAATTAAAATTCTCCCCCTCCAAATCCTGAAGATAGAAGAAAACTTATGTTTATAAGGAAATACCCATCTTTGACAAGTAAAAAAGGACGACAAAAGTAAACCCAAACAAACATGGTGATTTTTTCACCAAACAAAATACTAAAATGTTGTTTTTTATATACGAGCAAAATTAGCCAAAAACAGAGGGAAATGAAACAAGATGAAAAATAAAATTTCACAACACACAATACACCTTGCAAAATGATTTAATCACTTTTCGAGGGAGAAAAGGCGGAAAAGAAGTTGCCTTTTCCTGAAGCCTTTTCTTCTAGAATTTTTTGGAATAGGGGGTGCAAAATGGAGGCGCGAAAAAAAAACAAAGTGTTGCAGAGGGAAAATGTGGGTTAATGTCCAAGGCAAAATAAGGTGAAAATAGCAAATTCTTTCTTGTGGGTTAGAGAAGAGAAAGGGAGAGAATAAATAAAGAGTAAAATTTTGGAATTGTTTACTTGGGTCTTCTTCTTCAAATCCATGTAAGCTATGAATCTCCCATGATACTACTCTTGTTATAAAAAATGATAAAAAACTAACAAATCAAAGAATGTCAAAATTTTCCAGAGTACAAAAATCTCAAAAAATAGGTTTACTTACAGAATCTCAAAGGAACTCACGATCAATCCAATGGAGTGTCTACTCTCTGTTGTTCAAAGACACTGAGAAAACAAAAGAAGGGAAATAGAGAGTTAGACTCATGTAGAGAAATAAGAGTTTTCTGGTAAAGCCTTTGCCTAGGATAATGTGAGCGGTGAGGAATAAAAACAGTAGAAGTCAAAGAATGGAAGATGGAGTGGAAACAGAGGAGATAAACTCGAGTCTTAGAGAGAAAAATGTGGTGGAAGTGGGACCCACCTTATAGCTGGAAAATAAATGTGTGAACTATAATATGGGCTTTATCTAGCCTTGTAATTAAGTTTATATCTTCCATTCATAGAAAAAAATAGTTATTTACCTTAATTGTTATGTCTAAGAAAAGTAGTCAATTTATTGTTATGTATAAGAAAAGTAGTCAATTTGTTTTTGAAAAAATGAAGAAGATAAGTAGTAGTCATCTACCCACAAAAGGTGAGCATCATAAGATAATGGGCAAGACAAATACTTTTTATTTATTTAAAAAGTTTGCTCTAAACTTGACTTCATTACAACATTAAATGTACTTTTTACTTACAATTTAACATATGATTATTTGCATTAAGACCTATAAAAAAATTCATATTGGTTCATATTTAATGTTTATATTATCACTTATAAGGGGTATATTATATATTATATAATTCTAAGAATCCTACCACATGTTCGATATACTTTAAAATACAAATAATTGTATAAATGTATAATATATATGTATATATAATGAATACCGGTACACCTGCTATTTTGAAGTATTTATCTAGACACACCTTATGCTATATATATTGTGTATGTATTTGAACATGGCTATATAAACTAGTAACCACACATGCAACCAATGAAATGAAAATAAAATTACATTTATTAACTCAATAAAATTAGCTCAATAAAATTACATTTATTAACCACACATGCAACCAATGAAAGAAAACATTGTCAATTTGAATTTTACAATTATTAACTCAATAAAATTAGCTCAAAATCACTCAATAAAGCCATAGTATTTACATTGTATTCCAAGGGAAAAATCTAGAGAAATAGAGAGATCAAATTACATTGAGAGTTGAATGCTACAAAGATGAATAATACACTTTTGTTAAAGGGTATTTATACACGTTTGCAATTAGGCATTCAATTTCATGTATTTACATTATAGACGCACACATATATCAAATTATTACAACTCTTACCCCCAAGCTAGACTAGGCGGAGAATTGAAAAGTTCTAGCTTGAAGACTATTAACTTGTGTTGAGTCTCACGAAGAGGCTTAGTCAAAATATCTTCTAACTAAAGTTGAGACTTAACATGAGTTATCTTTAAAAAGAAACTTTTAGTGGCTCTCTCCCAATCATATTAACAATTGAAATTGAGGAGATTTGTCTTCTCATAAAATATGAGATTAGAGGCTATAAGGGTTGTGTTATTATCGCAATAAACGAGGATTGGAAGAGGAACCTCAACAAACAAATCATGAAGCAAAGCTTGCAACCATTCTACGTCACTTGTTGTTGACATGCTCTTGTATTCTAACTCAAGTGAGGATTTAGGATTTTTTTAATTTTTGTTTTTCATAATATCAATGAAGTGCCAAGGAAAACAAAACATGTAGTTAATGATCTGGCTACAAACTCTTAAGTATATAACAACATGAGCCCCTTATAAGTATATAACAACATGTATTGAAGCTTGAAAATGTGGATCTCTAGGTACACTAAGAAATTGGCTTAAATGTTGTAATATATATCTAATATGGTCTTGTGATATTCAAGTACAATAAATTTGCATTTCTGATCTTTCCATTGTAATTCGATGAATGAATTAAATTACGGTGAATGTCTTATGCAGTCCAGCTTTAGTTCTTTGAATCATATCATATCATCTCCACTAAGAATAATCATGCCTTGATTGATATAACCAAGCTTGAGCAGATAACTAGAAAGTTCAATATTATGTTATCATGACGCTTATTTTAACCCCCACAAACTCCATGGTTCCTTTGAATACCCTTAGGGAGGAACCATATGAACTTGTTTTAAACTTGTCCCTTGTATATGTGCTAACCTTACCAAAACTCTAGCATCTAAAAACATTCAACTCATCATAATCAACCCTATTGAAACAAAAATTAATATAAAATTTTTAATCTAAAATTGTCATCAAATTTATAACATGAACAACAATTATAACTTATTCTCCTCAAAACTTAACATGAAGATTAGCATGAATTCTCATTGTCTTTATCATCTCAATAATATGCCTATATTTTCTCTCAAATCTTCCATTTTGTTTGAAGATTTCCATCCACACTCCTTTGATTCACCATGACAAGTTTTGCAAATACTTATTGATATATATTTAGTGTGAATTTTGTCCCATTGTCACTCCTAATCACTTTCACCGTGACCCTAAACTGATTCTTCACATAAGTAGTAGGATTCTGTCGGATAAAAAACCTAATGTTTATGTTATAAAAAATAAATCCAAATAAACCCTATGTAATCATCCATCAAAGTTAAAAAGTATGACACTCCAAAAATAATATGAACCTAATAGGGACACCATAAGTAAAGATGTATTAGATCAAAAGATTTTCACTTTTAGCAAAAGATTCTTCACATTATTTTTTCTAATGCACAACTTTCACAAAAATTCATTTCAAGAAAAAAATTGATTTGTATAAAAAGTTAAATGGTTGAATTTATCATCTACATAATATCATGGTTTAGTGTGCAAAATATTAACATTAATTTTGCAAGTATGTTTCAAAGCATTCGTTTCCCTTTTCATGAAATCTTGGTGATAGTACTTAGACTTAGACTTAAGCAAATACAACCCTCTAGCTCTAAATCGAAGAACTACAAATTTCTTTGTGAATGATCCTGAAAACATATTATATATACCTATCAAGCTTTGTTTGACCAACACACCATTCTCATCAAGCATTATTGTATCAGACAATAAATTTGCTTGATTTCTTTCACTAACAACACACTATCAATTACTCATGCCTTATTAATCTGAATTGTACCAACTATATCCACTAGATTGATAATTCCATTTGGTAACACTAATTTAATGAACTTATTTAGATTACTTTAAGAATAAAACAAACTAGAATCATATATCACGTGGTTTGTGGTCAAGTGTTCATTATCCATACATCTAAATCTAAAAAAGAAACAACATATAAAGAAACTTAAGGAAGTAGTTTACTTGTAAAATTTCTGCTCTTAGATGAACAAAAAAAGTTTATTGACCTTGATGAACTAGCTATATATCTTGATCTAACCATCTTGCCATCTCCTTAGAAACAATATTGACTAAAGTAAAGTTCACAATTAGATGATCCATGTCTAAAGGATTTTCTTAATCAGTTTCAACTACATTAACTTTAGTTTCAAAATTCATTGATCTCTAAGTTTTTGGATTTCAATAAAGTTTGTAATATTTATATCCTTTTATGTAGCAAAAATCACATTTCCTTCAATCTTTTTCTTCTCTTATCTTAATAAGATTATTGTTTGTTAACATGAAAAGCTCTTCCATTTTAGAGCTTAATCAAGTTTGCATATATCGTTGTTTAACTTGTTGAACAAAATAAAAAGCCTTTTCGAATGTAGGCAGAAACATCCACAAATAATATGCTACTTATAACGTTATCATGTTCTTTGTTAAATCCCGTAAATATGAATGAATTATTTCTCTAAAATCTTTTTCCATAAAATTGCAAGCACATCTAGACAATAACCGACATTCACATTTAAGAAAATATTCAAGACTTTTGAATTTCTCCCATACATTTTTTGTTTGATATAATATTTCCTTATGGATGTATGAATTGCTCTCTAGAGATTCCAAATTCGTCTTGAGCTAATCAAGCAACAACGCATTGGCTTGGCCAGAATGCTCCATGTGTTCTTCCTATAAATGAGCAACATACTCTACATACATGAAGGATTTTTAGATTCCAACCTCCATGAATGCCAGTAGCTAGCATCTCACCATATAATCTGCTAGCACCCACCTTGTCAAATTTGGTGAACTAGGAATTGGCTTTCTAACCAAGTCGCCAATAAAGCCTGAATTCCTCTATGTATTGAGTGGGGTTTATACTTTTGGTGTTTGAAAAAACATACATAGAAGTAGTAGCAGCAAAGCATAATCAATTTGTAGAAGATGGTACTAATAAGGTTAATGGGTATACTGAGTTGTGACTTAGAATAATCATCTTTTGTAGGTATCTTTCTTTCTTGAATCCTTTCTTCTTGATATAATTAATGTTAGATACATCATCTACCCCATGTATTGTGTCTGAGAGTGGTATATATCTACTATTGTTTCTTAGCTAATCTCACAGGTCTCACCTCTAAGTAAGATGCAATGAATGTTTTGTAAGGATCTTGGTTGTATTATAAATTTAAATAAACAATATTAACCCAAAGTACTTATTGTTAGTGTGTATCAGTAAAAAACAATCAGCACCTCCAACCTTACGGTACTTATCGACCCCAAATATAAGCAAGGTGGGTCCCATACCTTTTATTTTTTTCCAAAACTCACCCTAAAATAATCACACTCTCACGTGATATCTCTCTCTCCCCTATCGATATCTCTCCTCTCTCACCCATCTCGACTTTACATCCGAAGTATTCCTCAAGGTTCGGCGACATTGCTTCCAAATATCTTTCGATGGCCAATCCTCCATTTATTTCGGTGGCCAGTGCACCATTAATTCTAGCGACATATTTAGCATCCCGATGTGGGAGTATAAATCTACCAAAACAGGAAACAAAATATGTAATCAACTTACGCTTTCAAGTCAATCAACTCTTGCTATTGAGCCTCAACAATGGCGTAACTTTTCTAATTTTATACAAACTCAACGCAACCACCAACTCTGTGCCCCCCTCTTCCTCATATTGTATCGCTCGATTTTAATTTTCTTATTGATGATGAATTTGGCCCCTTGGTTACTTCCACTCATCTCCCATGCATCGCTCTTTAACATCGTCACCAACCGGTGAATTTCTCAAGCTCTAGGTGTTTAGAGAATCCGATTGGAAAAAACCTTAAAACTTGCAAGATTTGCAAGACTCACTTCGATCCTTCTTTCAATCATCCCCGGGTTTTTCATTTCCAAACTGCACATTTCGAAGGTACAATTTTTTTTGACATATGTATATAATTATATCTCCTAAATGTCTCATTTAGATTTCATCTGTTAGTATTTTCTATTATGAATTTTTTCCAGTGCTTATGCGATTATATTTCTCCTAGGTGGATGGATCCCAAGTTCTCTGGCGATGTGGATGAAGCCTAGGTGTAGAAATCGCCTATCGCAACTCTAGCATCGCAATAGAAGAATGGAGAAGAAAGCAATTAGTAAAAATCTAAGGGCTAACTTCATCATGTAAAACGCATGTGATTGTTTTACCCTCAACAAATCCCTTTTTGATAATTTCACATTCATCCATTGTAATATCAACAATTCATCTTATCGAACACCCTCTAGATTATCTAAGAAATAACTACTTAATTTCAGCACCTAATTTCAGTAAGTAATATTAACATCAACGATAGCAACCATCAACATCAACTCTAATAAGTATTGATTTGCTGAACGAAGCACATATGTGTCCATAGAAAATCCATTGAAACAACTGGTATGTAATTACTACTTGTTGGACAATGACAGACTAGGGGTTTCCATAACCGGATATCCGATATAATTCGGCTAATTGGATGAGATATCTTGGAATTTTTTTTTTACTAAAATCAAATTTGTATTCGATTCGGATATATTCAAATATCTGATCCATATATATTGGATCGAGTCAGATATTTGTCTTACATATCCGAATATTCATATTTGTATTTTTTTGTATTTATGTTTCAAATAACTCATTTAATGAGTAAATTTCACCTAAAAATGATTTGAATAATCATTTGCATAAAAGAAAGAATAATTAAAAAGCAAAAAGGGTGTTAAATATAATTTAGGCTTTATATATCTTTAATTTTATTTTTGGGTTAAATATATTAAGAAAATTATTTAAAAAATAAGGGATTTTTATTTTGGTGCCCCTATTATTTCGACTTTTCCATTTGGTGCCCAAAAAAATTTCTTATATCTTTTGGTACCCTCGTGTTTTAAAACAATTCATTCTCGTAACCTAAACATATTAAATTGTCTAATTCCATCCATTTTCTAATACTTCCGTTAAAAAAACAAAAAAAACTCACTTTTTAAAACCTCTATATCTTCTTTTAACTAAAACTCTCGACTGGCTGTCATACGGTTTGGTGAAGAGTTAAATCGATCGAATCTCAAGTATTTAGCGATCGGTGGCGCAGGTGGGAGAGATGGACGGAGGAGAAGCGGCGGCGGTGCCACTGGTGGCGGAAGATTCTGCGGAGGCGCAATATGTCAATGAGAAGACTTCGGTGAGGTGGGACATCGAGAAATTCTTGCCGTCTGCTCCATGAAATGTTTGCCGTCTGCAAATAAGCATAACACAATTTGATCGTTATCAAGAAAAAGCAGCTAGTTCAACTCCTAAATAGAATACATGACAGAGATAATCAGTCTACAAAGAAGTAACGCCTATTTCGGGTTGGCCACATCCAACTATAAGATTTAGCCAGTGATCACAATTCACACATTGCTACTATTACCATAGTTAAGGAATAGCTGAGCTATAGATTGAAACATCATAAATGTAAGACAAACCAAGAATATCAGGCAATCAATGCGACAAAAAGCTCTTAGCCAACGAGAGCAAATGGATGAATTAGCAAAAAACTTTTAGTAGATAGTTCATCCTGAAAGACCTTAACTATTAGAATTTGTGAGAAAATGACCATTTAGATTCCCATGTGATGACAAGGAAATACAAGCTCATTTGCTAACATTATTTGGAAAAGTGCTCAAATGTTTCCCTCTCTGAAAGATGACATGCAATTCTATGTTCCATCAAAATTCATAGATGCATAACAGTCACAAGTGTAATTTCAACTAGGGAAAAAAATTATAGTTTCATAGTGATAAAATGACAGAATCATACATGATGCGGGCATTTACCCAATGCATAGTGATTACCAATATATAAAAGTACTTTCCATAATAAGAATAGCTACCACATTAAACAATCAAAGTCTTAACAATTAGCTGTTCCACAAAGCATAAAACCATTTTTACAGTACACCTACTATTCAAACTCAAAGCATGAGGAATCACTCAAATTAGGCCCAACAAGTATCTTTTCGCGATTTCAACACAATTTATGCACCTAAGAAAGAAAAAAAAGGAAAGCGTAATCTAAATAATTAACAAGTCTAAAGATTGCAATATAAGCCTGATAGAGCATATAGGTATAGGTCTTAGAGCATGTTTTTATTCGCGTTTTATGCATTTTTAGATAGGATTTCGCTTGAAGTTGTAGTTTAGGTTTTATTTCGGTTTAGTTCGGAATCTACGCGTTTGTGTGCTTTATTGCAGGTTGGAGGGTGAAGCATGGTGGATATGAAGCTAAGGGACGGAGCTTAGGGGACTATGGTGGAGTTTGATGAAGCTTAGAGTGATACAAGTGAAGATTGAAAGAGCTAAGGCCCAAGATCTTGTGTGAGAAGAACACTTAAATCCGGGTCATGCATTGGAGTCTTATTTTGACACCTCTATCTTGAGATGCTTGCTTTGGGAGCTATAGGGCTCGGATGAAGCTGAATTTGGTATCAATGGAAAGCTAACTCGAAGAGCTACAATTCATATTTTTACTCCGAGTCCAAATTCCAACTCGAAGGGGGTTAAAACAGCCTCTGAAGTGTCACTAGAGTTGCTGCGGCGACGGCGCGGCCAAAGTAGGGAGAGCGCGCCCGCGCTCTGGGCGGCACCAAACCACGCTCCGGTGCGTTGATCCGGCGATGACTTGGGCTTTGCGAGATCTTGTGGGCCGACTCTAATATTTCTTTTAGATATTTTTAGACATAATATAAATACTCTCTCTAGGTTTTATTTGGATATTATGCTATCTATTGCTTGTGTTCTAAGTTTGAAGAATTTGGAGATTTGTGGGAGACAAAACCCTAGTTTTGCAATTGAAGATCAATTTGACTCTTGTAAGTTTTATTTTTCTTCAATGACAATTTCTAGCTAATTTTCTCATGTCCAACTAGTTAGTTGAAGTTGTATGCATGGTTGTTTGTGAGATTTGAATTATTTTAGTTTGCCTTGACTAGATTGAATTTCTCCGTGCTTAATCGATTAAATTCACTTAGGATTATAATAGCTTGATCACCTATTTTACTTCTAGGTTGAATTACAACTAGAATAATTAAATAGACGGTGGAATTTGATTATTCATGGATGAATCCTTTGATTAAACTTATAGACGGTGGAATAAGGTTAATCAAAGGCGGAGAATTTAATCACAAGACGTCATGAATAGACGGTGGAATTCATGAAATATTGTTTCTATTGAGTGCTTTGAACTTAATTGCATGATCAACTTGACATAGAAGGTTTTCTAGGTTAATTGATTAAAAGGTTGTTAAAGACGGTGTATATTAACAACCACTTTAAGCTTGAATTCATAAATTCACAATAGATTAGTCAAGGGAAATTGAAATAAGGATAATCGAGGATCAAATCTCATGTATGCAATGGATACGAAACTAGTTGGACGCTTTTCCCCATATTTGAATCTCAAATCACTTTGCTTGCTTTATTTTAATTAGATTTAATTACTTAGATTTTAGTTTATAACCACAAAATCCCCCTTTTACTTTAGTAACATTACTTAAATACGGATATTCCGAGTCTCTGTGGGTTCGACCCTTACTTCCACTTTACTAAGGTTAGGAAGTTAGGAATAATTCTTTGATAGTGCTTTTATAGCGACGTAAAAGTGCTCGTCAAAGCCAAAACTGAAAGCAATGTCAGAAATCATCTATTACGAGTAAAATGCTCATATGTGAGGTTCCTAATTAAGAGCACCCAACAATTGATTTCTCGTTCCTTCCACGATTAAGCCTTTGCTATCGTTTCTATAACAGGGAACCAACACAACAAAGCTATCATCTGTCTCATCATCGCTCAAAAAATCCAATCCGTGTGGCTCCAACCACCCAATCGACCAATCAAAATCGTCTGATTTAGACCCGAACAAGCACCTGCTGTCAGATGGGACTAAAACGATATCTCTCTGTTCTTCAACCTGCATTAACTGTATAATAGCGTCATCTTTGTCATGACAATGTTGTAGAGTACATTCATTTTGCTTGAGAATCGATCGCTAAATACCTGAGATTCGATCGATTTAACTCTTCACCATATTGCATGACAACCAATCGAGAGTTTAAGTTAAAAAGAGAGGGGTAAAAAAAGGTAGGTTTTTATTTTTTAACGGAAGTATTAGAAATGGATGGAATTAGACATTTTAATGTGTTTAGGTTACGAGAAGGATTTGTTTAAAAAAATGAGGACACTAATAGGAATAAGAATTTTTTTTGGGCACCAAACAGAAAAGTCGAAATCATAGGGGCACCAACAGGAAAATCCAAAAAACAATAAGGGTAGTAATACAGAGTCAAAACACATAAAACCACTTGAACTATTAAACTTTTTGTTATAGCACAATATATATATATATATATAGTATTATGCCCCCGGATATCCGAGGGTTAAAAAAATGCAATCCATTGATTAGGGCAATTTTCTCAAATCGGATCAAAATTCGAATAATATTCCGTTTGAATCAGATTTTTACGAGTGGGTTTGTCGAATCGGATATTCTTGAACACCTCTACAAGAGACCTGATACAAGTCAAGTTCATTGTGGAGGAGTTCATTGATCTACTACAATAACCCCTTCACTAAAATGCATACATATAGGTAATATAAATGAACAATCTTAACTTAGATTACCCTATAAGCAAAGATACTCTGGCATACCGGTTAACTCCAATGAGGTTCCTACCCAAAATCATATGAAAAGATGGAGCAACTCATAAGATTTAATACAAGACAATTTTAGTATCAACTTTTAAAGGTAAAAACATATTCTTTAACACACTTCTACAAATGTAATTGGTCTGGTAAAGTTGATACAGAACAATATAGGTGAATCGCGTTTGTAATTAACCAGTTCATGCTTGCCTTTTGTAGTAGCTTTAAAAAGCCCTTTTTGGGTTAGTTATGAGTGAGCGAGACATATATTTTGAGAAGTAGGGTTGCAGCTTCTAGCTTCTTCTCCAAGACAATGGACTTTATCCTTTTATATTGATTTGATTTTTTTGATTTATTTCGTTCCTATTACTTTGATCAAAGTTTACAAGGTATCTCTGCTCTCAAGGAATCAGAGCTCTTAAGGAAGAGATCTTGAAGAGTGATTGTATAGTGGAGGCTTATCTTTCTATCGATCTCGTTTTCAGCTAGAATTAAAGTAGTTTCTGCTCGATCGGTGGATTTGTGGTCATCGACGAAGATAGAGGACAGAGAATCGGTCACTAGAGGAGATGGAACCCTATCCGGCGATGGAAAAGGAATGAGAGGAATTGGGCCTTCAAATGGAGGTAACAATTTTTAGTTTGATCATCTTTTTCTTTCTAATTAAGATAATCCTGGTATGTAATTATTTTACACGCACGTTGATGAAACTAGTTTCCAAAGCTAGAGTGAAATATAAAATGAGCCTTAGCTTTGAAAATAAAACTTTTTTCATTAATGGAGGTTTTTCTAAGCCCCAAGGGGATTTTGTAGACTTTGAACGAGGGAAATACTTTGATAACATGGTCATGAGTTGGATTATAAAGTCAATGACTAGCAATATATTACTAAATTTTGTATATTCCTCATCTACTAAGGAATTGTGGACTGAACTTGTTGAGCAATATGTTGTGTCAAACGCTCCTTTGATCTATCAATTATAGCGAGAACTTAAGAAAATCTTAGTGTGGCTAACTATTATGGTAAGCTCAAGAGAGTATGGGATGAGTTGCACGCTATTGCAAAAATGCCTATCTATTCTTGTGGTGCATATATTCAGTGTTCCGGTGCTTTGATGAAGAATCCATGGATGGAGAGCATGTGACTAAGGTGATGCAGTTTCTTATGGGTTTGTCAAACACCTATGAAGGTGTTAGGAACACTATTCTATCAACTAAGCCACTTCCAACCGTGGGTAGTGCTTTGCATATGGTGATGCAGATTGAAAGACAAAAGGAATTCGAGGGAAAGGTCTTTAATCACATGATGCCTTAGTTTTCAATCGATCAGGAAGTGGTAGTATGAATTGAAACTCTAGAGGAAATTATACAAGCAATGGGATGAATGCTCAGTCTAGTGCTAGTGAAAGTGGATGTGGAGGATATGGCTAGGTAAGGCTGAGCAAATGGATATATCCGATCCAATTCGGTATACCAGATATCCGATAATTTTTCCCCTTAAAATCCCGATCCGTTAATTGCCAGATATCCAGTAAGAAGTATCTGTTTGGAATGGATATCCGGTAGTGTATATCCGAAATATCTGTTTAGAAAAAATATTTCTACTATGTTAGATTAGGCCCAATTAATATGCATGATTGACAAATATCGGGACCGAATATCCACTGACCCAGTTAAATTTTAAGAGAAAGTTTACATGGTTGAGGAGAATTAAATCCTCGATGAGTTGAAATTTTACAAAATACCCATTAAAACATCTATGTTACTTAGTATTAATGTGCATTTTCTAAAAATATATATAGTATTGAATATTCCGAATATCCGGTTGCTTCAAAACCTCGATCCGTATTCGGTCCAATTATCCAGAAAAAAATTCCCGAATTGGATCAGATACAGATAGAATTTTTTTTGATCCATTCGGATACGAATTTTATCTGATAGGATAGGCTAGATTGGCGGATCGGATCAATGGATCGAGTATTTTTGCTCACCCCTATGGCTAGGACACAAACAAAGATTTTTAGCAAGGATTTTAGGAGAGCAAAGTTTGATAGGGAATGTTTTTTTGTCAAGAAAATGGACATGTAAAGGAAACTTGCTTTATGTTGGTGGGCTACCAAAGTTGGTGGAAAGGATCTAAGGTAGAATGCTCAAGAAAAATGATGGCATATGTTCAAGATACAAGGGCTTACAACAGTCATTTGGATATGGAGGAAAGAGAGAGCTCAAAAGGTGACACTTCCCTTGTCAATGTTGTGGTGAAAGAAGTTCTTAAGGCTATGAAGGGCAAGGGGCAGATGATGGCATGGGAACTAGTCCTATTCAATGTTTCCACACAAATAGTTGAGCTCTATGGAACAATTACATTGTCACCTAACTTGTTCTTGACCAATGTTCTTTACTTGCCAATTTTTAAGCACAATTTGATTTCTATTTCAAGGCTGATGTCTAATGGGGCACGTGTGTTTGTTTTTTGTGTTAATGGATGCGAGTTGTAGGACCTTACAACAAAGAGAATCCTAGCACATGGAAGGAAAGAAGTTGGATTATACAAATTTGATGTTGAGAAGTATGTTTTTATTGGAAGACGAATTAGAGATAGTAGTTTTAATATTGTTTAGAAAGAAATTTTGTTTCCAGATTTACTAAATTCTGTCTATAATAAGGATACATCTCTTGACTTGTTACATGCTCGGATGGGGCATGTTTCTTTATCCAAGATGAACCATATTCCCCTATGTGATTGTTCAAATTTGAGACGATATAATTGTGACATTTGTGATCTTGCTAAACATCACAAATTGCCTTTCCATAAAAGTTCTTCTACCTCTAGCACTTTTGAGTTCATTTAGATTTATAGGGTCCTTATAAGACTCCTACTTATGGAGGTTCTAAGTACTTCCTCACTATAGTGGATGGTTTTTGAAGAGTAACTTGGACCTTTTTAATGAATAGCAAAGATCGAGGTTTTAGAATTTTTGCCTAGTTTCTACAGTATGTGTCTACACAATTTTGGGGTCAGATTAAATATGCGAGGCTAGATAATGGCACCGAGTTTATCAACAAAGAAATGGATGATTTACTGAGTAAGAAAGGTATTCTACATTAGAGATCAGCTCTTGGGGTTCATGAATAGAATGAGAAGGTTAATTGAGAGGAAGCGTAGGCATTTGATAGATATGACAAGGGCTATAAGGTTTGCATGCAAATCTCCCACAAAGATT
Source organism: Fallopia convolvulus (assembly GCA_964016875.1). Taxonomy (NCBI): domain Eukaryota; kingdom Viridiplantae; phylum Streptophyta; class Magnoliopsida; order Caryophyllales; family Polygonaceae; genus Fallopia; species Fallopia convolvulus. The sequence continues at coordinate 32,904,471 of OZ024733.1, forward strand.
TTGGGGTGATTGTATTTTAAGTGCAACTCATGTTATTAATCTCTTACCTTCCTTGGTTTTGGAATGGAAACACCATTTGAGGTGTTATATGGAAAGAAGCCATACATTTAAAGATCATTGAACGTCTTTCTTATGTTTTTATTCCTAAAGCGCGCACACAGAAATAAGTTTGAAGCTACATCAAAGAAGTGTGTTTTATTGGGTTATTCACCAAGTCAAAAGGCCTATAAATTGTTTAATATGTCTTCCTAGCAAGTCATCATTGCTAGACATGTATTATTATGGGAGACTTCCTTTCCTTTAGGAGAGAAAGAGGCTTCTCACTTGGCTCATGCTAGTCTACTAGTAAATGATGCATTAGGTGTTAATGTTATAGTTTTGCCTCCTTTGATACCAATGGTTGTGTCAACCATAAAATGCACCACTTCCAAGAAGATTTGATCGAGTAGTCAGACCGCCTCCATATTTCGATGAATTTGTATACAAAAACCTGTCTACTCATGCCGTTGCAGATATTGATACAAACCAGATGACATATTCATTCTCATAAGTTTTTCATGTTGTTTCATTACATGACTTGCAAGGCCATTCATCAAATTATGTGCAATCTTTGTTTCATAATTTTTTAGTGACAAAGCCCTGTTATTATGAACAGGAAAAGCTGGATCCTAGTTGGATTCATGCTATGGAATCTGAGATCACTACTTTGGAAAAGAATCACACTTGGGATATGGTGCCATTGCCTCAAGGAAAAAGAGCAATTGGTTCAAAATGGGTATAAGATTAAGTTTAGGCCTAATGGAGAGGTGGAACGTTTTAAGGCATGATAGCCAAGGATTTTAACCAAGTCAGAGACAAAGATTATAAACATACCTTTTCTCACGTAGCAAATTCTCTATCGTTTGTGTGTTGATACTATAGCATTGGCTGCAACTAGAAGTTGCCCTTTGCATCAACTTGACATCAATAATGCACTTCATCACAACTTTCTTGATGAAGAAGTGTTTATGTCTCCCCCTCCAGGCTACTCAAAGGCTTTACTGGCTTAGTGTGCAAACTAAAGTGCTCCTTATATGGTTTGAAGCAAGCAAGTCGATAGTGGAATTTGGAGCTCACTAAACATCTTATTCACTTTGGTTTTATACAGTCCAAATGGGATTACTCTCTTTTGTGAAGCAAACAAATGGTCTTCTCATTGTGGCCTTAGTTTATATCGATGATATGCTACTTACTGGAGATTTCCTTGAGCTTATTCATGCCAACAAGTCATCTTTGCAACATGCTTTTACCATTAAAAACCTTGGTGTTGCTCGTTATTTCTTGGGAATAGAAATTTCAAGATCCCTTGTTGGAATTCAACTCAATCAAAGAAAATACGTCCTTTGATGCAAGAGGGTTCATCACCGTTTTCCATGTTCGCTCCAACCTACAACTTGCTAATCTTCTAACTAAAGCATTGGTTTCTTAGCAGCATTTCTTCCTTAGTCGCAAGCTAGGCCTTCTAATGCCAAGTCTAGCTTGAGGGTGGGATATAGAATAATATAGGTGAATCGGGTTTGTATTAAACCGGTTCATGCTTGCTTTTGTAGTAGCTTTAAAAAGCCTTGTTTCGGGTTAGTTACGAGTGATCGAGCGACATAAATACTTTAAGAAGTGGGCTTGTAGTTTGTAAGTAGCTTCTTCCGATCTCCAAGACAATGGCCTTCTATATAACTATATTTTTTGGAAAGTTCTATATAGCAATATTGTTTTGATCTTTTTGATATGTAATTCGTTCCTATTTCTGTTCCTTTTACTCTGATCAAAGTTGATAGTTGACGGTCTCTTTTCATCAAAAATTGTCTTAACATTGTTTCTTGTTGAAGCACAACACATGCACAAGTGGAGAGAGAGAGAGAGAAATCATAAAATCTTCATGAACACCTAACAACACACTTTCTTCATTTCCCACCAAACTCATAACTTAAAATTAATCCATCAAATCAACTAATTAAACCATGATGAGATAAATAGCAAGCAAAACCCACTTTTTTTTGCTACATGTTCAAACACAAATTAAAAAGAAACCAAAAACCAAACACACATTAAAAAAATGGGTCTTGAAAAAACCCAATTAGTGCTAGTACTAGCGATGACACTAGTCCTAACTAGGCAAAGATACTCTTGTTGTTATGGATGGGTTGACTTGGAGCCGACGACGGTTGACTGCACGACGGTGACCCAGATGCTATCCGCGTGTTCCATGTTCATTAGCAACGCGTCACCGGACCCACTCCCCGGGTCCCCGTGCTGTGACGCGGTGGTCGGAATAAACAACATGGCTAACTCCGTTAACAACCGGAGGTCGGTTTGTCGGTGCTTGATGGGGCTGATATCCGTTTACAACCCTAGTAGTACGGCTCTTGCCACTTTGCCTGGATTCTGTGGGGTCTCCCTTGGATTCACCATTGATCCTAACACCGATTGCAACTAGTAATTAATTAATTAACTACTCTTCTCTATTAATTAGCTCTATTAGCTCGTTGATTGAATTCTCTAACTATTCTTAATTACTTGGCTAATTGGTTATTAATTTTTGGATTTGGTTGCAGCATTGCGTAGAGGCCGGGTCAATTGGCTTCCATTTGCTACGTACGTACGTATATCAATTGTAAGTCCGAGGAGGAGAAATTTGGAAGACCTCTTTAATAAAAGAAAGCTAATTACTAGCTTAGTTGGATCATGCACGCTTCGCTGGATTGAGTGTTGTTTATGTGATCTTTTTTGGTTGAATGTTGATGTTTGATCTTGAACGTCTCGATCTTTAAGTGCATGGAACTCATAGTTTAGCCTTCCGCTTATTCCTCCCTTGAATTTTGGTTGTTGTCTGTTGAAGATCTCTTCCTCTCGTTGAATCTTCCAACCGTAACTTTTTCCAAAAAAAGAAAGAGAATTAGATATATCCCCATTTAAAATTGGATATATATATATCCATCAAATCTTAATAATAATTTTGTATATTTATCCTTATTTATTATATCTAATATTATTGAACTAATAAATTATTAAGAATCAAATTTAAACTATAAAAATTTTAAAAACAAATATAATATCTTTTAAAAGAAAAATCTCACCAAAAACTCAATTATAAGAGTGATCTTTTACATTTGTTTATTATTTTAATAATCTTTAAAATTGGTGGCAATTGAAACTTGTTGCCTATGGCGTTGAAGAACAAAGATTTCACCCTCTGAAGGGTGTTGTCTCTTCCAGAGTGTCCTCCCACGGCTGAATCATGGAGCCAATGAAGAATTTTGAGCTTGAGATCAGCTGAGTTACCAACCACGAGTTTTCCCCTTCTTCTCAACTCCGCATTAGTGTAGTTGTATTTATCATGAGAGTTCATCAATAATCTGTGCTAATGAAGGGTCATTTACGCATGACTCCTTGATGAGGTTAAGGAGATCAGGATGGGCATTAGTGAGTGTAATCTGTTAGAGTTGGGCCCCACTCACTCTTGATAATGCATCAGCCACGACATTGTCTTTCCTAGGTTTGTACTCAATGGTATAATCATACCCTAGGAGTTTAGAGAGCCATAAATGTTGGAATGGAGTAGTAACCTTTTGATCAAGTAGGTACTTGAGGCTGCGTTGATCAGCTTTAATAATGAAAGGCATGTGCATCAGATATGATCCCCATTGTTGGACTGCAAACACAACAACCATGAGCTCTTTTTCATAAATAGAGAGTGCTTGGTGCAGAGGGCCTAGTGATGCTCAAGAAACTGATTGGGTGATGATCTTGCATGAGGACAGTACCAATGCCCATGTTGGAGGCGTCTGTTTCAACAACAAATGGCTTGTTAAAATTAGGAAGGGCCAGAACTGGTGCAGATGCAAGAGCATGTTTCAGCTGATGAAAGGAATTTGTAGCAACAGTTGACCACCTAAAATTATCTATCTTGAGCATATTAGTTAGTGGCTTGTCGATGATACTGAACCCTTTAATGAAACACCTATAATAATAGGCCAACCCTAAAAATCCACGCAGCTGCTTAAGATTAGAGGGTTGGGGCCAATTTTGAATAGCTTGTATTTTGGTGGGGTCTGTGCTAACACCCTAGGCAGAGATGAAATGGCCCAAGTATTCGATGATTGTTGCACCAAAGGTGCACTTAGAAGGCTTGAGATATAGTTGGTGGTGTCTAAGGATGGTGAAGACAGTTTTGAGGTGTTTGAGGTGTGCATCCCAGTTAGGACTATAAACGAGGATATCATCAAAAAAGGCCAAAATAAATCTTCTAGTGATGGTTTTAAAAATGTGGTTCGTAAGGCCTTGGAAGGTACATGGTGCATTAGTAAGCCCAAATGGCATTACTAAGTATTCATAGTAACCCTCATGTGTTTTAAAGGTTGTTTTATACACATCTGGGGGATGCATACAGATTTGATGGAAGCCTGATCTAAGATCCAACTTAGAAAAGACAGTAGATCCTTCTAGTTCATCAAGAAGGTCTTCTAGGAGAGGGATGGAGTATTTATCTTTGATGGTTTATTGGTTTAACCCCCTAAAATCAACACAAAGCCGTCATGAACTGTCTTTCTTTTTTACTAGCACGACCGAGGATGCATAAGGGCTACTACTGTACTATATAATGCCTTGATCCATCATCTCTTTTACTAAAGACTCTAAGGCATTTTTTTGGAGTGTGGAATATCAGTAAGGCCTTTTGTAGACAAGGTGAGCATCCAGGAGTATGGGAATATGATGATCAAACCCATTTTTGAAAGGGGGTAGCTCGGTTGGGGCTTGGAATAGGTCTTCAAACTCGGATAACAGCTGTTGCAAATTCGGATTAGTTCCCTTATCAATATCACCAGAAACTGAGATATGGCATAAAGAAGGATTGCACTGCCGCGTGCTATCAGAAGAAACTTGGAGTAAAGCGAGTTGACCCTGTCTTTTTCTACCTTTAGCACTGATAGACTTAGCACCCCTGCTCTGAGAATTACTTATCCCCCGAAGGGTGACTTGTTTTCCATACAACTGAAACTTCATGACCATATTTATGTAGCCCCACCGTATCAGACTGGACTCACAGCGATCAACCATTGTATGCCAAGAATGACATCACAACTAGGGTTGTTCAAATGACCCAATAACTAATAACCCGACTCGGCCCATCCGTAATTTTACGGGTCGAGCACCCGACCCGGAATTTACGGATCGGGTAACAAATTAAATTATCTTAGTTTACGGGTTACGGGTCGGGTTTAGGGGTGGCAATTCTGTAAATCGGTCGGATTTCGTTTGGGTTATTCGGATTTCGGATCATTCGGGTTTCGATCAGTAACGGGTATGATCGGTGATCGGGTATTTCAGGTCGGGTCGGATGTGTAAATTATCGGTTACATCGGGTTTATCGGGTCAAAATCGGTTAAGCAAATTCGGGTTTCGGTTTAGTTGGATTTATTTAAGTCGGTTTCGGGCTGAGTTAGTTTTTGCAATTTTCGATTGAATCGAATTTTAGTTGAATCAGATTTTGGTTGAATCAGTTTGGTTAAATCGGTGTTCGGTTAAATCTAATTTTGGTTGAATTAGGTCTTGATTGAATTTCGGTTGAAATCGATATTAAGAATTCAAAATAACTTTATTGAAGTGATAAAAGTTAGATGAATTTGATGAATAGGTCATGATAATATTAAGAATCGTTGTATTTATAATATAGTATTTGAATTTGATATCTACATAATACATTATAAAACAGAAACCATCTCTATTGAAAGAATTGTGCCACGTGGTATTTTTGAATAAAATAATATTATATTTTTGAATAATAAATATTACAAGTACTTGTATCATTCTTTTTTATATCCAATTTTTTATAAGATAATAACTTGATCTATATGTTGATATGTTTTATGCATATCTTTTTTATCTTGTAACAAGATTTGGGATCCAAGTATATAATTTTTTTATCTATATGTTGATAATAACTTGATCTAATATTTTTTATATTAATTTTATGCATAATATTTTTTTATCTTTTAACAAGACTCGAGATTCAAGTATATAATCTTTTTTATCTATATGTTGATAAAATATGGGGCACAATCTTAAAGATTTTTTTTATAAATTACACAATTTTATTACGATATTATATACAACTATTTTAATTTTTTTATTATTATCATAATATGGTATAATCTTTAGTAAAATTATCTCGTGAGTATCACGGGGATTCAACTAGTTGAGTTTTGAAAGATGAAATATGCATTTACCATTTGTAGAATAAATCAATTAATATTTAACCGATGAAAAGTCAATCAAATGAATAGATGATCACAATTTACAAATTAATAAGATAGAATATTCACAAATCACAAATAAAGATTATATGATATTAAACATATGTAAGATTTTATATTCATAAAAAATTCTTATGATATTGCAATCAACTAATTACATGTTACAACTAATGATTAAATGATGTTATACTCCAATAATTTAAAATGATCTCAGTTCATAAATAATAATTTTATAGTCTCGTATATTTTCAAGATCATATACATAAATAAAATCTTTACATTTTATTGAAGAAATATATCTTTTGTGATGAATAATAACTAGTGTAATTCCCGTAAATTTACGGGTAGTTTTAAAAATTATACTATATAATATATTATAATAAATTAAAGACAAAAAGCAAAGATAATGTATATTTTAATAATTATTCTATTATTATAATTATTGATGATATTTATATAAAATTTAACGATTTTTTTTTCTAATCTTTAAGATAAAACTAAATAAACATGGAAAATATTTTTCTAAATCAAACCTTCTACCTTCATATTTAAGTATAATAAATAAAAATAAATAAAAATAAATAAATAAAATGAAAAAAATTATTGGTTCTTAAAGTGTCATGTAGCACAAATTTTATAGATAATTCATTTCTATTTTATTATGTATTAATTTAGATATAGATAGAAATTTATATCGATAACCTTTTTTTAACAATCCGATAAAAATATTTTAGCATAATCTTAAGATAGCATATATAATATTGCTTTTCAATATCAATAAATATAGATAGAAAATTATATAGATAAAATTTTATTTTGATACATTAATTATTTTATAAAATCTAAAATTGCCTTTTTTATATTTTTGAATTTTTAAGAATAAAATCGATATTTACATAGATAGAAAATTATATATATATTATCTAATTTATAAAATCTTAAATCTTACCCTAAAAACCTTCAATCTTTATAAATTCATTTTTTTATTTAGTAATGTTTATTACTTAATTGATTTTTTTTAAAATATAATTTCATATTAATTAATTACTATATGAAACAATCTATGCATATAATATGATATCTATCCATTATCTATTTTATGAAGTGGTTAAGAATTTAAGATAAATCGAGATTTCTAGAATTATTATTATAGTATAATGTGTAGGGTTATTTATAGAATTATTATTTTAGTTTTTTAAGTTGAAAAAAGGTTTTTCATTATTTTATTCAGGTTATGCCACGTGGCGCAAATTTTTACACAGACTTTGTTTTTGCTTTATAATGTACTAGTTGATGTACCTGTGCCCTTGCACGGGTCTTTAATAGTAAAATTTATTATATAAATATATATTAATTTATATATACTATAGTATTATAAAAGCAAATATTTAATAATTATTTTGAAACAAATCAAATATAACTCAATGTCAATATACTTTCATATCATTTAACATCAAAATACTAAATAGAAAAATAACAATAAGAAAACTATTTTTGAAATAAATCTAAATCAAATTAGAAAACGTATTTGTAATAATGCTTGAGAAACATAGTTCATATTCTAAGATTGCAATAATTTGCATGGGATCTGCAAGCAACTTAGTCTTTCTCTTCGTGCTTCGTATTTTTTTTCGGAATAGGAAGTGCAAAGTTGATCTTCGCTAAATTTTTCTCCATTATCATCATCTAGAGATGAACTTTCATTTAAAAAGCTTTGAAGTAGTTAGTGACTTATTTGACGATAAATTGGAGTGTATTTCAAACTCAGATGGAGATGGTTCTCTAACACCCCCTTTACTTACCCTGGAGGTATTAACGCCAGTAACCCCAATTAGGACTAAACCAGAGTTCCCCAAGGCTTTAACCTGACAGAACTTACTAGAACAAGGTAAATGAAACCATTTAAAACCTAACAAAATTAAGTAAAACTTTACAGCGGAACAGAGAATAAAAGGTCTTATACAAGCCTTAACATAAAAAGAATTAGTAAATAAATAGAACAACCTTCTATTTAAACAAAGTCTTTATCAAGTCTTCCTTAAGTTCTTAACTTCTTTCCCACTTCGCTTTGCAGAAACCTAACCAAGAACTTCACTCAAGTATAACCATTGGAAACCTTTCTTCAACTTCTGAAGCTTCAAACCTCTGGATCTACCTCTTGAATCAATTTCCAAGAAGAGCCTGATGTGTCGTATACCAACGGTGGACACCGTCCGACCATATAAAAGAAAAGAAGATGGACGGGTTAGTCTAAAGAAAGACTAAGCAAGTGGAGAAATTAACTTGGTTCTTATGATTGTAACTAAACATATTGGCATCAAAATCCGAATAGACTCAGATTATGATCCAACAGTTAGATGTCTTATAGAGAATAAGAAGGAGACTTGCATAAACAAGAGAGAGAACACCACAGCTTGTGGTTCCTTTAAGAAGCATAAACAATTGTTGGGAACTCATATTAATCACATAACATTTTGAAAAGTCTCCATCGACTAATCAGATTGACTTAATCAAAGTTTGATTAAGAATCATTCATAACCGGGAGTAAGAATGGTTATCGAATAGACTAACCATCCGGGTACATTAATGTGCCTAACGCACTTATCTTATATTACTTTCAAAACTTTTTACAAACATGTGGGTAACTTTTAATCGACTAAAACCGCCGAGAATCCACATGTACATGTGACGTCAAGATGACAAGGATTATTTCATCCATGATCATTGACGAATAACTAGTACCAATTGCACTTAGCTAGAGTGCACAAACACCTCCTCCAGCGTTGAGCGAGGCATGAGTCATGACCCGAATATTGGGATATGATAGCGAACTAAACCTCCCAATATAGACTGTGTTATAAAGAGGTCATCGGAGACTCGGCTCCTACCCCTGAAAACTAACTTACTTCACAATAATGTCTCAGCATGAGACCACATACAAGGTCACACATAACGGACATAAATCTAGTTCTATCGCGAAACTGAATAAATAACATGACCATTATTTCTAACAAATATAACGACCTATCATATTTTATTAAGCACACAAGTTGTTCCCAACACAAATATTAAATGGGATTCAATTCCTCATTTAATAACAATAATGCAAGAGAGAACCGTCCACTTGCCTTAGAAGGCGTGCTCAACGTCCTTAGCAATTCAACAATAATCTTTATCACCCTTCTGTCAAATATAACAAAAGATTTCTCAACAACGAGCTCACGAAAACACTTCTTAGTTGTATACTCAACTCCTACAACTTCCTAATCGATAAACGATTTGATTTCGTATATCGACTAAATAATAAATCCTTAGCTATCAGGCTTTAAGGAGCCATCTTGGAGAAATTATAACTAATTATCCGCTTTACTTTTGAAACAACTTTCTAAACAAAAAGTGTTCCTCAGTAACAGCTCTTAAAGGTGACCGAATCTCGGGTCAAACTGATTAACAACGAATCCTAAGTAATTGTCCGAAGTCCTTTACCTGCCAATCGATGTCAAAACTTGTATTCGCTATAACAGAAGATCCTGATGTTCGTTTCACGAGCGGTTTGAACCTGTGAGACCGTATCAACGTCAAGATTATAAAAACCATAAATTTAATTAGCAAAGCGTAACCGAAAGGCCCTTATAGTGGCTCCGCAACCAACCCGCTAATTAATTCGATCGTAAATACCTTCACTTGAGCCCATGGCTCGTTTAGCTCGATAGTGGCTCGATCCAAGAGCTCGAGGGTGGTTGGGTATTGCCCGGCGGAAGTCCTCGCAGTGGGTGGTGGTCAGAGGGACTGGTGGTCACCGGCGACGTCAAAACAGAGGCAAAGAAGATAACCGGCGGTGTAGAATTCTTTCCTCCCGAGTACGTCGCTCCGCCTGATTCTTCTCTGGCTCGGTTTCAACAACACAAGCCCATTGAAAGGAGGAAGAAGATGAGGGGTGTAGGAGGAGGTAAGGTGGCTGGGGGAAGAAGATAGCCGGCGGTGATGGATTCTTCCACCCGAGCCCGTCGTTCCGTCCTAATTGTCTCTGGTTCCCTTCCTTTGTTTTAAAAAATGTGACATATCACTATGGAAAGAATTCCATCCAAATCCACCACTTTACCTCCCCCATTAAGCAAACAAAAGTCGGTTAATAAAGGGATTTCCCGTCTAGGAACGGGACTCGCGTTAAAGCGGTAAAATTATGTACATCGGGTGGAAAAACTTACTAAATACAAAACATCCCGTAAATTATGTAGACCAATAAAACCAATTTTCCATGATTTTATCTTGCTACATTCAATTTTTAAGGCTTCCGTTTCGTATTTTAAATCCTTTACAGTACATAATTAAAAAGACGGCTTATCCAATAAATATTCTTTTTCTACTGAAAAATCCTAGAATTCACACCGATCCATAAAATCATTTCTTTATTATTTTAAGATATCACCATAAATTTTCTAGGATTTAATTTCCAACAAAAATATTGGATTAAGCGTTAAAACGGACAAAGATGTTAAAAGGATATCCGAGAAAAATTCAAAAATATCCTGAAAAACCACAGTTATTACAGGTTCAACATTATTATGCAAAAATAAAATATAATGACTTATGAATTAGGATGTATTAATATTTAACGATTAAAGTATTAAAAATAGTTAAGAAGGAAAAATATGGTGTTATAAAAGAATAGTAAATACCTCAGTTTTAGCTTCTTTTTTTTACTTTAGAAAGGACTTTTGGATTGTTTATCATATTAGTAACAGTGCATGTACGACTCTTTAAGTTTACAAGAATCAACATCAGTTCTAACCAAATATTTATTTCCAATTAGAACTTTTAGCCCTTCTGAAATGTAGTTATCTACTAAATGATGTAAGTAGCTGCAATATCATTAATTAACGTATGTACAATAATTGTAATGGAATCATACAATATCATTTATAGAATACCTTAATATTTGCTTCTAATAATGTGGTTACCGATTGATTAACCCATTTTTAACATCTTGATCAAAGATAATAAAATCCGTTGAGCTAGATTTATCATTGATTATAACAAATTGTAATTTATATTAAGAAGATTAATTTAATTATTTAAAAAAGTAAATTTTAATTGTAAATATATACCTATGAATGGCGTATCTAACAAATGTGGCACATTTAGTGCAATAAAATTCAACCACTTGAGGTTGAATTTTCCTTTTGCATTGTTTGCAAGAATGATAATACCATCAAAAAGTGCATCAACACATGTCCAAGTTAGCCTAAGTTAATAATTTTATTAAAATCTTTGTGAAATTTAAATTTTCTTACATTTAGCATAAATGAGTTTAATAAATCTTAATTGTCTATTTGTTATAAATAAAAAAAAAATATTGGTGAAGTGATACATGACTGAAGATATAAAATCTACAATTTTTTTAGAAAATTAACAAATAAATATAAATCATTTATTTGGTTAATATAAAAATAAAATATTTATATATGGGAAGAATCTACAATCAAATTTTAACCAATAAAAAATAGACCAATTATATTTTAACCAATTGGATTGATTATAAAAATATAGGTGATGTGGTTCAAAGTGAGATTGACATGTGTCGTTTTCAATATCTTGTTTAGTTATTGATCAACAATATCGTATTATCTATGATATCTTTGATTTGAACAAACAATAGCCATGTTGGTTCATTCTAAAATGTGGCATCGAATTAATTTACACGTTTACATATATGAATTTTTTCATTATTGATATCCAAATTAAAATTGAATAATAATAATAATATAAAATTGGTCCTATTGATAAATCTAAATCCTAATAAAATAATGGTTTCTTGATTCTTTTGCAATTTATAATTTTTTTATTAATAATAATGCAAAATAGTTCTAATTGATAAATCCAAATCTTATGAAAATAATAATTTTATGATTATTCTAGAATGTGAAATTTTTTATTATTAATATTTAAATTGAAATTAAATAATAGTATAAAATAGGAGGAAAAATATTCAAATCCAAATTCTATGAAAATAAACATAAATAATTTTTTATTTAATATGTAAATAATATATAGGGTTCACAATCATATTTCAACCAATAAAACATAGCCCAATTCAAGGCTAACCAATTAGATTAATTTTAAAATGATCGGTGATGTGGTTTAATGTGAGCTTGACACATGTTATTTTATATATATTTTTAAATGCATGCTTTAGTATATAGTAATGATAAAGTTATCTTAAAATAAAACTATTTAATACGGATTGATCTTAAGAAATTTACATACATTAATAAAGATATAATTAAGTAGTAATTATTATATATATATTGATCTTAAAATTCAATACCTTTTAGTAATTAAATAAATTAAGAGTAAAAGAATTATATAGTGTATGTAATTAATTATATTTTTATTTATAAGAATAAAATTGTATGTTAATAAAATTAACAATATTATTATATTATATATAATGATACATATTAAAGATGATGATATACAATTATATAATATTTAAATTTTATCCATAAAAAAGTTAGTATATTATATATAATGATACATATTAAAGATGATGATGTACAATTATAAAATATTTTAGTTTTATCCATAAAAAAGTAGTAGATCATTGTATATTAATAGGAAAAGTAATATTATTATATTATATATTTTTAAGGATTGTAAATAATAAAAAGAAGAAAGGGTAAAGAAGTAAATTTAAAAATTAAGATGCTTATGTGGCATAGTTAGATGGGTGACAAATAGGATAGAGAGATTCGAGTTTAGTAATAGTATATAGATTAGGGTAGATATGGGAATTTATGACTATATGACTATGGTAAGTAGTTCTGAACTCATTAAAATGATTTCCATCATTACTATATACTAAAATAGTGGTTAAAATAATATATAAAATGATTCCATATTAAAATATATCATTCATCTTTTTTAAATCAATCTGATTAGTTGAAATTTAATCAAATTATTTTTAATTATTTATATTTATATTTATTAAAAAAATTAATATATTAGTTTTATTTTTTGGATAGGATTATTTTTTTAGATAAGATATATATAATTCTTAAAATATCCTTTCCTATATCAATTTTCAATAATTATTTTTAGAAATAATAGTTTTTTAGATAAGATATGTATAGTTTTTCTAAAATATTCTTACTTATATCATCATTAGTTTGATCAAAATTTAACAAGTACAAATACATAATACAATAAGTTTATAAAATTTTGTACAAGGTGCGAAAACTAAGACTATTTCATAACTAAATGATTATGCGATCTCTTATATTCATGTGATCTTATATATTAATAACAAATAGATATTAAAATTATTCCAATCCAATTTCCAAATAATTGTCCGATCTCTTATATTTACATGATCTTATACATAAACATCGGGTTCCGGTTCGGGTACAATCGGGTTCAGGTTGCTCGGATTCGGGTATGTATCGGGTTGGTCTTTTCGGATATAATCGATTTCGGGTTTCTTTTTAAACCGGTTGCTTTCGGGTTCGGGTTAGAATCGGTCAGATCGGGTCGGTTTCAGATTTCATTTTGTAATTTTTTCGGATAGTGGTCGGTTCTCGAATCAGGTTCTTCGGTTAGTTATTTCAGGTCGGATCAGAATTTGCCACCCCTATTCGGGTTACGGGTCAACCTGCCGGGTTACGGGTAATTTGAATTTTATGAAAGCACATATGGGCTTATATAAATATTAGGCCCAATTCTTAATGAATAGCCCAATATTATTACTACAACCCATAAACTTTCCCATTTCCACTACATCATTGCCTTTTTATATTTTCAAAATGCCCTTCCCAGCTTACAATGCTCTGATGTGGGATTGCTCCCAAAAGGCAAAATTTCCACAATCTTTTGTCCCACATCGGAATACATGGAGTAAGGGAAAATGAATTTGTCTATAAAATACCTATTATGTATGGGGTTTCAAAGAAGATTTAATTGGTCATTCTTGTAGTGGGCTTCAATTCTCAAAGCATTGTTTGGTTCATTATTCATAGTCAAAAAATTTCCGATTAACGGGTTAACCCGTGACCCGATCCGTAAAACTCGTGACCCATAATCCGGGTCGGGTCGGGTCACGAGTCGTATAATTATTTTTTACGGGTCATTGGGTCAACTCATAACCCGTAAATCGGGTTACGGGTCGGGTCGGGTTGACCCGTTGAACAACCCTAATCACAGCAGTCCAAGGGGACCGCCTTTCTAATTTCAGCTGAAAATTGATGTTAGCAAGTGTAATAACCATAGGAGGGGCTGATTCAAGCATCCAAGAGATTTAGCTACTTCCACATCCACAAAGTTGTGAGAACTACCCGAATCAATCAAAATGTTGAGTTGCCTTGAGCCATAATGTCCACACACCCGCATGTAGTTATAAGCAATATCACCATTGAGGGCATTCACATAAATCTGAAAAGCTTGCCCCCATCACATATACCCTTCTGAATTATAGTATTTTCAATAGTTGGTGTTGATTCACTATCAATCTATGTAATAACAGCCCCTGTATCAGGGAGTTCCTCTCCTTCCATCACAAAAACCTAAGCTCTCCTATGCTTCAAGTGATGCCCTGGCATAAATGGCTCCTCACAAAACATGCATAGGCCTTTAGATCTTCGATCTTGCATTTCTTCATAACTAAGCCTCTTAACGTGATTGGGCAGGTTGTGTTTAGGAGGGGTGGTAAGGCAAGTGTTTTTGGTTGGGGAAATCTTTGGGGGTCAAGACTTGGTACGAAGGGAACGATGCGAGTGTTTTGGAAATTTGTTTTAGTGGAAAGGGGTTCTCGGGTGAAGGTGTTTGGCTTGGTCTGATAAGAAGTGGTGTACGATTTGGATTGAAAGGACCTCTGAGGAGCAGACCCCAAAGAGGACTCGTACAATTTAGCAAGGTGTGCAGCTTATGCGATAGTACCCGGTTTAAACTGTCGAACTTGTAGCTACAAGTGTGGGTACAAATTTGCAAGAAAAAATACTCAAAGCTCGATGCAGGAAGATGCAAACGAGTTAGGGCACACTCAAACTTATCTATGAAATCATCAACAAATAGAGCTTGTTTAAGATTCACCAATTCCGCTAATGGATCATCGTATAAATCCCCAAAATGATTAGAAATATCAACGACATATTCAAGCCAAAGAGGGAAATTCTCCATGCCTACCTCGAATGTAATTATGGTGTCACTGAAGCGCTCGATCCTCCAAATGAAGCGAGGCGAGTCAGACCTTCAACTCCGGGAGTGTGTTATCAAGAGAGAAGAACTGGTCGCATTTATACAACCACTATCGTAGATGAGTACTGGAGAACTTTGGGAATTTTATTTTCGCCAAACGAGCAGCTAAACCACCTGGAAAAACTGAGTTTCCTTGTGACGTAACCGGAACGAGCCGATTTGTCATTAGCATTTCAGATCTTGTCAAATCGGGAGGAACTGGTTCTGGATTTGCTTGGTTTGCTGTCGGTGATGATGAATCGCCTGTCATCGTTGCTTGCAAGGGCGTAGCTGGAGGTCGACTGGCCATCGCGAACCCTACTAGCATCTCCTTCAACTAGTCGAGTTGCTTTGACATCATCGCGCGCAAGCTTACGATCGCTTTCCGCCTACTGTTGCGCTTGTGATGATTTAATTTCTTCAACTTGTCGACCCAATTCTTGGAGTCTAGTGCCTTCCACCATGATTGAAGAGATAAGGAGTGTGCAGGCTCTTATACCAGTGAAGCCGAAAACCGATAGACCTAAACGAAGTCGACCAACGACATGGATTTAGGGATCTCACGATCAGAGAGCAATCGAGATCTAGAAGGATCGCTCTGGTGAAACAAGAATCAAGAACAATTTTGAGAGAGAGATTTGGAATTTGGAATTTGATATTTGATAGCTTAGGGATGAAACTCCCACTGAAGCATAAGTACACACAACATGCGTGATAGGCTCTAACTGTCAAACGAACCGAAACAAACCGATTATCGAAAACACAAAAGAGTAACCGGAACAAACCGGGTATCTTAGGGAAATTAAACGAGTACGAATCGCATCGTTTTTAAAGAAATAAAACAGAAATATAGAAGAGGGTCAAACACCCTGAATCCTGCATCATCTCTCAACATCTAAAATGTTCCGAAAATAATAAGAAAACATAACAGTGCAGTAAATGGTTCATGTTTTTGATAAAGTAAACATTAAGCATATTGTCTTCTTCGAGAATCTTTAAGATGCAATACATTTGTTTTTTCTCTCAACATCTAAAATGTTCCGAAAGTAATAAGAAAACATAACAGTGCAGTAAATGGTTCATGTTTTTGATAAACTAAACATTAGGCAATAGTTACATATTGTCTTCTTCGAGAAACTTGAAGATGTTTGGTGGGAATGACCTTTTCTTTTTCAACTTGTTGCCTTCCCGTCCACCCCTAAAATAAGTATTTAAGCATTAGCAATTATAATTACAAATAAACTTATTAATTAACCCTTGTGTCGAATGTGCATATAAAGTGCCAGCTTCGCTTGCTTCTGGTGCAACGGTATTATTGCACGTATATCTATGATGACTATACGAACTGCAGCGAAGGCACTTATGAGATCCGTTTTTTGTTTCATCTAAAGCCCTTATACGATTTTTCTGAGGTCTCCTCGCTAGTCGCTTTAGTGTTGGGGGAAATATCTTTTATCCCAAATCCACATTTACCCATTCATCTTTACTCGAGATTGGAGTTATACCAATAGAATAAGTTCCCTTTAACTGGTCTATTGTGAAGCTTGAATCAACATAGTATTCCCATTTAGCATTTCTTATCGAGGATATTAGAGCTGATGCATGAACACATGGAATATTGTTTACTTTCCATGCGCTACAAGTACATGTCTTCTCTTCCAAATTCACAACCCGCCACCTCGAATTATTCTGTTGTACCTCAGCTTGAAGATTTTCTGTGTACCTCATATCCGTTTAAACTCTAAAATAAGAAAAGTATATAAGTTAATAAAAGCTACAAAATTTAACTTTAAATTAAAAAGTGAATGTTTGAACGGATTTACCCGAGAGAGTTATCTTATGTAGTTAGCAACCTTGGGAACAAGTCGGCCTTTCCAAGTAGTTGCAATTCTTCTCCTATGGCCAAACTTTACCAAGATTTTTTGCCTTATGGAGTCAATTAAATCAACAACTGGTTTATACCACTCCATAGAAATACTTTAAAGGCTTCATTTTGACTCTCATTAGTAGTAGTTTTGGGAAAACCAAAAAAACATGATACACGTCACTCATTATTCTCATAAAGGCACGTTGAGCTTTACAATTACAAGCCATATGCTTAATTAAGAGAGTTAGCATAAATATTAGACATAAACTTGGAGTGCACATAAATGACTATCAACTAGTAGTATTCTTATTGATACACATTTGCTATTGATAAAGTATGCGTATATTCCTGCCAGCTGTTAACGTAGAACGGTAGAATTACACAAATTGACTTTCCTTGTTTACAATAACAAAACAGAGTTCACGGCCCAACAAAACAGTGATCGAGGAGGACATGCACAATATCCAAACGCACACAAACGAGGGCAACTTGTTTAAATAAATTGGATTTGAAAGAATCAAACTGAAAGAAGTTGATCAATAAGAACAAATAATTAATTCTTAATTAATCTAGAGCTAGTGCTATTGGCCGACGGTACGTTGCTGGACTTGGGGGGAGGACTCGTCCAATACAACTTGACAGCAAAGAGAAGCTTCTGTCTCACAAGTGGGCCATCCTCATGGTCAACGATTTGACTATCCCATCTCAAGGCATCGGCTATCTGCTTCACCTTCACCAGCACGTCCACGTCATCCCTTATTATCACGCTCCCCTCTGGCCTCAGTATCCTATCCATCTCTAGTAGAATATCCTCCATCCAACATCTAATTTTTTCAATTCAATATATAAGTGCATATTAAATTATTAATTGATAAAAAGTGTGAGTATAAGGTTGATTGTGAGAAAAAGTGTTAATGTAAGAAACTATACGTACCGGTTCTTGTAGAGTGTAAAGATGGAGTCTGCATGGACTAGATCGTATGTTCTTGGATAAGTTGACATGGCTTCACACCTAAAATTGACCGTTACATTCATCAACACTATAATCGAATTCTAACGCCAAGTAATTGCCAATTGCTAGCATATCAATGTGATAAGAAATTGATATTTTATTTACACTCTTGGCTCAAATTAAAATCTAGTATCTAATTGAGCACAAGTGTTCGCAAATCAAAAGCCTAGAAAAACGTACAGATAGAGTGGTGAATGAAGCAATATAATTGTCTTACCAACTTTGGTAGGTGCCAATCAATCCTCTTTCATAGATGACTCCAAGTGTATTTATCTCGGTTTCAACAGGCACAACATTCATGACCCATACGGGATCATGAATAAGGGCGGCGGCAAAGCCTCCTAAGAAAGCGTTCATGTCAAGGAGGTTTCGGTACCTTCCTGGCTGGTTGAGGTAGTTGTTTACCGTTTTGTAGTACGAAACCCGCCTCTTCCATTGCTCTGTGTCGTTATAGAAGGTTTCGGTGACCACTCCTTGTACGGACCCTAGGCTTATTCTTGGAGGGATAGTGGTTAGTCTCTCCGGCCACTTAGCTAGCCTTCCTCCAGCTACCTCCTTAGTGATCGAGACCTCGGGTAATGGGGTTAGGCATCCCTCCATGTTAGTGTACCTGAAATATTACACTGATGGTTAATGTAGAGATGGTGAAATTCGTACACATTAGCTTAAAGTTTTGTGACTATGAACTTATATTATCAACTTATAATATATAATCGATCAATTTGAGGTTATTGACAACACAAATACTAGAAGGAAATAAGTTTAGGGGACAAACCAAGCCTTGTCAGGATCTTGAACAGGGCAGAATCGCGGGCTTTGGGTGAGATTGTGGCGGTTCTTGCAGTTGAAATGGTTTATAGGCTTTTGCCAAATGGCAATGTCACCCTTCTCGACCACCTTCTTCCAACAAAGGCTCCTAGCAATGTTCTCAATCAAGCTCTGCTCTGCACTCAAATCCTTTTGCGTCCTCTCCCACCCTTTCCAGTACTTCTTCCACCTGATTGGCGGTCCGGATAGAATCCAGTACCCACCGGGCCTTAGAACCCGGTCCACCTCCATCAAGTATACACCCTCTACATATATTATTACACCATATAAATTAAATACTATTAGTAAAACATAAAATTAAAATCTTGAGTAATTATTCCTTTAGTCACTCATTTAAACAAACCATATTGGGTCCAAGGAATGAGGCAGCGAGAGCAATGAGCCATGTCGAATGACCTTGATGGGTAAGGAAGACGTTTGGTGCCCATTACTCCGATCAAGGCAGGCACCCCTCGTTCTAGTGCGAATTGGACTTGAGCTTCGTGGTTGTCTCTTGGTGCCATTGATACTGTTAATATGTTCTTTGATAATAGGTATGCTCCCCAACTCGCTACCTACGTTACAAATAAAGTAGGACATAAATATTGTATAATGATTTTTTACAATCGAGATTATCTGTTTCCAAATTTTATGTCATTTATATTAGGTTTTTATTGTTTTTTTCCCTTTATTTACGGATCCAATTTTATTTTTATTTTTTGTATTTTTCAAGTAATTAGAGAATTAATTAGTAACATCAAGCAACCAATTTAATTAATTGAAACTTATGTATTAAAGAATTCTAAAACAGTGCAATTTAAATTTTAATCAATAACTGAAGATATCTTGAAATATAAACTTAATATATGTATTTTCAATAGGAAAGTTTATAACTCACTAATAATTCATTATTTTAAATTTCAAAATATTTGAATGGTAAAAAACTAAGAATTAAAAACAGAGGATATAGGAACGGAGAGAGAATAATTATTACCCCACAGCCAGTGTCAATGGCGGTCCTGATGGACCCACTTTGGAGGTCAATGAGGCGTCCGATCTCACGAATATAGGCATCGGCTCCGTTGGGAAAACTGGTCCCACCGCCAGGGAATCTGAACCGGTCGTCCTCGAACTGGATCCAGTTCTGTTGGGCCTTGTCAACGGTCAACTCCTTGTGGGGGACGTTGCTATACCAGGCGCAGTCTCTGCTTTCGGGCCACTTGAACGGGCTTTTGTACCCGTACGGAGCGGGGACCCGACACTTGAGGAGCTCCGAGCGGGCCGGGCAGTGTCTCTCCATGAACACGCCCCGCCTCCTGCTGAACCGGAGCGACCTCTTCGGGTGCTCGCAGGGGGTGTACTCGCTGTAGCTGACGTGGCACGGCGGGTAGGTTGTGAGCCTCGCTGACGTGGATGATGAGGATGTCATCATCGGCTCCTCGTCGGCGGCGTGGTGGGCCTCGAAGTTCAACGAGGGTCGTCCGGTGGTCTGACAATTTGTGGTGGTGACGTGGCGGTGGGCTCCGTGGTGCCAGAGGCCGAGGAGATAGGAAAGGGAGCAGAGGGAGGCTATCGCGGCGAGGAGGAACAGGCTGCCTTTCCTCCGCCGGAAGTTGGCGATTATGGCGGCGGTGTGGTGGTGCGGATGGGTGGCGGAGTGGGCTTTGGAGGGCTTGGAATGTGGGGATTTGGGAGTGAGGGGCCCACCCATGTTTTGTGTGTTTTTGATTGGGGGAAGATGG
Organism: Fallopia convolvulus; assembly: GCA_964016875.1. Lineage (NCBI taxonomy): Eukaryota > Viridiplantae > Streptophyta > Magnoliopsida > Caryophyllales > Polygonaceae > Fallopia > Fallopia convolvulus. The sequence continues at coordinate 32,925,417 of OZ024733.1, forward strand.
GAATGGTCGATGTGGATCGATCGAGAGGTACACAATATATAGGACATTTATCATGTTTAATTAAATGGTAATTTTTAGGAATATATACTGAATAATATAGAAGAACATCATCCGATGATCCGAAGGACCTAAATTAATAAATCTCGATCGGAGAATATATACACATATAATTTTAGGTTCTTGTCTTATCTTAGGGCATATGATATGATAGAACAAGGTATTTTATTATGTTCACTCCGTAATATCATGCGGGTCATTATATTGCAGCTAGTATTCTAACTTTTTGTTCGATTATATAATTAGTTGTACGTTAAAGATGTTTTTAGGCAAATAATAAATGTCATTTCTAAATTAAAATCTTAAGTTGTACCATGAGATTTAACAAACAGAGAAGATCGAATAAATGGCTTATATGAAATGAATATACAGAAGATAATGGAGTAGTTGGTTAGCGGGGAAAGGTAAAGCAGGGGAGGTAGAAATGGGGCACGGGTTCATGTGTGTGTGGGTGTATTTGGGGAAAGCTAGTAAGACACCAGTTCATGCACTCTAGTGTTTTTTTTTTGTTAGTATCATGCACTCTAGTGTTTACACTACTTCAAATGAATGTCCATCCTTTTTTTTTTTGGTAGAATGAATGCCCATCTTTTTCCCAATGACTTATGTGACATCTCCTTTTACGGTGCTTTTTGTTGAAGGAAAAATAAACTATCCTTTATAGTAGTTTATTCAAGGGCGGAGCTATTTCGCGGCGGATGGGGGACATGGCCCCCAATCCAAATATTTTTCGTATATATGTTCCTCTTGTCAATAGTTTCGATTTGATATATTATAAGCTCCATTCTGACATTTGAACAAAAAGTTATGAACGTTTGAAGATTGGACGTATACAAATCACTTCTAACAAGTCATTTACTTAGTTAGAATGTTTTTATCTTTAACTAAACTTCCTACTTTCATAATGTGATTGATCGAACCCGAAAATTTTGAAACAATAAGTTATTGTTGGGATATCTCGAATCATATAATTCATTATTAGCACGAGTGATATAGTTTGAGTTTTATTTTTTAGTTACGAGCTTTTAATATTTATAGATTCAATTAATTTGTATTCTGAACATTTTTTTCTTAACCTAAATGTAATATGAAACATAATTCATAATTATATAGATTGAGGATCAAATGAGAATTATTCTTATCATGTAAAATGAGAACAATTATCATCCGTTGATTTTATGAGATTAATGGTCTAGATGAGTTGCTATTTAACACTCACACTCCTTTATTTTTTAAAGTTGAAAGGGTATATTTGTCATTTTACTATGCTTTATTTTTAATTTTATCTTTTAGCCCTAAATTTCTCCTCCCTCTCTACGTGATGAATGAATGGCGATTTGATCACGGCAACGACTTCGATCTCGATCTCCCTCTTTCAATCTCGATCTCCCCTTCGTTGACACATACTCTTACTCCAAATTGAAGACACAAAGAGTTTAGGTAAGTGGTTTTGAAAAATACTTAAGAAGAGTTTAGTTTGGTGGATGATCTCGATCTCTACCTAAATTTGTTGTTGTTTATGGTTCTTTGTTGCTTGAGATCATGAAGAAATGTGTTGTACTCTTGATTTTGGGATTGGAAACAAAATTTTATAGAAATTAGAATTAAAATTTGTATGCTTATTAGATTGCCTACAAAGTGTTTGATAAAATGTCTCAATGAGCATGTTTTGCTAAAATGTCTTGGAATATTGTTTTTAATGTTCTAATTAGTGAATATGAAGATAATGTGGACAAATTGCAAGACCTTTCATGTATTGATGATGTTTTAGTGTTCAAATTCCCCCTTGTGGATAAAATGAATGTTTGCATATGATGCTTAGTATGCTTTGTTGAATATGATACTTTTGTGTATATGTCTATGCCTAGTTATCCACATTGACTAGTTGTTTTGAATAAGCAATTAGTATCCTTGTGACCTTTGTTAGATCGCTTCACTTACAATTCGTATTGTTATTTTATATGAACCGCATTATTATTTTCAGTGAACCTTCCTGTTTAATATTATGAACTGCAATGACAATATTTGTGAACCAACTGAAAAACGGTATTTTGCACATTTTTACTAGATCTCTTCTTTTTCTCCCTATTTTTATTGTAGGTTGTTCATCAAGCTCCGATCAACCTAATTTGTCTAATTCAGATAATGATGATAGTATTGATGGGGTTCAATTGAAGGATCTTGATAATGATGCTAGTATTGATGGAGTTTCATCGGATGAAATTGAAGAATCTAGTGATGCATACATTCTTCACTTATCACAAGATTGTTCTTATTTCATTCATAAGATTAAACATTGAAGTTACAATTTTCTATTTGTTTTTTTAGTAGTTGCTATGTGTTTTGGGGATTAAGTTGTCTGTTTTTTATGTTACTTTGTGTTTGAGCAAATCACTTTGATACAATGTGATTGCTTTTAAGGTTGTTTTAGGCTTCACATCGAACCCAATGAGCCTAATGCCCTTTTTACAAATTCATGAACCTTCATGTTGAACAATATGAACCTTTATTTTGAACACTATGAACCTTCATGTTGAACACTATGAACCGTGTAATTAATTCTATGAACCGTGTAAGTAATCAAGGATCAATATCTTACATTATTTTCTCAAAATGGACCCTTTCCATTGCGTAGCACTTGTAGTGATTTCCACTTCTTCTAGTTAACTATTGTAATAATAATGTAATTTAAGGTTGTTTTAGGCTTCACGTCGAACCCAATGAGTCGAATGCCCTTTTTAAAAATTCATGAACTTTCATGTTGAACTATATGAACCTTTATGTTGAATACTATGAACCTTCATGTTGAACACTATGAACCGTGTAAGTAATCAAGGATCAATCTTTTACATTGTTTTCTCAAAATGGACCCTTTCCATTGCGTAGCACTTGTAGTGATTTCCACTGCTTCTAGTTAACTATTGTAATAACAATATAATTTAATATCATAGGTAGTATTCAATCAACCTACAAGTATAAATTGAAATAACAAGTAAACTTAAAAACGCATGAACCAAACTTTAATGTACTTTGAACCAAAAGAACAAATGTCATAAACCAAAATTACAACTAGTCTATATGACTTAAAAAACATGAACTGAAAGATGAACTATTATGAACCAAAATTTAATTTACTATGAACCAAAATAACAAATGTCATGAACCAAAAAGACATGAACTGTAAGATGAACTATTATGAACCGGAGCTTACAAAATCATGAACCGAAAGAAGAGTTATAATGAACCAAAATATATAAAGCGTTTATAGAATTAGCCTATATGAGATTTGAACTCACATCTATGTGCACATACACATTGCTCTACCATTTGAGCTAATAGGATACCTAAACACAAACACAAAGCTCAACCAAAATGGAGGATATCCTTGAAAGATATCTATCACAAGCCGTGAACCACTAATAGCGAATCAATAAAAAAAACTTACCGCATTAAGAATGAGTGTGGTGGAATTCAGCAATTCAAAGCTAATTCCTTCAATTTTCCCATGAAATTTGGCAATCGGGGGAGATTCAAAGCTAATTCCTTCAATTAGGGTTGACTTAGAAAAAGACCTACAAAAGACTGGCTAGAACTTATGTTTACCAGCTTGTGAAGACGTGCTAATGTGGTGAACATGCAATAGGCATACCACTAAATCTCAAATATAACAATATTCTTCATCAACACCTACACAAATTCAACAATGAGGCAAATTAACCAAGAGTAAATGTATATGTTATATAAAGATAAAGCAGGAATGGTTAACTAATAAGTGCCAACACTTACAAACGGCCTGTCATGCTCAACATGCTTTAGAATAATACAATCTGTATTTTCACTCCTGCGGGAGCCTTGGTATTTTATAAAAAAACCTTTTCCCCTGAAGAATGTTGATTATTTTTAACTTATGATCTTACTTGAATATCTCATGACCAATAAAGAAAACCAGAAATATGTTACATACCCAAATCTTTCAAGCATTTTACCCTCGTTATCAACGCAGTACTGATTACTCTTATTAGCATTGGGTGAGGATCTGCAAAATCAATCAAGAGGGTAGTAACCACTCCACAAGGATTAGAAAGAAAATTAATTAATTAAAATATTTGGGTGATGCAACTGGACATGTTTAACATCAATTCCCCACGACTTGGATCATCTGCTACAGCCATAGGGATTTGTGATCTTAGTGAAATAAATTTATTAAAATGTTGTTGTAGCAGATGACCCTTGTTGCTTTCACATAATTCACTTGATACTTAGAATCCTTCACCATCAATTCCTCCAAAGTCCAAAATCCTCAGCAATGAACTTGCAAATCAATCACCTTAATTCCCCAGTGTCCAGACAATTCCAAGTAAAAACTAGAATGAATCAGGCCTAAAAACATGCTTCCACTTACACTTTATTGCAAACTTCTGGCCATCACTTTTTCTTCGTGCTCGGTAAACTGTGCCATAACCACCTGCACATTTTGTTTTACGAATAAGAATCTAATACTTGAAGGAACTTGACGAGGTAGAGAAGATATGATTTCAAACTTCAAACCGATCAAATTTGAATAATTTGAAGAACAAAATTCAATTGAGAAGGACGAGTTCAAACCGATCAAATTTGGAGATGAATTTGTAGACTTTGACGAGGTGGAGAAGATGTGCCGGTTGTCGGGATCTTGAACAGGGCGGAATCGTGGGTTTTGGGTGAGATTTCGTCGGCTCTTGCAGTTGAAATGGTTGAGAGGCTTTTGCCAAATGGCAATGTCATCCTTTTCCACCACCTTGTTCCAACAAAGGCCTTTAACTATCTTCTCAATGAAGCTCTGCTCCGAGCTCAAATCCTCCTGCGTCCTCTGCCATCCTTTCCATTTCTTCTTCCAACTGATTGGCGGGCCCGACATAATTCAGTACCCACCGGGCCTCAGAACCCGGTCTACCTCCATCAAGTAAATACCCTCTGCAGCATTAGTTAAACCAAATAAATAGATTAGTAAAGACTATTGGTAACACATGAAACTAAAGATTTTTGTAAGTTCAAGTTGAATCATTTAACCATTTTGTGTCCAGGGAATGAGGCAGCGAGAACAATGAGCCATGTCAAATGATCTCGACGGGTAAGGAAGCCGCTTCGAGCCCATGATTCCGATCAAGGCGGGCACCCCTCGCTCTAGTGCGAATTGCACTTGAGCTTCGTGGTTGTCTCTCGGTGCCATTGACATTGTTAATATGTTCTTCGATAATAAGTATGCTCCCCAACTCGCTACCTCGATAAGTACAAAACAACTTGCATGTTCTTACACGTACAAGCGTTTAACATATTTTCTGTGCCATCAATGTCATTAAACTGTGATGAAGTGAAAATCATCATCCAACAAAACTAATTAACTTTATTTTGTAGAAGATTTTAATGGATACCAAAACAGAGCATTTAGGTGCGTAGAAGGATAATTTATTTATATATTACCCCACAGCCAGTGTCAATGGCGGTCCTGATGAGCCCGCTTTGGAGATCGATGAGCCGTCCAATCTCACGAATATAGGCGTCGGCGCCATTGGGGAAGCTGGTGTTGGGTTCTAGGGATGCAAACGCAGATCCACTTGCCATAAAAAATAAACTCTATCTATTATATCTTTATTTAATTTTTTTAAAATCCTAATTGATTAAATTATTTTATAATTAATTATGATTGTCTAAGAAATATAAATATATGTTCTCCATAATATTCTATAAGTTTAATTATAACTAACTAAAACCCATTAAACCGGTTCTCCATAATATATGTGCATATACTATCAGTTGGTGCCACCGCCAGGGAACTTGAAGCGGTCGCCTTCGAGCCGGATCCAGTTCTGGTGGGCCTTCTCAACGACGAGCTCCTTGTGAGGGACGTTGATGTACCAGGCATAGTCTCTGTTGTCGGGCCACTTGAACGGGCTTTTGTACCCGTACGGAGCGGGGACCCGACACTCGAGGAGCTCCGACCGGGCCGGGCAGTGTCTCTCCATGTACTCCTTCCGCCTTCTTCTGAACCCGGCCGACCTCCTCGGGTCCTCGCATGGAGTGTACTCGCTGTAGCTGACGTGGCACGGCGGGTACAATATTGTTATTGGTGACGCAGCGGATGACGTCATCGCCGGCCCCACTTCGGCCGTGTGATTGGCAGAAAAGTCCAGCGAGGGTCCGGCTGCGGCGGCGGTGGTGGTGACGTGGCGGTGGCCTTGATATAGGCAGAGGCCGAGGAGGTAGGAAAGAGAGCAGAGGAAGGTGATGAGGGTGAGGGAGAAGAGGACGCCTTTCTTCCGCCGGAAGGTGCCGATGATGGCGGAGGATTTTGGGGAGGGTTTGGGATTTGAGAATTTGGGAGTGAATAGGGGAATTTTTTTCGAAACTACGCTCAAATGAAAAGAGAATTCCGAATTTAGGCTCGACAAGAATTTAATTCTAAATATGGGCTGGCTTTGCAGGTTCGGATAGAGTCGCAATTCGGGGTAGCGACTTTCACGTAGACAGTAGCAATTCCAAGTAGCGACTTTCACGTAGACACACTATTCAAAATTTCCACGCCTAAAAGTATAACAAGTTTAAAAAATAATAAATATTTTCTTTTTTCACTGTGCCTGAATAAAGTCAATAAACACCATTTTTTTACTTCTACTAGATCTCCCTGCTCCCTCTCTCCTCATTACACACTCAAAACATAAAAATATGTTGAAATCTATTTAGTATAATACCAAAGTAGAAACTATGTTGTAGAAAAATTTGTGTACTTGTCAATTGTCATCATTAAAAATGTTAAAATTAATTTTTTTTATAAATTTTGTCAAAAACTACCCACTTTCTCCACTTTCTCCACTTTCTATGAAACCACCACAATATATTTTTTAATGGAAATTTGATTTAAAAATATTTTATTATTCTAATTTTTATATAAATGGTTATTTTGAAGTTATCTAAAAAATATTTTTAATGAACATTTAATTAAAAAAATCTTAGTATTATAATGATCTACCACAAATTATTTTTTGAATTTATTGAAACATTATTTTTTAATGAATTGTGTCCAAATATTATTATTACCCTAATCATCTTTTACAAATTGTTATTTTGAATTTATCTAAATATTATTATTCACTCGTTTTTTTTTTCTACAATCCAAAAGTTGGGAGAATATTGACATGTGATTGCACTTAAATGCATATCCTAATTTTTTTAATCCCAGATAATATAATTACAAGATAAATAATTGTGATAAAAAAAATATATTGATTAAGTGGTGTTATTTTTATAACGGGCCAATAATGATTATAAATTTAGAAACACTACTCTACTATATTTTATAATCTTATAATAATCTTTCAAATATTAAAAGTTATTATATTTATATCTAATTATAACTCGTATATGGTATGGACCTAAAATTAGTTGGTTTTGTTTGATTGCTCTTTTGTCAATTTGGGTTATATTTATGTGTCATTTTTTATTTTAAATATAAACTTTGCACTCTCGTAGCTAGAAATTAAAAAAAAAAAAAAAACCAATATTTGATGTTTTGTACGTGGACTCCGAACCTGTACAACCAGCCTATTCTCAGAATAAATTTCTTGTTGAGCCTAAATTCAGAATTCTTTTTTTATTTGAGCGTAGCATCGAAAAAAATTCTGAATAGGGCCCCATCCATGGTTAATGTGCTATACTGCTATGTGGAGTGAGGTTGGGAATGGAAGGCATGTGGGATTCATATATCGATCAGTGTGCATGGTGGACATCGATCATGTTTAAATGGTAGAAAAGATTAACCGGAGGAGTTAACTTGAATTGTACAACTATTTTATAAACTTAATTGCTCACTGTTCCATTCATTTTGTAGTTATCCATCTAATAGTACTAGCGGATAACTGTAGTTGTAGTAGTAGCTGTAACGGTTACCAGAGCGGTTGAAAGTAATGGTCCAATAAAAACAAAATGTTAACGTACGTTTGATTGATGTAACTTTTGGTTTAGCTTATACTTTTAAAATGACAAAATGAGACATATGATTTATTAAAGAAGCTACGATTTTCCTTTTTGGTTAATGGAAGACATGGTAAAAAAATTCAAACGCTAGTTCAAATCTCAAAAAACTTTTTAGAGTAGCTTACAAAATTCAATCTTCTAAACGCTACATACACCTCTACCGCTAATTATACCAAACATCCTAGTAGCGTTTAAAATGGAATTTTAAAAGCTAAATACTAGTGTTTTGGGCTTGGCAACCATGGCCTTAGTCTCCGTGGGTAATTAACACAATTTTTTTTAATCTTTGCGATTAGGAGCTCATTTGAGTAAGAATTGGGTGTTGCAGATTGATCACTAGCTCCTAATCTCACATATAATCTCAATGGAACCAAATAATAATATGTAGGACAACAAAATACAACTCAGACAACAAAGCCAAGCAAGTAGACAAACAACAACAATCCAAGAAACCAATTCAACATAAACAAGCAAACATAAATAAGCAAAAGTAAAGCACAAATCCACATCTAGATTTAAGTGGGAAAACCCTCAAAATTAAAAGGGGAAAAATCCACTAGCGTCCAACAAAGCAAATTTCCACTAATCAACAAAACGAATACAAGTGTTCTAAAATCTCTCACTCGGAGAACTTAAATACAAGGAGAATCAAATCTAGAATAATCAAATGAAGGTAAACACATGTAACATGAGATTAGGTTTCCCAAACGGAGAAATACCTACCAACAAACACCCATTCTCAAATCCCAAAGCTAGAGGCGAATTATCTCGGGCTTCACAAGGAAGATTACTTCTTCTTCACCCACTTTCTCCTCTCTCTTCTTCTTTCTTCATCTCTCACTTTTGTGCTCCAATTTCTCTCTCAAGATGGAACACTCTCAAATGGGGATGCTTGGACTCTCTCTCTCTCTCTCTCTCTCTCTCTCTCTCTCTCTCTCTCATGCCTCCTGCCCCCACACTCCTTCTTTTCATTTTTTAAAACCTAGAATTTATTAGGTTGGATAGATTTGGTGGGTCCAAGCCCAACAATCTCCCCATCCAGCCCAAGGTGAAGACGTCCACATTGGGTCGAGATCTTTGCATACAAACTTTTCCCGACATCTTGGCACGAAACTAGTGCTTGTCAGCACTCACCACCTTGGTGAACATGTCAACTGGATTCTTGTCGGTGTAAACAAGTACCTTGATGTCGACTTTCTGGCATCAAGATTTCCTGCCATGTATGAATCTATGAACCCCTCAATAATAGGCTTATCTCTTCGAAAGCATAGTCTCATCTTAGAAGTACCTTTCAAGTATCTAAAGATCCACTTCATTGCTTCCCAATGGTCTTTGCCAAGATTGGAAAGAAACCTGCTCATAACACCTACTGCAAGAGCAGTATCCGGCCGGGTGCACACCATAGCATATATCAAACTACCTACTTTTGATTAATAAGGAATTGTGGCCATCTTCTTCTTCTCTTCACTTAAGCTTGTAGACGGGCAAGACTTCTTGCTAAGTTTAAAATGGCTTGCAAAAGGAGTACTAACTGACTTAGCACCTTCCATTTGAAACCTACTTAGAACCTCTTGAAACCCGAAATAAACGAGTGCTAGTATCGACACTTATATTATTTTAAATGGGAAAATAGAGATTTCATTTTTCTTTCTTTATTCGACGCGCTAAAATAGCTTACGTCCTTAAAAATGTTACAAACAGATTATTCACGCCTTCTTCAGAATATGCGCACTGACAACACTCTCACTAATATGTTTCTCTCTTTGGGTGACTTGAAGTCTTTTTATTAACTTCGCTTCGAAGGTAGTGCAGTCTTTCGAATGTTCAACACGTCAAATCTTCGTTAACAAGAAGGTCTTAAGGTAGAGATGATTTTCGACCCTTGCAACCTTTTCTATCTTAATATGTTTATAGGCATTCGGGAAACTCTATTGTTGTACTTCTCCGATGTGGGATGAGGGAGGTGTCTCCACTTGATTGGTTGAAAGAGAGGTGGGCTCAAATTGGGTGAGAGAGAGGTCGGCTCTAATTAGTTGAGGAAGCGGTTTTAGTTTACCAGATTGATGCGACCTTGTTCAAGGACACGACAGATCTTGACGTTGAAACGAGTATTAGGTCTCGACAATGGCATAGCGGAAGGCTTCAAGGACCGAACCAACGTTGAATTGGCTCGATCTTGCAAGAACACAATGAAAATGAGAACTTGAGATAGTTTGATCGATTGAATGAAAAGGGGACGCAAGCATTAGGACTAGTTAAAGGAGACTCCGTCGACTATTAATCTAATCCAAAGTGTGCGTAACCTACAAATAATAGTTTAAGCTCCTTTATATAGAGGAGGCTCTAATAAAAAACCCTAGCTAGAGAAGGCGCGCCTAGGGCTTGCGTGCAAACAAGGCCCAGCGGCGCAAGGTCCAAGGCAGCGGAAGTAAAGTAAAAGCAAGTAAAGCAGAATGTAAACGACACAGTTCTTTTATAGAGGAACCCACAACAAACTACTAGTTGTGTGGGTAAACCTCAACCTCCAATTGGAGGATTTTGAACGATCTACTTATTTTATTGATAATTCCCTAGTTACACAGGCAAAACTTACACTTCTCTGTTCCTAGCAGTTCTTCCTAACTCTAGTAACACTAGTAAGCCTTTCTCAACCTTGTTCCTAAGCGAACAACTCAACTAAACATAAGACAGATCGAACCTTACACCTTGAGCTCGCAGTTCCCAAACCCCAGGGAACTTGGATTCACCGTCGTCGAGATCGCACACTCGCCATCGAGGACTTCTCTTCACTTCGTGTCTCTTTCTTTCTTTCTTTGTGTGTGATTGTTTGTTCTCGGAGAAGTGCTTATTCCAAGCACTATTCATTTGGCTTTATACACATTTGAACTTGGGCTACAATCCTTACTTTCATTTTGTCCGAAATACCCTTTGTCTTACACGCCAAGTTTGCAATCTTCACATGTGACTTCAATTTGAACTTAGTCAACTTTGAGAATCAATCGGGCATTTGGATCACTCAATTCAGTCTGTTCCTCAAACTGAGCCTTCGTTTTGTCCAAGACAAGATCCCGCGATTTACGCCGAACGGTCTTGTTTGCACATGTGAGTTCCCATGCGCTGGGAACTGTTCTCTCCAGAGTTCCTTTGATAGGGACTTGCTATCATATATTCTTGTGTTCCTTTTGCGTTCTTGGAGATTCTTCGTTAGACCTGGTGTTCCCTTGAAATACTTGAATGTAACACGTTAGTTCCCATATGGTGTTTGTCATTATCAAAACTGGAGACAAGTATCGTTGTTTGGATGTTTGGAATCAGAGTTCCCAACACCGGCCGTACCAACAATAGTGAAATTTTTTTGACATGCTGCTAAGTGCAACATGTGATCTCCACTTTTTAATCATAACAAATATATGATCTCTATTGTCATACCATTACCTGTTTTTCATCTTAGACATAAATATGCTTTTGGACCAAGTTTATACGTTTTTTTCTTAAAGATTGCAGTACGTAGTGGCCTTTTTTTTATGAATAGTGTGGCCTTTATTTAGTTGTGTTGTTTTGCTTTCATTTCCTTGCAATATTTTTTTTCAACTTTTAGAAGATGTGTGTAATTTGTACAACTGTACAAGTGCATATGCGATCACATTTTTTCCCCTGTTGTTATTTATTCTTATCGTAAAATTGTTACATTATTAAACATTGAGCAGCGGAATCTTTACCTCATGAAAAAATTGAATCAGATCAAACAAAAGAACTTGTATGCCTAATTATCAAGGGTCATTAATTATGAAATTAGTTTGATGCATATATTGCTTCTCTTGGTACGTAGATTCTGACATGAAGATTAAGGAGAAAATGGACAGGGAAATGCTGAAGCATCATTGCAAGGGTCTTCCTTTGGCAATTGTAACACTTGGAGGAGTTTTATGTAAAAAGAAGTCAGTTGCTGAGTGGAAAATTGTGCAAAAGAATATAGCATCCTACTTGATGGGGCATCTGAAGCAGCAAGGTACCGACAACAAGGGATTATTTGTTGTCCTGTATTTGGGTCATTTTACTTGAAACCGTGCTTCATGTATTTGGGTCATTTTCCTGAAGATTACGAGATATCTGCTGAGAGGTTGTACCACTTGTGGGAGGCTGAAGGACTGGTTACAATTTCAACAGATGCTGGAGGTGAAGTTGAAGAGATGTGTCTTGATGAGATTGCCGAATTATATCTCAAGGAAATGGTGGATAGGTGCTTGGTTCCTACAAAAAGATGGGTAAATGGAAGGATAAGCAAAATCCGGGTGCATGATGTGATGCGAGATATGTGTCTCAAGAAGTGCGAGGAGGAAAACTTTCTAAGCATTATAAAGCAATCAAGCAAGAGTATAACTTCTTCCTACATTGTAAACAAAAAGTTGCGGTGGTGTGCGCTTTATCTGGGAGGGGCCGTGCATGGTGATCCACCCTTTGATCCAAGCCCACAATTTGGTGCTTGGATAAGATCTCTACTTGTTTTTGGAAGCGAGGACACAGAATTCTCGCCAAATGTAAGCAAATACTTGTTGCTAGCTACTTGGGGTTTTAGACCTTGAGTCTACTTGGAATATCCCAGTGCACCCAAAGAAAACTCGGTATTTCATCCATCTAAGATATGTGAGCTTCAAGGATTTTAGATTGCAAATAGATCGATGCATCAAATCTGCACATTTGGGACTGCAAGTTCTTGGAGACCCTTGATTTGAGATCTCGATGCCGATTTAAAGGCAAGTTCAGTAATAAGTTCTGGAAACTGGAAAGATTGAGACATTTATATCTCCCTTTTGATATGGGTCTTAGGGATTCTAGGAAGCTGATCTTATAGATACTCAACTACAACCGATGGAGACACTAAGAAACTTTAGGGTGGAGGTTTGCTAAATTACGGACATGAGAAAGATGACAAGTTTGAGGGTTTTCTCATTTGCTCGCTTGAAAGATTTAAGTAGGCAGGATTTGGAGCATTTGCTGGAGTCAATAGTGATAGCCAGAAAGCGTTTAGTCAAACCGTTGCACCTACGTATTAAGGTAAATGTAATTAATAATGAAGGAACGTCACCATTGTTAACCAAAATGCAGTCCCTTGTATGCATTAGTGGATACGTATATGACATATGAGGGGAGGATTGGGGCAGCTGCCAACCTAGATATATTTCACAATTTGTAGTAATAGCATGTATATTTATATTATTGACCTAACTTATTATACAAGCCTTGTAATCTCTATATATACTCAAGTAATGTGAATGGCAACCCTCAAGGCGAATTTATCAATCTCTGCGCATTCCAAAACAAGCCTAACCCTAATCCTCGACCCCCCCCCTCCGTTGCCGCTGGCCTTCTCTCCGCACAGCCCATCCATCGGCCGCCTCCCATCGCGCGCCGCCTCCCCAGCCTCTCCTACCGACCGGTCCTAGCATCGGCCGTCGCCTGTCCTTCACGCCACTCCCCTCGGCTCATCTAACCCTAACGAAAATTAGCCCTCTGCCATGTCTGGCAAAGAAGGAGACGGTTCCTTCGGCAACGGAACGCCCAAGAACAAAGATCTGGTGATTCCCGCTCTCAAGGATCACACAGATACAAGCGGATCGCACAAATCTAAATCGGCGTTTCACTCAGCCCTAGCCATCTCCAACATCAAAAATCTCATTCCGCTCACTTTGGATGTCTCCAACACGAAGTACAACTCGTGGGCTATATTGTTCAAAGTCGATGCCCGTGCTCATCGCGTTCTCCATCATATCGACGCGTCAATCCCTCGCTCCGCTGATGTTGATGATGCTCTCTGGGATCAATTGGATGCAATCATTCTTCAATGGATCTATGCTACGACATCGTCGGATTTACTCCTCACCATCCTAGAGTCCGACGCCACTGATCTTTCGGCATGGACCAAGTTGAAGAACATCTTCCAAGATAACAAAGAGACCAGATCTGTCTATCTTCAGAACGAATTCTCCCGCTGTCGATTGGAGTCCTTCTCCTCTGTTTCGGCCTACTGTCAACAAATCAATGATCTTGCTGATCAATTAAAGAATGTTGACTCTCCTCTTACTGAACGTCAGATGGTCATCCAGATGATTGTCGGGTTGTCATCCGAATATGATACGGTGGCTAGTTTCATACAACAAACACGCCTGCTGCCGGATTTCGCTCAAGCACGATCGATGGTCTTACTCGAAGAGACCCGACGTGAAAAGCAGGACGCCCTTGCCACCGACATAAAGGCCTTGACAGCGGCTTATACACACTCCAATCCGCCGCTGGAAAAACCATCGCAGCCCCCGCCTTCGCCTGACACCGGCGGTCGCCAGAACACGGGTCGCGGTCGCGGCCTCGGGCGCGGGCGTGGTGGCCGCGGTCGCGGGCGTGGCACTGGCGCGGTTCATCTGCATCGTACTCCTTTCGGTTGGATGCTAGTTCCCGGGCAATCTCAGCAGCCTTCTCAGTCTATGGCTTGGCCATTTCCGGGCTGGAATCCGGGACTTTGTCCCTACCCTACAATATAGTCACAGGGCATACTTGGTGCGACTCCTCGGGCACCAAATCAGCAGGCCAACACTATGTTTACGGATCCTTATGTTGGGTTTATGCCTATGACAAACTTGACTCAGGCGTTCAATTCGATGACCATGTACCCGCCAAACAACACTTGGTATATGGACACTGGGGCTTCCTTTAACATGACCAATAACCAAGGTATGCTCTCTTCCCTTACCTCTAAGAGTAATTCTACTTCTGTTATTGTCGGGGATGGCACACGCATACCAACTTTGGGTCATGGAACCACCTTTATACCTACAAAAGACCAACCCCTATACCTCCGTAATGTTCTTGTTGCACCTAATATAATCAAAAACCTGATTTATGTCCGCCAATTCACTGTTGATAATAATGTTTCTGTTGAGTTTGACCCATACGGTTTTTCTGTGAAGGATCTTCCAACGGGAACAACTCGAATGAGATGCACTAGCTTCGGCGAGCTGACCCCATCACCAAAACGTCCAACCCAGTGTCTTTGTCTATCGTGTCGTCTCCTGTTTGGCATGCTCGTTGCGGTCACCCGGGAGCTCCTATTTTTAATTTATTTAGGAAATCCTGTCTACCTAGTTGCAATAAAGTGTATGATTCCTCGCTTTGTGATTCTTTTCAATTGGGGAAACACACTCGTCTTTTGTTTTATCCTTCTAGGACCATTACTTGTTCACCTTTTCAGTTAATTCATAGTGATTTGTGGACTTCTCCTGTTGTCACTTCTGCTGGACATAAATATTACCTTGTGTTTATTGATGATTACACTAATTTTTTTGGGTATTTCCGCTTAAATTCAAATCACAAGTTTATTCCCATTTTGGTCGTTTTGATCATTTCAAACAAACACAATTTCATTGTTCAATCAAAGCCTTATAGTGCAATAATGGTAAAGAATTTGACAATAAAGATTTCCACAGTTTCTTCTAGCTCCATGGGATCGCTTTTTGGTTCTCATGTCCATATACCTCATCTCAAAATGGGAAGGCTGAACGCACTATCCAAACTATCAATAATATGGTTCGTACTCTCCTTTTTCATGCTTTAGTTCCAACAAAATTATGGCCCTTTGCCTTGTCTGTGGCTACCTATCTCTTAAACATTTTCCCATCCCCAAAACTCAATCAAATGAGTCCCACAAAACTTTTATATCGGTCAATGCCTGTCTTTGATCATCTTCGGGTTTTTGGGTGTCTTTGCTATCCAAATTTGTCAGCTCAAACCACACATAAACTAAGGGCGCGCCACCATCCAAGCTTGTTGGCGCGTCTAGGGTATGCCGAGGCTCCTCCAAGTGTTCCGACGTGTGCTCCTCCAAGTGTTGCTCCTCCAAGTGTTCTGAAGTGTGCTCCATAGTTGGCTCGGACATCGATGGAATCACATCATCCTCCTCCCCTTGAAAAGGGTTCGTCCTCGAACCTAGATCCTGCTCAAACTCAACATCATTGTTAGAAAAATAAGGAACAAGATCGGATACGTTGAATACCTCATGGACGCAATAATTCGGAGGAAGATCAAGCTTGTAAGCATTGTCGTTGATGCGCTCTAACACTTGGAATGGTCCATCTCCACGTGGCTTAAGCTTAGAATTTCGAAGAGTAGGAAACCTCTCCTTCCTCAAATGAACCCAAACAAGGTCGCCGGGTTCAAAAATCAGCTCCTTGCGCCCTTTATCAGCTTGGCGCTTGTATTGCAATGTTCGCCTCTCCAATTGAAGACGAGTATCCTCATGAATCTGCTTAATATACTCAGCCCGGTCCCGTCCTTCACGACTCTCTCGATCGGACATAGCATAAGGCGCTAAATCAAGTGGTGTAACGGGATTGCGCCCATACACCACCTCAAAAGGCGTCTTCTTTGTAGCGGAATGAATGGACCTATTGTAAGCAAACTCAATGAAAGGAAGACACTCTTCCCACCTGCGCAAATTAGTTTTCAAAATAGAACGCAACAAGGCACCAAGGGTACGATTAACGACCTCGGTTTGCCCATCCGTTTGCGGGTGGCAAGTAGTAGAGAATAAGAGCTTGGTTCCAAGCTTGGACCAAAGAGTCTTCCAAAAGAAACTTAGAAATTTAACATCACGGTCAGAAACAATAGATTTAGGGACCCCATGCAACCGAACCACATTATCAAAGAACAAGGTGGCAACATTAACAGCATCATCGGTTTTGTGGCAAGCAATAAAATGTGCCATCTTAGAAAATCTATCTACCACCACAAAAATAGAGTCCCTACCCCTTTTTGTCCTAGGCAACCCCAAAACAAAGTCCATAGAAATATCCTCCCATGGGGCACTAGGAATAGGCAAAGGGGTATACAAACCGTGAGGGTGCACTTTAGACTTTGCACGCACACATGTAGCACATGAAGCACAAAAGTTCTCTACCGACCTAAGCATGTGAGGCCAATAGAAATGTTCCCTAAGCATATGCAAAGTTTTCATGACACCAAAATGTCCCATGAGGCCGCCACCATGGGCCTCTTGGACAAGCAAACGCCTAACCGAACCACTAGGCACACACAAGCGAGTTCCCTTAAAAAGAAACCCATCATGCAAATAAAATTGATCCCGACTTCCCCCCTTCAAACAAGCATGAAAAATATCACTAAACTCAGCATCATGAGCATACAACTCCTTCATGAAAGAAAATCCAAGCAATCGTGCATCTAGTAAGGATAAAAGAGCGTACCTCCGGGACAACGCGTTGGCGACGACGTTGTCCTTGCCTTTCTTATGCTTGATGACATAGGGAAAGGATTCAATGAACTCAACCCATTTGGCATGCCTCCGATTCAGTTTTGCTTGCCCTCTCAAGTACTTCAACGCCTCATGATCGGAATGGATAACAAACTCCCGAGGCAAGAGATAGTGCTCCCACACCCTTAGCACTCGAACAAGAGCAAGTAGCTCTTTGTCGTACGTGGGGTACTTGAGCTCGGCACCTCCAAGCTTCTCACTATAATAGGCTATGGGACGTCCCTCTTGCATAAGCACACCACCGAGCCCAATTCCCGACGCATCACACTCAATCTCGAACATCTTGCCAAAGTCGGGAAGAGCTAACAATGGCGCGTGTGTCAACTTAGCCTTAAGGGCAGCAAAGGCCTCTTCTTGCGCCTCTCCCCACATAAATGGAACATTCTTCTTGGTGAGGAAGGTCAAAGGCGCAGCCAAGGTACTAAAATCACGAACAAACCGGCGGTAGAAACCGGCTAGGCCAAGGAAACTCCGGACTTGTGTCATAGTTGTCGGTGTGGGCCATTCTTGAATCGCCTTCACCTTCTCTTCATCTACTTGAAGTCCATTCCTACTCACAACAAAACCAAGAAATACCACGTGATCCGAACAAAAGTGGCACTTCTTGAAGTTAGCAAATAGGCGTTCCCGTTTCAAAGCTTCAAGCACTTGCCTAAGGTGCTCGACATGGGATGATAAATCGTGGCTATAAATCAAAATATCATCAAAGTATACAACCACAAACTTACCAATAAAAGGGCGGAGGACGTGGTTCATCAAGCGCATGAAAGTGCTCGGAGCGTTGGTTAATCCGAAGGGCATAACCAACCACTCGTATAGGCCTTGCTTGGTTTTGAACGCCGTCTTCCATTCATCTCCCTCCTTCATCCTTATTTGATGATATCCGCTCTTGAGATCAATTTTGGAGAAGAGACTCGCCCCATGCAACTCGTCAAGCATATCCTCAAGTCTCGGAATCGGGTGACGATACTTGATAGTAATATTGTTGATCGCTCGACAATCAACGCACATCCTCCATGTGCCGTCCTTCTTAGGCACAAGAATGACGGGCACGGCACACGGGCTGAGGCTCTCACGCACATATCCCTTATCAAGGAGCTCTTGGACTTGCCGTTGAAGCTCCTTAGTTTCCTCCGGATTGGCTCGATAGGCTGGACGGTTCGGTAGAGTGGCACCGGGGACAAAGTCGATTTGATGCTCGATTCCCCTAAGCGGTGGTAGTCCCGGTGGCACCTCTTCTTGGAAAAGCTCCTCAAAGTCCTGCAAAAGAGTAGATATGGAAGGAGGAAGATCAACTAATTCTTGGGAAGATAAATAAGATTCTTGAAAAACAAGTAAAACGCAAACGCCACTTCCCTTGAAAGTATGAATAATCTCCTTCGGTTTGGCCAAAAGCAAGGGCGTAGAAGGGCCGCCTAGAGCTAGCTTCTTGTCCTTCTTTCCCTCTCGAAGCGCATGCTTCTTCCTTTGCTCCTTCGCTGCGTGGTCCAACATGATTTCATGGGGGGTCATCGGGTGCAACGTCACCTTCTTTCCCTCCATTTGAAAGTGATACTCGTTGGAGACTCCATCATGAATAGCTCCCTTATCATATTGCCAAGGGCGCCCCAAAAGAAGATGACAAGCGGTCATCGGCACCACATCACACTCCACCTCATCCTTGTAAGGCCCTATAGAAAAGCAAATACGAGCCCTTTCCTTGACTTGGATCGGGGCATTAGAATTCAACCAACATAGAGGATAAGGTAAAGGATGGCAAGTAGTTTTCAAGGAAAAGCGATCCACCACCTCTTGACTAATAATATTACAACAAGACCCGCTATCGATAATCACACTACATACCTTATCCATAATTTTGCATCGAGTGTGAAAGATAACCTCTCGTTGGCTAGGTGTGGTGGTGTTCTCCGTCATGAAAAGCGTCCGTTGTACCACGAAGCACTCACCCTCCTCGGCGGTGACATGGAGGCCGTCTTCCTCAACCTCGGGGCTCTCTTCTTCCTCTTCCGCAGCCCCTTCTTCCTCATACTCGTACTCCCCTTGGGAGTTAAGAAGAACCTTCCGTTCGTTGGGACAATCCCGAGCATAATGCCCATGTCCAAGGCACTTGAAACACTTCACGTCGCTCGCCTTCACACCGCCTTCTTGCCGAGGACGTGGGGAAAACTCTTTCCTCGGTTGAGGAGTCGAGTCCTTCCTTATTTCCGGCTTCCTAAACTGAGTTGGTGGTGCCTTAGGAGCCGTGGATGAAGGCTGCCACGTTCGAGAAGTGGTTGAACTCGAACGCCGTTGAGCAAGTTGCTTGTAGATATGGTTGGTATAATGAAGCACTTGCTCAATATCGGTACCCCTACTAAAATGCTGCATACTCACCACATTTTTTAGTTCCAAATTTAACCCATTGACAAATTTAGAGATGACATACCCGTCGGGAAATTGTACTCGGGAACGGAAGATGAGCATACGCAGCTCGTTGTAGAACTCATCGGGAGTCCGGTTTCCTTGACGCACTTGCTCCAACTTGGCATGGATGCGCTCCGTGTAATCTTGAGGCACGAACCTCTCTTCTAAGGCCTCTCTTAGATCTTGCCATGTGTTAAGTTGAGGCATCCGACGTGCTCTCCTCAAAGCCTTGTCCTCGAGCCACCATTGGTAAGCAAAGTCGGTGAAGTGTATGGCCGCCATGGCCACCCGCCTCGCATCATCATAGCCATAGAAGTCAAAGATTGACTCCACCTTGGCAAGCCAATCAAGACAGGCATCGGCGTCGGAAGTTCCCGAAAATGTCGGCACGTTCAGCTTGATGCCGTAATGGGGATCCCGGGGCCGCTCTTCTTGTTGCACCGGCGCGCCATGCCAAGGCTGCCCGGCACCACCATTGGCCGGCCCTCTAGGAGGTTGGCCGCGCCTTGGGAGATGCAAGAGAGGTGGGGGTTGAGTAGCCGTTGCAGGATTGACCTCTTGATAGCTCGGCGCTCCATAACCTGACAAGTTAGTAGCACTAATAGGAATACTATTAGGAAATGTAGCAAATGAAGGCCTTACCCCGGAATTGGCCACAAAGTGTGGATTGTGGAAGCTCGTCGGAGGAATGTAAGGAGGCATAATCCCCATGGAGGTGCTCACACTGATGGATGCTTGCGCCTCCGAGTTTGGCAAGTAAGAAGTAGAGGCCTCCTCTTGTAACGACTCCACTTGGTTAGCGCTTTGTAGCACACTTGGTAGAGCCCCCGTATGAGACACCCGTGCTCTATCATCTTGGCCTCGCACTTGGCTCTCCAAATCAGTCAACCTAGTTCCCAAAGCCTCAATGGATTGTTGCAAGGATTGTTGCATGTTTTGCAACATGGCAGCCACCGAACTAGTGGACGTCTCCTCAACTTGTTCCTTATTCTTGTCATCACCTACACTTGTCATCGTAAAAACAAGGCAAAGATCAAGGTATAGAGGTCACACGAATTAATCACCAAGACTTGTCCGAGATGAAAATCCGACAAGTTGCAAGTAGGCAAAAACAACAAAGGCAACAAAGAGAGAATTCACCACACACTTGCTTAGGAAAACAATGCTAGGAAGCTACTAAACCACCAAGACTCAACACCAAGTATTACAAATTAATTAATTTTTTTTTTGTTTCGAGCAGGCCTTTGCTAGGCACTACTAGACGACTACTCTTTGTAGGCCTTTGCTAGGCACTACAAGATGACTACTCTTTCCGTGCCCGGCCCCTTATTAGCTTTACGCCGCCGGGCAAGGTTTTTCTAGTCTTTAATCTTTCTTTCTATGCCTGGCCCCTTATTAGCTTTCGCCGCCGGCAAGGTTTTTCTGATTATTCAACAAAAAATTTCAAGACACTTAAACAACAACACAAGATGTCTCGTCTTGGTGTCGTTCCCGTATCCTAGCACCGTAGCCAACAACAAGCATGTAATGACAACAAACAAGGCTGGTTTGGACCTCAATCCCACGTTTTTTAACTCAGCAAAATCAGCAAGACACACTTAAAACTAACACTAAAGAAAGGCTTAAATTCAAGCAACAAATGCACCCTTTCAACTACCAACTTTTGATAACTCTTTTGGGTGTTCTATTGGAACGTTTTTTGAGCATGGTTTGCAGCCATGGCTGAACACACACTCGGCCAAGACAACCACAAGATCAAGACAAAGCAACGACCACAACAACACACAACAAGGACACTATGGTCGCACACAACAACACAACACAACCAATAAAGAGTTCGAACCTAAAACCTTGCAACAAGTGGAAATTCAAGGTCGGAACAAGGTTTAGATGGCGATACCTTCGCGTGGCTCTGATACCACTTGATGGCCGGATCGATGGAGGGGATGATGGTGCAAAGAGATCGCCACGAGAATCCAAGGAATTCCGACAACAAACACCACGCAACTGACCCGTCTTCAACTGGCTGGATCTTCCTCGTCCGAACTCGAAATTGAGTGATTCCAATTCGAGAAGTTAGATCTATGAGTCTAGTTGAAGTCCTCAAAATATGAGACCGAGATGATGAGCGGATTGAAAGTTATGTCGAATTTACTGAGATGGTGCAGAAACCTCCGAGATGGATGATGGTTCGAAATGGAGAGAACAAGGGGATATGGATGCTTGATAACTTGGATATGACTCACCAAGCTCTCAAACAAACTAGGATGCTCGAAATTGTCGGATATGACTCACCAACAATTGAACAACGAGAATTGAACGAAACAAAACAAGAACTTCGAATTGAAAATGCAAGGAAAAGAGAAGCAAATTTCGTCCAAGTCTAGCAACAAAGGGTGAGGGGGACGACCATATAACCTAGAAAGCAACCTCACAAAGTTAGCCCCTTCACTTAAGGAAATTACAAAAATTAACCCAAAAACCCGAAAACTTAATAATTGTCCTTTCCGTCGAATTGTCACTTAGAACCATGAAGTAGAATAAAACTCCAACCATCTTCATTGCACTCTTTCGGAAAGCTACACCCCATGAGCTCTTCTTGCACTTGACATAGAATGGCCTTAGCTCGGGATCGCGTAATACGACCTAGATAAGGTGGTGTAGTTCCTTGAGCTTTGGCACCATCAAAACCGGAAGGCAAGGGCGCGCCACCATCCAAGCTTGTTGGCGCGTCTAGGGTATGCCGAGGCTCCTCCAAGTGTTCCGACGTGTGCTCCTCCAAGTGTTGCTCCTCCAAGTGTTCTGAAGTGTGCTCCATAGTTGGCTCGGACATCGATGGAATCACATCACATTTAGTCCTGTTGTCAAGCCTGCTACAATACGTATTGTTCTTCATTTGGTTGTTTCTCGCTCTTGGTCCATTCATCAGTTGGATGTCAAGAATACTTTCTTGCATGGTCAGCTTAATGAGACAGTCTATATGTTTCAGCCGCCAGTATTTGTGGACCTTGCTCGTCCCAAACACGTGTGTTTGTTGAAGAAGCATCTCTACGGTCTTAAACAGGCTCCTCGTGCCTGGTATCAACGTTTTGCTTCTTATTTGCTACGGATCGGTTTCTCCAGTAGTCGGTATGACTCATCATTGTTCATTTATCGTCGGGGTGCCCTGATTGCTTATTTGCTTGTCTATGTTGATGATATCATCTTGACTGCCTCATCTGATTCTCTTCGGGATGAAATTATCACCTTACTCGGACATGAGTTTGCATTATCTGACCTTGGCCCTCTATCATAATTTTTGGGTGTTTCGGCTACTAGAACATCCTCTGGTCTTTTCCTCTCTCAAGCCGCTTATGCTAGATAGATTTTTTAGCGTGCTGGTATGACCTCTTGTAACCCTGCAGTGACTCCTATTGGTCCTGGTTCAAAGCTTAGTGCTAATGCCGGGAAACTAGTTTCAGATCCTACACTATACCGGAGTCTAGCTGGGGCCTTACAGTATCTGACATTCACTCGCCCTGACATCTCCTACGCAGTTTAGCAGATTTGCTTGCTCATGCATGATCCCCGGGATAGTCATCTTGCATCGGTAAAGCGCATTATTAGATATATACACGGTACACATTCTCTTGCCATCACCATACAGCCGACCCTTATTCCATCTGTAGTTGCTTACACAGATGCCGATTGGGCAGGTTGTCCTGACACTCGTCGTTCTACCTTTGGTTATTGTGTCTTTTTGAATGACACACTGGTGGCCTGGTCTGCCAAAAGACAGTCAGTCATTTCACGCTCCAGTGCAGAGGCAGAATATCGGGGTGTTGCCAACGTAGTCGCCGAGTGCTCCTAGTTGCGAAATCTTCTCCTTGAACTTCATTGCCCGCTTTCCCTTGCGTCGCTGGTGTACACTGATAATGTGTCTGCCACTTACTTGGCCAATAACCAGGTTCAACATCAGCGCACCAAGCATATTGAGCTGGACATACACTTTGTTCGTGAGAAGGTTGCATTAGGACATGTTCGTGTGTTGCATCTACCGTCATCATTCCAGTATGCAGATATTTTCACAAAGGGTTTGTCACGACAGTTATTTCTTGATTTTAGAGACAGTCTCACTGTTAGGTCTCCTCCCGTTTCGACTGCAGCGGTGTAATAACATGTATATATATATTACTGACCTAACTTATTGTACAAGCCTTGTAATCTCTATATATACTCAAGTAATGTGAATGGCAACCCTCAAGGGGAATTTATCAATCTATGTGTGTTCTAATATGCAGCACGTGACAAAGTTATATATGAGAGGGTTTGAAATTGGGCAACAAGGCATTTCAGTGTTAGAGAAGCTCCCTCATCTGAAAATACTTAGACTTAGCTGGAAGAGTATTGCAGCATGTAATTGATGAGGTACTTTTCAATCGTTTACCTATCAAAGAATCCTAACTTAACCAATCTGAGTAGAATGATAAGCAAGGGTCGATCCCACAAGGACTCGTGTATTTATGCTTTTACTTATGTGCCAAGTAACCAAATAAGGGGGGTTTTATGATTCAAAATCTAGTCTAATATGCAAACTAAGAACTAACAATAAATGCAAATATGATTGTGTTAAAAAAATATGAGAAAAGCGTGTTCAACTAGTTAAATCCATCATAGATATGCTTATTGATCATTGATTCTCTTGATTCTCAATTCCCTTGAATAATCTATTGTGGATTATACTCCTACTAAGGATTATGACCCAAACTTCAAATCTAGTTGAAAGAACTAACAGTCTAAACAACCCTAATCATTCAACAACCTAAAACAACGTCTAGATTCAATTAAACGACAGCTTTACGAGTCAAGTTATCAATAGAAACAAACACTTAGAGCAAACAGACATCTAAGTTATTTGTGGATTTATTCCCTTCTACAATTGAATAGCCCGAACGGGTCCAAACAATTATATTCCCTCTGTCCCTAAATGTTTGTCCTCTTTTCGTTTCTGTCGTCCCTAAATGTTTGTCCCTCTCCCCCTTCTTTCCTTTTATATCTACATTTTTCTTACAATATTACCCTCATTCAATATATCTCTATCCATATTATCCAATCAAAAATCAACCACAATACCCCTTTTAGTAATTTCCTTTCTTCCTCTCTTTCTTCCCATCTTTATCCATCAACATCACACTCTCTCTCCTCTTCCTATTGGCTACTTTTTCCTCTCTTTTTTCTTCTTAATTTTTGTGAAATTGTCCTTTTAGGACAAACATTTAGGGACGGAGGGAGTAGTTGCTACTTTATCTAATCAATCCCGAACAGGACTTGATCAGATTAGTTGTAAATTAACCTAGAAATTCTATTAGGTGATCAATCTAACAAAACCCTAGAATAACTTTGATTCAATTAAGCACAGGGAATAAAACATATTCCAACTGATGAGAATCAATCAAATCTCACAATAATATGCAATCTATGATTTCAATAACTAATCAAACACAATGAATTTAGCAATGCATAATTAAATTTAAAGCAAACTTACAAGAGGTTCAAAGGTGTTTCCTTGAGAGAAAAACCCTAGCCTCCAAAAGTATGATCTATGTTATGATAAAAGATAGACTAACAAGAGTTTAAATATGTCTAGAAATATCCTCCAAGCCAACTAACAAACACATCCTCGGATAATTAATAAAACAAGCTCAAAAAGCCAAGCCCAAAAGTCGGCCCAAACGTCCGCGTGAAATTCCAGATTGCGCGGGTTGTCAATTGCTCGGCCGCGCTTTTAGCATGCTAACCCGCGCAATTGCCTCGGTTCAGCATTCAGGCGACACTTCAGAGGCTGTTTTGACCCCCTTCGAGTTGGAATTTGTACTCGGAGTAAAAATATGAATTGTAGCTCTTCGGGTTAGCTTTCCAGTGATACCAAATTCAGCTTCATCCGAGCACTATAGATCCCAAACCAAGCATTGCAAGATAGAAGTGTCAAAACAAGAACTCCAATGCATAGTCCGGGTTTAAGCGTTTTTATTCCTCAAGCTCTTGGGCCTTAGCTCTTCCAATATTCACTTGCATCACTCTAAGCTTCCTCAAACTCCACCATAGTCCCCTAAGATCTATCCCGTCCATGCTTGTTTACCTAAAGATCTGCAAAACCGAACAAAACAAGCGCAAAACCCGAATTTCCTAGAAAACCTAAAAACCTAAGAACTACACTAAACTAAGCTAAAACCAAGCAAAATAAACATAAACTAGTTGAATTTCCGTACCGTGTACAGGAAATAATGGTATAATATTTAATTATTTCATATATTTTATTGGTAGAAATCTGAATAAAATTATATAATAAGTGAAAATCACAAATTTTCCATAAGGCTCCTATTTATTTTAATTTTATATACATAAAATATCAACCTATAGATAGAAAATTATATAAATATGTTATATATTTTATAAAATCTATTAGATATAAATACAAATTATTTTAATTAGAATCTTAAAAATCTTTTACAAAAATATATAAAAAGGTAAAATAATTTAAATTCTTTAAAAAATTAATCAAATTCAATTCTTTTAAATATTTCAAATAGAAAATAAAAAATATATTAATAATTAAAGACAAAAAATATAAATAAAGATTAAGTTTTTTAAAGATAATTTTTTTAGATTTACATCAATAAATCAAAAAATAAATTAAGGAAAAGATAATGTAATTTGTTTTAATCAAAATTCAATTTAGCCAAATAATTATCTAGATATTAATTTTTTTTTACATTAATAGATAAAAAGATAACGATGATTTTTTTGTTATTTTTAATTAAAATTCGAATTTTATTTTATTTTACATAAATAGATATAAATAATTTAATTAGAAAACTAAATTAATTTTTTTAAAAAAATAAATCTAAGGTGGGGCTAAAATCAATGTGATAGATCGAAAAATTACAACTTTAATATATAGTGCTTATAGATATTCTATCTTCTATCAAGAATTTATTAGATTATAAAATATCAACATATAGATAAGAAATAATATATTTTAAAATTTAAGATAACGTTTTTATCTACATCATAAAATCTGTTCAATTTATCTTTAAGAATTTATAAATATAGAAAAGATTAATATAAAAATTAAATGTATATCAAGAATAGTATGAATTGTTATAAAATTTATTGAAAGAAGTATTTCTATTATTTTATTCATGTTATGCCACATGGTGCAAATTTTTACAAAGACATGGTTTCTGCTTTATAATGTATTAGGGTAGATATGCATCCTAAGCTATACCTAAATGCAAGTTATCAGTAATAAACTGAGTTTCTCTAGTGGAGCTTTCCCGCAATTGAATCGGTTAGATCTTAAGGACCTAAAAGACCTAGAAGATTGGGAGATAGGGGACGAGGCGCTTCCCAATCTCCAAACTTTGCATATTTTCTATTGCAGGAAGTTGAAGATGATCCCTGATGGTTTTCCCAATTCCGTTGTTGTTACCTGCTATGATCCTTGTATAAGTGGAGTTGAAAAGTACAACATCTGTCCAGTCTACTCTGCGCGCAAAAGTTGTGCTGAAGAAGAGGAGCTGAATATTTATGTGGGTCCTCAATCCATATCACACACCTAAAGTCTGCATTCTGCTTTAGCCAGTTTAGAGCGCCTCGTTCAGAGTTGTAGGGCGCCTAGGATTTATGTTAGTGGTAAAACCTACCGCTAAGATTTAAAAAAAATTATAAAATGCTAGCGGTGGCGTGTACCGACATCGGTATATATTAAATATCGTCGATCAAAAAGCGGGTAAAAAAAATTTAACTTTGTTGGTACCGGTAGCGGAGACCGGTACCGCTATAGTAAAAATCAGAAACTGGTGGCGGTTTCCGCTACGGCTATAGTAAAAAAGCAACCGGTGGATGTTTCCGCTACCGCCATATAGACAATACGGGGTGAAAGTCGCCACTTAACCGGGAAGACGCGGAAATTATTTCGCCTTCTCAAATTTCACCGCAAGTGTGAGGGTCCGAGCTAGAATAATGTCGGGTTTTTGGTCGCGTGTTAGAGGACATGGGCATTCTAGTTCTAATCCGATGAATCTAAACGAAGAACACATGTGTGAAGACGACAGTGTAGACAGAATGCCATATGAAAACGAAGAACACGTGGGTGAAGACGACGGTGAAGACGGAATGCCATATGAAGATGTGGTATGTAAATATGAGTTTTAGTTTTATTATTTAATAATTATTTATTAGTTAAATATAGTTATTTAGAAATTATTAGGTTTTTTTATAGTTGTTATAATTGTTAAATTAGTTGGGTAGAAGATGTTAGTCTTAATATTTTATAATTGTTAAATAAGTTGACTAGAAATGATTTAGGGTTAAAATTTTATAATTGTTATAATTAATTGTTTTATACCTAATCGTAATTTTATAATCGTTATAACTGCCATTTGTTATATGCAAGTAATAATTTAACGCTCTAAATTTTTTAATCAATTGTTTACAGTTTTCCGATTTTTCAACCCACTTTGAGTCTGATAATGAGTGGACGGATGGGAACGTAATGCTAAAATGGGCTAGAGGAATAGGCAAAAATTTTAACATGGTGTTGACCATTAAGAATTCCTGGGAAACGAGGGTCCTTTTAGCATGTGTGTTGGCTGGTGAGTACAAGCTGAAGAAGAAGGGGAAATCTGGCGTTATTTTGCAGACCTTACAAGCTGGTGATAATCTAAGGGAAAAACCAAGTAGTAGGAAGATTGGATGCCCATTTGAGTTGGTTGGACAACGAGACAGGAGGACCCATTGTTGGCGACTAAGCGTGAAACGCGGTCGCCACAATCACGACCTTTCTACTAGTTTGGAGGGGCATCCTTTTTCGGCCGCCTGACCGATGAGCAAAAGGAAGATGCAAGGCTATTAACCCTCGCACATGGTGAACCGAAGTTTGTTATGACATACTTACGGAAAAAGTGGTCGGACATGACAACATTGATGAGACAGTTGTACACTTTTCAGCATGAGATACCGAAGAAACAGATGAGCTCGATGACAATAACTCAATTCTCACTCTATTTCTTAAAGTCAAATGGGTACTATCTCAATTATCGATCCGAGGAGGGAAGCAACGAGATAATCGAGTTTTTCTTTGCCCACCCCAATTCGTTAAATCTTTTGACGTTGTTTCCGTATGTTGTGATTATGGATGCGACATACAAAACAAACATGTAAGTATTTATAATAAAAGCGTAATTACTTTGCACGTTAACTTATTCAAATTAATTATCATTTTAGGTACAACATGCCCTTGTGTGAGATGTTAGGGTTTACTTGCACCGGGCACACTTTTTGCATTGGGTTTGCATTTATGGCAAGAGAGACCCAAGATCACTACGAATGGGTGTTATATCAATTGCGGCAGGTGTTCGAAATGGTTGGAAAAATGCCAGAAGTTGTTGTCACTAATCGTGATGTTGCCGAGGTTAACGTCGTTGTGGTCCTGTTTCCCAACGTCAAGCACTTGTTGTGCTGGGTGCATATCAAGTGAAATTGCAAGGCATACGCTCTGGAGAACGGGTTTTCTGCAGGGACTCCGGAGTGGTTTGGAAACAAAGCATGGGAACTATTTTTCTCGACGAGTGAATCAGAGTACGAGGCATGACTTCGTCTACTGTGGGATGGTCAGATTGGAATACAACATCCGCTCAATCCCTTGTTGTTAGCGTACCTCCAGAGGAACTAGCTTACTCCTTGGCGTGATCACATTGTTAGAGCATACACCGATCATCGTCTCCATTTGTTTACAAGGACCACGAACAAGTAAGCAAATTAATTTTCCTTATGAGAAAATCCTAAACAGTTATTAACGTTATTCATACTTTTATAACGAAATATTTTTCAGGGTTGAGTCCCAACACTCTTTGTTGAAGGATTATTTGGAGTCTTCTATTGAGGGGTTCAACACAGTTTTGAGAAAGATGCACGCCATGGTGAACATTCAGGTGCATACCATTAGGGGAGAGATGGAACGGGACCGTACGAGCGAACCGTTGTCCATCAAACAAATGGACGAGCCGCTCAAAACCGTCTTCTCTCGCCTTCCAATGAAGGTTTCAACAGTTGTATTGGAGAGTTGTTTGCTCATGTCCGTGCTATATATGACCCAGAAAGTTCTTTCCGTCTGACATGCAACGATGTGTGGTGGACAACGGCCCGTGGACTACCTTGCCCTCACCAAGTCCTTGCTTGTATCAATGAATGCAAGCCTATTGAGCTTTGGATGATTCATGATTTCTAGAAACAATTGGTGTAGGAAGGCCAAAGAGGAGTAGATGAACAGTTGACCCCCACAGCTCTCGATCCAAATGATGAGATATGGACGAGGATGATACAAGACTTCTATGAAGGAAAGATTGATCCTACCGTCAAACATCAGGTTGGTCGAAAATACCTAAACCTCAATTATCTTGAGGATGGGGATTTGATGGAGCCATCTCTCCAGAGGAAGAAGAAGGGTAGGCCAAGGAAGAACTCAAAGGTCCAACCAAGAAACTTGACTAGGCTGAAGCATCTTCAACAGCGTGGACGAGACACTCGTTCTATGCCTAGGGTCACACGTAGCCATGTTCCAAAGGAAGAGGAAGAGGAAGGGGAAGGGGAAGGGGAAGGGGGAGGGGAAGAGGAAGAGGAAGGTGTATATCGTCCGACGCTTGAAGTAGAAGGGCACATTGAAGTTGATTTCGGTATCTACGTACCCAACTTCATGAGGCAATTCATCATCAGCGCTATTGATGTCCTAGGAGACGGTAATTGCGGGTACAGGGCACTCACTCATCTGATTGGGTGGGGGCAGGATAATTGGAGGAGGATGCGAGAGGAGATGGAATTGGAGTTGAGGACCCACTATGAGACGTATGCACCTATATATCCTTATATTACGCATATTGATGACTTGATCAATCACGTAGTACATACTACTTCTGGATGGAGACGCCAATGATCGGATTGGCGTTTACTACTAGATTCCAATGTGCACTTGTCGTACTATCCGAGCATGGTCCTCACACATGCCTCCCGATGATTTCTAGTGAAGCTCCCAATACTCTTGTG
Source organism: Fallopia convolvulus (assembly GCA_964016875.1). NCBI lineage: Eukaryota > Viridiplantae > Streptophyta > Magnoliopsida > Caryophyllales > Polygonaceae > Fallopia > Fallopia convolvulus. The sequence continues at coordinate 32,956,288 of OZ024733.1, forward strand.
TGGAACAACGTCGTGGTGATTGCTCATCTGGGGAACCACTATGTCCATGTAAGCATCATGCATTTACATATTCCTTTTATGCTAAAACCTTTATTATATATATACGAATTTGTCATTGTAGGTTACGCTCGTAGATGACGCCCCCATGTCGAACTCTGCAAATATTTGGACACAATTTCATCATTATAGCGTTGATGGTGTGGATCTTCGCTTTCATAGCCGCATGGCCCGGGGCGGTACGCCAGTTACCTCGATGCATATGGGTTGCCTCGTAGTTACTATTAGAATATGACTAGTTTTCGTATTTGTATGAGATCGTGTCGGATGTTTAGCGTTGATGAATTGTTGTTGCTGCTGTTGTTTTTTAAATTTAATGGTATGTAAATCATAGAAAAAGAACAACAACTATCGATTCGTATAACATGAATAATAAGAAATTCGGCATACCATTAAATACTAATATCCAACCACACATAAAATGAAAAAAAAAATTGTTACACTGAACATAGATAACAAACTGCTAAACCTCTCGTGGTTCTATCTATAAAAGTCAACATCATTGTGTCGTCCAGGTTGGTAGTGCGAGGGGGGGTTAGGAGGGCCCAGTTCGGTTAAGCTGGCGGCAGCTGTCCAAGTACACCTGTCTCGAAGGCATCCAAAAGCTCTACCCCCCATCCGCCTAGTGCTCTGTATTGGCGAAAATAGCGAAGGACTCCTTCCAAATAAGATAGACGCTACATCGAACAAAATTGACATCAATGTAATAAGTAAAATACTAAACCCTAAATAAACACATGCTTTTTGACTATACGTACAGCGATAGGGTCGATCTCGTGGGGTGCTACCGCTGGGCGGGGAACCTGAGTGTTCAACAAATATGGATGAGATCGTGTCTGCAGCACGACACATAGTCTTGATCCATAGCATAAGGGAAAATAGTTATGTCCCCCTCGGGCACCAAGTGTTGGTGGCGGGAATTCCAATGGTCATCAACATTGTTGAAGTGAACGAGATATTGGAACCGGTGCAGATTGTCCTCCATTTTCACCGCAAAAGGCCTTATCACCTCTAGAACAAGGATGGACTGGTGGTAACCAAACTGCATATAGAATCTTTCAGGCATACACGGCTCCCGATCTCCGAAGTAAGTGAGCAAACCCTTGTACCGCGACTCCTTAAGCTCATCCCTAGTAGAGTCGAGGCCATGGCCCCACGGCATCCAACACACCTGGTTCATGTCCAGTGCATCTAATTGTTCCCGTAACCCCAACACCTGCTCCACTTCTCTGTTCCGACTCGCTTCTGAATGAAAGTCGGTCGCACTCGCACCTAGTACCTTGCTCAACCGACCCTTAAACTTCGGAAAATACTTCCATATCCATAACTGCACAAAATATAAACATATTACATAAATTAAAGCGTATAAAAAATAAATGAATGTTAGATAAATAAATACGGGAATTGAAAACTGATGTTCGTGTTTTTAGTGTAGTTTTTAAGTGTTTTTCTTAGTTGTTTGGCTTGAGTTTAGTTGTGTTTAGTGTTGTGTGTTTTAGGATAAGTTTACATATTTTGTGAAAAGTATGGAAGCTACTCCGTTTTAGTGTTTTTTTAGGTTTTTGAAGCAAACGGGGAACATTCCGAAGAAGATAAAAACTAGAGGATGATGGTGGAGCATGGTGGAAGACAAGGAGAGAAGAAAACACTTTAAAGATCCCGACAAAATCCAAAAGAAGTTGTGACAAAAGTACAAAAGGACCAAGAACAAGACCTCGATACCGACCCTGTGGGTTCGGTACCGAGCTGTGCAACAGAGTCTAAGTCGTAGAGTTCAACAAAGACATCTACCGAACCTGACAGGTCGACACCGAAGTCACCTGTGTCGGTAGGCGGCACCGACTTCAGAATTTATATATTTTATTTCGCAATCTTTTAAGTTTGGAAAGTTCTATCTTTTAGAAACTTTATAGATAGATTCTCTTAGTATAAATAGTGTTGTTTTACCCCAATTTAGGGGGGTTAGTTTGTGGAAGACAAGGGAGAGAGAGACGTGAACTGAAGGCTCGATCCTCTTCTTTAATTTTCTGTTTTTCTGGTTTGCTTTAGAGTTTACTTGAGGAAGAAGATTGTGATCTAAGACAAAGTTTCGATTTTAATTCAAGTAAGCCTTTGTTTTGTTTTCATTCAATGTTTTCATTCAATCCAATTGTTTGCTTTGTTTCAATCATGAGTGAGTAGTTCGCTTTTCTAGGGTCGGGGTTGAAAACCCGGCATAGTTGTGCATGATTGAATGTGTAATGAATGTTTGATTGCCTTCTATCTTTTATCTACTTGTTTTGTGCTTATACTTAGACAAAAGTTGAAGTAATTCGAGTTTATTGCTTGATCGATAGAGAAAGTTGTAACCTTGAATGTGACATTGTTCGATAACGAAAGTTTCGAGCTTTGGATCGAAAATAAGTAGAGAGTAAATTGATTCATGAAAATCGATTGATTTGCTTTCATGCTGGCATTGACAAGTACTAAAATAATAAATTCATTCAAGTCTTTCAAGAGAAAAATATTTCATCTTATTATCAGTAAATAAATATGAAGCGTTAACAATATATTATATACTGATTTCTGCATCATGACAAGTGTTTTCCATTGCAGCGGCCATCATGTAATTCGAAAGCAACTTCCTCTGGGGTAGACAGAGCTGAAATGCAAATTATTTGCTCTTCCCAAAAAGATGCATTTTACATTCTACTTTGCTTCATATAAATGAGAATCATCTTTATATAACTTATTACAGCTGATCAGACTCTAATCAGATAGTTTATAATACATCTAGCCAAGTAACAACAAACACAGTTAAATATTAACATCCTTCGATAGTTTCAGGTTAAACTATATTTATGTAAGAAGATATGGCCATTCAATACTCATGTAAGGAGGACAAAAACATTTAGCATACAAATAATCCTGACATTCAAAAAAAACATTTGCTACCTAGGTCCTGAGTAATAATATAAGGAAGTAAATCTGCAAAACACAATAAATTAGGCATATAGTAAAAGAGATGGAGAAAAGACCAGTCTTCTCAGAAGGAGAGGTTGCAACATAGTTGACTGTGATTTACTCTAATAGTAACAGATTGAGCTCTGCATAAAGGCCAAGACTACAGCACTTAGTCAATTATAACGAAGAAGTTCCCATGAAGTCATGATACACAAAAAAACAAAAAGAATACATTGAGTGAAACCTTGTGTTGAAGTTCGACTCTGCAACCCGAAACTCGATGAAGATGAAGACAGCGGAGTTGACAACATATGGTTCAATGTTGACATCTTCAAACAATCTTATCAAGGCCTAAAGCGGCAGAAAGAAGAAAAAAAACCCGAGTTTAACGCACAACAATTTAATGTTCAATCGGCATAATGACAAGAGACACTGAGCTTATACTCGTATCAATATAACATGCTAGAAGAGCTTCAGTTTTTTTCGTGCATTTTACCCTATCACAAAATTATTTATTTACATCTCCAGAATTCTATGTCATCTTTGGCTTGCCTTTGATTATCTACCATTCCAATAACTATTTTCCAGGACAATATTTAGTCCGGGATGAGTTCTAGCTCTACAGGGGGAACAATAGAGATAATTAAATAGAAAGAAAAAAAGAAAAAATAGATGTTAAAGAATTCTACTTTGAACTTGTTGCAAAGCTGAATTTGTGCTAGCTAACAACTGCTCACGTTTTGTCGCCCCAACTCCCACCGGAAGCCACGCATAAACTAAAAGGTAAGAAGGAAGTGCAATCGTTTTCCTCCGCAATTTAGAAAATGTACAATCAAGATGCGTGCTGAAACCTTAGGCATTGAAAGCTGAAATTGATAAACCCTAATCATCCCACTGCTAATGGTGGAAGACAACTGAAGTTTAGATAGAAGATTGATATACCGAGCTTGAGGTAAATGAAGAGAGATTTTACCTGAAAAATGGCAAGACGACTCCCGTCTTGGATCCTGCCAGGCTGCCACCGCTCCTCTCACCCCGGCCACCGCTCAGCCGCCCCCGCCTTTGACGCCGACCACCCACGCCGCTCAAGTTCTCTTCTGATTTAGCCTAGGAAAAAAAATATTTAGGGTGGTACTACTGATGGAAAAAAAAAAAAACACGTTATTGAAATTGCAGCGGTAGAGCTTCGGATCTGATCTTCATGACTTGAAGAAAAGTATCACAATTGTCAATTTGGAATTCCAACTGCACCCAAAATGAACATCAATGGCGCTTTGCCTCCATCACTGTTGTTGGCGGTGGCGGTTTTCGTCTCCTGCTTGTTGCTTCCGCTGTCGATTGAGGCTGCTAGTCGAAGATTAGAGTGGGAGATCCTTTCGGCGCACAACTTCTCATCCCAGATACATTACCATCCTCACGTCCTAGTCTTCGTCACTGTCCCCTGTACTCTCTCTTTCTTTTCTCCTATTTCTATATGATATGATTGCAAAATCTTAATCTGAGCTGATGCTTTGCGGGAAATTGGGAGAAAGTTATAGTAAATTAATAATTAGAACAAAAAGCTAGTAGCTTCTAATCCTAAACTTTCGGCTATGGTGGGAGTGCATTGAGAAGCGGAGATTAGAGCTTGCTTTTGTGATTCATGATTGTCGCACCTAGTATGTTGCAAATTGAAAGAACTAGATTCCTGCTTATCTTTTATCTTTAGGGTATTTGGATTGTGACATTCATTTTTCCAATAGCAAGTCAGCTAGCTATATGTTGCTCAAGAACAAGCAATCAAAAGGGTGAGTAATTCGTGAAAAGTTACAAAAAAAAAAATATTAGCTGCTTTGTTAGCTCCATTAAGCTAGTTGGTTATAAAGTGAGGAAGTACGGATTAGATTCATCTTTTTGGTGCTATACATGCATATAAGTTGATTGTGGTCACAACTATATGTCTATATTTATGGATCATTGTTGTTTCCTTACAGGTGAGGGTTAAAAAAAAGGCTGTCAAATTTTTTTGTGTCTGCTTCCTATCCTTTCGTATACTGTTTTGATTGTTTGTTCAAAAGTACTAGAATGCCAATATAGGATGAGTCCTTGTTCCTTGAGTGAAGTAATCAAATCCCTAAGAGCCTTGAAGCATTCAATAGTTTGGTGCTCTTTGACAAAATTGGCACCTTCATTATCTCTGCATATATTATATGGAATATTATAGCAATCTATGAATTGATTCATCAGAATTTACTGATAGGTACTTTTATGCGTTCTCTTTTATACACCTTCTCTAGAGTGAATGTGCTTCACTATAGTCCAAGTTGTTTGCAAGTGGTTCTAATCTAATGATGTATACTTAGCGTGAAATTTCTTAAAGCTACCAAGCTACATGTTGCTTTGAACTCTCTCTCTCTCTAGACCTATTAGTAGAATTCTGATTTAGCGTAGGTTTCAGTATTTTTACATCATTTGTGGCTTTCATTATCTAGGATATGGCTTGGGAAGAATTTTATCTGGTAGTAAACAAATGTAGAATGGCATATCACTATAGAAAACTAGGATATCAAGTTCAGGTAAGTTTTTTTTTTTCATTTTAGCTGTAGCCTTTCTATAGAAAAATAGGACATCTTCTGCCAGGGTAGTCTCATTCTAGCTGTAGTTATGCCTTGGTTGATCTTGTATTTCTCCTTTTTAGGTCAGTTAATGTAAGGATAATGACTTGGACAACCTGTTTGAACCTTTCCTGGCCAATCAGACATTCTCTTCTGTAATTGCTGGACATATGTAATCCATGTCTTTGTTTGATTCTTATTTCATTTATTTTTCATTGCAATGAACTTGGCTCTTACTTCTCAGGGTGTGGAGAGTCTCGATCACTTATGAAGGAATTATCTCATCAACTATCTAATAAACAAGATAAATTATCCTCCATTAAGCTGATGGTTGTATTCAGCAATCAAGACCAGGTTCTTGCTGAGTCCATTGGAACTGATCAGGAAATAACAGTATTTCTCTACCAATATGGGACCCGTTATAAATACACAGGGAGACTTAATGCACGAGATATACTATCTTCTGCAAGTTATCTGATGTCACTGACGCCTAATGATCTTCCTTTGACAACACTTGACACATCTGATGACCTGGAGAAGTTTCTCACTTCAACTGATAAAGCTGTGCTCCTTTTAGATCCTTGTGGATGGGCAAGCAGATTGCTGGCTCAACATAATGGCAGTGACACTGCTACAGTGATTTCAGGTAATGGCTGCTAGTTTTTACTTTGTATCCTATTGTCCTTTCCTGGAATTAACAATTACAATAAAAATGAAAAGTGGAGAGAAGCTGCATTGATCCAAATTAACTCTCATTTTAGGCCTAGGAATGCATTGTATTCATTGATCTTTTAGTGATAAATCAGTTTTATAATTTTTAGGTGGTGACTCTGCAAGAGGGCGGCTCAATGTGGATGCTAAACAAACCATTTTATCTGGAGGGCAGAAAAATGTGGAGGTGGCTTGTAGTTTCCAGTGGCTTGCTGTTATGAGACTGATTTTGGAATATAAATAAATGGATGTGCTGGTAATAAATCCTCATTTTTCTTGCATTACCAGGCTTTGAGAAGTGAAAAGCTGAAATGTGGTATTGACTATGGCTTTGGTGGGATTCCTTGGGTTAGAGAGTTCAGTTCGTACAATGAAGTATCTACTTCTATGGAGACTGATGTGAAGCCTTCAGGAGGGTCATCCTGTACCTTGGGGGAATATCAGAAATTTGCTTCTTTTTTCTCTAAGTTCATTCCTGCTGCAAGGGATATGTTCCTTCCTCCTCAGCGACAGAGATATGGCCTTGTTTCAAACAGCTCATTGCTCTCTTCTCTTGGTTTGGAAGGTTTTGATGAATGGTCATTGATTGTGTACTATGTGGGTTGTCTCAACTGTTTGAAAGTACTGAAAAATGAGAGATACCTCCAAGATGCTATGGAGATGCAAATTTTGCCTGTGATGGAGGTACGTATTTAATTGTTGCTAGTGCTGGTTTCCAGAAGTGATATGTTGGTTTTAGTCACTTGAGATTAGCACTTGTACTATGGATGTTTATAATGAGTTTGCTAATAATATCACAGTATATTCCAACTTATTACAAATGGTTTTTAGTAATTAGTATGTACTTTTTGGAATCAGTGCTCTTTGTAATGTCATAAATAATGATGAAAGTCTCAGGGTAGCTTTTGCTACTTACATGCATTTGCATGTTTGAGAAAAAGGTACATAATAAAAATACTTGTGGGTCAGGCCTTTCCTTTTGAGAACAAATGTTTCAGTTTTGTTAAGTTTGAGTGGTTATCTATTCTGATGTGCATGATCTTTTCTAGATATGTTTGTATAGATACAGGTTGTCAACTTTCAAAAATCTCTAATTATTAGGTTTTGGGACTGACTCTTTCTTAAATCATATGACCGAGATAAATCTACAGTAATTTCTTAAAACATGTGATAGTATATTAGTATGTGATATACAGTTGCTTATGGAAAATCTACAGCTTTGAACCTGTAGAAAATTATAAATCTACGGTTTGGAATCTGAAGAAAATCATGAAAAATCTATAATTAATGCTTCTTCTTGCGATAGCTTTATCAGTTTCAAGCATACAGTGGATGTTGGACATGAATATATCAGTATATGAGCTTCTTTTTGTCTAGATAATAACTTTCAAATTAACTAGTAACAATCAGTGGGGATAATGGTGCTTGATAAAATATAGAAACAGTTTATGTTGTGCTATCAATTAGATAATTGGTACCATTCAAAAAAAAAAAATTAGATGATTGGTATCCCTTATCCCTTAAAGAGATTAGATTGTAGTTATTGATGGTTCTCTTCTGATTTTTTTTTTTTGCTTGCTACAGTTCTGTCCAGTTTTCCCATTTTGTGCTGCAATCTAATCTTCTATGATGAGTCTACTTTTCAATCTAGACATTGGTGCAGAGTTGGCTGGTTCGTTTATATTGGTGTTTTGACCACAGTTTGTTCTAAATACATACTCCCTCTGTTCAATAATGTGTCATTCTACTATCTTTTTTACGCTTTTTAAGGAGACTAACAAATATACTATTATACCATCATTTATTGCCCCACCTTTTTACTTTATTGAAAATCACTACTAACAATCTACTAATAACTGCAAGGGCAATTGTGTAAAATAACTGCTAAAATAGCTTGAATGACGAATATTTATGAACAAAAAATGAATGCCAGAATGAAAAATATTATTGAATTGAGGGAGCAATAGTCTTAGTTCTGCACTTCTGCTTCAAGCCGTCCTGACTTGTGGGTTGTTTGTCACACAATGCAGTTGGATAGTGCTGGTATGGATGCTGGGCCTGCTTTTCCCATTCATGAGCCATCAGTAGTCCTATTTGTAGATAGATTTGCACACTCTGTTGAAGTTAAGAGGAGGAGTGCAGAGGCTCTTTCTGCTTTTAAAGAAGCTTCCCTGCAGCATAAAAATTCATTTCAGAAGGATGTCCAAAGTACTGATTGGCTCAGGAAGCCACCAGTCCAAACTTGCAAAGAACCAACAACGATATCACGGGAATCAAGAAAAGTGCTATCCCCCTTGTCTCAGAAGATCAAGTTAAAGGATAGAAAGTCTGTTATGATAGTAAATGAAGGGGCACATGCTAATCTGGATAACACGGGCTCGACATTTCAAGGGCATTCTATTCGTGAGATTTTGACTCAACTGCTTGGACAAAAGAAGCAAGGGAAACTAAGTTTGCTGGCAAAAGAAGTAGGCTTCCAGCTTCTTTCTAATGATATAGACATTAACATAATAGATGATTCATCCCACACCGAAAGTCATTCTGTAACCACTTCCACTAACCCATCCTTGGAGAATCCTAGAGAAAGTGGGGATGATACTAACAATGATCTGAATTCACAAAGTTCATCTTTGGAAGACCATGAGAAACACCATGACCTGCCTCTTGGTGAATCTTCAATTAATCTTAATGAGGAAGCAATACAAGATCATATTGATACACATTCCTCGTATGTAAATTCTCAACAGTTGAGTGAAGAGGAACCATCTTTGTCTGCAGATGCACATTCAGAAAAGCAAATTTATACACGTACTAATCAAGTGGTGAAAAAACCGCATCAATCTGAAGGTTTTGCTGGTTCTTTCTTCTTTTCTGATGGCAACTACCAGCTGCTTGATTCTCTTACCAGTGAGTCAAAAGTTCCAAGAATGGTGATCATTGATCCTGTTTCACAAATGCATTACGTCTCACCTCAAAGAAAAGATTTCAGTTCTTTATCAATTTCTGGTTTTATTAACAGGGTGTCAAATGGAACTCTCCCTCCACATCAACGCTCTGCTAAGAAATATTTGCAGAAACCTTTAGAGGCCCCACGTCCTCCTTTTGTGAACCTTGACTTTCATGAGAAAGATTCGATTCCTAGCCTCACAACTGATAGATTTACTGAATTTGTTCTTGGTTCTAGCTCTTTAGCTACCCAAAATGCCAGTAATGCTTGGAATGAAGATGTATTGGTTCTGTTCAGCAATAGTTGGTGTGGTTTTTGTCAGAGGATGGACTTAGTCGTGCGGGAAGTATATCGATCCTTAAAAAGCTACATGGACTTGGTTATCGACAGACCAATGAACAAGAAAGCAGTAATTGCAAATGGTAAGTAAAACGTCTTACTTGAAAATTTTATTGCTATCTTTAGTGTGCGTACACAAAACGTAGAAACTGAGTGAGCTTTTCTGAAGGACAAGTGTGATTTGGCTTTACTGTTGGAAAGTGGGTGTAATATATGTAACTTTGCTGCTGAAAACAGTAGTCACCAGTCACCACTATGATCACCATTTGTACTATTACGATTTGAGAAGCTTTCCAGATGACAAGCATTAAGATAGCCATAGTGACTAACTGACTATTGAATTTGACAAACTGATTGTACTAACTTTGTATTCTTAAAAAGAACTTATCTTTTGACAAGAGAAGGCATTTGTGGCAGATAGTTTGAAGGCTGTTATGTTGAAGCTCCCAGTGATATGTCGAATTGATTGCACAAAGAATGATTGTAGCTGGATCCTTAAATCCTTGGATCAGGTGCGTTTAATAGTTTTCATACACATCAACATACTCGTAAATATTGATGTTTATGGTAGTAACTCTTACATATGTTGCAATAGTTGTGCTGGACATGTATATAAAGAATACACATTGTATATATGAACTTCAATGATATTTAAAAGATATTTTAACTGATTTTATCTTGCTTCAATCATTAGACAACTTATTTGCCTTCCTAGAGGAAAATCACCGCACCCATATTTTAGGTGTTGCTTCACCTGGTCTTTTGCTCAAACAAATTCCTCCTGAGTTTCTTGTATGCTTTCACTTTTCACAGTTCGCTTATTTGAAATCACCTGGTCTTTTGCTCTCTGCCTAATCTTGAACTAATTGACCTCTCTTGTAAACTGGAAATATTGCAGAGGGAACTTTATCCATCTTTAATGCTGTTCCCTGCAAAGTGGAAAACTGCTATTCCTTATGATGGAGATATGGCTGTGAACAATATCATCAACTTCATTGTCATGCATGGCAGCAGCTCTTTTCATCTGGTCCAGCAAAAGAGTATTTTCTTCTCTTCATTTCTTGCTTTGATTACTGAAGTTTACTACCTTGTAAACATTTCTGAAATGACCGGGCTTTGTGCATTGGTTGCTATTTCACATTTTTCTAAAGTATGTGCTAGTTGTGCATTGCGATTATTATGATCTATAATAACTTTGTCTGTGCATTAATACCTTCTGGACTTTCATATTGTAATGCCACTTTTATTGCCATAGGATAACCTCAGAATGCTTAATAAAGGGCAATTCTGCTAGTTGTCATTGAACCTTCTAGTCAAATAATTGAAAAGGTTATACTAGTTTCAGGCTACCATCATCACATTAACTATCCATCCATTAAACTCTTGAATGATGAATAATAACTATTTTTTTGTAACTATTCTTATTCCCTAGTTTTGAACAACTTAGATTTCTATGACTTGCCATCTTGTAAAATGAATATAATGAAAATTAGTTGGGATTTAAGGATGGTGGTTCTGTGCTTGGTTTTTATTTTCTGCTTTACACTCGTAACAATGCAGGTGACAAAAAAGAGCATCACAATATTGTTAAGGACATGCCACCAATGGAAAACCATCACGAGTCTTCTGATGCATACAAATCTCTTCTGTCAGACCATATTCAACAAATCCAAAAGGTAAAAATAGCAGTTGATGCAAAACCACATCAGTACAGTATACTCCCTGGTGCTCTCCTCGTTGCCACAGAAAAGCTTTCTGGTGTCAATCCATTTTCAAATGCAAGAATCCTGATCTTCAGTGCCGATCAAAATACCGGGGTTCAAGGCTTGATAGTTAACAAGCATATCAGTCAAGAATCTCGTACTGAACTAAGACTACCTGAACTGCTGAAGGATGCAACAATTTTCTTTGGAGGTCCAGTTGTGAACTCTGAGCTGCCTTTGACTGCTATGACAAAGAAACAAATAGAAGGCCAGAATTTGGAAGTCTTGCCAGGTGTTTACTTTCTTGATCAGTCAGCTACGTTGGGTGAAGTTGAGAAACTTAAGGAGGGTTTAGGGTCTGTTGCTGACTACTTGTTCTTCCTCGGGTACTCGGGATGGGGTTGGGATCAGCTTTTTGATGAAATTTCTCAAGGAGCTTGGAGTCTTGAAGATGGTAATAAGGTTTTGTCTTTTCTATAAACTCAACTAATACTTACTTCGTAGTGCATGGTAATTTGTCTGTTATTTTGGATGGACAATATTAACAAACAAACAACTAGCAAATTTTTGTTAAGGATCTTGTTTGCATAAAACGGCAGGACGGGCAATGGTTGTCCTTTAGATTTGGATGGCATTACTCATACTATCCATTGAGTTTAGATGGGCAACAAAAACATTTACAACTCACTTATGTCCGATCAAAATCAAAGGAAAATCAAGATTGTTTGTCCAATTCGTAAGGATACCTTCAGTTCTTAAAGGACAAAATCTCCGGTGCTCTCTCGTATTAGATCATTGAGTTTCTTTATTGGACTCCAATAATGGGTTGGATCGAAACAACCTTCTTGTACAATTATAAAACTACATTTAATCGTTTAGTTACTTTAGCAAAATAGAACTTTGTGCCTAGGTCATAAAATCTTTTCTCTTAATCTCTTCCCCAAAAAGTTCAAAACTAGCGGATCTACATCGTCTGTCCCCATTCTGTGTCTCACCCTCATGTCCCACTTTTTTTATTGGGCCATCCGTCATAAATATACTAAATTCTTTTTTAATTTAAAAAACTGAAATCAACCTCAATTATAATCTTCATGGTTTCGACTCCTCTACCAACAGCTCAATCGGTATCAATTTCGATTTGTCCTTTCCTTCAATTCCGCCGCCGATAGCAAGAGCAACAAGGACGAATCTCTGAATTGACTCATTTTGAACCACCTAATAATGATTATAACAATATCCAAATATACAATTCAAGTCTTTATCTGATTATTTCTTTCTATTTCCAATTGAATGGAAGCTTACAACCATAATCTCTTGGAATTTTTTTAACGATGTCTTCAATTGAAGGCAATTCAAGGCCTCAAAGAAGATCGATCGGGTCGTCGCCAATGAATTGGCCAAAAAAAGGACTGGATACTTTGATAGTAAGTAGCAAAAGGGATGATAATTGACATGGCACTCCTATTTCTCCCCTAAATAGATAAAACCCTAATTTTCATGGCTTTCAACATCCTTAGTGAAAAAACAACATAGTTTAATTTACACTCAAAATTTTCAAGTTTTCATAGAAATTAGTTTCATCGTTCTTGGATTTCATTGTAAATGTATATATGTTTGAATGGATGATGAAGATATAATTTTAACAATTGGTCTCCATCTAAACTCTGTTGAGTAGTACCCAAATATTGATTTGTGAGGAAATTGAGGTTTGAGATCAAGATAAATATTAGCAATGGTGATATGACGCTAATTTTTTTTATATAGATTTTACTGTTACGTATGAAGAAATTATAGATTTGAGATCCAAAAATCAGTGTTGCCGAGATTATGCAGGTTTATTTTGTGTTTTTAAAAAATAAAAAAGAAATGATAGATTCAATACACGTGGACCAATAATATAAATGGGGCACAAGTGTGGGATACAAACACGGGACAGACGATCTGCTCGGAGCAGATCGTCTGTCCCCATTCTGTGTCTCACCCTCATTTCCCACTTTTTTTATTGGGCCATCTGTCATAAATATACTAAATTCTTTTTTTTATTTTAAAATCTGAAATCAACCTCAATTATAATCTTCATGCCAACAGCTCAATCGGTATCAATTTCGATTTGTCCTTTCCTTCAATTCCGCCGCCGAGACCAAGAGCAACAAGGACGAATCTCCGAATTGACTCATTCTTAACCACCTAATAATGATTATAACACTATCCAAATATACAATTCAAGTCTTTATCTGATTATTTCTTTGTATTTCCAATTGAATGGGAGCTTACAACCATAATCTTTTGGAATTTTTTTAACGATGTCTTCAATTGAAGGCAATTCAAGGCCTCAAAGAAGATCGATCGGGTCATCGCCAATGAATTGGCCAAAAAAGGGACTGGAAACTTTGATAGTAAGTAGCAAAAGGGATGATAATTGACATGGCACTCCTATTTCTCCCCTAATAGATAAAACCCTAATTTTCATGGCTTTCAACATCCTAGTGGAAAAAAACAACATAGTCTAATTTAGACACAAAATTTTCAAGTTTTCATAGAAATTAGTTTCATCGTTCTTGGATTTCATTGTAAATGTATATATGTTTGAATGCATGATGAAGATATAATTTTAACAATTGGTCTCCATCTAAGCTCTGTTGAGTACTACCCAAATATTGATTTGTGAGGAAACTGAGGTTTGAGATCAAGATAAATATCAGCAATGGTGATATGACGCTAATTTTTTTTATATAGATTTTACTGTTACGTATGAAGGAATTTTAGGTTTGAGATCCAAAAGTCAGTGTTGCCGAGATTATGCAGGTTTAGTTTGGGTTTTTAAAAAATAAAAAAGAAATGATAGATTCAATACACGTGGACCAATAATATAAAAGGGACACAAGTCTGGGATACAAACACGGGACAGACGATCTGCTCGGAGCAGATCGTCTGTCCCCATTCTGTGTCGCACCCTCGTGTCCCACTTTTTTATTGAGCCATCTGTCATAAATATACTAAATTCTTTTTTTAATTTAAAAAACTGAAATCAACCTCAATTATAATCTTCATGGTTTCGACTCCTCTACCAACAGCTCCATCGGTATCAATTTCGATCTGTCCTTTCCTTCAATTCTGCCGCCGAGACCAAGAGCAACAAGGACGAATCTCCGAATTGACTCATTCTTAACCACCTAATAATGATTATAACAATATCCAAATATACAATTCAAGTCTTTATCTGATTATTTCTTTGTATTTCCAATTGAATGGAAGCGTACAACCATAATCTTTTGGAATTTTTTTTAACGATGTCTTCAATTGAAGGCAATTCAAGGCCTCAAAGAAGATCGATCGGGTCGTCGCCAGTGAATTGGCCAAAAAAGGGACTGCATACTTTGATAGTAAGTAGCAAAAGGGATGATAATTGACATGGCACTCCTATTTCTCCCCTAAATAGATAAAACCCTAATTTTCATGGCTTTCAACATCCTTAGTGAAAAAACAACATAGTTTAATTTACACTCAAAATTTTCAAGTTTTCATAGAAATTAGTTTCATCGTTCTTGGATTTCATTGTAAATGTATATATGTTTGAATGCATGATGAAGATATAATTTTAACAATTGGTCTCCATCTAAGCTCTGTTGAGTAGTACCCAGATATTGATTTGTGAGCAAATCGAGGTTTGAGATCAAGATAAATATTAGCAATGGTGATATGATGCTGTTTTTTTTATATAGATTTTACTTTTACGTATGAAGAAATTATAAATTTGAGATCCAAAAATAGTGTTGCCGAGATTATGCAGGTTTATTTTGGGTTTTTAAAAAATAAAAAAGAAATGATAGATTCAATACACGTGGACCAATAATATAAATGGGACACAAGTGTGGGATACAAACACGGGACAGACGATCTGCTCTGCAAAACTAGGGGTATCAATCAGGTGATTTGGTCAGTCTTGGGTCAAGTTATTTTTGTTATATGCCATATTAGAGTATAATAATAAATCAGATTGACTCGGTTGGCTTGCTTGGATCTGGTCGGCTATTCATTTAATCGGGTGAGGTTGGGCTACCGGTCAAGTTTGATCGGTTGGTTCGGATTACAAGATGAATTAAATTTTGGTTGAACAAGATTTTGAATCGAGTCAGATTCCAATTAAGTTGAGTTTCATGTCGAGTCGGATTTTAAGTTTGCACGAATTTCAATGGAGCAGACTTTTAAGTCGAGTTTGATTTCAGTAAGCCAAATTTCGATTCCGCTCTTGACCAAAAAAATGAAAAAGTATCTAATGATTTTTTTTCCTTTATGTAAACAATAAAAACACCAAATCAATGTTTTTGAATAAATAAAATGAAAAATAATAAATTAAGCACCTTATAAGACAATTTACTAGTTATAAACGCCTCTAGAAATCAAGTGATTGGCATGTGTTCTACTAATGCCTCTATGACAAATGATTGGCATCTCTGAACACGGTGCATGCGAATTGGAACAAAATGTTCCTAATTTTCAATATCAATGGGAAAGGTTATAAGCTCCATGTGATTTCAGATAATCTATCACTAGCCCAACAACACCTTCCAATACATCTTTACAAAATCTAACTCCAAAAAAGAATCAAACCTGCTAGAAATCCAAGTACTACTACCTCAATTTGAAGCCATTTTCAAACGACCAAATACACTACCTACATAAAACCCATCCTCAATCGCCCTTACATTCGCCCTTATTTGCTACCCATATTTTCAAAAAGCGGAAAAATTGGTACACTTCACTCAATAATATTATTTGGACTTTGACCATTTTTTTTAGGAATTCTTAAAAACGCTAAACTTTTTAAAAAATCAATAATTAATTGTCACCTTTTCTAGCCAATAAATAAAAAATATACGTAAAAATAGTCAATATATACACTTTAAAATAAGAAAATCTAAAAACACCAATAAATCAGTACCTAAAACTTTAAAATGACAAATATTTCTTGACAAGATTTAAAAATTAAAACATGTTACACAATTTTAGACAGTGGATAAGATATACTTGGTATGATTTTAAACAGTAATATTTCTAAATTGCTACATTTATAGAAAATCAAGATTTTAAACCAAACATGATTTTCAACTTTCTATGGATTTCAATTCATGGGAAGTCATTATCTTAGAAAATTAAGTTTCCGAAAATTGAATTTCTAGGTTGAACCAAACAAGGGCTTACACTTTTGACAAATAAACTACTTTGTGAAAAACAGACAATTTAGCAAGTCTTCTGTAATTTATCTAAAAGTAACTGGCTGGAGAGAATTGATTCATTCCTCAAAAAGACGAAGATAATCGATTCAAACATTCATGTGTTGAATATTATAAACAACACTTTGAGCTGACAAAATTTATGCCCTGCAGGCTGCAGAGCTGGTGAATGGGCATGGACGCATGGTCACGTACAACAATTAGCATTAAAAAAAACCTCAACTTCAAAACTGTGATGTTAAATCCTCCTCTAGCAGAAGACAAAGAGATCCTTTTCTGAAGTCACCAGCCTCTTTGCAGCAGTGTTTCCCACGATTCTCTCAAGCTATTACAGCATAAAAGACTAATCAGTATACCACTGTTAAAGCATCAACATTTATTAAATGACTTCTGGTACAAGTTTCTTGGTGTACAGAGAGATGGATGGGTTTATACACTTGCTTGTATAAAACTAGCCGTCTAGGAATCATCACACAGAAAAATTTATTTTTTGGAATATAAGATAAGATGCTTTATTGAGTCAATTGGATCGAGATGGTTGATCTGTTTCTCAAGTACTTTAAGTAGCCATTTACTGGAAAGAATAGAGAAGATAGAATTACCCGGAGCTGATCAAAGCGAGAGAAAAGGACAGTGCAACTCATGTCGTGTGATTCTTGAAGCATATTAACAAGCTGTAAAACACACAACAATTATGCCTTCCTACACACAATAATGAAACAGCTAAACCAAAGATATAGTTGAAAGAGAAATTTATATCGTTACTCACTTCAGGGTAAAACTCCTTTCTCTCAGGAAGAGAGTAAATAACCAAGTTCTTGATGCCCTTTATCTATAACCAGTGAAAGAAAAAAACAAATATAAATAACTGTAGTGTCAATCATTAGTATTACAGGTTTAATTTTTCACTGAATAAAAATTTAGGATTATACGTGACATTCAACAAATATACCTTATATCTGTGGTAAAAATGAGCTCTTTCCGTGTAAAGCATAATCTTGCGTGTACCTTCAAAAAACCAAATTCGAGCACGAGATATATCACTTTGTTTCGTGTACCTGATCACGAACAGCACAGCAAAAATCAACAATGGCAAGACACACCTATGTTAATAAAATATAAGAATATTAAAATGAAAAAGAAAACTTCAAATGAATAGTAAAGCAACAAAAAAATTTACAAATATAATTTATGTTTCTGCTTGGGAGGTAGAGTGTGAAGAGCTATTGTGGGTATGTTGTGCATAATTGGTCAGTTCTTTTCATTCTCACATAGCAATATATATTTACGGAGTCCAAAAAACAATTGAAAAAAAACGAGATGCTAGTAAAGTAAGTTCTTACTCTCCAAGAAGACAAAAGCTACTGTTCTGGGACTTCAAGAAATTCCGCACTCGAACAAATTCAAAGTAGGAATTGATGAATATCATAACCCCACCCTGCAAAATTGAGAGTGAGTTTTAAACACTGAACTACATTGTTGCAGTGATAAGTCGCATAGGCATCCATGAACTTTTGAACAATTCAAAAGTCTCATAGAATCAATCAAAAGCGAAATAATTCTGACAAAGAGCACATACCTGAATCGTGTCCTTTATTTTTGGGAATACCTACAACAAACATGTCAAAGCTTAAAAAACTATACTTCAGCTTAATTCACGTACTGAGCATGGATAAATTGTATCGGTCTTTCTAACCTATGGGTCCTATGCCCTTAGAGCATAGGATAAGCTTCCCGGTTTTAGAAACTAAAAACCCTATAAGAAAATGCATAAACCCGTAGTAAAAAAATTTAAATCCCTAAATAAATCAAAACAACAAATCTTTCTAAAACAGGATGCTTATCCTATAAGCGCTACGGACATAGGTTAGAAAATCCGAAATTGTATACTTAAACCAAGCTAAACAATACTGTGCTGATGCTTCAGAGATCATTAATATAGTGGATTAGTAGTTAGCATGCATCACAGTTTCTGTTCCAGTATCATGCTGTTTGTATATATTCCCACAGAGAGCCTAATACTCGTTAATACATGTAAATGTAGTTTTCTTAAGTCTTGTGTTTCATTAGTTAAGAAATAATTTTAAAAATAAAAAATGTATATCCCAAACATATAACATCACACTGCATCTAAAGCAAATCTTCTTTTCTTACCTTTTTGATAAAGTACTCAAGACGAGCATCATCGGCGTCAACTAGAGAATCTACAGGAATACGCTCGTAAATCTGCATCACCAGACAAATTAAAAATAATACCTTAAACATACATACTTGCAGTGCACATCATGTAGGTTAACCGTTGGATCAATTGAAATATAGGTGCTAAAATTTACAAGGCAGTGATTGTTTAGAGAGAGTTTTATCAAACTAAACTAAAATCATGAAGGGGGGCAGGACATAGTCAATGAGAACTCATAAAATTATTCTCGAAAATACATAGATGGCTCCGTATATGAACAAAGCAGTAAATAGATGGCTCCAATTCCATGGACATAGGAATAGGCAAACAACTTGAATCAAACATTCAAGTATACAGGTCCACTTTAGTCCAAAGATAATCCTGCAACTGGAGTCATGTTGACTGGTGCAGACACTGCAATGTTCTCTAGCTGGATTTTTTCCAGCATAGATGCTACTGACAAATAATTATTTCCCATTTCAAAGATACCCTAAAGCGCTCATTTTGCAATTGTATACAAAATATCACTATGTAAATCGGTAAGTAATAGATTTCTCCACATTGGAGATATAAGCTAGAAACATAATTGTATAGTAAACTGTTCTGTTTTATTAGAAGAAGAATTATCAGATATGAGAAGAGATGAAAGTATATATATATAGAAGATTCAAGTGCCACCATCAGAATTTGTCAGATAATATTCTCTTGCCAAAACTAAGGACAACATACAAAATGTGGTGAATATCTAACATAGGAAGAAGAGACACACCTGCCGAACTTGAAGTACTACTTTCGGGAGAATGCCTTTATGTTCACATGACAGCTTGAGCTGCACCAAAACCAAGAAAGAAGATGTTAGCTGATAAAGTGGGACAAAAAACTGGTTCAATTAGGTAATTTCAAATATAAAGTCCCCATTAAACCAATATTATTCTTCATGCCAGCTATATTAAAAGCAGACAATGATTATACCATTGGTTGAATTTAATTGATACCGCGGGCTATGTCCTAGCTTGAAAACTTCTGATGGAACCAAAGCAAACACTAGGATTCCTTCATTCAGATGCTTCCACTAACTTACCAAAGAAAGGAATACTCTCTAGCCAAATGCTTTAAGAAAAATGACAGAAAGCCTAATGCAAAAGGCCAGTCCCTTGTGATATTATGTATACTACTTTATGCCTGATTTTTTTCTTTTTTTTCTTTTGACATAGGAACCATAATGGAGCTTTTAGTTACAGGCATTTCCCACTATTCATTACTCATAGTTAACAAATAATACTTTTTCCAAGAAGTTGCCTAACAGAATAACAAACTGCTTCACTTCACAAGATTTACAGTAGGTTTTTAGAAGTATAAAGTCAAAACATTGCTAACATCATCTTCAAAAACTACAGAACTGAAATTTTGCTTCCAAGTTTTATATCACATGCAAATTGGCAACATAATTTTATAAATAAAGATAGATAGGTACAACCCGACCACCAGACCCTGATTAAGCGAAATTACATTGGGTTGATGTTATTGTTGTTGTTATAAATATATACGTATATTTTTCACAAAACAAGCCTGCAGCATCTATACAGTAAACCATGCTCGGTGTTTTGTCTTAGATGAAGGAATATGACTATACCTTCCCTTCATAGTTGACACATTGCTGATTGAACAAAGCGTTAATTTCTGCAGGAACAATTACACTCAAGTATTAATATATTAATAATAAAATGTACAGAAGCAGATAAAGCATTCACGCAGAAATTTACAACCAATAATCAAACCCAAATATTCATTACACAGAACCCCCGAAATTGCTATAACTGCATAAACAAACCCACTAAAGTATTTAATTGAGCTCTATGCCACAACACCCAATAACATTTGCCCCATATATATAGTCTACAAAATACAATCCTATTGCAGAGACCTAACTGGCATATGTTCGCATGGACCTAATCTTGATGCATCAGCTAAATATATAGGGAAATCCATACAAAAGTGTGGATATGCAAATTCCATTTGGTGAAAAACAAACGTAACCCCAAGTCTTATGGACTTTCATCCCATAGACAGAATAACCATTGATCATCGACCACTGGTGAACTGTCAACTATTTACCTTATATTTCACGCAATAAGAAAACAAATAAAACAAACTTTTAGCTGTCATTGCCCACAACCATTATCCTAACAGCCAAGCCACACATCACCCAATGACCAACATGAAACTACAAGCCACTAGGGATGGTTTACTTGAGTTTGTATATGTAAAAGCATGATTATTAAAGAATGAATGGAAAGAAAAAATACCCGGAGTTAAGTAAGAACTTAGAATTATTGACTGGCGGTAAAACTGTGCATGTCCATCAAGGTACCTAAGCACCATGCAAATTATACATGTAAAATTATTTAATGAATCCAAAGAAGTAAAGCATGAAAATCTTAATTGCACATGAAACTGTGTATGTCCATCAGTGTACCTAACCCACCTTGCACATTCAATAAGAGTATCAAATAAATCCAATGACGTGTGGCATTATTATCTAAATTGCACATGGACAAACATATAGGAACAGATCCTTATCTTGTGTGAACCGTAAAAATAAAACTAAAAAAGTTCAAAAAAATTTATCACCTAATTGAAAGAAAATTTTGTAGGTACATTGAGAAACAAAAGAAATAACTAAACACATAGAAAATATGAATCACAAACCATTGTCGAACACGCATTATATCATCTCCATGGTTCTTGGAGGGTAATTGGTTCAAATGTTTAAGAACAGTAGCAACATGCGACCAATTCTGCATTAACAAAAGGAACAAGAGTGTGAGAAAAGTATATTTTTATCGTAGCTTCATTTCGTTCAATAACATGTTTAAAAGAGTCAAAGAAATACTCCAGAATGAATACAAAATACATGAAGCTAGATCAAATATAAGATTTGCTTATTATGCTCACCTGCATAGTGATCACATCGGCATGATCTATAACTAAAATCTGCTTAATAAAAGTAAATACCAGATAAGTCACTAATTACCATAAAAAGAGCAGGAAAAAAATGAAACCATTAATACAAATCACCTCTATTGAAGAAAGATAATCAACATCCTTATCCTTTTCCTCCTCAGCATCCCCAATTTTCTAAAGCAAAAAAAAACATCCATTACTATGCAGCATGGACAACATAAACCCATAATTTGAGACTCTAACCAATTCTTTTATGTTCAATTTTAAAAAAAATATGGAAAATAAAGAGACTAGGGAACCTTTAAAAGCTATTTTAGCTTGCCAGAACAGAATTGAAAATTCTACAAAGAGTGATTATCAGGTCATATATTGATCAAAGAATAAACATTAAAGTTGCATAATGACAATACATATACACTTACCCTAATCAAACCAAGGGGGGATGCAACAATAAGGTCTGAAGTATAAAAGTCGCTGTACAACTTTATGCTCTTCCTGAAATGAAAAGATTAGTTGTTCAGAAAATGTGCTCAGGCAGAAACAAAGCCAAATTTAGTGTTATAAGAGAGCACAATCAGGACAACAGCGAGCATGCACAAATAGTCGCAGACAAGATTTTTTTTTAAATACTGTTACTGTATAAGGTCAGCCATGAAGTAATCACATTGCTATTACCCCCCCCCCCAACCCAAAAAAATGACAATTGACCATACCTGGTGAACTTTATTCCCACCATGAAGGTATCATTGTTGTTATCCCCAAAAAGAGCTTCAAAATCCGATGGTTTTGTTGGCTTCTGAGGGATCATGTTCTCAGATTCGGCACCATTTGCCAATGGCACATCATCATCTACATTCTCATTGTTTGCAACTCCAAATTCCTTGGTAAAACGATCCATATACTGCACATTAACCTGACAATAACATATAAAATAAGGAAATCAGGGGTATAAAATCATCTTTCTTCACTATAATGCTTTGCCAGAATGAAATGAAAACGAGGTTACATGTTTTCAAACTAAAGAAGTTCATCAATGTAAACCAGCATTTTCAATCAAAATAGACAAAACAAAGAAATCAGGTAAACACAAGTGCTCCTTGGACAAGCTTTGTGGTTAAATCAAAGTTTGGAGGAGACAAAAAATTAAAACACACATGGAGAGAATGCACATCAATAGATCAGGTTGAAGCATTCTATAACGAAAGGCTGCAACATTCCTTCAGAATTCAGCAAAGTCTACTTAAGTAATACAATATGAGATGACCAGGTGCCTTGTATTCCTAGTAAGTAAAAACGGTAAACACTGATCCCATTATGTAATACAAGACCATTGTGTTCTGGACAAGATCTAATTATGTAATAGCAACGTTACTTCAGGATTGAATGAAGACCCATTATGTAATGCAAGACCATTGTGTTCTGGACCAAGATCAGACAAACAGATCTTGGTCCAGAACCTTATCCTAAATTTGGATATGTATGCACAACTCTGTTTATTACATAATTCTCATACTTCGATAATTACCAGTCCAGCTCCTAGTAAGTAAGAGGTAAAAAGTAGTCCTTTGAACTTCTAAAGCCATATTTTAGGAAATATAAATATGCTAAAGCTTGATATAACCATATATCTTTGACTCGTTAGATGGTGAGCTACAGCAATAATGCCAACAAGGTAGTGCATTAGCAGGAAGAACCAATTCTTTCTAATTAGTATATCCACTCTATAAAAATAATAAAATACCTAATAACAAGCGTATTGAGAGTGTACCAAACCATCTCCTTTTAATGCCCAAAACACACCTAGCTGAATCCAATTTCATGCCCCACCATGTAAAGTAGGGTACAAGCTGTCCCCAAGTTTGGCATCGCATCATTCAAAATTCAAACCTATGCATTGCTTTTTGGCTTTACAGTACAGCCACACAAAAAAATATACAGGTTTGAATTATAATTAACATGCATATCCCATATACTTCAACATTATAGGAGCCTAAAAATGCCATGATAGCATGGTCACATTGCATTGTAAAAAAGGAAAGGCTCTTCACTGCCTAACTAGGATAGCAATCAAACTCTACAACTCCCAGTTCATCAAAAACGGAATTTAATAATAATTGCTTGGTTTAAACCATACAGGCGTAACATATAGAATTATGAATAAGAGGACCCACAAGGCCAGAACAAATCACTTGCCGAAGTAAAGAAGTTTTGTGAAAGTTTACCTTATTCCCTGAAGGGGTCAATTTTATAAGCCTCTTAACAACACGAAGGGCGATGCTTGCCAATGGAAGTAGAATCAAAACCTGAAAGGGATACTACATTTTATCATCCCATAACAAAATCTGAAACCAAATACAGCACATGAAAGGCATTGCTTGTGGGACATTAACCCATATCATTTCTAGAAAATTAAAGACAAGTTGCTTAGGCACCAAAAGTAATCAATGATTAAAGAAGAATCTAGAATACCTTCGGACGGCAAAAACCACGATCAAGATAAATATTGTTGATTAGGACTTCATCTTTTCCAGTTTCTTGATTCTTAGCTAGTCTTCCCTCATTCTTCATAACAACATCTCGAGATTTAAAGACATGATTAAGCTGTAGATGGAGGAAAAAGTTGAAGATATAAACTCAACCAAACATGTGATAAAAGCTTTTATGATGCGGCCTTTATGAGATCAGAAGGTACTCACTGAATGCATTATATAGGCATCCATCATGCTGGAGTCTTCCTGCATGCCTTTGAGATAAAAGGGTTTCTTGTTATGGTGCAGTATGTCTCTATAGCTGCTGCCTACAATGAGAGATTATATTACTCGAGTGTTCACACAAAATTTGATACAAGTGGGTAAGAGTTCAATATAAAACATGTAAACAAAGTGCTCAGGAATATTTTCAGAAAGAACTGCAGCTTTTCAGGTGGATTTATGATGTTGAACTTCTCAAATAATAAAATAAAGGATCTTTAAACCCAAAGCTTGCAGCCCAAAATTCTGGCCTTAAGTTGTTGGAACATATCAGAAGGTGGTGTTAAATGTGCATGTAGTAAAACAATCTCAAGGATCTTTGAACGGCAACTTTTTCCATCTCATTCAATTACTGAAAAGGTTATTTATCTGTTGTGGGTGCATGGCTGCATGCCAGAGGCAATCATACAGGGTTCACTAACCACCACCATGGGGGGTTAAAACTTACAAGTATCTTAAATGAGGTTCACTAGTCCTTTTTTCCCTTTGATATTTGTATGTTTTGAGAGGAAAAGTGAGGAACCATAAACATGACAAGCCACTAAGGTCATAATGAAGTGCCTTTTTCTATTTATAATGAATGTTACTAACAGCATGATTAAGTAATACCTATTACTAATGTGCTTCTTTTCATGATCATTTTGTACCTATGATACCCGGAAACTCCAATAGGGTAGCGTTTCCCGTTTCCGGTAGAAACACGGAAAATCGTTCTTAGTGTAAAGTTGTAGAAATGATGTGTTTCCCCGTATCCATTTTGTTTCTGTTTCCCATATCTGTTTCCATTTGTGTAACATAGTTTTGTACTATTAGCATTTTTATTTACTTAATTTGTCAACAGATATGCCAGCAATGGACCATTATAGAAATACTTACAAAGAGAGAAGAACGATCTCTGTTTCGAAGAATGGAAATCATTGCCTCCTGATGCCTTGTAAATATCCAGCCAATGCTTATACAGCTTCTGTTTGAGACCATAACTCATAACTGACTCCGCATCCTGAACGTTCGTATTACATAACAGTCAAATGCACAGTCCAAAATAAACGTACTACCAGGTTAGCATTGTCAATTATCCACGGTGGTGACAAAGATGCCGTACTCAAATAAATATATGCCCTTTTTGGATCAAAAAAATAAATATATGCCCTTCAACATTGCTTATGTTGTATTGTAGTGTAGGAATGAAACTCCTGGCTTAAAAAAACACATGGAGAAAAATCTGTTTACATTTATGATAGGGTTCTAATTAATGTTATTTCATTTCATTTAATTCCATTTATTTCTTTTCAGTCAAATTCAGTCAGTTTGTTATTGCTTAGGTCGTTGATTCTGTTTTATAAATAGAAGCATTAGCAAGTCAAAGTCAGTTCCCTTGTTTTTAGGCATTAGGCCAAGTATCTGAGTTAGTGGTTAGTGGTTAGTTTCATTCAACTTCCACTACGTTAGTTGTTAGGTTAGGAGCACTAATCTCTTGATGGGCTTAGTGGTTAGTTTCCTATGTTAATTCTTCTATTTAAATCAAATCAAGTCAGTCTGTACAGTTCAGATTTGGGTTAATGAATGAAAAGAGTCATTGAGAGCGTTTCTCGACAAAATTCCTCTTGGTGAGATTCTTACATAGAGTGGTCTCCTCAAACGAGATTCTTGTTTGAGTGGTATTTATCAATTCACTTCTGTAGGTCATATTACATGTCCAATTATCTATTACAAGACAATCGTAAAAGAAAATAAGAGTCCAGGGATACCTTAACAAAGCAGTCTCCTGTCCCCTTCCACTTGCAGCTTGAGGAGTCAAAAGCAGGTACCTCCCATTGATATCGCCATTTTCTTGTGGACAAATTCTCAGTTTCTTGTTCAGATAAAACATGTGTCACGTGAAGTGTAAAGGAGCTGCATGCAAATCACCGGCAGAAGAGATTAGGGGAAATGTAGTGTAGATATCAAAAGTTGCATTAATAACAGAATCTCACAAAACAATAGACTACATCTCATCCACATTCTCCACAAAACATCATTCTAAATACCAATAAGCAACGGGACTAACAAGATTTCAGTGAGAATGCACCAGTGGTGAGACAACAAAAATCCACACTATTTCACCAAGTTCAAAAGCAGATGCATCTCATTTTTGTATGAATCAAGTAATGCATTCAACCCAATTTTGGCCAGACACTGATAGTGAACCCTAATTTGCCCAATCTCCCCTCTTCTTAGATTTGAATATAGAGAATTTATTATCTTAATTACTGATCCTTTGAATTACTCATTTAAAACAAAAATTGTTTTTTTGCTTCTAAGCTTCTTTGAAAAGACGCCCAATTTCAGACTCTTGCAATAGAAGATAACTAGTTGTACCCGTCGTGCCATGCACGACTTACGACTCATCAATTTTTAGATATATTATAAATATGGAGTTTGGTTCAAATGAAACGAACTCTTATCCAGAAACGAACTCTTATCCTGAAACGAATGCACTTTTCTTAGTTCGTAGTGCACTTTTACTACTTCAGAGTGCACTTTTTCGGATTTGCACTTTTCGTACTTTTCAGTGCACTTTTCATATGCACTTTGTTGGAATGCACTTTTTGTACTTTTCAGTGCACTTTTGTATGAAAAGTGCACTACGAACTAGAAAAAGTGCATTCGTTTCACGTTTTAGGATAAGAGTTTGTTTCATTTGAACCAAACTCTATAAATATGATATTAATAAAGTAAATATACAAAAATAAATAAAAAAGCCAAAAATAATGTAAATTCTTAAAAACATTAATCAAATTCAATTCTGTAAAAATATTTTCAATAAAAAGTTAAAAAGATAGTTAATAAGAAAAGATTAAAAATATAGACTTTTTAAAGATATAAAATCTTCTATATTTACATAAAAATCCAAAAAGAAAATTAAGGAAAATATAATATAATTTTTTTTACCTTTTTATCAAAATTTGATTTAAGATAAATATTTTTTATAAATAGATAAAAAGGTAAATATAATATAATTTTTATTATTTTTAATTAAAATCCGAATTAATTTTTTTCCACGTGAATAAATAGAAAGAAATTTTATTTGGAAAAAAAAATAATATAAATAATTTTTTAAAGTATAAGGTGGGACCAGAATTAATGTGGTGGCTAGAAAAATTACAAATTTAATATATAGTTAATATGATTGTTTTTATTTCAAAGATATATATGTGATCACGTGTACATATTTTTTCTTATTTTTTTAATGTATGTTTTAAAAATATAATAAATATAATGTACTTTTTTTTATCTATTTTGGTCAAATGTAATAATATTATTTTAACTTTATTTTTTTTGGGATAAATTTTAACAAATATAATTTTATCTTTATATTTAGTTGGAGATAACTTTTTTTGTATAATAAGCTATTTAAAATTATTATTTTAACAAAGGGGTGATGTGGCGCAACGTGGTGGTAGAAATTGATTCAGCTTTAGTTATTAGTAATAGATTTATAGATAGATATGGTTGTTTTTATTTAAAAGATATATATGTGATCATGTGTACATATTTTTTCTTATCTTTTTTAATCTATCTTTTACAAATATAATGTACTTTTTTTTATCTATTTTGGTCAAATCTACTAATATTATTTTATCTTTATTTTTTTGGGATAAATTTTAACAAATATAATTTTATCTTTATATTTAGTTGGAGACAACTTTTTTTTGTATAATAAGCTATTTAAAATTATTATTTTAACAAAGGGGTGATGTGGCGCAACGTGGTGGTAGAAATTGCTTCAGCTTTAGTTATTAGTAATAGATTTTCCTTTCATTTTGACTACTTTTAGGGGATTATTTTATCAGGCCAACATTACAGAAGTGGGTGCCACATAGATTCCCCATACACCTGGCAGACACAATTACAGAAAGTCAACAGAACATTTGACGGAGGACTGAAAATGAGTCAAAATTAAGTTAGGGGTCGCAACAGGACAAAATGAAGGTTTGGTACCTAAGGCAGACACAAAAGTTTGCCATACATGGCATCCATATCTGCAGATAACACCCTAAATTCTCTTTGCTTCACTTATAAAAAATAAACCATACCCGTACCTAAATATATACAAATATAAAACTGAAAGGCAACAATGAATTGAATAATAACCTATTTGTTTCTCCCATACCTCAATGTATACAGATATAAAACTGAAATTTAAATTTAGCATTGAATTGGATGATAACCTTTTCGTTTCTGATGTACCACCAGTAGGACAGCCAGTTTCATCAGCAAGTTGAAAGGCCTCATCTGTATCTTCTGAGGCATCATCAGACTCATCACCATCATCACTAAGAGATGCAATACCATCCTTATCTTCATTTTCTGAAGCTTCTATATGCAATGCCACACTTCCAGATTTGTACTTGATTCCTTAAAAAAAAGAATGAAAAGATTTCTAAAATATTTAGTTTATGATTGAGATGTATAGCAACAGGAAACAAAATCAATAAGTGAGTCATTACACAAAACATAGAAAGTATTATTAGCAGGTTGATCAACTGTAGGAAACCTGGTCCAAGATAACCCCTAGGAACACACTGAACTTTATAAGAACTAAGCATCATCAGGGAAGAGAAAAGGACGGCAATGAAGTTCGCCAGCAGATGAATTCAAATTGCAAAACCATACATCAGGAGAGCTAAGTATCAGGGAAGAGAAAAGGACAGTAATGAAGCTCGTCAGCACTCAGCAGATGAGTTAAAATCGCAAAACCATCAAAAGGATGGATAAGGGAAAAAAAAATCTGAGACATTCAGGCTAATGGAGAAATTAAGCCTAAAAACCCTGTTAGCAGAAGAGTTGGTTAGCGATTGAGAAGCAAAGAAAGTCCATGCCCACGTAATCCTAGACCATGTTATACTGAATACATAATTAAATCACTTAGCACCAGACTTTTAGCTAGGAACAAACAAAACTATACAATTGAAAGATATACCTACTGACAATCAAATATTTGATCCAGAAAGAACTCCAAGAACACAATAAAAATGATTAAGATGAATGTCAAAAATCAAAAGCTTTTCCATTTCAAGACAACCTTAAAATAGGGAAATTTCTACAGGTTGTTTGTTGTGTTTTTTTTTTTTTTTTAAAAACTGCTAGTCCTCCCCCCAACAAAAACAGCAATATGAAACTTCAAAATTATAGTAATGAGCTAAATACTCCATGTGCTTTTCATAAAATGCCAAACCACATATTTCACTACCCTAGGGATAAATATGTTTTGCCCACTTTCTGTATTTATTCACAATTTCAAATTACTTCCATTTCTTATATGTAAATAAATTGAATAAATATTAAACGAATGAATTCTTCATGCTAATACTTAGTTTAAATCATTATTCATTTTTGTTCTGAAAATGAAACACTGTTAATAATAATGCATAGACATCTGATTATCAATACATTACACTTACACTTCATATAGACGAGAAAAATTGGCCACATAAAGAATGAAACATTAGTAAGATTACCTTCCAAATGATCACACTTATTCAGCAGATGAAAAGCCTCTGGGTGTTTATCATCCCTATCTTCTTCACAGTTCTTTAAACTTTTGGCTTCCATCTTTCTGTAACAGAGCACATCGTACTAATGAGTTCAAAACAGTCATTGCAATGTAGTAACTACATATAGTTTATTCTTGAGTGGTTAGACCTCTTCCAAGCCTCCAACAGTCCAGCTTCAAACAAGATTGCTAGCTAGCTCACAATGGTATCATTACTATGACAGCCAGGAATGATACGATATTTTAGGAATTGTATCTAATGCTCACAATGGTATCATTTATTATTCAGGGTTGCAAGTTTAGATTTCTAGTAGAATGCAAGTTTATATTATCCATTTAAACACCTCGTTAGTCTTGTGTGATGTTTGGAGTAAGATTGTATCTTTAACTTAACCCCTGGTTTGTTGAAGTGTTATGTACATTCTTGCCCCCGTGCTACATTTAGAACAACATAGAAGAGGCTTATTATGCAGAAAAAATATGATTAGAATTCAGAAGGGATGCAGCTAACATATCATACGTAACATCCCATCACGGACTAAATATAATTCCCAAAACATACAAACAAAGGGAGAAGAAAAATTTTCAGAATGTTCAGAATTTGAACAGGCAGATAAGCTCCATGATATACTAGCAAATTAAAATTTTAAACTATTGGAGAATAAGCACTTTAAGCCATAAATTTATACACTTATCATAGATTGATTGCAGAAAGAAACATCCATACAAAATTTACCTTTTCTTATGCTTATCCACATGTGAATCACGGCTATGATCAAGCTTCTCTAATAATTTACCGTAGATAGATGGCTCCTTATGAACCAATTCCTCTTCTATTTCTTCATCCTCGTCAGAAGTTGCAATGCTAGGTTCGTCATCATGTACATCTTCCTCTGCCAAACAAATTACAATTAAGAAAAAGCGCAAAGCAATTAGGATCTATTAGTCATGGAGAACCAAAAAAACTGTCTAAAATCAAACATATCAGAGAAACCATTATGGTTTTTCTGCAATTATACCCAAAATTTCACTTGTCTCGCCAAATAAAATACAGCTATCATGAATTTTATGGTAATTCTTATCAAAGTCTAAGCCATAAACTTTTTTTGTAAAAATCAAAATAATTTTATTTTTAAGGGGTCGAAATTCCAACCTGTAGAATCTTCGTAATGATTCCGAACAGGTTCTTTCTCGAAACTCTTCTTCTTACTACCCTTTCCTACAGACTTGAAACTCTTCGATGCTGAAGAACAAAATCAACCATTGCACAACAATTCCAGAGTTCAGTATAGTGTAAGAAAAAATAAATAAACAAACTAATACGTCAGTAGATACCTCTCGCTTTATTGAAGCGCTTGGGCATGGTGAATTGCGGCTTTGAATTCTAAAAGAAAAATTTAGTTTTGCAGCTCCGATCGATGTCAGACCGGAACGATGTAGTGGCGGCGTGAAGCGAGATTTCTACGGGTGCGGGACCGGGAGAGTACAGGGGTGCAAAAAAAGATTTGGTTGAGTTTAGCTGCTTAGGGTTTAGCTGTCTCCGGTGGTGGAAGACTGGATTTTGGGCTTCTCGGCGCAGCAACAGCGACAAGACGGGAATGGAATGGGCGAGAAGAAAAGAGGAGGGAGAAGTTTGGGCGCGAGGTCTGAGCGATGCGGAGCGGTAGAGAAGAAAGAGCGTCGGAGTGGCGGTGCTGTGAAGCGAGGTCGACGGTGAAGGAACTCGGACTGGAGAAGACAAGAAGGCGGCGGGAGAGAATACGAAGAAAGAAAGGGAGAAACTGTTAAAAAGAGTTAATTAATTAAGGGTGAAACTGTTAGAAAGAAAATGTCTAGATAGATGGCCGATTACAAGCTTGTCCTTTTTCTTTTTTATTTGTCCAACGGGCCTCTGTAAAAACAGGCCCAAGTTCATCAACTGATTTGTTTATTTGTTTTAAGAAAGGTTTTTTTACCGGAAACCACCCTTACAATATGTCATATTAGCGTAAACCACCCTTTCAATGGCTATTTACCGAAAACCACCCCTACAATGCCTTCCGTTACGTTTTTACCACCTAAGCCCTAATTTCCGTCCAAAATTCCGTCAAATTGTAAAATGACCCTTTTGCCCATCTTTTTTCCACCAAATTACACCCCTATCTTCCTCTTTCTCCCTCTCAACTGAGCAAAATTAAAATAAAAAAAAAAATCAAAACTTTTCTCTCTGTAAACAAACTCAGAGCAAATCAATGGCAGATTACACCAAAAACACAACGACGGCCACATAATCCTCTCCCTCCTCCGGTCCTACCTTCACTCCCCAAGCCCCTCCCTTTCCGCATCTCTTCCCCCTCCCTCAAATCTTTCACCTACAACAACCAAACCCTCGCCTTCTCCCCCGCGTTTGCCGCCGCAATCGCGACCCAAACCCCTAATTTCGACCCCCTCTGCCTCCAATCCTCCTCGATTTCGTTCCTCCACGGGATCTCCACCATCGGATCCGGATCTGCGCCGTCCCTTAGGATCCGGCAATAGATTCGTCAAAGGGCGGCGCGAGGAGGTGGTTAAGGTGGCGGTAACGGCGGCGGTTTCGTGGGAGGATTAAGAAAAGAATAGGCTGAGGGATGAATTGAATCCGGGGGTTTTGATGTTGAAAGGAGTTGTTAAAGCAAGCGGAGAAATTTGGGGGTTGTCTTCCAATTGACGGAGAAGTTCTACGGAAAGTCCGATTGGAGCTCGACGGCGGCGGTAAACGACAGAGGTGGAGCAGACGAGCTTGGCCGGTTGAAGTTGGAGGCGGGAGCTCACGAGCATGGACGGAAACTAGGTCAGTTTACAATTGGGGGAGCTCACGAGTAAGGGTGGCGCAACAAAGATGGAAAATCGAATAAAATAACGTTAAAAATTGGGGGTAAATAGGTCATTTTACAATTTGACGGAATTTTGGACGGAAATTACGGCTTAGGTGGTAAAAACGTAACGGAAGGCATTGTAGGGGTGGTTTCCGGTAAATAGCCATTGAAAGGGTGGTTTACGCTAATATGACATATTGTAAGGGTGGTTTCCGGTAAAAAAGCCTTTAAGAAAATTCATCACATTCATCTGAGAATCAGGACGGAACGACGGACACGGGAGAAGGAAATCGAATTCTTCACCGCCGGCATATCTTCTCTGCCTCGTCAATGTCTACAAATTCGTCTCCAAAATTGATCGGCTTGAACATGTCTTTCTCAATTGAATTTTGTTTTTAATGTCTTATGTCAACTGTGGCTCTTACTTCTCAATTGAGAAATATCCAAATTTTCATTGTTTTTATGACGCTGGCTGAGAACTCCCGGCCGCTGGTGGGGGCGACCGCCGCCCCCCTGCCTCCACCACTGTTCATATGGATTTATGATCAAAATAATTGACCTTCATTTTTGTTGGGTTGTTGATGGAAAGTAAGCAATGCTTCCATATCTCAGCTGGTATGGCTTAAATCATAGAATCCCAACAGTGACGGGATTGATTGATGTAGGGCTCAAACCAGCTGAGCTTTCCATGTTGGATACTGTACATGAGATTGCTATTTACATCCATAGGTTTCACAATCTTGACCTTTTTGAGCAAGGGTAACCTCTTGTGTATTTAGTGTTCTGAATTATATTATTTTTTTCTGTATTGCATTTGCACTAACATATAATCCATTCATTCTTATCAGTAATACCTATGTCTCGTTACTTGTATAGATGGTATCAGACTAAGATTTCCCTGAGGTTGGAGGATAATGAACATGAGTTGGTGGGAATGCCATCAAGGGTTGTTCAATACGAGGGTAATAATATTTGTGATTGAGAGCGGTTAACTTTGTTTCAATATTGTTTAATAGTTGAAGTACAATTACACCCAAGAACATAGTAGTCTCTTTCTTATGCTTTGTTAAACAGTGTTTGGTTCATTTTACCAGTGGCACTTATCCTTTTTTATGTGCTGCTGATATTTCTAGTCAGTTTCTCAAGTATCTAATATATTCTTTTGATGCAGCTTCTAATTTGGATGTTAGCAATAGCTATGGAGGTTGGAGAATTGATGACACAGACAACAGTTTTTCCACTCAACCTTTCAAGATAAAATATGCAAAACAAGATGTTCTGATATCAATTATGATTTCTTTTAACCTTTCTATGGGTAAATGTGTGGTACTCTCTCTCTCTCTCTCTGCACCTTAGTATAGCAGTTTCTCAGCTGCTTTGCATCTTTATACTACTGAAATGAATTTTGAATTTTCCCTTTGCCTTTAGGTGCCTCCAAGATCAGCAGCTATTCTAAAGTTTGAATTAATGTATGCACCATTTTTGGAGAAGGGGTAAGTTAAGCTTCCATATTCTGTTAGATTGAAAGACCTCACCCAGTTTGCTGAGGAGGGGACGGCTGGGCGGCCCTTGTAGTCCCAGGCGTCAGTAATGGCGTCGTGCACTTGAGATTGAGGAAGAGTTGATTCAACATTCATCTTTTTGTTTTTTTTTTCTTTATGGCTTTTTTTACTAACTTTTTCCAAAGGGTTTGGAGGATATGTAGGAAACAAAAATGAATGTTGAATCAACTTGTACGGGTTCATCATTCTCTAAGAGTTTTTTACTAACTTTTTCCCGGTCGTCAGATTATAGACAACATTGTCACTGTCCAGGAGGTGCTTCATTCCATGAATGTTCTACGCTCTAATAGATGGATGATCTGGAAGATTGACCTCTCTAAAGCACACGATCGTATCCGTTGGAGCTTTCTCAAAATTAAGTGTTGTTGCAAGCTGGGATCATGTCTCATCTTGTAGAGGTTATCATGTTAAGCCAAACGAGCGGGAAACTAATGTTCTTTGGCAGTGTTGTAATGCGGGCACATTTACTCCTACTAGAGGCGTGAGACAAGGCAGCCCATTATTCTTTGCCAATGACTTGGTGCGTTTTGCGAATGCCTCACCGATTGTTGTGGGATCATATAACAAGGAAGATAAGATTATAGATTTAAGTTTCTTATTTTATGCAATAATACTTCAATATACATTCTAGTAGTAAATATATCGTATTTAAATGGGCCAAATGGCTAATTAATGGGCTAAAATCTACCCAATCAATGTGATTACGTCCGATTTAGGAGGCCGGTTACCATTTGTCAAGTCCGAAATTCATATTTTATACGATGTCATTTTCTAATAATCCCATCAAACCAAAAATAATGCATCTCCAACTAGGACAAGTTACTACTGTAGTATTAAACTAATCTTCATGAAAATGAATTTTACAGAGATGAACTCTTTGATCAAAAGTTGTAAAGCTACCAAACTTGGAAAATCTTTGCATCACTCAACATAACAGAAAATATGGAAGTTTGGTTAGTAATAGCGGTTTCAGTGTGCTTAGCCGCTCTACTCAAGGCCATCTTCGACACAAGATCCAAGCCATCTGTAACAATTCACCTCCCACCAGGCCCCACCGCGATCCCTCTCATCTCCGGTTTCCTATGGCTCCGCAAATCCACGCCGGAGCTACAAAAGACCCTCCGATCACTCCAACAAAAGCTGGGGTCCGCCATCGTAACCCTCCCCATCTTCCCATCCAGACCGTTCATTTTCATCTTCAGCCGTTCACTCGCCCACAAGGCTTTGATCGAAAACGGCGCCACTTTCGCTGACCGACCTAAGGCCCTCATCACCGGAAGGATCTTTACCAGCAACCAACACACCATCAGCTCCGCCGGCTATGGAGACACGTGGCGCGTCCTCAGACGTGATCTCACCTCCCGTATCCTACACCCGGCTACGATCAAGCGTTTCTCCTCTGCTCGCTCTTGGGTCCTCCAAGCCCTCATTCAGCGTCTCCGAGAAGCCCAAAACGATGCGTTTTCGCCGGTCAAAGTGGTTGACCACTTCCGACACGCGATGTTCTGCCTCTTGGTCTTCATGTGCTTCGGCGAAAGGCTCGATGACGACCAAATCCGCAAGATCGAAGCCGTTCATCATCAACTGCTCTTGGGTTTCTCTCGATTTCGAATCCTCAATTTATATCCGTGGATTACCAAATTAATTTTTTACCGGAAGTGGAGGGAGCTCTATGATCTCAAGAAGACCCAAAACGACGTCGTCATCCCTCTAATTAGAGCACGAAGGCAACAACTCTTTCAACTCAACCAAAACGACGACGTTGTTATCCCTGCCTACGTGGACTCGCTGGTGGAATTGGAGTTTTCGGACGACGACGGCAGAAAGAAAAGGAAGATGACGGAGGAAGAGATGGCGGTTGTGTGCACGGAGTTCCTAAACGCCGGCACGGACACATCTAGCACAGCTCTCCAATGGATAATGGCCAATTTGGTAAAGAATCAGCAAATCCAAACCAAATTGTTCAACGAGATTTCGGAAACCGTGGGCCCACACTCAGAAATCAAGGAAGAGGATTTGGCCAAGATGGAGTATCTGAAGGCGGTGGTTCTCGAGGGCTTGAGAAGGCACCCGCCGGCACATTTCTTACTCTCACACGCCGTGACACAACAAACGGAGTTAGATGGTTACGTGGTCCCCAAGAACGCGGTGGTCAACTTCATGGTGGCGGATATGGGGTGGGACCCGGAGGCGTGGGTGGACCCCATGGAGTTCAAGCCCGAGAGGTTCTTATTAGGAGAAGGGTTTGACTTTGACTTGTATGGGACGAGGGAGATCAAGATGATGCCGTTTGGGGCGGGGAGGAGGATTTGTCCTGGATTAGGGCTGGCCATGTTTCATTTGGAGTATTTCGTGGCAAACCTAGTGTGGGAGTTTGAGTGGAAGGAGGTGGGTGGGTACGAGGTTGATTTGTGTGAGAAGCAAGAATTTACTGTTGGTATGAAGCACCCTCTTCATGCTCAAATTAGTGCTAGGTCTCGTCCGTGAATGGCTTCACATTTTATATATGTACAGTATGTAGTACTTTGGTTTGTTCAAGATGATTTAATTTGTTGTACAATTAATAATATCTAGCTTATGTGGCTTGTAAATAATGCTATAAAAACTAGTGTAAATAAATACTCGTGCGTGCCTAGCTAAATGGATTATGGAATAATTAAGTACAATTAGTATATAATGAATGTTATAAGTGGTGCGATGATTACACTCAGGGGCGGATGCACCCCATGCCCACTGGGATTTTCAAAAAAAAAAAAAAATATAGTAAAAAGTAGGTTATTTGATACTCCCTCTGTTTAGTTCGTTCTATTTATCATTCTAGACTTAATTGTTTGTTTAGTTTTATTTATCCTTTTAGATATTTTGTTCATAATTTTTCAATATTAGCTTTTTTATTTATCCAATCAAAAGCAAGACATATTAGACGTATTCACCATTTACCTTTTATTAATATAAATTTAATAGGGGATAATTAGTAAGAATAGGACATGTCTTAATATATGTGCATTATACTTTAAGGACAAATAAAACTAAACGAAGGGAGTAAAAACTAGTTTATTTGGTCAGAAGAAAGCCAATTAATTTTTCATATATATAAAATATATTAAATGATTTTTTATACCGAAAATTACTAAATTTTATGAAAAAATACAAAATTTTCTATATAATTTTTTTTATATATAGAAAAATATAATTTTTTCCAATATTTTATAAAAAAAAAATTCCTGTCTTCACCAGGAATTTTTCTTTTGCCAAAAAACTACCCAAAGGAATTTAGCCCCCACTGGCGCAAATTCCTGGCTACGCCACTGATTACACTACAAAAAATTATGGATTTAACGACTAACGACCATACCGTGGTCGGTAAATGTTTAGTCACCAAGAGTATTAACAACCACTGTGACAGTGGTTTGATTCATGCTATTCGATCTTCTATACATAGGATGTTCATCCACTAATTCATTCATTTTGTGTAATTGATTTTTGCAACAAAAAAAATAGAATTCTTCCTTAATTTCTTTCTTCTTCTTCAATAACAATGGTATCAACAAAAACATGGAATCAGTCCATTCCTTTCTCAAAAAATGAACAAAAATATTTCTCCAATGGTGAATTCTACTAATCCTAGCCCTCAAAATCTTCATCCATTAAATCGAGATCCTCAAAATCCATGGAATCGTCCTCCTCCTCGTGATCCTCTTCGATCCATGGATGAGCTCTTTCTTCATCACAACGATCATGCGAGCTATGTTCAGTCGACTCTTCTCTCCTTGATGACAGGAATCATGCTCCTTGGTGGCTATCAGTCGAGGTGTCTTTTCTTGAAAAGACCATGCTTGAATTCCTCGATCACCAACACTTGCGTTTGTCCTTCTGTAGAACTACAAGCTCATGATCTGAAGACTCCTCTACTTGTGGAATTGGCCCTACACTAGAGTCACTTTCAGTGTTGAACTGTAAAGCACTAGAGGAGTGCCTTGTATCAAACTAACTCGTTCTCCTCCTCTTGTTAATCATTGATTGCCTCGTAAAATTTACCAGTGGGTATGCACTTGTGGGATTGTCTTGTTAGGTACCTGGCTGAATTCTCATTTGAAGGAATCAAAATTGTTAAAAACAAAATTCTTTGTTAAAAGTGATTACCTTTGAAGTTATTACTTTATATTCTCTTGGTTGTATAAGCAATAACTTATAACCTTAATCCCTCGAGATAACCCAAATAATATAACATACTTTTGCACTCTTGGTTAGTAAGATACAATTAACCAAATTCTAACAAAAAAAATATCTCTCTTTTTTTATAATAAAGATCTTTACTTCAATTCAAAATTAAAGGATAAGAGATTCATGTAGTGAAAAAGATATATTATTTATATTTGTGAAGATGATGTTCCCATATGGGATTAAATCAATGAATTGGAAGGAATTAACGGGTTGTTGGTTTTTTTTTATACTTTGATTAAATATATCCGATCATGATTCCCTTTAAGCGGCGATAGCATGGGGTTTTGAGCCCAATAACAGAAGAAAATGGATCTATTTATCAAATAGGCAATTGTAATTATGACTTCCCCATATGGAAAATCTCACTCCAACACTTATGAGCATGAACTTTGCTTTTTTAAGCAAGGTCAGGTTCCTTCTCTCATCATTTCATTCTATTGAGGTGTGCTAGAAACAGTCAAGTGCCTTTTAGTGCTATGTAGTTTGCAGAACTCATTAAAAATTCTATAATAGAAAATCTAGGTCATATAGCTCATTAAAAATTCTATAATAGAAAATCTAGGTACCACAAGGTATTGCATATTCCGCATGGTGTCCAAATTTTTTCGAAATTCCTCATGTAATTTTAAGGCTGTAACCTCCAAGTCTTATACAACACAAAAGCACTTGAAATTTTGCCAGTTTTTTTTTACTTAAATAAATAAAATCACCATATTTTAAGAAAAATTTAAAAAGCTGCCAAATCTTATGTTAGAAAACCATCGAATTTTATTACATTTAGGAAAAATGTAAAAAAAATCCTCTTTTTATCTCATTTTTCATGAAATCATATATTATTATTTTAAATAATTATATGATTTTTTATTCTTATAAAAAGCACCACCTTTTTCAAATTTATATTATAAAAATAATTTTAAAATTATCAAAAGCACATGTAGAGCTGTCAAAAGCTGACCCGACCTGAACCGCCCGAAAAATTTAGGGTCAAGACCCAAAAATTTGAACCCCAAACCCAAAATAAACCGAACCCGATAGACCCGAAACCCGTTGGGTTCAAACCCGAAAAAATCGTTGGGTTGACCCATTTGTTATATTTTAAGAATATATAATATATTTTGAAAATTATAATATATTTTATTATTAAAATATATAAAAATAATAGATTTATTATTAAATATCATTTTCTAAACAAAAAATATTTTAATAATTATAAAAAAATCAATTTTCTTGACTTGTTAGGTCGACTCGCCCCGCCCGACAACCCGCAATAACCCGACCCGATTTGACCGATGACCCGTTACGACCCGAACCCGAAATAACTGAACCCAAACCCGACCCGACCGACCCATTTGACACCTCTAAGCACATGCAATTTTGAAAAAAATAAACAAATCCACCATTTTCTATTTCTTGAAACAAAATTTAAACTTGGCATTTTTATAAAAGTTCTCAATGTAAGGGGGGATTTTTTTTTTTGAAAAATGTGGGTGTATCTTAAAATTATAATAAAAGGAGTGTAAAATTGGATTTTTAAAATTTTTCTAAAAAATAGTATTAGGTTTTGCTATTAAATACATAAATTAATTTTATGTAATTAAGTACAAATATGACTAACTTATAAATATTTTTTTTTATAATACTTCGAGGTTATCACACAGATAGGGATGGCAATCTCACCCGTACCCGATGGAAATCCGACTCATCCGATCCGAAAAAGCGGGTGAAAACCCGAATAAAGTAGGGTGATGGATGGGTATGGATGAAGGCCCTTCACCCATCAACCCGACCCGATGCACCCGATTATATATATAATCATGTTAGATATGTATAAAAATTACTAATATTAAAATTTAACTTGTGGTTATTGCTCCAATTTTGCATTTAAATATTACTTATGCATTTTGAATTTCTTCTTATATCTTATTTATATAATATTATTTGATATACAAACGAGAATTTTGTATTACATGTGTTAAATTATTCTAAATTCACATCACTTGTTATATAAATGTATATTTTTCAATCATCAATGGACGACCCGACCCACCCGAATCACCTGACGGATGATGGATGGATGCACCCGAATTGGTTAACGGATGGATATGAATCATCCTCCATCCGACCCGAACTCGACCCATTGCCATCCTTACACACAGACTTTGCAAAACCTCAAATATATCATGTAGAACTTCAGAAAATCTTGGACACTACATAGGATATATAATATCTTGTGGTTACCGGGTGAAATTTTCCGTTAAATCTTTTAACCTCTTTCGTTTACAAAGTGTGGTTACATTTCCTTGACCTTGATATAATGTACCTTTTTTTGATAAGGAAAGAAGTTAGGGAGGCCGCTAACATGCTAGCGATTCCCCTAGAGCATCATGAAGGATGAGGTTCCGAAGAACCAGATCAACTGTAAGAGGGACGGAAGAGACACGTCGAAACGATATAGCAATGTAGTCCGCCACTGAGTTGCACTCCCGGGTGACATGGACAATACTCTAACGCCGAAAACGGGCAAACAGATAGTGGATATCAGCACGTAACATCTCGATCTCCCAAGGACAGCGCCAATCGCCAAGAATGGCCTTGACTAGCTGAAGATTGTCGCCTTCAATTTGGAGGTGGGAAATGCCACGTCGGGTGGCCTCTAAGATTCTCTGTCGTAAGGCGATGGTCTCGGACATCAGTACGGACTGTCGACCAATCAGTCCGCCATCAAAATGAATGGGGTCTCCGCTGCAATCCCTGAGGACATACCTGAAAGACGCCATCCCCTCCGCATTAACTGCACCATCAAATTAAGTTTAGTGAAGTTAGTTATGGGCTTTCTCCATTTAGCGCGATGTCTTTTCTTCTTTGCGACCTGGTCACTAGCAATAGGGTCAGTGACAACATTCGTTTTGGTGTTGTGCCACTCCTTTATTTGGTTGTGAATAAACTTGCAGAGTTTATCATTTTGGATTGTTTGGTTGGAGTCGGTAGAGTCAAAAACAGCTTTATTTCTGAAAAACCAGAAACTCCACCAAGAATAAATGAGGTTCTCCATTTCAAAGTTGGACAACAAAGCTCTAATCTCATCCAGTATCTGAGCAGATTTTTTGTCCTCTATCTTAATTAGGTTGATAATCCGAGCAATTTTAGGGTCGATGTCGTGGATAGTATCTTTGGTACGCTTGCATTCAAGTAGAATGTGGTTGATGTCCTCGTTGGGTTAATCGCATGGGACACACCCCTGAACGACACTAATGTGATTTTCGGCGAGTCGGCATTTCGTGGGCAGACTATTTCTAGCAATCTTCCACACGAAGTTTTTCATTTTTGGGGTTCTCCCATATTCTTATGAATTTACTGCATAGTCAAGTGGGTGGAGTATCAACTGTTCTTACTTGGTTGCCAGTACAGTCTGATTTAACCTATGTTTACCCAAAAAAAAACCCATAGTTTCACCTTCATGCGGCCAAGATCATTTTTATATATCAACTTATGGAAAGTCTTTTTCTAATATCAAACAAATTGCAGATTTTTTTAAAAGAATAAAATTATGCTACAGTACGCAATTACGGCTTTACCTTCTTGGCTTCTTTCCCGCTGCTTTCGCTGTCCATTTGGTTGTAATTTTTATCCTTTTCATCTTAAATTAGAGAATTAACTTAGCTTTTAATTTTTCAAATTTCTTTGAAAACGAAGTGAGACAATGAGAGTAAGTAGAACCCTGAATCAAAATCAAATCAGTGAACAAAGTGAAGACTTGAGGAGGAGAGAGAATATAGAGAGGGTGAGAAGAATCAAAATCAGACGAGAGTCCTCGCTTTCAAATCTACAACTCCCTTTCGTTTC
The DNA here is from genome assembly GCA_964016875.1 of Fallopia convolvulus. Classification (NCBI taxonomy): domain Eukaryota; kingdom Viridiplantae; phylum Streptophyta; class Magnoliopsida; order Caryophyllales; family Polygonaceae; genus Fallopia; species Fallopia convolvulus. The sequence continues at coordinate 32,998,708 of OZ024733.1, forward strand.
TTCGCAAAGCTCTGGTGGATTGTGTGGTGGGCAGCTACACCATTACAATTCCCATTTTGGTAAGGTTGCTAATGGCGGTGCTACGCCCTCCATTTCCCTTGTGCATTCTTCCTTGTGAAACCCTCAATTTTACAGAATTGAGATAGTATGGTACAGCAAAATCTTGCTTGATTGGTTTGGAATTGATTGATTTGGAACATATGGGGAATTGATCATTCCTTTTTTGGTGTATGTCATCATTATTGTCAATTTTAGTCTTCTGATTTGGCTGAGTCAAGGATATTCTTAAATTACTTGGATTTCTAAGCAAGCTGCTGAGAATTTACATGGTATGTTGAAGGAAATTTAATACATTAGCTGCAAGAATTCTGCTTAAATTCTCAGGAAGGTGTTTACCATTTGGCTTGATATATCAACCATCAAGTCTGAAAACTTCTTCATATACTTTTGCGCGTCTTTTTCATTATGGTTTTGATGTAACCCCTACTTTTCATTTCTGATTACAATATTTCTTTGGGGGGTCAGAATTCTGATTACAACACGGTCCACAGAACTGTATATCTTTCTTCTTACTCAATCTTGGGTATTGGTTATTTCATGAGATTGTACAAATTAAACATGTGATCTACATCATACCATTTTAGTAGTAAATTAAACTATAGTGTTATGGTTTATGATGTTCAGTCATACTAAATAGTGTGAACATTTTGAGTCTTTTGACTGGAGATCATGTTCAACTGAAACACGGATACTGCTTAATCAGTTTCATATTGTGTTTTCTTTGACTTTTGAGGTTTTAATATTTTCATATATAGAGATAATACGAGTCTATGTCAGTGTCATGCTAGGATATCTTTTTCTTGTTAATTCTACTTTAGTTTGAGAAAGAAAAAAACTATAGTTGTTGAAGACTTCAAGGTCATTCGACCAAAAAAAAAAAGACTTCAAGGTCAATGGAGCATTATATAGTACTCCTCAGCATTACTTGTTCAAAATGTTGTTTCTCTGAAGGTGTTTTGGAAACTACAATCCATATATGAATCAGAATATTTCTCCAAAGGTGATTCTTCATCAGAAATGTCATTTCTAACATTTTTTCTTGAGATGTGACCTACTGACCTGCATAATCCTCAACTACGAATGTTTTATAACATACTGTGTTGAAAATGCTTGGAAAGAAGAGTAAATTTCCTCCTAACTTACCTTTCCCCCCCTTTTATACTGAAAATCTGTTGTGGGATTTCTGCTTCATTCTGACTCGTATCCGAGTTTGCATTTGATCCTCAACTGGTCTGATTGTTTTGCTACTTTTGTGATCCCTCAGTTGCTGGATGGGCTTCACTGTACCTAGAAGATGAAGAAAACACTTCATGGACCCTGAGGTCGGGTGAAGTATTCCCTTTTTTTCGCCTGTCATGCAGTTCTCGCATTTTTTTGCCATCAATTGCTCATTATTGTTTTCCCTTTTATTTTTCCGTTTCCATTTTTTTCTCATGCTTTATGGTGGTGTTTGAGCTGTATGCATTTCATGCTTTGTACCTGGTCTTCTGAAAGTGTGATGGGTGGTGTGAGGGTTCAGTATTCACTTCATTTGACAAGTGGAAGAAGTATTTGTTATGCCAGAAGGCGTTACCAAGGAGATACCTTAGGGATAGAGTTAGCTTTTTCGATTATTTTTGGCATCTTGGTAGTGAGAGCCATGTGGCAATTGTTTGTAAGCAAATCGAACTAAATTGCTGAAGGATTAAGCTACTGATTTGGGATGACCTGCTAAACTATTCGATAGATTTAGCTAAGAGATGCTTAGACCCTTATTTTCAATTATGATAATTGTCACTTTTTCTCATATGCATAAGATTCCTTGCTGACAAGTCTGTTCTCTCCCACAAAGGTAAATAAATACCTCTTAAGAACACAGGAGAAGGCAGCTAATTGCATCCCGTATCAGATCATATCCTTCATGATGGGGAGTCATCCCTGGAATACCCATACGATCCCTCCTGATCTGTCTGCAGAATTATTCCCTGGTCTTTCTTATGAGGAAGCTGTTGAAGACCAGGTATCTTCTTCTCTGTTATCTTTTTTTTGGTATGTAATTACTTGTTGTTTCCTTTCTTGACTCTGATTTTCCCTCTGATTTTCCTTTTCCAGGAAACCCTTTATGAGGCACTTAAAATAATTGCCAGTGATCCTACAGCTATAGCATCCAGCAGTCAGAGAAGCATTGGACAAGATCAGAGCTCTCCGTCATGGGATGAATCCCATCTTTCGGAAAATGTTGACATTGACTTGCAGTTAGCTTTGGATGAGGCTATGGCCAGATCTTTGCAGGCGCTGGAGGATGGAGTTGATGAAATGTCTATCTCTGGTACTGGGGTTCATAATGCTACTGGTGAGTAAGAAAGCTGCTTAGCTTTGTTCCAACATTTATATACTGTTTCCATAAAGTTGTTTTTGCATGTATTGTATTCTACGAAAAAAGCATATCGGTATCATTTGGTATGTTGTGGTTCAAACTTGGGATTTAGGCTTAGGGATTTCATTTTTCATTTTAAATCATGCAAAACTTGATGTCCTTGCCAATGTAAAAGCATTTAATGTAGTAAAATATCATGTTGAGGCTGTGTGATTACCGGAGATCCAAATTCACTATCCAATTCCTTCTCCTTTTGACATTAGCCGTGCACAGTAATTTACCCAGATGTCTAGAATTGAAATCCATCTCAGGGTTCCAATCACTGTAAATGACATCAGTGGTCTCTAGTATTAGTATATGAAGGTTTATAGTTAAAAGTTCTCAAGAACAAATATGGTGGCTTATCTATAAGGCAAAGGAACAACTACTTGATCCACCTCAAGGCCTTTGGATAACATAAAAGTTATGTTATACCTGGAAATATAACTTCTCAGATACCAGAAAACACAATAAATGATTTAGTATTTCAGAATAACCGCACCAGAAAGAGCAGATTACCCATATATGGATTAGGGAAAGCATAGAAAACTTCCCATATGTACTTACATATAGTGGCTTTAGATGCTTCAGGGAACAGGATAAAGGGATTTATCATCTGTTTGCCTTTTACTCTTCCTGCCAAAGATCATCACATTGCTGACGGACACAGTGTTAACACTTTCTCTCCCCTGTCCTGAGCAGTTTAGTTTGATTTGATTTATTTGGTAAAGGTAAGGCTTTTTATATAGGGCATGCATGTATTGCTTTTAATTTTGGTTGCACCTGTCTAAAACCTTCATGACAAATTTCTCTTATGATGCGACTGATGTCAGTAAGATAAAAGCCTTGGCTGACATATGGGCTATGTATCTAATCCTTCAGTATTTGAAAGAATGCTTACAATGGCATTGTTTTTGCTACCTATTGTATAAATCTTAAGATACTGTATGTTTGTTTCCTGACCAAATGATGGTTCCAGTTGTGTGCAATAAATAACCCCATATATTTGATTTAATAAGCATTCTTTGTCTGAGATTTGCTTGCTTTACATATATTTCTGCCTGTCATTTTCTGCTATCCAGGTCATAATTGTTCTCCTTTAAGCATGATTTTAGGTAGCTCCACCTTTTGTTTTTATTTGCAGCATTATGCTAAGGCTTGAAGAGAAAGTTGTTCATGCATGCAGCAAAAGTCATGTGAAATTCCATTTTTTCATTTTGCATTTCTAATTGGTCCACAAGGAGGTATCTTGATCTGTAAATTGAGATACTTACATGCTTATATAACAACATGAGGTGCGAGGTAAGAGAAGAGAATCAAGTTCTGTTGTTTAGAGTGCTTTTTTTTGGACAAAGGGAGGTGGAGGTTGTCTGTAATTTAAGCTCTCAAGGTTTATTATATAAACTCCTTCAAGTCAAGTAATTTGTGAAGTGCTTTTCATCTTAGTTTTCCTTCTCATCAAAATAAGACGTCCATCTCTTCCATGTTCTTTTATAACTCTATTCATCTTCTTGCGTATACCTCTTCACTCATTAAATTTAAATGCACTACAACGTGAAGATGATTTACCAGCAATTAAATTGTGAGACATAAATAGTCAGGAATGCTATTTCAGCTGCAGCTCTGTTTTTACTCAGCCTCAATCAGGCTGTCTTTATCTATCTCTGTTCCAAATGATATTTATCCTTTTTGAACTGGCTTAGAATATAATGAAATCGTATTGGTGTTGAACTTTAGTGATTCCACTGAAGAGTTAACTATGCCTTGTGAAACCAATTTCCATTTATGAACAAATTATTCCATCCTGTTTTTATATCTAGGGTTTAGACCTGCAAATCAATTATATCTTTATTACCTCTGCTATTATCTCAGTATAGTATTGTCATAATCAAATTTCTGGTTTTCTAACTTTTGTCCTTTCATATGTCTATCAATTATGAGAAGATGCATAATTGTGGATTGTTTGGTTTGGACCTGTCTTTATTTTCTGGTGGAATTAACCACTGATTTATCATTGTTATGGTGGATGTCTATACAAGTGCTCTCATTGTCTTCCTTTTCTCTTGTTTTCTTTGTCCTGTTCTCACTCTCTCATTCATAGTTTACAGCAATATCTGTTGACATCTGGTGAATATTAATGGTTAAATGTTACATGTAATTTAGCGCCCCTAAGCAGTGTCTAAATTTATGGTCTTATATAAGAACATTGTCTAGTTCCTAGTGCGTTTTCAAATATGTTCATGATAACTCTACAAATGATATATTTTCTGCAAGCTAGATTTGTATACATCAACAACATCTACCTAGGTGGATCCCGGTACAAGCGGGATCTGGGGGGTCGAGATGTAGGTACTCTTGCCCTGAGTGCAAACTAGATTTGTATATTGAAGAATAAAAAATCTCACAATGTGGATAAGAATAGTGTTCAGGGTATAACTTATGCTTTGCGATTAAAGCATCTACTATTATTCACATCATTCTGTTCGATATCTTTTCTGATTTTAAACCAACCTCAAAATCCAAAAATTTCCCCCTCCCTCGAAAAAGTGAAATGAACGCTACCTTTGAGCCTTGTGCATGTAAGAGCCTTTTTTGCTTCAATAATATAGATGGGCTCATCTTTTATTTTTTATTTCTGATTTGGATATTGCCTACTTTGTTCTTCAGAAAATGAGGGAGATACTTCTGGAAATACTTCTGCAAATGCTTCTGCTAGTATCTCTGCAAGTTCATCTGCTGTGGTATTGTGTAAACTCTTCTCATTTCGTTCTTTTTAGTGTTTTCAAACCTAATGTTAGAGGAGAATTTTGCCATGTGTAGGGCCAGAATGACGATGAAGCTCTTCCAGAAATGACATATGAGGTACATTTGTCACTATGCTTTTTTGTTACTTCATCTTAGCTATAATGATTTTGAACTGGGTTGAAATTTGATTTGTTTTTGCCCCCTTTGTGCAGATATTTTTTACTTATAACTAGACATCTAAAAAAAATTACACTACTAGTATGCTGAAAATTTTTAAGTAGAATAAGCATCGACGACGACAAGTAGCCAGTGGCCACAACTTAGGCAGGCAAAATTATTTTCTTTTCAGCTATGTTTGGGCAATGGCTATAAGATGTATCTATGATAACTTGATGGAGTATACTTCTTTCTTATTGTAATCTTCTCAAAGTCTCTCTTGTGCTTGATTTGACAAGTTCCCTCCTTTCTTAAGGACTTGGTTATAATCATACATTACATGGCTTATTGTAAATGGGTATTTCTACTTGTTTGTAATCTGGGAACTAGTTTACAGTCATAGTACGTCAATATATTATAGCCATATTACCTAGATCAAGATGTAAAGAATTTTATTTCATGCATTCGATTGCATTGAGATTAAATCTGACATTCAGGAATTGCTATCACTTGGAGAGGCGATTGGCACAGAGAGCAAAGGTCTGTCACAAGGTGACATAGACACTTTGCCAACTTTCAAGTTCAAAAGTGGATTATTCATTAAGAAAGGCAAACCTGGAGAGTAAGATTATCCCTCTTGTACTTCACAATTCACATAGTTTGATTTACAGGTGTTTTCCACAGGAATGAAATAGGTCTTGGTTGTGACTGAACTCATGTACCACCTGTCTGCAAGAATTACTGCAAAATAGACAAAAGATGCAATCCTCTATAATATCTACCATGTCACTATCTTTTGTAAATTACTGCATTTTTCATGTGCATTTTCTTGCTTGATGACAACTGACAAACAGTACATATGTACAACCAAAGCTTCATGCACAGAGACCAGCCCTGCACAATACAAAATTGTTCTGCATTATTACTTTTCTAAGTGACTTCAAGGAATAACTCCTCTTCATGTCTGTAATAATCTGCAGTTAAATGGAAAAAACTTGAATGCATAAGTTTCGTGGCGTTGACTCTAATATGCTTTTGAGATTGTTAGTTTTAGAACCACAGAGACAACAGGAAGTGCATTCTATATAATTTGCCAACTGTTGTAGTCTTGTGGTTCTTGTTGACATTGATGTATTGTGCATTCACCAAATTAGTGTTTTGTTGATAGATATGCTTACTAGTGTTTCATAGTAGAAATCTGTCAGTGCCAATGAAAACATAAAAGCACTATGTTGTTAGTGGCATGCACACTAGTGATAATTTATTTGCATTCTGATTAGCTCAGTTGTCTAATCAAGCCCAGTGCCCTGTTCATTATCTTTTGTTGTATTTAGATGTGAAATTCTCGTACCGATGCCCTGAGGGCTGTGCCCAGTTGCTCATTACATTTTATCTGTAATAATTACTAATAACAGATTTTTTTTCCAGCTGTCCAATCTGTATTTCGGAATATCGGCACAATCAATACCTCACCACATTACCATGTGCCCACCGTTACCACACAAAATGTATCAACCGTTGGTTGAGTGAAAACAAGGTACATTTTCTACCCCACCCACAAAAGTATCTGCCATCATATTGTACAACTGTAGCATCTCATTCCAATGCTGACTAGGTGTTGTTTCCTGGCATAGATGACATCTTTCACCTTAAAAATGAACTATAAGTCAAACACTCATGTATCTTCTATTTTGTATAGTAAACATATTCTAATCTTGTTATTGTCACATTCCAATCTATTTTCCTGGTGAAATGAAGGATTAACATGACGTTTTTATCATGGTAGAACTGTCCAATATGCCAGATGGAGGTCAATTTGTCATCTTAAAAGAAAGTGGAGGCATTGATTCCAGAAGTGTATAGTTTTCCTGTTCGCCTCCATTTGAATCTGCAACTTCTTTGTTCTGTGGTAAAACCATGTGTGTTTTCATCCAGCTAGTTCCTTGGAAACTATGGTTCAGTGGTAACAATTAGTATGGTTTTTCAGTGTTGTTCTTTAGACTCAGCATTCAGATATGCCAAAAGTAGTGCTTACTGCTTGCTATGGCTTTTCCCCTCTGTTCTCTGCTCTTTGGTTAAAATTACTCATCCTGTGGCTTGGTTGTAAATGTCATTAGGTGAAACGTCGATTGGGAATGAGTTGATTAAAATTGCATTATATGTATCATTGTCAAGCCTTCCTAGCTTAGAGTAGGAATGACTTGTAAACTCGTCGTGCTTAGAGCATCTTCATTGGTGATACTTAGATTATCACAACTTAAAAGGAAAAAAATGTCAGAAAATTAAAAAAAAATGTCAGATTTTTTTAAAGTCTCAATATACTCATTGTGAGAGAATATTTTATCACACCCATCTTACTGACATTCTTTCATTTTTTTTAATACTCCTTCCGTTTCTTAAAATATGTCCTTTTAGCCCATTTTCCATTTTTCATAAAACATGTCTTTTTAATATTTTTTCCCACATTTTTCCAAATTTATCCTTACTTTATATGAGTAATAATTACTCTAAACAATTTTCTATGAGAGGTTAAGAGTACACATTTTTCCAAATGTAGGGGTAATTTGGGTAAAAAGCACATTTCTTAATAGTCGTGTAGTGGGCTAAAAAAAGACAACTTTTGAGAAACGGATGGAGTAATTAAAAACTTAATTTGAGTTTCATCATTGTAGATGCTCTTATGAATTTGATCCCTTGTCCTTAGACCTGTCAATCGGGTTGTGTCGGGCGGGTTTGGGTTCGGTCATTTCGGGTTCGGGTCGTTATGGGTCACAGGTTAAACCGGGTCGGGTCGATGCGAATTTTCGGGCGGGTTGGGTTGACCAGCATGTCAAAAACAAAGAATTTTTTATGATTGTTAAAATAGATTTTTAATTAAATAATAATATTTAATTATAATATATTATTTTTTATGAATTTTAATAACAAAATATATTATATTTTTTAAAATAAATTTTATACATTTAATAAATATACTAAATCGGTCAACCCAACGGATTTTAGGTTTCAACCCAACGGGTTGCGGGCCTATCGGGTTTCGGTCCACTTCGGGTTTTGGGTTCAAATTTTCGGGTCTTGATCCTAAAGTTTTCGGACAGTTCGGATCTGGTTTGGAGGTCGGGTCAACTTTTGATAGCTCTACTTGTTCTAGATGTAACAATCTAGTATCTCCTATAAAAAAACATACCAATTATGCAACACCCCACCTTTTTAGTTTGCAATTCTCTATTTTCTATTTATTACAAAATAAGCCCAAATTAAAGCCTCGTTTTAAAGAAGACTAGGGTTTTACGATTCCCCCTATCTTCACTCAAAACTCTTTGAATCTCCATTCAAAATCCTCTTTTAACGTTCAAACCGCTCTCGCTCACTCGCTCGTCGATTTTGACCTTCGTCGGGCATTTATGCGATTCATCCTGCAGCGTTCGGACGGAGCACACAAATTTTTCGCGTGCATACAAATTTTGCACGCAACAATTTGATGTGCATTTCTTATATGCACACAATCTTTTTGCGTGCACTGCTTCTTTGCACACAAACTTCATGTGTGCACTGCTATTATGCACAATTGTTTTGCACGCAATCCGCGCACGTGCATGTACAACTGCGAAAAAAAAAACGCTTATATGAATGGTGAACATACCATGTAATCTCGATTATGTAACTCATATTCGGAGTTTCTTTCATTATTACTCGATATTCTTTAAACAATAAGAGTATGAAGAGATTTAGATTTGAATTAGAGCTGTGTATAATAGAGAATGAGAAGGGAAGGAGGAAAAAGTAAATTTGGACTGATTTTGTAATTTTAGAAAAATTAAAAGTTGCAAACTAATTTTAAAAATGCTGCATAACAGACCCTAAAAAAATAAATCGAATGAATTTGATTTATAGATTAAAGTTGGGTTCGGATTATAATTCTCTATGTCTTGTTTTATTGCTCCTATCCGTGTAGTGAATAAGTTGGGAACAGTATTTTTACAAATATACTCTTTAAAAATGTTGATTAGGATGAGTAGTTAATAAGGAAAAATGTAGTAAAATTAGAGTATTTGTGACTTGAGAGCATCTCCAAGAAAATATCCATTTTCTTGAAAATGGTGAATTTAAAGAATTTGATATGTGTTTTAAGTCCAACAATTTTTCCATATATTTCTCTAAAATGGAGAGATTCTCCAAAATAGGACTAGACATCTCTACATTTAGGGAATTCCCCAAAAATATTTAAAGAATGCATTAAATGTATATGTAATCATGTCTTCTTCCAATTGACTAAATTATATTTTATAGCATTATATATATATATAATATTAATATAAATATGATTCTTCAAAATGGAGAATTTGTTGGAGTTAGGGGATAAAATTTTTAGAGAATATGGAATTTTGTTCTCTATTTTAGAAAAATTTATAGAGAATTTGTTGGAGATGCTCTGATTATTACTAGTGGCATGTCAATTACTATTTTTATTTTGGAAGGAGATGTAGTACTATCCGAAATTTTATTAAGACATAAAAAGGGCTAAATAGTCAACAAACACGGAATAGCCCGACTCCTAACACCATCAAACAACAATAAACTAATCTCCGCAGGCGGGGCACTCAACACATGAAAATCGACATGAAAATTAAAAGCAAGGGGCGCGAGACAATTTGCTACTCAGTTTGCCTCACGGTACACATGGTGGATCCGAACAATTTAGTTCCTACTAATTATGCCTTGGCAACCGTTACTAGGTTGAAGAATGGATGGGTGCTCTCGATAGACTTTCCCATAAGAGTGATCGCTAACTTGGAATCGGTTTTCACCTCCACTTGCCAAAATCCATCATTCCATGTAAGTTTGAGACTTTGGAGCACTCCCCATAACTTGGAATCAATTCCTACTATTTTTTTATTTTCCTTTTTGGGGAAACCATATTAATTCTAATTTAAACACTTTAAAAAGATTTTTATAGAGGGTATTACGTTCTAATACGACCACTCTTATACTGATATAGAGTGGAATAATATAGTGTTGGATCTAAATATAATAAACAGATTAGATTTAATCTTGAAATTATAGGAGAGAGAAGATTTACAAAATCCCGTAATTATAAGGAACCGAAAAAATCAGTTACATATATAAATAACTATAATATGTTATATACATGATTATAATAGGTATATACATGATTACAATACACTATATAGATGTTGTTTTATTGATTGTATTCATGAATTCCGAAGATGCTTATGAATACATTTGGAATTCATGAATACAATCAGTAAAAACATGTATGTAACGTATTATAATAATGTATATAATGTATTAAAATTATGTACTTCCTCCGTTTCACAATAATTGTTCTTAAAGCCTTTTTTTGTTTCAAAATAGATGTTCGTGTAATTTTTTTTCCCATTTATACCCTTGTGTATACCCCCACATTGCACATATCCCAAAATTTCTTTTTTTTTGGTTGAATCTCCCAAGGTAATTGAGAAAAAACAAAGAGTATTTAATAGGGGTAATTTGGGAAGAAAAAAAATTCCTTAATATGGGTGAAATTTTGTCTAAGATCAAGTATTGTGAATCCGAGGGAGTATATAGGTAAATGATTCCATGAATATGCGTAAGTATTCATAAGTATCTTCGGAATTCATGAATACAAGATAGGTACTCGTGAAAATTGTGTACCTCTATTATGTTGGTCTAGTCTCTCTCGAGTTGCAAACATTTAACTTTATTAATTGGAAAATATAATTCTATGATTAGTGAGAAGCTAAAGTGCAATGCGAATTAATAATGTGACATAATAAGTTCTCACAAATATCATTCCTTTTGACGGAACCCCATTCTTGTGGTGGTCTATCTCTAAAGAAATTTCGTATTTCTTTCCTTTTTGATGGAGTCACACTCTAGTGATATTCCATCCAGGGGCGCAGCCAGGTATCGAATTCAGTAGGGGCTAACTCGGAACAGTTAATGGATCAGAATTAGAACTAGAACCTATATTTTGTGAACCCCGAATAGGTTGAAAAAATCTCTTCATTTCCTGAACAATTACACAAATCAATTTACCAACTGAACACACAAACACAAATACCTTAGAATATGAAATTAGGGCTAATACAAATTCATCAAATCTAAAATTGGGGCTAAGACAAATTTGAAGTTCAGCACATACATTGATACACAAAATGCATCAAACCATCAACCCATAGAATTTAATCTGAAATTGGGACTAAAAGGCTAACACAAATTTGAAATTGGAGCTAAAAGCCTAACACAAATATGAAATTAGGGCAAATTTGAATTTGGGACTAAAAGCCTAATACAAATCTGAAATTGGGACTAAGATCCATGGAATAGAAGAATTCTAACCTAAAAAAAATCATTTTTTTGTATATCTTTTTTTAAAATCCCACTGGCACCATATAAATCCGCCAAGTGATTCCATCTACCTTATAAGCTTGTATTTCTTTTCATTCTGATAGAATCACATTCTCGTGATATCCCATCTACCTTTGAATTTCATATCCTTGTTCCTTTTGATGGAAATACTAACCGTTGGATCATCGATCGACTATACTTCAGAGTTCGGTGTCAACATGTTTAATTACGACCATGTGGAAAGTTACTCGGAATGGGCTCCCTACAAAAAATCGCCTCGCGACAAATCACATTCCTGTTGTTCAAGGATATGTAGCGTGTAATAACACCAATGAGGACATCAACCACATCCTACTTTCGTGCAGCCGCACTAAAACCACACTTCACGCAATTAGGGATTAGCATGGGTCGGTTCAAACTGAAATTTTAAGCCGAACCGAACCAAAACCAATCTTATTCTGTTCGGTTTTCGGTTTAGGAATTTTCCAAAATTCGGTTACGGTTTTGGTTAAATTTCGGTTCGGTTCGAATTTTCCAAAGAAAAACCTCTATTAATCTAAAACCGACAAAAAACGAAACAATTCAGTTTGGTTTTCGGTTTACCTTAAATGAAATTTCGGTTTTCGATTCGGTTTTTGATGTGATTCCATCGATGTCCGAGCCAACTATGGAGCACACTTCAGAACACTTGGAGGAGCAACACTTGGAGGAGCACACGTCGGAACACTTGGAGGAGCCTCGGCATACCCTAGACGCGCCAACAAGCTTGGATGGTGGCGCGCCCTTGCCTTCCGGTTTTGATGGTGCCAAAGCTCAAGGAACTACACCACCTTATCTAGGTCGTATTACGCGATCCCGAGCTAAGGCCATTCTATGTCAAGTGCAAGAAGAGCTCATGGGGTGTAGCTTTCCGAAAGAGTGCAATGAAGATGGTTGGAGTTTTATTCTACTTCATGGTTCTAAGTGACAATTCGACGGAAAGGACAATTATTAAGTTTTCGGGTTTTCGGGTTTTTGGGTTAATTTTTGTAATTTCCTTAAGTGAAGGGGCTAACTTTGTGAGGTTGCTTTCTAGGTTATATGGTCGTCCCCCTCACCCTTTGTTGCAAGACTTGGACGAAATTTGCTTCTCTTTTCCTTGCATTTTCAATTCGAAGTTCTTGTTTTGTTTCGTTCAATTCTCGTTGTTCAATTGTTGGTGAGTCATATCCGACAATTTCGAGCATCCTAGTTTGTTTGAGAGCTTGGTGAGTCATATCCAAGTTATCAAGCATCCATATCCCCTTGTTCTCTCCATTTCGAACCATCATCCATCTCGGAGGTTTCTGCACCATCTCAGTAAATTCGACATAACTTTCAATCCGCTCATCATCTCGGTCTCATATTTTGAGGACTTCAACTAGACTCATAGATCTAACTTCTCGAATTGGAATCACTCAATTTCGAGTTCGGACGAGGAAGATCCAGCCAGTTGAAGACGGGTCAGTTGCGTGGTGTTTGTTGTCGGAATTCCTTGGATTCTCGTGGCGATCTCTTTGCACCATCATCCCCTCCATCGATCCGGCCATCAAGTGGTATCAGAGCCACGCGAAGGTATCGCCATCTAAACCTTGTTCCGACCTTGAATTTCCACTTGTTGCAAGGTTTTAGGTTCGAACTCTTTATTGGTTGTGTTGTGTTGTTGTGTGCGACCATAGTGTCCTTGTTGTGTGTTGTTGTGGTCGTTGCTTTGTCTTGATCTTGTGGTTGTCTTGGCCGAGTGTGTGTTCAGCCATGGCTGCAAACCATGCTCAAAAAACGTTCCAATAGAACACCCAAAAGAGTTATCAAAAGTTGGTAGTTGAAAGGGTGCATTTGTTGCTTGAATTTAAGCCTTTCTTTAGTGTTAGTTTTAAGTGTGTCTTGCTGATTTTGCTGAGTTAAAAAACGTGGGATTGAGGTCCAAACCAGCCTTGTTTGTTGTCATTACATGCTTGTTGTTGGCTACGGTGCTAGGATACGGGAACGACACCAAGACGAGACATCTTGTGTTGTTGTTTAAGTGTCTTGAAATTTTTTGTTGAATAATCAGAAAAACCTTGCCGGCGGCGAAAGCTAATAAGGGGCCAGGCATAGAAAGAAAGATTAAAGACTAGAAAAACCTTGCCCGGCGGCGTAAAGCTAATAAGGGGTCGGGCACGGAAAGAGTAGTCATCTTGTAGTGCCTAGCAAAGGCCTACAAAGAGTAGTCGTCTAGTAGTGCCTAGCAAAGGCCTGCTCGAAACAAAAAAAAAATTAATTAATTTGTAATACTTGGTGTTGAGTCTTGGTGGTTTAGTAGCTTCCTAGCATTGTTTTCCTAAGCAAGTGTGTGGTGAATTCTCTCTTTGTTGCCTTTGTTGTTTTTGCCTACTTGCAACTTGTCGGATTTTCATCTCGGGCAAGTCTTGGTGATTAATTCGTGTGACCTCTATACCTTGATCTTTGCCTTGTTTTTACGATGACAAGTGTAGGTGATGACAAGAATAAGGAACAAGTTGAGGAGACGTCCACTAGTTCGGTGGCTGCCATGTTGCAAAACATGCAACAATCCTTGCAACAATCCATTGAGGCTTTGGGAACTAGGTTGACTGATTTGGAGAGCCAAGTGCGAGGCCAAGATGATAGAGCACGGGTGTCTCATACGGGGGCTCTACCAAGTGTGCTACAAAGCGCTAACCAAGTGGAGTCGTTACAAGAGGAGGCCTCTACTTCTTACTTGCCAAACTCGGAGGCGCAAGCATCCATCGGTGTGAGCACCTCCATGGGGATTATGCCTCCTTACATTCCTCCGACGAGCTTCCACAATCCACACTTTGTGGCCAATTCCGGGGTAAGGCCTTCATTTGCTACATTTCCTAATAGTATTCCTATTAGTGCTACTAACTTGTCAGGTTATGGAGCGCCGAGCTATCAAGAGGTCAATCCTGCAACGGCTACTCAACCCCCACCTCTCTTGCATCTCCCAAGGCGCGGCCAACCTCCTAGAGGGCCGGCCAATGGTGGTGCCGGGCAGCCTTGGCATGGCGCGCCGGTGCAACAAGAAGAGCGGCCCCGGGATCCCCATTACGGCATCAAGCTGAACGTGCCGACATTTTCGGGAACTTCCGACGCCGATGCCTGTCTTGATTGGCTTGCCAAGGTGGAGTCAATCTTTGACTTCTATGGCTATGATGATGCGAGGCGGGTGGCCATGGCGGCCATACACTTCACCGACTTTGCTTACCAATGGTGGCTCGAGGACAAGGCTTTGAGGAGAGCACGTCGGATGCCTCAACTTAACACATGGCAAGATCTAAGAGAGGCCTTAGAAGAGAGGTTCGTGCCTCAAGATTACACGGAGCGCATCCATGCCAAGTTGGAGCAAGTGCGTCAAGGAAACCGGACTCCCGATGAGTTCTACAACGAGCTGCGTATGCTCATCTTCCGTTCCCGAGTACAATTTCCCGACGGGTATGTCATCTCTAAATTTGTCAATGGGTTAAATTTGGAACTAAAAAATGTGGTGAGTATGCAGCATTTTAGTAGGGGTACCGATATTGAGCAAGTGCTTCATTATACCAACCATATCTACAAGCAACTTGCTCAACGGCGTTCGAGTTCAACCACTTCTCGAACGTGGCAGCCTTCATCCACGGCTCCTAAGGCACCACCAACTCAGTTTAGGAAGCCGGAAATAAGGAAGGACTCGACTCCTCAACCGAGGAAAGAGTTTTCCCCACGTCCTCGGCAAGAAGGCGGTGTGAAGGCGAGCGACGTGAAGTGTTTCAAGTGCCTTGGACATGGGCATTATGCTCGGGATTGTCCCAACGAACGGAAGGTTCTTCTTAACTCCCAAGGGGAGTACGAGTATGAGGAAGAAGGGGCTGCGGAAGAGGAAGAAGAGAGCCCCGAGGTTGAGGAAGACGGCCTCCATGTCACCGCCGAGGAGGGTGAGTGCTTCGTGGTACAACGGACGCTTTTCATGACGGAGAACACCACCACACCTAGCCAACGAGAGGTTATCTTTCACACTCGATGCAAAATTATGGATAAGGTATGTAGTGTGATTATCGATAGCGGGTCTTGTTGTAATATTATTAGTCAAGAGGTGGTGGATCGCTTTTCCTTGAAAACTACTTGCCATCCTTTACCTTATCCTCTATGTTGGTTGAATTCTAATGCCCCGATCCAAGTCAAGGAAAGGGCTCGTATTTGCTTTTCTATAGGGCCTTACAAGGATGAGGTGGAGTGTGATGTGGTGCCGATGACCGCTTGTCATCTTCTTTTGGGGCGCCCTTGGCAATATGATAAGGGAGCTATTCATGATGGAGTCTCCAACGAGTATCACTTTCAAATGGAGGGAAAGAAGGTGACGTTGCACCCGATGACCCCCCATGAAATCATGTTGGACCACGCAGCGAAGGAGCAAAGGAAGAAGCATGCGCTTCGAGAGGGAAAGAAGGACAAGAAGCTAGCTCTAGGCGGCCCTTCTACGCCCTTGCTTTTGGCCAAACCGAAGGAGATTATTCATACTTTCAAGGGAAGTGGCGTTTGCGTTTTACTTGTTTTTCAAGAATCTTATTTATCTTCCCAAGAATTAGTTGATCTTCCTCCTTCCATATCTACTCTTTTGCAGGACTTTGAGGAGCTTTTCCAAGAAGAGGTGCCACCGGGACTACCACCGCTTAGGGGAATCGAGCATCAAATCGACTTTGTCCCCGGTGCCACTCTACCGAACCGTCCAGCCTATCGAGCCAATCCGGAGGAAACTAAGGAGCTTCAACGGCAAGTCCAAGAGCTCCTTGATAAGGGATATGTGCGTGAGAGCCTCAGCCCGTGTGCCGTGCCCGTCATTCTTGTGCCTAAGAAGGACGGCACATGGAGGATGTGCGTTGATTGTCGAGCGATCAACAATATTACTATCAAGTATCGTCACCCGATTCCGAGACTTGAGGATATGCTTGACGAGCTGCATGGGGCGAGTCTCTTCTCCAAAATTGATCTCAAGAGCGGATATCATCAAATAAGGATGAAGGAGGGAGATGAATGGAAGACGGCGTTCAAAACCAAGCAAGGCCTATACGAGTGGTTGGTTATGCCCTTCGGATTAACCAACGCTCCGAGCACTTTCATGCGCTTGATGAACCACGTCCTCCGCCCTTTTATTGGTAAGTTTGTGGTTGTATACTTTGATGATATTTTGATTTATAGCCACGATTTATCATCCCATGTCGAGCACCTTAGGCAAGTGCTTGAAGCTTTGAAACGGGAACGCCTATTTGCTAACTTCAAGAAGTGCCACTTTTGTTCGGATCACGTGGTATTTCTTGGTTTTGTTGTGAGTAGGAATGGACTTCAAGTAGATGAAGAGAAGGTGAAGGCGATTCAAGAATGGCCCACACCGACAACTATGACACAAGTCCGGAGTTTCCTTGGCCTAGCCGGTTTCTACCGCCGGTTTGTTCGTGATTTTAGTACCTTGGCTGCGCCTTTGACCTTCCTCACCAAGAAGAATGTTCCATTTATGTGGGGAGAGGCGCAAGAAGAGGCCTTTGCTGCCCTTAAGGCTAAGTTGACACACGCGCCGTTGTTAGCTCTTCCCGACTTTGGCAAGATGTTCGAGATTGAGTGTGATGCGTCGGGAATTGGGCTCGGTGGTGTGCTTATGCAAGAGGGACGTCCCATAGCCTATTATAGTGAGAAGCTTGGAGGTGCCGAGCTCAAGTACCCCACGTACGATAAAGAGCTACTTGCTCTTGTTCGAGTGCTAAGGGTGTGGGAGCACTATCTCTTGCCTCGGGAGTTTGTTATCCATTCCGATCATGAGGCGTTGAAGTACTTGAGAGGGCAAGCAAAACTGAATCGGAGGCATGCCAAATGGGTTGAGTTCATTGAATCCTTTCCCTATGTCATCAAGCATAAGAAAGGCAAGGACAACGTCGTCGCCGACGCGTTGTCCCGGAGGTACGCTCTTTTATCCTTACTAGATGCACGATTGCTTGGATTTTCTTTCATGAAGGAGTTGTATGCTCATGATGCTGAGTTTAGTGATATTTTTCATGCTTGTTTGAAGGGGGGAAGTCGGGATCAATTTTATTTGCATGATGGGTTTCTTTTTAAGGGAACTCGCTTGTGTGTGCCTAGTGGTTCGGTTAGGCGTTTGCTTGTCCAAGAGGCCCATGGTGGCGGCCTCATGGGACATTTTGGTGTCATGAAAACTTTGCATATGCTTAGGGAACATTTCTATTGGCCTCACATGCTTAGGTCGGTAGAGAACTTTTGTGCTTCATGTGCTACATGTGTGCGTGCAAAGTCTAAAGTGCACCCTCACGGTTTGTATACCCCTTTGCCTATTCCTAGTGCCCCATGGGAGGATATTTCTATGGACTTTGTTTTGGGGTTGCCTAGGACAAAAAGGGGTAGGGACTCTATTTTTGTGGTGGTAGATAGATTTTCTAAGATGGCACATTTTATTGCTTGCCACAAAACCGATGATGCTGTTAATGTTGCCACCTTGTTCTTTGATAATGTGGTTCGGTTGCATGGGGTCCCTAAATCTATTGTTTCTGACCGTGATGTTAAATTTCTAAGTTTCTTTTGGAAGACTCTTTGGTCCAAGCTTGGAACCAAGCTCTTATTCTCTACTACTTGCCACCCGCAAACGGATGGGCAAACCGAGGTCGTTAATCGTACCCTTGGTGCCTTGTTGCGTTCTATTTTGAAAACTAATTTGCGCAGGTGGGAAGAGTGTCTTCCTTTCATTGAGTTTGCTTACAATAGGTCCATTCATTCCGCTACAAAGAAGACGCCTTTTGAGGTGGTGTATGGGCGCAATCCCGTTACACCACTTGATTTAGCGCCTTATGCTATGTCCGATCGAGAGAGTCGTGAAGGACGGGACCGGGCTGAGTATATTAAGCAGATTCATGAGGATACTCGTCTTCAATTGGAGAGGCGAACATTGCAATACAAGCGCCAAGCTGATAAAGGGCGCAAGGAGCTGATTTTTGAACCCGGCGACCTTGTTTGGGTTCATTTGAGGAAGGAGAGGTTTCCTACTCTTCGAAATTCTAAGCTTAAGCCACGTGGAGATGGACCATTCCAAGTGTTAGAGCGCATCAACGACAATGCTTACAAGCTTGATCTTCCTCCGAATTATGGCGTCCATGAGGTATTCAACGTATCCGATCTTGTTCCTTATTTTTCTAACAATGATGTTGAGTTTGAGCAGGATCTAGGTTCGAGGACGAACCCTTTTCAAGGGGAGGAGGATGATGTGATTCCATCGATGTCCGAGCCAACTATGGAGCACACTTCAGAACACTTGGAGGAGCAACACTTGGAGGAGCACACGTCGGAACACTTGGAGGAGCCTCGGCATACCCTAGACGCGCCAACAAGCTTGGATGGTGGCGCGCCCTTGCCTTCCGGTTTTGATGGTGCCAAAGCTCAAGGAACTACACCACCTTATCTAGGTCGTATTACGCGATCCCGAGCTAAGGCCATTCTATGTCAAGTGCAAGAAGAGCTCATGGGGTGTAGCTTTCCGAAAGAGTGCAATGAAGATGGTTGGAGTTTTATTCTACTTCATGGTTCTAAGTGACAATTCGACGGAAAGGACAATTATTAAGTTTTCGGGTTTTCGGGTTTTTGGGTTAATTTTTGTAATTTCCTTAAGTGAAGGGGCTAACTTTGTGAGGTTGCTTTCTAGGTTATATGGTCGTCCCCCTCACCCTTTGTTGCAAGACTTGGACGAAATTTGCTTCTCTTTTCCTTGCATTTTCAATTCGAAGTTCTTGTTTTGTTTCGTTCAATTCTCGTTGTTCAATTGTTGGTGAGTCATATCCGACAATTTCGAGCATCCTAGTTTGTTTGAGAGCTTGGTGAGTCATATCCAAGTTATCAAGCATCCATATCCCCTTGTTCTCTCCATTTCGAACCATCATCCATCTCGGAGGTTTCTGCACCATCTCAGTAAATTCGACATAACTTTCAATCCGCTCATCATCTCGGTCTCATATTTTGAGGACTTCAACTAGACTCATAGATCTAACTTCTCGAATTGGAATCACTCAATTTCGAGTTCGGACGAGGAAGATCCAGCCAGTTGAAGACGGGTCAGTTGCGTGGTGTTTGTTGTCGGAATTCCTTGGATTCTCGTGGCGATCTCTTTGCACCATCATCCCCTCCATCGATCCGGCCATCAGTTTTTGTCATTTCGGTTTGGTTTTAAAACGATGTTCAACCCTACACGCAATAAACCCTAAAGACGCTTGGATTGTGGACCAAATCGGTCCATAAGGTAAAAAAATCATTCCAAATTCTTAATGAAATCAGGGCAATTTCATCCAAAGAGGAACAAGAGGCCTTCATTAGCTCTTGGTGGAGCATCTGGTTTTTCAAAAATAAGGCAGTGTTGAACCAAACAATAATAGACAAACGGAGGCCCATGGCAACCTGTGCGATTTTATTCACAACCAAGTAAGAGAATGGGAAAACACCGATAAGACTGGCGACACCAGACCCTACACTAGAGCCCAGAACACCAGGTGTAGAAGGAATAATGCGAAGTGGAACAAACCCATAGTGAATTTTACTAAACTTCATTTTGATGGTGCAGTGAACGCTGATAGTGTGGCTTCGTTTGGGTTTATCTTCTGGGATCACGACGGCAACCCCATCCATTTTGACGGAGGACTGATTGGTTGACAGTTTGTTTTGACATCCAAGGCCATCGCCTTACGACATGGGATTCTTGAGGTCACTCGACGTGGCATTTCCCACATCCAGATTGAAGGCGGTAATTTGCAACTGGTCAACGCCGTTCTTGGTGACTGGCGCTATCCGTGGGAGAGTGAGATGTTACGTGCGGATATTCACTACCTGCTTGCCCAGTTCTAGTGTTGGGAGTATTTCCCTCGTCCTCCGGGAGTGCAATTCAGTGGCGGATTACATTGTTGGTTCTTTTCGTCGCGCTCATCCGTTCCACTTACAGTCGATTCGGTTCTTCGGAACCTCATCCTTCTTGATGTTCTAGTGAGGTCGCTAGCTTATTAGTGGGCCTTC
This sequence comes from Fallopia convolvulus, assembly GCA_964016875.1. Lineage (NCBI taxonomy): Eukaryota > Viridiplantae > Streptophyta > Magnoliopsida > Caryophyllales > Polygonaceae > Fallopia > Fallopia convolvulus. The sequence continues at coordinate 33,019,502 of OZ024733.1, forward strand.
TTAATCCCTTTCCTTATAAAAAAAAGCAAATGAAAATCAACACTTTAGTATTGGATAATAATTAGGATGTAAATACTGAATCATTGTTTTATGTTTTTCTTCAAAAATTTGGGCCAATAATAATTACACTAAAGAGATAGAGGTTCATATTAAATCGTTTATGAATTTCTTAATGAAAATTTGAGAAGACCATTATATGTCATGAAAGGGATAATACGGGGGCCATGTATTATGGTCTAGCTATGAATAAAAAGAGGCGTTGCCACGTACTCAAGATAAGGACGTGATTCATCATCCTTGATGGACTTCTTCCTTATTTGTCTAAAGGGTGCCTTGTCACCGCCACTTAACTTTGCAGCCACCAATCAAACGCGCGTGCTCTTCGAGAGTGCAATTCTGTCATGGACTTTATCGCTGGATCCTTCAGACGTGTCTCCTCCTTCCCGCTTGCAGTTGACCCGGATTTTCTCACCCTCATCCTTTAGGATGCTCTAGGGCGACCACTAGCTTGTTAGTCGACACCCTAATTTCTTTCCTTATCAAAAAGAATATATTATATTTTAAGATTAGTTTCATACATAAATAAAAGTAGTGTAGAGTATTGGTTAGGGTTTATAATTATTTGTGGGTGATTGACCATATATGCGTTTAATCTGTCCGAAATAAATGGGTGAAAACTTAAATAAAACGGGTGATGTGTGGTTCGGGTAAGGGGTGAAACGGTTACGGGTCAGTTAAGGGTGTGAGTTTCTCACTAGAATAACCCGACCCGTCACCTATTTAACCCAGCCATCCATTTAATCCGCTTAAAATCTAACTCCTACTATATATACACATAATCTCATCTTCATCCGCTTTAACATTTTCATACATATTTGTGTGTTTTTTACTTGAATATTGCTTTATGGAATATGAATTTGTGTTTTTGTTTATTTATATTGTGTATTGACAATTTCCTTATAAAATTGTAAACTTTATATATTTTTGTATTGAATTGTTAATATTAAATGTTCCCTTACAAATAACGAAAAAAATATAGAAATGTTACCGGTGAACGGGCTACCCGAATAACCTGTTGGTGACATGTGGAACATTTCACGAATGATGGGTGGGACATTTTTACCTTCGAGTTGGGTAGTGGAATGACTCCAACCAACCATAACCAGACCCATTGACGACCATAGTATTGGTTCTCTTTCTAACAAAAAAAAGATTAATTTCATACATAAATAAGTATCATTAACTTCTAAAAACAAAAAAAAAAACAATACTCAGTTGGTTTAATGATAAAGTAGTAATAGACTTTTAAGTGTTATTCAGGAGATTTGAGTTCGAATTCCTCTGATGACATGTATGAAAAAACTGATACGAGTTCGAATTTCCATCAGTCTATTTGTGTACTCCAAATTAAATCAGTGAAAAATGTAATCCAACTAATTAAGTCCTCCGAGATAGATCGGAGGCTACCGTGGACCTACTAGGTCATTCTCCTCGATCTACGGGGTATAGTAGAATGCTGTTTAGGGAGAAGCATTCATATATATTAAGTACCTTTTATAAAACCTACCAAGCTTTTAGTCCAAAATGGGCAGGTACGTAAGTTATTTGTGCTCACTTTGATTCTTCTTGTCTAACCCAATTGCTGCATTATCTGGGGAACAAATTCTACAACTGTATGCTACTAGTTCGTACATGTTCCACATTCATGGTGCTGCCCATTAGGTTAGCTGGTTACCTAGGTACGTATTTTGCTACTTTGATTCCTTCTCTAATGGACTAGAGTTGTCAATGAGTCATGATAATTGCTTCGAGTTCAGGTCAAGTACAAGTCCAACAAGTTAGGTTTACAAGAAGGCACGTTGGATCATTACAAATCTAGTATATTGAATTTTGGCCAATTTAATGAGTCAAGAGAAGAATGACATATTTCTATATTTTTATTTAATATTTATTGATATAATTTTAGAAGTTAAAATAATAAAATAAGTTAAACTAAACAGTTGAACTAACAAATATAAAACTAATATTGCAAAGTTTCAATTTGTTAGATATATCATGAGCAGGCCCGGCCCAGAGGGTGGGGCAGGGTGGGCGCAAGCCCAAAGCCCATAGTTTTTAGGGGCTCAAATTTTTTAAAATGTAGTATATATAAAAGAGTGTTTAAAATATTATAAATTACAAGTTGGTCTAGTGGAATAGTGTTCTTATCTTTATTAAAGAGGTATTGGGTTCAAATTTCACCACTTTAAATAACTAATTAGATTGTCTTTCTTTACTATTAAATGTGGGCCCTATTATATATCTTTTATTTAATTTATCTTTCTTTACTATTAATCAATTAGTGTAGTCATGTATTACCATAGTTATTGTAAATGATTGTTATTTATATAATTGTCTATATTGGTTAGTGGTTACTTTTTATTAGATTTAAAATATACGGCATATGCATTTAAAAAAATCTTATTTCTTTTATTCATACACTATTATATGATGATATCACCCAATTTTACGTATGTAATTAAGTTAAATTTAATAAATTATTTTATAAATTCTTCGTATCTTAATATTATAACAAGAACAAATTTATACGAAAGTATTATAAAATTTTACGAAAAATGTCTAAAAATTATATAAAAAGGGCCCTTTTATTGTAATTCGCCCCGGGCAGCTAAAATGTATGGACCGACCCTGATCATGAGACAATGTATACCATAGAATGAGAGTTTGGTTCAAATAAAATGAACTCTTATCTTAAAACTAATGTACTTTTGCTAGTTCGTAGTAAACATTTCCTATTCGGAGTGCACTTTTCGTACTTTTTGTAGTGCACTTTTTCGCATTGCACTTTTTGTATGCATCATGAACTAGGAAAAATGCATCACGAACTAGGAAAAATGCATTCGTTTCTCGTTTTAGGGTAAGAGATTGTTTCATTTGATCCAAACTCCATAGGATGATTACCAAAGTACGTAGTATGTAACTAGTTGATGACCCGGGCCTTGCCCGGGAACTTTTCTAAATAAAAATTGTAATATGTTAATTTAAATATGATATAGGTATTATACTAAAATTTTATTAATGAAAATCCGTAATTTAAAATATGGTCCATATTTGATCCTCATGAATATAAAAGCTATCTATTTCATTCAGAGATAATAAAATTAATATATTATGGGATATCTAGTTATAAAAAGTAGTTGGGATATTAAATTACTATTTTATGTTTATCATGCTTATGAATTAAAACTTAATATTAAAAATCTGTAATTAAAAATATACTTCCGGATAGAAAAGTTAAATAAAAATGATTTTATATTCATCATATTTATGGACAAAAAACTTATCTATTTTAATCTAATGGATTAAATTAGCATTTTTATGTGTCATACATATGGATAATGATTAACCGATTTAAGATTAAGGGATCAATCATTTTTATTTGTTTGTTAGGCGGTCCATAATATAAAAAATCATCATACTAATAGAAAATTATTATAAAGAAATCTAAAATTTAATATATAATCTTCAATTAAAAACATGGTCCATATTAATTAAGAAAGTTGTCATAGTTACTAATAGAATATTGATATAAAAAATTTGTAACTAAAAATATGGTGATCTATTTAACTTATCTATTTTATGTGTCATATATATGGATAGAATACAAATAGTAATTTTATTTTTATACATATTAAAACTCACGATTCATATTAATATTTGTATGCATTAATATAAAAAACAATTTATTCATTGAAAAAGGTAATCTTCCTATATTTTAAAACAGACATAAATTCGATCTTGTTTTAATAAGTGCCAAATATAATTCACGATCGTAATTTATATCCGTTTGTTTTAATAAGTTTATCTTTGTTCATACATTACTCATTAGCCACATAAAAAGTGCAAAATATTGAAAACAATTTATTTTAAAAAACGGTGGTATTATAAATATGTACAATCTATTATTATCACAAAAAAATTTAATATTTTTTTATCTGAGAATATAAATCTTCGAGCTCGCACACTTATGAATATCTATCCTATATCGAGATTCTAGATATTGAAATTGATAATCATGCCATAATAAAATATTAGAATATAATGTAATAATGAGTAGAGATAAAAAAAATTATCTATAGAATATAATGCAATAATAAGTAGAGATAAAAATTTATCCAAGCACATATAAAATTGATAAGAAAATTATTAAATAAGTTGAGAGTATAGAATTGGAAATTCCATAAGGTGATTGAACCACATAATATATAATTGATTAAAAAACATTATTAAAAATAAGTTGGATGTAATATAAATTCATAATGACGAAACTGCCCAAAAGTGCTTCAGGTTTAGAAGATATATATTGATTAAATCATTTTAAGATTTTCAAGTACTAAATATATTATTATTTGACCAAACTCAATGTTATATATGAATATATTATATCATTTATTTTAAATATTATAATATATTTTATCATAACATATATATAAATTTAACATTTTTATTACTAGCAATTAGGCCGCGCGTTGCGCGGCGATTATAAGGCAGAGACTTCATTAGTTTAGAGATATGAAAATGGCATTTTCATAAATTAATTTAAAGGGGCATGGTTTTTTTGGAAAAGGAATATGGAAATGGCATTTCCATAAATTTATTTAAAGGGGCATGGTTTTTTTTGGAAAATGAATATGGAAATGGCATTTTCGTAAATTTATTTAAAGGGGCATGGTTTTTTTGGTATTAATTTACTTGACTTCACGCAATCCAATGTCTTAAAACTTGTTTTATTACGTATACGAGCTTTATTCACAACTAAGAAACAAACTTATCCGAGCTTGCTTACGAGCGAAGTTACGTCGACACGTTTTTCGAGACATGTCTAAATTACCCGTTCACATCCAAATATCACATAAGTCGATAACGCTTTTCCAAGAATATATATCCCGAGATTACTTAAGAGCTAAGCAAAACCTTTTGGTATTAATTTAATTGATTTCACGCCATCCAATGTCTTAAAACTTGTTTTATTACGTATACGAGCTTTCTTCACAACTAAGAAACAAACTTATCCGAGCGAAGTAACTTGGACACGTTTTTCGAGACATGTCAAAATTACTCGTTCACATCCAAATATCACATAAGTCGATAACGCTTTTCCAAGAATATATATCCCGAGATTACTTAAGAGCTAAGCAATACGACACGAATTTCAAGGAACATTAAAATATCAAAATTATTACTGAGAAATAATGAATAATGAATTAATAACAGCCGCACGATAGTAACAAGGAGATTTTATAAAAATCAATGCTCGGATTTTAAAGCTGTGTTTGCTTTTATAGTAGTAAGGATAAGGATTAATAATTTTCATTGAGTTATAATATTGTTTAAATTGAATTTGAAATATTTATTTCCCAAATTAAATCAATTAAAATATTCACATATAAGTTTTATAAAAATAACGTTTTTGGTTCCTCTTATATTGGCCTGAAGCTGTACCAAACGTCCAAAGTCCAAACCCATAACAATCCTATCAGATTGACGTGCAAACTTGAATGACTTTGCCCGAACTCGATCGATCATTTGGACCCAGTTGAGAGGTGTAGAATTGATGGTAGTTGTTAGATAAACTCCTTGAAATGAGCATTGTGTGGGTTGGAGTCATTAAATTTTCGTATGATTGGTTGCACATTTCCTATTTACAACTCTTTTTGTTACCGGCCCTACTTATTTAGCAATAGGTGATTACAAATCCGTCCCAAAACTCGTGATTCCCATTGTTTTTAATCTCTTTCTTTTGTTCTTCATACGTCTTTTTTATAGTAGCATTTTTCAATTAAAGATTCTAACTTTAGGTGAAGCATTGAGTTTTCATTGGTTGAGATGGTGATTTTATTCTGCATAAGGTCAAGTCCTAATCATAATATTTAATTTTCTTAAACAGAATAAAGAAAACGAGTAGGAATCCGAATTATACGTCAACGTATACAAAATCCTGTGTACACAGTAATAGTCACGCTCAATATAAATATATACTCAACCACTTGATCCTCTTTGCATACCAAAACCATTCCAATTTCCAAACGCTTTTTTCAATACAATCCCTTGTTTTCCCCCTTTTCTGTTTAAGAACAAAAAAAAGTCATTTTCATGGCGGCTTCTGTTCACCAGGAAAACAGAGCAACATGTTGAACGGAATTGATCCAATCGCGATCCTGCCTTCTCCCCCTCCCTTCTCCGTCTACTATCTCTTGCTATACAATTGAACTCGCTCCCCCTTTAGCTCTTCTGTTTTCTGGAAATTTTGGTCCAAATGGGTGCTGGCTTATCAGGAATTGCAGCGGCGGAAGGCGATGGATCTCCGGCGGCGCTGGGGGAGCTGCCGGAGTGCTGTGTTGCGCTGATCGTGTCACAGCTGGAGCCGCCGGAGATCTGCCTTCTGGCGAGGCTGAACAGGGCGTTCCGGGGAGCTTCGATGGCTGATTTTGTGTGGGAGACGAAGCTGCCTTCTAACTATAGGTTCCTTGCGCGCAAGCTGCTCGGCGAAATGCCTGAGAGAATGAGCAAGAGGGAGATTTATGCCAGGCTGTGTAGCCCCATCAGATTTGATGGCGGTACAAAAGTAATGTGATTTCAAAACTCATGTATTTCTTCTACAAACTTTATGATGATATCTGCTCGTCTTGATAATTGGGGATTGATTGTTGAGAAATTGAATTTTGTGCAGGAATTGTGGCTGGAGAAGAGAAGTGGGAAGATGTGTGTGAGCATCTCATGGAAGGGGCTGAAAATCACAGGCATAGATGATAGAAGATATTGGAATCACATCTCGTGTGAGGAATCCAGGTGCTTAGATATTCATTTCCCTAATTATGCATCATTTCTCTAACTAGGCCATGTTTGGTTGAGAGGGTTAACATCACTGACTAAGATCATGAATTTGATTGGATGAAATGGGAACCAATGATTTTTAACCAATTTTTATATGGGTTTAGGGTCTTGTTATGAAATCATAATATATACATATTATATATATGCTGAGAAGTTTCAATTTAGAAGGTAGATTAAGGATATCTATCTTATCCTCAACATGGAATTCATGAAGACCTTTTCTTCTCCTCCCCGGATATTTGTGTTTTTTTAAGCAACTAAAAGTTGCTTTTATAGGACGCTAATCATTCTTGGGAGTATTTTAAAAATGAATTTATTTAATGATAAACATTGTCTGTAGTTTTCCCTAATTAAGTTTATCCATGATTTAAGCTGTAGACATACAGATGAGTTCTAAATTTTTGTGATATTCTCCTCCTAGCTATAGAGGTGATTATGATTAAACACTTGGCTTTGCTGTACGTACGTGCATAATTAGTCTTTATTGTTGACCGTCACTTGCTTAATTATTTAATACTAAGTAGTTAATCATGCATTATCTTATTATAAACAATAGCAAAGATTTAAAATTAAGCAAGCTGTTGCGTCTACGGATACTCCTAGTACTGCTCTATGCTACAGGCATCGTATAAGATTGCCAACTAGATACTAAAGAACATATTCCTTTCTTATCCATGTTCGTAGTTTACTAGGCACGTAGTTTACTAGACACGTTATTTTTATAGTAACTTGACATCCACCCGAAAAATATGTGCCATTTTATTTGTTGCGTTAAGATTGGACTGTTTGGCATGTGTATGGGTATTAGGATGAAGGATTGAAGGTTAAGTTACATTGATATATATATATATATATATATATATATATATTGACAATCCTCTGCCTATTTAAAGTTGGCTTTCTTAATTCTTAATTAAAGTTTTGTGGAGTTACCATATATCTTGATTGATGTCTTATTTATGTGACCCAGTTAGAAAACTTGACTCTACGTAACTAACTCAATCCTGAAAAAGCTTCAACTCAAGAACCCAGAAACACAATTTTCACTGAAATAACCCAAACAATTACTCAAACTTAGAAGTACATACCCAAAATTGCCAACCTCACGTTACTATTTTTTTTCATAAGAAGGGCAAGTAGGCCATGTTGAAATTTAGGCCTAAGTGCCAAATTGATAACCTCATCTAAATTTCTCAATAGGGTATCTGTATAATGAAAAAACGTCCTTACATGTAGATCATATATCTAAATATTTTGTAAAACTTTCTTCTTTATCTAGTTATTTCGTCTCAATACGATTTTCAAGACCTCGGAACATCATTCCATATGATACAATAGCCTGACATCTTGTTCATAATCTCTAATTTCCAATTTGTTCATGGTATGTATATATATACATAGGTTCCATACGATTGCGTACCTCAAACAAGTATGGTGGCTAGAAGTTGGCGGGGAATTAGAGTTGCAGTTCCCAGAAGGCTCTTACAGCCTATTTTTCAGACTTCAGATAGGAAAGATCTCAAAAGGAAGACTAGGAAGACGAGTTTGCAACCTTGATCAAGTCCATGGTTGGAACATTAAACCCGTCAGGTTTCAACTATCAATATCCCATGGCCAGCAGACCACATCCCAGTGCTACTTGAGTGAAGCTGGGAAGTGGGTTTATTATCATGTGGGGGATTTTGCAGTGGAGAGCTCAGATCTGGTCACCAAGATCAAGTTCTCTATGACACAGATCGATTGTACGCACACCAAAGGCGGGCTTTGTTTAGACTCTGTGTTCATATACCCTAGTGAGTTTAGAGAGAGTTTTAGGGGTCCTGGGTTTAAAGGGATCAATTAAGATGTTAGGTTTAGGAGAGTTGTTGTAGTATAGCATTAGCAACCATGCAGATAGTGACTATTATGTTATATAAGAGAGGCGGGGTATGAGGATAGATTAAAGGTGTTTGTATATATGTTGGCTATTCATGAGTTTGTATGTAAATATGATTGGCTTAGCTCTATTTGATGCCCAAAGACGTAGGAAAAAGTTCCCTTTATTGATTAAATTCAATTGAATTGTTTTAATGAGGAAAGTGATTCGGTGTAGCAGATATACCTATAATAGATTGAGCGATCAATAACTTTGATAGCCAGGCAAAGCGGTATGATTAAATTCAGTTGGATTGAAATGAGAGTGACAATAACGGCAACACTTATTGTGTCAACAAATATGGTGATATTGTATTGATCAATATACAAGGATTTTCCAAGTCATACATATGGCAGTTGAGACAGCACATTGATATCTCATTGCTTTCTTGAAAGAGTAACTAAAGTGTTGCAGGATCTGTAATTGTCCATAGGATCAAAACAAAGAGAGGAATTGGAAAATCAACAATGAATTGTATCAAAGATTGATGTTGGGTACTAAAACGGCGACGAAAATGACAATAAATCATAAGCATATATAATAAGAACATGGATCCAAGCAAACATACACACTTCATTCCTTTGAAATCACTGTAGATCCACAAATTAACTCTAACTGCTTATATACAAAAAAAAAAAAAAACCCAACAATGATACATATAACAACGTTGTGCAAAACAGACGAAATAGTTGATTGAGGCATCTATTTGTGCAAGCATGTGCTGATCAAATTGCATTGGATTCTGGAGTTGTCACGCACCTTGAATGTTCAAGATTTTCTTCACCTCCAATGGAGTCTTCCCCCTTAATGTATCCGTCACAGTTTGGCAAGTCAAATCCAGTAAGCTCTTCATTTTCAGATGGTATGCAGCCTGAACAAGAATTCAATTTGCCAACTTTTTCAGATTTGGGAATACAACTCCAAAGCTGTATGAGCTTGAATTTTCAACGTTCCACTTCCAAACTCACAAGGTCTGGCTCTTTAGACAAGTCCAATTAGCTTTGGTTCCACACATTCATTCAACTTAGGTAGTTTTTAGTTGGTGTCATGTTTTGAACGACTCAGTTTATTTATGTTTAATCTGTATTTTTATTCAGCTTATATAGTTTGACAATATTGATTGAAAGAGTCCCTCTATAATTGTTGTCTTAGTCCCTTTTAATTTATCAATTAAATTAGTTTCATTACGCATATAATTTTATTAATTTCTTACTTTTTACATGAATTTCTGTGATTAAAAAACTAGTACTAACCAGGGTAATGTCGAAAAAGGTGGATTGGTCCGCGCTAAAGAGAGCCCTCGCCCAATCCTTCAACTCCTCCTCTCCGGCCCCGGCGACCCGCTTCTCGGAGTACTCGATCGACGCCGCTAGTGCCCTTCCATCCACCTCCGGAACTCCGATCACATCTCCCGCGCACCACCACGCGCTCTCGATTGCCGATTTCACCATCTCGGACGACTCAGCCAGCGCCTCTCCGTCCACCTCGAAGATCTTTCCGTCCGAGCTCTTCAATTTCACAGTGCTCGCGGTAGAAGAGGACTTCGTCGGAGCTGGAGCCGGAGGATCGGTGGCTTTGAACCTTATCCTCTTAGGTTCGGGGAAATCGCTGGCCGATTCCTCCCGCCGGCGAAGCAGGTGCTGCTTCTGATGTGCGGTTTCTGATCGTATTCGATCGCCTCGTTTGGGATCGATCTCCGACGCCACCGGGCCCTGGTTGTTGGGACCAACAGGATTGACTTGGTTGGTTTTGAAGATGCCGATTCGATTCAGGTACCGGAACATTTCGGTTTGTTTGATTTGTAGCTGAATTAGGTTTTTCGAAGGCGACGGCCGATGAGTACCTCGCTCTCTCAGCGTGATTGCGGATTGGGAAAGGTGGGGTTCTTGGAAGTTTGGAAGCAGTGAGAGCGTAAAGGGACAATATTGTCAATTACACTTTCATTGACATTATTTGCCCCTAGGACAATATCGACCCACCCGTTTAGCTCACTCAAAATAAATGGTCTAAAACTCAAACAAAGCAAGTGACGGATCGGATATAAGTGAGAATTTGTCGTCCAAATAATCCGACCTATCAGTAACCCACCACCCAACTCATTATACCATTTCACCCGAACCACTCACTCAACTCGTTTTAAACCTTAGTTATCCTAGTATATTTTGAAATCATTTTCATATTTTGAAAGAAAATTTCAAATATCTTGTTAACATTCACATTTTGTGATTTATTTTTTGTGTTTTTTAAATATTGCTTTTAGAATTATAGATTTGCATTTTCGTTTATTTAATTAGTGTATTGATAATTTACTTATTGAATCATTATCTTTATATATGTTTTTTATATTGAATTATCAATATTAAATAGTCTCATATAGATAGTGAAAAAATACAACGGTTATACGGGTCAACGGGTCGTCGGGTGGAGATTTTGTACTTGCGGATCAACTGGTGAAAGTGTTTCACCCACCCATAACCGACTCATTGACATCCCTAATTGCCCCTTTCTATTTGATACGTAAATAAAAAGATTCTTGGGTCGACCATTCTATTAATTTTCTATTTGTGAGATTGAATTTTTTTTAATTAATATGGATCATATTTTTATTTACGGATTGTTTATATTATGTTTTTATCCATAAGTATGATAATTTTTTAATAATATGATTACAAATACACCCTTATAATATATTAATTATCTTTGCATAAGTATGTTAATTTTCTATCCATAAGTATGATTTTTTTTATTATTATGAAGCATATTTTTAATTATTTTTGACTAATTTTTTGATTTTTTATACTAGCAATTAGTCTGCGCGTTGCGTGGCGATTATAAGACGGAGACTTCTTTAGTGTAGAGATATGGAAATAGCATTTTCGTAAATTTATTTAAAGGGGTATGGGTTTTTTGGAAAAGGAATATGGAAATGGCATTTCCGTAAATTTATTTAAAGGGGCATGGTTTTTTTGGAAAAGGAATATGGAAATGGTATTTTCGTAAATTTATTTAAAGGGGCATGTTTTTTTTGGTATTAATTTACTTGAATTCACGTCATCCAATGTCTTAAAACTTGTTTTATTACGTATACGAGCTTTCTTCACAACTAAGAAACAAACTTATCCGAGCTTGCTTTGTCGACACGTTTTTCGAGACATGTCTAAATTACCCGTTCACATCCAAATATCACATAAGTCGATCACGCTTTTCCAAGAACATATATCTCGAGATTACTTAAGAGCTAAGCAAAACCTTTTGGTATTAATTTAATTGACTTCACGTCATCCAATGTCTTAAAACTTGTTTTATTACGTGTACGAGCTTTCTTCACAACTAAGAAACAAACTTATCCGAGCTTGCTTACGAGCGAAGTAACTTGGACACGTTTTTCGAGACACGTCAAAATTACTCGTTCACATCCAAATATCACCTAAGTCGATCACGCTTTTCCAAGAATATATATCCCGAGATTACTTAAGAGCTAAGCAATACGACACGAATTTCAAGGAACATTAAAATATCAAAATTATTACTGAGAAATAATGAATAATGAATTAATAACAGCCGCACGATAGTAACAAGGAGATTTTATAAAAATCAACGCTCGGATTTTGAAGCTGTGTTTGCTTTTATAGTAGTAAGGATTATACGTAAATAAAAAGATTCTTGGCTCGACCATTCTATTAATTTTCTATTTGTGAGATTGAATTTTTTTTAATTAATATGGATCATATTTTTATTTACGGATTGTTTATATTATGTTTTTATCCATAAGTATGATAATTTTTTAATAATATGATTACAAATACACCCTTATAATATATTAATTATCTTTGCATAAGTATGTTAATTTTCTATCCATAAGTATGATTTTTTTTATTATTATGAAGCATATTTTTAATTATTTTTGACTAATTTTTTGATTTTTTATTCTAGCAATTAGTCTGCGCGTTGCGCGGCGATTATAAGACGGAGACTTCTTTAATGTAGAGATATGGAAATGGCATTTTCGTAAATTTATTTAAAGGGGTATGGTTTTTTTGGAAAAGGAATATGGAAATGGCATTTCCGTAAATTTATTTAAAGGGGCATGGTTTTTTTGGAAAAGGAATATGGAAATGGTATTTTCGTAAATTTATTTAAAGGGGCATGTTTTTTTAGGTATTAATTTACTTGAATTCACGTCATCCAATGTCTTAAAACTTGTTTTATTACGTATACGAGCTTTCTTCACAACTAAGAAACAAACTTATCCGAGCTTGCTTTGTCGACACGTTTTTCGAGACATGTCTAAATTACCCGTTCACATCCAAATATCACATAAGTCGATCACACTTTTCCAAGAACATATATCTCGAGATTACTTAAGAGCTAAGCAAAACCTTTTGGTATTAATTTAATTGACTTCACGTCATCCAATGTCTTAAAACTTGTTTTATTACGTGTACGAGCTTTCTTCATAACTAAGAAACAAACTTATCCGAGCTTGCTTACGAGCGAAGTAACTTGGACACGTTTTTCGAGACACGTCAAAATTACTCGTTCACATCCAAATATCACCTAAGTCGATCACGCTTTTCCAAGAATATATATCCCGAGATTACTTAAGAGCTAAGCAATACGACACGAATTTCAAGGAACATTAAAATATCAAAATTATTACTGAGAAATAATGAATAATGAATTAATAACAGCCGCACGATAGTAACAAGGAGATTTTATAAAAATCAACGCTCGGATTTTGAAGCTGTGTTTGCTTTTATAGTAGTAAGGATTATACGTAAATAAAAAGATTCTTGGGTCGACCATTCTATTAATTTTCTATTTGTGAGATTGAATTTTTTTTAATTAATATGGATCATATTTTTATTTACGGATTGTTTATATTATGTTTTTATCCATAAGTATGATAATTTTTTAATAATATGATTACAAATACACCCTTATAATATATTAATTATCTTTGCATAAGTATGTTAATTTTCTATCCATAAGTATGATTTTTTTTATTATTATGAAGCATATTTTTAATTATTTTTGACTAATTTTTTGATTTTTTATTCTAGCAATTAGTCTGCGCGTTGCGCGGCGATTATAAGACGGAGACTTCTTTAATGTAGAGATATGGAAATGGCATTTTCGTAAATTTATTTAAAGGGGTATGTTTTTTTGGAAAAGGAATATGGAAATGGCATTTCCGTAAATTTATTTAAAGGGGCATGGTTTTTTTGGAAAAGGAATATGGAAATGGTATTTTCGTAAATTTATTTAAAGGGGCATGTTTTTTTTGGTATTAATTTACTTGAATTCACGTCATCCAATGTCTTAAAACTTGTTTTATTACGTATACGAGCTTTCTTCACAACTAAGAAACAAACTTATCCGAGCTTGCTTTGTCGACACGTTTTTCGAGACATGTCTAAATTACCCGTTCACATCCAAATATCACATAAGTCGATCACGCTTTTCCAAGAACATATATCTCGAGATTACTTAAGAGCTAAGCAAAACCTTTTGGTATTAATTTAATTGACTTCACGTCATCCAATGTCTTAAAACTTGTTTTATTACGTGTACGAGCTTTCTTCACAACTAAGAAACAAACTTATCCGAGTTTGCTTACGAGCGAAGTAACTTGGACACGTTTTTCGAGACACGTCAAAATTACTCGTTCACATCCAAATATCACCTAAGTCAATCACGCTTTTCCAAGAATATATATCCCGAGATTACTTAAGAGCTAAGCAATACGACACGAATTTCAAGGAACATTAAAATATCAAAATTATTACTAAGAAATAATGAATAATGAATTAATAACAGCCGCACGATAGTAACAAGGAGATTTTATAAAAATCAACGCTCGGATTTTGAAGCTGTGTTTGCTTTTATAGTAGTAAGGATAAGGATTAATTTTCTAGAAATATGGCAACTTTTTTAATTTTATATCCAGAAGTATGTTTATTGTTTTATTATTTTTCTATCAATAGTTTATTCATATGGTTATAGATGAGTAAATTAATGAAAAAACTGATCACTTAATGTTAAATCGGGTCGGGCTGAGTTCGGTTGATGTCGTTAAATTTGACTGCTTAGATGGTCTCATACTTCTCCATAGGGTTTGAGGTTGAGCCGACGGTTGAATTAAACTTTCTGGCGAGAGAGTGCTTGATTTAATATTTTTTTAAAATATATCTAAAATTTATAAAATTAATTTCATGTGGACCAATAGGAGCAAAGGGACACAGAAGTGGGACAAAATTAACGGGACAGACGATTGGCACCGACAGTAGCTGCGTTCTTTAAGCCACATTTCAAAGAAGAAATAATTCGACCAAGCCCAAACATTCAGATGGGCTTATCGTTTTGGATGCCTGACAAAATTACATACTCTCCATCTGAACATATCCTCTCATTCAAACTTCCAAATGCCTCCAAGACGCCAGAAAACCGACCTTTGTCTTCCAAGTTTCCGTTTGAGCCTTTCTACCAAAAATGGAAATACAAACATCAAAATGAATTACAGTGGCCAAGTGACATTGTAATTTGGACAAAGTTCGCCTAAACACCATGAATCCAGCAAAGGCTTATTTTTCAACCTTTTAGCCTAAACATACTCAAAATGAATTTGTCAATATATGTCTTATTTACAGTATCAAACTCACCATTTGAAGATATTTAGTCTTTTACCAAGAAAAGAGACTTGCATCCAATGAGTAACTCAGGAAACTTGCATTGATTGTTAGTATTGAACGTGTTCAACCGTTTTTTTCAGCAAATATGATACCATCTATCAATTCCACTGCATCATAAAAAATAAAGTTGGTGTGATAATCAGGGGATCACATGCTAAATCCTTGCAAACCACTAAAAATAACCCAACCAAATTACCTTCCTCCGTTGGTATATTAGGCTGATCAACCAAAAGCTGCAGGAGTGCACTCAAATCACCTACCCTGTAGGCCATCATAATTCATAAGCAACGCGTAGTTAATTCATATTCATCACCTCAGATCTATTCACAAGTAACATATATGGAAATACTAAATTACTCCCTTGCTTTCTTTAACAATGCCCAAGAATTTGTTACCAGCCAAATCACCAGCCTAGTTTGATGAAGAAGTTTAATTGCAAAAATCACATATGGAAAAACCATTTCCTATAATAGGAGTTTGAACCTTTTAATTGTTGCATACAAATCAGTTCTCAAGAAATTATTTATTATGATTACATCACCTAAGGAATTTAAATAGATGCATACCTAGATTCAGTTACAACCTTGGGTAGTGCTGCCACAATGGACATTTTCAACAAGTACCTGAAAATTTTGAAGAGAGAGCACAATGAACAAGTCAAACTGATTTCACATTCAAATAGTTCTGTCATCATTACAGAACTAATATACTTGAAGAAACAGTGAAATTGTAAATGAAGAAGCATACTCTGAGCGGTGCATTTCATGGAGAAGTATGAGACCATCTAAGCAGTCATTAAGACTTGGTTTAACACCAACTCTCTGTTGCAGCTGCTTAACAGAAGGCTGTTGCGATCCCCCTCTAACAAGCTGTCTACCATCTTTAACCATCTTGTCAAGCCACCTAACAACTTCATGAAACTGATCCCTGTAGATATCCATAACATTTACGAAACAAACGAACTCAATTTAGTTTTAACTCACAATGATGACTTTACTAGACACTCAAGAGGCTAATTCAAGTTTCAATTACCATAAAGAAAAAAATGGTTCTTGGCAGAAAAGGTTATAAATTCAGTGTGGACAATAAGCCTTTAACAAGGAAAAAAAGTCTTTATGAATACTAAATTAACACTTAGTGCTAGCAAAACTTACATGGTCTTGTTAATGGAAAGCATAATCATCTCCAGGGAATCCATTTGCTTTTGCAAAACAGCCACCTCAATATCACCAACACAACTTAAGCTACCATAGTTCTTTCTGTCTTGGATCATCTAAACACAACAGCAATCCAGAAACACTCATCAATTATCAAACGTTGAAAGAAAAGATCCAACAAATTCTAACTTCGAGTTGCGCAAAATTACAAAGACCTGCAGCCTCTCAATGACTGAACACGCATTCCTGAACTGAGACAGTAGACGGGCTTGAAGTTGATCCCAATTATCCATTTGTTCACGCGCTTGTTTGAATTTTTGCTGATACTTTTTCACCATATCCTCCATTACTGCTGAAGTGTCAAAACGAGTTTTCACAACGAATTAGATGAATTTCCATAAGAAAAGATTATATTAGGAAAAACTAAATACTTATGGTACATGGCCAAACAAAACAAATTAACAAACTATCGGAGGTGTGCAAACATAATTAGCCGTATAAAGTAATCATTATGTTGTACGAAAATGATATCAATTCAGAATTCATGGGAAAAAAGAAAAGAAAAGAAAAAGAAATCATGTTTTCAGTTCCCTGTCCTCAACCGTGTGCATTCATGCCTTCTAGCCCATCCCTAATCACCATGATTCCATGAACACCAGAATACAGAGACATAAAGGTCATTATCACCATGACTATGATAAGCAACAGCATACTTATATATCAGCAATAGAAGTTTACTAGTTGAGGTACTGAACTAGCAAATTGTGCGTAAACTGAAAAGGTTCGAATTCAGCATTATTTGTAAACTGAATTTGGATCCTAAACACAAACTTGAATGAATAATTCAGTGAGAATTTAGAAATGTTCGAATTAGAAAACCTTCAAACCAGGGGCAGAACCAGAACACAAGTAATGAGGGGGCCAAATTTTACCTAAAAACATTAAAAACAAAATTCAATTGAGAAAGACATGTTCAAACCGATCAATTTTGGAGACGAATTTGCAGACTTTAACGAGGCAGAGAGGATATGCCGGCAGTGAGGAATTCGGAATCGGATTCTTTCTCCCGAGTCCGTCGTTGTTCCGTCCTGATGAATCCTCAGATGAATGTGAATGAACTTTCCTAAAACAAATAAACAAATCAGTTGAATGAACTTGGGCCTGTTTACAGACAGGCCCCTGGACAAATAAAAAAATGGACAAGCTTGTAATCGGCCCGCTAGATAAAAAATTTATATACAAATAAATGAACTTGGGCCTAAATATCTTTATGAGATAGGATCAAATGAGAATAATGTTTAGGGTGTAAAATAAGAACAAATACGAGGCGTTAGATTTGGAAAATCAATGGTCCATATTAGAAATACTCCTTTTTTAAGTGATTGTAATTATTCAGGGTTATTTTCGTACTTACACCCATCAAATAAAAAAAAGCTACAGGAACTCATATATTTCGTCTATGTGCATCGATCCTTTCTTTTTCTATGTGCACACTTCAACTCTCTCTCGATCTATCTTTGCCTTTTTGTTTGCACCATCCTTCTTCCATTCTAGATCAATTTTTTTTATACATTTTGTCTCCAATTTTCATTCTCTCTTCATAGATTTTGGTATAGGTTTGCTTTTAAATGGTTTCAATTCACAGTTAGGGAATTTTCAAAGTTGGGAGGTTGGCTCTTCAAATTACATATATTTAGTCATGTCTTTGTGTTCTTTACACCGATTTTTGTTGAGTTTACTCAAATCTATGAAGATTGTGTATGTTAACAAGAATTTATTCAAATGAATAAAATCAATTTTAAAAAAATACTAACAATTAAATCTCATATACTAATTAAGTTATGAACTAATATACTATTTTTTATTATAAATTAAAATAACATTAAAATTGATTAAAAGTAATTGTAAAAAATATCACCGGATAAAGGATGTAAAGTTGTTAAAATTTGATCATAAATAAACATAAAAAATATCTAACAATAATAAATTAGAAATAAATAAATAAGATTATCATAAAATAGAATTGAATGAGATGTCGACATATGGTCAAATGACTTTTTCTTTAATGTATAAAGTCTTATCTATTCAAAGGTTTTTAGGTTTAATTCAATCATATTTAGAAAATAAGGTGAAAATATTTTATATTTGAATTAATGTGCACACAAATATACAACTATAAAGGTCATCTTCAATTAAAAGAATGTCTTGCTTTACCATATGTTGTCTTCTCATTTATTCTTTCTAAGTTTCAATTTGTAGTTTTTTAAAACCTATTATTATCAAAATTTTAGGTATCGCCTTAGTTTAACTAATTAATTTACACTTACCCATATCGAGAAGAATTTAAGGAGTTTGAAAAAAGCTTGCAAAAAATGGTCACGCATTTCGGAGGAGCACCTCCGGTTGATAGGAGATATGTCTCCAATGAAATTATTGTTTACATTATCTTTAATTGATTGTCCGACCCCCATTCAAATAATCCTGGCTCCGCCACTGATTATGCTATTAGCCTATTAAAAATTTCAGTCAATTCCAATCTAAATTTAACTCAAACACTCTACTAGTACGTTGTTTCAACATTCAATTGTGCTATTCAATCTCTGTCAAATACTCAACTCAAACAACAAGCATAAACCATATAATTACAAGAGGAAAAACAAACCTAGACCGACTAGATTATTCGACGAAGACCAATCACCGACTGAGCGAGAACTAGAAGACTGACCACCAACTTGTTGTTGGATTCTAAGGACGACGAGTTCCGCGAGTGAGCGAGGAGAAATTTGGTAGAATTGATGAATGGCAGAGGCGAAAAATTTGGCCGGTTAACGAGAAGCTATTGTCGACTATTTGCTAATGGAGAAGACGAGGCGTCGCCCGATGTCGTCCGCATTCGAGACTTGGAGAATCAGGAGTCGAGGTGTCCGACTACAACCCCAACAACAATAAATTTCTTTTTCTTTGGGGGCCATGCTTTAAATTCAAACCTAAGTTCTTCAATTTAAGTATTTAAGAAAAAAACTCTATAGACTTTTAGGCATTTAAAAATTATTATTTTAGATCTTACCCCATATTTCAATTGAATATATTTAAATATTTTTTATTATTTGTGGAGATCTTGCCCAAATTTTAGATTGAAATATATATATTTTAAGGGTTTAGGTAGGGTTAAGGTTATAAGGTTTAGGGTTCAGAATCATTCTTATATGAAATCGCTTATTCTACAAAGAAATCGCTATAATAAATTCGAATTTTTCATTCTAATAAGAAACCATTATAATGAATAAGAATTGATCGTTCTTATACGAAATAGTTATAATGGGTTAGAATTGTTCTTTCTTATAAGAAATCGTTATATTGAATTAAAATTGTTCAATCTTATATGAAATCATTACAATTATTTAATTGTTCATTCTTATATGAAATCGTTATAGCGGTTTAGAATCGTTCATTCTTATAAAAATCATTATAATGAATTAGAATCGTTTATTCCTTTTAGAAATCGTTATAATGAATTAGAATTGTTTATTCTTATCAGAAATCGTTATAATGAATTCTAATAATTTATTCTTATACGAAATTGTTATAATGGTTTATGATCGTTATAATTCGTTTAGAATCATTCATTCTTATACAAAATTATTATAATGGTTTAGAATCGATCATTCTCATAAGAAATCATTATAATGAATTAGAATCGTTCATTCTTATATGAATTTGTTATAATGTTTTAGAATCGTTCATTCTAATACAAAATTGTTATAATACTTTCTCGATTTGACGTTGTTCGTCGACAACGCTGGGATGTGCTCTTGTTCTCAGGGTACGTGCTTCGGATTTTAGTTTTTTAATTTTTGGGATTTTTATTTAGGGTTGATTGACAAGTTATTTTTGTATTTGCAGATACGCTACACACCTTGGGGGTTCTTATATGACATTTGACGATACGTATCAGGTTTCTAGATCTAGGGCCATTCTAGTGCTAGACGATATCTAGGAGGCATAATGATGTGAACCCAGTTGGAGGATTCACACGAGGATCTTGTCGTGGACTCGTATTATGTATCTTCACCGAAAGTAATCGATAGATTTGAGACGTTTGGATGCCTAGACTGGGTTGAGGAAGGAGTGAAAAGATTGAGAAGGTCGCCTAGGGTGAATTAGGCGTGAAGAATATGGGATTGGGAAAAGAATGTTTGGCTGGCGCCTTTTAGATACGTGCGAGATCAATCCGACAACAATTCGTTATCAAATCAAAGCGTATCGTAATATAATAGAGGAGGCTCCTATTTATAGAGGAGCTCCTAGAAAACCCTAAGGAGGCAAGGGGGCAACTAGGGTTGCGCATGCAAGCGGCCCAACGTTAGGCCCAAGCCCATAAATACTCAACAATAATAGAAAAGACATATTAAATAAGGTTCGGAAAGGAAATAGTACTAAAAGTAGTAAAAACGGATAGTGGTCACGGTGGCCATGTCGTGGGTGTCGCGACAAGGCCGTGACATGGGCTGGCGCGGCGCGCCAGTGTGCGCGCGCAAGGGCAGCGCCGAGTCTGGGGGGTCGGTACCGATGTTGGAGCGTCGGTAACGTGGGCTGGTGGGTCGGTATTGAGGGTTGGCACGTTGGTAACGAGGGGCGTGACACACAAGAACCTCATGTGGCGACGCCGGTTTGGCCCGGCGTTGGAACGACTTCAGCGTTCGGGTCCATGGTGCCGATGGTGAGGCGGACCACGGGTCTTGGCACGAGTCCTACGGAGACGCGGATTAGCCCAAGGGGGTCGCCATGGTCTCGGGACCCTCGGACTAGGGCAGGTACACATCACGTAACATCCAGAGCGTTGTCTAGGATTCTGGTGTTCTTGTACTAGGATTTCGGATTTGACATATTTGTTACAATTTATATGTTAATGGTTTTATAAAATTACCTTTTTTCGACATTTCGAAATTTGCGAAAAATCAGAATTATCTCTCAAGGTTGTGGTCTTAGTTGAGATCTCAGAAGTGAACCAAAACTTCGTCAAGGGCTTGTGGGGCGAAATATATCGTACCTAGGAGGATAAGAAGAGGTTAATAATAATGAATAATGAATCACACATAGGAGGAATATATCTAAACCCTAAAACCTTATAAACCCTACCCTAAAACCCTAGGGTGCAAATCTAGGATTTGCGTTGACTGTCAGCGCGAATCCAAGATACGCGCGCGTTGACTGTCTTTTCCCATTTTTTCCAAATTTTCGTTTTAACCCTGCGCGAAGGCTAAATTCGTGCGCGGGTAGAATGTGGGAAAATATGTGTGCCATTTACAACATTTTCCGTTTGCATAAATTAACCCCCTAAACTAACGGGAATAAAGTGGAAAAGGCGGATGGGGGCCATGGGAATATAGCTACCTAGGTAGAAGCGGCCAAGTGAATTGAATCGTGTGGAAACACTATCCTAGTTCATATATGCTGTAATTCAGCTGGGCCTCCTCAGACAAAACTAATCCGAGCTAGATTTCTATGCTTATGATCAATCACTTTTCATCCTGCAATAATTGCATATAGTCATGTTTGAGCAAATTTAAGATTGGACCCCAATTTATTTCATTGAGACCGAGGTGCGATAACTACGTACTGTAATAATTAAGATCGTCTTTACAAACTAAATGTATTTTGGGATTTTGATCGAATGAATAAGCCGAAGTTATGGAGTAATGAAATCGAAAGAGCACCGGAAAGATCTGAATGTACGTAAATGGTACGTTGTTTCCGAATGATTGGATACTATCAAAGAATACAAGTAAGAAACAATGAAACTAAAATGATCTTTAGATCGAGAGCATAGGAATAATATATTGAGCTTGAGAGATTCATGTGTTGGAAGAGTAGCTCGTCCTTTTATCCTAATTTAGACCATTTGAAATTTTGAACGTCGAGGTTCAACTTCTTCACCGAGATCCTTTGGGGAGCGCCTAGCGTGAACATTGATTATTTGATTTCGCATACATTGTTGGATCAAACAAATTGCATGTATTAGTTTTTCTGATTTGGGTTGCGCTTTTTATTTTGAGTAATAGTTCTTATTAAAATGCATATGTTGCCTAGTATATATACCTTGGGCTACTCCTCCTATTGTCAATTGGTTTTAGGATGGAACCATTGGGCTTAATATGGTATCAGAGCTATTCGCCAAACGGCCTCTCTCGATCCTAGGCCCGCCCTGTCGGTCACTTGCGGGGGCGTATTAGAATGCATTCCCACATCTAAAGTTCATCCCCATTGGGCTTAATAGTTCTTAACGACTTGAATTTTTTTATTCCAAACGTTCATAGATCATCGTTGCCATTGTTGCTTGGAATGATCGAGCATACTCTTCACTGATCTTCTATTATTGCATAAGCTGGCCTCTTAAGGCTTGGGAAATTGGCTCTCGTCCACCAAAAAAAAGGGGTCAAAATTTTAAATTCTCGTGTCATTTGATTTCATGTTAAAATTTCCAATCTGTTTGTAGCATAAATGGACACTTCCCATAAAGATATAAGAGGCCTTAATTTGGAATGGGACGTTTGATGTTTTTTCACTTGACTCTAGCGTACGTACCCGTACTATATATTTTCATATTTTACATTTACTTAATTATTACACATATTCAAACGTTTTCCCATCAGGCAACTAGTTAGAGGGAAGACACTATGATTGTCCGGAAGGGGGAGCGGACTCTCCACGGCTCCACCTCTAGCTCGACCACCAGGGGAGATTACAAAATGTCACTCCTCCGCCGGCAGCCTATGATTCAAATATATAGAAGGCAGCATAGGGATATATATACACAATGAAATTAAAGGTGAAGATCCAAATCTAGAGTGAGATCAATGTCGACATTAGCCTGATCCTGATCAACAACATGATTTGGTTGCTGATGATCAGAACTAAATTCCAGGAGGTATAGAGTTTCTTGAGCAAGGGTGGAGGCGGTCGAATGATCATCCAACACTCGGGGCTGCATCTGCGCGTCTTCTTGATGTGGTGATGATGCAGTGGAACTCCTCCTCTTGTTCTTCTTGAAGCAGCAACTAATAATTGGTTCCTGATCTGATGATGATGATGATGGTGATGAATTAAGGGCAGCAACTCTCTCCTTCTTGTGGGCGTTCTGGTGGCCCCCAAGAGCTCTCGGGTTTATGAACTTCCTGGAGCAGTATTTGCAAGAGAAAACTTTCTTCTTGGCTACGTCGACACCCCCCGGTTTGTTTAGCCTGCTGGAGATGAAACCATCAACAACAACAGTATAACTACTTCCATACATGGAGTAGTACGTGTACTCATCATATGCAAACCTATTTTCCATTTTTAGATATTAATTGTACTATGTACGCTTTTTGTTTTTTTGGTTTCTTTTCCAGCTCATATGCAGAATGCATGTGTTTACATCCATGTATATAAAGGACTCAATGACGGGAGGAGGATAGACCGCACAGGACCCTTTATTACGAGAATGGCCGGTTCTAACTTTTAGTGGACCTGGCCAAATGAAAATAATAATCAATAAATAAAGGGGCTTGAATGAGAGAATTACTTGAAAAAATCCAGTACAATATATGCCATATCTTTGCCAATCACTTACCATATTTTCAGGTAGTAACATGACTTGTATCCATCTAGACTTATTATTTCCTATCTCCTACGCACACCGCCTTTTTAACCTCTTCTCTATTGAAATGTAAGACCATAGCTACTCTATTTGCCTCACTCATACGGTTTCCTTCATTAAGAACACACAAGTATCACAAGGTGTGTGTGGTCTTCTGATCTTGTGCCAAGCAATTCCTTGAAATGACTGACTGACTATATAGCTGCAAATATCTGCTCTCTTAGTGATGACTTCCCCTTGTTCATCAACAATTGAGTTCATCAAACTCCTAGATTTTCTTTGCTCCATGGAAATGTATAAATACTGATTATAATGGTCCTGAAACTTGATCCAAGGTGGTTTTTCTCTCTTTTGCAAAATTGTATTCCTATATTCCTTGAAGCTTCTTTTATTTCCAAAAGAATTTCCTTCTCTAACCTCTATAGAGTAACTTCACAAGGTCTGACTTGTATCTCATTCTAAACTACTTGCAATCTGCCTTGAAGGTCTTTAATTATATTTTCTTTTCCTAAGCTACCATATTTTCAATTTCCTAAGAGGCTTCTCTAGAGCTTTGAGTTTTGACACAAATTCAAACATTAGGGACTCCACTCTTACCACTTTGAAACCAAACAGACGCAGCTGTTTGCAGGAACTTTGGGTCGTCTTCCCGTACATTATTCAATTTGAATGGTATTTGTTTTCCAAATATTCCGGTAACCCAAACTTCACAGAGTGACAAGGAAATTCATCTATACAATGTTGATTAGCAATAGTCTGTCCAGCTTAAACATAAATTTTGTCCCATCTATGTGCTTGTTTGACCAAGTGAACAAAGCTCCAGTATAATTGAGATCCATTAGACCCACTCTATCAAGGCAGTTACTGAAATTCTTGTTAATGACAATGCTCATCCCATTCTCAACAATTTTCTCAAAAGCATATCTAATTGTATTGAAGTCCCCTAGCTAATGCTACCCATGGTAACTTTCCCATGATTTGAGGTATAGATGAAGGATGCAAGAAAGGTTTTTTTTGTACAATAGAAGAGGTCACTGAATTGAACAATATATTAGCTGATATGTCTCCAAAATGAAGTCGATCAACCTTCGAAATTGCCTTAGGATTACAAAACAACCAAATCCTCCAATTAGATCCTAGACATTTGGTTGATCTCTCCCATCCTCTAAGAAGCAGCTTGGAAACACGTACCCTCTACTTTATTTATCAAGGTATTATATAATACCCTTGATAAATTATTTTTAAAATATCAAAGGATAAATTTATTATTAATATTTATAAAAATGTCATTTTTAGTAGCATTCTAGATAATCTGTGAAAAAGTCGTCATTCATCTAATTACGTTAATCAATTTTAATAACATTTCAGCTATTTTGGGACAAATTGCACATATATTAACATTGCTATCACTATATGTATATTTGAAAAAATTATTTAGAGACTCGATAATAAAAAATTGTTATCTTATTACTCTAAATAGTTTTACTCACTTAGCTTGAACTAAAAAAAATAGTAAATATCCTTTAGCACCCTTCATTTTTGTTTTAGTTATGGAATACTTTGCTCGTTCTTTGCAATATCAGTCATCTATTGAACCACACTTTGTTGGAATTAAAATTGTTAAGAATGGTACTTGTATTCCCTTTTTAAGCTTTGCAGATGATACTATTATTTTTGCGCAGGCATCTCATGCTAATATTAACTATATAAAATGTTTCCTTGATAATTTTACTCGAATTTCAGGTTTGTCAATTAACTATCATAAAAGCTCGTTCCAAGTTTCTGAGAATATTCCAAGGCAGTCTGCTCAGTTACTTGCTTCGGTTTTAAATATTCAAATAACTACCTCGTTAGAAAAATATTTGGGGATCCCAATTTTAAAAGGAAGGGTTCAGAATTCGGTTTTCTCGGAATCTATTTCCAAACTTAGAAAGTGCCTTTCTCAATGGAAAGCAAATTCTATTTCTCAAGCAGGCCGTGCTGTTTTAATCCAATCTAATCTCCTGGGTCAAGTGAATTACCTTATGCAAAGTTTTCTCTTACCTAAAGGTATCTTAGAACAAATTGACAAAATTAACAAATCTTTCTTCTGGAATAAATTTACTCCTAATCATCATCCGCTTATTTCGTGGGATAAGGTTTGTTCTCCTAAAGATTGTGGGGGTATGGGTCTGCGTTTGGCAGAGTCTAATAATATTTCTCTTCAAATGAAACTTCTTTGGAAAATTTTGAAAGAACCAGATAATTATTGGGTCCGAATAATTAAAGAAAAATATCTTCGGTCAGAATCTATCTTTAGCTATCAAAAGAAATCTTGCTCTTAGCAGTTTGGTAGGTTACTCAATATTCGGAATAATTTCTCTAGTGGCCTTTTTTGGGTTATTGGAGATGGTTGTTCAGTTAATTTCTGGACTGACCCATGGATTAGGAATACTTCTTTACTTGAATTCTTTGATAATATTAATATTCATTTAAAAGTTTCTTCTTTTATTACTCCTAGTAAAACTTGGGATTGCTCGGCTTTGTCATTTCTTGTCCCCCCTCAGGTAGTTCAACTTATTATGTCTATTCGTATTCCTTTATCAACGCCTGAAGATAGGCTAGTTTGGCTTCCTGCATTTGATGGTAATTTTTCGGTTGCTTCTGCTTCCTCTCTTTTAGCTTCATCATCCAATCAGTGCCAGGCTGGGTTTGCTTGGATTTGGAAAACTAAACTCCCTCCTAAAGTTCAAAATTTTATTTGGAAAGCTTGTGCAGATTGCCTTCCAACGACGGATCGTTTAAATCGATTCTATAATTGTGTTCCAGATTGTTGTTCTCTTTGTGATTTACAAAATGAATCTCTCAATCACCTTTTTTTCCACTGTCCTTTTACTCAAAAGATGATTTCTGGTCTAGAATCTAGAATGAATATGACCTTCCAATTAGTTTCCTCTGGTGGTTTTAATGATAATCTGATTGCAACCTTAAACCTTAATTCTAATAGTAATATTCTTTGTTTTCTTTGGTGGTTCATCTGGGTCATCGTAATTCAAAATTATTTAATCCTGTTCGTCTCTTATCCAATTTATTGCCTTTTGAATTAGCCATAACTCAACATTTTCAATGGAATTCTGCTAATTTGGTCTCTCCAAAAGCTAAGAAGAACCCTTGTATTAGGAAAAATCACTTTGTTTGGATTAAACCTCCAAGGAATTGTTTAAAACTAAACTTTGATGCTTCTAAACGTTCTTCTAATTCGGTTTATGCTAGTTTTATCTATAGAGATTCTAATAGTAAAATTTTGTGTTGTGACCGGATTCAACTTCAATCCATGTGAGTTTTGCAAGCCGAAGCTATGGCTCTTTTAGAAGGTCTTAAAAGAGCTTCTTCCCTTAATGTTTCTCGGTTAACCATTGAAGGTGATAATCTTGTTCTTATTAATTCTTTAAAAAATGTTTGGAAAGTTCCGTGGGAAATTCAGTCTATTATTAATGACATTAACCATTGGGTTGCTTTTATCCCTCATGTGGTTTTTTTCATTGTTTTAGGAATGTAATGTGGCGGCGGATTTTTTAGCTACGCGATCGTTTGATCTTCCTTTGCTCCTCCTTGCTGTTTCTAGATTAAACCAAGAGTCCTATTTTGACTCTTTTTCGGTTTCTAATCTTAGACTGTTGTTTATTCATCAGCCTTTAATTCTTGATTTTTGTAAGATCATCCGCTGTGATGATTTAGGTTGGCCTTGTTCTCTCAGGGCAATCTAATGTTGGCTATCTAATGAGCTAGTAGCTCATTTCTTCAAAAAAAAAATAGTAAATTTATCCGTCATCTTGAACAAAATAAATTAATTTAAGCAAAATCAAATTTAAAAATAATTCAAACAACAAAGGTGGCCTGCCCATGGCAATGTTAGGCATGTTGCAGTGCAATAGTTTAGCTTTTTTAAATTGATTTTTAAATTATTTTTTGGTTGAAAGGTAAAGATGTATTTAATTGATTTTTAATTGTGTGGGTTGCTTGTTATCCAAACGAGGTCGTTTTAGGAGACATTAAATAAAACAGAAAAGAAAATGGGTTATCTTCTCCAACACTCGTTACCCATTTCTTGAGATCTGAAAGTAAGGGCCGAAGTCCTTCAGTTGCTCCCTCCCTTTGTAAATCTGGTGACTCCCCGAGGGAAAGCGGGGGTGGCCCCCCCCCCCTCAAGCCCCTTGGGTCCGCCACTGTTTGGATTGGCCATAACCTGATTTTTTAATTAGGTATGATATATACAATATTTGTCAAGAGTATTACGATAGATTTTTTTTTTGAAAATAGAGTGCATCATGTGTAACCTCTTGTAAATTTTACAAGGTTACTTTAGTTATGAATTAAGAATGTAGAATTATTGTTTAATATGTTTAGCAAGTCAATGAATTGGTGTTGGAGATCTTGTCCCTTTCTTTTGAGTTTTGATATAATAGCTCCTACAACTTTAAAGAGTAGTTGTTCCAAATATCTTTATCGACTCGACCCTCTCTACTATCCTAGCGTATACCACTTCACCCGACCAGTCCAACGGTTGGTCCTTGGGGGGAGAACCCCGAGGTCGATGTTTCGACACTCACCGGCGACGAAGTCACAATATTAATTTCTCTAGAACTGTTCACAGTTCTCACCCATCCATGGGTGCTTTAGGCTAGTCCAAGTAGTACTTGGATTATCCTAAATCTTACCGAATAAAAAAAAAAAATACCACTGCTGGTCAAATACATCAATACCCTTGCCTTTGGACATTTGATTCAACGGTTAGGCCTTTGGGGTAGTACCTCGAGGTCACCGTTTCGAATCTCTCGGGCGGCAGTTTGCCCTTTCCTCTTTAGAATTGGTTAGTAACTAGTTCTGATCCATGCTCTAGGCGAGTCCAAATAGTATCTGTGACAATCCTAATCCTTACCATATCAAAAATAAAAAAAATACATTAATACCCTCATTTTATTAAAAAAAATTATCAATTGAGATCACTTATATATAAATGTAATACCCATAAATTTAAATTGCATATCTTTTTTTCATAATTTCATCCCCAACTTTTTCTAACTTCAATTACTAAATACAGTTCGTCAGTTCCGTTCCCCTTTTAGCTAATTTTACCGAACTAACCTACCTACTTACCTAGTACCTAGGACTCTTCTCTCCGATTGCTGACTTGGCTATGATTTGGAAGTATGTCCAACAAAAAGCAGTTGCCTTTTTCATTAAAAAAAAAGCAGGTGCCTACTTGAATAGTGAATGCTTTACACTTTTCAATAATGCTTAATTCCCCACTTTACGTGAAAATATCCTACAAATGTACTCACATAATTAATTAATTATTGTCATGACTTGAGATATTTGTGTACTCCAATTGAGGAAAACACTGACTAGTGTCGAATGTTGTCCTATATATTATGATCACACATGGCTAATAATTAAGTGTCTCATCTTTATAATTAAGGAAGTAAGTGCACCTTTTGTAATATTAATGACGTTTTTGTGGAAATGGAGCTTAGGGTAAAAACTGAAAATAAATGTGGGTCGTTACTTGTTTGATTAATAAGACCAATATTTTAAATTAAAAGTGGACTCAATATGAAAAATAGGGCCAAAAGTGAACAAGGTGGCAATTTTCTAAATACTATCAAATACAAACCCAAAATCGCTTTTTACGTGTTTCTATTGAAAAAAAATGAACAACTTTCGTAAAAACACTTTTTCTTGACTGAAATGAACGCTCGCTTCCCCTGTCTTTCATCAACATTCAATCTCCACCAAAAAAACCCAAAGGAAGCATCAAATTGATCGAAGCTCAACAACATTATTGTAATGGTAGATGATGATCGAGCAAGGATCTTCGATAGGTTCAAAAGAATGTACACTTTCTCTTTCGAATTTTCGTGATTCTAGTGTTCATATTTGATATTCTTTTTATTCTAGGTTTCAATTGAATTTAGGGCTCATAAAGAAGGATTTGAGAGGATTTGTGGCTGGATCTAATTCTAGGGTTCATAAGAGTAAGATGATCTAATTTGGTGGTAATCGAAATTATGTGAACCATCAAATAAATGGATAGTTTGGCTTATGCTTTGCTTTGTATTGTGCAAGTACTGTATGTTGGAATTTTTTTAGAGGAGATCCATTAGAGTTCAATTGATATCTATTACTAATAACTAAAGCCGAAGCAATTTCTGGCACCATATTGCACCATGTCACCCCTTTATTAAAATAATAATTTCTTTTATAGTTAATTGTGCAAAAAAGTTATCTCCAAATAAACATAAAAATAAAATAATATTCGTAAAAGTTTATCTTCAAATAAAAATAAAGATAAAATAATATTAGTATATTTTACCAATATAGATAAAAAAAAGGACATCATATTTATCATATTTGTAAAAAATAAATTAAAAAAATATAAGAAAAATATGTACATGTGGTCACATATATATCTTTGAAATAAAAATAGCCATATAAATGATAATATCTTTGAAATATCTATCTATCTATATATTAAAGCCGATTTAAGAACGTCAACATTATATTTAGGTTGGTTGAGTCATTTCAATGCGGTTTTTGTGCGTGTTCGTGTCAACCCAAAGAGTTAAGAATGTCAATTTTTTAATGATTATTACATAAATATTACAAATAACATTTTAAGAATAAGATGATATTTGTATAAATTTTACCATTAAAATATATTATTAAAATAAAATTAATTAATTATAAAATTATTTTTATTATATAAATTATAATACATATATAATATTTAAATAATATATTATAATTTTTATTTAAAAGTCCCCGGACAAGGTCCGGGTCAATAACTAGTTGTAGGTCTGTTTGTACAAAATGTTTTGATTGTCTCCTCCCTTAGTTACACCAATTTCATTTTTTGACCCCTTAGTTTCGAATTTGGGTTTTGATTGTCAACTAGGCTCTCAAATTTAGCTTAATGGTGGTAAAGACAAACAATTGCAATTTTTAAATGAATGAAGGGACGATGAGTACTATACATCTTTTTGATTGTATGTAGTTTGTCTTTTGCTCTAGTGATTCTTTTTGGTTAGTTTTTAATAAAGTCCGGTGGGCTGACAATCTGGGGGTCGGCGGTAACGGGCCTAGCACACAAGCCCAATGAGGTTCCAACCCAAAATCATATGGCAATGGGTGGAGTAGCTCATTAGGTTATATACTAGGCAATTATAGTTCCCAATTTCAGATGTGGGACAACTCTCAACAGTTTTGATGATTTTTTATGAACCCTAGACTAAGTCTAGGTTCATATATTTCACATAAGTGTTCATGTATAATACTTATAGGTTCATGTATTTTTTGTATGAGTGTTTCAGTTCGGATAGTTTTATCTTTTGACTGTTTCAATTATGGACTATTATTATCTTCTTGCTATCGATATGCATGATACATAACACAGATTTGATCTCCTTTGAAGGTGATAAGAAGCAAAAATAAAGAAGAAAAAACATATTAGCTACCCATTTTTTTAATCTTTTTTAGTGGTTCACATATTTCTTTTACATGTACATGAATAAAAACTGACGAATCAAGTAGAGAAGAAGCAAATGAAGAATCAAGTGAAAACAGAAGTTAATGCTCAAACATTGATGAAAAGGGTTTTGAATGTTTAGATGATTTTGCCACTCCACCATAAAAGAAGGCAAAAATAATGAAACTTAGTAAAGGAAAAAAGTAGATACATATAACTACAACATTAGGGTTGTGGACCAAGTGCACAGAGGCGGGGGAATACATGGAATGATATTTTGTGAACTAGAGAGCTAGAAAGGCATGAAATGATATGGAATGACATTTTGTAAATTAGAAGTTTTCAACTTTATGATGGTGGTAGTAGAAAACTAGAAAGACATGGAACGATATTTTAATTTGTAAGCATGTTCTAAATTGTTTTATGGATGAAGTTAGAGACCCATTTTGGTTAGGTTCATGTTTATTATGTCCTGGTTCACATATTAATTATGTATGTTCATGTTTATATATTATTATTCATTCACATTAATATAACAATTTCAACCTTATGATTTATATGTTGTTGGTTAACTATGATGGTAATGACTATAAAGAACATGATGCATGAAGGTTAAAAATAAAAGAAATTGAACAAAAATTGTACATGTTCATGTATAGTAGTTCTAAGTTCACATGTTTAGTATTGTGTTCACATATTTAGTATTTGTATTCACATATAATATAAGACGGAAAATTAAACCACTAACCATAATAAAAAGAGGTCAAACATATTTATTTAGAAAAACAAAGCTTCATTGCTTAATTAATATCAACCAACAAAAAATAGTTCACAATTAAAGAAAGCTCATCAATATAGCACAACATAGCATCAAATGGTTTTGAATGGGCAAGATGATAAGCAACACCATTGACCTTCCGGTTCACATAACTCCATGAGGAATTTACAAAGCTACATTGCAACTATAAGAGCTTTCCCAACACGATACTAAGAGCGCCCTTCCATGTAGCACCACGATTGAGCTTTAACACTAGTGATGACAGTCCATTTCCACCACAATATGAGTCATATCTTGTTGAAAGCATATTTACATCACCCACACCATTCATTCCGCTTCGACTAGTTCGATCTCTACAGTTTCAACAATACACCACATGCCCATCTTAATGAACTCCCTAGCAGAATCACGTACTATGAAACCAAGGCCTCCACTCATGCATATTCACTTTCAACGTGGCATTACGATTTGCCTTGAAAAAGCCATATGTTGGTCGTTGCCACTAATATGAGCTTGTACGTGTTTACGCACCATCTTCCCACTTTTGATCATTTTCTTGTGCTTTGCTAAGAATCAATTTTGGGGGCAGACCTCCCCTTCAACGATGTATTTATTACGGGCTAGCTAAACTGCCCATAAGATCATCACCCATATGTCCCGGCCTTTTTTATCGACATGGTAAAGCATATAATCAAAGAAACCAATCACCAAAGTAGCCTTATGACCCCCTGTATAAAGCTGTCTAAAAAAGAATAATTACTCTAAATCAAACACATGAAGTATTAGGATAAGATTTTCCAACTAGGATAGAATAATTTATTATTGGCATAATATTATCTCTTGTATTATTCTATCCATAGAAAAGATATTGCTTGGGCTCTAAGGAGATCCTAAACTTATGTATAAATACCACATTGGTTAATGAGAAAGTTATGAAATCCTTTTACAATATTCTCACAATTTTCAAATGGTATCAGCCTAAACCGATCTTCCACAAAATCTCAAAGCTTCCGCCTTTTCTCTTTGCCGATCACAATGAGTGGTTCTGAAGATGAAGTGATCAGTACTATCGACGACAAAATTACAAACCCTACTGGCAAACTTCTTGCAGCCGCATCAGGTGCCTCCTCAAATTTCAATCTCAATTTCCCACAAATTACGATCAAATTAAAACGCATACACTCTATGGCGGCATACGGTGAAATCCGCTCTCGAGGCGTATGAAATTCACTGGTTTCTTTCTCCGTCATTCCATCCATCACCAACTCTCCCGTCCACGGCGGCCACCAATGCTCCCCTCATCCCTAATCCAGACTATGTTGCTTGGAAGAAAAAGGACCGCGAGATCGTTCTTTGGATGCGTTCGACACTTTGCCCGCCTCTCTTGGCTCATGTGGCTCGTGCAAAAACAACTCAAGAGGCATGGGGCATCCTTGAAAGGATGTTCTATTCCCAAATGCGAGCACGTCTTATGCATCTCAAGACACAACTTCAAGATCTTCGGAAAGGCGATCTATCAATCCTTGAATATGTTGAGAGAAACGCGCCTTCTCTGACTCCTTGGCTGAATGTAACTACCTAGTTCCCGATGAGGACTTCGTCGAAAGCATCTTACATGGCCTAGACGAGTCCTATTCGGCGTTCCTCTAGGCATATAATCTGCAATCCTGGAAGATATCGTCCGACGAATTACTTGGCCTTCTTCTTCGTGAGGAAGAAGGGCTTGGTGCTTCAAAATCACTGTCTGGCGCCTCCATGACAGCCCTTGCGGCTAACAAATCCCATGGCTCTAACTCCAAACAGCGTAATAATTCAATGACTGATTCCGGCGGTGATTCTTCAACCACTTGGGTAAGTTGTCAGATCTGTCTCAAACCGGGCCACGAAGCAATTGATTGTTGGCATCGAGCCAACTTTGAAGGCTATCCAATCAAGAATCCAAGGCAGCCAAGGTCGAACAACAATAGTCGTGGTGGTCGTTCGGGTTCATCCTCCAGCCGTGGTTCTACTCAAGACTTCTATCAGTATCAAGTGCCGGCCACTCAGCCCACTAGGCAGGTTTATCATGTTCAAAATCCGCCATCTCAGATTGTGGACCCCATCTGGTATTTTGATACAGGCGCCTCGAATTG
This sequence comes from Fallopia convolvulus, assembly GCA_964016875.1. NCBI lineage: Eukaryota > Viridiplantae > Streptophyta > Magnoliopsida > Caryophyllales > Polygonaceae > Fallopia > Fallopia convolvulus. Next base: position 33,054,210 of record OZ024733.1, read on the forward strand.
CTACGTCGGAATTTGGTAATCTTTCCATAAAATCCTCTTATTCCAGTAATGAAGGCTTGCAAGTTGGCAATTGTATGTCCCTTCCTATAACTCATTTAGGGCACTCTACTCTTCATGCTTTATATCAGCCAATTTACCTTAAAGACATCCTTTTTGTTCCTCAAATTACAAAGAATTTACTTAGCGTTTCTCAATTAACGAGAGACAACAATGTTTATATGACCTTTTATCCTACTTGTTGTTTTGTGAAGGATTTACAGGGCTGGACACTCCTTAAAGGAATCGTTAACGATGGGCTATACCAACTTCAACCATCTCTACCTTCAAAAACGACCCCACCCCGAGTCTATCTAGGAGAAAAGACGTCTCTTCAAACATGGCATCACATATTTGGTCACCCTCATGAGTCTGCTTTAAAGCGTTTAATTTCTAGGTTTAGTTTACCAGTTTCACATAATAATCTTTTTTTTTGTGTGTGAGGCTTTTCAACTTGGGAAAAGTCATAGACTACCCTTGCCCAATCAACATGAGTCGAGTCATAGTCCTTTTGAACTTATTTATTCTGATGTTTGGGGTCTACCCCTGTCCCTTCATTTAATGGCAATAAGTATTTTTTAGTGTTTGTTGATGACTATACCAAATTTGTTTGGATATTCTTCTTGCATAAAAAATAACAATATATATCCACATTCCAAATGTTCCACAAGATGGTAGAAACACACTTTTCTACTAAAATAAAACACTTTCAGTGTGATTGGGGGGGGGTGAATTTCAGAATGTCTCTACCTATTTATAATCCTAAGGAATTAATCATAGAATTTCCTATGCACACACTCAATCCCAAAACGGTACTGCTGAACGTAGACATCGTACCATTGTTGAGAAAGGTCTTGCCTTGCTCACTCATGCTCAGCTTCCAAACACATTCTGGGAGCATGCTTTCCATACCTCGGTCTATCTTCACAATCGTACCCTTACTCCCATCCTTAAATACAAGTCTCCGTTTGAGTGTCTATACGGGAAACCACCAGATTATTCCTTTCTTAAAGCATTTGGGTGCCTTTGTTATCCTCTTCTTAGGCCCTATAATGCTAATAAACTTGAATTCCGCTCCTCTCCTTGCATTTTTATAGGGTATAGTTCTCAACATAGAGGATTGTCTTGATCTTTTGACCAATTGGGTTTATATTGCTCGCCATGTTATATTTGATGAGACGATTTTCCCCTATCCTATCTACAAAATGCCCTAACTAATTCCTCTTTTTCAACCGACCAATCTCGGCTTATAACCACTGCCCCGCTGCAATATGCCGTACTTCCAGCCTCGTCACCAGCTGATCGGGACCCCAACTTTAGCCTAGTCCCTGAGTCGCCTCCAACTTAGTCCAGCCCATGCACCACGTTACAACAACAGTTCAACAATCCCTCTACCGAACCCACGACCCCTATGCAGTCCTCTCCCTCCAACCCGAGCTCTCCAATATTGCCCCCTGCCCAATCACTCAGCCCAAATTCGATTCCTACGAGTGGTGCGTCAGCCTCTGGCACTTCCTTTGACAACTCAGGTATGGACTCTACTCCTCATACTTTTCGATCTCATTTTCGTGTTACTGATCAATCACATCATCCCATGGTTACCCGTTCTAAAATTGGCAACCTAAAACCCAAAACCTTTAGCTCCACAAAACACCCTCTACCTTCAGTTTCTTCCATTCCGGATGAACCCAAAACCTTCAGTCAAGCTTCTAAACTTTCTGAATGGCAAAATGCAATGCAGGTTGAGTATGATGCTCTAATAAAAATAGGACTTGGATGCTTACTACACATCCCTGTAATGCTAACATTATTGGTTGTAAGTGGGTTTACAGGATTAAAAGGAAGGCTGATGGGTCCATTGAGCGATATAAGGCCAGACTTGTAGCAAAATGATTTAATCAGGAGGAAGATATTGATTACTTTGACACTTTCAGTTCGGTTGTTAAGCCTACTGCAATTCGTATTGTTTTGTCTCTTGCTCTAAGTTGCAATTGGAGATTACGACAAGTTGACATTAACAATGCCTTCTTAAACGGTGATCTATCTGAAACTGTCTATATGGCTCAACCTCTTGGTTTTATTGATCAATCTCGGCCTACTCATGTTTGTTTATTGAAAAAGGCACTTTATGGACTTAAGCAGGCTCCTAGAGCATGGTTTCATAAGCTACGCTCTATCTTGCATTTACACGGCTTTGTGGCATGTCAGTCGGACACTACGCTGTTCATTAGACGTCGACCTGGATCTCATTGTTACAGGTTCAGTTTCCACTCACATTGATGTGTTTATCAAGCTTTTAAATGCTGTTTTTTCTCTTCGTGATTTGGGCGACCTTAATTATTTTCTAGGGATTGAACTTAATCGCTCTTCAGATTCCATTCTTCTCACTTAGCAGAAATATATTCAGGATCTTCTGATTCGTAGTAAGATGCATGATGCCAAGCCTATTGGGTCGCCTACTGAACCAGGATCTCGTCTAATTCAATTTGGTGATCCAGTTTCTGATCCACATCTCTATCGCAGTATAGTTGGAGCCTACAATATGTCACTATCACTCGGCCGGAGATTTCTTATGTTGTTAATCGTGTCTATCAATTCATGCACAATCCCTCAGAGATTCACTGGCAGGCTATCAAACATCTGCTGAGATACTTGAAAGGCACGATTACCTTTGGACTGGTAATTAAATTGGCCTCAGATTCTCGACTGGTAGCTTTATCGGATGATGGGTGAGCCTCAGATAATGATGATTGCAGGTCACAACACAAGTTTGCTATTTATTATGCTGGCAACTTAATTAGTTGGGCCTCTAAGAAACAGAATGTGGTTGCAAAGTCTAGTTCTGAAGCTGAGTATAGAGCCATAACCTTCACTTCTACCGAGCTTATATGGATTCAACAGCTTCTTTAAGAGCTTCATGCGCCACTTCAGCTTCCTCCTATACTTCTCTGTGACAATCTCATTGCCACATACATGTCTGCCAATTCTGTTTTTCACCAGCGGTCCAAGCACATCAAGATTGGCTAGCATTTTGTTCGTGAGCAGGTTGAAGATGGATCCCTTGTAGTTCGTCATGTTTGGGCTCTTGATCAAATTGTTGACATTTTTACCAAAGCTGTTGGCACAGCCCGGTTTCAGACACTACGGTCTAAGCTGCATGTCAGTCCTCCTCCATGAGCTTATGGGGGGGGGTATTAGGATAAGATTTTCCAACTAGGATAGAATAATTTATTATTGGCATAATATTATCTCTTGTATTATTCTATCCATAGAAAAGATATTGCTTGGGCTCTAAGGAGATCCTAACTCATGTATAAACACCACATTGGTTAATGAGAAAGTTATGAAATCCTTTTACAATATTCTCACAATTTTCACATGAAGTGTTAAAAAATCCAATGTAGAAAAATGAACTTCATAATAATCACTTATTTCGTATTCTCAATCTTCATGCCATCAACACTATCCACACCTGTAGCATGAGAGATTTCACCACTCAAATCAACTAGAAGTTGATGACAACCTACAATAAAAGGGTGAATGAAGAAAAAAATAGATAAAATAAAACACAATTTGATGTAAGGTTCACACTAAAGCATATGATGTTCACGTACAATCATAGTACGTTCACGTAAAATCCAACTCAGTTCAGAAACAACTCTCATCTCTTAGGCCTTTTATTGAACAAGTTATGTGCATCTCAAAACTCTTCCATTAAAACATCATAGAAATAATTTTCGAAGATGGACAATGGGAAAACAATATGAAAGCGCTAAATATCAGAAACTTGGTATCGATTCACACTCATATTGATGCAAATTTAGATTTAAAGGTGAAATCAAAACCAAAAATAAGAAAACAAAAATCCAAACCGAAAGAGAATGAAACCACATACCCAAAATTGAATCCATAGCAAGAGAAAATTAATTGAATGCGAGGTTAGAAGTTGAGGAGAGGAACGATCAAAGATCAAAAAGCCATAAAAGAGGTTGATAGAAGGCAACTATGGACGCCTATATTTTGTTGAATTGTAGAGAAGAAAATTAAAAGTGAAAATAAAAAACGTGTTGATCACAACCCTTAATATCACATGATCTAACGGATGAGAATCATTTATAATTTTTAGGATAAGTTCTATTTCAATATGATTAAAATCCAGAGATTGAATCAAATGAAAATGAGGCTTATCATGAAAACTAAGAACAAATCTGGACCATCCGATTGAAACACTAGAAATGAATCTAGGTCATCCGATTAAAAATATAAAAAAAAAATAAAAAAAGTAAATTTTTGTTATATTTTTTTTATTTTCTTACTTTATTTTTTAAAGTCTTTTTACGTATGTAAAATGATGTAAATCTAGTATGAACATAAGGCCATAAAACGTGAACATACAATACTAATATGTGAACGTATCTATATTATATGTGAACGTATACTAAATTTTCTGAAGTTAAAATGCGGTTATATGTGAACAACCATTGTAAAAATGTGAACATGTGTACAAAATATGTGAATAGAACGTAAAATGTCAACCGTCGTTTTTTTGGCAAAAATAAGCGAAAAAATTAAAAATTAAAAACTAAAAAGTAAAAAAAAAAAAATATATTTTTATTTTTTTGTCAAATTTTTTTAAGCCGTTTAACGCCTGTATTATGATTTAATCGAACATGAACACATGACCATAAAACATGAACAAAAAGTAATAATATATGAACACACTTGTGATAATATGTGAACATGTCTTATAATAGTGTGAACATATGCATAAAATACGTGAACGTAACGTAAAAAATCAAATTTCGTGTTTTTGGCAAAAACAAGCGAAACTAAGAAAATAAAAAAAAATTATTTTTTATTTATTTTATGTATTTTACTTATTTTATTTTTTGTCAAAATTACCATTTTATCCCTATCTCTTCTAATCTTAACCATCCATTTCTCAAATCCAAGGCTCCTCATTTATTCTCAGTTTTCATGATAAGTCCCATTTCCATATGAATCAACCTCAAAAATCCATGTTCACTTACGTACATACTATTAGCGTTGGGTTTCTTATTGCTTTTACTCAATTGTGTAATTAAAAACTATCTAGTGCTGCCATCATCATCAATATAATAATTAATTATTATCACCATATATCGTCGATCGATCCTGTAATTAGTAGGTTTGTCGAGATGTACGTATAAATGGACAAAATTCATTGATTGTTGAAAAAGAGTGCATGGTCGTCGAGTAATGGAGAGGCAGATGGGGGCCATACACGGGAAATGTATCGAAGTGGCCAAATATATGCATTATGAATTAAGGTGGAGCTCTAGTACTATGTATCATGTATGTCGGGTTGTATTATGTCCGCGCTAGGCTCTTCTCATGTGGTACATCTTCTAATTTAATTTTAATTATTGGTTTCCTCCATCGTCAATCACACGTACAATTGATCCGAGAAGGAAACTTTTTACCCTTTTGCGTTAAAGGGAATGGGTTGGAGGTTTGCTGGAAAGAGCAAACCTTGAATATGACGTTTCGTGATCGATAATATAAGGAAATATATTATGCTAAGATATATCAATAGGATTATCATAGCTCCGTTTAGTTAATTATCGATTCTTCGGACTTTTAAGTAATGTGTTTCATTTCATTGATTTCTCTATTTTTTGGGTAATGGGCATTGTCCATGAAAGTCAAACCGAAGACTTTTGGGTACTATTTTCGCGGCTTATCCGATTGACTAGATGTTCGAAGGCTCATTTCATTGATTTCTTATAAAAAATACTCCATATGGCAAAACAATGTGGCTCTAGCCTTATTTAAAAAAGTGCTTTTCTAGTGTACTATGAGCACACACTAACAATGATTAGGTTCTCTTAATTAGAAGAAGAACATAAATTGAGAAGGAGGAGAATGTAAATTTAAAAGGAAAACAATATAAATAAGGAAATTATTAACTTAATTTTGGAAGAGTTTTATTTTTATTTATTACTAATTTCAAAATGATGAAGTAATATTTACTTTTAAACTTCTAATTAAAAAAATTCCAATTATTATTAGTGTGTGCTAGAAAAACCCTTAAAAGTGTGGTTGAACCCATTTAGAAGAGTGATTTATTTACATAAGTGCTGTACATCACACCCTCATTTTGCTACACTTCACACTTTTCCACTTTCTTTACCATAAAGCCTATCATATAATTTTGGAAAATTTAAACTTCCTTTTAATAAGAAAATATTTAAAAAAGAAAAAAGGCTATAAGATCTTAGTCAAAGATCATACAATATATTGTTAAATGATACCAAATCTTCACTCTACCAAAAAATGAAACAAAATATTCACAAAAAATATATAATATTATTATATATAATTTAATACACTTATTTACTAGAATTTCTCCTACTTCTACATCCTATAAAATAGGTTGAAACTTGAAGAAATTTTGTACGTACCATGGAGTTCTTTGACATGGTAGTATGTGAATTCTACTTCTTTTCTATTTTAAATTTTCATAATAGTAATGTTTATCTTTAATTTTCTCTTTTACAGGATGATAATGATAGTGATATATCACATGGTCATCCACCGTTGACCCAATTTGTTGATTATACTCCACAATTTGCCACTGATCGGGTGTTTCATACGGAGGATGAAGCGATTGAGCACCTTAGATTAGTTGGGAGAATGAGTTATATACAATTAATAAAGTATCGAACAAAAAAGGATGAAGCTGGAAGAGTATTTGTTAGATGGTTGGCTTGTCAAAGTGCTGGACATTGGGAGTCAAAAGCTAAGGATAAGGAATAGATGCATACGTCAAAAAAGTGTGGATGCCCATTTTTGATCAAAATTTTTTTGGTTGAAGATTTAGGGTGGAAGGTAGAGGTACTAAACGGATTGCATAATCATGATGTTATAAATGATGTCCATGCACATTGTTTTGCAGGTAAATTTTATTCGTTATGTGCCAATATTTTTACATCATATATTGTTTGTATAATTAAATTTGATCATATTGTTCTTCCTCTATGATATGTATGTGTGTAAATAGGAAAATTGACTAATGAGCAATTTCAAATAGTCAAAGAGATGACTGCAGCAAAATGTAAACCGAAGCAAATAGTATCTCATCTCAACAAGGACAAGAACAACACCTTTAAGGTTACTTCTTCTAAGCATGTCTATAATGCAAGAAATAAGATTAAAAAAGAAGCAATGGAGGATAGATCTCTTATGCAACAGTTCCTACATCAAATTAAGATTTTCAAGTACTTTGAGCGACATCGAAAAATGCCAGGTATGATGGTCCTTATTATATTTCTTTCTATTTTATTATTGTATTATATGTAGTTGTATTCGTATTAATCTTAAAGTGATCGCATTAGGTAAAAACAATGCCAAGGACATTTTCTTTGCCCATCCTGAATCTATCAAGTTGGTTCGTGCTTTTCCGTACGTGTTGGTAATGGACAGTACGTATAAAACTAACAAATACAAGATGCCCTTGTTTGAAATTGTGGGATTCACAAGTACTTGGAAGAGCTTCTGTGTAGCTTTTGCTTTTATGAATTCGGAGACAACAGACAACTACACTTGGATCCTCAATCAATTGAAAGAGTTACTATCATTATATGTTGGGACTACTCCTATTGCGTTCATTACAGATAGAGAGCTTGCTCTTCTTAACGCATTACAAGAGGTGTTTCCTGAGAGCCATAGTTTGTTGTGTCGGCGACACGTGGAGAAAAATTGTCAAAGTCAAGCCATGGCAATGACACATAACAGTAGTGTTGGAGTTGCATTTGAGTATTCATGTAAAAAGTTGTTAGAGTCTACTACAGAGCATGATTATCTTCAACAATTATCTAAAATTGAAGGGAGGTGGGCTGCATTTGGTTTGGCTACATATTTGAAGAACACATGGTTAAACAAATACAAAGAGCGTATTGTCTCAGCTTGGTGTGATCGGATTACTCATTTCGGACAACACACCACAAATAGGTACATTTGTGTATATATATATATATATTTGACTTCAAAAGATGTTATTCTACGGTGATTTTGTTAGTAAAGGTGACATTTTTTTATATTCTTTATTGTAGGGCTGAAAGTTCGCACTCTGTGCTAAAAAAGTTACTTGGGTCAACTAATGGTGGGTTTGACACCGTTTTGGAGAACATACACACCCTCTTAGAAGTGCAAGTGGTTGAGGTGAAGAAAACATTTGCGGCGTCAAAAATGAACTTGCCTAATCCTATGAGACTTCCCCTTTTCAAAGAACTACACTATCGAGTCTCTCACAAAGCATTCAGATTGCTTAGAGATGAGCATAAACGTGCTCAAGCACCGGAGTTTGATCCAACTATGTGCGGTTGTTGGTTTCGATCTATGTATGGATTACCGTGTGCACATGAGATAGCCGAGTTCATAGAAGCTGAGCAATCGATTCCTTTGTCATCAATACATGCCTTTTGGAGACAGCTTGATGTTGACACACATATTGAGACTATGCAAAGCACAATGTTAGATGATGAGACGATAGAAGCGAGTTTGGACGAACCTCCTACTGTTGTCACAAAGGGAAGGCCCAAGAAGGACTCCACTTCCAGAGAATTTTCATTGTACGAGAGGTTGGAAAGATCTCTTGCTCGATCATCTAGAGGAAGAGGTCGTGGATCAAATCACCTAGACCGAGGTGGTCCTCGAAAAGGACAAAGTGATGGTTTTTCATCTCATTCGGTAGGACGTGGTCGTGGATCATCTAGACTGAGGCATGTTTTTCCAAAAGGAATAGGTAGTGCTTCTTTATCTCATTCGATAGGCCGTGGTCATGCTTCTTCATCTCATCCAAGTGGGCATGCTTCTTCATCTCCTCCATCATCTACCATTACTCCAAATTTGTCATCAAATATCTTTCCTTATGAAGATGGTGTCCCTAGGTGCATGCTTCCATTTATTCGGGCTTATGTTAATGTTCAAGGAGATGGCAATTGTGGGTATCGAGCTGTTTCAATGAGTCTTTTTGGTATTGAAGAGGAGTGGTAAAAAATTAGGCGTGCTCTATTGGAGCACTTGAAAAACAAGCATGATTTTTATAAGAACTTGATGAATGTGGACAAAGAGTTGAGTAGTTTAAATCACTTCAAGGGAAATGCCCCACGGGAGTGTTGGATGACTGCACCTGAAGCTGGACATCTCATTGCCACTACTTATCAAATAGCTTTGGTTATCTTGTGTGAATCTGGAACTTACTGGGGATCATACACTTATCTTCCCTTAACAATAAACCATGATATACCTCCTCCAGAGAAAGTGGTGTATATAACATTATTGCACAATCATTACATGGCGGTATGTTTAATAAATTACCTTAACTTAATTATATGTGTTGTTTTGATTAACATTACTTAGTGTGTGTATTTATGAATTTTGCTTACAGTTGACTATGGAGGAGAATTCACCCATGCCTGACATTTTTCCAGAATGGTTTGGATATCACGATGCGACTGTCGAAGGATGGGATAGACACTATGCTAATCGTATCGACCACTATCATAAAATACATCCACGTAGGGAGATAAATTTGAATGCCATACCCGTCAGCTCTCCCCCAATTTTGGATGTTGATTCTGAAATTTCATGGTAGTTCTTTTCATAGCTTTTAGGTTGATGTACTCGGTTCAATGTTAGCTTCAATGTTTGATGACTGTTGGTACAATTTGTTTTCTTATTTTAGTTTTCTAGTTAGCATAATTTGATTAGCAACTTTTCAGTTCAATTCTTGGATTTTTATTTTGTTTTTTAGGTTGATACTTCTGATCAATTCAATGCTAGAATTTTTGTTGCTTTTGCACTCTTTCTTGTATTTTTGTCTCTTTGTTTTAGCGTACAAAATCACCATTTCAAGGTCTATTGGGTGCTGTTCTGAGGCAGCTGTTGGTACTGGTTGTGGCTCATCTTCTTAAGTGCTACAACATTTGTCAAAGCTATGCTGAACTGTTGGACGAAATAAATATGCATATTTCTGAAGAGTTTTGATTTGACCCTGTTTCAGTTTAGAAAGCAGTCATTTGTATACAAATTCATTAGCAAAAGCTGAATTAAATACTCAAATATACACAGACAAAACCAAACTCAATAAGCATTCCACTGAAACCCTTACTCTACGGACTGAATCAAGGAAAACTCAAGATTTTGCTGATATTAATTAGTGAGTTGTAGCACGAAATGAATGGTTGATATGTTATGTACAGTACATATATTTAGGTTTATAATTCACTAGCCCTTTATCTTCATGTGTAAAACTTAGATTTCAATCTCTTTCTGCATATATTGTGTATTAGTTGGAAGGTTTAGTAGCTTAATTTGAACATGTTACGTGTTTTCTGTTTGGTTTATGCACAATTATAAGTTTCCACGTACAAATTTACTAGTTTAAAAGATAAGTATCATAATAACATTATTTTTTTATTTAAAAAAAAAGGAAAGGATACCATATCTTTTTTTTGGTTGAAGAAAAGATACCATATCTTAGTTTATCTAATTAGGCAATATATAATATTGAATGGTACAAAATCTAGTAAATATCTTAATAAATGGTTTTTATAGTTTTTATTATTTCATATTAGAAGAAGGTTATTAAAGTAATTTTATTGTGTGATGTTTAGTAAAAGGGTGTGATGTATAGCATTTCCCTTTATTTATAACCCATTTTTCCCAGAATAAAAATCTTACTCACTGACCAATACAACCACACTCCACTAACACGTGTGCCCTCCTTTTAGTAATTTTTGTGTTCGTCACAATGTAAATGATTAATATTTTTATCGGTTTTTAAAGTGATGTCCTAATGACATATATTAAGTATTCTTGTTTTAAAAACTAAAATCCTATAAGAAAAAAAAATTATCCTAAATAATAAAAACTAATAAAATTAATCTATTTTAATGGTCTTAACTTATGTTTTTGGGACATAGGTTAAAAAAATTAATTTAGTAGATGGGTACGATGGAATGATCGATCATGCACGGCATGCAACTTTTTTTCCTTGTCGAAAGCATGAAACTTGTTTCCTACGTACATATACTTCACGTGCTGCTGCCATGCACCTGTCTCACTCCATCTTCTTCAACTTCAATATATCCAAAACGACATCGATGGTTTCCTCCAAATTCCATGTGCACGATGCCCTCCTCTTTTTCCAAATTGTTCAATGATTTAAGGATAAGGTTATTATTCTCCAAAAGTTCATAAGCACTCCATCTGCACGTATGCCTTATTCTTATATCTCAAACGTATGACATATGTCATACGTTTCCTATGAAAACCTCCAATTAACACTGTCCATTGATCCCAATTCAAAGCTACCTCTTAGTATAACATTTTCTTTTGCTAAGAATTCTACGGGTACGTTATCAAGCAATTAAGCCAATCTATATTTTATAGAATGAGATTCGGTATCCCTGCCTATTCTTAACATTTTTAATGTTTCACCTTTTGAAAGAAGGGCATTGTTATTTATAGGTTGGTACTCTTGTACTCTTGTACTCTTGTACTACGTCTGACAAATGAGAGAATAAAATGATAATGTACGAGGGTACGTTGAAGTTCCGAATTTTTAGTTTATGTGTAGGGGATAATTTAAAATGTTAATCTAAATGGTACCTTATATTGAACATAGGTGAAGTTTCCATTTAATTTGAGCTAGTTGTCCCTAAAAGTTTGTCAAGTGTCAATTAGACCATGCTACTTTGACTTAAAACACTTCAAAAAGTGTTTGGAGATGTTAAAACTCTTATCCAAGATCAATAAAGAGTAAGGCTCCGTTTGGTAAATCGGTGGTACTTATCGGTGTTGATGCTGATGTTGATGTTGATGCTGATACTTATGGTTGTTGATGTTGATCGTGGATGCTGATACGAGATACTTATATGAGTTGTTTATTTTCCAAATAATCCGCAATGTGTTCGGTAAACTGAATTGCTGATATTTTAAGAAAGAGGTGTAAAATTACTAAAAATGGATTAATGAAGAGTAAAAAAATAAAAAATAAAATTTAATTGGAAATCAATTGGGCCCCGCTTACTTATATTTTGGTAGATAAGTTAGCTTATTTGACATAAGGTTAGAGGGTGCTGATTATTTTTTCAGCAGATAAGTATCGGATATAAGTAGCTTATTTCAAATAAGCAAATTTTGCCGAACACATAAAACGAAGCTTATTATTTCCAATATAAGTAACTGGGTACTTATAAGTATCCAGATAAGTGTTGCCGAACGGAGCCTAAGATGATAATGTTTAATTAGGGAGGATAAAACTCGCTCTCATTAGCTTAAGCTCTTAATATAAAAAGTTGAGCACGAACTTATAATAATAATAATAATAATAATAATAATAATAATAATAATAATAATAATAATAATTTTTGTAAATCCTTATAATAATAAACAACGATTAAACCTCTCACTATATTAATTGCAACCCACCCTAGATTTAAGAGACATTATATTTACTTATCAACTAAATTACTCAAAAAAAAACTAATTTATTTGTAGGTCCCCTCTTGGTGGATATTTCAATGGGCCGGCCTAATCAATTGGTTGGTTTGATATACAGAGAGAGGGAAAATATCTTGAAATAACTCTATATATAAGCAATGTATAAACAAATATCTAAAGTCAAAAAGCCTTCGGACATTTGGTTCGGCGGTCGGGCCTTTGGGGTAGTACCTCAAGGCAACCGTTTCGAATCTCTCGATCGACAATTTGCCCTTTCCCCTTTAGAATTGGTTAATAACCAGTTCTCATCCCTAGTGGATGCTCTAGGCAAGTCCAAATAGTACTTGTGGTGACCCTAATCCTTACCTTATAAAAAAAAAAATCTAAAGTGTATGATGATATGTGACTTAATTAAAAGGCTTGAGTTTTGTTTGATCGTTTGCCCAATTTTCCACAAATTTCTTAAAATTTTCTTCTATTTCTAACAATGAAAGTAAACTTTATATGCACGAAATGTTATTATTTATTAAATACTTTTGAATGAATTATGATGAAGAATTCAATCAAGAGAACACTCAAATTGAAATCGCTCAATTTGGACTTGCATTGCTAAAGTTACGGAGGAATTATCAACTAGAACACATGAATGCTCTGGATAAAAATTGTATAAACAACTTAGCCATGTTGTTTATACTTTCAAATCTAATTTTTATTGAATGATAAATAAAATTATAAATAAAAAACTAGAATAAAACGTGTGCCACAATAAAGAAGGCACTCGACCTAACCACAAGTATAAAGTCAATCTTTTGCTTGTCTTCTAATAATCGATCTATCTAAGGCATAAAATAATAACAATCTAGTTAGTTTCCTTATAAGACTAATAAATATAATTATAAGGCTCATAAGATAACTAACTTACAATAAGGCCCTAATATAATAAATAAAATATAGAATAGCAAGCTATAGTCCAATTAAGGAAAGTCGAGCATTCCTGCAGGATCGTACACAACTCTCAGTAAAACGCATTTTTTTACCATATTCTTGTTGTATTTGTGATTTAACGTTTACTTTTGAGGCGAAGAATTTCCAAAAGAATTCGATTAAGCATTGCATCTTTGACTTGCTTATGCAGTAGGTCTTGTGAATGTGATGTTAAAGGGATCTTTGGTTGAACGTGAGGTTTTTTGAGGGAGTTCGAGATTGATAAAGAGATGAGAATTGACCAATTCAAGGGAGAATTGATCGAGAAGGAAGTAGCTCGAGGGGAAAAGGGTGATGCGCACAATGAGAATGGAGTAAAGCTTCGACAGAGTCTCGTTAATAACTATAATATGTGTGCCTAGAGTTTGTGGTTGAGCAACCTTTAAATAGAGGAGGCTTCAAACCCTAGGAAGAACAAGGGTGGCAACGAACTAGGGCTAGGGTGAAACCTAGGCCCAACGTCCAAATAAGCCCATTAAAGAGTTGCTAAAACATTGAAACCAAATATAGAAATGTTCAAAATGGAAAGAATTACTAAAATAAGTAGTAAAGGATAGGCGTTGTGGCCAAGGGGTCGGGATGTCAAGACCGGGATCATGACATTCCTTGGCACGACATTGGCATGGAGCTGGCGCGCCAAGATGCTGTCGCAATTTTGACATGCTCATGTGGCACCGACATGATGGCGAGAACCTCAAGTTTCAGCATCCAAGGGGGTTGCCAAGGCCTAGGTCTTCTCGGGCTAGCCGAGATGGGGTATGGGCCTTGGCAAGGTCACACCACTCTTCCTCATTTGGGTTCGAAGTGTCCTCGCTTTGAGGTGGTATGGAGAAGGGTAACCGAATCAGCAAATAAGCGGAGCATGCCACCGACTTCGGTCTTGTCAAAAAGTAGGATGAATGGTGTTGATGAAAGCTCAAGTGGGGCCTCGGACTCGGGATCAGACAACAAAATTAACGGCATGGGAAATGGCTGAGTCGGCGTCGAAGACAAGTACAAGGAAGGCTCCGGTGCTTTTAGTGATTTCAGCGCGTCTTTGGCCTCAAAAGCGAGCCTCAAATCTAAAGGTGCGGTGGTCGCAATGCTCTCCGGCGCTGGAAGCGGATGTGGTGCCGGAGTGGACTTGGGGTTGGACTCGAGGATCGGCACGGTCTCGGTGCATGCCAAGAGCTTAGCGATTTGGCGCTCCAATGTGGCAAGCTGATCCTCGGTAGGTAGAGGCTTGTGCGGCGCAACCAAGGGAACTGGTTTAGATGTCGGCGTCGCACGACTCTTGTCCAACGATGCTCTCTTGGGAGCCATGAGCGCCATGATATGCTCTAATGCAGCCAAAACGAACCCGCAAGCGAACGAGGTCAATTGTAGTACCTCAAATGTCGATCACACAAGGACCAATGTAATACGTACCAATTGAAACTCTACTAGTAATTAGGCCAGAAATATAAGGAATTGGGAAAATCTATATCTAAGATAATAAATAATAATGCAAATAATTAAATCAACAAGATAGGCGTGTCTAAGGTTTAGGATTACCATAACAATGTTTCAATAAATAAAATTATACTTTGCATGAATCTATTTCTAATTATTTGAAGGTAGTTATCTAAAGTAATCAGTAAGTTCTTGCGAACGATAGCAACGTGCCTAAACCCAATCATCATCCACTTTCGCGACTTGCCAATTGAAATCTAGACCATTTAGCACTTGCTAATTACACCCAACTTGCTAATATCAACCTAAATTAACATCCGCTTTTGCGACTCGCTAATTACACCCAACTTTAAGGTTTCTATGACAACTATTAATCACAAGAGAAATCAAAACACTTTCGCAATAAAGAAATCTCGGGTTCAAATCCTAAGGTTCCAACATGAAAAAATACTTCTTAGTCTCAATTCCATATCTGACTACTTATCAAAGTTATTACGTTTTAGTCTTAAACTTTAATAAATTCCAATTCACAAAAGCTACTATGGAAAAAAACATCTAGAATTGAACGAAATATATTTCAATTTAAACAAAGAACATAACTTTAATTAAATACACATTGAATATATCACCAAAATCCTAGAACTAGAAATTTAGCTAAACATGATTGAAGATATAATCACAATTGATAAACTAGCCATCATCAAATATGAATTATACAATAAAAATAAAGATTAAAAAAACCTAGTCTTAATATTATAAAAAAAATTAAATTGTAGGCTAGAATCTTGAAAAACAACAAAGCTTAAACGACATGACCGGCCGAACGAAATCCACGTTAAAACCCAATTCAGATCAAGTAAAACCTAAACTAAAGCTATCAAATATAAACTGAGCTAAATTCCACCAAAAAAAATAAATGTAAACTGAGCTAAACTCACCAAATGGAAGGCTAACTCCCTTTCTCAAGAGGGTCGTTCAACTCTAATTCGTTCCAACTTGGCTACAAAACCCAACTATGTAATGAAAAGTTTCATGCTTCCCTCTCATGTCCACTTAGAAATGGATAGAATTAATAGGTGTTTTTTTGGAATAAAGATAGACAATATAAGCCACTTGTGGGGTGGAATAGAATATGTAAACCGAAAGATTTGGGTGGATTAGGAATTAGGAAGACTGAACACATGAACAAAGAACTACAAATGAAACTCCTATGGAAAATCTTAGCGGAACCTAGCAATATCTGGGTTAAGATTATCTCGCAAAAATATCTCAGAAATGACAATTTGTTCTCATACAAACTAAAATCTAACACCTCTTGGCAATGGAAAAAACTTATCAAATTAAGGGAAGATTTCGCTAATGGACTTATATGGCAAGTTGGGGATGGTAAAATGATAAAATTCTAGAAAGATAAATGGCTCTTAGAAGGCCCGTTGTGCGCTCATGCTAAAGAGCCAATGGCAATAGATGAGAGTATAACAGTAGATAATTGGATCTCTAATGACCATAAATGGAAAATAGAAGAACTAAGCCAACTCCTCCCTGGGATATTATTGATAAAATACAAGCTACACCAATCCCGGATAACCACATTCAAGATAGACTCTATTGGGCCCCAAGAAAAAACGGATGGTTCTCCACCTCATCTGCAGTAGACTTAATTACAAACATAGAAAGTCAAACACCGAACATTAATAACTGGATGTGGAAACTTGATACATATCCGAAAGTTAAAAACTTCCTATGGAAAGTTGACAATAATGGACTCCCCACGAAAGCTAGACTAAGAGACAAGCAGATTATAACACCTGGAGGATGTGCTTTATGTCACTACACAAATGAGGACACAAACCACCTTCTCATCACTTGCCCATACACGATTTACATAGTAAACAAAATAAGTACAAATATGGCACATCTGATTGGAAATTATGATTCTCAGAATAAATCGCCAAGAACAATCCTAAATGACCTTTATCAAATTCTTGGAAGAAAGGAATTCACTAGTTTAGCTGTGATCTGGTGATGCATCTGGCACCAAAGCAATAAACTTATTTTTCAACATGACCAATGCGATGGCATTGCTGATTTAACAAGCTATATTAGAAGCCAGATTGTAAATTGGGAGAGGGCCTCGCTTTGGAAGGAAGATGAAGAAATCCCACAATCCATGCAACTAGAGAACAATCAAAATAAACAAAAAACATATAGAAAATGGCAAAAACCAAAACCGGGATACCTAAAAATAAACGTTGACGCTTCTAAGCTTTCTAACGGTAGCACGATTGGAGCACTAGTGATTAGAAATCACCTAGGTCATGTAAGGGACATTATGACTAAGAGTTTTGGAAAAGTCTCTGTGATCAAGGCTGAACCTCTAGCATTCCGGGAAGCAATTTGACACGTGAATAATAGAAATCTTGGAAAGGTGGAAATTGAGGGAGATAATCTCCAAGTTATTAATGCCATCAAAGGGAAAAATCATTGCCCTTAGGAGATTGAAGTTATAATAGTTGATATCCTTGTTTCTATTTATGGAAATCAGGACATTTTGATTAATCATATTTCTAGGGATCGTAACGTTGTAGTTGATAAAATTGTAAAATTGGGCCACAATCTCCCTACAGAGAGTTTAAAGACTCATCCAGAACTTCTTGTTCTCATCCGAAAGGATGCACTAGAGCGCCCCCCCCCCCCCCCCCCCGTGAAGGGGAGTCCCCTAATCATTACCTAATAAAAAAAGGTATGGTATCGCACATGTGACATTGGACCACTTACAAATCTCTTTACGTATGAATTGAGGCCCATTTCACAATATTTACAAACGCCCAATTATTAAATTTCTTTTTTTTTCACCGCTCTTTTTTTTGAATTAGGTAAGGATTAGGAAGCACTCTTTCACGGAGGGCGTCCTAGAGCATCCTTGCGAATGAGAACATCAAGTTCGGTGTGAGTCTTAATTAACTCATCGGGGAGACTATGACCCAATTTAGCAATTTTATCGGCCACATCGTTACACTCCCTAGGAACGTGCTTAATTGTAATATCATGTGCTCCATGAATGGAAGCAAGGATATCTTAGTTCAATCTCCCACGGACATTTATTTACTTCTTTGACCGCATTAATTACCTGGAGATTATCTCCCTCAATTTCTACATTTCTTAGTTTTCTTTTCTTCATTTCGCGAATAGCCTCCCGGAAGGCCAATGCTTTAGCTTTTAATGTAGAAACATTACCAAATTTATAAGTTTTCAAGTCAATCATTCGACCAAAATGATTCCTGATAACAATTCCTCTTGTTGCTTGATTGTTAGAGAGCCTAGATGCATCAAAATTGATTTTAATGTGGTCTTTTTTAGGCTTTTTCCAACTCCTAATTGTTTTTATTCGATGATTCTTGTTACTTGCTTTGCCATTTTTTATATTTTCCTCATCTTCTGTCCATTGTTTTGCATTGTTCCAGTTTGCGATTTGGGTTCGGATATACGCTGTCAAGTCTAGGATACCATTGGATTGATCTTGCTGAAATGTTAGCTTGTTGCGTTGATGTCAGACACTCCACCAAATAACAACCATTTCTGTGAACCCCTTTTTCCCAAGCAGTTGTTTAATTTCACTCAGAATTACTCAAGGGGATTTGTTATCGGAATCAAAATCCCTAATCAAGCCGGCAGTGCTATGGTTTATTTTATTGGTTATATTATCATATACGGGCATTTTTGTAAGAATATGGTTTGTGTCTTCATTGGTACAATCACAAAATATACATTCTCCTGGTGTAATAACATGTTTTTCCCGTAGACGCACTTTCGTAGGAAGGCCATTATTATCAATTTTCCATTAGAAAATTTTAACTTTCGCATATATGTCCAAATTCCATATCCAATTATTTAGGCTCATCGTTTGGTTTTCAATATTAGTAATTAGCTCAACAGCCGATGATGTGGAGAACCACCCATTTTTACTGGTTGCCCAATATAGTCTATCTTGTATTTAGTTATCCGGTATCGAGACTGATTGTATTTGGTCGACTATTTCATCCGATAAAGCATGTCTTAGTTGGTCTATCTTCCATGTTTTATCATTTTATATCCAATTAGCCACTTTTAAAGTTTCATCAATATTTGAAGGATTCTTAGCATGGGTGTGTAAAGGGCCTCCAAGGATCCATCTATCTTTCCAGAAGTTAATTGTCCTATTGTCTCCGATTTGCATCCCTTGTAGAATTATTCCCTAAGTTGGATAAGTTTTTTCCATTGCCACGACACATTCTGTTTAAGCCTATATGTGAAAAGATTATCATTTTTAAAATATTTTTGTGTCACAACTCTTACCCAAATATTACTTGGATTTGCTAAAATTTTCCATAATAGTTTCATTTGTAACACTGTGTTCACATGTTCCGTCTTCCTTATTCCTAATCCTCCCATTTTCTTTGGTTTGCATATCTTATCCCATCCCACAAGTGGTTTGTATTGTCTATCTTTGTTCCAGAGAAAACTTCTATTAATTCTGTACATTTCCGCATGTATGGAGTTTGGGAGCATAAAGTTTTGTGTTACATAGTTAGGTTTTGTAGCAAGGTTAGCTCGATCAGAGTCGTTCGCCCTTCTAAAGAGAGTGAGTTAGCTTTCCATTTGGTAAGTTGGTTTTGAGCCTTTCCTACCCTGTCCTTAAAAGTTTCTTTGTTAACTTTTCCACTGATCATTGGGCAACCAAGGTATTTCTCGATATTTGTCATTGTTGGTATTCCCAGCGTTTGATGGACTATGTTTCTTTGTTGGGCGGTCATGTTTTCAGAGGCTTGGAATGCAGACTTGTTACAATTCACTTTTTGACCCGAAATCCTACAAAATTCGCGATTCTGTTTTTCACCTTATTACACGACCCTTGTGATGCCTTAGCAAAAATAATGATGTCATCAGCGAATGCTAGAAAGGGGATTTTAACACCTCCACGAGTGATCGGGAAGCCGATCGAATTCATATCAGTTTCACTTGTTATTTGTAATTTCCGTGCTAGGATTTCCGCTGCAATTACAAATAGTAAGGGTAATAAGGGATCTCCTTGTCTTAGTCCTCTTTCAGGCGTGAACGGTTCCGTGGGGCCATTATTAACAAGGATCGACATTGACATTGAGCAAATACATTCACGAATCCATCCTATAATTTTTTTTTATCAAATCCAAATTTCCCTAGAACAGTTAGAAGATAGTCCCAGTCAACCCGATCGTATGCCTTTTCCATATCAATTTTAATAGCAATCCATCCTTCTTTATTTTTTTTGTTTCTAAAGGAGTGAAGTATCTCATGGACAATCAGTACATTATCTTGGATGGCACGATTCGCTACAAACGCTCCTTGCAGCGGATGTGTAATTTTACATATCACTTTCTTTAGTCTTTCCGTTATTATTTTGGAAATGATTTTGTATATAGTGGAGCATAGACTAATCGGTCTATAATGGTTTGTTGAACTTGGGTTTTCTATTTTCGGTATAGGGGTTATGAAGGTATGGTTGATTAGTCTTAGTATCTTACCCGAGTGAAAGAAACTTTTCACCGCCTTGATAACCATAGGGCCCACAATATCCCAGTATCTTTTATAGAATTCTGTTGTCATATCGTCTGGTCTTGGAGACTTTTCAGACCCAAGGCTCATTACCATGTATCTAATTTCTTCATTTGTGACTGGCCTTGTTAGCATAATGTTATCTGCATCTGTTATTTCTCTAGAGATTGGGTTCATGTAATCCCGTGCACTACTTAGATGTGTTGGTTCTTTTGTATATCTCTTTTTAAAATCTTGTCTAATTTCTTCACGAATGTTTTCTATCCCAGTAATTTGTGTGCCTTCAGCAGTTCTAATTTCTTTCAGGGTTTTCCGATTTCTCCTCCTAGTTGCAACCTTATGGAACTATCATGTATTCGCGTTAGAAAGTTTAATGTGTTTTGTTTTTGCCCTTTGTCTCCAATATGTTTTATGATAGTTTAGGAGACACTCTTTCTTTTTCAATAATCGCAATTGCTTTTGTATAATACTTGGTTGTGGTGAAATTAAAATATTTTTTTGGAGCTCAAGAAGTTGATCTTCAATTTCTTTTAATTGTTCAAATATGTTTCCTAATGTAGTTTTATTCCACCTTTTTGCATGTTGTTTCAAGAGCTGTGTTTTCTAACCAATTGAAACATGTTCGACCCTTGAAATTGAACTCTCCATGCCTATTTTACTACATTTCGAAAATCTTTCCTATACGTCCATATTTTCTCCATTTTAAAAGGTTGTGCTTTAGTCATTTCATCATTACTTATTTCAACCGAAATTTTACAGTGGTCAGAGCTAGTGAATGCATGATTTCTTGTGATTATATTTGGAAACCATTGGATAATACTATTGCTGACCAAAACCCTGTCTAGTTTTTCAGAAATGTTATCAATTTTTGTCTTATTTTTCCTCCATGTAAAGGTGTTCCCAGAGAACGGAATATCATCCAAAAGGCAATCATTTTTAAAATTTATTAACCTCTCAAACCTATGCTGTTCTGGATAGGACCCCCCTTTCTTTTCGTCAGGCTCTTGAGTTTCATCGAGATCACCTATCAGAATAATTGGAAGTTCTATACTTTGTAAGGTTTCAGTTAGTTCATTCCAATGGACATCCTTTTCCCCAATATTAGGCGGGGCGCAAACAAAACATATGGCAAGCGTATTTTAGTGATCACATGGTAGTATTTTAAAATAATGTACCTTGGTGTTTAGACTAGTACAGTGAGTTCTTCGTTGATGAGTTGATGTGCTTTCCAAAATACCCCTATTCCCCCAACACGTCCACGCGTAGGAGACCATAGGACATTATCAAATCCAGCTCGTCTCCATACCTGGTCGCTAGGTAAAGTATCAGTTTTTGTTTCAGCGATTGCAATAATTTGTATTTTTTGAATTTTACAGAATGAGTCTAGTTCCGGCCAAAATGATTCTCCCTATCCCCCTACTATTCCAAAATCCTATCTTCATGGAAACCTATTTTATAATGGCATATCCTATCCAATTCCTTTATTTTTGTCAAGGTTAACACATAATATTTGGGTAAACAACTGTCATACTTTCTTTTAGCTAACCAATTGTCATACTTTCTAATAGGTTCTTGAAATCCCTTGTAGCTATATGAGCTACTTTTCTTATCTGTTGAACTCTCTCTTTTGGTTGGGATCTTAATCATGGGTCGGATATTTGGGTAGATTGATGCGTCATTCCATCAGTCTTGTTTTCTTCTGTGTACTCGTATATTGCCTTGTTTTCATGTGCAAAATCTGCTCATGTTTTCTACAGAATAATACCCTGGGAAAGCACACTCATGCAATCGACATGCTATGCCTGAAATCCAACTATTATGCATGGTCATTTCTGATCTAGTTTCCTTCGCAAGTTTAGTGTGTTTGGCATGTACAAAGATTAAAGCACATATCTCTTTAACATACATCAATTCTTTATTTTTTTCCTACGCAAATATGTGTTACATGTTTCTTTTTACAGTAATTTCCATTCCATTGTTGTGGGTGGGAAATTCTATTTATTTTTTGCTCATTAGAATCCCCTTCAACACATGCCTTCTGATGCTTTTGATTTAGGTGTATGATTCCATCATTACTTCCTTGTATCTTAAATTGTTGCCATCTTTTATCATGTTTTCTTGGCCATGCCTCTTTTTCCCAAGCAAGCTTTCTACACCTATCAAAGATCAACATTCCAAACACAAGATCAAAGGCATTAGGGTTGTTTTCCTTAAATTGATGTAAATAGCAAACATGATACTGCCACAAGCATGGAAACCAATAACAATCATCACAGTGTACATCATCGTAATCATACTTCCTACTTGTCTTTATATGTTCTTTATATTTGAAACTAATGGGAACCTTACAAACTAAATAATTCAAGACCTTCCAAAAACTTGCAGAAAATAAGATAATCATTGTATACTGATATAACACCAGATCATAACACCTGAAAAACTCAGATTTTCTACTAGTCCTTATATAATTAGTATAAGAAAGAGTTCTATAAGATCTTATTCTTTGTATTTCATGATTGACTCTAAGACTAGTTTCTTTATTTGGTTTCCTCATATTAACCATTCCTGCACTTAATAGGTAATCATCCTTGGAGTTTGGTTCCAGCTCCATACAATTATCCTGTGCCATTAAACCAGCCATCCTATTCATATTCTTCAAAACCAGCATTGCAATTACATAATAGCCATCACAAATTTCACTGGCCATTATTATTTCATAGCAATTAGCATAGAGCATAGCAGCTTCATACATATTACAGGAAAGCATGACAGAACCACCCTTATGCTTGAATTGCAATTTCAAGACAAGGCAAATTACTAGAGGTCGTTTTCCCCTCAATCCTACAACCATGTAATTCTTTAGAGGGACACCTACGGTCGACATGTCAATTTTCCTCTCGTCTTTTTATTTCTTAGGCCCCGAAGGTCCTGTCTCATAAGGCTGATTTTCTTTGCCACCCTTTAAGGTCTCATGGACCATAGTAGGCATTGGTTCAGTTCTAGAATGAGAGGACTCAATCTTTTCATTTTCTTTAGAAAAAGCACCACTATTTTTGGTTTCCTCAACCATAGTGGGTGGATTGCTCACAGGTTCAGTTTGGTCAGAACTGATCAAGTTCAAAAGAGTGTTTTTCTCAAAGTAGACATCATTTCTTAGATATTTCTTCCCTTTCTCCATTGTGCCCAAACGTCTCACACCTAAAGCACAAGCATCAAATTGCCCAATCAGTAGAACAAGGTAATTTAGAAAGTTTCTATTACTTGCAGTCATGAACCAGATAGAAAGGATGATATGTGAGTAAAAAAATTCCCCAAAACAAGTTCTTTTATAGGCAGAAATCATGATTTTCAGCAATTGTTCAAAAAATTGGATCATTAATAAAGAGAAAAAGGAAGTAGTACACCTGTTCAACGGAGGAAGGGTTATTCTAGTGACCCATGAACGATAGTACGCAAGAGAAGATCTTCTCCGCCCGCAAGGCCTCGCTAGAAGATATACACTCCTGGAGACCCAGGGAGACAAACCCCCCATCGCTGTCCCAAATCCAGCGAAGACGACCCTGCTTTCGAGTCTCAAGCCGAGACGATGGCATTTAGAAACGCCGATGAACACGACATTCAAAATTCCCCATCTCATTACCGACCGGAAACGAAGCATAATCCGATCGCTCTAGAATCTTTGGTTTGGATTTCATCCTAGAAACAAGATTGATAGATTTAGGGTTAGGGGAACTCCCCAAGAGTGGAATTTTTTTTGGCAAAGGCTGAAAAATCCCATCAAAGAGGGAAATTAACCAAGAATACAAGATTGAAATGTAGAATTTTCTTCCAATTTCATGCTTTCTGCAATCAGATGTGGGCTTTGGTGTTTCATGTAGAGGAAAAAGGGTACTGTAAGGGGCGATAGAAGGGAGGGTTTTCAGGGTTTCGGGGTACTGTGTAAGGGGCGGTGTTAGGCCCAAATGTCCATCGGCCCATTTGGTAATCCGAGCTAGTAAGTACACAGAGAAGTCGTCAACCGCTCTGATCGAGAAAGGATCCTGAAACGGGGAGAAGTCATCAGTCACTCGATTGACGAAAGAAAGCTTCCGTCATGAAGCGGAGAGATCTATTTAGAAGACTTTAAAGAGAGCGTTTCGAGTCTCCGATATATGCGGGAAGTGGGAAGTAGTTGCAAGATATGCCCTAGAAATCCGGAAATCGTGGTACATGGGAAGTAACCGTTAGAGCTAAGATGTATATATGTAAAATTATGTATTTTGTAAAGGATCATCAATAACCACACCAGAAAATCAATCAAACGAGAGGATCATTGCCCTCTGCTTTCGAGAATTTCGAGCTTGTTCGTATTTGCTATTTCCTTTGAATTCGATCGTGCCTCAATTAAGGGCAAAGGTTTGTTGATCAAATTTTTGTCCAAAACAATTTAGCGCCCACCGTGGGGCCCAACGATCGAAAAAAGATTCAGTTCTTTGCATTGAAAAGAATTCCGGAAGATCGCCATGAGCAACCCTAACGAAGGTGGTCAAGATCTAGGCATCGGGGAGGATGGAGGCGCACGCTAGGATGCGTCGGCAGCCCTTCATCTCGAACTGTCCGAATTCGCCCAAAGGCTCCAAGCTCTGGAGAAAGAACTGTCCGATCAGCGTGCCCGTAACGAGAAGCACAAAGCAAGCATTGAGCAGTTAACCGCCGATAACGACGGTTTGCGCTCCCAACTTCGATCCGTGTCCTCTGTCGGCCCGCGTGCCCGAGCAACGGATCGTACCCGAAACAGTGGGGGAGAATGTTCCTATGGGAACCATACCAGCCGTCATGGAGGAAATCCTGGCCTAGAGTTCATTACCCCACCAGCAACGGTCCCCGGGGTATCATCATTTACCCCCGCTCAGGGAAACCCTGTTAGCGAAGGAGCAAGGGCACCCATACTCCTGTGATCGGCGCGAGAGGTTAGTCCTCGACGCTTGGAAGATGAAACCATGGACGATGACGAGGATTGGGACCGCCGTCGTCCTCGAGACCTTGAGAATATTGTCCGGAAGCAATTCAGGATGTTCACCGAGCAGTTATCGAAGATACCCAGGGTCCCGCGGCCCATAGAGAAAGAAGCGGTTGACGGTTACGATGAGTCACCTTTTGCTCCCCACATCGCCCAGGTAGAGATACCAAAGAAGTTTTCGGTACCCAGTATGACTCCATACGACAGCACGGGGGATCTTGACTAACATGTGGCCATATTCAAGCAAAAGATGATGACTAGCGCGGTACCGTACCATTCCCGCGAAGCGTTGATGTGCAAGGGATTTGGAACCGCTCTCGCGGGACCAGCCTTGAAATGGTTCATTAACCTTCCAAGGGGAAGCATCCGTTCTTTCGCTGAGTTAATGGATTCGTTCCGGGCTTTGTTCGCTAGTAGTCGGAGATTCGAGAAGTAGTCCAGCGACTTATATCGGGTTATCCAAAAGCCGAAAGAATCCACCCGGGAGTACCTAGACAGGTTTAACTGAGAGAAGATCTCCCTCCCGCACTGTGACATGTCGACGGTGATGGAAGCCTTCCGTCAGGGGGTAAACCAGGATGGGGATCTCTACAAAGAGCTCACCAGGCATCCTTGCCATAGCTTTGAAGACGTGCAGACCAAAGCCCTGGCTCAAATTAGGCTCGAGGAGGATTTGAAGATGAGAAAGCCCACGAGTGTCTGGGAGAGAGTAGATAAGAAAGCAGCAACAGATCACCGCCGAGAACGCCGTGACCAACCATACTGGCGCCCTCACCCTGACGCGGTGAAGGTGAACGTCGCTGAAACCAAACCGGCCAAACCGTTACCGCTGAAGTATGATGAGTTCAACCTGGGTATATCCCCCGAGGACCTCGTGAAGAACATAGCTCAAACAATACGAGGCGTCAGGTGGCCGAAGAGAAATGAAAAGCCCTATCCAAACAAGGATATGAGCAGGTGGTGTGACTTCCATGACGATTACGGTCATATGACCAAGGAATGCGTAGTCCTAAGAAGAGAGATTGCCTACCTTGTATCTTGAGGAAGGATTACAGAAGTCGCGCCAAATGTGCAAATCCCTTCGGATGTTATGGAGGCCTCATGCGCAGGAAGGCCAACGTTGCCGATACCTGCTAAAATTGTGAACGTGATTACCGGAGGGTCAAGTGTGTGCGGTCTCACTTATTCCGCAGCCAAGAGGAACGCACGAGAAAGAACCCTTCATCGCCTAGCGTGTGAGAAGAATGACGTCGTCAACCTCGCAATACACTTTGACGAGAATGACGTCAATGGTCTTGACGGACCCCATCATGACGGCCTCGTGATTTCTCTATCAATCGGAAATGTCTTAATGAAGAGAGTCCTCATCGATACCGGGAGCTCAACCAATCTCATGACGTTGGAGGCTTTGAGAGGAATGGGACTGAGTGAGAAGGACGTGGAGAAAAACCCCACAACCCTCGTAGGCTTTAGTGGAGAAGTGAAGCACACCGTAGGAGACATCATCCTTCCACATACGCAAAGGGCGTATATATCCAGGTTAGGTATTCTGTTATGGATTGCCCGTCATGTTATAATGTAATAATGGGAAGGCCATGGCTCCATGACATGAGAGCCGTACCATTCACTTACCACCAAACAGTGAAGTTCCCAACTCCATGGGGGGTTCAAGAGATCCGTGGTGATCAAAGAACGTCCCGAGAGTGTTACAAATCGACGCTAAAACCAGCCGCCAGTTAAAAGTCCACCTAGCAATTAAAGGAGGCCACTAACTCTACCTCTTTAAAAGAAAAAGAAAGGAAAGATGAACAGGTAGAGGAAGTGGCCCTAGACCAATCTGACCTCAATCGGTCCGTGAAGATTGGAAAAGATTTGGAGCTAGCTATGAAAAACGAGTTGGTAGACTTCCTTAGTAAAAACTCGGAGTGTTTTGCTTGATCCCATGAGGATATGGTGGGAATCGATCCAGATGTCATCACACACAGGTTAAATATGGACCCCAGTCATCCACCAGTAAAACAGAAGAGGAGGAAGTTCGCCGCCGAGAGAAATAAGATAATGGAGGAAGAAGTGAGAAAGTTGATGGAAATTGGAAAGATCAAAGAAGTCAAGTATCCTGAATGGTTGGCGAACGTAGTCGTCGTTCCCAAGTAGAACGGAAAGTGGAGGATGTGCGTAGATTTCACGGATTTGAACAAGGCTTGTCCCAAGGATTCATTTCCGTTACCTCACATAGACGCCCTGGTAGACGCCACGGCGGGCCATGAATTACTGACTTTCATGGACACCTTCAGTGGGTACAACCAGATCCGGATGGAAGAAAGTGATCAGGAGAAGACATCCTTCATCACCAGTAAGGGAACGTACTGCTATAAGGTGATGCCCTTTAGGTTGCGGAATGTTGGGGCCACATATCAAAGGCTGGTGAACAGAATGTTCCAAGACCAAATCGGAGAAACTATGGAGGTGTACATAGATGATATGCTCATCAAATCAAAGAAAGCTGCAGACCACAGAAGTTACCTAGAGGAAGCTTTTGAAATCCTGAAGCAATTTAACATGAAGTTGGACCCACAAAAGTATACGTTCGGCGTAAAATCGGGGAAGTTCCTAGGGTATCTAGTCACCCAGAGAGGGATAGAAGCTAACCCCGAGCAGGTTCGAGCAATAACGATGCTGAAGTCCCCCAGGTGTGTGAAAGACGTCCAAAAGCTCACTGGGCAGATTGCTGCCTTGAACAGGTTCATATCTAAGTCAGCAGACCGATGTCGTCTCTTTTACGAAGTGCTTAGAAAAAACAAAGGTTTCCAATGGACCCCCAGACATGAGGAGGCTTTCCAAGAACTGAAGAAATACTTCTCCAATCCTTTGATTTTGGCCAAACCCGAAGCGGGAGAAGCTCTACCCTTGTACTTGGTCGTCACTAAACAAGCCATTAGTGGGGTGTTGGTTCGAGAAAAAGACGGGCAGCAGTAACCCGTATACTGCATTAGTAGAACTCTCCTGTCAGCCGAGACCCGATACTCTTCCTTGGAAAAGTTGGTCCTTGCCCTAGTCATGTGCTCCAACAAGCTTCCCCCGTACTTCGAGGCACACCCGATAGTGGTAAGAACCACACACCCTTTGAAGACAGTAATGCACAAGCCAGAATTCACAGGAAGAATGGCAAAGTGGGCGATTCACTTGAGTGGGTTCGACATTAAGTACGAGCCTAGAACTGCATTGAAATCTCAGGCGCTGGCTGACTTTGTGGTTGATTTTAGTCCTACGATGGAAGAAGGGTCCGATCCAGCAGAGCTAATGACGCTAGAAGCTAAGTCTCCAGTCAAATGGACGCTTCACACGGATGGCGCTTCTAACGCTAGGGGAATGAGGATAGGAGTAGTCCTAAAATCAACACAGGGGGATAGGGTGGCACAATCCATAAGATGTACATTCGAAGCCACGAACAATGAAGTGGAGTATGAAGCTCTAATCTTCGGGCTGACCCTCGCCAAGGACCTGGGCATACAGCAGATAGAAGTCAAGTGGGACTCGTTGTTGATAGTCAACCAAGTTCTGGGGTTGTACGAAGCAAGAGATGAGAGGATGGCAGCTTATCTAGATGAAGTCAAAAATCTGATTCCTCGTTTCGAGAAGGTTTCCTTCGCACAGATTCCAAGAGAGCAGAATGCTCAAGCAGATTCTCTTGCCCGCCTAGCGTCAACCATTGATCCTGACGAGTACCCGGAAATCCCAATGGTTCACATCATGGTCCCCGCCATTAGAAGAACTCACACCAGCGATAGCAAGAAGTCTGAAAGAATGATCGATGACGTCGACCTTCTCGGAGCTGCCCCCCCACAGTGTCTTCATGAGCAGTGACGACGTTGATGCCAGAAGTTATCGGAACGATCTCGATCCAAACCTGCCCCTGAACGGATCAAACTACGATAGAGCTCCATTCGATTCCTCGGAGGCCAACGAAGCGCCTTGGACTCAGCCATACCTAGATTGGCTAACCAAGGGAAAGATTCCTGAAGATAAAACTGTAGCTAAGTTGCTAAAGATGAAGGCCACCAAGTTCACGGTAGAAGGTGGGAAACTGTTCCACAAATCGGCGGTGGGAACATTACAGCGTTGCCTAGCCAAGGAAGGTGTTCAGAGACTTCTTGAAGAACTCCATGAAGGAGATTGCGGGAACCACACTGGAGGGACAAGTCTATCCAACAAAGCCCTTCGACAAGGATGGTTTTGGCCTACTATGAGGAAAGACAATGCAGACTTCGGTCGTAAGTGTGATGCCTGTCAAAGACACGCGCCAACCGCTCACCAACCTCCTGAGCCACTCTACCTCACACTTACACCATGGCCCTTTATGCGCTGGGGGATGGACATAGTCGGGAAGTTACCCCTTCATCCGGACAGAGAGTGTTCTTCCTCGCTATGACTGATTACTTCTCTAAGTGGATCGAGGTTGAAGCTTATCGAGAGATCAAAGATAAACATGTGATCTCTTTCATTATCAGAAATATCCTTTGTCTTTTCGGGGTACCCGCAGAGATTGTATGTGACAATGGCTCTCAATTCATAAGCCAGAGAACCAGAGACTTCTGTAGTCACTGGAAAATCAGCCTGGTCACTTCAACCCCCCGCTATCCCCAGTCAAATGGGCCGGCCGAAGCCAGCAACAAAGTGATCATAAATAATATGAAGAAGAGGCTTGCGAAAGTCGAAGGTCGATCGCACGACGCCGAAGGTCGCGACCGGTCAATCTCCTTTCTCTTTAACACACGGATGCGAAACGGTCATTCCCGCTGAAATTCTCATCCCAACCGCTCGTACCAACTTTTTGACTGAAGAACGTAATCATCTGGAGCTGTCGGCTGATTTAGATACATCTGGAGAACTTCGTGACCAAGCCCGGTTACAATTGGCAAGGCACCAGCAACATGTCACCCGAAGCTACAACCAAAACGTCACGATCCGGACTTTCCGGGTCGGTGACTGGGTACTACGACGAGTCTTCCAAAACACCCATGAAACCAAGTCGGGGAAAATAGCCCCGACCTGGGAGGGACCCTATAAGATAACAGGGGTCGTTGGGCAAGGCGCCGACCAACTAGAATCCAAGGACGGAGAAGCCATCCCAAGGAGCTGTAATGCAATACATTTGAAGAAGTATCACTTCTGAGGGAGAACTTCTTTTATCGGAGCGCAGACCTCCCCGAACCCTCAGCGGAAGGTTCTCAACGTCAGATATTCAAGACACTAGAGGTCATTTGTCTGTAGTTATTATCTTGCTTTTGCTTTAAATTCATCTTCTTTAGTGTGTTCAACTTGTTTACGTGAAGACTCTTTGTTGTGTGATTTCTATGCTATAGTTTGCTCTTGTCGAATGAATGACGTTAGTGCATCATTGTTTAATTACCTTTATTCTCTCTTTGCATAAGTAGAACTAGAAAATCAAAAGTATATTATATTTATCGACATGTAGAACGCACTGTACAATCGAATACAAGTTCTAACAACTGAGGTAACCAATCCTAGACTAAAGACGTCTCTAATCGACCGAACTTCCCGAGCGCAAGTCCCAACACGATACCCGTTACGCACCTGGGAACTTCTGCGGTAAGCGCAGCTGCCACCCGTGACCAGAGACTTCTGCAAGAGTCCTCGTCTTCAAGCCTTCTTTCCGAAGCACCCATCCGTCCTGAAAACTCCTGCACACAAAGGAAGGACAACACAAAATGAAAATACGCAAGAAAGAAAACTCGCATGCATCAAAACTATTTACTTCCTCTTCCTAAGGAAGAGGAGACGTCCAGAGAAAGGACAAATATTATTCACGGCCTTCATACGGCCCACACATGTTACCCACAGTCTGTTCAAACAAAAACAAAAGAAAAAAACCATCATAGAAATCTTTTACAAGGGCTCACGGCCCTAATCTTCATCATTGACGGAAGTGTCTCCCAGCTACTCCGCTGTGTCCGCTGAAAGCCCATCACCTTGCTCTGGCACCCCACCCGCGCTCAGACCATGATCACCGCCTTCTTCCTCTGCGTTAAGAGAAGCCAAAAGGTCATCACCAGGGGCC
Organism: Fallopia convolvulus; assembly: GCA_964016875.1. Taxonomy (NCBI): domain Eukaryota; kingdom Viridiplantae; phylum Streptophyta; class Magnoliopsida; order Caryophyllales; family Polygonaceae; genus Fallopia; species Fallopia convolvulus. Next base: position 33,085,799 of record OZ024733.1, read on the forward strand.
GGTTGATCCGAAGGATAGCACTCATGGAAAGACGTGATCTCACTGTCTAGGTCCCAATCTGAATGCTGGCAAGCCACAAACTGCTTAATCGTCTCCACTCTAGACATCATCGAATAGTAGGCCCGATCTCGCCAGCTTCCTTGAAAATTCTCCTGTTCTCAGCTTCGAGCTCAACAATCCTGGACTTATCTGAAGCGGCTTGAGAAGACTGACGTCTGACCGTCTCAACAAGCTTCACAAGCTTACCTGCGCTTGTCTTTTGGCGCTCAGCCGCAAGATTCACTTCCCTCTCCGGAGTAGCCTTTTCGGCATTCCACTTAGCCTGATGATCTCTGAGAATGTGCTCTTCCTTATCAATGGCGTCAGCAACCCATAAGACACTTTGCAAGGCCTACACACCAAGGCATGATATCGTCCGCAACGAGTATATAAAAAAAAGAAAAGAAAGAATAGAAATGAAGAAGGAAAACGGTGGAGGAAATGTACCTTCCAAACCGACAAGCCGTCATCTCTCACCAGAGCAGAACCGGGGACATCCAAGCGAGGCTTCTTTGAGCCATGAGCATCCCGGAGTTTCTCCCACAGATCAGAGGGACCTTTCTCATCAAGTCGATGACTTCAGTAGCTCCAGGCGAGGGCCTCTTGGTGGGGGTCACCTTCACCGCAGTCTCTGTCTTCACCTTTGGGTCTAGGGGAGGTCTCTTGTCACTTGACCGAAGCTTACGCTGAATTAGGGCAGCGGCAGAAAAGCTCCTTCCTAGGGAAGATGAAGTTTCTGAGAAGACAAGCAGTAAAATTCAAGGAAACAGTCGGTATCGAATTCAAAAGCGAAGAGGAGGGAAACTTACTAGTAGGGTTTCGGATAGGGTTCACATTCATGTCAGCAAGCTCCCCAGACGCCAGAGCGCTGTCCTTAATCGTCTTCTCGGAGTTTCCAGACCCCGCATCATCTTCGCCGTCCCGAGGGTCCCCAGTGACTGTCGTCGTCTTGTTACTAGATTCACCTTCAAGCATTTGCTCCGTAGACCTCCGGTATGTCCTCTTAGCTTCCGGAAGAGAGAAGAACTTCCTGCACGCCTCCGATTCCAAAACATGAGCCTCCAAACTAGGCGGAACTGCACGAGAAACCCTCAAAGTCGGAAATTGGAGAATAAAACGGCGAAAGAAAACAACTGGGGGTTGCAAAAATTAGGGTTAAAAATACTTACTTTTGGTGGTCCAAGAGTCAAAGAAAGCGGCTTGATACATTTCTCCCAGGGTGGATTTCTCCACGAAGAAGAAGCGTGAAGCCCAATCTTTGTCATTAACCTTTGATTTCGGGATCAGAGGGTTCCTGGCGTCCCGAGCGTGAAGAGTGAAGCGTCCAGCCCTGAGAGGACAGACCCGATACGCGCATAGTAGATCTTGCAATGTGAAGTCGATCTTCTCGCCCAAGAAGAGTTCACTGATCTGGTACAAGATCTTCCATACCGACGACATCAACTGTGCCGGGGAAGCTTTGAGGGTCATCAGGAAGTTTAGGATCAAAGGGGAGAAAGGGAAAAGGGCTCCCAGGGTGAAGGGGTACTCCAGAAAGCAGACCCTGCCTTCTTTGACCCAATCAGCAGCCTCGCATGTAGGGGTGTAGAAATTGGTATCGGATGGAAATCCATGGTTTCGAATAAGGGTCTCCACCTCATTTGAGTAAAGAGAGCAGGGGCGAGATTCATGGGGCTCGAGGATGTGAGAAGATTCGAAGCCCATGTCTTTGACGTCGGTGCTGGCCATGGAGTCTGAGCGATAAAGGAACAGAACGAGAATCAGAGGAAAGAACAAGAAGACGATGAAACACAAAAGCAGGAAAGAGATAGCGTGTATCTCAGAAGGGGTCTGTGACGAGGCATTTAAAGCCTGATTGACGGGACTCTTCAAGTTCTCGAGGGTGATCGAACGGACGGGCAACCACCACGTGGCACACACTACTTAAGCTTACGCGGCAAATCCGAGCCAAATCCCACCTAAAAGATTTGGATCAGGATTTGGGGGTATTGTTAGGCCCAAATGTCCATTGCCCATTTGGTAATCCGAGCCCGTAAGTACACAGAGAAGTAGTCAACCGCTCTGATCGAGAAAGGATCCTGAAACGGGGAGAAGTCATCAGTCACTCGATTGACGGAAGAAAGCTTTCATCATGAAGCGGAGAGATCTGTTCAGAAGACTTTGAAGAGAGCGTTCCGAGTCTCCGATATATGCGGGAAGTGGGAAGTAGTTGCAAGATATACCCTAGAAATCCGGAAATCGTGGTACATGGGAACTAACCGTTAGAGCTAAGATGTATATATGTAAAATTATGTATTTTGTAAAGGATCATCAATAACCACACCAGAAAATCAATCAAACGAGAGGATCATTGCCCTCTGCTTTCGAGAATTTCGAGCTTGTTCGTATGTGCTATTTCCTTTGAATTCGATCGTGCCCCAATTAAGGGCAAAGGTTTGTTGATCAATTTTTGTCCAAAACAGGCGGCAGAAGCCAAATAATTCACCGCTCTCTGTATTTGGCTTCTTAAAATTTTCTATATACTCTTACTAAACTCGAATCTCTATATCCTATTTGTCACCCATCTAACTATGTCACATAAGCATCTTAATTTTTAAATTTACTTCTTTACCCTTTTTTCTTTTTAGTATTTACAATCTTTAAATATATATATAATATAATAATATTACTATTGCTATTAATATACAATGACCTACTACTTTTTTTATTGACAAAATTTTAAAAATATATAATTGTATATCATGATCTTTAATATGTATCGTTATTTTTTTTTCAATGGCAAGTATGAAACTATCCATACATAATATCTCTAATATACAATTATCTATTACTTTTTTATGGACAAAATTTAATGATATGTATCGTTATTTTTTTCAATGACAAGTATGAAACTATCCATACGTAATATCTCTATGATTTTGTTTTTATCGGTATAAATTTTAATATCATATCATTTTTATCTTTTCTACAATATTATATCTAATTTTTTAATCTTTTCAATAATTAAATAATAATAAAAATATAATAATATTGTTGTATTTATTTACCTATATATTATAATAATATTATCTCATTCAAAAATTAAATCACATATTCTATTATAAATAAAGAATTTTTTTTTACATTCCCTACGTATTATAATAATTCTCGCTTGAATGTTTTATTGAGGAATGTATTTTATTTTATCAAATAAGTTTATGTAAAATTCAATCGACAAGTGCGGTTCCTACATAAAGTTTCTTCAAAACGCCGTCGTGCATGGCACGACCGGGTCTTGCTAGTTAGTTTATAAATCTCCACCAAAAATAGCTTTAAATTACCTGGAACATATAGAAACATAGGTGTAGATTCCGAATGCATAAAGTAAAGTAAAATATATATATATAAATATGCATGAATATGACCTATATTAATATGCAACTAGAGTCCTAAAATATGTATTAATTATTTGTTATCAAATTCCTTCAAGCTTAATTAAACCTTGTTTGTCCTCAAGCAAGAACTAGGATTAAAATCCACAGGAAAATCAAAGGTGTCTCAACCCGTAATAAAATGAAGCAAATCAACAAAGGTTTAGATATATTCGACCAAAAAAACAAAGGTTTAGATATTGCTAATGCATCATCAAAGCAAACAAATAATCATCAAAGAGAATAACAAGTTATCTACTTAAGACCTCACCGAGATAATATAAGAATCACTCTCGCTCATGTGTTTATGGTAAGTGTTTCTCTCAGTTTCAAATTTGAAAGCTAAATTACCATAGGCTTGCATCAACGTCCTAAATCTCCACCATGGGAAACCAAGTAAACAGCATAAATCGAGAGGTTTTTTTTCGGGTTGTAATGGGGCCAAGGTAAAGAGAAGAAGATTTGTAAATATTTTGGTCATGTTGTACTAAATACAGAAATAGAAACTAACCAAATTAACCATCAAGCTTGAGATATTCTTTCCAAACCTGTTGGATACTGGTATTATGGGAACTATGACTGTTACCATGAGACCGGTGTCAAGTATCCCTCTTAAGTTTTGATAATGACAAACTCTATAAGAACTAATGATATTTATGTCTTTGTAAGTCACGATGTAGGTTACAGGTTAATATAGAACATAAGGGCATAATCGATGAAGCACTGATGTGAGGGAACAGAGTGAGGGAACAATAGTGCGAAAACGCTTCATCTTTCCTTATTTAGTAAGCACGTCAATCTGTTGAGAGAAGATCAAATCTCAGAAGATTTGACAGCTGGATGAAGTTGTTACTTGGAGAAGATCATGGAGTGGATAATTCCGAACAACATCTCCAAGATATTGAAGAATTCGGTTCTAGTCTTTCTAGGGTTAGATAAGATAGAATCGTTGTAAATCAGATTTATGGTGAATAAAATAATAACAAATTATATCTTAATTACGAAAGTAAGTAAGATATGATTGAGTTAGTTTTTACACTATAAATAAGGTTAAGTGATTAGGTTAGAATCACTAATTACAAGTGAAGTCATCGTGTAGTCTGAAGCCAGTCACTGTAAGTTGTGTTGTGATTTAGTTTTATTGTTGAATCGTTCTAGGGCTGAGAAGTTGAGTTAGATAGTTCTAGGTTCTAGAGAATAAGATAAGACTATCATTGACAACTCTACTTGCTTGTAGTTCGTGTGAAATCAATAAAACTAAAAGAACCATTACAACTCCTCTACGGAGAGAGTGGTTTTTCTTTCAATCAACTAGTTGGTTATTTGAAGGTTTCCACTATAAGTAATCGTGTTTACGTCTTGCATATTTCCGCTGCCCAGTTCAATGTTCCTAGAGGAACAATGTTTGTATTTCTAACACACTTGTTCCAACAATTGGTATCAGAGCAGGTTTGCTCTAGATAGTGTGTTCATTGCAGGAGAACAAGATGAGTTCTAACAATCACTACAAAGTTGGTATCAACAACAACAAGCCACCTTTGCTGAAGGCTGGAGAATACCAACACTGGAAGATTCTATTCGCTTATTGGATTCGAAGCAATGATTATCAGGCATGGTGTACCATTGAAGATGGTGACTATGAGGTTCCCTCTGCTAAGAAAGACAACAAGAAGGATTGGGGACCCACTGAATACCAAGGGATGGAGAAGAACTTCAAGGCAAGAATTTATCTGATGAATGCCCTTGGAAGTGAAGATATGTTGAAGGTTGTCAATGTCAAGGATGCCAAAAGCATGTGGGCTACAATCGAGCAGATGCATGTAGGAAGTGATGATCTTCACAAAAGTCATCTTCATGACGCCAAACGAGACTTCTTCAACTTCGAGATGAAGGAGTTTGAAACTGTCTCAGCCTATCAATCAAGGTTTGAGATACTGGTTAGTCGGCTGAATGCTCTAGGAGTCGATGAGAAAGTCATTGACTACAAAGAGAGAGTTCTTAGGATCATCAATGGTCTTCACTCCAAATATGCCTATACCAGGGGTCTGCTCAAGGAAAATCCCCTAACAAAGACCTTAACCTTACATGAGGTGTTTGGGAAAATCAAAGACTATGAGAAGTATCATGTCAACGCTGAACCTGGCAATGCTTCAAACAAGGGAATCGCTCTGAAGATCGAGAAGGCATACAACTACGTCAAATCTGAAAGAGACGCAAGAGTAGAAGAAAAGGATGATGAAACTGCTCTTATCACTAGAGCAATGAGGAACCTATACAACAAAGGAAAGGCAAGAGGAAGCCGTGACAAAGGTAACAATGGACCAAGAAAGGATCTCAAGGATGTCACTTGTTACAAATGTCAGGACAAAGGTCATTATGCAAAATATTGTCCCAAAGGTAACGATTCTGGAGAAAAGAAGAAGAAAGCCCACATAGCTGCGTGGGACAATGACTCTGATGAAGAACCTGAATCCTGGTCAACCTCAAACCTCTGCTCTATGGCCATTCAAACCAAGACTATCGATCAAGAGGTAAACCATGAACAATTTCTCAATTCTCTTGATTCTAGCAGTAAAACTGATCTTATCAAACTTCTTAAGAGAATGTATGAAGAAAACTTAGGTTTACAAGATCACTTGAATAATGCTGAGGAACAATGTTATAATCTAAAAGGAAAAATGATTGTGCCGCTGTTGAAAATGGTATTGTTCCCTGTGAAACTTGTACTGGTCTAAGAGAAGAAATTGACTCTCTTAGAGAAGTCAACGATTCTCTACGATTTGATATACTGGAAGTACAGATAGAAAGGGATGAGTTAATCAAAGATAAAGAAAAGAATGAAACTAAGTTTTGTCCCTCTAGACATGGAATAGGTTATGTCTTAGGAGATGATGAGGATGAACCTAAACCAGATATCTCTATATCACAAATGCTTGAAAATAGAGATAGAGAAATTCAGAGTCTTAGGGATAAAAACACTCATCTAGAACTGAGGTTAAAAACTTTAGAAAGTGGTAATATTGGGAAAAAGGATTGGTACACCGGTCAAACTGCTCACAAAATCTTTATAAAACAATCTTTAGGTAATGAACCAAAGGATTTGAATGTTGACCGTGTCAAGGAAAGAAGGCTTCAAAAACCTCACCCTAAGTACTACCTTGGAATGTATTATCAATTCTGTAGACAATGTGGTAAAGGAGGTCATGACCACACTCAGTGCACTAATGCTAAAACATATCAAAACTTCCAGAAAAATCAAAAGAACAAGTCTAACAACCAGAATGGTGACAACGGCCAAAACCGTAGAAGGAACAATCCTCACCACTAGCAAGGGAACAATAACCAACAACAACAGAATTCATATTCTCCTCCTGTTCACCACAAAAACTATGCTTCTAGTAGCTCTAAGAAAACTCATGCGAAACAGATTAGAAGTAATAATGTCAATATTGCTGATTACTTCATTGATAGTCCTACAGAGCATCAAAAGTTTTATCTTAACCGACCCAAAAAGGCAATACTTGCCTGGGTCGTTAAGCCTTGATTTTCTTTGTGTTGACAGGATGAAGTGAGGGGGAACAATCAGTGGTACATAGATAGTGCATGCTAGTGCCACGTGATAGGAGATGAAAAAATCCTCACCTCACTTCACAAGAACGTTGGAGGAAACATATCCTTCAACGATAAGCGACGGGGAACAATTATTGGAACTGGAAACATTGAAATCAATAAATACATCAAAGTTAAACAGGTAAGTCTTGTAAATAATCTTGGATTTAATCTTCTTAGTGTTGCTCACATCTGTGATCAGGGAAATCTCGTGGTAACTTTTACCTCGGAGTCATGCTGTATGGAACAACAACACTAACAAGATTGTTCTCAAATGAACGCGAGTCAACAATGTCTATTTAGTAGACAATAAGTTCAAGCCCGAACAAATTCTATGTCTTGCTTCCATTCCAGATGAGTCTGACCTATGGCACAAAAGACTTGGTCATGCAAGTTTGCGAGCCATACATAAGCTTCACAACTTAGGATTAGTTAGAGGTCTTCCTAAAGTACAAACAGAGAAAGATGGCGTCTATGATGCATGTGTAAAAGGGAAAATGAGTCGAACGTCCTTCAAGTCCAAAAATGAAGTAAGCACATCTCGTCCTCTTGAGATGCTGCATATGGATCTATGTGGACCAATGAGGGTACAAAGCCCCGAAAGTAACAAATATACGTTTGTAATTGTTGACGATTTATCTAGATACACATGGGTCATTTTTCTAACCTCAAAAGATGAGACCTTCTCTAAGTTTCAGGATCTGGTAAAGAAGATGGAGGTAAGTTTAGGAGTAAAACTGAGCGCGATAAGGTCCAATCATGGAACAGAGTTTGACAACTCTTTATTCCTTACCTTCTGTCGAGAAAATGTTGTCTCCTATAATTTCTCGGCTCCACAAACACCACAACAGAATGGTGTAGTGGAAAGGAAAAATAGGACATTAGAGGACCTGGCAAGAACCATGCTATTGGCGAGTGGATTATCTGAGTCCTTCTGGGCTGAGGCAATCAACTCAGCTTGCTATATTCTAAATCGCGCAATGCTTAGACCTTTACTTTCAAAAACTTCATATGAATTGCTCAAACAAAGAACTCCTAACATTTCTCATTTGAGAGTTTGTGGCTGCAGATGCTACATACACAATAATGGAAAAGATGATCTGGGAAAATTTGATCCCAGAAGTGATGAAGGGGTTTTTGTAGGATATGCAGCAAACAACAAAGCCTATAAAGTCTTTAACATAAGAACCAGAAAGTTCGAAGAGAGTATCCATATGGTTTTTTATGAGCGTCATACCGGAGGGAACAGTTCTAACTCCTCACAGAATATAGGATCCTCCGATGAAGATGATGACCAAGATATCGAAGATTCTCCACAACCTGAAAACGGTGGAGATCAGAACCAAGATGTCAATGAGAACAGTTCCTAGAATGAGGAGGAGTCGACCCATGATGAAGAACCACAAGATCCAGGAACAAGCTCTACTCCTGCAGGCACATAGATTGTTCCTTTTAAAACCGAAAATTCCTCTAGCGCAAGCATTGATGTAACTCAAGTAGCAACAAGGAATTGGCATCAAAAGAAAGATCATCCAGTGGACAACATTATCACTCCATATGACAAAGGGGTACAAACTCGATCTTCCATTAGAAATTTTTGTGATTTTAATGCTTTCATCTCTTTTGCAAAACCAAAAACCATTCAGGAAGCTCTCAAAGACCCGGATTGGATCATTGCAATGCAAGATGAATTGAATTAATTTGAACGAAACCAAGGTTATCAGGATCGGGATTCTAGGTTGGATCGTTGAGGGTCTTTTAGATCGGATCGTAAGATCGAATCGCTAAATCGTAAGATCCTACATTATAACTAAAAGTATGCAAGAATAACCTATATTTGTTATATAAGAAGTAACAAAATGATAAACATTATTAATTTGATTATTAAAAATGTTGTAGGATGGACTAGTCAACGATTTTAATGAAAATGATACGTTAACCGTGAAATTATTAATAATATATATTAAAATTGTAATTTTATAGGATTGTTAGAATCGTTTGTAGGATCGTTAGAATCATTTATAAGATCGTTAAAATCGTATGTAAAATCGAGATTGTATTCTAAATCATTTAAGATCCTACTCCAATAAAATTCTACTTGGAATCGTGGATCGTTTTGCATGTTATGGGTCGTAGGATTGCTAGAATCGTAGAATCGGATCGGGATTCTAATAACATTGAACAAAACAAAGTCTGGAGACTTGTTCCAAAGCCAAAGCACAAATCAACCATTGGAACAAGGTGGGTCTTTCGGAACAAATTAGATGATACGGGAGCTGTTACCAGGAACAAGGCTCGACTAGTAGCAAAGGGATACAATCAACAGGAAGTGATTGATTATGATGAAACCCATGCTCTTGTGGCTAGGATAGAGGCCATCCGACTCCTTATTGCTTATGCAGCACATACAAGATTCAAACTGTTCCAAATGGATGTAAAAACGGCATTTCTCAATGGATATCTTCAAGAAGATGTTTATGTTCAACAACCTCCAAGATTTGAAGATGACAATTTCCTAAATCGCGTCTACATCCTGGACAAAGCACTGTATGGCCTCAAACAGGCACCTCGCGCATGATATGATCGCTTCGCTCAATTCCTATTGTCAAATGGCTACAAGCGCGGAGTGATCGATCGTACATTGTTCCTTAAGGAACAGTCATGTGAGATTCTTGTCGTTTAAGTTTATGTAGATGATATTATCTTTGGTTCAACTAATCCTTCCTTGGTAGAAAATTTCAAGAATTTAATGAGCAGTGAATTTGAAATGAGTATGATCGGCGAGCTTTCCTTTTTCCTCGGTCTTCAAGTTGCTCAAACTGATGAAGGTACCAAGGTACATCAGCAAAAGTACATAAAGAAATTGTTGCTAAAATACGGTATGGATTCTGCCAAACCTATTGATACTCTAATATCCCCTAATACAAGACTCAATGCTGATCTAGATGGTATTAGTGTTGATCAAAAGACATATCGAGGCATGATTGGATCCTTGCTTTACCTAACGGCCAGTCGGCCAGATATCATGTTTAGTGTTTGTCTTTGTGCTAGATTTCAGGCTAACCCAAAGAAAACACATCTAAAGGAGGTCAAGAGGATATTTCGATATCTTAAAGGAAACAATAATCTTTGTCTCTGGTACCCACGAAACAGTGCATTTAACCTGGTTGGGTATACAAATGCTGATTTCGCCGGTCATCTTGTGGATCGAAAGAGTACATCTAGTACTCCTCAATTTCTTAGACCATGCTTGGTTTCCTGGTCATCCAAGAAACAGAACTCCGTAGCCTTATCAACCATCGAAGCAGAATACATGGTTGCCGCCTCTTGTTGTGCTCAGATACTGTGGCTAAAACAGCAATTGGATGACTATGGTATGTCCCTCTCTCAAATTCCCATCATGTGTGACAATACTAGTGCTATCAATATTTCAAAAAATCCAGTTCATCATTCACGCACTAAACACATTGATATCAGACATCACTTTTTGAGAGATAATGTTGAAAAAGGTTTTGTGAGAATGGATCATTATAGGACCGAAGATCAAGTGGCTGACATCTTCACCAAGGCATTGGACAAAAAACCCTATGAGCATCTCCAGTTGCTTCTAGGTATGATCACCTTAAACTAAGCAAGTCCCGGTCCATTATTCTCTCAATGATTGACTAGGAACAATTACTTGATCATAGGAAACTTTGATTTCATTAGTATCTTCTCTGATCTTATTTTCTGTTAATTACTATAAAAGCATGTCATCATTCGTTTCTCTACATTCACTTAATTTGTCGAGTTGCTTTAAACATTTAGCATGTCCTTGAAATGGTTTTATTTTGAGCCCAAAACGACTAAAGCTTGATCTTATTCTATCCCATCTATGCAATTATCTGGATTTTTTTATCTTTGCCACACAAAAATCTTGAATATTATTCCCCTATCCCGTAAATATTCAAGATATCCTTTTTAAATCATCTATGAGTGTGAAGAGACATGCAGTCAGTCATTATGATGGTTCATCTGGTTCAAAAGAATCTAAGCGGTCTGCACACACGTTTTGGGTTAAATGCGTTGATTGATGTCTTTGCAGTGGGAATAGTAAATACGCAGGGTAATAATTGCCGACTCTTCGAGGGTAAGTTTTTAAATTCTTGGCCGTTGTAATCTTGATTTGGGTAAATCTTCTCAGAAGATCCTCTTATCTCGACCTCTACTTAAATCCTTTCCCCATCACCCTTTTCCCACCAAACCCTAACAAGTTCCTGCCTTTTCTGATTCTCCAAATCTCCTCCAAAAAAGCTTCAAATGGCGTCAACTCCCTCAAACACTTTGAACCTTGATATCTCTAAGCTCACCCTTGCCTAAGTGCTCCAGATTCAGTCCCAACTGGCCACGTTCGAAGCTACAAACCCCTCCCAGTACCTCACCGCGGCTCCTTCGGCACACCTCGCCGTGTCTCCGATCATGGAAAGCGAGACCGCTCTCACCGGCAACCCTCCGAACATCAGCTCTAATTCTCCCTGATCCCCCATTCGCCCCCTGAATCTGGATGATGCTCTCATCTCGGCCTCGCCAGTCAAGGAAAATCCTCTAGCTGAAAACCCCAAGAATCCCTCTCCTGAAAACCCTTCGTCTCCCAAACAGAAAACCCCTCAAGAAAACCCCTCGGACATTTCACCAAACAAAACCTCCACCCTCCCCACAGAAAAACCCTCAACCTCTGCCCTCGAAAAAGCCTTACCCTCACACGATTCTGATCCTCTGCTAGAATCGTCTACGCTAAAGCGCAAGAGGACTCCATCTCCGGTTGAGGGTGACGAAGACACTCTTGAACTCGTCTCCTCTGAGACAAAAACCGCTGAGCCCGATGTCCATCTTCCTGCAAGTGGTGATGAGGAACATGAATCTGAGCCTCGCCCTGTTAAAAAGGCCAAACGTCTCAAGACTCAAGCCCCCAAACATGCAACCAAGAGGCCTGGTCTTCGATCGAACTCCAAGAAAGCCCTAACTATTGACGAAGGCTCTTTGACTCCAATCGGGTCAGACAATCGTTCCATCGTCTCCCCCCTTATCGTCAACAAGGAGATTCTGCTCACAAATGATCTTGGCGAGTTGTGGAGTTGATTTGTTTTCAGGGATGGATGTCCATAAGTTCTGAGCCAGTCAAAGTTAGTCCTGACTTTATTCAAGAGTTTTACGCCAACTTCTCTCTGGGGACCACAGTTGTTCCAGTAGGTACTACAGTTGTGAATGGTGAACATCTTTCTTTCTCCAGTCTCCAAGTTGCCAATTTCTGGGGTGTTCCCTCTATCGGATTCAGTTCCCTTCCCTCCCCTAGCACTTGGCCAAGCGGCAAAATAGCCATTCTCAAGAGACTGTTTGGCAAGGTCCCATCTAGTGGCTATTCCACCAGTGACCTAACCTTCGTTGGCCGCGTTGCTCATCAATATTTGATTAAGGTTCTGCTGCCAAGACAAGAGAAGCGATGCAGTGTTACCATCCAGGATATGATCATCCTAGATAAATTTCTGTCTCGAGAACATATTGATCTCCCTCGCCTTGCCATTAGTACAAAAAACGCATTTTATCCCGGTTTCATGTCACTTTTTATCCCGGTTGTGAACCGGGATAAAATGTTCCGGGATAAAAAAAAATAAGGTTACAGAACCGTGATAATTGATCGATGACTTTTTATCAAGGTTCTAGAATGGGATAAAAGCATCCAAAAACCGGTATAATTAATAGCATTGCACGTTACAATTTGGTTTTATATCACGGTTGTAACCGTGATATTTGATCATGTTCTTATCACGGTTTTTTATTGAACCGTGATAAAAAAAAACAGTTCAATTTAAAAAAAATATTCTGCTCGATTCTCTATTGCCTAGAGTTTATTTAGTAGTATAACCGTGTGGATTTGTTACTCGTCATAAAAATCTTAATCATATCTCCTTCACCTTTCATGACCCAAGATTTTAGCCAATATCAAAAGAAGGGGAAAACAGTCCATAAGCTTCATAACATACTCTTAGATGTACAACTTGTGAGAATGCAACTGAAAACAAATATCAGTTCGAGCAATTGAAAATAAATATATGAATAAAATATATCAGTAATGAGTTCATCTAAAAGATGAAATGTTTATACATTAGTAGATGGTAAATAAAATCATAAGAGCCAAATATATGCACTTGCAGGAGCACCAACAACTTGATATACATACTTCCAGCTTCTACATATCTAGACTATTGTACATTTACACCAACAAAGAAAATTATAAAAAAATATAATCAGAAAGAGAGTTAGGTGAACAGATAATACAAGCCTTCTTTGAGCTGATGTATAAAGGTGAACCTAAGATAATAGAAAGTAACCGATTAACATGTAACAATCTTCAGGTTGTGGCATATGTCTTATTTCAAGCACATCACCAAAATAATAGATACAATAAGAAACCCAAACATATTAATGATGATGATGAAGGAAAGAAGTGCAAGTCAACTAGGAAAGAAGTGCAAGTCAACGAAGACACTCTTGAACTTCTCTCAAAACACTCCATGTTTTGAAAGAAGTAGATGAAAAAGAATCAGCTTCCACTATCCTGAAGCTTGCATTTCCTCTTGACGTACAAGTAAACAATGGGCATTACCTAAATTTGTATAAGAAACTTTCAACAATTCCATGTTAAGGCATCCACACGAGTATTAACTTTGCAATTCAGTTTCATATGTAAGAGATTTGACTCATCTAAAATATATAATCATACCTAGCAGATGATTCCAATCTCTTCTTCTTGAATAAATGCAATCCTGGTATGGGATCATCTTGAGAAGTCTCATCACTAGCAACATTGGAGATCAAGAAGCTAAGGTCCCCATTTAATGGAATCAGCATTACAACAGGTGAAGATACACGGTTGTTCAATTGTAGCCATTAGCCAAGCATAAACAGGAAGGGAAAAAAATTGGTTCTTAACAATTTATTAGAACTAGAAAGAAGCAGATACTAACCGTGCCATTCTTTCTTGCAACAGCCAACAACTGCATCATTGTAAATTCTAATGATTAGATGAACCTCAACAAGATCTTAACAATAACATTTAATATAGCCCAAGTGAAAATATTTTTGTTAACTCGACAAACCAAAAACGACATAGAATAAATCATACCTATGTTTTTATTTTTACAACTTGTAATCAAGGATACATAAATAGACATAACTTAGTTTTAGGAAACATGTGCGACTAGCATAATGGAGTCAAGAGCTACCATTGTGGGAGAACTACAACGTTTGCTTATAAGCATCATTCAAATAACTCGTAAAGTATAATATGTATTAAAATTACATGGAAGACAACAAATCATCATGGGGAAGCTATATAGGAAAAATAAACCTATAGAAAAGAAGCCAAAATTCTTTTCCAACATTCAGCAAAGCTGCTTCATTAGTGAAGTTGCTTAGTATACATTTTTTTAGGGGAACCATCACCTTCAAGAAGAGCACCAAATGACATATTGTAAGACATTTGAAAAACTCCTGCACCGAAGGAGATAAATAGGGTTCAATCTACTCCTCTTATTAGTATACCTTAAAAGACAAAACAAGTGCTCTCATTCTCTATCATTAAAGAAGACAATTTCAAAACTGCAACTAAAGTAGATTGTTAAGCATAATCATCGATCACCTTCTTTATTTTTTTTCTCTAAAAAGAAAACAAAAAGGACAATAACATCACTAATTAAGCAAATAACCCTTATGAAGGCAAGTAAACAACTAAATAAGATGCACAAGAAACATGTCGAAGATTGATACTCACATCCAAAGTTGGTATAGACCGAAGCCTCACAAACTCTCCAAATTGAGAAAATTGCTTCAACAAAGCCATCTTCTTTGTCTTCAATTGCAAATTTCCAATATATAACGTCCTTAACAGCTTACTCTCGTCATCAAAACCCTCCTTTGAAACCATCATCTCAATCGAATTTTCAACTTACTTCTTCTTCGCCTCGACCACTATCTCCTTTGGTTCCTTCCCATCAAGCTCCTAATCATACTCTCCCTACCTCTTCTTCTCTTTCTTATTGCTCCTCGGAATTGATTAATTAGGGATTCTATCCCCCACTCCCTTCTTTACGTTAGGGTTCGTTTTGCCACCGATTTCAGATTACTTATCCTCATTCTGCTGAGCTTTTTTACATCCCGCACCATACTCCAAACCCTTCTCCTTATCAAGAGCCTCGATTTTTGAGACCTCAACCCCGACATCATTAGGGTTTGGATCGACTAATTCAGACCTCAATTCCTTAGCCAATAGAGAAGGGTCGTACAGTGTTTTCTTCGAAAAGAATTATGGGCGGAGAAGAGGGAAGTCGAGGCAAAAACATTCATGGTTGGGGCATGGCAGAATAGTTTACCGAGAACAGTGGAGGTATCCAACTCGGGAACGAATTTGGATTGGCGAGATCGGCTTGGATCCTTTGATTTCTTACCCATGCAATTGCAAAATAGAGAGATTGAGAAGGAGGAGAAGAGAGAAAGGTCATCGATGTGCATTGATCAAAGGGAAGTCGAAATATTAGTGTGTTCGACTTAGAGAGATCGAAAGATCGATTGAAGTTTTAGGGCGGCTATAACTGCGAGAGACGGCCCGACTCGCGTAGGCTTGTCACGACCGTCGCGAGGTTGAAGACGACTCGTGGTCGTCACGGCCACGAGTCGATTGGTTGTCACGGCCAAGACTCAAATGGCCGTCACGGCCACGAGTCGATTGGCCGTCACGGCCAAGACTCAAATGGCCGTCACAGCCATGCTTTATAAGGCCGTGACGGCCTTGCTTCTGGTTGTTCAAAGTCGTGCTGCCATGCCTCCGACTGTAAATTCCACCTGAATAATTTCAATCATATTTTTTTTCGCATTTCATACATCGAGGTGCTTAGAGACGGGTTTAGAGACTCGGTTTGCTCGTTATCGACGTCGTGGGGCGCGTATCGAGCATATGGCACCGATTCCCGTAGCCCTGGTGGTTCCGAAGGTCCCTGTGGCCCCCGTGGTTCCGGAGGTACTTGTGGCCCCCGAGGTTCAGCCCTTTCTGGTGTTACCCTACCACTTCACACGAGGGTAGCGTCGGACCTTATTCGACTCCTCACAGCACGAGACGGGGAGTAGCTCACATTCTGTTGAGGATCAGACAGCCGTCCATGCTCCTACTGCACCGACACCACATTCTCGGCAGGGACGAGGGGCTGGGGGACGAGGCGCAGACCCTGTCCCAGCTCCGACGGGAGGGTCTAGACAGAGGAGACAGACCCGGCCTGGTCAGCGACGTCGGATCGAGCCGTTGCTCACCCAATCTGCACCGCGAGGCCCGGAGATCCCGGAGTTACTGTTGGGCTTCGAGGAGCATGTGGCCCACCACATATACGCTGGCAATGTAAGTAAACTACTTAAAATGTTTGATAATAATGTTTGATACTTATGTTCGAATTTGAAATTAAAATATGTTTTGTACTTTAATGTATTACAGGAGCGTCCTCGAGGTCCTCTTAAGTATGAGTTCCGACGCACACAGCTGACAGACTGGCCACAGGCGAGAGCTGGCGACTAGATTGATATTGTGTGGGCCAGCGGTCTTGCTCATCTGCAGAGTATTATGCATCAACAGGTTCATACTGGCCTTATAGATGCATTTATTGAGCGATGGCATCCAGAGACCAGTTCTTTCCATATGTCATGGGGCGAGATAACGATCATACTTCATGATGTTGCGCTCATCCTCGGCCTTCTGATTGACGGGGATGCAGTTCTGTCAGATGATGCTGAAGGCTCTCAGAGATCCCGATTCGCAGAGTTCTTCGAGATGGATGATGATTGGATGAGCCGCCCACATTTTGATAAGGGCGGTGTTTCACATGTATGTCTGAAGGAGTATTGCATGAACCCGGACAACGACCTTTCTGCTGAGACTGTCGCTTCTGGTTTTCTACTGTACTTGATAGCGTCGACTATCTGTCCTGACAAGTCTCAACATCGGATCCCTATCACATACTTGGACATGGTACAAGATCACCAAAATGTACAGAGTACGTCTTGGGCTTCTGCTGCACTGGCTCATCTGTATAGGAGCCTTGGTGAGTGCTCGAGGTTCGGGGCTAGAGGAGCTTCTATGTGTTACACACTATTACAGGTAATTGATCGAACCTAATTTTTTTATTTTTTTTATTTTGGCTAATATTATCAGTCACACTTGACCAGTCCGATGTTTTTTAATCTAGTCTTGAATCTTCATGTACTTTCCATTACTTCGTCCCGCCGGGATGCCATTACCATTACCAGAGGGAGCGACATGGTCTCAGATCTGGGGAGATGGTGGTACAGTGCAGGTTGGGCGCAACTACAAAGCAGAGCTTGATGCTATGACGGTGACAGATGTGAGTATACTCTTTACAAGTTATATTTAAGGTTATTTTTTTTCCAAAAGGACTTCATTTATCATGCGAAATTGAATCAGGTGGCTTGGATGCCCTATGGGGATTTAGATTTTACCGACGCATATGCTTCGTCTTGTTTTCATGGGCTGTTATCATTTTTGGCTATATCAGAGCCATACATGCCAGAACGATGCGCTAGGCAGTTTGGGCGTGTACAGAGGATACCTGAAGATGTTATTATGCCGAAGACTGTGGTTCGAGTAGGAGACTTGACAAGGTACAAGGTAGAGTTTGACACAGCCACTTGGGTTTGGAGATCTAGGGACGTGCACCGTATCATCTTAGACACGATGGGATCTCCTGTGACTGATGATCCGTCCAAGTGTGCTGAGGACTACTTGGCTTGGTTCCTACCTCGTACACACGCACGTGTTAGTCGGCCCGCCACGACTGCTCAGGAGGTATAACGTTGGGATTGTTTGCTTTTGTTACATAATTGATGTTTTGAGGTAATAATTATTTTGTTATATATGCAGCGCATGCAGGAGGCGTTGGGCTATCTTGCAGCATGGGCGGCATATCCAGGGGTGCACCCACCCGGGATACAGGACGCTATCAGGAGATCTATTGAGATTATGGGAGGAGCGGTCCTTGGATATGGCGATGGTGATGACTAGTCGGATGATGCATAGGGATTTATATTTTGATCATGTAGTTCGGATTGTTTAGGTTTTGATTATGTAGTTGGATTATTTATGTTTTCATTTGTAGTCGGATGATGCCTATGTAGGATTATGATTATGCTCGCATTATGGATTTATATTATGTTGGATTATGATAATGCTCGCATATGGATTTATATTATGTTGGATTATGATAATGCTCGGATATGGATTCAAACTAAGTAGAAACTTTAAACTAATATTACATATTCAGATTGTATTTGTTGAGTCGTTGGAGCAATAAAAACTTCAAACCCTAAACTAAGTAGAACCTAGGTCCACTAAAATGGGATGATCATCCTTGGGGGCAAATCTGTATTTGTTGAGTCGTTGGAGCAATGGATGAAGAATGCTAATTGCGTCCGTGTCACAATTATGTCTCCACATTGGAACTACCAATGGCAGTGGACAATCATCAAGGAAGAACATCTACAAACAAAGAATTAACACATTACATGTTATATATAATTGAAAAAAGCCCGAAAGAGTTGAAGAAGTCAATAACTTACCGACTCAAAATGTGCACAAACGGTCTCAAAGAAAATGAAGATGACTCCATTCTCCAAGGTCCCATTCCCATTGGGGGGGGCGTTAAAGGAAGGTAAGTTTGGTGTTGTCGCCCCACAACAACAACTGCGTAATTGTATGTTGTAGCAACCAAATGCCCCATGTTTGGAAGGCTAAACCACCTCTCTCGGGGGGCGAAACATGGACTATCCCACTCTTGCTTGCGGGACATCTCAATGGCCGTATAATGAAGAAAAGCGCGGTCAAATATGTTGGCATGCTCGAGTACAGTCATCATCACCTTAGTTCGGACGTCGCACCATCTTTCTTGACCGAGCCCTAGACATTCTACAACGGCTCTGAACCCACAATTTCCATCAGCAACAATCGCATAGTGACCCCTAAAGAACTCCTTCATACACACCGGAATGAACTACAAAGGACCGGGTGATGGATCCAAAGTATGTGGTGGAGTGCTAGGAGAGCTCTTTTCAGATAGAGTTGGGGGTGGACTTGGGTACTTTGGGGGCCGCCCTCTAGGCTTCTTTGGAGGAGTCTCGTCCAGCTCTTTGTCAATCTGCTCCCACCCGCATAGAATTCTTTTGCTTGGACTATTCTTGGGTCTTCCCTTTGGCTTTCGAACTACGGGTTCTTTTACTTTCCTCTTATCTGGTCGGGCTAGCTTGCGGATATCATGAGCACAATTGTATTGTTCATCAGTTGTCATTTCAAAGAACTCGTTGTTCATGAAGTCATCCATCAGTGATCTTACAACTCTGAGCTTTGTACCTTCCGCCTCTTCATTAGGCAATATGGGCGTGTCTAGGTCAAGTGTTCGCCAAAAGATATGCACTATAGTAGGAGGAATTGGCGTCTCCAAGGACACATAACGTGCAATGATGTGGACACATGGCAACCCGTGTGTCACTGGCAACAGACATCTGCAGTTAGGGTCAAGGTGTGCATCTTCTCCTTTATCATACTCGTCCATCAGAATCTTCATTCTTTTGTCTGATACCATGTAGTTTAACAGTTTGAAAATGTCAACTCCAATCAACTCAGACATCATCTTGAAACGACACCGATTCAAAGAAGCTTTTATCTCGTTCACTTGGATCTGCAATAAGGAATGATATTGATCAAATGTTGTGTCCAATCTCATGTGGCTTGTAGTCAACCAGTCTTTGAATGCTGAGTGTTGTCCTTTCACCCTACAACAGAATGTCAATAATCAGCTCTCGTAATTCTGCTTTCTACAATCTGCAAGGACAGGCCGTTACGGCCATTTGTCTTGTGACCGTTACGGCCATTCGATCTGTGGCTGTTACGGCCATTCGATCTGTGGCCGTTACGGCCATTTTTCCTGTGGCCGTTACGGCCTATGTCAATAGAAACTTGGATAAAAATCAGATTACAGTGTACATACCGATTTGTTATGCTGCACTGAAAGTTTAAAACCGTATCTGTCCAAGCTGACACAATTCTTGTCTTATACGGCTCAAGCTACTCGCTTCTGACATATCGAACGAGATTTTTCCGAGCATCCCACTTTGCCTCTATTCTAGCCAACTCCCTATTGTAGCGCTCCACACTTGTTACCCTAAACAATGCTCGGTAATCATGTGTGAAGGATGTTGCAATTGTGGCATTCTTGGTGATGCTCTTTGCTCTTCCTTCGATGTTCTTTAGAATGTGAAACCTACAGAGGAGGTGTTTCGAACTTGGAAATAAGGCATCCAATGCATTTATCAAAGCCTTCTCTCTGTCTGTCACCACACAAGTGGGCGTCCTCTTCACACTTTCACAAAGTTCTAGACGTTGTTGTGCAGCCCAAGTGTAGTCTACCTCACACTCGTTGGCTAAGAATGCACCTGCCACTGTATAGTTCTTCCATGTGGACGTGAAGCCGACAATCTCCAAAAAAGGCATGTTGTACCTGTATGAAATGCACTTGTTAGCCCTTAGACTTAAAAAGTAAATGCACTTGTCGAATTTTCACATTACTTACTTGTTTGTGTTGTATGTGGAGTCCAACAGTAAAACATAGGGAAATGCTTGGAGGAGATATATCGAGTCAGGGCTGGCAAAGAACAGATTCGTAATCCGTTTCGTCTTCTCATCTTCCAAGTGTCTCACAAAGTACCTTGCCTCCCTAGCTTTATGGAAGAATTCTTGGACCGTTGTTCTACCTTCCATTAGTTCAGCTCGTACACTATACCGTTCATTGTATACTTGCCTCTTGCTGGGGTAGTTCAACGGGAATTCATTCAATGCACATGCAACTTGGTTTGCTGTACAATTGCTACGTGTCATCATCTTCAGCACATCTTTCTTCTCCGGTGTGAGCCTTCCGGCTAGTGGGTGGCCATACAAACTAGAACCAATCTTATGGTTGTGAATAGCCTAAACAACAACAATATTCCATGCTCCTCTAGGCTTCTCTTGACACTTTAATCTAAAACCACATCCACATTTCTTATTCTGGCACCTCTTGCGAGTTGACTTATTTTCACTTTTCGATGGGGTGTGCTTGCCCTCTCTCTCACAAAGTAGCCATGTCTTTCCAAGATGAGTCATATCTGACTTTCTATCCCGACCTATTATTATGCACATGTTATTTTCGATACCGACTTGTTTAACCCAAGAAATGGCCTCCTTTCGGGATTTAAATGTTGTATCAGTGGTAAACAAATGCGAATAATCTTCTGACACCTCCTCTACAACCTCATCTGTGTGATTTGCAAACTGCGGATGACTACTCAGAGGTGGAAAACCGAACATGGTCGGTGTAGACTGTACGTGCTCAGTCGGGGCTGCTGCATGAGGCGGAAAACCGAACATGGCCGGTGTAGACTGTACGTGCTCAGTCGGGGCTGCTGCATGAGGCAGAAAACCGAACATGGCTGGTGTAGACTGTACGTGCCACGGTTGTACTGGTATAAACCCCGGGAATTCGAACATGGCCGGTGTAGACTGTATGTAGTCCGGTGTATGAAAAACTTGCCCTGACGGCAATGGAGCATGACATGGAAATCCGAGAACCGGTGTACTCTGGACATAATTTGGAAATCCAAATGCGGTTCACGTGTCCGGCACATTTTGATACGTACTCTCATCGTTTATTTGAAGATCATTTAGCCCAATGTAAACCTAATTTTCCTCCTGTAATGTTGGGAAACAAACTGTTAGAACAGGCCGTTAAGGCTAAACAAGACGCGACCGTTATGGCCATAGCACATATAGCCGTTACGGCTGGGAGTGCTATGGCCGTGACGGCCAGAAGCCTCTTGGCCATAACGGCCACGTCTCGTTTCCTTACCAAATTGAATCGAAAAGGCACAATTGTTGCCGTGGAAATCCAAACTAAAACGAGGGCCTACTAGATAAAATATTAAAATCACAAACCTAAAACGAGGGTATAACAACTTTGGTATGAAGTAATTACCTCGTTGTGCTCTATTCGAAGCAAGTTCTCCGTCAAATTATAGTTATGCATGTAATCTTCATTGGACATGGTTTTTGATTGTTTTTGGAGAGAAGAAGAGCATAGAAGAGAAGAGAGGAGAGTGTTGGAGAGTTTGAGTCTCGAGTTTAATGTGTATAAGGTTAAAAAGAGCGGGCAATAAATATTGTTAGGTAGGGCGTTGGCAATAAATGCAAGTTTTTTGAATTTATTAAACATCTGGCCGTTAAGGCTCTAGGGGGCGCCGCGTAGGCCTGCCAGCCTACCCCCTAGACCGGGCGCCAAATAAAATCGTTTATAGTGGTTCGCTAGTACTGTGATATAATAGAATCCAGAACTTGTCATTTTTTTATCATCACAGACATATACCAAACCGAGATAAAAAAGTGTCCCAAAACTCTTTTTAAGACACACTTAAACGGAACCGTGATATTTAAGCGTGATAAAACACTATTTTTGTACTAGTGCGCTCTCTTTCATATGCAGAAGAGTGTTGGCCAGGGTGTTCATGCTTTACCTTATCCTTGTCTGGTCAAAAAGATCCTTCAGAAGTTTGGAGCGTATTTTGCTAATATAGAGGAATAGTTTGGTTTCTTTCTGAACAAGGGCAACATTGAGAAAATGCACTTCAAAGGACATGTTAAGGCTGAGTCCTCTAAGAAACCAGCTCCAAAGGGAAAAGAGCCAAAGGGAAAAGAGGCTGAATCTTCCACTACTGAACAGACCTTAGAGGTTCTCGAGGAGATTAGTAAGAAGATGGATCAGTTATTGGACCTCACTACTCAAGCTCTGAAGCAGCTCTCTAAACACTCATAGATGAATCTCCTTCTTATCTCCCTAGCTCATTTCCCTTCCACAAAAATTATCTTTTCTACTGTTTTAAGGACTTTTGCTATGTGTTTCTATTGTTTTCTCTTCATGCCTAGTGTTTTAAGGACTTTTGATGTACTCTCTGCTTTTCCCCAGTATTAATGAAGATATTTTAATGATTAGATCTTTTGTGCATTGTTTTTCTTCCCGATTTACTGACTTGTTTGATGATGTCAAAAGGGGGAAGTTTGGAAAATTGCAGAGATGAGCTTAAGTTTACAGGTACAAAACATATTTCCCTTGGGAACGGTCTTTATGCTAAGGGGGAACAACAGTCACTTAAAAGGTTTGAAAAATGATAATAATTCGCTATGGGGGAACAACAAAATAGATGTCTAATTCAATTGTTTACTTGTGCAATTTTTGTATAGGTTTGTCATCATCAAAAAGGGGGAAATTGTTGGATACTGGCATCATGGGAACTATGACTGTTACCATGAGATCGGTGTCAAGTATCTCTCTTAAGTTTTGATAATGACAAACTCTATAAGAATTAATGATCTTTATGTCTCTGTAAGTCACGATGTAGGTTACAGGTTACTACAGAACATAAGGCCAAAATCGATGAAGCACTGATGTGAGGGAACAGAGTGAGGGAACAACAATGCGAAAACGCTTCATCTTTCCTTATTTAGTAAGCGCGTCAATCTGTTGAGAGAAGATCAAATATCAGAAGATTTGACAGCTGGATGTAGTTGTTACTTGGAGAAGATCATGGAGTGGATAATTCCGAACAACATCTCCAAGATATTGAGGAATTCGGTTCTAGTCTTTCTAGGGTTAGATAAGATAGAATCGTTGTAAATCAGATTTATGGTGAATAAAATAATGACAAATTATATCTTAATTACGAAAGTAAGTAAGATATGATTGAGTTAGTTTTTACACTATAAATAAGGTTAAGTGATTAGGTTAGAATCACTTATTACAAGTGAAGTCATCTTGTAGTCTTAAGCTAGTCATTGTAAGTTGTGTTGTGATTTAGTTTTATTATTGAATCGTTCTAGGGCTGAGAAGTTGAGTTAGATAGGTCTAGGTTCTAGAGAATAGGATAAGACTATCATTGACAACTCTACTTGCTTGTAGTTCGTGTGAAATCAATAAAACTAAAAGAAGCATTACAACTCTACGGAGGGAGTGATTTTTCCTACAATCAACTAGTTGGTTGTTTGAAGGTTTCTGATAGCTTGCATATAGGTGTAGTTTAGATGCATGTTTTATGTTGGTTTTGCATAATTTTTACTTAGTTTTAGTTAGTTTTAGGTTAGTTTCTAGGATCTAGTGTTTTCCGGTAGTTGCGCTTGTTTTGTTCGGTTTTGCAGATCTTTAGGTAAACAAGCATGGACGGGATGGATCTTAAATTATTGTGGTCAAGTTTGATGAAGCTTATAGTGATACAAGTGAAGATTATAAGAGTTGAGGCCCAAGAGCTTCTGTGAAAAGAACGCTTACATCCGGGCTATGCATTGGAGTTGTTGTTTTGATACCTCTATCTTGCAATGCTTGGTTTGGGAGCTATAGTGATCAGATGAAGCTGAATTTGATATCACTGGAAAGATAATTCAAAGAGATACAATTCATGTTTACTCTGAGTCCAAATTCCAACTCCAAGCAGGTCAAAACAGCCTCTGAAGTGTCACCTAAATGTTGAACCGAGGGTAAAAGCGCAGGTTGCATGCTAAATACGCGTCCGCGCAATTTTGGACCTAACCCGAGCAATTTTGAATAGGGGTGTCAATTGGGCGGGTCGGGTCGGGTTTGGGTCGGGTCAATTCGGTTTCGGGTAAGTTGGGATTCGGGTCAAATTCGGATATTTTGAAAATCGGGTCAAATTGGGTTGGATCAGTACGGGTCGGGTTCTCAATTAATCGGGCAAAGCCGGGTTTTGGGTCAATTTCGGTCAGGTCATTCGGTTTTCGGTTCAACTTTATTTCAGATAAGTCCAGTTTCGGATTTAATTAGTTTCGGATTTCGGGTGAGTCGGGTTTAAGGTTTTTCGATTTTTGGGTGAATTGGATTTCGACTTTGACCAAATTTCTGGTTAATCTGATTTCGAGTAAGCGGATTTTAATTCAGACCATATATCGAATGATGATTTTTTGTAGTTTAACTACTCTAGGGTCTAAATATTTAATGTAACATTTAAATTAAAAACATAATTATACTAAATATTCACTATTATTAATATTTTAAAACATAATGAAATTTTCGAATGCTTTCGGGTCGGGTAACTTCGGATTTTCGGATGGTTTCGGGTCGGGTAACTTCGGATTTTCGGATGACTTCGGGTCAGGTAGCATCGGATTTCGGGTTGCATCAAGTTTAGTCCATTCGGGTATAATCGGGTTTGGGTTGATCTCGTGTTCGGGTTTTTTCGGATTCGGGTCAAATCAATTCGGGTCAAACATGTCTCGGATATAAAACTTTTTATCTTTTACTCGGGTCGGGTCGGGTTCGGAGTCGGGCGGGTCGGGCGGGTCGGGCGGGTTTCTCTGGTCGAGTCAAATTTTGACAACCCTAATTTTGACTGAAGCCAATTGCGCTGGTTGCCAATTTCTCGGCCGCGCAATATGAAGCTAACCCGCGCAATATGGATTTGCACGCGGATGTCTTGGGCTGGAGAATTGGGCCGACTTTTGGGCTTGGTTATATCTTATCCGAGTATATGCTTAATGATAGGTTTTTGGAGGATTATTTTGGGAGGCATATTTAAGTTTTTGTTAGTTTATCTTTCTCATAACATTGATCATAACTTTTGGAGGTTAGGGTTTTTCTCTCAAGAAAGCAACTTTGAAACTCTTGTAAGTTTGTTTTCAATTTAATTATGCATTGCTAAATTTTATGTGTTTGGCTAGTTATTGAAGTCATGATTTGCATATTGTTGTGAGGTTTGATTTGATTCTCAACAAACTTGAATAGAGTTTATTCCCTATGCTTAATTGAATCTAAACTAGGGTTTTGTTAGATTGATCACCTAATTGAATTTCTACTTATAACTGAATCTGAATAATTACCGATTGGAGTTAATTTGATCAAGAGTATACTTTAATCAATTTAGTACCGGTTGGACTAGTTGGTTGAAGAAGGGAATAAATTCACAAGTCACTTAGATGTCTGGTTGCTCTAAGTGTTTGTTTCTATTGATAACTTGAATCGTTATGCTGTTGTTTAATTGAATCTAGAAGGTCTTCTAGGTTGTTAAATGATTAGGGTTGTTAGACTGGTAGTTCTATCAACTAAATCTGAAGTTCGGATCATAATCCTTACTAGGATCATAATCCACAATAGATTATTCAAGTGAGAAGAGAATCAAGAGAATCAATGATCAACAAAGCAATATCATGATGGATTTAACTAGTTGAACACGCTTGTCCTTCATATATTTAAATCATATTTGCATTCATACTTACTTTTATTCTTGCATAGTAGTTTAGATAATCATTCTAAAAACCCCCCTTGTTTGGTTACTTGGCATTCAAGTAATAACACAAATACACGAGTCCTTGTGGGATCGACCCTTGCTTACCATTCTACTCAGTTTGGTTAAGTTAGGATTCTTTGATAGGTAAATGACTGAAAAATAGCTCATCAGTTTCCACTATAAGTAATCGTGTTTACGTCTTGTATATTTTTGTTGCCCAGTTCATCGTTACCAGAGGAACAGTGTCTGTATTTCTAACACACTCGTTCCAACAAAACCACTTCGTTTTTTAAGCTCAACACCCACTAACTTTTCCTTTTTTGATCACTTCTCTCTATTTTTTCCTTCATATTTTCATTCAAGCACTATTGTTTTCTCAACTACATTTTTTTTCTTGCAAACACTTGTTATAACTTCTTTCTCTCCTTTTTTTCTTCTTCATTTATTTCAAAAGCCATAACAATACCAACACACTAAACTTGTAGCTCCCCCGTGCTTGGCTCACATGCACAAAGTAAATCAGTATAATTCTTAATTCTTGAGTATGTAAATATGCTAAATATTGGGCTCGGGATTACTTTTGTGGAGCTTCCAAAGAAAAAGGCTATAAAAGGCTCACATGGGCTACAAACTGATGAATAGTATGTAGGGTAGTCAGGGAATAACAGGCTGATGAAAATAATGACTCAAATCATTTTTATGTCATGCACAAGAGTTATGAATGTGGCTTTGAAAAAGAGTCTAAATGCAAGCTCTGGAGATAACAAACAAATTGAGAATCACACACAAAATAAACAGACGATTCATGAAATTTATAGTCCAAGAAAGGCTAAGAAAAACATCACATGGCTTTTTTTCTAAAGTTTCAAAACTAAATTAGCTCAATAAATAATTATACATCACTTCAACTCAAACATTATCAAAATATCAATTTTTTCATTTTCAAGCAAGATCAATTAGGGCATCAACAACCAATAAAAAACTCCACCATGGTTGTGACCGAGTAGTGAATCCAATAAAGAAACGCTCTATGAAGAGCAAACTAAGGCCGAGAAGACCATGCCGAGGAGGCACGCCGATAAGGTCGAAATAAATTAGCGAGAAGGCATAGTTTTGCTTTTTCAAACGAGTTATGCTATTAAGTTTGAATCCGCCCTTCTCTGATCTTGTTGGGAAAACTCCTCAATTTCCATTAATTTGCCCTTGTTAATTTAATGGGGTTTGGGCTTTGAAAGCTTCCCACTCCAATGTTTTTTTGTTCCTTGTGTTTTTGTTGTTTGACCAATTTTCCATCAATGTTGAGATGCAAAGCTTCTATGTTGTTTTGATCTCCCTTATGCTTTATGGGTTGTGTCATTCGAAAGCCCTCTTTCAATCCTTGTTATTCTTGTTACGTTATTAAGAGTCGTGGGTGTCTGTTCCTGTTCCGGTGAATCGATACACACACGAAGAGAAGAATAAAAAGAAAGAAAACAGAAAAAACAAAAAAATATATAAAATCGTATTTGCTCAACAAGGAGGAAAAAAATTCACTTGCCCTCCAAGTTTGGTAATAATTGCGGGGCAACTCTGAAATTACTTGCGAGGCAAGCTGAGCTTTTCTCGGCTTACTTGCAAGTTTCTTTTTTGGTGCGGCAAGTATTTGTCACTTGCGGTGCATGGTAGAAATTTCATTTGTAGGAGGGCTCGTACATTTTTTTGTGTACTAATTTTTCGAAGAGCTGGAGTTGTGGTTGGATCGTATCGAATCGAGTTGTAATAGGCCAGGTTACTTAGTGCTCTGAGGCTTTTGAAGATCCTTCATCTCGGTGGAGGGAACGTCAGTTGTCCATTTTCGCACACCCCTGGATGGGTTAACCTATTGCCGATGGCTTTATTATCTTAGTGCTTTATTCACCCCGTTTCCGATCTCTTTTTGCTCCTCTTTTTAAGGATTTGTACTTTTTAGCCGTTTCTGCTTGCCTTTAGTGACCTTCTTAGCCGTTTACGGCTGCCGTTTTGTAAACGGCCTCTCGGGCTACCAATCATGTTCGGTACCAAAAAAAAATGAAATTTCAATGGAATTATTCGAACTAAACGGCCTCTCGAACTCAAAACTAGTTAGTTGGGAACCAAACCAGTACATCAAAAACCCTCCTAAAGAACTCAACAATTCAAATAAATCAAAACTCTTTACAACAAGTCAGCCATTAAATGAATGTTCTTGTGAGCCAAAACACTAATCAGACGTTCACAGCACAAAAGAGACCAAGCTTTGCATAAATTCTAAGCACAAAGCCACAAATATCATCATAAAAGCAATTTCCTACAAACTCAAGTTAATCCAACAAACCAAACACTAATATTCCAGTTTACAGCGAACATTGAATCAACATTATTTTTTGAAGCAAACCATTTCAGCAAACCATGTTTAGTTCGAATTCAAACAGAAAAAGGAGACTATTGTATTCATATGTGAAAAGAAGTCGATCGAGTCTCTACTATGCCTAATTCAATTCAAGGCACACTCAACAACAAGAGAATAATTTGATCAATCAAATTCAGCGGAAGAGTTATAATATTTCAGCATAGAGGTTTAACCACAAACTCAGCACAAATGCAATCCCAACCAAACATACGAGGCATCAAAAAACCAAATAAAGACTAGTATTCAAATCAATTCAGCACACTATGAATCAGGGAATGAACCTCTAGATCATACAAATTTTGTCAAATTTAGCACATGATGCGATCCCGCCTATGGACGCAGCCCAAGAGGAGGAGGCCTTGTCTGTTCGCTCAGACGGACCAATCACTCGAACATGGACTCGTGCCATCACATCGACCACTAGCTCAATAATGACTCGTACTATCGCTAGCCTCGGTGCACCTATCATTGAGCCACCACTCATGTGTGTCGTCACCATCGACATCGCTGGCATCTCCTGCCTCGACACGCCCAAGACCGTGCCCTTGGCCTATGCCATCGGTGCACTAACCTCGGCGCACCAGTCCAGCCTCGTGTCAGCCTCGGTGTCGGCCCATGCCAGCGCCATTTGAGGTTCTCTTGCGCACGCGCCCACGCACCCTTGCCAGCGCCATGACACGTCTTGCGCGCTGATAGCTCGCATATAGGAGTAGTTTAGATGCATGTTTTATATATGTTTTAGTTAGTTTTAGGTTAGTTTTTATGTAGTTTTTAGGTTTTTGTGTTATCGGGTATTATGCGCTGGTTTGCTCGGTTTTACAGGTTTTTAGGTTAAGGAGCAACAGCGGGGCGAGTACAGATGGATCATGGTGGTGATGGACGAGGCAAAGGAGCCAAGAGAGCTAGGACATGCTAGGAGAAGGGCCAAGGCAAGGAGGAAGACAAGCCAAAGACAAGCCAAGTGCTCGGGATGAAGTCGAGCAACGAAGCCGCGCAATCCCAACTGAAAGGGGAAAGCGCGGGGTTGCAAGAGAAAGCGCGGCCGCGCTTTCTGGTGTCGAAGCCGCGCATTCGGGATTTTACACGGAGCAAGTGCTTTGGGCCGAGATTGGTTTTGGGCTTTGGAATGTTGATTTTTGGGCTTGTGTTATCCGAGTATGAGGTTTAAGATATAGTGTTTGAGGATATGTTTAGGAGCATATAAATACTTTATGATAGATTATTTTCTAGGAACTTAGATCAACTTTGGAGGCTAGGGTTTTCTCTCAAGGAAGACTTTGAAACCTTTGTAAGTTTGATTTTAATTTCATTATGCATTGCTAATTTCTTTAGTGTTTGGCTAGTTATTGAAGTCATGATTTGTATGTAGTTGTGAGATTTGATTGATTCTCAACAAACTTGAATAGAAATTATTCCCTGTGCTTAATTGAATCTGAATTATTCTAGGGTTTTGTTAGATTGATCACCTAATAGAATTTCTAGGTTAATTTACAACTGAATCTGATTAATTACCGGTCGGAGTTAATTAGATCAAGAGTAGACTTTAATTAATTTAGTACCGGTCGGACAAGTTGATTAAAGTAGGGAATAAATTCACAATTCACTTAGATGTCTGGTTGCTCTAAGTGTTTGTTTCTATTGATAACTTGAATCGTCATGCTGTTGTTTAATTAAATCTAGAAGGTCTTCTAGGTTGTTAAATAATTAGGGTTGCTAGACTGGTTGTTCTATCAACTATATATGAAGTTCGGGTTTTAATCCTTAATAGGATCACTATCCACAATAGATTATTTAAGTGAGAAGAGAATCAAGAGAATCGATGATCAATGAACCAATATCATGATGGATTTAACTAGTTGAACACGTTTGTCTCTCATATATTCAAATCATCTTTTGCATTCATATTTACTTTTCAATTTGCATATTAGTTTAGATATTCATTCCTTAAAACCCCCCTTTGGTTACTTGGCATACAAGTAATAACACAAATACACAAGTCTCTGTGGGATCGACCCTTACTTACCGCTCTACTGAGTTGGTTAAGCTAAGGATTCTTTGATAGGTATAAGACGACTGAAAAATACCTCATCAAATTTGGCGCCGTTGTCGGGGACTCGTCGCTATTTGTGTTTATTACTTCTGTGCTG
Source organism: Fallopia convolvulus (assembly GCA_964016875.1). Classification (NCBI taxonomy): domain Eukaryota; kingdom Viridiplantae; phylum Streptophyta; class Magnoliopsida; order Caryophyllales; family Polygonaceae; genus Fallopia; species Fallopia convolvulus. The sequence goes on from OZ024733.1 coordinate 33,116,815, forward strand.
TTTTGGGTGTGAACCTGTTATATGGTTCATACCCGTGCTACTAACTCATCTCCCTTGTTGTTTGATCCAGATATTGACAGGACACTCTTCAAGCTAAGGAAGGAAATCCGGAATCACTTTCAGGCATTGCCATTCTTTCTTGAAGACTCTGACTCGGAATCTGAACCTGCTGAATCTGTCGAGATGGGTGACCGAACATTGAGAGAGTTGACTGCACCGAATCTGGCACAACAACCGTTGGCGGTGCAATTTCCTGCTCTTGCTGAGGGAGTCAAGTTTGAGCTGAAATCCGGGTTGATCCACCTTTTGCCTTCATTCCATGGGCATAGTGGTGAAGACCCCAACAAACATCTTTCTGAATTCCATGTTGTGTGCTCGAGCATGAAGCCTGCTGATGTAACTCATGACCAGATCGCTCTGAGAGCCTTTCCTTTTTCTCTCAAGGATCAGGCTAAAGACTGGTTTTACTACTTGGCTCCGGGAAGTATTGATACATGGGCTAAGATGAAAGAAGCTTTTCTGGAGAAGTACTTCCCTGCTACAAGGCTCAATGATCTGAAGAAGCGAATCAGTAATGTTGAACAAGAAGCCAGTGAGTCCTTGTACGAATACTATGAGAGATTCAAGAGGTTGATAGCCAGCTGTCCTTTCCATGGCTACACTGACCAAGATTTGATCTTATATCTGTTTAATGGCCTCTTGGATGATGAGAGAAGAATGGTCAATGCAGCTTGCCAAGGTCACATTCTCAACAAAACTCCTGCTGCTGCGTTTGACCTGTTCACACAACTGTCTGAGGGCACAAGACAGTTCAAAAAAGAAACTAGCTCGAAGGCTGCAAACTCTGTGGTGGCTAATACAAGAATTCAAGATGAAGTCACAGAGTTGAAAATGATGATGAAGCAGCTTTTGCAACAAGGTGGTAGACAACAGGTGAAGTCCTGTGAAATCTGCTTTGATAACATGCATCTCACTGACTCTTGCCCTACACTTCAAGATCCAAATGCTGAGGTCAATGCAGTGGGAGGATATGGACCACCTAGGCCAAGGTATGATCCCTTTTCCAACACCTACAATCCAGGCTGGAGAGATCATCCTAATCTGAGGTACGGAAATCCAAACAATCAACAATTCAATCAGCAGGGTGGCCAAGCTCAATACAAGCCACCTTTTCAACCCCGTCCTCAGGGGCCCAATCAGAATGCTATGTCTACCGAGGATATGATTCGGACTCTTGCACAGACTGTGACTACAATGCAAGGCTCAATGAGCCAATTTCAACAAGAGACCAAGTCTAGCATCCACAACCTAGAGACTCAAGTCAGTCAAATTGCCAATGCTGTGGGCAAACTGGAAGCTAGAGACTCAAGCAAGTTGCCATCTCAGACCCAGCTCAATCCAAAACAGAACGTCAATGCTATTACTTTGAGGAGTGGGAGAGAGCTGCAAGTAGAGCCCAGGGACGGGCAAGAACAAATCAGAAGGGGAGAGGCAGAAGAAGCTAAGGTCGATACAGAGGAAATTCCAAGCCAATCATTCGACGATGATTTGCTCGGCCTACCTGCCAAATGCGCGGCCGAGCAAATGCAACCCCGCGCAATGCCATCTTAGTTGCAAATGCGCGGGGACGAGACGCCAAAAAGCGCGGCCGTGCATTTGCCAAGCCGCGCAATCCCGTCTCAGTTAGGATTGCGCGGGATGACATCGGAAAGCGCGCCCGCGCATTCCGAACTGAAGCCGAGCAATTCAGACGAGGTTGAAGGTTCGTCTGCGACTCCTCTAAAGTCTTATGCACCTGTTCCACCTTTCCCAGAGGCACTAAAGGAGACCCGAAAGCTGGAGAATGACAAGGAATTATTCGAGACGTTCAGCAAGTGTGAGGTAAATATTCCTTTACTTAAACTGATTAAAAGCATTCCTAGATATGCTAAGTTTTTGAAAGAATTGTGCACCATCAAAAGAACTCAAAAGCTAAAAGGGAAACAGAAAATCTCTGTAAGTGAGCATGTGTCTGCTGTGTTTCAAAGGCGTATGCCTCAGAAATGTGGTGACCCTGGCATGTTCACTATTCCCTGCATTATTGGTGATACAAAGATTGATAAAGCCATGCTAGATCTAGGAGCTTCAATTAATGTTCTACCTTACTCTGTGTACAAAATGCTTGAACTGGGTCCTTTGCAAGAAACTGGTGTGGTTATACAGTTAGCTGATAGGTCAAATGCTTACCCTAGAGGAATAGTTGAAGATGTGCTTGTAATGGTTGACAATCTCATATTTCCTGCTGATTTTTATGTCTTAGATATGGACCATGATAAGCATGTTGCACCTATTTTACTAGGTAGACCTTTTCTGAAAACAGCTAAGACTAAGATTGATGTCTGTAGTGGTTCTCTTACTATGGAATTCGACGGGGAAAGGGTAGAATATAATATTTATTATGCAATGAAATACCCTCCCGAAGATTCCTCACTGTGCTTAGTTGATGTGGTAGAGCCACTTGCTTAGGTTTTTTTCAATATGCATGAATCTGAGGCTCTGCAATCCACTTTGGAAAATGCCATTATGAATAATACTTCAAACTTGGATTTAAAGACTGACTTGCAGGAAGTGGTGGCAGAGTTGAATGCTCACTTTGAGCGTCCACTTATGCCATCGGGTTCAAAGCCCATACCACTAACCTTGCCTAGCGAGAAGCTCTTGCCATCTATTGTGCAGGCACCAGTGGTAGAATTGAAGCAACTTCCAAACCATCTCAAGTATGCTTTCCTAGGTGACGGGGATACCCTGCCAGTAATTATATCCAACAAGCTCACCAAGGAGCAAGAAGGACGATTGGTGGCAGTTCTGAAGGAGCATAAGACGGCTATAGGATGGACCATTGCAGACATCAAGGGGATTAGTCCCTCAACATGTATGCATCGGATTCTACTAGAAGATGAAGCTACACCGTCTAGACAGCCCCAAAGAAGGTTGAACCCCCCGATGATGGAGGTGGTAAAGAAGGAGGTGCTGAAGCTCCTTCAGGCAGGTATGATCTTTCCTATTTCTGATAGCAAATGGGTCAGCCCAACTCAGGTTGTCCCTAAAAAAGGTGGTATCACAGTGGTTGAGAATCACAAGGGTGATCTCATGCCCACACGAGTTCAAACCGGGTGGCGAGTTTGTATTGACTATCGTAAGCTTAACGCTGTAACCCGGAAAGATCACTTCCCATTACCTTTCATTGACCAAATGCTGGAACGACTTGCCGGTCGTTCATTCTACTGTTTTTTGGATGGATATTCTGGATATTTTCAGGTAGCCATAGCACCAGAGGATCAGGAGAAGACAACATTCACTTGTCCTTTTGGCACCTTTGCATACCGAAGGATGCCTTTTGGACTGTGCAATGCCCCAGCTACATTCCAACGGTGTATGGTTAGTATCTTTTCTGAATACATAGAGAAATTTATTGAGGTATTTATGGACGATTTTACCGTCCATGGGAATGACTTTGATTCATGCTTAACTCATTTGACACTAGTGCTTAAAAGATGTGAAGATACTAATCTTGTTCTAAACTCTGAAAAATGACATTTTATGGTAGAACAAGGTATAGTATTAGGCCATGTAGTGTCTTCTAGGGGTATTGAGGTCGATAAGGCTAAGGTTGAAGTAATTCAATCTTTGCCTTATCCTACTAATGTGCGTGAAGTGCGTTCTTTTTTAGGCCATGCAGGGTTTTACCGCAGGTTTATCAAAGACTTCTCAAAAATTGCCTCCCCCTTATGTGAGTTGTTGAAGAAGGAAGCAGGATTTGAATTTGGTGATGCATGTAAGGCAGCGTTTGATGAGCTAAAACTCCGCCTCACCACAGCTCCCATTATTCAAGCCCCAGATTGGTCTCTTCCTTTTGAGATCATGTGTGATGCTAGTGATTATGCAGTGGGGGCGGTGTTGGGACAAAAGAAGGGCAAAGCATCTCATGTGATTCACTACGCCTCTATGACATTGAATGAGGCCCAGAGGAACTACTACACCACGGAGAAGGAGCTCCTAGCAGTTGTGTTTGCATTGGAGAAATTTCGCTCTTACTTGCTGGGAACAAGAGTGATTGTTTATACAGATCATGCAGCACTCCGCTATCTGCTGATGAAAAAGGAGGCCAAACCCAGGTTAATCAGGTGGATCTTACTGTTGAGTGAGTTCAACATTGAGATCAAAGACAACAAGGGGGCTGAGAATGTGGTTGCTGATCATTTGAGTCGTCTGGTGATGGAAGAGCAACAGAGGCCAGAGAGTTCACCCATCCAGGAGGAATTTCCAGATGATACCTTGTTTGCTATTAAGGTTGTAAAGCCTTGGTATGCACACTTGGTTAATTTCCTAGTTATGGGTGAGTTCCCACCAACATTCACAAAAGCTCAGAAGGACAAGTTAAGAAGTGAAGCAAGATACTACATCTGGGATGATCCATATTTGTTGAAGCATTGTGCTGATCAGGTAATCCGACGATGTATCCCGGATAACGAGGTAACTTCTATCTTAACCTTCTGTCATAATTATGCATGCGGGGGCCATTTTAGTTCCAACAAAACAGCTAGGAAGGTATTGGATGCAGGATTCTACTGGCCTAGCATTTTTCGGGATGCTCATGGGTTTTGTAAATCCTGTGACCGATGTCAAAGAGTTGGGAATATGTCCCAAAAGAATGAGATGCCTCAATCTCCTATTATTTTCTGTGAAATCTTTGATGTATGGGGCATTGACTTTATGGGTCCATTTCCTAATTCTTTTGGGAACTATTATATTTTGCTTGCGGTGGACTACGTTTCCAAGTGGGTGGAAGCGAAGGCCACCAGGACTGACGATTCTAAAGTGGTGACAGATTTCTTGAAGACCAACATTTTTACTAGATTTGGTGTCCCTAGAGCTTTAGTTAGTGACAAGGGATCCCATTTCTGTAATAGGATGGTGAGTGCATTATTGAGAAAATATCATGTCACACACAGAGTCTCTACAGCATACCACCCTCAGACAAATGGCCAGGCAGAGGTGTCTAACAGGGAAATCAAGTCCATTCTGGAAAAGACAGTTGCACCAAACAGGAAAGACTGGAGTGTTCGGTTGGATGATGCACTATGGGCATACAGGACCGCTTTTAAAACACCAATTGGAATGTCACCGTTCAGGTTGGTGTTTGGGAAAGCTTGTCATTTACCGGTGGAAATTCAACATAAAGCATACTGGGCAGTCAAGAAGTGCAACATGCAAGAAAATGAGGTGGGCGAATTCAGGAAACTTCAACTCCAAGAATTGGAAGAAATCAGGCTTGAGTCGTATGATAATGCAGTGATATACAAAGAAAAGACAAAAGCCTGGCATGACAAGCACATTTGGAGGAAGAATTTCAAGGTTGGAGACAAAGTACTTTTGTTCCAATCACGCCTCAGACTATTTCCCGAGAAACTAAGCTCAAGATGGAGAGGTCCTTTTGTGGTATCAAACGTATACCCACATGGCGCAGTTGATATCTATGATGGAGTTTCTCATTCCGTCTTTAAGGTGAATGGTCAGAGGCTGAAACCATATTATGAAGGGTTCAATGGTGCTACTTTGGAAGAAACGGCTCTCCACGAGCCGGAGCAAGAGCCTTAGTATCCTTTTTCCGTCAAGCTAAAGACGTTAAACAAGCGCTTCTTGGGAGGCAACCCATGTTTTAGGATAGATTTGCTTTGATTTTTGCTTTCTGTTTTACAGTTTTTGTTTTTATTAGTTAGTTTAGAGAGAAATAATCCTCAAAAATTTCAGATAACTCGGGCAATTACAGAATAACAGGGGCTAAAATAACTCGAGCCTGCAAAGCTTGGGATCGATCCCGAGCAATGCAGGCCCAGTCGAGAAAGCGCGGTTTGGGCAAGGGAAAGCGCGGCCGCGCAATCCAAGCCCCAATGCCGCGCAATCTCGACTGAGGGCACATTGCGCGGGATTGCAAATGCGCGGCCGCGCATTTCCGTGCAATCCCGCGCATTGGGCCGCTTTTCAGCGAACCCCTTTTATTAATAACCGAGGTTCTTTCTTCCCTTCCCCCATTCCAACGCCTCCTTCTCCTTCCTCTCCCCAAACCTCCATTGAAGCCACCACTCCAATCAAGCACTTTCAAGTCGGATTTTCAAGCAAATTCAAGCAAGGAACTCACATTCAAACGGAATTCAAGTAAGTTTTTCACAATCACCTCTTAAAATTCGGTTTTAGTCGAATTAAATCTAGATCTAGGTTTGATTAGAAAAACCCGAACTTGACCCCTTTAGGCTCGGATTTAGGCTTAAGACCTTTACAAAAGTTCGTTTATTGCATGATTCTAGGCTAGATTCGTGTGTTATTTGAACTTTGCATGCAAATCCGAAAATTACCTAGAAATTAATTAGAATTTGATTAAATTTTGATTAATTTGTTCTAGGTAGTGGGGGAAGAGAGCGTTTGAGTGATTATCTGTGAAATATTGCTGTGGTTGTCCTTGCCGGGACAACGGAATTGCGCTTGCTTGTTTGTTGTGTGGTGTTTGTGCAGGTTTACTTGAAATTCTGATATCATGGGTAACAAGAGAGGCCGAACTGATGGATCTTCATCATCCCGAGCCGCTTTAGCTCCCCCTGCTGTAGTGGGGGAGGTCACCCAAGAGACTTTTGGGATCACTTTGACCAAAGACAATCATGTGATTAGGTTTGAGCTTCTGAAAGATAGAGAGTGGAAAGCAACTCGGTTCATTGACTGGGATCTCATGAACCAGATTGGGATAGCTCATCTGTTGAATGAAATAGGAGCGTATCTACATATGTGTGAGTTCTTAAAGCTGTGTGAACCGACCTTTAAGGGGTTAACTTTGGAGTTTCTGAGCACCTTGTCCACCAATTTTAAAGGAGAAGGGGAGATTAAGTTTTGGCTAGGGGGCGTTAGAAGGAAGATGACCTTGAAAGAGGTCAACCGAGTGTTTGGGTTCTGTAATTTCCCTATCAGTAGAGATTTGGTGCTTACAGAGGCAGGTGCTACATGGGCTGACAGACACTTCTGGAAAGCCATCACAGGGAGATCTCAGTACAATACGTCTAGAGAAAAGGCCTCTCCCATCACTCATCCCGCTATTAAGGTGTTCCAGCGGTTCATTGCTAGCACTCTGAATGGGAGAGGTGATGGGGGAAACAATTGTCCCAAGAAAGACGTCACTGTATTGGCTGCAAGCTTGAAGAGGAAACCGTTGAACTTGGGTGCTATGCTGATGCACCACATGGCTCATGTTGGGAACAAAGGCGGTGGAGCCATTTGTATTGGCGGGATTGTGACCTTCCTAGCCAAGCATTTTGGTATCGATCTTAGCAGGTTACATGTTGATATTCCGCCTTCACCTATTGACTTCATCATGTTGAAGAAAATGGGCGCTCTCTACAAGTACAGAAACTCTTACTTCTGGGCGATTGGTGATTCTGGGAGAGCAATGAAGCTTCCTGATGGACATCGAGTGCAGATGGGGGATAGTCCAGCTAACTGGTTCATCAAGGTTCAGGCTGGAGACTTGGATGTGGCTACCGTTAAGGGCCCGGTTAGGGGTAAGAAGGCGGATTCAGTTCCTATTGTGGTGGATTCTGATGAAGAGGAGATGGATGAAGATTTCACCATGGCTGAAGAAGAAGAAGAAGAGGAAGAATCTGTTGAAGATGCTGACACTGATGAGGATGATGAGTCTGAGGAGGAGGATCAGCAGAGGCAGTTTGATCCGTCTCGACCTGCTGGAGGTGTACATTACTCTAATGCTCAGTATAACCAGATGATGGAAATGATGAGACAGATGCAGCTGGACAACACGCAGCGATACAATGATATGTCTTCTCACATCGATCAGAGCTTTCAGGGCATGAGAGGTTATGTGGATCAGCGGTTCACATCATTTCAGACTCAACATGATCAGCAGCTTGCTGCTTTTCAGGCTCGCCAGAATGAGCAGTTCAGACTGCTCAACACCAGATTGGATGGATGGAGCTCAGCAGGCTATCCGCCTCATCCGTCGTATCCTCAGTATGCTTTCCCAGATCCGTCGTATCCTCAGTTTCCGCCATACCAGCCACCGCCGGCACAGGAGATCCCACCGTACCATCCCCAGCCAGAGTATCCACCGGAGTACCAGCCACCGCCACCACAAGATTTTCCGCCTTACTACCCGAACAACTAGAGTTTTGTGAGTTTTGTGAGTTTTTCTCTTCTCTTTACTTTTTACTATACTTTGGGGACAAAGTATGTTTTAAGCATGGGGGAAGGGAATTACTTGTTTGCATTGCATGTAGTTGCATTAGTTTAGGTCATATTTAAAAATTTTTGCATGCATTGATTAAAATCCTGAAAAATGGAAAAAAAAAATCAGAAAAATTTGAAAAAATACAAAAATATTGCATTTAGGTTCTTATTTCCCCATTGTTTGATTCCTCTTGTGTTTCTAAGTTAAGTATAAGTTCTAACCCATGATTTGCATGATTTACTGAAGTTGATATGATATGAGCATGATCATTGATTGATTACCTTGACTATAGGATGGAGCATGTATTTAGCTTGAGTATTTGATTCATTCTGAAGTTCTAGACAACAATTAGCCTTGTGAGATGTTTTTGGCCTTTCATGATTATTTGTTCTCTACATTCTTGAGTGTATCACCATGATTATGTAGCTCTAGAACTTGCGTTAATACTCTTTTTCGAGGCTGCTTTATATGATTGAATGCATGACATTAAAATGATTGAGGCAATGTTTCTATAAGCCTATTATTTCCCTTCCTACCTTGACAAGATCCATGTTCTTGACACCCCTATTTTTTGAGCTTTAAGCCTATTTTTGATAGCTCCACAAAATGATCCCTAGCCTAATAAGCTTGACCCATAATCCGGGATTTAGGACTTTAGGTTGTGGTTGTATTTTGTGTGAGTTTGATGTAAGTATGGGGGAATTGGAGGAAAGGTGGAAAAGAGGAAATACAACTCTTGAGTTTCAAAGTGAAAAAAGATGAAGATGAAAGTATGTTGCAAAGCAAAAGAAAGAAATTGCGCTTAAATGTTAGTAGTCTTCATTAGTTACAAGAAAAGAGTTGAAGAAGAATAAAAGAAAAAAAGAGAAGCAAAGTGCTTAAGTGTAAATGTATGGAGTTAAGAGTGAAGTTGGGAAGTGTTATGAGAAATAGTGTTGAATTTTGGGTTAGGATTAGTTCTTTATCCCAGATTTAGCACCACAAGCCAAATGTTATCCCTTCCTAATTTCTCTTTACCTTGGCCCCATTACAAGCCTTAAAAAGACCTCATGATTTTTGTTATGTATTTGATCCCCAGCGGTGGAGATTTAGAACTCTGATGCAAGCATATGGTAGTCTAGTTTTCATGGTTGATTTTGAGTGAAACACATACCCTTAAACACTTGAGAGTTTGAGTGCAAACACAATAACCTTGGTGAGGTCTAGAATGAATGAATGGTCTTTACTTTTTGCTTATCATAATGCATGCTAGGAAGTCTTGGTTGGGTTTTTGATTATATGTGAAATGCTTGTTTGACTTGAGATGGATGTATGATTGCATTTCTATGGCGTGATTTGGATTTATGTCTTGCTTGAGGACAAGCAAGGGTTAAGCATGGGGGAATTTGATAGCTCGCATATAGGAGTAGTTTAGATGCATGTTTTATATATGTTTTAGTTAGTTTTAGGTTAGTTTTTATGTAGTTTTTAGGTTTTTGTGTTATCGGGTATTATGCGCTGGTTTGCTCGGTTTTACAGGTTTTTAGGTTAAGGAGCAACAGCGGGGCGAGTACAGATGGATCATGGTGGTGATGGACGAGGCAAAGGAGCCAAGAGAGCTAGGACATGCTAGGAGAAGGGCCAAGGCAAGGAGGAAGACAAGCCAAAGACAAGCCAAGTGCTCGGGATGAAGCCGAGCAACGAAGCCGCGCAATCCCAACTGAAAGGGGAAAGCGCGGGGTTGCAAGAGAAAGCGCGGCCGCGCTTTCTGGTGTCGAAGCCGCGCATTCGGGATTTTACACGGAGCAAGTGCTTTGGGCCGAGATTGGTTTTGGGCTTTGGAATGTTGATTTTTGGGCTTGTGTTATCCGAGTATGAGGTTTAAGATATAGTGTTTGAGGATATGTTTAGGAGCATATAAATACTTTATGATAGATTATTTTCTAGGAACTTAGATCAACTTTGGAGGCTAGGGTTTTCTCTCAAGGAAGACTTTGAAACCTTTGTAAGTTTGATTTTAATTTCATTATGCATTGCTAATTTCTTTAGTGTTTGGCTAGTTATTGAAGTCATGATTTGTATGTAGTTGTGAGATTTGATTGATTCTCAACAAACTTGAATAGAAATTATTCCCTGTGCTTAATTGAATCTGAATTATTCTAGGGTTTTGTTAGATTGATCACCTAATAGAATTTCTAGGTTAATTTACAACTGAATCTGATTAATTACCGGTCGGAGTTAATTAGATCAAGAGTAGACTTTAATTAATTTAGTACCGGTCGGACAAGTTGATTAAAGTAGGGAATAAATTCACAATTCACTTAGATGTCTGGTTGCTCTAAGTGTTTGTTTCTATTGATAACTTGAATCGTCATGCTGTTGTTTAATTAAATCTAGAAGGTCTTCTAGGTTGTTAAATAATTAGGGTTGCTAGACTGGTTGTTCTATCAACTATATATGAAGTTCGGGTTTTAATCCTTAATAGGATCACTATCCACAATAGATTATTTAAGTGAGAAGAGAATCAAGAGAATCGATGATCAATGAACCAATATCATGATGGATTTAACTAGTTGAACACGTTTGTCTCTCATATATTCAAATCATCTTTTGCATTCATATTTACTTTTCAATTTGCATATTAGTTTAGATATTCATTCCTTAAAACCCCCCTTTGGTTACTTGGCATACAAGTAATAACACAAATACACAAGTCTCTGTGGGATCGACCCTTACTTACAGCTCTACTGAGTTGGTTAAGCTAAGGATTCTTTGATAGGTATACGACGACTGAAAAATACCTCATCATGCGCGCCAGCATGCGTTGTGGGCCTTGCCGCGTCACGCCACTTTCGTCTTGGTCTAGGTCTCAACACCGTCGACCCCTTGGATACAACTTATCTATTTCTATCTATTTTTAGCATCTTTCTTATTTCTGGACTTTCTAATAAGTTTGGTTGCTTGTTTTAGTATGGTTTTATAGGCCTTCTCGGAGTTAGGCCTAGTTTGGACATAAGCCCTAGCCGCCACCTCCCTTTAGACTAGGGTTTTCGAGTGCTTCTCTATATATTGAGCACTCATCATTATATTTCCTTTACGCATGATTTAGATAACGAAACTTTGTCAAAGTTCCGACTCCAGTCTATTTGTTTTGTGCATCAGCTCCCTCGAAATCTCTTCCTCTTGATCTAGATACCCTTGTCTAGATCATCTCTTATCTCTTGGTTACTAAAATCTAAAAGAACCTCACGTTCAAAACCCTACAATCGCTTCTGCCAACTCAATTCGAGACCCAAAACGCATCAAAGTCGAGATCCTGCTCTTGAATCCGACTCCTTTGGAGACGAGTTCACATCAACTGGCATCAGAGCCTTGGGATTGCGTAAGTCTCTTTCGCACCCTACTGCTCTCTTGTGTAGTTGTGCATGAACATTTTTTCCCACCACCGTTTTGTTTGTGCTTAGCCCTAGTTTCCATCTATCCATCATCATTCATCTAGGTTACCATCTTGTTTGTTTTGGTTCAAAAAATTTGATAAAAAAAAATAACACAAAAAATAGCCTATACCCCTCGACTTTGCATTAGTTTTTGGTTATTTGTTGCATCTAGTCTAGAGTTTGCATGCTAAAATTATTCTCTTGCTCATCTTGCCAAATTTGCTTGTGAAAGTCGTGACTTGTGTCTTGCTTGGTGTTCTTGTCTGATTCGTGTGTGTTCTTGGCGTGGAAGAGAATAAAATTCCTTCCATTTTTTGTTCTACCAAAACACTAGAAGAGGAAAAAATCCATTCTAGGGCAATCTGCTGAAATTGCCTTGCGTGTGCTTTGTCTCCTTGTTTGCTTGATTGTGAAGAATAAAATTCACACAATCTTTGACTTTCTATATAAAAAAGATATTGGGAGATACACAAGCCATAATAAGGCAAGTATCTTCCCCTCTCTCCAATCTCTTTTATTTCGCCAATTATATCTTGTGAGCATCTCTTCTTTCCACCTTTCTGAGACACAATCTTTGCATTCATTGCACATAATCTTGCCACCCCTCTTGGTCGAGATCTCTAATAATTCTTTCCTTCTCTTGCATCTCTCTCTCGTGCAAGCCTAACCCTAGGTCGACGCACCTCTCTCTTCTCTCTTCTCTTCTTGCATTGCATCTCTTACTTGTGTGCTTTCATTGATCTTTACTATTGTAAGTCGAGATCCTTAGCCACCCTAACCTAAACCCTCTAGTGTCATGCAAATTAGAGTATTTGGGTCGGTGAGTCTTACAAATCTCGACTTTCTTTTGTCGTGTCTTATTTTGTGAACATTTAACTCACTATGACTCGTGTTGAACTAGATGACAACTAAAATATGAGTAACGAGGATCAAGACCCCAATGTCGTGGGCGACCCTAAGGCAAGGGATGGAGCGTTGTTGCCGACTCTCGCAGTCGACTTAGACACGGTTCGCAACCATGGAGAAAATGATCTTTCGGGACGGTTGAACAAAAAATGGTGGGGTGCCGGACTGGGAGGTCCTCTAGGTGAGGATCTCTCAGGACGGCGCATGAACAAAAAAACATTAGAAACTAACATAAATTAACGGCGTGAATAATTAATACGAATAAAAAATGAGCAAAGTAAATGTTAGTACTTACAACGATATCAGTTGATTGCTCGTCTATAAAATGTCGATTTGGGCCCTACATATGCATCTCGATGTGCAACTCGAGTGGCGTTATTTCCCGGTCGGATTGTTGTTGCTACAAAATAAATAAATTCTTAGAAACTATAGCAATATAAATTTAAGTATTTAAACTAAAAAAATTCGGTTTTCATACCATCAGAATCCAGGTCTCACGGTGGGACCTCGAACCACTAGTGTGGAGGGAGGGCTTTACATTCCAGTGCACCCTTTGCCGCTCGGACTTCGCCTTGAACTCGAGCGTGTTCTAGGCCGCTAACCAAAGATCTCAAGCCGTTTTGCTAGCCAAGGCGGCCTCTTTTTATCTCGATGACACTTCCCGATAACTTCATCGTACAGTCGGGCACTTGCTTCTCCCACAACTTGCGGATTGTAGCGATGTCCATGCTAGGTTGAGTGTGTCCCAACAAAAGTGCGCCTGAAATGAAAAAACAAAAAAAATATTAAGAAGTAAATCCGTATTTATAAAAATTATGTGAAACCTTACCCTCCAAGCTTGAAACCAATGAGTCCGAGTTTCCTCGCTCACTAGGCGGAACTCTAAAGCCCGGTGATCCGGCTTGATGCGAACCCGTCTCCAAAAGGGGTCGAGTACGCATCGGATCTTGAAACTTGATTACGTATTGGGTCTCAAATGAGAATACGGAAGTGGATTTGATTGAACTTGAGGTTCTTTGTGTGAGATTCGAACAAGAGATTCGAAACGAGTGCTCAACGGAGAGGACTCGAGATGAAGAGAGGTCAGAGAGGTAGTTGACACACAAACGAAAGTGGAGCAAAGCTTCGACAGAATTTCGTTATAAAACTATGCGTAAACCTAATACAAGTCTAAGAGTGGTCCTTATAAAGAGAAGCACTTAAAAACCCTAGAACTAAAGAGAGGTGGCGGCTAGGGCTAGCATGCAAGATAGGCCCAACGCCTCCAATGGCCCATAAAACAACATGCTAGAATAAGGCAAACATTACGAGAAAGTCTAGGAAAGGAAATAAATACTAAAATAGGTAAATACAGATAGACGTCGTGGACAAGGCGAAGGGAGTGTCGCACCAAGGCTAAAACAAGGTGAGACATGATAAGGGCAAGTCGAGACAAGGGCGCTGGTCCACGTGGACGGGCGTTGGTGAGACTTGGAACGGCATAGGCACGGTGCGCGCGCTGGGCAGAACCTCACGTGCTTGGATCCAGGGACGCCACTGGCACAACACTAGGCAGGAAGTGGCATGTCGGGGCTAGGGGCGTCGAGACCTTGGCACGATGGCGCGGTCTCGGGAGCGTAGTGGCACGAGGAGTCTGCGGAGCCAATTGCGACGGGGACGACCGACCTTGGCACATGCGATGCGCGTCGTGGCATGCTAGGGTGCGTGTCATAATGGACTGGGTGGCCTCGATTATGGCCCAGGTCCGAGCACGAGTGACTAGGCCATCCGAGCTTAGGGACATGGCGATCTCCTCCTGCGTGGCGTCCATGGTCGGGGTCGCATCACGGTTGGTTGGTGGTCATGAACGCCGACCACCAAAACATGACACTAGACGGCTCTAACATGCAAAATCTTGAAAATGTGTTATAGAATATTTAATAAACAAGAATTTTAGCTAATTCATCAAATTTATAAAACAGATTGTTTCCGTACCTCTTGTCTACAAAGGTAAGCTCCTCGATCCTGTTGAGGTGGCCATGTGATTGGTGATGGGGCGTGTGCAGGTAACATCCGCCGACTATCATTCGACACCTCCGAAGGGCCGGCAACACTCTCGTCTCGACTTAGGCGACCGATCGTGTCATCCTCCTTCTCGATAGGGGATAACTCGTGTGTCGCGTCGGATGACGGTTCCGCCTCTTTTGGACGAGGCCGATGTAATCCTCTATGTCGGGCCATACTACAAATTTAATGTAAAAATCAACTACATATATCAACCCTAAATTTCTTCAACAACAACGACGACGACGACAACAACAACAACAAAAATTAATGTAAAATTCAACTCCCTACTCCAAAATCAACTTCTTAATGTAATTCAACAAGAGATGCAATCCCAAAATCAACTCTTTAATCTATAAATTATCACAAGAACAAGAACAACTCAACAACAACTTACTGCAAAAGTTAATCAATTCCCTAACTTAACCCTAAATTTCTTCAATTATCCTAAAATCAACAACAATAACAATTATTTAGTCAATTTAATCTTAAAGTTCCCCCTAAAATCAAATTTCCCCTAATAATTCAATAATATTCAATCAAAGTCATCAATTCAACTACAAAATCAACACTTTCATCAAATTCATTAATCCAACAATAATTCATCATCAATCCAATCAAATTCATGAATTCGTCAGTTCAATTACAAACTACAAATTCTACCAAATTCATCAATCCAACAAAAATTCAGAAATTCATCAAATCCACAACAAAAAAATAGCAATTTCATCAATCCAACCTTAAACTACAAATTTAACAACAATTATCTCAAGAATTATCAAATTTCAACGCAAAACCCTAAATTCAACCAACAATTAAATTCAAACCTAAAAGCCAAATTTTCACTTACATGGACAAGGGCCGGAGGCAGTGGCCGGTGCAAACAGTGGTCGAAGCGCGAGCGGGAGGCGCAAAGATCTGACCTGGCGGGAGGGAGGAAGAGGGGGGAGAGAGAGAGAGAGAGAGAGAGAGAGAGAGAGAGAGAGGCGAGGCGAGGTAGACGAAGGAGGAAATAAGGAAGTAAGAAAGGTATCTTCGATATAAGGAATGTATTTAGCGGCCAGGTAGTCAATAAATCCACCTATTTTTTTTTTTCTTCATTGTATTTAACGTCCACATGCTCGCAAAATATGAATTAATTAAAAAGCCTGCCTTTTTTATTTGTTCCCACCGTTTTTTTATCGCTGATCCCAAAAAAAATAATTAAATTTCGCGCTTTGAGAGGAAATTTCCTCCATATATTTTGGTATTTTGTGGCCATGTGATCGCTAAATACAAGACACGTGATGGAGAAAAGTTGTGACCGCAACATCATTGTGTTTTATCTCGCATCTTCACAATAAAATTTCTAGGAATAGATGCGATCAGGGAAGATGAAAGACACGATCGCGTCTTTCTTATTAGGCAGCGTCTATTTTTTAAAATGTCCCCGGAAATGGCCTGGGTCATAATCTAGATATGTGTAATAGATAGGTAGATATATATTGATACGCTAAAAAACTATTTTTAATTATTAATAATGGATAGATAGATAGATACACTAAAAAAATATTTTTATTATAGAGTTTGTTTTTCCTAATATTGGTTATTAACTTGAAATTTAAAAAAAATATTTTAAGATTTTTTTTATTAGTTTAGGATATTAATTCTTAAAACTAAATTCTTATCCAATATTCGAAGGATATTATGATAAAAAAGAAAACTGTTAGTATAAACAAATTTTAACCAATAAGAAACGGTGGTTCATCAGAACGACCAAGCGCTGTATATGTTTGGTCAGAAAAAATTCATGGACAACTAATAAACTATACGGAGTAATTAGTACGGAATATTTAAAACTGGGGCAATTGATTTCCCATTATAATCCCGAATTCGTAACCACCCCCATTCGATCCTTCCCTTGATTCCACCCAATCAACACGCCAAACCGATCCTTCA
Source organism: Fallopia convolvulus (assembly GCA_964016875.1). Classification (NCBI taxonomy): domain Eukaryota; kingdom Viridiplantae; phylum Streptophyta; class Magnoliopsida; order Caryophyllales; family Polygonaceae; genus Fallopia; species Fallopia convolvulus. The sequence goes on from OZ024733.1 coordinate 33,133,384, forward strand.
AATTCAACCGGGTCAACTCGCCGTCGAGCAATGGAGGAGCTCACCATGTCATCCATGGCGGCCGCCATGGGACTGTCTGTGCCGGTGCTCAGATTTCTCCTCTGTTTCGTCGTCACCATACCCGTTAGCTTCTTCTGGAGATTCGTCCCCAGAATCCTCCCAAAACACATTTATTCTGCCTTTACGGGGGCTCTTCTCTCTTACCTTTCCTTTGGGTTCTCTTCAAATCTCCACTTTCTGATCGCCATGTCAATTGGATATCTTTCCATGCTTGTTTGTCGCCGTCGATGTGGGATTATTACCTTCTTCGGCGCCTTTGGCTATTTGATTGGATGGTATGTTAGCTGAATTTCTGATCTATTTTAAAATCTTGTTTCTTTTGATTAATTTATTTTTTGGGGAATTAAGAATTTAGCGTCGTTGCTAGTATCTGGATTTGTTCGCTGCTCAGGATATCCTTTGATTCGATGATATGCCTGATTTGCTCAATCGGCATTCTTAGCTTTCTAATATTGCTTTTCAGATTTGGAGGCTCAATTTTCCTGAAAATGTTTATATTGTTTTTATTTGATTTGCATTATAGGAAAAAGGAGAGAAATTTTACACGATGAAAAATTTGTGGGTCTCTAGTTAAGATTTTCTGCGGTCAGTTTCTTTTTTGGGGTGATAGATTACTTATGGTTTTTGTGAATTTCTTTGCAGGATAATTTTAGTTTTTTGTTTGGTCCTGAGTTGCTGTAGACTGCAATACTGCATCTGCTTCTCTTTTCCCTATTTTGATCTTCTGTTTCTTTTCTTGTTGTGGCTAGTCATGGGTTTGTCCCTACTAGAGGGACCTCTACTTTCTGAGTGTCTGGTCATTTAGTGCTCATTGTTCTATTGAGCTGTAGTAATGAGTAGAATGACACATCCCACTCCCAAGTGTAACATTGTTTATGCATGTATACGGCGTCTTATTAGGTACATTGTATGATACAATGTAATTTGCAATTGCTGACTTCTAAATGTAATTTGCAATTGGAGTCTCTGGTTATCGCCAAATTCAGCTTTAGCGCTCTTGCAATAACCATCTCACAATACCCTTATGGTTCTCTCTTTGAGTTCCGTCGTCATGACTTAGCAAATACTTTGTGTTAATATCTGTGTACTTCGGGTTGAAATGTTGGCGACATGTATATTATTCTGATTGTTGTAATAGTATATATTATTCTTATTGATGTACTAGTACTCTTTCCGGTCGACCATTATTACTTTGCTTTTTAGGGTCTACATTACTACATTATGTTTCAGGTATCATGCTTACTTGTACGTCTAAAAGTAGTTAGGCTTAAACTTCTTTGGAAAATTCTTTGGAGACTACAGAAACCTAAACCTCATGGTTCTATTAAATAGAAAATGTTTCATGTAGCAGATCTGTACATAAGAAACAGTTTCAATTTTGCTAGTTGGATGGTTAACTCTTGACAAGGAATTCTATCCATGAAATGAAGTTATTTTTATTACTGAAACGTATATAATCTAATTGAATTTCCTAACTTTATCTTCCTGGAAGTTACTCTTATAATACTTTTTGAGTAGGTCCCTTCTAAAATTTATGGCAAAGCAATTCATCACTCATTACGTGGATATTAATGCCTTCCTATTTGGAAGTAATTATTCTGAAGTCTTCAAATATGTGAGGTCTTAGTATTTGTATTTGACTTATGGTGAAGAAGTCAGACGATGGACATGACTCTCATTTTTGTCTCTTGCTCCTCTTGGATGCACAATCCCTTTGGAAAACCAAGATGGCAGCAAAGCAACATTTTAGATTCTGTTGGTTGTAGCTCATGTAGAGAACGTTTGACTAAACATTGATAACAGATAAAATGACATAGGACAACATGTTATAAGTGTGAATGTATTGTTGTAGCTGTTGAATGGACTTATTGGCTGGAAAAGATTCTGCCACTTACCTTTGGTTCTCCCTTTTGTGTTTTACAGTTCCTGAACACATCTTTATTATGAAATTCTTTTGCTTTATACAGCCATGTCTACTACATGAGCGGAGATGCCTGGAAGGAAGGAGGGATTGACGCTACTGGTATGTCATTCATCAACTGAGCATGTAGTAATGCTTTTCCCTAGATTCTTCCCTTTATTTTGAAGAGTACTAGTAGAATAGCTTGAAGAAATTAATACTATAGTATGATATCATTTCAGCCAGTCTTGCTGGTCACTACGCGTAAACTTTATTTAGGTCCAGCTCACTTAATTAAAAATAGGTGAACAAATTATTTTCCAGTGCATTCATTTGATATTATGTGCAACAATTGATCAATTAGAGGCTAGCAGTGAGCAACCCTATATTGCTCTAAAAGTGCTTAAAGAGATACTAAGGTCAACCCTCCCAATGGTAGATTGGTAAAATTAACTGAACTACTCAAACTAACATTTATTTGATTTTATTTGAAAACATCTGGTGGGAAGGGGCTGAATATGCTCCTCAGCAGTCAGCAGAAGAGTCCAGAATTGAGAGTATAATGGCATGAAGTGCTGCCCCATGGGGGGAATTTCTGTAAATGTCTTCTTTATTTAAGAGGGCACAAGGACATTCATTTTTTTGATAGAACTGTACATTAAAATCGGTTGGCCTTTTTAAAAGTTTTCTGGGAGTAGTAATACAGAATTTATATTGCTTGTAGAAAGACCTTGGCCAAGCTTCACAATTTTCCATTCGGATGTGCCATTTAGTATAAAAAAATGTTGAAAAGGGCTTATGAATCTCGCTCTTTCATCATAAAAAGCAAAAAATGACTCAACCTAATAGAAGTGCAGTTGCTCCAAATGAACATATCCTAATAATTCTCACCAAATTGAGGCATGTTTCCTACACTATGATATTCCATGGGTTCTAAGAAAAGGTTTTGGCTTGCTAATCATGTCAAAACAATTTGTATTCAGGTGCACTGATGGTCTTAACTCTGAAAGTGATATCTTGTGCAATGAACTATAATGATGGACTGTTAAAAGAAGATGAAGAGCTAAGAGAAGCCCAGAAGAAGTATAGGTTGCTCCGAATGCCCTCATTGATCGAGTATGTTGGTTATTGCCTCTGTTGTGGCAGTCACTTTGCTGGGCCCGTCTATGAAATGAAGGATTATCTTGATTGGACAGAAGGCAAAGGGGTCGGATACCAGAGCCATTATCACTTTTTATTATAATTAATTCATTTTTATAAAAAAAAATCTTCCTTATCCCGAAATTTGACTATTGTAATTTACTAAAATATTCAGGTGTGGAGCTCATCTGAGAAGCAGCCATCGCCATATGGTGCTGTAGCTCGGACTGTATTTCAAGCCGCTATTTGCATGGGATTGTATCTATATCTCGTCCCATATTTCCCTCTGAACACATTTACTGACCCTGTTTATGGAGAGTGGGGATTCTGGAGACGTTTGGCTTACCAATACATGTGCGGTTTCACAGCACGCTGGAAATATTACTTCATTTGGTCTATCTCAGAAGCTTCTATCATAATTTCTGGATTTGGTTTTACTGGATGGACTGATTCATCTCCGCCAAAGGCCAAGTGGGAGCGTGCTAAGAATGTGGACATTCTAGGCGTTGAGTTGGCAAAGAGTGCTGTTGTCATTCCACTCTTTTGGAACATACAAGTTAGCACATGGCTACGCCACTGTGAGTAGCTAAGCTAGCAAATAATCAATCAGTTTCTATCTTTGAAGGAATTAATTTATTCTTTAGCTTAATCATCATTTCTTCTTGGTTTATATCTTCTGATTGGAATTCCATACCAAATGTTGGTTTGCAGATGTGTATGAGAGGCTTGTTAACAAGGGTAAGAAGCCTGGTTTCTTCCAGTTGCTTGCAACACAAACTGTCAGTGCTATTTGGCATGTGAGTAATCCTTGAGCTTCCTTTTCTTTCACCACAGCATCTAGACAAGATCTTAACACAAATCTTTTTTTTTGAAACTTGGAAGTGCTTTTGAAATTACTTGCCATTCTTTTGGAAAAAGTATTAGCTTCCTTTGTAGTTTCATGAACAAATTTTAATTTTTCAATATCCGAGATATATTTGGTATGGCTTGAAGTTTTTTTTGAAGCTGGGCCGTGCGGGTTCATTTATTTAGAAATTGGTTGTGCTCCTTACGGTTTGCACAGCATTGTAAAAACTACAAATTTGCAGATGGCAATTGTCCATTGCATTATTGTTTGGCTTGTTTCCTTATGGTGATGTGCATTGGTTTTGCAGGGGGTATATCCTGGTTACATAATATTCTTTGTTCAGTCAGCATTGATGATTGCAGGCTCTAGAGGTACTGTTTACTGCAAATCTGTCCATAAATTCATTCAATTGCTTTTTCTTCTTCTGAGATTCATTCTTAACTTTTTTTCCCCTTGGAACAGCTATTTACAAATGGCAACAAACTGTCTCTGCAAGCAATGCATTGCTGAAAAATATGCTGACTTTCTCAAATTTTGCTTATACACTGCTCGTTCTGAATTATTCCGCTGTTGGTTTCATGGTTAGTTTCTCTGTCTTTTTATATAACATTAAATGATTCCATCAAAAAAAATTGACTGATTATATGCACCTCATTGAATGGCTACACTTAATTCTCCAATTGGAAAAGTTAATATGTGATTTTGAAAAAGCCATTTGTTAGATTTTGTCTGGAACTAGTGAACTGACCAAACTCTTGCTAGTCTAGCCCGTCCCTTGCATTCTTTGTGTGCTATATAAAGACGCGTAAAATGTATATTTTGAGGATTTAAACAGTTACGGTCATCTTTAAAGTTTAAACTGTCACCATTTGAGGCAAATGTGCATTTGTGGAGTATGAATCGAGAAGATGATATTCTTCTATCTCTGATTAAGTTATATGTATCTTTGCCAGCCAGTATTTTGCCTCTACACTAGAGGGTTTCCCTGTCACTTTGAATTTTGTTATTCTGACAATTGTGTAAATGCTTATTTGTATAAGTATTTATTCGTTTCTAAAAAGTTGTGTTCATCATCTATATAATTCAGCATAAAATAGCAGTGAGCTCTGATGAATACTGAATTTTCTGGCTTTGTCTTATCTTATTCTTAGGTGCTAAGCTTGCATGAAACTCTGACAGCATACGGGAGTGTATACTATATAGGCACCATTATTCCCATTGTTATCCTCGTCATGAGTAAGGTAATCAAACCCGCTAGGCCTGCCAGATCAAAAACTCACAAGGAACAATGAAATCAGAAACTGGCAAGAGCGTTGTGGTGGGTTTGAACAAGTGCCAAGATTTGCTTTGCCCGTCAATGGCTTTTGAAATTGTTGAATTGTCATTTGCGTCGAGATAAAAATCTGCTTCCTTTGTTTGGTGCACACGAGAAACAGATAAATTGTCTAGCTAGATGATTCTCACTAGTTTACAGGACTTGTAACTTTTTCAATCTTCTGTTTAAATGGTTCTAGTGCTTGTTATTGTTATGACCTAAATTTATTCAGGTTTCAGGTTGATAATATATTTTTAATCTGTTACGTGTTGATCAAATTCTCAATATCTATTGCCACATGTTTCTGCCTTTGGTTGTTGATTCTGATTACATTCAAATGAAGCCATTCTGGTTTTGGTTGTTTTAGTTTTATATCGAACTTTTCAGATACATCAAATAAACGGCTTAAAACATATAAAGCCCCCCGTACTTGTGCAAATTTGTCAGATAGACACCCCACCTTTAGTTTGAACCTATTGAACACTTAAACTTAACAATTTGGATCTATTAACACCTGATCGCTGACAATCTCGTTGAGTGTAACACACGCATGTTGACATATTCCAATTTTTTGTCCACTTATTTTGCCACATAAGATGCCACATAAGCCCAATCTTTAACACCATTATTTTAATAAAATCAGAAAATATAAAAAATACAAAAAGAAAAAAAAATTGCACAAGTAAAAGGGGCTGTATATGTGCGTTTGACTTACACGTACTTCGCCACGTCAGCGATCAAGTGTAGGTCCAAACCAAAGATGGAGTGTCTATCTGACAAATTTGCACAAGTACAGGGGCTGTATATGTTTTAAGCCTCAAATAAACTTATTGAAATTCATAAAATCTGAATTTACATTATCCAATTTTAATAATAATGTTTGGTCGTGTTAATTTTGGAAGACGTCATAAGCTGGTATATACTAACCTGCAGTCTGCAGACATTTCCCTCCGTTCAATCGTCACAACTCAACGTATTGGCACAAATCAACAATAAGACAAAAAAAAATGTCGAATTCTCTCCTATCAAATCCAATTCCACCGTTACATAGACCGCAACAATCCTTTCCACTTGGCGCGAATTCTTGCTGTGGATTCCGCCGTTGTATACCCCGACCGAACACGAATCGAAGTAGTATCCGGAGAAGAAGAAAAGAGTTCCAATTATCAGCTCAAGCTGACGATTCCCAATCACAGCAGCAGCAGCTTAATCTCTCCGTCCTTCGCTTTACATTTGGTTTCTTCCTTTCCATCTTCTCTTCTTTCTCACTCCCTTTCTGATTGATGGATTTTGAAGTGTTCCGTGGGGATTTTTTTGACCAGGGATACCGGGTCTGGACGAATCTTACTTGCCCAGATGGATCGGATACGGGTTCGGGTCGCTCATAATTGTCAATCATTTTGTGGGTTCTAGCTCCCCACTGACCTCTGCCCAGCTTGTAAGCAACATTTCCCCAATTGGGTTTTCTCGGATTTTGGAATTGTGGTTTAGGTTTCTTCCAATTTTTTGAAGGAACTTGGGTTCTCAATTTTGATGTATTTTGGCTTTGATTGGTTGGTTAGGTCTCTGAAGCTTTAGGGTTATCACTGGCCGCGTTCTCTATCACGCTGCCCTATCTGGGAAAATTTCTCAAGGTAATTTCAGTTTTCTATCAAGCTTAGGGTTTTCAAAGCTGTTTCTATCTCTTTCTCAGCTTGTCAGTGTATGTAATGCTCTCTCTCTCTTTTTATTTTTCAATTTTTACTTCTATGTGCAGTGAGTGCAATTTTGTGTTTTGAATGTTGGCTAGTTAAATAAGGGTAATGTTACTTTGTAAGAAAGATCAAGAGTTTTGCAAGTTTAGTTCTTCATGGAAGTAAGAAAGCAAAATAGTATTAGTTTTGTACGCGTTTTTGATATAGGGTATACTACCTTTGTTTTTTAAGACAGTAGAATTTGTATGCATAATGCATTCATAATGTGGCATTGTTTGGTTGCTCATGGAACTAGTTTTTGACCTCTGGTTGATTGTTAGTGTGAGTAGAAATAGATAGCTGTGAGCATCAAACAATGTAGGTGGGAAGATTGAAGTATTAAATAGTCTTGTTATTATGAAAGTATCATCATTAACTACAAAGCTAGTGATATGTCATTGTTTCTGGTGTGTGGCAGCTTAAAATTAGTGTCGAAAGTGATATTTACATACAGCTCTACAGGGTGCTACACCAGTGGACCAAGCAACGCTCCCCGAAGGAGCAGATCAAATCTTTTTCATGTCACAAAATATCTCTGATAATTTAAAGGAGGATCTGGCTTGGGCAACCTATGTTTTGCTGCGCAACACAAACTCTGTTTCAGCAGTAAGCTCTAGACATCAACAATTTTTTATTATATATGAGACAAAAGGAAGTCTGGAAGTTACTGATGAGTTTGCTTTCTTCTTTAATCCTTTTGTCAGCTTATATCCATAAATGATCTCTTGTGTGTGCGTGGATATTGGAGAACACCAGAAAATTTGTCTCCTGCTGATTCTCTTGATTGGTTCGGGACACAAATCCAAAGATATGGACTCTCGGATCTAAAGGACAACCTCTATTTTCCACAGAGTGCAGGTGAATATTTATCAGCTTTATACTAGTGGCTACTGGCTAGGTTTTTATGCATGTCTCCCAAATGAAGTCATAACTTCAGTTCTTAAAAGAGAAAAAACTACTTGCAACTCTAAGTTGTTTTGTTATCATGCCTTTCTAGTGGAAACATGGTTAGGATATCTATGATGACTTAGTTTTTCCATGAATCTACAATGGGATAGTCAATGAAATTTGTGTATATGATATCACTTACAGGATGCTTGATGCTTACTAATTAATATTTAGCACATGATGTACTGATCATGTGATCTGAATTCAAGATAGCTTAAATATTTTTCCAAAAAAAAAAATTTGTTTGAAAGGAGAGAGCTTTAAATCACAAAAATCACTCTTGTGCTTTGAAGCCGAACATATGACTCAGGAAGAAGATCAGATCTTCCCTGCAGTACTGCAGAAGCCATTGAGTTCATAAAAGCTTTTTTTTTTTTTGTTTGGAATTTTCTGGTAGCTTACTTTATTGAGATTCATGATAGTATCATGATGAATATATTCAGAATGTTCTTCTGTAGCATAGCGATAAACAATAAGATCAAGAAGACGAATATCACAAGTTTCACAATGGATCTATATCTAATGCTTTCTGATTGACAGTGTTTTGGCAGACCAAAGCATACTCATGGAGAAATGTTCATGAAGTTAGTTCTTAGAAGTTTGACCATAACACCAAGATTCTAAGGACGCTTTTTTAATTTTAAAAAATAAAAGTTTGCTATCAAGGTTTCAAATGCATAATAGTTATGTGTCGATATATTTATTTCTGGTTTGTTATTTTATTGCTGTGCAGACACTGAAATTGAAGAGCTCCTTCCAAAGGGGGTAGGCTCCGTCCTAATACAACCTATAACACAAGTATCGAATCAAACATCCGGTGAGAATGAAAAAGTGGGAGGATTTGTCCTCGTAACCTCTACCATAACTTATGCATATAGTGACAAAGACAGGTCCTGGATAAGAGCTGTGGCCAACAAATTTAGGGGGTAATACTTTCTGTCTATTAATTTCTTTTCAGGTAACATTCACGGATATCATCAGTTAGAGCTTTGCTTTTTTGATGTTTTCGCTACTATATATTGCTTTCTGAATACCCTGATCTAGACAAGGCAATGCTCACTTGTGCTAATCCTTTCTAGACTGGTATGTTATCAAAATGGGGAGTGCTGTAGGTGTTTGTGTGCAAGTATTTGTGTATTGTGGCTTTCTTGCAATCAATTAAACCACATGCTGCATAGGCAATTTAAAGAAGAGAAGCGAAACTATCAGGAAACAATATTGTAAATGTTAGGAGAGGGATTACGGGTCCGTTCGGCGGACCTTATTTTGATCTTATACAGCTTTAATCAAGCTTATAGTAAAAAAGAAGCTTCATCAGTGCATACAACATAAACCTTTCCTGTTATCACCATCTCAATGAAGATATAAGGTACTAAGACAAACAATGCCAACAATTGTCCTCAAATCTTCAGTTCTTCATCAGCTTACAAATGGATAAATTGTTAAAGCACCACCACTTTTTTTTTAACGAGTTTCAAATAAATAGCTTGTTGAACTTCTCATAACAAAATTGTTGCCAAGCACATCTTGCTACTTGTTTGTATGCTGTTGTTGAACTTGCCCTATCCTTTTGCTTTGCAAATTAGTGGATGGTGTGCAGTAAATGGAAGAAAAATTGCTTTCAACTTGAACTAAGAAGCTGTAGGTACTGCATAATTCTTGAGCCTCTATAGAAACTTTTCCAAGCCATAGACTAGATTCTGTCAAGTGGGTACAGAAGGCAGAGATTATTAGTACTGTGAGAGCTTTCAATAGATAAAAAAAGGTTTTTTGCTTTAAATTGTGTATTGTGATTCTTGTTACCTTCAACCGTACAACCTTTCTAATGGCGAGAATCAAGCCTGGCATAAGGCATTCCACATCAGTGATCTCATGTTTTAGGGAGTAAACCTGTACCATCCATTTAATACAAGTCAGTAATGCTTTATTTGAGTATTGTATTAGCCTTGCTATGTACAGCTTGATTGAGAAAGACAGTTTTGAACTCCTGGAAAACTTTCTCAAAAAACTATAAGACTGTAAGGTAACATAATGCCTAAATTAGCTATAAAAATTATGTCAACAGGAATTACTGTCACATAACAAAAAAGTCTGCTGGAACTTGAGAAATATGATTCTTTGATCTAACCTCTCCTGGGCCTGAGAAGTAAACTGTTGTACCAGAAGTCAGACCAGGAAGAACCATGCTGTGAACTCGAACTCCATCTTCTCCAAGAACTTGACCCCTTGCCTTGTAGTGTATAGAATGAAAATCATAAATGTTTGTTATTTCTAAATCAAACGGAGCAAATCATAAATCTTTAGTTATGAATCAGGTTAGAAGAAGAAGTTGTTTTGTGTTGAAATATGACTGTAAATGCATATTCTCAGGGTTCTTAATCTGACTCTTTTAATTTTCTTCATGGATTTGTCTCCTTTCATCTTCTTTTAGTTGTTGTCTTACCGCAACATCAGTTGAGATATCCTCTCTGTTGTAGATCTGCCCGAGATTTGAAAGATTGGTAGCAATTTGATTTGCATTTTGTGATGGAAGATCCTCCTGTTAAACAAGAGACCAGATAACTTCAGTGTTTTGTGAGATTTATCACATCTCAGGACAATTCCTTTTTTACCTCATTGTGAACAAAGCTACATAGTTGGCCTTTTACAAGTGTAGGAATAATCTACAATTTGATTCTCAGTAGAATTTCTATACATTGAGCTTTTCCAAAACTTTGGACTGAAATGTCAAAACTGAAAATTAACTGAATTGCGCACTACTCGAAAGAATTTTAATTACAGATTTCTACTGTTTATATTTACACTTGCTCATAAGTGTGCTAAATAGATTTCTACTGCTTCTGGTTTCATTTAACAAGATACGCAGATTTACTTTCTTACCTTTGAAGTTGGTCTTGATTCAACTATCTCTACATTGTTGTAATGAAAGGAAGCTGAAATAGCGGCCTGCTGGAGGAGAATTGATCCTATTGACAATGTTGGAGCCACCAAGCAACCCTGACATTAGAAGTTTACGCCATTCACCGACAAAAAAGGGTAAAGTTTTGACAAATTTCATAAACGAGGTGATTTCAATGTTTCCTGCTTAGTTAACAATCAGTCTCACCCTGTTGTGCTCACCATGCTGGCCTTCTCACAGAATCCAGATAATGCAGCTACCGTGTCTAGCTTAATCCTAGGAACGTAGACGACACTTTTTAACCCAAAAGCTGTTGCCTGTAGAAGAAGAACGCCACCACGAAGAGAAAGTTAACAATGAGTGTTGATCATATGTCGTAATGAAGTTTGAGATCAAGAGAAAGCAGAAGAAACACTCACCTGTTTGACATTTTCATAAACTGTTGTAGGATCTGTGAAGTCAACTACAACCCCTGTTGCCTTTGACTGATAGAGAAAAAAAAATGTATATTTGTGAGAAATGGCTTAAAGACTACACAACTCAACTTCACCATTCATTCAAGTGTAACTTAGAGTGGTTTAGGAATACCTGGGAAATGGATCCCAAAACCATAGTAAGATCATTCACTATGGGAATCTCCAATGGCTCCTCCATGTCACATACCTAATCACCACATCAAGAAGATGATCGAAGCTTTGAACTTGTTTTGAGTATCCCAAAAGGCGATTGCAAAAACAAAATCGAAAACTCACCGAGCCAATGTCTTCGCCAACAAAATGAGAATCCACAGCACCAGCAATCTCCATTCCTCTGGCTTTAGTGACAGCCAAAACAGCTGCCCTCCCTAAATCTTTTGCAGCGCCATTGATTATCACCTTCGATGTCGAAGCTCACATTCAACCGAACAGTCCCTATGAACTGATAAACATAGGAATGAATTAATGTTACATAAATACCTTGATGTTACTCGGAGAAGGCTGTTGCATTGAGCAGGATATGACCAAGGGTTGACTTGTATAAAATTTGGGGTTATTCTGGCATTTTAGAGAAAACACTATGGAGCTTGAGTATGCTGCCATGGCCTCCCAAACAAGTCTGAGACAGAAGTCTTGTGGCTTTGTATCGTTGGAGATAAGGCGTTGGCTCTTTGATGATAGATAGACAGTGGCCTTGTTTGTTTTGTTTGCTTGTGTTTGTTATATCTTTACGCTTCTTCCACCTTATCAATCCTCAGTAAACAAAAATACGAAACAGGATCTTACATTTATTCATTAAAAAATCAATAAAAGGTAAATGGAAAAATAATATATAGAATTTGCCAAATTTATTGAGCATTCATTGATTCAATGCTCAAAAAAATCTCCTTTATCTTCAATGTAGATCTCATCCATCGGCCCCTAACTGTCTACATTGCTAATTATCTTGTCATAGTCGAGGGAAAACATTTAACTAAAAATGAGCCTTGGAAAGGGTACTTAGTCAATTTTTATGGTTTCATCATCTCTACTGTATCTAATCTAATGCTACTTGTTTTGAGAGTAGGAACCAACCTGTAGGGAATTATGTTTGCTTTATTCAGCATCCACTATATTTAGTTTTAAATTTTCCAAGCTTAAATTTAATACTACTAGTTATTAGATTTGTCAAAAGCTGACCGACCTGCAAACCCGACTTAAACCGCCTGAAAATTTTAGAGTCAGGGTCTGGAAATTTGAACCCGAAACTCAAAATAAATCAAATCCAATAGACCCGAAAACCGTTGGGTCTAGATAAGAATCCTTATCTAGAAAGATTAACTTCGATCAATTTGGTTTATGTAGGACTATTTAAGACTTTTGTATAGGGTTTCCTAAAAATGGAATTTTTAACTTATAATCCAAAGACATAAATTAGAAAAATCATTATAAGAAAGCTCCAAATGTATCAAATAATTAATATTACGTACATATTTAGAGCATCTCCATTGATAAGGGGGTGTTTGGTATAAAACCATGTTTAGGTTTGGAATGAGGTATAGGTTGGAAAGGTATAGGGTTAGAATTTGATTCTTGAAAATATGTGTTTGCTTAGTATCTTGGAATGAGATTGCTATATAACTAGAGCACTATGTAATTAATCTAATAAATCTAACTTCACTAAAACTAAGCAATGAAATTGTTATGTAATTAGGGGGATTTAGGGCACGTAATTTAGGATCAAAGGAGAGAATAGGCTGATTTCCAACCAAAAAAAAGAGAGAAAGGGCTGATTTTTATTGTTCTCCATTGATACACCTGAGAAAAGCTTGAGTTGAGTTTGCATATATTGAAACCAATTCAAACGTGGGGGCTACTAGGGCTACGTTTATTCAGACTTATATCCAATGGCCTGAGCAATAAATTGGGCAGTAAGAAATTCGAAACCAGTCAAACCACACAAATTTGAAACTGAACAATAAGAAAAAAAAATCAACAAGTCACCAATACACAGTGGAAAAGTGAAACGAGCAATTTGAAGAAACGACTAGAAAGGAGAAGCGAGATACGTCAAAGGGGTGTTGAGCAGCGTAGAACAAAAGATGAGAGGAGGGTTAGATTTTAATTTCATTCCAAGTGGGAATGAAATCTCATACCCGAGAGATAGAGTTTGAAAACCCCATACCTATCAGGTTTAGGGTATCGGTTTGAAAATGCAAAAATAGCATACTAAACAGTAGGTATGGGGTTTCCATTCCTGAACCCAATACTTTCATTCCCTATACCTAGTTACCAAATGCCCCCTTAGGTCTCTCAACCAATAAACAAATATTATTTTATGCTTTTTAATTTTTAGGGTCCATCAAGGTCCTTCAAATGCCCCTTAGAATATGTTTATCCATAGCACCCAAACATCCTTTTTTTTCCCACTTTTTTACTTTCTCTCTTTGTCACGTCATTCAAGTATCTCATACCCATTTTATCATTTTATCAATCAACTCTCAAGCATCCCAATTCCTTCATATAAAATTACAAATATGTCATTTCATTTCATATTAAATTATAAACATATTCTTTTTTATATTTATTTACATATTATTATTTACTTTTATTATAAATTTAAATTATTCTTTAATACATGAAAGTCACAAAATTTAAATTATTCGGATTTTCAATTCCAAAAAAAAGGGAATACATAACAAGATGCTTAAATTCAAGCCAAACAATTACAAGAAATGCAAGAACATTATAAGAAACATTATTAAAAACGATATTTTAGAACTACGACATGAAAAAAACTTGAACACATAGATGGGAATTAGAGTTGTCAAAAGTTGACCTGATCCGAACCGCCCGAAAATTTGAACCCGAAACCCAAAAGAAACCGAACCTTATAGACCCGAAACCCGTTGGGTTCAAACCCAAAACCTGTTGGGTTGACCCGATTTGTTATATTTTTAGAATATTTATAATATATTTTAAAAATTAAAATATATTTTATTTTTAAAATATAAAAAAATAATATATTATTATTATTAAATATCATTTTTTAAATAAAATAATATTTTAATAATTGTAAAAAATTCGATTTTCTTGACCTGTTGGGTCGACCCGACCCGCCCGAAACCCGCAATGATCCGACCTGATTTGACTGGTGACCCATTGTTCTAAGAATCCTTTCTAGGCCCCCCCGCCTAGGCGCTGGAAGGTCCTAGCCCGCCTAGCCGTCCAGACCGTCTAGACACTTGTCTAGGACCGCCTAGGCAACCGTTCAGGCCGTCTAGGCGCTAGGCGGTCCCTATTGTCCAGCATCCGCCTAACGTTTTTTAGAACATTGCGGTGACCCATTACGACCCGAACCCGACTCAACCCGAACTTGAAATAACCGGACCCGAACCCGACCTGACTGACCCGTTTGACAGCTCTAATGGGAATACATAAGCAAATAATAAAAGCAACACATAACATGAGAACAATCTAATCTTCTTCACTGAAAACTTGCCAAATGTGCTCCTTTAGTTCTTCCTTAAGGTGTCATTGTGTAACTAGATCAATCTCATTATTTTTTTTATTTTTACAAATATTATCAATCTCAAACAATAAATTTGATGAAAATACCCTAAAGTAACAACATTTGACTATTTTTGGAGGTAAATATACCCAAAATACTCAAAATTTTATTAAACATGTCAAATATAGTCAAAATGGATATATATATATATAGATAGAGAAAAAAATCTAGAATTATGGCAATTTTTTTATGTGTAAGAAGCTGAAAAATTACAAATTTTATATAAACAAACACCACACGTCGCCCAATCAAAGGGCGACGCATGGCGCCAGCGTGGCTGAAGCCATTTGGCTTCTCTGCTAGAATGCACCGTTTAGCAACCCCTCTATGCTAAACGATGCGTTTTGAAATTAAGTTGGAGCAAACAATTGCCAGTTTCTGCATGTGACCCCACCCTCTTTATGCCAAGCATCGATACTTGCTTTTTAATTTCGAGCATCGCATCTCCAACTCTTTTCCCAATTTTGAATATAAAATTAATAAAATCCAAGCATCTCTTCTAAAAAATGCACCGATAAAAACGCTCTTAGGGACCCTTCAATCCAACTTAAATTTTGGCTCAAAACATATACAGCCTCTTGTACTTGTGCAAATTGGTCATATAGACACCTCACCTTTGATTTGGACCTATTGAGTACTTAAACTAACAATTTGGACCTATTAAACACCTGGTCACTTGACAATATGGGAAGCGTTATACACGCACGCTGACTTGTCAAAATTATATGCCATGTAGATGCCATATGTTAACACCACTTATTATTTTTAATTATTTTAATAAAAGAAAAAAAAAAGAAAAAAAGGAAAAAAAGTATACATGTTCGTCTTCCTTGCTGCACATCCCTTTCCTCTTCGCCGCACATCTTGGTGAGCCCGTTTGCCGCCGCCACCCGCTGGTCCCTCAGCTAGCCTCGCTCGCCGGCCCGGATCCCCTATCAGAAGCCGCACCACCACCACCGCAACGCCCTCGCATCACTTCCAGAAGCTTCATCACCGCGTCAGATCCGACACCCTAGCACCCTCCGAGCACCCTAGATCCGGCCCGGAGGCACTTGGATCTTGATTCTAGTTCAATCCTCTAACAAGCTTTATTAGATCCGGCAAGATGAGTTTGAATTCAGAGTCGGGGTTCGCTAGGCTTTCGAGGACATCCTTGACGGCGGAGTGTTGCCTGAGAGCTTGTTGTCGGCGAGAACGAGGCGTTGGAGCTGGCGGCAGTTGCAAAGTTCCTTGGGAGATTACAAATGGACTCGACGACGGATTTGAGGGAGAGGACGTCATTCTTGTTCTCGTTCCATTAGCCGATCCATTTGCAAGGATTGGCGTTGTTCTCATTCTAGTCAGTGAAGGCGACGGAGGCGGCCGGCGAGGAGTCGACGACGGATTTGAGGGAGAGTCCGTCGGAGGAGATGAATTTACAAAGGCGTTGGAGCTATGCCGCGATCCTTACAGCTTCAGATCTAAGGATTTTTTTTATATTAATGCAATGTCAGCTTTATATTTAATGGGATTGAAATAGCCACTCACCCATTAGCGTTTGATTTACACGTACATTGTCACATCATCGACCAGGTGTTTAATAGGTCCAAGTTGTTAAGTTTAAGTATTCAATAGGTCCAAACCAACAGCACTAATCCTCTATTCCATAAGTGTGTTCCACTTCCATGTTACAATTAGCTATATAAATATTAAATTAATGTTAAATAAATTTTAAAATTTATATTTCTATTATAAACATCTATATGCATATGTGTACAAATTTTTATCTTAAAAATCTTATTATAAAATTTTTACTAATTAAGAGAATGATTTTCGTACAAAATATTACCCTTTTAATTTTTAAAAATTGTATAATATGATTTTTAAGTTAAAAATTTGAACACATATACATATAGTTGTTTTAAATACAAATATAATTTTTAAATTTTTTTTAACATTAATTTAATATTTATATAGCTAATTGAAACACTAAAGTGGAACAAGATTTTGGAATAGAGGATTACTGCTGCCAAACCAAAGGCGGAATGTCTGTATGATCAATTTACACAAGTACAGAGAACAATATATGTTTTGAGCCCTTAAATTTTCATATAATTAATAATTTTCCCTTTTTTTTGCTACAGATTCTCCCAAAACCCCCAATAGGGATGCTCTTAATTAAAATTATGTGAAGTTGTGATTCATACTCGCTATTATTTATATTTTGAAGAAAAGTTGTGATTCATATATAGTACGTTTTGGAAATGTTATAAAATTAGTTTTATCATTATCAACATTGCAATGATCAATGAGGGCAAGAAAAGAGTAATATCCACATACACGGAAGGAACCAATCTGCATATTCGTGTTTAGTGTTGGATCATACATAACTCAATAAACGTTACGTCTTTCTTTCTGAGTTCTTCTGAGTTCTGACCATTTATATTTTCCTACTTCACAAGGCAAGCACTCTATTTTGTTTTTACTTTTTATTATTTCCTTAATATGACAATCCATTTTTAGGCCCATTACAAAAAAATCACACGCGTTCTGACCAAATAAAAGAAAAAAAAAAAGGAAACCACACGCATATTCTTTTCCTGCGAATGTTCTTACCTTCCGACTTTTAACTATTTCGTACTGTATTTAATTTCCTTTATCTTACATTTCCTTTAGATAGATGCTATGAAAAAAAACATACAACTTCTTAAATAAAAAAGTATACATATATATAATGAAAATTTTGCCTAGTCACATTATTTTTTGGGTACAATTGTTTAGTCACATTGATGTAATGGTTTGCCAATATAGTTGCAAGCAAGCTTTACTTTATTAGTTAGCAATATTATATTCTTCCTTGTATTTTCTTTCTGCTGCTACGTTGTTTTCCTCATAAAAAAATCGGGTGGTCGGTCATCTTGTTCCACTAGCTATGTGTCTCGTAATATATATATATGGGACCCCTGCCCTTAATTATCTGCAACTCGAAACTCTACATTATTATATATCGTTTCATGAAATTTACCGGCCATTCGATATATGTATAATGTATCAACAACATATATATACTATATTGATTTACATAACAAACATTTGTGTTGTGGAACGGTGCCTAGACTGGATCCTCTTTATATTTGAGGATTCCATATCCATATATCGATCAATTATAAAACATACTGGATCAATATAACTAACAATGATGTACGAGAGTTTTAGTTTACTAATTAAACTATATATATACATATACAAGAATAATATACGGAATTAACCACCCCCTACCCTATATACAGGTTGCTGACATTTTTATTTATTTATTGGATAGGTAAGTATGTATGGTGACATTTACCACATTTTATTTTATTTTTATGTCTCAATCTGAGTAGGTCGTACGCACCATCGATAATATATACATTTTTTTCCAAAAAATTGGTTACTTTAGAACAATATAATAATTTTTTTTCTACCAAAAAAATATAATAATTTTTTTTTGAAAATGTTTCAACAATATTTTTTTTTCCTCTTAAAAACGTGGTAGGAAATGTAGGATGATGAGTCAAACAACTATAATTTTCATCGGAAAAAATATATTGGTTGTTAAAGTTTATCAATCAATAAAACGTACGTATTGGAAGGTGTTAGAACTTAGAACTTAGAAGTTTGTTTTAAATGAAACTGCTCGAAGGAGACATATTTTTTGTTTTTTCTTGCATCGATAGTCAGCTAACAAGGCACTATCATATATTTTCATTTTTTATTTCTCAGCCTACCTCATAACTCATAGGCATGTGTTAATTAATACTATAATTTAGAAACATAAATAATAAAGAAAACAAGTCTTATATTGGGTAAGTATTGTATTTGTAACATGAGTCGATCAGCCTATGCTTTTTAGATAGAAAATCCATTTTATTACGAGGAAATTTTAATACGGCAATTATCATATGAATTGTCATTTATAATTGAACCTCATAAGATAAAAAATTATTTGATGCTTGTGTTTATTTTGGTAATTCGATTTTTATTCGATGGTTTAACGGTTGTTACGTAGAGAATCATTTACAAAAATGTCCACGTCAACCCGGTCCACCTTGACCCGGCCTACCCGTACATTGATTTTCTGAATGGGTTGGAAGTGTCGGTGCCTGCCTCCCCTTTCCATTTCCATATGTTTTTCACGGAAGAGATATAAAAAAAAGCATTTTAATTTTCAAGTCTTGAACCGGTCTAACTCCAATTTCTAGAAGAACTAACTCTAGAGGAGTTAATACAATCAGAAGAATAACCGTAAATATATACGGACACGGTTAAAACTCCGCGTGAAAACAGATTCAGTGTTAGATTTTAACCATGTTTTTTTTAACATAGCATAACGTAAGGCTCGGCGGCTTACAAGTGAAGATGTGGGTTGTGTGAGGAAGTTAATACAGTATATAAAGCATTCTCTGAACGTAGCTTCCTTTCTCTCTCCTCTCCTCTTATTCAGCGCGTTCTCTCCAGAACAGCGAACAATTAACACAGTACAGAAAGAGAGAGTGTTTTTAATTAGATTCTTTATTCATTAATTTGGGCTTCTCCATTTTTTCGCCTCTTCCTCAATAATTCGCTTGATTCTTCTTCAACTCTACTAGACCTTGATTCTTCAAAGCAACCGCGGTTTGACCCGAAGCTTCATCCCTGCCGTTTCTGTGTTTAATTTCTTCCTCCGTTTCAGAATTTCAAGAGTTTCGAGTTTGTGCTCAGTTTCATCTCCGTCGGCCGAGTCTCCGGCTCCCAAGATCTGTCTCCGATAAAAGATTAGGTGGTGTTTTTTTTTGTTTTCTCCTGCTTTCTCCTCTCAATTTGATGGCGGCAGAGCATATTTCCGTCGATCTACGCCTCTATTAACCGCCATAGCATCCGAATTATCCAGCCTATCTGCCGATTTTTGGGAGCAGGTTCGAGCCGGGCTTATTTTGTGATTGGAGGAGATATAGAACAGATTTTTATATTTTTTAATTAAAAAAAATATGATGCGAATGAAGACGAAGCTCACCGGGTTATCGCCCTTGGGAACCTCCTCAGCCGCCACCCGCGGCGGCGATGCTAGCGGCGACCCGGCGGAGGTTGACTGGGAAATGAGACCCTGCGGAATGCTTGTCCAGAAGAGGGACGATTCGGATCAGAACTCTGCTCCGCCACCGCCAATCCGGATTCGGGTCAAACACGGGTCAATCTACCACGAAATCAGTATCAACTCCCAGGCTACATTTGGTAAATTCTTTCAATGCCGCCCCCAAATTCTTCCCATTTTGGTCAATTTTGATGATTGGGGGTTTGATTTGATGTGAGGGTTTGTGTGTAATTTGCAGGGGAGCTGAAGAAGAAGCTTTCGGGCCCATCCGGGCTTCACCATGAAGACCAGAAGCTGTTCTATAAGGGCAAGGAGAGGGATTCCAAGGCTTTTCTGGACATTTCTGGAGTCAAAGACAAATCCAAGCTCGTCCTCGTTGAGGATCCCATTAGCCAAGAGAAGAGATTTCTTGAGCTCAGGAAGAATGCTAAGCTGGAGAAAGCTGCCAAATCTGTCTCCGAAATCAGTTTGGAAGTCGATCGACTTGCTGGCCGGGTCTGTGTTGTTCATCTGTTGTATAATAGGGTTATTGGATTGATTGGAATTTGATACCTTTAGGGTTGAGTGACAACATTTTGAGTTTAATTTGGGAATCTTCTTGTATTGTGAGTAGGTTTCTGCTCTTGAATCGGTCATTTCAAAGGGCGGAAAAGTGGCGGAGAAGGACGTTGTCAACGTAATTGAGTTATTGATGAATGAACTCATCAAATTGGATGCAATTGTGGTAGATGGGGATGTTAAACTGCAGAGGAAAATCCAGGTAACAAGATTTCAAATGTTCAATTTTTACACTTTCCTGTTTAAATTCAAGTCCTTGTTTTTAACATCCTCAACAAAACTGAAGGTAAAAAGAGTTCAGAAGTATGTGGAGACTCTGGATTTGCTCAAGATCAAAAACTCAGCACCCACGAGCAAACGTACGTTGCCAAGCCAACAACAACAACAGCAGCAGCAGCAACAGCAAAAACAAGTGCATTCAACCCAGAAACCGAAAAACCCGAGTTCAACAACCGTTGTTACTACCAAATGGGAGACGTTCGATTCCGCAACAGCTGCAATGAATCCGAGCTCTTCTCTGCCACCACTAATCCCTATTTCGCCCACATCGGCTTCTGGACCGACTCATTTCAGCAACCACCAAAACAAGTTCAGCTGGGATTTCTTCAACTAAGAAGCCAATAATAATACATCCCACATTGTTTCTGCTATTTTTTTCCTTCTTCTCACAGGGCGTGTCTAGTTGTGAATTTGTGTATGTGCTATTATGATGCATTTTGTATGTTCAAAATTTGTGGTGTTTAATATTTGACACTACTATTTTTAGTTGTTCTTCATTCTTTTTGTGTACCTACATTTTGTTAGGCTCGCCCCCTTTTTTAAAAAAAATCATGTGGTTGGAGAAATAAGAACTGGGTGGCCACGAAATGGAATTAATAGTACCAAAGTTTGTTAGCCGATTCATGATTGAGCATCTATCATTTTTGGATTCAACATTTGTATAATGTTTGGTTTATGATCATTTTTCTGTTGAGTTATTCTATGTTGGTTAGGTAATCTAGTTAATTATCATCTTTTTTGTCTGTGACTTTTTAACTTGTAATTCTAAGAATACTGTTAATTCACCCCAAGATCTGAACTAACTAATT
The DNA here is from genome assembly GCA_964016875.1 of Fallopia convolvulus. NCBI lineage: Eukaryota > Viridiplantae > Streptophyta > Magnoliopsida > Caryophyllales > Polygonaceae > Fallopia > Fallopia convolvulus. Next base: position 33,154,987 of record OZ024733.1, read on the forward strand.
GACATATGGCCTATTTAAACCCGAAATCCTTACATGAAACTTCACTCGATCAAATTGACTCAACAATAACCCAAAACCAAATGATCTCAATCGAGCTAAAATAATTCAAGCGGGATCCAAGTTGTCAGATTAGAAACATGAGGTGCTAGGGTGGTAGTTGCAGAGAATATGAATATAGAAACAGTATAATGTAGAGATTGCTTCCTAACAGGGTTACAAACTGACACAGCATAGTGTGATTGGCAAGAATTGGGGTGTATTCACAGGGAGAAGTTGGTTCTCTGATTTATCAACAAACCTAACACACCCACCAGCAAATGATGCACACACACTCAAAAACAACATGAGCAGCCAATTGGAATTGTGCAATCTCCTCTTCCTCAATCTGGAAAAAACCCTCAATTTGGTTGACACCCTAATTTGGTAGCCAAATGTCAATTTTGAATGGTGCGACCTGCAAAATCAATGAATACACATGATTTCAATGCACCCTTTTCAGCCTTGTTTTTAGGGTTCGGTATTATTAGGGTCTTTGCATGTCTGAGTAATGTGATTGGCTGGGGATGGAAACAAGAGAAGCAAAGAATAAGAGAGGGGCTGAATTACCTTTTTTTTGGCTGATCTCTTCGAACAGAAGCCACCTGATGTTGTTGTATAATTCCATTTGTTTCTTGAATTTATAAAGGAGAAGAAAGAGATGATCTTAATTTGTTAAGGGAATGATTGAAATGTTAATAAAGCAATTTCTAGTACTGTTACTTTATTCAAGTGTGATTATTTCCTGCACTTTTGTACATGTCCAAGACAAAAGAACAAATTATGATTGTAAACGAAACATTTAAAGTGAATTAATAGAAACTGGTCAGTTGATTTTAAATCGACCAAAATTTAAGCTAACATGTTGCAGGGAATAATGTACAGTTGATATTTGGAAAAAACCAAATATCAAATACTCGGTTTTTTCTACTGGTGTAGTGGTGTAGGGGAATAATGTACATACATTTTGCAGTGATATTTGGTTTGCTCTGCTAAATAAGCTAACATGGACGGCAAAACAAATTGCGTGATCACCTGAACCTAAAACAAATTGCGTGATCACACTATATAATAAATTCAAGATATTGTACATAAAATTTAATTTTCTTGAATGGTGGGTTTTGATAGGAATTTTAGGGAGGAAAATTACAAGAAGTATTGTTCTATTGTTTGGTTATATTTTAAGATGAGAATTGATGAGTTTTTATAAGAAAATTTTAAGGGAAATAAGGAAACTAGATATAACCAAATTGGTGGAATTTGATGGAAAAATAGAAATATATGTTTCAAAATAAGAAAAATAAAAATAAAATTTTACTCACAGTTTCTCATTAAAACCTAACTCTACCCAAACAAGAAAATATTAAAATTTTATGCATTTTCACCTTTTTTTTCTCTTAAATTTTTATATTTCACCACCATTTTCTTTTTCACCAATTCTCAATTGTCAAATAGGGGAGACAAACGAGGAAAGAGGGTTTATTTGCAATTAAGTTGAATAGCAGTGGCGGAGCCAAAGATTTCTCACATAGGGGGCAGAAGATTAAAGTGACAACGACTTTGACCGAATAATAATTATAAAAAAAGTAAAAATTTAGAATATGTAGAAATTGCGATATAATTAAAATTTTCTTAATATTAATTTAAACTTATTTTATTTTTATTTTAAATTTGAAGAAATAAAATTTAAACAAATTTACAATTTAAAGTCAATATAATTTATAAAAATTGTCCACTTTCCTTTTCCGTTGTCCCAAAATGTTTGTCCACTTTCCTTTTATATCTATACTTTTCTTACAATATTACCCTCATTCAATATTATCTCTACCCATATTATCCAATAAAAAATCTATCCCAATATCCTTTTTAGTCATTTACTTTTTCTTTCCCTTTCTTCTCAACTTTATCCATTACCATCACAACCTCTCTCCCACTTCTATTGATTACTCTTTCTTCTCTTTATTTTCTTAAATCTTGGGTATTTGTGCTTTATGGACAAACATATTGGGATGGATGGAGTATTTGATAATTATATTTTTTCTAAACTATAATTTGGTGAATTAAATTGAGCAAATATGTTTTTGAAAGTTTTATTTAAGTTATAATCTTTGAAGGATTAAAATGTATTGAATGAGAGTTTGGGTGAAATTTGCAATTAAAATTATTACAAGGAGCTGACCAAAAAAATTTATTACAAGGGGAAACACGTGAATAACAAGAAGATTGAGCGTTGTTGATAACAAGTATATTAAATTGATGATGTACAAATTCAATAATTTAAGGTAAAATAAAGTTTAAACTCAAGTGTATTTATAAACGAATGAAACAGGTCAGGTGGTGATGTGGGTGATGGATCATGCGTTGAATTGAATGGCCTTTTATCCGCATTCGATCCACCCATCGTCCATCCATTACTTGTCTTGATCGATTTTTCATCTCTATATTCAGATTGGATGTTTCAATGGATCGGGCATTCATAGATTTCCATCCCTATGCATAGATAATCTTGTGCATTTCTACACTGATTTATTTTTGGTCATTTCCCTATCAAATAAGAAGAGGCGTAACCTTGTGCAAATGTGGAGGGAGCCCAATCCATATCCTTACTTCAAACCCAACAAGCCGAGGCTATCTCTGTTGATGGGGAATGGCTTTCCCATTTCTTGTTTATGCTTGATACTTGCACTCTCAACAAATGGGCCACTATTCGATTTCTATCTTAATTTGTGCACAACCCCTATCAGGCCCACCAACCGTTTCATATCCCCTATTTTCAATTTATTAAATTAGTGGGTTATGTTTATGTAGAGTGTAACAACGTTTATCTTTTTCATTTATAATTTAGGAAAATTCCTTTTGGTGTCCCTAAGTTTTTGCGTTTTCCTTTTGGTGCCTAAGAAAAAAACTTATTCCTCTTGGTACCCCAGAGGTTTTGGCTTTTCCCGGTGACGCCCCTCTCCGGTTCAAATTAGTTAATTTCAAGCTTACCGTTATGTTAATCACTCTTAAATTAGTAGGATTCAACACTTAAAACACTTAAATTCATAACCAAACTACATCAATTTGAATTTTAAAACAATCCTCTATTTTAAGGGGTTGTTTAAAAATTCAAATTGGGATGGTTAGGTTATGAATTTTGATGTTTTAATAGTAAAATCCTACTAATTGAAGGGCGGGAAACACAATGGTGAGCTTGAATTTAAATAATTTGAACTAGAGAGGGACGTCAACAGGAAAAGTCAAAACCTTAAGGGTAACCAAGAGGAATAAGTTTTTTCCTTGGGCACCAAAAGAAAAAGGCAAAAACTTAAGGGTACCAAAAGGAATTTCCCTATAATTTATTTGAACAAAGTTTATCTTCTTACAAGAATATCCCTTAAGCATTTGAGCAACAAGGCTTCTAACCCTAAAAAAAACTGAAAACTAAGGCATATTTTTATCTTAAATTATGCATGAATCCTTTTGTAGAGCTTGATTCATCTCTTCCGCTTTAACTATCCCAAGACCGCCGCGAGCCGGCGGTTGACAGATAGAATTCCAGCTAATTAGAGGTTTGTGGTTTCTTTCCTTATTCCAGAAGAAGTTTTTGTTTATTTGGTCGAGTTCTTTGAGGGTAGTTTTGGGTAAGAGGAACATATGGGTACGGATAGTCACGGAAAAATACATAAAATCCGAGGGACTATTTAACTACTAGAAAAAAACAAAATACATCGTGGCAATGGGCCAAGCTTATGAGCCTTAAAGACCTATTCATTAAAGGTCTCATTTGGCAGATCGGTGATGGAAAAACTGTCAGGTTCTGGAAAGACAATTGGATGGGGCCCGGATGTCTGACCCTGAAAGCTCACAAATAACACTATACGAATTACGAGGCCCTCGTGGAGGAATTTCTCCTAGAGGAAAACTCTTGGAACCGTGATAAGCTTGAACAAGCCCTCTCACAAGATGACGTCCAATGAGTATTACAAGTAATCACACCACGGAACAAAATACCAGACAGATTGTACTGGCAACCAAGAAAGAACGGTTGGTACTCCACCCACTCGACTATGCAGTGGATTCATAGGAACAAGGGAGAACCCCAAGTTAACCTAAGCTGGATATGCAAGCTAAATATCCCACCAAAAATTAAAAACTTCGCGTGGAAGATTGCTAGAAATGGTCTGCCTACGAAATGCCGACTCGCCGAAAATCACATCAGTGTCGTTCAAGGGTGTGTCGCTTGCGATAAACCCCACGAGAACATCAACCACATTCTACTTGAATGCAAGCGTACCAAAGATACTATCCACAACATCAACCCTAAAATTGCTCGGATTATCAACCAAGTTAAGGCAGAGGTGAAAAAACATGCTCAGATACTAGATGAGATTAGAGCTTTGTTGTCCAACTTTGAAATGGAGAACCTCATTTGTTCTTGGTGGAGTATTTGGTTTTTCAGAAACAAGGCTGTTTTTTACTCGACCGACTCTTACCAATCAATCCAAAATGATCAAATATGCGAGTTTATTCGCAACCAAATAAAGGATTGGCACAACACCAAAGCGAACGCTGTCACTGACCCAAATCCTAGTGACCAAGTCGCCAAAAAGAAAAGTCACCGCACCAAATGGAGAAAACCCACAACTAACTTTACTAAACTTAATTTTGATGGTGCAGTGAATGCGGAGGGGATGGCGTCGTTCGGGTATGTCCTTAGGGATTGTATCGGAGACCCCATTCATTTCGACGGTGGACTGATTGGTCGGCAGTCCATTCTAATGTCCGAGACCATTGCCTTGCGACAGGGAATCTTAGAGGCCACCCGACGTGGTATTTCCCACCTCCAAATTGAAGGCGACAATCTTCAACTGGTCAAAGTCGTACTTGGTGACTGGCGCTGTCCTTGGGAGATCGAGTTGTTACGTGCTGACATCCACTGTCTACTTGCCCGCTTCCGGTGTTGGAGTATTGCCCATGTCACTCGGGAGTGCAACTCAGTGGCGGACTACATTGATGTCTCGTTTCGCCGTGTCTCTTCCGTCCCCCTTACAGTTGATCCGGTTCTTCGGAACCTCATCCTTCAGGATGCTCTAGGTAGGTCGCTAGCTTGTTAGCGGCCTCCCTAACTTCTTTCCTTATCAAAAAAATAAAAAAATGCATGAATCCTTTTTTTTTGGGTCAAAGAGCCAAGCTCATAACGTTACAAAAAAGAAAGACTTACAAGGCAATCATGTGAGAGGACGTCACCCCTATCACATCTTCATCAATCATTCTAGTGATATCTAAAATAAGGTTAGGAAACTTATGACAACCTAATGGGAGAGAGTGGACGAAAGCGGTGAGGGCGTTCGTCACTCTATTTACCTCCCAAAAAACATGACTGAAATGGACATTCCATTCCCAACAGATTAAGCCTTGGCTCTTTCGGACCAGGCTTATGTGCGGGTGTGATTGGGGCAATTGGGAGTTGATAAGGTTATATTTTAGAAGTTTTGAAGTTTGATGGTTCCAAGAAGTCAGTGACTTCTAAGTTGCATGTCGAGTCGGCGACTCGACAAAGTCACTGACACGACCAGCTGGCAGGAAAACTACATTTGGAAGGAACGCACAGATCATGTGCGATTGTTTGCAGGACAACTGGGGCGTTTATTTATGGAGAAAATCATCATAAAAGAGTGCAAAAATCAAAGAATATGAAATGATTCTCTTATGATATTTTATATGTGTGTACTTGTTATATTAGGAAAGGTTTATAAAGATTGAGTGTGTGCCACTTCCCTAATCGAATGGGAAATGATATCACACGAGATCTCTCTTACTCTACCTTAAATACTTTAGTGTTTAGGATAGAATGTAAGACGTTGAGCATAACTTGTAATCTTGTGTGAAAGAAAGAGAGAAGTTGTGCATGAGATTCTTGCAAGTGGTGTGGTTGAGTGTTCTTAGGCATAGCATGAGATTGAGAGCTTAGGTGCAAAGGTAGAGCATGGTTCAAGGTTGTGGGATTCAAACTTGTACACGGGAGAGCTTTGTAACACTCAAGAAATCAATAGATCGAGTCTAAGGACTCCTGAAATCTGACCAAGTGAGAAGCTTAGAAGGGAGTGGTTTTTCTCTAAGTAAACTAGTTGGTTTACAAAGAGTTTCCACTATACATCGCTTGTCATTTACAGTTTTGGTAACGTTCTTCCTGTTTGATTATTCCACTGCTATATTACTCAAAGTCGACGACTTCGCAAGAGTCACCGACTCGTTTAAATACTAACGATCCTACATTATACGCCACTTGTGAGTTAGTCTCGAGGATTACTTGGCAATGGCCATTGTCCCAGGCTATGGTAAGCCCGTGTATTATCCCCAAATCTCCACAATAGTCACTGAACAGACTCCGAGGTTCGCAGCAAAGCCGCTTAGCCATCGACCGGTCTCATCACGAAGAACACCTCCGCTGTAGCAATGGGGGTCCCCCTCTGCACGACCCATCTGTGTTAACTCTGCACCATCCATGGTCTGGTTTCGTGCATGCGACCAAAAGCTCTTAGGTTTGCCTCCTCGGTTTCAGGGCATTCTTGAGCGCCTGAACTCTTTGGATCTCCAAGACTTACTGCGTAAGGAAGATATGTCGATCCTGGGGTGCATTGATCCCCTCGTGGGTCCTTGCGTTTGTCCACTTCCATAGCCACCACACTGTCATAGCAAAGTGTGTCAAGCCTTGATCCCCACCTCCTATGCCATAACTACCCTTTAAATTTATTGTCAGCCAGGTCATCGACGGTTCCTCATAAAATTCCGTCTACCTCTCGCTTGGGATCAATCTATTCCAGACCTCAATCACCTCCCTACAATCCCGGAAAATATGCAGGAGGGATTCCTCATGATCCCCGCAACTGTCACACATGGGGTTCGTGGCAATGTGTCTCCTGACCCTCTCCACGTTTGTCAGCATGCGCCCCTTGAAGGCAAGCCAGAGAAATAGGCGCTCTCTCCGATTTTGGCCTCCCAAATCTTCTTGTATATCCAAGAGTGTCCCGCGTCCAGCCTCGATTGTTCGTGAATCCAATGACGCGATATGTTGTCAAACATTGGAGATTCTTTATACATCACGTCAGATCAAAATTCGACGCATTGAAATCACATGACAAACTAAGTCATCGATAGTAGCACTCGTGTCAATGCTAAACCGATGGCCCATCAACGCCATTTTCCATTTATTGATGGCAAAACGTGTTTGTTTCATTCTTAAGGCTTGCATGGGTTCTTCGGTAGTCCACCCTATTGATTTGGGCTGAAACTTTTGGGTTACGTGCCGTTTGGCTGACATCACATATTCACATCTATGTAACGAATTCAGACCAAAATTAAACTATTCTTTCACAAAACTCTCGACGTAGCGGTAGTAGCAGTGTAGCACTACAAAACTGGGCAAGTGTCGCCTACACAGCTACAGCCTTGAGAGCATATATATATAACTAATTAACTTCCCCCCACAAAACAAGGGCTTCCCATAAAATCAGACCCCATCCAAACAGCACCTCAACCTTCTCCCTCCCCCTCCCTGTTTTCATGGAAGGTCGCCGGCGATCAGCCGCGACGGCGGCGAAATCGGCCTCCGGCGAACCTCTCCGCCAACGCCAGTCACAGAAGGTTAAGAACAAGAGACAGCTCCATGCCATGGCCTCCGACGCCCTGCCCCTCCCGCTTCACCTGACCAATGCCGTCTTCATCCTTCTTTTCTTCTCCGTTGCCTACTTCCTCCTTTTCCGGTGGGGGGAGAAGATCCGCAACTCCACTCCGCTTCGCCTTGTGTCCTTCTCCGAGCTCGCTGCCCTCGTCGCGCTCTTCGCCTCCGTCATTTATCTTCTAGGCTTCTTCGGCATCAGCTTCGTCCAGGCCGTCGCTCCCCGGAGTTCTGAGGTGGAGGTCGACGATGACTCCTCTCCGGCCTCTGCCGATACGCAGCAGCCCCTGGCTCCACCGCCGCCAACGATGATGATGGAGAAGCCGAACGACACTCCAGTTGACCGATTCATCATACGAGAAGGTCCGATCTCCACTCGCATTGCCTGTTTCCCTTCCATATCTCTCTCGGAAGACGACGAGGAGATCGTGAATTCGGTGATGGCCGGTGCGACGCCGTCCTACTCGCTCGAATCGAGGCTCGGGGACTGCCGGAGAGCGGCGGCGATCCGGCGGGAGGCGCTCCAGAGGACAACGGGGAAGTCGCTCGAGGGTTTGCCATTGGAAGGATTCGACTACGAGTCAATTTTAGGGCAGTGTTGCGAGATGCCAGTTGGATACGTGCAGATTCCGGTGGGGATCGCCGGACCTCTGCTTCTCGACGGCAAGGAATACTCGGTGCCGATGGCGACGACGGAGGGCTGCCTGGTGGCGAGCACCAACAGAGGGTGTAAGGCGATCTTTCTCTCTGGCGGCGCCACCAGTGTGCTGCTCAAGGATGGGATGACTAGGGCTCCGGTTGTTCGGTTCGGGTCAGCTAAACGGGCCGCCGACCTCAAGTTCTTCCTCGAGGATCCGGAAAACTTCGATACGATTGCTGTTGTTTTCAACAGGTTTCGCTATTCCCCTTTTAAGCATGCTTTTGAGATTATCAATTTCTTGTCAAATTCCTGTTTTCCATTTCTGTATTAAACTATTAGGCAAAAAGGTGATTTTCTCATGATCAACACTGGATACTTTTAATTTAAAGTTAGTTTGACTAATTAATCCGTCGGCTTGGGAGAACTATGCTATATAGCCTATAGCCTATATATGTATTCTTTTCTCATGTCAAATTCTAATCATTAGCGTCAAACTCAAGCGTATATCAGTACTCGTGCTGAGAATATGACGGCCTTGGTCTCCTGCATATGTTAACAATACAATACGCATGGTTTGAAAGTTTCCTCTTGATGTTACAACCTGTCAAAATTTTCTTTTGAAAGTTTGTACTTAAGGCTATTCCGGGCTTCCTTTATAAAGTTTCTCTTCATAATCACTGGTGGAATTTTTTTTGGTAATTAAGGACGGCTAATGCCCGATAATCACTGGTGGAATTTAAGTGGACACATTTGGGCCATCACAAAGCTATTGATTATCTGTGTTTGAGGCTCTAAACAAATGCTTTGATTGAATAAACATTTGTTTTGGTGCTAATTTATTGCAGATCAAGTAGATTTGCGAGGCTGCAAAGTGTAAAATGTGCAATAGCAGGGAAGAACTTGTACATAAGGTTCTGCTGTGGTACTGGCGATGCAATGGGGATGAACATGGTATCCAAAGGCGTCCAAAACGTCCTAGATTTCCTTCAGAGTGACTTCCCCGACATGGATGTCATTGGAGTCTCTGGTAAATTCTGTAGTCCTTGATGCAATACTATTCTTATCTCATTCAGTTAAAATCCTCATTTGGTGAAACATTTTTTGGGTCAGGAAACTTTTGCTCTGACAAGAAAGCATCAGCTGTGAACTGGGTGGAGGGAAGGGGGAAATCTGTGGTGTGTGAGGCTATTATAAGAGAAGATGTGGTGAAGAGGGTGCTGAAGACAAGTGTTGAAGCCCTGATAGAGCTCAACATTCTTAAGAACCTTGCTGGATCAGCCATTGCTGGTGCCTTAGGTGGTTTTAATGCTCATGCTAGTAACATTGTTACAGCAGTTTACATAGCTACTGGCCAGGATCCAGCTCAGAATGTTGAGAGCTCTCACTGCATCACTATGATGGAAGCTATCAATGATGGCAAGGACCTCCATATCTCTGTCACCATGCCTTCAGTTGAGGTAAAATCTTAAACTATGTTTATAAATCTCAATCATATAATAAAGCAAGTGAGTGTCAGAAATAGGAGTACTCTATGGTGCTAGGGTAATCAAAACGATGTTTCAAATTGTCTATCTACTATTGTGTCCTTAAAAAGCAGTGGCAGCACTAGTATCAACTGAGATCTATTGTTGATGTCTGCTGAATGTCAAAACTATAGTTAGTATCATGATCATGTAAAGATGCTAAACTGAATTTGATAGATGATATGCTATGGTTGATTCAATGGATCACGTGGTATTGAATATCAAAACTAAAATCAAAAGCAAATGCAATATAAAAAAAATGATGCTTTGGATGCTTTTGTTGTTAGTATTATTATATACTGAGTAAGTTCAGCTGCTTATGTACCTAATGCTGTTTTGGATTCTTTTGTTGTTAATATAAAGAAATCAAAGTGAAAATTTGATTCTCTACCTGATGTGACACTGTCTTCAATTACTCTGTAAACATCAGTTTCAAGAGATCCAGCCAAACTTGGTGGATTTCATCTACCCTGTACTTCTGTCTGTATGCTCACAAAATAATTGCCTGTGGGTCTCGTGGGTGCACTTTATTAGCTCTCTCCTGTTGCTTATCTTATTCAGATGGACTCGTGGTTTAAGAAATAATTCTATTTTGCCCAAATCTCCCTTGTTACACATTTGCTTGCATTTCTAAACTGTATTAAGATGTATCCACTCTTTATATGTTTAATTGATTTATTTACATGTCACATCCCATCCTTTCACTTTATTGATTTTACTGAATGATTACCACCTTATGTTAAGGTTGCCATTTGAGTAAGTCTCATTAAATCTGTCACCATGTTTCACATTTTTTTTTATGTAGGTGGGCACAGTTGGAGGTGGGACCCAACTGGCATCACAATCAGCGTGTCTGAACCTGCTTGGAGTGAAGGGCGCTAATAGTGAATCTCCAGGAGCAAACTCAAGGCTCTTGGCCACCATTGTAGCTGGATCAGTTCTGGCTGGGGAGCTCTCCCTCATGTCTGCAATTTCAGCTGGACAACTGGTTAAGAGTCACTTAAAATACAACAGATCAAGCAGAGACATAACCAAGCTGTCTTCTTAAACACTCTTTTGAAGTGTAAAAAATAAAGGGAAAACAGCAGTCCCAATTTCAGTCAGAATCTAAGGCTAAAAAAAATACCCCTCAAGAAAGTTTGGTTATATCAGAAAAGCAAAACATCACCCAAATGTAGCAGAAAAGAGATGTACAACACATTGTGTTTATGTTATGTGTGAGTGATAGAATAAGAGAGAAAATGGCGGTGGGGAAATTGGGAAGAGAAATCAAAGAAGATGATATGATTTGTGACCATGGGTTTTTGTGGGTGGTGATTTTGGATCAACCAAAAAAAACAAAGGTGTAGTGGGATCTTGTGTGTAGTGTGTTGTGTGTGTGATTTGTTGTTTTGCTGGTGAGAACTTGATAATCAGGGAGCCATGTGCAGTTGGGGTCCTCTTCCACTGTGCTTGCAACAGAGTGGAAAGAGGAAAAGTAAAAAGAAAAATAAGGCTCATGTGTTTATGGGGTAGAGTAGTTGGACTTGTCATCTGTGTTTTAAATTTTCTTTAACCATTTACTATTTGGTGTTTGTGTAGTAGTATATAGTTTTGTGTCAGTGACAGTTGTTTGGTGTAGATGGATCCAAGCAACTAGTGTTGAACTTTTGGGCCTTCTTTCAATTTGCTTGTGACTCTTTCTTTAGTGGTAGGTAATGTGGTATGTCCTTGGTATCTCTGAAAACCCTTAATAAATACTGTGTACTTTTGCCTCTCTCATCTCTTTACTTGAACTTGATTTTGATGTTCAACTGAAACCTAGAAATATCCAAGTACTCTACTGTATTTAAAATACTGTAATTTAAACACATAGCACCTCAAATTTACGATGTTAGAGATTCAGCGGTTGAGTAATCAATTTGCTAATTAAGAGGGAGGGACTAGATTTTGTTGAGCATCGTACGAATGTGTTGCCGTCATAAAGTCAGTGCAACTTAAATGCCCAGTGTAGATCAGGATCCAGGGTATTATTGCAGATAAGGTAGATTTTTCTCTTAAGAAGAGATCCTCCAAAAATTTCTTCAAAATGGAGAATTAAAAAACACATGTTTTATTTTATTTATCCTCCAACTCAAACAAGTTCTTCATTTTGTAGAACACTCTTTATTTGGAGAATTGGATGAAGAATTTATTGGAATAAAAAGTAGTCTATAATTATTCTCTAAAAGCCTCAATTCCTTTAAAACGGGAAAGCTCTTGGAAATGCTCAAGCAAGTTCAATACAACCTACCAAATTAAAGACATGATTGATGCATGAGGTGGTCCAAACACTGGAATCAATCACAGTAGAAAATCTAAGTGTGTATTTGGACATATGAGCACATTGTTGGCAGCTCATTTAACCAGACCCATCACGTGCATTCGGGCAACGTTCGTGGGTGTACCATGAGTAAATGTAAATCTATCACTTTGTATTCAACCAGGCCCATCATGTTTGTCTGGAGTTTTTCTTGTTTGTATTCTCTCATACCGGTTATTTGTTCGGCCTCTAGAGGTTTGGCATGAATTTTTTCTCCTGATAAAAAAAATCTATTACTTTGAGACTTTTATGTGTTTTTCTTTTCTTCTTTTCGCCAAAGAAAAAAAAAATAAGCAGCTACCATTTATCTCAACTATTTTACAACAAACCGTAAAAAATTTAAATATGGAAATAATTACAGACATGAAATCAAAAGAAGAAGAATACAATTCTCATAGCAGTATCTCACAAATTCATAGCACTTAAATTGAGGATTGAATTTGACCCAAGTGAAAAGTTGCAATATTTCTACTACACCAACTCATATCGCTAGAAGCAACTTCTGGCTAAGATGAAATTATGTGGCCCACATGGGGTGGCCTAATTGTAGGAGGCATGAGGAGATGTTGAGAGGTTTTAGATTTGATTCTTGTCTCCATCCCTTTTTTACCTGAGTGAAAAACCAAGTCTCATCATCTCTTCTACTATTAGGTTAAGCCGGTCGGCCCCAACTAGTTTAGGTAGATCCCTCGTTTAGTTTTTTTTTTTTGAGAATTGACCACTACACGTTAGGCTAAAGCTTAGGATCACTGATTATATATGATTGGCCCATTGGGCTGAGAAAAGGGGCCCAATAAGAGAATTTATTGAATTTATTAAAGAAAGCCTGAATTACTAAAAATCACTTTATGGCTTATAAAAAGAAAGAATGGACAGGTAGGGCTTTGCTTATGGGTCAGGAGGCCCGTCAAAGAGAGTTGATTGAATGGGCCCATGCTATATCTTCCTTCAAAAAAATGATTACAAAACCCAATAATAGTGATTACAAATAGGATGAGATCTTGATCGAAATATCATATGGTGAGATGAGTTAATAAATGTCTCTTCTTTCATAATTATAACAAAATGACTTCTTTCTTAACCAATCGATGGGTGACCCGACTAAATGGTGGTTGGTGGATAAGGGGGAGAAGGGAGGATAAAAAGGAGAATAAATGTTATATATGATCTCGATACTCTTACCATCCAATAATTTTGTATGAGTATAGTTTTGGAGATCGTGCATCCATATCCTGAGTATGTTGAGAACATATTTTCATTACTCATTACGGCAAAACCAGAGCATTAACCTAAAAAACATACAAGAACACAAAATTAAGGCATACACAACACAACCCACACATATTGCAAAAAACAAAGACATTGTGGAAACAAAACACTAAAACCAACTTCTAAACTCTACACCGACGTCTTACTTCCCCCCTCTTGTCTAACCTTGTTATACTCTAATATTAGCCCTTCACAAGGTCCTATCTTGCACCATATCATTTGTGAGGGTCAATACTCAATAGTGTAAGGTGTTGTTTAGAAACTTTCTTCCAACTCTTCTTAAGGAACTCTCTTCACCGGTAGAGATCCCTGAGGGTCAAACCCTCACACCTCCGCACTAGGACACTCAATTTTCTTTACTTCACATGCTAGTTGCAACAAAGTCTCGATTCAAGCGCCTTGTCCCTAATAATGGATACTCCAACCTTGTTACAACTTACAAATGACCTCATTTGGTCATGTCCGACCTCGTGTGCCCGCACATCTAATTAACACAACATCCTCATATCTGCAACCAATAATATATGCTCTTGTGCCTTTGTAAGCGACCAACACTTTGCCCCATACAGCAAAGCTAATTGGACAACCATCTTGTAGAGCTTACCCTTGCGTTTAAAATACACTTTCTTATCACACAAGACTCCCAAAGCTCACCTCCATTTTTGTCACCCATTTATCTAATTCTTGAGATTTGCATCATTCCCTTTGTCGCTTTGCATAAATGATTCTAGGTAACTGATCTCTGTTTCAATTCCACAACACACTAAAAAGTTTCTCCAAAGCCGAACCATGCATACTTCATCTATGATCCGCTCAATCTAATACCCTTTGATTCAAATGTCACTCTTCAGTACTTCTTTTTGTTGACCCTAGTTCTCAACACATCTACCAACACAATATCATAAACAAATAACATATATATATATATATATATACACCATGGGACTTTGCCTCGAGAATAGATCCATCACTATTGGTGTAAATCGACATGCACTTGGAAGGAATATATGCCTCCTCTTGGGGCATATATACATTGGTCATCACTCACCAAGTGCCGTTAAATATGTCCTAATTATAATTGTTGAATGATTAAATATAATCTCAAATATTTTTGGACCAAAAATCTTTTTTATCTCTTAAAATAATCCAATTTAATCCCATCTATTCACGACTGATATCCGCTTTTTAGGTAGGTTTTTAGTGTCTAGATATATTAGATTTAGTTGGTTTTTGTGCTAGAGTCTTGTGTTTTTTAGTCTTTTTGCTTTAGTTTTCGTATTTCTTTGAGATTCGGAAACTACGCATCTTTTATGTCTTTTTGTAGGAGTTTTGGAGCTTGAAAGAAGAATTTGGAGCATTGCAAGAGGAGGTGGACAAGCTAGGAGGAAGCCATAAGTGAGGAGCTAAGGAAGAAGGCCAAAGAGGAATGAAATCATGAAGAGAAGATGAAGATTAAGCGCTCAAGTAAAGTCATTGAAGATCAAGTTTGAGCTTAGAAAGAGATAGAGAATTTTGTTACAAGAACATAGGAAAAAGAATCGAGTCAAACGGAGTTGTAACGAATCTTCTACGCAAGTTTTACTCAAGCTCGACCCAACCAAGATTCAAGCTCTCAGGCACGACCCTATTGGGGTCGTGCTAGACCCATGGAGATTACCAAGCCTCAGGACCGACCCCTAGGGGGGTCGTGCACGACCCACTTTGGGTCGTGCATGGCGCCGACTCTCCCTTATTCCGAGATCTTTATGGATATATTCTATCTTTTATTTTAGGAAGTAGTTTTATCTTGTTTCCTAGTTTAATTAGGGCTCCTTTTCCTCTATAAAAAGGGGGCTCTCTCTAGTTTTTATTATTCATTCTTTGGGGGGGATATTAAGAGGAAGACTTGGAGGATAAGTTGGAGAAATTTGTAAGACATCTTTGTTTTTATTTGAATTTTCGGTTTGTTTCTATGATCATGTCTTCTTCTTTCTTTTCTATGAGTGAGTAGTTTTCTTAGATTCTAGGGTTGGGTGAAAACCCAACACAATCATGCATGTCTAAACTTGAATTCATGACTTGAATGCTTGAAGATTATATCTTTCTATCTTGTGCTTAAATCCTTTGCGAAAGTTGAGACATGTCTTGCAATTAACCTAAAAGCGAAAGTGTAAAGTTGATTGCTTTGACTAGTTCTAATAGGATTATTTGCGAAAGTTGATATTCCTAGGTTGAAGGATAGATAGAGAGTTGTTTAATTTGCGACAGTTGATTGAATAACTTGAATTGTTTGCGACAGTTGACTTTTCTATGATCTAGATTGCATGATAGTTGTGAATTCTCGTTGAAAGCATGTGTGATTGTTGTTGTGGTAGCCCTAGCCCTAGGATTGCCTTTTATATTTGATTAACTCTAGCTAATTTGCATTAAACTCGACCCACCGAAAGTCGTGCTCGAGATCTTGTGTGTTTGTGCCCCTTCGTGTTTATTTTGCTTTTCTTAGTTTATCAACTATTCTTTGGCCCTAATCTCATTCCCGTGGACGAACCTGACTCCGCTATACTCAGCGGGGTCTTGAATATAAATTTATTTGTTCAAGAAACCCTTCAACAAATTGGCGCCGTTGTTGGGGAGTGAGCAATAGTGCCCAAGAGCAATAGTGCCCAAGTTTAGTTGATATTTGGGGTTTGGGACTAGCCCTTACCCTTTTGTTTTTATTTAATTTTGTTTTCTTTGTTTTTGTTCGCAGTATATGCCATCTCGTTCTTCCCGGAGAACTCTTGAGATTGACTACTACAGCGAACCTGAGAGGTCCTTCCATAGACGTTTGAGAGAACACCGAGCAATGGGTGACGCCGAGACTCTTGCTCAAAAAATGGAGGAACTCCGCACTCAGATGCAGCGCTTGCAAGCGGACCGAGATACTCAGGCCGCCAATGCGCAATGATTCCAGGAGCAACTGAACGCTATCCCAAGGAATGCCAAGCAATACATGCACCCAGAACTGAGGGTGCCCGAATCGGCGATAGTGCTCCCAAAGATCGACCGCACTTTTGAGATTAAATCTCACTTCATATCCTTAATCAAGCGTTCTCAATTTGAGGAAAAACCCACTGAATGCCCAATGGAGCATATTAAGAACTTTACTGATTTATGTGACACTATTGCTGCTGACCGTGTCTCATTTGAATATGTTCTCTTGAAGGCGTTTAAGTGGTCTCTTGCAGGAAAAGCTTTGAGTTGGTTGGAGTTTGCCACCAAAGTCCATTACATCGTGGAGAGAGTTGCATGATTTATTCATGACCAAGTTCTTTCCACCGGCAAAAACAACGGAGCTTAGGAAGCGCATCACCTCCTACCATCAACTTCCCAATGAGACGCTTGTGGAGACATGGGAACGATTTCAAGAGCTCTACGCCAATGCCCTACTCATGGGCAACCTCCCTATGTACTCCAAGAAATTTTCTTTCAAGGCATTAATGCGGCTACCAAGGATCGCATTAACCTTCACACTGATCGTGGGTTCATTGAGATGACTCCAGATGAGGCATGGGCGCTATTGAACAAGCTAACCAACTATGATGCCATGTATGGAACCCAACAATCTAAGCCCACAAAGAGGAGGTTGTATGAACCACAATCCGAGGTGGTTGATCAGGATGTGAAAGTCCAATTCATGCAAGATGAAATCAATCGTCTGAAAAAGCAAGTAAGTTACTTCAAATCTTTTTCATCTTGTCAAGAATGCGGGTCTTCCGCCCATACTACTTCCAATTGCACTAACTTGCAGCAAGTGAGAGCCGATGAGGCCTATGAGGCGAACTACATGAGAGGTTCCTATAGGAACCAAAACATTTATGCAGGGAGGAACAATGCTCAACCATCTTGGGGCAATTCCAATTATGACCAATTCAAGCAACCCCAACAAGAGCAACGTCCCCCTCTCTACCATCCTCCGGGTTATCAAGAGCCACCATCATGGGTGCAAGGGCTGCAAGAAGGAATCAATGGCGTCCGAACATCAACGAAGTCCAGAACGGGATCAACGAAGTACGAGCTGAGCTTACCACACAAATGAAAGGTGTTCATGCTAGGTTGGGAGAATTTGATTCATGGAGGAAGAACGTCGATTCCCAACTTGGACAACTAACTACTCAAATCCCGAGACCTCACGGACAACTCCCGGGCCGTCCCGAAGAGAATCCTAGAGGCCAAGCAAGCAATGGGGAAGTCCGAGCCATGCACCTAAGGAGTGGCAAGGCGTTGCCCGAGCCAACCGAGCATAAGGAGAAGGAGCAAGCCTCAGGACCGACCCCTTCAGGGTCGTGCAAGACCCCCTTAGGGTCGTGCATGACCCCCTTGAGGGTCGTTCCTAAAGGTGATAATAATGAGGAAGAAGAGGTGATCGACCCTCCAAGGGTCGAGCTTGACCACCCTTCGCCAGGTAAGTCTTCTAACCCTTCTCTTTCCATTCAATCTCCATCTAAAGTACTTCCTTTCCCTTCTAAGAAACCCAAAGACTCAACGGAAGGTAAGTTCAAGCGCTTTGTTAAGTTGCTTCAAGGCTTAAATCTTTCCATTCCTTTCGCTGAGGCTTTGAATGAAATGCCTGCTTATACTAAATTCTTGAAGGAGATCTTATCTAGAAAGCGATCAATCTTAGAGCTGCATAATGAGGTCCATACCATAAAGCTCCCTGAAAAACTCGGTGATCCAGGTAAGTTTGCAATTTCAATTGGTATTGGAACTCACCGTTTTAAAGCTCTATGTGATCTAGGTGCCAGTGCTAGTTTATTACCATTATCTATCTGGACCAAGGCTAACATGGGACCGCTAGAACCCATCAATATGAGGTTATATATGGCGAACGAATCCTGTGTAATAGCAACTGGAGTCGTTGAGGATGTCCCTGTTAAGGTTGGCAAATTTTTTGTCCCAAACGACTTCATTGTTCTAGACATGCCCGAGGACCCTGTGGTGCCAATCATTCTTGGAAGACCATTCTTAGCCACTACAGGGGCACGAGTTGATGTTAGAAAGGGACTACTCACATTTGACATTGGGGAAGAGAAGGTCGAGTTTCGCTTCAATACTGTTGCGAATGAGGTCGTTAAAAGCATCAACGAAGAGCCTACCGAACCCCCATGGTGGGTCGGTACCAACCATTCTCCGAAAAATCACGACGCTGTGGGTGACAGGCACGATACCGAGGCATTCCTTGATCTAGTGGGGTCAGTAACGACCCACATACCCTCGGTAACGACTCCTCCTCAAAGTAACAAAGGTAAGTCTTCTTGTTCTTATCCAATTGATTCTGATCATGATCCTTTCTCCTATTCTCGTTCTATATTAGATCCTACTGTTAGTCATATGAAGGAGTCAAAACCTCCTTGGTCTTCGGATTTTACTAACCCTGTTGTAGGACTTCCAAACGTTCTTATTAACGATAGAGGACCAAATATCTTGGAGACAAGCTTTGAAGCTTCTCCATCTAAGTATGGGGTTTCCCATGATCCCGACATAGCTGGATGGAGGCCGCCTTGATGAGCTAAGATAAGTTGTCAAGCTAATGACGTTAAACAAGCGCTTACGGGAGGCAACCCGCTCTTTAGTTAGTTTTATTATTTTTATTTTTATTTTATTTTATTTTTAGATTAGGTTCTTTTTCTAACCTTCCTTAGACTAGGATAGAATACATATTTTCGGCATAGAATTTTGTGGGATTTTTGCAGGGTCCTAAGCTTCAACCACTCCATCTTCACCATGATGAGCTCCATCTTCTCTCCAACCTTTCAAGAGTTCTTTGTGAGTTTTCTTCTTGTTTTCTCTTTACTTTTTCATATCATTTTCATGCATGGGGACATTGCATGATTTAAGTATGGGGTAGGGGAAGAATAAAACTCACATGTTGTACATAATTGAGTATTTGCTTGTTTGCTTGATTGCTTGTTTGTTAGTTTGTTTTGTTAAGAAAAAAAAGCTTTGAAAAAAAATTGAAAAATGTCGAAAAATCCAAAAATATTTGCTTCTTTGTTTTAGGATAGAAGAATGCTCCATCTTAGATGTCCTATGATGAGAACTAATTTTCATGCTTATCATATAATTCCTTTGGCATATTTAGATAGTATAGCCTAAGTCTTGAGAAATTGCTTTTTGATTGTGAAAATTGACTTGTGATGAAATTGAGCATATGTGTCTTGAGTAGAAGTAATTGCAATCCAACAAAATTGTTACCTAGTGAGGAATTTTGGCCTTATAGGGAGACCTTCACTAAAAATCCCTCTTCTTTCTTGTGTGATTTGCTCTCTATATGCATATATATCTCTTGTCATTGATATGGTTATCTATTTCTTGAAGCCGCTATGAGATCGTTCATGCATGTTAATTATGATTAAAAACTTATTTTTCATAAGCCACTTTTTATCTTCTCTTTTACCTACCTTTACATTATCCTCTTTTTGAAGCCAAGTTGAGCCTTAAGCCTCTTATTTTTAGGTCCACAAAATTATTCCCTAGTCAAGATAAGCTTGACCCTATCCGGGGATTAGGACTTAGTATTGGTTGTTATAGTTTTGTTGAGTGAGATTGTTTGGTTCAAATGTGGGGTAATTATGGGTTGGGAAAAGTTTTAAAACAAAATCTTGCAGTTTGTTATGTAAAAGGAGTTTGGTTCCCTGAATGCACTTACAAAAGAGTTGAAAAAAAAGATATCGATATCGATCTTCCATAAAAAAAATGAAAATCATAAGGGAGGAAAAGAAAGAAAGCAAAGTGTTGAAAGTGAATAATGTGCATGAGCCAAATTTTCCTAATTGTTTTTGAGCAAGAAAAGTTGGGATTTAAAAGGGTTGAAGAAATAAGTGAGTTTGAGCATAATGTTTGAGTAAGTTTGGTAAAAGATCTTTTATGAGAGCTTTGGTATTGTGTGAGTTCTTAGGAGTCTTTGATTCCCGGATATTATTAGCACCACATAGCCAAATATTTCCCTACCTAATGTTATTACCAAGCCCCATTACAACCCGGCCGAATGGAGTCTTCTATGAAGATTTCATTGAGCCTAAGTTCTTATGATGATTGGTGTGTTTTGACTTCTCTAGGTAGAGAGATTGGTGATATAAATCTCAATGATAAAGTTGATGTTGTATAAAGATTGAGATGAGAGTTGATTTAATAGCCTAAACACATGAGAGATGAGTGAAACACATTAAAAATCCCTTGTGAGGTTGAATTGTGATTGCTTAAGCTTGAGACTCATACATATGTGATGACGTTAAAATTGCTTGTCTACGTTTTCACTTGTGCTTAAAATGTTTTGACAAGGGCTATGCTTGAAGATTGTGTTATTGGTCTTGATTTTGTATGATTATTGCTTGAGGACAAGCAAGTCTAAGTATGGGGTATTTTGATATCCGCTTTTTAGGTAGGTTTTTAGTGTCTAGATATATTAGATTTAGTTGGTTTTTGTGCTAGAGTCTTGTGTTTTTTAGTCTTTTTGCTTTAGTTTTCGTATTTCTTTGAGATTCGGAAACTGCGCATCTTTTATGTCTTTTTGTAGGAGTTTTGGAGCTTGAAAGAAGAATTTGGAGCATTGCAAGAGGAGGTGGACAAGCTAGGAGGGAGCCATAAGTGAGGAGCTAAGGAAGAAGGCCAAAGAGGAATGAAATCATGAAGAGAAGATGAAGATTAAGCGCTCAAGTAAAGTCATTGAAGATCAAGTTTGAGCTTAGAAAGAGATAGAGAATTTCGTTACAAGAACATAGGAAAAAGAATCGAGTCAAACGGAGTTGTAACGAATCTTCTACGCAAGTTTTACTCAAGCTCGACCCAACCAAGATTCAAGCTCTCAGGCACGACCCTATTGGGGTCGTGCTAGACCCATGGAGATTACCAAGCCTTAGGACCGACCCCTAGGGGGGTCGTGCACGACCCACTTTGGGTCGTGCATGGCGCCGACTCTCCCTTATTCCGAGATCTTTATGGATATATTCTATCTTTTATTTTAGGAAGTAGTTTTATCTTGTTTCCTAGTTTAATTAGGGCTCCTTTTCCTCTATAAAAAGGGGGCTCTCTCTAGTTTTTATTATTCGTTCTTTGGGGGGGAGATTAAGAGGAAGACTTGGAGGATAAGTTGGAGAAATTTGTAAGACATCTTTGTTTTTATTTGAATTTTCGGTTTGTTTCTATGATCATGTCTTCTTCTTTCTTTTCTATGAGTGAGTAGTTTTCTTAGATTCTAGGGTTGGGTGAAAACCCAACACAATCATGCATGTCTAAACTTGAATTCATGACTTGAATGCTTGAAGATCATATCTATCTATCTTGTGCTTAAATCCTTTGCGAAAGTTGAGGCATGTCTTGCAATTAACCTAAAAGCGAAAGTGTAAAGTTGATTGCTTTGACTAGTTCTAATAGGATTATTTGCGAAAGTTGATATTCCTAGGTTGAAGGATAGATAGAGAGTTGTTTAATTTGCGACAGTTTATTGAATAACTTGAATTGTTTGCGACAGTTGACTTTTCTATGATCTAGATTGCATGATAGTTGTGAATTCTCGTTGAAAGCATGTGTGATTGTTGTTGTGGTAGCCCTAGCCCTAGGATTGCCTTTTATATTTGATTAAGTCTAGCTAATTTGCATTGAACTCGACCCACCGAAAGTCGTGCTCGAGATCTTGTGTGTTTGTGCCCCTTCGTGTTTATTTTGTTTTTCTTAGTTTATCAACTAATCTTTGGCCCTAATCTCATTTCCGTGGACGAACCTGACTCCGCAATACTCAGCGGGGTCTTGAATATAAATTTATTTGTTCAAGAAACCCTTCAACAACGACCGAAAAGAATAAGTGATTTTTGGCTAAAATTTATGATATGTACGATGAAGTAATCGTTGGAGAATACAAAATCATTGGTTCCTTATAAGATTTATACTATTGTAATCTATTAGAACAATAGGCCCAAATGTATGGCCCAATCTATAGACCCAATAATGAAATGTACATCTATCCTAGAATATAGAATCTTCCCTTTTAGCTATATATATATACACACCATGGAATGAAATCAAGGAAGATTAATCTAAATTTTCCTCTTTTTCATTTTATACTATGACATCAGATAAAATGGACAAATGACCTTATCCTTAAAATATCTCCCATCAAAAACTAATTCCAGATCCAGAAAAGGCCTCACCTTTTTTGCCTTTCCACACTAAAACAAGAAACTTTCCCTATTTCCATGGCTTTAATTCATCAAAACACCCATTCTTCCTTCTCATCTTTTTTCTCACTTCATTATAGTGAAGTTATCTTCTAAAAATTCTCCCCTTTAATTTGGAAGTGTCAAGTCACACCATACTTAAAGACCCATGGTCTCTTCTCCTTTGTTAATCGGTCAAAACCTTTCCCACCAGCCCTGCTTGATGGAGCACCCAATCCAGTTGTTCAAGAGTGGCACACCAAAGATCACATGGTGTTGGCCATTCTCACAAGATCATTCGCGGAATCACTTCTTGCCTAGGTTATGGACTACGCAATTACAATCGATGTTTGGTCTACCCTTCACAATCTCTTCTCCACCCGTTCTAGTGCTCAAATTGTGCACACTAAGCTACATCTCGCTTCTCTAAAGAAAGGATTTGAGCGAATCACAAAATTCTTCAACAAAGACAAGGCCCTCATTGTCCTTCTTGCTAGAGTCGGTCATCCAATCTCTAATGAAGATTTCTCCACTTTCCTCTTAGATGGACTCAACAGTGTGTATGATTCGGTTATGAGTTCCTTATCCACCCAACCCTTCCTTACTAATTCTACCCAAATAATTTCTTATCTGCTCATAGATGAGTCTCACCTCACAAGGCAAACCCAAAACCTCCAAAAAAACATCTCTATGAACAACACTACATCAATGATGGAAGCCAACAATACCTCCTCTAGCGTGGTTGTGGAAACTTGCGCGGTCATGGAAATTCAAGAGGCAGGGAGCATGGATGTGGACTTGGCACCCCCTTTACTAGCGAACAAGATTCTTGCCCCACCTTTCAAGTATGCCAAAAACTAGGCCATACAACCCTCAAGTTCTGGTATCGGTTTGACCATTCCATACAACCATTACCCCTTCCAAACTTGCAAAATCATCAAGCCAATATGACTTCCTAATCAAATTGGTATCCAACAGCGCCGCCACCCACCACTGTACACCCAACCTCACCAATCTCAAGCTCGACAATTACCGCCATGATGGATCGGATCGGGTTTCTCTAGGCGATGACTCACAAATCTCAATACAAAATCACGGGTCCTCCTTCTTACGCTCTAATAATCGTGCTTTTAAACTTACTCATCTTCTATGTTCTCATAAAAGTAGCTTTTTGTACATCAATTTTTCTTGATAACAAGGTATATTTCAAATTTCACTCACACTTCTTTCTTTTGAAGGATGCACAAACACGAGAAACACTTCTTCAAGGGCCCGTTAAGAATGGTCTCTACAACTTCCCGACCTCCACATATCCACCACCGTCACCCCCTTTTGATGAGGTATTTCTAGTCACATTATACTTATCAAAGAATCTTAACAAACAAACTTATGTACTTTGTAAGCAAGAGTCTATCCCACATGGACTTGTGTATTTGTATGCTTACTTGTATGTCAACTATGAGAAAAAAAAGGGGGAGAGTGATTGTCTAGAAATATGAACTAACACAAGCAAACAAAGTAATAACAAATACGAGAGTTGATGAAAATATGAATGAGAAGTATGTCTGATTAACCAACATCCACTTGCAAACTCAATTAACGATCATTGAAAACCCTAACTCTATTCCTCTTGAATAACTTATTGTGGAAGTGATTATTCCAATCCCTTCAATCAAGTAGTAATTAGATCAACTAGACTCTAAAACACTTATTATCAATCAACCTAGAAACCATCTAGATCAATTCAATAATAGCAATGAATGTCAAGGAAATCAATAAGAACAATTGAATTCTCCACAACCCTCCTAATAATGCTCCTCTACCTCTCTTATACCCAACGAGCCTACATGCTTCACTAAAGCATCGAAATTCTCCGAGTAGCGCTCGACAATGAATGCTGAAATTCAGGCTCTTCTCCAAACTCAAACATGGACCCTTCTCCTAAAACATTCCTCCTCCAATGTTCTAGGTTTAAAGTGGGTATTCAAAATAAAATGCCAAGCCAATAATGGCCAAATCGATCAAGTGATGAAAAGTAAGATTAGTTGCCAAAGGATTTCATCAACGTCAAGGACTCGACTATGACAAAACTTTTAGTCTCGTAGCAAAACCCTCTACTATCCGACTCCTTATCTTGGCAAAAATGCAACGCTGGTCGGTTCGTCAACTTGACATCAATAATGCTTTCTTACACAGGGACCTTGGACAAAGATGTTTTCATATGTCAACATCCAAGTTTCATTGGCACACTGAATTACTTCCTAGGCATTGAGGCTCATTGTACATCGGATGGCATCTATCTCTAAGAAACAAAATACATTAAAGACTTGGTCCTTTGAGCCCAGATGGAACATTCAAAATCGGTCCAACACCAATGGCAACTACTTTCGTCTCTGACACTTCTGAATCACCACCCTTCTTTGATCCTTACAAATACAGAAGCGTAGTAGGTAGACTTCAGTATCTCACATTTACCAGGCCGAATATCTCCTTTGTTGTCAACCACTTATGTCAATCCATGCATCAACCAACAAAAAAAAATTGCCAAGGTGCCAAGAGAATCCTCTAATATCTGAATGGCACTACTATAAAAAATTCCTCTCTTCGAATCCCAACAACGTGATTTCAGCGTACTTAGACGCTGACTCGGCAGTGATCCATCCAATCGAAGATCCAGTAGTACATATTGTATCTTTCTCATATCATCCTTGATATCATGGACCTCAAAGAAACAACCGACCATCTCTCGGTCCTCAACGGAAGTCGAATATCGAGCAATATATGGCTTTCACCACTGTGAAATTCTATGGTTACAGTCCCTCCTTGCTGAGCTCAAGATTGATCTTTCGACTCCACCAGCCCTCTGGTATGACAACCTTGGATCCACGTATTTGGCTGTCAATCCCGTTCTCCATCAACAGATTAAGTACCTAAGCGTGGACTATCACTTCATCAAAGAAAAGGTCAAAAATAAATCACTCCTTCATCTCCTTCATCTCCTCCAAGGATCAAAAGGCAGATTTTCTAACCAAAGCTCTTCCACGCTTTCTTCTACTTCGATCACAACTCGAGCTTCACTCGACTCAGATCGCAAAGGCGTAGTAGCAAAATAGGCCGAAATATTGTATGACCCAATCTATAGACCCAAAATTAAAATGGACATCTGCCCTAAAATCCAGAATCTTCCCTTGTAGCTATATATTTTATTATACACATCATGGAATGAAATCAAGGAAGATTAACCTAAATTTGCCTCTTTGTCATATTATACTAAAATCTCGTATGTATAAACAGGTTCTATCTCTCATGAATGTACTTTTGTATTCTCCCATTTGCATTCGAATGTGTAGATTTGGGACTACTTAAGAAAAGAAGAAGAAGAGAATTTCCAGGATATCCAACTAAATTTGTGTTAAATGTGAAATTGAAAACAGCTAGAAATTATGTAACCATCAACTAGTGACATATTTAATTGATTAATTAGAGGTTCCTCTCGCACAAGTTGCGGCTTGAGTGAAGGCTACTTAATTGTCTGTCCAATTGCTAGCTGTTCCCTTTTGAATTTTGGTCCATCAACCTCTACCTCTTCTCATGTTTATGTATCGCCAAACCCTTTTCCAGATTAAAGGACGAGATCCTACCCTTTCGAGTTAAAGAGGAGGCAAATTCATATATTTCAATATTAATTGAAAATAAGTGCTATATATATATATGTATATAATAGTCAACTTGCCTTTGTAAGAATTAATATTTAATCATTCCTGTTTAATCAACAATTCGTCAGGTGAACTGGATCCATGCTTTTGTTTTTCTTGAGGCGTGAAGGACCAAAAGAAACTTAAGGTACGTAGCTTGAAGCCAGATTAAGCTGCCCCTTGATACGTTGACCCTTTACATAAACCAAAGGGTTAAACTCTTTAACTGAACGTGAATGTCCCTTGGGTTTAATTAGGCTATGCACGTACTGAATTGGTCTTTTAATTAACCTCACCCCAATTGTTCCATGAAAGGTACTTAGCCACTCGCCCCACATGCCCAAATTGCACACAAGTGGCGCCCTAATGACCCTCTTAGTTCCAGATTTACATTTTTAGGGTTACTATATATATATATATATATATTTTGTTAACCAATATAACTATATATGCATCTATTTGTGTATAATGCATGAGACGCTCTCCTAGTATAGAATACCTTCCAAATTTCTAAGCCCAGACCCCCCCCCCCCCCCAAAAAAAATCCCTCTCATTACATCTTATTATCCAAATTTCGATCATTCAGTTTTATTTTTCCTTGATTAGATCGATTAATGTAGTGTTGTACGAAGCAATCCTAGCTAGCTCTTGTATTTTGATCGATTTATCTGTGTTTTCTGCATGGAGGAGATCGATCGATCCATCGAACGAGAAGCTAGCTAGCTAGCTAGCTAGCAGTGGTCAGCTCGGAGATGCTCATGCAATATGGAACGTTAAACAAGTGTATAGGTTAAAGTTTGTACAACTTCTTAGTTAGTTGTTTTCTAAATATAAAGATAGTTAGAATTTTACGTGCTATTCCTTTCCATCACCTAGATGCATGCATGCTTTGTAACGTATATTAAGTTAATGTATCTCTTAATACTTTTGAGTTGTACGTATGTTGTTAGTACGTACGTCGCTAGCTGTATATGAGCATGTCCGAAATCAGTCATTTTTTTATTCCTTTTAAAAAAAAACAATTGTAGTTTTTGCCATTCTTTGTGTGTGCGTATGAATTTTTGTTAGTCCTATGAAACATATAATAACTGGAGGAATATATGTTAGTGGTTTTTGTTTGATTCAGAGGTGGTCAAGCTAGATATGGAACGGACCAGGTCTATAACAATGTGGGTATGGATGGACAAGCAAATTTGAGGTGAGTCTTCCAAATTCACATACTCCGTTATTGTTAGTCCTTTTTATATATTTGAATGCCAAATTGGCAATTCATTTACCTTCTTTATTAATGAAGTTTACAAAAAATAGTTGATCTCTCTCTCTCTCTCTCTCCGCTAGGGTTTGGGCATATTCATATATAGGGCCAGGCTGACATCAAACGGGCCCAGATACTAAATGGGCTGGGCCTTAAAGAGGATATATGTCCAACTACATACAACCCAGTGACTATATTTGTTTCCTCATTTTAGTATTTTACCCTTTTTGTCGTTGATAAAAAAAAGAAAGAATCGATGGATCATACATTTCTGATAGATCGAGAGACTAAGTGAGGCTCGGTAGCTAGAAAGACCGACATGTAGAAACAAAACATTTAAGTACTACTAAGTTGATTATATTTCTCTCTCGTCTTCTCTAAATCATAATGACCCACCTCAGTATAAGGCCGATAAGTCTAATTTAGGAGTAACGGATTCACTCATAAGTTTAGTATATTCCATCTATATGGATCAAATTTTAGGGATTTTAATAAGAGTGAATCACATGCCAACTTAACTTGCTAGAGCCGCTCTATGTTTGAACCGAAATTGTGTTGCCTATTTAAGGTGTGGCCGGAGATTTCTACTCATACGTAATTCCATGTGGCCAAGAAAAACCAAATTTAAATATTTATGAATGGAACCTTAACACCACAGACAACTTGTGATTGGTTTCTTGTCAATATCTTTTTCTTTTTTTTTTGGTTATGAGAGTCGAATCGGGAATCTCTTGGTACTATCCTTAGAAGCTAATTAACCGCTTGACTAAATGTCCAAAGGCGGTTTCTTGTCAATATCTAATGTCCGAATCAATAGGGCTTAATTTTAGTCGATGCTAAGAGCCATGCCAACTTTTTCCTGCACTGGATAAACATAGTCATATAAACCATACATGCGTTATGCATATTAATAAAATACTTATTATTTAATACCACTAAACTTCCGGCCGGCCGAAAAGTTAATAATTTGATGTTCTTTGATAACTTATAGAATTGGGGAAAAATATCAACTGTCATTTTAATTGTACTATAATTTCTTTTATTGAAATGAGTTAGTACCGACATTTTCTGTTTCTACTACCAGAAGATTGGGGTGTCCGTCTCGATCACTTATCAAATTTTAAATCTTAGTAAGTACTACGTACATGCTTAGTGCCTTAGTGGCATAGTTCCTGTATAAAAAAGGCGGTTTTTTGCGCACTTTGAAATTTGGGATATACATTCTCGTATAAGTAGGTTTGTAATCAGCACACAAAAAATCAAATTTTATAAAAATCATAAACGGATTCAGAACCTGTACAAAATTTAACACCCGGTTTGATAAAAACCTCTAGTAAAAAACCAGATTTTATGTACATAGTAATATTACGTATACCATCATTATGGGCGATTTTCGAATCCGCACAACTTAAACCCGGTTTTAAAAAATACATGTGTGGATGCTTAACCCCCGTACATATTAGAGTGCGCATCATAAAAAACAGTGTTCGCTTAGTACCAACTTTTTTTTTTCCTTTAGAAAAGTACATACATAGTGGAATAGTTGCTGTATAAAATATATAATCAGCCCATTGGACCAAAACAATAAATTTAATCACCGTCCATATATATATATATATATATATATTTTTGTTGTATGTACATTGGTAAAATTTATTTTTTCCCTTTTGAACCTTTGTATATGTTATCCTAAGAACACGATTAGTTTTTCTACAAAGTGGCCCTTGGAAGTTCAAATAAAGCAATTAAGAAAAATAGATAATACAGGTAAAAATAGTTATGCATTTATTAGTGGTATACGCTAGATCCAGATGGTTTGACTTGCATGCTTCACTCCTCCTACACGTACCGAATATACATGTCCGAAAAATAATACGAAGGGTCCAATTAGAGGTGTCAAACGGGTCGGTCAGGTCGGGTTCGGGTTCGTTAATTTCGGGTTCGGGTTGAGTCGGGTTCGGGTCGTAATGAGTCACCGGTCAAATCGGGTCGGGTCATTGCGGGTTGTCGGGCGGGTCAGGTCGACCTAACAGGTCAAGAAAATTGATTTTTTTACAATTATTAAAATATTTTTTATTTAAAAAATGATATTTAACAATAAATCTATTATTTTTATATATTTCAATAATAAAATATATTATAATTTTCAAAATATATTAAATATTCTTAAAATATAAAAATTGGGTCAACCCAACGGTTTTTTCGGGTTTGAACCCAACGGGTTTCGGGTTTATCAGTTCGGTTTATTTTGGGTTTCGGGTTTAAATTTTCGGGTCTTGACCCTAAATTTTTCGGGCGGTTCAGGGCGGTTTTTCGGGTCGGGTCAGCTTTTGACAGCTCTAGGTCCAATTGATCACGAAGTATGTATAATTAGAATGGAAACAGATCTAGTTTATTTTAAAGTCATAACATATTAATAAAAACGATATTTCTATCCAACGCTCGAAGGGTAGAGGATAAGAATCCAATTTTAGAAATATATCATGAATTTTGTATTTAGAATGTTTTTGATTATTTTTTTAAAGGATTTAGACTTTTCTATCTAGGATTTTAGTTTCTATATTAGGATTCTTATCTTATATCCTAAGGTCATAGGTTAGAAAAACCGTAATAAAAATAGTGAAAATTAAATAAGTTTGTTCCTCCTCAAGTATTCTTTATGCAAATATATATATAAATTTTCCTTGAGGAATGTCTTTGTATTATGTCAATATAAATAAGACATAAGTCCTTGGAGTATAAGTTAGGATATTTGTGTAATAGTGAGACTACCTCTACGATTAAAATTGAGGTTATCTAACAATGAGACTGTCTCTAAAATTTAGAAAGAAGTGACGAGGCAAATTGAAGGACCGTTAGTACTTATGAGTCCCCGACTTAGAGTTAAATACGTAGTGGAAAGTTTAAACAGGAAATAACGTACCAAGACTTAAACACAGTGATGTATAGTGGAAACTCCTTGTAAACCAACTAGTTTACTTAGAGAAAAACCACTCCCTTCCGAGCTTCTCACTCGGTCGGATTTCAAGAGTACTTATACTCGCTCTATTGATTTCTTGAGTGTTTATAAAGCTCTCCCGTGTACAAATTGAACTCTACAACCTTGAACCACGCTCTACCTTTGTCTCTCACACTCTCAATCTCACGCTATGCTTAAGAACACTTGACTACACCACTTGTACAAATCTCTCGCATAAGTCTTCTTCACTACTCGTACGAATCCCACGAACGAGTCACTCGAACAACCAACTATCTCTCACAAAATACACAAGAAGCTCTCTTTTTCCTCTCACAAGATATGCAATGTAAAACCCACGACCTTCAAACCTAAAAACACTGAGTATTTAAGCTAGAAGTCTTGATTGAGTGTGATACTATTTCCTATTCGGTTAAGGAAATAATATCGCACATAATCGTACAAAATCTATCCTAAAATAACATTTTATGCTCAAAGGAAAATCACACAATCTTCATACACATTCTTCTGATTTTCTTCTCTTATTTGTGTTGATTTTCTCCATTAATAAATACTCCAACTGGCCTGGATCAGATCGACGCTTTCCTACCTAAAATAGTTTCTTGTCAGTTGTCCTTTGTCAACGACTTCTTCATGAAGCTTGATGTCCCTGACTCCCAATTCAACTTTTGTGTCGCTGACTTCTCTTCGAGTTTGGAATCATCAGACACGACTTTTCCAACAATATTTACTCACCAATTATCCTTGTTAGTGACTTCTTCATCAGAACTTGTGGTCCGCTGTGTGCAGCGCGACACGCCTGGCTCGCACTAGAACCTCATGTGGTGACGCCGGGTTGGCCTGACGCTATCACGACAAGACTCGAGTCTAGCATGTTGCGGGCTAGGCCTGTTGGCACGGGAGGACTCAAGTCTGGCATGGATCGAGCGTCCGGGGCCATGGTGTCGATGGTGAGGCGGACCACGCACCTTGGCATGAGTGGTACGGAGACGCGGTTAGCCCAAGGGGGGCTCCATGGTCTCGGGATCCTCGGAACTGGGGCAGGTAAACATCAAATGGACTGACGCTTAGCAAACCAAGAAAGAAGAGTGTCATTTTAGGAAGACACAATAGCGCGATGCATAACAATGAGTGTCCGAGCACCCATTCCAATCCACGTTAGTATAAGTAACCAAATTTGGTGAATCAGAGGGAGAGATGGTGATGTCAAGGCTAGAAGTACTATGAACATATCTGATGATGCGTTTCAACGAAACAAAACAACTTTCATGCGGATCATGCATATCATGCATAATTAAGAAAATTTACTGAATATCATATGACATGTCAGGTTTGGTGAAAGTAAGATACTGAAGAACACTTGCAAGACTCCTATAAAGAGTAGGATTGGCCACATGAGGCTCGACGGAGCCACTACATTTAATGCTTGTGTCTATTGGTGTGATATCAAGTTTGCAGTTAGACATGCCAACTGCAATAATTTTTCGAGCATACTTGTCTTAAGTTAAGAACATACCAGAAATAGAGATGCCCAGAAAGAAAGAGAGAGGATCAAATTAAAATCCTTCATAGCAAACACGCGGTTATGCAATGTAATGATGTCCCTAGCAATAAATAAGGTACCTTTCTCAGCTTGCTCCTCTCCTATCTTAACCGAGGGAGTTGGTGATGCTTTTATTTAAGGGACTACAACAGAAACTTCTTTTCCTTATCCATTGTGATGCCTTCCGTTGTGGTTTGATTTTCATGAATCGTTACTGTCTATTAAGTTAAAAATACGGTGTATATGACAATAGTTAAAATATGATAGAAGATTTAGATGGATTTATATATATAGATATGCTAAAGTGATATTTCTAACCTATGAGACATGTCTTAAGACATAATAAGCGTAAATGGAAATAAAATAATAAATTATATCATTTAAGATTTTTTTTATAGATTTATTAATTTATTTTAGGATTTTAATTTCTAAAATTGATATGCTTAACCTACATTGTGGGCGTAGGTTGAAAAACCCGATGCTAATTAAAAAGAGTTAAATATTGAAATCTTAATATCAATTCAAAATCTAACTATACTACTATCCTAAATTAGAAAATTAAGGAACTAAGATCAATAAGTATATAATATATAGTATAAGGATCTGGTAAAAAGTAATCTTAGAGTAATCTCTTCAAACGTTGACTCTTTTTCTATTCATAATGAAAAAATAGAAAAATCGATATGATGATAATTGATAATACATGGAGATATCGATCGAATAGTTTAAAGAAAAGGAACATGTGACAATTAAGAAATTAAAGTATGTTTTGGCAGCTTCAACCGTCGCACACCTCACATGAAAGGCCTAAAGCCAAGTTCCTTCACCAGTCAAGGCAGTCATATGGCCTCGTGCCCCCTCCAAAGGCTCACCCTCATGTCCTCTTGTACAGCCAATCTCACACACCCCCTTGTTTTTTAAATACCAAAACGTACTCAACTCCCCAAATTTTATTTTATTAGTTCCCAAATTTTATGTTATTAGCTCACAGCCTCACACCTATACATTCACCGTTCTTTTTTAATCTGTTATAAGAATGCAGGTTAATAGTTCCGTTTTTAGAAACTAAATTGTTAGAAAACCAAAACAATAAAACCTATACAAACAATAAATAACATTAAATAAATAAAATCTAATCGAATCGGTCTTTTTTTTTCGCACCTAAAATGATTAACCAAATCTTTTTTCTCCGTATAAACGAAGTTGTTTTTGCCAAACAAAATATTACCCTAATTTTTAGGGTTATTTGTCAAAAACCACCTTTTAAAATTGTGTTTTTAACAAACCACTTTTTATAATTTTATTTAAACAAAAACTCCTTTTATAATATAGTTTGTTAAGTTAAACCACCTATCTCAGTTTTTAAAGTCATTTTTGATAATTTTTAAAGTCATTTTTGATATTTTCTAGGGTTATTTAAACAAAAACCCTAATTTTTAGGGTTATTTAAACAAAAACCCTAATTTTTAGGGTTATTTAAACAAAAGCCCCTTTTTAAAGTTATTTATAAATTAAATGAAAATATCTCAGTTTTTAAAGTCATTTTTGATAATTTTTTAAAAATATACCATGATGTTGGTTTTTAGAAAAATATTATAAAATTAGGGATGGTTTTGTGATATTTTTTTTCTTAAAACTAAGTATATATGAATGAAGGACATATTAGTGAATAAAATATAAAATTTTACTAAAAGTAGAAATTGGTGGTTCAATTGAAGAAATTACATTATAAAAGATGATTTTACTTAAAAATACTATAAATGGTAGTTTGTAGAAAAATACCTCTTTTAAAAGGAAGTTTAAAAATGCTATTTTTTTTTACCATAAAGCTGCTATGCAAGGATGAATAAATCTTTCCGGACTAATCTACCTAATACATTATAAAGCCGAAACCATGTCTATTGAAAAAATTGCGCCAATAATTTGTATTATTCTTTTTATACATCTAATTTTTTTATATTATAATAACTTGATCTATCTATATGTTGATAGTTTCAATGTTAATTTTATGTATATCTTTTAATAAAACTTGATCTATATACTTTCTATATTACTTTCTATATAATTTTTTTTATCTATATGGTGATATTTTGCAATATAATAAAATTATTGTTAATTTAATAAATATTTTAATAAGTTATGTTATCTTTGCTAGATATCCTACGGTAATTATCTTTAAGTTATAGAATTATATTTTTTTTTTCCTATGTTATCTTCTATATTAATCTTTATAATAAAGTTCTTCATATTTAAAAATATTATTATATTCATTACAAAGTAAAACATAAGAACTCAAATACATAGCCTTAATAAATACTCCATTTTATAAAAACTGATTATTTTATGCATATTAACATCTTACCAAAAAAATAAAAAAATATTTAAAAATATTCAATTCAAGTGAAATTAACATTTTAAAATTTTTAATCTAAATATGGGACAAGATTTCAACAAATAATGAAAATAATTTTTAAAAACAAAAAGATGTGGAACGATCTTAAAGTTTTTTTTAAAAAATTACATACTTTTATTATAATATTATATACAAGTATTTTAAATTTTATATTAATATCAGATTATACATATTATTGTATAATCTTTAGTAAAATCACCAGTGAGTATCACGGGAATTCAACTAGTTATCCACTTAACTCAACTTTCTTTTTCCTTCAAACCAATAAATATAAGTTATGGTACAATTTTATATTCCGGGCTTCGGATGTTTGTAACAAGAAGAATGATTATTGTCATGGAAGGAGTCAAGTATATGCTTTTGATAGTAAGGGTATCAACATTCCTATTGCCTGTTGCAATTGAACCTCCCTTCGAATTATATTGATCTTTTTTCGCAATAACTTTTTTGGTATACCCCCTATATAAATACCCTAACATTCCATTCTTTGAATTGTTGTTCCTTGATAACAATTGTTTTTAATGGGCAGAAGCTAGTCAAGTACTAAGTGTAATGCTTTCATTGAACATGTTACACAACTGTTCAAGTATTTTGAAAATGTGTATACACAACTCAAAGTGATGCACATAGTGTGCTTTATGATTTGAATCAAATTCAAATAAAATAATGGATGCATCAACTATTTTTATATAACTAGATGTACATTTGCATATAACTAGCTAGATGGGTGTTTTGAATTATGTGTATTGAGATTTTATTAAATATGCATTTTGTATAATCGGTTGTGCATTTTGAACTATATGTGCATTTCAATTTTACTAGACGAGGTTATGAATTATATTTTGCATTTGTATATAATCAGAAGTACAAAACTATATCTGCATATGAATATAACTAGATGTACATTCTGAACTATATGTGCATATGAATGTAACTAGATGTACATTTTAAACGATATATGTGTTAGTGCACAAAAATTCAGCCTTCAATGCACTAATTATGAACTCCTTCCTCTTCCGCTCCACGCCCAATCTTCTGACCTAAAAACCTGCAAAACAATGGACACTGGGGGTGGGGACCCCCTAATCCACCTCTGATGCCTAAGTCAAAAGTGCGAATTGTCGTTTCGAGCGTCGAGGTACAACGAGAGAATGGTGAATCCCTGAACAGTCGAGCTAAGCGAGTATTAGCCTGTTCAAGTTTTCAGAATATGCCGATATGCACATGTGGCTCTCCCTACACGCCTAGGGCGTGTATTTATAATGGAAGGAGATCAGGGGGTCGACTTTCTATATCTCCTAGGGCTAGTCAGATTGCTTAGAGCCCAAGCTAGGAATATTCCCACCTTCTCCAAGCTTAATTCCATCATATTTGAAGGATAAAATCTTCCATTAAGTTGCACAGCTACCATATATTTAATAATATGAAAAATAATAAAAATAATAATAAATGCGTAGTAATTTAAGAAATACCTTTTAATACCGAAAATAACTATGATAACTATGTTTGTTTTACCCGCTCACAAATGTCCCACCTACACCGCCTTATATGTTTTACCATATTTGACGACGTAGGGTACAGAGGTTTTCTAATCGAAGTGGCCAAGTGGATTGGTCGATGTCAAGTCCCCTAACACTTTCGTATATTCGTATATTCGTACACTCATGAGCGAATTTCATGGGCTTCAATATTTATGAGCAAATATCATAAATTCATTATTTTATGAGCGAATATCATAGACTCCTATTTATGAGCGAATATCATAAACTCTTATTTATGAGCGAATATCATAAACTCTTATTTATGAGCAAATATCATAAAGTCTTATTTATGAGCGAATATCATAAACTCCTATTTATGAGCGAAAATCATAAATTTAATCTCACATACACGCATATGTAAAACCCATTAGGGCGATCAACTAATGTTGCGCTTTTATTTTTTTAATGCAAGACTCAAGCTAATGCAAAAAACTGACTTTTATTAATAAGTAAACATGAATGTCATGAACTTACAAAGCTAAACAAAATGAATGCAAAAACAAGAAATCCTAAGGGCCTCATCAAAACCACATGGGAAAAAGAGTGCCCTGTTTACATGAAATTCCTAATCACGAGATCCCTGCGTAGGGGAAGACGGGTGACCGTGCTCACGATCAATCTCTCGCAAAATCATGCTCTCAGATGCAGTACCGCGATCGCAGCGGGATGCCCCGCGGTCGCGGACCTCGGTGCCGCGGTCGCGGTTTTGCCCCAGATCCGGGGTCTTGCTCTCAGTTCCAGCACCTCGGTCATGGCCATTAGGCCCGCGATCGCGATTTCACGGCCGGTCTTCAATCTTCGACTCGTCTTCAATCTTTCGCATATAAATTCTGATTTAGGGCGATTTCCCTTAGAGCATAGACGAGCATCTAATTGATTAGCCCAAACTCGGACTATGGTGTCTCCATCTCTAAATTGGACCATTTGATGGAGGGTCGATGGTACCGCTCCAATCCCATGAATCCAAGGCGTCCCCAAAATCAAATTGTAGGGTGAAGGCACATCAACAATCAAGAACTCGACGGTCATCACTTTTTTGGCTAGACTGACTTGGGTTTTAAACATTCCAAGCGGATATGTTGGATAGCCACCAAGTCCAGTCAATTGCATCTTGATCGGGATCAAATCTTCATTGCTTTTCCCAAGGAGTTTGAAGACCTCATAATACACGATGTCAACCGAACTCCCTGGATCAACGAGAGCACGACACACCTTAAAACCTTCTAGCTCGACTGCTAGAACTAAGGGGTCATTATGAGGAACCTGGACTGTTGCAAGGTCCTTGTCCCTAAAGACTAGCCCATCTACCACACACACGGGGGAAGGGGGTCGTCGTGGCTCGGCCTGTTAAACTCTCATCACTTCAAGTTCATGGCATGACTTCCTGAAGTTGCTCCTTGCTTCATCATCTTCATGCATGTAAGATTCCGAGATCGTTTGGATGACTTCAATTTGTTTCTGCCCCGGCTCGTCACCTTTCTCAGGCATGTCTCTCTTAATGAACTCATGCAAGTACCCCTTTTCAACCAAGCTCTCTAGGAACTGCTTATATGACTCACATTGTTCAGTCATATGCCCCCGAATTTTGTGGTACATGCAATACTTCCTACTACGAGGATCATCTTCATGACATTCCTCTCTGGGAGGATATTGAAAAAAGTTCTCATGCTTAAT
This sequence comes from Fallopia convolvulus, assembly GCA_964016875.1. NCBI lineage: Eukaryota > Viridiplantae > Streptophyta > Magnoliopsida > Caryophyllales > Polygonaceae > Fallopia > Fallopia convolvulus. The sequence continues at coordinate 33,192,724 of OZ024733.1, forward strand.
GCGAGGTAGGATCCGATAGATTGGCACACTAAATGTGGTGTGTACCGCTCTACTTTGAACCTTTCTCTTAAAGCTTTCAGAACGACGGTGAGTTTTATGAGGAGGAGAGGATGACCTTCCTCTTACTTTGGAATTAGCCTCCTCTAACCACACATACTGATGAACATGCTCTTGAAGCTCGATTATTGTAGAAGGAAGACGTAGTGTAAACTCTTCTCTCAGCTTGCTATCGACGGGGATTGCCCTTTTAAAGGCGGTAATAGCGGTTTTGTGATCACATCCTTCAACTTCTGCATAGCATTCCATCAATCGATTTGAGAAGCAACACAAGCTTTCTCCTTTCTCTTGCGTGAGGCCGAAGAGTGTGTCAAGTGATGCAGCATCTCGACTATTAGCTATATATCGCCTCACAAACTTAGAAGCCAATTGATCCCAAGACCGAATTGACCCTGGCCTAAGGCTCCGAAACCATTTCAAAGGACTTTTACCGAGGCGCTCGGAAACATCTTGCACATGATAGCTTCCTCAAACACCCACAATGCCATTTTATGGGAGTAAGAGGCTATGTGACTTACAAGATCCGTATTCCCATCATACAAAGTAAAAGATGGGGCAGAAAACTTTGATGGGGGCCAGGCTCATTGGATGTCCACGTGGAATGGCGTTGACGTAAACAAAGCCAACTTATGTTCTTCTTGTTCCCAAGCCGATTGCAAGGTACCACCTTGCGCTCTCAAAAGATCAAGCAGCCTTCTTTGAGTACGCTCAAGAGCTCGGACCCTACCTTCAATCCTTTCAAGGCTAACACTCCGACCCTGGCTACGTCGCCTCTTCTTCCTTTTTCTGCCCTGATCATGTTTAGGTTCGGGATTCACGGAAGGATCATAACGACGTCTCGTTCACACGAAGAATCGCGTCGATCGTCAGGCCCGCGATCGCGATTTGACCGCCTGCGATTGCGACCCTTGTCACCGCGATCACGGTCCTTTGTGTCGCGGTCGCGACTTTTGCCGCGGGGATTACCACGGTTCTCGGCTTTGCCCGAGTCGTCCGAGGAGGGGTCGCTGGACTGAGGGGGGTCCGCGGCCCGAGACCTCTTATGCGGAAGCAACTCGTGGTGATGATCCCGTCGCCGGCTTCTTGACGCTCTCTTATCACTATCATAATCAATCTGCATCTCGCCTGATTCGTCAAAACTGATCGATTCAGGACTACGACGGTTGTCGGCGAATTCAATAACACTTGCAAGCCGTCGAGTAGTCCTCTCAATTTCTAATTCATCAATGGGGCGCTTGCCTTGAACTTTATCCAAGGAGCGCTTTAGCCTGGCGATTTCTTCTAGGGCATGCTCCAAACGGGATTCAGCCTCTGCACACCTAGTTTGGTACTTCTCATTCTCTCCTAGAGTAGTAGCCAAAGCATGGGTGATCTCGTCTTCTTCTTCATCTACGGTGGTTGTAGATGCCCCATTCCCGCCGTTTGGAGAGGATGACAAGGTGATACGGTTGTCACCTCCAACAGGATTAAACCCGACACGACTAGATTGGCCTTGCTCTAGACGAGGGCTAACCAAATTAGGGTTTGGCTCGCAAATAGAGAGCGAAGGCTCGGAAATACGCAGCCCGCGGTCGCAGTTTTCTGGACCGCGGGCGCGGTTTGTTTGGCCGCGGTCGCGGTTCTGTTTGGCGATTGCGATCGCTTGGACCGATTCGCCTCACTTGGACCGATTCGCCTTGCTCCTGGACTCTTCGATTATTCTTGCTCTCGACAATACGCATTGCCGACTCCCAAGCTTGATCAGGCCTAGGAGTACCATGACTGACGATTCCGTTGCTTTCCTCGGGCCCCGAACGATCTGTGCGATGAACAACCGTACTAGCGAGAGGGGCCGGGTCACGGTCAAGTCGTTTCCAGGCACAAAGGTCCGACCTTCCGAGCGAATATCGGAATTAACCTGATCAACTTCCATTAGGGTTCGTATTTCCGAGTGATTATAAAAAAATTCGGCTTCGTTTGCAGATCCTCGGTCGCGGTGTACAGTACCGCGGGCGCAATCCACAGTGCCGCGATCGCTGCCTTCAGTACCGCGATCGCGGTTTTGTTCGCCGGGCGTACTTCGCGCGATTTCGCTTCGCGACGATGCCCCAGGGTTTCCAAAGACGACTTCTTGATTTTCTGGGATCGATTCCAACACCATAACTGCGTGGATCGAGTACTCGTTCCCCATGGATGGCGCCAATTGTTAGTGCACAAAAATTCCGCCTTTAATGCACTAATTATGAACTCCTTCCTCTTCTGCTCCACGCCCAGTCTTCTGACCTAAAAACCTGCAAAATAATGGACACAAGGGGCGGGGACCCCCTAATCCACCTCCGATGCCTAAGTCAAAAGAGCGAATTGTTGTTTCGATCGTCGAGGTACAACGAGAGAACGGCGAATCCCTGAATAGTCGAGCTAAGCGAGTATTAGCCTGTTCAAGTTTTTAGAATATGCCGATATGCACATGTGGCTCTCCCTACACGCCTAGGGCGTGTATTTATAAAGGAAGAAGGAGATCAGGGGGTCGACTTTCTATATCTCCTAGGGCTAGTCAGATTGCTTAGAACCCAAGTTAGGAATATTACCACCTTCTCCAAGCTAGTTTAATTCCATCATATTTGAAGGATAGAATCTTCCCTTAAGTTGCACAACTACCATATATTTAATAATATGGAAAATAATAAAAATAATAATAAATGCGTAGTAATTTAAGAAATACCTTTTAATAGCGAAAATAACTATGGTAACTATGTTTGTTTTACCCGCTAACAATATGTATATGAATATAACTGAATGTGCATTTAGATATAACTATTTGAGCGTTTTGAATAATAAGGCAAAACTAACTCGACCCTAACGAAAAACTTGCATTTTTAGTTTCAGTCATACCTAATCATCTTTATCTTTACTACAAGTAAAGTTCTCCCTCAAAGTCATGTTCATTTTTTAATATTTTTTAATTCAACTACAAAAGGAATTTTATTTTATTTCTTATCCCCCTATATTCCGAAATTATTATTTTTCTCGCTCTGAATGACTCTCACTTCTAATTTCATAGGCAATTATATAGTTAATTTTAATTTCTCTTGTTTTTTGGTTTATTTATCTTCTTTTTATGTGGGTTATAAGACGATGAGAGACTTTTAGTCTCTCAAAAGAGGGAGTAAACTTCTAGGTTTTTGTGGGAGATTTCGATGACTTCTAGGTTTTCTAAGTGCCTTGGATTGTGGCTAGCGAGAGAGAAAACTAGCGTCTAGAGAAGTGGTGTTTGTGAAAGATTTCGATTATTTTCACATGGCGTTTACTGGTTTTTGCAATGTGCTTAATGTTAGTAGTTTGTTTATTAAGTATCACTTATGAGAGGCTAAAAGACATAGGTAGAGAAGGATTGCCTAGGAGGAGTCTAGTTACTTTGAGTTCTGTGCTTGTCATGTGTAGTTGTGATATTAATAAAGTGATATTTTGTATTCATTTGAGTAGGAAGATCGGAAGGAGATGTTTTAATAAAGTAAGTAGTTGGTTGCTTTATGTTTCTTCTATAAGTCATTGTGTTGTTGCTGTTTATATTTCCACTGCCTAGAGAATCACTCTTTCTTCTTGTTATTACTAACGCATTTACGATCCAACAATTGGTATCAAAGAAGGTTTGCTCAAGATATGTGTGTTTTTTCAAGTTTACATGATGACTTCAAACAACAACACCAACCACTACTCTATCGGACAAGGGAATAACAAGCCACCTCAACTCAATCTAGGAGAGTTCGACCAATGGAATGTGCTCTTCACCACATAGATTAAGAGTCATCACTACCATGCTTGGTTAGTCATTGAGCATGGAGACATTGTGGTTGCCCATGACAAGAAGGAAAGAAAGGATTGGGGGCAACACGGAGTGGAAATGCATGGAAAAGAATTTCAAGGCGAAGATGTGCCTGAACAATGCCGTGGGAACAAAAGACATTCATAAGGTGGTCATTTGTAAGACTGCCAAAGTTATGTGGATTGCTATTGAGCAAATACACATTGATAGTTGTTGATAGGGATTTACTTAACAACAAATAAATTTGTAGTCAAGACCCCGCTGAGTACAAGGAGTCAGGATCGTCCATGGGAAGCAAGGTTGTGTTTAACTACTAATCTATAAAGCGAAAGAACACACAAAATGGAAACAAAACAAGAAATAACGACCATCTAACGAGCCAAACAAGTCGGTACCGACCATTTCAGGGTCGGTAACGACGCTGCACTGAACAATCAACGAAGCAATCCAAGCACAGAAAATTCAGGCTCGTTACCGAGTAGAAGACCTCGGTAACGATGCAAAACAGAGGGTAATACGAACTTTCAAACAAGGGAAAAGATCTAGGACAAGGGTCTACCACAACACAATCATGCAATCAAGATAATACGAATCATAAATATCATGCCTTGAATATAAAGTCATCAACTTTGATTGATTAAAACAAGTAAATCAATCTACTTTCATAAATCAATTCACTTTCTACTTATTTTTTATCCAAAGTTTGTAACTTTCATTATCAAACATTTTCAACATTCAGGTTCATAACTTTCTCTTTCAATTAAGCAATAAACTCGAATTACCTTGACTTTCATCAAAGCATAAGCACAAAACAAGCAGAGAATAGATAGAAGGCATTCAATTATTCATCACATCATCATTCATGCACAATCATGTCGGGTTTTCAACCCCGATCCTAGAAAAGAAGACTACTCGCACATACTTAAGGAAAAACAAACAAAATACTTGAATAAAGACATAACTTTGAATCAAAACTAAACTTACTTGAATTAATAACACTTCTTGTCTTAGAAAACAACCAGAACTAACAAACTTCTTCTTCAAGTCTCCTTGAAAACAACCTAAATCAACAAACTAAAGAAAAAGGTGCGAGTTTTTGAAGGAATTCTCACGTCTCTCCTCAATTCGCCCAACAACCTCCCTAAAACTACAAAAGACAAGAGTATTTATACTAGACAAGCTATCTAAAAAGTTTCTATAAAGATAGAACTTTCTAAAACTAAAAGATTACGGAATAAAATCATTAAAATTTCAATGTCGGCTACGTCTACCGACACATGAGACCTCGGTGTCGACCCTGTCAGGGTCGGTAGATGTTGACGGGTGTTTTCTTGACTCACTGGACAACAAATAAATTTATAAGTCAAAACCCCGCTGAGTATAGCAAGTCAGGATCGTTCCACGGGAAGCATTGTTGTTTGTCTATCAACTACTAAAAATGAAACAAAGCAAAACAGAACAAAACACCTACGACCAACCTCATTAACGACTTTGTCAGGGTCGTTAACGAACCTGGATAACACACACTAACGACCTCAATACAGGTTCGGTACTGAGGCAAGTAACTCGGTAATGAATGGGATCGAAGATAAACTCAAATAAGAATAAAAATCTAGGACAAGGGTTACCACAACATAGCTATGCATAAAAACTCATAAGAAGATAAAGATCATGCCTTTAAAAAGATAAATTCATCAACTTTCGCTGATTAGAAAGTAAATCAATCAATTTTCATAAATCAATTCACTTAATCACTTGTTTTGGATCCAAAGCTCGAAACTTTCGTAATCGAACAATATCAACCTTCAAGTTATTAACTTTCTCTCTCGACCAAGTTAAGAACTCAAATTACTTCGACTATCGTCTAAGTATAAGCACAACAAGCAATCTAAAAATAGATAAAAGGCTTTCAATACATCAACTTACTCATCCAACATGCATAACTATGCCGGGTTTCAACCCCGACCCTAGATAGGAAAACTACTCACTACTCATAGTAATAAAGCAAACAACTTCAATAAGAGAAAACATTGAAAACAAAACAACCTTACTCTAAATTATTAAGAAAAATATCGTCTTACAATATCCCGAACAAACCAAAAACAATAAACAATAACGAGCAGACGAACCGATTAACGACCCAAGCTTCTCTCTCGATCGACCTTGGCTCGATGATCTTCCCACTCGACTTCTCTTGTGTTTGGCTCTTCTAGAAATCGTCTCTGTCTCCCCCCTTCTAAGCTAGAAAAGAAGGGTATTTATACTAATAAAGCTATCTAAAAAAGGCAAGAAGATAAAAACTTACCTAAAAGATAGAAATTAACTCTAAAAAGATAGAAAGATAATCTAGAAAGATAACAAGATATAAAACATAAAATATAATAACCCTAAGACTCATTAAAAACCATACCGACACGGAATTATCAAGATAGATTTCCGCATAGGGTCGGTAGACATCACAAAGATCTCTCGAAAAATTCTATCTCTAAGCCTCGTTAACGACCCTTCACAACCTCGTTAACGAGTCTGGATTTGGTTTTCTTCAACTCTTCAACTCTAAAAGCCTGGACTTCGACTTCTTATCTTCATATTCTTCCGTCCTCCACCATAGTACTCCAATTCAGCTCCAAAATCACTCTTTCTTCCCCAAAACCTGCAAAAAGACACAAAACGGAGTAACTTCCATACTTCTCACAAAATATGCAAACTCATCCAAAAAACACACAAAACTAACTCTAAAACTACTAAAACTAAACTAAACAAACTAAGAAAACACACTAAAAACTAGACCAAAAACATGAATATCAAAATACCCCATACTTAGACTTGCTTGTCCTCAAGCAATCACTAAACAATAATCAAAACCGAACAATCATACTCATCAAGCAAATAGCCATCAACTAAAAAGCAACTTCAACACATAGAAGAAAATAGCAAATGACTATTAATGTCATCACACATATATACACTAAATAGACATAAGAAAATACAATCCAACCTCACAAGGGATAATGTGTTTTCACTCAACTCTCAAGTATTTAGGCTTATAAATTCAATCTCTCAACTCATTTATATACAAAAACTTATAGAAATTGGAACTTATATCACCAAACTCTCCACCTAAGATTTTTCAAAACAAGCAAAAAATCATCAAGAGAAACTTAGGCTCAATGAAAAACTTCATAGAAGCTTCCATTCGGCCGGGTTGTAATGGGGCTTGGTATTAACAATAAGGCATGGAAATATTTGGCCATGTGGTGCTAATAATATCCGGGAATCAAAGACTCCTAAAAACTCACACATCTCCAAAACACTAAAAAAACAACCAAACTCACTCAAACATTATGCACACTCATTTTTTCAACCTTTTTTTTAATCTCCCAACTAATCTTGCTCAAAAACAACAAGGAAATTTGGCTCATGCACACTTTTCACTATTCAACTCTTTCTTCACTTTCTTTTCCTCCCTTATTTTTCACACTTCTTTTTTTTCTCTGCAGGAGGGTCGGTAACGAGTTCTGATTGTACTGATCTTTACTTCTTTTCTTTTCTTTGCTTTCCACTTCATTTCTTTTGTAAGTGCATTCAAGGAACCAAACTCCTTTTACATGATAAACTGCAAGATCTTTTACTTACCCAACTCATATTACCCTACACTTGAACCAATACATCTCATTCAACAAAACCATCACAACCAATACTAAGTCCCAATCCCCGGATAGGGTCAAGCTTATATCGGCTAGGGAATACTTTTGTGGAGCTAAAAATAAAGGCTTAAAGGCTCAAATTGGCTTCAAAAAAAGGAATAATGATAAGGGTGGATATGGATTAATAGGGCTTATGAAAAAGTTCTCTATCATATGATTTTCACAAGTAATGAACTAATAAATCTTATATAGGTCTCAAGTAATAGATAATCATCACAATCCAAGAGATAATATGCATTTAGAGAGCAAATCACACAAGAAAATAAGAGGGATTTTTTATGTTCTCCCTATAAGGCCAAAAACAACTCACAAGGTAGCAATTTTTGTTGGATTGCATCACTTATGCTAAAAAGTATACGTGCTCAATTTCATCAAATGCTATTCCTTCATAAAACAACTTCATAACAAGAATCAGGCTATACTATCAAAGACATGCTTGCAAGGAAATTACATTATCATGCTAGCAACTACTATCATAGAACCATAAGAAAAAGGGTATCTATCCATTCAAAAACTCTTTTTTTTTTGAAATTTTCAAAATTTTCAATTTTTCTGATTTTTTATTTTTGATTAATTATGAAACAAAGAACTACTTAAAACACATAAGACACAAAACAAACAAAACACTAACTTTCTACCCTTTCCCACCCCATACTTAAAATTACAGTGTCCCCACTGTAATAAAAATTAGCAGAAGAAAAGAATAGAAAAAAAAACAAAAGAAAACAAAAGAAAAACTTACAAGATCTTGAAAGCAGAAAAGATAACAACTCTTCAAACTGAATCAGCGCCCAGGTGGTGGAAACTGGCGCTCAAAGTTCCCTATAAACTCATAAAATGTCCTCCAACGCTCTGCATCATCCACCTCCCTCTGATGGTGCCTCGCATCCTCGAATGACATGCGAGCAGAGTAGACACTCTCCCATCTATCCATCCTCTGGTGAGTATGTGTCTGGTGAAGGTTAAGCTGCTGCATCTGAGATGAAAGATCTTCGGCCCATGGAGGCGGGATACTCGATCCAGTGTACTCGGGCTGAGGAGGTGGTTGGTAGTGGGGCTGGAAGTGGTCTTCAAAAAGTGCTGGATTATAAGGCATGGGACTATAAGAATGTGGCTCGGTAGGTGGCTGCGGGGGGGCGTTACCGACGTTGTGTGCCTCGGTAGTAGCATCGGTAGAAGCCTCGAAGTGGTCGTTAACGACCCTGGCGGGCTCGTTACCGAAGATATTGTTGCCCAGAATTTCTGTATCGAGGTCATCCTCCTCGATGTCGAGCTCTTCTGTACCTCCCTCGACAGCTTCTTCAGTCTCATCTTCATCTTCGTCCATAGCCTCTTCTCCCTCTCTCTCAAACCGGGACTCACATGGCCTAAGCGTCAGCTCATCTTGCGGCTTAGGCTCTAATGGGAACGCATGCCCCGTCCATGCCTCGTACCAGTTCGGTACATAAAGCAGCTCTAATTTTGCCAGGGTGGGTACAACCTCTCGGCCTTGAACTTTTGTGGTGTACCCATCCCGAACCTGAGTAAAAATGCCAGAGCTAAACCAGTATTTCTTGTTGAGCAATTGAGCGTGGGCCGGTGTGTAGAGGGAGAGATCGACTCCAAGATTGGTCGCCAAGAGACTAACTAAATTCCCGCACCATACTTCCTTTGACTTGATCGACTTCTCAACATAGTATAGCCATTCATACCCCAAGTTCAATGGGGCGGGCTCCTAAAAAAGAATGGTGCGGAGGCATGCAACTTCCGTCCTTGTTGGCCTGTTCAACTCTCTCTTGGGCCAGAATGTAGCGGCTAGAACTCGGAGAATGATCCGAAAAATGGGGTTGATAATGCTCGCCACGGATAGTGCTGCAGCGGAAGGCTCTACTTCCCCGGTGATATAGCTCCAAGTCCTTGTCACCTTGTAGTCCTTGAGACTGTAATCTCGAGAAGAATTTGGGAGCTCAAGAATACCATTGAACTCCACCAAAGTAAACTCACGGTTCACATTACCGAGCCTGAATCTGATTCGTCCTTCCGAAGTCTTCGTCGAGAAACTTGTCTCAAGAGTGGCTAGGAACTCGGATGTGAGAGCCGGGAAGTGTGGTACATTCTCCTTCTTCAACAAGTGAGGCACGCCGAGAATAGAAAAGGCCTCCTTGACATCATCATAAATCCTCATTTGCTTAGCACTCGACCTCGAGAACCACCTAGTGTAGTGGTCCTTGTCTAGTATGGCGTTGTAGCGATCCGCTTGTCCTTTACTGCGCAAAATCACGTTGTCCATGCGGGGTGGAGATGGGGACCGTTGAGTCCTCTTCTTGTTTTGGGCTCGGGTTGCAGCTCGGCTAGAACTTGCCATGTGGACCTACAAAAAATACGAATTTTCCAAGATAAGATCCACACAAACCAATAGACAAGAGACCCCATACTTAGTCTCGAAGTAGCTCTCGGAATGCCTCGTTAACTGCCCAATTGGGGTCGGTAACGGATCTGGACTGGTTTTTGGGCTTGATAATATGCAAGGTCGTTAACGAACCTGGCAAGTCGTTAACGAGCCTGATCGAGCACCAATCGCAAATTCCGAGTGTAAAATACTTTAAAATTAAGCCATGAATCAAGCATGCATCATTCATAATCCTACTTAAGACACACAATCGGGTATATGCACCCCGTACTTGCTCGATTACCCATCCCGATCATGCTATAATTGCCCATAAAAAAACTCATGGTGAAGATCAAATAATTCTAAAACAAGGTAGTTCATGCTTTTCCTAATCAAATTCCAATGGAGAATCAAGCAAGAACAAACTAATAGAAATCAAGATCAATCACCAATATATCAAGTAATAAAATCATTGAGCAACAATAAACATGCCATTCGATCCTCTATATGAACAAGATATGAAATTTCGACCCTATAAACCATGAATCATGCAAATAGAGAGTTAGGGTTTAGAAATCATACCGTTAGATCGAGAAATTGAGGAACAAAGATCGAAAATTTGGGTGGTTAACGATCTCGACGTCTCGACGGTAACGAATGCGAAGGTTTCGGGTTCGTTAAGGGGTTGAGTTCCGAGGGTAGGGTGGTGGTGCGATTTCCGATCGGTAGAGGGAAATACCGGTAGGAATTTTCGAGAGTTTAAGCTTGAGATTGAGAGATTGAGAGTGGGATTTGGGGGTTTTGGAAGGGTTTTTATGGGAGAGGGTTAGGGGTAGGGGAAGGATGAAAAGGGCGGCATAATGGGTAAAGATAGAAGATAGATTAGGTTAAAAACACTTACCTGCCCGTTTGCCAATTCGGGTTTCCAAACTGGGTCGTTAACGACCCTGGGTGGGGTCGTTAACGAGCCGCCGTAGCCTCTTTTCGAGTGATTTACGAGCCCAACTCCTGCATCGTGTTAGCTTAAAACTATTCTATCTTGCTACCCTAAAAACTACTACTAAAACTCAAAAGAAAACTAGGAAAAAGATCTAAAAAGAAAAACTAAACTATACTAAAAACCGAGTTGCCTCCCGTAAGCGCTATTTTTAACGTCGTCAGCTCGATGTACTTACCTTGGCTCAAGGTGGCTCGTTTGCGGCTATGTTAGGGTCTTGAGGTACCCCATACTTAGCCTTGTAGGCATTATTGGCTTGAGTCACTAAATTTGGTCCTTTATCTTCTATCAATATGCCGGTATTCCTACATGAGGGTTAGTAAAATCCGAAAACCAAGGCGGTTTGGACTCCTCTATAGCATAAACAGTGGGATACGGTGTAGGAACAAAGTATGAAGAAGAATCATAACCAGTACTAGTGAATTCATGGTTAGAGTACTCACCTTGATTATAGCCCTGCCTGCGGGGCTCGGTAATGGGCCAAGGAGGTTCGGTAGGGATCTGTGTGAAATTCTCGTCCTCTTTGGTAATTGGAAGAGGATCGTTAGGAACAGCTATGTCGAGTTCTGGCTGGGTTAACTCGATCTGTGCAGCCACAGTTGGGTCGTTAGCGTTTTGGTCAAGCCTGAATTCCACGCGTTCCTCTCCAATATCAAAAGTAAGGAGTCCTTTCCGCACATCGATCCTGGCACCTACTGTAGCTAGGAATGGCCTGCCTAGGATAATGGGGACGTGAGGGTCTTCAGGCATGTCGAGAACGATGAAATCATATGGAATAAAGAATTTCCCAACTTGAATGGGATAGTCGTCCACGACTCTTGTAGCCTTTACGCTTGATCCGTCTGCCATGTATAACCGCATGTTAATTGGCTCCAGTGGTCCCATGTTGGCTTTTGACTAGATTGAAAGAGGGAGTAAACTAGCACTGGCTCCTAAATCACATAGAGCCTTGAATTTGTGTTCACTAATGCCAATTGTTATGGCAAATCTCCCTGGGTCTCCTAGCTTTTCTGGTAGAGCAATAGATCGGACTTCATCTTGCAGCTCTGTGATGAATCTTTTCCTACTAAGAATATCTTTCAAAAATTTCGTGTAAGCCGACATTTCGCTTAGGGCCTCAGCGAATGGGATGGAAATACTAATGCCCTGGAGAATCTTTACGAAACGCTTGAACTTACTCTCAGTAGAGTCCTTTGATTTCTTAATAGGAAAAGGAAGAGATTTCACCATTCTCGGAACCAAGTCGGGCTCGAGAGGTGATGCTACCGGGTCGACACTAGGGTCGTTAGATGCTCTCGGCGGGTCGTTATCGACCCTGATGGGGTCGTTAACTAGACTGGGATTGAGAGAAGGGCTCGGATTAGGAAACTTACCTAGACTAGGGTCGTTGACGACCCTGGGAGCTTCGTCACCACGATGTTCCAATTCGGTACTTGCTCTCGCTGGCTCGTTACCGAGCTGTACCGTGGCGTCCTCTTCAGTCGTAGGGCCCTTCTCCTTAGCTTGGACACGCTCCGATAGTGTCTTTCCGCTCCTAAGGTGCACCACTACTATTTTTCCCTTCGGGTTCTCCTCGGGTCGGCCCGGGAGTTGCCCTTGTGGTCTTGGAATTTGTGCAGCAAGGTTCCCTAGTTGGGAGTCGACATTTCTCTTCCACACATCGAACTCTCCCCATCTTTTTAGTTGGTTATTTAGGTTGGATTGAACTCCATTGATGCCTTCCTGTAACCCTTGTACCCATGATGGTAGCTCTTGATAGCTTGGAGGTCGATACGGTGCAGGTCGTCTATCCGGTGGGGGCGCTGCATAATTGGGATTCGGATTTTGGTTACCCCACGTTGGATAATTGTTTGACCTGTCAAAATTACTAGGCTGGTTCCTGTATGGGCCTCTCATATAGTTCACTTCAGCATATGTCTCAGCGGCTCTTACCTGTTCTATGTTAGTGCAAGCAAAAGTAATATGGGTAGAAGAGCCACACTCTTGACAAGATTGAGAGGATTTCAGAAAACTTACCTGCTTTTTCAGGCGGTTGACCTCGTCTTGCAGAAATTGATTTTTGACATCGGGGTCAACATCTTCCTTTCTGGGTATGTAGAGACGCTTCCGGGGCTGGGGAGATTGCTGGGTACCATACATGGCATCATAGTTATACAGCTTGTCCAACAATTCCCATGCAGTCGTGGGTTCCATCTCTATAAAACCGCATGTTGTATGCGTGTTGATGCGGTTCTTCGTTTCTGCATTAAATCTTTCCCATGTTTCAACAAAAGTCTCATTAGGCAGCTGGTGATAGGAGGTGATGCGCTTTTTCAACTCCGTTGTCTTGGCAGGAGGGAAAAATTTAGTAAGAAATTGATCATACAAATTCTTCCAAGTCTTGATAGACTTAGGAGGTAAGCTCTCCAACCAGCTCAGGGCCTTTCCAGTAAGAGACCATCTAAAAGCTTTCAACAGAACATATTCAAGTGAGACACCTTCATCAGCTATGGTGTCACATAAATCAAGAAAATTTCTAATATGTTCCATAGGGCACTCAATAGGTTTCCCTTCAAACTGAGCCCTTTTTATTAAGGATATAAATTGAGACTTAATCTCAAAAGTCTTCTCTATCTCCGGAAGCACAATTGGAGACTCCGACACCCTCAGTTCTGGTTGCATGTATTGCTTGGAATTCCTCGGATAGGCATTCAACTCTTCCTGTAGACGAGTGCTATTGACTCGTTGACGTTCAACTTAAGCAGCAGCGACATCTCTATCAGCTTTAAGCTCCTCCATCCGCTTCTGGAGAACTTCCATCTGACGAGCCATCTCTTCCTGTGTAGCCATGGCTTGGTTTTCTCTGCGTCTACGGTGTAGGGAACGTTCAGGTTCTGAATAATAACCGGTGTTGTCAAATTCGAGCCTACGACGTCCAGCTGGCATACGCTGAGAAAACAAACAAAGAAAACGAAATTAAAACAAAAAACGGGGCCGGTCTATTCCCAGACCCACAGATAAACAAACGAACTGTTGCCTCCCCGGCAACGGCGCCAATTTGTTGAGGAGGGTATTCTTGACAACAAATAAATTTATAAGTCAAGACCTCGCTGAGTATAGCGAAGTCAGGATCGTTCCACGGGAAGCACTGTTGTTTGTCTATCAACTACTAAAAATGAAACAAAGCAAAACAGAACAAAACACCTACGACCAGCCTCGTTAACGACTTTGTTAGGGTCGTTAACGAACCTGGATAACACACACTAACGACCTCAATACAGGTTCGGTACCGAGGCAAGCAACTCGGTAACGAATGGGATCGAAGATAAACTCAAATAAGAATAAAAATCTAGGACAAGGGTTACCACAACATAGCTACGCATAAAAACTCATAAGAAGATAAAGATCATGCCTTTAAAAAGATAAATTCATCAACTTTCGCTGATTAGCAAGTAAATCAATCAATTCTCATAAATCAATTCACTTAATCACTTGTTTTGGATCCAAAGCTCGAAACTTTCGTAATCGAACAATATCAACCTTCAAGTTAATAACTTTCTCTCTCGACCAAGTTAAGAACTCAAATTACTTCGACTATCGTCTAAGCATAAGCACACCAAGCAATCTAAAAATAGATAAAAGGCTTTCAACACATCAACTTACTCATCCAACATGCATAACTATGCCGGTTTCAACCCCGACCCTAGATAGGAAACCTACTCACTACTCATAGTAATAAAGAAAACAACTTCAATAAGAGAAAACATTGAAAACAAAGCAACCTTACTTGAAATTACTAAGAAAAATATCGTCTTACAATATCCCGAACAAACCGAAAACAACAAACAATAACGAGCAGACGAACCGATTAACGACCCAAGCTTCTCTCTCGATCGACCTTGGCTCGATGATCTTCCCACTCGACTTCTCTTGTGTTTGGCTCTCCTAGAAGCCGTCTCTGTCTCCCCCCTTCTAAGTAAGAAAAGAAGGATATTTATACTAATAAAGCTATCTAAAAAAGGCTAGAAGATAAAAACTTACCTAAAAGATAGAAATTAACTCTAAAAAGATAGAAAGATAAAAAGATATAAAACGTAGAATATAATAACCCTAAGACTCATTAAAAACCCTACCGACACGGAATCTCTCGAAAAATCTATCTCTAAGCCTCGTTAACGACCCTTCACAGCCTCGTTAACGAGTCTGGATTTGGTTTTCTTCAACTCTTCAACTCTAAAAGCCTGGACTTCGACTTCTTATCTTCATATTCTTCCGTCCTCCACCATAGTACTCCAATTCAGCTCCAAAATCACTCTTTCTTGTCCAAAACCTGCAAAAAGACACAAAATGGAGTAGCTTCCATACTTCTCACAAAATATGAAAACTCATCCAAAAAACACACAAAACTAACTCTAAAACTACTAAAACTAAACTAAACAAACTAAGAAAACACACTAAAAACTAGACCAAAAACATGAATATCAGTAGACTCTTGCTGAATTTTCACCAACTTCCTGTTCCTTCAAGCCTCGGTACCGAACCCATAAGGGTCGGTAACGAGCCTGTTTTGTCTTGTTTTCTTGAGTTTTCACATCTTCTTCTTGGATTTTTCGGGATCTCTTTAATGTCCTTGTCTTCTCCTTATCTCGCCATGCTCCTCTGTCTCCTCTCTATCTCGATGCCTCCAGAATGCTCTAAATTGCTTCAAAACCTATAGAAAAACAAAAAAATAGAGTAGCTTCCATACTTTTCTAAAAATATGCAAACTCATCCAAAAAGACACAAAACTAACACAAAAGTACGACTAAACTAAACTAAACAACCTAGAAAAATACTCAAAAACTAAGCTAAAAACTCGAACATCAAAATACCCCATACTTATCTTTGCTTGTCCTCAAGCAATCACTAAACATAAGCAAAAACCAATCAATACATTCCTCAAGTAATAGCCCTCATCAAAAAGCAACATCCATTAGTGAAAATAGCAAGTGACTCTACCGTCATCACACATTTATGAATAACAAATAGACATAAGAAATCGCAATCCAACCTCACTAAGGATATAGTGTTTCACTCAACTCTCATGTGTTTAGGCTTATAATTTCAACTCTCAACTCAATCAAATATGCAAAAACTTATAGAAATTGGAACTTATATCACCAAACTCTTCCCCAAAGATTATCAAAACAAGCAAAACCATCAAGAGAACTTAGGCTCAATGAAAAACTTCATAGAAATTTCCATTCGACCGGGTTGTAATGGGGCTTGGTAATAACAATTAGACGTGGAAATATTTTTGGCTATGTGGTGCTAATAATATCCTGGAATAAAGACTCCTAAAAACTCACATACTCACAAAACTTCTCAAAAGAACATACCAAACTCCCTTTCTTTTAATGCACACTCATTTTCTCTCACTCACCAAATAAAATCCTAGAAAGTCTCATAAACATAAAAAAACTCTTGGCTTTGTCTTTAATGGCACTTGCACACATTCTTATTTCTCTTCCCATTTTTTCATGAATTTTCTGCACATTTTTTTATTTCTGCACTGGGAAAGGATCGGTACCGACCCCACTGGGGTCGGTAACGAGTCTGTAAACTTCATTCTTCTTGTTTCTGAGATAACCTTGGTACCGACCTTGTTAATGTCGGTAACGATCTGAAACTTCATTCTTCTTGTTTTTTTTCTCTAACTCGTGCACTTCTTTACCAAGAGTTCTTTTTACAACTTTTAACAAAGAGACTTCCAATCTACCTAACCAATCCCTTCTGTTAAACCAATATACATCTTAACTCAACAAAACAACTCTAAACAACTAAGTCCTAATCCCCGGATAGGGTCAAGCTTATATCGGCTAGGAAATAATTTTTGTGGAGATGAAAATAACAGGCTTAAGGCTCAAACTGGCTTCAAAAACAAGGAATAATGTAAAGGTGGACATGGATTAATAAGGCTTATGAAAAATTAAGTTCTCTATCATATGATTTCACAAGTAATGAACTAAAATCTTATAGAGGCTTTGAGAAATACATAACCATCACAATCTCAAGAGATAATATACATATAGAGAGTAAATCAAACATGAAAATTAAGGCTAAATAAGCTCACATGGTAATTTTTGTTGGATTGCAATTTACTCATGATAAAAGTCATACGTGCTCAATTTCATCACATGCTAATTCCACAATTTAAAAACATTTTGATTATGAGATTCGGGCTAAACTATCAAAAACATGTTAAATGGAAGTACATGATCATGCAAGCAAAGACAATCATAGAACCATAAAATCAAGGGTACTTATCCTGTTCTAAAATCTTTTTGTGATTTTTCAAAACTTTTTATACAATGAAATCAACTAAAGAAACTAAAACTAATAAGCAAGACAACAGACTAAACAACAAACACAAGAACACAAAAGTTTTCTTTTCCCTCCCCACCCCATACTTAAGCTATACAATGTCCTCGCTGTAAAAATAGAGTAAAGCAAAAGAAAAAGATAGGGAAAAGAAAATGAACTCACAAAAAGGTGTTTGAAGCGTTGGAAACATCCTTTGACATCCTTGAGAGAAAGAGAGAATCAGGGTTTAGGTGGGAAGTGCTTTTCGAAGTTCTCCATGAACATAGCAATGGCCCTCCATCGCTCTTCAGTAGCATTCCATCGGTCCTCACCTGTCCTCCACCGAGCTTCAGCTCTCTTGTAACCCTCATCCTCAACTGCCACACAAGATGCATAAGCTTCTTGCCACTGATTCATCTGGTCATGTATGTGGTATTGATGCATGCACAGCTGCTGCACCAGGGAAGCCAAATCATTTGCCCACTATGGTAGAGCAGAATCGGAGCTGGAGGAACGATTGGGATCATGCCTATCGGTATTGTACTGGTGTTGTTGAATGTGGGGGTTGGTACCGACCTTGTAAGGGTCGTTATCGGATCGTATATCACGATACCGTGCTCCTCTAGCACCGTAACGTGGCCATCGGCATCGGCCATCCCTCGGTACTGAAGCCATAAGGTTCGGTACCGACCTCCTCAACAACTGCCTGTTCATCTTCGTCCATGTTGTCCTCCTCCCTCTCGTACCGAGACTCAGCTATCCTCAATGAAGCATCATCTTGAGGTTTCTTAGCCAGCGGAAATGGTGTGGAAGTCCAAGTCTCATACCAATTGGGGAGGTACAAGAGCTCCATTTTATCTGACATGACTAACACTTGGCGACCATTGACCGTAGTGGTGACGCCCTCATTACATCTCTGAAAAATCCTCGAAGACACCCAGTAGTTCGTGCCAAGCTTTTTGTGAACGGAGTGCACTGTAGCATGTAAGGTCGATCTTACAAGCTAAAGATAGGAGGGTCACCGTCCTGCCAAAGTAAATCCCCCCTAGTTGTGTCCCATTTTGCTCTAAATATGTCACCCATTCGTACCCCAAGTTCATTGAAGCGGGGTCGGAGAAAAGCATGGTACAGAGGCAACCAATCTCCTTCCTTATGGGCCTAGATAACTCCTTCTTGGGCCAAATGGTGGAGCCAAGAATCCAAAGGATGATGCAGAAGAGTGGGTTGAAGATGTGAGAACCAGGGAGGGCGGGTGTTGAGGGACTAGTTTCCCCTGTGATGTAACCCCATGTTTCTGCAACTTTAAAATCATCAGGGGCTGTGTACTCTCGGGATGGATTGGGAAAATGAAGAAGAGTGTTGAACTCGGACATGGTGTGCTCGTAGTCCTCGTTCCCGAGTCTGAATTTAATCCTCCCTACTGACTTCTTATTCTTGAACTGAGTGTGGAGGGTGGCCACAAATTCAGAGTTGAGGTCCAGGTAGTGAGGGATTTCTTCAAATTTTAGGAGGTGAGCCGCACCAATGATGGAGAATGCGTGCTTGAGGTCCTCATAAATTCCCAACTGCTTTCCATCGACTCTTGAAAACCATCTTGTGTGGTGAGGTTTGTTGTAGACAATGTCGAAGATCTCTCTTTGCTCAGCGGTCTTTAACACCACATGATCCATACGTGGTGGAGATGGAGAGGATGATGATGATGGAGAAGGAGATAGGCTGGGCCTCTTTTTTCTCTTGCCCGCCCTCTTGCTTGCTCGGCTTGTATTTGCCCTTAAAAATCTGTAGAAACACAAACAAACCAAGATAAGATCCACTCATGATAATAACACACCAAATAACCCCATACTTGCATTGAAACCAAGAGTATGCATGCAAATTTCATCATTCTGAAGGGTTGGTACCGACCTTGGGGGGTCGGTATCGAGGTTCTTGGACAAAAAGACTGCGGTCTGGTGAAGATAAGGTCGGTATCGACCCTGAGGGGTCGGTATCGAGCCTGTATTCTGGGCGTTAAACCAAAAATCGAAGGTCAAGGCCTCGATTTCAAACCATGCAACACTTGTCATGTCATCTTATATGCATAAATCCCAGCAATACCAATCAATCGAGCATCCCCAACCCCATACTTACCCAAAAACTTATCCCAAGCATGCCACAATTGCTAGAACATGATGTTGAACATATCAAAGCAAGAACAAGTAATCTCATGCTTCATATAATGAAAGAAATTGAATTCCAAGCATGAGGGAAAAATGTTCATCAAAACAAAACACCAATATCAAAGCAAAGAGGCAACAAATCAAGCATGAAAAGAAATCTCGAACTAGATCTAGATCTAGGCATGAAAATTAACCAAAAATTACCATGAATCTACAAGAATGTCAAGTAGAGATTTAGGGTTGAGAAACCATACCGTAGATTCAAGAACTTAGAATGAAAATTAAAGGGTTTTTGGGTTGGTAACTAGGGTGTGTGGATCTATAACGAACAAATACAAAAGAGGTTTTAGGTTTAAGTACTTACCTGGGGTTGAAACCGGAATTTTTCGTTTATTCTGCGTGTGTCGGTACCGACCCTATAGGGTTCGGTACCGAGCTTGTCTGGGTAGCACGTAATTGCTTCGTTGTCGACCCAACTCTTGTAGCACTTTTAGAAAACATTCTATTCCGCAAACTTAACTCTATTCTAAAAAGAAGTCTAAATAAAGCTAACAAAAAGATCTAAGAAAAGAAAAACTAAACCGGGTTGCCTCCCGTAAGCGCTATTTTTAACGTCGATGTGAGAGCCCAAGTGGCTCGAATTTCTTCCTCCGGGTCGGCTTGCTCAAAAGAATTTCTTCAGCCTATGTCCATTAATTTTGAAGATGGCTCCATTATTGTCTACTAGATCCACTGCTCCATGGGGATAAATGTGGTGGACCAAGAATGGCCCACTCCATCTTGATCTCAGTTTCCGTGGAAAAAGGCGGAGCCTAGAGTTAAAGAGGAGCACCTTGTCACCAACTTCATGAGTTCTGGGCACCAATTGTGGTCATGCCATCGCTTTGTACGATCTTTGTAAATCTCAGCGTTCTCATACGCCTTTAGCCTCAACTCCTCTAGCTCTTGCAAGTCCATGAATCGTTTTGCTATGGCCTTGTTGAGGTCCATATTGAGCTCTTTGAGAGCCCATATTGCCTTGTGCTCTAACTTGACTGGAAAATGGCATACCTTGCCATAAACTAGGTTGTAAGGAGTGGTGCATAAAGGTGTCTTGTACGCTGTTCTGTAAGCCCATAAAGCGTCATCAAGCTTGGATGACCAATCCTTCCTAGAGCGGGAGACCGTCTTCTCCAAGATGCTCTTGATCTGCCTGTTTGAAACTTCAACCTGGCCACTAGTTTGGGGATGGTAGGGTGTTGCCACCCTATGTGATACCCCATACTTAGCCAAGAGAGCTTCAAAGCTCCTCTCTATGAAATATGACCCGCCATCACTAATGAGGACTCGTGGCACTCCAAACATGGGGAAAATGTTAGTCTTAAAAAATTTGGCCACAGTTTTGGTGTCATTGGTCCTTGTAACAATGGCTTCCACGCACTTGGAGACATAATCAACCGCGACAAGGATATACTTATAGGGACCCGATGAAGGGAAGGGTCCCATAAAGTCAATGCCCCAAATGTCAAAAAGCTTGACCTCTAGGATCCCTGTGAGCGGGTTCTCATGCCTCCAAGTGATGTTTCCAGAGTGTTGGCATTCATCACATGAGGTCACATAATCCTGTACGTCCCTGAAAATGGTTGGCCAATAGAGACCACTTTGAAGAATCTTCGCCGTGGTTTTGAAACTTTTTGCATGGCCACCGCTTGGGAGAGTATGACATTGACGTAGCACACTCTCTACCTCTTCTTCTGGTATACAACGCCTAAAGAGGTTGTCACTTCCTTGCTTGAACAAGTAAGGATCATTCCCATAGTACTGTTTGACATCGTGTAAGAACTTCTTCTTCTTTTGTGGGGTCAAGCCCTCGGGAATCACGCCTCCTACAATGTAGTTAGCAAAATCCGCAAACCAAGGGGTTTTTGACCCTCTAATAGCATGAATGGAATGAAGAGAAGTAGACGAAAGAGATAAGGGAGGATCTGAATTGGAAGGAATTGAACTAAGTTGAGAAAACTCACCTAACTGGGTCGTTACCGGACTAGAATAGGTCATTATCGACCTTCCTACTTCAGTTGTCTCTTCGGTAACCATCCCATTTACTTCGGTATCGAGGTAGTTGACCTCGTTGTCGGATCTTTCCGCCTCGGTATCGGTATTCCCAGCGTCCTCCAGCTTCGGTGATGGGTCGATACCGACCCATGTAAGGTCGGTAATGAGATTCTTATATTTTTCGACCCCGTTCAGCATGAGGTGCTCGTCCGGTCTGGAGTCATTGATTGATACAACATTGTTGGATTTCGTGATGTGTTCAACTGGCAACCTAGATAGGTGATCCGCCACCAAGTTTTTCGCTCCCTTCTTGTCTCGGATTTCATGATCAAATTCCTGTAACAAGAGCATCCAACGAAGTAGCCTGGGTTTGGCATCCTTCTTAGCCATTAAATATCTAACGACTTCATGGTCAGTATAAACAATCACTTTAGAACCAACAAGATAAGAGCGGAAATTTTCAAATGCAAATACCACGACAAGGAATTCCTTCGCCGTTGTGGTATACTTACTTTGCGCCTCATTAAGCGTCTTACTTGCATAATAAATGGTGTGGAGCTTTTTATCCTTCTGTTGACCTAATACTGCACCAAAAGCATAGTCGCTGGCATCACACATTATTTCAAATGGCAGGGTCCAATCCGAGGACTATATAATAGGAGCAGAGACAAGTGCTTCTCTCAACCTGTGAAAAACCTCAAGACATTCTATAGATAGCTCAAACACTACATCTTTCATTAGTATGTTAGTCAATGGTTTAGCTATCTTAGAAAAATCTTGAATGAAACGTCTATAGAAGCCAACATGTTCTAAAAAACTCCTAACGTCTTTTACAGAAGTGGGAGGAGTTAGTTTTTCAATGAGCTCAATTTTGGCTATGTCTATTTCTATCCCTCTCTTAGAGACGAGGTGTCCTAGCACTATCCCCTCTTGGACCATGAAATGGCATTTTTCCAATTAAGCACAAGATTGGTTTCTTCACATCTTTTAAGCATCCTAGTTAGATTAACTAGACAAGAATCAAATGAAGAACCATACACAGAAAAATCATCCATAAAAACCTCAACTATGTCCTCTACCATAACTGAAAAGGTAGCCATCATGCACCTTTGAAAGGTTGCAGGGGCATTACAAAGCCCAAATGGCATTCTTCTGTAAGCAAAAGTCCCATAGAGACAAATAAAGGTTGTTTTCTCCTGGTCATCGGGATGAATGGGAATCTGCAAAAAACCGCTATAGCCATCTAAGTAACAAAAGTAATCATGCTGGGCTAAGCGTTCTAAAACTTGATCAATGAAAGGAAGCGGAAAATGATATTTTTTATAGCACTATTTAGCTTCCTATAGTCAATCCGCCAACTAGTTGTGGTCCTAGTGGGGATCAGTTCACCTTTCTCATTCTCTATAACGGTCATTCCCCCCTTTTGAGGGACTACATAGACCGGACTAACCCATTGGCTGTCCGATATAGGAAAAATAATCCCGACATCAAGTAGTTTTAAAATTTCCTTTTTCACCACATCTTTCATATTAGGATTCAGCTTACGTTGATGCTCTATTGTGGGTTTGTGATTATCCTCCATGTAGATCCTATGCATGCATAATGAAGGGGATATGCTAGTTATGTCATCAAAAGAGTAGCCAATGGCCTTTCTATGGGTCCTAAGTACAGAAATCAGCTTCTCTACTTCATCATCTTTTAAATCCGCATTTATGATGACGAGAAAAGTAGAGTTAGGACCAAGGAATTCATACCTGAGGGAGTCTGGAAGGGGCTTGAGCATTGGAGTAGGCTCAACCATGATAAGAATGGGTTCTTCATGCTTTGTCTTCAGACTTCCTCGAGGGTCGATGTCGACCTAGAGGGGGTCGGTACCGACTCGATTTTGCCTGCCTGGAGCCTCGGTACCGATGTGGTTGTGCTCGGTATCGATGCTGCAGGACTTTCCTGTACGTCTTTTCCTGCCAGGAGGTTCGGTAACGACCCATGTAAGATTGGTATCGATGCTGCAGGATCAAATTCCGCCCACCTTCTTCCCGGGAATGTATCAAAAGTCAACAACCTCTCGATTGGGTCCCCACATTCAATGTAGTCAGTGTGGGTGTAGAGCATCTTGACCTCGGCTTCGTTGGTCTCTTTCATGTTGGGGTTAAAACGAAACTCCACCACCTCATCCCCAATCTCAAAGGTTAGGAGTCCCCTCCTAACATCAATTATGGCTCCAGCTGTGGCTAAGAATGACCTTCCTAAAATGATAGGCACCACCGGGTCTTCGGGCATCTCCATGACAATGAAATCATTTGGGACAAAGAACTCGCCCACTTGAACTGGAAAATCATCCACAACCCCTGTAGGCTTGACACAGGATCCGTCCGCCATGTATAAACCTCATGTTTTAGGCTCCAGTGGTCCCATGTTGGCCTTGGACCAGATTGATAATGGTAGTAGACTTGCATTGGCTCCTAAGTCACATAAAGCTTTAAACCGGTACGCTCCAATACCAATGGTAATAGCAAACTTATCTAGGTCGCCTAGTTTTTCTAGGAGCTCCAAAGATTGGACCTCGTCTGTCAGCTCAGACATAGACCTCTTCCTGCTTAAAATATCTTTCAAAAAATTTGTATAAGTCGGCTTTTCGCTTAGGGCCTCAGTGAATGGAATGGAAATATTTAAGCGCTGTAGGATTTTAACAAAACGCCTAAACTTCCCATCTGTTGAGCCTTTAGACTTTTTAGAAGGTAAGGGAAGAGTCTTCACCGGTCCTGGAACCAAAACGGGATTGAGAGGTGGCGCTACCGAGTCGACAAGGGGGTCGATCGATGCTGTAGAAGGGTCGGTATCGACACTGGTGGGGTCGGTACCGAGCCTGGGACTAAGGGAGGGGTTCAGTGGCGAAGACTTACCCGAGTTGGGGTCATTAACGACCTGTGTAAGATCAGTACCGAGTGTTTTAGGCTCGGTATCGACCTTGGTGGGTCCGTTATCTATCCGAACTGGAGCATTTTCTTCGTTACTAGACTCTTTCTCCTTGGCTTCAGCACAGTCCGGTAGTGTCTTTCTGCTCCTTAGGTGTACAACTCCTATTTGTCCTCTCGGGTTCTCTTCGGGGCAGCCCGAGAGTTGCCCTTGAGGTCTCGGAATTTGTGCAGCAAGGTCACCTAATTGGGAATTTACATTCTTTCTCCAGGTTTCTATTTCACCCAATTGTACCTGTACACCCTTTAGGTTAGAACGGACTCCATCGATCTTGTTGTGAACTCCGTTAATACCCTCTTATAACCCTTGTACCCATGAAGGTGGATCTTGATAGCCTGGTGGTCTGTAGGGTGTGGGCCTTCTATCCGGTGGAGGGGGTGTAGGGTTTTGACTTTGATTGGAGTTTCCCCACTTGGGATAGTTTTTCGGCCTGTCATAGTTATTAGGTGGGTTTCTGTATGGACCTCTCATGTCATTCACTTCAGCATATGTCTCAGCGGCTCTAACCTGCTCAATGTTAATGCAAGCAGAAGTACTATGGGCATAAGAGCCACACTCAAGACATTGTTGAGAGGTTTTCAGAAAACTTACATGTTTCTTCAGCCGGTTGATCTCATCTTGTAAGAATTGATTTTTGACATCTGGATCAACTTCATCTTTATTTGGAGTGTAGAGTCTCCTTTGAGGCCGGGGCGACTGCTGGGTCCCATACATGGCATCGTAATTGGTCAACTTGTTTAGTAATGCCCATGCCTCATCGGGTTCCATCTCTATGAAACCACAAGCAGTGTGTAGGTTGATGTGGTTCTTCGTCTCAGCATTGATCCCCTAAAAGAAGATCTCTTGAAGAACGTATTGTGGTTGTCAATGGGTGGGGCATTGCCTAAGCATCTCTTTGAATCTCTCCCATGTCTCCACAAAAGTCTCATTAGGCAGCTGGTGGTAAGAGGTGATGCGTTTCCTTAACTCCATAGTTTTGGCTGGAGGGAAAATCTTAGTCATGAATAAATGATGCAAAGCTCTCCACGTCCTAACCGACCTGGGAGGTAGGCTCTCTAACCAGCTCAGGGCCTTTCCTGCAAGGGACCACTTAAAAGCTTTTAGTTGAACATATTCGAAAGAAACATCATCAGCAACAATAGTGTCACATAAATCAACAAAGTTTCTAATATGCTCCATTAGGCACTCAATGAGTTTCCCCTCAAACTGAGCCCTATTAATCAAGGATATGAATTGAGATTTGATCTCGAAGGATTTCTCTATCTCTGGAAGCACGATTGCTGATTCTGGCACCCTCAGTTCCGGGTGCATGTATTGCTTGGCATTCCTAGGGATAGCATTCAACTGCTCCTGTAACTGAGTCCGTTGCTCTCTTTCTTGATCTTGCTCAGTTTGCAACGCCTCCATCTGTCTGCGTAGAGCAGTCATTTGCTGGGCCATCTCTTGAGGTGTGACAACCATCGTATGGTTTTCTCGTCTCCTGCGATGAAGAACACGTTCAGGCTCAGAATAGTAATCAGGTTGTTCAAATTCAAGTCGATGTCTTCCTTCTTGCATAAGTTGTGAAAACAAACAAAAGAAAACAAATTAGAAATAAAAACGGGGTCGGGGTATTCCCTAACCCACAAGTAATCAAACACAACACTGTTGCTTCCCCGACAACGACGCCAATTTGTTGATAGGGATTTACTTAACAACAAATAAATTTGTAGTCAAGACCCTGTGGAGTACAGGGAGTCAGGATCGTCCACGGGAAGCAAGTTTGTGTTTAACTACTAATCTATAAAGCGAAAGAACACACAAAACGGAAACAGAACAAGAAATAATGACCAGCTAACTAGCCAAACAAGTCGGTACCGACCGTTTCAGGGTTAGTAACGACGCTGCACTGAACAATCAACGAAGCAATCCAAACACAGGAAATCCAGGCTCGGTACCGAGCAGAAGACCTCGGTAATGATGCAAAACACAAGGTAATACGAACTTTAAAATGAGGGAAAAGATCTAGGACAAGGGTCTACCACAACACAATCATGCAATCAAGATAATATGAATCATAAATATCATGCCTTGAATATAAAGTCATCAACTTTCATTGATTAAAACAAGTAAATCAATCTACTTTCATGAATCAATTCACTTTCTACTTATTTTTTATCCAAAGTTTGTAACTTTCGTTATAAAAAATTATCAACATTCAAGTTCATAACTTTCTCTTTCAATTAAGCAATAAACTCGAATTACCTTGACTTTCATCAAAGCATAAGCACGAAACAAGCAGAGAATAGATAGAAGGCATTCAATATTCATCACATCATCATTCATGCACAATCATGTCGGGTTTTCAACCCCGATCCTAGAAAAGAAGACTACTCGCACATGCTTAAGGAAAAACAAACAAAATACTTGAATAAAGACATGACTTTGAATCAAAACTAAACTTACTTGAATTAATAACACTTCTTTACTCAGAAAACAACCAGAACTAACAAACTTCTTCTTCAAGTCTCCTTGAAAACAACCTAAATCACCAAACTAAAGAAGAAGGTGCGAGTGTTTGAAGGAATTCTCACGTCTCTCCTCAATTCGCCCAACAACCTCCCTAAAACTACTAAAGACAAGGGTATTTATACTAGAAAAGCTATCTAAAAAGTTTCCATAAAGATAGAACTTTCTAAAACTAAAAGATTACGGAATAAAATCATTAAAAGTTCAATGTCGGCTACGTCTACCGACACAGGGGACCTCGATGTCGACCTTGTCAGGGTCGGTAGACTCTTGCTGAATTTTCGCAACTTCCTGTTCCTACAAGCCTCGGTACCGAACCCATAAGGGTCTATAACGAGCCTGTTTTGCCTTGTTTTCTTAAGTTTTCACATCTTTTTCTTGGATTTTCCAGGATCTCTTTAATGTCCTTGTCTCCTCCTTATCTTGCCATGCTCCTCTGTCTCCTCTCTATCTCGATGCCTCCATAATGCTCTAACTTGCTTCAAAACATATAGAAAAACACAAAAAAAGAGTAGCTTCCATACTTTTCTCAAAATATGCAAACTCATAAAAAAAGACACAAAACTAACACAAAAGCACGACTAAACTAAACTAAACAACCTAGAAAAACACTAAAAAACTAAGCTAAAAACACGAACATCAAAAGTACATTTCTAAAACGGATTCACCAACTGGCGGCCAAAAGGGATCTCCTCAACTTCAAGAGGAAAGATGATAAGAGGGTCTTAGCCAATGTTCTATAAAATTCTAGGCGGTGGGATGGGGCCTAGAGCCTAGGCAGGGTCTATGTAAATTAAGCAGATTCGTATTTATTTTATTATACATGGTTATTATTTATAATTGGTGAGAATATATGAAAAAAAGAACACTCACATTACAATGTTTTCATATAAATTCAAGCCTAGAGTCCGCCTAGCCCACGCCTAGCGACCGCTTAGAGTCTGCCCAAGCCGCCTAGGATGCCACCCAACCCACCTAGCCCGCATTACCCGCCTAGCCCGCCCAACTCGCATAGCTGCCCAAACATCTACTCAGGGCTAAACCAGAACAGCGGACCACCGCCCAATGTCCAGGTGGTTGCCTAGACTGCTTTTTAGAATAGTGGTCTGAGTCTATCAATCATGCTTCGAGTCTCTAGTCCATGGAATGGAGGCACTTGGACTTGGAGATCATTACTCAAATGTTGAGAAAATTGACACGGTGATAGAAGGTCTTGTCCCTAAACATAAAGTCACCATAAGACACTACTAAAGGAGAATTCAATCACCATCCACTCCACTATCCATGAATTTTTTGGAAAACGTATGGACTATGAGAGGTAAAACAATGTTGAGGAATAGAATTCTAGCAAAGGGATCACTCTTAAGATGGAAAAGGCCTATAAATATGTCAAGAAGGAGGAACTTATGGCTGATGCTGACTCTGAGAAAACACTCATAACTTATACCATGCGCTCTCTCTACAACAAAGGGAAGGCAAGAATCGATCGAGATAGGGGAACAACATCAAAAGAGACATCAAGATTTCGCATGTTTCAAGTGTTAAGAGAAGGGTCACTACTCCAAGGATTTTCCTAAGATTGATTTCACTGGGAACTTTGTAAGGCCCAACCTTAGAAGTTCTATCTGATGCCAACCCAAAGACTTTTCAAGAGATCACCCATCCCGATAGTGCCCTCATCCTTGCAGTGCGCTCGCCCATGCACACTTAACTTTAGAGTTCTTTGTCCTTACTCAAACTCTCAAAAGGAAGAGCTCTTGTTGACATGGGGTAACATTTCAATCCTTTATAAAGCATCTCAAATCCAGGGTGTTACATTGAAGCACCGCAAGAAGGACGGAAATATGGTGCTAAGACAAAGAAAAAACAATACAGCAAGGGAAACCAAATCTTGGCCAATAATGAGTAGCATTTTAATCCTTTATAAAGGATGTTAAATCGTGGTGTTACATTGAAGGACCACAAGCAGAATGGAAAGTTGTTCCTAAGGCAAAGAAAAATCAATATGACAAGGGAAAACAAATCTTGGCCGATAGTGGGGATGCCAACATTCCTTCCTTGAGGTTTGATGCACTAAGAGAGAACGTGGTTGCAATCTATAATATAGTAATGGAATTGACTCCAATACATTCTATGTTAATGAATAAAATTGTAATTGCAACCTGTAATATCGAGGGTCTTAATGACTCCTTGAGGTACTCCTTTGTGAATAAAATTGTTAGTTACTATAATATTGACATGCTAGTTATTTTGAGACTAGGGTTAAAAGTAACAATGTTGATTTTTGGTTAGTCATGTTTTGAGAGGTTGACATGGAATAACCTGCTTTGTTGGAAACCAAGCAGGTTATTCATTGCATGGTTTTTCTCCCAAGCTTCATAATCAAGCAATGGTCTCATTTGTCTATGCATCTAATTCTCCCATGAGAGAACCCAACTTTAGGGAAATCTAGAAAATTGCTTCATGCCTCTATCCAAAGCAAAGAAGATTGTAGGAAATTGTGGTATTATTTTTGTTCCACCAGATTTGAAGAATTGTCTGGTTAAAGTTGGATTTATTGCTTTACTCACTTCTAGAGCACATTTCACTTGGTCTAATAAAGAATTTTACATGACCGAAATCATGCGCAAATTGGGTAGATTTGTCTCTAACCTCGCGTGGATGACAATATTTCCTTCCTCTACAACATAATTTGCTAATCTTGAATGCTTTGGTCACTCCCATGCAATCCTTACCATCATACCATGCAACTTGACAATAGACATTTGGCCAAGAGACCTCCTTTCAGATTCTACAACACTTGGGTTAAATATCCTATTGTTTTGGAGACTATAAAGAGTATTTGGCATAATCAGGTTCCAAGTGTTACTATATTCTCCCTATTTTGAAAACTTAAGCTATTGAAAAAATACCACTAAGAAGACTCCAGGGAGGCACAATTGACGAAGAAGTTGCCGCCATCAAGGACTTATTTCACATATTGGATACTATCTAGCTAGATCAATATCCAAAGGAACCCTTTTGATCAAAATCTATTGTGCTTGGAAGATCTTCCTCGACTAAGGTGATGTCATCTAGTTTTACTTAGTTTGCATGAGCATTTAGGATTAGATTTCTCCTTTTCTAGCTTAGGTTTTGGTCTTTTTGTGTTGATTTTCGTATTATTCGTAGTATGGAGGTCTACACAAGTTTATTTTGCTTTTATAGGTCATTTGATGGTGTTTTGGAGTCAAATGGAGAGGAAGACATGAGGACAAGATCTTAGTGAAGCTTAAAGACCACAACTAACACTAAGGAATGAAGATTTGAGGATTCTAAGAGCTTTCAAGAGTTGTGGAGGAGCTATTACAAGTCAAAATGCAAGCTAAGGAGTGAAGGAAGAGGTTAGAAGGGCCATCACGAGTCGTGGTAGCCATCACGAGCCAAAACAAGAAGAAACGGAGCAAATATGTGCTCTCAGATGGGTGATCACGGGTCGTGACCTAGGTCACGGGTCGTGATCAGCACGCTGCGTGCGATAGTTTTGAGCTTTTCTTATTTCTTTTTGGGCTCGAGTTGGTTTTATTTTTGGGATATCTTTTAGCATAAGTTTTAGGACTTTTATAAGACTACTTGGAGCTTAAGTTATATTACTTTTATGCATTATTATTATTCTAATTACAAGAGAGAGAAGAGACAATTTCTAGGGTTTTTAGTTTTACGCTCTTTCAATTTGGAGAATTGCGCTCTTGGATCTACTTTGTTTTCTTTCAATTGAATCTCTAGTAAGTTTCTCTTTCAATATTGCTTTTATTTCTTCTTCCATGTTTGATTTATTTCTTTTGATCATGAATTTTAATATGCTAGGCTAAACTCTATAGTTCTAGGGTTTGGTTGATCCCAACAATGTGAAGCGGATTAGATTCAATACCTTTTGCTTGAATTGAGTTGGAAACTAATATGATTTGATTCTAGGGGCTTAATCTAATAGGTTTAAACTTGTTAGAGTCTTGTTTAGGTTGCGCATCGAGAGGTGGTGGTCTAAGTAAGTAAACAAAATAGAGAGAACACATCGAGAGGTGGTTCTATCTATTTGGAAAAACTAGAATTGAACTTGAGGATTAGTTTCTCATGTGGTTAATTGTTATAGAACTTTTAGATGTTTGAGTCAAGTTTGATGCATCATGAGAGTGGGACAAGTTTGGTTTACCATCTAGAGTTCTAAGTGCTTAAAGGGTTTCTATCGGTTTTGTTTCGTCACGAGAGTGGGTTCTTAATTTGATAGAAGTACATTAAGTTAAACTTTGAGAAAAGTTAATTTATGCCCTTAGACAATAACCTTCATAACAAATATCCAACTCAGTTTACGTAGAAGTGCGATTTAAACTCCGTGGATCAAAGTTGTGGTGATTCCTTGCCTTGGAACTTTGCTTTCTCATACATATTTAAATCGCTATTTACTTGTTTTAATTGTTTTTTTAGTTAGAATTACTCCACAATCATTATATTTGGCTTAGGAACTTGTTTCTAGAATTTACTAAAACAGACATAATCCCCGTGATTCGATCCTGATCTACTACTACAACAAATCTCGTATTCTTGCGAGTGTGTGGGAAACCATCACATCATAAGGTAATTAGTGTCATCAAGAACAAAAATCTGATGGTCAAGAAGAATGCAAAGTTGAGTTCAAATTTCATGATTAGTGCAACAAGCTAGCCTTCAATTGGCACCGTTTTCGATGATTGCCATCGCTACATGCCACCACTAGAGATGCCTTCATTGCCATCAAGTTCATCTCATTGAGATAGACTACTAGCAGACGTCGACCGTGCACCACACCGTTGCCCTCTGTCGCGGATCAATCTCCATGGTCCAAGGTAAAAGAATGTCAAGCCTTCAATCCCGATCCGTTCCGTTCAATTTTTAATTAAATTCGCTTGGTTTTAAATAAATTAAATTATATTAAAATTAAATAAATTCAATGATAAAATTAGAATGCTTTATAGTATAAAATCAATTTAGTGTATGAGTATTTTTTTAATAAATTAGCCCTTTTAATTAAATGGGTAAGATTAGTTATATTCATGTTATACAAATAAATTAAAGTATTACTTATTTGCATGCATATTACATTAACCTATATAATGTTTCAAACTTAATAAACCTAATCTAAGTGTTTTCTAAGAATTAATAACTAATAAAGAATTTCAGGTTGGGATTCTTAATCAATCACGTGTATAAGATGACATAAATTTATCAATCACTAGTTTTTAATTTTGAAATTTATACTCATGTTCATGTCGTTTTGCCTCTAGGTTTTTGACTCAAGGTTATATGGTCTTGACCATAACATTCCTCAGATTCTAACATCGTCAATAAGATAAGTTTTCATACTTGCTCAGTTATGTCACATGTTTGCTTTGCGTTAAGAGTTTAAATACTCATGATTGTTTGATTTGATTGATTCAATTACATTTATTATAATCCATGCATTATTATATTTCATATGTTAGGAATATAATCATCCAATTTCTTTGTTTACTTAAATACATAAGTAATTAGTACCGCCTTTGTTAATGGTAATAATTAGGATTTGTTACACTTTCTTTTTAGAAAATAATTTTTGATAAAAAGACAATTTTTTGCATCGAAATACGTAAAAACTAGTTACTTTTTACCTATTTCAAGGTAAAAAGCATTCTTTTTATGATAAAGTACAACATATCTAAAAGTATATACATGTATGAACTTGCTTGTAGTTAATTCTTCCTTCCAATCTAAATGTATACTCGGGCTTATCAAATGCTCCAATAATATGGTACGGTGGGCTTTTTACTTAAGTGTCCTAGTGGCCACCTCCCCATATAGAGCTCCGGGTATGCCGAGTTTGGTCATGGCCTAATTAGTCGAAGATGCTTTCAAAACACACATTAGTGTATAATAAATGAATTGGGATTAGTTATGCTAGAGTAATAACATATGATAGTTCTCGGTTTAGGTTAGATAATATACCTTAGGGATGTTTGTGAACTTATGTGAATTTGATTGTTCCTAAGTGTGAAATATATATAAGTTGTAGTAGGTGACAACATTAATTATTGGTTACTACACCATTGATGCTAGTGGTAGTGGCAAGAGTCTTTAGATGAAATGTCATCATATTTAGGACCATGCACATTAAAGTCCGAAATCACCGGTGTGTAAAATTTTGAGATAAGTTGGGGATATTACTATCTCACACCTTGTCTCGACAATGCTAGTGGCACGGATGCCAGTTCCGACACTAATATTTTTCATCAAACTTGCCACCCTAGTTGCCCCGAGTTTGAACAACGGAGTGGGTCGTCGTCCGACCACCGTTGCTCATTGTCCCACTAATCACCTCCTTTTTATTTGGTTTTCTAAATCCATATTTGCTCAGAGAAGCATTGCCTCCACTTTTAACCCCCGGTTGCTTGTGGATGACGAACATTAACAATGGTTCATGATAGCGACTGTCGTGATCCGTCTTGAATGGGTCACTCCGATAGTAGCGATGGCACGTTGGATCAACGTCAAGAAGAGATCTCGACACCAGTAGGCCAGATCTAGAGTCCAAGCAAGGACTCGGACGCGGCTCCAGCAAGCCAACGTCAAGACAAGCAAGGGTGCCACGGCGTTGGACCGAGACAAGGGTGAGGATCAATTGATTCAAAGAGCACGAGTTTGAGAGATTTGAGATTGAAGATCAAGAGAGAGAAGAGAGCTTTGAGAGTAAGGGGCTAAGGTGGAAGAGTAATCTCTATTCCACACAAAACCAAAACTCAGTATAAAGAGAGGCAAGGAGGGCTTTATATAGAGCACTCCTTCCTATAACACACTTGGACTAATCCCGATATGCAAACCGAGATACACGCACAATAAAATAATATATCATAATAATATAAATAACAAATACATGAAATATATATAAGAATAAAGTCATGCAACATAAATAATAATAAAAGAGATAGACACCGATGTGACTCGGCAAGGCCAAGAGGGTCGCACCGACACCAAGGGGACTGCCATGGCCTAGGGCGCCTCGGAATCGTCAGAGTCCGACTTGGGTCAGGGCTTGATGCCATCAGTTCGGGTGATTGTTTCTCAACAATGCACATGCCCTTTCGTTGTGTGAATTCAATGGGGAAGACAAGTGAAGTGTAGGATTTCTCGATCATCATTGTTAGGGTTTTTTTATGAGGGCACCTCTTTTCATATGCCTTCATCCTTTCGTTGGAAACAATTTTCATTGGTTGAACAATGATAGAGGATCATTGTCCCATGAATTCATTCTCATTTTTTTTTGTACATCATCGTTTATCAATTCGATTTCTAGATTTTCCATTTCTATCGTATAATCTTTCGTTTTTGTTCATTTGATCCATAAGTTCATTATATTTTGTGTTCATTAATTAGGGTTTTCGTCCCTTTGTGTGCCAAATGTAAGAACAAAAGTTTATCCTTAATTATGAATTCATCCCTTTGTGTCACTAAATTTACTTCTGAATGTCAACTTGCAAAAGAATGGGCAAGAGGGATATGAATCGTCCCCCAATTCACCTTCGAAGCTTAGGATAGTTCGTATTCAAGAGACGATTTTAATGTAAAAATAAGAAGGGTGCATTTTATTTATAAAAGTGTGAGCTGATTTAACCTAACTTCCATGCCAAGTAAGGTTGAGGGTTTCGATTATTTCTTTTAGAAAAAATATTCAAAATAATACCAATTCTTGCCTATTGACCGAAAATAATTTGTACTTTAAAATTGACTGAAAATAATACCAACTTTTATCAATTCAACCAATAATAATACCAAATTTTATTTTATTAACCAAAAATAATACGAGGGACTTTTTTAGTAATAGTAAAATACTAAAATATATGACATGGCCAGGGACGGAACCAGGATTAAAATCCTGGGTAGGCTAAATTTACCTTATAAAATAAATTAACATAAATGATCGTTTTGGTGTTTTTGGAAGCTCGATTATATAATAAAATTTTTAAGTACTTTATAGATGAAATGCATTTTGATATTTGGCATTAATTAGAGAAAAAAATAATTTTATTATTATAACTAGTGAAAAAAATTTACTTACCAAATTTTAACTATAAATATTATAATATACTTAATTAATAGAATGTACTGTACATAGTAATGAAAACATAAAATAAGACATGCACAAAATAGAAAGAAAAGGAAATAAATTAAGAAAAAGAAAGAAAAGGGGAATGATTAAACAAAATTTAAGGAAAAGATAAGAGATTAAGAAGGGTGGAGATTTACTAAAAAAAATAGAAAAAGGGATTGATTTAAAAAAATATATAAGAAAATATAAGAAGGGTGGGATCCCCGTGTGGGAAGTGTGTTTTATTGGTAAAAGAACAAAAAAAATAAAACAGATGCAATCTGCCGGGTTCGAACCCTTGAACATTTCAAATTCCTCCACACTCTCACCATCTGGACTATTAATTTCAATAGGCATATAACAGCTCTTTTAGTATATGTAGTAGTATAATTTACCCCAGCTCACCCCTAAATCCGTGCCTGGACATGGCCATATCCTTCGAGTTAGTCAAGTGGCTAAGAACTTCACGGAAGTGCCATGAGGTCTCCGTTTCGACTCTCATGGTGTTCCTTTGAAAAACCAAAAAAATATGTGATGTGGCCATCCGAATTTTGTCCCATCATTAATAATACCGACTTTTGTTGCTATTAAAAGGTGAAATGATAATTAATTTATATGATGAGAATTGATATTAATTTATTTGTGAAATGATAATTTATATGATGAAAGTTGGTATTAACCACATCAAGATCCTAATTATCAATGCTTGTTTATATCCAATAAGCAAATTCCATGGCCACGTCAAATGTTTTGTCGAAATCTCTGTCAAAAATCCCCCACTTTTATATTAATACGATAAAAGTTCATATTATTTTTTGGTTAATTTAAAGAAGCTGGTATTAATTGAGCAATTTTTCTTTTTATCATTTAACATCATATTTTCATTAATTAATATATTCTCATAGAAAACATGTTTAACTCAATTCAATCATATATCTAAGTAATCTTCTTGTGTTCGATTTGTTCGTTGATTTTGAAGTAAGATTGATCTACAACAATGTAGGATCATAGATCTGTATTAGTAAGACAAATCGGGAACTGTTCCAGAGACAGTTCCCTTATGCAGCGGAATAAAGCAACACAGAAAAGTACAATGTAAAACAAACGCAAGGACACGATTCCTTATAGAGGAACCTCTACAGCCAACTAGCTGGAGAGTAAACCTCTACCTCCCTTGGAGGATTTTGAACACGTACTATATTTAGATTGATAGATCTCAGGATACACAATACAAAGACGAACTTCTATATTGTTCGTAATCCCACTTACAAACAATACTAACGACTAAGTCATCATGAATCCTAGATCTAAACGCAATTAATATAATATGTGAACCTCACTCGTTCCGTGTGCAGTTCCCTTTAGCACCGGAACCAACTCTCCAAGTCGATGGCGATCTTCACGCAGTCTCCATCACATGGTTCTGGATCTTCCTTCTTGGAAATTGGATCGTTGTCTTCACTTCAATCAGCTCGAGCTCTCCATTTCACTTTCTCTATTTGGATTTGGCACTTTGCGTCTGAGAGCTTATTTAACCTAACTATGTCGCTTTCTATTTATAGAGGTTGCCACTTTTATCTTGACGCCCTTACCCTTTTTGTCTTGGGGAGTACGACACTATTCAAAAAGACTAGCGTACCCTTTTGCATCTTTTTCTTCTCGGAACTCGGCTTGCCGCCCAAGACAACAGTGAAATGTCCTTATTATCCTTCAATTCATTTGCCACATACTCAGATGGCTTCATGCAGAATGTTTTCCTTGTTTTTACTGTAAACATGTATCTTTCCTGTAATTACTTGTATAGGGAATTAGTTCCAATTGTTTGTCATTACCAAAACTTCGATTGCTCGAATGGAGAAACCATTGTTCCAGTGTTAGTTCCCTAACACTGATCCAACAATTTCCCCCTTTTTGATGATGATAAAACCTTTATAAAATGCAAGTCAGCAAGACAGGAAAGAGAAGAGAGATTAAACACCAATGTAATATAGTCGATGCTTTGTAAATACTTAGTTCCCCCTGAAATGGACAAACAGTTCAGTTTTCCAAGATTTTTAAGCATGATAGTTCCCCCCTCAGCTTATGGCTAATTTATTTCTATATTCTCTTAGACACAACGCATCTCTGCATTTTTCCACTTTTCCCCCTTTTGACATCATCGAAAAGAATAAGGCACAAACAAGCAAGGAAAAGCAAGCAAAGCACAATCATTACTAGAGAATAAAAGCAATTGCATTCCTAGAAACTGTTTTAACAAACACAGAAACAAACATACTTAAAAAACATTAAAGGATGAGTTAAATGAGCTAGGAAATTTTTTGGTAGAGGGCTTGTTAATGGATTGGAGGAGGAGGAGGAAGGCAACTTCTGTTGGATGTCTAGAAGAACATCAAGGATTCGCTCATTGACCCCACACAGACGATTGAGAGCTTGGAGGACGGTCTTGCAATCTCCCTGTTCAATGAACATTGGTTGAGGAACTTCATCAGTCTATTCCTAGGAGTGCTTCATCCTTTGGATGTTGGACATGTCCATCTCTTGTCCAAGTTCTTCTTCCTCTTTTGGACGATAAACGTCATTCTTCAGCATTATCTCCTTCACCACTGCAGCATAGGGAAGGGCATGAGATTCCTTGGTGACACACTTGCACATGTGCATAATCATGATCCTGGGCAGGTTGATCCTTTCCTTACGCAGGAACAAGTCCAGGAGAGTAGCATCATTTGAGTTAAGCGTTGTT
Organism: Fallopia convolvulus; assembly: GCA_964016875.1. Classification (NCBI taxonomy): domain Eukaryota; kingdom Viridiplantae; phylum Streptophyta; class Magnoliopsida; order Caryophyllales; family Polygonaceae; genus Fallopia; species Fallopia convolvulus. Next base: position 33,230,524 of record OZ024733.1, read on the forward strand.
CGCTTCTCCTGTCTTGGGATCACTACCCTAGTGATATATTGGTGTGCCATCTTTCCCAGCTGACTTAGTCCATGAGTCAAGACCTCCTTTCCTTGAGCAGGCACGTGGCCTAGGAGTCATTTGAAGATTACTTCCCTTCCATCAGTACCTTGCCATGGTCGTTGAGGAAGTGTGTGGAAGCCTTCACAGGGAACTTGAAGAATTCTTTTAATGAGAGCATAGGTGAAGGTGAATTTGTCATCTCCGGATGATCATCTAACCACTGGATCGAGCTCAATTCCCTTTGTTAGGGTGAACTTTGAATAGAAGAACTTAATTTGAGCAGGATCTACCTTAGCTAGTTGAGAGCAGAGCTTATCCAATCCTTGGAACTCAAGGAGTTCTTGAAGCTCTTTGAAGTCATTCTCTTGTAGGAACTCAGCTGTGACTATCAGGGGAATAACCAACTTTCTTTCCCCAATTGTAGCAGTTCCCTTCTTCTTCTTTTCTTTCTTCTCCTCTAGCTTTTGTTTCTTAGAGCCTCTGGTTGAGGGACGCCCAGATGTCGGTTCCTTGTATCCGATTTGAAGGGCAAGTTCCCTGTACTCCTCTATCTCATCATCATCCTCCTCAACACTTACGATTTCCTTGTCGTTAGTTGGGTTGAGGGCTTGGAGTTGCTCAGAGAGAAGAGGTTGTAGTTCCTCATCTTCTTCTTCTTCTTCTTCTTCTTCACTAATGTTTCTCTGCTTCCTCTTTTTCGTTCTTTGACCAGTTGGAACTTTGAGTAGAGGAGCTTGGACAGAGGTTTCCTTTGAGGGAGTGGAGGAAGAAGAAGGTGGGAAGGGTGGAGTTCCCTGTGTGGAAGGGAACTCTTCTCTCTCAAACTGGGAGAGGGTTTGGTCGATATTAGAGATGGTGAGATCTTTGTGGGGTGGAATTGGGATAGAGGGAGCTTTTGTCGAAGAAGAGGGTTCTTCGAGATTTTTGGATTGGGAATTAGGGTTTGGGTTTTGAGCAGAAGAGGATTCTGGTGCAGACCTCTTGGGACTAAGACTGTCATAGATTTGAGTATGAGATTTTGGGGAAGAATGGCTTGAATCTTTGAGTAAAAGAGGGTTGGAATCATGGATTTTGGTTTGAACACTATCGATATTGATGGTGAGAGTGGAGGAGCCATCCGGCTTGGTGGTAAGTACAGGGATTTCGGATCTGGGAGTTGTAGGGGGTGAGTTTTGAGGAGTAAGAGGGGTTGGCCGTCTTTCTTTCCCAAGATAGAGAAGAGACGTTCTTTGACATCAAAGATGTACTCTGGTTCATGATGCTCGACATTGAGATCTTTGAGGAGAATATTTTGAAGGTAGACAGTGTAATTTTGAATGAGATGCTCGATGAGGGGATTTTTGTGAAGGACAGAGTATTTGATGATGGGTTGATTTTGGTTGGCCATTTGTGAGAAGGTTTGAGATTTTTGTGAAGGATTGAAGTTTGAGATTAGGGTTTGCAGAAGAAGAGAGATGAAGATGATGGTGATGGAAGGGAAAGAGAAAAGGGGGTTAAGTAAAGGAGGGAAGGAAATGGAAGAGGTGAGAGAAAAGGCATACCAGGGTTTCCTTGAGAATCGTATCCAATTACGTCAATGGTAACTAGAAAGATTTGATGTCTCGCATCGAGGGATTCTTTCCAATTCAACAGTCTTTACAAGGCGGAAATCTAGGCAAGGCAGCGAAGCGAACGGTGTAGATGCATGTTTCCCTTTTCTCAACCTGTCGCTTCAAATACCCAGTTTCCAACGTATCTTCTCTTTCCAATAATACAACTTTGAGCCGCTTTGAGTTCCTTGTAGTTCTCTAGTGGTCTGAAGTAGTTCCTTTCCATTCCAACCTCATTTCCATGAACAAGTAACGGAAGGCCACCTTTATGTGAAAAGACAAAGAGAAGTATCTAAACAAAATATGGGTAAGTAAAAGTTTTTGTCATCCAGGTAATTGAATCCCATATTAAGAGTTATCAATCATTTGAGGCTCATAGGAAACGTTTACCTGGATCGGCTTTGTGGGACAAGTCTTATGATCAACCATCCTTTCGGCTTGTGATGCGACCCCCCGTCATGGATGCTAGCCATGAGGCAGACTTGTTCACACTTCGCTCGGATGGGCCCGTCACCCGTGCCAGGGCTCGAGCCATCGAAACCGCCACTCAGTCTCTTGTGATGCGTCTCACCGCAGGCCACGGCGCGCCCGTCACCGCGCCACCGATGAGCCATGTCAACTTCATGCACGTGCTTGAACCTCAACTTCAGTCCTCGGAACCAACCATCCACGACGCATCTATCGGACCGGCCCTAGGATCGCATCTTGAGGTTCTTGCAAGCCCCAGACAAGCCACCGTGCCGAGCTTCGTCACCGGGTCACATCTTGAGGTTCCAACAACCGACATCGAGTCTGTCGTGCCAAGACTCACATCGGATTCCAACTTGAGGTTCTCCAGCCCCTCGCGCTAGCGCCCTCGCCAGCGTCCTCGCCAGTGCCGTGACACTGCGCCAGCGCCGTGTCAAGGTCTCGCCAGTGCCGCGCCAGCCAGCGATTGCCTTATCGCGACACTTCGAGCACGGTCACGGACGACCTATCCTTTTTATAGTATTTTTTTGCATTGTTTCTACTTACGAACATTACTATTAGTGGTTTTATGATTTTAGCAAGTGTTTTATGGGCCTTGCGCCGATGACTTTTGGACTCGCGCCGTTGGGCCTTAGTCTGCGTACTAGCCCTAGGCGCGCCGCAGGGTTTTTAGAGTTTCTTCTAGGTTTTTGCTATGCCGCCTCTATATAAGGGGGCTTATGATGTTATTTTCAATTCAGCGCACATTTTAGGGTTTAATAGAGTTGAGGTTGCTCCTGATTTCTCCCTTTGTGCTTGCACCGCCACTACTACAATCGAGTTCTCGTGTTTTGCTTGCAATTACTCTCGTGATCAATCAAGACTTTCTCAATCCAACGTTGAGACAAGTCTTCCAAAGCCTTCCGTTGCGTACGTTCGAGACCCAATACTCAAACACCGAGTCGATCTATCGCATCCCATATGAGGGACGCATCAACTGGCATCAGAGCCAAGGTTTGAGTAAGTCTCGTTTCACCCTTTTTCCTTCATTCACACACGTTCATTCCGCTGCATCTAACCCTAGATTCCATCCTCCACTTCGTAAACCTCCATCTAGGGTCCGAAATTTTCTCTTGCACTCGTTAATTCATTAAAAAAAATCAGCCTTGCCCTAACTCGCTTGATCTATTGATTTCGGTGAAAATTACTCATTGTCTTGCTAGTTGCTCGCACAATAGGTCTTGTTTTGCCGATTTCTATCTTGCTTCTTGTGTGTTACTTGTGTTGATTTATTGTTCTTCATTGCTCTAGAGGAGAAACCCTAGAGTCGTACTTGTTATTAAAAAAAACGTGCTTCGACTATCATAGCCAAAATAAGGTAAGGTAGTCGATTGTGTTTTTAAAAAAAAATTATTATTGGACGATCACAAGCCAAAATAAGGCAAGATCAATCCAACTTGTTGGTCCTCTTTTCGGCAACCCTAATCGCATATTCCATTGCTTGTGGTTTTCGGTTTTGACTTGCCTATTTTTGTGTCTTGCTTTGCATACATTGTTGTTTTCGTAGCCTTTATTGGTAGATCGAGTTGAGTGACCTTAGCCTTGTCAATCCTTGTTCGTGTGGTTTGAACATAAGGGGTCGGCTTGACTTAAGCGAACCGTAACTCGTTGTCTTTTGCTTGTGAATTTCTTACTGCGATGAATGGTGTGACTATAGGTACCGTCTCGGAGTCAGGCAATGATGAAAACAACAACAATAACCCGGCGTTGTAGAATGCCAACCAAAATTTCCCTCCCGAAGCCGTGGCGCGTATACAAGAGCTCGAAAAGCTCTTAGATGAGAGCCAGGCCCAATCGAAGCACACCGTGCCAGGGCCTCATGTCCTCACCTTGGAGATCCACCCTAACCAGGGGGTGTCCGCGGACGACATCGCCAAGGCTCGTGCCAAGGGGAAGCAACATGCTCAGCCTTCGTCTCAATTCGGTACAATAAACCGGATGGAGTCGATCAAAGAAAGTCGCCACTATGATAAGCACGATGGTGGTCCCCGGACCGCGGATCGCTATCAAATGGCGCGAGATTATCAGGACACACAAGTGTACGACGTATATTCCGGTGAGGAGTACGACTCCGAGGAGTATAGACTCCAACACACGAGTGGGGTTCCAAAGAAAAAGAGCAAAAAGCATAAGATGCCTGCGTCTGTATACGAAACCCCAAAATGGAAGCACGGGGTTAAGTACTACGACGCCGACGCATATAGAGTTGAGGACGATCTCGAGCATCAAAGTGCTCGAAGCCCATTTACTAATTTTGAGGATAACTATGAGGAATTTAGTGATTATTCTAACGAAAGTAGTTTTGAGCATCCGAATGTGCAGGATCTTGAAGAACTTGACAATCGGACTTCGGATTGGATCCCACCGCCGCGCCTAGCCAAAAACCGAAAGGAGTATGATCGAGTCTATGGCTCGGGACGCAAGGATGGCTCAAAGGGAAGGCGCGACAGGGACCGCGACGCACGGCGTCCTCAGAGTCCCGATGATGGTGACGATCCTGACAATGGGGACGACGATCCACATCGAGGCCCGCCTCGGCACCGGTGCGATCGTCGCGCGCGCTCGCCTCGGCACCGCAGCCCACGACGCAACAACGATCGTCGAGATGCTAGAGATCCACGCCACAACCGCCGTGACATCAAGGTAAAATTCGAACCCTTTTACGGTGCTTATGATCCTGATGTGTTTATCGAGTGGTTGCAGGGCACAGAGCACACGCTCCGCCATTTAGGGTATGAAGACGATGAAAAGGTCGAAGTTGTGACCTTGTATTTCCATGGTGCGGCTCGGACATGGTGGAAACGTTTCGAGTCCGAAAGAATTCGGAAAGGCAAACCCCTTATTCGAGAGTGGCATCAACTTGTTTATCTCTTGAAGAAAAGGTACATCCCGGCTGACTACAAAGACAAGATGCACATCGAGATCATGCGCATCAAGCAAGGTTCGATGACGCCGGAGGAGTACTTTGCCAAACTAGAAGACATGTTCTTCAAGGCTGGCATGAGTGTTTCTCCCTCGGTTATGAGGACAAGATTCATCTCAGGATTGAGGCAGTCGATCCAAGATCGCCTCGAGATCTTAGCAATCAAGGATCTCAACAATTTGGAGCACACCGCCATGCAAATTAACAAACAAGAAATGCGCACCAAAACTGGTTGGTCAAACACAAGGTATGCGTCGAACCCTAATCAATCCGGTTTTTCAACTAACCGTGTTTCTTCTTCTTTGCCTAGTGTTAAAACAGGTTCCCAAGCTAAGACCGAAGCCACGCCTTCAAAGGCACCAGCCGTGCCACGGAGCGCCGAGCCGAGCAACGATCGTGCAAGGGGCTTGGCGTGCTACAAGTGTGGAGGTTGTGGCCAAATTATGAGGAACTGCCCCAATCAAAAGAAAGTTTTGTTCACGGCTGAAGGGGAGCCATATGAGAGTCAAGATGAAGAGGAAGCCAAAGCACCAAGTGATGGCACCATCGAGTTGGAGTGCGATCCATCCGACGCCATTGGCGTAGCCAAACTCCAACTTATGACTCGCCGAGCCTTAATTATACGAGAGGCACCTAAAATCGATCAACGGGAACAACTTTTCCATACCCGTTGCTTGGTCAATAACGTGTCCTTAAGTGTAATTATAGACTCGGGGAGTTGTGCAAACTTTTTGTCCAAGAAAGTGGTCGAACACTTCAACTTGTCAACGACGCCACATCCGCAGCCAATCAAGCTCCAATGGATCTCAAACGACGGCGACGATTGGGTTGACAGGCAAGTTATCTTTTCATTTTCTATTGGTGCATATTCTGATTCCATTCTTTATGATGTAACGCCAATGGACGCCACACACCTCTTGTTGGGGCGCCCATGGCAATACGATCGTCGCGAGCTTCACGACGGGTATTTGAACACTTACATGTTCAATTACCACGGGAAGCGCGTGACACTCTTACCAATGTCGCCTAGTGAAGCTTTACAGGATGAAGCCGAGAGACAAAGACAAAAAGCTAGCGACAACGACACCACCGCGCCGAGCATGACGCCCTCGGGATCCCTAGCGAAAAATGCTGAATCTAGTGGCATTTCTGGTGCCAAACCTCCTAAATCCAGTGTTCTAGAGGATCAAGATGAACAGCGCCGACAGAAATTGGAGCCGAGCGGACAGTTCGCTTCTCGTGGTCTCGGTAACGCGCCGAACGCCGCTGATTTTACAAAACAAGGGCTCCAACAATTTTCTGCGGATTCTAAGGGCGTTTATGGAGGAAACTCTATTCATTTAGAGTTTCCAACAGATCTGAAGAAAAAACGCCCCGGAGAAGTGAATTTGAGCAAGGGACCGCCGCCAGAGCCTCCTACGGTCGTGCACCACGCCGTTGCAGCGCGAAAACTAGGCTACCCAGAGCTCAAGGACAAATTTACCAACGTTTCCAAGGCCATCTCCACTCAAAATCCAGGAGCTACAACATACAAAAAAGGCGCCCCAGCATCTTCCCTAATGAGTGAAGACACCGAGCCACCTTTGCTTGGCACGTGCCAGGATCGACTACTTTTGGCCCGACGTCGCGACATTGATAAATCCATTCAGGGGAGTCTTTCTTGTTTCATTCTTTATCCTTTACTTCCTATTTCTAAATCTCTGGATAATACACTTCCGTCTTGTATTGTTTCTCTTTTGAAGGAATACGAAGACGTCATGCCGGATGAGCTTCCGAAGGGTTTGCCGCCAATCCGTGGGATCGAGCACAAGATTGAACTCATGCCAGGCGTGTCCCTTCCAAATCGAGCAACCTATAGGACTTCACCAAAGGAAACCGAAGAGCTCCAACGGCAGGTTCAAGAGCTTTTGGACAAGGGCTTTGTTCGAGAGTCTTTGAGCCCCTACGCCGTGCCGGTGATCCTTGTGCCAAAGAAAGATAGTTCGTGGCGCATGTGTGTCGACTGCAGGGCCATTAATCAATTCACAGTGAAATACATACACCCTATTCTAAGGCTCGACGACATGCTTGATGAGCTCCACGGCGCCACCTTATTTTCGAAGATTGATCTCCAGAGCGGATACCACCAAATCCGCATGCATGAAGGCGACGAGTGAAAGACCGCATTCAAAACCAAGCATGGTTTGTACGAATGGCTTGTCATGCCTTTTGGCTTGACAAACGCCCCTAGTACTTTTATGCGGTTAATGAACTTTGTTTTTAGGAAATTTTTAGGACGTTTTTTCATCGTCTATTTTGACGACATTTTGGTTTTTTCTAAGGATTTAGAGTCACACGCGAGGCCCCTTAGGTTGGTGTTAGATTGCCTTCGCGAGCATTCTTTGTTTGTAAATTTAGACAAGTTTTCGTTTTGCACGGACACGACGAACTTTCTTGGTTTCGTCGTGTCCAAGGATGGGCTTAGAGTGGATGGTGACAAGATCCGCGCCATCCGAGAGTGAGCCACCCCTACAACCCCAAGGATGGTTCGCTCCTTCTTAGGGCTCGCAGGGTTCTATTGGCGTTTCTTCAAGGACTTTAGTTCTATAGCCGAGCCACTCCATAATCTCACCAAGAAGGCAACCACAATCAAGTGGATGCCGAATCATGAGGCCACCTTTCAGGCCTTGAAATCTGCTTTGTGTAGCGCTCCGGTCTTGCAATAGGCAGCGTACTCCTCCAAGATAGACGCCCCATTGCATACTTTAGTGAAAAACTTACGGGGGCTACTTTAAATTACCCGACGTATGACAAGGAGTTGTACGCACTTATTCGGGTTTTGAAAACATGGCTGCATTACCTTTGGCCTAGCGAATTCGTGATTCACACGGACCACGCCGCCTTAGCATATCTCAAGAGTCAAACGACTCTCAATCGACGCCATGCACGATGGGTGGAGTTTATGGAAACATTTTCGTAGATCATCGCCCACAAAAAAGGGAAGGAGAACGTCGTCGTAGACGCTCTCTCCCGGAGCTATGTCCTCTTAACTCAACTTCAGGCCAACTTGCTCGGGTTCTCCTTGATTAAGGAGTTATACATGCATGATCAATTTTTTAAACCTATCATGGAGAACCTCGAGCATAATCGAATCCATGAGTCCTATTTTTTGGACAATGGATACCTCTACCGAGGTGGGAAGCTTTGCATTCCGACCTCGTCCGTGAGGCATCTATTGCTCAAAGAAGCTCATGACGGCTGAGGCCATTTTGACATAGCCAAGACCCTAGCAGCACTTCGTGAACACTTTTTCTGGCCACACATGGCATCCGATGTTCACAAGTATTGCCGCAGTTGCGTGCCATGCCAAACTGCTAAATCGAGGTCCCAACCTCATGGCCTCTACATGCCTTTTCCCATTCCGGATACCCCGTGGGAAGATCTCTCCATGGATTTTATCACGGGCCTTCCAATGACAAGGCGCTGAAAAGTTTCGATCTTCGTCATTGTGGACCGCTTCTCTAAGATGGCTCACTTCGTGCCTTGCAAAGGAAACAACAATGCGACTGAAATCGCAAACTTGTTTTTTGAGCATGTCGTGAAGCTTCATGGTGTGCCTCGCACTATTGTTAGTGATCGAGACACTAAATTTTGTAGCCACTTTTGGAGAATACTTTGGGGAAAGCTAGGTACGCAATTACTCTTTTCGACCTCATATCATCCCCAAACCGATGGTCAGACTGAGGTGATCAATCGGACCTTGGGCACCCTTCTTCGGACGGTGCTCCAACATAACCCACGCCGGTGGGAGGATCTAATACCTTTCGTTGAGTTTGCTTATAACAGGTCCAAACACCCGGCCACAAAGAAGACTCCGTTCGAGATCATCTACGGCCTTAACCCGCATTCTCCAATGGATTTAGTCCCTCGGCCCTTGAAGAATGGCGAGCACATCGACGCGGCCAACCGCGCCGATGCCATCCGCAAGTTACACGAGCGGACGAAGACTCAGTTGGAACGCCGGGCAGCCCAGTACGAGGCACAACACAACAAGGGTCGTAAGCGACTCGTATTCAACCCAGGGGATCTCGTATGGTTGCATCTTCGCAAGGACCGTTTTTTCGGACTCACGAAAGACAAAGCTGCATCAAAGAGGAGACGACCCTTTCAAAGTCTCAGAGCGGATTGGGGACAACGCTTACAAGATCGACATTCCAGGCAAGTATTCGGTTCATTCTACTTTCAACGTTGCCGAACTCTCTCCCTACATCGAGCCTGCATATGAGGAAACGATGACGTTTCCCAACCAAGTGGGGGAGGGTGATGCGACCCCCGTCATGGATGCTAGCCAGGAGGCCGACTCGTTCACACTTCGCTCGGATGGCCCCGTCACCAGTGCCAGGGCTCGAGCCATCGAGACCGCCACTCAGTCTCTTGTGATGTGTCTCATCGCAGGCCACGGTGCGCCCGTCACCGCGCCACCGATGAGCCATGTCAACTTCATGCGCGTGCTTGAACCTCAACTTCAGTCCTCGGAACCGACCATCCACGACGCATCTATCGGACCGGCCCTAGGATCGCATCTTGAGGTTCTCGCAAGCCCCGGACAAGCCACCGTGCTGAGCTTCGTCACCGGGTCACATCTTGAGGTTCCAACAACCGGCGTCGAGTCTGCCGTGCCAATACTCACCATCGGATCGCAACTTGAGGTTCGCCAGCCCCTCGCGCTAGCGCCCTCGCCAGCGTCCTCGCCAGTGATGTGACACCGCGCTAGCGCCGTGTCAAGGTCTCGCCAGTGCCGCGCCAGCCAGCAATGGCCTTGTCGCGACACTTCGAGCACGGTCACGGACGACCTATCCTTTGTATAGTATTTTTTGCATTATTTCTACGTACGAACATTACTATTAGTGGTTTTATGGTTTTAGCAAGTGTTTTATGGGCCTTGCGCCGATGACTTTTGGAGTCGCGCCGCTGGGCCTTTGTCTGCGTACTAGCCCTAGGCGCGCCGCAGGGTTTTTAGGGTTTCTTCTAGGTTTTTGCTATGTCGCCTCTATATAAGGGGGCTTATGATGTTATTTTCAATTCAGCGCACATTTTAGGGTTTAATATAGTTGAGGTTGCTCCTTATTTCTCCCTTTGTGCTTGCGCTGCCACTACTACAATCGAGTTCTCGTGTTTTGCTTGCAATTGCTCTCGTGATCAATCAAGAATTGCTCAATCCAACATTTAGACGAGTCTTCCAAAGCCTTCCGTTGCGTACATTCGAGACCCAATACTCAAACACCGAGTCGATCCGTCGCATCCCATATGAGGGACGAATCAGCTTGTAATGAGGGATAGATAAGATCAGGTTGATCATTTTGGGATAAAAGAAATGTAGTGCTTTTAAGAAGTAGTTCCCATGCAAAGTAATAAACATGTTTCATGCAAAGAGCAATTATTAAAATGAAAGTTGCTAAACCATGCAGTTTCCTTAGTCATACCAATGCTTAACTAGTCAATCATCGAGGGAAAAGATGGACCGGGACTTGTTTTAATGTAAGAGAATCATCCCTAAGAGCATTCGGAGATGCTCGAAGGGTTGTCTATCCAAAGCTTTGGTGAAAATATCAGCAACTTGTTCATCTGTCCTGCAATGCACCATCTCAATGGAACCTTTCTCTACGTGATCACGTAGGAAATGGTGCCTAACCTCAATGTACTTTGTTCTAGAGTGATACACATGTTTTTTGGAGATGTTTATTGCACTAGTACTATCACATTTAAGAGGAACAGTTCCAAGAGACATACCGTAATCTTGAAGTTGATATTTGAGCCATAGAACTTGGGAACAACATGCAGCAACGGCTATGTATTCAGCTTCAGCAGTAGAAAGTGCCACTGAGGATTTTTTCTTAGATCCTCAAGATACAAGACAGTCACCAAGGAACTGTGCCATGCCAGAGGTACTTTTTCGATCTACTAGATGCCCTACAAAGTCAGCATCAGTGAAGGAAACTAGTTCGAAGGAACTGTTCCTTGGATACCACAAGCACAGGTTGTCTCTTCCTTTGAGGTAGCGAAAAATCCGTTTGACTTCCTTCAAATGAGATTCCTTTGGATCTGCTTGGAACCGTGCACAAAGACAGACTGCAAACATGATATCCGGTCTACTAGCAGTGAGATAGAGAAGGGAACCAATCATTCCTCGAAAGAGTTTTTGATTGACATTAGTTCCGTTCTCATCTGCATCAAGGCATGTGCTAGGAGAGATCGGAGTGTTGATGGGCTTTGCAGTGTCCATCCCATACTTTGACAACATTTCCTTGATATATTTCTGTTGATGAATCTTGGTACCATCCTTTGTTTGAGAAATTTGAAGGCCTAGAAAGAAATTGAGTTCTCCTACCATACTCATCTCGAACTCACTACTCATTTGTTTCTCAAATCTTTCTATGAGCAAAGGGTTAGTGGAACCAAATACAATATCATCAACATAGACTTGCACAATTAAAATGTCACCTGATTCTTTCTTCAGGAAAAGAGTTTTGTCGATGGAACCTCGTTGATAGCCTTTGGATAATAGAAATGAAGCGAATCTATCATACCATGCTCGAGGCGCTTGTTTGAGTCCATACAAAGCTCTTTCAAGAAAGTATACATGATCTGGCTTGCTTTCATCCTCAAATCCAGGTGGTTGCTTGACATGAACTTCTTCTTGAATATAGCCATTGAGAAAGGTTGTCTTGACATCCATCTGGAACAGCTTGAACCCTTTGTATGTAGCAAAGGCAACGAGTAAGCGTATTGCTTCAATTCGGGCAACTGGTGCAAAAGTTTCCTCATAGTCTATCCCTTCCTCTTGGTTGTCGCCTTGAGCCACAAGTCTAGCTTTGTTTCGGGACACATTTCCTGATTCATCAAGTTTGTTTCGAAAGACCCATCAAGTTCCTATAACATTCTTGTCTGTTGGCCTTGGAACTAGTTTCCACACTTGATGTCTTTCAAATTGGTGAAGCTCTTCCTGCATTGCTTGAATCCAATCAGGATCTTTGAGTGCTTCTTGTATATTTTTGGGTTCAACAAGAGAGACAAATGCGTCAAAAGCACAAAAGTTATGGAGAGAGGAACGAGTTTGTACTCCCTGTTCTAGAGGTGTGAGAATGTTCTCAAGAGGGTGATCTTTTCTCTGATGATAGTTCCTAGGTTGAAGTTGATGTGCTCCTTGAAGTTCCCCCTGAGCACTGGAACTAGCTTCAGGTAGAGTATGTAGAATCTCTGAGGTAGGATTGTTCCCAGAATCTGAAGCTTCCAATGGTTCGGATGGACTGTCCTCTTCTTCAGGGAAGTTGGTAGAAGGATCATCAAAATGCTCAGTAGTATCATCATCTCCATGATCATCCTCGTTGGTTAGTTCCTGTTGTTGAAACTCATTACCAGTGAGATATTCAGTGTCATCCTTTCGAGGATCCAGATCAACATCCTCTTCTGTCGGTTCCCTTGTTGGTATAGTGAAAGGTTTCATTATTGTTCTTGGGAATGGATTGGAAGAGGTAGTTCCATGATGAATATGTTCCTCATCAAAGATAACATGGACACTCTCTTCAAACTTCTTGGTCCTTTTGTTGTAGACTCGGTATGCTTTGCTCTGAAGTGAGTAGCTAGTGAAGATCCCTTCATCATTCCTGGGATCAAACTTTCCGAGAGCATCCTTTCCATTATTATGGATATAACACCTGCATCCAAAGACCTTAAGATGGGAAATATTTGGCTTTCTGCCTTTCATTAGCTCATAGGAAGTTTTTAATAGAATAGGTCTAATCATAGCCCTGTTAAGGACATAAACAGAAGTTGAGATTGCTTCAGCCCAGAAGTTTGATGGAACTCCACTTTCAAGCATCATTGCTCGAGCCATATTTTCCAAGGTGCGATTCTTCCTTTCTACTACACCATTTTGTTGTGGAGTTCTTGGTGCAGAAAAGTTGTGAGAGACTCCATGTTCATTGCAGAAGTTGAGAAATGTTGAGTTGTCAAACTCTGTTCCATGATCTGAGCGTATGGATTTCAGTTTGGCTCCTAGACTGACTTCTGTTCTTTTGATAAAGATCTCAAACTCTTTGAATGTTTTTCCTTTGGAAGACAAGAAAATAACCCAAGTGAATCGAGAAAAATCATCAATTATAACAAACATGTACCTGTTTCCACCATAGCTACATGTGTCCATTGGGCCACATAGGTCCATGTGTAGCATTTCAAGGGGTTACCTTCTTTGGCTTGAAGGAACTTCGAGTTTGTTTTCCTCTAGCACAATCATCACACATTTTTCCTGCATCTGGATTTATCCTTGGCAACCCAACTACAAGATCTTGTAAAAACAACTTTTGAATAAGATTCAAACCCGCATGACCAAGACGTTTATGCCAAAGATCAGTATCACTTGCGGGAACTGTGAGACACAGCTTTCTTGGAGGTTGAAAATCTTGATCAACAATGTAAACATTGTTTGATCCTTTTCCTCTAAGAATAACTTTGTTAGTCTCTTTGTTCACAACCACACACTCATTTGAATCAAAGGAAACTATGTTGTTTCCTTGATCACAAAGTTGTGCCAGACATAGTAGATTATACCCAAGATCTGCTACAACATTCACATTATTGATTTTGATTGATTTGTTGAGCTTGACTTCTCCTAATCCCCGAATTGCTCCTTTGTTCCTGTTGCCGAAGGAAACGTTTCCTCCTTCAACCTGGGTGTTAAGCGAGGTTAGATTGCTTCTGTTTCCTGTCATGTGGTTGGAGCATGCACTGTCTATGAACCACATACATTTCTCCCTCGCTTTCACCTGCAAAAGAATCAATGTTTGGTTACCCAAGCAAGGTGTTCCTTGCCTGGTTCCTTACATGGATAATAGTCGACATAGTCTGCAATATTAACATCAACAGAGTGATAGTTCCTGTAGACTTTAGAGCGTGACGTTCTATTGTTGTTCCAGATCGTGTGATTACGTGAGGAGCTGACTTTTCTGTTTGGACATTGTTCCTTGTAATGACCATGACCTCCACACGTCCAACAAGTTTTGTAATATTCTCATAGATAAAACTTCGGGTGAGGCCTCTGAATTCTATTTTTCTCGACAGTTTCCTTGTTTGGTCCTCTGGAACCGTTTCCCTTAGCTATCTTGACATATATCCTATGAGAGTTGTTCCTAGTGTAGTAGTCCCTTTCCCCTTTGGTTCCACTCTCTAGAACTCTAATTTTCTCTTCTAGATGGGAATTTTTCATTTTCTCAGTTTGTAATTCTAGGGCTCTACTTTCACTTAGCTCTCTCAAAGTAAGGGTGTTTTGATCATTTCCAGAGTCTATTTCAGAGTATCCTATACCATGTCTAGAGGGAACAAACATGACTTTAGGAATCTCGGCAACTTTCTTTCCCTCATTTATCTCTAGCTTCTTAGTAAGGGTTTCCTTCTCTGAGGTAACAGTAGCAAGCACAGAGATAAGCTCATTTTTAGCAGTCATAACAAAGTCAAGTTCCTTTCTCAGGTTATCACACACAGAACATTCAATAGATTCAGTGTTCTTTAATTCAAGTTCCTTTTCAGCAACATCACTTTCTAGTTTAAGACAGTGCTCTTCAATTTCACCCATTTCCTTTTGAAGTTTCATATTGTTTTTAACAAGTTTAGAAAGTATGCGGATAAGATCAGATTTAGAGTATTTATCAAAGCAACTAGTTAGAGTTAGAATACTCATGTCCTCTTATGGTTCCTTCGGATCTCCTTTGATAGCCATAGCACACATATTCGGTGTAGTCCATCCCTCAGGATCTTCATCTTCTGAATCATCCCATGTTGCTATGTATGCTTTGTTCCCAGAATTGTTTTCATCATTTCCTAGAGGACATGCTTTAGCATAGTGACCCTTCTTGAAGCATTTGAAACAGGTAATATCCTTGGAATCCTTTTCCCCGGACCTGTTGTAATCTCTTGAGTGACTGTTCCCTCCATAGTTCTTTTGGAACTTTCCCTTTTTGTAGAGATTTCGTAATGCCTTTGTGATGAGCATTATGTCATCCTCTTCCTCATCTTCAGATTCTTCACATTGTTCCTGGACAGACTTAAGCACTTTTTCAAGCTTAAGTGCTATTCCCTTTCCAGGTTTGTCTTGAGGTTTGTCAGAGTTCCTCCTCCTCTCATAAGTCTTTAGTTTCCCAAAGATCTCATGGAGCATGAGGTTCCTGTTGGATGGATTCTCTCTGAATATTGTGCGATCATGAGTCCATTCTCCGGAAAGATCATCTATCACCTTCTTGACTTTCATTCGTTCTGTGACTTCTTTCTCTGAAATTCCCAAATTATCAAGTTTGGTGAGTAGTCCTTCGAAGCGAAACTGATAGGATGATACAGTTTCTCCAGGTTCCATCATGAAGTTATAGAACTCCTGATGAATATCCATCTGGTGATCTTCCTTTAGATCTGAACTTCCCATGTGCATCTGCTTTATTGCAGCCCACATTTCCTTAGTAGTTTTTAGGTTTCCAACCTTGGCTTAGTCTATTTCGCTCATGGCGTTGTTGAGATACATTTTTGCTTTGAAATTGGCCTCCATACACTTCCACTCGTTGGGCCCCCATTTGGTGAGATCATTCTCGATGGCTGGGTTGATGCGCATCCAGTCTTTCATTAGCCCCTGCCATCGCTCAAATCGTCCTTCAATCAGCCTAGGTGGTTTGTTGTTTCCGTGTCCGACAGCACTAAGTTCCGTAGACAGTTCCGTAGACATCCTGCAAACTTTACAGAAAATCTAGAGCACCAAAGCTCTGATACCAATTGTAGGATCGTAGATTGTGTTAGTAAGACAAATCGGGAACTATTCCAGAGACAGTTCCCTTACGCAGCGGAATAAAGCAACACAGAAAAGTACACTGTAAAACAAACGCAAAGACATGATTCCTTATAAAGGAACCTCTACAGCCAACTAGCTAGAGAGTAAACCTCTACCTCCTTTGGAGGATTTTGAACACGTACTATATTTAGATTGATAGATCTCAGGATACACAATACAAAGACGAACTTCTCTATTGTTCGCAATCCCACTTACAAACAATACTAAGGACTAAGTCCTTATGAATCCTAGATCTAAACGCAATCAATATAATATGTGAATCTGACTCGTTCCGTGTGCAGTTCCCTTTAGCATCGGAACCAACTCTTTAAGTCGATGGCGATCTTCACGCAGTCTCCATCACTTGGTTCTGGATCTTCCTTCTTGGAAATTGGATCGTCGTCTTCACTTCAATCAGCTCGAGCTCTCCATTTCACTTTCTCTATTTGGATCTGGCACTTTGCGTCTGAGAGCTTATTTAACCTAGTTGCGTCGCTTTCTATTTATAGAGGTTGCCACTTTTATCTTGACGCCCTTACCCTTTGTGTCTTGGGGAGTACGACACTATTCAAAAAGACTAGCGTACCCTTTTGCATCTTTTTCTTCTCGGGACTCGGTTTGCCGCCCAAGACAACAATGAAATGTCCTTATTATCCTTCAATTCATTTCCCACGTACTCAGATGACTTCATGGGGAATGTTTCTCTTGTTTTTCCTGTAAACTTGTATATTTCCTGTAATTACTTGTTTAGGGAATTAGTTTCAATTGTTTGTCATTATCAAAACTTCGATTACTTGAATAGAAAAACCGGTGTTCCAGTGTTAGTTCCCTAACACTGATCCAACAAACAACTAGACGGATCCAATATACACAACTATACATAGGTAGTAAAATTATTCGAAGATTCGTGTTTAAACTCGAGGTTTATATTTTTAAGAAAAAGGAAACCTTTGTTAAACAAACTAGTACGTACAAGGCTGACATGGTATCTTTCAAATGGACTTAAGTATCTCTGTAGTACTAGCTAATTAAAGTTATATGAACTAGTCATTGACGACTATATATAATTGGCGTATTGATAATCAATGACTCCCAGAATAATTTAAATGAAATCATGAAGATCTAATACGATGCTCAATCATATGTACTAACTTACAGTTTACTTTAACGGATTCTTCAAGTACAACTGTACATGCAAATTTAGGTGGCAATCACATGATCATCATACTTATTTCACGTACAACCCATGTCACGTTGATGCAATCTTAGGAGACTTAGCTTAGTTGTCCATATTTCTAATTTTCGCTTGCATGAGTCTTTTCCATGTACTATAAAAATTAAGGTGGTGCTAGCTTACTCGTATTTCTTGATTGTTGTGCTCTAGAAGATAAATATATATATGAGTATTTCTAATTTTCGAGTTTGTACCTTCTGGATTTCAGGAGTCAAGAACTGCCCCCCCATCTCTAGAATACATGTGGCATTGATCAGGTTCTAACTGCTAATTAACTGAAGGGAAATTTATTTTAATATCCTAGTATTTTAGACTTTTTCTTTTGATGTCCTAAAAAAAATTTATTTCTTTTTATATTCCTATAGTTTATAAAAATTTCACCCCATAACCTAACTATTCCAAAAACCAAACTTTCATCATAAAATTAAGTTCCCTTCATGGCCTCGTACTGCTGGAATCTAGATTCATGGTCTGGTTGGAAAGACTTGTACCATTCTGCCTCAACATTTCAGACTGCTGGTACGTACCTCTTCTGATGTGTCCTTTGATAGCTTTACACATGAGGATCAAGAGGCCAAATCAAACACTTCATCTGAACATGTCAGCCTGTGATTTAATTTGCCTATGTGTCGTTATTAATTCACACATTTGGCTCCATGTCATCAAGACTAAGAAAAAAATAATTCAATAATAAAACTTAATCACCCATTAAACCCAAATAACAATTTGGATCTTCCAGTAAGATTTTAGATTTGTTTCTGCATAACGATTTGTTTTGGAATTATCCTTTGACTTTCAATTTATTATGATTATATTGAATTATTTTTTCTAAACTAATTTATTTTCTTTTAGTAAAGAAAAAAAGAAAATATTGGGTCTTATATTAAAACAATACGTAAATTTTATTCATATTGACATAAAAAATTAAATTATTTTTAAAATAAATACTTTATATTTGAATAAACCCGTACAAGGTACGGGTACTTATGCTAGTATGTACCTAATTAACAAGAGATTCTAGATTATTGAACTGCTATAGGGGGCGAATACATATCTTGTTTAAATTTTCACCTCTTTCTCGACTAAATTTTATGAGATAGAATCATCATATGGTGGCTTAATACTCAAAGCTATATTTTCAGGATGGAGTATGCTCACTTCTTTTGGACAAAAGCTTCTTGGTTTTTGGGATAGTTAGGCTATGGGGTGAACTTTTTACAAATTATAGGGGTAGCAATATAAGTCAATTAATTTTACTGTACGTCAATATAAGACAATTATAGGGATAGCAATATAAGTCAATTAAATTCGACCAAAAAAAAATATAAGTCAATTAATTTTATTGTACATCATATAACAGAACCTGTAAATTTGGGGAAAAGGTTTGCAATAGAACAAAGGAAGAAGGTAAACAGAGAGCAAAGCAAGAGATTTGGTGGCTCCCTATTGAGGGAGCCTTTTTGGATTTTTCATTGATGAGGAAAGAAAGGCAACAACTTTCAGAGACGGCGCACTGATTATTACAGCTGAAGGGTATTTATATGGGAATAAAAATAAAGGCAACAGCATTCCCTAGGTTACACCATTATCCGGTTTAATTAAATGATTAAAAAGAACCGGTTTACTAGATAACATCCCCCCGCAAGCTGGAGCAGGGGTAGCCATGCCCAGCTTGGATAACAGCTCTCTGAATTGTGAAGAAGGGAGAATTTTTGTGAGCACATCTGCTAGTTGATGACGGGTTGGTAAGTAAGATAGCTGAAGTAGTCCTTCTAGCACCTTTTCTCTCGTGAAGTGGCAGTAGATCTCTATGTGTTTGGTGCGCTCGTGGAAAACTGGATTATGAGCGATATGAAGAACGGATTTATTGTCACAATGCAGCATGACAGGAGTGAGATTAGTGATGGACAATTCGCGGAGTAAACCAACTATCCAAGTAACTTCAGAGGCAGCTTGTGACATCGCCCTGTATTCAGCCTCTGAAGAGCTGCGAGAGATGGTAGCTTGCTTCTTTGATCTCCAACAAATGGGATTTGGACCAAGGAGTATGACATATCCAGTGACCGAGCGACGTGTCATGGGGCAAGATGCCCAGTCTGAATCCGAGAAGGCTTGTAGGGTGAGTGTAATTCCAGGTTTGAGGAGAATGCCATAACTGAGTGTCCCTTTGACATACTTCAACAAATGTTGCAATGCCTCGAAATGAGATTGACATGGGTTTTGTAAAAATTGGCTCAAGTTTTGGACAGCAAAGGATAAATCTGGCCTGGTGTTGGTAAGATAATTAAGCTTCCCTATGAGACTTCTGTATAAGGATGGATCAGGAAGAGGTACGTCTTCATCAGATTGTGTGAGTTTGAAATTCAGGGGTAGAGGTGTCACACACGTGGACTGATTTTCCATTCCAGCATCATTAAGTAATTCTTTGGCAAATTTCTCTTGTGACAGCAGCATGCCTTCTGAATTATGAACAATCTGAATGCCAAGGAAAAAATTTAGCTTCCCCAAGTCTTTTATGCTGAACAAAGCGTGTAAAGTTGACTTTAGATGAGCAATGGTGTGTTGGTTTGTGCCAGTCACTAACACATCGTCAACATAAACCGCCAGTATAGTGATGTCTTTCTCATCTTTCTTAATGAACAATGACGGATCAGAGCTTGACTGCAGGAAGCTGATTTTCTTCAAAGTTGATGCAAGCTTTTGGTACCATTGGCGGGAGGCTTGTTTAAGTCCATATAGGGATTTAGCCAGCTTACACACATGGTGTGATGGATTTGGGATTCCTTCTGGCATGGTCATGTACACTTCCTCTTTCAACTCTCCATGCAAGAAAGCGTTGTTTACGTCAAGTTGAAAAACATCCCAGCCTTTTGTAAGTGCTACAGCTAGCAATGTTCGAATGGTGCTCATTCTCACCACGGGAGAAAAAGTTTCCTCATAATCCACACCATATTTTTGTGTGTACCCTTTTGCAACGAGTCTGGCCTTGAACCGTTCAACACTACCATTTGCCCTCAGTTTAATCTTGTAAACCCATCGACACCCTATGGCCTTCTTGTTAGGTGGCAAGGGCACCTCTTCCCATGTGTGATTAACCTGCAAAGCCTCAATTTCCCTATTCATAGCATCAATCCAACGTGGATCCCTAGAGGCTTGGGAAAAAATTTTGGGTTCAAGGAGTGAATCTGTGTTTGAGGTGTGAGTGGAATCATTTTGATTGATGATAAAGGATGAGTGAAAACCAGCAATTAAAGGAAATTGATTGAGAAAATCAGCATTATTGCAAACGTAATCTTTCAAGTAGGAGGGAGTTTTATGTTCTCTTGTGGATCTTCGTAGGTTGGGGAGTGGATGGGACACAGGAATTGCGTGATTGTTTTCTTGATTGGGTAGGTACTCAGGGAGCATGGAGCCTGGATAAGGTGAGGATGGAATGGAGGGTGTGACAGGTGGTGGTTGGGTGTTATGGTTGGTATGTGAAGGAGTGGAAGCAGGTGGTGAACTTGGAATATGGCAATCAGAGATAACTGTGGGTAAGGGAGATGACTCATGTGGACCATTTTGTGAAGACATAGGAAAGACCATTTCATGAAAATAGGCATCTCTTCTGATAAAGACTTTCTGCGTTTGGATGTTTAGGACTTTAAAACCTTTCACCCCTGGACTAAAACCAAGAAAAATGCATGCTTGACTTCGTGGGTCAAATTTCCTTCTATGTCCTTTTAGAGTTCCAACAAAACATAAGCACCCAAAGGGCTGAAGATTATCATATTTTGGTTCAGTTTTATACAGAATCTCAAAAGGAGTTTTGAAATTCAACGAGGACAAAGGAAATCTGTTGATGAGATAAGTAGCATGTAAAACACACTCCCCCCAAAAAGTATGAGGCAATTTGGATTGAAAAAGAAGAGCCCTGGCTGTCTCTAACAAGTGTTTATGCTTACGCTCGACTACCCCATTTTGTTGTGGTGTCTCCACACAAGAAGTTTGATGAAGTATCCCCTTTCTAGAGTAATAATCTTTGGCATGGTTGCTACAAAACTCTCCTCCATTATCGGTCCTAATGGTTTTCACTGTGATTTCAAATTGTTTCTCCTCATAGGTGACAAAGGACTCTAGGATGGGAAAGGCATTACTCTTATGGGACATTAAGTGTGTCCAAGTGGTTCTTGTAAAGTCATCCACAATAGTTAGAAAAAATTTGTAACCATTATAAGTATCAACATGATAAGGGCCCCAAATATCCACATGCAAAAGTTGAAAAGCATGTCTAGATTTGATAGAACTAATGGGAAAAGAGCCCCTTTGCTGTCTAGCTTGGGGACAAATGTCACAAATGTGAGATTTCTCAGCTAGAACATTTTTAAGGAACGAGAATAAATGCATCTGACTATAAGGTATGTGACCAAGTCTCAAATGCCAAAGTTTGAAAGAAACAAAGCAAAATTGGCCACTGGGACCATTACAAGAGGAAAGTGATGATCCAAGGCTTGAAAAACTAGCTGGAATTTCAGTGGAGAGGTATAGCCCGTTGCTTTCTTCACCAAGAACCATTGCATTGTTCATGGAAGGGTCCTGGAGAAGCAAACATTGGTCGGGAGTAAAAAGAATGAACATCCTCAAATCTTTAGTTAATTGGGAAGTGGAAAGTAAATTGAATGAGAAATTTGGCACATGTAATACATTTCGAAGGACTATGCCATCATGTATCTTTACAGTACCAATATGTGTGATTAAAGACTTGCTAGCATCGGGCATCATGATATATTCAGGTTTAGCAAGTGGAGCATAGGAATCAAACAAGGTAAGGTGGGGAGTAATATGGTGTGTGGCTCCACTATCTATGATCCATCGTTCAAAATCACTACAAGCAGAGATGGAAAGAGCTTTGCCAGGGATCATACCTGATTTGGATGTCCCATTGTTGGAGAGTTCACTTCTGCCAAGAAGAGCTAACAGTTGGTTCACTTGATCATGCGTGAGTGAGGCTCCCTTTTCTCCTGAATCCATTGATCCACTCGATGGAGAGCATGTTGACTGAGTGTCATGACTGCCAGCGACTGAATTAGCACGCCCTTTCTGTTGATATTGTTGTTTGTCATGTCTTGGCTCTGGGTATCCGTGCACTTTGAAGCATCTCTCTGTGGAGTGTCCATGTACCTTACAATGATCACAGTAATACATGAATTTTCTGTCCTGATTCCCATTGTTTGCTGATGTCTTTCCTCCCCTGGAAGCCCCAGAATGACCTCCACGTCCAGAGTTTCCATTGTTGTTGTAGGAACCTCTGTTATAGCCTCCTCTTTGTGCATTGAATGCGCTGGAATCACTACCAATTGTAGTCGTAGACTTCAGTTCCTTCTGTTTTTCCTCTTCCAATACCATGTGGTATACCTCTCCTAGATTCGGCATGGGCTTGATCATGAGAATGTTTGTTCGCACAGGACTATAGGCATCATTTAAGCCTACCAGAAACTGTATCACTTGCAAATTATAGAGAAATTGCGGAATGGTTGCAACAGATCCACACTTGGTGCAATTTGGCATTTCTACGAGCACCATGTACTCATCCCAAAGTTTCTTGAACTTACTGTAATAATTTGTAACTGAGATGCTCCCTTGACAAACATTAAATAACTCCTTTTGGACTTGAAAAATTCTTGCACAGTTTGGAAACCCAAAACGCATTTTCAAGTCATTCCACACATGCATGGCTGAGTCACAATATAACAATGTTTCGGCAATGTCCTTCTCAACCGAATGCAATAACCAAGACATGACCATACTGTTACACCTTTCCCATTGTGCAAGCATCGGGGAATCATTTTCAGGTTTCAAACATTTTCCATTGACAAAATCTAACTTGTTTTTAGCACGAAGAGATACCT
Source organism: Fallopia convolvulus (assembly GCA_964016875.1). NCBI lineage: Eukaryota > Viridiplantae > Streptophyta > Magnoliopsida > Caryophyllales > Polygonaceae > Fallopia > Fallopia convolvulus. The sequence goes on from OZ024733.1 coordinate 33,253,550, forward strand.
CAACAGATCGGCGCCAATGGTAGTAATTGCGGTCGTTGAGGAGCTGAGTTGACAGGTTGTAGTTCGGATGGTCCGAATGATGTAAATAGAAGATGTTGTTGATGTCGTGGTGAGGAGATTCCACTCTTTTGGTTCCCGACTCATACATGTTGCTTGCAAACTCATTTTCAAACAGATTTGTGTTAAAAACTTCAGCAGTGTCGTTTGGGTCCATGGTTCACAGATTCTGCCCTCAAAGCTCTGATACCATAACAAAACCTGTAAACTTGGAGAAAAGGTTTGCAATAGAACAAAGGAAGAAGGTAAACAGAGAGCAAAGTAAGAGATTTGGTGGCTCCCTATTGAGGGAGCCTTTTTGGATTTTTCATTGATGAGGAAAGAAAGGCAACAACTTTCAGAGACGGCGCACTGATTATTACAGCTGAAGGGTATTTATATGGAAATAAAAATAAAGGCAACAGCAATCCCTAGGTTACACCATTATCCGGTTTAATTAAATAATTAAAAAAAACCGGTTTACTAGATAACATCATATGGTGGCTTAATACCCGAACTTTTTACAAACTATATTTTCAGAATGGAGTATGCTCACTTCTGGACTAATTACTGTACGTCAATATAAGTCAATTAATTTTCTGATGAGTGATGACTATCAATCCCCCATTAGTACATTAATTACTGTACGTCAATATAAGTCAATTAATTTTAATTGTACAACTACTTTATAATTTTTATTCATATATGTATGAATTAAAAAAACAAATGCACGCTAGCTAGCAATGGTCAAATCGGATGTAGTACATGCTTGTATATATATGTACAAGTTCTGGTAACTTTGGTCAATTAACAACCGTACATTAGACTCTAGTAAGTAGGAATAATGTGCATACAAGATCATCTGACTTAGTTTTTCTTTTCCACAAAATCCCGCTTCTTCCTTCATTATAACGTACTCATTTAATTAACACCAATTAATAATTTAATGAAGTGTACTACTGATCGGCTCCCCAACCCCATCCTTTGTCATCCTTTCATAACAACCTTCCTCATTTCCCGCCTCCCACTTGTCACCGCCACCGTCAGTGAGCACCTTAGCCCGCTGGGCCTCCGCCTCCCAATCAGTCCTCCCAACAACCCACACCATGGCCACCGCACACGAGCCCTGGGCCGCCAGCAACCCGACCCAAAGCCCCACAAAATCCCATCCTCCGAACAACCCCAACCACACCGCCACCGGCATCCCCACCACATAAAAACACCCCAAGTTTATATTCGCCCCGGTCTTGGGCCGGGCCGTTCCCCTCAGTACCCCGCACCCGGTCGTCTGCGGGCAATTTCCGAGCTCACAAAGCCCGATTATGGGAAGGGCCAGGCCCGTTAAGGCAACGATCTCCTCATCCGTCGTGAACATCCGGGCCCACCCGTGCCGCACCCCCACCGCAAAGTGAAGGGCGACGATCCCGAGGGAAAAGCCCATGACGAGGCCCGTGATGGAGGCACGGCGGGCCTGGTCAGGACTGCCCGCCCCAACTAGGTTCCCGACGCGGGTGGAGACGCCGAAGCTGAGGGAGGAGGGGAAGATGTAGATTAGAGAAGTGGTTTGGATGAGGATTCCCATAGAGGCGACGGTGGCGGTGGGGTTGCTCAATAGGCCGCAGAGGAGTATCATGATCTCGTACCACCACCACTCGAGGCAAACCGAGACGCAGCTCGGTAATGCTAGTACGAGGAGGGACTTGAAGCCCTTTAAAGAGAGGCATTCGGAGGCGCTGAATAAGTTGAGCTCTCCGGCTTTGGAGCCGGCGAGGTAGAGGAGGAGGAAGAGGACGGAGTTGAAATTGGTAAGCACGGAGCCCAAGGCGACGCCCCGGGCTCCGAGGCCAAGGACGGTGACTAGGAGGTAGTTGATGGGGACGTGGAGGAGGGTGGAGAGAGCGGCGGAGATGGTCAACGGGAGGGTGATTGACTGGGATCGGAGGTAGATTCTGAGAGGGTGGAGGAGGGATTGGGCCAGGAGGTCCGGGAGGGAGAATAGGAGGTAGATTTGGGCCTGGTGGGCCATGGGCCGATCTTGTCCGCATAGGAGCAGGATCCGCTCCATGTTGGCCCACATGATGGAAATGGGGATGGAGATGAGGACGAGGAGGAGGACGGTCCTTTGAAGGGCCAGGCGCAGTAGGGCGGGGCGGCCCGCCCCGAAGGCCTGGCCACAAATGGGCTCCATGCCCATAGCGAGGCCCGAAAGGATGGAGTAGCCGGTGATGTTGGCGAAGCCGACGGCGAGGGAGCCGCCAGCGAGGGGGAGGTCGCCGAGGCGGCCGAGGAACAGGAGGGAGATGAGAGAGCGGGAGTATTGGAGGAGGCCAGTTAGGATCATGGGGAGGGATATGCTTAGAATGGCCTTGCTCTCCATTATAGCAAGGGAGAGATTGGTTGGTTTATCCGGGATCGGGTCGGGTTCCGGGCCGGGCTTGGTATGCTGGAGAAGCGGGGACTTGGTTGGGTGGTGATGAGGCCCATCGTGACGCTTGCTTTGGGAGAGATCTGCAATTGCAAGTCCACCCATATTCTTCTTTATCTAGCTTGCTCTTAAGACTTAAGGTGGTTGGGAGAGAGAGAGGAATTCTGGGATTACTTTCTTAGCTTCATAGGATCTGGGGTTTTGGATTTGCCTATTTATAGAATGTACTCCTAAAAGGAGAGGGTCCAAATTCTCCAGTACGTAATTGCATTTAAAGTCACATTTGGAAAAAAAATTAATTAATTCGTCGGGGACTGATCTACCAGCTGTGATTGATGACCGAGGAAAATGTACATTTTATCCTCTTTTAATTTTTCTAGAAATATTCCGTACAATATTATCAATTTGTATAAATTATATTTAAAATTAATTATGCCCATCCGAAATTTTTAAGCTCGAGATCTGAAAATTTTAACCAAATATTCGTTTAGTTGACTATTTTAGTATATTTATAAAAAGCCCTTTCCCACAAAAAACCCTTTCCCACAAAAACCGTCTAGCCTTCTTCTTCTAAGCATTTAGGTCAATGCTTGACTTAGCACATCCAAGGGGTTCAATTTAGCTAAGGATCGTACAGGTTCGAGAAGTGTCTCAGTCCGTGTGACACGTACGTACGTACTTAACTTTGTGAGTTTTGAAGTCCTAATAGCCCCCAAATTCTTTTTTGGAGTAGAGATACATTTTTTCCATGATTAATGGCAGATTTTAGGCTCAATCATCTTTTTAGCTATGCTAGTAATTGACTGACAAGTTTCTGCTCCGAGTTGCACGGTGATCGTATAGCTTATGTTGAATTGGTTTGATTGAGGAATCTACATTGCTTGCAAAAATATGTGTAAATAATTATGGATATTTGCTAGCTAGCTTCCACCATTATCGATCTTTCTTAATTAGATCGTCAGTAGCATTTTACATGCATGCAGGGGCTCCCAGCTTTGGTTACTTGGGTTAATGGGTTCAAAATCGATCTTTTTTCAAGAACAAAAAGTTCAGCATTAAGGTTTTGTGGAAATTTCATAGCACACAGATATTATAATTTGGAGAGGCGGAACTCGAGCCTTCTCATTGTAGGGGCCAAATTTTTTCAATATAGTTAATATTTTTTCAATTTTTAAAAAATACAAAATATTAAAAAATATTTGAACAAAACCTCAAGAATTATATACGCGCTAATAAATTTAGTGTGTGATTCAAGATATTCCAACCATAACTAATTGTTTCAACGCTCTTGGATTCAATTATATTATGAAACTATGCAATCTAGCAAATGATAAAACCACTTAAATTAAATAAATGACTTGTAAAAATAGTTTGTATATCGTCAATTTTCAAATGCTTATAACTTTTTACTCATATGTCAGATTGAAGCGTATAATATATCAAATCGAAGGTCTCGACAAAAGGAACATATATACATAAAAGAAATTTGGATTGGGGGGGCCATGGCCACCTCTGGCCCCCATTGAGTTCCGCCTATGAGAATGGATAATGAAAAACTATATTTGCGAAGGTAACTGAAAGGTCTTCACAACTATTAAATCTCGAAGAAATAGAAATTCTAGATTAAAATATTATTAAAATAGAAAAAATTATTTTAAAAAGTGTGTATTATATGTGAACGCACTTTAAGTCATAAATGACCATAACTAATTTTGTATAATGCTTTAGGCTCCGTTCGGCAATGTAAAAAAAATTTCAACTACCCCCAAATCAACTACATCAACTATATAATGTACCTCCCCCAACCTTATATTTTTTGCAAAATATCAACTACTATCAACTCCATCAACTCCATAAACTCAAATCAACTACATCAACTACCCATTGCCGAACGGAGCCTCATTTTTTTTTATCAATTTTGAATAATCTTTTTTTGAATATCTATTTATATATATATTTTTTTAGTAGAATCTATTTATATATTAAAGAAGAGGTCTTTTATCCACATATCTCAACTTCACGTTTAATTTGCATTTGTGTTATTTTTTATAACAACAACAACATCAACCCAGGTGGAGCCCGGTATGGACGAGATCTGGGAGATCGAGATGTATTTTTTATAAGTTTTTTAATTATTATTTTTTATTAATTTTTTGGGTCCATTATATTTTAGCATATTAATTTTATACTAATTAAACTAAGAAATACTTACTATTTTTAAAATCTAGGCATTTCAAGTTTTAAAAATTAAACTAATTATTTAATTAAGCATATGTAAAAATTATTTATTTAGGGGAATAATTTAAACAAAACTTGGCATGGAAATTTAACTTGTTTCAATTACAATAACAACTAGTTGAAGTCCCGTGATATTCACGGGATAATTTTACTAAAAAACTATACAATTCTACGATATTAATTTAAAATACTAAATATTTTTATATAATATCATAATAAACTATGCAATAGACAAATTATTTTTTTAGATTGTACTCCATATTTTAATTGAATATATTTTTAAATATTTTTCCATTATTTGTGGAGATCTTGTCCAAATTTAGATTCAAATTATTAAAATATTAATTTTTATTTTTATTGAATATTTTTAAATAATATTTTCTTATTTTTTTAGACACTAATATGTATAAAATACTTAGTTTTTTTATAAAGATAATTGTTGGAACAATAGTTGTTCCATGGTTTCTCTTAGTTTTGATGATAACAAACTTAGTTAATATAACTTGCTTCTACATGTAAGTGTTTTAGGAAAACAGGTACATGGTCACGAGTGACGGAACATCGTGAGGAACGATGGAGGGAACGAGTGACAGATTTAGGAAGCGCGTCTCAGAAGGAACGCGGCTTTCTATAAATGGCAAGTTACCTTATCTTCTGTGAGCGATCTTCTACGAAGATTTCCAGTTGTAGGCGGTTGCTTAAGGAGATAAAAGAGAGGATAAGATCAATCTTCACACGATCTTATCTTAGGAAATCCGAGATCATTCGGTTTTGGGAAGAATCGGCATGGTTGAGGATCCGAAATCACAAACAATCTTTTTCCTTATTGTGTGGGATTTGTTAAGTGGAATATCAGCGTAATTAGGCAAGAATTACGTGTGAGATCAGACTTAACTTATCTTATAAATAGCTAGGATTAGCTAGGGTTAAAAGTGTGGTTGAACGAGTATTGAAGACGAAGAACTTGAAGAGAGAGCTTTTCAAGTGTACGAGTGTGTGGCTTTTTCCGGTGAAGAATCCACAAGTAAGTCAGTAGTTTACTTTGTCTTAGGTTTACGCTTAGGGTTGTAGAAGTCTAGTTGGTTGAACTTTGGTCGGTGCCTTAGTTACCAGGGAACTTGACTTGCCTTGTAATCGTTGAAACTTAATAAAAGTATTCTATTGAAAATCCTCTGAGAAGGAGTCTCAGGGGTAGAGGTTTTTCTTTCTACGACTTGTTGGTCGGACAGAAAGTTTTCCTCTCTAAATTCTGTATTCTATTGTTTATTTCCGCTGCCCAAGGAACCTTACTAGTTCCCTGTATTGTTACTAACGCGTCACGATCCAACAATTGGTATCAGAGAAGGTTTGTTCTAGATTGTGTGTTAGTGCAGGAATACAGAATGAACTCAAACAACACTCACAACGTCATTGAAAACATCACCACCAGAAGGGGAGTCTTTACATTGGAAGAAGACTCTGATGTGGCTCTCATATCAGAAACAATGAGGGCATTCTACAAGAGAGGCAAGAAGCAAGGAGCCTTGAAGGAAAAAGAGAAGGTCAACTCTAAGAAGAAGGAGACCAAGGACGTTACCTGCTTCAAAGGTAACGAGTCTGGGAACGAGAAGAAAAAGGCCTACATCGCTGCATGAGATCATGACTCAGATGATGAATCTGAATCAAAGATTTGTGTCATGACTCTGAAGTCTGAAGATGTCGACCAAGAGGTTGAAGTGAGGGGGAACATTCGTTGGATCCTTGACAGCGGGTGTTCATGTCACATGACAGGGAACAAAAGTATTCTGTCCTCACTTCAAAACAAAGCTGGAGGAAACATTTCCTTTGGCAACAACAATCAAGGAGAAATCATTGGAACAGGTGAAGTCAAGCTAAATGACAAGATCAGCGTTAGAGACGTAAGCTTGGTGAAAGGTCTTAGTTACAACTTGTTGAGTATTGCTCAGCTCTGTGACCAAGGGAACAACGAGGTATCCTTTACCTCAGAAGGCTGTATGATCAAGAATCTGAAATCAAATCTTGTGGTCCTGAAAGGAAAGAGGCGCAACAATGTGTATTTTGTCGACTCAAGTTTCCAACCACAAGAAGATCTTTGCTTTGTGACATTAGGTGACAAGACTGACCTTTGGCATAGGAGGTTTGGTCATGCAAATCATCGAGGAATTCACAAACTTTACTCACAAAACCTGGTGATAGGACTTCCCAAAGTTCTTACAGAAAAGGAAAGCCTGTGTGAAGAGTGTGCAAAAGGAAAACAAAGCAAGTCATCTTTTCAGCCTAAGTTGTCAGTCAGCACCTCTCATCCCCTTGAGATGATACACATGGATTTGTGTGGTCCCATGTGGGTGAGAAGTCATGGTGGTAGCAGGTACATTTTTGTTATTGTTGATGATTTTACTAGATATACATGGACTCTTTTTCTAGGTTCCAAAGATGAGACGTTCATGGCTTTCAAAAGCTGGATCAAGAAGGTAGAAGCATCAACAGAGCAGAAGTTAAAATCTATCAGGTTTGACAATGGAACAGAGTTCAAGAATTCCATGTTCCATAGCTACTGTGATGAACATGGAGTTTCTCAGAACTTCTCTGCGCCAAGGACTCCTCAACAGAACGACGTAGCTGAGAGAAAGAATGGAACACTACAAAACATGGCTCGAACTATGATGTTGGCAAGTAACTTGCCTCGGTCCTTTTGGGCTGAGGCAGTCGGTACCGCTTGCTACATCATTAATCGAGTCACCATACGTTCCAACTTCTCTAAAACTCCATATGAACTAATCAAGGGAAGAAAGCCAAATATTTCCCACTTGAAAGTCTTTGGATGCAGGTGCTTTATTCACAACAACGGAAAAGACAAGCTTAGCAAGTTTGATCCAAGGAGTGACGAAGGTATCTTTCTGGGATATGCATCCGACAACAAGGCTTACAAGGTGTTCAATAAGAGGACTAAGATGTTTGAAGAAAGCATTCATGTTATCTTTGACGAGTCCAAAAATGGAGGGAACCTCTCTAGTAACGAGGATGTACTGAAGTTTCTAAATGCAGATTCAGATGATGAAGTCGATCCAGATAAAGGTGCACAAGCTCCAAATGATGATGTTATGCCTTCAAGTCCTGACTTGGATGGAGATAACACAGAAAGTGCCCTAGTTCCTGAGGATGATACTTCACAAAATGAAGAAATAGAGGAAGATCATGGTGAAGGAACTTCACATGGAACGACAAGCCAACAGGAACAAGAGGAGTCAAGTACAGATCCCACTCAAATTGAAGTCAGGAATTACCATCAAAAGAGGGATCATCCTGTTGACAACATCATCATTCCATATGATAAAGGTGTGCTTACTCGTTCCTCTATTAAGAATTTTTGTGATTTCAATGCGTTTATCTCTCTTGCAGAGCCAAAGAATGTGAAGGAAGCATTAAAAGACCCTGACTGGATAGTTGCTATGCAAGAGGAACTACACCAGTTCGAGAGGAACAAAGTATGGAGATTAGTTCCCAAGCCAAAGCACAAAATGGCTATAGGAACAAAATGGGTTTTCAGGAATAAACTTGATGACACCGGAGCTGTCACAAGGAACAAGGCGAGACTTGTAGCAAAAGGGTACAATCAACAAGAAGGGATTGACTACGATGAAACGTACGCTCCCGTTGCAAGAATAGAAGCCATTCGTCTTCTAATCGCCTATGCTGCTCACAGAGGATTCAAGCTGTATCAAATGGATGTGAAGACAGCATTCCTGAATGGGTACCTACAAGAAGATGTTTATGTGCTACAACCTCCAGGATTTGAAGATGTTGATCACCCTGACCATGTCTATGTACTGGACAAGGCCCTTTATGGTCTCAAACAGGCTCCTCGTGCTTGGTATGATAGATTTGCTCAGTTTCTATTAGCCAATGGATACAGACGTGGTGTGATCGACAAGACATTGTTCCTAAGGGAACAAGACGGTGAGGCTTTAGTAGTTCAAGTTTATGTTGATGATATTATATTTGGTTCTACTAACCCTAAACTTGTAGAAAGCTTCAAGAATCTCATGAGTAGTGAGTTTGAGATGAGCATGATCGGTGAACTCACTTTCTTTCTTGGTCTACAAGTGGTACAAAGTGATGAGGGAACAAAGGTACATCAAGGAACTATTGAAGAAGTATGGTATGGATTCTACGAAAAGTTTTGATACCCCTATTTCTCCCAATACTCGTCTTGATGCTGATCTTAACGGTGTTGATGTTGATCAAACGATGTACCGTGGAATGATTGGTTCCCTATTGTACCTAACGGCCAGCCGGCCAGATATTATGTTCAGTGTGTGTCTTTGTGCTAGATTCCAGGCCAATCCTAAAGAAACACATCTGAAAGAAGTGAAGAGAATTCTGCGATACTTGAAAGGGAACGATGGGTTATGTCTGTGGTATCCAAGACACAACTCGTTCCATCTTGTCGGATTCTCGGATGCAGATTTTGCAGGTCACTTGGTAGATAGGAAGAGCACATCAGGCATGGCCCAATTTCTTGGTCCCTGTTTGGTGTCTTGGGGATCGAAGAAGCAAAATTCGGTTGCTCTTTCAACGGCCGAGGCAGAGTATGTTGCAGCAGCTGCCTGTTGTTCCCAGGTATTATGGTTAAAGCAGCAATTGGTGGATTTTGGACTGAAAATCAAGTGGCAGATATTTTTACCAAGGCCTTGGACAGAAAACCCTATGAACATCTGAGGATATTACTAGGAATGATTTCTTTGGAGTAAACAAGTCCCGATCCTCTATTCCCTCAGTGCCTGACTAAAGAGGTAACTTCTCAGGTAACTACATATCATTTGACAAATTTTCTAATGGCTTATATCCTTCCTCTGTGCATAGATGTTGTATATATTAGAAATTGTTAAAGTGTTACATGCTAAAAGGAACTAAAACTTAATTGCTTACATCCAAGATTTTCTTTTTGGCCCAAAATAACCAACTTGATCTATTCTATCCCACACTTCAAGCCGAAATGATAGTTGGTTATAAGCTGTCCCTAGCCTGGTCCACACAAACGTTCCCTATGAACCTCCTTGATTACCTTTAAACGGGGAATAATTGTTTGGAAGTCAAAAATATCCCAAGCCCACAAAAAGTTTGAATGGAAGATCTCTTGTCCCTTGTCTGTTCAAACAAGCCTTTTTCTCCACTCTTGGTAATGAGGAGGGGAACAATGCTCAAAGGGAATGTGAATCCAAAAACAGTGGATGAAGAAGCAAAAGCTCCAACAGAAAAGGTGTTCTAGAGGTTAAAGGGGGGGTTGTAAAAAAAAAAAAAAGGGAACTTATCAAGTTACTTCTGCAGTCCCGAAAAATCTATGTGTTACTGAAGAGAAGTTTAACTTGGTTATGAAATTTTTTTTTCGAGGATTAAGTTCCAAGGCGAGTCAAAAGGGTCTATGGAGAAGAAAATTGTTAAGAAGGTTGGTGGAAGTGTTAATGCCAAGATGTTGTCTGGCTAAGAGAACCATTATTTGGTTACCTGGCTAAGAGAGACACTGACATTGCTGCTGCTGATTCCACCTCCTCCGAACCATGATGTGGACCCTCTCTCGTTCCTTAGCCTATCTATCCCCAATTTAATTATTTTTTTTGGATGTTAAGCTTTTTATGTTTTATGTCTTCTCTGGCTATGTTTTCCGCGACAATTATCAATAATAATGACTATCTTTTGCTTATGACTGGTTTAAGTTTCAATTAAATTTGTTCATTTGCTCTATGTTTTGCTTGATGATTGTTGATCTTTTGATGATGTCAAAAGGGGGAAGTTAGGAAAAATGCAGAGATGCGTTCCATCCAGGAAATACAGAGGGAACTTTGGCTAAGGGGGAATATGTTGTTAACTCTGAAGAGTAAGAATAACAGTGCATTTGTTAAGGGGGAACCACGCAGGAATTCTTTTTCTGGTCTATATTTCTTTATGGTTTCTAGACATGCATTTTTGGTATAGGTTTGTCATCATCAAAAAGGGGGAAATTGTTGGAACAATAGTTGTTCCATGGTTTCTCTTAGTTTTGATGATAACAAACTTAGTTAATATAACTTGCTTCTACATGTAAGTGTTTCAGGAAAACAGGTACATGGTCACGAGTGACGGAACATCGTGAGGAACGATGGAGGGAACGAGTGACAGATTTAGGAAGCGCGTCTCAGAAGGAACGCGGCTTTCTATAAATGGCAAGTTACCTTATCTTCTGCGAGCGATCTTCTACGAAGATTTCCAGTTGTAGGCGGTTGCTTAAGGAGATAAAAGAGAGGATAAGATCAATCTTCACACGATCTTATCTTAGGAAATCCGAGATCATTCGGTTTTGGGAAGAATCGGCATGGTTGAGGATCCGAAATCACAAACAATCTTTTTCCTTATTGTGTGGGATTTGTTAAGTGGAATATCAGCGTAATTAGGCAAGAATTACGTGTGAGATCAGACTTAACTTATCTTATAAATAGCTAGGATTAGCTAGGGTTAAAAGTGTGGTTGAACGAGTATTGAGACGAAGAACTTGAAGAGAGAGCTTTTCAAGTGTACGAGTGTGTGGCTTTTTCCGGTGAAGAATCCACAAGTAAGTCAGTAGTTTACTTTGTCTTAGGTTTACGCTTAGGGTTGTAGAAGTCTAGTTGGTTGAACTTTGGTCGGTGCCTTAGTTACCAGGGAACTTGACTTGCCTTGTAATCGTTGAAACTTAATAAAAGTATTCTATTGAAAATCCTCCGAGAAGGAGTCTCAGGGGTAGAGGTTTTTCTTTCTACGACTTGTTGGTCGGACAGAAAGTTTTCCTCTCTAAATTCTGTGTTCTATTGTTTATTTCCGCTGCCCAGGGAACCTTACTAGTTCCCTGTATTGTTACTAACGCGTCACGATCCAACAATAATAATAATTAGGATAGGTTATCGACAAAGCATAATATAATTTATTAAAATATTTTTTAAAGTTCATTTATTAAAATTATATATTAGGGTTCTTATCTTTTACTCTATAATAATAAGAATGTTTGTAAATATGAAAAATACAATATAAATATTAGTATAGAAGAGAACATTGTCCTTGATTTAAGAGATAAAATATATAGAAAATTATCTATTTATTATTTTGCAAAATTCAATCCATCTATAAAGTTGTTTTCCATACTAAATTTACATAACGAAGAAATAAAATATAAAGGAAATTAATGTATATAAAAATTTACAAAATTCAATGTATTAATCAACCTATCATCCATATTAAATTACAAAAAAAAACATAGAGATAACAAAATTTAAATGTAAGGTGGGGCTAGAAAAAAAAAATTCTACATTTACATAAATAAAATAAAAACGAAATTAAGAAAAAATGTAATGTAAATTTTTATCAAAATTTAATTTAAGCAAGTATTCATCAAAATTTGTAAATTTTTCTATTTTTTTAATCAAACTTTGATTTAAGAAAAAATCTTTAATATAAATGCATAAAAAAATAAAGAAAATCTAATTTTATGAATTTAAATTAAAATTCAATTTTTTTTGACATTGACATATAATCTTGTTTATCAACATAAAATTATATCTTTTTCTCAAAATAAGAATATATCAACATAACAAAATTTATTATTTAAAATTATATCATTATATAGATATAAATTTTATACTTGGAGCTCAAGCCTTGTTAAAAGATAAATAAAATATATTAAGACCCCAAATCTTATTAAGAGATAAAATATTAAATTAATATGAAAAATATCATCTCATAGGAATTTATGTATATAAAAATTATATAAATATGTTATCTATCGTAATAAACCAATACATAATCCATAGATAGAAAATTATATACATAAAAATTATATAAACATATTATCTATTTAGTATATATAGCAAGAATACTATAAGTTGTTACAAAGTTTATTAAAATATAATTTCACATTAATTTATTAAAAAATGCCACGTGGCGCAAATTTTACAACAGACTTGGGTTCTACTTTATAATGTATTAGGGTAGATAATAAGGATACAATAATAATTCTAAGAGCATTTACTCGGGATTCCCGGCAAAGCTTATTTGTGCTCACGACGTAGAATGAAATCAAGTACTCCCTCCCATTCACAATATTTGGACTTTTTAACTTAGAATGTCTATTCATAATATTTAATCTTTTTTAATCAATTAATGCTAAAACATTCTAAAAATAACATAAATTCATTTATTTTGTTCTAGTTTCAATAAAATTCTTAATAAAATTGCATTGAAAATATACATTAACACATTAATGTCTAATATAATAAATTTTCATATTTCTATTTTAAGCTAATCTTAAAAAGTGTGAAAATTGGCAAAAGCCCAACTATTGTGAATCGGAGGGAGTACTATTTAGTGAAAGCATATGTAACTAGATCTGTCAAAAACTGACCTAACTCGCTAACTCGACTTGACCCGTTCGATAATTTTAGGGTCAAGACACGAAAATTTAAACCCGAAACCCAAAATAAACCGAACCCGAAACCCGTTGGGTTAAAACTCAAAACCCGTTGGGTTGACCGATTTAGTATATTTATAGAATTTTTTAAATTTATTTTGAAACTTATAATATATTTTATTATTAAAATAAATAAAAATAATATATTATAATTAAATATTATTATTTAATTAAAAATTAGTTTTAATAATCATAGGGAAAAAGGAGATTTTAGACCCGATGGTCAACCCGACCCGATTCATCTGTGACCCATAACGAATCGGAACCCGATTTAACCCGAACCCGAAATGACCGAACCCGAACCCGTCCGACCCGACCCTATTGACAGGTCTATATGTAACTGAACTAGAACAAACATTAAACACAAGTTTTTTACATCCAAATTTTAGAGAAATTATTGAAAGAAAATTGAAAGAACTTTCTAAATATAGTTTATTTATAATACTCGTATGTTGTGTGCGCCTATGCTCATTCAAGTTGGTCAATAAACTTGGAGTTCACTAGTCAGTACTCAGTACTCACTCCACATTCTCTAATTGGAATGTTCGCCGGCTTAAATTCAAATAATGGTATTTGGTTGAAAACCTATGGAGGATCCAGATGTGTGGATATATTCCTAATGCCTTGTTTACCGGGGTATACCCTCCCTTTCACGAATCTTTCAGTCTATGCTAGAAACCTAGATTCTTCAAATAGATTAGTTAGGCAAGTTAATGTCACTATCCCCCTCCCAAACCCAACCTCCATCCCCTCTGTCAAAAAATACTTGGATGAGCTCATTAATTTATCCCTTCTCCTCAAAATGGCAGAGGTGCCTATCTCTACCACTTTGATCAATGGTAAAATGAAAGAGGTTTGGAAGGAGTATGTGAAAGGAGAAGTTCAATTTCAGGAATTTGCTAATTTCTGGATACTTTTTAAATTCTCTAATAAGGAAGCAAGAGACCTATGGTTTGGAACAAAAGGCCCTACCTCGTTCATGGTAAGCTTGTTGCCTTAATTCCCTTTTATCTTGAGTTTAATCCTATTTCTGATGAACTTCAGAGGGTTGATATCTGGGGACGTATTCCATCTTTGCCTTATTTCCTGTACACCCCTTCTGCCCTTGACCTTATTCTAAGGGATAACCTTATTGGGCACTTTGTTAGGGTTGATGAGCTTTCAAATGCAAAAAATAAGATGAAGTTTTGTAGGGTTCTTATCAATGTTGATATTACCTCTCCTCTCAAGGGTAGTGTGAAAATCCAAACTCATGTAAACTCTGTTTTGACCCTCAAAGTGTGGTATGAGACTGTTTCCCCTGGGTGTGGATGTTGTGGGGAGAGTTCTCATGCTTTTGATGAGTGCCCTCTTAACAACATTCAGCCTAGAAGTTGCAAACTCTCTGTTCTGGAAAATCCAGCAGAAACTGAGCTTATGAATCAGACCTATTTTAAGTTGCATGGTGATGTTTCTGCTAGACCCTTTATTCCAAGAGCTCCTAGTGGCCCAACCTTTGGGAGAACTAATGTTGTTGCTCCTATGTTTGCCTCTCCTCAAGCCTCTGCTGGGCCTTCAGTTTCAGTTGGTTTACCCTTTGCTGGGGCGAATTCTCCTGATTTGAACCCCATTCAAACTATGCCCCCTTGTAACCCTCTGATGACTTTGGAATTTTACTCTAATATGGATCCTAGTGTCTTCTCTGATCTTGCTGTTCTGTTGAATGCTAAAGAGCAAGTTGCTCTGGCACTTGCAAGTTTGAATGCCCCGATCCCTCAGACTATGATGATCCCTCCCTACCTCTGTGCTTCTCCCATGGTGGCTGGTGGAATGAATATGCCTAGTGCTTCTCTTTCTATTCCTCAGCCTACCCCTTTGGGATTGACTGGTATGGACCCAGGGACTAAGTCCTCTAACACTCTCCTAAGGAATCAAATGGATGTTGTTGACATTAAGTGTGCTAGTGAGAGCACTTCTGACTCTTCCAAACGCAAAGATTCTGAGGTTTTCAAAGATGTAGTTGAAGCTACTTCTGTCTCAAAGAAGCCTAAAAAGACCCGAGGCAAAAAGCAAGTCACTTGATGATTAGTGCTCTTTATGTGTTATGGCCTCTTTTGTGTAACAAAGGAACTTATCATGTACTGTTATCCTTCTATATGTATTTCCAGTATGCTGTATCTTTTCTTTACTGCTTGTTTGTTCACTTGTCTTTTCAAATGTTGGGCTTTGGCTTTTGTTTGTGGCCAACTTTTGTGGTGTGTTATGCCCAGTTTAGCCCTTCTTGGCTAACAATTTGCTGTATTAATCCTATATGTATAATATTATGGTTGTTGTTTTGCTATATCTTGTTTTCAGCTTCCTCATTTCTTCTTCTTAATGATTCTGGTCACATTCTCTTTAGTAATTACACATTAAACTCAAGGTATTACTTTACTTTATGTCACCCTTATCTTTTAACAACTTCTACTTCTATTACTCACTTTTATCCACGATCTGCTGTTTTGTTCAACAAGCTTTTGTGCACGTGCGACTTCAGCTGCATATCTTCTCTCTCGTTGCTTATTTCCTTGTATTTGTATCATTTTATTAAACTTTTATTCCTTTGTAATTTTGTGTCTAAGTGTTGCATTTATGGGTATTCACTTGGTGAAAATTTTAAGTTGTTAATAATCTTGCTTAATAACTTCTTTGTAATCCTTTGTAAACTCTTAACTCATATGTATACATCCTGGTGCTTTTTTAGAGATGTAATGTGTATGACTTTTTCTACCAACCACTTTTGTTCTCTTATTGTTTGTATGATTCACACTTTTATGAACTTTGTTCTTTTTTATAAACAAGGTTTTTTATGAATATAGGTTATTGGAACATTAGAGGTATTCGTAGGCCCAACTTTTGGGAGGAAGTTGGGTTCATAAGAAAATTCAATGAACTTAATTTCCTTTGTCTAGCGGAAACAAAAAATGACTCTGATCCCTTCATTTCGGTTATCCGAAAAGCCGGTTTCCACAAAGTTATTTCGTCTCCTTCTATTGGTACCAAAGGTGGGCTTTGGCTACTTATTTCAGAAAATATAGAATCTAGAAAATGTTTATTACTCTATCAATCTAACAATCTTATAATTATGCAATATAATTACCGTCACCAAACTTTTTTGATGATTTTTGTTTATGCCCCGTCCCGAGAAGACAATAAAAATCTTTTTTGGAACTCTATTTCTGAAACCATTAATCACTTTCAATTACCTTTTCTATTAATAGGTGATCTAAATGAAATTTCTTCTCCTAATGATAAACTTGGCGGTTCGGCACCGTTATTGAGTCGCTTTAATAGACTTTTAAACTTTACAAATGAATTTGGACTTGTCGATTCGAAAACGTCAGGATTCCCTTTTACTTGGAGAAAACGATCTGTTCCTTTCGAGAATACTTTTGAGAAATTAGATCGAGTGTTATGTCATCAATCCTTAACTTCTTTATTTCCTTCTCTTTTAGTTCATCACCACCCGTTTACTACTTCTGACCACTATCTTATTACCTTTTCCCTTGGATCTACAAAATCTTTTCGGAAAATTCCTTTTCGTTTTGAAAATGCTTGGATGTCAGAATCTTCGTTTATCCCATTAGTTTCTAAAGTTTGGAGTTATCATATGTCGGGTTCCTTTATGTTTTGCTTGTCTATGAAGTTTAATCTCTTAAAAAAGTATTCAAAGGTTTGGGCAAAACATCATACAAATAATAATTTTGAACAGTTAAAAATTTCAGAAAATCAGCTTCAAACTCTACAGTCAAATTTATTACTTGACCCCCTTAATCCTACTATTATTTTGCGGCTTCAGTCGCATTTAAATAAATATAACGCTTTACTGGATTTCCAACATAATTTTTGGAAGCAATGTGCTAAGGTGACTCATTTACAAAATGTAGATCGAAATACAAAATATTTCCAATCAATCTCCAAAATACGTTCTTATAAACAGAGAATTATTTCTTTCCAAACTCATGAAGGTGTTGTTATTTTTTATCATTGTTTGATCTCGCAGAACATAACGGAAGAACTTAGTCATAGATTTTTGATTAATTCTTCTTGTTCTATCCTTCCGGCTAATCTTGATATAATTCCAAATTTAATCTCTATAGTTGATAACCTTATGCTTATTAAATCTCCTTCGGCTACAGAAATAAAGTTTGCAACTTTTGATCTTGCTCCAAATAAAACTCCTGGTCCGGATGGCTTTCCAGCAGACTTTTTCCAAAAATTTTGGAATATTGTGGGCAACTCTGTTGTTTTAGCGGTTCAGGCTTTCTTCCATTCTGGACATATGCTTCAATCTGTTAATAAATCTTTTGTTACTCTCATTCCTAAAATAGATGCTCCTTTAACTATTAACCTTTTCGTCCTATAAGCCTTTGTAACACCATTTATAAAATTATTACTAAAGTGTTAGCTATCCGATTGGGATCGCTTCTTCCTGCTCTTATTCATCCGCTTCAGGGGGCGTTTGTGAAAGGAAGACTTATCCAAGATAACATCCTTATAGCGCATGAAATATTTCACTCGTTTCATAGAAAGAAAAAAGGGAAAAAAGGCTGGATGGCCATTAAATTAGATATGGAAAAAAACCTTATGACAAACTTGATTGGAACTTCATTAAATTAATTCTTCTTAAATTTGGATTCCATTCCAAATGCGTAAGTCTTATTATGACATGCATCTCTACTTCCTCTTCTTCTGTCCTTGTTAATAATGAACCTTGGGCTGAGTTTTCGCCCCAATGTGGTATTAGACAGGGGGATCCAATTGCTCCTTTTATTTTTATAATTGCAATGGAATATCTTGCGCGCACACTGCAATTTCAGTCTACCCTAGACTCTAAGTTTGTTGGTATACAATTAGTTAAGAATGGTACTTGTCTACCCTTCCTTAGCTTTGCTGATACTCTTATTTTTGCGAATGCTTCTCATACCAACATTAATTATATTAAAAGTTTTTTAGATAATTTTTCAAGAATCTCGGGTCATTCAATTAATTACCATAAGAGTAGCTTTCAGGTCTCGGAAAACATTCCTCGAACTTCGGCTCTTTCTTTAGCTTCTGTGTTAAATATTCAGATTACTACCCCTATGGAAAAATATCTGGGAATTCCTATCCTTAAAGGGAGGGTTCAAAATTCTGTTTTTTTTTAGAATCAATTACTAAACTTAAAAGACAATTATCTCAATGGAAATCGAACTCTATCTCTCAAGCAGGTCGGGTTGTCCTTATTCAATCTAATCTGTTAGGCCAAGTGAACTATTTAATGCAAAGCTTCCTTCTTCCTAAGGGAATCTTGTGTGATATTGATAAAGTAAACAAATCTTTTTTTTTTGGAACAAATTCCAACCGAATCACCATCCTCTGATTAGTTGGGAGAAGGTGTGTTCTCCTAAAGAGTCCGGGGGAATGGGCCTTCGCTCTGCTGAGAATAATAATTTGTCTCTTCAAATGAAGCTTCTTTGGAAAATATTAGAGCATATGCAGCGGTGTTTGTGGACTGCTCCTTCTGTTTGGGGAGGAGCAGGTACTATTTGAGGAGGTGCAGGACATAGAAGGTGCAGTTTGGGTTTTTTGTGCAATCGTTCAAATAAATAGCACCTTCTATTACTGTTCATGACTTATTTTTTTTAAATAATTATTTTTTGGGTGGATTTTCAACCGATATGTATATGACACGTGTTGTAATCTTCTAAATAATTGAATAAGATTCTCGGTGAGATTTCCGACCAATAAATGGATGACACATGCCATCTACAGTGTCGTTATCATCGAAATAATCAGATAAGATTCCCGGTGAGATTTTCGACCAATTAATAGATGACACGTTTCACCATCTTCAAATATCAGATAAGCTAGAATTGACTGTATATATACAACTCATTGTATACTCACTTACACCATCTACAAATTACTCGACATTCTACCATAAAACATTCCCAAAATTAGATAAAATGAATCCTTTTAGTTTCGATAATTTTTTCAGGAGGAGGTGACAACAACGCCGGCGAAATTCGGAGATTGCTAATTCATTCATCACTAATGCGATCACGGTGGATGCAATCGTCGATGATGAGCCACCTCGGCGCCGTCAAAATGTAGAAAGGCTGAGGGAGTCAAGGGGACATAATCTGATGGAAGATTACTTCATCGAACGCCCTATCTTCGATGAGCAAGCCTTTCGCCGGAGGTATCGAATGAGCAGGAATCTATTCAACCGTATACTAACAGATCTCTGCAACCATGACAACTTTTGGTGTCAAAAGTCAGATGCCACCGGACTAGTCGGGCTTCTCCCACAACAAAAGATGTCCGCCGCTCTTCGAATGTTGGCGTACGGCTCAGCCGCAGATTAGTGTGCTGAAATCACACGGATGGGTGAAACTACAACACTGGAATGCATGAAGAAGTGGTGTATCCAAGTGTACGAACTTTACGGTGACATTTACCTTCGTGCTCCAAATGCAGGAGACATGACTCGACTTCTAAGGATGGGCAAGCATCGCGGATTTCCTGGTATGATCGGAACCATCGATTGCATGCACTGGGAATGGAAAAATTGCCCCACAGCTTGGCAAGGGGCATTCTCCGGGCGAAAGAAACGTCCCACTATTATTTTAGAGGCGGTGGCTTCTTATGACACGTGGATATGGCACAGCTTCTTTGGAGTACCTGGTGCACAAAATGATATCAATGTGCTTCACCAATCTGATGTCTTTGATTCGCTCCTTGCCGGAATGAGCCCAAATGTGAGGTATAAAGTCAATGGTATGACGTATCACAACACTTATTATCTAGTTGACGGAATATATCCGAGGTACTCCTCGTTTGTCAAAACCATTTCCAATCCCCAAGAGCTACCAGAGAAGTTGTTTGCAAAGAAACAAGAGGCATACCGCAAAGATGTAGAAAGGTGCTTTGGTATCTTGCAATCTTGTTGGGGAATTATTCGTCATGCAGCAAGGTGTCACCACCAATCGACATTAAAGAACATTATGTTGGCTTGCATCATAATGCACAACATGATTGTTGAGGAAGAATTTGTGGAGGAAGAGTTTGAGGAGAATGTAGAAGAAAATCTACAGAACCCATTGAGTGCTGTCACAGCTTATGATGGGCCAGTGGATGAACAAGGTAATCGAATTCCATTTGAGCCAGTTGGAAGAGATGGACCGTATTACGAACAACGGTTTCAGGACCATGTTATAGATCTTCAATCTTCTTATATCCATGGAGAACTTCAAAAAGACTTGGTTAAGCATAACTGGTTTATTGAGACCGGTGAACGACTATAACTATGTTGTTTTAATTTTATCTCTATGCTTTTTTCTTTTTTTGTACTTATATCCAAGTATGTTTGCATTGTGTTATTTGATTTAATGGAATAAAAAAGGTATCTTTTTATTACTTGAAAATACATAACTAGAAATGAAATTACATATTAAAAGTACATAACTAAGGGAAAAGTGGGCGATAACAATTCGAAAAATATTCCTCGCTATCATCTCCTTCCTCGTCATCCATTTGCTTAAGGATGGCCGCTTTCCTCTTCGAAAAATATTTCTTTGATGTTGGGGTCATAACCTCTGTATCCATTGCCATAATCCTTGATTCTTCCGCTAAAGCCCTTAATTTGTAGTCTTTCTCTTTAAGGCTTAGTTGTTTTTCATATAAAGCAAGCTCCATCGCATCACTTGTTTGTTGCTTGGCGATCCAAGATTTTTTATTTTCCGCAATGCTTTTCAAAGCCTCATCTCTTGCCTCATTTGAAGAACTCATGGCCTTCTTTCCCTTTCTTTTAGCTTCCTTGGCCGCCTTCACTCCTATTGGTCTAACCGGACTTGAGGAACCTTCAAGGTTGCTTTGTGGTGTTCGAATCACTTCATCCGCATCCACATCGAATGTAGGAGGCATTGGGCTAACGAGCGGAGTAGAGGCGGTTTCGGCATATGAAAAAGGAGGAGTACTAGTTGAAACTTCTCTAAAAGTAGGATGGTTCTTCAACACTTCCCAACATTCAAACCTCGAAAACTCTTTCTTCATTTTTGCCACATACCATGATTGAGCTTTTCGTCGCTAATAAAAATAAAAAACTTATATGTCACAATAATATAAATCTAATAAATACATATTACAAAATTTATGTAATAAATCAAATAAAATTGAAGGAGATGACAAAATTATAAATACTTACTTCATCTTGCAAATTTGAGCCGGATTGTGAAGTCCTTCGTGCATAAGCAAGAGCGGCACCCCAAGCTTTGAAAGTCGGCTTCAACTTGGTAAAACGAGATGAAGCCGCGGTTTGGCTCCTAGGCTCCGCCCTTGATTCATTAGGCGCCATCTCCCAATTTTCGCAAAAATCGGCATATATTTTTTCCCATAATTTATCGGACTTTTGCATGTTTCCGGTGATAGGACAAACACTAATGCGACAATAAGAAATGCACAATTGCATATCTTCGGAAGGAAGCCAATTAGACATTTTTCAAGCAAAAAAATGAATGAGAGAGGAGATGGAAGGAGGTGATGAATTTGTTGTGTACAAATTGGTGTGATAAGTGAATGAATTTGATGTGGTATTTATAAAAATTTTCTAGGGTATTGTTTGCAATTTATTAGGATTTTTTTATAATTTTTCGGATTATTTTAAAATTATTTTAAGGATTTCTGCCCATTTATAACTCATACCCGTTACTTTTAAATCTAAACCGTTTGATCAAAATTTAGATTTGAATGGACAAATCCGGTTCACCCACGTGTATGGGCAAGAACAAATTGGGTCTTTTTGTGTGGGCCCTATGTGTAGATTTGCAAAGTGTGCAAATGTGAAAAGAAAAAGCAACGGGAAGAAGCAGCTTTCCTTTCCCACTTGTGTGGGCTCCACCAATGGAAAGAAAGAGTTGTCATCAATTACATGTGTGGGCTCCACCAAATGACAAAAGCAACCCAAAGAGCAAACTTTGCTTGAGCAGATGCTCGTTTTGCCAGTCAAAGTGCGGTCTTCTCTCCTCCATTCCACCGCTGCACCTTCCATTTTTTCTTGCTTCTTCTATTTAAGTGATGGGCCCACAGATTGCTCTCTTGCTCCTCCTAAATTTGACACCGGTGCATATGCTCTTAACCTCTCCCCATAATTACTGGGTTCGTATCATCTCTGAGAAATATCTTGGCACTCTTTCGCTCTTTCAATATCAGAAGAAAAATTGCTCTTGGTAATTTGGAAGACTAATGAATCTTAGGGATAAGTTCTCTAAAGGTATTCTGTGGAATATAGGAAATGGGCATTCTGTTAATTTTTGGCGGACCCTTGGATTTCAAATATTGATTTATTTCCCTACTTTGATAATATTGATATTAAGTTAAAAGTCTCCTCTTTTATAACCCCTTATCATTCCTGGGATTATGAAAAATTACATTTAATTTTGCCAGACTTCTTAGTTCACTTGATTTCAGAAATTAGAATTCCCATCTCTCCTTCTTTGGATAGATTAGTCTGGCTTCCTTCTTCTGATGGTGATTTCTCTGCTCATTCGGCGTCTTCTATGCTTAACTCCTCCCATCCTGAGTTTGCTTTTGATTTTGCTTGGATTTGGAAATCTTCTCTTCCTCCTAAAATAAAAAATTTCCTTTGGAAAGCATGTGCAGATTGTCTCCCAACTACAGATCGTCTAAATAGGCATTTCAATTGTGTTTTTAGTACTTGCTCCTTATGTGACTCTGTTGATGAGAGTTTGAACCATTTGTTTTTTAATTGTCCTTTTACCCTAAAAATGATCTCTAAATTAGAGGCTATACTTAATGTCACTTTCTATATTTCATGTTCGGATAATTTCTCTGACAATTTGCTATCTACCTTAAAATCTAACAAAAATAGTAATGTGCTTTGTTTTTTTATGGTGGTTTATTTGGGGCCACAGGAACTTAAAAATATTTAATCCAGGTAAGCTCTTGACTATGCTTCCTCCTTGTGACTTGGCTTTTTCACAACATCTCCAACGGGTGTCTTCTAAAGGTGCTCCCGATCGTTACAACAAATCTCGTCCGAAAAGGAAAAATAATAGTGCTTGGAAGAAACCGCCAGTTAACTCTTTAAAACTAAATTTTGATGCTTCTAAGCGTTTAAATAATTCGACCTATACAGGTTTCTTAATCCGTGACCACAATAGCAAAATCCTGTGCTATGACCGTAAACACATTCGCTCTGTTTCTTTTTTGCAGGCTGAGGCCCTTGCCTTGCTTGAAGGTCTTAAAAGTGCGGTTCC
The DNA here is from genome assembly GCA_964016875.1 of Fallopia convolvulus. Lineage (NCBI taxonomy): Eukaryota > Viridiplantae > Streptophyta > Magnoliopsida > Caryophyllales > Polygonaceae > Fallopia > Fallopia convolvulus. The sequence continues at coordinate 33,276,999 of OZ024733.1, forward strand.
TTTAAAGCCGTCTCGTTTGATCATTGAGGGCGATAATTTGGTCCTTATTAATTCTTTGAAAAATATTTGGAAAGTTCCTTGGGAAATCCAAACTATTGTAAATGACATCCGTCATTTTGCTGATTTTATTCCCTGTGTGATGTTTTTCATTGTTTCAGGGAGTGTAATTCGGCGGCGGATTTTATCGCCAGAAGGTGTATTGTTTTTTTGGATCTTAGTTTTGCTATTTCTCATTTTTTCCCGGGATCGTTGTTTGATCCTTTGGATTCTTCAAGTTTCAATTTCTGGATCCAGACTCATCCTCTGTTATTTGATTTTCTAAAGATCATCCGCAGTGATGATTTAGGGTGGCCTTGTAATGTACGGGTATCCTAGTGTTGGCTATGTAATGAGCTAGTAGCTCATTTCTTCAAAAAAAATGCCATAAAACGCTAGGGTGACTTTTGGTTGGGAAAATTGATCTTACAAAATTGTTTTTTTAATTGTGTCATAAGAGAGTGTCATGCTCTTTTCCTCTCTTTGTTTTAGTTTTCTCTTTTATCTTTATCGGTTTTTTCCTAGCTCACTTTTTCGATCTCGTTTTGTACCTCCCTCTAGTTTTTTCTCTTTTTCATGTCTTTTTTCTTTTTCTTTGGGCCCTTCTTAGATATCCTCCCAACTTCGAGTCGGGGTAAGGGTGCGTACAACTCGACCCCCCAGATTCCGTCCATACCGGGTTCCACCAGGGTAGATGTTGTTGTTGTTGTTGTTGTTGTTGTTTTTGTTAATTGTGTCATAAGAACACATGGTCTTCAATTGAAAAAACTTGGATAAATGTAATTTTTTAAAAGATTTTGAATTTTCTTAAAAGATTTATCATTTCCCTTGTAAGATTTAGTTTCTAAACCAAGTATTCTTATAATGTAACATAAGAGGTATTATAGAAACATCGTTACAAAATTACAACCCTATTGCTTCACCTCAGGTGCTAACAGCTCAAGCTCACGAATATCATGTTTGCCGATGACCTTCTTGTATTTTGCAAACCGAACCAATTCTCACTGAGGAAGATTGTCAATTGCTTGGAAAAGTTTGGAAAGGAATCTAGCCTCATTGCAAATGTCAACAAATGCAAGATCTTCTTTGGAGGCGTTCATAGTGATGAAAGGAGGAGCATAGCCGAAGGCATGGGGTTCGAACTTGGAGGCTTCTCAGCCAGTAAGATATCTTTGCCTTCCTCTTTATTCCAAAAAGCATAGAATTTGTGAGTACACCCCTCTTCTTAGCAAAGTCACCTCCATCCTCGATCGTTGCGAGGCTAGGAGACTTTCTTATGAGGGTAGGGCAATGGTGATCCGCTCAATGATAGAAGGGGTGCTTTCCTTTTGGATGCAAACCATCTTGATCCCAAGAGGCATCCTACGCAAGATTGAAGCACTTTGTAGAAGCTTCTTGTGGGCGGGGAAATTTGAAGGGAAAAGAGTCCTTATTGCATGGAAGGATGCCGACTTCAACCCGCTTAGAAATGTCCAAGCTACCATCGGAAATAAAGAAACACAAAAGGACGGTAAAAGAACATGTAAAGGCCCACAAAGAGTTGTCGACTCGATAGATGACAATATTCGCACTTGCAACAAGACGACCAAGAACGATGATATTGTCTTCCTGAGGGTAGCCTATGAGGGACAGTGGTGACCCACCTCTGACCAAGACTCCACTCGCAAGCGCGGTTACAATGGTAGTGTTACCGCGAACTCTCGTAAACACCATCTACAAACACATGAAGTAGTAAGATGCGGAGTTTGCCTCTTTCAAGACATATGAGGTCTTGGTCCAGCCACAAAACCTTAATCACTCAAAGGAAGAACATACCGACGAGGGAGAGATCAGAAGAGTGACGATATGCAAAACCCTAGCACTATAAGGATTGGCGTGCAATAAACAACGATTAAGGGTGTGAATGACGGAGAGTGAGGCAATGATGGTACATCCATTAGGAATTCTACTTCAACCGACCAGTGTGATATCCAAAACGCAATGGAGGACGAAATCAACCAAAAGATGATCAGAGCCCTAAAAGATGTATCGCAAGACAATTAACGGACCAAAGCGGAGCGTGCTCGTCTCAAATCTTTGCTATCAGAGGCATATGAGAAAATCCCTCATTTGAACTATGTCATTAAAGAAATGCAAGGGAAGAATTCCAAGGAAGAAGCTCGATATCAAAAACATAAACTCGAATTAAGCAAGGCGTAGGGGAAGATTCGTAGTCTAGGATCGGCACTTGAAGCAACTCAAGGCAAACGCCTTGAGAGCGACCCAAAGCCAAACAACCGAGTGCCAAGGAGAGCCAACATAGAAATGGGTCAAAATAAGCAAAGGTCTGACGATACCATAAGTGATAAGCTAAAGACGCCTGAAGATGAAGTCCATGTCAAAATAGCAATGGGAATAGGGGTCGCCGTCAGTCATCCAAGAAGCACCTGAAGGAGGACCGACATCAAAATCATTCCCTCAAGGAAGAGCGGTACCGACCCTAGTCATACGAACGCTGTCGGGATGGAATGTGCCTTCCTCCTTGCAGAGAAGACCACAAAGAGGGATGAGAGTGCAACCGACCTCGATAACGAGATGATGCAGAGCATAAGAGACGAGCAAGTAGGCATGGAGAGAAGTCGGCCATGTGAATGCGCAACAAACCTAGAACCAACAACTAAGTGAGGTCGTGTGAGAGAATACGATTGTAAGGGTCCTAGAAGTTTTTGAATTTTTTTTTTGTTTATGAAAAGGCTCATGTCGAGACGAAGCAATTTATTTTTTGTTAGTCTAGGAGATTGGTAGATTGTTATGGTTTCTCTGACAGATGGATGAAGTATGCTTGAGGACGTGTTTGATTGCCCAAGGAGCGTGGTGGGCGTGTTTGATCGCCCTAAGTAACTTGAAAAAGACGTGCTTGATCATCTAGATCGCCCATGAAGATGTGCATGATCATCTGGATTGCGCAAGAAGTGAGAAGGTGTGTTTTCCCGATAATAATGAGGAGGCGTGTTTGCCCGATAAACATAAGGTGGCTATTCGCCCAATAAGTATAAGGAGACGTGTTAGATTGTCTAGCGACCCTCGCACCACCCCTGTTGCAGTTTAAATGCATGATTTTGGCCATAAAATCACGACATTTATGGGGCAAGCTTGTTGTGTATAAAATTTGGCCCTAAATAAACTAAAATAGACAACAATATACCTTTTTTTAGGATAATAACAATTCTAAAGTAAAAATATCATAATAAATAACAAACTAATTGTAAATACAACAACAATAATAATAATAATAATAACCTCTATCTTTGGATAATAAAAATCCTAAGATAATAGTATTCCAAAACATAATAAATAAATAAACATAAATAATATACAATTCATCCCCAAAACTCCAATTCTCTTTCTCTACTCTATATAAAGAGGCTTTAATGAATAAATTTTGAGAGATTAATTCATTCTACGCTATTTGTCTCATATCCCACTCTTTTTTACCAATTTTTAAGACTAAAGATATCCATTGAGATTCCTCTTCTTTTATTTTATACGAAATATAATTTACTTGTATGATTCGTATGTAAGTTTTTCGCATTAGTTGAATAAAGACATTAAATTATGGGAGTTTCGCTTGAATCAAACAAACTTTTATCCTGAAATTAATACATTTTTCTTAGTTCGTAGTACACTTTTTCTATTTCGGAGTGCACTTTTTCAAATTTGCACTTTTCGTACTTTGCAGTGCACTTTTCGTAATTTTTGTTGGGTAGTTTTTCGGATTACATTTATATATTTTACAGTGGACTTTTATATGAAAAGTGCACTACGAACTAGAAAAAATGCATTTTTTTCACATTTTAGGATAAAAGTTTGTTTCATTTTACAACTTACAAAATTACGGTGTGGTTGACACGACAAGAAGAGAGAAAAGATATGCCTTAGGAATAAATAGAGTACAGAAGTAATAGATCACTCCCCAACCCAAACACAACGCATTGTTATCAAACGTCAATATTTCGGCGAAATTGACAGATCCACTAATAGGGACAAAAATTCATGATATTAGACAAACATATAAAAACAATTATTTTTTTTGGTAGAAGATATAAAAACAATTTTATAAACGAGTTAAGAGTTTTTTATTCCAGAACAACGAATTGCACATAAATTCAAACATAATTAATGAAAATTCACAAGTGCGGGATTAGTGAGCCCTTTTTTCTTTGATAACTCATCAATTTCCCAACTTAACACTACGATGATGGTGAAGCATCCAAATGTGTCAACACGCTTTACTTTGGTATGTATAACTTGACCACTAAAAACGGTCTTTAATTAATTTTGGGATTTGGACTTGTGTTTGTATATGTTAGGATACATTTCGTTCAAAATATGCTGCGTTTACACTTGATGGCAACCATTCAGTCCCTGTCACAAACTGGCCAAGTATCATTAATTTATGTTGATTGATTCATCAAGCTTTAATGAAAATATTGACTTCGATCGTTATACCTCCTTCTTTCTACTCGTATCTACTGTCAGGTTCTATTAGATTTACGACATTTAAACATATATAATGAAATACTTCGGTCAGACTAGGTTACGTTCAAGTTGATTATCGTTTACAATGAGTAATTTTGACTTAATATATACTTGATGCTAACCCTAATCATTTCAAGTCGGGCTACTAATCGATGATATTGTGTTATTATTTTTAAAATTTTAAAACATGTTGTATCCTTTATTCAATTATATTAGATTGCGATATTTTAATTCTAAAATTTCGGCAGGCATAATTAATTAGAGGGTGATTGTAGGATCGTTAGTACTAAAAAGTCGTAGACTTTAGTGAATGTTGTGGGAAAAACTAACACGTTAACATGACATTCGCTAAAATGAGGGAAGCCTCATCCTTTGCTCCCACACTCTCAATCTCATGTTATGTCTAAGAACACTTGACTACACCACTTGCACGAGTCACACGCACAAGTCTTCTCTTTCTTTCTCACAAGATACAAGTTATGCTCATAGTCTCTTGTCTATCCTAAACACAGAAGTACTTAAGCTAGAAGAAGAGAGATTTCGTGTGATATCATTTCCTATTCGGTTAGAGAAATGGCATCTACGCAATCTTTACAAGATCTTTCCTAAAATAACATGCAAGCACATAGAAATTATCACATAAGAATTTCGACATGATCTTTTGAATTTTGCACTCTTTTGTGATGATTTTCTCCATAAATAGACGCTTCAGCTGGCCTGTAAACGATCGAACACGATTTGCATATTCCTTCCAAAAATAGTTTTTTTGTCAGTTGTCCGTGTCAGTGACTTTTTCACAACAATTGATGTCGCTGACTCTCCATACAACTACTAACTCACTGACTATTGGAACCATCAAAACTAAAACTTCTAACAAATTCCCCCTTTTTGATGATGACAAACAACCTATCTTGTTAAGACTTTTGAAGCACACAAGAAAAATCCATAACATAAAGAGCAAACGCAAAAATCATAAGAAGTTCCCCCTAAGCTTAATATCCACATGTTTTCAGTTTTTAGATTCATCCCTTATAAATCCATTCCCTTGATTAATTCCACATTTTGGCATCATCAAAAAGATCACTTAAGAAAGAGATAGAAACAGAGGCAATTCATTGAAATTTAAAACATTAAATCAAACATTATGAAAGTCATCCACCACAACAAAATCAAGTGTACGCAACCACATACAATTAAAGTGCAATACAACCAAATTATAATAAATGAAAAGTCTTTTAAACTAGGGAGTAGATGCAGTAAGGATAGAAGAGAGGGATAGAGAAAGTCATGGACTAGCTGGGTAGTCTTTAAACTAGGTTCGAGGACATGCTGGGTAGTCTTTTAATAGGCACAGTCTGTGCATCAGATTGAGCCTATTCATCCAACGGCTTGATGAGCTTCAAGAGTTGACCAAATTCAAATAAGAGTCACATGTTGAGAAAGTACATACTTGGGGAACAAGACAAGGGCAATCTTGACATTTCCCATGTTGAGGATTGGGGAGCAAGGCTCTTTAGATATAAATAGTGACCAAGCCCAAGAGAAAAATTCCACTCCTTCAGAAATCCAAAAAGGCAAGAGCATTAAGAGAGAGTGAAGGTGGTCGACGGCGAGTGTTTGATCTCAGCGACGGCGAGGAAGAAGTTCCCAGGAGCAAGGGAACTGTGATAGTTAAGTCCAGGTGTAAGGTTTGGTTTACTTGTCTTAGTTGAGTTGTTTGCTTAGGAACTTGGTTGACAAGACTCATTAGTGTTGCTAGAGTTAGGAAGAACTACTAGGAACAGAGAAGTTTGAGTCTTGCCTGTTGTAACTAAGGAACAATCAATAAAACAAGTATGTCATTCAAAATCCTCCAAGGGAGGTAGAGGTTTACCATTCAACTAGTTGGTTGAAGTGGGGTTTCTCTATAAGGAATTGTGTCCCTTTACTTATATATCTTATGCTTTTGGTTCCTGTTCATTAAAATTCCTTGAATTGTTCCCATAATACCCTTTGTTCCTATACTTCCCATATTGTTATCTTCATTGTGCCTTTCACCTGTATGTTTATTATTATTCCGCTGCCTAAGGAACAGTTTCCATAACTGTTCCTTGACTCTATTCTAACACACAACTTTCCAACATCAGCTCACCGCCATTCTCATACACTTGGTGATCAACCATGATGAGATAGATCAATCCTCCATAAGGAAGAGCATATTTTGGACTCTCCGTGACAAGCTTCATGTGAAGCATCATCAACCTTGGCATACAAACCTTCTCTCCTTTAAAAAGCTAAGTGTGCATAATCTTATAAAGGAGTGTACACGATATCATAAATAAGTGTGCGTTGTGCATGACCTCGATCTTTATGTGACTGTGCATAAGTTTATAAACGAGTGTGCATAGTCATGTAAATGAGTGTGCAAAGGATCATAACAGAGTGTGCATGGCCCGTTTACTTAAGTGCGCACATGCCCGGTTCTAAGACTTTGTGGACCCTAGGGCGAAATTCAATTAGGGGCCTTTAACACAATTCTCAAATTCCAAAATATTACCATATATTAAACAAATATTTTACAAGTAAACTTTGAAAAGATATAAATTTATTATCAAACTTTTAAAATTGTTAGATTAAAGTTTACAAGAATAAGATGAAATATAATAAAAACAAGTACTCCATGGCACAGATTTTGGAGTAGACTAGGCATAAACCAACATTTCAATTGATGAGGAGAGGAGAAAGATATGGGTAGGGCACTAGGGCCTCTTCGTTCCGTTCGGGCACGGATGCATCAAAATCAACATTTTGACCTGCAAAATAATCAAACCAAGTCATTATGTAAACCTAGATGCAAAATCAGTGATTATATATCCCTTAACATTATTATCTTCCAACTATAAACCCTCAAATTTGTGCAATGTGTATTTCAATTCCAAATTAGATTTGCCCATGACCCGCTCAAACCACTTTCAAGTTTCAATTTCAACAATTTAAAACTTTCAATTAAAAAAAACGATGCACTAAATTCTTCTCAAAGTACAATTTGTAAATTCTAGTTTTCAACTATTTTCAATTTCAAACTTAAATCTTTACCATCCTTTACAATTTCAAGTTCATTAGAAACAAATAGAATATAAGTAAATTAATTAGTTAAAAAATTGAAGAAATTACTTGAAAAAGTGTAGATCTGGAATCTGGAAAGAGGATTCAGGCAATCGGAGGTTCGACAATCTGAGGACGATGTCACCGTTGTGGTTGTGTGAGGAAGGTGGTGCGAGGCTGGGGTAGTGAATCCCGAATCCGGTGATGTGGAGTGTATATTCCACAAGTACAAATTACACTATAAGAGAGAAATTGATGGGAAGAAGATGAAGAAAAGGAAAATATAGAAATCCATATATATAATAGAATTTGAAGATTGAGATTTAGGTTGGAACTCACCATTGAAATTGGAACTGGCAATTGAAATTAAATGGGGTGAAGAAGTCGAAATTGACTGAAGAGTGTTATTGAAGACGATTTTTCTTGTAATCTGTATTGCATTGTTACCGATGTATCTCTCAGATGAATCAACGCTTCAATTTCTTACAGAATAAGAGATTTTATTTACCCTAAATTTACAAATGGGCTTTTTATCTTAATGGGCCTATTTTTTATATCTATATTAAACTTATATTATTTATCTTAGGAGGGGCCCTACATTATTGGGGGTCCAGGGCGGTTGCTCTACCTAGACTACCCAATTAGCCGGGCCTGAGTGCGCAAGTGTGAATGACTTTATAATTGAGTGTGTTTTTATCTTATAACTAAATGTGAGTGATCACATAACTAAGTATACATGACTTTTCTCAGTTAGTGTGCATAATCATATATATACAGTCATGTGCACTCGAATATAACTTCATACACATTCAATTATAATATAACTAATGTACACTCAGTCACTGTTCTAAAAATCCCTTCTAGGTCCCGTCTAGGCCCAGCCTAGGCGCTGAAAGGTCCTAACCCGCCTAGCCGTCTAGACCGCATAGGCACCCGTCTAGGACCGCCTGGGCCACCGTTCAAGCCGTCTAGGCGCTAGGCAGTCCATATCCGTCTAGCGTCCGCCTAGCGTTTTTTAAAACATTGCACTCAGTTATATAATCCTGCACCCTTATTTATATCTAACCAATTAACACTGGTTTATATTATCATATATGCTCATTTATAATAAATCTCGTGCACACTTAGTGATTATGTACATTAAGTTATATCACCGTGCACATTCTATCATAAAAAAGTGCACACAAAGTTATTAGATCAGCACATACAATTATAAAATTTAGCACTCTCGCTATTAAGATTATGCAAACAATACGTGTTTTGTGTATAAAATTCATACGTGCTAATCGATTTTTTTTTCGAATTTTAACATTTAATCAATACATGGTCTGTGTTATTGATTTTTTGAGATCGGATAATTTGATCATACAACAATTTTTTAATTGCACTATATTATATTATTTTTTCAAAGAAAAAAGTGGATGTGTGAATAAGATCAATATTCCAAACTCTATTCGGAAGTATATTCCACGTACTTTGAAATTATTGAACTATTCTTTATCTGTTGGGACGGTGTTAGGAACTCTGGTTCCAAACATTGGAACAACGATACTTGTCTTTAGTTTTGATAATGACAAACGCCATATGGAAACTAACGTGTTTCATTCAAGTATTTCAAGGAAACACCAGATCTAACAATCTCCAAGAACACAAAAGAAACGAAGGAACACATGATAGCGAGTTCCTATCAAAGGAACTCTAGAGAGAACAGTTCCCATCGCATGGGAACTCACATGTGCAAACAAGACCACTCAGCGCAAATCACGGGATTCTGTCTCAGATAAAACAAAGGCTCAATCTAAGAAACAGACTGAAGCGAGTGATCCAACAGCCCGATTGATTCTCAAAGTTGACTCAATTCAAATCAAGTCACATAAGAAAAGGAAACAAGACGATAAGGAGCAAGAAAGGGCACACAAGGGAATTGCCCTAAAACTGGAAAAGATGCTCAAGTCGATTCAAGAACAACACGAAGATTCTGAGGAAGAAGAAGAAGAGGAACTCGTCCTTGTCACAAAGGCCCTTCGATCTTTCTACAACAAGGGAAAGTTCTAAAAGGACTATGGGAACTCACAAAGGGCTAAAGTTCCCAAAGAAAGCCAGCTGAGAAGGACCTCTCGGACGTCACATGCTACAAATGCTACAAGAAAGGGCACTTCGCAAAAGAATGCCCACAAGGAGCTGACGACCGAAGGCAAGGAAAGAAGACCTACATCGCCACCTGGAGCGATGATGAGGACGAAGATCCCGAATCTTGGGCACACCCAGACATGTGTGCTATGGCCTTAAGGGAGACCACTGAGGAACAACCCAGTGAGGTAACCACTGAAACTGTTCTTGCTTCCTTAGCTAACTATGAAAAACCTGAGTTATTGAAATTACTCTCTAGTCTTGTTAAGGATAACATAAAATTGCAAAAGAAACTAGATGAGTTGGAACACACAAATGCTGAGTTGGTTGGTCTGGAGTCCTGTTCCAATTGTGTGAAACTGATTGATAAGCTTCAGTCTTACCTGTCCCACATAGTAGCCCTTGATGATGAGATTAAGACCATAGAGAGCGATAAGAATGAGTTCCTACAAAAGCTGAGCAAGGGATATGAAAATCCTGAAGCCTCGAGTTCCCAAACAAAGTTTGTCCCAGCCAAACATGAGATTGGATATAAGTCTGAGTGCCCAAAGAATGGGAAGTCTCTTCTAAGTGAACAGGAGATAAATGAGTGTCCTGAAAAGTGGGGTAAATGGAGAGAGGGACTATTACACTAGGAACACTAGGCATAAACTCTATGTCCAAATAGCCAGGGGAAACGGGTCAAGGGTCTACAATAAGGAAACCATGGATAAGAACAGGATACAAAGACCTCATCCTAAGTACTACCTAGGAGAATACTATAAGACCTGCTGGAATTGTGGTGCTCATGGGTACTACAAGGAAAGCTGTCCCAAAGCCAAAGCCCAAACACAGAGAAATCACGAATAATGGAACAGGCAAAACCAAAAGATCAACAAACCAGCTAGAGGTCTCACTCGTGGGAGACTATCTTTCCTTGTAAGGGACAAGGCAAGAGTCATCTTGCTTGGGTCACCAAAAACTAACTCTCCTTGTAGGTGGCAGTGAGGGGGAACAACACATGGGTCATTGATAGTGGTTGTTCAAATCATATGACTGGGAACAAAGACAATCTCACCTCACTCCACACAAAAGCCGAAGGAGGTCATGTGTCCTTTGGCAACAAAAATAAAGGAGAAATCATAGGAACAGGGGAAGTACTACTCAACAAGTCAATCAAGATCAGCCATGTCAATTTGGTAAAGGATCTGGGATACAATCTCTTGAGTGTATCTCAGATATGTGATCAAGGGAATAACGTTGTCACCTTCGACTCAGAAGAATGCTTGGTCATCAATAAGAAAACCAACAAAGTCATTCTAAGAGGAAGGAGGTCCAACAATGTTTACGTGGTAGACACAGATTTTGAACCACCAAGGAAGTTGTGCCTCGTAAGCTCCCATGATGATACGGAACTCTGGCACAAAGGGCTAGGCCACGCATGCATCAATCAAATCCTAAAGCTCTACTTACAAGACCTGGTCATTGGCCTCCTACGAATCAACATTGAGGGAGCCAAAATGTGTGAAGCATGTGTCCGTGGCAAGCAAACCAGTCGTTCCTTTAAGCCAAAGAAGGTGGTAAGCACAACAAGACCCTTGGAGATGATCCACATGGATCTCTGTGGTCCCATGCAAACGGCCAGCTACGGTGGTAAAAGGTACATGTATGTGTTAATTGATGATTTTTCAAGATTTACATGGGTTATTTTCTTGAGATTCAAATCAGATGCATTCAAGGAGTTTGAACCCTTCATCAAGATAATGGAGGTCAGCATGGGATTGGAGCTCAAGTCCCTCAGATCTGATCATGGAATTGAGTTCAAGAACTTAGAGTTCCTAAAGTTCTGTGACAACAATAGTGTATCCCACAACTTCTCAGCCCCACGCACTCCTCAGCAAAAAAAGATGGGAACAGAGTCCCAAGGAAAGGGAACTCTGTTCAAACTGGTCAGACAAGAGGAAGACGATGATGATGATGATGATGCGCCAAGAAAGCAAAATGAAGACTATCCAAGTGGGAACAATGTCCCTCCACCAGGCAACAACGAAGAAGGTCAACAGCTCACTGATCAAGACTCTTCTGAGGTTCCCTCCACAACAGAGGAACCTCAAGATGCATCCAACTCTCTAGTTCCCCAAGATGAAACCATACCAGAGTCTAGTGTTCAAGGGGAACAACGAGGGAACACTAAGGAGAATCCTGAAGAGACACTTAGTGAAGAAGTTGAGAACAACTGTTCCCATGAAGAAGAAGAAACACAAGTTGGAGATGAAGAGGATGCAAGGGTACAGATTGATGTCTCACACATTCGTATAAGGAACTATCACCAAACGAAGGACCATCCCATCGACAACATCATCACTCCCTATGACAAAGGCGTACAGACTCGTTCTTCTCTCAACAACTTCTGTACCTTCAACGCCTTTGTCTCACTGGTGGAACCCAAGAGCATCAAGGAAGCTCTAAAGGATCCAGACTAGATTCAAGCCATGCAAGAGGAACTCCACCAATTCGAGAGGAACAAGGTGTGGAAACTTGTTCCTAGGCCCAAGAACAAGAACATCATAGGAACTCGATGGGTCTTCAAAAACAAGTTTCATGACATTGGAGCGGTGGCTAGGAACAAAGTCCGTCTGGTTGGTCAAGGGTACATGCAAGAAGAGGGAATCGACTATGATGAAACCTTTGCACCAGTTGCAAGAATTGAAGTAATTCGACTCCTCATAGCCTACGCCGTCCACAAAGGCTTCAAGTTGTATCAAATGGATGTCAAGACGGCGTTCCTAAATGGGCACCTCAAGGAAGAAGTCTATGTGGCACAACCACCTAGTTTTGAAGATGAGCACTTCCCAGATCATGTATACTTCTTGGAGAGGGCCCTGTATGGCCTCAAGCAAGCTCCCAGGGCATGGTACGACATGTTTGCCCAATTTCTCTTGTCTCATGGATACCTTCATGGTTCCATAGACAAAACCCTCTTTATTAAGAAAGAATCAAAAGACATTTTAATTGTCCAAGTATATGTTGATGACATTGTATTTGGTGCTACTAATGAACTTCTTGTTGAAAAGTTTAAGAATTTGATGAGTAGCGAATTTTAGATGAGTCTCATAGGGGAACTCATCTTCTTCTTGGGACTCCAAATATCTCAAACCAAGGAGGGAACAAGCATCCATCAACAGAAGTACATCGGAGAGATGCTAGTAAAGTATGGGATGGAACACTCTAGGCCCATCGATACTCCCATCTCACCTAACTCAAGGCTCAAGGAAGATGAGACAGGTATAAATGTAGATCAAAGGAACTTTCGCGATATGATTGGGTCTCTTCTCTACTTAACTGCTAGTAGACCCGACATCATGTTTTTAGTGTGCCTATGTGCGCGCTTTCAGGCTAACCCTAAGGAATCACACCTGAAAGAGGTGAAGAGAATTTTCAGGTACCTCAAAGGGAACGACAACTTGTGCCTTTGGTATCCAAGGAATAGTTCCCTTGAGCTCGTTGCATACTCAGATGCAGATTTCGCTGGACACTTGGTTGATCGAAAGAGCCCTTCTGGAATGGCCTAGTTCCTAGGATCATGCCTAGTCTCATGGGGATCAAAGAAGCAAAACTCAGTGACACTCTCTACTGCAGAAGCGGAATATGTGGCTGCCGCCTCATGTTGTTCCCAGGTTCTATGGCTTAAGTACCAACTTCATGATTACGGTATGTCTTTTGGCCCAGTTCCCATAAAATGTGACAATACAAGTGCCATTAACATATCTAAAAATCATGTGCATCATTCTCGTACTAAGAATATAGACATTATGCATCATTTCCTATGTGATAATGTGGACATGGGAACATCTCTATGGAACATTGTAGAACTGAAGAGCAAATTGCGGACATTCTCACTAAAGCTTTAGATAGACGTCCCTACCAGCGTCTCCGGATGCTCCTAGGGATGATAAATCTAAACTGAACAAGTCCCTGTTTTTTATTCCCTCAATGCTTGACTAGTTTATATTGAAATGCATGATAGGGAACAATAGGAATAATCGCTTTCATTTTGCCATATTACTAGTCTAGAGCTTTTAATGTACATCTTGGAACTTTATTTCTTTTTGGCCCAAAATGATCAACCAGAGTTCCCTTTCACCCTCATTACAAGCCACTATGACGGTTGATCATAAAACCAACCCTTAGCCGAGAACCAGACAAACGCTTCTCATGAGCCCAACTTTTCGTCCCTTTATCGAGTTGTAATTGTCTGGTTCCCCTTTGAGTTCCCTAGCCCCACAAAAGAACTTGAGTGTGAGTTCCCCTTTCCATTCCACTCAACTTGACCTTTAAAAGATCATGGGAACTGGTGTACAAAACGATCACACGCAACGGAACACTGGTACTTTTGGAAAGTTGAATCGTCGCTTGGGAAGTGGGAAAATGTGTCAGAATTCAAAGCGATGAGAGCCAAGTATTTGAAACGGTTGAAGCGACTTCCCATGGAGGAAGCGACGCGTGTCATGAGCGTGCTAAGGAAAATGGAACGACTCTCCGAATCTATTGGCTGACGGTTATCGAGGAAATTTGCCTTTCCATCTCTACCCCTCTCCTCGTCTCACATAAAAACCCTTATTTGCCATTTTCGATCTCTACAACTCTTTCTCTCTGAATTTCCCTTCCCTTCCTTTTCAAGCAAAACTCCAAAACCTTTCTCTCTCCAAAAATCTCTCATGGCTCCAGTTCACCCAAATGAGCAGGTTCGTGAGTGGATTCAAAACAACCCCAAAACACTCTTCATCACCATGCTCAGAGACACCGACAACGAAAAAGATCCTGCTCTTCGTGAGATTCTTTACAAAGGCCTTCATGATTACGTTCGTCCCTTCCTCCACGGCCTCGCACTAGATCCTCGCTTCTTGAATACGAGGTCCTAGGGCCATCTGCCTCTCTTCTGGCGGCGCAAACGCTAGCGCTGCCTTCCACCACCACATCTTCTCAATCTCTTCCTCTTCTCCCCCTCAACCTCTGTCCGTCTCATCCTCTGGAACTGTCATTTACGAAGTTTCGGTTCTGAACCCCCCAAATCCAAATCCTCAAAATCCAAAAAACGCAAAGATAAACAACCTTCCTCTTCTTCCGATCTTCCCAAGAAGAAGAAGAAATCCTTTCTTAACATGGACGAGATTCTCAATCTTTCTTGTCCTGACTCTTTCGCCATCCCTCCACCTCCACCACCCACCACACAAACCTCCTCTCTTCCACCTCCCTCCGATTCTAGGAACACTCAATCCCAGAACCCTCAACCACCAACCATCTCCAACCCTAATCCTATCTCTGGGAACTCCAGTCCTAGAGATTCCATCCCCATTTCTTCTTCCCTTCCCAACGTTGAGGGAACTTCCAATCCACCCCCATCCTCTTCAAACCGCAAAGTTCCCACACCACCCACCTCCCCAATTGCCAAATCCCCCTCCCCTCAAAAATCCCCTCCTCCATCCATCACTGAACTCTCTTCCTCTCTCTCTCTCTCCAGCCAAGCAACCGGTCGACCTTGACACGGACGGCGATTCCCTGCCCATCGCCGCAATCGGCTGTAAAAAGGCTGGGACATCTGCTCCCATTGTCATGGGAACTGCCACAGAAAACGCTCGTCTCGACGCTCTCGAGGATGAGCTCCGCGCAGAAATCACAAGGCCGGAAACACGGCCCACCGACACCGGCGCCCTTGATGACGCCGCTGAAAGAGATGGAGACAAGGTCCACGCCAAAGGGACCCCAACCCAAGCTGATGGGGCTGGTACGAGTGAAGGTCGTCAGGAAGAAGATGACGACGAGGACAAGGGCCTGTTGTTGAAGGGTTTCTTGAACAAATAAATTTATATCAAGACCCCGCTGAGTAAAGGGAGTCAGGTTCGTCCACGGGAATGAGAATAGTGCTGAGAGATTAGTTGATAAACTACGAAAAGCAAGGAAATAACGAGCAAAACACGTCAGGACCGAACTGAAGAGGGTCGTGCACGACCCTATTAGGGTCGGTCCTGAGCTCACACAAACACACACACGAACACAAACAAGAGCAAAGGATCGAGCACAACTTTGTGGGGGCGAGATCGAATCAAAGTCAAGAATTCTAATCAATATAAAAGACAAATCCTAGGGCTAGGGCTGCCACAACAACAATCACACATTCTTCCAACAAGAATTCACAATTATCATGCAACTTAGATCATAGAAGAGTCAACTTTCGCAAACAATTCAAGTTATTCAATCAACTTTCGCAAATCAAACAACTTTCTATCTATCCTTCAACCTAGGAATATCAACTTTCGCAAATAATCCTATTAGAACTAATCAAGCAATCAACTTTACACTTTCGCTTTTAGGTTAACCACAAGATATGCCTCAACTGTCGCAAAGGAATTTAGCACAAGATAGATAGATATGATCATCAAGCATTCAAATTATGAATTCATGTTTTAGACATGCATGATTGTGTTGGGTTTTCACCCAACCCTAGAATCTAAGAAAACTACTCACTCATAGCAAAGAAAGAAGAAGACATGGTCAATCCAAATCAAAACTCAAATTAAACTAAAAGTCTTACAAAAAGTCTCCAACTTGTTCCTCAAGTCTTCCTCCAATGCCAAAAAGCAGAATACAAATCGAACTCAAACCGGAACTAATCTAGTCTCCCCAAACCAAAGGGTTTAACCTCCTTTTATAGAAGAAAAAGAGCCCTAATTAAACTAGTAAACAAGATAAAACAACCTCCTAAAATAAAAGATAGAATATCCCATAAAAGATCTCGGAATAAGGAAGAAGTCGGCGCCACGCACGACCCAAAAGGGTCATGCACGACCCTCCTTAGGGTCGGTCCTGAGGGTTCACTTTCTGTTTGGGTCTAGCACGGCCCTGATAGGGACTTCGAACAGCCTTGAGTAAAACTTGCGTAGCGGATTCGTTACAACTCTGTTTGACTCGATTCTTTTTCCTATGTTCTTGTAACGAAATTCTCTATCTCTTTCCAAGCTCAAACTTGATATTCAATAACTTTACTTGGGTGCTTAATCTCCATCTTCTCTTCCAATGCTCCAAACTCTTCTTTCAAGCTCCAAAACTCCTACAAAAAGACATAAAAGATGCGTAGTTTCCGAATCTCAAGGAAATACGAAAACTAAAGCAAAAAGACTCAAAAACATAAAACTCAAGCACGAAAACCACTCAATCTAATCTATATAGACACTAAAAACACTACCTAAAAAGCGGATATCAAAGTACCCCATACTTAGACTTGCTTGTCCTCAAGGAATAATCATGCAAAACCAAGACCAATAACACAATCCTCAAGCATAGCCTTTGTCAAAACATTTTAAACACAAGTGAAAAAGTAGACAAGCAATTTTAACGTCATCACATATGCATGAGCCTCAAGCGAAAGCAATCACAATCCAACCTCACAAGGGATTTTAATGTGTTTCTCTCAACTCTCATGTGTTTAGGCTGTTAAATCAACTCTCATCTCAATCTTTATGCAATATCTACTTTATCATTGAGACTTATATCACCAATCTCTCTACCTAGAGAAGTCAAAACACATCAATCATCATAAGAACTTAGGCTCAATTAAATCTTCATAGAAGACTCCATTCGGCCGGGTTGTAATGGGGCTTGGTAATAACTTTAAGGCGTGGACACATTTTGGCTATGTGGTGCTAATAAAATCCGGGAATCAAAAACTCCTAAAAACTCTAACAATACCAAAAACTCAAAAGATAACCAAACTTTCTCTTCTTTATGCACTTTTTCTCTTCACTCAACCCTTTAAATATCCCAACTTAATCTTGCTTACAAACACTAAGGAAAATTTGGCTCATGCACTCTTTCACTTTTCAGCTTTTTTTTCTTTTTCTTTCTTTCCCCCCTTATGATCTTCATTTTTTTTTCTATGGGAAGTCGACGTCGAACTTGCATTATTATTTTTTTTCAACTCTTTTGTAAGTGCATTCAGGGAACCAAACTCCTTTTACATAATAAACCGCAAGATTCTCAAATACCCAACCCAAAATTACCCCACACTTGAACCAACAAATCTCTCTCAACAAAACCATCACAGTAACCAAGACTAAGTCCTAATCCCCGGATAGGGTCAAGCTTATCTTGGCTAGGAAATAATTTTGTGGAGCTAAAAATAAAAGGCTTAAGGCTCAACTTGGCTTCAAAAAGAGGATAATGTAAATGTAGGTAAAAGAGAGGATAGAGCTAATGAAAAATAGTTCTTAATCATAATCAACATGCATGAACAAACTCATAGCGGCTTCAAGAAATAGATAACCATATCAATGACAAGAGATAATATGCACAAAGAGAGCAAATCACACATATAAAGAAGAGGGATTTTATGAAGATCTCTCTATAAGGCCAAAATTCCTCACTAGGTAAAATTTTTGTTGGATTGCAACTACTTCTACTCAAGACACATATGCTCAATTTCATCACAAGTCAAATTTCACCATCAAAAGCAATTTCTCAAGACTTAGGCTATATTATCCAAATATGCCAAAAGAATTATATGATAAGCATAAAAATTAGTTCTCATCATAGGACATCTAAGATGGAGCATTCTTCTATCCTAAAACAAATAAAAGAAAATATTTTTGGATTTTTCGACATTTTTCAAAAAAAAATTTTATTTTTTCAAGGCTTTTTCTTAAAAAAACAAACTAACAAACAAACAAACAGATCTAACATAAAGACTCAATTATATACAAGATATGAGATTTCTTCTTCCCCTACCCCATACTTAACTCATGCAATGTCCCTATGCATGAAAATGATATGAAAAAGTAAAGAGAAAAGAAGAAGAAACTCACAAAGAACTCTTAGAAGCTTGGAAAGGAGGTGGAACTCATCATGGTGAAGGTGGAGTGGTTGAAACTTAGGACCTTGCTAAAATCCAACAAAAATTCCATCCCAAACATATGTATTCTATCCTAGTCAAAGGAAGGTTAGAAAAAAAACTAAACTAAAAAGCAAAAACAAAAGAAAAATAATAAAAATAAAAAACTAAAGACCGGGTTGCCTCCCGTAAGCACTTGTTTAACGTCATTAGCTTGACGACTTACCTTAGCTCAGTCCGAGGTGGTGAGAGCCCATGTGGCTCGGATTTCTTCATCGGGTTCCACCTTTGCATAATACTTCTTCAAGAGATGCCCATTGACTTTGAAAATTGCTCCGTTCTCATCTATAAGGTCGATCGCCCCATGTGGATAAATGTGATGAACCGTGAATGGTCCACTCCATCGAGTCTTTAGCTTTCCGGGGAAAAGTCGGAGCCTAGAGTTGAAAAGGAGTACTTGGTCACCGACCTTGAAGAGTTTTGGGACAAGCTTCTTATCATGCCACTTTTTGGTTCTCTCCTTGTAGATCTTGGCATTCTCATACGCCTTGAGCCTTAATTCTTCAAATTCTTGCAAGTCCATGAAACGTTTTGCTCCGGTCGGTTCAAGATCCATGTTGAGCTCCTTGAGGGCCCATAAAGCTTTGTGTTCAAGCTCGACGGGCAAGTGACATGACTTGCCATACACCAATTTGTAAGGAGTGGTGCGGAGTGGCGTCTTGTAAGCGGTGCGGTATGCCCAAAGTGCATCATCAAGTTTTGAAGACCAATCTTTTCTTGACCGGGATACCGTTTTCTCCAAGATGCTCTTTATTTGACGGTTTGAGACCTCCACTTGACCACTTGTTTGAGGGTGATAAGGTGTTGCCACCCTGTGAGAGACCCCATACTTGGTCAAAAGAGCTTCAAAGCTCCTCTCAATGAAATGTGAACCACCATCACTTGTAAGAACTCGGGGGACTCCAAAACGAGGGAAGATGTTTGATTTCATGAACTTAGCAACCACCCGAGCATCATTTGTTTTTGTGGCAATAGCCTCCACCCACTTGGAGACATAATCAACCGCTACAAGGATGTACTTATGTGGACCCGATGAAGGAAAGGGTCCCATGAATTCTATCCTCCACACGTCAAAAAGCTCGACTTCCAAGATACCGGTGAGCGGATTCTCATTTCTCCAAGTGATGTTTCCGGAACGCTGGCACTCGTCACACCTTGTCACAAACTCATGTACATCTTTGAAAAGCGTTGGCCAATACAAGCCACTTTGAAGAATCTTCGCCTTGGTCTTGAATCCCTTAGCATGGCCTCCTGTTGGTAGAGTGTGGAAATGGCGAATGACGCTCTCAATCTCATCATCCGGAATACAACGTCGAAAGATGTGATCGCTTCCTTGCTTGAACAAGTAAGGATCATCCCAGTAGTATTGCTTGACATCATGGAGGAATTTCTTCTTGGCTTGAGGGGTTAAACCCGCCGGAATCTCGCCTCCTACAATATAGTTGGCAAAATCCGCAAACCAAGGGGTCTTCGACCCACGTAAAGCAAGAATAGAAGTAGGGAGAGAAGATAAAGATGGTAGATCATTAGAACTTGAAAGATCCGAAAAGGATGAAGAAGACTTACCTGCTCGACCCTGGGAGAGGGTCGTGCACGTGCCTTTTGGGTCGTGCACAAAGGCTGACTCGAGGGTAGGGGTCATGCTCGACCCCATAAGGGTCGTGCACGACCCTAATGGAGTCATGACAGGGTCGGTCCTGAGGGGGCCAATCTCTGTTTGGGTCGTGCTCGACCCTGAAAGGGTCGGTCCTGAGGGTTCGGTTTCTTCACTAGCCTTGTCTCCATGGGACTTCTTGTTGCCTTGCAAAAGAGTCTCATCGGGGCGTGTATCATTGATGGGAATTGATCCGCCCGACTCCTGGATATGCTCAAGGGGCAGTCTTGATAGGTGATCCGCCACTAAGTTCTCCGCTCCCTTCTTGTCTCGGATTTCGTGGTCGAATTCCTGCAATAAGAGCATCCAACGAAGCAACCTAGGCTTGGCGTCTTTTTTCTCCATTAGAAATCTAACATCAGCATGGTTAGTATAAACAATCACCTTAGAACCTATTAAGTAAGAGCGAAATTTCTCAAAAGCAAACACCACGGCGAGAAACTCTTTCTCGGTTGTGGTGTACTTACTCTAGGCTTCATCAAGCGTCTTACTTGCATAGTAGATGGCATGAAGCTTCTTGTCCTTCCGCTGCCCAAGAACCGCTCCAATAGCATAGTCACTAGCATCACATATGATTTCGAAGGGAAGTGACCAATCCGGTGATTGCATAATGGGGGCCGTCACGAGGGCTTTCCTCAACCTGTAAAAAGCTTCAAGACTATCTGGAGACATGCTAAACACTACATCTTTCATTAGTAGGTTAGTCAATGGCTTAGCAATCTTAGAAAAGTCTTGAATAAAGCGTCTATAAAAACCCGCATGCCCCAAGAAACTCTTAACATCTTTCACGGAGGATGGAGGGGGCAACTTCTCAATAAGCTCAATTTTTGCCTTGTCGACCTCAATCCCCCGTTTCGACACTAGATGACCTAAGACAATTCCTTCTCTAACCATGAAATGACACTTTTCCCAATTAAGCACAAGGTTTGTCTCCTCACATCTTTTAAGGACTCTATAAAGATTAGCAAGACATGAATCAAAAGTGGAACCGTAAACTGAGAAATCATCCATAAATACCTCCACTATTTCTTCAATCATGTCGGAGAAGATGGCCATCATGCATCGTTGAAAGGTGGTCGGGGCGTTGCAAAGCCCAAATGGCATTCTCCTATAAGCAAACGTCCCATATGGACAAGTGAATGTCGTCTTCTCCTGATCATCGGGGTGAATGGGAATCTGCCAAAAACCACTATAGCAATCCAAATAGCAAAAGTAATCGTGTTGGGCTAAGCGTTCTAGGACTTGGTCAATGAAGGGGAGTGGAAAGTGATCCTTCCTAGTGGCACTATTAAGTTTCCTATAGTCTATCACATTCTCCACTTAGTGGTGGTCCTAGTTGGAATCAACTCCCCTTTTTCATTTTCAACAACCGTCATCCCCCCTTTTTTAGGAACTACATGTACGGGGCTAACCCATTTACTATCCGAGATAGGAAATATGATACCGGCATCTAGCATCCTAAGAATTTCTTTCTTCACTGCCTCTTTCATGTTAGGATTAGCCTACGTTGATGCTCAATAGTGGGTTTATGATCTTCCTCCATATAGATCCTATGCATGCACAGTGAGGGTGAAATACCACTAAGTTCCTCTAATGAATACCCTATGGCTTTCCTATGGGTTCTAAGCACATCAAGCAATTTGTTCTCTTCTTCCATACTCAAGTTAGCATTAATGATGACGGGAAGAGTAGAATTAGGACCAAGAAAAGCATACCTCATAGAGTCGGGGAGCTCCTTAAGCTCGGGAGTAGGCTCGGGCAAGCTAAATTCCTCTTCATGCTCCGCCTTAAGTGCATCCAAGTCAAGGTAGGGCTCCTCGCCTTCGTCCAAGAGGGTCGTGCACGACCCTTGGAGGGTTGGTCGTGAGACCCCGAAAACGTGCGGTAGAGGATCCCAAGTCAATAATTTCTCCGTTGGGTTGTTGCACTCAATGTAGTCGGAGCGAGTGTATAGCATCTTGACCTCCTCATGGCTTGACTCCTTCATGGTTGGGTTGAATCGGAACTCAACCACTTCTTCTCCAATGTTAAAGGTGAGAAGACCGTTCTTGACATCAATGATGGCTCCCGCTGTAGCTAAGAATGGCCGTCCGAGAATAATGGGCACCACGGGATCCTCAGGCATCTCCATCACTATGAAATCGTTGGGCACAAAGAACTTCCCCACTTGAACCGGGAAATCATCTACCACTCGCGTTGGCTTGACGCACGACCCATCCGCCATGTATAGCCTCATGTTCACCGGTACTAATGGCCCCATGTTGGTCTTGGACCAAATTGAAAGTGGAAGCAAGCTTGTACTAGCACCTAGATCACACAAAGCTTTGAAACGGTAAGCTCCAATACCAATTGTAATAGCAAACTTACCTGGGTCGCCTAGCTTCTCGGGAAGCTCCAACGATCTCACCTCATTTGTTAATTCCGACATTGATCGCTTCCTAGATAAAATCTCCTTCAAGAATTTAGTATAAGCATGCATTTCATTCAAAGCCTCGGCGAAAGGAATGGAAAGATTTAAGCCTTGAAGCAACTTAACAAAGCGCTTAAACTTACCTTCCGTCGAGTCCTTGGATTTCTTAGAAGGGAAAGGAAGTACCTTAGATGGAGATTGAATAGAAAGAGAAGGGTTAGTAGACTTACCTGGCGAAGGGTGGTCGAGCTCGACCCTTGGAGGGTCGATTGCCTCTTCTTCCTCGTTAATAGCCTCCTCAGGATCGACCCTTAGGGGGGTCGTGTTCGACCCTAAAGGGGTCGTGCATGAACCTGAATGGGTCGGTCCTGAGGCTTGTTCCTTCTCCTTATGCTTGGTTGGCTCGGGCAACACTTTGCCATTCCTTAGGTTCATGGCTCGGATTTCACCGTCGCTTGGTTGGCCTCTAGGATTCTCGTTGGTGTAGCCCGGGAGTTGTCCATGAGGTCTCGGGATTTGAGTAGCTAGCTGGTCAAGTTGGGAATTGACGTTCTTACTCCATGAGTCAAATTCTCCCAACCTTGCATGAACACCTTTCATCTTGGCTCGTACTCCATTGATCCCGGTCTGGACTCCACTAATCTCGGCTCGGACGCCATTAATTCCTTCTTGCAGCCCTTGCACCCATGATGGTGGCTCTTGATAGCCCGGAGGACGGTAGGGAGGGGGATGTTGCTCTTGTTGAGGGGGTTGCTTGTATTGGTCATAATTGGGATTGCCCTAAGATGGTTGAGCATTGTTCCTCCCTGCATAATTGTTTTGGTTCCTATAGGAACCTCTCATGTAATTTGCCTCCTCATAAGCCTCGACGGCTCGTACTTGCTGCAAGTTAGTGCAATTGGAAGTAGTATGGGCGTAAGACCCGCATTCTTGACAAGATTGAGAAGATTTAAAGTAACTTACTTGCTTTTTCCAACGGTTGATCTCATCTTGCATGAATTGGAACTTCACATCCCGATCAACCACATCGGATTGTGGTTCATACAGCTTCCTCTCCGTTGGATTAGCTTGTTGGGTACCGTACCTGGCATCATAATCGGTTAGCTTATTCAATAACGCCCATGCCTCATCTGGAGTCATCTCAATGAACCCACAATCAGTGTGAAGGTTAATGCGATCCTTGGTAGCCGCATTGATGCCTTGAAAGAAGATCTCTTGGAGAACATAGGGAGGTTGCCCATGAGTAGGGCATTGGCGTAGAAGCTCTTGGAATCGTTCCCATGTATCCACAAGCGTCTCGTTTGGAAGTTGATTGTAGGAGGTGATGCGCTTCCTCAGCTCAGTTGTTTTTCCCAGTGGAAAGAACTTGGTCATGAATAAATCATGCAATTTTTTCCACGATGTAATAGATCTTGGTGGCAAGCTCTCCAACCAACTTAAAGCTTTTCCTACAAGAGACCACTTAAAAGCCTTCAAGAGAACATATTCAAATGAGACACTGTCAACAGCAATAGTGTCACATAAATCAGTAAAGTTCTTAATATGCTCCATGGGATATTCCGTGGGTTTCCCCTCAAATTGAGAACGCTTGATTAAGGATATGAAATGAGATTTAATCTCAAAAGTGCGGTCTATCTCCGGGAGCACTATCGCCGATTCGGGCACCCTCAGTTCTGGGTGCATGTATTGCTTGGCATTCCTTGGGATAGCGTTCAGTTGCTCCTGGAATCGCTGCGCAGCTGGAGCCGAAGCGTCTTGTTCTTCTTGCATGCGCTGCATCTGAGAGCGGAGTTCCTCCATTTGTCGAGCAAGAGTCTCAGCGTCAGCCATTGCTCGTTGTTCTCTCAAACGTCGATGGAAGGATCTCTCGGGTTCGCTGTTGTAGTCAATCTCAAAGGTTCTCCGGGAAGAACAAGATGGCATACATTGCGAACAAAGACAAAGAAAACAAAATTAAAAAACAACAAAAGGGTAAGGGCTAGACCCAAACCCAAATATCAACTAAACTAGACACTATTGCTTAATCCCCGGCAACGGCACCAATTTGTTGAAGGGTTTCTTGAACAAATAAATTTATATCAAGACCCCGCTGAGTACAGGGAGTCAGGTTCGTCCACGGGAATGAGAATAGTATTGAGAGATTAGTTGATAAACTACGAAAAGCAAGGAAATAACGAGCAAAACACGCCAGGACCGAACTGAAGAGGGTCGTGCACGACCCTATTAGGGTCGGTCCTGAGCTCACATAAACACACACACGAACACAAACAAGAGAAAAGGATCGAGCACAACTTTGTGGGGGCGAGATCGAATCAAAGTCAAGAATTCTAATCAATATAAAAGACAAATCCTAGGGCTAGGGCTGCCACAACAACAATCACACATTCTTCCAACAAGAATTCACAATTATCATGCAACTTAGATCATAGAAGAGTCAACTTTCGCAAACAATTCAAGTTATTCAATCAACTTTCGCAAATCAAACAACTTTCTATCTATCCTTCAACCTAGGAATATCAACTTTCGCAAATAATCCTATTAGAACTAATCAAGCAATCAACTTTACACTTTCGCTTTTAGGTTAACCACAAGATATGCCTCAACTGTCGCAAAGGAATTTAGCACAAGATAGATAGATATGATCATCAAGCATTCAAATTATGAATTCATGTTTTAGACATGCATGATTGTGTTGGGTTTTCACCCAACCCTAGAATCTAAGAAAACTACTCACTCATAGCAAAGAAAGAAGAAGACATGATCAATCCAAATCAAAACTCAAATTAAACTAAAAGAAGTCTTACAAAAAGTCTCCAACTTGTTCCTCAAGTCTTCCTCCAATGCCAAAAAGCGGAATAAAAATCGAACTCAAACCGGAACTAATCTAGTCTCCCCAAACCAAAGGGTTTAACCTCCTTTTATAGAAGAAAAAGAGCCCTAATTAAACTAGTAAACAAGATAAAACAACCTCCTAAAATAAAAAGATAGAATATCTCATAAAAAATCTCGGAATAAGGAAGAAGTCGGCGCCACGCACGACCCAAATGGGTCGTGCACGACCCTCCTTAGGGTCGGTCCTGAGGGTTCACTTTCTGTTTGGGTCTAGCACGACCCTGATAGGGACTTCGAACAACCTTGAGTAAAACTTGCGTAGCGGATTCGTTACAACTCCGTTTGACTCGATTCTTTTTCCTATTTTCTTGTAACGAAATTCTCTATCTCTTTCCAAGATCAAACTTGATCTTCAATAACATTACTTGAGCGCTTAATCTCCATCTTCTCTTGCAATGCTCCAAACTCTTCTTTCAAGCTCCAAAAACTCCTAAAAAAAAACATAAAAGATGCGTAGTTTCCGAATCTCAAGGAAATACGAAAACTAAAGCAAAAAGACTCAAAAACATAAAACTCAAGCACGAAAACCACTCAATCTAATCTATCTAGACACTAAAAACACTACCTAAAAAGCGGATATCACCTGTCCTCTTAAAACGACGGGAACTCGGATGGTGGGGCACCCACCGAGGTTCTCGATGATGAGGGACTAGAAAGGGAACATGCCCAGTCCCTCGCTGAAGATGAACAAGGACGCCAAATGGTGGTGTCCGAAGGCACTCCCATGGAAAGGTACCCTCCCCTCTTGCTCAAATCGGCTGTCTCCTCCCATCAGAAAAGAAAGGCCGCTGCCTCCAAGGGGAATAAAAACAAGAAGGGGAAGGGAACCGCTCCAAAGAAAATTCTCATCACTGAAGATCGCAAGCTCATTGCTCCCCTCATCCTCTCTGAGTCACATCTCCAGGAACAAGGGCTTGGGGAACTCTGGGACCTCATCAAGGCCCGGGAATAGGAACAGGTGTGCGACGCTGTTGTGATCGTTGACCCTACCCAGGTGCGCATTTTCTACAACAACTTCGTCATTCATGACGAGGCCACCAAGGGAACTCTCTCCCTCCAGGGCGAAGATTACGTCTTCACCGCCTCCTCAATTCGCCGCCAACTTAATGTCCCTGTCAAGGGCCTGGATGCTGTTCCCATCAAAAACTGGGGCGATTTCGACAAAGATGTGATCTTCAATGACATTTACGAAGGCAGAGTTCCCACCCAAGGGACCTCAACTCACAACCTCTCCCTCATCGGCAAACTGGCTCACCAGTTCATCATAACAATTGTGATTCCTCGGCAGGAGAAGCGTCACACACTCAACATCCAAGACGCTATTCTTCTTTATCACTTCCTCCACAAAATGCCCATCAACCTTCCCTACATCATCTTTGGGCACATGGAGAAGTGCATGGCCTCAACCTCCCACTCCCTGCCCTATGTCGATCTGATCAAGAAGCTGATGATCAAGGAAGGCCTCTATGACGCTACCAAGGAAGAAGTGACCATCGGAAAGGAACTGGACCTTTTCGTGCTCCAAAAGATGCGTCATTCAAAGCAAGCTGAGGATCAAGGGACCCTTCCCTCTGTTGATGGCCTAAGTGTTGGGAACACTCAAGTACTTATGCACATCACAGCAACTCTCGAGAACATGGCGGGCACTCTTCGGAATATCCTATCCGTCATGACCCAGTTGCGTGATAATTCGCTTCCTAGGGCCCCATGATCTTTCCTTTTCTTATCCCTAGCCATATTTTCCTCTACAAAATGTAATGAGTTCCTCTTGTACATCATTTGCTTAAGTAATATATGACTGGCTTTTAGTATGATTGTGTGTTCCTCTCCTTCTTACTTATGCTTGCTATTTTCGATGATGCCAAAAGGGGGAAGGACAAAATGTGTGAGATGAGTCATGTTATGAGTTGTCACAGAATATGCTTTGCTAAGGGGGAAATAACGCATAAAATGCTAAGTAAGAACTTAATGTTTCATAGAAGTGGCTCTCTAGGATCTCACATAGGAACTCTGTTGCATATCATGTTTTCACACATCGAAATACTTGGTTATTTTGTGATGGGTTTGTCATCATCAAAAAGGGGGAAATTGTTGGGACGGTGTTGGGAACTCTGGTTCCAAACATCGGAACAACGATACTTGTCTCCAGTTTTGATAATGACAAACGCCATATGGGAACTAACGTGTTTCATTCAAGTATTTCAAGGGAACACCAGATCTAACGAAGAATCTCCAAGAACACAAAAGGAACGAAGGAACACGTGATATCGAGTTCCTATCAAAGGAACTCTGGAGAGAACAGTTCCCATCGCATGGGAACTCACATGTGCAAACAAGACCACTCAGCGCAAATCACGGGATCTTGTCTCAGACAAAACAAAGGCTCAGTCTGAGGAACAGACTGAAGCGAGTGATCCAATGGCCCGATTGATTCTCAAAGTTGACTCAATTCAAATCAAGTCACATGTGAAGGATAAAGACTTGGCGTGCAAGAAAAAGGACATTTCGGACACAATGAAAGTCAAGATTGCAGCCCAAGTAAGGACGAGTATAAAGCCAAATGAATAGTGCTTGGATTAAGCACTTCTCCCAGAACCCACATTCACTCACAAAGAAAGAAAGAGAAACAAGAAGAAGAGAAGTCCCCGACGGCGAGTGTTCGATCTCGACGACGGCGAATCCAAGTTCCAAGAAGATAGGGAACTGCGATATTGAGCTCAAGGTGTAAGGTTCGATCTGTCTTATGTTTAGTTGAATTGTTCGCTTAGGAACAAGGTCGAGAAGGCTTACTAGTGTTACTAGAGTTAGGAAGAACTGCTAGGAACAGAGAAGTGTAAGTCTTGCCTGTGTAACTAGGGAACAATCAGTAAAATAAGAAGATCGTTCAAAATCCTCCAAGCGGAGGTAGAGGTTTACCCACACAACTACTTGGTTGTTGTGAGGTTCCTCTATAAGGGAACTGTGTCGCTTACATTCTATTTTACTTGCTCTTACGTTACTTCCGCTGCCTTGGGAACAACTTAACTTCCAGTTCCCAAGCTCTCACTAACGCACAATGATCCAACATTATCAAATTAGGTTTTCCTAACCTATCTTCTTAGAATAAGTTAAAAATTCTATTATCGGAACTAAATTCTAAAAAAATTATAACCCTATAAAAATTTAAATATTTTTAAATAAACCAAATCAAAGTCTCTCTCTAAATGGAGGCTTTTGCTAAAAGCTAAAAATCATTTCAAATTAAATTTAAAAAGAATATATCTTTTAATAAAAGATTCAATCTAATAAATTAAAATAATAAACTTGATAAAGTCCAATGAGCTGATAGGTTTGGGGTTGTGTGAGTAACGAGCATATCATATAAGCCAATGAGGTTTTAACCCAAAAACATATGACTATTTATGGGGTAACTCATGAGATTATATATTAGACAATTTATGTTTAAGTTTTTCATGTGAGAAACACTCTTAACACATTCATCAAGTGCAACTGTCTAGGCTAGTTAAACACTTGGACACAAATCCTTCAAGGCTTGCGAAACGTTGCTTCTTTATTAGACATGTTGCTTGAATATGCTGATAAGGTCGACACG
The DNA here is from genome assembly GCA_964016875.1 of Fallopia convolvulus. Classification (NCBI taxonomy): domain Eukaryota; kingdom Viridiplantae; phylum Streptophyta; class Magnoliopsida; order Caryophyllales; family Polygonaceae; genus Fallopia; species Fallopia convolvulus. The sequence goes on from OZ024733.1 coordinate 33,306,238, forward strand.
CCCGAATAAATCACTCAAGGCCCGCAAACCACCACTTTTAGAATCCGTCGCTCCTTTATTACGAGGATTGCTTGAAGGGACCATGAAACCGGTAAGCCCGAAGACTCTAAGAATGAACCTGCATCGAAATCTGCTCTGATACTATGATAAAGCCCGGTGAGATAATAAGTTAGGGGTCCTGAGAATAACTGTTTAACATACAAGCTCAATAAAATTCCACTGAAAATCATATAACTATAAATAGAGTAATTCGTAGAATTATATACTAAATAATTTATATCTATTTTTTTCACGTCAAAACACTCTCAACACAACTAGGATTTCAATTTCATGCAGAATATGAGATTTGAACTACAAGAGGGGTTCATCAAAAAAAAACTACAAGAGGGGTTGTTGAAAAGTCCATGAAAACCAGATAACGGACAATGCGCTAACAAAACAACGACGGATTGGTACTGTTTTCGATATATTTATATAATTATATAAGTGACATTCTAATTCTTGTGTGGGCAAAAGCATGTTCTAAATGTGACCCAAATCCTAAATATATGCACATTATATCTGTGAGAAAAATATATATAGATCAGTAGATTGTTGGGCCCTCCAAAATTCGGCCCAAAAAGAATGCTATGAGCCCAGCATCGTCAATCCAATTGAACTACTAGAAAGAGAAGACGATGGAGCAATCAAAGCAAGGAGGAAATCTCGGACTTCATGATCGACACTAACGGCTATGTAATTAACGACGAGGGCGAAATCTCCAGGATGTGCTAAGCACTCCACCAACGGTCAAAACGGAGGAGAGGATTATAAAACAAGGCTGAGGCGAAAATAAGGGCACGATTGACACTGGCACCTTGAACATAAGCTAGAAGCAAAAACTCATCTTTGTTTAATCATTTCACTTCCATTCGAGTGTTCTAAGACACTTTGGAGAGATTTATTGGCAACTACAATCGCAATATACGCATATCAACTTGCTTACTATTTGTTTTCCATTATTTATCTGATTCTACATCTTGTCCATAATTCATAACGCGTTACGATTTCTTTTTGGTTAGGATTTCCCTATTTTAGCAGGTAACGTGTTAGTACGATTATCCTGCCCAAAATAATTGGCGCCCACCGTGGGGCCTAACCAAAAAAGGAGTCACGCTAAAACAACCGCAAGATCCGTCACATGGAGGGAATCCAAACTACATACAGCCACGTAGGGGATCTCGACAATCACGAGGTCAATGAAGAGATGAACAATCAAGGCGATGGAAACATGGACGGAACTAGAAACGTAGTCGGTACAGGACACATAGGTGGAACAGGGAATGGTGATGGAGTCGAGCAAGGTTCTGGGGACACCAATGGCGATCCTGGTACTTCCGAGCAACGGGGAGCTGGGGGAGGCGATGCCGACGTCATTATGGAGCTCCGATCAACAATGATTGCTCTTCGGAAGGACTTGGAAAGCCAAAAAGAGGCCAATGCCAGATTCACCTAGGTATTTGAAAAACAAATTGAAACTTTAACCAATGAACGCAACTTGCTTCGATCACAGGTACAATCGGCTCCAACCCGTCCCCGTGGAACCGATGTGGTGGAAGGAGTCGTCAGGCGGTTAGACATGGATGATCCGAGTCTCATGACACCCGATGTCGTCAGGCCAGTAACCGGGTATCAAGTAAACGGTAATTATTTAAGGGCGATACGGGAAGATACCGAGGTTTCCCAATTACGGGAACGCCTCCGAGCGTTGGAGGACCGAATTACTCAGGTCCCGGGGGCACCTCAACCGATAGCGATGGAGAGGAGAGACGGTTACACCGACTCCCCCTTCGTACCTGCTCTTGCAAGGGTTGATATTTCCCGGAAGTATCACGTCCCTGACGTACCTAAATACGAAGGGGTGACAGATCCCGATCAACACATAGCCGCATTCAAACAGGCTATGAATATTAGTACAGTCCCTTTTGATATGAAAGAAATTGTCATGTGCCGTTGGTTCGGGAACACGTTGTCTGGACCCGCTCTCAATTAACATTCGCACTTACCTCTTGGAAGTATCTCATCTTTTGCCGAGTTGATTGACAAGTTTAGGGTTAGGTTCACAAGCAGTCGACACGCCAAAAAGCGATCGAGTGATCTATACCGCTTGGTCCAAAAACCGGGAGAATCTCTGAAAGCTTTCCTCAACCACTACAATGAAGAACTGGTGACCATTGAAGGATGTGATGCCGCTACGGCTGTGGAGGCATTCCGAAGGGGCATATCAATATGTAATCCTGAGTTGTATCGTGAACTAACTAAATATCCTTGTTCAAACTTTGATGAGGTACAGGTAAAAGCTTTAGCCATGTTCGGTTAGAAGAAGACGACCTCTTCTCCGAGAAAGCAACGAGTCCACATCGACCTGATCGGAGACAGGGAAGACGGGACACAAGATACGTTCCGTATCCAACTGCACCTCATGCTAAGACTACCGTTAATACAACGATGTTTAGACAAGGTGACAGATACGAGAATCCTAGGCTGCCTCCGAAACTCTCCCACTACAATTTTCGCGTGGATGCAACTGAAGTGGTCCGAACCCTCAACACCATGGGGGGACACTGTTAAATGGCCTCGAAAGAGTAACATGCCAGCACATTAGAAAGACAAATCCAGATGGTGTGATTTCCACTTTGATCATGGGCACCGAACCGACGAGTGTATCGCGTTGCGAAAAGAAGTAAGCGAATTGTTACGAAGGGGGCATCTCAGAGAATTAATATCGGAGAAAGAAAAAGAGCAGTTGGAGCGCAACAAAGAAAGATCCAGTCCACCACCCCCGCCAAAGCACACTGGAGTAATCAATGTCATCACAGGGGGGTCGGAAATTTATGGTATAACCTACTCTGCAGCCAAAAGGATCGCAAGGGATACTAGAAGAGAGTGCCCGAGAGCATCATCACGAACAAGTCTTGCCATGATGCCAATCGCCTTCGACGATGTCGAAGAAGAGGAGGTTCACCACGATTGCACCACGATTGCTTAATAATCTCTTTAACGATAGCTAATTTCCTTGTCAAAAGAATTTTAGTTGATAATGGAAGTTCTACTAATTTACTCATGTTGGACGCCTTATACAGCTTAGGTTTCGGGATGGATGATATCGTCAAAAAATCGACGACTTTAGTGGGCTTCAGTGGGGAATCACGCAACACGCTCGGGGAGATATCATTGCCCATCGTTGCAGGAGGAGTTAAATACCAGGTAAAATTCCAAGTGCTTGATTGCCCTTCACCTTTTAATGTCATTTTGGGCAGGCCATGGATACACGGGATGAGGGCTATCCCCTCCACTTATCACCAATACGTGAAGTTCCCGACACCATGGGGGATTCAAGAGATTAAGGGGGAACAAAAACTGGCGAGGGAGTGTTACTCCATAACAATGAAAGCAACGACTTCCAAAAACTTACAGCTTGGAACGAGGAAGAAGGCGTCGGATTAGCAATTAAAGGACTGTAGAACGACCACTTACTATGCAAAGCCGGAGATGCCCGAGCTCCAAGAGGTGGCTCTCAATCCCTTAGAGCCATCTAAGAAAATCAAAATAGGAGCCGATCTGGAACCGACTATACGTGAACAAATAGTGGAATTTCTACGGTCCTACAGTGACTGTTTCGCCTGGTCAAACGAAGATATGGTAGGAATTGATCCCGACGTGATCACCCACGCCTTAAATGTCAACAAAAAGGTGCCACCAGTGAAACAGAAAAGGCGTAAGTTCGCTCCCGAACGAAATCAGGTAATCAATGATGAGGTAAAGTCCTTACTTGAGTCTGGAAAGATTAGAGAAGTACAATATCCTGATTGGCTTGCGAATGTGGTTGTTGTTAAAAAGAAAAATGGTAAATGGCGCGTTTGCGTAGATTTTACCGATTTAAACAAAGCATGCCCCAAAGATTCGTTCCCCTTGCCTCATATAGACGCAATGGTGGACGCAACGGCAGGGCATGAACTCCTGACTTTCATGGATGCATTTAGCGGATATCATCAAATAATGATGAACCCTGACGATCAGGAAAAAATTGCATTCGTAACCAATCAAGGAACTTATTGTTACAAAGTTATGCCTTTTGGGTTAAAAAACGCAGGTGCTACTTATCAGAGATTGGTTAATAAGATGTTTCAGGAAAAACTGGGGGATACGATGGAAGTATACATAGATGACATGCTGGTCAAATCACTGAAGGCGGAGGATCACATCAATCACCTGAAAGACGCGTTCGAGATTCTGCGGAGTTACAAGATGAAGTTGAACCCCACCAAATGCTCTTTTGGAGTAACGTCAGGGAAATTCCTCGGCTACATAGTGACGCAGAGGGGAATCGAGGCAAGTCCAGAACAAGTCAGGGCCATAATGGAGTTGCAATCACCAAAGTGCGTCAAGGATGTCCAGAGGCTAACAGGGCGAGTAGCTGCATTAAACCGGTTCATATCGAGATCCTCAGACATGAACAAATTGTTTTACGACATTCTAAAGAAAAACAAGTCGTTCGAGTGGACAGAAAAACATGAAAAAGCTTTTGGAGAATTGAAGAATTATTTGTCCAATCCGCAGGTGTTATCCAAACCCAAGCCAGGCGAGAACTTGTATGTGTACTTGGCCGTGACAGAGGTAGCAGTAAGTGCAGTCCTGATCCGAGAAGAAAATGGAGACCAGTTGCCCATCTATTACGTAAGTAAAACCTTGCTTGATGCAGAAACGAGGTATTCCCCCATGGAAAAATTAGTATTATCTTTGGTAATGGCTTTAATAAAGTTACGTCCTTATTTTGAAAGTCATTCTATAATCGTGAGAACAAATTACCCAATGAAAAGTATCATGTCAAAGCCAGAATTGTCAGCTCGGCTAACGAGATGGTTGATCCACTTAAATGGTTACGACATCAGGTACGAGCCCCGAACAGCAATGAAGTCTCAAGCGTTGGCAGATTTTGTGGTTGACTTCACTCCTACCACTTCAGAGAATGGAGACCAAGATGTGCTGCACGTAACAGGGAACGACAAATGGTTGATGCATACAGATGGAGCGTCGAACCAGATTGGCGTAGGATTGGGGGTAGTCTTGAAGTCACCACAGGGGGATAGGATAGCCCAGGCTATTCGATGTACATTCAAGGCTACTAATAACGAAGCAGAGTACGAGGCGCTTATTGCAGGGTTACTTGTTGCTAAAGATCTGAATGTACAGGAAATCGAGGTAATCTGTGACTCGTTACTTATTGTGAATCAAGTTACGAACTCGTATGTTGCCAGGGATTCGAAGATGAAGGCGTACTTGGAAAAGGTCCAAGAGATCGTAAAGCACTTCAAACATTTCGAGATAAGGCAGGTTCCTCGAGATGCCAACACGCAAGCAGACGCCTTAGCCAACCTCGGATCCGCAATCGACCCAAGGGAGTATGACAAGATAACTTTCATATATCTTGATGCACCATCTATAACCAAAGAGGCAGACATGTTGGAGATTCGAAGCCCTGATGAAGACAAGTCATGGGTAACCCCTTATCTGAAGTGGTTACGAGATGGAGTTTTGCCAGAAGACAAGGAAGAAGCTCAACGACTTAAGGTAAAAGCTTCCACGTTCACTGTTAAGAATAACATCTTGTTTAAGTGGATGTCGTCAGGGGTACATGCACGGTGCGTAAAGGAAGAGGAAGTACAGAAGGTGTTACAAGACATACACGATGGAGAATGCGGAAACCATACAGGGGGTCGCAACTTGGCAAAGAAGGCGAGCAGGATGAGTTACTATTGGCCTACCATGAACAAAGACGCAGTAGAGTTTGCTCGCAAATATGACGCGTGCCAGCATCATGGACCTATACCACATCAACCTTCTGAGTTGTTGCATCCTATAACCTCTCCTTGGCCATTCATGAAATGGGGGATGGACATTGTGGGAAAACTTCCTCCAACTTCGGGGCAACGTGTTTACATCTTAGCAATGACTGACTACTTCTCCAAATGGATCGAAGCCGAAGCCTTCAAAGAAGTTAAAGATACTCAAGTCATCTCCTTCATAAGGAGAAACATTCCGAGCAGATTCGGAATACCATCCACCATAGTCTGCGTCAACGGGTCCCAATTCATCAGTGACAAGACGAGATCATTCTGCCAGCAGTACAACATACAGTTAGTGATGTCAACGCCTCGTTACCCTCAGGCTAATGGGCAAGCAGAAGCAAGTAATAAGGTGATTATTAACAACTTAAAGAAGCGACTCAAAGAAGCAAAGGGGAAATGGGCAGACGAGTTACCCCTTATCTTGTGGTCAGATCGAACAACCCCTAAGACAGCTACGGGTCATACACCTTTTTCCTTAGTCTATGGGTGTGAAGCCGTACTACCAGTAGAAGTTACTCTGCCTACGGTCCGATATGGACTCACTACCGAAGAGTCAAACCTATCCAACTTGTTACACCATCTGGATACAGTGGACGAGTTACGGGATGAGGCTTCGATTCGGATGGCGGCATACAGACAGGGAGTAGCTCGGAGTTACAACAAACGCGTTAATGTCAAGGTATTCCAAGTAGGAGATTGGGTATTAAGAAGAGTCTTTCAGAATACGCAAGAATTGAATGCTGGTAAGTTGGGAGCAAATTGGGAAGGACCATATCAGATCACGGAGATTGTAGGACAAGGGGCCTACAAGTTAATATCATGAGAGGGGAAGGCAGTCCCCAGAAGCTGGAATGCGCTGAATTTGAAGTTGTATCACTTTTGAAACACACGAGTTTTAATAAGGTAATTCTTATAAAATTTCTCCTTTTACATTATATAATTACATCTTCGTACATACACAAGAACAACGGTTTCGAAAAAACTAACAAGGGACGCCTTGTGACGTTACAGGCCAAAACATAGGCCCTCGCCTTATGATCAGGCAACGCTGTGCACACAACGACTAGTCAAAAGATGCAAGAGACGAGAACATGTAACAGGAATTCTATAACAAGTGGAATTTTCATTTGTAATACGATTCACGAATTTATTGCAAAAGTTTACATTCAGACAAGTACATCATTCTCTCTCTCTTTGCATCTAACATAAAAAGCGCTATACAACGAAGAGCCTATGGCTAAAATTTCGAGTACGTGTTTCAGACAAGTCGACTTCCCCACGAACGCGTTGATCTTCTTCAGCGTTGAACCTGCTTACCTGCAAAAGAAAATCAAACACAAATCCAAGACCATAGCAACTAGTAAAACATTATCAAAATAAAACATAACCCCATAAACCAACACGGGGTACAAAGTTGTCTACGTCTGGGCCCTAATACAAGAGGCCACACAAAACATAATGTTTTCAAAAAGCCCCAACACACTGGGGGTAGAAAAAGAGTTTGAGAATAGAAGAAAGGAATCATTCTTTGTCTGTGCTCTCAGCTGACTTCTGGTTATCCATCTCGATCTGGGCTACATCCTTGGCGACTTGTGAAATGTCGTCGATGCGAGAGGATTTCTTTGACGCGTTGGCTTCTTCAGGAAACAGGTTCTCAAATTGTTCCCTTTCCTTAGTAGCATCCCAGGAGGAGTGTTTTCCGGCAGCAAATTCCTCAATCGTCTCGACGCGAGCCCTGAGCGACCAGTAGTCGGCTATATCTTCAACTTCTTGGGCAAGAGAGGCATTCTTCTTTGATACTTCCATGAATTTGTCCTCCCATGCCTTGGAGTCATCCAGAGCTTTCGCAAGGGCACCTTGCAGATCAAGGACCTTCTTCTCCAGAGCTTTCTTCTCCTGTCCTAGAATGACAGACCTATCCTTTTCAAGCTGCGTGCTGATTTTACTCTGAGCCAGTTGCTCAGGGTAATCTTTAAAGGTGTCGTAAGCAGCAAGAGTGAGTTGAAGTCCCTGGGCAACAAGTATGGATTAAGTAGACGTCCAGACAATCAATAGCAAGAGCAAAAAGGGACTTGATGAATATCTGCCATTGGGCCGCTAGTATTTCGCTGAGAAATTCAGGAAAAGAAGATCGATGGCTTGAACCATGGAGACAGTCTACTTGTAGAGGCATCAAAGATTTAAGGCATTTTTCCGCATCCATATCCAAGGACATCATGGTGCTGGGAAGTTCCGTCATGCGAGAGGATGTACCTTTCTTTGACAGAGAGGCCTTGGGAGAGTCGCCTATCACTTTGGGAGGCAGTGACACCATCAGAGACGTATCCGCCGTGGAGGTTGTATCCGCTTTCCTCTTCTTCCTGGCCTCGACCCTTTCCAGAGTTGACAAAGCAGCGGTTGATCTGGTAGTCCTTGAACCTGACATCACGAGAAAAACAGGGTTGACAAAAAACAGGAAACATGGGAGCTATAAAGGAGAAGAGAGAGAGACTTACTCGACATCTCGGTTTCTTCGGGCTCCGCAAAACACGCCTTTACTAGATCGGGGTAGGATCTTTCCTCCAACGAGAGAGCCTCGATATGGGAGATGACTTGATATGACACTTTGCGGGGTTGAGGAGTAGCAAGACACTCTGCACAAGAAACACTTAGCGGTTAGACTTGAATAGAAACCAGCGAGTACAAAAGGGAAACACTACCTGTTGATTGCCAACGACTTCTCAAGAAAGATGTATCGATCCCTAGAGAAGACAGTCTCACAAAGAAAAACTTATCAGCCCAGCCCCGATCAGATTTTGATATGTTAAAGACTAAGTCAGAGTTGTTGGTAAAGGTTTTCAAAGTTAGACGACCCGGACCGCCTTTGGAAAGACGATAATTTAGGAAAAAGTCGGCAACTTTGAAGAGAAGACCCTGGGAAGAGCATAATAGATCAACGGAAAGTAGAAGTCTCCAAACTTGGGGAAGTAATTGCCCCGGAGAAACATTGAGGGTGGATAAGAAATCGACAACTAGAGGAGAAAATGGAAAACGGTGGCCAATACGAAAAGGGTACTCATACAAGCACACCCAATCGTTGGCATAGAAATCCGCATGAACGCCAGGGGGAGGGAGAAAGACCTCTGCATGTGAAGGGAAACCCGCAGAAAAGGCGAAAATATGGGGGTCCTCGGAAGTACTATCCCTCCGATGATAGGAGGTGAGGAAACCAGAAGATGTCAGAGAAGGAGGAAGGGTGGATTCAAGGCAGTAGAGGGAAGGAGAGTCAGAGGACTCCATAGTTGGGGGAAGAAAAGAAGACGAAGAAGCGAAAGTAGGGGAAAATGTACCTGGACACCGAGAAGCACAATTGAAGTCTTTGAAAGCCATCATAACCGCTTTAAATAGGGGCTGATTGGACGTGTTATGAATTGCTACAACTTCCAAGACACGAAATCAAAAACCCTAGGAAAGTGGAGGCGGGAATTTTCCCGGGTTTTTGATGGGGGTATTGTTGGGCCCTCCAAAATTCGGCCCAAAAAGAATGCTATGAGCCCAGCATCGTCAATCCAATTGAACTACTAGAAAGAGAAGACGATGGAGCAATCAAAGCAAGGCGGAAATCTCGGACTTCATGATTGACACTAACGGCTATGTAATTAACGACGAGGGCGAAATCTCCGGGATGTGCTAAGCACTCCACCAACGGTCAAAACGGAGGAGAGGATTATAAAACAAGGCTGAGGCGAAAATAAGGGCACGATTGACACTGGCACCTTGAACATAAGCTAGAAGCAAAAACTCATCTCTGTTTAATCATTTCATTTCCATACGAGTGTTCTAAGACACTTTGGAGAGATTTATTGGCAACTACAATCGCAATATACGCATATCAACTTGCTTACTATTTGTTTTCCTTTATTTATCTGATTCTACATCTTGTCCATAATTCATAACGCGTTACGATTGCTTTTTGGTTAGGATTTCCCTATTTTAGCAGGTAACGTGTTAGTACGATTATCCTGCCCAAAGCATAGATCACATATCATCGAAAGAGAAATTGAGAAAAGCTACCTAGTACACGCATCCATGTCGGCAGTCAGCAGTCAGCATGAACGTGTCTATCAAATGTTTCATACTGGCTAACCACCATTCATACTAGCTAGAACAGTTCTCCACATGTAGCAATAACAATATTTTTTTTATAAGGAAAGGAATTTGGGTGGTCACTAACAAGCTAGTGATCGCCCAAGAGCATCCTGATGGATGAGGGTGTGCAAACCCGAGTCAACTGCAAGTGGAATAGAGGAGACGCGTCGGAAAGAGCCAGCAATGTAGTCCGCCACCGAATTGCACTCACGGTTGACGTGAGCAATACCCCAATCCTGGAAACGAGCCAACAAGCAGTGGATGTCCGAACGAAGCAACTCAATCTCCCACGGGCAGCGCCAGTCACCAAGAACGGCCTTGACCAACTGCAAATTATCGCCTTCAATCTGGATCCGGGGAATGCCACGACGAATGGCCTCGAGTAGTCCCTGGCGTAAGGCGATGATCTCGGAAGTCATAACGGACTGATGACCAATCAATCCTCCGTTGAAATGGATGGGCGAGCCGCCGGAATCCCTGAGAATGAACCCGTAAGAAGCCACGCCATCCGCATCAACTGCACCATCAAAATTCAATTTAGTAAAATCACTTCTGGGTTTTGCCCATTTTGTGAGCTTTCTCTTTGGCCCACCACTAGCCGTTCCGGAACGTGGGTTATCCAAGGCCGATGCTTCCGCGTTTTTCCAATTTTTAATTTGGTTGTGAATAAAGTCGCAAATGTTTGTGGCGTTATTCAAGTTATTGTTAATACTTGTTGTCGAAAACTCTTTTATTCCTAGAGTACCATAGGCACCACCAAATGTTAGCGAGGAGTTCCATTTCCTCTTTTGTTAATTGCGTCCTTATCTCATCCAGGACATGGTATGGTTGTTTATCCCCATAGGAAATTTGGTTGAGGATTCGGCAGAGTTTGGGATTTACTGATTTGATGGTTTCCTTGGTTAATGGGCACGAGAGTAACATATGGTTAGTGTCTTCCTCTAGGCTGTTACAGGCCTCACAGCCGGTCGGAACCGGGATATGGTTAGCAGCGAGCCTCATCTTAGTTGGCAAACCATTTCTAGCTACTTTCCAGACAAAATTTTTCACTTTGGGGGGATGTTAAGTTTGTTGATCCAAGCTAGGTTTATTTTTGGTTCGCCTTTAGATTGGTGGATCCATTGCATGGTTGAATGGGTTGAGTACAAGCCATTTTTGCTAGGTTGCCAGTATAGTCTGTCCGAGATTTTGTTAATAGGGTTTATGATTTCAAGGTCGTCAGGGTTAATTACCTTGCTTAATTTCTCAGTGTTCCACGAATTGTCCTCTCTGAGGTACTCATCCACGGTTTCGTCCCAATTAATGCGGTTTTCCGCATCTTTCCTTGGGTTGAGGGGGCCCTTACCGGTCCAGTTGTCTTTCCATACTCGGACGGTTTTTCCATCCCCAATCTTCCAGATAAGTCCTTTCACGAACAGGTCTTTAAGGCCTATCAGCTTGGACCATTGCCAAGAGGTGTTATGTTTTTTCTTGTAATTTAGGATGTTTTTTGTTTTAAGATATTTTTCCGTAATAATTTTGACCCATAGATTGTCTGGTTCAGCTAGTATTTTCCAGAGCAGTTTCATTTGGAGTGTTTGGTTCATCTCTTCTGCCTTGGCGATTCCCACCCCGCCCCCCCATACGCGGGTGGGCGGCAAATGGAGTTCCAACTAATTAGTGGTTTGTAGTTGTGATCCTTGTTCCAAAAGAAATTTTTATTGATTTGGTCAAGTTCTTTTAAGGTAGATTGAGGTAGCATAAAGGATTGCATAATATAGTTAGGTTGTGCTGATAGATTTGCTTTAATTAGGGTTTTACGTCCCTCTTGGGATAGAGTGTTTGCTTTCCATTTTGCAAGTTGGGATCGGGTTCGCATAATTAGTGGTTTAAAGGTGTTTTGTGTTACTCTGCCATTGATAATCGGACATCCTAGGTATTTGTCCAATGCAACCGTGTTTGTGATTTGGAGAATCTGTTTGATTTGTTCCTTAGTTGTATTACTTGTATTTTGGTGACATGGAAGGCGGATTTGTGAAGTTGACCTTCTGGCCAGATACCTGGCAGTAGTTGTCAATAGTTTCTTTGATGTTTTTACATGTAATGGTATTCGCTTTAGCGAAGATGATGATATCATCGGCGAAAGCGAGGAATGGAATTTTTGTTCCATTTCTAGTGATTTGGACCCCGATTCAACTTTTGGGGTTGGTGCTTTGCAAGTGAAGTTGTCTTGCAAGAATTTCGGATGCGAGAATGAATAGGTAAGGTGATAGGGGGACTCCCTGTCTATGTCCCCTTTGGGGGAAGAATTGTTCTGTTGGCCCGTTATTGACCAACACAGAGAAAGAAACCGTTTCGACGCATTCTCGGATCCAGCCTAAAGATTTATCGTTGAAACCAAATTTGTGTAGGACAATTGCTAGGAAATCCCAACTAATTCGGTCATAGGCTTTTTCCATGTCTAGTTTGACAGCAATCCATCCCTCCTGACCTTGTTTTTTCCGGAAGGAATGGAAAATCTCGTGCGCAATAAGGTTATTATCGTGGATACTTCGGTTCTGGACGAACGCCCCTTGCATTGGATGTATGAGCTTGTTTAATAGGTTCTTTAGACGGTTTGTTAGGATTTTTGATATAATTTTGTAAATTGTGTTGCATAAAGCCTATAATGGTTATTGGAGCTGGGGTTTTCACATTTTGGTAGTAGGGATATGAATGTGTGGTTTATTTGTTTTAATAGTTTTCCGGTATGGAAGAAGCTTTTGACGACTCTTATCACATTCGGGCCTACAATGTGCCAGTACTTCTTATAAAAGCATGTCGGCATGCCGTCCGGGCCAGGAGATTTATCATCCCAAATGTCGAATAAGGCCATCTTGATTTCATTGTTTGATACTGGTTGGTAAGTTCTAAGTTGTCTTCATCGGTAACTTCTTTTTGGATGGTTTGTGTCATGTTTTGGAGCTTTCCGTGGTTAATTTCCAATTCCCGAAAATGGTTATGGAAGTCACGTTTAATTTCCTTTCTGATGTTTTCAACACCCGTAATTTGTGTGCCTTCCGATGTGCGGATTTCTTTAATGTTGGTTCTGTTCCTTCGTCCGGTTGCAATCCGGTGGAAATATTTTGTATTTTTATCATTTAGTCTAATGTGGGTGTTTTTGGCCCTTTGTTTCCAATAGGAGTTGTGGAAGTCTATGAGGCATATCCGCTTTCTCAAAAGTCGTTCTTGCTTTTGAAGGAGTACCACGTTATTGTGTTCAATTATATCCTTCTAAATCTGAACGAGGTTTTCGTCGAGTTTTTTAATTTGTTCGAATATATTGCCGAAAGTTTGTTTGTTCCATGCTTTGGCTTTTGCTTTGAGAAGTTGTGTTTTTTTCACTAGATTAAACATATGGGATCCACGAGCGTTGTGCCTCCAGGCTTGTTTGATATGTTTTGGAAATCTTTCCTAGATGTCCACATCATTTCAAATTTAAATGGTTGTGTTTTAAATGCGATCGTCGTGGGAAGGTCACATGAAATTGGGCAATGGTCGGAAGAAGATAAAGCATGGTTTTTCGTCGCTATGGACGGGAACCATTGAATGATTTGGTTGGCGACCAGGGTTCGGTCCAACTTTTCTAGCGTGGTATTGTTAAGATTCTTGGATTTTCTCCATTTATATTTATTCCCGATTGTCGGGATATCGCACATGTCGCAGTCTATTTTGAAATTAATGAGCCGCTCGAAACGGGAATGGGTTGGGTTCACGCCCCCTACTTTTTCGTTTGGTTGTTGGATTTCATTAAGGTCACCCATCAGTATATAAGGTAATATACTTGTTCTTCATGTAATCGGTCCATTTTTCTACTCCCTAATTATACTCCCTCCTATACTCCCTTGTTTTAATTGGTTAGAAGATATTTTTTAATATTTTACTAATATTTAAGTTTCTTTTTTAATATAATTTGAAAAGTCATCACCCAATCACGTCGTAGGGGAATATAGAAGAGAGTATACTTAGGAGTAGAAGATTTGATTTGTCATGTAATCCGGCCATAATATATATGATTATCGCTAATTATTTGTTACTTGAAATCTTTCATTCATGATTGATACATAATTAGGGCCTATAGAGGTATATGAAAACTTTGAATACGAGATGTACGTGTTAATATGAAAGTGCAACTGTGCTGTTTCGATACTTTTTTTTTTTTGTGCAATTGAAAGATCTGTGTCTATCAACGCTTTCTGTTCGATTTTTTGTACCTCATGGGGTTGGATTGTTTCCTTTTTTGTTTGTTTGGTTGTTTGAATTGTATATTGCCCCGGTTGAAACAGCTAGACCGATCTTTAACTTTTTGAATACATTGAATCTTGACATTTTTGCTCAAAAAAGTTGCTTTTATATGGCAATTCAATGGGCCAAGTTTCCGTTGGATCATGCAAAGATCATCATGTACGTGTTAAAAGTTCAAACCTTAATCAGTAGTATCTCCTTATAGATTTGATAACGCCGGCCTTGATCTAGGGTGGCCGACACTTGTGTTAGTACATACATTAGTTCAGATTTCAGTCCAAGCTTTTCGGTTATATCTTTACCTTTACAACAAGTAAAGTTCTCCATCTTTATTATTGATAAATGCGATTTTTTGTAGTGATTTAATTTTTTTATTAGACCTATAATTTAATTTAGTTATTGCTTCTATTAAGCCTACAATTGGATCACATAATGGGCCTTAAAATTTTTATGAAGTATCTAATAGCATGTATATTTATATTATTGACCTAACTTATTGTACGAACCTTGTAATCTCTATATATACTCAAGTAATATAAATGGCAACCCTAAAGGGGAATTTATCAATCTCTGTCTGTTCCAATATGGTATCACGAGCCTAGCCCTAATCCTCGACCCCCTCCCGTTGCCGCCTCTCTCTCTCTCTCTCTCTCTCTATCTCTCTCTCTCTCTCTGCGCCACCCTAGCGTCGGCCGCCACCTATCGCGAGCCCGCCTCCCAGCCTCTCCTACCGTCCGGTCCTAGAACCGGTCGCTGTCCATCCTCTCCGCCGCTCCCCTCGACTCATCAAACCCTAACAAAAATTAGCTTTCTGCCATGTCTGGCAAAACAGGAGACGGTTCTTTCGGCAACGAAACGCCGAAGAACAAAGATCCAGTGATTCCCGCTCTCTAGGAGCACACAGAGACAAGAGGATCTCACGGATCCAAACTGGCGTTTCACTCAGCCTAGCCATCTCCAACATCAAAAATCTCATTCCGCTCATTTTGGATGTTTCCAATACGAAATACAACTCGTGGGCTGAATTGTTCAAAGTCTATGCCCGTGCTCATCGCGTTCTCGATCATATCGACGTGTCAATCCCTCGCCCCACTGATGTTGATGATGCTCTCTGGGATCAATTGGATGCGATCATTCTTCAATGGATCTAGCCACGATATCGTCAGACTTACTCCTCATAATCTTAGAGTCTGACGCCACTGCTCTTTCGGCATGGACCAAGTTGAAGAACATCTTCCAAGATAACAAAGAGACCAGATCTGTCTATCTTCAGAATGAATTCTCTCGTTGTCGTTTGGAGTCCTTCTCCTCTGTTTCGGCCTACTCTCAACAACTCAAGGATCTTGTCGATCAATTAAAGAATGTTGATTCTCCTCTTACTGAACGTCAGATGGTTATTCAGATGATTGCCGGGTTGTCATCTAAATATGACACGGTGGCCAGTTTCATCCAACAAACACGACCATTGCCGGATTTCGCTCAAGCACGATCGATGGTCTTACTCGAAGAGACCCGACGTGAAAAGCGGGACGCTCTTGCCGCCGACGTCAAGGCTCTAACATCGGCTTCGACCTCCTCCAATCCACCGCCGAAAAAGCCAACGCAAAACTCGCCTCAGCAGCATACTGGCGGCCGCCAACCTACTGGCCGCGGTCGCGGGCGGGGTGGCCGCAGTCGCGGGTCTGGCGCTGGCGCAGTTCACTTGCAGCGTACTCCTTTCAGTTGGATGCACGTTCCAGGGCAATCTCAGCAGTCTCCTCAGTCTATGGCGTGGCCTTTTCCGAGCTAGAATCCGAGACCATGTCCCTACCCTACAGTGCAGTCACAGGGCATACTTGGTGCGGCTCCTCGGGCACCAAATCCGCAGGCCAACACTATGTTTACGGATCCCTATGCTGGTTTTATGCCTACTACAGATCTGACTCAGGCATTCAATTCGATGACTCTGTACCCGCCGGACAACACATGGTATATGGACACTGGGGCCTCCTCCAACATGACCAACAACCAAGGTATGCTCTCTTCCCTTACCTCTAAGAGTAATTCTACTTCTGTTATTGTCGGGGATGACACACACATACCAACTTTGGGTCATGGAACAGCCAGTATACCTACAAAAGGCCAACCCCAATACCTCCGTAATGTTCTTGTTGCACCTAATATTATCAAAAACCTGATTTCTGTCCGCCAATTCACTGCTGATAATAATGTTTCTGTTGAGTTTGACCCATACGGTTTTTCTGTGAAGGATCTTCCAACGGGAACAACTCGAATGAGATGCACTAACTCCGGCGAGCTTTACCCCATCACCAAATCGTCCAGTCCAGTTTCTTTGTTTACCATGTCGTCTCCTGTTTGGCATGCTCGTTGCGGTCACCCGAGAGCTCCTATTTTTAATTTACTTAGGAAATCTTGTCTACCTAGTTGCAATAAAGTGTATGATTCCTCTCTATGTCATGCGTGTCAATTGGGGAAACACACCCGTCTTCCGTTTTATCCATCTAGGACCATTACTTGTTCGCCTTTTCAGTTAATTCATAGTGATTTGTGGACTTCTCCTGTTGTCAGTTCTGTTGGACATAAATATTATCTTGTGTTTATTGATGATTACACCAATTTTCTTTGGGTTTTTCTGCTTAAATTCAAATCTCAAGTTTATTCCCATTTTGTTCGTTTTCATCAATTCATGCAAACACAATTCCATTGCTCAATCAAAGCATTACAGTGCGATATTGGTAAAGAATTTGACAATAAAGATTTCCACACTTTCTTCCAACTCCATGGGATCGTTTTTCGATTCTCATGCCCATATACCTCATCTCAAAATGGGAAGGCCGAACGCACTATCTGAACCATCAATAATATGGTCCGAACACTCCTGTTTCATGCTTCAGTTCCAACAAAATTATGGCCCTTTGCCTTGTCTGTGGCTACATATCTCTTAAACATTCTCCCATCCCCGAATCTAAATCAAATGAGTCCTACACAACTTTTATATCGGTCAACACCTGTCTTTGATCATCTTCGGGTGTTTGGGTGCCTTTGCCATCCAGATTTGTCTGCTCAAACCACACATAAACTTCAGCCTCGATCCACCCCCTTGTGTCCCGTCATGTCATTTTTGACGAATTTGTCTTTCCGTTTGCTCAGCGTCAACCCGCTTCCTCCACCTCGTATGAATTCCTAGGTTCTGACGATGGTGTGTCACCTCTCTTCACTCATTTTTTTCCTGGTTCACCGACTACCTTGCCTATCATAAGAGGGTCCCTGACATTGGCTGATTTTGGCCGCAGACAAGAAACCGCACCCGCCACTACCCCACCCACAACGGCGGGTGGCAACCCTTCCTCCGCTTCTGCGGGTTGATTTCCCGCGCCCGCCGGTACCACACCCGCAATCGCAGGTCAATCCCCCGCGCCCGCGCGTACCTCCCCCGCACCCGCGGCCCCACAATTTCCCGCCAATCCGAGCCCTGCTCACACTGCCACACCCCCGACCCCAATCCCGCCAACTCAAAACCTCCATCCTACGACCACTCGTAGCAAGTCCGAGGTTTTCCAATCTCGACGCTTGTTTGTCCTAAACACTGTTAAAGCTTCAAAACCAACCCTGTCTCCAATCCCTTCCTCACACAAAACTGCCCTTCTTGATCCAAATTGGTATGTCGCTAAGTCTGATGAATATCAGGCTCTTATTGGTAATGGGACTTGGGTGTTGGTTCCTCGGCCCTCTGGGGCTAATGTGGTACGGTGTATGTGGTTATTTCGTCATAAGTTGAGAGCTGACGGTTCATTAGAACACTACAAAGCTCGTCTTGTGGCTAATGGATGATCTCAAGAGGTCGGTATTGATTGTGGGGAGACATTCAGTCCTGTTGTTAAGCCAGCTACAATACGCATTGTTCTTCATTTGGTTGTTTGTCGCTCTTGGTCCATTCATCAGTTGGATGTCAAGAATGCTTTCTTGCATGGTCATCTTAATGAGACAGTCTATATGTTTCAGCCGCCTGGATTTGTGGACCCTGCTCGTCCCAAGCATGTATGTCTGTTGAAGAAGTCTCTCTACGGTCTCAAACAGGCTCCTCGTGCTTGGTACCAGCGTTTTGCTTCTTATTTGCTTAGGATCGGTTTCACCAGTAGTCGGTCTGACACCTCTTTGTTCATTTATCGTCGGGGTGCTATGATTGCTTATTTACTTGTGTATGTTGATGATATCATCTTGACTGCTTCATTAGACTCGCTTCGGGATGAAATTATCGCCTTACTTGGACATGAGTTTGCATTGTCTGACCTTGGCCCTTTATCTTATTTTTTGGGTGTTTCAGCTACTAGAACATCCGCTGGCCTTTTCCTCTCTCAAGCTGCTTATGCTAGAGAGATTGTTCAGCGTGCTGGTATGACCTCTTGTAACCCTGCAGTGACTCCTGTTGATCCTGGTTCCAAGCTCAGTGCTAATTTCAGGAAATCAGTTTCTGATCCTACACTATACTTGAGTCTAGCTGGGGCTTTACAGTATCTGACATTCACTCGCTCTGACATCTCCTATGTCGTTCAGCAGATTTGCTTGTTCATGCATGATCCCCGCGATGGTCATCTTGCAACGCTAAAGCGCATTATTCGATATATTCATGGTACACATTCTCTTGGCATCACCATACAGTCGGCCCCCATTCCATCACTTGTTGCTTATACAGATGCCGACTGGGCAGGTTATCCTAACACTCGCCGGTCTACCTCTAGTTATTGTGTCTTTCTAAATGACACACGGGTGGCCTGGCCTGCAAAACGACATTCCGTCATTTCACGCTCCAGTGCAGAGGCCGAATATCGGGGTGATGCCAACGTCGTCACCGAGTGCTCCTGGTTGCAAAATCTTCTCCTTGAACTTCATTATCCGCTCTCCCGTGCATCGCTGGTATACACTGATAATGTATCTGCCACGTACTTGGCCAATAATCCGGTTCAACATCAGCGCACCAAACATATTGAGCTTGACATCCACTTTGTTCGTGAGAAGGTTGCTTTAGGGCATGTTCGTGTGTTACATGTACCATCATCATTTCAGTATGCAGATATTTTCACCAAGGGTTTGCCTCGACAATTTTTTCTTGATTTTAGAGACAGTCTCACTGTTAGGTCTCCTCCCGTTTCAACTGCGGGGTGTAATAGCATGTATATTTATATTATTGACCTAACTTATTGTACAAGCCTTGTAATCTCTATATATACTCAAGTAATGTGAATGGCAACCCTCAAGGGGAATTTATCAATCTCTGTGTGTTCCAATAGTATCCACATTAATCTTAACCCATAAATGCTCCGGTCTCGTCCAAACTGTCTCAGCAACACACACACATTACGAGGTTCATTCTTGAAAGAAGCGTTTTGGCGTTGAAAATCCTCATGATACAGTGAACAAGAACAAATGATTTCACCAGGATCTATCATTAAACCAGAGAAAACAATTTCATTTCTTGCCCACCATAGTTTCCAACACAAGAATGCCCACCTTTCTTGATCAAATTCGGACATCTCTTGAATCAGCTCAGCCCAGTTAGTGAAAGAATTAGCATCAGCCCCTCTCTCCAACAGATTTGGGAAATGGTCCCAAACCATCGCAGGTATTTTACAATCAAACAAGGCATGCTTTGTACTCTCTAACTGACCACAATTCCAACACTGGCCATCAACAGCGATGCCTCTACACCACAAGTTGTGTTTACAAGGAATAATCTCTTTTGCCGCTCTCCAAATAAAAGATCGTACCCTAGGTGGAACTTTAATTTTCCAAATCTTCTTCCACAAATTCGCCATAGGAGAATGATTAACAACTTCACCATTACCTGAATCAGAAAAACGTTTCGTTTCAAGTAGCTTATAAGCCGACTTACCGAAAAGCTACCAAATTTATCATAGGACCAAGAAACAAAATCAAGAAAAGACGAATCCACAAGATGGATATCAAGGATCGCCTCAGCATCATAACGATCCATAATCGTCTTGATAAATTCCTCCTTCCAACATTTATTGTCCCAATCGATCAAATCGAGTACCCGAAGATCCTCTTCACTGTCATAGAAATTTCCAATGGGACAAAAATTACTCGGTCTAGGAATCCACCTATCCTTCCACACCTTGATGTTGCTTCCATTCCCAACAACCTAGTACGATCCCATCTCAATAACTTTCCTAGCAGACCATTTACTTCGCCGGCATAACTCGGATTGAAGCCCAAATTTGCTCCAAAAAAATCGGAATGTGGGAAGTATTTAGCCTTTAAAAGTCGAGCTATAAGGGAGTCGGGGTTTTGTAAGATTCTCTAACCTTGCTTGGCTAACAAAATCTTCTAAGTTTCGGAAACCCAACCCTCCCCTATCTTTTGGTGCATACAACTTTCGCCATGTACCCAGTTATACTTTTTATCCCTGTTTTGATCACACCAGTAGAAGTTGCACATAAGTTGTTCGACTTCTTTTCACAAACCGGATGGCAACAAGAAGTAGGACATTGTCTACATAGGGATGGCCTGAATAACTGATTTTAACAGAATCTCCTTTCCAGCCCTTGATAAAGAGGTAGCCTTCCAGCCCTTAATCTTCTTCCAAACTCGTTCCTTGACTTGTGAAAAAATGACTTTTTTTTACCTCCCAACTATAGTTGGTAAGCCAAGATAACGCTTGTGTTTTTCCACTTCCTCCCCATTCAAAATCCCTTGGATTTCGTTCCGATGTTCCACGCTCAAATTCTTATTTGATTTGAATTGTTGTAGTAAAATTATTTGATTTGAAACGAGTATAGTTGTAGTAAAATTATTTGATTTGAATTGTGATTGCGTTTGTTATTTTGTTTAAAAAAAATACTTATTGGGCCAAGAATTGGTAACTGTGGGACCCAATTACAGATGGGTCCACATGGGTTGTTGAACTTGTTGTATAAACATCAAATAAAAAAAAGTGTCAATCAAAACATAAACATGAAAAAAGGTTGTACACATTACAAAGGTTATAACGGGAGTTGGCCGTGATAACAGAAATCACAAACATGGACTGAAAATCACAATTCTCCCCCGGCAGCGACAATATTTCTGTAACCCGTCCCCGCATGCCACGTGTCAACATGCAGTTAACCAGTCAATTATATAATTTAACCCAAATTATCTATAGACGATAAAAAATACAATCTGCTTGCGCATGGTTGTAACTCGAAAGAATAAAAAGGATATTGATTTTTTTTATATAAGAAAAGAAATTAGGTGTCACTAACAAATTAATGGTCGTCCTAGGGCATTCTATCGGATGAGGGTATGCAAACCTGAATTAATTGCAAGTGACATAGAGGATAATCGTCGGAAAAAACCAACGATGAAGTCTGTCACAGATTAAACTCACTGAAGACAGGGGCGGAGCTATTTGGGGGCGGGTGGGGGCCATGTCCCCCCCCCAATCCAATTTTTTTTTCCGTATATAAGTTCCTCTTGTCAATAGCTTCGATTTGATATATTATACGCCTCATTCTGACATTTGAGCAAAAAGTTATGAACGTTTGAAAATTCGGCATATACAAACCACTTCTAACAAGTCATTGCTTTTATCTTTTGCTAAACTTCCTACTTTCATAATGTGATTGAACCCGAAAACTTTGAAACAATAAGTTATTGTAGGGATATCTCGATCGAATCATACAATTTATTATTAGCACAAGGGTTTTAGTTTGGATTTTATTTTTTAGTTACGAGCTTTTAATATTTTTTATTTTCAATTAATTTGTATTTTGACAAAAATTTGTTTTCTTAAACTAAATGTATTCTAAAACATAACTCATAATTATATAAGTTGTCATTATAAACTATTGTTTTCTTAATGTAATTGTATTTTGAAATATTTTAGTCCATCCTCTATAAAATATGTTCTCTTCTTTATCTAAATTTGTATTTTTTATTTCTACATTTTTCTCGAAACGTACATTAATTATGTTGGAAAAATTTGTTGGCCCCCACAATGATAAGTTTCTGGCTACGCCCCTGACTGAAGACCTGAGAAATACTCCAATCCTGGAACATGGTAAGCAAACAGTGGATGTCCGATCGCAACAACTCAATCTCTCACGGGGAGCGCCAATCGCCTAGAACGGCCTTGACTAGCTGCAAATTATCGCCTTCATTCTGGATCTGGGAAATGCCACGACGAATGGCCTCGATAAGTCTCGGGCGCAAGGCAATGGTCTTGGAGATCAGAACATATTGCCGACCAATCAGTTATCCGTCAAAATGGATTGAGGATTCGAGTCCCTAAAAGGATGAATCCGAAAGAGGCCACACCATCCAAGCAAACTACGCCATCAAAATTCAACTTAGCAAGCTTTCTCCCTTCTCTAGCTCTCGTAGTATAAGTGCGAGAATTGCTAATCTCTGTATTTCCTACAAGTTTCCATTCTCTAACCTGGTTACGAGTAAACTCGATCGCATAGGTTCCCGACATTATTCAGGATTTGGCCGTTATCGTTTTCGAAAAGTGTGAGCGGCTAAAATTTAATAATTACCTAATTTCCGCTAAAAGGTATTTTTATTTATTATGTTATCTCTTAAATTAAATATGGTATTTATTATGGTAAACTTTTATCTTCTTTATTATGGTAATTAAATCGTTATCTTAGTTGAAAGATAGAATTTCCGCGTTGATTGGGGAGCAAGATATCGCGCTTACTTGGGTGACAAGGCAAATAGCGGCTGACCCCTGGGGAGGATTTTCGACCCCCTACTCCATTTCTTCCACTAACAATACATGTGTTCGCCATGTACTGTAAGCATCTTAGATCTTGCATATACTCAATTCGCTGAGCTCGCTAGCAAGTATTATCTTTTATCTCGACGTTCAATCAACAAACTGCTCTTTTGACTTAGATATCGGAGGTGAATTAGGGCCGGGGGACCCGCCCTCTGTTTCCATTGTTTTGCAGGTTCTAGGTTGAAAAGGAGTTTGAGTTTGGAACGAAAGATCAAAGGCGAATCAAGAAGAACATTCAATTAGGACATAATGACAAATTTTTATGCACTAACAAAAAGATATCGATTTAAAACCGTTAGAAACACACGCTGTTTTTCAAGTACGTATTTTTAACTTAATTAATTGTGATTAAGTTCAGATTCAACCAAGTTATAGCTTATGAATGATTTCTCAAACGTAAGCACTTGTTCTTTTTTACTATCCTGTAATCTTGATTTTCGCTCATAACTAACCCTTTCTGCCCTATTCGAAGGACTCGAAATCAGAAAGTGTTTAATTTAATGTAGAACCCTAACTTTTTTTTTTGGTTGAATCTAGAACCCTAAAGTAGAGGCTAGATCCCTAATAGTACGCACTCTAGTTTCAACAAATTAAAGCAGAACTAGAGTTCAAAATCTTTACGCACCAGACTTGGTTAAATTTCAACCATAGTAGGCCGGGCGCACATGCAAGAACAATATAACTAAAGCAGTCAAATGTATATACTTCATGGCGTGATCCATCTATTCATTTAACTTCAGTTTTGGTGGTGGTGGTGGTTGGGGGAAAAAAAATGAGCGAGCAAAATCTAAAGCTCAAGAATTTGTCATATTTAGTTCTATGTGCCTATCAAACTTTTTAGGCAATCTAGGGTCGGAATAAAGCATGATCTCTTCAGATCGAGTATCAGACCGGAAAATTGGACTAATGTGTAGGAATTTGTTTGTTCTTCATACTTTCGGTTTCACCTTTTGTGATCAATGACTAGTTACTATATATAAATATGGTTTACAAAATTCTTCCTCTTTCTTTTTTTTTTTTACAAGGAAAGTGATTTTATGAATCTTACACCCCAAAATTGAAGAATGGATTGCCTAATATATAATATATACCTTTTTGAATTACTCCTTCTATTATCAATTAGTTTTAGGATAAAACCTTATGATCTTATGTGTTGGACATATTGCACATGTGCGCTGGGATGGCCAGACTTTCACATGATATATCAGAGAACATATTCGGTCTTGGTTATTTGGGTCGGTGCCAGGATGCTTCTCGCTCGATGTATTAGGGCACGATTTGGGCTAGTTGCTTGGACTTGTCGATGATTTGCCATCTTTAAGGCCATGATATTGTCAAGTGTCAACTAGGTCAGTCTAGTTGTCACTAGAGGGGGTGTGTGAAGATAGTTATCCCACATCAAAATATTAGGGAAATGCTATACATCACACCCTTTTACTAAACATCACATAATAAAATTACTTTAATAACCTTCTTCTAATGTAAAATAACAAAAACTATAAAACCATTTATAAAGATATTTGTTAGATTTTCTACCATTCAATAATATATCTTGCCTAACTAGTAACTAGATACACTAAGATATGATATGTTTTCTTTTTTTTTTAAATTAAAAAAGAAAATGGTATTATGATACTTATCTCTTGAACTAGTAAATTTGTTTACTTTCATCCAAAAAAAAGTAAGCTTGTTTACATTCTTCTGGTCGTGCCCCGCCTACGTATATGCTTATTAAGTTTGGTTTTGTCTTTGTATATTTGTATCTTTGAGTATTTAATTCAGCTTTTTTTTGGGTGGAAAGTATTTAATTCAGCTTTTGCTGATGAATTGATATACAAATGACTGTCTTCTAAACTGAAAACAAGGTTAAATCAAAACTCTTCAGAAATATGCTTATTTATTTCGTCCAATAGTTCAGCATAGCCACAACCAATACTAACAGATGCCTTAGAACAACACCCAAATCACATACTAGTATGTCAAAGAACTCCATTTGTACGTACAAAATTTCTTCAGAGTTTCAACGTATTTTATAAGATGTAGAAGTAGGAGAAATTCTATTAAATAAGGGTATTAAATTATATATAATAATATTATATATTTTTTGTAAATATTTTGTTTCATTTTTTGGTAGAGTGAAGATTTGGTATCATTGAGCAATATATTGTACAATCTTTCACTAAGATCTTATAACAAAAAACTTATTTAAATATTTTCTTATTAAAGGAAAGTTTAATTTTCCAAAATTATATCATAGGCTTTATGGTAAAGATAGTGAAAAAGTGTGAAGTGTAGCAAAATGAGAGTGTGATGTACAGCACTTATGAAATATTATTGTCAATTGGTTTTAGAATGGAATTCCATGAGCTTATGTGTTGGGCATGTCGTGCATGTGTGCTGGAACGGTCACCTCCCCCATCGGTATTGGCCTAACGGACTTTGACAAATTTGATACACCAAAGAGGCGCGATGAATTGAGAGGCTGAATACATGCATCGACATGTCAGTATAATAGAAACATAACATCTAATAAAATTTTAAATATTAAAAAAATAATTAAAAAGGCTATAAAGAACCTAAGAATAAAGTGAGTAAAGCATCAACAAAATGTAGTGTAGTCGAAGAGCAGTAACGTCGAGAATTGTATCCCAGGAAGTATATTAGAACTACTAGGAATGTTTTCGAATGTTTTGGTTAGTGCACAAAAATTCCGCCTTCAATGTACTAATTGATTGCTCCTTCTTCACCTTCCGTTCCAACTCATCTTTAACCTATGACTTGCAAAACAATGGACAAAGTGGCCGATGACCCCTCTAATCCATCTTCGATGCCTAAGTCAAAAGAATAGTCATCGATCGAGTGTCAAGGTAAACGATAATAAAAGCTAGATAATTCAGCGAGTATAAGTTTCCTTGAACAATTAAGCTAAGCGAATATTAGCCTGTTCAAGCTCTCAATGTGTGTTAATGCATGCCTTTCATACACGACGAAGACGTGTATTTATAATGGAAGAGAGAGAGAGAAAAGGAGGCCAAAAATCCTCTCCCTTAGGGCCGAACCAATGCCTTAAAGCCTAAGCAAGCGATATCCTGCTCCCTACTCCAAGAGAAAGTTCTATCTTTTTGTTAATTAAGATAAAATCTTCTATTATTTCGCATAACGTCATATATTTATTTTATAGGAAAATACTAAAAGGTATAAAAAACGTAATAAATAAAATAATTTTATGGCGATTGATAGGAAAAATAATTATAATAGTTAAATTTTATCCACTCACAGTTTTATTTTTCAAAATGCTACATAATGTGGCATCATTCATAGCCAACAAGTATGTGAAATTAACGTGAGGCTAACATACTCCTTTTGTATGTGTATGAATCCACGAACCATGTAAAATTAATCACAAAACAACATATACGTCTAATTCGCAAATTGGTCACTTGGTAAAAACACATCTAATTCTCATTCTCCATCAACTCTCTCTTTGACGACATTTTTTTTCCATGTATTGTAGTTGTATCTTCCTTGATTTGGTGTTTAAACATTATTTGTAGGTTGTTTTTGACATTATATTATTCAAGATTCAACGAGCTAGCGTGGGTGTCGGTTGAATAAAAAATTTTAAGGCAAAATTTTTTTTAGGGTTTATATGACTTGTTTTCATGGTAATTAGAGTGAGTAGGCTATTTCAAAAAGCTCCGTCTAAAGCGCATGGCGCATTGGTTCAGCCGATTAAGCCGATTAAGACCTCAACACTTGTGCATGAGGTCTCCGGTTCGAACCCCCGGGGCAGCGGCTTGCCCCATTTACCTTTAAAACTGGTTAGTAACCAGTTTTCACCCGTTTACGGGTACTCTAGGCTAGTCCAAGTAGTACTTGGCTTCCCTAAATCTTACCAAATCAAAAAAAAAAAAAAAAGAAGCTCGATCTAAATTAACTTGAGGCTCATTCATAAAGCTTAGAACATGCAAACTCCTTAATAAAAAAATGATCGAAGCTTGAGAGCTTCTTAATTTGTAAATTTGAGTAGGATCTTGAGAGCTCTAATACAAAGCGCATTTGGAACTTTCATACTCCTTAATGGAGCTCGATCGAAGCTCGATAAATATGTTGATGCTTGGTTGGAACCCGCGGGATACTTCAAAAAGTTATCAATGAAATATCCATGTGCGAAGATGTTAGATATAGTCACATCACCCAATTGGTGTCACTGAGCTCCAACTAAGCTTTGTATAAAAGCCCGCAAGATGCAACTGAGATTTACAAAGAAGTCTGCAAGCTTCAAACGAGCTTTATTAAGGAGTCCGCATTTTTCAACTGAGCTTTTTGAATGAGTCCGCAAGTTCAAACCAAAAAATTTTGAAGGAGCCCGTCACTTGAACTATCATGAGAATGTATTGCACGATTGAATTTCAACGTGTAAGCTTGTATTTCATTCTGAGGCAAAAGAATTACAGACTGGTGTTTATATTGAAAAGCTACAGCTACAAGGAAGGCTTGATTCACGCCTAGCAATCTTCCCTTTTCTATCAATAGAAAATCTTATCCTAATATAGAGAAGATATTTATTCTAGCCAAATATCTTAACTGTAAACATGGAGATAAATATAATACATATCTCAATATCCTCCCTCAAGTTGGAGCATGCAAGTCTTGGATGCCCAATTTGCCAAGAAGATTATGAAACGGAGCCTTGCCTAAGGCTTTTGTGAAAATGTCAGCCAATTGTGATGAAGTGTGCACATAGGTGGGGTGAAGTGTGCCTTTGATGATTTCGTCGCGTAAGAAATGGCAATCCACTTCTATATGTTTCGTGCGCTCATGGAAGACGGGATTTTTGGCGAGATGAAGGGCGGATTGACTGTCACTCGAGAGCTTGATAGGTTGAGTATGGACGATGCCGAGATCAAGAAGGAGACCTTTCAACCACTTCAACTCACAGGTTATTGATGCCATGGCGCGGTATTCAGCTTCGGCGGATGACCGAGATACCGTGTCTTGTTTCTTAGTCTTCCACGAGATCGGGGAGGAATCAAGAAAGATAACCCATCCTGAAAGAGACCTGCGGGTAAGAGGGCAGCTGGCCCAATCCGAGTCACACCATCCGTGAAGTTGAAGGGTAGCATCGGCTCGAAGCAAAATGCCTTGGCCTGGTCGTCCTTTGAGATAGCGCACCACGCGCAATGCAGCTTGCCAATGGTCCACTTTGGGCTGCTGCATGAATTGAGATAGAATGTGCACGGAATAGGCGAGTTCGGGGCGAGTAAAGCATAGATAGATGAGTCGTCCAACAAGTCGTCTATATGGTTCCGGGTCATGTAGGAGAGGGGAAGATGACAACCCCAACTTGTGATGTGAATCCATGGGAAAGGCTGCTGGTTTTGCTCCTAGGAGTCCTGCTTCATTGATTATATCGAGCGCATACTTGCGTTGGCACAAGTAGACGCCTTTCGGAGATCTTGCAACTTCCACACCTAGGAAATATTTTAAGGGTCCGAGGTCCTTCATTTTAAAACAAGCACTAAGGTATGATTTGAATTTGGTCACCGCAGTGCCATCATTCCCGGATATGATTAGATCGTCAACGTATACTAAAACATGCATTTGAATGGAATTATGTTTAAAAATAAATAAGGAGTAATCGGATAGAGATTGACGAAAACCATACCTTTTGAGAGCATTTGACAGCATTGCAAACCAACATCTCGGGGCTTGTTTGAGTCCGTATAGTGATTTGCGGAGTTTGCAAACTAGACCCGAGTTACGAGTACGGAATCCCGGGGGTGGCTTCATGTACACTTCATCATGGAGATCGCCATGAAGAAATGCATTGTGGACATCCATTTGGTGTAATTCCCAATTCTTGATTGCCGCCACCGCCAAGAATGTTCTTACGGTTACCATCTTTGCGACCGGTGCAAACGTTTCAGAATAGTCAACCCCTTCGATTTGATGATTGCCCAATATAACCAAGCGAGCTTTGAAGCGTTCGATCGATCCATCAGATTTATGTTTGATCTTATAGATCCATTTGCACCCTAAGGCCCGCTTTCCGGGTGGTAGGGGCGTGAGCTGCCATGTTTGATTGTCCTCGAGGGCGCGAGTCTCTAATTGCATGGCTTCTCTCCATCTGGAGTCCCTCATTGCTTGCACGAATGTGTTGGGTTCGGTGGCCTCAGTTACAGCTGCAAGGAAACCACAATATCGAGGCGAAAACCGATTAGTCGAAAGGTATTTATTTAGAGGATAACGAGTACCTGAAGTGTGAATGTGTGTTTGAGCTGGAGTAGTGTCCAACACTACTCGAGTTGTGTTCGTAACAAAGTCTTGGAGTCGTGCCGGGGGTTTCTTGACACGATGTCCACGTCCAGTGGCTTGTGCAGCCGGGTGTTCTGGTGTGTTTGGCTGGTCCATTGGAGCGTCTTCGTGAATTTCATGGCTAGGTGAAGCAGCTGGAGTTTCTGGGCTGATGTCGTTAATTTCAGGAGCACCATCGATTGGAATGGGCTGCTCGTTAGTGACTAAAGGCCGTGGGGTTCTTGGAGATTCATTGTCTTCAAAGATTTGTGGATATTGGTAGCCATAAAAATCAGACTTTGGCACGGTAGGAGTGGTCCCTGGAGTTGTATATGGGAACTCCTCTTCAAAAAATTTTACATCCCTGGAGATTAAGAAAGTGTTAGATTCCAAATCATATAGTCTCCAAGCTTTCTTACCCGTGGGATAGCCAACAAATATGCAACGGCGACTACGGGGTGAAAATTTATCGCCTCCTTTCTGCTGTATATGAGCATAACATAATGATCCAAATACCCGTAAATGATCATACGAAGGAGCGGATCCATGTAATAACTCATAAGGGGTTTTACCGTTAAGAACTCGAGATGGAGTTCTATTAATTAAGTATCCCGCGGTGAGGACGCATTCACCCCAAAACTTTATGGGAAGATTCCCTTGAAATCGAAGGGCTCTTGCCACATTTAGGATGTGTCGGTGCTTGCGTTCAACACGCCCATTTTGTTGAGGAGTGCCTGCACAAGAAGATTGGAAAACCATGCCATGTTCTAGAAAATAAGAGCGCATACATGTAAATTCGGTGCCATTGTCACTGCGAAAGGTTTTAATTTTTCTACCAAAGTGACATTCAACATAGGCAAAGAAATTAATTAATGTCTTCATAACTGATTTCTTATCATTGAGCAAATAAATCCAAACGGCTCGTGAGCAATCATCCACAATAGTTAAAAAATAATGTGCACCACATGAGGAAACCTCCCTATAAGGTCCCCATAAATCACAATGCACAAGATCAAAGCAATTGTTTGCAATATTATGACTTAAAGAGAAACTAGTACGGGAATGTTTGGCGCGTTGACACACATCACACGCGTTATTTAGTTTTTCAATACTAGGATTACCAAAGACTTTGGACAAAAGCTTGTGAACTTCCCACGAAGGGTGTCCCATGCGGTTGTGCAACAAAGCTGAAGTCGGTTTGACTTGAGCTTGCAACGCTCGTGCTTGAGACATTGGTAGGAAGTAGTAGAGCCCCCCTCTTCGTTTACCCGCACCAATCAGAGTCTTCGTAGTGCGGTCCTGTATCACACATAAATTAGATGTGAGTTGCACATGGTAATTTCCGTCATCCATAAGCTGAGTTACTGAAATCAGTTCACATTTTAATTTAGGCACATATAAGACATGTTTTAGGACAAGATTAGTGTCTAGTTTCACATTGCCCTCCATGTTGGCAGCCACTCGTTCTCCATCAGGGAGACCAATCATAACTCCCCCAATTTTTTGTAGAGAACTAAAATGTTCTCGATTACCTGTCATATGATTAGTTGCTCCCGAATCAATAATCCACAAATTATTAGAACTCTTACCACTCATGTGCTCGTGAGATCCAGACTCTTGAGAGCTAACTAAATTAAGTAGAGTTTGGATTTGTTCACCGCTGAGTCCTGGTATGTTTCGGACCTCGGCTTCTAAGTTGACGCCTTCTTCATTTTGATTTGAAAATCCTTGTGCAGAATTGGCACGAATTGATGTCCCCTTGTTTCGTCCATTTCCAGATCCAGGTCGACTTTCAGTTTTGTTCTCATTGGAGCGTCGATCTCGACCTCTTCCTCCTCCTTTTGTGTTGTTTTTGGGCCTGTCTCCCCACCATTCGGGGTACCCGATTACTTCAAAACATCCCGAAGCATAATGCCCTGGAATATTGCAGTGTGTACAGATCATGGATCTGTCACGGTTGTCCCAACGACCCTCTTCATTAGATCGTGTTCGAGCTCTAGCATTTGCCGCCAAAGCCATTTGATCCGCCTTTTCGTCTGATGTGCGGTTTATGATGCGCACTCGTTCTTCTTGTACGATCGTGGAATACACTTTGTTTAACTTTGGCAATGGTTCCATGGCCAGCAATGTGGACCGAGTTGTGCCATACGTATCTTCATCTAAGCCCATCAAGAATTGATGGACCATAGCCCTTTCACGCCTCTGTTCAAGCTTGGAATTGACATCACATTTGCACCCTGTACATGTACAACAAGGCAAAGGATCAACATGTGCTAGATCTTCCCATAAGGTTTTCAATTTACCGTAATATTGCACGATCGGTGTTCCGCATTGTTTAGTTTCAGCGAGTTCACTCTTGATCTGATGAATCCTTGGCCCGTTCACAACCGAGAAGCGCTCGGTTATGTCATCCCACAGATCTCTTGCGTTTTCTTTGTAGGAGATGGTTGAACGGAGACTCGGCTCGATCGTGTTCAAGATCCAAGACACAATCATAGATTGGACCGTCCACCAATCGTCCATCAATTCTTCTTCTGGTTTTGCTAGAGTTCCATCCACGAAACCCCACTTTCGTCTAGCTCGAAGAGATGTGCGAATTGCTCGTGCCCATTCTTCGTAATTGGCTCCCTTCAATTGCACTTGGGTTATGATGTTGCCTGGATTATCACTTGAATTCAGATCATAGGGAGAGGGCTTTTTCACCCCGGACTCCTCAGATGACTTTTTGCTCATGTTTGTAGTTTAGAGAGGAAAGAACAGAGATGTTTGCTCAAGAATTTCAAGAAAAATTTGGTTGCTCTGATACCATATTGCACGATTGAATTTCAACGTGTAAGCTTGTATTTCATTCTGAGGCAAAAGAATTACAGACTGGTGTTTATATTGAAAAGCTACAGCTACAAGGAAGGCTTGATTCACGCCTAGCAATCTTCCCTTTTCTATCAATAGAAAATCTTATCCTAATCTAGAGAAGATATTTATTCTAGCCAAATATCTTAACTGTAAACATGGAGATAAATATAATACATATCTCAATAGAATGAGTCATATAAACTTTTAAAAAAAGTTTGCCCGAATCGATTCAACTAACACATATGCTCATTAGATCTTGCGTGATGTTGAAAATAGCATGCAAATTATAGGCAGAATACATATACGGCCTCCTGACCTTTGACCAATTGGTCACTTTGACACCCCACCTTTGAAAATGTTCGATTGAGTAACTAAACTTGCACATTGTGACCTATTGAGCACCTGTTTGTTGATGTGGCCATTTGCGTGAGATGCACTCCCTTATAAGCGAGTAAGAGACTAAAAAAAGCTGATGTGGCAATTATACTAGCACTATTTTTTCTTTTTTCACTTTTCTTTTATGAATTGATTTTTGTAAAAAATAAAAAAATAAAGCAATTATTACACAAAAACTAAATCCAAGAGCAGATCTGGGCAAAGTCTTCGGTTTCCCTTCTTCTTCCCCCATCGTCTTCTTCATTCATGGTCAAAGTCCCTTGTTTCCCTTTTTCTTCCTCCAAATCTGGCAATTTTCGGTTTCCCTTCTTCTTCCTCCATATCTGGGAATTTTCGGTGCCCAGCAACGACGACGTCCAAGAACAGATTTGTCGCCGGCTACTCCTCCAATTCCGCCGCCGTCCGCAGCCGGTTTCCTTCTTCGCAACAAACCCTGGGCGGAGATGAGGCGGGACGAACTTATCGCCCTTGGAGGTCACGGATTCCTTATCTGCCTTTTCCAAGCCCGAAAACTAATGAGACGGAGGAGAAGATAGCAACGGGCCCGAGCCGGTTTTGCCAAGCGGGCGGAGCGAAATCGAGTCCGATTCAAATCGGGCTTGGTGATCCATTGAGGGAGGCCGTGTTGGGGTCGCCGAATAGATCGGCGGAGGCTGAGATTGGATTTTGGGTTGGCGTTTGGGGGAAGGGCAGGAGTGGACGAGCATGCCATGGGAACGAGAGGAGGTTGAGGGGGAGAAGGTATGCTTTCCGACGTCGGAGGCGGAGTTGGTCTTGAGCTTCTTGTCTTAGATGTCGTTGAAGTAACCGGAGGCGTATTTGTTGGTTCTTTCTCCCGAGTTCGTCGTTCTGTCATGTCCCGATTTCGTCGGCGGTGAAGATTTCTCCCAAGTTCGTCGTTCTGTCCTGTCCCGAGTTCGTCGGCGGTGAAGATTCTCCTGAGTTCACTGCTCTTGGACGTCGTCGTTGATTTGCTGCTCTTTTTCTTATTTAGCCTTTGATTTTAATGATGCGGCATCATTTTCTTATTAGTTTATTAATGATGTGGCATAGTTTTTTTAATTTTTTTATCTTTATTATCAAAATATATGACGTGGCACAATGACATGGCGCGCGTGTTGTGCACGTAATTTTTTTGGACAAAACAGGTGTTCAATAGGTCACAATATGCAAGTTTAGGTATTCAATTGAACATTTTCAAAGGTTTCATTACGGTATTTCTGAACGTGTCAAAGTGACCAATTGGTCAAAGTTCGGGGGGCCGTATATGTATTCTGCCGCAAATTATATGCAAATTATGTTCAAACGCTAAACCTATATAAATTCAATTACAATATATGAATATAAAATGGCTTGTAAGTACGGAGTTTGGTTCAAATGAAACAAACTCTTATTTTTAAAATGTATAACGAATTCACTTTTCCTAGTTCGTAGTGCACATTTCATACAAAAGTGCATTGCAAAATATAAAAAGTGCAATCCGAAAAAGTGCACTACAAAAAATATGAAAAGTGCACTACAAAGTATGAAAAGTGCGAATCCGAAAAAGTGCACTATGAAATAGGAAAAGTGCACTACGAATTAGGAAAAGTGTATTCGTTTCAGGATAAGAATTCGTTTCATTTGAACCAAACTATGTAAGTGAGAGTTAGAGAAGAAGAAGAATTGATTTTTTTTACTCAGACACCAATTGTAAATTTGAAATATTTGATCTTTCGTTATTAATTCTACCACATTGTATGCCACACAATAAGAATTTTAATCTTGGTAAATCTGGATATTATTTGTTAATTTTGATTCTTTTTAAAAAGGGTTCATCAATTCCAATTTAGGGAATAGTTTTGAAAAAATTTCCCAAATTAACAGTTTTATTGTGTACCCATGAGCACACATTAGCCGAACGGAAAAAACTATTAAAAGAAAAGAACAGTTCGAATATTAACAATTCTTTTTAAAACTTTAGACAGCCCCAGCTTCATCTATATGCAAAATTGGGCTAATGCCCGATTGCCCGTCATGTAACGAAGAAGAATAGTTTCGTGCATATACTTTAAAGTAATACATCCTTGTTGGGCTAAAGGCCCAACAAGTATAGAATAGATCATTTCTTAGGTAGATTGTACACCACGTTCATAATAGTGAGCTTTGCTAGACTATGAACACTACGGTTGGATTAGTGTGATATCCTGATATGTCTAGACGTCTTAGTTCCTTTTTATGTGAAACAGGAGCCGTATTTATATAAATTATTAACAACTTTTGTAAGCTATGCCCGTAGGGCACAAACAGTGGCGGAGCCAGAAAATTTTGAAAGGAGGGGCGGATTTAATTGCGACAGAACGTGGTGATGCATGAACGTGATAAGTTAGGACAATAATTTGGTATTAAAATTACGGTATTTCTATTTAGTTATGCACTTAAAACTTAGTTATACTCTTAAAACATAATATAAGAAACTATAATTATAAATATTACCTAAATCCTATAAAAAAAACCTCAATCAATTAATTTAGAAAATTATTTTTAGGTATAATTGAGTCATATCTCTAGATAAGATGAACCTTTCTTTATAATTATTCTCAAATATCTCATCTTAATTATCTTTTTTTCTCTTGCATTACGTAACAAATTGTCAAATTATATGTTAAAAATTGACTAGTTTATCCAATTTATGATCTAAAATATCTTTAAAAAAGTAAGAAATTATTTCCATTTAAAAAATTTATTAGCTTTAAATATTTCTAATAAAACTAATTATATATTGGGTAAAGTAATTAAAAAATTTGTCAAGTGAATTTAATAAAACGTAGTCCAAAATTAGATGAAAACAAGTACCAGTGAACTACTGGATTGGAAAAAAATATGGGAAACGGAGACTTGCAAGAATTGAACCTTTGACCAACTACAACAATAGACACGCGTGAGCTACAAAGTACCAGCTAGGCTACTTCGAAATTGTAATTCATTTGTCTACTTAATACTATATATCAGCAAGAGTTTGGACGAGAGGAGGGGCGACCGCCCCCCTTCGCCCCCCCCCCTCCGCTCCGCCCCTGGGCACAAATTAAGCGCTTTAAAATGACATGTTTTTGTTAATTTGTATTCATTTAGGATTAATTATTTTTTTAAAGAGTTTATCAATTTCCTTATAGGGTTTTAGTTTCATGGGGGAGAAGAGTAAATGGGAAAGTGGGTTCTTTGGTGACCTGGGAATTGTGTATAGGGAAATTGGAAAAAAATTGTGAAAATTTTCTTATATATGCTTCGGTGATGCCCTACTATGAAATTTTGGTGGTGCCTTATAGTGAAAGGGGCTATAATTTTTTAAAAGATGCAAAAATTTCAGTATACCAAACATACCTGGCAAATTAAGAAGTCATAAGAACATTAGTCGAGATTGGCTATGATAAGTCAAAGGAAATAAACACACAAACAAACGAGCTAGAAAAGTACAAACAACTAATAAGAAAGAACAAAGACGAGTTTGGGATCAGGGTGAGTAAAGCAATAAAAATCATAACGTCATTGGCAAGAGGTCAACCCATATTAGGATGTACAAAATGGACTACTAACGTTTTCTCCACTGAAATGATGGATCTTCATAAGGCTCGAAGCACAAAAATAACCTAGCTCAAATAGAACTCGGTTCGAAACCAAACCCGATCCTAACACTCAAGCTCGAAAACAACCTGCCAAACAACAAAACTAGAGGGAAATGGGCATTAAAAGCCCATGAGTGGATTGGAAGAGAAGCATACTAACGCCCACCAAAACACTCAAGCTTAAAATTGTTGGATCGAAGTGCGTTAGTAAGAGCTTGGGAACTAGCGTTTAGGATGTTCCTAAGGCATCGGAAGTAAACTGTCGCAATTAACACAAGTATCAAAAGACACAGTTTCTTTATAGAGGAACCCTACGACAACCAACTAGTTGTGTGGGTAAACCTCTACCTCTGCTTGGAGGATTTTGAACGATCTACTTGTTTTATTGATTGTTCCTTAGTTACAACAGGCAAGACTTACAATTCTATGTTCCTAGTAGTCTCCTAACTCTAGCAACACTAGCAAGTCTTCTCAACCTAGTTCCTAAGCGAACAACTCAACTAAACACAAATAAATCGAACCTTACACCTTGAGCTCACTGTCACAGTTCCCTTACTCCTGGGAACTTGGATTCGCCGTCGCCGAGATCAAACACTCGTCGCCGGGGACTTCTCTTCAATTCTTCAAACTTCGTTCCTGTTTCTTTGCTTGAGGTTTTTAGTTCTTGGAGAAGTTCTTATTCCAAGCACTATTCATCGGCTTATATAGTCTATTGAACTTAGGTTGATATCTTCGTTTTCATTGTTGTCCAAAATGCCCTTTGTCTTGCACGCCAAGTTTTGCCAATCTTCACATGTGACTTTGATTTGAAACTAGTCAACTTCAAATGTCAATTGGACCGTTGGATCACTCGTCCCAATCTGTTCCTCAGACCGTGCCTCTGTTTTGTCCAGGACAAGATCCCGCGATTTGCGCTGCACGGTCTGTCTTCACATCTGAGTTCCCATATGTGGGGAACTGCTCTCTTCTCAGTTCCTTTGAAAGGAACTTGCTTTCATATAGTCCCGAGTTTCTTTTATTGTTCCCCTTTAAGAAGGTCTTCATTTCACCTGGAGTTCCCTTGAAAATACTTGAGGATAGAGCGTTAGTTCCCATATCGCGTTTGTCATTATCAAAACTGGAGATAACATGATATCGTTGTTCGGATGTTGTGGAACCAGAGTTCCCAACACCGTCCCAACAAAAATCAAGGAAAAAGGAGCAAGAAGGCTCGTTACAA
Source organism: Fallopia convolvulus (assembly GCA_964016875.1). Classification (NCBI taxonomy): domain Eukaryota; kingdom Viridiplantae; phylum Streptophyta; class Magnoliopsida; order Caryophyllales; family Polygonaceae; genus Fallopia; species Fallopia convolvulus. Next base: position 33,343,666 of record OZ024733.1, read on the forward strand.
ATCACTATAGCAAATTAGCCACTCATAGTAAAATCGCGGAGGATAGCACATTGTAACATAATCGATCGAAAAATCAACCCCAACATCATCGCATCTCCAACAAATGAAAAATGGGTATGGAAATCCAAGATTTATGTTAAATTTGGACCCAAAATCTAATAAAGTCATTCTACCCACAACCAAGAGGTGTCTGAAGACCAGTCATACAAATGAGATGAAATAGCAAATCAGACCAAACGACGGCCGTCGGAAATTACCAGAGGCACATCCTCGAGGACAAGATTCGTAGAAAATGAATGATGGTCGGAAACTCACCATATGCCTGAAGTAGAAAAAAGTTCAGGTCGGTAGTTTAGTTGTGCAACAACTTGACAAAACATAAAAGATCACAAAATTGCATCAAAAAAAAAGTCACATAGCAAGAGGGCTTTGCATCCCAAGAGAGAAAGAAGGTGATTGGCTATGTCAATTTAACAAGAAGTTAAGTATGAATAAATAGGAGAAAACAAAAATCTTGGGTTGGAACACAACAAAAACACACATTATCTAAAAATTCTTGAAAGCTTGAATAAGACAAGCAGAGGACATTAGCAAATTATCTAGCATCAAAATATTTCAGAGGATATATCTGAAGCAACAAAAACAGAAATTTCCTCAAAGTTTCGATATAGGTATCCACAAAATCAAGATCAAAGTTTCGATGGATTGATATGTTTGTGAATCAATCTCAGCCTCCTTGACTATGAGCAAGGGCGGAACTAGAAATTTTTAAATGTAGAGGCCAACAAATTTTTTCAACATAAATATTTTCCAATTTAAAAATATATAATATTTTAAAAAAAAACCTAAAAATTATTAATACATAACTATAATAAATACTTAAAACATACCCTGAAATCAAAGAACCTGGAATGGAGCCCCGAAAAACGCTCTCTACCCCTTGCCTTGAGAAACGAAAAACCCCCAAACCAGAAAACCCTAGATCAAGCTATTTCCACCTAATCTTAGCAATTTTCAGCATAATCCACCGCCAAATTCCTCATGGAAGTCGTATTCGAACAATTTGCGAGCCGATTTGGCTCGTCTTGGCCCCAAAAACAAAAAGCGAACGCCGGAATCCGAAACCTAGACGGCGCAATTGCAGAAATCAAGAGGTCGTGATTCAAAGAGCGAAATGGAATCGAAAATCATATCTAATACACAAGGGGAGGCAAGGGATTCTGCGACGAGGAATGTTGAGGGCCAAAAGGGGGAGATTTGGTGAGACGGCATCTTGCTCTTCTTGCCTTGTTGATGATGGGAGCGGCGACAGAGGACTATCCATTGATGGTATTTTTCTAAGGGAACACACGATTCAAAAAATAAGGTGTTTTCTTTCCTCTATCTTGAGTATGATTTTTCTATACTGTGAACCTGCATCTACTAATATGATTGTTGGTAAAAACTTGAGGTTTTTGAGACTGATGATGTCTATTTTCAAACCCGACTTCTTCTATCTACAAAAACTCTATCTGAAAAAAAATTATTTCAACTGGTTTCTGCCTAAAACAGAAATCTTCACTTGGAAAACCCCTTATTGAACAATCCTTTAGAACAATACCTCCTGAACAACTTGAACCAAAGCGCACTATGGTTGAGGAAACTGATAGTAGTGTTGCTCAAATGAACCAACGCACTGCCATTTTGGATGGAACAAAAAAAGTTAAAAGAACAGGAAAACAGAAGAACACCCCACAATTAGCAACTGAGCAACACCTAAGATGTGTAAGGCAAAAGCTGTCATCCAAGGGCAATGACCAAGTCTGTACACCCTGGTGTGGCTTGGTGGCTGTCAAGACCATTCATGTAATGAAAATTAGGAATTGCTGGTGTAAAAAGCCAGACAATTGTAAACTGACAATGTGGAACTATAACCATATAATAGGACTGTTGGGTGATATTCTCATGACTAAGCTGCCTTTGAATTATGCTAATATGTCCTTTGTTGATGACTCTAGCTTAGCTATTTATGGTAATGATCATGGTGATGGAATAGCTAATGAACCAGCTAGTTGTATTTATGGTTACTCTATGAATATTTGGATTAAGTACTACTGTCATCTCTTGCCTTTGTGGATCACCATGTTTTGTTGGAAGGCATTACACTTTTGCTATCTCATAGGTATTTTTAAAAGCATGTTTAGAGTGAGGTCCAAGATAAGAACAATTGTTGATGCAAACTGGATTGCTTCTCTGCTATGCTGTTTGCAGCATGTGTGCCATCTTGAGCTTGGTTGTTGGCGCAATAATGAAACAGACCCTGAAAAGTTTCTAAGATCCCATACTAAACACCAAGCTTATGCACAATATAAGACATGGCTTGATGATATCACAACCTGGTGCTTCTTACTGGTTTTTGTTAACCAGTGCTCCAAGTGTACGAAAGCAACTTTAAAATCCCAGCACATCATCCTGTATATGATTCCTTTGTACACTCTTTTAATAATTATCTCTTATGCTTTGCAGCTACTCCACTTGTTAAGGAAATTAAAGACTAGCTCTAAAAAGACCAAAACCTTTAATCACTTGCTCTATGTATGGTTTATTGTAGCCTACATGTTCCAAAAGATGATCATAAACGACCATGCGAAGAGACGGCAAGCTACAACAGGAACCATCAAACTCATATTCACGGCAGGAAGAGGAAACACACCACAACGCTACAAGGAGGACAAAATGACGAGTACAAAATGCAAGAGGCTTATAACAAGACCAAAAAGATCTTCTGTTGTACAAAACTTGTGTAAAATAGACCATTCACATATCATTAATGCTTGTACTTGTTCTATCTATGTGAACACTCCTCAATTGACAACAGATCATGATAGGTTTTTAGGTTCGGCTGAAAAAACAGAAATCACCACCAAATGTAAGCTCTGGTTCAGGGCAACTCTATCAAATTTTTCTTATGAAGTTAAGCTTCTGGAATTGTAGGGGAATTGGTCGGAAGTCATTCTGGCCGGAGATAGACTCCTTCTGCAAATTAGAAAGAATTCAAATAATGGCTATTGCTGAAACTAAAACAAATATAGCTCCAACTTATCAATCCTGGAGACGATGTGGGTTTGATAATATAATATGGTCTCCTACTTCTGGCCGAGCAGGTGGAATTTTTATGTTGTGGAAAGAACACCAACTAATTGATGAAACTATAGAACTGCTTATACAAGAGCCTAGATACATAATTTTGAAATTTACAAACTTGGCAACTCGTTATGTTATTGCTATATGCTTTGTATACGCTCCACCACAAGAAACTCATAAACAAACATTCTGGGAACAGTTAACTAATTGCATTAACAACTTAGCACTACCAACCATTGTGATCGGTGACTTGAATGAAATACAACAGTTAGATGAAAAGAAAGGTGGTGTGACGCCTGATCAATCAAGATACGACCGTCTAATTCAATTTAAAAATGATTGTGAGCTAATAGATATACCAACTATAGGAAACAGATTTACCTGGAGAAAAAATAAGACAGAAATAAACAATATCTACAAAAAACTTGACAGAACACTAGTTTCTGACCAAATAATTCAATGGTTCTCGGAGATCAAAACCCAACATTATGCGTTTACTTCCTCAGACCACTGTAAGATTGCAGTGGAGCTTAATAATGGAGAAATGACTTCAAAAATGTGGTCAAACAAGCTTGGAGAGTTGAGTTTGAAGGATCATTTATGTTCCAACTCATGAAAAAAACACAGTTATTTAAAAATCACGCAAAGAAATGGAATAAAACAACATTTGGCAACACATTTGAACAACTCAAAGTCATAGAAGAGAAATTACAACAACTACAAAACCAAATTCATACACACCCTCAACCAGGAACCATTCAAAGACAGTTACAATTAATCAAGAAAAAGGAATGTATTCTGAACCTTCATAGAACCTACTGGAAACAAAGGGCCAAAACAAAACACATAAAACTAGTTGACACAAATGCAGGTTACTTCCATAAAATTGCGAATGGAAGAAGAAACAGAAAAACCATTAGAGATATAACAACATCAGATGGAACACGAATAGTTGGAGAAGCAAATGTAAGGGAGGAAATTAGAAATGACTTGAAAAAGCGATACATTAAAGAGCCCATTAACTATGGACTATTACATGAGTTCCTACAACTTATCTCCACTGAAGTGACAATAGAGGATAATAGAGAGCTAATCAAACCCATATCTAACGAAGAAATAAAAAATGCAGTTATGAACATAGGTGCAGACAAGTCTCCTGGCCCTGATGGTAGGTCAGCTGAATTCTATAAATCATACTGGGATATTGTGGGCCCATTCGTCGTCAAAGCCGTTAAGGGATTCTTCCACTCGGGTAAAATTTTGAAACAAATCAATCACACCTTTATTACATTACTCCCAAAAAGGGATAATCCTACCACAACAAACCATTATAGACCAATAAGTTTATGCTCTACTATCTACAAGACGATTGCCAAGATCATTACTGAGAGATTAAAAAAGATCATGAGTAAACTAATCCACCCTCTTCAAGGGGCCTTTGTAGCAAATAGAGCAATACAAGATAATGTACTAATAGCACACGAAATTTTCCACTCCTTCAAAGGAAAAAAGAATAAAGACGGATGGGTGGCCATTAAACTCGACATGGAAAAAGCATACGATAGAGTAGAATGGGATTTCTTGTTTGTAGTTTTAACTAAATTTGGATTTGACAAGAAGTTCATAACCTGGATACAAGAGTGTGTCAAAACAGTCTCCTATTCTGTTCTAATCAACAACGGACCCACATACCCTTTCTTTCCAGAAAGGGGTCTAAGACAAGGTGACCCTCTATCCCCCTACCTTTTTATTCTTGGCACTGAAATCTTAGCGAGAAAGTTGCAACAAGTAAGTCTGGCATCAAATAAAACTATAGGCTTCGCCCTGGCAAGAAATGGAACTAAAATTCCTTTCCTATCCTTTGTTGATGACATTATAATATTTTCTAAAGCTACACAATCAGCATGTTTATCGGTAAAACAAAATCATAGAAGAATATTGCTCGATCTCTGGTCAAAAGGTAAACTTTCATAAATCAGCTTTTCAAACTTCGAAAATAGTGTCGAACCAACAAAAAATGAGGATTCAACAAGCCTTGAACATCTCTACAATGACTGACCTTGAAAAATACTTAGGCTGCCCAATCATAAGCGGAAGAATGAACAAAGATATTTTCCAAGATACGGTTGGTAACACCAAAGCTCAGTTAAGTAAGTGGAAAGCCAACACACTATCCCAAGAAGGAAGAGCTACTTTAATACGATCGAATCTAGCAGCTAAGCCAAATTACATCATGCAAAGCTTTATGTTACCCACCAAAATACACGAGGAATTAGACAGAACATGTAGGGGATTCTTCTGGAACAAAGATCAAAACTACAAACCACTTATTGGATGGGATAAAATTTGTAAACCCAAAGCATATGGAGGGCTTGGTATTAGAAAAACGGAACATATGAACAAAGCTCTACAAATGAAACTTTTATGGAAAATCATTTCAGAGCCATATAACATATGGGTTAGAATAGTGACAGAAAAATACCTAAGACATGACAACCTCTTTTCCTACAAAATAAAACCTAACTCATCGTGGCAATGGAGGAATATGATTAAGCTAAAGCCCCTTTTTGAGGAAGGACTCATTTGGCAAGTTGGAGACGGTAAGTCAATAAAATTCTGGATTGACAAATGGGCAATGGAAGAGCCACTTCTCAATTACGCCATAAGACCAGATGATGTGCATAAAGAACTCAATGTCAGTACATTTATAACACAAGAAAAAACATGGAACAAACCATTGTTAAGCGAATACCTTCCTGCGAATATTGTGGATAAGGTAATATCTTCGATCATACCAGAAAATGAACTTACGGACCGACTCTACTGGGCCCCCAGCAAGAATGGATGGTTCTCGACAACATCAGCAATTGAGCACATAATGAAAATAAAAAACTTGGAACCAAGTCTTAATAATTGGATTTGGAAGTTAGACACTTTCCCAAAAGTTAAGAATTTCTTATGGAAAATAGACAATAAGGGATTGCCAACAAAAAGCAGGTTGCAACAAAATTGCATCTCCGTCCCAGGGGGCTGTCTACTATGCTATTGTAACCACGAAGACACCAACCATATCTTGATCAATTGTACTCATACTCGAACAATATGTGGAAAAATAAACCCAAAAGTGTCGCAAATCCTAACCCAATACAACACAAATAATCGAACACCAAGACAAGTACTCCATGACCTTAAATCACTTCTTGGAACAAAGGACTTCATAGAACTGACAGTGACATGGTGGGGAATCTGGCATCAAAGGAACAAGCTAGTTTTCCAAACGACCCCTCAAGACTACATTCCAGATCTAGCTCAATACATTTGAACACAAATACACGCATGTGAACAATCAAAACAATGGTGCGAAGAGAAACCAAAGGCTACAAAAAATGTAGGATTCACAAACAGGAGAGCAAACAAAAAACATAAATGGGTTAGACCACCCCCTGGATACCATAAACTAACGGTTCAAAATTATCAAATAGAGAAACAATAGGAACGATTATTAGGGGACCCGACTCGGAAGTAATTGACATAACAACACACAAATATGGACAACTAACAGTAGCACAAATAGAAGCAATGGCTCTCAAAGTTGGTATAATGAGAGCAAAAAATCTAGGAATTCGAAAACTAATAATTGAAGGAGATAACTTAACAATAATTAATGATGTCAAGAAAATAGGACAGTGCCCTTGGAATACGGACATTCTAATCTCGGACATCACCACATCTCTTACGTGGTTTGATAATGCTAAAATTCTATTTGCTCCCCGAGCATGTAATGCTGTGGCCGATAAAATTGCAAGTCTGGGCCACAGTCTTCCACTTGCCTCCATTATGAGTCACTCAGAACTTATGGTTCTCATCCGCAAGGATGCTCTAGGTTACCCCCCTAGTGGGGTAACCTAATTCTTACCTTATCAAAAAAAAAATACTTAAAACATGCATACTTTTTTCGTAATAGTAAAAATTATTATATAAGATACGTTTCAAGAAAGATCTAGAAATAAAAAAACATGAGGGAAATTCCTTTTAGTAGCCCTGACGTTTTGTCATTTCCTTTTGGTACCTTAAAAAATAAAATATTCCTCTTGGTACCCTTTAAATCTGTATTAATTTTATACCGTAACCTAAAATCTGAATTCCTTCCAAATTATTCAAGTTTTGTCCAAGTTGCGTCCATTTTTATGAAGAAAAAAAAAAGGGAATTTGAAACACGAGCTCATCTTTATCCCTCAGAAGAATACCAGCAAGCGACATGATATAGGGAGGGCAATCATGGAGTCGGAGCTCCGATGTCGGAGAAGAGTTGTCTAAATCCCAAACATTGGAATCAATGGAATTCGAGATGGTGAGTTTGCCACTAGTGAGGCAGAGGGTGGTCGAGGAGAGACTTTTGAGACGGCTTTGACTGTTGGCAACCCAAACCTAGATTGGACCCGGATTGGAGGATTGGAGGAGTACTAGATTCCAAGATAGGAGTTTGAGATTTGCGGGTTTGGGTTCAAGTTGAAGAATCTGAGAGTGAGGGTCTGATTCGGGGGCTTTGGAGTTGGGAATTGCAGGTGAGGATGGCGGATCCTTCTGAGCGGCGAGTTAGATTACACGTCTCTCTTGGTTTCCCACTCGGATTCCTTCCAATCCAATGAATTCCTTGCCGATCCAGCGCGAGAGATCCAAAGCCCTATCGGCCTTCAACTGTAGTACCCGCTACTCGAAGAAGTTCATCAGATTTTGTCTCCGATTTCAAAGTTGTCATTAACTCTTGAGCAAGCTTTTGGGGACTTCGATTTCTCCCCCTTGCCAGCACCTTCAATCATTGTTTGTGGATATGGATTGTGAAGTTTCTTCCCTTCATTTGGTCGTTAGTGTAATTGGATCTAATTTTTCGATTTGATTATGGAATATCATATCTCTTCTAATTGGATTTTGCCCAGCGAATAGATTTTGATCTTTAGTGGTGATTGCTTTATAATTATAATTCTTTCTTTTTTATTCCATTTTGAATATTTTTTTCATAAAAATGGATGAAATCTAATGAACTTGACGGAAATTGGCTTTTAGGCTATGGGACAAATTTAATACAAATTTTGAGGGTACTAAAAGGAATAGTTTTTTTCTTTGTACACCAAAAGTAAAAGGCGGAAATTTGAGGGTACCAAGAGGAATTTCCCAAAATATAAATTTAGACAAAGAAGAGAATATATTTTATTGAGGAGGAACTAAAATATTTTAGAATACAATTACATTAAGAAAACAAGAGTTTATTAAGACAACTTAAACAATTATATTTAAAAATACATTTAGGTTAAGAAAACAAAAATATTTCGTAATACAAACGGGTTGAATCTATAAATACTAAAGGCTTGTAGCTAAAAACTAAAGTCCAAACTGTAGCCCTCGTGCTAATAAGGAATTTTGTAATTCAAGACATCCCAACAATAACTTATTGTTTCATTTCGAGTTCGAATACATTATGAAAGTAGGAAGTTTAGCTAAAGAGAAAAACATTCCTTTTTCTCACATGGAAGAGACTTCTCTACAACTGGTGAACCACGTGGAATGCCAAGACAACTCTCAATATCTTCCTATGTGACATTAATTGTGAGCCCAAATCCATTACAAGTACACCCCTTCTTGCTCATAGTTGCTTACTAGCCAATGACCCAATTTCCTAAATGAAAACCATTGCAAATTTAGTTAAATAATGAATATATCTAATCTAATCTAACCTACATGTAAATTTGTATTTTTTTACATTCAATGCTTTGAATTTAAAGCATTCAATTGCCTCTTTTTTTTGGTAGAATTCAATTGCCTCCTATAGACTTAATGTCATACATATCTTGTATATTCTACCTTAGTCTCTTGACCTTCCACACATAATATTTACTTAATATTATACATCAATCATAAATTAATTATTTAGAAAATCTATGTTTTTATAGGTTTTCTAAATAATTAAATGTCAATTGTTAATGCATGTGATAACTTATATGTAAAAAAGATATACAACTTCAAAAGCTTAATTGATGGAATATAATATTTGAAAAAACTAAATACGTAAACATGTAAAAAAGAATTTAAATAGAATTATTAACCCGTGCAAATGCACGGGCATATACTTCTAGTATGTTTGAACTTTGAACAATCAGAATTAACCAATTTGTAATCATAAATGTCCAACTACAATATATTAAAAAATAACATGGAATTTCCAATGGTGGAAGGTCAAGTAACTTTCCAAACCCAATTTTGTTGATTGTCTCCCACTGATCAACATTCTTAATATCCTTTAATGCATAAGTAAACAACTTAGGTTGAATCATGTGCTGAATGCTAGGAAATACAACCCTCTCCTTGATGGTGACCATCTCGACGAAATCATTATTATCCTTCAAATTCACCGTCAACTTTGTTTTCTTCTTCGAAATCTCAAGGTTTTTCTTTGTTTTAACAACATCCTTTTGCTTCAAAGTTGGATTTTTCTTAATAATTTGCCTTTGAAAGTGGAACATTATCACCATCATCCAAATCATCTCCATTTGTTGCCTGATGTTCATGTTTTTAGTATAGTTTTTAGTAGGTTTTCTTTATTTATTAGGTTTAGTTTTGATAAGTTTAGGTTTAGTTTGATATGTTTTTGGATAGTTTTGCATATTTTCATAGAAAGTATGGAAGCTACTCTATTTTGTGTATTTTGTAGGTTTTAGCAAGGAAAAGTGCTATATGGAGCTGAATTTGGAGCGTTACAGTGAAAGACGGAGGAATACAAGTTTGAAGAAGTCAGAGTCAAGGTTTTACGAGTTGAAGTGTGGAAGAAACCAAGCCCAGGCTCGTTAACGAGGTTGTAAGGGCTCGTTAACGAGGCCACGTGATAAGAAATTTCGAGGGTTGACTTTGTAACTCACCGATCTTGTGCGGGAAATTATTTCCGTGTCGGTAGAGTATCTTTTTGTGATTTTTAGGGTTATTATATTATGTATTTTAGGTCTTGTTATCTTCTTAGATTTTGTTTCTATCTTTTTAGAGTTTTATTTCTATCTTTTAGGAAAGTTTTTATCTTCTAGCCTTATTAGTTTTTAGCCTTTTTAGTATAAATAGCCCTCTTATTTAGCCTAGCAAAGGGGGGAATTCTTTGGAGGATGGATAGATAGAGAAATCAAGCATAGAGAGAAGAGGAAGAGCCGAGAGAGCTAAGGAGAGGATCGGAGACGAGTCGTCGGGTCGGTGGACGAGAGTTACCGAGTTCGTTGATCGAGTATTTCGGTTCGGTATTTGTTTGTTTTCGGGTTTTCTTCTGATTTTCTGTGTAAGACGATATTTGTTATTTAATTTGAGTAGTAATTTATTTTCAATGATTTCTTGTTTCGTAGTTATGATTAGTGAGTAGTCTTCTTTTCTAGGATCGGGGTTAAGCCCGGCATAGTTAAGCATGTTTAACGAGTAAGATTATGTGTTGAATGCCTTTTATCTATTATTGAGATTGTTTGTTGTGTTTATACCGAGATGAAAGTTGAGGTAATTTGAGTTTTTAACTGGATTGAAAGAGAAAGTTAGTAACTTGAAGGTTGATATTGTTTGAAAACGAAAGTTTCAAGCTTTAGATCCAAGACAAGCAATTAAGTGAGTTAGGTTACGAAAGTAGGTTAATTTGCTTGATAGTCAACGAAAGTTGATAATTCTATCTATTTAAAGGCATGATCTATTCTTTTTACAAGTTTATATGCTTGGCTATGTTGCGGTGTCCCTAGTCCTAGATCTTTGTTTTTATTTGAATTATTTTAAGTGAATTTCGTTACCGAGTTTGTTTAGGTCGTTAGTTGAGTCTTTTTAGGTACGGTGGTTCGTTAACGACCCTGACAACGTCGTTAACGAGGCTGCTTGTGTGTGTTTTTGTTTGATTTTGTTTGCTTTTTAGTAGTCGATAAACAAACAACCTTGCTTCCTGTGGAACGATCCTGACTTCGCTATACTCAGCGGGGTCTTGACTTATAAATTTATTTGTTGTCAAGAAATACCCTCTGAACTAATTTAGCGACTCAGGCACACAGAAACTGCACAGCTAATTATGGGGTACCTCAAGACTCCAACATAGTCACACAAGAACCACCTTGAGTCAAAGGAACACGTCGGGCAGACGACATTAAAAATAGCGCTTACGGGAGGCAAACCACTTTTTAGTATAGAATTAGATTTTTCTCTTTTTTTAGACTCTTTTTCTTAGCTTTCTTTTGAGTTCTTTTTAGTAGTTTTTAGGATAGAAATTAGGATTTAATTTTGAGCTAACAAGATGCAGGAGAAGGGATCGAAAAATCACTCCAAGAGGCTACGGTGGCTCGTTAACGACCCACCCAGGGTCGTTAACGACCCGGTTCGGACGACCCGATTCGGCAAAACGGGCAGGTAAGTTTTTTTAACCTAATCTATCTTTTTCACTACCCTAGCCGCCACCCCTCTACCCCTTCCTATCCCTTCCCTCTCCTATATAACCCTTCTACCCCTCCCAAATCTCTTTCACTCTCAAATCCTTTCAAATCAAACTCAACCAAAAACCTTTGAAGACCCCTTCCACCGATCGGAATCCCGCGCCACCATCACCGAGCAACCATCGTTACCGAAGCCCGGAAACCCTTCCCTCCACCGTCGAAGATCCGAAGCTTTCGATAGCCCCCACCGAGCTCGTTACTCACCCAATTCCCGACCCCTTGTTCTTCAAATTTCTCGGTTCTCCGGTATGTTTTCTAAACCCTAACTCGAAATTGCATGATTTATGATTTTTAGGGAAGAAATTTCATGTCTAGGATTGAGTTCATATAGAGGATCGGTGTTCATGATTAAATATTGCCCATGATTGTGATTTTTGCTTCGTATTTCTAGATTTAGAGAGGGATGTTCATGTTAAATGTGACATAGTGAGAAGTTAATTGTGAAAAGCATGAATTTTTCTTGTTCTAGTATCAAGCTACAAACTTTGCATGTCAAAATTTTGGGTAAAATTTAGCATGTTCGGGTTGGGTAATCGAGCAAGTATGGGGTGCGTATTTCCGATTGTGTGGCTAGTGAGGAGTATAGAGGATTGCATGCTTGAATTTTGGCTTGTTTTAAAGTAGAGTAAACTCGGAATTCTGTGATCTGGTTCTCGGCGGATCGTTAACGACCCTGCATAATCTCAAAATTCAACAACCAGTCCAGATTCGTAAACGACCCAATTGGGTAGTTAACGAATAATTCCGAGGCTATTTCGAGACCAAGTATGGGGTCTCTTGCCTATCTATTTTGAGTAGATCTTATCTTGGAAAAGTTTTTTTGATTATTTTGTAGATCTCATGGCAAGTTCAAGTAGACCCGCTACCCGAGCTCAGAAGAAGAGGAGGAACCAGAGGTCCCCATCTCCACCTCGCATGGACAACGTGATTTTGAGTACTCAAGGCCAAGTGCATCGATACCGTGCCATTCTAGAGAAGGACCACAACACTCGTTGGTTCTCGAAGTCTAGTGCTATCAACACGGGGATCTACACGGACGTCAAGGAAGCCTTTCTTATCCTTGGTGCATCCCATCTCCTGAAGAAGGAGAATTTACCACACTTTCCGGCCCTCACATCCGAGTTCTTGGCCACTCTAGAGACGAGCTTCCCGTCAAAGACTTCGGCGGGACGAATCCGGTTTCGGCTCGGCAACGTGAGCCGTGAGTTCACCATGGCAGAGTTCAACGCTATCCTAGAGCTTCCAAATCCGTCTAGAGACTACATTTTGAAAGACTACAGAGTGACTAGGACATGGAGCTACATCACGGGGGAAGAACAATCCTCCACAACGGCATTATCTGGGGCAAGCATCATCAACCCCATCTTCAGGATCATTCTCCGAGTCCTAGCCGCTATGTTTTGGCCAAAGAGAGAGATAAACAGGCCAACAAGGACGGAAGTTGCTTGTCTCCGCACCATCCTTTTCGAGGAGCCCGGTCCCTTGAATTTGGGGTACGAATGGCTCTACTACGTCGAGAAATCAACCAAGTCCAAGGAGGTTTGGTGTGGCAACTTGGTTAGCCTTTTGGCTAAAAACCTTGGAGTTGACCTCACTCGCTACACACCGGCCCACGCTCAACTCCTCAACAAGAGCTATTGGTATAGCTCCGGTATTTTCATCCAAGCCGAAGGAGGATTCAAAGTAAAAGTTCAAGACCGCTTCGTTAGGCCCACCCTCGACAAGCTAGAGTTACTCTATGTACCAAATTGGTACGAGGCGTGGACGGGGCATGCTTACCCGTTAGAGCCTAAGCCGGAGGATAAGCTATCACTACGGCCGTGTGAGACAAGATTTGAGCGAGATGAAGAAGCAATGGAGGAAGATGAAGATGACGATGAGGATACCGAGGTAATTGGCGACGACACTGAAGAAGCCGACACTGAGGGCGGCACTGAGGAGCTTAACCTCGAAGATGAAGACCTCGACACGGAAGTTTTGGGCAGCAACGTCCTCGTTGACGAGCCTACCAGGTTCGTTAACGACCATTTCCAGCCTCCTCCCTACATCCCTAACGAGGCACCTAGCTTCGTTAACGAGACACCGAGAGCTTCTGTCGACCCACCGCCAGCTCCTACCAATCCTCAGTCCTATGGACTCATGCCATACAACCCAGTGCTGTACCAAGACCATTTCCAGCCTCACTATCCACCACCTCCGCAGCCCGAGTACACAGGATCGAGTATGCCACCACCATGGGCCGAGGATCTTTCTGCTCAGATGCAGCAACTTCACCTCCAGCAGGACCATATTCATAGGAGGATGGATAGATGGGAGACTATCTATTCTGCTCGCATGTCGATGGAGGATGAGAGGCATCGCCAGAGAGAGGCGGATGATGCTGAGCGTTGGAGGACGATGTACGACTTCATGGGTACTTTTGAGCATTACTTTCCTCCACCGAACCAGTGATTCAGCTTGCAGAAGACGTTTTTCCTTGTTTTCCACTTTTGAGACTTTGTAAGTTTTTTATGTTTTTCTTTTTCTTATTTTTTTTTTATCTTTGTTTGTTTTCTTTTCTATTTCTTTTCCTTCTTCTTATTTTCTTACAGTGGGGACACTGTAATTTTAAGTATGGGGTGGGAGAAAGTAGAAAAATTTTTATCTTATGTGTTTATTTGTTTTAAGTCGTTTTGTTTCATAAATTGAAAAAAAATCGAAAAATTGAAAAAAAAAATCGAGAAAAATTTTGAAAAAAAGGAAAAATGATTTTAGAATTGATAGATATCCCTTTCTTAGGTTCTATGATAGTAATTGCTAGCTTAATCATATAATTCCTTGCGAGCATGTCTTTAATAGTATAGCCGGAATCTTCAACTTGAAATTGTTTTTAGAAGAAGATAGCATTTGATGAAATTGAGCACATATACTTTATAGCATAAGTGATGCAATCCAACAAAAAATATCTACCTAGTGAGTTATTTTTGGCCTTATAGGGAGAACATTAATAATCCCTCTTCTTTTTTGTGATTTACTCTCTATATGTATATTATCTCTTGGAATTGTGATGGTTATCTATTTCTTGAGACCCGTATGGGATTTATAGTTCATTACTTGTGAAAATCATATGATGGAGAACTTATTTTTATGAGCCCTATTATTCCCTATCTACCTTTTACATGATCCTTCTTTTGATAACCAATTCTAGCCTGAAGCTTTTATTTTTAGCTCCACAAAATTTTTCCCTAGCCGAGATAAGCTTGACCCTATCCGGGGATTAGGACTTAGATTGGAGAGGTATTTTTGTTGAGTGTAAAAAAGGAGCGACATATATTGTTTGCTATGATTGAGGGATTATTGGGAAGGGTAGATTGGAAGTCTCTTGTTTTACTTGTAATAAGAAAGATCTCTTGATAAAGGAAGAAATGCATAAAATAAAGTTGTTTGTTGGAGATAAGTTGAAGAAAGAAGGAAAAAAAAAATACACGATGAAGCTTGTTAACGACTCTGAAGTGGGCTCGTTAACGAGGCAGCGAAAAAAGAGGAAGGAAGTTTGAAGTGCATATGTGTTTATAGATAAAATCAGGGATTCTTTTATTTCTTATGAGACTTTCTAGGATATGTTGGGTGAGTAAAATGAGTATGCATAATGAGAGAGTGTGTTTGGTATTTGTTTTTATGAGTTTTGTTTATGTGAGTTTTTTAGGAGTCTTTGATTCCCGGATATTATTAGCACCACATAGCCAAAATATTTCCACGCCTTATTGTCTATACCAAGCCCCGTTACAACCCGGCCGAATGGAAGCTTCTATGAAGTTTTTCATTGAGCCTAAGTTTCTCTTGATGATTTTTGCTTGTTTTGACAAATCTTGGGTGGAGAGTATTGGTGATATAAGTTCCAATTTCTATGAGTTTTTGCATATTGGATTGAGTTGAGAGATTGAATTTATAAGCCTAAACACCTGAGAGTTGAGTGAAACACGTTATATCCCTTGTGAGGTTGGATTGTATTTTCTTATGTCTATTTGGTGCATATATGTGTAATGACGTTAAGTATCTTTTGCTATATTGTTTTCATGTGTAGATATTGCTTTTTAGAGGATGGCTATATCTTGATGAGTATGTTTGTTTGGTTTTGGTTAGTGTTTAGTGATTGCTTGAGGACAAGCAAGTCTAAGTATGGGGTATTTTGATGTTCATGTTTTTAGTATAGTTTTTAGTAGGTTTTCTTTATTTATTAGGTTTAGTTTTGATAAGTTTAGGTTTAGTTTGGTATGTTTTTGGATAGTTTTGCATATTTTCATAGAAAGTATGGAAGCTACTCTATTTTGTGTATTTTGTAGGTTTTAGCAAGGAAAAGTGTTATATGGAGCTGAATTTGGAGCGTTACAGTGAAAGACGGAGGAATACAAGTTTGAAGAAGTCAGAGTCAAGGTTTTACGAGTTGAAGTGTGGAAGAAACCAAGCCAAGGCTCGTTAACGAGGCTGTAAGGGCTCGTTAACGAGGCTGTAAGGGCTCGTTAACGAGGCCACGTGATAAGAAATTTCGAGGGTTGACTTTGTAACTCACCGATCTTGTGCGGGAAATTATTTCCGTGTCGGTAGAGTATCTTTTTGTGATTTTTAGGGTTATTATATTATGTATTTTAGGTCTTGTTATCTTCTTAGATTTTGTTTCTATCTTTTTAGAGTTTTATTTCTATCTTTTAGGAAAGTTTTTATCTTCTAGCCTTATTAGTTTTTAGCCTTTTTAGTATAAATAGCCCTCTTATTTAGCCTAGCAAAGGGGGGAATTCTTTGGAGGATGGATAGATAGAGAAATCGAGCATAGAGAGAAGAGGAAGAGCCGAGAGAGCTAAGGAGAGGATCGGAGACGAGTCGTCGGGTCGGTGGACGAGAGTTACCGAGTTCGTTGATCGAGTATTTCGGTTCGGTATTTGTTTGTTTTCGGGTTTTCTTCTGATTTTCTGTGTAAGACGATATTTGTTATTTAATTTGAGTAGTAATTTATTTTCAATGATTTCTTGTTTCGTAGTTATGATTAGTGAGTAGTCTTCTTTTCTAGGATCGGGGTTAAGCCCGACATAGTTAAGCATGTTTAACGAGTAAGATTATGTGTTGAATGCCTTTTATCTATTATTGAGATTGTTTGTTGTGTTTATACCGAGATGAAAGTTGAGGTAATTTAAGTTTTTAACTGGATTGAAAGAGAAAGTTAGTAACTTGAAGGTTGATATTGTTTGAAAACGAAAGTTTCAAGCTTTAGATCCAAGACAAGCAATTAAGTGAGTTAGATTACGAAAGTAGGTTAATTTGCTTGATAGTCAACGAAAGTTGATAATTCTATCTATTTAAAGGCATGATCTATTCTTTTTACAAGTTTATATGCTTGGCTATGTTGCGGTGTCCCTAGTCCTAGATCTTTGTTTTTATTTGAATTATTTTAAGTGAATTTCGTTACCGAGTTTGTTTAGGTCGTTAGTTGAGTCTTTTTAGGTACGGTGGTTCGTTAACGACCCTGACAACGTCGTTAACGAGGCTGCTTGTGTGTGTTTTTGTTTGATTTTGTTTGCTTTTTAGTAGTCGATAAACAAACAACCTTGTTTCCTGTGGAACGATCCTGACTTCGCTATACTCAGCGGGGTCTTGACTTATAAATTTATTTGTTGTCAAGAAATACCCTCTCAACATTGCCACTATTTTACCTTTATTAATGCTTGTAAGAAAAAGCATACTGAAATAAAAGACATACATTTTAATATCTTACATTAAAATAACAAGTCCAAATGTCCAAACAAATGGGATATTTACCCTTACTAACTAAATATTTTTTTGTTGTCTTCTCTACTGTCTTCTTAGCTTGGATTCCAAAATCATAAGACGTATCGACGATCTTAGAATGATCATTAATTTCTGGTAAGAGATCAAACATATCAGCACCATCATCAACGGGCCCCTTATGTGACGCTTGTCAACAACCAACTTTGACCTTTTTAACTCTTTCCCAACAGCTTGATCCTCATCACATGTAAAAAGTTGTAGAACAAAGCATAGACTTATATTTCCGTAATAAATAATGTTATCTAGTCTATATATATTATAAAATAGAAAATTTTGGGCAATTAATGTCTCATTCAAATGACTTAAATATTTATTTCTTATTTTTTCTAATCCATCTATTTATCTATCTTCTATAAAAAATTATATAAGAGAATTTGGAATGAATGCCCATAATATACACAACTGTAACATACATATTAAAGTTTAGATCTAATTTATTACTTCTTAATAATATCAAATTATAAACACCTTTTAATATTCCTAAACCTCCAATATTTCTAATATAAAAAGTCACATCATCCTCTCAATATTTACACCCAATTATACATATGTCATATCTCCTATCCCCATACATGTTCACAACAAATTGAAAGAATGATAGATTGGTGGAAAGCTTTGGAAGAATTTACAAGAATCGGGTTGGTAGCGGCAAGGAAGAAGCGAATATGTTGATGCAGATACGTAAATGCCAAGGAACAAGTGTCATTTCCTTTCAAAGGTGAATATTTGCGTAAATCCCACATTTTGTCTGATCGTTTATTTTATTTTATAATGTAAAATATTTGCGTATTTATTGGTTCATCATTTTAAAGCTTCCATTCTATTTTGTGTGTTTTTTAATTCAATGACAAATAAAATTTTATTTATATTTATTTTTCTACTATATTC
This sequence comes from Fallopia convolvulus, assembly GCA_964016875.1. Taxonomy (NCBI): domain Eukaryota; kingdom Viridiplantae; phylum Streptophyta; class Magnoliopsida; order Caryophyllales; family Polygonaceae; genus Fallopia; species Fallopia convolvulus. The sequence continues at coordinate 33,361,986 of OZ024733.1, forward strand.
ATAAATTATTATATTTCTTGCTCTAAATGACTTTCATTGGAAATTATAGTTACTTTTAAGTTCTCATATTTTTTTTGGTGTATTTGTCTTCCTTTTATGTGGATTATTAGATGATGAGAATATGTTCATGGCAAAGAGGATTGAACGATCATCAACCTAAATTATTAAGGTAAATCATAATCGATTTTCATTTAAATTATAAAAGTTATTATATTCATCTGATGTAATATTTGTTATAGTAAGATTATTATATTTTTTGGTATATTTGTTATCTAATCAAAGGTGGAATCCATTCGATATTTTTAGGATGATGAAAGAAGACAAATACATAGAAAAAAGATGTAACATCTAAAAAATATATATTATGTGTTAAAAATGCTATTATAAGTGGATTGTGAAGATATATAGTAACTATAGATTTTATAATTTTTTAAGACACAATAGACTATTTTGTTAATATTGTTTTTACTTTAAATTGTAAAAATATAAGAATGATATTGAATGTGGAAGACAAAGAGATTTATGATTTATTATCTCATTTAAATACCATATTAAATGTATTTTATTAATTTAGATTTGACTTTTTAAAAATGTAGGAATGATATTAAGTGTAGAATACAAAGAGGTTGTAGTGTAGTATCATAATTAAATACCATATTAAATAAGTTTTATTTAAATAAATTTTACTTCGAATTGCAAACAAAATGTAGGGATGATATTAAATGTGAAATACAAAAAACTATGATGAAATAAGAGTCTATAGACAAATAATAATAATTTTAATAATACAATTAAGTATGATATCAACTATATACAGATTGCTAAGAGTCTATGTGTAATTAAAATGGTAAGAAATAATAAAATAAAACAAGTATGTATAATTTAGCTATGGAAGAGGAAAAGTTCATAGAAACTTTAAAATTTCAATTTCAATCCATAAATTCAAATATTAAATAGGAGTGGTATTTTGGGTGAAATACAAAGATAATTTGGTGTAACATCGTAATCTATCTATAATACTACTCCCTCCGGCCCATATTGTATGGGCTTTTAGCCAAATGCACACGTATTAAGAAAGTAGTTAATTTTGCCTTTGAAAAAATAATTTATCCTTTATCTATGTGAAAAATGAATTAATTACTCTTAATACCAAGAGAAATGGCTTTTCCGTTCCAATTGGAGAGGAGGAATTGAATGTCATCCGAATACCAAGAGTGACAAAGTTTTGAATATGGAGTATGGAAAAACTAAAACTCTATAGATTATGTGACAAAGAATTTGGGCTAAAAACACATACAATATGGGACGGAGGGAGTATAAAACTAAAATAGAGGAGATAGGTTATTCCTATTTAGGTGTCTCTTCAACTTTCTAAAATTCAATTCATTTTTAATAGGGTGGACATTTAAATTAAAATAGAGGAGATAATATAATAAAGATGATTGTTTTAAGGGTAAGTTTGTCCCGTGTATTAAAGTTGTTATATGTTTATTTTAATTTAATTATTTTTTTATCATATTTCAATAAATTAATCATTTTCACTAATTTTAAATAAATGAATTATTCTTATTTGAAAAACCGTTATTCCATGACATATAAAGTTTGTATGATAAATGCACAAATAAAAACTATACTTCAAAATTATTCTTATACTTATACTTATGCAAAAAGTATACTTCAAAATTTTATAAAGTACACTTTAAATATTTATAAATATAATAAAATAAATGCACAATCATACAAAAATATATAATTTAAATATTTAAATACATAAATATTTAGGAAAAAAATTTGACCCGTGCGTATGCACGGACATCACCACTAGTGTATGAATATTTTCCTAATCTCATTTGAATCATATATGAAAATAATAAATGCTACAACAACTCTGAATATCATAATGTATCAACCTGAATATTCTTAAAGTTTAACATCACATCATAACTATCTTGAATAATACTACATATTGGAGGGAATAATAGAACTTCTAAACATGAATACATACTATCTCTCATATGGACACCTAAAACCTAAAACCTAATCACGTGAAATAATTTGTCATATTAATATAATTATCCTAAATTATAACGTTGAATAGTATTACTTATTACTTTGAACAACATTATTAATCATATTGTTTTAAACATTAAATCACATATATCTTGAATACTCATACATTTTCCTAGGAACAATTAAATTGTTGCAGATGAATAAATACTTACTATCAATTAGAAATTTACATGCAGCAAATGAATAGTTTGTTAACTTAATATGAATATCACATATAATCAACTTGAAAAATAATACATATAACATTTATTCTCATGTCTAAGCTTATGCAAAAAAAATACATAATATCCAATTAAAAAATGTAATTGCACACATGAATAAGACAATTTTGTCATAGGATATATAATGTTCATGGGCATACGAATAATACATTATTTCCAATTGAATAAATGTACTTATATGCATGAACAAACACAACAATGTAATGTATAATCACAAAAAAAAAAAACCATTGAGACGTACCTTTGTCCAATGGATGCTTGTTATTGCTTTTTCACTTAGGAGATTTTACAATCTAGTTGTGTTTAAAATCAACCAAATACATACCGGTTAATAAACAAACCTACAAACTCGTAATCAAAATAGTGTTAAAGTATGATTGTCTATATCTAATATTGTCACCCTTCACCATCTAAGATGAACTTCAACATGTATAAACCCTTAAACACAAACATGAAGCCATCAAATCGAACCAAAAAAATAAAAATCCTATGTGAACTCGAAGTCGAACTCAACAAACAAACAATCATCATCACATCGTCTACGTGTTCTCAAAATCATATAAATGTAACAACTTGCACTCTAAAATCTAAAAATTTGGGGCAAAAACAAAGAAAAACCTAATCTTAGAAACGAGAAATTCTCTTCAACTATTTGAATCGTTTTCGAACAACCATCCCAAATTGAAAGACACAATATACAAAAGCATAAACATTTAGAGAATTGAAACTTACTTTGCAAAATCTGTCGAATAACAATAATGCAATCTTCTTCCTTGAAATCATTTGAGAACCGATATTTGGATGGGTTATGGGACGTTTTGAGAAGAGAGAGAAGTGAAAAGAGAGTGATATTGGAAGAGAGTGTGAATTAGAAAACGAGAAAGAAGGAATTTGAAAAGATAAGGAAAATATTAGAATTTTTAGTAGGTTGTAGTTATAATTCGATGCATCTCACTCTATACAACTCCATTTTACACCTCTTTTTTTAATCTAGACCATCCAATTTATTAAATCTAACGGGTCAAGATTATTCTCCATTTCACCTTATTTGATGGTTTTTCTAGAGCGTGATTCTATTTTATAATATATTACTAAAAATTGGATTTTGTGTTAAACACTAATGTTCTTTACTACATGCTAAATATGTAGTTATTCTAATTGATAATTAAAATACTAATATAATGGAACTTTTAATGAAAAGCAATATAATTTATTTATATTCTCAAATTCCAAGCATGATATGAACTTATATATAATAGTGGCAAAATACATCAGTAGACACCTCAACTTGTACATTTTTTTCAACCAGCACCCTGTACTATGAAATGTTCAAATAAACACCTAAACTTAGCTAAATTTGTTTAATCAAACACTTTATGCTGATGTGGCGTTGTGCGGGTAAATCAATCGACACTTTAGAGAGTGAATGATGTAATTTTTTTTGTTTAAATTTCCCTTTTTCTTTTTTCTCTGGTTTATTTGTTAATAATTTAAATTTCCCTTTTTTGCTTAAATTTGTTTAAAATTCCTTTTTTGTATCTAAATTTCCCTTCTTTTTCCCAACAATAACAAAAAAAACGAATAATATCTCTCAATTGGAACAGATCCAACAACAACTAAAAATCCATATTAGAAACAAAATCAAACACAAGCCACCAAATCCAGATCGATTTTCCCCAACAATAACCAAAAAATCGAGAGTAATATCTACTTAAATCTAACAACAACCAAAAATCCACCATATCAGAAACGAAATCAAACACAAGGCCGCCAAATCGATTTCCCCCAACAACAATGGCGGTTCTCTTGTTCCTCAAAAGCTTCAATCGAGAGTAATTTAGGGCAAATTGGAATTACCATTTCGAAGCCTTTCTCGATCCAAACAAAGTGCAAAACATGATTGCACTCGCAATTGAGAGTAATTTAGGGCTGATTGTTGTGGATTAAGTTGGTAAACCTGTGAAAAAGAATTCGATTTCTTTCTTCGAGTTCGTCGATCAGTCCCGACTCTCTCTCTGATCTGGTTCCTTTTTGCCGGCAGTGAAGAATTCAAATTCTTTCTCCGAGTCCGTCGTTCCAGCTTGACTCTCTCTGGTTTTAGATCCGGTTCCTTTTGCCGGCGGTGAGGATTTCGAACTCTTCTCCGAGACTATCGTTCCGTCCTCACTCTCTAGTTGTGGATCTGATTCTTTTTGCCCTAAATCACTTTGGCGTTCCGACCGTGAAGAATTCTGTTGTTCCGTCCGGCCTCACTCTCCGAGTTTGTCATTCCGGCGGCGAAGGATTTTTTTGCTTTGGATCTGATTCATCCAAGAGAAGGCTGAAAATAAATATAAAGGAAAAAAGTATTTACATTTTTATGTTAAAATTTAATAAAATTAATATACTTATCTAGGTAGCACATACATTTATCTTACATGGCATACACGTCAACGCGCGTGCATACCACTTCAAGGAGATGTGTTTATTAGAATAAATTCAGTTAAGTTTAAGTGTTTATTCGAACATTTCATAGTACATGGGACTGGTTGAAAAAAATGTACAAATTGAAGTGTTTGTTGATGTATTTTGCCATATAATAGACCATAAAATCTTCTATCTATGTAGCAAAATAACTTTTTGACATTTAATGTCCAAATTAATAATTATTAACTTTTATTGCTTATCTAGTGATCATATTATAAGGAAATAAAAAAACTTTCTACATTTCCTAATATAAACATCCAACTTATTAGAGCAAAAAATATTGTATATAAAATGGATTTCAATTAGTTATTATAAAGTTAACATCATTAATCATTCAAATAATATACACTAAATACTTCATGCATTACTCGATCAATAATAATTAAATAATTTTACAATGTGTGAAATTATCTTAATTGTCAAAATAAATGTCCTAACAATATGCAATTATTATTATTATTATTATTATTATTATTATTATTATTATTATTATTATTATTATTATTATTATTATTATTATTATTATTATGCATCTTAATTTAAAAATGTTACTTTTACAACTTTTGATATTGCACACAAAACATATCATCAGCCTTTGGTATTACGCACAAAGCATAACATTAACCTTTGACATTCAATAATTAGTTTAGCAATATTTGGTATTATTACACACAAAATATAACATTAACCTTTGATGTTACGTAAGTAATTAAACCCCGGCATTACAAAAAAAGATAAGATTAATTGTTGACATTATAAATAAAAGATAAGATCAAATTTAATCTCTAGCCTTTTATGTTATACTTTGGTTGTTCACTATATAAGTCTTTCACATTTATACGAGAATGTATCAACTTCATCTGGCCGCTACTAAGAAAAAAGTGGGAGACAACTCTCAAATGGCAGGAAAAGAAGGATCAATCAACAATCACAAAACTGTTGGAGAGGGGTAGAGTGAAAAGGGATGTAAAAATTAAAGCGATAAATTTTACATACACTGAAATGATAATGTTTCATTCGAGTTTAAATTTCCGCGATATTTTATTATTCTTTTTTATGATGATTTTTCAAATTTTAGTAAATACTTGTGATAATATAGTAAAAACGATAATTAAAACTAATTATTTTACTAATTTAATTCAATGAACTTTAGTTTCTATTTATAATGATGGATAAATATATGGGTCCGGAACAGGTGAGAATGGGCGCTTAGGTGAGAAATAAGAAAGAACAATAGTCGTTGGATGGTGTTGATCGTTTCGATCACTTAAAAAGAGGAAAAATAAACCACGACCAAATTTTTGGCGAATTATTCGCGTATTTTTGAAAAAAAACGGATATAGGGCGCGCGCCTAGATTGTTCATCAACACAGTGATTTTTTGCATCAAAATCAATTTTTTGTTCATCAAAAACCTACTGTTTGTGTATCAAAAACCTATTGGTTGTGCATAAAAAAATAGCCAACGTGTATCGAAATTGTGTGCGTTAATATATGTTTGTGCATCATAATTAGCCGTATATGAATCAAAATTAACTGTTTTATGTGCGTCAAAAACTAAATAAATATATGTGTGCATCAAAACTAATTATATGGGTAAGGAAAAAAGACAGCCTTAAAGCACAAAATAATTATAAAAATGCACAAACAAATAGTCCTAATGCACAAATTAAATGGATGGTATTGATGTACAAGCAAAAGTTCATTTCAATTCACAAACAAAGTATGAGTAGGGATGAACAAAGTGATGGTAGTAAAGCACAAACTTGATATTCATTGATACATAATGAATAGTTAATTTTTTGATGCATAAAGTGTTGATAGTTATGCACAAATAGACAGTATCAATGCACAATCAAGGGTATATTAATGAACAAATAGGGATATACCAATGAACAAATAAGGGTATATCAATGAACAAACAAGAACATATCAATGAACAAGCATGGGTATATCCATGAATAAATAGGAGTATATCAAAATTAATTATATATGCATAAAAACTAGATAAATATTGTATTCATACACACAAATAAGGTTCAAAAATAAAATTAAAAATTAAAAAAGTTCAAAATCGATGAACAATATGCATAAAAAACTCGATCACAAACAATTAGCTTTTGATGCACAGTTGATTAGTATTGATGAACAATTGGTCAGTTTTGATGCACAAACTGTGTGTGTCTCTCAGAAACGGATATTACGAAAAATACATGAATAATACGAGAAAAATTCACTCGTGCCTCTTTTATCCCTTTTAATGAATGTCTAATCAGGGACGTCGATTTTTTGGAGAGAACGACCAAGATTTATTCTTATTTTTCACACGAGCGTCTATTCCTACGCGAGTCTTTTTCTAAATATATAATAAAGATTTACGTTATACTTTTTTGTTCTTATTAAAGAGGATGCCAATTCGAATTTTGAAAGTTTCTGGAATTATTTTATCAATACCATCATGAATTGAAATATGTAAACTTCTAGCATTCATTATACTATTTCAAATGATGGATAAATATATAACAGATTAAGTTATAGTTTTTTCTTTTTATTAAAGAGGATGCTAATTCGAATTTTGAAATTTTTTGGAATTATTTAATCAATTCCATCAAGAAATTGTAATATGTAAACTTCTATCTCTTATATAATGAAATTCAATTACCTCTAATTTAACATCCTTACTCATGCTATTAAACATTGTACATTCGAATTGTCTCGTGATCCAAAGATATATATATACATTTTATAAATAATAAATATAAAACATAAACGTTGCTCCATCCAACAGACGGGTTAAGCATTCTCATTACAATAAGGATTAGATTTGCCTTCAAGAAGCATGCAATTACTAGCGGAAGAGATATAAGCGCACATTTATTTCTCTTTAACATTGAAAAGCCCACATGTTTTTATTGCAAAGAAATAAACCCTCCTGGGATTTCATCGTGAGTTAAGAGCTGTGAAACCTCTTACATCAACTTGCGAAGGGTAAAGAACTAGGTTGTTCAGCAATAAGAATCTAGTTAACAGCTGTTTGCCCCTTCGCAATTGGAAATGAGATAGGTAATAGATAATATTCTTTATAACATACGCCAATTTGTGAGTGATGAACAACGCATTTTTCCCTGTAGGTTGGACCGTACCCTTTATCCGTCCAAAATAAGACAAGTGATGACATATCTTTTCAAAAGTCTTTTTTTGTTTTCTTGTGAAATTTGCAGCCTAGGCCCTAGAGTAGTAGAGTGGCCTTTTCAACTTTCTTTTAAAATTTGAAGATCATTCTCGAAGTGAATTTAGAATAAAAAAAGGAGAAATTGTATTTAACCACCCTTTATTTTACACTTGTTGTAATTAATCACCTTTTATATTTTTTTCTACACTTAACCACCATTTATTTGTAAATATGTGCATTTAACCACCTATTTTGATGAAAAACGTTATTTTCTTTGTTAATTAAAGTAAATTACGTTTTGCCTTTCTTTTTTAAGTTTATTTACAATAAATAAAAGAATTTAGGAATAAATTGACCTTGAAACGTCATTATCATTGGATTTCAGCCTACATCTCAACCTTTTGAATCTCGAGTCGTCGTCCATCAACTTAGACACGATCGACTCCAAGGGACGCTCAAAGTTGTCAGAATCAGATCCAAAATCCATGGTCTTTGCATTGGCGAAGTCGTGGTTCTTCTTCGCCATTGGATGGAGGGAATGAATTATTATGGAGGAAACTAGGTCAGGGTTGCAAAAATCGGCATATTGAAACTTGACAGTGTTAATTATGGTTTTTTTTCTTTATTTATTTATTGTAAATAAATTTTAAAAAGAAAGGAAAAAACGTAATTTACTTTACTTAACGGATAAAAATGACGTTTTTCGTTAAAATGGGTGGTTAAATACACATAATTACAAATAAGGGGCGGTTATTTGTAAAAAAAATATAAAGGGTGGTTGATTGCAATAAATGTAAAATAAAGGGTGGTTAAATGCAATTTCCCCTAGAAAAAATGCTGATTTTTTAAATTAAAAAATCACTTGAAGGCAAGAATTTGGCAGTGGCGGAGCCAGAAAAGGCCGACTCCTCCTGGTCGTGCGAAACGGACTATTGACGTTCCCTTCACCGAGATGAAGAATCTTTAGAAGCATGCGAGAAAAAATGCCGCTTTTTTATTTCTCCTAAGAAAATCTGTTGTTATATAGCTTATAAACTTCAAATTGAAAAAATTGAAAAAAAAAGAAGCTTATATAGTAATTATTTTCTACCATATGACATCCATATCTGTCAAACATTGCAAAACATAGTAATCATTTTATTATAGGATGTTAAAATGATTGACAGGCTTATATATGAAAATTATTTAAATTGTATTGACATGTTATTTATTCATTTTTTATTTTTAATAAGGAAGAGATTAGGGGTCCAAACTAGCGGGTGGTGGACCGCTCTAGAACATCTTTTTGGATGAGATCCCTAAGGGCTAAATACATTGCAATTGATATGGAGGAGACATGACTAAACGAGCTAACGATGAAATCCGCACAGAGTTGACTTCCCGGGAGACACGGGAAACTCTCTAGGCTTGAAATAGGGCAAGCAAGCTTGTCCAACTAAATTAACTCAATATCCCGAGGGCAGCACATGTCACCATGCATAGCTTTGACCAACTATAGGTTTTTGCCGTCAATCTAGATGTGGGGAATTCCAAATGCCACGTCGGATGGCCTCAAGAATCCCCTAGCGAAGATTAGGACAGATTGTCAGCCAATCATTTCACCGCCAATGTGGATCGGCGAGCCCAAATGGTCCTGGAGGATGAATCCAAACAAAGAGACACCATCTGGGCAAACGGCGCCATCAAAGTTAAATTTGATGTGATTCTTTTTGGGTTTTTCATACTTAAGATTTCTTTACTTCTTTTAAGTTGCATGCGTTTTGCTTAGTTTTTGTAGTTTTTTCATTTCGGTGTCTACACTTGCGCTTGCGTGGTTTTAGGTCCCTTTGAGGAGCAATGATTGGTTAAGTTGAAGGATTTAAGATTGGAGGTATTCAAGTGTATCTTCCAAGGATATTCAAGCCACTTCTGATGATCATTAAGGCCCAAGAGGTTGTGGAAAAGAACACTTAAATCTTGGCCATGCATTGGAGTTGTTGTTTCGACACCACTTTCCTGTGACACTATGTTTGGGAGCTATAGTGGTCGGATGAAGCTGAATTTGGTATCATTGGAAAGCTAACTCGAAGAGCTACAATTTTCTATTATTCTACTTTGGTTTGTATTATCTCTATGGAGAGCTAAACCCTTTGATTTTATTCAAGTTGAAGCTTTCAAACTCAAGTTTATTGTGATATTCTTCTATTCAGGTTTATTTCTACAGATTATTTCAATTCTCTTGTGTATAATTAATATTGATTGTATTGATTTCCACTTGATTGATCACCTTGTTGGAATTAATATTCTCTATTGCTAGATCTAGGTTTTCTCGTAGCAAAACCTAATCTTTGTAGCAACTCAATTGGTTTAGGACTCGTTGGACTAAATAATTGAGAAAGAGATTTGAATGCATGTTGATTGTTTGACTCGTTGTAATTCAATTGCATGTATCCTGTTTATCCTTGTTCTCATTGCTAATGTCCTTGTTATTCATGATTGTTTCATGTGTTATTTGGATATTAAGTTTGCATGTCTAGTTGCCATGTTCTATATCTGATCAGGATAGGAATAACTAAAGAGAATAACTTGTTTGAATCAATGATCAATAACTTGATGATGAGAGTGGATGCTTGAATAGGCTTGCTTTCCCTAAACCGATAAAAACTCAACCTTTGCTTTGTTTGATAGATTGCTTTGCTTGCTTTAATTCCCTAGTCTTAGAATAATAATAAAAAAATCCCCCTTTGTTACTTATTTGAGTTATAATAATATAACTTAGGATACAATTGTCTCTTGGATACAACCCCGACTTACCTATTATACTAGTTGTGTAACTAGAGATTTATTTTTGATTGGGCAAGACGGCTTTCAGCCAGTCAGCAGGAAGACTCTAGGACATTAGCATTTTTCCATTCGCTTATCTATTTACCAATGAACAAGCCTATATAAATTAGGCTGCTTTGTGTTTGACTATTATTGGTCTCAAAAGCTTTTATGTTACTAAAGTACCAGATGCACTATCAAGAGCATGAGTGCATGAAAGTCATTACATTTCTCTTCTCTAGAAATCTTGGTTCAAATCTCCTCAATGAATTGATGACGTTTATTGAGGGACGAATTGGTTGGTGATTCTGTTATTGACCACGACCGAGAAAGAGAGTTTTGACCCATTCTCGAATCCCATTAGTAAATTTGTTGTCAAAATTAAATTTCTTAAGAGTGTGGAAGAGGAATTCCCAACTTAAACTATTGTAAGTTTTTTCTATATCGAATGTAATGGCTATCCACTAGAGTTGTTAAAACTTGACCGAACCCGACCCGATCGAAAATTTCAGGGTTGAAACCCGCAAATTTAAAACTGCATACCCGAAATAAGCCGAACCCAATTGACCCTAAACCCGATGGGTTGACCGATTATTATTTTTTAAAAAAATTATAATATATTACACTATTAAATTACATAAAAACAATATTTTTTACTAAAAATTCGATGTAATTGACCTTCTAGTCAACTCGACCCGTCCGAAAACCCGCAACGACCCGATCCAAATAGACTCGTAACCTATAATAATCCAAACACAAAATTGCCGATCCGGCTCTATTGATAGGTCTAATGTTTACCCTTCCTACACCGGAATGAATGGTAAGATTTAGTGTGTTATTTATTGAAAATGAAAATGAATATCTAGCGAGTAATTTTCGGCAATTAAAAACTTGAGCGGTCATAGCCCAACCTCGTTATTTTCATTCCTTAAAAAATGTGTTTTGTATTGTTGTCTTGAGAAACTTCAATATTCGACTGGACTTGCATTTTGCTAATGAATCCAAATATTTAAGAATATAAATATATAGTAGGAGTATGGTTTTATTTTTCCCCTTTCCGTTAGCCGCCACTTGACACTTGATACTACAACGTGGGATCTAGTTGTAGAATGTGTTCAATTTGAAGCAATGAAATCTTTATTTCCAAGTCCAAGTACAAATGAAAAAAATCGCACAAACCGTGTAAGCTAATTGATCTTATACTACACTATTTATTCTCTAATATAGTGTAGTATTTATTCGTGATTTCTCTTCGTCTAGCAGCCTCCATAGACCATAGTCCATATATATCTTCAACACTATTCAGCTTGTTGGAACAATGGTTGTTCCATGGTTTCTCTTAGTTTTGATGATAACAAACTTAGTTGGTATAACTTGCTTCTACATGTAAGTGTTTCAGGAAAACAGGTACATACTCACGAGTGACGGAACATTGTTAGGAACGATGGAGGGAACGAGTAACAGATTTAGGAAGTGCGTATCGAAAGGAACGCGTCTTTCTATTAATGGCAAGTTACCAGATCTTCTGCGAGCAATCTTCTGAGAAGATACGACAGCTGTAGGCGGTTGCTTGAGGAGATCAAAGGAAGGATAAGATCAAACTTTACACGATCTTATCTAAAGAAATCCGAGATCATTCGATTTTGGAAAGAATCGGCATGGTTGAGGATCCGAAATCACAAGCAATACTTTCTCCTTATTGTGTGGGATTTGTTAAGTGGAAAATCTGCGTAATTAGGCAAGAATAACGTATGAGATCAGACTTGACATTTCTTATAAATAGCTAGGTTATATCTAGGGTTTAAGTGTGGTTGAAGACGACAAACTTGGAGAGAGTGCTTTTCAAGTATACGAGTGTGTGGCTTTTTCCGGTGAAGAATCCACAAGTAAGTCAGTAGTTTACTTTGTCTTAGGTTTACGTTTAGGGTTGTAGAAGTCTAGTTGGTTGAACTTTGGTTGGTGCCTTAGTTACTAGGGAACTTGACTTGCCTTGTAACCGTTGAAACTTAATAAAAGTATTCTATTGAAAATCCTCTGAGAAGGAGTCTTAGAGGTAGAGGTTTTTTCTTTCTACGACTTGGTGGTCGGACAGAAAGTTTTCCTCTCTAAATTCTGTGTTCTTATTGTTTATTTCCGCTGCCCAGGGAACATTACTAGTTCCCTGACTTATTACTAACGCATCACGATCCAATAATTGGTATCAGAGCAGGTTTGCTCTAGATTGTGTGTTAGTGCAGGAATACAGAATGACTTCAAACAACACTCACAACGTCGGGATTGGAAACAACAAGCCTCCACTGCTTGTTGCTGGAGAGTATGAACACTGGAAGATCCTCTTCGTCACTTGGCTCAACAATAATGACTACCAAGCTTGGTCAGTCATTGAGGATGGAGATTATGTCATTCCCGAAGCCAAGAAGGGCAAAAAGTCCGAGTGGGGTCCAACTGAATGGACAGGAATGGAGAAGAACTTCAAGGCACAGATGCTACTAAACAATGCCTTGGGCACTAAAGATCTACTAAGGGTGGTGAATTGCAAAACTGCCAAGGATGCATGGGAAGCTATTGAGCAGATACACATTGGCAGTACAGATCTGAAGGAAAGCCACCAAAAGGAGGCCAAGAAGGAGTTCTATTACTTCAAGATGAAAGACGGTGAAACCATTTCCACTTATCAATCTTGATTTGAGGCCTTGGTGAATCGTATAAATCATCTTGGTATAGAAAAGGACATCACTCATGCAGAGAAAGTCTCTACAATCGTGGATGGTCTTGGTCCCATGTACGTTGTTACCAGAGGTTTGCTCAGAGAAAATCCAATCAAAAAGTCTTGCAAGGTTCGTGAGATCTTTGGAAAGCTGACAGACTATGAGCGCTATGAGAATAACAACAATGGTTCCTCAAGTTCTAACAAGGGGATTGCTCTCAAGGTGGAAAAGGCCATCGAGAACATTACTACTGGGAAGGGAGCTTATACATTAGAAGAGGACTCTGATGTAGCTCTCATAACCAAGACAATGAGGGCATTCTACAAAAGAGGCAAGAAGCAAGGAGCCTGGAAGGAACAAGAGAAGATCAACTCGGAGAAGAAGGATATCAAGGATATTACCTGTTTCAACTGTCAGGAAAAGTGTCACTATGCTAAGAGTTGTCCCAAAGGTAACGAGTCTGGGAACGAGAAGAAAAAGGCCTACATCGCTGCATGGGATCTTGACTCAGATGATGAATCTGAATCTAAGATTTGTGCCATGACTCTAAGGACCGAAGATGTCGACCAAGAGGTAACTCCTGAACAATTCCTTGCTAGTCTAGAAAATGCTAAACAATCTGATCTTGCACTCTTGTTAAAAAGCTTTTTGAAGATAATCTGAAAATGCAAGATGAGATAGAAGCTGCTGATGAGAGATGTCTTAATCTTGAAGGAAAACTATCAGAGTCTTTTGTTACTAATGTTGTTCCTTGTTTAGAGTGTGAAGATCTAAAGAAACATATTAGAACTCTCACTGAAACCAATAACGAACTTAGGACGGATTTGCTTATCTTTAAACTCAAAAGAGAGGAATTAGAGAATGAGCTTAAAAAACGAACTAAGATTGTGTTTAATCCGGCTAGGTGTGGCATTGGTTACGGTAAAGATAAATCTGAATATCCTCCTGATGACCATAGCTTTGAAGAAAAGATGGAAAGAAAAGCTAGGGAACTTCAATCCGCTAGAGATAAAGTTACGCATCTAGAAGGTAGGGTTAAGATTCTTGAGAGTAATTTAAATGATAACTCAGAATGGTATTCTGGAAAAACGGCTCATAAGATATATCTAAAACAGTCTCAAGGGAACCAGCACAGAGTTCCTTCCAAGGAACGTGCAAAGGAACGTACCCTCCAGAAACCACATCCTAAACGCTATCTCGGCGAATATTATAGGGTGTGCTATCCATGTGGTAAAGGAGGTCATGTTCAAAAAGACTGTAAGGCTAAATTAGGTGTGTCTAACAAAGAGGCAAAAAACCAGAATACAGGGAACAACAAGAAAGAGTGGTCTGGTAAGAAAAATCAAGGGTATGACAAATCTCATCAGAACAAAAAGAAACCAGCTCATCAACCACAAAAGAAGCAAGACTCTAAAACTGATAAAGGGAAAAATCATGATGATCCCTCAAATATTGCTTCTAGCTCCAAGAGTCCATAGAAAGCTATTCAATCTCAAATTTATCATTCTGTGAGCTCTGCTAACCGACCCGGGAAGGCTAAGCAGGCCTGGGTCGTTAAAACGTGATTTCTTTCTTGCAGGTTTAAGTGAGGGGGAACATCCGCTGGATCCTTGACAGCGGGTGTTCATGTCACATGACAGGGAGTGAGAGTATTCTGTCCTCACTTCAGATCAATGTTGGAGGAAACATTTCCTTTGGCAGCAACAATCAAGGAGAAATCATTGGAACAGGTGAAGTCCAGCTAAATGATAAAACCAGCGTTAAAGACGTGAGCTTGGTGAAGGGTCTAGGTTACAATCTGTTGAGTAATGCTCAACTTTGTGACTAAGGGAACAACGAGGTTTCTTTTACCTCAGATGGCTATACGATCAAGAACAAGAATTCAAATCTTGTGGTCCTGAAGGGAAAGAGGCGCAATAATGTGTATTTTGTAGACTCAAGTTTCCAACCCCAAGAAGAGTTATGCTTTGTTACAGTTGTTGATAAGTAACTTGCCTCGGTCCTTTTGGGTTGAGGTAGTCGGTACCGCTTGCTACATCATTAATCGAGTTACTATACGTTCCAACTTTTCTAAAACTCCATATGAACTAATCAGGGGAAGAAAGACAAATATTTCCAACTTGAAAGTCTTTGGATGCAGGTGCTTTGTTCACAACAACGGAAAAGACGAGCTAGACAAGTTTGATCCAAGGAGTGACGAAGGTATCTTTTTGGGGTATGCATCCAACAGCAAGGCTTACAAAGTGTTCAATAAAAGGACCAAGAAGTTTGAAGAAAGCATTCATATTGTCTTTGACGAGTCCAAAAATGGAGGGAACCTGTCAAGTAACGAGGACATATTGAAGGTTCCAAATACAAACTCAGATGATGAAGTCGATCCAGATTCAAGTACACAAGCTCCAAATGAAGAAGCCACTCCTCCCAATCCCAACCTGGATGGAGATGACACAGAAAGTACTTTGATTCCTGAAGATGATACTTCACAAAATGAAGATCAAGTGGAAGATCAAGTGGAAGGAACATCTCCTAGAATGACAGACCAATAGGAACAAGAGGAGTCAAGAACATATCCCACTCGGATCGAAGTCAGAAACTATCATCAAAAGAGGGATCATCCTGTTGACAACATCATCACTCCATACGATAAAGGTGTGCTTACTCGTTCCTCTATTAAGAATTTTTGTGCTTTCAATGCGTTTATCTCTCTTGCAGAGCCCAAGAATGTGAAGGAAGTATTAAAAGATCCTGACTGGATAGTTGCTATGCAAGAGGAACTACACCAGTTTGAGAGGAACAAAGTATGGAGGTTAGTTCCCAAGCCAAAGCATAAAATGGCTATAGGAACAAAGTGGGTATTCAGAAACAAACTTGATGACATCGGAGTTGTCACGAGGAACAAGGCGAGGCTTGTAGCAAAATGGTACAATCAACAAGAAGGGATTGACTACGATGAAACGTACGCTCTTGTTGCAAGAATAGAAGTCATTCGTCTTCTAATCGCCTATGCTGCTCACAAATGTTTCAAACTATATCAAATGGATGTGAAGATAGCATTTCTGAATGGGTTCCTACAAGAGGAGGTTTATGTGTTGCAGCCTCCAGGATTTGAAGATGTCGATCACCCGGACCATGTCTATGTGCTGGATAAGGCTCTCTATGGTCTTAAACAGGCTCCTCGTGCTTGGTATGATAGATTCGCGCAGTTTCTATTGACCAATGGATATAGACGTGGTGTGATCGATAAAACGTTGTTCCTAAGGGAACAAGACGGTGATGTTTTAGTAGTTCAAGTTTATGTTGATGATATTATATTTGGTTCTACTAATCCTAAACTTGTAGAAAGCTTCAAGAATCTAATGAGCAGTGAGTTTGAGATGAGCATGATTGGTGAACTCACTTTCTTTCTTGGACTACAAGTGGTACAAAGTGATGAGGGAACGAAGGTACATCAACAAAAGTACATCAAGGAGCTATTGAAGAAGTATGGTATGGACTCTACGAAATCTTTTGATACTCCTATTTCTCCTAATACTCGTCTTGATGCTGACCTTAATGGTGTTGATGTTAATCAAACGATGTACCGAGGCATGATTGGTTCCCTATTGTACATTTGTACCTAACGGCCAGTCGGCCAGATATTATGTTCAGTGTGTGTCTTTGTGCTAGATTCCAGGCTAATCCTAAAGAAACACATCTGAAAGAAGTGAAGAGAATTTTGCGCTACTTGAAAGGGAACGATGGGTTGTGTCTATGGTATCCAAGACATAACTCGTTCCATCTTGTCGGATTCTCAGATGTAGATTTTGCATGTCACTTGGTAGATAGGAAGAGCACATCAAGCATGGCCCAATTTCTTGGTCCTTGCTTGGTGTCTTGGGGATCAAAGAAGCAAAATTCGTTTGCTCTTTCAACGGCTGAAGCGGAGTATGTCGCAGCAGCTGCCTGTTGTTCTCAGGTTTTGTGGTTAAAACAACAACTTGTGGATTTTGGTATGTCTCTTGGAACTATCCCTATCTTATGTGATCATACAAGTGCAATCAATATCTCTAAGAATCCGGTGCATCATTCTAGAACCAAACATATAGATATTCGACATCATTTCTTAAGAGATAATGTTGAAAAAGGTTTTTATTAAGATGGATCATTGTAGGACTGAAAATCAAGTTGCAGATATTTTTACCAAGGCTTTGGTCAGAAAACCCTATGAGCATCTGAGGATGTTACTAGGAATGATTTCCTTGGAGTAAACAAGTCCCGGTCCTCTATTCCCTCAATGCTTGGCTAAAGAGGTAACTTCTCAGAGAACTATGTATCATTTGACAAGTTTACTAATTGCTTATATCTTTCCTCTATGCATTGATGTTGTATATATTAGAAATTGTTAAGTGTTGCATGCTAAAAGGAACTGAAACTGAATTGTTTACATCGAAGATTTTGTTTTGGCCCAAAATAACCAACTTGATCTATTCTATCCCTCACTTCAAGCCAAAACGACGGTTGGTTATATGATGTCCCTTAGCCTGGTCCAAACAAACGTTCCCTATGAACTCCCTTTGATTACCTTTAAACGGGGAATAATTGTTTGGATGTCAAAAAATATTCCAAGCCCACAAAAAGTTTGAATGGAACGTCTCTTGTCCCTTGTCTTTTCAAACAAAGCCTTTTATCCACTCATGGTAACGAGGTATGGAACTAGTGGTTTGGAAATAGTGTCAATTAAAGGAACGTCTTTGATTACAATTGAAGATTTTTCTGGAAAGGAACAGGCGTCAATCAGTTCAGAGAAAGCCATAGAGTAATAGCCGTTGTGACTGCTAGTTTGAAAAATCCAGCCGTTGCACAGTGCTTTTGCAAGGAACGATAGGACGTTTGGCGCAGTCGAGAATTAATGGAGGTGTAAATTCATCATTATGGAAACTCTTAGCCGTTAAGATTTGGATAGAAAATCTTGGGAAGATTACGATCTTTATCAACAAGGAAAGAGGTGTGCTTTATAATCCCTTCTCTCGGTCATTATCTTTTCACCACATCTCTGTTTTACCTCCCAAAACCCTAATCTTCTTCAAGCTTTCCTCTCTGTTGCATCAATGGCTTCCTCTTCAAACACTCCTACCCTTAACCTTGATGGTATCAACGACTTTGAGATCGAAGCTCTTCAAGCTCGACTTGAATCCCTCAAAAAGGCCAAACTTTCTTCTCCCTCTCCCGTTTCCAAGCTTGAAACCCAGTTTGATGTTGTAGCCAACATCGGAGTAGAGGCTGCTGCTAAGGTCTCGAGTGAGAAGGAGACTCTGCCTGAAGAGTCTGAAAAGGATCCATCCATGGTTCCTTCAGGAAACCCTTCCGAAAAACCTGCTAAAACAGGGGAAGGAAAGGAGGGCCATGATGAGTCGGAAAAGGAAGATGTGAACTCGCCTCCTAAGGAAACCGCCAATGATCAAGAAAAGGTGGAAACTTTGCCAGTGCATTTGCGACCAGGATGGGTCAAGCCGACAAGCCAAGGCAAACAAAAGGCCAGGAAGAAGGTTCCTCCTCATCCTTCTTAGATTCTTCATATCTCTAAGTCGGAACGAACCCCTTCCCTTGCCTCCAAAAAGGCGAAGCTTGCTCCTACAAGAACCAAGTACAGTCTTTGATCCACCGCTTCAAAGAAACCGGTGGTTGAGGAGTCCTCTGAGGAAGAAGATCCCGAAGAAGACGATAAGGAGGTTGAGTTTGATCCTAAAGAGGTCTTTGAATGAGGAAAAGGTGGAATCTGATGATGATGATGATGATGATGATGATGATGATGATGATGATGATGATGATGATGAAGAGGAGGAGGAGTTGGAAGAAGATGTTGAGAAGGACCTCAAGTCTGCCAAGGCGAAAGGAAAGTTGCCGATGGAACCAGAGGGCAGTTCTAAGAAGGTTTCAAAGAAGGTCGTCGCTCCTTTGGTGATCGACGAGGAGTTTTTGAAAGGACATGACTTGGAGGAGTTTTGAAAGGATGGGAGAAGATATGTACTTCCGGTGTCAAGGTAGATGTGTCTAATCTTGCCAAATTATTTTCCACCTATCAACTGGCTGATCTAGTGACTGGTCCTTTGGGGTTCTCCACCATTGGGTCCTCCGAAATCTCTTTCTCTTTGGGGTCTGTTGCAAAGATTTTGAAGGTTCCAACTGAAGGTTATGGTGAGTTGCATACTTCAAGCAACTGGCCAAGGAACAAGGCTCAACTGATTAAGCGTGTCATGGGAAAGGCGTCTGATGCTGGTCCTTATTCCACTAATGATTTGAGCTACACGGCAAGGATTGCGCGTCAATTTCTGATCAAGGTTGTTGTTCCTAGGCTGGAGAAAAGGTCTGTGCTCACCATCAATGACATGATTCTGCTGGACAAGTTTCTAAGAAGTGAACGCATCAGTCTTCCTGCAATTGTGATGAGGCAAATGGCTAAGTGCACAGGAAAGAAACATGGTTTGCCTTATCCACAGTTTGTGAAGGCAATCCTGAAGGAGAGGAAGGTGTACAAGCCTTCAAGTGAGGAGTTCTTTGGATTACCCCTGGACATGCGCAATATCTCGAGGATGAACTTCCAGGGTGATTCAAAGGGAACAACTGCAAAGAACACTGCCTAGATGGACGTTGGGAGCTCTTCGATGAGTGAAGGTGTTACTGCCAAGATGTTGTTTGAGCTTCAAAAGATTTCCTCTCAGCTGAGTATCATCATTGGTTACCTGGATAAGAGAGACCCTGACACTGCTGCTGCTGATTCCACCTCCTCCGAACCATAATGTGGACCCTCTCTAGTTCCCTAGCCTATCTATCCCTACTTTTATAATTTCTGTTGTTTCTCTTGGATGCTAAGACTTTTTATGTTTTTTTGTTTTTTTCTGGCTGTGATCCCCACAACAATTATCTATAATATTAACTATCTTTTGCTTATGAATGGTTTGAGTTTCCATTGAATTTGTTCATTTGCTCTATGTTTTGCTTGATGATTGTTGACCTTTTGATGATGTCAAAAGGGGGAGATTAGGAAAAATGCAGAGATGCGTTCTATCCAGGAAATACAGAGGGAACTTTGGCTAAGGGGGAATATGTTGTTACCTCTTATGAGTAGGAACAATTGTGCATCTGTTAAGGGGGAACCATACAAGATTTTTTTTTTTGATCTATATTTCTATTGGTTTCTAGATGTGCATTTTTGTATAGGTTTGTCATCATAAAAAAGGGGGAAATTGTTGGAACAATGGTTGTTCCATGGTTTCTCTTAATTTTGATGATGACAAACTTAGTTGGTATAACTTGCTTCTACATGTAAATGTTTCAGGAAAACAGGTACATAGTCACGAGTGACGGAACATTGTAAGGAATGATGGAGGGAACGAGTGACAGATTTAGGAAGTGTGTATCGGAAGGAACACGTCTTTCTATTAATGGCAAGTTACCAGATCTTTTGCGAGCAATCTACTAAGAAGATACGACAGCTGTAGGCGGTTGCTTGAGGAGATCAAAGGAAGGATAAGATCAAACTTTACACGATCTTATCTAAAGAAATCCGAGATCATTCGGTTTTGGAAAGAATCGGCATTGTTGAGGATCCGAAATCACAAACAATACTTTCTCCTTATTGTGTGGGATTTGTTAAGTGGAAAATCTGCATTATTAGGCAAGAATTACGTATGAGATCAGACTTGACATTTCTTATAAATAGCTAGGTTATAGCTAGGGTTTAAGTGTGGTTGAAGACGACGAACTTGGAGAGAGTGCTTTTCAAGTGTACGAGTGTGTGGCTTTTTCCGGTGAAGAATCCACAAGTAAGTCAGTAGTTTACTTTGTCTTAGGTTTACTTTTAAGGTTGTAGAAGTCTAGTTGGTTGAACTTTGGTTGGTGCCGTAGTTACCAGGGAACTTGACTTGCCTTGTAACCGTTGAAACTTAATAAAAGTATTCTATTGAAAATCCTCTGAGAAGGAGTCTTAGAGGTAGAGGTTTTTTCTTTCTACGACTTGGTGGTCAGACATAAAGTTTTCCTCTCTAAATTCTGTGTTCTTATTGTTTATTTCCGCTGCCCAGGGAACATTACTAGTTCCCTGACTTGTTACTAACGCATCACGATCCAATACAACTTAGCCACTATTTTTTTATTCGTGATTTCTCTTCGTCTCAGATTTTTGACCCCCAACCCATATTCTAGATTACATATATTTTTCTTCTTTTACCAAAGCCCACCACGCCTCCAAAGTTTACAAAACTATCGTCTTTTCAATATTGATTTAGTCCAAGTGTCAGCAGTCCACTTTTGTTTTGAAAGTTTGACCCAATTAAGCACGGTTTATACAATTTCGAGTTTTGGCTCTAGGATTGGGTGTGGTTCATATATGATTGGCGCGGTCGCTTGGAAGTTTTCGAGGCTGCTGAAGATCCTTCATCCCGCGGAGGCAACGTCAGTAGTCCAATTCATCATATTGGTCCGCTTTTGACCTGAATGTTAAAAACTTTGATCTTTAAACCCTCAGGTCTCACACTACTTTCGTTCTAGTGCTTTTCGTTAAGTTGTACTTACCTTGTGTTTGCTCATTTTTGTCTGTCAGATCGGATCCCCGGGTAAGCAAGATCAATTTTGATGGTTAATTCTTCATCCAATTAGAATCAAATGCAAGTTCGGATTTACGTATAATATACGAGGTGTTGGGCCCCCCAAAACCAAGCCCAAAACCGATGTGCTAGAGATGCTAAGCCCATGGCAACAAGTATTAAACGACATAGGAGTAATTGCGGAGATCATGGCTAGTGGTGGAGTAATGGCGAAAATCATGGCCTTAGTGAATCTCCGAGTAACGGCCACGCTATTAAACGACACCAGCGACATCAACGGGAGGGGGATCCACCTCATAAACACCTACAACGGTCAAGAGAAAGGGAAGAATATAAGAGCTCACGAAGGGAAGAAGAAGCACTCACCGTCTTAAGCACAATCATACTCACAAGCTCCTAGGCATCTTTACTTTCATTGTGCTAGAAATCACATCACACTAATCCGTCTATTCTCTTGTAATTGAACGGAGGGTGGCAATAAAGCTATTATCATCAATTGATAAACAAATTGCGATCTTGATCCTACTTTCTTTCTTGTCCTTTACTATTCGTTTCATCTTGCTTAAATAGTATAACGTGTTACAACAGCTTTTTGGTTAGGCTTCCCTCATTGTAGCAGGTAACACGTTTACTTGGTCAATCTGCCCAAAACAATTGGTGCCCACCGTGGGGCCTAGCCAAAGAAGGTTGTTGAGAACCTTAAAATCTGTTAGCACAAGATGGAAGGCATTCATGCTACTTACAACCAAGTTGATGACGCTGAGAACCACGAGATTAACCAAGGGATCGACGGCCAACAGACCGGGAATGAGACAGAAGGGGGTGAGCACAATTCTAGAGATGGAAATGGCAATCCTACGACTTCCACGACAGCAGAACAAGGAGGAACAGTCGACTCCGACACCATCGCTGAACTCCGCGCGACTACGCTCACCCTAAGAAAGGATTTGGAAGATCAAAAGAACGCTCATGCCAAGTTCACCGAGGTATACGAAAAGCAAATCGAGACTTTAACTAATGAACGTAATCTGCTTCAATCTCACGTGTAATCAGCAATAAATCGGCAACGCGTTAACAGAGCAATGGATGGCGTCGCTCGACGATTGGACATGGATGATCCAAATCTTACAACCCTAGACGACACTAGGCCAATAACTGGCTATCAAGTAAATGGTAATTCTTTGAGGGCTGTTAGAGAAGATGTCGAGGTTACCCAATTACGGGAACGCCTCAAAGCCTTGGAGGACCGAATTACACAGGTCCCTGGGGCCCCACAACCGATAGCGGTGGAAAGACGGGATGGATACACTGATTCTCCCTTCGTACCCGCTATCGCGAGGGTGGATATCTCTCGAAAATATCACATCCCCGATGTACCCAAGTTAGAAGGGGTTACAGATCCGGACCAACACATAGCCGCGTTTAAGCAAGCTATGAATATTAGTACAGTTCCCTTTGATATGAAGGATATTGTCATGTGTCGTTGGTTCGGTAACACGTTATTTGGGCCTGCACTTAATTGGCATTCTCATTTACCCCTTGGGAGTATTTCATCTTTTGTTGAGTTGGTTGACAAGTTCAGGATAAGATTCGCAAGTAGTCGACATGCTAAGAAGCGCTCTAGCGACTTATATCGCATGGTCCAAAAGACCGACTTTCTTTGAAGGCTTTTTTAAATAGGTACAATGAGGAATTGGTCACCATAGAAGTATGCGATGCCGCTACAGCCGTAGAAGCGTTCCGAAGAGGCATTTCAACTAGTAACCCTGATCTTCATCTTGAATTGACTAAATATCCTTGCTCGAATTTCGATGAGGTATAGGTAAAAGCGTTGGCACACGTGCGATTAGAAGAGAATGACCTCTTCACCATCAAAACTACTAGTCCACACCGATCAGAACGCCGACAAGGACGACGGGAAACCATATACGTTCCATATCCTAGTTCCTCCCCTGCCAAGCCAACGGTAAACACGGCATTTGCTAGGTCAAACGAGCGATATGAAAACCCAAGGTTTCCTCCAAAGCTATCTCACTACAACTTTTGGGTAGACGCGACGGAGGTTGTACGAACTCTTAATGACATGGGGGATGCCGTCAAGTGGCCAAGAAAGAGCAACAAACCTTCACGCCAAAAAGAAAGTCCAGATGGTGTGATTTCCACTTCGATCATGGCCATAGGATGGACGAATGTATCGCTTTAAGGAAAGAAGTAAGTGAGTTGCTACGCAGGGGGTATATCAAGGATCTGATATTAGAAAGAGCAAGGGAGCAACTAGAACGCAGCAAGGGAAAGAACATTCCACCACCACCTCCCAAGCATACGGGAGTAATCAATGTCATCACTGAGGGATCCGAGGTTTGCGGTGTAACCTATTCTGCAGCCAAGAGGATTGCAAGGAATACCCGGAGAGAGGAGCCCAGAATTTCTGTTCGTAAGGGTCATGACGTGATGCCCATTACCTTCGATAAAATCGAAGAAGAGGAAGTTCATCATGATTGCTTGATCATTTCCTTATCAATAGAAAACTTTCTTGTTAAACGAGTGTTGATTGATAATGGAAGTTCTACTAATTTGCTTATATTGGATGCCTTGTACAACTTAGGTCTGGGTTCGGACGACCTCGTCACGAAGTCTACGACTTTGGTAGGCTTCACCGAAGAATCACGTAACACATTGGGGGAGATATCATTACCCACCATCGCGTGTGGGGTAAATTATCAGGTGAAATTCCATGTACTCGATTGTCCTTCACCTCTTAATGTTATATTAGGAAGGCCATGGATCCACGGGATGAAGGAAATTCCTTCGACCTATCATCAATGTGTGAAGTTCCCATCACCATGGGGAATACAAGAAATCAAGGGAGAACAGAAGATAGCAAGGGAGTGTTATTCCGTAACCATGAGGGCAACAACTTCGAAAACTCTGCAGATCAAGGGAGAAAAGAAATCGTCAGAATACCAATTAAAGGAATGTAAGGCTTTAACTTATTACGTGAAGCCGGAGACACCAGAACTCGAAGAGGTGGCCCTTGATCCACTTGATCCATCCAGGAAAATCAAGATAGGAGCAGATCTGGAGCCAACTTTACGAGAATAATTGGTTGAGTTCTTACGGTCCTACAATGATTGCTTGGCCTGGTCAAATGAAGATATGGTGGGAATTGATCCCAACGTGATCACACACGCGCTCAACGTTAATCAAAAAGTCCCACCAGTTAAACAGAAAAGGCGTAAGATCGCACCCGAACGAAATCAGGTAATAAATGATGAGGTAAAATCCCTACTCGAGTCTAGAAAAATTAGGGAAGTAAAATATCCCGATTGGTTAGCAAATGTGGTTGTCATAAAAAAGAAAAACGGGAAGTGGCGCATTTGCGTCGACTTCACTGATTTAAATAAAGCATGTCCCAAAGATTCATTCTCGTTGCCTCATATTGACGCAATGGTGGATGCAACGACGGGACATGAACTTTTAACTTTCATGGACGCGTTTAGTGGATATCATTATATCATGATGCACCCCGACGACGAAGAAAAAACTGCATTTGTAACAAATCAAGGGACCTATTGTTATAAGGTTATGCCTTTTGGATTAAAAAACGCAGGTGCTACTTATCAGAGATTGGTTAATAAGATGTTTTAGGAAAAACTGGGAGATACAATGGAAGTATACATCGATGACATGTTAGTCAAATCCTTGAAATCGAAATATCACATCCAGCATTTGGATGATGCATTCCAGATACTACGGAGTTATCAGATGAAGTTAAACCCGACCAAGTGCTCCTTTGGAGTTACGTCGGGCAAATTCCTGGGTTACATAGTGACGCAGAGAGGAATCGAAGCAAGTCCGGACCAGATCAAGGCGATAATGGAGTTACAATCACCAAGATGCATCAAAGACGTCCAGAAGTTGACATGACGAGTAGCAGCGCTCAACAAGTTCATATCCAGGTCATCGGACACAAACAAGTTATTTTACGACATTCTGAAGAAAAACAAGTCGTTTGAGTGGACAGAGAAACATGAAGAAGCTTTCAAGGAATTGAATGAATATCTATCTCAACCACAGGTTCTATCCAAACCCAAGCAAAGAGAAATGTTGTACGTCTACCTGGCAGTCACAAAGGTAGCCGTAAGTGTCGTCTTGATTCGAGAAGAAGATGGAAACCAGTTACCTATCTATTATGTAAGTAAAACTCTACTTGATGCGGAGACCAAGTACTCACCCGTTGAAAAACTCGTACTATCTTTGGTAATGGCTTCTATTAAGTTAAGTCCTTATTTTGAAAGTCACTTTATTACTGTGAGGACTAACTTTCCAATGAAGAGTGTTATGTCGAAACCGAAACTATCAGGTCGCTTGACGAGGTGGTTAATTCACCTCAACGAGTATGACATCACTAATTACGAGCCATGAACAACAATGAAGTCTCAAGCTTTGGCGGATTTTGTGGTTGACTTCACTCCTACCCTGCCAGAAGGAGTAAACCAAGAAATATTGCAGGTGGAAAGATCGATGAGCAATGGAAAATCGTTGATGCACACCGATGGAGCGTCGAATCAAGTAGGCGTAGGGCTGGGGGTAGTCCTAAAGTCGCCACAGAGGAATAGGATAGCCCAGGCTATTTGATGCACCTTCAAGGCTACTAACAATGAAGCAGAATATGAGGCACCCGTCGCGAGATTAATTATCGCAAAGGAATTGAACATGCAAGAAATCGAGGTAATATGTGATTCGTTACTTATTGTCAATCAAGTCACAAACTCGTATGTTGCCAGGGATTCGAAAATGAAGGCATACTTGGAGAAAGTTCAAGAAATTATCAAGGGCTTTAAGAACTTCGAGATAAAGCAAGTAACTCGAGATGCTAACGCGCAAGCCGACGTCTTAGCAAATCTTGGATCTGCGATTAACCTAAGAGAGTATGACAAGATACCATTTGTACACTTAGATGCACCTTCTATAACAAAAGAGGCAGACATGTTCGAGGTTCGGGATTCGAATGTAACTACTTCATGGGTAACACCTTACCTAAGATGGTTACGAGATCGAATTCTACCAGATGACAAAGAGGAAGCTCGACGAATCAAGGTAAAAGCTTCTACTTTCGCTATTAAGGATAACATCTTGTTCAAGTGGATGTTTTCAGGATTATACGCACGATGCGTGAAAGAAGAAGAAGTACAGAAGGTGTTACATGATATACATGACGGGGAATGCAGAAACCACACTGGGGGTCACAATTTGGCAACAAAAGCGAGCAGGATGAGCTACTATTGGCCCACCGTGAACAAGGATGCCGTTGAGTTCGCTCAAAAGTATGACGCATGCCAGCGTCACGGACCAATTCCACATCAACCACCAGAGTTGTTACACCCTATAACTTCCCCTTGGCCATTCATGAAGTAGGGAATGGACATCCTCAACAGATTCGGGACAACATGTTTACATATTAGCCATGACCGACTACTTTTCTTAGTGGATCGAAGCCGAAGCCTTCAAAGAAGTAAAGGATACACAAGTCATCTCCTTCATTAAGAGAAACATCCTCAACAGATTCGGGGTACCATCAACTATAGTGTGTGACAACGGATCTCAATTCATCAGCGAAAAAACAAGATCTTTTTGCCAGCAGTACAACATTCAGTTAGTGATGTGTACTCCGCGTTACCCTCAAGCTAATGGTCAAGCGGAAGCAAGCAACAAAGTGATCATAAACAACTTGAAGAAACGCCTTAAGGAAGCTAAAGGAAGATGGGCCGACGAGTTACCCCTTATTCTTTGGTCGGACCGGACGACTCCTAAGACCGCTATTGGGCATACACCTTTCTCACTAGTGTACGGATGTGAAGCTGTGTTACCGGTCGAGATAAGTTTGCCCATTGCCAGATATGGTCTTACTACTGAAGAGTCAAATCTAACCAACTTGTTCCATCGTCTAGATACAGTCGACGAGTTACGAGATGAAGCATCAATCCGTATTGCGGCTTACAGGAAGGGGGTAGCTTGGAGTTACAACAAACACGTTAGAGCAAAGGTGTTTCAAGTAGGCGATTGGGTACTAAGAAAGGTTTTCCAAAATACCCAAGAGCTGAATGCTAGCAAACTCGGAGCTAACTGTGAAGGACCGTATCAGCTCACAAAAGTCGTCGGGCAAGGAGCTTATGAATTGATCTCCCACGACGGGAAAGTGGTCCCAAGAAGCTGGAACGCGACAAATCTGAAACTCTACCATTTCTAAGGAAAACAAGTCGCGACACGGTATTGATTCATTACTTGATCTTGCTTATCAAATTCGCTTATGACATTTCATACACACGAAACAACAACAACACTATATAATTAACAAGGGACGCCTTGTGACGTTACAGGCCAAAACATAGGCCCTCGCCTTACAATCAGGCTATGATGTGCACACAACGACTAGTCACGAGATGCAAGAGACGAGAACACATGTTACGACTCTAGAGCAAGAGGAGTCTAACACAACATAGATACTTGTGTAATCAGCTCAAATTCTATTAATAAAACATGAGTACTTTACATCTTTAAGTTCTATCCTATTACACGTATCACTCTCTCTTAGCATCTTCTACAAAAGTGCTATTACAACATAACTTAGTCAAACATGAGTAACAATCTTCTCTCCAAACGTGTTGATCTCCATCCAGCAAGTGCGGCCTTCAAAACCTGTATCACTTGCAACATAGATAGACAAACAACATGCCATACAAACACGAAACAACATTCACGAAAAGCCCCTAAAAGCATAATGCTAAGGGTTAGAAAGATTGTTCACACAAACGGCCCTATAACAAGCGGCCCTAGAAAAAGTCAATGTTTTAAACCCCGACATGCAGGGGGTACCAAAAACTTAGAAGTTCATAAACAGAAGAAATGAAGTTATTCCTTAGAAACATCATCAAAAACCTTCAGATTCTCGGCAAGCTCCACATGGGCTACCTCCTTGGCAACGTGAGCAATATCATCTACCAGCGAGAATTTCTTGGTTGCGATCACTTCATCAGAGAACAAACTCTCAAATTGTTCTCTCTTGTGCACGGCATCCTATGAAGTATGTTTTCGGGCGGCAAACTCCTCTATCGTCTCCACACAAGCCCTACACGACCAATAATCAGCAGTATCCTCGATCTCTTTTGCGAGAGCGGCTACCTTCCTTGATGCAACTATGAATCTCTCCTCCCATTCCTTGGAACTCTTGGAGGCCTTCTCAAGAGCATTTGACAGCTCTTTAACTTTCTTCTCCAGAGCACTTTTCTCTTGCCCCAGGATAGTGCTCATGTCCTGCTCATGCTGCATGTTAATTTTGCTCTGAGCCAATTGACCAGGCTGGTCCTTGAAGGCCTCAAAAGCCGAAAGCGTAAGTTGAAAGCCTTGGAAAAAGTTGACGCGTTATATCATGAGCAAGAGGCGAAATGCGTAAACCAAAGTACGACAAGTTGCTAAAAGTCAGTAATCATACCTGCCATTGGGCAGCCAACATTTCGCCAAAGAACTCCGGCATGGAAGATCGACTTTTTGTACCTCGGGAACAGTTCACATGAAGAGGTATCAAGGAACTTAAGCACTTCTCCACCGCCATGTCCAGCGACATCATGGTACCAGGGAGATCATTCAGGTAGGAAGTGGCATTCTTCTTTGAGGAGGTGGTCTTAGGAGTGGTATCAACAACTTTCAGAGGAAGGGTTACCACTAGAGATGTATCTGATGTAGAAGTTGTCTCAGCTTTTCTCTTCTTCCGAGCCTCGACTCTTTCCATGGTCGACGGAGCAGCAGTGGATCGAGTGGTCCTTGAGCCTGGGAACATACGTGTCAAAAGAGCCACGCGAGCATAACGTGTTAGCAATAGTAAGAGAAGAAAAGCGTCAGAACTCACTTGACATTTCTGAATCTTCGGAACCAGCGAGATATTCCTTCACGATCATTGTATAAGATCTCTCCTCTGCCGGAAGGGCCTCAATGCGAGAGACAATCTGGGACGACACCTTCCGAGGTTGCAAAGAGGCAAAATTTACTGCATCCAAAAACAAACGCAGTCAAAAGTTAACACTATCACGAAGAAGTAAGAAGAAAAAAGCGGAGGAGATACTACATGTTGCCCGCCAACGAGGTTTTAGAAAGGAGGTATCAACCCCTAGAGAATACAATCTTACAAAGAAGAGCTTATCGGCCCAACCACGATCGAACTTTGATACGTCATAAACCAGGTCAGACTTGCCCTTTAGGGTTTTCAAAGTAAAACGGTCGAGGCCACCTTTGGAGAAAGGGTAGTTGCAGAGGAAATCAACAGTTTTGAAAGGGATTTCGTGAGAAGAATAGAGAAGATCAATAGCTAGCAAAAGCCTCCAAACTTGAGGGAGTATTTGGCTGGGAGATAGGTTAAGAGTGTTGAGAAAGGTGACTACTAAAGGGAAAAACGGAAAACGGTGGCCGATGCGGAAAGGGTACTCATACAAACATACCAGTCTTCATGAAACGAGTCTGCGCAAACACCTGAAGGAGGAAGAAAGATCTCCGCAGAAGAGGGATATCCGACAAAATAGGCAAAAACAGACGGTTCGAAGGAGGTACTATCTTTCTGATGGTAAGACATAAGGATGTTAGAAGAAGCGAACAAAGGAGGATCGATTGGCTCAAAACATTGTGGGAGAGGTTCGGGAGATGAAGTAGAATTAGCCATGGAAAATGGAAAGGAAAGAGAAGAATTGGAGAGTTGAAGAGTGATATTCGTGTTTTTAGTCTAGTTTTTAGTGTGTTTTCTTAGTTTGTTTAGTTTAGTTTTAGCAGTTTTAGAGTTAGTTTTGTGTGTTTTTGGATGAGTTTGCATATTCTGTGAGAAGTATGGAAGTGATATGCTCTCTTTAGTATAGGTTAACTCTTGTATTTTAGGCATGATTTGAGTGTGTTTAGGTTAGTTTTGAGCGTAATTGTATGAAGACCGAAGACACGATTTGAAGAATTGCAAGAGTTTTGAAGACAAGTGTTGATTTGGAGTTGTTTCGACGCCATTTTCTTGTGATGCATCGTTCGGGAGCTACGGTGATCGGATGAAGCTGAATTTGGTATCATTGGAAAGCTTAACTCGAAGAGCTACAATTAAAATTTTTACGGCGAGTTCAAATTCCAACTCTAAGTGGGTCGAAACCACCTCCGAAGTTGACACCAGAATGATGTCAGAAGACCCGCGCTCGCGGGTGGAAACCGCGCCTGCGGTTGAAGAGGGTTCCGCGGCCGAGGGGAGATCAATGGAGCCGCGCTCTCGGATTAAAACCGTGCTCGCGGGTGGCTGTGTTTCCGAAGCGCCGACTTTCTGTTTTATTTTATATTTTATCTATTTTTATATCTTTAGGTTTCGGTTGTTTTTCTACTATTTAAGCTTAGTTTCGTAGCAGACTTTATCATCACACATTATCTAGCATACTTTTACTTTTTAGGTTTTATTTTTCAGTTTTATTATGGAGAACTAATTTCCCTTGGAGTTTGTTTGATCAAGGAAGCCTTTTTATGTAATTCTTGAGATTCTGGTAACTTTTCTATCCCTTGGTTAATATCAAAACTCTTGTGCTAAATTTTATGATTATCAATTGATTTCTCTTGGTGCGCAACTTGTTGAATTTGATTGATATTCTATTGTTTGGATTAGTTTGATTGTTGTCTGTGCAATCTTATTTATCCTTGAAACAACTCTTTTCTATGACTGTGGACTAGAGTTGAGAAAGAGTGTTTGATTGTTATTTTATGCATGAGACTCGTAGCTTGATTGCATAATTTGATATCCTTCTATCCTTAATACTTTGCATGATTTGAATTAAGCGTTCTTGTTCATATCATAACTTCGCTTGGACCGTGGACAAGCGGAAATCTTTTATAAGGATTGGAATTAACCTGGGAATTAATAGAAAAGTGGATGAATTGATGATCGAATGATTAAAAAGGTGGAATTGATTGAACGAACTCTGCTTTCCTTCATTGATTTGATACTTTAATATTATTACTTGCTTAAAATCCCAAAACCCCCTGTTCTGTCTTTGTTGATTGTTCAGAACGCCGATTCTCTTGGGTTCGATCCTTTACTTGCATGCTATACTTGGTTTGTAGTTTAGGGTAATTTATTTTTGATCTTGGCACGACGACTTTACCCGAGTCAGGAAGCTACTCCGTTTTGTGTCTTTTTGTAGGCTTTGAGCTGGAAAGAGTGATTTTGGACTTGAATAGGAGTACTATGGTGGAGGACGGAAGAATATGAAGATAAGAAGTCGAAGTCCAAGTTTTGGAGTTGAAGAGTTGAAGAAGAGCAAATCCAGACTCGTTAACGAGGCTGTGAAGGGTCGTTAACGAGGCTTAGAGATAGAATTTTTTGAGAGATCTTTGTGATGTCAACCGACCCTGTGCGGAAATCTATCTCGATAATTCCGTATCGGTAGGGCTTTTAATGAGTCTTAGGGTTATTATATTTTATGTTTTATGTCTTGTTATCTTTTTAGATTATATTTCTATCTTTTTAGAGTAAGTTTCTATCTTTTAGGTAAGTTTTTATCTTCTAGCCTTTTTATTAGATAGCTTTATTAGTATAAATACCCTTCTTTTCTAGCTTAGAAAGGGGGGTTGGAGGAGAGACGAATTTGATTTTCTCTAGGAAGGCCGAACACGAGAGAAGTCGAGTGGGAAGATCATCGAGCCAAGGTCGATCGAGAGAGAAGCATTGGGTCGTTAATTGGTTCGTTTGCTCGTTATTGTCTTGTTTGTTTTCGGTTTCTTCGGGATATTGTGAGACAATATTTTTCCTAGCAATTTCAAATAAGGTTGTTCTGTTTTCAAGGTTTTCTCTTATTGAAGTTGTTTACTTTATTACTATGAGTAGTGAGTAGTTTTCCTATCTAGGGTCGGGGTTGAAACCCGGCATAGTTATGCATGTTTAATGAGTAAGTTGATGTGTTGAATGCCTTTTATCTATTTTAGATTGATTGTTGTGCTTATGCCTAGACAATAGTCGAAGTAATTTGAGTTTTTAAACTTGATCGAAAGAGAAAGTTATTAACTTGAATGTTGATATTGTTCGATTACGAAAGTTTCGAGCTTTGGATCCAAAACAAGTGATTGAGTGAATTGATTTATGAGAATTGATTGATTTGCTTGCTAATCAGCGAAAGTTGATGAATTTATCTTTTTAAAGGCATGATCTTTATCTTCTTACGAGTTTATATGCATCACTGTGTTGTGGTAAGCCTTGTCCTAGGTTTTTATTCCTAATTGAGTTTGTTTTCGGTATACTCGTTATTCAGATTCGTTGCCTTGGTACCGAACTTGAGTTTTTATTCGTTAATCTGCATTCGTAGTGTATCCAGGTTCGTTAACGACCCTGACAAAGTCGTTAACGAGGTTGGTCGTAGGTGTTTTGTTTTGCTTTGCTTTGTTTCGTTTTTAGTAGTTGATAGACAAACAACAGTGCTTCCCGTGGAACGATCCTGACTTCGCTATACTCAGTGGGGACTTGACTTATAAATTTATTTCTTGTCCAGTTAGTCAAGAAAACACCCGTCAACAAATTGGCGTCGTTGTCGGGGAGGCAACAGTTTGTGTGTTTATCTTGGGTCTAGGAATAGCCCGGCCCCGTTTTTTGTTTTAATTTCGTTTTCTTTGTTTGTTTTCTCAGCGTATGTCAGCTGGACGTCGAAGGCTCGAATTTGACAACACCGGTTATTATTTAGAACCCGAACGTTCCCTGCATCGTAGACGTAGAGAAAACCAAGCCATGGCTACACAGGAAGAGATGGCTCAACGAATGGAGGAACTCCAAAGGCGGATGGAGGCGTTACAAGCTGATCGAGATGCCGCCACTGCCGAGGCTGAACGTCAACGAGTCAACAGTGCTCGTTTACAAGAAGGGCTTAATGCCTATCTGAGGAATGCCAAGCAATATATGCACCCAGAACTGAAGGTGCCAGAGTCTCCAATTGTGCTTCCGGAGATAGAGAAACCTTTTGAGATTAAGTCACAATTTATATCCTTGATTAAACGGGCTCAGTTTGAAGGGAAACCTACTGAGTATTCCGAGAATTTTTCGAGACCAAGTATGGGGTCTCTTGTCTATTGATTTTTGTGGATCTTATCTTGGAAAATTCGTCTTTTTTAGGTCCACATCGCAAGTTCTAGCCGAGTTGCAACCCAAGCCCAAAAGAAGAAGAGGAATCAACGGTCCCCATCTCCACCCCGCATGGACAACGTGATTTTGCACACTCAAGGACAAGCGGACCGCTACAACGCCATATTAGACAAGGACCACTACACTAGGTGGTTCTCGAGGTCGAGTGCTAAGCAAATGGGGCTTTATGACGATGTCAAGGAGGCCTTTTCTATTCTCGGCGTGCCTCACTTGTTGAAGAAAGAAGCGGTACCACACTTCCCGACTCTCACATCCGAGTTCCTCGCCATTCTTGAGACAAGATTCCCGACGAAGACTTCGGCCGGACGGATCAGATTCAGGCTCGGCAATGTCAGTCACGAGTATACAATGGCGGAGTTCAATGGTATTCTTGAGCTCCCAAATCCATCTCGAGATTACAGTCTCAAGGATTACAAGGTGACAAGGACTTGGAGCTATATTACCGGGGAAGTAGAGCCTTCCGCTGCAGCACTATCCGGGGCAAGCATCATCAACCCCATTTTCCGGATCATTCTGCGAGTCCTAGCTGCTACTTTTTGGCCCAAGAGAGAGTTGAACAGGCCAACAAGGATGGAAGTTGCATGCCTCCGCACCATCCTTTTTGAGGAACCCGCCCCATTGAACTTGGGATATGAATGGCTATACTATGTTGAGAAGTCGATCAAGTCAAAGGAAGTATGGTGCGTGAATTTGGTTAGTCTCTTGGCAACCAATCTTGGAGTTGATCTATCTCTCTACACGCCATCCCACGCCCAACTGCTCAACATAAACTATTGGTTTAGCTCCGGTATTTTCACTCAGACCGAGGGAGGGTTTACTACAAAAGTTCAAGGCCAAGATGTTATACCCACCCTGGCTAAATTGGAGCTACTTTATGTACCAAACTGGTACGAGGCATGGACAGGGCATGCGTTCCCATTAGAGCCCACACCGCAAGATGAGCTGACGCTTCGACCATGTGAGTCCAGGTTCGAGAGGGAGGAAGAAGCTATGGACG
The DNA here is from genome assembly GCA_964016875.1 of Fallopia convolvulus. Taxonomy (NCBI): domain Eukaryota; kingdom Viridiplantae; phylum Streptophyta; class Magnoliopsida; order Caryophyllales; family Polygonaceae; genus Fallopia; species Fallopia convolvulus. The sequence continues at coordinate 33,397,196 of OZ024733.1, forward strand.
AAGATGATAAAGAGACTGAGGTAGCTATCGAGGTTGCCACTGAAGAGCTCGACCTTGGGGATGATGGCCTCGACACTGAAATTATGGGCAACAATATCTTCGTTAACGAACCCGCCAGGGTCGTTAACGACCACTTCGAGGCTTCTATCGATGCTACTACCGAGGGCCACAGCGTCGGTAACGACCCCCCGCAGCAACCTACCGAGCCACATTCTTATGGTCTCATGCCTTACAATCCGGTATTTTATCACGACCACTTCCAGCCCCACTACCAACCACCTCCTCATCCCGAGTACACTGGATCGAGTATCCCGCCTCCATGGGCTGAAGATCTTTCATCTGATCAGATGCAACAACTTAACCTTCAATAGACACATATTCACCAGAGGATGGATAGATGGGAGAGTGTCTATTTTGCTCGCATGGCGATGGATGATGCAAGGCATCAACAGAGGAAGGTGGATGATGCAGAGCGCTGGAGGACAATGTATGACTTCATGAGGAACTTCGAGCAACAGTTTCCACCACCAGGGCGCTGATTCAGTCTGAGTGTTTCTTGTTTGCTTTCAAGATCTTGTAAGTTTTTCTTTTGTTTTGTTTTCTTTTTTGTTTTTTCTTTTCTATTCTTTTCTTCAGCTTATTTTTATTACAACGGGGACACTGTAATTTTAAGTATGGGGTGGGAAAGGGTAGAAAGGTTGTGTTTTGTTTTTGTGTTTTAAGAAGTTTTTTCAAAAAAAAATTGAAAAAATTTTGAAAAAAAAAAGAGTTTTAGAATAGATAGATACCCTTTCTTATAGTTCTATGATAGTAGTTGCTGGCATGATTATGTAATTCCATGCAAGCATGTCTTTGGTAGTATAGCCTGATTCTTGTTATGAAGTTGTTTTATGAAGGAATAGCATTTGATGAAATTGAGCATATATACTTTTTAGCATAAGTGACTGCAATCCAACAAAATTGTTACCTTGTGAGATATTTTTGGCTTTATAGGGACATCATAAAATCCCTCTTCTTTTCTTGTGTGATTTACTCTCTTTATCATATTATCTCTTGGAATTGTGATGATTATCTATTACTTGAGACCTATATAAGATTGTTAGTTCATTATTTGTGAAGATCATATGATAGAGAACTTTTTTCATAAGCCCTACTTATCCATATCCACCCTTCATTATTCCTCTTTTTGAAGCCAATTTGAGCCTTTTAGCCTTTATTTTTAGCTCCACAAAATTATTCCCTAGGCGAGATAAGCTTGACCCTATCCGGGGATTAGGACTTAGTATTGGTTACTATGGATTGTTTTGTTGAGTGAGATATTGTGATTAGTTTGAAATTTAGGGATTGTTGGGAAGGGTAGATTGGAAGTCTCTTGTTTTATTTTGTAAAAAGAAAGATCTCTTGGTAAGAAAGCATGCACAAAAAAGAAGTTGGTTGTTGAGGAAAAAAGGTGAAGAAAGTGTACACGATGAAGCTCGTTAGCAACCCTGCTCGTTCGTTAACGAGGCTGCGCAAAGAGAAAAGAAAAAGAGCTGGAAGGAATAAGAGATAAAGAGAAGAAAAAAAAGAAGAAAAGTAAGATGTGCATTTGTGTTTAAAGATAAACCAGAGATTCTTTTGAGCTGTTTTATGAGACTTTCTAGGATTGGTTGGGTGAGTGAGAGAGAAAGTGCATAAAGAAGAGTGAGTTTGGTATTTAATCTTATGAGAGTTTTTTGGATGTATGTGAGTTTTTAGGAGTCTTTGATTCCCGAATATTATTAGTACCACATAACCAAAATATTTCCACGCCTTATCGTTTTTACCAAGCCCAATTACAACCCGGCCGAATGGAAGCTTCTATGAAGTTTTTCATTGAGCCTAAGTTTCTCTTGATGATTCTTTGCTTGTTTTGACAAATCTTAGGTGGAGAGTTTGGTGATATAAGTTCCAATTTCTATGAGTTTTTGTATATAAGATGAGTTGAGAGATTGAATTTATAAGCCCAAACACTTGAGAGTTGAGTGAAACACATATATCCCTTGTGAGGTTGGGTTGTATTTTCTTATGTCTATTTAGTGCATATATGTGTGATGACATTAATAGTCATTTGCTATTTTCTTTTATGTGTTGAAGTTGTTTTTTTTTAGAGGATGGCTATTTACTTGATGAGTATGATTGTTTGGTTTTGATTATTGTTTAGTAATTGCTTGAGGACAAGCAAGTCTAAGTATGGGGTATTTTGATATTCGTGTTTTTAGTCTAGTTTTTAGTGTGTTTTCTTAGTTTGTTTAGTTTAGTTTTAGTAGTTTTAGAGTTAGTTTTGTGTGTTTTTGGATGAGTTTGCATATTCTGTGAGAAGTATGGAAGCTACTCTATTTTGTGTCTTTTTGTAGGCTTTTAGCAGGAAAGAGTGATTTTGGAGCTGAATTGGAGTACTATGGTGGAGGACGGAAGAATATGAAGATAAGAAGTCGAAGTCCAAGCTTTTAGAGTTGAAGAGTTGAAGAAGTCCAAGGTTTTGGAGCTGAATTGGTCGTAGGTATTTTGTTTTGTTTCGTTTTTAGTAGTTGATAGACAAACAACAGTGCTTCCCGTGGAACGATCCTAACTTCGCTATACTCAGCGGGGTCTTGACTTATAAATTTATTTGTTGTCCAGTTAGTCAAGAAAACACCCGTCAACAAAGAGACGTACCTGGGAACCGAAAAGAGCAGACGAAGTCGTAATGATAATCTGAAGGGCTTTAAATAAGAAGTGATGGGACGTGCTTTGCGCGCTACAACTTCCAAGGCATAAATCAAAAACCCTAAAAATTTCGGAGGGAATTTTCTCGGGTTTTTGAGGGGGTATTGTTGGGCCCCCCCAAAACCAAGCCCAAAACCGTTGTGCTAGAGACGCCAGGCCCATGACAACAAGTATTAACGGGCATAGGAGTAATTGCGGAGATTATGGCCAGCGGTGGAGTAATTGCGAAAATCATGGCCTTAGTGAATCTCCGAGTAACGGCCACGCTATTAAACGACACCAGCGACATCAACGGGAGGGGGATCTACCTCATAAACACCTACAATGGTCAAGAGAAAGGGAAGAATATAAGAGCTCACGAATGGAAGAAGAAGCACTCACCGTCTTATACACAATCATACTCACAAGCTCCTAGGCATCTTTACTTTCATTGTGCTAGAAATCACATCACGCTAATCCGTCTATTCTCTTGTAATTGAACGGAGGGTGGCAATAAAGCTATTATCATCAATTGATAAACAAATTGCGATCTTGATCTTACTTTCTTCCTTGTCCTTTGCTATTCGTTTCATCTTGCTTAAATAGTATAACGTGTTACAACAGCTTTTTGGTTAGACTTCCCTCATTGTAGCAGGTAACACGTTTACGTGGTGAATTTGCCCAAAACACGAGGGATTTGTGTATAATAACATAAATGAAGGGATAATATTACGTTTGTTGATTACAAGACTTTGCAAGGGTTATGGCAAGGCGAGCGGAGGGTCTGCCTGAGCACTTCAATCTTCGAAAAGGGACAGATTTGCGGTGCCTGCAAATCTGTCCCTTTTCGAAGATTTGCCTGAGCACCTAAACCCTAAACCCCAAATTCCAACTCGAAGGGGGTCAAAACAGCCTCTGAAGTGTCGCCTGAATACTGAACCGAGGCAATTGCGCGGGATGGCACATTGCACGGCCGCGCTTTTGGGCAAACCGAGCAATCTGGGAGTTTTACGCGGACGACATTGGGCCGAAAGTTTTGGGCTTGGTTCTTGGTTTTGGGCCTATATCTTGTCCGAGTATGCTTAAGGATAGATTTGTTTCAGGGTTATTTTGGAAGACATATATAAATCTTATGTTAGTTTATTTTTCTAATAACTTTTGATCAACTTTTGGAGGCTAGGTTTTTTCTCTCTTGAGGCAGACTTTGAAACCTTTGTAAGCTTTTCTTAATTTTAATTATGCATTGCTAATTCTATTGTGTTTGACTAGTTATTGAAATCACAAATTGCGTATTATTGTGAGGTTTGATTGATTCTCATCAACTTGAATAGGTTTTATTCCCTGTGCTTAATTGAATCAGAATTATTCTAGGGTTTTGTTAGATTGATCACCTGATAGAATTTCTAGGTTAATTTACAACTAATCTGATTGATGCCCGTTCGGGGTTGATTAGATAAAGTAGCATCTATAATTGTTTAGACCCGTTCGGGCTATTCAGTTGTAGAAGGGAATAAATCCACAAATAACTTAGATGTCTGTTTGCTCTAAGTGTTTGTTTCTATTGATAACTTGACTCGTAAAGCTGTCGTTTAATTGAATTTAGACGTTGTTTTAGGTTGTTAAATGATTAGGGTTGTTTAGACTATTAGTTCTTTCAACTAGATTTGAAGTTTGGGTCATAATCCTTAGTAGGAGTATAATCCACGGTAGATTATTCAAGTGAATTGAGAATCAGGAGAATCGATGATCAATAAGCATATCTATGATGGATGTAACTAGTTGAACACACTTTTCTCATATTTGTTAAACTCAATCATATTTGCATTCTTAGTTAGTTCTCAATTTTGCATATTAGATTAGAATTTCAATCATTACAACACCCCTTATTTGGTTACTTGGCACACAAGTAAAAGCATAAATACATAAGTCCTTGTGGGATCGACCCTTACTTGTCGCTCTACTTAGTTGGTTAAGTTAAGGATTCTTTGATAGGTATTAACGACCACTGAAAATACCTCATCAAATTTGGCGCCGTTGCCGGGGACTCGTCGCTATTTGTGTTTTTACTTTTGTGCTATTCTTGGTGTTGTGAACCTATCTTACGGTTCATAACACCCGTGCTACTAATCTATGGCTTTGTTCAATTATAGACAGCTGCAGGATGAACACTTCCATGACTATTTTTCAAGATTTCAAGACCATGTGTTTGAACTTGGTGCTTGGGGATTACAATATAGTGATAGAGAGGTGAACATGGGAGTTATCCATGGCATGAATTTTGAGACAAGAGGGTTGGCCGACTACATGAGCAATGAGAGACTTTTATTTATGGGACCTGAGGAATGCTGGGATTTCTTATGTTTCATGAGCCATCAAAGCTTTCTAGTTGAGTCATCTTCACAACCACCCCAGTCGGTTGATAAGTCTCTTGAGGATATAATCAGGGATATCTCAAAAGGGGCGGATACTATAATCTAGGAGCACTGTGAGTCTTGTTCTTCATATTTTCATTCCACAATCTCATGCCCTTTTGAATTGTGTGAAAGGAGAGGTGAAATCACATTGGAGTCAAACGTTCATGAGTCAAACACTCAGATTCAAGTTGAGGAGCAATCTACTACACTTGATGTGGGTTATGAAGATGAATTTGATGTCCAACATGAATTCACACCTATAAGGCAAGTTGAGCGGATCGTCACAGAGCCAAGGGAAGTTTGTGCAGGCATAGAGATTCTTACAGAGCCTAGGGAGCCTGAGTCATATTCACCCATGTGGAGTAAATTGCTTGAGGGTTTTGTGGTTTTGGAACAAGACTCTTTTGTCGACCATGATGACTTCTTTGCTGATGAAGTAGACAACCATGAGGGAGAAAATCAACATGATATACCTGTTAAGGTTCCCGCTGTCATGGTGTGCCCTATGTTAGGCCTTGACATCCCTTGCTTCAGTTTCCCCACCTTCTCACATCAGGAGCTTATGGAGTTCCAAGATGAGGAGCCAAGTCTACAACACAAGGTGGAAGATGGAGAATCTATGGAGTTCATCATCATGGATAAAACTGGTATTGCTGACAAGTGCTTTGATTCATACTGTAGGTATTTTCTAAAGCCACCACTTATGCTGAATTTATTTGAGCAAATACCATTTCATGCCAACTGGGCACACATGTTTGATAAATTAAAACGATCTTTGAATGTTATATTATGCTTAATTGATTTATCAATGTGTTACTTATGCTTTTCTGAGATGTGTGCACAGGGCTTTGACAGGTTATTAAGGGCATTGACAATGTCTAATCTTATCAAATCATGCTAAATGTCAAGCTAATGACATTAAACAAGCGCTTCTTGGGAGGCAACCCAAGGCTTAGAGTAGTTTTGTTTTTCAGTTTTAATCTTTTGCTTTTTAGGTAGTTTTTGGTGTCTGTTAGATACCCTAGGTCCGAAGATTGATAACCCAAAGAAGCCTTCACCACCACCGTCGGATTACCATCTTTACCCGGATGACTAGAGATCTTTGTGAGTATTTCTCTTATCTTTACTTTTTATTATACTTTGGGGACAAAGTATCTTTTAAGCATGGGGGAAGGGAATTACTTGTTTGCATTGCATGGAGTTGCATTAGTATAGGGCATTAGTTTAGGTCATATTTAAAGTTTTGCATGCATTGATTAAATTTTGAAAAAATAAAAAAAAATCAGAAAAATTCGAAAAAATACAAAAGTATTGCATTTAGGTTCTTATTTCCCCATTGTTTGATTCCACTTGTGTTTCGATGCTAAGTGTAAGTCCTAACCCATGATTTGCATGATATGCTGAAGTTGATATGATATGAGCATGATCATTGATTAATTACTTTGACTATAGGATGGAGCATGCATTTAGCTTGAGTATTTGATTCATTCTGAAGTTCTAGACAACAATTTGCCTTGTGAGATTTATTTGGCCTTTCATGATTATATTTGTTTTCTACATTCTTGAGTGTATCACCATGATTATCTAGCTCTAGAACTTGCGTTAATACTCTTTTTCAAGGCTGTTTTATATGATTGAATGCATGACATTAAAATGATTGAGGCAATGTTTCTTACAGTCTATTATTTTCTTTCCTACCATACAAGATCCATGTTCTTGATACCCTATTTCTTTTGAGCTTTAAGCCCATTTTTGATAGCTCCACAAAATTTTCCTAGCCTAATAAGCTTGACCCATCCGGGATTTAGGACTTTAGGTTGTGTTTTTGTTTTGTGTGAGTTATGTATAAGTATGGGGGAGTTGGAAGAAAGGTGGAAAAGAGGAAATACAACTCTTGGTTGCTAAGTGAAAAGAAAAAAATGAAAATGAAAAATTATGTTGTAAAAAAAAATTGTGTACAATTGTAAGTAGTCTTCATTAGTATGAAAGAAAGAGTTGAAGAAGAGGCAAAGAAAGAAAGAAAAAAAAGAAGGAACAAAGTGTATAAAAGTGTGTATGGAGTTGAGAAAGAAAAGTTTGGGAGAAGTAAGAAAAGAAAGTGTTGAATTTCGGTTTAGGATTAGTTCTTTATCCCGGATTTAGCACTACAAGCCAAATATGATCCCTTACAAATTTCTCTTTACCTTGACCCCATTACATCCCTTAAAAAGACCTCATGATTTTTGTTATGTATTTAATCCCCAGCGGTGGAGATTTAGAACTCTGATGCAAGCTTATGGTAGTCTAGTTTTCATGGTTGATTTTGACTAAAACACATACCTTTAAACACTTGAGAGTTTGAGTACAAACACTTTTACCTTGGTGAGGTCTAGAATGAATGAATGGTCTTTGTTCTTTGCTTGTTATAATGCATGCTATGAAGTCTTGGTCAGGTTTTAATTATATCTTGAAAAGCTCGTTTGATTATGAGATGGATGCATGATTGTATTTCTATGGTGTGATTTGGATTTATGTCTTGCTTGAGGACAAGCAAGGGTTAAGCATGGGGGAATTTAATAGCTTGCATTTAGGTAGTGTTTAGGATGAATATTTATGTTTATATTACATGGTTTTAGCTTAGTTTAGCTTAGTTCTTAGGTTTTTAGGTTTTCTAGGAAATTCGGGTTTTGTGCTTGTTTTGTTCGGTTTTGCAGATCTTTAGATAAACAAACATGAACGGGATGGACCTTAGATGATTGTGGTGGAGTTTTATGAAGCTTAGAATGATACAAGTGAAGATTAGAAGAGCTAAGGACCAAGATCTTGAGGGATAAAAACGCTTAAACCCAGGCTATGCATTGGAGTTCTTGTTTTGACACCTCTATCTTGCAATGCTTGGTTTGGGAGCTACAGTGGTCGGATGAAGCTAAATTTGGTATCACTGGAAAGCTAACTTGAAGAGCTACAATCCATATTTTTACTCCGAGTCCAAATTCCAACTCGAAGGGAGTCAAAACAGCCTCTGAAGTGTCGCCTGAATGCTGAACCAAGGCAATTGCGCGGGATGGCACATTGCGCGGCCGCGCTTTTGGGCAAACCGAGCAATCTGGGAATTTTACGCGGACGACATTGGGCTGAAAGTTTTGGGCTTGGTTCTTGGTTTTGGGCCTATATCTTGTCCGAGTATGCTTAAGGATAGATTTGTTTCAGGGTTATTTTGGAAGACATATATAAATCTTATGTTAGTTTATTTTTCTAATAACTTTTGATCAACTTTTGGAGGCTAGGTTTTTTCTCTCTTGAGGCAGACTTTGAAACCTTTGTAAGCTTTTCTTAATTTTAATTAAGCATTGCTAATTCAATTGTGTTTGACTAGTTATTGAAATCACAGATTGCGTATTATTGTGAGGTTTGATTGATTCTCATCAACTTGAATAGGTTTTATTCCCTGTGCTTAATTGAATCAGAATTATTCTAGGGTTTTGTTAGATTGATCACCTGATAGAATTTCTAGGTTAATTTACAACTAATCTGATTGATGCCCGTTCGGGGTTGATTAGATAAAGTAGCATCTATAATTGTTTAGACCCGTTCGGGCTATTCAGTTGTAGAAGGGAATAAATCCACAAATAACTTAGATGTCTGTTTGCTCTAAGTATTTGTTTCTATTGATAACTTGACTCGTAAAGTTGTCGTTTAATTGAATCTAGTCGTTGTTTTAGGTTGTTAAATGATTAGGGTTGTTTAGACTATTAGTTCTTTCAACTAGATTTGAAGTTTGGGTCATAATCCTTAGTAGGAGTATAATCCACGGTAGATTATTCAAGTGAATTGAGAATCAGGAGAATCGATGATCAATAAGCATATCTATGATGGATGTAACTAGTTGAACACACTTTTCTCATATTTGTTAAACTCAATCATATTTGCATTCTTAGTTAGTTCAATTTTGCATATTAGATTAGAATTTCAATCATTAAAACCCCCCTTATTTGGTTACTTGGCACACAAGTAAAAGCATAAATACACAAGTCCTTGTGGGATCGACCTTTACTTGCCGCTCTACTGAATTGGTTAAGGTAATGATTCTTTGATAGGTATTAACGACCACTGAAAATATCTCATCACCTATGCCCTTAGGGCAGAGGTTAAAAAAACTGTTACTAAAATTATACTATAAGATACAGTTGGTTATAGAGATTGTGTTTTGTGTAAAGAGAAGCTTAATATTATTGATGAGTAGAAGAGACTATATATACAAGAGTACATAGCATAGCAAGCATAAAAAGAAGCCCTAGTACAAATAATATCCATACATAAAAGATAAAATAATAAAGTAGAAGGAAAGATTTTATTCTAAGATATATCAATATCCCCCGCAAGTTGGACGTCCGATCAGAGAGGCCGAGCTTGGAGAATAAAGAAATGAACTGCGGTCTTCCTAGAGGTTTAGTAAGAATGTCAGCAAGTTGATCTTTAGTGGAGACGTGCGACACCCGAGGAGACTTAGCCTGAACTTGCTCACGGACAAAATGATATGCTTAGGCGATGTGTTTCATTCTTGAGTGAAAAACTGGATTCGAGCTAAGAAAAGTAGCCCCAATGTTATCACAATATATGACCGGCTGAGAAGGCAATTGAATTCCCATTTCAACCAGGACAAAAGTGACCCAAATAAGCTCCGAACAGGCGTCTGCAAGAGCCTTATATTCGAACTCCGTGGAGGATCGAGAAACCGATTTTTGTTTGCACGAGCTCCAAGAAATTGGGGTAGCACCAAAATAAATGAGATAACCTGTTGTAGAGACATAATCATCCTTGTCACCTGCCCAGTCAGCATCTGAGAAGCCATGTAACTATAGAGAAGAGTGGGCTGAAATACATACACCAACAGAAAGCGTGCCACTAAGATAACGTAAGATCCGTTTCAATGCTTCCCAATGAGTTGCAGTAGGAGCTTGCATGAATTGAGACAACTTATTGATTGCAAAAGCCACATCTGGACATGTAAGACCCAAATACTGTAAACAGCCAACAAGCATAGGATAGTCGGATGGTGAAGGAAGTGGTGACCCAGAGAACCGAGAGAGTGAAGCATGCCCATCAAGAGGTGTGGAGACTATTTTAGCCGACTCCATGCCTGCCTTAAGCAAGAGATCCTGAATATACTTGCGTTGAGACAAGAAGAGACCAGACGATGAACGAGTGACCTCAACTCCAAGAAAGTACGAGAGTTCAACACGATCCATAAGAGAGAACTGTTGTGCTAACATGGCAAGAAGCCGGTTGACAAAAGAGAGATCATTGCCAGTGACAATAATGTCATCGACATACACCAGTAAGTAAACCATGTGACCATTATGACAGTAGATGAATAAAGATGCATCATCAAGGGACGCACGAAACACAATTTGAAGTAGAAAAGCCTTTAGTTCATTGTACCAAGCCCGAGGGGCCTGTTTGAGACCATAAATGGCCTTGTGAAACTTACACACATGAGTCGGAACCGCATTAACAATGAAGCCAGGCGGTTGAGACATAAGAACATCTTCGAAGCGTACCTTGCAAGAACGCATTATCGACATCGAGTTGGCGAAGTGACCATCCACGAGTGACGGCTATAGTGAGAACGAGCCAAATTGTTACCGGTTTTACAACCGGACTGAAAGTCTCAGTATAGTCCCATCTTGGGCGTTGATAAAAACCCTTGGCAACAAGACAGGCTTTGTACTTGTCAATTGAACCATCTGGCTTGTATTTGATTCGAAACACCCACTTACATCCAACCAAAGTTTGATTTGGAGAGAGAGAGACGAGAGACCAGGTGTTATTGGCTCGAAGAGCATCAAACTCCGATTCCATGGCAGCCCTCCACAAAGGATCTTTTAAGGCTTGAGTAATAGTTCTGGGTTCGGTTGGGCTAGAGAGTTGAGCTGTTGAGCAGTAAGGTTGAGTTTTTGAATTGGCTTGAAAATGTTATTTTGAGACCTAGTTACAACCCCACAATCAAGAATATGATTAGGGTTTTGAGGGTGGGGATTAGGGTTAGGGTTTAGTGGGCGTGGATTAGGATTAGCGTGTGCCGCAGGTGGGGCCGAAAAATTAGGGTTAGGGTTTGCGGCTGGGGAAGGCGCGCCCGAATTAGGGTTAGAGTTTGTGGCGGGGGAAGGCATGCCCGGATTAGGGTTAGGGTTTGCGGCGGGAGGGTGCACGAGTGAGGGCGTGTGCGGACTCGAGGTGGCTGAGGTTGGCGACTGGTGTAGAGATTGAACACTAGTTGAGGTGGCAAGGGGACGAAAAAGTCAGCCCAATCATCACCAAGCTATGTTTGATTAGGGTTTGCATGCGGAGGAAGTTTTCTGTAAGGAAATTCAGTCTTAATAAACTGAACATGACGAGAAGTGTAAATGCGTCGGGTAACCGGATCAAGGCATTGATACGCACTCTGAGAGGAGGAATAGCCAATGAACACGCACGGAATGGACCTAGGCTCGAGTTTGTGCAAGGCATAGGGCCGAAGCCACGGAAAGCAAAGGCAACCGAAGCACTTTAGTTTACTATAATTTGGAACATGACCAGTGAATTTTTGAAAGGGTGAAAGGAGATTTAGAGCGGGTGTAGGAAGATGATTAATGAGATAGACACTGTAAGCAAGGCATGAGGCTAATGATCGAGCGGAATGCCTGAAAACATAAGGAGAGACCAGTTTCGACAATATGTCGATGGCGTCGCTCAGACAAACCATTGTGTTCTGGAGTATGAGGAGGAGAGGTGAGGTGAGTGATGCCAGTCGAACTTATGAAAGGACGAAGGACAATATATTCGCCTCCATTGTCGGAGTAAAGGACCTTGATTTTATGATTAAAGAAATTTTCAACGAGTGACCGAAATTTGATAAAGACATACTGTGTTTTGGATTTTAGTTTGAGAGGATAAAGCCAAACCAACTTAGTAAAATGATCCACAAAGATAACATAATACTTGAAATCATCATACAATAAGATCGGGGAAGTCCAAACATCGGAATAAATGAATTCAAGAGGATAAGTGGAACAAATTGTAGAAGTAGTGAAAGGAAGCTTATGACTTTTATTAATATGACATGAAGTACAATCAGATTGAGAAAACAAAGAATTGTCTAAATTGAACTTTTTGTGGATAAACTGAAAAATAGCTGAAGACAGATGCCCTAGTTTGTGATGCCAAGAGGCGGCCGGAAGTTGACGACGTGCAGAAAAGGAGACCGGGGGTGACGTAGGCTAGACATAAACACCATCAATGCAAGGACCACTAAGAATGGTAGAACCCGTTTGGATATCCTTCAGAAGAAAACAATTGTGTAAAAAAACCATATCATAACGAGTTTCAATAGTGAATTTAGAGACTGACAGAAGATTCTTAAAGCGTTGGAGAGGTGAAATTGTTTAGAAGGAGAGGAAAGAGTGAAAGAACCAGAGTGCGTAATTTTCAAACCTTGACCATTACCGACATAGACTTCGTCAGGACCAGTGTAGGGTTGATGGAGGGCTAAGTTGGCGAGATCATTGGTGAGGTGATTGTTGGCTCCAGTATCAACGAGCCAGCGGGAGGGACCCGAAGACATGGAGGCAGTATTGGCTTGAGGCGAAGCTTGCGAGTTTGGAAAATGGTTTGAGGGCGGAAATTGAACTTGAGGGTATTGTTGACAAAATTTGGGACACTGAGAGATCACATGACCAACTTCTTTGCTAAATTGGCATCGACCAAGGAAAGGCTTAGACAAGAGCAGTGGATTGGTGTTTGAATTTGTGTTGATGGAATTGTTGTAGTTTGGAAAGTTGGAATTGGGCCAAGACGGATTCTGTCTTAGCATATAAACGGGTGACATGTCGGAAATTTTTACCACTTAGCATATAAAGTCGGGATCCGCCTTCTAACCCAAAAGCTTAAGCCAGTGGGTAGGGATTCACCCTTCTTTATATGCTAGTGGTGTTTTTTTTTGTTGGTCGATAATTTTTTTAATACCAGGAAAACCGAACCCGGACCGAACCTTCTCTGACACCATGTTAGATTTCGGGGTTGTGTCCGACGACTCAGCCTTGAGTTCAAGTTCTTTGAGTATAAGTTTCTCATGGAGATCCTCAAAGGAGATACAAGTATCCCTCATATTGACCGCATCAATCACGGACTGGAAAGTTGAATCCAATCCCCTCAAGATGTAGTCAATGAAGTCTTCTTGAGAAATAGGAGACTCTAACGAGGTTAAGAGATCCGAGGCCGACTTCATGGCCTGCATATAGTCGGAGATGGAAGAGGAGCCATTTTTTATGGATCGAACTTTTGTTTGACATGCTTTTTGTGGCCTCGGGATGCCGTGCCATAAGTCCGTTTCAGAGTGTCCCAAATAGCTTGACACGTCTTGGCTTGAGCAACTAGCATGGCGACCGGAGCGGTCAAGGTGCCAAGTAACTCCCCATAGAGGAGGCGATCTTGACGCTTCCAGGTTAAGTATGACGGATTTGTAATGACTGCATTGTCTTGAACGGTGGTTTCAGTGGGTGGAACCGGATGAGATCCGTCCAAAAATTTGAAAAGGTCATAGCCTTCAAGAGTGGCTTCAATTTGAGTTTTCCATGTGAGATAGTTTGTGGGAGTAAGTTTGATTATGTTGGTAAAGTGAACAATGGTGAAGGGCTTAGAGGTTTCATGAGGATTAGCAAGAGAGGTGGCAAATTCGGTAGCCATGGAGAGGTCGCGGACGAGTTAGAAGAAAGAGGCCGAGGAAAGAATGGCAGATGATACCATTGTGTTTTGTGTAAATAGAAGCTTAATATTATTGATGAGTAGACTATTTATACAAGAGTACATAGCATAGCAAGCAAGAAAAAAAACCCTAGTATAAATACTATCCATACATAAAAGATAAGATAATAAAGTAGAAGGAAAGATTTTCTTCTAAGATATATCAATACTGGTAATCTGGTACATTCTTTATCTTATTTAATACGAAGCAACACGGCTTAATTAATATTAATTAACTAATTATTTAATTAATTAATACGGAGTAGTTAATTAACGGGGATGAATGAAACTTTGTATGTGCATAGCCAAGTTGCAACGGTCCACCCCTATGCAAAATCCACCAATAACATTATTACTAGGTACTACGGACATAAGTTTGAATTAATAGATTTTCGATACTACTTTACTAGTGATGTCACGATTGTCCAAACTCTCAGTAGAACATTTTTACCACAAGTGGCGGATGTGCAAGGAAGAACAAATCCACCCTAGCTAGCTAGTTCTTTGCTTTCAAGAATCTAGAAGTTTGATTATATCGTTCGTTCATGATATTACATATTTCCAAACGTTTTTATGATTTCCAATTGTTGTGTAATTATATTTTATTATTTTAACAATTTAATAAATACCTTATTAATTTATTTTTCCAACTTCTCTAGCTAATACGGATTTTTTTTTTCTACAATTATGAAAAGACACTTTTTTTTGGTTGAAATACGAAAGAAAAACACTTACGGGCACATATTTTCAATTGTCCATTTTTCAAAAAGTATATGAATTATCTTATTCGCAAATTCATAAGACCATATATTCGGTCATTGCCTCATTGGTGTGTGATGTGTCCTATAGAATTTCAACAACGAGTTTGTTGTTGTATAATTAATTTAGTGATCCATATACATAATTTGCTAGTTAATCCCAATTAATGAATTTGAACAAAAAACAACTATCAGAGTTTGTTCGAATTCTTTTCCTTAATAAAAAAAAAAACCAATAATAGCTCTTAAAGAAAAAAAAATACATATATAAAATTGTACGTGGCAAGTCAGAATCAGTCAACTTAAGTAAAGGAGAAAAGTGAAGGTGAGAGGAAGGTGAAACCAGAGTTACGGGCCCCGCCTTCAGATCGAGCTGTATCCTCTTCATTATTCCGCGTTCTTTCCGAATGCTTAACACTTATCCGACACACTCTTCCCCCGTATTACTTTACTATCATTATTCAATTCAACTGAATGAATCCCAACTTCCATAATCACATCATATAAATAACTCACTCTCAACTCCACAATTTCCCATAACCCCCACCTCACTAGCTACTAACTTAATTCGACCACTCCCACAGGACTCCACTCAAACACCGTACGTACCTCAATCGGAATTCGATCAAGTGATGGAAGCTTTTTCAGCATACAACTACTACCACCACCAGTACCTCGCCGACCAAGGATCCCCGGCGACTGAGAGCGACAGCCCTCCTCCGCCGGGGGACATTATGCTGGCCGAATACAACCCCAAGAAGCGCGCCGGCCGCAAGAAGTTCAAGGAGACACGTCACCCGGTGTACCGAGGGATCCGGCAGAGGAACTCCAGCAAATGGGTGTGCGAGGTCCGGGAGCCCAACAAGAAGAACCGGATTTGGCTGGGAACGTACCCCACCGCCGAGATGGCGGCGCGTGCCCACGACGTGGCCGCCATCGCCCTCCGCGGCCGCTCTGCCTGCCTCAACTTCGCCGACTCCGCCTGGCGGTTGCCGGTTCCGGCCTCTGGCGACACCAAGGACATTCAGCGGGCGGCGGCCGAGGCTGCCGAGGCCTTCCGGCCACCGTCTCATCATCAGGCGGCCCAGGAGGCAGCCTCCGCGTCGTCCTCCTCTGCGTTTTTGATGGACGAGGATTTGTTTGAGATGCCGGAGATTCTTGCTGACATGTACAATGGGATGATGTTGCCCCCACCAGACTATGCCTACGTGGCCGATGACTACGTGGAGTATGACGTTGACTTGCCCCTCTGGAGCTACTAAAGTTCTTTTATACATACTCCATATACTGGAAGTAGCTCGATCCGGAGTTAAGTATTTTGGTCAAAGATCTGCCAATGATTAGGGAGGCTCGGAATTGTTACATATTTCTTGTTCGTCGTGATTTTTTTGAGGTTTGGCTGCCATAGTCCGTACTCAGTATTTGTGACCTGTACGGACAGTACATAGGTGGCATGTTTATATAAAGAAGAAAAGAGGGGGAGGGAAGACCCCCTGCAAATTCATTTCCCACTAAATAAAAAGGTTGAAATCGTAGATTTATTTTATGGACAATGACCTAGCGTATGAATGCGATCAGACCTGCAAATCATCATCATATGATGCGTGCATAAATGAATTTTTTATTTTTTTGGTCGAACATAAATGAATTAATTAAGAAGATAACAAAACGAAACACGATCGATCGCAATGTTCTTATCCACCCAAAAAAAAACCGAACAATGTTCTTATTGTCAAAAGAAAAAACACTCCGATTTTTTAGCAGATTTAAGTTGCGTTTTTTATGAATATAAAGAATTCAAAATTATTTATAGATATTTTGCGTCCATTTGTTGACACTGCCTCTTGTGCTCAAAGGGCGTATATATTCATATTGGTAGACTACTACTGTGTAAATTACATTGCAAAATGTACCACGAAACAAGATTTTCTACACTTTAACTAAAATTTTCAAGATTGCATTCGAACAAACATTAAAACCGGAAAACTCCGTGGATCAATAAATTGTAAAGGGAAATGCTATACTTCACACTCTTTTGCTAAATATCACACTATAAAATAACTTTAATACCCTTCTTTTAAAGTGAAATAACAAAAATAAAAAAATATATATTAGGATATTTTGTTAGATTCTCTACCATTAATTTTGGTTGAAAAAGATTCTCTACCATTTAAACATATATCTTCTTCTACATAAGATATGGTATTCTTTTTTTTTAGATTAATAAAAAAATGACACTATTTTGATTATTATTTAACAAAATCAATTTAAATCAGTATGCATCTTTTTTTTAAGAATTGTAATTGAGCCAAGCTAACCAATGAGAGACTTTTAAAACAAGAGAGGGAAAATGTAAAAAAAAACCTGGTATTGAATTGACAAATATCATCGTAAAAAAATAAAATAAAAATCCTAGTATATTGAACTCTGACGTTGCTAAATTAGGTTGACCATAAAACCAAAAAAAAAAAGCACTTCATACCGATAATCATGAAACTTTAAAACTATTGAACTAAGTAGGAAAAAACTCTATTAAATTATATAGGATATTATATTATGTATTATAATATTATACAGTATATTTTATGTGAAGATTGTGGCGGAATGAAGATTTTGTTTCATTGTATATTATGCTAGGATCTTTTAGTGAGATATTCTTGCAAAATTATCCTTTTCAATTTTTTTATGAGGTGTAAAGTTTAGAGTTTCTAAAATTAAATCATGTCTTTTATGGTAAAAAAATTGAAAAAGTGTGAAGTTAAAAGATTTTTAGATGTGAAGTACAGCACTTATGATTGTAAATCGTGCGCATGCAAACTCAATACTAAAGTCTAATAAATACTACCCTCCGTTTAATAAAAGGTGTCGTTTAAACGACTGTCCAACAAATTAAGAAGACCCTTGCTATGACTTAAATACCCTTTTTAACATATTTTTTATTCGTACTTAATATCCGATCTTTTAGGTATCCCGGCCCAACACTGCATATTTTAGGTAAGGAGTAATTAATTAAGGCTTGCGCACTACTACTGCAACTCGTACAAATTTTGTGCAAATTTAAAATTGGAGCCAAGTTTTAAGGTAAATTTCTTTTTGGCTCTAATTTAATTGTGTGAAAATATTTGAGTTGGAGCCAAAATTACAAGAAGGCTTGTTATATATGGATTTAAGTAAATTTACAACACCGATCAGTGATAGCATACATATTTTTTTTCAAAAAAAAAGGTTTGTTAATGGATTCTTCTAATTACGAATTCGATCTAAATTACTCTCCAAATGAATCCCTTGTACATCATTTGGATGATAATAATTTGCCTAATTCAAGTGAAATCGATCTTAATGTAGTTCCTCCAAATCAAGAAGAAGAACAATTTGTTCATAGTCCTAGTAAGTTTTACTAATTCTTCTCTCTTTTTCGCAAATAAAAATCCCTTATATATTTAGTTGATTTTATTGAATTTGATTATGCAGTTAATTTGAATGCCCATGAAGATATTTCAATTGAAAAAGGCAATCAATCCACTAATTCTTCAGGTTTGTGGTTAATTGGTTATTTAAGTTTTGATACGGATTAGTAGGTATGGATTACATTTAGATAAAGTATTTTCTGTTTATGTATTGGTACTCCGTAATTCAGTACTCCTCTTTCTTGATTTGAGAAGCTTATAAAATCTCTTGCTTGATTTACATAGACTAGGTAGTGAGTATTACATGATTTAAATGTGAGATGGATTGGTGATGTCATAAATTTCAAAGTCAAATATAACTAGCACTAATTTGAAGATTGAACGTAGGCAACGTTAATTTTTTTTTTTTAAAGAACAGGGGGTAATTAGTTCATTCAAAAGTCACAAAAGGTTACAAAAGTAATCTAGGTTATCCTAGATGTTACAGGTTTCCAACAAACCAATTTTCCTAAGCCATCTCCTAGCTACTCTATCCTTCTTCTTCCATCTCACTCTCACACTATTACTAATGTGATTAATACATATCTTTGCACACTCATCAAATGTGCTAGTCTCTGATTCGTAAATCCACCTATTTCTAGTAGCCCAGATATAGTAGATGGCCACACAATGGCATGCATTCCACGTTAATTTATTGTTTCTACTGTATGTGACGTTAATTCATTAAATGGAGTTGTTTGTAGGTGACGTTAGTTCATTGTTTAGGAGTATCAAGTTAGGTTGCTTGTTTAGGTCGTTACAATTTGTCTTCCAATGTTTCTACTGTAATTTACTGAATGCTTAAGTTCTTTTTTTTAATTTTAAATGTAGAAAATCTTGGCATGTCTCAAGGAGAAGGTGGACAAAAAATTAATAGGGTCTTATCTTCAGACGAAAGGAAAATGATATATGATGCTTTGCTTGAGAGAAGCGTTAATGGGATATTAAAACGCAATACAACTAAAGAAGTTTCTTTGTTGTACTCGGTGTCAATACGAACTGTTCAAAGGATATGGAAACGAGCAAAAGAGTCCCCAACTGGTCGTGTTGTTGATGTGAGTGATAGAAGACCCAAAAATAGTGGTCGGAAGCGAATTGAAATTGACTTGAATCGTATCGTTGACATTCCTTTGAATAAAAGAACGACACTGAGATCTCTTGCTCAATCTTTGAATGTAAACCATGTCACACTACATTCACGCTTCAAGGAAGGCCAGCTTCGCCGTCACTCAAATTCGATCAAACCATATTTGAAAGAAGAGAACAAGATGGCGCGACTTCGGTTTTGCATCTCTATGTTGGACACACGTAGCTTACCCCATGATCCAAAATTTGTTGGTATGTACAACATTGTACATATTGATGAAAAGTGGTTCTATATGACAGAGAAAACGAAAACTTACTACCTCCTCCCTAATGAAGAAGATCCTTTGCGTACATGTCAAAGCAAAAATTTCATCAAGAAAGTGATGTTTTTGGTTGCTGTTGCAAGACCGAGATTTGATGAAGAGGGAAATGAAGTATTTTCAGGAAAAATTGGAGTGTTTCCTCTAGTGAATATGCAACCAGCTCAAAGGAGCAGTCGAAATAGAGAAGCTGGAACCATGGAAATTAAACCAATCATATCCGTCACAAAAGATGTTATACGGGCCTTTTTAATATCAAAGGTGATTCCGGCAATTCAAGCTAAATGGCCAATAGAGGATAGAGGAAGTGCAATTTTCATTCAGCAAGACAATGCAAGAACACACGTTCAACCGAATGATTTATTGTTTCAAAGAGCCGCTTCACGAAGTGGGTTTCATATTAGATTATCCTATCAACCGGCGAACTCTCCAGACATGAATGTTTTGGATCTTGGATTTTTCAGGGCGATTGAATCATTGCAACAAAAAGAGCCCACACGAACAGTGGATGAGCTAATTGGTGCGGTTCAAAAGGCATTTGAAGAGTATCCAGCGAAATATCTCAACCACATTTTTTTATCCTTACAAGTATGTATGAGGAAAACCATGGAAGAGCAAGGGTCCAACCGATACAAAATACCTCATATAAAAAAATTAAGTTAGAAAGGAATGGTATTCTGCCCAAAGTAATTGATTGTAACCCTGTTTTGGTAGAAAATACCATGAACATTTTAGGGTGAGGGCTTGATATTGTTTTTCTTAGTTACTGTTTTTTTGTTTGAGCTGAATTGTTTAGCTACTGTTTTTTTGGTTTGTTTAGCTACTGTTTTTTTGGTTTGTTTAGCTACTGTTTTTTGGTTTAAGCTGAATTATTTGCTTTATTATTTTGGTCGTAACTAAGTTCATTTTGGCCTAAGCTGAATTTTTTTTAGTTTCATAGCTACTATTTGTTTTCATAGAAGGAAGTGGTAATACTCCGTACATCAACATCAATAGGATCAAATACCAATATAAAGTGGGACTATTTTCTATGGTAAGATATGCTCCCTGATATTTATTTTAATTTATTTGGAAGTGGGACTAAAAAAATTGCTTGAACTGATGTAATAAAAATATGGCTTCTACATAAATACTCAGTAGTTAACTAGGCCAAATCAGCTTACTGTAAATCAACCACCACCTAATGAGCTCATATGATGACTATCACATGTATACAGTTTCATTTTAGAATTGAAAAAAGAAATACAAAATTGGTTCTAGACAGTACTAAGACTTAATCTAGAAAACATTCGAATGATGAGAGATCGGCTCTGGAACGTTGGATGGCTTCTTAAATGATTAAGATCAAGTACTGCTGTCACTGGATGGCTTCAGCTACTGCACTATTAAGATCAAGTACTGCTGTCATTGGATTTTGAGACGTTTAAACTATCCAACACTGAATTTCTACATGGGACCTATCAAAAGATCAAAGGTTTGAGGAAACTTGCAGTAAACTGGGTAAAATTAAATTTAGATGGAGCTTATACCAAGGAGAAGCCATAATCAAGGTGGTGGGCTGCTAAGAGATCATGATGGCAAATTCTTAAAAGCTTGCAAATTATTGAATGTACGAGCACACATATACTAAAGTGTTATATACAAGATGATTTCAATCACTTTCTCTCTAAAGGTGGATCTCCTAATTTGGAGTACTGAATACTTCTAAAATGAAAATCCAGTCATCCATATATTTGTCTGGTTTCACAAACCTTTGCCCAAGTTGTTTATATGAGTAACCAATCATCATTCATTTTTGGCAATCAATTAGTACTTTTTTCATCCAGATGTGGCTTGATCCACTTCTACATTTGTTCATCTTTAACATTGTTGTATAATTTCTCTCTTCGTACTTCTTATTGTCTGTGCAAATCTCTATTTTTTTTTCTATTTGCTTTTGATTACTGTTGCAAGAGTTGCCTCTTCTTACTCCTTATAAATACAAGTCATTCCAAAGATATGCTCCCTCACCAAGACATGAAAATTCAGCTTTAATGATATTCACCATCTACCAAGCTCATACACCAAATTAACCAGAATTTTCCCATTAGCAAGTAATGACAAATTAAAGATGTAGTAATGAGAGGAGAATTCAGCTAATAATGCAACTTTTTATTTAAGTAGTGGAAAGTCAACTAAATCTTATACATGATGTTGAAATGAAGATAAAATTAACTATAATAACTAGTAATATGTCCTTCCTAGCCGATCAGAACATCAACAAAAGACCAATTACGTATAGTAATTTCAATAGTAATCTGGAAACAATAGGTGCAATGCGAATAATATTCCCGCTTCAACTCCCGCGTCAGGATCAATTTGTCCCCTTTCAACATAAAACTTTTTATTCAGATCAAATCGATAATCATGGAGATCTGTCTTAAAATACTCCTCAAGATTGAAAGTGGGAGCCTCTTCCGGTAACAAGTTTAAATCGAAATCATGCTTGACATCAACCTCAGTTTCCTCAATTGGTGGGAGGTTCAAATCAAAGTCATGCTTCACATGACAATCAACATCCTTGCTCGTCTCTTGTCTTAGATCTAAATGAAAAAGCAAAAAAAAAACCCAAGCAATCAATTTTCCTTGGTTAGACACAATACTATGGACTAAATTCACTTTGAATTAAGATTATGCATATGAAAAATCATATCCACAAATTGGAAACTCTAGGCACGTTGTATGAAAACTTTCAGCATGACATTAAAATTCATATAAGAGATTGAAAATTCCTATCCACCTAATGAATACGGAGTAACTAGTAAAATAGCCAACTTTATATAGTAGATAAACATATAAAATATATTGATACAAAATAGGATTGCAGGAAATTGAATAGAAACACAAAGCAATATTTAATTTTCATTGTCATGATTTGACATTAGAACTTAAGCAATCTCTAAACCAAGTAACCAACCTTTGTTATCCATCAGAACTTAAAGCAATTGGTGAAGTACAGTGGCTCGAAACGTAAAGCAACACAGTAGCAAGTTTGCCCTAAATACAAAAAATTTGCTCTTTGCAAATAAAATTGTTAACGATTTTCAAAAGAAAAAGGAGAGAATAAGCAATTTACCAGTAGAAAGAGTTTTTGAGAGTTCAAATTTTAAGAGATTTGGGCAAAAATGGTTGAAAGTGCGCCATATCAGTCTCGGCGGGAGGAGATTTGGGCGAATTTTTTTTGGCTTTAGCGCTATCCAAATGTTGAATTCACATTTTTTTTAAAGGGCAAAGTTGGAAGTTTATACGTATAAAAATGTAGAACGACAGATTTTTTCTAACAAGGCAACTCCTCTAAAACGACACCTTTTATTAAACGGAGGGAGTAACATCTTAAAACCCTTTAATATATTGGTTTTTCTTAGGCCGTTAGTTAAGAATACTAATAATGGAAATTAAAACCCTTAAAAGAAATTAATAAACCCTATTAAAAAATAATTAAACATAAATAAATATAATTTTAAAATATATTATCATTTTTAAGCTCTTGAGCATAGGTTATAAAAATCGATAATATATTAGTTGCAAACTTTTAATGCTAGTACAACAACAACATCTACCCAGGTGGAATCAGGTATATACGGGATTTGGGGGGTCGAGATGTACGCACTCTTACCCCGACTTGACATCGGGAAAATATCTAAGGAGGGACCAGAGTAAGAAAAAGGGGTGGAGGTGGGGGGAATAAAAGGTAGAAAAACTAGAAAGGGAGAAGAAAGCGAGAGTGAAAAAGTACGCTAGAAAACCCAGAAAACGATAACAAAGAAACTAAAAACAAAGAGAAGGGAGAGAGTAGGGCACTCCCTTCAGGCCTTCCCTACTACCGCTCTGTCATTGTAATCATCTGATGTCATTGGTCCCTACATAAGGCCATATCTGCTGAGACCACCAGCAAAAGAGATCATGTTTTATCACTTTCCTTCAACTCTTCTTCGACCTGCCCCTTTCCCTACAAAAATCGCTTTTAATGCTAGTACTATATTTCAATATGGGAACTTTTTTTTTGGTAGAAGGAGAGGCGACACTCTCCGGCCCCTCAAGGGGGCGTTTTATTAAAATAAAAAGTGGGCTAAGTAGTCAGCCAATGGGGGATAGCCCGACCCCTAACATCATTATGGAACAGTAAATTAATCCCCTCAGGCGGGGCAAGCAATACATGCAAACCAATAGGAAACGAGAAAGCTAAAGACGCGAGGCGATCGGAAACCGTATTCGCCTCTCGATACACGTGACGGAATTGGATAGACCAATCCCTACTAATTAAGCCTTGACACTGACGTACCAGGCTATATAACGGGTGACATTTCTTAACACTAGAGCTAATAAGATTAATAACCACTTTGGAGTCGGCTTCCACCATCACACGTCGAAAGCCCAAGTCCCATGCCATTTGAAGACCATTACGTACTCCCCAAAGTTCCGCCGCCGGCACAGAACAAGCACCAATGGTATGGACGAACCCTCTAATCCATTGTCCTTCATTATCTCTAATAATACCTCCCGCTGCAGCCATGGATCCGTTCTTGACCGCTCCATCCGTGTTGATTTTAACCCAATCGTGCGGTGGCTTTGTCCAGGCAATATCATGGAAACTTCTAATAATTGAATTAGAGAGATTAGAGAACTTACCTGCATATTTCTGGTATTCAAAAGTCCGGTCCAAAATGAACCTCGCCTTCTCAGGGACGATCAACTCTTCATTGAACGCCTTGGCATTACGCCAACGCCATATCCACCAAATAGCATTGGCGAATAAAGAGCGCCACTCTAAAGAACCTTCCACCCGATCAACGATGATGTTATCTCTGATCCAGCAAGCGAAAGGGACCTGGAAAAAGGTAAGATTTTCATTAGAATTCTTGAAATTATTCCAAATAAATCTTACCATAGGGCAGTCCCGAAACATGTGTTCGTAAGTTTCATCCTCGTCTTCGCAGTAGACACATCTCAGAGTGCTAGCAAAGTGTCTTCTAAATCTCTCAACATTAGACAAAACGCCGCCTCTGCTAGCCGTCCAAACAAAACAACGGACCCGTTCCGAAACGCAAATCCTCCAAATTGCTTTGTAAAATCCACTATCAATCTCTCTCCTATCAAAATTTCCTTGAAGCATGTCATACCTAGACCCAACTGTATAATCCCCGTCGGCGGAATATTTCCAACACAACTAATCGGACTCAAGCCCGTGTTCATTCGACACACCGACCGCAGCAAGCTGAAGAAGAACCTCCCTCGGCAACATAGTAGACAACTGATTCCAGTCCCAACCGTTGTTTTCAATCCAGTACTCACGCACTCTCCTGTTGATATGATCCTCATCCACATTACATAAAGCAACCTCACTGAGAGAGCGTTCAAGAAGCCATTGATCAGACCAGAACAAAATCAAACTGCCGTCACCCAACAACCATTTAGTACCATGCCTCACCACCTCCGAAAGGCCGCATTTGATCCCTTTCCATATGTAGGAACAGGCCGTGGTGTTTCCCAGCGCACAATCCACATATTTGCGCTTGAGAACAGTCGTCCATAACTCACCATCATTATTCACAAATCTCCATCCAAGTTTACCCACAAGGGCCAAATTCATGTTATGCATGGATCGAATTCCGAGGCCTCCATGAATTTTCGGTTTGATAATCTCTTCCCACGCAACTTTATGAACCCTCCTCTTTTCATTAGTGCTACCCCACAAAAAGGCCATGTTGATTTTATCAATCTCGTTACAAGTGCTTGAAGGTAGTAGCACCGTAGACATCGTGTAAACCGGAAGCGACGTCAAAACCGACTTAACCAAGGTGACTCTTCCGGCAAAGCTGAGGTGTTTTGTTTTCCAGCCCGATAACTTGTTATTAAACTTATCAATGAGACTAGCAAACGTGTCTTTGTTCACCTGTTTGTGAAGTATGGGCATTCCTAGATATCTTCCCAAATCAGTCGTTACTTCAAAACCACTTTCTTCATGAAGTTTTCGAGCAAGGTTGCTACTGGTGTTTGCTGACAGAAAAATCTTGGACTTCTGGATGCTTATTTTTTGCCCAGAGGCTTTGCAATATTTCTCTAAAAATTTCTTGATGGTTCGAATTTGATCAACCGAAGCCTCCGCAAATAACATGATGTCATCGGCGAAGAAAATATGAGAGAGGGCGGGGCCACTTCTAGTAAGTTTGATAGGCTTCCACTCTCCACCTTGGACCGAGTCCATAATAATGTGACTAAGTCTCTCAATGCATAGAATGAACAAGTAAGGAGACACCGGGTCCCCTTGTCTGACCCCTCTAGAAGCTTCAAATCCCGTAGTGACTTCACCATTCCAAAGCAATTTCATCTTGGGGGTTGAAACACATGCCATAATCCACTCAATCATTCTCTCAGGAACACCAGCAGTAGCCAGAGTCAACTTGATGAACTCCCAATTCAAACGATCGTAGGCCTTTTCCAAGTCTAACTTAAGAATCATCCAACCCTTAACGCCTTTTTTCCTCTTCATCGAGTGAACAACCTCTTGAGCAATCACCACGTTGTCCATTATCATACGTCCCGGTAAGAAACTCCCTTGGGTAGGTCCTATGATACTAGAAAGCATAGGCTGCAATCTGTTTGTTAAAATTTTGGTGATCGTCTTATATAAGATATTGCAAAGGCTGATCGGTCTGAACTGATTGATTCTTTCCGGCTTCTCCACTTTGGCGAGTAACACAATGAGAGTATCATTCACACCATTAGGAAGGCTAGCAGAGTGGAAGAAGTCTTTCACGAAACCGATCACAGAACTTTTAACAATGTCCCAACACCGCTGGAAGAAAACCGGTTGGAAGCCGTCTATGCCGGGCGATTTAAAAGCACCCATACATTTTATGGCACCCCAGATTTCTTCTTCACTGACATTCATCACCATCCTGCGTTTACCATCAACATCAAAATCAGGAAAGGAATGCCCAGTATGGAGAGTACCATCATTAGTAGGGCTCTCTTCAAAATACAAGTTTCTGAAAAAATCAACGGCTAATCTCTCAAGCGTCCCACTGTCTTCAATCCACACACCCTCATCAGTTCTCAGCCCATCAACCCGATTATGCTTACGGCGGATAATAGTTGAAGTGTGAAAGAAGGACGTATTTCTATCCCCACACTTGAGCCACTGTTCTCTTGACTTTTGGAACCAAAGAATTTCCTCCTCTTCTAAAACCAATTCCAGATTTCTTTTGATTTCACTTTCCATCTCAAAGATATCAGCCGTGCTAGAAGAAACCATTCTACTCTGCAGATAATCAAGCTGACTCAAAAGTTCCTACTTACATTGGTGAATGTTACCGATCGTTTTCTTGTTCCACTTGATTAGCTCATCTCTTAACACCGTAAGGGCGCTAGGAGTGTCAAGATTCACGCACCAGCTGTCGTAAACTTTTTCCTTAAACTGCGGATGAACTAACCACGCTGCCTCAAACCGGAATGGGCGCCTCTTCTTGTTGAAATTAACATCTGGATTGAGTGAGAGAAGCATAGGATTGTGATCTGAGGAGAATCTAGGAAGGTGACGGACATTTGCTTCAGGCCAAAGAATACGTCCCGAAACATTTGTGAAAGCTCTATCAAGGGGCTTAGAAACAATCACATTTCTGGATAACTTAGGGCACCAAGTAAACTTCGGACCAGTATATTCAAGATCAATGACGTCCAAGTTATTGCACCACTTGTTAAAACGATTAGAGTACGTGTGCAATCCCCCAGACCCACCGTCCCTCTCATGAAGGAACCTAATGCAATTAAAGTCCCCACCAATGATTATAGGGCCATTAATCTGATTAACAGCAGTTTCAAATTCTGTCCAGAAAGATTTCCGACGGTCATCAGACGGAGGGGCATAGACCATGAAAATGTGACAGATGACTCCACTATCAACGAACTTTGCAATGATGAAATTCCTGTTTTTGTGAATTATAGTGAGGTTAATACTTTCCTTTTTCCAAAAAAGCCAGATTCCTCCCGACATTCTGACAGCTTCAACTCTCTCATAATCCGAGAAGTCAACTCTAGTCATCTGATCACAAATAGCTTCAGCTCTGTCCCCCGAAACTCGAGTCTCAAAAACCGCAAGCATATCAACCTTATGAAGGCGACAAATGTAACGGATAGCTCTACGGAAGCCAGGTTTACCTGCACCAAAGCAATTCCACATAAGAATCTTCATAGATAACAAGTAAATAAACGAAAAGAAATAACAAAGGAGAAAGCGATCAGCAATCCAAGCTCGTTTGAGCTTGATTCGACTCCGCCATCACGGTATCATCTTGTCCTCTGTCCTCTGCTTCCGTTTCCTGATTACAGGCCTCAATCACAAAGAGCGGATTTTCATTAACAACCGTCTAAAGGGAATCCGAAAGATTGGGTGAGGTTTTCGGGTCCCCGGGATCAAACCCTGATTGTATGATGATATTACTCGATCTCTCCCTATGGGGATCAATTGGAGTGAGATCCAGAGAATCCTCAGTTTGGCGTCTCCTCTTAGAATTTGTGCTTTGTAAAGGCCCGTTAAGGGTGGCAAACAGGTCTAGTCCATCAGAGCCCTTAGTTATGTCACTGGGCCCATTCTTGCGCTGGGTTCTCATTAAACGTCTTTGATGATTGGCCTTTTGGGCCTTCAGCCCAACTTCTTTATTGGAGGCGAATTCAAATTGGGAAGAATCCCTTGAAGAACCGGAATCAAGCTTGATTTTTTCGGTATTTTCGATCAGCATTTGCTCAGAAGCTTTATTAACTGCCTTTTTCTAAAAGTTCTTCCTTCCGTCTAAATTGCGGATTTCCAGGGAACTGCTTTGCAAGATTGAAGGCGCCTTATTAGTATTTTTTCCTGAATCGGATTGATCAGTGTTGGCCTCTCCATTCTCCAGTGATTCAAGGATGCCAAATCTGTTTATTTCAGGAAACAATTTTTGTGAAACCTTATCTTTCCCCTTGTACATCCTCCCTATGATATCTTTGGAGGTAATCTTCTTCGGCTGCTCGGAATTATCCTCTTTCGGATCTTGTAATGGTTTGTTACCTCCCTTATTTGGACGAGCTTTCCTTTCAGGGATCATCCATTGACCGTACATGCCTTTTCCGGTTCTTGCCGCCTCATGCGCAGTCGTCGGCGTCGGTGATACCATTGCCTTCGAAGACGACGCCCCGTCCTCCGCCGGAGAAGCATTATTACCCCCTTTAGGATTGGGCGCCATTGGATGTGCCTTAGCGCGAAGCGGACAGTAGTTCTTTAGGTGGCCAAACCTCCCGCAGTCAAAGCAAATGGTCGGAAGACCCTCGTATTCAACCAAGTATCTGCAACCGTTAATGCAGATAGTACCTTTCAGAGGTTTCTCTAAATCGACCTCTATGCAAATCCGAGCAAATTTACCCCTATTAGTATAGAGAGTCCTTGGATCGACCCGTATTGGAGTTCCAATACCTGCTGCAATGTTCATGAGGACTTTCTCTTCATATAGCGACACCGGGAGATCTGAAATCCTGACCCAAGTTGGAGTAGTTTTGATCGGGTCCGTCGTCTTTCCTAATTAAAAAAAAGTGTCATAATCATCACAAATAATTAATTGAAGATTGAAATCTTCATTTTCCAAGTACGAAATGAAAAAGTCTAACCGTGTATGCTAGTATTTACTTATACACGACGCCTATTCTAGCAGTAGACTAGCCGGACTCCATATACCATATCTTCTTCAGCTAGCAACTAGACATCTTCTACTTAGTATTAGGTAGAAGACAACGTTTTATTCATCTCCTATTCCGACCTCTACTTCCTTCATCAAATATTTTGCTTAGTCCAATAATTACAGACCCAAGAAATTATAAAAAGCTAATTTGGCTACCTTATATATTGCTTGTACTGTCTGTACGTAGTCAGATCTGTACATATGATTATGGTTGTTTGGCAAAATCAATCCAAGTTGATTAGCAGAAATTTGCTCGAAACTTAATTAATTGCTAAGAGTATTTTTTCAAGTTAGCATAGATTGCTAGTCATGCAAATCAATGAGCGCATTATCCTTATAAGGCACAGCTGGTATATTTATATTTAACACGGAGTATAAACAACACGGCCATGGTACTTAATGTCCATTAATTTATTAGTTAGTAATATTTTAATGGGGGAAACTAGACTTGTGCGTACGTGCATAGATCGATTAGACTCTTTCAATTTGCAACCTTCCACAGTTCCACTATAGCTAATCAAAAGTAACCTACCAACTTAGTTTATTCGATCTATTTCAACTAGTTTTCCTGCTACTGATAATATATTATTGACATCAACATCACAAGTGGTGTGCATTTTAAAAATAAAATTGACGCTCTTACTCTTAAATCATATAATAATACTTTTATTTCCAGATGTTTCTTGATTTCCAATGATTGTAAGAGATAACAATCTACAAAGGGGATATCTTAAAAAAATTCAAATATCACCTTATTTTTCACTTACCACTTTCCGGACACGTACATGTCTACGTATTACTTTCAATTATGAAGAAGCACTTGACAAAAATTATCAAAACCAATAAGGGCCGTTTGGTTTTCTATTCCGGAAACGTAAACGGAAAGTTAACGAACCTAGTCTATATTAGTGACATGATATATCAATGATAAATTTTCTCTTACCTTGAGCCACCTCATTTTTCATTCAAAAATGTACCGCAAGCCCCCTTGCGGTAATCAATCCCTTTCCCTAATTTTAACATGGGGTAAGCAAATCCCCCATTCTCCTCTAACCATTTCCCTTCCCCCTTCTCTAGACCCATAAAAAAAATTTGTTGTCAATGTATTGTGACACATAAGTTGTCTATATTCGTTTCCTTTCCGTTTACGTTTCCGTGGTTGGAAACCAAACGGGCCCTAAATATATACAGTATAATCCAGGTATATACAATTTAATTAGTCGATTATATTATTAATTAATGTATTTAATTTAAGGATATTTTAAATGTGTACACTAACAAAGATTTCAATTTAAGTATATTAAATCTAAGTAAGTATATATTAAGTTTTAACAGATTAATCCGAATTGATGAATTTAATAGTAATTTTTTTTTTCAAAAAACATAGATATAACTAGAGAAGGAGGTTTAATATAAAGAAAAATTTAAAATACTTACATCATTTTTTTTGATTCGAAAATACTTACATCATTTTTTTTATTGGGTAAGAATTAGGATCTCCACAAGTACTGCTTGGATTCGACTAAAGCATCCACTAGGGATGAGAACTGGTTATTAATCAATTCTAGAGAAAAATGGGCAACAAAAACTAACATATTTATTCAAACACTTTTTCTGTGTGAGTATTCGATACTAGCAAGTTTAGTAATTGTACATCGTGTAAACTGTAAACACACCTTACAGGCTTACACCAAAAACAAATTTACACTTTACGTAGATTACTACTGTAGTTGAGAAATTAAAAGGCATAAAATTGGACTTGGAAACCTGTCAAAATCAGTGGATCAGTTTGAAATGAAGCTCCCAGGAAGGAAGCACAAGTGCACAACCCAAAGAAAACCCATTTTAACTTCCAAGGGGGGGCCCATTTCTGGGTCCAGCTGTTTCCGCTTCATTTTTTTGGCCGAAAGTTTGCTCTTCATTTTTAACGTGTGATTCCCGTTTTTCTGTCTTTCTTTCTTTTAACTTCCAGCATTTAAGCACTTAACCAACACGTACTCTCTTCCCTCGTCCCATTTACTCATTCCATCAATTCCCCATAATATAATACATTACTAATTGTTGGCCCAGATTTTAGGCGAATAAGTATCAGCCCATAGTCAGGAAATCTCCAACGCATCTAGAGCTACGGAAGATTTTCAGGATTGATTAAGTAGGTTGGAGGAAAGAGAATCCGAGATATGTTTGTTACAAGTAGACCTGAACAAAGTCGGATTAACCCGCCCAACCCGTACCGCCCGCCCGGAAAAATGGGCGGACTTGGACAAGAATTCTAACCCGAAAGGGTAAATAAGCCTGCCCGCCCGAATTCATGGGCGGGACACGGACAATATTTTTGACCGAATATCCCGGATAACCCGCCCGAATACCCGAATATATTAAATATTTAAAATAAATATTTATATTTATAAATAAAGATATGTCTGCGAAAAATATCTTGAGGCTATTGATTGTAGAATTAGTACAAAAGAGAGTTAATTATTATAGCTCCTTCACCTTGTCACTTAAAAAGCTAGCATAAATACGATCTTAATTTTAAGTAATGTTAGATAGTGTAATTATAATACTAGGATTTTCTAGTTTTTTAATGGACATGAAAAAATAATTATTTATAAATTTATATACGGGTCCCGACGGGCTACCCGTGTCCGGATGTCCGGGCGGGCTTGGACATCCTTGCCGGCCCGAATCACCCGCTTGACCCGAACCCGCTCGGACAAATGGGCATAATTTTTGTTCAAAGCCCGGCCCGGATCCGGCCCGAACCCGACTTTGTACAGGTCTAGTTACAAGATAGATTCCTCTCGGGATTGTATCCGTTATAAGATAGAAATAAGCGAAAATTTGTTAGTTAAGGATAAGATCATATCTTTGATTAAGATAGAATATGCTCCAGGGAGCTATATAAGTCGATGTAACCCTTAGGGGAAAAGGACGCTTCATTCATACAACTTCTTGTGATTTCTACATCAATAAAAACACATTTTCGTTCATATTCTTCTCAATTTATTCGATCAAGGCCCGATCTAGGTCAAAGTTTCGCCTTTGATAAATTTTGGCTCAAACACTAATATAAATCCACACAATACAAACACACAAACCAACTAATTTCACACTACTTCGTCAATTGGTAAATCGGGCGGGATATATATGTGTATTGTGTAATGTGGAAAGAGCATCATATTATTAATTAACTAATAGACCTTCTAAAACAAGAACCTAGGTATATAATTTTTAAATACACTAACTTAACTACAAAATACATAATTTCAAACTGCCTAGTTTATACACCTCCTCAACAAATTGAAAAAGAGAGCTTCTGGATAAAATATATTCACACAAACAATCCAGAATCTTGGCCTTTCAAGCATTGTAACAGGAGACACTACAACAGAAATGCTTTTTTGCGACCATTATTTTAGCGAGAAATTTATTTTCCTCGCTAAATGTGACTTTTGGCGAGGAATTTAATGATTTCTCACTAAATATGACTTTACTTTTAGCGAGAAACTTATATTCCTTTTTAAACATCACATTCTACGACAAATATTTTGGTTCGTCGCTATTTGTACCCATAATTTGGCCTCATAAAATGTAAGGTCAATAACGACGAATGTTGAAGCATTTATCGAGGAATATTTTCGTCGTCGAAAACACTCAACGAGGACATAACAACTTCGTCGCTATATGCTTTTAGCGAGAAATTTATTTTCCTCGCTAAATGTGGCTTTTAGCGAGGAATTGTTAAATTCCTCTTTAAACGTGACTTCACATTTAGCGAGAAACTTATATTCCTTGTTAAACATCACAACACGACAAATAAATTGGTTCATCGCTATTTGTATGCAAGGTCAACAACGACGAATTTTGAAACATTTATTATTTTCGTTGCTAAAAACATTCTACGAGGATACAATAAATTCTTCACTATATGTTTGGCAGACAATTATTTACAACCCGCAATATTCAACTATATATGATGAAATTGAGTGGATTCTTGATGAAATTGAAACACACATTGATTGAATTGTGGAAAATAATAGAGGCGGTATTGTGTAGCATGATCACAAAGATGGAATATGGGTGATAGAAGATACAAAGAATTTTCAGCCTAGGATTTTTTTCATTCTTGTAATATTTTTATGATCGAAATTATATTTGTTAGCTAAATATTTCTTTTATCTTTCGGATAAGGAAAGAACTAGATATGAACAAATCAATTCTTTGACCAAATCTTTTATTTGGAGAATATAGATCAAGTAAAATAATTTTTTTCTCTACTAAGAATAAACAACTATAGAAATATAAATAAAGTAAATAACCATAAATAAATAAGGAAAATTAAAATAAAAATATACTATCCGATTTTTTTTACCAAAACATATCTGAATGCATGTTAATTATGATCTTTTACTTATTCATTGTTGATTTGACCTCATGATCAAAACCAACACATAAGATTTCTAATTTGGTAATCACTATATATTAAAGCAAATTTTTTTGAGCCACCAATTGTGGTTCCACCTTACATTTAAATTTTAATTTTTATTTATATCAATTTATTTTTTTCAATTAAATTCTTTTCTATCTATTTATGTGAAAAGCAATTTTTAATTTCGAAATTTATTTAAAAATTACGAAAATTATTTTAGATTTATCTTTTTATCTATTCATGTAAAAGATTTATCTTAAATTAAATTTTGATAAAAAAAATTCAATATCTAGATAATTACTTGCCTAAATTGAATTTTGATGAAAAAAATATTATGTTTCCTTAATATTCAACGACTATTATTTGATCTTTCATCTTATATGGCAACGAAATTGTATACCTTTTGGCGAGAAAAATAATGGTCGCGAAATTATAATACCGACAATAACTTTTGTCATCGCGAAAAGGCTTCTCCGAGAAAATATTTTTTTCCTCGTTGAAACCCTTCCTTGACGAGCTTTCCGCGACGAACTCGCGAGGAAATTAATTTCATCGCCAAACACCTTTAGCGACAAAATCTCCGCTTTTAGCGAGAAAATTTTTTCTCGCTAAAACACCTTTTTGTTGTAGTGAGACTTGAATGAAATTCAGGATCCGACTGAAAAGAAAGGTGGTGCATATCCAGACCAAAATATAATTAACAGTCTGATCTATATATTAGACATTCCGGTCCAATGTAGTAAATTTACATGGCGAAAGAATAAAACAGAAATTGACAATATTTATGAAAATTTGGATCGAACTCTAGTATGCAACCAAGTAATCCAATCGTTCCCAGAAATTGCGACAAAAAACAATGCATTTTCCTCCTCAGACCATTGAAAAATTGCGATTGATCTGACTAATGGACTCATCACTAAGGCCCAACCTTTCAAATTTGAGAAAATATGGATGCAAAGAAAAGATTTTAAGAACGTGGTCAAGCAAGCCTGGTGTGTGTCCTTTCTTGGGTCTAATATGTTTCAACTCGTTAAAAAAGCGCAACTATTTAAGACACATGCAAAGCAATTGAATAAACAAACACTCGAAGATTCCTTTGAGTAATTACAACAACTAGAGAAAGAATTAATAAATATCCAACCAAATATTCTTCTGTCTCCTAGCCAGGGTGCAATTAAAAGACAACTCCACCTCATATAGAAAAAAGAAAGTTTATTGAACTTTCATAAGACCTTCTGGAAGCAAGGAGCAAAAACAAAACATATTTTCAGATACTAACGCGGGTTACTTCTACAAAATAGAAAATGGAAGGAGGAATAGAAAAATGATCATGGAAATAAGATCCAATGAAGGTACTCAAATCATAGGTAAGGAAAATATTAGGGAAGAAATCAAGAAGGACTTTAAAGCAAGGTATAGAAAAAAGAGCAAATTAATGAACAAAATGATATATCAATGAATAAAATGATGATACTAATGAACAAAGTACTGATAGTGATGAACATAAGTATTAATAATGAACAAAGTACTGATGGTGATGAATAAAGTACTAATAGTGATGAACAATGTGCTCTTAGTAATGCACAAAGTGATGAAAGTAAATCATACCATCAACAACAAAACAAGGCCTTTGAAAAAACCATTATCAGTTTTCTTCCATGCATCCACACTCTCAATCAACAAGATGAGCAGAAAACACCACAAACTTGTTTAATCAGAACTAGAAACTTCAACTAACTCATATAACAACTAAAAAACACATAATCGATCATTCATTCAATGTCTACACACTTGATAAACCAAAAAAACAAACAAAAAACCTAGGTTTTTAAGCAAAGTTAAATGAGTGATAAAAAAAGGATGCAAACCTTGCTTCTCCTAGGAGTTGATTTGAACATCATTCAAGTCTTTGATTGTGATTTGATTTGAACTTTTGTGTGAAAATCACTCGAATTTTGAACGATTTCTTCCCGGGATGAAGTTGAAGAGTCGGTTTCTCTCAAAATCGCTATCGATTACTATGAAAACTATAAAAGTGTGTGTGTGTTGGTGAGAGAGAGAGAGAGAGAGAGAGAGAGAGATGACAAGAGAGCAAAAAGAAGAGCGAAAATATAAAACACGTATGTTAACAATTGATATCAGGTACATGAGTTGTTTTTTGTTCTTTTTTTTTAAAAAGATGTCCAATCCCACCGTCTGTTATGATTAATCGCACAAAAGAAATACAATTGTATTTTTCACATCCGCGCCCATCCATACGTGACTCTTTCTCATAAACTATATGTATAGTCCATACAATAATATTAGCACTGTCGTCGCCCGTCGGCCTGTCTGCCGTTCCCATAAGCGTGTCTGTTTTGTAGTGTGGTGGACCAGGTTTATATGTTCAATTCTCACCTTCTTTTCCCTTTATTTTGTTTTTGCTTTGTGAGTGGGTAAGTGGGCTTTGTGTGGCCCATTAAACTAAAGTGATAGATACATACACCAGAGGGCCGAAGCCCATATTTCTCTTTTTGTAACTCCTTTTTAAATTCTTTTATTTTTTGTTTTCTACGTAATTTTAAGTGAAAACCTTAGAAGACCTAAGTTGACAAACAACGGGGACAATATGATGGCCTCATGGAGCATCTTGTACGTATATCTTTGCTTCGACTATCCATCTTTAATTTACTCGGTGCATGTGTTATATCTCAATTCAAGCAGAAGCCTAGGACAAACCAATGGCACACTACATACGATTTATTCACTACGTACATACCTCGAAGGCCATCCGGGCCTAGACATTTTGTACGTACTGCCATCGCCGGTATGATTCCAACTGGATAAGTTGCCCCTTGACCTAGGCACTAGTCTTTCTTGGTTTGTTAGTTTTTCTAGGCACTTGTCCCATTTAGTGATCAAGGAGAAAAGGGAAAATATTGTATCTTGATGGTCCATTGAAGAAGCGGAGTATCATTCTATGAGAAGCATCACTTCAAGTGGTTCAAAGGAGCCCTATATATACTTGGATCTTCGAGTCTCTCATTCCCAACCGATCCAAGTATATTGTGATAGTCGTCAATTCACTCTTCATATCGCCAAGAACTCGGCTTATCAAAGTGGATTAATTGTCACTTTGTATGCGATGAAATAAATCCTCAACGATACTCTTCTTCCCTCCAATAGTCCAATAAATATATATATATATATATATATATATATATATGTTCCCTCCCACACGCCCAATTGGCGGACGTGTTCACAAAGGTTGAGACAAGGCATTGTTTCATAATTTTTACATGCTTCAATTCGAGTGGGGAGCTAGCTACTGCTAGTAATTATATTTAATTACTTTTATTATATTTTCGAAATTGTTTTTTTGTACGTATTAAAAAGAAAAGAGGAGCAGTAGAGAAGGCAAGGAGTATCAATTAATTGGGTGGGTTTTCATATTCACTTCACAAGACTCCAAACACTTGAATAGCCTCTTGTTAATTGTTATGGAGGAGTATTGTCGTAGACTGCCCCCTAGCCAGGTCCGCCACTGTTGGCATTCAAGACCTCCATAATTGCAAGTGATGTAAGAGAGAGAACCATGCATGCATACCCCATATTTCTTTCTTTCTTTTTTATTATTATTATTATTATTATTATCTATATCTACTAGAGTACTACAAATCCAAGATTTTCTATGTAATGTAAAGAGATAAGACTAGAATTATATTTCACTGGTGTGACTCGTTACATCAACTTGGGCAAAGTCAGTGCGAGTAGACTAGGACAGCGCGCGTTAGAGACGTTAGTTGAAACGGGAAATGGATAATGGCAATTTGGTAATATCGACTATCGTTAGTGAAGATGATTAGCTGACGGATAAACGCGTTTTAATTAATCCCCCTCTCTCATTCAAATGTAACCACAAGCTGTCAATTATTTTAATACTGTGCTAGTGTGCTACATTGACATTGTTGTTAAAAATGTTTACAAAGATTATATCGCTGTTCTCTTTTATATTATTTTAATTGATTACATTAAGTTCTTACAGTATTATTTTAAGGTTTAATGAATAAATTGGGAGACGTATTTTGAAATTTTAACAAGTTAATTAGTTACTTGATACAGTACGTACTACGTTAATCCCCAGAGCAATAAACCCACAATCAACATTAATTATTTACTATTTCTCCCGATTAATAGATAGTTGAGTATGTATGACATCATCCAGACAGACGGTCCAAAACTTATTAAAAAAACTTTTTATATCATCATCATCAGACATCAGAAGTGGAGTGGAGGGTGTGCAGGGGCTAGTTCGATCTTTCCTTTCAACTTTTCAAGCATCTAGAAGTTTGATGGTATATATGGATCATTATATTATACTCGGAATGTTTGTCTGAATTCTAATCATAGTAAGACCACAACATGCATATGTATTGGAATATCAAAAGACCATTCCCTAAGATGGACGAGGATTATTTAATTTGTGTCTACGCACACGAAGCAAGTAAAGCATATCTCGCTGATAATGTGTCCTATGATATTCATTTACTAATTATAGATCGATGCACCTAGAAGAAAAACAAAAGAAACCATATTAAGCAAAAACAGATATCCTGGGAATCAAATAAGATTAAAAAATGTAGGAAAAAAACAAGGATAGAGAGCCAAGTCGCTGTTAAATGCTTTTTAGCTAGTAAAAAGACAAAGCATAAGATTCCAGCAGAGGGGGCAAGGATCGGAAAGGCACTGGGGAACCCAATCGAAGTTACGGGGCTGCGGGGCCCACCTACAGACCCAGCTGTTTCCTCTCCTCCATATACATACATATATACATATTTACATATTTATCTTTATCTTTATCAAACCGTGTGCTTTCCGTTTTCTGTTAATACTTAACCACCAGCCTAAGTTACTTAACACTCTTCCGTCTATTCACACACACACATATATATACACACACACTCAAATAACTTCCACACTCAACTCAACTCGACTCAAATATCTCAAGCTAGGAACTTATTAATCACTCGGAATTCATCACTAATTAGCACTTGATCTTGATGGAAGGTTTCTCAGCTAGCAACTACACCGAGGACGGCTCACCGAGCGGGAGCTCCAGCCCCCCGCCGGCGGACATTATGCTGGCCGAGTACCACCCCAAGAAGCGCGCCGGCCGCAAGAAGTTCAAGGAGACGCGCCACCCGGTCTACCGCGGGATCCGCCAGAGGAACTCTGGCAAATGGGTTTGCGAGACCCGGGAGCCCGTCAATCAGACCCGGATTTGGCTCGGCACTTTCCCCACCGCCGAGATGGCCGCCCGCGCCCACGACGTCGCCACCATTGCCCTCCGCGGCCGCTCCGCCTGCCTCAACTTTGCCGACTCCTCCTGGCGCCTGCCCGTCCCGGCCTCAGGGGACACCAAGGACATTCAGCAGGCCGCGGCCCAGGCGGCCGAGATGTTCCGCCCGTCTTCTCACTCTCAGGCGGCTGCGGAGGAGCAGGCGGCGGTGGAGGAGGAGGCTGCCGCCGCGCCCGCTCCGCCGCCCCCTCCCGAAGAGGGGTACAGCGGGATGAATGAAGGTTTTATGGACGAGGATTTCTTTGAAATGCCGGGGATTCTTGCTGACATGTACAGTGGCATGATGTTGCCCCCACCAGGTTGCAGTTACGTGGTGGATGACTACCAGGAAGATGACGTGGATTTTCCACTCTGGAACTTCTAATATCTTTCTACAAAAGCTAGCTAGTATATATAGGCTGGCTCCAACATTCTTCCATATTTCTTCACAATCTTGTGAGTGGTGACTTGTGTGTGTGGTGTTACTGGTGTACACTTGGCCATGGTCCGTATTATGATTTTTATTGACCTGTACTACGGACAGTACACATGTGGCAATGTTAAAAAAAAAAACAAACAAAAAAAAGAAGGAAAGACAATGAAAAGAAAAGAAAAAGTGATCAACAAAAAGAAAACAAAAAATGATCAAAAAAAATAAAAGACAACAAGATGGTCAAAAGGGAAGAAGAAAGGATATAACTAATTAAGGAACCCAGACCACCTATATGAAACATTCGAACGATCTTTGAAGATGCATGTGTCACATGCTTCTTAGTGTTTTTGATGATGTCGGAATTCTTCATTGTTTCAAGAAAGGAAACAAGGTTGCACGTTTCTTGCATTTGGAAATTGGACATTCAAGAGTTATGATGGAGCTACACGTACGTACAATGATAACCATAACAATATATCAGATATCCGACATTCTTTAGTAACATTTCTAAAAGAAATCATCTTCTTAGATGATTTAGGTTGGCCTTATTTACAAAGAGCTACAAAGTGTTCCCCTATTATGTTATGTATACAAAAATAAAAAACAAGGCTTAGGTTTTGTTTGGTTCACTATATATATTGTCACTTGGAATTTAAATTCCGGTGTTTAGTAGACTTACCTAGTGTTTCTTAGGTAAGTTTTATTTCCACTCTTTTTATGTATAAAATCTTATTTTATTTTGTTTTAATATTAAAACTAACTAAATTATTTTTTCTCAAATCACTTAAATTCTGATTCTTATGAAGTTAATTGATGAAAAATTTCAAAAGAGCACGAAAATGATCAAGGCAACCTATAACGGATCGATCTTCTTGTCGGACAAGCGAGAAGGTTTAAAGAAACCTAAACGAGAACCGTTGCCATCATGCCTTTGGTTTGACATTTCATGATAAGTACGTGGAAATTGAGCTGCTTGAAGCATGGAATTCTTCAGAAAAAAAACTCCATTGAACATGGTCATAAACTTTCGTAACGACAAGTGAGATGAGCCTTGGAATATATGAAACTCGCTTGAGCAAGTGAGATGAGCCACGTAATTAAGGACAAGTTAGAGTCGATTCACAATGATTAGAAGGACAAAAACTGGGTTCAATAAAATCAAAAGTTGTGTAAAACAAAAACTAATCAGGAAGGAAGGGATGAGATACGATCATACGTGTAAATGTAAATGAAATCACATGGTGCACAAATGAATTGGGAAGGGTACAAAATAAAACACCATCTCGTCCAACATCGATCAAGACTCAAGAGAAATACGTACACCAGCACGTAATTTAATATGTGTGGTCACAAAAACTCTTAAATATACATACACTAGTAGTGTGGGATCTAGCCAAGCTTCTGTGCTGAATTATAAAGGTGTCATATTCATCATATGCAGTTTAATTGGAGCATTGGAATATTCTCCTATCCATTTCCAAGTACAACTAGATAAAGTCGCAAAGCATGCACAAACCGAGCATTCTAGCTAGTGCTAATCTTTTACTCCACAAGAAGGCCTTCAACTCTGCCCACGTACTTGACTTTTTCTATCTACGTACGTATATATTATGCTAGTTAATGCTAGCTCGTGAAGAGTTTCTTTAATTAGTAAGCGAATTAATGTAACTTCCTTGTAAATGTACGTATAGTACTAGCCAGCAGTACATAATCCCAATTGATGAGATAGAGGGAGGGAAAGTGAAAAAGAATTAGAATAAATTACAAAAGGTCAGGATAATATGCATGTGTCTATGAGCACGTACGTGTTAAGAATTTGAAATTGAAGATTATGTGCAAACAATAAACATGAATGCAAACGTACTACTACTAGTAGTAGATAATCAATTCAATATACGGAGTAATAAAGAAACAATTGACATAGATATTTATTTATCAAATCAAATTAAAAAGTATTAACGTGTGCCCACATGAACCCACATTAAACAAATACAATTACAGATATTTATACCAACAAAAGCAATAACTTGTGATATTTTGAAGCCACGTACATGCGGCCTAAAAAAGGAAAGCCCCACAGAAAGTGTATAAATAATGTTTTTTTAATAAAATAAAATACTCCGTAAAAAATAACTTGGAATAAAGGAGAGCCAAGTATTTATAAAACAGAAAATCACATGCTTGATTTTCAGCCTCACAGTTGTTATAATGATGATGGTTTTTTGGGGGGAGAGATTGGTATGAATCTTAAAACCCGGTCAGCTTGAAAAGGAAAGAAACGAAGCTGGCAGGAAGCTCAAAAAAGAAAGCATGTACTGTATTATAGCTACAGACTACAGTAGTACATCAAACCACTCACTCTTTTTTTCATGGGCCCCATCTATCCGGGCCCACCTGTTTCCGTCTTATTTCCGTCCATCAAATTATACACTTATAAGTACTAAATCCCCTTAATCCACACCACACACACTAATTACTTACTTTCACGCGCACAACTAATTCCACTCAAAAAGCACCAAAACACCACCACCACAATACGCCGGCAGGGGTCACCGGCGGCGAGAAGTTCAAGGAGACACGTCATACGGATTTGGATCGGAACTTCAATTCCCCACCACCGAGATGGCAGCGCGTGCACACGACGTATTACAGAGACACCAGAGGAGACGGTCAACGGGCGACAGATGAGGCTGCGGAGGCGTTCCGGCCAGGCTTCTCAAGCGGCAGGTCGAGGAGGCCACAACAAGATGAATGAAGGTCTTGAATTCTTGATTGATTGATGGATGAATTGAAGTTTTGTTTGAGATGCTGCCGGAGATTCTTGCCGACGTGGACACCAGACCTCTGCTTACGTGGTGGATGAGTACGCCGAGCATATATCAAGTGGACCACCATGCCACTCTGGAATTACGTTCTATATTTAGGAGGCGTTTGGTTCTAACCTAAGAAAAGGAAAGGGAAAGGTAACACTTAAGGAGAGGGAAAGGAATAGGAAATGGTTATCCTTAATTATGTTTGGTTGTTTTTCATGAAAGGTAATGGTTTATCTAATTATGTTTGGTTAGTGAATTTCCAAGAAAGGAAATGCTTTCTTTTTTTTTTAAAATGTGTTTTAGCAATAGTAAATTAATTTTTTAGATAATTACATATGTGCAATAAATTGGACTTGTACTTTAAATTTTCTAAAATTCACAAAAATATTACCAATATATTACCCAAATCACTTCCTGCATAACCACATACATACACATACATGTGTAGTAAAATTCTAACACTTGAAACAATCCAGTGAACAAACAAAAAGATTAAACAAAAGAAAAGTGTTCATCAACTTATAATCCAATTTGCATAAGACAAGCCATCTATAATTTCCCCAACACGTCTAGCCTCATGAGTCAAAATACTAGTCCTTTACTTTTTCCTAAGTATATCACACAAATATTGTTTCTTCATTGCTGTAGAAGCTTGAAAGAATACACGAAGCTTGTGCTCCTCGGCCATTAGAATAGTTGCAACCTAACAATTTCATAAAGAAACCAACATGAATCATATAGTTCCACACAAATATAACTTGCAATAATAAATAGATGATTTGAATTATTATGAAATTACCTCTAAAGCATCAGATGGAGAAAGAATGTCCAATTTCATCACTTCCTCTAAAATTTTGTTGCTTTCATCATCTAATTTTTTCTTCCTCTCTTCTTCGCTACGCCATATCTGAGCCATTTCACCCAAGTGTGAATTCATGTCCTGAAAAACTTTTCCAAACTCAGTACTAACCGAGTGTAGAGAGGAAGACAAGTCCCCGACTTCATCCTTTTTCTTCTTCAAGCTTTGTTTCTTTTGAGATAGAAAATCATTCCTCTTCCTTGACCCACTAGCACCACTCCCTG
The DNA here is from genome assembly GCA_964016875.1 of Fallopia convolvulus. NCBI lineage: Eukaryota > Viridiplantae > Streptophyta > Magnoliopsida > Caryophyllales > Polygonaceae > Fallopia > Fallopia convolvulus. The sequence continues at coordinate 33,440,510 of OZ024733.1, forward strand.
ATTGCGTAGACTCTGTTTCTGTTTGAAGTTCTAAATCATCATCACTATCAACTGTAACCGACTCATGTGTCATCTCATCATTCATATTTTGAGTAGCTTGAACAAAAGACTCGCTTGGTTCACCGGTAGCTCTATCTTTTCCATAAACTTCAGCAAGTAAGTCATAGTATGGAAATGGAACTCCATATAAACCCTTTGCTTTCTTATGATTCTATAAATACAAAAAGAATGAAAAAAAAATCAGCAAATCAAATCAGTAGACATCGTCAAAATTTAAGGAAGAATATCAACTTTAATGAAGAAATACAACAGACTAGCATCAGAAACTCAATAATCACATCCAATCTCACTCAAACCAGTCAGCTCAATAATCACATCAGAAAGTCAAATCAGTCAGTTAATAGGGGCCTACGATGTTCATCATCCTTAAGAGAATAAAAGAAACTCAAGTTCACAGCATAACCAATCAAATCAAACCTGAAAAATTCCAAGTTTCTGCTATAATAAAAAGTTCACAAAAAATTTCCCTCAAAGCTATATGTAGTTGTCAAAATACAGTCCCCAAAGCCAGGGCAGCCATCTGCCAACAAAATTAATGTCAAAATACAAATCAAATATCAGATTTTGGAAAATACAGGCCAATCCCAGCCTAAAATGAATAAGTTACACATTTTATGTCATTTTTCTTGATGCTAAGATGAATCAACAATGCCTAAAATGAATATGCTCTTCAAATAAACCAATTTGAGATAAATTAGGCAGAAGCTTAAATGCTAAGAGAAGTAAACAACCCTCAAAAACTATCCAGACCTGCTTATTATTATTGGATAAAATCAATACAAACCTTAATTAAACTAGCCAGACAAAAGATAGTCATACCTTGGCCCATTCATCAAAAACACTTCTTTCTACTTGCAAGATCTTCTTCTCATCATCCCAACCAAATCCTGAAGTGCTTAACATCTCAGCCATGGCACAATACTTATCGGACCAATGCTTCAACCTTGATTCAATATGTGGCTCAGCCTTCAAGCCACAATTAGGAAGTTTTGCTACAATCATTTCCTCCAACTTGTTCATGAAGCCACTCTTAAATCCGTTCTCACTTTTCCATTTCGGATTGTGAGACATCTCTAACAAGGAATGAAGTAGCGTTTCATCCTCTTGTACAGTCCAAAACCTCTTGTTTCTACCTCTTCCTCGGATAGGTCCATCCATCCTAATTACACAAGAAAAATTGACAAACAAATAGTGCAGAAAATACAATTAAGACATGGACAAACTGAACTGAAAATAACATAAATTGTGGCTGAAAATAACACAAACTGAACTGAATTGAAAAATAACATAAATTGGATTCAAAATGCAATTCAGTGGGCATTGAACTGAAAATTAATGCAAACTAGACACAAACTGAAAATTACACCTTGTCATGTTTCTTACACAAACTGAAAATTAATGCAAACTGGACACAAACTGAAAACTAGACACATTGACTTTCATCCTAATCTACCCATGTCTAGCTCTCCAATTATTAAACATCCCTTGTGCTAAACTGTTTCTAAAATTAGTCCAATGGTCTGAAGTTTGAATATTTGTAATGTATTCTCTTTCTTCCTCTTCCTCTTCCTCCTCATCTTCATCACTCATGAACTCTTCATCTTGGTCAGTTGGCATGAGTCTTCTAATCAGATTGTGTAGGAGACAACATGCTAGTACAATACGACCTTGTGTTCGTATTGGAAAAAATGAAGGGCTTCGAAGTATACTCCATCTGCCTTTTAGTATCCCAAAACATCTCTCGATCACATTTCTAGCTCTAGCATGCTTCATATTGAAGTATTCTTCAGCGCTACCCGGTTGATTGTTACCCCATTCCTTAAGGTGATACTTTTGTCCTCTATAAGGTGCGAGGAATCCTTTAGAATTGGCATAGCCACCGTCCACTAAATAATAACAACCTTCATGTATGACAAAGATAAAATACATAAAATTTTCTATTTTTAATTTGAAAAGATAATGGATGCACTAACTTTGTTTTCCCAACTTAAATTACCTCTAGGAACCTTTAATCCATCTGGCCTAGATAGGGCATTTCGAAGGACTCGACCGTCATGGGCAGACCCTTCCCAACCAGATAAAACATAGGAAAATTCCATATTAGGCGTGCAAACACCTAATACATTCATAGAAATATTGCCTTTCCTTGTTCGATACTTTGCCCTTTCTTCAGAAGGTGCTGTGACACTAATATAAGTGCCATCCAAGGCTCCTAAGCAATTCTACAAATAGAATATAGTAAAAATCCTTTATTATATAGCCATATTTTATTGAATCCCTTATAATAACACAAATAGATGCTTAAATACCTTGAAAGGCTTCCACCTATCATCTTCACAATCATCTCCAATGGGTGTGGGATTAGCTAGTAAATGTCCATGAAGTTTGAGGACAACCCTTAAACAATGGTTGAAATGACGACTCACACTCTCACCACTTCGAATAAAATAGTGTGATACTGACCTATTCTTCTTGTGATGAGCTAAAGTGTACAAAAATATAGCCACTATCTCCTGAATTGACATTTTATTTGTCCCACTTAGCCCCCCGATATCTCTAAGCATCTCACACAATACATTGAACACATCTCTATTCATACGAAGTTCATTTCGACAAAACACGTCACTCTCTCTAGTCAGCCTACTCAATATTTGAAACCTTAGCCTTTTCCTACACCTTTTTCCCTCTTTCAATTGAATACTCCTAATAACAGTCACATTCATCAAGTACCACATCGTGTACAGCATTAACACCACTCTAACTATGACAAAAATGATATGGAGCTGTTTTAACCTTCTTGTCCTTGAGAGTGATTGATTATGAGCATCCATTCTGATAATTAAAAGTGAACAATTAAGCAAGTTGTCTTAAGCAATCAATAAAGTACTTAACACTTACATTTAGGGAAAAAAAAAGTCATACTTACTCTTTCCTTGCAGAGATATAAACCAGAGATATAAACCAGGAATAACCAGACAGAAAACAAGAAATATAAAATAGTTGACATGGCATGAAATATTTGTGCTAAGTATATGCTGATAGACATTTTGATGTACTGCAGCTAACGTTGCTATTCCAGTTATGGTCATGAATAGAAAACAAATAAATAAGTATACTTACTCTTTCCTTGCAGGAAATATTATCCTCCAGAATATGGGAGAAAACACTAGCAGCTCGACCGCAAATCTGAGAAATCAATAGGCATCACTTAGGACTTTTCAGAACATGCAATTTTATATTCAACACAGCTATATTTGAATTTCTGATGTCACAAAGTGAATAGGAATTCACACACACAAGACTAGAAGCAAACTATATAAGGCTAGAAATGAAAAGGCTTTGAATAAATAAGGCTGGTATCCAAATATGTTCACCTGAAATCAACTAGAAATGAAAATAGCTATTTAAACTTGTGACCCAAAAGAAAGAAAGAACTAGTTAATAGGTAGGCTCATGTAACCATCATTTTTACTCGTACTCTTTTCTTTTACCCACAAAATCCTGGAGCATATTAATTATTTTGTGCATACAAATCAAAAGTAAACTAGAATTAGCAATTAGCTTGGCATCAGTAGCCATGCTCTGAATTAAATTTGCAATTAGCTTGGCATCAACTTTAATCAAGGGTCATTTCAAAAGAAATCATAAGAAGTTATATTATCCTTCAATCAAAGAACAAACAGAGCTACAATTCTGGTATTCTATCAATAGACATCACTTCAAGGGCCTAACAGTAACACAATCCGTTTCTGGGCTTAAATTTTACAAAACAAACGGGCCCTTAGAAAGTAATCTCTCCTTTTGTTTTTATGTGCATGGTTTTAGAATTTGTATGCACACTTTAAGAAATTCATGAAATATATCATCATAATTTTAGATTTTTCCTTAGTATAATCACTACTGTAGTAATTAATTATTTATCATTCTATAGAGTAAATAAATGGGGAGACTGTTTGAGTGTCAACCACCACCATGTAGATGATTATGACCCCACAGGCCACACCCCAACTCCTTACATTTTTTTAATTTTTTTTATTAAGGAAAGAAATTAAGGAGGTTACTACATACTAGTGACCGCCCTAATGCATCCTGACGGATGAGGGTACAAAGTCCCAAATCAACTGTAAGTGGAACGGAAGAGACACATCAGAAAGAACCAGCGATGTAGTCAACCACAAAATTATACTCACGGTAGCTAGATATGAGCAATACTCCAATCTTGAAACCGAGCCAACAAACAATGGATGTCCGCACGTAACAATTCGATCTCCCACTGGCAGCGCCAGTCACCAAGAACGGCCTTGACCAGCTGCAAATTATCGCCTTCAATCTGGATTCGGGAAATGCCACAACGAATGGCCTCGAGAAGCCCCTGGCGCAAGGCAATGGTCTCGGAGATCAAAACAGAATGTCGACCAATCAGTCCTCCATTGAAATGGATGGGGGGGGGGCACTACCGACCAATTCAGCTCGACTTCTCTTGTTCCAATGATTTCTCCTTGATTATTGTTGTCAAAGGAAATGTTTCCTCCAGCAATTTCTTAAAGTGAGGACAAAATACTCTCGTTCACTGTCATGTGGCATGAACAACCGTTGTGAAGGATCCAGCGGATGTTCCCCCTCACTTCAACCTGCAAAGAGAAAATCAGGTTTTAATGCCCCAGGCTTGCTTAGCCTTCCCGGGTCGATTAGCAGAGTACACATGATAATAAATTTGAGATTGTAACATAGTTCCCTTCTGCGAACTCTTGGAGTTAGAAGTAACATTTGAGAGATCAACACGGTTTTTCCCTTTTTCAATGCTGCATTCTTGCTTCTTATGTGGTAAGTGAGCTTCTTTCTCTTTATTTTGATGAGATTTCTCATACCCTTGTTTTTTCTTACCATACCACTGTTTTTGGTTGTTCCCTGGGTTTTGCTTGTGAACCTTTTTTGTTAGACAACTCTATTCTAACTCTACAATTTTTTTGAACACGACCCCCCTTTCCACAATGAAAGCACACCATATAGTATTCACCAAGGTATCGCTTAGGATGAGGTTTTTGAAGAGTTTGTTCTTTAGCACGTTCCTTGCAAGGAACTTTGTGATGGTTCCCTTGAGACTGTATTAAGAACATTTTGTGAACAATTTTACCAGTGTACCATTCCATGTTCCCATTTATCCCACTTTCCAGAATTTTAATCCGACCCTCTAGATGAGTTACTTTATCTCTAGCAGATTGAAGTTCCCTAACTTTTCTTTTTCATCTTTTCTTCTAAGCTTAGGTCATCTGGAGGATACTTAGATTTATCTTTAGAAAAACCAATACCAAACTTAGCTGGGTTGAACACAACTCCAGTTCTTTTGTCAAGATCTTTTTCAATTTCTTCCTTTTTAAGTTTAAGATCGAGCAAATCAGACCTAAGTTCATTATTGGCTTCAGTGAGAATTTTAACCTCATCTTTTAGACTTTCACAAGCATTACACGGAACAACGCTAGTAACAGATGTCTCTGATAATTTTTCTTCAAGATTAAGACATTTCTCATCAGCAGATTCTAGCTCATCTTGCATTTTTAAGTGTTCTTCAAAAAGCTTTTCAACAAGAGCAACGAGATCAGATTTTTTAGAATTATCAAGATCAGCAAGAAATTGTTTAGGGGTTACCTCTTGATCAGTTTCATCTGTCTTCATAGTCATAGCACAAATTTTGGATTCTAGCTCGTCATTGGAGTCAAGATCCCATGCAACTACGTAGGCCTTTTTCTTCTCGTTCCCAGACTCGTTACCTTTGGGGCAACTTTTGGCATAGTGGCCCTTCTCTTGACAGTTGAAGCAGGTGACGTCCTTGACATCTCTTTTCTCATAATTTCCTCTCTCCTTGAGGATGCCTTGCTTCTTGCCTCTTCTATAGAGTGACCTCATAGCTTTGGTTATGAGAGCAATATTTGAGTCTCTTTCGATCTCGTCATCTTCCTTCCGAGCAGTGACGTTTTCAATAGCCTTCTCCACCTTAAGAGCAATCCCTTTGTTGGAGCTTGAGGCACCGCTGGTGATGTTTTCGAAGCACTCATAATCAATAAGCTTTCCAAAGATATCATGGAGAGTACTGGTTTTAGTGAGTGGATTTTCTCTGAGCAGACATGTGGTAACTACATATTTGGGACCAAGGCCATCAACAATCGCAGAGATTTTTTCAGAGTGAGTGATGGGCTCCTCGATACCAAGGTGATTGATGTGGTTCATCAGGGCCTCGAAACGAGATTGATAGGATGAAATGGTTCCTCCTTCCTTCATCTAGAAATTGAAGAATTCCTTTTTAGCAGCCTTTTGATGACTCTCCTTCAGATCTGAACTTCCGATATGCATTTGTTCAATGGTAACCCATGCATCCTTGGCGGTTTTGCAGTTCACCATCTTGAGCAAGTCTTCAGATCCTAATGCGTTGTTCAGATACATCTTTGCCTTAAAGTTCTTCTCTATTCTGGTCCATTTAGTTAGACCCCACTCAAACTTCTTGTTCTTCTTAGCCTCGGGAACAACATAGTCCCCATCTTTAATGATGGACCAAGCTTGATAGTCATTGCTCTTGATTCATGTTGCGAACAGGATCTTCCAATGGTCATATTCTCCTATAATGAGCAATGGAGGCTTGTTGTTTCCAATACCGACGACGTGGTTGTTGTTGGTACTCATCCTGTATTCCTGCACTAAGCACACAATCTAGAGCAACCTGCTCTGATACCAATTGTTGGATCGTACTGTGTTAGTATCAAAGCAGAGAACTAGCAATGTTCTCTAGACAGCGGAAATAAACTAGAAACAGGAACACGCTATTTAGAGAGGAAAACTTTCTGCCCGACCAACAAGTCGTAAAAAGAAAAACCTCTATCCCTGATACTCCTTCTCAGAGGATTTCAATAGAATACTTTATATTAAGTTTTAACGATTACAAGGCAAGTCAAGTTCACTGGTAACTAAGGCACCCACCAAAGTTCAACCAACTAGACTTCTTCTACCCTAATCGTAAACCCAAACAAAAGTAAACTACTGACCTGAGTACTCACATCAACATGGATTCTTCACCAGAAAAACTACACAAACTTGAACACTTGAAAAGTTCTCTCTTCACGTTCGCCGTCAACCACACTTAAACCCTAGCCAAACCTAGCCTTTTATAGGATATTACTAAGTCTAATCTCAATCACAATTCTTGCCTAATTGTGATGATATTCCACTCGGCAAATCCCACTAAAATAGGGGTAAGTAGATAAACGATTATTCTAGTCCTCAACCAATTCGATTCTTTCCATAACCGATTGATTTCGAATTTCCTAGATAAGACCATCCTTATTTGATCTTTAAATCTTCTTTGATCTTCTCTCAAACAACCGAACAAAGCTGTCAAATCTTCGTAAAAGATCGTTCGTAAGAAATCTTGTAACCTGTCATAAATAGAAAGTTGTGTATCTTCGGGATACTCTTTCCAGATCGTCACTCGTTCCCACCATTGTTCCTCACAATGTTCCTTCACTCTTGACGATGTTCCTGTTTTCCTGAAATGCTAACATGGAGAAACATATTATACCATCAAAGTTTGTCATTGTCAAAATTAAGAGAAATCATGAAATAACGAATGTTCCAACAATTCTCCCCTTTTTAATGATGACAAACTTATAAAAAAAATACACATCTAGAAACCAAGATAAAATATAAGACACGAAAACTATTAAGATTGATTCTTGAAATGTATTTTTTCCTAAGATTCTCCCATTATCTTATATAATAGCTTGAAAAAACTTTCTAGATCTAATTTATTAAGCAGGCATTAAAAAGATAAGACCGTTTTAGCATAGGCCTTTGAATCAAATGGATGCCCCTGATTAAATCTTTCTTAGTTTAACTATTGGCATAAATACTGAAAATAGCACCATTCGAATTTCCGATGAGATTTCTTGTAAATGTTATGGTGCGGCCACAAGAATGCTAATTTGTGTTAAAAAAGAGTAAATTACATATAACCATCCTTAAAATTGTTAACTTACTTTTCACAAAACCACCCTTTAAAAGTAAAATAACACAAAACCACCCGTAAATAGCTTCTGTTAGCAAAGAACCACCCTTACTCTAATTCTAGTTAACTTTCCGTCAAAAACTCCCCCAACCCCACTCACATGTTCCTATTTTTTTTAATTATATTTGTATAATAATACATAAAACATAAATCTTCATTGTGACCTCATAATTCTTTGATTAAACATATTTATTAAAACACTAACCAACTTGGAAATTTCACTCATCTCAAAAGGGGTAAATTTCCTTCCAACTAGCTAACAGAGCAAAATTTTTATTCCAATAAAATTATCTCAAATTCATACTAATCGCAATGATTCCCTTTTAAATATTCGATTTTAATGAAATTTTTTGCCAAATTTCTCCAGATCCGCGTGTTTTTCACTTGGTACCTTAAAACCTATTTTCCTCAACATATTGGATGAATTATTCAGACTTGTCAAATTTTATGTGTATTACATACATGGGTTTTTCGAAATCTTCAAAGATAGAAAGAAATATACTCCCTCCGATTCAAAATGTGTCGTTTTGATACTTTATTATTTATCCACTATATGTGTCGTTTTAAGTTTTCTAGGCAATTGATTATGAGTGAGTTATGAGAATGCTTATTGAAATATGTTTTTATTGACTAAAACTATTCATTCATTGGTCCAAAAAGGTGGTGAGTGATAAGATTGAGAAAAATATTAAAAATTTGAGTTTAATTAATATTTTTCTTAAAACTTGTGTCAAAAACTAAAATGACACTTATTTTGAATCGGAAGGAGTAACTAATTAAATTCACATGAGAGGGATGGAGTTGGAGAAAGAAACGAAAAAAGGGCTGATAGGATGTAGGGGATGCTAGGAGTAGGAAGAGATGTAGTTGAGAGCACTTGAGTGTACATACAAGCTACAAAGAGGCTAGGAGAGGAGAGAGGGTGGGTTTTGTATTTTAATCAATAAATATCAAGGGCAATAGAGTCAAATACTACCTAAGCTAACGAGATCAAACGGAAGTTGCTCACTGGGTGGTGTTTTGATGACAAAACTTTTTTGCGTGTAGTTTAATGTAATTTAATTTTATACGGGTGGTTTTGTGAAAAGCACCTTAATTTAAGGGTAATTTGGTGAAATTTACCCTAAAAAAACTTATCACATCTCATTTTCCGATGAAAAAATAGATTTAGTGGATGTTTGTGTAATTTTTTTGAGTAAAGAAATTTGTATAATTTTCCTTGTTTTTTGGTCTTGGGCACTGTCTATAAAATTCGAAACGAAGACCTTATGATACTATCTGAGATCCTTACCGCTTGACATGACTTAAGGAGAATGAGATGGCATGATCTTTTTGACATATTAGCATTTTGATGTCCACGTCTCATCACCTTTGTCAAAAATTCGAATAATATTGTTTTCGGTATACTACATATGCCCATAGTGTGACTATATATTTATGGTTTATTAAATTTGTATTATTTTTTATTTAAAGTTAATAGTTAGTACAATATAATTCTAAGTCGTGTTTTCTCAAATTACGTAGGAATATGGAAATTTGGAGCAAATGAGTTTGGAAGAGAATAAAATGAAGAATGAAGGTATCATATTATGCTTTCTTAGGTGGAGCAAGAGGAAAATAATCTCTCATCGGTGATGACCCGAATGCTTGGGAGGTATCAATTTAATGTGTTTGAAAGGATCTAAGTACTATACTTAAAAATTCATGAATCTACAAACACAAAAAAAGGTAGATATTGAAATTCAGATATTATTGAATTGAAGCAAGTGTAAGACAAATTAAATGCAAAACGTATGATACAAATAATCAATTGGTCTAATGGGATGAGGTGCTAGGCTCCTTAAGTGTTTGTTTAGGAGGTTCGAAGTCCGAATCTTCCTGGCGGCGTGTATGAAAAAAATTGAATTGGGAGGGTCGCCTCCAGCAATGGGCCTCTGCAATACCCGGTTCGGACGTAGATTGGCCCTGGCTAATTGAACCGAGCGAGAGATAAAAAAAAATGCAAACGTATGATGACTTCTTACCCGTTGAAGCGATGATGCATTGCATACATGAATCTATCCAAGAGAATTATTTGATGGATAGATTAATGAATCTATCCAAGGGGTCCGGTGACCCCTCTCTCCCAAATATGCATGATAAAAATATCTTGCTCAGTTATATGTCGAATATTTCTCCACATAAACCCATGTTTAGCCTTACCCAATTTTTTTTCCCATCGACAATGGGCCTACCTCAACCCGACCTCCTCATGTATTTCTCTTCTATGTTAATTACTTCCTCCGTCCCAATTTAATCTTCCCACTTCAATTTGGACACAAAAATTAAGAAGTGTATTTGAAAGTGTTGAATAGAGAATAAAATATTAGAAATTGGGTGAAAAGTGTTGGAAATTGGGAAGAAAGTATTAAAAAGTGTAAAAAAAAAGTATTAAAAATGATAAATGGGATAAAAGAGATAGATTTTGGGGTAATTTAGATAAAATATAAAGGTATATGAGTAATTTCAATATATCTTAAAATAGAAAAATGTAGAAGTAGGATGAATATGTTGGAACGACTTAAAAAGAAAATGGAAAGATAAATTTAGGACAGATGGAGTAGTATTTTTATTAGACGATTAAATTAATGAATCTATCCATCATAATCAAATTCATTTAATTTGCATTCTTATATTATGGATGGTGAGACCAAATGAATTAGAGAAATTGTGTGTTTCATTTCTTCCCATTGGCCTCAAAGGACTTCGTAAAGAGATTTACACATGGATATCTCTAATAGACGGCTACCATTCGCCCATTTAGATATTTATATAGATCAAACACAATCAAGGGTTGATACATAAGTAATTACTATATCATTTAATTACTATATCATTTATCGCTTGTAAATTTTTCATAATTTGATGAGTCCCTTGACTTTCCCGATCGACACTAGTATATTTGGTTTAACAACTTATGCATCCCAAACCAAAACCCTACCATTTCTACATTTCAAAGCTGCCTATTAGCTATCCCAATTCAAACACAAATTTAACTACTTATTACAGCCCTAATGAGTTAAAAAAAACAATGGAAATAAAGTTTAACAAGGCTCACCCAAATTATGCTGAAAGCCAATGCTCAAACTAGTACTTGCTTCATTAGAAGAAGAAGAAGAAGAAGAAGAAGAGGAGGTTAATTCGAATACTTCTTGCAGAAGTGACGATGGATGGAATTTAGTTGTGCGACAATATTAATGGGTACGTATAGCATACTATGCTATATATATACATATACACGAGGAGGTGGGGGTCTAAGCTCCTAATTAGGCCACCACGTACAAACAACTTTCATTTGGCATTTCCTACTCCAAATTCTCCTCAATTACACTTTCGTACATGACATTTTCCGCATATTTTTTTTTGTTAAAAACATGACGCTTGACATATTACATTATTTTTTTTAGGTCTTTCGCCCGGTTCGATTAGCCAGGGCCAATCTACGTCCGGACCGGGTACTGCAGAGGCCCATTGACCATTGTTGGGGGCGACCCTCCCAATTCAATTTTTTTCCATACACGCCGCCAGGAAGATTCAAACTTCGAACCTCCTGAACAAACGGTTAAGGAGCCTAGCACCTTATCCCACTAGACCAATTGACATATTACATTATGTTGACGTATTGTATGCACACAAACGTTCACATTATAACAAAACATGTTCACCTATAATCACCTTAAAAGTTCATAAATTTTATCATATGTTCACATATAATATAAGTCCGTTTACATGCATATATGTATGGACTTAAACTCGACATTTTCTAAAAGAAAATTTTATTTAAAGAAAAAAACTTTTTTCATATTACTAATCAAATTATATTAGAGTTGAGAATCAAATTTTTTTTTTTTATAACCACATGAATGAAAATAGAATAAACTTCAGTTTTTTAAATAAAAAAGGTAGTAAGCTATATTTAGACACATACATTTTCTGGAATTCAAAAATTAGAGTAAATCTTATATCTATTAGACATTAATGTGATAATGCCATCACCGATATTTTGCTTTCGGATTTCTTAGAAACAACACCAAATTTCCTTTCTTATAACCTCAACAACAAAAATAGACAATTTGAAAGAAAAGCTGTGGTCAATTCCATCCCTTTCAACTGCTACTAATAAAATTTGTCCAGTAACACCCTTTATGAATCCTTTCTTAAAAGCATATTTACAACCTCTAAAATATGTGTGGCCACTAAAATGGGCTTTAAACCATTTTGAATAATTTTTCCTACCTCAGCATACCTGAGCTCTTTCACAACCTTCAAATAATTCTCTAAATCAACACTTAATATAATTTTAAAAAAAACTTGATACTCTATATGGTCCAAGTTTCTTTTAATAATATACTAATACTTTTCTGTAGCATAATCAATCATAGTCCACACAAAATTATCCAATTAATGTGCAGAATTCTCAAAGTAATATCCATAATTTGTGACACACTAATCAGATATACAAATGTCACCAGCATATGATTCATCTATGCATAATTGAAACAATTTTCACATATATAGCCTAAGAAAAAGAGAAATCTTTGGCATAGAACTCTACAAATAAATATCTTTGACAAGTACAAGTCACAAAGATAATGGCACCACCACAGGAAATAGCATCAACGAACCCCATGCCCTGTATAGAGTAAACTTCACATACGACTATACGACAACAGAAGGGGAAAAAAGCCTCAAAGACCATCATTTATAATACAAATTAGGCCCACTACACTAGACAAAACCAACCAATTATCAATTAACTGGGGCAACGCTAGCAAAATCTAATTTCTCTAATTTGTCTTTTCCGCTAATTAGACAATAGAATCAAGTCAATATGCTATCAATCAACGACAATTCATCAAATGCCAAATTATTCAAAAAAAAAATATGGGATTTAATCATAATTATAATTCATATATACATGTCGACCAAGAAAACCACACCACTAAATCATATATTTATCTAGTTTGTTGAGTTGATTTTGCCAATGAAGTTGGTTTCAAACATCCTTGTATATGCTGTAAGGAGCACTCTGGTTGATTTGCTTCATTGTTAACCTTTTTGGTTTGGTTTTAGTTAAAACTTTAAGTTAAGAGATGGTTTAATTGAAGTTTCTGGGCCAATATAGTAAGGATTGTGTGTGTAACGAGCTTAATATATAAGTCAAATGATCTTATGTAAGTCAAAGTTTGTGGGTCAATACTGACGTAGGGTGTGTCCATCCGCACAACACATAAGTCCAGTGGGGTCCATCATAAAATTAATTGGCAATAGGAGGAGTAACTCAAAGAATTATATACTATGGAAACTGGTCTGACCCAATTGTCATTTGACACTATTCCTTATGGCCAACAAGCCAGCAGAACGGGTGGGTAGCATACCACAAAGCCCAACACAAACACAAATAACCAAGAACTAGGCCTAGGACAAAACTGCTTTGGTACCATGTCAAAGTCCGTGTGCCAATACTGACAAAGTGGGTGACCGTCTAAGCGCAAAACACGTAAGCCTAGTGGGGTAACCTAGTAGATTATATACTAGGCATTATTTGCTAAACTTTTGATGTTGGACACATTGTTTCCACAGGTTCCAACTAAAATCCATATGACAATATCAATGGAGTAAGTCATAAAATTATAAGCTAGGCCATTTTAGTTCCAACTTCCATATGTGAGAACATATTAACAACACGTCCCTACAAGTGCAACTGGCCTGGACTAGTTGATATTTGGACAAACGGGTCCAATATCTTAACCTCTTTATTGCAAGCCCAACGACGGGTGGTGGCATCTCATTTTCTTTTCAGCCAACTTAATCCAAAAACGGGTGAGCCACTGGTCAAACCCAAACAAAAGGGTGGGTAGCATCACTCACTAAGCCTAACCCAAATAGCCAGAAAACGGGCCGCATACCAGACCTGCTTTGATATCATATTAAATTTCGAGGGCTGAGATAGTAGGGTTGTGCATGTAACAGGCCTAACATACAAGTTCAATGAGGTTCAACCCAAAATTATATGTCAATGGGTGGAGTAACCCATAACATTATAAACTAGGCAATTTTAGTCCCAACTTTGAATTGTGAGAACATATTCTCAACAAGTTTGGGAACATATTTTACATATGTTGAAGCTCGAAATAAACAAAATAAGCATATTCTTTTCGAATTCTTATTCTGTGGGCCAAATGGCTCACGCTCGCTCAATTAAAGGGATCTACAATTTGATTATTCACTCTGAGTCAAATTAGGCGTATTCTTTTACTTGTTCTAGACGTTCGACTTAGCTTCACAGAGTATTATAAGTGTTTTCTCTCTTAAGATATAGATGTGGAACCTTTTCGAATTCTCTCTCGTAAATAGCGCAGACCTTTATAGTGTTTCAACACGTCGAGTCTCTATTAACAAGAGTTATCTTGAGCTAGAGATGTTTTTACAACCCTTGCAACCTTTGCCTTCTTCACCTATTTATAGGCATCAGAAGGGGTCGGAAGTTGAACTTTCTCGATGTGGGAGGGGTTTATTGATAGTCAAGGTGTCGACCGCTAGTTGGTGGAATGAGAGGTAAGCTCCTCGCCTAGTGGATCGACAAGTCGAGCATGTGACGTGTTGCTCCTCCGTTGGTGGAATATGCAGTTAAGTTGGATGTTGAGATTTTCTGATGTGGGACAAGCGAGAAGATATGTGAGGTGTCGTGTGTAGATTGGTGGAAGATGAGGCAAGCTCCTTGCCTAGTGAGTTGGCAAGATGAGCATGCGAAATGTTGCTCCGCCAGTGGTGGAATGTGCGGTTCAAACGGATGTTGAGATTTTTCGATGTGGGACGAGATAGCAGATAGGTGAGGTGTCATTTGTTAATTGGTTGAAGATGCGGTTGACATGACATTCATCATAAGTCGGCAAGTTTGGCATGCAACATGCCTAAGCCATTATTAGTTAGAGCCTTGCGAGTATCTTGCGACTTCATCTTATGGAAGATCAGCGCGCCAAACGACCCAGACATTGATCATTGGGTGGAATTTGCGCGTTATGTGTACTTAAGTCTTCGTAGTAGTTTTTTTTGGTTCCTTGGGTCTAGCACCTTAGTCCATTAAGCGCGTGGTTAATACATTAGCGAAACCGCTTTTTTAGCTTTCTTTGGCAAGGAGGCTTTGATACACCACGAGTATTTTTATATGGTGCGTGATTCTATTCATGTTGTGTGCTTTGATGCGAGTTTTGAGTTGTCTACATTAATCTTTCTCGATCTATCTGCTTACTTCAATCATCTTTCTTGTCGTTTAGCGTTTGAATTATCCGTGTTCCATCAACTTATTTTCTTTCAATGTTACAATATTTCTCTTCTATGACAAGCGATTACTAGCATGTAAGAAGCATTGACTCATTGATCTTTTCCTTCTATTCATTCAATTTTGCTTATAAATCAACAATTTTTGTTATTAGATTTTTTTAAAGATCAACCGTTATAATGACGTAGGTAACCTTGTAACAGTCAAATACCGACTTATATTGTTAAAAAAGAATTTAAATAATTCAAGATCAACAAAAGCAAACTGTTTTGGTACCACTTTTTCCTGGTGATATTTGAAGCCACTTCAATATACATACATCCGGTCAAAACACACTTAAAACAAAAACAAAACCCAAAAAAAATAAAGAAAATAATTAAAAAAACTCTAGGAATAAACAAGCACCAAGCATCAGGAAATTAAATTTCTTGGTGATTTTCAGCCTCATAGTTGATTGCTTGTCAATAAAAAAGGCATTACATTTTATGTGGCAACCTGTCAATATCAGTCAGCTTGAAAGGGAAAGATATGAGGCTGCAGAAGAAAGCAAGCTAAGCAAATTAAATATCACTACTCCTCTCTTTCAACCAAAAAAGATCTCGCTACTCCTTTCGACCAAAATAAAAATCTGGCTGCTCCTTTCAACCAAAAAAATATCCATATGCTTTCTTTCAACCAAAAAAATATCCCAACTCAAAAAAAAAATAAAAAAATCTATGCTCTCTTTTAACTTTATAAAAAATAAAAAATAAAACTCTCACCGTTTTAGTGTTTTACCAACAAATTATCTCTCTCCATTCCAACCTGCTAATCTTGCTTCTCCCACACTGTTTAGATTCTTTAATCTTTATTTATTTTTTCTTACATTTTAAATTTTGTTTTCCCTAATCGATCTTATTGTATCTCTACTTGAATTTTCTTTTAATAATGCTAGTAAGGGTCCAAATATATGTATCTATCTCCTGCTTAATTTGAGTGCGTGATAGTGTTGCCTCTGGACCAAAAAAAAAAACAGACCTAAGTGTCAATGAGTCATTGTAGAAAAAATTATCAACAAAAAATATTTAAATCTCCCTTCCTAAATTGTCGACAACTCGACATAGCCTCCCATAGTCCCATCTCCGTGCTTTCTTCTCTCTAGATTGATAAATTTGTTTACCTTTGTTGAAACTTTTTTTTAACTATTGTACGATAAAATATATAGTTATTGTATAATAATCTTTATACCATCATATAGTTTATAAATTTTTAGATTATGAAGAATATGTTCTCACATTTAAAACATGTAAAAGTTAGGAGTAAAATTGCATACTATATAATTTTATGAGTCACTCCACTCATTATCATATAGTTTTGGGGTAGAATATTATTAATTTGTATAAACTTTAATATGTTATCAAAGCAAGTATGGTTATGGGCGTGTTTTCTAGCTTTTTAAGTTGGGCTTAACGAATGATGTTCCATGTCCGTTTGTTTGGGTTAGGTTAGTGGTCTACCCGTTATTTAGATTGAGTGGGCTAAAAAGAGACTAAGATGTCATTACCCATCGATAGACTAGTTATAAAGAGATTGAGATACTAGACTTGTTTATCCAAGTGTCAACTAGGTTAGGTCAATTGCACTTGTAGAAGCATGTTGAGAATATGTTCCCCATTTAAAAGTTGGGACTAAAATTACTTACTATATAATTTCATGAGTTACTCTATCCATTGTCATATGGTTTTGAGTTAAAGCCTCATTGAACTTATATGCTAGACTAATTCGTTACACGTACGATTCCCACTATATCAGCCCATAGATATTAATATAGATATAAGTTATGTTAGGATAAATATATTGTATTTGTAAAATATTATCTTTAGATCGAGTGATCTAGAGTTTTTTGGAGCATAAGATAGTTTGAAGCTCAAGCTTAACCTAGATTCTCTTATATATATAAATACTTATCACATTAATGAGAAAATTACAATCTTCTCAACAAATTCATAATCTCACATGGTATCAGCCTAAAGATCTTATCAACACCAAAACCCTAGCTTCCGCCTCCTTTCTCACGATCACGATCACCATGAGTAATTTTGATTCTCTGCAAGAGGAACCTTCAATCTCAACATTCCAACGCTCTCAATCAAGCTGGAGCACACAAACTACACTCTTTGGCGGCACACAGTGAAATCGGCTCTTGAAGCCTACGCTATTGATGGCTTTCTTTGATCCTCTTATGAGCCAATCAAGATGATGCCGACGACGTCTGCCTCAGATGCGCCACTCATTCCCAATCTTAAACATGTTGATTGGATGAAGAAAGACAACTATATTCTACTCTAGATTCGCTCCACTCTTACAGCGCCGCTCCTCGCTCATGTGGCTAGGGAAAAAACCACGGCTGAAGCTTGGACCATACTTGAGCAAATGTTATATTCCCAGACTAGGGCACGCATGATGCACCTCAAGAACCAACTACAAAACTTTCCAAAAGGTGCTCTTTCAATCTTAAAGTATGTTGAAAAGAAAATAGCTTTTTTCGATGCATTGCTGAATGCGCATATCTTGTTCTTGATGATGATTTTGTTGAATTTATTCTCAATGGCCTCGACTCGTCTTACTCGCTGTTTCTTTTGGCCATTAATCTGCAAAATCGAAAAATCCCCTCCGATGAGTTAATTGGGCTCCTATTGAGAGAAGAGGAGAGGCTCAATCCAACCAAAGCCGCGTCCTCACCCTCGCTATTGGCTAATGTTGCTAGTAAACCGACTGAAAATTCACGTGTTGAGTCGTCAGATTCAACTCGCCATACTTGTCAGTTATGTCAAAAGCCTGGCCATGAGGCCATAAATTGATGGCATCGGGATAATTTTGAAGCCTATCCTATGACTAAACCTCGCCAGCATCGCGGTAATAACAACCGGTGTGGTGGTGGCCCACAACGTGAAAATAACAATTTCTCTCGTGAACAATAGCAGCCGCAACAACAAAACTAACAGGTTTACCATGTCACAAAACCCTAAACTCTAAACCATAAACCCTAAAATTGACAGAATTAGTTGTCATGTACATCTAAGGTGAAACAATCCACAGGTTGCGCACGCACCCTAGAAACGGATTTTTTGAAAAATACGTGAATAATTCGGGGAAAATATGCGTGTGTCATTTTTTACTCTACTTTAATGAAAGTTTAATCTGAAACGTCCATTTTTTCGAGAAAGGGACAAGATTAATTCGTACTTTATACAAAAGTGCCTATTCGCACGTGATCCTTCTCTAATATTGGATCGTATTGGTATAAGTAGAGTATATACATAATATTGTGTAAAGTATTTTTAGCTGATCCCTAAAAGTATTACATGCTATATTATATTAGTGTATATAATTTTGTTCTACCTCCATTTGGGAAAGAAAGATTGTTATTTTAATTTTCTAATTTTGTAAAAAGAATTTGTGATTTTAGGACTGTATATAGGGTTAGATATTATCCGTGGGTGACCAATTTATTCAAATAATCCGAGCTAAATATACGGATAAAAATCCGAATAAAATAAAAAGTGAGTCACGTGCAATTGGTGCGGCAAGTGAAACATGTTACAAGTTGGATATTGGTGAAATCTAGAATCATTATAGCCCGACCATCACCCAACCTACCTTTTTAGCACTCATTTAATTTAATCCTAAGATTAGTGTTTTCGTTTATTTTTATGGTATATAGACCATTTAACTTGTATGGACTTGGTAATTGATTATTGATCTTTACAAATATCTTGCGAATTGTGAATTTCTATTTAATTGTATAGTAGGAATTATACGGTGGTTACTAGTGAAAGTAAAAAAAAAATATCAGATTTGAGGGTAGCAGGTCACCCGAAAAATCCGCGCATAAAACATGAGTTATATAAGGATAAAATATTTCACGGGTAATTGGTAGGTCAGATGGACTACTATCTTTCATGGGCCAAGTTGGTAAAACGGCCCCACCAACCCATAACTTAACCTATGTCCAATCTTAATTGCAAGTGTTGATTTATTGGTGAATTGTGAAATTTGTACATAGAATTCTTTATACATAATTTTTCTTTATTCATTCGATTAAATGTGGTGAGTAGGAGTACTCAATACTTACTTTTAGAAAATAATGACAATTTGAAAAAAAAAATTCAATTACTTTTCCAAATAGTTGTGTTTATGACTAATATGACAATTTTGAGTAAACCAAGAAAGACTTGATAGAAATATGTATGAACATGTAAACCAAATAGTAAAGTGTTAAAAAGGAGTAGAATTGAGGGAAATGGAATGAGAGGCCGCAAGGGAGGACACGATAGCGCTATTGACGAAGTGGGCGACTTGTCTGAAAATAATTGGCCGTGGATGATCACAATTACACACTGTATGAGTGTATATTTACATTTGTCCCTTTCATTTTATTACCCGCAGGCAGGCCCCATCTTTCCGGGCCCACCTCTTTCCTCTTTATTTTGTCCATTTCCTTATTTAGCAAGGTGCACCCACCAGGTAAAACACCTTGTTCACACGTATTTATTTGTTCTATTTAACTAAACCCCAGACCACTCCTATCTCCCATATTCATAATCATCCCAACACGCACAAACACTTAACTACCTTCTCTTGTACACTCTCTACTCACAAACCGGAAATATTAATCAATGGACGGTTTTTCAGCTTATGACTTCCCCAGCCAGTACCTGCCTTACTCCGACGACGGCTCACCGGCGACGGAGAGCGCCAGCACCAGCGCCAGCCCCCCGCCGGCGGCGGACATAATGCTGGCGGAGAACAACCCCAAGAAGCGCGCCGGCAGGAAGAAGTTCAAGGAGACACGTCACCCGGTGTTCCGGGGGATCCGGCAAAGGAGCGTCAACAAGTGGGTGTGTGAGCTCCGGGAGCCCAATAAGAAGACCCGGATTTGGCTCGGCACCTTCCTCACCGCCGAGATGGCGGCGCGTGCATACGACGTCGCCGCCATCGCCCTCCGGGGCAGCTCCGCCTGCCTCAACTTCGCCGACTCCAACTGGAGGCTGCCGGTTCCGGCCTCCGGCGACACCAAGGACATTCAGCGGGCAGCCGCCGAGGCGGCGGAGGCGTTCAGGCCGCTGTCTCAGGCGGCGGTGGAAGCCGCGGCGGAGGCAGCCGACGCGGAGGAAAGTATGAATGATGATGGTTTTGTTTTCACGGGGGAGGAGGATTTGTTTGAGATGCCGGAGATGATTCTTGCTCACATGTACAATGGGATGATGTTGGCCCCACCAGACTATGCTTACGTGGCCGATGATTACTCCGAGTGTCACGTGGACGTGCCACTCTGGAGCTATTAATGTTTTCTATTAATTAGTTAGGAAGTATATAAAATATCAATTATACTGATGGGGCCGTGTGTTTATTGGGGCCAATATTCAAGGATGCTCATTGCTCAAGCATCCAATTTTAAAATACAATTAATTAGTGTGAAGCACTCGTGTTGGAAAATGAGCGTCTATTTTCTGAGTTTTTGTTGTGTGCTCAGGAGAAGTTAAAAACCTGATTTGTGATCAGAAATAAAGACAATGTTCACTCCCTTGATAAAATTAATTGTAAAGATGGATGTTTGAATGATGTGGGAGGAGGGAAAAAAACAGTATTTTAAGGGAATTTTTTAGTGAGATTGATAGACAATTGTAAATATGTATTCTTTAGCTTCAAGTAAACGTCAATCTAAACATGTTTTTATCCTAAATTAAAAAAAAAAAAAGAAAAGACAAAAGCTCATCGAAGATCCTTAAAAATCTTAAATACCTTTCCAAATTAAAAATCCTGCTGTTTGAGAAGTTGATAACATATGTCTGTGAAAGTGTGAATATATGCCTTTCGACAAAGAAACCCAT
This sequence comes from Fallopia convolvulus, assembly GCA_964016875.1. Taxonomy (NCBI): domain Eukaryota; kingdom Viridiplantae; phylum Streptophyta; class Magnoliopsida; order Caryophyllales; family Polygonaceae; genus Fallopia; species Fallopia convolvulus. The sequence continues at coordinate 33,461,817 of OZ024733.1, forward strand.
GAGCAATAACTATAGCATGTTTCTGCATACGACTATACGAGTGACAATCAAGTCTCATACCCCCGTAAAACGTAATAGGAAAAGAACAACAGGAAGGACCAACATCATGATAACTACACCAAATTAACGTCTCCAACAATGTATTTATTGAAACAGACAAGCTGCAAAAACAGGGGGAAATATTCAAACAAGCAAGATGCAAAAAACTACAAGGCGGTGGTTTACAAGGAAGAGTCCTATCCAACACATTTCTGTGGAAACAAAGGCTCTTTAGCTTGACACGGCAGAGCCTGTAAAAGGACTTACAGCATCATCAATAGATGCAAAAACAACAAAAACAAAAACAAAAACCAAAAAGTAACAGCTGAGGCCACAATCTTCTATTTCCGTTTCTTCCTTTGGCTTACTGTACTGTACTCTGCATCATCTTTAACAAAGCTCCACCAGAGGAGAGAGAGGGGGATGACTGAGGTGTGCCAAAGAGCATGGGAGTCAACCAGTCCCTTATATGGAGGGAAGTCGTATGCCAACAGAAGCAAGGAGAGAGTTGCACCTGTCACAACTACCCGCACCTTCCACCGTGATGGGTGGCGGGTTAAAGCTGCCCAAACACCCCACAGTATAAGTTTCGAGACCATCAGAACAAAGCACACCTTCTTATTTAACCCTGCAGTGCAAATGGGAAACTAATAAGAAAATATACGTGGATTTAGTCAAAGGGTGTGCTCAAATATGTATTGATATAGTACCAAAACAGGGGCACACTCCAAGACTAGTTCTGAGTATAACTTGGTGAATTAGAGGTTAAAAGAGGTTCTTTGAAAAAAGAGACATGAGCATGAACAAGCAAGTACATATGGGGATGAACAAACAAGAAAGGATCAGGTTGTCTTTACTCTATAGATAAAACAGGGAACAAAAAAAAATCACAAATGGCATGAGATTCTAAGAAAAAAGGTGTATCTGCCTGATTTTTTTATTTTTTTTAAAAGGTATCTGCCTGAGTTTTGAACAGAACTACAAAGCATAGAAAGTGGTTGGGATATATAACTGAGTTGAGTATGCCTAGGGTAAGCATGTTAATAGTCATAGGATGGAAAGAAACTAATCACTCATCTCAGATTAAGCACACAGAGAGATGAGAAGAAAGAAGAAGGATTGAGAGATAAAGTTGAGCAACCATGCTCTCATTATAATTCCACTGAATGAGCTTAGTGACTAAGAAGTCAGCTCTTATACAAAGTCATGACTTGGGAAACAAGCCAGAGCAAACACACGCCACAGTGATAACTAACATATGCTAATTATACTAACTAGCAAATATTAAGCTAACACATACAAAAGTCACAATATGTAATAGAAACCACACCATCTGGGGGTCAATATGTAATAGAAAACAAAGGTCAAAATCACCACCAAAAAACAAATACTAAAAATGGAGTGTAAGAAAGAGTTAGTACCATAATCAAGCTTGTAGAAGTTCAAATACATGATATGCGTAGTCACAAAAGCAATCAATGGGGCAATAACCATAACCCTTGCAGCTTCATCTCTAATACTGAAGGTCCGTAGAATAGCCAAAACAAGGCTATACCCCAATAGTGCCACAGCAGATGAGTAAGCAAACTTCTCAGTAAGTTCAACATCCCTGTATAAGGTGACATATTAGTAATTGGAATGACCAAACCACAACCAGAAGAAACAAAAAACAATGAGGAAAAAAAAATACATGGAACCTAATTGGTAGCGAACTTCAATAATTTCTTGATTTAAAGTCCAGACAGGTTAGTTCTTTCAGTCATGAAGAAACAAGACCATTATCATCATTGTGCAGGCCTTTTTTCCACTTCATCAATTTCCAAAATATTAGCACTTAACCAAATGAGAGAGGGAAGAAGCTAGATCTCTACTTAGCTGCAAAAACAAATGTACAAGTTGCCTTTTCCCTTTTTCCTCTCATCACCTTCTTTTTTTACAATATAGTCATGTTGTTTTAAGTGATTCCATTACTACATTTACCAGTTTACTTGTAGGTGACTCTAAGGTCGGATAAATGATACAAAGTCAGCTCTTTCTTAGTGGATAAATAAGAAACCAACTCACCGGCTGTGAAAAACGGCATTCCAGAACCATGAGTTCATTGCCAATATTCCATAGATATGCCACAGACCAGTATATTCATATGGTTTCTGAGACTTCAATTGAAGTTTGTAGTTTACAAGAATAAAGAAAGATATCCAACCATGAAATTGCACGGCAAGATTAAGTGTCGAGAGAGCAACTGATACAGGCTCCTGAAATAAATATCTGAGATCAGAAGTAGGCCAAATATAACATAGTATATTAGTGTTGATTAAGTCCATGTTATGAAAACCTGAATCCCATGTACACGCTGGAAAGGCCATTTCCCATGATACTTGACTGGCTTTTCACCACGCGATTTCCTTTCTTCCTCCCTAGCGAGCACACAGCGGTATCGACAATCACTGCGGCAATCCCACTGTTTCCACTTCACATAGAGAGGCTCTTGGAGATACCATTGGTTCCCATCAGAAGTGAAATTGCAGCTCTGAAAACATTGGCCATCTACGCAACCAGTTGTCTCACAATTCTCAACACAAGACCTGAAGTAAAGAAGGACAAAAAAGTCAACAACATAAGCATGAAACCTCATAATACATATTACCATAAATCATGCATCTCTCCTTAGCTGAAAAATCCTTCGTACAATTCTGAGCCATTAATCAGTAGTGACAGAAAGACCCAAAAAATCCTACAAATAGTAAACTGATACAATATAATGAATGATTCCACAAAACAGTTGTTCTATTCTAAGCTTTTATTACCACTGCTATTGCTGACAAAGCTAAATGGGTTGATATTTAAGCAAGTTACAAATCAAGGCATTTAACCACTTCAAAAGGACCTGGATAAATTTACAGCTGAGTTTAAAACGGAATAGAAACAGTACTTGAAAATCTTTTGAACCTCTTTAAAAAAAACAGAAACAGGGATATGTAACAGAAAAGGATTATCTTATAGTTCCATTTCTCCACTTGTCCACTCGCCATTAAGCAAATACAAAGAGGTATAGCCAAAAAAATAATCAAAATAGCAGTTTTATTTCGTTCAAAATGCAGAGACAACAAAAAAAAACAGTAAGAAGCCAAAACTGAAAAGTTCTAATAACATACATAAATCAAGATCAACAATAATTTACTAAGCTGCAAAGGGACAGAAGAGCATGGAATTTATTTCTAAAGCATGAAGAGAAAATTGGGGCTTATGGCAGCAAATACTGTTGGTTCACACAGCAGACCATCAGTTCTTTTAATTTCCGTTTACATTGAAGGAATTAAGCATGGTTTATATAATTAGTTAGTTAATTCTGTTATAGTGAATGATAGGATTAAAGGTTGGTTTCTAAACTGACTGTCTTCTTTATGTTAGTTGCTGTCATTAAGTTAGTTGTAGTATGTTAGTGTGCCGTGTAATATAAGTATTATATCTGTCTGTAAAATTTCAGTCTGTTAACTGTTAGTAATTCAGTTTGTAAACTGTCATTAGAAGTAGTTAATGGAAGTTAGGAAAATCTAGTATAAATATGTAAGTTGTTTGTACTCGGTTGCCGTTGGATGACACATATATAAAAGTAACTTATGTGTGTTGAACAGTTTCTCTCTCATTCAAAGATCAAAAACGTTGGTTTGATTGAATCTGTTATAGAAGAAGCCAACATACATAACATAAGCATGAAGATCAAGTCAATAATAAAACCGGTGAAAGCACACAAATTCCACACTATGCCCACTGAGCACTTTGAGTTGTAGACTTCGCATTAAAAATTTGACCAATAACAATAATGCCTCCTATTGAATCTAGCAACATGTCACTGGTATACAAATGCACAATACTATCTCAAATATCCTTCTCGGCCTCTGCCTTGAATGATTTCCAACAATAAGATAGATCTGAAAGACTGGAAGTGATCGTTCTACAGCTAGATGTCTGAAATATAGTCTTCAACAACCTGCCAAGTTCCTAGCTAATACACTACCTATGAAATTGATAATGACAAAAAAAAAATGGAGAAACAAAAACAAGTTTGACTTCTCACCAAGGGCGAATCGGACCAAACAACTTTAACCGTTGACTAATTTAGGCGAAAATGTAAGGAACTACGCAGACGTAAATAATGTTATTTTCCGAAACAAAACCGGAAAATAGAGCAAAAGGATCGCCTGCTGAATCACTTACAAATTCAACCAATCCATTGAGAACTCTGGGAAGGACTACAATCAGCAAACCCTAAGACTATGGAAACCGATTGCGATGAAATTAAAAACGCACAATCAAACGATGAGACTCACTTGTACAGAGGATCCTCGTCGCCTTCGCTTGCGCGCAGGACGCGGCAAAGGCACAAGGCTGTGACCAGGAACACCGCTAGCCGGAGATACAGAGACATCGAGAGAAACGACTGGATAGCGAAGAGAGCAGCAATCGAGATGGAGGGAGAGGGAGACAGAGAGAGGGAGTTGGAAAAGTTTACGCTATGTACTTGCGATCTTTTGGAGATCTTCTATCACATTCTGCCAGAGGAGAGAGAGTGGCTATGGCGTGGAGAGAAGAGAGAGGAGAGGAGGGATTCTATTCTGACTAGAGAGGAGGAAGGGAGGAGGGGGTCGTCTCTTACGGTCCATTATCCCTTTGACATGTGGCTTCAGGTTTTTACTTGATTTTGTCCATTAAATTTTTCGAAATATTGATATTTGTCATTTTCTAATGAGGGTCCTTTTTTTTTAGTAACGAGATTTGAGTGGCCACTACCCACTAGCAAATTAGTGGTCGCTATAGAATATCATGTCGAATGATATGTAAAACCGAATCAACTGCAAGCGGAATACAAGAGACTCGTCAAAGGAACCATCGTTGAATTCCGTCACAGAATTGCACCCACGGAAGATGTGAGAAATATTCCAATACTGGAACTGGACAAGCACACAATGGATGTCCGACCACAACAACTCAATCTCCCACGGGCAAGTCACCTAGAACGGTCTTGACGAGCTGTAAATTATCGCCTTCAATCTGGATCCGGGGAATGCCACAACGAATGGCCTCGAGAAGTCCTTGGCGCAATGCGATGGTCTCGGAGATCAGAACAGACTGTCAACCAATTAATCCTCCGTCAAAATGGATGGGAGAGCCACCAACGTCCCTAAGGATGAATCCAAAAGAGGCCACACCATCCGAACAGACTGCACCATCAAAGTTCAATTTAATAAAGTCCCTCTTAGGTTTTTCTCACTTCGCAAGCTTTCTCTCTTCCCTAGCTCTCGCGGTATAAGTACGAGAGCTGATAGCTTCAAGATTTCTTGTAAGTTTCTATTCTTTAACCTATTACGAGTAAACTCGGTTAGGTTCCCGACATTATTCAAGTTTTGGTCGTTATCATTGTCAAAAATTCTCTTATTTCTGGAGAACCATAGGCTTCACCAAGCGCTTGTAAGGAGATCCATCTCCTCCTTTGTTGTCATTTCCCTAATTTTGTCTAGGACTTGGTGCAGTTTTTTGTCATCTGGTAACACCTGAACGACAATCCGAAGTAGTTTTAGGCTTAAAGTGTTAAGGGTCGCCCTGGTAAGTGAGCATGATAGTAAGATGTGGTTAGGATCTTCAAATTGGTTGTTGCATGCTTCACAGCCTTGTGGTACCATGATATGGTTGGCTGCAAGCCTCGTTTAGTTGGAAGACCATTTCGAGCAACTTTCCACACAAGAAATTCTTCATTTAGGAAGGGATGTTGAGCTTATTAATCCATTCCAGGACTCCAGGTTAATTCTGGGTTCCCCTTTAGACTAGTGGAGCCAAAGCATGGTAGAGTGGATAGAGTACCAATCATTTTTTCTTGGTTGCCAGTACAACCTAATGTGTGTCCATGAGCACACACTAACAATGTTAGTTTTGGTAAATTTGATTATTGTTTGTTAATTTTAATTGTTTAAAAGGGTTTATCGATTTCAATTTAGGAAATAGTTTTGAAACAATTTTAAAAATTGACTTTTTTATATAAAAAAAATAGAAAGAGAATAGAAGGCCCTTAATAAATCAGACATTATTCTAGAGCATCCTTTTGTAGGTTCTAGATTAAATATGAGCTTGGAACGAAAGATGAATAAGGGAGTATTCAACCAATACATTGAAGATAAATTTTTGTGCATTAAGTGTACCATATCTTTTGATCTTAGTGAACGAACTACACATATTCCAACTCTTTGACAGAGCATTTTGTTGTTTTGTAATCCGATATAAAAAGGGAATATGCTTTTTTTTTAATCCCTGATGGGGGCGGAGGGAGCTCATGCCCAGTGGGGGGCTACAGCCCCCACTGGGATTTTCAAAAAAAAAATTAATTTTTTTTAAAAAATGTAATAAAAAAACTAGATTATTTAATAAAAACTAATTTATTTGGTCAGAAAATAAAAAATTAATTTTTATATATATATAAAATATATTAAAATGGTTTTTTATACATAAAAATACAAAATTTTATATATAATTTTCTTATATATATATAAATACAATTTTTTTTCATATTTTATTAAAAAATACAAAAAAAAAAATTATCAACAAAATTCAGCCCCCACTGAAATAAATTCCTGGTTACGCCATTGATCCCCATAGATATTGTTATTATAAACTCTAGCTAGGTCTCCACCCTCTCCCTCCCTCGATATATATTAACACTCATTATGAGCCATTTTGTACTTGATTAAGTAATTCATACTACCAATCAGAGAAGTTGCATTTTATCGATTTGTTCTAAAATAGTGACAAGTAAAATTTTCACTTCCGGGTGATATTTGAGCGTGTTGTGTATGTTATAAAATAGATGGCTTTGATGAATATTGAAGGGACATTTAATTTCAAACAAACTACAGTACTTGATTCATCATTCATTATAATGTCATTAATTGTGCACAATCATTTATCAAGTTCAGATGCGCGGGATAGTTTCATTAATTATGGTAGTTAAGAAAGACAGATGATTAATAGACTAGCGCAATGACAAAGTAAACTAAATCCAAATGTGTAATCATATCAAAAAGAAAGGATCTCATAAAAACTCCCACCGGGGATCCTCACTCTTGATTTTTGCACCCACTAACCAAAGAATCTTTGCTCTTGGGATAGAGGAAGCAATTGCGGCACATCCATCAATGTTGTACCTTTGTTTTTGAAGCTACTCCGTATTTAGTTTTTTGGCGCTTATTCTTATAAAACGTCCAAGCGTGGGCCTATTATTGAGAAGACAAAAAAAAGCACAAGATTAAAAATGCTACTCCTTCCATAAAGAAACCAAACCGAAAAGCCGAACCGAAAAACTGAAAAATCGACACTTGTTTTGGTTAACCAAACCAAGATTATTTGAATTTTCGGTTTGGTTAACTGAACGGAGAATAATGGTGGTTTCTCGGTTCGGTTTCGGTTCTTTGTTTTCACAATTTTGGTTAACCGAAAACGCGGAACCATTTAATTAATATTTAAGAAAATGTATAAGTTACACACTAGTAACAAACGAAGCTATCAGTCGGTTATTTTAGCTACCTAGACATGTAAAAGTAGTTTGTATTGAAATGTTCTAACCGAGTTGGATAATATTTTTTTCAATACGAAGTTGCTAATTTTATTTGCCTTTTAAGTGTATTATTATAATAAAAAAGTACATAAATGGTTATTGGTTAACCGAGAAAACCGAACCGAAAAATTGGTTAATCGAGTTCCGGTTAACCGAGATTCATGCTTAGGTTACGGTTAGTGATTTTAACAAACCGAATTCATGGTTAACCGAACTTCAGTTAACCGGGTTTGGACACCCACCTTTAACAACGTTTGTCATTTTAGTTTTAACACATTTTTTAAGAAATGTAAAAAGTGGGCGAAGTTATCATTGTGACTAATCCATATTAATTGGTGATTTTTATAGGGATATGTTGTGTTCACGTGTATTAATACACTCATTTCTTTAATTAAAGAAGGGTATAATTGGAAAATTTTAGACAAATTAGCTTAAAAACATACATTTTGTATTAAAAAAAAAGATAAAATGACAAATATTATGGAATGGAGGGAGTAAATTATAGCAAATAGTCTAACTTTTGAGGTTAGTTGTATTTTAGTAGCCGAACCTTTGAAAATTGCTGCAAATAACTTTACCTTTGAAGTTGGTTGTAGCTAGTAGCATTTTTTAAGAATACAATTATCTATTCATTTACTACTTTTATTTCACAATATATGACTTTTTTTTCCATTTTTAGGGCTTTTAATACAAGCTTAAAGTAGAGTGGATGTGTATTTAATGGATAATTTTAACAATTACAATAATCATTTTGTTATATTTACGAGTAACACCAAATGCTCTATGTGCACATAAAATGGTCTATGTTCATTGAAACTAAAATTTCATTAAGTAAATGAATTTTTAATAAATGAAGTAATGGGTTATTTTAAGAAAGTTTAGGATTAAGGCCCGCTTGGTAGTGGGAATGGAAAAAAAAATAGTTGTTTCCCTATTTTGGTTCAACATAGAAATTTGATTCACGAGAACTTGACTACATAGGAAGTAATTTCATGAGAATTAAAATCCATGGGAAGTAGAAATTTATGTTTGGTTTAAAATATGTAAATGGAGCAATTGAAAAATTACTATTTAAAACTCATAAGAAGTAGATCTTACCTACCCTACCATGGTAAGTACACTTCCTATGATTTGGAGGAAGTATAAATTCGTGGGAACTAAATTCGTGCATTTATTTTATGAACCAAACACAGATATTGAAAGTACTTTAGGTGAAAGTTGAACTTCCCGGGAAATTGATTGTGAACCAAATGAGGGCGACTCTACTTTTAATTTATGGTTCCTTAGATAGTAATTATTATCTCCCTTCTCCCAATTTCCATGCAACATTTAATCAAATTATCCTGGTCACTTTCCCTAATTTTACATATGGATTAATTATATTCTCCATTCTCCTCTGACCAAATCCCTCCTTCCCGTCTTGATTTAAATGAGGATTCACATCATTCTTCTATATAGATTTGTTTCATTTCTCTTTCCTTTCCATATTCTTACACCAGACGAGCCCTTAATTTCTTGAAATAGGGACTTGTATTGTGAAATGTGTTTTAGAGCTAAAAAACCCTATTGTGAATGGAAGGAGTATAACTTTACCTCCTCCTTTGCCAATCTAATAAATATTTTTATTTAATTTTTTAAAAATTATTTAAGTTTACTCGTTGACTATAAAGAGTAACTAAATATATTCTTTTACAGTATTAACATTTTTAACTTTGAAATTTAAAAACTACAAATAAAAAAAAAGTAAATGTAGAATATTAAAAATATAATAAAAACTTACATTATGTGACAAGAATTTTTGCTTAAAACCCATATAATATGGGACAGATGGAGCATAAATTTTTCATAGCTTCTAATTGGATCATGTAAAGGATAACCATTAATAATAATTGAAAGTATCTTATAAGTGTGTTCGAATGAATGACTTATGTTGGGGGTGTTCGAGTTGGTGGAATGGTGCTCGATTTTCCGCGTAGGCGTTTGATGGTTTTAGAAATGGAGGAACGACAAAGTTTATAATGAAGACGTTGTAGTTTTGGACAAAGCTTGTTTTATGATGGAAAGGGCAAAATAATACAATATGCGATATCTAACTTCCCAAGCTTTCATTTTCATATTATGCGGGTAGTGTCATACTTCTAGTTGACTTTCTATTAAAATGATGTAGGAGATCTCGTAGGTCTTTTCGAAGGAGGTTTGGATCAAGGTCATTTGGTCGGAGACAAGGAGATGACATTAATTGGAGCTTGTTGAGTAACAACAACAAGAGATGGATTTGCGGTTTTACTCGCAATATTGGATCGTGCTCAATGCCCATGGTTGAACTCTGGGCATTTTAGACGAACGAAAGATGGCTTAGGAAGGAGGCGTTCGTCAATTTATTGTTGACTTTGATTTCAACTTGTCATCGGTCTTTTAAATTCTAGAAGTGATAAAAGTCATCCTTTTTGTAGTTGGTATCCCAATTCCAATGCTTTATTAGTAGGATTAGAATATCTAATTTCATCTTGTGTATCAGGAGGTGATTTCGGTTGTGGGTCACCTCACTTCTATTGCTTTCTTATTTCTCAACTGATTTTGGATGATGTAAGGGGTTAGGCTATCTCCTATTTAATTACTAGTTAGTCTATTTTACTATTTTAATAAAATTCCTTCTTGAGAAGACGGAGATTAGCACATCTCCTTCTACCAAAAAAAGAAGCAAAGCTCATAAAAGCTGTTGCAATTTTGTTACAAACAATTAAAGGAGATTCCACGTCATTTTCCAATTCTTGTATCAAAATTTGAGCTTCTAATTCACTTAGTGAAATCAACGAAATACAACATTCCTCATCTTTATCTTCAACAGCGGATGCAAGGGGCGTGGGTGGGTGGCCGCCCCCATTTGCCGGAATTAGTAGCGAGCCCATGTGGGAGCGAGGCGACCAATGATTGAGGTGGGGGCTTGATGGAGGAGATTTGAGATGGAGCGGTCAGTGACAGCAAACCTAAGAAGAGCAGCGACATGTTGAAACTTGAAAGCAAGGAAGAAGGAGCGAGAGACGACGTCGTCTCGGTCTTGCACAACACAATATTTTTTAAGTTTGGCCCTAGATTTAAAACAAAATTAGGCATTTCCTAAATTGAAATTGACGATTGACTTGTGTCTGAGCGAAAATGAGAGTTCAAGATCGAGAGACTTGAGACTCGAGAGAACTCAACGACAAGCTGATGATTGGCCCTGAGGCCCGAGCCGCAGCCGGGGGAATTGGGTGAGCCGACTATGATAGGATTCTCTAGGTCTAAGTCGTGGCTAAGCATGCTACTATGAGGAGGCGAAAGAGATACTAAACGAGGTTGGGCGTTGAGTTGCGAACCTGCGATTGGTGGCGAGCAATCTGGTCCATCCAGGTCAGGATATCGAGGTATTTTACTAATTACTATAAGCCTAGAACAAGGTTAAATGTTTAATTATTGAATGCTTGAATTAAAATATTGATAATTGTTGAAATAGATAGGTTATGTGTTGACTTGTTATTTGATGTGGATTGATAGGTTTGTTGTTTAATTAAAATGTTGATAATTGGTGAAATAGATACGTTATTGTTGACTACTTGTTGTTTGATGTTGATTGATAGGTTAATTGTAGAATTAAAAACTTGATAATTGTTAATTTCTTTATATTTATTTAGAATAAGGTTAGATATTGAGAATTTTAAAATTAGTAAGGCTTATTCAAAGTTTGTTCCCTTATCCCGTTGATCCTGAATCTGCCATGGTTTCTCTTTGCCCCAATATCTTGTAACATATTCTTCTCATTTATAATTCCAATCTAATCATTGACAACGAGACCGGATGGCTCCTCAACCCTAACTCTCAATATTGAGGGAGTACATACCACAGTTTCTGACACAAACCCAAACACTCTCCTTCTCAAAGAATCTTCCCATTCATCTCCAAAACACCACACTCAAATCTATGACAGCCTTAGTCCCAAACGAACTAATCCTCTTGCCTCCACCTCTCAAAACCCTAACCCTCAAATCCAACCTTCTAAGGAAACTTCCAAAGCACCCTCTCCTTCCACAAAAGCTCCTTCAATTCCAGTTCCATCACACAAGGAACTCGACCTCCCCACTATTGATAAAACTCTCTCACAATTCGAGAAAGAAGAGTTCCCTACCTTACAGGGAACCATACCTATTCCACCTTCCTCTTCCACAAAGACAACCCCCTCCAAATATCTTCTCTCTACTGTGCCCACTGGTCAAAGATCAAAAAAGAGAAAGCACAGAAAGATGGGTGAAGACGACGAAGAGGAAGAAGAAGAGGAACTTGAGCCTCTCCAAACTGAGCAACTCAACGCTCTCTCCAAGGAACTCATAAACGTCGATGAAGACGACGATGAGATACATGAGTATGTCGCGCCTGCTCTTCAAATAGGGTATAAGGAACCGCCATCTGGGCGTCCTTCAACAAGAGGCTCCAAGAAACAGAAGTTGGAGGAAAAGAAGGAGAAGAAAGAAAAGAAGAAGAAAGAAGAGAGGAAGTTGGTCATTCCTCTGATTGTTACTACTGAATTTCTCAAAGAACACGAGTTCACCGAGCTTCAAGAACTCATCCAGTTCCAAGGATGGGAAAAGCTCTGCTCCGAACCAGCAAAGGTGGATCAAGCTCAAGTCAAATTCTTCTACTCCAAATTCACCCTAACAAAGGGAACTGAGCTCGATCCAGTCATAAGGTGGAAAACAGAAGAGGATGACTTCACCTTTACCTCCACCCTGATCAAGAAAATTCTCAAAGTTCATGGAGAAGGCTTTGACACACTTCCCCAACGACCATGGCAAGATACTGATGGACGAGAAGCTATCCTGCAAAGGCTTCTAGGTCATGTGCCTACTCAAGGCAAGGAGGTTTTGACTCACAGTTTGAGTCAAGTGGGGAAGATGGCACACCAGTACATCACTCGGGTAGTGATTCCTAGACAGGAGAAGCGAACAACTCTCAATTCCACTGATGTCATTCTCTTGGATCTGTTCCTGCGCAAGGAAAGAATCAATCTGCCCAAGATCATGATCTTGCACATGTGCAAGTGTGTTGCCAAAGAGTCTCATGCCCTTCCCTATGCTGCTGTGGTGAAGGAGATAATGAAGAGGAACGACGTCTATAATCCCGAGGAAGAAGAAGAGCTTGGACAAGAAATGGACATGTTCAACATTCTAAGGATGAAGCACTCCCAAGAACCCAATGAGGAAGTTCTTCCTGTTGTGTTCATTGAACAAGGAGATTCAAAGACAGTTCTCCAAGCTCTCAACCGTCTGTGTGGGGTAAATGAGCGGATTCTTGATGTTCTCCTAGACATTCAACAAACAAAGGGAACCAACGAGCAAATCCTTGCTGTACTTCAAGATATTCAGAAGAAGTTACCTTCCTCCTCTATTCCATGAACAAGCCCTCTACAAGAACAATCCTTAGCTGTCTTATCCCTCCTTCAATGCTTTTAATGAATTTGTTCCTGTACTTGCTCAAACAATGTTTCAAAGATATGCATTTTGCTGTTATTCTCTAGTTATGACTATGCTTTACTTACTTTTCCTTGAATGTTTATACTTAACTCTTTTCGATGATGTCAAAGGGGGAAAAGTGGAAAATGCAGAGATGCGTTATGCCTAAGAGAATACAGAATAAAGCCATAAGCTGAGGGGGGACTATTGCTTAAAAATCTTGAAAATTGAACTGCTTGTCCATTTCAGGGGGAACTTAGTATCTACAATGTATCAACTGTATAACTTTGGTGTTTAGTCTCTATTATTCATCCTGTATTCTTGACTTGCATTTTATAAAGGTTTGTCATCATCAAAAAGGGGGAAATTGTTGGATCCGTGTTAGGGAACTAACACTGGAACAATGGTTTCTCTATTCGAGAAATCGGAAGTTTTGATAATGACAAACAAACATGGAACTAATTCCTTTGACAAGTGATTTCAGGAAAGATAACAGGTTCACAGGAAAATGGAAGGGAAACGCTTCCATGAAGGTATGTGTGTACGTGGCAAACGCATCAAGGATACATGAGTCATTTCACTATTGTCTTGGGCGGCAAGCCAAGCTCCGAAAGAATAGAAATGCAAAAAGGGTACGCTGGTCTTTTTGAACAGTATCGTACTTCCCAAGACAAGAAGGGCAAAGGCGTCAAAAGCTAAATATGGAAACTCTATAAATAGAATGCGATGCCGCTAGGTCGAGTGAGCTCTCGAACGGAAGAAAATCAGATCCACAAAAGGAAAGAGAAAAATTGAGAGCCTGAGCTGATTTAGTGAAGATAACGATCCAGAAGTTCAAGGAAGGAAGCATCAAGTGATGAAGACTGAGTGAAGATCTTCATCAACTTGAAGAAGGTGGTTCCTGTGCTAAAGGGAACTGCACAGGAACGAGTAAGGTTCACTATCTATATTCAGTTGTGCTTAGATCTAGGAACTACTATGTCTTAGTCATTAGTATTGTTTGTAAGTGGGATTGCGAACAATAGAGAAGTTCGACTTTGTATTGTGGAACCTGAGATCTATCAATAGAATATAGTGTGTGTTCAAAATCCTCCAAGGGAGGTAGAGGTTTACTCTTTGGCTAGTTGGCTAAAGAGGTTTGTGACACCCTTATACCCTATGACGTAGACTTTGTAATAACTTATTTCACATATAAACATATAATTTACATATAAGCAACTATCCACATAAGCATAAAGTAGAAAGCAACAACCATAAAGGGTTGCACACCTACACACACATAGGTAGTTACTTCTTATACTAAAACATCCATTACTCTAACTTCTATTACAACCCAAAATGTCTATGATGCAAAATGAGGAGGAGAAGGTTGCATTGAGCTTCAGCCGGCCGACCTGTATGAATGTGACCTCTAAAAGAGACACATGCCAATAAGTTCTAGCTGAGCCTGAAAAATTGTTTTGCGATTTACGTGAATCGCATACTCAGTGAATATAAACCATCATCAATTATTTCACACAAAGCCAAACAATTGGTCACTATACATATTCATACATATTATATATGTCATATATGAATTTACTATGCAAATGCAAATGCTGATGTTTCCGATTCTTTATTCTGTGAACTGTTCAAGCCTGAATCTGCCCCGGGTTTACTATATATGGACTCTTATGGTCCCCTTTAAGAAAGAAATCCGAAGATCTCCTCATTATGACTCTTATGGTCGCTTTAAGAAAGAAATCTGAAGATTTCCTCATTGACCCGTAGGTCCTGTATGATCCGAAGATCCTGTATGCTTTAAGAAAGAAATCCGAAGATTTCCTCATTACAGTTCAGGGCAAGACAGTCACAGTTCCTTTTAATCTCATGCAATATGCTATGCAATCAAGTGCATCATGTAACCATATATCATATGTCATCTGTTAACATACTTTCTATGTAAACAACTCTGGAAATTTCAGAGCTATCATATAAAACACATATATCCATATAATCCATATACCACATATATCCATATAGCTCATATAGCACATATATTCATATACCTCATATACCACATATAGCGCATATATCCATATATTCATATTTCACATATAGCACATAGGGTTGAATCTCCGGTCTATACTCACCTGTTTAAAGCAGATACTATATTTCTCCCCCTTGACTCTGACCACGGTCTATTACTTGGGCTCCTATATGTAACCCAATGCAAATTAGGCTATTTACTCTTATAAACTCTAACCCCAAATGTAATAAAATGCCAGAATGCATTATAACTTCTTATGCATCTTTCCAAATCCTTTAAAACTTGACAACAATAAACTATATATATAGAAGAACATTTTTCTAGTTCAAACCTTTCTGAAAAACTTGATCAAAGGGCTCCCTAATATCATTACAAGGAAAACCCTAAAATTACTCTGAAATCTTTTTCCGAATATAAATCCGATATCGAAAACACCCTTTGAAAACTATAGATCAACTGATTTCTCAATCAAAAACCACTGTACATCTAGATCTGGAAAAATTAGGAAAATCCAGATAAACCATTAACTAATTAAAAACTTACCAAACCACGCTTGTACTTCAAGATTAAAACCCGATAGAAGAGATCTTGTACCAGATCCAATCAAACCAACAAACAAATTCAAACTCACCATTTTCTTTCTCTCGAACTTCTCTCTTTTTCGTCTCTTTCATGTACTCTCATTTTTTTCCTTCGTACATACTTCCTTAATGACAAAGACATTGCAATCATATTCATATATATCCATCAACAAGTCGGCAAAATTTAAAACAAATTTCACTTTTGACCCTTAAATCTTCTTTACTACAAACTTTACCCTGAAATAATTATTAATTAATTTTTAATTAAAAACTTTTAAAAAAATAATAAACTTAATTCGAAAATAAATATTACTTTTAAAAATCCACTATATATCATGTCAATATGCTATGCATATGCTATCACTCTTATATGAATGCAAAATGACGTATGCACTTTGGTCGGGGATGTTACAAGGTTCCTCTATAAGGAATCGTGTCCCTGTCTCTAATTTCCTGTTTAAAGTTTGTATTACATTATTCCGTTGCGTAAGGGAACTGTCACTGGAACAGTTCCCGATTGTGTTGACTAACACCGATCTACGATCCTACAAGAATGATCGAGAGCACGAACTATCTTAAAAATGTTGGATTTCAGATGACTAGAGGAAGAAATGAAAATGTTGATTGTGGGGAGAAAGTTAAAATGAGGTAGAGGAGTGAGAAAATAGGATTGAGATGTTAAAATCTCAAAAATGAGATGGCCATTGTGAATGCTCTTAGAATTGGGTTAGAAAACTAGCGAACATAATTTGATTTGCTAGCTAGGGTATAGTATAGCCTAACCATACTGTTAGTATATTAATTTTGATGGATGATATTTATTTATTTTTGGATTAACATAATGAAACAGTGAACTATCAATCCGTAAAATAAAATTTTTTATCACTCTGATTAACATGGACTTGATTAGCATATCGTCTGAAACTCTAGATTGCATTAAAAATTTGTTTTGTTGGCACGCGAAACCTAACTTGCTAATGATGTTTACTTGGAAATTAGGGTCAGCTTTTGCTCGGAGTTTGTCCAGAAAAATTGGAACTAGGCACCTCGATCGTGGCGTGACGTCTCCCTCCTAGCTTGTGCGTGCCCGCCACGTCATTGAATGAATGCCAGACCCGGTCCTGTTAATTCCAAACCGGTTTCCAACTCCCCGGGTTTAAGTAGGGCTGTAATCGAACCGAGTCGAGTCGGGATTTGAGTTGCTCAAGCTTGGCTCGTTAAAAATTAGACGAGTTCGAGCTCGAACGCGAGTTTGAATCGAGCTTAAAATCTTGTTTAAGCTTGGTTCATTTGATCATATATACAAGCAAATGAAACTAAAATTTAAACTACGTGGTTTGATAAACACCACCAAAACTACGTAATTTAACATAAACTATATATTGTATATAATATATATATAGTATAACTTATTCATGATCGTATAATCCAACTAGTTTTTTTAGTGAGTGTATAATCGACCTTGTTCATGGACATATAATCGAGTTTGCGGTGCTCATGATGCATTCATTTATCTTTTGAGCCTTAAAATTGTGCTCAATCTCGGTTCATTTACAAACCGAGCCGAACACTAACAAGATTTAACCGAACCGAACACCAAATTTCTCACGAACGGCTCTGTTCATTTACCGCCCTAGGTTTAAGTAATTAAAAATCTAACAGGAATTGTTAACAGCATATAATAATAACAGGTCAGGCTTATTGGATAATTCTTGTATACATGTAGTGTACTGTAACTTGGTTCAGGATGATTGATTGGAGAAAGAGATTGCAGCATTCATGATGGCAATACACTCGGTAGGAAGCTGAAGGAAGGTGTTCATGAACAAGTCATCAATGGGGTCCACTCTTGCCACGCCAACAAGCCTGCAATTTCCCTCCTTATCCAGCCTCTGCCCACTTCCGCTCTGCATCTCGCCTCTCGACTCTTCACTCGTCAACACCGTCCCGACCAGCAACGCCGGAGCTCTGTACATACTCCCCACCGAGAACCAGAACTTGGCCCTGAATTCAAGATCCACCTGCCACCAATTATCTATGTGAAATTGGTTGTCTATAAGAATAAATTAATTCATCAATCAAAGTGAGTATATACCTTGCCGGATTGTGGGTTGATGCAACCTTTGAAGAGCTCGGGAACGATCTCGATTTTGAGAAAAGGCGGCAGAGGCAAGCCCAAGAACCTTGTTGACGAGCTCGACAATGGAGGAATGTAAAGCTCGTTCGGATCAAACGAAACCGAGATGTCATCCTCCTCATTAGAAGAGGCTGCTGCTGGTGTTCCAATCCCTTTTCCGGCTCCGCCTTGAGCGTTGTACTCAAAGTAAGGGTATCTAGAGATGCCCAGTTTGCAACCTTCCAAAGTCTTGAACTCCACTTTGTAAGTTTTTGTGCTGGTTTGGGGGAATTGGATTTGGGCCACATATCCATGGTTTTGATAGTAAGATGAAGCAGTACAAGCTGTGGGATTCAAGGATAAATTGGTTTGGCATTTCAGCTTCAATGGCAAGTTCATTTCTTTTTTGGTCCTTTGGATTCAAAATCGAAGATGAAATTAGAGATCGAGGAAGAGAGAGTGTTTAATTTTTAATTTGCAGTGTGGAGGAATTGGTTTGATGGTTGGCTGCGCGTTTACTAGGAATGTGTGGTTGCTTTTGTTTCTGTATTATATGACCTTATCAGTACTAGAGCTGTCAAAGTTTGACCAACGGGTCTAAAATCCAACCGCCATATGGATTTGGTTCAAGAAGCCTTAAATCATAGCTAGATTAATTAAGAAAATTTTATTTGGAAAGATTCACAAATTTTAATATTTTTACTTTTTACTAGGAAGTAGTGGAGTATTAAACTTCATATCTCTAGAAATAGGATATTCCTCAACTTTTCATACGTACGTACAACAATCATTATGATTAGGTGGTTTAATAGTTGCGTTCATGAAGATATTTTTTTATATGATGAGGGATGAGAGACAACGCGTACAGGTGACTGGTGCCACTTAAAATGGTGATACCATCGATCATGGCTTTCATTAATCTTTTCCATCTGTGTTGCCGTTTGTGGTCATGAAATCATTATTCCCATTTGTGTGTTTTGGGTTAGTTATTCCTTTTTTTTTAGTCCCTAAGATGTGGGTATTGTAGAATTTCTCATTAAACTTATATTCACCACATCATTTCGTTCTTATTTGGACAAATCATACCTCCACCCAATGTTGGGAAATTAAAATAGATAAAATCTACTCGGAATATGTTTTCACATATTTTTACATCAATTTTAATCCGATTCTATTATGCATAAATAAATGTTATTTTTCTGATCTTGGTCTCGATCATAACTCACCTCGTTCAACCGACCAATTCTCCTCTACCGAGTATTTCGTTACAACTTACAATTTTGGTTGGGTTCTTTGGTAGCTTTGCTATTGGTGTATATTGAATGGGTTTGGGTTCCATGGAGTCACTTCATATGAAGTTAAGATTATTACCCCATAAAAGAGCATAGTTAACCTTGAAAAAAAAAAATGAAAAATAGCTAAATGGCTGTAAATCTAAATCATTAGATTTGATTTAATTTAATTGTATCACATTTTTTAGTTTTACCATGGAATTAATTGTCAACTTTACGGGATCTCATTCCATATTAAACTTGTTTATTACTCATTTTACATTTCTTCATGTTCTTACATAAGCCAAATCAAACAACAACAACAACAACAACCACCCAGAGTGGACCTGCCTCGGGCAGGGTCTGGGAGGTCAGGATGTACCCACCCTTCCCTCGACCTAAGTATCGAGAGGGTGTGTAAAAAAGGCCTAAAGACCAAAAATAAGGAAAAAAAACGACATGGGAGGGAGGGAGAGGGAGAGGGAGAGGGAGGGAGGGAGGGAGGGAGGGAGGGAGAGAGAGAGAGAGAGAGAGAGAGAGCGAGAGCGCAGAGACACATGGATGAGGGCCTTTCCTTGCCAGCTACCGCTCCTCCACCGTAAACTTCTCCCTCCAAAGATCTCTATAGTTTGTCAGATCCACTGAAATATCTAGTACGGTGAGATCCTGTTTTACGACTTCCTTCCAACTCTTCTTCGGTCTACCTCTGCCCCGACGAAAATTCAGTTACACTGGATGTGAATAGGGATGACAACTAGATTGACAACCATCCTGGGTCGGAGATTGAAAACATCCCCATTCCCGTCACCGTCAGAATTTGCCCATCCCTATTTTTAGTGAGTTCTTCCAAATGTTGTTGGGCTCTCCATTCATCAAGTTTGCTTGTTGGGCCGCAAGTTCACCTTAACTCCCACATTAGTATGATATTGTGCTCTTTGGACCTAACTCGCACGAACTGTTTTTGGGCACCTTCCCAAAGGGCCTCATATTAATGGAGTACGTGAATACTTGTATTCAGAGCAATTCTTGCCTATTCTTCCAATGTGGGACTTGGGTTGATACCCCAACTATTCCCCCTCAAACCAATGTTATCAGAATCCCGATCCGATTCTACGATTCTAGCGATCCTACGATCCATAACACGCGAAACGATCCACGATCCCAAGTAGGATCTTATTGGAGTAGGATCTTAAATGATTTAGAATGCAATCTCGATCCAATCCCGATTTTACATACGATTTTAACGATCCTATAAACGAATCTAACGATCCTACAAACGATTCTGACGATCCTATAAAATGACAATTTTAACTATATATTATTAATAATTTACGATTAACGTATCATTTCCATTAAAATAGTTGACTAGTCCATCCTACAACATTTTTAATAATCAAATTCATAAGGTTTATCATTTTCTTAGTTTATATATAACAAAATATACAATATATTAGGTTATTCTTGCATACTTTTAGTTATAATGTAGGATCTTAAGATTCTACGATCCGATCTTACGATCCGATCCAAAAGACCTCCAGCGATTCAACCTAGAATCCCGATCCTGATAACCTTGCCTCAAACAAAGGACCACGTACTCATGGCCACCCCTCTTGCAAAACCATATTGTACCGCCGCTATCACCAACGGAACTTGCCACTTGACCATTGTCAGGAAGACTCTAGGCACAAGGAACTAAACACATATCTCCAACTCATATACGAACGGGACACACCTCCTGACAATCAACATTGTCAAGAAGATTTTCAACACAAGGAACTAAACAAGGATCCTCAACTCATACCGCTGTGATTACCAATGGGACACACTGCTTGGCCACCACAATATTAGGTAGACTTTCGATGCAAGACCCATAAAAAACTTCAATTGCGAGGTCACATTGAGGGCTTCTCCCACAGAACGCAAATGTACAACCCACTACAGCTCCTGAACCTTTGGCTCTGATACCACTTGTTGGCCAATTCATCAAGCTTGTTGGGCCCCAAGTTCACCTTAACTCCCGCATTAGTATAATATTGTCCATTTTGGGCCTATCACGCACGGATTTGTTTTTGAAAACATTCACAAAAAGCCTCATACTAATGCAACATGTGAATACTTGTATTCAAGACAATTTTTGCCTATTCTTTCAATGCGGGACTTGGGTTGATACCCCCAACACTTCCTGGCGGGAACATCTATCTCCATCCCGGTTTGGAAATCATTTCTCCCTCATCCCTATCCCCATCCATAACCATTCCTAGTTACGAAAGTATTTGTTAATAGTCACCTTTTAACACCTTCATTTCCTCATACATTGGCCTTGAAACAAATCAAACACCTTCATTTCCTCGAATAAACAGACTCCGTGCAACTAAAATGATCATTTTTTTTTGTTCGAAAATGGAACGATTGCAATAATTCAGAAACCCCTTTATAGAGCATTTTGAACTAAACAAACAGGAACTTCGAAACAAGATACAGCTGGCCACTTTGTCACCTGGTCGGCCATAATTTCATGAGATTCCCTTCTATAATAATTAAAGCCACTATTAAGAGATTTCAAATGTTTTGCCTTATCATACATGTTAACTAAAACTCATGAATCAAACCAAACTAACATCAAAGAAAGAGATGTAAATCGCTACTCAGAACCTAAACATTGCTACTCATAACATCAAATGAGACAGAATTGAACTAGACAGATACAAAGCGTGGTAAACAATCTACAACAAACACAAACAAAATGCTCAACTCTTCGCAATTGCTTTTGGCTGAAACACAACTCAAAGGAACACAACATACACATTGCACTCTCTCTTCTACTGTTGTCAACTTAATCTAAGTGAGGAATTTTACCAGATTTTCATAATTTCAACAGACGAGAGACGACTGAAGTGATGGTGTAGTAGGCAGATGTGTGCATGAAGCCCATCTGATTACTGATTCAGTTACCATTAGGTCAATCTGGTCAAACTCCCCAAGACCAATTGTTCGATTACGCTTGTTGTGGATACTTGAAAGCCTACTACTAGACCCGACTCCTCCACTCCTTTTAGCATCACTCGTTTTCTCTTTGAAGTCAATAGCATCTTGCCTCAAACAGACCGCTGTACAAACCAAAAACCACATTTTAGCGAAGGCTTTACAATTAAGTCTAATGACAGTTTTACAATAAGTAAAACTAGAAGCACAAGGTACCAACCTGTGCAAACATCATTTGCGATTTCTGTGTTGGTTGAAAAGTCAACCGCGAGTGTTACAGGTTCAGCTGAGAAACCGGGGCTGAAAAAGGTGAAGCTGGGCACGGAATACAAAGGGGAGGCGAATTCCTCTTCAGCTGCTGATCCATTGCACCCTCGGAATGACAGTACACCAGGTAAAGAGAAAGGCGTTGATGGCTCCACAAAGAATGCAGAGAAAGACGATTTACAGGTGAATGTAGGTGACTGCGGTTCAGAAATCAAAGGCGAGGCAGTGCCAAAACTGATGTCTTGATTCCTGGTCATCAAGGGAGTAGAGAAGGAGTCTCCACCACACTCCAACTGCCCATCTTGGGAAATGTGGTGTTCGTATGATTCTTCATCACTAATAGGTGACTGCTCAACCATCCATGAATGATCTATTTACAAAAACAAATTAAGATGGCCATCACATTAACCCACCAAGTAGGATAGCATTAGCATTTTAGACCCTTTTTGAATTCTTATAACAAGTAAACATCATACATCTCTGGGGCAGTTCCTTTTGTTTCTCAGCATAGAGGATTTTAAAAACTATACCCTAAATTGAAAGAAATGAACCCCATAAAAGTCCTAATAGGTCCAAAATATATCGTATCCAATAGAATTTTTCTAAACAGAACTTTTGTGCATAGAATAAAAAACCCGACTTGAACAATATGCAATAGTAAATTAAGCTTTTTCATACAGGCTATGTATAACTTTGCAGATATCTCAAATTAATGAGAAAGGGCAAACTATTTTACCTAGAACTTGTTGAGCATTTAAGCGTTTCAAAGGATCTTTGCAGAGCATTTTCCTGATCAGTTCCTTGGCGGATTCAGATATCCGATCCCAAGCCCCAGATGGAAAACGTAGATCAGCTGCACGAACAGCGTCAAATATCCTGGACTTTGTCTTCCCCCAAAAAGGTGGCATCCCGCTCAAAAGAATATACAGTATCACCCCAGCACTCCATACGTCAGCAGACTGTGTATATCCACCAGCCAAAACCTCTGGAGCTATGTAAAATGGACTGCCTACAGTCCCATGTAAACTCTGACCTGTATGATAAAATCCAACTTATTAGATCATGAACTAACCATTAAACAAGGAATCAAAACACTGCAAAATTTATATATTACAATACCTGGCTTAATGTAAGTGGCAAGACCAAAATCTGCCAGCTTAATTGGTGAAGATGATGCTTTGGTGGCTAAAAGGATATTCTCTGGCTTCAGATCTCTATGAACAACTCCTTTGTCATGACAATATGTAACTACTTGCATCAAATACTTGAAAATAATTTTGGCTTGAGCTTCAGAGTATCGACCCTGCTTCTCCAGCTGGTGAAATAACTCTCCACCAGCACAAAGTTCCATGACAAGATGGACAAAATCTTCTTCCTCATATACTGCTTTGAGATCCACCACGTTTGGATGCCCAGATAAACGAGTCATAATCTCAATTTCTAGCTTTATGCTCCTGACATCATCTTGTGTCACCAATCTCTCTTTTGCAATGGATTTGCAGGCTAATGCCTCTCCAGTGAACTTATCTGTGCAAGCCCTAATGATGCCAAACTGACCCCAACCCAATTGCTCCCCTAGGATATACTGATCCTTTAAGTTGGCTATATCATTAGCATCTAAAATGGCATCCTTCAAATTTGCAACTTTGAAGCAACTAAAAGAGTGTCTTATTGATGCAGAGTAGCTACTGCTTTCAGCAACAGCCATACCAAGTACCCAGAACCCCAAACAACCGCCGTTGAAAATTGGACCAGGCTTCTTTGAATGAACTAGATCATAAGCCTTTGAATGAACTAGATCAGAACCCCAAATCAACCGCCTTTGAATGAACTAGGTCTGTCTGTGACGTCCATGCATCAGCTCAGAAAGTTGAAAACTATGCTTAAAGTGATCAATGGATGGATGTACGTGTAATTTAAGTTGCTTAAAAGGCTCAATTCTTCAACCCCAAGAGATGGAAGACAGGTCAGGTTTCCTGGTCAAACCCAGTGTTGCACCAGCTGGATCTGGATTAGCAATCAGTATATGAGAAACTTACGCTAAGACAAAAAATTAAACTTCAAAAATCAAATTGAGATGAGGGGCATTTTGTCTACAAAATAAGCATCAGGAGATTAAATTTTAAGCAATTATCAGAAAACCCATCTCAGGAAAAAAAAATGACACTTAGGGTAATTACAAAAATTGGATGGTTTCAACACAAGTTTAAAATCCAAACAAAGAATTTAAGAAACTAAAAATTCTCAGGCTCCTCAAAATCTACTCTAAAGATTCTCTAACT
This sequence comes from Fallopia convolvulus, assembly GCA_964016875.1. Taxonomy (NCBI): domain Eukaryota; kingdom Viridiplantae; phylum Streptophyta; class Magnoliopsida; order Caryophyllales; family Polygonaceae; genus Fallopia; species Fallopia convolvulus. Next base: position 33,486,470 of record OZ024733.1, read on the forward strand.
GCAAAAGAGCTTCAAAAAGAAAAACCCTAAACCAACCCAGAAGAGGAAACAAAGCAAAACTGCCAAAATCACAATAGCACCCCGAAACCCGCAATAAAACCAAGCTGAAAAGAGAAATCACGGACAAAGGAAAGAAATTCCCAATAGAATTTGGAGTACCCAGATCTAATTTCAAACATTCATGGTTACCCACATAAGCTGAAGAGAAAAAACTGTAAAGACAGAGAGATATACCTGGAAAGCAGCAGAAGTAGAGAGATAAGAGATAGAGAGATTAGGGCGGAAGTTGTGTTCCCCCGGGCTCTCTCTTTCTCAGATGAGTGAGTTGCCGAAGAACACCCCACCACTTGGTTTGGTTGCTTGCTTCTGTGGTTGCAAGTGAAGACCTGGCAACTAGTAGTAATTTCGCTGTCGTCTCTACTTTTCGATTTTTCTTAATTCTCGAAAAGAATTTGACTTTTTGAGGATCGCAGTCTCACGAGGACAGGCCGAATTTGTTTCCATGTTCTTTTGATTTCTCTAAAATTGGTCAGATTGTGTCTCCAAATATTGTGTTTTCCAACTTCTCTTTTGAACCAAAATTACATAGAGTTTACACTAAAATGGTGCATTCTGTATTGTGCTTCTTATTGGATGGGACCAAATTTATATCGGCTTAAAACATATACAACCCCTGTACTTGTGTCAATTTGTCATATAGACACCCCACCTTTGGTTTGGACCTATTGAATACTTAAACTTATGATTTGGAACCTATTAAACCTATTTTGTCTGACGTGGCACTGGGCGTGCAACCAACGCTCACATCAGCGAGTGATTTCTTGCAACATTCAAGATGACATGAAAATAAATAAAAAACAAAAAACAAAACAAAACCCTTTTTATTAAACATAAAAGCTATGCATTATTTTAAAAAGTAATTTGCACCAAAACAAAATCCTTTTATTCAACAATGCCATTACTGTGCAAAAAAAAAACAACGCCATTGTTGATTTTCTTCTTCCTCCCACCTCTGTACAAGCCCTTTCCACCAGCCCTCTTCACCACATGTAGCAACTGTGTCACCACCACTGCCCCCTCTTCCGCTCTCAAGTCGTGCCAACTTCAACAACAAGCCAGGACATGCCCACTCGTCCACTTTTGTGTTTCATCGACAAGACAACAACCATAAATCAAGCAATTTTGCTCAAATTCATACTTCAATCTCTGAAAAGAATTTTTATATACACCATTCAATCTATTTAATCCAACAATTTTTACTAAATCTCATCAACCTTAAAACCCCCAAATTAAAACCCTAGAAATTTCTCAAATCAGGCAGCCTCTGGGCAAGAAATATATACCTAACCAGCCCTAACCGATCGAAGGCGGAGATCGAAGAAATCGACGTCGGAAGGAGAGTGGAGGATGAAGAGCTTATCGGAGAGGTCGGAGAAGCAGCGTCGATCCATCTTGGCGGAGGCGGCGAGGGCTTGGAAGACGAGGAGGAGGAGTAGGAATCGGCGAAGCCAAAGAGCTTACATATGAGCATGGGGAAGGTGATGGAGAAGAAGGGGTGGAATTGGTCGGGAAATTGATCGAGAAAGAATGGTGGCGGAAGGACCGAACAATTATGGATCTGAGATTCAAGATTTGTTCACCCCTTTCATTTTCTATTTTCCTTTTTTAATAAAATAAAAACTATCATATAATTTTTACATGTAAAAATAATTAGTGTATGTGGCATTTATGTGGAGTGTTATGTGGCATAACATTTTTACAACTCAGCACACGTGTTAAATATTTAACAATATTTTAATCGATTAGGTGTTCAATAGGTTACAATATAAAAGTTCAAGTATTCAATAGGTGCAAACCAAAAGTGAGGTGTCTATATGACAAATTGACACAAGTTCAGGGGGCTGTATATGTTTTAAGCCAATTTATATCCCATCACAGTGATGGGATAGACTCATAGACATCATAAAAACATAAGATATGAGTCAAATATTACAAATTCAATTTTTGTGGATGGACAAATCGTTTCAAGTTTTTTTTGAAATGGAAGTTGTAGTTTTATTAAATATCCATCTTCGCAAGGTCTTAAAACCTCTGCGGAGAAAGAGAACTAAAGACTTGTTCATGAATTGAAGTCGGCCATAAACGAGCTACAAAGTGTGCTACAACATTCCCATGTCGTGAGACGTGTACATAATTAGCAAACGTAAAAAACTTAAGGTAATATCTAATATCATCTAGGACTACCCCAAAGTAAGACACATTAAGGCCACGTTTGGTTCGATTCCCCGAGAATCAGGAATGGGAATCAGGAATGGTTGATTCTAGTATACTGTTTGGTTTACCAAAATCTGGAATCGATTTCATTATCAGGAATGACTCATTCCACGTCTGCAGGCAAAGTTGATTCCAACAGAAAATGGAAGGTATCATCCATTCCAAAAAAATTTAACTTTTCATCTTAAACCTTAAAACCCTAAAACTCTTAAACCTTAAATAATAAATTCTAAAATTCATAAACCCTAAATTATAAGGTCTAAACCAAAATTTTAAACTATAATTCTCAGGAATGGTTCATTCCGACAACATACCAAACAACATGTCACAGAATTGGTTCATTTCGATTCCTGATTCCATTCTGATTCCTGATTCCAATCCGATTCCAACAGCATACCAAACGGGGCCTAAGGGCACTACTGTGTATCCCTTGTACAAGAATAAGGAATTAAATTCCACAATGATTGAAACAAAACCTATAGAAAGTGCCAATTTGAGACCATAGAGCATAGTCATCCCTTCAACAATATTGACGAACCAATTAGCCTGAACACGTTGAACAGTAGAAATAATGATAAAATCGTATGAGTCTCGAATTACCACACCTAAACCAATTCCATCATCCCCCAACATGGCTACATCAATATTAATTTTAAACATACCCGAAGACGGTGGTGACCAACTTGCATGGATTGAACAGTTACGATGAGCTTTGGACAACTTAACATTATTCTCCTTATAGCAAACAACCAATTTGTTGAAGCCGACAAAAGTGAAAGGGTCCTTATCAAATACCAATTTGCGGGGGCACAAAGCGCACAAGGGGAAAGAGGTCGCTCCTTCTATCGGACTCTAAATAACAACTGGGGTGAAAGACCAGGACTTTGTGGAATTAGCACCCTCTCGACAGATTGACTTTAGTTGTCCTTGCCTTCTAACGACACGTGTGGCAACATTATGGTTGTCGACTATCACGAGGAGAAGTAGTGGGCCAAAAACCTTGACATTGCGAGTGTCTGCATAGAGTCTCTTAGATATGCAGAGATGGTAAGTGACCTTGCACTTTCAACATTTCTCTCTTTTTTATATTGTGGCGTTGTTTGTCTTCTTACACTCTTTGCTTCTTTTGCATGCTTATTTCTTCACTCATTTCAACATTGGCTATATCAGGTTGACTGCTAGGACCCCTCGCTCGGGAGCGCATAGAGCACGAAGCTGACAAAGGGAGAATCTTGTTGCTTGAGTAGGAGAGTGACAAGTCCAAGGCTCAATTCTCCGAGCTTCAAACACAAGACAATGGGGATCAAGGCTAATGTCGAGAAGCTCAAGAATGAGGTTCAAGAGGCGCGCTCCGAACTTGCTAAAGCAAGAAAGGAGGTTGAAGATGAGCGCACTGAACAAGAGACTAAAGAAGGCGAGTTGAGAGAGGTTGAAAAAGAGAATCGTCGTCTCCAATAGAGAGTCAAGGAGCTCAATGAAGAGGTTGAGTGGGTGGTGCCGAAGTACCTTCCGAGGTATACAAGGATAAACTATTTGAAGATAATTTGAACATGTATCGTCAGACTATGCGTATCGGGGGTTAGATAAGCTATTTACAAATATCGTCATGTCGACCCACAAATAGTCTTCTTCAAGTCTAACTATATAGAGTACATGGGTGAGCCAGAGGAAGAGTTTGAGGGTGAGTCAGAGTTTTTCTTAAATGTTGAAGATCACATGGGTCAAATCGGTGATCAACAAATTGCTCAGCTTGAGTTTCCCAAGGAGGTTATAGAGGTCATCCATCCTCATGTAATTTTAGCCATCCCACCCTCTTAGATTCCAGTAGTGCCTTCCTCCGAGGATGACAAGGTGGCATTTCCACAAGAGGGTTTGAGCCCAAAGATTTAACCCTAGAAATTGTGGCGTTGTTTGTCTTCTTACACTCTTTGCTTCTTTTGCATGCTTATTTCTTCACTCATTTCAACATTGGCTATATCAGGTTGACTGCTAGGACCCCTCGCTCGGGAGCGCATAGAGCACGAAGCTGACAAAGGGAGAATCTTGTTGCTTGAGTAGGAGAGTGACAAGTCCAAGGCTCAATTCTCCGAGCTTCAAACACAAGACAATGGGGATCAAGGCTAATGTCGAGAAGCTCAAGAATGAGGTTCAAGAGGCGCGCTCCGAACTTGCTAAAGCAAGAAAGGAGGTTGAAGATGAGCGCACTGAACAAGAGACTAAAGAAGGCGAGTTGAGAGAGGTTGAAAAAGAGAATCATCGTCTCCAATAGAGAGTCAAGGAGCTCAATGAAGAGGTTGAGTGGGTGGTGCCGAAGTACCTTCCGAGGTATACAAGGATAAACTATTTGAAGATAATTTGAACATGTATCGTCAGACTATGCGTATCGGGGTTAGATAAGCTATTTACAAATATCGTCATGTCGACCCACAAATAGTCTTCTTCAAGTCTAACTATATAGAGTACATGGGTGAGCCAGAGGAAGAGTTTGAGGGTGAGTCAGAGTTTTTCTTAAATGTTGAAGATCACATGGGTCAAATCGGTGATCAACAAATTGCTCAGCTTGAGGTTCCCAAGGAGGTTATAGAGGTCATCCATCCTCATGTAATTTTAGCCATCCCACCCTCTTAGATTCCAGTAGTGCCTTCCTCCGAGGATGACAAGGTGGCACTTCCACAAGAGGGTTTGAGCCCAAAGATTTAAGCAACTTGTTTATGAATAATATTTTATTTTTGAAGCATATTTTATGGTTGTGACGGCGTGTAATAACTATTTCCCACGATTACTTTTAAGTAGTTTTTTAATGGGATTTTCCTTTTGGTACCCTTGATGTTTTATCAAATCCTTTTGGTGCCCAAAAGAAAAGTTATTCCTTTTGGTACCCCCGAGGTTTTTAAAGTTTCCTTTCCGTAGCCAAAACTTGCCATTTTCCCCTTTTCCATCTAATTTCCGTCCAAAATATTAAAAAAAAAGAAAAACATTAAATTCTTATTAAAATATAGTGAGTTGGCAAAGTTTTTTTACAATCACATTTACTTATTTACTGAGTTAACTTATCGGGGAAAGGAAGACGACTTGCGCTCGATAGAAGGACAAAGCTCGAGCGAAGGGGGCGCCGGAGACGGACGCCGGAGGATGGTTGTGGACGACGATCGGAGAGGCTAACTGTGGACGACGATTGACGAGGAATCTGACTGCGGGCGAGGCCGTCGGTGAGGTCGAAGGGTGCGGAACTCAGCGATCGACGAGGAAGTGCGAAAATCAAGTACGAAATCCATTGTCTGCTGCGTTTTCGCACTGTGCCTCATCATCACCATCCACCTTCGCTCTCTCCTACCTCAAATCGTCAACCCCATCTGAAAATTTGTCTAATTATACTTTCTAGATCGCGATTGGGTCCGATTTGTGGATTTAAATTTGGATTTATCCCAATTTCAAAAACCCTAGGTCAATCATTAATACCCAAAACTAAAAATGGACGCCGATTCATGGAGTGCGCGTTTGTCTTCTCTCTCAAAGTGTTACCAATCGACTCTGCAATCTCGATCGGGTATGCAATTAAATTGATTTAATTTTAACCTTTTTTCTACTCAGTTTTGGTAAAGTTGATTTATTTTTTCGTTTATCAGATTTATTTTTCCGTGCCTATTTTGTTCCGAGTGCTTCGACATCGTTGGCTTGTGCTTTCATATTGACGACGAGCATCCTGTAGAGGTGAAGAATGGGGTAGTTTGCAAAAGCTTCATTCTTTGTGTCATCTGAAATGTGGTTGTAAAAAAAATTGTCAACTCACCATATTTTAATAAGAATTTAATGTTTTTCTTTTTTTTTAATATTTTGGACGGAAATTAGATGGAAAAGGGGAAAATGGCAAGTTTTGGCTACGGAAAGGAAACTTTAAAAACCTCAGGGGTACCAAAAGGAATAACTTTTTTTTTGGGCACCAAAAGGAATTGATAAAATCCCAGGGGTACCAAAAGGAAAATCCCTTTTTTAATTTTATAAATTTTTTATTTCTCCATTCGTTTTTTCCATTTGTGCTTCGTGATTATATGATTTTTTGGATGGGCCAATTACTTTAATTTTTCACCCATCCTACCCCATGACTCGCGTTGTTCGCTTTTGCGAACAATTGCGAGTCACTAGATGGGTTTACATGCCCTTATATATGAAATTCTTTTAGGTGGTTTTATGCTTTAAAAATAAACTCGATGCTACTTTAGAATTTGTTTTGGATTGTACAACTTTCAAAGAGATTTGGTGAAACCCCAAGTCTCGCTTGCGCTGCAACCTTTTTATAGATTATTTGCGATGGTGCTAAGTGTTGCTTGGATCATGTATTTGTCAAAGAGATTTGGTGTAACCCAAGCCTCGCTTAAGTTGCACCCTTTTTACAGATTGTTCGTCATCCAGTTAGGTTGTCTCTAAGAGATTACATTCTCTCTTCCATGGTTGTTCATCTTCAAGCGGGAAGCTCAAGAAGGATTTGTTTGATTCTTTGTAGCTCGAGGTAGTTACGAAAAATGATTTATCACCTTTGTATATACTCAAAATTTGATGTGAATTCAAAAGTTTGCGAGGGCCTACATGTAGTGTATATCGAATCGCACGAGATTTCACATTATGGCCATTGATTGCCCTATTTGGTAGGATCGACTCTTACATGTAATGTCCTCCTCTTCTAGGATAACGGTAAACATTGGGTTCCTCTGCTTCGTTGACATTGCATAACAAGCACGACCTTCTTCTTGATGCCCTTTGACCTCAGTGGCACCTCCTTCTACCGAGAATTTCATCTTGATGTGGTAGATGGATGGAACTTCATTAATAACACTCGACCAACAATCACGTTGTACACGGAGGGAAGCCTCACAATGGTGAACGCGACCATCTCGGTCCGACTCATTGAGACTGTCCCGAGTCATATAGAGGTCAATGAGTCCTGCAACGATGACCTCATCCCCTAAAAAAGATTTAAGCTTTCATGCGAATGGCTTGAGGGTTGTCGCGAAAATGCCCAATTTCTCGAACGTGTCATAGTACATGACGTATACGGAAGATCCTATATTGACTAGGAAGCGCTTTATCATCTTTGATTCGAGTTGGGCTTAGCTAACCAAAAGGTTGATGTGAGGCATATGCAGACCCTCGACGTCTTCGGCGGTCAAATTTTAGCATGGGTTCATGAGGATTGTGCAATATTGAAAATAGTGGGAATCGTGGTGGCTCTCATGTGCGTACCTCCTCCTCTTTTGACAATTAGATCCCGTGAGTGATGGTCCACCACAAGTGGTGTTGATATAACCATTCGGGTTCCCCGTGGAAAATGAGCGTGCTTGTTTTGTAGGGCTTGCTGCTCAAGGAGCATTTGTGGAGGTTGAGGGAGGAAGGAATTGTTTTGCTCTTTGGGCACATTGTTAGCCTAGTGGTGGATTGCTCCCTCCCGGTCTTCTTTGGGCGGTAGAGTGGTCCTCCTCGCCCATGGTATCCCCATTGACCACTGTTGTAGAACTTCCCCCCACTAGTCCATGACACGCTGCCTCTACCCTCGGGTGGATTGGATTGAGGTTGTGGGTTTGTGGGGGTCTATGCATGCACTAGGTAGCTGTAATATCCGCGATATTCCAAGGTTTTTAAACCAAATATAATATAATATTTATTTTTCTCTAAATAAAAAGAGAATTGTTCATAAATTATAATAAACCTTATTTCTCTTTAAAAAGAGAAATCAAGAAAGGATTTAATTAAATAAAATCCAATAAAATAGAACGAGGGGCATAAATTAATAAAAAGGGAATTAATTAAAAATAATGCATTATAGAGATTTAATTCTTTTAAATAAAATAAATTACATAAAAGCTTAAAAATCTAACAACAAGTCTTGTAAAAAGAATGCAAGAGCCGGGACTTGAACCCGAGACCTCTTGCCACTCTACCCACACGCCCCTCTCTATTTCCGCTAGACCAATTGAACTTGCTTACCCAAAACACCATCCTTATTATTTTATATCCTTTATTCCCTTTCTCCTCCAAAAACAACATCAGACTATTGTCTGATTGATTATATGTTGATGTGAGACTTGGCCATTGCATGCCCAAGGAAGCTTCTACCACCTCCCTTTGCTTGCTTGACCTCCATTGTTGCATCACTCCTCCATCACCCTCAAGAAAGCACAACTATGGCCAATCAAAGAGCATCCTCCCTCCCTCCATTGGTCTACTCCCTTAGCCATGGATTGAAGACCTCCACCAATTTGCCTATAAAAAGGCCCTCATTCACCATTCTACTCACACATTCAAACTCTCTTCTTCCTCTCCTAGCAATTGCTCTCTTGATCTTCAAAAATCAGCCACCATTAAAGTTTTGTGCCACCACAAAAACACCATCAAAATTCCTCTTCTCTTCCTTGGAGCCCCGCCGAACCACCCTTGGAGCCTGACCGGACCACCAGCCGCCGCCGAGACCCGCCAGTGCCGCCGGAGCCCTTGGCCGCGCCGCCTGACCGTCGGACCCCCTCCCCTGCCTTCTTCTCCAGTATTCTGTAATTACAGAATTGTGAAAGTATAAAATTCTAAATCCTAATTTCTATTTATTTAAATTATGCATTTATAAATTATTAAAGCCTTTTATGGATTTTTAGAAATTAAGTAAGGAAAATAAAAAATAAAAATATTGAGTAGAGATTGTGTTAGTTGGATGCTAGAAACAAACTAGAATTACCATGGTAACTTAAGCTTATAAAACAAATAGATAAATTTTTTATTGTATTTATTATAAGCATGCTCCTTACATAATATAGGTAGTTTTTATAAAATAATTATAGCATACAAAATTAATAAATTAATATTATCATCTTCATAAAGAAAGAAAATAAGAATTCTAGAAGATATGAATTGTTGCATGTCTTAGATTATAGATGACATCATATTATATGATTTTAATAATAATAATGCTAGGTTTATTAAATAAATTCATTATTTAATAAAATATAAAATAGCTTACCTCTAAGTGTAGAGTTACTACAAATAGGAATTTTTATTAATATTTATATATAAATGTGAATCTAAAGTAAACTAGGTTGATATGTGATTTTAGTTATAATATATGATAGTGATCTAAGACATAGTATAATAATAATAAATGGTAGAGAAACCTTATAAAAGTATTATTGTTCAAAGCTTGTAGACATAGACTATAGTTTGGCCTTGGATATTGATTTTATGAAAATATAATATTATTAATAATTACATTACTAAAGTCATCTATGAGAAAAATATTAATGTAATAATCTCTAAGTGTATAGAAATATTACAAGACATAAGTTCTAGGTTAAATATATTAAGTATGATATTATAATAATTCTAGGATATTGTATAGCATAAAGTTGACTTGTATGGAAAGAAATCTTTTAGATATAAGAAAGATATTATTTTTATAAACTACAATATTATAATATTGGACTATAAATATGGAGTAGGATATTTATAAGCCATGATGATGTTATAAGCTATGATCATAAATATTTTACAAGTTATATCATGTAAAAGAATTATAGAAATAATAGAAAACAAGGTTAATGTAATATATAGTAATTTTAGTAAGTTACTTTATAAAGAAAATAGAAATTCCTAATTATGGAAACTTTCAAAAAAATAGATTATAAGTCTAGTAGTTTTATTCAATGTGAAATATATAATTAAATGAAATTCAATTAAGGGGATATTATTAATGAAGTATTTTGATAAGGGAAATAATATTATAAAGTTCACTAAGGAATAATTGGAAATTGGAAAATAAGATTTTAATTAAAATAAATATGTCAAAAGGTTAAAATAGATTCTTTAAAGCTTAATAAGAATTGTACATTCTAAAGGAAAAATACCTTTTTAGATAAAGTATGATATTTTTGTAAAATTATACTTGCTTAAATTATATTAAAAGGAATTAGCAAGTGAAGTTAAAAGGATTATTTTAATATTATTAAATAGAATTTTTATGGAACAAAAAGGGATATTACAAAGCCAAAATAATAATAAAGGAATATTATTATTTTAAGAAAAACAACTTTCTAAATTATTATCTTAATAATTTAGAATTCCAACTCTCTTATAAAATATTATAAGAGGTAATCCCAATTTTAGGAGGAAATCATGATTTAAGCTCGCTCGTAAATTCCGTGTCGATAGGTCGGAATTCTCGCTCGAAGTCGTGAATCGCATAGTTCCGTCAAAGCTCGTTTGTTAGAACTCGCAAAAGCTAAGGCAAGTGGAATTTCCCCTTGTGACCTTTATATCTCATTTCCTTAAAAACCTCGATGTTGGGAACAACTTGTGTGCTAAGTAAACGAATGAACCTAGGAAATATCGATTGTTAGATATAACGACCATTGTTAGTATAGTTCGCTATTAATATTTGATAGGATTATTTATGCTAGTGTGATTGTTGCCTTGGTTGTTTATGGTCTCGCTCAGAGATCAACGTCGAACGAACTAGTAAGGGGCGCGGAATAGCCGACGCCTCTATATAATCCTACTAAGTCGTAAGTGCCTACGTGTTTGAAGTACGACTTTCGGGATCATGATCCCATCCGCTCCGATTGCAAGGAGGGATGAGCGCACTCTAGCTAAGTGCCAGGAAACTGAGTTTTTCCCTCGGTGGCTCGGGTCATCCGAGTCCCACCACTTTCTATTAAAAAAATCATTAACGAAGTCGAATGCCTTTCATCACTATACAAGATAAGTTCCCAATGCACATTTAAGATACCAAAACCGGACCGGTCTCAAATGATCGATCCGGCTCTCGATCCGCTCAGGGCGCGAGAGGTTTTTAACTTGTATGAATTAATAATGTTCCCAACATACTTTCGATTCCTAAAGAAGTCTACAATCTAGTAGCTCTTCTATCGCTTATCGAGTTATCTTCGCTTAAGATATACTCCCATTCGAACCATTAAAGCTCCACAGAAACAAGCCCTATCGTATAGCCCCATCGTAAACACAACCTTATCATCTCTTGCGACAATAATTGAAATTACCGAAATACCCTCGGGAAGTTCCATTCCCGCTTGCTTAGTCTCTTAGACTAATTCTTCTTTTCCGCATGTTTGCCTGACATTTTATCGCCCCTCGCGAATTATGTCAGAACCCAGGAACCCTTGCAAAGCATAAGGCGAAGTGAAGTGAAGGAAGGTCAAGAACTCTCAAGATGTATTTGTTGTTCACTTTAGTTTATTTTCACTTTGTTTCAAGAACAAGATGGTTTCGTCATTCGATTTCAAGTACCTTTAATTTTGAAGACAATGTAAGACGTTTTGTAAGAACCAAGTCTCCTTCGGGAGCACCTTTTCTACTTTATGAATTATGTTTATTTCCGCTTTAATAATGTTCTATATCATTCTAAAAGCCTTGGGTGACTTTGGACGGTAAAGTCCGAGGTCACTGGCAGTAATACCCATTGTTGCAAAATAGGGGTGTTACAGTAGCATCACACACTTGTGAAGGTTCGACCTCGGCCTTCGCTTTTTCATCACCCTTGGCCTTAGTTTTGTCTTTCCTCGCAGCATCAGTGCGACCTTTCTCCTTGGCCGCAAACTTTGATTCGTGACATCCTTGGCGTATACCTTAGTGATCATCGTAAAGAGGGCCTCTTATGTGTTCGGTGACTTCTTGAAAATGTATATCTTGAAGGTCCCAAAAGTCAAGTTACACACATGGGTGATCTCTTCCATGACGGTGGTGAATCTCATGAAGAAAACTCCAAGCGTCTCATGCTTGCCCTGCTCGATTCCCTAAAGGTCATGCATATTCTTTTTGCGCTTTCTTGCACCGTTGAAATGGGCCATGAATACCTCCGTCAGGCACTCGAACAACGCGATCATTTCAGGCCGAAGGCTTAAGAACTTGGATAGGGACACCTTTTGGAGGGTAGTAGGAAAAACCATACAAAAGATTGTGTCGTTGTAGGAGTTGACACACATTTGGACCATCAAGTGCTTGATGTGGTACTCGGGATACGTGCTCCTGCTTTAATGTTCTATATATGGCTTCTAAAAGCCTTTGGGCATCGGCTCGCTCTATATATCTTTGGAGAATGTGGATATACTCCGCTTGCATTACGAACCTCTTAGACCGGTATAACCAAGAGCTAATCGAGATGTGCATAGGAGTGCACTAACTGGCCCTAGTTTGCAAGCCATTAGTGGACGCGGCTTGTCCTTGAAAGTGGAAAGCTTTAGGTGCGTGTTCAGGCCCTAGTTTGCAAGCCATTGGGACATATTCTTGATAATGTCTTGGACCATATGTAGAAATGTATTCCTCTTGATGCTCTTGGGGAGGGGTGAATGGTCACCCTCTCGGGGTAGTTTTATGCGTACCCCAAGTAAGGATTCTGATCATGTTGCCACTCATATTGTGGAGCGCGCTACCATGGATGTGGTGCAATGTAAGTCCACCCTAGTGGCGCGTCATAGGGCCAGCCTAGTTGTTGGACACCGTCGCTCCAGTTTGTTGCACCCTCGGGGGCGCGTTGTTAAGGTGTAATGTGAAGAAGTTGTTGGGACACGCATTTTGAGTGAAAGAACCTATGATTTCTGACCTTCCTAGGATGAAAGGTCCCCACGGTCGGCGTTGGTGTTGAAACCCAAAATAAATAAATGCTAGATTAAAGGATTTATATTAATAGAAAATAGGCATGCAAAAGTTTTCACTCTTATTCTACGCGTGAAAATGTTTCACGCGCGCTAAAAAGAGATTCAATTGTTATTATTATTTGCATTTATATTATGCGTGTTCTTTCTCTTACTCTAGGATTTCAACTTTTATAAATTTGATTTTCTCTCTTACAAACAACAACTAATTGGAACCTTTTAGGATTCTCTCTCGAAAATAGCGAGGTTCTTTAGAATGTTTTAATACATCAAGTCTCATTAATAAGGAGTTATCTTAAGCTATAGATGTTTTTCGTTCCGTGTAACTTTCATCTTCTTTACCTATTTATAGACGTTGGAAAAGGTTGGAAGTGGGACTTTCTTAATGTAGGAGAGGCTTATTGATATTTAAGGTGTCAACTATTGAATGGTGGAATATGAGGTTTACGACGTGTTGCATTGCCATTGGTGGAAGATGCGGTTTAGTTGGAGGCTTGAGATTCTCCGGTGTGGAGAGACTTATTGATCTTCAAGGGGTTTATCATGAGACTTCATCAAACGCCATAACTGGTTGGAGTCTTCTTAAATTATGATTTCATATTGTGTTTGTTACACCCTTATTTTACAACATTGGGTATTACCGCCAATGACCTCGGACTTTACCGTCCAAAGTCACCCAAGGCTTTATAAATTATTAAACTTAAATGAAATGCGGAAATTGAAATAAAATCACATATTATAAAGTTTGCTCATGATACTTAGAATTTGTTCTTACAACTATAACCATCATAAAGAGTGAAATAGTTTAACAACAGAAATAACGGAATATTGTTCGTATAAAAGCATAAGGTAATCCAAAATTGAGAAGTAACATCCTTGAGAGTCCCGACCTTCCTTCCTTGTGTATCTTTGTCTTTTACGTCTTGGAGGGTGGTTTTCTAGAGTCTGGCATTAGTCGCGAAGGGCGAGAAATGCCAGGCAAAATGCGGAAAAGCGGAATTAGTCTAAAGAGACTAAGCAAGTGAGAACGGAAATTCTCAAGGGTAATATGGTAATTTAGTTCAACAGAGAGATATTAACGGGATATGTTTGAGATGTAGAATATTTATGAGGAGCTTTAAGGACGGAACGAGTCAATCTCGAGATGAGATAACTCTTAAACCGAAAGAAAGAACTACGAGATTGTAGAACTTATTAGATTAGGAAAATATGTTGGGAACATTGTTATTATTACACACAAGTTTTGAAAACCCCCCGCGCCCTTGTCGGACCTCAACCAATCTCATCTTATTCGGTGCTCCAGATCGGGGAGGTGGCCCGAAGGTGCTTAAGTACCAAACCCATATAGCCAAGCTCGAATAAGCATTCAGATTGGAAAGACGATCGTTCAAGAACCGAGAGTCGAGTGGTCTTCCATGTTGTACTATTCCGACCCGGTTTTAGTTTCTTTTAATGTGGCTTGGCACTTTTATTGATGTCGTGATAAAACTTCACATATGTTAATGATTTTTAAGAGTGTGGGGGGACATGAATGGGCTGGGGTCCACTTAAAGGAACGGAGTTTCGACACCTAGCTAGGGTGCACACGTCCCCCCTCCGAGTAGGAGCGGACATAGATCATGATCCTTAAAGTCGTGGAAGTTAGGCATGGTGCCATACGACTTAGTATGTTATATAGAGGTGTTCGGGCTGAGCCCGTACCCCTTAAAGTCCGAGGTTACTGGCGGTAATACCCAATGTTGATTGAGAAAACTTTATAATATGTGATTTTATTTCAATTTCCGCATTTCATTTAAGTTTAATAATTTATAAAGCCTTGGGTGACTTTGGACGGTAAAGTCCGAGGTCATTGGCGGTAATACCCAATGTTGCAAAATAGGGGTGTTACAGTGTTTGCCCAACGAGCTAAATAGGCAAGGTAGCTGACTGCCATGTACGATATGCGCATTGTTTATGCTTTGGTTTTTGTTGGACTTTTACTTGCTCTTGGATCTTTGCGCTTTTAGTTCATTCTGCGTGTTGTGTGTACACTAGCGGAATAGTTGAGTGTTCTTTTGAACGAGGAGACTTCGGTATCTGCGAGCGTTTTTGTAGGGTGCATGATATCAACATTGTCATCATGCCATGACATAAGTTTTGAGTGTTAAAAAAAAGCGAAGCTTTGATTTTGATGGTTCCATACATCTGTGAAGTGGCCAACTTTGAGACTACGAAATAGGTCGCTAGTGTATGTATTGTCCCCGACTTGAAATGAAGACAAGATGAGAAGATCTTAAAGATGAATGAGATATTGCGGATTAGATCTTGATATTCTGGTTATAGAGAGAATATGTTCTGATTTGATAGGGCTCCGAAGTTGCCTTATGCCCTAAGCATTATCTTATTGTGATTTCTTTACTTGCTTATGATGATAACTATATTTATATTATCTTTCCCTAACCGAATTGGAAGATAAATATTTCTAGTTAACCTAGTTTCGTCTATTTAAGCCTAGTGATTAGGTTAAGATAGTACAAACTCCATACTCTATATTGTGTGAAAGAAAAACCAGTTGTTCGAGAGTTCGAAAGAAGAAGAAGAAGAAAGTGTAGGCTCATAGATTTGATTGAGAGTAAGGTTTTACTCGGTTCAAACGAGTGCTAGCATAATGAGAGAGTAGGGTTAGCTTCGAGTTGTTCTTGTAAACATATTCAAGAGAACAATAAAGCCAGTTACGACTTTTAATCCTTCTAAGCGAGAACTTGGAAGGGAGTGGTTTTTCACTTAGTTAACATAGTTTGTTGACTAAGTATTTCCCCTATAAAAAAAGATTTGTGTCAAATAAGTCTTTTCTAGTTTTATAATTTTCGCTGCGTATATACTAAGGTCGGCGACTTAGATGTATTAACAATCCTATAATTGATATCATATCGTTGGCTCTAGATTTGATTTAGTACTATATCTTTGCAAGAAAGATGACTTCGATTAACACGACAATCAATGACTCGTTCTAGAAGCCACCAATACTCAAAGCCACTGATATGATTGGTGGGTTAGGAAAATGGAAACCCATATATGCTCTTTCGATGGACAACTTTGGAAAGTGACCAAGATTGGTCTTGAAACCTTCCTTACTACTAATGGGAAGGAGGTGAAGAAGAAGGAGGACTACAATGATGTCGACTTCAAAAAGTTGGAGAAGAATACACTGCAAAGAAGTTTCTCCATTATGCTTTATATCTTGGAGACTTTAAGAAAGTCGCTCAATACAAGACGGCCAAAGAAATTTGGGACGCTCTAAAATGACTTCATCAAGGAAACGATGATTGTCTCATATCTCTCGTAGTATGTCAGCTTTCCAAAGATCTCATGAAGAGTGCATGTCTTTGTGATTGCATTTTCTCTTAGCAAGCCTCTGGTCACAACATACTTGGGACCAAGACCATTAACAATCGTAGAGATTTTCTCCGATTGTGTGATGTCCTTTTCGATACCAAGATTATTGATGCGATTCACCAATGCCTCGAATCGAGATTGGTAGGTGGCAATGGTTTCACCATCTTTCATTTGGAAGTTATAGAACTTCTTCATGGCTTCCTTTTGATGGCTTTCCTTCAGATCTGTACTGCCGATGTGCATTTGCTCAAGAGCCGCCCATGCCTCTTTAGCGGTTTTGCAGTTCACCACCCTCATCAGATCTTCAGCACCCAAGGCATTGTTCAGCAACATCTGTGCCTTGTAGTTCTTCTCCATTCCTGACCTTTCAGTTGGTCCCCATTCGGACTTCTTGTTCTTCTTATCCGCATGCATGACATAGTCTCCATCCTCAATGACTGTCCAGACTTGTTAGTCATTGCTTTTGAGCCATGTAGCGAAGAGGATCTTCCAGTGGTCATACTCTCCAGCAACAAGCAATGGAGGCTTGTTGTTTCCAATCCCGACGTTGTGAGTGTTGTTTGAAGTCATTCTGTATTCTTGCAATAACACACAATCTAGAGCAAACTCGCTCTGATACCAATTGTTGGATCGTGACGCGTTAGTAACAAGTCAGGGAACTAGTAATATTCCCTGGGAAGCAGAAATAAACAATAAGAACACAGAATTTAGAGAGGAAAACTTTCTGTCCAACCAACAAGTTGTAGAAAGAAAAAACCTCTACCCTTGAGACTCCTTCTGAGAGGATTTTCAATAGAATACTTTTACTAAGTTTCAACGATTACAAGGCAAGTCAAGTTCCCTGGTAACTAAGGCACCAACAAAAGTTCAACCAACTAGACTTCTACAACCCTAAGCGTAAACCTAAAAGAAAGTAAACTACTGACTTATTTGTGAATTCTTCACCGGAAAAAGCCACACACTCGTACACTTGAAAAGCTCTCTCTCCAAGTTTGCCGTCTACAACCACACTTAAACCCTAGTTATAACCTAGCTATTTATAAGATATGTCAAGTCTGATTTCATATGTAATTCTTGCCTAATTACGCAGATTTTGCACTTAACAAATCGCACAATAAAAGGTGAAAGTATTGTTTGTGATTTGGATCCTCAATCATGCCGATTCTTGCCAAAACCGAATGATCTCAGACTTTTTTAGATAAGATCGTGTGAAGATTGATCTTATCCTTCCTTTGATCTCCTCAAGCAACCGCCTATAGCTGTCGTATCTTCGTAGAAGATTGCTCGTAGAAGATCTAGTAACTTGCCATTAATAGAAAGTCGCGTTCCGAATGAGATGCGCTTCCTAAATCTGTCACTCGTTCCCTCCATCGTTCCTCACAATGTTCTGTCACTCGTGACTATGTACATGTTTTCCTGAAATACTTACATGTAGAAGCAAGTTATACCAACTAAGTTTGTTATCATCAAAACTAAGAAAAACCATGGAACAATCATTGTTCCAACAGACACTTCGCAAGAAATTATCTCAAAAGGAAGACAAAAGGTGGCAAATGTGCTATGTTGGCCACCTGAGATGATTCTGATGGTGAGGAAGAAACAAGTAAACAAGGAGACGTATGTCTCATGGTCGTTGATTCTCCAAAAGAGGTACAAGATTCTGAACTTTTCTCTCTTTTGTTTGGCAAGTCCAAAGAAAAAATACATGCTGTCATTGAGAAGTTGGGAACTCAAATTTCTGAACTCAATGAAAAATTGGAGGAAAAAATGATACTATTTCTAAAATAATGGATGATAATAAGGGATGGTCTAAAAAGGTTATTAAGCTAGAAGAAGAGTCTTCTATTTCTATGTCCATTGTTTGTAAAACGTGTGATGGGTAAGGTAGTCTAAGAAATCTGAACAAGCCACGTCAACATGGGACAAAATCCCAAACCAACACATTCCCAAAATATAGGCATAAGGCAAATGTAAAGAATAGAAAAAAATGCGGGCTAAGGTCCAACACGACACATGCCTAATACCACCACAACACGGCACACCACGCCGTCACTAACTACTAATGATAAAAAAAACCACGTACAAGAACCCACGAGGAAAAGCGACAACATCTAGTCCACAAACAAGATTTCGAGAGAGAGAGAGAGAGAGAGAGAATGGGAAGCTTGAAACCAATGCATAATTTTAATTGTATGGACCGATTACACAAAAAACCGCACAAACCGAAAAGTAAGATCGCTTTTAATCCCAATTAGGGACAATTCTTAACTAAAGCCAGATTTGAAAAAACAACAACAACTATCCAAAAGAAATAGTAGAGACAAAGTGGCATCAAACTATCTCAAATTTCGATATTGATAACTACAGACACAATCAATTCGATTTCCGCAGCAAGCAATGGATTGATAAAAGAAAATTTATCCCAACCGTCTCAGCTATGAGAGATTGGAAAAGAGATTTAGAGAACCTTGTCTTAAATTCACTCTCAAATCTTCAATGATAGGCTTTTTGATTTTCTAAGAAAATGACCTTGTTACTTTCTTTTATGCACCAACAATTCATTTCATTTATGGCCTTGTTACTTTCTTTTATGCACCAACAATTAAACGTGTAAAAAATCATTCTTTATGATTAAAATGTATTTAACTCACCATTATCTATTTATCTTTATACCTCAACCAAAAATATCTATCTTTATTCTTTAATAAAAATCATACGGCCGAATACATAAATAGGTCCCTGAACTTTGACATTTTTGGCAACCATGTCCTTGTACTTTTCGGGTTTCAGATAGGTCCCTGGACTATACATTTTTTTGCCATTTAAACACAAAGCGCACAGATTTCATATGCGTGCAATATATTCGCGCTGACTGTACACATATTTTGCCACCTTAGCGTACTCATGCCACATAGACTTAACTATTTTTATGGAATAAATTTGACTATTTTATAACTACTTATATATAAACATGGTGTTATTAATTATTAACCCCTCATTTACAAATCCCACGATTTACAAGAGACAGAAGTTGAATGGCGACGGTCGAAGGTTGAAGGTGAAGGCGCCATTGCAAGACAGTTGAAGGTTGAAGTTGAAGGCGCAATCGAAGTCCAAGGTTCTCGTAAGCTAAGGTGAGTTTGATTACTAGCAAAATTGGGGATTTTGGGCTAATATTGTGCGAAATTGGGGATTTTGGTTTAGGGTTTCCATTGTTCGATTACTATCGAAATTGGGGATTTTAGTGTAGGGTTTCTATGGTTCCATTGTTTCCAAGGTTCTCATAATGGTTTTCATGCTTCGAATAAGGGTTTTCATGCTTAGAATTAGGGTTTTCATGCATCGAGAATCAAAATTGAGCTTGAGAATGATTTGTTGATTCTTTTTTTAGGGTTGTATGGTTGCTAGGAATGGAAGAGAAGAGAATCAATATTGTTTGGCACCACGGTGGCACCTTTGTGGCTGGCCCTACATACATTGGTGAGTTGGTCCACAATACCAATGGCTTTGACACTGATTTTCTGAGTCTTTGTGAGTTAAGTTTCCATGTAAGACAATTAGGCTATAAAGAAGTTAGGGGTGTGTTATACAAAGGCTTGAATGATAGTGAATTTACTTACATGAATGATCGAGCCTTGGTTGAACTTTCCAACAAAGTTGTAGATGGGGAGGTGGTCCATTTCTATGTTGAACATGCTCAAGAGGCAGTTGTGATAGATTTACAAATTGTTCCCTATAGGCCAAAGGAGACAATTGTTGTGTTGCCAGAGTCAAGTGATGAAGAAGAGACTTATGCAAGGGTTGAAGAAGAGACAGGTGTAGGGGTTGAAGATGTCATAGATTTGACAGTTGAAGATGTCACAGATTTGGCAGTTGATGATGCCACAGATTCCTCAAATGATAGTGATAGTGATAGTGATAGTGGATCATTCACTAGCTCAGAAGAAACTTACTCAAGTGATAGTTTAGGATTGGATATGAGTGATAACAGTGATATTGATGATGAGCTAAGAGAAGTGAGACAAGTTCTCAGAGAGATTAATGCTCAAAAGAAGGCTCATAAGAAGGAGAATACTACAAATGTGGATGTCACATTGGGTGAGGTTGGGCCTGATGAAGGGTATGAAGACTGGACAGAGGAGGGACATAACTACAAGGGAAAGGTTGCTGGAGAAGAGCCATATTATGCCAGTGACTCAGATTATAGCATGGAGAGTGAAGGTGAGGAACATGGATAGAGAGAGGTGAGAAGAAGGAGAAGCAGACATGTTGTGTACAACCCTGGATGTGAGATACCAATTTGGGAGGTCACAATGGTTTTTCAAAATGTAGAAGAGTTTAGGGAGGCATTGGCCAAGTATGTAGTGCGCAGGGGTGTGAAGCTAGTACTAAAACCTAATGACAAGACAAGAGTTACAGCCAAGTGTGCCCAGGAAGGATGCAAATGGAGAATACATGCTAGCATAGATGGTGCAAGCCAGAACTTCATGATAAAGACATACATGCCCAGACATGAGTGTCGAAGGTACAATACTAACAAGCTGTGTAGTGCCAAATTCCTAGCCAAATACATTGAGGCTAGAATCATCTCACAACCATCCTTGAAACTTTGGGAGATTCAACAGATTTGTAGGAGGGAGCTAAAGTTGTATGTGGGACTATCTACATGTAGGAGAGCAAAATATAAGGCTCTGGGTAAGAATGTTGCTGACTACACTGCAGAATATGCCAAGTTGCATGCATATGTTGAAGAGATAAACAGATCAAACCCAGGGAGCACATGTTTTCTAGTTGTTGACAAGGAATCTGAGCCAGGAAAGGAAATCTTCAAGAGATTATACACTTGTTTCAATGCTTTGAAGCTAGGTTGGAAGGAAGGGTGTAGGAGAATAATAGGAATTGATGCATGCTTCTTGAAAGGGGCAGTTGAGGGACAACTATTTACTGTTGTAGGGAAGGATGGAAATGGGCAAATGTACCCAATTTCATGGGAGGTCACAAGGTCTGAGTCAACAATCACATGGACCAAGTTCATCAGGACATTAAAGGAAGATCTAGAGCTTAGGAATGGAGAAGGGCTAACAATCATTTTTTATATGCATTTGGTAATTCCTTTCTCTAACTTGTTTAGGCCTTTTTATTTTTCATTGTTTTATGCATTTGGTTTATGATATCACATATGTTTTTTTCTTGGTGAAACAGGGTATATCAACATCTGTAAAGGCTGAATTACCAAAAGTAGAGCACAGGTTGTGTGCAATGCATATTTATGCTAATTGGGCAAAAATATGGAGAGGGGGTGACAAGAGGAAGAAATTCTGGAAATGTTGTTGGTCCACATTTGAGATGCAACTCAAAGACAACCTGGATGCCCTAGCCATGTTAGGTGATGGTCTTAGGGATGACTTCCTAGCTTATGGAAAAGAGAACTTCTGTAAGGCTTATTTCAGCTCTCATAGCCAGTGTGATACCTGTGAAAATAATATGTGTGAGACCTTCAACAGTTGGATTCTGTTAGCTAGGCATAGGCCAATTATCTCCATGCTTGAAGAAATCAAGAAGCAAGTGATGTGTAGGATAAACAAGATGAATGCTTTTGCTAGAACTTGGATCTGTGATCTTGCACCCATGGCCTTGTACAAGTTGGAGAAAAACAGGGATTTGTCTATGCAGTGCAATCTGATGTGGAATGGTGACAGGGGATTTGAAATTGAAGAAGGTGACTTTGGACACATAGTTGATCTGAGGCAAATGAAATGCAGTTGTGATGCTTGGCAGTTGAAAGGAATCCCATGTCAACATGCAATCTGTGCAACGGCTCATATGAAAATCAACCCAGATGATAGTGTTGTTCACTGGCTTAAGAAGAAGACATATCTCAAGGCTTATGCTCACCATATTCAGCCAGTCTTAGGCATGAAGTTATGGCCAACATCAGATTACCCACCTGTGGAGCCACCTCAGATTAGAAAAAAGAGAGGAAGGAGAAAGATTAGTAGAAGAAAGGAAAGAGATGAGCCCAAGAAAGCTGGCAAGATGTCAAGGAAGGGCTCTGAGATGACTTGTAGTATTTGCAAGTGTAAAGGCCACAACAAAAGGGGGTGTTCAAGGAAGGCCACAACAAGTGCTCCACCAGTTGCTCCACCAAGTGCTCCACTAGTTGCTTCAACAAGTGCTCCACCAGTTGCTTCAACAAGTGCTCCACCAGTTACTCCAACAGGTGCTCCACTAGTTACTCCAAGAGGTGCTCCACCAGTTACTCCAAGAGGTGCTCCACCAGTGGCTCCAAGAACCAGAGGCAGCCAACAGTCAGGATTGTCACAATCAGTGGCTCCAACACGCAAGGTTTGATCTTCATACACTTATTTTTTTCATTATGCAATTTATATTCTTACTAAAGGGTCTGGTTTTTTAGTCTCCAAGGAACAGAGGCAGCCAAGCTTTAGGTACAACAACAGATGTTCCTCAAAGTGTTGGTCAGAAAAGGGGAAGGATGGTGGGGTTGGGCACCTACATCAATCCTACAACTGGTTTGACCATTTTAAATGTTAGTAAGCTCCTTCAATTCTCCTATATTTTTTACTTATTTTTTCTTCATTACCTGTTGCAAGCTTGTGATTTTGATTTATATTGGCAAGCCTGGCCATGAATCTTGTGATTTTGATTTATATTGGCAAGCCTGGCCATGAATCTTGTGATTTTGATTTCTTCATTACCTGTTGCAGCCTAGCCATGAATCTAGCAAGGTCTTGAGGGTCCCAAAAGCTATGAGGGATGCAAGCACGCCAGTTGAGATTTGGTACAAAGAAAAGGGGGCTGAAATGGCAAGGGAGAGCTGCAATGACAAGAAGGCAATTGCAAAGTAATGCTGCTTCAGGAGGCAACCCAAGTGATGTCCCATTCAGTAGCTAGACAAGTTCAAGCAAACCCTAAGTTAGTAACCTAGTTTTAGGTGTTAAGTAGGATGGTTAATGTGTGCCAAGCTTGTGTTTTTGCTCATTATTGGCAAGCTTGTGTAAAACTAGTTTTTAGGTTAACCGTTGCAAGCTTGTGATTTTGATTTATATTGGCAAGCTTGTGTAAAACTGGTTTTAGGTTAAGTGTTGCAAGCTTGTGATTTTGCTATATATTGGCAAGCTTGTGTAAAACAATATTCTAGGTTAAGTGTGCCAATCTTGTGTTTTTGCACATTATTGCCAAGCTTGTGTAACCAATTAAGGGAGCTAAATATTGCTCATGTAAACAGGTTTTTCTTGCTATATATTGCTAAGAACATTATGCAATCTGTGCAATTTTGTCCAATCTCATATTTCCATTCCAAATATTGTCAAATTGGACACAAATAATGTCAACATTGCAAATCTTACATTTCCATTTCAAAGTACCTAAATCAGTTACAAAGCTTACACTTTCATTGTCAAAGCTTACATTGGTGCATATTACAACCGATCCAACAGTTACACAGCTTGGCCTTGCCAACAGTTACATTATGAGTTTGAAAGAATGAAATGTGAAAATCAACACCAACACGATCACCAAAACATTTGCCTTACGCCTGGCCTTGTCCCGCTCTGTCTCCCGCTCCTTCACTCGTCTCAGCAACCCAACAATAACATGTTTCGTATGGTTTGTCAATGGATCGTCATGCCTTTGGAAAAACCCGCAAGCCCCTCTCCTCTGCATCAACACACGAAATTAGACACAATAGTTATACAACCCTAGAATTTGCACCTAAATCCATCAACAATGCCGCACAATTTGCACCTAAATCCTCAACAGTGCCATGAAACCCCAAACCCTAGAATTTGAGGGTATTTGAATTTTAAAAAAATTAAAGACTTGTAGCTTACCCCAAAGTTTGGGCAACCGAAAAACCTCCTTCATGGGTTCCTTTCAGTCCACGAATGCCTCAGAGTCGCTGCAACTCCACACCCGCATGTCGGGAAGTGAAGTTGCTCGCCATCAAAGTGAGAGAAGCCGCTATATTGAGACATGAGGAAGGTTTTGTATCCAAATGGTGAAAATACAGAGAGAAGGAGAGGACCGTTAGAGAAGACGAAGATGAGGAAGGAGAGTTCGAAAATGGTGATAATGGAGAAGTTGGAGAAGAAGCCCCTATTTAAGTTGTTTTTTTTTCTTTTTTGTTTCCTCTTTTCCACATATGCTTTTGTTGGCTGCCTCTGGTTCCACATGTGCTTTTTTAAGTCATCAAACGCGCACCTACGAGAGTCACGTACACGCGTTTTGTCAGTTCAGATTTTTGTGTTTAAATGACAAAAAAATGTATAGTCCAGGGACCTATCTGAAACCCGAAAAATACAGGAACATAGTGCCAAAATTGTCAAAGTTCAGAAACCTATTTATTTATGTATTGGGCCAAAATCATACTTATATATTCATTCATTCGGTCATTCCGGCCACCGAGAGAGGGAACAGAGCATAAACAGAGTTGATGAGTCATTATCAGCAGTACGACACCCTCTTCAACGAGCTCGTTCGCCACACCCGCTCTCTCAATCCCCCGTATGGCAAATTCCTTCACGCCCTCATCATCAAAACCGGCTTTTCCCGCAACTCCTTCTTATCCAACGCCCTTGTCCACTTCTACGGCAGTTGCGGCCTCCTCCCCGACGCCGAGCTCGCCTTCTCTGAGATCACCCACAAGGACACCGTCTCATGGAACTCCCTCATGACCTCCTACTCTAAAAAGCGTACCCCCAAATACTCCTCTCTTGTCATGGAAATGTTCTCTCGGATGAGGGCGGAGAACACTCTTCCCAACCCCCATACCTTCGCCAGCATCTTCAGCGCCGCTGCCAACCTCGGCGATGTTGCTTCCGGCGGGAGGGAGGCGCATTGTTTGGCGATGAAGATCCCTTGTTCTGGGGAGGTGTTTGTTGGGAGCGCCCTTGTGAACATGTATTGTAAAGCGGGCCTTGTGGACGATGCACGCAAGGTGTTCGATGGAATGCCCGAGAGAAATTGGGTCTCTTGGACGACTATGATTTCCGGGTACGCGATGAAACGGATGGCCTCGGATGCTGTCGAGATGTTTAATTTGTTGATGGAGTTTGAGCTGGAGAGAGAGAACGAGTTCGAGTTTGCTCTTACAAGTGTACTCAGTGCTTTGACTGACCCTGAATTGATTGATGTGGGCAGACAAGTACATGGAATCTCGGTTAAACACGGGCTAATCTGTGTTGGGTCGGTGACAAATGCGTTACTCACCATGTATACAAAGTGTGGGAGCTTGGAAGATGCATTGCAGATGTTTGAGATGTCGTTGCTTGAGAGGAACTCAATCACCTGGTCAGCCATGGTCACTGGCTTTGCACAGAATGGAGACCCTAAGAAGGCTCTTAATCTCTTCTCTAGGATGCACTTTTGTGGGGTTTGGGCAACTGAACATACATTTGTAGGGGCTATTAATTCTTGTAGTGATGCCAAGGCAATTGAAGAGGGAAAGCAAGTGCATTCTTATGCTATAAAGATGGGTTTCCAGAATCAAATGTATATAGCAACTGCTTTAGTTGATATGTATGCCAAATGTACCAGTATAAATGATGCTAAAAAAGGATTTGACTCTTTACAACAACCTGACATCGTCTTGTGGACTTCCATGATTGGCGGCTATGTACAAAACGATGAAAACGAGGCCGCTCTGAGTTTATATGGAAAAATGGAGGCAGAAGGAATCCTGCCCAATGAGGCGACAATGGCTAGCGTCCTAAAGGCGTGTTCATGTCTTGCTGCTTTGGAGCAAGGAAAACAAGTCCATGCTCGTGTCATCAAATACGGGCTTAGTTTGGAGATTAAAATTGGAAGTGCCTTGACAACAATGTATGCAAAAGGCGGCTGTGTAGAAGACGGGAATCTTGTTTTTCAAAGAATGCCCACTAGAGATCTAGTTTCATGGAATTCAATGATATCCGGGCTTGCTCATAATGGACGCAACAGCGATGCACTTGCTCTTTTTGAGGAGATGAGGTCCGAAAATGTAAAGCCAGATGAGATTACATTTGTGAACATTCTTTCTGCTTGTAGTCACATGGGTCTGGTAGACAAAGGATGGGACTACTTCAAAAGTATGTCAAGTGAATTTGGCATTGCCCCAAAATTAGATCACTATGCTTGCATGGTTGATGTGTTGAGCCGTGCTGGAAAGTTAAAGGAAGCTAAATCATTTATAGAATCAGCAAATATGGATCATGGAATGTGTTTGTGGAGAATCCTTTTGAGTGCTTGTAAGATTCACGGTGAGTATGAGCTGGGAGCTTATGCTGGTGAGAGATTGATGGAGTTAGGCTCAAAGGAATCATCTTCTTATGTTATATTGTCTAGTATTTACACTGCACTTGGGAGACGAGATGATGTGGGCCGGGTTATGGGGCTGATGAAATATAGAGGGATTTGTAAAGAGCCTGGATGCAGCTGGATTGAGCTGAAGAATCTTGTTCATGTGTTTGTTATGGGCGATCAGATGCACCCTCAGATTGGAGATATTTATCAATGGCTAAGAATTTTGACAAATGAAATGATGGATCAAGGTTATCGGCCGGGTTCTTTTCTATCTCGTGCTCAAACCTGATATAAAATATTTTTCTAAATTTTGTTGTTGAATTTACATGATTTAATTTGGGTTCTGATACGGCCCAGTGAATGTTGGATTCTTTTTTGGTAAATTTTGTCTGGTAACCCTTAATTTAAGGCAATTTCGCGTGGTTCCCAACAAAATTTTAAATTTCGTGGGATAAACTTCACATTTTAAAGGAAAATGTTATGCTTACCCGGTAGCCTACCCCGATGAGTTGGCAATACCAAATTAATGAGATGGCAATCAATAGTATCTTTCCCATTTAAATAAGGCAATAATCAAACACTATTCAACCCTCTCCTAATAATTTTTCACTACAAAACTTTCTAGATATATTTTCACAATCTTATCAAAATCAAGATACAAAATATTATTTTCTATCAAGTAAGAAAATAAAAGCATTCATATAATGTGTAATAAAGTTTAAAATATCTTGTTTAAGTGTAAGGGTCCGTCCAGCTAATATACTATTAAGTTTTAAGTGTAACAGTTTAAAACATTTCATTGGAAATATTTTTTAGCAATAGAGATATTTTATAACAAGATTTTATTCCGAAATAATTTGTTCAACTTACACAGAAAATAAATATTTGGTTAGAATTACAATAGCAATATTTTATACTTTAATATATATTTTATTATTTTGATTGAATTACTATTTTTTATTGTACTTCATACAAATTAACGGTAATATATATTTAATTAAACAAGATAGAGTACTTAATTACCTTAATTTATAAAATATCCTCCATCTCTATTTAGTTTTGAGAAAAAAAATTCTTCGTAGACTTTCTAAAGTTCTACTAATAGATATATTATAAACTTTCTTGAAAATTGAAGATTTGGAATATTATTAATTCGATTTTTCTAACCTAAGCCCTTAGGGCATAGGTTAAGCTCCTTAAAATGGTAATGTTTTGTTAAATTTTATTTATTTTTTAAAAGAGTTTATTAGTTTCCTAATAGGGTTTTAGTTCCCTTCAATGGAATGCTTAACCTATGCCTAGAAAAACCGTTTTTAATTTATAAACTTTTGCCACCTCTTTGCCATATTATTTTACATATTTTTTCTTTAGTTACTAAGATTTAAATTTGATTTAGTTACTATACTAGTTGTCCCCGTCGTACCCTGCACGACTATGACTCGATATTTTTTAGATATTCTATTAAAAAATATTAATGAATAAAAACATAATATAAAATTTAATGTAAGTAATTTATTGCCCGTAATATCTATAAAAATCAAATTATATCTTGTATTTGTTATAGAAAGCTAATCAAATCTCTATTAAAAGGATAATTTATTCAAAACAAATGTTTCAACTTAATTTCAATCATATCTTTAATTTTGCGAAAAATATATTAAATCTTTGTTTAAATTTAAACAGTTCAACAACAATAACTTTAAATTTAAACAATCTAATTCCTTTGTAATGGTAATCTTATATATATATAGGTTTAAAACTTGGCTTAAATTTAAACAATTCAACAATAGTAATGGGATGCCATGTATCAAAAGCTAAGTTTTAGTTAAAAAATTAATTAATTTTTGAAATAAAATATATGTTATTGAGTATATTTATCTTTTAATATAAGATATAGAGAGAGAGAGAGAGAGAGAGAGAGACTAAAATGTTTAAAAGATTGAGCATATATATTTTATTGGCTTATAAAGAAAAAATCCAACCATTAGTTAATTTTTTTTAGTTAAGATATTATCTCCTACCAAAAATTAAGATATTATCTAAATTTGAAAAATAAAAATAAATTTTAATTAAGTGGAAAAAATTTGTCATGTGGAATGAAGTGGAAAGAATAATTAATATATAATTTTTATGGAGCAAGGATTAAATGTCATGTGGCAAAATCCTATGTGGATTAATAATGAGATGACATATGTCAAAAGCTTAGGTGACGCAATGTGGTGACTCTAAACCTTATTGCTTTTATATATATAGTAGATTGAAGATTTATTGACTCAAACTACCTTATTTTACAAAATCTCATATCTTTCCTATTTTATATCCTTTAAATAAAATTACGTATAATTTTATTAAAGATTTCCTACATACATTTGAGAAAATTACGAATATGTTGAAAGCTTTTATTTTTTAAAATAACATACAAAATCTCATTATGTTATAAATCACTTTGTTTTGGTTAAATCATTATGGATTCTTCTATATAGAAAATTTTCGAATCGTTAAAGCATTATGGATTTTTCTATATAGAAATAGAAATTGAAAAGATTTTGTGAATTTTTTATTTAATATATATATTTAATTTTTATTTAAATTTATTAGTTCTATTTTACAATTTTAGGGTTCTTTTATTTAACCATATGGATATTTTACAAATTATTATTAGTCCACAAAACAACTAAATTGAACAAATCGATAAGATTGTATGTATTTTTTTTTGGTCATTGCCACCCCAGTTCAGCGGAGAGCTTTGCTCCATCAAACGCCCACGTCTGGAGTTCGAGTCTCGCGAGGGCCCCTTTATTTTTTGGTGGGATCTGCTCTCCCAACAAGTTCATTTCTCCTCCACTGAGAATCGAACACTCGACTTCAATGAAGGAAAACGTAGCCTCTCCCACTACGCTACATGCTTATGTAAGTAGACTTTTTTTTCCAAATTTAAAGTAAAATAAAATCATAAGTTTGCTAACAACAGATGAATTTTTGAAATACAATAAAAAGGAATAAAATGTAGGACTAATTTAAATTCCATGCAATTAAATACAAGAAAATGAAAATTTTCCAAAAAGGGAAACCGAGTTAATAATTGAAAATTTTAGAAGATTTTGGGATAAGTTTATGATAGAAAAATTAACGAAAAGATATACTCACAATTTCGAACAAGATAATTTCGATTTTAAAAATCAAGAAAAATCGATATTATTTAGGTAATAAATCTAAACCATATTTATAATTGTATGTGCTTATTTTCATTGCTATTTAAAATATATTTTTCGTCTTATTTGAGCTTATGGATTCTTATTGAATTTTTTCATTAATTGCCCTCAAAATTCAATTTTGGATTTTTTTTATTTATTATATATCTTTTTTGTATTTTTGTATTATTTTTTTTATAAAATTATTTTCTATCAACTTTGTGTACCGGACACCTACATTTCTCAAAAAAATAAGTTAATAATTTCAACTACTAAATCAACGTCAATTATTATATCAATCAATATCAGCACCAATTTCTACTCATATCAGCTTTGAAGCATCGAAAGAAGTCCAAATATATTAGTTAGTATCATAAAATTCATCAAAGAAGAGATTAGAAACGTGTTTGTTGATATATTTCTCACATGTCACGAGAAAGAAATAAGGTCATCACATTAAATCACCACAATTTTATAGTAAATATATTAGTGAGTTTGGTTCAAATGAAACAAACACTTATCTTGAAAATTGAAAAGTGCACTACAAAGTACGAAAAGTGCATTACAAAATACAAAAAGTGCAATCAGAATAGTGTACTACAAAAAATACGAAAAGTGCAATACAAAGTACGAAAAGTGAAAATGCGAAAAAGTGCAGTCCAAAGTAGGAAAAGTGCACTATGAACTAGAAAAAGTGCATTCGTTTCATTTTTCAGGTTAAGAGTTTGTTTCATTTGAACCAAACTCATATATTAATTAGTATCATAAAATAATCAAATACATATTCAATTTATTTTTATATTAAAAATTAGTACACTATAGATACAAGTCAATTTATTTCGTGTATTGAATATATGATATTAACATGTGTTAAATCAATATAAAAAGATACATTTTAGATATGAAAATTATTTAGAGGAGAGGTGTGCCACATATATGTTTGGCATCAAAATTATTTATGTGTATTAATTTATTAAATTAATGTTTCTCTACTTTTAAAATGAGAATAAAGAAAATTAGACTTGTCAAAAGCTGGCCTGATCCGTAAACTCCACTCGAACCGCCCGAAAATTTTAGGGCTAAGATCCGAAAATATAAACCCAAAACCCGATATAAACCGAACCCGATAGACCCGAGACCCATTGGATTGAAACCCGAAAAACCATTGGGTTGACCCGGTTTGTTACATTTTCAAAATATATATAATTTATTTTGAAAATTATAATATATTTTATTATTAAAATATATAAAAAAAATAGTATTATTAAATATTATTATTGAAATAAAATAATATTTTAATAATTGTAAAAGTTCAATAATCTTGACCTGTTAGGTTGACCCGACCCGTCCGTAAGCCCGCAACAACCCTACCCGATTTGACTCGTGAACGGTTACGACCCGAACCCGAAATGACCCGACCCAAACTCCATCCGACCAACTCGATTCATACCGATTTTACATCCAACTGGTATCCGTCTTTTATACCGATTTTACAATAATCGGTATTCGTCATAAAAACAGGTTTTAATTGACCTTTGTACTAGCGTAGACGCGTAGTAATCTATACCAATGTAAATAAATTTTTAATACTAAATTAAAAATTTTCTTATGAGAAATTAGGACTTATAAATTTCTTTTTATAGGAGTATTAGATTATATTAAATAGGAAGAAAATCTTTAAATTTGATAATTGGCAATTAATAAGGCAATAATTACGCCAATATTTAAGAATTACTAATTTGTTTCCCCGGCCCACTAATAATACACAAGTATTTAGCATTGTATATTTACAATGACATGGCAAAACTTTTTATGACGTGGCAAAGGGGTAGCTTACCCTATGGGTAAGAGAATCAGCCCCCCATTTTAAAAAGTTTTGCCTCATACCCAACCGTTAACTTTATCCATAAAAAAACGTTAAGTGGGGTTAACACAAAAAATTGGATGGAAGCACCGACTGGTGGTTTTCGAGTGGTGGACAACAACGATCTGCTAGCTATTCTAGGATGACAATTTCGGTTAAGGTTTATGATTTTCGAAATTTTAGGGTATTGTATTTTAGAGAATCTACAATATATATATATATAAAAGCAATAAGGTTTGGAGCCTCTCGTTGCGCCACCTAGGATTTCGTCATATGTCGATCTTATATTAAGCCACCTCAGATTTTTACACGTGTCATTTTCTTATAATTTAGACGTCTTTATAAATATTCCATGTCATAGTCCACATGTCAAATTTTTTCCATATCACTCATATGTTATGTACACATCATATATATTGCCACATAATCTATAAATCTCAATCAAATTTTTAATTTTTTTTATATTGGATTATAATAATGTTTTTTTGGAAATTTAGTTACACATTTCGAGAAATTTACATATAAAAATATTTTCTACCATATCTTTATGATCCTAACAACTCTCCAATATAATCTACCAAAAAAGCTCTCATAAATATATACCGAGATCTTATCCTATAATATTTTTAAAGTACAAAATTAATAATAGATTGTTAATGATCCATATTGGTTCCCATAAAACACTCCCTTAACATGAAATGGAAGGAGCATTTTGGGCCCTTGGATCACCTTAATCCAAGGGCTGATCTTCTTTCTCCTTTTATCAAAGACGGGGGCAATTATGTCTTTTCCCTCTCTAATTAATTAATCATTTTTCTCTTTTTTTTTTGTTTTTGGGGGTAAATTGAAGACTCAATCGATTGAATCGATTTTTTGGGGGTACGAATTGTGAGTAGATTGGGGGTACGAGTTGTTAAGGGAGTAGATTGTGCGATTCTAGGGTTCGTTCAAACGAGATCGAAGATTGTGCAATTGAAACGGAAGGAGATCGCAATCGCCGAAATCCAACGAGATTGCATTCGCCGAAATCCAACGAGTTTGAATCCAACACTGCGAGTCTCGTTCCAACCATGGCAAAAATTAGTGGCAGAAAGTTACACCTTGCAGGAGAGGGAGAAGATGGAGAGCGAGAGCAGCAAAAAGGCTTCTAAGGTTGATGAAGGTGTGAACTTAGAAGGAGGAACTGAATTAGGAGGAGAAGGAGAAAATGTGTATTTGAAAGATATTCTGAGGGAACACATGGGGCAACTCTATGTGCCTGAGCGAATCTTTGAGCCTAATTTGTCCGAAGAGGATGTGTTTGACCGTGATTTTGAGGCCTTCCCTAAACTGAGCTACGAAGAATTTAGCAAGTACTCAAAGAGTGATCAAGTCAAATTGTTGAGTTTCAAGGAGGGTGGTCTTCTAGAGAGTGTTGGATTTAGGGATTTCATTGTGGAGCTGAAAGAACAAACTGGAGATATAAGAGGTTGCATCTGACTAAATGGTAAGTTTTATTGCTGGATGGTTCAATCCTCGATCTTTTACCTGTTAATAATGCACTTTTACATGTTTTAATGCACTTTTACATGTTTTTAATGCACTTTTTGACATTATACTTGCACTTCTTTCTTATGCACTATTATTAGTTTCTGGTGCACTTTTACCTGTTAATAATGCACTTTTACATGTTTTTAATGCACTTTTTGACATTATACTTGCACTTCTTTCTTATGCACTATTATTAGTTTCTGGTGCACTTTTACCTATTAATAATGCACTTTTACATGTTTTTAATGCACTTTCATGCCATGTACTCTCTTTTTGTTTTTCATATAGGTATGAAATGGTTTTTGCTCCATTTACCGGTTTGGATCACCATAAAAGGTGTGTTACATTTGGTGTCGGGTTGTTGTTAAATGAAATATTGAATCCTATGTTTGGCTTTTCGAGAGGTTTAAGAAAGCCATGGGGAATGATCCAAAAATAATAGCCACAGATCAAGATATGGCCATGAAGTCTGCAATAGCGCTATTGGACACTCTATGCACTAGCCAAAAATTTACATTTTTGTTTTCCAAAATGCAGCTAAGGAAAACATTGAGGAAAGTGAAGAATCTGCTGAGATAGAAAAATTTGACCCAAATACATCATGTAAGTGTTTTTTTAATTTATTTTTGTTGTGTTTTCTTTTTTGTTTTAAGACTTTCTTCTAATGTGTCCCCTTTTTTTTATTTTCAGGTTGATTACATTCTTCAGGGCAACCATCAACAAATTATTTTATATTTTTTAGTTTACCTATCCAGACATTTTTGACCTTATCAATATTAATTTTGCACTTTATCCTTACCAATTTAAGTTTTTTTTAAAGGAATGCAATGCACTTTAGCTTTATATCGATGCACTTTAACTATATATCGGTGCACTTTTACCAGTATCCTAATGCACTTTATCTTTATATTGATGCACTCTAACTTTTTAAATTATATTTATGAATGCACTTTTCAATGTTTAAAATGCACTTTTTACTACTTGATGATGCACTTTTTCTACTTCATGATGCACTTTTTACCACTTCATGATGCACTTTTTCTACTAAAATAATTCAAACACTATATGTGAGGAGACAGAGGAAAGAACGGTTGCATATGGATAAGGGCAATCCAATTTCAAATCCCCACTTGTTAAGATTCAACTGGTTTTGAATCCAAGCTTGTTTAATAAGAGCTTCTTTTTGTATAACACAATGTGCATTTTTTTATCATTATGGAATGGATACAGAATTCAGTTTGTGTTTATGCGGAAGATAATTAACACAAAAATATACAGAAAAATAATTTCCAGTGCACAAATCATAGGGGACGCTTAAGATTGATGTCTCCGTTTTACAAGCCAATATTGCAGAGGATAATGGAAACAAGGTAACAAAGCCAACTCATGAACATCAACATGAACATTCCCAACCAAAATCAGAATAAACACTTGTACATGCTTTAACACGATCAAACAACATTCTGTTATGGTTGATGCTTCCTTTGCCTAAGTAATCAGTTGTTTTAAAAGTTCAATCTAGAGAGCATAGCAATAAGCACCCTACTTCTACTTATCATCCTCTTAAAGTCCTACCATAACTACCTAAATTGTTCAAGGTTAGAAAGTAGCCTCTTAAAGTCCTACCATAGCTACCAAAAAAATGTTCAAGTTTAGAAAGTAGCCATGGCTACTTTCTAACCCTCTGTGCAACTAAATTCTTTAACTTCTCCATCACCGTCTTCTTCATTTCATTACATTCTGAGTTGATGATGGCATAGGCATACTTCCTCCTTAGCATATCCATGGCCCTTCTGATTTGACTATTCGGAAATTGTCTCCCCCAACACTCCTCTATCTTGTTCGGTGGACCCATATACATCTCCAAATGACGCATAGCATATATTCCACCGTTGACATCACTTTTTGGGTCATCCCACCCGAGGTTCTGCTTGTCTATCCCATTGTATTCTTCAAGTCTACCGGCTTTTGCAGAGAGCTTCCACTTTTTGAGATATTTGATAACCTTGGTCTTCTGCAAGATATAAAATTACAACATAAGATATAAAATTACATAATTTAATAATTATATTTATGAATGCACTTTTCACAGTTTAAAATGCACTTTTACTACTTCATGGTGCACTTTCTATATACAATTTGGAAGAAACTTTTTCTACTCTATGATGCACTTTTTATACTCTATGATGCACTTTTTCTGATTTACGATGCGCTTTTCCTATTTACAAAACTAGATTTACTAAATGGACCATTTGCAAAAATCGACCTTTAATTCAATGTGACATGCCAATTTGTAAACAGTGAGAAACACATTTAGTTTATTTTTGCATAAAAAGTCTTTTCAGCTGGTATATTTTTCCAACTTTCCCAAATATAATCCACCAATTTAGAAAATAATGTCTAAAAATTCCTCATCCTCTAGAGCTACAAAATGCAATTACTAACTGAATCAGTAAATCATGCACTCTCTCACGATGGAGGTCAAGGCCATCTAAAGAATATAAGAGAGCCAACAAGTTAAATAAGAATAAAAAGAAAATGATCATCCTCTTAACTTCTTATTACTAGAACTAGTTTGTAGATTTAGCTCAAAAGTCCTCAACATTATCCAACATAAGGATTGCTCAATCCTTGCAAATTTAAAAAGCTTACCAGGTCAAAAAACTGATTCAGTTATAACAGTGTGCTCATATTGCAAATAAAAATCAGATAAGAAAAATCCATCCTCCACAACATTCCTAATGCCATTTATCAATGCATTTTTCCTATGTATCATTGCACTTTTGAAACATTTCAATGCACTTTTTCAATCAA
This sequence comes from Fallopia convolvulus, assembly GCA_964016875.1. Classification (NCBI taxonomy): domain Eukaryota; kingdom Viridiplantae; phylum Streptophyta; class Magnoliopsida; order Caryophyllales; family Polygonaceae; genus Fallopia; species Fallopia convolvulus. Next base: position 33,522,460 of record OZ024733.1, read on the forward strand.
ATGATGCACTTTTCTAATGCCATTTATCAATGCTCTTTTCCTATGTCATAATGCACTTTTCAAACTTTTCAATACACTTTTTCAATCAGATGATGCACTTTTCTAATGCCATGTATCAATGCACTTTTTCTTTGTCACAATGCACTTTTGGAACTTTTCAATGCACTTTTTAAACTTATAAAAACTCTTGAATTCTATGATTTTTCTTACCTTGGTTAGAGGAGGTGCCACCTTCCATTCCATTTCCAGGGTCATGTTTTTTTTGCTCCTCCTCTCTGTTTTGGATTTTTTGTTCATGTCAATATTATAAGGCCGAACGACCGAAAACCACCCTTATAAAAGCCATATTGCTCTAAACCACCCGTTTAATATCAATTTACCGATAACCACCCATATGAATCATTCCGTTAAAAAGCAACCACCTCAACTCTCCAGTCCGTTAACTGGGCGTTATCAGCGCGTAGGATGTGGGTTTTTGTTCCATTTTCTACATAATTTTCCTTTTTCTTTGAATGAAAATAAAAAAATTATTTTACTTTCATTCAAAAAACAAAATTAATCAGTTGAATGAAAATAAAAAAAATTAATAAAACCAATTTGGGGGGTTTTGACCTTTGTCTCCTTCACGTGCTAAAAAAACTCCATGAACAACTTCGAAATCCCTAAATTGAATCTATTACCCAAATTCATCAACACCATTTTCTGCTTCCATGCTCAATTTACCGTTCAAATTCCCACCACCTCCTTCCACCGTCCCACTCGTCGGGGAGATCGAAGGTGTGGTGGGAAGGATGAGGCTCGAACCATGCGGCAGCAGAGGGGGCATCGAATCCGCCATCGGTTGACACCGGCTGAATCGGATCTGGATCGTTGGCCTTGGAGCGGCCGTTGGAGGCGAGGCCGGGGTCGTGGCGGGCTGGGGATGACCGGAGGTGGGCGGACAGAGAAGGTAGCAGTGCCGCCGCCCCTCCCCCTCCCCCGTTCAGATCCACCGAGCTCTTCCTCAAAGGCGTCATCAAGTGTCGCCGCTCCTCCCCTCCCCCGTTCAGATCCATCGAGCTCCTACCCAAAGGCGTCATTCGTCGCCCCGTCGGCAGCCGCCTCCTCCTCCACCCCCTCGTTTGGTAGAAAAGGGAACTTATGTACAAAATGGAAAAGGGAAATTATATTTAATTATTTTTGGATTTTACATTTTTAAAGGAAAAGGAAAATTATGTAGAAAATGGAAAAAAAAATCATGTCCCACGCGCGCGTAAACGCCCAGTTAACAGGCTGGAGAGGTGAGGTGGTTGCTTTTTAACGAAATGATTCATATGGGTGGTTATCGGTAAATTGATATTAAACAGGTGGTTTTGAGCAATATGGCCTATTATACGGGTGGTTTTCGGTCATTCGGCCATATTATAATTGAACATAAAAATACAGAATTGCTTACTTTATTTAAAAAAATTGGAGCATTTTGAGTTACCTCTCATTTCTTGGGTATTATCATCACCCAAGATCCTCATTGTCCCTTCAGATAGACTCAGTTCCTTGGTAACTTTACATATGAAATAGAACAAATCAGAATAATGACCAAGTATTCAAGAAAAAAGTAGCATAAACTGAACTCATGACAGATATGTAACTCAATGGCTAAAGTTGACAGATTTGTAACTCAATGCTAAATTCAAACACATTAAATGCATCATCAAGCGCCAGTAGTATAAAAAAGTAATAGTTCATATAAATCAAAACCAATCCCATTTAATATATATAGCCAGAAAGAATTTCAAACCAAAATGAATACTTCACCATGTCGTTTCAAGGTCATTGAATGGTGACACCTTACCTTTTTTTTTAGGATCACATATTACAGAAGATTTATTAACTATAGATTTATAGAAGTTTCTTGTTGGATGTGAATGAATGCCTCTAGAATGAAATTTAGGGATCGTGATTCATAAGTCATGACACCCACAACCTGAACTGGTCACAAACCCTAAATGGTAAGAAACTAGCATTCACCAAACAATCATATCCCACACAGAGACCTTGTGAATGTCAGAAAAAATGAATTTCTCGCAAGTCAATCAAGCAATTGAATGTAATAACAGAGACACATCAGTCATCAACAACAAACCACTGATTTCACAGCAAATTCCTAAGCTCGTCACAAATCAAAACAGAACACATCGATTAACATACAAAATTCATCGGCAAATTTCCTTCTTCAATCGCATAAACAAAGAACAAAAAAAATCAGAATCTGGCAAATTTCCTTCTTCAATCGCATAAGGTGAAGAAAATTAGGGCTTATACCTTTTCGATTTGTTTTTGGAGGCATCGTGATTCGTGGGAGAGATTGAAGGCGAAGGTGAGATCGAAGGTGAAGGTGAGGGCGATGGACCGAATCACGTTCCTGGATCGAGCGTTTGTGGAGCCTTCGATCATTTGGAGACTTCGATCGTCCGTCGTCCTTCGATTGTCCATGGTTCGTCGATTGAAGTTTGAAATCGTCGATTGAGTCGATTGCTTTGGGTGTTTGGAGTACTGTACGATTGGGCTTATTTTTGATATTTTAAGTTAAGGGTATAGAAATTGGGTGTATTTACAAAATTGCCACCTTGCTGATTTGTTTTTTTTTTCTTTTCAAAATCACAGGAGTAATCTGAGCCATTGGATTATGTGATCCGACGGCTGACAACTCTCCTTCCGTTTCATGTTAAGGGTTGGTTTCATTTGAACCAAACTCTATGATATGATCATATATGTACATACATAACGAATATATTGATCAACAAATTTAATAGTTAACCTATTTTCTAGCAAAATAAAAACTGTTTCGTAAAAATTAATTTCCATGAAATTGACGTAAAAATATTTTTTATGTATTTTATAGGATAAGATTTTAACATATCTTCATGATCCTAACATCTTTCCAATCTATAACTATATATTAAAGCTATACCTTTTCGAGCCACTAGAACGATTCTGGCCCCACTTCATATAATATTTAATCTTATCTAATCTTTACTTTATCGAACAACAAAATGAGTTTGGTCCCATCTTAAATTAAATTAATTAAAGTTGAATATTTTAAATATTTAAATTTGCTTATATTAAAGTTTATGTATATTTTTATTTATTAATATCCTATTTATAATGTCTATAAAATATCGAATCATAGTCGTACATGGTACGACAGGTACAACTACTTGGGGTTAACAAATCTATCTATCTATCTATATACTAAAGAAGAGGAGTCTTTTTGGTCACATGTCAACCTATTATTTAATTCGCCTATGTATCATTTTTTGGTGTTTTTGAATTATTATTTTTATCAATCATTTGAGTTCCACTATATTTTAATTAATTAGTTTTTATACTTATTGAAATAACAATTACTAAACATTCCTAATATTTAGGCATTTTAAATTTTAAACATTAAAATACTCTTTTTATTAGTTAAATTTGAAAAATATATGCAAGATATTTTTAAATAAAACATGTGCATTGACACGAAAATTCGACTAGTAGAGACTAAAATCAGAAAAATATACACTAGCAGAGTACAAAATAAAAAAATTTAAGGTGAGATCGAGTGATTATTCACTTCATCAAATAATTCACATGATCGATCGGTCAACTTGGAATTGATTTTATTCAAGTTAGCAAAAGACATGATCGATCAAATAATGAACATCAATAAATTAACATATTCATGTATTTGAACTGATAAAACATGATTGGTCAAATATAATACATTTCATGCGATTAATTTACAATTAGCCCCATAAACTAAGAAGAAGTGTATAAACAAAATTGCACATTATGGGATAAGACAACAATGTACATGGCCACATAACCATTGTTTTGGTTCGAGAATTTTCATAAAATTGCCTTTTTTTCAATTCAAACCTGGTCAATCCTTTCCTAGAAAAACCTAAGAGCCTAAAAACTAAACTAAACTAAGCTAAAACCATACAATATAAGCATAAATATGCATCTTAAAAAGTACCAAAATGTAAGCTATCAACATCATTGGCATAACTTGCTATGGATTCTTCTGCAACCTTAGCATCATATATAACTAATATCTACATTGAATATAAAAAATTTACAAACTCAACAATATTTGAACAATATTTCTGAGAGATAATAATGTTTGTGGGTGACATGATATCATATCATGCATGTTTGATCATTCTTATCTATACCGTCTGCATTTTCAATATCAACTTGGTAACATCTTGACTCTTTTTCTTCACAACATCAAAATCCACTTCCTGCATCAAAAAATCAAATTTATAAATTACAAAATATATTGGACATCAAAATAATAAACAAATGCCTATTTCTGAGCAACAAGATAATCTTTGTGGTTGACAGGATATCATACTGATAGCGATCAAAGAACCATGAAGAATGCGCTTGCAAAGAAGGTTACTAAGAGGCCAATACCAAGACCTTTACTAAGGTCCCGAGCATTCAAGTACAAGGATAACTTCAAGGACTTGATACTATCTCTTCAAAATTTCCATCCATGTCGTCCAAGGCCAGCAAGGAAGAGAATCAAGTCACAAAAGTTCGGAAAATAAGAAGTCCGTCAAATGGAAAACAATGCTCAGTAAACTGGTCATAACTTAGGCTAGAAAATTCATCTCAAGTCCGTTAAGTATGTGTTGGAAAGATAATTAAAAGTTCTACAACTTTGTAGAACATCAAATTCAGAATCCAACAGCAAAGGGCCGAAAAATGGTTTTTACTGAGAGTTGTTCAAGTCTTACGGGAATCTTATCTTTAGTTTAAATTTCTATCTTTATTTATTTTATTTATGGACGTTTTTATGCTAGAATAATTGGAGAATTTCGACCATAGGCTGATGTTAGTGGTTGATTATTCTCTCTCCTATGTTTTATTTTATCTTCTAGATATTTTAAGTTTGTTAGGATATTTTCTTAAATAAATAAATCAGCCATGGTTTATTTTATTTAAGGGAATCTAGATAGATATAGTTATAGATATTTTATTATATCTTTGGAAGCAAGATATGGGGCCAAATTCTCTCTCCTAGGGCCAGCCACATAGGTTGCTTGCTCTCCAAGGAATAGCTTTGTATTCTACTATTTATACTTTGCATATTTCATTAATAAAAATCAGCTTGAGAGAGATTAAACCCAAATTGGTTTAATATATCTCTTGGGCCACAAAATACACACGTGTGATTGCAATTTGGAGAACTCGTTCATCAGCTTCATTCGAACTCCATTCTCTCTCTTCAACCGAATTTCTGTTGTGTTTGTTTAAGTTTGTTCCATTGATTTATTCAATAGAGATTGTTCTAGAATTGATTGTTAAAGATCATTCTAGTTAATCAATCGGATTTAGCGTTAGAGCCAATCTGATTGAACTATCAAAATTGAATCTTTCAATCCTTCAAACTCGTGTTCGTTTCAATTGATCAATTCAGTTTCGTGTTACTTGCATATCAAGTCATCTAAATCTCGAAAGCAATTGTAGGTTTGAGTTCGTTACTGGCAAGATTGGGACTTTATGGGTCATATACGAGATTATCAAGTAGGATTCCGATACAATCACGTATCACATACCCTGTATCCCACTTCGTTTTTTGTTTTCAATTGTTTGTAGCTACATGTAGAGTTTGGCAAGAGTAAGACACTTGTTGAGCCATTTTCGCAATTCTCCCAAAAGGCCCATCTAGAATCCTTTTCCAACTTGCATGTGTCAGATTGTTCTCAATCTCTCGAAGATATGTAGTCCTTTGAATTAATATTTATCCTCCCATATAAAGTCTGACCATTATAATACTTTTTCCGTATCTACAACAATAAAATGAAGGGCGCCTGGGAAAATATTATGATTCATGTCATTAGTAGATGCTATAACGTGAGAACAAACCAATTCAGATTTGCCAAAAACAAATGATATCCAGTGATGAAACTTGATATATCTTGTCAGTATGATGAATATATCCTGTCATACAAAAAATATTTTCTTGATATACACATAATGACAACTTTGGTATCCAGTCATTAAACAAAATATATCTTGTCATTAAGCCGATTATACCTTGTCATTGTATAACTAAGATATTGACATACACATAGAGCTGTCAAAAGCTGACCCGACCCGAAAAACCGACCCGAACTGCCCGAAAATTTTAGGGTCAAGACCCGAAAATTTGAACCTGAAACCCGAAATAAACCGAACCCGATAGACCCGAAACCCGTTGGGTTCAAACCCGAAACCCGTTGGGTTGACCCGATTTGTTATATTTTTTAAATATATATAATATATTTTGAAAATTATAACATATTTTATTATTAAAATATATAAAAATAATAGATTATTATTAAATATCATTTTAAATAAAATAATATTTCAATAATTGTAAAAAATTCGATTTTCTTGACTTGTTGGACCGACCCGACCCGCCCGAAAACCCGAAATGACCTGACCCGATTTGACCGGTGACCCGTTACGACCCGAACCCGACACAACCCGAACTCGAACCCGACCTGACCGACCCGTTTGACAGCTCTACATACACATAATGACAATTTTTGTATTCATTCTTTGAATATAACATATCATGTCATTGCTCAATCAATTTCCTGTCATATATGAACTTCTATCTTGACATACACATAATGACAAGTTTTGTCCTATAAAGTACAATTTGGTCACATTTTAATTTCTTATATCTTGTGAGCTATAAACAAGGGCTCCATATCTAGGTTATACATAAATCCAAGATCATGTTAAACAACATTTTATTTCCCGCCACATATAAAAACTCAAAAACCTACAATTATGATGACAGTCTCAAATTATCAAATATACAAACTATTATCCTATCAAATCACACATACGACAAATAAAATCTCATAACTACTAGGTAATACATAGTGATAGGATAATCGTAGTGACATGATAATCGAAATACTTACATTCTCTTTGAAGAAAATAGGTTTGGTAGTGGATGATTTGGAGTTCGATTTTTTTTTTCAACTCAGAGGATTTAGAATTCTTCTCATTCAGTTTAGGTTTTTCTTTTGTAGCCACTTCAGAAACCTCGCTCTTATGCAATTTCACCTCTTTAGCTTTCACTTTGGCATCCTTTTTTGAATTTGCTTTCTCCTTTGAAGTCGGTTGCACTGGTAATTTCGACTTCTCTCTTTTAACACTCAATTTGGACTTCCCCGACTCTGTTTTTTTATTTTTCGCTGGTTTCATTTCTTTTAATCTGCTCGCCCTGTTTTCTTTTTTGAGAAGACCCTTCAACGCAATCGATTCCTTATCTCTTAATTTCGCAATCCTTGTTAGGGTTTGGAGTACTGACTTTGGAAATGAGTTTGGAGATAAGAGATTGATGGATATATTCCGGATTTTTCTGGAAACTTTCAAGATTCAATGGCCTTTTTCGGCGTCTGTGGTGGAGCAAAAGAGCGAGGTTTCTAAAGGTTCTTCAATGGACATCTCCAATGTCGGGTTTCAAAGTTTCAATGCTGAAGGTTCTTCAATGGCTTCTTGAATAGTCTTTTCTTTAGATGGTTTTCAATGGACAAATTTCAAAAATATTTACCCAAATATGCGTTCAAATCTTTTATCGGATAAAATTATTAAGCCAAATTTTTACCCAATCTCACCTATTCACCTTCCAAATTCATTATTCGTATTAAAGAAAAAGTTAAAAGATAAAATTAATTGATCTTTTTCTTTAATTCCACAAAAAACTGCAAAAGGATGAGTGGTGAAATTGTGAAAAAATATATACCTAATTTGTAATTTACACTTTATTTTGGTGTATCTGCTAACAATTTGTCTTTTTGTGTTTCCTCCTCTATTTTTTCTTCCTGAAATTCGCAATCTTAATCAATTCATAAATCTAGAGACAGATTATGAGATCTTTTTCTCATTCGATCCTCTATTTTTTCTTCCTAAAATTCGCAATCTTAATCAATTCATATATCTGGAGACAGATTATGAGATCTTTTTCTCATTCAATCACGAAATTCTACAAAATGTCGCTCTATAGTCATTCGATTTCGTCCTCCTTTTGTAATAACATTGCTCATATTAGCCAGTTCAACGAGTTTGCTTTCGCGCATAGAATTAGGTTCAAGATCCGATTCAACCGATCCAATGCTAGGGTTGTTGTTATGTCGAAGTCGAACTCTTATAAGATCAATATGAACGAGTACATGGTCTTTGGAGAATCCGCTTGGGATTTGCTTCGCTCTCTCCATCGATGGCAAGATCTTCGTCCTAAGTTGATTTGGCTTCTCTTTGGTTCTTGTTCTAGTAAGATATGTCGGCAATGAAGATTTTGAATTCTTTCTCCCGAGTTCGTCGTTCTTTATCCCGGTGAAGAGAGGAAGCCAAATCTGGATCGCAAAATCCAGATCCAGATCTGAGGAAAAAAAACAAAAAAAAAAGAAAAAAAAACAAAAGAAATGGAATATACATTTTTAAAAAATAAATGAGAAAAAACAAATGAAAAGGGGGAGAATCCAAATTACATAACGCGCTACAATCTCGAGTGGTGTTTACACAGAACGCCATGTCAGCACGAAGGGTTTGATTGCACAAATGTAATCGAGTTTAGATGCTTATTTGAAAATCTCAAAATACGGGGTGGTGATTGACAAAAGTGTACAAGTTCAAGGATCGTTCGATGTATTTTGCCGAAAACTAATAGAGAGAGGCGTCTTCTACTTTCAAAACTTTATATATAAAGGTTGTTGTCATAAGAGTTTATAATATTTTTAGGAGTGGTTGAAAATGAACCAAGTTGCATCATACTATCAATGACAAGTGTTCAATCCAACGGACAAGTATTTTGATAGGTGTAGACACTAGACATTGCTATGAACCAAGGACCAGGCTGGAAGTTAATGAATGATATACGGGTCTTGCATTCTTTTTTTTTTTTTTTTTTGTCCTACTAAATTTAGATGTAGCAAGGTTACCTTCATCCGGGATAGACTTCAAACGAGCCACAGAGAGCCTATAAAAAAACGAAAGGCAAAACAGAGAAGTTCAAGAGAAGAGAAAAGGAGAAGAATGTCAACTCTTTTATAAAAAAAGTCATAATTCTTTATCCCACTTCCATAATCTCTACGCATAAAACATGAGCTTAGCAGTTTCACCAAAACATCAGCTTCGTAGAGGGTAGAAGGGAAAGCCATAAATCTTAATTACACTTCCATAGTCTCTACACATAGAAACTTAGCCCTGAGCTACTGGAATTGCATTAAGATCATCATGCTTAGCAGTTCTATTACATGAAGTCCTACAGATTGAACATGACCTTGATGGCATCTCCTCCCCGGGCACTGGTCTCAAATGCATCTTCTACGTCCTTCTGGGAGAACCCGAACCTGTGTGTTATAAGTGGCTTCACATCAATCTTTCCACTGCTCAGGAACTCTAGGCAGAGTGGCCATGTGTTCTTGTACCGAAATACACCAATCACGTCCACTTCCCTGCCATTTAGCAAGCAACAAGCCAAATAACTTAAATTCTCGCAAAGGATTAATCAATAACTAACAAAAAAAATGTAATCTAGAGACACCAGTAAAATTCAGATATATCATAATGCAACCAAGGGTTTGTTCTAGATACTTGAACAAAAATAAGAGCGTATATAATGACTACGTTTGGATTACCTGAGATAATGCATTGCATTGCATTATAAATCAATATAATGCATTAACGCAGATAACCCAAACGCATTAGACGTTGACATAGACGGGCCACATAAGATCACAGAAAATCTTTATCTTTGTGGTTAGAAGGAGAATTCACTAATCATTTGTGTATTAAAAGCTGTATTCTTCTAATAGAACATTATGCAATTTGTTACAAGTAAGAACACCAGCATCATCAAATACCTTGCAGCGGCAGGAGTAAGAGGCACAGTCATCTCGCCATGACCCATTCCAATAAGGCACACCTTGCCTCCTGATCTCGTCGCTTTCAGAGCTGTTGTGAACGTTTTGTTAAACCCAGCACAGTCAAAGGTCACATCTATTTCAGCTCCCATAGCCTTGTGAATTCTATCAACTTCTTCAGGTATATCCTACAACAGCAAAAAACAATCATGGGTCACAAAGAACATGAAATAAGACTTGGGGTCCGTTTGGATCACAGCTCATAATGCAATCCAAACAGACCCTTAAGCACTAAAAGGGTAAAAAAAATGGAGTTTTAAGATGGCATGCTGGTGTTAACCTGCAAATTTGTTGAGACTTTAACAATGCCATCAGCTCCGAGTTTCTGTGCAACAGACAAGCGATAGTCATCAACATCAACAATGACGATTCTGGGGGCCCCAAAAGCACGAGCAGATAGCAAGGTAACTAGTCCAATGGGGCCCGCTCCCATGACTAAGACTGTAGTCTCGGGACCCACATTGGCCCGGCGACAGCCATGGACCCCAACACTCAACGGCTCACACATTGCTCCTTCTTCCAGGCTTACATTCTCAGGCAGTTTAAAGCACAAGTCTGCAGGGTGTACAACCTGTCACAACAAGATGCACACTAGCTTTCAGTTCTTCTGAATTGGACACAAAATCAATCTTATGAAACAATTATTAGGAGGAATTCAATAGAGGACTATGTATGTAAATACCTGGTTAGCAAGGGAGCCATGAACAGGAGGAGTGGCGAAAAACTTCATGTCAGGACACAGGTTATAACGGCCGCCTTTGCAAAGGTCACATCTCCAGCAACTGATCCCAGGCTCCAAAGCAACACGGTCACCTGGGACCAATGATTTCACCTCACTCCCTACTTGTTCAATTACACCAGCACACTCGTGGCCAATAACCATTGGCTCTTTCACCACAAAATCTGCACATCTCAGGGTCTAAAGACGAGAGTATTCAATCATAAGCAATTCCACATGGCAAAATCAGAATCATATTGAGGTATTAGCCCAGTGGGGTTCCATCCTAAAACCAATTGGCTATAGAAGGAGTAATCCGCTGATATATTAGTGCAATTTATTCCAACTTTCAAATGTGGGATGGACATATTCTTTTTTATTTTTATAACAAGGATGGACATATTCTAACAGAGCTTAACTTGAGAAATTTACTTCACCAGGATTCCATTATATATGAATGATCACTATTTGGACTAAAGTGACTGGTTGATCGCAATTGGAATACAATTGTCGAATTTGTTCAAAGGGGGGAAATCGGAAGAGTTTAGGATTATCAAGATGGGGGGAAATCGAATAGGGTTTTTACCTTGAGGTAATGAACATCACTTCCACAGATACCCACAGCTTTCATTCTGATTCTAACATCATGGGGCCCTTCGGATTGTTAAAACAAAAGAATCCCAAGTCAGAACGAGAGATACAAAATTGGAATACACGAAAGCATACATGGAAAAACGAGAGATAAGAGGATTAAGAAAGTTGAATACCAAGTGAAGGGAGAGGGAAAGGCTGGATTTTGAGGGTATTAAGACCCAAAAGCCAAGCAGCCATGTTTTCTTCAGATCCTCCTCCATCAACCCCATGAGACTTTCCACCCTTTCCCATTTTCCTCTTGATCTCTGTGTGTGAGGTTTATGAATTTGAGGTGATATGTAATTGCTTATGAGTGATTGATTATAAATGGTGGAAAATAATTTGGGGAGAAGAGAAATGGAAGGATGGATTTGAAAAAGACGGCTCCCTGGGTTTCATTCACAACTTGATTGCATAAGATAGACCATGGAGTTTTGCTGATTCATTTATGGTCATTATTAATTAGATTGCGATGGATTTACTCTAGTGCGTATCGTTCTTATCCAATTTGCATCATTAATTTTGTTACACATGGATTCTTGACCAAAAAAGATGGTACACGGAATTCGGCTTTGCAGTTCTCAATTCTCATCGACCAAAGCCAATGTATGACATGACTCGCAAAATGAAAAATGAAAAATGGCTTAGTTGAGGAGTGAAATTTCGTGTCCTAATTCGTCATTTTTTACTCCCAATTCTCATTACTTCTCCATTTATTTTGATTCGACGATAGCCCACCCTCATTAGTAAAATTTGATCTCTTAATCCAGCTAGCAAGAACCCTTAGATTAAGAGTACTAATTTTAAAAACTAAAACCCTATTAGGTAATTAATAAACCCTATTAAAAAAGGATTTTTCTATGCCCTTAGGACATAGGTTAAGAGTACTAAATTTGGGAACTAAAATCCTAATAGGAAACTAATAAACCCTATTGAAAAATAATTAAATCTAAATAAATACAAATTCCAAATATATTACCATGTTTAGTCTCTTAACCTATGCCCTTGGGGCATAGGTTAGAAAAATCGTTAAAAAAATAATTAAAACTAAATAAATACAATTCCAAAATATATTATCGTTTTTAGACTCTTAACTTATGCCCTTATTAATTTGTACGGACCGACTTATCTTAGTGAAAAGAAGAATATTGAATCTTGGTTTTTCTCCATCTAAATTTTCCTCTCCTGTACTTTATTTGATAACAATAGTTTCATTTGATGAATTACAACTAGCATTTATTTATTTATTTATTTGCAACACTATCTTAAATTTGACATATTAAAACCCAATCCTTCCGTGAGTAGAGGACGTAGAGAAACTTCGGAAATTCAGGCTAATATCATAAGGTCTTTGTTTCGATTTTCATAAATAATGCACTTGACAAAAAAAAACTCAAGAAATTTATGGACAATCAAAAGAGGATTATGATAATGGAAAATTTGAAACATTAGTTTGCTTCAATAATATATGCCAACATTTCGCAAGCATTAGGCAGCCAATGATAAGCATTAGTAGGGTTGAGCAAATGGATTATCCGATCCGATCCGATCCGGTATACCGGATATCCGGAAAAAAAATTCCTTAAAACCTCGATCCGTATCCGATCCGTTAATTGTCGGGTATCCGGTAAGAAATATCCGTTTGGAACGGATATCCGATAGCGGATATCCAAACTATCCGTTTTGAAAAAATATTATTACTATTTTTGATTTAGGCCCAATTAATATGAATGACTGACGGATATCGGAACCGGATATCCGTCGATCCGTTTAAATTTTAATTAAAAGTTTACACGGTTGAGGAGAATTGAACACTAGATAAGTTAAAAATTTACAAAATACTCATTTAAACATCTATTCTACTTAGTATAATGTGTATTTTCTAAAAAATATAAATAATACCGGATATACCAGATATCCGTTTGCTTGAAAACCCCGATCCGTATCCGGTCCGGATATCCGGAAAAAAACCCCGGATCGGATCGGATACGGATAAAAAAATTTGTGATCCATTCGGATCCGGATATTTTCGGATCGGATAGGCCGGATCGCGGATCGGGTATTTTTTGCTCACCCCTAAGCATTAGGCAGCCAATGATGTTTAGGACATGCCTGAATTCTTCTCTGACGATTTTTTTTTAAAGAAGTAAGAATTAGCCTCCGTTCGGATGTAGCGGGTTAAAGCTGGAACCAGCTTACCATCGTTTCCCCAGCTCCCTAAGGTGTGTTCGGCGCTGATCTTCGTTCAGCTATTGGAGGAGCTTGAACCCGCTAGATGTGGCTGACTTTCTCCACCTCCTCCCCCCCAACTTACGCAGCTTGTTGGAAAAAACCAGCCGTCATAATCCCCCCGATACCCCTCGACATTTCATTCATGACTTTCTCCATCTTCGAAGACCAACGAGAGAACTCTCATCCTCACGACTTTCTCCATCTCCGGCGGCCGTCTCTGATATCGACAAAGCAGACCCGATGATTCCAGGTATGGCCATCTCCCTCCCTTACGAGATCTCTCCCCCTTCACTACTTCCATCTAAACATCCTAACGACTTCGCTGTTGAACCAGGCTCCAAACTTTCGAGATCTCCGGCGGTTGTCTCTGTGGGTGGCAAGGCATAGACGACGACGAGGCTGTTGAACCAGGTATGCCCTAATACCCTAATTTCGTTGTCGATTTCACCTCAAAACCTGAATTTCTCTGTCGATTCCATAACAAAATTGAGGTTTCATAATTTCAAGTGTTTGTGTGAGCCCCATCGAATCTTCATCAAACTCTAACCCTAATTTTGTTCATCTGAAAAACGCTAATGTCTCACCATCTTGCTAATTCGAATGAAATATGTGATTAGCTTCCTTCAACTGAAACCCTATCTCCAAATATGTGTAGTGAAAATTGAGATGATTGTTTTGTATTGATGTTTTACAATCTTCTTGTTAATGATAGCATGTATATCTTGTGATTGCAAATGTATTTACAAAACAAACATGTTCTTGTGGACTTGTTCTTGCACATTCAGTGGACCTCTTGATGTTGACAAATAAGATATTTGAGTACTATTACAGTTCAGTCTGTTTGAGAATCACTTATTTCACCCTATTTTGTTTTGTGTAGCCAAACAATGGTTTCTCAAGGATCACTATGTGAGAAGGAAGTCATACTTCCTGACTTGTGTGGGAGTCTGATGATGCTATACCCCGTACTCCAGGCTTTGAAGATTTCTCTTCTATTGAGGTTTGAAATTGGTTGCTTTAGTTTATTTTCATGTTGATTGTACATAATAGTTTTGGGTTAATTTTGATCTAGACCTAACAATCTGATGTTTTTGCTCTAAGATTTGCAGTAGGAAGTGTCATGTAACAAACCACATTAGGAATAAAAAGAAGTAAAAGGGAATAAAGAGAAAAAGGACAAGTTGCTTATGTGTCAATCTTACATATCCTATACAGAATTGTGCACAATATTTTATCTTCTTTGCTGATGTTGATTAGATTACAGCTTCTATGTCTACCTTACATATCCCAAATAAGAGAGACTTGAGGTGTGATGTGCATTCTGATCTTGCACCATGACTTGTGTTATTTTTAATTTGGATTATGTGAAGTGGTCAGAATCCACTTCATTAATCTCCATACAATATTAGGTATCACAAATCATTTAGACAGTTGAGCTATGATGGTTGATGTCACAAATCATTTGTGAGACTATCTTGCATTCACAGTTAAAAAGAATCATAAGCAATTGCAACATTTCTTCTAATTTATTCAAATATGTTATGATGTCACAACTCTGCCGCTGTTTGACAACATCCTATCTTGTCTTGTAAAGGTTGCTTCGGTTATGACGGTTTGGAGCCAGATGCAACCATCATATGCAGCAAATTTGTGGAACGAAGCACTGAACAAACGGCTAGGGACTGAGGTGATCTGTTGTGATCCAAAGCAAAATCACAAAAATGTGGTTATGTAGATATTTCTATTCTGGGTTTAGTTTTTTCCTGATATTGTAAATGATTGGCTATGAAGGCAAAACTTTATATTTGTACTCGTAGTCTAGTCTCTTACTGAAGCATCTAATTGTTGTCAATGATTTGAACATTCCTCCTGGAGTGGTTGTATTGTAGCAAAGCTTCAAAGTGGAAGGCATAGTTGCACATTTCAAATTAACCAAGGATAGTTTTTCTTTTAACGGTTAACACTGGTGTAGACATCAGACTATTTGGAGTTGTGTTAGGCAAAAATTGTCATAACTGTTTGGTAATGAACAAGTATTTCAAATATAGCAATACTGTCTAGAAATGCTGGTGGCAAGCATTTTAGGATCATGAATAGATGTTACATTAGGCCCCAAAAGGGAAAGCACAAGTCTTGGACACTCCTTGTGCAAGGATAATTTTGATAAATGAGCAAGAAGAGATTTTTTTTAAGTTCCAAAGATGACAAAACATCTTGTGCAAGGGGAAAGTCTCAATATAGTTATAAGACTCTATGAGCACAGGTTGTTCATTTAGGCAGCTGCATTCAGTTTGTAGGTTGCTTTTTATGGTCTGTTTACTCTAATTTGAAGAGAACTCAAGAATTCCTCTTGAAAAAGCAAATGTAAATTCACCCACATTGCATTACAAACACTATTTCACCCAAAAACAACCTAACATTCTAGAATAAGTTCACAAAAATCACCCAAATAGATCCGAATTAGAGACACTAGTTCAGCCAACTTAAATGCCCATTACAGATCAGAAAAATTGCAAATAATGCCCATTAAAGATACGAATAAGTGCAAAAAATCATACGAGCCCGGGAAAGATACAAAATTTGAGTGCGGAGGAGCGGAGGAGCATGTAGCACTGTATCTCAGGTGGGTGTGGAGGAGCCGCCTACTCTTGGAAGAGCAGCTGTCTTCGGTTGCGCCGGAGTTTGATGGTTGGCGAACGTCTCGTTGGCGCCGGAATTCGGTGGCGCCACTCCAGAGAAAAGTTTGGTTTCGTTGGCGCCGAAGTTGTGAAAGTTGTGAGATCTGGAATGATATTCCAGTACACAAAAGCAATTGAAATTGGGTATTGGATTTTGAGGGTTGGTAGGGTTTGTGAATTTTTGTATCTATAAGGTCAAATAGGTCATTTTATGTTATAAATGAAGCCCAAATTAGTAATTTTGTCTATCTCCTTATTTGTTTCCAGCTAGTCCTACCGAACAGTCATCCGTAAATCCAGCTCATATTTCCAGTTCCAGCTCCAGAACAAATCCAGCTCGGGTACCAACTCCAGCTACAAAATCCAGCTCAGGTACCAGCTCCAACTAGTGCATCCGAACAGAGCCTTAGGGTGAAAGACTACCTTAGAGTATTCTTTTGGAAGAGAATTTGAAGTTCTGGACTTTATATAATATTATCATATGTGACAGCGTGACGAAGCTGAACTACGCATCAACAGATACATTACGTGAACGAGGCACATATTTAATTATTCTGTTAGGATGATAGAATCACTTATCAACCATTATGCTTATTCTTACCTCTTTCTATTGACCACAATATATGATTCACTTGTAAGGTTTAATCCATCTAAATACTCAATTCGGTGGGTGCGAAATTGCCAACAATGAACAAGAAAAGAGCTTTTCCATATCATTAAAATGAATTTTTCATATGCGTAACCTTAAACCATTGGGATTCTTAAACCAATAAAAGGAAAAAATATCAGAGCAAAAATATAAAATATTTGAAGATCATACCAAGCAAGTGCTTCGAAAGAATATTCATATCATGTAATGAATTGTGTAAACCTAACCATAAAAATTGATCACTTAGATTTTCCTCGGAAGAAACTCATGATCGAAGGTCTTGTATACATTTGGGCTTGTTTGTTTCTATACCCAGAATCGGGTTGAAATAGGAATGAGCCATACCCACCTCAAAGAGAAGGTATGAGTTTGTGTGTATTTTGAGGGAATGAGAATGAGCCATACCCAAACCTTGTTGCATACCAAACATCAAAAAGGGGATAGGCCATACCTATCCCGATTCCATATACCTTGGTTGCAAAAACCAACATTCCAAAGTTGTTTTAGTAGTCAGGTGTGTTTACTTCAAAAAGAACACTCTGATAGCCAGCTGATTTCAAAGAAATAAATAAGAATGACCAAATAAAAGAAAAATAAATTATATTCAGAATACTTGAAGAACTAAAGCAAGATGATCTACGTTGACCTGCGTCCCGATATACATTTTTTTTTGTGAATTTGACTTAGCAACTAAGTATATTTATTTTCTTACGCATGTTACACCATCAATAAGTATGCTTACCTAGGTGGGGGCGGGTGCTGAATTAAATTGGGGAACACAAATGAAATAACTTTTTCCATACACAACCTAACTAGGTTTAAGTTAGCCTTAACGTATGCTTTATGACTAGTAGTTTGAGAAGCTTCCGCATTTTGCAAGAATCAAGATGGCTTGTTTTCACCAGCGAATCTTTGCAGCCAATAAACTCTTAAGAATAACTTGTAATTTGGTATACGCACATAAAGTGCACAAAAACAAAAGTCCTCCGTAGTAGCATTTTGTTCTTCGGGTAAAATTCAATGGTTTATGAATGATTTTTATCAGCAAAATTCAATGTTCAATTTTAGTGTCTATGATAGAACTTCACGGTTCAGAATCTCGGACAAAGGGTTTAAATTATAAGGTTTTAACACTGGTTACTGCGTTTAAAAATAAAGAACTCTACCCATCCTACCATAAAATTCATAACATATAGGGAAAATTCTTGCAAGATGACGTACATGCCAATATGCCAAATAACATAATCTAAGGTATGTTCTGGGTAATTTCTTTCTGTATAAAAAAATCCGGCCTCAGCTCTACCGACCAAATATGATTATATAGGTGGTGTCAAAATTAAGTTTAATAATCATCTTGGTCAAGAAAAAGAACAAGAGCCATGGAATTACATTCATCACACTTAATTACATTCATCACCCGACCCGCGAGGTCAAAGGTTCCATATGGCCCATTCATTACTTGTGGAACCCATTACGCAACAGGATTTAGAAAAATTAAATAAATAAAAAATACATCGTAACACGTAAACACGGTGAATCAAACATCTACCCAGGCCCTAACTTCGAAATCCAAGCAATCACAAATTCACAATGCTGGCTCAACCCATTCAAACTTTCCAGGACCCAACAAAGAGACAGGTCAACAATCACACGGATCCATCACTCAATAGGTTAGCAAGGTTGCACTATTGAAAGATTGGCGGAAAAGTAAAATTTCCAGAAACTAGTTAAACTAGTGCAAGCAGGCCTTAAGCAACCGTGTAAGCACAAGCAACATCCTTCAAGCTGACCAATTCAAGCCTTGCCACACCTCAAATACTCATCATTCTAGATTCCCAAAAACCATAATTTGGAAATCCATCTTCTTCACCCAACCTCTCTTTTCTATTTCTATCTCATTCAGGGACTACAATTTTTTTTTTTTTGCACATACCTAAATCAAGATTTTAAAATTTTATAATGTACAGTACCTTAGATCTCTGTATCATCTCCGCAAGCAATCTCTCGACTGTCGAAGACGATGCTGATGTCTATGTCGTAGCCTGGTTAATCTCCAGCTTCGACGAACCCCTCGCCGCGCAATCGACCGCCCTCGCTTCCTCTATATACAGCAATCCGACGTGGAACTTTCCGGTTCAATTCCCCGTATCCGATCAAATCTCACCGAATAACTGCCCAATCGTCTGCCTCCAGTTGCGATGCTACCATCAAGGCTACCTCAACTACGAGGAGGAGATCGGAGAAGTGTACCTTCCGATTTGCGATCTTCTCGACTCTGAAACCCCTGGATCCTCACAGATCGTGACCTACAAGATTCCGGACAAATTCGGGGCTCCGATCGGCGAATTGAACCTCTCTTACAAGTTCACCGGCGAGAATCGTCAAAACTGGCGGACACCGACGCCGAGCGCGCCGCCGTTGCCTCCGCCGCCCGATCCTCCACCTTCACAGCCACAGGAGAGGGGGAGAGTGAGGGATTTCCCGCTGAAGGCGGCGATGGCCGCGGCAGCGGCGCTCATGGCCCCGCAGGTGGCGGATCTGCTAGTTAAAGTGCAAGAGCTGGTGATTGCGGCCATCGCCATGGCGCTGGCTTTCTTCGTGTTGGTTGGGTTTTTGATTTTGATGCCCGATCTGTTGCGACGTCTTGCCGCCAATAAAAAAGGAGCCCGCAGGTAGTGATCCATGGGCCCTAGTGCCCTACGAACCGGACCCGGACCTGGTTATTCGGTTTGATTGCTGAAACGGGTTACCCGCAAGATTTACAACAACATTCATACGATTTGCCTAGCCTTTTTTACTTTGAAAATAAAATCATAGGATAGGAGCTAGAAAACATTGTCCAATGTATAGCTTTATTTCTTTGTCTTTTCACATAGCGTTGTTGAATCTTTTGATATATGTGTGGATATATAAATTAGCATAAGAAATGCACCACTTAGTTTAAATCTATAATAAGGCTCCGTTCGGCGCTTCAAGCCTGATATGAGTTGATGTTGATGCTGATGCTGATTCGGTGATTGATGCTGATTTTACTAGTTGATTTTAGGGGTTGAAATTATTAGCTTATTTTTAAAAAAAATTATGTAGGTGTTCGGTAGATAGATTTGATTGAGACTAATTTTATAAAAAGATGATGTAAAATTACCAAAAAGGGTATATTTATAAATTTGGAGGAAGATAGGTATAGCAATATCCATATTTTAGAGAATTTCTTAAATTAAATTTGGAGGCCATTCCAAGGAAAAAAAACTCATCAGGCTGAAGCTCCATAGTGGTGTTTATATTAGCCTTATGTTGCCCAACATTTCAACTCCCATAAACTCATATAAGCTCATGTAAGTTCCTTCAACTCCCAAGGCTGAACACCATGTCAGTACTGTACTTTTTTAACTTAAAGCCTAATAAGGCTCCATAAGGCTAATATAAACACCACCGAACGGAGCCTAAATATCTTCTGTTTGAATCAATTCGGCGTTTAGTGAAGTGCAAAAGGAGAGATGAAAGCAAATCTTGTGAATTTTGTTGTAAATCTTGGGGTAACCCATTTCAGCTATCAACCCGCATAACCCCGAGTCAGGTTTGTAGGACCCATTAATGTCTTGAAAAAAGACTAGCTCTATTATCATGCATTATTTTAATATGTACGTAGTTAATCTATAACTAGTTGAAGTCCCGTGATATTTACGGGATAATTTTACTAAAAAACTATACAATTTTACCATATTAATTTAAAATATTAAATATATTTATATAATTTATAACACATTATGCAATAGACAAATTATTATTTTTAGATTGTACTCCATATTTTAATTGAATATATTTTTAAATATTTTTTCATTATTTGTGGAGATCTTGCCCAAATTTAGATTGAAATTATTAAAATATTGATTTTACTTTTTATTGAATATTTTAAATAATATTTTATTATTTTTTAGACACTAATATGTATAAAATACTTGTTTTTTATAAAGATAATAATAATTAGGATAGGTTATCTACAAATAGACATGTCAATCGGGTCGGGTCGGGCGGGTTCGGGTTCGGTCATCTCGAGTTTGGTTTAAATCGGGTTCCGGTTCATTATGGGTCTCGGGTCGGATCGTTGTTTTCGATCGGGTCGGGTTGACCAGCGGGTCTAAAATCTCCTTTTTCTTATGATTATTAAAATCAATTTTTAATTAAATAATAATATTTAATTATAATATATTATTTTTATTTATTTTAATAATAAAATATATTATAAGTTTCAAAATAAATTTAAATTTTTTTATAAATATACTAAATCGGTCAACCCAATGGGTTTCGGGTTCGGTTTATTTCGGGTTCAAGTTTTCGGGTCTTGACCCTAAAATTATCGGGCGGGTCGGGTCGGGTTAGCGAGTTAGGTTAGTTTTTGACAACTCTATCTACAAAGCATAGTATAATTTATTAAAATATTTTTTAAGGTTAATTTATTAAAATTATATATTAGGGTTCTTATCTTTTACTCTATAATAATAAGAATGTTTGTAAATATGAAAAATACAATATAAAGATTAGTATGAAGAGAACATTGTCCTTGATTTAAGAGATAAAATATAGAGAAAATTATCTATGTATTATTTTGCAAAATTCAATCCATCTATAAAGTTGTTTTCCATACTAAATTTACATAACGGAGAAATAAAATATAAAGGAAATTGATGTATATGAAAATTTACAAAATTCAATGTATTAAATTACAAAAAGCATAGAGATAAAAAATTTAAATGTAAGGTGGGGCTAGATAAAAAAATTCTATATTTACATAAATAAAATAAAAAGAAAATTAAGAAAAATGTAATGTAAATTTTTATCAAAATTCAATTTAAGCAAGTATTCATCAAGATTTGTAATTTTTTATATCAAACTTCGATTTATGAAAAAATCTTTAATATAAATGCATAAAAAGATAAAGAAAATCTAATTTTATTAATTTAAATTAAAATTCGATTTTTTTTTTGACATTTACAAATAATCTTAGTTATCAACATAAAATTATATCTTTTTTTATCAAAATAAAAATATATCAACATAACAAAATTTATTATTTAAAATTATATCATTATATAGATATAAATTTTATACTTGGAGCTCAAGCCTTGTTAAAAGATAAAAAAATATATATATTAAGAACCCTAAATCTTGTTAAGAGATAAAAGTATTAAATTAATATGGAAATATCATCTCATAGGAATTTAGGTATATACAAATTATATAAATATGTTATTTATTGTAGTAAACTAATACATAATCCATAGATAGAAAATTATATACATAAAAAATTATATAAACATATTATCTATTTAGTATAAATAGCAAGAATACTATAAGTTGTTACAAAATTTATTAAAATATAATTTCACATTAATTTATTCAAAAATACCACATGGCGCAAATTTTATAACAGACTTGGGTTCTGCTTTATAATGTATTAGGGTAGATATGAAACAAAAAATTTCAAAAGTTACAATAATTAATACTTAAACAATGTCATAACAAAAACATTTAACAATCCATAAATTCACGAATAAGAAAAACTACATTAATAGTCACCCTCAACCCCCATTGCTTCACTTAAATGTCTTAGGTGGTAATCCTTTAGTTAATGGATCTCCTATATATTAGCACGAGTGTTTATGTGCTCAATTGACACATTTTTCTTTTGAACTTCGTCCTTGACTTGTTCAATCTTGTAATATGTTGTTAGGTATGTTGTCAAATGAACCATACCTAAGAACTATGGTTTAAAGTTTAGATTTTAGACCTTATAATTTAGGTTTTATGGTTTTTAGAATTTATTATTTAAGGTTTAGGAGTTTTAGGATTTTAGAGTTTAAGATGGAAAATTAAAACTCCTTGGAATGGATGATACCTTCTATTTTCTGATAGAATCAACTTTGCTTACAAGTTTGGAATGAGCAATTTCTGAAATAAAATCGATTACAGATTTTGGACTACCAAACAATATATTGGAATTAACCATTCTTGATTCCCATGGAATAAAAACAAACAAGGCCTTCGTTGTTTTGATTGTCAGGTTAGTTGTACATGGAAGAAACTAAACTATTTAATTAATGTAGAACTGCTATGGTCCTAATTGATCATTCTAAATGAACTTAGGGTAATTAAGATAAACTTGTTAAGCATATCATTTAAGCATTTATGCGCATCTTATGTTAGTTTTATATGACCACTAAAATATTTGTCATATGGACCAAGTGGGAGAATGTAAGAAATTAATGACCCAACAACAAATATGAGCTTGTGGATACCTCGAACATCTCATTATGTGGTCCATATAACCTTTTAGGTTTAATTATAGAATTGATTTGATAAATTTCAAGGTTTGCATTTTGCTTCAACATATCGAATCTCAACCTCTCTGTTCTTTAACAATCGCGATGTTTACCGGCATAATGCCTTTGTAATTAAGAGTATGATCAAGATCATCATCATGATTAAGATTATTATTTACGAATGATGTTTACACCAGGAGGCAGAAACATGGTTATTAAAATCGCGATTCAAGTCGTAAAATCGTACGATTTTACGATTCAAATTCAGGTGACGATCCGGATCGGTGTGAAAAATCGTTTTACATTAGAATCGCAATAGAATCGTATCAGAATCGTACAGAATCGTAAAATCGTAAGATTTTGTAGGTTTTATTTATAAAACTTAACTAGAAGGCTCAATTTTTCTAAAAATAAATAAATGGCCTAAATTAAGCTATTTTAACTTTATAGATCCTGCATTTGACATGAAAAATTTTCACAAAATATTTTTTATTTTTTTATTTTTAATAAAATGCATTTTTTTCTTACAAAATCCACTCTTATTTTTATATTTTTCATATTTTAAATCCCTTACAAACCCAAACTCACTCATAATTTATTTATTTTCATAAAATTAATCAAAAATTATTATTTTTCACACAATCACTCATAATATAAGTTATTTTTCACAGAGTACACCCATAATTTGATTTTTTTTTCATAATAATACTAATTTTTTACACTTAAAAAACCCAAATATTCTAGTATTATAAAACATCTCTCTCATATATAGATCCTTTGTGAATAAAATATGGTCAATTTTAAAATTTTATTACCTTATATTAGTGTAATTTTTCATGAAACAATCATACTTCTTTTCTTTTTTTCACCTACTATCAATTTTTTTAAAAAATATTCATATTTATTCATAATGTAAAATCTTATGATTTTACGATCCGATCCATAGGACCTATCACGATCCGATCCTAGAATCCCGATTTTAATATGTCCAAGAATATTATACCATGTATTGTTTTTTTTTTCATAATTACAAGGCTTGGGCCGTGCTTTCTCGTGACGTTTATAGTGGGTTTCAGGGTCCATTTAACATCATATCAGATATGATTGATACTACTAAGCTTTACGTACCTAGTACCTACGATCTCCCAGATACTGGGCATGACAACACGTTTTGATGTTCCATCTACTAGTTTAAAGATGAAGCAAAAACATGATTCAATCACTTGAATATGGCCCATATGGGTCAAACCAGAGCTCTTCTGCGCTCGTGTGGCCCATTCTATTACAAATTTGAAATGACCCGAGTTACTAAAAAGCCCACGGTCCACTTTCATTTTTCTTCCAAGCTTTGGAGTTTTTTTTGCGAGATCTGTTCTCCACCGTTGGATCAAAGTGCTGTAATGTCGAATACTAGAATGTGGTTGATGAAAAGCCATTCGTCACATCTAAATTGTAAAGATAATTCTTATGCGGTGTATTGTTTATGAGAATTTGAAATTAAAGAAAGAGAGGAGACAAAGGAAAAGAGAAGCCACCAAAGAGAATGATTCAGGGCAAAAAGAGCCTCATTTGGGTATGTAAATCTTACACTGCCGGCCACTGAGATTCTTCTTTTATTGAGTTGAAAATTCACTTGCTTTGTGTATCAAGTCATGCAAATACCAAAAGGGTAAATTAATATTGACCATTATTACACCGACAATTGTTAATACCAGTCCTGACTGACCCAACGAATGATGAAGCAGTCCACATATATCGGCATCACAATACTTGGTACATTATGTCATTATGATTGTGAAATGGTTGATGAGAGGAACAAGTCTTGTGAAATGGTTGATGATAGGAACAAGTCTGAGTCTGACTGATAAAACTTAAAACAAAATTCGAATGCACACGGATACGAATTTACCAAACGGTCAATGTGAAGTACTGCAACTGGTCAAAACAACCAAAGAAGAGAGCAACACTGCTCATAGATTAGGTTTCCATCTGTGAGGAATCCAAATCCCTTCCTGACAAGATAAAGTTTTCGTTCTATGTATCTTGGAAGAGAAGGGTATTTTGTATAATACAGTCTCCTACTCCATACAATTTAGTGAATTCACCATGACCCATAGTGGAGATGCCTTGACCCCACAAATGCACATAAAGTGGAACACTTTTGTCATTCTTGTCAACTAAGGAATTAAAGCCGCCCATTTTCTAGAGAAAATCAATAGCTTTTATGCATAATGAAAAGCAGCAACAATCCAACAAAGAAGGATTAAAAAAAAGAGAGGGGGTGCTACCAGGAATGAAGTTTGAGTCTGCTTGAGAAGAAAAAAACAATGCCTTCACAAAGCATCAGAGATGCAGCCCATTCTTGTCTTCATTCTTGCTTGCCAAATCCTTCTCTTTCCCAACAAGAAGCAGAAAACCCAACTCCCAGCCTCACAAACTCAGTTGCCGAGAGTCGCCGTTTCTTTGTCACCACCACTGCCACTTCCTTTTTCCCCAGCATTAAATTCACCAATCACGAATCTCTTCCCTCTCTACAAGATTCGTATGTGCAGTTTATTGAATCTTATCCACACTATACTGAGACTGATCGGATTGATGAGATCCGAGCCCAAGAATACTATCACCTATCACTTGCCAATCATGTCTGTCTTGATTATATTGGCATTGGCCTTTTCTCTTTCTCACAATTTCACAACCAACTTTCTTTGACATACTCAACAGCTTCAACTTCCTCTGCACCAGTCCAAAACCATTCACAAGTCTCAGATTTTCCTCTTTTCAGTTTATCCTTTAGGTCGGTTAACTTGAAATCAGAGCTAACGGCCAGCACTCAGGATTCAAGATTGGAGGTTGCTGTCAAGAAAAGGATAATGGATTTCCTTAACATCAGTGCAGATGATTACTGTGTTGTTTTAACTGCAAACAGGACAGCCGCCTTCAGAATGATAGCAGAATCATATCCATTTCAGTCCCACCGAAAGCTTCTATCAGTTTACGACCACCAAAGCGAATCAGTGGAGGCAATGATCAGCAGCTCGAAAAAGAGGGGCTCTCAAGCTATGGCAGCTGAGTTCGCCTGGCCAAGGCTCAGGATCCAGTCAACAAAACTGAAAAGCATGCTTGTGGGTAAGGGTAAGAAGAAGAAGAGAGGGCTTTTTGTGTTCCAGCTCCAGTCAAGGATGTCTGGTTCAAGATACTCTTATCAATGGATGAAGATAGCACAGGAGAATGGGTGGCATGTGTTGCTGGACTCGTGTGCACTAAGACCAAAGGACATGGACAGCTTAGGACTCTCTCTTCTTCAGCCAGATTTCCTCATTTGCTCCTTCTACAAGGTTTTTGGAGAGAAGCCATCTGGGTTTGGGTGTTTATTTGTCAAAAAATCAGCAATTTCAATTTTGGAAGACTCGACGATTGTGGGCATTGCAACAATCATTCCAGCTAACAGATTCCTCCGTCCAATTGACGAGACATCAGAAACCGAGACCGAAGATGATCACAGTACCAACTGTGACCCACAAGAAGTGCATTCTAAGGCATTGACAACCTTCTCTGGCCCTATATCACCGGAAGAGCAACAAATATCAGACATTTCGTCGAGCAGTTGGAATGCACAGGAGAGTACCAACCCAGTCCTTGAGATTGAAGAAACAGAATCAGCGAACATCACCTATAATCCCACAAAATCCAGCAGAATCTCAGACATTTCGTCGAGCAGTTGGAGTGCACAGGAGAGTACAAAGCCAGTCCTTGAGATTGAAGAACTAGAATCAGCCAATGTCACCCCTCAGCCTCACAGCCCTACAAAATCCAGCAGAAAGAGGCCAGCACAGATCGAATTCAGGTGCTTGGACCATGTGGATTCACTAGGCCAGACTTTGATCAACAACAGGGGAAGGTACCTCACCAACTGGCTGATCAACGCTCTGACGAAGCTCCACCATCCAAATTCAGAGAGGCGCAATCCCCTCGTAAAGATCTACGGCCCGAAAATAAAATTCGACAGAGGCCCGGCGATTGCATTCAACGTGTTCGATTGGAAAGGGGAGAAGGTTGAGCCTCTGCTGGTCCAGAAACTGGCGGATAGGAAAAGCATCTCGCTCAGCCATGGATTCCTGCAGAACATATGGTTTCCGGAGAAGTATGAAGGGGAAAGGGGGAAAGTGTTGGAGAAGAGGAGATTGGAATCGTCGCAGATGGGAGTGAAAGTGGTGACAGCTGCACTTGGGTTCTTGGCCAATTTTGAAGACGTTTATAGGGTTTGGGTTTTCATAGCCCATTTCTTGGATGCCGATTTTGTGGAGAAAGAAAGGTGGAGATTCACAGCTCTCAATCAGAAAACTATAGAGATTTGAATATAATACACACAGTTATTATAATCACAGATCATTCGATTTGTCTCTTGTAATTGTCTGACTTGACAGACTTGTAACCATTTCTCAATTCAGCATTATGCAAACCCACATAGATACTATATGAATGAAACCATTATGTTTGCAGGTTAGCAATATAATTAATGCATTGAATTAACAGAATATAGTTAATCACAATTCAGTTTTTACAAAATAATGTATGGTAAAAAGCAGTTTTGTTCATCTTGAAAAATATATATAAAAAAAAAAGAGATTGTATATTGTATGCAGAGTTGGGATGTTGATGTCAGTTTGGTCATGGTGCAATTTCACTTATTGCTTCAATGAATACTATTCATTAAACAAGTTAAACGATCCACGCTTAAAACGATTGCTTGTATATACTCGTTAATTTGGAAGTGGTAGCAAAATTAACGAATAAAAATCCCACAAAATGAATGACGATTGATGAAGCTAGTAGAGGGGTGCCAAGACCGTCTATTTTTTTTTTGGTAGAGTATATTGTACCACTATATATATTATATATTGTGCGTAGAGAATTTTTCTATTAAGAGCGTCATCATTATCTAAAAAGGCATTTGACGACCAAGTAGTTGCTTGCAAGCTCGATTCCTAATTAACCCTGTCACTGTTAATTCCGATATCCATGAAACGTATAATGTTAGTACATGTTTCTTGTACTCCTCTTTAACTCACCAAACGGTACTAAACTCCTACACCAAACATGATAGTTGACTACAAACCACCAATCACCGTCCACATTTTGCTTTACAATTTCATCCATCAATTTTTAAATTTACTACTCATCAACTTCAACCTTTGAGCTAGGCTTATTCAGCTTTATAATACACACATGCAGATATATGATAGTTTTTGCCTTATTTGGTATTCAATTTACAGCATGACTAATTTGATCAGCACTTTGTAATCTCTACTAACACGAACTTGGAACCAACGTAAACTAGATTATAAACACATCAAAGCAGCACGTAGTACATCCAAAATTCCAAACACATCAACATAAAAAATATATACATGTAATTATAATTTATAAACACGACGTGGTAAGTCTGTGGTACAACATGTTTCATGTCTGGTACTAAAGAATGCCAAGCTTCTAGTTTCCATCTTTCTTCTACAATGAGTGACTTCAAAGCATCACTTGCTACGAATTCCTATCTTTTGCATCTTGAGTTTGCCAAACAGTGAGTATATATATAAAACCATCTCTAACATTCAAACAATATATAGATCCTTTGATTCCCAATCACCTTTCTTGAGTAAAATTGAAAAATGGCAGTCCAAGCATTCTCCATTATCACAATCCTAATCCTTTTTACAGCATTTATGAGCTCACAAGCAACGCTCGACCCAAACTATTACGAGCACACGTGTCCTCAGGCCGAAAAGATCATAGCACAAACGATACTAAACGCTTCCATTCATGACCCCAAGGTCCCAGCTCGCATCCTTCGCATGTTCTTCCATGATTGTTTCATTCGGGTAAGCACAAGCGCGCCTTGCTCCTTTCGTTAATTTATGCTAGCTAGAAAACTTAATTTGGATCTCATTCATGGAGCATCTTGAAACTATAAATTTGGATTTCGATCTTGTAGGGATGTGACGCTTCTGTTCTACTGGATTCAACTCCTGGTAACAAAGCTGAGAAGGATGGACCTCCCAACATCTCCTTGAGAGCATTCTACGTCATCGATCAAGCCAAAGCTCTGCTCGAGAAAGCCTGTCCACACACTGTTTCTTGCGCGGATGTACTCGCCATCTCAGCTAGAGATGTAGTCACCATGGTAAATTTCTTGAACTAATTAATGTGAAAGAAAAACTTCTCACATGGAAAAATTGACAGATCGATAATATTGCCTAGTATATAAGCACTTGAGTTATGGACTTATGTAAAATAGGCCCATACTGCACATATGTGTATGAAATTGTCATGTCTAATGACAAGTTTTGACTTCATAATATAAACAATCACATTGTCCCAAGGTGTTGTAAATTAGGTTGTAAATTATCATGTCTAATGACAATTTATAGGTACAACTACTCAAGCTCTTCATAATATAAACAAATACACTAAAGGTGTTCCAAAGTTATAATAGCTGTAACATCAAACCTTTCCATAGATTTCACATGGTGCATTTCTTTGTGATGATGTTTTTTCTAATTAACCTTAGAGTGGAGGTCCATACTGGAGAGTGCTCAAGGGAAGAAAAGACGGGCGAGTGTCGAAAGCAAACGAAACCATCAACCTACCCTCTCCATCATTCAACACAACCCAACTACTCCAGAGCTTCGCCAACAGAGGATTGGGGATCAAGGATTTGGTTGCCTTATCGGGCGGCCACACCCTCGGATTCTCCCACTGTTCTTCCTTTAGATCCCGGATTCACAACTTCAGCCTCGCCCACCAAGTTGATCCCGCCATGAACGGTGACTTTGCCGCTGCCCTCAAGAGGAAGTGCCCTGTGCATAACAAGGATCACAGTGCAGGCCAGTTCTTGGACTCGACGTCGTCTAAGTTTGATAATGACTACTTCAAACGGCTGGTTGAGGGGAAGGGGGTGTTTGGATCGGACCAGGGGCTTTTTGGAGATACTAGGACTAGGATCCTGGTGGAATCATTTGCCAATGATGAGAGCTTCTTCTTCAGAGAGTTTGCAGCTTCGATGGTGAAGCTTGGGAATGTGGGAGTGGTTGAAGAAGGGGAGGTGAGAAGAGATTGCCGAGTTGTGAATTGATGAGGGTTATTATATGAATTTGATGAGTATATATGATATATCTATAATGTTGATTTGAGAAAGTCAGAAAGGAGAGAATAAACTGTTGGGTTTTTTTTTGAGGTTTTTTTTAACAGAGTGATTATTGTACAATTGTACTCTTTCTTCGTTAATGTACGTTTACTACAAAATAATGATAATAATGATTCTTGTTATCACGTAAATAATAGCTAAATCATAAACTTATTCAACTATGTATTTAATTTACAATCAAGTCACGGCGATTAAGTGGAAAAAAATGGAGACCGTCATCAGCCGCCTATAATAGACATGAATACACAACTTTCTGCTTTTAGACATTAAATTTGCTTATTTTTTTATTTTTTTTGAATAGGTAAGAATTAGGCAGACCAGGTCAGCCTAGGGCATCATTTCGGATGAGGGTTAGGACCCCTCCATGGTTTAGAATCTGATTGATACTACAATTGTGGTGTAGCTTTGCAATCAAATCAGCCACAGAATTGCATTATCGAGGTATATGTTTGGTAATGACCACCTCGAAAGACTGCAACATGACTAGAATATCGGCTATTAGCATGTCAATTGTCCAGGGGCTGGATCGACTGCCTTTAAGCGCATTGACTACAATTAGGCTATCACCTTCAATTTCTATGTATCGAAGATTCCTTCTATGAGCTTCACATATGGCCTCAAATAAACCCATACCTTCTGCTTGTTCTACTGTCCAGAAATCATTCTTCTTTGCATTCATGCTTATAATATTTCCAAATTGGTCTCTTATAATATGTGCAGCAGTTGCTTTTCCATTATTTTTTTTCGACCCATCGAAATTTATTTTTACGAACCCGTTTTGAGGTTTCTCCCATTTTCTTTTGCATTTTCTTGGTCTTACTTGTTGCACTCTGGACAACACATTTGCATCTTCATTAATATTCTTTGCTTTATTCCACCACATGATATGGTTTTGAACGAATTCCTCTACACTTCTACATGAGCCCGTATTGTCTTGATTAAAAACCACTTGGTTCCTCCAGAACCAGATTCCCCACCATGCAGTAAACAGGTGGCATAAAGTCCTTTGTGGTACTGTCTTTTTCAAGTTCTGAATAATTTGTGGCATAGTGTTGTGATTATTTGTTACGTCTCTTATAATGTCAGGAAACTGAGGGTCAATGGATTGTAGCTTTTGAAGAGTAAAGGGACATTTGAGGAAAAGATGCTCATTAGTCTCGGCTTGATGGCTGCATAATGGACATTCTGAAGTGACATCTATATGTCGTTGTATAAGGAGGTCTTTAGTAGGAAGACCTTTGATGCAAAATTTCCACATAAACATTTTTATTTTAGGCATTAGGTCAAGTTTCCAAATCCAGTTAAATTCCCAATCGTTCATATTTAGTTCATTTGATATCAAGGCAAAGGCGGATTGAGTCGAAAACCATCCATTCTTACTTGGATGCCAGTATAATCTATCTTGGATCTGATTTTTAGGAATTGTAATTGACAAGATTCGTTCGACCCAAGAACTGGGCAAGAATTTTCTTAGTTCATCTTCATCCCATTTTCTGTTATTATTTACAAATCCTATCCCATCTCACCATGGGCACATAGTCGCCTGGTTTGTTCCAAAAAAAATTCCGGTTTATGGAGTCAAGCTCATTTAGCATTTTTTCTGGTAACATGAAACTTTGCATAGTGTAGTACGGTTTTGTAGCTAATGTTGTTTTAATGAGAGTACTTCTTCCAATTTGAGATAACGAATTTGCTTTCCATAGGGATAAGTGGTTCTCCGATTTATGTATTAGTGGCTCAAACGTGTTCTTTGAAACTCTTGCGTTAATGATTGGGCATCCAAGATATTTGTCTAAAGCACTAGAGTTAGGAATATTTATCACTTGTTGGAGTGTTCTCCTAATGTGTGCAGGAATCCCTTTAGTTGTCTGGAAGACAGATTTATGGAAATTCACCTTTTGGCCAGATATGTCCGAATACTCGTCAAGGATTGATCGCACTTTGTTGAATGCAGTTGTCATGGCAGGTGCGAAAATAAGAATGTCATCTGCAAATGATAGAAAAGGCACTCTAGTTCCACCCCTCGTAATCGGGAATCCAACTGTGTTCGGTGTATCTAAACATTCTTTTTGCAGTCTTCTTGCCAAAATTTCTGCTCCTAGGATAAAAAGTAGAGGAGAGAGCGGATCCCCTTGACGAAGCCCTTTTTCTGGCATGAACACATCCGTTGGCTTATTGTTAACAAGTACAGAGAAAGATGCAGTTTTAACACATTCTTGTATCCACTTAATGAAAATAG
Organism: Fallopia convolvulus; assembly: GCA_964016875.1. NCBI lineage: Eukaryota > Viridiplantae > Streptophyta > Magnoliopsida > Caryophyllales > Polygonaceae > Fallopia > Fallopia convolvulus. The sequence continues at coordinate 33,555,089 of OZ024733.1, forward strand.
GACTAAATCCAAACTTTTGCAAGGTTCTAAATAAAAAAATCCAATCCACTTTGTCGTAAGCTTTCTCCATATCTAATTTGATTGCAGCCCATCCGGTCTTCCCTTTTCTTTGCCGAAAGGAATGGAATATTTCATGTGCTATAAGAACATTATCTTGTATGGCACGATTTGAAACAAACGCCCCTTGAAGAGGATGGATTAGTTTGGGCAAAACGAGTTTCAATCGTTCAACAATTATTTTGGCAATAATTTTATAGATTGTCGAACATAAACTTATGGGTCGATACTGGTTCATTGTCGACGGGTTATCACATTTTGGAATAAGAGTAATAATTTTATAGTTTGTTAAATTTGCTTATAACAAACTATAAGAAACTTACTCCGTATAATAATATAAGGCCTTTACAATAAATAATTAAACTATGCAGTAAATGAAGCGTTGGGAACTTTGCTCGTCCGTAGTGTTGTAATCGAACCGAGTCGAGCTTTGAGTTGCTCAAGCTCGGCTCGGTTAAAAATAGACGAGTTTGAGCTCGAATGCGAACTTGGTTCAAGCTTAAAATCTTGTTTGAGCTTGGTTCATTTAAATATTCACCGATCTCGAGCTTGTTCGCGAACCTCTCATTTAGTTTCTTTGTGAGAATAATTTCTAGAACAACTCGTTTACTTGATCAATTATACAAGCAAATGAAATATAAATTTAAACTACGTGGTTTGAGAAACACCACCAAAACTATGTAATTTAACATAAAATATATATTGCATATAATATAAATAGTATTACTTATTCATGAACATATAATATATTTTTTATGAGTGTATAATCGAGCAGGCTCATGAGCATATAATCGAGCTTGCTCATTAGTAAACGAGCCGAGTTATCTTGTGCTCAAGCTCAATTCATTTATCTTTCGAGCCTTAAAATTATGCTAAAGCTCGGTCATTTACAAACCGAGCCGAATACGAATAAGATTTAACCGAGACGAACATCGAATTTCTCACGAACGGCTATGTTCATTTACAGCCCTACTCGTCCGGTGAAAACCTCGGCGGCTCGGCCTATAAAAACAAGTACTATAAGACCAATAAAATAAGAATATGAAATTCCACATAGGTGACCTAGTGGTAGAAAGCTGGAGGGAATATTGGAAGATCTTAGGTTCAATCTCTGTCTTTATTTCTTTATTTAGATGGAAAATCAAGTTTCATCATCATAACAACTTAAAAGTTATCCTCAAGGCCACATTTCGGGCATTCCAAAGACGGGTCCATTTCGGACATTTTAAGCTGCAAACATGTAATGAATTAAATAATAATATTGAGAAATATCTTGTAAACTGAAATCATCTTTAATCTTACAACTAGAATGTTTACCAAGTGGGGCTGTAATAGAGATACTAAGTTTGAATGTCCTACTAAAAATAGATCACACAACACAATATTTAATTACAAAAATTTATGCAGAGTTAGGGTGCCCACTTTGAATGTATTGTCGATTACACGAAGTGTAATACGTTCAAATCCCCCATGCCTTAAACGCAAATTACACGCAGAGTTAGGGTGCCCACTTGATTTGTATATTCTTATACCCATACATTCGTATTATGAGGGTCTACCCTTTCGAACATACTCCTTATTATTTTTTTTGATAAGGAAAGAAATTAGGGTGCCCACTAACACGCTAGTGGTCGCCCTAGGGCATCCTGACGGACATACTCCTTATTTATGCATAGAAACAGAACAAGCATAAAAAATAAAAAGCAAAAGTAAAAACGAAAATAAAAAAATAAAAGAAAAAAAATAATAAAAAAGGATTTTTTGCAGTTATTTCTTATTAAAAAAACAAAAAGAGTACAAAAAGATTGTTTTAAAGATATGCAAAAAATTAGGAGCAACTCTTAAGGATAGAACTTCTTCAGATTTTCCTTCCCATTCATGTCTTTGACGGTATATGCCCCTAAATTGAGTGTTGATGTGATCTGATAAGGCCCTTCCCAGTTGGGACCGAGCTTACCACTGATGGGAACCTGCACATTAGCCATGACTCGTCGAGGTACGAAGTCGTAAACTAAAAAAGCTCTATGCTTTACCTGTAGGGCAACGGTGCACTTTGCTTCCCTACTAGGTTGTTAAGCATATTGTTACAGCCTCTCATTGTAATAATCAAGCATTCTTTCGATTTAGAGTTTTGTTAACTAGTTAATTTTATATTTTAATTAAAGACTAATTTTATTAAATAATTTCTATGGTTTGACATTAGGCTTTAGATAAAACTATTTTGTTAAATAATTATAAAATTATTAGTTTAATCTTGTACATATATATACACATATACGTATATACTTATACATATACATATATGTATACATATTTAATATTACATATATAATTATGTTATCCACCTTGTTAATTAAGTAATTATGTGCGCCCATGTGCATCCCATTATCACGAATCAACTAATGATGATGTTATTTTGTCAAGTTAGATGTTTGTAAATATGTGTTGGTGTTTAGGGGATCAGTAATATGGGTTATATTGTAGATGTCTGGTGCATGCTTGGTTTGTTTTTACTTTTTTCATGAGATATAAGTTGGATGTTTTCTTAATTTTCTCGTCATGCCTTTGTTGGAAGGTCTTACGTGTGAGATTGTTGATAGGTTAGCCTAAGTGGACCCAAGTGAGGTCAACAACCAAGTGACATTCTAGTACTTAAAACCAAGGCGTTACAGATTGGTATCAAAGCAAGGTTGACAACAAGGTCGGGCACAAAGAACCTAACAATAAAAGCTTGAAAGATCCAACTTAAACAAAAACTCATACCAAGTTTTCCTTTTTTAAAACGCTTTTCAAATAAAAGTTGGACATATTGCATAGTCGGGTAGAAAGATACGTCGAGAAGCAACCTTCGAATGATAAGAAATCATGTAAGTATTTTCTTATGTGCTTTGTTTAACAATTGTTTAGGCTTAATAATAGTAGTATTCGTAGATTAGTTATGGCACCGTCGAAGAGCACTACTAATTCTATTAGAGGAAGAGGAGTTTGATGTTAATCTTGGAGAAAGAAAGAGAAAGAAGACAACGTTAATATTCTTGAAGAAAGAAGGATGTACCACTCAGTTTTAATAGATGGCACAAAACCACTAGTTAGTTGTTTTACTTGTGGGAGAACAAGACACCATTCAAAATTTTGTTTTACTAAGGGATTATCTTCTTCCTAGGGATCATCTCCAAGGACTGGAAACTTTGGGGCTCGTCGCCCTATACTGTCTCAGCAATATCCGCCACCCGCTCCGAGTCGTGGTAGAGGTCGTGGAAATATTGTCACTAACTCGGGTTTCTGTAGGATTGTTAGTACTTAACCGAGTCGGCGACTTCTGCGAAGTCGTCGACTTTGAGTAATAAAGCAACAGAATAATTAGACAGTAAAACGAACGTTACCAATAGCCAATGACAAGCGATGTATAGTGGAAACTCCTTATAAACCAACTAGTTTACTTGGAGAAAAACCACTCCCTTCCAAGTTTATCACTTGGTCGGATTTCAAGAGTCCTTAGACTCGCTCTATTGATTTCTTGAGTGATTACAAAGCTCTCTCGTGTACAAGAATGAATCCCACACCCTTGAACCACGCTCTACCTTTGCACTCACACTCTAAATTTCACGCTATGCCTAAGATCTCTTGACACACCACTTGTACGAGTCACACGGACAAGTATTCTCTTCTTTTCTTACACACAATGTTGAATTGACGCTCAAGTTGCTTGCAAATAGTCTAAACACTAGGGTATTTAAAATAAGGTAAGAGAGATCTCGTGTATATTATTTCCCATTCGATTAGGAAAACAATATACACTTAATCTTTTACAAATCTTTCCAAATATACAATTATGCATACTAAAATATTCTAGGAGAATCAAATTATCTTTATCTTGATTTTAGCACTCTTTTGTGATGATCTTCTCCTAAATTAGAACGACGCAACTGTCTTCAATTATACGCACATAAGCTGTGCGTTCCTTCCATAAATAGATCGCTTCGCCAGCTGGTCATGTCAGTGACTTTGCCAAGTCGCCGACTCGACTTGCAAACTCAGGGTCACTGACTCTGGAACCATCAAAACTCAATCTTCCATCTTCTAACAGTTTCACTCAACCCCGAGTGTTTGAGATGAAGAGAAATGATGGTTTAAATACGCCTAATGCTAAATGTACAATTTGGATTCTTTCTAAACCCGTACACATTCAGTTTGATACTGGTGCTACGCATTCATTTATGTCATCTAAATATGCACATAGATTACAATTGATGTGTAGTATGCCTCTTTCCTTGTTAGATTTCCAGATGGTAGTAAGATTAGTGGTGATGGCGAAATTATGCAGTGCCCGAAATGGACTTGTCTTTGGAATGCCCTTGGTTCTTGTGCATACTCGAGGGATTGTAAGGCGCGACATTCAACTTCAGGGCATTGTGAGCGTTAGTTGAGGGGTCACCACTCGTGACAAAGGGGTCACACTCGTGAAGGAGAGATGGAAAGTTGAGATGGGAGGTCATGAGTCATCATTGAAGGCGTCCTAAAGAGAAAGAGCCTTCACTTATAGCCTCTTTGTGAACTATTCAATTATTGTGATAAGATAATGAACATTCATGGGTGCTTGTGGAAAGGGATCAGTGCGCAAAGGGCATGCGCTTGACTGTGCGTGTATGTCTTCAGTTTACCTATTCTTTAGTTTTGCAAATTTCTATCACTTTTCGCATTTCTTCACGTAGCTTTCTACATCTATTTGCATGTAGGGACACTAGTACCCCTAAGTTATCGCTCTAAACTCTAAAATGCACCCTCCAACATGCATTCCGCAAATTCCCTCGGTGATTTCGTACAATAGAGGCTCCACTTTGGTTTGTACAATAGAGGAACGACCTTGTGAATGATCGTCCATAATTTTTTTTCTTAAGGATAGCCTGAACAAATTGGCTCTGTAACGCACCTTCTATGCCTATCATGTCGAGAGGTAGGATTTTCCAGTCTAAGTACTTGATAATGGGGTTTGCCATCCAAAATCTTATATTCTTCCTTCTTCAAAAACCATCAGCTCGCACGCACAAAGATCTCCACTTGGATCGCATGTCTTGTCTTGTTCCTTGATAATGATGCCAAGGTGCTAAGGCATCTACATAGTTATTTTGTTCCCTAGGTCATTGTTTTAATTCAAAATGATCGAATTCTTCCAACATATTATTGGCCTTAGCCATGTAATCTAGCATTCGAGGCCACTTAGCCTCGTATTGCCCCAACACTTGATTCACAATCAGTTGTGAGTCTGACATAATGAGTAGGTTGGTATCTCATAGGTTTGCTGGATTTTCAAGACCAAAAGTCAATGCTTCATACTCTGTCTCATTTTTATTTGTCTCCTTTCTCAAAGAAGGAATTTAAAAATAAGTGATATCGAATAGAGACATCCTTTAATATTTAAATACAAATATTTATTTATAAAATAGGGGCTATTACAAATATTATATAGGATATATTTATTAAGGAATTGATTATTATGTAATTAAAGGAACTGAATAAACATGAAATCATGTTATAAGTACGTACATACTATGTAGTACTTAATTAACGGTTGACTAGTAATTAATTAGAATTTAGGACCCACTTGTAGAATTCATGAATATTTCCTTGTCTGAAGATTCCATCCTTTTTTGTTGTCCATTCACACAAGTACCCGCACTTGCTCGTACTATATTTAAAGGCATACCATTGAACATGGCCTTGGACACTCGACGCGAAGCATTCAAACTGGGTTTGCCCAGATATGTCAACACCAAACTTAAACTCGTAACTTTGTCCGTCTGCCAGCACCTGATTACCTAAATCATCGTCTAATGATTTGCAATGGACAATAACTTTGGACCCGTCTCCCATGTTATTCCTAATAATAACATGTATTTTTTGAGAATTAATCCCAAAAACATTGAGATTCGTCGAGCAAGTGGTTTTCATTGTTATGCAAATGAGTGCATAAACAAGGACTAAACTCAAGTATGCTTTCATGTCTACTATCCCACTCGTGCTTAATTTGAAAAGAAAAAAGTGTAACCAATGTATGCAAGTACAAGGAAGAGCTTGTTATCTTTACAAGAAACTTCATTTGCTATATATAGCACTAACAGGTACCTAAGATTTAAGTTATGTATGCATGGATGATTTTTTTGGAAGATTTATCTTTTTCATATGCTAACAAATCATATAGGATTAATTTATGAAGAAAAAGTAATAATCAATTTCATTGAAATCTTGCATGGAGATGAGGATGTATAGTTTTTAGGAAAATATCTTTTGTCATTACTATTATGATTTGATCGTGCATTTGAATGATTTCCTCTACTCTAATTAATTCTCTTTCAATGACATTCAAATACAACAATGAGATTCAAGCTGCAAACATGTAATGAATTAAATAATAATATTGAGAAATATCTTGTATACTGAAATCATCTTTAATCTTAAATCTCGAATGTTTACCGAGTGCGGCTGAAATAGAAATACTTTGAATCGTATTGTCGATTGCACGAAGCGCAATACGTTCAAATCCCCCATGCCTTAATCGCAAGTATACACGCGGAGTTAAGGTGCCCACTTGATTTGCATATTCTTATACCCATACATTCGTATTATGAGGGTCTACCCTTTCGAACATACTCCTTATTTATGCATAGAAACAAAACAAACACAAAAAATAAAAAGCAAAAATAAAAACTAAACTAAAAAAACTAAAACGAAAAAGAAAAATAATAAAAAAAAATAAATTTTGGCATGTATTTATTATTAAAAATAAAAAGAGTACTAAAAGATCTTATATATACATATAAGAATAGGTTGTTGCCTCATTTATTGCTTCATTAATCTAGCTTTCCCCCCCCCCCCCACACACATATATAAGGTACTACATTTCTTGACTACAAAATAAATCACATAGCTCATTGGTTGTACGCATTATAAGGATGTAAATCAACAAAAGATCAAACCTCAATAAAAGCATTTTTTGCCAATAACATAACACAAACATCAACGATCCCTATAATCATAAATTTATTTTATATTTATATTTATATGGTTTTCCTTTATTGTACTACCAATAAAAAATGAATAATCTTCGTTAGAAATTTGAATAATCTTATTCTCTCACAGTTATGTTAAGTTATATATTAATTTTTTTTATCACACTTAAGTTATTATTACTTATCATTCTTATGTATTGTATGTTACTTCCAAAGGAAATAATAAATTCTCCCTTATTTTAAAATGTGCAACTCAGAAAGTGATAAAATATATTTATTTACAATCTTATCTATAATACTATAAGACATTCATTAGAAAAATGAATAATCTTTTTCTCTCATAGTTTTGTTAAGTTATATATTATTTTTTTTAAAATTTGCATTCGTTAATTGAAATGATATTTCATAATACATGCACGATATATTCCATATATAAGACAATAAATAATCTGACATTTTATTCCAAACTAAATAAAAAAATCAAAGTCAATACATAAATGAGATATTTTATTTCAAATAAAATGACACTTCATAATACGTACATACACTTTATATATAAGACTAATTAATCTGACATTTTATTACAAAGTAAATGCATAAGACAAAATCAATAATCTTCTATCTATCGATCTATATCTATAAAACTATAAACTAAAAAAATTGACAATCCTCATATACTTTATAAGATGTTTCATAATTTCATTACAAACATACATATACAAATTAATAAGATCTATACATCTATAAATACAATCACATATAATTACCCTATATATATATATTGTTATGTATACCATTCTTGAAATACTATTTATTTGACGGCTTAAAACATATATAGCCCCCTGTACTTGTGCAAATTTGTCATTTAGACACCTCACCTTTGGTTTGGACCTATTGGACACTTAAACTTAACAATTTGAACCTATTAAACACCTGGTCAAAGAAAATAACGTTGAGTGTACTACACACGTGCGCTGAGGTGTAAAGAATCAGTTCTATATAATGCCACATGTATGCCATGTGTCAAATATCATTTAAAATTTAAAGGTGAATAAAATATTTTATTAATTTCTTAACAAAATTAGTTTATTAAAATAAAAAATAGAAAAAGGCTTAAGAAAGAATTGTCGATGGTGTTTGTCCACGAATTGGTGCGGCCCGTCAGCCCGATTCTCCACCACCAAGTTGGCCACCAGGAGGTTGACCTGAACCAGGAACACGTCCTGTATCCCCTCGTCGAGCCTGCAGAACCTAGCGAAGTCGGGCATGGGAATCTCCATTTCAGATCCACTTCATCGGATCTGGCTCCGTCGAAGTCGGGCATGGCTCCGTCGGATTTGGAACGTCCCGTCACCAGATTCATCGGATCTGGAACGCCGTCCCCTTCGTCGGATCTGGAACGGGGAGTGTGGATTTGGAATGTCGTCCCTTTCGTCGGATCTGGCACGTCCCGTCATCAGCTCCGTTGGAGCGTCGTCCCCTTCGTTGGATCTGGAACGGAAAGGATTTATGGAAGAAAGGATTTAATTAAGGGGGCCGCCCTCCGCCGCCGAGTTCCAAGAGGCCGCCGGATGCGTTTGGAAGAAATGATTTATGGAAGAAGATGAATAGGAAGAAAGAACAAAAAAGAAAAAGGAAAAGATAAAAAAAAATTGCTATTTAATTAAAGGGTTTTGTTTTTTTTCTACCAAAAAAAAAGGGTTTTTTTTTTATATTAATTCCATGTCAGCTATAATAAGGGGTTCACTCGCTCAGTTGAGTTTGGCTTACACGCACATTGCCACATCAGCGACCAGGTGTTTAATAGGCTCGAATTGTTAAGTTTAAGTGTCCAATAGGTCCAAACCAAAGGTGAGGTGTCTAAATGACAAATTTGCACAAGTACAGGGGGCTATATATGTTTTAAGCCTTTATTTGACATATATGAGACCTTTTACATTCCGGTAAATTAAAGGGATCATTTAGTTCAATTTATAATAATCTTAATTTTCAAAAACATGTAGAAACATACAACTTCATAACTGTTATAATAACTCTAACCATTACTCTAAAATTGACCATTAATTTAATGTTATTATACAAATTCGTAACGACCATGATAACTGTTACCATTACTCTAAATTCGACCAATAATGTAATGTATTAGTAATATCCTAATTTACTAATTCCTCCATGTCCCCTGCTATATATATACTATGAGATAGTCATGAAGTTTTAATCAACCGTGAAGGTCTTTTTATTTCTTCTTTTTTGTCCATTATATTCTTCATGTTTTAGATTGAATATGTATTTTTTAATGGTATTTATGGTTCAAAAGTTTAGTTTGAATCATCTTGTTACTACATAAAGGTAACATAACAATGAAAAAAAACATCAACATATTTTTACAGAAAACTTAAAAGCCTCAACAACTCTCAACATAACTAAATAAGCAAGGAAAATGACATATTTTTACGAAAAAATGACATAACTAAAAATGTAAGAAAAACCTCAACATATTTTTACGAAAAAGTTCACCCGTGCGTATGCACGGGCATCATCACTAGTTGTTTTAAAGATATGCAAAAAATTAGGAGCAACTCTTAAGGATATAACTTCTTCAGATTGGCCAAATTCAAAGCCCGAGGATTTTCCTTCCAGTTCATGTCTTTGACGGTATATACCCCTAAATTGAGTGTTGTTGTGATCAGATAAGGCCCTTCCCAATTGGGACCGAACTTACCACCGATTGGAACCTGCACATTGCCCATGACTCGTCGAGGTACGAAGTCGTAAACTCAAAAAGCTCTATGCTTTACCAGTAGTGCAACAGTGCATTTTGCATCCCTACTAGGTTGCTAAGCATATTGTTACAGCCTCTCATTGTAATACTAAAGTATTCTTTCAGTTTTATGTTTTGTTAACTAGTTAATTTTCTATTTTAATTAAAGACTAATTTCATTAAATAATTCCTATAGTTTAAACATAGGCTTTAGATAAAACTATTTTGTTAAATCATTATAAGATTATTAGTTTAATCTTGTACGTATATATACACATATACTTATGCATACACATATATGTATATATACACTTATACATATACATATATGAATACATATTTAATATTATACATATAATTATGTTATCCACCTTGTTAATTATGTAATTATGTGCGCCCTCGTGCACATATCCCATTATCACGAATCAACTGATGATGATGTTATTTTTTCAAGTTAGATGTTTGTAAATATGTGTTGGTGTTTAGGGTATCAGTAATATGGGTTATATGTCTGGTGCATGCATGGTTTGTTTTTACTTTTTTATGAGATATAAGTTGGATGCTTTCTTAATTTTCTCGTCGTGCCTTTGGGCTTGCTATAGTTTACTTAAGGAAAAGCAATTTTTGGAAAAAAGAATGTTTTTCACATTTTTCAACACAAAAATACAACAATCATTCACGTAATTCGAGATAAAAAAAAAAGCATACTTTTTCCCAAAAATTACTTCCAAATAAGTAAATGTAGCAAGCCCTTTGTTGGAAGGTCCTACGTGTGAGATTGTTGATAGGTTAGCCTAAGTGGACCCAAGTGAGGTCAAAAACCAAGTGAAATTCTAGTACTTAAAACCAAGGTGTTACAGATTGGTATCAAAACAAGGTTGACAACAAGATCGGGCACAAAGAACCTAACAATAAAAGCTTGAAAGATCCAACTTAAACAAAATATCATACCAAGTTTTCCTTTTTTTTAAACGCTTTTCAAATAAAAGTGGGACATATTGCATAGTCGGGTAGAAAGATACGTCGAGAAGCAACCGTCGAATGATAAGAAATCCTGTAAGTATTTTCTTATGTGCTTTGTTTAGCAATGTTTAGGCTTAATAATAGTAGTATTCGTAGATTAGTTATGGCACCGTCGAAGAATACTGCTAATTCTATTAGAGGAAGAGGAGTATGATGCTTAATCTTGGAGAAAGAAAGAGACAAAAGACAACGTCAATATTCTTTAAGAAAGAAGGGCGTACCACTCAGTTTTAAGGGACAAAACCACTAGTTAGCTGTTTTACTTGTGGAAGAACAAAACACCATTCAAAATTTTGTTTTACTAAGGGATTATCTTCTTCCTAGGGATCATCTCCAAGGACTGGGAACTTTGGGGCTCGTCGCCCTATACTGTCTCAGCAATATCCACCACCCGCTCCGAGTCGTGGTAGAGGTCGTGGAAATGTTGTCACTAACTCGGGTTTCACTCAACCCCGAGTGTTTGTGATTAAGAGAAATGATGGTTTAAATATTCCTACTGCTAAATGTACAATTTGGATTCTTTCTAAACCCGTACACATTCAGTTTGATACTGGTGCTACGCATTCATTTATGTCATCTAAATATGCACATAGATTGCAATTGATATGTAGTATGCCTCTTTCCTTGTTAGATTTCCAGATGGTAGTAAGATTATTGGTGATGACGAAATTATGCAATGCCCGAAATGGACCCGTCTTTGGAATGCCCTTGAGGGAATATTGGAAGATCTTAGGTTCAATCTTTGTCTTTTTTTCTTTATTTAAATGGAAAATCAAGTCTCATCATCATCATCATAACAACTTAAAAGTTATCCTCAAGGCCACATAAATGTCATAGTATTTATTACAAATTTATGTATAATATAAATTTAGGTGATAAAAATTCAAAAAATCATCTATAACATAGTGGTAATGGTGCTTCTTAATAACCCATTGGTCTTAAGTTCAAATCTTCTTGGGAGCATTTTATTTTGCCAAATTATTTTCTTACTTCTAGAAAATTTATATATACTACCTTTTGCATTTGAACTAAATGTACATGAGTGACCAACTTTTGTCATCCGTATATAAAAACACCATAATATAGAAAACTTTTCTATGTTAAATTCAACACATACATTACACTCATTATGGTTGCTATATTACACACCTCATGAAAATAAATATGTCCAACTCCTCAAATTCTAACACCTATTGAAAATAAATATACCCAACTCCTCAAATTTTAATATATATATATATATATATGTGATTGAGATCGGGTGAGGAGGGTTGTTACCGTACATAATTAGGAGAATCCTCTACCGTTAGATTTGACTTTTTAAAGGGAAGAGATTAATTGCTAATTCTCATTTTAAAAAATTGGATAAATCATGTTACGTAATTATAGGGATCTGACAGTTTTATTGAGGGAAAAAAGATATATCATTGATATACTTGCTCATTCATTTGTGAGTATCGTGATAACTACTGATATCATTCTATTTCTCCATATCACAAAAACAGACTGTTATGGCAGACGATAATCCTATTTCTCCGAAAATGATTCAGATTAATTCGAGCATTACTCTAGTTTAGGGTTTTTTCTAATGCTATACTACTCCTTTACTAACTAGGTTAGGGTTCTTCAATGGCGTTTTTTTTTCTGCAGCATATGTGCGTGAAATGTCCGTTCATTTTTTTTTTTGTTCATTGTTTGTTATATATTTGTTCTTTTGGTATCATATAATTGTTCATTTAAACAATTCCATAATATCCAATTTACTTGTTCATGATTTATGAAATAGATGTTCATTTATGCATACTACTCTTTTATTAACTAGGTTAGGGTTCTTCTATGGGCATATGTGATTGAAATATCCGTTCATATTTTTGTTGTTCATTGCTTGTTGTATATTTGTTCTTTTGGTATCTTATAATTGTTTATTTGAACAATTCCATAATATCCAGTTTATTTGTTCATGATTTATTAACTAGATCTTCATTTATGCATACTACTCCTTTACTAAATAGGTTAGGTTTCTTTTATGGCGTTATTTTTTTTTGCAATATATGTGCTTGAAATGTCCGTTCATATTTTTCTTGTTCATGCTTTGTTATATATTTGTTCTTTTGGTATCATATAACTGTTCATTTGAACAATTCCATAAAATTCAATTTATTTGTTCATGATTTATTAAATAGATGTTCATTTATGTGTACTACTTGTTCATTACATCGTTCATGAATGTAATGAACAAAGAGACATGAATGTGCTTACGAGCTTTGAACGAAACCGATAATGGAGCAATCAATTAGGTCCGAGAATGTGATGTTGGAGGAGCCCCAGAGCAAGAAAGTGATTTTGGCTACGGGCTCTAAAAAATCGAAAATATTAGGGTATTAGAATATTTGGTAAAGATAATAAAAATCAAATCCCGTAATTTACGTTGTTACCAAAACTAATTATTTTTAGATTTTTATTATATCTCAATGAACAACTTCTCCCTTAATCTTAATCTTTAAAAAGTCATATCTAACGGTAGAGGATTCTCCTAATTATATACGGTAACAACCCTCCTCACCTGATCTTAATCATATATATATATATATATATATATATATCCAACTCCTCAAATTCTAACACCTTAGGAAAATAAATATACTAAACTCCTCAAATTCTAATAATACATACATGATACATTGATTGGTCATCTTATCCATTTAAAGTAAAATATAAACACAAAGCTTTTGGGTTCCAACTTATGCCACTATATATATTGAAGTCCCAATTGATACATCCACCAACTTTCATTCTCTCTTTCACGCCCAAGAAAAAGACTAATAGAGATATATACAATGTCATCCCCTTACAATATTTTGGTAAGGCTTTGGATCTTTACATATGTCCATTACCCCATACACGTTATCCTTCAATTTTTCATCATATTATATGTCATATACCAACGAAATCATATTTAATAAACACACATGAATAAGAGGAAACCTATTGTTCCCATGACCAATTGGGTGAAGGTACTATTGTTCACATTAGCTTTCTCTAACATATGTCTATATATGTTTATTAATGTGTTAATAAGGAAATGTTATCTAATGTATGACTTGGAGCAATATTTTACATTTCTTTGTTCATATCGTACAAGAAGGGAATATCTATACCCTGAAGAACTTTACTATTGACCCAAAAAAATAAATTTATCAATTTGTAAAAATAATCTTCATATTGGTTTAAAAGCCAAACTCTCATCATTACTTCCTTTTATCCAAATTATTCAATTCTGACCTTTAAATTTCTTTTATAAAATATTTTGAATTAATGTCATACAAAAATCTCACATTATATTTCTAACTAACAAAATATACGTATAAATTTTGACCCATGCAACGCATGGGATTAGCAACCTAGTTTCTTATTAGGGAAATTCCTTTTGGTACCCCTGTGGTTTTGACTTTTCCTTTTGGTGCCCAAAAAAAATTCTTATTCCTTTTGGTACCCTCCTACTTTTAATATTTTCCTTTTCGTAGCCAAAATAGGCACAAATCTCAAATTCCGTCCAAATTTTACATTTGCCGTCAAAAAATATTAAAAAAAATAAAACTAAAATATGGGCTACAGAAAGTTCTTCAAGCTTGACCAAAACTCAATTTTTTCTTGACCATTGGGCGACAGAACTCAAGAAGACCAACGAGCACAAGAGCCACGCACAAGGACGCCTGCCGGTGATGCCGAGGCCGAGAACCACACGTGATGAGGTCGGATTTCGATTCCGGCGAGGAGGGTGCGAAAATCAGGTGCTAATCAGGCATTTGTCTTCAACCTCCCATGGCCATTAGAGGGGCGTCGGGGCATCGCGTCGGTTCAATTCTATTCGATTGTGCGAGTTAATGGGGAATGTGAAGAGATCGAAGGGCAATCGTTCCATTTCTAATCAAATTAAATCTTTTGGATTAAATCTGGAATTGCCTAGGGTTCTCAATTTGGGACTATAAGAGGGGCTTCGGGTTTATTTATTTCTCACATCAATTTTCCTCAGATCTCTCAATTAGATATTGGGTCATTTTCATTCGGGTCTTTACTTGGAATGGGTCATCGGAGGTTGCTGCTGGCAAGCTTGCCGGAGGTCGAGTCCGTTGCTGCTGAACCGGAATCAGGTATGGAGCGGGTTGGTGCAGGAGCGGGCTGGTGTCGCCGTCGGCCGTGCACTGTCGTTGCCGCCACTGATGGCTTCTTCCTTGTGCTGCGTTCAATTTTTTTTCTTAATGTACTAATGATGTTGGTAGTCTGTTGATTGTAAGCAGATTATTAATACTAGCTATAATAACCTTTTGTTTGTTTGTTTTGATCAATTCCTCTCAATTAGATAGAGACCTTTATTTATTTTTAATATTTTTTTACGGCAAGTGTAAAATTTGGACGGAATTTGTGATTTGGGCCTATTTTGGTTATGGAAAGGAAAATGTTAAAAGTAGGAGGGTACCAAAAGAAATAAAAAAAAAATTTTGGGCACCAAAAGGAAAAGCCAAAACCATAGGGGCACCAAAAGGAATTTCCCTTCTTATTAATAGGGTGAGTCGATCGGTGTAAATTTATTTTAATACCAATGCTCAAATTTGACGTAAAATAAGGCTAATTCTTGTGCACACAAAAAAAAGTGTCCTGTGCACACGGAAAATCACTCTTCATGAAGAGTGAGTTCTATGGATACCCGGTGGACAAAATGTATCACGCTTTGTGAAGTGTCGCTCTTCATTAGGGGTGCTCAATGGGTCGTCCCGACCTGATTTGCGGGTTGCGGGTTGACCCGCAAAAATTATTAACTCGCGACCCGACCCATTGGCGGCAGGTTTTGCGAGTCGGGTCGCGGGTCAACCCATTTAACAAAGGCAACTCTGGATGTTCCACAACTAGGGATGCTAAATGGGCCGACCCGACACGACCCGCAAGTAATATAATAATTTTTTTTACTCTTTAATGAAATAATATAATATTTTTTAAAAATAAATTTGCGGGTTGGGTCGACCCGTTGAGCACCCCTACCTATGAGACATTAAAAGTTGCCTTTATGTGTGTCAAATGGGTCGACCCGCGACCTGATCCGCAAAACCCGCGGATCAATAAATTTTTTAGCGGATCAACTTGCGACTCGCAAGTCAGGTCGGGTCAACCAATTGAGCACCCCTAATGAAAAGCCACACTTCACGAAACGTGATACCTTTTGTCCACCGAATATCCATAGAACTCACTCTTCATGAAGAGTGAATTTTCGTGTGCACCGGGCACTTTTTATTGTGTGACTAAGATTTTTCGTAAAATAATAGTTACTTACCTGATGTTAAATAAGCTGAGTAAAGGGCATTGGACAAAATTTAGGTAAAGTACTAGAATTACAATAAGAAAAAAGGTAGTATTGAGATTTATCCTTCCATATCACAGCTAGTTGAGGTGTCCATAAAAAACCGAACCGAAAAATCATAAAACGATTATTTTTTAGGTTAACGAAAACGATTTTTTTGAAATTTTTGTTTGGTTAACCGAACCGAAAATATTTTCGATTTATCGGTTTGGTTTCAGTTCATGACTTTACACATAACGGTTAACCGAAATTATATTAATATTTTTTCAAATATTAGTTATCTTTGATTTATTTAGTGGTTAAATTCTATGATCTTAAAGGTGTTAGTCTAGTTTAAGTCTTTCCATATTCAATTTTAACAATTTACACACTACTTTTTCACTTCTCATTGATATAAGTCGCTTATTAAATTTGATGGGATAAAAATTAATACACACAATATAGTATATACTCTCGATATTTGTTTACAACAACCAAAACAATATGATTTAAGTACATCATTAAAAAAAAGCCTTGCTTGATCACTTTTTTTATTCAAATTTTTATTATGAGAAATTAGTACCCCATGCCCCACTTTGTAAATCTGTTTATAAAAATGCCTTATAATTTCTAATGTTACATGAATGCCCCGAAAAATAGCACATGTGCCCAAAAAAATAGCAAAATTGTCCAAAATCATGTCCTTTCCTTTTTTAGAAAAATATTAAAATAATTCATTTATTTGTAAATTTAAATTAAGAAAATTATTATAAGTTTAAATTTTAAAATGATTTCTACTAATTAAAAAAAAGATTTAAAAAAAGTAAATTAAATTAAGAGGAATGGAATGAGCAGATCAAAAACAAAACCCTCGTCTTCTTCTTTTTGGAGCCAGAGTCTTGAGACCTCGCCAATATTCTTCTCTCGTCGAGCTGACGCCGTCCCTCTTGTCGAGCCAACGTCGTCTCTCTCGAGCCAACATTATCTTTTTAATATCCCTTATATTTCTCATTTAAAGGAAACAAAATATTTCGTACCAAATCTAATCTGTTTAATTGCAATTTCCTTTTCGTTTTTAAGTACGTGACTGGATCATATAGATGTACGACAGTAGAATAGACAAGCATGACAGTATAAGATGATTATGTGGACCATATTTCCGTCTATATCTAGCTCGAGTATACTTTGATGGAAATCTCAACCAACTAGTATCTTTTCCATTCGTTATTATTGTTTCCATTAATATTGGTATTTTTAAGATTGTTATCTTTCTAATATCCGTTATATTTCTAATTTAAAGGAAATAAAATATTTCGTAACAAATCTAATGCATTTTCAATTTCCTTTTCCTTTTTAAGTACGTGACAGGATCATAGAGAGGTATGACAGTAGAATAAGCAAGCATGTCAGTATAAAATCTAGCCCAAGTAGAATTTGACGGAAATCTCAACAAACTAGTATCTTTGCCATATCTTTGACTTTTCTTTTTTCCTTTTTGCCTCCTTATTTTCCGTAAACACTTTAATATCATAACCAATAGATCATTTAAAAATATCTTTTCACATGACTTTTATTTATTTATTTTTCCATTTTCGTTTTCTGATTCTAATTATTTCAATTTAATAATTCATTTCTATAAAACATTACAAATTTAAATTCAAATAATTATACAATAAAATAATGAAAAATAAAATTGCATAAATGCCAAAAATGCATGATTTGCAATTTCTTATAATATGGGGTACTTTTGCAAACTTTTTTTGTACATGGGGTACCCCTGCAAATCCGCCTTTTATTATTTTAGTCTTAATTATTTAAGGTAAAATTACATAGACGAATATCGGTTAATAGAGAAAATTGAACCGAAAAATTGGTTAACCGAACTACGGTTAACCGGTATTCACGGTTCGGTTTCGATTCATGATTTTAACTAACCGAAATCATGGTTAACCGAACTTCAATTAACCGAAATCTCGGTTAACCGGGTTTGGACACCCCTACCAGCTAGTATTGACATGTATTATCTAAAGACTAATTCGAAGCACCCAAGCCAGAATTTCAAGGCGCCCAAAGATTTTAGTCGGTCGACTCGACCGACGAGCCACACGTCAGTCGAGGTGACATACAACTTTAATTTTAAAAAAAAACACGCTATCCGCAATTGCAGATAGCCTCAACGGATCTATTTGGCCTCAAAGAGCACCGGGTAGGGCTATATATAGCCCCCTCCTCTTCCCAATTTTAATTACCCGTCGGTGGAAAAAAAGAGAGTGAAAAACAAAAGTGGACAAAATTAAGAGGGAAAAAAAGAGTGAAAAAATGTTTAAGTTTTTGGGGGAGGAAAATCTAAGAGTAAAAGTCATTCGAAAACGCCACCGTTATCATCTTCGTCGCAGATAGATTTGAATCAGAAGGGGAACATCGAGGCTACAGAAGCTAACGTTGAGCATGAGGAGATTCCGATCCAACCAACGACTCCAAATTACTCTACTTTTGAGTTTGACTTCACATATCAGGGAACCATATCACCTAGCGGGGGGCTTGATTTAGGTATGTAATTTAGTAATTTACGATTTGAATCATCAATTTTACGTCGGATTATATATCATAATAATATGTTAGAATTGTCATAATTTTATTTATTAGTATTTTAACTTGAATTATTATTCATTTACGTCATTAGAATTTTCATAATTTTATTTCATAGTATTTTAATTATTAAAAGATTACAATATTTAATACATTATATATGATAGCGGTCACACTATATTTATGTAGACACACTTATGAACGATCTCCAATATTTGGAGTGGTATACGTAGACCTGGGTTCCGGTTCAGATGAACTGACGAACCACCGGTTCAGAAACCGGTGGGAAACCGGCTGGAACCGGAACCTGAACTGCCGGGTCCGGTTCGTCCACCCCTGGAACCGGAGAACCGACGGTTTTGGAACCGGGAACCGGCGGTTCCAAACCGGGTGGAACTGCCAGTTCCACTAATAAAAAAATTAAAATAGTGTAACTGCGGTCGCGGTTTAGCTAACCGCGACCGCGAGATGAAAAGCACGGTCACGGCCCATTGGGGGCTAAATTCCTTTATGTAATTTTTTTACTAAAGAAAAAATCCTGGCGAAGCCAGAATTTTTTTTTATTTTTTATAAAATATACAAAAAAATTATATTTTTCTGTATATATAAAAATATATATAGAAAATTTTATATTTTTTCATAATATTTTGTATTATTTAGTATAAAAAACCATTTTAACATATATATAAAAAAAATTAACCTGCTTTTTTCTTACCAAATAAACTACTCCCTCCGTTTCGCAATTTAGGGGTTTTTAGAACTTTGCACATATATTAAGACAAGCTTAAAGTGGAATTGATGAGATTTTGTTTGTTGTGTACAAAATTAATATGAGATTAAATCATATAATATCACCCAATGGGTGACATTTTTTAGTATTTATAAGTACATTGAAACTAGAAATACATTAATTAAACGTTATTTTTGGAAAATTTTAGTATTAATTAATTAAAAATTGACTTATATTTTGGAAATTCATTTGAAGATTAAAAGCTCCTAAATTATTAAACGGAAGTAAGTTTTTAACAAATAACCTAAATTTTTTACTATATTTAAAAAAAAAAATTGAAAATTTCAGTGGGGCTAGGCACCATGTAAGTGCGTCCATGGTAGCAGGCATTTGATTACCACTAAATTTTGTTCTCGCCAACAAAAGTATATAGGTAGAGTTTTTATAGAAAGTATTACCATCCATACTACTTATTTAAAGCAATTTTGCATAATCAAAATATACCTCACTTAAAATTTCTCAAAACAGTACGTTCAGGAAAATGATGCTAAATTTCCCCCAAAACCATTCTTACTTTAAAGTTTAAAGCTATAAGCCAATGGGGTCAGTGCCACGTGACTTGGTCTCTCCCCTACAAGATGCTGAAAGACAACTACATTTCATACGCTGTCGAGCTCTCATTGGCGGACGCTACCTTAAAATCGTACGATGATTCGACGCGATGCCCATGACTATAAAGTTCTCTCTCACTTATGGCTTCATCTCATTCATTGCTAGATAAAATACTCCGTAGTAAATAATAATAGCTCATTAAACACACACACAGAGACTGTATAATTTCTTCCCAGATTAGTGCCATTTCATCATAATTTTCACAACTTGGCCACTTGCTGTGCTTCATTATTCCTCCAATCCTCTTCTTTTCCGTTCCTGTATTGATTCCCATCTTCCTCTTATATTTCTCTCTCCACTTTCTTTCTTAAGTTTACCAAATCAAGATAGGAAACAGGTTGCTTCCTCCAACCAATCTGAAATATAGTATTTTATAAAAACCCAGAATTAGTCTTAGAATAATCTTACCTTTTTCGAGATGTTAATGATTTCTATTATTTTGTTTCTGAGCGGAGCTCCCTACTTTTGTCAAGGTGTTGGGCTGGAGAAAGGAAGATTGTAATAGGGTGGTTGGTTGATTTGGGAAATAAAAAAAAATTGGGGTTTTCTTTTGTGGGTTCCTTCTAGCAAATTAAAGAAAGGGACTCAAACTTCCCATTTGAGTTTCTAGGGATTTCTTTTCTAGATCTTCTGATTCAAATAGATTGTCATATTTTTCTGCTTGTGTTTTTTTGCTCATCATGTTCTTCTGTGTGAAGGGCTGCAAAAACTAGGGTTTCTAATTCTTGGAGGAGTTTCATCAAGCTAAGCTCAAAGTCCTTGGCTTTTTTCACAAATTGTTCTTTTGTTTCTGGGGCGAGGCGAACTTGTCTGTGTAATCTGACAGGTGAGGGGTTTCAGAAAAATTGTGATGATTTTTGTATGTGGAAATTTCTGAGTGTTGACCACTTTTAACCAAATTCATAGTCAAAATACTAGGCTCCTCCTCCTCCTTAATCTGAGCCTTCAAATAACTTGATCTGATTTTTTGTCCTTTGGTGAGCTTAGTTTCATTGCATCCACTTTTTTCAGAAGTCAAATCTTCCCATCTCTGTACATATTTTCTTTATAATTAATTGCTTGGTTGATTTTATGCAATTTGTATAGGCACAGGAAGGAGAAATGGTGAGGGGTAAAATTCAGATGAAGAGGATAGAGAATGCAACAAGCAGACAAGTGACCTTCTCAAAGAGGAGAAGTGGGCTTCTGAAGAAAGCCTATGAACTCTCAGTCCTCTGTGATGCTGAGGTTGCACTCATCATCTTCTCCCAAAAAGGACGGCTCTACGAGTTTGCTAGCTCTGAGTATGTACTTGCTCATTTTAATTATCTAATCTACCTAATCTGCTCAATTTATGTTACAGGATCATCATCTTAATTTTGTACTCTAGCTTCCAATAATCCAATGGATTATCTTTTGTGCTCATGCTCACAAAAAATGACAAATCATGTATATATATATATATATGGTGATTTCTGTTACAAAACTTTTTGCATTAAATATTAGGTCTAATTTGAAAGTCTCTCTTTCAAATCCTCTCTTATACTACTTATGTTGGGCCTGTCTAGATCTAGCTAGGAGCTATATTCATGTCTTATCATATCAACCCATATATATATTGGGTTTTTATTTTATTGGGTAGTTGCAAGTTTTGATCTTTGTGAAAGGGGAGCTCAGAAGTATATAAACCCTACTTTGTAGTATTCTACAGTGGCCAGTGGGTATGCAGTTCTTTTTGTACCATTCTGCCTAAGTTTTCCAGTTTCTTTCCAGCGTGCTATACATGAGAAAGGAAAGATGCTCAAATTATAAACGGTAAAGAAATGCATTTATTACTGTGGTGGGTTTCATCATAATGAATACATATATTTATGTAACCGGATGTCCTTTTTATAGTTACGATGATATGTGCTTAGTTTATGAGTTTTATAAGAGGTCCTCCTTTTGCATCTCTTTAGTTCCATCTTTAGAAATCATGATAATAAATGGAGTATGTATGTAATTGGATATCCTTTTTATTTTTTGGCTTAGGATTGATAGGTCCTGCATTTCTTGAGTTCTCATATAATCTTTGATATCCCTTTTTCTCTGTGAATGGTAAATTTATTGAAAGAAAGTGGGAGAAGGAAGTACAACCAACATATTATGAAGAGATATATGTGTAAAAATATAAACCAAGCACAAACAAGGCCTAGAACACAACCATTACCCGGCAAAGCTCCTAGCCATGGTTCCTTTAAATGCAAATGCAAACTAATGCACCTAGAGCCATGTAGGAGCTTAATGCCTAGAAGAATTAAGTAGCAACTAAAAGATTGTAGAATTGATTAAGTACAATGATTTCTTACTTCTCCTACATTGCAAGTAGATATCTACTATCATACTTTGGTGTTACTTATTTAGGTGTCTAGAAGCATTGTTTTTGTTTTTGTGGATGCTCTATAGATGTTTTGGTTGATTCTGGTTAGTGGGTAGGACCCTAGATCTTCTTCAATTAAAAATCTTGTATACTGTTTCACCCTACATTAATGAATAGTTGCATATCATAGAAGAAGAAGTAGAAGGAAAAAAAAAGTGTACAACCTATAGGTGATGTATATAAAGATTAATAATGCATATTACTGTGTTTCCTTTTCTACTTACATGTTTGTATAACATTTAGGGGTGGCTAAGGATCTAGTACATCTAGGCTTGTAATTTGTTATTGCATGACCTTATGAACTCGCATACTGCGAATTCTCTATTGGAAGTATGAAGGGCAAATTCATTCACTTTAAGGGCCCGTTTGGTATTGATATCCTGATATCAGATATCGGTATCGGACTATATCTTGTGTTTGATATGGGAGTATATAGATATCGGGTCATATCTTGATATCAAAACAAGGCCAAATGCATGATAGTTGATATACCCTAAAAAAAGAGGTATGAGATATGAATGATATCCCATATCCGATACCGATACCGATACCCGATACCGATGCCCGATACCGAGAAGTATATTAATTATTAGTTAGGCATTTAGGCATAGTTGGTCATTTTATACAAAGAAGTATATTAATCTAAATTAAGATACTTGGTCATTATATGGAGAACCCAGAGGTGTAACTAAAGCTATGTTCTTATCTAGCTGGAAAAATGATTCCTTTCTTCTTAGTAGTTCTTTTGAACCATTCAATCCAATGTGGAATGTCTGAATTGTACATTGAGATAATTCTTGAAAAAATATATATAAGATGGTTCAGTTATTACTTGGAAAGATGAATGGACCCCTGGAAGGGTATACACTAAATCATTAGATTAAATTTAGAAGATCCAAAATCATGCATGGTGGAATCACAAGTCCTCAACACATAGAAGGGACCCAACTCCATCTAGCACATCCAAGTAACAGAAAAATATCGAAACTTTTTAATTGTGAATGTGTGCTCGGATTTGTGAGTTCGTAAATATGAAAGTGTTATTACCCGTAAACCATAGGTAGGGTACTCGAATTTGTAGGATAGTACACAACTCTTAATCGATCTTTTGTTGTGTTAGTAGATTGTGAATGTAGGCAAGAGGGTGGATCATAGTAAAGTCTTGTGTCTCATAATCTTTCTTCCCATCTTCAATACTTACTTAGTAGTTGTGTTCCCTATACAGTGTAAGGCTAAAATTAGATGTCTCTTCCTCATGTCAGATTTATATTAGAAACAAGATATTGCATGCAATCATGTAATCCTATTGGAAGACAATGTTATACTAACAAAAGCTTTTGAGGTGGTCTACTTTTTGCAATGAGCTATATCTTAATTTTGCAATGTTGAGCTTGTCATTCTATGGAGCTGCAGATATGATCTAGATTTTGAAATCCAACTTCTCATCCTATTGTATCTCCATTTAACAGCTACACTAGGCATTCTAACCCATATTAATTATTTGACTTATTAAGAGTTTTTACTATAAATATATCTGTTACAACTTAATTTCTTGGACTACTCAGTATCCGGAAGACAATTGATAGATACCGAAGATATGTTAAAGAACTAAGGATTAGTAATCCAGATGTTGAACAGCAAACAGAGGTAAGCATATACACTTGTTTGTCTCACATATGATCTCTCTTCAAGACATAAAAATTTGGCCTTTTTGTGGCTCTGGCACCATTTTTTTTTTTTGTAATGATATGCCCTTCATTGCAACTTGTTTGCAGCAAGTGAAGTATGAAACAGCTATCATGGCAGATAAGATTCAACAGCTGGAGATGTCTCAAAGGTTAAAAGCTTCTTAATTACTTCTCCATTAATCCCGTCAAGGTTGAAAATTTTTCTACCAAGCTTTTCTCTTTGCAAAGCATGAAAATTGTCCATTTTTTGTCTACTTCTGAAGTGTAAGTTTATCAATTTGTGATCTAATCAGGAAGTTGTTGGGGCAAGATCTAAGGTCAAGTTCTAGGGAGGAGCTCCAGGAGATTGACACACGGCTTGAACAAAGCTTGGTACGCATTAGAGAAAGAAAGGTAATAACGATTCACATTAGGTTTGTATGTAGTCAAAATTGTAGCTTTTGTTATTTGTTTGGTTGTGTAAGTACAGATTGGCAAAAAAATGTGTAGAGACTGTGCTTTAAGTTCTGTATTTCTTATAGGAAAGTGAATTGCATAAGATAACATGAACTACATGCTTTTGTGCAAGTAATATTATGTGGTCTGTGCAAATGATGGATTATATATATATATATATATAGGAACTCAAATGTGGGACATAATTAGGTCATACAAGTACTAGTTAACCTAACAAGTCTTGAAATTTACCAGTTCTTTCAAATCCTAAACACAGCTGTAGACAAGTAGGGTATTGTAAGTCAAAATTGTGACTTCTCACTTTTTTCTGTTGTGTATAACAATGCCATATAGTTATGACATATATTTGAGATGTGCATAATACAGGAACACTTGTATCAGCAGCAGAAAGAGAATCTGAGAGCCAAGGTATATAATCTTTTTGTTTTTCTACAAGGCACCATGTTTGTAAAGGTCTCTCGATCAATTAATCTTATAGTACTAATAAATGTACGGTTTTTCTAACCTATGCGTTAGGACATATATATATATATTAAGAATGTTGTTTATTGAAACTAAGTTCCTAAAAAAAACACTAAATTTTTTTAAAATAACCATAAATAAATATAATTCAACAAAATCTTTCTATTTCAAGTTCATAAACCTATTATGATGAATGATGGTCCAGGAGAAACTGCTACTGGAAGAGCATAAAAGGTTAACTGAAAAGGTAAGAACTTTTGATGAGTACTAATTACTAGACTATTGTTACTCTACAAGGAATTAAGGTGAGGTTGTAATTGAGTTGTGATATTGTTGAACATTTAATATATAGTTGGAAGCATATTCAAACCATCCAGCAACACATGTACAAGGAGAAGGGTCGAGGAGCCCAACGACGCAGACTTCACTCGTGGAGACCCAACTCACACTCCATCATCGACCTTCATGAGATAAGCTTAGCTCATAAAAATAAAACCAAGTTTGTCCATTGTTACATTGCACCATTATTATAATGCATCTAAGTATTTGCTTTCCCTAGCGAGGATTAGAGTGCTTAGATTGTACTGTATTCAATAAGCCTTGATCGATGTAATTTTTATGTGGAATTCGTAATCGGTTTAATTACTCCATCTTAAAAAATTTATACTCCAGGTATGTATTTATGTTGTTGGAACATGACTTTGTCACATGAAAAAGGTTAGATCAAAATAGTTTTAGGTAGGAAATCCATTACACTTATGTATTTGGGGCATTCTAATCCTATACAGGCGGAGAGTTCAAGAGAAACGACTGTTGTAGAAAAACGGTGCAATGCGCCAATGCATAGGAGTAATTGATTTGATTTGAGTAGGATTGAGGGTGCATAATATTAAAAATGTAGAGAAAATACCTAAATATGAATTTTAAAAATGGAAACTCCTAAATTATAGGGATTTTGAATTTAAAAAGAAAATCAAAAAATTATCAATATCTATAGTTGTTTCCTTAAAAGTAGCAGATCTTGAGTTTATAAAAATTGAAAATAAAATAAATCTATTGTTGACAAATTTTACTTAACAAATAAACATTATCTGAATATGTCAGGTACAAGATTGAATATGCAACACAAATCATGTATGTATACAATATGTTTGAATATTAAGTGCACAATATCAAACATGTATACAAAATGTATACAATATATCTGAATATTAAGTTCACAATATTTAACATGTATACAATATATCTGAATATTAACTTCACATTTTTGAAAATGTGTATAAAAGAACCCGAATAAGTGTATAATATGTATGAATATTAAGTACACAATATCAAACATGTATACAAAATATTTGAATATTAATTCACAATATTTAACAAGTATACAATATATTTGAATATTAACTTCATAGTTTTGAACATGTATATAAAATAACTCGAATATGTGTAATATATCTGAATATTAATTAAAAATCTCGAACATGTACACAGAATATCAAAATATTAAGTTCACAATATTTAACATGTATACAATATATCTAAATATTAAGTTCATAGTTTTGAACATGTTAATAAAAGAACTCGAATATGTGTATAAAATATCTGAATAATAAGTAAACAATATCGAACATGTATACAAAAGGGTCCGGTTCAGGTGCGAATGGGCGTCCAAGTGCGAAATAAGAAAGAACAGGAGCCGTTAGATCAAGAAAAATCAAAGGCACTGATCATTTCACTTAAAAAGGGGAAAAAACGGCACGGGCAAATTATTGGCGAATTATTCGCGTATTTTTGAAAAAACGGAAATAGGACATGCGCCTAGATTGTTCATCAGTATTGTGGATTTGTTCATCAATAATGTGGATTTGTTCATCAAAACTGTGATTTTGTGCATAAATAAACTATTGCTTGTGCATCAAAAATCTATTGTTTGTACATAAAAAATGAACAAATGTGTATCAAAATTACATGCAATATGTTCATCAACATTGTGATTTTGTTCATAAAAAACGAAAATATTTATTCATTGGTTTTGGCATATTTGTTCATCGATTTGTGCATATTTGTTTATTAGTAACATCAATTTGTTCACTGATTTATGCATATTTGTTCATTGCCTTTTTCACATAATTGTTCATTACTAGATGCATATTTGTTTACTAGTAACCTCAATCTGTTCATTGCTATATGCATATTTGTTCATTAATAACATCAATTTATTCATAGCTAAATAAGGCACAAGCACTCCTCTTCGATTTATTGCTATCTCGTTCTCTTAGCATATACCATTGATTACAAAGTCAAATTCTTTATCTATTATATTTTGCATTCAAGTTTCTACATCAAACTTATCTTAATTTGGTACTATATATATTGAGCACTTCATTCGTATTGACAAGTTAGCCTTAAAGCACTTCATTCGTATTATACTTTGAATTCAAGATAGCCTTAAAGCACAAAATAAATGCAAAAATGCACAAATAGATAGTCCTAAATGTACAAGTTGATGGTATTAATAGTCCTAAATGTACAAGTTGATAGCCTTGACACATAAAACATAAGTTTATTTCAATTCACAAATAAGGGTATAATAATGAACAAATAAGGTTATATCAATGAACAAATAAGGGTATATCCATGAACAAATAGGGTATATCAATGAACAAATAATGGTATATCAATGAACAAAAAAGAAGTATGCTAATGAACAAATAATGATATACCATGGATATATCAATGAACAAATAGGGGTATATCAATGAACAAATACGAGTATATCAATGAACAAATATGAGTATATCAACGCTAATTATATGTGCATAAAAAAACTACATAATATTGTATTCCTACACATAAATAAGGTTAAAAATAAAATTAAAAATTAAAAAAGTTCGAAATCAATGAACAATGTTATCAAAAACTCAATCCACAATTAGTTAGTATTGATGAACAATTGGTGAATATTGATGAACAAATCCCTGTTTCTGATGAACAAACTGGGCGCGTATCATAAAAACGTATTTTTCGAAAAATTCGTGAATAATTCGGGAAAAATTCGTTCGTGTCGTATTTTATTGAAAAATATGCGAATAATACGGGAAAAATTCGCCTGTGCCGTATTTTATTTTATTTTAATGAATGTTTAATTAGAGACGTTGATTTTTTGGAATAAACGATCGAGATTTATTCTTATTTCCCACACAAGCGACCATTCGCACCAGACTCTTTCTCTATACAAAATATCTGAATATTAAATTCACAATACTTAACATGTATACAATGTATATGAATATTAACTTCACAATTTTGAACATGTGAACAAAAGAGCTCGAATATGTAATTACAGAGTTTGGTTCAAATGAAACAAGCTCTTATACTTAAACGTGAAACAAATGCACTTTTCCTAGTTTATAGTGCACTTTTCATACAAAAGTGCAAATCCGAAAAAGTGCACTCCGAAATAGGAAAAGTGCACTACGAACTAGGAAAAATGCATTCATTTCACGATAAGAGTTTGTTTCATTTGAACCAAACTTTGTAATTACAAATATCGAACATATTAACAATACAATCAAAACTAAAATCAAGCACCACTTTTGTTTCCAATAGACCCAAGCACATTTCACTTTACATTCAGCCAATTGGGAGTAACGATGTTCAACGGGTCAGGTCGCCCGCGCCCCGCGACCAGTGCGTGTTAGGTCGCGGGTCGCTTTTTTATATTTTGCGGGTCGGGTCGGTTTGAACCCGTGCTGGTCGCGGGTTGACCCGCAACTCACAATATTTTTTAAAAATATTTTTTTGTAATTTTATTAATATATAAAATATTTTTTTTTATAAAAAACCTATTGGGTTTGCGAATCGACCCGCAAACCTGACGGGTTTTCGGATCGACCCGCAAACCTGACGGGTTTTAAACAAAACATTTTTTGGGTTTGTGGGTAAAAAAAATCATTTTTTGACCCGATTGACTTAGTCAAACGGGTCGACCCACGACCACAACCCGACCAACGGGATCGCGAGTCAAATTTCTTTTTTTGCGGGGTCGCGGGTTGGGTCGACCCGTTGAGCATCCCTAATTAGGATTGTTCATAAGAGAGCCTATCAAGCACCAACAATGGTGAATCCTCTGAACTTTCTCTTTCGCCCTCCTCTTCCTTCGCCACTCGATCCTATAAGGCTGATTTTAGTTCTTGACATTATAGCCGCTAAGAATATTATACACACACATCAAAATTAAATTAATAGGACATTCGATGAAGAAATTGCGAATTTGAAATTAAAAAATGGGAAACCATAATAATGAAGAAAATGAAGAAGAAATTTACCAAAATCTGAAGAAGATTTGGAGCAACGATCGATTTCGCATTGACAAATTTTAGAATTGGAGGAGACGAGTGAGAAAACTTTCATCAAAGTGCTCGCATGGAAGACGAAAAATAGCAGGTTTGAAGTGCAATGTCGAGCTCTATCAAAAAATAGTAGATCTGAAGACGGAAAATAGAAGACCCCTTACAAGTCGAGCTCCATTGGAGAGAGTAATTTTTAATTATGGAGTGCAAAATTATAATTATAGATTTGAAGTACAAAATTATAATTATGGAGAGAGAATAATTTTTATGTAGATTTTTTCTTATGTGAGATATGGAGAGAGAAAGTGAGTATAATTCAATGTTTTTACTTAAATTTGATCCATGTGCATTTTTTTTAATCTCAGCCATTAAAATAATCAGATTATTTTCTCGGTTTCTCTAGAAAAGCAAGTTTCTCTAGAGCCTTATTATATATAGGGGCAAGATCAAGAGAAACGGTTGTTGCGGGGAAATTGATGTGGGTTGTCATTCATATTCATCCTGCAAATAAATATATTCAATTTGACGTGTGTGATATTCAAATTATTGAATATTCAAACTAATTGGTAGCTATATTCAAACATTTTACAATTGTACAATGTTATGTGTATATTCAAAACCTTATGCCTTCATATTCACTAGTCAATACCAAACATTCAAATCATCGGCTACTCGTGTTCGAACTAATTGATTGCTATATTCAAACATTTTTATAATTGTACAATGTTATTCGTATATTCAAAACCCTATGCCTCAATTATGGTGTCAATTAGATTTTCAACCATGGAGGAGTCCTAACTCCTAATTCTTGTCCGAAAAGATGTCCTAGGCTGACTTAATTTGCCTAATTTTTATCTATTAAAAAAAACCATGCCTCAATGTTATTTTTTATTTAAATTAGGAAACAAAAGTAATCTAATCAATCCAAACAACGGAACATAAAAAAGAGTATATCAAGGGATCATAAGGCTCCGTTTCACGTATTTTTTTTGGAGGTTTCTATTATTTAAAATCTACATAAATAAATATTCGATTAAATAAGATTTTTAAAGGGCGGCCGTTTTTAAAATTTTCTATTATTTAAAACCTATCTAAATTCTTATCTTAAATTTGTTACATCCAACTAAAAAAATGAGGAGTAGCTAGATGTAATAAATTTAAGAAAAGATTTTACTAAAATAAGATAAGGGTTCCTAAATAATAATAAAAACCTAAAATAAGGAGTGTTTTAAGTGCAAAAACACCCTTTCATTTTTCACATAATACTATTTAAGGCGTATCTCGTTAGCGTTTGATATACTTGGCCCAAAATAAACAAGTCCAAACCCATTGTATTGACCCAATAGAAACTGCTCACCAAAAAGTTGATATATTTGTTCCATCGGCTTGCTTTTGTTATTGTACATTTGATTGATTAGGCTTTAATTGGACCCCAAAAAATTAATTAGGGTTGAACTAGTTCATGACCCAGACCTTGCCCGGGAACTTTTCTAAATAAAAATTGTAATATGTTAATTTAAATATGATATAGGTATTATAATTTATATATTAAAAAATAAGAGTATGAATAATTAAATTAAATATTAAATATTTGTACTTTATTTTGATTGTAATAAAATATTTTAGTATAAAATGTATATAAAATTATCTTATTCTTAAAAATACAATTTGTAATATTTATGTAATAATCATAAAAAAATTGACGCTCTTAACTCGTAGGGTTGACTCGAACCCACACAAAAAACCGCAATGAGTTGACCCAATCAACCCGTATATTTTAGCGACATGAACCTGTACTCACCTCAAACCCGTAATGATCAAACCTAAACTCGATTGAATTGACCAGATTAACCGGTTTAACATTAATGGGCCAATAATTTTTATTTATTTATTAAGAGATCCGTAATATAAAAAATCAACATACTAATAGAACATTAATATAAGGAAAAGTTGTCATAGTTATGGATAGAATATCAATCTAAACAATTTCGTAACTAAAAATAGGGTGACTAAGACATTAAAGTTTAATGAGAATATTACATTTAACTATCATATTTATAGATAGAAAACTAATTTATAAAACAGAACATATTAAAGGATAAAAATTTAAAATTTTGTCATTCTTATTTGTAAAAAAATTAATATTAAAAACTCCAAAATTAATATGAAAAATATGGTCAATATAAATTAAAAACGTTGTCATACTTATAAATAAAAGAGTAATATAAAAATCCAAAAAATAATATACAAATGGATGATTAAAGATATGGTATATATTTTAATGACATGAATTCGTACTCAACTCGAATCTGAAATGACTGAACCTAAACTCAATTAAACTGACCCGATTAATCGGTTTAACATTAAGAGATCAATAATTTTTATTTATTTATATATGGATCTGTAATATAAAAAATTAACGTACTTATTAATAGAAATTTAATATATTGTAAGACACATTATATCCATACCGAATTAAATAAAAATTGTCATACTTATTAATAGAAAATTAGTATAAAAACTTGTCATAGTTATGGATATAAATATTATTATAAAAAAATTAGTAACTAAAAATGTGACGATTGAGACATTAAAATTTAATGACAATATTACATTTAACTATCATATTTATAAATAAAAAATTAATAAATAAAACACATATAGATGGAAAATTAAAAAGTTATCATTCTTATATGTAGAAAATTAATATTGAAAAATCTAAAATTATTATGAAAAACATTGTCAATACTAATTGAATTCGTTATCATACTTATAAATAATAAAATTAATATAAAAAATCTGAAAAAATAATATAAAAATACATGATTAAAAATATGTCTCATACTAATTAAACAACTTATTATACTTTTGAATTGAAAGTTAATATAAGAGAATCAGGTCATTTAATATGCTCCATATTTCATACTCATGGATATAAAAGTTATCTATATTATTTAGAGATTCTAAAATTAATATAAATGGGGTATTGAATTAAAAAAAGGATATTTAGGATATTAAATTACTATTTTATATTTTATCTATATTGTATGGATAGAAGATAATTAAATATTACATGTACATAAATATGAACAAAGATAAAAATAATGGGTAGAGATAAAAATTTATCCAATCTCATAGTAAATTGAAAAAAATATATAAATTATTATATAGTATATTTTATCTATACTATATGAATAGAAGATAATTAAATATTATAATATAATGGAAATGAACAAAGATAAAAATAATGGGTAGAGATAAAAATCTATCCAATCTCATAGTAAATTGATAAAAAAATTATTAAATAAGGTGAGTGCATAAAATTGGAAATTCCATAAGGTGATTTAAATATATAATATATATTAATTAGAAAAATTATTATAAAAAATAGGGTGACTGTGATATAAATTCTTAATGACGAATCTGCCCAAAAGTACTTTAGGTTTAGAAGATACTAGTTGATGACCCGGGCCTTGCCCGAGAACCTTAAAATTATCTTTATAATATATTAATTATATATGAATGTTTGATTAATGATTTAATTGTTGTAAATGTATTGACAACATTTTATATTTCTTCTTTTGTTGCAATGTCATGATGGTTTGAAATGATTTTTTAATACTTTGGTAATATCATTCAATATTACTCCCTTAGCATGTTGGCTTGTAGAGTTTTAGATCCATTGTTTATGTATGTGATTTTTAAGTAAAATAATTTGAACATTGAAAGATTGTATTAAAGTAAAAAATATAAAAACGTTTTCCTTATTAAAGAATGACATAGTGTTAATTGAAGTACAAAATATAAATTTTTTTACTTATTAAAGAATCACATAGTGTTAATTAAAGTACAAAATATAAGAATATTTTACTTATTAAAGAACGACATAGTTTTAAGTAAGGCATAGAGGATTCATCAATGGTATCTTGTATATGCTTATAAACCTATATTAACGAACATCTTTGTCAAATATAACGAATGATGCAACGGTCGTTCCATCATTAACAACCAAAGTAACTTTAAACCTGTCATGAAATATAATAATCTAAATATATAGGACATAAACATATTTAATGATTAATATTTAATGTATTTTATATACCTTGGAATCACATATTTGACAATACGCTCGTAGCCACTGCACCAAAATTCATCATCATATCGTTTTACCTTTTTTTGCATTGTTTACATGAATTATAGTACCATCCAAAAGAATCATCAATATTCTAAGCAATGCAAATAGTAACATATTGGCCCTTCTGAAAAAATATAAAAGATGATTCATTTAATTAATCATTCTTAATGATATTAAAAAATATTCAAACTAAGATGACTAAATTAAATTTGACAAATATATTAGTTTTGAAAAAAATTAATAGATTATCAAGATATAATAAAATATTAATGTAAATACCTTTTTTATGTCGAGTATCTCATCAATTGTCTTCCAGAATTTAATATCTAGGAATTGAATAGGAGATGGTGCACTCAAAATAGGAGTTATCTTCTTGAGATTAAATGAATTAAAACAATATTTTAAAATAATATTAAAATTAAAACATCAATAAATTAATCATTAAAATTAATATCTTAATCAATGTTTTAATCAATAAATTTTTACCTATCTTTGAATCCAACAATGTCTGAAATAAGAGGATCATCAATAAAAACTCTAGTAGGACCACGTGCATTAACCAATTTCCCTTGCACTACATAAACAAAGTAGTATTATTATAGATTAATAAAATAATAATATTTAAATAATATATAATTGTTATATTGTACATAAAACTTACCTTTAAAATTTTCCACTCTTGCAAATTGTATGATTATAATGACTGGATCATCGATAGTGCTACCAATATAAGGAGTAAATTGATCAACATAAAAGTCACACATAGTACATATGATGACATCGTTCCTACATAAAATTTAAATTAAATCATAATATTAAATAATAAATTAAATTGTATGTATAAAATCATAATAAATTCAAAACAAAATCATATTTAAAAACAAAATTTGTTCTCGTACCCATAGTTATACGATAAGATAATAACAAAAACGTGTTGCAACTTACTAAGTATTTTTCATCAAGAGTTTTTTTGTTGATCTTATCAAAATCAACAAAGTCAAAAGCAGTATGTGGCATAGAATTGTGTTCTATTGTTTTGACATTTGTGCTCTTGAAAAAAAGGATTTTGTGGGGAAGATGTGTAGGACGAAAACAACCAACAATACTGATTAAAGAAAAGTTTGATAATAAGAATGTCATCTTCTCCAATATGTAAAAATCTGTTAGCAACTGATGTATATATAAAGGCGTTAATTTTATGTCTTGGAAAAACACAAAAAAATTCAATTAATATATAGTTATTATACATATTAGAAATTTAGAATAGACTAATTATATTAGAAGAAAACTATTTGTAAAATAATGAATTTAAGGGGAAAAACATTCTCATCTACAAAGATCATCTCTTTGCCAATAATTTGAGTCTTATCATGAAAGTTGACAACATCCCACATATGTATGCAGCGAACACGTAACTTTTAATTTGTCTTCTTTTTCATATCTAGATCAAGAATAAAATTTATAATAGTAGTCATTGTTTTACTGAAAAAAAGTAACAAATTTAAGTTAAAAAACTTACATATAGTTCAATACTATAATAATAACACTTGTAATACTAAGAATAACTATCAAGACTAAACTAAAAACAAATCAAGAGTAAAAATTCATGACAATTTCAATTGAGTAGGATAAAACATTAACAAAAAAAATTGAAACCTAATGGTGAAGATGCTTGAATGGATGCCAATTGCACAGAAAAAAAAACGTGAGGATGGAAAAAAAATATGTGCCAATTAACCTGTATAGGGTTAGTAGAATATAGATATCGATAGAAATTTTCAAAATAAAAAATAATATAATATAAAGAAGATATTCACATAAAAATCCAAAAAGGAAATTAAGGAAAATACAATATAATTTTTTTTATCAAAATTTAATTTATGCAAGTAATTATATAGATATTTGAAATTTTTACCTTTTTATCAAAATTTGATTTAATATAAATATTTTTTTATAAATAGATAAAAAGATAAAGATAAAATAATTTTGTTTATTTTTAATTAAAATTCGAATTAATTTTTTTCCACATGAATAAATAGAAAGGAATTTAATTAGAAAAAAATAATATAAATAATTTTTTTAATATAAGGTGGGGTCAAAATTAATGTGGGTGGTTAGAAAAGTTACAACTTTAATATATAGTTATGGATTATAGATAGATATGGTTGTTTTTATTCAAAGATATATATGTGATCATGTGTGCATATTTTTTCTTATCTTTTATTTTTAATGTATCTTTTACAAATATAATAAATGTAAAGTACTTTTTTTATATATTTTGGTCAAATCAACTAATATTATTTTATCTTTATGTTTATTTGGAGATTAATTTTTACAAATATTATTTTATCTTTATGTTTAGTTGGAGATAACTTTTTTTGCATAATCAACTATTTAAAATTATTATTTTAATAAAGGGGCGATGTGGCACAACGTGGTGGCAGAAATTGCTTCGGCTTTAGTTATTAGTAATAGACTAGTATGTATTCCCGTACCTTGTACGAGTTTTGCTTAAACAAAATATTAATCCATGTTTTCTTTATCCAAGCATGAATTTTGTTTCCTTGTATTACAAAAAAATACAAAAATACAATGAGAAGACAATACAAATTAGCCACTTAACATCGACAATAGAAATTTGTAAGAATTATATACCTCTTCGTCTATAAAAATAAGTTCCTTTGATGATATCTCGTTGTTACTATTAAGGACATTCCACAATTTTAGGAGGCGGCCGAAAATTGTATACTTCGTGTTCTTTTGCTTTGTAAGTTGTTGAGAAGAGTGAATCTCCATAATTACCTGGAACAAAAACAACAAAAATAAATAAATACGTAACTCATGTATATAGATGCAATACAAATAAACCTCTACCACTGGTCAAAATACAAAATCCATCCATTCTTTATTCAGAAAGTTCACTCAAAATCAACACCTACTGATATACAAACGAAGAGAATTAAATGTCTAACCTAATCTAAGAGACCCGAAAAACCAAATTAACAACATACCTCATCAGTAAGGGCGTGGATGAAAATTGGCTTCAGAAGGCTCCAATCGTTCACCAAATCTTAGAGAAAAAAACACAGGGATAGAAAGTGTATTTAAAGTGAAAGAATCCTAACCATATATCTTAAAAGACATATATATTATCTATATTTAAAGATATTAACTTGTTAAAATTACACATAATTTATATATTTGTGACCTCGGCTACATATTTTATTTTATCTTTTTTGGATGAAGGGTAAGATTAATAATGAATATTTTGGAGAAAAAAAATCTATCTAATTTATGTGTGGATATACTATAATCTATATTTGGTGGATAACTTTTTTATTTTATTATTAAATTAATTTTTTCCTATAAAGATGAACAAAAAAAGAGTCCATATTTATCCATATTTGATAAATATATGATACGTGAATTTTTTTTTGAATTTTCCAATAAGGATGGAAAAAAAAATATATCTAATCTAAGTGTGGATATACTATAATCTATATTTGGTGTAAAATTTTTTTGTTTTATTATTAAAGATATTAACTTATTAAAATTACACATAATTTATTATTATAAAATTATTAAAATAATATTTTTACAAACAGAAATTGCTTCGGCTTTATTTTTTCCTATAAAGATGAACAAAAAAAGAATCCATATTTGATAAATATATGATACGTGATTTTGTTTGAATTGTCCAATAAGGATGGAAAAAAATCTTTCTAATCTAAGTGTGGATATACTATAATCTATATTTGGTGGATAAATTTTTATTTTATTATTAAATTAATTTTTTCCAATAAAGATGAACAAAAAAAGAATCCATATTTGATAAATATATGGTACATGAATTTTTTTTTGAATTCTCCAATAAACATGAAAAAAATCTATCTAATCTAAATGTCGATATAATAAATATAATGTCGCTTTATTTATCTATTTATGTCTATTTTGGGATAAATTTTTTACATAATTATTTTTCAATAACTTTATATTTCAATTAACTATAAAAATTATTATTTTAATAAATGAGTGATGTGACGCAACATGGTGGCAGAAATTGCTTCGACTTTTGTTATTAGTAATATATATATATATATATACTGATTAGAAAAAAGAGGGGAAAGGTGGGGCACGTGGAGATGGAATGAATGGAGACAAGAAATGAAGGCGCAGAAGATAGATAAACTGGGAAGCAGACGCTCCCCGGGCCAGCAGCAGGCCTGCATAATGTAAGCAAGTGTTTGTTGAGTTGGATTCTTTCACATCATTTTTCTATTTCACTTCAATTCTACTTTAGGGGTTATTCATTCACTGGATCCTATCATGTTAATTTTTTTCATTTCTGTGTAACTCTTTAAATGTTTTTTTTTTTGAAACAACGCAATTTCTTATGACTTATGAGATCGATCGATGTGGACTAAACTCAACTACAGTAATATTATAGAACTGACACCGTGACACACACACTTAGCGTGGAGGTTTGACCATTATATATGTATGGTACGACGACTGGGCCAATTCTGACTATACATACACGCCCATGATCAACCATGATGTGTTGTCAACTACATTTATTAATTGCTAAATTGATGTTGACCAATCATGATATATACGTAGCCAGACTTACTTGATAGTTAGTTTTGTCTATTACAAGTAACTGGGAGCCCGATCGGTACGTTCTCTAACATACTTACATACATCGTCATAGATATTATCACTTTAATGTTCACACCCCAACCTAGTTATATGAAGTTATGTTGAGAGGCATCATATTAAAAAATTGAGACTATACACTCCACCTATAACTATATGTTTTTAAGGTAAGACTTCATTGAATTTGTATAATAGACCTATTATACGACGCAGGCTCCTCAATTTATTAGTTCACACTAGACTTTAAACACTTTACGTACATGCATTATATTCATATTAACTATTATGTTTTTGGATTTGTAATTGAATAAGGCTTTTGTTGATATGGTATAATTTTGATATAAATAAATTTTTATAAGCTAGGTTATAAAGTATCGTGTGAATGACTTTTTATTTTTTTCAAATACATGATCCTCATTAATTAAAAAAAATAATAAAAATAGAAAATAGAAAATGAAAGTCACAAGATTATGGTTATTTAAGGCAAATCCCATACCTTCTTAATTTTAGGTACAAATCCTAAAACATCACGGAGGGAATAGTTTAGTAAATTTATGGCCATTTTTAATTTTTCTTAAAAAGATTAAAACAATAATGAATATTGAATGGATGGAGTAGTATATAGTTTTATAGATGAAATTTGAAAATTTTCAATGTCAAAAGGGGTTAGATCAAGACAAAAATGACTTCCTAATTAAAAAAGAAAAATTAAAACAAGAGCAAATTTTGTGGCTTCTCAGCCTATGATGAATAACCATTAAAGAAATGGCCAGATTAATGCAAGACAAGGGAGGAAATTTGAGGTTTTAGGGTTCATGTTGTTCATAGTTCATACGGGAAAAGGAGAAAGGGAGTTTTTTTCATTTTGACTGTAGTACGTTTTTTTTTGAGAAATGACTGTAGTACGTTTTGTTGGTAGTGTTTTTGAGAGTAGTATTGCAACTTTTTTTTAAGAAAAAAACAGTGAAGAAACCCTCGGGTATTTAATTATATATATAGTGCATTATATTTGGACGGAAGGCTATAATAGCCCACTACTTGAACATGCGAAAATTGCGTGCATAGCAAAAAATCTTGGCCCGTGCATGTGAATAACTACCCGGTTCCTGGACTTCTTGCTCATCTCCTTCTCGATGAGATCTAGAGGATTTCGTGTGCCACCATCATCGCCACCGTCCACTCTACCTTCTATGAGTATCATCCTTTTGCAAACTGTCATCACAAGCTGCAATTAAGTCATTCACACGAACTGTCATCACACGAACTGCAATTAAGTCATCCTCACCACCATCCAATTAAGTCATTCACTACTTGGAAGTGGTTTTATGAGAAGTTGCTAAAGGTGGTTCCATGTTCTAGTGACTTGGTGTTCGTCTTAGATCGACACTTGAGCATTGGAAAATCTATTGAATCGATCTACATATGTACAAGGCATTTGAAGCAAAATCTGAAAACAAGATTCAAGGAAAAAAGCATTATAAAATTGTTCAAACAAGCAGTTGAATATTACACAACAACAAAATTCAACAAGTACTTTTAAGACATTTGTACTAAGAATCTTGAGATGGGACAATATTTAAGGGCAACAAGCATTAAAAAGTAGTCTATAGCTGTTGAGAGGGTATTTCTTGACAACAAATAAATTTATAAGTCAAGACCCCGCCGAGTATAGCGAAGTCAGGATCGTTCCACACGAAGCAAGGTTGTTCGTTTATCGACTACTAAAAAGCAAACAAAATCAAACAAAAACACACACAAGCAGCCTCGTTAACGACGTTGTCAGGGTCGTTAACGAACCACCATACATAAAAAGACTCAACTAACGACCTAAACAAACTCGGTAGCGAAATTCACTTAAAAATAATTCGAATAAAAACAAAGATCTAGGACTAGGGACACCGCAACATAGCCAAGCATATAAACTCGTAAGAAGAATAGATCATGCCATTAAATAGATAGAATTATCAACTTTCGTTAACTATCAAGCAAATTAACCTACTTTCGCAACTTAACTCACTTAATTGTTTGTTTTGGATCTAAAGCTTGAAACTTTCGTATTCAAACAATATCAACTTTCAAGTTACTAACTTTCTCTTTCAATCCAGTTAAAAACTCAAATTACCTCAACTTTCATCTCGGTATAAACACAACAAACGATCTCAATAATAGATAAAAGGCATTCAACACAATCTTACTCGTTAAACATGCTTAACTATGCCGGGCTTAACCCCGATCCTAGAAAAGAAGACTACTCACTAATCATAACTACAAAACAAATAAACTCAATAAAAGAAATCATTGAAAATAAATTACTACTCAAATTAAATAAAAAATATTGTCTTACACAGAAAATCAGAAGAAAACCCGAAAACAAACAAATGCCGAACCGAAATACTCGATCAACGAACTCGGTAACTCTCGTCCACCGACCCGCTGACTCGTCTCCGATCCTCTCCTCGGCTCTTCCTCTTCTCTCTATGCTCGATTTCTCTATGATCGATCCCCCCTTGCTAGGCTAAATAAGAGGGCTATTTATACTAAAAAGGCTAAAAACTAATAAGGCTAGAAGATAAAAACTTTCCTAAAAGATAGAAATAAAACTCTAAAAAGATAGAAACAAAATCTAAAAAGATAACAAGACCTAAAATACATAATAATAACCCTAAAAATCACAAAAAGATACTCTACCGACACGGAAATAATTTCCCGCACAGGATCGGTGAGTTACAAAGTCAACCCTCGAAATTCTTATCACGTGGCCTCGTTAACGAGCCCTTATAACCTCGTTAACGAGCCTGAACTTGGTTTCTTCTACACTTCAACTCGTAAAACCTTGACTCTGACTTCTTCAAACTTGTATTCCTCTGTCTTTCACTGTAGTGCTCCAAATTCAGCTCCATATAGCACTTTTCCTTGCTAAAACCTACAAAATATACAAAACAGAGTAGCTTCCATACTTTCTATGAAAATATGCAAAACTATCCAAAAACATACCAAACTAAACCTAAACTTATCAAAACTAGACCTAATAAATAAAGAAAACCTACTAAAAACTATACTAAAAACACGAACATCAATAGCACACTTAATGGAGACATGTAGAACATAATGACCACAAACAACTCAGAGAGTGTCAACTCCATTTTGAAGCAAGCAAGATTATTTCCTATTGTTGCTTTATTGGAATTTATTAGAGATTTATCGTCAAGATGGTTTGTTGAGCGTAGGATAACAATAGAAGCAAACAACAACTAGTTGCCAACAACAACTAGCTTTGCTAGCACGAGGAAGTTGTAACCCTTTGCTTCTTCTTCCAAAATCTTCAATAGGTTGTTTTCCTTTCTTTTTATATACAATATGGCTCTTCTTCACGTTGTCATCACCAACAATCATCAAGGCTTTGATTTTTTTTTGCATTGAAACTAATTAGATCTTAATTTGGAGCTTTTCCTCTTACCTCCAACTTTTGATGGTTGAGCCTTTGTTGGAGGTCTATTAACAACAACTATCAAAGGGCCCTTCTTTACCACTATGCCCTTGGAGTAAGCATAAAATAAGCAAACTCATCTTTAGTGGACTTAAATTTTGACTTCTTACCTTGCACTACTTTATCAATGTTTCTTTGCCTTTTTAGAATCCTTTCATACAAACCATCAAAAATCTCATCAACAACTTCATCTTCATACTCAAACTTGGCAAATCATTCACAATCTGAATAGGATAGGTAAATACATTTTTGAAATAAAAAATATATAAAAATGTCATCAAACACTGTCATCAAAAATAGTGTTAGTTGAAATGGAACCATTCTCTTTAGTTATGTCATCAACCCACTTTAAATTAAATAGTTATTGATGACAAACAAAAAAGATCATACTTCAATGTGGGAA
Source organism: Fallopia convolvulus (assembly GCA_964016875.1). Taxonomy (NCBI): domain Eukaryota; kingdom Viridiplantae; phylum Streptophyta; class Magnoliopsida; order Caryophyllales; family Polygonaceae; genus Fallopia; species Fallopia convolvulus. The sequence goes on from OZ024733.1 coordinate 33,597,297, forward strand.
GTAGTCTTTAAAACATTTAATGTGGGAAGTAGTCTAGTAAAGGCAGTACAAGAAAGCAGTCTTTGGGCGACAAAAAAAGTTATCAAAGGCGACAGAATTTTTTTCATCGCCCAAAGCACTCTATAAGGCGAGGAAGCGGATTTTTGTCACACTGAAAGATATATGGGTGACGAAATATTACATGTGTCACCAAAAATGACAAATGTGCGACGAAAAGTGAGTAATGTCGCCCAAAACCCGATCTATTGGCGGCAAAACCGAATTTCGTAGCCTAAAACGAGACTTGTGCGACAAAATTAGATTTTGTCGCCCTTGAATGTACTGTTTAGGCGACAACAAATAATTTGGCCGCCCTTAATTATATTTTTATTATGTTTTTATTTTCATTCCCAATTTAAAGGCGATAGATTATTCTCAATGTCGTCTTTTCATTTACGCGGGTTACCCAAAATTTTACCGCGCCTTTTATTTTCACTAGATAATTTTTCATAAGGAGATAAAGAGCTGTCGTTCACACTTCACGAGTTTGGCTTCAACCCTTTATTCCATGGCAGCCACCCTCGTTCTCTTCTTCCCCAACTAGCCTCTGTCGTTCGTCGCTCTCTTCTCCCCCAACAACCGCCTCGACCTTCATCCCATCCCCCGTCGTTCTCTTCTTCCCCAACAATCGCTTCGACCTTCATCGTTCTCAGAGTAGGTCCGGCCAATAGTCCTCTATCGTGCTCGAATCCGTCCTAAAATTGAAGCCCTAATTCGTCTGCTTTCTCAATAGGTGTTCTCTTGGTTAGCTTTTGCACCATCCCCGACCAAAGTGCATACGTCATTGTGCATTCACAGTATATTAATAGCATATGCATAGTACAGTGATATGATATATAGTAAGTTTTTAAAAGTAATATTTATTTTCTAATTAAGTTTATTATATTTTATAAAGTTTTTAACTTAAAGTTAATTAATAATTATTTCAGGGTAAAGTTTGTAGTAAAGGAGATTTGAGGGTAAAAATTGTAATTTTGACAAAGTTTTAGCCACCGCCTCCAACTTTGCCGACTTAATTACTCTCTCTTATATATACATTGTATTTGTTCATTTGTTGAAAATTACGTACATCAGCAATCAAAGAAAGAAAAAAAAAGAGAGAGGAGATGAGAAAAAGAGAAGAAGAAAATTATGATTTCGTTGTTTTTAATGGATCTGGTACAAGATTTCTTCTATCGGGTTTTAATCTCGAAGTATAAGTGTGGTTTGGTAAGTTTTAATTAGTTAATGGTTTATATGGATTTCATTGATTTTTCCAGATCTAGATCTATAGTTGATTTGAAAATCAGTCGATTTATAGTTCTCAGAGGATGTTTTCGATATCGGATTTATATTCGGTAAAAGATTTCAGAATAATTTTAGGCTAATGTCTTGTAATGATATTAGGGAGCCCTTTGATCAAGTTTTTCATAAAGGTTTGAACAAGAAAAATGTTCTTCTATATATATAGTTTATCGATGTCAAGTTTTAAAGGATTTGGATTTATGCACAAGAAGTTATAATGCATTCTGGCATTTCATTGCATTTGGGGTGAGGATTTGTAAGAGTAAATAGCCTAATTTGCATTGGGTTACATATAGGAGCACCAATAATAGATCGTGGTCAAGAACAAGGGGGAGAGATATAGTATCTGTCTTGAACAGGTGAGTATAGACCGAAGATTCAACCCTATGTGCTATATGAACTATATGAATATATGTGCTAAATGAGCTATATGGATATATGTGTTATATGGATTATATGGATATATATGTTTTATATGATAGCTCTGAAATTTCCAAAGTTGTTTGCACAGAAAGTATGTCAACAGATGGCATATGATATATGACTACATGATGCACTTGATTGCATAACATATTGCAATGAGATTAAAAGGACCTGTGATTGTCTCGCCCTGAACTGTAATTCAGGAATTCTTCGGATTTCTTTGTTAAAGCGACCTACGGGTCATACAGGATCTTCGGATCATACAGGACCTACGGGTCAATGAGGAAATCTTCGGATTTCTTTCTTAAAGCGACCATAAGAGTCATAATCAGGAGATCTTCGGATTTCTTTGCGAAAGGGACCATAAGAGTCCATATACAGTAAACCCGGGGCAGATTCAGGCTTGCACAGTTCACAGAATAATAAATCGGATACATCGGCATTTGCATAGTAAATTCCTATATGACATATGTAAATTATGTATGTATATGTACATGGACTAAATGTTTGACTCTGTGTGAAATAATTGATGATGGTTTATATTCACTGAGTATGCGACTCACGTAAATCGCAAAAAAATTTTTCAGGCTCAGCTAGAACTTACTGGCGTGTGTCTCTTTTAGAGGTCACTTACATACAGGTCGGCCGGCTGAAGCTCAATGCAACCTTCTCCTCCTCATTTTGCATCTTAGACATATGGGTTGTAATATAAGTTAGAGTTACAGATGTTTTAGTATGTGAAGTAATAACATAGAACTTCGTGTTCGTGTGTGTGTGTGCAACCTTATATGGTTGTTAGTTTTGTTATATGTTTACGTGGATAGTTGTTATATGTAAATATACATGTTTATTAAGTGGATAGGTATAAGGGTGTCACAGCTAGTTTTTGGTATCAGAGCAGGGATATGATTCTTTAGGGGCATTCTGCATTCATAAGCATATGTAATTGACATTAGAATTGCATTCATGAGCATGATGCTTAAAGGAGAGAAGGTCCAGCCGTGCCACGTCAGTCTATAAGAGCATCTCATACAGCATTACATGAACATACATTTCATACACATGGACTATTAGAAGAGGAAGTACAAAGGAAATGGTAAAGGTACATAGGGAATATCGGAATTGTATAATATGAGTGGATAAAGTAGAGTTACCAGCTGATCTGATCTTGCTCTTCTTGTATGAGTTTGATGTTATTTTGGGCATGGACTGGTTGTTAAGATAGCATGCTAAAGTAGATTGTTATACCAATGAAGTAGTGATAGAATCGCTTGGGAAATCTAGAGTGATTTTCTATGGTGATAGACAAATGGTACCTACTTGCCTAATATCTACAATAGCGACTTTGTGCATTATTAGAGAGGGATGTGAGACATATTTGGCCCATATTATAGGCTGTACAGTTGAATGTGATGAGGTTGGAGATATTCTAGTTGTTAAAGATTTTCCTGATGTATTTCCAAAGGACTTATCTGGATTGTTACCTGATAGAGAGAGAGAGAGAGAGAGAGAGAGAGAGTTTACTATGAAATTAATGTTAGGTACTGCACCGATTTCTATTCTTCCATATTGGATGGCTTTTCTACAGTTATAGGAACTGAAGAAACAGTTACAGGATTTGTTGGACAAAGTATTCATCAGGGCTAGTGTATCTTATGGCTGTGCATAGATTACAGAAAATTGAATCAGGTGACAGTGAAAAACAAATATCCATTTCCAAGGATAGATGGTTTGTTTGATCAACTTTAGGGTGCAAAGGTATTTTCAAAGATAGACCTTCGATCAGGATACCATCAATTGAAGATAGATAAAGATGACATTACCAAGACAGCATTCAGGACTCGATATGGGCATTATGAGTTTCTGGTAATGCCATTTGGTTTGACTAATGCACCAACAACATTCATGGCTTTGATGAACAAGGTGTTTCAACCTTTTCTAGACAGATTTTTGATCGTGTTTATTGATGATATATTGGTATATTCACGAAGTAAAGAGGAGCATGCTGATCATTTGTCAACCGTGCTACAAGTCTTGAAGGAAAAACAGTTGTTTGCTAAATTGAGAAAGTGTGAATTCGGGTTGGATCATATGGTATTTTTAGGACATATAGTATCTGGAAGAGGTATAAAGGTTGATCCTAAGAAGGTTAAAGCAATAGTAAACTGGAAAGCACTAACTACAATTACAGAAGTTCGAAGCTTTCTTGGTATGAATGGATATTACAAACGATTTGTTAAAGGATTCTTTATTATAGATGCACCACTCACTAAATTGTTACAGAAGAATGCTCCATTCCATTGGAATGATGTATGCCAACAGAGCTTTGATGAGTTAAAGCATCGTCTGACTACAACACCAATATTGACAATTCCTACAGGTACAAGAGGGTTTGTTGTTTACACTGATGCTTCATATCAGGGTCTTGGTTGTGTTTTGATGTTGAATGGAAAAGTAATTGCTATGCATCAAGACAATTACGACCACATGAGGTTTCTTAACATGTACATGATTTAGAGCTGGCAGTAGTAGTTTTTGCCCTAAGATTTGGCGACATTATCTATATGGAGAAACATTCCAAATCTTTACAGATCCTAAGAGTTTGAAGTATTTGATGAGCCAAAAGGAATTGAACATGCGACAGAGGTGCTAGATGGAACTATTGAAAGATTATGATTGTACAATCGAGTATCATCCAGGAAAAGGCCAATGTTGTAGTAGATGCTTTGAGTCGAAAGTCCAGTATTATGATGGCCAACATGCACATGACTTCATTGTCAGATTTGATTGTTTTGAGAGGTCTAAATGCTAGACTACAGTTTGATACTATGAAGTACTGATTGCTACTTCTGAGATTCGGCTAGTATTGAGACAGAAAATTACAGATGCACAAGTAAGAGATGAAAAGTTGGTAGAAATTATAGAACTTGTTCAACAAAGTAGAGATACGCCATTTGAAATTCAGGATGACACAAGATGTCTGACACAGATTCATTATGTTTTCTATGTTAGTATGTTACAACGATATCGATCTGATTCGTCACATGTGTTAAAAGATTCAGGATTACAACTTGCAGAAAATCTCAGCTACATAGAGGACCGATCATGATAGCAGATTACAGAATCACACAGTTACAGAGATAGATTCTGAAAGTAGTTTAGAAGAATTATGGTATAGAGGAGACAAGTTGTGAAACTAAGGATAAGATGAGAAAGGTATAAGAAGAGATAGCGAATTTTGGGGACAAAATTCTTATAGAGGGAGAGAAATGTAACATCCCCGACTAAAGTGCATATGTCATTGTGCATTCACAGCATATTAATAGCATATGCATAGTACAGTGACATGATATATAGTGAGTTTTTAAAAGTAATATTTATTTTCTAATTAATTTTATTATATTTTATAAAGTTTTTAACTTAAAGTTAATTAATAATTATTTCAGGGTAAAGTTTGTAGTAAAGGAGATTTGAGGGTGAAAATTCTAATTTTGACAAAGTTTTAGCCACCGCCTCCAACTTTGCCTACTTACTCTCTTTTATATATACATTGTATTTGTTCATTTGTTGAAAATTACGTACATCAGCAATCAAAGAAAGAAAAAAGAGAGAGAGAGGAGATGAGAAAAAGAGAAGAAGAAAATTATGATTTCGTTGTTTTTATTGGATCTGGTACAAGATTTCTTCTATTGGGTTTTAATCTCGAAGTATAAGCGTGGTTTGGTAAGTTTTAATTAGTTAATGGTTTATATGGATTTCATTGATTTTTCCAGATCTATAGTTGATTTGATTCGAAAATGAGTCGATTTATAGTTCTCAGAGGATGTTTTCGATATCGGATTTATATTCGGTAAAAGATTTCAGAATAATTTTAGGCTAATGTCTTGTAATGATATTAGGGAGCCCTTTGATCAAGTTTTTCATAAAGGTTTGAACAAGAAAAATGTTCTTCTATATATATAGTTTATCGATGTCAAGTTTTAAAGGATTTGGAATTATGCACAAGAAGTTATAATGCATTCTGGCATTTCATTGCATTTGGGGTTAGGATTTGTAAGAGTAAATAGCCTAATTTGCATTGGGTTACATATAGGAGCACCACTCATAGATCGTGGTCAAGAACAAGGGGGAGAGATATAGTATCTGTCTTGAACAGGTGAGTATAGACCGGAAATTCAACCCATATGTGCTATATGGATATATGTGCTATATGAACTATATGAATATATGTGCTGAATGAGCTATATGGATATATGTGTTATGTGGATTATATGGATACATATGTTTTATATGATAGCTCTAAAATTTCCAAAGTTGTTTGCATAGAAAGTATGTCAAAAGATGGCATATGATATATGACTACATTATGCACTTGATTGCATAGCATATTGCAATGAGATTAAAAGGACCTGTGACTGTCTCGCCCTGAACTGTAATTCAGGAAATCTTCGGATTTCTTTGTTAAAGCAACCTACGGGTCATACAAGATCTTCGGATCATACAGGACCTACGGGTCAATGAGGAAATCTTCGGATTTCTTTCTTAAAGCAACCATAAGAGTCATAATCAGGAGATCTTCGGATTTCTTTACTAAAGGGACCATAAGAGTCCATATACAGTAAACCCGGGGCAGATTCAGGCTTGCACAGTTCACAGAATAATAAATCGGATACATCGGTATTTGCATTTGCATAGTAAATTCCTATATGACATATGTAAATTATGTATGTATATGTACATGGACTAAATGTTGGACTCTGTGTGAAATAATTGATGATGGTTTATATTCACTGAGTATGCGACTCACGTAAATCGCAAAACAATTTTTCAGGCTCAGCTAGAACTTACTAGCGTGTGTCTCTTTTAGAGGTCACTTACATACAGGTCGGCCGGCTGAAGCTCAATGCAACCTTCTCCTCCTCATTTTGCATCTTAGACATATGGGTTGTAATATAAGTTAGAGTTACAGATGTTTTAGTATGTGAAGTAACGGCATAGAACTTCGTGTTCGTGTGTGTATGCAACCTTATATGGTTGTTAGTTTTGTTATATGTTTACGTGGATAGTTGTTATATGTAAATATATATGTTTATATGTGAAATAAGTTTTACTAAGTATACGTCATAAGATATAAGGGTGTCACAACTTTGCTTTTATTTGCCTCTGAATTTTTAGGTTTTTAGGAAGGATTGAAGTGAAAATGCTTTGCCCTAATTCATCCGCTTGTCTATGTTGTAGGTTTGAAGTGTCGCTCGTCTCTATTGTAGGTTTGAAGTGCCGCTCATCTCTGTTGTAGGTTTGTAATTTCTCTCTCCCTCACTTGAAAACGCAACGTCTTCTTCTTGATTTTTCCTCTTATTGGTCTTTATGAGAGAGGAAGACACAAATTGAGGTGAAACTAGTAAATCTGGTTTACTGGGCCTACATTCTCAGTGAAAAATGAAGAGTTGGAGACTTTCTTATTATTTGTCACTCCTGCAAGTATTTGCAATTGCAAGGTTATAGGAATACAAGTAACAGAACCTGTAATCTCAGAGGAGCATATACAAACATGAACTAAACCATGAGCAACCAATTACAAGAGATTTATGTGGCTTTTCAAAAGATGAGAACACTCTCACCTCCACCATGATTCTTTTCTTTGGAACATTTCAATTGGATGCACATTTCGGATTTTGTACTATATAGATTTATATATTTGCTTATTAAGTGGGAAATCTCCTTATTCATATATGACACCAAACGCTTAGGTTGTTTTGCAATCAGATTTACAGTATAAAAAGGAAAAGAGTTCGTGAGGCTCATCTGATAATACAGTATTGGGTTAGAAGCATCCAGTTTTAATTGTTTGCTGTGTGTTTTTATAATTGTAAGTTAGGTATGAACCTCTAAAGATCATATGTTTGCTGTGTGTTTTTATAATACAATATTGTAGTCACTGTCAACTGATGATGATTTTAAATAGCATCTGAATCTGTTTTTTTGATACAGCCCCCCGTACTTGTGCAAATTTGTCAAATAGACACCCCACCTTTGGTTTGAACCTATTGAACACTTAAACTTAACAATTTGGACCTATTAAACACCTGGTCGCTGACAATCTCGTTGAGTGTAACACACGCATGTTGACATATTCCAATTTTTTGTCCAAATGTGTGCCACATAAGCTTATTTTGCCACATAAGATGCCACATAAGCCCAATCTTTAACACCATTATTTTAATAAAATCAGAAAATATAAAAAATACAAAAAGAAAAAAAAAATTGCACAAGTACAGGGGGCTGTATATGTGCGTTTGACTTACACGTACTTCGCCACGTCAGCGATCAAGTGTTTAATAGGTCCAAATTGTTAAGTTTAAGTGTTCAATAGGTCCAAACCAAAGGTGGGGTGTCTATCTGACAAATTTGCACAAGTACAGGGGGCTATATATGTTTTAAGCCAATATTAATGATGTATGTGTTCGAATTTGGTTTCTAGGTGACAAGGACATGTACATATAGTATATTTTATGCATTAGACTTTGATAAATCAAGCTTACCATGCATTTTTACCTAAGAGCTTTTCCTTGGCTTAGGGGTTTCATTCACGATATGGACTTCATTATTTAGTTATTACTCCAGAAAAGTCATTTTGTTTCTTCTTCATTGTGTGTTGGGTGCAGAGAATAACAATCCAGATAACTCCAGAGTCATCATCTTTTCAAATTTTTTAGAGGAAGTGTCAAGTGAAATTACTAACCTGATGTGTGCTCACTGATGTAATATAGTGGACATCAATATTTATTTTTGGAATTCTAATGTTAAAGATATCAAAGTTTCATGTGTAATAAACTGTTGAGATGCACTTTCATGTATCATTAATCATTCAAACGGAATTATTTCATGTATCATTACTCATGTGTTTGGTGTTTTCTTTTTCCCCTTCAAATTTTGTCAGGTATATCGAGAACAACTGTTGTAGTGGGAAAATACATCTAGAATTGTTAGCTCGGAAAGTGCATTTCAAGTGAGTTCCATAAATTTCTTTCTAGATGCACACATGCATACTAAAACTATTATTGGCATTCAATGGTTGTACTTTGTACTTCATGGCATTAGACAACATAGAAAAACCTTCTTCTTCTTCCTTTTTAGATGCACACAGGCATACTAAAACTATTATTGGAATTCAATGGTTGGATTTTGTACTTCATGGCATTAGACAACATAGAAAAACCTTCTTTCTTCCTTTTTAATGAAATCCTAGCAATAACAGATTACGATGCTGTTGTATTCCTCAATATATACTAAAGGCCTCATGAGACATGGATGATCCATTGGTAAACTTTGAATTTTGAAGTTGAATTTGTCTGTGGATTGGTCATTATTTGATTCAGTTTTTTGATATTGTTGCATTAATTTTCTATGCCTGAGATCTTTGATGATATATTAAAATTTATAGCTTACACCTTTTTCTAAATCTTCAATTTGAAAGCATTGATTGCAAGATGATGAATGCATTTTATATACGAGTAATAATATCTGTTTGATTTCGGATTGTGGAATTTGTTTTGTGCATATATAGTTTCAGTGACATTAATTCTTACTTGAGATTGGGGTTGATTTGTCTTGCTTTGTTATTTTTTGCTGATACTAATGAATGCCAATGAACTTCAATCAACAATATCAAAAATGGGATCGAACATGGATGATCAATAGGTCATCATTTGATAGACGGCAACCGCAGTATGTTGATGGGGTTGATTCGTTTTTTGAATTCGCATTTAATGGTAAAGATGGGAGAGATGTGATGAGGTGTCCTTGTAAAAATTGCTTACTAGATATCACTACTAGAAAACACGCATATAGCCAGGAATAACTGGTGTGGGTAAGTTTGCGGGTAACTGCCACAACATCCCCCACAAATCTCAAAGTTTCTGGCTGTTTACCCATGAAATTCACGGTTGGCGCTACATTTGGGGGAATATTGTCGCGAAATAAACATACAACTAAGTTTGATTCTAATTTTGTGGCCATATAGCCATGAAAATATGGGTTGTCGCGATAGTTGTGGCCATATTGACGCGAATATATTGCGAAGCTAAAATCGGTTCTAAATTTATGGGAAATTTATCGCGAAATACTCATGCAGCTAAGTTCGATTCTAAGTTTGTGGCCATATAGCCATGAAGATTTGTGTTGTGGCTAAAGTTGAAGCTATATTGATGCGAATATATTACGAAGCTAAATTCGGTTCTAAATTTATGGGCAATTTGTCGCGAAATAATCATGCAGCTAAGTTCGAATTAAAGTTTTTGGCAATATAGCCATAAAAATGTGGGTTGTGGCTATACTTGCAACTATATTGACGCGAATATATTACGAAGCTAAAATCGGTTCTAAATTTACGGGAAATTTATCGCGAAATAATCATGCAGCTAAGTTCAATTCTAAGTTTGTGGCCACATAGCCATGAAAACATGATTTGTGGCTATAATTGGAGCTATATTGACGTGAATATATTACGAAGCTAATTTGGGTTCTAAATTCATGGTAAAATTGTCACGAAAATAAGCATGCAACTAAGTTCGATTCTAAGTTTGTGGCCATATAGCCAGGAAAATATTTTTTGCGGCTATAGTTGCAGCGATATTGACGCGAATGGATTACAAAGCTAAATTTGGTTCTACATTTGTTGTCAATTTGACACGAATGCATTGCACTTATTAAGGATTAGGGCATATACTACAAGGCCATGTTTTTAACCATGAGAAAGGAGCATATATAGTACTTACTAAACAACTTTAAAGTATGTCAAGGCCATAATTATGATAAAAAAATCTATTAAGCAAAAAAAAGAAAAAAGCAATCCTGAAACCTATTATTCAAAAACCACATAAAGACCCCAAATTACACAGCAACTACACAAGGACCTAGTAGCTCGGATCCTCAATTTCTATCAGAAATCGTAAGACAATAAATAATAAGAATTTTAAAAACCCAAAAGAAAGCATAGATCATATCTAACTCCTCAAAGATTGTCCCAAACTCAAACAACGCACATAAAAAATTTGTCATAACTTGGCCTAAAAATGCACATACAAACCTGCCCATATGAATGTATAAAATGTCCAACCCAATCTTAACAAGTGCAATGGCTTCACCACAATAAGATTCCAACACAATCTCAATGTCTTCAACACAATCCTCTAATGTCACTAGAACCAAGTAAAGGCATACAAACTACAAACTACAAGTCTAAGATCACTAAAACCAACACAATCCTCTAAATGTCTTCCTCTTCCTCTTGTTTGCTACAACCCACTTCCTCATCATCGTCACTAGACAGGTAAAGCTCCACCTCTTCATCTTCCATGGTTTGAGAGTTAAAGATTTTGACCAAAAGAGAACTCATATAGGGATCCATGCCATTTTTCCTGAAAAACTTGTAAGCTTTGCACTCCTACCATATAAGAGATTTGCAAGTTAAAAATGAAACCAAAAGAGCCTGGAACACAAGACAAAGTAAACCTACTAAGAGTCTAAAAAATGAAAAAAAAGCAACATGAAACACAAGGCAAAGTAAACCTTAAAAAATGAAAGAAAATCTCCAATACTAAAATCTCTTGTATTACTTTTGGCAAGGTAAACCCTAGATGAGAAGTAAGGTAAAATTATGACCTTGTATTAGTAAAATCCTAGATGAGAACTAAGACTAAAATCTCCAAAACAGCACGGAACACAAGGCAAAGTAAACCCTAGATGAGAAGTAAGGTAAAAATATAACCTTGTATTACTTTTGGTAAATATGATGAAAGTTTTATCAATAAATTAAATCCAGATCTAAAATCAAATCTCCAAGACTCTAACCCCAATCAACATGGTATTATTTTGCTAAATATGACCTTTTATTACTTTTGCTAAATATGATGAAAGTTTGTACCAAAAGGAGACGTGTAAACTTGGTATTATATTGGAGGGGGTAGAGTACAAGTTTGTATTAAGTAAAAATGAGAATTTGCACTTACTTTGTATTTCACCGCCTACCACTCGTCGTGACCAATAATTTGTCAGGTACTTGAATCCCACATGATACCCCCCCCCCTTCGTTTGTCGAAAAAAGCTCCATATCTTCCAAAGCCTAAAATAGTGCTTATACCTTAATTGCTCAGTGATTCTCGTGGACAAACACACTAGTCTCAGCCTTGAAGCGCTGGTGGACATCAACCCAGTTAGGGGGGGTCATCAAGGGGAGGACTAAGCTCTAAAACAATTTTGAGGAAGATCATCCCATGGTCATGCATCCAGTTCATTGGCATTGCAACAACCTGTCAAGAAAAGAAATGGAAAAATATTAATCAAGCAATTGACAAAATAATGAGTGGAAAAATGGTGAAAGAAAAGTTGTCAAAATATGTATCACAGTAGTTGTCCAACCCCAAATAAAAACAATTGACACACAAATGGCATAAACAAAGAGATGATCTTCCTCAACCAGCATATTATAGCAATCAAACTAATTTCATTTTACTTGTCATCAATTGAAAAAAAAAGTTTGAGATGCAAAAAAAAAACATAGAGGCCATTGACAATTTCCAAATAGATGAGAAGTAAGGTGCACTGGTATACTCATGACATCAACCAATATTAATCAAATTTCATATACATCAAGAAATATACATCCAATGTGTGGGAAAAAGACACTTCGTTGTAGAAGAAAGAAACAAGAAGGGAGAGCAACTGTTTAAACCGAAAACATAAGCAAATGGAATCCAAATTCATATACATCTCCCAAGTCCTAACCAACAAAAATGGTGATGAAGAGCATTTTCAATCAAATCTTAATTTTGAAGCGTTTTCATTTCCAACAAAAAATCCAGATTCTTAATATTCTTTCATTTGCAATCAAAATCCATCACATACCAACTCAAAAAAGTAACATAATGTTGCATTTTCAACTAAGTGTCAACAAAAAAGACAGATTCTTCTGTGTTCTATCAAATTGAATTTTCAAGTTTCATACTTGTATGAAGAAAGTGGAGAAAGAGAAGGAGATCGAGAGAGATGTGTCGGTGAATTAGTCGAAGGCGTTGCCGGTGTGGTGGACGGTGTTGTCGATCTGGTCGATGGTGTAGCCGATGGAGAGATCGAAAGCGAGAGAGAGGCGAGAAGAAGTGGCTCGAGAGAGGGAGAGGGAGATGGCGCTCGAGAGAGATGGAGAGTGAGAGGGAGAGGGAGATGGCATTCGATGGAGATTTGATGGAGATGGCGATGGAGGGGCTCGAGAGGGAGAGGGAGAGGGAGATGGCGTTCGATGGAGATTTAATGGAGATGGCGAGGGAGGGGCTCGAGAGGGATCGAGAGGGAGATGGAGGTTGGCAAAAGATAACGTGGTGTTCTTTGAAACCCTAAATTATGGGATTGGTTGGGCCGGGAAAACACTAACATATAGGCCAAGCATATGGGCCGAATTGGATCTGGCCTTTTTAGTGAGCCCAAAATGTATTTGTGGCCATTTTTCTGGATAATTTGAACTTGCATTTTCATTAAATGCTCCTCGTATCAACCTCATTCAATTCTCAAGTACCATTGTCTATGAATCCTATGATACGTCAATATGCTCATTCTCACCACTTGTTTCTCAACATTCTCTCACAACATTCTCCCTCTCATTCTCCCAACAATATTCTCTCACAAAAAAAACAAACTCAATCTTGAAGATAATACTCTATGCATTTTGAAAATAAGATTAAGAGGTGTACATCTGATTTGGATCAGGTAAGTTAGTTGCAAAGAGGTTATTTTTAGGGTTACAAGTTTTAGGTTTAGGGTATATATTATATATTTGTGGGTTTTGCTTTTTTGTTTGTGTTAACTTATGTTTGTTTGGACAAATTTACAGAATTGTCGATGGAGAATCGTGATTGGATGTGTGATAGATGGCTTCCTGGTGGTGGTGGTTACAATAGCGAATTTGTTGATGGTGTTCAGAGATTTCTTGATTTTGTAAAATCTCAAAAGCATTTCATGGATGGGGATAAGATAAAATTTCCTTGTTTGAAATGTAAGAATGGGCGATTTGATGATGTAGATAATGTCCGCGTTCATCTGTTCAGAAAAGGTTTCGTTGACAGTTATTATTGGTGGACTGCACATGGAGAGTCACCATTTGCCAATGCGCCCCCTTTGGAGGAGTTGTTTTCCACCTCAAATCCTACTGATATGAATCTCTTTGGGATTGGGATATATTTGTTTGATAATTTGAATCCCACCCAAAGAATGGTGTTTGATGAAGCTGGTTCAAGTTTGTTCCACCTCCGTGGTTTGACACAAGCACTTCTTATAATGAGCCGAGTAGTAGTCCTTTGGAGGTGGGTGAAAACCATGACCTTGAAGAAGGAAGTTACTTAGAACAACCGACAACGGTGTTTGGTCCTGGAAATGAGGACATGTCCTTCTTATCTGAGCGCTTTTCTGATGTATTGAGAGCAGCAGATCGGCCATTATATGAAGGTTCTCACATGTCACAATTAGCTACTGTCGGATCTTTTATGGAGTTGAAGACCAAATACAACATGTCACAAGATGGATATGGTGCACTACTTCAAAAAACCAATGAGGTTTTGCCAAGGGACAACAACTTCCCCAAAAGTTTCTATGAGCAGAAGAAGATGACTAGATAGTTAGGATTGCCCCAGCAAAAGATACACCTATGCCCCCAAGGTTGTATGTTGTTTTGAAAGGATGATGCTGATGCAGTTGAGTGCAAATTTTTCCACAGTCCAAGGTATCAATCTTGTTTGTCCCAAAAAGGAAAGCCAATACTCAATAAAGTGTTACGATATTTGCCATTGATCCCACGGCTGCAACGATTGTACGCTATGGAGGAAACGACTTCAAAGATGCATTGGCATGCCGAGCACCAAGCAGATAAAGGATATATGAGTCACCCATCTGATGCCGAGGCTTGGAAGCATTTTGATCGAACGTACCCGAATTTTGCCAAGGATATTCATAATATAAGATTAGGCTTGTGTTCAGATGGATTCTCCCCCTTTGGTAAGTTTGGCAAGACATACTCGACATGGCCGATGATTGTCACCCCTTACAACCTACCATCAGATATGTGCATGAAGGCTCCTTATTTGTTCTTAAGCACTATTGTTCCAGGCCCAAAAAATCCGAAGAAGTTAATAGATATTTGTATGCAATCGTTGATTGATGAGTTGTTATTATTGTGGAAAACGGGTGTGCCAACATTTGATGTCTCTACGGGGAAGCACTTTAGGATGCATGCTGCACTTATGTGCATAGTGAATGACTTCCCAGCATATGAGATGTTATCTGGGTGGAGCACTGCTGGTATTTATTCTTGTCCTCATTGCATGGAGAACACAAAAGCCTTTAGATTACAAAATGGATGAAAGGCTTCATGGTTTGATTGTCATAGGTGCAGATTGGAACTAGATCACCCATTCAAGACCAACAGGAGAAACTTCTACAAAGGGCGAAAGGAGGAAGATCCTCCTATTCTGTATTTGTCTAGTGAAGAGGTGTGGGAACGTGTTGGCGATTTTCCGACCTCCAAGGAGAGTCTACTTCAATATCCTAATGGTTATGATGAAACTCATAAGTTCACGAAGAAAAGTATATTTTGGTTGCTTCCTTATTGGAAACATAATTTGCTCCGCCACAACCTTGATGTCATGCATATTGAGAAAAATGTGTTTGAGAATGTGATTAACATTGTATTGGATGTTAAGGATAAGATAAAGGACAACTTGAGCTGAAGGAAGGACCTACGCTTATATTTCCATCGCCCAGAGCTTCAAGTGGAGGATGACCACAAGGGCCCAAAACCAAAAGCAATGTATGCATTAGATAGAAGGAAAAAGACAATGATGCTTACTTGGTTACAAAGCTTTAGATTTCCGGACGGTTATGCCTCTAATATTGGTCGATCCGTGCAATTGGAGGAGGGTAGACTACAAGAAATGAAGACTCATGATTGCCATGTGTTCATGCAAAGACTTCTACCAGCTGCTTTCAAAGAGCTTCTTCCGGTGGGTGTATGGGGGCCATTGACAGAGCTAAGCTTCTTTTTCCAATCATTATGTTCATCTACACTTGACAAACAAATAATTGATGATCTAGAATGGGCTGCACCTCTTTTATTATGCCAATTGGAAAGGATATTTCCACAATCATTCTTTGATTGCATGGAGCATCTCATTCTTCATTTACCATACGAGGCAAAGTTAGGGGGTCCGGTATAGAACAAATGGATGTATCCAGTTGAAAGATTATTATTCACGTTGAAAGGGAACATGATGAACCCGCAAAAGGTGGAGGCGTCCATAGTGGAATCATATTTGTTTGAGGAGATAACAAGTTTCGCTCAACATTATCCTCAACATCAAGACTCCAATAAAAGAAAGAAAACCACCGCGCATGAGGTGAGTGTGCATCCTCAAATTTCAATTTTCAACCATCCGGGTTGTGCAAGTGGAAAATGCAAGGGTATTTGGATGTCCGATGAGTCAGACTTTCATGCAGCACATACTACATCCTAGTTAATTGTAGAGAGGTTGACTCCTACGTCGAGTAAGTAAATTGAACTTATATATATATCTATGTTATTTTAGACATGTATAAATAGTTGAGTGAAACTTTTAAGTACTAGTCTTATGTTGTTCTTTCGATGTGTAGGGAATTTCAACACACTGTAGGACAAGGAGATCCGCTCGGACTTGCCAACTATTTTTGTACATTGTTTCATGAAATTATAAGTACTAGTGCATATTGTGTCAACAATACAAAAGTCTAACATCACACGTGTATAAGGTCAATATATGTGTCTATGTTTTGTAGGTTTTGGTTGCAAACGCCCTACACCCCCACTTGAGGATCATGATTTGATAAATAGTTTAGCTTGGGGGCGATCCCGAAAGGTGTTGTCATGGCCATCATATTGCATCAATGGCTATAAATTTTAAACGTTGCAACGTGGAGAAGGAAAGTTAACCATGAATAGTGGTGTGTGTGTGTGTGCGCAAGCTTCTAATGGTGATAAACAATCAGATTTGTTTGGGTTGATAGAACAGATTTTGGAGTTTGAGTTCACTGGGATGCCGTTTAAGAAGATTGTCATGTTCAAGTGTTTGTGGTTTGACCCTAGCCCTAATGGGACAAAAGTCCATCCAGATTACCATTTCCAAGAGGTTAATGTGAAGAGATGTTACGACAACCATGATCCTTTCGTCTTTGCTCAACAATGCATCAAAGTTTACTATCTTGACTACCCTGGCGCACCCCGAAGTCGTGTAGATTGGAGATATGTGTGTAAGACAAAGCCAAGAGCCAATGTTGAGCAACGATGGGCAGAGAGCAATGTTGAACAACCGACCATTTTTGAACCATTACAACCGGATGACTTTGAGATTGATGGCTTCGTTGGGTCGACAATTCAATCATTACCTACAAATATTAATGATCCAGTTTCTTTGCATCAGGAAGCATACAATGTCGAAAGTGGCGATGATAGCTTCGATATTGCAAACGACAACGAAGAAGATGATTTTCCATCAGATTCAAGTTCCGGAAAATATGATTGGTAAATTCTTTTTTTTCTCCTCATTTTATCATCTATGTAATTATTTGTTACTTTTACCATCTAGATTTTTGGTTTAGGAGGGGAATATTGAGTTAGGAGGGAAGAATTGATGTAGGATGGAATTATTCATTTAGGAGGGAAATTTTTGTTTGAGAGTGAATTTTCAATTTCGAGTTTTGAATGGGAGGGAAATTCCGAAATTTTGGGCTTAGAGATTCATTTTTGGGCTCGAATCTAGGCCCGGTAGTGGAAGTGAGGAGTGAGGTTTGTTAGGGTTTTGTTCACTCTCACACCACACGCGTTCACTCTCACCACTTGTGCTCTTTCAGATTGAGAGAGAAGTGAGGTTTGTTAGGGTTTCGTTCTCAGCCGTGGCGCCCTCTCCCGACGATTCGGTTCGATCTCCCCATTTGGTAAGGCTCTTGCTCTTTCCTTTGATATGGTGTTCTTTCATGTATCTATCTAATCGAGATGTTTTTCTTTCATGGCAAGCTCTTTGGTGTTCTCTGGAGTTCGATTTTGGAACAAGGCAGCCATCGATTTGGTATGTCTCTCTCCCTTGCTCTCGCTCAATCCTCTCACTTTCCTTTGAGATGGTGTTCTTTCATGGCTCTATCTAATCGAGATGGTGTTCTTTCATGGCAAGCTTTTGGTGTTCATTGGTGTTCTTTGGAGTTCGAGTTTGGAACAAGGCAGCCGTCGATTTGGTATGTCTCTCTCCCTCTCTCCCCTGCTCGTGCTCAATCCTCTCACTTTCCTTTGAGATGGTGTTCTTTTATGGCTCTGTCTAATCGAGATGGTGTTCTTTCATGGCAAGCTTGTGGTGCTCTTTGGAGTTCGATTTTGGAACAAGGTAGCCGTCGATTTGGTATATCTCTCTCCCTCTCTCCCTTGCTCTCGCTCAATCCTCTCACTTTATGGGTCCATACTTCTTTTTTTGTTCGTTAATTGATCTCTAATCCCTCTCTCCCTTGTTCTTTGGTGTTCATGACAAGCTTTTTTTTGCTGGGGTTTTAGGTTATTCATTCAGTAAAAGGTGTAAGTCCCTAATCTCTCCCTCTTTCTTCTATTATTTTCAGTTCTTGGATCAATTGCATGCTCAATTGCTCAACTTGAGTTCTATTAATGTTTCCTTCTATTTCTCTCATTCAGTTCATCATGCGACACCTTCGGAGCACAACTCGTGGACGTGCTAGGGTTACTAGCTGCAACTTTGCGCGTGGTCCACCTCTTTCTTCTCCATCTGAGGGTGCTTTAAGCCCTAGAAGACCTCCTATGAAACGAGCCCTCCAACTCCCTATTCGTAGTAGCCCAAGGTTTAAAAAATCAACACCACCTACAACCCCTCCACCACGAGTTGTTGCACGTTCAAAGGCTCCTTCAAAAGCTTCCCCACCAGCTCCACCACAAAGAGTTCTCCCTACTTCAAGAACATGTAGCCCTAACCTTACTCCTACCTCTCTTGTCCAATGAGCACTCAACTCTTCAAAGGCTCCTTTAAATGCTCCTTCAAGAACTCCTAGCCCGATTCCAAGACCACGAACAAAGCAAGTTGTTGCACCAGCCCTACTACCAACTGAGGAAGAAAGTTATGACCAATATATTGAGGATGAGTTCAATGTGGATAATGAGCCTGGGGTTCATATGAAAGGAGATGCAGAAGTTGAGGAAGAAGAAGAAGTTGACAAAGAAGGTGAGGACCAAGATGATGAAGTCGTTGAGGAAGAACAAGTTATGGAAGAGGGTGAGGAAGAAGAGGAGAAAAGTGAAGGAGAACAAGATGTAGGAGATAAAGAACAAGGATGTACAGAAGAAGGAGATGATGATCAAGAAGAGGAAGAAGGTACACAACGGAAGCTTATATGGATCGCTGGGGAAGGCAGCCGGTCAATGCTAAAACTCTTTTCTATTAATCCTAACTTTCATTTTATAGATTACTAATAATTGTATCCAATTCTTTGTAGGGACGATGAACCAAAAAAGTTAGCGTTTGCAAAGGCTAAGTAAATAGTCCTTTGCCATTATGGAGGTCCATGGACCAGTATATCTAGAGTGCCAAAACATGTGCAGACCATGTGGTTTCAAGAGTTTCAGGTTATTTTCTACTTCTTAAAATGTAAAATCGTTTATCCGTTGATGTCTTGGTTGTTGGCTTCATAATCTGGCTGATTTGAATAGAATGGAGTTGATGGTGCGCAAAATAGCGAAATAGGAAGTAGGACCGGGGTACGAGGAATAACGGGGCTCGGCGAGGTTCCCAAGGTTAAGCCCATGGCCCATTGTCGTACCCATCTCAAAAAACGACAAAACCACACCTCTGCGAGGCCTCAAGATCTCGTCAACGAGGTCTAAAACCTCGTTTCTCAAAAGCTGACACCCTCGCCCCATCTAAACCACTCAGCGACCACCGCTCTACCAACCAATAATCAACTGCCTCACTCTAGACCAATCAAAGGGCACGATCTCGGGCATCCCACATCGAGCAAACATCAAAACCCGATTCCTCAGACCTCTATAAATAGAGGAGAACCTCGTAGGTAGCAAGGGGTCTAAAAACATCTTGAACTCAAGAACTATCTTGCTCGTTGAAGATCGACGTGTTGAATCCTCGTTAATGATCGCGCTATAACCAAATGAAGGTCCACAAAAAGACTTCAAGTCACCCAAAGAGTCTTCGTTCCTATCAAGGACCTCGCTGCACCATCTCACAGGCTACAATCACCGCACGCTAAGTCAGCTGCTCAACCTCGCTACTACAACTCGCTGCATAGCCTGTTAGTGAAAGAACCTCTTTGTAACTAGGAGATCTCGAACCTTGTTAGATCGAGATCTCAAATACTCTAGAAGAGATTTGGGGCGTAGTCTCATTGATTGTAATCTCGTTATCTGTAACCTCTCAATCTTTAATCTCGTGCCAAAGATATAAATAAAAAGCAAGTGTTTGCTTAGTCGAATAAAAGTAATCTCGTTTCTTGTCTTCTAGCGCTGGTTTATTTCGGGTTTCATCACTGGCGCCGTCTGTGGGAAACCTCTTTACCCTAAGCAGTTTCCCGACTCGCGTAAACCTTGGCTTTTGAACCCCTCAAAATGGCCTTTCCAAACAATTTCTTCCCCCAACACCCCGATAACATGCCCGAAACTTCACAATGGATGAACGGGGGACCACCACCGGGTTGCCCGTTCGGGGTCCCTCCGGGGTGGGCGTACAACACCGTACCACAAAACTCTTACCCATTCCAAGGGTACGAACCGGGCGGTGCTCCCCCGAACCCATATCCCTAACAAGGCTATGGGCAATACCAACAGGGCTTCGCCCCGTCGTACGTCCCCGTTCCCGCCTTTGGCAAACCCCACTCCGAATACGTACCCGCGTACGTCCCCGGGCATGTGCCAGGGCAAGAGGCGTCAACCAACGGCTCATCAATGGAGCGGTCTCTCCATGACCCCATGCAGATCTCGAAGTCTCGCTCGCGACGTTCGAGGTTGCAAGACCCAGAGTTGTCCGAAATGGCGGGTGCGTGAGGCATACCCTGAAGTCCCACTCGCAACATCGCCTCGTCGAGGCCGGGAGCCGCTCACCTTTCGTGGACGAGATTCAAAGCGCGTCGATGCCCAAGGGCTTCCATAGGCCGCAGATGGGACTGAAAAAACAGAATTTAATTTCGTCAAGGCGTCGATGCCCAAGGGCTTCCATAGGCGTCGATGCCCAAGGACTTCCATAGAGAAAGTGTATCTTTATATATATATATATATATTTCTTTTATAATTTTTCTGAAAAAACAGAATTTAATTTCGTCAAGGCTGAACCGCGAGCGCAGTTCTGGGCCGCGGGCGCGGGTTGTGCCGCGGGCTCGGATCCTCGCTTCGGATTTTCTTCTTTCGAGAATTGGATAAATTATACCTACAAGTTAGCCCGAAAAAACCAAAACAAAAATAAACTAAAACTAAACTAAAAAGACAAAAAGAAAAGAAAAGGAAAACTTACCTCGGGTTGCCTCCCGAGCAGCGCCTTTGTTTAACGTCGTTGGCCCGACGTCTTACATGGCTCAGAATGGATCATCATCAATTTGGAACTGGACCTTTTTCCCTTCATGTGCCATGGATAATAGACCCTTTGAGACATCAATTACGGCGCTCGCCGTCTTCATAAACGGACGACCCAACATCAAAACTGGGTCGTATCTCCCCTTACCAATTTCCAAGACATAAAAGTCCGTTGAAAAAATTAAGCCATCCACCTGTACTAAGACATCTTCCACAAATCCTTTCGGATGCACATTAGAGTGATCTGCTAGTTCAATAGTAATATTTGAATCCTGTAATGGCCCTAGTCCTAACCGCTCATATATGCTAAGTGACATGACATTAATGGACGCTCCTAAATCAAGCATAGAATGCTCAATTTTTGCCTCACCTATTGTAACAGGAACAATAAACCTCCCTAGATCTCCATACTTCTTAGGCAATTGCCTTTGAAGCATGGAAGATACACTTTCTCTATTTTCAACAAGATTAATTTTCTGAACCTTCCTTTTTCTTTTTGCTTCCTCTTAATAGTACATATTTCTTTTAGAAATTTAGCAAAATGAGGAATAATTTGAACAAGTTTAAGCAAAGGGACATTTACTTCACACTTGGAGAACGTTTCAAAAATCTCCTTGTCATTGGCTGGCCTCCTGGTGTCCTTCAGTGCCTCAGGAAATGGGGGAACGGGCTTTTGAGAAGCCATGGGAGGAAACGAAGGAGGAACGTAGTCGTCAGAAATTATCGGAGAAGGGACCCGCGAGCTCGGGTGGGGACCCGTGGGCGCGGGTGGACCGCGGGCGCGGTTTGAGTCCTCGCTCGCGGTTTCTGGCTGTCGCTCAATTTCAGCTTCACTTTCTGTATCGCGATCGGGGCTATCCTCCTGCGAGCCCGGTTGGTTTCCGTTGGCTGGAATTTCAGTATTCAGCTCTTTCCCACTCCTCAAAGTAATGGCACTCATATTCTCTCTCGGGTTTATGGACTGAGATGGAAGTTTTCCCGAGTCCTTAGCTTCTAGACGGTTAAGAATGGTTGCAATCTGACTTAACTGATTTTCTAGATTTTTTACTGCAGCCTTGGCACAATAATGGCTGGATTTTCATAAGGAACTTGGGGCCTTGGCACATAATTAGGCCTGGGAACATAGTTGAGCTGACCTCCCTGTTGTGGAAAAGGTTGTTGAGGTTGTTGATTCCACCTAAAGTTAGGATGGTTTGCCCACCCCGGGTTGTAGGAATTTGAATATGGGTCATTCCGGGGCCTTTGATCATAGTTCCCTATAGTATTCACATCAGCTGCTGGCTCTTGCATGATAGGGCATGCATCAGAAGGATGGCTAGATTCACCACAGATTCCACAAGCCCTTGAACTTGAAGCTCCATTGCCCACCAACAGTTGCTTCATCATAGCTTTTAACTCCCTTACTTCAGCATTCAGGGAATCATTAACAGAATTAACTGACCTACTGTTGGATCTCTTTCTTTGATTTCTGCATTGTTCAGCTAGAGTTTCCAACTTCTCAAACGCCTGCCTAGGAGTGAGATTCTCATAAGAACCTCCACAAGAAGCATTCCTCAGGCGCCTATCAGCATCACAGAGACCTTCAATAATATAACAGATCAGATCCTTATCAGAATAGCCATGGTAGGGACAGCTGGCTATGAGTCTCTTGAAAAGGCTCATAATACTCATATAGATTCTCATCATCTCCCTGCTCCAAACTACTCAGCTGCTTCTTAATAGATGTTTGCTTGGTAGTCGGGAAATATTTCTCCAGAAAAGCACCCTTCATCTGAGCTCAAGTAGTAATCGTCTCAGGTGCTAAATATAGATACCATTCCTTAGCTGCATCAGCCAAAGAGAATTAAAAAGCCCTCAACATCAGCTGATCTTCAGTCACATCAGCTGGCTTCATTCCCAACCAGACAGAATGGAACTCTTCAAGGTGTTTGTTCGGATCCTCCCCACTCAGTCCATGGAACTTAGGCAAATAATGGCGAAGACCAAACTTCAGCTCAAACTTCACTCCTTCCCCTAGTGCGGGAAATTGAAGAGCAAGTTGTTGTTGCTGTAGATTAGGCGCAATCAGTTGCCTAATAGTACGATCTCCCATTGTTACGAACTGTTCTTCAACCTCTGAAGCAGATGATGAGGAAGAAGATGAAACTGGATCCAAATTAATTCCTAGCACTTGAGCCTGAACTTGGCGTCTCAACTCTCGTAGGGTCCTGTTAATTTCTGGATCAAAAGGAAAAATAGGCGAATTATCAATAGAACGGGTAAGAACAATAAGATTGGTTCTTACCAGATTCGGGGGTGGACGAAGCGAACCGCGAACGCGGTTTGAAACCAAGGGCGCGGTCAGGCCGCGAGCGTGGGTCGTCGGAAACGCCGACTGAACAGAAAATTAAAACTGATTCCCCGGCAACGACGCCAAAATTTGACTCGGCTAAAGTCGTTGTTGCCAAGATCAAAAATAAATTACCCTAAACTACAAACTAGTATAGCATGCAAGTAAGGGATCGAACCTAAGAGAATCGTTATTCTAAACAATCAGCAAAGACAAAACAGGGGGTTTTGAGAGTTTAAGCAAGCAAACAATATTAGCGTTTAAATCAATTAAAAGAAAGCAGAGTTCATTCAATCAATTCCACCTTTTTAATCATTTGATCATTGATTCATCCACTTTTCTATTAATTCCCAGGTTAATTCCAATCCTTATAAAAGATTTCCGCTTGTCCACGGTCCAAGCGAAAAGATGATATGAACAAGAACGCTTAATTTAAATCATGCAAAAGATTAAGAATAAAAGGAAATCAATTCATGCAATCAAGCTACAAGTCTCATGCATAAAATAACAATCAAACACTCTTTCTCAATTCCAGTCCACGGTCCTGGAAAAGAGTTGTTTCAAGGATAAATAAGATTGCATAGACAACAATCAAACCTAATCCAAACAGTAGATCTAAGTTAATCAAACAAGTTGATCAGGCTCACAAAATCAAACAAAGATCATATAATTAAAAGCAAGAGTTTTGATATTAACCAAGGATAGAAAAGTTACCAAAATCTCACGAATTCAAATAAAAAGGGTTCCTTGATCAAACAAACTCCAAAGGAAATTAGTTCTCCATAATAAAACTGAAATAAAACCTAAAAAGTAAAAGTATGCTCTGAATTGTGGTGCTAGATCTAAACTGAAACACGAAACTAAACTTAAATACTAAACCGAAATAACCTAAAACTAAAGATATAATAAAGATAAATAAGATAGAATAAAACTCGGAATCGGCGCTCCGGAAATAAGGCCACCCGCGAGCGCGGATCCAAACCGGGGGCGCGGATTAAGTAGATCTCCTCGGCCGCGGAATCCTCTTCAACCGCGAGCGCGGCCATGGCCCGCGAGAGCAGGTGCTCGTGTACTTCAGCTCTTCGATTCTTCCCTCCACCGCGGGCTCGGGTTCAAACCCCAAGGCGCGGGTCTTGTTTCCGTAAACTCTTCAGCTCGAACTTAGGACTTCTGTCTTCCAAATCTTCAACTGTAGGCTCTTTTGATATTACAGATAAACATCCTAATCTAGCCTAAAACACTCAGAAATCCTAATAAAAATACAGAATTACGCTGCACTAAAGCCAGCGTATCAAACATAATGGAGTTAATTTGCCCAAAATGAGTTGAATTGGGTGATCTGTTGATCTGATTAGTTGTGTGATATGTATTATAGTCTAGTAAGGAAATAATGATTGAGATCTTCTTGGGAATCTTTTGTTTGAAATAAGAACTTAATAAGGTTGCTAAAAAAGAGATTAATAAGGAAAGCAATTGAATTTAGTGCTATAACAATGCTTACATGAGCCTAGTCGTCAGTCAATTAGGTTTATTAGTAGATTGCATCTTATATGTCGAGTATCTATGTATGAGAGTCATTTCGAGCTATGATTTTCATGTAACAACAACTAGGTTAGGTCACATGAGCCTTGTTGTCGGTCAATTGCTTAAAATGACTTGACATGTGCAAACTAATAATGTGCAAACTAATCACTCTATTGTTGAAATTCTGCCTTTCTTTCTCTTTAAAAATGAAAGAACAATAAGTTTTAGTTAAATCGGCCTATTGATGTAACATGCCTTCTATTTCTTTAAATTAATGAAACAAAGACTGTCTTATTTCTTGTTTCTCAATGTAGAGGTAATACTGTTGGAGGGAGACGGATGAGCTAATGAAGGATGCCTTTCTACACCAAATTGGAAGGCACCTTAGCAATGTCTTCAAGTATGCGCGTGCTAGAAATGTACAACCAACCTGGTTAGAGAGCAGGCACTAGACAAGGATGAAAACCATGTGGAGAACTGATCCCAACTTGGTGCGCCAAGCTCAGGTGAATAAGGAGAACAAGAGATCAAAGAAATCACTCGAGTCTGGACCATACCGAGGGGGTTCTCGGAATTTCACAAAGTGGATTAAAACGATGGTATTTGCAATCAGATTTCACTACTTATGATTGTTTTGATGTTGTTGAAATCAATTTTACTCTCTTTTTTTCAAGGGTGGTGAGTCTGGTACCATGCCTATGATTTCTGAGGTTGTAAGGAAGTTTCGGTCAACCAAAGATGGACAAGGCCTTGGTGAACGACCAGTTGTTATCATTGTAAGTATTAGGCTGAATATTACTTCTCATTTACAAATCTAATTGGGTTGTAATTTATTGTTAAAATATTGCTTTTATGGTTGCTTTATGGTTGCCTTTTATGATGGGATGTACTGTTGACTTAATTTTATAGTCCTCTCTAGTTGAGCCTTTGACTGAGATTTTTATGCTAAGATTTTGATGCTATTATGAAATTGTTGGGTTGTTTGGATTATGGAAGAAGTCATGTTTAGTATATTTTGAAGCTAATGCTCCTTTAGTTAGCAAGTAATGATTGAATGAAGGTTAGAAGATGTGTAAATGAGAAGCAAGTCATGTTTATTATTATTTGTCATGTGTAATGCTCCTTTAGTTAGCAAGTCATGTTTATGAATGCAATTTTCTATAAGTTATGTGCTATGTGCTCATTCAATATGTGATCTGTCTTGTGCCAAAGATAGAGATGTTTGTGAATCCAATCTAATGTTATCTTGTGTCAAAGATAGATGTTTGTGAACCTTTTAACCACAAACTTTTTGTGAATGAAATATGTTTGTGAATGCAATGTGCTCTATCTTGCATACTTGTTTATTTTACATTTGTTTTTACAGCTTGTTCTTAATGTCATATATTGCTTTCATATCTTCATTGTAATGCATTTTCATTCTATTCAAGGTTGAGTTTGAACAGCTGGTTGCTGAGGAACAAGTGAACAATGCATCTGGTCAACCATTCTCAAACACAAAGATGATAGAGTTGTGGATCAATGCTTCTAAGGGGCATAAAGATCGGAAGATATTTGCATTTGCTGAGCATGGGATAGCCCTCCTTCGCAGCGGCATGGTTGCTGCATGCTTTTCTTCTCCTTCCTCCAGCCTTGTCCACCCACAACCATCTATCGAGCCTCTCAAGGACGAGATGAAGGAAATGTGGGACCAGATGAAGGCTCTTCAAGCTCAGAATCAAGAAATTCAAAGCCAAAACAAGGATGTGAAAAGCATGCTTGAAAAGTTGATGAAACACATTGCTAGCAATTAGCTCTCTCTCTCTCTCTCTCCATGGTAATTTAAGGTCTTTATGTGGTGGTCATTTTGGGAAACTTGTTGGCAGTTGGTGATGCCATTTTCTCTCTTTATGGATTTGATGTAAGGTTGTTGGATTGTTGGATTGCTGTTGGGTTTTTTTTCAGCACACATTGGTACTTAACAACAGGTTATCTAGCTAAAATGGTCCTGGTTTAGCTAGATGGTATGTAGGTGCAGGTTTTGCTTGGAACAATTATGGATTTGGCCATTTGCCACATGGTTTGATGATCAAACCATTTTTGTATGATGTGATGCATATGGTATATATATATAATATTGCATTCAATTGCATGGTGTAGGATAATATTGTAATTAAATAGGTGGATTATACTGATTTTTATGGCCACAGAATTTGACACAAAATGCTTTCAAGGCTAATTTTGAGACAAAAGGCCACAACTTTGGCTATTAAATCCACTCAATCAATTCGTACCCAATTTTCATCCTAAAGGGCCAAGACACATGTCATTAAATGTATTCTGCCAATTCGTAGCCAAATTTCACGCTAAACGCTACCCACCAAATGTATTCGCGGAAAACTTTGATACTAAATGGCCACGACATGTGGATGATAAACACTACCGAATTTAGTCAGAAAAATACTTCGACGCTACGTTTCTGGTAAAATAGACTCAAACTTAGCCACGAAGTATCTCTGGCTATACCATGTATTTAGCAGAACATGATATTCGTACCCAATATTGTGGTTACATAGGCACGAAGCTAAGGTTTGTGGCTAGTTTTCACGGTATGTTATACCCATGACCGTTTTAACCATAAACTTTTCGTCTTGGGAACACTGGTGTCTATCTTTGTGGCGAAGCATTTTTCCTGGATAACTTTGTGGCTTATCGCGTGCCAAATCTCCTCGCTATAGATGCATTTTCCAATAGTGTATTTTTAAAGATCGAGATACAATGTGGGACCACTTGATGCTATATGGAATTTCATGGTGAAGATCCTACAAATTATGATAGAGATAATGAACAAGCGTCTTCTGAGGGGGATTCTTACAGTTTTGCTGATGATATGCTCAGGGATGACATGAGGCCTTTATTGCATGAGGCGAATAATCTAGGATTTTCAACCAGCTTGAGAAACAACAATGTTAGTATGGGTGCTGGTGATGAAGAAATACATGAGATGCTTGAAAATTTTCAAAGATTATTGAAAAGTGTCGAGGAGGGTTTGTATCCAGGATGTAAAACTTTTTCAAAGTTGGAGTTTATGATTACCCTACTTCATATTAAAGTGAGTCATAAATGGAGTGATAAATCCTTTTTTATGCTTCTCAGTACATTACATAGAGCTTTTGATTTTGATGAAGCATTTCCAAAAAACACTTATGAAGCAAAAAAGTATACCAAATATTTAGGTCATAATTATGTTAAGATTGATGCATGTGTCAACCATTGCATTTTATTTTGAAAAGAATATGCAAATTGCAATGCTTGTCCCATTTGTCGGTCTTCTAGATGGAAGGATGTTGAACATGAACAAGTGGATAGTGATAGTGAGGAAGATGAAAGGCCTAAAAGCAAAAAGAAAATTCCCCAATTAGTCTTACGTCTTTTCTCACTAATCCCTAGGCTGCAAAGGATCTACATGTCATCTAAGTTGGCAAGTTATATGCGTTGGCATAAGCAGAGTCGCCTAGATGATGGGACATTAAGGCATCCTGCAGATTCAAAGGCATGTAAGCTTATTGATGAGTGTTTTCCTAGGTTTGCCATTGATCCAAGAAATGTCAGATTGGGATTAGCTAGTGATGGTTTCAACCCCGCAGCTCAGATGAGTAGTGCGTACAGCATATGGCCTGTTTTTCTAGTTCCATAGTATACAACCTACCTCCATGGATGTGTATGAAAAGTGAGAATATGATATTGTCTCTACTAATTCCGGGCCCTAGATCTCCAGGAAATGACATAGATGTGTTTCTTCAACCATTGATTGATGAGTTAAAGGAATTGTGGGAAGTTGGTGTAAAGACATATGATGTGTATAGTAAGAAGACATTTAACTTGCATGCAATGTTGATATGGACAATTAATGATTTTCTGGCATATGCAAATCTGTCTAGGTGGAGTACTAAGGGTGCACTTGCTTGTCCATATTGTCATAAAGACACCAAATCTGATAGTCTACATAAGGGGCACAAGTATTGTTACATGCGTAGCCGTGCATTCCTATCCTTAGATCACAAATCGAGGCGAGATACAAAACAGTTTGGGAGTGAAGAGCATGAACCCCCTCCTAGTCTGCTCAAAGGTGTAGACATTGTTGAATGTCTTTCTGAATTTCGTGGTAGTGTTACTTTTGGGAAAACAATTGGGAAGCGGAAGAGAGGTAATAGGTACTTGGTGCACCAATGGAAAAAGGTCAGCATATTTTTTGATCTGCCATATTGGAAGCATTTGTTGATTCGACACAACTTGGATGTAATGCATGTTGAGAAGAACATTTGTGACATTATTTTAGGAACTTTGCTTGACATTCGTGGAAAAAGTAAGGATTCATTAAATGCTCGACATGATCTTGTAAAAATGAAAATGCATGAAAAATTACAACCCAAGAAGGTGGGTGATAAGTATCAAGTTCCAAAGGCCCCTTACAATTTAACATTAGGTGAAAGGAGGCAAATCACCAAATTGTTATCCATGCTTAGACTTCATGATGGATATTCATCAAATATTGCTCGATGTGCATCTTTGGATGATGGTAAGGTTTCAGGCATGAAAAGTCATGATTGTCATGTATTCATGCAAGATCTGCTTGTGTCGGCTTTTCGTGGTGTCTTGAGTGATAGTGTTTTGGAGCCATTAGCTAAGCTGAGTTCCTATTTTAAGCAATTGTGCTCAAAATCATTGACCATTGAGTTGCTCGAACAAATGGAAATGAACATAGTCATCACACTTTGCGAGCTTGAAAGAATCTTCATTCCTGCTTTCTTTGATGTAATGGTCCACCTTGATATACATTTGGCTACCGAAGCTAGACTTGTTGTCCCTGTGCATTATCGATGGATGTATCCTTTTGAGAGGTAATACTTATATACATTATTACCCATTTTCATTGTATAAGTAAAATCAATACGTGTATGGAAAATAATCATGCATTTTTAATGTGCTTGAGCAATGCATACATTTAAATTATATGTATACAATAAAGCTCGTCCAGAAGGATCAATCGCAGAGGCATATATTGCAGACGAGTGTCTCAAATTTTGTTCAAGATATTTGACCAAAACCGAAACGAAATATAACCGTTTGCAAAGAAATGATGATCCAGCCAATCAGCTAAACCAGTTTGCAATTGCCATTTTCTCGAAGATGGGAGAAACCATTAGGAAAGGCATCATATAAGCAACTAAGTTTTGATGCATGGAGACGAGCTCATAGATATGTGCTAAATAATTTTCTAGAAGCGGACTGTTTTTTTGCGGTGAGTTGCTAAAAGCTCAAACAAGTATTTTATTGGTTCAAACTAGATATTGATGGAATTTCCTGATTTATTATGCAGAGAATACTAGAATATTGAAGGAGAAACCTTGGATTTTGATGTATGGTTTGAACAAAGAGTAAGAATGTTTTCAATTATCAAAGTATTGGGATTTGATGACTACTTTGATAAATTTATGAAACTGCACAATACTGATTTTTCTGTACTGTTTTTTGTTATATGGGTCAAATAAAGGAACTTTGGAAGCAAGGGGATCAAAGTGTGAACGAGGATTTGTAGTGTTTGTCAAAGGGTCCAATGAAAAATGTGGCTTCTTATCATGGTTATGTCATTAATGGTTATCGGTTTCATACTAAAACGCTACAAAGAAAACGAAGGTCACAAAATAGTGGGGTAGTTGTCAAAGGAGATGACGATTCTGGTTCTAGAGATTTTTATGGAGTATTGGAAGAGGTTGTTATTTTAGAATATGATCGTTTATCTGATAATAGGATCCCAAAGGTTGTTTTGTTCAAATGTAGATGGCTTGATGTATATAATGAAGGGAGAGGGATTAAAAAGGACAAATTTGGTACTACACTTGCCAATGTTAGTAGGAGACTACAAACAAATGAACCATTTGCTTTGGCGGCACAAGTTCACCAAGTATTTTATGTCCATACTCATAAAGAAGCACAATGGAGAGTAGTGATCAAGACAAATCCGCGTAATTATTTTGATCTTCCAAAGGACGATTATATGAATGATGATGAAGGTGATATTGGTCCTTGGCAAGATGAACTACCCAATATTCAAGAGGTAAGTGAAGGGAGTGAAGATGAGATTTCTATTGTTAGAGATGATTTGGAGCCCAGTATCGAAAATGTTGATGAGGAGATTGATGAGGAACTTGATGATGATGATGATGAGGAGGAGGAGGATATTGGCTTTGATGAGACTGATGTCGATGAGGGAGATGATAGTGATTGCGCGCCTATAGTTGTACTCAAACTACTCTAAGATACATCAATTATGTTGCATTCTATTCACAATAATATTTTTAATTATGTTCAGTTCTGTTCAAATTAGTTCAATTCTAAGATACATCAATGTTGTTCAATTCTATTAAATCCAGTAATATTTTTATTAATGCTATTTCAATAGACCATTTATAGAGCACTTTAGCTATCAGGGTAATTCCTCTTCACATCTCATGAGTTTACATCATAGATAAAGAATTATCAGGTTGATTCCTCTTCACATTTCATGAGTTTACCTTCAATAGGTGAACTTACTATGTATCCCAATGCCTTATATGTGTGGTAAGTATGATTTAATCATTTAGAGTATTTGTAAATTTGACCTATTATTCATTTTGATAGCCGGGTAAATTTGATTGCTTAAAGTATCTTTTGTGTTAACTTTATATATCTCTTTCCTGACTATTTCAAATTGAAACTTTTTCCACTCTTTCTATAATTCTTCTTCCAGATTTGTATAAACACCTACCTAGCTTAAGTTCAATTCTGTTCAAGTTTATTTTTTGAGTTTACTACATAAAAAGTTATTGCATCTTTTTCTTTATTGTTGATATAGCCCATTTATATAATCATTTGTCAAATATTATTGCATTTTTTTTCTAATCTGATAGAGTTTCTCACTTTTTTGTTCAATCAGATTTTGAGAACAAGATGGTACAGAATCAACAAGTTTTGCAACGCAGTTCTGTCTAGCAGCCAGCTGGCCAACAACCAGATATTGTACACCAAAGTATGTCTAGACAACAACTAGTCCATTCTGAAGGAAGAGGTTCTGAACAAAGCTATGTTTCATCTCGTCAATAACGTAGAATTAAACAAGGGCAACGACAAAAAGGTAATTTTTATACATATTTTCTATCATATATGTATAATGACATGAGAATTCAGTTTATACTCATTGCATTTTCATCTATTTTTGTAAGGGAAAAAACACGTGATCCAACTCGAGGAGTAAAGTGGATAGATGAGATTTAACAGAAATAGGAGTATCCCTTCATGCTCCATAAGAAGTGACATGAAAAGAATAGTTGGTGAGAATGCGAATCAGTTTATTACTAAAGTAGGTACACTAGTCTGATCTATGTTACCGTTAAACTGCAGGTATTGAAAACCTTTAAATTTTATGAATGTATGTGGTACTGATTTAAATGATTGATATTTTTCATCATAAGAGCTACCATAAGAGCTTATGTTGTGGTCTGATTTAAATGATGAAAGATATCTTTCATCAATAGTACTTTAATTGAAGTTGTCTGGCTATTTAAAGGTTTATCAAGTTCTTTCATCATTGTCTGGCTAATTTAAAGGTTACTGCAAATTTTTCAATACTAATTTAATTGAAAGGTGTAAAGGTTACTTCAAATTTGCCAATACTAATACAAATTTGTCAATACAAAACCTTTAAACCTTTAAATCAGTATTGACTTTGATTAGAAGCTGCATTGTTTGACTTTGATAGAGCTACCATTATTGTCTGGCTCATCATAAGATATCTTTCATCATTTAATATAAGAATATCTTTCATCATTATCTGGCTATTTATGAAATTTACACTTTCTAAAACCTTTAAATTTTTATGAGTTTACTACATAAAAGTTTACTGCAAATTTGGTTTGTCTTTACTGGTTTGTGATCAATAGTACTTTAATTGAAGTTGAGTAACTGACTTTGATTTAAATGTGTCCTTTACATAACTATGAAAAGTAGTACTGACTTAAATGTGTCCCTTACATTTGTTCATAATATGTGCAGGGGATGGAGAGACATGGATTATGACATTAAGCAAAGACTCATAACAAAGATTAAGGTAGAATAGTATGAGATTTTTTCACATTGTTACATACAATCCTATGGGAAAAAAACATAGTTTGTTTACTAGCATATTTTCTTTTATACATACAAGGTGAATGGAATTTTCCAGAGGGAGAGGATGTAGATCAAGTTGTGGAAAAGCAATGCCAAGAACTTTATCGACACCGACGCTATAGGTTGAAAGAAAATTATTTTAACGGATTTACCATTGCTGAAGCAATACAAAACTGCCCATCAAATATTAATAAAGATCAGTGGAAATGGATCGTACAGAAATATTGGGCGACAGATAAAGTAAAGGTATCTATTTTTAACATAAGAAATATATATATTTTACTCCTATATTGAATTAATGTCTTCTTAAAACTAATGTTATAAAACTACTATGCGCATATCAATTATAGTGCATTACGATGCTAATCGACGAAATAGGTCCAAATAAAAAGTCAAAGGCAACCAAGGATCCAAGTCGACGGCTAGAATTATGGATATGATGGTAATGTTACAACTTACGTTTGGATTTCTTATTCATCATAAGTGTTACTAACTAAATTCACTTTGTACAGAAAATATCGTGGTGGAACTTCATCTCAATCATCAGAACCAGTCACCCAAGATAGTGAGGATGGAACTCAACCTTCCCAAGGTACTATTGTAGGATCAAATGAGGTGCAACCAGTCCAACAACCACCCGAGCCTGAGTATATCAAATTGTGGATATTGACAAAAAGGTAAGATTTACTTTCCTCTTTCTATCTTTTTGTTTGCTTTAGAATTTCAAACTTTTGAGTACATTAGATATGTTTTCTGTTTTAATACTCATTGCTGTCCAAAATTGACCATCCAAGATGTCCAAATTGCCTATCTATTTTTTTAAGAAAAATCAAGTCTACTAGACATTTATTTGTACATGAATTATTAAATTTAACACTCTTTTATGTCTAGGAACAAGGATAACTCATTGGACAAGGTTGTTGAGGAGAGGCTGAAGATTTTAAAGCACTCCATAAACAACAATTGGAACTTTATGAGGTTGATAACTTGACGGTGCAAGAAGCATACCTGAAGGTATTCACATAGCATCATTTATGCACTAATGTGATTGCTGGTAAAGTGATTTATGTTGTGGTCATATTTTGAATAACTTGTCTCCTTGCAAAGTTTCATACTTGTGCTAGATTTTGCTCTAGTTCTCCATGTTGTTTAGTTTTGGCTTTTTTAGTTTAAATGCTTGAAAGATATTCTTGTATTTGAGGATTCACTTACTGAACAAAAATGGTTGATGTTTGTTGTATTCTTCAATTTGTTAAATTTGACAAGATAGCTCTTTCATACAGTTTCTTGCTTCTTCTAGTATCTTTTTTCTCCCAAAACAAGTGATATATTAAAGGCGTGTTGTGCTCCTAACTTCATAGTTGTTTGGTGTTCAATTTGGGTAACTACACAATAGTTCTTGATGCTAAACTGTAACCTAAAGTTCTCTTGATATGAAAAAAATTTACGGTCACTGTTGTGATAATATTTTTCAAATTATTGATGACAACACTGAATTTAAATGTTTGTCACATTTTGTTCCATTTATCTACATTTACTGTTTGCTGGATTTTCTTATGGAAGCTGGTGTGGATCCCACCTGAAAAGTAGATCAGCCTTCACTAAACTGTTGATTTTCTTATGTTGCTGCTAATGCAGTATAGGCTTGTTATTTGAGCAGACTTCATTTTTTAGTTGAATTGATGTTGAGTTGGCAATAATTTTTTGGCTGAATATATCTTAGTGGCCATGAAGTGTTGTGCATTCATCATTGTTTGGCTATTTGTGTTAATCTACTTAATCTTTTAACCATCTTCTAACAATTCAATATTTTCATATATGCTAATAAGGGTTGTTTTATGATTTATATATTAGTGCACATGGTGGTCTTCTCTTGTTGGGTTGGTGACATGGTGGATGCTTTTGGAAAACAAGTTCACTACAAGGTCGATCTTTGAGGAGACTATTTGGTATGTAGTAGAAGATGCTTTTAAGAATTGTTTAAGCTTAAGTACCATTGCAATGACGATTTAATAATCTTTGGAAGGTAGAAATGATACTAGCAGGTCGTTTGTACTATTGTGATAACTTTTGGTAACTTGGCTTATTTATGAAAGTTTGTTTTTGATATTTGGTATATGACGATGCATTCCTAGTTCTATAATTAAGCATGAGCAAATTGATAGACTCATACCAAAAAAACCCCTATGTTGCGCAACGTTATGGGCGACGCAAATACCCTCGTAGTACAAATGTATGAGCGATGCAAATCCTCCTTTCGTAGCACAAATGTATGGGCGACGCAAATCCTCCTTTCGTAGCACAAATGTATGGGCGATGCAAATCCCCTTTCGCAGCACAATTTTATGGGGGACGCAAATTCCTTTCATAGCACAATTGTATGGTCGATGATAATTCCGTTCGCAGCACAACTGTATAGGCGACGCAAATCACCTTTGTAGCAAATGTTATGGGCGACACAGTAGGCCCATCGTAGCACAATGTTATAGGAGACACAATAGACCTTTTTCGTAGCACAATGTTAAGGGCGATAGAACAACCTCTTTGTAGCACAAAGCCATTGTGGCGACAAGGGCATTCTCCATCGCCCAAAATTAAGGGCAACCCTCATTGGGCAACAACCCCGCGACGAAAGTTCATCCGTCGCATTACGTATTGGGCGAAAAAAAAGCCTTTGGGCGACGAAAAACTGTGTCGCCCAAAGTCCATTTTCTTGTAGTATAAGAGGGATTCCATCCAAAGATTAGATGAGAGGGGAAATGTCAACGACACAGGTCATGTCTCTTTGAAGCATATAGTCAATGAGGACCTCAAGCTTAGAGGATATCTATAGAAGGTTACTCAACATCTAGGCATAAATACTCCCGCAAATCGAAGCACTACCAACAACCTTCTTGGTAGTCTTCTTCATTGTTGTTCCTTTCAGCTCACCTTAGAACATCATCCTAGAGATATTTCTCATATCTAAAGGGAAGCCAAACTCATCTTCATCAACCAAATCATACAACTGCTTGATTGTAGAAACATCTAAATCATACACCCTTTTCAAGATCCACTCCTTTTCTTTAAGCCAATGTCCAAATGTTTTGATTTCCCTATATCCCTCACTAGGAACTCCAAGAATTCATCCAATCCATTCAATAGAGAAAGAGAAATCATGCTCTCCTACTGTGGTGAAGCCCATCAAACCACTAGGGAGATCCACCATTTTATAATACTCCATATAGAAGACCGTCACTATATCAACATCAACCCTCTCTCACTTGCCGCAAAGCTTTTACCAACCTTGGAACTTGAGAAGTTCCTAAAACTCCTCGAGGAATGCTTCCTCAATTACCAACGAAGCTACTATCTTCTTTGAGTTATTGGGAGCAACGACATCTCCGTATTCTTCTACATCCCCACCTTTTTCTGGAATCACATCCTCTTCGACACCAAAGATTTCCAACTTCTTGGCCGTCTCTCTAGCCTTTTGTGATTGAAGATGATACTTGAGGAAACTAGCATCGTCCCCACTCTTTTGCCTTTTAGAGCTTGGCATTTCATCAAAATTAGAGATGTGGAGAATAAAGAGAATAGTGGAACTACCTTCTTTCTTGTAGCCATTTTTGCCTCAACTCTTAGTTTTTTCAAACACCTCCAAGGAAGCTTCGACTTCTTCCGTTAATTTTTTCTCGTCCTCTTCTTTCTATGGTTCCATCTCCTTTTCCTAAGGAGAGTCAACCTCTTCTTTCTTTTTCTTATTTCAGTTGTCTCAGTAGGCTTTTTTGATGTTGAAGGGGCCATCTTCTCCGATGGATCAACCTCCTCGGCTGATCCAAACCCAACTTCGAACATAGTAGTTTTTGTAGCCTCTTCTCCAAACACAACAATTGAGGCGAAATCACCTTCAGCTTTTGACACCAAAGATGGCGACACAAGATTTGTTATGCCTCTTCCCGAGCCATTTTTGCCTTCCACTTGGCAATCTCCTTAATTGACTCATTAGCAATGTCAATCATAGACTAGTTAGAGGTTAGGTTGATGAGGCCAATGATGGGTTCTTTGTTGAGCTTTGGAGAATTTAAGAGAAGAAAAGGTGAGATATTAGATGTCTTAATTCTTTCCAATGTTGAAAACGGGGAACAGAAAGAGAAGTGAAATTCGACTTTTTCAGACCCATGGAAGCATAGCTTTCTTGAACCGAGCATGGTGAAAGATCCTTTTTTCCTACGTACAACTTATTTGAATAGATATATTCTTTGCATTGCTGAAAACCAAAGCTATCTTTTTCACTCGGGACTTTTGTACGAACTTGGTCATCGTTCTTAACATACACAAAGTCAAATTTCACTTCTCTTTCTTTATGCCCTTATCATTCACGATTTGAGTCATCATCTTGTGCATCTACGAAAGATGTCTTCTTTTTTGTCCCATCATTGTCACCTTTGCAGCATGTCCTTCATAGTGTCCTTTCTCATGAAACTTGTAGCAGGTAACGTCCTTGATATCTCTCCTTATGTAGTTCCCTTGTCTCTATCATCTCTTGCCTTTCCTTTATTGTAGAGGGGATGCATGGCACGAGTTATAAGGATTGTCCCTGAATCAAAGTCATCAACAATATCCTCCCTCACATGTTCATGGGCTTTCTCGATCTTCCAAAGATCAAATTCTCCTGGATTGAGATACAGTGGCTTGTTGTTCCCCAGTCCAACAGAGCAGCAGTTGGTGTTAGAAGTCATCATGTAAACCTACAAAAACGCACAAGGAATAAGAGTTGTTCTCTGGGTGACAGAAATATAAACAGTAGGCAATGACACAATGACTTATAGAGGAAACCTAAAGCAACCAACTAGTAAATGAATTACAAACCTTAATCACACCAAAAAGCACCCCAAACACTGTGAAAAAGTCACTAGAATTACTCACGAACACCACTTCAATTCTCTGAACGCTAGTTTTCTCTTTCGCTAGACACAATTCAAGCCACAAAGAAAATCTAGAATCATATCCACTATTATATTGAATTATCTACGATTGATCTCAATTATTTCTTGTCGCAAGTAACTGATATTCCCCCAAGAGAATTACACAAAATCACTTACACTATCTTATCTATGCCACGATCTCTATTCTAGAAGGATTGCGCCATATCTTGCAAACCCTAGCAAATCTGGCACCAACTCAGCAATAACTTTTCAGTTCCCATAAGAGATCTAATTAGAAATCATTGTCCTTATCCATTCACAAGCTTTCTAAATCACATTAAGAAAACATGGGAAGTTTATAGTTTTAGCAAATTGCAGCTTCTTGCTAACTATGCACAAATTGACCCTCATTCCCTCCGTCGTTCCCTCGACTTCTAGTCACTCTGACCACCTATCTTTCATAGCGTGCTTGCTTACCTCTTTCTTCTTTGTTCAGACGACCGTCATGTCAAATTTTCATGCATCATCTCATGTTACCTAAGCACTTAAAAAAATACACCAACAAATACAAACCAATTTTTCATCATCAAAACTAAAAGGAACTATAAACCTCACGAAGTTCCCAACATACTATACTAGCTCCCTAGGTCTTGAATAAGATTAATTGCATGTATATTAAATCAATAAACCAATGACATTTTGAAGTGAAGTCAATGTAAATTAACGACTTTGTAGTATAGTTGAGATTATAGGGATGAACTAGCCGATAAACACAGGATCAAAAGCCAAAGCAATCATTTGTATTCGAAATTCCTTAAGTACAACCAGTCGGTTTTGTTACAATTGATTTTCGATCCACCTTCCCTTTGCCTATCTCCTATATTTAAACCCTGCAACTAGCGTCAACCTCTGTCTTCATGCTTCTGTAATCGTGGCTCCAGTCCCCCACGTTCCGAGACCCATCATCCGGGCGGTTATCGTCAAGCTTCAACTGGCAACCCTTGTCATCTGGGAGAATTTTCGGTGATCTGGGCCTCGTGGCCGAACTCCGTGCTAATGGGTTGGGTCACCGATTGGGCTGGCGATTTCTGGGCCCAACAATAGCCCCAAAAGATTAGGTGAATTTGAATTCACCAAATCTTTTCGTCTGTTGGTATCCGAGATCTTTGCCATCGCAGATCCTCCACGTGTAGGGCTCGGATTCTTCTATGCGCTTTGAATTGCAGGCAAAAAGACGTCGAACTGCTATATTTACTGCGCCTTGCTGAGGTAATTCATCATTCACTGCTCCGTTGTTGATCTTTCCCGAGGTACGAACTTATCGCCTTCTCTTTCTCCTTCTTCATTTCCCTAGCTTCCTCTTAATCCCTTAATGGAGAGAGACAGATCGGACTCCAAGCATGGTTTCCTGCCTTCGGGTATACTCCAAGAGTGCGATAGGGTTCCAAATACAATGACCTTGGAAGAGGTGAACCAAACTATCCTGGAGGAAGGGTTTCCTGGGGGTGTAGTGGCTCTGTGTCCCGATGTCGAGTGCTCAGATAGGGTTCGGTCCGGCTGGGTCTGCTTTTTTGAATTTCCCTTCACCATATCCTGCCGATTCCCTTTCCCCCTATAGTTCAGGAGTTCTTGGCCCGTTTTAAGCTTTCCCCTGCGCAACTTCTTCCTTCTTCCTGGAAAATTCTCTTCTGGGTGAGTCGAATGGCGGAGGTTGCGGGTGTGGATTTTACGGTCTCGGACCTGCTCCAGGCCTACCGTATTACCACAGTCAGGAAGGGACGTTTTATTTTACAGTCCCGGACTGCTCGCCAACCTCTCGTCTTGAATACTAAGGTCAATGGGAAGGGCTGGGCGAACCGTTTTTCTTTGTCGAGGTCGCATCCTTGACTCCTGAGAGTCGTCTGTTCTTGCATGACAAATGGAACCCTGCTAGTAAGGATTTCTGTTCCCCTTTTGTGTCGATCTGTGGAGCCATTTTAACGCCTATTTATCCTCTCTCCCTTTGTTCTACAGGTATCCCAGATAACGTCGAGCCGCCGAGCAATTCGGAGAGAGTACTGTCGAAGCTTTTCAAGCTCACTTCTGCTCAAAGGACGTTTGGAGCATCTCTCACCACACCGTCGGACGGGTCCTCGGTGAGCGAAGGTAGTGCGACTTCATCAGACTCGGAAGGAGATAGAAAAAAGGTCCGCCTCCCTGTTGTTAGGATGTCTGTGGTGCCAACCTCAACCAATGCTACTAGTCCTTTTGTGGGTAAGTATCTTACTTGATGGTTTTGTGAGGCTGCCTCTGTGTCTCCTGACTCACCCTTCTTTTCTTTAGAAACTCTGGTGCACAAGTCGGGTTCCTCTTTTTCTGCTTCAGACTTGATCCTCAGGAAGACTCGCTCTATCAATTCGAAGCCTCCAACCGCTCCTGTGGTCAAAAAAGAGTTGTCGGACGCCCCCAGGTCTTCTCGCAAGCGCCCTGCTCTCAGCGATGATGATTCTCTAGAACTCCGGGACGACGCCTCTTCTGATTGGCAATCTCTCCAGCGGTACCGGGATCCCAACTTCAAAAAGTATTCGACCCCTGTTTCTGCTCATGCCATGGCGACCGAGGTAGGCTTGGGAGCCTGGAAGGTAACGAGTCTTTTTATTTTGTTTACTTGTTGGCTGTGGCCGGTGGTTCGTCTGGGGTTTCGTTCTAACTTCCTTTCTTGTTGCATGCAGCTCTTCCAAGAGGTGGGTCTGTTCATCGATGAGATGGACAAGGAGCTCGCTGAACAGGAACGGCGGAAGCAGGAGGTCGCCAAGTTCCGCGAAGACATTGCCAAGGCTCGAGAACAATCCGCTGCTCGGGCCAAGGCTTTGGCTGCTCAGGAGGAGGTTGCGAAGGTACAAGTTGCAGAACTGGAACGGGTGATCGCTGCTCAGGAGGCCAAGGTGAAGGAACTCGAGGCGAAGGCTGTTGGTGTACCTTCCATGGGAAAGGCGGACGCGGAGGATATTGGGGCCTTCTTCAATATGCTGGCGCGTCTCGAAACTATTAGGGGGCGTTTGGTATAAAATTAGGTATGGGATTGGGATGAGGTATGGGGTTGGGAAGGTATGGGGTTGGAATGTGATTCCTGAAAACATGTGTTTGGTTACAATTTTAGAATAAGACTCAACCCCATATCCATTATTTGGTATTGTCACATGAAATAAGGAATGAAATTATAAGTATTTAACTTTATACTTATACATAAACTTATAAAAAAAATTACGTTTATAAATATTAGATAAAAAAATCACCCAATTGAACAATTGAGAACCATTTCAAAAAAAAAATCACATCAATTTATATCAAAAAGATATAACGATTTCTTATTTACTGTTTGTTTTTAATTTCTATGTTTTGAATTTCTATAATATATTATACATATGCTTTGCCCTACTTTCTTGCAAGTCACAAGTCAACGAATTCCTCAAGCAATTTTGTATAATATATAAATATATGTTTCTATAGGCAGGCAGATGAATATGTTTCTATCGCCA
Organism: Fallopia convolvulus; assembly: GCA_964016875.1. Classification (NCBI taxonomy): domain Eukaryota; kingdom Viridiplantae; phylum Streptophyta; class Magnoliopsida; order Caryophyllales; family Polygonaceae; genus Fallopia; species Fallopia convolvulus. The sequence goes on from OZ024733.1 coordinate 33,639,144, forward strand.
AAAAAAATAATTTGATTCCAACATCTAGCAATCTAGGTTGAAATTCGAAAATGAATCCCAAAATTTAACCTGGCAACATTACCAAAAAAAAAAATTTAACCTGGCAACGGAAATTTCATTTTAGGTACAACTCCGTCACTAATTCAATGGAGAAGAGTTCGAACGAAGGTGTAGAGTGGCGTTAAGAGGTTTTAATTTCATTCCCAATTGGAATGAAATCTCATACCCAAGGGAGGGGTAGAGTTTGAGAACCCCATACCTATTGGGTTTAGGGTATCGGGTTGAAAATTAAAAAATACAGTACCAAACACTAGGTATGGGGTTTTCATCCTAAACCTGATACCTTCATTCTCGATACCCACTTACCAAACACCCCCTTAGGGAATTTGAGGCAGGGAAGCTCTCGGTTGGGGACGCAGACAAATTTAACGGGCAGTTCCTGGACTCCTTTCCCGGTGGCGTGCCTTCGGCTCGCATTGCGTCTCTGTTGGGCTCTTCGGCGACTCTAGCGGACCAGGCGAGCTTGGAGGATGGTGAGCAGATGGAGGAGATGGGCGCTTTTGGAAACCCTGCATAATTTCTATATGGATGTCAAGAAATCTAGCGGCTCAGGCCGTTTGTAAAATATTCTTAATCTTTTGGTTTTTCGTGGACAATTTGCAGAAGACAAGTAGTACCTCAAGGGCGGGCCGTTTATCGGGCGTCTCGTGAGGGTTTATGGGTGGTGGCGAGGCCACAGATACAATATTCCGCTTTTTGCCCCCCGTCAAGGGGCGGGGGTGTTATTTACTTTTATGTTTTTTCTTGGCTTGTTATTTTTGCTTGTGCTTTTTGCTGGCGTTTTTGCAGGTGTCTCTCTACCGCATGTCGACTGGTGTCCAAGCAGCCCCTGCAAAAGGCTGATTGTTTAGGAAGTGCATAGCTATGGCTCGAAGGGTGAGGAAAATCCTTACCAGCGTTACGGGTGACTCGGGGTTTGTTCTCGATCCCCTGCTGGTGAAGAAGATTACCTACCTGGATGGTGCGCGAGGGACGATGTCCGTCGTTTCCTGCACTGCCCTAACGACGACCGTCGAGAATCTAGCGTTTGCTGGTGGAACTGGCGACTTGGGGGAGGGATCCATGACGCCGACTGGTGAGCTTATGGGAAGCGCCCTTTTGAAGATATCCAATGCTGGCGATTCTGCCGAATAGCGGGCGTCTAGGAGATTATTTCCTGTGCCATGTAATAGTCTTGTAAGAAAAAGCCCTTTTGGAATACAAGTGACGCATTTGTAACTTCGGAGCATTCGTACCACTTTTTTATTTTCTTTTTCGCTGTCTGGTGTACCAAGGTTTCTCTTTTCTGGCGGTGTCTACCGAGAGTAACTTCTTCGGAGTGCCCCCCCTTTTTTTTCTTTTGTTGTTCTTTCTGGAGAAATGTAACACAAACGCTTTGAATTAAGATGTTTGTTTGATCGAATTTTTTCGAAAGAATTCGTACCATGGATTGAGTCTCACTTTAGTTTATTCGGCCGTTTCTGGCGACTGGGATACTTCTTTAGAAATGGTATCTCCGTAGGTGCGTAGCATTCCAGCTGCGCGAGACGGATTTTCCATCTCTAGACTCTAGTCGGTAAGCTCCTTGCCCGGTGATGCTGACTATCCTGTAGGGTCCTTCCCAGGCGGGATCGAGTTTCCCTACGTTTGTTTCAGCGGTATTCTGGAACACCTTTCGAAGGACCCACTCGGCGATAGAAAAAGCTCTGATTCGTACGTTCTTGTTGTAACTGCGAGCCACTTGCTGCTGGTGCCTAGCTAGGCGCACACGTGCTTGCTCCCTTAGCTCTTCCAGAGTATCCAGATCGGTTGCTAACTCGGCGGCGTTCTGGTTGGGCATTTGTAGCCCATATCGCGCGGTTGGCACGGTGACTTCAGCGGGTATCACCGCCTCGCATCCGTACACCAAGGAGAACGGTGACTGCCTAGTAGCGGCCTTTAGGGTGGTCCTGTCGGCCCATAGGACGTAGGGTAGCTTGTCAGCCCAGCGCCCCTTGGCCTTTACAAGCCGCTTCTTGAGATTATTGATGATGACCTTGTTGCTAGATTCTGCTTGTCCGTTGGCTTGCGGATAGCGAGGAGTAGAGGTTACTAGATCTATTTTCCATTGTCGGCAGTAGTCGCGGGTCTTCCTGCCAATGAACTGTGACCCGTTGTCGCAGATGATCTTCGAGGGTATCCCGAAGCGGTAGATAATATGCTTTTTTTATGAACGCCACTACGTGGGACTCCTTGATCTCTTTGTATGCCTCCGCTTCGATCCATTTGGAGAAATAATCAGTGACCGCCAGGAAGAATACTCGCTGGCCGGAAGACGGCGGCAGTTTCCCCACAATGTCCATCCCCCACCTCATGAACGGCCATGGAGTCAGCGTGGGGTGCAATGGTTCCGGCGGCTGGTGAGGGGTTGGAGCATGTTTTTGGCAAGCTTCGCATTTCTGAGAGTATTCTGCAACATCTTGACGCATGGTAGGCCAATAGTATCCCAGGTTAAGAGCCTTGTTTGAAAGGCTACGCCCCCCGGAATGGTTCCCACATTCACCTTCATGGAGTTCTTTGAGTATCTTGGGTACCTCTGCTTTGGTTACGCAACAGAGTAAGGTCCCCACTGCGGACTGCTTGAATAAGACGCCATCTTTTACACAGTAGCGGGTGGCTCTCATTCGGAGTGCTCTTGCTTCGGATTTCTCCGCCGGGAACTGCCCATGATCGAGCCACTGCATGTAGGGTCTAGTCCAACACTCTTTGTCTTGGGAGGTATCAATCGTATCTGCTGCTGGATCCTCACCATCAGGCGTCCCTGTCCCTTGGAGATCCTCGCTATCCGACATCCTGAGGTTTCTGCTGCCAAGAACTTCCCGCCGCCCAAGATCATCGCTGTCAATCATCTCCCGGGAATGGCGACTTTCCAGGATTTCTACCACTTTCTCTCCGGTTGTTAGCGGGTCGTCCTGCGTTTCCTGTTTTGACGAATCAGTTCCCCGTTTGATTGCTAGAACTAACACATGTACCAAGGGGATCGATGTGAACTCCTCGGGATCTAGGGCAGAGGCTAAGTTGGCTAGGTCATCAGCTTGTGCATTTTCTTCTCTAGGGACCTGCTGGATAGTGAAGGTCTCAAACTTGCGCATGATTTCTTTGACCTTTTCCGCGTATGCTGCCATTCTAGCGTCTCTGGCGATGAAGGTGTTGGACGGGCCTTCACTCGGGACAACAAATAAATTTATAAGTCAAGACCCCGCTGAGTATAGGGGAGTCAGGATCGTTCCACGAGAAGCAAGGTTGTTTGTTTATCGACTACTAAAAATCAAACAAAAACAAGTAAAACACTCACAAGCAACCTCGTTAACGACGTTGTCTGGGTCGTTAACGAACCAACGTAAACAAAAGACCAAAACTAACGACCTAAACAGATTCGGTACCGAGCCTACAAACTCAGCAACAAATATCACTTCAAGAGAATTCAAATAAAACAAAGATCTAGGACAAGGGATACCACAACATAGTCATGCACATACACTCGTAAGAAGATAAGATCATGCCTTTAAACAGATAAATTCATCAACTTTCGTCGACTATCAAGTAAATTAACCTATTTTCATAAACTAATCCACTCAATTGCTTGTTTTGGATCTAAAGTTTGAAACTTTCGTATTCAAACAATATCAACCTTCAAGTCTATAACTTTCTCTTTCAATCAAGTTAAAAATTCAATTCACCTTGACTTTCATCTAGGTCTTAAGCACAACAAACAATCTCAAAATAGATAAAAGGCAATCAACACATACTCTTACTCCTCAAACATGCATAACTATGTTGGGTTTACCCCGACCCTAGAAAAGAAGACTACTCACTACTCATAACTAAGAAACAAATAAATTCAACAAAAGAAATCATTGAAAACAAAACACTATTCAAATTAATAGGAAATATCGTCTTACAGAAATTCAGAAGAAACCGAAAAGAATAAAAACACCGAACCAAAATCACGATTAACGACCTCGGTAACTCTCGTCCACCGAACCTTCAATCTCGTCTCCGATCCTCTCTCTCTACTCTCGGCTCTTCCTCTTCTCTTCAATCGATCCTCCCTCTTTTTCTAGGCTAATAAGAGGGCTATTTATACTAATAAGGCTAGAAAATAATAAGACTAAAAGATAAAAACTTTCCTAAAAAGATAGAAATAAAATCTAGAAAGATAGAAACAAAATCTAGAAAGATAAAAACAAAATCTAGAAAGATAACAAGACCTAAAATACATAATATAATAACCCTAAAATCATAAAAAGATACTCTACCGACACGGAAATAAATTCCCGCACAGGATCGGTGAGTCACAGAATCAAACTCTCGAAATCTTCATCTCGTGGCCTCGTTAACGAACCCTTGCAGCCTCGTTAACGAGCCTGGGTTTGGCTTTCTTCCACACTTTATCTTCTAAAACTTAGACTTCGACTTCTTCATCTTGCATTCTTCCGTCTTTCATCATAGCACTCCAAATTCAGCTCCAAATAGCATCTTTTCCTTGCTAAAACCTATAAAAAGACACAAAACGGAGTAGCTTCCATACTTTTCACAAAATATGCAAAACCATCCAAAAACACACAAAACTAATCCTAAAACTACTAAAACTAAGCCTAACAAACTAAGAAAACATACTAAAAACTATACTAAAAATACGAACATCAAAAGGTCCCCAGAATCTGATTTACGATCAGCATCGAGTCACACTTTACCTCTATTTCCTTGATAGTCAAGTCTTTGGCGATCGTCAGCCCCAGTATCAGTGCCTCATATTCCGACTCGTTGTTGGTGGCCCCGAAGGCGCACCGTACTGCCTGTGCTATCCTGTCCCCCCTGGGCGATTTCAGCACTTCTCCAATCCCTACTCCTCAACTGTTAGAAGCTCTGTCTGTGTACAAGGTCCAAATTCCAGAATTCTCGCCTTCTGTCACGAAGGCTTCCTGCTGTCTGGCTTCTTCTTCTAATGTAGGGCTGAAATCGGCCACAAAGTCTGCTAGCGCCAGAGCTCGGATTGCTGCTTTTGGCTCATAAGCGATATCGAAACCGCTCAGGTGTATTGCCCACTTGGCCATTCGCCCGGTGATCTCTAGTTTCCTCAGTATGGCCTTAAGTGGGTAGTTTGTGCGGACAGTGATTGGATGGGACTCGAAGTACGGCCTCAGCTTCGTGGAAGCCATGACCAGAGCTAGAACTAGCTTCTCCAAAGGTGAATAACGTGTCTCTGCTGCGAGCAGGGTGCGACTGACGTAGTACACTGGTAGCTGGTCGCCCTGATCCTCACGCACTAGCACGCCGCTGATGGCAGCTTCGGTCACCGCCAGGTACAAGAGAAGATTTTCACCCTCCTCGGTAGGGGTGCTCACGGGTCCGGGTCGACCCCGACCCGCAATAATCGGGTCGGGCTGCGGGTCACGTTTTAAAAAAATTCGGGTCGCGGGTCGGGTCGGGCCAAACCCGACGGGTTGCGGGTCGACCCGCAGACCCGCACCCTTTTTAAAAAAAATAAAAAATATGCTAGTGTGACTGTTAAATAAAATTCGGGTCGCGGGTCGGGTCAGGTCGCGGGTCGACCCGCGAAAAGGGCAAAAAAACATATTTTTTTAGTTTTTTAAAATACATGCGGGTCAGCGGGTCGACCCGCGACCCGACCCGCAAAACCCGCAACCTGCGGGTCGGGTCGCGGGTCGGGTCGCGGGTCGTGTCTGAAAAATTTGCGGGTCATCGACCCGACCCGTGAGCACCCCTACTCCTCGGGTTTAGACAGCAACATCGGATTGGACAGGTATTGTTTAAGTTGTTGGAAGGCTGTCTCGTGGGTGGGAGTCCACTCAAACCTTTTGTTCTTCCGTAGCACATCGTAAAACAAGCGGTACCTGTCGGATGATTTCGAGATGAAGCGATTCAGGGCCGCCACTCTTCCTGTCAGTTTCTGCACATCCTTCACACATCTGGGCGACCGCAGGCTTACTACGGCCCGAATTTGATCAGGACTAGCTTCGATCTCGTGCTGGGTAACCATAAACCCGAGGAAACGACCGGAAGTTACCCCAAACGCGCATTTCGCCAGATTGAGCTTCATACGGTAACTGTCCAGGGTCCGGAAGGCCTCCTCTAGGTGTTGGATATGATGCGTGGCTTCTTTTGACTTGACAAGCATATCGTCAATGTACACTTCCATGGTCCTGGCGATGTACTTCTGGAACATGCGGTTGACTAGCCGCTGGTAGGTAGCCCCGGCGTTCTTGAGCCCAAACGGCATCACTCGGTAGCAGTATGTCCCTTGACTGGTGATGAATGAGGTTTTCTCTTGATCGTCTGGATGCATCTGAATTTGATTGTAGCCGCTGAAAGCAACCATGAAAGTGAGCATCTCGTGGCCAGCGGTGGCATCTACCATCGCATCTATGTGTGGCAGGGGAAAAGAGTCTTTCGGGCAAGCCTTGTTAAGATCCATGAAGTCGATGCACACCCTCCATTTCCCGTTTTTCTTGCTCACGACCACGACGTTCGCCAACCACTCCGGGTATTTTACTTCCTTGATCTTCCCCGTTCGGAGTAGATTCTGCACTTCCTCATCAACAATCAGGTTCCTCTCGGGTGCAAATTTCCTTCTCTTCTGCTTTATCGGTGGATGGCGGGGATCCACATTCAACCGATGTGTGATAATTGTGGGATCGATCCCCACCATGTCCTCATGCGACCAAGCGAAGCTACTGCTGTGTTCTTTGAGGAAACCGATTAATTCAGCTTTTCTTTCGGGAGCCAAGTCCTTCCCGATCCTCACGGTCTGCCCGGGTTTCTGGCTGTCGAGGACGATTTCCTCGATCCTATCGGCCTCGGGGTCCCGTGCTGGCGTGGGCCCCTTGGCTTCTTGTAATTGCTATGCGGTGTGGGCGACGGTCGCCTTAAGGGCAGACTTGTAGCATTCCCTGGCCAACCTCTGATCCCCTCTGATCTCTCTCACCCCCCCCCACGGCGTGGGGAATTTTATGGTTTGGTGATATGATGAAGGGACCGCCTTCATGTCATGGATCCAGGGTCGTCCCATGATGATTTTGTAGCAGGATGGGCAATCAAGCACGGAGAATCTGACCTGCAGGTTGATTCCGTTGGCATAAGTGGGGAGGGTTATTTCCCCCAGGGTATGAGCGATTTCCCCGCTGAATCCCACCAGCGCCACTGATTTTCTAAGGATATTCTCTTCTTTCAGCCCCATCTCTTTGAGGGCGTCGAGTGTGATCATATTGGTTGAGCTCCCGGTGTCGATGAGGATCCTCCTCATTAGTACGTTCCCCACTGACAAAGATATGACTAATCTATCATGGTGAGGGCCCACTAGACCGGCTGAGTCTGAGTCGCTGAAAGTAATGGGGCTCCCGGGGTATTCATCAGTCTTGCGGATATTTGCTATCAGCGGTCCTTCCAGGTGTCCTCGTGCATGGCGTTTGGCCGCCGAATAAGTAACACCACAGATATCCGAGCCGCCGCTGATTACGTTGACGACTTTGGCATACTCCGGGGAGGATGGGATGTCCATGGGCTCGGAGAGATTCTGGCTGGCGGGCACACTCGGGTTTGTGGAGATCTCGGGCAGCAGACCTCTTGAATGAAGGTACGCCAGTTCTTTCCTGAGGGCGAAGCACTCGTCCGTCTCGTGCCCGTAATCTTCGTGGAAATCACACCATTTCGTTTTATCTCTCTTGGGGTTTGGATTTTCCGCCTTCTTAGGCCATCTGATATGATCCCCGAACATCTCCAGGCCTTTCATGATCTCCGCGTTCCCCAGACCCAGGTTGTATTCGTGGACTTTCGGCCGGTTGGGGCGTCTTTCCTCCCGCTTGGTTGCTTGACGCCTGCGGCATGAACTCCTGGCGCTTCCAGTCGACTCTTCGAGTATGGCTGACCTCGGTGTTCTCTTCGCTGGTCGAAAGAGACTTTCCTTTCGACCCGATCAAAGATGGCGCGGCCCGTATGGGGATTTCGTCCTCCTCGAGTCGGATGTGTGCCAGGGCCTTTACCTGAACATCCTCGAAGCTATGGCACGGATACTTGATGAGTTCCTTGTAAAGCTCATTGTCTGGCAACAAGCCTCTTCGGAAGGCTTCTATTGAAGTGGGCACGTCGCAAAGCGGGATCGCTACCTTCTCTCGATTGAACCGATTCAGGAAGGCGCGTAGGGACTCTCCATATCTTTGGGCCACTCGGTACAGGTCGTTAGATTGTTTCATCGGTTTCCTGCTGCTGGCGAATTGCATCCGGAAGGCATCCACCAACCCTGCGAAGGACGCTATCCCCCCCCTGGGGAGGTTGATGAACCAGGTTAAGGCCGCGCCGGACAGGGCGGCACCGAACCCCTTGCACATAATTGCTTCTCTGGATTCTCGCGGTATCGAACTGGTCATCATTTTTTTCTTAAAGATAGCGACGTGCTCATCGGGGTCTCCTGTTCCATCATAGGTAGGGACTGCCGGGACAGTGAATCTCTTCAGGATATCCACACTGGCGATTGGATCCGTGAACGAAGATTCGTCGTAGCCGTCTAGGGCTTCCTTCTCGAGAGGAGGGGGCACCCCGGGTATTTGTACGATCTTGTCCTCCAGTCCTTTGAGTTGATCCTGCATGTATTTATTGAAAAGTACCTCTAAGAAGGGTTCCGTGGGGGTACCTGTCTCTCGAGTCCTTCGCTATACACTGGGTGAAAGACTCCCGTACCTGCGGTCCTGGTCCCGGGCGTTGGGGCACTGGGCACTCCTGGGAGGGTGGCCGCCGGGGTAGTCATGTTCGCCGTCGAGGTTGATCCTCCGACATGAGAATTGAAGGTTTCCCCTAGGTTGAGGCAAACAGTGGCCTCCCTGACGGTTCCGGCTGAGCGGGATCTGCCGTGCGACGCCGAGGCCGCCTGCAACTGCTCGCGAAGGCTAGCATTCTCCGCAGTGAGTTGGGTGATATGGTCCATGTGAGTCTGGCTGCGGTCCTTCTGGCTCGTCATGTCTTGTTGGAGGGCAGCTATTTTAGCTGCGAACTCGTCCAGGACGTTTCGCAAGTCCGGTACTTCCTCGGCGCTGCCTTCACGAGTGTCCTTCTCCGGGCGACCGCCCTGGCTCCCTCCGACTCCTCCGTCGGTGGGAAGAGATGGTGGCGGATTCGTCATCTTCCTGAACGAGAATGTTCCTGCTTTGATTAAGAAAGCAAGTGAAATCGGCTAGGGCCCCACGGTGGGCGCCAAATTGTTTTGGTCAATTTCCGACCAACGACAATCACGAGTGGGATACTTGAGATTATGGGGATGAACTAGCCGATAAACACAGGATATATCAAAAGCCAAAGCAATCGTTTGTATTCGAAATTCCTTAAGTACAACCAGTCGGTTTTCTTACAATTGATTTTCGATCCACCTTCCCTTTGCCTATCTCCTATATTTAAAATCCTGCAACTGGCGTCAACCTCTATCTTCATGCTTCTGTAATCGTGGCTCCAGTCCCCCACGTTCCGAGATCCATCATCCGGGCGGTTATCGTCAAGCTTCAACTGGTAACCCCTGACATCTGGAAGAATTTTCGGTGATCCGGACATCGTGACCGAACTCTGTGCTAATGGGTTGGGTCACCGATTGGGCTGGCGATTTCTGGGCCAACAATAGGTATATCCATTTGGAAGCTGCCGGCAATGGCATTGTAGAATACTTCAATATTTGAAACACTTCACCAATTAATTACACCAACATATCAAATTTATTGTTTTTTTTCTTTTATGTCATTCTGACGAAGAGAGCCTAGAGTTCAGTGAGACACAGGAATATTATCTGCATGTAGGGCAGCTTAAAATGCAAAGGAATCTATCAGTTTTTTCGTGTCCAAAGTCCAAACATTGATAATCTTTTTAGTTTAATTTACCAATTAAATATTCCATTCTTCCATCATATATGACGTCATGTAACCGTTGCTTTGCCAGAGATGCTGAATAATTTAATACTACTCCGTAATTAACTACTACGGGTATAAAATATCTGATCTTAGCATATACTCCGTAATTAACACACTAATTTCATAGTTAATTAAGCAGTGTCCGGAGCTCAAAATCTAATGCTGGCATAAATTTGAATTTTGTGTCCATGATTAAATATCTTTATATAATAGAAGAGAGATTATAAGCCAAAGTTTCTTGGAGGTGTGACATTAAGAATTGCATTTTCTCAAGGGAAAATTTACAAGAATGATCATTTAAAGTTGTATTGTCTCTCTGTCATACTTATAGTACAAATCTTAATCCAATTCTAGCAATAATGGTAATAATGAAAAAAAGTAATTTAAGTCGATCAACCCATATAACATTGAAATTTAAGAAAGAATCAAAATTTAAATATTTGATGTAGACAGAATGTCAGCGCGCATAGAAGAAGAGTTTGACCGTCGACGGACATCGCATTCTCGACAAAAGTGATTTTGAGCGTCCGATATCCAATTGAGCCGCACCATACCTTTCCAGATAGGAAATTCGCCCATGAGTCTAACTCAGTGGTTTGCCACCTAAGGGAATTTTCGGGCATTTAACATCGTTTCATGGATTTTAAATTTTTTTCGGGATTTTTCACAATTTTCGGATTTTAAATCTTTTAGACTTTCTATCTTTTATAGCTTTCTCTATATATAGGATCGTATCTAGCCCTGATAACTTATCTTATCATTATTATTCGTAATATAGAGTTTTTCTCTTTTAATTTGGTGGATTTTCAGCGTCTTTGTGTTTAGGGTTCCATTCTCACGATTCCTTATTTTTCAAGACTTATTTTTACTTGTCTTTTTCATACTTCCTACTGCGTCAAAATTTAGCTAGCTCAACTAATGCGCGATAATATTTATGACTATGACTTCACAAATTTAAATATCCCTTCTCAAATGGCCTAAATATCTTCTATCGGATCATATATTAACTATCCATCCAAAAAGATTCACTAATAAAACCCATCAACCTTACAATATTATATTTACTTACATTGATTTCGAAATATATTATCCTTATTTTCTCCTATTGAAGATAAAAATTTTCCTAATAAAGTGGTGAAAATACATCATTAAAAGAAACACTAAAAGTAAAGGATAGTATTGGTTGGTCTAGTGGTAAAGTGGTGCTAGACTCCTTAAATTTTGTTCAGGAGATTCGAAAGTTTGAATCTCTCTGATGACATGTATGGATGAATTGATATTGGGAGGGTTGCCCCTAAAATGGGGCTACGAAGTACCCGGTCCGAATTTAGAGCGGTGTTCGATCGATCGAACCGAGCGAGCCAAAGGCAAGACCAAAAAAGTAAAGGATAGCTCCGTCCTGAATATTAACAAGTTAGTAGTTACCCTACCTACCACCTTTCTTTGTTTATGTGCGGTTAATATATAGTAGCAGAGTTTGGTTCAAATGAAACAGACTCTTATCTTGAAATAAACTCTTATCCTGAAACGAATGCATTTTTCATATTTGTAGTGTACTTTTCTTATTTCGGATTGCACTTTTTCGGATTACACGTTTCGTACTTTGACTTAGTGCACTTTTCATACTTTCTGTAGTGCACTTTTCGTATTTGCAATGCACTTTCGTATGAAAAGTGCATTACGAACTAGAAAAAGTGCATTCTTTTCAAGTTTCAGGATAAGAGTTTGTTTCATTTGAACCAAACTCTATAGTAGCAAGGTGGCATTAATTATACAAAATTTTGAAAACATGGAGTGATTTAATAACACTAGATGATAGAGGGAAATTTGACACTGATAAATCCAAGTTGCAGCTTGATTAGGAGGTACTCATAATATGTTTTGACGAAAAACAACTTGTCATAACCTTAACATATTGACATATTGTTATTTTTTTTGATAAGGAAAGAATTAGGTAAATCAGATAGATTTAGCCTAGTTGATTCTTTCGGATGAGAACAATAAATCATGGATGAGTCTTCAGCTGATCGGAAGATAAAGAGTGACGCAATTTAACAATACAATCAGTTGTAGTGTTGCACGAACGAGGCACGTGCTTAAATTCAATCGCCTCGAAAGATCGTGTAACAGTCAATGAATCAGCAACCACCATATCTATGATCCACTGGCAGCTCCGACTTCCCAGTAGTGCAGAAATCACTTGAATGTTATCTACTTCCATTATTACACTTTTGCAATTCAGTTTATGTGCTGCTTGAACTCCCATTGCCATACCACTTGCCTCCACATGTAATGCATCTCCATATTGTGCCTTTGCGACATCCATCGTAATTACATCTCCATTTGAATTTCACATTATATAGCCCGCATTTGAAACTCCATTCATGTGCCATGAGATATGGCGGTTGATTTTTATTGTTCTCTCGAGCGGTTTTTCCCATTTGTCTTTCCTAATCTTTTTCCTTCCTAAGTTGATCTTGTAATTTTTCACTATATCCCCTGCTAGGCTTGTTTTTGTTGTCTTCCAGTTAGTCACTTGTAATTTTACATATTCATTAAAATTTCTACCGACGTACGATAGATCATTTTGAAAGATCGTTCTATTTCTGTGATGTCACACACACCACTATATAATAGCTACTTGTATAAATTCTTGAATTGATAGTTTCAGTTTTATTTGGTTCAAATTTTCAACTAGGTTATGTGATCCATAAGACAATTGTGACACTATTCCTTAAATTTTGGGGTCAAAGTAATTCATGATTTATCTAGTAAACCTACATCCAAATAAAAGATGTACTATATTGACATATTGTTATATTCGTAGTCTTCCAATCAATAATTGTAATGTTGGGAAGTATATATAACCCCAATTCATTTGAGTTTCACTCATTTTTGATATTTTTATAAGAAAAAATGTAGTACTCAAAATTATCCTACAAATTAGATATTAGGATTTTTTCTCTGGAACAAAAGAAATTAAATTGTTTTATTGATGACGGAGGTCCATTTAAATAAGTCTTTACACAAAAAATATTTTCGAGAATATTTATTATCCTTTCATGGGAAATAATCTATCTATTTTGCATTAAACATATACAATAAATTAAATACAATTAAATATCGCACCCACATAAAAATTAGGAGGCCTATACTAACGGAAGGTGCGCCATCCTATAGCATTCTTAAGGATGAGGTCCCAAAGACCTGAATCAACTACAAACAAAAAAGAAGAGATGTGACAGAACGAGACGACGATGAAGTCTACAACAGTATTGACCTCACGAAAGATGTGGGAGATGCACTAACTCTGATGGTGTCCGAATGAAACCCTCAACCTCTCAAGGACAACTTCAATCACCTCTCAAGGACAGTTTTCGGTCCGACGATTTCAGATACGTCGAGTTTCAAGTTAGTCAGATTTCGGGTTTGTCGGATTTCGGGTGAGCCAGATTTTGATTGATACCATATATCGAATGATGATTTTTGTAGTTTAATTACTCTAGGGTCTAAATATTTAATGTAATATTTAAATTTTAAAATATAATTATAATAAATATTCACTATTAGTAATATTTTAAAACATAATATTACTTTCGGACGATTTCAGGTCGGATAACTTCGGATTTTCGAATGGTTTCAGGTCTGGTAACTTCGCATTTTTGGACGATTTAGGGTCGGGTAGTGTAAGATATCGGGTTGCATCTATCTAGTCCATTTGAGTATAACTTGGTTTCGGGTTAATCTTGGGTTCGAGCTTTTTTCGGATTCGGGCCAAATCAGGCCTGGTCAAACAAGTCTCGGGTACAAACTTTTTTATTCTTTCCAAGTGTCGGTTTGGGTTCGGAGTCGGGCGGGTTTCTCGGGTCAGGTCAAGTTTTTACAGCCCTACAATCAATTACTCCCTCTGTCCCATTTTGTTTGTCCGGTTGTACAAGTTGCACAATATTTAAGGCAATGAAAAAGCATGTGGCTTGTGTCAGAATTGAATCAGAAGTGAATCAGAATTAATTAAAAATTGGAGACAGTTGGATTACAATAATAGGGGAAGTCTGAATTCTTTATTTAAAAATGTGGGAACAATCCTCCCACTTGGATTTCAACCAATAGGAATGAAGTACACAAAGCACACAGATCCCCCCACCCCCACCTTTTCACTTTCTTCTTTAAGAAAGAGCCAAATCAACACTTTTCATTTACAGCTTTTGCATTCAAAGTTTACAAAACAGAACTAGAGAATAATCAGAAAAGAAGCTTCATCTTCATTAAAGGGTGCATCATTGTCTGTAGTAATGGCTTCAGCATTCGATTTAAACGAACTCCCAATTTCAGATGGTGATGCCATAAATGAACAGTGACAATACCCATTTGATCTCAATGAGTCTTCTGGTGACATGGAAGAAGAAGCTCTTCTTCATCAACTCAATCAAGAAACACAGGGGCATCAACCAGCTTCAGGACAAAGCACAACAGAGGCACAACAGCATCATCAGCCATATACTACACGGCTCAGCAGTGACAAGAAAATGCAAATATTCATGTATCTTTTACACATGGCAAAAGGAGGAATTCTTCCAAGGAATGCAGTACAACATACTGCAAATCAGTTTAATCTCTCAAAAAGGGCAATTTCTAGGCTATGGAACACATGCAAGCAACAACAAGAAGCAATACAAGTGCCAAATGTGAGTACAAATTACCACAAATGTGGCAGAAAGAAACTTCAAATTCAAGCTAATGTCATCACAGAAATAGGCATGGGGGACAGGTCATGCATTAGGGATTTAGCAGTCAAGCTAGACATTTCAAAGAGTGATTGCCATAAATTGGTGCAAAGAAAAACAATCAAGCCACATACAAACCCACTCCATCCAGGCCTCAAGCCTTCAAACATGAAAACCAGGTTAGAGTGGGTTTTAAGCCTCTTGAAAGGAAGTACACCAGAGACTAAGCAAGTGTACTATACCATGTTTGATTTTGTGCACATAGATGAAAAATGGTTTCATTTGAGCAAGAAGTCACAAAGAGTCTATCTAGCACAAAATGAGAGGGGAAAATACAGAGTTGGAAGCTCAAGCAAATTCATTCCCAAAGTAATGTTTACAGCTGCAGTAGCTAGGCCAAGGTTCAATTTAGAGGGACAATGCACATTTGATGGGAAAATAGGTATTTTTCCATTCACATATCAAGAACCAGCAAAGAGGAGGTAAAAAAATAGAGAGAAAAGGATAGTTGTAACAAAACTAGTTGAATCAGTTAACAAAAATGTCACAAGGCGCATGCTGATTGATCAAATTATTCTAGCCATCAAGGAAAAATGGCCACAAGATGCAGGACACAAGGTCATCTTCATACAACAGGATAATGCAAAGGCACACATTACTCAAGAAGATGTAGAATGGCAGCAAGTGTATAAGCAAGAAGGATTCACATTCATTTTAATCCAACAACCCCCAACAGTCCAGATTTAAACATATTAGATTTAGGATTTTTCAAGAGCATTCAGTCACTCATGCACAAGAAAATGCCCAAGGATATTGATCATATGCTAGAGGTAGTACACCAAGCATTCTATGAGCTAGAACCAACAACTTTAGCCAATGTATGGATGTCATTACAATATGTCATGAATGAGATTATCAAGGTCAAAGGAAGCAATGACTATGATCTGCCTCATGTCAACAAGAATAGACTTAGAGCTCAGGGGAATCTACCAATTCAAGTCAAGGATTCAAGGCACCAAGTTGGGCAGTTATGCAAGCATGGGACATCATCAATGTGGATGCACAAGATACAACAACAGAGCAAGAACCAGAACACTCAACTCAGAATGCTCAAGGGACTCAAGCTAGCCAGGGAGAAGAAGACAATCAAGAAGATGCAATAGAAGACAGTCAATTCATCTAGGGTAACAATCAAGTAGATGGACTTTTGTGTAATTAGTAAACTTTTGTGTAAGCAATACACTTTTGAGATGTTAATGAACAAGTAATCTCATATTTTCCCTTTTCCATCATAGAAACAACAATTTCAGAATTGTTTCTTGGTTTTAAAGAGATTTCATCATTGATTTATAGACAAAAGTAATATCAGATGTCCCCATTCCATCATAGAAACAATTTACATTCACATAAATCAAACATGCAAAGGCCTCATTCAGGCAATGGTTGGTGGCCTATTTCATGTAAAGGCAAGTGAACACTCAAGGACAAATGCATCTCAGATTTTTTTTTACCATTTTCATCATTGATTACTTGAAAGTAATCTCAATTGTCCCATTCAATCATAAAAACAATTGTCATTCACATTACCCAAACACACAATGGCCTCATTCAGCAAAAGCAAAGCTTGGTTTCCTATTGCATGCAAAAGTCAAGTGAAAAAAAAAGTTGTTTCTCAAGTTTAAAAACATTTCATCATTGATTAATTGCCCAAAAATGAACAAAAGCAGCATAGTTTCAACACAAGTCATCAAACATGGTAACAATTCAAGCACACAAACACGCTGCAACAGGGTCAAGAACCAACCATCACCAACAGAGACAAATCAACATCATGTGCACAAAACAACATCACAGCAGCAAACATTTAAGGCAAGCCAAAAACAAAAAGAAGGGGAAGGATAAGAGAACTTATCTAGGCATCAAAATCATCAAACTCATCAACTTCATCAACCTCATTTTTAGAGGGTATATGCGCATCAACAACAGTCCCAGGGGACTCGGGAGGACATAACTGCTCAACATAATCGTCATCAATGGGTTGGAGAGGGCCTTCAACAAACACATCAGAATGTCGGGGACTATAGGAGTGTGTTCCATTATACTTTGGGCCCCACTCACAATTCGAAGAATTAGAGCATGCATATGATTCCAAATGCTCAGAAGGCAGGGGACTAGGATTGCCAACAAACAGTGAATACTCATCTCTATTGATCAAAATATGGGGACCTATACAAAAAAAAACAGAGCATGCATATGTTAGAATACATTACCTCAAACATAAGAGCAATATCAAAATATGGGGACCTATACGAAATCAATACACCTCAATAAAAAAAATTAGGGTTCAACAAGCAATTTTTTATGGTCCAATACCTTAAACAAAACAGACAAAGAGATTGTGGGAATCCAAGAGCAAGATCCGAGAGGCTCAACCCCTAAACTTGAAGCACAACAAAAAAACAGAGATGAGAGAAGCAAGATCCAAGAGCCGGAAAACAAAACTCAAGCAAAAAAACAGGAATCGAGAGCGAGGGAGAGATGAGAGAAGCAAGATCCAACACCATACCTCAATAAAAAAAAACCAAAGATCGTGTGAGATGAGAATCCAGAGGAATCAATCGATCTCGAGAAAAGCACGAACAACCAGAGATCGAGGGATCGAGAGAAGGATTCGAGCACCACGAACAACCAAATTAGAGATCTTATGAGAATCTAGAGAAATCAATCGATCTCGAGCAAAGCACGAAGAACCAAAGATCGAGAGAAGGATTTGAACACCACGAACAACCAAATCAGAGATCTTGTGAGAATCTAGAGGAATCAATGGCTCTCGAGCAAATCACGAACAACCAGAGATCGAGAGATCGAGAGAAGGATTCGAGCACCATGAAGGAGCAAACAGTGGACTCACTCGAGCTCTTGAAGTGTTGCTAGAACGAGAGAGCTTTTGAGAGAGAGAGAGGGGGAGGGAGAGAGAGAGAGAGAGAGAGAGAGAGAGAGAGAGAGAGAGAGAGAGAGCAAATGGAGAGTTCGAGAGGCACAAACTAGGGTTGTGAGATAGTGAGAGCAAATGGAGCGTTTCAGAGATGGAGCGGCGGAATCTAGGGTTTCTCCATGAAGGAGCAAGCATTTATGGGTGCGTATTCCCAAGAAGCCCAAAAATCATTTGGGTAAATCCACATACGCGTACGGATAAGAACACAAAATGGAGCTCCATGGATATATCAGGGCAAGAACACATCTAATCGGATCTCATGGGTACTTTTTGGATCAAACCCAAAAAAATGGGGTTTTAATATGGGTTTTGTTTTTTGGGTTAAATTTCACATAACCCAAAATGTAATCTCCATTTTTTTCAATTTCTATCTCAAGTTTTAAGTTGGGATTTTCAAAAGTGGTTTTAATTTGATGCAAATTGAATGTCCAATTTTTTTCATAAATTAAAAAGTTGGGGTTAAAAAGTTGGTTTAATTTCATCAAAATTGAATGTCCAATTTTTTTCATAAATTAAGAATTGGGTTACATTAAAAAGTTGGGGTTAAAAGGTTGGTTTCAATTTCTATCTCAAGTTTTCAAGGTTGAAAAAAAAGTGGGTGGAATTAAAAATTGGTGAAGATATTGAAAATTAAAAGACGAAATAAGTGGATAAATTTTGAAATTGATTAAGGGTAGTATTGTAAAATAGGTGTGATATAAATGGAAAGAGGGAATAGTACGACAAACAAAAGGGAACGCTCAAAACGGAAACATGATAAACAAAAGGGGACAGAGGGAGTATGTTTTTTGTTTGAAACTTATTATTGGTAGATTGAAATGAAATAAATGAAATTGGTTGAAGATTGAAAAGACACATATCAAATAGTAAATAGGTGAAAGTACACATTTGGACACAAAGGACAAAACTTTCATTCCTCTACAAAAAGAGGATAACTTGCATTCTTATTTGAAAGAGAATTCCCCTTTAAATTTCTACAACAAGAAGGAACTTCTCTATGAGGAGAGAGTACAAAGAGGAACACATGCTTTTAATGATAACGGAGATCATCATCAACCAGTTAGACTAATTAAACTTGACTCAAAAGTGAAAAATATGGCAACATGAAAATACACTCATGTGTCTTAACGGTAATAATTATGAATGTCTCTAGAAACATGACATGGTATCACCTCTAAACCTTCTATGATAAAAACATGTTTAGTAACAATGATTAATAACACAATCATTATACTTAGAGAAGTAAAAAATTAAAATCATTATGTTCATTCTTTGCAAACATCATAACTTCAACCAGGATTGGGGAAAAAATCCAACGGATGGCTTCCCTAAAAACCCAAATTGAAACAGATTAATTTTACTGTCTTTCTATAGATGTATGGGTAAGAACCCATATCCCTAAACTACTCCGTATTAACCTAAGTATCTTCTTCTAAAAACAACCTAAGGGAAGAATGTCTAAAACCTATAGAGAAAAAGATTTACAAAATTATCATTCAATAAATCTTTTCTAAATTTGGATTAAGTCGTTGGCTTTAAATCGAAGAAAAAGAAGTAGCTAGCTAGTTTGAGTCTAGTAATTTGGTCCTTTTATATTATGTCTTGTAGAAATTAAGTACGGAGTACTTATTAGCTAAGCTTGTATAATTGAAACCTCAAAATACGATCACAATGAATACTTTAAATGGAGGTTTGACCCCCATGGCATGAGAAGAAGAAGTCGAAATTAAGAGGGCAAGAAAACCAACCAGTAGAGACCAAATGCAAAAGGTGAAAAACTATTTGACCAGTCAACCAGAAATCGCTTTGCCCCCTTCTTGAAGTTGGGTAAAAATAAAAATTGCCCTGGTCTTAATACACCATTTTTACAATTCCCCATTTTCCTCCTATCTATACGATACTCAGCTCCTTTTGTAATTCTCTTGCAACTTCCAACTACATTAGTAATAGGATCAGTCAAGATTTAGGTTTTATGATACTGTACTCTTTTTTTATATTAAATGTACATAATATATATATTGTCCTGCTTTTATCTTAAATTTGAGGTAGGCATGCATGAATAATGAATTTATTTATAGAGACTCTAACTACATGAATTCAAATTTGAAATTAGACAACAAATTACAGAATACATGTATTTTGTGCAGAAGTTAACGTTAAGGTTGGAATACAAAATTTTCCATTTCAGAAGAATATTTCATACCATTCCAAAAAATCTCTGATGGTTCCATAGCGCAATGTGATTTTATGTTGGAGATTAATTTGAAATTAGCAGAGGAAACGCACAATAAAATGAAAAAAGAAAGAAAGCAGTCAAAGTTAAACGACAAGAGGGGAAAGAGGTTGGGTACAGAGGCCCTGTCCTGCAATATTATTTTTGTTTATAAAATAAAAATAAAAACATAAACACAAAAAAAAACTCGCTGAATTCTTCCTAAGTACACCCATTTCCCAATGCAACAACAACCGTTGGGAGTTAGGCTCCTACTCCGTAGTAGATAAATTAATACACTGTAGTATCTCAGATTTACAGGCCTCTTCTTACGTTGATGTTATATGGTTTGAATCCTAGCTGTTGTAATTTATAAAACCAATATTTTGAAAAAAGGTAGACGTTGTTAGCAAAACGATGCGCTTTCAAGAAGCAAATGAAAACAGAGTGTACGGTGGGGTTTATATGATGCACCCACCATTTGAGTCCCAAAAATAGGAAACTAAAAATAAAGGACCACCATCACCACCACCACCACCCTCTCTTGCGGGGGTGGAGCTTCTTCCTTACTTCTTTCTTTCTTTCTTGTTTCTGTGCTGTGTGTACTTTGAAAAAGGAATTCCACTCTCTCTAAATAATACAGTACCCTTTCTCTCTTCTCCACACTCATCAGGACTCAGCCTACTTTTCTGGTACTCTAGGTGGATTCTCTCTTTCTCTACTTTTCTAACTTCCATAGCTTCCTTTCTTGTCATCACCATTCATTCACCACCCTCTTTCTTTTCTCATATCCAACATCCCCACCTCAAAAGTGCGCTTTGCGGTTTGCACCTGCACCCGTGTGTACGTGTTTCAGTAGTGTGTTGGAGTTGAGACACAAAACAAAAATCACAATGGGAAGAGAATGGTACCAATGGGCTGCCAAATCCTCTAAAACCAAACGCAGATCTTCTGCAAAACCAGAGCCTCCGCCTCCGCCTCCACAGGTGGTGGCCGCCGCCACAGCCGGCTGTATGGGGGTGGTCTCCCATTTGTTTGATTTTCATCACTTGCAATTCTGCTTGCACCACCCTGACCACCACCACCACCAATCTCCATTTGATTCCTCCTCCCAAGGTGGCCTTTCTCCCCTCAAAGGTATATTTGCTTCATTCAATTTTTACTCTTTTTCTCAATGAATTTGCAACTTGTAATCTCATTTTTTTTTACATTACCAATTTACCATTATGTGTTCAGGATTTGAAGCGCCGAGGAACAGCCTGGAAACAGAGGCGGTGCTGGTGGACACTAGTGCTTCATTAGCCTCAATCTCAGAGGCAGACCAGGAAGGAGACGAAAATCTTTATATCCCCGTAAGCAACAAAACAAACCTCTCTAACAATTCTTTTGTCCATTTCAAAACAACTCATAATTTGGTCATATATATTTATAGCAAAATTTCTTTTGAAATTCGCAGATGGGTATTCAAATAAACACAGGTAGAAGGGACACTAGGCTATTGAGATCCCAATCCCCAAGCCCCAAATTAGTAAACCCCAACACTTTCTCCTTCTCTGAACCAGAATACTCAAACACTCCTGTAAGTGATCCTCCTCCTCCACTAATTCCACATCTTCAAACGCAATTAATTAATTACTTACTGTAATTTACAATTGAACTTATAATCTCAAATGGGTATTATACAGATTAACACAAACAGAAGGGACACAAAACTACTGAGAGTCAGAGCTCCAAGACCCGAAACAGGGGAGAAACAGAGCAACTCCCATATCTCCCCAGAAAGCACCATCTCTCCAGCAGGGCCCAGAACTCCGACCCTAGTAGCCAGGCTCATGGGCCTTGATCTCCTCCCCGAAGGCTACCCTTCGTCTTCTTCGTGCACTCCAAGATCATCGATCACGACTCCTCACAGGCCTCCGTCACACTCTGTCACCCCAAAGGGGAAAAAGAGCAGCAATTTCCCCAGAGTCAGTGTCAATGGCGGGCCTTATGATTTCTCGGGGTCGTTAATGGAGACTCCGAGACTGTCTCTGCAAATCAATAAGGAGAATCGCGGAGCGAAGGAGGGATTTGTCGAGTTGTCCAGGCATTCGTGCTCGGAGATTAATACGAAGAGGAGGGATTTGAATTGGAAGGGGGAGGAAGAGGAGAGCATGATTAGTAGAAGCCCTGGGTATTATGCGAGGCAGATTATGAAGCAGGTGAAGGAGAGTGTGATGAGGAGAAAGTTTGGTGCTGACATCACCAATAAAACAGGGGAGGTGCAGAGCAGAGAAGAGAGGAAGGTAAGCAAAAGGCCTCAAACAGCCAATGTCGATTCAAACGACTTCATTCCGGCGAAGAAGGAGATTGCAAGGAATTCTGTTTCACCATTGTCTCTGATTCGTGAGCAGAAGGTTGCTCCTGTAACAACAGTGGAGCCAATGGAGATTGCGAAGCCAGAGAAGCCTCAAGAAAAGGCTGTGAAGCAGGATTGGAGAACGAGGAATCCAGGATCGGAGAAGAAGGGTGCGAATCCGAGTCCAAAAAGGAGTCCGCAGATGAACAAGAAGGAAGAGCAGTTTGTTCGAGCTGACGCGGTGGCCACCACGCGCGCGAATCAGGGGTCCGAGAAGAAGTGCAAAACGACGCCGTTGTCGAGCGAGCTACTTCAGGGGAATGGTGTACCGTCCCTGGGTCCGTTGAAGAAGTCTGATCCGTCAATTGCAGCAACCGGTAACAGAAAAGTAGTTCAGGTATCCTTTTCAAGTGTCAATTTTTCAATTTTGTTGTAAACTCTTTCAAAATTTGAGAAGCTAATTTTGGCAATCTTGACCTAATTTCATGTGTTTGTTTTTGGCAATTTAGGAACAAAATAAGAAGGATGAACTTTCCAAGCTGCGGCCACCAACGCCACCAGTAGCGGCACCATCCAGTTCCGGCGCCGCCTCGGCGGCCGCCACCCGATCGGAGTTTAACTACATCAGCCAAATCCTAAAGCGCGCCGGAATCAACAGGGACACCCCAGTCTCCACCTTCACCCGGTGGTTCTCCCCGTCCCACCCACTCGACCCCTCCCTCTTCCAAATCCTGGAGGCCGAGCACCGCCCCGCCAGCGCCGATGAGCTGAGCCCGTCTTCTAACCGGAGACTGATGTTCGACCTTGTAGACGATATCCTGGGCCACATAATGAGGCCGCATAAAGTGGGCCGGGCCGGAGCCAGGCCCCGCGGGTGGGCCCGGATGCACGGGTTTCAGGTCATGAGGATGGTGTGGACGAGGGTTAAGGAATTCCCTAGGGCGGATTGCAAGATCTTGCAGGATATTGATGAGCTGGTTGAGATGGACTTGTCGGGCATGGATGCGGGCTTTGTGGCGGGGGAGGAGGAGGAAGATGACATCGTGGCGGTGATTGAGAGGGAGATAGTGGAGGCGCTGGTGGTTGACACCGCGGTGGCGGTTGGGGGTAGAGATAACGGCTACTTTCTTACAGGGAGACCATATTAAGATCAATATTAATTTTTCTAGTTAGTTTAGTTATATGGTGTATTAAAAATAAAAATATATGTATACAGTGAGGGGGATCCTTCATGTGCAACGTTGCGTTTTTTTTTTAGTTCCACTTTTTGTTGTGTGGATAATATGCATGTGCTGGACGAGCGTTAATCGAAGCCAGATTAATGCCGTTGTGAACACATTTATTTAAATTGATACTACTAGCTAAATTTTTTGGTCAACAAATAAGTGAATCTCCCCTCACCCTAAATTTTTTCGATCAAAAAACAAATAAGTGAATGCACAGCATAGATCGAGGTCCATTAATTAAACATCAAGAGACTGGTTTTTAAACTCTAAAAAATGAATGTACTCCGTATTTCTTTTGGTGCAAAAATAAGAATGTGTTGCTGTGTGTCAAAATGTGTTCTAAGTGGCAAGAGTATTAAGAGTTGAGACTTTTGTTGACACATAATATTATTGGCCTTGACTTATTTGCCTACATGTATGCTTAGTTGGATGATGACATGTAATAGCCATTTGGGCCTATAGATATTTGGCATAATATATATAGAGATACCTCATCTTTGATCAATTAGTCACTTTAACACCTCATCTTTGTTGCTGTGGCGATTTGTGTGAAATGCACTCTCTTGTGGGTAAGTGGGGAACTGAGATTACACTAACATGGCAGTTTCCAATCTAATATTTTTTTTCTTCGCCTCTGTCTCTTCTTCCTCTTTCTGTCTCTTGGTCTGCGAACTCTTTCTGTCTCTTCTTCCTCTTTCGAAAACATTTCGATGGCAACAAAGAACGAAGCTTTTGCAAATTACCCCATTCTTCGACTCTACATGATGCTCGTCGTCAATATCACAGCACAAGCCAACGATGTCAAAGCACTCGGAACAAAACGGGCATGGAAATTCTTCCCTAATATCATCATCCCCATCGATTTCCTCAAATCCCAAGAACAAATATGAGAAACGAAAACAAGCGTGCGCTCCATGAATCGGCGTCCCTTGTTAGTTTCTGGTATTAATGATTGACCTAAGGTTTTTGAAATTGGGATAAACTGAATTTAATTCCACAAATCTGACCCAATTGCGATCTAGAAAGTATAATTAGAAAAAAAATCATATGGGGTTGACGATTTGAGGTAGGAGATAGCGAAGGTGGATGGTGGTGATGAGGTGTTAGAGAAGGTTGGGCAGTTTGTTGAATGAGCGACGAAGAGTGAGAGAAGGGGGTTGATCCAAGCCTGAGACAACACCAGCGTTGTCCGCATGTGAAAAATATCGCCGACCTTGGTGGGGGATCCGGCAGGGACTGGCCTGATCTCCGGCGATGTAGTGTCGCTTGCCTACATTAGGTGGTCGAGCTCAAGCACCGGCAAAGCTGCTGCCGGCCGTTGCTAGCGTGGAGAGGCGGAGGGCATAGATAGATGTGGCATTCATCCCCAAATTGTATTATAATATAAAATGGTATTATAATTTTTTCAAACAAGACTTGGTGATGTGGCATAAATAAATGATGTAGAAATCTGATGTGGCACGCGTGTATAACACGACAAAAAATTTGACGAAACATGTGCTTAAATTCATTTAGTTCAAGTACTCAATAGAACATTCCTGATAACTTGCATTTTAGAGCATATTAGGGCATGTATTTAGGACTTTAGTTTATATGATTTCATGCATTAGTCTTGTAATTTCTAGTACTTTTGGTTGAGTTTCTGTTATGGATGTCTACACGAGTATTTGTATACTTTTCAGGTACTTTAGAGAAGTTCGAGCTTTATTTGGACGTGTTTGAAGACATGACGGAATCAAGACTTCAGTCTAGGAGGCAACGGGACCGGAAAAGAACGATTCAAGAGCCGAAAAGAAGGAAGCACACGATCAAAGTCCAAGGTCGTGTACTAAGGTGCAAGGTCGTGCAGGCGGTGTCGATAATTCTTCGGATCATGCGCCATAGGCACACGATCGTGCATCTCGGTTCAGAGAAAGGAGTCCCCCGTGCGTTCCAAACGCACGACCGTGCGACACCATGGCACGGGCCGTGCGTCCCCAAGGCTGGAACCGTGCGCTGGCGTGGATCGCGCGTCGTCTAGGCCAGGATCGTGCGTCCCAACGCACGATCGTGCGTTTCTCCCGTGCGCCCGGCGTCGATTGTGCACCTTCAAGGCACAACCCGTGCGTCCTCTCGGCCACGCCCGTGCGTTGCTCCACAGCTCGTGCGTCCCGGCGCACGACGCAGGCCGTGAGTCTTGCGCCTTGTTTGATCGGGTTTTTGGGCCGCCTCTTCCACCCTATCCTTAGTATAAATACCTTGCTTTGTCTTCTATATCAGGGTTCGACTTTTAACCTAGTTTCTATTGCTTGAGACAAGTTTAGAGAGATTTGTTGGAATTCGAAGACTTTGTTTTGATTTTGAGTTTGGATTTGCTGGATATTAATCAAGTTTGATTATGTCTTCAATCCGATATGTTTATTCTCATTATTGCATTGATTTCTTCTCTTTCCATGTCTAGCTAAACCCCCAAATTCTAAGATTGGGGTGAGCCCAATGATGTCTAAGTAGACTTATTTATTAAATTGCACAATCTGTTGTTTGAAGCTTTGTTTGATTTAATCCTAGATGTTTTATGCCTTAGTAACTTTTGTGAATGGAAACTTGCCAAAGTTTGAGACTGAAAGGTGAAAACTTTGATAAGTAGTCAGACAGGGAACTAAGACTGAAAGGTACTTTTCCTGTTGGAACCCTAAGATTTGAACCTGAGTTTTCTCTATTATGAAAATATTTTGAATTCTCTTGTGGAATAACAATTGTCATAGAAATCTTAAGGTTTGGTTGAGTTAGCAAGTCGTGAAAGCGGATGTTGATTCAATTTAATCTTAAATTTTAAGTGCTTAAAGGTCTAGATACGCTTGTTAACATTCGAAAGAATTTAGCAGACGCATTAGGCAATTGCCTTCAAACAGAGTTATAATTAAGATTGTGCAATCAACCTTTATATTCTACCGAAGCTTTATTGTGGTGATCCTTAATCTTAGAAGCCTTTCTCTCATTGATTTGCCCATTTTTACTTGTTTGTTTGCTTTAAGTTAGTTTCATAGCAAAATTCACACAATTCAATCTTTTCTTATTTTACGACTTAGTCTACTAATTTGATTACAATTAATACTACATAGTCTCAGAGTTCGACACCTTGGTATTACAACCGATCCCGTACACTTGCGGGGTAGGATTTGGCCTATCAATTCCCAAAGGTGTGGTGTCAAAGTGACCAATTTCTCAAAGATGAAATGTCTGTATATGTATTCTGCCCTAGATATTTTATTATCCGTTTTATGTTTTTCTTGTCCATTATAAGGCCTTGTAACAAAATTCTGATTTATTCAAAGAATTTGATTCATCATGGTATCAGAGCTCTCATTCCCATGGCCTCTCTTTTCCTTTGACATCATGATATCAGAGCTCAGATTGTAAAATCCGAGCAAACTTAGTTAATCATTCAATAGATCATCTCTTCCGCTTTTATAAAAGACCACTTTTACCCTATTTCCCTTACCTTCGAAATTATTGAATGAAACCATCGACAACAACGACCCGTTGTACCTTCGTTCTAGTGATCATCCGGGCTTGTCCTTAGTTCAACAAGTCTTCGCCTGCTCGAATTTTGGAGAATGGAAGATTTCGGTCTACACGGCACTATCGGCGAAGAACAAAGAAGGTTTCACCAAAGGGAGCTTGGCTAGACCTCCCAAAACGAATCCTCGATATGATAGGTGGGAACGATGCAACAATATTATCACTATGTGGCTTCTTAACGGATTGAGTCAAGACATTCATAGGAGTGTCTAATACATTGAAACACCTCGTGGAATTTGGGATGAGTTGCTCACCCGGTTTGGCCAAGTCAGCGGGGCTCAATTGTATTCAGTTGAGAAGGAACTTAGCGCTTTAACTCAAGGTTTGAATTCAATTTATGCGTATTTTACAAGATTTAAAACGCTTTGGGATGAATTAAATTATATGCATCAATTTCCTTCCTGCACTTGTGGTTGTATTCAAGCTATTATGAAACATGATGAGCATAGGAGATTAGTTCATTTTCTAATGGGCCTGAACAAATAGTATACTAGTGTTAGAGGGTCGATTCTCATGATGAAGCCACTTCCCTCGGTTAATCTTGCTTATTCTCTACTTATGCAAGAAGAAAAATAGAGAGAGATTCAAAATCCTACTCAAATAGTTGGTGAGTCTGATGCAATGAGTGCTAATGCTAGGGTTTACAATTCTACTCCAAGCACACAAAAGGGTTTACAATTCTACTCCAAGCATAAAAAAGGGAATATACATGCATTTTCTTGTATTCGTATATTCGAATATTCGTATATTTTTACATCCATGAGCGGATATCATGGGCTCCCTTTCCCTCCCGAAGCATTTCATCTGTTGGATTTCGAGACACACTCATTGGAACAAGCAAAACAGAGGAAGGAGAATAGAACGTTGAGAAAAGGTTCCCGACCGGGATTTTGTTTTAGAAAATAAAAATAAAAAAAATAAAAAACCGAGCTTGTTCCATTAGCCATTCTCAAAAACTGACATCCATGTGAGGGGCAAAAAGAGCAATATGTCGTCGATCCGTGACCGTGGCTACGTGACCCACAGTCGCGGTTGACAAACCCACGGTCGCAGCGATAATTTGCGGTCGCGATTTTCTCTACGAGAATAAATTCTTCGAAAATTGGCGACATCCCAAGTCCAAGGGACGACATTCTCGTCAAGACTCTTCAACAATTAGGCTCCCCAACCTTGTGTTGCGGCCACTCAATACAATCTCTCCCCAATTCGGCCGAGCTATGCCATACGCATGCGCTTTTCATGACTCTCTAACGTATAGGTCACCGACTCGACAAGTACAATATCTCAAGCGTTGGGCTACAACTTCTTTTTGGTAGGATGTGATTCGTGTAGCTGCAGCGTCTCGGTGATCCTCGACGAAGACGAGGAGGTCGGAAAGAGGGTGACGATTCTTCTCTTGGCTTTCTCGAGGCACAATATAAGGCCACCAAAAACGAGCTCTAAATGCCAAATTGCAACCTCCGACGTTCTCATCGAAGTTGCGCATCAAGGGTGTTTGCCATCCGAGATCCGGCTTAATCTTGCTTTTTTATAAGGGCTATTACTTGATAGATGTGTTGTTGGTTTTGATTCTTGTTTAGTGATTGTTAGAGGACAAGCAAGCTTAAGTATGGGGTATTTTGATGTCCATGTTTTTAGCCTTGTTTTAGTGTGTCTTTTTATGTTTTTAGGTCTTGTTTAGTTATGTTTTTGTGTATGTTGTGTGTCTTTTGCTTTAGTTTTCATATTTTTGTGAAAAGTATGGAAACTACGCTAGTTTTGCGTCTTTGTGTAGTTTTGGAGCAGATTGGAAGCATTTGAGGACATAATAGGAGAGGAGCGTAGATAAGGAGGAAGAGTTGAAGATGTTGGAAGAAGATCCCGAGAAATCCAAAGAGAGGAAGTGAAGAAAAAGAAGAAAACAAGCTCAGAACAGGCTCGTTACCGACCCTCCTGGGTCGGTAGGGAGGCCTTCAGAAGATGAAACCGTTGAATTCAGCAAATCGAGCCTACCGACCCTGACGGGGGTCATTACCGAGGGTCCCCGTGTCAGTAGGTGTGGCCGACTTTGTGATTTTAAGGAGAATATTCCAATATCTTTTTAGTTTGGTAGTTTTTATCTTTAAGGAAACTTTTTAGATAGATGTTTTTAGTATTTAAACCCTTGTTTGGACAAAGTTTGGGGGCTCTATCTATCTCTTTTAATTTCATACGCACGTTTGAGGATTTAGGAGACAAGTTGGAGATTGCTTAGGGCACAAGGAAGAGATTTGTGGGAATTCTTCTTTGTGATCTTGTTTGGTTTTGAAGACAATTGTAGTTTTGAATTCAACTAAGCTTTCTAGTTAATCAAAGACATGTTTTTCTTCAAATCTTTTGTTTGTTTCTTTTCTACCATGAGTTAGTAGTTCTCTTGTTCTAGGGTTGGGGTAAAAACTCAACATAGTTGTGCATGATGATGATATTAATGAATGACTTGATTGCCTTTTATCTATTTTTCTACTTGAATGTGCTTATGCTTTGATGAAAGTTGAAGTAATTCATGTTTATGACTTGATCGAAAGATAAAGTTGTGAATTTGAATGGAGATAAAGTTTGAAAACGAAAGTTGAGAACTTTAATTCATAATAAGTAGATAAAGTGAATTGATTTATGAAATTTGATTAATTTGCTTGTTTGTTCAACGAAAGTTGAGTACTTGTGTTTAAAGGCATGATCTTTAGATTCATATTGTTTTAATTGCATGACTATGTTGTGGTAAACCCTAAATCCTAGATCTTTCCCTCACTTTGGTTAAATTCCCGTATCCGTTATACCTCGTTACCGAGCTAAACGGGGTCGGTACCGAGCCTTGCAGTGTTACGATTGCGTTGCTTTGTTTTGCTTATGTTTTAGTTGTTTCTTCTGTTTGCTTGTTCTTTTGCGTTTTAGTTTAGCAATTAAACATAGACTTCTCTTCCCATGGACGAACCTGACTTCGCTGTACTCAGTGGGGTCTTGATCTATAAATTTATTTGTTGGTCAAGTAAAACCCTTTCAACACCAAGGTATCAATGGACTTGCTTTGATCGCGCGATCATTGTCCAAGCTCACCTTTCTCGAACTCTCTTAGCATATATTTCGCTTTCTTCATATATTTGAACGCCTTTTCCTCTTTGGCTTCATAATGTCCCAGCATTTTGTTTGCTTAACATCTCCGAATCCTTCATTGCGATACACATCGTTAAATTCGAAGGATCTATTCTCGATTTACAGCTCCCTAAGGGTGATCCGCTGTCGCGGTTTCGCAACCCGCGCTCGCGGTTCTTGTTAATTGAGACATTCCTTGTCTCTAAAGTTGTCCGCAATTAGGGATGTAAATGAACAGAGCCATTCATGAGAAATTCAATGTTCGGCTCGGTTAAATCTTGTTCGTGTTCAGCTCGGTTTGTAAATGAACCAAGCTTGAGCACAGTTTTAAGGCTCGAAAGATAAATGAACTGTGCATGAGCACAAGATAACTCGGCTCGTTTACTCATGAGCAAACTCGATTAAGTGTTCATGAACAAGCTCGATTATACACTCATAAAAAAACTAGATTATACGATCATGAATAAGCTATACCATATATATTATATACAATATACAAAATATAGTTTATGTTAAATTATGTAGTTTTGGTGGTGTTTCTCAAACCACGTAGTTTAAATTTTTGTTTCATTTGCCTGTATAATTGATCAAGTAAACGAGTTGTCATGGACTTGTCTCTCGAAGAAACTAAATGAGAGGTTCGCGAGCAAGCTCGAGCTCGATGAACATTTAAATGAACCAAACTCAAACAAGATATTAAGCTCGAATCAAGCTCGTGTCCGAGCTCGAACTCGTCTATTTTTAACGAGCCAAGCTCGAGCAACTCAAAGCTCAACTCGACTCGGTTCGATTACAGCCCTATCCGCGATCGCGACCTTCGTTGCTCTAGGAATTTCGCGATCTCGATAATTGCTCTCGAAGGCAGCTTGCATACTTTCGGACTTCTCATAAGTGCTTACCAACTCAGAACCGCGATGGTTATTGGCGAATTTGATAACTCTAACGAGCCGTTGATTGGTCCTTTCGATCGCCGATTTGCTAATGTGGCGCTTCCATTGAACTTTATCCAAGGTATGCTTCAGTCTAGCGAAATCTTTCAAGGCTTGGTAGCGATTAGACTACCTTTGATCATGCTTGCTTCGAATTCGCTTGTTCTCTCTCAAAGCAGAAGCTAGGGTGTGTATAAGTACAATCTCGTCTTCATTCTTGCCGGTGTCAATGCCCCCATTACCGCCGTTTGAACCCGATATCCTAGATATGTGTGTGCCACCATGAACGGGTTCATTCCCAACGTGACTCGATTGGCTTTGTTCAAATCTAGGGTTGGTCAAGCTAGTGCAACAAGAACTTCATTCTTGGGTTAGCACGAATTCTGATATGTGCATTTGCGTGGACTGTGGTCGCGGTGCTTTGAGTCGTAGTCGCAACTCTCCAAGTCGTGGTCGCGATTATGTTTCGTGACTGCGTTTACTCATCATGGTTCGTGCGATTGCCTACGACCTTGTAGATTTTGATTACTTTCGGATTCATCAGCGCGCATCATTGATTCCTATAGATGATTGAATCCATCAATTTGTGTAGTGCTACGACCCTCGATTTTGTCGCTTAATCCGGACCTCGATGGCTCGCGTGAAAAGCGGCCATGCTTTACGGTTAAGGTCGGGTCACGAATTTGATCATCTTCGAACAAGGCGCCTTACTCGTTACGTTCTAGGATTTTATCCTCCGAGCGAATATCGAAGTTTCGCTTGATTGCCCCATGGTATGTGATTGTTATCTAAGCGAAGATCGGAGTTTATTCTATTGCTTTGCGAGCAACGAACGATGATATCCTGGCGGCGTTCGCTGGCGCTTGGGCCGCGGTCACGGATGTCCGGTCCGCGGTCGTCTGGACCGCGGTCACGGTCATCTGGACTACGATCGCGTTAGCATCCAGAATTGTTGGCGATTTAGGGTTTGCAAGTTCGCTATTCGTTTGGGACAAAGAAAGGTTGCCCGTTGGTTGTGAGAGATCGGTTCCTATGTCATAATTGTGTGGATCGATTGCTTGTTTACCTCATCTGAGAACTTCATTCGCTTGTGGCTCATTGTGGAATCCACTGATTGGTTTATCTTTGGAAGCGGAAACAAGTCTTTAGGACATGCTCTATCAATATTTAAAAGTTTGCACATACTGTTTTGGGCAGGATAATCGTACTAACATGTTACCTGCTAAAATAGGGGAATTCCTAACCAAAAAACAATTGTAACGCGTTATGATCTAAAAGCAAGATGTAGAATCGAATAAAGAATGAAACAAATGTCGAGTAAGTAGGAATGTGTATTGCGATTATGGCTGTGGAGAAATCTCTCCCTAATATTTGAGAACACTCGAATGGAAATTGAAAACGGAATGATTGAGATGATCTTTTGCTTATGGTTCGTGCTCAATGTGCATATGCCGATCCTCCCTCTATTTTCGCCTCTGCCTCCTCTTATATTGCTTTCTCTCCTTTTGGACCGTTGGGGGGGGGCGCTCACCATATCCCGGGGATTTCGCTACCGGTATCAATGTGGTAGCCGTTGAAGCGAGTAAATGCATGATCCAAAGATTTTCGCCATGCGTGGATTCTCTCTTGACCGGTAACCAGGGCTTGATAGACTGGGCCTTCAGCGTTCC
Organism: Fallopia convolvulus; assembly: GCA_964016875.1. NCBI lineage: Eukaryota > Viridiplantae > Streptophyta > Magnoliopsida > Caryophyllales > Polygonaceae > Fallopia > Fallopia convolvulus. The sequence goes on from OZ024733.1 coordinate 33,671,893, forward strand.
TTCTGGGCTTTGATTTAGGAGGGCCCAACAATACCCCCATCAAAAACCCGGGAAAACTCCCGCCACCACTTTTCTAGGGTTTTTGATTTCATGTCTTGGAAGTTGTAGTGAGTAAAGACGTGTCCCATCAATCTGTATTTATAGCGGTTATGATGATCTCCTAGACTTCAATCGTTCTTCTTGGCGTTTCAGGTACGCTTCCTTCTACTCTGCTTCTTCATCTTCAAGCTTTGCACTTTCTTTCACCATGGCTACTTCTAGTCCCTCTTCTCTTTACTGCCTTGAAGCCTCCACTCCTCCTTCTCTGACTTCTTCTGGTTTCCTCACCCCCTATCACCAGAGGGATAGCACTTCAGAGGACCCCCACATATTTTCCTTTTATGCGGGGTTCCCCTCGCATGCGGAGGTGTTTCTCCCTCCCCCTGGTATCCATGCGGATTTTTGTGCCAACGATTGGGTGTGCTTGTACAAGTACCCTTTTCGTATTGGCCACCGTTTTCCATTCTCTCCTCTAGTCGTCGATTTTTTATCGACTCTCAAGGTTTCTCCAGGGCAATTGCTTCCCCAAGTTTGGAGACTTCTGCTTTCCATTGATCGATTATGTTCCTCTCAAGGTCTTCCCTTCAAAGCTGCCGACTTTTTCCTGAATTACCGCTTATCTAAACGTGGTCCTGGTCGCTTAACCTTAAAAACCTTCACCAATAGACCCGACTTAATTTTCAACATATCGAAATCTGACCGGGGTTGGGTTGACAAGTTCTTCTTCGTGAAATTATCCTCCCTGAGAACCGATACTTTTTTTCCTGAAAAGCCACTGTTGTCCAACAGGTAGTGTTTCCATCTCTTACTCGTTGGTCCTTATTCGAATCTGACCTCTGGCTGCTTGTTGGTTGTTGTTATTTTTGCACAGAGAATCTTGTTACTCCTACACCTCGCAAGGTGTCATCTCAGGTCATTGCTCACATCGAAGCTCTTCCGTTGGAAGACAGATCATATCCCGAATTAGTGAAAGCGTGTTTGGCTGAACCCGAAGATACCGAAATGTCGAGTAAGTTCCTCTCTTCTTGGTTACCTCTTATCTTTACATCTTCGTCTTCTACTGACCCTGTTACTCTATCTTACCAGGCTCTAGGGCCACCAGATACACTGCTGCGTTATCCACTCTAGAAAGGGTCGAGGCCAGGAAGAAAAGGAAAGTGGACACAGCTTCCACCGCTGATACGTCTATGATGGTGTCTTTACCTCCCAAGGTGGTAGGTGACTCTCCCAAGGCCTCCTTATCAAAGAAAGGTACTTCTTCTCGCATGACGGACCTTCCTAGCACTATGATGTCCTTGGACATGGATGCTGAGAAATGCCTGAAGTCTTTGATGCCTCTCCAAGTGGACTGCCTCCATGGTTCAAGCCATCGCTCTTCTTTTCCTGAGTTTCTTGGTGAAATTCTGGCAGCCCAATGGCAGGTATTCAACAGGTCCCTTTTTGCTCTTACTTATTGATTGTCTAGATGTCTACATAATCCATACTTATTGCCCAGGGACTTCAACTCACTCTTGCGGCTTACGACACCTTCAAAGATTACCCTGAGCAATTGGCTCAGAGTAAAATCAACACGCAGCTTGAAAAGGATAGGTCTGTCATTTTAGGACAGGAGAAGAAAGCTCTGGAGAAGAAAGTCCTTGATCTGCAAAGTGCCCTTGCGAAAGCTCTGGATGACTCCAAGACGTGGGAGGACAAACTCAAGGAAGCATCAAAGAAAAGTGCCGCTCTTGCCCAGGAGGTTGAGGATACAGCTGACTACTGGTCGCTCAGGGCTCGCGTCGAGACGATTGAGGAATTTGTTGCCGGAAAACATTCTTCCTGGGATGCTGCTAAGGAAAGGGAGCAATTCGAGACCTGTTTCCTGAAGAGGCCAACGCGTCCAAGAAAACTTCTCTCATCGACGACATTTCACAGGTCGCCAAGGAAGTAGCCCAGGTCGAGATGGATAACCAGAAGTCAGCCGAGAGCGCAGACAAAGAATGACTCCTTCTTGTTTTTTCTATTTTCGAACTCTTTTCCTACCCCCAGTGTGTTGGGGCTTTTTGAAAACTTTATGTTGTGGCCGCTTGTATTAGGGCCTAGATATGGACAACTTTACACCCCGTGTTGGTTTATGGGGTTATGCTTTATTTTGATAATGTTTTATTAGTTGTTATGGCTTTGGATTTGTGTTTGATTTTTTGCAGGTAAAGCAAGTTCAACGTTGGAGAAAGAAGATCAATGCGTTCATGGGGAAATCGATTTGTCTGAAACACGTACTTATAATTTTAGCAATAGACTCCTCGTTGTATAGCGCCTTCTGTGTTAGATGCAAAGAGAGAGAGAATGATGTATTTGTCTGAATATTTGCAATAAATTCATGAATCGTGTTACAAATGAAAAGTTCCACTTGTTCTAGATTTCTTGTTACACGTTCTCGTCTCTTGCATCTTTTGACTAGTCGTTGTGTGCACAGCGTTGCCTGATCATAAGGCGAGGGCCCATGTTTTGGCCTGATCATATGTGTGTATAAAGATGTAACGAGATAATGTGAAAAGAAAGAATTTGTGTAATATACCTTATCGCGATCCATGCGTCTTTTAAAAGTGATACAACTTCAGGTTCATCGCGTTCCAGCTTCTGGGGACCGTCTTCCCCTCTTGTGACATTAATTCGTAGGCTCCTTGTCCTATGATCTTCGTGATCCGATATGGTCCTTCCCAGTTTGCTCCCAATTTGCCAGCATTTAATTCTTGCGTATTTTGAAAGACTCTTCTTAATACCCAGTCTCCCACTTGGAACACCTTGGCATTAACGCGTTTGTTGTAACTCCGAGCTACCCCTTGTCTATATGCCGCCATCCGAATTGAAGCCTCATCTCGTAACTCGTCTACAGTGTCCAAATGGTGTAACAGGTTAGATAGGTTTGATTCTTCGGTAGTAAGCCCATATCGAACCGTAGGCAAAGTTACTTCTACTAGTAGTACGGCTTCACATCCATAAACTAGGGAAAAAGGTGTATGGCTCATAGCAGTCTTAGGGGTTGTTCGATCTGACCATACAAAAAGGGGTGACTCATCTGCCCATTTCCCCTTAGCTTCTTTGAGTCACTTCTTCAAGTTGTTGATGATCACTTTGTTACTTGCTTGTGCTTGGCCATTAGCTTGAGGGTAGCGTGGTGTTGACATTACTAACTAAATGTTGTATTGCTGGCAGAATGATCTCGTCTTGTCACTGATGAATTGGGACCCGTTGTCGCAGACTATGTGATGCGACCCTGCCTAGGCTCGGACCCAACTCCTATTATTCCGAGACGGCCTAGACCTTGGAGACCCCCTTGGCTTAGGATTTAGTCTCATTTATATATTTATTGTATTATTTCTATTTCCGTCATTTATATTCCGTCTTTACTATTTTAGGCGTGTGTTCTCTTATGCTTAAGAGACCGGCCCATTATGGTAGAATAAGGCCCATTAGGGTTTGTTGCACCTTTTTATTTATATTAGCTACTATATTAGATTTATGGGCTTTTCGGATGTGGGCCTTGATTGCATGCTAAGCCCAATCCGATCCCCTTCTTTGTACCTAGGGTTTCGAGCTTGCTCTCTATATAAGAGGCACTCGGGACTCCTTTCAATCTACGTCCAAAATGAATTAAGCTAGAGCTTTGAGTCGAGTTTCTCCTCCCCTTTGGCCCGGGCGTCACCCTATTCTTTTCCCGACCCCATATTCTCCTGGCCTACGTCAAACTAGGCCCCCTTCTCAATCCTTTCACTTCACCTCTCATCTCAAAGTCTAGGTTTCGGCCTCAAATCTATCCGGTTACTATTTGTCGGAGAAGATCCGAACGTTTCGAGCCTAGATCCGCCCCTTGTGACCCTAGGGTCGCATCACTATGGTGGATGGTATTCCGAATCTACTCAGGATATTTCTTTTTATGAAAGAAATGACTTGGGTGTCCTTGACTTCTTTGAAGGCTTCGGCTTCAATCCATTTGGAGAAGTAGTCAGTCATTACTAGGATGTAAACGCGTTGTCCTGAAGCTGGAGGAAGCTTTCCCACGATGTCCATTCTCCATTTCATGAATGGCCAAGGGGAAGTTATAGGATGTAACAGCTCCGAGGGTTGATGTGGAATGGGTCCTTGACGCTAGCACGCGTCACATTTGCGAGCGAACTCCACTGCGTCTTTGTTCATGGTAGGCCAGTAATAACTCATCTTGCTTGCCTTTTTTGCCAAGTTGCAACCTCCTGTATGGTTTCCGCATTCTCCGTCGTGTATGTCTTGTAACACCTTCTGTACCTCCTCTTCCTTTACGCACCGTGCGTGTATTCCTGACGACATCCACTTAAACAAGATGTTATCCTTAACAGTGAAAGTGGAAGCTTTTACCTTAAGTCGTTGAGCTTCTTCCTTGTCTTCTGGAAAAACCCCATCTCGTAACCACTCCAGATAAGGGGTTACCCATGACTTGTCTCCATCAGGTCCTCGAATCTCCAACATGTCTGCCTCCTTGGTTATAGATGGTGCATCAAGATATACGAAAGGTATCTTGTCGTACTCCCTTGGGTCGATTGCGAATCCGAGGTTGGCTAAGGCGTCCGCTTGTGTGTTGGCATCTCGAGGAACCTGCCTTATCTCGAAATGTTTGAAGTGCTTCACGATCTCTTGGACCTTTTCCAAGTACGCCTTCATCTTTGAATCCCAGGCAACATACGAGTTCGTAACTTGATTTACAATAAGTAACGAGTCACAGATTACCTCGATTTCTTGTACATTCAGATCCTTAGCAACAAGTAACCCTGCAATAAGAGCCTCGTACTCTGCTTCGTTGTTAGTAGCCTTGAATGTGCATCGAACAGCTTGGGCTATCCTATCCCCCTGTGGTGACTTCAAGACTACCCCCAATCCTACACCAATCTGGTTCGACGCCCCGTCTGTATGCATCAGCCATTTGGCATTTCTTGTCACATGCAACACATCCTGGTCTTCGTGCTCTGAAGTGGTAGGAGTGAAGTCAACCACAAAATCTGCCAACGCTTGAGACTTCATTGCTGTTCGAGGCTCATACGTTATGTCGTAGCCATTTAAGTGGATCAACCATCTCGTTAGCCGACCTGACAATTCTGGCTTTGACATAATACTCTTCATTGGGTAATTAGTTCTCACGATGATAGAATGACTTTCAAAATAAGGACGTAACTTTATGGAAGCCATTACCAAAGATAATACTAATTTTTCCATGGGGGAATACCTGGTTTCCGCATCGAGCAAAGTTTTACTTACATAATAGATGGGCAACTGGTCTCCATTCTCTTCTCGGATCAGGACTGCACTTACTGCTACTTCTGTCACGGCTAAGTACACATATAAGTTCTCGCCTGGCTTGGGTTTGGATAATACCTGCGGATTAGACAAATAATTCTTCAACTCCCCAAAGGCTTTTTCATGTGCTCCTGTCCACTCGAACGATTTGTTTTTCTTCAGAATTTCGTAAAACAATTTGTTTCTGTCTGAAGATCTTGATATGAACCGGTTTAATGCAGCTACTCGTCCCGTTAACCTCTGGACATCCTTGACGCACTTTGGTGATTGCAACTTCATTATGGCCTTGACTTGTTCTTGACTTGCCTCGATTCCCCTTTGCGTTACTATGTATCCGAGGAATTTTCCTGATGTCACTCCAAAAGAGCACTTGGTTGGGTTCAACTTCATCTGGTAACTCCGCAGGATCTCGAACGCGTCCCTCAGGTGATTAATGTGGTCTTCCGCCTTCAATGATTTGACCAACATGTCGTCTATGTATACCTCCATCGTATCCCCCAGTTTTTCCTGAAACATCTTATTAACCAATCTCTGGTAAGTAGCACCTGTGTTTTTTAACCCGAAAGGCATAACTTTGTAACAATAAGTCCCTTGATTGGTTACGAATGCAGTTTTTTCCTGATCGTCAGGGTGCATCAATATTTGATGGTATCCGCTAAATGCGTCCATGAAAGTCAAGAGTTCATGCCCTGCCGTTGCGTCCACCATTGCGTCTATATGAGGCAAGGGGAACGAATCTTTGGGGCATGCTTTGTTCAAATCGGTAAAATCTACACAAACGCACCATTTACCATTTTTCTTTTTAACAACAACCACATTCGCAAGCCAATCAGGGTATTTTACTTCTCTAATCTTTCCAGATTCAAGTAAGGATTTTACCTCATCGTTAATTACCTCATTTCGTTCGGGAGCGAACTTACGCCTTTTTTGTTTCACTGGTGGCACCTTTTTGTTGACATTCAAGGCGTGGGTGATTACGTTGGGATCAATACCTACCATATCCTCGTTCGACCAGGCGAAACAATCACTGTAGGACCGTAGAAATTCCACCATCTGCTCACGTAAAGTTGGTTCCAGATCTGCTCCTATTCTGATTTTCTTAGATGGCTCTAAGGGATCAAGAGCCACTTCTTCGAGCTCGGGCGTTTCCGGCTTTACATAGTAAGTGGTCGTTCTACAGTCCTTTAATTGCTAATCTGACGCCTTCTTCCCTGCTCCAAGCTGTAGGCTTTTGGAAGTCGTCGTTTTCATCGTTATGGAGTAACATTCCCTTGCCAGTTTCTGTTCTCCACTAATCTCTTGAACTCCCCATGGTGTCGGGAATTTTATGCATTGATGGTAGGTAGAGGGGATCGCTTTCATCCCGTGTATCCATGGCCTGCCCAAAATGACGTTAAAAGGTGAAGGGCAATCAAGCACTTGGAACTTTACCTGGTAGTTAACTCCTCCTGCGATGGTGGGTAATGATATCTCTCCTAGCGTGTTGCGTGATTCACCACTGAAGCCCACCAAAGTCGTTGATTTTTTGACGATATCGTCCATCCCGAGACCTAAGCTGTATAAGGCGTCCAACATGAGTAAATTAGTAGAGCTTCCATTATCAACTAAGATTCTTTTGACAAGGAAATTAGCTATCGTTAAAGAGATTATTAAACAATCGTGGTGAACTTCCTCTTCTTTGACATCGTCGAAGGTGATTGGCATCATGGCAAGACTTGCTCGTGACGGGGCTTTTGGGTATTCCCTTCTAGTGTCCCTTGCGATCCTTTTGGCTGCAGAGTAGGTTATACCACAAATTTCCGACCCCCCTGTAATGACATTGATTACTCCGGTGTGCTTTGGTGGAGGTGGTGGACTGGCTCTTTCTTTGTTGCGCTCCAACTGCTCTTTTGCTTTCTCCGATATTAACTCTCTGAGATGCCCCCTTCGTAGCAATTCGCTCACTTCCTTTTGCAAAGCGATACACTCGTCGGTCCTGTGCCCATGATCGAAGTGGAAATCACACCATCTAGATTTGTCTTTCTGATGCGCCGGCAGGTTACTCTTTCGAGGCCATTTAACAGCATCCCCCATGGCGTTGAGGGTTCGGACCATTTCGGTTGCATCCACGCGGAAATTGTAGTGAGAGAGTTTCAAAGGCAGCCTAGGATTCTCATATCTGTCACCTTGTCTAAACATTGTCGTATTTACGGTAGTCTTAGCATGAGGTGCGGTTGGATACGGAATGTATCTTGTGTCTCGTCTTCCCTGTCTCCGATCGGGTCGATAAGGACTCATTGCTTTCTCGGCGAAGAGGTCGTCTTCCTCTAACCGGACATGGGCTAAGGCTTTTACCTGTACTTCATCAAAGTTCGAGCAAGGATACTTAGTTAGTTCACGATATAACTCGGGATTACATATTGATATACCCCTTTGGAATGCCTCCACAGCCGTAGCGGCATCACATCCCTCAATGGTCACCAGTTCTTCATTGTAGCGGTTGAGGAAAGCTTTCAGAGATTCTCCCGGTTTTTGGACCAAGCGGTATAAATCACTTGATCGTTTTTTGGCATGTCGACTGCTTGCGAACCTAATCTTAAACTTGTCAATCAACTCAGCAAAAGATGAGATACTTCCAAGACAATCTCCTTCATATCAAAAGGGATTGTACTAATATTCATAGCTTGTTTGAACCATCGGCACATGACAATCTCCTTCATATCAAAAGGGACTGTACTAATATTCATAGCCTGTTTGAATGCGGCTATGTGTTGATCGGGATCTGTTACCCCTTCGTACTTAGGTACGTCGGGGACATGATACTTCCGGGAGATATGGACCCTTGCGATAGCGGGCACGAAGCGGGAGTCGGTGTAACCGTCTCTCCTTTCCATCGCTATCGGTTGAGGTGCCCTTGGGACTTGAGTGATTCGGTCCTCCAAGGCTCGAAGGCGTTCCCGTAATTGGGAGACCTCAGTATCCTCCCGTACCGCTCTCAAGGAGTTACCATTTACCTGATACCCGGTTACTGGCCTGACGACATCGGGTGTCACGAGACTTGGATCGTCCATGTCTAATCGCCTAGCAACTCCCTCTACCACATCGGTTCCTCGGGGACGGGTTGGAGCTGATTGTACCTGCGATCGAAGCAAATTGCGTTCATTAGTTAGAGTTTCAATTTGTTTTTCATATACCTCGGTGAATCTGGCATTGGCCTCTTTCTGGCTTTCCAAATCTTTCCGTAGAGCAATCATTGTTGATCGGAGTTCCATAATGACGTCAGCGTCGCCTCCTCCAACTCCCCGTTGCTCAAAAGTACCAGGATTGCCATTGGTGCCCCTGAAACCTTGCTCGACTCCATCACCATTCCCTGTTTCATCTATGTTTCCTATACCGTCTACGTTTCCAGTTCCGTCCACGTTTCCAGTTCCTTGATTGTTCGTCTCCTCATTGACCTCGTGGTTGTCGAGCTCCCCTACGTGGCTGTATGTAGTTTGGATTCCCTCCATGTGATGGATCTTGCGGTTGTTTTGGCGTGACTTCTTTTTTGGCTAGGGCCCCACGGTGGGCGCCAATTGTTTTGGGCAGGATAATCGTACTAACACGTTACCTGCTAAAATAGGGGAATTCCTAACCAAAAAAAAATTGTAACGCGTTATGATCTAAAAGCAAGATGTAGAATCAAATAAAGAATGAAGAACAAATGTCGAGTAAGTAGGAATGTGTATTGCGATTATCGCTGTGGAGAAATCTCTCCCTAATATTTGAGAACACTCGAATGGAAATTGAAAACGGAATGATTGAGATGATCTTTTGCTTATGGTTCGTGCTCAATGTGCATATGTCGATCCTCCCTCTATTTTCGCCTCTGCCTCCTCTTATACTGCTTTCTCTCATTTTGGACCGTTGGGGGGGGGGGGGATGCTCACCATATCCCGGGGATTTCGCTACCGTTATCAATGTGGTAGCCGTTGAAGCGAGTAAATGCATGATCCCAAGATTTTCGCCATGCGTGGATTTTCTCTTGATAGACTAGGCCTTCAGCGTTCCTTCTGGGCTTTGATTTAGGAGGGCCCAACACATACTCTCCAATCTCTCTTCACTATGATGGTGTTTAATGACCAAGTTGGATACCAAACCTCTTGAATAGCGTTCGCTTCCTTTAACTACCTTATTTCAGTGACCATGGCTTCAATGTGTTGGATAGACATATCGTTTTGATTGCTTTTACAATCGAATTTATGTCTGGGAGGACGCTCAACCTATGGCAAGCAAGATTCGGGTCTATTCCATGCAAGTCGTATCGGCTCTGAGCCTTTTCTTGTTTGTTCCGGCGTGATGACTTTCGAGTATCTATAGTTTTGGGAGTTTCGCGGTTGCAAATTTGTCCTTCGCAGTCACAGTTGTGTGGGCTGCGATCTCGGGTCGTGGTTGCGGTTTTCCTGGCGATTGACTTCGATCTCCGCACGCGTCTGATCGAGCGAATATCGATCGTCGTCGCTTGTGCGAGTCCCGGATTTGCTTTAGGCGGTTGCTGGTTCTCCATCGTTTAGAATTTTCTTTGCTTCGATGGTGGTTGACCGTTGATATGTGATTCACAATCAATTTTTCGGATTTGGGATACCGGACACGCACCCGGAGCTAACATGCCAATTGGTGGTCAATTATCAACCTTAGGTGGGATTGAATTCGACAAGGGGTTGGCAAGGTCGTTCCTTGCCCCAATACCGTTGATTTTGCAACGCACACTGCGATCGACACTGGTCGTGGTGATTCGATCATGGTTTTGCCTAGCGTTCGTGCGAATCCCAAGGCGACTCTTTTTGCTGATGCACGCGATCGATCAGACATGCCTCGATCGTCATCGCTTGTGCAATCTTTGGTTTTGGTTTCGGCCCAGGAAGTCGATGTCTTCCCTGTGCTCGTGCTTTATTACTTTGAAATCGGTTGATTGTCGATATGTGATTCGTGATCAAGTTTTCGCTTTTGGGATATTGGGCGCGCACCCAGACCTAAACTGTCACGCGATGGTCGACCACCAACCTCGGGACGTGCTAGGATTCAATCCTCCGAGCGAATATCGGAGATCCACGCGATCATCCTGCGCGTCGCGATCGGGGTCGCGACCACGGATCTGTTCGCTGAGGGCACCACACTCGATTTCGCTTTGTGCGTTGCCCTAGGGTATCGAAAAACTACTTTTTCTTCAGGGATCGATTACTCGTGGATTTGCATCCTCGTTTCCCACAGATGGTGCTAACTATTAGTGCACAAAAATTCGTCTTGAATGCACTGGTTGAATACTCCCTTCTTCACCTTCCACTCCAATTAACTGTTCAACCTAAAATCCGCTTGAGAGGCATCGAATGTCGGACATAATCATCTCGATCTTCCATAGATATCAATTGTATTGGTGATGATATTGATAAGCGGAGATTATCACCTTTGATCTCAATCTATAAGATTCCACTTACGCGCAGCCTTCTGACTTCCCGCAAACCGTATCTAAGAGCAATAGCTTGCACGATGATGACTAGTGCATATCGAACCTTAAGCGTTTGTTTAGGAGGTTCGAAGTTCGAATCTTCCTGGTGGTCGTGTATGGAAAAAATTGAATTGGGAGGGTCGCCCCCAGCAATGGACCTTTGCAGTACCCGGTTCGGACGTAGATTGGCCCCGGCTAATCGAACCGAGCGAGAGATCAAAAAAATATCCTTAATGATGATAGCCTAGTTCAAACATTTAGATATAACGCTCCTAAAATTATTATTTAAAAAAAAAATATATAAGAAATAAAATAAAAATTTGTTAATTTTGTTGGGAATTATAAGTGGGAAAGGAGCACATGGAAAATTCACGTGATGGCATGTTGGTAGACAGAAAGGACCGGGCATACGCTCCATTAAACCTTTCTTCTTCTTCTTCTACTTCTACTTCTACTTCTACTTCTACCTATTAGTTTGTTGGCCCATCAATTTTTGAAAACCTAAACGACAACCTTCATTGCATAAAAAACTGGGATTCCACTGACACATTTCTTTTATTATATTCTTATCCGACTATTGATTTTTTGTTATATTTTCTTCTTTTCCCTTTTTCTTTGTGTATTTTTGCTTGGTTTTGGAGCATGATACGTACAATGTGCATGTTTTCCCAGGTATGTATTCTTCATTTCTTTCTCCTCTCTAATAACGTCAAACTTTTCTTACTTCTTCATTAATAGTTCGTTTCATTCTTCTGAATCGTTTCTTTGGTAAGAGTTTGTTTGAATCTCTTACTCTCAGCGTATTTTATTTTGTGAAATATAAAGATTACTCGACTATTAATGTGCAATATCACACATCTCAAATTAACTACCAAACCAAACAAATACATAGAAATTAAGCAACTTTATCACATTATCTGTAATGTTTTTCTGTATAATATATCATATTATGTGATACTCATTATTTTTCACTTTACTCGTTATATATCATTCCTGAGCTTTATACAAAGTCCACTTGAAAAATCTAAAGTGCTTCGTATGTTTCTGTCATACATTTCCATCTAATTATGTATTTATGTATAAGCATATTATTGATCACATATAGAGACTATGTATTCATGTATGATAATATATAATTCTTGTAGAGCGCAGAAAGATGAATTATTTCCATCTAAAGTGCATTCATGTAGTCATGTATGTATTCAAAGATATGTAAAAAAAAAAAATGACAGTAGAAGGTAGCTAACATCTAACGTTTGATTAAGCTCGTGTTGTCGTTTACCTTCACCATGTGCCAGCAGGAAGAGGAGCCCGTTTCAGTTCCCGAAGAGAACAATCATTTCATCCCAATCATTTCATGCAATTTAATGAGATTTTTCACATTTTCTTAGAGGGAATTTGAGTGGAGTTGAGGTGAAGAAAAGGTACTCTACTGTATTACAAATATTTGCAGAGGCGGCAATTAAAACCTTAATTACTGCCCGATGACAGAACTGCAATCCATACCCTAAATTAAATTGCAAAAGCTACTTTTGCGTTCAGAAGCTAACTGTAACAGATCTGTACACAAAAAACATAAGGTTTTAAAATGCAAGTAGCAAGCAAGTGTATGCATATTAATACCTGGCAACCTGTAGATTCTAAAAAGGAATTCGTCTAATCAACACTTCATGCTACTACTAGAATTTCAGGAACATATATGGTAAAATTAAATTGAATTTTGAATGCATTGATACTTTGATATGGATAAAATTTTGAACAATATATTGTGGGGCCTGGAGATTTATGACATGGAATTAGCAGAGGACTGACTGCTGAGTGATGGGCGACGGTCCAAGTGATAATGATTTCAAGTGTTTGGCTTTGGAAGCACTAATATTAAAATAAATTTGGATGCGTTTGGGACAAATTTTGGAGCTGTGTCTGTGTACAATGCAGGGCGTCAACTTTTCCAATTTGGTTTAATGGATTTTTGTCTTCAACTTTTCCTCCCTTTTTCCCATAATATCAAGAAATTAAGAGTCTGAAGATGAAGATGATGTTGCACTACTAGTCTACTACCCTTTTCTGTAGTCCCAGCCAAGCTAAGTGTAATCTCAACCAATGAGTACACACAAGCACACGTCAAATGAAAAGAATGCATTACATTAACCAAGAAAAGAGCAAATTTAATAGATTCCAGAAAGGAAATTACAGCACTGAGAGAATCCCTAAATTATTACTTCCCTTTATTAAACAAATGGTCCTTTCTAACACACTTTTTCATACCAATCTCTACTCAGTCGTACATAATTATGAAATTATCCAGGGGTTAATAATCTAAAGGTGCAGTATACACAAAGTAACACATGTCCAATTAGCCTTTCATCATCTGTTCCATGCATAGCAGGTCAGATGTGAGGAGACACGCTCAGGGGAAGGGGTAGATGAAGAGAAAATCTCCTACCTTATACCAACCAATGCCCATATATACAGTAAACATTAGCTGAGAACACACTAACCTGCAAGAAATGAGTTTTCAACATCCAGCTTGGTTGTAGCTTTTGGCTTATTTTCCGAGTCAAAACGCATCAGATCACCTTGTGGGTCGTCTGTTCAGCTGGATCATCAGTTGTCTTACCTTCTTGTTTACAACTTGTATCAATGCTATGAGCTTGATCAACTTCTTCTGGTGGGTCTTCCTTTTCAGCTGAGTGATCAGTGGTGTTACCTTCTTCTTGTTTACAAATTACGGCACTGTTTTGAGCTTGATTGACTTCTTCTGGTGGGTCAATGGTTTTAACTTGTTCTTGATTACAGATTGGTTCACTGCTTTCATTTTGATTGACTTCTTCTGGCGGATCATCATTTTTCAGCAGGAGATCAATGGTTTTACCTTGTTCTTGTTTAGGTGCACTGCTTTCAGCTTGTTTGACTTCTTCTGCTGCATTATCCTTTTCAGCTGGGTGACCAATGGTGTTACATTGTTTAATTGCTGCACTGCTTTGAGTCTGATTGACTTCTTCTGGCAAGTTGTCCTTTTCAGCTCGTTCTTGTTTACAAATTGCTACACTGGTTAGAGCTAGATTGACTTCTGCTGGTGTGTTGCCCTTCTCGTATGTGTATTCGATAGTGTTAGGTACTTCTTTAGAAATTGCAGCAGTGCTTTGAGCTCGAATGGCATGTTTTAGGTTGTCACTGTTGTTATTATGCCCAGAGGATATATTTGGTGCAGGTGAATTACTATGGGGGAGCAAAGTCCTACCCTGGGGAACATCATGATCATGATGGCCATCATATGTAGTTATAACCACTGTTGGATCATGAGATGCCCTCTCAACACGCTTCTTAGCAGGACACCCAGGATTAGTGCACCTGTAGTAACTCCTGCACAACACAAGTAGATTTCAACTTACAATATGAAGAAGGCATACATACTTTATGTGCATAAACTTACTGAAACAGCTTTTACAGTCTCAGATGAAAAAGATGCATAATCTGCAGTAGAAAAAATGATTTACAATGTGATGATGTACAAATCAGTTTATTAAAATCATGCACAGCACCTTACATTACTTTACGTGCATCTGATCATAGTTATATTCAAGGGCTCATATAAATTTACGCACATATATTTTCTAAAAGCAGCAGAAAACCCTTTGGAAGAAGTCGTGTGTTTGGTTGATATCCCAAACATTCCAGATGGCCATAGTAAGAGCAACATATTACACAACCCATATATGAGACGCGTAAGGCCAGTAGATATGCCATTAATGCTAAAATCCATTTTGTCAGATTATAGTGCCAACAGAATGGCAGGATCAACATAGAATCATCTTTCCTCAACTTTAGAAGGAAAAAAGAGTGAAAGAAAAACAAACAAGCACTCCTAGAAATGTCATCAGTCAGCGAAACAAAATAAAACAAAGCATCCACTTAAAAATGTGCAAGATTAAGGTCTTTGCAAGAGGGTGGAAATATAGAATATTAGAATGAACATTACATAACCATGAGTTTGCTTCCCTGAGATCCCAGATAACAAGAACCAGCTAATCAGATAAAAATAAGCCAGATGAGAGGTAATACACCTTCCAGAAACATATTAGACTTACTTTTTTTTATATGTATTTTTTATTATGACAAATATATTCCGTATACATTACTATATTAGTAAAAGGATCTTATTCATGTATACCTAGCATTTGGATTGTCTTTGACTAACTTCTGCCCATATTTGCGCCATCGGTACCCATCATTGACAATATCAACAGCACTGATAGTCTCAACCACCCATCGCGATTTAAGCTTATTGTCCATGGGCATATCATAATCATCTCCTGTTTTTCTGGTGTTTTTCATTTAAAAAAAATGAAATCAATTGGAATAGAGGTAACAGTGCATAATGTGAGAAGATCAAACATACCGGCGCTTTGATGCTACATTATCATCACTGTTTCCAAAATCTTTTGTCACACTTGAGGGTGAAGCAATATCATGTTTGCCCTCAACAGTGATTGGAGTGACTGCAAGCTCATTGGTTTCCTTCAACTCTGCATCATTAGCTGTTAAGACACAAGCATGTGCACTGGATGACTTTTCTGCCAATCCAGAAAATTTGAACTAAAGTTTACAGAATGAGTTGAGAGTAAAATTACTAAAAACCAGCACCAAAATTCCATTTTACCTTCAGAAGCAACGGAAGAACGTTTATCCCCTGTTTGCACTTTTGTCGAAAGAATAGAGGGTAAACCAACACTAAGGCCAGT
Source organism: Fallopia convolvulus (assembly GCA_964016875.1). Taxonomy (NCBI): domain Eukaryota; kingdom Viridiplantae; phylum Streptophyta; class Magnoliopsida; order Caryophyllales; family Polygonaceae; genus Fallopia; species Fallopia convolvulus. The sequence continues at coordinate 33,687,445 of OZ024733.1, forward strand.
CTGAGGTTTGGGGTGATCATGCATCCCAAAATAGCTAGTATCAGTTATCCGTCCATCAGGTGCACGTTCTACTTGTTTCTTTACTAGGCATTTTTGATATGAACATCTGTAGTAGCTTCGTATATTTGTGTTTCCCTTAATATTTTTCTGCCCATACTTTCGCCAATTATACCCATCTTCAGATGGCTTTTCTGGAACCACGGGAAAAGTTTCTTCTCTATTAGCATTTGCAACATGGTTGGCAGAATCAGGGCTTCCTCTTTGCCCATACTTTTGCCAATTATACCCATCTCCAGATGGCTTTTCTGGAACCACAGGAATATTTTCTTCACTATTAGCATTTGCAGTATGGTTGGCAGAATCAGGACTTCCTCTTTGCTGTAGAGGAATTATATCCAATCTGACTTCCTCCACAGTAACCATTTGATGATGTGCACATGAAACAACAGGAGCAGTTGATTGAAGCTTCTGTCATGCAAGCAAATGATTAGTATTTGTTCAACAACCTCACTTAAAACTTACAGCACTTCCAAAGATCCTGACTAAGATTTTGATGAATATAATGAAATATATAGATAGCTACAAGAGAAGCATCAGAAGGAAGACATATCACTAAGACAGTAACTTATGCATCGTACAACAAACAAATCTAATATAAAATATTATAGTATATACCATAGATATTATGTAGCCAAACTAAAGTACTATTGCATTACTTTAAACTGAATATTCATGCATTGGAAATGATTGCTGGTGATGAGCAGCAGCTGACAAGGATTATATGATGTTTTTGTTTTAACTCTAGATCATCAAAGTGGTAAACTGAGACATAATTCCTCACTGTTATGGTATAAAAGTTTGAAAACTCAACTAAGCTACTGCAAACTATATAAAATGATGTCCCTGCTATCTTCTTTGATTTGTTAACTTGGAACAGTTCCGCCTTTATGAGACACAGATGCTAGCTTTTGCAGGAAACATGGAACATTTTCATATTTCGATCATCATACGAAATCATTACTGATAAATGTTTGGCTAAAAATAGAAGCATGAAGATCAAATTGAGGTAGAATAAAATTGAGACAAACTAAGAATATATATTCCAGATAATAATTTATGCCCCTGCCCTAGTAATGTTCCAGACTTGGCAAATATATCTTCATCATGTTTTTTCCTATTGACCCTAGGATCCCGATTTTTTCTGCTTCCTAGTGATATCCAATTTGAGCGTCTTTGTTCTAAATCATTCCCTACTCATTCAACTCTCCTCAGAAAACACATGGATAGTTATTCTTCTAATTAGACAATTAATTATGCTTCACAAATTCGTAAACCAGATAGAAATTAGTACTCCCGAAAAGACGAACTACCTCGAGACAATCAACAACATCCACCAATCCTCCCCAAAACCCTAAGCTAAAATTCCAAGTTCCCAACCAAAATTGCGACTATCGAAAGGGACTACGAATGTCAAGAATTTGCAAATAGAGCAAAAGCCCTTACCTCCAGCGATCACTCTGGAGGAAGAAATTGCATCAGAAAACAAGCACCCACCGCAAATTTAAGAGCTTTGGTGAAAACAATCAGACAAGCACGAAATCCGACAAACAATTAACAACTGAAAAAGAATAAAATAATAATCCAGTGGTGCAAAATAAAATCAAGGAGAATTGACAATTGCATACCAAATTCTGCGTACAGAGAGAGCTTACAAGATACGGTACGGAGACCGCGGAGCTGGAAACAATCGCAGATTTCTCAAGAGGGGTCAATCGACGGAGCACACTAAAGGCTTTTAAAAACCCTAGGAGAGAGAGAGAGAGGGAGAAAGAGAAGGGGAAGAAAAAGTGGATGCCCAGATGTAATTTGATTGAGTTGGTGTACCAGTAGATGTAGAACGATGTGGGTTTGGATTCTCAAGCTTTTGAGGTGATGGTAAAGAAGGAATTGAAGTCTCCCATTTTGGGTGCTCAAAGTCAAAAGGTCTGCGAGAGAGATCAAGTGAGTGGTAAAGGTGTTCGTTGGATTTCCTTTTCCCTTTTTTTTATTGCCAAAAAATATAGCATCACCCACAGTACACCCAGCTCCGCATAATTTGTAGGTGCGAATACAAGTGATGAAGCGAAATAATCGATCTGTAATTTCAGTTAATATTTTTTTTTGTCTAATAACATTGTTGATGAGAATTGAAATGGAAATTTCAGTTAATATTATTACATATATGCCTTCTAACAAAGGTTTAGTACTCTATTTATTAATTAATTTATTTTCAAGGTTTAGTAGGTTTTTGGGATAATAATATGTGGCATCTTCATCTCAAAATTTCATATGACGTAATTAAACTATTACAAAAAGTATATGTCTTGTCTAGGAATCTTAAATATCATAAAATTATACTGTATTTACGAACATAATAACTTATGAATAATTATCATATCTCAAGAACTAAATGCCACGAAAGTAGGATGTTGATTAATTTTACATACTCCGTATTTATTAATTTCAGAGAAATTAATGACTACAATCAAATGTTAGAATTTATTTATTTATTATCAGTAAATGTTAGAATTCATTAATGGGATGCATTTTCTGCCCATCCTTAAATTTTGATGCTTTTTCCATTGGTTATATTTTTTATTTAATTTGAATATCATTACCCTTCATTCCCATCCATAATTTGTTGACCTATAATATTGTTACATTGATTTTAAATGACAATCGTCTTTAGTCCGTATGAATACTATGGGCTTGGCCATATAATTTTGATCCATCCATACTATCTAATAAACATTACTCCATTATATTTATGATCCGTGATTAAATGCGTTCACCCCACATTTGCTAATTTTCTATTTTAAGATACATTACTCCATTACATTTATGGTACATACATGAAATGAGATAACTGGGCAATATATATCACTGATTAAACAAATGTAAATAATATGATTGTTCGCCTGCTCTGATAATAACAATTTAATATATCAAAAAAAAAAAAGACACAATGGCTCGCCAAACACCCAGCACCACATGGTGGCAATTCAGTTAGAATTAGGAGAGATATCACATAAATTGAAGCGGATATAGAAGTGATTTACATTTTCAAACCACTACCAAAACGACATGGCTTTGCTCTTCAAAGAATCATTTTTGGTATCAGCACAGCAACACGGGTCATCAATACAAAGATAAATTGCTTATATCATCAAAAGACGGCTGCAGGATTTAACAATCTAACAGTAAGTATAATTTTCCGTATGAAAAGTTAAAGGTATGGTCATATGGATATTGTACGTTAACAGAAGAAGCCAGATTTAGAATGGGAAAAAAAAAATTATACAGGAATCAAACATTGAAAGTAACTAGAGAAATTTACTTGTGCTGTGGCTTCACATTTTGACAAGGGCAAGAAGAATATTGGGTTTCAGCTTCAGGTGTCCACATTGAATCCAGAGCCAGTCCAGCCACCAGGCGTCAACGGATTCCTTCCTTTGGGCAAAGCTCCGATTCCCTTTCCCCTTCCATGCATCATTTTCTTCTTTCCTTTCTCCTCCGTCACTGGTGCCAACTCATTGGCGCTGTTAGCAACTGGGTTATTAACATTTGCACTGTTTACCTGGTTTGTTGGCGGTACTTCAGGTGTGCTTGGAACAGAAGCGGGTTCTGTTATATCCTGTTGTGGTCAAGTGACAAATGATTATTTGATTAGTAAATTAACAAAAAGGTTTTCAAAACATTTTTAACAATACCAGTATATTACGTAATTTAGTGCCATACCAGAGGCGCGGAAACGGAAGCTCTGGCTGGATTCAAAGCTTCAAGTCGCCGTTTTAGCTCCTCCAGTCGTGCATGTTGAGAATTGCTACTTTCTTGAACCTATTCCAGATGATAAAAATCAAAAAAAATATAGGACATCATAATATATTGTTGCAAGATAGCTAATAGATCAAACAAGAAGAATATGTATGCACCAGATTATTCAAGTCGTCGCATAACTTCTTCTTAATTGCTTCTTCATCCTCTACAACTTTTAAAGCTGCCTCCCACACCTAATAAACGACGAAAGAACAGAGAAAATTCAGCACATAAAGCTCAAAGGACCTGGCCATCTGTGGATTCTGTACCAGAAAACATAAATAGATCATTGATAAACAAAGGATATCTTGCAAGTCCTGGCAGTGATTAGACATAACAACTGTGGTACAACGTCCACAATCTTAGATGCCTAATCAAATTATTCAAGGAAAAAGGAGAGAATCTATTGCATTCCACAAGGGCAACACAACAGTCCCATATTGATGCAATATAGGAGTAAGAACCAAGTTTCTTGGAGGGATAACTAATCTAGAACAAAGTTAAGTAAGCTTTTAATTGGCAGGTATGCAATTTGTAGATAGATTATCAAAGACATGCCAATTGCCAAATGAAATAAAAAGTTGAACACCAATAACACATCAGAAATAAGATTTTGACATGCAACCGTGGAGCAAGCCACCACTTCTTTTTGTTCTAGGTACTAGCAATAACATCTCCCTAACAAATTCATAATGAGTAAAGAGGATCAAACAAAGTGTCTTCAAGTTCAGGAGGTATACATTCTGTAACCAATTCATCAAACTTCAAGCAGCTCAAATGCAACACGCATTGCTTCTACAATAAAATTATTCATCTATATTATATGTTTCCCAATCATGATAGGCAGCCATTTTTCAAACTTGCCTACTGCAGGAGTTTACCATCATAATCACATTATACAACAAAATATCCACAGCACAGAAGTAAGCATTCATATACATTTACAGATTTACTAAATAGACATTTAGCAAATTAACAACACATGATCCATCAGTTGATTCAGTTTAGTACTACTTTGATCAATTTTGTTAAAGATAAGGATACAAACATTGACTAGGTAGTTCACCCCTAATTCAGCCTCAGCAGCATATGTTCAGAAGCTAAATCTGGACACGGCATGCTCCAACCCATTCACCAACAATAGTTATATCACTTATCATATATCAGAAAGATGGATATGAGAATTTGGAGATCCAGCTTTATTGGAGCAAGAGTAACGTGGAAATACAAAAAAGCAAGAAAACGGTCCTTATTTACAGCAATATACATGCTTGATGGAATATGGAATAAAGCAATGTTTAATACTCAACCTAGGGCTAATAGAAGAGCACATACCTTCCTCGCTTGATCTTCCTTTTGCTTAGCCAAGCGAATTTTCTCAGTTTGCACTTCAATTTTCTTTCTCATATGCTCAAATGCTGAAATATCAAAAAAGACGCACAATGGGAACCCAATAAATATAACAAAGAAGAGGGGAAAGGTGGACAATTTGAGCAACATAATAGACAAAAGGAAGTTCTAAAATAGGAAAAAACCCAACCTGCATTTTTTGATCCAGAAGTGAGTTTTAACTCCAATGAAAGATTAGCTAGCTCCTTTTCAACATCACGAATTTTGGAATAATTTTCTTGAATGTATCTGAATATGAAGCCAAAAGGAAACAAGATATCACAAACTGATAGCTATCCACAAAACTCTAATTTATTTGAATTTATTGCTAAATTCTTGAAAAACAAACTCTAAATAAACTAATGGAATGACTACACAATTTTCTTTCAGATCACATAAATAACCCTCTTTAAAGCAATATCTTATGGTTTTCCTGCTAATACCTTCATTTTCCATGTTCCATCATCAAGCTTTTTAATAGAAATAATTTAAATTGGTAACAGGTAATATTGCTATTATTACTGCTCTCTCCCTTGTTGCAGGCATGTAAGAATCTTTAACAGCAATACAACATCAAAATGGCTAAGGTAAGCCTCAACGTGATAAGAGAAATCAGGAACATATAGGTAGCTAAAATATCATAATGTTTAGATTTTCCATCCAAGTGTATCATGCTAATTCTCAAACACCAGAAAAGAGACTTTCTTCTAACTTTTCTCAAGGTTTCCAACCTCATTCTAGCCAATTAGATTTAAGCATAAATCGAAGCTCAAAGTGGCCAAAAAAATAGGATTTCACTTGAAACAGTGAGAATCCAAGTTCATTTACTTCAACTCGTATATTTCAGCCAAAAGCAAGAGAAAAGAGAACTACTTTCACTAGTCACCCAAACCTCATGGACCAGAGAAACTAAGATATTTCAATTCCAAACACCAAACACATAAGAAGATGTTTCTTGTTCACTCGATGGAAGAATCACATGATGGATAACTATGCTATCATCACAGCTCCTCCGACAACTATGACAGTTCCATTAACTGGATAGTTGTAATCTCCAGCTTCTTAGCTTGAAACCATAACAAATTATCAATTAATTAATTAATAACATAATGAGCATTGAAAAATGAAAACTACTCCACTAGTAACCCTAACAATGAGACCTCGTGCGTGCTTTAATGCAGACAGTGCATAAATTCCACTGATGCGGATCAACAAACCAATTAGTCTAGTCAATTGCATTCTACCAAAGACACCAAGACCCATACAGATACTGAACTGCATAAAATCCAGAATCATAGTACGTTACACCTATTAGCAATCAAATTGACACTTTAAGCCTCTAAATCTGAGAGATCTTTCGAAGAACTTACTTCTGCAACTGAAGCTGCTCCGCCGCGATAATCTAATTTACCACCAAATAATCGAGCACACAAACTAATGAGAAAAAATAGAAACAGATTGTTCATGAATAAACACCGGATTAAGAGAGACCTGTTCAGTATACGCTATAACTGGAGCTTCCCTAGCAAGACCGTCGGGGCCGATCTCCAGAACAAGAGACGGATTTACGTTGTTCGCCATTGTTATCTCTGCCTCTTATTATCTCTCTACCGCGAAAATGCTAGTGGAATCTGAAACCAGATCTGTGAACTGGAGGATCAGGAATACGAAAATTCACATGATCGCCGCGTTAGTGGATCTATTATATAATATTTCTGCAATGTGAATTTCGCCTATGGATTTGATAGAAGGGGATGGGGATGGGAGGGGGAAAGAAAGTGAGTTGAAAATTGAAGGGATTAAATGATTAATTAACATTTAACAAAGCATGTGACTATTCTGAGATTGCGAGTCCCGGAGTACGGCAAAATCCACGGAGAAAACTCTTCAAACAAAAAAAAAAGGTACGGAGAACGACGTCGTTTTCTTTGGTCTTTGGTGTTTCTCTTTCCATTGGAAAACTTTTCAAGTGGTAAGTGATAACCACAATTTGTACCATTGTAACACTACAGTCGCCACTAAGATTAATAAGATCTAATTGGAATCCAAGAATTCTTCTTAGATATTGAATTTGGTACAAAATCAATTATGAAATGATTTCTAATCTTAAATTCTATTGGGGAAAAATATACTATATTTGAAATACGGTGAATGGACCTCTACCAAATTTCACCCTAATATACATTTGCATTAGTTGCATTTTGCATATGACTAACCACTCACTTTCCCAAATCAGATGGTAAGCTGATTTTTGGAACTAAAATATTTTAAATTGCCAATATACTTGCTGGATCTCAATGCTTTTTCCAACAACAACCCATAGTGCATCAAAGTTACGTTTATAGAACAAAGAAGAATGCAATTTTTTTTACAAGGTAAGAATTAGGTGATCTTTCATTTTAGAGGGAAATCCTTGATCACCCTTTTAAAATGAGAACTTGCAATAGTGGGTGGTTCTTAATAGAATCCGTCGGGTGATTATGTCTCCCAACTTTACAATTTTATCAGCTATAGTGTTGCACTTCCTACTCAAATGGAAAATGCATCTCAAACCATTGCAATGAGACCAAAATGTCCAAGACCAATGTTTCAATCTCCTAAGGGCGTGATAATTGTAAATTTGTCACCCTCAATTTCTATATTTTGTATTCTCATTTGCTTAGCCCGCCTAATTGCATCCCGAAAGACTAGTGTTTTAGTTTGTCAAACTGAGTTATAGCAATATGTGCTTACAAACTCGAAAGACTAGTGTTTTAGTTTGTCAAACTGAGTTATAGCAATATGTGTCGGTACAGGTGCACATGCGCGGATAGCATACAAGCCCATGGGGTTCCATTCTAAAACCAATTGGCTATAGGAGGAGTAACCCATAAATATATATGCTAGGTTTGATCTCTTTAGATTTTAGATGTGGGATAGGAATTACTCTCAACACAAACATACTGACCACCAAAGCATCTTGGTCTCTTGTTACAAACCATGCTGAAGCGGATTCCGTCCTAAATTTAGAGCCATTAAAGTTAATTTTGCAGAAGCCATCCAATGACCTTTTCCATTCAGATCGTTTGATGCTACGCAAGATAATTATTTAAAAAATAGGGAAATTTCGGTTGGTACCCTAGGGTTTTTGGCTTTTCTGGATGGTGCCCTGAAAAAAATCTATTAGCCTAAACTTTTGCAAAAGTCCGGCTGATGCCCTTACTTATAAATTTTCGTTAATTTATAACTAAATTAGTATGTTTTCTAATAAAAATAATATATTTTTTGTATTTAATTAAATTAAAATTGTATAAAAATTCAAATAAATCATATAAAAATATTAAATTAAATTTTATATATATATTGTCAAGTAGATTTTATGTTGTAAAATTAAAATAATTTTAAGTTAAAACCAAAAATATTACAATATTACAATATTTATATTAAATAAATATAATGCATGATTAAAATTTTCATGTAGATATTATATAGTAATTCTGAGAATTTTTAAAATTTAATAGAACTTAAAATTTGAATGTAATTTGAGAGTACCATAATGAAAGTTCTATTAGTTTTCTAAAAAATTGTCAAAATTATTACATAAAACCTACATGAAAATTTCAATTATAATTTTAACATAAATACTGTAATATTTTTTGTTTTGACTTAAAAAAATTAATTATACAACACACAATCTACTTGATAAATATATATAACATAATACTTTTAATTTATTAATTTATATGATTTATTTTAATTTTTATTAAACTAAATTTTGTTTTAATTAAATTTTTTCCATTAGAAAACATACTAATTTAATTAAAAACTAATGAAAATTCACTAGTAAGGGCACCATTCGGACTTTTGCAAAAGTTCAGGGGTACCACTTGAAATAAGTCTTTTTTCAGGACACCATCCGAAAAAGCTAAAAACTCGATGGTACCAACCAGAATTTTCCTAAAAAATATACAAACTAAATGAATCAAGCCTTAGGTATTGTTTGTTTTTTTACTACATCTACTCTTCTAGTACGTTTTTAAACGATGCCCCTCATTTCGCTTTTAAAGGAATATAAATAAGACGCTCTCATGTGGGTGAAAAGAAAATCATTTCATTTTCATAATTAGCTGTCTCCAAATATGTGTATCATACATGTGATGATGTGAGTCGTGTAAAGGTTAGATGACGTGTTTGTAATTAATGTGAAACGTGAAAATCACACGAAACACCACTTTATCCACGTTCCATTTCCATCTACCGCCAAACAAAATTGCAACTACAAAATGAGGACACGAGGACATCACACCACAAATTTGATGTGAATACATTCAATGAAGATGAAAAGTAAAATATAAGTATCGGTTTTTCTATAGGGCATAGGTTAAGAGTACTAAATTTGGGAACTAAAATCCTAATAGGAAACTAATAAACCCTATTGAAAAAATAATTAAATCTAAATAAATACAAATTCCAAATATATTACCATTGAGCATAGGTTAGAAAAATCGTATAAGTATATCAAGGATATTACATCGATTTTTGTTGTAGACAGGTAATGTAGTTTTTTCATTTATATATCGAAGGATAGACGATAGCAGTTACAAAATGCAATTTCTACAATTGTTCTTTGAAAAGGGCAACTGCTGAGTACACAATATGTGTCTCACCCGGAACAAGCATTGACAAAGCATGTCCTAAACTTCGATTATTTGGCTAAGTAACGCAAAGAATGCAACAAAATACAAACATCAAAGATATAGAAGGCTAATAAGTTTCAGCTTCTGAAAAGAACTAAGGCAACTAATCAACTACAACAGTGTAGTACATCAGATTAGTACAACACAGCTAAAACAAGTGATTGATAGGATCAACCAGAAAATTGTTGCAAGAGCTGAAGAACAGCCTCTTTCGTCGGGAGCGCGGGAATAGCCCCTCTCTTAGTCACAGTCACCGCTCCACACCCGTTTGCAAAACGCAGAGCCTCTCTTAGTCGCTCCTCGTCCTGCCACATGCACAAACACAGTCAATTAAGAGATCTTTACTATAATCCTATAATATGATTCATCTCCAAAGAGAAAGGACCGATTATAATGTTTCAGTTACCTGAATAATATTTAGGTCAGAAGCTAATTGACTAAGAAGTCCTCCCACGAATGCATCACCTGCGCCGGTGGTATCAACTGCTTTGACTCTTACAGCTGCTACCCTGCCCTTAAAATTCTGCATGAATTGGATTGGGAACTTCAATATAAAGTTCAAAAGGCAAAACAAGGGGGAAGGAGAACAAGATGCAGAATCAAGGATGTAACAAACATTTGAAAAATATACCTTAGTAAAGTATCTGCAACCTCCTGAGCCCTCAGTAACAATCAGAAGCTTCAGATTAGGATGAAACAACTTTTTCAACACCACATCGCCGTCATTAGGATCATCTCCTTTTGTCAAGAACACGATTTCATCCTCGTTTATCTGTCAGGTTAATAAGAGAAGTTCTTATTATATTATTCTCATCAAACTCTGTTCTTATCTTAGACATGACTAAACAAACACTCTCAGAATGTCACTGAACAACAGTTTTTCTATCACCAGACTAATACCTTAGTCATTTTACTTTATCATGATTGCTTATACAGCAAACACTCCTGAAAATATGCCACTAATAAGTAATAATTTACGCCTTAGGAAAGAAGGAAAAATGTATCCTATCTTCAGAATGATACCTTAATCAAATCAGCATCATTCCATACGCTCATAATTCCGTGCCAAGCTGCATCCTCAGATGGCCATAGTGCCAGCCTCAAATTAGGATCATAAGACACGAATGCATTAACCTTTTTAGCAATGTTCACAGCAGCAAGATGTGCTGTCTTACAAGGATCCTCTATCAAGCTAATAGAGCCACAGTGAAAAATCATGGCCTGCATAAGTTCCAGTTTCAAACAAGTTAGTGTCAAAATATCAGAGCAGCGTAGCAAAACTTTGGCCATGGATATCAGGAAAATCAGAAATACCTTCTTGATAAGGTCCACATCAAGCTCTGATTGTTCAAGACGCATATCAGCACTTGGGTTGCGGAAGAACAAGAATTCACGCTCACCGTCTGATCTTAAAGTAACAAAAGCTAGAGCTGTCCTTGCTTTGTGATCATATCGCACACCAGAGTTGTCAACATGGTTTTTTTTCAGAATATTAGATAACATATATCCAAACTCATCTGCTCCTACCTGTGAATCATACATCAACAAAGTCAGAGAAAAACCAGTAAAAAACAAAGTGCAATAAGATGCAAGCCAAGGGTGTCTGCATCATAGCAGGTAATGAGGTCACATTCAGCACATGATAGGTGATTCATGCCACAACACCTTCAGAGTTCAGAATTTATTTATTTAAAAAAATGGCTATACATGAACAATGTAATAATTTGACATCTCAAACAAACACTTAAGTTATAAAAACAAAAAAAATGAAAACCTTAACCGGACCTTTCCAATAAAGGCGGATGAGCCCCCTAATCTGGAAATTCCAACAGCAACATTAGCAGGAGCTCCTCCAGGAGCTTTCTCGAAAGCAGGAGCATCAGCAAGTGAAACTCCAGAAACAGTGGGCACAAAATCAATTAGCATTTCTCCAAAACAAACCACCAGTGAATTACTATCCTTGACCCTTCCATTGGTATGAGGCAAAAGACCATTACCAGCACCTAATTTAAAGCAAACATTTCCACATTGTAGACAATAAATAAAGAGGGTAATTACTAATGGGTAACATCGATTCAAAACAGTAAGTATTTAGAGGTACAGATATAAGCAGCAAGCCATGGCAATGCCATATAGACAGAAAAGGCTGAGTTCATTCAGATTTGCCCATAAAATTTTATTGATCGTACTTAGCCGAAAACCCACATAAGAATTTTACCAAAGAAATCAGCTTCAAAATCCACCCCTTATAGTTATTTCATGAGGAATGACATACCACACAACAAATCATCATTAGATTAACAGATCTATACTGATTGAGTGATGCAAGCATCTTTTGAAAACAGCAAAGATACGCAGACGAAAATTCAATTCAAACTTCCAGATCAGCACTTAGATGTGTCCTTATCTCTCGATTGCAGAAACTGTACATGACAAAAGATTAACTAGCCTACTTAGGGGTTGAATCCAACACACAATTTCGCTTCTATTTGCATATAACAGAAACCCGACATCATTGGAGAAATGGAAGTAGACGATTCAACCCTAGATGAAGGAGCGCAAGAAACCCGGATAGGCTACGAGCAAGAACTCCAAAAGAAAAACATACACAAAACCCAAAGGGATCACGGAAATCTCATATCAAACCAAATTCACGACAGAAACATGGACCAAAGAAATATGAAAGAGTACAATCCTGAACCTCGAAAATAAGGGGAAATCTTGCATGCCATGAATCTGGGAGAAAGAACAGACCTGAAGGATGATGATCCGCCATAGAAGAATGAAGAGGGGGTTGAAAACCAGAGAGAATCGGGGGGAGAGAGAAAGAAAGAGAGAGATGAACTGTAAACACGGAAGAGGGGAAGAAATTGATATCGTCTTCAAAGCTGAAACAGAGAAAGAAAGGAGGTAGGTGGCCTGAGAGTTCCAATTGGCGACTATTTAAATTGTTTTGTAGAGCAAAAAAGGCAGGAGACGAAGAGGAGAAAAGACTAGGGGCTTCGCAGTTTTTGACCCTGCTCACAAGTCACAGTCACACAAATCACAATAACATCATCCGACACGCTCAATGTTTTACCCTAATTTTTTTAAATTCAGTTTTTTCTCTCCTAATATCTTCATACAGTCCCTATTAACATGCGTAATTGAGACAGACAGCCTAAAATCTTTGAAGGGAAACAAGAATATTAGAGATTATCATTTCAATCTCCAACAACAATTTTTAGCACCGTTAGTTACATTAATTACTTCTAGATTGTCCCCTCCAATTTCGACTTTACTAAAATTACCCTTTTTCGTTTCCTAATGACATCCCGAAGAGCTAAGCCTCCTGCTTGAAGTGTTGAAACTCGCCCGAAGTTTCGCGTCATAATATCCACCACATGGCCTAGGTGATTTCGTATAACTATACCTCCAAATGCAAGGCCATTTGACAGCTTAGACCCATCAATATTAATTTTAACAAATCCCTGCCTTGGTTTTTTTTCCATCCAACTGTTTTTTTATATCCTTTCCTCTTTCTTTTGTCAAGTGCCCATTTTCTTTCTTCATCTTCAGTCCATTGTTTAGTTCTTTTCCAATTTTCTACTTGAGTTCGAATATAGGCTCCCAAATCTAGAATAAAGTCATTTTGAACTTGTTGAAAGGTCAGTTTATTGTGTTGGTGTCAGATGCTCCATCAAATCACTGCCAACAAAGTAAAGTCTTTATTTTCAAGTATTTGATTGATCTCATTAAGGACCATCTTTGGAGTTTTATTATGCGAGTCATAACCCCTAAGAGTTTGTTCGATTTTTGGATTTATCTTCCTAGTTATGTATAAGGTATGGGGGCACGTTGTTAGCATATGTATTGTGTCCTCAAAGGTACAATTACACATTATGCATCCTTTAGGTGTCACAACTCAGAACATTTTTTTCTCTTAGCCTTGCATTTGTAGGAATTCAATTATTATCAACTTTCCATAGAAAATTTTTGACTTTGGAAAATGAGTCAAGTTTCCGTATCCAATAGTTTAACCTCAGGTTCTGGCTCTCTATGTTTGTTATTAATTTCACAACTGAAGAAGTAGAAAATCATCCAATCTTACTCGGGGCCCAACAAAGACGGTCCTGAAACGTAATTATTCAGGATTGGAGTTCCTCGTAATTGTTAGACTATATTTTTTCACAATTCCATTTTTTTTCATTTTTGTTTACTTAAATACATAAAAGGGAAACAAACAATGTAAAATTTCATTTTTAATCAAATTTCTATTTTAATAAAAATATTTTTCGTTACATAAAAAGGCCAAAAAAGCAAAAAATGTACTTCTTTTTATCAAAATTTGATTTATGCGAGTAATCATCAATTGTTTATGTGATAATATAAATGTTATAATTTTTTATTGTGATTTTATTTTTTATAAAGTTTTTACATAAATAGATAGAAAGGTAAAGATGATGTAAAATTTTACTATTTTTTAGTTAAAATTTCATTGTAATTTTTTTTTTACATAAATAGATATAAACATAAAGATGATGTAAATTTTTATCATTTTTAGTCAAAATTCAACAATTGAAAAATATTTTAAATAAATAGATAAATAAAAAATAAAAAATAGGAAATTGTAGAAAATATAGATAATTAAATAGAATAAAAAGTTTGAATTTTAGTAGTAAACTAGCTTAAGGCTCCCTCCCCCTCTTGAAGCATTTCATTTGCCGGATTTTGAGATACACTCATTGGAACAAGTAAAACAGAGGAGGGAGAACAAAACGTTGAAAAAAGGTTCCCGACCGGGATTTTGTTTTAGAAAACAAATAGAATACAAAAAACCGAGCTTCTTCCATTAGCCATTTTCAAAAAACCGATATCCATGTGAGGGGCCAAAAGAGCTATCTGTTGGCGATCTGCGACCCCAACTACGTGTCTCGCGTCGCGACAATAATTCATGGTCGTGGTTTGCTCTATAAGAATAACTGCTACAAAAATTGTGCATCATCCCAAGTCTGAGGGACAACATTCCCGTCAAGACTCTTCAACGATTAGGCTCCCCGACCGTATGTTGTGTCTGCCTAATACGATCCCTCCCAATTCGGGCCGAGCTATGGCATAAGCGTGTGCTTTCCATGACCCTCCGATGTATAGGTCACCGACTCGACAATTACGGTATTTAACCCGTTGGGCTACGATTGCTTGTTGGTAGGATGCAATTTGTGTAGTTGCAGGGCAGGCTTGCAATGTCTCGGCGAAGACGAGGTGGTCAGAAAGAGCGCGTCGATTCTTCTCTTGTCTTTCTCGAGGCACTTTTGATGCATGTAAGGCCACCAAAACTTTTGCAAACGGGCTCGGAATTCAAAAATGTGACCTCTGGCGTGCATTTCGCATGTCCTCATGGCTCTCGTATAATAGAGGCTCAACCTTGCTTAGGGAGATGTAGAATATTTTCCGGCGACAACCAAAACCTATGAGCCATTAAGAGAACTTTACAGACCTCAACGGTATCCGAAGGCAGGACATTATCATCCAAGTAACGTCTCAAAGGCGCTCGCCATCCGAGATCCTACACAATTTCGCTTCTTGTGACTGCAGCCTCTTCCGAGGCGATTTCCGCGGTCACGGCTGCAGGCACGTCATTGTTTGCGATTTCATTTGAGGTGTCAATTGTTGGACATCTCGATACCTCGACGCACATCGAGGCCTTAAGCGAGCTTCCTGCACGAGCAACTAACATTGCTAAGGCATCAATGGACTTGCTTTGATCGCACGACCATTGTCCAAGCCCAAAGTGCTTGAAGTCTTCTAGCATAGCTTTTGCTTTCTCCATATACTTGAGCATTTTTTGCTCTTTGGCTTCATAATGCTCCAACACTCGATTTACTACCAGCTCCGAATCCTCGATTGCAACTCGCTCTATTTAATTTCAAGGATCTATTTTCGATTTGCAGCTCTTGAGGGTGAGATGCAGTCACGGTTTTGATGAATAAAATCATAGTTTTGATGAATAAAATCACAATTTTGATGAACAAAATCACAATTTTGATGAATAATCTAGGTGCGTGCCCTAATATCCTTTTTTTCTTGTCAAAAATACACGAATAATTTGCCAAAAATTCACTCGTGTCGTTTTCCCCCATTATAAGTGAAACAATCAACCTTTGATTTTTCTCCATCCAATGACTTTGTTCTTATTTCTCACCTAAGCATCCATTCTCACCTGATCCGGACCTTATCTATATATATATATATATATAGATTGAGGTTCAATTGAGAACAATTAAATATGAGAGAACAAGAGAGCAATTGTAGGCCTTTGGATGATATTACATTGGATGGCTCAGATTACATATCTAAAATTGACCCAATTTCAAATTTCAACCCAATCCCTTAATTATAGCAAGTATTTATTAATTTTCGGATTTATTAATTACATTGAAAAATCGAAAAAGGAAGGTGGGTTATGGGGGTGGTTATATTCATGATTACATTAATTTCCATCGAATTTGACCCAATTTTCGGATTTTTTAAAAATCTCGAATTTGCTCTCATTGATTACATTAATTTCCATATTTATTTCAAAAAATTATAAAATCCCGTAATTATAGGAATTTAACAATTAAATTTAAATCCGGCACTAAATCTCGCAGAATTGTATACAAGAAATCAAATGGTTATATACATGATTCTTAATTGTTATATACAGTTGCTCATAACATGATTCATAATTGTATACGAAACCAATTGCTCATATACATGATATTATAATGATTATACAATCCTCTTTTATTGATTCTATTCAATTTTGAATGTATACATAAGTACGTAAAAGTATATACAAGAACATGATTCTTATATTCATGATACTAGTGTATTGGTATTTTCACGCGAAATTATGATTGCATTCATGAATTTAAATGTGTATACATAAGTAAATGAGAGTATATACATGAATTCAGCTATATATACATGATTGTCATTTTGTATCGGTATAACCAAAAATTAAATATTACATAATGAAACAAAAAAAAGGTGTATAGATACAACATAAGATCTAATGTTCAATATTGCCACCAATCTTCGATCGCTTAAACCCCAATGTTCGAAGTATGGAAATCAAAAATATATTGACAATCCGCTCTACTTGAGATATCTGCATAAAAAACTAATGTCAAATCCATGTATAAATGTATAATAATCATGTATATAGACCACATACTCATGTATACATGTATAAAAATAGTTTACAAATAACTCATGTATATTAAATGTGAATTATATGTATATACGATAATATCGAATGTATATATAATTCAAATTGTACATGTAATAGACAGATTTTCATTAATTGTACATACAATACTGCAAATAGTATCCAGCCATACCAATTTTGTATATACATTTAGCAATTCGTTATATACAATATTACAGTGTATGTATACAGAGAATCTGTAGGGTTTGGTTGTTACGAATTGCATTGTTTTACGTATATTTTCGAATTAATTCGCCGGAATTGCTTACCACTGGTGGTCGCCGGTGAGCAAGGGTTCTATCGTCGGTCGCCGGAACACTAGGTGGCTGGTGAGAACACGCTGGTGGTCGCTGGTGAGCAAAGGATCTATCGCCGGTTGCCGTTTGCCCTGGCCGCTCGCCGTTCGCCCTAGCCGCGATGAATGCTGGGTGGCTCGCCGGTGGCTTGCGCGATCTATCGTGGTGGTGGTCGTCGGTGGCTTGCGTGATGGTGGCTTGCGGGATCGGTTGCCGGTCGACACAGGTGGCTTGTGCTACACAGGTTGCCGGAATTCTCCAATGGAGATTTGGAGGATTTTTTTCTACGTTGGATGATGGAGGTTATGGTATAATTGGATTTTTCCAAAATCAAAACCAAATTTTAATTATGGTAGTTAGGATGGAGTAAATCATGGGGAGAATATCTCTCCTATTTTTGGTTTTTTGCTATTTTTTATTTTCGCTATTGTAGATACAAATCTCACCATCCATTCCAATCTCATCCAATGGATGAGATTTGTTCTCTTGTTCTCTATAGGAGATTGTTCTCTATAGAACCTACCTATATATATGTATATATATAGGGGGAGGTTCCGGTAGAAAGGTAATTATGGTAAAAAGTGAGTGAAAATTTGTAACGTCGGATTAGATAAAATGAATGGTCAGATTTGAGGGTGTATAATTACAAAAATAGAGAGAAAATATGAGATTTAATTTGTAGATTTGAATATGGGCAGGTTCCTTAAAAATAGGAGTGATTGATTAAAAAGAAAAGAAATCATTATCAACCAACCAAGTCACGTAGAAAATCGAAAATCTTTTGTAAATATTAATTCTCTCTCTTATTTTTAAAATCAAAACAAATGAGATTTTTAATATTGATTAGATTCTATTTTTAAAACTAATTGATATTGACGTAATTTTTCATCACTATTCTCATAACCCGTCAGATGATAGAATACCAACGTGATGAACAATGAATATACATCATTGCAGTCTGCCGAGTGAATATCATCGTGATAAACAATGAATATGTACTTGTGTTACGCTGAATATGATTAAAATTAATAGTTGTACAATCTCATTATAATTCTTAAAATGAATACAACCGTTTTTATTGAATATATATTAAAATGAAGATGAATGTCATCATACAATTACATGAATACTATTAGCTTGTCACAACCCAATTATATAAAATGGATAAATATCACCACTAATTAATTTCATGAATATCACCACCCAATCTTCATCTCTCGATCTTCATCTTCCAAATCTTTATACTCCGCTTATTATTGTAGGTCCTTGATCTTCATCTTCCTACAAGTACAAATGCTTCTTCAACAATCTTCTTTGCATGAGTTGTTTAAAAGGGGAAAAACAAAGAATATCAGCTTCGACAAAAAGGAAAATCAATGTGAAAGATAATGAATATCAATGACTACTTGATAGTTATTCACAAAATAAATACAAATATATAACATAGAAACTCAAAGTGATTAATATATAATAAACCAATTTACAAAGATGAATATCAATGCAAACTTTAATGAATACCAATATTACTATAAATGAATATCATCATTGCATACCAAGTAAAATCAGAAAATTAACAGTGAATAACATATTATAAACCATTTTTTAAAAATGAATATCAATACACGAAAAAGAGTCCCGTGCGAATGGGCGCCTGTGTAAGAAATAAGAATAAATCTCGCTCGTTCATTCCAAAAATCAACGTCCCTGATTAAACATTCATTACAAAAAATAAAATACGGCACGGGCGAATTTTTCCCGTATTATTCACGAATTTTTTGAAAAATACGTTTTTATGAGACGCGCCCAGTTTGTATCAGAAATAGCGATTTGTTCATCAATATTCACCAATTGTTCATCAATACTAACTAATTGTGCATTGAGTTTTTTATAACATTGTTCATCGATTTCGAACTTTTTTAATTTTTAATTTTATTTTTTAACCTTATTTATGTGTAGGAATACAATATTATGTAGTTTTTTATGCACATATAATTAGTTTTGATATACCCATATTTGTTCATTGATATAGTCGTATTTGTTCATTGATATACCCCCATTTGTTCATTGATATACCCATGGTATACCATTATTTGTTCATTAGTATACTTCTTTTTTGTTCATTGGTATACCATTATTTGTTCATTGATATACCCTATTTGTTCATGGATATACCCTTATTTGTTCATTATTATACCCTTATTTGTGAATTGAAATAAACTTATGTTTTATGAGTCAATGCTATCAACTTGTACATTTAGGACTATCTATTTGTGCATTTTTTGCATTTATTTTGTGCTTTAAGGCTATCTTGAATTCAAAATATGATACGAATGAAGTGTTTTAAGGCTAACTTGTCAATACGAATGAAGTGCTCAATATAGTAACAAAATAACATAAGTTTGATGTAGAAACTTGAATGCAAAAGATAATAGATAAAGAATTTGACTTTGCAATAATATGGTGTATGCTAAGAGAGCGAGATAGCAACAAATTGAAGAGGAGTGCTTGTGCCTTATTTAGCTATGAACAAATTGATGTTATTAATGAACAAATATGCATATAGTAATGAACAAATTGAAGTTACTAGTGAACAAATATGCATCTAGTAATGAACAATTATATGAAAAAGGCAATGAACAAATATGCATAAACCAGTGAACAAATTGATGTTACTAATGAACAAATATGCACAAACCGATGAACAAATATGCCAAAACCAATGAATAAATATTTTCATTTTTTTATGAACAAAATCACAATGTTGATGAACATATTGCATGTAATTTTGATACACATTTGTTCATTTTTTATGTACAAACAATAGATTTTTGATGCATAAGCAATAGTTTATTTATGCACAAAATCACAGTTTTGATGAACAAAATCACAGTTTTGATGAACAAATCCACATTATTGATGAACAAATCCACAATACTGATGAACAATCTGGGCGCGTGTCCTATTTCCGTATTTTTTCAAAAATACGCGAATAATTCGCCAATAATTCGCCCGTGCCGTTTTTTTCCCTTTTTTAAGTGAAATAATCAAGGCCTTTGATTTTTCTTGATCCAACGGCTCTTGCTCTTTCTTATTTCGCACCTGGGCGCCCATTCGCACCTGAACCGGACTCTTAATAATATCATAATTAATCTCAATGAGTATCATAATTGAATAACACGATACAATTAAAAACCCATTTGTGATACCATAGTATAAAACAGTTTAAAAGATGAATATCAATGAAAATATAATGAATACCAGAATTAATCTCAGAGAATATTGCATATGATTTCTTTAGTATGCGATTGATTATAAATTCCGATTTCTTCATTAATTTTACATGTTCTTCCTTAAAATTTGTTCTCCTTTCAATTCACATATTGTTTTCAACGGTGTTATATTATCATATCGCAGATCTATACATACATACACATAATCGATCACATACATACACATAATCGCGACATCTTAATTAATTAATGAAGGTAAAAGCGATTTCATTGTACATAATACGAGACATGTTGAGGTTGGTTGTCGAATGATCGAATTTGTATTGAATCTCGTTTCGGAGGCATAGGATTGAAGGAAACATACCGCATATTCTCCATTGGATAAGCATCTTTTCCATTGGAGCTTCTCCATTTTAACATCATTTTCACTAGCGAAAATCTCCAATTTCTCTCTCGTGTAGGTTTTTTGGAAAGAAATTAGATTTGGCTGGTTACGATTGATAGAAGAGAGAGATATTTAATTAGAGATATTCAATCCCTAAAAAGTCTCAAAATGGAAAAATCTAGTAGAATGCATCTATACCTTAATAATGCACCCATTTTTAAATAATCTAGTACAATGCATCTATACCTTAATAATACACTCACTTTCTACTCTAAAGAGTCTTTCTACCAGATCCTAATACTATATATAAATATATATATATATATGTATATATGTATATTGATGACAAATACGTAGGGAACAATTGTGCATAATTGCGAAAATATTTCTCTATTCGTAATGGGTAGACAGAGGAACTCTGTCCCTATAATAACATTTGTTTCTAAGTAAAGAAAAGGTTATTTATTTAACAAAGTTTTCTCTAAAATAGAGAGTTAATTATTTTTATAATTTTCTTAGTATATTATCAAAAGCTTATCACAATGGCAAATAAAATTTAATTAAGTATAATATAAATAAATTCGGATTTTTATTTCATATCAATTTTTTTTATACAAATAAAAATTACAAAAGAGAGTCCAAAAATAAAAAGGGCGAGAGGGGACCTCTTTCACCTTGCAAAAACTAACACACACTCATTTCCGTTATGTCATTGTAATTCATCTACTCATTAATTTTTTTTTATTCTTTTATGCTTTTAATTCACCTTCTTCCCAAATTGAACAAATCTTGTCTGATTGAACTGACGTTCAAGCAATGCATGTCTTCCTCTTCCTCCTATAGCCATGTTTGCTTGCTCTTCTCACCAAAGATCACCTCACTGATACGCAAAGACCTAATCGGGAATTGATAGAGCATATAGGTATAGGTCTTAGAGCATGTTTTTATTTCCGTTTTATGCATTTTTAGCTAGGATTTCGTTCTAAGTTTTAGTTTAGGTTTCATTTTCGTTTAGTTCGGAATCTACGTGTCTTTGTGCATAATTGCAGGTCGGAAGGTGGAAGACGGTAGATGGAAGGCTTAGGACGGAACCTCGGGATGCATAGGAAGCGTTAAAGTGAAGACCCGAGGCAAGAATTACGAGACAAGAAGCGAGGTGGCCAAACCGCGGAGTGGAGCCAAGACCGCGCTGGAGGAGTAAACTTGTTGCGGCAATAGCGCGGTCAAAAGGGGCAGAGCGCGACCGTGCTCTCATGAGTACCAAACCGCGCTCCGGCGCGGTTGACGCGGTGTTGACTTGGGCTACGCGAGATCTTGTGGGCCGACTCTAGTATTTCTTTTGGATATTTTTAGACTTAATATAAATATTTTCTCTAGGTTTTATTTGGGTTTTTATGCTATCTATTATTCTTATGTTCTAAGTTTGATTGAGTTTGGAGACTTGTGGGAGACAAAAACCCTAGCTTCGCAATTGGAGATCAATTTGACTCTTGTAAGTTTTATTTTTCTTCAATGACAAT
Organism: Fallopia convolvulus; assembly: GCA_964016875.1. NCBI lineage: Eukaryota > Viridiplantae > Streptophyta > Magnoliopsida > Caryophyllales > Polygonaceae > Fallopia > Fallopia convolvulus. Next base: position 33,710,027 of record OZ024733.1, read on the forward strand.
TTCTAGCTAATTTTCTCATGTCCAACTAGTTAGTTGAAGTTGTATGCATGATTGTTTGTGAGATTTGAATTACTTTAGTTTGCCTTGACTAGATTGAATTTCTCCGTGCTTAATCGATCAAATTCACTTAGGATTATAATAGCTTGATCACCTATTTTACTTCTAGGTTGAATTACAACTAGAATAATTAAATAGACGGTGGAATTTGATTATTCATGGATGAATCCTTTGATTAAACTTATAGATGGTGGAATAAGGTTAATCAAAGGCGGAGAATTTAATCACAAGACTTCGTGAATAGACTGTGGAATTCATGATTATTGTTTCTATTGAATGCTTTGAACTTAATTGCATGATCAACTTGACATAGAAGATTTTCTAGGTTAATTGGTTGAAAGCTTGTTAAAGACGGTGTATATTAACAACCACCTTAAGCTTGAATTCATAAATTCACAATAGATTAGTCAAGGGAAATTGAAATAATGATAATCGAGGATCAAAACTCATGTATGCAATGGATACAAAACTAGTTGGACGCTTTTCTCCATATTTGAATCTTAAATCACTTTACTTGCTTAGTTTTAATAATTTATATTTTAGTTTACAATCACAAAATTCCCCTTTAATTTAGCAATATTACTTAAATACAAATATTCCGAGTCTCTGTGGGTTCGACCCTTACTTCCGCTTTACTAAGGTTAGGAAGTTAGGAATTTTCTTGAGCACATTGGAGGCTCATATCTTAAAGGGGCGGTTTGCTAACGAAGGACGGTGCATGTTTCAGTTAGGAGGGGTGATGAGGTGCATGACTCTTACCGATATCAACAAGCTTTTCAGATTTACCAAGTACCAAGAGAATGATGATAGATGGGAGTTTAGGACCACTTGGATGAACAACGAACAGTGGGTCCGAATTTCTGGGACCGATGTGTATCAGGCTTCTAGAACCAAGGCGTCGGGTATTACTCATCCAATAATTCGGATTATTCAGAGGTTCTTTGCCCATTCTATCACGGGCAGAGGAGAGGGTGAGAATAATTGTCCTAGGAAGGATATTTTTCTCCTTAGAGGTATTTTGGAGGGGAAAAAGATTGACATGGGTGCAGCCATGATGCATAATATGGATCTCATGGTTAGGAGAAGCAATGGTCGGATCGCTGTGGGTGGTATCATTACCCGATTTGCCCAGCACTTTGGTATTGATTTGGAACAGTGTGCGGGTCGGATTGATCCCCTTCCGATGAACTTGTCTTTCTTCAACAAAATGAAAGTGTTGTATGTGAAGAACAACCGGTTCTATTGGGTGATTGGCAATAGCTCTTTTGCTATGAGGTTGCCTAATCCAGAAAGGGTGAAGTTGGATACTGGTCTGGACAATGCTGACACATGGCTCATTCACCCTCAAGATGGTGATATACCGGTTCAAGAAGTGCTTGGAGGGACAAAGAGGAGAAGGCAATCTAGGAGGCAGGTTGAGGAGCCTAGTGCTTCTATGGATGTGGAGGATGAAGAAGAAGAGGATGATGAGTTTATTGCTGCTGCAAAGGATGTTGAGGCAGTTGATGATGATGAGGATAATGAAGAGGATGGTGATGATGAGCACACTGAAGTGCCACCGGTTTAGGAGTTTGAGCAACAAGGCCAGGGGAACTACATGTCTACCACCCAATACAACCATTTGGTGGAGTTGATGGGAGGCTTGTCTACTCAGGTGAGTGGGTTGCACACTCGTATGGATGGCATGACGGCTGATTTCAACCACTTCCGGGGTTATGCGATGAGCCGTTTTGATTATGTTGATGAGCAGACCCGGTATTTGCATCAGAGGATGGATACATACACGCCTGAGCAGGGTTATCAGCCTTTTGCTTATCAACCTTATCCCGGATATCCAGCTCCTGAGTATCCATACCCGGGATACCCAGCACCACCACCACCACCGCCAGCAGAGTAGATTCCCGAGTTTGACAAGTTCTTGTGATAAGGTCAGTTTTCTTTTTCACTTATGTTTTCTTTTACTTTGGGGACAAAGTAATGTTTAAGCATGGGGGAAGGGGATTATTTATTTTGTCATGAGAGCTTGGTTTTAGTTAGATCATGTAGTTGCATGTGCATGTTTACTTTTGTTATGCATTGATTAAAAGCTTGAAAAATCCATAAAAATTTGAAAAAAAATGATGATTTGTTTGCATTTAGGATTCATTTTTCCCCTTGGAACCACTTGTTTAAATAGTGAGCATGATTTCATATCCCATGACTTGTTAAGTTTATGATGGAAGTTCTAAATAAGAATTGCTTAATTATGAAGGAGTATGCATGAAAGTGAAAACTTGAGCTAGTTATGAAGTTCTAACCAAAAACATTGCCTTGTGAGATTTCTTTTGATCCTTTACATGCCAATTTTGCATGAAATTCTTGAGTGTATCACTTTGATTGTTTCAACTCTAGAACTTGCGTTTAGATTCTTTTTCGATGCCACATTATATGATTTGAATGCATGATGTAAAAGTGATTGAGGCAAAATTTTCTTTAGCTCATTTATATCCTTATCCACCTTACATTATACCTTTGTTTTTGTAGCCCCATTGTTTTGAGCCTTAGCCTTGTTTAATAGCTCCACAAAAAAATTTTCCTAGCCGAATAAGCTTGACCCTTATCCGGGAATTAGGATTTGACTAGGGGAATTTTGTGGGTTATTTGTTGTACTTTGGGGTGGTGAGAAAGTATGAGAGGGTGTAATAGAAAGGAATGTGCAAATTGAATATGAAGAGTTTAAGGATGTTGGGAATGTTATTGAAAATTCAATGAGAAAGTTGGTTTGAAAGGTTGATTGAGATGAATTCTATGTATAAATTGCAAAAGTGTTCTTGTGAGAGAAGAATGAAAAAGAAAGAATGAATCTCAATTGGGTTTGTGGAAAGAAAGAAAATCAAAAGTTGAGCAAAAGAAAGAAGTGCTTAAAAAAAAGTAATGGAAGAAAAGGAAGTACAAGTTGGGAAAAAGTGTTGAGAGTGAAGTTGATGTAATTCGGGTTTTAGTTAGTTCTAGTTCCCGGATTTAGCACCACATGGCCATATAATGATCCCTACCTACTTGTCTATACCTTGGCCCCATTACAACCTTGAAAAAGACCTCATGATTTATGTTGTGCATTTGAACATTCGTGGTGGAGATTTAGTGCACTGATGCAAGCATATGGTAGTTAGCATTCAAAGATGATTTTTGAGCGAAAACACATACCTTTAAACACTTGAGTGTTGAGTGCAAACACATATACCTTGGTGAGGGTTAGAATGGATTAATAGCTTGGTTTGAAACTTTCGATAAATGTATGCAAAGATTTCATGGTTAAGTTTGTGCTTCTTGAAAATGAATTGAAGTCATGGCTTGCTTGTTTGTGGTGTGATTGATTCTATGTCTTGCTTGAGGACAATCAAGGTTCAAGCATGGGGGAATTTGATAGAGCATATAGGTATAGGTCTTAGAGCATGTTTTTATTTCCGTTTTATGCATTTTTAGCTAGGATTTCGTTCTAAGTTTTAGTTTAGGTTTCATTTTCGTTTAGTTCGGAATCTACGCGTCTTTGTGCATAACTGCAGGTCGGAAGGTGGAAGACGGTAGATGGAAGGCTTAGGACGGAACCTCGGGATGCATAGGAAGCATTAAAGTGAAGACCCGAGGCAAGAATTACGAGACAAGAAGCGAGGTGGCCAAACTGCGGAGTGGAGCCAAGACCGCGCTGGAGGAGTAAACTTGCTGCGGCGACAGCGTGGTCAAAAGGGGCAGAGCGCGACCGCGCTCTCATGAGTACCAAACCGCGCTCCGGCACGGTTGACGCGGCGTTGACTTGGGCTACGCGAGATCTTATGGGCCCACTCTATTATTGCTTTTGGATATTTTTAGACTTAATATAAATACTTTCTCTAGGTTTTATTTGGGTTTTTTATGCTATCTATTATTCTTATGTTCTAAGTTTGATTGAGTTTGGAGACTTGTGGGAGACAAAAACCCTAGCTTTGCAATTAAAGATCAATTTGACTCTTGTAAGTTTTATTTTTCTTCAATGACAATTTCTAGCTAATTTTCTCATGTCCATCTAGTTCATTGAAGTTGTATGCATGATTGTTTGTGAGATTTGAATTATTTTAGTTTGCCTTGACTAGATTGAATTTCTCCGTGCTTAATCGATCAAATTCACTTAGGATTATAATAGCTTGATCACCTATTTTACTTCTAGGTTGAATTACAACTAGAATAATTAAATAGACGGTGGAATTTGATTATTCATTGATGAATCCTTTGATTAAACTTATAGACGGTGGAATAAGGTTAATCAAAGGCGGAGAATTTAATCACAAGACTTCGTGAATAGACGTTGGAATTCATGATTATTGTTTCTATTGAATGCTTTGAACTTAATTGCATGATCAACTTGACATAGAAGATTTTCTAGGTTAATTGGTTAAAAGGTTGTTAAAGACGGTGTATATTAACAACCACCTTAAGCTTGAATTCATAAATTCACAATAGATTAGTCAAGGGAAATTGAAATAAGGATAATCGAGGATCAAAACTCATGTATGCAATGGATATAAAACTAGTTGGACGCTTTTCTCCATATTTGAATCTTAAATCACTTTACTTGCTTAGTTTTAACAATTTAGATTTTAGTTTACAATCACAAAATTCCCCTTTAATATAGTAATATTACTTAAATACAAATATTCCGAGTCTCTGTGGGTTCGACCCTTACTTTCACTTTACTAAGGTTAGGAATTTTCTTTGTCAGTGCTTTTATAACGACGTAAAAGTGCTCGTCAGGAATGCAAGCCTCCGATTTGATTTCGGGATTATTATTCTTAAATATTTCTTTAGCATTATTGTTATTGTAATTTTAAGTTAGAATTTTATAATTCTCTTCTCGGGTTTTCTTTACGGTTCTTTCCTTGGACGCCTTTATTGAACCGTTTGTGTGTGCATGAAGTAATGGCATGAACTGTAGGGGACGTGTTTATTGAATCGTAGGGGACGCCTTTATTATTATATATACTCCTATATTGTATTCTAGAGAATTAAGCAATAAGAAATTAATTATCCAAACCCTAAATCTCTCTTTCTGTCTTCTCCTTCTCTTGTCATTCTCTACCTTATCTAATTCTGCCTCTAATCTCAATCTCTTATTCTACTTTCATTCACTGATTTGTTTGGATTATTTGGTATAAGTTAATACTACCTGTACCAATTGGTGCTTTCATTCTTGCAACTCAATATCATCATGGCCAACGAAGAAGCAACGTCACAAGTTACAGGCAATAATTCCGACTTTCAGGACCTCTGGGACCTCTTTGAAACTATGTCACTGAAACTTGACGCTATTAGTCCGGCACAGGCATCACAACAACAAGACATCGAGATTCAGCGTGTTCGGTTGGATCAAGTGTTTAGTGATGGCGCACTAACTAACCGAAGTCAAAACAGTAAATGTGAAAGACATGATTTAAAATGGGAAAAATCACATAACACTATTAACCATGCAACGTGTGTGTGTGCATGAAGTAATGGCATGTGCAAATTCAAGATGTCAGCTAAATTCCAACCGAGCTGGTAATATGTATTGTGTGTGGGCTTGGCCCAACAAAGCAATAATGGGCCAAATGGCCACGTACGATTGTTGAGGTAATCAGCCCCATGAGTTTAAATATAATCACTGGAGGTATAATTCTGTATTTAGTATCAATCTCGAATATGCCATAATCAACATGGTTTTTTAGATGGCCATCATTGTTGACTTTTCAACATTTTGACCATAAACCACTATATTCAAGTTCGTATGAATTAGCTTCCCACATCGAAGAATGATATATAGAGCTAGAAGCTCAAACTCTATACATATAAAAGGAACGAGATGATAGAGAGGATCGAAAAACCTCTCCTTGTTAGGAATCTTTTCTTGTACCTAGATTCGATGTGCTTAATCTCTGAGTGAGATTGCGCTATTTACGGTATAAACTCTAAATGGCTTTAATTGTAAAGAGGATTACAAAACAATCAGCTGAAGGGTGGGAAGGAGGAATAATCTACGTACGAAAACCGTTTGGTTGTACGAAATCCCGAGAGTTAGTATTTAATATAATCCCGTTTATAGCGCGTATTATTTCGGGTTTCATCATTTAGTATCCTAGAGATTCGGAAATTCGTGGATGATGGTACACAACCGCTTGTGCCAGCCGAACCACCGGTGCACAACACCAACCGACGACACATGAACAACAGCAGCAGGGAATCCTGCCGCAGCCATCCCCGCACGGGCAATTGCCGCTGCACCAACAGCAAGTGCTGCAGCACCAAGAACACCACTTTGCCGCGATCACCCATCCACCACCGCAACCGCAGGCGTTTCGACATGATCGTCGGTTCGTTGCAGGGGAGCATAGGGCCGCGAACTACGGGGCGGAGAAACAACGATAAGATTGTTACCCGAAGATTAGGATCGAAGCTCCGCACTTTAATGGCACCGATCCCGCTGGATAGGTTTTTAAGGTTTAATCCTATTTCGACTATTTTCATACTTCCGATAATGAACGTTTGCAATTGGTGGGTATGCTATTTGAGCATCCGACGTCAAATTGGTTCTGTTACCAACGTCGGAACAATTTAACGGGTACTTAGCTTGAGTTTTTTGTTGCGGTTAAGCAACGATTTGATCCCCACCATTACGAAGATTATGTCGGGTTACTTTCTAAACTTCAATAGAAATCCTCAGTTTTGGATTACCAGACAGAGTTTGAGGCTCTACTAAACAAAGTTGAAGGGTTGTCCCAGGCTACTCTGATATCCTTCTTCAAAGCAGGATTAAATTAACCCATCCAACGCGAGTTAAATCTACGCAATCCGACGTCTCTAGCCCAAGTGTTTGCCCTGGCCCGAAAACTCGATGCGTCCTATGTTGATATGGTGACTAGCTTCCATCCGGGTAGTGTTAACAAGCCGATTGGGGCATCACCAGTGTCACGACCCCGATTTCTGCTATCAGTGGGCCTCTTCCGGGGACCAATGTCACGAGTCTTTCAGTCAAGCATTTTTTTGTGGCGGAGCGCGACGAATGCACAACAAAGGGGCTCTGTTGGAATTATGACGAGAAGTATGCTCCCGGACATCGCTGCATGCATCGTTTCTTAGCGTTATTGGGTAGTGAGGACGAAGCTGCACATAACGTAAATGGCATATTAGGGGTCCAGAGTGACGTCTCCGGCTGTCGTTTCATGGAAGCTGAGTGCTTTGGGTTGACACCTGTTCATGTAGACAAACTGCCACCGGAGAATGCTCTTGATTTACGCCTTGAGGACAAGGCGGATATCACCGGGGGGCTAATTGATATGCAAAGACCTAATTGGGAACGCAAGCCTCCGACTCGATTTTGGGATTATTATTCTTAAGTATTTCTTTAGTATTATTGTTATTGTAATTTTAAGTTAGAATTTTATAATTCTCTTCTCGGGTTTTCTTTACGGTTCTTTCCCGGGACGCCTTTATTGAACCGTTAGGGTTAGAGATTATTATTGTATATACCCCTATATTGTATTCTAGAGAATTAAGCAATAAGAAATTAATTATCCAAACCCTAAATCTCTCTTTCTGTCTTCTCCTTCTCTCGTCATTCTCTGCCTCATCTAATTCTGCCTCTAATCTCAATCTCTTCTTCTACTTTCATTCACTGATTTGTTTGGATTATTTGGTATAGGTTAATACTACTTGTACCACTTACCTTGTGTCATCCTCCAAGGACCACACATCTACCCAATCCCCATGGATCTCCTCCTCAATCCCCATGGATCTCCTCCTCCATAAGTGGTCCATCCATGGAATGGCGGATCCATGTAAAGGTCTAATTTTGCTATAAATAGGGCTGAAATTCCATGGAAGACTCACATATTAATCCACTCTTCTTCCTCTAGCAATTTCACTCCCATTCAAGTCAGTTTTCAGCCCCAATTTAATTATTCAAGTTGCTGATTATTTTTTCACAAAAATCCCCAAACCCTTGTTTTGGCCTCCTTGCTTCACCGAAGCACCACCACCGCACCGCCCAGCCGCCGACCACCACCCGCAGGAGCTCGCCGTCGTCGTCCACCTTTGCCCAATAGGAGCGTCGCCGTTCTTTCCTGAGCCCTCTCTGGTTTGTGCGTAAGAAGGAAGAAGAAGGAATAAGTGGGCTAGTGTTTTTGGGTAATTTTTTTGGACTATTGTTGGGCTAATTTTAGGCCAAAAAAGTCATAAATTATCCATCAAAATTTTTATGAAGGAAAAGAAAAAGAAGAAGCCCAAAAATCGCACATCTCGGTTCGCTTGTCCAATTTCCATCTCGTTAACTCTCGGTATAATTTTCCGACTCGTATTTTAATTAATATCTTTTTACAAAATAAATTCTACATATATATAATATTTATTTAAATTAATCGAATAAATATTACAAATGAGTTATTAAAGAGGAATTTATGTAATTAAATTAATTTGCATGCATAAGCTCTAAGCGAAAATATTTTTGTGAACTATAAAATAAATTCAAATAAATTATAAGAGTATTATAGATGACTTTTAAGCATGGATTTTCTGATTTTAAAAATAATATTAACTTGGGTATATTTTTATTCTAAAATAAAAGGAATAGTATAAGATAAGATGATTTATTAAAACAAGATTCTATTATAAAGGAAAATGAACTTGCATGTCTTTTAATCTTGTTATAATCCTGAGATAATATTAATAGAATTTTTTTTGTATAAGGTAATTTAATAAGAATAAGATTGAGGATTAAATAGAAATATTTGCATGTTATACAAAAAGCACCTTATTTGAACTTGTGAGTAAAGTACTTTAATAATAATAATAATGGACTTAAATAATCTAGATAAATAATTGTTGATGATTTAAATAGACTTTATTTAATCTTTTCACCTTGCATGTCGATATTTAAGACTTTATTAATACTTTTGGAAAATAATGTTTTTAACAACTTTGGAATTAATAAAAAGCATAAGAAACAACATGGATTTAACCAAATTATATAAATACTAGTAGTAAGTTCAAAAAGGAGGATTATTGGATTTTTAACTCTTGCATGAAACTTTATACAAATATAATTATTTTTATAAAGTATTTTAAAATCTTACATTTGATAATAATAATAAAAGATTATTATTATATAAGATTCCCAACTAAATTATTAATTAAAATAATTTAGCTTTTATGTTTTTTCTTGTAAAAAGGAAAAATAAGAGAAAATAAATGAGATAAGAATTTTAATCGAAATTCGTTCGTTATCTCTCGAATTACTAGGTCGAAGTTTCGATCCGTTTAAAGTCCATTGTTTACGAGCCGTAAGAAAAAGAAATTGAACACGAGTTAAGGCAAGAGGGTTTTCTCCTTGAAGCTTCGATAATTCGTTTCCGTGAAATTTCTCGGTATTGGGAATAACTTGTTTGATAAAAATAAATGAATCTAGGAATATCGATTGCTATAATTAATTACCCACTTGTTATCGTTATTACGATTATTATTGTTCATAGGAGTATTTGATTGGCTTGTTTGTGTGGCCTTTGCTTGTTTAAAATCTCTTTTCGACATTAGTATGGATTTAATAATAAGGGGTGCGGGCTCGGCCCGAACACCTCTACATCATGCTCTCTCTTCCCGCGACTTTAAGGATCATGATCTATGTCTGCTCCTACTCGAAGGAGGGACGTATGCACCCTAGCTAGGTGTCGGAACTCCGTTCAAGTGAACTCGGCCCATTCATGGCCCCTACACTCTTAAAAATCATTAATGTATGTGAAGTTTTATCACGACATAAAGATAAGTGCCAATGCACATTAAAAGAAACTAAAACCGGGTCGGAATAGTACAACTTGGAAGACCATCCGGCTCTCTCTTCTTGAACGATTATCTTTCCAATCTGAATGCTTATTCGGGCTTGTCAAAGTGGGTTTGGTACTTAAGCGCCTTCGGGCCACCTCCCCGATTTGGAGCACCGAATAAGATGAGGTTAGTTGAGGTCCGAAAAAGGGAGCGAGAGGCTTTCTAAAATTTGTTGTTTAATCAAAAAGTTCCCAACATTAATTGTACTCTAAGAGGAACTACAGTCTCATAGTTTCCTTCGCTTTCGGATCCAAGGTATCTCTCTTCGAGATCAACTAAAATTCATCCTTAAAGCTCCACATAAATTTTATAACTTTCAAGTACATCTCTTCTTTTTATCTTCTCGATGAAATAATAGAATTACCAAACTACCCTTGAGAATTTCCATTCTCACTTCCTTAGTCTCCTTAGACTAATTCCATTATTTTCGCATTTTTGCCTGGTATTTCTCGCCCTTCGCGACAAATGCCAGACTCTAGGAAGTTCCCACCGAAGTTTGAAGACAAAGGCTAGAAGATTCGAGAAGAGTTATGCAAGGATAGAAGGTCAAGGAAAGACGACGTTGAAGGAAGGAAGGGATTTTCAAAGAGCAAAGCATTCAGAAGATAGTGCACCAACTCTTCCATTTTAAGCCAAGCAAATCATCATCATATGAGTTGTCTTGGGAAAATATACTTGTACTTTCAATACATCTTTTCAACCCTTTTAATATAGGCTTTATTTTTCGATGCTACATCATTTGTAAAACAACTATCAATGCAATGAACGAATGTTCTTATCAATGAATAAATTTCCGCTTTTAGTCATTTCTCCTTTAATTATGTCTCATTAAATTATTTAAAGCCTTGGGTGATTTTGGACGGTAAAATCCAAGGTCACTGGCGGTAATACCCATCGTTGCAAAATAGGGGTGTTACAGTCCCGAACAGGAAAAGAAGTGTTGATCATACCATTTCATGTATTCTCTTTTTGCTACCCATATATTTATGTCATGAAATAGAGAAGTTTATGTTTGATTTTATATGGGGCTATCAAGGTGTAAAAAAGAAAATTAATGGGGTGAGTTGGAAAAGATTATGTAGAAGGAGAAGCATGAGTTAGGGTTCCGTGACTTGCACAAATCTCGATATCTTAGCAAAGCAAGGATGGCAGATAATTCAAAATCTTGATTCACTTCTATAATGATTGTTTAAATCCATATGCTTCCTTAGCTCATATTCTCTTATGTTGAGAATACAATTCACACATCTGAAAGTTGGGACTAAACATGCCTACTATATAAGCCCTTGGATTACTCCTCTTATTGCCAATTGGTTTTAGATGAAATCTCATTAAGCTTGTTCACTGGGATTACATATGCACGACCCCCTATTATGGCCCGTGGACTTTCACATGTTAATACTTCAATCAAATGCAATCCGATTTATACTTGGAGGAATATTTATAAGGTTCATGACGTGTTGGAATGGGACTAGTTTGGGAAGAATAAAACGAATTTATACTTGGAGGAATATATTTAAGGTATTGGAGATATTCCTTAGATATTATTTCCTACATAATATTTGTGATGTTTAGAAGTTATCTTTTATTATCTGTAGTATTATTTTCTATCTTTAAATATAAGATCATGGCTTGAAGTCCAAGTACCATATCTTTCTATGTATTATATATTGGAGTTATCTCCTTCTTAATGAATTATCAATTTCTCAAAACCTCTGCATGGTATCACGAGCCTGATCCTCAAAAAATTTCAATCGGTCTTCATGGCATCGAACAATCACACAATTCCCAACAACGTCGAACCTTCCAAATCGTTCGTCGTTGTTCAATTCCACAATGCTATCAAACTTTCCTCCACAAATTATGTCACATGGAAAACCCAAATTCATTCAATTTTGATCGGTTATGAACTTTACAAATTCCTTGATGGGTCACATCCTGCTCCGCCTAAAACTTTACCAAATTTCGTTGATCCAAACACGACCACCCTGAATCCGGACTACTCTACATGGATACGTCAGGAAAAGCTTTTGTTTGGTGCCTTGGTTGGCACGTTATCTCCATCTGTGGCTCCTCTTGTCACTCGAGCAGCCACATCTCAAGCAGCACGGGACTTCCTTGCCAATACATATGCCAAGCCGTCTAGGGGGCACATCCATCAGTTGAAAGACAAATTGAAGAATCTGAAGAAGGGCTCCCAGTCTGTCACGGAGTTCATGCAGCAAATTAAGACGTGCATTGATTTGTTGGCGTCTCTCGGCAAAGAACAAGATCTCGAAGACTTGATTGATTACGTGCTTAATGGTCTTGATGATTCCTTTCAAGCCGTTATTGATGGCGTTCATGCTCGAGACACAACTATTTCGTTCGAAGAGTTGCATGAAAAATTGATCAACAAGGAACTCTTAACTCAAAATTGACACAGGTGAGTCCTCTTCCTCGGCACCAGCGATTGCCATGTCTATGCAGTCGAAATCTCGTCCGAAGTCACGCTCTAATGGCTCGTCTCAGTCGCAGTCATACTCGGTGTCCCAGTCGCAACCCTACTCCCCACGACCTCCACAAAACCATAACCCTAATCCGCCAAACCCTAACCCTAATTCTCCCTACCCTCAAACTCCCACAAACCCTAATTTTGCTGGCCCCGGCCCTCACCCGTTCCTTGGTAAATGCCAGTGGTGTGGTGAGCGTGGCCAGGTCATGTTTCACTGCACCGGGTTTCGCCAAGTTGCCCCTCACCTTCGTCCGCCAACTTACAACCCTCGCCCGTCCTTTCCGCCGCAAAACCCTAGACCTCCACAGGCTAACTTTGTTGCCAACACTAACCAATCCTGGCTCATGGACACTGGAGCTTCACATTCCGCCACCAATGATCTTCAAAATCTGAGCCTCCACTATCCTTATGAAGGCCCTGATTCACTCCATGTTGGTGATGGTAAAGGTCTATCCATCTCTCATGTTGGTCAATTTTCGCTTAGCACAAACAACCGCACTTTTAACTTTGATAATGTCCTTCATGTTCCTCAAATCTCCAAAAACATAATTTACGTGTCTCAATTTACTTCTCAAAATAATATGTCTGTCGAATTCTTAACGTCTTCTTTTCACGTGAAGGATCTTCTTACGGGAAATATTCTTCTTAGTGGTCCTTGTGTTGATGGGGTTTACTCTTGGCCTTTTTCGGTGTCTCCTCAAGCCCTCGTTGCTCACCAGTCAGTCGAGTCTTCATGGCACCACAAATTGGGACATCCATCTCATTCTATCCTTAAGTTTATGTTGTCTAATTTTCATTTAGGTAGTTCTTCAATTAAAACTGAATCTTGTAATTCTTGCTCTATTAATAAAAGTCATCAATTACCTTTTCATTAATCTTCAATCTGGGTCTACCTCTCCTTTAGAAATCATCTTTTCGGATGTTTAGACTTCACCTGTTGTGTCGTTTGATGGTTTTCGTTATTACATTATTTTCGTTGACCATTTTACAAAATACATATGGTTATATCCACTCAAATGGAAATCTGAAACCAAAGATGTTTTTATTAAGTTCAAATCCCTTGTTGAGAACTATTTCCACTCCAAAATAAAAATTCTCTATTTTGACAATGGTGGTGAGTATATAGCCCTTGCTTCGTTCCTTGCCACTAATGGTGTCACACACTTAACCACTTCTCCTCATACTCCACAGCACAATGGGTATTCTGAGCGTCGTCATCGTCACATCGTTGAGACGGGTCTCACCTTGATGACATTTTTTGGCCTCCCAACTAACCTTTGGCCCTTTGCTTTCAAAACAACGGTGTACCTCATCAATCGCATGCCCACACCCACCCTCCAAAATGTGTCACTTTATTTCAAACTCTTCCAAATTCTTCCGAATTATCTTTAGTTAAAGTGCTTCGGTTGTTTGTGTTATCCGTGGTTGAAGCCATATACACAGCATAAGATGGACCCAAAATCTCTTCCTTGTGTCTTTGTTGGGTACTCACTCTCCGAAAGTGCCTATTTTTGTTTAGACCCAAAAACCTTCAAAGTTTATACGTATCGACATGTCACTTTTGTTGAGACGAATTATCCCTTTCTAAATGCAAAGCCTTCTAGCCCTAATAATTCTGCCACGCCACCGGATCATCCTTGGACGACTCTGTGTGCCGCTCCAACCACCTCGACCACCACATCATCCGCCACCATATACTCCGCCACCTCACCCCCCTCCCTTGCTTACAAATCCACCGGTCACACCATGAAACTCTAACCCTAATTTTGGTTTGCTTTCTCCTCAAGCTTCAAACCCTATCCATTACTATCAAACCCTAATTCTCCGCCCTCCACTCCCAGCTCTCTGTAGACCACACCCTCAGCTGATTCTTCGGCCTCTTCCTCCACCTCTCCTTTGAACTCCAGCCCAGCCATCATACCCGAACCTGCGTCTGAACCTGCACCGGCCCCGCCCAATCATGCAATGGTAACTAGATCCCAACACAACATCTTTAAACCCATTAATAAGCTCAATCTCACTGCTCAAACCCAAACACATCGTGAACCCACGAATATTACTCAAGCCTTAAAAGATCCCAATTGGCATCGAGCTATGACTGCAGAATTTGAAGGTTTGAGCAAAAATGAGACATGGGAACTCGTTCGACCTACTTCGCCTGTAAATGTTGTTGGCTGCAAATGGGTCTTTCGGGTTAAATATAATCCTGATGGGACTCTCGACAAGTACAAAGCTCGACTTGTTGCAAAGGGTTTTCATCAAAGGTCGGGTTGTGATTTCACTGAAACATTTAGTCCGTTCATTAAACCGGTCACCGTTCGCACTGTACTTATCATTGATGTCTCCTCTGGCTGGTCTCTTTGTCAGATTGATGTGAACAACGCCTTTCTACAAGGCTCTTTGACTGAGGACGTGTTTATGGAACAACCCCCAGGTTTTGTTGACAAAGCTTCTCCTCATCATGTCTGTAAGCTCAAGAAGGCGATTTTTGGGCTTATACAAGCCCCACGGGCGTGGTACACTGAATTGAGATCCTTTCTTCTTGAGGTTGGTTTTGTTAATTCGGTTGCTGATTCCTCGTTATTTATTTTTCGGGATAACAAGACTATTCTCTACTTGCTTGTTTATGTTGATGATATTATCATAACGGGGAATGAGAGTCATCTACTCAAAAATATGATTCAACGTTTGGCTTCTTGGATTCTTTGAAAGACCTTGGTCCGCTTCGTTATTTTTTGGGTGTGGAAGTTCATGATCTTTTTAAAGGCTTGTTCTTGAATCAATATAAATACATCACTGATCTCTTGCAAAAAGTTAATATGGTTGATGCCAATGCCATGTCTACGCCTATGTGCTCGTCTACTTCCCTTCAGAAAACGCCGGGTTCTTTGCTAGACTTTCCTACTGAATAACGTATGGTGCTTGGCAGCTTGCAATATTTGTCCTTAACTCGACCTGACATTGGCTTTGATGTCAACAAGCTATCTCAGTTTATGCATTCCCCCTCCACGGCTCATTGGAGTGCCCTGAAACGCTTGCTGCGTTACTTGAGAGGCACCTCTACTCTTGGCATTGAGTTCTCATGGGGAGGCGCCAGATTGAATGAAAGAGGTTGTGTGGAAAAGAATTTGGAAGCTACCAATACTGCTTAAGATTTGATCATTTATGTGGCGTTTTTCCAAAAATATTCTACCTTATAAGGTAAATTTAATGGCGAGGAAAATTGTTCCGGATTCTTTTTTTGATATTTGTGGTTTGGTGGAATCTTAGTTAAACCGTTTTTATCAATTTTAAGTTGGCTAAACAAGTATGGAAAAAAAATTCCACAACTTTTGTCTTTGGGTGTTGGCGTGAATACCATGTGAACTCTAATACCATGTGAAAGTTTGTGAGCCATAATAGGGGATCATGCATAGATAAGCCCAATACACAAGCTTAGTAGGGTTTCATTCTAAAACCAATTGGTAATAGGAGGAGTAATCTAAGAGTTTATATAATAAGCATGTTTAGTCCCAACTTTCAAGTGTGGGAAAGGATTCTCAACATAGGGAAATGTGATGCTTTGGTGGTTAGGAATTGTCGAGGTGTTGGAGTAATTGGTCGGGATAACAGTTGGTGTTGTGTGCTTTGTAGGGTTAAAGGAAATTCAACAAGGATATGATGTGGAGGTGGCTGAGGCAGAGATCATTAATTTTGTCTTGCCTTGATTGTCTTGCCTTGATTCTAATGGGGTTACAAGTACTGTGATGAAGCCGGATTGTCTTGCCTTGATTCATAAGCTTAAGAAGGGGTGTATATCAAATACTATATAGGGCTTGGTTATTGTACAAATTTTGGATGCAAGTGATAGCTTGCATTTAGGTGTAGATTAGGATGCATATTTATGTTTATATTGCATGGTTTTAGCTTAGCTTAGTCTAGTTTCTAGGTTCTTAGGTTTTCTAGAAAATTCGGGTTTTGCGCTTGTTTTGTTCTGTTTTGCAGATCTTTAGGTAAACAAGCATGGACGCGAAGGATCTTAGATAATTGTGGTGGATTTTGATTAAGCTTAGTGATACAAGTGAAGTTTAGAAGAGCTAAGGCCCAAGAGCTTGAGGGATAAAAACGCTTAAACCCGGGCTATGCATTAGAGTCTTGTTTTGACACCTCTATCTTGAAATGCTTGGTTTGGGAGCTATAGTGGTCGGATGAATCTGAATTTGGTATTACTGGAAAGCTAACACGAAGAGCTACAGTTCATATTTTTACTCTGAGTCCAAATTCCAACTCAAAGGGGGTCAAAACAGCCTCTAAAGTGTCACCTGAATGCTGAACCGAGGGTGAAAGCGCGGGGTAGCATGTGAAAGCGTGGCCGCGCTTTTGGAGGTCAAACTGCGCAATTGGCTTTCTACGCGGAGATGTTTTGGGCCGAGATTTGGGCTTAGTTTTGGGCTTGGTTTTATGTATTTCCGAGATTCCTTGTATGGGTTATTGAAGATTTGTTTCCTTGGATATTTTTAGCAGTTTTTAAGAGATACTTAAAACTCTTTTAGTCTCTCTCTTTGATAACTAGAATTATAATTTTGGAGGCTAGGGTTTTTCTCTCTAGAGGCAACTCTTGAACGTTTGTAAGTTTTTCTTTAATTCAATTATGAATTGCTAAATTCCTTTATGTTTGGCTAGTTATTGAAATCATAGATTGCATATTGTTGTGAGGTTTGATTGATTCTCAACAAACTTGAATAGAGTTTATTCCTTGTGCTTATTTGAATCTAAACTAGGATTTTGTTAGATTGATCACCTAATTGAATTTCCAGTTATAACTGAATTTTGTTAATTACTGGTCGGAGTTAATTTGAATCAAGAGTATACTTTAATCAATTTAGTACCAGTTGGACTAGTTGGTTAAAGAAAGGAATAAATTCACAAGTCACTTAGATGTCTAGTTGCTCTAAGTGCTTGTTTCTATTGATAACTTGAATCGTTATGATGTTGTCTAATTGAATCTAGAAGGTCTTCTAGGTTGTTAGATGATTAGGGTTGTTAGACTGGTAGTTCTATCAACTAAATCTGAAGTTCGGGTCATAATCCTTAGTAGGGTCATAATCCACAACAGATTATTCAAGTGAGAAGAGAATCAATGATCAACAAAGCAATATCATGATGGATTTAACTAGCTGAACACACTTGTCTCTCATATATTACAATCATATTTGCATTCATATTTACTTTTATTTTTGCATAGTAGTTTAGATAATCATTCCAAAAACCCCCCTTTAGTTATTTGACATTTAAGTAACAGCACGAATACACGAGTCTCTGTGGGTTCGACCCTTACTTGCCACTCTATTGAGTTTGGTAAAGCTAAAGTTACTTTAATAGGTATAACGACCACTGAAAATACCTCATCAACAAGGGATTGTTTTGCTAATTGGGTGTCGATGGTCTCATGTTCACAAGTGTAGCAACCAAGCTGCTCACTAGCTGACATGTCGACTACTTAGGTCTCCTCTTCAGTTTTCTTTTGCTTTTAGTTTTCCTTTGGATCTTGATGTTATCTTTGTTCAAGATTGTTTCATTAACTAATTTGATTGAGAGTTTTCTTCAAGAAAAAGTAAATACATTTGAAAATTAAAAAGAGAGTCGTGTACAAAAAAGTAACAATATATTATTATTAATTGAATTAATGATAAAATGACACAGATGAATATTGATTTCATTGCATAATAATGAAAGAAGGCAAAGATATTTACTCTCTCCGTTTCAAAATAGTTGTTCTTAAATCCATTTTTTCTTGTTTCAAAATACTTGTTCATCTAACTTTTTTTTCTTCATTTATACCCTTATCTATACCCCATATTACACATATCCTAAAATTTATTTTTTTAGTTGAATCTCCAAAAGTATACTTATAGGGGTAGTTTGGGTAAAAAAGAATTTCCTTAATAAGTGTGCAATTGTGTCTAAGATCAACTATTCTGAAATGGAGGGAGTATTATCCAACAATACAAATAGAATTAAAAACTATCAATATTGGTCGATTCATAATTGAAGGGTAGAGACAATAAAATCCCTAACCAACTCTATGAAAGGAATAGTCATTGTGGGGTCCATCACTTCCACCCCATGATAACCACCCTCAGTAAAGTGGGCAACCACAACGATGCCTTTCTCCTCCATCACCTTTCCTATCTCCACCTGACGGTCATACAGTGGATCCCCACTACAAGCTGTCAATAGGACTTTCCAACCCAACTCTCTTGCTCGCTCCAACTTACCTGATTCGACACCCTTCAATGGATTACAATACTCGTGATTTCTATCCACACCCTTGGGTAATGCTAGCTCCCACATGATATCAGTCCCCGCAACCGGCAAATATGGGTTGTTAGCTAGCCTCCGCTCAGATTCCGTCCGATGCACCCCGCCAAAGAACGGGGCATGTAAGATGAGCCCCCGAATCTTTAATGGGTCAAGATTGAGCCCGATAGCCCGAAGCGCAGTGTGGTAGGCTATGTTTCCTCCCGCACTTGATCCCATCACAAAACAACTCGATAAATCACCATACCTGTCCAATGAAAACATAAATATTTTTTTAGATCTAGTCGACATAATTTTGGGCTTGTTTGGATATCTAAAGCACGGTTTATGTTTTATAATGTCACTTTGTAAAGTGTGTTTGGCTGATGTTCATGTATTATATATTAGATTAATAATGCATTATTTCCCTGATTAACAAAACATGAAAGTTGATTCATGTTTCTTCACTCCTTCTACCTCGCTCACTCTGCCATCGGTGCTAACTCCAACATCGACTTTGCCACAGAATTCAACCTTCTATCACTACTAACACAATTGAAACAAATAGAGAGAAGTATATATTCACAAAATGAGAATAAAATCTGATAAATGAATGAAAATAGATATGGGTGGAGCAAGACAAGGATCGAACCAACGAGGCACTTGTAAATCTACGACCATTAGAGGGAAGAGTGAAGATAATTAGGTTTGGGGTTCTCAATGGGTAGAAGGAAGAGGAGAAGAGATAACATAGACTTCAAAATTGAAAAACCCTGACCGAAACATGATATTTCAATTTGGTTTCCAATTTCTAATATTTAAGGACTCTGAACCAGTTTGGTCCAAAGCCAAAAATTTCTATCCCAGAATGGACAGAAAAAATATTTTTAAGAAAAATACATTAAAATAAATGCCACACATTTATTAGAGACTTGGACGCAAATGGGATTGAATCTTGATTGACCTCGGGGTGGATCACATCAATTAGTCTTCACAATGTTGTCTACAAAATCCTATCAAAATGCATTGCTAACCATATGAAACCTTTACTTGAGGATTCTATTAGTCCTAATCAAAGTGCTTTCATTAATGGTTGATCCATTACTAATAAAACCATCACTGTTGGTGAATGATTTCATTATATTAAGAAGAAGAAATCGAGCTGATGGCGTTTCATGGAGATTAAGGTTGATATGGACAAGGCTTTTGACCATGTTGAGTGGGGTTTTGTTCAAGATATTATGTTAATTATGGGATTTCATGAGAGTTGGATCTCTTTAATTCTTTAATGCATCTCTTTTGTGACTTTCTTTGTGTAGCTCGTGGATCTCATACTCAATCATTTCCCCCTCAGTATACAATCAATTAAACGCTACCCAGTGCCACCTTTTCTTTTCCTCCTTGCTATGCAAGGTCCATCTAGTAGATCCAAGAGCTCTTTTGATAGTGGCCTTCTCCATGGAGTTAAAGTTGCTCTTTTGCCCCCATGTCTCTTACTTATTATTTGTCAAAGATTGTTTGCTTCTTGCTTATTTATGAACTTCGAGTGCGCCTCTGGCCAGCAAGTTAACGGTCTTAAATCTCAGCTCTTTTTCAACTCTAGTTTGCCTAGATTTTTGAAAGATTCCTTGCTTGTTTTTCTTGGCTTTCATGAGGTCGATGTTCATGACAAGTATATGGGTCTCCCCACTATAATTGGTCATTCTAAAAAAAGTTATTTTAGAGCAAGTTGGAAAACCTCTTCTTTATCTCAAGTTGCTCCTGAGGTAATCATTAAGGTTGTCCTTTAGGTCATCCCTTCTTACATTATGAGCTACTTTAACCTTCCTTCTTTTGTTTTACATGTTCTTGATGCCATTGTTTCTGTGCTTTTGTGGGGTTCTTGGAAGCAAAAACAAATGCATTGATCCAAATGGTCTAATATCTGTGTGTCTAAGGATAGAAGGGGTATAGGTTTTAGAGTTTTTAAGGCATTCCAATCATGCCTTGTTAGCTAAAAAGGTTTGGAAGTTGATTGTATTGCTAACTCTCTTACTACTTTGATTTTGAAGGTTCGATATTTCCCTCATTTGGATGTGTTGTCTCCTTCTCTTAGTTCCAATCTAAGCAATGTATGGAGAAGCATTTTTCAATCTTCTTGGGGACATCAACAAAGAGTTGTATTGGGGTATGGGAAATGGTTAATCCGTGGCGTTTTCTTCTAGGAAGTGGATTCCTAGGCTATAATACTCATCTTTTTCAAAATCAAGGAAGAACTTATTGAAATTATTTCTCCAATTATATATGACTCGTTATAGTTTATTTTGTTCTCTTGTATAAGAAGAAACATTAAATAAATATAACTTGTAGGAAAATAATTCAATAAATGATTTGAGCAAAGTAAAATTAATTTAATAATGTATATAATTCAAATAATAAATTTGACATATATATTATAAGGAGAACAATCATAATTAAAACAACATTATAGTTGAAAAAGGACGGAAATGGATGAAATTAGAAAAGTTGGGCACTTTTCATAATTACCCTTAAATAAGTACCCGTGTGTAAATAACCAAAATATATATAGCCAATTCGGTTTTTCTTGTTCAAAAGGATCCAATCTTGTGAAGCCTGATTCAGACTCGTTTCTTATCCAATTTAAAATCCGAAAGAAATGGGATACTCTTCTAAAATTTATCTACAAAAGCCCTCAACAAAGTCGGGAAAATTGTTAGAAAATCTTATCTAATTTGACGCTTAAAGACAGGTTGTTTAAAAGCGTTTTCGGTTTAAGATAGGATTTTTATCCGAATTGAGCTGCGTTTTGGCCGGGATTTTTCTTAGAGACGAAGCTTTGAGAACCCATAATCCTTCCCTATAAATAGACACCGGAAGCCATTGTTTGTCCCCATTCAAAAACCTCTAAAAAGTCCATTGAGTTCTTGTGCCCTATTTTCTGTCCAGCCGTTGTTCTTAGGTGATTTTGGCTTGAAATCGTAACCAAAAATCGGTTTTGTTGCCAACAGTAGATAGCCCTCGATCCCAAGAGTCCAACGTCACCGGTCCCATCCGTTTTCGTTTCCGTTTGAGGGACAACCGAGCCTATAAAAGCATGTTGTTGGTGCTCTGTTCGGAAAATACAGCAGTTGATTCATTGTGTACACATGATCATTAATTTTAAAGATCGCCATTTCGCTTGAACGTTAAGTTCGTCTTCAAATTAAGGTCTCAAGCTTATAGAGTGAAGAGGCGATTACTGCATACTTGGAGTTTTCTACTAAGTGATAAGATTTTACTAAGTTATTTCTTTCTTTGTAATAAAGGGCGAGATCCTTGGCTTGTAAGGACCGTCAAAACAAGTTTCGCATTGAAGGATTGTTTTATTTTCGCATTTAATCATTGGTTTAATTATGTAAACACTCTTCTATAATTGTTATCGTATTTCTCTATTTGTTATGAATTTTGCATGAAAGTTTTGTTACTGTAAAGCTTTCGGTGACTTGGGATGAAATTCTTAGGTCACTGGCCTATAACCTCTCCGAGGGAAATCAGGGATGTTACATAGGCCACTTTCCTTCTCCCTTATTAGTCCTCAATCTACATAGGCCACTTTCCTTCTCCCTTATTAGTCCTCAATCTCCTAGTGAAGATCACATGCTTTTCACTAATTTCATTGGTTGGAGTTGCAGTGACTGTGGAATTGGGATCCTCTATGGTCCCGATCGCTTCACTATGATTTGGAAGTTCTTCAACTACAAGCTTATTTTCAATTACCCATATTATGAAAATAATGAGATTGCATATAGTGTTTTTAAACTTATCTATAGCCTTCATTAGGTAAGCTTCTTGTCATAATTTTCGATGTGGGATAGATATTTCTACATTTACGGTATGTTGGGTGGTCAGGTCGGGTCGGATGAAGTGAACACCCGCACCTGTACCCGAACATTCACCGAACACTCATCACCCGTTTTCACTCAATTTTCACCCATTTGATCAGATCAATTCTATTGGATATCTGTCGGGGGTGGTTTAAATTACCATCCCTATTTCCTCTCTTCTTCTTCAGCTCAACTAAATTCGTTCTTTTCACCCATTTTCTCGGCTCAATTTTATCGGATGTTTGTCGGGTGCCGTTTAAATTACCATCCCTATTCCCCCTTCTTTCTTAATAATATGGTTTTTTCCATAAAAAAATTGTAGATTGGTTTGGTGACCTATAAAACGTGTTTGGTCAAGAAATATTAGAAAAATTAAAAAAAAATGTAAGTATAAAAAGCGGATCAGTTTATTTAATGTTATATAAATTTTCAGCTTTCCTTACACCTAATACGTTGGTCGCTTGAAGAAAGCACAAACTAAAGGCAAACTTCAATTATTTGGTAGGTACAAATATTTCGATCCCCAACTATTATTCATCTTCGTTTTTCTAAACTACAATTATAACCATTTTTATCAATTTAATTAAATAAGAAGTAAGTAGGAGAAGCAGCAGCTAGCTAGCTGGTTGTAATCGATCTGTAAATGCAAGTCTAAGCGAACAATTTGTTTAAAATTGAAATCAGAATTATTGTAAAATATTAAATATTAAATATATACGTACCTAGAGATCCAATCCTCGTGATTGGAGGAGTCCTTGATGAACGTGAGAGCGTCGGTGGCATCGTCATAGGCAGCGGGGAGTCGGTGCTCAGGAGCGAGGCGGTACTCGACGGAGGCCACCAGGACGGCGGCCGTTGCAGCCAGCTGCTCGCAGAAGTCATGGCAGAGATTGGTGTCGGCGTGGAGCAGAACGAAACCTCCTCCATGATAATTGACTACCAGAGGGAGCTTGTTGTAATATTGGGGATTGTTGAGGGCGAATTTGGGAAGGTAGAGTCGGACATAGGTTCCGTTTTGGTGGTTGATTGGGAGGTCCTTGGAGAGGGCGATCGTGTTGGCGGAAGGATCGGCCGATGGTGGCGCCCTCGGAGGATCAAAACGACGGGTCATGGTGCCGTCTGGATTGGGGCTCATCTGGAGGTATTCCCATGGATCCACGGTGGAGATTGGTTCGGAGGTGGCCATATTGTTTAGTTTTTGGTTATTGTTCGTTGTTTGCTTCTTTCCCTTTCGACCTTTGTTTATATAATAACGAACGGTATGTTCAACTTGTTGGGTTGGTCATTGGCTGGACCTTTTCAGAAAATAGGGCCTGCTGAATCATGTTGGGCTTATATGGCCCATGGGAAATGCAATGGGAAATGTAAAATACAGATCTTACAAAAAAAACAGCAAGGCCAACCAGTTACATATCTTAGAATAAAAACAAGATCCTGAACACTAACTTAAAAAGAATGCTACTGAGTTAGCAATAATTGTGTTTGTCTGAAGAGCCTGAGCTTACAAGGATTAATTGGAAAAAAGGGCTAATGTTATACCATTGCAGCTGTCTAATGCCATATTCCCAGAACAACAGCAATGCCAAAGAGAAGAAAGAGTGTTGCATCTCCACCTGGAACAATAGAAGACCTGCAACAAAATTACATGTTTTCAATTCACTTGTGAACACAAACAAGCCCACAAATTCAACAATTTATCAACTAAACTTGGATATTTATCAGGCCAGCCATATTTTAACTACAGACTGAACAAGCATATTCATCCAAGTCAGAAAGATTTCAGGTTTCTTTCCACACCAGCAAACAGTTTTTTACCTTGTAAATTACTGTAATAGTGTCATCATTTCTAAATTCTAATGCCTATATAGTTCATATAAAGCTGAAAATTGAATGGAAGAACAAGACCTGAGTTTCCTCCTGGATTTATAGATGTATGCCATCAATGGAGGCAGGACACCGAAGAGAAAGCAGTTTGCATAGACGCCTGCAAAATCAAGTGCTCTGGAGAAGGCTGACTGGAAGAAAGACGCGACAACAACTGGTACGACAATCAATGCTGGCAATACAAAGGCACCAACAACATGATCCCAACCACTTTTACTTGAAATAACTCCGCATCTCTGGAACACAATCATCCCAACATTGCCAAAGCCTGATCCACCATTACAATAGGTACCAACTCCAACTCTTCCACCACCTCCATTATTTGAACAAGGTGAGGTCATAATCAAATCTAAAGTGTCAACCAGTTGCTTAGGGAAGCTAACAGCATAGCCTATGAAGCTTGTGGCCAAAGCCGCGAATGCAAATCCTTGAACTGCAAGCAAAGCTGAGGATTTTATAGATAGTAAAAGTGAGATTGGATCTCCTACCAAAGAGGGCTTTCCTCCATTAGTCCCAACAAGCCCTAAAACTATCAAATTCCATGATAGAACCATAAGCAAAGGCACAGCTCCACCAACAAGAACGGCTTTTCGAGCCTTGTGAATTGAATTCCTCAAAATCTTGCATATGAAAGGTGTGACAACATGAAACCCAAGCGTGAGCACAGTGACAGGAATAGCAGGCAAGACAGTTGAAACCCTCCAAGAAGCATTTCCAAAGGAGCTTAAAACATTGGCTCTTGCAACTGACAAGCCAATTCCAACAAGTGTGGAGATTGAGCAAAGCATGAGGATACAAAGAAGTCTGTTGGCGGAATCAATTACTGAAAACGGGAAGAGGCAAATCACTAGCCCAGATGCAAAGGGGAAGATTGCATGAGCCAAGAAAAAGTTCAAGCCAGGAAACCATTGCGAGAACAGTGAGCCAATCCCCGAAACACAAGCCACCATTAAAGAGAAGCTAAGGCTAGCATAGATTACAGACACTAGAATACCAAATTGGGATCCAAATGCCTTAGTTACCAGCCCAGTAAAGCTGACCTCGTCAACTCCATCTTCTTCCATGGCGGCAAAACTAAGCTCAGCAACAAGTAATATTGAGGAAATGACATAGACCCATGAGAGAAGAATGGCTATTGTAGAAGGCAATGGCCCTGATTTTATAGTTGCAGAAGGTAAACCCAACATTCCTGGCCCCACAGCGGTTCCAATTATCAAACTAACCGCTGCCCAGAAACTCTTACTTTGTTCTTTATCAGAGTCAACTTCAATCATTTGTTCAGAGCCTTGACCCAGAGCCAATGCCCTGGATTTTGATATGGGTGTCAACCCAAATTGGTGCAGGGAAATGGGTTTTGTTGTGATTGGAGCTGAGATTCTAGATGAAGATTTGGATGGGGTTAGATTGGAAAATGTGAATGGAGGATTAGGGTTTGGAAGATGGGAGGTGGGTGTCAATGGGGAGTAGTACCTGGATATTTGGAGATTAGAAATCATTTTCGGCATCATGGTCATGAGAAGCAAAGTGATGGAATATGGGGATGAAGGAGTTTGGTGTAGAAGGAAGAATCTCCAACCTGAATATTGTGAGAAAGGATTGTTTTGTCAGGGAATCTGAACAGAGAGGAACACGTCGAAGTGATGGGCCATGGCGGCTTGACAATTCATGTCAGACCCTTTTTATTTGGTTGGTATTATACGAGACCGGTGTGGATTCGTATTGGAAACCCTTGTTGGTCAAGGGGGTGAGACGCACCTGATGTGGGTTTGGCTCGATAAACGCAATTGGTAGTCGCGGAGGGAGAAGAACGAACGATAAAATCAAAGCAAAAGATAATTTATTGATTCATTGGTTTATTCCCTCTTCCATAAAACCAATACATCAGTATATATAATAAAATTCTAACCCTAATAGCTAACAAGATGAGATACTAAAAAGATATTCTTACTAAAAAATTAAAACTAACCTAAATAAAAAGAAACCACAATATTCTAATTAAGACTAATATAACTTAATTATGTAATATAATAAATAGCATATCAATAGCGTATCATGGTATTCATGGTAGAGACCCTAAGCAGCTACGCCGCTACGGGATACAGGTAGACTAGAGGTGGGTTCGGTTCCGGAACCGGCGGTTCCGGTTCCTCGGAACCCTGGAACCCGCGGGACCGGAACCGGGAACCCCTCGGTTCCTCGGTTCGGTTCCGGTTTTTTCCGGTTCCGAGGCGGTTTCGGTTCCGGTTCGGTTCCGAACCTTAAAAAATTAAAAAAAATAAATTAAAATAGCAAAACCGAGATCGCAGTTCCCCATTTTCACGCTATATCTCTTTTTTTAAGGGGATGGAACCGGCGGTTCCGGTCCGGTTCCGGTTCCGGAACCGCCGGTTCTCCGGTTCCAAGGAACGTGGAACCGGGACCGAAACTGGCCAACCCCCGGTTCCCATTCGATTCCGATTCCGGTTCCAGAACCGCCGATTAGTTTCCGATTCGGTTCTCCGGTTCCTTGGAACCGAACCCACCACTAGATACCGGCATTCAAACATTGAAAAATAGTAGTAAAAATTTACTTGTTGACTTCGACAAGACTAAAAAAGATGTATAGTACTGTATATATTATAGACGTGCTTACTTGGAAACATTGATATGATATACTGTAGTTGTTATTAATTAAATACTCTGTATAGTATTCTGTATTAATTAAATATTATAGACGGGCTCGTTTGGTATCGATATCAGATATCAGTATCGCGTATCGGTATCTAATATGGGATATCATTCTTATCTCAGGGCTCGTTTGGTATCGATATCATATATCGGTATCGGGTATCGGTATCGGTATCGGATATCGATATCGGTATCGGTATCGGATATGGGATATCATTCATATCTCATATCCCTCATACCTCTTTTATTTGGGGTATATCAAATATCATGTAAAATGGCTTATTTTGATATCAAGTATATGGCTCGATATCCATATACTCCCATACCAAACACTAGATATGGCCTGATACCGATATCTAAATCCATATACTCCCATACCAAACACGAGATATGACCCGATACCGATATCTGATATCAGGATATCAATACCAAACGGGCCCTCATATCTCTCATACCTCTTTTATTTGGGGTATATCAAATATCATGCATTTGGCCTTCTTTTGATATCAAGATATGACCCGATATCCATATACTCCCGTACCAAACACAAGATATGGCCCGATACCGATATCTAAATCCATATACTCACATACCAAACACAAAATATGGTCCGATACCGATATCTAAATCCATATACTCCCATACCAAACACAAAATATGGTCCGATACCGATATCTAAATCCATATACTCCCATACCAAACACAAAATATGGTCCGATACCGATATCTGATATCAGTATATCAATACCAAAACGGCCCTAATATCTATTTAGACCCAATTATTATCTACTCCAAATTACAGCTCTTAATTCTTATGCACGGGCGAATCTAGAATATCAATAGACCATGAACCATAGAAATATGTTTGAGCAATTTGCAATTGTAGAATTATGCATAATCCATGCGTTTGATTTTCTTAATTTGACCTTACAAATAGAGAGAAGACATCCTCTTTGCTTCACAAATCGATCACAAACAAACGAAATAATCAATAAACTAATCCATTGTCATATTATTACATTCATGATACATAAATTTGTTTCAATGATTATTTATATTACATAAAATATACAAGTTACAAAGCTTTATTAAAGCAATTTTATTGCCAACTAGCTGGATATACTTATTCTTCAGCCCTCACAAGTAAATCAGATGAAGATGAAGAACCAGAAGAAGAAGAAGATGAAGAAGAATTAGAAGCATGCTTGAAAACCACAAGAGCACCAATAGCCACCATAGCCACAACTGCAACTCCAACACCCACAACTATCTTCTTAGCAACCTTAAATCCCCCAAACCTTACCTTATCATCATCACCATCATCCTTGTACTCAATCCCACATTTCCCCAACACATTCTCAAGAACCGAGCAATCGGGTTCTCTCCTATAACCACCACCACCACCACCACCACCACCAATTTTACTAGTAGCGGCTTTCTTCTCTGGCACCAATGACGTTGTTTGATCTTGTCTAGGTGGCTCCGACATTAACGGAGGATTAATGCAAGTACTTGTAATGGGAGATAATTGCCTTGGGAAGGTGATGGTGAGGTTGCCATTAGAAATCTTTGCGTGAATGTCTTCGATGTTGCAGCCCTCGGGAACCCTAGTTTCCTTGTAGAAACGTTGCTTACTAATGATCTGGTGATCTTTTGATTCCTCAAGGGCTCTTTCTCCACTGATTTTTAGGACACCGGAGGAGTTCACTTGCACTTTTAGATGCTCTTTCTTGAACTCTGCAAGGAAATTAAGGCTTAATTATACTATATTAATATGTTAATTGGTTATTTGGTTGATTAAACACAAAATCATATATGCATGGACAAATATTGCATTTAATTTTGTAAATATACAAACTAAAACTTTGTAAGTAGGTTCTCATGCATAATAGTTTAC
The DNA here is from genome assembly GCA_964016875.1 of Fallopia convolvulus. NCBI lineage: Eukaryota > Viridiplantae > Streptophyta > Magnoliopsida > Caryophyllales > Polygonaceae > Fallopia > Fallopia convolvulus. The sequence continues at coordinate 33,739,026 of OZ024733.1, forward strand.
ATACCTGGAACGTACACGATGAGCAAGTCTTCACCTCTCTTCCATTCGCACAAGGGTTCGAAATCAAGGTAAAGTGGTGTAACAGCTACATTGGTCGAAACTGATCCTGGCTTCATAATTGCAAATGTACTTGTTTCTTAATTTTGCACAGAAAAATGATCTTGACTTGGGTATTATGTGAAGAAAAGCTCTGATTTTATAGCTTCAGGTGCATGATATAATTGAGAGAATCTTCATACGTAAATATGTTTTTTTTGGAAGAACTAGAACTAAGGTATTCCTCTCTGGAAAATAATTATTTTCTTTACGTTGAAGTTGATATTTGCTTTGGATTAGGCACAAGGGTACGTATGAATGAATGCCCTTGCATACACATTATTAGGTGGGTACCACTTTCCACAATTAATATATATTCCCCTCTTTTTCTTCTCGGGGTGTCTTTTCTATCTTGTATGGCTAAATCACTGTATAAACTAATTAATTAAAATTCCAAGGTGATTATATTGAAGAGTAGAGTTTTGGTGTTATATATTCTTAGGATGAATTAATTAAATAGTGAAAAAAAAGAGCCTAATTAGGTGGATATTAAGGAGTGTGTGAAAATTAGCAAAATAGTAAAATTCTTCATCACCCACCCCCACCCCACTCCCACCGAGTTGACTCGGTCGTTGACCGACCGTTGACCGGCGTTGACCATCATCACAATCATCACTATCATCATTTTCAAAACCGTCATCACAATTTTTCACCATCATCACAATTTATTTCATTGTCATCACAATTTTTTGATGATAAAAAATGTAATGAAAGGTAAAAAAGTGTAATCAAAATGTCTTGATGACATTTTTTGATGACAAAAAGTATCATTAAAGGCATTCAACCACATAAAAAACTGTCATCTCCCGTCATCATAATTTTTTTCACTGTCATCACAATTTTTTATGACAAAAAAGTGTAATAAAAGGTAAAAAGTGTCATCAAAATGTCTTAATGACACTTTTTGATGACAAAAAGTATCATCAAAGGCATTCAACCATATAAAAACAACCGTCATCAACTGTCATCACTTGTACTCGTTACTTGATGACGGTTTGATTGTCATCAACTATCATCTCTACTTGATGACGGTTCGATTAATTTGTCATCAAAAGGGCTTTGATGACAAACAAGCGTCATCAAGTGTCATCAAACTGTCATCACTTAAGCTTCATCAAATATGTGTCATCACTATCATCAATGTCATCACTTATTTGATGATGGTTTGATTGTCATCAACTATCATCACAAATGTCATCTCTACTTGATGACGGTTCGATTGTCATTAATCGTCATCACTATTTGATGACGGTTCGATATTGTCATCAATTATCATCGCTACTTGATGACGGTTTGATTCCTGTCAACTGTCATCACTTCTTGATGACGATTTGACTGATTTATTTGTCATCAAAAGGGCCTTGATGACAAACAAGCGTCATCAAACTGTCATCACTTAAGCGTCATCAAATATGTGTCATCACTATCATCACTGTCATCACTACTTGAATGGTTTGATTGTCATCAACTATTTGATGATGGTTCGATTGTCTTCAATTATCATCCCTAATTGATAACGGTTCGATTAATTTGTCATCAAAAGAGCCTTGATGACAATGGTCTTGAAGACAAACAACCGTCATCAAGTGTCATCACTCAAAGTTTGTTTGTTTTTATCATCATCACAATAAATAGTTGTCATCAAATCTCATCACCACATAAAAATTGTTGTCATCACCGCATAAAAAACAATTGTCATCACAAATAAAAAAAATAAAGTTGTCATCAAATATTTATAATCACGTTTAATTTTTTAGTATCATCAAATATCATCACGTTTAATTTTTCAGTGTCATCACATATAATTTTTAGTATCATTATTCAAAGTGTCATCAAATATGTGTCATCACGTACGAACTTTTCATAAATTGTCATCACTTTTCATAATTTTTTTGGCATGAAAAATTATCACTTGTCATCCCTAAATATGTGTCATGACTATCATCACCGTCATCAAGTAATGATGACGGATCGATTCTCATCCAAAGATTTGTGAGAGTATTCACACACTTTTCATATAAAGATGACTATAAAGATTATCTTTAGGGTATGATCGTAACTGATCTCCTTTATAAGATTTTCTTCTTATATTCTGGTTATGAAACGTTTGAAACATGCTTAAAGGTTTGAAACCTACTCAAAGGTTGAATCTGTTATTAATAGAATAAATATACAAGCAACACCAATATAGATACAATAAAGTTGCCAAACAAGCTGAAAGTGTTTATTTTCTTTTGAAACATAGCACTCATTGTAGGATATCTATCTTCCCTATATTCAGGTTCAGAATAAATTTCATAAGATACACTAGCTAATTTCAAATACATCAACATGTGCACTCTTTAGTTTGAAGTACAAATCTCAATAACATCATTGAAACAAGAACATCATCGAGGAACAAGAAATTGCTGGTTCGACCTCAACTATGGCATACTCTGCAAACAGAGAAGCCAACTCATCAGCTTCAAAGCTCGCTTGCAAGTTGCTCGTGTAAAGTTCACGAGCTTGTTGTAGAATCTGAACCACAGCTCCCTCTCCCTTAGTTCTCCCTCATAATCGAGGAAAAAACTAAAGAAGAGATAAGAAATTGAAGATGGCAGAAAAGTTGCTATCATCAATGCCATTTGTACCAGTTTGTTGCCTCAAATTCTGGGAACCAACATTGACATTGTTCCTGAAGGAAAAACTATAGGTTCATTCTTCTAGGATACAACAATTGAAAAAGAGTTTTTATACTTTTGAATGTTCTTGTTGAATGGTGTCACACATATTCTCCAGACTCCAAGATATAGCTAGAAAACTATTTGAGCTCCTCGTGATAAAAGGAATCTCCAAAATATAGCAAATCATTGCTTGTAGTATACTAGTATGGATTCATCTCCACAAGCCATGGCTTGGAGTATACTAGTATGGATTACATATACATACATATTTTTCTAGTAGTACATTAAAGAAATCAAACTAACTTTTTTGTACTGATCAACATAGGAAGTCAAGCACATTAAAGAAATCAAACTAACTTTTTTGTACTCAGCATAGGAAGTCAAGCAGTACTTTCATCATAATTTTACCATTCCTTTAAGTAGAGAAGTTTAATTGGACATGTTCTTGTACCAAGGATGGAATTTGCATAATAACTAAAATATCAATTTCTAGTTTAAGGAAGTCAAACAGTACCTGGCCAGTGATGTAGCTGGCAGCAGGGTTGAGTGAAAGAAATTCCATCAATCCAGTCAAGGGAATATAATAAGAATTGGTCACATAAGCCAAAGAGAGAGGATTTCACATGAGTAACAAAGACAACCCAGGTGCAATTTCAGATGGCTTTAAGACCACATCGTTTCCAGCTGATATTGCTCCAATAATAGGATCAAGGGACAACACTGAATAGAGAATTTCACATGTACCAAAAAAATGTCAAACATTGAATTCAATCAAATACAATGGAATCCAGTCAAATACAATGGATAAAAGGATAGGTTAAAAATCTGTTGAATGAATCTTAGAACGTCTTTATTTACCAAATGGAAAGTTCCAAGTAGAGATAACCAGCACAACGCTGAATCTGATACTATTTCCGCGGATGACGGGAATGTGAGCAGCGTTATTTTAACCTGCAACAAGGAGAAGGGAGAAGAAGATTAAATGCATATGAAATATGAAGGATTGACCACAAATTTGAAGAACATGCGTATCCAATTTTGTCAGATAATGCCTTTTCTGGCTTCATCCACTGCTTCAATTCCTTAATAGCATGTTCGTAGTTATTCTTCAACAACACCATCTGTTTTGGTAAAAAGAAATTGATTAACACAGATCGAAATTGAGCATAATCAAATTCAAACAGCCTGTAGGATCTAAAATCGAATGATTGAGTTGGATAAACAGACCTAGTAAAGGACGCTTTCATATACAGGTTTGTTGAGATCCAAGTCTTCTCTTTTCCAAACAAATTTGTCCTTCTAGGAACAGAACTATTCCGAGGAGAAAATTTCCCCTTGCGTGTGGCATCAAAAATATGATATTTGCTCTTCGGTTGCCAATCTTTCTCTCCGTTGCGTGCTTCAATGAACCCTAGATCTTGTAACGACGGACGAGGAGGAGAGATTCGCCGTGAGCGCCGATCTGCTCAACCACCCAATCTTCGTCCAACTTCTCAATCGCTTGACTCAGGAGTACCTTCGCCATGTTACCGAGATTCATCCCCATGGAGATGGTCCGATCGCAATGGTAGTGCTCGAACCCCTCCACCCTGAGAAGAAGAGCCACCAGCGCGACGTGGCTGGAATCCATGGCCTGGAGAGAGAAGCCAGTGGCCGAGCGAACTTCGGGAATTACGGACTCGGGAGAAAGAATGAGGTGAGAGAAAATAAAGGACCTTTTATACTTAACAAAAAACTAAAAAAAAATTCCAATTACAAGCGGCTAATTAGGTCCATAATTTTTGCCCTTTTACCTAATTCTTTCTATATTCTTATAATGTATAATGAGAACAAATATGGACCATTAGATTAGAAAAATGGATTGTGGAGATTAAATTATGTTCGTTTGGGGGAAAAAGGATAATATGATGCGGTGGCATATATTGTAATTTTGCTAATTTTTTAATTCAGGGACAAAAAAGCCCCCACAAAAATTAATATGCCCAAATTCAATGAAATCTCATTCCCTTTATCTCTCTCTATCACGAACGAAGGACGACCAAAAACACCGAATAGCGCTTGCTCGATCGATTCCGCCTTCTTCTTTCTCTACTCTCGCTCGATTTCAATCGAGTAATGCTTCAAATCAACAATGGTAAAAGCAATTGATGAAGGTATGAACCAATTTTTCTTTTCTAGGGTTTAGAGTTTCGATTGTAGCTTCATTGTTTTGAACGAAGGTATTTTCATTTGCTATACTTGAAATTTGAATGTTTATGTTTGATTTCACTTGAATGGAGAATTCGTTTCAAAAATTGGAACAAGTTGATTGAGTTGGATAAGTTTTTTCCGTTGTGTTGAAGGACTGTTAGATTTGTATACAAGTTACTCTTTGTTTGTTAGATTTGCGCTAAGCAAGTTGATACAATCATCAGCCAAGTTAATACTTTTGGCTTTTCTTTATTTGGTTGTTAGATTTGTTTTCCATTGTAATAGCCAATTAGTAATCTAGCTATTAGAGGGGTTGCTTTGTGGGATTCAAAGACAATAGAGGGGTTTCTTTTTCGGGTTTGCATGCTGAAATGTGATTCCAAGTATTAGGAGAGTGCCAAATAATTGGTTAGTTAATAATTTTGTACATTAAGGTTCAAAGTAAGTGGACTTACGGTTCATTGATTGTGTTCTATTTACTTAGTGTTACCATGAGTGACATCTTACTCCATATGCCTCTTCTTCTCAAAGCTTGTTGGCTACACATTTATCTACTGGTTACCATTCTACATTAGACACACATGTATACACAATTCCACCAAGCTTTCTTCAATTTCATCTTATTGATGATGATGATTGACTTAATTTTTTTTTTCTATGCGTGAATGAAGTTGTTGTTGGTGTGCACTTCTCACACATGACAACTGAGATGCTATCAACAATCTTAGACATTGGATGTGTTTTTGGAGGTATACTTATTGGATTGATCTCTAACATGATTGAAGCTAAAGTTGTAACTTCCATCTTGTTCTTTTCACTATCAATCTTTGCAATCATATTGTACAACATCATTTCAATGCTCATGAACATTCTCTTATTGTTTATATACGAGACACTTGTGAACGTGCCTTATGCACTTATAACAATTGTTGTTTCATCTGAAATTGGATTGAACAATGCAGCTGGAGGCAACTCTCGATCGTGCCTTGGCCACTGTTGTTGCAATTATTGATGGAACCAGTTCGGTTGGGGCAATGATAAGCATCGTTTGGAAATTTATTTGATACCCTATTAGCTCAAATGGTAGAGCAATGTGCATGTGCACATAGATGTGAGTTCAAATCTCACATAGGCTAATTCTATATACGATTTATATATTTTGGTTCATTATAACTCTTCTTTTGGTTCATGATTTTGAAAGCTCGGGTTCATAATGGTTCATCTTAAAGTTCATGGCTTTTAAGTAATATTAGTTGTAATTTTGGTTCATGACATTTGTTCTTTTGGTTCATAGTACATTAAAGGTTAGTTCATCTTACAGTCCATATCTTTTAAGTCATACTAGTTGTAATTTTTGTTCATGACATTTGTTCATTTGGTTCATAGTACATTAAGGTTTGGTTCATGCGTTTTTATCGTAATTGTTATTTCAATTTATACTTGTAGGTTGATTGAATACTAACTATGATTTTAAATTATATTGTTATTACAATAGTTAATTGGAAGCAATGGAAATCACTATATGTCCTACACAAATGGAAAGGGTCCATTTTGAGAAAACAATGTAAAAGATTGATCATTGATTGCTTGTTGCCTATGGTGCATTTTGTTGAATGCATAACCTCATTTTGCTCAATGGATTAAACGCTTTTTCAATGACGTTACATGTTCCAACATTTCATTATCTAATCTCACTGACAAATAGCATAAAATTATGTATCACGTTAACTTAAATTGTGTATTTTATAGAGATGGGTAAAAACATTTTAGAATTTGAAATATGTTTTACAAGTATTAATTATGCAGTTCATAGTATTCAATATAAAGGTTCATAGTGTTCAATATGAAAGTTCATGAATTTTAAATAATTAGTTCATTACAGAAAATGCATAAAATTTGTAAGGAAGGCAGACAGCTCATTGGGTTCGACATGAAGTCTAAAACAATCTTAAAAGCAATTACAATGTAGCAAAGTGATTTTTCAAACACAAAATAACATAAAAAACAAACAACTTAATCCTCAAAACACATAACAAATACTAATTAAAAGACAAATAAAGAACTGGAATTTCAATGTGTAATCTTGGAATGAAATAAGAACAATCTTGTGATAAGTGAAGAATGTAGGTGTCACTAGTTTCATCATGATCATCCAATGGAACTCCATCAACATTCTCATCATTATTAAGACCCTTCAATGAAGCTCCATCAATACTAACATCATTATCTGAATGAGACGAGTTAGAATGATCGGAACTTGATGAACAACTTACAAATAAAAAATGGAAAAAGATAAGCTAATTTATAAGCAACATGGAACACATAATGGGCAATAAAAATGTGAAAAAATGTTTTTCTTTTGGTTCACAAATATTGTCATTACGGTTCATAATATTACACTATAAGGTTCATTGAAAATCACAATGTTGTTCATGTAAATAACAAAAAGGGAATTCACTAAAGGGTTTACGGTTTATCAACAAAATCCAGCCCATGAATGTGCAACAAATAACTAATAGCCATAAGTTCATCCAACATTCAAGCAATCAACCAAGATTTTGGGTTTGTAGGGGAAAAAAAGGTTTAGCTATTTTATCAAACACTTGGTGGGCAATCAAACAAGTATACAAAATCAACTTCTATTTCTAATTAAATCCTTTAAATTGCAATGCAAAGAAATTAAATTTGTATTTTGCAATATCTATCAATTCTATGGCTCTTTTCATCAAAATCCATGAACAAAGATGAAAAATCATACATAAATCCATCTATTACCTCTTAGACCAAGGTTGCAACTACAATAAGGCATCTTCTTCATTCCAGCTATTACCTCTTAGACCTATTAGACACAACCAATCTTGTGGTTGCTCATTTTCCTTTTTTTGATACACAAATTAGAACTTAAAAAACATAGATGTCAGTTGCACAATTATGCCTTAATATTCTCCACCCAAAGCAAGTATCATCCGCCTCAGCCAAATAGATATCAAGCTAAAGTAAGTTTGCAACTCACTATTTTTGACGAAGTATAAACACAATCCCATTAAATTCCTTATATGCTATAAAAAAACATCATGTTGTAGAAGAACACTTATTAGAAAAACAAAAAATGCACTACATTTCGAACCTAGAAAGGAGATTGTCAAACCCTTAGGGGTTGTTTGTTTCTATACCTAAGGTATAAGGAATCGGGTTAGGTATGGCCTATCCCCATTTTGGTGTTTGGTATGCAACAAGGTTTGGGTATCGCTCATTCCCATTCCCTCAAAATACACACAAACTCATACCTTCTCTTTGAGGTGGGTATGACTCATTCCTATTCCAACCCGATTCCCCATTCCAACCCGATTCCGGGTATAGAAACAAACAAGCCCTAAATTTCATTTAGGTTGAACAAGAAAATTGACTCACTGATCCCCATCCTATCCATCTCTTCTATCCATTAAATGATGAAATTTACCAATTCAATAGAGATCTAACCAAGTTAATAGAAGTTTTTTCACAACTAATTAAACAACACAAAAACCTGAAACATGAGACATAGATACTTACTTTCTAAAAACAGGAGGCATCTTATTCGTGAGTGTTCCATCAACGATCCTACAATCATATTACTTAGAGCTCGGCCTGAAATGACGCCGAATCAATCGAGATCGTAGTGAGAAGTGAGAGAGAATGGAGGGGGTTATTCAATGAAGAAGAAGGTGATTTCAACAAATTTGAAACGACCAAACCGAATTTCCTAGTGGTGACGGATGATATTGGAACACCAGGGTGTTGATCAAATCGAGAAACGCTTGTCGGCAAGATGAGGGTGAAGAGGCAATTTGGAAAAAGCAACAAAGGAGAGAAATCGAGAGAAAGAACAAATTCTAATATGAGATGCCTAAAGACAAATATACCCTTGTGTTTTAAAAAAATCCAGTAAGAAGTGCGCTTCATCATGACCGTCGATTTCTCAGATCCAATGTATCACATTTGTTCTCATTTTACACTTTAAGACTTATTCTCACTTGATCCCCATTCTTATATTGAAACCATTATTACGAGTCCATTTCCATAAAATCTTTCTGATGACTTTTCTCTCAAAGGACCAATACTATTTTGATTTTTCGCCTTCCAAGAGACTGTTATTTTTGATCAAAATCACACTTGACAAAGGTTTTTTTTGGTGGAAGGAGAGGCAGTACTCTCCGGTCGGCCCCTCAAGGGAGCATTTTATTAATAAGAAAAAGGGCTAAGTAGTTAGCAAACGGGGGATAGCCCGACCCCTAACATCATCAGACAATAAAGAAATAACACCCTTTGCGGGTCAAGCATTACATGCAATCCTAGAATAAACGAAAAAGCTAAAGAAGCAAGAGAGTCAACAACACATTTTGCTTCTCTATAAATATGATGGATCTGGACAATCCAGTTCCTACGAATCAAGTCTTGGCATTGAGCAACCAAGCTAAATAAGGGGTGGTAACGATCCACGGGTTTATTTAGAAATAAACACACAATTTGTGAGTCTATTTCTAAACAAACCCTCCTGTATCCCCGTTCCCAGGAAAGACGAAGTCCTTGTAGTGCACCCCATAATTCGGCCATAGGAATTGTGCATATACCAATGTAATAAACAAAACCAACCTGCCATCGACCGTCGTTGTCCCGTATGACTCCCCCGCAGCCGCTGTATCATCACTACGAACAGAGCCATCCGAGTTGATCTTGACCCATGATTATTTCTGGCGATTTAGACCATAAAATATAATGCTCCTCTCTTCGTCCTGTAGTGATGCCAACTTGGTCCAATGACATTGCTCTAGCCCTTTTGCCAGCTTTCTCCAACACCCAGTTGACACAATTGCCTGAAAAAGGGTGTTTTTAAAAACATTTTGGTTACGCCACTTCCAAATCCACCAAATAGCGGTAGCAAAAATGCAATTCCAATCACCACCACTGCTATATTTTTTAACACAAGAAAGATTAGAACAAATCCAAAAGGCGAAATTAGACTCGAAAAAAGCTTCCCTTGCAAGAGGAGGGTGAAGATCATCCCAAATACGCTTTGTGGTATCACAATCGCGTAAAAGGTGGATCAGCGACTCCTCCTCAGTAGAACATATTGAACACATAGCATCCTCCGCAAGATGGCGTCGAACTCGTTCTTGATTGATGAGAATAACTCCCTTAATAACCAACCAAGAAAAAATTCTAACACGCTCAGGAACCGAGAGAGACCAAATGAATTTATAAACTATTCAATCAGTTCCAAGCAAAGCACGAGCAGGTCCCACAACTTCGTATGCCCCACGAATAGAATATTGACCTGATGGAGAATTTTTCCAAGTCAACACATCAATAGCTTCCTCACGCTCAATAACAGCAATAGAAGCCAGCTTCAACAATGAGTTAGGAGGTAGCAAATTGCAGAGAATTTCCCACTTCCATCCAACGCCAGGAGACCAATAATCATCCACAACAGACTGGTGCCATTCAATTTGGATAGGAGCAGTAACCAAATCAAGTAAGTAGTCGTCATGAAGCAAGGATTCGAGCCAAAAGCGAACCACTCGACCATTGCCAACACACCACTTGGAGCCGGGCATCACAACTTGAGTAACCCCTGTCACAATGCTAGACCAAACATAAGATTTCGGCATAGAAGTTGAACCAGAAGGGCGAATATATTTACCCCGAAGAACATCAACCCATAACTTATTTGATTCCGTCAAAAACCACCAACTCAATTTACCCACAAGAGCCAAATTAAGTTCACACATAGCTCTAATGCCTAGACCACCACAATCTCTTGGTTTAGTCACCTCCTCCCAATTGACAAGATGGATCCGGCGACGTCCGTCATTTCCACCCCAAATAAAATTGCGGGTGATGGCATCAATTTTCGAACAAACTTCCTTAGGCAAGATGACAGTAGGCATTGTGTACACATGCAATGAAGATAAGACCGATCTAGCAAGAGTAACTCAACATGCAAGGCTAAGAAAACGGCCCTGCCACCCCAGGAGACGTTGTGTAATTTTCTCTAATAAAGGTGCAAAAGTATTTGCTTTTACTTGATCATGAAACATCGACATTCCAAGGTATTTGCCCATATCATGTGTAATAGTAAAACCACATTCCTCCTTAATTCTTTGCGCTAAGCTATTGTGCACATTAGGCGAGAAGAAGAGCTTAGATTTCGCAATGCTAACCTTTTGTCCTGAAGAAGAGAAAAAAAGGTCCAAGCAAGACTGTATAATCTGAATCTGGTGAACCGAGGCCTCAACAAAGAGCATTATATCATCAGCAAACAATATATGAGAAATACTCGGACCCCCACGTGAAAGAGAAATAGGATTCCAGCATTTTTCAACAATGGCCCGGGAAATAATCTGACTCAGTCTCTCGATATAGAGTACAAATAAATAAGGCGAAATTGGGTCACCCTGACGCACACCATGAGAAGGAGTAAAACCAGAAGTAACCTCTCCATTCCAAAGCAACCGGAAAGAAGTAGAATGAAGGCAAGTTCGAATCCAATTGACCCAAACTGTCGAAAAACCAGCATCCATCAAGGTATCTTCAATGAAATACCATCTAAGCCGATCATAAGCCTTTTCTAACTCAATTTTCAGAAGCATCCACCCTTTCACTCCTTTCTTGCGTTTGAAAGAATGCATGACTTCTTGGGCGAGGACAATATTATCAGTAATCAACCGACCATGCAAGAAACTTCCCTGCATAGGGCCAATCAAACGCGGAAGGACTTGCTGCATGCGATTGACCACAACCTTAGTAATGACTTTGTAGAGAACATTACAAAGGCTGATAGAGCGAAACTGGCTAATCAATTCAGTCTCATCTACTTTAGCAAGCAGAACAATCAAAGTATCATTCAAATCATCCGGCAAAATAGAAGATGGAAGAAATCACGTATGGAATTTAGAAGCGAGGAACCAACAGTCTGCCAGCATTTTTGGAAAAAAATAGGCGGAAAGCCATCAACTCCCAGAGCTTTTAACAAGCCCATCATTTTCAACGCTCTAAAGAATTCCTCATCGGTCACAGGAGAGTCCAAATGCTCCCAGGTTTCGATTTCCAACCTTGGAAAACTTCCTCTATTGCACAGAATAGGAGTCCGTTCAGAGTCGGGCAACGTGTACAATTGACAAAAAAAAAAATTGCACTGCGTAAGCTTCAAGAGAATCATTATCCGTAATCCAATGGCCATCATTATCCCGTAACATTTCCACCCGATTCCTCCGTCGTCTAATGATGGTAGATGCATGAAAGAATCGTGTATTACGGTCCCCTGATTTTAACCAATCTATCCGAGACTTCTAAAGCCAGAGTAACTCTTCACGCTCCATTGTTACCTCGAGCTCCTTCTTGAGTTCAGTTTCAGCTTGCAAGAGAGAATCAGAAGGCCCAAGGGAAAGATGATGCTGAATATCATCAAGCTTCGACATCAAGATTTGCTTCGTAGAGTGAATATTACTAAAAACTGACCGGTTCCATTCAATCAATTTATCTTTCAAGTCCTCAACAACAACAATAGTACCCATCTCCCTTTTCCAAGAGGCATCAATGAAAGTCAAAAAATCCGCGTTTGTCAACCACGCCGCTTCAAAGCGAAACGGGCGCCTCCTCCTATTATTCTTCATTTCAGGCTCAAGCGAAAGCAAAAGAGGTGCGTGATCAGACGAGAGTTTAGGGAGATGTCTCACCAAAGCTTCAAGCCATAAAAGGCGTCCCGCTATATTAGAGAACACCCGATCCAAGCGATTTTCAACCAAAGGGAGGGAGGGAGGGAGGAGGAGCATAAACAGGAATAACATGAAATCTGTTCAAACTACTAGTGACCACAACGTGAATAAAATCAGTATGCAGATTGACAACTTTTAGATTGACCCGTTCTTTGTTCCAAAGGAACCACACACGATCCTCCATTCTAACGCTTCAATACGAATGCACTCCTTGAGAATAAGCTGATCACAAACCTCCTGAGGTTGTTGACCAGAGATTCTCAGTTCAAAGATTGTCATAACATCAACTTTGTGACGACGAATCATATATCTCGCCGCACGACGGAAGTTGGGTTTCCCGGCTCGAGAACAGTTCCAAAAAAGGCAATTCATTAATAACCGGAGGAATTAGCGAGCACTACAAACCCGGACGGTTGAGATTGTGAGACCAGGGATGTCACCCCCTGATCCGTCATAGGTCTATCATTACCACAGTTGGCGTTCACCATCGAATTACCATCCTACTGAATCGTAACTTGCACATCCATACTAGTAGTCTAAGTTTTACTTCCACCTGTAATAGACTTGTCCAAACCTGACGTGGAGAATTCAATATCAGGCGTGTCAGTCGTTCTTGGCCTTTTGCCCACCGTACTTTTAAACTGAGGTGGTCTGAAATCCAGCGAAGGAAACTCATTTTGCTTGCCTTTCTTCTTATCATTCTTCCGCTGCGCTTTGGACTTAGGTGTGGGATTCATAATGGTGTTTGATTTCCCAGTCGAACTAGGCTAAGCATTAAATTATGGAGAGACGTGAGATCCTGCATTCTTATTAGCATTCGTTTGTGTCTTCCTTTCAGACGCATGAGCCTGATCTTTTTTCGGATCCTGGGACATAACCTGAGGATGATCCTGCTTCTCAGCTTTTTTAGACGATTCTGCTATAGCAGGGGAGCGATTATTCTCATGCTTTGAGGCACTCCCACCAGCAGGAGATGACACTTTTCCACGCCGCCGCCGTTGAATCACCGTCCATGGGCTATAACGAGGGTCATTATCCGCAGGGCCAGGGGTTGGTGCCGAAGGGGGTTCAACAACAACTTGACTCGAAGCAGCCTCATTAGGGTTTATCACTAAAACTTGATTAAGAGGGCATTTAATTTCTTGAAGTCCATACTTGCTACATTTAATGCAAATAACATGCAGACCTTTGTATTCAACATGGAACTTGTGATGGCCCCTTTCAACGGCTTTGTGATATCTACTTCAACACAAACCCTAGCGAACTGGCATCGATTAGAGTACAACGTATCTTGTCTACCCTAATTGGTTTGCCAATACCAACGGCTAGGGTCATCAACATTTTTTCCTCATAGAGGATCATAGGCAGTCTAGAAAGACGAACCCAAGTCGGAGTAGTCGTGATCTTATCCGTAAAAGGGTTAAACTCCGGGCTCCAAGGTCGGATAATCAGATAATTTCAAAAAACCATCCAAGGGCCGCCCATGAGAGCTTTCAAGTAGTCCTCTTCATTGGAGAACTTCACCACATAATAGCCATTCGGGAGGTCCGCCACATACATCTTTTCGTTACGGCTCCACATCTCCCTGAATTTCCGATCCATGACAACATGCAAAACCAAGTTGCATAAGGGTTTCACAATCAAGGACGACTCCCAAACCATTGCATGAGCCTGGAAGACTTCAGTTTCAACCTGGAAGACAGGATCTCCGTCCTCTCCATCAAGATACGATATCGCCACTTTCCCTTTCAAAAACTCGTCCGAAAGCGCCATTCTTTCCTCATCATCATCACCCCTAACAAGGTCATGCCAAGATTTCACCGGAGGCTTAAGCCCTAGTGTGGTATCCTGGGAAGTAGTTTCAAATCTCTGGCCATCAACCTGCATTGTCTCCCCCACCGGAGCAAGAGTCGATGCCACAAAAGGGTCAGCTGAGGAGTCCCCCATACAAAACGAGCAAGAAACCCTAGTCGCTGAAAATCGTAAAATATCGCGTGTGAGGCACGTCCTTTTAACGAAATTATTATCTACAAAGGTTTCTTAACATGTGGTATATTTCGTATATATGCAAGCATGATCTTGCATATAAGAGATCTAAAAAAGGCACATAATATTTCAAAATGAATAATTTTGTGAAAATGCTCCTAACTTGTTACTTGTTAATGTATGTATGAATTAGTTTTTGTATACTTTTATCATGAAAAATGAGAAAATGGCAAACTGCAAGTTCAAACCTTCATATTTTTTAAAAGGTAAGGCTTAGGAGGTTCTTCTTTACGGAGGACGATCTAGATTATCCTTTCGGATGAAAACTTGAAGTTCTAAGTGATTTTTATCGACCATTACAATACAATCACTAACCATATAACTATATAAGAAATACAAAAAGCCTCAAACCCCACTACATTCTAGATGTGTTCAAGCCTCATATTAAAAGCCTCAAACCCCACTACATTCTAGATGTGTTCAAGCCTTCATATTAAAAGCTTCAAACCCCACTCCATTCTAGATGTGTTCAAGCCTTTATATTAGTTCTATCTTGGCAAGGAATTTCATGTTTATTTTCATCGTTAAATAATAAAATTATGAATGTCATTTCTATTAATTAAATTGTTCAAGTGCATATAGTGTTTAAGATGAGTAGTAGTAGGCTATAGTAATTATTAGATCAAGGAAATAGAAATTTAGTAGTATTAAAAGTGGAAAATGACTAAATTTACTATAGTAATATGTACGCAATATTTTAGCTTTTTTTAAAATGTAATATTTTAACTAAATGTACATGCTTATGTAAATGTGCACAACGGGGATGGAACCCTCGGAAAAGAGTGCCCTCACTTGAAAAGAGCTATTCAAAGAACTGACCTTGCCGACATGAGAAGTGATGGATGTTTCTTTTCTTGGACTAACAATCAGGATGGGGCTTATCGTAAGTATATCAAACTAGACAAGTTCGTGCACAACACTGTGTGGCTCAAACATTTCCCTCATTCTGTCGCCCACTTTGATGATATGAGAGAGTTTGATCACTCTCTTTGTATCGTGAATTTTGTGCCAACTCTTTCCTCTAAAGTTCCCTTTCGCTTTAGAAACATTTGGGTGTTGGATCTCGAGTTTCATAGTTTGGTCAAAGAAACCTGGAATCGAAGAATGTGTGATGTACTATGTTCCAAGTTGTTATGAAGCTTTGTATTCTGAAGGGTATTTTTCTATGTCTTAATAATGAAAAGTTCAGAGACATCAAAGGGTGCCTCTCTGATCTTAAATCTCAATTGCAACAAGTATAATCGAGAATTGATAGCGTCCCTTTCAATTGCGCCCTTATCCGGTCAGAGTGAGACATCCTATCAAAGTTGTAGCTCGCTGTTGAAGGGTTTCTTGAACAAATAAATTTATATTCAAGACCCCACTGAGTATAGCGGAGTCAGGTTCGTCCACGGGAATGAGATTAGGGCCAAAGATTAGTTGATAAACTAAGAAAAGCAAGAAAACACAAACAAAGCAAGGATTTGAGCATGACTTTGGGGGTCGAGATCGAAGCAAAATCACAAGTTTTAAATCAAATATAAAAGGCAATCCTAGGGCTAGGGCTACCACAACAACAACCATACATGCTTTTAACGAGAATTTACAACTATCATGCAATCTAGATCATAGAAAAGTCAACTGTCGCAAACAATTCAAGTTATTTAATCAACTGTCGCAAATTAAACAACTTTCTATCTATCTTTCAACCTAGGAATATCAACTGTCGCAAATAATCCTATTAGAACTAGTCAAAGCAATCAACTTTACACTTTCACTTTTAGGTTAATTGCAAGACATTGCCTCAACTTTCGCAAAGGATTTAAGCACAAGATAGATAGATATGATCTTCAAGCATTCAAGTCATGAATTCAAGTTTAGACATGCATGATTGTGTTGGGTTTTCACCCAACCCTAGAATCTAAAAAGACTACTCTCTCATGGAGAAAGAAGAAGAAGACATGATCATAGAAACAAACCGAAAATTCAAATAAAAACAAAGAGGTCTTACAAATTTCTCCAACTTGTCTTCCAAGTCTTCCCCTTAATCTCCTCCAAAGAACGAATTATAAAAATTAGAGAGAGTCCCCCTTTTTATAGAGGAAAAGGAGCCCTAATTAAACTAGGAAACAAGATAAAACTACTTCCTAAAATAAAAGATAGAATATATCACAAAAGATCTCGGAATAAAGGTAAAGTCGGCGCCATGCACGACCCAAAGTAGGTCGTGCACGACCCCCCTAGGGTCAGTCCTGAGGCTTGGTAATCTCCATGGGTCTAGCACGACCCCAATAGGGTCGTGCACGACCCTCATAGGGTCGTTCCTGAGGGCTTGTTCGAACAACCTTGAGTAAAACTTGCGTAGAAGATTCGTTACAACTCCGTTTGACTCGATTCTTTTTCCTATGTTCTTGTAACGAATTTCTCTATCTCTTTCCAAGCTCAAACTTGATCTTCAATAACTTTACTTGAGCACTTAATCTTCATCTTCTCTGTTAATGCTCCAAACTCTTCTTTCAAGCTCCAAAACTCCTACAAAAAGACACAAAAGATGCGTAGTTTCCGAATCTCAAAGAAATACGAAAACTAAAGCAAAAAGACTCAAAAACATAAAACTCTAGTACTAAAATCAACTAAATCTAATCTATCTAGACACTAAAAACCTACCTAAAAAGCGGATATCAAAATACCCCATACTTAGACTTGCTTGTCCTCAAGCAATAATCATGCAAAATCAAGACCAATAACATAATCTTCAAGCATAGCCTTTGTTCAAAACATTTTAAGCACCAGTGAAAAGATAGGCAAGCAATTTTAACGTCATCACATATGTATGAGTCTCAAGCGAAAGCAATCACAATCCAACCTCACAAGGGATTTTAATGTGTTTCTCTCAACTCTCATGTGTTTAGGCTATTAAATCAACTCTCATCTCAATCTTTATGCAACATCAAATTTATCATTGAGACTTATATCGCCAATCTCTCTACCTAGAGAAGTCAAAACACATCAATCATCATAAGAACTTAGGCTCAATGAAATCTTCATAGAAGACTCCATTCGGCCAGGTTGTAATGGGGCTTGGTAATAACATTAAGGCGTGGAAATATTTTGGTCATGTGGTGCTAATAATATCCGGGAATCAAAGACTCCTAAAAACTCACATTTACCAAAACACTCATAAAAGAACTTATACCAAACTCACTCAAACATTATGCTCAAACTCACTTATTTCTTCAACCCTTTTAAATCCCAACTTATCTTGCTTACAAAAACTAAGGAAATTTGGCTCATGCACATTATTCACTTTCAACACTTTGCTTTCTTTCTTTTCCTCCCATATGATTTTCATTTTTTTTTTCATGGGAGATCGGCCGATTTTTTTCTTTCTTTGCAAGTGCATTCAGGGAACCAAACTCCTTTTACATTACAAACTACAAGATCTTTTAACTTTTACCCAACCCATAATTACCCCATACTTGAACCAACAACTCTCTCAACAAAACCATTACAACAACCAATACTAAGTCCTAATCCCCGGATAGGGTCAAGCTTATTTCGGCTAGGGAATAATTTTGTGGAGCTAAAAATAAAAGGCTTAATGCTCAACTTGGCTTCAAAAAGAGGATAATGTAAGGGTAGGTAAAAGAAAGGATAAAAACTGGCTTATGAAACATAAGTTCTTAATCATAATCAACATGAATGAACGATCTCATAGCGGCTTCAAGAAATAGATAACCATATCAATAACAAGAGATAGATGCATAAAGAGAGCAAATCACACATAAAAAGAAGAGGGATTTTATGAAGATCTCCCTATAAGGCCAAAATTCCTCACTAGGTAAAATTTTTTTGTTGGATTGCAACTACTTCAACTCAAGACACATATGCTCAATTTCATCACAAGTCAATTTTCACAGTTAAAAGCAATTTCTCAAGACTTAGGCTATACTATCCAAATATGCCAAAGGAATTATATGATAAGCATGAAAATCAATTCTCATCACAGGACATCTAAGATGGAGCATTCTTCTATCCTAAAACAAAGAAGCAAATATTTTTTTTCAATTTTTCAATTTTTTGGAATTTTCAATTTTTCAATTTTTTTTTCATAATAAAACAAACAAACAAACAAAGCCAACACAAAAAGACTCAATTATGTACAACATGTGAGATTTCTTCTTCCCCTACCCCATACTTAAATCATGCAATGTCCTCATGCATGAAAATGATATGAAAAAGTAAAGAGAAAAGAAGAAGAAAACACACAAAGAACTCTTGGAAGCTTGGAAGAAGAGGGAGCTCATCATGGTGAAGATGGAGTGGTTGAAGCTTAGGACCCTGCAAAAATCCCACAAAATTCTATCCCGAAAATATGTATTCTATCCTATTCTAAGGAAGGTTAGAAAAAGAACCTAATCTAAAAATAAAATAAAATAAAAATAAAAATAATAAAACTAACTAAAGAGCGGGTTGCCTCCCGTAGGCGCTTGTTTAACGTCATTAGCTTGACAACTTACCTGAGCTCAGTCCGAGGTGGTGAGAGCCCATGTGGCTCGGATTTCATGATTAGGTTCCACCTTGCATAATACTTCTTCAAGCGGTACCCGTTGACTTTGAAAATCACTCTGTTCTCATCGATAAGGTCAACCGCCCCATGTGGATAAATGTGGTGAACCGTGAATGGTCCACTCCATCTTGTCTTTAGCTTTCCGGGGAAGAGTCGGAGCCTAGAGTTGAAAAGGAGTACTTGATCACCGGCTTTGAAGAGTTTTGGAACAAGCTTCTTGTCATGCCACTTTTTGGTTCTCTCCTTGTAGATCTTAGCATTCTAATATGCCATGAGCCTCAATTCTTCCAATTCTTGTAAGTCCATGAAGCGTTTTGCTCCGGCCGCATCGAGATCCATGTTGAGCTCCTTGAGAGCCCATAAAGCTTTATGTTCAAGCTCGACGGGCAAGTGACATGACTTGCCATACACCAAATTGTAAGGAGTGGTGCGGAATGGCGTCTTATAAGCGGTGCGGTATGCCCAAAGTGCATCATCAAGCTTTGAAGACCAATCTTTTCTTGATCGGGATACCGTCTTCTCCAAGATGCTCTTGATTTGACGATTTGAAACCTCCACTTGACCACTTGTTTGAGGATGATAATGCGTTGCTACCCGGTGAGAGACCCCATACTTGGCCAAAAGAGCTTCAAAGCTCCTTTCAATGAAGTGTGAGCCGCCATCACTTATAAGAACTCGGGGGACCCCAAAACGAGGGAAGATATTTGATTTCATGAACTTAGCAACCACCCGAGCATCATTTGTTCTTGTGGCAATGGCCTCCACCCACTTGGAGACATAATCAACTGCTACAAGGATGTACTTATAAGGACCCGATGAAGGGAAGGGTCCCATAAAGTCTATACCCCATACATCAAAAAGCTCAACTTCTAGGATACTAGTGAGCGGGTTCTCATTCCTCCAAGTAATGTTTCCGGAACGCTGGCATTCATCACACCTTGTCACAAACTCATGTACATCTTTAAAAAGCGTTGGCCAATACAAGCCACTTTGAAGAATCTTTGCCGTGGTCTTGAATCCTTTTGCATGGCCTCCTGTTGGAAGAGTGTGGCAATGGCGAATGACGCTCTCAATCTCATCATCCGGAATACAACGTCGAAAGATGTGATCACTTCCTTGCTTGAACAAGTAAGGATCATCCCAATAATATTACTTGACGTCGTGGAGAAATTTCTTCTTGGGTTGAGGGGTTAAATCCGGCGGAATCTCGCCTCCTACAATATAGTTAGCAAAATCCGCAAACCAAGGGGTCTTTGACCCATGTATAACAAGAATAGAAGAAGGGGGTGAAGATAAGGATGGTAGATCATTAGAACTCGAAAGAACCGAAAAAGGGGAAGAGAACTTACCTGCTCGACCCAGGGCAGGGGTCGTGCTCGACCCTAAGGGGGTCGTGACCCTATGATGGTCATGGCATGGTCGGTCCTGAGAGGTCCAACCTCTGTTGGGGTCGTGCACGACCCTGGCAGGGTCGGTCCTAAGGCCTCGACTTCTTCACTAGCCTTGTCTCCATGGGGCTTATTGTTGCTTTCCAAAAGTTTCTCATCGGGGCGTGTATCATTGATGGGAATTGATCCACCAGACTCCTGAATATGCTCAAGGGGTAGTCTTGATAGGTGATCCACCACTAAGTTCTCCGCTCCCTTCTTGTCTCGGATTTCGTGATCGAATTCCTGCAATAAGAGCATCCAACGAAGCAACCTAGGCTTGGCGTCTTTTTTCGCCATTAAAAATCTAACCGCAGCATGGTCAGTATAAACAATCACCTTAGAACCTATTAAGTAAGAGCGAAATTTTTCAAAAGCAAACACCACGGCTAGAAACTCTTTCTCGGTCGTAGTGTACTTACTCCGGGCTTCATCGAGCGTCTTACTTGCATAGTAGATGGCATGAAGCTTCTTGTCCTTCCGCTGCCCAAGAATCGCTCCTATGGCATAGTCACTAGCATCACACATGATCTGGAAGGGAAGTGACCAATCCGGTGATTGCATAATGGGAGCCATTACAAGAGCTTTCCTTAACCTGTAAAATGCTTCAAGACATTCTGGAGACATGCTAAACACTACATCTTTCATTAGTAGGTTAGTCAATGATTTAGCAATCTTAGAAAAGTCCTGAATAAAACGTCTATAAAAACCCGCATGGCCCAAAAAGCTCCTAACGTCTTTAACGGAGGATGGAGGGGGCAATTTCTCAATAAGCTCAATTTTTGCCTTGTCCACCTCTATCCCGCGTTTAGACACTAGATTTCCTAAGACAATACCTTCTCTAACCATGAAATGAAATTTTTCCCAATTAAGCACAAGGTTAGTCTCCTCACATCTCTTAAGGACTCTAGAAAGATTAGCAAGACATGAATCGAAAGTGGAACCATAAACTGAGAAATCATCCATAAATACCTCCACTATTTCTTCAATCATGTCGGAGAAGATGGCCATCATACATCGTTGAAAGGTGGCTGGGGCGTTGCATAGCCCAAAAGGCATCCTCCTATACGCAAACGTCCCATATGGACAAGTAAATGTCGTCTTCTCTTGATCATCAGGGTGAATGGGAATCTGCCAAAAACCACTATAGCCATCCAAATAGCAGAAGTAATCGTGTTGGGCTAAGCGTTCTAAGACTTGGTCAATGAATGGGAGTGGAAAATGATCCTTCCTAGTGGCACTATTAAGTTTCCTATAGTCTATGCACATTCTCCACTTAGTGGTGGTCCTAGTTGGAATCAACTCCCCTTTTTCATTTTCAACAACCGTCATCCCCCCTTTTTTAGGAACTACATGTACGGGGCTAACCCATTTACTATCAGAGATAGGAAATATGATACCGGCATCTAACATCCTAAGAATTTCCTTTTTCACTACCTCTTTCATGTTAGGGTTTAGCCTACGTTGATGCTCAATAGTGGGTTTATGATCATCCTCCATATAAATTCTATGCATGCACAATGAGGGTGAAATACCACTAAGTTCCTCTAATGAATACCCTATGGATTTCCTATGGGTCCTAAGAACACCAAGCAATTTATTCTCTTCTTCCTTACTCAGGTTAGCATTAATAATAACGGGAAGAGTAGAATTAGGACCAAGAAAAGCGTACCTCAAGGAGTCAGGGAGCTCTTTAAGCTCGGGAGTAGGCTCGGGCAGGCTAACTTCTTCCTCAAGCTCCGCTTTGAGTACATCCAAGACAAGACATTGCTCCTCACTCTCGTCCAGGAGGGTCGTGCACGACCCTTGGAGGGTCGGTCCTGAGACCCCTAAAACGTGTGGTAGAGGATCCCAAGCCAAGAATTTCTCCGTTGGGTTGTTGCACTCAATGTAGTCAGAGCGTGTGTATAGCATCTTGACCTCCTCCCGATTTGACTCCTTCATTGTTGGGTTGAACCAGAACTCAACCACCTCTTCTCCAATGTTGAAGGTGAGAAGACCGTTCTTGACATCTATGATGGCTCCCGCTGTGGCTAAGAATGGCCGTCCGAGAATAATGGGCACCACGGGATCTTCGGGCATCTCCATCACTATGAAATCATTGGGCACAAAGAACTTCCCAACTTGAACCGGGAAATCATCTACCACTCCCGTTGGTCTGACACACGATCCATCCGCCATATATAGCCTCATGTTTACCGGTACTAAAGGCCCCATGTTGGTCTTTGACCAAATTGAAAGTGGAAGCAAACTCGTACTAGCACCTAGATCACACAAAGCTTTGAAACGGTAAGCTCCAATACCAATTATAATAGCAAACTTACCTGGGTCGCCTAGCTTCTCGGGAAGCTCCAACGATCTCACTTCATCTGTCAACTCCGACATGGATCGCTTCCTAGATAAGATCTCCTTCAAGAATTTAGTATAAGCAGGCATTTCATTCAAAGCCTCAGCGAAAGGAATGGAAAGATTTAAACCTTGAAGCAACTTAACAAAGCGCTTGAACTTACCTTCCGTCGGGTCCTTGGATTTCTTAGAAGGGAAAGGAAGTACCTTAGATGGAGATGGAATGGAAAGAGAAGGGTTAGAAGACTTACCTAGCGAAGGGTGGTCGAGCTCGACCCTTGGAGGATCGATCACCTCTTCTTCCTCATTATTATCACCTTCAGGAACGACCCTCAAGGGGGTCGTGCACGACCCTACTGGAATTGTGACAGGGTCGGTCCTGAGAGGTCCAACCTCTGTGGGGGGTCGTGCTCGACCCTGAAGGGGTCGGTCCTGAGGCTTGCTCCTTCTCCTTATGCTCAGTTGGCTCGGGCAACGGCTTGCCACTCCTTAGGTGCATGGCTCGGATTTCTCTATCACTTGCTTGGCCTCTAGGATTCTCCTCAGGGCGGCCCGGGAGTTGTCCATGAGGTCTCGGGATTTGAGTCGCTAATTGTCCAAGTTGGGAATCGACATTCTTTCTCCATGATTCAAATTCTCCCAACCGTGCATGAACACCTTTCAACTCAGCTCGTACTCCATTGATCCCGGTTTGGACCTCAGTTCGGACTCCATTAATCCCGGTTTGGACCTCAGTTCGGACTCCATTAATTCCACCTTGCACCCATGATGGTGGCTCTTGATAGCTCGGAGGATGGTAGGGAGGTGGACGTTGCTCTTGTTGAGGGGGTTGCTTGTATTGGTCATAATTTGGATTGCCCCAAGATGGTTGAGCATTGTTCCTCCCTGCATAATTATTTTGATTCCTAAAGGAACCTCTCATATAATTTGCCTCCTCATAAGCCTCAGCGGCTCGCACTTGCTGCAAGTTAGTGCAATTGGAAGTAGTATGGGCAGAAGACCCACATTCTTGACAAGATTGAGTAGATTTAAAGTAACTTACTTGCTTTTTCAATCGATTGATCTCATCTTGCATGAATTGGAACTTCACGTCCCGATCGACCACCTCACATTGTGGTTCATACAGCTTCCTCTCCGTCGGCTTTGCTTGTTGGGTTCCATGCATAGCATCATAGTTGGTTAGCTTATCCAACAAAGCCCAAGCTTGACCGGGATCCATCTCAATGAACCCACAATCGGTGTGGAGGTTGATTCTGTCCTTTGTAGCGGCATTAATCCCCTGAAAGAAAATCTCTTGAAGCACATAGGGTGGTTGTCCATGGGTAGGACATTGCCGAAGAAGTTCTTTAAACCGCTCCCAAGTTTCCACAAGCGTCTCGTTTGGAAGTTGATGGTAGGAGGTGATGCGCTTCCTAAGCTCCGTTGTTTTTGCCGGTGGAAAAAACTTGGTCATGAATAGATCATGCAAAGCCTTCCACGTTATAATAGATCTTGGTGGCAAGCTCTCCAACCAACTCAAAGCTTTTCCTGCAAGAGACCACTTAAAAGCCTTCAAGAGAACATATTCAAATGAGACACGGTCAGCAGCAATAGTGTCACATAAATCAGTAAAGTTCTTAATATGCTCCATTGGGCATTCAGTGGGTTTCCCCTCAAATTGAGAACACTTAATTAAGGATATGAAGTGAGATTTAATCTCAAAAGTGCGGTCGATCTCCGGGAGCACTATCGCCGATTCGGGCACCCTCAGTTCTGGGTGCATGTATTGCTTGGCATTCGTCGGGATAGCGTCCAGTTGCGCTTGAGCCCGCCGTGCATTTGCAGCCTGAGCATCTCGGTCCATTCGTATGCGCTGCATCTCAGCACGGAGTTCCTCCATTTGTTGAGCAAGAGTCTTAGCGTCGCCCATTGCTCGTTGTTCTCTCAAACGTCTATGGAAAGACCTCTCAGGTTCGTTGTAGTAGTCAATCTGAAGAGTTCTCCGGGAAGAACGAGATGGCATATACTGCGAACAAAAACAAAGAAAACCAAATTAAAAAAAACAAAAGGGTAAGCGCTAGTCCCAAACCCAAATATCAACTAAACTAGGCACTATTGCTCACTCCCCGGCAACGGCGCCAATTTGTTGAAGGGTTTCTTGAACAAATAAATTTATATTCAAGACCCCGCTGAGTATAGCGGAGTCAGGTTCGTCCACGGGAATGAGATTAGGGCCAAAGATTAGTTGATAAACTAAGAAAAGCAAGAAAACACAAACAAAGCAAGGATTTGAGCACGACTTTGGGGGTCGAGATCGAAGCAAAATCACAAGTTTTAAATCAAATATAAAAGGCAATCCTAGGGCTAGGGCTACCACAACAACAACCATACATGCTTTTAACGAGAATTTACAACTATCATGCAATCTAGATCATAGAAAAGTCAACTGTCGCAAACAATTCAAGTTATTTAATCAACTGTCGCAAATTAAACAACTTTCTATCTATCTTTCAACCTAGGAATATCAATTGTCGCAAATAATCCTATTAGAACTAGTCAAAGCAATCAACTTTACACTTTCGCTTTTAGGTTAATTGCAAGAAATTGCCTCAACTTTCGCAAAGGATTTAAGCACAAGATAGATAGATATGATCTTCAAGCATTCAAGTCATGAATTCAAGTTTAGACATGCATGATTGTGTTGGGTTTTCACCCAACCCTAGAATCTAAAAAGACTACTCTCTCATGGAGAAAGAAGAAGAAGACATGATCATAGAAACAAACCGAAAATTCAAATAAAAACAAAGAGGTCTTACAAATTTCTCCAACTTGTCTTCCAAGTCTTCCCCTTAATCTCCTCCAAAGAACGAATTATAAAAATTAGAGAGATTCCCCCTTTTTATAGAGGAAAAGGAGCCCTAATTAAACTAGGAAACAAGATAAAACTACTTCCTAAAATAAAAGATAGAATATATCACAAAAGATCTCGGAATAAAGGTAAAGTCGGCGCCATGCACGACCCAAAGTAGGTCGTGCACGACCCCCCTAGGGTCGGTCCTGAGGCTTGGTAATCTCCATGGGTCTAGCGCGACCCCAATAGGGTCGTGCACGACCCTCATAGGGTCGTTCCTGAGGGCTTGTTCGAACAACCTTGAGTAAAACTTGCGTAGAAGATTCGTTACAACTCCGTTTGACTCGATTCTTTTTCCTATGTTCTTGTAACGAATTTCTCTATCTCTTTCCAAGCTCAAACTTGATCTTCAATAACTTTACTTGAGCACTTAATCTTCATCTTCTCTTGTAATGCTCCAAACTCTTCTTTCAAGCTCCAAAACTCCTACAAAAAGACACAAAAGATGCGTAGTTTCCGAATCTCAAAGAAATACAAAAACTAAAGCAAAAAGACTCAAAAACATAAAACTCTAGTACTAAAACCAACTAAATCTAATCTATCTAGACACTAAAAACCTACCTAAAAAGCGGATATCACTCGCACACACAAGAGTGTCTCAGGACCTCGCCCAAAGGGCCAAAGCCTCTTGGATCAGTCAAGGTGATGAAAATTCAGCCTTTTACCATGCTTCAATCAAGCAACGAAAGAGCTCCTTCAACATCTTTTCTCTTTCAAATGATGAGGGTAGGGTGTTGAATAGCCCGGACAAAATTAATGACCATATTGTCTCTTATTATCAAGACCTTCTCGACTCATTCTCTAATGTCAGTAACTTTGAACCCCACGTTATGGAGCTCGATCCTTGTGTGTCTGATGAAGAAGGTCGCTTGATCGATGTGCAACCTTGTCTTCGCCCAAGAGGTTAAGGTTGCGGTGTTCTCCTTTTCTGATCCAAAATCGTCTGGACCTGACGGTTTCAACATTGACTTCTTTCAGAACTCTTGGAGTATTATTGGCAAGGATATCACGACAGCAATCCAAGAGTTTTTTGGTAATGGAAAGATCCTCAAAGAAATTAAGTCCACCATTATTCACCTCATTCCGAAGAAAAATGCACCCGATCCATAGAAATCGTCTGGTCTCTTGTTGTAACTTGCTTTAAAAAGTTATTGCAAAAATCCTTGCTTCAAGAATGAGTGTGGAGGCCTAGAGAATTGTTGATTGCAAACAAGCATCCTACCTTCCCAATAGAGGAATGTGGAGTAACATCCTCGTTTGCCAAGATATCTTCAAACACTACTCTAGAACAAACGTCTACACTAGAGTCACCCTCAAGCTAGACCTCCGCAAAGCCTACGATTTCCTTGAGTGGAAATTCCTCATTAATGTTCTTTTTAGTCTTTGGTTCCCTCACAAATTCGTCCAGCTTGTTGAAGCTTGTGTCATTTCCACCAGCCTCTCCATTAAAATTAACAGTTCTCTAATCGGGTTCTTTCACGACAAGCATGGCATTAGGCAAGGCGACCCCCTCTCCCCCTTCTTATTTTCCATTGTCATGGAGTACTTCAACCGTAAACTAGATTCGATGACCATCTTGCAAGCCTTTAGTTTTCACCCGAAATGCCATCGAATGAGGTCAGTGCATCTCGCTTTTGCAAATGACATTTTCCTTTTTTCAAAAGGCAATATCTCAGTTGTAAATGTTGTGTCGGGAACTTTACAAGAATTTTTGGCTTCTTCTAGGCTTCAATGTAACTTCTCCAAATATCTCTTGTTTGTTGTCGGAATTGATAGTTCCACTCTCAATTCTCTGCTAAACATCTCTGGACTCAATCTGGGAAGCCTACCCATTTGTTACCTTGGACTCCCTCTACACTCTCAAAAGCTCATAACTAATGAATATTTTGGCCTTGCCTCTAAGCTTACGTCCCGGGTGCAATCTTAGGCAGGAAAGAAGCTATCTTCTGTGGGTCGTATTGAGCTCATATTCTCCATGCTCTTAGGAATATGTAAATTTTAGATCAAAATGTTTGTCCTCCTGAAGAGGGCAAACAAAAAATTCAAAAAATCATTAGAATCTTCTTATGGAGCATTTGTCCTCCTGAAGCAGGCAAACAAAAAAATCAAAAAATTCTTAGAAGTTTCTTATGGAGCGGGAAATGCGAGTCGTCAAGAGCTCTTGTAGCTTGGAAGAACATCTCTCGACATAAAATTGAAGGTGGACTTGGAATCAAGGAGCTACTTTCGTTGAACAAGGCGAACATAGCTCAAAATATCCAGGACATTGATTGGAAAATAGACAACATTTAAGTGCGTTGGGTTGACTCCAGCTATTTGCTCCATGACACCATTTGGGAGGTCCCTAAGCAAAGATGGGGATAATTGGATGTGGAAAGCGATCCTCCACGCGAGAGACCTTATCAAGGAGGAAAAAAAAAAGAGACACCAATGGATGAGACTTTCTTTCGAACTCACTTGATCGCAAAGAAATCACAACAAACCTATACAACATTTGGATAGACGAAGGCAGCGCGCCTCGATGGAGTAATCTCGTATCGAATAAAATGTGTGTTCCTTGATGTGTATTTATCACCCGACTTGCCGACTTTGATCGCGCACCAACTAGTGTAGCCCTTTGCAAGATGAGAAGAGTGGACTCAAAAAGGTGCCTCTTATGTGATGTGACCTTGCCTAGGCTCGGATCCAATCTCAGCCAGCCCGAGATGCCCTATGCCATGGTGACCCCCTTGGCGTAGGACTTAGTCTTTATTATGTATTTTCTATATTTATGTTATTTCCATTCTAATTGATGTGACCCTACTCGGGTTCGGGTCACTAGGGGCCGATCTAGGTTCGAAATGCCACGATCTTCTCAGAAGGGTCATAACTGGGATAAGTACGAGACCAATGTTATGGTATCACAGGCCTCTAATGCTTATGTTGACAAGGGCAGGGCGAGGCTAGAGACAAGAGTTGTCCGATCCAAGGGAGGACCGAACGAGATGGAAGGAGGTTGGATTGGGGAAGGTGACAGATAAAACCAAAACTCGACTCTAGAACTTGGAATTCATTTCATGCGTTATTGAAATCGAATACAAAGAAGGCTATTTAAAGGCATAAGGGTCGCCAACCCTAGTAGCAAATCCTATTGGGCTTTGGCCTAATCTAGAACAAAGGCTAGCCTATTCTACAAGAATGGAGCACATGCCTAAACTAGAAATGATGAAACTAGAAATGCTCGAAATGGAAATAACATAAATATAGAAAATACATGATAAAGACTACGTCTTACGCCAAGGGGGTCGCCATGGCCTAGGGCGTCTCGGGCTGGCCAGGTTTGGCTCCGAGCCTAGGCAACGTCGCATCATTATGCCCCTTTGCGATAGAAACAACTCATCATAGATGGTTCCTTTGTGACTTCTCGAGGGATATTCTTTTAGAAGTCATGAAGTGGACTAATATTCAGATCAACAACAACACCATCAATGGCTGGCTTGACTGCTTCTTCGAGAGTAGATCCAAGCGATCGATCCACTTGCATGTTTCGAATCTCAACCTTCACATTAGCAGTCTATATGATCTAGAAGGCCAAGAATCAAAAGATCCTTGAAGGGATGTCTATGAACTCAACTCCTTACACCAACGAAGCCATTACCCTCACTCGGATTCGCATCAAAGGCAAGCTCAAACCGAGGTCGACTATGAAGAAAAGGTGGATTGAAAGATTGGGACTTTTGTAGCCGCGTGGCAGCAGATATTTTTTTATTGTGATCTTTTTAATTTTTTTCCTTTAGGAATCTTCTTCTATATTGCTTCTCTTTGAGCTCTTGAAACCTCTAGTTCTTGAAAACTATTGATCTTTGATGATCATGTAAAATTATGTGGGTCCATCCCTTTGGAAATTTATTTTACCATTTCAAAAAACAATACAGTACTCTGTGTGATTTTTTAAAATATTTCTCACTTTAAATATTTTTCTTTTGCTAGAAAGAGAGACGGTACTCTCCGTTCCCTCGAGGGGAGTTTTATTAATAAAATAAAAAGGCTAAGTAGTAAGCAAACGGGGGATAACCTGACCCCTTACATCATCAAACAATAGTAAATAAATATCCTCCGGTGGGGCAAGCAATACATGGTAACCTTAAAATAAATTAAAAGCATAAAATGAAAGGCAATCAACAACGCAATTCGCCTCATGATAGATATGGCGGAGCTGGATATTCCAATTCCTACTAAGAAAGCCATGACATTGCGATATCAGGCTAAACAGGGGATGAATCCTGCGAACACCTACATTGATAAGATGTATAGCAAGTTGGGAATCTGTATCAAGAACCACTTGCATGTAGCCTCTTTCCCAAGCTAATTTGAGCTCGTTAAAGACTCCTCATAATTCTATCATGGGAATAGTATGAGATCCCAAGTTATGTGCAAAGCCACACAACCATTGCCCTCTGTGATATCTTAGGACGCCACCCGTCATAGCTCTTTTGTCTCTCAATGCGCTGTTTGTATTGACCTTTATCCAATTTTCCCTTGGACAACTCCACGAGAAATTTTGCAAAGATTTAAAAGGAGTGGAATTAGCAAGAGAAACCTTACCATTAACCACCATGCATTCATAAGTCTTCGCCTTAATGAATCCGACTTTGTTGTTGACTTCTATGGATTCATTGAAAGTAATTTTGTTCCTCCACTTCCAAATCCACAAAAGTGCGGCAAAGAGGTCACACCATTGAAGGTCGTCAATTAAGACTCCTTCCATCACGTTTCCCCTTAACCAAGCAGTGAACAGAGTCTGAAAAGATAAAGAGTAAAAGTCAGTCACACTCAAATTCAATCAAATAAGTCTAACTCGATCGCAATCACGAAATAAGTGTTCGTGAGTTTCTTCAGCAGTCTCGCAGCAGGCACAATTCGCAATCGAAAATAGGTGTTGACATCTACGCTCCAGGTTTGAAATCAGTCACCTTTACAAGCAAGCCAAGTGAAGTACCTAACTCTCTCAGGGACATTTAACTTCCATAACTTCTTGAAAACAAGCCCATCAACATCCTGAATATCCTTGTAGCCATTCAACATATCATAACCAAACGAAACCCTATATTTCCCATCAGCGGATCATGCCAACTCATCTCATCTTATCCTCCTCCAAACCCTCTTGGACAAAAAACGCAACCAATCTAAGCAAAACAACATCCAAGAGAACGAGGGAGAGAAGATTCTGTTTCCAAGCGACATTATCATGCCAAAAATCTCTCACACACAACCCCAATTGACCATTATCAATTGGATTAACAACAACAAATTTCAAGGGAGAGTCAAGCAACCAAGTATCTCACTTTTAATATTAGTGTTGAAAGGGATTTACTTGACAACAAATAAATTTATAGTCAAGACCCCGCTGAGTATAGCAGAGTCAGGATCGTCCACGGGAAGCGAGGTTGGGTTTAATTACTAAACTAAAAAGACAAAAGAAAACAGAACAAAAACAAGAAATAAAGCAAAGAATTCAACCAGTCACGTCTCAGAGAAGACTAGGTACCGACCTTGTCAAAGTTGGTAACGAGGTGAAACAAAACGAACAAAGCTTGAACAAACCAGAAGAACGCAGGCTCGGTACCGATCTCAGGGGACTCGGTAACGAGGTAAAAACTAGGGATTAAAAACTCACAAATAAGAGAAAAGATCTAGGATAAGGGTCCCCCACAACATAATCATGCAATCGAGATAATGTGATTCATAAAAATCATGCCTTGAATATACAGTTATCAACTTTCGTTGAATGAACAAGTAAATCAATCAATTTTCATAAATCAACTTACTTCATCTACTTATTTTGATCCAAAGTTTGTAACTTTCATTATCAAACCTTATCACAATTCAAGTTTATAACTTTCTCTTTCGATTAAGTCACAAATGCGAATTACTTTGACTTTCGTCAAAGCATAAGCTCAAACAAGTAGAAAGATAGATAAAAGGCATTCAATTCATTCAATCACATCATCATTAATGCAAGATCATGTTAGGTTTCCAACCCCAATCCTAGAATAAAAGACTACTCACTCATGGTGGATAAAGAACAAACAAAGAGATTGAAAGAAAACATACTTGATTTAAACTAAAAGCATGCTTGAATTAAGAACAAACTTTGTCTCAGAACACACCTTAGAACACAAGAGAAAATCCAACAAATTTCTTCCTTGAGCTCTAAGCAACTAACCCCTCTCTTAAACCAAACGTAAAAACTAAAACCGAGAGAGAGAATCGTGTGTCCAACCTCCCTTTTCTAAATTAAAACAAGAGTTTTTATACTAGAGGAACTATCTAAGAGTTTCCTTAAAGATAAAACATCTAAAAATAAAAAGATCTCGGAATAAAAATCATTAAAAGGCTCGAAGTCGTCTACGTCTACCGACACGGAGACCCTCGGTAACGACCCCGTTAGGGTCGATAGACTCTCAGATTTTTGCTGAACTTTTGCCTTCCTGCACAGCTCGGTACCGACCCCTCATGAGTCGGTAACGAGTCTGAATTGGTCTTGTTTCCAATGGATTATTCACTCCTCCTTTTGGATTTCCTGGGTTTTCTTCAAATGTCTTCACTTCTTCCTTCTTAGCCATGCTCCGCTCACTCTTCTTCATCTTGATCTCTCCAAAATGCTCCCAACTTTGCTCCAAAACCTACGCAAAAACACCAAACTAGAGTAGTTTCCATACTTTTCACAAAATATGCAAACTAGACTAAAAGACACAAAACTAATACAAAAACACAACTAAACAACCTAGAAAAACATACTAAAACTAAGCTAAAAACACAGACATCAAAATACCCTATACTTATGCTTGCTTGTCCTCAAGCAATCACTAAACATAAACCAATACCATCAACACATTCATCATGTAATAGCCCTCATCAAAAAGCAACTTCAGCACAAGTGAGAATAGCAAGTGACTCTTAACGTCATCACACATATATAAGCAACTAATGAACATAAGCAATCACTATTCAACCTCACAAAGGATATAGTGTTTCACTCAACTCTCATGTGTTTAGGAATATAAGCACAACTCTCAACTCAATCAAACATGCAAAAATTCATAGAAATTGTAACTTATATCACCAATCTCTCTACCAAAGATGTCAAAACAAGTAAAATCATCAAGAGAACTTAGGCTCAATGAAAAACTTCATAGAAGCTTCCATTCGGTCGGGTTGTAATAGGGCTTGGTATTGACAATAAGGCGTGAAAATATTTTGGTTGGTGGTGCTAAAAATTCGGGAATCAAGACTCCTAAATTACAACACAACTCACCAAATACATCAAAAGAATATACCAATCTCTCTAAACATTATGCACACTCTCCTCTTCTTACTTTCATTAACTTTTAAATCCATCCTAGAAAGTCTCATTAAACTTATAAAGAAACTCTTGGCTTTTCTTTTATTGCTCTGCACTTTTATTTTTCCCTTCTTTCTCTTTTATCTTTTTGGATTTTTCTCTTTTTTTTGCTCTGAATTTTCTTCGTTGGGAAGGCTCGGTACCGACCCTCCATAGGGTCGGTAACGAGGTTTGTAGAAACTGAATATTTTCCTTTTCTCCTTTATTTCGTGAATTCTTTTACCAAGAGTCCTTTATAACTTCTTTGAATAACGATGAGACTTCCATTATACCCAACACATCCCCTTTTTTGAATCAACTCATATACTCAACAAAACAATTTTCAACCAACTAAGTCCTAGTCCCCAGATAGGGTCAAGCTTATATCGGCTAGGAATTAATTTTGTGGAGCTGTAAAAATAGGCTTTAAGGCACAAGAATTGGCTTCAAAAACAAAGGATAATGTAATGTTGGATATGGATTAATAAGGCTCATGAAAAATAAGTTCTCCATCATATGATTTTTCTAGTAATGAACTTAAATCTTATATAGGCTTTGAGAAATAAATAACTATCACATAAGAGAGTAAATCACACAAGAAAATTAAGGCTAAATATGCTCACAAGATAATTTATGTTGGATTACAATAAACTCATGCTAAAAGTCATATGTGCTCAATTTCATCACAAGCTAAACTTCACTAAAACAATTTCATCAAAAGACTTTGGCTAAACTATCAAAAATATACTAAAGGATTTACATGATCATGCAAGCAAAAGCAATCATAGAACCATAAAAATAAGGGTACTATCCGTTCTAAAAATCTTTTTGTGTTTTTTTTTTAATTTTTTTAATTTTTCATTATTTTTAGGAAAGCAAAGTAACTAAACAAGTAAAACCACAAAAGACATCAAACAAGACATAGAAAACAAAGACAACAAAGACAAGAGTTTACTTTTCCCTCCCTACCCCATACTTAATCTATACAATTTCCTCACTGTAAGAACAAAATAAAGCAAAAAAGAAAGAGATAGGGAAAAGAAAACGAACTCACATAATAGGTTTTGAAGCAGTGGAAACAATCTTTGAACATCCTTGCAAGAGAGAGAGGGAATCAGGGCAAAGGCGGAAAGCGCTTCTCCAAGTTATGCATGAATTCGGTTGTGGTTTGCCAACGCTCTTCAGTTGCATCCCATCGTGTAAGCATCTTAGAACTCGGTCATCTTCTCATACAGTTGGTATTGGCCCATATACAGCCTATCCATTCGTTGGACCATGTCATTAACCCACGGGGGTAGAGTGGAGTTGGAACTAGAGTAGTAATTGTATCCGTACCCCTCAGTACCGTGCTACCTGTGGCGAAAGTGGGGGTCGGTACCGACCTTGTATGGGTCAGTAGTGGAGTCGTAAAGTACTATCCCACGCTCATCTGGCACGTTAACGTGCCCATCTGCGTCGGCAACACCCTCGGTACTAAAGCCATAAGGCTTAGTAACGACCTCCTCAACATCCTGGTCAGTATCTTGCATCTCCTCCTCCCTCTCAAACCGTGATGGTGTTGTCCTTAGTGAAGCGTCTTGCTCGGGTCTCCTAGCAAGTGGGAAGGGTGTAGAAGTCCAAGCCTCATACCAATTGGGAAGGTACAAGAGCTCAACTTTGTCCTCTGTGACTAACACCTGGCCATTATTGACTGTAGTGGTGACTCCCTCTCTACATCATTGAAAAATCCCAAAGGACACCTAGTAAGAGGTGTCCAGCTTCTGTGGATGGAGTGCAGTGTAGTGAGACAGATCGATCTCACAAGCCAAGGCAAGAAGGGTCACTAGTCCTCACAAATAAATCTCCTCCAACTTGGGCCCTTGTTGTTCTACATACGTCACCCACTCATATCCCAAGTTCATTGAAGGAGGATCGGTGAAGAGCATGGTGCGTAGACAACCCACCTCCGTCCTCGTGGGCCGAGATAACTCCTTCTTGGCCCAAATGGTGGAGCCAAGAATCCTCAGGATGATGCAAAAAAGTGGATTGACTATGTGGGAGACAAGGAGTGCAAGTTTTGAGCAATGATCTTGACCTGTGATGTAGCTCCATGTCTCTGGAACCTTGAAATGATCGGGAGCTATGTATTCTCGGGAAGGGTTAGGAAATCTGAGGAGAGTGCTGAAATCGCTCATGGTAAGATTGTAATCCTCGTTCCTGAGTCTGAAGATGATCTTCCCCACTGATCCTGGATTCTTGAACCTTGTTTGGAGAGTGGCCATAAATTCTGCAATGAGGGCAGGATAGTGACGAAGGTCTTCACATTTTAGAAGATGGGTTGCTCCAATGTTGGAGAAAGCATGCTTGAGGTCCTTGTAGATACCCAACTTCTTTCCATGGACCTTGGAGAACCACCTTGTTTTATGAGACCGCATGTAAACTATTTTGAAAACCTCATACTCCTCATCGGTTGTCACCTCCACACTATCCATTGGTGGTGGAGATGGAGATGGTGATGGCCTCTTGGTTCTCTTGCATGCCCTGTTGGTAGCTCGACTTGTACTTGCCATTGTAGACCTGGGACAACAAAAACAAACCAAGATAAGATCAACTCAAAATAATAACACAATGAAGAACCCCATACTTGCATTGAAACCAAGTGTTTGATTTTAAATTTCAACATTATATAGGGTCGTTACCGAACCCATGGGGGTCGGTAACGAGTTCCCTGGACGTCTAATGCACTCTGGTGAAGTAAATGGGCCGTTATCGATCCTATGGGGGTCGGTAACGAGCCAACAATGGCTTCTAAAACCAGTTATCGAGTGAAAAGGCTCGATTTCGAACCATCCAACATCAACAAGGCATCAATTAAGCAAGTATCCCAATAATACCAAATAAACCAAGCATCCATAACCCCATACTTGCTTAAAAGCCCATCCCAAACATACCATAATTGCCATGACAGGTGTAAATCAAATCAAATCAAGAACAAGTAAACTCATGCTTATAAATTGAAATAAATTCAATCCTAATCATGAAGAATCAATGTCCATCAAAACAAAACACCAATAGTTAAGGCAAAGAGGCAACAATCAAGCATGAAAAATCTCAAATTAGATCTAGATCTAGACATGTAAATTAACCAAAAATTACCATGAATCCTTAAGAAATTCAAGTAGAGATTTAGGATTTGAGAAAACATACCGTAGATTTGAGAACTACGAATGAAAAATAGAGGGTTTTGGGTTGGTAAAGAGGGAGTATAGATCGGTAACGAACAAAGAAGTATTTCTCGGTATCGGGGTATGGCTCAGTTTTACTGGTGCGTGGTGTGCAGTGGTACAATGGAACCCTGGTGCGACAGCAGGGTCCGGTGGCTTAGTGGTTCGATCCTTTGCGTGACAACAGCAATGGGAAGTCGAAGGCAAGGGTGTGTTTGGGCGTGAAGGAGGTGCGGAGGAAAAGACAAAAGAACTTTAGGGTTTAAGTACTTACCTGGGATCCGAAATACAGGTTTCGTTCGGTTACGTTGAAAGGGTCGGTACCGACCCCGGAGGGTCGGTAACGACCCACCTGCAATTTTTCACCGGGTCTGCTTTTTGCTCTATTTTCTGTCCTTTAGCCTGTAATACTTAGCAAGACATTCTATTCCAAAAATCTAAAACTTATTCTAAAAACAACCCAAAAGAAAGCTAGCAAAAAGATCTAAGAAAGGAAAAACTAAACCGGGTGGTCTCCCGTAAGCTCTATTTTTAATGTCGTTAGCCCGACGAACTTACCTTGGCTAGTCCGACAATGTGAGAGCCCATGTAGCTCGGATTTCTTCATCAGGGTTAGCTTGCTCAAGGTATTTCTTCAGCTGGTGTCCATTAACTTTGAAGATGACTCCGTTGTTGTCTACTAGATCCACCGCTCCGTGGGGATAAATGTGGTGGACCACGAATGGCCCACTCCATCTTGACCTTAGCTTTCCTAGAAAAAGGTGGAGTCTAGAGTTAAAGAGGAGTACCTTGTCACCAAGTTCATAAGTTTTTGGCACCAATTCCTTGTCATGCCACTTCTTGGTGCGCTCCTTGTAGATCTCGGCGTTCTCATATGCTCTTAGCCTCAACTCCTCTAGTTCTTGCAAGTCCATGAATCGTTTTGCTCCAGCCTTGTCGAGGTCCATGTTAAGCTCCTTGGGAGCCTATAATGCCTTGTGCTCTAACTTGACTGGCAAATGGCACGCCTTGCCTTAAACTAGGTTGTAAGGAGTGGTGCGTAAGCGTGTCTTGTACGCCGTTCTGTATGCCCATAAAGCGTCATCAAGCTTGGATGACCAATCCTTCCTAGAGCGGGAGACCGTCTTCTCCAAAATGCTCTTAATCTGCCTGTTTGAAACCTCCACTTGGCCACTAGTTTGGGGATGGTAAGGCGTTGCCACCCTATGTGATACCCCATACTTGGACAAAAGAGCTTCAAAGCTTCTCTCTATGAAGTGTGATCCAACATCACTAATGAGAACTCATGGCACTCTGAACTTGGGAAAATTGTTAGTCTTTATAAATTTAGCCACAATTTTAGCATCATTAGTCCTAGTAGCAATGCCTTCCACCCACTTAGAGACATAATCAACCGCCACTAGAATGTACTTATAGGGACCCGATGAAGGAAAGGGTCCCATAAAGTCAATACCCCAAACTTCGAAAAGCTCAACCTCTAGTATCCTGGTAAGCGGGTTCTCATGCCTCCAAGTGATGTTTCCAGAGCGTTGTCACTTATCACATGTGGTCACATAATCTTGTACGTCCCTGAAAATGGAAGGCCAATAAAGACCACTTTGAAGAATCTTCGCCGTGGTTTTGAATCCTTTTGCATGGCCACCGATTGGAAGAGTGTGATATTGACGGATCACACTTTCTACCTCCTCTTTTGGTATGCAGCGCCTAAAGAGGTGATCGCTTCCTTGCTTGAACAAGTAAGGATCATCCCAATAGTACTATTTGATATCATGTAAGAACTTCTTCTTCTTCTGTGGAGTCAAACCCTCGGGAATTACGCCTCCTACAATGTAGTTAGCAAAATCCGCAAACCAAGGGGTCTTTGACCCTCTAATAGCATGAATGGAGTGAATGAAGTAGAATAAAGAGATACGGGAAGATCTGAATCGGAAGAAATTGAACCAGTTTGAGAAAACTTACCTGACTGGGTCGTTATCGATCCTAATGCTTCAGTAATATCCTGGGTAACGATCTCCCTTGCCTTAGTACCGAACTGTTCTGCCTCGGTGTCGGTCCTTTCTGCTTCGGTATCGGTGTTCTCAATGTTCTCCAGCCTTTGTGAAGGGTCGATACCGATCCATTTAGGGTCGGTAGGCCCCTTGATCACGCAGCTTTCGACCTCGTTCGACATGAGGTGCTCGTCCGGCCTAGAGTCATTGATCGATACAGTGTTGCTGGTCTTGGTGATGTGTTCGACTGGCAATCTGGATAGGTGATCGGCTACCAAGTTTTCAGTTCCTTTCTTGTCTCTGATTTTGTGGTCAAATTCCTATAACAAGAGCATCCAACGAAGTAGCCTAGGTTTGGCATCCTTCTTAGCCATTAAATATCTAACGACCTCATGGTTAGTATAAACAATCACTTTAGATCTAACAAGATAGGAACGGAATTTTTCAAATGCAAATACCACGGCAAGGAATTCCTTCTCCATCGTGGTATACTTACTCTGCGCCTCATCAAGCGTCTTACATGCATAATAGATGGTGTGGAGCTTCTTATCCTTCTGTTGTCCTAATACGGCACCAACAGCATAATCGTTGGCATCACACATTATCTTGAAGGAAAGTGTCCAATTTTTGGACTGAATAATAGGAGCAAATACAAGGGCTTCTCTTAACCTGTGAAAAGCCTCAAGACATTCTGTAGACAACTCAAACATTACATCTTTCATTAGTAGGTTAGTCAATGGTTTAGCTATCTTGGAAAAATCTTGAATAAAACGTCTATAAAAGCCAACATGTCCTAAAAAACTCCTAACGTCTTTTACAGAAGATGGGGAGGTAGTTTTTCAATAAGCTCAATCTTGGCTTTCTCTACCTCTATCCCTCTCTTATAGACGAGGTGTCCTAGCACTATCCCTTCTTGAACCATAAAATGACACTTTTCCCAGTTTAAAACAAGGTTGGTTTCTTCACATCTTTTAAGAACTCTAGTTAGATTAACTAGACATGAATCAAATGAAGAACCATAAACAGAGAAATCATACATAAAAACCTCTACTATATCCTCTATCATGACAAAGAAGATAGCCATCATGCATCTTTGAAAAGTTGCAGGGGCATTGCAAAGCCCAAATGACATTCTTTTGTATGCAAAAGTCCCATAGGGACAAGTAAAAGTAGTTTTATCCTGATCATTAGGATGAATGGGAATCTTCCAAAAACCGTTATAGCCATCTAAATAACAAAAGTAATCATGGTGGGCTAAGCGTTCTAGAACTTGATCAATGAAAGGAAGCGGAAAATGATCTTTTCGTGTGGCACTATTTAGCTTCCTATAATCAATACATATCCGCCAACTAGTTGTGGTCCTAGTGGGGATCATCTCGCCCTTCTCATTTTCAATAATTGTTATCCCCCCTTTTTTTAGGGACCACATGGTCCGGACTAACCCATTGGCTGTCCGATATAGGAAAAATAATCCCGGCATCAAGTAGTTTTAAAAATTCCTTTTTGACCACATCTTTCATATTAGGATTCAGCCTACGTTGATGCTCTATTGTGGGTTTGTGATTATCCTCCATGTATATTCTATGCATGCATAAGGAAGGGGATATGCCAGTTATATCATCAAGTGAATAGCCAAGGGCTTTCCTATAGGTCCTAAGTACATAAATCAGCTTCTCTACTTCCTCCTTATTTAATTGAGCATTAATGATAACTGGGAAGGTAGAGTTAGGACCAAGGAATTCATATTTGAGGGAGTCTGGAAGAGGCTTGTGCGTTGGAGAAGGCTCAGCTGGGATGAGAATAGGCTCTTCATGATCTGTCTTCAAAACTTCCTCAAGGTAATCACACGCTAGAAGCTCTTCATGTTCTGCCAGAAGGTTCGTTGCCAAGCTGTATTGGGTCGGTAACAACTCTGCAACACTTGTTTGCTCCTCAGTTCTTGCCTGAAGGGTCGTTACCGAGGGGGATGGGGTCAGTAACGAGTCACCTAAACTTGATTGTGTCTCAGTTCCTGCCAGGAGCTTCGGTAACGACTTGTGGTGGGTCGGTAACAAGGTTGTAGGATCGTACTATGCCCGTCTTTTGTCCGGGAATGCCTCAAAAGCCAACAACCTCTCGATCGGGTCCCAAGATTCAATGTAGTCAGTGTGGGTGTAGAGCATCTTAACCTCGGCTTCATTGGTTTATTTCATGGTGGGGTTGATGTGGAACTCCACCATCTCATCCCCAATCTCAAAAGTTAGGAGTCCCCTCCCAACATCGATTATGGCTCCACCTGTGGCCAAGAATGGCCTACTGAAAATGATAGGCACCACTGGGTCTTCAGGCATCTCCATCATTATGAAATCATTCGGGATAAAGAACTTGCCCACTTGGACTAGGAAATCTTCTATAACCCCTGTAGGCTAGACACAAGATCCGTCTGCCATGTATAACCTCATGTCCACAAGCTCCAGTGGTCCCATATTGGCCTTGGACCAAAATGAAAGTGGTAATAGGCTTGCACTGGCTCCTAAGTCACACAAAGCTTTAAACCAGTAAGCTCCAATACCAATAGTAATAGCAATTAGAAAACTTACCTAGGTCACCTAGTTTTTCCGGAAGCTCCAAGGATCGGACTTCGTCAGTCAGCTCGGATATAGACCTTTTCCTACTCAATATTTCTTTTAAAAATTTTGTGTAAGCTGGCATTTCGCTAAGGGCCTCAGCGAATGGAATGGAAATATTTAAGCCTTGAAGAACTTTTACAAAACGCCTAAACTTCCCTTCTGTAGAGTCCTTAGACTTCTTAGAGGGGAAGGGAAGATTCTTTGTCGGTCTCGGAACCAACACGGGCTCGAGAGGTGGCGTTACCGAATCGACAAGAGGGTCGATTTGCGTTGGGGAGAGTCGGTATCGACCCTTGGGGGATCGATAACATCCTCTTGACTGGAGGAGTTCAATTTAGAAGACTTACCTAGTGTGGTGGGCTCGCTAACGACCCTTGTGTGATCGGTACTGACCTGTTTAGGCTCGGTATCGACCCTTGTGTGGTCGTTATCGGACTAAACTGGGGCATTGTCCTTGTTATTGTGCTCCTTTTCTTTGGCCTCAACACGTTCTGGCAAGTTCTTTTTTCTCCTCAAGTGTATGGCTGCTATTTGTCCTCTAGGGTTCTCTTCGGCACGGCCCGGGAGTTGCCCTTGAGGTCTTGGAAATTGTGCAGCAAGATTGTCAAGTTGGGAGTTCACACTCTTTTTCCATGTCTCTAATTATCCCAATTGAGCCTGTACACCTTTCATTTGATTGTTTAGGTCGGTACGCACTCCATTTATTCCATCATGAATACCTTGTACCCAAGATGGAGGTTCTTGATATCCTGGTGGCCTATAAGGTGCGGGCCTTCGCTCTTGTGGTGGAGGTGCATGGCTTTTACCTTGGTTGGAACTTCCCCAAGTGGGATAGTTGTTGGGCCTGTCGTAGTTGTTAGGCGGGTTTCTGTATTGACGTCTCATATAATTAGCATCAGCATAGGTTTCAGCGGCTCTGAACTGCTCAATGTTAGTACAAGCAAGTGTACTATGGCCATTAGAGCCGCATTCTAAACAATGTTGAGAGGTTTTCAGAAAACTTACTTGTTTCTTCAGGCGGTTGACTTCATCTTGTAAGAATTGAGTTTTAACATCGGAATCAACCTCAGTATTTGGATTGTAGAGTATCCTCTGTGGCTGGGGAGTCTGTTGAGTCCCATACATGGCATCATATTTGTTGAGCTTGTCTAGTAATGCCCATGCAGCCTCGGGATCCATCTCAATGAAACCGCAATCGGTGTGCAAGTTGATGTGGTTTTTCGTCTCAACATTTATTCCCTGAAAGAAGATCTCTTGAAGTACGTATTGTGGTTGTCCATGGGTAGGGCATTGTTTGAGCATTTCCGTGAATCTCTCACATGTCTCCGCAAAGGTCTCATTAGGCAACTGTTGGTAGGAGGTGATGTGCTTCCTTAACTCCGTTGTTTTGGCAGGAGGGAAGAACTTTGTCATGAACAAGTCATGCAGAGTTTCCCACTTCTTTATTGACTTGGGAGGTAGGCTCTCTAACCAGCTCATGGCCTTTCTTGTAAGAGACCACTTAAAAGCTTTCAACAGAACATATTCTAAAGAGACACCGTTAGCAGTAATAGTGTCACATAAATCAAGGAAATTCCTAATATGTTCTAT
This sequence comes from Fallopia convolvulus, assembly GCA_964016875.1. Taxonomy (NCBI): domain Eukaryota; kingdom Viridiplantae; phylum Streptophyta; class Magnoliopsida; order Caryophyllales; family Polygonaceae; genus Fallopia; species Fallopia convolvulus. The sequence continues at coordinate 33,781,740 of OZ024733.1, forward strand.
TGGGAACTCAGTGGGTTTTCCCTCAAACTGAGCTCTTTTGATCAAGGATATGAATTGAGGTTTGATCTCAAAGGTCTTTTCAATCTCAAGAAGCTCAATTGCGGACTTTGGCACCCTCAGTTCTGGATGCATGTACTGCTTGGTGTTCCTGGGGAAGGCATTCGACTGCTCTTGTAGACGGGCAGTGTTTTCCCGTTTACGTTCGGCTGCAACAACAGCAGCGTCTCGGTCGGCTTGCAATGCTTCCATCTGCCTACGGAGGGCATCCATTTGTTGAGCCATCTCTTCAGGTGTTACAACCATGGTACGGTTTTCTCGTCTCTTGCGATGAAGAACACGTTCGGGCTCAGAATAGTAATCAGGTTGTTTAATATCAAGCTAACGTCTTCTTGCTTGCATAAGCTGAGAAAAAAAACTAAAGTAAACTAATTAGAAACAAAAAAAAGGGGTCGGGCTATTCCCAAACCCACAAGCAACTAAACACAGCGCTATCGCTTCCCCGGCAAAGACGCCAAATTGTTGAAAGGGATTTACTTGACAACAAATAAATTTATAGTCAAGACCCTGCTGAGTATAGTAGAGTCAAGATCGTCCACGGGAAGCGAGGTTGTGTTTAATTACTAAACTAAAATAGACAAAAGAAAATAGAACTAAAACAAGAAATAAAGCAAAGCAATCAACCAGTCATGTCTCAGAGAAGACTCAGTACCGACCTTGTCAGGGTCGGTAACGAGGTCAAACTAAACAAACAAAACTTCAACAAACCAGAAGAACGCAGGCTCGGTACCGATCTCAGGGGACTCGGTAACGAGGTAAAAACTGGAGATTAAAAACTCACAAATAAGAGAAAAGATCTAGGATACGGGTCCACCACAACACAATCATGCAATCTAGATAATGTGATTCATAAAAATCATGCCTTGAATATAAAGTTATCAACTTTCGTTGAATAAACAAGTAAATCAATCAATTTTCATAAATCAACTTACTTCATCTACTTATTTTGATCCAAAGTTTGTAACTTTCATTATCAAACCTTATCACAATTCAAGTTTATAACTTTCTCTTTCGATTAAGTCACAAATGCGAATTACATTGACTTTCGTCAAAGCATAAGCTCAAACAAGTAGAAAGATAGATAAAAGGCATTCAATTCATTCAACCACATCATCATTCATGCAAGATCATGTTGGGTTTTCAACCCCAATCCTAGAATAAAAGGCTACTCACTCATGGTGGAGAAAGAACAAACAAAGAGATTGAAAGAAAACATACTTGATTTAAACTAAAAGCTTACTTGAATTAAGAACAAATTTTGTCTCAGAACACACCTTAGAACACAAGAGAAAATCCAACAAACTTCTTCCTTGAGCTCTAAGCAACTAACCCCTCTCTTAAACCAAACGTAAAAACTAAAACCGAGAGAGAGAATCGTGTGTCCAACCTCCCTTTTCTATCTTAAAGCAAGAGTATTTATACTAGAGGAACTATCTAAAAGTTTCCTTAAAGATAAAACGTCTACCGACACGGAGACCTCGGTAGACTCTCAGATTTTTGCTGAACTTTTGCCTTCCTGCAGACCTCGGTACCAACCCCTCATGGGTCGGTAACGAGTCTGAATTGGTCTTGTTTCCAATGGATTATTCACTCCTCCTTTTGGATTTCCCGGGTTTTCTTCAAATGTCTTCACTTCTTCCTTCTTAGCCATGCGCCGCTCACTCTCCTTCATCTTGATATCTCCAGAATACTCCCAACTTTGCTCCAAAATCTACGCAAAAACACCAAACTAGAGTAGTTTCCATACTTTTCACAAAATATGCAAACTAGACTAAAAGACACAAAACTAACACAAAAACACAACTAAACAAGACTAAACAACCTAGAAAAACATACTAAAACTAAGTTAAAAACACGGACATCAATTAGGTGTCCATTATTTTATCTAATAATCTACCATTCTAACTCATCAATATTTACTCTATCTCAATTAGTCATTAGATCAGATGTGTTCATGGTCGATTATTAGATAAAATAATGGACACCTAAGATTAAAAGTAAGAAATATATTAAAAAAATCATACGATCGGACGTGTTCATGGTCGATTATTAAAAGACATGACATTCTCTTAAGCTTTAATTTAAATATCAATTATGGGAGAGTAGGCCTTAGGTTCTTCATACTAATATTATTATCAATCCACAGGAAGATTATCAAACAAATATGCACAAGTAATGGTACTCATATAATTGGAACAGAAAATATAAGAGAAGAAATAAGAAACGATTTTAAGCTAAGATACATCAAAGAACCTACAAACCAAACTCTAACACAAGAATATCTTAACTTAATCACAGAAGAAGTGACTGATGAAGACAATGAATCCCTGACTAAAGCCATCTCTAACGAGGAAATAAAAGCAGCGGTAATGCAAATTGGACTCAATAAATCACCAGGACCCGATGGTATGTCGGCAGAATTCTATAAGAAATATTGGGATATAGTGGGACCATCTGTCATTAAAGCAGTCAAAAGTTTCTTTCATAGTGGAAACCTTTTAAAACAAATTAATCACACGTTCATATCACTAATCCCAAAAATTGATAACTCGTCATCGACTAACCACTACCGACCAATCAGCCTATGCTCTACGATCTATAAAGTAATATCCAAAATCATAACGGATAGACTAAAAAGAATAATAGAAAGATTAATACACCCGCTCCAAGGAGCTTTTGTAAGCAAGAGAGCCATACAAGATAATGTACTAATTGCACATGAAATATTTCACTCGTTTAGAAATAGTAAAGCAAAGGATGGTTGGATTGCGGTCAAATTAGACATGAAAAAAAGCATATGATAGGCTAGACTGGGACTTCCTTTTTCAAGTCCTAATGAAATTTGGCTTCTGTAATAAATTCATAGGATGGGTTCGAGAATGTGTTTGCACAGTCTCCTACTCGGTACTGGTAAATAATGGACCAACGAACATATTTCTGCCTGAAAGGGGTCTGAGACAGGGAGATCCGCTCTCTCCTTTCCTATTTGTTCTAGGCACAGAAATTCTTGCAAGAAAACTCCAAAATGAATGCGACAGAAATAGGTATACGGTCGGTTTTCCAATTGCACGTGAGGGAACTAGAATTCCGTTCCTAGCATTTGCAGATGACATCGTTATATTCTCGAAAGCTACTCAAGGCGCATGCTCCAAAATTAAGACTATAATTGAAGAATATGCAACAATATCGGGACAAAAGGTGAATTACCATAAATCAGCTTTTCAACCATCAAAAAACATGAACAATCAACAAAAACATCAGATACAACAAGCATTGGGGATTGCAACAATGTCTAATCTTGAAAAATACTTAGGATGCCCAATCATTAGTGGCAAAGTAAACAGAGACACATTCAAGGAGTCAGTAGAAAAGGCAAACAACCAACTTTCGAAATGGAAGGCGAATGCTCTCTCCCAAGAAGGAAGAGCAACCTTAATTAGGTCTAATATGGCTATGCAACCAAACTATATAATGCAAAGTTTCATGCTGCCAAAAAATATTCATGGCGACCTGGATAGGATAAATAGAGCATTTTTTTTGGAATAAGGATCAACAATACAAGCCTCTTATTGGATGGGATAGAATATATAGACCAAAAGAACACGGTGGACTAGGCATACGGAAAACAGAACATATGAACAAAGCTCTTCAGATGAAGCTTTTATGGAAAATTCTAGCTGAACCAGAAAACATATGGGTAAAAATTGTGAAAGAAATGTATTTAAAAAATGACACTTTCTTCACATATAAAATCAAGTCAAATACGTCATGGCAATGGCGAAAACTTCTTAGTCTAAAAAAGGAATTTGAAAGAGGACTCATATGGCAGATTGGAAACGGAAATTCAATTTCTTTTTGGGAAGACAATTGGGCAATGGAACAACCGCTTGAAAACTTTGCAAAAGACCCATCACACATTATAAATGAAATGAAAGTGTCAGAATTCATCACAGGAAACCAAAGATGGAAGACTGAGGAACTAGAACAACTATTACCACAACAAGTTGATATTATAAAAGCAATTTCGATTCCAGATAATACAATCATTGATCGACTCTATTGGGCTCCTAGTAAAAATGGATGGTTCTCAACTCATTCAGCAATGACACTAATAAAACAAACAACAAACCAAGAACCAAGTGAGGTGAGCTGGATTTGGAAATTAGACACCCTTCCGAAAGTTAAAAACTTCTTATGGAAAATAGTAACAATGGCTTGCAAACTAAAGAAAGACTAAGTGAGAAAGGGGTTGCTACCCCTGCTGGATGTGTTATGTGCTTTAGTACGACAGAAAATACAGCTCATCTGCTCACCAAATGCCCCCATACCATTAAAACAATTAAACAGGTTAACCCAAACATAGAACAAATAATAAGAAACTATGATCCACAAAATAAGACACCAAAGACAATACTTAATGAAATCTATGGGATAGTAGGAAAAAAGGAATTTTCAGACTTGGCGATATCGTGGTGGGGCATCTGGCACCAAAGGAATAAATTAGTTTTTCAACAAACACCAAATGACTTTATCCTAGACCTCCCTCAATACATTAGAATTCAAAGAGAACAGTAGGAAAAATCAAAACTTTGGAATGAAGATGAAGAGATCATGTGTCTAAACAAAAATATAAGACAAAATAAAAAGAAAAGAAATCTAAAATGGCAAAGACCACCTCATCATGTAGTAAAATGCAACTTTGATGGTTCCAAATTAGGCAATGGACAAGCATCAGGAGCATCCATTCTAAGGGATTGCAATGGAAACGTTATAAATTTAACAGCAGGAAACTATGGACATATATCAGTCATTAAAGCTGAAGCCCTAGCATTGAGAGATGGAATTAGATTAGCAAAGCAGGAAGGCCACACAAACATAGAAATAGAAGGTGACAATATACAAGTGATAAAAGCAGCCAAAGGGGAACGAAACTGCCCTTGGGAAATTGAAATTATCATGATGGATATTCGTATGACCCTTCTTGAATTCCAATCAGTTCGAATAATTTATGTGCCAAGGGAGTGTAACGATGTGGTTGATAAAATTGCTAAACTGAGCCACAGTTTTCCTACCTCAGTAATTTGGAATCACCCAGAACTTAATGTTCTCATCCGTCAGGATGCTCTAGGACGCCCTCCTTGAATGGAGAGCCTCCTAATCTTTACCTAATCAAAAAAATAAAAAAAATATTATTATCGATCCATGGATATTCTTTAAGACCTATGAATAATATTAACAAAAGTGATGAAAACGCTCCCTTTTCACCGAAAACTCTCGCCCCCTTACCCTCAAACCCTAGCCCCCAAACAATGCAAATATCCCCAATCCAAGAACCCTAGATCGAGAATTTGGATCCTAAACCAAGCATTTCTCTTTGAAGTTATGGTAAGAATCTACTGTAATGAAGAAGCTAGATCTAATGAAGGTCAAAATTGGTCGCCGTTGTCTAGATCTCGCCCGACCGTACAAAGGGGCGCCACTACAACTCCGTTCTTCCGGTCGTCCGATGGGGCCTTTCGGGCTGCTCTTTTGATGGTCCTTCTCCCCGCTACTCTATGTTGGCGGCGTGGGCTGAGAAGGGGGATTGTCTTCGCTGATCAACGTGCAAATTGGAGGCTAGAGTTGGTGAGAATTCTTTCTGATGCGGGATTGTTCTCCGCTGGTTTTGGGGGCAAAAAATGGTGGTTCTCGGGGAGGCGCTTTCTCGAGAGATGGAGACTGAAGGCTACTCTAAAGAAATGGCTTTGTTGGAATGTTACAAAGCAGATTGGAGGCTTAAAATCTTCCAGGTTAAATCTCTCTTTGCATAAACCTGATTCCTCTATTACTATGAAGTCGAGATTTACTATTTGCTATGATTTATATGCCTACATAAAGAGATGTTGGGGGTTTTCTACCCTCACATTCTCTCCTTTCTTGATCATCAATCATATTACTAATCTCTCTGAATACTATTATATCTTGATTTGGGTTTGGGGGGTTGGTGTATGTAACAATGAGGAAACAAGATGATGATATAAAGAACCACAGGAAAGCTTTCAAAAAGGTTTTAGCTTCTGAACACCTTTTCTCTAAAGAACAAGTTGGGAGTGAGCTTACTCATTCCCATAATGACCCAATGCCCACCATGGTCGTTGAGACCTTAAAGGGTGGCAAAATGAACAAGCCTGTTGAGGCAGGATCCTCGGGATCCATGAAAGGAAAAAACAAAAGAAAGACCTTCCTTGATAAGCTATCGAGTGTTAAAGAAAATGTCCTCCACTTGACAAGCTATCGAATTGTTGGGTGTCTTGATATCGGTAAACATAACCAACTAAGGAAAGGAATTTTTGACCTTACTAAAGTGCCTGGGATTTATGATTACAAGCATGTAAAGCTGACTGAGATTCAAATCTTATCACAAATTCAATGTTTGTGCTTAGTTTATAATAGAACCTATCATGTATATAGACCTGATGGACTCCAATTTCCTTTTGTAAAAGCTCACATGCAACAGGACATTGCTGAATCCAATTCCATATGTCAAAGAAGAAACCTGGTGAAAAGAACTAGGATTAAAGATAGGAAACCTCATGACCACAGAGGAATTGGGGATAAAGATGATGTGGTAATGACCCTTGTCTTAAAGAAACTAAGGCTGGTTTGCTGCAGTTTAACTGAATATATATGTATGCTTATATGTGGTCTCTGCACCATCATTTTCTCTTCTTGTAACTGGGAAGTGGAGGATTGTGGTTTTAGGATAGAAGGCATCTCAAGAAAGATTAATAATACACATAAGACCCATGGTTTGCATAGTTTCAAGAATACTCATTCCAAGGATGATTACACTCACCCTAGATGGGAGATTAATCTGAGGAGCCCTAGAAACTGGAATATTAATAAAGATACACAAGTCATACACCTCCATGAATCTAGCCTGGATTATATAGAAAGCTGGATACTTGGGGAAAAAAGAGATATCTGATCATTCTATCTAATTGCAGGATGTTTGTTCTCCTTATTGTTAAAAGAGGAATGTCATTGCAGGTGTGTGGTAAAGAAAAGAGGAATGTATTGAATTATAGGGACTGGTGGTGGATGGAAAGAAGAGGAACAAAAATTCAGACAATAAATGTGCAGACCATGATCTGGAAACAAGATGAAGAAGTTGTTAAGGCTGGCCGTGTAAAGAGATTTGTGAAAGATGTCAGTTGGTGTGAGCACTGGTTACTTTTTAAATATGGGGAAGGGATTCTAAGGAAGACCAATGATTATAACTATTTAGTAAAGGTCCTTAGGACTCTTTACTTCTTATGGTGCAAAAGAATGATATATAACAATTATGTGTATAGCAGGGAAATGATAATTACTGAGGGTAAGAAAAAGGTTGGAGAAAATTTGATGAGTTTTTTATGTAAACCAATTGAGCATAGATTGCATGTGCATTATAGAAGGTATAACCGTGTAAAATTAGTAGGGTGGAGTGGTGTCATAGGTATGCAAAAACAGGAGTCACAGGATTACAAAATATACCGAATAAGACGAATGAAAATTGAGAAGCATTCTTTCTTTATGTATATTTATATTCAGGAGAATCTACTGAACATGGGCAATGTGTGTTTGTTGGAAAAAATGTTGAATGAAAATCCAGATTATTTGAACAACATAATAAATTGCTCTGTTTTGTGGACTAAAATAGAACCTGTGTTACAAATATTTAAAATGTGGGGGGGGGGGGGATGGATTAAGGTTAAATCAAGTATCCATGAAGATTGACTTTTGGAATTGTAGAGGGATAGGTAGAAAATCCTTTTGGCCAGAACTTGATTCATTTTGTAAAATTCAAAAAGTGCAAATTATGGCAATAACGGAGACTAAAACGGATACTTTGCCTAGTGACCAGGTTTGGAGGCGAGCAGGATTTGATAATGTTATTTGGTCTCTTGCCTCTAGTCGAGCGGGAGGAATTGCAGTCTTTTGGAAGTCACATCAACTCGTTAATGAGGAAGTAACGATCCTCGTCCAAGAGCCTAGGTATGTAATACTAAAATACCACCATCTAGTTACAAAATATACGATAGCAATCTGTTGCACTTATGCCCCCCCTAATGCGGGAGACAAAGAAGATTTCTGGAACCAATTAACAATAACATTACAAAACCTAAACCTCCCTACCCTTGTGATTGGTGACCTTAATGAGATACAAGAACCTAATGATAAAAAAGGTGGTGTCTTTCCGGACACTAGCAGATTTGAAAGATTATTAAATTTTAAAAACGATTGCCTCCTGGAAAACATTCCGACTACAGGTAATGTCTATACGTGGAGGAAAAATAAAACTGAAATCGATAACATCTATGAAAAACTTGACAGAGTCCTAGTAAGTAATATTATCTTACAAAACTTTCCGAACATTAGCACCCAGAATCACGCTTTCACGAGCTCAGATCATTGTAAAGTGACAGTTCAATTAAGTAATTAATGAGGAAATAAACAAAGCACAACCATTTAAAGTGGAAAAAATGTGGATGTACAGGAAAGATTTTAGAAACGTGGTTAAACAAGCTTGGAGAGTGCAGTTTCAGGGATCAAATATGTTTAACCTAGTTAAGAAAACGCAACTCTTTAAACAACATGCCAAAAAATGGAATAAGCACACATTAGGCAATACGTTCGAACAATTAAAAATAATAGAAGATCAACTAGTAGAGCTCCAAAGAGAAATCCTAAGCTCACCCCAACCAAGAACCATCCAGAAACAACTCCGACTGTTAGATAAGAAAGAATGCATATTAAAATTTCACAAAACGTATTGGAAACAAAGAGCTAAGACAAAACATATTAAATTGTCGGATGTAAACACAGGTTACTTCCATAAGATAGCTAGTGGCAAACGCAATAGGAAAATAATTAAGGAAATCATTACAACAGAAGGAACACAAATTCTAGGTACAGATAATATTAGAGAAGAAATTAGGAATGACTTCAAAAAGAGATTTACTAAACAACAAACGCATCTGAATAATGCTAATGAATATCTCAACCTGATTACCAAGGAAATAACGGAACAAGATAACATTATGTTAACTAGCGTTGTCACTAATGAAGAAATCAAGTCTACAGTAATGAAGCTGGGCTCTGACAAATCCCCGGGCCCGGATGGGATTAATGCGGAATTCTACAAGAGATACTGGGATATTGTGGGTCCAACAATAATCAAAGTTGTGAAAAGTTTTTTCCATTCAGGGAAAATTTTACGACAAACCAACCATACATTTATAACCCTCATACCTAAGGTAGAAAATCCAAAATCGACTAATCACTACCGACCCATAAGTCTATGCTCAACCATTTATAAAATTATCTCGAAAATTATAACAGAGAGGATTAAAAAAGTTATAACCAAAATTATTCATCCACTCCAAGGCGCCTTTATAGCAAATCGAGCCATTCAAGATAATATACTTATAGCCCATGAAATATTCCACTCGTTTAGAAATACAAAAAATAAAGACGGTTGGATAGCAATAAAACTAGATATGGAAAAGGCGTATGACCGGGTTGATTGGGAATATCTCTTGGATGTGATGCAAAGATTTGGATTTGATAGAAAAGTTATAGGATGGATAAGGGAATGCATTTGTACTGTGTCTTTGTCGATACTAGTAAACAACGGACCCACAGATCCATTCAACCCGGAAAGGGGACTTAGACAGGGTGACCCTCTTTCGCCTTTCTTGTTCGTTATTGCAGCTGAAATTCTTGCAAGAAAATTACAGCTAACTAGTGAACTAGATAAAAACACAATTGGATTCCCTATTGCCCGTGGTGGGATGAGAATCCCGTTCTTAGCATTTGCAGATGACATAATAATATTTGCCAAGGCGTCCCAGAGATCATGCGAAAAAGTAAAGACAATTATTGACGAATTCTGTAGGCTTTCGGGTCAAAAAGTTAATTATAACAAGTCGGCCTTTCACACCTCAAAAAACACAACTGCCCAACAAAAAAGTGTAGCACAACAGGCCTTGGGGATCGCCACAATGACAAATCTAGAGAAGTACCTAGGTTGCCCAATTATAAATGGTAAAGTTAATAAGGACACTTTTAAAGATTCTATAGGAAATGCACAAAAGAAGCTTAGAAAGTGGAAAGCAAATTCGCTATCTCAAGAAGGTAGAACGACTTTGATCAGAGCTAACTTAGCTACAAAACCGAATTATGTAGCAAAGCTTTATGCTCCCAGCGAGTGTGCACTCTGAGATGGATAGATTAAACAGAGGCTTCTTCTGGAATAATGATAGGAATTATAAACCACTGGTGAGATGGGATAAGATATGTAAGCCCAAAGAGGTAGGAGGACTAGGAATTAGGAAAACAGAACATATGAACAAAGCACTCCAAATGAAACTAGTGTGGAAAATTCTGGCAGAACCAAATAATATCTCGGTCAAGATAATCTCACAAAAATACCTCAGAAATGATAATCTATTTTCATATAAATTAAAAGCAAGCACCTCATGGCAATGGAAAAAGCTAATGCATCTAAGAGAGGAATTCTATAAAGGTCTGATATGGCAAATTGGGGATGGGAAAACGGTCAACTTTTGGAAAGATAATTGGCTCGTCCAAGGTCCTCTTCGACCATATGCTAAGAATCCGACAAATGTAGATGAAACGAAAACAGTAAACGCGTGGATCACTAGTGATCATAAATGGAAAATAGACGAACTAAAGCAAATTCTCCCGGATAACATTGTTGAGCAAATTAAAAATACGCCAATTCCGGATAATTATATTCAAGACAGATTGTATTGGTCCCCTAGCAAAAATGGCCGGTTCTCCACCTCGTCTACAGTTAACTTAATCACAAATCTAGAAAGACAATCACCGCATACAAACAACTGGCTGTGGAAGCTGGATACTTATCCAAAAGTGAAAAACTTTCTGTGGAAAGTGGATAACAATGGACTTCCGACGAAAGCTAGACTTAGGGAAAAACACATCACAACTCCAGGAGGTTGCGTATTGTGTGATTGCACTAATGAAGATACAAGTCACCTACTGACAAAATGCCCATATATGATGTACATAATTAGCAAAGTCAACCCAAACATAGCAAATTCTATCAAGGGATACGATCCTCTAAACAAAACGCCGAGAATAATCCTACGTGAATTGTACCAACTCCTAGGAAAAAAGGATTTCACTTGTTTAGCTGTTGCTTGGTGGAGTCTCTGGCATCAACGAAATACATTGATTTTTCAACAACACCACGACGAAGGAATGCCAGACTTGGCATCATATATAAGAAACCAAATAGGGAACTGGGAGAAAGCGATGAAATGGAATGAGGATGAAGAAAAAACAATAACAACTCAAAAGGAAAAAAGAAACACTGGAAAAAGAATCCCAAGAAAGTGGAGCAAGCCTAAGCCAGGATACATAAAAGTTAACGTCGATGCATCAAAATTGTCCAATGGAAACACCTCTGGAGGAATCGTATTCAGAAATCACCTTGGCCAGGTAACTGACATTTTGACGGCTAACTTTGGGAAAGTATCAATTTTAAAGGCTGAAGCCCTTGCCCTCCGAGAAGCAATTAGGCAAATAAGAGATAGAATGCTAGGAAAAGTGGTAATTGAAGGGGATAATCTCGAGGTCATAAACGCCATTAGAGGGAAAACTCAGTGTCCTTGGGAGATCGAACTCATTATCGCCGATATTCTTGTTTCCATTCATGGAAACCAGGATTTAGCGATTAACCATATTTTTAGGGAATGTAACGATGTGGCCGACAAAATTGCTAATTTGGGCCACAGTCTCCCTGTTGAGTATATCAAGACTCATCCAGAATTGATGGTTCTCATCCGTCAGGATGCTCTAGGGCGCCCTCCGTAAGGAGTGCACCCTAATTCTTACCTAATCAAAAAAAAATATTAACAAAAGTAACCCTCTTGAATGAATCTTCAGTTTGAAGTTCTTATTCATCAAATTGATTATTCAAGCATTCTTATTTGTGCATTTGGAAGTAAATCCCCATTTTAAGCCACGTCTTGTGTTTCTACAACTTGTACAGAACTTTGTTGGAGTTGCTTTGGTCTTCCTAACCATTGGTTTCGACTCCGATCGTTTTGTATTTGTGCACGACGCCGGACGTTCAAGCTTGATTGGTGTTTTAAGAAATTGCAGATTGGAAAGCTGCTTCTCCCGTTAAATTTCTGTTGCCCAACCTTCGTCGGCTTGTTCGGCCTTTGATGTCGGGTGGGTCGTCGTCCTTTCCCAAGATTCCGTTGATGACTGTCTTGAACAGTGTGTTTAGAAAAACTAAAAAGAAATGTGGAAAAATATGTGCTTGGACTACAAGTTTGATAATAGGAAAAAAAAGAAAATAGAATAAAATAATAATATAACTTAAAAATAAATCCTTGTTCGCAAGGAAGAGTTGTCCATGCTCATTTTTGAAAAAAAATAATATTAATAAATATATAAAGTTAAATAATGTTAATAATAATTTTTTAAATAAATTAAGGCCTTGCAAGGCAAGGCATCAGTGTTTTTCTTGTGTCTACTTGCAGGATAGCTCGAGGCTTATTTATGTACTCTTTTTCCAAGGAGTTGGAGCTGAGTTTGGCATTGGACCGAGTTGTATTAAGCCAAGTCGCTTGGTTTTGTGAGACTTCTGAAGAACCTTCATCTTAGTGGAGGGAACGTCAGATGTCCATTTCGCACGCCCAAAAGGGGTTGACCTGCTGCTTGCGGCGCTTTCTTTTAGTGCTTTAATCATCCCGATCTCAAACTCTTCTTAACTCTTATTTTCGGAGATTTGTACATTTTATTGCTTTTCCTGCTTGCTTTGATCTTCTTAGCCGTTCTCGGCTACCGTTTTCTAACGACCTCTCGGTTTACCCAGTCTATTTGGTATCTGAATTCTTACCTTATCAAAAAAAAGGTGTCTGTATGTCTGCATATGCATTAAGTTCAATACAAAGATATAATAGAGTTCTATCCTAAAATTTAATGGGGCAAATGGTGGGAGCATCTTGCGAGACCCGACTTAAACAACCAGAAAAAGGACCCAAAACTCCATAAGTATTTTGTCCATGCGTAAATCTACTATATATATAAAGGCAATAAGGTTTGGAGCCACCACATTGTGTCACGTCAGCTTTGTCCACATGTCGTTTCTAGAATACGCCACATAGGATTTTGCCACATGTCGTCTTTTCCTTAAGCCATGTCATGTAATTTTTGACATGTCATATGCCACATCATATTATTTCACCTCGTCACTTACATGTCATATTTAACTATAATGATAAAAAATGCTTTCCTTATAAAAAATATTTTATATAAATAGATAATTATAGGCCTATATATTTTGAAAAATCTACGCTCTTTTTAATCAAAATATTTCCTTATGAGAAGTTTGGTCAAAATACTTTACTTTTATTGCAACTCACAATTTGAAAATTTACCATAACAATTTATGAGCATTGTATATATTATTCTCATTATTTGAAAATTTACCATAACATTTTATGAGCATTGTATATATTATTCTCATTATTTAACTTAATAATCTAAATTTAATTTGTTTTATTTGAGTTTAAAAAACAAAATAATTTTTATACATATTACGATCAACAAATTACTTACATTAAATTTTATATTATATTTTTGTTTATTAATATTTTTATAGTATATCTAAAAAATATCGAGTCATATGCGTGCATGGCACGACGGGGACAACTAGTAAGCGTTAAACCTAACAAAAAAAACCCAATAAATACATCTTAAAGCCAATTAATCATTTATACAAGACAAGTTTTTCTCATGGGATATATTATTCTCTTGCAAGAATCGACAACATGATAAAAGGCCGAATACATAAATAGGTCCCTGAACTTTAATAATTTTGGCAACCATGTCCCTGTACTTTTCGGGTTTCAGATAGGTCCCTGAACTATACATTTTTTTGTCATTTAAACACAAAAGTCTGAGGTGGCAAAACGCGTGTATCTCACTTAAATAATTGCGCGTAAGATAAAGAAATTTTATCAAGATCATGTAGTTTCTTTTTCTTTTTCTTTTTCTTTTTCTTTTCCTTCAACTATACCATTTTCCTTAAACTTTTTCTTGAACTATACTGTTGAATGAATTAGTACATGGAACGATGAAACGACAGACTCGGGAGTCCTGACTCGGGAGTCCTGACTCGGGAGAAACCACGGACTCAGAGAGAGAGTCAGGACTGAAGGACGGACTCGGGAGAGAGTTAGGACGGCACGATGGAGCCGGGAGTCCATGGATCTGGACAGATCTGGACTCGGGAGATAGTCTTGCAATTTTCTTCGATCCGGTCGACGATCAAGCGCTACAAGACAGACGGCGTCGTTTCAGCAGTAGAAATGCTCAGATTGTCGGAGTAATTCCACGAGATTGGAACGAATGTGCTGGCCAGAGGAATCCGAGGAGAGAGTAATGGGGGATTTTGAAGTGGAAGAGCAAGTTTCCTGTGAAAATTTATGAAATTGGAGTGGAATTAAATGCTTTACCTCTCTTTCTCTCTCTCTCCGGGGTTCAAATTGTAGTGCCTGAGATTTAACAATTTTCCTCAGATCTGTAGCAGAGAAGCACGCCGACGGTGAAGTGTCAATGACGAGGCAGAGAAGAACGTCGGCGGTGAAGTCGACATTGACGAGGCAGAGAAGAATGTCGACGGTGAAGTCAACTTTGCCGAGGCAGAGAAGAACGCCGGCGGTGAAGTCGACATTGACGAGGCAGAGAAAAACGCCGGCGAGAAAGTTGGTCGACTTTGACGAGGCAGAGAAAAAAATCTGGAAATTGGGTTTTTTTGGTAGAATGGGAATTGGGTTTATTTAATTCTTGTAATTTAATTTGAAGTTAAACTTGGTTGTGGAGAAAAAATTTGAAATTAAACTTGTAATTTAATTTTGATAATATTTTAAAATTAAAATAAAAATGATCTAGGTGGCAATGATTTGGCATCTAGGTGGCATAAAAATTTACCACGTCAGCGCGTTTGAGTTTCACGTAAAGAAGAATCTCGTCACATGTGTTTAAATGATAAAAAAAATGTATAGTCCAGGGACCTATCTGAAACCCGAAAAGTACAGGGACATGGTTGCCAAAATTATCAAAGTTCAGGGACCTATTTATGTATTCGGCCCATGATAAAACCCCTTATATATCCCTTTTGTCATGATGTATAAACATTTGGTTTCTCACGCCCTATGTCGCTTGTCAAGCGGTAACCATATACTGACATCGGTAACGATTTCAAATCAACTTCGTTAATTAGCACTTTTTTTTTTTTGGTGGAAGGAGAGGCGGTACTCTCCGGCCTCTCAAGGAGGCATTTTATTAATAGTAAAAGAAAAGGGCTAAGTAGTCAGCAAACGGGGGATAGCCCGACCCCTTACATCATTATTTAGCAAGAAAATAATCCCCTCAGGCGGGGCACTCAATACATGAAAATCAAGCGGAAAATTGAAAGCAAGAGACGCGAGGCGATCGGCAACCGTGTTCGCCTCTCGATACACATGTCGGATCTGGATAGTCCAGTTCCTACTGACAAAGCCTTGGCATTGCTTAACCAGGCTATATAATGGATGGCTAGAACTAATTTTGCTACTTAACAAATTCACGACAAGCTGAGAATCGCATTCCAGTATTACCTGCTTGCATCCCTTGTTCCAAGCAATCTCGAGGCCATCTCGAATTCCCCAAAGCTCCGCCATTGGCACCGTACATGACCCAATGTTATGGAGGAAGCCTTCGATCCAATTCCCATATTCATCACGCAATATGTCGCCAGCTGAAGCCTTGCTCCCTTCTTGTACAGCTCCATCCGTATTAAGTTTAGCCCATCCCTGCTCAGGCTTGCTCCAAGCTATGTTCTGCACTCTAGAATAACTAATTGAATTTGGAACAGAAACCATACCTGAAACTTCCATATACTCCTTGGCCCTTTCAAGAATGAAGAGAGTACGATCAGTAATAACCATCTCTTCGTTAAACACCAGCGCGTTGCGCCATCGCCAAGTCCACCAAAGTGTCGTCGCGAAAATCGACCGCCACTCCAACGAACCCATCATAGTATCACAAGTAATGTTTATACGGATCCAGCTTGCAAATGGCACCTGAAAAAAATCACTGCATATATCAGTGGCTTTCAAATTAACCCAAATTAATCTCACCTTAGGGCAATCTCGAAACAGGTGTTCAAATGTCTCGGCTTCAACAGTGCAGTTAGCTGTATTGATAATGCATATACAAGTGTAGTCATTGCTATCACGTATTACACCAATACCATTGCACAAACCAACGCTTTTTTTTTTTCATCAGAACAAACCAACGCTACTTCAAAAGCTCATGTGTGTTCATGTAAAACACACATGACCCTAACCAATCAATGGAGCAAAACAAACGTTTGGGACAAAAAAATAGTGAGAAAGAAGGCCGAAATAATACAGGTGGGGTAAAGGGGCCAATCATCATTTCAAATGATAAATAAATAAAAACTTTTAATTCATCCTTCACATTCTTTGTACCACCATCTGAGCTGTTTTTCTCCCTCTTTGAATAAAGCAAACCACAGCATCTTCTTCTTCCTTCTCTCTGCCTTCACCTTCCATTCCTCTCTCTACTACCCAAACTGTGAAGGAAGTTACAGGAAGCTGCCGACAAAATATCTTCTCCGCCTTAATTCAATAATGGAGGTCTAGTCACAACTTTAATGTATTTGTTTTGATTCTTTCGCTTCTGAGCTGTGAAATGTGACCTTTTCAGTTGATTTTAAACTTGCAACTTGAATGTTTTCGGTTTTCATTGCGCAGACGAGAACGATTCAGGTTTGCAACCTGTCAGATCTAGCCACTGAGAGAGAAATCCATGAATTCTTCTCCTTTTCCGGCGAAATCGACCACATTGAGATCCGCAGGTTTGCTTGCTATCTCTCTCCCTATGTTTCTATCTGTTGATGCTAATGGAGTCGTTTTAGTTTTTTTTTTTTCCTTCAATTTTGTCAAGTCAGATTAATTGAATACTTCCGGTTTGTTCTTGGGATAACTTGTGCAGAGAATCAGGGGAAGCAAAAACGGCATTTGTTACATTTAAAGAAACCAAAGCACTTGAAATAGCTCTTTTGTTATCGGTAATCTATTCCCTTCTATATTGAGCTCTTTTCTCTTTACCGGTGATTCACGGTATTTTGAGTTTCTTTAGTCTTACTTTCAACAAATTCCCGTGCCACTTTATAAGCTATGGAATCAACAACACACTTAAAATACCAATTTGCCCCCGGATTGAGGACTATGAATTGCTAGGTTGTTCACCTGGGTATATATACCAGTTTAAGTATTTTGTTCATCTGCAAATAGCCCATTTACAAGCTTGAATGAGAGCTGATAACAGTTATGGATGAGGATTGAGGACTATGAATAGCTAGGCTTATTTTTGTTCCCAAGTAACTAAATTCTGCTTTGAAATAAATTTATGTTGTTTCATACACAATAGGTCAATCCATCAATGTCTCACCATTCTAACATCTTAATTTGAAACTAGTGGTTTAGGTGTTGGATCAAACGTTGTTGAGTTAGCTTTGTTGACTGTGGTTTGATTCATACGAGTTAAAGGCACTTAACAACCCAAACCTGAGGACTGTGCTTAAGAAATTACTATTGTAAGCAAGTAACACCTTTGCCTGTTAGGCTTGCATCTATATAGTGCTTTGTTTTTCAAATATTATATGATATGCAAAGTTGTTAGCTCATCATTTTGAAGTTTAAATTGATATATCTCCTGGTATGGTGTACTACAGTGTCTTTATATAGTTGGGTCAAACCTATAATCTGTAATTTCCCATACTTTGGCATACTAATGAAGACTTGAGAAATTGAGAGCAACTGCCGTGTTATTTTTTCTGGTGTGAGGAGTATTTCATATTTTCATATTATTACATACAGTATAGTTTATGTGACATGTAGCTGACGTATTTATCCAAAACACATAGCTATTGCTATACCCTAACAAACTCATCACTTTGCTCATGTATTTTCATCATGTTCTTTATGGCAGGGTGCAACGTTGGTGGATCGAATTGTAACCATTTCACTTGTAGAAAATTATGTTGTCAAACCTGAGGTACTGATGAGCTTATCATCAGATACTTGCACATACTTTTTGCTCTTCTTTCTCTAACGTAACATTCCGTTGCATTCTTTCAGGAAGAAAGGGTAGTTGGGATCACTGTGAGGTCAACTACCTTTGAAGATGCTTCACCAGAAGATAAGGTTGGTGGTTACAAATGCTCTTATAAATTACACCTTCAACATGTTGCAAACGTTGCCTTGTACATGTTCATCCCAAAGAATTGAACTATACGACTCCTTGCTTACAAGAGTTTATAACTCAGAATATTGGAGATCTTAAATAATTTCTTCATTTGATTGTGGTGTAGCAGGTCAATTCTACGTCACCCCAAAGAGTATATGTCACTAAAGCTCAAGAAGTTGTATCAAATATGATAGCCAAAGGTTCTGCCATCAAACAAGATGCTGTTAACAAAGCTAAAGCATTTGATGAAAAGCATCGATTGACAGCAAATGCCTCTGAAAAGGTCAATTCCTTTGACAAGAGAGTTGGTTTGACAGAAAAATTCAGTGTTGGAATATCGGTGGTCAACAAGAAAGTGAAGTCTGTAGATGAAAGGCTTCAAGTATCAGATAAAACAATGGCAGCATTACTTGCAGCAGAGAGGAAAATAAATGATACGGGATCAGCTGTAAAATCAAGCAGGTAAAAGATTGTTTTCCATTTATATTGTAAACAAGCTTTGCTGGGACTGCCTTTTTTGTTTGTAGATTGATGGCTTTGACATGTGCAACAACTCCTGTCTCTTTTTTCGTTGTGCTATTTTCTAAAGATTTGTCCCATGCTCAATTTGAAATGCTGTAACTTTTGAGATTTTTTCGTGTAGAATAGGATTGTGGCATGGAGAGGATGAACGGCATTTATTAATGTATTTTCTTATGATTTGGTGCCAATAGATGCTTCCTCCCAATGTTATTAAACATATAAAGGATCCTATTCCTGATATGTTCACACACTAGTCCAAATGAGAAATTAGATATTCTAGTGAAATGACTCTCTCTCCCCTTTTTTTTATACAAATAACAGAAGTACAACCTGGTTTCTTATTTGCATTTGATAATCTCTAATTCTATAATTTGACTGAAATCAGCAACCATATCCTAAGGCAAATGGTGCATTTGACAGGTATGTTACTGCCGGGACAGCTTGGTTCAATGGCGCATTTAGCAGGGTAGCTAAGGCAGGGCAATTTGCTGGTACAAAAACCAAACAGAAATTCAGTATGGCCATGTCAAATCTGACAGCAAAGGTAGCTTTTCTTTGAAAGTCTCTCAATCAACTTAGATTGTGGTTGTTTTTTCATGTTTTCATCGACCAAGATGGTTTTCTTTTAAGAATTGCAATTTTTTGCTTTCTTACTTCACATATTAGAGAATTGGTAGCCTACAAACCTGTATGTTCTTAGCACTCACACACACATACCCACCTAACCATTTTCATTTTGAGTAATTCTCATGATCCTGTTGTGATATTTGAATTTCAGGATCCAATTGCTGCATAAAGCACTGAATTAGTCAAAGTTTGTTATATTGGAATTATATAGTTGCTTGCAAAAAGATGATTTTATTAAGGACCTGAGTTAGAGCCCCATATAATTGTTGGGTTGAGATCAGTTGCAAGAAATTTTTGCTGCATCTCTTCCTGTGTGTGTAATTTCTGTAATTGCTGCAAAGTGCCATTGTAATCTCTATTTTTACCCCCCTTTCTCTCTCAATTCTTGATACATTGTAGTAATTTTTTGCTGACAGTACACCAGTTTTGTGCCTCTCAGAGGTGTTAAATTTATGATTGATTTCTTTGTCTTTTTCTTTAAGGTTCTTTATTCTTTATCTCACCATTCAGAAAAGTAGAATCATCAATCATAGATGCAGCATGTTAAAGCGTCAATCTTACAGTTACTGTAACCCTACGTTTCCCCTATTCAAATTACAATCTTTCAGTTAGGTCAGACACATTCTTCACATCTTGATGTAGAAAGATAAATATCATTCAAATAAAAGTTTGTTAGCCCAATCAAATCACATCCCTCACATTTATGTAGAACATACACATTTATGTAGAACATACATTATGAAGTTATGAGATGCGTTAGGTTAACGTTAATGAAATTTCTTACTCTTATCATACAACATATATGGAGCTTCAGAAGGCTAATTCTTCATAATTTGGAGTTGACTATCATAATTTGAATGCTTGTTTATGTAGTCAATAGAGCTACATAGCAGTACAGATTGGTGACAACCAATGGGATGAACATATACAATTTTTAACTTGCAAAGGACTTTCTCTGGTGCATTTCTGTTAAAGAACATGCAGTTCCAGCTGTCCCATCTGGTTTATTGATACTTCACATTTACTTTGTCTCCCCTAATTGGTATACCATGACAAACAGAGCACAGAATAGTCTTGTTTTCCACCATTCACTCTAACTCTGAAAACGACAACCCTTAATTAGAAGAAATATAGACATAAATAATGCTGCAATATACATTGGTAACATTACTGCAAGATTCTACTCGAAACCATCGCAACAGAAATGAAAATCCAATATGTAATTTCTAAGCTATCGATGTTTCACTTATTAGCTAAATTAGTAAGGTGTTCAATGTTTCTAAGTTATGTTAATAATATTGTGTATATCTTCTTTTTGTATTTATCCTTATCAGTTTAGATTTTATACTGATAAAATTTCATTCCTGATCTCAAGGGATTAGTTTGTAACTGTACTCTCTTTATATACGTAATCAATAGAAAATCAGAGACACCAGTTTCCTCACCAAAAACTACTGTGTTTACATGGTATCAGCCTTACTACGATCCTTTCGATCTATGGCTTCTCAAACACCCACCTCCCCCATGCAACTTCTGTTTTCCGCCTCCTCTGATGGATCTCAACCCAATTTCCATCTCCCGAACTTTGCGATTCGTCTTGATCGCTCCAATTACTCTCTATGGCGCAATACGGTCCGCTCCGCTTTGGAAGCCTTTGACCTTGCCTCGTTTCTGACCGAGAGCTCTCCCCCACCAGCCACGATCTCTGACCTTGCTGTTCTTCTTTCAGCATCGTCTGGAGTCTTAACTGAGACCGACATTGCTGCTTTGACAGCCACGACCTCCTCCGGTGAACAATCCATTCCTCGGGTCCCAAATCTGGCATATTTGGCGTGGGTTCGTAAAGACCGCCTTGTCCTGCTCTGGATCCGATCGACTCTCACCACCCCATTACTAGGGCATGTGGCTCGTGTAAACACCACTGCTGAAGCCTGGGGCATCCTTCAACGGATGTTTCATGCCCAAAATTGGGCCCGACAGATGCATCTTCGTCATCAACTCCAAACTCTGACGAAGGGATCTTTGTCGGTTCTTGATTATGTCGAGAAGAAAAGGGCGCTCGCTGATGAACTCGCGGAGTGCCTTCATGTGGTCTCGGATGACGACCTCGTCAACTTCATTCTCCAAGGCCTTGGATCTCAGTTTGCTTCGTTTCGCACCGCTATCTCCATCAGCAAAGATCCGGTGTCCTCTGATGAACTTCTAGGTCTCCTTCTTCAAGAAGAACAACGACTCGAAGAGGATAATCGGGGGCTCGCTGAAGTGCTAACTCCGACAGCCAATGTTGCTGTACGCGGAGGCCGCGGGCGCGACCGTGGGGGCCGCGGTCGCGATTCTGGGCGCTCCTCTTCTGAGCGTTTCTCTGCTAGTTCCTCCTCTGATCGTGGCCCCTCTGATCGTGGTTCTTCCTCTGTAGGTTCAGATCTTGGTCGTCCAACATGCCAGCTGTGTGGCAAGCCCGGACACGAGCCCTTCAATTGCGTCAATCGGATCAATTTCTCTGATTTCCCAGTCATAAACCGGCACGCTGCTGCTATCTTGAATCAGCCCGAACCACCTGCGCAAAGCCGTTCTGCTTACACTGCTGAATGCCAGTCTGACCTCGTGGCTAACCCATGGGTCGTAGATACCGGTGCCAATCGCCATGTTGCTGCTGAGCTTGGCAACATGTCTATCAACTCCAACTACGATGGTGGTGATCAGTTGGTCGTTGGAAACGGTACTTCCCTTCCTGTAACTCAATTAGGGCACTCTATTTTAACTGATAAACATGCTGCTACATCTCTTCATTTAAATGATATCCTTGTTGTTCCTCAAATTACAAAAAATTTGCTCAGTGTTTCTAAATTAACCAAAGATAATGATGTCTATGTTGAATTTCATGCAAATTGCTGTCTTGTTAAGAACTTGCAGGGACAGATTCTTCTAAGAGGAACCGTTGAAAATGGCCTTTACCGTCTCCCTTGCCTTTTTTTAAAGTCGCCTGTTCCTTTGCATTCCAGTCGTCCTATTGCCTTTGTTGGTGAGCGTACCTCAATTTCCTGCTGGCATCATCGGTTTGCTCATCCTCATGAGTCCGTCATGCGTCGTCTCGTTTCTACTTTCAAGCTTCTTGTGTCTTCAAATAAAATTGAGTCAGTTTGTAGTGCTTGTCAGCTTGGCAAGAGTCGTCGTTTCAATTTATCTAGTAGAATTTCATCTTCTGTCAAACCTTTTCAATTAATTCATTCTGATGTATGGGGTCCTTCCTCAACTTTATCTCTTAATGGCAATAAATACTATGTCAGTTTCATTGATGATTATTCTAAATTTGTGTGGATCTATTTTCTCCAAACAAAAGACCAAGTTCTCTCTACTGTTCAACTTTTCATCAAACTCATTCAAACACAATTCTCCACTATAATTAAAGCCTTTCAAACTGATTGGGGTGGAGAATATCGCAATGTATCTAAATACCTTGAATCTCTTGGAATTGAGCATCGTGTTTCTTGTCCTTACACCCCTGAACAAAACGGGTCTTCTGAGCGTCAAAATCGGGTCATTGTTGAAAAAGGTCTTGCCTTACTTGCTCATGCCAGCCTACCCATCAAATTTTGGGAGAATGCATTTCATACATCAGTCTATCTCTCTAATAGAACCATTACTCCTGCACTCCAATTCAAATCGCCCTTTGAAAAATTATATGGCGAAACCCCGGATTACGCTTTTCTCAAGTCTTTTGGATGTCTCTGTTATCCATATTTACGACCTTACAACAATTCCAAACTTGATTATCGCTCATCTCCCTGTTTATTTTTGGGTTACAGTTCCAAACACAAAGGGTACATTTGCTTTCATGTACCCACCAATCGTGTCTTTTGTGTCTCGATTTGTCATCTTTGATGAATATTTCTTTCCTTATCCATCTATGGTTAATCCAAGCCCACCATCTTCAATTCCGGACTCAGCACCCTCTCCGCCACTAGCTCTCCTTGAACAATTTGTTGTCCTTTCCCCAACAGCTTCACAAAATTCAGCCGAGCCTTCTGTTTCTGGTAACCCGCGGGCGCCGCCTACCTTGCCGCGGGCGACTCCTCTCTCACTGCAAGCGCGGTCTACCTCAACGCAGGCGACTCCTCTCTCACAGCGAGCGCGGTCTACCTCACCGCGGGCTCTGCCTTTGCAACCGCGGTCGCTAGCTGCCTCCCCTGGCTTTACCACCCCCTCTCTTGTTGAATCTTCTTCGCCCCAACCCTCGGTTTCTCAAGAATCTGCCCTACAGCAGCAATCTACATCATCAGCTGGACAACAATCATCTGAAGCTGATTCATACTCGAGCCAACATCCCTACCCGGCCGCCCCTTCGTGGTTCCGACCACCGACCAATTCCACACATACTATGACTACCCGGTCTCGCACTAATAGCCTCAAACCCAAAGCTCTTCTTGCTACCAAATATCCTATTCTAGTTGCCTTATTAGCTCATCTTGAACCCAAATTTTTTCATCAAGGCACTAAAAATCCTGAATGGCAGCATGCTATGCAGCTTGAATATGATGCCTTAATGAGAAATGGGACTTGGGACTTAGTTCCATGGTCTCCTGGTGCTAACATTGTTGGTTGTAAGTGGGTTTACAAGGTCAAGCAGAAACCAGACGGTTCAATTGATCATTACAAGGCATGTCTGGTTGCAAAAGGCTTTAATCAGGAAGCTGGAGTTGACTACTTTGACACCTTCAGTCCGGTTATTAAGCCGACAACTATTCGTCTTATTCTCAATTTGGCTCTTACACTTGATTGGCCTCTTCGACAGGTTGGCATTAATAATACATTTTTTAATGGTGATCTTTCTGAAACTGTTTTTATGGCTCAACCATCGGGTTTTCAGGCCGTTGATCGCCCTAATCATGTATGTCGTCTTCGTAAGGCGTTATATGGTCTTAAACAGGCTCCTCGGGCTTGGTTTCATAAGCTCAAGGAAGCACTGGTTCGGCATGATTTATGTGGATGATCTGATTATTATTGACTCTCACAAGTCCTTTATTGATAAGTTTGTTGTTAGTCTCAATCAGGCTTTCTCGCTGAAGGACCTTGGTCCTCTACATTTCTTCTTAGACATTGAGGTTACTCGTTCTCCCATGTCTATTCAGTTGAATCAGCAGAAGTATATTGCTGATATTTTAGAGCGCAGCGCAATGACTGGCGCCAAACCTATTGCTTCTCCTGCTGAGTCTGGCTCTCGTCTGATTCAGACTGGTGACCCATTCTCTGATCCACACTTGTATAGGAGCATTGTTGGTGCTCTTCAGTATGTGACCATTACCCGACCTGAGATTTCTTATGCTGTTAACCGAGTTTGTCAGTTCATGCATGATCCTACAAACTTACATTGGGCGGCTGTCAAACGGATTTTACGCTATCTTAAAGGTACAATCTCATCTGGGTTGACTTTAAAGAAAGCGTCCGACAAGCGCCTGGTTGCTTTTTCCGATGCGGGTTGGGCCTCGGATCCTGATGATTGTCGCTCTCAACATGGTTTTGCTGTCTATTTTGGCGGCAATCTCATCAGCTGGTCGTCTAAAAAGCAGAAGGTGGTTGCTCGCTCTAGTACTGAAGCAGAGTATAGGGCTATTGCATTTACAGTTGTTGAACTCATTTGGCTTCAACAATTATTACATGAGATGTCTGTTCCAGTGGATCGGCCGCCTATTCTGCTGTGTGACAACCTCAGTGCTACTTTCTTGTCAGCTAATCCTGTTTTCCACCAGAGGTCAAAGCATATTAAAATTGACTATCATTTTGTCAGAGAGCAAGTGTCTGCTAAGAGCATCCACAACCATGCTCCGCTACAGAGTCATGCACCCCTACTTTTTCAATTTCTCTATCTGCCACATCAGCTATGCAACCCATTACAATTTATTTTTACATCCATGCACCCTATGAACCCCTACTTTTCCCATTTTTAATATTTTTTTCTCTTTCCATATATAATTACAAGTATACCCTTTCTTTAATAAAATTTACATATATATCCCTCGTTATAAAAAAAATTTGTTCATAATTTGATTATAATGGTGTAATTAATAAATAAAATATATACAATATTGGTGTCTATGGAAAGATATACTTTAATAAACAACCCAAAAATATACTTTAAATTTAAATGTAGTCAAATATATACAATATTGATGTCTATGGAAAGATAAATTTTTTTTTATGAATTATAGTAATTTTTTTATGTTTAAATTGCCCATTTTTGGCAATTTAAACAAAGGGGCAATTTAATTCCCAAGTGCCAAGTGTACACTGAGCGGGCCGCGTGGCACTTTCTTTTTATTTTTTTGCCCGAGATCAATTGAAATGCTGGGGATTCGTATTCATTTACTCTCAACTCTGAGTTTTGGTATATCGTACGCGCGTTCACGCGTTTGCTCCGCCTCCTCCTCCGGTTCATGAAATGAACCCAATTTTCTGGGGACAAACAAAAGTATCATTTTTTTATAATATTCTGACTGGGTGCAACGGTTCATCCAACCATTGTGGATGCTCTAAAGAACTTGTTGTTCGTCATGTTCGGTCTCTTGATCAGATTGCTGACATTTTCACCAAGGCAGTTTGGACTCATCGGTTTCAAACCTTAAGTTCCAAGCTGCATGTTCATCCCCGACCATGAGCTTGCGGGGGCGTGTTAATAATATTGTGTATATCTTCTTTTTGTATATTTGTATTTATCCTTATCAGTTTAGATTTTATACTGATAAGATTTCATTCCTGATCTCAAATGATTAGTTTGTAACCGTACTCTCTTTATATACGTAATCAATAGAAAATCAGAGATATCAGTGTCCTCACCAAAAACTACTTTGTTTACAAGTTCTAACCAAATTTCAACCCTGGAATTATACTTCTTTGTTTTTGGTAATGGTCATTTTTTAATAGGATTTTTATGTTGTTCTTTTAAGAAAATTCATTTTTACTTTCCCAATTTACCAAGTATTGAACCAGAAAACCAACCTGAACCTAAGATCATGCTGTAGTATATGATAAATAATTGCTTAAACTCATATAATGATAGATATGTATCAACCAATTCTAAGGCTTTAAATATTGATATCATTTATATTTGTCATTACCCGTGTTTTTACTGTATTTTTGTATGGGTCCATGAAATGGAAAGAGGGCCAGTATACGATGGTGTTTATTCAAAGTAAAATATCTTAAATAGAAGGGATTCATGTGGTGTGGCACAAAATAACTTAATAATAGAAGAATGAAACCAAAAATTTATGAATGGCTTTTATTCAGCTAAGACCAATTTCATCATAATTTGGTGGGTGTTAAGTGTTAACCGTTAGGAGTTGGGGCTCTCAATTTTTTTTTTTAACAAAATTTAAGCTGAATATTTCGTATGGTTGATATTATGGATTGTGACCAACTCATGTGTTTGTCGTAGCATAGAAAAAGAGACGTATTCCACATTTGTGAATGGCATTTCTTAATAAGGTGGAAGCAATATAAAAACGAAAAAGAAATCGTAGCCATGTGATGATATTGTGATGCGAGTCCGTGAGGTCTACTCGATCAATTAGTTATTTTTTTTTCCTAATTTATGTTTAGGTAGCTCTACTTTATATCCCCGATATTATTCATGAGAGTCGAAACAGAAATTTTACATACTATGTTAGAGTTTGGTTCAAATAAAACTTCTTATCCTATAAAATAAGGAGGGTTTAGAATCCTTGAATCTCCTTAATCCCTTGATCCAATGGCTAATATTCTCGTAAATTAGACGGAAATTACGAAAGTGCATCGTTATAATGAAAAAGTGCATTACTAAACCCAAAAAGTACATTACTAAACAAAAATATTTTGGGTGATTGAGTTCAATCGGAACCGAGTCAATTGCACACCCATGATGATGCACTTTTTTGGTTTAGTAATGCACTTTTTGGTATTTCGCATTGCACTTTTCCACCATAACGATGCACTTTTACAATGAACCGAACATGGAGTGTGCTCTACTGAATTCATTTTTGTTTGCACTTTTTTTGGCTTACTAATGCACTTTTTGTATTTAGCAATGCACTTTTTTACGATAGCGATACACTTTTGTAATTTTCGAAAAATTACCAAAATGCAACTGCGTCCTTAAAAGAGATAGAATATCAGCTCTTGGATCACCTTGATCCAAAGGCACTAAACGCTCCTTATTTTATAGAAAAATGAGTTGTTTTATTTGAACCTTATTATATAAAATATTAATCATTTGACTAGATATCCTAAGACAATTTACACCCTTATCTTGTTTATGTATTTCATCTGCAAATTCATAGTTACGTCTAAAATGTCGGCTGAACTTTGAATGCAAATTATCCCCTTTGGCTTAAATGTAGTTAGTTTCTTATTTGATGTAGTAGTTGATGTCAATAAATTTAATTAAAATTCCAATACTCCGTAGTAAGAAGATTGATGTAAAGTTACAATTCCAAATATTATATGTTAAAAAAATAAAATGCAACCAAAAAATAGATTTTAACTTATGAATAAGATCAGTAGACAATAGAAACTACAAATAGGTTCTTAATTAAAATGTGACATTTGCTTAGAAACAAATTTCATGTTATTATACATTTTCACAATTATATGATTTTATTTTATATTTGTGGAGAAATATAAAATATCCTTAATACACAACTAACACAAGGTCTATATACTTTGGAGGAGATACTAAAAAATAGAGGAACAAAGTTAATAAAACCTAGCCTTAAATTTAATTTTGAGTAATTTTACAAATGTAACATGATCCAATTATAACTCAATCAAATTCTTTCCAAATAGGAGTTCTTAACACAGCATTGGCTAATAGTCATATCAAGGACAATCGTTTTTATTAAAACAAATTCATCTGCTTTTTACTTGAAACATCTTCACATAAATCACTCCTAGTAATAAGGATGTCATGGGGTTTCAGGTTACATGGGCAAAAAAGCCTGTCCCAAATTTAAGAACAACCAAGAAAATTGAAAATGGTGATTCATCATCACAAGGCACAACCCTACGTGGCATGCAGAGTGACACGTGTCTTGTTGAGGAGTCGAGAGAGACGTGGACCTCAAACAGATCATCTCCGGAGCTCCGAGTTTTACCTCCGTGCACGTCAATACCCCAAAAGATGAAGGGTAATTTGGTCCACTGAAGTTTTTTTATTCGACGAAACGGACCACATTTTTCACCGTCTCTTTCCCTCAGCCTCTTCTCCTTGGGAGAGACGCCCTCTTTCTCTCTCTGCGTTTGTACTTTGTGCTTCGGTTCCTAGGGTATATTCCATGGTCGATGCTTCAGTTATAGAACGCATATAACATTGCCATAGACGAAGAAATTTCAATTACAAAAATATTACAGGAAGCGTTTAGGCTCAGAGTAGTTGCTGATTCCTTCGTATTCTTCGTCTAGATCCTGAAGAATACAGGTGCTGCTTTGTTATCTCTCTCTGATTTGTTTTGCGTTTTTGTGTCGAACCATTTTATTTGCATATGGTGGAGTTCTCGTTTTTTTGATGTTGGATCTTTCAACTTCGTCAAACTTGAACTTTTTGGAGCAATTTTCCTCCTTTCTCAGCATTTGTGCTCTGGAATTTTGATTTGAATGAATCGGACCATCGAATCACCTGCAATTATGGTTTGAGTATTGAAATGGAGTGCTTTTTTGGTTGAATTGTTTCCTCATTTTGTTTAATTTGAAGATGCTGTACCGTTAGGATTGGAGGATAATCTTGGCGCGGTTTGCTTTATGTCCCGTCGGTAATGTAGATTTAGCTTCTTGTTTAGGTCTCGGGGCTTCGATTTGTCAACTAGGCTCTCAGAATTTTATACCAAGGCAAATACTTTTCGTTTGTTGAGATCATTTTGGGTATGCCTTGAGGTTGAGGAAATTTATGGCGATTCCTACTTTCTGATTTACTACTATGCCAATCTTCAATTGGCTTTTACCTTACGTGTCCCTTTTTTCATCAATTTGTTTGAATCTAATTGAGCATTCTTTTTAACACGAGGATTTTTGTAACGAATGGACTTCTGCGTATGTATTAAGCAAGTTTCTTCATCTCTTTGCCTCTTTTTACACGGAACCTATTTCTGTAGATAAAAAGGTTTGGTGTCCTTTTTCTCGCTCCATTACTCATCTTTACCATTAGTTCATGTTCGCCTTCTTATTTCCCTTTGATTTTTTAAATACTTGCATTGCATTCTTTGCAAACACGCACAGTTGCTGATAGCTATGTTTAATTGCAGCCTCTGCTACCTGATTCTGTCAAGGAGTTCTTTAGGGGGATCAAATCGGAAGAAAATGCATAGCAGAATGTCATAACTCATTTGGCAAATGTAAATTATTTCATCACGAGGATGGCACATTGGCAATGAAGCTCCTGAATTTGGCAGCGCCAGCCATGTATTCTTTCTATTAACTGAGCAACTTCAAATTGGTCATTGGCTTAAAACATTCCTCTCTTCTCTTAATTGCTCTAAAGCAGTAACCTTTTGGTGTCATTAAAATCTGGTCAACTCCTTTTCAAGTTTCTGATCTCGGAGAGATTTTTTTAGCATTGTAAAATAGTGTGTGATTTATCTTTTAATACTTATCCATGGATGGAGTGGGTTCACCTCATGGGCAAAAACATTATATTCAATCCCGTACTCAGAAGTCTTCCTATGGAGGAAATCAGAAAGATCTATGCCTTGTGGTAAGATATGGCTCACTGGCTGATGTTGAGTTAGCGTTGGCACAACTAAAGAAGAGTGGCTGTTGCATTAATTCAAGGAATGCGTTTGGCCTTACTCCTCTTCATATTGCTACCTGGAGGAATCATGTACCCATTGTTAAGAGGCTACTTGTGGCTGGTGCAGAACCAGATGCCAGGGTTTGTTCTCTTGATCTTATGTCGTATAGTGTTATTATTATTTTTTTCGTTTTTGTGTGATGATTGATAATTTTTTTTACTGTTCTTGAACTCTAGACATTGTTACCCTAATGATTTGTTTTTGTGTTTTAGATTAAAATTGTGAAGGTCCCTTGCATGTAGTTTCTAGTCATGCAGCCTCAACCTCTGGCTTCTTTTGAATGCAAAGAGGTTTAGCTTATTATAACTTGGTATAAGTTTGGAAATGTGTATTATAGATCATACAAACTGTAATCTGGATATCTGAGAATTGAGCTATTTTGACTGTTGAATCTCCACACAACTCTATGAGACCACATGGATGTTTGGACCAAATCTGATATTGTATTATTATTGTGTTCCAGTTTTTAACTTGTTTTCCTAGCTGATAAAATTGGACTACCATCTAGGTTGGAAATCTTTGTTGCATTGAAGATTTACAGAATTTGGGGAGGATTAGATAATTATCTGCAGGAAAAAGAACTTTCCTTGAAGAAATAATTACTAAGAAAACAGAAATCTGAAAGATTTTGGGGAGTGAAACATATAATGAAGTCCGACTTTGGCATCAATAAAAAAAATTGAAATTTGTTAACAAACAATCCCCTGTGGCTCTTATTTGTTTAAGAACTACATTAACAATTCTCTTCAGCCTTTGTGGTTGATGGATATCATGTACTGCACCTTCTGCTTGATCACATCATGTTGACTGTTGAGTCAATTTAATCTTGTGTTATTTTTCATTTTTTATGTTTTATGATAATGAAACTCATTTTTGTTCTTTCCATGCTTTGTGCTGCATCATTTTTTGTACTATTTTTCTAGGAGATTTGGGGCAGTAGCAGCAGTGTTAGTAGCTATCATTTTTATGTATTCCTCATATTATCAGGATGGAGAATCAGGATGGAGTAGTCTTCACAGGGCTCTTCACTTTGGTCATCTTGCTGTGGCTGGTGTTCTCCTTCAGTCTGGTGCTTCCACTGTATTGGAGGACTCTAAATCAAGAATACCAGTTGATCTTCTTTCTGGACCTGTGTCACAGATTCTCGGGGATGGGAAAAATTCCGGTATCTATTCCAGTCTTACTGCAACTAATATTTTATGCAAGGGGGTACAGCGGTGGTTGGTTATGAAGTTTAAGCAACTGTTTTTTTTCCTCTTTCTGAACAGTGGCTACGGAGGTTTATAGTTGGGGAAGTGGTGTTAATTATCAACTAGGAACCGGAAATGCTCACATACAAAAGTTGCCGTGTAAAGTTGATTCTCTGCATGATTCGGTTATCAAGCTGGTGTCTGCTGCAAAGTTTCATAGTGTTGCCATTACTGCACGCGGAGAGCTTTACACGTGGGGATTTGGCAGAGGTGGCCGACTTGGTCATCCCGAGTTTGACATTCATAGGTATTATGATCTATTCCACCTTTTAACCTTAAAGAGGACTGACGGTCACTTGAAAATGCACGCTGTGTGCTGTCATACATTTTTTTATGAAGTTGATATGCGCTAAGAATGTCACAGTCAGATATTCTGGTGTTTCTTTTTACTTCAGATTTTTATATTTCCCATCATTGATATCTTGTAGTCTTGTTTACCAAGTATGATTTCATTATTTTACAGTGGACAAGCTGCAGTTATTACTCCCAGACAAGTGATATCTGGTCTGGGTGCCCGCCGGGTGAGAGCAGTGGCTGCTGCTAAACATCACACTGTTGTTGCAACAGAATCTGGGGAAGTTTTCACCTGGGGATCCAATAGAGGTATATCAACTGTTGCCCTCGTGGGAAGCCTATTTATTGTATGTGTAGTGTGCATGTATCTGTATATCATCATTGCTAACTTTCACTTGTATCTACCTTCTTACTATTCATTGGATGGCCTTTGTTTCCGGTCTATATATATTGTATTTGATAATTAATCAATGAGAATTGGAACAAATCACAACTTTTTGCATTGAAGCTAATATAGTTGTTTATTTATGGTGTATTTCTCCTAGAGGGTCAACTTGGTTACACTTCGGTTGACACCCAACCCACTCCTCGGAGAGTGAGCTCCCTTAAGTCGAAGATAGTGGCTGTTGCTGCAGCAAATAAACACACTGCTGCAGTTTCTGATTCTGGTGAAGTATACACATGGGGATGCAATAAGGAAGGCCAACTTGGATATGGCACTTCAAACTCTGGTTCAAATTATACCCCAAGAACAGTTGATTATTTAAAAGGAAAGGTGTTTACTCAAGTGACAGCTGCAAAAAATCATACAATTGTCCTGGGGGCTGATGGAGAGGTATGCATTATGTAGTGCAGCTTTATTATTGTTTCTTGCTTCTTATTATTTCTCTATGTAGTATTTGTTTGTCAAAGAATTTGACTAAATAGTGGATTGCTGAGTTAGTGCTCTCACTGTCTTGTTATTGTTCATCAATTATTTATACTTATAATTTAATTACTCAGAGAAATGTTTGTCTTATCTGTTTCTCATTGATAGATTTGACAATTTTAGCCCAGTGAAATATTCTTCGTGGTTTTTGGTTGTAGATCTACACTTGGGGTCATCGACTTGTAAATCCAAGACGTGTCATCATTGCTAGGAACTTAAAGAAACATGGAGGGACGCTTATGAAGTTTCACAGGATGGAACGGCTTAATGTGGTTTCGATAGCTGCAGGAATGGTGCACAGCCTTGCTTTGACTGAAGATGGGGCATTATTTTACTGGTTTTCATCGGACCCAGATCTCAAGTGCCAGCAGGTTTGTATATAAAATACTTCATTAGGGTTGTTAACTTCTGTTTTAAAACATGTTATTTATGCATTGTTATTGGTCGTTGTAGCTTTATTCAGTATGTGCAAGTAAATTGGTGAGCATCTCTGCTGGTAAATACTGGTGTGCAGTAGTGACATCAACTGGTGACATTTACACGTGGGATGGGAAAAAGGGCAAAGACAATCCACCTATTGTAACTAGGTTACACGGTATAAAAAGAGCTACTTCGGTTTCGGTTGGTGAAACACACGTGTTGGTTGTCAGTTCTATCTATCATCCTGCTTATCCTCTTAGTATGACAATCGACCCCCCAAAATCTAAAGTAAAGATTGAAGATGATTTGGACGAGGGATTCATGTTTAGTGACTCAGAAGTAGAGGGTGGATCATCCTCTGTGAAAGAGGATGATACCTACCAGAAAGTTCCTAGCTTAAAGAGCCTTTGTGAGATGGCAGCAGCAAAGTTTCTGGTAGAACCACGCAATGCCTTACAGTTGCTTGAAATTGCAGAGTCATTGGATGCTAATGATCTCAGGCGACACTGCGAGGTTTGCTACTCACTTTTAGTCTTTACTTGTTATAAAATCTTTAGAAGGAAATCTCCGTCAAAACATGTTTTCCTTGAGGAAGCTGTTGAATTTATTTCTAGATGTGATGTCTGTATTATGGGCTGACTAATAACTGAACTACATCTCTGCAGGAAATTGTTGTTCACAACCTTGACTACATTTTCACTGTATCTTCAAATGCTATTTCAAGTGCACCGCTAGATGTACTGGCTCGTCTTGAGAAGTTGCTAGATACAAGGTCTTCTGAGTCTTGGAGCCATCGCCAACTTCCAACTCCTACAGCTACATTACCTGTTATAATTGATAGTGAAGAAGATGAGAGTGACTCGCTCAGGTCTAGAGGCAATGTTGTATTCAATGTTTCAAAAGATGCAGGCAAACTAAGATCTTGCAGCTTTTTACTATCTGAAGATGATGCCAATCAGGAAATGATCAAGCAGGTCCGAGCACTGCGTAAAAAGTTGCAACAGATTGAGATTCTTGAGGCCAAGTTGTCAAAGGGTCATGTTCTTGATGACCAACAGATGGCTAAGCTTAAGAAGAAATCAGCAGTTGAGAACTCTTTATCTGAGCTTGGGGTTGCAGTTGAGTCAACAGATGCAAATTGTTCTTCTGAGCAGGACATTAAAGTGGAGAAGAAAACAGATATGTCTAAAAAACAGAAAAAGAAAAACAAACCAAAGCCAAAACCTGAAGAATCTCCCAGTGGGTGTACAAGTGAAGTGGGATCAAGTCCTTTGAAGGGCTCATTTGATATTGAAGTTCACATTCCTCAGCTGGAAGTAAGTTTCTTATACTTAGTGAGGCTATTTGCCATAGAAATATCGGTCTTTCTATACTATGCTGTTAGGAGGCATAGGATAACAACTCTGTTTTAGAAACTATTATCCTACATAGAAAAAATAAACCACTTTTAAAGAATCTTGCAAAATCTTTTTATAAATGGATTTAAAATGCTCAGGATTCTTATCATGTGCTGTAAAACCCTAGAAATACATACTAAACTTAAGTTATGTTTCTGACAGCAAGTAGAAGAACTTAAATGCGCTGTGGTCAACCAGATTACCATAGAATCTTCTAATTCCTCACAGAAACCTAGCTTACAAGACTTGAAGAGGCTTAACACTATTCCCGCCTCAAAGAAGAAAAACAGGAAAGGAGGGCTATCAATGTTCTTGACTGGGGGTCTCGATCATTCTCCTCCAAAGGTTACACCGCCCCCTCCTTCGCCAAAAAGTGAAGGCCCTGCCTGGGGTGGAGCTAAGGTCTCTAGTATGGCTGCTTCCCTCCGTATAATCCAAGATGAGCAAAGCAAAACAGATGTAAATGTGGCCGGAAAAAGCAAGGATATAAAGGAACAGATACTGGATGATAAAGGCAATGGTAAGTTTTTGCTACGTTCATTTCTTTCCACAAAGCCTATACCTGTGGTTGGATCTAGCAGTGTACCTGGCTGTGATGGAGATAAAAGTACGCCTCCTTGGGCTGCTTCTGGAACGCCACCTCAGCTTTCTCGGCCCTCTCTTAGGGACATCCAAATGCAACAGGTAATTAGATCCAAATTGATTTAATTTTAAAGTTTATGTTTTGATTTGCAAAAATGACTGAAAACAATACCAAAAATAATGCAAGTAATTGTAGATCAAAAAAACTTTAAAACTTGTCAAAATAGCGCAAACTAGTATGTACATTGTACTATACCAAAAATAATGTGAGTAATTTATTGAGTTAAATTTTGGGTGAAAAAATCACCATTTACTAGTCCGGCTTCATGTCCACTCTTTTTATTGGAATTTTGGTTGAAAGATTGACCATATTATTTTCGGTTTATAAGTTATTGTATGAGTAAATTCAGAATTGTAATACTTTTTTTTGGTCTATATTTGGCCGTTTTCCCTTTTGATTAGATGCTAACATCTGTTTTGGTGGTTCTAAATGTGGCACAGGGAAAGCAGCATTTTGCTTCGCACAGCCCCAAAACCAGAACAGCTGGATTTACAGTCACTACAGGCGTGGGTTCGCCATCAGACTCTGGGAGCTCAAACAGGTGGTACAAACCCGAGGTCGACTCACCTTCATCCATTCGCTCAATCCAAATTGAAGAGAAGGCAATGAAGGATCTCAAGCGCTTTTACAGCAGTGTGAAGCTTGTCAAAAACCAATCCTGACGATCATGTACAAGTAATAGGAACGCA
The DNA here is from genome assembly GCA_964016875.1 of Fallopia convolvulus. Taxonomy (NCBI): domain Eukaryota; kingdom Viridiplantae; phylum Streptophyta; class Magnoliopsida; order Caryophyllales; family Polygonaceae; genus Fallopia; species Fallopia convolvulus. The sequence goes on from OZ024733.1 coordinate 33,817,723, forward strand.
ATATACCGGCTCTCTCTCTCCACCAGGGTAACCTTTGAACCATGCAAATTTTTTAAGCATCAATTATCAGGTAAAAGCAATCCTCCTTTTAGGCAACAATAGAGCTGTACAGATGATCTTGTTTGTACATTGGGTAGCAAATTTTTTAAAACGTCCCTAGCTTAGAACTGTACACTTTGTGTTTCTTTTAGCCATTTCTTGTGGCATTCTTCCATTGGATCTGATTACCTTATCACATCTGCCCAAGGATTTATATTGGGTCTGAAATGGAAGAGTTGTAATAGAACTAGATCTGGTTACCTTGTTATGGAGGAACCAAATGATGTCCTTTACAGCTGGTTTGGAGGAACCAAATGAGGCCTTTTTCGTAGGGAAAAGAAATAAATAAGCCGAATAAAGGAAGAATAAGGTGTACAGTACACTGTACATACACACTCAGCTATATTGTGTTTCATTACTTATTCATGTTCTTTCTTTTGTACAATCTTAAACTTTATTCATATATATAAATTCTGTTTGAGAGTTGCGACATACAGCAATGGCCATATGGCACCCTCACATTGAGTAACCTGATTGGGGATCGCATGGCATAATCGAATTGATCCATTACTTGCCTTGCCACTATGGAAAATCCTTCTGGTGCTGTAATGTCGATAAATTAAGGTCCGGGGCCTCTCCGGGCATATGCGAAATTGCTCGGAAGGGTCCAATTAAAATGAAATCCGTCAATTTCGTAGGGGCCAAGGATCATGGGAGTGAACTCTCTTTTAATTATGCACCCTTGACGTCAAGGCCACCTTGTCCCAAGGTTAGGACCGTTAGGTGGTGTGCTTTCTTGTATTTTTTTGTATTAGGAAAGAAATTTGATGTATTGGATAGGCATGGTGGGTTGAGAAATCGATGCAACAAGCATGAAAAACCCAACTAGTAAGTGAGAGACTAAACATGCAATCAAAAAGCCTAAAAGAACAAGGCGGTGAGTTAAGCACAACAAAACGAAGGCGGAGGCAACGAAATGAATGAGAAAGCAGAGAACAAGGCGGATAAAACTGATCAATGGGAGGCTTCTTCTTAGTCCTAGCTTGCTCGCTATATGTTTATGTTGGCATTTTGTTGAAAAAAGTATGTTGCAATCAGATTGTGATGAAGAATCTCAGGTCATGATCTAAATTATATTGTGATCATGTAGCTCTGGAGCTGAAACATTTGAAAAATGCTCAATCATCATGTCAAGAGACCAAACGTAAAGGAAACAGATTGATGGTACTTTTGCCGCATGACTGCATGAGCTTCATTGGTCACAAAGACATTTTTTTCACACCTCAAAAAGCACTCCCTCAATCGGTGTTTTCCAACTTTAGACAACTATATATCAACGAACTAATGGTATTCCTTTGTAAGAAAATGCAAACTTAGTAACTATGTGACAAAATCGAGATTTGACAACCATTTTTGAACAATTTTTGGTGATCATTTTGGATCTAAGTTTTTGAAAAAGACATTGTGAGGAGGAATTATTCAAGTGTCGGTATAATAAGATCTGAAAAATGAGATTGAATGCACGACAAAGCTTTAAAACCATATCTATACTTTATCACGTGCTCAAGGACCACCCTGCACTTCCTTGTTTATTTAAATTCTAGGATAGCAGTAAAATCAACCCACAAATTTTGTACAAAATTGGAAACACCAATAAATGAAGACTAAAAATAATCTTTTCCTACATTTCTTATTTTTTGCCATTTTTTTTGCTTTAGATTAAAAAATGGTTGCTTTACTAAGGGATGCTCTTGCCCTTGTATGTTAATTGTTACTCATCTCTGGTAATGTTTTTGAAAAAAAATGTTAATGCTACCAGATGATCTTTTATTTGGGATATTTACTACTTTCTCTGTTCTATTCTATTTGTCATTTTAGTCTTCAGTTTGTGTTTAATAAAACTTGTCATTTTTTCCATACCAAAACAAAACTTGTCATTTTTTTCCAAATATATTCCTTCATTTATTACCTAAATCTCTCTCTCAACTTTCACTTTTCTAAGAATAATTATTATGTATTCATCTCTTTGTTCTCCTTTACTTGTTAAATTTCTAATATGGAGTGGAACATTCAGTAATTATTATTGTGGATCAATTTTAGAGGTTAAATAAAGAAAATTATATTTAATGTAAATTGTCTTTAATAAGGTCATTTTAGTATGATATTGTCATATCTTAATATGTGTGAATTTTGTTAAAATGACAAGTAGAATAGAACAGAGGGAGTATGTAGAAGGCAAATCAATCTTTCTTAATAACTAAAAAATAACATTAAATTTTTTTATTATTGAGTTTTCTATACTATGTCTCTAATAATTCAAATTTTAAAACTAAAACCTAGAAGTTTTTAATTTATGATTTTTTAAATTAAAAAAAGATTTAAATTTAATTCTTATTCTATGTCCTTAATCCTTATATAATACTTACAAAGACTATCAAATATTCATAACTAAATGACTCTATTTTAGTAGATGTTTTATTCCAATGGGTTCACCAAGTCCAATTTATTTGTTTGTCAAGTAGTTTATAACCCGTTAAAGTTAAAAAATTAACTGAAGTATAAAATCTAGATTTTTCGCGGGAAAGCAAGTTTTCAAAATGAAGTTGCACAAAGGTCGAGGAAAATCTTAAGCTAAAATTTATCAGAATTTACAATTAACACGTTATATTAACGATTAATTAATCATTACATTGGCCTCACGTGCTTGGCACGCGATGATGGACCGTCGTCTCTTATTTATAAGAGCACTAATCATATCATCTCCTCTTTCTCACTTGTGAGTTGTGAGTCTTGTGAAAGGAAACAAAAGAACAAATTTAGCCATTCATTTGTAAGTTCTCTTCCTGCACTTTGTTCTCCCTTCATCTTCCTTTGACCTTTGCATTGCATTGATTACTTATATTTGGTGATTGAATTCGTGTTTTTTGTTAATCAGATCTTTTCAATCTCACAGCTTTTCAGATGGTGCAAAATGATGTGTTGATTAATTTTACAATTGTTTTTTTTTTCTGTGAAAAATTGGACTATTTAGCTGCTAATTTTATGTACTATACCCTAAATAGCTAAATTATAAGATTGTATATCTTCATGTACCACTCTAATTATTAGCTACACATACATGTTCTTCAATTAAACTAGCATTCAACCATCTACCAGTGAGTTTATTTGTACTCCGGTATCTGATTGTAGTTGATTTCTATAACAGAAAAAATGGAGAGACCATTTTTCTGGTTGCTGCTGTTGTTATCTTGCTACACTTTGATAGCCAAGGGAGAGTACATGAAATACAAAGATCCCAAACAACCAATCAACGTTCGAGTTAACGACCTAATCAGCCGAATGACATTGGAGGAGAAGATTGGCCAAATGTCCCAGATTGAGAAGACTGTTGCCTCAGCTGATGTTTTACAAAAATACTTCATTGGTTAGTTTTTTTTTGTTAAAATGAAAATTTTATGCAATTTTCTCAACTTCCTGATTTGTTTTAAATATGAATTTGCTTTTTTTTTTTCCCCTTTTGGTACAGGGAGTGTGTTGAGTGGTGCAGGGAGTGTACCAGGTCCACAAGCGTCTCCAGAGGCTTGGATTAGTATGGTGAATGGGTTCCAAAAGGGTGCATTATCTACTCGTCTTGGGATACCGATGATTTATGGGATTGATGCGGTTCATGGCCATGGCAATGTTTATAAGGCCACAATTTTCCCTCACAATGTTGGGTTGGGAGCAACTAGGTAATGGGTCAAGAATTGGTTTTCTTGTGGTTTGATTTTCTTGTTGATATTTCTTTTCTTTTGTGGTATTAGGGATCCTGAGCTTGTTAAGAGGATTGGGGCTGCAACCGCTCTTGAAGTTAGAGCTACCGGGATTCCTTATGTGTTTGCACCTTGCATTGCAGTTAAGTATTGAGGGTCAAATGGATTTAGTCCAATGAAAATATTCAAACCAACTACTAGGACTTCAAATTTGCATACATTTGAGTCATACTTGATCTAATATATGTAGGTGTGTAGAGATCCTAGATGGGGGAGGTGTTATGAAAGCTTCAGTGAAGACCCTGATCTTGTCCAACAAATGACTCAAATCATACCTGGCTTACAAGGAGATATTCCGCCTAATTCTCCAAAGGGCGTTCCATATGTCACTGGCAAGTAAGCTTATGCTTCATTATTTTTTTTTCTATCTCAATTAGTCAAATTTGCTACAAGATCAAAGATCATTAGTATGTGTTTTGTTGAATTGCTTACTCTTCTTATTTCCTAGGCAAAAAGTTGCAGCTTGTGCTAAGCATTATGTGGGTGATGGAGGCACAACCAGAGGAATGAACGAAAACAACACCGTTATAGATTGGCATGGATTACTTAGAATCCATATGCGTGGCTACTTTAATGCAGTCCAAGATGGAGTGGCTACTGTCATGGTTTCTTACTCCAGCTTAAATGGAGTCAAAATGCATGCCAACTATGATCTCATCACTGGTTTCCTCAAGAACACCTTGAAATTCAGGGTAAAAACACTAAAAATACACCTTGTATCATATTAGATTTTCTATGGATTACAGTTGATAATGTATCATATTGCACTATAAAGAAGGATTTAATGCTCATATCGTCTTTGAAATTCCGTATCAGGGATTTGTCATATCCGACTACCAGGGCATTGACAAGATCACTAACCCGCCTTTCACCAACTACTCGTATTCCGTCCTAACTAGCATCAATGCAGGAATTGACATGGTAATTAGTATTACTAGCTGATTAGTGACTTCTTGCATCAGTTGTACATTTTCAATATCTTTTGTGCACTTTAAACATGATTGTGTTCTTCGGGTGCAAGATAATGCATTATCTGGTGTAATTTTAACGCATCCCTTTAACATGATACTTTTTCAGGTCATGATTGGATTCAGCTACACAAACTTCATCGATGACCTGACATACCACGTGAAGAACAAGAACATTCCCATGAGCAGGATTGATGATGCAGTGAAGAGGATACTGAGAGTGAAGTTTCAAATGGGTCTATTCGAGAGTCCTTTGGCTGACACGAGCCTTCTAAACCAAGTAGGAAGCCATGAACACCGAGAGCTAGCAAGGGAAGCAGTCAGGAAATCGCTTGTGCTTCTGAAGAATGGGGAAAAGGAAGGCAAACAAATGCTTCCTCTGCCCAAGAAAGCATCAAGAGTACTTGTTGCAGGGATCCATGCTAACAACTTGGGCTACCAATGTGGTGGATGGACAATTACATGGCAAGGACTTCCTTACAACAACCTCACTATCGGTACGTTTACTAGTCATTTTAAGTTGAATTGATTCAAGAAAATGAGTGAAGTGCAACAGCTAGCAAATGATGCTCATAAGGCATTTTATTGGCTTACATGTCTCCCTAAACACAAGTCAGTATCTAGACCACTAATAACTTAATGACTTCAGCTAATTGAGAAAATATCCATTGCCTAGTACCACTAACTAACAAAAATCTGAAAAAAAAACTTGTATTAGATACATTAATAATTTGCCAAAAATAACTATATTTTGAACATTTTTTCGATAAAGTGTGGTAATTTTTTTTTTTGGTCGAAATAAAGTGTGGTAATTAGATTATGTATCTTCCATTTCTTGATGAGAAAATTGGTCATAAACCCACTAAAAATTGTAATTACATTGTAATATGCCAAAAGTACACAAAATTTTAATACATTTTCAACAAAGAGTGGTAGGTAAATAGATGGGTATCTTCCATATTCTAGATGAGATTGACTTATAAGATCCGGATTGCTAAATTTTCTTGAATACAGGAACCACAATCTTGGAGGCAATAAAGAACACAGTTGATCCAACCACAGAAATCATCTACAACGAGAATCCCAATTCCGAATTCCTCCACTCCAACGAATTCTCATATGCAATTGTTGTAGTAGGAGAGCCTCCATATGCAGAAGGCTTTGGAGACAGCAACAACCTGACGATCTCAGAGCCCGGCCCATCAATCATGAAGAGCGTGTGTGGGTCGGTGAAATGTGTGGTGGTGGTGATTTCGGGGCGACCGGTTGTGGTGGAGCCGTACTTGGAAGTCGTGGAGGCGTTGGTGGCTGCTTGGTTGCCGGGCAGCGAAGGCCAAGGGGTGGCTGATGTGTTGTATGGAGAGTATGGCTTCACAGGGAAGCTCTCTAGGACTTGGTTTAGGAGACTTGATCAGTTGCCTATGAATGTGGGTGATCCACATTATGATCCTCTTTTTGAATATGGGTTTGGACTTGCAACAAAGCCTGTGAAAACCCAACTGAATTGACAAGAATTGGAATCATGTTTGGACTTTGGAGGGAGGAGGATGAAACAAGGTAGATTTTGTGTGTTGAGATGGAATCTAGGGTGTAACTGAATAATTTATGTGATGAGATCATTCTACCTATACCATAAGTATGCAACATCAAACACAAAACACCTTTAGATGAGGAAAATTGTGCATAATCACCCTATTATCTACCGGCTATTATCCTTATAGAACTTAGAAGGCTTAAAAATACTCCTTGTTAGAAATTGGTGATGCCATCAAGGGAAATCAACGGTCAACGATCATCCTGGGCCCACTACACCTAAAATTAACATTTGACCACCCACAACCAGTCACCTATCCCCACAATTTTTGCTCTATCCTTCTTCCAATTTCCCCGCCTCCAGAAAAAAGAGAGGCAAAAAAAATCCAAAAGAAGACTTAGAAATTGAATTTGAATTTTTTCCCCTCCTCCATTTTCGCTCTGGTTCATCGTTCAACCTCTTTGTCTCTCCAAATTCATTTCCTTTTTTTTTGTGAGGATCCAAATTCAAATTCATTTCCTTAGCATCTCGTAATACTGAATTTCCCGTTCCTTAATGGACTATGGGGACCAATCCCCCTCCTGAAAAGCCGTCCACCGTTGACCCGCCAGACCCTCCCAGTCAAACCACCAATCAAAATCCGGCGCCGTCCACCGCCGATCGCGAACTCCTCTTTGATGATGAGACCCACCGCACGCTTAAGCTTCTGGCCAAGGACGTCGATCAATTCATCGCTTCTCTCTCCTCCGTCCGGGACAAGGCCAATTCTCCGGCGCCGGAGATTCCCTCCTCCGCCGAGTCCTACGCCGAGATGGTCGAAACCGTGTTGGAAAGGGACGAGTCAAGCTCGTTAGCGGCGGACTCGGTCCTCATAGACTCGGTGGGCCGACTCGGCAAGCTGAACACCCTGCTCGGCGCATTCTCGTCGGGAGAGAAGGCGGCGTCGTGGCTGAGCCGGACGAGCGTGGTTCTTCAAAAAGCGATGATGTTGTTGGAGGACGAGCTCCGGAAAATTCTAGAAGAATTCTCCACCGGCAATGGCTCCCGTGCGTCGTTGTCTGTCCAAAGCCCGTTGGCGAAGACATCGTCGAAGCACTTCTCCAGCTTCCAAAACCCCCTCCACAAACGCCAGGACTCCGATGCCGGCAGCAGCCACCATTCCCACCGGCGCAGCAACTCGGTCACCGCCGTGTGGGAGCCCGAACAGTACCCGACGTTGGACGACGATTTCCCGGCGATCCCCGACGAAACCGTGGCCCAAGTTCGGGCAATCGCCGCCGCCATGTCCGCCGCGGGGTATGAGACGGAGTGCTGCCAGGTGTACAGCGTCCTCCGGCGCGACGCCTTCAAGGCCGCCATGAAGCGGCTAGGGTTCCGGAAGCTGAGCATCGACGAGATTGGGAAAATGAGCTGGGAGCAGCTCGAATCGCAGATCGCCACGTGGAACAGAGTGGTTCGCCACACGGCTAAGATCCTCTACCCGCGGGAGTACAGCCTATGCTGTGAGGTCTTCTCCGATTACCCTTCCACCGGTGTAGGGATCATGACGAACCTCGCCAGAGCCGCCGTGATCCTCTTCCTCAACTTCGCGGAGGGGATCGCGATGACGAAGCGCGCCGCCGAGCTACTCTTTAAGGTGATCGAGATGCACGAAAGCTTGACGGCGCTTGGATCCACCATGGAAGGATCGAACCTGTGTGAAGAGGCCGGGATCGAGCTTCAATCGGAGATCTCAGCCGTCCAGCGGAGGCTGGGGGAGGCCGTCATCGCCATTTTTTCCGATGTCAAGGACTCCATAAAGAACGATCCGCCAAAGAACACGGTCCCCGGCGGGGCCGTACAGCCCCTGACTCGCTACACCATGAATTACCTCCGCTACGCCTGCGATTTCAAGGACTCTCTGGAGCTTATCTTCCAGAATTCGGCCGATGGCGAGAAAAGCGCGAAAATCAAATCGCCGTTCGCGGCGGAGCTGATGAGGATCCTCGCGATGCTGGACGAGAATCTGGACGCAAAATCGAAGCAGTACAAGGACGAATCCCTGCGCTGCGTGTTCCTGATGAACAACGGGCGTTACATTCTCCAGAAGATCAAGGAGGCGCCGGAGATGCACGAGCTGGTGGGGCGCGTGGCCGGCCGGAAAAGGTCGACGGAGCTGAGGGCGCACCACAAGAGCTACCAGAGGGAGACGTGGAGCAAGGTGCTTCAGTGTCTGAACCACGACGGGCTGCAGGTGCACGGCAAGGTGCACAAGCCGATCCTGAAGGAGCGGTTCAAGAGCTTCAACCAGATGCTGGACGAGATCCAGAAGACGCAGAGCTCGTGGGTGGTCAGCGACGAGCAGTTGCAGTCGGAGCTAAGGGTTTCGGTGTCGTCGGTCATGATTCCGGCGTACAGGTCGTTCGTGGCGAGGTTTGGGCAGTACTTTACTCCCGGGAGGCAGGTGGAGAAGTATATAAAGTACCAGCCGGAGGACATTGAGGCCACCATTGAAAATTTGTTTGATGGAAACCCTAATTCAGTGGGGAAGACGAAGAAGGGCTGAAAGGGGGTTGTTCCCTATTCTGGTCTTTCGTGGTGCGCGCGCTCTTCTTTAAATTTTTTTTTTTAATTTTTTGATGAATTTTTCTGATTTATGTAAGTACATACTACCGTATATGTTGTAGATTAATTAATATTATTCTAATGTAATTTTTATGCTCTCTTTTCTGTATTATTATGTCATTTGCCACACTTTGCTGAAATGTAGAGTTTTATGGTAGAAAACTAGATGGTCAACAAGATTTTTAAGTTGATTTTATGACTATATATAAAAGTAGAACATTTTGAAGTCATGGACTCATTTTATGTCAGTGTAATATTTTTTATGACAAAATATAAATACAAAGTAATATGCATGGCAACAACATGTATTCATTAAATATATCTATTTTTTTTTACCTTGAGCTTTGCAGAGTCGAAACGGAAACATTATAGTAGTATTATGAAGTTTTAAACAGTTGACTAAATACTCGAAGGCCATTAACAACAACAAAAACAACAACAACATATACCCAGTGTGGCTTCCCTTGCGGGAAATCTCGGGGGTCAAGATGGGGGCACCCTTGGCTAACGCAAGGGGTATGACCAAAAGACCCAAACAGGACCACATAACACAGGAAGAGAACAGACAAAAGAGGCAAAGGAAAAATGAAAAACTTTAAAACTTTAAAAACTTTAGAGGGAAGGGGTCTATCTCCCTTAGCTTCTATATTATAATGTCTTGCTTTGCCTTTAGCTTTTCCAAATTTTCAAAATTTTGTGACTATGATTTCTACACAGTTTCATGCCAAAGTTAAAACGGTTGGTTTAACGAGTTTACAACGAGCTTAACGGTTCAGACAATGCCTTCAAGTTTTGTTCTCAAAATGCCAAATATTTTTATCACAAACATGGTATTCTACACCAAGTTTATTGTGTAGACACACCACAACAAAATGGAATTGTGGAATGAAAACACAAACATCTCTTGGAAGTGGCTAGAGCTCTTTTCTTTCAATCCAAATTGGCCCTTAAATTTTGGGGAGACTGCCTTCATACTGCCACTCACCTAATCAGTAGATCACCGATTCCTTCCTTAAATAACAAGTCTCCCTATGAACTCTTATTTCATCAAAAATTAGGACCATCTTAGAAACTTTGGGTGCTTATGTAGTTATGTTTTGTAGGTACTCTCAAAAGAAACCGAGACAAATTCCAACCTAGAGCAACTTGATGTTCAAGTTTTTAGTATAGTTTTTAGTAGGTTTTCTTTATTTATTAGGTTTAGTTTTGATAAGTTTAGGTTTAGTTTGGTATGTTTTTGGATAGTTTTGCATATTTTCATAGAAAGTATGGAAGCTACTCTATTTTGTGTATTTTGTAGGTTTTAGCAAGGAAAAGTGCTATGTGGAGCTGAATTTGGAGCGTTACAGTGAAAGACGGAGGAATACAAGTTTGAAGAAGTCAGAGTCAAGGTTTTACGAGTTGAAGTGTGGAAGAAACCAAGCCCAGGCTCGTTAACGAGGCTGTAAGGGCTCGTTAACGAGGCCACGTGATAAGAAATTTCGAGGGTTGACTTTGTAACTCACCGATCCTGTGCGGGAAAGTATTTCCGTGTCGGTAGAGTATCTTTTTGTGATTTTTAGGGTTATTATATTATGTATTTTAGGTCTTGTTATCTTCTTAGATTTTGTTTCTATCTTTTTAGAGTTTTATTTCTATCTTTTAGGAAAGTTTTTTATCTTCTAGCCTTATTAGTTTTTAGCCTTTTTAGTATAAATAGCCATCTTATTTAGCCTAGCAAAAGGGGGAATTCTTTGGAGGATGGATAGATAGAGAAATTGAGCATAGAGAGAAGAGGAAGAGCCGGGAGAGCTAAGGAGAGGATCGGAGACGAGTCTTCGGGTCGGTGGACGAGAGTTACCGAGTTCGTTGATCGAGTATTTCGGTTCGGTATTTGTTTGTTTTCGGGTTTTCTTCTGATTTTCTGTGTAAGACGATATTTGTTATTTAATTTGAGTAGTAATTTATTTTCAATGATTTCTTGTTTCGTAGTTATGATAAGTGAGTAGTCTTCTTTTCTAGGATCGGGGTTAAGCCCGGCATAGTTAAGCATGTTTAACGAGTAAGATTATGTGTTGAATGTCTTTTATCTATTATTGAGATTGTTTGTTGTGTTTATACCGAGATGAAAGTTGAGGTAATTTGAGTTTTTAACTGGATTGAAAGAGAAAGTTAGTAACTTGAAGGTTGATATTGTTTGAAAACGAAAGTTTCAAGCTTTAGATCCAAGACAAGCAATTAAGTGAGTTAGGTTACGAAAGTAGGTTAATTTGCTTGATAGTCAACGAAAGTTGATAATTCTATCTATTTAAAGGCATGATCTATTCTTTTTACGAGTTTATATGCTTGGCTATGTTGCGGTGTCCCTAGTCCTAGATCTTTGTTTTTATTTGAATTATTTTAAGTGAATTTCGTTACCGAGTTTGTTTAGGTCGTTAGTTGAGTCTTTTTAGGTACGGTGGTTCGTTAACGACCCTGACAACGTCGTTAACGAGGCTGCTTGTGTGTGTTTTTGTTTGATTTTGTTTGCTTTTTAGTAGTCGATAAACAAACAACCTTGCTTCCTGTGGAACGATCCTGACTTCGCTATACTCAGCGGGGTCTTGACTTATAAATTTATTTGTTGTCAAGAAATACCCTCTCAACACAACTCCATGTGTGTTCATCGGTTATCCATTTGGCACAAAAGGCTACAAAGTCTATGATCTTCAAACTCATCAAACTTTTTACACTAGAGATGTCACCTTTCATGAGTTCCATTTCCCTTTCCATACCGATTCCCCTTTTTCATCACCCATAGATCCCTTACCAACCATGTCACATGGCTTCCCTCCTCAATCTTTCTTCCCAATGTCACATCTTCCTCATCTCCATCACCTACTCCACCTTTATCTCCAAGTCCTCTGAATTCTCCACCTTTATCTCCTACATCAGCTCATATTCCTACTCCCAGATCCATAACTCTTCACCCACTTTGAGAAGATCAACCAAACCTACAAAACCACCAAGTTATGTTCATCACTATGTTTGTTCATCAAGTAGTAGGAATTTTGGTGTGATTCCTTCTTACCAACTCTCCTCCACTCATCACGCGTTTATTGCCAGTGTCCTATCTTATTCAGAACCTTCAAATGATTCCCAAGTATCCAAGGATCCACGTTGGATTCTTGCTATGAAAAGGGAGATTGATGCTTTACAAGCTAACAAAAACATGGTCTCTAATGCCTTTGCTTGTAGGTAAACATCTAGTTGGATGTAGATGGGTTTTTAAAGTCAAGTTGAAAGCAGATGGTTCCTTGGAACGCTATAAAGCAAGATTGGTAGTCAAAGGGTTTACTCAACAAGAAGGGATAGACTTCCATGAGACTATTTCCCGATGGTTAAGATGACAACCATAAAAACTGTGATTGCCTTGGCATCTGCAAAAGGTTGGCCAATTTTTCAGTTGGATGTTAACAATGCCTTTTTGCATGGCGATCTAAAAGAGGAGGTGTATATGACCATTCCCGAAGGTATTCCCAATCCCCATGATTATGTTTGCAAGCTACTAGACTTGTCAATCGGGTCGGGTCGGGTCGGGCGAGTTCGGGTTCGGGTTAAATCGGGTTCGGTTTCGTTATGAGTCACGGGTCAATCGGGTCGGGTTGTAGCGGGTTTTTGGTCAGGTCGGGTTGACCAACGAGTCTAAAATATCCTTTTTTATGATTATTAAAATCAATTTTTAATTAAATAATAATATTTAATTATAATATATTATTTTCATTTATTTTGATGATAAAATATATTATAATTTTCAAAATAAATTTTAAAAATTCTATAAATATACTAAATCGGTCAACTCAACGGGTTTCGGGTTTCAACCCTACAGGTTTCGGGTTCTATCGGGTTAATTCGATTGATTTCGGGTTTCGGGTTCAAATTTTCGGGTCTTGTGTAATATCCGCAATATTCCAAGGTTTTAAAAACAATATAATATAATTTTATAATCCTTTTTCCCTTATAAAAGAGAATTCATAATATAATTTATAACCCTTATTCACTTTAAAAAGAGTTTTTAAATAAATTAAATAAATAAAGTCAAGAATGTATTATGAGTAGAGCTGTCAAAAGCTGACCCAACCCGAAAAACCGATCCGAACCGCTCGAAAAATTTAGGGTCAAGACCCGAAAATTTGAACCCGAAAACCAAAATAAACCGAACCCGATAGACCCAAAACCCGTTGGGTTCAAACCCGAAAAAACCGTTGGGTTGACCCAATTTGTTATATTTTAAGAATATATAATATATTTTGAAAATTATAATATATTTATTATTAAAATATATAAAAATAATAGATTTATTATTAAATATCATTTTTTAAATAAAAAATATTTTAATAATTGTAAAAAAATCAATTTTCTTGACCTGTTAGGTCGACCCGACCCGCCCGACAACCCGCAATGACCCGACCCGATTTGACCGGTGACCCGTTACGACCCGAACCCGACTCAACCCGAACCCAAAATAACCGAACCCGAACCCGACCTGACCGACTTGTTTGACACCTCTAATTATGAGGGTTATGAGAGAATAAAAAGCATTGAAATAAAAATAATGCTTTATAATTTTCGGAATTTTTATTAAATAAAAAGGGTACAATAAGCTAAAAATAATACATTAAAAAGTTAATAAAAAGGAGGCAAGAGCCGGGACTCGAACCCGAGACATCTTGCATCTCCTCCCACACGCCCACACACATAATCCGCTAAGCCATTGTAACTTTCTATTCTCTACACCCAACATTTTATTATTATACCATCTTAATCTTCTTCTTCCTCCCAAAATCAATCAGACGCTTGTCTGATTGATGAGACGCTCACCATTGCATGCTCTTTTCTTCTCCTCCTTCCTCCCCCTTTGCTTGCAAGACTCCCCTTATTACATCATTCACCATCACCCTCAAACAAACACACAATTGCCCAATCCTCTTCCATCTCCCTCCTGTCAATTGGTGAATCTCCATTGACATGGATCACCAAGCTCCCCTCCTTTGCCTATATAAAGGGCTCTATTTCTCCTCCAAACTCACACATTCATTCACTCTCCTCTCTACTATCAATTGTTCTAGTCCAAATCCTCCTTAGAGAGCCTCAAATTTCTGAAATTCCCATTCAAAAACACCATTGAAGCCTCTCCAAAGCTCCACCAAAACACCTCCTCTCCTCCCTTGGACCACCGCCGGCCACCACCTGCACGCCGGAGCCACCGCCGAGCCGCCGACGCCCCCTGGTGCCCGCCTGCTGAGCCGCCCCTCTTCCCCTGTCTTCTCCCCTGTGTATTGTACGTACAAACTCAATAGAAAGGTCCAATATTTAACTAATTTAATTCCCCTCTTGATTTAATTAATTTGTGTTTATAAATATTTACCTTATGCTGATTTTTTTTAGAATAAATAAACTTATTAAGAATCCTACAAAATATTGTTAGTTGAACTAGATAAAATCAAATAAGTCAACTATATTATTCTAGATAAGAGATTTTATTTGCATATCAATTTAATATTAGTATAAATCTCAAGACATGTTTTATTAAATAAAAACTTATGTAGAAAGCATAATTGTTATAATATAAATTATATTTTTATAAAGTATGGAACTTTTGATTATTAGAAATTACCTTATAAAGAGGAATACAAAAGAAATATTATGATTATGATTATATCTCCAAGTATAGAGGTTTTAAAAATATTATAATACTATGGACATAAGGTTATATAATAATGATGGTGGTTATGATAATAATATTTTATTTATATTATTAATGTAATAAGTTGTCTTGCATAAAAAGATAGTTAAGATAGAAAAGATAATATATCTTGATCTAAGTTATCATAAAAATAAATTATATGCTTTTGATTATAAAATAATATTTTGAGACATGATTCTATTAATTATAAACTAAAGGTATGGGAGAACTTATTTAAATAAGATAACAAGATTATTAGCATATGATACTTTACGGAAAGCTATATTATAAAGTTATCTAGAAAACCCTATATATGGAAAGTAATAGAAAAGACATCTACTAGTATTTTTAATCTATCTACTTGTTATAAAATAGAGAGATTTAGGAAAAGGAGAGAGATCTGAGTTCATCTTATTAGGTCACCCATAGGGGCCTTTATATAGAGAGAGTACAAGATTAAATCTAGGATTTCCATATGTACATCTAAATAATATATTATTATAACACTCCCCCTTAGATGTACATCACTAACCGCCTCATTAAAAACCTTGTCTGGAAAACCCAATGGGACAAAACCAAGACTAAGGGAAAAAGAGTGCAGTTATGATTCTTCTCTCAACTTGAAATATATCCTCCTTGCTTGAATGAATTGAGCATCCATCTTGCCTTTGGGTTGAATCTTGTAGTTTGAGAACACTTGATAATATGTACTTTGGTTGATCAGTTCATGTCGTATTCTCTTCATACATCACTGTTGGCTCTTTTCAACTTGATTTGATGGATGGATAAAAACTCCATTCCTTCACATATCTCGAACTTCAGGCCGAGATTGTCTCATCAGAGACCTTATATGACGAACTGCCTCATTAAAAACCTTGTTTGGAAAAACCCAGTGGGATAAAAACCAAAGCCAAGGGAAAAAGAGTACAGTCGTGAAATAATGCTTCCCCTCAGTTAAACACACAATCCTTATGCAATAAATATATGCCATCATTGAATTTTGTAGAAAATTGGTACTTCTGGACCAATAATCTTTATTTTATGTTTAGGGAGACAATAACTTATTGTCACATAAAAATGACATTATTGAGGTAATGAAGCAAGGTACAGTAATGCACCTATTGTACTGAGATATGTACTTCAAGACCTAATATCTCTTTCATTTTCTAATCGGGGACGAAAGGGATCCTTTTCCACGCTTAGCGATCTTACTACCATTGGTGTACTTAATGAATGCGCCTTATCCATATTAAATCGCTTTAGGACCTTTTCTGTGTAGTTTGATTGATGGATAAACATTCCATCATTTGTATGCTCGAACTGCACGCTGAGACAATACTTGGTAGTTCTTAAGTCCTTCATTTCAAATTCTCTTTTCAAATAATCAGCTTCTATTAGGATCTCTTTTGGAGTCCCAATAATATTCAAATCATTAACATAAACAACAATGATTACATATCCCAAATTTGTTGTTTTATGAATAATAAGGACCTATTTGATCGCTGACAAATCCTTTCCTTTGTAGATATTCTCTAAGGCGATTATACCACATTCTTCCCGATTGTTTCAATCCATATAGCGATCTTCTAAGTTTAATGGAATAAATGTAATGTGGTTTTGATTCAAATGCTTCAAGCATTTTCAATCCTTCTGGAATTTTCATGTATATGTTGGTACCTAATGACTCATATAGGTATGTTGTTACCACATCCACGAGTTGCATTTTCAATACTCAACAGCGGTTAAAGCAACAAAGAACCTGAGTGTTGTTGCATCCACTGCTGGTGAATATATTTCCATGTAATCCACTCCAGGTTTTTACGAGAACCCTTGTGCAACGAGCTATAACAGACTAATTTTGCACTTTATGGTGTTGGAACTACAAGCCCAAAAACATCTAGTCTGTTTAACGAATCCAATTCTGCTTTCCAGCTTTCCCAACCATTTCGATGTCGAAATTCCTCCATTATTTGGGGAATATTGTTATCTTCTCCAATGACTTTTACGATAACTGAATAAGCAAAGATATCTTCCTGATACCCTATACCAATACTTACATAATTAATTGACATTTCTAAATTGTCTCTCATGCCATTTTCTTTGCTTTTAGAGTCTTTAGATAGAATCTCTTCAGGAGTTCTATCTTCATGTTTATTTCCAGTCGACATATCATCCTTTTGGAATGTAATTGGCTCTTTCCTCTTCTGGGGAATGTATCCTTAAATCCGAAAATGTCTCTCATGCGTCAAGCATACTTATGTGTTGGTTTGGAGTTACTTCTGGAATCTCCAAATGACTGGTGTATTTCAAATAGTATTTATGTCTTATTCACTAAACTTCTGGTTTAGTTATACAATATGCTAAACTTTTGGTTTAGCTTTCTTTGGATAACAAATTGCATCCCACGCAATCTCTTATCTTGTAGTCTCAATTTATTCTCCCCCTAAAGTTGGGATTTTCACCTCGCCAAAGTGTTAATCTTAATACCGAGCAATATATTGATCACCGCTTATAAGCTTTAGGTATTTTACAAACAATAAGGACCCCAAACCTTCGTCTAATCCCAACTTTCATTGTGTGGCATTACTTAACAATCATTCAGGGAGGTGGAGGACATATAAAGCATTTAATCTCTTCTAGAGACAAGCTTCTATGAGGAAAATTGTCTATAAGCAGTCGGTCCAAGTCGAATTTAATTATCGACATTCACATTTCATGACCCTATTTGATCAACGACTCATCCTAGTTGTGTATTTCATGTATAACATTTGCCTAGCTATCAATTATGACCGCATTATTGACGACTCTACTAGGTCGTTTTGTGAATGTTTGTGAGAGCTACTCAATGCTCAACCACTACACTAATTTATTTTCATTTCCCTCCTTTTTCAATGGAACCAATGAGTTGAGACATCTTTCAACATTATATGATTAATCCACAATGGTTCACATGGCGATGTAATATGTCCTCTTATATCACTTGAACTTAGTCAAGGAGCATATGAGACTTTGTATTTACTTGCATATTATGCTGGCTTTGCTACTATCTTGCCAAGATCACAAGCCTTTCAAGGTCACTCTTAGGAAGAGACTTCAAGTCTCAAGATCTTTCGGTCCCATACCGATCATGCGCATTATTATTTCGCTTGAGTGACCAAGTTAATCATGCCACAAATATATCTTATCATTAACTAACTTCCAGTTAGTGAGATTACATTATTCAATGGGATATACTCTTCTAGAGTCATCATAACCTTCACACCAAAATTTGCGCATGACTTGTGAAAACTTCTTGTTTTCAAATATTAAAAAAAAAATGTCGGTGATCCATACATAAATTTGGGAGCTCATCAACTCATATCAGATAAACTGTTATCTTCATATCAAAATTTGATGCCTCAAAATGGGTGCATTCAGAATTTTTAATATAGACTAGACCGATCTCCACACTTATACTCATAAAGTGTGGTTCTTGTACAACTGGTACAAGACTGATGATCAATTATGTCATTTATGGGATATCCCTTCTCTTAGATGTTCTTCTGGACATCAAATTAACCCACGGCGTCCTAGCTATAAGTCATAACCATGACTAATGGCCGCATGCGTAATATACCGTAACCTCTTTCACATCCTCTTCCAGAGGAGGCATGCTTCCGACATGCAAGAGGTTGGTCAAACATGACCTTGAACTTATAGTTCATGCTAGGTAGGTGGTCATTTAGACATAGTTCTAAATATTGTAACGACCCACATTCCTTCTACTACTTCTAGAGTACATGCCATATTTCTTGTACTACATCTAGAGTACATGGTTTGGTATGAGATCTCTTAACTCTCCAAGAGTTTATAATGATCTCTTCTTGTCAAAATTCGATTCTTCAAGCTCGAATGGAGTTGATGATATGATACGTTCATTATAACTTAGCACATGTCTGTTGGAACTTCAAGTGCTTCATGAATCTCCCAAACATCTCATATGTCAACTTCAAGTGACAATGTAATTTTATTTCTTGAACCATTTATCATCCACTTCGAGAGATGATATGTTCATATAGTTCCACTAATAAATTTTTCTCATCATACTAAAAGATGTAATTATGTATGTAAATCCACTTCTAGGGATAATACTCTTATGTATAAAAGCATCTACTTCAGGAGATGATCATTGTCACATAAATTTTATCATCTTCTTCAGGAAGTGATATTTTCTGTAACACCCCGTCTTTAAATAGGGGCGCTACTCGGTAGTAGACCTTACTAGGTACTACCTAGGATAGTTTGACAACGAGTTCACTTGGATCTTGCAACTCGGGCACGACGAGAAAACATGAATAAAACATCCAACCGATATTTATAAAACCCAAGTATAGAAAACATGCATGAAACCCAAAACAACATAATTTACAACACTTCCTAGAAACATTTCATTAACATACCACTACCCTTTCTTTATCAAAACACACATTATTCGAAAGATACCAAAAAGTAAACCATCATTGTCCCAAACGAACCCATCCTAATGACACGGCCTTCAACGATCTGTTCCATCATTCTGCCGAGGTTCCATCATGGGTCCCTTGTCTTTACCTGAAACTAAAAAAAAAAAAAACAAGTCCCCGAAGGGTCAGCTATCATTCTAATACAAGCTAGAATTCATGCGGTACTAGTAAGACGTTTAAAAACCAATCAAGTACCTAACACACACGCCTGCAAGATTCACATGGATACAAGACATATCAATTCCAAATTCATACTCAACTTCTCCATGATTACACATACAACAACACATCACACATACACAAACAAACAAACCACACATACACACATTCCTACACATAAGTCCAAACACAACAATACAACCATCCGCTTTCCATTCCATGGTGCTTATCAACCCTACGCCCCAGGTGCCGAGGCGCGACCTCCCACCCTTCACAATTCCATCCTTCTAACCCCGGGTCAGCCTCCACTGGAGCACTGCCCAAAACACAAATAACTTTCTTTTGAAGGGGCACGATTCTCTGTCACATAACCATACGTAGCCGTCGCTTCAACCCAGAGGACTACGCACATGGCCATGCCGAGAACGGTACCAGCACAGAGAAAATATTCGAAAGCTTCACATTCAATGAAAACCTAATGAAATTCTTTTCACACATATCATACACAAGTAAACCTTTTTCATAAAATAATCATCTAGGGACTAGTTCCCCAAAACCAATCCTACAAGCACACCATGAAGTCTAACAAGTATTGAACAACAACTGAGCAAGTTGTAAACGACTTACCTTGAAGACGAATTCCCAACGCCAAGAAACCACTAATTATCCAACAACGCGAAACCCCGTCTAAGAAAGATAGCCTGTCTTTGCCCTTCGTCTCTGATCACAACCTAGGACCCACGCTCCTATATGCATATATATACCCCAATGAATAATAATAGCCTTTTTAACTCTTACAAACTCTAACCCTAAAATCAACGAAAAGCCAGGAAGTATTATAACTTCTTGTGTATAATTCCAAATCTTTTAAAACTTGACATGAATATACAAGATATATAAAAGAACAATTTTCTAGTTCAAACTTTTCTGAAAAACTGGATCAAAGGTCTCCCTAATATCATTACAAAGCAATACCCTAGAATTACTCTGAAATCTTTTATCGAATATAAATCAATATCAAAAATACCCTCTGAGAACTATAAGTCGACTGATTTTTAAATCCAAATCAATTGTAAAGCCAGATCTGGAAAAATTAGTAAAATCTAAACAAACTATTAACTAATTAAAACTTACCAAACGACGCTTGTTCTTCAAGATTAGAACCCGATAGAAGAGATCTTAAACTGGATCCAACAAAAACAACAAATTCTCCAAACTCTTTCTTTCTCCTTCGAACTCTCTGTATTTTGATTTTGGTGATTCTTCACAATGAAGTTGAAAGATGACACGTACATACATTTATTGTATTCGTGAGTCGGCAAAATCATTTAGAAATTTTACGGTTTCCACCCTCAAATCTCTTTTACTACAAACTTTACCCTGAAATTATTATTAATTACTTTTAAGTTAAAAACTTTTCAAATTATAATTATTTTAAATTAAAAATTAAAAATTAAATACTTTTATATATCCGAGATTACTTATAAGCTAAGCAATCCCAGTACGAAATTCAAAAAGCGTAAAAATAGAATAAAAAAAATATCGAAATATTCCCGAATATTACGTTTTCTATCATTACTCACTACATGGAGTAATAAGATTTATTATTTCATCTCTCCGGGGATGATTTCAAATTGTCTCTATTGGACATACTAGCATCTGCTTTAAGAGATGTCAAATTTTAACTTTAAGAACAAATAAAAATGTATACAAGCAATAACATAAATAATTAAATTGAAAAGTATAAATAAGGAAATAAAGTATCACAAAATATTGTCAGCTTCTGGTGACAAGAGATTGTATATGAAGTCTTCTAGACTTCTTTCCATCACATACTTCAAGATGTGATTATTCATAAGATCTTTCAATCATATACTTCAGGATGTGATTTCAATGAGACCTTTTAGTCACATAGTTCGGGATGTGATATCCATGTGGATATTTTATTATCTACTTCAAGAGATAATATTTGTCCTATGAACTTTATCGTCTACTTCTAAAGATGATATTTTTCTTTTTCAATTTGCACATAAATCATGTCATTTACTTCAAGAGACGACTTTAGTATCACCACTCACTCCAAGGAGTAGGAACTTTTATTATATTCATCCACTTCTGGGGATTGATTCAATTATTTCATCCACTTCGGGTGATTATTTGTTTCATCCCCTTCGGGGATGGAAATTATGGAGTATAAAAATAGAAAAATGGTTTCATTCAATCAACTACAGGGATAAAATGAAGTTTTCATTTACTTCAAGGAACGAGGATTATCACTTCAGGGATAATCTTGTTTTGTACATTCAATCAACTCTTCAAGAGAAAATAATATAACATAATTAAGTATATGAAAATAAATAAATAAATAATATAAGAGCAATAAAATAAATAAAAATATTCATTCACTTAAGGGAATGAAATTTATCACTTCAGGGATAAAATTATAATATATTGTTTTGTAAATTCAACTCTTTAGGAGGAAATAATTATCACTTCAGGGATAATATTATTTGTAAATTCAACTCTTCAAGAGGAAATACTTATCACTTTATGGATAATATTATTTGTAAATTCAACTCTTCAGAAGGAAATTATTATCACTTCAGGGATAATATTATTTGTAAATTCAACTCTTCAGGAGGAAATAATTATCACTTCAGGGATAATATTATTTGTAAATTCAACTCTTTAGGAGGAAATACTTATCACTTCAAGGATAATATTATTTGTAAATTCAAAACGAATTAATTATCGCTTCAGGGATAATATAATGATGTTCCAATCTCTTCAGGAAATGGAAATATTATATATTGATATTTCATTCATTTCAAAGAATGAGGATTATGAAAAAATTATCACTTCGGGGATAATATGATCTTTATATGCTCATATAATTTGTCTCACCAAGGACAAATTTGTTTACAAATACATTCACTTCAGGGTGTATAATTCCATAATTATACAAACTAATATAATAATTCAGATGTATAATATAAACCATTAGAACATGAATTACATGCACAACAGAGGTTATAAGAAAACACCAGTTGCTATACATATATAAACACGAACAAATTCATAAAGTTTCATAAGTAGATAAAAGAATGAGCATATATGTAATTATTCATCACACAATTCATATAGGCATATCATGTAGATACTTCTCTACCATGTATAGCAAAATACGTAGAATTCATCTCGAAAAACAAGTACTAGAAAATTAATGTGAAATATTCTAGACAAAAACAAAGCAAATCACCATGTCATTATGAAGGATAGAAAAGAGAAACATGCAAGAATCAAATATCGAAACCGAAACAATAATAGCAGAGAGCCGTACAGATTTTGAGTTGAAGAAGGTTATTAAGATTTTAAGCAATTCGTGCTGATAACGTGTTATAAAATAGAGAGATTTAGGAGAAGGAGAGAGATCTGAGTTCATCTTATTAGTTCACCCATGGGGCCTTTATATAGAGATAGCACAAGATTAAATCTAGGATTTCCATATGTACATCTAAATAATATATTATTATAACACTACTAATATTTTTGTCTTTATATTACTTGTATTTTTAAATAAGGATTTAATGAGAAATATTATAATAAGGTTATGTTATAGATAGTGTTGATAAAAGATGATATTATAATAATACTATATGAGATATCAAATAATAAGGGTGTTTTAGACATTTTACAAATCCTAAGAGGACTTTATTAATAACTATATTTCTTGTAATGTTGAAAACTATATTATAAGATTTTTATAAAGAGATTCCGTGCTTATTTATATTAATAAAATAACAAGTTAAGATTATAAAGGAATTTTTTTTAATAATTTAAGTAAGCTATTACTTGGGTTTGCAAGAAGGGTAATAAATAATACAAAACTAAGGATTTTTAAGGAATAAGAGGATATTACAATATCTTAAAATAATAATAAGGAATATTATTATTTTATTCTCATCCAACTAAATTATTAATATAATAATTTAGAAAATTAATCTTTTAAGAAGAATAAAAGAGATTGGTCTTAACTTTAGAAGAATTGGAAATTCTTAATAAAGTTATCGGAATATCTCGTGTCTTTAGGTCGAGTTTCCGTTCCAAGTCGTGAACAACGTTTTCCGCTATCTCGCTAGTCCGTTATCGTAAAAGCAAATGCAAGTGGAATTTCTCCTTGTAGCCTTAATAAATTCGTTTCGTGAAATTTCTCGATGTTGGGAACAACTTGTTTGCTAATAATAAATGAACCTAGGAATATCGATTGCTAGAAATAATGACCCATTGTTATCGTTATTCCGTTATTTAAATATTCGATAGGACTATTATGCTAGTCTTGTTTCCGACCTTGATTGTTTACGATCTCTTTTCGAGATCGGTTTGGATGAAATAGTGAGGGGTGCGGGCCTAACCCGACACCTCTATATAACCAACTAAAGTCGTATTGCCACCATGCCTAAATTATGACTAGTCGATCATGATCCATGTTCGCTCCTACGCCTCGGA
Organism: Fallopia convolvulus; assembly: GCA_964016875.1. Lineage (NCBI taxonomy): Eukaryota > Viridiplantae > Streptophyta > Magnoliopsida > Caryophyllales > Polygonaceae > Fallopia > Fallopia convolvulus. Next base: position 33,841,551 of record OZ024733.1, read on the forward strand.
GGGACGTATGCACCCTAGCTAAGTGTCGGAACTTTTGTTCCTGTCAGTGGTTCGGGCCGGTACATGGCCCCCACGCTCTTAAAACACGTCAACTTAAGTGAAAGTTTTCATCACTATACAAGATAAGTGCCCAATGCACAATTAAAAGACACCAAAACCGGACCGATCTCAAATGATCGATCCGGCTCTCAGTTCCAAGGGCGCGAGAGGTTTTCAAAAGCTTGTTTGAATTAATAACGTTCCCAACATACTTCCTACTCTAAAAAGAAGTCTACAATCTCGTAGTTCTTCTCTCGATTAACGAGCTATCTCCTCTCGAGATATGCGTTTTCTCTGTCTCGTTAAGCCCCACATAAATATCTACGCTTCAAAACATACTCATTAATGCTCCCTCGAATATTTGAAATTACCGAATTACCCTCGGGAAGTTCCATTCCCGCTTGCTTAGTCTCTTAGACTAATTCTTCTTTTCCGCATGTTTGCCTGGCATATTCTCGCCCTCGTGAATTATGTCAGAACCTAGGAACCCGAGCAAGGCGTAAGTGAAGACGAAGGAAGGGCAAAACTCAAGAAGATGTATTTTTCCGTACCTTGTTGTTTATTTCTATTATGTGGCAAAGAACAAGTTTTATGCTTTCCGTTATCAAACTTTTTTTTGATTAAGGTATTGTAATGAAGGTTTGTACGAACAAAGTCTCTTTCGAGAGCACCTTTTGTTATTATATAAATTATGTCAATTTCCGCATTTTATGAGTTCAATATCATTCTAAAAGCCTTGGGTGGCTTTGGACGGTAAAGTCCGAGGCCACTAGCGGTACTACCCAATGTTGTAAAATAGGGGTGTTACATCTTGACCCTAAAATTATCAGGCGGGTCAGGTCGGGTTAGTGGGTTAGATCAGCTTTTGACAGCTCTACAAGCTACACAAGTCATTATATGGTCTAAGACAAGCTTCTAGACAATGGTTTCAGAAGTTAACCAATTGTTTACTTCTGTTAGGCTTTGCTCAAACAAAAGCGATTACAGTTTATTCATCAAGAAAGATTTTGCTAAGATTATAATGGTGACAGTGTATGTTGATGACTTACTCATTACAGGTTCCGATCCATCTTGCATTGCTCATCTCAAGTCTTATTTAGATTCTACATTTAGTATCAAAGACTTGGGACTGTTACATTATTTCTTGGGACTTGAGGTCACCTATTTGACCATTGGCATAGCCTTAACACAACACAAGTTTACAAAAGAACTTCTTCAAGATGCTGGTTTTGCATCTGCTACACCAGTAAACTTTCTTATACCTTACAATTTCAAACTAAAATATAAATGGCATTCTTCTAGGCAATCCATCTTTGTGTGGAGAAATAGTTGGTAAACTCAACTTCTTAACTCATACTAGACCAGATATCAATTTTGTTGTACAAACACTTAGCCAATTCATGCAAGCTCCCAGGTCTTCTCACCTCACAACCTTACACCATGCACTCAAGTACATTTCTAGTACAGTGGGTCAAGGAATTCTTTTACATGGTTTTGATGCTCCAAAATTGACTACATTTTCAGACTCTGATTGGGTTGTTTGTTCAATATCAAAAAGGTATGTTAGTGGTTATATCTTGCTCCTCGACTCTTCTCCCATAAGTTGTAATTCTAAGAAACAATCAACGGTAAGTTGAAGTTCCTCAGAAGCTGAATACATGGCAATGGCCCATGTTGTTGCTGAAATCACTTGGGTGGTACACTTTCTTCAAGAATTTGATATCAAAGTCTTACAACTAGTTGAGTTGTGATGTGACAATAGATATGCCATTCAAATTGCTCACAATCTCTTATTCCATAAGCGCACAAAACACATTGAAATTGATGTCCATTTCACAAGAGAAAAGATTCTTGAAGGCCCAATGTTATCAGGATCGAGATTCCAACTTGGATCGGTGAGGGGGGTAGGATCGGATCGGTAGGATCGGATCGTAGGATCGTAAGATCCTACAAAATTAAGAAGATAGGATGTCAAAATGATACAGCATGAGTAATACATGTATTATAAATAAATAGAATGCTAAAAAAGATGATTTAGAGCATAAAAGATCGATATTACAAGGTTAAAAGAATTTCTAAGAACCTGTACAATTTATAATTCTCATTTTTCATGATCTCACCTGCTTTTTAAAATTGATTTGGGTTACAAGCTGCTTAATTATTAGAATTAGACTATTCAAGGCTTCATCCAAAGAAAGAAAAGACAACATGAAACACAAGCATTAAGGAGCTTGGAAAGTTTACAACCTCAGGTCTTTAGTCCTCCACAAGCCAAATACAAGAAAATCAACAAAATACATGTCTAAAGAGTACAAGAAAATTAACAAGCCAAGCCAAATACACATTAGTCTTCATTATAACCAAAGTCCTCATCATTAACATAATCAAAGCTCCCTGTTCTTGAAGTCCTTGTTCCCGTTGCTGCAGTATCATCATCATTGTAGACATCATCATCATTATCTTCGCCATCACCAAAATCTGTCTCTATGTTTCCAGAACCAGCGACCTCATTCGAGGCTACACAAACTGTAATATCATCTTCACTAACTTCAAGCAGTTCAACATTAACATCTATAAGAAAAGAGTTGAAAGAAAGAGAAATAATATAAGTTATTAACATTTAACATGCAAAGTGAAAGAGAAAAATAGAAGATAAGTTAAACATGAAAGTAAACTCACTTGGAGATGGAATGATTTCTTCATCATTTTCATTCATTCTTTGCTCTTCCCTTGTAGCTCTATCAAGGACATTCAACAATGGTCCATCTTCTTCAAGCATGGGCTCCTCAATTTCTGTTATCCATTCATCATCTGATGGAATATCATCCAAAAGATTAAAGGCTGTTGGTGGTTGATAGTTGGCTACTCGCTTTTGATGTTTTTGCCGTAGTTTGAGGTTGTACATCACAAATACCAAATCATTCATCTTTTGTTGGTGTAATCGGTTTCTCTTCTTTGTATGCACCTATAAAAAAGTAAACTTAGAGAAGAATTAATATATATTTTGATATATAATATTAAACTCACTTTATTAACAAGTCTTAAAATACAACTTACCATCTCAAATGCACTCCAGTTTCGCTCACAACCAGAAGAGCTACATGTTAAGCTTAAAATCCGAATAGAAAATTTCTTGAGCTCTGGGCATTCATCTCCGTATGAATCCCACCAATCAGCTACATCAATAATTTATACGTTAAAAGTAAAACAATCAACACCTAATATTCAATACTTAAAATTTGAAGGAACTAGGAAGAAAAGAAAGGAGGAAATGAACTAACCTGGAGACTTTTTATCTCTAGTCATCACAGCAGTTGGTAATCCAAAAAGCCCCCTAGCATTGTGGAAAGAATCTATTTGTAAATCAATTGCAACTCGCTCTTCAGGATCATGGATCATTCTTTGTAAACAAGCATACAAGCCAATGTTGATATCAACATTGGGCTTGAAATTTGGATTATAATGAATTTGTGGGTTTAGATAATAGGCGGCAGCATGCAATGGCCTATGTAGTTGAGCCTCCCAACGCTCATCAACAATTTCCAACACAAGTTTATAGCTATAAACAAAAGATACCCAAATAAGAAACTACTATAGTGGAAACAAGTCAGAAAAACTAAGTAAAAGAAGAAAAAAAACTCACTTTTTCTCTACATTGTTGAAGTTATCCTTTATTTGAGTTTTAGCTTGCTCCATTGATGCATAAATGAATCCCATTGCTGGAACATCAGAATCTACCATTCTAAGGACCTTAACAAGTGGAAGGGCTGCTTTCAAACATGTCATTACTCCAATCCAAAACCCACGAGTATCCATAGCTATGCGTTGAACCTTTTTTCCTTCCATAGAAGAAGCAAATTTACTTGATCTCCACTTAGAAGAAGCAAACATGGCTATTAATGGACCTTTTTGTTCATTTAGGCTTCTCAAAGTCAAGTAAGAGGTTGCAAATCGAGTAACACCCCGCCTTATTAACTCTCTTCCTTTTGTGAACTTCTTGAGCCAAGCATGAACCATTGTTCTAGCATATATGAAAGTTGTTATCTTCCTAGCCTTTGACATTGTCACACTATGCACTTTAATTTTCTTATCCAAATCCTCTAATATTAAATCAATACAGTGGGCAGCACACGGCGTCCAAAACAGTTTACTCCTCTTTTCCATTAACATCTCACCTGCAGCCTTATAATTTGCAGCATTATCCGTCACAACTTGAACTACATTTTCCTCCCCCACCTTTTCTACAACAACATCTAGCATGTCAAATACCTTATCTGCTGTTTTTGAAATATCAGATGTGTCAACAGAAGATAGAAAAACAGTTCCTTTAGGGCTGTTCACTAAAAAATTACAAATCGATCTTCTTTGTCTATCACTCCAACCATTTGACATAATAGTACAACCAGTATGCTTCCATTCAGCCTTAAACTCCTCGAGCATATCCATTACATTATCTACTTCTTTGTTCAAATATGTCACTCTGAGCTCATGGTAACTAGGTGGCTTCAATCCTATCCCATACTTGGCAATTTTTTCAACCATCAAAATAAATTCAGGGTTATTTGCAGCATTGAAAGGAATAGCACTAGTGTAGAAAAAACGCGCTATTTGTTGGCAGACTTCCTCTCTTTCTTCCCTTTTATATTTTTGATTAAGTGTAGTTTGTACTGGACCCTTTTTTCCACACATAAAAGAATCCATGAGTCCCTTGCCCTTTCGACTAGAAGCTTGATCTTGGTTTACTTCACAATAATCATCACCACCAACATCAGATAACTTTTTTTTCTTCTTTGCTGCTTCTTGTTCATTTTGATGTAAAATGGCGGCCCTAGATTTTTCCTTAACATCATCAGGGGCTTGCAAACAAGCTTCCACATTTGAGTGAGTTCCAGCTAGGTGATGTTTTAGCCTAAAAATACCACCAAATCTCACAACCCCACGGTATTTACACTTTACTTTCTTAGAGTTATTATCCACCTCAATTCCATGTTCCCAACCCGGATCTGATCTACTCCCAAGGGCATTTTTCCTCTTTTTTGTAGAGCTTGACATATCTTTAAATTAAGGTAGATAACCTGTATTAAACAACTAATTTTTTTAATTCTCAAATAATATAAACAGTATCCAGCAATAGCATTCAGCAAAGTAGCAAGTAACAACATCTCATTCTTCTAAAAGTGAAAGAAAACACACAACACTAATAGAAAAATTATTGATTCTGATTATTAAGCAAATAATAATATTTCAGATTCAAAGTCTGAAATCTGAATCATCAAGTCATTAAAGAAGTAAATCAGCAAGTGCACCTCAGATTGCTTACTAGGGGTAATTCAGCCAAGTGAGCCACCAATGCAGCAAGAACACCAATACAAATGAAAAGTGAAATGATACAAGAGAGTTTATATATTACTGTTATTCTCGCATGATTTTGATTAATTACTATTGTATAGGTGATGAAAGAATGTAAAGGGAAGGCAAACCCTGGAATTTTGAACAAGATCTTACTAGAGAAGCTAAATGCAAAAGAATGAGAATTGTTCAGGTTAGTAAAACGGGCTGATTTGAGAGTTTATAATGCTGATTTGAGAGTTTATAATTGTGCAGTAGTAAAAGAATGAGAATCATCCTGGTTATTCATGGATTAGTCAGTAGTCACACTCAAAATACACATCAACTTTGATCTAATCTTGATTTGAGAGTTTATATATTACATTTGACATGATTGGAAGAAGTTTTCAGGACTATCTTGAGCTGGGTTTAGTATGATGCTGGTTTTTTTAAAGTATCTTTCACCTATGAGTTATGAGTCTGTATCATTTCATTTTTTAATAAATTTGTAGGCCAATATGTCAATATGTCAACTAGTGGTTAATATAAGAACACCAATAGAAATAAACCTTTATTCAAAGAGAAAGATAATTAAGAGAAAGAGAGAGAGTTTAGATGCGTACAAAACTACAAATCAGCCTTGAATCAGTTGAATGGAGCTTCAAGACTTCAATATTTCGGGCTTCAATGGACCTTCAATGGAGCTTGGCGAATGGCGAGCTTCCTCTTCAATGGAGCTTGGCGAATGGCGAGCTTCCTCTTCAATGGAGCTTGGTGAGATTCCTTGTAACACCCCATCTTATAATCCGGGTTGTTACCTGGTTGTGGACCACACCTGGGTCCACCAAAACAAGCCTGACAACAAATTCACGAATATTGGACCTTGCAACAAAGGCACAGCAAGAAAAGCCAAGAAAACATCCAACTTATCATTTTTAAAACAACTCGATAACCAATGTGAATGCAATTGACTGCTAGCACTAAAGCCAACCTTCCGTCTACCAACATCAACTCAATATTACTATTAACTACACCCTCATTACAACTAGGGACTCAAGCCCTCAATTCCCACTAAGGCATGTCACGTCGAGTTCGAGCATCATCGTCCAATAATTGATCTCCTGGAACATTCCCCATACAAGGATGTTTACCTAAAACATTGGAAGTGGAACACATTAGCTAACAATCCCGGTATGGGCCAACCCATCAAATCAAACATGTATAACAAACATAGATTATCAAAATAGCGCACTCAATCATTCATATACATAACAAACTAATATGTACACCCAAAACACGTCATATAGTTATATAGACTAGCATATCAATTCCCAAACCAACACTCAATTCCACAACAACAAATAAGAACGAGATTAATCAATGTAATGCTCATGCAACATATATTATAACAACCAACAGCAATTCCTCCATAATCCAAACCATAATCATTCTCCAATTCAGGCAACCCAAACCTGCCTTTGAAACATGGTACACGGCTAGCGTGCGCTAAGCTCATGCCCATTTTCTTTCCCATCACCCTTCTTTCCCCAGCTAAGCCTCTACTAGATCACTTGCCAAAACAATCAATTCTTGAAGGTGATCTCCACACGCCGCATGACTATGTCCGGGGTCTCTTCTCCACCGACTTGTCCGTGTCCATAATCACACCCACAGAGATCAAGTTGCACACAATAAAAATCATTGAAACTATTCCAATAGCTTTCAAATATGAAAATATACTATGGAAGAATATTCCAAAATAGAAGATCACACATTCAATTTACTAGTTTAACACATAACATGATCGCAAGCTAAGTAAGTCTAGACGACTTACCTTGAAGATGAATTCTCTAGGCCAACAAACAATAACTAACACGCAAAGTGGTCCCCTGTTGTCAAATATAATAAAAGATTTCTCAACAACGAGCTCACGGAAACACTTCTTAGTTGTATACTCAAATTCTAAAATCTCCCAATCGATAAACGATTTAATTTCCGAATATCGATATATAACCAATCCTTAGTTATCATGCTTTAAGGAGCCATCTTGGCGAAATTATAACTAATTATCCGCTTCACTTTTGAAACAACTTTCTAAACAAAAAGTGTTCCTCAGTAACAGTTCTTAAAGGTGACCAAATCTCGGATCAAACAGATTAACAACGAATCCCGAGTAATTAACCGAAGTCCTTTACCTGCCAATCGGTGTCAGAACTTGTATTCGCTATAACGGAAGATCTAGACGTCCGTTTCTCGAGCGGTCTAAACCTGTGGGACCGTATCAACGTCAAGATTATAAAAACCACAAATTTAATTAGCAAAGCGGAACCGAAAGGCCCTTACGGTGGCTCCGCAATCAACCCGCTAATTAATTTCGATCGTATATACCTTCACTCGAGCCCATGGCTCGTTTGACTCGTTAAAGGCTCGATCCCCAAGCTCGAGGGTGGTCGAGTATTGCCCGACAACGGCCCTTGCAGTGGGTGGTGGTCAGAGTAGCTAGCGATCGCCGGCCGCGTCACTTGGCGAGGTAAAGAAGATAGCCGGCGGTGAAGACGTCTTTCTCCCCGAGTCCGGCGTTCCGTCCTTACTCTCCCTTCCTTGAACAAGGCAGCAGCAACTAGCCCACAACCATAAAGAGGAAGAAGAAGGAGGTGAGGTGGAGGTGAGGAGGAAGAAGAGCTGCCGGCGGTGAAGACCGAATTCTAGCCGAGTCCGTCTTCGTCCGTCCAAGCTCTCTCTCTCGGACCTTCCATTGTTTTGTTTTGCTTTTGAAAAGTCCAACCTCATCCAAACGCATATAAAAGGAGAAAGAATTCAACTTTCCTTTCTCATTAAGCAAACAAAGTAGGCTATTAAAGTGATTTTCCGTTTCGGAACGGGATTCGCGTTAAAGCGGTAAAATTATGTACCTCAGGTGGAAAAACTCACTAAACGAAAAACGTCCCGTAAATTATGTAGACCAATAAAACCAATTTTTCATGATTTTATCATGCTACCTTCAATTTTTAAGGCTTCCGTTTCGTATTTTAAATCCTTTTTGGTACATAATTAAAAAGACGGCTTATCCAATAAATATTCTTTTTCCACTGAAAAATCCTAGAATTCACACCGATCCATAAAATCATTCCTTTGTGATTTTAGGATGTCACCAAGAATTTTTTTTAGGATTTAATCTCCAACAAAAATATTGGATTAAGCGTTAAAATGGACTAAGAGGTTAAAAGGATATCCGAGAAAAATTCAAAAATATCCTCAAAAACCGCAGTTATTACATTAGTACCCCCTTAAAAATGGTTTCGTCCTCGAAACCAAGGAGAACTCGAATCACAAGGAAAGATAGCACAAACACATACACACAACCACTACAAACCTATATAGAAGTTTGTAGTACCCCCTTAAAAAAATGTTGTTACTTTTGCACAATGCACAAAACAACCATTGCTTAGTTGTCAAGCTTCTTCTTTTACAACGTTCATTAACCTTGGAAAATGGCTCACCATTTCTTGTCTAATTTCTCAAGTCTTTTCTTCACCTCCATTTTTAGACCAAAGTAACCTAACCAAATGTATTTTTCTTATTCACGATTCAACCTGGCCTTTCTTCATAGAGGTCATTTGGTTGAATATCCATCTCAATATTGTTGATTACATGAGATATATCGAACGCATACTATCAAGGAAAACATTACGAATAGAATGCACTGAAGGTGGCAATGCCAACCGATAAACAAGCTTACCAGTTCTTTCCAGTATCTCAAAAGATCCAACATAGCGAGCATTTACGTTGTCTCGCATTCCCCAGCAGAATATGCCTTTCAGGCGGATACCAGAACAAAAACATTGTTCTTTACAATGAACTTAACATGCTCTCACTTAAAACAACACACGACTGTTGTTGCTTTTGAGCAGTTAACACCCTTGAACATGTTAGTGCGATATCAGTTGTTGTTCTCTTGGCCAAGTCTAGCCCATGAAGAACCTTGTCAGCATTGTCATTCCAACAAATTAACAACCAACACTTCCGGCCTTATAAAGCCTTAAAAGAGTCATTTCTTTATCGTGTGATCAAAATTCTTGTATGTGGAATCACTCAAACTCAAGCTAACATTCAGTTCACTCCATAAAGCTTGTTTCAAAACTTTAACATGAACCATCCATCTCAATCAGAGATAATAATCTTCGGAGTTTTATGAAGATGAAATCCTTCATGCATGAACACCTCAAATAACTTCTGTACTCTTTAAGTCATCTTAATGCATTAAAATGAACACTCTAGGTGAGTTTATTAACAACCTCCATATGCATCCTTCTTTCATTAAATCTGGAACGACTAATGACAAGAATCCATTGTAACATCTTTCCACTTTCATTCTGAAACAGGAAGAGACTATAACATTTCATCTGGTCTTCTGTGCTCAATCAGGACTTCCAGACAAACCGAGCATATCAAAACAAACTCGGTGACATTTCGCTTCATGTCAATCCATCAAAAGTTTTATCTTAAATCCTTATACATTTACTTGTTCCAAGATGAACTAATTAAGCAAATAACTATGCCTCCTTTGAAATAAGCTTTCAAAGCTCATTAACAACAGATACACATGAACAGTTTTGAAACCAAACAATTCATAATCCTGAATAACAAATTCCGGTGTCTTACCTTCTTGATCTTCTCCATTGATCTTAAATAATATTACTTTCCCAAACTACTTTCCCTTGACCTGGTCAACATATTTTGAATAACATCCTAGGGGATTCACACAACCTTGTTGTCATCTAAACTAAACCTTTAGTCCTTCTCAAATTAGTTTCTTTACAAGGATTACTTAAAATCCTTATTCAATTTCCTTTTTGAGATAAAATCTCAATATTACTTTAACTAAGAATATGAGATTTATCCAACACATGACAAGATAATAACCTATCTTGTCAATCCTTTACATCCTTTTCTCAACCGAAACTCAGCTTGGGCATACTAACATTCAAAAGTAGTTATCTTACTCAACCACTTCAAACTAAACTCTTATGCATTACTATACCAACATATTGGACAATAATACCTTTAGTCCAATAATTTCCAACAAAATTGTCACCATTGACAATTTTCAGTCTTTTTCATCAAAGAACTATTTAGACTTCACTTAACATTCTGACTTGTTGAGCAACCTAACTCTTAGATTAAAAACATATCCTCATGTGTCCACTCTCTATATCCAACAACTTATCAGGCTGAGATTGAATATCAATACTAATTTACATATCCAAACTCCAGACCCATTGGAGTTCTGCTTAAAGTCCTCACTTGACTATCTTATCTCAAAGAGATTTAAGTTTTCAAGACAACATGAAAACAAATAACAACTAATGGAGGAGTTACTAGTACATCCTTTATTCCAATGAAAGGATTACTACAATATCATTCCTTAGAAAGGGTTCCATTCCAGGAGTCCATATCAACTTACTTTCAAGGACAATTCCGCTAAAAAGGCAATGACTTTCTTAGGTCATGACGTCAACTAAGATGAACTACTAGCAACTGCTTAGAGAATTCCAATAATCATTGACTGAAAACAATCCCAAACTTTTAGAGAAGTACGGAGTTACTCCATTCTCTTCAGAGACCAACACAGATTTGTAAAGAATCTTACCAAATTTCTTTACTTATAATCGAACTATTCTGGAAAGTTTGACCATACTCCTTAAATGGTATAGGATACCAAGGATACACTAACTCAAAGGAGTTTTACAAGATACTAGATATAGAAATTGCTATAATGCAAAAGAAAGCTTACATCTTTTCATCTCAAACAACTACATTTGCAAAACTCATATAATTGCAAAACTTATATGATTGCCAAATCATACTAGAAACGTTTTATTCTTTACGACCCAAGTGAATTCACTTATCAAATGGTTATTTCCAAATTCCCATCACAGCCTTTGTGTAATCATTCCAACCTTGACAAGAAATGTAACTTCTACAATTTCTTATTTTGAACTTAAACCTGAGGAATTATGTGATCTAATTCCACCATGAACCTAACCAAGTAGTCAATGAACACTCATTTTATCTCTCCATAAACACTGTAAGGGCATCCGTCAATCTAAACGACATCACTACACCTTTATAATGATCATATCTTCCTCAAAAAGCCATCATAGGAATATCTTTTCTTCAACTAATGATAACCCGATCTCAATTCCACTTTTGAAAACACCATGCCGCCATGCAATTAGTCCAACAAGTCATCATTATAGGACAATGAGTTTCTGTTCACAAGAATTACTTAGTTCAACTCTCGGTAATCAGTACACAATCATAGGAAAATATCCTTCTTTGAGACTATACGGTTCAGAACTTTTGATATTTGTCTCCTCTCCAACTCCAATCCACTACTATAATCTATCCCACTCTAAGGTGGTAATCCAGAAAGCTAATCCCATAACATTCACAACTTACAAACATCAGGTACATTCTAGATGTGTAGTCTTTCCTTGTCCTCTTGAAAGGCAGATCACTAGTATCCCACATATCCATCATTGTACAACTTGGCAATCCTTGCCACACTCCTTACTAACCTAAACCCTTTGACCCTACTTCTTTGACATACAGTCAACTACCTTCGATCTCGGTTGCCTCTGCAATTCCCCAAACTAACCCAGATGCTCTGCAACAGCATTTTGATTAGGCACAACTCACGTGCCCCTCAAATTCAGAAGAAATCCCACCCAAATGGCTCGAATAACATTAACAATATCTAGTGGTGCTTCAAACTATGGCACCACTACTGGTCCACAAACTCTTCCTCCAATAGAAGTATCTTATCCTAGAGTTTTTACATCTTCCACTCCCGAATTTAGTTCTCAAGCTATCTTCATCCTTAATTCATAGTCTATGATATCCAAATCATAGATCAACTCAGGATTAACACTTCACTTGAAGATGATCTAATAAATCATCATTGGAAGAAAACAAGCACATGCCCTTGAGAGCATTCTTGATTCATTCTTAATAATTGCTACACCACGACTAAGCCATCCTTCTTCATCCGAATGTCATCGAATCTTGCTATGATGACACTTTAGAACATATATATGATCTTTTATCTATTGCCTCCAATTGCATCTAAGTTATCATCCTCCACTGGTCATTATTGCTACATTCCAACCTTCATTGGAGTAAAATCCTTATAGCTCGTATAGAAATCATCCTCAATCCTTTCACACCTTGGGAATCCAAAACTTCAATCTCTACTTGATCTCATGAATAGCATATTCCAATCAACTGAAATATTTATCCAATAACTTGATGGATATCACAAAACTAACAACCTTTCAAATAGGTTGACATACCCCAACGATCTTGTTGGTTCTCAATATTCATCATCATTGTCATCATACTTCTACGAATATCTTTTATATCCTGTCACTTATACTCTTTATTAGAATCATACTAATGTTCAACAACATCTTTGTAGAGTCTCCTCCTCACTCTTGATCCTTTAAGCAAAGCTTGGATACCTAAAATAGGTCCTTCCAATCTCACTAGTTATTCTGTGATATGGTGAATCGATAACCCAGAGGTGTTGTCTCATTAGATCAACCAAAAGAAATACGACTAGTTTAGACCAAATCTGACTCATGTCTTCCTCTTTGGGTTAACTCGTGGATCTTCCTACCTTGATCATTGAAGGATGGTTAGTTCCCAACTATACTGTTCAAGGTCATAATCTTATTATATATACTTGTATTTCCAACATGGATTCTCTTATCTTTCTCCTCTAAGATAGTCACAAACCTCATTATTACTTGGTTGAAGATGTTTGGGAATTCATCCCCCAACCTACTTTTTAGCAAGCTTGTCAAAGGTAATGTTGATGGTAGCTCATGCCTCCTAATCGTGCTGAGCTCTTCGTCTCATGTTTCTTTCCTAAGTAACCTAACAATGTCTATTATGAAAGTCAACCCCAACTATTTGTCTATCACATTATGGTATTATCTCCACTTAAGTCTTCAAAATACGGTACAAGATTACTTCCATAGCCTTGTCCTAAGGCTCACTTTTCATGAATTGTAAGTCGGGTCTAAAATAGCCCTCCTTAGAAAGCTAATGCACTAATAATCATGCTTAGTTACTCAATTAACTTTACCAACCTTCTTTAACTAAGCGTTAATTTAAGTTTAACGCTATCACGTCTTCATTCTTCACTGTGTCTACTAGTTCTTCCACTTATAGAGGTAGTAACATCCATCGTTACACCATCCTCGAGAACAATTAGTATCTTCTCTTTTTTTTAATTAGGCTTACATATCTTATATCACTCATTAGTATTCTTAACTTGAGCTCAGGAGCAATTGCTTTTCTCCTTCTGCACAATCAATCTTTACTTATTTTACTTATCATGACATTAATCTATCAACACAATCAGTTACTTGGATTTCTACAAACATCTACTTCTATTAAACAAGCAAAATGTTTACGGAGATCCTCTTGTATGATGATGATGTCTCGACGTGTCTTTCTATCCCAAATGCACTATGCCCCAAAAATCAAGTTTTTGTGTAAAAGGAACTCTAAGTTGGACCTCACGAGCTCTATTGTTAGGACCTTGTGCCCTTGTTGTCAACCTTGGCTCTGATACCAATCTGTAACACCCCATCTTATAATCCGGGTTGTTACCTGGTTGTGGACCACACCTGGGTCCACCAAAACAAGCCTGACAACAAATTCACGAATATTGGACCTTGCAACAAAGGCACAGCAAGAAAAGCCAAGAAAACATCCAACTTATCATTTTTAAAACAACTCGATAACCAATGTGAATGCAATTGACTGCTAGCACTAAAGCCAACCTTCCGTCTACCAACATCAACTCAATATTACTATTAACTACACCCTCATTACAACTAGGGACTCAAGCCCTCAATTCCCACTAAGGCACGTCACGTCGAGTTCGAGCATCATCGTCCAAGAATTGATCTCCTGGAACATTCCCCATACAAGGATGTTTACCTAAAACATTGGAAGTGGAACACATTAGCTAACAATCCCGGTATGGGCCAACACATCAAATCAAACATGTATAACAAACATAGATTATCAAAATAGCGCACTCAATCATTCATATACATAACAAACTAATATGTACACCCAAAACATGTCATATAGTTATATAGACTAGCATATCAATTCCCAAACCAACACTCAATTCCACAACAACAAATAAGAACGAGATTAATCAATGTAATGCTCATGCAACATATATTATAACAACCAACAGCAATTCCTCCATAATCCAAACCATAATCATTCTCCAATTCAGGCAACCCAAACCTGCCTTTGAAACATGGTACACGGCTAGCGTGCGCTAAGCTCATGCCCATTTTCTTTCCCATCACCCTTCTTTCCCCAGCTAAGCCTCTACTAGAGCACTTGCCAAAACAATCAATTCTTGAAGGTGATCTCCACACGCCGCATGACTATGTCCGGGGTCTCTTCTCCACCGACTTGTCCGTGTCCATAATCACACCCGCAGAGATCAAGTTGCACACAATAAAAATCATTGAAACTATTCCAATAGCTTTCAAATATGAAAATATACTATGGAAGAATATTCCAAAATAGAAGACCACACATTCAATTTACTAGTTTAACACATAACATGATCGCAAGCTAAGTAAGTCTAGACGACTTACCTTGAAGATGAATTCTCTAGGCCAACAAACAATAACTAACACGCAAAGTGGTCCCCTGTTGTCAAATATAATAAAAGATTTCTCAACAACGAGCTCACGGAAACACTTCTTAGTTGTATACTCAAATTCTAAAATCTCCCAATCGATAAACGATTTAATTTCCGAATATCGATATATAACCAATCCTTAGTTATCATGCTTTAAGGAGCCATCTTGGCGAAATTATAACTAATTATCCGCTTCACTTTTGAAACAACTTTCTAAACAAAAAGTGTTCCTTAGTAACAGTTCTTAAAGGTGACCAAATCTCGGATCAAACAGATTAACAACGAATCCCGAGTAATTAACCGAAGTCCTTTACCTGCCAATCGGTGTCAGAACTTGTATTCGCTATAACGGAAGATCTAGACGTCCGTTTCTCGAGCGGTCTAAACCTGTGGGACCGTATCAACATCAAGATTATAAAAACCATAAATTTAATTAGCAAAGCGGAACCGAAAGGCCCTTACGGTGGCTCCGCAATCAACCCGCTAATTAATTTCGATCGTATATACCTTCACTCGAGCCCATGGCTCGTTTGATTGTTAAAGGCTCGATCCCCAAGCTCGAGGGTGGTCGAGTATTGCCCGAAAACGGCCCTTGCAGTGGGTGGTGGTCGGAGTAGCTAGCGATCGCCGGCCGCGTCACTTGGCGAGGTAAAGAAGATAGCCGGCGGTGAAGACGTCTTTCTCCCCGAGTCCGGCGTTCCGTCCTTACTCTCCCTTCCTTGAATAAGGCAGCAACAACTAGCCCACAACCATAAAGAGGAAGAAGAAGGAGGTGAGGTGGAGGTGAGGAGGAAGAAGAGCTGCCGGCGGTGAAGACCGAATTCTAGCCGAGTCCGTCATCGTCCGTCCAAGCTCTCTCTCTCGGACCTTCCATTGTTTTGTTTTGCTTTTAAAAAGTCCAACCTCATCCAAACGCATATAAAAGGAGAAAGAATTCAACTTTCCTTTCTCATTAAGCAAACAATGTAGGCTATTAAAGTGATTTTCCGTTTCGGAACGGGATTCGCGTTAAAGCGGTAAAATTATGTACCTCGGGTGGAAAAACTCACTAAACGAAAAACGTCCCGTAAATTATGTAGACCAATAAAACCAATTTTTCATGATTTTATCATGCTACCTTCAATTTTTAAGGCTTCCGTTTCGTATTTTAAATCCTTTTCGGTACATAATTAAAAAGACGGCTTATCCAATAAATATTCTTTTTCCACTGAAAAATCCTAGAATTCACACCGATCCATAAAATCATTCCTTTGTGATTTTAGGATGTCACCAAGAATTTTTTAGGATTTAATCTCCAACAAAAATATTGGATTAAGCGTTAAAACGGACTAAGAGGTTAAAAGGATATCCGAGAAAAATTCAAAAATATCCTCAAAAACCGCAGTTATTACATTCCTCTTCAACTTCAATGGAGTTCGGATTACAGAAATGAAGATTGAAGAGAGAAAGTGAGGCGAGTTTTGTGCATTTAGGGTTTCAATGTACTGAATGGAGGCTACGAACAAGGAGGGTTAGAAAGATGGGTTGCTTTTTTTTTTCTTTTTCGGGTGGGTTAATTTAATGGGCTGTCTTGTTGGGCCTTTTTGGGGCTAATTTATTAGTAAAAACAGGATCGATAGAATCGTGTTTAGGATCGCGATCCTACCGATTCTGTACGATCCCATACGATCCCACACCGATTCTATCATGTTTCCGATTTTGCTTACGATTTGGATCGTTTTGGTCATATGGGATCGTAGGATCGTATGATCCTACGATCCGGATCGCGATTTTAACAACATTGTGAAGGCCTACTCCAACTGATCTTTGTTCCTTCAATTGAATAGATAGCTAATGTGCTAACCAAAAATCTATCATCCAAGCAACAAAATTACATCCTCTTCAAGTTGGGCATGCTCCAAGTGCACCCTCCAGCTTGCAGGGGTGTTAGAATATGATAAAACACAAAATGTTGACACGGTATCACGGAATCAATCAGAAAAATGATGGCAGGTCAATTAGGATGATTAGGTGGCAAAGATATTTTGTACCTAGAAGATTTCTTATTTACAAGTCATATAAATACTCTTATAATTTGTGGAAACCCTACCTGAACAGAATGGATGAGAATGACAAAAATACTCTTGTAATTCGTTTTTCCCCAAATTAATTTCTCACTTAAATCCAAAAACCTTTACTCATGGCTTTACTGTTTCATAATCGTATCATTAGAGACACTATTTACCGGTTAATTCCTATTCTATTCCATTTTGTTTTACAGCGACCAAAATCCTATGCTTATCATCTAGAATAAAATTGATTTTTTTTTTCAGTGAGGTGACTAGGCGGTAATTTTTTTTTAAAAAAAAGAAGTCGTATGAAACATTAAAATTTAGAATCGAAAGAGGATAATCCAAATGAGATCAGAAATTGATCTGGGTTTGGGGACTCACGATCAAAGGCCGATCAAAATGGAAAAGACGGCCTGGTGATTTCGAGAGAATGAGAATTCAGAGAATTTCAGATTTGGAATTTGTTTGTAAAATTTGTGATAGCACGCAACACGCACCCCCCAGGGGTTTTACAGAATTTGTAGAGCAAGACGACAAAAGTCGTTAGCTAGCTGGATTGCCACGGAACAAACCGGGTTCACTTTAGGGGATTTAAAAGATGCAACTTAACCGGTCAAAACCGGATAAAGAGTCAACATAGACGAAATAATTAAAATTGACATAAAACACCAAGAATTTACAAATTCCTGTAACATTACTCCCTTCTTCAAATGACCCTTGTCCTCAAGGATCGAAGGTTGGAAATTTGGAGATGAAATCCGAGTAATACTCCCATGTGACCTTGGACACTAGCAGGTTCTTCCATTTGATGAACACCTTTGTAGCCATGGCATTGCCCCTTTTTGCTATCTTCCTCTCTAGGATTTGAGCCAGCTCCTTGTTGCTTCCCACATTTGACAGAAATTGTGGTAGCGAGCTAATCATGTTTGGCGGATTAGGACAGACCTTTAGTTGACTCTCATGAAACACATTGTGTATGGTCAAGGAAGTCGGGAGATTAAGCATATAAGCCACCTTGTCAATCTTATCCAAAATTTGGAAAGGGCCATAAAATTTAGGAGAGAGCTTGTGAGGCATGTGTGACTTCAGTGAATTTTGCCAGTAAGGTTGGAGCTTCACATAGACCCAAGCTCCTAGCTCGAACTCCCTAAATGAACGATGCTTGTCGGCGTACTGTTTCATTCTATTCTGGTTACTCATCAGATGAAACTTAAGCATGGAGATGACTTCTTCTCTTTTCATAAAGCTATGATCGATCAATTGTGATGAGCTTTCACTAGGGAGATACGGCATGTGTACGGGGGGTGAATACCAATATAAGATCTCAAATGGAGTACCCTGAATGGCGGTGTGGAAATTGGTGTTGTACCACCACTCGACAAGGGGTATCCACTTGCTCCAAGAAGAGGGGGCGTCCGAGCACATGCATCTCAACTAAGTATCCAAGGTGCGGTTAGTGACTTCAGTCTAGCCGTCTGATTGAGGATGGTAGGCTGAAGAAAAATTCAAGTCGACCCCTTGAACTCTAAACATTTCCTGCCATATCTCACTAAGGAAAATCGGGTCCCTGTCATTGACTATAGATACTGGCATACCGTGGATCTTGAAAACATTATTCAGGTAAACTTGAGCCACTATTTCAGCAGTATAAGGGTGCAATAGGGTTAAGAAGTGTGCATATTATCTCATCATGTCTACAACAACTAGGATGGTGTGCTTGCCATGTGAGGGAGGGAGCCCGTCTATGAAATCCATACTAATTGATTCCCACACACGTTCTGGTATAGGAAGAGGTTGAAGGAGCTCTAGGGCTGTTGCCAAGTTAGATTTGAACCTTTGACACGTCTGACAGTTCTCACATAAACTTGAAGTTCTTTGGCTAAACCAGGCCAATAAAACAATGCTTTCACCCTATGCAGCGTTTGATCCCTTCCCGAATGCCCTCCTAGAGCTGAATCATGCATCCATTTGAGAATTTGCAACTTTAGTTCATCAGAGTTGCCAATAACCAGCTTTCCCCTTCTCCTAAGCTCTTGGTTGACATAAGTGAACTTTGGATGGGATCGATCATTAGCCTCCAGTTCCTGAATAATCTTCGTACAATGTGGGTCAGACTCCTAGAGAGCCTTAATAGACTCGAGCAACCCAAGATGAACATTTGTCAATGTGACTTGCATCAGATGGGCCCCAGTTACCCTTAACAATGCATCTGCAACAACGTTCTCTTTACCCTGCTTGTACTCAATGGTGAAGTTGTAGCCCATTAACTTGGATAGCCACATATGATGGAAGGGGGTGGTCACTTTCTGCTCTAGCAAGTACTTGAGGCTAATCTGATCCACTCTTATCACAAAAGAGCGATGAAGCAAATAAGAGTTCCATTGTTGCACTGAATACACCACGGCCATCAACTCTTTCTTGTATACTGACAGGTTTTGTTGTCTAGGTCCAAGGGTGCGGCTGAGGTAACAAATAGGGTAATGGTTTTGCATAAGGACAACCCCAATCCCATATTTGGACACGTCAGTTTCAAGAACAAATGGTTGATTGAAATCTGGTAGGCTTAATACTGGGGCTGAAATTAGAGCTCTTTTTAGTTGATCAAATGCTTTCGTTGCTTCAATTGACAAATTGAAGCCATCCTTCCTAAGCAAAAGGGTTAAAGGTTTAGCAATAACACTATACCCTTTAATGAACCTTCGGTAGTAGTTAGCCAATCCCAAAAAGCTCATAAGTTGATTGACATTTGCTGGTGTTGGCCATTGCTCAATTGCCCTGATTTTAGATGGATCTGTTGACCCCTTGGCTTGAGACAAAGTGCCCTAGATACTCGACAGTGCTGGCCCCGAATGTGCATTTTGATTTCTTTAGTACAACTGTTGTTCCCTCAAAATAGAAAACACCACCTCTAAGTGTTTGAGGTGATCTTGCCAGCTCGAGCTATATACTAGGACGTCATCAAAGAACACCAACACAAATTGCCTTGTAACATCCCTGAAAATGTGATTCATCAAACCTTGGAATGTGCAAGGAGCATTTGTGAGTCCGAAGGGCATAACCAAATACTCATAATGGCCTGAGTGCGTTTTGAAGGCTGTCTTATAAACATCAGTTGGATGCATCCTGAGTTGGTGGAATCCGGACCTCAAATCTAGTTTGGAATAAACACATGAGCCTCCCAATTCATCTAACAAATCATCAAGGAGTGGAATTGGATATTTAGCTTTGATTGTTTGTTGGTTAAGACCTTTGTAATCCACACACAAACGCCACGTGCCATCCTTCTTCTTGACTAGGACAATAGGTGATGCATATGGACTCGAACTATATTGTATTACTCCTTGCTCCATCATTTCTTTAATTAGAGCCTCAATGGTATCTTTTTGCTGGAAGGAGTATCTATAGGGCCTTTTATTGACCGATTTAGCACCAAGAAACAAAGGTATTTTATGGTTGAAGCCTTCTTTATAGGGTGGTAACTCATTAGGTACTAGGAACAAATCCTCATACTCAGTGATCAGCTGTTGTAATTGGTTGTCACTCTGCTTGCTTTCATCCTCAATCATAGAAATATGGCAGAGGAAAATTTCATCTTCAGATTCACAATTCAGCTCTCTAACTTGGAGCAATGCCAATTGAGCACTGTGCTGGCATGACTTCTCCAATGATCCACCTTTGATCACCTTACATTCTGAGTTGTTGGCTCCTCTAATACTACAGGGCTTACCGTTCATGGTGAACTTCATCTTCATGTGCGCATAATCCCACCACACGGGACTCACAATTATCAACCACTGGATTCCTAATATTAGATCAAAACATTCCAAGGGAATAGTTCTTACTTCAACAGCAAAGTCTAAACCCTGTAACCTCCATTTGAATGACGAGCATTTGTAGTTGGAAACCAGTTCACTCCCCAAAGTTGCTTTCACCATGAGAGGTGGAGCGAGTTCTAGCAAGCAGCTTAGGCTCTTGGCCATTTTCAAATCCACGAAATTGTAAGAACTTCCTGGATCAATCAGAGTACTGATCTGTCTTTTCCCATAGTTGCCATGAATTCTCATACAATTGTAAGAAGTTGAGCCTTGTATTGCATTCACCGATAACTGGCAAACCATCCTATTCTCTTCATCTTCCACATATTTCTCCTCAAGGAGCTCCTCAATTTTGAGCCCATCCTCTTCCAAGGGATCTCCATCTATCATGAATATCTGTCCCTTCCTGTGTTTCAGTTCATGGTCGAGCGTGTATATCTCATCACACTGCATACAAAGGCCCTTAGCCTTGCGGTTTTGCATCTCCTCATAGGTATATTTCCTCAAGTTTCTATTTGGAGAGGGTAGGTTCGGTTTGAAGGGAGTTGGTAGCGCCAAGGCTTTTGGTTGTGGAAATTTTTGAGGATCAAGACTAGGTAGCAATGGGGCTTTATTGGGGTAGGATGATTTTTGAAAGGGAAAAGTGGTCCTATTTTGGCTGTTGGAAAAAGTGGGTTTGGTGAGGTTAGATTTTGTGGGGTTTGTAGTCAGGGACGACTCATAAAGTTTAGCCAGTCGAGCGGCTTCTGTGATATTAGTAGGGTTAAATTGCCGCACATGTAGTTGGAGATACATATTCATATTTTCCAGAAAAATACTCAAAGCGTAGGACATGGGCAGATGCAAACGAGTGAGTGCTTCCTCAAATTTCTCTAGGTATTCATCCACAACATCAGTTTGTTTCAGATTAACCAACTCAGCCAAAGGATCCTCATATAATTCACCAAATCGAGCAGTCAAATCCACCACATATTCATGCCAAAGTGGAAACTCACCTTGCTTTTGACGCATGTAGTTATGATGCCATTGGAGAGCTTTGTCCTCCAAGTGAAGAGACGCCAGGCGTACCTTGAGCTCGGGGATGGTGTTGTCCAAGGAGAAAAACTGCTCACACTTGTACAACCACGCCTTCAAGTTGTTCCCATTAAATTTCGGAAACTCAATCTTCGTTAAACGCGCTGCTAATCCACCAAGAAACACAGAATTTCCTTATGAAGTATTTATTCAAGGTCGATTTGGTGCGACTTGGACCGGCGTCAAGTTGTCTGATGGATCTGGTTCTGGTACGCCCATTGTAGCTGCCGTCGATGAGTCGCCGGCCTCTCTAGAGCGCAGAGTTGTAGCAGGTATTGGTAGGCAAGTTGTTAACCCTGCAAACATCGCCTTGAGCTCTTCCATCTGCTTTGCGAGGGAGTCAAATTTCTGGTTGTGCTCTTCATGGTGGTCGGCAAACTTCTTCCCTAACTCGGAAAGCCTGGTTTCAGTCACCATTCCCACAGATCGGAGGTCAAGTGCTCTGATACCAATGAAAAAGTAAAATTTAGAATCCAAAAAGGATAATCCAAATGAGATCAGAAATTGATTTGGGTTTGGGGACTCACGATCAGAGGCCGATCAAAATGGAAAAGACGGCCTGGTGATTTCGAGAGAATGAGAATTAAGAGAATTTCAGATTTGGAATTTGTTTGTAAAATTTGTGATAGCACGCAACACGCACCCACCAGGGGTTTTACAGAGTTTGCAGCGCAAGACGACAAAAGTCGTTAGCTAGCTGGATTGCCACGGAACAAAACGGGTTTACTTTAGGGGATTTAAAAGATGCAACTAAACCGGTCAAAACTAGGCCTGCCAATTGGTTGAAACAGATCAGGTTCGGGTCGGGTTGTTTCGATTTTGGATCAATTCGGATTCGAATCTAAGTCAGATATTCTGACAAATCAGACATGACCAGGTCGGTTCGAATATTCATTTTATCGGATTAAGTCGAAGTATTGGGTCAAGTTCGGTTGGTTATTTCGGATTTCAATTTGGTCAGATTTTGGTTGGTCGGATTTCGGTCTAGATAAGATCTCGGTTAAATCGGGTTGTAATTTGATTGAGTTTCTATTTCGGATTAAGTTTTCATTCTTAATTCTTAAAGTTTCATGTAACATTTAAAACCTAAAAAAAATGACTATCTATATTTATTAAATCGTTTTGATGCATGTTAGACTATATAGCATAATGTTAATATGCTATATTGATAAGAGGGGTTGATAAAGTAACTTATGGATAAAACTATCTTTAAGTGCTTTAAATTAAGTAGATAAAAGCATATATCAATATATTAATTATTTTAAAAAAATTTTTATAATAATCTAAAACAAGTGTCAAACTAAAAAAATTGTGGACTTTGTTTAGTTTTTAGAACTAGCATATATATCTGTACCATGTACTAATTTGGTTAAATGTAAGTGAAAATGCAACATTCTTTTTGTTGCCCTACCTACTCATTGTCTATTTTTGTTTTTCATTCTCTCTTCTTAATTTACTTGACTTTATACCAGAAAGATGCATAAAATTATTTTTTAGGAGCTAGGCACAATGTCGTGAAGATCAGAACATTTAGCTCATGTGAGCAAATTTGAACCTTTAATGAGTACATTTGCTAAATTTACTAGGTAATAAATGTTTGAAATGAAATTTTGCTCTTGTTGACACTATTTCTAAGTATTAATTTATTAAATGTTATCCTCTTACTTGCTGATAGGCTATTTTCCTACACCGCAAGTATACAGTTCGGTTGTAGTAATCAAGGTGTCGAACTTGAACTTTGTAGTACCAATTGATATTTGAACAAGTAGATCAAGTCAAATAAATAAGAAAAGAGTTTATGATTGAATTGAAAAGTTAACAAGTAATCGAGAATAACTAGGAAATATTAGTGGAGATGTAACACCCCCTTCCTACCCTAGAGGTATTACCGCCAGTAACCCCGATTAGAACTAAACCGAAGCTACCCAAGGCTTTAACCTGACAGAACTTACTAGAACAAGGTAAATGAAACCATTTAAAACCTAACAAAATTAAGTAAAAATTTACAGCGGAAAAGAGAATAAAAGGTCTTATACAAGCCTTAACTTAAAAAGAATTAGTAAATAAATAGAACAACCTTCTATTTAAACAAAATCTTCATCAAGTTTTCCTTAAGTTCTTATTTCTGAAACTCAACTTCGTTTTGAAGTAGTTCAACCATGATCTTCACTCAAGTATAGCCATTGGAAACCTTTCTTCAACTTCTGGAGCTTCAAAACTCTGAATCCGCCTCTTGAATCAACTTCCAAGAAGAACCTGATGTGTCGTAAACCAACGGTGGACACCAGCCAACCCTATAAAAGAAAAGAAGATGGACGGGTTAGTCTAATGAAAGACTAAGCAAGCAGAGAATCTAAGTTGGTTCTTATGGTTGTAACTAAACATATTGGCATCCAAATCCGATTAGACTCGGATTATGATCCAACAGTTAGCAGTCTTATAGAGAAAAAGAAGGAGACTCGCATAATCAAGAGAGAGAACACCACCGCTTGTGGTTTCTTTAAGAAGCATAAACAATTGTTGGGAACTCATATTAATCACATCACATTTTGAAAAGTCTCCATCGACTAATCAGATTGACTTAATCAAAGTTTGATTAAGAATCATTCATAACCGGGAGTAAGAGTGGTTATCGAATAGACTAACCATCCGGGTACATTAATGTGCCTAACGCACTTATCTTATATTACTTTCAAAACTTTTTATAAACATGTTGGTGATTCATAATCGGCTCGAACTACTGCCGAAATATTTTGGTATTGTAGAGATCATCGGAGTATTTCATCCATGGTCATCTACCCTGTACCAAGATCACAGGACTTAAGCTATCCTTGATCTTTCATTTGCATATGGTGAGGTAGAGATCAAAGAGGCCTATTACCCTGTCGTCTACATTGCACCGTGCCAATTGCACTTAGCTAGAGTGCGCATCACCCCTCTCAAACGAAGAGAAGGGGAAGAGTCATGACCCACCATTAGGATTAGCCCCCTCCTAATGTAATCTTTTTAAAGAGAGGATATGGAACCACGTTCCCCTCCCTGAAACTACCTTAACCACAACAATGTCTCAGCGTGAGACAGCATACAAGGTCACCCATAACGGACCTAAATCCAGTTCTATCGCAAAACTGAATAAACAACATGGTCATTATTTATAAAAAAAATATAACAACCTATCATATTTTAATAAACACACAAGTTGTTCCCAACACAAATATTAAACGGGATTCAATTCCTCATTTAATAACCATAATGCAAGAGAGAACCGTCCACTTGCCTTAGAAGGCATGCTCAACGTCCTTAGCAATTCCAATAGTAATCTTTATCACCCTTCTGCCAAATATAACAAAAGTATTTCTTAACAACGAGCTCACGGAAACACTTCTTAGTTGTATACTCAACTCCTACAACTTCCTAATCGATAAACGATTTGATTTCCGAATATCGATTCATAAATAATCCTTAGTTATTATGCTTTAAGGAGCCATCTTGGCGGAATTATAACTAATTATCCGCTTCACTTTTGAAACAACTTTCTAAACAAAAAGTGTTCCTCAGTAACAGTTCTTAAAGGTGACCAAATCTCGGATCAAACGGATTAACAACAAATCCCGAGTAATTATCCGAAGTCCTTTACCTGCCAATCGGTGTCAAAACTTGTATTCGCTATAACTGAAGATCCTGACGTCCGTTTCTCGAGCGGTTTGAACCTGTGAGACCGTATCAACGTCAAGATTATAAAAACCATAAATTTAATTAGCAAAGCGGAACCGAAAGGTCCTTACGGTGGCTCGGTAATCAACCTGCTAATTAATTTCGATCGTATATACCTTCGCTCGAGCCCATGGCTCGTTTGGCTCGATAGTGGCTCGATCCCCGAGCTCGAGGGTGACTGGGCGTTGCCCGGGAGTAACCCTTGCTGTGGTTGGTGGTCGGAGGAGTTGGGGGTCGCCGGCGGCGATGCATAACAAGGCAGAGAAGGTCGACGGTGGCGTGGAATTCTTTCCTCCCGAACCGATCGCTCCGAGCTGACTCTTCTCTTGGTTCTGCTGCAGCAAGCACGAGCCCAGAAAGGGGGAAGAAGAAGAGGTGGAGGAGGAGGGTGGTGGACGGCAGAGAAGGCGGAGGAGAAGAAGACGACGGCGGTGAAAGCTGAATTCTTTCTCCCTGGTTCGTCGTCGTTCCGTCCTTTCTCGCTCTTTCTCCCTTCCTTTCTCTGTTTTCCAATTACAAAGTTCGAGCCCCCATCAAAGTTATCTCTCTGGTTTCCTTCCTAATTAAGCAAGAGAAGGCGGCTTGTAAAAATCAAAATCCGTCTCGGAACGGGACTCACGTTAAAGCGGTAAAATTATGTACCTCGGGTGGATAAACTTACTAAATACAAAACGTCCCGTAAATTATGTAGACCAATAAAACCAATTTTTCATTATTTTATCACGCTACCTTTAATTTTTAAGGCTTCCGTTTCGTATTTTAAAACCTTACAATACATAATTAAAAAGACGGCTTATCCAATAAATATTCTTTTTCCACTGAAAAATCCTAGAATTCACACCGATCCATAAAATTATTTCTTTGTGATTTTAGGATATCACCAAGAATTTTCTAGGATTTAATCTCCAATAAAAATATTGGATTAAGCGTTAAAACGGACAAAGAGATTAAAAGGATATCCGAGAAAAATTCAAAAATATCCTTAAAACCGCAGTTATTACATTAGTACCCCCTTAAAAATGGTTTCGTCCTCGAAACCAATGAGAACTCAAATCATATGGAAAGATAGCACAAGCACATACACACAACCACTACAAACCTATACAGAAGTTTGTAGTACCCCCTTAAAAAAAACAGGTTGTTACTTCTGCACAAAGCACAAACAACCATTGCTTGGTTACCAACTTCTTCTTTACAACGTTGATTAACTTTGGAAAATGGCTCAGCATTTCCTGTCTAGTTTCTCAAGTCTTTTCTTCACCTCCATTTTTAGGCCAAGGTAGCCTAATCAAAGGTATTTTTTCTTATTCACGATTCAACCTGGCCTTTCTTCACAGGTGTCATTTGGTTGAATATCCATCTCATTATTGTTGAGTACATGAGATATATTGAACGCATACTATCTTAGAAGAATCACAAGGATGACATTATAGATAGAATGCACTGAAGGTGGCAATGCCAACCAATAAACAAGCTTATCAGTTCTTTCCATTATCTCAAAAGATCCAACATAGCGAGCATTTAGGTTGTCTCGCATTCCCCATCGGAATATGCCTTTCAAGGCGGATACTAGAACAAAAACATCGTTCTCTACAGTAAACTCAACATGCTCTCGCTTAAAACAACACACGATTGTTGTCGATTTTGAGCAGTTAGCACCCTTGAACATGTTAGTGCGATATCAGTTGTTGTTCTCTTGGCCAAGTCTAGCCCATGAAGAACCTTGTCAGCATTGTCATTCCAACAAATTGACAACCAACACTTCCAGCCTTACCAAGCCTCAAAAAGAGTCATTTTCTTCATCGTGAAATCAAAATTCTTGTATGTGAATTCACTCAAACTCAAACTACCATTCCAACTCGTGTGGAATCCAGAATACATGTCCTCGGGAGTTTGAATTTGTTTCCTTGCATCGTTCATCAGTTTGATGAGGAAAGCCAGCACTAAAATTCAATTTACTCCGTAAAGCTTGATGTCACTCTTTTCAAAACTTTGACATGAACCATCCATCTCAATCAGAGATAATAATCTTCGGGGTTTTATCAAGATGAAACACTTCATGCATGAACACCTCAGCTAACTTCTGAATTCTTTGAATCATCTTAAATGCATTAAAAAGAACACTCTAGATGAGTTTCTTAACAACCTCCATATTGCATCCTTCTTTCATTAAGTCTTGAACGACCAATGACAAGAATCAATTGTAACATCTTTCCATTTTTATCCTGAAACAGGAAGAGACTATAACATTTCATCTGGTCTTCTATGCTCAATCAGGACTTCCAGACAAACCAAACATATCAAAACGAACTCGGTGACATTTTGCTTCATGTCGGTCCATCAAAAGTTTTTATCTTAAATCCTTATACCTTTACTTGTTCCAGGATGAACTAATTAAGCAAATAAATATGCTTCCTTTGAAATAAGCTTTCAAAGCTCATCAACAACAGATACACATAAATAGTTTTAAAACCAAGCAATCCATAATCTTGAATAACAAATCCCGGGGTCTTACCTTCTTGATCTTCTCCATTGATCTTAAATAATATTACTTTCCCATACTACTTTTCCTTGATCTGATCAACAGATTTTGAATAAAATCCTAAGGTATTCACACAACCTTGTTGTCATCCAAACTAAACCTTTAGTCCTTCTCAAATTAGTTTCTTTACAAGGATTACTTAAAATCCTTACTCAATTTCCTTTTTGAGATAAAATCTCAGTATTACTTTAACCAAGAATATGAGATTTATCTAACACATGACAAGATAATAACATATCTTGTCAATCATTTACATCCTTTTCTCAACCAAAACTCAGCTTGGGCATACTGACATTCAAAAGTAGTTATCTCTCTCAACTACTTCAAACTACACTCTTACGCATTACTATACCAACATATTGGACAATAATACCTTTAGTCCAATAATTTCCAACAAAATTGTCTCCATTGACAATTTTCAGTCTTTTTCATCAAAGAACTGTTTAGACTTCACTTAACATTCTGACTTGTTAAGCAACCTAACTCTTAGGATTAAAAGCATATCCTCACGTGTCCACTCTCTATATCTAACAACTTATCAGGTTGAGATTGAATACCAATACTAATTTACATATCCAAACTCCAAACCCATTGGAGTTCTGCTTAAAGTCCTCACTTGACTATCTTATCTCAAAAAGATTTAAGTTTTCAAGACAACATGAAAACAAATAACAACTAATGGAGAAATTATTAGTACATCCTTTATTCCAAAGAAAGGATTACTACAATATCATTTCTTAGAAAGGGTTCCATCTCAAGAGTCCATATCAACTTACTTTCAAGGACAATTCCGCTAAAAAGGCAATGACTTTCTTAGGTCATGACGTCAACCAAGATGAACTACTAGCAAACTGCATAGAGAATTCCAATAATCGTTGACTGAAAACAATCCCAAACTTTTAGAGAAGTACGGAGTTACTCCATGCTCTTCAAAGACCAACACAGATTTGTAAAGAATCTTACCAAATTTCTTTACTTATAATCGAACTATTCTGAGAAGTTTGACCATACTCCTTAAATGGTATAGGATACCAAGGATATACTAACTCAAAGGATTTTTACAAAGTAGTTGGTATAGCAATTGCTATAAAAGAAAACTCTCGTCTTTGAATCTCAATAACTTCACTTGAGAGAAACTTATATGATTACCAACTCATACTAAAAATCATTCTTTAAAACCCAAGGAATTATGTGATCTTATTCCACCATGTGATCAGGATGGGGAGATAAAATGAACATAATCCTTTACTGCATTCTCATAGGAATAAGACATGTAATCTTGCCTTAACATGTGATCAAGATGGAAGACAAATCACATTCTTACTCACCACCATGAAAACCATGGAAAATTTTATTCATGAATCCCATATATCAAATCAACATTTCTTTAAAAAAATTCATACCAGAATTCTACAAAGTCCTAAGATTTTTCTCAAAAGAGAAAATCACAAAACAATTTCAAATATCCCTTAAATCACAACAGCTTGACAGGAACTCGACATAGGTTACTAACATACTTGCTTTAACTTTGACTACTGTGGAAACAAAGATTAGCTACTCTCTTGAAGAATTGGGCGCGTCAAGCTAATGCATCAAATAAAATTGTTGACCTTATCTTAATGATGCTACTAACACTTTGTTCTAATTCTGTGATGATACTTGCACATTAGCTGACCTTACCAACTTGGCCAAAGTTTCAAATTAAAATTGAGCCTCAAAGGAGCTAATATACTCCGATTCACTTCTGAGCCCCACATTTCTCTTCGAATGTGACACTTTCTTCCCTCTTCAATGTAGAACCTGATGACATACCTTGACTTTTCTTAATTAGACATACTGCTAGACTTTTCTATAATCTATAGTATTGAGAAATCTCTGCCTGATTTAACTCGGTCCTAGCCCAACTCAACTTCACAGGTTCAATAAAAGAGTTGATCACTCCAATCCACTTACTTGCAAACCTTAGGAAAAATGTGATTCTGACATCTTCATACTCATAGCAAAGATTCTTCATTGATCATTCTCAACTTGTATGCCTCCTTGACATATTACTTTAAAGTGACGTATCAACGATACATTACCAAATTTCAATGCTTGAACCCATCCACTTGTAAATCAACGACCCTTTATAACTTAATCTTCTCGATACAAATAAAAGTGCACTATTAAACTCTGCATCTAGTTCAAGACATTCAATCCTTATATCTCTCTACATATAAGGAAAGTTCTTTAATTTCCAATTCCTTTTAACAGAAGAATGAATGCACATGGCCAAACAAAATATTCTTGAACCTATCCCAATTCTACATTGGTAAACAAACTAGACTTCTCCATCATTCTTGTCTTCTTACTTAACTATAAGGAGAAGACATATACCTTTGTATAAGCTCAAGTTCAAACCACATTGCAAAGGAAGAACTTGTGGTTAGGAAACTTGCCGACAACTTAATAGTTTCACCAGTACCACCTTAAACATTAGGTTTGACTGATATAAAATTTTCAAAATCCTAACACAACTGAAATTATTCTTCAGCGATAAGGGCTAAGCCTTATTGACGATAGATAATTGCTATTTTTCTCCCAACCGATTAAAATATCAAAGGCAAACATGCCAAAATTCTTCCTTGCATGATCTTCTCAAAACTGAACTTTATCATTTCCATCCTTGAAGATACATAAGCCAATACCAATGGTAATTTAGAACATCTTACTACTGATTCCATTACTAGTCAATTATAGACCTCAAGTCTTTTCTCATTATCCCGAGTTGGGTATCATACAACGAAACTCCAATAACGTTGTCACATAGGTTAGTCATCTGGATATCAACAACTCATGTAATCAATTAACACTTGTGCTAAGTAGTTAATTGAACATAAACACATTACTGATGAACTTTTACCTGTTCAATCCATTTTGACCAATCAACCTTTCACGACAACCTTGATGATTAACCACTTGTTCACAACTTAAACTGAACCAACATTCTTCCTTTCTTTCTTACTATAATCATAAGAAATTTCCATTCCATTTAGGATTCTCAATCCTCTTAACTCAAAGAATAACAACATAAATGAAAATCCGAATTTGAACACTATCAGGTTAACAATTTGAACTGTATTTTCTAATAGATTCACAATTCAATTGATCCAACATTTGAGCACTTCAAAACTCTTTAACTTCCCACTGGGCAAAGAAAAGTACAAAATATCCATGATTCTATACTATAGAGTCACAAACACAGTTGTTGAAGAAAGTTTTCAAAGGTAATCCCTTTCTATTCAGGATTCTTTTACATCACTTCATGATCCATACTGATCTCTTAGAATCATCTAAGACTTATAAGATTTTCCAAATCTTAATACTTAGAAGTAGAGGTTCCAACTCCAAACTTCTATTGATACTCGAATTTCAAGATTCAACAATTCCTATAAAAATATTCTCGTGAAAACTCTTACTCTTCAAAGAAACTCACTTTAAAATTTCCTTTTTAAAGACAACACTTGAACTTTCATATCTCAAGAAAAGGAATTAACAATTTCTTTCACATAACTTTGAATAATGAACTTTCTAACAAAAATTCTTAACTTGAAATCTTCCATCATACGAGCTTAAAATAGGAAACCTTCAAACTAGAAAGTCTTTATGAAGTACAATATTTAACTTCAAAATCTCACAAGAAGTTTTCTAATATGGAAGAAACGACGAGGGTACACCCAATTCAGACTCTCAAGCGAGAATAGGAAATTATTGAGAACTTGGTCAAGAACCGGTTCAACTTTAGGAATCTTCACCCAATTTTACTTTGGATCCTTCTCGGAATCCATTCCCATTTCCAGGGAATCAAATGTCCACTATAGGACCTTTTTCCACATAAACCATTACAAACTTGTTACCTCGTGTTCTCCAATTCCCTTTTCTCCTTCTATCTCTTAACGAGTCTGGCTTCCAATCTTAACCACTTTCCATAAATGGTTCTAAGATAACACCCATATAGAACTCTCCATAATTCTATATAAAAGATGAAAGTCTTAAGCAAGACTTAGGAACTTTTAGCTCTGATACCACTTCAGTAACACCCCCTTCCTACCCTGGAGGTATTACCGCCAGTAACCCCGATTAGAACTAAATCAAAGCTACCCAAGGCTTTAACCTGACAGAACTTACTAGAAAAAGGTAAATGAAATCATTTAAAACCTAACAAAATTAAGTAAAACTTTACAGCGGAAAAGAGAATAAAAGGTCTTATACAAGCCTTAACTTAAAAAGAATTAGTAAATAAATAGAACAACCTTCTATATAAACAAAATCTACATCAAGTCTTCCTTAAGTTCTTATTTCTGAAACTCAACTTCGTTTTGAAGTAGTTCAACCATGATCTTCACTCAAGTATAGCCATTGGAAACCTTTCTTCAACTTCTGGAGCTTCAAACCTCTGAATCCGCCTCTTAAATCAACTTCCAAGAAGAACCTGATGTGTCGTAAACCAACGGTGGACACCAGCCAACCCTATAAAAGAAAAGAAGATGGACGGGTTAGTCTAATGAAAGACTAAGCAAGCAGAGAATCTAAGTTGGTTCTTATGGTTGTAACTAAACATATTGGCATCCAAATCCGATTAGACTCGGATTATGATCCAACAGTTAGCAGTCTTATAGAGAAAAAGATGGAGACTCGCATAATCAAGAGAGAGAACACCACCGCTTGTGGTTTCTTTAAGAAGCATAAACAATTGTTGGGAACTCATATTAATCACATCACATTTTGAAAAGTCTCCATCGACTAATCAGATTGACTTAATCAAAGTTTGATTAAGAATCATTCATAACCGGGAGTAAGAGTGGTTATCGAATAGACTAGCCATCTGGGTACATTAATGTGCCTAACGCACTTATCTTATATTACTTTCAAAACTTTTTACAAACATGTTGGTGATTCATAATCGGCTCGAACTACTGCCGAAATATTTTTGTATTGTAGAGATCATCGGAGTATTTCATCCATGGTCATCTACCCTGTACCAAGATCACAAGACTTAAGCTATCCTTGATCTTTCATTTGCATATGGTGAGGTAGAGATTAGAGAGGCCTATTACCCTGTCGTCTACACTGCACCGTGCCAATTGCACTTAGCTAGAGTGCGCATCATCCCTCTCACACGAAGAGCAGGGGAAGAGTCATGACCCACAATTAGGATTAGGCCCCTCCTACTGTAATCTTTTTAAAGAGAGGATATGGAACCACGTTCCCCTCCCTGAAACTACCTTAATCACAACAATGTCTCAGCGTGAGACAACATACAAGGTCACCCATAACGGACCTAAATCCAGTTCTATCGCAAAACTGAATAAACAACATGGTCATTATTTATAACAAATATAACAACCTATCATATTTTAATAAGCACACAAGTTGTTCCCAACACAAATATTAAATGGGATTCAATTCCTCATTTAATAACCATAATGCAAGAGAGAATCGTCTACTTGCCTTAGAAGGCGTGCTCAACGTCCTTAGCAATTCCAATAGTAATCTTTATCACCCTTCTGCCAAATATAACAAAAGGATTTCTTAACAACGAGCTCACGGAAACACTTCTTAGTTGTATACTCAACTCCTACAACTTCCTAATCGATAAACGATTTGATTTCCGAATATCGATTCATAAATAATCCTTAGTTATTATGCTTTAAGGAGCCATCTTGGCGGAATTATAACTAATTATCCGCTTCACTTTTGAAACAACTTTCTAAACAAAAAGTGTTCCTCAGTAACAGTTCTTAAAGGTGACCAAATCTCGGATCAAACGGATTAACAACGAATCCCGAATAATTATCCGAAGTCCTTTACCTGCCAATCGGTGTCAAAACTTGTATTCGCTATAACTGAAGATCCTGACGTCCGTTTCTCGAGCGGTTTGAACCTGTGAGACCGCATCAATGTCAAGATTATAAAAACCATAAATTTAATTAGCAAAGCGGAACCGAAAGGTCCTTACGATGGCTCTGTAATCAACCCGCTAATTAATTTCGATCGTATATACCTTTGCTCGAGCCCATGGCTCGTTTGGCTCGATAGTGGCTCGATCCCCGAGCTCGACGGTGGCTGGGCGTTGCCCGGGAGTAACCCTTGTGGTGGTTGGTGGTCGGAGGAGTTGGGGGTTGCCGGCGGAGATGCATAACAAGGCAGAGAAGGTCGACGGTGGCGTGGAATTCTTTCCTCCCGAACCGATCGTTCCGAGCTAACTCTTTTCTTGGTTCTACTGCAGCAAGCACGAGCCCAGCAAGGGGGAAGAAGAAGAGGTGGAGGAGGAGGGTGGTGGACGGCAGAGAAGGCGGAGGAGAAGAAGACGTCGGCGGTGAAAGCTGAATTCTTTCTCCCTGGTTCGTCGTCGTTCCGTCCTTTCTCGCTCTTTCTCCCTTCCTTTCTCTGTTTTCCAATTACAAAGTTCGAGCCCCCCTCAAAGTTATCTCTCTGGTTTCCTTCCTAATTAAGCAAGAGAAGGCGGCTTGTAAAAATCAAAATCCGTCTCGGAACGGGACTCGCGTTCAAGCTGTAAAATTATGTACCTCAGGTGGAAAAACTTACTAAATACAAAACGTCCCGTAAATTATGTAGACCGATAAAACCAATTTTCCATGATTTTATCACGCTACCTTTAATTTTTAAGGCTTTCGTTTCGTATTTTAAAACCTTTACAGTACATAAATAACAAGATGGCTTATCCAATAAATATTTTTTTTCCACTGAAAAATCCTAGAATTCACACCGATCCATAAAATCATTTCTTTGTGATTTTAGGATATCACCAAGAATTTTCTAGGATTTAATCTCCAATAAAAATATTGGATTGAGCGTTAAAACGGACAAAGAGATTAAAAGGATATCCGAGAAAAATTCAAAAATATCCTTAAAAACCGCAGTTATTACAGGAGAAAAGCTTCCAAGGTTAGGATTCCCACAATGATGTTTCAGTAGATTTTAAGCGATGTCTATTTGGATTTCAACTTGAATGTTGTTTGAAGGAACTCACTATCTAAAACCAACACAAATCTCTTTTCAGAAAATATGTGAATGTGCCTAGACTCAACTAATAATCGTTGTCGCATAAGATTAATCAGTTTTAGACCCTTTAAGCTCTTTAGAGACTAGGGGCAAACAAACCCAGCATTCGTTGTCGCGTTCCGCTAGAATTATTCAACCCTAGAACTACTACGATAGTTAAAATTCACACAAGAGAAATTAAGTTGTTGTCGCATAAATAACTCTCTAGTTTAATAACTAGGGATCTTATTCAGAACCAATTTTTGGTACTTGTCAAATCAATATCTTGTTACGATTATCTCCGGTCGGTCTCAAATAATAACAAGAATCCTATATGCAAAGCAAATAGGGCATAAAGCAACCTAAGATTAAATCAAACTTCAATCAAGTTTCCATTCAACCAAACATCACAATTCAGATCTACCTACTTCATCATTGGGTTCACCCAACCTCAGAATAAGAAAATTAGCTAGACATGGTAAAGGAAGAGAGAAAATCAAATTCAATAAACATACCAAATTGTTTGCAAATCGATTCAATCTTCAATCCCAACAGATCTAGAAAAGTCTCCAAGTAATCTCCACCTCGGGTTCTCTCTAGAGAGGCTAAAGAGAATAATGCGTAATAAACTCCAAAAACTAGGTTAAAGTATATTTTAAGCAACAAGATAAATCAAAAATCTCGGCCCAATCCTGACGTGGGGCAAAGCGCGGTCCAGGACCCCCAAACCGCGGCTACGGTTTTCCCTTCCTAGCCCACGTTCTTCTCTGCAGTCCAAAACATGGTCCAGGACAGCCAGAACTTGGTTGCGGTTTGCCCTTCCTGGCCCATGTTCTTCCTTTTGCTTCAATTGGCCTCCAATCTTCAACCTCTTACTTCAAATCTTCTATGGCAACTCTTCCGTCATCTTGGCTCGTCTTTCAACCTCTTCGGGTCTCCAAAAACACTTGAAATCCAACATATAAGCGTGTAGATCCCGATTTCACAAGAAAACTAAAAATGCTAAGAAACTAAGCTAAGCATGTAAAATTAAACCACTAAAAGAGACTAAAACCAACCTAAAACTACTATGTAAATGCATGCTATCACTTGCTTTCTCATGTTAAATTGGTATTATGTTAAGTTAAATTAAATTCAAAATATATGAGGTTGAATTCCAAAAAAAATAAATTAATATCATTTCAAATTTAAACCAACTTCTTAGCTCAAGGTTATATTACTCAAAAACCAAATCCCAAAATGCTATACTGATATAGTATGACGAAAGTGTTAACTTTTTTTGGTAGAAGACGAAAATGTTAACTACATAAAATAAGATTATATTTCACAAAAACCAAACCCTCAAATTGACACTTATTCTTTTCATATTGACTTAAGTTAAATGCTAAAATTAAGAAGATTGATTTATATTAATGATCGTTTTATGATGATCATTATCAAATGATTTCGGGTCGGTTAATGTTGAGTTTTCGGATAATTTCGGGTCAGCTAATTTTGAGTTTTCGCATGGTTTCGAGTCAATTCATTTCAATTTCGGGTCAATATCAAATTAATCCAATCGAATATACTCGGATTCGGGTCATTCTCGGGTTCAGTTGGTTTTTAAGTTCGGGTTGAATCGTTTGGGTCGGGTCGATCTCGGATATATATATTTGTTTGTTCTTTTCGGTATCGGTCGGTTGTCAGATCGGACGAGTTAGGTCAGATTTCTCGGGTCGATTCATGTTTTGACAGGCCTAGTCAAAACCGGATAAAGAGTCAACATAGACGAAATAACAGAAATTGACATAAAACACCAGGAATTCCTGTAACATCGTAGTTTTGCGCTATTATTAATAATCTGTCAACATCCTTACAGATCCGACCCTGTTCAAGTGATGCCCAAATCAAAAGCAAAATTCCCATGTATTGTGAATTTGTGATTGGTATATAAGCGGCAGATTCAGATCGATCTGTCCATTAGCTGTGTGGACTTGGAATGATACAGCTTAATTATTGACTAGGTTTAATTAATGCTAATGTAAACCTTGTCAAGCTTTGTTCTATGGATTATCTAGCTGTCTGATGAGTTTTTTTTTATAGAGTTTATATTTTTCCCCACCAGATGACAGATCTAAGATGTTATTGACAGAGCATATATACTTACTTGGGCAGATTTTGGTACCGCACAAAACGAATGGAATATACCCAAGTAAACCAACTCACAAACATCCATTCCTCATTAAAAAAAAATGCAAGAACTTCAATGAAAAATCTAAGATGAAATTATTGATTGACTTTTTCTAATAGTTTATATGGACAAAGTAAGATCCCTTTAAATTATATACTATATTATGACTTTTAGTATGTTTTGTAAAAGTCTAGTTAATTTGGGGTGAAACTAAATTACAGTAGAATAGTAGATACATGCCATCAAACCACAATTTGGCGGTCAAACTCCCATATAGTAAGGCCTTATTTCACTTATAAGTAGAAAATTATTTTACGTTAAAAATATAAAAAATAAAAAATATATACGTATTTTAAAAATTATAAAATATTATTTTAGGAAAGAAATTATTTTTGACAAACAAGTAAAACAAAAAAATATCTATTAACGTAAAATAAA
Source organism: Fallopia convolvulus (assembly GCA_964016875.1). Classification (NCBI taxonomy): domain Eukaryota; kingdom Viridiplantae; phylum Streptophyta; class Magnoliopsida; order Caryophyllales; family Polygonaceae; genus Fallopia; species Fallopia convolvulus. The sequence goes on from OZ024733.1 coordinate 33,879,511, forward strand.
CTTAGATACAACAATTAACGCAAATTCTGTCTGTATTTTGACTAATTTATTTCTCCTCTTTTTCATTTTAAGGAAAAGTAAATTAGAGGAATTTTGTCAAGTAAATAGAGACAAGAAAAAGTGAAGTTGCAGTCTTGCAGATTCTTTGTATACTTTTTCTCTCTCGGCTCGACTCGACTCGACTCTTTCCGTTACGCGTCTTTCCCATACAATACTCCTTTCTCTCTCTCACACAAACAGCACATTGATCCAAATACTCTCTTTTAACTTTTAGAGGGCTTGATTGAATTGAGTAGAAGAAGATTGCAAGAATTGGGTAAAAACAACCCCTCTTTTGGATTCTCTGAATAGTGAGTCAAGATCAATCAACCCTAAATTTCACGCCTTTTTCCGTTCCGCAGCTCTTCTGCTGAGGCGTCTAAATCTAGTCCACAATCCACATAAAGAGCTACCTAGTTTCTTCAATCCGTTATAGATCCAGAAATTTTCAAATTTTCAGTTTTATTTTCAGTGTTGATTTCTAATTGCAATCGAGCTAATCCACCATGAACGACCTACTATCGGTACTCTTCTACCCTCTTTATCCTCTCTCCTGTTTTAGTTGTAACGATCGCATTACCTTTCATCGTAGCTGCAGTTGATCTATGTACTGTTTTTTTTGGTTGCGGTTTGGTGACTTTGGTCTAATCTGTGGATTGGTTGTTTGAATTTCTCATCTATACGATTTGAAGTTTTGCGTGGTTGTTTGAGCTGGTTTCCTCTTCGTTTTGTCCCCTGATTTGGGTGTCTGATTATCATTGACGTTCTGATGCACATCACATTGGATCTGGATGACAAGGGCTTGTACAGTACGCGCTTTGTAAATCTAATCGTTTGTCTCTTAGTTCAATTCTTCTCCAGTACGTTGTCGTCTAGCTGTGTGTGTGTGAAACATATAACATCTAAAACGCATTATTCCCTCAACTATCTCCCTCCTTTGGGCATGAGTATGGGGATGTTGTGATTAGGGGAAAAAAAGGAGTATGTGGCAGCGGCATTATACAATTCTCTCTCTTCTCTAGCCTTGTTTCTTTCAAATTGTAGCAGGAAGTCTCTTAATGCTTCTCTTTGTAACCTCTTCTTTGGAGGAAAAAGCATTTATTCATAGGTTAGAAACTGATCATCGGAGTAATATGCCATTACCAATGCCTGCAATGGTTCCTAAATATGAATGAAGTTTTTCTGCTTGAATAACATTCCTGTTGTTAGGTCTTGTTTGCTGAGTACTTAATTTTCTTATAATATTGTAAAATGTAGTTCTTTCCAAGTGGCAGTTCTTGGGGGGAATTTCAGTATCCAGTATCCATGTTAATCTAGAGTTAGTTTTATTGGGGTTTGGATGCTTCTGATGTTGTTGTATTGTGATACTTATATGTGTTCAAGAGGTAGCTTGGTGTTGAGTATATGTTGTTTGTGCTTTAGGGTAAATTTTCTGCAATTGGACACATTATTACTCTATTTGAAGTCAATGAAATGTTACAGGAATCTTTTGAGATCAATCGTAATCAATCTTCAAGAAGTGGCGACCTTGAGCTAGGAAATGTTGCCCATTCAGGAGAATTAGCTTTGGAAGGTTTCTTCAAAAAGGTACATAGTTGTTGCTTTGTCATCCATGATTGCCAGTTAAAAAGAATATATTATCATCATCATTTTGTTCTTAGATGTGCATATTTTTTTGCTAACTATATTGCATATAATGTCTGTGTGATTTAAGTTTCTTAATTTTCATATTGTTTACTAACTTCAGGTTCAAGAGATTGATAAGCAATATGATAAGCTAAGCATTCTACTGAGAAAGCTTCAGGTATGAATATTGCTATCATTTCAGTTAGTTAGCTAGGACATGTACTAGCTCTAGACATTTGTATTCTACAAAATTATATAGATTAAACTCTCCTAGTTGTTTTTTCTTCATAGACATAGGCAAAATTTATTCTCTTTGAGTTGATCTTGAAATTTATACATCCAGGATGCGCAAGAGGAGTCAAAGTCTGTTACTAAGGCTAGTGCTATGAAAGGTACTTCTTCAATCTGCTATTTGTTTGACATTCCATTAAATGTATCTTAAATCAATTTTAAGACACTTTTTGAAAGAAACATGAGAGTGCTAATAGTTTTATACTTGTGTGCTAGACGATTACACTGTTCGTAATCCTGCATTAATTATACTATGCTAATTTAATGATGGAATACCTGCATTCTGAAGCTATCAAGCAGCGCATGCAAAAAGATGTAGATGAAGTCCAGAAAATTGCACGTGCAATAAAATCAAAAATTGAAGAGCTTGACAAAGATGTATGGCTGCTTCTGTTTCATTATAACCTTATAACCCTCTGTTTAGAGTGGATCATTGATTAATTGCTCTATTTGTACTAGAATTTTGCAAGCAGGCAAAAGCCAGGATGTGGAAAAGGGACAGCTGTTGACCGGTCCAGGAGTTCAACCACTCTGTAAGTTGTTTTGAGTTACCTGTTACATTTCATTTTGCCATCAGTTTCCATCACTTATCTTCAAGAGAACGATCAAGTAATTGTTCGGTTTGATGTGAATAAAAATCCAAATAAGTAATGTGATCATTGCAGGGCATTGAAGAAGAAGTTTAAAGACAAGATGGGAGAATTTCAGACACTGCGTGAAAATATTCATCAAGAGTATCGTGAAGTGGTGGAAAGACGGGTTTATACAGGTTTGTCTCATTGCTTCCTCAGTGGCAATGTATAACAGTTCAGTGATTAATCATCCGATAGTATTGAACTAATTACCATTTTATTGCTTCCTGCCATTTGCAGTTACAGGGAAACATGCTGATGAAGAGGTAAGTGTTGATAAGTTAAAAATAGTTTTTGAGTTCTTGTGGTTGTTGCAAGTATTTGGTGCAGTTTCTCATGTGTGAGTTTCATGTTATGGACAGACCATTGATCAGTTAATTGAGACTGGTGACAGTGAGCAGATTTTTCAGAAAGCAATCCAGGAACAAGGGCGAGGCCAGGTTTGTCACTCCTCCAAATGTTACAATCTCCACATCCCATTTTGAGAAAAACAACCAAGTTACTAAAATGAAAATGATATTCAAAATCTTGTTTGTGGCTGCATCCTGAATTCTTTTAGTTTTAGGGATCACTTGTAGCCTAGAATCTTAAAATCCCTTTGCAATATCTGATCTCTAATCAAGATATTTTGGTCGCAGATAATGGACACAGTGTCAGAAATACACGAGCGCCATGACGCAGTCAGAGAAGTAGAGAGGAAACTCCTTGAGCTGCAACAGGTATGTTTTTTTTGGATTATGGGAAATTTTGAAGGGAGCTTAGGTTGCAGATAGATTTGTAATTTATGAAGGTTTAGTTGGAGAATGTATTTTCTTAGAGGCCACTACCACCTTGCTAGCATGGGGAGAAAATTTTGACCTAACCATCTTCTTAATTCTTATGAGTCCCATGACCAGCAGAACGCTTGTCCTATTTGCTTAAAAAAAAAGAGAACAATATTGCTTTTTCTTTGTCCTGCATTGATTGGGCCATACGATGTGGCAATTGGCAAAATTAAAACTAGCATTTTTTAAACTAGCTGGTAGGATAGTATGCATGTGGTCAATAAGTTTTCTATGCATGATTGTTTTATGTTTTGATGACCTTGTGCTGCAGATATTCATGGATATGGCAGTTTTGGTGGATGCACAAGGAGATATGCTCGACAACATTGAGTCTCAGGTAATGTCTATTTCTTGTAAAGCATATTTTATTAAAACTTGAAACTGTTCATGACAGGATAAAAAGCAATACAAGTTTAAACTCTTAACAAATGTAGGCCACATATTTTTGGTAGGAGCAATGATATTATGTCTCCATTTGTTGCTTGCTCTTTTAATAATTGGGTTTTGTAAGATGAAATATAACTTGTATTTTAACAAACTGCATTAATTTTGGTGCACTCTTTTCCTGTTTGTGCAAAATACAAAATCAGGTGAGTCTTAAACTAAATTAACAAATATTATGTCCATAAAAGTATATAATTTCTATAACTAATTTGTTTAGCTGGTGGTAAACTCCCTAATTACATTTGATGCTATAAGTTGATACTTGACGTAACTCATTTTTGTTCTCTCTGTAGTTTCCTTTGTAAAACGTTTTTCATAGTTTCCTGTGTAAAATACTTCCCTAGTAAATTTATCAGACCAAAGACACAATAGCAATCATTATTTCAAAACATGGTTTTCCTGGTATAAATGATATGATAAATGGAGCTATCATGCATTGCAGGTGTCTAGTGCAGTAGACCATGTCCAATCAGGAAATACAGCTCTCCAGAGAGCAAAGAGTCTACAAAAGAACTCGAGGAAGTGGATGTGCATTGCCATTATTATCCTCCTCATCATTGTCGCTGTTGTTGTAGTGGGCGTGTTGAAGCCGTGGCAAAAGGGAGGGGCATAAATTGTTGCTACACCCCTCAGGATGGCAATGTATACATACACCAAGTTGCCACGTAAAACTACTACCTGTGAATTCGCTATGATTGTGTCTTATCTTCCCTACCCCCTCTTTTTGAAATCAGTCGATATGTATTATTCTTCCTTTTGAGTTGAAGGGAACCCTCATATTGACAGGGCTTTGATATTTTTTTGTTCATTCGGATCTTCAAATTATGAAACGTGAGAGCCAGATCAAGCATTTCTGCATTGGCTAAATTTGATGTTTGATTCGGGCTTCAGAACATTGTCACATTGACTTGCTGTTTCTTGAGGTTGATGCTTGTGTTGTGGAATTATCGCTTGCTATATCCCTGCTTCTTGCATTAGAAGTAATTAAGTATGCTGTGAACTTGCCTTTGTGTAAATTAGAAGATGGTGACTTTAAGACTCAATAGACTATTTCACTAATGATAATGGTAATGGTAGGTTGGAATTGTCATGTACACTTTCAAGATTTTTGACTTGGCCAAATACTGGATAAACTGGGTTCAAATGAATCTCTCTATTAACTGATTAATATGGCACAATAAATTTGTAAACCCATGTATATTGGTCGATGACATCTTACAAACCCTAAATTGTAACTTAACTTTCCAAGTGTTGAAAAACTTTGCTAAAAAAAAGTGTAGTATAAGTTGATGGTGAATAAACTAGTCAGGTTGCTTCTCAGCAGAAGCCTGCAGTATTCATATAAATCAAATTTATACATATGTTTAACAAATACTCCCTCCGATTGTAACTAATTATCATTGTAGATCTTCACACAATTTTCATACTTCCATTCTCTTGGTAATCAAAATTCAATTGTTCGTTGGGTTAGAACAACGGTTCATCATTATCCTTTCATGGAGGGAACATAACATACTTCCCATTCTTTAGAACGAAGCACAGTGCACTCACAAAAAAACGGCATCCTAATATAACCAGAAAATTTCCAAAATCTCGGCAGAAAATGGTGGCCGAACTACATCTACCTTTGACTCCCGTACAATCTGTCAAAATAAACTTATCTTCACGATATAACTTGGTTCAAGATTCCAGAGTTTATTAAAAAGATCCGTTCTCAACTAACAAAACAAATGCAATACGAACATAATAGACAAATGAAACAAGAAACAAGTCCCAAACATACTGACTCTCGTAAAAAAAAAACCTCACCTTTTTCTAGCAAATTCAAACCAATGCTTCATAAGAAACCCCACAGATCACCTGCAAACAAACAGATCACCTAACCTGCGTTGGTGAGCAGAGCAAACCAGAAGCATCAGCCCCAACAACCGAAAGCTCACAGACATTACACAATTCGCCCTCCTGATTGGGCACGAAACGTGAAGTACAGTATGGACAAGAAACATCCTTCTGCCCTCGATAAATTGGCACATATGTAGAACCGCAAACCACAAACGGGTTTCTGAAATCATAATTCAGTTGAGTTGCATCAACCAAATTCCTCTCTGCATTCTGCAGAACCTGCCTAGCCGTCTTTGCTTGATTCTCAATTGTAGGGTCGGTCTCAAGAAGCCTTCTAGCAAAATTTGCAGCAGTGCTGAGATTTTTTGCCTTGTAGGAGACGGTCATAGCGTTCTGTAAAGCAAGCCTCAGATGAGGCATTTGAAGATTGCAATGGGTGAAATAAGCTGCAAGCTCCTGCTGACGAACTGGGTTGTCACTAATCTCTCTCCTCCTTAGCTCCATTTTGAGACCTAACACGTATTCTTTTACAATGATTATTAATTCCTTCACCTCATCAACTTCTCTTCTGGATTCCACGACTATTAGAGGAATAGTGTGAAGAATGGACAAAAAGAGACGAAGTGCTTCTGTGAATTTTCCAGCAGTTGTGGCCTTGTACCCAGCCTTTAGCTTCTCTTCCAGCTGGGAGAAATTGTAGATGAGGGCAGGTGGGCCCCTCACATTAGGGCTAGAATTTTCACTCCATCCCCTTTCTACACCAAATGATATCACGGGCGTTGATGAAAACGCCTTCATGTAGCTGTGACTGCCCGAATTGAGATCAAGAAACATACTCCTCAAAGGGGTGAAATTTCTTATTCCCAGTTGCCTATGCAGTAATCTCATTGCAGTGTCAAAATTACCTGCAGCTGCATGTTCTGCAGCGATGGATGATTTCTGGGTCCAGATTTGGCTCACAGGCATCCCAGGAGTTGGCACCAGAAAAGCCGAAGAACGACCAACTGAAGCCTTTGGAGTAGTTTCTTCAACTGGAAGATCCAAATCCTCAAGATCCCAGCCTCCCTCTTCCTCGTTATCCTCATTTACTTCATCATGCACCAGATCTGACTCAATGTCACCGTCTTGAATATATTCATTAGCATCAACCATGTCAAGCTCCTCACCCCAATCACCTTCAACACCCTCTTCTTCCTCCTCACCAGTAGCGCCATTGGCCATATTACCCAGTCCTCCTTCAAAGATTCCCCTCATTACTCTTAGCAGAGGCCAATCACCCCCACGTAGAATAGGTGTGGGAGGAATCAAAAGGGAAGGCTTTCTTCCTTCTGGCAAAGAAGGAACATATCCCAACTCATCAGCTATCCTCTCAGCAATTTCATGTAGCCCATGGACTGAAGCTGTAACATAAGCAAGGGGCAAATGACCAGAGTTCTCCAAGATCTTAACTCGCTCACGAATGTCGCCAAGATAGAGAGCGTTATGGAACTGGCCCATGATGTCATTCTTGACCTCAGCTATTTTCAGCATTTTGGAAAGCTTGTCCATATTCCCAGTTATAAGATACAAAAAGGACAGTCTCTCAAGATTCTTTGTCCTCTGATAAGCATACTCAACAATTCCAGAATTGCCTTGACGAAGAGCCTCCAGGCCTAATCTGTACCAGTGATCTTTCTCATCTATTTCCTTTGCTGAAGCAACTGCGATCTGAATATTCCCACTCTCAAGTGCCAAATTGAAACGGGTTCTCTCATCTTTCACAAAATGCAAAGCCACTTCTGGGAAGCCCTTCTGCTGCAGATAAGCAATCATTGCCTGCCCTACAAGCGGAGAGCTTCTAATCATACTCATAACATGGTCATATCTTTTCTGCAACAACGACAGCTTGAAAATATATTCTGTGGCATCAACAACTATGGCTTTGTTTTTCCCATCTCGATTCAAGCAAAATATTGTATTTCCGGAAACCTTTGTAATGTAAATTGGAACGTCAAGTGTTCTGATTATGCCACTATCACCATTCGGAAGACAATATTTTATGTGATTCAGCGTTGCGAAGATAAAAACCCCATTTTCATCCCAAGCTCCACTCTTAACACGAATAGTCTCGTGAATTGTGCACTGGTGCACAAGATTCTTGTTTGCAATCACTATGACATGTTTGCTGAGCAAGGCAACTCTTTCCATGTCCTTTGACCACACAATATATTTCACAGCAGGGGCTTGAAGCTCCCCAAGAACTGTTCTTTGCTGAAGATCAAATATAAGAACCTTATCATCTGCTTTACATAGCAAGTTACCTGTTCCAGCATAGAAAATTGCATCAGCACCAACGGGTAAAACAGTCTTTTTGACAACCTCATTCTTCAGGTTCTTCACCAAAACTTGATTGCTAGCCTTGTCAAGCACAGCAAACCTGTTACGAGCTACAAATACAGCTGAAGCTCCTGCACCTTTCTTGGCTTCTTGTGGCGCATCACCCCTACCATAGCTATCTTTAGATATGACATAGAGCTCATAAGATCCACCATCAATATCAGAACATATAAGAACAGCATTCTCTGTAGGACTATATGACAATGATCTAGGGCCCTGATTCAAAGTGGTGGAACCAGGCCGACGGATTGGAATCACTTGAGTGTCCTTTTGAGTAGAAAATTCAAAGAGCCGTAAAAACCGGTCTTTAGTATAAAACATTGCATCACCACTCACAGAAAAGGCAGGTCGTTCTCTTTCCAACTTAAATACAAGCATCCCACTATCATGACCAGCCGCAAAAAGATTCATTTCTGGGTGAGCAGCAAGAATCCAAAACCGATCATGCTCTCGGCGGAAAGTCTGGATACCAGTTCGCTTGGTTACATCCCAAATACGAATACTTTTATCTTCTGAATTGGAAATCATGATATCTTGCTTTGCATGAAACATAACACAAGAAACATTGTTCATGTGTCCTCTAAAAGCATCTACCTCCCAAGCCTTGGTATCTGAAACAAAGGTCAATCTTGTAAGAGCATATATAATGTAGTTTGTAATTAGAATCTAAGGGCATAAAGCACACCATTTATATCCTCTTCTGAGAATTCCTCCTACAAATATATACCAATTATGCACCGGACAAAATATAATACATTGGAGAACGATAAAAGATACAAATATCAAATTGCAGAATTGGGAGGGGGGGGGGGGGGGGGGGGGGGGGGGGGGGTGTTGGGCTTTCAATTTACCATTCATTCGCCACAGCTTAACCTGGCGGTCATCAGCCCCAGAGACAATCAATGGAAGAGTTGGATGGAACGCAGCCCAGTTCACTCCTCTATCATGTCCTTCCAGCACATATTTGACAACAACATCAATTCCTCCAAAAAGGTCACTGTTCATCTGACTCAAACGCAGAATGTCATCAGCTGGGGATGCTGACTTCTTCTTCAGTGACCCAATATCCCAAACGCGAATTGTTTGATCAAGAGATGCTGACACAACAAGATCATCTTTGGGGTGGAATAAAGCGCACATGACATAATGATTATGGCCTGTCAAAACTGAGATGCAAGTTCGCGACTGCCAATTCCAAATGCGAATAGTCTGGTCATCACTGGCACTCACGATCCAAGGATTCTCATGATGAAACTGAACCGTACGGATATAATCAAGGTGACCAAGAAGCGTAAATAAGCACCTATGCAGTTTGTAGTTCCAAACTTTAATTTTGTAATCATCTCCTGAAAGATTGTCAAATACAACATTTAACACATAAATCATAACAAGTATACAATAGCTGATGAGAGCGTTCAAATAATCATATATTGCAACGATATTGTCTTTTCCAGGTCAAATTCATAATGTAGTAAGTGAGAGCATAAAAAACATGTCTAAGCTACATTAACGGTATCTTTACTTCTACACTAGGCAAACTTGCTATCCTTCCAAACCTATAGGCTCATATGCAACTTGGATACAAGTAACCTTGGAGCAACTACTTTTCACAAAGAAGTCGAACATATTAGTATAACTATTGGATCTATCCCATAAAGATTCCGACAGCATGAACACTCATCCTTCCTAATGCACATTCAAAAAACTTCCATGAAGACTAACCCCACTAGTACCAAAACATTACTGTTAATTTCAAATATCAATTAAGGTGACACAAAGTCATGAACGTCAAATCTAGGAGCAAGTTCATCATTACATGAAGTTTTACTGGAAGGACCTCTGAACTACAATAAAAGAAAACTAGTACTATCACATTCAGATCTAGAACCACTCAACAGCAATCAATCGTGTAAAAAGGCAAACCACTCTTATCGTAATGTATACAAATTTCCCCAATCTGCAGAATCAATCATCAATACGCTGATTCTGTTGACATGCATCGGATAGAGAAGGGAATGGCGAAAGGCAAAAGAGTTGCAGCAAACGTACCCCCAGACACAAACAGCGGCTGAGAATTGTGGAAATGAACACCGCGAACTGGGCCCTCATGCTCGTCGAACCGATCAATGAGCGTGCCCATCCTATAATCCCACAGCTGGATCACTCCACTGTGAAGGCTCGCAAGGATCCATGGTCGCTTGGGGTGGAAACTCAGTCCCTTAACCCTATTGCTTTTGGTCTCGAATTTAGTCAACATTTCTGCCAAATCAACGATCTCCGAAGTTCTCAACAGTATCAGAAGAACACAATTCAAACAAAGCAAAATTGAAAGTGAAAAGAATCCCTGCGAACATCAGATCAAAATAAACAACTTATCAATAAAATTCCCCGTGATTTTCGGCATTAAAAAATTTACGGAATCTGATCAATCAGGCATATGCAATCGACAGACGCAAACGAAAACTAATCAAATCCCACGTAGATCTAATTTACTATGAAACTGACAACAGAAATTTGAGAATGAAAGATGTTTGAATAGTGCATAAAAGACCTAAAAAAAACCTTTCGAATTGAGCAGAGACTAATAAGCGAAGGGATCGGCGGAGGAGAGATAGAGAAGGTATTAACCTTTAGACACCAGATCTGATTAGTAGAAGGAGCTAATGGCTTTACTGCGTCGCATGGGAGGATCGAAGAGAGAAATTTATACACCAAATCCTATCGCAGTTGCAGAGAAACCACCGAGAAATGAAATAGCGGGAGGCAGGGCAGGCATTAATTTTCATCCCTATTTTCCCTTTTTCTTAACTGACTAAGATTTTCCTTCCGATTGTGATTTTTGAAGGCTGAATACATTTGCGGCCTTATTCTATTAGTTTTCAAAAACTATTTCTTACCAAAAAACTACTTTTAATACTTTTAAAAATAGTACATCTTTTTTTTTCTGTTTTTTATATTTTATAAAACACAAAAAATAATTTTTCACTCAAAAATACTTTCTATCAACCAATAAAATAGGTAAAACACTTTGATAAAGTATTAGTCTATCTCTTAGATATGTGAACTCGATTGAAGTCTGAACTTAACATTTTGGGGTTTTTTTATTGAATACATAATCACTAATATGGCAATATGCATGTAAATTAAACTCTTTCAGATGAGTGAGGGTATTAATTTTGTGAGAAACATAGCTTATGTTAAAATCTATTTTAAAAAATAAATTAAAACACAAATTTTCCTAATATTTTGTAAGCAAGTTGCGATTGCAACAACACTCCGGTGAGTTTACCAACGCTTTTGCTCTATCTCTCTTGCATCGCCGGTGATGCTAATTTCGCCGATAAATCTATCTGTCAACTCATGTCCGACCTTGACTCCCCCTCAATCGACGATCAAAAGCAAGTCGCGGTGGGATTTCGCCTCATTGCCAAGAACAAAACACTTTTGTATTTTTTTTGTTTTAAACTAAATAAAAATAACTCAATTAAATTCCAACCAATCAAATTGATTTTAAAAGAATGGGTGAAGTGGTTTAATGCGGAGTTGATACATGTTATTTTATATATTATTTTAACCTCTACTTAGTATATAGTATTGAAATGATAGTTAACGAGTAGAAACTTTTGTGGAATCGCCGACCGTCCAGAAACAATAAGAGATGGGTCCGACGGAGGCGATTTGTGAAGATATTTTGTCAAGGATGAAGGAGAGAAGAAAGTTGGAGAGGAGAATTAGTAGGCAGCCATGACTATTTTTTTTTCCTTTGCTCTAGAAAACCCACAACCCTGAAATAAAGGACTGATAAAAATTAGGTTTATTAAATCAACGGTCGGATAGTCTCGTCTTTCCAAATGTTTATAGTAGTGTAGAAAGTTGTCCAAACACATGATGAGAAATTAATGTAAACTTTTACTATCTTGCATCATGGGAGTACATGAGAGTTTGATGTGGTTAAATCAATTCAAGTCACCAAAGCTTCATATATGAAATTAGTACTACAATGCATTATCAAAACAATTATTTAATCAAAATGCACAGTAAGAACAACTGAATGTAAACACAGCCCTAACATGAACCAGCTATTGGAAAGCCCAAACCATGGCCGAAGTAGTGAAATTTTGAAACCCTAAGTCGCAAATCAGATAGGTGGTCATGAACCCTTATTTGCACATACGAACAACTGAATAGAAGAAGCGAATTGCTGAATCGAGTGTGGATTAAATAGGATGAACCTGATTCTAGAAGTATTCAGGGGAAAAGGATGTTGACAAGTCGTGTCACGACGGATATTTAGAGGTTGGGAAACGGGGTAGCTAAAGGCGGAAGTGGAATCACCCACCGTCCAGAAATAACAAGAGAAGCGATGAGGCCGACAGATGCGATTTGTGAAGACATTTTGTCAGAGATGAATGAGTGAAGAAAGCTGGAGAGGAGAATTAGTAGGCTGAATGAGTGGAGAAAGCCGAAGAGGAGAATTAGTAGGCAACCATGAGTTAATTTTTTTAACATTCGCTTTAGTATATAATCAAATGTCCAATTTTTTAATACTTATTTGTCCAAAAAAATTTTAATAACAATTTGTTATTTGGCCGATTTTCTTTTATAAGTTTTTTTCTTGAAAAAAAAGTAAACTATGGGTGTGTTTGTTAGGTCCCAAAAATTAGTTGGAATTTTCCAACTAGTATAAATGCCGTTTGTTTGACCTAAAAACACTAGCAACTAGTTGGAAAACTAGTTTTTTTGAGAAAACTACTTGTTAAAACTTTTGCACTAGTTTTCGGTAGTTTTTGAAATAAAAATAATAATTTTCTAAATAATAGTTACTTTCCAAATATTCAATTATTATTATTTTATATCAAGTGGAATTTAAAATGATTATATATTATAATAAACTAGTTGAACATTACCAAACCGTGTTTGTATATTTTCTTAAAACTCTAACTATTTTTGCAACTAGTTTTGTAACTTCAACTAATGCAGCTCCAACTAGTTTTTTTAATAATTTAACAAACATAGCCTATGAATTATATAAGTTTTGTAAAGAAAAGTTGTTAATATTATTAATAGAGAGGAGACTATTTATATAAGACAGATTAGGGTGTTGAGAAGCCCTAACAACTAGTAATTAAACAACTAGCTAATATTGCGTAGAAGATCTTTGACTACTAACAACCTAAACAAGATAAGACATAACCATATAATTATTATTATCATTATTCCCCCACAACTTGAGCTTTCTGTGAAAGACCAAGCTTGTAGACGATTGTGTACAGTCGGAGCCATTTGGATTTAGATTTGCAGACGAGTGCAGACCAAGCTGGAGCTTTCTGTGCTAAGCCTCTTGGTTTCGTAAAGATGCCCTTGCAAAGACACATCCATGGGAAATTTTCGAGCTTGAAAACAATTTCTTAAAGGCAAAGCCGATCTTGAGTTGTTGGAGTCAGACGAGCCGATCTTGTATGAGTCAATCGAAGTCAAACTCGGTTTTGCTGGAGACGCCCGAAGGCGATCTCGGATTCGTCGGAGACGCCCGAAGGCGATCTCGGATTCGTCGGAGGCGCCCGAAGGCGATCTCGGATTCGTGGGAGACGCCCGAAGGCGATCTCGGTTTCGTCGGAGACGCCCGAAGGCGATCTCGGATTCGTGGGAGACGCCCGAAGGCGATCTCGGATTCGTCGGAGACGCCTGAAGGCGATCTCGGATTTGTTGGAGATTCTATGCTGCGAAAGCTGGTTTGTGGCGGCGGAAGCTATGTTGTGGTGATTGTGCAGGCTCGTCTCAATTATTTCAGGGGCCCTAGGGCGAAATAAAATTTAGGAGCCCCTTGAATTAACAAATAAATGGACCTTTTTTTAGCCCATCAAATAAATGGGCTTTTCTATACAACTTTTATTTTATTTTTTTATATTAGATAATAAATTATAGCTTTTTTATAAATAATGGGCTTTTTAAACATTAATAGGCCTATTTTTACTAGTAGTAATTTTCTTGTTGGGGGCCTTTATATTTTGGGGGCCCATGGTGACCGCCCCTCCTCGCCGCACCAAATAGCCGACCCTGTGATTGTGGATAGCCGATGTGGACATCGGCACCCTAAAAAAAATGAGAATCAAAATGCCGCTAGGCAAACTACTCTGATACCATATTGAGATATAAGTTTTGTAAAGAAGAGTTGTTAATATTATTGATAGAGAGGAGACTAGTTATAAAAGATAGATTAGAATTTTGAGAAGCCCTAACAACTAGTAAACAACTAGCTAATATTGCGTAGAAGATCTTTGACTACTAAGAGCATCTTCAAGAGATTCCCCATATACATTGGTATTTGTATTTTTAGAGATTTTGTGGTTCAACGGATTCTCTATTTCGTTCTCCAAAATAGAGAATTCTCCAAAAGATTGAAGTGTTTTCCCTAGATTTAGATAATTCTTCAAATTTAATTAAAAGTGTATACATAGACCTAGGTCCGGTTCCGGTTCTCGGTAAGGCTTCGATTCCGGTTCCTCCACCCCCGGAACCAGTGAACCGGCGGTCCGGAACCGTCGGTTCTCCGTTTAACGGCTATATTTTTTGAACGAATTCAAAAACCGCGACCTGAGGGCCGCGCTCGCGGTTTTTTCAACAGAAAGGTTCGGTTTTGCAAAAAATCAAATCCGCGATCGCGGGTCTTAGGCCGCGGTTGCGGAATGGGAAACCGCGATCGCGGCCCTCAGGTCGCGGTCGTGGATTTGTTTTAAAAGCTAACGGCTAGTTTTTAATGACTAGTTTTCAACGGCTATTTCATAATTCCAACGGCTATTTCATAATTCCAACGACTAGTTGATAAATTTCTTCTATAAATACCCACTACATGATCTCATTCCCACCCACACTACCAATCTCTCTCAATCTCTCAAGTTTACAAAGCTCTCTCAATTCTCAATCGCTCAATCTTTACTAGTTTTTACAATTGTTTTCACAAATTGTTCTTTCAAAATATTAACACAATTGTCTCTTACGTCTTATTGCTTTGTAATTTTAAGGTTCGTTATCTTCTTAATTACATATTTATTTACCACACATTGATCTTTGTTTTCTTGTTTAGTTACGTTTTAAAAAAATGGAAAGATTTATTAACATTGATCAAATTTTTGGCTCACAAGAGAGTGGTTCAAATGTAGAATTTGTACCCCTATTAACTTGTCGGACTTCTCGGATCCCAATGTGGTACAACCGGGATCGTCCACTCCCGATGAAAATGAGGGAGTGGATATGGATCATGGATCCGAGGCGACCGAGGGTGTGGCTCCAATCCTTAAATCCGACATTTTTACAAAACATTTTCGAAAGGAAGTTTATGAGGCATCTACCAAGAAATTTAAAGTTCATTGTAACTATTGTCTTAAGCATTACACATGGTTGTCGGGATCGGGCTATGGAACATTGTCAAAGCACGTGAAGAGAGCACACCCCGACAAGTTAGGCATGATGCAAGGACAATCCCAACTCTCCGGGTTTGCAACTTCTTCTTCCTTTAATCCTCATTATAACCCTCATTTATTTACTTATAACCATAATGATAGCATGTATGCCTTCTCCGAGTCTATTTGTGTTGATCACTTATCATTTAGTTTTGCCAAAAAGTTAGGATTTAACAATTGAATGACTAATCATGTACAACCCGCTTATAAACCGACTACTAGGAAGTCGGTAAAAAAATGTGATGAAAGCATATAAAATCCATAAAATGGCATTGGTGAGTTTTTTTGCTCAAAATGATATCAAAGTTTCAATTTATAGTGATATTTGGAGTGATCATTGGCAAAATTATTCATACATGGGCTTAACATGTCATTTTATTGATGATCATTTTATTGTGCAAAAACGTGTTTTGGCTTATAGAGTTTTTGATTTTTCTCATACCGCTTTAATGATTAGTAACATTCGCACTATTTTGGAAGAGTATAGACTACTTCATCGAGTTTTTTCTATCTCGTTTGACAATGCATCTAACAACACCGCTTCAATCCGAAAAATTGATTCCGCATTGTCAACCAATTCTTGGAGCGAAGTATTTTCATGTAAGATGTGTTTGCCATATTTTAAACCTTTGTGTCAAAGATGGTTTAAATGTTATGTCGGGTTTAATCGCTCCTATTAGATATGTTGTTAGTTGTACGTGGGCTAGCCCCCGAACCACCAGTGATTGGAAGTCGTTTTGTGATAGCAAAGGTGTTCCACACCGAACTTTTCCAAAAGATGTTTGCCACCGTCGGAACTCCACTTTTAAACTACTTCATGCATGCATGCCTTACAAAGAACTTTTGACTTCTTTTGCGTCCATATATTTTCCCGACAATGCCATTATATCTCAATGTTGGGATTATTGTTATAAAATCTTAGAAGTTTTGAGAATATTTCATGATGTAACATTAACTTTTAGTCATGTTTATAAACCTTATGCTCATTTGTTTTGTTTTGAAGCATTGAATGTGGGGGTGGTTTTTGTGAGGGACGTAAATTCCCCGAACTTTGTGGTGCTATTGATGCTATGAAAGTGAAATGGTTGAACTATTATAAAGTTATCCCCGATATTTATCTTGTTGCTTGTGTGTTTGATCCTAGGTTTAAGATGAGTGGTTTAGAAATGTTTTTGAATGGTTATTATGATGCATTGGAGTTAGATGTTAATGATGATATTGCTAGTGTTGGGGATATACTTAGTAAAGTTTGAAGATCAATTGAGGAATTGGTTACCGAATATTCATCTAGTGTTAGTTCTTCTCCATTACCTCCACATTCATCCTCCTCTTCGAGCTTGAGTGCCCTCGGTGCTACTAAAAGAAGGGGGGATAATCTTTTGCATACCCTTACCAAGAAACCGAGACATTCGAGCTCCAATGCGAAGTTTGAAACATATCTAACAACCCACTTTGAGTTTGGTGAAGGAGAATTTGATATTTTAGCTTGGTGGAAGACCCACAAGAAAACTTTCCCAACATTGGTCAAGATCGCGGCTCAAGTGCTTGTTGTTCCCGCCTCGACCGTATCGGTAGAGCAAACATTTAGCGAAGGATGACACGTCCTAGACGCAAAACGATCGAGTTTAAAGCCCAATGTCTTGGAAGCCCAAGTGTGCGTATGTGATTGGAAGAGGCGGAAATTTGTCAACAAAAGACGGAGGTATCCGAAACTTCCGACTCGGACGGGCAAGACGATGACTCCCAATCCCGATCCCTAAGCGCTTCTGATGGATCGACGTAGATGGTAAGCAAAGTGGGGTTTCATATCAAAAGGTAAGAGAACTATATGGGCTTTGATTCCTCTATAACCCCGAAAGGATACGTAGGCAACTTAATTTTAAGTCCAAGCCCTTTAATTATCCAATTTTTTTTGTTTTGAAGAACAATTGCCTTAATTGCCTTGACCGCGGTCGCGGTTTGGGTTCCGCGATCGCGAAGTGGAAATCGGATCAAGGCAACAGGAGCATTTTTTTAAATTTTTTTTAAAAAAATCCCTGTTCTGAACCGGAATCGGGAGAAACCGGCTCCGGAACCGGGGAACCGGCCCATGCCCGGTTCCGGTTCCATGCTTTCTAGGAACCGGACCCAGGTCTATGTATACATGGAAACTTGTGATTGGTCAAATGAAATTTTATAAATAAAAAATTATATATAAACTAGTTGTATCCGTCGTACCATGTACGACTACAATTCGGTATTTTATAGACATTATAAATAGGATATTAATAAATAAAAATATAAGATAAAATTTAATATAATTAATTTATTGCTCGTAGAATGTATAATTTTTTAATCAATATAAATGATTAAATTTAATGTTGAGAATGAAGATATGTTATTAAGATAAAATAATTACATTTCTCTTTTTCCTTGATGATATTTCATAGAAATTTAATTAAAAAAGGATAAAATATAAATATAAAAAATTATATATTCAAATATGGAAGAGATAAGAATTTAAAAAATAATAGTTAACTTAATAAATAAGATATAATAAAGTATGAAAGATCATTTAATTTAATTATATAAAATATTTAAAATTTAATTAATTTAATTTAAGATAGGACCAAACTCATTTTGTAGTTTGATAAAGTAAAGTTTAGATAAGATTAAATATTATATTATTCATATTTTATTCTATGTATGTAAATTTAGAGATTATCAAATATTTCAATATATCTATCAAATATTTTATTATCTATTTTTATTAATTTTAGACATTACTTTCCATGTACGTAAATTTAGAGATTTTTAAATATTTTAATATGTCTATTAAATATTTGATTATCTATTTTTATTAATTTTAAACATTATAAATATTTATCACTAATTTTTTGCTATAAAAGAAAATCAATATATATCTATAAATAAATTTATCAAAAGATATATGCTAAGAGATTTATATTTATTTTAAAATATTTTATCTTTAATTTTAAATACTTATATAAGGAAGCTTTCTAAAGATATTATTATACTAAATATTTTTTTTTTGATGTTAGAGATAAATTTAAATAGTTAAAAAAGAATTTAGTAAAAAGAAGTTATAATAATAGAAATTGATATTAATTTTTAAATATGATGTGGGGCCAGAATCATTCTGGTAGCTCGAAAATGTACAACTTTAATATATAGTTATAGATTTATTTCTGTTTTATTATGTATTAGCGTAGATATAGATAGAAATTTATATCGATAACTTTTTTTTAATAATCCGATAAAAATATTTTAGCATAATCTTAAGATAGCATATATAATATTTCTTTTCAATATCAATAAAAATAGATAAAAAATTATATAGATACAAATTTATTTTTATACATTAATTATTTTATAAAATCTAAAATTATCGTTTTTTATATTTAGGAATTTTTGAAGAATAAAATCAATATTTACATAGATAGAAAACTATATATATATATTATCTATTTTATAAAATCTAAAATATTACCCTAAAAACCTTCAATCTTTTTAAATTCATTTTGGTATTGAGTAATGTTTATTATTTAATTAAATTTTATTAAAATATAATTGTATATTAATTAATTTCTTTATTTTTTAGTATGTGATACTATATAAAATAATCTATGCATACAATATGATATCTATCCATTATCTATTTTGTGAAGTGGTTAAGAATTTAAGATAAATCATAATTTCTAGAATTATTGTTAGAATATAATGTGAAGGGGGCTTTCTAGAATTATGATTTAGTTTTTTAAGTTGGAAAAGGGTTTTCCATTATTTTATTCAGGTTATGTCACGTGGCGCAAATTTTTACACAGATTTGGTTTCTGCTTTATAATTTTTTTTTGATAAGGTAAGAATTAGATTATCCCCTACTAAGGATGATAACCTAGAGCATTCTTGCGGATGAGAGCCATAAGCTCCAAGTGATTCATCAAAGATGCAAAAGGAAGACTATGGCCCAATTTTGCAATTTTATCGGCCACAACATTGCACTCTCGAGGAGCAAAATGAATTCTTACATCATCAAACCAAATAAGAGATGTAGTGATGTCCGAAATTAGAATATCTGTATTCCAAGGACATTGACCAATTTTCTTGATAGCATTAATTACTATTAAATTATCTCCTTCAATTATTAGTTTTCGTATTCCGAGGTTCTTTGCTCTTTGAATTCCAACTTTGAGAGCCATTGTTTCTATTTGTGCTATTGTTAATTGTCCAAATTTTTTTGTTGTTATATCTATTACTTCCGAATCCAATCCCCGAATAATTATGCCTATTGATGTTTCTCCATTAACTGATTTAGAACAATCAAAATTAAGTTTATGGAACCCAGGGGGTGGTTTTATCCATTTATGTTGTCTATTTGCTCTTTTATTTGTGGTTTCTTTATTTTTTGCAGCCAGCGGTTTCTCTTCACACCATTGTTTTGATTTTTCCCACGCGTGTAGTTGTGTTTTAATATATTGGGCCAAATCTGAAATGTAATCCTGAGAAGTTGTTTGGAAAGCTAGTTTATTTCTTTGGTGCTATATTCCCCACCAGGTCACCGCTAGTTCTATAAAATCCTTCGTTCCAAGTAATAATTTGATATCATGGAGTACTTGTCTTGGTGTTCGATTATTTGTATTGTATTGGTTTAGGATTTGCGATGGTTTTTGTGTTTATTTTACTACACTAGGGTAGGCCCGCGTGCGGCACACACGCGGGGACATTCTACAACACAAAAGCATTATTAAAATGAAACCGAAATCATCTACAACAGGACACAACAACAAGAATCAAAGCAAAACACAATACAATCTTCACTCGAAATGTATGTTCTAGGGTGAGAATGGCACACTACTGATGAAATGCTCAAATGAAAAAGCACATCCAGGTCCTTTAGCCCCTACAATGACAAATGAGCAGAAATTAACATTCATAATCTTACATAGATTAACTAATAAATTAAAACAACAAGATGCCTCCAACAGAATAAACTATAAAGTCATGTGCCCCTAAAAACGATGTAAATTCTTCTTAAAAAAAACGATGTAAATTGAAGTGGTGTTTTTAGCCTCATTGGCTTTCAATTTCATCAACTCTGCACCCTAAAAAAATGAAGGAAATATTGACACATTCAAGTGATGAGAGCATGTAGCATTATAAAAATGAGAGACTTGCAAAAATTCCAATAAACATAAATGTACTTTTACCTTGCCATGTGATAAGAAGTTCAGATGTACTAAGATAAGCATTAATTAGTCTAATTAGGACTAATCTAATTAAACTTGTTAAATAGTCATTGTTTTGTACCCCTCCAAGTGTTCCAATTTTACATTTGAATTTGTTGGGCTTTCTGATAGCCAGTCACTCAATTTTTTTACTGCAAGTTAAGCTTTAACTTCATAATGAATTTGTTTGCTACTAAAATGATCAAGATCTAATCACTTTTACTGCAAATTGACCAACCTATTCAAGTATATAACAAATTTAGCAAAAAAATCACCCCAGAGGGATGTTTACAACAAAAGCGAAATATATCTTTTTAGAAAGAAGGCACAAAGAAGATAGGAATCCTTTATTTTTACAAGAAGAGAAGAATGGAGGTCAATTGCTTAAAATATTTCCTCATCATGAAATCAATGGGCCAGCCAACCTATCTACTTTTAGGACACCAGTAAACGATTATTAGAAGCTTATGTGTCCCTAGCTTATTCATTACTCATGGAATTTTCTTGATGAATGTAAGAGTCTTATTTGACTTTGCTAGTAAGAACCAATTTTCCATTTAAGGTCAATGTGTTTTTCTTTGTAGCTATAACTTGTTTTCTTTCTAAATAGAATAAAATAACAAAACGAGTTCAAATAGAGCATGTTACAATTTTAGACAAACATATCCTCTTCACTGGAAGAACTCCATAGTATGAACACACCAAAAGGCATATGAACTACAATACTTTAACAATTGGAATAATTTGTAGAATGACTCATGGTTCTTTGTACTGCTACCAAAATGGATTCAAACTCATCACTGTTGAATGCATAAATACACCGTGCTGACTTTAGCTTAACTTGTGATGACCAGAGGAGGCATATATCGAACGCAAAAAAAAATGCACATATAAAGAGCATTGGACATATATCCCAATTACATAAGATTAAACAGAAAAAGCACTATGAAACTTAAAGGGGGAGAGAACATAACCTACATAAAAGTAAATAGATGAAGTGAGTACACATTGCACCAGGCTTAAATTATCAAATTGGCTAAGAAATGCAGACATTATATGTACTGTAGTAGGCAGAAGGCCAATGACTAAAAATATTTTTCATTTTGCTCCTATAATTTTCAATTTGAGCATATAACAAAACTGTGATACATTTAGATCAATAAAGAGGAATTCCTTTTCAACAAGGCAAGGATCTACTAAAATGAAAGGGCTTAAGCATTCACCACGGACACGGTCATATTGATAATATAATGATAGAGAACAAAGGTCAAGAAGTAAGCAACATATTATATATGCAGAGGCCAACTTTGGGTTGCATAATAAAAAGGAAATATTAGTGAAAAACATAGACCAATTCAATTAAAAATAAAATGATGACTCCACTTATATCTCATAAGAGTTAGACAAGGATCACATATGTTGCATTCACAACCTCAATATGAAGCCTAACCACATACCAAGTTAAAGCAGAGCAGAACCCGATTCACACAGATTGCCTCCTTCTGCCTAATTGAAAGTCGAGTCCAAACCACGTACAAGTTGGAATTGACCAGCTGCTACAACTCTTGATGTCTGTCCAAGGATCTGAAAAAAAAAGGTGTCAACAAGCACCATGTAGTATCACTGAACATCTATATCATCATCAACAAAGTTGTCTTCCATTAGCGTTTCCTGACCAACTCTAGAAGGAAAAAACCAGCAGCTAAATTAGATAATTTTAGATGATTCCACTTGACCAACACGATATTAACCAAACAGAGATAAAAAAAAATAGATATGAAGCATTCAAGATCCCCTTGCCGCTGAAGAAAAATTCACAAGTAAAATCAAAATCCAAAACATATCAGCAAACAATCGGAGAAAGGCCATGCGTAATCTCAATCACAGGCACAACGTAGGATGAACACACCAGATGGCATCTATCATACACTCATACACGAACCAAACTAAGAAAAACCCTAGAAAACAAATCAAATTGAAGCACACTATCTAGAGTACGAAACATGTGTGGAAATTAAGCCCTAAAAGACTTGCAATTTGACTTGTAGGCATTGGAGGAAGAACAATTGATCCAAAAAAAAAAGATCTGAGCACAAGTCAAAAGTGCAAATCAAATAGGTCGAACCTGGAAGCGGGAGTACAAAGAGGAACGTCGACGCTCACAGGAGGCGTTGCGGCGGCTCGTCAAAAGGTATGCAACGGGCGGCGGCCGAAGGCGGAATTGCAAGATTGAGGGGCTGTTGTGGCAGGGCAAGGTCGCCGGAGATGAGTTCGGAAAAACACGAAGAGAAGAGAGAAGGTGTGGAAAGGAGACGAGAACAGAAGATACGGGGCGAATAAAGCAGGAAGCTGAAATTAGCTCCCAAAGCCGAGCCAAAATCAGCGGCTCAAATCAGCCATTTTTTTTTTGTCGAAGCCGAAAATAAGCCGGTAAAACACTGTTTATAAGAGAATTACTGTTCACAAGCAAGCTTAAGTTTATTTATAGGTTTTTTGATTTTGATTTTTGATATTGTTCGAGTATGAGAACAATTGACCAAGAGATGGTTGGTATCTTCGTAGCTACAGAAGCATAAAAGACAACCCCCTGGGATGGAGATATTATTTTTCTTGCAACCTACGTTTAGTTGGTAGTCCATTATTGTCTATTTTTCATAAGAAATTTTTAACTTTTGGGAATGTGTCTAACTTTCAAATCCATCCAATTATTTAGACTTGGTTCGAAGTTTTTTATTTTCGTTATGTGCTCGATTGCTGATGTCATTGAGAACCATCCATTTTTGCTAGGAGCCCAGTAAAGACGGTCCATGAGTTCATTTTCAAGTATGATTGAGGAGGCAACTATATCTACCACATTCGCAGGGAGGTGTTCACTCAACATGGGTCTGTTCCACGTCTTTTCTGATGTTATAAACGTGCTGACTTTAAGTTCTTTATCCACATTAGTGGGTCTTATGGCGTATTTGATAAGTGGCTCTTCCATTGTCCATTTGTCAGTCCAAAATTTTATTGATTTACCATCCCCAACTTGCCATATGAGACCTTCCTCAAAAAGGGGTTTTAGCTTAATCATATTTCTCCATTGCCAAGATGAATTAGGTTTTATTTTGTAAGAAAAAAGGGTGTCATTACGTAGGTATTTTTCCGACACTATTCTAACCCATATGTTATATGGTTCTGAAATGATTTTCCATAAAAGTTTCATTTGTAAAGCTTTGTTCATGTGTTCCGCTTTCCGAATGCCAAGCCCTCCATGTGATTTAGGTTTCTGCTTTATAATATATTAGGGTAAATATAACTAATAAATGTAAGATTCTATAAAATGAAGAAGCTGTTGGAGTCAAAGTAAATTTAATTTGGAGAATATGACTTTTGACTCTTTATTTTGGAGAAAATTATAGAGAAATTGTTGGAGATACCCTAACAACCTAAACAAGATAAGACATAATTAGAGCTGTCAAAAGCTGACCCGACCCGAAAAACCGACCCGAACCGCCCGAAAATTTTAGGGTCAAGACCCGAAAATTTGAACCCAAAACCCAAAATAAACCGAACCCGATAGACCTGAAACCCGTTGGGTTGACCCGATTTGTTATATTTTTTGAATATATATAATATATTTTGAAAATTATAATATATTTTATTATTAAAATATATAAAAATAATATATTATTATTAATTATCATTTTTAAAACACGGAAACTTTATACACACGAGTTTTTTTGTTTTCGCACAACACATATCCTGAACGAGCGCTCATCCGAAAAGAGCGCTCTTTTGAATAGAGCAAAAATCCTACAAGAGTGGAACCAAGCCCAAAAAATTGGCCCATTTTCGGCCTTAATGGGCCACTCTGGCAGAAGGAGCGCTCATTTCAAACGAGCGCTCGTTTAGGATGAGCTCTCACCTAGGTTAAAAGCATGGAGCGCTCGTCCGCCTCTTCGTCTTCCATCGTTAAACCCCAACCCAAATCTCCGTCTTCCAGATCTCGAAATCCGGCATCCTTCCTCCTCGATTTCTGTCCAGATCTAACCCAATTGTGCATCAACTTCCCAAATTTGGCTTCAATGGAAGCCATTGTTGACGGCCAAAATCCGGACCCATCAGATCTGAACTTAGGGACGGAGGCAACGAATTCGGCGGAGCTAGGGATGGAGGCGACGAATTCGGCGGGGCCAGGGACGGAGGCGACGAATTCGGCGGGGACGGAGGCGGGGATACCGGTGACGTCCCAGGTAGTAGGGAGGAGCGGTGTTCGGACCTCCGAGCAAGCTGCTGCAAATCCCGCCATGGCAGCCATTGTTGAGGGCCAAAATCCGGTCCGGTCTCCCATCCAAACAAGATCGAGATACCAAGTGGTACGTATTTAATTTTTAATTATTTTTTAAATTAGATTATTATTTAATTTCCTAAATTATAATATTGAATATCATATTATCTTGTATTTATGATTAATTTTGTTCATGATTAATTTTGAGTTATTATTATTTAGATTATTATTTAAGTTATTATTTGTTCATGATTAATTTTGAACACCATTGATTACAATTGTTTGCATATTCACATTGGACTATTTAGGACTTTACAATTTAATACTTTTGAAATATATAGAAGAATTCCGATAGAAAAATTCTAAATAGATAGGAAACAAAAATGTTCAAATTTGAAATTGGTATAATTAAGATAACAATAAACAATTATATATAAATAAACAATTATATATTTCTAAATCTGAAATAGTTACGGGCAGTCTTAACATAAAGTTAATTTAGTCATTTATTTTTAGTATGTATGGATTTTTTATATAACTTTTCTATTCATAAATAAATTATCACTTTTTCTAATTACATACAATTTCTTATGTAATCTAACACCAAATCTTCTTAATAAAATATGATTTGTAACAACACTATTAATGAACATATTCTTCATTTATTCGCACATATTCAACAATATATTAAATCCAGTGTTTGATCATACCAAATCCCGTTGACCTACTAATTTATGGATTGAGTTTCAACTATAAAATCTTCGGTTGATTCGAATTGGTTTATCGAACTAAGTTGAATTTTGACTGCTGTAATATAAAATATATTTGTATATACAATTGTTAGGTTAATTTTACCCTATTAACTTTTTGCTATTTAAATTATAATATATATATATATATATCGTATATAAATCCATATCATCATTTTTATTTTAAAATTTCCCGGGCAAGGTCCGAGGTATAGCTAGTTTATACTGAAAATCAATTGTAATTTAAATTGAATATTATGAAATCAAATTTGAATTGAATTTCGACAAGTAAAAAAACTCGAATACGAACTAATATATAAACAATAGAAGAAATACAATAAAAAAGTTAGACTGAAGAGAAAAGGAAAAGAATTGAATATTTTAAAAAACCGAATTCAGTTTTGACAAGTGCAAGAACAAAATTTCAACTTACATATATGAAATTCAAATAACATAATATGACATACGAAAATTTATTTAAGGAGTTGCACACGAGCCTTAGTACTATATTGAGGAGGAGGAAGAAGAGGAAGAAGCAGCCATTGGCAGCGGCGGTTGCACATGCTTTACTAGCATCAGCTCGAGCGTTAGATATGCATCAGCCGGATACCGAGTTGACTGATGGGATGGAGCGAGATATTGACCCATCCACCACGACAGATGTTGAGTTTGACGATAAGGTTCATGAGGATGGAGATGATCCGATTGATGAGGGGTGAGATTGGACCAGACGCTCCCATGTGTACAGTGGAGGATCTATCTGTAGACGAAACAACTCCGAAACCAACTCCCATCGGAGGGTGTGGTACTGGCTCTCTCCCCTCCCTAATACCGCCGAAAGGGTCCGATACCCACAATGACCATCCGGCGACACATCTTCAACTCTCTCGATATACGGAAACATGAAAAAGTCCACGTTTCTGACACCGAAGTTCACGCCCCGCCAAATAATGGGTTGCGTAGGAGCCTGCGTGGTCGTCGATGTGCGAGGGGCAGTGGGTGCATGCGTCGATGTGCGAGGGGCAGTGGGCACATGCGTCGATGTGTGAGGGGTAGTGGGCACAGGTGTGGATTTTTTACGGTTCATGGAACCCTTCGGCCTTCCACGTCTTCGAGGTGGCGGGGCGGTTTGGGGCGCGCTCTCGTTGTCTTTGTCCGCCCGTCGTTGTTGCTCCTTGTCATACTCCACCATCCTATGCTCAAGCAGGGTCTTATCGCTCTTGTTTGAGTACTTGGTCGATTCAGTTGGCCTCAATTGCCTCGGTGCGTCTGGCGGCTCAATCAAATTAGACTCTTCAGGTGTCTCTGTGTCAACAAACAACTCTATGAGTTGGTCTCGCTGATCTCTCGGCATGTCACCACTCCTCTTTTTTGCCACCATTTGGTTCCATCTGATGTCTTGATACATAAGGGTACACATTCATCTTGAAGCAGATTGTGATCTTCAACTCCTTTCCAAACCAACGTTCCCATAACTTATTTATCTCGCTAGGCAAGATCGGCCTTTTGGAGATTATAGCCTCACCAATTCTATGCGGACACGGAAGACCTTCAAAAATATGAAAACAAAAAACAATATGACATGACAGGCCTAGCATAAACATTATGATATAATATGTATAGTGAATTCGGATAGAAAAATTACCTTGACAGTCTCGCCAAAAATAATCAACACATTCCTCATCAAGGTCGCCCCTTGCCATGGCCTTGACCAATTCATATAACATTTTTAACAACTTGTCTAGGCATTGTAGTGACACTTTGTGAAATAGGGGCTCAAACAACTCTCTAATTTCATCGGACAAGCCACAATGCATGGCGGTTGGAATACTTATGCGCGACCTCTCAATATTTGCCCTCAAAATCTCAATCTGACATGTCAGTTGGTGGTGGATCCTGAGTATCACCGTGTTGAAGCCTCCTCGAGTGGATGCCAAAATATTCTTCAATACACTGTGCATACCCTCAACCCTGAAACAAGCATATGAATTAAAAAGATGAATTAAAAGATGATGAATAACTAGTTGGATAATATGAATTTACCTATTTGTGGTTCTTGTTTGGAAGTGATGAGTAGTATCGGTCCAAGCACGTACTATATTCCTCTTGTGTGGAGTAAGCCATACCTTTTCAAGGTATTTAATGAGAGTTGGCCGCCAATTTACCTTCAACGCTTGGAGTCTCTCTTCAAACATTTCTTCCGTGGTGGACGAAAACAAAGCCCAACATTTGTTTGCAAATCCTTGGGCCAATCCCTTGGGGTTATCATAGTTTGCAAACACCTTCAATCCGTACGCCACAATGTTGTGTCTAAAATGAACCCAACACAACAAATGAGTCACTTCATCTCCGAAAACCAATTTAATGCCGTTGATGAGAGCCTTGTCCCTGTCCGTCACTATCGCATTAGGCTTTACTCCAAGTTCCTCGTACAAATTCTTCAATTGACGTAACACTCAACTATAACTCCTTGTCTCTTCATTTGACATAAATGCGAAACCGATGTTGAATGTATTTCCGGTGCAAGTAAAACCCACCATCTTTAACAAAGGCATGTCGTACCTGTCAACAATTGTATGAAAATCTCACCGACATTAAGTATAAATGATATAATAATGTATAAAATGAACTCAAATTATTACTCAAGCTTACCTATTGGTCTTGTAAGTGGTGTCCATAATGATGACATATGGAAACATCTTCATCAATTGCAATGATGTCGGGTGCACAAAAAATATGATATCGACCTCATTTGAATTCCCTCGATGCTTGGGATGCACTCTATACTTGTGGACATTCAAAAACTTAAGCGACCACTGTGTTACTGTCATTTCTCCACATTCCTGCAGTAATAACTTATCCCTCACATTGTAGATGTGTCGAATTGAGGTCACATTACCCGAATATCGCTCCCTCAACTCAGCAAGTATAGTCCTAGGGGGGCGAACATGATCAACCTTTCAATAACCATCTGTTTTTGCTCCCTTGTTAATCGACCCGCATATGGATGGCCATGCAAGCTACTTGGAAGATCATGGTTGTGCAATCCGCATTTGACCATTAAGGCCCATTGACCAGTTGACTTACTTCGAACTCCAAGCAACTCAAACGGGCATCCACAATTCTTTGTTGGAGTTCTGGTAAGTGGTTGATAGATACTCCTATGCTCTACTCCAGGCAATATCCTCTTTCCGGATCTATACTTACCGGCTTGATCACATGTTAGTTTGACTATACTTTTATTTGATGTCTTTATGACCAACACGAAGTTTTTTTCCCGACCAAGCTCCCTAGCCCAGTCAAGCATGTCTTGTCGATCATCCCACACATGCTCGTTATAAAAAGCAATTGAGAAATCTATCCCAGTGACCTATACATAAATTGATTAATCTTAATACAACAATTATGACCACAATATTACTTGATTATTTTTCCATACAACATTCCAAAAATATCTACTTACATTAAAATATAATATCGACATTTAATAATACCAATAAGTAAACTATCAACTTAATATCATTTTTTCAATAAGCACAATACAATAGTTTCATTATTTTTCGATTAAAATTACTTTATCTATTTATATTCAATAATAATAAAGTTATTATTAGTCAAATTTCTACTTAAATATAACAATAACTACAATTAAGTTCAAGATAACTGTGTAATGTGCTACATAAAAGTGTAATACAACATACCTCGTCCGCTTCGGTACTTGAATCAGATTCGTATTCTCCGTCTTCTCCTTCCGACGACGTTGAAGACACCCACTCTTCAGACGATGACATTTTGTAATGATTTTAGATGGATAGAGAATGAGATGGAAATTTTAGAGATGTGTATATATAGGCAAAAATTGAGCCGTTTAAAAAATAGTCGTTGCACCAACGACTATTTTTTTAAAAAAATAGCCGTTGCACTAGCACTTCAGAAGGAAGAGCGCTTCAACAGGAAGAGCGCTCGTTCAGGACGAGCGCTCTTCCTTCTGAAGTGTTGTGCGCTTACTAATAAACCCGTGTGCATATTTCATCAGCCTTTTTAAATAGCATAATATTTCAATAATTGTAAAAAAATTCGATTTTCTTGACCTGTTAGACTGACCCGACCCAATTTGACCGATAACCCGTTACGACCCGAACCGGACACAATCCGAACTCGAAATAACCGGACCCGAACCAGACCTGACGTGACCTTTTTGACAGCTCTAGACATAATCATATAATTATTATTATCATTAACAACATCCCATAAATAGTTTGGGAAAAGCAAGTCGAGTCCGAACCACAAATCGGAGGATCCGACTTGAATCTTCGAGAAGACTGGGACAGGATCTGCCGATCTGGGCTTGGGAGTGGACCGTGGAGGAAGCCTTCCTTACTTTGTACGCCAGGCACAGATAAAGCCTTTTGAGATTGGGAATTGTTTGATTGTTTCAATCAAAAGCGACGAAATTCAACCCGAGGAAGATGAGATCCAACATCGTTTCCGAGGTAAACCTCAAGTTTTATCGATTTTTTTTCAGCGCCTTTTTTAAGCATTTCGATCTCGCTCTGCTATGTTCATCAAATTCTACCCGGTTCAGCGTTCTAGTGCTCGACTGCAACCTCCTTGAATTTTCATTTCTTTAGGTTTCTCCATTCTTGTGGCGATAAATCAGTTAGATTGTAGCATAAGTAAGGTGTTCGTAGCAATTAGTGACTGATCCGACATTTGCATTTGGGCAATTAGGGCAGGCTGAGAACGAGGAGTTGCAGAGAATTAGTTTTATTTGGTAATCTAGGGATTCTCTATCCAGTTTTGTTGTGATTGGCATTAATGTTTGATTCATTGATTGCAATCAAATGCAGATAAAACTGATAGGAAGTCCAAAAATAATTATAAGTTTCCCTACTCAACTTCACCTTTTGTCTCGTTGGGTTATTGAACATACTAAGACAATAGATCAAATTCAAGTCTTTAAAAACTATTTATATGTCATAATAGGCTATGAGTTGTACAAGTTTGGTGTTGATTTGACGTTTCTGGTATGCAGGCTGGTCTGCAAACTAGAGTGCACCAGTGGTGGGAAGGCATCCCATTTGTGACATCTGCTGTGGTGATTGTCTGTTCCATCATTTATTTAGTTTGCCTCTTATTTGGCTATGACTTGTTTGAAGAAATATGCTTTCTGCCCTCAGCAATTGTGTCATATTTCCAAGGTATGTCTTCTGAAAATAACTTTCTTTTTGTGTCATTAGAAAGCTGCATCTGAATGGCTACGTTCTTTGTGAATTTGTTTCTGAGGTACTTGCATTTTCTTGGTTTTTGTGCAGTCTACCGGTTTTATACATCCATTTTCTTTCATGGTTCGTTGCTGCATGTCATGTTCAACATGTTGGCTTTGGTTCCATTGGGGTCAGAGTTGGAGAGAATCATGGGTTCTGTCCGCTTGCTGTACATGATAATTTTGTTGGCGACATCCAATGCTATTTTCAATATGGTTATTGCATTGGTATCAGCACATAACCCTATATACCAATACCCATTCTTCATGAATGAGTGTGCAATAGGCTTCTCAGGAGTGCTTTTCTCCATGATTGTAATGGAGACTAGTTTGAGTGGTGTCCAATCTCGAAGGTTAGTTTATCTATTTTACAGTTATTACTGTTAGTATAGATTTGTATTTCTTCGATTTATGATTGAACTTTGCTTATATATTGTGTTTCTGCAGTGTATTCGGACTCTTTAATGTGCCAGCTAAATGGTGAGCACGCTTTTCACCTGATTTTGGCCTTTTTTAAAAAAAATAAATTCTGCCTGATTATACCTTGTGTCAGGATTGCTTCGTGATATCTTTCTGAAATATTTATTTTAGGTATGTATGGATCTTGCTGGTTGTCTTCCAGCTTCTGATGACTAATGTGTCATTTCTTGGTCACCTGTGTGGCATCTTATCTGGGTTTGCTTGTACGTGCTCCAGAATAAATATTTTTTGTGATATTTTTTGTTGATTCTAGTTTTACTTTAATCCAATGCCTAGATGAATTAAATTACCCGTGATGATGCTTCATTGTTATTTGCAGATACGTATGGGCTGTTTAACATTTTAATACCCGGAGCAAACTTCTTTTCTGCTATTGAGAATGCATCCTGGCTTGTAAGTATGGTTTGGACTTCTGTAACACATACTTTTTTCTGCTGTTAACAATTAACATGCTTGGGTGCTATGACCATTCTTATTTGCTCAATCAACTGTTTTCCATGTATTCATATAAGGTTTAGAATGGTGATGGTGAGTGGTGATTGAAATTATTTAATGAGTGAAAATATAATCAGTTTCAATTGTATATGACAAGTATGGGTTGCTTTTGAATCTGAAGCTAGAAGAAGGGCATATAAGTTCACATGTCTTTTGTTGCAGAAATTCTTTTTGACCTTTCAGTCTCACATTATCTATTATTAATGAATTTGTATACTGCATAGGAACTGTTTATGTGGCCACAATGTTATTACTTACCCAATCCAATGTTGAGATTCAAGATGTTGACTTAGTCCTCATGTTTGTATATTTTTTTCCTGAAACTGATGTGGCAACACTTTTTTTGTTATTTTCTCTGAGCTCTTAGTCAACATGTGTGAGGCGACCTAAATTTATCTTATGCTCTGGGGGCAGTCCGTCAGGTTACATTCCTACATATGCTGGTCAAAATACCACATCCAGGTAAAATCTTTGACCAACTGTTGTTTTTCCCATGTAAGAACCTGAGTTTCATGCTCTCTCTCTTCTCGTACTTTCAGTGGGGTGACCGCTGGAAATGTTTGGAATCATCTTTCTTCATGGATGCCACAAAGGGAAGCCTCTCCTCAGGTAGGAATCATGCAAGTAATTACTAATTAGAAGGTATAGTATTCCCTCTAGTGTGGCATATTAACCTTCTATAACCCTTGATTTGTAGTCAGCTGAAGATAGAAGGTTTCCTGGTCGTGGGAGGACCCTTGCATCAAATAGAAGCGACACTGTTCCTACTGTACCTTCTGATTCAAGCCTACAGGCCAGGCTTTTGGACGACAATGGAGCAGACCCTCCTACTGATGCCACTGCTCTTAATGTTGAAAATAGAAGGTTCTAAAATAACTCCATAGGCATATTTCTGAAGTTTTGAGTTTTCTCCTGCATGAGTTTCTTGTTTCTTCTGCAGAGGACAATGTGCTGACTGTAATTCAGTCTTTGATTTCCAGCTTAAGTTAAATATCATATCCATGCCATATTTGTAATTAAATTTTATCGTTGTGAATTTGTGGGCCTGAGTAATAATATTCATGCCATATTTGTGATTGAAGTTTATTGCTGTGAATTTGTGGGCATTAGTAATATTTCAATGTTAAGATTGTATATGTTGAATTTTGTTTTTGTAAAAGTCCTCCTTTGACGCAGCTAGTCATGATCTTTCTGTCACATAATACAAAAAGTTACTGTGAATTGTTGCACCATCATCTTTCAACATATAGTCATGCTTGCCTTTTGATTCCAGGCAGTCAACAGTAAACAATGATGCGGAGCATACCGGAGTTCATCCACCAAATAAGGTTTTTTTTTGTGGAAAAGATGAGACCAAATGTCATAGATTAATCCAGTTCCTATATATGACTCTTCATTATCTGCGTGGTGCAGGATTCAGTTGCTTCTAGTGAAGACATTCAAAAACTTGTTGCAATGGGTTTTGATAAGGTAAACCGAACCTAACTTCGCTAATATGGAAAAAAGGTCAAGAAATAAAAAAGGACTTAAACTGGAAACATTATGCTTCATTTATCACGTAATCTTTCCTTATTGATACAATAATGGGTACTCTGTCTTTGAGTTGGATCTGTCTTACAATTTTATTCCATCAAAATGCCTAAAATGTATTTGTGATTTTTTTTTCAGACACAAGTCGAAGTTGCACTGGCTGCTGCTGATGGGGATCTGGATGTAGCAGTAGAGATCCTTATGAGCCAACAAGTATGAAACTGAAGTAAACTTTACCAACATGCACGTCTAGTTTTCTACTACGCTCTTTAATGCTGCTCTATCGAAACTTTGGCAGGCCTGAACTCAATTGTTGAAGGACCTATCCATCAATCCTGACTCCTGATACAATACTAAACCCGATGTGTTCAAATTGTCTGTGAATGAGATCCAGTGAGTGAGTGAACAGCATGAAAGCAAGAGTGAACTAGTTAGTACAGTTGACAATGGTTTGTAACATGTTTTACAGAAATCAAACACATTGGAAACATATGTTTGCTGTGATTCTACACACTTGCTTATTCACTGACAATTTACTGAAGTTGTGTTCTTCGAATGTTTCTAGTCTCAAGCCTCGACCCAAAAAACTTGATACAATTGCCAATTTATTATTATTTGGGTATTTGAATACTTCAAAAAAGAAATAATTTGGCCATGACCAAAAGAGGGAGGGCCCTAGTACACGGATATATTGGTATATGCACATTGTTAGAATTTCTAAGAGGATTTACTTGCAAAATTACCAGCATGTTTTTCTACCAAAAAAAATTACCAGCATGTTTTGATCAGGAAAAAGAGAAGTCCAATCCGAGTCTAGGAAAGCCAAGTTATTTTTTGAAATGCATAGTGGCTCAATTTGATCGGCTGGAAAATTAAGCTATCCTTTCTTCCATATTCCTGGGTCGATCAGAAGGTAATTTTACGCTCAAAGACGTGCTTTCTGCCAAGCCAAACACAAGGAAATATTAAGCGTATAGTTAGATGTGAACGCTTGAAGGCAAAGTTGTAGTATAAAAGTTTCTTGCGCAAATACTTGCCATCAAAACAAGAGCTCCAACCCACTTAGAATCTGTTTCATAAAAAACGCAACAAATCCAGATTCCAATTCAAAAGGCATGGCATCTCAGCCAGGTAAGCCAGTACGTCAAGATCTGTAAATAATCTTCAGTTGAATCGACAAACGAGTAGGGAAACAAAATTGGATATACTTTAAAGATCAAAAACACATTTGCTGGTTTAACATTTTTCCTATATGACAATAGATAAATCGCCAATAAATTATCCAAGTCCCCCACTTCCAACGTGTTTCACAAACCAATAAACTGCGGTTTCTAGCTCTTCATCTTGTCAGTTGAAGCCTCGGTTTGATGGGTAACTTTTCTTAGCACAAGATACGCTGTAAAGGGTTCACTGTCTACCGTCACAGTACATCCGTATCACAGCATCAGCACCAGCAGTGAACAGCCAAGGTTGCGTTGGATGGAACTTGCAATCTAGGATCCCTGCAATATCAATCATAAGATTAATTATTTTAGATAAGGCATCAAGCATATGATACGGATTTGCAACAGATATTCTTATTCTTATGAATAATATTAGCATTCACTTGTTGCAGGAGATTAGTTTACAAGAAGAAAAGAGGATAAATGGGGTTTTGCTATCATAACCCCAGATCATCAATGATGACAAAAAGCAATGAGGAAACTAAATTAACTGACCTCTTCCATTTGAGCTGGAATGCCCACGGAGAATTTTCAATGGGACAAGAAGAGGATTCTGGTTGAGATCTTGATACACCATTCCATGGAAAACATATGCTGTGCAATCATCAGAGCATGATGCAAACAATGGATAGGACTGATGGAAAGCCACCCTTGTAATATCCTTCGGGTGGCACCTGAGGATATGGGAAAAGGCAATCATCATTATTAAATCCCAGAGGGAGACATGAAATCAAATTTGCATATTGACGCCATAAAAAAAAATTACACGATTTAAGGGAAGTGAGAAAATCGCAGCTGCTCGGGAAATATAGATATAGGTATGCCCAACCTCTTTTTACAAATAGAAAAATTCCATAAACTGATGCATTAATTATAAAGGTACTTGCATATGTACAAGTTTAAGACTTTCAGTTGATTGGACATTGTTTTGTCATTGTAAGGTAGCCCTGTTCATACCAATTAGAGGAAACCTAGATTAGATGTAGGTAGTCTGTAAAGTGGGCAAGGATCCATTTCTCTACTATCCAAAATTCCCAATCCCTCATTCTCACATCCCCTCATGAGACAGATAGATTGTCAAAGGCATCAGGTCAACATAAAACTGCTATATAGGTGTTGCATGTTAAAAACATAAGCCAAAATCAGATAGAAACATTATGAAGTTGTTAGTCACAAAACTATTTCATTGAATTGAAAATCATGGTAATCTAGCTACATACTTGAGGACTTTGTAAGGTCGAGATGAAAGATCCATGTCAAACCAACACATTTTTCCTTCTCGGCTTCCAACAATGATATTATCACCTGGGAAAAACAAGATGATTTTATATATAAGAGATATTAGTATATTTACAATAAAGAATAATAATCAATGGTAGCATCTCATACTGAGGCAAGAAATTACCTCCAGGGTGGACTGCTATGGATGAGATTTGACGAAGTCCAGTCTCAAGCTTCTTAACGAATGTATTTTTTGCCAAATCATAAACACGGATGTTCTTTTTAGTTGCAACAAGAAAGAAAGAACGTGTAGGATGAAAAGTTGAAGATACTGGAATCCCATGAAGCTTTGCGAAGAATTTTCCTTGTGTGACCTTCTTTGACAGTTGATGCAAAAGCACAGATGATCTAGATTCACGTAGAAAATGGGTCAAGGACAATTAACTGTAGATTGACCTTTTCGTGATCCATTTCTAATTACCTGTGGCCCCAATTACATCAAAAAGTATAATGAATAACATAAGCACAAAGTGATGCGACATTATGTTACACTAGATATAGGTCTACAATATTCATCATATAAGAACTTAGATTTATTTAGAATTAAAGAAAAGTACGACACAGTGTAAGAACAAAATGGCTGAGAGTACACAAAAGAGAAAGGATATCAGCTGGTGTGACCGTAGAGAAATAGTCTCCTCTCCGATGCCATTCTATAGAAGACACAGTCTGCCAAATCCAGTCAAATAAGAGTTACCAGTAAAATCTTGACATAAAGCTAAGGTTCAGAAGGAAGACATAAAAAACAACATATAAAAGACATCCAAGGGAAAAGGAGACTAACTATACCTTAGAGTGACTCAACTTCACACCACCATGCTTGTCATCTTGAAGCCAGTTGACAACCGATGCTGCATTTTGTAATAATAAATATGGTCAATAAAGGAAATCAGTTGAATAAATTTCATATCTTAGGAGTTTACTTTATTCATAAAGATACACAACTAACCAGTGTCATCTGACGGTGCTTCAACGTGCAGAAGTTCAGTAATCTTGCTTCTATGTTCCGCATTTCCCCGTCCAGTATCTAAAATGAAAACATCTGATCCCCTGCATTGTATTGATATCAAGCATTTGAATCTCCATGATGTAAAAAGTGAATTTAATAAACAACTTTGCAGAAACCTACACAGCAACTGCCAAAACTGGTAGCTCCTTCGATGGATTCCATGCTACATGCTGGACAGCTTCACCCATATCCCAAACACGAGTACATCTACAATCGCTGATGCTCCAGATCCGCACAGTCCCATCAGTCGAACCTTAGAAAAGTTACAAGTACCAGTTAGTTTAGAGTGGGCAGAAGGATCATATAAATTGGAAACAGCATGCGGACAGAAACCCAAACCTGAAGCAATCCATTGGGCAGAAGGATCAACTGAAATGGAAACAACAGCTCCCTTGTGACCCTTGAACTCAAGAGCACATGAAACAGGGTATGGTTTGAAATCCTTAGGGTTTGGCAACTTGGGTTTCAGGGCATCAGGATCAATATTAAGCTGCAACCAAAAGAGTTTGTGTTATATATTGAAAAAATAAAGTTAGATCTATGAATTAAAGGCAATTAAGGGTTCGATAAGTTATTCTTGTACACAAGTGCTCAAAACTTACTCTCTTTCTACGAACTCTAGGACACATGTATATATCTAGACAGCGCTCCATAGCTTCCTTGACAGCATTCTCATAGGCTGGGACACTTCTCAAGGAAGTAAACCTAATCAAAGATAAAACAGCAGGTTGGCAGACAGATGGCGCATAAGGTTACACTCTTGGCAAGGATAGTTTTATATGTTAGCATATATGAGATGACATATAAGGTCGCACTATAACCTCTTTGGTATAAACTTTGGACGATCTTCATCATCCATCATCTGGTAAGCATTTATTTCTTCCTGTGTTGGAATATACTCCAAAGATGGGTTGACAGATTCCTCATGACCTGCAATGTAGGGAAAACACTATTAAGCAAAAAGATAAAATATATGCTACAAAAGGAACAGGAAATATGTTTATACCAGGAGCTTTAGACTTTGGTGGAGGAATATAAGCTAATCCTCTAGTCTTTTCAGATGTTCCAGAATCATCACCCCACAAGTGATAGAACTTTGGTTCTTCCTCAGGCTTATCAAACTTTATTCTTCCCTCTCGGATAGCTCTGACCAACCGAATAATCTGAGGATCACATGACCAAAAAGTTGTAGGATTAATGCAACAGCCAAAAGATACAGGATTATTATTGCAGCCAAAACCACTAAAGCTAAAATTGACTTTAGGTAGCAGCTTGGAACGACCATAAGTGACATATATATCCACTCTGGCATCAACATGAAACAAAAAATATATTATAGCATACATTTAATGGATTAAAAAGATCCAGATATTGACCTTTTTACTCTCCCATTTTGAAGGAATGAAGCGCCTTTTAGGTTCTGGTGCATTTGACAGAGGATGAATGGCATCATCCCATTTAAACCAATCAACATAAGGCTGCAAGGAACATGTTAAGATACCTTGTTAGTATCAAAGACACCTGCAGACAGCCTAAAACTGCTGAGAGAAAAAAACTTTAATCGATATGTACCTCATATGGATCAAAGTCAGGATGCGGAGCCTTTCCTTCAAGTAATCGATGAATTAGCTTGGTTTCCTGTTTTGTAAGTTCCACTTCCTCATCATTGTACTCATCAAAAATTTTCCGCCTAAATATTAACAGAATTGATGAATTTCAATCTTACATTAATTTCACATGCACAGTCAGGTGCAAAAATACATATGTTTAAGAATCATCTATAATGCAGCCACAGATTTAAAAAAAGGATGGAGGTCGACTAAGATGGCAAGTTAAGATACATTATCAAACTATGGTTGGAAGCAAACTGGCCAAGCTTATTGTTTTAAATCACCTAAAATCTGGACAGAACTCAAAAAGAGTTAACAAGAATCATATAGCTTGAGCATGAACAAAATCATGATATGTATAGCCTGCCAAGAGCCACAAGTAATTGTTTCTTCTATGATCAAGGATAAGAAAACAACAAATCCTCCAAGGCCTTCAATTGCTTGTTTACAATACTATTTACTTTCCTCAGAGAAACATCTGATTGTGCTTATTATTCCATGGATCACCTAAAATATGTTACATACTACATGTGGCAGGCTGATAAATAATCCACTATGAATTAGGAGATTCTAAAGATAGAAAAGATGTATAAATATGTGACCTAACAAGATTGATGTACAATTATGTGACAAGACAAGACTAATATATGTGTTGAAAACGCACCAATCCTTCGAGTCATCAGCACTTGCTAGGAACTTTTCTAGCTTATCAAGCCTCTCTTTCTTTTTTATCTTCTTCCCTGTGATGTCATACCCAATGTGTTCCTCCTCCCTGTACCACTCCAAGGGAACATCACCAACCGTATTGCGAGGGGCAACCTTTATAACAAATAATCAAGTACTTGAATCAAATACTATAGTATCCAAAAAATAATACAACGATTTCAAACATACACATAGCTATCTAGATTTTCACCTCATCTTCGGAAGAATCACTCTCGTCAACAGCTTGGGGTCCCTCATCACTTGCAGTTCCAGCACCGTTATCGCTCACATGAGCATTTGCTAACAAAGATTTCAAGAGAATTGATCAATAAGTATACAAAATTGCTTTGCACAAATTTCAACCTTAATTGTTATTTTATTTCTCAAGATAGTGATCAGAAACCTATCTAGGCCTCTACTACTACCCAATAACATCTTTCTTCTTATCCTATCATGTAATGCAAATAATCAAAAGACAGCGCACTGCACACAAGAAGTTGCAAATTTAAGGCATGATGTGAAATTAAAAGATAAGCTACAAACAGATTCCATGGAAACGGAAATTACCATGTACCTCGTCTTCAGAGGATTCAGCTCCATTCAGTTCTAGTTTGCTCAGGTGAATTTCTTCATCTGAATACTCCTGTAACAAAACCCCCACATCATGCAACTAGCAGAACAATTCGGAATAACAACTGGACAATAAAAAAAAAACATTTTCCAACGTTCAAACATATTAAAAAAAAATCAAACTTGGCATTTATTACAATTCCCAACCTTAATCTACTCCAATCAAAACCAGACAATAAATTACAGAAAAATCAAAATCCTCCGTACCTCTAGCAATAGAAAGGAATCCCTCAACCAAGAAGAAACTAACGGAAAGCCAATACTATAAAGCTTAACAGCTCAACGTCCACATTTTTACACGAACAAAATGGAAGCAGTGCAAATATAGCTAAATTGAAAAAATTAAAAATTAAGTAGGTTGCCTACAGATTGCTGGGGCAATGCTTGAGCATCACGTTGCGATCTCTTCAGCTTACGCTCTCTCTTCTTCTCCTTCACCCCCGCCACTTTGCTCTCTTTATTATCCTTCTCCTCCTTCTTACTCACCTTCTTCTTCTCCTTCTCATTCTTCACTTCCTCAGGAGGAGCGACACGACCTTCCCTTCTTCCCATGGCAAAATGTGTCCTTGAACTTTGAACAAAGGGATGGCAACGGGCGAGAGAGGAGGAAGAGTTTGGTTAGGGTTTAAGAAAGGGGGATTGAAAATACGGAAGTTGGGGGGAAGCCTGATGTGGCGGGGTATTTACGGTTTAAAGGCCCACTATGAAAGTATTGGGCTCTTCTTGGATAATGTAAAAGCAACAGATACAGCCCGAATTTCTGACATAGGCCCTGATGACCCAATAACGCTAAACAATTGTATTTATTGAAATAATTTTTATAAGAAGTAAAGTTCTCCCTCTTATTATTAATAAAGGCTATTTATTTAGAAAGTGTTTGACAACAACAACGGACACAGCACAACTCCCCAAAGTAACTTATGCGACCTTATTCACACCCAAGTTAATGATTGGAAAAATATTGACAAGTCCAATGACACTTGCCATCGCCCTAGAGAACATATTCCTAAAATTGGGAGAAAGAAGGCAAAATGAGAAAAACTCAAGCAAAATAACATTAAACTTAATTTTGATGGTGTAGTTAGCTCTGATGGTGTTGCCTCCTTTGGTTTTATCCTTCGAGACCACGCTGGCTCACCCATCCATTGTCGACAAAAGACTGATAGGTCGATAGTCTGTTATGATTTACGAGGCCATCGCCCTGCGACAATAAATTCTCGAGGCCACCCACCATGACATTTCCCATATCCAGATCGAGGGCGATAGTTTGCAACTGGTCAATGTCGTGCTTGGCGACTGGCGTTGTCCGTGGGAGATTGAGCTGATCCAGTCTGACATCCATTGTTTGCTCGCCCGTTTTTAGAGTTGGAGTGTGCCTCACATTTTCTGAGAGTGCAATTCTATGGCGGACTACATTGTTGGATGATTTCGTCGTGTCTCCTCTATTCCACTCGCAGTTGATTAGGGTCTTAGGAACCTCATCCGTCAGGATGCCCTAGGGAGGTCTCGTGTTTGTTAGGTGACCCCCCTAATCACTTTCTTCATCAATAAATAAATAAATGCTATTTATTTGTATTAATTAAAAAAATTTATTTGGGTATAGAGATGGTGAGGATGGGCGCTTATGTGAGAAATGAGAAAGAACAAGAGTCATTAAATGGAGAGAAATCAAGGGTGTTAACCATTTCACTTGAAAAAAGAGAAAAATACACCACGGTTGAATTTCTGGTGAATTATTCGCGTATTTAAAAAAAAAGATATAGGGAGCGTGCACGAATTGTTCATCAAAATGGTGTTTGTGTGCATCATTATTGTTTGTTTGTGCACCGCATAAAAATGGTCTAATGTGCATCAAAACTATGATTTTGTGAGTCAAAATTCATTGTTTGTGCATCAAGACTGATTGTTTGTGCATAAAAAATGGTCGAACGTGCATCAAAATTGGGTGCATTAATATATGTTTGTGTATCATCATATTTAGTCGTATGTGAGTCAAAACTAATTGTTTTATATGCATCAAAAGGAGTCACTTATGCGTCAAAACAACTAAAAAGTGCATCTTGTTTATGAGCGTATAAAAACCGGTTGAGTGTGCATCAAAAAATAAAGAAATTCAAAATTGATGCACAATGTGCATCAAAAAAATAATGCACAAGTTAGTAGTTTTGATGCACATACAAGGCGAAATCAATGTACAAAAGTTTGTCTTACTTATACATGTGCGTCAAAACTAATTGTTTGTGCATCAAAGCAACACAAAAGTGCATCTTATTTTATGTGTGCATCGAAACTAATTATACGTGCATCAAAAACTAGATAAATATTGTATTCATACACATAAATAAGGTTAAAAAATAAAAATAAAAAATAAAAAGGTTCGAAATCGATGAATAATTTGCATCAAAAACTCAATGCACAAACAATTAGTTTTGATGCACAATTGGTGAGTATTGATGCACAAATTGTGCACGTCCCTCAAAAACGGATTATTAAAAAAAACGATAATAATACAAGAAAAATTCATTTGTGCCTTTTTTTATCCCTTTTAATGAAAGTTTAATCAGGGACGTTAATTTTTTTAGAGGAAACGATCGAAATTTATTCTTATTTCTCACATGAGTGCCCATTCTCACATAATATTTTCTCCTTTTTATTGGACCTACAACCTGATTTATCTATTATTTCGGTTAGGCCTACAACTTAATTTAGTTATTAGGTCACATAATAAGCCTCAAATTAAGCAACCAAATTTAAAACAATATACTACACCTTCTAAATTAAAATGCAAACAATTTACTTTTGACAACTACATATATGATAAAATCGTTTATATATATTCATTTGTTATATTTTTCATAAATAGTTAATTAAGGGTTAATAAGT
The DNA here is from genome assembly GCA_964016875.1 of Fallopia convolvulus. Classification (NCBI taxonomy): domain Eukaryota; kingdom Viridiplantae; phylum Streptophyta; class Magnoliopsida; order Caryophyllales; family Polygonaceae; genus Fallopia; species Fallopia convolvulus. The sequence continues at coordinate 33,922,401 of OZ024733.1, forward strand.
TCAATTACCCCCAAATTAACAATGCTTAATCATACTATTGCACATATACTTTGCATTCTAATTTTAATTACTACATGCTTACAAATTTATTTACATTTAAAAATTCAACAAACATAGAAAAAAGATTTTCACAGTCCAACGGGCGAGTTAAACTTTCTAGTTTATATAGAATAGTTTTTTGATAGAACCCTAATTAAGGTAGACCATGAGTTATAATAAGAGTTGTGGGATTAGCAATAACTAATTGATGACATAGGCCTTGTCCAAGGTTTTTTCAAATAAAAATAATATATTGATTTTTATCTAATATAGGTATTATAATTAAAATAGTAAATAAAAATAATAAATTATCAATTACATATCTAAAATTTATTTTAATGATTATAATATATATTATTATAAAATATAAAAATAATGGTTTATTATTAGAAAAATATTATTTAGTTATAATATTAATAATTATAAAAAAATGTGTTGAACCAAACCCCCATGAAAATCGTAATGAGTCGACTCTATCAACCCGTAAATTTTAATGACATGAACCTATACTCAACCCGAACCTGAAATGATTAAACCCATCTGAACCGACCTGATTAATTGGTTTAACATTAGGAGAGTAATTTTTATTTATTTATCAAGAGATCATAATATAAAAAAATCAACATACTTATGGATAGTTAATTAATATATTGCAAGAGTAGTGTTCTAAAAAACGCTAGGTGGGGTCTAGGCGGTGGGATGGAGCCTATTGCCTAGATGGCTAGGCAAGATCTAGGCGGATTAGTCTGATTTTTATTTTATAGGGTTATTATTTGTAAATGGTGTTAATATATACATAAAGAACAATCTCAGCATAATGTCTCCGTATCGATACAAGCCGCCTAGCCCGACTAGAATGTCGGATAGCCCGCACAATCCGCCTAGCTCACACAACCTGCCTAGCCCGTCCAACTCGCCTAGGCACTCGCCTAGCCACCCAAGAATCCACCTAGCGCTAAATCGGAATCGTGGACCACCGCCCGGCGCCTAGGCGGCCGCCTGATGAAACCCGAAATAAAGCAACGCCAAAAGACAAGAACGAGATTGCTTTTATTCGACGAGGAAAACACTTGCTTTTATTTATATCTTTCGAACGAGGTTACAAATAGCGAGATTATGCCCTAGACCTCCTCTTAGAGGATTCGAGGTCTCTGTCTAACAAGGTTCGAGACCTCCTAGCTGCTGCGAGATTCTACCACTAACAAATTATTAACGAGCTTTGCTCCTGTTGCAAACCTAGGCCGGATATCCTTTTGGCGAGGTTGAATACTTGGTTGCTCATGCGGGGATTGTGGTCTGCGAAGTGATGTAGCGAGATCTTTGATCGAGACGAGGTATCTTTGGGCGACTTGAAGTCTTTTTGTGGACCTTCACTTGACTGTAGCGTGGTCTTTTACGATGATTCAACACGTCGATCTTCAACCAACAAGATAGTTCTTGAGTTCAAGATGTTTTTCGACCCCCTCCTACCTTCGAGATTCTCCTCTATTTATAGAGGATTGAGGAACATGGTTTTTTCCGTTTGCTCGATGTGGGACGCTCGAGGTCAAGCCCTCTGATTGGTCAAGAGTGAGGCAGTCGGTCATTGGTTGAGAATATGGTGGCCGTTGAGTGGTTAAATGGGGCGGGGATGTCAGCTTTTGAACAACGAGGTTTGGGCCTCGTTATTCATTAGAGGGAGTTTGCTTAACCGCCCCATTTAGTGAGTATTATGAGGTTTGGACCTCGTGATCGTGGTTTTGAGGCTTCGCTCGGGCAGGGATTTCGTTTTTTGGATGGGTATGGCAAAGACCCTCGAGTTTATACCTCGGGATCCCTGCCGGATCCCGCCATTTTATGTATTCTGGTCCCACCGTTCATACTCCGCTATTTTGCGCACCATCACAACCCCATGGCCTGTGGGTCTCGGCCCGAGGGCCGCATGTCATATATGCGCGATGCTCAGTCCTCCGTACCCTGGTGCGAGGTCTTAGTTTTGAGAAGCTCTCTTTATGAGTTTTCAGGGTTATGGGCAGCGAGGTCCGAGGATTTTTAGCGAGGCTAGAGGATCTTCAGTGAGGCTAGAGGATCTTCAGCGAGGCTAGAGGTTTGTGGGCAACGAGGCTCGAGGATCTTCAACGAGGTTGAACACTTAACAGTTTCTTGGAGGTTTTTCCTTCTGTCACGCACTTGACGAGCCCTGGGCCTGCTCCCCCTTTTCTCATTAATGGGCCCCTGAAGGAATATAGGCCCATTAAGGTATTCAAACTGGGAGAGGCCCAACTCCGCTTTTATAAATACCCCTTATGCATCCTTCTTCTTCTCATTCTTCATCTTCTTCTCCAAGCAAACCCTTTCCTCTCTTTCTTCTATCTTTTCGATCTCCGACAAGCAGGCGAAGCATTTCCATCATCTCAAGGCCCGCAACCGCCTTCTCCACACCGATTTCCGACAAGTAAGTAGTCGACCCCCTTTTTTGCATGTGTTTTTGGTGCGTTTTTTCTTTTTTCGCCTTGTGCCCTAGGCGGAGGCGGTGGGTTTTCGGTGTTTTACGCTGGTGTCACGGCGGCGAAACGGTGGGAGCGGGGGTGACGCTAGAAGTTCGACGATGTTCTCAAGCCTTTTGGTGTGCTAATCGACGGTTGAGTTCATCGCCCCTTCTCTTTTTTTTGAATTTCGAATGCTTCTTGGGAACCCAAACGTCTTGCCGCTTGGGAGATGGGACGTTTGATCTTCTAACCACTGCTTTTCGCTCTGCAATTCTGTTTGTACCCTTTACATTCTTCCTAGGACGTCCCATCTGTCAGAGTAGCCCTAGCATCACACCGTCCCTATGCTACTACCTCGCTTTTCCTTTCTTTTGGTTTGCTCGATGTCTCAAAAGTTTCCTTCTTTTCCAGGTGTTCGCCTCTTGTAACATGGACTTAGGAGTCTCTTCGAGCCCTCCACCAGGCCTCACATCAAACTCTGGGAAGATTTTTACGAAGTGTCTTCCGAAACCGCAAGAACCGTTGAAACCAGCGACTCCCAGATCCCGAGGTCCCCTTCGATTGTGTTCAGGGATCCCTCACCTAGTGCCTCCGACACTTCCGTTACCTCGCACTTTCCTCGATTACACACGTATTCTGGGGTTGAGATGGCCTCATCTTTGATCTCTAATGAAAAACTCGTCGACTCCGATGTGCGGTTGTCCGACTCAAGCGACCAGCCAAGCTTCTTCCCGCGGTATATTACCGATTCTGTGTCGTGCATCCCTCCAATCATCGAGGAGCGGATACTGATGACTCCAAATCCCGCAATTGGGATCTTTTTGCCCGAGGGGGCCCCGACAGTTCTCAAAAGGGAGGCCCTTGTGAAGATCACAAAGGATTTTCCCTGGCCCGAGGGGGTTAAGCTGGCGCTCCCCGAGAGGGAGGGCCACTCCTTGGCCCTGTACGACTAGTGCGCGGTTGTTCACCTGCACAGCCTCCAGGCCAGCTGCCGCTCGCTCGGCACATAGCCGACTTTTTGTGGTTAATACACATCTGCCCCGCGCAATTGTTTCCCAACGCATGGAGGCACCTGTGCACGTACACCCTCCGAAGCTACGAGCTCGGGGAGGGGCCTGACATGGATGTCATGACAAGCTTGTTTCTAGCAAGACGAGAGCAGAAATCATGTCTCGTCAACCTAAGTTTGCCCGGACTCAAGATCACCACCACCCAATCGAATGTCGGCTAGTGGAAGGACAAGTGGTTCTTGGTTCAGGACCGTTATGGGAGGTACCTCAACTTCCCTTCGGCACCGGACAATTTCCGACGTCCCAAGGGGTCGCTAGATGTCACCGAGATCAAGACTCGGTTCGCAACGCCGCGCCAAGCGCCTTACTGGGAATACTTGGCGCAGGATCGGCTCGAGCGGGCGGGTCTGAGTCTTACCTTCGCGAACCGTGAGGGCACAGAGGGTACTTATTTCTTTATGTTTTCTCGCTCTTGCATTGTTTCTTGTTTTGATGTGTTAGATTTGGACCATGTGCGGTAACCCCGAGCCTCGCTCAGGTTGCACATTCTAGATTTTGATTGCTTGCGATGATCACGAGCCTCGCTCGGATCACGCATTCTAGATTTTGGTTGTTTGCGATGATCACGAGCCTCGCTCGGATCACGCATTCTAGATTTTGGTTGTTTGCGATGATCACGAGCCTCGCTCGGATCACGCATTCTAGATTTCGATTGTTTGCGATGATCACGAGCCTCGCTCGGATCACGCATTCTAGATTTTAATTGTTTGCAACCTCCTCCCCTTTCTCTTTTATTAACTCGCTTTTTCCTTCTCAGTGACTCTCTTGGATGATTTGGCCCGAAGGGCGAAGGGGAAGAAACCTGCGGGGCCCGCCGCGTAGACCTCTGGGGCCCCGAAGGCCCGGGCGCCGAAGGCGCCGACCTTTGAGAAGGTCGCAGGGGTGAAAATTGTTGGGGGGGCCGCCTAAAGGCGACGCTACCCGAGCGTCCTCCCAGGCCCCCCGCGATCGGCAATGCGGCCGGTGCCAGAAGGAAGGAAGTGGAGGCGTTGCCTCGCAGAGAAAAGAGGAAAAAGCACAAGGGGGACAACCAGCGCAGCTCCTCGGGGAGAGAGGTTGTCCCCAACTCCAGTCTCGAGGGGCGAGTTCTTTCCGCCACCAGTCCTCATACCGCGAAGTTCCACTACCCCGGGCCGTCCCGGGGCTCGCTCAGGAACTGGAACAGGAACGATTGGAAGGAGGAGATTGCGTGGGCGAACAATCTCTCCGACGACGCCCTTAACGACGAGGCCCTCCGCTATTCGGCAATGGTATGTTTTGTTTTTGTTTATAAGTCTCGCTTGAAAGTTTCTTGCTTATTTTTCCCTAACATATTTTTGATTTTCCAGCACAATTTCTTCGAGAATTACGATTGTACCCGCATCAACCACCTCCACAAGACAATGGACAAGCTGGAGGAGGGGCTCAAGGCCAGCACGGAGGAGTGCGCCAAGAAGGAGAAGGCCCTTGCAGATGCTGAGAGGCGGGTTCGAGCTGCGGAAGTCGCAACGAAGGATTTAGCTAGGGAGGCGGCCAAGGCAGAGGAGGAGGTAGCAAAGACGAAGGCCTTGGCCGGGGATCTATAGGCCTCGGCTGAGGACCTGCGGACCAAACTCTCCGAGGAACACAAATATTTCAAGGAGAAGGAATTAGAGCTCCAGAAGGTGGAGGAGGAGAACAACAACCTTCACCACCATATCAAGGAGCTCAACGAGGAGGTGGAGACTACAGGGCCCAAATACGTCAGGTCGGTCGAGTACCAGGAAGACTTGTTGAGATGCATTGATAGGATGTACCGGCAGGCTATTTGTGTAGGGGTGAAACAAGCGGTTGCGAAGTATCAACATATCGACCCCCGCATTGTCTTCTTCATCCCCGACTATGGACTGACCATGGGGGAGACCGGGGAGGAGCCTGAGGGAGAATGCGAATTTTTCCTCGACAACGAAAGCGGGGTTGTATCGAGCGAGAACGAAGTTCTTGCCGCAGACCTCTCGGTCCAGGAAGGTTTGAACCCCGCCCCGGGTGATCCCAACTCCGCCCTGGCCGATCCTTCCTCCGAGCTCCAAGTGGTCGTTGCCTCGCCCCTCCGCCAGTTCCCCATGGCCCCTCCTTCCGACAAGCCCAATGAATGAAGGACGCTTTTGTAAATTTCTTTATTTTTGTGGTTGGATGGTAGCCTTGCTAGGGCTTGTAATATAACTTTTTTGGCCCTCACGGCCCTGTTTTATGCATTTTCCTCTTTTACCTCGTTTATCTCTTTATACGGTTTATATTACGCGTCTTTCAAGGGTTCCAAAGGCCCCTTTCATCCCCGATCCAACCCCATGGCCCGAGTGTTGCAAAGTTTGCAGACTGCTCGAGCCATATCTGGGCATTCTTTTGTTTGATTGTGGCACTATCACGAGCCTTGCTCGGATTGCGAATGTCACACAGATTTTAGGCAGCGATCCTGAGCCTTGCTCGGACCGCGCATGCTACATAGATTTTTCGCAGCGATCCCGAGCCTCGCTCGGACCGTGTATTCTACATAGATTATATGCAACGATCACGAGCCTCGCTCGAACTGCGCATTCTACACAGATTATATGCAACGATCACGAGCCTCGCTCGGATCGTGCATTCTACACAGATTATATGCGACGATCACGAGCCTCGCTCGGACCGCGTATTCTACATAGATTATATGCAACGATCACGAGCCTCGCTCGGACGACACATTCTACACAGATTATATGCAACCACCACGAGCCTCGCTCGAATCGCGCATGCTACACAGATTATATGCAACGATCACGAGCCTCACTCGGATAGCGCATGTCACACTTAGATTATCTATAGCCCCTTCGGGTAGTTTGAAGAGGTTAGATTGTCGCGATCACCCGGGATTGCTCCCAGTGATCGTGTCCTCGCTAGATTGTCTCCAACCCCAAGCGCCAAGCGGGAAGCTTGGGGAGGATAGATTGTGGCGATCACTCGGGATTGCTCCAAATGATCGCGGCCTTGCTAGATTGTCTCCAACCCCAAGCAGGAAGCTTGGGGAGGATGGATTGTGACGATCACTTGGGATTGCTCCCAATGATCTCGGCCTCGCTAGATTGTCTCCAACCCCAAGCAGGAAGCTTGGGGAGGATAGATTATTTTCACATTGAGATGATATCGGAAAATAACACGTCACCTTTTATTCACAAAATCTTGGTCACAACGAGTGTTTTTTTCTTAGGAGACTTCTACACATAATACCTTTTGAGCCGAGCGACATTCCAAGTTTGGCTTAGAGTGCACCCCTCGTTATCTTTGAGCTTAAAGGCTTCGGGCGTGATCTCTTCTCCGAGGAGGTGTGGTCCCTCCCAGTTTGGGTCTAGCTTGCAGCCCTTGGTGCGCCTTAAAACGAGATTTCCCGAGACCAAAACCCGGGGTCTGTGTAATAACTGCGGTTTTTGAGGATATTTTTGATTTTTTCTCGGATATCCTTTTAACCTCCTTGTCCGTTTTAACGCTTAATCCAATATTTTTGTTGGAATTTAAATCCTAGAAAATTGTTGGTGATATCCTAAAATCATAAAGGAATGATTTTATGGATCGGTGTGAATTTTAGGATTTTTCGGTGGAAAAAGAATATTTATTGGATAAGCCGTCTTTTTAATTATGTACTGTAAAGGATTTAAAATACGAAACGGAAGCCTTAAAAATTGAAGGTAGCGTGATAAAATCATGGAAAATTGGTTTTATTGGTCTACATAATTTACGGGACGTTTTGTATTTAGTAAGTTTTTCTACCCGAGGTACATAATTTTACCGCTTTAACGCGAGTCCCGTTCCGAAACGGGTTTTGATTTTTAAACCGCCTCTTAATTGCTTACAAAGGAAGGAACGAATGAAATAGATAGGGGGATAGGCTCGTGCTTTCTCCACCAGCATATCTATTCTACCTTATCAAGTCTACAAAGTTTATCCATTCGTTTGAAAACAAAGAAAGTTGAACGGGAGAGATTCAAGACGACGATGGACTCGGCGAACCTCCTTCACCACCGACGTCTTCTTCTTCTCCGCCTTCTCTGCCCCGTCCACTCCTCATCGTCTCCTCCACCTCGTTGTCTTGCTTGCTGTGTTAGCTGCTGCAAAAAGAAGGAACCAGCAAGAGAATTAGATGGAACGACGGTCTCGTGAGAAAGAATTCAGCTTCACCGCCGGCTAGCTTCTCGCCTCGCCGTACGTCGTCGCCGGCGACCACTAGCTTGTCCGACCACCACCCACCGCAAGGGCCGCCGTCGGGCAACGCCCAACCACCCTTAGGCTCGGAGACCGAGCCACTGTCGAGCCAAACGAGCCATGGGCTCGAGTGAATGTATATACGATCGAAATTAATTAGCGGGTTGGTTACGGAGCCACCGTAAGGGCCTTTCGGTTCCGCTTTGCTAATTAAATTTATGGTTTTTATAATCTTGACGTTGATACGGTCCTACAGGTTCAAACCGCTCGAGAAACGGACGTCAGGATCTTCAGTTATAGCGAATACAAGTTTTGGATACCGATTGGCAGGTAAAGGACTTCGGATAATTATTCGGGATTCATTGTTAATCCGTTTGATCCGAGGTTTGGCCACCTTTAAGAACTGTTACTGAGGAACGCTTTTTGTTTAGAAAGTTGTTTCAAAAGTGAAGCGGATAATTAGTTATAATTCCGCCAAGATGGCTCCTTAAAGCATGATAACTAAGGATTTATTATATATCGATATTCGGAAATTAAATCGTTTATCGATTAGGAAGTTGTAGGAGTTGAGAATACAACTAAGAAGTGTTTCTGTGAGCTCGTTGCTGAGAAATCCTTTTGTTATATTTGTCAGAAGGATGATAAAGATTACAGTTGGAATTGCTAAGGACGTTGAGCATGCCTTCTAGGGCAAGTGGACGGTTCTCTCTTGCATTATGGTTATTAAATGAGGAATTGAATCCCATTTAATATTTGTGTTGGGAACAACTTGTGTGCTTATTAAAATATGATAGGTTGTTATATTTGTTAGAAATAATGACTATGTTGTTTATTCAGTTTTGCGGTAGAACTGGATTTGGGTTCGTTATGGGTGACCTTGTATGCTGTCTCACGCTGAGACATTATTGTTGATTAAGGTAGTTTCAGGGAGGGGAACGTGGTTCCATATCCTCTCTTTAAAAGAATATTACATTAGGAGGGGCCTAATCCTAATGGTGGGTCATGACTCTTCCCCTGCTCTTCGTGTGAGAGGGGTGATGCGCACTCTAGCTAAGTGCAATTGGCGGTGCAGTGTAGACGACAGGGTAATAGGCCTCTCTGATCTCTACCTCACCATATGCAAATGAAAGATCAAGGATAGCTTAAGTCATGTGATCTTGGTACAGGGTAGATGACCATGGATGAAATACTCTGAGGATCTCTACAATACCAAAATATTTCGGCAGTAGTTCGAGCCGATTATGAATCACCAACCTGGTTGTGAAAAGTTTTGAAAGTAATATAAGATAAGTGCGTTAGGCACATTAATATACCTGAATGGTTCATCCAGTCGGAAAGCCATTCTTGCTCCCGGTTATGAATGATTCTTAATCAAACTTTGGTTAAGTCAATCTGATTAGTCGATGGAGGCTTTTCAAAATGTGATGTGATTAATATGAGTTCCCAACAATTGTTCATGTTTCGTAAAGGAACCACAAGCGGTGGTGTCCTATCTCTTGATTATGCAAGTCTCCTTCTTTTTCTCTATAAGACTGCTAATTGTTGGACTATAATCCGAGTCTAATCGAATTTGGATGCCAATATGTTTAATTACAACCATAAGAACCAAGTTAGATTCTCCGCTTGCTTAGTCTTTCATTAGACTAACCCGTCCATTTTATTTTCTTTTATATGGTCGGCTGGTGTCCACTGTTGGTTTACAATACATCAGGTTCTTCTTGGAAGTTGATTCAAGAGGCGGATTCAGAGGTTTGAAGCTCCAGAAGTTGAAGAAAGGTTTCCAATGGCTATACTTGAGTGAAGATCATGGTTGAACTACTTCAAAGCGAAGCTGAGTTTCAGAAATAAGAACGTGAGGAAGACTTGATGAAGATTTTGTTTAAATATAAGGTTGTTCTATTTATTTAATAATTCTTTTTAAGTTAAGGCTTGTATAAGACCTTTTATTCTCTTTTCCACTGTAAAATTTTATTTAATTTTGTTAGGTTTTAAATGGTTTCATTACCTTGTTTTAGTTTGTTCAGTCAGTTTAAAGCCTTGGGTAGCTTCGGTTCAGTCTTAATCGGGGTTACTGGCGGTAATACCTCCAGGGTAGGAAGGGGGTGTGACAGTCTGACCTTCTTATCATGATACACCGCAACTCGCCGCTTATATTCCATGGAGCGCAGAGCGGCAACCTCGCGAAGCTTGTCCCTGAACTGCAATTCTACCTTGAGATTGACCTCGTTCTCTTTTTCGTCGAAGTTGAAGACCCTCGCCGAAGGGACTAAGGTCTCTACTGGAACCAACGCATCCACCCCGTAGGTTAAAGTGAAAGGTGTCTCCCCCGTGGCGCGACGCGCGGTTGTTCGATATGTCCACAGGACGAGTGGGAGAAGCTCCGCCCAGCGGCCTTGTGCTATGCCCAGCCGCTTCTTAAGATCAAACAAGATGCGGGCGTTGACGTTCTCTACTTGGTCGTTTGATTGGGGATGGGCCACCGAGGAAAACTTAAGGGTTATGCCAAGCTCAGAGCAAAAGGTCCGAGTTTTCTCGCAGTCGAACTGGGGACCATGGTCGGTCATGATGGTCATGGGGACCCCAAAGCGACATACGAGGTTTTTCCATAGAAAATTGCAGACCTTTGTCTCTGTGATTTTTTCCATCGCCTCTGCCTCGACCCACTTCGTGAAATAGTCGACGATGACCAAGATGAACTGCTCCTGCCCCACGGCCTTGGGGAAGGGTCCTAAAATATCCATCGCCACATCGCAAAGGGCAAGGTGCATGGATCGAGCGCAGGCGCAAGGTTGGGGCATGCTGGACGTTGGCGTGCTTCTAGCACCCGTCACACTTCTGAACGTAAGCCCTCGTGTCCTGCCTGTGGGTGGGCCAAAAATACCCCAAGTGGGCGATTTTATGAGACAAGGCATGCCAACCGGGGTGGCTGCCACAGACCCCCTTATGTGCCTCGAATAGTATGTGCCCTACGGCCTTAGTCGGAACACATAGCAAGTTGGGCTCTGCGAAACCCCGACGATAAATTCGTCCTCCGACGACGTAGTAGCGAGCCGCCTGCATTTTGAGCTTTCTTGCCCTAGCGGGATCCTCAGGAAGGACGCCGCTTTCCACATATCGCGTGATGGGAATCCTCCAATCCTCGAGTTTGACGGAGAGAACTTCGCTGGTCACACTTCGCGAGAGCTTTCTCTCTACCATCACGCAGTTGCCTACTTCTAAGGGAAGGGCCGACCCCAACCTTGCGAGAGCATCTGCCTTAACGTTCGCAGCGCGTGCAATGGATTCTACCGCGAATGTTTCTAAGCAGGATACCAAGGCTTTAACCTTCTCTCTGTACGCGGGCAGGAACCCCGTTCTGGTATCATACTGCCCATTCAATTTTCGTGCCACCAACTCGGAATCGGTGTACACCCTGATCTTGCGAGCCCCGCTGAGCCTCGTTAGTCTTGGGGAAGGCGAATGTTTCTAAGCAGGATACCAAGGCTTTAACCTTTTCTCTATACGCGGGCATGAACCCCGTTCTGGTATCATACTGACCATTCAATTGTCGTGCCACCAACTCGGAATCGGTGTACACCCTGATCTTGCGAGCCCCACTGAGCCTCGTTAGTCTTGGGGAAGCCCCATTGAGCCCCGTTCTGGTATCTCTATCCCGGCGATCATGGCCTCATACTCAGCCTCGTTATTGGTGGCATCGAAGGCGAAGTTAAGGGCATACTTTGTCTCGATCGAGGGATCGGCAAGAAATACGCCAGCCCCACCCCCGGCGCTGCATCGCGAGCCGTCGACAATGACCTTCCACTCCTCCGCGCTCTCGTCAGTCTTGGGGAAGGTTACTTCTACCATGAAGTCAGCGAGGGCCTGCCCCTTCATCGCAATCCTTGGGAGGTAGTTGATGTCGAACTCGGAGAGCTCGACTGCCCACTTCGTCATCCGCCCGGAAAGGGCGGGCTGGTGGAGGATCTGCCAAAGAGGGAGATGGGAGAGGACTTGGATAAGGTGTTGTTGATAGGGTTTCTTGACAACAAATAAATTTATATCAAGACCCCGCTGTGTATAGCAGAGTCAGGTTTGTCCGCAGGGAGAAAGTCAGTGCTAAGTTTTGTTACTTGGGATGCAAGCAACTAACAAAAATAAGGGTTTTAACAAGAAAGAGAGAGATTATAAGGTAAAGGTGTCACCACAACAACAATTATGCATGCCAAACGTTATGAAACATAAAGATCATGCTTTTATCACATAAAGGTGCTAACTTTCGTTAACTAAAGCAAGTAAATCAATCAACTTTCGCTAAATCAATAAACTTACTATCTATCTCTTCTACTTCAACTAGGATAAATCCGCTTTCGCTTCAAAACCCTAAATTGACTATTCTGATTCAAGGTTTCTGCTTTCGCTTCAACTATGAATGAGAAATTCCTATCAACTTTCGTTTCAAGGATTAAGAACAAGAGAATAGATTCATGCAATAAAAACAATCAAAACATGATTATAAACAAGCATGCACAACCATTATTGGGTTTAACCCCAACCTTAGAGAGAAGGACTACTCACAAAGCATGATTAAAATCAAAACTGAATTAAATAAAAGAGAAAAGCTTACAACTTGAATCTTGTTCTCCAAGTAACTCTACTCGTCCCCCTCTCTCGTCCCCTCTCCCTCTTCTCCTCCTCTAACTTCAATGATTGATCATAAAACTAAAGAGGGAACAAGTGTATTTATAGAGAAACTATTCTATCTTAAATCTATCTCTAAGGAAATAAATCTATCTTAAATCTAACTATAAGGAAATAATATCTTCTAATAAAATATATCCCTTCTATCTATCTAATAACATAAAAGGAAACAAGATAGAAGCCCATTAAAAACACGCCGACTCGGACACGCTGCTACTCGCGGTGCCTCGTTAACGACCTTGACAGGGTCGTTAACGACCCTGTTCAGCACTAAAAACAGCTTTGAGTAAAACTTGCGTAGAAGATTCGTTATAACTCCGTTTGACTTGATTCTTTTTCCTATGTTCTTGTAACGAATTTCTCTATCTCTTTCCAAGCTCAAACTTGATCTTCAATGAACTTACTTGAGCTCTAAATCTTCATCTTCTCTTCATGCTTGAGTGCTATCTTTCACCAACTTTGCTCCTTTCTTCAAAAAATGCTTCAAATAGCTTCTAAAAACCTACAAAATACCACCAAAGCTTATGTAGACTCCATATCTTAAGGAAATACAAAAACCTACACAAACGACTCAAAACAAAACACAAAACTAAAGAAAAAGACTTAAACACACTAAAAACACACCCTAAAAACACGACTAAAAAGGCGGACATCAAAATACCCCATACTTAGACTTGCTTGTCCTCAAGCAATCAACAAGACATCAACCAAAACCATCATCACATATATCAAGTCAATGCCCTTATCAAAAACAACATCAAAGCAACCAAAAATCATCACACATATATGAGCAACCTTAAGCAAAAGCAACCAAAAATCCAACCTCACAAGGGTAAAGTGTTTCTCTCAACTCTCAATTGTTTAAGCTTATAAATTCAACTCTCAACTCAATCCAATATACAAAAATCAACACAGTCATTGTTATTTATATCACCAAACTCTCCACCTGAGATGTCAAAACAAGCAAAAATCATCAAGAGAATTTAGGGGGCTTAATGAAAAACTTCATAGAAGTTCCCATTCGGCCGGGTTGTAATGGGGCTTGGTAATAAAAAATAGGCGTGGAAATATTTTGCTATGTGGTGCTAATAATATCCGGGAATCAAAGACTCCTAAAAACTCACATTTACCAAAACTCTCAAAAGATAACATACCAAACTCACTCTTCATTATGCTCAAACTGATCTCTTTCAACCCCTTTTAATATCCCACTAATCTTGCTTACAAAACTCTTAGAAAATTTGGCTCATGCACACTTTCACTATTCAGCTCTTTCTTCACTTTCTTTTCCTCCCATATGATCTTTATTTTTTTTTGTGGGAGGTCGGTACCGAACCTGTAGAGTCGGTAACGATGTCTGATTGTACTGATCTTTTTTACTCCTCTTAACTTTCCATTTCTTTTGTAAGTGCATTCAGGGAACCAAACTCCTTTTACATAACATACTGCAAGATCTTTCAAATACCCAACCCAAAATTACCCCACACTTGAACCAAACAACTCACTCAACAAAATCATCACAATAACCAACACTAAGTCCTAATCCCCGGATAGGGTCAAGCTATATCGGCTAGGGAACAATTTTGTGGAGCTAGAAATAAAAGGCTTAAAGGCTCAAATTGGCTTTAAAAAGAGGATAATGTAAAGTAGGATAAGGATTAATAGGGCTTATGAAAAATAAGTTCTCTATCATCTGATTTCACATGCAATGAACTAATATCTCATATAGGTCTCAAGAAATAGATAACCATATCAATGACAAGAGATAATATGCATAAGGAGAGTAAATCACACAATAAAAGAAGAGGGATTTTTGATGTTCTCCCTATAAGGCCAAAAACAACTCACAAGGTAGCAATTTTTGTTGGATTTCAGTCACTTCTACTTAAGATCATATGTGCTCAATTTCGTCACATGCTAAATATTCCACATAAAAACAAATTTTTCATCATGATTCAAGCAAAGCTCTCCAAACATGCTATGGAATTATATGATCAAGCAAGTTAAAGCATATCATAGAACATCTAAGTGGAATATTATCAATCCTAAAAACACAAAAAACAAAAACTGACACAAAACTGAGTTACCTTTTCCCATACCCCATACTTAAACCAAACAGTGTCCTCACTGTTTAAAACATAAAAAGATAAAGAGAATAAGAAAAGGGAACTCACAAAATAAAACTGAACCTGCTTGAAACCATTGATCACTTGAGGAGTATTGCTGAAATTTTCTTCGGTTTAGAAGAGCTCAGTACCGACCCTGGGGAGGTCGTTACCGAGCTCGCTTGTATTGCCACCGAATTTCTTCGTTTGTTGCTCTTGTATCGAGTATGTGTAGCACTTCTTTTTCTTCTTGTACCTGAGTCACTTTAGAAAAACTTCTATCCTACTACACTAATCTAACCTAAAAATAAGTCAAAAGAAAGCTAGCAAAAAGATCTAAGAAAGGAAAATAAAAATAAAAACAAAAACTTAAAAGCGGGTTGCCTCCCATAAGCGCTATTTTTAAAGTCGTCAGCCCGACGTGCTTACCTTGCCTTACCTAGGGCGGCTGCCATCCAGTATCGAAGGGATCATAAGAAACCCCATACTTATCCTGAAAAACATCATAGCTTCTCTCTAAAATATTGGGCCCTCTATCATCAATAAGTATGCTTGGTAATCCTACAACAGGGTTAGTATAGTCCGAAAACCAAGGAGGTTTTGACTCCTTCATATGACTAACAATAGGATCTAATATAGAATAAGGATATGAGAAAGGATCATGACCAGAATCAATCAACTCAGAATAAGAAGACTTACCTTGATTGATCAGATAAGGGCTCGTTATCGAGGTGGTGTGGGTCGTTAACGACCCTGCTGGATCTGGAAGTGGCTCGATGTCGTGCTTGGATTCACTTACCACCTCGTTTTCCTTCAGATAAGAATCGTTACCGACCCACGGGGGGTCGGTAGGCTCCTCGATAGGCGTGACATCCTTGATTTTGCTCGTTTCTGTATTCAGGGAAGGGTCGTTACCGAGCCAAGGTGGGTCGGTAGACTCTTCAATACTACAACTAGCCACTTCGTTCACGATCGGATTGAATTGAAATTCGACCTTCTCTTCTCCAATATCAAACGTGAGAAGTCCCTTCTTGACATCAACACGTGCTCCTGCGGTGGCTAAGAATGGTCTGCCTAGAATGATTGGCACCGTAGGGTCTTCATGCATATCTAGCACAATGAAGTCGTTTGGAACAAAGAATTTTCCAATTCGGACAGGAACATCGTCAACGACTCCATTTGATTTTACAGAAGATCCATCCGCCATGTAGAGTTTCATCTTGACAGGCTCTAGTGGTCCCATGTTAACCTTGGTCCAGATAGATAATGGTAATAAACTAGCACTAGCACCTAGATCACATAGAGCTTTAAAACGGTGAGTCCCAATACCAATTGAAATTGCAAACTTACTTGGATCACCGAGTTTTTGTGGAAGCTTTATGGCTCGGACTTCATTATGCAGCTTTGAGATAGATCTTTTCCTGCTCAAAATCTCTTTCAAAAATTTAGCGTAGGCAGGCATTTCATTAAGGGCATCAGTAAATGGAATTGAAATATTTAACCCTTGAAGAATTTTAACAAACCGTCTAAATTTTCCTTCCGTAACATCATTGGACTTCGTAATCGGGAAAGGAAGAGTTTTTTACGGACTCGGGATAGAAAGAGACTGGGATCGAGGCCTTACCGAATCGACAAGAGGGTCGATCGGCACAGATGGGTCGGTACCGAACCTGGTGGGGTCGGTATCGAACTTAGAGTTCGGTTCAGAAGACTTACCTGCCATGGATGGCGCGTTATCGAACTGGGGAGCCTCGTTAACGACCCTGTTGGGGTCGGTAATGAGCCTGACCGGGGTGTCATCTTCGTTGCCTTGCTCAGTATCTTTAGGCTTGGCTCGATCTGGCAACTCCTTGCCACTTCTGAGGTGCATGGCTGCAATTTGTCTTCTAGGGTTATCTTCGGGTCGGCCCGAAAATTGTCCTTGAAGTCTTGGAATCCGTGCAACTAGGTTACCCAGTTGGGAGTCAACACTCTTCTTCCAAATATCAAACTCTTCCCACCGTTTCATTTGATAATTGAGGTTAGCTTGGACTCCATTGATTTTATTCTTCACTGCATTAATCCCTTCATAGAGTCCTTGCACCCAAGATGGTGTCTCTTGATAGTCCGAGGGTTTGTAAGGTGGAACCCACTGGTCTTGTTGAGGAGGTTGGCTCCATTGGCCATATGCATAATTGCCCCAGGTGGGCTGATTGTAATTCCTCCATGCATAAAAAGTATCACCTTGGTTCCTATATGGATCCCTCATGTAATTAGCTTTTTCATATGCCTCAGAAGCTATGCTTTCCCTTTCTCTATGGATCTCCTCTATATCAAAACAGAGTTCAGCAATCTGCTTAGCTAGTTCCTCATGTGTAGCCATGGCTCGAGTTCAGAGTCTACTTATTGGATTAGAGACAACTCGGCGTCCTTCAGCTGGCATACACTGTAAGAAAAAACAAAAACAAAAAACGAAATCAAAAAGCAAAAACGGGTTCTCGGCAAGGGTCGTTAACGAGCCTGGATAGGGTCATTAACGAGCCTGGAGTGATCCCGTAAAAACCGAAACTAAAAAGAAAGAAGCAACTACCTGTCGACAGGGTCATTACCGAGCCTGGGTAGGGTCGGTAACGACTCGACAGTGGCCTAGAAACTAAATAAAAAAGCACAGAAACTGGGTTGCCCAGCAGGGTCGGTACCGACCCTGGGGGGGTCGTTACCGACTCGACGGAGTCCCAAAAAACGTAAAAAGAACAAAACTTGGCACTATTGAAATCTCCCCGGCAACGGCGCCAATTTGTTGAGGAGGGTTTCTTCACAACAAATAAATTTATATCAAGACCCCGATGTGTATAGCAGAGTCAGGTTCGTCCGCAGGGAGAAAGTCAGTGCTAAGTTTTGTTACTTGGGATGCAAGCAACTAACAAAAATAAGGGTTTTAACAAGAAAGAGAGAGATTCTAAGGTAAAGCTGTCACCACAACAACAATTATGCATGCCAAACGTTATGAAAAATAAAGATCATGCTTTTATCACATAAAGGTGCTAACTTTCGTTAACTAAAGCAAGTAAATCAATCAACTTTCGCTAAATCAATAAACTTACTATCTATCTCTTCTACTTCAACTAGGATAAATCCGCTTTCGCTTCAAAACCCTAAATTGACTATTCTGATTCAAGGTTTCTGCTTTCGCTTCAACTATGAATGAGAAATTCCTATCAACTTTCGTTTCAAGGATTAAGAACAAGAGAATAGATTCATGCAATAAAAACAATCAAAACATGATCATAAACAAGCATGCACAACCATTATTGGGTTTATCCCCAACCTTAGAGAGAAGGACTACTCACAAAGCATGATTAAAATCAAAACTGAATTAAATAAAAGAGAAAAGCTTACAACTTGAATCTTGTTCTCCAAGTAACTCTACTCGTCCCCCTCTCTCGTCTCCTCTCCCTCTTCTCCTCCTCTAATTTCAATGATTGATCATAAAACTAAAGAGGGAACAAGTGTATTTATAGAGAAACTATTCTATCTTAAATCTATCTCTAAGGAAATAAATCTATCTTAAATCTAACTATAAGGAAATAATATCTTCTAATAAAATATATCCCTTCTATCTATCTAATAACATAAAAGGAAACAAGATAGAATCCCATTAAAAACACGCCGACTCGGACACACTGCTCCTCGCGGTGCCTTGTTAACGACCTTGACAGGGTCGTTAACGACCCTGTTCAGCACTAAAACAGCTTTGAGTAAAACTTGCGTAGAAGATTCGTTATAACTCCGTTTGACTTGATTCTTTTTCCTATGTTCTTGTAATGAATTTCTCTATCTCTTTCCAAGCTCAAACTTGATCTTCAATGAATTTACTTGAGCTCTAAATCTTCATCTTCTCTTCATGCTTGAGTGCTATCTTTCACCAACTTTGCTCCTTTCTTCAAAAAATGCTTCAAATAGCTTCTAAGAACCTACAAAACACCACCAAAGCTTATGTAGACTCCATATCTTAAGGAAATAAAAAAACCTACACAAACGACTCAAAACAAAACACAAAACTAAAGAAAAAGACTTAAATACACTAAAAACACACCCTAAAAACACGACTAAAAAGGCGGACATCAGGTGTGCATGGAAGTAAGGGTGCAGGCGCCTCGCGACGGTCACTACAACCAGGGCCATTTTTTCTACTGGGGAGTATCGTTGCTCTGCGGGTTGGAGCACGCGGCTGATGAAACAGACAGGGTGCATCGCTTTTCTCGTCAGCACAACGCTGACCATCTTTCGGCTCACGGCCACGTACAGTTGCAAATCCTCGCTCACTTTTGGAGGCGACAATGTGGGGAGCTTTGACAGGAATGCCTTCAACCTAGAGAAAGCGAGCTCTAGCTCTTCGTCCCAGACAAACTTGTTGTTTTTCTTTAGGGCCACGAAGAAGGGTAGCGATCTGTCCGCCAAACGGGAACAGAATCTCCCCAGGTCGTTCACAGCGTCGCTGAGCTGTTGTAACTCGGTCCGAGATCGGGGCGACCTCATCGAAAGAATTGATTCTATCTTGGCGGGGTTCACATCTATCCCTTGTGCGCTGAACATGAATCCCATGAACTTTCCCGATGACACGCCGAACACACATTTCTTAAGATTTAGGCTGAGCCGGTTGTGTTTGAGTGTTGCAAAAACTTCAGCAAGGTTGACCAGATGTTCCTCTGGGGTTATGCTTCGGACCACAATGTCGTCGATGTAGGCCAACACGTTCCTCCCCAGATGGTTCTTGAAGACTCGGTCCACGAGCCGCTGGAAGGTGGTACCCGCGTTCTTCAAACCAAAAGGCATGACCTTGTAACAGTAGGTCCCTCGTTGTGTGATGAAGGATGTTTCTTCCTCATCTCGCGGGCTCATTAAGACTTGATTGTACCTTGAGTATGCGTCGAGGAAGCTCAAGACCTCGTGTCCCGCCGTCGAATCGACTAGCTCGTCGATCGAGGGCATAGGGTAACTATCTTTGGGGCAAGCCTTGTTTAGATTCTTAAAGTCCACGCACATGCGCCACTTCCCGCTGACATTTTTGACCAGCACGACATTAGATAGCCATCTAGGGTACTGGACTTCGCGGATAAACCCTGTGGCCAGCAACTTTACTACCTCGGCATTAGCGGCGCTTGCCCTCTCCTCATTCATCTTCCTCCTTCGCTGCACCACGGGATGGGAGGCGACATCAATGTTTAAGGAATGCTGGGCCACAGTCCGCAGAATGCCGCAGAGGTCTTTTGCAGTCCACGCAAACACGTCGCGGGAGCCAGAAAGCAAGGTCTCCAATGACGATGCCGACTCCCCGGAGAGGCACTCGCCTAGATAGATCTTTTTTGCCTCGCTATTGAAGGGAGTGACAACCCTTCTCTCGGCCTCTGGGGGGGATCGTAAAGTCTTGGACCTCGAGATCAACCTCCCCGATAGCCTCCACCATGAATACCAGACATTTTTGGTTTGCGGAGGTTGCGTAGCAGACGCTACCTTCTTCTTGATTGCTCTTAACCTCACCGACCCCGCCATCGACGGGGAATTTCATCTTTAGCTGGTAGATGGACACCACCGCTTGAAATTTCATCAGGGACACCCTCCCGATGATCGCATTATACATCGAGGGCAAACACACCACGATGAATTCCACCATCTCGGTTTGCCTCGTCGAACCAGCACCCAACGTCATCCAGAGGTCAATAAGGCCCGCGACATCAACCTCGTCGCCAAAGAAGGACGTTAGCTTCCCGGCGTAGGGCTTTAGGGACGTCGCGGAGATGCCTAATTGCTCGAAGGCGTCATAGTACATGATGTCCACAGAAGATCTCGTGTCCACCAGCACCTGCTTCACCATCTTCGAGCGCAGCTGAGCGTGTACCACTAAAGGGTTAGAGTGCGGCATGTGCAAGCCCTTGCCATCCTCGGAGGTGAAGGCTAGCCCTACGTGGTACCGCGAGGTTTGTGCTACACTGAATACCGAAGGCTCACGATGGCTTGCCCTCGCATACCTCTTTCTTTCTACCTGGCTCGAGCCAGCCAACGAGGGGCCACCCGAGACAGTGTGAATATATCCATCGGGCGCCGTCGTGTGCCCGGAACATACCTGCTTTGTGGGAGCATGTTCTTCGATGTTGTTGGCTCTCACCTGGCCCGGGCCCTGCGGCACGTTGTTTGCTCCTGAGACGGGGTTGGCGTGCCCCTTTTCGTTCGGGTTATACAAAGGGCCGCCCTTTCCCCCATAACCTCGTTGCCTCCCTCCAAAGCAGTTCCAACTTCCACCGTCGTTGTTTCTCCCCGCTTCGTTATTGTTGTTTCGGTTGTTGTTGTTGTTGTTGTCGACAAGGTTCTGGGCATGCGTAACATATGCATCCTTGACGGCTGGCACACCCACCTTTGCCTTTCCCTTAGCTTCGACCACAATTTCCTTGTCGGTCCTCGGCCGAGAGCTCTGGTTGGCGGCGTCCTCGGCGTATACATGGGTCGTAATCCGGGTGTATAGGTTGTCATACGTCGATGGACATTTCAGGAAAATGTAATTCTTGAAAGCCCCGTGACATAGATTGCCCATGAGGGTGTCTCGTGCCGACGCCTCGTCGATATGCGCGATCTCTGCGATAGCGGTTGTGAACCTTGTAAAAAAGGTGCCTAGCGACTCACCCTCTCCCTACTCGATGTCGCGGAGATCCCGCATGTTCTTCTAGTGCTTCCTCGAGCCACTGAAGTGTGCGATGAAGGCATCGCACATCTGAGCGAACGAGGCCACAGACCCGATTTTGAGGCTTATAAACCATGTCATCACGGCCTTCTCCAAGGTGGTCGGGAAAATGCGGCAGAAAATGTCATCGTTGTAAGAGTTGACGTTCATCTGAACAGCGAAGTGCTTCACATGCTCCTCCGGATCTGTCGCGCCGTCATAGAGTCCCATCTGCGGCCTATGGAAGCCTTTGGGCATCGGTGCGCTTTGGACCTCGTCCACGAAAGGTGAGAGGCTACCGACCTCAACATGACGGCGTCGCGAGCGTGACTTTAGGGTATGCATCACGCTCCCCGCCGTTTTGGACAGTTCCGGATCTTGCATCCGGGAGCGTCGCGAGCGAGACCTCGAAATCTGCATGGGGTCCTGAGGCGGCCTCTCCATTGATGAGCCGTTAGTTGATGCCTCGTGCCCCGGCACGTGCCGGGGACGTACTCGGGTACGTACTCAAAATGGGGCTAGCCAGGCCTGGGAACGGGGACGTATGCGGGCTTCGGAGGTGCGTGGTCGGGTGAAGGGGTGAAGCCCTGTTGGTATTGCCCATAGCTCGGATAAGGATATGGGTTTGGGGGAATGCCGCCTGGTTCGTACCCCTAGAATGGGTAAGGGTTTTGTGGGATAATATATGCCCACCCCGGAGAGACTCCGAACGGACAACCTGGCGGTGGTGCCATGTTCATCCATTGCGAGGCCTCAGGCATGTTATCGGGGTGCTGAGGGAAGAAGTTGTTTGGACAAGCCATTTTGAGAGATTCAAAAGCCAAGGTTTGCGCAAGTCGGGAAACTGCTTAGGATGAAGAAATTCCCATAGACGGCGCCAGTGATGAAACCCGAAATAAACCAACGCTAAAAGACAAGAACGAGATTGCTTTTATTCGACGAGGCAAACACTTGCTTTTATTTATATCTTTCGAACGAGGTTACAAATAGTGAGATTATGCCCTAGACCTTCGAGGTCTCTGTCTGACAAGGTTCGAGACCTCCTAGCTGTTGCGAGATTCTACCACTAACAGATTATTAACGAATGTTGCAAACCTAGGCCGGATATCCTTTGGCGAGGTTGAATACTTGGTTGCTCATGCGGGGATTATGGTCTGCAAAGTGATGTAGCGAGATCTTTGATCAAGACAAGGTCTCTTTGGGCCTCGTTATTCATTGGGGGGGGGGGGAGTTTGCTTAACCGCCCCACTTAGTGAGTATTACAAGGTTTGGACCTCGTGATCGTGGTTTTGAGGCTTCGCTCGGGCAAGGATTGCCTTTTTTGGATGAGTATGGCAAAGGCCCTCGAGTTTATACCTCGGGAGCCCCGCCAGACCCCGCCATTTTACGTATTCTGGTCCCACCGTTCATACTCCGCTATTTTGCGCACCATCACCGCCTAGATAGTTTTTTAGAATAATGCAAGACACGACTTATCTATAGCCATATTGGTTAAAAAAGTTGTCATACTTATTGATAGAAAAATAATATAAAAATCAACATACTAATGAATATAAAATTTTAAAAATTATCATACTTATGAATATAAAGTTATTATAAGAAAATTCAAAATAATATAAAAACCTGTAATTGAAAATATGGTTCATATTAATTAAAAAAGTTGTCATACATTTGGGTAGAAAATTAATATAAATAATCTATATATCTATCTATCTATTACAAATAACTAAAGGAGTAGTAATTTTTGGTACCACGTTGCTTCATATCACCCTTATATTAAAATAATAGTTTTAAATAGTTAATTGAAATATAAAAATACTGTCAAAAATAATTGTGTAAAAAATTACCCCCAAATAAAGATAAAATAATTAGGAAAAAAGATCAGGTATGCATTGTACTAAAAATAATATAAAATACATTATCTTATTATATTGAGATTGTACACAATTTATACTATATCCATAAATATAGTAATGATTACCTTATATTTATAATATTATTTTGAACTAATGCTGATATAAAATAATATGAGAAATTGGGTGAAAGGTCCATTTTAAACCACATAATTAGGCGTTTGAAAAAAATCCATTTATTTTTGCTGAATAACAAATTTGTGATGAACACTTCCCAATAAAAGGTGGAGGGCTATATTTTTGACATTTTTCGCATAATTTTTGTCCTCACAGTTTGATCCCACTTTCGGCAACCTCTTCACCGCCTTCTCTATCGCTCCCGGTCACCGCGAGGCCGTCGTTGAGCCCGCACTCGACTCTTCTAGGTACTTGTGCTCAAGATCGAGGACGAAAAGGGAAACATGCGTTTATTGGGTTAGGGTTCGTCGAGCACAACGGGGCTTTCGATTTCAATATCGCATTGTCGAATCATGAGAAGTATGTGAAGAGGGAGATCGAGGAGGAGGCTATTGGTGGTGGGAAGCCAAGAGGAGAAGAGAGCCAAATTGGGATTTCTTGGCGTTAATCACCGATTTTTTTGTTGGTTGAATGTTGTTAATCGTCGATTGAAGGTATGTCATCCCATGCACAACGACAACCACTTAAAGTGATATGTTGATTACCGATGACAAGCTTCCCCTTTTAATAGCCATAGCCATTGTTCTTGTAGTGAGGACGTTTATGCAATTTTAATGATGAAAGCTTTCGAACTTATTATCTAGAGCCTTTTCTCCTGCTCCCCCATCTCAATTTACACCAGCCATCATTGTCCATGGTAGCAAGGAGAGTGTTTTCTAGTGGATGCAAACTCGATGTTGAAACTACGACTTTGCTAGTTCTCATTGTCAGTGTTGGTCCAGTCTTTTACATCTTGAAATTTGAGATCTTATATAATCCATATTTCTTGCAGACCTTGCTAGTTCTCATGTCGCCTTAGCCTAGATCCTCACCAGTCATCGCTTTGAACTAGACCTCGTCGCATATGGCAAGTCCCCCATGAAATTCGGCCTTCTTGCAGACCTAATAAAGCCTCAATTTATCCTCTCCACGCCTACGTGTAAAATCCCCAAAATCTCCTTAGAGAACAGTAGTGGTAGGTATTGTCGCTTACTTCATTCCCTATTCTTCCAAATGGCTATGATAGGACTAGAAATTCCGTAACCCACTTCAAAGTAGGAGTAAGAAGTCGATTAGTTCCCCATAGCCAATACATAAACTTTTGAGAAACCCTAAAAAAATAGAGATACATGAAAGAAAGTTGGTAGACATGAATTAGACCAGAAGACATGAATTGAGCCGAGTTATTTTGGCTTTGAATAATTTTGGATCCGAATCTAAGTCATTATGGCAAATCAAATATGAGCGGGTCGGGTCGAATATTCATTCTATCTACTTAAGTTGGGTTATAGGGTCAAGTTTGGTCGATTATTTCGGTTGGGTTGGATTTCAAGCTAAGTAAGATCTTAGTTGAATCGGGTGTGAACGGAAATTGGATTTCAATTGAAGGTCTTACTTAGCCCAAAGTCCGACCCGACCAAACTAATTGACCAGAAAAATGTACTTAAACCCCATTTAGTCATCATTCAGCCAAAAAAACAACAAAACCTTCGCTCATTAAAATAGTACAAAATGAGCAGAGAAATTCCCTAAACCTCGCAAACCTAGAAAAAACCTAAGCAACCCATTCACCATCATTCAACAACAAAAAAAACCAACAAACAAAATACAACGGACATAAACAAACAGGTGCCACAAGACACCACCAACAAGGGGTGTATATTATTTTTGGATGCAAAACATAAGTGAAACCCAGTTGAAAACAATCTAAACCCTAAAATTCGAAGTTCATTTCGAATTGATCACCTCTCATAACCCTAGAGTTTAAATCAACAGATTAAGTAACACCTACAAACCGAGATCTTACTTAGCCTAAAATCTGACCCAACCAAAATAATCGACCAGAAAAATGCCCCTAAACCCCATTTAGTCAACATTCAGCCCAAAAAAGCAGCAACACCTTCACTCATTAAAATAGTACAAAACGAGCAGAAAAATGCCCCTAAACCCCACAAACCTAGAAAAACCTAAGCAACACATTCACCCATCACTAACAAACAAACAACAATCAAAATACAACAGACATAAACAAACAAGTGCCACACGACACCAACAAGGGCGTCTATTAGTTTTAGATGCAAAACGTAAGTGAAACCTAGTTGAAAGCAATCCAAACCCTAAAATTCGAGTTTAAATCAACGGATTAAATAATACCAACAAGGCTACAAATTAACATACATCTAGAATTTACCACATTCTAACAACCCTATAGCCGAGTTCATTGAGTGGGGAAATTAAACTTACCTAGAGGTTTCGATTGTTGTACAATCGAGAAGAAGAGGTCGGAGGTGTAGGGCACCAGGGAGAGTGAGGAAGCGTCAAGAAGGAGATAAGCATCGACGTTGTGGTGGCGGCTGATGTTGGGGCGTGATTGACAAAGGGTTGAGAAAGTGGATAGGATGAGAGAGCGAGATAAGGTAGAGAAGGGGGTCGGGCAAGAATAGAAAAGGGTTTGAAAAAAGGCCTATGGAACTGTGCGCGACATTGTTCATAAGAAAATGTGGTGTATTTATTGGTTTTTTGATTGTATATAACATTGAGGGCATGTTTGGTTTCCAACCACAGAAACTTAAACGAAAAAGAAGCGAATATAGCTCACTTTATGTGTTACAATACATTGATAACAAAATTTATTTGTGGGGCTAAAGAGGAGCGGGAGCAGTGATAATCTTCTATTCCATAATTGAGTTCCACTTCTATGTTCCAATTAGCTTTATAAATATAAAATTAATGTTAATTTTTTTTTAAAAATTTATATTTCTAATTAAAACACCAATATACATATGTGTACAATTTTTTAACTTAAAAATCATATTATATAATTTTCAAAAATTACAAGGGTAATATTCTGTACGAAAATTATTCTCTTAATTTAAAAAAAAATTATAATATGATTTTTGGGATGCAATATTTTTTATATATATATATATAGTTATTTACAATATAAATATAAATTTAAAATTTTTTTGACATTAATTTTATATTTATTAACTAATATAAACATAAGAGTGGAACACCGATGATGAAATGAAGGATTTGCGTCCGAGGGGGAGGGGCGGAAATGGTTAGAAGAAAATGAGGGATATATTTAAAATTTGGGAAAGAGATAGAGAACAACAAGGGGACTTGCGGTATATTTTTGTATGAAAAATGAGGTGACTCAAGGCAAAAAAAATAAAATTGTTATTGATGTATCAAAACACTAATATAGAGAATGTTTGTTTTCTTAATTTCCAACGGACCATGAATGTACTTAAGAGAAAAATTTGTGTAGTTGAGATTTCGCAAATTCCACAACATTTCAGTCCGTTTATTTCAATAGTAAATTTCATATTGTATATCTAATTTAATCCAACAACCAATAATCACAAAATATCTTGAACCCTAAAAAAAATAGTAAAAGTTAGGATAATTTAATAAAAATAGTGAAAATTGTTATACTATTTATTATATTATTATATTTAGATGTACAATTGGAAACCCTAGTTTGTATTCTCTATATAAAGGCCCCTATGGGTGACCTAATAAGATGGATCTAATCTCTCCCCTTTCTCTCTATTCTCTTTGTAATCTCTCTATTTTATAACACGTTATCAGCACGATTGCTAAGGTCAAAGGTATGAATTCTCTCCTTCGTTAACATCTCCATGTTTATATACACCGATCGATATAAATTAATCCATGATACATCAATACATGTTTCTTCCGATCGTACTCTTCATATCATTGTTCATGTTTCATTCTACTTGTACCCATAAAACCAACTAAACATATAAATTAATAATTTATTGTATGTTGAATGGTGAATTAATATTGGGTGTTTGCTTTTGCTAATCAAGATTCATATTTTTGACTGTACGTATATTGAATAACCGATGGCTTTATAAAACTTTTTAATGTTCCATGAACACGTTAAAATAATTAAATGCATCTTTCGTTTGATTGTATTGCTTGATCATTTTTTTTCTTTTGTATATTAAATGTTCCATGATATATCCCTTGAATTGGATGTATTGGTCTCTGGTGAGACAAATTATATGAACATACAAAGATAATATTATCCCTGAAGTGATAATTCTTTCTACAATCTTCATTCTCTGAAGTGAATGGAATATCAATATATAATCCCTGAAGTGATTATTTCCATTCCCTGAAGAGATTGGAACATCATTGTATTATCCCTGAAGCGATAATTATTTCCTCCTGAAGAGTTGAATTTATAAATAAAATTATCCCTGAAGCGATAATTATTTCCTTCTGAAGAGTTGAATTTATAAATAAAATTATCCCTGAAGCGATAATTATTTCCTCCTGAAGAGTTGAATTTATAAATAAAATTATCCCTGAAGCGATAATTATTTCCTCCTGAAGAGTTGAATTTATAAATAAAATTACCCCTGAAGCGATAATTATTTCCTCTGAAGAGTTAATTTACAAATAAAATTATCCCTGAAGCGATAATTATTTCCTTTGAAGAGTTGAATTTACAAATAATATTATCACTAAAGTGATAATTATTTCATCCTGAAGAGTTGAATTTACAAATAATATTATCCTGAAGTGATAATTATTTCCTCCTGAAGAGTTGAATTTACAAGTAATATTATCCCTGAAGTGATAATTATTTTCTCCTGAAGAGTTGAATTTACAAAACAATATTATAATTTTATCCCTGAAGTGATAAATTTCATTCCCTAAAGTGAATGAATTATTTTATTTATTTTATTGTTCTTATATTGTTTATTTATTTATTATTTTCATATACTTAATTATGTTATATTATTTTCTCTTGAAGAGTTAATTGAATGTACAGAACAAGATTATCCCTGAAGTGATAATCCTCGTTCCTTGAAGTAAATGAAAACTTCATTTTATCCCTGGAGTGATAATTCTCATTCCCTGAAGTGAATGAAACCATTTTTCTATTTTTATACTTGGAGTGATAATTTCCATCCCCGAAGTGGATGAAACAAATAATCCCCCGAAGTGGATGAAATAATTGAATCAATCCCCAGAAGTGGATGAATATAATAAAAGTTCCTACTCTTTGGAGTGAGTGGTGATACTAAAGTCGTCTCTTGAAATAAATAACATGATTCATGTGCAAATTGAAAAGAAAAAATATCATCTCCAAAAGTAGACGATAAAGTTCATATGACAATATTATCTCTTGAAGTAGATAATAAAATACCCACATGGATATCACATCCTGAAGTATGTGACTAAAAGGTCTCATTGAAATCACATCCTGAAGTATATGATTGAAAGATCTTATGAATAATCACATCCTGAAGTATGTGATGGAAAGAAGTCTAGAAGACTTCGTATACAATCTCTTGTCACCAGAAGTTGACAATATTTTATGATACTTTATTTCTTTATTTATACTTTTATATTTAATTATTTATGTTATTGTTTATATGCATTTTTATTTGTTCTTAAAGTTAAAACTTGTCATCTCCTGAAGCGGATGCTAGTATGTCCCAGTAGAGACAAATTTGAAATCATCCCCGAAGAGATAAAATAATAAATCTCATTACCTCCTGAAGTGAGTAATGATAGAAAAAATCACTTCCTGAAGAAGATGATAAAATTTATTTGACAATGATTATCTCTTGAAGTAGATGATTTTATACATAGGAGTATTATCCCTAGAAGTGGATTTACATACATAATTACTTCTTGTAGTATGATGAGAAGAATTTATTGGTGGAACTATATGAACATATCATCTCCTGAAGTGGATGATAAATGGTTCAAGAAATAAAATTACATTGTCACTTAAAGTTGACAGATGAGATGTTTGGGAGATTCATGAAGCACTTGAAGTTCCAACAGAAATGTGCTAAGTTATAATGAACGTATCATATCATCAACTCCATTCCAGCTTGAATAATCGAATCTTGAAAAGAAGAGATCGTTATAAACTCTTGGTGAGTTAAGAGATCTCATACCAAACCATGTACTCTAGATGTAGTACAAGAAATATGGCATGTACTCTAGAAGTAGTACAAGGAATGTGGGTCGTTACAATATTCAGAACTATGTCTAAATGACCACCTACCTAGCATGAACTAGAAGTTCAAGGTCATGTTTGACCAACCTCTTGCATGCCGGAAGCATGCCTCCTCCGGAAGAGGGTGTGAAAGAGGTTACGGTATATTACGCATGCGGCCGTTAGTCATGGTTATGACTTATAGCTAGGACGTCGTGGGTTAATTTGATGTCCAGAAGAACATCTAAGATAAGGGATATCCCATAAGTAATGTAATTGATCATTAGTCTTGTACCAGTTGTACAAAAACCACACCTTATAGGCATAAGTGTGGAGACCGGTCTAATCTATATTAAAAGTTCTGAATGCACCCATTTTGAGGCATCTAATTTTGATATGAAAATAACAGTTTATCTGATATGAGTTGATGAGCTCCCAAATTTATGTATGGATCACCGACATTTTCAATGGTGTCACACCACATAATATTTGAAAACCAGAAGTTTTCACAAGTCATGCGCAAATTTTGGTGTGAAGGTTATGATGACTCTAGAAGAGTATATCCCATTGAATAATGTAATCTCACTAACTGGAAGTTAGTTAATGATAAGATATATTTGTGGCATGATTAACTTGGTCACTAATAATGCGCATGATCGGTATAGGACCGAAATATCTTGAGACTTGAAGTCTCTTCCTAAGAGTGACCTTGAAAGGCTTGTGCTCTTGGTAAAATAGTAGCAAAGCCAGTATAAGTCAAGCAAATACAAAGTCTCATATACTCCTTGACAAAGTTCAAGTGATATAAGAGGACTAGCTAAATCGCCATGTGGACCATTGTGGATTATCATAATATTGAAAGATGCCTCAACGCATTGGTTCCAAGAAAAATGGAGGAGAATAGAATAAATCAATATGTGTAGTGATTGAGCATTGGATAGCTGATGTTCGTGTTTTTAGTATAGTTTTTGGTAGGTTTTCTTTATTTATTAGGTCTAGTTTTGATAAGTTTAGGATTGGTTTGGTATGTTTTTGGATAGTTTTGCATATTTTCATAGAAAGTATGGAAGCTACTCTATTTTGTGTATTTTGTAGGTTTTAGCAAGGAAAAGAGCTATATGGAGCTGAATTTGGAGCGCTACAGTGAAAGACGGAGGAATACAAGTTGAAGAAGCCAGAGTCAAGGTTTTACGAGTTGAAGTGTGGAAAAACCCAAGCCCAGGCTCGTTAACGAGGTTGTAAGGGCTCGTTAACGAGGCCACGTGATAAGAAATTTCGAGGGTTGACTTTGTAACTCACCGATCTTGTGCGGGAAATTATTCCGTGTCGGTAGAGTATCTTTTTATAATTTTTAGGGTTGTTATATTATGTATTTTAGGTCTTGTTATCTTCTTAGATTTTGTTTCTATCTTTTTAGAGTTTTTATTTCTATCTTTTAGGAAAGTTTTTTTTATCTTCTAGCCTTATTAGTTTTTAGCTTTTTAGTATAAATAGCCCTCTTATTTAGCTTAAGAAGGGGGAGAGATAGAGAAATCGAGCATAGAGAGAAGAGGAAGAGCCGAGAGAGCCGAGGAGAGGATCGGAGACGAGTCAGGGGGTCGGTGGACGAGAGTTACCGAGTTCGTTGATTGAGTATTTCGGTTCGGTAGTTGTTTGTTTTCGGTTTCTTCTTATTTTCTGTGTAAGACGATATTTGTTATTTAAATTGAGTAGTAATTTATTTTCAATGATTTCTTGTTTCGTAGTTATGATTAGTGAGTAGTCTTCTTTTCTAGGATCGGGGTTAAGCCCGGCATAGTTGAGTATGTTTGACGAGTAAGATTGTGTGTTGAATGCCTTTTATCTATTATTGAGATTGTTTGTTGTGTTTATACCGAGATGAAAGTTGAGGTAATTTGAGTTTTTAACTGGATTGAAAGAGAAAGTTAGTAACTTGAAGGTTGATATTGTTTGAATACGAAAGTTTCAAGCTTTAGATCCAAAACAAACAATTAAGTGAGTTAGGTTGCGAAAGTAGGTTAATTTGCTTCATGGTTAACGAAAGTTGATAATTCTATCTATTTAAAGGCATGATCTATTCTTCTTACGAGTTTATATGCTTGGCTATGTTGTGGTGTCCCTAGTCCTAGATCTTTGTTTTTATTTGAATTATTTTTAAGTGAAATTCGCTACCGAGTTTGTTTAGGTCGTTAGTTGAGTCTTTTTATGTACGGTGGTTCGTTAACGACCCTGACAACGTCGTTAACGAGGCTGCTTGTGTGTGTTTTTGCTTGATTTTGTTTGCTTTTTAGTAGTCGATAAACAAACAACCTTGCTTCCTGTGGAACGATCCTGACTTCGCTATACTCAGCGGGGTCTTGACTTATAAATTTATTTGTTGTCAAGAAATACCCTCTCAACAATAGCTCTCACACATATACACAAAACGACCCAGGTAGAGTCGTCAATAATGTGGTCATAATTGATAGCCAGGCTAGTGCTATACATGGAATACGCGACCTGGAAGAGTCGTGGTTAACTAGGGTCATGAATATGAATATCGATTATTTAATTCGACAAGACCGACCGCTTATAGCAAATTCTCCTAATGGAAATGCTATATATGTCCTCCACTCCCAGATAATTTTTAAGTAATGCCACACAATGAAAGTTGGGATTAGACAAGGGGTTTGGGTCCTTATCGTTTATAAAATACCTAGAGCTTATAAGCGGTGATCAATATATTGCTCGGTATTAAATGTATCACTTTGGCGAGGTGAAAAATCCCAACTTTAGGGGGAGAAGATAATTGAGACTACAAGTTAAGAGATTGCATGGGATGCAATTTGTTATCCAAAGAAAGCTAAACCAGAAGTTTAGCATATTGTATAACTAAACCAGAAGTTTAGTGACTAAGACATAAACACTATTTGAGAATACACCAGTCATTTGGAGATTCCAGAAGTAACTCCAAACCAACACATAAGCATGCTTGAAGCATGAGAGACATTTTCGGATTTAAGGATACATTCCCCAAAAGAGGAAAGAGCCAATTACATCCCAAAAGGATGATATGTCGACTGGATATAAACATGAAGATAGAACTCCTGAAGAGATTCTATCTAAAGACTCTAAAAGCAAAGAAAATGGCATGAGCGACAATTTAGAAATGTCGATTAATTATGTAAGTATCGGTATAGGGTATCGGGAAGATATCTTTTCTTATTCAGTTATCGTAAAAGTCATTGGAGAAGATGACAATAATCCCCAAACAATGGAGGAATGTCGACATCGAAATGGTTGGGAAAGCTGGAAAGCAGAATTGGATTCGTTAAACAAACTAGGTGTTTTGGGCCTGTAGTTCCAACACCAGAAAGTGAAAAACCAGTATGTTATAACTGGTTGCACAAGGATTCTTGCAAAAACCTGGAGTGGATTACATGGAAATGGATTCACCAGTAGTGGATGCAACGACACTCGGGTTCCTTGTTGCTTTAACCGTTGTTGAGCATTTGAAAATGCAACTCGTGGATGTGGTAACAACATACCTATATGAGTCATTAGGTACCAACATATACATGAAAATCCCAAAAGGATTGAAAATGCCTGAAGCATTTGAATCAAAACCACATTACATTTATTCCATTAAACTTAGAAGATCGCTATATGGATTGAAACAATCGGGAAGAATGTGGTATAATCGCCTTAAAGAATATCTACAAAGGTAAGGATTTGTCAGCAATCAAATAGGTCCTTGTGTGTTCATAAAAACAACAAATTTGGGATATGTAATCATTGCTGTTTATGTTGATGATTTGAACATTATTGGGACTCCAGAAGAGATCCTAATAGAAGTTGATTATTTGAAAAGAGAATATCAAGTAATGTCTCGGCCTGCAGTTCGAGCATAGAAATGGAATAAAAGGCCCATTGAATCTGATGAAAGCACATTCATTAAGTGCACCAATAGTACTAAGGTTCTAAGTATGGAAAATAGCTCATTTCGTTCTGATTAGAAAATGAAAGAGATATTAGGTCTTGAAGTACCATATCTCAGTACAATAAGTGCATTATCGTACCTTGCTTCATTACCTCAATAATGTCATTTTATGTGACAATGAGTTATTGTCTCCTTTAAACATACATTAGAGATTGTTGGTCCAGAAGTACCAAATTTTTACGAAATCCCACGATGACAAATATGCGTCGTATGAAGAAGCATATGTTTAACTAAGGTGGAGCATTATTATACGACTGTACTCTTTTTCCCTTGGCTTTGGTTTTTATCCCACTGGGTTTTTCCAAACAAGGTTTTTAATGAGGCAGTTCGTCGTATAAGGTCTCTGATGAGACAATCTCGGCATGAAGTTCGAGATATGTGAAAGAATAGAATTTTTATCCATCCATCAAATCAAGTTGAAAGGAGCTAACAGTGATGTATATATGAAGAGAATTCAGCATGAAGTGATCAACCAAGTACATATCATCAAGTGTTCTCAAACTACAAGATTCAACTCAACGACGGGATGGATGTTCAATTCAATCAAGCAAGGAGAATATATTTCAAGTTGAGAGAAAGAATCATAACTGCACTCTTTTTCCTTTAGTCTTGGTTTTGTCCCATTGGATTTTCCAGACAAGGTTTTTAACGAGGCAGTTAGTAATGTACATCTAAGGGGGAGTGTTATAATATTTATTATATTATTATATTTAGATGTACAATTAGAAACCCTAGTTTGTATCCTCTATATAAAGGCCCTTATAGGTGACCTAATAAGATGTATCTAATCTCTCCCCTTTCTCTCTGTAATCTCTCTATTTTATAACAAAAATAAAATTAATTTTAATACTAAGTGAAAATTAAGATAAATTCGGCTAATTTCATTTTCATTTTTGGATCCGTCCCTAAATATATGAATTAGGGAGTCAAGTAGTGAGTTTCCTTTTTTTTTAAATCAAGATCACATGAACGTTGGAACAAAGACTTCGTGATATTAATTAGAGTTAAGACCTCATGATATGAATTAGAGATGCGTGAACACATTGAGTTGCGGTTTTTTTTGGTTGCCTATTTGTTCACAAGAACTTCGTTTTCGCTACATCCAGTTCGACCCGAGTCGCTCACCTGACTTTGGCGGGTGGGTCTCCAAAGGAATTTTTTTTTTATATCCATTGGAGTTGAACCCGACCTTGTAAATATGTGGATGTGTAGCAAGTCCCTCACCACCTGAACCTAACACCCTTTGGTCAGTTGCGGTTTTATAAAACACTGAAACGTACCTTAAAAAGAAAAATTGCACGGTTTTGCGAATTCCAGGGTAACCGAACATTTTGTTTTACACTACAAACAATTCACAACAAGACATTGATTTCACACAACCCGTTCAGAAACTCCCAACTACACGTACGATCAAACAACATTTTATTTTTCCAGTCAGGCATTCACCATGAGCAAGATCGACCGATGGATCGATCTACTTATTCTTGTGGTGGGAATTCTTGGTTGGCTTCACGATCAAGACAGGGCAGGCCACATGGTGTGCGCAGTAGTCGCTCACACTCCCCAGAAACGCCCTGCAACGCACAAAATATCCCATAATCAAAATGCCTATATATATATGTATGTATAGCTAGTGCAAACCGATTCATTTGCTCAGCTATGTAGATTTGAAGAGCTATATACGTACCGCTTGATTTGGCCAAGGCCGCGGCTGCCGAGCACCAACAGATCCACATGCATTTGCTCCGCCGCTTGGCAGATCATCTCCTTCGGATTTCCTTCCATTATTAGGGTTTCCGATCGAACCTGCACCATCCAATTCACAAACACAAATTAAATTAACCACACGCCTCAAACCAGAGAGAGAGCTCCCAAAACGTACAATTACCTGCTTCTCTTTGCAAATCTTCATCGCTCTCGCGAACAGCGATTGCGCGATCTCCGCCTGCGCTTTCCTGACGGATTCCACCACCGATGTCGTGGTTGCGAAAACAGCTGGGGACGCATAAATCCAGTCACAATCTTCCGAAATTGAAGGTCAGAATATGCAGGAACTATCCAATTAAGTTGACTGTTCGGCGATTTTTAATTATCGATTGATGAAATACTAATTAAATTGCGACATTAATTCGATGGTAGGATAGAATATACGAGAGGAGTACATGGTGAGTACAAACCGGGACCAGCGGGGAAGGCGTAGCTCTGGAAAGGCTGTTGAACGTTGACGATGTAGAGCAAGTAGCGGTCGTCCTGGCTGGGATCTCCGGCGGCGGGGACAAGCGGTGGAGCGTTGCTCTGCTCACCGGCCACCACCGGCTTCAGGAGGTTGTTGAGAGCCCACTGGAGAGCGTAGAAGCTCTCGTTGCTGTCGTCCAGCCCAACCATCACTTTCATTCTCCTCCCCGCCACCGTGTTCTCGATCACCGTAGGCGGTGCTGGTTGCGCCGAAGTAGCCGCTGGTGTGGGCTCCATACTTGTTACGTATCTCTCTCTAGTGATTTTGAGTAGCTTACAGAGGAACTCTGATCCGATATTGAGACGGGGGCTTTATGGTTTTATAAATATTAATATGAATTTGAATTTGAATTTTGTTTTGGGTTGAGTTGGCAACAATATGGAAACTTTGTTACACCTGCCTTGCATGCACAGAGATTGCTGGTTCTTGTTGCAGTTTTTTTTTTTTTTTGGCACCTTCTTGCTGGATAACTCGATATAGCGATATAGCAGAAAGTTAAATAGATTGCTGTTTCTTTTTTTCTTTTCTTTTTTTTTGTCGAATACTGGGTATTTTTTTTTACCTATAATATTTTGTTGAATTCTAATTATTTTTTTCGGTTGGGTTAGTCGGTTTTTGGTCCAACTAGATTTTGGATAAGTCGGATTTAGTCAGATTTCGGATTTAGTCAAATTCCGGGTGAATCGGGTTTCGGGTTTGTTGGATTTTAGGTGAGTCGGGTTTCGGGTTTGGCCAGATTCCGTGTTAATCGAATTTCGGGTGAGCCAGATTTTGATCGATATCATATATCGAATGATGATTTTTTGTAGTTTAATTACTCTAAGGTCTAAATATTTAATGTAACATTTAAATTAAAAAATATAATTATAAAAAATATTCACTATTGTTAATATTTTGAAAAATAATGTCTCGGATGATTTCGGGTCAGATAACTTCGGATTTTCGAATGGTTTTGGGTCGGGTAACTTCGGATTTTCGGATGACTTCGGGTCAGGTTGCATCGGATATCGGGTTGCATCGGGCTATTCTATTCGAGTATAATCGATTCCGGGTTAATCTCGGGTTTGAGTTTTTTTCGGATTCAGGCCAAATCAGTTCGGCTCAAATAAGTCTCGGGTATATAATTTTTTATTCTTTTTGGGTGTCGAATCGGGTTCGGAGTTGGGCGGGTTTCTCAGGTCGGGTCAAGTTTTGATAGCCCTAGCTGTGACCCAACTTATCAATTTTATCGGACACAGCTTTGCTATAATTAAGTAGATTTGGAAAATGTATACAAAAATTAATGTCTAAAAATCGTGTTCTGAATATATAGGTGCAAGCGCTATAAGTAGATTGACTGATGTGTGTAATTTGTACATTCAGAAAAGAAACCTCATAAAATATCAATTGCAATGAAGGGACTCCTTGCATTCTTCATCCTACTAGCTACTACTATTTATACCATGCTTCCATTATCTTGTTCAATTCGATCAAATCCCCCAAAAACCCATCTAACATGCTGGTTTAATTTATTATACCAACTCCTCTAAAGTTTCAAACCACACGAACCTTGTTTTGCCCCTATTGCACAGAAGGCCCAAGGGGGTCACTATGGTCTCGTGACCCTCGAACTAGTCGGAATCGGGTGTGAATCGGGGCTAGGTCGCATCACTTCGACATCTATATTCGTTTTCAAGCTTATTCCAAAACCCAACATAATGCTCTCATTAAATGTTTTAGATGTGATCAACGGGGTGATTATACTTCAACTAAATGTCGTGATTTGCTTGCTTTAGATGGCACTATCTATCAAACCTCTTGTACAAATACCCCTGAACATGTGTTGTAGAAAGAAAGTATAGGCACATTGTTGAAACTGCTCGCTCTCTCTTGTTGTCCTCTTTTGCCCCTATCTAGTTTTAGGGAGAGGTATTTCTTATTTTTGTACACCTAATGAACAAGATCCCATCTTCTCTTAGTTCAAGTGTGCCTCCCTTTGAAAAACTCTATGGCCATACTCCGAATTCTTCTTCTTCGTCCTGGTGTAGAATGTATTAAACTTTCACCTTTTTTTGCAATTTGTGTGTTTCTTGGGTATGGTGGCGGTCAAAAGGGATATTGTTACTTTGATCCTTCGTCTCAAAAACTACATGTTTCTCATCATGTTGTTTTCTTTAAGCATATATCTAACTTTGCTATTCTAGGTACTACTCACAACTCGGCAAAATCAGATCTTATTCATATTGATCCTTTCTCTAATACAAAACTTTCGGCAAAATCAGATCTTCGGTTATAGTGTTCGAGTCTTCTACCGACCCCATTGTTCCTTTTCTTTTTCACTACCCCTGCAGGTCTAGAGTGAATGATATCGATACTACTCCACTTGGCATCTTTGATTTGCCTTCACCTAAAATTGTTCCCGATCCTTCTTATATCATGGATCCTACTCGTTATCCCTCACATACTCATAAGTCTACTAAACTTCTATATTTTGCTTACTCGTGCTATTCCACTTTTTTCACTTCCTTTTTAGCCTCTATTCATTGTCTTTCTAAGCCACTAACTATCCTATAAGGAGGTTGTTATTGACCCTCTTTGGAAACATGTTACAAACGATGAACTTTTAGCTATGCAAAAGATGAATACTTGAAATTTAGTACAATTACCTCTTGGTAAACGTACTATTGGCTCTCATTGGGTCTATAAAATCAAAACTAGGTCTGAAGGGTCTGTGGGACACTATAAGGCTAGATTAGTAGCCAAGAGTTTCCCTCAACGGTATGATATGGGTTTTGAGGAAACGTTTTCTCCTGTTGCAAAGATGACTATTGTTCGTACTCTTATTACAGATCTATTCATCAGTGGAATATATCACAGATGAATGTTAAGAATGCTTTTTTGAATAGTGATTTGCTTGAAGAAGTCTACATGGTCCCTCCTCTTGGTGTTCCTCATAAATTTGGCCAAGTTTGCAAGCTTAGGAAATCTCTTTATGGTCTCAAACAAGCTCCTTGAGCATGGTTTGAGAAGTTCTCCATTGTTATTTCTTCTCTTGTGGTTTTCTCTAGTGAACATGATTCGACTCTATTTGTTAAGTGTATTGATGCAGGGTGAACTCTTCTTTCTTTATATGTTGATAATATGATCATTATCGTTGACGATTCAAGTGACATTGAAGTGTTAAAGTGTGCATTGGCCTCCTTGTTTGAGATGAAGAATCTAGACCCTCTTTGATACTTTTAGGCATTGAAGTTGACTTCCCTACAAAATGGTATATTCTCTCTCAATCAAAATATACTTATGACATCATTGAGCGTGTTCATTTGACAGATACAAAACTTTCGCCACTCCATCTGAGCTCAATGTTCAATATTCTCCCTGTGATGGCATTCCCTTGGATGATCCTATTTTGCATCACATTATTATTGGCAGTTTGGTCTATCTCACTATCACTTGCTCTGACATTGCATATGTTGTTCACATTGCTGGTTAATTTGTTGCTTCCCCTACTAATGTTCACTAGGAAACTACTCTTCGCATCTTGATGTATCTTTGGGGTTCCATCTTCTAGAGTTTCTCGTTTTCCTCCACATTTTCATGGGAGTTGCATGCATAATTTGACTCTGATCATGCTCGTGATCCTACTAATAGAAAGTATGTTACTTGTTTTTGTATCTTTTTGGATGGTTCCCTCATTTCTTGAAGAGTAAGAAATAAAGTGTTGTCTCACAATCTTCCACAAGCTTAGTACCGTGCTATGTCATCTACTACTAAAGATATTGTCTAGTTACGAATCTTAAAATGGATGCTTGCAGATATGGGTGTATGCCTTTCTCAGCCCACCCCTATGACAATCAAAATGTCATCCAAATTGCTCACAACTTCGTCTTTCATGAACACCCAGCACATCGAGAACGATTGTCATCTTACTAGTCATCACTTGAAGCTTGACACTCTTACCTTATCTTTTGTTCCTTCTTCTCTTCGAATTGAGGATTTCTTTAACTAAGTCACACTTTGTTTCTCGTTTCCAGCTTCTTATAGGCAAACTCTCGATGCTCCTTGCAACCATATTGAGAGTTATATGGATATTTTGCCTTAAGGGTAGTGTTGTCTTTCTATTCCTTGTATGAAAGGCTTGTAACTTACTTTCTAACCTAAAATTTCCAGCTTGTTTCTTTCTCAATATGTAAAACGCAACCCCCTTTTTACTTTCCATTTCTTTGTTCTTCACTCTGGGAGTCAGGGATTATTAGCTTCCCATTTGTTATCAGGGAGATCACCAACCGATGTCTTTAGGCTCAATTTACCCTATAGGCCTAAGTTGGTGAGCTACTACACTAGGCATATGACTATCAATTCGCACGCTTTCAAAGCAAATGGAAAAAAGGTGTGAAGAGTTGAACATATGTTGTTTTATCAAGCAACCATCTTAAAGCCAACATTAGCATTTCCCAACTCCCATAATGTCTTGTTGGCAGAAGTATTGGCATGTTGATGGGCCTTCGGGTTCTTGAACGTTTAGGCGCTATGTTAATCTGATTTTGGAATCGGACTCCCAAGGGCTGATCTTCTCTTTTATGTCAACGTCTTATTTGTCCTTCCTATGTCGTTGTTAAATATTTAAAATCGGTGACCTTTTTCTTTACTAGTACATAAGCTCATTCACCTACTACATAGAGTAAATGTGTGTTCAGATAACTTCCCTTAGGAGTTAGTTATTCTTGTCCGTGTGAGTATTGAATAGTGATATGCTTTTTTTATAATGTATCCTTATATTATAAGAATCCTTAAATGGAAAGATTTTATTAGATGTTTTTAATGATTTTTCTTATAAGATTTATTATTTCCCCTTTAGGTTTAATTTCTAATTTAAATATACTTATAATGTGTCTTGGCACATTAAAAAAAACCGGATAATGATATAATATAAAGTTGCTTTTCCCCTCGTTAAAAAAAAGCCTTGTTCCTCGTTCATTTTACCAAATAAAACATGGAATATTTTGGCACTATCTAGTATTTTGCCACTTTGGGTAGTTACAAAAATTTCTTCTATCTTTCTTCCTCTTACTAATTTGCAGGATTCTATAATTTGGAGCCCGTCGCCGGATGGCTCTTTTACAGTTAAATCAGCTTCTGAATTAATTACATCTTTAAGAATTTTGCCTAGGTCGGGCTTTTCTTGGATTTGGAAGCTGCGAATTCCTCCTAAGATTCAAATTTTCATTTGGAAAGCATGTTCACCTACAAATCAAAGAATTAATAAATTTTATAATTCGGTTTATGCGACTTGTTCTTTGTGTGAGTCTACACCTGAATCTCTTCATCATTTGTTTTTCTTATGTCCTTTTACACTTAAAATGATGACTAGTTTAGAGAAAAAATTAAATTACAATTTTAGAGTGGCTACTACAACAGGTTGTTTTATGTCTGATTTATTTGAAACGTTAAAATTAAATATAAATTCTGAGATATTATGTTTTCTTTGGTGGTATATTTGGAATCATAGAAATGCAATTATTTTCAAAAAAAATATAAACTCTAATTTAAGTCCCTCTGAGCTAGCTTTCAGAGAATTTTCATTATGGGATCTAGCCAATCATAACTCCTGTTATAAAAAATAATAATAATATTAGAAAAAGGAAAACAAATGCGCTTTGGAAAAAACATCCTCCTCATTGGTCTAAATTAAATTGTGATGCTTCTAAACATTCTAATTCTGACACTTATATAAGTTTTATTATTAGAGATAGTAATAGTAATGTTCTAAGAATTGATCGCCAAAATTTTTTGCCTGTTTTAGTTATTCAAGCAGAAGCAATTGCCATGATTGAAGGAATTAAAAATGCTTTATTACTCAATATTTCACATGTGATAATAGAAGGGGATAATTTAATGCTTATTAAATTTTTAGGATACTTGGAAGATCCCTTGGGAAATAAAATTCTTAATCAAAGAAATCAGAGCTTTGGTTGGTGGGTTTCAAGAGATAGTTTTTTTCCATTGTTTTAGGGAATGTAATGTTGCGGCAGACTTTCTTGCAAGAAGACATGTCAATATTGGACATTGTCGACAAGTCCTTGAAGACTCAAGTTCAAGTTCAAATCCTAGTCTTAGTAATTCTAGGATTTTTGTTTTTTGTTATCCTTTATTGTTGCATTTCTTAAAGATAATCCGTTGTGATGATTTAGGTTGGCCTTGTTCTTTTAAGGCAGCCTAATGTTCGCCTTGTAATGAGCTGGTTGCTCATTGTATAAAAAAAGCCTTAGTAATTTATTATCAATCTATTACGCCAAACGAAAACCTCTGCCAAAACAACAAATACACCTTATAATCTCCGTTGGCAATGTGTTGTTGGCCATGATACAATGTAAACCACAAGTACATTTATAGCTTGAACTCAAGTACACACAAGAAAACAAGGATCAAAGATGGTGATGTGCCCAGTTGAGTAACTCTATAAGCAAACATGAGGTGGAATTAGCTTCCCCGGGTTCATAATGCTGTTGGGATCTAGAGCTGCTTTTATTCTCTTTGATGTCTTTAAAGCCTCTATTCCTAGTTCTTCTTCCAGGTACTACACCAAAATCAAACCAAATAATTGTGTGTTACATTAAATTAAAGATACCATTTTCATTTTGTTTAATTTGTTTAGCATAGTACCTTCAGTTTGCCAGTGCCAACACCATGTTCTCCGGTACACGTCCCTGCAAACAATCATGATCAATACTTCACAAAAGAGAAGACATAAATAACAAAGTGTGAGTTATGATGAAGTTGGAACCTTCCATGGACAAGGCAGTATGAACCATGAAGTTATTGAGTCTCTCGGCTTCTTGTCTATGTTCTTCTTTCTTAGGATTGAATAAGATTATGACATGGAAGTTTCCATCACCAGCATGAGCAACAATAGGGCTGTATTCAGGCATAATTTTTAGCCACCCAGAAGAAGCTCATCACTAAAAAGCACAACTTTACTTTTTCTTTTTCATTTATGATATTGATACTAAAGATTTGCTTACCACACAAGTGGGGATGCGTCAAGTTCTTTCTTGGATGTTGATATCAGTTCTGCGAGGTGTGATAAAGGTACGCACACATCCTGGATGAATCAGGATCGTAATGAGAACAAATGAAACAAAAGCAAAATAAACTTGGCACTTTAGTATGAAATTGGAAACAGTTGAGGAACAAGTTTACCCAGAGGTTAAATTTCAATTTATGTATTACGAAAATTTTAACAATCGCTGCAAGTGTCTCTTTTGAGCATTGGCTAAATTAGAATGATTGATTAAACTAAAATTCTCACCGTACTCATAGCTTCAGAGTTTGGTTCCATTGCATAGCACGCCCAAAGTGCCTCCTTCCTTATCTATACATAAATAATCAGATTTGTAAGGAAACTTATGACACGAATGACAGAGAAAGCAATATTTTCAAAGAAAATAACGCATGAGAGAAAAAGGTAATCTCAAGTACTCTCAGGATGAAAACATGAAATGCATTCATAAAAGCTTGAACATTTACAAAAAAATACCTTCCATAGCTCCTTCTTAGCCTGAGGTTCTTCTGCGAAAATAAAATCAGACCCGTTGTGTTGAGAAGCAATTTTCTGAACCAACTGTGCTTGTTCAAGTGAGTACGCTTCTGGACATTGAATGCGCAGGGATACTGTTAGTTTCATAGGAGGATGCTTTATATTCAATCTCTTAAAATCATCATTTCTGACTTTATATTCACCTGTTCCCACGAACTCAAACAACAATGTTGGAGTCTCATGAAAATTTGTCCCATTAGCTATATTGATCGCCTTTAATAGAACCTCATCCAACAACTCTACTCTAGACACCTAGTGCATGTAAAGAAATAAGTACCGAGTGTTAGGGCAGAAGTGGAAGTCCTGGTTCATTTGGCAGAAGGATCATCCAATATTAGAGGCGTAGCTCAATCACACTGATGATT
Source organism: Fallopia convolvulus (assembly GCA_964016875.1). NCBI lineage: Eukaryota > Viridiplantae > Streptophyta > Magnoliopsida > Caryophyllales > Polygonaceae > Fallopia > Fallopia convolvulus. Next base: position 33,965,865 of record OZ024733.1, read on the forward strand.
GCATTTTGTAATCGATCACTCTGCAGTCCACAAATTATAGTGCGTTTCCTCTACCTTTTATCTTCAGTGATAAACGACAGAGAATGTAATATATCAGGAAATATGCTTTTGTTTACCTGTATTCCTGAATGCATAGCATCAATGGCAACATCTGCGGCGTCCTTTATTGTAGGAAAATTACACATTGCAACCTGGAAAAATAAATTTTGACAGTGAGAAGAATGATGACAAAAAATGCCTGCAGAGCTTGGCATGACTACTGACTAGTCTATGATGATCTTTGATATATCTTAGGACATTGCTTCCACTTAGCCCAAAAGACCTTATAGAGAAACCAAAATTAGTTACCGGTCTAACGCACGATAAGCAATAAAAAAACAAAGTGTAAGAAGTTCAATTAAACAAAGAAATAACAGGATACCACTGAGCACTTTGGAATCTTTTGAAGCCTTAAAGTAACTTCTGTTATAACACCCAATGTCCCTTCACTTCCGATCATCAACTGGGTCAAATCATACCTTAAATGTCCACAAATTAGGTTACCGCATGAGAAGCAAGGCTTGGATAAAGTTCATTAAGAAGAATGAAACTGCCATACTTATTCATTGTATCATGATTCGCCCTCCATGAAATGACAATTAATTTGCAAAGGTAAAGGAGGTTACACATAGAAGAGGGAGAATGGAATACTTATTCATTGTATCATGACAAAAAAAGGAAAACAAAAAGTGTAACAGCAATTTGAGAAACAAACCCTGCAGCACTCTTTCTGGCACGTGATCCTGTCCTAACGACATCCCCATTGGCCATGACAGCCTATGACACAAACAACATAGGAACCCATGAAGTCAAAGATTATTCTGACAGCAAGCCATAAAACTTACAAGTGGGAACTTATTTTACACAAAAGTCTTTACATCAATATGACAACAAAAAGATCCATATGGCAAACAATAGTACACTACATGTTGCAATAATATCATATTGATACCCCGAGTTATAAGTGTCATCTAGCACCATAACATATGCCACTTTCTCAGGCTGAAGTGAATGGTCAAAAGAATGCTGATGTCAAAAAGATCTAGCCTCACTATAATCTCACATGAAGTCAGTTTTAATGGAATAAGACTCCTAGTATAATCATCATCATTGACCCAGTGAGGCTCCGCTACAGCGGAATCTGGGGGGTCAAGATGGGGGTACCCCTACCCAAGGGAAAGGGGGTACGCCCGATAGACCCAAGAAACTCTTAGTATAATGCTATTGAATTTCAATACGCTGTACAAATTCGATGTTATGACAATTGACAAACTTCAAGATATACCAGCATGCAAATTCATCCATTTATCACCATGCAGCTACCATGTCAAAAGGTGACATACCTTTAGATTGATGACATTATCCCGCATGGTTCCATACCTTCATTCCAGAATCATTGGTAGTAAGATAATATAGATATTTGCTAATGCAAATTAAGGGTTCATTTTTTCAATAAGATAATAAATAAAAAAGATATTAGCTAATACAATATGTACTCTAACTACTTGCATATTAGGTGTTCATTTTATTGAAAAATATTATTATAAATTATAATAATTACAAAGAAAAAAAAATCCATCCATAAACTTTTATATTAAACTTATGAGAAACAGTATGACCTCACAGCCAAAGAGCCAGAGCAACGCGTAGCGCACATACCGCCAATTGTTGCACCAGGACCTGATGTTGGAGTAATAAATCAGAAAGATGTCAAGATACATAAAAATATGACAGTTTACACTAGAAAAACACTGATGGGACGTGGATTACTGCAATCATAAATGTGATGAAGCATTCTAGTTCTGATAGCATATAACTTTCCTGTCCTGGTCCATGCTTCATAGTGGCAATGTATGTAATGTAAGAAAGCAAAACACAAAGAAATAAACACATCCATTTTAACACAAAAGGCCACTTCATCCAGCAATTTCAGCATGTAAATCACTGACTTAGCAAAGGCTAAAGTATAATTTTCCCTGCCCTTGAATTAATGAACAAAAGATGTTGGTATAAATTGCGATATCCAGACCTTGTGAGTAATGGCCCTTATTAGTAAAGTCAGTAATCCCATTGCTATGCAGCACAGTTGTTTAACCCTTTTCTAGTATGTCCTAGGTTGATTATTCCCAATGAAATGTTGAAGCTCAATAAATGGGTTTTACACCTTTTAAATTTTATTTTTTGCAGAATGCTCAGACATTGAAAGAACCAGGGGTAAATATTATTATCAGTGTAAGTAAGCAGCAGAATCTTAGGAAGAAAAAAAAACAACTCTGATTGCCAAGCTTTTCTCTTTTTTGGACAAAAGATAGATATGCAACACGTATAATTAAATCTGTCAATGGTAAGAGCAGAAGTGAGCTTTCACAATAAGAACAACTGGTTAAGACATGGAGAAGCTACTCAAAAGAATAATGCATTGTTAAAAATTAACCTGGGTCAAGAGGAAAGAATAATCCGTAGGGTTCCAGGTACTCATTCAACTCCATCCATCCAATACCAGGTTCAACAACCACATCCATATCCTCAAGATGTAGTGCTTTGACTCTCTGCATATTAATTAGCAGAAGATAGTCAGTGGAATGGCACTCAAACAAGACAGGAAAATTGAGATGCTTCAAGTGGTTAAAACATGTATTAATAATGAATGCATATATACACCCCACAAAACTACAGGAAAATGACCTGCCAAAGGTGGGAGCACATAAAATAAAAGCAAAGCTCATTGTAGGTTTTTTGCTCATTATTCACCTCTCAGTACAAAGCATGAAGAAAGCAATGTTTCATTTTCTTTAAATATCAATGCATGTTCCACTAGATGTAATCAGGTTCAATCTCCACATTCAAGGATTGATCAACACAATGTATAAGCAGATGCAAGAATAAGATTCATTTCCAGCATTAAGGTACTGATGAAAGTATCAAAATAGATGCATCATACTTTCATTGAAGACATGTTAATACAAACTCCTCCATGGGGAGCTAAAGTGTGGCCCTCAATAGATGTAGCACCTCCATAGGGTACAATGGGAACCTGATCAGTAGAAGAGGAATTGTTCAATGGATGGTGAAGAAACATAATTGCAAGAGCTTAGAAATCCTCTAGTATATGTAGATGAAAAAACAGACCTTGTGTCTGTCGCATGACTTGACAATCAAACAAATCTCCTCTTCAGACCTGCCAAACAAAAGATAAATAAACATGAAGAACACTGAAAGGCAAAGTAAGGATTAGTTTTTTCTAAAGAAGAATTTAACGGATGTATCAAACTTTAGGAAATGGTGAATAGAGAAAACTGAGGCAATAAGACCATGGAAGCTAAGAAATTGCTACACACAAAAGGCAATTTGCACTTTGCTGCTATTTGCACAGAAAATATAGAAAACATGAGCCTGAAAGATAAGACATTGCCAAGTTGACAAACAAATTGCTCCTTTTGCAGTCTATAAACTCATAATGCCAAAAGGCATATGTTATTACCAAACCCAAGTACAAGAAACATTATAAAGATCCTCCCAATTAATTAACGCTCTCTAGAAAAATAAGACAAGCAAAATAACACATGGGATTATTAGTTTTAACATGAATACCAGAAAAGGTCCATAAATGCCCCAGGTTGAAGTACATATTCAGCTAATCTGAACTTCAGTCCAAATAACTGTACACAGGAGTTTACTAGGCCATGACAATTACACACAAGATTAAATAAGACACTGCCCAGCCTAAAAGGCAATGAGAAGAATATATCCTACTTTGGAAAAACAACCACATCAGGTACGTTAACTGCTCTGTGAAAACTGTTCTGTGGCTTTCCATGATATAATCTCTCATCGTAATCGGTTGTCATATTCTCCTGAAAATAAAAGCACAAACAAGCATTATGAACAATTCCGGGAAGAAGACAACAAGTCATACATCCAATCCTTTGAAGCTCAAAGTTTTATTAGAAATTGGTCAGGGTAAAAGCTACAACCACCAAACTATTGAGAATAAATATATTATTATTTATTCTCAATAAAAACAAGCAATTGCATGCGATCATTGGGATAGAATGGAAAAAAAGAATGAAAGTAGTAGACAAAAAAAGAAGAGTTTCCTTACCCCGCATATGGCCTTTAACTCATCAATGAGCTCCTTTGAAACACTTCTGTGAGCACCCTTCACAATAAACTCTGTGCTGCCTTTGCCGCCAATGCTAGCTCCTCTAAATAAATTAAAAATGGAATGGTTGGTTCAGTCACATTAAATGATATTGAAATCAAGATTAAAAACAACATAAACAATAAAGCCCCCCTTTGGTATTGAGAAATCAGTATAGGGAATCCAAACGGAATCCGAACCATACTGTTTTCCTTTTTTTGTTTGTCAGGGAATGAGAATGGGAATGAAACTGATTACAGTGAATGAAAAAAAATATCATTTTCCCCCATACCCACCCCACCACAATTGGCATCAGCCATTCTAACGCCTCCAAATTCCACATTTATAAGACTACAATGGGAAGAAGGGCAGCAAAACATGCATACAGCCATACACTAACAGCATCATCACACCTCTCCGATGTGTATTACCAATAAAAGGGAAGTAAACAAAACTGCAACCGAGAAAATCAGGACTTGGGACTAGAAAAGTCTGCCTACATCAAGCACCTTGAATTAAAAAAAAATGATACTTTTCTTGTCAATTTTGACAAAAGTTGACCAAATTTCACTTACGAGATTTTTTTTTTGATAAAAAAATTTCACTTGCAATATAGGATTCGATCATCTTCAAATATGTTGAAAGTTGAAAAAGATAGTAGTCGATCATCTTCAAATAAAACCCAGAGGACCCAGTATGCAGTCGTCCACCCCAAAAACAAAGCAAAGAAGATTTAGGACACACACGGACATATAGATTAATAGTTATATAGACAGACATCAAAGATACATTATCAAAATCACATGAGAAGCTTCTGACCGAAGATTAAGATCATCGGTTGCAGGGGCGTCGCATAAAGCCGGGGGAGAGGAATCGAATTGAACGGCAAAGGGGGTAATAGACGCCGCCAATAGAGCGGGAACCCACCATGGAAACGGGCTTCTGTTCACTGGGGTTCTGTAAAGCTCCGATGGAGGGTTTTTGGGATGGAGACGTAGTGTCAGAAGACGTGTGTAAATAGTCTTTGAGGAAGAACGCAAGCGGCATAGCCAAGACACGGAAGCCATTGTTAAAAACAGGAAATACTATTTTCTGCCTCTCCGTCGATGTCGTGTCCTGGTGATTCACGGTTCGAAACTCGAAAGAAATGACTCAAATTCCTAAAAATAAACCAGATTAACCATCAGTCCACCACTATAAACCACATTTAAAATGACATAAAATCGCCCTTTATGAACAACTAGTTAAAGTCCGTGATATTCACAGGATAATTTTACTAAAAAACTATACAATTCTACCATATTAATTTAAAATATTAAATATATTTATATAATACCATAATAAATTATGTAATAGACAAATTATTATTTTTAGATTGTACTCCATATTTTAATTGAATTTATTTTTAAATATTTTTCCATTATTTGTGGAGATCTTGTCCAAATTTAGATTGAAATTATTAAAATATTAATTTTACTTTTTATTGAATATTTTAAATAATATTTTCTTATTTTTTTAGACACTAATATGTATAAAATACTTGATTTTTTTATAAAGATAATAATAATTAGGATAGGTTATCTACAAAGCATAATATAATTTATTAAAATATTTTTTTAAAGTTAATTTATTAAAATTATATATTAGGGTTCTTATCTTTTACTCTATAATAATAAGAATGTTTGTAAATATGAAAAATACAATATAAAAAATTGTATAGAAGAGAACATTGTCCTTGATTTAAGAGATAAAATATAGAGAAAATTATCTATGTATTATTTTGCAAAATTCAATCCATCTATAAAGTTGTTTTCCATACTAAATTTACATAACGAAGAAATAAAATATAAAGGAAATTAATTTATATGAAAATTTACAAAATTCAATGTATTAATCAACTTATCATCCATATTAAATTACAAAAAACATAGAGATTAAAAAAATTTAAATGTAAAGTGGGGCTAGATAAAAAAAAATATTCTATATTTACATAAATAAAATAAAAAGTAAATTAAGAAAAATGTAATGTAAATTTTTATCAAAATTCAATTTAAGCAAGTATTCATCAAGATTTGTAAATTTTTCTATTTTTTTTATCAAAATTTGATTTAAGAAAAAATATTTAATATAAATGCATAAAAAGATAAAGAAAATATAATTTCGTTAATTTAAATTAAAATTCGAAGTTTTTTTTATTTGACATTTACATATAATCTTAGTCATCAACATAAAATTATATCTTTTTCTCAAAATAAAAATATATCAACATAACAAAATTTATTATTTAAAATTATATCATTATATAGATATAAATTTTATACTTGGAGATCAAGCCTTGTTAAAAGATAAAAAAAAATATATTAAGACCCTAAATCTTGTTAAGAGATAAAAATATTAAATTAATATGGAAAATATCATCTCATAGGAATTTATGTATATAAAAATTATATAAATATGTTATCTATTGTAGTAAACTAATACATAATCCATAGAAAGAAAATTATATACATAAAAAATATATAAACATGTTATCTATTTAGTATATATAGAAAGAATACTATAAGTTGTTACAAAATTTATCAAAATATAATTTGACATTAATTTATTCAAAAATGCCACGTGGCACAAATTTTACAACAGACTTGGGTTCTGCTTTATAATGTATTAGGGTAGATTTCGGATGGGGTTTGATATTTTTTTATAATTTTGAAAATTTATTTATAACTAGTTGAATTCCCGTGATACTCACGGGGTGAGTTTACTAAAGATATACAATAATATTATATTAATATAAAATTTAAAAAACTTATATACAATATAACAATAAAATTATGTAATTTATAAAAAAAATTAAGATCATGCCACATATTTTAATTGAATATATTTAAAAAACATTTTCATTATTTTTTGAGATCTTGTCCCATATTTTTTTATTAAAATTTTTAAAATGTTAATTTCACTTGAATTCAATATTTTAAAATATTTTTATTTTTTGTTAAGATATTAATATGCATAAAACATCAGTTTTTATAAAATATTTATTAAGTTTATGTATTTGAGTTCTTATCTTTTATTTTGTAATGAATGTAAAACTGTTTTTAAATATATATATATATATAGTACATTAATATAAAGATATTGATGGTGCGCAAAGTAACGGAATATGAAGTGGGACCAGGGTACGAGGAATAACAGGATTCGGCGGGGGAGCGAGATGCATTCCCTAAAATTGCTCTCGCGGCGTCGTCATGTTGAGGCCGGGAGCCTCTCACCTTTCGTGGACGAGATTCAAAGCGCGCCAACGCCCAAGGGCTTCCATAGGCCGCAGATGGGGCTTTACGACGACGCGGCAAATCCGGAGGAGCATGTGAAGCATTTCGCTGTCCAGATGAACGTCAACTCTTACAATGATGCCATCTTCTGCCTCGTTTTCCCAACCACCCTGGAGAAGGCCGCGATGACGAAGTTTATAAGTCTTAAGATCGGGTCTGTGGCCTCGTTCGCTCAGCTGTGCGAGTCCTTCATCGCACAATTCAGTGGCTCGAGGAAGCGCGAGAAAAACATGCGAGATCTCCGCGGCATCGAGCAGGGAGAGGGTGAGTCACTAGACACCTTTTTTACAAGGTTCACAACCGCGGTTGCCAAGATCGCGCATATCGACGAGGCTTCGGTGCGAGACACCCTCATGGGCAACCAATGCCACGGGGATTTCAAGAATTACATTTTCCTGAAGTGTCCAGCGACGTATGACAGCCTGTGCGCCCGGATCACGGCCCAGGTGTACGCCGAGGACGCCACCAACCAGAGCTCTCGGTCGAGCACCGGCAAGGAAATTGTGGCCGAGGATAAGGGAAAGGCAAAGGTGGGTGTGCCCGCCGCCAGGGATGCGTATGTGACGCATGCCCATAACCCCATCATCAACAACAACAACAATAACAACCGCAACAACAACAGAAACAACAATAACAACAACAACCGCAACAACAACAGGAACACCGACGGTGGGAGCTGGAACTACTTCGGAGGGAGGCAACGAGGTTACAGGGGGAAGGGCGGCCCTCTATATAACCCAAACGAGAAGGGGCGCGCCAACCCCGCCTCAGGAGCAAACAACGTGCCACAGGGCCTGAGCCAGGCCAGAGCCAACAACGTCGAACAGTAGGCTCCTGCAAAGCAGGCACGATCCGGGCACACAACGATGCCCGATGGGTATATTCATACCATCTCAGGTGGCCCCTCGCTGGCTGGATCAAGCCAGGCAGAAAGAAAGAGGTACGCGAGAGCAAGCCATCATGAGCCCTTGGTATTCAGCGTCGCACAAACCTCGCTGTCCCACGTAGGGCTAGCCTTCACCTCTGAGGATGTCGAGGGTCTCATTGAACCTTTGTTGGTGCAGGCTCAGCTGGGCTCGAAGATGGTGAAGCGGGTACTGGTGGACACGGGATCTTCCGTGGACAACATGTACTACGACGCTTTCGAGCAATTGGGCATCTCCTCGACGTCCCTGAAGCCCTACGCCGGGAAGCTAATGTCCTTCTCTGTTGACGAGGTTGATGTTGCGGGCCTCATTGACCTCTGGATGACGTTGGGTACTGGTTCGACGAGGCGAACCGAGATGGTGGAATTCACCATGGTGCGTTTACCCTTGGTGTACAACGCAATCATCGGGAGAGTGTCCCTGATGAAATTTCAGGCGGTGGTGTCCATCTACCACCTAAAAATGAAATTCCCCGTCGAAGGTGGGGTTGGCGAGGTCAAGGGCAACCAAGAGGAGGGGCGCGTCTGCTACGCGAAGCAAAAGTGTCCGGTGTTCATGGTAGAGGCTACCGGGGAGGCTGATCTCGAAGTCCGGGACTTTACGATCCCCATCCCAGAGGCGGAAAGAAGTGTTGTCACTCCCTTCGGTAGTGAGGTAGAAAAAATTTACCTAGGCGAGTGCCTCTCTGGAGAGTCGGCGACGTCGTTGGAGACCTTGCTTGCTGGCTCCCGCGATGTGTTCGCATGGACTGCAAGAGACCTCCACGGCATCCCGCGAAATGTGGCCCAACATTCCTTGAACGTGGATGTCACCGCCCGACCCGTGGTGCAACGTCGAAGGAAAATGAATGAGGAAAGGGCAAGCGCCGCGAACGCCGAGGTAGGAAAGCTGTTGGCCGCGGGGTTTATCCGCGAGGTCCAGTACCCTAGATGGCTGTCTAACGTTGTGCTGGTAAAAAAGGCCAGCGAGAAGTGGCGCATGTGCGTGGACTTCAAGGATCTAAACAAGGCCTGCCCCAAGGACAGTTACCCCCTTCCCTCAGTCGACGAACTGGTCGATTCCACGGCGGGTCACGGGGTCTTGAGCTTCCTTGACACCTACTCAGGTTACAATCAGGTTTTGATGAGCCCGCGAGATGAGGAAGAGACATCCTTCATCACGCAGCGCGGGACCTACTGCTACAAGGTCATGCCATTTGGTTTGAAAAACGCGGATGCAACCTTCCAGCGGCTCGTAGATCGAATCTTCAAGAACCATCTGGGGAGGAACGTGTCGGCATACGTCTACGACATTGTGGTCTGAAGCAGAACCCCAGAGGAACATCTGGTCGACCTCGCCGAAGTTTTTGCGACACTCAGACACAACCGGCTCAACCTAAATCCCGATAAATGTGTGTTAGGCATGTCATCGGGGAAGTTCTTGGGTTTCATGATCAGCGAACGGGGGATAGATGTGAACTCCGCCAAGATAGAATCAATTCTCTCAATAAGGTCACCCCGATCTAGAACTAAGGTACAACGGCTCAACGACGTTGTAAACTACCTGGGGAGGTTTTGCTCCCGATTGGCGGACAGGTCGCTACCTTTTTTCGCGGCACTAAAGAAGAACGACAAGTTTGCCTGGAACGAAGAGCTAGAGCTCAATTTTTCTGGATTGAAGGCAGTCTTGACGAAGCTCCCTACTTTGTCGCCCCCAAACGCGGGCGAGGATTTGCTACTGTACGCCCAGAAACGGTCATCGCCGTGTTAACAAGAAAGGCGATGCATGTTTTGGACAAAAAATGACCCACTAATCACTTTAATGTCCTAGATGGGGTTTGATAGCCAAAGGGATACGATTAGATCGGCTTGATGGAAGAACGAGTAAAAATGATTAACATAAGAAATAAATAAGTAAAGAAATTGAATGTAAAGACAACTAAAATGAAGAAGAAATGCTTATCTCTTCTTATTAATTATAAACAAGCGATTTCAAGCTTAGATCTGGGGTTTAGGACCCGTAATCATGCGAAAACTGCTGGGATGACAACGGTCAGATGCTAGCGGTCCTGCTCAGACGACAGAGGCCTCCGAGAGCAACTTAAACTATGAGAGCCTTCTGATTACAAGAGAGGGGATTATGGTGCACTAATGTATGTATCTCTAGATCTGGATCTCGCGTGGTTATGTCCTTAAATCCCTTTATATAGTAGGGAGAGTTACACAGAAACAGTTACAAAATCAAGGATACACGTTTCCTAAAAAATAGGTAGTGGACGTTGTGGAGGATATGGTCAAAGGCGGTTGTAACTGACCCGGAGATCTCGGGATCTCGCTGGCGATGCGGGATAGTCAGATGACGATTGACGTTAACGGTCTTCGGTCTTTATGACGACGAAAGTCTTCGGTCTTTGTGACGACGAAATTCTTCGGTCTTGAAATCACACTTGGAATTTTTTGGGTCTAACAATACCCCAAATTCATCTTGGTCGTTGAGGCGAGGAGACGGGCGAGATGAATTTAAAGCCTTTCGTCGGATGCCTCATTGTCTTCTTGGGAAAAATTACGTTTGGAAGATGTTGAGCCATTAGAAATCGGGTGTCATGACGATGGAAGTCAATGGTCAAAGGTACGAACTTGATCAAAGTTGTCAGCTAAAGGCATGGACCCGACCAAAGTTGTTAGCCTCTAGCGCTGGTTCTATCGAAATTGTGTAGCCACGGACGATTTTACTTGATGAAAACCATCGACGTTGGACGTTAACTTGATCGAAGTCGCTAGCCAATATCTTAGACTCGGTCAAGGTCGTTAACCAAGTGTATAGGCTTGTTGTCTTGCGATGATGCAACTATGTAGAAACTTTTGAGTTGTGCCTCAAGAGCTGAGGGCTTTTAACAAGCGACGACCCCTGCATAAGTCGTTTGTCAATCGTTAGATTTGTAGCTGCTTATGATCAGGAGTGCTCAGCCAGGAGATGACCAATGTCTTCCTTGGCGATAACTAGCGTCTTCGGCGTTTCGAGCGTTGTCCTCGGGGGAGTCCCTATTCTGGCGAGTATCGCCCTGGCGGATAAAGCCTTGTTTGCTAGCGATAAAAGCTACGGTTGTTGGCGAGTAGCGCCCTATTTGTTTGGCGAAATGTGCCTTATAATCGTGACTGATGATTTCTTTCTTCCGACTGATCGTGACTGGGGATCAGTATCTCGTATGCTTCTGCATGATAAGATTCAAAGAACTAGGAGGGTTGGTCGTGGGTTTCCCCAATGACCCTCCGATGCTCAAGTTAGTATTTATTCGAAAGAAATCATAAAGGAAAGCATAATAGTGAACTAACATGATTTTTTTAAGAAATGATACAGATGAAACCTGCGTTCCTTGCGATTTTGGGTGACTGAACTGTGATTGTGATTGTGATCATGACCGCGACCGCTCTCGTCATCATCTGAGGTCTCACGGTCAGATTCACTATTTGTTGAATTTTGACGGTTATCTTCTGGAGTCTTGGGATCAGATTTCGGAAGGTCATCTTTCGGGAGGTTAGATCCCTTATCTTCTTCTAGGCAAATTTATGCCATTGCCCTATCTTGAACATCCTCAAAGGTTGCACATGGGTACATGGTCAACTCTTTGTAGAGTTCATTGGTCGTTTGAAGACCTTGACGGAACGCTTCAATGGATGTCGAGACATCGCAATTGGGGATCTTGAGTTTCTCATGAACGAAACGGTTCATGTAATCTCGGAGAGTTTCATCATTCCCCTGCACAATTCGAAATAAGTCATTAGAATACTTTTCAAGTCGTCGACTACTCATAAATTGAGTTTTAAACAAGTCGGCGAGATTCACATATGATTCCACGGATCCTCGTGGCAAACTAATGAACCATCTTAGGGCTGGGCCCTCAAGAGTTGCCCCAAAGCTTTTGCACATGATGGCTTCACGATCCTTTTGAGGGATGGAAGTCATCATCATCTTTTGCTTGAAGATTAGAAGGTGATCGCTAGGATCATCGGTGCCATTGTAGCTTGACATTTCTGGAACAAGAAACCCCTTAGGAAAATCAACAACAAAAATGGATTCCACAAAAGGAGAAGCTTCATAGCCATCTTAGGGTTCCTTCTCGATGGGACGTGGGATTCTGAGGATCCTTGCAATCGTCTCATTGAGAGGCTTTAATTTCGATTGGATCTTTTGCTTGATAACCTCCTCAACGTTGAGAAGGTTGGTAGTGATACCGTAGTCTTCTATCGGCTGCTGGACTGGGACCCCTAGAGAGAAAGTATCTCGGGTCGTCGTTGTCATTCCAGGAATGGTAACCGCTGGAGGATTTTGGACGGTCACAATCTCTTCATGGAAAGCTCCTGCGACGGTTACATTCTTGCTCGTGTGTACCTGCAATCTCAAAGACTCATTTTCAACTATTAGTTGTGCCACTTGGGCATTCGATCTGGCGGTTTCGGCTTTGAGTTCATCAATGTCTTTTTGGAGGGCATCGAGACGAGAAAAAAGGTCATCCATGGTGAACGGTTAGTGCTTGGTAGGAGGTTGATCGGTTGGATTTTAACTATCAGCCCCACGGTGGGCGCCAAATTGTTTTGGACAAAAAATGACCCACTGATCACTTTAATGTCCTAGATGGGGTTTGATAGCCAAAGGGATACGATTAGATCATCTTGATGGAAGAACGAGTAAAAATGATTAACAAAAGAAATAAATAAGTAAAGAAATTGAATGTAAAGACAACTAAAATGAAGAAGAAATTCTTATCTCTTCTTATTAATTATAAACAAGCGATTGCAAGCTTAGATCTTGCGTTTAGGACCCGTAATCATGCGAAAACTGTTGGGAAGACAACGGTCAGATGCTAGGGGTCTTGCTCAGACGACAGAGGTCTCCGAGAGCAACTTAAACTATGAGAGCCTTCTGATTACAAGAGAGGGGATTATGGTGCACTAATGTATGTATCTCTAGATATGGATCTCGCGTGGTTATGTCCTTAAATCCCTTTATATAGTAGGGAGAGTTAAATAGAAACAGTTACAAAATCAAGGATACACGTTCTCCTAAAAAATAGGTAGTGGACGTTGTGGAGGATATGGTCAAAGGCGGTTGTAACTGACCCGGAGATCTCGGGATCTCACTGGCGATGCGGGATAGTCAGATGACGATTGACGTTAACGATCTTCGGTCTTTATGATGATGAAAGTCTTCGGTCTTTGTGACGACGACATTCTTCGGTCTTGAAATCACACTTGGAATTTTTTTGGGTCTAACAATGCACCTTGTCTATTTCATCAGCCGTGTGCTCGAACTTGCGGAGCAGAGGTACTCCCCGGCAGAAAAAATGGCCCTGGCTGTGGTGACTGCCGCGAGGCGCCTGCGCCCTTACTTCCACGCACACCCTATCCAGGTCCTCTCTGATCTCCCACTTTGGCAGATCCTCCACCAGCCCGCCCTCTTTGGGCGGATGACGAAGTGGGCAATCGAGCTCTCCGAGTTCGACATCAGCTACCTCCCTAGGACTGCGATGAAGGGTCAGGCCCTCGCTGACTTCATGGTAGAGGTAACCTTCCCCGAGACTGACGAGAGCGCGGAGGAATGGAAGGTCTTTGTCGATGGCTCGCGGTGCAACACCAGGGGCAGGGCTGGCATATTTCTTGTCGGTCCCCCAATAGAGACGTAGTATGCCCTTAACTTCGCCTTCAACGCCACCAATAATGAGGATGAGTATGATGCTATGATTGCCGGGATAAAAATGGCGCTGCTCAGCGGGGCTCACAAGATCAGAGTGTACATCAATTCCGAATTAGTGGCGCGACAATTGAACGGGCAGTATGATACCAGAACGGGGTTCCTACCCGCGTAATGAGAAAAAGTCAAGGCCTTGGTGTCTTGCCTAGAGACATTCGCGGTAGAATCCGTTCCACGCGCTGCGAACACGAAGGCAGATGCTCTCGTGAGGCTGGGGTCGGCCCTTCCCTTAGAGGTGGGCAACCGCGTGATGGTGGAGAGAAAGCTCTCGTGGAGTGTGAACAGCGAGGCTCTCTCCATCAAATTCGGGGACTGGAGGATTCCCATCACGCGGTATTGGGAAAGCGGCGTCCTTCCCGAGGACCCCGCTGAGGCTAGAAAACTCAAAATGCAGGCAGCCCGCTACTGTGTCATCGGCGGGCGGCTTTATCAACGAGGTTTCGCAGAACCCAACTTGATATGCGTGCTGACCGAGGCTGTAGAGTACATCCTGTTCGAGGCACATGAAGGGGTCTGCGGCGGCCACCCGGGTTGGCGTGCCTTGTCGCACAAAATCGCCCACTTGGGGTACTTCTCGCCCACCCTCATGGAGGACGTGAGGGCTTATGTTCAGAAGTATGACGGGTGCTAGAAGCACACCAACGTTCAACATGCCCCGACCTCGCGCCTGTGCTCGATCAATGCACCCTGCCCTTTTGCGATGTGGGGGATGGACATTTTAGGGCCCTTCCCCAAAGCCGTGGGGCAGGTGCAGTAAATCCTCGTCATCGTCGACTACTTCACGAAGTGGGTCGAGGCAGAGGCAATGGAAAAAATTACAAGAACGAAGGTCTGCAACTTCCTATGGAAAAACCTCGTATGTCGCTTTGGGGTCCCCATGACCATCATGGCCGACCATGGCCCCCAGTTCGATTGCAAGGAAACTCGGACCTTTTGCTCCGAACTGGGCATAACCCTCAAGTTTTCATCAGTGGCCCATCCCCAATCAAACGGCTAGGTGGAAAACGTCAACGCCCGCATCCTGTCCGATCTTAAGAAGCGACTGGGCACAGCACAAGGCCGCTGGGCGGAGCTTCTCCCGCTTGTCCTATGGACATATCGGACGACGGCGCGTCGCGCCACGGGGGAGACACCTTTCGCTTTGGCCTACGGGGTGGACGCGTTGGTCCCGATGGAAACCTTGATCCCTTCAGCAAGGGTTTTCGGCTTCTACAAAAAAGAAAACGAGGCCAATCTCAAGGTAGAATTGCAGTTCATGGACGAACTCCGAGAAGTCGCCGCCTTGCGTTCCGCAAAATACAAACGACATGTGGCAGTGTATCATGACAAGAAGGTCAGACCCCGGGTTTTGGTCTTAGGGAATCTCGTTTTAAGGCGAACCGAAGGCGGCAAGCTAGACCCAAACTGGGAGGGCCCGTACCTCCTCGGGGAGGAAGTCGCGCCCAGAGCCTTTAAGCTCAAGGATAGTGAGGGGCCACTCTAAGCAAAACTTGGAATGTCACTCGACTCAAAAGGTATTTATGCGTAGAGGATTCCTAGGAAAAATCTCGTTGTCACCAAAATTTTGTGAATAAAGGGTGGTGTTATTTTCCGATGTCATCTCAATATGGAAACCTTGTATCGAGGGCGCGTTTGCTTAAATCCATCCCTCGCTTCCCGCTTGGGGTTGGGGATTCTCAGTTTTAAGTGCGTGGATCCACCCCTCGCTTCCCGCTTGGGGTTGGAGATTCTTAGTTTTAAATGCGCAGATCCACTTCTCGCTTCCCGCTTGGGGTTGGAGATTTTTAGTTTTAAGTGCGCGGATCCACCCCTCACTTCCCGCTTGGGGTTGGGGATTCTCAGTTTTAAGTGCGCGGATCCACCCCTCGCTTCCCGCTTGGGGTTGGAGATTCTCAGTTTTAAGTGTGCGGATCCACCCCTCGCTTCCCGCTTGGGGTTGGAGATATTCAGTTTTAAGTGCGCGGATCCACCCCTCGCTTCCCGCTTGGGGTTAGAGATTTTCAGTTTTAAGTGCGCGAATCCACCCCTCGCTTCCCGCTTGGAGGTGGAGATTTTCAGTTTTAAGTGCGCGAATCCACCCCTCGCTTCCCGCTTGGGGTTGGAGATTTTTAGTTTTAAGTGCGCGAATCCACTCCTCGCTTCCTGCTTGGGGTTGGAGATTCTCAGTTTTAAGTGCACAAACCCACCCCTCGCTTCCTACTTGGGATTGGAGATTCTCGGTTTTCAATGCGCAAACCCATCCCTCGCTGCTTATAATCTATCATGTGCGATCCAAGCGAGGCTTGTGATCGCTGCATATAATCTATCATGCACGATCCGAGCGAGGCTCGTGATCGCTGCATATAATCTATCATGCGCGATCCGAGCGAGGCTCGTGATCGCTGCATATAATCTATCATGCGCGATCCGAGCGAGGCTCGTGATCGTTGCATATAATCTATTGTGCGCAATCCGAGCGAGGCTCGTGATCGCTGCATATAATCTATCATGCGCGATCCGAGCGAGGGTCGTGATTGCTGCATAAAATTTGTCGTGCGCAATCTCAGCGAAGCTCGGGATCGCGACACAGTTGAAAAATAAGTGACCCGATATGGCTCGAGCAGTCCGCAAGTCTTGCGGCGCTCGGGCCATGGGGTTGGATCGGGATATAATGAGCCTTTGGAACCCTCGAAGGAGGAGTGACAACCACAAACAAAGATAGAAAGAAAACTGCATAAATTAAGGCCGCGAGGGCTGAAGCGTCATATCGGGTCGCCCAGAGCGGGGTCCAAACCTCCCTAGACCGAGGGGCCTACAGCAGGAACCTTGCTCTCGCTTGGTGCAACCCCGCCCTCGTTGTCGAGGAAGAATTCACATTCTCCCTCGGGCTCTTCCCCGGTTTCCCCCATGGTCAGCCCATAGTTGGGGATGAAAAAGGCGATGCGGGGGTCGATGTGCTGGTACTTTGCCACCGCCTGTTTTACCCCTACGTGAATGGCCTGCCGGTACATCCCATCAATGCTGCTCAACAGCTTTTCTTGGTACTCGGCAGACTTCACATATTTGGGCCCTGCAGCCTCCACATCTTCGTTGAGCTCCTTAATGCGGTGGTGAAGACTGTTGTTCTCTTCCTCGACCTTCTGGAGCTCCGACTCTTTCTCCTTAAAATACTTGTGTTGCTCGGAGAGTTTGGTCCAGAGGTCCTCCACCGAGGTCTGTAGATCCCCAACCAGGGCCTTCGCCTCCTCCTCCTTCGCCTTCGCTTCCTCATTCTTCCCCTTGGCCGCTGCCTTGGCCTCATCCTTCACCACGACCTCCGTGGCCCTAGCGCATCTCTCGGCTTTGGCGAGAACCTTCTCCTTCTTCGCACACTCCTCTGTGCAGGCCTTGAGCGCCGCCTCCATCTTATCCATATTCTTATGGAGGAGGTTGATGCGACTACAATTGTAGTTCTCGAAGAAATTGTGCTGAGAAACCAAAGGGATGTTAGGAGGAAACAAGCATGAAACTTTCAAGTAAGACTTACAAAAAGAAGCAAAACGTACCATCGCTGAGTAGCGGAGGGCCTCGTCATTGAGGGCTTCCTCGGAGAGATTGTTCGCCCACGCAATCTCCTCCTTCCAATCATCCTTATTCTAGATCCTGAGCGCACCCCGGGATGGCCCGAGGCAGTGGAACTTCTCGGCATGAGGACCGGTGGCGGAGAGAGCCCGACCCTCAAAGTTGGGGCTGGGTACGATCTCCCTCCCCGAGGAACTGCGTTGGCCGTCCCCCTTATGCTTCTTCCTCTTTTCCTTGCAGGGGTACGCCTCCGCGTCCTTTCGTTTGGACCCGGCCCCGTCGCCGGATCCTCAGGGGGCGTGGGAGGACGCTCTGGTACCGTCTCCTTTGGGTGCCCCCCCCCCTCAACAATCTTTACCCGTGCGGCCTTTGTAGGGGTCGGCGCCTTCGCCAGCGAGGTCGGTGCCTTTGTCGTTGAGGCTTACGCCTTCACTACTGGGCCCTTCGGGGCCTGAGAGGTCTGTGCGGCGGAGACCGCGGGCTTCTTCCCCTGTGCTCTAGAGGCCAAGGCGTCCAAGAGATTCACTGCAAAGAAAAAGTGAGTCAATAAAAGAGAATGGAGAGATAATCACAAACAACCAAAAAACATAGAACGCGTGGTCCGAGCGAGGCTCGTGATCGCTACAAACAATCAAAAAACCTAGAATGCGTGGTCCGAGCGAGGCTCGTGATCATCACAAATCTAACACTAAGCATAACAAAAGACAATGTGAGAACGAGGAAACGTAAGGAAATAGGTACCATCTGCGCCCTCGAGGTTCGGGAAGGTGAGACTCAGACCCGCCCGCTCGAGCCGATCCCGCGTCAAGTATTCCCAGTAGGGCGCCTGACGCGACGTTGCAAACCGAGCCTTGATCTCGGCGACGTCCAGAGTCCCCTTGGGACGGCAGAAGTTGTCCGATGCCGAGGGGCAGTTAAGATACCTCCCAGAGAGGTCCCAAACCAAGAAGCAATTGTCCTTCCACTGACCGACATTCAACGGGGTAGTGGTGATCTTGAGTCCGGGCAAACTTAGGTTCACGAGACACGACTTCTGCTCTCCTCTCGCCATAAATAAACTCGTCATGACGTCCAGGTTCGGCCCCTCCCCGAGTTCGTGGCTTCGAATGGTGTACGCGCACAAAAGCCTCCGTGCGTTGGGAAACAATTGCGCAGGGCAGACGTGCATTAGCCACAAGAAGTCGACTATGTGTCGAGCGAGCGGTAGCCGGAAGCTGGCCTGGAGGCTGTGCAGTGCCAAGGAGCAGCCATCCCCCTCGGGGAGTGCTAACTCAACCCCCTCAGGCCAAGGAAAATCCTTCGCGATCTTCTCAAGGGCCTCCCTCTTCAGAACCGTCGGGGCCCCCTCAGCAAAAAGATCCCGATTGATGGGTTCGGGGTCATGGGTATCCGCTCCTCAAGGATTGGAGGGATACTCAACACAGAATCAGTGATATACTCCACGAAGAAGCTCGGCTGGTCGTTGGAGTCGGACGACCTCGCAGCAGAGCCAACAACTTCTTCATCAAAAATCGAAGATGAAGCCATTTCAACCCCGGAAGACGTGCGTAGTCGGGGGAAACGCGAGTTAACAGAAGTATCGGAGGCACTATAGGAAGGGTCGTTGAACACGAGCGAAGGGGACCTCGGGTTCTAGGAATCGTTGGTCTCAACGCTCCCTACGGTCTCAAAAGATTCTTCGTAAAACCTCTCTCGGAGATTGAATGCGAAGCCTGGTGGAGGGCCCGTGGAAGATCCTCTAGGCATGAAAAGCAAGGTCCAGGTCACAAAAGGCGAACACTTGGAAAAGAAAAAGTCTTGAGACGTCGAACAAATACAAAAAAGAAAGGAAGCACGAGGTGGAAACATAGGGTACGCAGAGCCCTAGGGCTACTCTGACAGATGGGACAGCCTAAGAGGAATGTCAAGCGCCAAAAGAAGAGGGGAAGAATGGAAGACAATGGTTGGAAGATCAAACGTCCCATCACCCAGGCGGTGAGACGTTTGGCTTTCCAAGACATTCGAAATTCGAAAGAAGAGGAGCGGCGAAAAAAAACTCAATTGTTGGCTGACGCGCCGAAGGGCTCGAGAACATCGCCGGACCACCAACGCCACCCCCGCTCCCACCATTTTACCGCCGTGACACCGGCGCGAAACGCTGGAAGACCACCGCCTCCCTCTAGGGCACGAGGCGGTAAAAGAAAAAACACGCCAAGAAACACATACAGAAGGAGAATCGATCACTTGTCGGAAACTGGTGTGAGAAAGGCAGTTGCGGGCCTGGAAACCGTTGAGAAAGCGTCGCCTGCTTGCCAGAGATCGAAAGAACGGAAGAGAGAAAGAGAGGGTTTGGTTCGCAGAAGAAGATGAAGAATGAAGGGAAGAGGGACGTGTAGAGGCGCTTTTATAAAGTGCAGACTTGGGCCTCTCCCAGTTCTAAAAGAGCTTAATGGGCCTAATCTCTTTCAGAGGCCCATTAATGATATAAGGGAGAACGGGCCCAGGGATCTTCAAGTGCTTGACAGAAGAAAAACCCAAGTGTTCAGCCTCGCAAAAGAGATCCTCAAGCCTCGTTACCACCAAACCTCTAGCCTCGCTACCCGTGACCCTGAAACTGAGACTTCGCACCCTGGGTACGGGGAATCGGATGTCGCACACATATGACCTGCGGTCCTCAAGGCGAGACCCCCAGGCCATGGGGTTGTGATGGTGCGCAAAATAGCGGAATATGAAGTGGGACAAGGTACGAGGAATAACGGGATTCGGCAGGATTCCCGAGATTAAACTCAAAGGCCTTTGACATACCCATCTTAAAAACGGCAGATCCATACCCTTGCGAGGCCTCAAGACCTCGATCACGAGGTCTAAACCTCGTTGTTCAAAAGCTGACATACCCACCCCATTCAACCACTCAGCAACCACCATATTCTCAACCAATGACCAACTGCCTCACTCTCGACCAATCAAAGAGCCTGATCTCAGGCGTCCCACATCGAGCAAACATCAAAACCATGTTCCTCAAAGCTCTATAAATAGAGGAGAACCTCGAAGGTAGAAAGGGGTCAAAAAACATCTTGAACTCAAGAACTATCTTGTTCGTTGAAGATCGACGTGTTGAATCATCGATAAAAACCACGCTACATCCAAGTGAAGGTTCTCAAAAAGACTTCAAGTCACCCAAAGAGATCTCGTCTCAATCAAAGATCTCGCTGCATCACTTCGTAGGCCACAATCCTCGCACGCATAGTCAACTCTTCGACTTCGCCACAAGAGCTCGCTAATAGTCTGTTGCTGATAGAACCTCGTCGTAGCTAGGAGATCTCGGACCTTGTTAGACCGAGATCTCGAATCCTCTAAAAAGAGATCTAGGGCGTAATATCGTTGTTCATAACTTCGTTATTCGTAATCTCGCAATCTGTAACCTCGTTCTAAGGATATAAATAAAAGGCAAGTGTTTTCCCAGTCGAAATAAAAGTAATCTCGTTCTTGTCTTCTAGCGCTGGTTTATTTCGGGTTTCATTAGATATATATATATATAGAAGATAACATAGAGAAAATAAAATAAAAATAATGTAATTCTATAACTTAAAGATAATTGCGATAGGATATCTAGGAAAGATAATATGGGTTATTAAAATAGTTTTTAATGCTAATTTATTAAAATTTAGGTAGATATACAATGTATACTAAAATATATCATATATTCTATAAATAACTTATTATATTGCAAAATATCAACTTATAGATAAAAAAAATTATATACTTGGAGTGCAAGATTTGTTAAACAATAAAATAAAATTTATTATGTATAAAATTAATATAAAAAATATTAGCATATAGATCAAGTTTTGTTAAGAAAATATGCATAAATTAATAAAGAAAGTATCAACACATAGATAGATCAAGTTATTATAATATAAAAAATTAGATGTATTAAAAGAATAATACAAGTTATTATTTTAAAAAATCACATTATTTTATTCAACTAATGCCACGTGGCGCAATTTTTTCAACAGAAATGGTTTCTGCTTTATAATGTATTAGGTAGATTATTACAATATATATTTTTTATAAGGAAAGGGATTATGGAAGTCATCCTAAGGAAAAATGGACCGTCATATAGCATTTTTGCGGATGAGATTCTTGAGGAGACGGTCGGAGGCAAACTAGAGAGGGAGGAGATATGTCGAAATGATCCATCGATGTAGTCCTCCATAGAATTGGCTTCTCTGAAGACGTGAGAGAGACTCCAACTCTGAAAGTGGCGTAGCAAACTCTGAATATCCATTCGAACAAGCTTAATCTCCTAGGGATAACTCCAATCACTATGCACGACTTTAACAAGTTGCATGTTGTCGCCTGCAATTTGAATGTGGGGAATGCCATGTCGAATGGCTTCAAGAATCCCCTATCGAAGTGCAACGACTTCAGTCATCAAAACAGAATGAGGTTCGTATAAGAAGACTGTTTGGCCGTCATTCTGTTTTGATGAATAACGTGAAACACACCATGATTTTTTAAGCGAAGTACTAGTATTGCTCTTTGATAAAAAAAACATCCATCACCTTCTCCTAAAGTTACAACTCTTAAATGGGCAAAAGACCCTTAATCTCTACTACCTCTCTTATTTATAATGATGCTTGTGATCGGAGATGTCATTTGCATGCAAAGACAATTTTTGGAGATGCCATCACCAAGTGTCCTCACCATGCTCCCTTTCAATTTCATTCTGAAGAGGTGTTGTGATGGTGTTGTCAAGTATCTTTTCGTTCTTTTAATGCAAAAGACATATTGTAAGGATAATGTGCCAAGTTGAGAACAACCCACCTGACAACAAGAGAGCAGGAACATGGGATCATGACGAAGGCCGCGACTCGATAAATGTCGTGAGAGCGTGTGATTGCAATATATCAAGGAACTTGTTGGTGAGACATGGTGACAAGTGTTCTTCGAATTACATCATCATAAATAATTTTTAAAAAATATTAAAAAAAATTAAAACTCAAAATCATACCGAACTAATCATTATTATTTTATTATTTCTTTAAGTAACTATAAAAAAGTATATAATTATATTAACATTTGGTACATTTTTTGCTATAAACTAAAAAAAAGAATAAAGTGTCTCTACTAAAAATGATTTTTTATTCACAAAATGGTAACATTGTAAAGCGACTAAAATTGAATAACTATGTTGGTGAAATTAATATCATCTTGAGTACTTGATTTAGTATTGTTAGGGATTTTTAAATGTTGCAAAAGTCTAGTCTTAGTCACACTTGGGTTTAGGATATTATTAGAGTATGTGCTTGGTATAGACTAAGTGCTAGAAGGATTAAAATAGGAAATATTGGTCTAAGATATGACATGTTGTGACATGTCGCAAAGCTTTGGATTGGCATGAACGTTGTGCCATACCATGTGAGTCCCTCGATGCAAGTTGAGATTTGAGGCTCATACAAGATGTGTTGGATCACTCTTTGCACCGTGTTGATGTGTATCACATAGACCCCAGCAATCAGAGTGGATGTAATTCAACGTACCACGTATCTTGTGAATTCCCTAAGGAAACTTGCTGCGGTGAAGCTTCCCAAAAACACAATGCTCACAAAACTCCAAACTCTTGACCTTGTGACCGTCAAGCAGATCATTCTTTGACACAACAATCATATGCACTCCTAGAGTACCCCAGCTTGGTCATATAACTGTCAAACCTCTTGTACCACTGCCTCGGAAACTACGTAAGTCCATATAAGGATTTCTTTAACTTGCACAGATAGTTGTCCTTTCCCAAAACCTAGAAACCATCCACATGAGTCATTTATATTACTTCCTCTAACTCTCCATGTAGGAAAGTTGTCTTCACATCAAGTTGTTCAAGCTCCAAATCCTGATGTGTCGCTATTGCTAGCAACACTCTTATGGATGTGTGTTTGACTACTGGTGAGAAAATCTCATTATAGTCCACCCCCTCTCTTTGATTGAAACCTCTAGCAATAACTCGGGTCTTATACTTGACTCCTTCTACAAGTGATGCTCCTTCTTTCTTCTTGAACACCCACTTGCAAGTAATGATCTTTCTCCCCGGAGGTTGTATGAATAGGTCCCATGTTTGATTCTTATGAAGAGACTCCATCTCACCTCCCATTACATCAAGCCATTTCTTGGACTCGGTACCTGAAACAACTTCTTTAAAGGTAGATGGCTCATGAGTATCCATCTCTTCTGCAACTTGTAATGCATAACCCACCATATCCTTAAAGTCGTATCTCTTAGGTGGCCCAACAACTCCAACTCTCTTGGGTCGATCCAAAGCTATACTAGATGGTTGAGTGTCTGGTGCTGTAGATTCTAGACGGTCAGTTTCTACTTGTAGCTCTTGATGATCTTATTCTTGTTGCATATCATTGTCATCCTGATTGACTTGCAACTCCACCTGTTCATCAATGCTACCATTCTCTATTGCAAATGTGGGCTTCACTATGACTCTAATCATAGACTTCTCGTCAAAGACTACATTCTTGCTCAAAATCACCCTCTTCTCTGACGGAGACCATATTCTATACCCCTCACTCCATCTCCATCGCCCACAAATACTCCCTTCTTTGCTCGTGGCTCTAGTTTACCCTCATTTACATGATAATAAACTGTGCAACCAAAAACCTTCAAGTTTGAGTAATCAACATATTTTCCTAACCATATCTCAGTAGGAGTCTTGCACTGTATGCGTGTGTGTGGCTCACTGTTTATTAGATCACAAGCTATATACACAGCCTCTACCCAGAACCATTTTTTTAAACCAACGTTAGAGAGCATGCACCTCGCTCTCTCCAGTAGTGTCTGGTTCATCCGCTTAGCTACACCATTTTGTTTGGTGTATCCCTAACTGTGTGATGACGAGCAATCCCCTCATCCTTACAAAACTGATCAAATTCAAATGAGCAAAACTCCAGACCATTATCAGTTCGCAACCTATTGATTTTCTTTCCTGTTTGATTCTCCACCAATGACTTCCACTGTTTGAAACTCTTGAAAGCTTCACCTTTATGCTTCAGCATGATCACCCAAGTCTTTCTTGAGTAATCATAAATCGTAGACACAAAGTATCTGTGACCACCCAAAGACTCAACTCTAGATGGACCCCAACAATTAGAGTGGATGTAATCCAACGTACCTCTTATCAATTCCCTTAGGAAACTTGCTGCGATGTAGCTTCCCAGAAATACAATGCTCATAAAACTCCGGACTCTTGACCTTGTGACTGTTCCCAAAAACACAATGCTCACAAAACTCCAGACTCTTGACCTTGTGACCGTCAAGTAGATCATTCTTTGATAGAATTTACATCCCTCTTTCACCCATATGACCGAGCCTCATATGCCATAGCTTAGTACCATTCATGACACCCTTGGGAATCTATAATGATGCAACACCAGCTGAACCAGTAACCGTGGAACCTTGCAAGAAATACAAAGTACCATTCATGACACCCTTTAGAATCACATCAGAACCTTGCAAACATTCAGAACTCCATCTACTCCACTGAAACCGAAACCCCTACTATTTAGTAGACATAGAGATATCAGATTCTTTGTCATCAATGGAACACGTCTGACTTCGTTCAGTTTGCAGAACCTCCCGTCACGAGTCCTTATATTGATTGAGCCAATTCCAACTACTTTGCAAACAGAACTGTTAGCTATCGAAATGCTACCCCTATCTACTTGCTCGTAGGTTGAAAACCACTCTGTCCTAGGACAAACATGGTAGGATGCCCCAGAATCTAAGACCCACACATCAGAGTGATGAGTGTATCCATCAACAAGTAGAGCATTGTCTTCTTCGGACTTGGTGTCACCTTTTGCTACAGCAACAGAACCTGACTGTTTCTTTGACTGGCACTTCATTTTAGGACAATAATTTTTCCCATGTCCTTTTCCCTTGAAATAGTTACAAACATCATATGGCTTAGGACCCTTTAAGAATGACTTCTTGTCTTTCTTCTTCTTACCACTTCCATGACCCTTACCACCACTGACAATTAGTCCAAAGGGTTGATTATATGTACTTGCACCAGATGCCTTATGGCGCAACTCCCTGCTATGAAGCGATTGCTGACTTCTTTCAGAGTGATTGTATCCTTCCCAACAATGAACGATTGAACAAAGTTCTCGTATGATTGTGGTAAAGACATCATCAACATCAAAGCAGCATCCTCATCTTCAATCTTAACATCAATATTACGCAGTTCAAGTAATATAGTGTTCAATTTATCTAAATGATCTCTGAGTTGCGTACCTTCCTGCATTCGCAACCCGAATAAGCTAGCGTTATTTCAGAAGAAACTTGTTGGTTAGAGATTTTGTCATGTACAAACTCTCCAACTTCAACCACAAACCGGCTTAGCATCTGAGACCTCAGTGATGTCATCATCAGCAAGGCCATGATCGATGAATGTACCTTCTCCTCCAGAGTTTCCATCTCAGCAGCGTTGCCCTTCTTATCATTTGACAACGGCATCCACAAAATTGTTGCTTTAACAAAGCTCGCATCTTGATTTGCCACGGATTGAAACTATTTCTCCCAGTGAACTTATCGATCTTGACGTTCAAAGATGACATCTTCCACTAGATTACAAACACCAATCTACCCAAAAGATCTGATATCAGTTTGTTGAGATGGACGTGGGAAAAAATCAAGCAAGAACAACACAATAAGCACACACAAATTTACGTGGTTCACCAACAGTGTGTTGGCTACATCCCACGGCCAGAAAGACAGCTCAGATTTTATTAGGGAGAACAGATTGGAGGATTACAAAGTGAGGATTCTCTCTTAAGAACAAATCTCGCTCTTGAAAACTTTCTCTACAATGGAGGCAAATTATGTACCCTTCTAACTAGGGTTACATATGAGACTATATATAGTGCTCAACTAAATCCTAATGTGCTAGGCCCAGAAATAGGCACAAGCCCAAAACCCAAATTCAAGTCACTTTTCACAATTTATGTGGTCAATTTTGAAGTTAAAGTTACCCAAATAATAATAGTAATGACATAATTTTCTTATAAATGAGAAAAGTAAATCTATAAGTTTATGTTATTATTTTGAATTTTACCCAAAAGGTTATTAATCTTATCCAATATATTTTTATATAAAGAAAATTATTTTAAAAAAAATTCAATAAGAATGTTGCAGAACCAACAGAGATTTAAAATGATTATTTAAGAATAACTTATTCCATTAAGGACAAGAATTATAATTCTCTAACATTTGTTTGTACATGGATTTTACATTTTTATTATAAAATGAAAAGGTAAGGTGAATTCAAAATTTTACCCAAAGTCTGGACACTTTGAAGATAGAGTGTGCAACTACCCCCAAAGTATAAAATATTTTGTGAAATTTAGAAAGGCTAGGATAAAATGTGCAATCGCATTAAAGGTTGAGATATTTAAAGTAATTTTACCTAAATAATAAGATTAAATCAATAAAAAAATTTAAATATAATAATATATTAAATAATAAGATTAAATTAATAAAGATTTTTATTTTATACCCTTGTGAAAAATAAGACTCTTCAAATCAACATACTTTTTAGTTAGTAGTACAAGAATTTCACCACCGGTTAACGCATTCTTGCAATTGTATAATTTTTGTATAGGAAAAAATAAAAGGTGCAAAATACTAGATTCCTTTGGTTGGGGACAAAAGAATGTGTTTCTTTCTTTCTAATCTTGCCTTTTGGTTCTGCATTAAAGTTGCTTGCAAGAGCAAAACCGTTGATGGGATTGAATGGGCTAGTACTTTTGCGCTTCCTCTTTGGTGGATTTGGAATTGGCGTAACATATTGTTTTTTTATCAGATTCCACCTAGTCCTTATAGAGAGCGCGTTGCTTTTGTGAAACGACAAGCGACTGATTATGTCACTGCTCGTGCACTCTCCTTAGAGCACCGGCATGCTCGGCATACTATAGAGCAGTTTATTTCATGGAACCAGCCGCTTGAAGGATGGGTCAAGCTTAATACGGATGGATCAGTCAGGGAAGATGGCCTTGCAACAACTAGAGGAGTCCTTCGGGAAAGTGATGGTTAGTGGCTGGTAGGTTTTGTTCATAATATTGGGGTTTGTACGGTCCCTATGGTGGAGCTCTGGGGAGTCCGTCAGAGTTTGAGTCTTGCTTGGAGCAAAGGGCTATAGGAGGGTTTCCTTGGAAGTGGATTCACAACATGTGATTCTACTGTTAGGGAAATCCATGGAGCGTAGTCATCCACTCTACAGTCTGGTATCTAAATGCCAAGATTTTACTCATAGAGATTGGGTCATCCTGTTTCGTCATATTTATAAGGAAGCAAATAGTGTTGCTTACTATCTTGCTTCTTTAGCTTTTTCTTTTAATGTAAGATTTCATCTATTGCTTGACCCGCCTGAGAGTGTTATTTCTATTATGTCTGCTGATGTTAAGGGTCGGGTTATCCCCCATTTACTAACTACTTAGCCCTTTTTTTATTATTAATAAAATTCCTCTTGAGGGATCGGAGAGTGCCGCATCTCCTTCTACCAAAAAAATGTGTGAAAACCCATCATTTAACATGTTTTGGTATTTTTTTTAACGAGGGAACCACCTTTGGTGGTGATCCCCGGGTCCGTGAACTAGTCGGTAAAGCGCACGAACCAGGTAAACCGGCTTGCACCGACCGGCTCGACCTAGTGGTAGGAAGGATGGTGAGACTTGATTTTTCACCCAAGTGTAGGGACGGAGACAAGGATTGAACCTGGGACCTTCCAACATCCCCATATATCCCTTACCATTGCGCCTGATAACAAAGACTAGAAACGTTACGGAGTATCGTATACATGCTCCTTGATACTATTTGTCTATGTGAGACTACAGGAAAAAGAAAATCAACCAAGCGAAAATGAAAGAACTGGCCAAGTTAATTTCTTCTCAACGTACAGAAAAGTAAAAGAGACACATCACAGTTGATACGAAACCTTATAGATCTCGTATCGAATTCAATGAACAAAGTAATTGGGTGAAGGGAAGAAGGATAATAGTGCAAATGCACTTCGGATGTGAATGGCCAAAGCCGGGGATACAGAGTGAAGACTGGGTAGGGGAGAATTGGGCTAAACTAATTAATTTCTGATTTCTCATTCATTGCTACATGAGTATATATAATAATAAAATCCTAACCCTATTTGCTGAAATATTAAAAGATAAACTTTAAAGAATAAAACCAAATCGCTAATTAAAAGGAAAGATAATATTGAAAAGATAACAAATATAACTAATATAATCCTAGCGTATCAGCGTATCAATTCTCCCCCGTTGAGAATCGACTTGTCCTCAAGTCGGAAATCAGAAGGAGACTCAAGAAACGGATCTTGGAACTTAATCCTCCAGGGTCCCATTGTACATGTAGCACTTCTTGAGTCAGCAGATCGTAACGAAAGTTTGCTCTGCGCATTGCACCGAACGGTTGGCGGACAAACAAATCAGAGCATATCGGCAACGACCGTTCTTCGTTACCGAGTTGGATCCAGTCTCCCTTTGGTGAATCAGACTCTGGAAAAGAAGTTCCCAAGCCCAAAACGTCTGGAGAATGCGGCGGTAGCAGGCACGGGTAGGCAGCAGGCGTGAGACATGGGGCCGGGTCGGTAACGACCTTTGTCGGTGCGGTACCCGGGTCGGTAACGACCTCCACTGGCTCGTTGCCGAGGCCAAGAGTGTTTGTCGCGGGCGCGGAATTGGCGGGCGCGGGCTTGGTTGCCGCGGGCGCAGGATCTGTTGTCCCGGGTGCGGGATCGTTCACCGTGGGAATTACAGCCGCGGGGTAGGGCTCTGCGGCGTCGCCTTCACAACTTTATGTTTGAGTTCCAATCTAGAAAAAATCCGATGTATCCGACGAAGACGATCTTCATATTCCATATCTATCTGACGACGACAAACGTCATATTCCATATCAATATTTCTTCAACTCCATATATATGTGGGGGAAGGTCCCGGATATTGCTTGAAACTGCGAACATGGTGATGGTAGAGTTCAAGAATGAAAGCACCAATTGATACGAAACCTTATAGATCTCGCATCGGATTTAATGAACAAAGTAATCGAGTGAAGGGAAGATGGGTCAAAGGCCAGGGGAAAGAGTGACTCTCAATGAAAGCACCAATTGATACGAAACCTTATAGATCTCGTATCGAATTCAATGAACAAAGTAATTGGGTGAAGGGAAGAAGGATAATAGTGCAGATGCACTTCGGATGTGAATGGCCAAAGCCGGGGATAAAGAGTGAAGACTGGGTATGGGAGAATTGGGCTAAACTAATTAATTTCTGATTTCTCATTCATTGCCTCCATAGAACACAATACATGAGTATATATAATAATAAAATCCTAACCTAATTGCTGAAATATTAAAAGATAAACTTACTTAAAGAATAAAACCAAATCGCTAATTAAAAGGAAAGATAATATTGAAAAGATAACAAATATAACCAATATAATCCTAGCATATCAGCGTAACAACCGTCACATACATATATACATATTCTTTCATTCTTTGCCTGCACAGTAGCTAGCTAGGTATCAATATGATCGATAGCAAAACCACAAAGTTAACTTGTTAAAACAAATTAACCAACTAAACCTCGATCAGTGGAAAACAACTATATATATAAATAAGTATCCTAGCTCGATCAAAATGAACGGGACCAGCAACAACAATATTCAGAAGGAACAATATTTACAAAGTGTTCTCAAGTGGGCATGGGACCCAATCAATTTACATAGCCTTGTTGTCATCAGCCTCATCGTTCAATTCATCCTCTTCGATCTTTGGAGGCTTGGAGCACCCCTTAGAAAGTTGACAACAAGCGGAGTGATCCACCTCTTGGTCTAGTCCGCATTTCTTCTGGCGGACTGGGTGTCTTACTACGCCATCAACCTCCTCTTGAACGATCAAGTCGGCTCGGATCATCACCACTATCAACATATCCTATGGTCAACAGTGATCATGGATCTCTGTACGGTCCAGCAGCCGCTTTATTCATGGTTGCAGTTATCAAGAGCCTGGAGAAAATAGCAAAGCTTGTGTTCAGTCCTAAGTCCGTCATCCAAGACCGGGTTCTCAGGAAAGCCCGAGCCAATCCTAGCAACTTGATGCAAAAAGGCGCGAATGTGTTTCAACCAAAAAAAAGGCTTGAATGTGTTGGGAGTTAGTGAAAGGATCCACAGGGCGGCGTATGTATCTTACGTATGGTTCACCAATTCTTTGAGGGATTTTATCTTTGATGAGTTAAATCCAAAGCTATTATGCTGGTTCAAGATCCTCAGTACTCATTTGACTCCATGCTATCTGGATTTTACTCTCCATGGATTGCAAGAAGAGAGCTCGACGAGTGTCTACTTGTTTGGCACGTTGCCACTGGCATGATCTGGTCCCATGAGGATTTGGATGGTCAAGAGAACGAGCATCGCCAATGGAGCAAATCTCTCTCGGATTACATGCTATGCATACTAATCCAGCACCCTGACATGTTGAAGCAAGCTGAGGTGGGGTTGATGGATAAGATAAGGCTAGAAAGTGCGTGTGAAAAGGCAAACTCGTCCTTCACTTGGATCCCGGCGAGGCATAGGTCGAGGCAGGAGCATTACGAAACTCGGCGTAAGGTGTTTGATCGAATAAAGAGGAACATGGATGAGATGGATCAAGTGGTGGGTGTGGGGTATCAGTTGGCTGAACGACTTGACCAAATGGGGAACAATAAGTGGGAGATCGTCAGTAAAGTGTGGGTGGAGCTGCTTTGTAGAGCTGCAACTGAGTCCAAACCAAGTGCTCATATAAGGAGATTGAGTACAGGAGGAGAGCTTTTCACTCTAATTTGGTTGTTGATGAATCATCTAGGGATTGACAATTGGGGAAAACCACAAGAAACACCAGCTTCCGCATAATCAGTTTCATATTCTATTCACACTTGATCAGTTGTTCTCTTTGCGTATGTGTTATGAGTTAATTTGAAACGCTCTCTTTGCTTGGTTTTCCTTTTGAATGAATGTAGCCTCGAATCCTCCGGTGTTCGCACCGGAGAATCATGGGGTGGGGAATGAAGGAATGCAAGTGGATGGCTCTGGTCATGTTCGGCCGTCGTCGGATCCGCCGGATAGAAAGGTTTCGTGGAAGGAGGTTGCGGTGGGTAGTGCAATCCAACGCAAGACATCTTTGGATGAGGAGTTCCTAGAAGGCAAAGTTAATGTCTTCTTTCCAGAAGGCGAAAATGGAGATCCGGTTGTGGTGATAGATGAGGACGTTATGGAAGCCTTGGCTTCGGTATGTGAGTGGTCGGTGGTTGTGAAATTGTTAGGGCCACCGATTGCTTTCCACATCATGGAAAAGAAGATTAGGGAGATGTGGCGAACGAATACCCGCTTTCAGATTCTCGATCTTGAGCATGGGTGTTTTCTAGTTCGTTTTTGCTGTGAAGAGGACTACATGATGGCGTTAACTAATGGACCATGGACGATTTTCGGGCGGTGTCTTTCGGTTCGGAGTTGGTCTCCAAAGTTCCGTACTTCTGACCCGATCAAGACAACACCGTTATGGACCCGACTCTCTGGCCTTCCCTTGACCCTTTATGAGGAGAAAATTTTGCTCAAAGTGGCTGCAGGCATTGGACGCCCCATAAAAGTGGATCCGAAAACTCTTTACACAAATAGAGGTCGGTTCGCTAGAATCTGTGTCGAAGTCGATCTTGAGCATCCGCTTAAAGGTGCAATCACTATAAACAACGAACGGTTCCTAATTGAATATAAGGGTGTGCCTACTATTTGCTTTCGGTGTGGCAGATTTGGTCATGTCAAAAACAATTGCCCTTTCAAACCAGTAGAGCCACTTCCAATGAGTAATGGTCAAATCAAAAAGGGAGGGGATCCGAGTGGAAGCAATACCACAACAAATGTTAATATCGACTCATCCAGCGTGGGCAATGCCAATGGGGGAACTTATGGGGAATGGATGGTGGTGGCTAGAAGACCGAAGCCGACGAAATCAAAAACGAATTCTGACGAAGCTCATGGGAAACCGGCGCCTGAGCATGGCCGGAAAGCTGAACCCAAAATGGCCTCGGTGATGAACGGAAAAGGAAAGGGGCTGCTATCTCCGGATTCTAGGCAATTGATTTTGCCAACAAATCGGTTCGAAGCTTTGAATATTCAGGAAAAGGAAAGTAATGGTAAGGTGAACAATGGAAAGAATATCTCGTATGATCAGAATAGTCCTATAATTCAGGGGAAGTCAAATGGGGGAAAAATCTCCAAAACTGGGAAGGGTGATAACCTTGAATATATTGCGGGCAACATCGTACAGTCCAACAACAATGTTAAGCCAGACTCGGGTTTAATGCAACATCAAACTAGGGCAGCTGAGGCCCAATCAAGTGAGGATACTTTCCTGTTTGATATGGGCAAAGGTAGTGGGCTACAACCGCTTAAGGCCCAAGTTGATAAAAAGAAAATCAAGATTGGAAGAAGAGTTGGTATTTTTTCACCAAAAGAAAATTCTGCTAATGGGCC
This sequence comes from Fallopia convolvulus, assembly GCA_964016875.1. Lineage (NCBI taxonomy): Eukaryota > Viridiplantae > Streptophyta > Magnoliopsida > Caryophyllales > Polygonaceae > Fallopia > Fallopia convolvulus. The sequence continues at coordinate 33,999,125 of OZ024733.1, forward strand.
AACGAGGGGTGTCCAGGTTAGTGTTGATGGGCCTAAAAAAAGACAGAGAAATGTAGATCATAGCTCCCAGAACCAGATAATTGCAGGGCACGAACATGTGCCGCTCCTGGATCCGGATCCTCAGAAAGTTGCTATTGTGGTAGGGAATGGGTCCGAGAGTTACATTGCCGGGCAAGCACAAGTCCATCCACATGACGGGCATGAGATAAGCTGGGAAAATAACACCCCTCATGATATGGGGAATGGTTATATTATCATGAATCAGAATGAAGCAAAGGACGCCACAATGGTGGAGAGCTGCTAAGCTCAAGGGCCTTTTTGCTCCTGTTTGTTTCCAGTTTTCTCTCCTCTTTTATTTATCTATGATGAATATTTTACTTTGGAATTGTTTCGGTGCAGGTAAACCGGGTTTTCGCAGAGCAGTTAGGTATATGTGCAGGAGTCATAATGTGGATATTTTAGCCTTGTTTCAAACCAGAGTTTCGGGGGACAGAGTTGATCATATTTGTGGGAGAATGACTAGGGATGATTTCTCTAATTATGACAGAATTGAAGCCACGGGTTTTGCGGGTGGAATCTGGATTTTCTGGAAGTCTGATCGGGTTTGCATTGATATGATCTCGAAGCACAACCATTTCATTCATATTTCGTTTTTGTATGATGGAACCCGGATTCACTGTTTCTTGGTGTATGGCCCTCCGTCTTCTAAACGTCGTGAACCGTTTTGGGCAGACCTCGAGCATACTATCAAGAATGTTAACGGTACGATGATGGTAGGAGGGGATTTTAACTGTATTTTGTATAACCATGAAAGATATGGAGGCGCAGGAGGCTTACATACGGGTTCCGGAGTGTTTACTGAATGGCGGGACAAGTTATGCCTTATTGACTTGGAGTTTGTGGGCCCTAAGTTTACTTGGAGTAGGCGTCTCTCAAGAAACTCTATTGTTCATAAAAGATTAGATCAGGTGTTTATGGATATGGAGGGCAGGACTCGGTGGCCCGATGCTAGGGTCAAACACCTCCCAAGGTTCTCTTCTGACCACAATCCACTTCTCTTATCTTTTGATCCTTTGATTTCCACAAACAAGAAGTGACGTCCTTTCCGGTTTGAGACCGCTTGGATGGCGCACCCGGGGTTCAATGACAGGGTACGAGAGAGCTGGGGTCAAGATGTGGAAGCTCCGAGTGCGTTAGAAACGCTCAAGAAAGACCTCATTCGGTGGAACAAAAAAACTTTCGGCAATATTCAATCCCCGAAGAAGGAGTTGTTCGCCCGTCTTGAAAATATATAACGCATGTTGTTGGTGTCTTCGACGGAGGTGCTGTTAAATGCTGAGGCTAAGATCCAAAAAGAGATTGAAGAAGTGTTGGAACAAGAAGAGATTTTATGGTTTCAGAAGTCAAGGGAACAATGGCTCAATTTAGGGGACAGAAACACGTCTTTTTTCCACACTTCAACCATTATCAGAAGGCGTCATAATCGTATAGAAGGGCTCAAAGGTGAGGATGGGAAATGGATTGATAAAAGTAGTGAACTGGAGCAACTGGCAGTGAATTTTTTCAAGAGTTTATATGGGTGTGAGCAGCATAATGGTCAACCTATTTCTAATATTAATTGCGGTTTCTCGGCCTTGAATAGTGATCTTCATGACCGTTTGATCATGCAGCCCTCATCGGAAGAAATTTGGAAAGTGGTGCGGGCTATGGGTGCGTTTAAGGCGCCCGGAATTGACGGGTTTCAACCCTTCTTCTTTCAGCGGTGTTGGAGCATAGTGGGCCCTTCTGTGATTAGTTTTGTTAGGGATTTCTTCAGCACATGAACCTTTCCGGATGGGGTGAACGACACTCTTATTGTTCTCTTGGCTAAAGTGAGTAAATCGGAGGAGATCTCTCAATTCAGACCGATTAGCCTTTGCAATGTCCTTTATAAGATTGTTACAAAGGTGCTGGCAAACCGTTTACAACCGCTTATGTGCAACCTCATTGGTCCTACTCAAGGTAGCTTCATTCCAGGCCGTATGATTTCGGATAACATTATCGTTGCTCAGGAAGTTGTGCACTCAATGAGGCGGAAGAGGGGCAAGAAGGGATGGATGATCGTTAAGTTGGATCTTGAGAAAGCTTACGATCGGTTGAATTGGAAGTTTATAGAGTATACTTTACACGACGCGGGTCTCCCGGAGCATTTGGTCAATTGGATTTTGGCGTGTGTGTCTTGCCCAAAAATGCAGGTTCTTTGGAAGGGGGAGATGACGAGTCAATTTGAGGCTACTAGGGGTTTTAGGCAAGGTGATCCGATTTCGCCCTACCTTTTCTTGTTGTGTGTTGAACGTTTAAGTCACATCATTTTAGACTCCGTTGCTAATAAAAGGTGGAAGCCGATTAAGCTCACCCGAGCTGGGCCTAGTCTCTCGCATTTGTTTTTTGCCGACGATATCTTGTTATTCGCAGAAGCTTCCATTGAACAGGTTCGAATTATTCGGCTCTGCTTGGAGATGTTTTGTGAGGCTTCCGGGCAAAAAGTTAGTCTCAATAAGTCTAAGATTTTCATATCTAAGAACACTGATCGTGGTTTGGCCAGGAAGATCAGCGAGGAGAGTGGAATTGAGGTAACTAATAATCTTGGCAAATATCTCGGAATGCCGCTCTTACACAAAAAAATCAGTAAAGGCATGTTTTCGGACCTCATGGATAAATTTCACACCAAGCTTACGGGTTGGAAGGCTAAGACACTCAGTTTTGCTGGTAGAGTGACTTTAGTTCGTTCGGTTTTAACTTCCCTCCCGGTTTACACGATGGCTACGATTAGTCTTCCGAAGGGGGTGTGTAAGGAAATCGACAAGCTTAACCGCTCGTTTATTTGGAGCAGCAGCCCGAGCCAACATAGGATTCACAAGGTCTCTTGGGAGGAGGTGATTAAACCTAAAGAACAGGGCGGCCTCGGGGTTAGATCGATGCGCGAACTAAACCTTGCCCTTGTTGGTAAATTAGGATGGCGTTTTGTGATGGAAGATGGGGGTCTTTGGGTTGAGGTTCTTAAGAAGAAGTATTTGGACTGTGCTCTTGGCAATTCTAATGCCTGCTCTCATGGTTGGAAAAGTCTGAAGGAAGGTATATCAGAGGTGGTTATTCATGGTTCGAAATGGATGGTTAGGAATGGATGCACTACTAGGTTCTGGTTCGACACTTGGTTGATGGACAGACCTTTGGCTGATGTTGCTAATGTGGATATCGAGCAGCTGAATAGAAACTCCATTGTTCATGATTACTGGCTGGATTTTTCAGGTTGGAATTGGACAAGTCTGAATCAGATTCTCCCAACGCAGGCTATGCTCAGGTTGGCGCCGATTGCTTTGTTGGAAGCTACTGATGACAACGCGGATGAGTTGTGTTGGCATTACAGTTCAGATGGAAATTACACGGTGTCTACAGGTTATGATTTGTTGATGGGTAATCTGAAAAGGCAGGAGATCGATGTGGCTGTATATAGGAAACTATGGCGTCTTGACACTACGGAGCGCGTGAGGCACTTTATTTGGGTGACTTGCAAGGGAGGTACCCTGTCAAACGTAGAGCGGAATCGGAGACACATTGGGAACTGCCCAGATTGTGTGTACTATCAAGGAAGCCCGGAGTCTTTCGAACACTTATTCCGTGATTGTACACAGGTTAGCCATGTTTGGAGATCGATTGGAGCTACTGACATGTGTTGCTCTTTTTTCAGGACTCGTTTGCAACTTGGCTAAGGGAAAACATCGTGGATGAAAGAATTAAAGCTCCGGTTAATTTGAACTGGAACGCTATTTTTGCAACGGCGTTGTAGTGGATTTGGAAGTGGAGGAACGCCAAGGCTTTCAATGAGGCTATTACGGTGACGGACAAGGCAGGGTTCATTATTAACATGGCCATGGAATATGCAGCAGCCTCAGGTAAGAATTTGAATTCTTCTATAAATAGACATGTGAGTATGCAGGAGGTGAGGTGGGATAAACCTGATGAAGGATGGGTGAAAGTGAATACGAACGGGTCGGTGGACGAGAATGGGCTTACAGCGGCTGGAGGAGTTTTGAGAGATAGCGAAGGCCGATGGATTGAAGGTTTCGTTCACAATATTGGTGTATGCTCGGTCCCTATGGCGGAGCTTTGGGGAGTCTTCAACGGAATCAAGATCGCGTGGGAAAGTGGTTACAAACAGGTTATTCTAGAGTCTGATTCTAAATTAATTATTGGATTTTTGAACTCTAATATTAGGAAAAGTCACCCGTTGTATAGCCTGGTTGTTCAATGTCAAGGCTTTTTTAGTATAAATTGGAATTTCCGATTCCGTCATGTGTATCGTGAGGCAAATACTGTTGCAGATAGTCTCGCGTCTAAGGCACATTTTTTTCTTGTTGGTTTGCATATGTTGGAGTCCCCGCCTGTGGGGATTTCTTTATTTTTGTCTGCTGATGTTAGGGGTCGGGCTATCCCCCGCTTGATGACTACTTTGCCCATTTTTTCGTTATTAATAAAATGCTCCCTTGAGGGGCCGGAGAGTACCGCCTCTCCTTCAACCAAAAAAAAAAGTTTCATATTCTATTCAGTCCACAATTGAGTAGAGATTTATTGTAATTAAGAACTACCACATTTGTCTACTCAACTCCTTTAAATTAGAAAAAAAAAATGTTTTTTCATACAAATTGTATTGCGTTGCCCTCCCCTGCCCCTAGTTAGGGTTCGTTTGATGAGCACTATTTCTAGCACTTTATTTAGCCCAAATACTAACCTTACGATCAATCAGCACATCGCCGCAAATGAAACCCTCTTCCAGACCAACGAATACACCCTATAATCTTGGTTGGGAATGTGTTGGGTCATGATACACTATTCCAACATACCTTATAGCTTGAAAATACATACAACAAACAAGGATCAAAGATGGAGATTTGCTCAGTCGAGGAGTAACTCTACAAGCAAACATGCGGTGGAATTAGCTTCCCCGGGTTCATAATGTTGTTGGGATCCAGAGCTTCTTTTATTCTCTTTGACGTCTTCAAAGCCTCTATTCCTAGTTCTGCTTCCAAGTACTACACCAAAATCAAAACAAATAATTGTGTTACATAAATTAAAGATGCAACTTTCTTTTCTTTTCTTTTCTTTTCTTTTTTGGTTTAGCATATAGTACCTTCAGTTTGCCAGTGCCGACACCGTGTTCTCCAGTACACGTCCCTGCAAATAATCACGATCAACAATTAAAAAAAATAAAAGAAGAAGAAAAGACATAAATAGCAAATGTGAGTTATATAAAGGAGTACCTTCCATGGACAAGGCGGTGTGAACCATGAAGTTATTGAGTCTCTCGGCTTCTCGTCTATGTTCTTCATTTTCAGGATCGAATAAGATTATGACATGGAAGTTTCCATCACCAGCATGAGCAATCATAGGGCTGGTTTCAGGCACAATTTTTAGCCCACCGTGAACCTCGTCAATCTATTAAACTTTTTTTTTTAAAAATAAATCGATGATTTAAGAATTACATACCACACAAGTGGAGACGCATCGAGTTCTTTCTTGGATCTTGATATTAATTCTGCAAGGTGTGATAAAGGAACGCATACATCCTGGGTAAACCAGGACCGTGATGAGAACAGATGAAAAAAAAAGCAAAATTAAATAGACATTTTACCATGCAATTGGAAGGAAACAGTTGAGAAGCAAGTTTTAAACCTGAATATAAAATTTAATTTATGCAATCATGAAGCAACTATACGGGTCTTCAGGAAATTTTCAATGATTGAAAGCATGATTAAAATCTCTAGTGTTCTCTTTTAAACATTGACTAGATGATTTGTTCTATCAACTAACAATGAAAAGAACAATTAACAAAAGCTTTTAGTCTCCATAATGCAAATTAGAATGATTAAAGATCTTAATTTTACCGTAATCATAGCTTCAGAGTTTGGTTCCATTGCATAGCACGCCCAGAGTGCCTCCTTCCTTATCTATATAGGAAGAACTATTTAACTTTTCGATAATTATATCTTTCAAAGAAATATAGAACCGAGAAGTAATAGTGTCAAATAAGCAAAAACAACCTCATTAGAGAAAAAAAGTATCTCAAGTACCCTCAGCATTAACACATGAAATGCATTCGTAAAAAGTTTAAGCATTTACAAAAAAAAAAAAATATACCTTCCATAGCTCCTTCTTAGCCTGAGGTTCTTCTGTGAAAACAAAATCAGACCCATTGTGTTGAGAAGCAATTTTCTGAACCAATTGTGCTTGTTCAAGTGAATATGCCTCTGGACGTTGAACATGGATAGAATATTGTTAGTTGCATTGCATGCTTTATAAATATCTTCAATGTCTCTCAAATCATCATTTCTGACTTTTGTTTAGGTACCATCTCAAGTCGATGTGTTCACTAATGAACAAAATAAACATATGTAAAGAAAAAAAGTAGGCATCTTCACCAGTTCCCACAAACTCAAACAGCAAGGTTGGAGTCTCAGTTAAATGTGTCCCATTAGCTATATTGATCGCCTTTAATTGAACTTCATCCAACAACTCTACTCTAGACACCTGGTTCATATCAAGAAACAAGTTATCAATCACTCTGCAGTCCAGAAATTATAGAGTATCAATTCTTCTTCTTTTTCTTGTTTTCCTTCTCTGTAGCGATAAATCAAATTATCCTCACTTGAAAATGAAATTAATTTTCAGGCTATGTCCTTTTGTTTACCTGTATTCCTGAATGCATAGTGTCAATGGCAACATCTGCAGCATCCTTTATAGTAGGAAAATTACACATTGCAACCTGTAAAATATTTTTGACAGTGAGTAGAATAATGACAGAAAATGCCTGCAGAGCTTGGCATGACTAGTCTATGATGATCTTTGATATATCTTAGGTCAGTGCTTCCATTTTGCCCAGCAAAACCATTTGGAGAAGCCAAAATAAGCAATAAAAATACAAAGCGTAAGAAGTTCTATTAAGCAAAGAATTAACAGGATACCACTGAGCATTTTGGAATCTTTTGGAGCCTTAGGGTGACTTCTGTTATCACACCTAATGTCCCTTCACTTCCGATCATCAATCGAGTCAAATCATACCTACAATGTGTAAAAATAAGGTTACGTCATGAGAAGCAAGGCTTGGATAAACATATTGAAGAAGGATGAAAGTTGACATTCTAGACAGAAAAATGGTAGCCTGTTTGGCTGTACTTGGAACTCAAACCAAAGCCAATCAATCAGCATGCCTTCACAAATAGTTATTGTAAAATTTGTCATTGAGTCACAGAAAGATCAGTAAATAAGTCTCTTTTGCAAGTAAATGACCTTCTAATCAAGTATCATGGACAATTAAATAATTAATGATTGTTTTCCAGAACATATGCTTCCTGGATATAGCATGAAATTATTCAGTAAAGTACTAAACTTAGTGATGCAGTAAAAGAGGAAGTGCCTATAAAATTTAAGCTCGTGGCTTCAACCAATTCCTGTTTTCTATTGTGAAAAAAAAATGAGACGGGCCGAGGCCAATTTTTGTGGCAGTAAATTAGACCAATTGGACTCAGTTTGGCAAAGCCTTATGACGTAAAGTGAAACCTATGTGTAAGGACTAAGGATGCCATAATCTCTTCCAAGCCTTTGATGGATGGTCATATTTTCCACATGAAAACAATTATGAAGGTAGGGCGGTCACACATACAAAGGAGAATGGAATAATTCATTGTATCACTATTCGTAACTGAAAATTGGGGAAAAAAAGTGTTCACAAAATAGAGAAATATTGAGGAACAAACCCTGCAGCACTCTTTCTGGCACGTGATCCCGTCCTAACAACATCCCCATTGGCCATGACAGCCTATGATGCAAATAAAGGACAAATCCATGAAGCCAAAGATAGAGATATCCCTCGAGCAAGTTCAGAAACTTACAAGTGGGAACTTAGATTACAAAGAAAAATTATATCAATATAAAAACAAAAAAGTGTGTGTACATCTTGACCCCCCAGACCCTGCTTGTGCGGGATACACTGGGTAGTTGTTGTTTGACAACAAAAGAGTGTCCCCGCACAAATAGATTCATATTGGAAAACAATAGTACCTTATAGGTTGCCATTATATCATGTTGTTACCTTAAGGTTTCAAGTTTCAACTAGTACCGTAACATGTCACTTTCTCAGTCTGAAAATGAAGCGATTAATCAAAAGATAGCTTAGATGCTGATGTAAGAAAAAAAACATAATATAAAAATTAGCCACACTATTATCTCACATCAAGTTAGTTTTAGATCACTTTTTCAGCACTGACAAGTGACAATGGGATCAGATTATCAGTATATGATGTTATTACATACGAATATCTTTTGGTACAAATTTGATGTTATGAAAAACTTCAAGGTATACCAACATGCAAATTCATTCATTTAGCAAGATGTAGCTACCATGTCAGAAAATTACATACCTTTAGATTGATGACATTATCCCGCATGGTTCCATACCTTCATTCCAAAATCATTGGAAATAAGAAAATATAGATATTTGCTACTAATCACACTTATTGTTTTAATAAGATAATAAAAAAATTTTAAAAAAAAGATAATATCTAATACAATCAGTACTCTAACTATTTGTATATTATGTGTTTATTTCTTTGAAAAACTCCTATAATATAAATACAGAGGAAAAAAACATATATAGTTTTTTAGACAAACTTGTAAGAAACAGCATCAACCTCACAGCCAAAGAGCCAGAGCAACGTGTAGCACACATACCGCCAATTGTTGCACCAGGACCTGGCGATAGAACAATAAATCAGAAAGATGACAAGTAACATACAAAAACCGACAGATTGCTCAGAAAAAACACTGATATGATGTAGATTACTGCACTCGTGTGTATTATGAAGAAGCCCTGTTCTGATAGCAAATAACTTTCCGGGTCCTTGTCAATTTTTCATAGTGGCAGTGGACTTATTGTAAGGAAACAAAACAAAGGTATAAACACATGAAAATCTATTCAAACACAAAAGGGCTAATTCAGCCAGTAAAAGCTTTTCTTCAGCAATCTGGGATATGTTCACCAGTTGGTGGTACGGATAGTGATATCCAGATCTTGTGAGTTATGGACAGCATTCTCACTGCTATGCAGCACATAACCAATCAAGAAATGCAAGTGATTAACCCTTTTAGTAGGTCCTTGGTTGCTTATTCCCAAAGAACTGTTCAAGCTCAAGTAGGTATTATACCTTTTAATCTTGCAGCACCCTTCAAACATTTAAGAAACCAGGGGTAATATATATTACCCTTGATAGTAAGCAGCAGATTCTTTAGAAAAAACAACTATTATACACATGAATGCCAATTTTCTCTTTTTTAAACAAAAGATAGATGCAATGCAGGGTTATGCAGCACATAAAATATCATTAATTTGGCCAAAGGTAAATGCAGAAGTGAGCTTTCACAATAAGAAGACTAGTTGAGACATGAAAAATGTATTAAAAGAATAATGCTTCATTAACCTGGATCAAGAGGAAAAAATAATCCATAGGGTTCCAAGTATTCATTCAACTCCATCCATCCAATACCAGGTTCAACAACCACATCCATATCTTCTAGATGTAATGCTTTGACTCTCTGCATATAATCAGCTGCACTTAGTCAGTAGAATGTCAGTAAAAAAAAGATAGGAATCTTTAGATGTCACATTAAGTTGAAACATTTGTTGATAGGAAATGCATATATAACAAACCACAAAAACTATGATAACATGACCCACCAAAAGGGGAACACATATGTTTCCAGGCAAAAGGTCCAATCTGGGTAAATTCAAATTCCATTATAGGTTCTTTGCTCATTATTGACCTCTCAGTTCAAAACATGAAGAAAGCAATGTTTCCTATTGTTTGAGTATCAATGCATGTCCCACTGAATGTAATCAGGTTTAACCACACATGCAAGCATTGATCATGACAATGCAAAAGCAAATGCAAGAAAAAGCTTCCTTTCTAGCATCGAGGCACTATGGAAGTATCAAAACAGTTGCATCATACTTTCATTGAAGACAAGTCAATACAAACGCCTCCATGGGGAGCTAGGGTGTGACCCTCAATAGATGTAGCCCCACCATAGGGTACGATGGGAACCTGGTCAGTATAAAAGGAAATGTCAGCATGAACTTCATGAAAAACAGCAGAGTGGCAAAGCAACATAAGCATAACTGAAATGAAACCTAGAAGAAAAGGATAATGAAAATACATAATTGCAAAAGCTAAGAGGTCCTCTACTATGTCTAGAAGAAAAAACAGACCTTGTTCCTGTCACATGACTTGACAACCAAACGAACTTCCTCTTCAGACCTGTCATACAAAAGATATATAAAAAAATAGACTATTGAAAGGCATAGCATGGAGTACATTTTTAAAAGTAACAAATAATGGATATAAGAAACTTTGGGAGCTAGGTCACATACAAAGACAAACTTTAGGAAATGGGTGAATAGAGCAATCTCAAGCAACAAGATCATGGAAGATAAGAAATCGGTAAACACGAAAGGTAATTGGCACTTTGTTGCTATTTGCTCAGAAAACAAAGAAAACATGAACTGAAAGATAAGATGCTTACAAGTTGACAAATAAAATGTTCCATTATGCAGTCTATGTTGATTATGTCAAATGGCTTAAGTTATTACCAAACCCTACTACAGCAACAATTATAAAGATCCTCCCAATTCAATTGATGTTCTCCAGGAAAATAAGTCAATCAGATAAGCTTCCAAATGACAACCAGAAATAAAGGTCCATATACACCCCAAAAATCATTCCAAGCTAAAGTACATGGATAGCCATTTAGCTAATTTGAAATTCAGTCCAAAAAACTATACACAGGAGTTTAACAGGCCAAATCAATTACACACATGATTAAATAAGGCACTACACAACCAAAAAGACAAGCAGAAGAATATCTCCTACTTTGGAAAAACAACAACATCAGGTACATTAACTGCTTTGTGAAAACTGTTCGGAGGCTTTCCATGATATAATCTTTCATCGTAATCGGTTGTCATATTCTCCTGAAAATAAAAGCACGAATAAGCACCATGAACAAATCTCGGGTAAAAGCAAATAAGCCATACATCCAGTCTTCCACAGCCCAAAGTTTATTTAGAATTGGATAGGGTAAAAGCTACAACCACCAATACAGGCAGCTTTATTCGGTCACTGAGATATAATGAAAAAGGAATCATATCAAGAATAGCCAGCCAACCAAGCGTCAGAATTTGATTCTTATTAAGATGAAGTTGATCATACACTCATACAAGGTTGATTCATCCAGTAATCCCACGATATTTGGAAAACTAGTTAACTAAATTCTATTATTTGAATACACCAGGATCACTCTAGCAAAATATAATGCAAACAACAACAACAAAACCGACCCAGTGTTAACCCGCCTCGGGCGGGGTCTCGGGGCCAAGATGTACACACCCTTGCCCCGGCATAAAATCGAGAGGGTGTATGTGGAAGGCCCAAGCATTATCATCGCCGACAAACCCAAGGAAAACTGAAATTCAGCTATGTGCCAATAATAACTGAATTTAGTTAAAATGCGCCAATATTGATATAGGGGCTATATCCATCTGAAAGGCACTGTATAAAGCCAATATAATGCAAAATGACCAGTAATTATTTTCTTAATAAAATAAAATATTGACATGAAATATGACCCTCTTAGGAAAAGCTAGCTACTGTTGGAGAGTATTGCAAAAAAAAAAAAAAACTAATGCATCAAAAAAAAGAGTTTCCACTGGCCCCTCAGCAGTCCTAATAAGGGCCTAAAAGCTAATCATTTAATTAAAGTTCAAGACTGGATGGAAACGAAAACCATGTCAGAAATTCAGGACTAGAAAGTAGTCGACTATAAAATAAAGGCAGAGATTCTTTACTCCACATATGGCCTTCAGCTCATCAATGAACTCCTTTGGAATACTTCTGTGAGCACCCTTCACTATAAACTCTGTGCTGCCTTTGCCGCCAATGCTAGCACCTCTAAATAAATAAAAAACGAATGGTCGGTTCAGTCACTTGTAAATGATATTATATCATGATTAGAAAAGATAACAATTAAGACCCTGTTAGATATTGTGTAATTGGTATCAGGAATCCGAACAGGAACAGAACAGTACCATTTCCTGTGTTTGGTTGACTAGAGATGGGGATGAAATTGATTCAGTCACTTGTAAATGATATTATATCATGATTAGAACGATAATAATTAAGACCCTGTTAGGTATTGTGTAATTGGTATCAGGAATCCAAACAGGAACGGAACAGTACCATTTCCTGTGTTTGGTTGACTGGAGATGGGGATGAAATTGATTCCAAAACTATCATTTCCTCCCATATCCAACCCACCCCCACTGGTATCAGCCATTCAAAAACCTCCACATTCCACATTCATAAGACTGAATGGGAAGGAAGATAGCATAAAATGCATACAGCTATACACTAACAGCATCATCACACCTCTCCAAATGTGTATCACCAATACAAGGAAGTAAACAAAGCTGCAACCGAGCAAATGAAGGCTTGAAACTAGAAGTCAGCATACATCAAGCACCTTGATTTGTTTTGTTTTATTTATTTTGCTTTGCGTTTCTTGTCAATTTTGACCAGCATTGACAAAGTCGAGTTGTAATGTGGTACTCAATCTGAAATAATGAAAGTTGCAAAAGAAAAAGACTCAACAAGGAAACATCAGATTGGCACTTCAGAATAGAACCCATAGGATGAAGTTCAAAGGATTGGAAATGATTTTAGATATTCACACAATCATACACACACAAAAAAGAAGCAAAACATAAAAACATGCATATGTAGACTAGTACTTATAAAGATACATCAATCACAGGAGAAGCTACTGACCGAAGATTAAGATCTTCTGTAGCAGGGGCGTCGCAGAAAGCCAGGGGAGAGGCATCGAATTGAACGGCGAGGGAAACGCCAGACGCCGATAATACAGCAGGAATCCACCATGGAAACGGGCTTCTACTAGCAGGGGATCTGAGAAGCTCCGACAAAGGGGTTCGGGGATGGGGAGGCCGTGTCAGAAGACGGGTGTAGAGAGTCCTTGAGGAAGACCGCAGGCGGTATAGCCAAGACAAGGAAGCCATAGTTGAATATAGGGGGGACTAGCTTCAGCTTCTCCTTCTATCGATCTCGCGGCGAACTCTCGGTTCGAATTTCACCGGAACTGCACCTAATTTCCCAAAATAAAATCGGGCAAATTGCTCAAAATAACCCAAATTTTAGGAAGATTGCAAAAACTGACCCAAAATTTCAAATCGAAAATAAACACCAACTACTATAATGCCTTATTCTTTACAATGAATTGTACATCCTATTTATAGCCACAGTTTGACTTACATGACAAGATCATCTGTATAAAGCTGAGAAAAATTGAAGAAAAGTGTGTACAATGGATATGATGAATACTTCATCTCATTATCCTTAACACTCCCCCTTGAATATTCATCATTTCATTTGGGGTTATCTATATGCTACCTCGTTAAAAACCTGACTAGGAAAAATCCAATGGGATAAAAACCATAGCACAGGGAAAAAGAGTAAAGCTTGTCTTATATGCTTTCATAGTATTGCCTCATTAAGTGGACTCCCAGACCCCAAAACCTAACACCACTCCGCCACCCCCACCTCCCAATAATCCTGTATTTTAGATTAACACCGCTTTCCACCTTTTGTCTTCTGTTAATCCATCTCCGCTCGTCATCGTCTGCCCCGCTCAGATCTGTTTTCTTTCAAGCCTTCCGCCGCTATGGGATCCTTCTTGATTTCAATACCTTGAGACCCCATATCTCCGATCAGACTCCAGATCCGATTTGTATGATTGTTCTTGAGTTGGTTTTATGTGGTTTATAATTTTGAACAAATCAATTACTTTCTTGGGCTGAGAAAGCCATTCTAATTTGGCTGAGAAAGCCACCTTCTTTTGAAATCAACAAAGTCATGTCGGGTATGGCGCTGGTTCGATCACATCGGACCAGATCTGAACTCCTTGACCCCGAAATCTCCACTTTTCCTGAATTGCCGGTCGTCGGCTTGGACCACGCTTAAATTACTGATTGCCAGCTTATCCTCCGTTTTTGGGTGACGCTGCCGCCGGTGTTGTTTTGAACCCATCCACTTGCTCTTCCTCCCCGCGCCCAAACCTTCGTCGGTTTCGCCGACTTGTTTCGACCTTCTGAAGTCGGGTGGGTCGCCGTCACTTCCCGAGTTTCCGACCGAGATAAGATTAAAGGAATTAGAACTGTGGAAAAAAATAAAATAAAAAAAAAAAAAAATACGTACTTGGGCAACAAGTTTGATGATAGAAAAAAAAATTAATATTTTTAAAGAAAATCCTTGGGGAGCAAGGACTAGATGTCTACATTTTTATTGTATTTTTTAAATAATATGAGACCTTGCTTTGCAAAGTTTTTTTTTTGGGCGTATACTTGCAAAGTAAGTTTAACTTTTACAATTACTTGCGGGGCAAGTTTGTCTTCTTTTCTTGCAGGATAGCTCGAGGCTTTCTTATGTACTTTTTTTCGAGGTGTTGGAGTCGAGTTTGGCATTGGACCGAGTTGTATTAGGCCAGGTCGCTTGGTGCTCTGGGACTTCTGAAGATCCTTCATCCTGGTGGAGGGAACGTCAGATGTCCGTTTCGCACGCCCAAAAGGGGTCGACATGCTGTTTGCGGCACTTTCTTTTAGTACTTTACTCACCCCGATCTCAAACTCTTCTTTGCTCTTATCTTCGGATATTTGTACTTTTTATAGCTTTTCCTGCTAGCTTTGATTCTCTTAGCCGTTCGCGGCTGCCGTTTTCTAACGGCCTTTCGGTTTACCAAGTTTGTTTGGTATCCGAATTCTTACCTCATCAAAAAAAAATAGTATTGCCTCATTAAAAATCTTGTCAAGTAAAACCCGGTGGGAAAAAACCTGAACGAAGGGAAAAAGAGTGCAATGCATATAATTCTCCCCCTGAAATCAATGTACTTCTCGAAATTTGCGCATTCCGATCTTGTATACAAGTTCTTCAAACTTCTTGGGTTGTAAGGATTTTGTGAATAAATCTGCAACATTTTCACTTGATTGGATTTGCTAGATTTCAATTTTTCCCTCAATCTCTTGATCATGAGTTGAGAACAATTTTGGTGAAATATGTTTCGTCCGATCTCCTTTGGTGAAATGTGCATAATTGTCTTAATATATCATGGTTGGATTATCTACCATTGATCTTATTTTGCATTCTTTTTGTATATATCCAATCATTGGCCTTAACCAGACACATTCTCTTCCTGCTTCATAAAGAGCGATTAATTCTGCATGGTTTGATGATGCAGTGGTAAGCGTTTGCTTTGTTGACTTCCATGAGATCTCCGTATCTCTATACGTGAATACATAACCATGCCATTTTGAGATTTTGCTTTGTACAGATCTATTAGATATCCTGCATCTGCATATCCAACAAGAGCAGTATTTGTATTTCTTTGATAACATAACCCAAGGTCAAGAGTGCCTCGTAGGTATCGAAACACATGTTTGATTCCGTTCCAATGTCGTCTTGTTGGTAATGAGTTGTATCTTGATAACAAGCTTACAACAAAAGAAATATTTGGTCTTGTATTGTTTGCAAGATACATTAATGCACCAATTGTGCTTAGGTAGGGGACTTTAGGACCAAGAATCTCTTCATCATATTCTCGAGGTCTGAATTGATCATCCTGTATACTAAGAGAACGAACAATCATGGGTGAATTCAATGGATGTGTTTTGTCCATGTAAAACATTTTCAAAATATTCTCGGTGTAATTTGTTTGATGAATGAAAATTCCATCCTTCAAATGTTCAATTTGTAAACCGAGACAAATTTTGGTTCTTCCAAGGTCTTTCATTTCAAATTCGTTCATCAAATATTTTACAACATTTTCAAGTTCATCGGATTTACCGATAATATTTAAATTATCAACATATATTGCAATAATAGCGAATCCATTTTTGTATCGTTTGATGAAAACACATGGACAAACGGTATCCTTTTGAAATCCTTCTTTAAGAAGATATTCACTAAGCCGATTGTACCACATCCTTCTAGATTGTTTTAAACAATATAATGATCTTTGCAATTTTATAGAAAAAATTTCTCGAGATTTTGCTTTATATACCTCGGGTAGTTTTAATCCTTCACGAACTTTTATGTAAATATCACTATCAAGTGATCCATATAAATATGCAGTTACGACATCTATAAGTCGCACTTGTAGTTCCTCTAAACAGTTAGGCTAATTAAAAATCTTAATGTAGTTGCATTAACTACAAGGGAATATGTTTGCTCATAATCTATCTCGGGTATCTAAGAAAAACCTTGGGCAACAAGTCTTGCCTTACATCACACAATTTTGTTTTTTTCATTACGCTTTCGTACAAATACCCCATTTATATCCTATTGGTTTCAAGCCTATTGGTGTGGGCTTTATTGGGCCAAAAATATTACGCTTTTCAAGCGATTTTAATTCAGTCTGCATAGCCTCTTTCCATTTTGGCCAATCGTGTCTAATACGACACTCATTAATAGTTTGTGGTTCGATGTCATCATCTTGAACCACTATTTCGGTGGCAACAGAGTATGTGAACACGTCATCAAGGATAGTGTCTTTCATGTTCCACTGTATTCCAAAATAGACATAATTTACTGAAATTTCGTAATTATCAATGCTTTTGTCATTATTTGGAACATTTTCCATTTTGTTCTTATCCGGAACATTCTCCGTTTTGTTTTTTATCCAGAACAATTTTTATTTCTAACACATCTCCTAGATTTTCGGAGGTATTTTTGTCATGTTCTCCCCCATAATAGGAAATTGGTTCGGCTTCATTTGGATTATTCTGTCGCCTATTCTTTCTTCATTTTAGATCTTTTGATCCAGGCAGGCGGCCGCGTTTTCGGCACGCTATAAATTCCTTTTCAGGAATCTTATTTATTTGTCCAATAGGCACTTCAATTCTCTCAGGAGCATTTATAGCTGGCACATGTAACTTTGTCACTTTCTTTGTCTCTGTAAATGAGTCAGGTAATTGATTCACTATACTCTGTAAATGTACAATATTTTGTACTTTCTGTTCACACATTTTTGTACGTGAATCAAGATAAGATAACGATGAAGCGTTCCAAGTAATTTCTTTATGTCCTTTTCCACCAAGATTTGGAAATTCACTTTCATTAAAATGACAATCATCAAATCTTGTTGTAAATAGTTCACCGGTTGTTGGTTCAAGATATTTAATAATTGATCGGGATTCAAAACCAACATATATTCCCAATCTTTTTTGGGGACCCATTTTTGTGCGTTGCGGTGGAGCAATAGGAACATAAACTGCACAACAAATATCTTTAAATGTGATATATCTGGTTCTTTACTAGTCACTAATTATAACGGGGAATACTTATGATATGCAGTTGGTCTTAATCGGACCAGAGCTGCAACATGTAATATAGCATGTCCCCAAACTGATGTTGGTAGTTTAGACTTCATCAATGATGGTCTAGCGATTAATTGTAATCGTTTAATTAGAGATTCAACAAGACCATTTTGTGTATGAACATGAGCCACCGGATGTTCAACTATAATCCCAATTGACATACAATAGTCATTGAATGTTTGGGAAGTAAATTCTCCTGCATTATCAAGCCGGATTCTTTTGATTGTATAATTCGAAAATTGAGCTCGTAAGCGAATGATTTGAGCTAGGAGTTTAGCAAAAGCTGTATTTCTTGTTGATAAGAGGCTCACATGTGACCATCTTATCGATGCATCAATTAATACCATAAAGTATCGAAATGGTTCACATGGTGGGACTATCGGTCCACAAATATTACCTTGTATTTGTTCTAAAGCGTTGGATTTTCAATCCCAACTTTATTCTTGGAAGGTCTGGTGATTAGTTTACCAAGTGAACAACCACTATTGTTAAAATCACTTGATTTAAGGACATTTTCTTTCTTTATTAAATGCCCAATTGAACTTCTAATGATTCTATGCATCATTCCATTACCTGGATGACCCAAACGGTCATGCCATAATGTAAACATCCTTTTATCGTTTAATTTCTCATAAGATGTTACATTTGTCTTTATTGGACTTATATACGTTGATAAAGTCCAGTAGTATGGGTTGACTAATTTCTAAAATCTGCTTCTTGCCACATATTTGTCTTGTGATGCACAAATATTCTTTATTGTTTTCATTTATGATTTCTACATGAAAACCATTTTGACACACATCTTTAAAGCTCAGCAAGTTCCCTTGAGACTTACTCGAATATAATGCGTCATTTAAGATCAATTTTGTTCCTTGAGGGAGCAAAACACAAGCTTTACCAAAGCCTTCTATCAGTTTTGTCACACCAGAGATTGTTTTAACATTTGCTTCAAGCAAAGTTAATTGAGTAAAGTACTCTTTATTTCTCAAGATGATGTGCGTAGTAGCACTGTACACTTGACATTGATTCTTGCTACTTGATATATCTTTAATCGTTTCCATATCTTCAAGATGAAGAAAATCAAAAATAAAAACATAAACAACATATAATATTACATGAATAGATATTCTAGATTTTAGTAGTTGATATTTTCATTGATTCCAAATTCATCATCTATGATGAAATTAGAGACATTCAAGCTTTGTGTATGTTCAGTGTCATCAACAAATTGAGTCTCCACATTCTTCCCCTTATCTTTTTGGGAAGCTTGGTACAACTCAACCAAGTGTTTGGTTGTGCGACACACCCTTGCCCAGTGACCTGTCATACCACATCTATAGCATATAGATTTGGGCTTTTGGGAGGGTCCTATAGGACCCTTCTGGACCATTTTCTTATCATTCCCCTCGGAAATGGATTCATTAGGAGAGTTATGTTTCTGATAATAACCAAAACCCTTACCACGGCCACATCCTCGACCACGACCACAACCACAATTGCCATCGTGTCCACGGTTATCTTGATGCCTACTATCTTTTCTTTGAGAGGCATATGTGGCGTTTATTTCAGGATACGGTACAGTACCAGTTGGCCTCAAGTTGTGGTTTTTCATGAGCAGCTCATTATTCTACTCAGCTACAAGTAGTACTTGTATCAAATCTGAATACTTTTTAAACTCCCTATGTCTGTATTGTTATTGTAACAACACATTAGTAGCATGCATGGTTGAATAAGTTTTATTCAACATTAACTCTTCAGAGATTTTTTGCCCGCATAAACATAATTGAGAGGTCATACGAAACACTTGAAGTCTTGAAACCTTAAATTAGTCCATTCATAATTTGCTTTAGGGAGCAAAACTTGTTGTTGGTAATCATATCTTTGTTCTAGGCTTTCTCATAATTCTTTGGGTTTTTCCACCAACAGATATTCAGATTTCAGGCTTTCATGTATATGATGGCGAAGAAAGATAATCGCCTTAGCCTTATCTTATGGGAAAATATTTTCACTTTCTTTTATGGTCTCTTGTAGACCATTTGCTTGGAAGTGAGCCAGTGCATCAACCCTCCATTCCAGATATCTTTGGCCTGATAAGTCGAGAATATCAAATTCTCGCTTTGCAATATTTGCCATTAGATCAACTACATAATTAAATCATAAGAATAAACAATATGAATTAGTAATACACATATTTGCATCATAGTAATTAACACTATGAATACTTACGTAAATTAAGTATATAAATTAAATTAATTGACCATTAAACATGAATACTAATATATATATATATATATGTGTGTGTGTGTGTGTATGTGCATGGAAAACATAAGATATTAAAACATGCATGTAACGTTAACAAAAATGAATATGCATGATATATATATATATATTAATACAAAGGTTTTAAATAATAGTACATGTACAGATGATGTACTAGAGAGAGAGAGAGAATTGATCATGTCTCCCTTTTTTTTAAGAAGAAAGAAAAAAATGATGATATCATTTTAGCACAGAGGCAAGTAAGGAACACAATATGAATATTCCGTATTGAATAGCATGGTGGCAGACATTTGGAGAAAAAACTCTCTCTCTTGTTTTATCAAATTTGCAGACTTTGTTTACTTGTACAAGGAAACTTAAACGTGAAAGGTTTTCTATCAGAAGAATAAAGAAGTTCAAAAACTCTCCATTTCTTCAAAACACTTTCTCCTAAAATTTCTTCAATAAAAAAAAAGAATTTACATGAAGAAGAAGAACATTGTATTTTCAAGATATATAAAGAAGAAGAAAGCTGAGCTATCATATCATCGAGCCATTAAAACGATGATCCATAAAAACTATGGTTTAGAAAATTGAAAGTAGTATATAATATGTACTACATTCAAAAGATCTAGCCACTTACTTGATATTTTGTTTTGAGAAACTTTCGTGTAGATAAAGTGTTGTGAATATTTGGGAGAGATACTTGAGAAATTTGAACTGATTTCCTTGATTCTTTACCATGAATTATACATACTATTTATAGCCACAGTTTGGCTTACATGACAAGTTCAGTTGTATAAAGATGAGAGAAATTGAATGTCGTAATATTGTCAAGCCTAATAAAACAAAAGTGTCTAATAAAACAAAAGTGTGTGAAAACGTGTACAATGGATATGATAAATACTTAAACTCATTATCTCTTAACAAAAAGAATAATTTTTATTTCTTCTTAAATCTATATTTTTCTCAACAAACTTAAAAGAAAATACTAACGTTGATATTTTTCCCTCCCTAAAATTGAGAAATTACTTTTCACAATTTAATTAGTCCATTTTTTCATTTATTATATATACTTATTTTTCATTTAATAAAGACGAGATAGAAAATATGATTATAATATAGGCATCTTATAAATACACATTGTGAAATAACGCGAGATATTTTATATATAAGGCTCATAAAAAATAATATTTTATAAATAAAATAATTTAGTTGGACAAATTTAGTATTGTTGAAATTATAAAATAAATTAAAAAAATGATAACAAAAAGTAAAAAAATAAGGTGGAGAGAAAGGAGAAAAGGAGGGAGAATTGTTAGACAAGCCTACCATTGTTTCGTCCGGTAGCTTTTTTTTTCAAAAAAACAGGACCCACCATGATGCCTCCATTATTGGACAAATAGGCAAATGTCAATGCGGAACACTTTCAGTTTCACTATCGCCTTCGTTATTCTTGGTCTTTTCCCCTGTTCACTCCTCCACTCCCTGACCTCCTTCCTTCCTTTCTCCCTCGTATATACGCAGATTCTCAGCCAATATTATCCCCTCCCCAACTGTAAAGGCAAAGCAATGGATCTCGTAAGCACGCTCCCGTACAAGTTCGCTTCATCATTGCCCCACCTTGTGATGCAACGGTTGGCCAGCGTAGTTGCGGACGAAATTGGTACACTGTGGAAAGTCGACGATAGGCTGAGGGAGTTGCAGGCCACCTACATGGAAATCGAAGCCTTGCTTGCCAAATTTGACAGCTGGCAGATGACCAACCCCACCTTGGAGCTCTGGTTGCAGGATCTGGAAAGGTACTGCTACGACACCGAAGACCTCGTCGATGACCTAATTCTCCGCCGCTCATTTAAAGATAAAGACGAAAAACCAAGCGAAAAACCGGTGCGAGGCCATATCTTCAAGTCCGGCCGGTTCACCATTCCTCACAAGATCGGCGAGCTGAATAAGAAGTTGCAAGTCATTGGTGGCCAAATCAAGGGCCTCTTATCCGCGGGAGCCATCAATTCAACTCATTTCCATGTCCCGGCCGTTCCGTCCGTACTTTCCGGCAGGACTTTGCTGTCGGATAAAACGCCTCTTGTATGTGGAACCAGCAGGGAACGGGTTAAACAGTCCATCATTCTGGAGCTGACCAACCTGCAAAGCAATTGCTGCGGAGTTTCAATAATAGGCATGGACGGGCTCGGGAAAACCGCACTTGCCCGAACTATAACTATGGATGACAGAATTGGAAATCATTTTCCAGATAGAACATTATCTGCTTGTGTCTCGGGTCATTTCCATATACAAGATATAGTGCACAAACTAGTTGCAGATCACTCGAGACGAAGGCCGCTCAACCATCCCGATACAACTGAATCAGACCAAAAGGATCTTATCCTTCAACACCTTTGCACCTCCAGATCGTTGATCATTCTGGATGATTTGTGGGGTGTGAGAGATGAAGATTGGGACTATTTTGTACACAACTTTTTGAATCTAAACTCTGGTTCCAGAATCTTTATCACCACCCGTAATCCAAAGGTTGCAGAGGTCACTGAGAGCACTGCTTTTCACTTGAAGCGGATGACAGATGACGATTGTAAAAGAGTAATCATACATAGAGCAAAACTTACCACATCTGAGTCTGAAAGATGGGCTGATGATATTGAGGCCATTGCAAAGAAATGTCAGGGCATGCCGATTGTTGCCAATAAACTTGGGTTGAAGCTGTCCAAGAAAAAACATGATGAACGAAAGGCTACCATTGAAGAGTTCAAGATGAACAACCTTTGGCAACTCCAAGAATTCAGAGAAGTCTTCCCCTCTTTAAATTTGAATGAGCCGAAGCTTCCACCGGATATTAAGAGGTGTTTTACTTATTGCTCACTTTTTCCCTCCAATCATGAATTCAATAAGGATGATTTGACTCAATTATGGGAAGTAGAAGGATTCATTCAACATCAACAAACAAGAAGCTCCAAGCAAGCCATAAACGAGTGCTTTGATGATCTTCTGTCCAGATCTATCTTTCAACCTTTCAAGTCCAGGGACAATACTCATATGGTCTATAAAATGCATGAGTTCAACCATGAATTCGCTCACTTCCTTGCTTCTAAGGCATTTCGTAGGCTGCAGGGTGAAGATAATCCTAACTTACTTGCATGGTATGAGATCCTTCGTCATTTGTCATTATCCCGTAAAATCATTGATGAACCATTATTAAAGAAAATAGAGCAGTGTAAAGGTTTAAGAACCTTTCTTTTGTTGCATGAAGACAAGCCTCACAGACGCACTATTTCGTTCAATTTTTTCCATAAGCTAGAAAAGCTTAGATTATTAGACTTGAGCCATACCAATATTAGCAATCTACCAAAGCCTTTCTCTTCATCAAAATACCTTAGATACTTGGATCTCTCTTACACTGAAGTCAAAAAATTGCCTGATTCAATCAATTCTCTCCGTTCTTTACAAATTTTCAAACTCCAAAATTGCTCTAGACTTGTTCAGTTACCCAAAGATTTGAACCAATTAATTAGCCTTACACATCTCTATGTTAATATGAAGGCTTTGGTTTGTGTCCCAAAGAAAATGGGAAAGCTAATTAACCTTGAAGTTCTTGACTCTTTTGATGTGGGAAAGGATGAAGGGTGCAAACCTGTAGAGTTGAAAAATATGAAGCATCTTACAGAAATTCACATCTCTGGCCTCGAGAACATTGGGAATAGGGAAGAGGCTGAAGAAGCCATGTTAATTGAAAAACCTTTGTTAAGAACATTAGTACTAGAGTGGGATAGCACATCCATTGTTGAAGTGGTGAATACAGAAGAAGTTCTTCAAAGCTTTGAGCCTCACAGTCACCTAAAAAATCTTGTAGTTAGAAACTATCCTGGCAAGAAGTTCCCGACATGGATGGTTTCTGCATCATGCCAACTTGTGAGTATTTGCTTAGACAATCTCCAAAATTGTGAAGTTCTACCATCCCTAGGTCAACTTCCCATTCTAAAGAATCTTGTGCTTTGTTCTATTCACAATGTGAAGATTTTGGATAATCAGTTTTGTGGACGAGGTGAAAGACTATTTCCATGTTTAGAGTTATTAGAAATTCGTGATATGGAAATACTTGCTTGTTGGACTGGATTAGATGCAGGGGACATGTCTAACCTTCGTGTTCTTAAAATTCTTGATTGTCCAAGCTTGGTAAACTTACCTTCATTTGAGCACCTAAGTTGCTTGGTGAACTTAGAAATCAACAACTGCCCAGAACTACCATCACTGCCTGAGCTACCATCCATGAATAGTGCATTTGAAGAACTGATCATCATAGATAGTGATATGGTTACCAAAAGATGCCAAATAGGGGCAGCTGATTGGACGAAGATCAAAGACGTCGAATTTGTAGAAATCGATGCTATTAGAGTAATAACCAGAACTTCTTCTAGTCAACATCTTGATGATATTGAGGTATGATTTGACAATTTATTTTCTTGCATAGTGGCTCTTTAGCATTTTATTTTTTATTGTTTTCTTTGTCTTGTGTGCACCATCCTTATTCTGCTAATTAATTAGGATGAAGTGTCAATGGATGTAGATCACCCTACTACTATGGTTACTACAGTGCTGAAGGAAAACAATGTTGCACAGGTATATTACTTTCATGCTTTCCGGCCAATAAATCAGTAAATTATCTCCTAAATTTATTGTAGTTGATGCCTTTTCTTTCACTAAGATTTTCATCTGACATTGTGACCACCCTAATGTAACTAAAGTTAGGGTGAGTTTTCTTTAAAACTTATAAAGACATTATTAATCATAAAGACTTTGGAATAGTTGAAAATACACCCTCAATTAAAATCATTAATTGATTGGTAAGAAAGACAATATATGTCAACTATTTGGGGTAATAAATTGTACAAGATATGACGTTCTTTCATCTTTAAGTTGATTAAAATATGAATTTTTTCAATGAAGTTTATAAGCATTTTAACTTCTGTAATTTACCAGATTTGATATGCATCAAGTTCTGAGTATTGAGCTTGTTGAGTGAAAAAAAAATTATATTTTACAAGTGTATGTGTAGTTTAAAATCATTCTGTGTTTTGCAAATTGAATACTGAAATTTTGATTTAAGATTAAGTTATATTCCAAATAGAGAGCTAGAATAAATCTTCACGTTTCATAGCATATCTCACAACCGAATTGCATTTAAGAGTGCAATTAGAACAAGTTCCCATTTCTGAACAATATCCTAGATGGCTAAAGACTGCGTGATGAAATTCATACTTAGTGTTTCATAGCCAATGTATAAAATAAAAGTTCCGACTGTACACTATTATGCATAGCTTAACCAATTGAACCAGGATTATGAGACAATTGAAGATCATCCAACTTCATCTGAACTTCAATCAGCTACTCTCAATCAAAAGGGTTGCAAAAGTCATAGTTTACAGTTGTGATTTACTCGTCTACATAGGATAAATATAAATATACATTAGACTATTACTTTTCATGCGTTTCAAGGTGTTCATAAATATTTTTCCTAAACAAACAAAAGAAGGCCCAACTAGTTAAAATGTAAAGACTCATCTTTCCATCCACTAAATCCTTAGGATGAAGGGCAAAGAAACAAGAGTTCAGCTGCAACCTCTTTGAGCAAAAATTCTCAGGTATGGTTACAAGCTTTCCTAGTTTGATAAATGGGCCAATTGAAGCTGACCAAATTTCTAAAATTTGGTTCATTGTCATCAATGTCTAATTAACACAAAAAATTGCATACCATTTCATATGTGCTATGTAAAAGACTGAAGAGTATTCAGCTGTAAATGATTCCAATTCAAGAGATACATCTTCTGGAGTTGCAGCAAGTGGAAGTGGTAATGAACAGGTAATGCCAGTCCTACAAGCAGATTTTACCTGATACTTTCTTCTAATTTTCCCAAATGTTTCAACGTAAAATCATGTGCCTCGGATCTAAAACAATTGTTATTTTTTAGCCTTTAGTACAGGAAACATCAAAAATGGTAAAAGTACACTTTTTAATTGCTCCACCCTTCTGTGTAGCCAGAAAGCCATATTATCCATATTTACAATATTACATGTGCCAAAAAGTCATACATACACACATAACCACGCAGTACATAAATTACATTCCAAATAGGTTGTAACTTTTTCCTAAATATTATAGATAGTGTACCAACCTAGATCATAAATAATTAACTTCCTGATGTCTAGAGACAAATGCTCAAGGGAAATATTTCCTATAGTTATACTTATAGAGATTCTAACATTGAACTTTATACATGTTCTGTAATCCTGTCATACCTACAATATGATGCACGAAGGTACTCCCTGGAGGTTGGAGGATCAAAGAAGCGTATCGAGCAATGGACTCAAATTTAATGCAAACATGTAAACAACCATCTGTACTCACAGAAATGGATAATCATGAGAGCCATAGTTTACAGGTATGAGTTATGCACTTCTTAAGTTCTTCTTATCACTATTCTTCGAGAAGAACTTGTCAAGTACTGATCTAATCAGTGATTATCCCCCCATGCCCAAAACTATGACTTCCCTATGATCTACCAAATCAGAAAACTCCATAGCAGAGACTCCATGTTATATCTTGGAGCCTATAAGCCCGTCAAACTGTATACTAAAACTTTAGCTGGCTTCTGATTAAGTCCCTTGTTAATTGTTCCTGCTTATTCCAAAGAGTGTGTAGCCGTGCAGGTATATGCACTACACGTCTGCATGGATCCAGAAAAATGCAAGACATCGATCTTGTCATTTATCTTTTATTATTGCAAAGTACATCAAATTTATGATGTATTATATACTGCTGTAAACCGCCCACATCTTAAATTCAGCGGTTTTGAACCCAGGTGGAACTTTGGCAACATCATAATCCAGAAAGTAAACAGGAGATTCAAATAACCCAGCACAAGAGAAAGAAAGTGGAGCTCTAGCGACAAGCTGTCGAAGCCAATGCTATAACGTTCAAATAAGTAAGTACGTTACTTGGCATTAACTTCTTTTATTGGCCAATGATCATCACTGAATTTGTGGCGCTGCATTGTTATCAATAATTGATAGAGGGTTTTTTTGATATTAACTTTGTTGATTGAGAATGAGCAGCTTATATAAAGGCAGACATAGATGTAGCAATTAATATGACTCAGATTTTTAGATAATTTGTTTTTCAAACATCTGCCATAATGATAGATTTGGTGATGCTTTGCTTGCAGGTAACACCCATGTCCTCCGGTTCAGTTACCATGCTACTCATGAAACCACCCAGCCTCTGTTTGACAGTTGCTTGCAAATTTGCAATGGATGTTGTCTCTCGTTTAGCTATTGTTTTGTTTGTCTTTTTTCTGCTGCTGCTTTTTTTTTATCAGGATTTTTCTGCTGCTGCTGCTTCTTCCTCTAATAAGAAGCTCAAGTATTTTGAGATCCAGAAGTGGAATGCTGTGTATGTGAGCTTTGGTGACTCTCTAAATTCATCATCATCCCAGTGTAAAATTATAGACGAGTGACTTTTTTATTTTGAAGTTTTCTAATTAACGCTTAAGATTTTTGCACACAAAATATCAGATACATGCACCACGCTACACTATGGCGTAACGATTTAATGCCGTAAAACAAGAGATTTTAACCTGAATTTGGTGTTAACTTTTATAATTTTAAGCATGTTAAACCGTAATGTTCCTTTGGCTTAGATAGAAATCCCCGCGTTCGACTTGTCGCCGCCGAGCTTACTTTCTTATTCTTTTGCCTCTGTGTGATCCAATATTAGGCCACATCTACCACTATAAGAGTGATGCATTTGTTGTCTTTGTAATCAAAATTTTTTTCCCTTTATTTCTTTCTTTCTTTTTGCTAATGAACAAGAACACAAAATGTATGACAAGTTAAGTGAGTTTGATTCAAATGAAAAAAACTCTTATCTTGAAAAATGAAAAGTGCAATGCAAAGTACGAAAAGTGCATTACAAAATACAAAAAGTGCAATCCGAAAAGTATACTACAAAAAATACGAAAAGTGCACTACAAAGCACGAAAAGTGCAAATGATACGAGCCCGGTGTGGACTAGTATCGAGCCCTTGTTGGTCAAGGGTTTGAGCGGAGTCCGGTGTGGTCTCCAACTCGGGATAATCAGTAAAAGAGACCTAAAGAAAATTAGGGCAAACTATTTCTTGGATAAATTATGAGAAAGGCAAGCCAAGAGTATTTATACCTAAGCCCTAACGGTTCAAAAAAGGCGTCCCGGGAAAGAACCGTAAAGAAAACCCGAGAAGAGAGCAAAGCTCTAGTTTATAAAAATTACACTTTTAATAAATGTAAATAAAAATAACAAATAATTAATCATCATATCGTCTTGGTCGACGGCGGATTCTAGACGGTCTCGTATTAGTAATCTGGCCCGTATCATTCTCTCCCCCGATGAGATTCGGCTTGTCCTCAAGCCGTAAGTCCGGAAAAGAGCGTTGCAACATGTCGACCGGTTCCCAGGTGGAAGATTGTGGCTCACCATCGTCCCATTCAACCAGCCATTCGGTCCCTGGTTGTCCATTAATCAAAACATCACGAGCAGCCGTCGCACGCAAAAGGCCGAGAAAGTGGCCTGTCATACAAAAATTCGGCCGGTAATGCAGCAGAAGCAATCGGCGATCCGTCCGGAACAAAAGGCTTAAGTAGGGACACATGAAAAACATTGTGAATTCGGGCCGAGGCGGGAAGCTCTAAACGATAAGCAACCGGACCAAATCGCTCCAAGATTTTAAAAGGTCCGTAAAAGCGACGAGCAAGCTTGGCAGAAAGAGGCCGACTCACCGAATGTTGACGGTAAGGCTGAAGTTTTAAGGGGACGAGATCACCAACCTGAAATTCAACGTCCTTACGATGTTTATTAGCCTGGGAGGACATTCGCTGCTGCATCTTCGTGAGATTAGATCGAATCAGGTCAAGAACCTGCTCACGATCGCGAATGGCTTCCGTGGCCGGCAAAGGAGGTCCCACCGGTATCGTAACCCGTGCAATCGGAGCTGCCTCACGCCCGTACAAAGCCTTGAACGAGGACATCCCCAGGCCTTCATGAAACATAGAATTCAAAGCTAGCTCAACCCAAGACAAGAAATTGAACCTACGGCGGGGACGTCCCTGCGTAAATGCACGCAAGTATTGCTCCAAACTGCGGTTCTTGACTTCCGTCTGACCGTTAGATTGGGGATGGTAAGCTGTACTATGATGAAGTTTTGTTCTACTAAAGCGATGCAATTCGGCCCAGAAAGTACTACGAAAGACGGGGTCCCTGTCGGACACAATAGATGCCGGAATGCCGTGTAATTTCACCACAATATCAACGAACACAGCGGCTACTTTCGGGACATCAAACAAAGGCCCTAGAGCGGCAAAATGTGAATACTTAGACAGCCGATCAACGACCACAAATATCGTGGTATGTCCACGCGACGGAGGCAAACCGACAATAAAATCCATAGACACGTCGTCCCACACTTGCTTAGGCACAGGCAAAGGCTGAATTAGCCCGAAAGGCTTATTTGTGCTATACTTGGTGGACTGGAAAATGAGGCAAGAATCGACGAAACGCTTCACATCTGCGCGCATACCCTTCCAAAAGAAAACCTCAGCGACGCGACGGAAGGTGCATTCGATGCCGGGATGGCCAGCACTAGGCGATGCATGGAATTCAGTCAGAATTTCGGCTTTGATCAGGGACGACGCTCCAACCACTAAACGATGGCCATAATACAAGATGTCGTCATGCACTTGAAATGGGGCAGATAACATACCATTAGCGGCTGCGGCATGCCACTCTTGCAAATCATCTAGAGTCGTATTCTCATGACAAGTTCGCTGCAGGAGCTCAGGGAGAGGCGTCGAAAATGACATCAATTGGTTAAGTGTGGCGGTTTCATCAATCATACACCGAGAGAGGGCGTCAGCTACCCTGTTACTAGCGCCAGATTTATACTCAATACGGAATTTATAACCCATCAACTTCCGCATAAAGAATTGTTGATCCGGTGTCTGAATAACCTGTGTGAGGAGTTCTTTAAGACTCTTCTGATCGCTGCGAATTAAGAACTCCCGACCCAGCAAATACTGACGCCATTTCTGAACTGCTGACGCAATGGCGAAAAGTTCTCTATGATAAGTGGATGAACCCTTGCGTCGAACACCCAATTTCTTACTGAAGAAAGAAAGAGGACGATCATCCTGTAACAAGACAACATCGACGCCTTCATCAGACGCATCAGTTTCCACGACAAACTATTTGGAAAAATCCGGAAGCTGTAAAATTGGTGGCCTCATCATCGTTTCCTTGAGGCGTTGAAAAGCTGTATCAGCGGCTTCAGACCAAACGAACTTGTCTTTCTGTAAGAGATCAGTCAACGGCGCAGCAAGCAAAGCATAATTGCGGATGAACTTTCTGTAATAACCCGTAAGACCCAAAAAACCGCGCAACTGTTTGATAGATTTAGGAGTCGGCCAGTGAGACATAGCAGAAAGTTTTGTCGGATCAGCTAATAATTGGCCGCGGTCACAATGTGGCCCAAGTATTCCACCTTAGCTGTGCCAAAAGAACATTTAGACCCTTTGACAAAGAAATGATTATCGTGAAGGATCTACAAGACTGTATCAAGGTGAGAAGCATGGGCAGCGACAGAAGGACTGTAAATTAGAATATCATCAAAGAAGACAATTACAAAATTGCGCAGATATTGAGCAAATAAATTATTCATCACTGCCTGAAATGTTGACGGTGCATTAGTCAGGCCGAACGGCATAACTAAAAATTCAAAGTGACCGTCATGAGTGCGAAAGGCAGTCTTATAGATATCGGAAGAGTGCATCCAAATCTGATGATATCCCGAACGCAGATCTAATTTAGTAAAAATAACAACTTGTCCTAGCTCATCAAACAATTCATCAGCAGTAGGAATAGGGAACTTATCTGCGACTGTAATAGTATTAAGGGCGTGGTAGTCGATGCAGAAACGGAAGCTACCGTCCTTCTTTTTGACCAAAAGTGCCGGAGAAGAGAACGGACTAGTGCTGTGACGGATTATCCCTTGATCAAGCATAGTTTGAACCTGGCGTTCAATTTCAGATTTCTGAAAGTATGGATAACGATAAGGCCATACATTTACCGGTTTGGAACCGGACTGAAGATGAATATGGTGGTCCCATGCTCGTTGTGGTGGCAGTCCAACTGGCACCTGAAATACAGCAGAATGACGCTGAAGAGTCTCCTGGATATCCGGAAGTAAATCAGATGGGAAATCAGAAGGCTCGGCCGACGACTCAGGTGACAAACGAAGAATCTCAAAGCACTCAACAATTCCATCAGAAGCGCATAAAGAGTGTAACTCATGCATAGAAATGGGTTTCGGCGAATGCCGATCACCCTGTAAGAAAACTGTCTTGTCGTTCCAAGAGAATTGCATAGTCAGCTTCGCATAATCATGAGCAACTGTACCCAGTGTCTGTAATCACTGGACGCCCAGAACGATCGGTGGGCCATGAACTGCTAAAACATAGAGATCCAAAGAGAAATGATGAGCTTGTAATTCAATCGCTGTGGCTGGACACTGATGCGTACATAATAAGTAAGCACCGTTCCCCACAAAGACACAAAACGACGTAATAGCCGCCAGAGACAACTGTAATTGTTCCACCAAATCAGGGTGGATAAAAATTATGAGTGCTGCCACCGTCGATAAGAACTTGGACCTGTACGTCGTTAATCTGTCCGCCCAACCGTAAAGAGCGCGGGTTTGGTAGGCCTTCCATCGAGTGTATGCTCAAAACATCGCCAGTGACGGCTAATTCCTCATTGACTGCATCAGTTTCTTCATCGTCACTTTCATCACAGCTTAATAAAGCCAAGAAACGAGGCTTGCAGCGATGGCCCCGATGGTACCTCTCATCACAATTATAACATAAACCCTTTTTAGTGCGTTCATCACGCTCAGTAATAGTAAGACGTTTAATTGGAAGAGTAGAGAAATTACCGCTCGAATTAGAAGGTCGAGGAGGGGCTGCCGTAGAGGTTGAAGAAGGCCCCGTCGTGGCCGTTATCGTGTTGCCGGGTTTGAAACCCTCGGAATTCCATGAAACGGCGAGAAGTATTATTCCAGTGCGACGTGGTGTCGCTGAAAGAGGCTTCCAATTCCCGGGCTAAAGCAAAAGCCTGAGATAAGGATGTTGGATTTCGTAAATTCAGCTCGCGCTTCATCGGTTGTTTCAACCCGGCTTTGAACAAGGATATCAGAGTTGGCTCAGACAGGCCATGAACATTATTCAGCAAAGCCTCAAAATCAGTCTGGTAATCCAAAACTGACGTCTTCTGTTGTAGTTTAGCAAGTAGACCCACATAGTCCGCATAATGATGCGGATCAAAACGTTGTTGCACAGACAGTAAAAACGCAGGCCAAGTTTCCACACAATTATTCCAACGTTGGTAAAGAAACCAATCAGACGTCGGGTGATCGAATAACGTGCCAACAAGACGAAGACGATCATAGTCAGTAGTATGATAATAATCAAAATAAGCTTGTACCTTGAATATCCATCCTTTCGGATCCGACCCATTGCAGCGCGGAGCATCGACCCGAATCTTAGGAATAGTATCATGTCTGAGAGGCGCACACAACTAGACTCTATTTTCAGCCTGTAAACGTGGTGGGCCCCACTGTTGTTGACCATCCATAATTTGTGAATTAGGGTGCGCAAATTGTGCGCCGAACATCATCCCCGTTTGCGAACTAGGGCTCACGTGGACGTCATCACCCATGGACGGCAGAACGGCGCCGGTCTGATGGCGGCCGAACTGCGGTGGTGTGGGCGAAGCCCCGACGACCGCGTGCTGGTGGAGATCTGGTGGTGGTTGGCCCGGCAGAGCCGCCATCGGTGCTGTGTATATAGGGTTCATGCTGGGTGTTAGGGTTCGGTGCAACGGCCAGGCGTCAGGAGCGACGACCGGATTGGGGAGGGCGGATGGCTGGTGTGTAGGCGCAGGGACGGCGGCATGAGTGGTGGCCGGCGTGGTGGTAGCCGAGACAGCAACCGTCGACGATCGGGCGTTCAAAATCTCATACACACGATCAGTACGGTTGCGTTGAATTTCCAAGTCCCGATGTACCGTCTGCCCACCGTGGGTTAATTGCAACAGCAAAGCACGTAATTCCGTCATGGTAACGTTCTCAGTTGATGGTGAATGGTCGGTGGTAGACATGGCGGTTCAAGATGAAAGCACCAGTTGATACGAGCCCGGTGTGGACTAGTATCGAGCCCTATTTGGTCAAGGGTTTGAGCGGAGTCCGGTGTGGTCTCCAACTCGGGATAATCAGTAAAAGAGAACTAAAGAAAATTAGGGCAAACTATTTCTTGGATAAATTATGAGAAAGGCAAGCCAAGAGTATTTATACCTAAGCCCTAACGGTTCAAAAAAGGCGTCCCGGGAAAGAACCGTAAAGAAAACCCGAGAAGAGAGCAAAGCTCTAGTTTATAAAAATTACACTTTTAATAAATGTAAATAAAAAAAAAAAATTAATCATCATATCGTCTTGGTCGAAGACGGATTCTAGACGGTCTCGTATTAGTAATCTGGCCTGTATCAGCAAATGCAAAAAAGTGCACTCCGAAGTAGGAAAAGTACACTACGAACTAGGAAAAGTGCATTTCTTTTCATTTTTCACGATAAGAGTTTTTTTTTCATTTGAACCAAACTCTAAGTTGAGTTGGATAAGTTATTGATAGTTAATTATAAATTTATTTTTAGTTTAAGTAGTTTTGACTAATTAAATGAGAGGTTGATTCACATGGAAATGAGTCTTATCATTAAAACTAGAAATAAATGAGGACCCTTAGATTTGAGAAATTGATGACTAGGATTAAAATAGATAGGGGCAAAATGGTAATTTTGAAAAAATATAAGAAAATAATAATTTTATTTTCTTATTTTCGCTTGTTTTTGCCAAAAATACGATATTTGATTTTTTACGTTACGTTCACATATTTTATACATATGTTCACACTATTATAAGACATCTTCACATATTATCACCTTTTCAGTTTAGAGATTTTATAATACGTTCACATATATTACAAGTGTGTTCACATATTAGTATTTTTTTTCATGTTTTATGGTGATATGCTCATGTTCGATTAAATCATGATACACGCATTAAACGGCTTAAGAAATTTTGACAAAAAAATAATTTTTTTTAATGGGGCGCATCCTCATGCTCATTGGCTTTTATACAATGCCTTAGAGAGGGATATAATCCCTATATCAATTTTTGCGCATCCTAACTAGATTGAGTTATCATTGTCACATAGCTGAATTTTAGTTTTCCTTAGGTCTTCCGGGCAATGATAATACTTGGGCCTTCTTCATACACCCTCTCGATTTTATATTGGGGAAAGGGTGTCTACATCATGCCCCCCAGATCCCGCCTGAGGCGGGTTAACACTGGGTTGATGTTGTTGTTTTTTTAATTTTTTAATTTTTCGCTTGTTTTTGCCAAAAACACGACGCATGATATTTTACATTTTGTTCACATATTTTATGCACATGTTTACCTTATTACAAGAGTTGCTCACTTATAACCCCCTTTTAACTTCAGAAAATTTAGTATACGTTATAATATAATATAAGTACGTTCGCATATTAGTATTGCATATTCACGTTTTATGACTTTATGTTCATATTCGATTTATACTAGTTTTACCCGTCGTACCATGTACGACTACGATTCGATATTTTATAGACATTATAAATAAGATATTAATAAACAAATAAAAATATAATATAAACTTCAATATAAGTAATTTATTTCTCATAGAATGTATATAATTTTTAATCAAATATTATATTCTTCATATTTTATTACTTTTCATGTGCGTAAATTTAGTGTTTATCAAATATTTCAATATATCTATTAAATAATTTATTATCTATTTTTAGTAATTTTAAAAATTATAAATATTTATCATTAGTTTTTTATAAAATAAAATCATTATTATATAAATTCATCAAAGATATATGCTAAAGTATTTATATTTATTTTAAGGTATTTTAAATATTTTATCTTTAATTTTAAATACTTGTATAAGGAAGCTTTCAAAGAATATTAGTATACTAAATAGATATTTGTTTGATGTTTGAGATAAATTTAAATAGTTAAAAAGAATTTAGTAGAAAGATATATTAAAAATAAAAATTAATTTTTTAAATATGAGGTGGGGGTAAAATCATTTAGGTGGCTCGAAAAGGTACATCTTTAATATATAGTTATAAATATTACCTATTTTAATTATTTTTAAACATTATAAGTATTTTTATCATTAATTTTTTTATTACAAAAGATAAATATATCTATAAATAAATTCGTGAAAAGACATCATGCTAAAAGATAAAAGATATTTATACTTATTTAAAGATATTTTAAATTTATTATCTTTAATTTTAAATAATTGTATAAGGAAGTTTTCAAAAGATATTATTATACTAAATAGATATTTGTTTGATGTTAAAGATAGATTTAAATAGTTAAAGAAAATTTTAAAAGGAAAAAGTTAAAATATTAGGAATAAAAATTAATTTTATAAATATGAGGTGGGGCCAGAATCGTTCTGGTGGCTCGAAAAGGGACAGCTTTAATATATAGTTATAGATCATTCTACATACATAAAAAATAAAGTAAAAAATTTTTATTTATTTTTTTAATCGAATGACCTAGATTCATTTCTAGTGTTTTAATTGGATGGTCTAGATTCATTTCTAGTTTTCATGATAAACCCTATTTTTATTTGATTCAAATCTTTAAAATGAACATAAATTTAAAAAAGATTAATTACTTACTGGTGATATTTATTAACAATTTACAAAATTTGGATGATATGAAATTGCAATTTTGTTAATTATTTATTGTTTTAGAAAACCCAACCTGACCGACCCAAAACCACTTCTAGATCGCCAAAGCTCACACCAAAGCTCGTATAACATATTAAAATTTTAAATTGACTTTAAATTATGCAAGATTTGATATTATAAGAATCTCGATTTTGGGATAATAATACAATCACCATATATAAGAAAAATAAGTATATAAGATGATAAGTTTTTTTTTTTAAATATATGTGTGTAATCTTTTAGTAGAGTAAAGGAGATCTATGTCTTCCAAATATAGGCAATACTAGTTGATGATGCATACCTTGTACGGTGATCACTATGAAAACCATATTTTTAATGTAAAATTTAATTTATAAAAAGCGCATGATAACTTTATTTTCATGTAGGAATAAATTATTGATTAATTATAGAAAGTAAAACTATATAAATAATAACTAACATATCGATCGACCAAATATGTATATTAAAGAATAAATACTATAGAAAATAAAATCATATAAATAGTAGCTAACATATTTTCGATCGACCAAATATGTACATTGAATTATAAATTATTTCATAGTAAAATGAATTATAAATTTCTCATAATTATACAAATAAGGATCAATTAACTAATTTCATAATGTATGTGTCAACGTGAATATATATATATATGTGTGTGTGTGTTATATACTCTATATTTTTCAGATTTTAAATTCTTGTGTCCGTAAGTTAATGATGCATGATAATTTATAAGGGATGTGATTTTTTTAAATGGTTTTTCTAACCTACGCACTAAGGACATAGTTTAAGGCTACAAAAAAAACTAGTTGGAGTTGCAAAACTAGCTGAAGTTGTAAAACTAGCTGTAAAAGTAGTTGAAGTTTTAAAAATATATATAAATACTGTTTGGTAATGTTCAACTAGTTATTGTAGTAATTAATAATTTATTCATTTTATTATAGAGCTATTCTTATTTAGGAAATAATTATTTTTTTGATTCGAAAAACTACTAAAAACTAGTGCAAAAGCTTTAAAAAGTAGCTTTGTCAAAAAACTAGTTTTACAATTAGTTTCTAGTTTTTATGTGTCAAACAAACATCGTTTATACGAGTTTTTGCAACTAGTTGGAAAACTCCAACTAGTTTTTTGGTGCCTAACAAACACACCCTAAGCATACTATACAAGGGAACTAAAACCCTATTAGGAAACTAATGAACCTTTTTAAAAAACTAATTAATCTTAGTTTAATGAATAACAAAGTTTTATAATTTTCAATTTTCAATTTTCTAGTATATGTATCAAATATATTGATTTTTTACTATTGGTACGAGCAAGTGGAACGAATATGTGCTCGACAATGAATGAAAATTTTCAGAGTCTGAAACTGAGCAAAATGCTGAAGAAGATGTTGTTGAAGATACTGATGAATTTATTTACGGTTCAGATTGCATCGTTGATGAAAATAATTCATATACAAAACATTATATACCTCGTTGTCCTATGAGTATAAAACCCGTCGTTGGTATGAAATTTGATAATGTTGATGTTGATGAGTCGTTCTATCGTAAATACACATCAACAGTTGGGTTTGATGTAAGGAAAAGTTCAAAATGCAAATTCGAAAATTCAGATGAAATATCTTCAAGGTATCTATGCTGCAACAAAGCTGGATTCAAGAACACTGGGAACCGTATAGGACAATGTTGCAAGTCTTTTAAATTGGACCTTGGTGCGCTTTGACTTCTCTTGAACATCCAACTGTGGTTCATTACCACCTATTTCATTTGTGAAATCAATTAATCACAAATCATAACACACAAATTATTTGATAAAAATACAATTCAGTGTTGGTTATAATATATACAATATGAAAAACTAAATGCTATTTGTTGAACAATATCATTATTCATACTGAATAACTAAGTATGATCATGTATTGATATGAGTTAGAGTACTATTGAATAACCAATACAATTCTTATGAAAAACAGCTGTTAATATTGTGGAAAATATGTGGTCCTTTGTATAAAAGCATGTTATGAATAATTATTACTCTATTAATGAAAAACATTGTTGATTGTTGTGAATAATGTTCATCTGCTTCTATATTGTTATGCACAATTCTTAATAAACTTAATATAAAAAACTATATGAAATTTGATGAATAATAACATTGTACATCCTGAATAACTATTTATGAGCATGTATTGATATGAGTTATTGTCCTATTGAATAACAATTACATATCTTATGAAAATATTTGTTAATATTGTGAACAACAACTTTTATTAATCTTGAAAAACAACATACATTTTGTTGAACAATATTGCTATTAAGCCATATCATTTTCTTGCTTGCGCTTGTTGTCTTTCTTCACCTTGGAAGAACTCGCCATTGTATCTATTCATTACAAACAATATACATCAACGAACACACTAATTTTTGGGGAATTGATATCTTAAATATGTTCAAATACTGGCAACAATTGCAAGAAATGAACACATTAATTCTGATTTTTCTCTGTAAACTTTATACAACCCGACAAAACTCCCAAATTCAACCGCAATTCAACCTAGCACCACCTCTGTACTAACAAGAAATCTACCGTTTTCTACTAATTTGTGCATACCAAGCCTGCACATTCCTAAAAACCCCACATTGATCCATCCAAAAAACGCAAGTTTAAGTATCAATATCTCTAATTTATATTCCAATTTCTTATAATTCAACGAATTCCTAACAACAATCGATTACCCAACCCTAATTCCGACTTGCTGATTTCTTAACATAATACCCAACTCCCTTCTCGAATCGACTCATTTTTCCGATAAATATACTCGTAATTGAATGTTCACTTATCGGTTTATGAAAATACGACGCTGATTGTTGTGGTTTTCGCCGACGATCTTCAACTGTGTTGAATCTTCACCTTCCAAAAAAGAGAGAGCGAGAAAGGAACTGAAAGTGGATAGAGGAGAGAGA
The DNA here is from genome assembly GCA_964016875.1 of Fallopia convolvulus. Lineage (NCBI taxonomy): Eukaryota > Viridiplantae > Streptophyta > Magnoliopsida > Caryophyllales > Polygonaceae > Fallopia > Fallopia convolvulus. The sequence continues at coordinate 34,037,808 of OZ024733.1, forward strand.
GCGTTGAATGTTTAAGGAAATTAAAAACGGGATATAGCGAAATTTTAGGCCACCGTAGCATATTTTATATTTTTAATTTGTTTTACCCGATTAAAATTTGATCAGCGCGAAATTTTGGGCCACCGTAGCATATTTTATATTTTATATTTATTTTACCCGATTAAAATTTGATCCGGTGAATCACCCATATCACAACTTTTTACACCCTATTTTAAAACAATCCTCACCCTCCATTTATGTAAATCTAAGGGTTGGGTTCAAGTAAGGAGCTCCTTACGGTAAATAATAAGGAGCTATCACAGCCTTTAGGTTTTAAGAAATCGATGGATATAATTTTTAGGTATTAAAAGAAAAGGAAAAAAATTTAATGATATAGCTTAATTTCTCTCTCTTCTTTCCTTATTTTTTGCAACTTTAAAAAATAAATAAGTTTTTCACATCTAATTTTCTCTCTCTTCTAATTTTCATTGTGTCTATATATAAGCGCTGATGAAAAACTCTATAATATTCTAATGCATATTGAACAACTAATTATTATAAATGAATAACTACTTAATCGTGAATGAACAACTACAATTTCAGAACTATTAATAAGAATTGTGAGATTGTAGTTGTTCACTCACCAATAAGTAGTCGTTCATTCATGATTAAGTAGTCGTTCATTGTTTGTTATTAAAATTTGTGAGACTGTAGGTGTTCATTCACGAATAAATAGTTGTTCATTCACGAATAAGTAGTTTTTCATTAAAGAATAAGTAGTTGTTCATTCACGAATGAGTAGTTGTTCATTCATGAATAAGTTGTTTTTCATTGTTTGAATTAATAGTTGTGAGATTGCAGTTGTTCATTCACGAATAAGTAGTTTTTCATTGTTTGTTATTAATAATTGTGAGATTGTAGTTGTTCATTCACGAATAAATAGTTGTGTTTGTTCATTATCTATTATGTGATTGTTCATTAGGTCATTGTACTTGTTCATTATATTCTTCATTCCGATCCTCACACGTGTTTTGATTTGTTCATAATGTCTGATGTAGTTGTTCATGTGTGTATTGTTGGCGTTCATTGTATTAAGTAAGTTGTTCATTTGTATTATTGAAATAATAGAATAAACAATTTAGATAGAAGATCCTGTACGGTTATCAGTATTGAAGTTTTCCAAAATTAAAATAACTAGTATCCTACAATTACGGTGATTTGATTTGTGCTTATTTATTAAATCAGAATTCAACAAATCCTATCCCTTATTTTTTTTCTAAATCTAAAGGATGAAAAATATCCTCACTATTTACCGTAAGAAGCCTCCTTACTTGAACCTAACCCTATATATATATATGATTGTAATCTTCTATATTCATGGCTTTACATTCCATCCCGCTTCTCGTTGACTTCATTTAGACAAGTAACCACAAAGTCGCACCAGTGCACATTAAATTAAAAAAAATAAGAAGGTCTTATACAATGAACACAACTCTCATTTTCAATGTATTTTTTAAATTCCCTAACAAGCTCATTGTTTTTATTGTTTGCCTTTTTAACAATCTCTTTTCAACATGTGGAAGCTCAAGACAAAGCTCAACATCTTCCTCAATTACATCCATTCGGTCAACATGATTTGTCCTAACGTGACATCATAATTCTACACAAGTCATAAACCTAGGAACCTGCACATGAACGATCAATTAATTCGTGTATATAAATGTAATAAATCATGTGGATAACTCAATTAAAATCATACATGTGTAAATTACTATTATGTATACAAACAAAAATTATATACAAATACAGAATATCATGCAAATGAAAGAAGATTATCATGTATATAGGTAAATAAAACCGTGTACCTATATACATGATAATCTTCTTCCGTTTGCATGGGCAACACCCAACATGTGTGCAATGGCAATTAAAGATGGCTCATAGGAACCACAAGAGGAGGTAAGCACTCAAAACTTATTGAATTGCTTTGACATGTATGATAAGTTTTGTCTTATACACATTCTTACTAAACTTGTTAAAGATAACATGAAACTTCAAAAGGATCTGAACACATCTGATGAACTATGCTTTAATACGGAAAATGCTAAATCTGATGATTGTTCCTTGTGTGATGAACTGAGAAAAGAGCTTGATTCCCTAAAGATCATCAACAATGATCTTAAGACAAACCGTGAAGATCTCGCCATAGAAAAGGATAATCTCTTTAAGAAGCTTGAGAAGAGTGAGGGAGAAAGGATAGTTGATGTTCCTGAAACCACTTTTCCTTCTAGACATCGAATTGGATATTCTGAGAACAACTTTAGGAACAATCAAGAACTTCTGACCTTAAATGAGATAAGTGAGAGTAGAGCTCTGGAGCTTTAAATTGAGAAATCAAAAACTCCCATATCGAGGAAAGAATTAGAGTTCTAGAGAGTGGTATCCAAGGGAAAAGTGATTATTACATTGGAAAAAACTCTCACAAAATCTATGTAAAAACTGCCAAGGGAAATGGTTCTAGAGTGTCGTGTAAAGAAATTGTTGAGAGAAACAGAATCCAAAGACCTCACCCTAAATACTACATAGGGGAATACCACAAGTCTTGTTGGAATTATGGGAACCATGGACACTATAAGGAACAATGTCAAAAGGGAAAATCTAGTTTCAAGGTGAATAACAAGAAAAGGAACAACATTAGTTCTCACATTGATAACTCTGTCTCCTATAACCTATCTAGGAAAAATAGAGTTCATGATGTCAATATTACCGAATATCCTTGTAATGTGGTTCATTGATAGTGCCTGCTCCAACCACATGAAAGGAAACAGAAATTAAACAATCTAACATCGGTTAACAGCCAAGATGAAGGAGGAGCTAGCGTAAACCAAAAGTTGTATAGAGGAATGATTGGTTCCCTACTCTATCTCACAACTAGTTGACCTGTCATTATGTTCTCAGTGTGCCTGTGTGCAGGGTTCCAAGAAAATACCAATGAGTCTCATATGAAAGAAGTCAAAAGAATTTTCATATATCTCAAGGGAAGAGACTATCTTTGTTTGTGGTACCCAAGGAACAATTCCTTTGAACTTGTTGCCTTCTTGGATGCTGACTTCGCAAGACACCTTGTAGATTGAAAGAGCACATTTGACATGGCACAATTCCTATGAAATTTCCTTGTATCTTAGGGATCAAAGAAGCAGAATTCTATGGCGCTATCCACCGCTAAAGCTAAGTACATTGCCGCTACTGCTTGTTTTTCCTAGGTGCTTTGGCTCAAATATCAACTTCAAGACAAGGCTCCATTTTCTACATGAAGTGTGATAATACTAGTGTAATTAACATCTCTAAAAATGTCATGCATCATTCTAGAACTAAACATATTGAGATTAGGCTCCATTTCCTACATGATCACGTAGAGACAGGGTTCCATAGAGATGGAACATTGTAGAACCGAGGAACAAGTGGCAATTATCTTGACTAAAGATTTGTACATGCAACCCTTTGAACAAGTGGCAATTCCCTTAAATTAAACAAGTCTCGATCCACTTTTTCCCTCCATGATTGACTAGCTTAGAATTGGCATGATTAGGGAACTAAGTGTGAGCATCTTTGATTCTTAATAATTGCATCATATGCTTTGAAATATCTTCATTACTTCTTGCTTGGGAACCATCACTTTCATCATGTTATTCATTTTGGCCCAAAATGATCAACCCAATATTGTCTAACCTTCATTACAAGCCAAAATGACGGTTGATCATACAACTTGTCCCCTAAACCTGATCGAAATAAACGTTTCATATGAGCCTGTTATGTGTGAAACCCCTAAAATTGGATTCAATTACCTGTATGAAAAAAAATGAAAAAACCCCTTGCCCTGTTTTTGTTTGGATATTTATGTGCCTTATATTGTTCCACAAAAATCCTACATTTACTTGTTCTTGAGTGTTACCACAAGGAACTTCCAAGTTCTCTCAAAGAAGAAGTTTTGAATCCGAAAAGGTAAATAGATTATTGGAAAGAGAAACAAGTTGGTAAACGGGTCACAATGGGACAGTTTATGAAAAAGGAAGGATGAATCCACATTGTGTATTTATAAATTATAATGTCAACTAGATCTGTGACACGTGGAGACTGTTTTAATGGAAAGAATCTACTTTTTGGTAAAGGAAATCTCTTCGGTTACATTGAGAAGTAATTGGGTACGGTTTTTGAGGAACATTGAGATCTCTAGTACGCTTCCTCTTCCACCTTTCCTCCACTCTCTCCTTACTTAAACCTTTTTTTCTTTCTCTCTACTTCTCCATCGTCTTCCTCCATCTCTAGAAAATTCCAAACCTCTCTGAAAAACTTTTTGTTCCTCCAATTCTCTCTCTCTCCCCCCAACAATGGCCAACCAAACTCAACCCACAACATCTTACACATCTTCCAAACTCCATCCGAACCCTATCATTGAGCATCTACTCCAAAACGACCCACACTACCTTCAAAAGACTCTCTTGAAAGATCTTAACACCAATCACTATGAACCAGAATATATTTATGATTTTAAGTATCGCCTCTTTTCCCTCCTAAGGAAAAGAGATGGTCAACCCCCTCTTACCCCTCCTCGTTCTCCAAATCCTCCACCACAATTTGAAATTCTAGTGGTGACCACCTATATATCCTTTGGGGACCACCAATCTCACTGTAAACATAGATGTTGCACCCACCACTATCGTTGAAAGTGGTCTCACCATTCCTCTCTTTGAAGACGATATCTCGTCTTCTCAAAAACACCACACCCAGATTGTTGATACCTTCAACCCTAAAAACTCTTAACAAGCCCCTACAACTTCTCAATCCCAAGACCCTTCATCTCAAACTCTTCTCATCACTGGAGACTTATAACCTAAAGAACAATAACTCTCTGTTGATCCTTCTCACACAAAAGCTCAAACCCTAATCATTCCTACTCCTCAATTCAAAGACACCACCATTCCATCTCTCGATGCTCAACTGGAGCAATTTGAGAAAGAAGAGTTCCCATCTAATAAGGGAACTACATCCAAAACTCCCTCAAAAGCCACTCCCTTAAAAGAAACTCCCTGTAAAGCTCCTCAATCCAAACCCCCAACAAAACCCATATCCATCAAGAGGAAGCACCATCAGATCTCATCTGCAAATGAGTTTGATGAAGATCTAGATCCACTCCTCCTAACCTCCATCATCAATGTTGATGAAGATGATGTGGAGATGACAGAAGGGGCTGAAATACAAGAGTACAAGGAACCACCGTTGCAATTAGAGTTTAAAGAATTAGGTTCCAAACGTCGTACAACAAGCGGCTCAATAAAAGGAGCCAAAAAGGCAATGAAAGATCCCAAGAAGAAGGGAATTGTTGTTGACGTTGAAAGAAAACTGTTGGTTCCTCTGGTGGTCACCAAAGAATTTCTAGAAGCAAACGACTTAAAGGAACTATAAGAACTTCTCAGTTTTTAAGGATGGGATTCTATTTGCTCTGCCCATGCTGTTGTGGATCCCACTCAGATCAAGATCTTCTATTCTATGTTCAAGCTTACTGATGGAACAGTAGAAAACCCAGCAGTGTGTTGCACTTTTGGTCCAAATGAGTTCACCTTCACGTTTGCTCTTATCCGTAAGATTTTGAAAATTCATGTTGAAGGCTTCAACATTCTCCCCCTAAAACCATGGAAAGACACCGATGGAAGGGAAATGATTATGAAGAGGTTGATAGGGCATGTTCCTATTCAAGGAAAGGAAGTTACGACTTATAGATTGAGTCACCTGGGGAAGATGGCACACTAGTACATCACTAGGGTAGTGATTTCCAAGCATGAGAAGTGAACTACTCTGAACACCAACGATGCTATTCTCTTGGATCTGTTCCTAAGGAAGCAAAAGATCAATCTGCCCAAGATCATCATTGGCCACATATGCAAGTGTGTGGCCAAGCCAACCCACGGTCTTCCCTACGCATCCATAGTCAAAGAAATCATTATTAGAAACAAAATCTACAACATGAACATGAAGAAGAATAATTTGGACAAGAACTGGATATGTCCAAAATTCTAACGATGAAGCACTCTCAGGAAGTGCAAGAAGAGGATCATGAGCAACATCAATTCCTGGCGGAAAAGGAAAGTACAAATGTCCTTCAAGCTCTTAACCGCCTGTGCACGATAAATGAGAGTATCTTGGATGTCCTCCTTGACATCTAGCAGAAGCTTCCCTCTTCTTCCAAACCTTGAACAAGCTCCCACAAATCTCCCTTGCCTATCTATCCCTCCTTGTTTCAATGCTTTAAGTCTTACGCTTCCCTTGCATGTATGTCGACTTTTTTATGAATGCTATTGATCTTATTTTGAAATGACTGTGCTTTGCCTTTCTGTTCAAGTGCTTCATGTTCAATTCTTTTTGATGATGTCAAAAGGGGAAAAAAAAATCAAAAAATGCATGCAGTGATGCATTGCTTAAGAGAATATAGAATAAATCCTTTGCTAAGGGGGAACTGTCTACTAAAAATAAAATTACAATTCCATCTCAGGGGGGACTAAGTATCTACAAGTATCGTGATGGTTTTTGTCTTATGACTAAGCTGTCCTCAAGGGACCACATCACTTGTCTTTGCACTTAAATACTTATATGGGTTTGTCATCATCAAGAAGGAAGAAATTGCGGGATCGGTGTTAGGAACAATGATTTTTTCCATTAAGTTTTGATGATAACAAACACCATTAGGAATTAAACTTTCATCCAAGCGTTTCAGGAACAATTAGGTCATATAAGAACTACAAGGGAACAATGCATAAACACTCAGGACGCGGGTCTTGCATACGTGGAATATTAGAAGGACAAAACAGTCTTTGCAGAACAAACTTGGGCGACAAGTGAAAAAGCGATATGCGTCTCAAAGAGGAAAGAGTTCTCAATGGCACATTGATCATTAAGTTCTATGTGTTGCGCCCCAAGTGAAAAAGGATAGATGAGTAAATTGTAAATATCCATCGTTGTAAGAGGAAAGCAATGAAGCTAGGGCAAAATAGATCACTCGCTGAATGACAATGTTCATCTGAATGAAACGAGAGCCTTAGAGTGATCCAGAGCAACAAGGATTTCAACAACAAGAAGAAGAATATCCAGAAGCTCAACAATGGCAAGTGCGTGAACTTGACGTTGTCGTTGGACACAGTTTCGGTGCTAAATCGTCGTAAGTTCTTAGGAACTAGATAGGTAGATTCGTTAGTATTACTAAAATTTGGTGATTGCTAGTAATAGAGAAGTTCGAATTTACATCTTGTAACTAAGGAACTAAAGTTTATATAAATCTCTCATTCGAAATCCTCTAAAGGAGGTAGATGTCTACTCATATAACTTGTTGGTTGAAGTGAGTTCCTCTATATTCTGCTTTACTTGTCTGCTTTATAAGAGAATCGTCTTTGGAACATTTTTTAATTATTTGAACTAATCTATGATCCTACATTTGATGTTCCAACTTGAGGGATGGATATTGAGATGACACGGCACTAGATTTATTTGTCACCGATGTGGCTTATGAAACTTTCTATGCAATTGGAAAGTTCATGTTTTCTTTGTAAAAAGGAAAGCGGCTCAGCCACACCATGATTGAAAGGCTGATTGATTAGGTCATTCATTTCATTACAGGATGAGGTTTTTATACTGCCTCTGTTTACATATATTGCCCACTTTTCAACTATTTATAAACAATAACCCGACATTTATAAAGTGGTACGAGTCTAAATACCCCCCCCCCCACCTCAAGCTAGGGGATGGTGAGGGACGAATCATGCCTAGCTTGGAGTGAATTTCAGATCGTGTAGCGGAAGGGATGATCTTGGTAAAGACATCTACAAGTTGAGATGAGGTGGGGATGTAGCATAATTCAATGAGACCTTCAAGAACTTTATCTCGCGTGAAATGAAGATCGATTTCAATATGTTTAGTCCTCTCATGGAGGACTGGATTGTTGGTAATTTGAATTGCTGACTTGTTGTCACAGTGAAGATGAATGGGTTTGCTTAGATTGACAAGCCATACAATTTCAGAGGATGCTTGGGCCATAGCCTTGTATTCTGCTTCATCTGAGCTTTGAGAGATCATGCTTTGTTTCTTGGATTTCCAGCTAATTGGTGAGTTGCCAATAAGGATGATGAAACCTGTCACAGATCGTATTGTGGATGGACATGAGGCCCAATCAGAGTCAGTATATGCAGCTAAAGTTGGAGTATCACATCCATTGAGAAGGATTCCATATTGAGTGGTGCCAGAGAGATATTGAAGATAATGTTGCAATGTTGTCATGTGAGAGGTTCTGGGTTGCTGCATGAATTGATTTAAGGCTTGTACAAAGAAACTAAGGTCTGGTCGTATGTGAGTGAGAAAATTAAGTTTTCCTACAACACTTCTGTACCATGTAGGATCTTTAAGGAGATCACCTTCATCAGGATGAAGCTTGTAATGGAGAGGTAAGGGTGTTTTTGTGGTTTTGGAAATTTGGATTGGAAAGTTAGCTAGGAGTTCTTTGGAAAATTTTTGTTGAGTGAGGGGAATTCCTTGATCAAGATAGTGGACTTCTAGGCCAAGGAAGTAGTGATGTAGGCCTAAATCTTTAATGCTGAATGCTGAATCAAGGTATTGCTTGAGATTAATGATTTCTGCTGAATTTGATCCGGTAATCAATAAGTCATCAACATAAGCAGCAATAATGGTGATGTCTTTGCCATGATGCTTGATGAAGAGACTATAGTCGTTTTTGGATTGAATGAAGCCTTTGGATTGAAGTGCCGAGATCAATTTATGAAACCATTGCCGAGAAGCTTGCTTCAGGCCATAGATGGATTTATGAAGTTTGCAAACCAAATTCTAAGGATTAGATATACCTTCAGGCATGACCATATAAACTTCTTCATACAAATCTCCATGGAGAAATGCATTGTTTATGTCAAGTTGATATATTCTCCATTTCTTGGATGCTGCAATTGCGATGATACTCCTGATTGTTATCATCTTTACAACCGGAGAAAAAGTGTCATGGAAATCTATGCCTTCTCGTTGAGTGAAGCCTTTAGCTATGAGACGAGCTTTATATCTTTCAAGGTTGCCATCAGATTTAAGCTTCACTTTCTAAACCCATTTACATCCTACGGGTTTCTTATTTGGTGGCAAATGGACAGTTGACCAGTACCATTAGCTTGTAATGCATTTATTTCCTTTTTCATAGCTAGTACCATTAGCTGTTCGAAGGTGTTCTTCATGCTCTACTCGATTCCCGGAGTAGATTAAGATGTCGTCAATGAAGACGATGACAAACTTGTCGAGGTATTCATGGAAGCATCAGTGCATCAAATCCATGAACACCGCAGGTGCGTTAGTCAGGCCGAATGGCATCACTACAAACTCGTAGTGGCCATAGCGAGTGCGAAATGCGGTCTTCGGAATGTCCTCATCGCGGATCCGAAGTTGATGATAGCCTGATCTCAGGTCGATCTTGGAGAAAACTTTTGCACCTCGGAGTTGGTCTAAGAGGTCATCTATCCTTGGAAGAGGATACTTGTTCTTGATGGTGACCTTGTTCAGTTCTCGGTAGTCGATGCACAAACGGAAGGTTCCGTCCTTCTTCTTCACAAACAGCACGGGCGCTCCCCAGGGCGAAGCACTCGGTCGGATGTAACCCTTCTCAAGCAATTCTTCGAGCTGACTCTTGAGTTCTTTCATCTCTAGCGGAGCCATTTTGTAGGGTGCTTTAGAGATTGGGGCGGTACCAGGCTCGAGGCTTATCGAAAACTCGACTTCTCGTCGAGGAGGCAATCCGGGGAGTTCTTCTTGGAAAACGTCGGGGAATTCTCGGGCTACAGGGATTTCCTGGATATCCACAATCCTTTTCTCCGTTGACTCGAGGTAACAAAAATATCCAACACAGCCCTGTCGGAGTAGCTTTCCGGCCTTCATGGCGTTGATCACTTTTCCGTTTTCTTCTTCTCGCTTTCCCTTGAATCTGCAAACGTGTTTTCCTCCAGAGTTGATAGTTACAGTCCGGGTGTAGAAATCAATTATTGCTCCATGCTGAGACAACCAATCTCTTCCGAGAATGATGTCGTAGGGATCCATCGGGATGCATATCAAGTTGGAAGGAAAATTTCCTCCTTGAATGCATAAGGGAAAACTACTTAGCTGTCTTGCTCCTACTATCCTTTCCCCATTCGGAAGATTTACGATGAACGGTTCACACTCTTCGAGATTGTCTAATCCTAAGAGTTCTACACACTTTTCGGATATGAAGGAATGCGAAGCACCGGAATCAAAGAGTATAAACACGTCTTTAGAACGGATATGGAGAGTACCTTGGCAAATGGGTTCTTCGGGCTTGTCAGTGGTGCGCATCTCATACAATCTCTGCCCTTGTCCCTGCGAGTTCATAGGCCCTTTGCCTTTCTGGTTAGTTGTGGACTGAACTGAAGCGGTTCCTGCTGGCTTGTTTGACGCCTGAGGTCGCTGGGACACCGTGTTCGAGCGGGTTTGACCTGTTGAATTCGCTGGTTGCCTGCAGAATTGGCGGAGGTGTCCATCTTTGTTGCAGTTGTAACATCTTCTTGGGGGCTTGGGACATTTCCGGTTTATGTGCCCGGATTCGGCACAGTTGTGGCAGACGATTGGGGTCTTTGTGGATTCCGCCCTAAAGCTTGGTTTTGTACCAACCGACGAAGCCTTGTGCTTGCTTTTCTTTGACCACTGAGAACCTTGCGGCGATGCTGGCCTCTTAAACCCACTGTGACTGGAGTGGTGAGGCTTCCCTCCACCGAACTTCTTGCGCTCAGGAACCTTCAGAGTCGACTCCATTTTATGTGCATGATCCACATACTCCTCCAAGGTTGTGAAGGAGCGGTTTGCCATCCAAGGCTTGATGTGGTCGCTCATCCAACGGTGGAAGTGTTTGATCTTCTGCTTTTCCGTGGTGATCTCTTCATCAGCATACTGTAGCAGGTGATTAAACTTCTTAGCCCTTTCCAGCACGTTCAACCCATGCAGCTTCGGGGAGTGGAACTCATCCAGCTTTTCATCTCGCATTGATTCTGTGAAGAATCTGCGCATCATCTTGTTCTTGAACATGGCCCAGCTTAAATCTGGGCGGCTGGATAGACTAGAACTTTCCCACCACTCGCCTGCTTCATCTTTTAATTTGAGTGCAGCCATGTGCACCTTATCCGATTCCGAGCATGGAATGTTGCGTAGGAGCCGCTCCATATGAGAGAACCAGTACTGCACTCCTGACGGATCCCCGGTTCCGTCGTACGAATCAGGCTTCATGGCGTTGAAAGCCTTGATTCCCTCAGTGAAGCTGACCAGATTTTGCTTCACGGGAACCACTTCTGCTGTTTGACCAACTTCTTCTTGCACTTCTTCAGGTGCTTCGGGGTCCACGGGTTTAGGAACCGTAGCAGGAATTTCCTCTCGTATCAGTTGTTGTACGAGAGTGCGCAGCGCACCTACAGTTTCTGCGTTGAACGTAATTGGAGCAACTGGTGCAGGAGGCGGGTTTACACGTGTCCCTCTTCGAGCTTCGGACTCGCTATCATCATTGCCTTCTCTAGGCACAGTGGAACTGCGATTGGTTGCTCTTGTGTTGACCATCTGAAGGTTTTGGGTTTGTTTTTAATCGTTAAGACAATAATATAGGTAAGATTGAATACGCAAGTGCTAATAGTCGCAAAAGGGTAACTTCATTACTAGTTTCATAAGGAAAAGTACAAGGGCTTTCATAACTTAAGCCGTTCTTAACACAGGAAAGAAAGCTAATCCGAGTCGACTTCCTAGGTACAAAATGAAGCCGAAAGGAGTGGTCTAGGCTCACTTCTGAAAATGAAAGAGTACATAGCTAAAAATCTAGATGAGATCGGTGTAAGTGTCGAGGAACCCGTCCTCGAAAAGAGTGTCATCAATGATCCCCGTGTCATTGGTAAGAAGGAGGTTAGCTTGCTCGATTCTGCGGCTGTGGTGGTTCTCGAGGGCTTGGGACTCTGCGATGCAAATCCTGTACTGTAGCCTCTGCGCTTGATCCCTCTCTCTCTCTCTCGAACCCACTCCTCTCTGTGGCTCTGAAGTAGGTCCACATTCACCCTACGACTTCTGGAGGGTGCGGCGCTTGGAAGTGGCGGGGCGTTGACCAAGGGTGGTCGAGCCCGACAATTGGAGGACTCTCCCTCCATCCATGTGACGAAGCCCTCCATCTGCACATCCCTGGGGGCTTGCATTGCCTGCTCGCGTAGTGACGGTGGGCCATAAAATCTCTCCTTTAAGTGGTTAATGCTGCTGGACCCAATCTGGAGTTGCCGTAGTAGTACGTCGTCCTCATGGCACCAGAAGTCCATCATTGGGGGCATGGGCCCCACATGCTCGGGCACTCGCGGAGGTGAGTCGACCTCCACTCTCGGCATGACCCTCGGAACCTCAATCATAGGGGGCATAGGAGTCGGGGGAACGTATTCCATCTCGGGGCTTGCTGGGGGCGATGGTCGTGGGGGTGACTCTGGGTCAATTACCACCCCGTCTTCGTCTTCTTCTTCCGACTCCTCGTTCATGGCGTCCCATTCTGCTTGTGCTTGCCACAGCAACTCTAACTCCTCCTCATCAAACTCATCCTCTTCCCCGTCCTCGAAGTTGAGTTCGGGTACGATACCTTCTAGTTGGTGCTCGGGCTCCAACTCTTCATCCTCCTCATCAGCGTAGTCTTCGGGTTCATAACCCGGTGCCATCTCCTCATCCTCCGAGGGGTAGTCCTCGGGCTCGTATACTGGTGATGGGGGCAACTCGGCGAGCGCAGGATCATCGTCTGGTAGCTCTATAGGGAGGTTAGGATCCTCCTCGGGGTCTTCTTCTGACTCCTCCCATGGTTCCCCGACCTGATCAACCTCCATGTCAACTCCGGGTTGGTCTTCTTCATACTCAGCGTTAGGATGGGGAAAGTAAGGGTTCGGGGCTTGCATCCCGAAGTTGGCTCCGTTGACATGGTTTCCATAGTGGTTGTTCGGGCTAGCTAGCCATGGTTTTTCTGAGGAAGGAAAAGGAAACAGGCGTTAGTATAGAACCTCCTTAGTTTCTATAGAAGGAAGACGTAGTGAAGGAGGTCAAATATAAAGTTGTTCGGAATTGAAACGCAAAACCTACTTGTCCTTGAAACATAATGAAACTAAAGCAAAATGATAGAAAGGTACATCTTGAAATCCTTGTTCTTCCTTCGTCTTCACTTCACTTCACGCCTTGCTGGGGTTCCTAGATTCTGACATAATTCGCGAGGGGCGATAGAATGCCAGGCAAACATGCGGAAAAGAAGAATTAGTCTAAGAGACTAAGCAAGCGGGAAAGGAACTTCCCGAGGGTATTTTGGGAAATTTCAAATATTATCGAAAGAGATATTAGGGTTGTGTTTACGATGGGGCTATATAATAAAGCTTGTTTATGTGGAGCTTTGAGGGTTCGAAGGAGAGTATATCTTTAGACAAAGATAACTCGATGAGCGATGGAAGAACTACTAGATTGTAGACTTCTTTAGGATTTCGAAAGTATGTTGGGAACGTTTATTAATTCATACAAGTGAAAACCTCTCGCGCCCTGAGCGGACCGAGAGCCGGATCGATCATTTGAGACCGGTCCGGTTTTGGTATCTTAAGTGTGCATTCGCACTTATCTTATATAGTGATGAAAGATATTCGACTTTGTTAATGATTTTTAATAGAGAGTGGTGGGACATGGATATTCCGAGCCACCCGAGGGAGAACTTCAATTCCCCGGCACTTAGCTAGAGTGCGCACAATCCCTCCTTGCAATCGGAGCGGATGGAGATCATGATCCCGAAAGTCGTATGGACGTACGACTTAGTAAGGTTATATAGAGGCGTCGGCTAACCCGCACCCCTTTCTAGTTTATTCAAAGTAAATATCTGAACGAGATTGTAATCAATCAAGATAACAACATACTAGCATATATAATCCTAACAAAGGAATATAAAGCGTACTACGCTAACAATGGTCGTTATTTCTAGCAATCAATATTTCCTAGGTTCATTTTTATTTAAGCATACAAATTGTTCCCAACATCAAGGATTTTCACGAAATGGAATGTAAAGGTTGCAAGGGGAAATTCCACTTGCCTTAACGTAACGGTTTCTTACGAACGAACTTTGACGAACTTAAGCGATTTCCCACTACGAGCGAGGATTCCGACCTATCGACACGGAAATTTGCGAAAGGCTTAAATCATGATTTTCCCCTCAAGGTTTGAATTATCTCTTATAATATTTTATAAGAGAGTTTGAGATTCTAAATTATTATAATAATAATTTAGAAGGTTATTTTCCTTAAAATAATAATATCCCTTTATTATTATTTTGGTTTTGTAATATCCTTATTATTCCGTAAAACCTTTATTAAAAATAATTATTAAAATAATTATTAAAATTATCCTTTTTACTTATTTATGATAATAAACTATTATTTTTAAATTTCCAATTATTCTTGGATGGACCTTATAATATTGACTACCTTACCTAAAATACTTTATTAATAATACTTTCTTAATAGAAAAGTATTTACCTACATAATCCTCTTTAAATAAAGTTGTCATGTATATACTCTCTTTACAAGGAAGTTTCCATAAATAGAAGTTTCTACTTTTCCCTATAAGGTAACTTGCCCAAAATTCTCTTAATTTAGATTAATCCTATTTATTTTATTCCTATAACCCTTTTATATTATAAGGCTTATAAAATATCTTTGATCATACTTATATATTATGATATTGTAGTTTATCACATAGAATCTTTTCTATATTTAAAATGATTTCTTTCCAAGCAAGTCAACTTTATGCTATATAAAATCCTAGATTTAATATAATATCATACTTAATATATCAATTCTTGAACTTAGGTCTTTTAATAATTCTCTACACTAGGAGCTCATTAATTTGACTTTTTCCTCATGTGATGACCTTAGTATTATAACTATTATTAACTTATCCTTTTTGTAAAATCCATTTTGACTATAGTCCATGCCTATATTTATGTACTAATATTCTTATAAGGATTCTCTTTAATTTGTTTAGAGTAATTTTTATACTATCTCCATAAGTTTTTTTTTATCACTACTATCATATTTTATAAAACTACATCCATTGTAATTCTCTACACTTAGAGGTTATTAAAAATCCTATTTTTCTTATAGATGACTTTAGTAATATTTTCATTAATAATATTGTGTTTTCATAAACTATATGTCCAAGGTCAACTATGGTCTATGTCTACAAGTGTTGCATAAAAATATTTTTATAAAGTTTCTCTACAATTTTAATATTATAATATGTCATCTAATATCTAACACATGCAACACTTTTATCAACTAGAAACATTGTCAAAATTTTTGTATAAAGAGGATAATATTAATTACAACCTTATATGACCATTTATTTTATAAAGGCCTATTTATATTATGAAAAGCATGCTATCACTAATTTAATTCAATTTATCTATTTGTTTTTATTTAGCTTAAGTTACCAAGGTAAAACAATTTGTTTCTAGCTTTCCAACTAACAAGATCTTTTTACCTAATATATTTATTCCTTTTTGATTCTAGCCTTTCATAAAATATATTCACTAAAATATAAATACTTAAATTGAAATAAGAAATTAGGATTAGAATTTATACTTTCACTATTTTGTAATTACAGAATACTGGAGAAGAGGCAGGGGAGGGGACCGGCGGACAGGGGCGGCGCGGCCAGGGAGCGACGGCGGCTCCGGCGTCAGGCGGCGACACGAGGAGGAAGGCGGCGGTGCTCCGGTGGGGACTGGGTGGCGGCCGACTGCTCCAAGGAGGAAAAGAGAAGGTTTGGATGTGTTTTAATGGAGGTATTTGTCTTACAATTGGGGCTGATTTTTGATAAATTAGAAAGCTCTTGCTAGGAGAGGAAGAAGAGGGTGGAATGTGTGATGGAAGAGGGTGAATAGGAGCCTTTTTATAGACAACTTAGGGTGAGCTTGCAATCCATGGCTCAAGGTGTGGACCAATGGAGGAAGAGGCCAAGATCCATCATAGGTCAAAGTTGTGTTTCTTTGAGAGATGATGGGAGATGAGGTAAGAAATGGTGGTCAACAAGCAAGAAGGAGGTGGAGGAGGCATGCAATGGGTGCCTTTCAAATCAACGTACATCCATCAGACTTTAGTCTGATGTTCAAATTGGAAGAAGGAGCTTATTTGTTATAAGAGGAAAGGATTAGGTTAAATGAACAAGGAATTGCAATTGGTCTAGCGGGATTTGGAGAGGGGCGTGTGAGGGTAGAGTGCAAGAGGTCTCGGGTTCAAATCCCGGCTCTTGCATTCTTTTTGCCAAGTTTGTAATTAGATTTTTAGGTCTTTATGTAATTTATTCTATAAAATAAATTAAATCCCTAAAAGACATTATTTTTAATTTATGTCCTCTCGATTAATTCAAGCTCCCCATAACATTTATTGAATTTATTTATTTTAAGATTTCTTGATAATCTCCGTTTTTTTTAAAAGAGATAATAGAAATTAATATGACATTTAGAAATTCTCATTTTTAATTTAGATAAAAGAAAATAATTCATTATATAAATATTATATTATATTAATTTAAAAATCTTGGAATATCGCGGATATTACAGATAATGCCAGAAGATGAGAAAAAATGTTGTGCAGACTGATCACAAAGCTCAACTGCATTGTCTGATCTAATAATTTTGATTTTGGATTGGAATTGGGTAGCTACAAGGGTGGAGAAGGACTTTAAAATTGTGATGGCATTGTTTTTGTGTCATAAGGTATGTCCAAGTGCACCTTGTGTGATTATCTACAATGGTTAAAAAGAATCTAAAACCATCATGTGTGATGTGTTTGTATGCCCCCCCCCCCCCCCCAGGTGTCAACATGGATGAGCTCAAATTGTGCAGAGGCTCTACTGGTGGAGTTGGGAAATGGTTTTCGATGTTGTTTAGCTTGTGGACAAATTTGGCAAATGTGAGGTCCTTGTGTGAGATGTTTCTTCACAGGAATGTGCCTAATAGTATGGAACGAGATGTGTCCTAATCTACAATGTCACAACTCCATAGAATCATTATGCAAAATTGTAGAAAGGGTTGATGGAAAAGCATAAGATTCATTCAATAATTCAAGAATTGAAGAGTTCAAAACAGACTCTGGATTACAAGATGTTTGCAAAGCATTGTGTTCAGAATGAAAAGAAGATGCAGATGCATTCTGCTGACAAAGAGTGGGACTGTTCACCAGATAAAGTCCATTCATTTCATCACCAATAACCAGAGGATTCTTCATCGAAGGGCCCTGGATTGAACAAGAATTTGAAGTAAATGTGACATCAATAGAAAGTTCTTTGATGATTTTATGAACAAACAGTAAATGGAATTGGAATTCTTGCACATAGAAAACATTTGACAAAGTGATAGTTGGAGTGAGTTTCAAGTGACCAGTGTTTTGAATTTGTCCAATCCTTCCATTTGGCATGGTTATGAAAGAATGTTTAGGCAGGTTAGAGACATTGCTAAGGAGGTTAAGATTTGGGGTAATGTGGTTGGAAGCTCCACTATCTAAGATCCAAATGGAATTATCATGAGAAAGGAAACTAATTCTTACCAGCCAGGAATGCAGTACCTCCAAGTTTGTCTTGAATATCTGTTTTAGCTAGAAGTGTCATGAGCTTGGAGTACTGTTCTTGTGTAATACCATTGTTTGAGTTGGTTGGATTGAAGGAAGCTGCTCCAGCTACTCCTTTGTTGTTATCTGAATTGTTGTTGCTTGGATAACCATGGATTTTCCAACAGGTTTCCAAGGAATGTCTTGGCTTCTTGCAGAGTTCACAATAAAGCTCATCTCTCTCATTTTTGCCTGATTCACTTGGATAGCCATGTATCTTCCAGCAGATTTCAGTTGAATGTCCTCCAATTGACAATGTTCACAATAGAGGCCATTGTTCCTACCTCTTCCTCTTCCTACTCCGCCTCTTCCACCTCTCTGGCTAAAGGAATCATCTCTGGACTATCCATAATTCTGATTTTTTCTGTGCTGCTAAGGCTACAAAGTCTGGCTCTTTTTCCTTGCCCTTCCGAGCCATCATAGCACTGTCTTCATTGCTGCTTTTGTGATCACTACCAGCTTCTCTGTGTTGCTCCTCTTGGAATACCATTCGATACACATCATTTAGACTAGTTTCAGGGCTCATCATCAGGATGTTGGCCCTAAAAGCATTGTAGCTTTCATTCAGCCTCATTAAGAACTGAATGATCTGTTGATCTTCAATGAGAGTGGTGACAACAGCGCTCGAACCACAATCACAAGTGTAATCGTCAAGCAAAATTAGGTATTCGTCCCACAACCTTTTCATCTTGGTGAAGTATGTGGTTATGGATGAGTTTCCTTGAGAAATCTAAGCAAGCTCCCTTTGTATTTGGAAAGTTCTTGTTCTATTCGACTTAGCAAATCTAGAAGCCAATTCTTTTCAAATTTGCACAACAATTTTGCAATAAATTATCGACTCAGCTATATCCTTTTCCACAGAATGTAATATCCAAGAAATCACCATACTATTACATCTATCCCACTGTGCAGTCATGTACTAACTCAATACAGCCCTAGAGCATGTTCCAGTGACAAACCCTAGTTTATTTTTAGCTGTAAGAGAGACCTCTACTGACCTTTTCCAGTGGTTGTAGTTGTGGTCGTTGAGCAGACTTGTAAAGTTTGTAGCTCGGATGGTCGGAGTGGTGAAGATAAAGTTCATCACCCGGATCCATGTCTCTTCGTTCTTGACTTCTTCTATCTCGTTCTTCTCTGCTTTGTTGTTCTTATAAAATTCGGAGTTCATCATCTGAATTGGAGCCCATGACTCTGATACCATGAAACTTTTTATGCAATTAGAAAGTTCATGTTTTTTGTGTAAAAAGGAAAGCGGCACAGCCACACAATGATTGAAAGGCTGATTTATTAGGTCATTCATTTCATTACAGGATGAGGTTTTTATATTGCCCTTGTTTACATATATTGCCCACCACTTTTTAACTATTTATAATAAATAACCCGACATTTATAAAGTGGTACGAGTCTCAATAGCTTAGTAGGTTTAGAGTTTAGACCTTAGGGCATACCCAACGGGTATGAATTTCACAGATTATGGGGGAGCTCATTGAAAAACAATAATAAAAAATTAAAGTGGCACTTGGATCCATGTAAACAAGATCGAATTTTGATCTCACAAAATGGGGCTCATGGGATCTCTCCTTCAATCTAAACGTGACACATGGCATATAATCAATGGCCATGATTTATTCTTGGCCATTGATTATACATAAATTAATAATCCGTTTTTAATTAGTTTAATTATTAAAATAAAATAAAATAATTATTTTTGTCTATCCATAGAGACTAATTTTGCATATATTTGACACATTTTAAAATTAATTTGTATTTTGGGTTGTTTTAGGGTAAGAAAATACATATATATACATTATCAATTGTTTTAGCTTAAAAAAATTACACCAAAACTCATGATTTTTTTATTTATCCATAGACGCTAATTTTATATATTTTTATTCATTGATAAATTAAATAAGAATTTTTTTATATCTACCCATGGTTTTGCTTTTGCATCCACCCATGGTTTTGGTTACTCATGGTTTTTATTTACCCATTGTTTTATACCTACCCGATTTTGGTCTACCCGTGGTAAATACAATTTAAAATATAATTTATTATAATACTAGAAATTTTAACAAATTAATTAAAAGTGTCATTTAATAAAAATAGTAAACAAATATAGTTATTTTTAGCTAAATAATGATAGTATATAATAAAGAATAAGGATATATTTGTAATTATGTGTGGAGAAATAAATAATTGTTGAGAAATGAGAAAAGTGAAAAGAGGGGCTCATGAGGCTCACTATTGGGAAGGGTTGATTGTGAAACGGGCCATCGATGCGCCCATGTCAGAAAAGCGAGACGCCCACGTCGGTCACCTCGACCGACGTGCAGCTGCCTCGAAATGGCGGAAAGTGGGAAATTGCGTCGGTCGAGGTGACTGACACTGTTGTTGGTTGTCTCGACTGACGTACAATGTCGGTTGTCTCGACCGACGCGCCACCCGTTGAGATAACGGGTGGATTGGTCTATATAAACGTGTATCCGGGCATAAATCGAGCACACAAACTTGATCTCAAATTTGTCCAAAAAAACTTCCTTTAAACAATATGAATTGGCTCACTTCAAAATTTAGTGTAAGTAATTTATTAAGTTTTTTCTGTTAAATTTATACGATTTGATATTATTTTCTAAATATTTCGTAATTTTACGTAGTCGTTGATGGTGGGAGGGTCAAAACCACCGGCTCCATTTGATTTAAATAAGGAGTACGTTGATGACGGCGATGGAGGATATGAGGTTTCAAATGAGCCCAATTACGACGTCGTTTGTAATCTAGAATCAAATCAGGTATGTAAATGTCAATTTATTAGGTTTAGAAATTAAGATAAAAAATTCTAATTGTTTTTTATTATTATTATAGGTTATTCAGTTTCCAGATTTTTCTAGTCATTTTGCAAATAATTGTGAGTGGGATGAACGAGATCTTATGATAGAGTGGGCTCGTAAGATAGGGAGGGGGTTAAACATTGTACTCACTATCAAAAACTCATGGCCGACAAAGATTAGTTTGGGATGTGTATTAGGCGGTGAGTACAAAGCGGGAAAAAAAGGCATACCGCGTAAAATGGTTAAGAATTTAGGTGTCGATGATGAGCTTAAACCTCGTCCTCGTACTAGAAAGAAGGGTTGCCCTTTCGAGTTGATAGGTTGGAGGGATAGAAAGACCCAAAAGTGGCACTTAAGGGTGGAATGTGGTGACCACAACCATGACCTTTCCACCAGTCTAGAGGGCTATCCGTTTGCGGGCCGAATGACTAATGATCAAAAGATTGATGCAAGAAAAATGGCTTTGGCAGATGTAGAACCTAGGAAATCCATGACATTCCTATTGGATAAGTATCCAGATATGACCACATCAATGAAGCAGTTGTATGATTTTCGATACAACGTGTTTAAAAAGGAGATGAACGGAAGGGGGGTGAGCGAATTTGTGATTCATTTCTTAGAGTCTAATCAATACTATGTCAACTATCGAACTGCGAAGGGTAGCCGTAAGGTACTAGACATCTTCTTTGCCCATCCGAAGTCGATGCAGTTGTTGAAGTTGTTCCCTTACGTCGTTGTGATGGACTCGACGTACAAAACAAACATGTAAGTCTTTTTATTACCTATGATGTTGTAGTAGATTGAAGTACGCGCATTAAATCTCATTGAATTGAAATTGTAGGTACAACATGCCTTTGTGCGAAATGGTTGGATTTACATGCACCGGGAAAACTTTTTGTATTGCTTTTGCGCCAATGACAAGGGAGATTCAAGACCACTACGAATGGGTGTTATTCCAATTGAAAGAGGTCTATAAGTTGGTTGGAAGAGAGCCAGAAGCCATACTGACCGATCGGGATATGGCGGAGGTGAATGCTGTCGATATCTTATTTCCTAAAGCCAAACATATGCTTTGTTGGGTGCACATCCAACGCAACTGTAGGGCATACGCGTTGGGAAATGGGTTCAAGGATAAGTCGGCGGACTTTTTTGCGAACAAAGCGTGGGAGCTATTTTGTTCGACGACCATGTGGGAGTACGAGATACGACTCCATTTGGTGAAAGAAGTCGTGGAGCCAATTTTATTTACATATCTCCAAAAAACCTGGCTCACCCCTTGGCGCGATCGGATTCTGAGGGCATTCACCGACCACCACTTCAACCTTTTTACGAGGACCACAAATAGGTAAAAATAAGTTATTTTTGCTACTCATTCCAATTTATAAATTTGGGTTTTAATTTCCAAATTTTTACAAAATTGTGTTTTAATTTCCAAATTTTTGTAGGGTCGAGTCACAACACTCCACGCTGAAGGATTACTTGGGATCATCTGTTTTGGGGTTCAGTGCTATAGTGAGGAAGATACACAACGTGGTCAGAATCCAGATTATTCCACCCAAGGCCCCTCCTCTCACTAGCGACTTTGGAGGATTAGATCTCATACATCATGTACCTCCTTTCATGATCTCATACATCGCCACTGCGCATGATGTTCCAGAAGACGGTCATTGTGGATATAGGGCGCTCGCTTCTCAGATGGGGTGGAATGCGAATGATGGATGGCAGCGTATGCGACGGGAGCTTGTCCAAGAGCTGAGGACCCACCGCGAGATATATTCGAGGATGGAGCACTGGGGCTTCAAGCAGGTTGATGAGTTGATTAATAAAGTCAACTGGTTGCACCGGAATTGTCCAGTGGAGTACTGGATGGAGACACCTTCGATGGGCGTTGTATTTGCTACTAGATTTCAGTGTACACTGATCACATTAGGTCGGGGTATGTCACACACATGTTTCCCGATCACAGGAGCCGGAGGCGTTTATAACTCTCTTTGGGACAAGGTTGCATGTATTGCTTTCCTTGGGAACCACTACGTTCCGGTAATTCAATATCCTCATTATTGATAAATATTGTTTTTTTGATTTAGGACACTTAATAATTGCGTGTTTTGTTTAATATTGTAGGTTACATTGCACGATGATTCTCTGATGCCCCCCCGATACTTATGTGGACGAACTGTCATGATCTATCAGTGGGCGGATATCTAGACCGGTATCATGATCGTTTACATAAGTTCAATCAGTTTCAGATTGCAGAAAATTTGGTTCATCCTTATGGGCAGGCATCTAGTCCTTATCAGGTTTAGTGTATGAATGTTTAGTGTAATATCATGGTCTATGTACAAGTGATGAATGGTTTAGTGTATGAATGGTGTATGAATGGTTTAGTGTATGAATGGTTTAGTATAATATCATGGTTTAGTTTGTATGGTTGAGTTTATGGAAATTTAAGCCCCAAATATAAGTAACAAAACAAGCCCAAAATTTAAATTTCAACTAAAAGATACAAAGTGCAAGACTAAGTCTTCATGAACAAAAGAAGTTTAGAAATTCAAATAAAAGGTACTAAACCCTAAACCCTAAACCCTAACTAAACTACCTATAATAGCCAGCATCGCTATGACGGGGTGGTTGGAAGGAGGTTGAGCGGTGGCGAGGCGCTCGTGGGGCATCCCTCTGTCGGGGGGGGGGGGGGGAGGGGTACCGGAGGTGGAGCGTGAGGTGCAAATACAATGTCATACAGTCGGCGACTAAAGGCTCCTAATATCCCGTTGTCATTCCGATATACCTCCATTTCTCTTATTACGCCTCGTACGTGTTGCATACGCTGTCAATCAAATACAACTTTTATTAGTTTGAGGATCACAAATATAAAATCTAAACACTATAGGGGTTTTTACATACCGTACGATCATCCAGCTCTGGTCGAGGGTGTCGAGGGTTGTTAGCTACTTCTTGTGCTGAAGTGTGAAGTATAAATGGATGAGTGTGCCTCAAATGCCACTGCTCATACTCGGCATCCATAGAGTAGGGGTACGCCGCCGGTTCACCAAGGGGCACCAAATGGTCCCACTGTTCTTCCTAGTGGTCGTCATCATACGAGAAGCACACCGACCACACACCCCATTTTAGGGTTGAGCCTCGAAAAGAAGAGGTCGGCCTGATGACATCAAGCGAAGGTATAGCTTGGTGCCATCCAAACTATCGGGCACACCTCTCGGGATGGTAAGCCGCCTTGATATCGATAAACGTCAACACGCCCCGGTACCTCGACAAACTTATAGGTGGAGATGAAAAGTCAATAACTTCACGCCACGGCATAAAGTCGACCTGTAAATGTATAAATTAATCGATATATTATGATTTGTTAAATAAACTTAAATATTGTTTTATTTAGTAGATATGATACTTACTTGGTCGATTCTTAAGGTGTCCAAATAATGTCGATACTGCATCAATGACATAGGATCTCTGTTTCGGCCCCTATCTCTCAAGAAAGCCTCCCCAGGCAAGCGTGCAATATCATCATGGTTGAGGTGACCTTGTAAACCAGGAAAGTACCTCCAAATAAAATTCTACAAAATAGGTAAAATAAGTGACACAAATAAATTTGGATTAAAAAATAGTAATACTAGATAGAATTACTCATGTGTAGGACATATAAGCAACCGCCTATTTGTGCAGCATCAGAACGGGTTGCCATTCCAAGGTGGTGGAACAAGTATGAGAGTGTCGCGGAGCACCATGAATACTCACGTGTGAGATTAGGGTTCATCACCAGTTGCATCACTTTCAGCAACGCTCCATCGCCTGTCTTATCAATAAATAAAGTACATCCTAACAACTCGAATAAATACCCTGTCGCCAACAAAGCCGGATTTCCTCTATTAGCCATCAGGTTTTCCATGATAGCATGCCAACGCATCATGGAAACACTTTTCCTAGAAAACAACCCATCCATCTGCGCCGACATCAATTGGTAGGTTTCTATTATCCAATTCTTCAGATCATTATCGTGATACGTCTTTCCAGCCTTTCTCCCGTCTAGCGGCACTCCCAAAATGAAATGCACATCATGGAGAGTGATCGTTATCTCGCCCCAAGGAAAATGGAAACTATTCGTTTCCGGATGCCACCTCTCGAAGAACGCCGTAATCAATGCTTCATCTGTTTCGTTAAACTTCCAATTCTGTAAGCGCATTAATCCGCTACGGTTCACAATGCCAACCCACTCCGCATCAGCGGGCATCTTACCCTCCCACCAAGAAAACCCTCCTCGCTTTTGTAACTTTAACGGTCTTCGATTCAACTGAAACCATTACAAATAATAAATCATTGTAAAATCAAGTTAAAAAAGGTTATTTTATTTAATATTTCCTGAACATTCTTACCTTGCTGGGGTCTTCCCATAAATCATTCGTAATATGATTGTTGAAGTCGGTCAATAGACTCGTATCAATAGGTCCACCACCATATTCCTCTTGTGCAGGCTCGACCTCAGCGTCAAATTAGGGTGTTCTGTGGTAGGAATGCTCGGCCTCGCGGGGTGTTGAATGATAAGACTCATGATAAGACGGATTGGCCTGATAGTGGGTGGGCTCAGGTAGAAAGTGGGAAGGTCCGACACCTTGGTGGGAAGGTCCCGAACCTTGGTAGGAAGGTCCGACACCTTGGTAGGAAGGTCCGGTGTGATGGGGGTCGGACGGGACTGAGAGAGGGGTGTATGAAATCATATTGAGGAAAAATGGGTCAGTCCCTGGTGTGACGACATTGTCAAATTCTAATTGTAAGTTTCGAGTAGGCCCGAAATCAAGAGGATTTGGATTTGGTGTGGGTTGGGAACTAGATGACGCCCACAAATTTTGGTAATCTGGGGTTGGGATTTGAGTTTGAGTGGGTAGATTGATGGGATTTAGTGGATAAAGAGAGGTAGAGAAGTCGAATTGTGGCCGGGACCAATCTACGCATAAATAATTATACTTAAATGGTACGCATAATAAAAATTATAAATATCACGATAAATTAAATATAGTTCTAATATATTGTTGTATAAATAAATAAAATGAATAAATTGATACGCATAATTAAAATTACGGTCTAAATAAATTAAATTAAAGCGACTAAATTAACATTTCTAGACCTAAAATATAATAACTTACCTAAATCAAATCCCATCGAATGAGGTAAATTGAAATCAAATTCATTTGGAGCCGTTGGTTGAACCGGCATCTGCTCTTGCTCAACTTCGGTGACTTCCATATTCGCTTGATTTAGATCTATAGGATTCGATGCAGACGGAGGCGGTATTTTTAAACTACTTTTTGATTTTCTTCGAAATATATTCATTTTTTCTCTTTTTTTTTCTCTTTCTTTTCTTTTCTTTCTTTCCTTGCCCGAATGAGGGCTGCAATACCCAATTTATAGGGCTGGAAAGAAACGTTGCAATTGCAACGTCTCTTTGGGGCGCGTCGGTCGAGGCGACCGACGCATGCCCCACCTCGCTTTCTGCAGCCCAGCTGCAGAAGCGAGTAATTTTAAAAAAAAATATAATTGTCGGCCGCCTCGACCGACGTGTTGGCACATCGGTCGAGATGGCCGACAAAAAAGCATGGGCGCCTCGCTTTTCTGACATGGGCGCTTCGTATTGCCCTTGTGGAAAAAGGGAGGAAAGATTTTGGATGATATGAAAGATAAAAAATAGTAAAATAATAGTATTTGATGAGTTTATGGAGATCATGGGGTCACCATTGGGTATGCCCTTAGTCTTGTTTGTCACTGTCACTGAAGTGGCGCAGTAGCTAGTTGTGTGTAAGCCTGTTTGGGTGACTTGTTTACCCGGTTTTGTAACTGGTGTAGTCGGTCACTACTCACTAGTAGTCTTTGTATATAGCTTCTTTTTTTTTTTGTTGGCTTTCTTTGTAAGAGTTTTGGAAAGTAAATAACACAGAGAGATAAAGGAGAAAATTCCCAAATCATTCTGTTGCATTATAGTTCTTGCAATTCAATCGAATATCGATCCTACTTTCGATAAACTACAATTGGTCTATAGTTTGTGGAAATTGATTTTCTGCTATTGAAACAGTTGCTACTTCAAATCTGACTCTTTTTTTTTTGGAATCGGGTGATTTATATTTGGAAACGGGTGGATTTGGTTTATAGTTTCTCGTAATTGATTGTCTGCTAGAATTGGGTTAAATCCCCTTGAGGTAACCAACACGTTCGCTACTTGGAATCTGACTCTTCGATGGAAACGAAGGGTGATAAAATGCCACCAGGATTCAGGTTTCATCCGACGGATGTAGAGCTGCTGGCTTACTACCTCAAGCGGAAGGTCAATGGGAAAAAACTCCATCTTGGCCATCTTATCCCCGAGATGGATGTATACAACTACGAACCCTGGGAACTTGCTGGTCTCTCTCTCTCTCTCGATTGCATCTTCTTACTATTTATGTGTTCTATGCTATAGCTGTGCATTAGTATCTGTCTGCTCTACACAAGGGGTTAACGGAGTACTTGGTTTGAACATTTAGGCCTTCCAGACCTCAATGATGCCAAGTGTATGTACTTCTTCGTTGAAAGAGTCAGTAGTAGTTTGAAGAGGGTAAAGCGTGATACTAAATCAGGCTATTGGAAAGTGACTGGTAAGAAAAGGGATGTCCACTGCGAGTCTCGGCTTATTGGGTCGATAACAACTCTGCTTTTTCACTCTGGGTTACCTCCGCGTGGTGATAGGACGGATTGGGTGATGCACGAATACAAACTTGCAGACGATGAAGTGGACAAGGGTGGCACGCAACAGGTCAGGAGTAGTGTCTATGTTCATGTTCATTTTCTACTTATTTTTTCATATGGATTCTGAAGGCGTATATTATATTTCCATAACTTAGAGGACTTTGCATGTTATTGGTACAGGGTACCTTTGTTTTGTGTAAGATATTCAAGAAGAGTGGCTTTCTGCCAGGTGCTAAACAGGAGTACGGAGCTTCATTTTCTGAGGCGGAATGGCTAGATGGCGACAACGAAGTTGCTATTAGTGAATCTTGTAATAAATCAATTGTTACTTATGTAGCAAAAGATGACAACTATCCTGAACAGGTATGGCAATAATGTAGGATTCTTTATAATAATTGAAAATATTAAAATACAAACCTAATATGTTGATGAAGAACGCCAATTGATCCTCAATCAAAACAATGAATTATTGTAAACATCTTCGAAATGAACAAACTGTTTCAAGGAAGTCGAATGAATTGAATCTAACTAGAAACTTTTAGCAAACATCTCCAAAATGGTAGAATGTGGTTCATGGTTGTCAAGCCGAACTAGAAACTCTTCCTTGTGTCCTAAAGGAGAATGTCATTTATCCAAATTTATGCAGCATTAATTGTGGTTAGTGTAGGCTTAAAAAGATTTGGAAGGCGGTGATTAGCTTGTGCTATGTGTGTTGTGTAATCTTAGTTTAGGTACTCTCTACGCTTTTCGCTTGTGTTCTTGGTGTTTGTATGTTTTCTTGGGTCTGTCGGAAACACTCTCTTTACGTGTTTGGGGGTAAAGTGGGTATTGTTTGACTCCAGATCCTACAACATCTGAGTCTATACTAGGACGATGTTGTTGTTGTTGTTGTTGTTGTGAATTGTAGTTAGTGATGAGTGTATTGTATGAAATGACTCCCCAGTCATGGTATATTTTTGTTTTGTGATGATTCAGGGGCTATCATCACTCTACACTCAACTTTCTGATTTTCCAGGTTTAGAGAATCAAGGTATGTCACTCTTATCTCTTTCATGATTTATTGGTAAATTACAGGTTTTATTTTTTTCGAAATTTGCCTATTTTGACTCTTACTATGCAAATTCTCTTTTCTCATTGGTTACAAATGAGGCGAGTAAATAGTGATTTATAAATTTTAGAATTTTTTATATATTAGTATATTTTAGCTTAATCATTGAATTTCCTAAGAGTTGTGTCAAAGGCTAAAATGACATATATTATTAGAGTTTCTTCGATGGAAAAGAAAATCCTTCAATTCTTAGTTTTGCTTGTGTTAAAGGTTTAATTTATATTATCTAGGTGTATGTAAATACAGATTCACATAGAAAAAAAAGGGGCAAACAAGCATTTGAGCATGAGAATGAAGTGGATGACGATATATATTATGAAAGCCAAGTATTTGAGCATGTTAATGAAGTGGAGGATAGTATATTGTTCGATTCATATAGAGATTTAGAGTCCTCTGTAAAGAAAACCCTTTTACTTTTCGGGGAAGGCTATGAATTTGAGAAAGAGACGCTTATTCAGTTGTGGATGGCATTAGAGTTTACAACGGATGCAATAATGTTTGCAATGGATGAATCTATGGAGGCAATTGGTGGCAATTACTTTGAAAAGTTTGTCGCTGCTGGATATATATTATGCTCTGTGGCCAATTCTTTGTACAAAGTCAATGTTGAAAAGCTGAATACTATAGTAGATAGCGTTACAGACAAGCAAAATTACGTCATATTGGGGAATGGTAGCCAGAATGATGATCTCTCTACAGAAACTCTTCATGTATCTATTATATGTGATGAACTTGATGAAGCAATTTTTAAGAAACTGGGGAAACTCAACAATTTGAGAAGCCTTCTTTTCATTGGAAATTATGGCTCCAAACTGCAGCAAGTGCCAAGGGACCTATTTCTGTGTTACAGATCCCTGGTAGCATTAGATTTAAGTGGTACTCATATAAAGGAGCTGCCATGTACTACAAGGGAGATGATCCATTTGCGATATCTTGATCTTTCATGGACCTTCATTGAGCGTTTGCCTGAAAGAATAGATCGTTTTCAAGTGCTTGAAACCTTAAAGCTTAAAGGTTGTGCACATCTTTGCAAATTACCCAAAGAAATGAAAAAGGTAATTAAACTTCGACATCTTCAGCTTGATGTCCTTAGGCAGTTAACTGCGTTTCCCAAAGGAATGGGGGCCCTTGTAAATCTTCGCACCTTGTCTGCTTTTCCTGTTGGATCAGAGGAAGGACATAAAATCAGTGAGCTAAAGTACTTGAATAACCTCACTGGTGAATTTTGCATTGCAAAGCTTGAAAATGTTGAGTCTGCAGAAGAGGCAAAGGAGGCATCACTGATGGCTAAATTGAACATTAGGAAGCTGGAACTAAGATGGAGTCGTTGTCAGTTTCAAGGACCAAACAATGAACACGAGGCCATCCTAGAAAATCTCCGTCCTTGTTCAAACCTGGAAGAGATGCAAGTTCTTTGTTATCAAGGTAGCCGTCTTCCTAGTTGGGTTGCTGATGTATCATTTCACAAGCTTGTTAGCCTCGCCCTCTTGAAATGTAAAAATGTTTCTATTCTTCCTTCTTTGGAGAAGCTACCTTCACTCGAGTCTCTTGAGTTAGATGGTTTCAGTAGTTTGACAAAGATGGATTGGAGCAGTAGTGAAGTGGATCATGTTGCATTTCCAAAGCTTCAGAAATTAGCAATTGATGGGATGCCTAATTTGGAAGCTTGGACAAAAGCTGATGAAGATGACTACCCATGCCTCGTAGAGTTAAGTATAAAGGATTGTCCGAAGTTGCATGAACTGCCTTCTCTTCTCTATCTTCCCTCCCTTGAGAATGTTGAAGTGAGTGGCTGCACTAAGTTTGCATTTGTGCCGGATAAACAGCTATCAGCCTCTTTAAAACAGTTGATCGTGGAGGAATGCCCTTTAATCAAAGAGAAGTGTTTAAAGCAGGGAGGTCAAGATTGGTATAAGATACAGCATGTGCCGACAATATGGATGGATCAAGTAGCAATTCAGCCGGCATATGAAGATGACTGGGAGGGCCTCTCTGAAGAAGATGATGATGAATCAGCTGGTTACCTCCATACAAATCCACTGTCAATAGTTTGAGTTGAGGGTCGCATCAGTAAGAATCAGGCTTGTCTCTCTGGTCCAAGAAAACTTCACTTAATTATTACAAGCAATTTCGTGCCTTGCACTTGCAGTTGTAATGAGATGTTTCGTTTGTTTATTTCTGTTGTACCTGTATTTATTTCAAGGACCAAAAAGCACTTGTAATGACGTTTCTGATTTGCAATATTTAAGGCTAGCGCTAAAGAGTTGGAATGCACACTATTGATAATATCATAATATACTGATACTATGTTTGTTTTAGATATTATTTTATGTAATTTCTTGTTTAGGTTGAGTTGTGATAATCAATTATCTTTTACCGTAATATTAGCTAGTTGTTTACTATTCCATTAGTTAAAGGCTTAATCTCTCTTACTATCAATATTAATCACTTGTCTTCTTTACATCATATCTCTATATGTTATCATCCACCTAACTATGATCCTCCGCCAAACAAAGTCCTCATGACACTTTAAAACCATGGCCGAGTACTCTACTAGTCTACCAAATCCTTTTGAGCCTACAAAACCATTCGCCCTTGTGAATCTCGTTAACATCATCTAGTTGTCCCCTACCAATTACTTGGCATGCTAAACCCAAGTTAACACTCATCGGGTATGAGTTAGTTGGATTCATTGATGGAACAACTCCATGTCCATTGGCAACTATTGCTAGCACAAATAATATACAAGTCCCAAATCTGGCTTATCAAACCTGGCAACGCCAAGATGATCTTCTCCATGAAGCACTCTTGGGCACTCTCACCAACAATGTGCTTAATCTAGTGACTCAAGAGACGACAACCAAAGCTGTATGGGGTCTTCTCCACTCCAACAGACTTATGCCACAACCTCTCATGGCCATAAGAAACAATTCAAAACAAAAATCCAAGCAATGAACAAGGGGATGACTTCTATATCTGAGTACTACATGCAAAATATGATAGCTTTCGCTGACTTGCTTGCATCCCTAGGCACCCTGATAACATGATTATTTGTCATATCTTAACTCATATTTTTCCCATTTTTTGTACATAAAGGACATAATCCTTAGCCATTTTGTATGAGTCTTATTGCTTTGTGCGGAACGTTGCTCTCTTGTCGTGTTTTGTCTTGTAGGAGCGCTTTTGGGAGCATAATGGAAGCGATTTGGATTTGGGTCAAGCTTGAACGAGATTTGAAGGACATTATGTTAATGTTTTGGTGAAGAAAAATCAACCTCAAGAGGCTTTACAAGTCATCGGTGTCCGACAACACACCTACAATGCGTTGTCTTCACCGTGGTCAAACCGTGGTGACCAACGCGGTCGTGGTGCTTCACTTTTAATGTTCTGATTTCACCGTGGGCGGGTAGCGGTGACCAACGTGGCCACGATGAAACTATCCAATTTCTATAAAAACAACTAAAACCCTATTTCCTTTTGGTGGCCCATATAAATAGCTTTTGTAGAGATTTTTGAAGACTCATGCCTCATTTTATCTCATCTTCCCAGGGTTAGCTCTCTTTTATTTTCATCCTCTAATCTCTCTTAGATTTACATTTTCTTTTTCTATTTCTAGATTTTAGCTAGTATAGTAATATATCTACATTCAAAATCCCATTTTGGGGTCGTTTCGGCTCTTGTTCTTGGAGAATTTGGAAGAAAAACTCAACTCCAACTTGTTTTTCATTGATGAATGAAGAATCAAGACTTGATTTAAATGATAAGTATCTCTTATCCATTTATTTTATTTCTTGTTTTGCCTTTTATTATTTCCATGTGCGTGATGATTGAATTATTTCTTATGTCATGCTTTTGCCAATTATGAGTGAGTAGTTGCTTGTGTTGGGATTGGGGATAGCCCAATGGTGTTTTTGTGATGTTTTGGTGAATATTTGTCTTTGGTTGAATGATTTTTGGTTTACTACTCAATCCTTGCACATCAAATGTTTGTGAAAATATCTAACTAGTATTTCCTCATTATTTGGATGCTGAGTATGTATTGAAAGATGATATTTGACATTGGACCTTCAAGAATTGAGCTAGGAATATGATTAAAACCTTAAGATCGGGTTATAATGGTTTGAAACAGAGAAGGTAACATTGATTACTTGGCTCCATTAATTGTAAGCAGTCGGATCTTCGTTTAAATTTGTAAGCAAACTCAAATCTATAGGAAAGGTCCTTTGAAAAGGGTCGTTCTTTGTAAAAAGAGAAATTTCAGTTAGAACGAAGCTAAAAAAAGGCGAATTATTGTGATTTAGAAGAGGAACAACAAGAATGTGATTTCATTGAGTGAGATTAGAGTCGAATTTACGAACACAAATAACACAGTCGAAAAACGACGATTTTAGTTTATTGAAAAAGTGAAATATTTGATGAGGAAGAAAGGGGATTGAATTTGTTGAACAAAGAGAATCAATTTTTTTTTCCATTTTGCTCGGGCGACAAGTAGCAATTTGAAGAGTTTGAGTACACACGCTGAATTTTTAATTGATTTTTATTATTTGGACATCTAAATAATTCCAAGAAGATAGACGACAAATATGTATTCTTATTTCGCATATGCACGTCATTACTCATCAACTCTTAGGGTGTGTTTCACTTGGAGAGTAAGATGACATTTTGTATGAAAATGTGATTTTGATTGTCTTAAAAAACACACAAAATAAAGATAATACACGTATTTTAAAAGTGTTTAAAATATAATTTTGGAGAAAATATTTTTGGAACAAAAGTGAAACAAGGCCTGTTAATGTTTGCATATGGACTGGTGCACGTTAGAAAAATACTTTATTTTATTAGTAAACAAATATCTTGTTCAGAAAAATTTGATTCACACTTCTCCAGTGAACAACCAGACAGAGAAGAAAAACAGTGATGTCTAGGGCTCAACCCCCCAAAACCACTTCTCTATCGTTGGGAAAATCTTCACCAGCTAAAATTGCCAAATAGGGATAGGAGTTGAAGAGGTTCATTCTATCTGTTTACATCGTCACGCTTTATTGTTCTTGACTTCTTGCATAGGCTGCTCATATCGACGACGATTTACTTGTATATTTTAGGTGCTTCAATCCTGCTTTCTTCCTTAGTTTTGTAAATCGGGGTTGTTACTTATGCTCTTCTTCCTTAGGCTTATGAATTTTAATTTTAATTCTGTCTAATATGAAGATAATTTTTGTAAATTGTGATTGTTACTTTTGCTCTTCTTCCTTAGGTTTGTGAATTTTAATTTAAATTCTGTCCAATATGAAGATAAAAGCTAAACTTCTTTAGATTGTCAGCTTGTATCTTTCAGGATTAGATGCTCCCCCTATTATCAGAGGGAACTGGTGCTGTTACAATGGCTTTTCTTGAGAAGATATTGTAATTTTTTTTTTGTTAACTGGTTGTGTTGGATATTTGTAGGAGTCTGATCTGCAGTGAGGATTTGATAGAATCGTTAGTTGGTGAAATCGTTTGACGGGAATTGCTTAGCTCCGGATTAAGAGATTGATAGGTGGTTGTTTGTGTGTTTTAAATAATTGTTTGGTACACATTTTTTCCATCGTTTGAGATGACGCATCTGGTTTGGTTTGAATATTCTGGGATTTCAGTTTAAGCCCATGGATCAACTCAAGGCATCATTGCCCTGTATGAGTGCAGTTGAATGTTGTAAATGTGGATGTAACTGTGCTCTAAGAACTAGCTCTCCAGTACAAACTTGTATACGATCGGTTAAGAGGAAGTATGATGAGTTCGAGGAAGTAACTCAATTCCATGTGGCCAGTTTGGACCTTTCAAATGTTGCTCGTGTCGGGATTGAGAATGAATGCAATGCGTTGCGGGAAATGGTCAGCAACCAGCAGACGGTTATTCAAGAATTGTCTAGTGAATTGGACGAGGAAAGGAACGCCTCCTCATCTGCAGCCAATGAGACAATGTCAATGATTCGGAGGCTGCAGAGAGAGAAGGCTGAGGTCCAAACGGAAGCTAGGCAATTCAAGCGTTTCTCTGAAGACAAAATGGATCATGATTCTGAAGAATTATTAGCCTTAGAAGATCTGCTGTACAAGAGAGAGCAGGCTCTTCAGTCCCTTACTTGGGAAGTGCAAATGTATAAACATAGAATGATGAGTTTTGGTCTAAAAGAGTCCGAGACAGAAGGCTTGCTTGGTGAGGCTGATCTACAGGTCTGTATCTATCAACCTCCAAAATGCAAATTGAATGATTTTCAGTCCATAAAAAATCATGAAGATGCTGCAGATATTGATAAATACCCATTTGTTGGTCAAGATCATGTGAAGAGTATCGAGTGCATAACAAATCAGTTGAAAAGAACTTCTGATGGAGTCGATGAAGAATCTAATAAGCCGTCTGATGCATCAGATAGGGAAGATGACACAAGTGATAGGGTTTATGCCATTGATTCTATTCCGTATGGAGTATCGTATAACAATGCTAGAGAATCCACAGACCCTGAATCATGTGAAAAATATGTAACTGCAGATAGTATATCATTGAATGAGGTGGATGTTGGAGATACTGATGTTAAGAAGATGTGCCTGAGACTTGAGGCACTTGAGGCTGATAGGGAATCACTGAAGCAGACAATTATATCAATGCAAACTGATAAAGCTCAGTTGGTATTTTTAAGAGAAATAGCACAACAATTGTGTAAAGGTATGCCCATGGAAAGAAGAATGCCTGTGAAGGAGCAATCAGCTGTCGGAAACTCTTCCTTTATGATAGGTTTAAAGGTATAATAAGATAACTAGATAAGGATTAATTTGTTCTTCAATTTATATGCTGAATTTTTACCGTTTCCTCCAATACATTATGCACTGGTTACTAGACCTTGTACTCTAGAATCATACCTGGAAAAGGGAGAAGAACTGAAAGGCGTCTTAATTTTTGGCTGAGATAGTTGAATTGGAACCAAATACAGAATTATGACGAAGACTGAGTTAATATTATTGGCTAACTAATTGCTTCAAAGCTATAAGCTTTTAATTTTAAGATCACTAATTCTAAGTCGGGTTTTCTCTTGTTTAGTGGTTGCTGTCTATGTTTCCGTGGAGAAAGAAGGCACGTCAAAGCAAGTAAGTTGAATGTTTGACTTATACTAATTAACAGTGATTCTTGTGTTTGGAACCACTTGGGCTCTGAGGAGTTGCCCTGTTTGTCATGACTCAAGGTGAACTTTTTTTGACACTAGTAAAATTTATGAATAACCTTGTTTTTTGACCAGCAGGCATATGTTTGGAATGTCAGCAGAAAGTGTGGGTTTGCTATGTATTCTGGAAAAGGGGCCACGGACAAGACTCTGGAGGTGCGTAACTAGCAGGCAGGTTTGAACTCGCTCTTGGTGTTGGACATTCACAACTGCTTGCGTTTTGGATTGTTCGAGAGTCTCTCATTTCAGTCTGTAATCTTTGCAACATTCTTCTGTTCCCTTGCTTTGATCTGTGAATCTGTGATAAGTGAATGTGCAGTGCAGTTTTTCCTTGAATCAAATTTATGGTGGGTTCTTAGGGCAAAGCAAAACCTATGGTGTACAGTGCTGGTCAAAGGCGTAATTACCTGCATGTATTTTTGTTTCTTTTGTATTTTCATGTATACCAGCTAAATACTACTACTTGCTATCTCAAATATTCTAGCTAAGCAGAAGCATGTATGCCATTGTAAGCTAATTTATAATGATATACGTGAACGTGAAGCCTTGTCATATGCTACAAACAAGATATCATACAACTCCCTAAAACCCTAACTTCCCTAACAATAAGCATCAATAATTCCATAATAAGTATTTAACAAGTATAGTAACAGTATATATTCTTAAAAAAATGTCTCAAAATGAGCCTATTTAACTGAAAATGTTATACAGATTATATAAATAGATTATATAAATAGATTTTTAACCATGTAAATTGATCATTTATAATATTTTGTGAATAAATAGTATGCTGATAAAAGTCATACAAGTGATAAAAAAACATCAACTTCCATCTTTTGAGAAGCAGGACCAAAATCTTCATGACAAAAAAATTACTTATTGCCATCTCTTTCCAGGGACGGAGCCAGAAATTTCTCATTGTAGGAGCCAATAAATTTTTTTAACATAGTTAATGTTTTTTCAATTTTAAAAAATACATTATATAAGATACATTTCGAGAAAGACGTAGAAATAAAAAAATAAAAAATAAAAAATTTAGACAAAGAAGAGAACATGTTTTATTGAGGAGGTACTAAAATATTTCAGAATACAATTACATTAAGAAAACAAGAGTTTATAAAGACAACTTATACAATTATGTTTCAAAATACGAGTTTGGTTCAAATGAAACAAACTCTTATCATAAAACGTGAAACGAATGCACTTTTCCTAGTTCGTAGTGCACTTTTCATGTGAAAAGTGTAGATCACTCGTGATCAAGCAAAATACAAATGGATTGAATCCCTAAATACTAAAGGCTCGTAACTAAAAACTAAAACCCAAAATGAAGCCCTCGTGCTAATAATGTATTGTGTGATTCAAGACATCTCAACAATAACATATTGTTTCAAAGCTTTTGGGTTTAATTACGTTATGAAAGTAGCAAGTTTAGCAAAAGATAAAAACATTCGGACTAAGTAAATGACTTGTTAGAAGTGTTGTGGATACGTTCGATCTTCAAATGTTCATAGCTTTTTGCTAAACGTCAAAATGAAGCTTATAATATATCAAATTGAAACTATTGACAAGAGGAATATATATAAGGAAAAAAAAAATGGATTGGAGGGCATGGTTCACACTCGCGCCCCCATATGTAGAACGTTACAACCACCATGCCGGACCAACGAACTTTTGAATTTCCAAAACCGAGTCCGGTTTTATTAATTAAAAAGTAAAAGAAGAATAAGAGAGGGAAAAAAGGAGAGGAAGAGAGGGCGAAATGCGAGCCAAAGCTTGTTTCCGAGATCAGAAGCCATTTGATCCCAAAATTTTGATCTTTCCGTGCAAATTCACGAATTTCACTTTCCAAGCTCGTTTGTCTGCTCGCAAATGATCACTATTTTGCAAAATGCGGGAATTCAATCACCTATTCGCCTGACGAGCTCCTCGATCTGATCGCGGGTTTCGTGTTTTCATGGTGGATTCGGATGTTTAATCGACGATTCTTTAGGGTTCCATTTGAATGGGTAACACCTGCACAAGCCCCACAACGGGTAATGCCGGCTTCATCCAATCCGTTTCCGCCGCCGTCTGGCGCCCCCGCGGCTACCCCGCCATCGGCGACGGCACCGACGCCAACGATTCCACCAAGCCCGCTGTTTCCACTAGCACCACCCCCACCTCTCCATCCTCTGCAGACTCCTCCGGCGGCCACGACTCTCCGTCTGAAGAGATCACCATAGAACCCGAACTCCAACCACCTCCGGAAAACAATCCTCCATCCACAACCTCCACCGCAAACGCCGACGATCCAGACAAGTCCAAGAAACCGATCCAGGAGAAACGAGTTAACAGCGCGGGCCTACAATTGGAATCGGTGTTGGGAAGAAAGACTGGCAACATCAAGGAGGTGTACAGCCTCGGCAGAAAGCTAGGGCAAGGTCAATTCGGCACGACGTTCCTGTGCGTGGAGAAGGCGACGGGGAACGAGTTCGCCTGCAAGTCGATTGCGAAGAGGAAGCTGGTGACCAAAGAGGATGTGGAGGATGTTAGGAGGGAGATTCAGATTATGCACCACCTCGCGGGACACCCTAACGTGATACAGATCGTCGGAGCCTATGAAGATGCAGTGGCAGTTCATGTGATCATGGAGCTCTGCGTTGGTGGAGAGCTCTTCGATAGGATTGTACAGAGGGGGCATTACTCTGAGAAGAAGGCTGCTGAGCTGGCGAGGACCATTTTCAGTGTGGTGGATGCTTGCCATACGTTGGGAGTTATGCATAGGGATTTGAAACCCGAGAATTTCTTGTTTGGGAGTCATCAGGAGGATGCTTTGCTCAAGTCCATTGATTTTGGGCTATCCATATTCTTCAAGCCAGGTAATCTTCGATATTATCTGATAGTACTGTATTATTCAGGAGATTGGAGGTGAAGAGCATATGGAAATGAAATTAATAATATCAGATTGGTTATCATGTGGGCAATCTCTTGTTTTGTGTTTATTTGGTATAGTAATTTTCTTCAGCAGATTGAAAGTAAGAAAGTGCTACTAAATGAATTCTTTGCATAGTGATGAGTGGTGTGCTGTTTTTTATGAGTAGCTAATGGTCAGGTTAAGTGTTTTGTGCTGTTGATTTGGAAGACTATGTGGTTATGTGTAATTTGAGACTTAAAACAAATATGCAAAGAATTCAGTACAGCTTCTCGGTACTGCTTATACCATTGTTGATCTTTGATTGATTTGTCTATATGATTTATCACCAGAGGAAGAACATAGAGTCTCCTCACCCTGCATTGTACTTACACCTGTCAATGTAATCTATATAGTGACACTGACATCTAGTGCCCCGATAGATACTTATTGCTGTCCTTAATTTTCATTTTTCATGTTTTCTCTTTATAAAACTGGTGTTCAAGTCCAACCGAAATTAGTTTGTCTTTAATGTAGAACTTTGCATGCAACTGAAAATATAGCTTTAGGCATTACCATATGGTTTGCTTAACATCAGTCTCATAATATTCATGTCACACTGGCTGAGGTTTGACTCCTTGACATATGAAAAAAGTTGAGCTACCATTAATTCATTGACTTCTTTTTATCTCATGATGATTTGAAGCTAAAAAGAAATTTACAAAGATTCTTCTGATCAAACCGCTCTTTCTTTCAAGAGTGGATGGAACTGATCAGGAATATACAAAGCTTAGTCCCTTCAAAACACATGCAAAGCATTGAGATTTTTTTCCTGTTTCAGATTGCTAGCTGAGTTTTCTTCATGTCTAAATCCGTAGTTATATTTTTGGTGTATGTATGATCTTCTTTTCAATGTTTTTTTATTGATGATGATCCGTTATTCTCGATGTTCATTCATCCTAGAAGACACTACAGCAGGTTCAAACGTTCAATCTGTGATCTTTTTTAAAAAATGATTACATCTCTTTCAATTGGGGCGCGTCCTCATGCTCATTGGCTTTTATACAATGCCTTTGAGATGGATATAGCCACTATATCAATTTTGGTGCATTCTAACTAGATTCAGTTATCATTGTCACATAGCTGAATTTTAGTTTTCCTTGGGTCTTTCCGGATGCACCCCCTCTGCGTTAAGCCAGGGGTGCCTCCATCTTGACCCCCCAGATTCCGCTCAAGCGGAACTGCACTGTGTCTATGATGATGATTACATCTCTTTCAAAACAATCTATTGATACAAAATATACATATCTATGTTTTAGGTGAGAAATTCACAGATGTGGTTGGTAGCCCATATTATGTAGCCCCTGAAGTTTTACGAAAACATTATGGTCCAGAGTGTGATGTCTGGAGTGCTGGTGTAATTGTATATATTTTACTGAGTGGTATTCCTCCCTTTTGGGATGGTAAGTTATCTATTCTGCCTTCCATTTGATCTTGTTCTGTACTTTAAGCATCTACCCACATATACTTATTGGTACATTTCATTGTCTATGTCAGAATCGGAGCAAGGGACATTTGAGAAAGTTTTAAGAGGAGAACTTGATTTCATAACAGATCCTTGGCCGAGTATATCTCCTGGGGCAAAAGACCTTGTGAGAAGAATGCTTCGAAGAGACCCTAAGAAACGGCTGACAGTGCATCAAGTTCTTCGTAACTCTACTTGCACTTTTTGCATCTCGTTTTCGTCTCTTATGTTTTTTTTAATGTCTCCTGAAATTAATATCTAATGAAATGAAGCTTGAATTACCACGTCTGATCTCCAGCATACTTTTTACACTGTGATATCAAGCAACTAAGTTGTATAGGTCACTTGTACAGCTGTACATGTATGGTGTAATATCTGGACCAATAACCAATTGGTCTAGTGGGATGAGGTGCTAGGCTCCTTAAGCGTTTGTTCAGGAGGTTCGAAATTCGAAACTTCCTGGCGGCGTGTATGGAAAAAATTGAATTGGGAGGGTCGCCCCAGCAATGGTGTAATATCTGGGCTGATGTCAATGGTGCTCAAGAGAATATATAAGCTAAACAATGTGACATCTTTTAGTTGTGATCCACTCTATGATAAATTGCAAGAGATGTCTGAACAATTATCCTTGTCCGTGTCCTATTGTTCTTTTGATGTAGATTGTTTTAGTTTGCAGGATCAGTATTTTCCTCTATTGCTCTAGTCTATGTTTCTAATATAGAGATAATGCGCAAAGGAAGGTGTTGATGTTTTTTTTTTTCAGGCCACCCCTGGGTTCAGGTTGATGGTGATGCTCCGGATCAGCCTCTTGATTCTGCTGTGATTACCCGCTTGACGCAATTCTCTGCCATGAACAAACTAAAGAAAATGGCTATAAGAGTAATGCTAAACAACTTGCTAAGATTTTTGAAGTATTGCAAAAAATTTCATAAGTTTAAGCACCTTGTGTATTAATGTGAGTGAATCATGGCCAAAAAACACATTCAAACGTATCCTTGTACGTGTCATATAACTTCATGACACATGCATAGGAAGTCATAAACGAGATGGAAAGTGTTTTAGAGATATGAAAGTTGAAACTGGAAAAATAGCTATTTTCCTAACTTTTCATACCTATTTGCATTTTCTTGGGTTCAATACCAACCAACCCTACTTTTCTTTACGGCATCTTGTTCAGGTCATTGCTGAAAATCTCTCAGAAGAGGAAATTGCAGGACTGAAGCAAATGTTTAAAATGATAGACACTGATAATAGCGGGCAAATCACACTTGAAGAGCTTAAAACTGGCTTGGAAGAAGTTGGTGAATTTCTTAAGGACTCGGAAATAGTGGATTTGATGAAAGCAGTAAGTACTAAGTATCATTGTATCAACTCAAATTAGACAATTTGGAAACAATGTAACAATATAAATGTTATGGTAATCTAATTGCTTTGATTGGCGTATTACAGGCAGATGTTGACAATAGTGGTACAATTGATTATGGCGAGTTCATAGCTGCCATGCTCCATTTGAACAAAGTCCAGAAGGAAGACCACCTCTTCACCGCCTTCTCCTATTTTGACCAAGATGGGAGTGGATATATCACCCCAGATGAGCTCCAACAAGCTTGCGAGAAGTTCGGTTTAGGAGATGTTCACCTTGATGAAATCATAAAAGAAGTAGATCAGGACAATGTAATAATCTACATTATGCTTCTTTGTTGATTCTCTCTTAGTTGAACAATTGATAATAACTCAAAACTTGATCAAACTTGTTGCGGTTCATTGCAGGATGGACGAATAGACTACAGCGAATTTGTGACCATGATGCAAGACACCGGTTTGACCAGCAAGATAAAAAAGTAAAAACTAAGAAGATTTTTTTTCCTTTAATTTTTAGAATGTGTCTTCTGCTTAATTTTTTTGATGGGAAGATATTTTGCTTGTTGCTGAAGTGGGTATTTTTCACCACTGCTGTAGAAACCATGAGAAGATTGAGATTGATAAAGAGATGGTTTAGTTAAATTTTGAAGGGTTTGATCAGTTTGTTCTAGTTAGAACTCCGGTTGGATTAGGTAGTCGCATTATTTGCAATTTTTTATTGCATTGCAAGTGAAACGAATGTATAAGTATGTTGATGATTCATTTGGAGACAAGTGTAGTTTCTAATACTTGACCATTGATTCACAAGAGGGCCATAAGTGGATCCACTGCTGTAGAAACCAGTATATATTTCTCTGATGCAACCGTTGATATGATTACAGCATTATTCAATATAAATTTATTTTTTTTTACAAAAATGATTTAACATAAGGTAAAATCTATGTATATATATAAAAGACGCAAAGAATAAGGCCACCACGTTGCGCCACCTAAGATTTTCCTACGTGTCGTTCCCACGTTAAGCCACCTAGGAATTTGCCACATAGGATTTTTTATTTTGAAAATTTATATATGTTGATATTATTTTAGGATAATATAGAAATAGTATAAATTAATTCAGGAGAAATTCTATCTAAAATAAAGTTGTTATCTATTATATATTAGGAATTAGGATAGATCTAAAAGATTTTATCTAAAATTAAAATAAATTATAGAAAATTAGATATTATATATTAACATAGATATATTAATTTAGTTTTTCCAAAAACTTCTATCTATTTATATGAAAAAAAATTAAATTCGAAATTTACTTAAAATTAAAGAAAATTATTTTATCTTTATTTTGATATCTATTTATGTAAAATATTTATCTTAAATAAAATTTTAATAAAAATAGAACTTTTAATCTAAATAATTACTTGCCTAAATTGACTTCTGATAAAAAAAATTACGTTATCTTTTCCTTAATTTTCTTTTTGAATTATTTATGTAAATATAAATGATTTTCTTATCATTAAAATATTCATTCTTTATTTATATTTTTTTTTATCATTTCTTATTAAATATATTTTTAATTTTTATTCAAATTTTTTCAAGAGTTGAATTTATAAAAAAATTACAAGAATTTAGATTATTTTTACCTTTTTATATTTTTTGTAAAATATTTTAAAATTAAATGATTCTAATTCAAATTTTTTTATTTATATTTTGCATAAATTAATTATCATTAAGCCGTCAAAATTATAGTGGGCTCACCTTAATAATTTTGGCCCTGTTTCACATGACACCAATTGTAAAATTTTATATAATTTTTTTTCTAATAAATAAGTTTGTTATATTATATTAAAATCATATTCATTAAATAAATTAAGTATTAAATTCATATAGTCGTGCCATGCACGACGGGTATAACTAGTTATTATAAATACTTAATAGAGAGGGTGTGAACTGAGAACGCATGTGGGTCTTCTAATGTTGAAAAACCAATGTTTTGAGATCACACCTTAACTAAATGGAGAAATCCGTAAAAAATCAGCATGACTGAATTTTATACAAAAACAAAGCATGTATTTTATAACTCGACGTGTATGATTTTATAATTGAATGTGAATAATTTTATAATTGAATATTTTTTTAAATTAAAATGGATAAAAAGATTATGTAAATGGACAAATATTATTTTAAATGGGTATTTTTAGTGTTTTTATGAATAAGTTGGTATTTTGAAAATAGATATTAATTTCTTATTTCACTATAATATTAAAGTGATGGAATTAAATAAAATTCATAATAAGGTTTTAAATGGGTATTTTGAATAAAGTTATGAAGTTGTTTGAACATTATAAGAAAAATATAATTAAAAATAATGAAAAGTGGAATTTCTTATGGATAAATAAAGTTATTAATAATGTTTGAAATATTTATAAGTAATAAGGTTTTTAGATCAATATTAAATATATATATATATAGGTTTGAGGTTAATATTTTATAAAGAAAATGTTAAAGTAAATCACATGAAGATTTTATAAAATTCATAATTTAGTTTCATTATATTAATAAAAAGGAAATTATTAATATAATGTGTTACAGTTTATAATTTTTATAAACTTAAATCTATTTTGATTCCTTAAAAATCAATGTTATCTAATGAACAAAATAAATT
The DNA here is from genome assembly GCA_964016875.1 of Fallopia convolvulus. Lineage (NCBI taxonomy): Eukaryota > Viridiplantae > Streptophyta > Magnoliopsida > Caryophyllales > Polygonaceae > Fallopia > Fallopia convolvulus. The sequence goes on from OZ024733.1 coordinate 34,081,824, forward strand.
GACGACAATATATTTTGTGATTGATTGAAACAAAAACAAGTCTAAGTCCTTAACCGGGAGTGATCGTTACGAGTCAAGTGGTTTGGGTTCGATTTCCATATAAAATCGTTTATGCATCACTTGTTTTAACAAGCATGTTACATATCATATTATATGTTTTCATGTGCTTTAAACTGTTTTATAACGATACTGGGAACTCTTGTATGAAATAAAATGAATCTAGGATTTACGTTGTTCTAGATTTAATGACATGTTACTCCTAGTCGTACTTAGGTTACGCTAGATGGACTTTAGGGTCGTTGCCTTGTGATATGTGTGCCTAGATGAGTAGGCTTGTATGTGTGTACTTTATGTTATACGCGTCGAATCATTCGACATTAATCTTGAGCCAATGCTCTACTTGTAAAACCATGGTCAATACCCGCTCGTTCGATGAGGGGTGATGACACGTAGCTTGTGTTAGTCTGGGCTTACAACCAACCATTGTGAGATTTTGTGGGGTCGTAACCCACATCCTACTTACTTAAAAAGTATGCTTAGTTCCAAGTAGAATGTTGTTGTGATAATTGTGATCCTTAAAACTCGTAGAGATTAAATAGGCGCCCGTTGACGACAATTAAAATGATAGGAATGCTAGTACAAGATGGAATGTCATCCTTACTCTCGGATTCCGTAAATCTCTGGTTTCAATCTGAATTCGCACAACACGTATGCGGTAAGGTTGGTAGAGGGAAACGTGATCAACGAGAGGTTTAATCACCCACCAAACTAAATGTGTGCAACCCAAGTTCCCAACATAAGTAAACCTTTCCTTCGAAACCGAGACTCACCCTTGAGTGACGTTCTCATTCCGTTTCTTCAAATCGTAGTTTTCTAGGAGGTCCGAGGATGGGACTGGTTTTCATTCGATGCCCGACATCCTAACTCGTCCCTTCCTAAAATCTGAATCACCTTCCAAAAGCCCACTTGCTTAGTCTGTCACAAGACTAACTGACCGTTTATTTTCCTTGCATGGTCGGCTGGTATCGATCACATTTCTCGTCGTGCAACATCAGGAGTGGAGTTCTACGTCGAAGACCACAAGGAACAAGCTTGAAGAAGAAGAACAAGTTTGAGGAGCAGCTGGATCGAAGGTGGTTAGCTTGGAATAAATTTAGAATAATTTTAAGGGTCGAGGTTCCAACTTCTGGGACCCTTCCCATTTCAACGTTGTAATCGTTTGAATTTACTCAACCTTTGCATTAGACTTCAGCACCTTATATATATATATATATAGAATAAGGTTCTAGAGAAACCTCTAGTTCTAGAGAAACCGGGGAAACAATATTAGTCGTTAGATTGAATTTAATAAATGGCTGAGATTTAATAAAAAAGGGTGCAAATTAACTATTATAGGGTAGATTTACAAGATTACATCTAATCCAAAAATCTCTCCATATCTTACACTCTTTCTATTTCACAATATCTCTCTTTCCTTTTTAATTTTCAAAAATCAAAATGTTCCATTTTTATTCTATTTGTTTGTTATTTATATCTTTTGAGAGATTTCATCGTCTCTTTCTCTCTGGTTCGATAAGGTTTTTTTCGATCGAGTCTTCAATTGGGATTCCGGTAATTTCTGTGATTAGCTTTTCACTGATTGAAGATCTTTCTTCTTTATATGATTATGCCTTTAATTTGTGGGGGAAGGGAATACCAAGTTGGATTTACTTGGAAATGCATGTAACTTGTCCTGCTACAATTCATTCGCTTGATAAATTGCTTGTTTCACACTCACCCTCCAGATCGATATCTATTTGCCAATTTCTGGTAATACTTAATTTTTTTTTTTGTTGTTTGAGGTGATTAATCGAACATTAGTCTTCTTGATATATAATATTATTGTTGGAGAGCAAAGCTTTAAGGAACTCATTCCACTGTCAAATAAAATTCATTTAGAAAAATGAGTTTTTGTTGGTTGTAGATCCGTTGATTGATCGAGTACGTAGCTCTAAGTTTCTTTTTGCTTCATTCATTAGTATGTGTTTGATTTATCGCACATTCAATTTTACATACTTATCAACTTTAAATCGTTTTCGCATATTCGAATTCGCACATCCAATCTTCACACAATCTTTTTGTTTTCAGGGCCAATATTTAAATCTCTCAACCGTTCAAAGACAAAGAAGAACGAATAACGCTAAAAAAGATGATGGATTTAGTGGTTCTATTCGATTATTGAACTTACATATTCTTATTATTTTGTATACATTTTTAGTTTGTAAATTTAATATTCAGATATATTATAAGCATGTTCAAGATTGTATACTTCATTTTCGATCGCATAGTTTGGTTGTTAATGATTTGAACTCAAATATTCAAATGTAATTACAATTATATATATATGACTGCTACAGTTACATATTCGAGAATGTGCTCTCAATATTCGATTACTCATATTGATGTGTTCAATATTTAAACTAACATATTCAGATATAGAACATGAGTATTAAAATGACATATTCGAGAATGTGTTCTTAATATGCGAGTACACATATTGGTTTGTTCAATGTTTAAACTAATAAATTTAGACGTAAGAACATGACTACGACAACGACATATTTGAGAATGCGTTCTTAATATTCGATTACACATATTGATTTGTTCAATATTTAAACTAACATATTCAGATATAAAAACATGAGTAATAAAATGGCATATTCGAGGATGCGTTCTTAATATTCGATTACACATATTGATTTGTTCAATATTTAAACTAATCAATTCAAACATAAGAACGTGACTACTACAACGACATATTCGAGAATGTGTTCTTAATATTCGATTACACATTTGATTTGTTCAATATTTAAACTAACATATTCAAATATAAAAAATAACTACTATAATGACATATTCGAGAATGTCTTATTAATATTCGATTAAATATATTGATTTGTTCAAATTTTAAACTAACATATTCAGATGTGCACTCAAATATACTACAATTCGAGAATGCATTCTTAATATTCTTTCACAAAATATTACCTTTTTTATTTTTTTAAATTATGGGAATTATCCCCTATATTTTAGCAACAAATTAAGCTCATTTAATACTACAAATCTCGTTTGAATATCAAACTTACAAATATAGAAAATCACGTGAGATTTTTTAGATTTTTCTCTTTTTTTGTAAAAAAATCCTACCCTTTATTTTCGGACATTCCATTTTAATTTAAATCAGGTAATTTTCTCCATATTCAAGTATAATGGACCCGCAAATCTCACCATTAAATGGCCCTCATCCGACGTCTCATATTCATTCCCCCGTTTCTCTACAATAGTCGTTTCTCTTGAACCCTCCCATATATATATATATATATTCCACATTATTAAGTTATGGTTTGTCTGTATCTATACGCCCTGGGTGGTGTTGGAATTCACGTTCCGACATCACTGGCAGTAGCATCTCTTTGATATAAAAAGGGGGTTTTCACCTATTGTCCTATTTTGCTTAGTGTAGAGAAAACCTTTTAGATTAATTTTTTTTCCTTTCTTATATACGTTACAAAGTTACAGATATACTTTTACTTGTCTTTATCTATTCGTCGACGACGTTGTCGTCTTTGTAGCATTCTCAAAAAAAATAAGGGTGCATGTATATAGATGTAGATGCCTTTTTTTGTAGAAGAGATGTAGATGGCCTTTTATATCATTTATTTTTGCTTATCATAAATTTAAAAAATGAGGAGGGGGCCATTACAAGACTATCAATGCACATTGATAATATGTCTTCGAGCATTTAGTTCGGTGGTTGGAACTTTGGGGTACTCCAAGGTCATCATTTTGAATCTCGCGGGCGACTATTTGACATTTTATCTTTAGAATTGATTATTTTTCTATTGTTTGGTTATAATTTTATGTGAGAATTGATGAGATTTCATAAGAAAAATTGGAGTAAAATGATGGAAAATTGAATACGATTTGACATTTTATCTTTAGAATTGATTATTTTTCTATTGTTTGGTTGTAATTTTATGCGAGAATTGATGAGATTTTATAAGAAAATTTGAAGGAAAATGATGGAAATTGAATAAGATTTGACCTTTTATCTTTAGAATTGATTATTTTTCTATTGTTTGGTTGTAATTTTATGTGAGAATTTATGAGATTTTATAAGAAAATTTGGAGGAAAATGATGGAAAACTGAATATGATTTGACTTTTTATCTTTAGAATTGATTATTTTTCTATTGTTTGGTTGTAATTTTATGTGAGAATTGATGAGATTTCATAAGAAAATTTGGATAAAAATGATGGAAAATTGAATCTCACCAAATTGGTGTCAAACAATAGAAAATAGAGATACATGCTTTAAAATAAGGGAAAAAAGAAAATCTTACCCACGTTTTCTCATTAAATACTAACTCGGCCAAATAAAAAATATTAAAATTTTCTATATTTTCACCTCTTATTTTCTCATCATTTCTTTTCTCTTAATTTCTCATATTTTACCTCCGTTTATTTTTATCGAGTTTGGTTCAAATGAAACAAACTCTTATGCTAAAAAGTGAAACAAATGCACTAACTCTTATCCTAAAAAGCGGTCTGATTTTTCTACTCCCTAATCATACTCCCTCTTATGCACCCTTGTTTTAATTAGTTAGAAGATATTTTTTAATATTTAAGTTTCTGTTTTACGTGTTGCTACACTTTACTTATTAGAAAGTAATTTTTATACAAAAGTATACTTTTTGCATTTTTCAAAGCAAAATTTCTACTATCTTTCACATATTCCAATGTAAAAAAGCAATACTAATTAGTAAAAAATACTTATTTGTTATAATAATATTTTTTTTTGGTCGAAATATAATAATATATTATTTAGATGTACATATGGAAATCCTAGATTTAATCTTGTACTCTATCTATATAAAGGCCCCTATGAGTGACCTCAAAAGATGAATCTGATCTCTCTCCTTTCTATCTATTTTCTGTGTTCTGTATTTTATAACACGTTATCAGCACGAATTGTTCAAATACTATGCTTGATTGTGCATATATTCTTCTCTCTTGATTTAATATCTTTTTCGATCTCGTCTTGCCGATTTGTCCTGCTTGTGCACAAATTGCTCACGAATTCACGATTTAAATAACTTTTTTTTGTTTTAAACCGATCAAATGAACCTGTCCTCGTTGATTACTATTGAATGCGTTTACAACATGTTAACTTATGTACACATTCCTGATTTTGAATAACTAATTAACGATCATTGTCATTCTCTCTTGTATATGCTGCATTCTCTTTTTTTTATTCATTCAATTCATATGTTCATAATTTCATATGCATGCTTAATGTTCAGATCACATGTTTTTGCATATACTATATGTCATGTATATAATTAATATTCGTTCTTCTCATTTTATTTTATTTAAATTGATTCAATTGTAAAGTCAATTGTTATCTATAATTAATATGAAAATATGATATATATCCCCTGAAGTGGATGTATTTATAAACGAATTTGTCCCCAGTGAAACAAATTATATGAACATATAAAGATAATATTATCCCCGAAGTGATAATTTTTCATAATCTTTATTCCCTAGAGTGAATGAAAGTTCTATATATAATCCCTGAAGTGAGTATTTCCATTCCCTGAAGAGATTGGAACATCATTGTATTCCTTGAAGTGATAATTGTTTCCTCCTGAAGAGTTGAATTTACAAATAATATTATCTCTAAAGTAATAATTATTTCCTCCTGAAGAGTATTATTTCCTCCTGAAGAGTTGGAGATAATTATTTCCTCCTGAAGAGTTGGATTTACAAATAATGTTATCCCTGAAGTGGTAATTATTTCCTCCTGAAGAGTTGAATTTACAAATATTATTGTCCCTGAAGTGATAATTATGTCCTCCTGAAGAGTTAAATTTACAAATAATATTATCCTGAAGTGATAATTATTTCCTCTTGAAGAGTTGAATTTACAAATAATATTATCCCTGAAGTGATAATTATTTCCTCTTGAAGTGTTGAATTTACAAATAATATTATCTCTGAAGTGATAATTATTTCCTCCTGAAGAGTTGAATCTACAAATAATATTATCCTTGAAGTGATAATGTACATCCCTCGAAGTGGATGAAACAATTGAATCCATCCCTCGAAGTGGATGAAAGAATAAAAGTTTCTACTCCTTGAAGTAAGTATTGAAACCAAAGTCATCTCATGGAGTAGATGGCACGATTCATTCGAAAAGTGAAATAGAAGAAAATTTTCATCTCCAGAAGTAGGTGATCAAGTTTATACATATGACAAATACAATTTTTTGGAGTAGATGTAAAAGGCCTACATAAATATCACATCCTAAAGAGTTGAATTTACAAAACAGTATTATAATTTTATCCCTGAAGTGATAAATTTCATTCCCTGAAGTGAATGAATTATTTTATTTATTGTATTATTCTTATATAGTTTATTTATCTATTATTTTCATATACTTAATTATGTTATATTATTTTCTCTTGAAGAGTTAATTGAATGTACAGAACAAGATTATCTCTGAAGTGATAATCCTCGTTCCTTGAAGTAAATAAAAACTTCATTTTATCCCTGGAGTGATAATTCACATTCCCTGAAGTGAATGAAACCATTTTTCTATTTTTATACTTGGAGTCATAATTTCCATCCCCGAAGTGGATGAAACAAATAATCTCCCGAAGTGGATGAAATAATTGAATCAATCCCCAAAAGTGGATGAATATAATAAAAGTTCCTACTCCTTGGAATGAGTGGTGATACTAAAGTCGTCTCTTGAAGTAAATGACATGATTCATGTGCAAATTGAAAAAAAAATATCATCTCCAGAAGTAGACGATAAAGTTCATATGAAAAATAGTATCTCTTGAAGTAGATAATAAAATATCCACATGGATATCACATCCTGAAGTATGTGACTAAAAGGTCTCATTCAAATAACATCATGAAGTATATGATTAAAAGATCTTATGAATAATCACATCCTGAAGTATGTGATGGAAAGAAGTCTAGAAGACTTCGTATTCAATCTCTTGTCACCAGAAGTTGACATTATTTTAAGATACTTTATCTCTTTATTTATACTTTTCAATTTAATTATTTATGTTATTGCTTCTATACATTTTTATTTGTTCTTAAAGTTAAAACTTGTCATCTTCTGAAGCGGATGCTAGTATGTACCAGTAGAGACAAATTTGAAATCATCCCCGAAGAGATGAAATAATAAATCTCATTACCCACTGAAGTGAGTAATGATAGAGAATATCACTTCCTGAAGAAGATGATAAAATTTATGTGACAATGATCATATCCTGAAGTAGATGCTTTTATACATAAGAGTATTATCCCTAGAAGTAGATTTACATACATAATTACTTCTTGAGGTATGATGAGAAGAAGTTATTAGTGGAACTATATGAACATATCATCTCCCGAAGTGGATGATAAATGGTTCAAGAAATAAAATTACATTGTCACTTGAAGTTGACAGATGAGATTTTGGGAGATTCATGAAGCACTTGACGTTCAAATAGACATGTGCTAAGTTATAATGAATGTATCATATCATCAACTCCATTCGAGCTTGAAGAATCGAATTTTGACAAGTAGAGATCGTTATAAACTCTTGGAGAGTTAAGAGATCTCATACCAAACCATGTACTCTAGATGTAGTACAAGAAATATGGCATGTACTCTAGAAGTAGTACAAGGAATGTGGGTCGTCACAATATTCAGAACTATGTCTAAATGACCACCTACCTAGCATGAACTAGAAGTTCAAGGTGATGTTTGACCAACCTCTTGCATGCCAGAAGCATGCCTCCTCCGGAGGAGGGTGTGAAAGAGGTTACGATATATTACGCATGCGGCTGTTAGTCATGGTTATGACTTATAGCTAGGACGTCGTGGGTTAATTTGATGTCCAGAAGAACATCTAAGATAAGGGATATCCCATAAATGACATAATTGATCATCAGTCGTGTACCAGTTGTACAAGAACCACACTTTATGAGTATAAGTGTGGAGACCGGTCTAGTCTATATTAAAATTTTTGAATGTACCCATTTTGAGGCATCTAATTTTGATATGAAGATAACAGTTTATCTGATATGAGTTGATGAGCTCCCAAATTTATGTATGGATCACCGACATTTTTCAATGGTGTCACACCACACAGTATTTGAAAACCAGAAGTTTTCACAAGTCATGCGCAAATTTTGGTGTGAAGATTATGATGACTCTAGAAGAGTAACACCCATTGAATAATATAATCTCACTAACTGAAAGTTAGTTGAGGATAAGATATTTTTGTGACATGATTAACTTAGTCACTCAAATGAAATAATAATGCGCATGATCGGTATAGGATCGAAAGATCTTGAGACTTGAAGTCTCTTCCTAAGAGTGACCTTGAAAGGCTTGTGCTCTTGGTAAACTAGTAGCAAGGCCAATATAAGTCCAATAAATACAAAGTCTCACATGCTCATTGACAGAATTCAAGTGATATAAGAGGACTAGCTAAATCGCCATGTGGACCATTGTGGATTATCATAATATTGAAAGATGTCTTAACCCATTGGTTCCAAGAAAAATGGGGGAGAATGAAATAAATCAATATGTGTAGTGATTGAGCATTGGATAGCTCTCACACATATTCACAAAAACGACCCAGGTAGAGTCGTCAACAATGAGGTCATAATTGATAGCCAAACAAGTGCTATACATGGCATACGCGACCTGGAAGAGTCGTGGATAAATAGGGTCATGAATACAAATATCTATTATTTAATTCAACAAGCCCGACCGCTTATAGCAAATTCTCCTAATGAAAATGTTATATATGTCCTCCACCCCCAGATAATTTTTGAGTAGTGCCACACATAAAAGAAAGTTGGGATTAAACAAGAGGATTGGGTCCTTGTTGTTTAAAGAATACCTTGAGCTTAAAAAGGTGATCAATATATTGCTCGGTATTAAAGGTATCACTTTGGCGAGGTGAAAAATCCCAACTTTAGGGGGAGAAGATAACTAAGGCTACAAGTTAAGAGATTGCATGAGATGCAACTTAGAAAGCTAAACCAGAAGTTTAACAAATTGTATAACTAAACCGGAAGTTTAGGGGATTGTATAGCTTCATGATGTTTACCAATGTCATGAAAGTGATTAAGTCACAAACAACAATTGAAGTAACTCCAAACCAACACATAAGCATGCTTCAAGCATGAGAGACATTTTTCGGATTTAAGGATACATTCCCCAGAAGAGGAAAGAACCAATTACATCCCAAAAGGATGATATGTCGACTGGAAATAAACATGAAGACAGAACTCTTGAAGAGATTCTATCTAAAGACTCTAAAAGCAAAGAAAATGGCATGAGCGAAAATTTGGAAATAGTCGATTAATTATGTAAGTATCGGTAGAGGGTATCGAGAAGATATCTTTGCTTATTTAGTTATCGTAAAAGTCATTGTAGAAGATGACAATAATCCCCAAACAATGGAGGAATGTCGACACCGAAATGGTTGGAAAAGCTGGAAAGTAGAATTGGATTCGTTAAACAAACTAGGTGTTTTGGGCCTGTAGTTCCAACACTAGAAAGTGAAAAACCAGTCTGTTATAACTAGTTGCACAAGGGTTCTCGCAAAAACCTGGAGTGGATTACATGGAAATGTATTCACCAGTAGTGGATGCAACGACACTCATGTTCCTTGTTGCTTTAACCGTTGTTGAACGTTTAAAAATACAACTCATGGATGTGGTAACAACATACCTATATGAGTCGTTAGGTACCAACATATACATGAAAATCTCAAAAGGATTGAAAATGCCTGAAGCATTTGAATCAAAACCACATTACATGTATTCCATTAAACTTAGAAGATCGCAATATGGATTGAAACAATTGAGAGGAATGTGGTATAATCGCCTTAGCGAATACCTACAAAGGCAAGGTTTTGTGAATGATCAAATAAGTCCATGTGTGTTCATAAAAAGAACAAAGTCGGGATATGTAATCACATCTGTTTATGTTGATGATTTGTATATTATTGGGACTCCAGAAGAGATCCAAATAGCAGCTGATTATTTGAAAATAGATTTTGAAATGAAGGACTTAGGAACTACCAAGTATTGTCTTGGCCTGTAGTTCGAGCATACAAAGGATGAAATCTTTATCCATCAATCAAACTACGCAGAAAAGGTCCTAAAGCGATTTAATATGGATAAGGCGCATTCATTAAGTACACCAATGGTAGTAAGATCGCTAAGCGTGGAAAAGGACCCCTTTCATCTCTAATTAGAAAATGAAAGAGATATTAGGTCTTGATGTACCATATCTAAGTAAAGTAGGTGCATTAGTGTACCTTGCTTCATTACCTCAATAATGTCATTTGATGTGAAAATGAGTTATTGTCTCCCTAAACATAAAATAAAGATTATTGGTCCAGAAGTACCAATCTTCTACAAAAGTCAGTGATGAAATATATTTATTGCATAAAGATTGTATGTTTAACTAGGGGGGAGGGCATTATTCTACAACTGTACTCTTTTTCCCTTGGTTTTGGTTTTTATCCCACTGGGTTTTTCCAAACAAAGTTTTTAATGAGGCAGTTCGTCACATAAGGTCTCTGATGAGACAATCTCGGCCTGAAGTTCGAGATATGTGAAGGAATGTAGTTTTTATCCATCCATCAAATCAAGTTGAAAGGAACCAACAGTGATGTATATTTGAAGAGAATTCAGCATGAAGTGATCAACCAAAGTACATATCATCAAGTGTTCTCAAACTACAAGATTCAACCCAAAGGCAAGATGGATGTTCAATTCAATCAAGGAGAATATATTTCAAGTTGAGAGAAGAATCATAACTGCACTCTTTTTCCCTTAGTCTTTGTTTTGGACAAAAAATGACCCACTGATCACTTTAGTGTCCTAGATGAGGTTTGATAGCCAAAAGGATGCGATTGGATCGGGTTGAGGGGAAGACAGAAGAAAACGATTAACAAAAGCAATAAATAAGTAAAGAAATTGAATGTAAAGACAACTAAAATGAAGAAGAAATGCTTATCTCTTCTTATTAATTATAAACAAGCGATTACAAGCTTAGATCTGGGGTTTAGGACCCATAATCACGCGAAAACTGCTGGGAAGACAGCGGACAAATGCTAGCTGTCTGGCTCAGACAACAGAGGTCTCCGAGAGCAAGGTAAGTATTGTGAGCATTCTGATTACAAGAGAGGGGATTATTGTGTACTAATGTATGTGTCTCTAGATCTGGATCTCTAGATCTGAATCTTGCGTGGTTATGCTCTTAAATCCCTTTATATAGTAGGGAGGGTTACATAGAAATAATTACAAAATCAAGGATACACGTTCTCCTAAAAAATAGGTAGTGGACGTTGTGGAAGATATGGTCAAAGGCAGTTGTAACTGACCCGAGGATCTCGGGATCTCGCTGGCGCTGCGGGATAATTAGATGACGATTGACATTAACAATCTTCGGTCTTTATGACGAAGGAAGTCTTCGGTCTTTCTGACGAAGGAAGTCTTCGGTCTTTCTGACGAAGGAAGTCTTCGGTCTTTCTGACGACGATGGTCTCTCTAACGATGATGATCTTTCTGACGACGACAGTCTTTTTGACGATAATGGTCTTTGTGACGACGACAGTCTTCGGTCTTGAAATCATACTTGGAATTTTTTGGGTCTAACAGTCTTGGTTTTGTCCTATTGGGTTTTCCAGACAAGGTTTTTAACGAGGCAGTTAGTGATGTACATCTAAGGGGGAGTGTTTTAATAATATATTATTTAGATGTATATATGAAAACCCTAGATTTAATTTTGTACTCTCTCTATATAAAGGCCCCCTATGGGTGACCTAATAAGATGAATCTGATCTCTCCCCTTTCTCTCTATTTTCTCTGTTCTCTATTTTATAACATTATTTACATTAAGTGTAGCAATGCCTTAATGTAATTTGGAAAGTCATAGCCCAATCACGTCGTAAGGGAGTATAGAAGGGAGTATATTTAAGGAGTAGAAGATTTGATTTGCCTAAAAAGTGAAACAATTGCACTTTAGCTGGTTTGTAGTGCACTTTATACAAAAGTGCATTGTAAAATATAAAAAGTGTAATCCGAAAAAATGCACTACACAATGTACGAAAAGTACACTGAAAAGTATGAAAAATGCAAATTCGAAAAAATGCAATCCAAAAGAAAAAATGCACTACCAACTAGAAAAAATACATTCATTTTAGGATAAGTGTTCGTTTCGGGATAAGAATTCGTTTATTGGAATCAAACAAACTCTTAATCAATTCTCAATTTCCAAGCTTAAGGTAGTGCCAAGCGGGATTAAAACTTAAATTAGGGCTGGCTGTGTAATTTTACCCGGAAAAACCATGGATCGCACCGCCTGTTTATAATCCCGCAGATATCTCCTTCCCCCTTCTTGATTTCTTTCTAGATTGCTCTCCCTTCCATTCTTCCTCTTCTCGTCCGGAGAAGTCATCGATTTCTTCTTCCATCTTCTTCTCGCTAAATTCCCTTTTATCCGGCAATTCCGATCACCGTTGAGTCTCCCCATTCTGCGCAGCCGCCATCTGACATACGCTATCGTTTACGGACGGATAACGGAGAAAGGCTTTGTGGCTACTTCAGCGTATCCACGGATTGGGACAGAGGTTGGTGAATTTGGCAAGCATGAACGTCGAACCCTTCAACCCCTTCAACAAGTAAAACCGTAGCCGCTATTTTCTTACTCGTAGCGTTTTTGGCTGCATAATCCTGATTTGACTTAATTTGACGTGTTCGATTAGATTGGTGAAGCTTACTGCCCGGGCATTCTATGATGATATCGCAACTAAGGGGGATAATTTGCCTAAGACAAGAAGTGATAACCGGGGGATGGCGGTTATTGTTCTTGATGCTCTCACTAGGTAATGATATTGAAACCTTTGGATTTGTTTTGAAGTTTGCTCAATTAAGTTATTGGGGGTGTTTTTCAATCCAAGATTAGTAAAGTGGAAAAGCAAAACTGTGATTTGTTATGTTATGGAGAAAGTTGTACACTTCACAATTTGAAGTGCACATGTTTTAGATCACATTTTCTATGCTCGCTGAATCAAATACACTATAAACAATACCTGAGCATGCCTAGGCATGGTCATATGAGCTCAGCTCAAAATTCAAAACTATGGGGTTTAAAGGATATTATTTCAGAAATATGCAATTGAAAGATGCTTATTTAGACAATACAGGTGGGCATTTGTTTCCCTTGACAAATGAATTGTTACTGTCTGCACAAGAAACTTGAAAGTAACTTTGGCTGATGATAATATATGTATTTAAGGAGGCAGGAAAAAAGTGGGAGTATACCTCTAATATATTATTCCTTGCTATGTAAATAATGAACTGCGATTTCCATATCAGACGCCAATGGGTGAGGGAAGAAGATTTGGCCAAGGATTTGAGGATTCACACAAAGCAACTTCGTCGGACCTTGCGGTTTTTTGAAGAAGAAAAGCTTATTATGCGAGATCACAGAAAAGAGGTTACTTTGTTTCACCTCTGAACCTCTTAAGGAGGATAGTCTGCTGTTTCATAAAATTCAAGTAAAAGTTTTGATGATCTCTTTCTCGCTCTCTTTCCCTCTTTGTCTTGTTGTATCCTTTTTTTCTTTTGGCTTGACAGAAATTTGCAATTATTTCACAAACAACCTAATTCATCAAGGCTTTTGTACTACTTTTGTGACTGCGAGCCATTTGTTTCAGTTGGAATTGGATTATTTTATGCTGTGCTTGTATCACTATAATTGTTTCCTTCTAAATACCCAAAAAAGAAAAAATTCTTTGCAACAAAGGCCTATCCCTTGCTGCCCATATCAGGATGCTCAATTTGCTTTCTTGCCTAGGTCTTTGAGGGATAAGAGAGTTGGGTGGATCTGATAGAGATCTGGAGGTAAGGTATTGGGATATAAGAATGAAGTAGGAGGGTGGTTGCCATAAGATTGAATTTTTATGATTCTTATTTGTTTTTGGTGGGGGCTGTGTTGAAAAACAAAAGTTTGACTTCTTCCTGAACTTGGTAATGAGGTTATGTTGTTGAATCACTTATCTTGGGCAGTGAACTTTTTTGTCACACCCATGCATTGTAGGCTATTATTGCTGGCCCTAAATATACTGTTCAGAGGTTTGAGGTTAAGGACATGGCTTTTACACTGATGAAAAAAGTGGCTATATTTTGGGTGGAGTGTTGAGTGGTGTTGAAAAGGAATTTAGAATAGGTCAAAGTGAAGTGGATTATGGTAATACTTTGGTTAAACACCTGCTATAGTGTTAGTCAACTTTTTCAAGCCAGAATAGAAGAGCATTTGTCATACTTCTGGCCATATATACTGCTGAATATAATCAGAGGGCATGTTTGGTTGAGTTGCCTTGTTAATCTGAGTCATTAACTGGAGGGAGTGTCTAGTGTATATTGCTATTTTGTGCGAATATGACGCTTGACTAGTGGATTTCCTGCCTTGGGTTATAATCTTTATTACTTCCTCCGTTCAAAAAACATTGTCTCCTTACTTTTTAAATCTTGTTAGGATATGTTTGTCATTTTAGAGTTTTAGGTAATGATATATTGGTGAGTTGCGAGATGCACATATTGACTCTTTTGATGCAAATTCTCTTTATTCATTGGCTAGAAAAGATGTGTGTAGTTAATAATTATAAATTTTAGAAAAAAAATTGTAGTGTTTTAGATTCCTTTATAGTTGTGCCAAATTCTAAAATGACAATCTTTACTAAATAGAGTACAACATGCATGTCTGCAGTTCCTTTTGACTTTGAAATGCTGTCCTTAGTTCCATCTTGATTTGGTTCAGTTAATCTTTTATAGACTGCCAAAGGTGTCAAGATTCATGCTGCAGCAGTGGCAGCAACAGCTGAAGGACAGTCACATAGAGAAGGGGAGGATAAGATAAAGCTGCACACTCACTCCTATTGTTGTTTAGATTATGCACAGGTGCTCAATGTTGCATATTTTTTTAAAAATTTATTTCAGATCTTTCATTAGATTATTTTCCTTTGATATAAGAGGTTTGATTATTGCCAGTTAACTTCACTCTTTTCCATCTATCCTATCTGTGGCTTGGTCAGGATCTGCACCTTTGTGGCATTCATCATTCATTGTTGTTGTCATTAAGCTTTCACTATAATATGATGAGCATAACAATGCTAGATTCTAGACTTTGTGCATGTTTTTTGTTAGACACTTATTTTAATCTCATTTGATTGCTTTGTTCAATTTCAGCTTCAGTAGAGATTAATAGGATTGGTCTCTTTCATCAGCACTTACATATTAGGCCCCTTTTAATCATATTTCCTTATTCATCTTCCTCAACCTTTCTCATCTTAACATTGTTTATAGCTTTTTTTATCCCTTTCTTCTCCCTACTACAAGTATAGTTGAATATTTCCGTGTAAGCTGATTTGATCTCATATATTTGCACAATGTTATATCCCATGATTCTCATTTCTCCTTCTTCAAGCTTTATCATAAATTCATAATAATTTTTTCTATCTTTTGTATGATTTCACTCTGTCCACAAGTATAGTTGCATACTTGCATAGCTCCATGTAAGCTGATATGATCTCAATTGTGAAGTCGTCATACTGCATCTTTTGATGTAACATTGATTTTGTTTACTACTGCACGAGTGCATGTTTCTAACGTGAAGTGTGAGAGGTCATTGTAGCGGTATTGCATTTTGAGAGTAATAGAGTATGCTCCCCTTTTTTTAAGAGAATTGGTAAAAACATGACTTTTGGCTGTCTTAGTATCATTGTTAAAATCTTTTAAAACTTCTATTCTCTATTTTCTGCTTTCCTTCCTTTTTATCTCCCTAACACTTGCACTTATTTACTGAAATAAATTCCCATACCCTATAGCCAAATTTTGATCAATATTTTCCTCAAGGCTAATACAGTATATTGCAGATATATGATGTTGTGAGGTACAGAATTCATCGCATGAAGAAAAGGCTTAAAGATGAAATAGACAGCAAGAATACAATCCAGGAGTACATATGCCCTAACTGCAACAAAAGGTGTAGATTGCAAATCTGTGGTTTTACCACACTTTATTGCACCTCTGTCAGATATAACATATCCAACAAAAACTAGAGTGTTCATTGTGTTGTATTTCTAGATATAATGCTCTGGATGCTGCAAGGCTGGTTTCTATGGAGGATGAATATTTTCACTGTGAAAGCTGTAATGGGGAGCTTGTGGCAGAGAGTGATAAATTAGCCAATCAAGATTTAGGAGATGGTGACGAAAATGCTAGGAGGCGGCGGCAGAATAAGTTAAGAGCTATGCTTCAGAATGTGGAGGTGGGTAAACATGCCATATGATACATGTACTCATTGTTTTAGGAATTAGCTACATTCTGGTTTGGTTGCTGATTTGCTTTCACTCTCTCTTATGGGTTGAAATCCTGTTTCATGCAGGTGCAACTGAAGCCACTTATGGAACAAATAAATAGAGTTAAAGATCTACAAGTTCCTGATTTTGGCAGTCTGCAGACTTGGGAGGTCATGGCTAGTGCTGTAGCCCGTGGAGCAAACCTGAATGATGATGCCTCAAGATCAGCTCAAGGACTGGGTGGAACACCAATGCCATTTCTTGGGGAAACTAAGGTGACTTTATAAGCTCTGATTTTGATCCCCTGTTTTTTTAAGCTCTGATTTTATTTGTTTCCCTTAATTTTGACATTTAGTCCTAGCGATTATTATAGTAATTGATGACCAAGGGTACAAAACAGAAATGCTCTTGATTTTTTTTTAAATAATGCTCATAAAATTATGCTTGTTAAGAAAATGTTGATTTTTTGAAAGAGAAAATACTAATGAATATTACATGCATCTTGTATACCTTTTAGCCACATTAAGTATGAGTAAGGATTTACATCAACTTTCTTGTGAAAAAATGTTGTATCAGGTTGAAGTTGCATTACCTGGTGGAGAAGCAACGGATGGGGACAGCAAGGCTGGTATTACAAGTGAACCTATGAAGGTTCTGCCTCCGTGGATGATCAAACAAGGTATGAACCTCACAAGCGAGCAGCGTGGAGAGAGGAAGCAGGAATCTAGGATGGAAGACACAAAATCCACAGAACCTTCAGATGATAAAAAATCAGCTGTTGGGGATGATACCAAGAGTACTATACAGGTTTATGTGGATATATAAAATTTGGATTTATTTGTAATCTCCTTTGTTCTTGGGGAGTTGATTAAGTTTGTCATTTTTCATAATGATATTGAAAATTTTCTGATTGTGGCTTCCCTTTGATTTCTTGTAGGATGAATATGTTAAAGCTTATTATGCTGCTCTTTACCAAAGGCAGCGAGAGCAGGAAGAAGCCACCAAAAAGCAAAAAGAATCAAGTGAACAAGTTACAAGTACTGAGAATGGTTCCTCTTCTGATCGCCAAGTTGGCATGAAATCTAAGCGTGAAGATGATGTGGAATGGGAAGATGGTACTCCAGCTGGTAATTCTCTCCCTTAACTTCTGAGTTCTAGTTGCATTTTTAGTAATTTGTTTTCTTATGCTATTTATATCCTACAAGTTTATCAGACGTTAGTATTCTCTTAGAAAATCTAGCCAAATAACTAGAAAAACTTCACCACTGGCAAAATGAGTTGTACTTTGCATCTAGTGAGCTTGTGTTGTATGCTTGTTTTGATCTGAAATGTATGATGTGTTTTTTGTAGGTGAGACGAGTACTGGGGTGGCCCTCAAGGTTGACCTGAACCTTCAAGCTGATGCTACACCAATTAATAATGATGAAGATGATGATGACGTGGAATGGGAAGAAGATTGATGAAACCCTACTACGATTTCGCAGCAAAAAAACATACCCTATAGAAGTTAAACCGCCTCAATCTCTATATCATTGATTATAAGTCTCTGTTTTCTGTCCAAATGGTGTTGTTTTTATTCGTGTATTGGCGTGTTATTCTTTTAAATGGTTCATATTGGTAAAGGGGGCATGAAACTTGCCTAGGTTCCTTCGTGATTCCGATTATTTCCGGGATAGTATAATTCCTGCGTTGTTTGTTCTTTTAATCCTGCTCGAAAATGACATTTTGTATTACATTTACTTGATGTAGACCGAGAAGTGGCTCGTCAAGGGTGGTTCACCAAATTCAATGGGCTTTGGTTTTTGTCGTGTATTTGAAGCACATTTCAAACTTGAGAGTTTGTATACAATACGGTCACAGTCCTTAAGGCCAAGGGTTTGTGGCCTTCCTCTTTGTTCTGAGCTAGTGAGAATTTTGTTGAACTAATTACTTCCTCTACATTTACCTCAAACACCAACATTGTTATTTAGATTTTTATCTAAATGACAAATAAAATAAAAATAAAAAATTCTTTTTAATCCCGAAACAATTGTTCGTTTGAGATTTCTTCTCAAATGAACCTCAATTCCTTTCAAGCTAATCTCGCGAGCCCTATACGTCAATCAGGTGCTGATTTGAATTGGATCGAGTCGTGTCTGGTCGAGGCTGTGGTCGAGCTTACCTCCTGAAGATCCCTCATCTAGGTGAGGGCAACGTCGAGGAGGTTCTTTTTGCACTCCCAAATATGGAGATGACCCGTTCTTCCTACGTACTGGCGGTGCTGCGTTTTGTAGTGCTTGGCTCACCCCTTCCGTTCTCTTTGTTAGCCTTTGATTGCCTTGTAGGTCTCACTTGCTTGTTAGGACTCTTTTCATGTTTGAGCTTATTTATTGGCTTGTCCAATTGCCGAATGTTTCGGCCTCTCGATCTATCAGGCTTGTCTGGTACATCGAATTCTTTCCTTATCAAAAAAAAAATAAAAAATTAAGCAGCTTTAGAGAGAATCTTACTTGAAATAAAATGTTTGATTGATCTGAGTTCTTCAATTCTAACATCATCTGAGAATTTTAGAGAACAAGTTTGAAAAGATTGTCCCAGCTTTAAACAGTCTTTAGAGGATTGGTTAATCTTTTTCCCTAAACTGGAATCATTCAAGTTAAGGTTGAGCAAAGTTACCCAATCTGCCAGTAACCAAAATTAATCGTTTAAAATTTATCTGTATCCGGATATTTGGATTGGATACGGATCGAAGTTTTGAGACACAAGTTTATCTAGAATTATATTATATATATGATTTATGTGTTTTTGAATTGAGCATACAAAGACTTGGTAAAATAGATGGTGTTAGGAATGTTGTTGCAAGTTTCAAAGCAATAAATCAAATACTATCCCGATTCTTTAAGGAAAAATACTGAGTATCCGATGTATCGGATCGGATATATTCATTTGTCCACCCTTAATTCTAGTTATAAAAAAAATGAGAAACTGCAAAATCAATTGGCAATAGGAGGAGTAATCCAGTGATTTATATACTAGTTTAATTATCTTTAAACTTCCGATGTGAGAAGAGGATTCTCAACACACTGCGAGCTTATAATTAACCAACACAAGTTGAGTTCCTCGTCTTAAGAAATAATAATAACTATAATAAATTGGCAATGTACAATATGTAATGGTGTGTTTGGTGTCATTTTGGGGGTAACATTAGCAACAAGAAAAATTCTTACCCTCTATTGATAACATTAAAAAAAAAATCTCCATCTCATCATAAATTTAAGAGTAGAAAATTAAAAAAGGCCAAGACTGTCAAACTCCGGACGAACACAATGGCATGGAGGAGGGCGGTGCCGGCTTACGGAGGGAAAGCCACGTGACATTGCGACAACGATCGGTGGGTAACAACCCGGTGGTCCCCACTAAGCATAACGGTCCTCTCTATTCCGTGGCCACGTGTACCGTCCAGAAAAAATGCACGACTGCCACCTCAGACCAAATTGTAGGCCCCACAGATCACTAGCTAATCTTTGGCTGGTTCCACGTGTCGCATATTTTCTTAGAGACCACGTGTCGCATATTCGTCGGAGGTTAAAAGTTAACCCGAGCGAGAGACGTCAAAAGACAACGGAAAAAAAAAGGTGCAGGAAAAGTTTTAGGCGGCAACGCCATTGACATTTTTTAAGCTAATTTTTTAGTTTTAAATTATTTTGGACTTTTTGCTTTGGATTACAGAATTATATATGTTGATGGATTGTTATGAAATAAGAACGCCGCATATTTGTAAAGGGGGAATTGAGTCAATGTAGAGGTGCGTTGAGTCGTCGTCCCTATTAATTAGTACAAGTTCGATACTCATTTTTCTTATTGATGGATGAGTTGTATCATATATATTGTATGTATTGGTGTTACGTCTTTACTTAATCATGGGTCATTTTATATATGTTGGCTTGATGTTAACAGATTGTGTGCCTAATCTCGGGCGTTTGCACACTTTGGCCTTGCCAAGGGCTTGGTCTCTTGATCTAAATCTTGCAAAGATATTTTTATTTATAAATATCTTGAAATATATAGTTTTTTTTCACACATTTTAAGGTATTAAACATATTTAAGGCTTCTTAAGAAATTACAGTTTCGTGCAAACCCTTAAGACAAAAGCATCTAAATGTTATTAACCGAGGCCTCATTTGCATAAATTTAATTTTATTTAATGGAATTACAGTTTTGTGCTTTGATAGTTTACGTTAGATTAAGAGAATCTAAATCAATTTCAACCAAAAAAAAGAGAATCTAAATCAATCCCAAATGTATTCAAGACAACCCTAGTCGACTCGAGGGTGCACAAGGATTTGCTTTGATAGAATAATGCCATATATAAAAAAGATTCAAATTAGACAAAAGAAACACGAATTATTATAGTACATACGTATCATTTTTAGGAAATCAACTTTTTATTCTTGGAAATTACATAAACCATAGATTTTTATTGGTGATGAAAATTACATAAACCTGAATTTTTATCATCTTGAAAACAACGAGTTATCAAAAAATTAAATAGATTTCATTTCGGGTTTAAGCGGATCATTAGGTAGAATAGTACGGGCCGGATCATATTGCATTATTAGCATGCACAAATTACAAACGATAGGCTTCATGAATGGTCAAATACTAGACTAGCTAGTACGCATGTCACCATTAATCTTAGATATTTAAACAATTGATTGATTGATGTCCACCTTTCATATAATGCATATAGTGCCTAGCTAGCTGGTGAATGTATTCATACTTGCATACGTGTTTTGTAATTAATGCATGTATATATTATTGGTGATGATAATCATTTAAGTTATGGTGTCTGGTGTTGATGATCCTAATCCTCCTATTATCCGGCCTAAAACATGAATTTTAAACTTACAAAATCCACTATATATGGTATGATTTATTATTAAAACATGGCAAATTTTGATTCGTATACTTTCAACTAGTTTAATTTTATAATTAATCAGGATCACTTTAATTTATACCCACTTAGTGTTTATTTAATTAAAAAAAACACTAGCTAGCACCAAAATGTATAAACTTGGGAGTCTTGGAGACTAATGGCATTCAATAGCACCAACTTCGTGATATTGGCATGTTAGTCAGACTTGATAGTTTAGTAGTTGAACTAGTCAAGCCACCCTCGTTTACATTTGTGTCATTGATAATAATTGTTCTCTTAACCTAATGGGTGTCATGAATCATGATCATGGTGTAAGCCTATAAGTTCTCATTTGGAAAAACCGTATTCTTGGACCAAAAAACATACTGTAGTATTTACTTTCAGAATAGCACAAAGTTGGTGTTAGAAACTCTAATCCAAATTTGAACTAAATTATATAGAACCAAAGTCAGAATTATCTAATATATTAAACACTCACACCTAAGATAAACCTAATATATTCGACCAAAAAAAAAAAAGAAGATAAACCTAATATATTAAACAAGGACAAAGATTCCATACAATAATACAACCCAATTCCACGTTGAAATTGTTTGACCAGACAGACCTTATATTGATTTATTTTGTATTGAATACAGGTTCACATGATTACAAAAACCAAGTTTATAACACTAAACAATCATTTCCCCAAAATTCTCTTCTGCAAGTGACACTATCTACACGACTCTCGTTTTCTTCAACGGTGAAAGATCCAATGCTATTTCTGCCGAGTACAAAGGTACATTTTCAACGAGTAATTAATAATGGAACAATATAAACCTTGCAAAATTTTGTACAGTACTTGTTTTCACAGCTCCAATTTAGTACTAGTATAGTAATCCCCAGTACAAGCTCGTGGTAATGCGGTACAGACTGTACAGCCAGGTCATGCTCAACATAGCATTGCATCAGCACAGTACTGGTATTAACTCTATCATTCAATATTGTTGCATCACAATATGGACATCCCCAGATTTTCAAGAAAAATCCAAACTCTATGATTGCAGATTTGCCAATGACTTTAACCAACCAATGCAAGAAAGAAGCATGGAAAATCTATCCTGGATATATGACTGAGGAGACACAGCCAAGTAAGAAGCTAGAAGACATTGCTCATAAATTCGAGGCCGGCTGGCAGATAAAGCGTTTCAATCCGAATGCGGAGTCATGACATAATCATAGACCCAAATCAATTGTGATGCGACTTGAGCTATATCTCACAACTGTCATTCCGTATACAGAGAAGGAAGAGGAAGCAAGAAAATTATGCAGTTTTGGAATCTTAGTAAACTTCCAAGAAATTGGCTAGCTGGCCGGTACGGTGTTACCTTGTAAAAAGGGCAATCTCAAATACAAGTCTGAAACTAAGGCCTCGTGGTACCCCCACCAACTTTGGTTCAGCAAAGCCAAGCTTGCTTTTGGGCACGCAACTACGCAAGCATAAGGCTAAAACTGCATTTAATGATAAAAGTGTTAAGACTTAAGAGTATTGTGGCTGTTTCAGAAAGCAAGGAAACATTGAGAGGGAAGATGGAATGGGCCATCCTGGCATTTCTAGTTATCATGGAATCATGGAAGAAAAAGGAAAAACGCCCACAACTAAATCGATTGCCAACCACGTGTACGCTGAAGGATACGTCGAAAAAAGCAGTGAATAGTGAGGTGTGTCCTTGTCATCCTTTTTCCATGTAATCTGCTAAGAATGCAGTTGCTATTGGTACAAGAGATCAAGGGTACTTTTGTAAAAGCTCTTATTGTGACTCACCTTCTTTATAAGGGCCTTGGATTGGAGAGGTGCATTCATCATATGCAACCACAACTCGATCTGGAGACACACAAACTTCCCCAGACTCATCATAGTTCTTCCATCTCTTCTACCTCTCAGACAAAGAACCAGCTTAATTAAGGTATGATCCAAAACTTAGCTATCATAGTCTGTTGCACAAGTGCATATAGAATATGAATGCATGCTAGCTCATTGATTATAGTACCTTTGTCTTGCTATTTCTAGCAAAGCACCAGCTTATAATTAAGGTCTGTAGCTATAACCAAACATCAAGTTTTGTATAAAAAAAACAGAAAGTGAAATTCTTCTGTCAAACATATATAGGAGGATATCCCCATTTCCCTTACCTGTAGGCTGCAAAATAGTTCATTTTGCTAGCATGCATGTGAGCATGAAATCCTTCATTAAGTTCCAACTACTTCATATATGTGATCCACAATTTTCTACACACATCCAGAAGTTTCCTCCTTCCTTTGCTATCAATTTTCTACACACACAGTTCTCTCATATGTAGCACGTCATCACATTTTTGTAACAAAACAAAGTGAAACTTCTCACAGTAGAGATAACCTGAAGTGCATCTCTATTTCTCCTACCGGCAAGCTGCAAGATGGTTCTGGTATCACTGGTGTGAGCATAAAACCTTTCATTTGGCAAAATTTGATCCGTATAATCCACAATTCTCTACACAGTACGTATGTCTGTCTCTACACACAAAGAGACTTTTCTTCTCCCTCCGGTGAGCAATCTTTCTACACATAGCTATCTCATATCATATGTAGCTTGTCATCGCATTTTGTATGAAAACAAAGTGAAATTCTCAAATCAAACATAGTCTGCATATAGATCTACTCATTTCACCGATAATTTCAGAAATTGCTTCACTTTTTCCCTCTCAATTGCTAGCAAGTACATCATGAATCTCATCGCACCTCCGCGATAATCAAAATTCCGATTCGCGAAATTAGAAATACGTTCAATATTCACCGACCTGGAACATGAAATCTTCGACAGGAAATGGAGAAGGTAAACTCAACGCTAGGTCTGGCGCGGACGAAGTCGGAGCAGCTGATGGAGACGGTGGCAGCAGCGATGGCGGCGATGAAGTCGTCGCCGTCGGGAGAGTCGCCAGCGACGGCATCCTCGGCGGCGGAGGGAGGAAGCGGGAACGTGTCACGGAGGTCGAGCCGGAGGGCTCTATCGGCGGCGTCGCCGGGGAGAGGCGGCGCGGGGAGGAGCAGCACGCACATAAGGAAGTCGAGAAGCGCGCAGCTGAGCCAGCTGATCGACGATCAGGTGAACAGCGGCGCGGCGCTGAGCCGAGCCTCGAGCGCCAGCTTGGGTTTGTCGTTCTCGCTCACCGGCTACATTATGCCTCCAGAAGACATGGCCGACGCCAAGCCTTACAGTGACGAGGATATCCGTATGTCTCTCTCAGTCTCTCTCCACTACTATCAATTTACTACGCTCCAATATTTTTTAAACTAATGTTTCACATTTCACTTTGTTCATTTTTTTTAAATTTTGTGTAGATAAATTGTGTTGGAATTCTATTAATTTTTGAGTTATAAAAAGAAAAACAATAAATTTTTTGAAGTATAAATGAATTTATTTATTTTTGGTCGAGAAGTAAAACTGAATTTAGTTAATAATCTAGGATTTCTCTATTTCGAAACTAGAGAGAAATTGATAGTTTCTTATAAAAAAATTTAAAGTAAATAAATACTGAAGTACGTCATAGAACATTTAATTTAACAAAATATTCCTTAGGAAATGTCTCTCCGACGGAAAAGAGTGGACCTCCCCACGTTTCCATGCATGTAAATTGTAAATATTGGCCTAGTAGTCTTAACTAATTATTTATCTTCTTAGAATTTGGCAAGTTTATGTAACTAAGTGATTTTCTTTTTATCTATTGTCCAAATTAAAATCTAAAAAGAAAAGGTGTTTCTAAATACTGCATTACTCTCTCTCGTTATAATGGACGTGAAAAGTCTTCCTACTTCAACTTCATATCTTGAGATGTTTCAGTTTCATCTTTTAGTGACCACAAAGTGTGAAGTATCATGCATTTCAGTTGCAACTTGCACCCACCAGAAGAAGATGAATTAAATAAATTAAGAAGAAGAAACCTACCATAGCAATTAAAGCCAAAGGCACATTTGCAATGCAAGTGTTTGGCTATAAAAGTTTGAGCGTATAGTGCAAGTAGATGAGGTCATGAGGAGATGTGAAGCAGATGATTTGTAGGCCCACCATCTCAACTAATCCAATTACTCAAACTTTGGCACTATCTCATGATAGAAAATCAAGTTGAGCCATTTTTTCAATTTTTTTTACAAAAATTACGTGTTTTTAAATGTTAATGCTTGAATAACAAAAAAAAAAAGCCCGCCTAGATATATTTTTTCATGGAGGCATGAACCTGGTCGATAAATGTTGGTAACTTAAGAAAGATGAACCTTGAATAACATAGGTATTTGCAAGAGATGGCATATTTTTAGTAACTTGAAGACTTTACTTTTGCAGTTTTACAGAAAATTGAATAATTTCTTCCAATTGAAAAAATAAATATCACAAAGAAACACATATTTCTCCTTTGCAGCTGAGGATCTTGAAGCAGGAACAGTGAGGAAGAGAATTGAAACAGAGCCAACCTTGCCCATCTATTTAAAGGTATGGAGGATTCTCTTTACGATTGCAAGATTCAACCTTTTTATCATCTCCAAACCTGGAAAATGCAAATGCTCTTAATTGTTGTCAACCAAAACAGAAATAGATTGACTTGCTAAATTAGTTTGCCCATAAGAAGAAAAAGGGTAAGACTAAGAACATAGAGAATGAACACTAAAGTGGTTAACACCAAAGCTCAACGGATGTTATTTTATTAAGAAACTAACGAAGAATTTCATGGGTTTGGAAACTTGCAGTTCACTGATGTGACATACAAGGTGATTCTTAAGGGAATTGCTTCCACAGAAGAGAAGCAAATACTTCATGGAATCACAGGCTCAGTTAATCCAGGGGAAGTTTTGGCATTGATGGGACCTTCAGGAAGTGGAAAGACTACTCTTCTAAATCTGCTCGGTGGCAGGCTAAAGCAGCCTGGACCAGGCGGTTCAGTAACCTACAATGACCAGCCTTACTCAAAGACTCTTAAAAGCAGGTAAGTTTTGACCTACAGTCAATGCAAAATTTTCAGTAAAAGCCAAAACCCACTGATTTTGCTTCAATATCAGATTATAAAATCAAAGAAGCTGTGCTACATGAAATAAAGCTAGAGAAGCTCCAAGGCGGATTTTGAGGGCCTGGCAGGCTTTAATTGCAGAAATAATCCAAGAACTACATAGAATTTGATTGCCATATACTAATTTTGCAGGATAGGGTTTGTGACTCAAGATGATGTACTGTTTCCACACCTAACAGTGAAAGAAACACTGAAATATGCAGCATACCTTCGTTTGCCAAAATCCTTGACGAGGGAGCAAAAGGAGAAACGAGCCTCAGACGTCATCTATGAGCTGGGCTTAGAAAGGTAAGTTGTCTGATAACACTGTTATGATTTGAAGAAATCATATGCAGTTCATAAAACATCAATGTACACAGGTGTCAGGACACAATGATTGGTGGCTCCTTTGTACGTGGAGTTTCAGGCGGGGAAAGGAAGAGAGTGTGTATTGGCAATGAAATTATAATAAACCCTTCTCTTCTTTTCTTGGATGAACCTACTTCCGGTTTGGACTCCACTACTGCTTTGAGAATCATTCAAATGTTGCAAGACATAGCTGAGGTATGAGAAACTGGGATTCCCATATTAAGGGTGCATTTGAATTACCAAAGACAGTGCGTTATTTTGCATTATAATACATTAAATTGCATTAAAATTTATAATTTACTGCAAGACAATGCATTATTTTGGTAATCCAAATGCACTCTACATATTGATTGGAAAGCTCGAGTGTTGAGACTTACAACTCTTGTTGGTTTTGGTTTGTGGAAGGCTGGAAAGACGGTGATAACAACAATCCACCAGCCGTCTAGCAGGCTTTTCCACAGGTTTGACAAGTTGATCCTTTTAGGAAAAGGGAGTCTTCTTTACTTTGGAAAGGCCTCAGAAGCAATGGTCTATTTCTCATCTGTGGGTTGTTCTCCCTTGATTGCAATGAATCCAGCAGAGTTCCTCTTAGACCTTGCAAATGGCAACTTGAATGATCTTACTGTGCCACCAGAATTAGAGGATAAAGTACAAATGGGTAACTCTGAAACTGAGACAAATAATGGCAAGCCATCCCCTGCAGTTATCCACGATGTAAGTTTCTTGACCTCTAAAACACATGAAATAAGGGAACTAAGGGTGTTCAGATTACCCAAGATAATACAGAATCTTGTATTATATCTTAAGGCAACATAATGCATTATCTTGGGTAATCCAAATGCACCCTAAGTCCTCTAGTAAAGATTCTCTTTGCAACCAAGTATTACATTGTTGGTAGATAACGTGTAATTATATATTTAAGATTTTGAAACTAAAATTTAACTCTCTGGATTGGAAGCAGTACCTTGTAGAGGCCTATGAATCACGGGTTGCAGAGCAGGAGAAGAGAAAACTTAAGCTTCCCATTCCAATTGACGAAGAGATGAAAACAAAACTATCTTCTCCAAAGAGAGAATGGGGAGCAAGCTGGTGTGAGCAATATACCATTTTGTTCAAGAGAGGGATCAAAGAACGTCGACATGACTATTTTAGCTGGTTAAGGATAACTCAAGTTTTGGTTACTGCAATCATATTGGGGTTACTTTGGTGGCAATCAAATACCAGTACTCGCATGGCGCTGCAAGATCAGGTAACTCTCTCATCAAAATTTGTATCGCCAATGTGAATTATTAAACCTGAAAATTTATTTGACAACGTATAATGAAAACTCACATCTGTGAATTGAATTGCATGACATGTGACCCATCAAAATAGCATCAGATGATCTGACTCTAGTGCAATATTTTTCTGATATTAATATTCAATCTCCACTTATGTACCTCAATTGCAGGCAGGTTTGCTGTTCTTCATTTCTGTCTTTTGGGGCTTCTTTCCAGTCTTCACAGCTATCTTTACATTTCCTCAAGAAAGGGCTATGCTTAAGAAGGAAAGATCAGCTGACATGTACAGGCTAAGTGCATATTTTCTTGCAAGGACGACAAGTGATCTTCCACTTGATCTCTTACTACCAGTACTTTTCCTTCTCGTCGTCTATTTCATGGCAGGCCTCAGACTGAGTGCTGCAACATTTTTCTACACAATGCTCACGGTTTTTCTTTGCATTGTGGCAGCACAGGTAATGTTTACGGCTATATCTAACAAAATTTCACAAACAACTTGTTATATTATTGCTAAAGAACTCTGAATCATTTTGACAGGGTCTTGGATTAGCAATTGGGGCTTCTCTAATGGACTTAAAGAGGGCAACAACTCTAGCATCAGTAACTGTGATGGCTTTTATGTTGGCTGGTGGCTACTTTGTAAGGGTAAGTTGACTATTATTCTTGAACAACCATATGAGGATATAACTTATCTATAAGCAAAAGCAGGATGAATTATGAAGTATGCCAAATATTAGCACAATTTCAGAATA
This sequence comes from Fallopia convolvulus, assembly GCA_964016875.1. Lineage (NCBI taxonomy): Eukaryota > Viridiplantae > Streptophyta > Magnoliopsida > Caryophyllales > Polygonaceae > Fallopia > Fallopia convolvulus. The sequence continues at coordinate 34,110,625 of OZ024733.1, forward strand.
TATAGAAAATAACACAAAGATAAAGAACTTATAAACGGTTGTGCTCATTAATACATACTTGATAAAAGAATTCATAACTTGAATATCTGTCATGGTGCAGAGTGTTCCAGTATTCATATGTTGGCTGCGTTATCTCTCCTTCAACTATCATACCTACAGACTTCTACTCAAAATACAGTATGAAGACATTACACCAGCTATAAATGGGGTGAGGTTTGACAGTGGACTGACAGAGGTTGGTGCATTGGTAGCGATGGTCTTTGGCTACCGTTTACTGGCATACATGTTTCTGAGAAGAATGAAGCTACATGGATAAACTTAACTTCCAGGACATATGCTGAAATCACCAGATATCATTTTCCCAGAGTATGACGTCGCGGATGATCAACGTAATTAGAGCAGAAATAGAGAAATTCTAAGAAGGGTTTCTCTTTTGCAAGGAGACCAGAAAACAGCTAACAAGCAATATAAAATGATTGTGCACCCTAAGGTTGTTAATCTCATTCATGTAGGATCCTGAGATATTTTTTTCATCAATCTCAGGATATTATATTCAGTGTATGCCCACAGATGTCATAAACAATATCCTAAAGAATTCAGGTAGGCCTGAAGCACTGAACCAAGGATGTCAATTCAAATGGGGTTTCTTTTTTCCACAAGAACTTAGTAAGAAAGCTGTACACATTTCCAGAACAAGGAGACTAAGCCGTTTAGATGGATTATTCATTTGATATCCTAATGCTCGCTAAACAAAATGCGCATATACAGGCCAAGAAGCTTAGCAAGAAAGTTGTACACGTCTCTGGAACAATATCTTTCAGTCCATTGAGGCTCATTCTTCTCATTGAGGTTTCCTTCAGTTTATAAATATTTGCAGTTTGCTTCTGTACAATAGGAAATCACAATCAGCAATTGACTGCACAATATCAGTATCTGATAGATACCACTCAAACAAGAATCTCGTTTGAGGAATCACCAAAGAGGAATTTAGCAGGAAACTCTCCTACTGACTCTTTCTATTCATTCATAAAAAAACACCTTCCTTACAAAGACTCCAACTAAGCTTTAAATAGACGTTTGACTAGAATAAACAACCCACTAATCCACTTACAAGTGATTTCTCCTAATGGACTTAGTGGTCTGCTGACTTAGGACTAGAAAATAGGAAACCAGCTTTGACTAACTATTCTAAGCTAAAAATCAGGGAACTAACTAGCAGAAATAAAACAAATACTGATAATTAAATAAATTAATAAACTAAAATAAGGATTTGAACTAGGTTGACTTGGAATCCTATCATTGCATCCTCCCCGAAAATTCGACTAGTCCTCAAGCCGATACTTAGGGCACTTGTTTTCTCCTATGTGACAGAACCCATGTAGCTCATCCATGGTTCACCCATGCCTTGACTTGTCGTGGACCTTTCTAGCTCTTCTTTGCCATGGCCTAAGATGAAAATGGAAGTTCGGTTTTGTGGTTTGAGGCTGGTGGAGAAACAGGTGCTGGGGGGTTGGAAAACAGAGGGCTGGACTTGGGAATTTTGGTTGTTTCTGGGATTTCTTTTTGGTCAAATTTGGCTTCAACCTCCATGGATCTTGACTTGGTACTCCCATGCACTTCCTTGGGGATCACTTGAAACAGCACATCATCATGAACAAGGTCCTTAGTGTTGTTAACCTCTTCTAGGTGGACTAAACTTTGTCCATGAATTTGCTCCATAGTTGTTTCCTGGCAACTGATGTTGATGGGCTGTCCACCATTGTAATGAACCTCGAGCTTTGAAATTTTAGCGGTTAAAAAGGGCAAAAGCTTATCCAAACAAGCAATGATTGAAGCCAATTGGGATTTAATGTCGGGATCAAAGGCTATGGGTGATAGTGGTGGTGGATTGGAAGCGGAATAGTGTGTCGTTGCCATTCGGATCGAACTTGGCTCTGATACCAAATGATAGATACCACTCAAACAAGAATCTCATTTGAGGAAACCACTCTAGGTAAGAATCTCACCAAAGAGGAATTCAGCAGGAAACTCTCCTACCGACTCTTTCTATTTATTCATAAAAACACACCTTCCTTACAAAGACTCCAACTAAGCTTTAAATAGACGTTTGACTAGAATAAACAACCCACTAATCCACTTACAAGTGATTTCTCCTAATGGACTTAGTGGTCTGCTGACTTAGGACTAGAAAATAGGAAACCAACTTTGACTAACTATTCTAAGCTAAAAATCAGGGAACTAACTAGCAGAAATAAAACAAATACTGATAATTAAATAAATTAATAAACTAAAATAACAATTGGAACTAGGTTGACTTGGAATCCTATCAGTATCTCTAAACACTGAACATATTTAACATTCCTTCCCAATAGAAAAACCATATTTTGAGCAACTAGCAGTTTAGTAAAAGAAAATATGGCAAGCCTTCAGATATTAATAATCAGATTATGCAAAGTCTAATCAGCTTGTAAGTTCTTTTCACGTTGATCTAAATAATCAATTTCACCATGAGCTTTGTCAATCATTAATTTTCCACCAAAGCAAGACGTTTCATTCTAGTTGAACAACTGTTCAGGCCAACGTCCTCAAGCAACCAAGTAGGCGAAGAAGAGCTGCATCCAGTATGGGAGATGATTTCTCAATGCCTAAACCAATAAGGCAAACAAAAGTAAAATCTGAGTTGAGAAAGACAATCTGGAGAATAACAACATAGATATGAATAGTGTGTTTAAAGCATGAAATTAAAATGTCCAAAACCCACTTTTTTGCAAAGAAAAACTTGCAAAGCCCAAATGTTTAGGAAGAAAAGGTGGGAGAGAATGTATAAGACTATAAGGAACTTCACAAGTTGATAACAATATAAATCCCCAAATGAATTTCTAATAAAATATAAAAAAGGTCACAGAATTGAATCCAAGATAACAACTACTCACCAATATCAGCAGCTACTCTATGTGCACACATAATTCCTGAAAATGCCACAGATATAACTCCTTGTCCTGGGAAACAGCTATCCCCTACACAGTAGAGGCCATTTATTGCCTGCAAATTGCATCATAAACAAAAATATTACATCAAGTTAGATAAATATAAAATTTAGGATAAGCGCAAATGGATGATTGATTGTTTATTTCAGCCTACAGTTGTATTAAATGGCATTCCCAACAAGCCTTTCGGAATTTTGCGTGGCATTGGTCCATAGGTACCATCATCACGAGCCAGGTACCGCCTGTGTGTTTTAGGACTGCCTACCTACAGTTACAAAAGATACAGGGGAAACCAATTCATATTTTTAATGCAGAAAACTACACTCAAGGACAAAAGAACACTGACAGATCTTGTGGCCAGCGTAATATGGATGAAGCGTTAATATGATGTGATTATGCTGTAGCAATGGGATATATTTGGAGTCTTCAATATTTGATGTACTCAATTATCCTCATTGCAACCATGGACAAAAAGAGGGATAAATCTACTTTTCTGCAGTTCAAAGATCTTAAGTGTAAAAGAATTAGAGACCTGATAAAACCATGTCACAAAAACTCTCTAGACTAGTTTTAATGTGCATAGTCACACTTGATTAGAATATTTTAATGAAAACATTTATATAAAAATTCTATTAATAAGAAGATATTCATAATAATCTTGGTTTCATCCCAGATGCACATAGCATGTGAGAATTACTTGAGACTCAAGTATACCTCTTTAAACACAATCGAGTCTTTGAGCCCGGGAAACAACTTCTTCTCCAATCTGCTTATGATTTCATCTGCCACAATCTCCTTTTTAATCTCATAGTCTTTAGGTGAGAGGCCCTGCTTATAGAAAGGAGCCTAATTAACAATCCTAAATTCCTCAAACAAACATAATATTTGTCTCTAAAATTGAAGTTGACATTTAGACAATAAACAAGTGAGAAGGGCACAAATTAGTTCTATCTAGCAGGTAATGAAGTTACCTTCCAGCCATCTATTGACGCTGTTGTGAATATGTGAAGAATATGACGTCCCTCTGGAGCTAAAGATGAATCAAGCACAGTTGGAATGCTCAAAAATATACCTCCATATTCCTTCTCTAAGTTTGCCCAATTGGTCTATACAAATGTGAAGTAGATGCTTGTAATAGCTATTAAAAAAAATTCTAATAATTAAGAAAGGGTGCAGCAAACATTCAGCGTCTCAAAGCACCTCCAGGACAAAATGGTGGCAATCTGTATCAGATGGCAAAACCTCTGCTTTAACCCCCATGTGGATAGAAAAAAAAGATGGAGCCTTAACATAGAGTTTCTGAAAATTCTTCTCTTCGTTAGGAAGTTCTTCAGGCTTCAAAAGCTTTCCTATGTATTTCCAATTCATATACGATCAATAAAAAGACTGGAAACCAAAACCAACATTCATGGAAGAGTTGTTAAAACAAAAATGTAAACCAAATTAAAGTTACCAAAAGTATCCCATCTTGTAGCATTTGATATTATAGTCTTGGCATAGAACACCCTTCCATCAGAAAGTCTTACTCCAACCTGCAGAAACAGTAATATGGACTATTTATTCTAACTATGAAGTACAAAGTAATAATCTGTGCAAATTATTAACTCAACTTACAGCTTTTCCATCCTCTATGATGATATTAGTAACATTCGACTTGTAAAGTATCTCACTCCCATTTTCAACAAGACCTTGTGCCAAGGAATTTGCAATGCCACCAACACCACCAACAGGGTAGTTGATTCCTCCAAAATGCCTATCACATAAAACCTAGTGCATCCAAAAAATGAAAGAACAAATGAAAAATAACAGAAAATACAAAAGTAAGATCAATTAAAAATGAAGTGGCTTACCATGGCTGCATTTATCATGGGAGTTCTTAGAGCATTAACAGTGCTCACAATGAAACACTGCCAATAAACATTAACTGTAATTCTTAGAAAAGGAAAATCAATAGATACTTGAATAGAAGAATGGAGGAAAATTCAAAGTATAAATTGGAATGATTGAGTACACCTCAGTATCAATAAAAGACAGCAATTCAGGGTCTTTTATGAATTTTCGAGCAATGTCTCCAGCATTTTGGGGCAGATAATATGCTGCAGAGGATAGCGTTATTATGTCAGAAAGCATTTGGAGGATATTTTTGGCCCTTTATTGGCACAAGGACTCTGAATCAAGTTTGAGCTGCACAAAGAAAATATTCAAAAAAATTACTAGTGAGAGAACCCAATCGCCTTTTTTTGGGGATTGAGGTATAAAAGAACCCAAATCAATAAAGCGTTATTTTGCATCAAGGTTGGCTTAGCTGAACCCAAAAGGTATTTATTACCTAGTGTTAAGCATTCAAGTGGCTTTTGAAAGAACTGCCCAAAAAGGTAAAGTGGCTCCTCAAGTGACTTCAGCTTTAATGAATTCAAGGCATTGAAAATCTACATATGATTGCAAATATTAGCAGATCGGAGCAAGATGCTAAACAAGAAAAGGATCATTAAAAACTTAGTCGAATATACCTTCCAACATTCACCATAAAATTTGAGAATCCCATCCCTCTCATGTGGAAACCTAGTAGTAAGCTCTCCGACAAATTGATCGTATTCTCTATGTACCCGAACGGAGAGATCGTTAGGTAGATGGAAGTGGACAGTAGTTGGATCTGGAAGCACTTGCAACTTGCACCCAACTGCAGCCAATGCTTGGGTTATCAAATTTAGATTACCCTGTTCCAGATATAGAGAATTATCAAAAAGCAACACAAGAACTAAGAACGACATGATAAAACAATTACTAACTTGCATCTATAGCCATGAACACTAAATAGCCAAAATAAATATACCTGCAAAAAGTTGTTTAAGGCTCAAAATAAACATTAATTTACATACTAGAATCTGATAGTGATAGATCATGTGAAGCAATTCAGAACCAATACCAGCAATTGTTTTTGCCTCAAAAGAAATATAGCATATCATTGGCTAGGCTGCATAGCATCTCATGTCTTGAACTTGCATTGTTTATAAGTCAATGGATCGTCCCTTCTAATAAATCACCATTTTCACGTTGATGCTATAGATACAAGGCAAAAGAGATGATGAAGCAAACCCAGGTAGTATTCTTTGATTAGTATTTGTATATGAAGAACATTACAATGTAATGTACAAGACAGATGACTGATGAAAACTTGAAGCACTAGTTTAAATTTAAAATGAAGTCGGGCCTAGGTTGCAGGTTTGAAGTGAACCCAGAGGTACTTTAACTATAAGCCAAACTTCCTGTAAAACTATGGATCTAAAATTCCGCAAGAGATACCTTACTGTCCTCCGCACTTCTCTACAATATGAATTTGTTCGTAAGTTCAAACATAGTTATATCTCTTATTTGGCAATTTGCACTATAACATTAATTGGTTCCTCAACTACTCAAATTGCCGACTAATATACTGAAATTCAATTCAAGCACAGCAGAAGATAACAAGAACAAAAGAATAGATGTTGATCATATGGCTAACCTTGTCACTGAAGCCAAACATAACCGAAGCTCCGACATCAAAAGTATACCCATCCCTCTGGTAAAATGCAGAGCTCCCACCAGGAATCACATACTTCTCCAGCACTAAAACCCCAGCCCCCTTCACCGCTAGCTGCGTTGCTGCTACCAAACCCCCAATTCCAGACCCAATCACAATGGCATCGTAGCTTCCCCTGCTTACAGCTCCAGCCCCAGCCTCCTCAGTCTCCACTGGCCTATCTACACTCACAGCTCTCCTCGATTCCACGGCAGATCGCCGTTTCCTCTTACTCCACTCTGAAACCCTAAATTCCACGCCACCAAGCCTCCGCGGGATAGGAAAGCAATTAGCACACCGAAATCCAAGTTCTCTCGCGATGGAGAAAGAACTTAAAGGTTCGGTGACTCTAGTCTGAGGAAGAACCTGTGAATTAAATAACCCTAATAACATCTCCGGATGTATAGGAGACTAGGAGTGCAGTCTCCGGCGAAGATTTCGGATTTCGCAAACCTAAACGATCTTGTAGCCAAAAATACAATGGTTTGGCACCGTTGTAGCGTTTCAAACAATCCACACGGAAATTGAACGGTGTTGCATAAGAGTGTAGAGAGTGAAGGTGGAGCTGAAAATGGCGGTGGAGGGAATTTATCGTTGGATGAGTCATGAGAGCACCTCCATCAACGGTCCCTCACACTGTCCGTCTGTCCCTCATGCAATAAAAAAAAGAAGTAAAAAGACAAATGTGAATTTGGTGAGGCTGAAACGTCCCTATTGAGAGGGACTTTGAGGGACTCCACGGACCCTTATTGAAACGTCCTAACCAATTGAACAATCTCATGTAAGTGGTAGTTTTTTTTTTTTTTTGAAATACAGGTTTCCGCATCTTGCGATCCGACTATTCCTGCACCTCTTCGGACCCTGCCCTGGACCTAGAGGAGGAGGTAAATCGCGGGTGAGAGAGCGGCGAACCTCTGACTCAGAGGCGGCGCACACAGGGGGAGCTATCTTACCATAGCAGTGAAACTCTCACATTTGCAAATGGCAAGGCTCGAACTCCTGATGTGGTGCACCCTGAGACGCTTCTAAACCACTACACCAGATGCCCGGGGGCCATGTAAGTGGTAGTTGTAATGCAACTCCAACACAACATTTAGAAGATATTGAGGAGGTTCAATTATTTTTTAAAAAATGACTTTTAATAATACCAAGTATTCACTTCGAACCAATAATAATACGAACTTTAAAAATCACCAACAGTAGTACGAACTATTACGATACTAACCCAAAATAATACGAGATCATTTTCCGATAGTTTTTTTCGGCGAAAATGATGACATGGCAAACGAAAATCCTACATGAAAAATTTAAATTTTACACCTAATGCCATATCACCTCTTAATGCCATGTCATAATAAGTAAAAAAAAGTGTAAAATCCAATCTGCAGAGAATGATTAAAATCAGCAGATCAAACTCATATAAAAAATAATAATTAAACTCAAAAAAAAAAATTAAACTCACGATACAACTCAATCGCTCATTTCACTTTCTTGTTTATTACATGAATTTTTGTTATGCCTTATGCCGGTTTAGGCCTTCTTCGTCCTTAACCCTAATTTCTAATTTCAGATTTAATTTGTAAAATTCATATACGATTTTCACTTCATTTCAATTAGGACTTCCAATTAGAATCTAGACATTAGGACTTTCAATTCATGTGATTTGACTTCCTTCCCAAATTCAGATCTAAATATTAAAAATTAGGGTTTTAATTTCACAAATTTCCTCCACAAATTACAGATCTAGAAACCAGGGTTTCACATATTTCAGGTGACGGCATTAACGGCGACGAAAGCCGTTGGCGGCGGTGAGGACGACAGAGGTCAGAGAGATCGGAGAGAGGGAGGGAACGAAAGAGATCGAAAGGAGGGAGGGAGGGTGTATGACATGCGGTGGCGGGGATGGTGGAGGCAGATGGTGGTGAACAGGGGCGGCCCATGGCAGGTGCAAGCTGTGCACCTGCACAGGGCCCCAAAAATTGAAGGGCCCAAAAGTTTTTTAAAGCCCATGTATAATAAAAAGAATAATGGTCTAGTAAAATAAGAAAAAAGCTAATACGGAGTAAAAATTTGTCTGGGAACTCCAAATACAGATCACGTTTCTATTCATCCCTAAATTCTTCGCTCTTCTCAAAACCCCCAATTCCCAATTGAAGAGATGAATTACCGATTGAAAGTTATTGGTCAACTCTATGAAATTCTTTATGATTACCTACTACTCCTACTAGCATTCAATTATGGTGTTAAATCCCTTCTATTATATTCTTTGCAAGATCTCTTTTCAATTTTACATTGTTGGAGATTATTCATCTTCTTCTCTTTCTCTCAATCTCTGGATGGTTCAATTTCTTCTCTTTTGGGCCCTTTAATTTTGAAGAAGTGGAGAAAGGTATGTATATATTTTTAATCTTTTTTCCTTTGTCTGTTTTTCTTCCCCCTTTGTAAGTTTCTTAATTTAATTTTGGATCTAATAATTTTGCAGATTAAAATTTGAAGGTTTGGAGATTTGGTGATTTACACACCCTCTTCCCCAATTATACGTATTTTTTTTATTTTTAATTTCTAAAGTATGTACATAATTTGATAATAAAAAATGGTGTAGATTTGGAGATGAGATTGAACAAATTTTTAGGGTTTAGATTTGGAGCATGTACGTAATTTACCACACCCTCAATCCTTTTTAATTTTTTTATTTGCACCATATATTGCAGATTTAGAGATTTGGTTACACCTCACAATACAACTCAGATTTTCAACCCTTATTAGTTTTAGAGCAGGGCCCTAAAATGTGATTGGCCGCCACTAGTGGTGAAACATAGGCGGTGGTGGGGATAGTAGAGGCTGACGGTGGTGAGGCAGTGATAGAGATGACAAAAGAGAAGATAGAGAAGGGGCGGTGGTGAGGACGACAGAGGTAGACAGTGTCGAGGATGATGGACGGTGACGGACGGTGGCCGGTGGTGGTGAGGTTGACTGGAACGAAGAAGATGAACTATCATCGTAATGTTTCAACCTGCAAGAATATCATCTTTTTAATTTAGGGGTTTTAGTTTTTTTTTTTCGTTTTGTGATAAATATGATGTGGAATATTAATATGAAGTGTCATTAAGAAAGAAAGAAAAAGAAGAGGTGTAAATGATCAAATGCCACGTGTGTTTTCCATCTGCCAAGTCATCACTTTTTACCCAAAAAACTATCGAAAAAGATCTCGTATTGTTTTGAGTTAATATTGTAATAGTTCGTATTATTGTTGATGATTTTTAAAGTTCGTATTATTATTGGTTTAAAGTGGATACTTGATATTATTAAAAGTCATTTTTCCATTATTTTTTATTAGTAATTAGTTTATATTATCTTAAATTCAAATTATTTAAGTAAATATAATTTATTATTAATTTATTTGATTAACTAACTTTGTAAATAATATTGAATGATATAAAATATATATATTAAAATAGGAGAGAGGAAGTGAAAGGGGATACTCTTTGTTGTGGAGTGAAATAGAGAAAGAGAAAGAGAAGGAGGAAAAGAAAAGTGAAAAATGATGCGGATGATAGAGAAAATAAGTTGTCAAAAGGAGAGAAGGAGAGAGAAAAATGAGAAAGGATTGTACATCCTCTTGGTTGCACATGCTCTTACACCCAATTTCATTCCTCTATTTTCAAATTTCATTTTAATTTTTATTGTCCCACTTAAAATCAAATATCTCACCGATGGAGGTGCAATGACTAGGAAGGAAGAAGAGTTTCTGAAGCGGGTGATGGTGAAAAGCCGCGGTTGGGAAACTTGGGCTAAGTAACCGTTGGATAAGACTTTTTCTTACCTTGTAATTAGTTATATCCGATTATGTTTCGGATTTTAAAATTATTTTTAAACAGATTATAAATAGGAACCCGAAATTCGAAATAAATAAAATCCGATAGACTTGAAACCTATTGGGTTAAAACCCGAAATCCATTGGGTTGAAACTTGAAACTTATTGGATTGACAAATTTAGTATATTAATCAAAATTTTAAATTTTATTTTGAAACTTATAATATATTTTATTATTAAAATACATAAAAATCTATATCTATATACTCTTACTAAACTCGAATCTTTCTATCCTATTTGTCACCCATCTAACTATGTCACATAAGCATCTTAATTTTTAAATTTACTTCTTTACCCTTTCTTCTTTTTAATATTTACAATCCCTAAAAATATATAATATAATAATAATAATATTGCTATTAATATACAATGATCTACTACTTTCTTTTATGGACAATTTAAATATTATATAATTGTACACATCATCTTTAATATGTATCGTTATTTTTTTTAATAGCAAGTATGAAACTATCCATACATAATATCTCTAATTTTTTTTTTTGATTAGGTAAGAATTAGGAAGCACTCCTTCACGGAGGTCGTCCTAGAGCATCCTTTCGGATGAGAACAAAAAGCTCTGGATGAGTCTTGATTAACTCGACGGGGAGACTATGACCCAATTTAGCAATTTTATCGGCCACAACATTACACTCCCTAGGAATATGATTAATTAGAATATCATGGCCCCCCAGACAAGGAGACAAGGATATCGGAGATTATAATCTCAATCTCCCAAGGGCATTTAATTATCCCTTTAACCGCATTAATGACCTGGAGGTTATCTCCTTCAATTTCAACCATTCTTAGATTTCTGTTTTTTACTTCCCGGATAGCCTCTCGAAAGGCCAAAGCTTCAGCTTTTAAGGCAGAGATCTTGCCGAAGTTACACGTTCTTAGATCAATTATCTGGCCTAGGTGATTTCTAATTACGATCGCTCATGTTGCTTGGTTGTTGGGAAGCCTAGATGCATCAAAGTTGATTTTTACTTGGTCTGCTTTAGGCTTTTTCCATGTCCTATTCATTACTCTTCTTTTGTTCGTTTTACGAGGTTGGTCCGCTCTCGTAATTTCCTCGTCCTTCGACCACTATTTTTCCCTTTCCCAGTTTTTAATTTGGTTTCGGATATAGTTTGTCAGGTCAGGAATGTCATCACACTGATCTTGTTGAAAAGTTAATTTATTTCGTTGGTGCCAAACACTCAACCAAATAACTGCTAACTCTGTGAACTCTTTTTTCCCTAGTAGTTGTTTAATTTCATTAAGAATTACTCTAGGTGTCTTGTTATCAGAATCGACCCCTCTAATCACGCGAGCATTATGTGGGCTTACTTTGTTTGTTATATGTATCATGTACGGGCATTTAGTAAGTATGTGGTTCGTGTCTTCGATGGTACAGTCACATAGTATACATCCTCCTGGTGTAACAACCTGTTTTTCGCGAAATCGTGCTTTCGTGGGGAGACCATTGTTATCAATTTTCCATAAGAAATTTTTAACTTTCGGGTATATGTCCATTTTCCATATCCAGTTATTTAGGCTTGGAGTTTGTCCTTCTATCTTAGTAATTAACTCAATTGCCGAAGCAGTAGAAAACCACCCATTTTTACTCGGTGCCCAATAGAGTCGGTCTTGTATGTAGTTGTCCGGGATCGTAACTGTTTGAATTTTGTCAACTATCTCATCCGGTAGAACTTGTCTTAGTTGTTCTACCTTCCAAGTCTTTTCATTTGATATCCAATCTATAACTTTCGACGCTTTATCAATAGTTGTAGGATCTTTGGCATGGGGGTGTAAGGGTCCTTATAATATCTCTAATATATAATGACCTACTACTTTTTTTATAGACAAAAAATAAGTTGTAGTGGTAAATTTTTCTACATACTTAGTTTGTGCTTTATAATTGTACTAGGTAGATACTCCCTCCTATCTAGAGACATTTTGATATATTGCACCCAAATTAAGAAAATTCCAACAATCCTAAAAAATTACCCACTAATTAATGCATGCCTAAATATTAGGGTAAGAGTCATCTCTTTTTTTAACTCTCTCATCCTTTTTAGCTCTCTTTCTTCCAATGTATTAACTACCTTTAGTATCTTGACCAATAAATGAAAAGAAATTGAAAAGGAATGATTTAGTTTTAATAAAAAGGAGTTGAGAGTGATGAATATAATTTAGAGAATGTAAAACGTCAAATATTTGTGATCGAGTAAAAGGGTCTAAAACGCCATATATTTATGATAGGAAGGATTATTATTTAATTAAAAATTGATTTTAATAATCATAAAAAACGATATTTTAGATGCGTTGGTCAATCTGGTCGGATTGAAAACCCACAACAACCCGACTTAAACCGAACCCGAACAAACCCGACTCGGTTGGCAGATCTACTCACATAAGGTAATTATTTTATTTTTAGAATTAAATTAAAAACTTAAAAACAACCATGACTTATTTATAAGTATTGTTAGAATATGATATTCATGAGTAGGGTTCTGGTGAGGAGGGGGCTTATGCTGAAAAATGAGGAGTAAAGTGGGTCGTTGGATTAAGCAAATTAAGGGTCCAGATTAGAAGTTGGGCATTAATGGAAAAAAGGAAGGATTATGGAACGATGGCAAACTTGTAAATAACTCAAAAAGCATGCGTGTCTTATAACCTAAAAAATACATACCCTCTCCTCCTCTCTGAAACACGACGATCCATCTCCCTCTCCATAGTCCTCTCTTCTAACATCTCTTCTTCAATCTCTCAAATCTAAAATCATCTTCTTCGAACACGATCAATCTCAAAATTTTGCATTGAAGCCTTTACGAGCATCGTAGATCCATAATTCTGAGCACAATGCCGCCGAAAATTACAAGAAAGAGGTAAAAGGATGACATTGAAACCCTAGATTTTATTTTGTTCGTGTGTGGAACTTTATTTGTGTTTATGTGTTTAGAGACTATTAGTTCTCTTCTCTTCTCCGTTACGATTTCTATTAGTTTGAATTATGGTTTGGAAGTTGCCTGGTTTGTGATATGCTATGTGAATGGCTTACATGTGATTTTTATTGTGATTTGTTATTTTGGTTTAGTTGAGAATATAAGAACGAATAAGAAAGTAAGTCAAACTTTTTGCTTTGCTAGTGATGAAACCTGAAATAAACCGACGCTAAAGACAAGTAACGGGATTTTATATTTGACGAGACAAACACTTGCTTTTATTAATGATTTTCAAACGAGGTTACAACAACGGGATTATACCCAAGATCTTCTTTACAAGGTTCGAGGTCTCTGCCTAACGAGATTCGAGACCTCTTTGTTAGAAAAGCTGGAGGCATTGATTTTGATGGATCCAAACGTCTACCACGTGAACGACCTCGAATCTTTAAACAGAGTCGCCAATGTCAGTCAGGTCGTCGACGTGTGTTGAAGGCAAATCTCGGAGATCTTGAAGACGCGTGAGATCTTTGGAGTTTGGATAGTATAATCTTGTTTTAGGAAAGATCTCATGAGGATTATATTGTTAGCCGACTATTGCCTTTGCCCTAAGCCGTTCTTATTATAATCCTTTTATACGCTTAGGATGATTTTGTAAAGATAATAGAAATAATATCTTGCCATAACCGAATTGGAAGATATTATTCTCTTTTTTTTTGAATGAGAGGTAATTCATTCAGTAAGAAAAGTTTTACAAAAGAATAGCTTGGGCATTCCTAGGATTTACATTGCTTTCAATGACTCCTAGTCTCACAAGCCACTTACATGCTTCACGATTCGGTTTTCTCCAATTTGCCTTCAAGCAGTCCTTCACGTGCACTATAATTTGGGTTGCACACGATTCAGGGCTGATTCTCAAGTGTTGATAGATCAACGTGTTCCGTGCTCTCCAAATGTGGTATACCATTTCAACTAGACATGCACTCCAGGTATTGAACAAGATGCCTCTTTTCCGGTTGACTCTTTGAAGCCAATGAATCCACTGAGCTATGTTCTCTTTGCCTCTTGAAATTTGAGCCCATTGCATAACAGTGGATTGAACCTCCTTGCTGAACGTACAACTGAACCAGAGATGGTCCACAGTCTCGTGTGCCGATTCACATAAGGAGCATGTGTCGGATTCGATTTTTCCCCAACTTTTGAGTTTGTTTCTGGTGACCAAGTCATTGTGAATTGCCTTCCAAAGAATGAAAGAAGTTCTAATAGTGCTGACCTTATTCCATACCATCTGCTCCCAGCCAACAAGAGGATGGGTCGGCCGAAGGAGATCATAGATAACATTGGGGTTGTATTTCCCGCTAGTTTTTTCCCACACTAATTGGAGCTCAGCCGCGTTCAGATGGTGCAGCAGCTCGTCTCGCACATTCAAGATCATTTTCCAAGTGTGGCTATCATTGGCCGAGTGAGGGGCTTCCCACAGATTACGCCCCCTGAGTCGGTAACTATACACCCAAGACTTCCATATTGAATTTGATTGTTGGTTCACATCAAAGAGGAGTTGACCGATAGCAGATTTGTTCCACGAGAGAACCTCTTTTAGCCCGAGACCGCCCTCAGCCCATGGCCTGCACACAATATTCCAAGCGATCGAAGTCTTTCTAGACGATTGGTGTCCCGCCCAAAGGTAGTTCCGGAGAATGCCCGTTACCCTTTTAAGGACAGCTTTGGGGAATAAAAAGACCTTTGCCCAGAAATTGATTATACCTTGAAGGACAGCACGAACTAACTCAAGGCGGCCAACGTACGAGAGAAAGCGGGCTATCCAAGATTGCACTCTAGACGTCATCTTCTCAATAATTGGGTCATAGTCACTGACCCGAGCTCTTTTGCTGCAAAGCGGGACTCCTAGATATTTGATGGGGAGTTCCCGATACCAATCTCAAGCAAATCACTGAGGAGAGGAACCATGTAATCGTCAAGCCCAGCAAGAAACATTTTTGATTTTTGGTTATTGATGCTAAGACCTGACATCGAGCAAAAGGCATCCAAAGTTGTTTTGAGGCCTTGTACAGAAGATATATCCCCTTTCGAGAAGAGAAACAGGTCGTCCGCGAAGGAGAGGTGCGTGAGCTTCAAGCGAGCACATTTGGGGTGGAATTTGAAGGAGCTGGGTTCGGCCTTTCGCTTGAGCATCCGAGACAGCACTTCCATGGTAACGGTGAAGAGGTAAGGGGCAAGGGGATCGCCTTGCCCGAGGCCTCGTTTCCCCCCGAAGTGGCCATGAAATTCTCCACCGATATTCACTGTAAAGGAGGTGGTAGTGATGCACTCTCGGATCCATCCAACAAAGGTGCTATGAAACCCAAGACCCTCCAGGGAGAGAAGAAAAAAGGACCAGTTAACAGTGTCATAAGCCTTCTTCAAATCAATCTTGATTGCGCATCTAGGGCTGATAACTTTCCTGTAGTACCCTTTGAGCAGTTCCTAGCAGACTGCAATCTTATGGATAATGGACCTTCCTTTTATGAAGGCGCCTTGAGTGTCACTAATTAAGATGGGGAGGATTGGTTGAAGTCTGAGGACCTAGAGCTTAGCAATAACTTTGTATAGAAAGTTGCAGCATGCAATGGGTCTAAAATCATGAATGGTAGATGGTTGCTGGACTTTGGGGATCAAGGAAATGGCAGTGTTGTTAATCTCTCTAAGAAGTTTACCATGTTGGAAGAAGTCAAGAACTGCATCAGTGATATCACCACCAATCCTGCCCAAAGCCCTCTTGAAGAACAACGCCCCATAACCGTCAGGCCCTGGAGCCCTTGAATCATTCATTGAGAACACCACTTTCGTCACCTCATCTCTGTTGAACGGCCTAATCATCTCATCCCTGGAAGAGTTATCAATCCTCGGGCCATAATGGAGGATGCTTGGATCAACCGGTGTCACCGACTTATCATCTCCAAACCAGGTTTGAAAGTGCTCTACAACATGCGCTCTGATTAGAGAGGGGTCAACAATGGACTCGCCATTGTCATTTGTGATGGAGGTGAGGGCGTTTTGCATTCTCCTGACCTTGAGAAGAGAGAGCTGTTCTGGTCGTTGAATCTGATCAAGTCAATTTTTGCCTGTTGTTCTGCCATAATTCTCCTCTTGCGAACTTCAGACTTGAGCTCAGTTTCCAACAATTTCTCATTTCTGGCTAGCAGCTCGTCACCCGGCCTAATTTGCATCTCATTTTGGACCAATTTCAACCTGGAAGTGAGGTCTAATATCTTGTCAGTGACTTGAGGGAGAGAGCCATCTTTTAGCTTCCGGAGGTCTTTTTTAACTAATTTCAGCTTTTGAACAACCTGGAACATTTTAACACCCCTGCGTTGGCTGCCCCACACACGATCCACTACCTCTTGAAAGGTAGGTTGGTCAGTCTAGGCGTTGTTGAATCTGAAGGGGAGGCATTTTCGGGGCGTATTACACTCGATTGTGAGGATGGCCGATGAGTGATCGGAGTATTCAGGCTCAGCAAAGTGGCCTTTGGAGTTCGGAAAGAGATTCACCCATTCCCCGTTGATAAGGATTCGATCCAGTTTGCACATAACTCGGCTATCATCATCACGTTTGTTGGACAAGGTGTATAAAGCTCCGGTGGCGGGAATATCAAGGAGGCCCGACTTGGAGAGGCAATCTCGAAGCTCAGAGGTGGGGTTGCTGGGCTGGCCGTTGGCATTAAATTTTCCTGAGGCGTCCTTAACTGCATTGAAGTCTCCCATAAGAGCCCACGCTGTTGTGGTATTTAATGCAGTAGATTCAATAAAATTCCAAACATCCAGCCGCTCAGAGGCATCATTGGAGGCATATATAAAGAGGCGTTGAAACTGTAGTTTAGCTTGGGAGAGGAGATCACACAATGTAAAACCTGTGTGGACTCAAAAAGTACAAACTCTACTTTCACTGTATCCTTCCAAAATAACCATATCCTGCCATTGTTGTTGTCAATACAAATAGTTATCCTATTCCACCCTCTAAGGACCAGTTTTGATATCTTAGCTATATTGCATTCTCGCACCCTGGTCTCCAAAATAGCAAAAAGATCTATGTGTTAATCTCTAGCAATTTTATTCACAAAAAAGTGCTTATCGGGGTCATTTAAGCCCCGCACATTCCAGCTGCATATGGAGACTTTATCCATGAGGGGGGGGGGCGTTTTTTCCGTCCGCACCGCTCTCAGCTGCACTCTCAGCAGCATTCTCAGCAGCACCCATATCCTGTTCAAGGGCAAGATATCTTGAGCTAGTTGGAGTATTGGGGCTCACAAACCTCTTGAGCACGTCCTTTCCCTTCTCCTTGAGCCCTTTTTTTATGATTTGCCACTCTTGTTTATCCCCCTTTTGTACAGTGGGTTGGACGTTGGTGTTAGCTGGCAACCTTGGTTCAGTAGCTTCAATTCTGCTTGGTTCGAGAGCCGGGGCTGCCATGGGGTCTTTTCTAACCCAAGTCGGTTTGAATCCTCTTGGCCTTCTTCTGTCCACTTTTCTGGGAACGCCGCAGTCCTTAGTCTCGTGGCCAAACACTCTGCATTTGTCACAAATAGTCGGGATCCACTCATAGTTTACCGCCTGATTGACAATCTCTCCATCTTCCCCTTTGAAGGTGATAGCTGTTCTCACGTTCTCCTTGGATGGGATCTCAACCAGCATCCGGGCAAAAGAAAGACGCTCTTGGTTCAAAGTGACTTTATCAAGCGTGATGGGGTTACCAATGGCAGTTCCTATCTTGTTAAAGAAGTCTTCCGACCAGAAACGCAGGTTGACCTAGACCGGTGTGGTTTCAAAGCATGAGGGGTTTAGTTTCATCCCCTTAGACCACCTTTTCAAGACAAGCGGCTTCACCCCGCCAATGAGCCACAACCCATCTTCAAGGATTTTCAGCAAGTCTTCTTCCTTTTTGAATTTGAAGAGGAAGACTCCAGAGTCCAACAACACAATTCTTGGGTGCTCAATATCCGTCCAACGAGCTGTAACAAAGTTAGACATGGCACAAAAGGTGATTTTTGCTCCTATGACCATTCCCACCAGACTGTTGTTCCATTCTTTCGTGCTTTCCACAATGTCTTTCCTAGTGAATTCGATGATTCCATCAGTGACACCTTCCACATGCTTCAGGCGGTGGCCTTGGATCTTGCTCCTGTTGCCCGCAAGGGCTTCTTTGAAGGTCAGCCCCTCACGGAGTGTCCCACCAGCGTCAGCCTTCGCACCAGTGATAGCAACTACCCCTGGGTTCTCCTCCTGAGATTTGTCCCCCTCGCCTATAGCGGAGGGCTTAGGGTTGCTCGATTCCGAGCATGAGGCGGGTGAGGGAATTAGGCCCGGTGCCGGGGTAGAAGTGTTGACCCCTTCTTCTAAAGAGCCCCCTTTGAGAAGGCGTTTGTTCACGAGTTTGATAGTTTCCGGCGAAACTACTGCCGGAGAGCTTGGATCCCCAATCTCCGAGAGGACCAAGACTTTGGCAGGCTTCCGGTTTTTCTTCCCCATCGGATCAGAGGCCACTTCCGCCCAGTGGAGGCCCGAACCCTAGAGTTGCTGCAAATCGCTCAAGTCGCTCTCTCAGTCGCTTTTTTAGGATTTTCCATGTAGTAATATTATTCTCTTTTATCTGACCTAGTTTGTGTGTATTTAAGTTAAGGCTTTAGGTTAGAATACTCATGAACTCATACTCCATATTTGTGTTAAGAAAGAAAAGAAAACGAGAGTTCGAGAGACGTAGGCTAGCTAGACGGGTTGAGGGTTGTAGTTACTCGGTTCACAACGAGTTCTAGAGTGCTTGGGAAGTAGGTCTAGATCCAGGGTGTTCATGTAAACAATCCAAAAGATCAATAAAGCAACCTACGACTTTTAATCCTTCCAAGCGAGAACTTGGAAGGGAGTGGTTTTCACACTTGGTTGATAGAGTTCATCAATCAAGTGTTTCCACTATAAAATATTGGTGTGTCAAGTAAGTCTTTCTTGTAGTTTATTTCCGCTGCAGTTACTTAAGAGGTTGACGACTTAGTTGAGGTCGACAACCTAGACGTACTAACGATCCTTCACTCTTAGTTACAACGAGATTACCGCCTATAAATAGCTAGCGAGATCTTTTTCTATTACAAGCTTTGAGAATTGCTATCTATTTTAGCGAGGCCGGGGTCTTAGTGACGATGTCGGGATTGTAGCTTTGCAAAGCGGCTTGCGGGATCTCTTGGGACTTTGAGGTTTCTTTGGGCGAGTTGAAGTCTTTTATTGATCTTCTCTTGATTGTAGCGTGGTTCTTACGAATGTTCCAACACGTCGATCTTAAACATGCAAGATAGTTCTTGAGTTAGAGATGTTTTTCGACCCTTGCAACATTCGAGGTTTTCTTCTATTTATAGACGCTCGAGGAGCATGGCTTTTGCCAATTTCCGATGTGGGACGCTCGAGATTCGACCATTTGATTGGTCGAGAAGAAGGTGGCCGATTATTGGTCGAGAGTTAGGTGGCTTTTGACTGGTCGAGCAGGGCGGGGGTGTCAGCTTTTGGGTATGCGAGGTTCGTCCTCGTCGCTTCTTGAGGTGAGCTGCCTGACTAAAATCTTTATCGGAGAGACTTGTGATGTTCGGACCTCATTCCCGCGACTTGGGGCTTGCAGGAATAGGGACCTTGCTTTTTTGGATGAGTACGGGAAAGACCTCGAGGAATTCCCTTGAATCTCATTTTCATTTCTTTTACCTCGCGTTCTGTGCCCACTGTTCATACATCGTTATTTTGCACACCATCATAACCCCATGGCTTGTGGTCCGCGGTCCGAGGGCCGCAAGGCATACATGCGCGATGTGTGATTCCTCAGCCTTCTTCTTCCGAAGCCAGCTGCAACCTCCCACAGGCGGGATGCGGGGTCTAGGTCGAGAATCTCTCTTCGCGAGATTCGGTGTTTGGGTTTGAGAGTCTCTCTTTACGAGATTCGGGGTTTGGGTCAATGAGGCTCGAGGGTTTTTGAACTTCCAACTGGATCATTCACCCTTAACAATTTTCTGGAAGTTTTTCTTTCTTTCTATTGTTGCGCGCTGGCGGGCCTTGGGCCTTCTTCCCTGTTTTCATTAATGGGCATCTAGGGAGTTAGGCCCATTAAGGCGCTAAGAGGGAAAAGGCCCAATACACTCTTTATAAATGCCATGCGTACCCCTTTCTTTCTCCCCTTCTTGTTTCATCTTCTTCACTAAGGAAACTCCCTCTCTCTGCGACCTTTCGATTTCCGGTAACCAAGGACAGGCGACAGCTCCGATCAAGATCCGCAACCGCCCTTTCCACAGCTACTTTCAACAAGTAAGTACCATTTCTTTCCTTAGCCTGCGTTTTTTGTGCCTTTAATCTCTTTTCCACCTTTCGCCATAGGCGGAGGCGGTGATTTTTTCCGAGTTCCACGCCGGCGTCACGACGGCGGAAAGGGGGTAGTGGGGATGGACCCTAGGGTCCGGTGATGCGCTCAACCTTTCCGACGCTTGCCCGACGGTTGAGTTCATCGCTCTCGATTTTTGAATTTTGAACACTCTTGGGAAGTTCAAGTGTTTCGCCGTTGGATGATGGGACGTCTGTCCCTTCGATCTTCTAAAATCTGCTTTTTGGCATGTGACTCCGTTTGTTCCCCTTCTCATTGTTCCTAGGCAGTCTATTCGTCAGAATAGCCCTAGGGTCGCGCTTTATCCTACGCCATCGTGCCTTGCTTTTTGGTCTACTCTCTCAAGTATTTCTTTTCCATGTGTTCACCTCTTATGACCTGGATTTCGTATTTCATGCCTAGAGGTGCTTCTTCGAGCCCTCCACCAGGCCTCGCATTCAACCTTTGGGAGAAGTACCACGAAGAATCTTCCAAAACTGTAGAGACTAGCCAGCCTAGCGATTCTCAAAATCCTGGATCGCCTTCACTTGTTTTCAATGATCCTTCGCCAAGTGCCTAAGAATTTTCTGTGACCTCGCGCTTTTCCCGGGTGTGCACATCATTAGGAGTCGAGATGGCCTCATCCTCGATTTCAAACGAAGAACCTGTTGGCCTTGATGCGTGATCGTCAGACTCTAACGAGCAACCAAGCTTTTTTCTACATCACATCATTGACTGTGTGTCCCATGTCCCGCTAGTTAACGAGGATCGGATCCCAATGACCCCGAACCCGACGGTTGGGCTATTTCTGGACGAGGGTGCCCCGACCATACTTACTAGATCGATACTTGCAGACATTGCCTTTGACTTTCCCTGGCCTGAGGGAGTTGAGCTGGCGCTCCCCGAGAGGAAGGCTTCTCGTTAGCGGCGTACGACAATTGTGTGGTCGTCCATCTGCACAGCCTTTAGGCTAGCTTCCGACTGCCGCTCGCCCGGCACATAGTGGATTACTTATGCACGATAAACGTTTGCCCCGCACAACGTTTCCGCAATGCGTGGAGGCATATGTGCGCGTACACCATCCAAAGCTACGAACTCGGGGAAGAACCTGACGTCACCACCATGACGGATTTGTTCTTGGAGAGGCGCAAGCAAAAGTCGTGCCTTGTGAAGCTCAGTTTGCTCGGGCTCAAGATTACCACCACCCTTTCGAACATCGAAGATTGGAAGGACAAGTGGTTCTTGGTTCGCGACCGCTTTGGGAGGTATATCAACTTCCCCTCAGCGCCATGTATCTTCCAGCGACCCGATAAGTCGCAGGTGGAAGAGGTCGCCAAAATTAAGCAGAGGGTACTTGCTTGCTTGAGTTCCAGCCTCGAGGGAGTAATGCTCGTGGAGGTGGCCTCACCCACCACACGGTTTCATTGCCCTGGGCCGTCCCGGAGCTCGCTCAAGAGCTGGCAGAGGGACGACTTCAGAGAGGAGATTGACTGGGCGAACCATCTCTCCGAGCAAGCACTTATCGAGGAGACCCTCCGCTATTCAATGATGGTTAGCGTTTACTCTCTTACAGGCTTTGTTTTTCTGTGTTTTTTGTTCGCTTTCTCCTAACGTGCCGCTACTTTGCAGCACAACTTCTTTGATAACTACAACTGTGGTGGCATCTCGCTTCTTAAGAAGAACCTAGTGAAGTATGAGGGGAAGTTCAAGGCGAAAGAGGATGAGTTGGCCAAGGAGAAGAAGGCATGGGAGGAAGCTAAGGCCCAACACCTGGCGGCGGAGAAACGCGCAAAGAAAGAGGCTGAGGAGGCGAAGGCTTTACTCGAGGATCTGCGGGTTAAACTCTCCGAGGAGCCCAAATACTCGAAGGAGAAAGAGGCGGACCTCCAAAAGGTGAAGGGGGGAAATAGCAGTCTTGATAACCGCGTCAAGGAGCTCAAGGAGAAGGTTATGGCTGCGCGGCCTACGTACGTTGAGACTGCTGAGTACAAGGAAGCGACACCGAGGGTTGTGGAGAGGATGTACCGGCAGGCCATCCGCGTAGGGGTGAGGCAAGCGATCGAGAAGTACAAACACATCGATCCTCGCATTGTCATTTTGATCCCTAACTACACGCTGACCATGGGGGAGACCAATGATGATCCCGAGGGGGGATGCAGCTTTTTCCTCGATCACGAGGGCAGGGTTACAGCGAACGAGAATGAACCTCCTGCCACGAATCTTGTGGACCAGGGGAACCAAAACCCCACCCAAGATGACCTCGAGATAATCCATGCCTCGCCCATCCGCCAGCATCCCATGGCCCCGCCAACCGACGTGCCAAAGGAGTCCAGGGAATGAAAGTTGTGTTGTACTTTTGGTGGCTCCGCTGGAGCCTGTAATATAACTTTTTGGTCCTCGCGTCCTTTTTTTATGCATTTTCCTTCTTACCCCTTTCTTGTGTGATTGTGCGAAGTCCCTTTTTTGAGAGCTCCAACGGCTCATTACACCCCGATTCAACCCCATGGCGCGAGTACTGCAAAGCCAGCAACCTGCTCGGGCCACATCGGGCCCGAATTGACGAATTTTTAGCCCCTTTTGCTTGTTTTTTGATCATATGTAACGATCCCGAGCCTCGCTCGGATCATGCATAGATTGCTTTTGATTCTATGCAACGATCCCGAGCCTTGCTCGAATCGCGCATGGATTGTTTTTTTATTATGTGCAACGATCCCGAGCCTCACTCGGATCACGCACGGATTATTTTTTGATTATGAGCAACGTTCTCGAGCCTCGCTCGGATCACGCATGGACTATTTTTTGGTTATATGCAACGATCCCGAGCCTCGCTCGGATCGTGCATGGATTGTTTTTTAGTTATATGCAACGATCCCGAGCCTCGCTCGGATTGCGCATTGATTTTTTTTATTGTATGCAACGATCCCGAGCCTTGCTCGGATCCCGCATTGATTATTATTGATTGTATGCAACGATTTCGAGCCTCGCTCGGATCGCGCATTGATTATTTTTTATTGTATGCAACAATCCCGAGCCTCGCTCGGATCGCGCATTGGTTATTTTTTATTGTATGCAACGATCCCGAGCCTCGCTCGGATCACGCATTGATTTTTTTATTGTATACAACGATCCCGAGCCTCGCTCGGATCGCGCATTGATTTTTTTGATTGTATGCAATGATCCCGAGCCTCGCTCAAATCGTGCATGGATTGTTTTTGACTATATGCAACGATCCGGAGCCTCGCTCGGATCGTGCATTGATTACTTTTTATTGTAGGCAACGATCCCGAGCCTCGCTCGGATCGTGCATGGATTGTTTTTTAATATATGCAACGATCCCGAGCCTCGCTCGGATCGTGCATTGATTATTTTTGATTGTATGTGACGATCCCGATCCTCGCTCGGATCGTGCAATGATTATTTTTTATTGTATGCAACAATCCCGAGCCTCGCTTGGATCATGCACGGATTGTTTTTTATTCTATGCATTGATCCTGATCTTCGCTCGGATCGCACATTGATTATTTTTTATTGTATGCAATGCATGGATTGTTTTTTATTCTATGCAATGATCCCGATCTTCGCTCGGATCGCACATTGATTATTTTTTATTGTATGCAACAATCCCGAGCCTCGCTCGGATCATGCATGGATTGTTTTTTATTATATGCAACGATCTAGAGCCATGCTCGGATCGTGCATCGATTATTTTTTCGTCGAAATTAAAGACCCTTGCCGAAGGAACCAGGGTCTCGACTGGGACCAACACATCCACCCCATAGGTTAAAGCAAAGGGAGTTTCCTCCGTGGCACGACGCACGATTGTTAGATACGTCCACAAGACGAGGGGGAGTAGCTCCGCCAAACGACCTTGCGCGGTGCCTAGTCGCTTCTTGGCCGTTCGATTGGGGATGGGCTACTAAGGAAAATTTGAGGGTTATGCCATACTTGGAGCATAAAGTTCGAGTTTCCTTGCAATCGAACTGTGGATCGTGGTCTGTCATGATGGTCATGGGGACTCCAAAGCGACACACGATGGTCTTGCAGACCTTTACTCTCGTGAGTTTGGCCATTGCCTCTGCCTCGACCCACTTTGTCAAATAATCCACGATGACCAAAATGAATTGCACCTACCCCGCGACCTTTAGGAAGGGACCCAGAATATCCATACCCCACATCACAAAGGGGCAAGGTGCGTGAATCGAGCGCAAAGTGGAGACAGGGGCATGCTGGACGTTGGCGTGCCTCTGGCACCCGTCGTAGTTCTAGACATGGGACCTTGCTCCCTGTCTGAGAGTGGGCCAGAAATACCGCAGGCGGACTGTAACACCCTTATTTTGCAACACTAGGTATTACCGCCAGTGACCTCGGACTTTACCGTCCAAAGTCACCCAAGGCTTTATAATGATATTAAAACTTGTAGAAATGCGGAAATTGACATAAACGTTACATAAATAAACGGATACTCATGAATGAGACTTAAAGGTAATTAAAGATGAAATTGACTAAAAGCGGAATTTTATTTATTGACAAGAACTGTCGTTCATTAAATTGAGAGTCGTTTTACAAATGATGTAGCAGCGGAAAGTAAAGCCCATTTAGAAAGGGTTGAAAAGACATAATTAAAAATACAAGTATGTTTTCCAAAGACAACTCATGTGATGATGATTTGCTTGGTTTTAACAAGGGAAGAGCTGGTGCACTATCTTCGTAATGCCTTGCTCTGATGAGAAATCCTTCCTTCCTTCAACGTCGTCTTGCCTTGACCTTGGATTCTCGCCTAACGCTTCTCGAACCTTCTAGACTTCGTCTTCAACACTTCTGTGTACATTCCTACAGTCTGGCATTTGTCGCGAAGGGCGAGAATTACCAGGCAAAAATGCGGAAATAGGGGAATTAGTCTAAGGAGACTAAGCAAGTGAGAATGGAAATTCTTAATATTCGAGAGATATTATCGGGATGTGTTTTTAGATATAGAACTTTATGTGGGGCTTATCGGAATGGAGAAGAGTGTATCTCGAGAGGAGATAACTCGTTAATTGAGAGAAGAACTACGAGATTGTAGACTTCTTAGAATAGAAAGTATGTTGGGAACGTTTATTAATTCATACAAGTTTTGAAAACCTCCCGCGCCCTTGTCGGACCTCAACCAACATCATCTTATTCGGTGCTCCAGATAGGGGAGGTGGCCCGAAGGCGCTTAAGTACCCGCCCACCTTAGACAAGCCCGAATAAGCATTCAGATTGGAAAGGCGATCTTTTTAAGAACCGGGAGCCGGGCGGTCTTTCCACGTTGTACTACTCCGACCCGGTTTTGGTTTCTTTTAATTGTGCTTTGGCACTTATCTTATATCGTGATAAAACTTTCACTTACGTTAACTTGTTTTAAGAGTGTGGAGGGCATTGCATAGGCCCGGACCACTGACAGGAACAAAGTTCCGGCACTTAGCTAGAGTGCATGCATCCCTCCGTTGCGTAGGAGCGGACATGGATCATGATCGACAAGTCGTAATTTAGGCATGGTGGCAATACGACTTAGTTGGTTATATAGAGGTGTCGGGTTAGTCCCGCACCCCTCACTATTTCATCCAAAGCGATCTCGAAAAGAGATCGTAAACAATCAAGGTCACAAACAAGACTAGCATAATAATCCTATTGAATATTTAAATAGCGGAATAACGATAACACCAGGGTCATTATTTCTAACAATCGATATTCCTAGGTTGGTTTTATTATTAGCAAACAAGTTGTTCCCAACATCAAGAAATTTCACGAAACGAATTTATTAAGGCTACAAGGAGAAATTTCACTTGCCTTAGCTTAGCGAGCGTTTACGATCGAATTGACGGAAATTGATGCCTTAGTCGCAACGGATACTCGACCTAACGATACGATAGATACGAGCGAACTTTAATAAGAATTTCTTTAATTCTTCTAAAGTTTTGAATATCTCTTATATCCTTTTATAAGAGAACTAATACTAAATTATTATAATAATAATATTCCTTATTATTATTTCTTTGTTGTAATATCCCAAGTATTCTTTATAAAGATATTTATATTATATCTAGTATTATAAGTTTTTGAAAGTCAAGGCACACTCCTATTTAAATTATTAAATTATAAATTAAGCTATGGTTGATATATTATTAAAATATTTATAACTCTTTCATTCACTTATAGTCATAATAATATCTTCTTATTATTATTAAGTAATTATTTTATTCAAGGCATGCAAGGTGATAAATTAAATAAAGTCCATTAAAAAATATTTCTCATATTATTTATATTCCAAATTGATTATTAAAATCATTCTTATGATATAGAAAGTCCATAATGCCCTTATCACATTATATCTTTATCCTTCTTTTTATATATATATATCTTTTATTCCATATTTAAATCGTAAAATATATCTTAAGATTAATATATCTTATCAACATATTTTTAAGTTTATCATACGCTCTTTAAATGACATGCAACCCCTTTTTATATTATAAAAAGTCTTAAGATATTCCTTTCCATCAACTTGCTCTAGTTCTTTTATTCATTAAATTAAGCTCCAAGCAATGTAAACGTATTATTTTTATTGTACTTGTTAAGTATATAAACTCATAATTTAATCCCATGATTTTATTTAATAATTTTCCCATGTCTATTATAATGTATTTCTTTATATAGAAACATATGCAAATTATTTAATATATCTTCTTAGTCTTCAACTTAATCATATAAAATTATCTTATGATAAGAATATCTTATTATTATTATTTCCATGTTTATAATAAGAATAAAAGACATGCACGACTGTTTTTCTATTAATAAAGTCTTAAATTAATAAATTCCTTTATCTAGATCTATTTTGTTTAATTCATTAAAATAAAATACAACCAAGTTAATATATTTTTAAAATCAGTATTTACATGCTCAAAAACACTATTATAATCCTTGAAATCTATTAGGAATTATTTTATAATTTATAAAATTTATTTTCTCTTGAATCTTATGCATACATGTTATTTTTAATCAATTTATGTAAAAGGAAAGAATCCAATAAAATCTGATTTTTTTCTAACCACTTAAATCTTATATGGGTATTTAAAATATGCTATAATAAAAATCTACTTATTAATATTAGAAGGCTTTAACAAAAATTAAAAAAAAAGATTAAACCTTTCTACAGGTTTTACGCCTGTTACAGAACAGTGCACAGGAGAAGACAGGGGAAGGCTAGGGCGGCCCAGCAGGTGGCGGCTCCGGGGCGGCCTGGTGGTCCGGCGACCCTCCAGTGGTGGTGCGCGGCTCAGGTGGGGCGGCCCAAGGTGGTCTGGTGGTGGCCCGGGTGAAGAACTAGGGTTTTTGTGGTGTTTTTGAGAAAAATTCAGCAAGTAAATTGAACCCTTCTTGGCTGAATTTTTGGCTTGAAAGAGATGAATTTAGCAAGAGAGTAAGAAGAAAAGGATGGTGTGAGTCTTTCTTTAAAATCCCATACCTTTTTATAGCCAAATTGGACCCCTCCATGGATCCACACCTCCATGGATTGACCTCTCATGGAGGAGGAGATCCATGGGGATTGGTCAAGTTTGTGTTTGTTTGAGTATGACCAAAAGATGATGAAGGTTGATGAGTAGAACAAGCAACAAAAGGCAATTGATGGGAATGGAAGCCTTACATTGATTGAACGTTCAATCAAACGTCAATGTCTGATGTTCAATTTGGGGAAGAAGAAGAAAGGAGTGTTTAAAATTATAAGCATTTCATAATGGGTAGATAAATTATAATAGCCTAGCGGATTTGAGTGTGTGTGAGCATTGGAAGGGTGCAAGAGGTCTCGGGTTCGAGTCCCGGCTCTTGACCCGTTTTATTTTGCCATTCTTATTATTTTTACTTGCTTTGTAATTTAATACTAAATTAAATCCGAATTTATTATTAATTATATTTGCTTAAATTTTATTTGCCGAATTGATAACCTTTTATAAAATTTTGATAATTTATTAAGAAAATTATAAAAATATTTAATCTCCTTTTTTAAGAGAAAAATATTTAAATAATTACCCGACTTGCTTAATATATTTAATTAAATTCTCAATTGTCATTGTAATAAACTTTTATAACCTTTCATAATATAATATGAAATTATAAAGATTATTAAATTCTCTATTTTAGAGAAAAAAAATTATTGGAATAAATGCCTGTTTATTCTATTAGAATTTTAGCGGATATTACACGGACGATCTTATGCGACAAGGCGCGTCATCCGGGGTGGCCCCCTCATGTGCCTCAAATAGGATGTGCTTCTTGGCCTCGCTCGGCACACACAACAAATTGGGCTCTGCGAAGCCACGTCAATAGAGACGTTCTCCAACAACGTTGTTGCGAGCAGCTCGCATTTTGAGTTCCTTTGCCTCTGCGGGATCCTTAGGAAGAACCCCGTGTTCCACATACCGGACAATGGGGGCCATCCAATCTTCGAGCATGACGGAGAAAACCCCGTTTGCCACGCTCCGCAAAAGTTTTCTCTCCACCATCACACGATTGCCCACTTCTAAAGGAAGAGCCGACCCCGACCTCTCCGGGCATCTGCCTTTGTGTTTGCAGCATGTGGAATGGATTCCACGACAAACGTTTCTAAACAAGATACCAAGGCTTTAACTTTTTCTCGGTACACGGGCAGAAATCCTGTTTTGGACTCATATTGTCCGCTCAACTATCGTGCCACCAAATCGGAGTCGGTGTACACCCTGATTTTGCGAGCTCTACTAAGCAGCGCCATCTCTATCCCGTCGATCATAGCCTTATGCTCGACCTCGTTGTTGGTGGCATCGGAGGAGAAGTTGAGAGCATACTTCGTCTCGATTGAGGGTCTGACAAGGAACACGTCGGTCCCGCCTCCGGCGTCGCATCGCGAGCGTTGACGATCTTCCTCTCCTCCGTGCTTTCATTAGTTTTGGGGAATGTCACCTCTACCATGAAGTCGGTGAGGGTCTTCCCTTTCATCGTAGTTCTTGGCAGGTAGCTGATGTCGAATTCGGAGAGCTCGACCGCCCACTTCATCATCCGTCCAGAAAGGGCGGGCTGGTGGAGGATTTGTCGTAGAGGGAGATCAGTTAGAACTTGGATGGGGTAGACATGAAAGTAAGGGCGCAGCCGCCTCGCGGCTGTCACTACAACAAGGCCATCTTTTCGGCCGGGGAGTATCGCTACTCTGCAGGCTGGAGAATGCGACTGACGAAGTAAACGGGGTACATCACCTCCCTTGTTAACACCGCGTTGACCGTTTCCGGGCTCACAACCATACATAGTTGTAGATCTTCGCTTGCCTTCGGAGGCAACAACGTGGGTAGCTTTGACAAAAATGCCATTAGCCCAGAGAAAGCAAGCTCTAACTCCTCGTCCCAGGCAAACTTTTCATTCTTTTTCAAGGCTGCGAAGAAAGGAATCGACCTGTCCGCCAACCGAGAGCAGAATCTCCCCAGATAGTTCACAGCACCATTGAGCCGTTGTACCTCGGTCCGAGAACGGGGTGACCGCGTCGAGAGGATTGATTCAATCTTGGTAAGGTTCACATCTATTCCTCGCGCGCTGATCATGAACCCTAGGAACTTGCCGGATGACACACCAAACACACACTTCTCAGGATTGAGGCTGAGCTTGTTCCACCTGAGCGTCGCAAAGACCTGAGCGAGATCAACCAGATGCTCCTTCGGGGTCTTGCTCTGAACCACGATGTCGTCGACATAAGCCGACACATTCCTCCCCAGATGGTTTTTGAAGATTCGGTCCACGAGTCGCTGAAAGGTGGCTCCCGCATTCTTCAGACCAAAAGGCATGACCTTATAACAATAGGTCCCCCGTTGTGTGATGAAGGCTGTCTCTTCCTCATCTCGCGGGTTAATCAGGACCTAATTATACTTCGGATATGGGTCAAGGAAACTTAGAACCCCGTGGCCTGCTGTGGAGTCGAAAACTCGTTGATTGATGGCAGGGGGTAACTATCCTTAGGGCGGGCCTTTTTCAGATCTTTGAAGTCAACGCACATGTGCCACTTCCCACTAGCCTTTTTTACCAGCACGACATTGGATAGCCACCTTGGGTACTGGACGTCGTGGACTAACCCTCGCAGCTAGCAACTTCCCCACCTCGGCATTTGCGGCACTTGCCATTTTCTTCATTCATTTTTCTTCGTCGTTGTACCATGGGACGAGTGGTGCCATCGACGTTTAAGGAAGATTGGGCCACAGTCCGCGGGACTCCACGGAGATCCTTTGCGGTCCAAGCGAATACGTCGCGGAAGTCCACAAGCAAGGATTCCAGCAATAACGCTGATTCCCAAGAGAGACACTCGCCTAGGTAGAGCTTTTCTACCTCGGCGTCGAAGGGAGTGACGACTCTTCTCTCGGTCACCGAGGCATGGACCGCAAAGTCCCGAACCTCAAGATCAGTGCCCTCAGGAGCGTCCACTACAAACACCGAACACTTCTGCTTTGCGGAGGTCGCGTAACAAATGCGACCCTCCTCTTGGTTGCCCTTGACCTCGCCAACTCTGCCTTCAACTGGGAACTTCATCTTTAGGTGGTAGATGGACACCACTACTTGAAATTTCATCAAGGATACTCTCCCGATGATCGCGTTATATACCGAGGGTAAACGCACCACAATGAACTCTACCATCTCGGTTCACCTTGTCGAACCTTCTCCCAGCGTCATCCAGAGGTCGATGAGGCCCGCCACATCAACCTCGTCGCCCGAGAAGGATGTTAGTTTTCCAGTGTAGGGCTTCAGAGATGTGGTCGAGATCCCTAATTGCTCGAACATGTTGTAATACATGATGTCCATGGAAGATCCCGTGTCCACCAAGACTCGTTTTACCATCTTTGAGCCCAGCTGAGTGTGCACCACCAAAGGGGCGGAGTGAGGCATATGCAACCCCTCAGCGTCCTCGGATGTGAAAGCCAGCCCCGTGTGGGACTTCGAGGATTGCTCGACGCTAAATACAGAAGGCTCATGATGGCTGGCCCTTGCGTACCTCTTTTGCTCCGATTGGTTCGAGCCTGCTAATGAGGGACCTCCCGAGATGGTGTAAATTAAACCATCGGGTGTCGCGGCATGACCGGAGTGTGCTTGCTTTGCGGGAGCCTGCTGCTCGATGTTGTTGGTCCTTACTTGATTTTGGCCTTGCGACACATTGTTTGCCCCCGAGGTGGGGTTTCCTCTGCCCTTATCCTTCGGCTTGTACAAGGGGCCGCCCTTCCCCCTGTACCCTCGCTGCTTTCCACCGAAACAGTTCCAACCCTCGTCGCTGTTATTTCCCTTTGCGTGATTGTTGTTTGCGTTGTTATTCTTCCCGTTGTTCTGCTTGGCCTGGGCTAGGACTTTACGGGGTTTTTCGTCTGCGTTACATACGCATCCTTAGCGGCGGGAACACCCACCTTCGTTTTTCCGTTAGCATCGGCTGCGATTTTTTTGTCGGTCCTCGGCCGAGAGCTTTGGTTGGCGGTGTCTTCGGCATACACCTGAGCAGTGATCCGGGCACACAGGTTGTCATATGTCTCTGGACACTTTAGGAAAATATAATTCTTGAATGCCCCGTGAGATAGATTGCCTATGAGGGTGTCCCGCGCTGACACCTTGTCGATGTGCGCAATCTCCGCAACCGCGGTTGTGAACCTCGTGAAAAAGTAACCCAGCGCTTCGTCTTCCCCCTTCTCAATACCGCGAAGATTGCGCATGTTCTTCTTGCGCTTCCTTGAGCCGTTGAAGTGTGCGATGAATGCATCGCACAGTTGGGCAAACGAGGAAACATACCTGGTTTTGAGACTTATGAACCAGGTCATTGCGGCCTTCTCCAGGGTGGTTGGGAAGACGCGCACAGAATTGCGTCATTGTATGAATTGACGTTCACCTGGACCACGAAGTGCTTCACGTGTTCCTCGGGATCCGCCGCCCCATCATAGAACCCCATCTACGGCATTTGAAAACCCTTGGGCATTAGCGCGCTTTGGATATCGTCTATGAAAGGTGAGAATCCACCCACCTCAACGGGTCGGCAGCGGGAACGCGAATTCAAGGTATGCACTACGGTCCCCGCAGTTTCGGACATCTCCAGACGCTGCGTCCGAGATCGTCACGAGTGAGACCTCGTGATTTGCATGCGATCCCGGGCTGACCTCTCCGTTGACGAGCCGTTGTTCGATGCTTCATGCCCTAAATCATGTCCGGGGACGTACTTAGGTACATACTCAAAATGGGGTTGTCCAAGCCCAGGGATGGGAACGTACTCGGGCATCGGAGGTGCATGGCCATGAACAGGCGAAGGGGCGAAGCCTTGTTGGTATTGCCCATAACTTGGATAGGGATATGGGTTGGGAGGGACGCCGTTTGGCCCGTACCCCTAGAATGGGTAGGGATTCTGCAGGGTCGGAGACTGATTCGCTTACCCTTGGAAAGGGTATGCATTTTGTGGGGCGGCATACGCCCATCCCAGAGGGACCCCGAACGACCAACCTGAGAAAGGGTTAAAATTAAATTGCTCTCTTTATAGAACAGAGAAAGCTTTTGGCATGGTGGTTGGGAAAGGAGCGTGTGTGAGGGATGGGGCAAGAGGTCTCGGGTTCGAGCCCCCTTTGTTGCCCAACTTATTTTTTTATTCAATTCTTTTTCTCACAAAAATCAAAACGAGACGAAGCCCAAATCGAGTGGCATTGTAGGAGTATTGGGATTTGGGATGGTTTTAGGCTTTAGCTTGACCAGTTCAAATAGTTTTGCTAAAAATCTATTTTGGTTAAATATTTAAAATTAGTTAAATTATTTATAAAATAATTTTACTTGAAAGATTTTATTTATTTATTTTTATTTTATTATTAGTTTATTTAAAGACGAAACTTAAAACTCTAAGTGTAATAAGATAAGAGACATCCTTATCTATAAAAAATATTTTATAAATATTCTTTTATAAAATTGCAGGATATTACAA
This sequence comes from Fallopia convolvulus, assembly GCA_964016875.1. Lineage (NCBI taxonomy): Eukaryota > Viridiplantae > Streptophyta > Magnoliopsida > Caryophyllales > Polygonaceae > Fallopia > Fallopia convolvulus. Next base: position 34,144,322 of record OZ024733.1, read on the forward strand.
GATAAAAAGACATAGATAATGTAAGTTTTATCATTTCGTAATTTTTATTTTTTTTAATCGAAATTTGATTCAAGAATTTTTTATAGAAATGGATATATATATATATATAGATAATATAATAATTATTATTTTCAAATAAATTTTGAATTCCTAAATATTTTATATATAAATAGATGAAAATTTTTATTTGGAAAAGATAAAGTAATATGAATAAAAGTTGATTTTTCAAAATATAAAGTAGGGCTAAAATTAATGGGGTGACTCAAAAAATACAACTTTAATATATAGTTATAGATCCTATAATGAATTGTAATTGATATTACCCAATAATATTATTTAAATAATAATTTTTTACATAAAAAAATGAAAAGGAAAAGAATTTCTAATTTATTTATATATTAAAAAAGAATTATTTTAATATAAGGTGGGCCCATAATCATAAGATAAAATACTTTTTAACATAAATAGATAATAAAATTTAATAAGAAAATGTGAAATAATATTGACATATATCAGAAGTAATATTGATCAAAAGTAATACCATGTTTCCAAATTTAACAAAATATTGAAAAACCTTATCATAAATATTCTCTAAGATAGCTGAGCAAAAGATTGATATTATGAAGAAAAAAATACAAATAATAGAAATTTAATTAGAAAAGTTGAAATAATATGAATAAAAATTAGTGTTTAAATATAAGGTGAGGTCAGAATTAACGTGGTTGCTTGAAAATGGTCGACTTTTATAATATATATGATTAGAAACAGGGTCATTCATAGCAACAACAATAATATCTACTTAGATGGATCCAAGTATAAGCGGGATTTGAGAGGTTAAGAATCCATTTGGTATTGATATCCGAATATAAAATATGGGTATCGGACCATATCTTATGTTTGTTATGGGTGTATATGGATATCGGGCCATATCCGTGATATCAAAAATTCCCCGTCTCCACCTGGTCAAGGGATATATGTCTCGGGTATACAATGTTTGGTACATAAATAGGCTTGATACACTAAAAAAGGTTGGGTATCACCCATATCTTCTAACGCGTCTTGTATTTTCACGACTCTCCTTTGTTTCAAGACTGGAAAAACTCGATTGCTACTCCTCTATTGGAACTTCGACTGTTGCTCTGACTGATCCTTGGAAAAAGAAGACATGCAGGCCCTTACACTTCGGCGACCAGGCGACTTGGAATAAGACGACTGAAGGTTCCATTACCTACTTCTCCATTAGCCTTCCCCCAATTGGCCCGAGAAGAGGAGGTAATTTCGACATCTGATTTGGCACTTGTTTGATCTTGGTTCGTGTTTTTTTCCGTTTAATATTATTGATTCGTGAAATTTATGCTTGAATTTGTCTCCTAAATGTTGAAAGTTTAGGATTAGGGTTGTTTAATTTTAGATCTAGGATTTTACAATGATGTTAATTGGATTTATGAACTTTTGTAAGACATTATGTGCAACTTCTACAATTTTTTATTTTAGATCTAGGGTTTTACAATTTGTGTTTTTGATTCCTGGATTTTAATAAAATATTACTTGTTTTTTAATCCAAACTAAGTATTTCTTTGACCATAGTTAAAGATGGATCTATATGAGTTTGATCCATTAAAGAGAAAGAAGCAAAGACAAGAACTCAAACAAGTAACAATTGTGCTTGTCACGAAATTAATTATCATTGTTCCTACACTAATTCGTGAAGAAATGTATCAACTAAGGGAGGTTCCAATGTAAGCTAAGGATAAGACACGTCATAGATTGGCTAATTTAAACATTTTGATTGGAGAAAATAATGTTATGTGCAAAAATGAGCTCCGTGTTAATAGACAAACTTTTGGACTGCTTTGTGAGATGGTTTAAGAAATTGGAGAGCTAAGAAGAACAAGAAACATGGAGGTGGATGAAATGGTTGCAATGTTTTTATTTACATTGGTTCATCATAAGAAAAATATATCTATAGCGAATTATTTCGTAAGAAGTGGGGTAAGTGTGAGTGTACAATTCAACCTTTGTATTCATGTGGTTTTAAAAGTTGCATCATCACTTGCTCAAAAATCCTTCACCTATACCCGAAGAATGTGAAGATGGTAGATGGAAATATTTCAAGGTACCACAACAACCTTAGCTTAAATGGCTAGTTAACTATTATCAAAAAAAAATGGCTAGTTAACTTAAATAACATAATTTATTTGTCTAAAATTTTGTTCTCTCATGTTTTGTAGAATTTTTTAGGAGCTTTAGATGGTTCATCCATTAGTGTTCATGTGTCAAATATCGACAAATCAAGGTATCGAACTAGAAAAGGTGCACTTGCTATGAATTTATTCGATGTTTGTACAACTAATATGGATCCTTCCCATCCGGGCAATATATATATATATATATATATATATATATATATATATATATATATATATTGCCCGGATGGGAAGGATCCACACATGATGGTCGTGTTCTCCGTGATGTTATTTCTAGAACAAATGGTTTTAAGGTACCAAAAGGTAATTATATTATGCTTTGAATTAGTTAGGTGATTTGAAATGTAAAAAAATTAAGCTATTTTTTTCTTACTATGTCAAGGATGTTATTACTTGGTTGACGTTGGATACACAAATTGTGAGGGATTCTTAGCTCCATATAGAGGACATTCTTATCACCTAAAAGATTGGGGGATAAACAGCCAGAAAAGCCAAATGAGTATTTCAACATGAAACATGGTAAATCTAGGAATGTTATACAAAGGTGTTTTGGTCTCTTAAAAGGGAGATTGGCTATTCTTCCAAGTCATTCATTTTTTCCAATTTGAACTCAATGCTAGATAGTTAGTGTTTGTGCATTGCTACATAACCTTATCCGCAATTACATGCCAAGTGATATTATGGTGGAATTTGGGGATGATGAAGAGGTAGAGGAAGAGGATGAAGAGGAGGATGGATAAGTGGAGGAAAACGATGAGGGTGAAGAGGTTGAGTACATCACTTAAGTTTCTACGCCGAAAGCTTAGAATGACTTTAGGAAATCTATAGCCCATACTTTATTTAACAATAGGAATTGTAGTTCAAGTTGATTTGTGTTTACAAACTATTTCATTTCTTTGTGATGTAGACATGTTGTAGTACAATATTATATGTGATTGTAAGACTGTCTTTTTTTATTATGATTGAGCTTTTATTGTATCGAATTATATGTGTTTTGGTGAATTTTGGTATGCTTCTTTATGTGCTTCACAAGAAACTTATATTTGTTTAGGATGAATAATTCAAGTTAAGTGGTTGGACGTGGGAAGAACAAGAGAAAGTGGAGTCTTTTGGAGGAGGAGGTGATGTTGGATTTCATTTTGGAACTAAAAGTCGATCCTCGATGGAAGTATGAGGGTGGCTTTAAGAGTAGGTTTACTCTAGCCTAGGAGGAAAAGATGTAAACAAGTTTCCATCATGTGGGTTGAAGGGTTCACAAATTGAATCAAAGATAAAAAAAATTGAAATGAGAAATATATCGCCATTCATGATATGCTTAAGCTATTGAGATTTGAATGGGATGACAAGTCTAAGATGATACAATGTGAGAAATAATCTTTTGACAACTTTTGTGTGGTAATTGCTTACCTAAAATTATATACTTAATTCTAAGTCTTGATTATTTAGTTTATTGAAATTGTGTATTGAATTTTTATTATTTAATTTGCATTGTATGTTTATTTTCATAGATGCATCCTAGGGCCAATGGCTTATGGAGGACTTCATTTCCCTTATTTGAGAAGTCGGAGCTCATATTTGGCCTAGATTGTGCCTACGGTGGCAAGTTTGAGGGTTTTGACGATGTTTATGGAGGACTTCATTTCCCTTATTTAATAAGTTAGAGCTCATATTTGGTCTGGATAGAGTCGATGGTGGCAGGTCCGAGGTTTTGAAGATGTTTGTTGGGATGGCGATATTTCTTTTTATTGTGATTGAAAGGTCAATTTGATGGTGTATTTTTTTTTTGGAAACTAAACATTATTTATCTATCATACATTTCTCCTTAACTAAGTTTTTAGGAGTTTTTGCACATTTGTGAATGTGATGAAGTAATGTTGATAGGTTGAAATGTAATGTTTAATGACACTTGTAAAACACTAATGATATTTATGTTTATTTAAAATACAATGTGTTAGAGATTCATTTTATTTTTTTGATTAATGTTGAGAGGGTATTTCTTGACAACAAATAAATTTATAAGTCAAGACCCCGCCGAGTATAGCGGAGTCAGGATCGTTCCACAGGAAGCAAGGTTGTTCGTTTATCGACTACTAAAAAGCAAACAAAATCAAACAAAAACACACACAAGCAGCCTCGTTAACGACGTTGTCAGGGTCGTTAACGAACCACCGTACCTAAAAAAGACTCAACTAACGACCTAAACAAACTCGGTAGCGAAATTCACTTTAAATTAATTCAAATAAAAACAAAGATCTAGGACTAGGGACACCATAACATAGCCAAGCATATAAACTCGTAAGAAGAATAGATCATGCCTTTAAATAGATAGAATTATCAACTTTCGTTGACCATCAAGCAAATTAACCTACTTTCGCAACTTAACTCACTTAATTGCTTGTTTTGGATCCAAAGCTTGAAACTTTCGTTTTCAAACAATATCAACCTTCAAGTTACTAACTTTCTCTTTCAATCCAGTTAAAAACTCAAATTACCTCAACTTTCATCTTGGTATAAACACAACAAACAATCTCAATAATAGATAAAAGGCATTCAACACACAATCTCACTCGTTAAACATGCTCAACTATGCCGGGCTTAACCCCGATCCTAGAAAATAAGACTACTCACTAATCATAACTACGAAACAAGAAATCATTGAAAATAAATTACTACTCAAATTAAATAACAAATATCGTTTTACACAGAAAATCAGAAGAAAACCCAAAAATAAACAAATACCGAACCGAAATACTCGATCAACGAACTCGGTAACTCTCGTCCACCGACCCGACGACTCGTCTCCGATCCTCTCCTCGCTCTCTCGGCTCTTCCTCTTCTCTCTATGCTCGACTTCTCTGATCTATCGATCCTCCAAAAGAATTCCCCCCTCTACTAGGCTAAATAAGAGGGCTATTTATACTAAAAAGGCTAAAAACTAATAAGGCTAGAAGATAAAAACTTTCCTAAAAGATAGAAATAAAACTCTAAAAAGATAGAAACAAAATCTAAGAAGATAACAAGACCTAAAATACATAATATAATAACCCTAAAAATCACAAAAAGATACTCTACCGACACGGAAATAATTTCCCGCACAGGATCGGTGAGTTACAAAGTCAACCCTCGAAATTTCTTATCACGTGGCCTCGTTAACGAGCCTGGGCTTGGTTTCTTCTACACTTCAACTCGTAAAACCTTGACTCTGACTTCTTCAAACTTGTATTCCTCCGTCTTTCACTATAACGCTCCAAATTCAGCTCCATATAGCACTTTTCCTTGCTAAAACCTACAAAATACACAAAATAGAGTAGCTTCCATACTTTCTATGAAAATATGCAAAACTATCCAAAAACATACCAAACTAAACCTAAACTTATCAAAACTAAACCTAATAAACAAAGAAAACCTACTAAAAACTATACTAAAAACATGAACATCAAAATACCCCATACTTAGACTTGCTTGTCCTCAAGCAATCACTAATCACTAACCAAAACCAAACAAACATACTCATCAAGAAATAGCCATCCTCTAAAAAGCAACATCTACACATGAGAACAATATAGCAAAAGATACTTAACATCATTACACATATATGCACCAAATAGACATAAGAAAATACAATCCAACCTCACAAGTGATATAACGTGTTTCACTCAACTCTCAGGTGTTTAGGCTTATAAATTCAATCTCTCAACTCAATCCAATATGCAAAAACTCATAGAAATTGGAACTTATATCACCAATACTCTCCACCCAAGATTTGTCAAAACAAGCAAAAATCATCAAGAGAAACTTAGGCTCAATGGAAAACTTCATAGAAGCTTCCATTCGGCCGGGTTGTAATGGGGCTTGGTAATTCAAAGGATGTGGAAATATTTGGCTATGTGGTGCTAATAATATCCGGGAATCAAAGACTCCTAAAAACTCACATAAACAAAACTCATAAAAACAAATACCAAACACACTCTCTCATTATGCACACTTATTTCACTCACCCAACATATCCTAGAAAGTCTCATAAGAAATAAAAGAATCTCTGATTTTATCTATAAACACATATGCACTTCAAACTTCCTTTTTTTTTTCGCTGCCTCGTTAACGAACCCACTTCAGGGTCGTTAACAAGCTTCATCGTGTATTCTTCCATCATTTTTTTTATCTCCAACAAACAACTTTATTTTATGCATTTCTTCCTTTATCAAGAGATCTTTCTTATTACAAGTAAAACAAGAGACTTCCAATCTACCCTTCCCAATAATCCCTCAATCATAGCAAACAATATATGTCACTCCTTTTTTTTTACACTCAACAAAAATACCTCTCCAATCTAAGTCCTAATCCCCGGATAGGGTCAAGCTTATCTCGGCTTAGGGAACAATTTTGTGGAGCTAAAAAAATAAAAGCTTCAGGCTAGAATTGGTTATCAAAAGAAGGATCATGTAAAAGGTAGATAGGGAATAATAGGGCTCATAAAAATAAGTTCTCCATCATATGATTTTCACAAGTAATGAACTATAAATCCCATATAGGTCTCAAGAAATAGATAACCATCACAATTTCAAGAGATAATATACATATAGAGAGTAAATCACACAAGAAAAGAAAAGGGAATTATTAAAGTTCTCCCTATAAGGCCAAAAAAATAACTCACAAGGTAGATATTTTTTTTTTGTTGGATTGCATCACTTATGCTATAAAGTATATGTGCTCAATTTCATCAAATGCTATCTTCTTCTAAAAACAATTTCAAGTTGAAGATTCCGGCTATACTTTTAAAGACATGCTCGCAAGGAATTATATGATTAGGCTAACAATTACTATCATAGAACCTAAGAAAGGGATATCTATCAATTCTAAAATCTTTTTTCCTTTTCTTTTTCAAAATTTTTCTCGATTTTTTTCAATTTTTCGATTTATGAAACAAAACTACTTAAAACAAATAAACACATAAGATAACAAGTTTTCTACTTTCTCCCACCCCATACTTAAAATTACAGTGTCCCCACTGTAAGAAAATAAGAAGAAGGAAAAGAAATAGAAAAGAAAACAAACAAAGATAAAAAAATAAGAAAAAGAAAAACATAAAAAAACTTACAAAGTCTCAAAAGTGGAAAACAAGGAAAAACGCCTTCTGCAAGCTGAATCACTGGTTTGGTGGAGGAAAGTAGTGCTCAAAAGTACCCATGAAGTCGTACATCGTCCTCCAACGCTCAGCATCATCCGCCTCTCTCTGGCGATGCCTCTCATCCTCCATCGACATGCGAGCAGAATAGACAGTCTCCCATCTATCCATCCTCCTATGAATATGGTCCTGCTGGAGGTGAAGTTGCTGCATCTGAGTAGAAAGATCCTCGGCCCATGGTGGTGGCATACTCGATCCTATGTACTCGGGCTGTGGAGGTGGTGGATAGTGAGGCTGGAAATGGTCTTGGTACAGCACCGGGTTGTATGGCATGAGTCCATAAGACTGAGGGTCGGTAGGAGCTGGTGGTGGGTCGACAGAAGCTCTCGGTGCCTCGTTAACGAAGCTGGGTGCCTCGTTAGGGATGTAGGGAGGAGGCTGGAAATGGTCGTTAACGAACCTGGTAGGCTCGTCAACGAGGACGTTGCTGCCCAAAACTTCCGTGTTGAGGTCTTCATCTTCGAGGTTTAGCTCCTCAGTACCGCCCTCGGTGTCGGCTTCTTCAGTGTCGTCGCCAATTACCTCGGTATCCTCATCTTCATCTTCATCTTCCTCCATTGCTTCTTCCTCTCGCTCAAATCTTGTCTCACACGGCCGTAGTGATAGCTCATCCTCCGGCTTTTGCTCTAACGGGTAAGCATGCCCCGTCCACGCCTCGTACCAATTTGGTACATAGAGTAACTCTAGCTTGTCGAGGGTGGGCCTAACGAAGCGGTCTTGAACTTTTACTTTGAATCCTCCTTCGGCTTGGATGAAAATATCGGAGCTATACCAATTGCTCTTGTTGAGGAGTTGAGCGTGAGCCGGTGTGTAGCGAGTGAGGTCAACGCCAAGGTTTTTAGCCAAAAGGCCAACCAAGTTGCCACACCAAACCTCCTTGGACTTGGTTGATTTCTCGACGTAGTTGAGCCATTCGTACCCCAAATTCAAGGGGTCGGGCTCCTCGAAAAGGATGGTGCGGAGACAAGCAACTTCCGTCCTTGTTGGCCTGTTTATCTCTCTCTTTGGCCAAAACATAACGGCTAGGACTCGGAGAATGATCCTGAAGATGGGGTTGATGATGCTTGCCCCAGATAATGCTGCTGTGGAGGATTGTTCTTCCCCCGTGATGTAGCTCCATGTCCTAGTCACTTTGTAGTCTTTCAAACTGTAGTCTCTAGACGGATTTGGAAGCTCTAGGATAGCGTTGAACTCTGCCATGGTGAACTCACGGCTCACGTTACCGAGCCGAAACCGGATTCGTCCCGCCGAAGTCTTTGACGGGAGGCTCGTCTCTAGAGTGGCCAAGAACTCGGATGTGAGGGCCGGAAAGTGTGGTAAATTCGCCTTCTTCAGGAGATGGGATGCACCAAGGATAAGAAAGGCTTCCTTGACGTCCGTGTAGATCCCCGTGTTGTTAGCACTAGACTTCGAGAACCAACGAGTGTTGTGGTCCTTCTCTAGAATGGCACGGTATCGATGCACTTGGCCTTGAGTACTCAAAATCACGTTGTCCATGCGAGGTGGAGATGGGGACCTCTGGTTCCTCTTCTTCTGAGCTCGGGTAGCGGGTCTACTTGAACTTGCCATGAGATCTACAAAATAATCAAAAAAAATTTCCAAGATAAGGTCTACTCAACATAGATAGGCAAGAGACCCCATACTTGGTCTCGAAATAGCCTCGGAATTATCCGTTAACTACCCAGTTGGGTCGTTTACAAATCTGGACTGGTTGTTGAATTTTGAGATTATGCAGGGTCGTTAACGAGCCTGGGTGGGTCGTTAACGATCCTCCGAGAACCAGATCACAGAATTCCGAGTTTACTCTACTTAAAAATCAAGCCAAAATTCAAGCATGCAATCCTCTATACTCCTCACTAGCCACACAATCGGAAATACGCACCCCATACTTGATCGATTACCCAACCCGAACATGCTAAATTTTACCCAAAATTTTGACATGCAAAGTTTGTATCTTGATACTAGAACAAGAAAAATTCATGCTTTTCACAATTAACTTCTCACTATGAAACATCCAACATGAATATCCCTCTCTAAATCTAGAAATACGAAGCAAAAATCACAACCATGGGCAATATTTAATCATGAACACCGATCCTCTATATGAATTCAATCCTAGACATGAAATTTCTTCCCTAAAAATCATAAATCATGCAATTTCGAGTTAGGGTTTAGAAAACATACCGGAGAACCGAGAAATTTGAAGAACAAGGGGTCGGGAATTGGGTGAGTAACGAGCTCGGTGAGGGCTATTGAAGGCCTCGGATCTTCGACGGTGGAGGGAAGGGTTTCCGGGCTTCGGTAACGATGGTTGCTCGGTGATGGTGGCGCGGGATTCCGATCGGTGGAAGGGGTCTTCAAAGGTTTTTGGTTGAGTTTGATTTGAAAGAATTTGAGAGTGAAAGAGATTTGGGAGGGGTAGAAGGGTTATATAGGAGAGGGAAGGGATAGGAAGGGGTAGAGGGGTGGCGGCTAGGGTAGTGAAAAAGATAGATTAGGTTAAAAAAACTTACCTGCCCGTTTTGCCGAATCGGGTCGTCCGAACCGGGTCGTTAACGACCCTGGGTGGGTCGTTAACGAGCCACCGTAGCCTCTTGGAGTGATTTTTCGGTCCCTTCTCCTGCATCTTGTTAGGTCAAAATTAAATCCTAATTTCTATCCTAAAAACTACTAAAAAGAACTCAAAAGAAAGCTAAGAAAAAGAGTCAAAAAAAAAGAAAAATCTAATTCTATACTAAAAAGCGGGTTACCTCCCGTAAGCGCTATTTTTAACGTCGTCTGCCCGACGTGTTCCTTTGACTCAAGGTGGTTCTTGTGTGGCTATGTTGGAGTCTTGAGGTACCCCACAATTAGCTGTGCAGTTTCTGTGTGCCCGAGTCGCTAAATTAGGCCCCTTTTCCTCTATCAGTATGCCCGATATTCCTACATTATGATTAGTGAAATCCGAAAACCAAGGTGGTTTGGATTCCTCTTGGTTGTATTTGTGCGTGTCGGACTCGGTGATTGGCCAATGAGGCTCGGTAGGGGCGGCTGAATCGAGTTCTGGTTGGGTCAACTCGATTTGTGCGACTGCAATTGGGTCGTTGGCATTCTGATCCAAGTTGAATTCTACCCGTTCCTCTCCAATATCAAAAGTGAGGAGTCCTTTTCGCACATCTACTCTTGCACCTGCTGTGGCTAAAAATGGTCTGCCCAGAATTATGGGGACATGAGGGTCTTCAGGCATATCGAGGACGATGAAATCATTTGGTATAAAGAATTTCCCGACTTGGATAGGATAGTCGTCCACGACTCCTGTGGCCTTGACGCAAGATCCATCTGCCATGTACAGGTTCATATCTACCGGCTCTAGTGGTCCCATATTAGCTTTAGACCAGATTGAGAGAGGAACTAAACTAGCACTGGCGCCCAGATCACATAAAGCTTTGAACTTGTGGTTGCCTATGTCGATTGTTATTGCAAATCTCCCTGGGTCTCCTAGCTTTTCCGGTAGAGCTATTGATCTGACTTCATCCTGCAGCTCTGTAATGGATCTTTTCCTGCTAAGAATATCCTTCAAAAACTTTGTGTAAGCCGGCATTTCGCTTAGGGCCTCAGCGAATGGGATGGAAATATTAATGCCCTGAAGAATCTTTACGAAACACTTGAACTTACTCTCAGTAGAGTCCATAGATTTCTTAGTTGGAAATGGAAGAGATTTCACCATCCTCGGAACCAAGTTGGGCTCGAGAGGTGGGAGTATCGGGTCGACACTGGGGTCGTCAGGTATGCTCGGTGGGTTGTTACCGACCCTGATGGGGTCGTTAACTACCCTTGAGTTGAGAGGAAGGCTCGGTTTAGAAAACTTACCTGGGGTTGGGTCGTCAGGAACTCTTGAAGCCTCGTCACCTTGGTATAGGGGCTCGCTATTTGCTCTCGCTGGCTCGTTAACGAGCTGTTTGGTGACGTCCTCTTCCTTCTTGTCCTCAGTTTGGACTCGCTCCGGTAATGTCTTCCTGCTCCTAAGGTGCACCGCTGCTATTTCTCCCCTAGGGTTCTCCTCGGGGCGGCCCGGGAGTTGCCCTTGCGGTCTCGGAATCTGGGCAGCGAGGTTCCCTAGTTGGGAGTCAACACTCTTCTTCCATATATCGAACTCTCCCCATCTTTTATTTTGTTGGTTTAGGTTGGCTTGTACTTCGTTAACCTTGCTAGTCACTTTGTTAACTTTGTTGGTCACGCCGTTAATGCCTTCCTGTAATCCTTGAACCCATGATGGTGGCTCCTGATGGCCTGGAGGTCGATAGGGTGCAGGTCGTCTATCTGGTGGAGGCATTGCATAGTTTTGATTGGTATTCTGATTGCCCCATGCCTGATAGTTGTTTGACCTGTCATTATAGCTAGGCTGGTTCCTGTATGGTCCTCTCATATAATTCATCTCAGCTATTGTCTCAGCGGCTCTAACTTGCTCTATGTTAGTGCAAGCAGAAGTACTATGTGCAGAAGAACCACATTCTTGACATGATTGAGAGGATTTCAGAAAACTTACCTGCTTCTTCAGACGGTTGACCTCATCTTGCAAGAATTGATTTTTAACATCCGGGTCAACTTCGTCTCGGTTAGGTACGTAGAGACGTTTCTGAGGTTGTGGAGTCTGCTGGATTCCATACATGGCATCGTAATTGGAAAGCTTATCCAACAGTTCCCATGCCTCCGTCGGATTCATCTCTATAAAACCGCACACTGTATGAGTGTTGATGCGGTTCTTGGTCTCCGCGTTGATACCCTGGAAAAAGATTTCTTGCAAAACATAAAAGGTTGCCCATGAGTGGGGCATTGTCTAAGCATCTCTTTAAATCTTTCCCATGTTTCAACGAATGTTTCATTAGGCAGCTGGTGATAGGAGGTGATGCGTTTCCTCAACTCCGTCGTCTTAGCAGGAGGGAAGAACTTTGTCAGAAATTGATCGTACAAAGCTTTCCAAGTCCTGATAGACTTAGAAGGTAGGCTCTCCAACCAGCTCAGGGCCTTTCCAGTAAGGGACCACCTAAAAGCTTTTAACAGAACATATTCAAGTGAGACACCTTCAGCAGCTATGGTGTCACATAAATCAATAAAGTTTCTAATATGCTCCATAGGGCACTCAGTAGGTTTCCCTTCAAACCGAGCCCGTTTAATCAAGGATATGAATTGAGACTTGATCTAAAAGGGTTTCTCTATCGCTGGAAGCACAATCGGGGACTCTGGCACCCTTAGTTCTGGATGCATATACTGTTTGGCAATCCTTGGATAGGCATCAAGTTCCTCTTGTAGACGAGCATTAGCAGCTCGTTGACGCTCAGCTTCAGCAGCAGCGCCTTCCTTCTCAGTCTTCAACGCCTCCATCTGATTTCCGAGGTCTTCCATTTGAAGAGCCATCTCTTTTGATGTGGCCATGGCTCGGTTTTCTCGGAGTCTACGGTGCAGGGAACGTTCGGGTTCTGAGTAATAACCAGTGTTGTCAAACTCGAGCCTTCGTCGTCCTACCGGCATACGCTGAGAAAACAAACAAAGAAAACAAAAATTAAAAACAAAAACGGGGTCGGGCTATTCCCGAACCCACAGATAAACTAACAAACACGTTGCTTCCCCGGCAACGGCGCCAATTTGTTGAGAGGGTATTTCTTGACAGCAAATAAATTTATAAGTCAAGACCCCGCCGAGTATAGCGAAGTCAGGATCGTTCCATAGGAAGCAAGGTTGTTCGTTTATCGACTACTAAAAAGCAAACAAAATCAAACAAAAACACACACAAGCAGCCTCGTTAACGACGTTGTCAGGGTCGTTAACGAACCACCGTACCTAAAAAAGACTCAACTAACGACCTAAACAAACTCGGTAGCGAAATTCACTTAAAATTAATTCAAATAAAAACAAAGATCTAGGACTAGGGACACCACAACATAGCCAAGCATATAAACTCGTAAGAAGAATAGATCATGCCTTTACATAGATACAATTATCAACTTTCGTTGACCATCAAGCAAATTAAGCTACTTTCGCAACTTAACTCACTTAATTGCTTTTTTTGGATCCAAAGCTTGAAACTTTCGTTTTCAAACAATATCAACCTTCAAGTTACTAACTTTCTCTTTCAATCCAGTTAAAAACTCAAATTACCTCAACTTTCATCTTGGTATAAACACAACAAACAATCTCAATAATAGATAAAAGGAATTCAACACACAATCTCACTCGTTAAACATGCTCAACTATGCCGGGCTTAACCCTGATCCTAGAAAAGAAGACTACTCACTAATCATAACTACGAAACAAGAAATCATTGAAAATAAATTACTACTCAAATTAAATAACAAATATCGTTTTACACAGAAAATCAGAAGAAAACCCAAAAATAAACAAATACCGAACCGAAATACTCGATCAACGAACTCGGTAACTCTCGTCCACCGACCCGACGACTCGTCTCCGATCCTCTCCTCGCTCTCTCGGCTCTTCCTCTTCTCTCTATGCTCGACTTCTCTGATCTATCGATCCTCCAAAAGAATTCCCCCCTCTACTAGGCTAAATAAGAGGGCTATTTATACTAAAAAGGCTAAAAACTAATAAGGCTAGAAGATAAAAACTTTCCTAAAAGATAGAAATAAAACTCTAAAAAGATAGAAACAAAATCTAAGAAGATAACAAGACCTAAAATACATAATATAATAACCCTAAAAATCACAAAAAGATACTCTACCGACACGGAAATAATTTCCCGCACAGGATCGGCGAGTTACAAAGTCAACCCTCGAAATTTCTTATCACGTGGCCTCGTTAACGAGCCCTTACAGCCTCGTTAACGAGCCTGGGCTTGGTTTCTTCTACACTTCAACTCGTAAAACCTTGACTCTGACTTCTTCAAACTTGTATTCCTCCGTCTTTCACTATAACACTCCAAATTCAGCTCCATATAGCACTTTTCCTTGCTAAAACCTACAAAATACACAAAATAGAGTAGCTTCCATACTTTCTATGAAAATATGCAAAACTATCCAAAAAAATACCAAACTAAACCTAAACTTATCAAAACTAAACCTAATAAACAAAGAAAACCTACTAAAAACTATACTAAAAACATGAACATCAATTAAATATATGTAATAAAATGTAACGAGGGGTTGATTAGTAGACAAAGAACAACAATAAAAATATATAACTTAATACAATAGTAGTGTGCAATCTTTTTTTTTTCAATTCCCTAAAGCTAATTTGCGTCAATATTGTTTAAAGTAAAAAAATAACTTAATTTTACTAAAAATAGGATTTGATATCTCATATCAGAATAATCCTACCAAACAACAAATATCAAATATTAGTTGACATTAACAACATACCATACAAGGATATCATATATCAACCCCATACCCATATCTAATATCCCATACGTATACCCATATCTGAAATCTAAGATATTGATACCAAATGAGCTCTAACATATACGTACCTTACTACCCTTTCTTCAAGTGGAAGTTGCGAGGGTATGTTTGGCAGGCCCAAAGCAAAAGGAAAGTAGAAGGAGTAAAAAAGATTGAATTGGAAGGGGGTATAAAAGAGGAAAAAAACAAAAAAAAAGTATACAAGGCGTGAATCATGTGTGACATAAAAGTTATGTGTAATATGAGGCTCACTACTAGTTGTTGGATGCACTCTATCTACTACCCTTATTAAAAGTACATCGTTAAGTGCCAAAAGTGCTTTCAAATTAGGAATGCACTTTTGATGCTTTACGACGCACTTTTGATACTTTACGATGCACCGTAATAGTTCCATTTAAAAATTCACTTTTGAGGCTTTACGATGCACTTTTGCTTGCTTCATATTCGCACAAAATATTTGTTCCGCACGTGATTCAAACTCAAAGTACGCAATAAACCCAAATAATGAGAAAATAAACTAAAAGGGAAGAAAGAAGTAAAACACTCCCTCCAAGTAGGGGCGGATCTATATGAGGCTAAAGGTGCCCCCCCCAAATCCAATTTTTTGTGTATATGTTTTCTTTTCATTGATAGCTTCAATTTGATATCCGAGCAAAAACTTATGATCGTTAAAAGATTACAAGTATGCAAAACACTTTAACATACCATTTACTTAGTTAGAATGTATTTTTTTTAAAAAAATTATATCTTCATACAATAACTGAACCCGTGAGCTTTAACAGAATAGATTATATTAAAATACTTGACTATCGTTTAATAAAGTACGAGTGCATGTTTTAAGTACTTATTTTAGTGCATTTGTGCACCTACTCAAGTGGATAGGATTTCAAGATAGGTACATGAAGTATACATTTCGGCTCTCATGAGTAGTGTCATTGACCAAAAAATCAGTTTTTTTTTTTGAAACAAGTAAGAATTCGGAGTACCAAACAAGAATGGTAGTCCGAGAGGCCGTTAAAAAACGGCAGCCGTTCACGGCTGGTAAAAAAAGACATCCAAGACAAGCAGAAATGACTAAAGAAAGTACAAAATCTCGAAAAGAAGAGAAAAAGTAATCGACATCGGGGTGAGTAAAGCACTAAGAAAAGCGCCGCAGGCAAAAGGTCAACCCATCCTGGGGTGTGCGAAATGGAGGCAAAAAATCAGTTATTCTAGTTATGCATTTATAACTTTCAAGGTTTTTTTAAAGTGTTTTCATTGTTTTTTTTTAAATTGAAAATTCTTTTAGCTGCATCAGAAAACTTTTTGCCTCCCAAAAAAATTTCTAGTTCCGCCCATGCCTCAAGTTCTTCACCACTACTACTCCACCAATGTAATCTTCTCACACCATTAATCCGGACACATGTCCCGATCTACTAAAACTGCCAAAAAGGCGAGGTTCCATTTTATGACTTCCTTCCAACTCTTTTTTTGCATGCCCCTTTTCCTACGAAAATCACTGGAGATCAGATTTTTTATCCTCCGTACCGGGGCATCTGGTGGTCTCCGTTGTATGTGCCCGAACTATCGAAGTCTCGATTCTCGGAGCTTTTCCTCTAAACTGGCCCCTCCCACCTTTATCCTAATCACTTCGTTCCTAATCTTGTCCAATCTCGTACACCTACATATATATCTCAACATTCTAATCATTGCTAACATTAGCTTCTATTCTTACGCCTTTGTGGTCAATTCATAACGTATAAGCAAATTTACTTATAATGTATATGATTTTGTCCATATATTTTAATGTAGAAGTATACCACGTACAAGATATATGAATGACAAAATGTTATTTATCCATTAAAAATGAATGTGGATATTATTTAT
This sequence comes from Fallopia convolvulus, assembly GCA_964016875.1. Taxonomy (NCBI): domain Eukaryota; kingdom Viridiplantae; phylum Streptophyta; class Magnoliopsida; order Caryophyllales; family Polygonaceae; genus Fallopia; species Fallopia convolvulus. The sequence continues at coordinate 34,160,974 of OZ024733.1, forward strand.
TCATTAGAAATAAAATGGACAAATGGCTGGTAATTGTCAATATTATTTGTCCAATAAAAATTAATGGATGCAATGTTATTTGTCCATTTGAAATGAATGAATGAACAAGACATTGGTAATTATAGATCATGTCGTGCATTCGTTTGTACCGGTTTATGAAGAGAATTAAGAGAATCGATGATCAACAAAGCAATATCATGATGGATTTAACTAGTTGAACACGCTTGTCTTTTATTAATTTAAATCATCTTTTGCATTCATATTTACTTCTATTTTGCATAGTAGTTTAGGATTTACAATTACAAACCTCCCTTTGGTTACTTGGCATACAAGTAATAACACAAATACACAAGTCCTTGTGGGATCGACCCTTACTTGCCGCTCTACTAAGTTGGTTAAGCTAAGGATTCTTTGATAGGTATAAACGACCACGAAAATACCTCATCAAATTTAGCGCCGTTGCCGGGGAATCGTCGCTATTTGTGTTTTTACTTTTGTGCTATTCTTGGTGTTGTGAACCTATCTTACGGTTCATCACACCCGTGCTACTAATATATGGCTTTGTTCGATTGTAGACAACTGTAGGATGAACACTTCCATGACTATTTTTCAAGATTTCAAGACCATGTGTTTGAACTTGGTGCTTGGGGATTACGATACAGCGATAGAGAGGTGAACATGGGAGTTATCCATGGTATGAATTTTGAGACAAGAGGGTTGGCCGACTACATGAGCAATGAGAGGCTTTTATTTATGAGACCTGAGGAATGCTGGGATTTCTTTTGTTTTATGAGCCATCAAAGCTTTTTGGTCGAGTCATCTTCTCAACCACCCCAACCGGTTGATAAGTCTCTTGAGGATATAATCAGGGATCTCTCCAAAGGGGCAGATACTAAAATCAAGGAGCACTGTGAGTCTTGTTCTTCATATTTTCATTCCACAATCTCATGCCCTTTTGAGTTGTGTGAAAGGAGTGGTGGAATCACATTGGAGTCAGACGATCATGAGTCAGACACTCAGATTCAAGTTGAGGAGCAATCTAAGACACTTGATGTGGGTTATGAGGATGAATTTGATGCCCAATATGAAGTCACACCTATAAGGCAAGTTGAGCAGATCATCACGGAGCCAAAGGAAGTTTGTGCTGGCATAGAGATTCTAACAGAGCTTAGGGAGCCTGAGTCATATTCACCCATGTGGAGTAAATTGCTTGAGGGTTTTACGGTTTTGGAAGAAGACTCTTTTGTCGACCAAGATGACTTCTTTGCTGATGAAGTAGACAACCATGAGGGAGAAAAACAACATGATACATCTATTAAAGCTCCTACTGTCATGGTGCGCCCTATGTTAGGCCTTGACACTCCTTGCTTCAGTTTCCCCACCTTCTCACATCCAGAGCTTATGGAGTTCCAAGATGAGGAACCAAGTCGACAACACAAGGTGGAAGATGGAGACTATATGGAGTTCATCTTGGATATAAGTGGTATTGCTGACAAGTGCTTTGATTCATACTGTAAGTATTTTCTAAAGCCACCACTTGTGCTGAATTTATTTGAGCAATTGCCATCTCATGCTAACTGGGCACACATGTTTGATAAGTTAAAACGGTCTTTGCAAGTTATATTATGCATCTTTAATTTATCATGGTGTTACTTATGTTTTTCTAAGATGTGTGCACAGGGCTTTGACAGGTTATTAAGAGCATTGACAATGTCTAATCTTGCCAACTCATGCTAAACGTCAAGCTAATGACGTTAAATAAGCGCTTATTGGGAGGCAACCCAATGTTTAGAGTAGATTTCTTTTTCATTTTAATCTTTTGCTTTTTAGGTAGTTTTGTTTGTGTGTTAGATATTCCAAGTCTGAAGATTGATAACCCGAAGAACCATCACCACCGTCGGATTTCCCACCGCATTACCCGGATAACTAGAGTTTTGTGAGTATTTCTCCTCTCTTTACTTTTTACTATACTTTGGGGACAAAGTATGTTTTAAGCATGGGAGAAGGGAATTACTTTTGCATTGCATGTAGTTGCATTAGTTTAGGTTATATTTAAAAATTTTGCATGCATTGATAAAAATTCTGAAAAAATGAAAAAAAAATCAGGAAAAAATTGAAAAAAAAACAAAAATATTGCATTTAGGTTCTTATTTCCCCATTGTTTGATTTCTCTTGTGTTTCTAAGTTGAGTATGAATTCCAACCCATAATTTACATGATATGCTGAAGTTGATATGATATAAGCATGATCATTGATTGATTACCTTGATTATAGGATGGAGCATGTATGTAGCTTGAGTTTTTGATTCATTCTGAAGTTCTAGACAAAAATTAGCCTTGTGAGATTTTTGGCCTTTCATGATATATTTGTTCTCTATATTCTTGAGTGTATCACCATGATTATCTAGCTCTAGAACTTGTGTTAATACTCTATTTCAAGGCTGCTTATATGATTGAATGCATGACATTAAAATGATTGAGGCAATGTTTCTTTTAAGCCTATTATTTCCTTTCCTACCTTACAAGATCCATGTTCTTGATACCCCACTTATTTGAGCTTTAAGCCTATTTTTGATAACTCCACAAAATTTTCCTAGCCTAATAACCTTGACCCATCTGGGATTTAGGACTTTAGGTTGGTTTTGTTTTATGGGAGTTTGATGTAAGTATGGGGGAGTTGGAAGAAAAAGGTGAAAAAAGAGGAAATATAACTCTTGGTTGAAAAATGAAGAAAAGAATGAGGATGAAAATATGTTGCAAAGCAAAAGGAAAAAAAATGAGCTTAATTGTTAGTAGTTTTCATTAGTATGAAAGAAAGAGTTGAAGAAGAGGCAAAGAAAGAAAGAAAAAAAAAGTTAAGAAAGAAACAAAGTGTATAAATGAGAGTGTATGGAGTTGAAAAAGAAAGTTTGGGAGAAGTAAGAGAAGAAAAAGTGTTGAATTTTGGGTTTAGGATTAGTTCTTTATCCTGGATTTAGCACCACAAGCCAAATATGATCCCTTCCAAATTTCTCTTTACCTTGGCCCCATTACAACCCTTAAAAAGACCTCTTGATTTTTGTTATGTGTTTGATCCCCAGCGGTGGAGATTTAGAACTCTGATGCAAGCTTATGGTAGTCTAGTTTTCATGGTTGATTTTTGAGTGAAACACATACCCTTAAACACTTGAGAGTTTGAGTGCAAACACATTTACCTTGGTGAGGTCTAGAATGAATGAATGCTCTTTGCTCTTTGCTCTTTGCTTGTTATAATGCATGCTAGGAAGTCTTGGTCGGGTTTTTGATTAAATGTGAAATGCTTGTTTGATTTGAGATGGATGTATGATTGCATTTCTGTGGTGTGATTTGGATTTATGTCTTGCTTGAGGACAAGCAAGGGTTAAGCATGGGGGAATTTGAAAGCTTGCATTTAGGTAGTGTTTAGGATGCATATTTATGTTTATTTTATTTGGTTTTAGCTTAGTTTAGTCTAGTTCTTAGGTTTTTAGGTTTTCTAGGAAATTCGGGTTTTTGCGCTTGTTTTGTTCGGTTTTGCAGATCTTTAGGTAAACAAGCATGGACGGGATGGATCTTAGAGGACTATGGTGAAGTTTGAGGAAACTTAGAGTGATACAAGTGAAGATTAGAAGAGCTAAGGTCCAAGAGCTTGTGTGAAAAGAACGCTTAAACTCGGGCCATGCATTGGAGACTTGTTTCGACACCTCTATCTTGCAATGCTTGGTTTGGGAGCTATAGTGCTCGGATGAGGCTGAATTTAGTATCACTGAAAAGCTAACTCAAAGAGGTACAATTCATATTTTTACTCCGAGTCCAAATTCCAACTCTAAGTGGGTCAAAACAGCCTCTGAAGTGACGCCTGAATGCTGAACCGAGGCAATTGCGCGGGATGACTGCTAAAAGCGCGGCCGCGCAATTCAGCACCCTATCCCGAGCAATCCCAACTGAGGGATGACTGCGTGGGATGGCACATTGCTCGGCCGCGCAATATTGCAAAACCGCGCAATCGGGAGTTTTTACGCGGACATCATAGGTCGACATTTGGGCTTGATTTTCGGGCCTAGGGTTATATATCCGAGTATAGCTTAAAGATAGATCTTTTGAGGATTATTTGGAAGACAGATATAGACCTTATGTTAGTTTATTTTTAGAAGAACTTTTGTCAAACTTTGGGGCTAGGGTTTTTCTCTTTGGAGGCAGACTTTGAAACCTTTGTAAGTTTGATTTCAATTTAATTATGCATTGCTAAATTTATTGTGTTTGACTAGTTATTGAAATCATAGATTGCATAATATTGTGAGGTTTGATTGATTCTCAACAACTTGAATAGGTTTTATTCCCTGTGCTTTATTGAATCAGATTTATTCTAGGGTTTTGTTAGATTGGCCACCTAATAGAATTTCTAGGTTAATTTACAACTAATCTGATCAAGTCCCGTTCGGGAATGATTAGATAAAGTAGCAACTATAATTGTTTAGACCCGTTCGGGCTATTCGATTGTAGAAGGGAATAAACCACAGATAACTTGATTAGCTGTTTGCGTTGAGTATTTGTTTCTATCGATACTTTGGACTTTAAGCTATCGTTTAATTGAATCTAGACGTTGTTCTAGGTTGTTAGATGATTAGGGTTGTTCAGACTGTTAGCTCTTTCAACTAAATATAAAGTTTTGGATAATAATCCACGGTAGATTATTCAAGGGAATAGAGAATCAAGAGAATGAATGATCAATAAGCATATCTATGATGGATTTAACTAGTTGAACATATTTCTCTCATATTGTCATAAATCATATTTGCATTCATACTTAGATTTACATATTAGATTAGTTAGTTACTCAATCATCCATAAAACCCCCCATATTTACTTTACTTGGCACGCAAGTAAAAGCATAAATACACGAGTCTCTGTGGGATCGACCCTTACTTACCGCTCTACTAAGTTGGCTAAGTTAGGATTTCTTTGATAGGTATAACGACCACCGAAAATACCTCATCAACAAGCTCTATGCGCTATAAGCGGATATTCCCATGCACCAAAAACAAATAAGCGATTAGAAAATGTGAGAAAACTGAATTGGAGAATTTTGCCTAAATAGACAATGTATTCTTGTAAAGATGTTTCATTTTTATGATAAACTTCTTTTTTTAAATGTCTTATGACAAGTCAATATGCTCAAGTCAGATTTTCCCAGAATTAGTTTCCAGTATCAGTCTCTATATAGGATTTTAACTGAAATTTATTGTTTAAGACTTAAAAGTCTAACATTACTTACCATTATACCAATTGAATATTAATTTTACTTTATGATAATTAGTCCTTATTTTAGTTTAATCTCAAAAGTACTTTTGGGGTAATACATACTTTTATTTGCCCTAAATGCATAAAAAATAATTAAATTTCACGTATTTTAATGTAAATAAATTATATTTTATAGGAAAGTACTTTTGAAATTAAACTAAAACAAGCCTTATTTGTATGTGACCAAGTGACCAACACTAGTTTTGACCATTAGACTAATAAAGTACATATGTTTTTAATGATTTCACTAGAGTTTTGACAGAAATAAAAATAGGAGTATAAAATTCCTTACATAAATGATTTATAAGCATTATTCTTATAGCCAACAATCTTACATGCAATAAATTTACAAGAGTGGCCAAGTTGGTTTTCAATGCACTAATAAACCGAGGGATTAATAGTTCTCAGATGATCTTCATCCATGATACCCGACCTCTCTAAGTATTATAATTTATTTTTTCAATTTTCACTTCCTTTTCATTCATCTCAGAAATGGTCATTTCACAATCACGATATTCAATCAAATTTTTATATTCACATCATCCATTTTATTATATTCTTGTAATAATATAATATAGTTAATATGGATGTAATGGATAAATAAAAATATTTCATATAATTTTAAATAATCATCTTATTAAATCTCTTTATTTTATGTCATTAGGGTTGAATAAATTATTTTAAACCAATAAATTATAATTTTTTATATCGGGCCACGTTTTAATGAGGGGATAAAAAGTTACAGTGATATTGTATCAAGTTAAGTATATTGCAATTGATACTCAATTTTTGAACCACACATAGGTCTTGATACTCTTCTTTATATAAATTATTTTTTACCTTAAAATGTGTGAAAACTAAAATATGTCAATAGTATCTAGTTTTCACACATTGTAAGATAAAAAATATTTTTTTTACATAGAAGTGTAGCAAACTCGACCCAAAATCTGTAACAATCTTTTTTATTCTTTTGAAATACAATTAAGAGAGTGTTTAGAATACCACATTTATATATTAAATGTGGCAATCCAAACGCACACTTTCATTTCATATTGGAGCACATGTATCACATATTCATGTAAACAACTAACCAAAATTATAACCAACTAAAATCATTTTGTTATTTAATATGTAAAAGTCAATACAAGAAATAGAGATTTGATATTGTAATAATAGATGTTATTTCTATATGTGTAAAAAATATATAAATTTTTTAATGAAAAATTTCTAAGAAATGATGCAATATTTCACACAAAAAAATTGAGCAGGGTGTTGTTTACTAATTAGTGTCGCAAGCTTTTCTTTGAGAATTATGTGTCTTTATTCTTAAAGGACTCTTTGAATGATGGCCAAAATCAAAAAGAGTATTGATTCAAGTACAATAAATATATTTTTTTTTATTTTTCATAAAAATATTAACTACTTAATCTTGAAAAAAATATGTTAGAAATTATATTCATCAGAAAGTTTGCTATACTAATGTAAGAAAAAAAAACGCCAATGCTCTTAAATAACCTTCAAACATAGAAAATGGAATAACTTTCCACAAACTATAAATATATTAGTACAAACATTTGTCCTTATTTTAAGGATTTCTACCAACCCTTTTTTCTGCCTCACATCACAATAACCCTTGTAATTTTCTTTCTTCTTGTCTTTATATTACAATTATCAAAGAGCTTGGAAAAATAGTCATGATTTGTTTTTTTCTTCCTTGATCTTCGCTAACCTTAATCTATTACAAAATATTATGTTGAATTTCAACTAGTTATTTTTTTGAAGGTTTCTCCTTTGATTGTTGAATACCATTTTGGAGTTGAACATAAAAGGAGGAAGCAAGGGATAGGAAGATGGATAGCTTGAAGAGCACCGATTTCATGGCTGTCTTTGCCATCTCAGGCAGCGTCGCCCTCATTGCACTACAAGCTCACAAGCGCCTTCTCTCCCAATTCATGAGGCAAATTGCATTTGAAATTGGTGATTAACGATTTTTAGTAATTTTTTTGTGTTTTTAATTCATGTTGAAAACTCAATTTCATTACAAGATTGATCTTTGAATCTTTGCTTTTGTTTCCTATGTTATAGGAAATGATAAATACCAAGTCAAGAAAAGTGTTCAATTTTTGGATAATGGGAGAGTGCGCTCAATTGTTACCAAGGATGATCGAAAGAATATTAAGCCATGTTTGATGCAGAATTATGGACAACAAATGAACAAAAGAATGCCTTGGAATCGATTGACATTGTACAAAGGCAGGAAAATGCTTTCTTATAGAAAGTGATAAATGAAGGGCATGTTGTCTATATATTTGTAGTTCTCTTCAAGCCTTACGCGTACATCAATCTCCATGCCCAACTTGTTTATAGGTTTTTTGGGTGGGTGAGATTTTGGAGAGTTCCAATTTTATATATATGATTTTGGTTACTTTTCTCCAAGAAAAAGTGGAGTTTCTTAACCTATATGTAATACTATGTAATAATATTTGAATTGTACATGTTTTGGTGTTTGTTACTTACTATTCCCTTACAATAGAATTTTGATATTTAGAATAGCATCCTCTATCTATTAGATCACAAGTTGAATCTTTCTCTCTTGTTGTAATACATTAACTATCTCCTATTACAAAAACAAAGAAAAGTTATGTGATGGTTTTGTCATGTCTGCAAATTAAATGATATGACGATCTAATGTGACTCATGTTTATTTTTTGTTTAATTATACCATAATAAGTCCAAGTAACATATATAAAAAATTCTAACAATGACATTTATGTTCTCTCCATCCTACTAAATTACTTATAATTAAATTATGTTGATCATATGCATGTTAAAACAATGAAAAAATAAGTCATTCTATGATTTAATGTGTACGTGGAGAAAAATTGAATGTTGTTGTTAGATTTCATCAAAATGTTTTCCCAAAATATAAAATAAAATAAAATAAAGTAAGAGAGAGATTTTTAGGTCATTTACATTAGGTGGATCTAATAAATCCTTATAAATCCCTACTTTTTTTCCATTTTCATCACCTTTTTATTTCTCCATATAAAATTATACATGCTTTTTTTGTTTTAAAATATGAAAATGGATTTGATGTCTGATGATCTTTTTCTTGGGATAATGTGGTTTATATAGCCATGCATAATTTTTAAATTTCAAATGCTTAAGTGACTACTTCATAGAATTAATGCATGTCACTCTTACACATCAACCCTATTAAATGCAATATGCAATATGTTTGAAAATGACTACTCTCTAGCTTGTGACTAATATCTACCTTACATGACCCTATTAAATTCATGTTACAAACTTCTACATGTGTACAAGGAATCAATACTACATGAAAATTTAACAAAAAAATACTAGAACAATCAAATTCGAAAAACAAATATCGGAACATGAAATTTGGAAAAATAAACATTAGAACAAGTAAACTAGAAATTAGATCAACTATATACAATATTAATGTCTATGGGAAGATAAAAAAATTATGATTTTTGGTACTTTTTTAAAAAAGTTTAAATTGCCCAATTGAGAAATTTTAACAAATTCAAATTAACGACCAAGAATCAATCTTGACCGTCAGTTTGGCCGTTTAGGCACCACGCGTTGCCCATTGAGGCGGGCCACACTTGTCTTAAAGATAGCGACAAATGATGCCTATTTTTATTTGATTTTCATACTTGAAAATGCACCATTTTTAGGCAAGAACAACACTTTTTTGTTGCCCAGTCACCCAAGCACTCCATCGAGGAATTCATTCCGTCGCCCTCATTTTCTTGATACATGCACCATCTTCAATAAAGCTTATTTTCATCTCCCCCATAAATTCCATACACTTCTCGTTAAGGGTTTTTTAAACACAAAATAAACGAGCATTAAATTTGATGACTTAAATTAATAGAAAACATGCAGAAGCTTTCACTCTGTATTTTGCACGTGAGAATGATTCACTCGCGCTTTAAAAGAAATTTTATAGTCTTGGATTGTTCACATTCAGAATATGCGCGCTCTTACAAGTTTTGGTGTTTTCTCTCTTACATCTAAGGACTTAGAACCTTTAAGGATTCTCCCTTGTAAATAACAAAGTTCTCTAGAAAGTTTCAACAAGTCGAGTCTCCGTCAATAAGAAAATATCTTGAGCTAAAGATGTTATTCTACACTTGCAACTTTCTCCTTCAGCTATTTATAAATGTTGGAAAATGTAGAGAGTTGGAGTTTTTCGATGTCAGAGAAGCTTATTGACCTTCAAGGTGTCGACCGTTGATGGATGGAGTGTGAGATGTGCAACATGTTATGTTGTTGTTGGTGGAAGATGTCGTGTTAGTTGGAATTTCTGGATCTTCCGATGTGGGAGAGATTTGTTGATCTTCGAGGTGTCGACCGTTGATTGGTGGAGTGTGATGTTGATGCGACTTGAATCTCAAGTTGGTGAGTTGGGTATGTGGCATCATCGATTGTCATCACTAGTTGGAGTCTCTGTTGTTGCGAATTCATACAACGTTGGTCCCGTGTGTAAGTTCTCTAGAAAGTTTGAGTTGTCGAATCTCTATCAATAAGAAAATATTTTAAGCTAGAGTTGTTTTTTTTCCCTTGTAAGCTTCATCTTCTTCAGCTATTTATAAACGTTGGGAAGTGTTGAGAGTTGAAAATTTTCAATTTAGGAGAGGCTTATTGACCTTTGAGGTGATTACCGTTGATTAGTGGAGTATGGGGTGTGTGACGCGTTACGTTGTTGTTGGTGGTGGAATATGCAGTGTTAGTTGGAATTTCAGGATCTTTCGATGTGGGAGAGATTTGTTGAACTTTAAGGTGACGATCGTTGATTGGTGGAAAATGAGGTTGATGTGACTGTTATCTTAAGTACGTGAGTTGGATATGCATCACCATCGATTTTCATCACTAGTTTGAGTCTCCGTAGGTTGTGACTTCATCCGACGTTAGTCTCACGCGTTGATTGGGCAATGTAGTTGGTCGCATTATAGGATATGCGCGTTGTTTGTATTCAGGTCTCGTGGGAGTTCCACTCACTTTGAGGTATTTAGCCTCATAGTTGATTTTGTATACTATTCATGCATTGGTGAAGCCACCCCCGCCCATCTAGGTGTATTTGAGGGTAGGGAGCATTCATTACATATAGGTTTTTTGTAAGGTGCGTGTTTTTAGAAGTATTACCTTGAATTCTGAGTTTGCAAAAGTCGTGTCCCCTCGTTCTCCCCCTTTGCTTTGACCGCTCTTTTTATCATTTTACATTTGATTTATTTACGCTCCATCAATGATGTCCTTAGAATTTAGTAACTTATCAAATTTTCAATGACTAGTGATAGCTCGCATTTAGGTATAGCTTAGGATGCATATTTATGTTTATATTGCACAGTTTTTGTTTACTTTAGTCTAGTTCTTAGGTTTTTAGGAAATTCGGGTTTTGCTCTTGTTTTGTTCGGTTTTGCAGATCTTTAGGTAAACAAGCATGGACGGGACGAAGCTTAGATGATTGTGGTGGAGTTTGATGAAACATAGAGTGATAAAAGTGAAGATTAGAAGAGCTAAGGCCCAAGAGCTTGAGGGATAAAAACACTTAAACTTGGGCTATGCATTGGAGTCTTGTTTTGACACCTCTATCTTGCAATACTTGGTTTGGGAGCTATAGTGGTTTGATGAAGCTTAATTTATTATCATTGGAAATCTAATTCGAAGAGCTACAATTCATGTTTTTACTCCGAGTCCAAAGTCTAACTCGAAGGGGGTCAAAATAGCCTCTGAAGTATCACAATGCTGAACCGAGGCAATTACGCGGGTTATCATGATATTACGCGGCCGCGTAATTGGAAGTCAAGTCGCGCAATTGGCTTTCTACGCGGAGACTTGGGCCGACGTTTGGGCTTTTTTTTTGGGCTTGATTGGATTATTTGTCCGAGCTTGTGCTTATTTGTAGGGTTAATGAGGATTGTTTCCTTTGTTATCTTTAGTAGTTTTAAGAGATACTTTAAACTTTTGTTAGTTTTCTATCTTTTTCATAACTTAGAACATAATTTTAGAGGATAGGGTTTCTTTGGAGAGAGTTTTCTCAAAGGAGCAAACTTTGAACCTTTTGTAAGTTTTTCTTAATTCAATTATGCATTGCTAAATTCTTTGTGTTTGACTAGTTATTGAAATCATAGATTGCATAATATTGTGAGGTTTGATTGATTCTCAACAACTTGGATAGGTTTTATTCCCTGTGCTTATTTGAATCAAAGTTTTTCTAGGGTTTTGTTAGATTGGCCACCTAATAGAATTTCTAGGTTAATTTACAACTAATCTGATTAATGTCCGTTCGGGGTTGATTAGATAAAGTAGCATCTATAATTGTTTGGACCCGTTCGAGCTATTCAATTGTAGAAGGGAATAAATCCACAAATAACTTAGATGTCTGTTTGCTCTAAGTGTTTGTTTCTATTGATAACTTGACTCGTAAAGCTGTCGTTTAATTGAATCTAGATGTTGTTTTAGGTTGTTAAATGACTAGGGTTGTTTAGACTGTTAGGTCTTTCAACTATTTCTGAAGTTTGAGTCATAATCCTTAGTAGGATCATAATCCACAGTAGATTATTCAAGTGAATTGAGAATCAAGAGAATCAATGATCAATAAGCGTATCTATGATGGATCTAACTAGTTGAACACTTGTCTCTCATATATTTACAATCAACTTTGCATTCATTTTTTATTTTGCATCTTAGATTAGTTAATCAATCATAAAACCCCCCATATTGGTTACTTGGCACTCAAGTAAAACATTTATACACGAGTCTCTGTGGGTTCGACCTTTACTTGCCGCTCTACCGAGTTTGGTAAAGCTAAGGTTACTTTGATAGGTAAACGACTGGAAAATACCTCATCAACTAGTTACCAAACACTCGTAAAATTGTTCAAAAGTACTAAGGCATATTGACATCACTAGTTTTTAGGTATTATTAAACACACTCTTAATCTAAACTTGAATTTTTTAACACGAGATTACTTGGTCAATTTTACCCTTTTTTAAATAATTATTAATAGATATTTTTAACTTTTCATTTTTTTTTGATAGGATAAGGATTAGGGTCGCCACAAATACTACTTGAGCTCGTCTAGAGCATCCACTAGGTATGAGAACTGGTTACTAACCAATTCTAAAGAGGAAAGGGCAAACCGCCGCTCACGAGATTCGAAATGGTGACCTTGGGGTACTACCCCCAAAGCCTTAACCACCGAACCAAATGCCTGAGGGCATATTTTTATTTTAAACTTTTTATGAACCAAAATAGAAACTTTTTTCCCTAAATTGTCTAAATGACATTATTGAGAAATGTTTTCTAAATAAAAATTTCTTTATTTTTACAAATTAAAAAATATTTTTGCAAATTGCATTAAAAATTGCTTATTTTTCATCAAAAAAAAAAATCAAACCAAGGTCACCCACTTTCATAATTAACCTGATTTTAGTGGACGAATATACAATTCCTATACACTCGCCTTATATTAAGTAAGCTCCAATCTTATCAACTCACTTCTTCCATGACAATTTCTCCTCCTCCCCCCTCGTAACTGTATCCTTCTTGATCCATCAGCAAGTGGCACAAGTCGATTCGTCATCTGCGATATTCAAAAAGTTTGAATTATTCTTTAATTTGATCCTTACTCCTTTCATAATTACACACCATGGAAAATGGTGTGTAAAAAGTCCGATGAATGTCGATGATGAGCCATCGATACCTGTCGACGAAGCAGCGGAACCAAAGCTCAGTCACATAAATAGGTATGTTGCCTTTGCGTTTGTTCTCGGTGGACACCGATATAGCATAATTCTACCCGAACGAAGCAGTAGAGGTAGATTTTTTTGATAAGGTAAGAGTTCGATTACCAAACATAATTGGTAAACGAGAGGCCATCAAATAACGGCAGCCGGGGACCGGCTAAACCATAACCTGAAAACAAAATCAGAAAACTACAACCAAGGGAATACAACAACCAAAAAAAGGGACACAAAAAGGAGAAAGGGGCAGAGAGTAAAACATGACTCAAGCCACACCCAAACTCCGAACCTATTGCGGCAAGGTACAAAATCCAAGCTTGAAGTACAACTGACACGTTTCAAGTGAATGCGTGAAAGTGCATCACACATGAAAATCCCAAATTCGCATATAAAGAAGCGAATAGGAGCCCACGACCAGTAAATGGGCACACGGGTCAGAACCCGGAAGGCACGCAAGGGACAGTCACCCACTTTGTCAATTCCCGTCCTCAAATACTCATTCAGAGGGCTCAAGCTGCCTGATGCGACCCCCGTCATGGATGCTAGCCAGGAGGACGACGCCTTCACACTTCGCTCGGATGGCCCCGTCACTCGTGCCACGACTCGAGCAATCCAGGCCGCGACACAATCACTTGTGGCGCGCCTCTCTGCAGGCCACGACGCGCCCCTCGCCGCGCCGACGTACACTGCCTTGTGCGTCCTCGGCGTCGAGGAACCTCAACTCGAGCCAACGGTGACAACCTCCAACCCCTTGCCACCATCGGACTCGAGCCTAGCACCGTGCCATGGATCGCATCTTGAGGTTCTCGAGACCCTCGCACCAGCGTCCTTGCTAGCGCCCAGCCCCGCGCCGTGACCTCGCCAGCGCCGTGTCTTAGCCTCGCCAGCGCCGCGCCAGCCTTGTCGCGACACTGCGAGTACGGTCACGGACGACCTATCATTTTTATAGTAGTTTTTGCATTGTTTCCACTTTAGAACATTACTATTAGTAGTTTTATGGTTTTAGTAAGTGTTTAATGGGCCTTGCGCCGATGGTTTATGGACTCGCGCCGCTGGGCCTTGATCTGCGCATCAACCCTAGACGCGCCTCCAACAGATTAGGGTTTCTTCTAGTTTTCTTTAGTGCCGCCTCTATATAAGGTGGTTTAGGATTGTTTTTCCATTCAGCGCACATTTAGGGTTTAATTCAAGTCGAGGTTTTGCTCCTTAATTTTATCCTTGTCCTTGCGCCATCCCGATTATTCAATCAAAGCTCTCGTGTTTCATATTGTTTGCAATTGTTTGTGCCATATTCACTCAATCAAAGCCTTCCGCTACGCAGATTTGAGACCTAATACTCAAACACCACGTCGATCCGTCGCATCCCATACGAGGGATGCATCAACTGGCATCAGAGCCAAGGTTTGAGTAAGTCTCGTTCAACCCTCTTTCGTTCATTCTCACACGATATTTCCATTACATCTAACCCTAGATCTCATCCTCCACTTCGCAAACCGCCATCTAGGGTCCCAAATTTTTTTTCTTGTTTTCGTAAATTGTTTAAAAAAAATCAGCCTTGCCCTAAACTCGCTAGATCTATTGATTTTGGTGAAAATTACTCATTGTCTTGCTAGTTGCATGCACATTAGGTTTTGTTTTGCCGATTTCTATCTTGCTCTTGCGTGTTGCTTGTGTTGAATTATTGTTGTTTGTTTGCTCTAGAGGAGAAAGCCTAGAGTCGAATTGCTATAAAAAAAAACAATTGTGTTCGACTACCAAAAGCCAAAATAAGGTAAGGTAGTCGTTCGAATTAAAAAAAAAATCTTTGGACGATCACAAGCCAAAATAAGGCAAGATCGATCCAACTTGTGGTTCTACAATTTTCGACAACCTTAATCTCTATTCCATTGCTTGTGGTTTTCGGTTTTGACTTGCCTTATTGTGTCTTGCCTTGCGTACTTTGTGGTTTTCGTAGCCATATTGATAGATCGAGTTGAGTGACCTTAGCCTAGCCAATCCTTGTTCGTGTGGTTTGAACTAAAGGGTCGGCTTGACTTAAGCGAACCGTAAACTCATTGTCTTTTGCTTGTGAACTTCTTACTGCTTCGATGACTAGTGTTACAATAGGTACCGTTTCGGACTCGGGAGATGGTGACAACAACAACAACAATAACCCGCAGTTGCTGAACGAAAATCAGAACTTCTCGCCCGAGGCTTTGGCGCGCATATAAGAACTCGAGAGGCTCTTAGCCGAGAGCCAAGCTCAATCCAAACACACGGTGCCAGGGGCCCATGCCCTCGCCTCGGAGATCCATGCTAACCCGGGGGTTTCCGCGGACGACGTTGCCAAGGCTCGTGCCAAAGGAAAGCAACATGCTCAGCCTTCGTCTCAATTCGGTACAATGCATCGGATGGAGTCGATTAAAGGAAGTCGCCACTATGATAAGCACGATGGTGGTCCACAGACCGCAGATCGCTATCAAATGGCGCGAGATTATCGGGACACACAAGTGTACGACGTATATTCCGATGAGGAGTACAACTCCGAGGAGTATAGACGCCAACACATGAGTGGGGATCCCAAGAAAAAGAATACCAAGAAAAAGACGTCGACATATGTTTACGAAACCCCAAAGCGGAAGCACAGGGCCAAGTATTACGATGCCGACGCATACAGGGTTGAGGACGACCTCGGGCATCAAAGTGCTCGGAGTCCGTACTCAGATTTTGAGAATGATTATGATGAATTTAGTGATTACTCTAACGAGTCTTCGTTTGAGCATCCCAATGTGCAGGATCCCGAAGAATTGGACCATCGACCTTCGGATTGGATCCCACCGCCGCACCTAGCCAAGAACCGCAAGGAATATGACCGAGTCTATGGCTCGGGACGCAAGCACAGCTCCAAGGCGCGGCGCGACACGGACCGCGACGCTCGGCGTCCTCGAAGACCCGATGACGGTGATGATCCTGACGATGGGGACGATGATCCGCCTCGAGGCCCGCCTCGGCACCGGCGCGATCGCCGCTCGCGCTCGCCTCGACACCGCAGCCCTTGGCGCGACACGAATCGTCGAGACTCTCGTGATCCACGCCACAACCGCCGAGACATCAAGGTAAAATTCGAACCTTTTTATGGTACTTATGATCCTGGTGCGTTTATCGAGTGGTTGCAGGGCATGGAGCACACGCTCCGACATTTAGGTTATGAGGATGACGAGAAAGTGGAAGTTGTGACTTTGCACTTCCATGGTGCCGCTCGGACTTGGTGGAACCGATTCGAGTCCGAAAGGATTCGACAAGGCAAACCCGTAATCTGTGAGTGGCATCAACTTGTCTATATTTTGAAGAAAAGGTACATCCCGGCGGATTACAAGGACAAGATGCACATAGAGATTATGCGCATCAAGCAAGGGTCAATGACGCCGAAGGAGTATTTTGCCAAACTTGAAGACATGTTCTTCAAGGCTGGCATGAGTGTGTCGCCCTCGGTGATGAAGACGAGGTTCATATCGGGCTTGCGACAATCCATTCAAGATCGCTTGGAGATTCTACCAATCAAAGATCTCAACAACCTAGTTCACACCGCCATGCAAATCCATAAACAAGAAATGCGAACCAAGTCCGGTTGGTCGAATCAAAGGTATGTTTCTAATCCTAGTCAATCCGGTTTTTCTACTAATCGGGTTTCTCCTTCCTTGCCAAGTGCTATGACAGGTTCCAAGTCAAAAGCCGAAACCACCCCTTCCAAAGCGCCAGCTGCGCCACGCACCTCCGAACCGAGCACCGAAAACGCCCGCGATGTGGCATGCTATAAGTGTGGAGGCCGAGGCCATATTCAACAGAACTGTCCGAATTCCAAAAAGGTGTTGTTTACCACACAAGGGGATCCTTATGACAGCCAAGAGGACGAGGAGATAGAGCCACCGATGAGTGAGGGCGCCGAGCTGGAGTGCGATCCTTCGAAGGCTCTCGGCGTTTCCAAGCTTCAATTGGTGACAAGGCGTGCCTTAAGCATGCGCGAGGCGCCAAAAACCGATCAAAGAGAACAGATTTTCCACACTCGTTGCTTGGTGAACAATGTGTCCTTGAGCGTCATCATTGATTCAGGGAGTTGCGCCAATTTCCTTTCCTTAAAAGTAGTTGATCACTTCAAGTTGCCGACCACACCTCATCCGCAACCATTCAAACTCCAATGGATATCAAATGAAGGAGGAGATTGGGTCGACAAACAGGTAATTTTCAACTTTTCTATTGGTCAATATTCGGATTTTATTCTTTGTGACGTCACGCCAATGGACGCCACACACCTCTTGCTGGGGCGCCCATGGCGATACGATCGTCGCGTGCTTCACGACGGGTATTTGAACACTTACATGTTCAATTACCACGGGAAGCGCGTGACCCTCTTACCTATGTCGCCTAGTGAAGCTTTACAGGATGAAGCCGAGAGGCAAAGGCAAAAAGCTAACGACAATAGCACCGGCGCGTCGAGCACGACGCCAACGACGTCAATGGTGAAAGCAAAAGATTCCAACGGCGCTTCTGGTGCCAAACTACCCCAATCCAGTGTTAAAGATGGACAAGATGGAGTGCGCCGACAGAATATGGAGTCGGGTCGGCAGTTCGCGTCGCGTGGCCTCGGCAACGCGCCAAACGCCGCAGATTTTTCAAAGCAAGGCCTCCAACAACTTTCTGCAGATGCCACAGGCGTTTCTGGTGGAAAACCTCTTAAAATTGAGTTTCCACCAGAATTGAAGAAAAAACGCCCCGAAGTTGTGAACCTAAGCAAAGGACCACCGCTGGAGTCCCCTAGTGTCGCGCAACACGCGGTCGCTGCACGGAAATTGGGTTTTCAAGAGCTCAGGGACGAATTTCACGGCGTTTCCAGGGTCGTTCCTCACCAAATTACAGAGGCTACAACATGTCTAAAAACCGTCACGGAACCTGCACGTTCGAGTGCCAACGCCGAGCCACCCTTTCTAGGCACATGCCAAGATCGTCTACTTCTAGCCAGGCGTCGGGACGTCGAGAAATCTCTTCAGGGGAGTCTTTCTTTTTTAATCCTTGTTCCTTTACTTTCTATTTCTAAATCTGTAGATGAAACACTTCCTTCTTGTATTGTTTCTATTTTGAAGGAATTCGAAGACATCATGTCGGACGAGCTTTCGAGCACAAGATCGATCTCATGCCGGGAGCGTCCCTTCCTAATCGAGAAGCCTATAGGACTTCGCCAAAGGAAACCGAGGAGCTACAATGACAGGTTCAAGAGCTATTGGACAAGGGCTTTGTCCGAGAATCTTTGAGCCCGTGCGCCGTGCCGGTGATCCTTGTACCAAAGAAGGATGGTTCGTGGCGTATGTGCGTCGACTGCCGAGCCATTAACCAAATCCGGATGCATGAAGGCGACGAGTGTAAGATCGCATTCAAAACCAAGCATGGTTTGTACGAATGGCTTGTCATGCCTTTTGGCTTGACAAACGCCCCTAGTACTTTTATGCGGCTAATGAATTTTGTTTTTAGGAAATTTTTAGGACGTTTTGTCGTTGTGTATTTTGACGACATTTTGGTTTTTCGAAAGACTTGGACTCTCACGAGAGGCACCTTAGGATGGTGTTAGATTGCCTTCGCGAACATTCTTTGTTTGTAAACTTGGATAAGTGTTCGTTTTGCACGGACACGACGGACTTTCTTGGTTTCGTCGTGTCCAAGGATGGGCTAAAAGTGGATGACGACAAGATCCGCGCCATCCGTGAGTGGCCCACCCCTATGACCCCGACAATGGTTCGTTCCTTTTTAGGGCTCGCAGGGTTTTATCGGCATTTCGTCAAGGACTTTAGTTCCATCGTTGGGCCACTCCATAATCTCACCAAGAAGGCAACCACAATCAAGTGGATGCCACACCATGAGGCCGCCTTTCAGGCCTTAAAATCTGCTTTGTGTAGTGCTTCGGTCTTGAAATTGCCAGACTTCACTAAGTGCTTCGAGGTCGAGTGCGACGCCTCTGACTATGGCATCGGCGGCGTACTCCTCCAAGAAAAACGCCCCATTGCATACTTTAGTGAAAAACTTACGGGGGCCATTTTGAACTACCCGACATATGACAAGGAGTTGTACGCTCTCATTCGGGTTTTGAAAACATGACAGCATTACCTTTGGCCTAGCGAGTTCGTGATTCACACGGACCACGCCGCCTTAGCGTATCTCAAGAGTCAAATGACTCTCAATAGACTCCATGCTCGATGGGTGGAGTTTATGGAAACTTTTCCATACATCATCGCCCATAAGAAAGGAAATGAAAATGTCGTGGCCGATGCCCTGTCACGCAGGTATGTACTCTTAACCCAACTCCAGGCCAATTTGCTCGGGTTCTCCTTGATTAAGGAGTTATATATGCATGATCAATTTTTTAAACCGATCATGGAGAACCTCGAGCAAAGTCGAATCCATGAGTCCTATTTCTTGGACAATGGATACCTGTACCGAGCCGGAAAGCTTTGCATTCTGACCTCGTCTGTGAGGCATCTATTGCTCAAAGAGGCTCATGACGGCTGAGGCCATTTTGGCATAGCCAAAACCCTAGCAGCACTTCGTGAGCATTTTTTCTGGCCCCACATGGCCTCCGATGTCCACAAGTATTGCCGCGGTTGTGTGCCGTGCCAAACCGCTAAATCGAGGTCCCAACCTCATGACCTATATACGCCCTTGCCCATTCCGGATACCCCGTGGGAAGATCTCTCCATGGATTTTATCATGGGCCTTCCAATGACAAGGCGCGGTAAAGATTCGATCTTTGTAATTGTGGACCGCTTCTCCAAAATGGCTCACTTCGTACCATGCAAAGGAAACAACAATGCGACCGAAATCGCAAACTTGTTTTTTGAGCATGTCGTAAAGCTACATGGTGGGCCTCGCACTATTGTTAGTGATCATGACACAAAATTTTGTAGCCACTTTTGGAGAACGCTTTGGGGAAAGCTAGGGACACAATTGCTATTTTCAACCTCTTATCATCCCCAAACCGATGGTCAGACTGAGGTGACCAATCGGACCTTGGGCACGCTTCTTCGAACGGTGCTCAAACATAACCCACGGCGGTGGGAGGATCTCATACCATTTGTTGAGTTTGCATATAACAGGTCCAAACACTCGGCTACTAGGAAGACGCCGTTCGAGATCGTCTACGACCTCAACCCACACTCTTCAATGGATCTTGTTTCTCGGCCCTTGAAGAGTGGCGAGCATATCGACGCATCCAACCGCGTCGACGCCATACGCAGATTGCACGAGAGGACGAGGACACAATTGGAGTGTCGGGCAAGTCAGTACGAGGCACAACATAACAAGGGAAGGAAGTGGCTGGTTTTCAACCTCGGCGATCTCGTCTGGTTACACCTTCGCAAGGACCGTTTTCCGGACTCTTGGAAGAAAAAGCTTCATCAACGAGGAGACGACCCTTTCAAAGTCTTGGAGCGGATCGGGGACAACGCCTACAAAATCGACCTCCCAGTCAAGTATTCGGTGCATTCTACTGTCAATGTCGCCGACCTCTCACCCTATGTTGAGCCAGCTTATGAGGAAACGGGGCCGTTTCCCAACCAAGTGGGGGAGGGTGATGCGACCCCCGTCATGGATGCTAGCCAGGAGGACGACGCCTTCACACTTCACTCGGATGGCCCCGTCACTCGTGCCAGGACTCGAGCAATCCAGACCGCAACACAATCACTTGTGGCGCGCCTCTCCGTAGGCCATGGCGCGCCCCTCGCCGTGCCGACGCACACTGCCTTGTGCGTCCTCGGCGTCGAGGCACCTCAACTCGAGCCAACGGTGACAACCTCCAACCCCTTGCCACCATCGGACTCGAGCCTAGCACCGTGCCATGGATCGCATCTTGAGGTTCTCGAGACCCTCGCACGAGCGTCCGCGCCAGCGTCCTCGCCAGCGCCCAGCTCCGCGCCGTGATCTCGCCAGCGCCGTGTCTTAGCCTCGCCAGCACCGCGCCAGCCTTGTCGCGACACTGCGAGCATGGTCGCGGACGACCTATCATTTTTATAGTAGTTTTTGCATTGTTTCCACTTTAGAACATTACTATTAGTAGTTTTATGGTTTTAGTAAGTGTTTAATGGGCCTTGCGCCGATGGTTTATGGACTCACACCGCTGGGCCTTGATCTGCGCATCAACCCTAGGCGCGCCTCCATCAGATTAGGGTTTCTTCTAGTTTTCTTTAGTGCCGCCTCTATATAAGGTGGTTTAGGATTGCTTTTCCATTCAGCGCACATTTAGGATTTAATTCAAGTCGAGGTTTTGCTCCTTAATTTTATCCTTGTGCTTGCGCCATCCCGATTATTCAATCAAAGCTCTCGTGTTTCATATTGTTTGCAATTGTTCGTGCCAAATTCACTCAATCAAAGCCTTCCGCTACGCTGATTTGAGACCTAATACTCAAACACCACGTTGATCCGTCGCATCCCATACGAGGGACGCATCACTGCCGCCAAGCGGACCGGACTGAGCACCTGCCAAAGAAACGAGAGAGAGCAAACAAGAATTGGGGGACAAAGGAGTAAAAGCTCAAAAACAAGCACTACAAACAAAATTGATTTTAGATCTATTCCTTTCCATATAAAAATATCTTAGGCAAATTTCTCAGATCTCTTTTCCAGATTATCACATCCCTCACGAGCTTCCAACAAAAGGATATCGATGATTGTGTAAAGAGCCAATAATCGGCGTCGGGTTTTTGGTCGATAGCTTTGAGCAGAGAAACATGGTCATAAGCCTACTTCCGGAACCAACGAGAAATATCGGTCATCGGCGTCGTATAAAACAGACTTGGAGCAAAGTTCTAAACCAAAAATCTGAATCTTCTACTTATGCAAATGAGATCGAAAACATTAAGGATCATCTTTTTTTCCGAATTGAGAGATCTATAGATAGATCTAAGAAATTGATAAAGAAAACTAATCAATTTGTTCAAGTACAATAGGGCTTAGCCTTCTTGGGCAAAAGGATCGAAGCAAAAAATGGTACAAAAAATTCATAACAAGAGCTAACACAACAATAAGAGTTTGGTCTTTAAACAACACAATATGGCTTCTTCTTTTCAATTCACTTTCCTCACACATAATTTTCTATATATATAAGTATATATAGCCATGGCTTCTGGCCAAATTAGTGTAATATGCTTCTCGCCATTAAACTTCTTCGAGTTTTCTTCTTCTTGACTAACGCATTGAAAGAGTATTGGGAAATTTCCAACTTTATAAATCTGCCTTATCATACCTTGCATTCAATTGCAGAAGGGGATAGAAATCAATCAGGAAGGCTACAACTCATCAGTTGACTGGAATTGATTCTGATTTTGAAGAGGGTACTAGATCTAATTTGGGGCAAAAAATTGGGAAAGTTGTAGGTTTCTCTCTCTTCTCTCGGGAGTTTCTCACTCTTAAATGGCTTGATGGTTGGTAAGAGGTAGAGGTAGATGTTTTTACGCTTGAGGAACTCCAAGGGATAGAGAAGACGATGTGGGTGCACTTCGCTGCTGCCGAATTTTGGAGAGCTGGTGTTCCCTTAGAAACTGTCAGAAATCCAAATGATCCCTTGAGAACGATCCCTTAGGTTTTAATGATGATAAATATCATAAGGTTTAATGGTTTGAGTGATGCCTAAGTGTTTCAAAATTGAATAGGTGCCAATAAGGTTGTTCATCGATTTAAGTAAACCGAAATAAACCTGATCATCGAACATAACCAAGTAAAACAAAACCAATCCAAGGTAATTCAAATCGGAGCTCGGGTTAGGATTTGGGACAGATAATCGAACATAACCAAGTAAAACAGAACCAATCCAAGGTAATTCAAATCGGATCTCGGTTTAGGATTTGAGATAATTTGGTTTTCATCTCGGGTCAGATCGGTTCTTGGTTTGGTTCAAGTAAACCGATTTGTTTTTATAAAAAAAATAAATCCCCCTGTACCAATTACAAGTTTGAAACCCTTACCTTAATACCATCCTAATTCACCCTTGTCCATTGTGCGCCGCTGACAGTTTTGTAGTGCGACACTGCGACTATTGGTATTGCCTCTATCTCACCCTCTTCCCAAAGTCTTTTGCCTCTCGTCCTCCATCAATGACGACTGTCGGCTAGTAACTACCTCTCATTCTCCATTGACGACGATTGGTGACTACCACTCGTCCTTCTTTCTCTATAGTGCCTCAAAGTCTTCTCACGACAACAACTGGCATTTCTCCCAATCATCAAACTCGCCTCCTTTCCTCCTTCTAGTGAGTTCTCTGACCCTCTTGACCTCTCCTTCTTCTAAATCATTTGTGAGTCATGAATTGTGATTATTGTGAGTTGCGAACACTAAGGAGTAATTGAACGCATCTTTATATAAGGATTAAGAACCAATATATTTATTTATGGCAGAATACATAAACGGCCCCCTATACTTGGGCCAATTGGTCACTTGGCCCCCTGTACTTTAGCCCTAACCATTTGGCCCCCTATAGTTGCACATTGCGACCTATTGAACCCCTATTCGCTGATGTGGCACGTCACGTACATTTCACGCTCTTTTAACTGAGTGCTTGGGCGAGTGAGGATTTCTAAAACAAATAAACAAATCAGTTGAATGATTCGAATTCTTTCTCCCGAGTCCTCATTCTCTGTCTGACCATCTCTCTGAATCCTTTCTAGGGTTTCGTCTTTTAGACCTCAGAGTGTATGATATTTGCATATCAGTTGAATGAAATTGGGACCTCTCAGATCAGGGGGTTGAGGTTAGAGCGAAGAAGAGGAATGGCGAAAATGTCGGAATAGAGGAGAAGATGAAGAGAGGATCAATTAGGGATGCTCGAAGCTGCAATTTCACATATGGATCCATGGAAACTTCAGAGAAAATTCTCTAGAACTGTTTTCGATCTGAATTTCCAGAAATTGTTGCTTGTCTCCTTCGCCTTCTCTACCAATCGGAATCCGATCTGTTTTACTCTCTCGCTTTCTTCCTCTTTTTGCCTCCTCTGAGTTGCTTTGCTCCCTCTGAAGAACCTAGTGATGAAATTTCATGTCTGAAGGTTCCAATTTTTTGTTCGACCGACTTCAATTACATTTTTACGCTTTCTTTTGTTTGTTTGAACAAAACAAATTTGGAGGCGATGGGCTGATGTGCATAAACCCTAATTTCCCAACTTTGATTTTCAACCAGATTAAATTTTTTTATTTTAATCACTTATAATATAGAATTTTTTTTCATTAAAAAACAAAAAACAGTCATTTATGGACATGGCATCTATGTGGAGCTGATGTGGCAAGAGAAATTTATAATTCATCACGCGTGCATAACACTTATCCAAATTTTAGCTATTCAGGTGCTCAATAGGTCGCAATGTGCAACTATAGGGGGCCAAACGATTAGGGCTAAAGTACAGGGGGCCAAGTGACCAATTGGCTCAAGTATAGGGGGCCGTTTATGTATTATGCCATTTATTTATTGTCAACTGAAATGTGAATTGTGATGCACCATCTGCTCATGTGAATTGTGATGCACCATATGCTCATGTGAATTATTTTGCCTAGGTACTATCTTGTATATTCTAGTGATATAATTTTAGGAAGAAATGAACTTTTTTCCTTACTTTTTCCTGATTTGGTTAAATAACTAAAGAACTCATTCCTTTTTATGTTGGGCAAACTGATGTTGAAATCCTGATTTCTATGCTCATATTAAGTCTATGCACGTTTTATATATGATTGAAATATAATCATGTGATTTTATCTAGTGTATCCAATCTTGCCTTGGGTTATATAGATTGTGTTTCAAGGATGAAACATCTAGTTCCTGAAATTTAGTTGATTTTTGCAATTTGATTCTTCTATATGTACTCGAGAAAAGTTATTTCTTATTACAAGTTGGTATCATTGCTTCTTGAGCCAAGTTGTGTTTAATTACTTATAAAACACATCGTTTGATTAGGCTACAACTATTATACTATATATGATCTGATTAATGAAATTCTGTTGTAAGTCACCAAAAAAATGAATTTATAATTAAAAAAGCTTAACTAGTAATGAAACACAAGGAGGGGCAAATTGGATGAAATGAAACTTATATATGAAATGTGTGCTTAGGGGCATTTGGAATTTTCTTTACAGTTGAAAGTTGTAGATGTATGATTTTTGGTAATTGTGCAGAGAATATTAAAGTGGAGGACTAGAAAGTTTAAATACGTAAGAAGAACGGATAGACATTCATCAAATGCGAGTAGTTTTTTAATTATGAAATAAGAATTTTATTTAATATAAACTATAACTAATCTCGTTGTATTTTTATTTGATATATAGACGTTTAGCTCCCTTTCCAAAAGAAAATGCGGATGGCCAAGCAACACCTCAGCTCACTCTACTAGGCCCTAAATGAGCACTTAACAATTGCCTCAAGACCTACTATGTTCCCATGCATTAGAGAATTCTCTCCATATTAAGTATGATGAAGACTATGAGGAAAAAGATGAAGATCGTATTAATCCAAAATAGGAGGGGCGTGCAAATGAAGCATTGGGCACATTTTATGTGACCTAAGTATGATGAAGACCTAAAGCTCCTAAACCCAAGAAGTCCAAGATAAGGTCACGGAAAAAAGGAGTCAACATTGGGCACATTTTAGGTCACATGAAGATGAAGATGGGAACTGCAAGACTGAATGTAATTATTGCAAGGCCATCTACGCAGTTGATTCTTATAAAAATGGTGTTAGCAATTTGGGAAAGCACCGAAAGAGGTGTGTGGCGAATCTTGAAAACTAGAACAAAGATACCCAATCTAAACTCGTTTTAGAAAAGACTAATGCATCTGGAAATTGCAAGATGAAAAGTTGGGCTCTAGATTTAGAAGAGGTGAGATCAAGAGTGTGCAAATTTATAGTTGGATTAGAGATTCCGTTTAATCTTCTGGATCACACTCTTTTTAGGGACATATTTGATGTTGCATGCCCTACTTTTAATGTGCATCCTCGTTCTACTATGACACGTGATGCTTATGCTATGTATGTAGAACAACGAGATAAGTTAAAAGTGTTTTTATAGAAGAATTGTCAAAGGATTTGTTTGACCAATGATACATGGACTTCCATTCAAAGGGTGGATTATATGACTTTGTACTCACTTTGTTGATAATAATTGGACTTTACAAAAAAGGATGTTGACTTTTTGTGTAATTAGTGGTCATAAAGGGGAGGAAAAATATTAAGTACCGGAGGGATTACTTATTTATCTTTCTTCAAAAACTCGAGATTTATCTTTTAGAAAAAATATAAACATTATATATGATATAAAAATATATGAAGATATAATATTATTTTCATAAGAAAAGACACAATATCATTGTTCGTTATTCATATGAATATGAATTTGAAAAAGTAGTTGTAAAAAATAAACCAGCAAAATCAATGGTAGATTGAACAAATAAAATCAAAATAATACTTGAACCACCAACCAAATTTAGATGGAAAAGAAATTTATTATATCTTAAATTTCTATGTAGTGTGCACCAATTAAATAATCAAATTGCTTAGTTATGTATGATATGTAACATTTTATTTTGTTTTAGTTATATGATTAGTTAATATATTTTATAATGTAATTTAATAAATTCTAATTTAGTTCACTTAATCATATGTTATAATTTTTCAAAACTTAGACATTTAAAATAATAAACATTTAATATAAATTTTGCCCCGTCCAAAGGACAGGGTTAGCACTCTAGTGCTATTAAAAAATGGTCCTTGCATTGATGGTGGGAATAATTTACACATGAGATGTGTTGCTCACATTGCTAATCATATTTTCAAGGATCGGTTTAAAGGATCATGTTCCATGTGTAGATTAAGTTAGATTTGTTGTCAAGTATGTCAAGAGCTCTCCAACTAGTTAAAGATTGTAATAGCCGCAATTTTTAGGATTAATTTTTTTTTTAAATTTTAATCATTAATTAATTATTAAATAAAATAAATTCATAATATTCTTTTTTTTCCGAAACTTATTTCTAAAATAAATGGAGTATAATTCTTATGAAACAATTAATCGAATAAATAAGATTTATTAAAAATGGAATTTAATAAATTTGTATTATAACGGAATTCTTTTCTAAAGGTCTTTCTATATTTATTTCTTAAAAAGAAGGAAATGGGCCATAGCCCGATCCATCTAGAAAGCCCATAAAACAATTAAAAGGGATTTATGAAAAAAAGAAACAAGAGGTGGGAATTGAACCCATGACCTCTTGCTTCTCCACTCACCCCTTCACCAATTATGCTAATTTGCTTTTCTAAATGTATAATACAACTAGTTGTATTTAAACTCATTCCTTCCAGTGGTATTTTGCCAAAACCGATTTTTCGAACCGATTGAAGCTCGATTCGGGTATTAAATGGGGAGATTTAGGAAGGATTTTTATGCAGAAAATCATCTCCCACACACTCTATTTTAATAAAAATCTAATCACCTCTCCCACTCACCATTGAAGAAGATTTGGGCAATCATGAGAATAATCTCTTCTTCTCTACTCCTTCCACTAACTTCATTGCTTATTTAAAGGACCCTTCACACCATTAAAACCCATTCTCAACACCCAAACACTCCCAAGCTCTCACCATGAACCATTCAAACACATTCTGTTTTTTTTTTCCAAAAATCAAATTAAATTGGGTTTTAATTTTTTTTTGGGGCAACCACCACTCCGACCACCCCTGGCCACCCTCGCCTGGCTGCGCCGCCCTCTTCCCACCACTCGCGCCGCCCAGAGGCCGCCGGAGCTGCTCTCCCCTGGCGCTTGTGCGTCGTCGTTCATCCTGATGTTCTCCCTGGTTCTTCCCTGCGTTCTTTCAAAAAGGAGAAGGGTAAATATTGGGCCTTTAATCTACTCCATTTTGGGCTAATTTAATAGTTGTGGTTAACCTTAAGCCCATTTATCTAAATCAGCTTCTAAAAATCAGATTTATGAGAATATTAAATTAGTACATATTCCTTGTGATTTTATACATGCATGCAATGATTTTTAAAAAGGAATTATTTTTACAAATCATAAAGTAAATTTTAATAAATCCTAAACTAATAAAAATGGTTTTTAACTTACAAATCTCTGATTTTATTTAATTTAAAAAGCCTAGACCTTTTTTCTCTTTTTATACATAAAAACTCTTTGATTGTAAAAGTGTGACTTGTTAATTTTATAATGTAAAGTTTTCATGCATGCTATTTCATGCATGTTTTTTATAAGCTTTTAGGTTGTTTTTATATGATTTTTATATAAATAAGTCTAATATAGACAAGTTTGATCTATTAACTTAAAAGTGTCTTTGTATGCACTTTTAAAGGAATTTTTGTAAATTAAATTCTCATACATGTGCTTATAAACCCAAGTATAATCTTTTCTATGAATTTTTTTTATCAAATAGAAGTTAATAAGAACAACATAAGTTATTTAAATTAAAAGTGTCTTGCATGTATTTTTAAAAGAGTTTTTATAGCTTAAAACTCTTTTGCATGTCAATTTTTAGCTAAAGTGAATTTTGATAAAATATTTTGAACCATCTAGAGTTAAATATGAACTTGTAAGGGTTTTATTATTTAAAATAGTTGTGCATGGTTTTTATAAAAATCTTGGGAAAAATCCTTTCTTGCTTGCAACCTAATTTTATTCACTAGGTAGAAATAAATATGTATATTTTTCCTCTTGATAAAAGAAAAAAGGATTTTTCATAATCATGCTCTATTTAATTAGTATATTATTTTACATGTGGGAAATAAAGTATTTATAAGGTAATATGTACATGCATGCCAATTATAGATTTTATTATATTTTTATAATATATCAATCATGACCTTTGATATTATTATTGATCATAATAATAATTTTTACTAAGTAGTTTGTACAAAAATATTGATAGTTGGAAAAAGATTTTATTCATAGTTAAAATATGGTTGCATGTCAAAATTGGCTTTGTCACATACACTTTTGAAATAAAATAAATTTTGACTTTAGAAATAATAAAATACATGCAAATCATATTTTAAGTATATTTGTAATTATTGCATATGATTTAAAAGGAATTTCCTTTATATTTAAATAAGACTTCGCATGTGTCTTTAAAATAAATATTTTAAAATCATAAAAAGTACTATCTTGAAAATAATAATAAAGATTATTATTTTCTATCCCTTATCTAAATTGTTAACTAAAATAATTTAGGTTTAACTTTCTTTCTCTTAAAAGAGGGAAATAAGAGAAAAATATAGTTAAGATTAAAATAGGATTTTAATACGTTTTCGTTCGTCTTTCCTTTCGGTCAGATAGGTCAAAGCGCTCGACGTCTCTAAGAGCTTATAATTCCGAGTTAAGAATATTCCGAAAGAAATCCAAGGCAAGTGGACATTCTACTTGAACCTTTCGATAATTCAATTTCCGTTAACTTGTTCGATGTTGGGAACACCTTGCTTGCTAAATAAAAACGAACCTAGGAAATACCGATTGTTAGAAATAATGAACTTGTTAACATTATTACTATTACTATTGTTAGTAGGATTATTGCTAGACTTGTCGTGTGGCCTTGTTTGTTTAAAAATCTCGTTTTGAGATTTGTTGTGAATATTCGCAAGTAGCGTAGTAAGGGGTGCGGGCTAAGCCCGGCACCTCTATATAACATCTTAAGTCGTATCGTGAAATACCAACTTTCCTACGACTGTACGGATCATGATCTATGTCTGCTCCTACTCGGAGGAGGGACGTGTGCACCCTAGCTAGGTGCCGGAACCAAAACCGGACCAGTCTCAAATGATCGATCCGGCTCTCGGTCCGCAAGGGCGCAAGAGGTTTTCTAATAACTTATGTGTAATTAACGTTCCCAACATTTATTCTATTCTAAGACGTTCTACAATCTCGTAGTTCGTTCTTTCGGTTTAAGAGTTATCTCATCTCGAGATTCACTCATTTTCGTTCTTAATAGCTCCACTTAAAGTATACACTTCTCAACATTCATCTTAATTACCTTGTAATAACTTCGATACTTTACCAAACTACCTTAAGGATGTCCGTTCTCGCTTGCTTAGTCTCTTTAGACTAATTCTGTTTTTCCGCATTTCTGCCTGGCATTTTCCGCCCTTCGCGCCAAATGCCAGAATCCAGGAAACCCCCACTAAAGGTGTAAAGAACGAAGATCAATCAAGTGAAGGAAGGAAGGTCGGTTTTAAACCAAGTATGATGTTTTGCTCACTTTCGGATCACTCTACTTTTATGCATAGACAAAATTATTTTAATTTTCGCTGCCTAAGTACTCTTAAGGATTTATGTTTTGCTGAACTAAAACTTGGTATGTAATTAATACTTCTAAAGTCTCATATATGAGCAACACTTCAAATTGTAATAACTTTATAACTCCGCATGCTTTTATTTAACTTAATACCTTATAAAGCCTTAGGTGACTTTGGATGGTAAAATCCGAGGTCACTGGCGGTAACACCTATCGTTGCAAAATAGGGGTGTTACAAAGATGTTCAAAGAAGAAGCTAAAACGCTAAAAATTGAGTGCAAATCTTCATTAGTATATGATGTTCATACTAGATAGAATTCAACATACCTGATGTTGGATATTGCTTTGAAATTTAAAGACGTGTATCCTTGATTAGATACTTTGCCAAAAGATGACGATGGTCACTACTTAGGAGACATTTCGGCTGAGGAGTGGGCTAAATTTGAGGACATTGTGAAGTGATGATCGAGCTCTTCTTATGTAACAATGATCAATGAATATTTATACATTGGCAAAATTGTGCATTTTTTGAATCAAGAAATTGAAAGTGATGATCCGATTTATCAATCTATGGTTGTTGAAATGAAGAAAAAGAGTGGCAAGTATTGGGGTGATGTTGAAAAGATGAATTTGAAAATATCTGTTGGCATGATTCTTGATCCCAAGTATAAGTTTGATGGATTGAAATGTGCACTTATAAAATTATTTGGTGAAGAGAAAGGGATGGAATATGACACAATGGTAAAGGAATCTACAAAGAGGATATTTGAGCAATATAGAGTTTTGTATGCTCCGCCTAAACCAAATTTTGTTGTTGTGTCTATTGGATCGACAAGTGCTACTAGGACAAGAATTGGAGGTGGATATTTGGATGATTTTGTGAATTTGATAGATTCCGAGGTGTGTCAAATGGGCGAATCTAGTAGTCTAAACTATGCTAGTGAATTTGATCTCGGTACTTCCATGAGTTGATTTGTCAAGAACATGATGCTTTGACATGGTGGAAATTGAATGTGCATAAATTCCGAATTCTTGCTAGGATGGCTCGGGATGTGTTAGTGATACACTCTATTTAGTATAGGTTAACTCTTGTATTTTAGGTATGATTTGAGTGTGTTTAGGTTAGTTTTGAGCATAATTGTAATATGAAGACCGAAGACACGATTTGAAGAATTGCAAGAGTTTTGAAGACAAGTGTTGATTTGGAGTTGTTTTAACGCCATTTTCTTGTGACGCCTTGTTCGGGAGCTACGGTGATCGGATGAATCTGAATTTGGTATCATTGCAAAGCTAACTCGAAGAGATACAATTCATGTTTTTACGGCGAGTTCAAATTCCAACTCTAAGTGGGTCAAAACCACCTCCGAAGTTGACACCAGTAAGTTGTCAGATGACCCGCGCTCACGGTTGGGCGAGGATCCGCGGACGCCGAGAGAAGATTGAGCCGCGCTCGCGCTTTGTAACCGCGCTCGCGGGTGGCGATATTTCCGAAGTGCCGACTTTTCCGTTTTATTCTATCTTTTATCCTTTATTATATCTTTAGGTTTCAGTTGTTTTTCTACTATTTAAGCCTAGTTTCGTGTTTCAGTTTAGATATATCACACAATTCAGAGCATACTTTTATATTTTAGGATTTATTTCAGTTTTATTATGGAGAACTAATTTCCCTTGGAGTTTGTTTGATCAAGGAACCCTTTTTATATAATTCGTGAGATTCTGGTAACTTTTCTATCCCTTGGTTAATATCAAAACTCTTGTTTTTATTTATATGATCTATGTTTGATTTTATGAGCCTGATCAACTTGTTTGATTGACTTAGATCTACTGTTTGGATTAGATTTGATTGTTGTTTGTGCAATCTTATTTATCCTTGAAACAACTCTTTTCTAGGACCGTGGACTAGAATTGAGAAAGAGTGTTTGATTGTTATTTTATGCATGAGACTCGTAGCTTGATTACATGATTTGATATCCTTCTATCCTTAATATTTTGCATGATTTGAATTAAGCGTTCTTGTTCATATCACAACTTCGCTTGGACCGTGGACAAGCGGAAATCTTTTATAAGGATTGAAATTAACCAGGGAATTAATAGAAAAGTGGATGAATTGATGATCGAATGATTAAAAAGGTGGAATGGATTGAATAAACTCTGCTTTTCCTTCAATTGATTTAATCCCTAATAATATTTGCTTGTTTATTTACTTGCTTAAACTTCCAAAAAACCCTGTCCTGTTATCTGCTGATTGTTCAGAATCCCGATTCTCTTGGGTTCGATCCCTTACTTGCATGCTATACTAGTTTGTAGTTTAGGGTAATTTATTTTTGATCTTGGCAACAGTGACTTTAGCCGAGTCAAATTTTGGCGCCGTTGCCGGGGAATCGGTTTTAAATTTCTGATAAATCGGCATTTCTGGACGAACCCGTGCTTGCGGCTCGAAGCCCGCACCCACGGTTTAAAACCGTGCTCACGGTTCGGTTCGTTCTGGAATTCCTGAATCTGTGTAGACCTATCTTACGGTCTACACTTGTATATACTAATGTCTGCGTTTAGGCTTTGTCAGTTGTAGGATTAACCCTTTCATGAGTACTTCACTAGGTGCCAGAAACAATTGCATGAACTCTCTGTTTGGGGGTTACACGTAGAGCTTGATGATGCTTGCCATCACATCTTTATTGGGATGACTCTTGAGTCCCAACTAAGGATGTACCGCGAGAGCGATGGACAATACGTCGTTTGGAAACCCATCGACCAATGGGATTTCTTTTGTTATATCCGAGCGAAAGAGATCGAGATGCAGAAATTGGAGAACCAAATTGCTGAACAAAGAAAACTAGAGGAGGTGTTGGCCATAAAGACGGAAATTCTCGAAGATCAACCAACAAATCCCCCTGAAGAGCCGGTTCCACCCTTTCCGGAGGCACTCAGAGACCCTTCATGGGATGAAGAGATGGATGATCATAGTCATATGATGACGGAGGAGGAATATTTCCTTAAGTTTGACAGCTCCTGGAGTGATGACGATGAGCCTGATGATTCGAAGAAGGAGCTAGATGATGATATGGAGATTGTCCTTCCACTTGAGGAGATGTCTATGTCTCCTGCCATGGATTCCTTTGTTATGATCGATCATGATCCCTGTATCCTTCCCTCTTCTCCCTTACTTTCTATTGATATTTGTTTGCCTGTTGTGTCTGCAAAAGGTCCTGAGCATGATAGTTTACCTAGTGATTTCTCAAATTCTAAAGGTGGTAGTGTTGAGATAAAAATCATAACTTTTGATAAACTACTTCATCCTTCCAACTGGTTCTATCCTAAACCTTCTAACCATGACTTTTCTAGTGGGTTTGATAAACTGAAACGGTGTCTGAATGCTATATTATTTAGTTTCAAGTTATCAGTGTGCTATATTTGCCTACATGAGAGTTGTTCGCAGGATTTTGACAGATTGCTTAGGGCATTGACGATGTCCGATCATGTCGACGTCGAGCCATTGACTTTAAACAAAGGCGCTGCTCGGGA
The DNA here is from genome assembly GCA_964016875.1 of Fallopia convolvulus. NCBI lineage: Eukaryota > Viridiplantae > Streptophyta > Magnoliopsida > Caryophyllales > Polygonaceae > Fallopia > Fallopia convolvulus. Next base: position 34,194,851 of record OZ024733.1, read on the forward strand.
GGCAACCCGAAATAAGTTTTTCTTTTCTTTTATTTTTTGTCTTTTTAGTTTAGTTTTAGTTTTAGTTTCGTTTTGGTTTTGTCAGGCTAACTTGCAGGTTAAAAAAAATTCCAAATCTCAAAGAAGTGCAAGCCCTCAGCGAAATCTGAGCCCTCAGCTCAACCCGCGCCCGCGGGTCCCGACCGGCGCTCGCGGGTCCCTCCTGGCAGATGTTCCGTTTTCGTTTTTCGATAAAAAAAAATTATTAGAAAAAAAAAGGTTTTCGGGTGAAACCCCCGAAATAAAAGGCTTTCGGGTGAAACCCCCGAGATAAATCATAAAAAAGAGAGAAAAAAAAGAGTGTTCTTCCATATTCTACCATCATCCACCACTCCACTTTTCTATATCTTTCCATGTCTAGTTCCTTGGAATTGTTTGGTACTATTATTAGGTTCCATCCCATTGTGGTTTAGTACGCGTCTACGCCATCTTTGCGTTATAGTTCAAGTATGGGGGGTGCTTATGTCGTCAGAGTTTTTTTTTTATTATTTTGAGGAGTCCAATTCATTCTCATTGGAGACGTCCTATGGTGTGGATTTGGTTGTTGAGTTGTGAAGACAACATTCGTGGTTTGTTCCCAGAAAGATCAGTTTGTTCCTGAGTTTGGTGCATTACAATTCCGGGAGTTCATATCATCTTTCGTAAGTGAGTCTTCTGATTTTCTTCTTCCTTGCTTATTTCCTTTCTCTTTGCTTCATTGAGGACAATGAAAGGATTTAAGTATGGGGGAGGAAGTACTCGCTACGCTTATCATAGATAGTTGCTTTTCAGTTTATTTTTCGTTATTTTTATGGGATTTTTGTTCCATGTTTTGTATAAAGAAAATTTTGAAAAAAATAAAAAAATAAAAAAGCCATAAAAATAGAAAAAGGCATATAAAACCCTGGGATGAGTTGAAAACCCGAAAGGACGGCTCGGGTAATAAGCAGGTAACCCGGACCAGCATTCGGCTGGGGTAATAAGAGGTTTATGAGAGATGTGAGTATTTGTGAGCACACCTAAGAAAAATGAAAAGAGTGATTAGGTGAAAACCCAAAAGGGCACCTAAGTAGAATGAGTGGAAAAATCAGAGTGTTTAGGATCATATTCTACTTTGGGGTCTGGGGATTACATTTTAGATGTCGGGTAGATCCTAGGATGCTCTACGATTTTTAGAGCTTGAGAGCTTATTGATCATGTTATTGCTCATTATTTCTCTATTTTGGGTTCGGGTTGGTGAGGTGAGTGATTTTTGTCTTCCCTTGTACTATGTTGTAAACCTTGATATGATTGATTGTTGGATTTATTTTGAGCTTACTCGAGGACGAGCAAGGTTTAAGTATAGGGGAATTTGATACACTCTATTTAGTATGGGTTAACTCTTGTATTTTAGGTATGATTTGAGTGTGTTTAGGTTAGTTTTGAGCATAATTGTAATATGAAGACCGAAGACACGATTTGAAGAATTGCAAGAGTTTTGAAGACAAGTGTTGATTTGGAGTTGTTTTGACGCCATTTTCTTGTGACGCATCGTTCGGCAGCTACGGTGATCGGATGAAGCTGAATTTGGTATCATTGCAAAGCTAACTCGAAGAGCTACAATTCATGTGTTTACGGTGAGTTCAAATTCCAACTCTAAGTGGGTCAAAACCACCTCCGAAGTTGACACCAGTAAGTTGTCCTTCCCCAACCGCGCTCGCGGTTTGTAACCACGCTCGCGGGTGGCGATATTTCCAAAGCGCCGACTTTTCCATTTTATTCTATCTTTTATATTTTATTATATCTTTAGGTTTCGGTTGTTTTTCTACTATTTAAGCTTAGTTTCATGTTTCAGTTTAGATATATCACACAATTCAGAGCATACTTTTATATTTTAGGATTTATTTCAGTTTTATTATGGAGAACTAATTTCCCTTGGAGTTTGTTTGATCAAGGAACCCTTTTTATGTAATTCGTGAGATTCTGGTAACTTTTCTATCCCTTGGTTAATATCAAAACTCTTGTTTTTATTTATATGATCTATGTTTGATTTTATGAGCCTGATCAACTTGTTTGATTGACTTAGATCTACTGTTTGGATTAGATTTGATTGTTGTTTGTGCAATCTTATTTATCCTTGAAACAACTCTTTTCTAGGACTGTGGACTAGAATTGAAAAAGAGTGTTTGATTGTTATTTTATGCATGAGACTCGTAGCTTGATTACATGATTTGATATCCTTCTATCCTTAATATTTTGCATGATTTGAATTAAGCGTTCTTGTTCATATCATAACTTCGCTTGGACCGTGGACAAGCGGAAATCTTTTATAAGGATTGGAATTAACCAGGGAATTAATAGAAAAGTGGATGAATTGATGATCGAATGATTAAAAAGGTGGAATTGATTGAATAAACTCTGCTTTTCCTTCAATTGATTTAATCCCTAATAATATTTTCTTGTTTATTTGCTTGCTTAAACTTCCAAAAACCCTTGTCTTGTTATCTGCTGATTGTTCAGAATCCCGATTCTCTTGGGTTCGATCCCTTACTTGCATGCTATACTAGTTTGTAGTTTAGGGTAATTTATTTTTGATCTTGGCAACAACGACTTTAGCCGAGTCAGTTAGCCATGCCAGTCAATATAGTTCCATCTAAATTCGCCTTTAACATTGGGGGATATACAATATCACAATTCCGAAGCTCACTAAGTCCCAAGGCAATGTCTTTTATCTTTCAAATTTGTTGACATTTGAACTCAAAATTTTTCTTTAACTAACGAGAATATTTTTTTATTTTTACATGTGAGTAGATGGTTAAATCCCTTATATGCACACAAGATTGGATTCTAATAGCTATAAATGCTCATCTAATGAATGAAGTGTAATTCTTCTTAAGAATCAAATTATGAATTAAGTTGTATATACGACTTGTGTTGGACACTACTTTTATCATGTTAAGGCTTTGTTGTGTGGGGCATTTAGATTGTTTAATGTCGAGCTGATAAAAACAAGTTTGCATAAAGTTTGTTTTAACAAGTGTATATGGGTATGTGACCTTTTAATGGAAGTCCATGAGTAGGTTTGTGTGAGGCGTGTAGACTAATTGCATGCAATTTATGTTTGTATGGGTCAATAACTGATAAAAACAGGCGTACTCGATAAATCGGTTCGGTTCTAATTCTGTTTAGTCGGTTCATTTTTATATTTTTACTGGTTTTGTAATAATAAGAATTAAGACATAATTTTAGTGTTAAATTTTTTTCTCTAACATTTTAAAACTTGTAAAATAAATATATTTATTTTGAATAAATTCTACAAGTAAAACAGGAATGAAAAGAATTTTGGGCCTTTAGTAGATCAACTAGTCATATCTATTCGTTTCTCTTAAAGGGTTTTATGTAAAAAACACATCCTTTCTCTTTGAAAGTGGGTCGAGTAACCCATATTTTTGTCTCCTATGGGCCGATCATCCCATCCTCTTCCCAACCCTGATGGGCCAACGAACCCAACACTCGTATCTATTTTTAGGCCAACAAATCTAACTATTGCCCATCTCCTCACTCTATCCTTCCATCCACCTTCCTATATCTGATATTCATTGAAATGTAGAGAAGTAGAAATGGAGTGCTTTGCTAGCGGTCGTGCACGAGACTCAACCTCCACTCGGAGCCTGCGATCTGAGAAACCACCACTTATAACCTTCTCCTCCTTCTACATAAACGGAACTCTCTCTCTCTCTCTCTCTCTCTCTCTCTCTCTCTCTCTCTCTCTCTCTCTCTCTCTCTCTCTCTCTCTCTCTCTCGATTACAACAACATAAGGCTTGACCTTCCTTTTCTTTGATGTGCATCGGGGAAAGAAGCTCTAGATTCCCTGACTTCTTGTCCTTCCCTCTCAACCGCCTCTTAGAAACCAATCGAGCCCTTCCCTCTTCTCTAATGGAAACAACTGAAGACTAGACCCACATCTCTCACTTTTCGTATTTCACGCACCAATAGAAAGCCAAAAGAGAAGTCATTTCCTTTGCCTTGCTTTCTTCCCTCTTTTCATTCCATCATAAACCCAACACCAATTTCTTTCTACTCTATATGTGTGTGCAATTGAGGAGGCTTCAATAGTTTGAGATCTTTAAGGCGTTCCAAGTTGAGTTGTCAAGAACCGCTAAATTAAGGCAAGTGGTTGGTTCCTTTTCATATTGTTAAAATTAAATGAGAAGTTGTTACGTTTAAGGTTCTTTTTTCGGAACTAGGTTTCATGTTGAATTGAAACTAAAATATTTTATGAATCAAGATTGCATGTTGAGATGAACTTATGATGCTTGTGGATATAAAGTAAAATGAATTAGGTTGTCATAGTATTAATGAACACCTTGTTGATAAGTATATTGATTATATATACTATTGTGAATTATGATAATGATTGATATCATAGTTCTTTGAATGAACTTTATCTTTGTCCCTTGGTGACCATTCTTGTATTCTTTGTCTCATCGGAGACTTGTGTGATCTAGGTTTAAATGCTATGGAAGGGAGACTGTCTCCAGAACCTCTCTTTATAACATTTGTGTTGAGGACATTTCAATTATTTGAGGTCCTAGCATTTCTCTTGAGTCATGACTCTACTCGTTCTCCATTTTTGGTGCGGACATCTTTTCGATCGTGGGTTGTGGTGTTTCCCACTTGATCATCTCTGCTCAGTCTCCATTTTTTGTGCGAACATCTTTCTTCTCGTGGTTTTTGGTGTTTGCCCACTTGATCACCTTTGCTCAATCTCCATTTTTGGTGCGAGCATCTTTTCGATCTTGGGTTGTGGTGTTTGCCCACTTGATCACCTCCACACGATTTCCATTTTTTGTCTGAGCATCTTTTCGATCATGGGTTGTGGTGTTTTCCCACTTACTTTCGCTTGGTCTCCATTTCGGTGTGAGCATCTTTTCGATCATGGGTTGTGGTATTTTTCATTTGATATCTTTCAACACCATAAGTGTGCTTCTTGGTGTATAATGTCAATTTAGATTATGGGTAGGCGTTTTCCCATGGATCTCGGCTTTAGAAAGTGTTAGAAGATTTAGAGTTTTGATGGTTCCAAGGAAGTCAGTGACTTCGAGTTTGCAAGCCAAGTCGGCGACTTGGCAAAGTCACTGACATGACCAGCTGGCGACGAAAACTATTTAAGGAAGGAACGCACAGATTGTGTGCTTGTATTTGGAGACAGCTGGGCCGCTCTATTTTAGAAGAAGACCATCACAAAGAATGCTAAAATCAAATGAAGACGATTTGCTCTCGTAGAATATTTTATTGTGTGCGCATTTGATATATTTGGAAAGATATGTAAAGATTGAGTGTGTGTACTTCCCTAATCGAATGGGATTTTGATACACACGAGATCTCCTTCTTACTCTAGCTTAAATACCTTCGTGTTTAGGATAGTAGTAAGACTTTGAGCATTAATTTGCAATCCTTGTAAGAAAGAAAGAGCGAACTTGTGCGTGAGATTCGTACAAGTGGTGAGTCGAGTGTTCTTAGGCATAGCGTGAGATTGAGAGTGTGAGTGCAAAGTTAGAGCGTGGTTCAAGGGTGTGGGATTCATTCTTGTACACGGGAGATCTTTGTAAACACTCAAGAAATCAATAGAGCGAGTCTAAGGACTCTTGAAATCCGACCAAGTGAGAAGCTTGGAAGGGAGTGGTTTTTCTCTAAGTAAACTAGTTGGTTTACGAAGAGTTTCCACTATACATCTTTTGTCATTGACAGTTGGTAACGTTTGTTTTTCCTGTTTGATTATTCCGCTGCTTTACTACTCAAAGTCGACGACTTTGTAGGAGTCGCCGACTCGTTTAAAGTAGTAATGATCGTACAATTGGTATCAGAGCAAAGGCTCTAGATTGTGTTTTTAGTACTTCTTTTACAAGAAAATGTCATCCACCAACACTGATGTGAGTGACTCTTTCTGGAAGCCTCCAATCCTCAAGGTTGGAGAGTACGACTGGTGGGTTGAACAGATGAAGACCCACATCTGCTCTCTAGATGGTCAGTTGTGGAAGCTGATTGAGATTGGCCTGGAAACCTTCCTTGGCAAAGAGGGAAAGACCGAAAAAACCAATGCTGAGTACAATGATGTCGACTTCAAGAAGTTGGAAAAGAATGCTAGGGCTAAGAAGGTCCTTCATCATGCTCTCACAAACGGTGACCTTAAAAAGGTTCTCGGATACAAGAATGCTAAGGACATCTGGGATGCTCTCAAAAGGCTTCATCATGGAAATGAGGATGTCAAGAAAGATAGGATCATAAGTCTCGAAAGAGAATATGAGAATCTCTTTCAAGGAAAGGGTGAGTCTCTCCGGGATTATCATTCGAGGTTCCAAACCATTGTTAACCAATTGGAATTCCTTGGAGAAAAGCTTCCTCAATGGAAGCAAACCAACAAGCTAATATCAGGATTGAACAAAAGTTGGGACACCGTCGCGGCGTCACTTCTTACACAAAAAGAAACCAAGGAGCTGACCTTGGAGGATGTTGTTGGTCAACTCACCATATATGGAGGCATTCAACAAAGGAGATAAGAACGTCTTGACTCGGAGAAGGTCAAGAACATTGCTTTAAAAGTCGAAAGAGCGTTCAACTTAGATCAGGGAGACGATGACACTGAAGGAGTAGATGAAGATGTTGCTCTCATCTCTAAAGCTATTAAGAGACTATGGAACCGCAACAAAGCTCCTGTCAAGGCTCTAGAGTCGAGCAAGGAAGGAAAAGACATGAAGGAAGTCATCTGCTATCAATGTCAAGCTAAGCGACACTTTGCCAAGAAATGTCCAAAAAGAAGATACGGAGAAGCTGGCAAAGGGATGATGGCAACTTAGGATATGTCAAACGATGATGTCGAAGTGTCGCCAACAAGAGGAAACGGTTGTATGGAAATTGAAGACAAATCATCCTAAGAGCTTGAAGTGGGTGACAAGGAGCCCAGTTTATTGATATTGCGTGCTCAACTCATATGTTGGGGAACCTCAGGGATTTTGTCTCACTTCAAAAATACAAGGGAGGTAAGATTACCTTCGGCAACAATAACAAAGGTGGTATTTCTGGTATTGGTACGGTAAGATTTTCTGATAAGTTGACCATATATAATGTGAATCTAGTTGATAATCTTAGTTTCAAGTTGTTAAGAAAGGTTGTCAAGTACAAGAAATTGACTCGGGGAAGATTCTTCTGAAAGGGGTGTGTGAAAACAATCTCTATAAAGTGGATCCATGTCTCGAACCCGAAGAAAAACTGTGTCTTAGAACAGTAACTGATGTTGCCGACCTTTGGCAAAAAAGATTTGGCCATGCAAGCTTTCAACTCCTTGACAAACTTCATAAGGAAGAACTGGTTAGAGGACTACCCAAGATTGATCCGAACAAACATGAAGTTTGTGAAACTTGTGTGAGAGGTAAGCAAGTGAAGTCATCCTTCAAATCCAAAAAGGAGGTAATTTGACAACTTTTCATGAGAATACAAAGTCGCGGAGGAAATAGCTATATTTTTGCCATTGTTGATGACTTTTCACGGTATACTTGGACAATTTTTCTGTCTTCTAAAGATCAGGTCATTGAAGAATTTGAAGCATGGGTGAAGGCTGTTGAGAAAAAGTTTGGAGTTGCTCTTGTATCAATTAGGTCAGATCATAGAACGGAATTTGACAACTCTGATTTTCTGGTATTCTGCAAGAAAAATGGAATAAGTCACAACTTCTCAGCGCCAATAACTCCTCAACAAAATGGCATAGTTGAGAGGAAAAATCGTGCCTTGGAGACCATGTCGCGGACCATGCTTATCTCTAGTGGTCTTCCAAGAAATTTCTGGGGTAAAGCCATTAATGCATCTTGCTATGTGATGAATCGAGCCATGCTTCGTCCACTTCTTGGAAAAACTCCTTATGAATTGCTTAGAGGAGTTAAGCCCAGTGTCGCCCACTTACGCACTTTTGGATGCAAGTTCTATTTCCACAACAATGGCAAGGACACTCTGGGAAAATTTAATCCAAGGAGTGATGTCGGCACTTTTGTAGGTTACTCTCCTCATAGCAAAGCCTACAAAGTGTTCAACAAAAGGACGAGGAAGATTGAAAAAAGTGTTCATGTCATGTTTGATGAGAACACAATGGGAGGATTGATTATTGAGGATCATGATGATGGTGATCAAGGATACTGTCTGGTTCAAGATGATCTACTTCCAGTTGATGCAACAAATTCAGTAATCAATGACAATGCTGGTGTCACCGACTCAGACAGAACATGGGGAAGTAATCAGGATCAAAGATCAAGTGACAATGAGTCAGATGATGAGAAAACTCCTGAGAAAAGTTCAAATCCAGAAGACTCTGAAGAAGAATCAGAAAGAACGCCTCCGACTCAAATCGACGACTTGACAGATCTTCAGGTCATAAATTATCAACAGAAAAGTGCTCATCATGTCACTAACATCCTCACTGATTTCTCAAAGGGGGTGTGTTAGGCCCAAATATCTATCGGCCCATCTGGTAATCCGAGCCCATAAGTACACAGAGAAGTTATCAATCGTTCTGATCGAAACAGGATCCTGAAATGGAAGAAGTCATCAGTCATCCGATGGAAGGAAGAAAGCTTCCGTCACAAAGCGGATAGATCTGTTCAGAAGGCGCTGGTGAAAGCCCTTCGCGTCTCCGATATATGCGGGAAGTGGGAAGTAGTTACAAAATATGCCCTGGAAATCCAAAGATCGTGATACATGGAAAGTAACTGTTGTAGTTCATATTTATATATGTAAAAATATGTATTTTTGTAAGGACAATTAAGAACGACACCAGAAAATCAATCAAACGAGAGGATCATTGCCCTCTGCTTTCAAAGATTTCGAGCTTGTTCGTATTCGTTATTTCCTTTAAATTCGATCGTGCCCCAATCTAGGGTAGAGATTTGCTTGTCAAAGTTTTGTCCAAAACAATTTGGCGCCCACCGTGGGGCTCAACGATCGAAAAAAGATTCAGTTCATTGCATTGAAAAGGAGTTCCGGAAGATCGCCATGAGCAACCCTAACGAAGGTGGCCAAGAGCTACGCATCGGGGAGGATGGAGGCGCACGCCAGGACGCGTCGGTAGCCCTTTGTCTCGAACTGTCCGAATTCTCCCAAAGGCTCCAAGCACTGGAGAAAGAACTATCTGATCAGCGTGCTTGTAACGAGAAGCACAAAGCAAGCATTGAACAGTGAACCGCCGATAACGACGATTTGCGCTTGTTGGACGGGCCTTCACTCGGGACAACAAATAAATTTATAAGTCAAGACCCCGCTGAGTATAGGGGAGTCAGGATCGTTCCACGAGAAGCAAGGATGTTTGTTTATCGACTACTAAAAATCAAACAAAAGCAAGCAAAACACTCACAAGTAGCCTCGTTAACGACGTTGTCAGGGTCGTTAACGAACCACCGCAAACAAAAAACTAAAACTAACGACCTAAACAGATTCGGTACCGAGCCTACAAACTCAGCAACGAATATCACTTCAAGAGAATTCAAATAAAACAAAGATCTAGGACAAGGGATACCACAACATAGTCATGCACATAAACTCGTAAGAAGATAAGATCATGCCTTTAAACAGATAAATTCATCAACTTTCATCGACTATCAAGTAAATTAACCTACTTTCATAAACCAATTTACTCAATTGCTTGTTTTGGATCTAAAGCTTGAAACTTTCGTATTCAAACAATATCAACCTTCAAGTCTATAACTTTTTCTTTCAATCAAGTTAGAAACTCAATTCACCTTGACTTTCATCTAGGTCTTAAGAACAACAAACAATCTCAAAATAGATAAAAGGCAATCAACGCATACTCTTACTCCTCAAACATGCATAACTATGCCGGGTTTAACCCCGACCCTAGAAAAGAAGACTACTCACTACTCATAACTAAGAAACAACTAAATTCAACAAAAGAAATCATTGAAAACAAAACACTACTAAAATTAATAAGAAATATCGTCTTACCGAAATTCAGAAGAAACCGAAAAAATACAAACACCGAACCAAAATCACGATTAACGGCCTCGGTAACTCTCGTCCACCGAGCCTTCAATCTCGACTCCAATCCTGTCTCTCTACTCTCGGCTCTTCCTCTTCTCTTCAATCGATCTTTTTCCTCCCTCCTCTAGACTAATAAGAGGGCTATTTATACTAATAAGGCTAGAAAACAACAAGGCTAAAAGATAAAAACTTTCCTAAAAAGATAGAAATAAAATCTAGAAAAGATAGAAACAAAATCTAGAAAGATAACAAGACATAAAATACATAATATAATAACCCTAAAATCATAAAAAGATACTCTACCGACACGGAAATAAATTCCCACATAGGATCGGTGAGTCACAGAATCAAACTCTCGAAATCTTCATCTCGTGGCCTCATTAACGAACCCTTGCAGCCTCGTTAACGAGCCTGGGTTTGGCTTTCTTCCACACTTTATCTTCTAAAACTTAGATTTCGACTTCTTCATCTTGTATTCCTCCGTCTTTCATCATAGCACTCCAAATTCAGCTCCAAATAGCACCTTTTCCTTGCTAAAACCTACAAAAAGACACAAAACGGAGTAGCTTCCATACTTTTCACAAAATATGCAAAACCATCCAAAAACACACAAAACTAATCCTAAAACTACTAAAACTAAGCCTAACAAACTAAAAAAACATACTAAAAACTATACTAAAAATACGAACATCAGCGCTCCCAACTTCGATCCGTGTTTTCTATCGGCCCGCGTGCCCGAGCAATGGATCGAACCCGTAACAGTGGGGGAGAAGGTTCCTCTGGGAACCATGCTGGCCGTCACGGAGGAAATCCTGGCCCAGAGTTCATTACCCCCCAGCAACGGTCCCCGGGGTACCATCATTTACCCCCGCTCAGGGAAACCTTGTTAGCCAAGGAGCAAGGGCACCCATACGTCTGCGATAGGCGCGAGAGGTTAGTCCCCGACGCTTGGAAGATGAAACCATGGACGATGACGAGGATTGGGACCGACGCCGTCCCCGAGACCTCAACAATATCGTTCGGAACCAATTCAGGGTGTTCACAGAACAGTTATCGAAGATACCCGGGGTCCCACGGCCCATAGAGAAAGAAGTGGTTGACGATTACGACGAGTCGCCTTTCGCTCCCCACATCAGCCAAGTCGAGATACCAAAGAAGTTTTCGGTGCCCAGTATGACTTCTTACGACGGCACGGGGGATCCTGACGAACATGTGGCCATATTCAAGCAGAAGATGATGACCAGCGCGGTACCGTACCATTCCCGCGAAGCGCTGATGTGCAAGGGGTTCGGGGCCGCTCTCGCGGGGCCAGCCTTGAAATGGTTCGTTAACCTCCCAAGGGGAAGTATTCGTTCTTTCACCGAGTTAATGGACTGGTTCCGGGTGCAGTTCGCCAGTAGTTGGAGATTTGAGAAGCAGTCCAGTGACCTATACCGGATTATCCAAAAGCCGGAAGAGTCCACTCGGGAGTACCTAGACCGGTTTAACCGAGAGAAGATTTCCATCCCGCACTGTGACGTGTCGACGACGATGGAAGCTTTCCGTCAGGGGGTAAATCAAGTTGGAGATCTCTACAAAGAGCTCACTAGACACCCTTGCCATAGCTTCGAGGATGTGCAAACCAAAGCCTTGGCTCAAATCAGGCTCGAGGAGGATTTGAAGATGAGGAAACCCACGAGTGTCTGGGAGAGGGTAGATAAGAAAGCAGCACCAGATCACCGCCGAGAACGTCGTGACCAACCATATCGGCGCCCTCACCCTGATGCGGTGAAGGTAAACGTCGCTGAAACTAGACCGGCCAAGTCGTTACCGTCGAAGTATGACGAGTTCAACCTGGGTATATCCCCCGAGGACCTCGTGAAGAACATAGCTCAGACAATACGAGGCGTTAGGTGGCCGAAAAGAAATGAAAAGCCTTATCCAAACAAAGATATGAGTAGATGGTGTGACTTCCATGACGATTACGGACACGTGACCAAGGAATGCGTAGCCCTAAGAAGAGAGATTGCCTACCTTGTATCTCGGGGAAGGATTACAAAAGTCGCGCCGAATGCGCAAGTCCCCCCAGATGTCGTGGAAGCCTCACGCGCGGGAAGGCTGGCATCGCCGGTACCAGCAAAAATTGTGAACGTGATCACCGAAGGGTCAAGTGTGTGCGGTCTCACTTATTCAGCAACTAAGAGGAATGCACGAGAAAGAACCCTTCCTCGTCCAGCGTTTGAGAAGAATGACGTCATCAACCTCGCAATACATTTTGACGAGGATGACATCAATGTTCTTGACGGACCCCATCATGACGGCCTCGTGATTTCTCTGTCAATCGGAAACGTCTTAATGAAGCGAGTCCTCATCGAAACCGGGAGATCAACCAACCTCATGACGTTGGAGGCTTTGAGAAGAATGGGTCTGAGCCAGAAGGACGTGGAGAAAAACCCCACAACACTCGTAGGCTTTAGCGGAGAAATGAAGAACACCGTAGGAGACATCATCCTTCCCACATACGCAAAGGGCGTAAATATCCAGGTTAGGTATTCTGTTATGGATTGCCCTTCATGTTATAATGTAATAATGGGAAGGCTATGGCTTCATGACATGAGAGTCGTCCCCTTCACTTACCACCAAAAGCTGAAGTTCCCAACTCCCTGGGGGGTTCCAGAGATCCGGGGTGATCAAAGAACGTCCCGGGAATGTTACAAATCGGCGCTGAAACCAGTCGCCAATCAAAATTCCACCTAGCAATTAAAGGAGGCCACTAACCCTACCATCCTAAAAGAAAAGGAAAAGAAAGATGAACAGGTAGAGGAAGTGGCCCTAGACCAATCCGACCTCAATCGGTCCGTGAAGATTGGAAAATATTTGGAGCCAGGTATGAAAAGCGAGCTGATAGACTTCCTCAGTAAGAACTCGGAGTGTTTTTCTTGGTCCCATGAGGATATGGTGGGAATCGATCCGGATGTCATCACGCACCGATTAAATGTGGACCCCAGTCATCCACCAGTAAAACAGAAGAGGAGGAAGTTCACCGCCGAGAGAAATAAGATAGTGGATGAAGAACTGAGAAAGTTAATGGAAACTGGAAAGACCAAAGAAGTCAAGTATCCTGAATGGTTGGCGAACGTAGTCGTCGTTCCCAAGAAGAACGGAAAGTGGAGGATGTGCGTAGATTTCACGGATTTGAACAAGGCTTGTCCCAAGGATTCATTTCCGTTAGCTCACATAGACGCTGTGGTAGACGCCACAGATGGCCATGAACTAATGACTTTCATGGACGCCTTCAGTGGATACAACCAGATCCGGATGGAAGAAAGTGATCAGGAGAAGACATCCTTCATCACCAGTAAGGGAACGTACTGCTATAAGGTGATGCCCTTTGGGTTGCGGAATGCTGGGGCCACATATCAAAGGCTAATGAACAGAATGTTCCAAGACCAAATCGGAGAAACTATAGAGGTGTACATAGATGATATGCTCGTTAAATCAAAGAAAGCTACAGACCACAGAAGTCACCTAGAGGAAGCTTTTGAAATCTTCAAGCAATATAACATGAAGTTGAACCCACAAAAGTGTACGTTCGGCGTAAAATCGGGGAAGTTCCTAGGGTATCTAGTCAACCAGAGAGGGATAGAAGTCAGCCCCGAGCAAGTTCGGGCAATAACGACGTTGAAGTCCCCCAGGTGCATGAAAGACGTCCAAAAGCTCACTGGGCAGATTGCTGCCTTGAACAGGTTCATATCTAAGTTAGCAGACCGATGTCGTCTCTTTTACGAAGTGCTCAGAAAAAACCAATGTTTCCAATGGACCCCCAGACATGAGGAGGCTTTCCAAGAACTGAAGAAATACTTCTCCAATCCTTTGATTTTGGCTAAACCCGAAGCGGGAGAAGCTCTACCTTTATACCTGGCCGTCACTAAACAAGCCATCATTGGGGTGTTGGTCCGAGAACAAGACGGGCAGTAGCAACCCGTATACTACGTTAGTAGAACTCTCTTGTCAGCCGAGACCCGATACTCTTCCTTGGAAAAGTTGGTCCTTGCCCTAGTCATGTGCTCCAACAAGCTTCGCCCATACTTCGAGGCGCACCCGATAATGGTAAGAACCACACACCCTTTGAAGACGGTAATGCACAAGCCAGAATTCATAGGAAGAATGGCAAAGTGGGTGATTCACTTGAGTGGGTTCGACATTAAGTACGAGCCTAGAACTGCATTGAAATCTCAGGCGCTGGCTGACTTTGTGGTTGATTTTAGTCCTACGACGGAAGAAGGATCCGATCCAGCAGAGCTAATGACGCTAGAAGCCAAGTCTCCAGTCAAATGGACGCTTCACACGGATGGCGCTTCTAACGCTGGGGGAACAGGGATAGGAGTAGTCCTAAAATCAACACAGGGGGATAGGGTGGCACAATCCGTAAGGTGTACGTTCGAAGCCACGAACAATGAAGTGGAGTATGAAGCTCTGATCTTCGGGCTGATCCTCGCCAAGGACCTGGGCATACAGCAGATAGAAGTCAAGTGCGACTCATTGTTGATAGTCAACCAAGTTTTGGGGTTGTACGAAGCAAGAGATGAGAGGATGGCAGCTTATCTAGATGAAGTCAAAAATCTGATTCCTAGTTTCGAGAAGGTTTCCTTCACACAGATTCCAAGAGAGCAGAATGCTCAAGCAGATTCCCTTGCCCGCCTAGCGTCAGCCATTGATCTTGACGAGTACCCGATAATCCCAATGGTTCACATCATGGTCCCCGCCATTAGAAGAACTCACACCAACGACAGCAAGAAGTCTGAGAAAACGACCGATGACGTCGGCCTTCTTGGAGCCGCCCCCCCCCCCCCCACAGTGTCTTCATGAGCAGTGAAGACGTTGATTCCAGAAGTTATCGGAATGATCTCGATACAGACCTGCCCCTGAACGGATCAAACTACCAGAGAGCTCCCTTCGATCCCTCGGAGGCCAGCGAAGCGCCTTGGACTCAGCCATACCTAGATTGGCTAACCAAGGGAAAGCTTCCAGAAGATAAAACCGAAGCTAAGTTGCTAAAGATGAAGGCCACCAAGTTCACGGTAGAAGGTGGGAAGCTGTTCCACAAATCGACGGTGGGAACATTACAACGTTGCCTAGCCAAGGAAGGTGTGCAGAGACTTCTTGAAGAACTTCATGAAGGAGATTGCGGGAACCACACCGGAGGGAGAAGTCTGTCCAACAAAGCCCTTCGGCAAGGATGGTTTTGGCCTACTATGAGGAAAGACGCTGCAGACTTCTGTCGTAAGTGTGATGCTTGTCAAAGACACGTGCCAACTGCTCACCAACCTCTTGAGCCACTCTACCTCACACTCACACCATGGCCCTTCATGCGCTAGGGAATGGACATAGTCCGGAAATTACCCCCTTCATCCGGACAGAGAGTGTTCTTCCTCGCTATGACTGATTACTTCTCTAAGTGGATCGAGGCTGAAGCTTATCGAGAGATCAAAGATAAACAGGTGATCTCTTTCATTATCAGAAATATCCTCTGTCGTTTCTGGGTACCCGCGGAGATTGTATGTGACAATGGCTCTCAATTCATAAGCCAGAGAACCAGAGATTTTTATAGTCACTGGAAAATCAGCATGGTCACTTCAACCCCCCACTATCCCCAGTCAAATGGGCAGGCCGAGGCCAGCAACAAAGTGATCATAAATAACCTGAAGAAGAGGCTTGCGAAAGCTAAAGGGAACTGGGCTGATGAGCTCCCATATGTTCTTTGGGCCGATCGCAAGACGCCGAAGGTCGCGATCGGTCAATCTCCTTTCTCTTTAACACACGGATGTGAAGCGGTCATTCCCGCCGAAATTCTCATCCCAACCGCTCGTACCAGCTTTTTGACCGAAGAACGTAATCATCTGGAGCTGTCGGCTGATTTAGATACTTCAAGGGAACTTCGTGACCAAGCCTGGTTACAATTGGTAAGGCACCAGCAGCAGGTCACCCGAAGCTACAACCAAAACGTTAGGATCCGGACTTTCCGGTCGGTGATTGGGTACTACGATTGTCTTCCAAAACACCCATGAAACCAAGTCGGGGAAACTAGCCCCGACCTGGGAGGGACCCTATAAGATAACAGGGGTCGTTGGGCAAGGCGCCTACCAACTAGAATCCAAGGACGGAGAATCCATCCCAAGGAGCTGGAATGCAATACATTTGAAGAAGTATCACTTCTGAGGGAAAACTCCTTTTATCGGAGCGCAGACTTCCCCGAACCCTCAGCGGAAGGTTCTCAGCGTCAGATATTCAAGACACTAGAGGTCATTTGTCAGCAGTTATTATCTTGCTTTTGCTTTAAATCCATCTTCTTTAGTGTGTTCAACTTGTTTGCGTGAAGACTCTTTGTTGTGTGATTTCTATGCTATCGTTTGCTCTTGTCGAATGAATGACGTTAGTGCATCATTGTTTAATTACCCTTGTCTTCTCTTTGCATAAGTAGAACTAGAAAATCAAGAGTATATTTTATTTATCGACATGTAGAACGCACTGTACAACCGAATACAAGTTCTAACAACTAAGGTAACCAATCCTAGACTAAAAACATCTATAATCGACCGAACTTCCCGAGCGCAAGTCTCAACGCGATACTTGTTACACGCCTGGAAACTTCTTCGGTAAGCGTAGCTGCCACCCGTGACCAGAGACTTCTGTAGGAGTCCTCGTCTTCAAGCCTTCTGTCCGAAGCATCCATCCGTCCTGAAAACTCCCGCACACAAAGGAAGGACAACACCAAACAAAAATATGCAAGAAAGAAAACTCGCATGCATCAAAACTATTTACTCCCTCTTCCTAAGGAAGAGGAGACGTCCAGAGAAAGGACAAATATTGTTCACGGCCTTCGTACGGCCCACACACGTTACCCGCAGTTTGTTCAAACAAAAACAACAAAAGAAAAAACCATCATAGAAATCTTTTACAAGGGCTCACGACCCTAATCTTCATCATTAACGGAAGTGCCTCCCAGCTGCTCTGTCGCGTCCGCTGAAAGCCCATCACCTTGCTCCAGCACCCCACCTGCGCTCAAACCTTAAACACCGCCTTCTTCCTTTGCATCAAGAGAAGCCAATAGCTCATCACCAGGGGTCGGTTGATCTGGAGGATAGCATTCATGGAAAGACGTGATCTCAGTGTCCAGGTCCCAATCAAAATGCTGACCAGCCACAAACTGCTTGATTGTCTCCACTCTGGACATCATTGAATAATAGGCCCCGATCTCACCAGCTTCCTTGAGAATTCTCTTGTTCTCGGCCTCGAGCTCAGCAATCCTGGACTTATCTGAAGCAGCTTGAGAAGACTGACGTCTAACCGTCTCAGCAAGCTTCGTAAGCTTGCCTGCGTCTGCCTTCTGGCGATCAGTCGCAAGATCCACTTCCCTCCCCAGAGCAGCCTTTTCAGCATTCCACATAGCTTGATGATCTCTGAGAATGTGCTCTTCCTTGTCAACGACGTCAGCAACCCATAAGACACTTTGCAAGGCCTGCACACCAAGGCAGGACGTCGTCCGCAATGAGTAAAAAAAAGGAGAAAAGAAAGAATAGAAAGGAAGAAGAAAAACGGTGGAGAAAAAGTACCTTCCAAACCGACAAGTCGGCATCTCTCACCAGAGCAGAACTGGGAACATCCAAGCAGGCTTCTTTGAGCCATGAGCACCCCGGAGTTTTTTCCACAGATCAGAGGGACCTTTCTCATCCAAGTCGATGACTTTAGTAGCTCCAGGCGAGGGCCTCTTGGTGGGGGTCGCCTTCACCGCAGTCTCAGTCTTCACCTTTGGGTCCAGAAGAGGTCTCTTGTCACTTGACCGAAGCTTACGTTGAATTAGGGCCGCGGTAGAAAAGCTCCTTCCCAGGGAAGATGAAATTTCTGAGAAGACAAGCAGTAAAAATTCAAGGAAACAATCGGTATCGAATTCGAAAGTGAAAAGAAGTGACACTTAATAGTATGGTTTCGGATAGGGTTCACATTCGTGTCAGTAAGCTCCCCAGACGCCATAGCGCTATCCTCAATCGTCTTCTCGGAGTTTCCAGACCCCGCATCATCTTCGCCGTCCCGAGGGTCCCTAGTGATTGTCGTCGTCTTGTTACTAGATTCACCTTCAAGCATTTGCTCCGTAGATCTCCGATATGTCCTCTTAGCCTCCGGAAGAGAGAAGAGCTTCCTGCATGCCTCCGATTCCAGAACATGGGCCTCCAAACTAGGCGGAACTGCGCGAGAAACCCCAAAGTCAAAAACTTGAAAACAAAACAACGAAAGAAAACAACTTAGGGTCGCGAAAATTAGGGTTAAAAGCACTTACTTTTGGTGGTCCAAGAGTCGAAGAAAGAAGCCTGATACACTTCTCCCAGGGTAGATTTCTCCACAAAGAAGAAGCGTGATGCCCAATCTTTATCATTGACCTTTGATTTCGGGATCAGAGGGTTTCTGGCGTCTCGTGCATGAAGAGTGAAGCGTCCAACCCTAAGAGGAAAAACCCGATACGTGCACAGTAGATCTTACAACGTGAAGTCGATCTTCTCACCTAGGCAGAGTTCACTGATCTGGTACAAGATCTTCCATACTGACGGCATCAACCGTGTCGGGGAAGCTTTGAGGGTCATCAGAAAGTTTAGGATCAAGGGGGAGAAAGGGAAAAGGGCTCCCAGGGTGAAGGGGTACTCTAGAAAGCAGACCCAGCCCTCTTTGACCCAATCAGCAGCCTCGCATGTAGGGGTATAGAAATTGGTATCGGAGGGGAATCCATGGTTTCGAATGAGGGTCTCCACCTCATTTGAGGAAAGAGAGCAGGGGCGACATTCATGGGGCTCGAGGATGTGAGAAGATTCGAAGCCCATGTCTTTGATGTTGGTGTTGGCCATGGAGGCTAAGGGATGAAGGAACATGACGAGAATTAGAGGAAAGAACAAGAAGACGATGAAACACAAAAGCAGGGAGGAGATAGCGTGTATCTCAGAAGGAGTTTGGGATGAAGCATTTAAAGCCTGAGTGATGGGACTCTTCAAGTTCTCGAGGGTGATCGAACGGACGGATACCCACCACGTGGCACACGCTACCTAAGCTCACGCGGCAAATCCGATCCAAATCACGCCTAAAAGACTTGGATCAGGATTTGGGGGTATTGTTAGGCCCAAATATCTATCGGCCCATCTGGTAATCTGAGCCCATAAGTACACAAAGAAGTTATCAATCGTTCTGATCGAAATAGGATCTTGAAATGGAAGAAGTCATCAGTCATCCGATGGAAGGAAGAAAGCTTCCGTCACAAAGCGGATAGATCTGTTCAGAAGGCGCTGGTGAAAGCCCTCCGCGTCTCCGATATATGCGGGATGTGGGAAGTAGTTACAAAATATGCCCTGGAAATCCGGAGATCGTGATACATGGAAAGTAACTGTTGTAGTTCATATGTATATATGTAAAATTATGTATTTTTGTAAGGACAATTAAGAACGACACCAAAAAATCAATCAAACGAGAGGATCATTGCCCTCTGCTTTCAAAGATTTTGAGCTTGTTCATATTCATTATTTCCTTTGAATTCGACCGTGCCCCAATCTAGGGCAGAGATTTGCTTGTCAAATTTTTGTTCAAAACAGGGTGCAAACCAAATCTTCTCTAAACAACTTCTTTGCTTTCAATGCTTTGATCTCTATGTTGGAACCTAAAAATGTTGATCAAGCGTTGAAAGATTCGGATTGGTTCAGTGCCATGCAAGAAAAGCTCCATCAGTTTGAAAGAAATAAAGTTTGGCACTTGGTCCCGAGGCCAAAGGGAAGAACTATGATTGGAACACGTTGGGTATTCAGGAATAAGGTGGATGATGAAGGAAATATGGTCAGAAATAAAGCGAGGTTGGTAGTTAAGGGATACAATCAACAGGAGGGCATTGACAATGATGAGACGTTTGCTCTAGTGGCTCGTCTTGAGGCTATTCGATTGCTTATTGCCTATTCTGCTCATCATGGATTCAAACTACAACAAATGGACGTCAAGACTGCATTCTTGATTGGATACTTAAAGGAAAAAGTGTATGTTGAACAGACTCCAGGTTTTGAAGATGTCACCCACCCTGATCATGTCTACAAACTAGAAAAAGCTCCTTATGGATTGAAGCAAGCACAGCGTGCTTGGTATGATTGTTTGTCTCAGTTCTTGATTCAACATGGTTATGTTAGAGGAGAAGTAGACAAGACCTTGTTCTTATTAAAGGAAGGAGGTCATACACTTGTTGTTCATGTCTATGTCGATTACATCATCTTTGGTTCAACAGATGATAAGTTGGTGAAGAAGTTCGTTGACCTCATGTCTAGTGAGTTTGAAATGAGTATGGTCGGTGAGCTCAAGTTCTTTTTAGGACTTCAAGTTGTCCAAGGTGAGGACGGAACACGACTTCATTAACAGAAATATCTTAGAGAATATGTTAAGAAGTTCGACCTTGAGAGTTCTAGACCTTTTGACATTCCTATGTCACCAACTACCCCACTTGGAAAAGACGACAAGGATCCAGAAGTCAATGCTACAATACACAGGGGTATGATCGGATCTTTGCTTTATCTCACTGCAAGTAGACCTGATATTATGTTTGGAGTATGCCTATGTGCTAGATTTCAAGCTGATCCAAGGGAGTCCCACTTGAAAGCTGTTAAAAGAATCATTCGGTATCTTCAAGGGACTGACAATCTGTGTTTAAGGTATCCAAGAGGATTTGATTTTGAGCTTGTCGGCTACACATGTGTAGATTTTGCGGGGAATCATGTTGATAGAAAAAGCACTTCAGGGATGGCTCAATTTCTTGGGCCTTGTCTTGTATCATGGGGATCTAGAAAGCAAAATTCTATTGCTCTATCAACATCGGAAGCAGAATACATTGCGGCTGCAGCATGTTGTTTTCAACTCTTATGGATCAAGCAACAAGCCAATGATTATGGTGTGAAGTGTGGGTCAGTGCCCATACCGTGTGACAACACTAGTGCAATTAACATCTCAAAGAATCCGATGCAACATTCAAAGACAAAGCATATCGAGATAAGGCATCACTTTCTTCGAGATTGTGTGGAAAAAGGCATGGTCACTATGGAATTCTGCAGAACAAGTGATCAAAGAGCAGACATGTTCACAAAGGCCTTAAATCATGAACCCTTTGAACAACTCCGCATGAAACTAGGTATGATCTCTCTTCAATGATCTATTTCCCTACATAAATTCCCTCGATGATTAGCTAGAATTGATTGCTTTACATGTTCTGAAATCATGCTTATATGGTATAAATCCTTGCATTCTTCATAAACATCATGTTTAGAAAACCCCATGCATTTGACTTGTCGATGACATTTACTACATTCAGTATGTGTGCAACCTTGTTGAGCTCTTTGTTTTAGCCCAAAAGAATCAACCTGATGATCCTAACCCTCATTACAAGCCCAAATGATGGTTGATTCTAATGCTTGTCCCTAACCTATCATGCTTTGAGAGTCTCTATGAGTAAACGGAGACTTATCATCATGATCGACAAATCCACATATATGTCTTGTTTCATACTTGGTTTGTCTTGGCACTCCCTATGCAACCCCAACACCAAGTAATTTCTTTAGAGAAAGTCATGGATTGTGCAAAAGTCGCTGACAATTGAGAGGAGCAGTTTTTGTGATATGGGTCGCCGACTTGATTAGGGTCAGTGACTGTGGACTTTGGCGCATGAATAAGATCATGGTTTAACAAGGATCTTTTGAATTTTGGAAAGTTTTTGTCAAAAAGAAAGAAAGAAAAGATTTGCAGTGATTTGACAGCTTCTTTTAATTGGGAAGTTCTCTTCTTAAATATACTTCAAACCGCCATGTAAGCACCATCTCATAACCCTTCTCCTCCAAAATCAACTCCCACTTCACCCATTCCAACCGAGAAACCCCAAATTCCTCAATCCCCACAAAATGAAACCGAAACCCTAACCCCTTTTTCGGAATCTGGAACTCCGCGCCAAACGGCGCTACCGGCGGTTGTTCCAGAAACCGGTGAAGCGTCATTACCCGAACCTATTGAGAAAGAGATTGAGGAAGAGAGAGTGAAAAATCCCAACTTTGAGTCAATGGATTTTGAAGAAACCGAAACGGTTGTTGGCTCGTTCGAGGAAAAGGAAGAAGGGAAAGGCTCCAAACCTATAAGGGATGACATGCAAAAGCCTAATGAGGAAGAAGAAGTTCAACGGATATCTTCAAAGGATCTGCCTAAATAAGTCAGTGACACTCCCATTGTCACTGACAAGATAATCGTCACCAAGGTCACCGATCAGACATCTAAGAAAGATACCTCTCCAAAGGACCCTTTGGAAATCTCTCATGAAGGTAATCATTCTGATCCTCGTATTCTTCCTAAGTCTTTTGACAGGGCAGAGTTGGTTAAGAGAAACTTAGGAAATGAGTTGTTTGTGATGATTCTAACTTGTTGAAGGAGGATGAAATTGAATTACCTCCCTCCTCCTCTCGTCCTAAAACTAGATCAGCCCTTGCTAGAGCTTCGACTTTGGCTTTAAAGGATAAGAAGGCTAAGGGGTTGGCAACCCTTGATGCTGCTTCTAAGGGTGGTGACTCTTCTCGTTCTGAGAAGGTCACAAAGAAGAAAAGGGGGAGATCACCATCTAAATCTGGTGTTGGTTCTAGTAAAAAGAAGAAAACTGGTAGTGTTGTTGACATGACCTCTAGAGAATTCACAAAGGATTTGTTGTGGGAAGGAAACTTTTTAGAGGAGTAGAAGCTGACCAAGGTTAGTGATTGGCTCAAGACGCAAAAGTGGGACCATTTGGTAGAAGGTGAGTACGAGTACAACCCTCAGATGGTCAAGATGTTCTACGAGTCGCTAGAAATTGTAGATATTGGGAACATGACTCTAGGACGATACACTGTTGGCAAGAAGTATTCCTTCACTAGTAAAGATGTGAGTAACATCTTGGAGTTGCCTCATGAAGGCTTTGCTGAGTACTACAAAGGATCATGGCCGGAAGGAGTCGATGACCGTGAGATCATCAAAACTTTCAATGACAGTGATGATAATTTCACCAGTCCATACCTGATTAACAAGATAGGAATTGAGAAGAAGGTTTTGTTCAATTACCTGATCAGCAACCTTCTACCACATGAACTTAAGAGAAATGTTGCTTCAATTCAAGATTTGCTTGTCATGGACAAGGTTCTTAGGGGGGAGAAGGTGAACATCCCAAGGTTGATGATGCTCCACATGAAACATGTGCTTGAAACTGCAAAGCATGCTCTTCCATATGGTATGTTGATCTCTCTGCTGATATCTGAGCACAAGGTCTATGAGCATGGTGGTGATGTTCTCAACTTTAGGGTCATAAAAAAGGAAATGATCAGGAAATTTGGGTGGAATCTGGTGGATGGCAAGTGGGTATCAAAGACTTCTGAGGTCAGTGACAAGGAACAGAAAGAAGAGGGAATCCAGTCTGCTCAAGTGGTCGGTGAATTGAAAGACATTAAGGAGCAGAATATGATTCTTAAGGGGCTGATTGAGAAGCTTCATAATATGTGTGGCAATGTGCTTACAATGATTAGTGCAATAGAGGACATGCTCAATGAATTTGGAGTCTGATGTTAGTGACTGCCGCACTCTCCTGACTCTCTCTACCCCTCTCTTCTACCCTTTCCACATTATTCTCATAGTTTAAAGACTTTTGTTTCAGTTCGATTTGGTTGTATTGCATTTCTGAATTGTTGGTTTTTGCATCGTACATTTCTATGTTGTGGTGGATGACTTTTTATGACTGTTTGGATATTATGTTCTATGTTTCCATATTTGCCTCTGTTTCATTTTCTTGTTTTAGCAATCTTTTTGATGATGCCAAAAGGGGTAATTAATCGGAGGAATAGATTTAAGGGGGATCTAAAAACTGAAACCATGTGGATATTAAGCTTAGGGGGAACTTTTTATGCTTTTTGCGTTTTCTCTTTAACTATGATGTTGTGTGTATTCTCTAAAGATCTTATCAGGACAGATTGTTTGTCACCATCAAAAAGGGGGAATTTGTTAGAAGATTTAGAGTTTTGATGGTTCCAAGGAAGTTAGTGACTTCGAGTTTGCAAGACAAGTCGACGACTTGGCAAAGTCACTGACATGACCAGCTGGCGACGAAAACTATTTAAGGAAGGAACGCACAGATTGTGTGCGTGTATTTGGAGACAGTTGGGCCGCTCTATTTTAGGAGAAGATCATCACAAAGAATGCTAAAATCAGATGAAGAGGATTTGCTCTCCTAGAATATTTTATTGTGTGCGCATTTGATATATTTGGAAAGATATGTAAAGATTGAGTGTGTTTCACTTCCCTAATCGAATGGGATTTTGATGCACACGAGATCTCCTTCTTACTCTAGCTTAAATACCCTCGTGTTTAGGATAGTAGTAAGACTTTGAGCGTTAATTTGCAATCCTTGTAAGAAAGAAAGAGCGAACTTGTGCGTGAGATTCGTACAAGTGGTAAGTCGAGTGTTCTTAGGCATAGCGTGAGATTGAGAGTGTGAGTGCAAAGGTAGAGCGTGGTTCAAGGGTATGGGATTCATTCTTGTACACGGGAGAGCTTTGTAAACACTCAAGAAATCAATAGAGCGAGTCTAAGGACTCTTGAAATCCGACCAAGTGAGAAGCTTGGAAGGGAGTGGTTTTTCTCTAAGTAAACTAGTTGGTTTTAGCAGAGTTTCAACTATACATCGCTTGTCATTGATAGTTGACAACGTTTGTTTTTCTTGTTTGATTATTCTACTTCTTTACTATTCATAGTCGACGACTTCGCAAGAGTCGCCGACTCGTTTAAAGTACTAACGATCCTACAGAAAGCAAACATAAAACCACCAACTTGTATGCAATATTTTGTCACCTAAACAAGATAAGTGTGTTAGGCAGATTAATTAATTTATCAGGACGGTTGGTACTATATGGAAAACTGTTCTTGCTCCTGGCTATGATGAGTTGATGGATGCGATATGTTTGTGTGTTTAATAGTTCACAACTCTTCTCATGTTTCTCTTGAAGGTACCACATTCTCATGTTTCTCTTGAAGGTACCACATTTAGTTGATATCCTAATTCTTCACTTTTTGATGCATACCACATAAATCTTTGTTTTGATGGGACTATTGACTACTAGATGAATGTCTGACTTTTACGATGCCAGTCACTTCCATCTTACCTTTCCTCTCATCAAAAAAAAATCTTACCTTTCCATTTTCTTCACTTGCTTAGTTTTTCATTAGACTAACCCGATCGCCTCATTCAATTGCATGGACTACTGGTGTGCATCGTCCCTTAAACGACACATCAAGTTCCAAGAGCGTTAATCTCAAGAGTTGAAGATTGAAGACGGTAAAGGCGTCATCCTTCCGTCACAAGATTGCATTTATCCAACTTGTTTGTAAGACACTGTTTGTTTTGTTTCTTTTGTTGCTTGCGATAACCTTTTAAATACAATTGTTGTAATATTAAGCTAATTGATTGTACTTCTGAAGGCCTAAGTAGTCTTAGGATGGATAATCTCGAGGTTACTAGCGGTAATACTTCCTATTAGTTAGGGGTGTTGCAAGTTTTGTACCTACTCGGTTTCTTTGGTTTTAAACCAAATAAAATCGAACTGAGTTTCTTCAAATTCGATCCTCGGTTCCAAAAATTCCGAAATTCGATTCTCAGTATGTATGTTTCGGATCGGTTTTGGACCGATGAACATTCCCTAGGTGGCAATGGGAACTAGAGAATCAAAGAACTAGAGAAGGAAGAAGCATTGGTCCCGAAGGAACAATGTGATAGCAGTGCCACGTGAAAGAAACGTAAAACAAAGCTATTTTAGGAAAGCGCAAATGGGCTTATCTTTAAGAGGCTTTTACGACTGGATTGAGTTGTTATTATCTATAAAAGGATTATAATAATTTTGGGAATAATATCTTATGGATTTGGACTTTGCTTGTAGCACAAGGAGTTGGAAATAAGATAAGAAGATATCTTGAAGATAAAATCGTGTAGTTCAGTTTATGGAAAGATATTAGGTGAAAATGAGTTATTTCGTGGCAAACCTAATACTATCTATATATACGAATAGAAGTCTAGGATTTTTATGAATCGCTTGAAGTGCTTTTATGAGAGAGAGAAAAGAAGACTTCATTGAAGAGGAGAAGCGACCGACTTTAAGGAGCCTTTGGAGGTTTTTTTATTAGGCAATTGGAGAAGAAAGACAAAACCAAGGTATTTGTTTGAAGGAACAATGGCTGCAACACTAGGGTTGTTACCATTGAAGAAAGATGCGATCTTTGAAGCTTGGAGACCAAGTTTCTAAGGTAAAGTTAGTTGGTTTTGGTTTACTTTGAGTTGTTTATACATTCTAAGGGCTAAGAGGTTAGGAAAGTATTCCGAGGTAAAGTTAGTTAAAAAATTTATTTGTGTTTTATTCTACTTTAGTACTTCTTGAAGGAGTGTTCCCTCAAAAAAGTACTTACTTTGTTACTAACACAGTAACACCCCCCAATCCAACACCTTTCCGACAAGGTCGGGGTCTAAATTCCCGGTGAAATAGAAAACATACGTGTAAAGAAAAAAAAAAGAAAAAGAGAAATTATGTTTTTTCAAATCGATATTTCCCTTTTCTTTTTCTTAAAATTGTATTTGTGTACATATCTTATCTGATTTGATAGTTGTGTAAAACAACACATAGTTAGGGCTCATTTGGTATTTGTTGAGGAAAGGAAATGGTTAAGAGTACAAATCTAGTATACTTTTAGGGCCCGTTTGGTTTCCAACCACGGAAACGTAAACGGAAAGGAAACGAATATAGACCACTTATGTGTCACAATACATTAACAACAAAATTTTTTTATGGGTCTAGAGAAGGGGGAAGGGAAATGGTTAGAGGAGAATGGGGGATTTGCTTACCCTATGTTAAAATTAGGGAAAGGGATTGATTACCACAAGGGGGCTTGTTGTACATTTTTGCATGAAAAATGAGGTGACTCAAGGCAAGAGGAAATTTATCATTGATGTATCATGTCACTAATATAGACTAGATTCGTTTACTTTCCGTTTACGTTTCCGGAATAGACAACCAAACGGGCCCTTAGTTTATAATTCATTGATCAAAAGGGTAACTATTACCCCTCCTTCCCCCCTCCTTCCCCATTTTTGTGTAAAACTTGAGATAATTCTCCCCACCCCCTAACATGAGATAACCATATCACCTATTCTCCTCTAATCATTACCCCATCCCGTAATTTTTCTTGTAAAAAAGAGAGACTCACTTTCATTTTACATATAAATTTGTTTCCATTCCTTTTTCTTTCCTCATTGTTTCCATTCCTTTTTCTTTCCTCATTGTTATACCAAACGGGGGCTTAGATTTTATAATAGTGTTTTCTTTCTACTGTTTCCCTCGTCAATATTTCCAGCAAATTGCAATAGCCCTTAAACATGACTCGGTTTCACAATTTCACATGTATATTGATAACGGGTGTTCCTAATGGGATCAATCAACCATTTAAGCAAAACTTGTTTCATTAATCCACAGCGTTATTGGAGGAACAATCAAAACAGAAGGCTGTAAAAGTGACTACTCCGTATAATAAAACAATTCCACCACATACACACCCTTAATTGGAATCAAAATTGGCAATAGCAAAATCTGAACAATTGGGTATTTTTAATCATAAACTTCACCAATAATCTCCACAAGAACACCTCCCATCCTTAAAGTGATGAAATCGGTTCGAGTCTCTCACAACAATTTCCCTCTCAGTAATCACAGAAATCAACTTTGTTGCATTGTGACAATCCCCACAAACCCTCAAGTTCTTGAAAATCCTAATAGTACTCTTTGGAGGGGTGCTGATCAAGGCAAATGCAATAGCCAATCTTTCGCTATGACTCGTAAGAATAAACTCCTTCTCATCCTCCTCGACATCCTGCAACACAAAGCTATGATCCGGAACATATCCAAGGCTCTTCATTTTACCCGTCAAATCTTCCAACTCCTTATAAATTTCATCGGATTTAGGATGAGTCTTGTTCCCAGTGTAGAACACATCAATCTTGTTGTTCAATTCAACTGAACTCCACCCGGGCGTCTTGTTCAATCCCCTATCTCTAGCTAATGATCTCACTTCTTTGACTCCTTCCCATTTCCCCCACTTTGCATATATGTTTGACAGCAACACATAATATCCAACATTTCCAGCATCAATCTCAAACAAATTATCAGAAGCAAATTTAGCCAAGGCAATATTTCCATGTGTCCTGCAAGCAGCAAGAAGAGCACCCCAAACAGACGAATCAGGTTTCACAGGCATATTTTTTATGAACTCATAGGCTTTCTCCAATTTTCCAGCTCTTCCAAGCAAGTCCACCATACAACCATAGTGTTTCAAGGTAGGCTTGATTTTGTGCTGTTTCTGCATCATATCGAAAAACCTATAACCTTGATCGAGTAAACCTGAGTGGCTACAAGCTGAAATTAGAGACAAGAAAGTGATGTGATCGGGCTTCACTCCCTCATCCATCATTTCTTGAAATAGCTTAAGAGCTTCTTCGCCATGGCCATGGATTCCAAGGCAGGAAATAATGGCATTCCATGGGACAGAGCTTTTTCTAGGAATTTGATGGAATAAAGACAATGCATCATCCAATCTGCCACATTTACCATACATATCAATGAGACAGGTGGCGACGTATATGTCAGAGTGAAGAGGAGTTTTAATTACACGTCCGTGTATTTTTGTTCCTTGTTGAAGGGCTCCTAAATGAGAGTAGGCTGGAAGAACACTCACCCAAGTACCTTGCCCTGGAATTATATCTGTGTAGGTTTCCATTTCATGGTAAACTTCAATGGCTTCACTCGCAAAACCATTTTGGGAGTAGCCTGTGATCAGAGTATTCCACGAAATTACATCTCTAAAAGGTATTATATTGAAAAGCTTTTTTGCAGAATCAACATCACCCATCTTTGCATACATATCCATGACCGCGTTGCAAATAAGAACATCTCCAGAAAGCCAACCTCTCCTTGTGACGAATCCATGGATGAATTTACTATTTTCATAATGCCCAGATTGAGCAGTTACGGAAGCTAAACTCACAAGGGTCAGTATATCAGGCTGAAATCCCTGCTGTAGCATGTCTCTAAAGCAAATTAGAGTGGAGACTGCATCACCATTCTGTTCATATGCTGCAATCATTGAGTTCCATGACACCAAGTCTCTCTTTATCATTTGATCGAAAACCTTCTGAGCACATTCCAAAAAGCCGAATTTCCCATACATATTAATCAAAGCATTTGAAACGAATACATCACACTCCAAGTTATGCTTTATAACATACACGTGGATCAGCATTCCATGTGATATACCACCACCAACTTGAACACACGCAGGAAGAATACTAGCAACAGTAACAGGATCCAAATTAACTCCTTCCCGTCTCATCTCACCTAAAGTGTTCAGTGCTTCCTCTGCTCCATCATTCAGACAATATCCGGACATCATTGCATTCCATGAAGCTTGATCTTTAAAGGGCATGTTTTCAAAGAGGTATCGTGCAGGCGCAACTGAACCAAACCTGGAATACATATGAATCAAGGAAGCAGCGATGTAAACGTCCCAAATGAAGCCTGATTTCAAGATTGGAGAATGAATTCTCTTTCCATCAATCAGGTTCCCACAAGCCTTCAGGACTGGTGGATATGTATACCAATCCGGTTTGGCATCAGAATTGAAGCGCATTTCATAGAAGCAGCTCACGGCGTCAAGAAACCGCCCAGATCGCACATAAGCAGCAATCAGTGAGTTCCAAGTGTAGGTATCCTTGGACGGGGTCTGATCAAAGACAAGCCGAGCAGATGCAATATCTTTCATGTGGGCATAGAGATTGACAAGCCTGGTGCTAACAAAGATACTTTGAGCTTTTCCTGATACCAGGAGGAGAGCATGGGCTCCCTTAACACTCTGGGCGTCAGAGCAGAAACTGAATAGACCTTCAATATCGACCAGCTTGACCTCATCTTGAATGCCATATGATGAAGTTGATGGGGCACTTGAACTAGTGGAAAATCGCGAGAATCGGGTCCCAAACAGCGGGGAAATTCCACGGGGATACAGTGCTGATCTGGGTTCAATTTGAAACGATTCAGAATCAAGAGGCTTAAGAGATGCAAGCAACAGTTTTCATTCAGGCAAATAAGCGAACACATAAAGGGCATATTGTCGAAACACAAAATGTATTCTGCGAAGAGGAAAATAATTCTAGTATCCTAGAATAACTAATTACGAGAACAAAAGAGAGGCAAAAGCTGCTATATTAGCATGACCCTAATGAACATGAAGCCGAACAAGTGCAAGTACGATATACCTGAACATACATGGACTTCAAAGGGGAAAGTAAGCGAGGAATGTGCAAGCAACTAACTCAAATGCCGAGTTGAATTTGCGTTTCAATATAATGAATGGGTAACACTAACGCCCGTCTGTCGACTCGTCGAGTATTGACGTATTGTAATTGTGGCACAAATCGGAGGCTTTAGAGACTGGAGCAGTGGAGTACATTTTGATATTACTAGGGTAGGCCTGCGTGCGGCACGCACGCGGGGACATTCTACAACACAAAAGCATTATTAAAATGAAACCGAAATCATCTACAACAGGACACAACAACAATAATCAAAGCAAAAAACAATACAATCTTCACTCGAAATGTATGTTCTAGGGTGAGAATGGTACATTACTGATGAAATGCTCAAATGAAAAAGCACATCCAAGTCCTTTAGTCCCTACAATGACAAATGAGCAGAAATTAACACTCATAATCTTACATAGATTAACCAATAAATTAAAACAACAAGATGCCTCCAACAGAATAAACTATAAAGTCACATGCCCCTAAGAACGATGTAAATTGAAGTGATGTTTTTAGCCTCATTGGCCTTCAAATTCATCAACTCTGCAACCTAAAAAAATCAAGGAAATATTGACACATTCAAGTGATGAGAACATGTAACATTGTTATGAACCGTCTCAGAATCAGACTGTTATAGTTGAATGGTGAAAAATAGTGTGAAAGACCATCCTTGTTAACTGCATTCTTACAATAGTTTTAAATAAAACTTGCACAAATTAAACAGTCAACAAATAAGTACCTAGTAAATAAATGAATACCCAGTAGTTGGAATATTTGGCATATCATAGTATACAACAACAAAGATTGACCAAGAATTTGAACACAAACATACAAGTAAAGATAAAAACAGAGTTTTGATTTGATGATATAGTCTTGACTCTCAGGTCTTTCAATAACATTCCCGCCTGAAAATTTGGGAAAAAATAAATGTTACACCATGTGTTTGGTGAATGACACAACTTTGAGCACTAAACAACCTTACCTTAGCCAAATCAATAGGACTTTAAATTTCTGTTTGACAAGCACACCCATTTTGAATCAACGAATCAATCACTTGCATAGACATTTCTCAATAGAATAAATCACAGGCTCAAAAAATTCCAGGTGAAAGAACGTTTAAATAGTATGGTGTGAATCCACAACCATTGGCATTGGATCCTACACCAACATTTCACTTATACAATGCAAGCAGATATAATATTCCAATATAGTGTGAATCTTGAAGATTTTTTTCATGTATTTACCGTTTAATTTCATTTGTTCTACCCCATTCAATGCTTCTCGAATTGAGTTTTCCCATTTTAAAGTTGGGCAATTATCTTCAGAGTTAAAACATTGCATGCATTAAGTGGTATAATTTCCTACATACTGATAATATATGTAAATGACAGGATGTTAGTTTGCTACCATTCAAAGTGTATACATGGGGAAAACTAAGTACACCAGATTCAAATTCTAGACAAGTGAGAAATTAACATGATCATATTGAAGAAAGTGAACCAACCTTGCACTAATTAGCAACAAGAAAAACATAAATTACATACTTGTGATGTTAATTTTATGTTTTTGTAAGAAAGTTGATGATTAGTATTTTAGTTTATCTTCCAGCATAAATAGGAAGTCAGGATTTGGCGATTACACCACATTTTGGCCATGAATTTCTGATAAGAATGCTCCCCCCTTTTCATAAAGAAATAAAGAACACTATACGATGGGTAAGAAAATAACAAATTTAGAAGTTGGGATTATTCAAATGCTAAGTTCACGTTACAACTTACTAAATTGTCTCTCATAAACGTGCACGTAATTAATTATGGTTGCTTGACTATTACTGTTTCAATTGAAATTGAAAGAAGCAAAGCTATGCAATCTATAATAATTGCATAATCTAGACTTTGCATGTGTTCTTAGTGCTTGTATTACCAGAAATTCAGAACAATGCAGCACTGATCTGAAGTGGAAATACTTATTTGATGGTGTAAGCAAATCATTGGGTAATTTCATTCTCTTTATAAATCAGATTCAGGTGCTTTCAATGTAGATGATCTATTCATGAATTTTGTGGCATCCTTAGCAAGATAGAAGCTTCAATCTCCTTGCCATTGTCTCTGCATAGAACACATAGGTCTCTGCCTCTCAAAATCTTTGAAAGATTGATTTTCTAATATCATAAAAAAAAAGCTAGTACTTTGGTTTAAACTAAATATCTTGTGGGCATTTAACCAAAAACACCTTCAGTGCATTAGTATTGTCTCTACAGGGGAATGCCTATAAACTAATGATATGTCCATGACACATACGTAGTCCAAGAATATATCAAGCTTGTAGAGAAAGTTCTTCATCCTAGGGAGCATGATGACAAGATTTAAGGGTTATTAGCTATAATCAGTGCCTCTACAGGGGAATGACTATAAACTAATGATATATCCATGACATAATAAATAGGCTGTTTAGAGAGCTAGAATATGAATATCCTACAAATATTAATTTGCCAGGAAATAAGATGTCAACATTGCCATACTATTTTCAAGTTTTTTTCATCAAGATAAATACAAGCAATATAAGGTAATATTGTGCTTCTATAAACTTCGTGCTGCTAAGTCTTATGTTTAGGCAGGCAAAGACCAACTTGCTGAGGAAAACTAAAACTTACAGATTTTTGTCTCCCTTGTTAAAATGTGCATGGACTGCTAGAATGAAATCACCATTGTGTTCCTGCATGTGAACCTCCAAGTTAAAACCGAAATATGGCAAATTAATATATTAACCAGGCTTATAGATTGTTCCTTTTTAATAAATTGTCCCATATTTCACAAAATTCAGCATATGGAAGGAATGCATTGAAAAAAGGACTCCTCCTGTACCTATTCCACCTATGGAGAGAAAATTATAGTGTTCTAAATTCTATTTCTCCAATTAAAAGTGTTAGGAAGTCAGGTGTGAGTGTGGATAGGGATGAGGTTGCTCATGAGACAGCCTTGCTACCATCAAAAATGCTACAGCAAGCTGATTCTTCGAAAGTTTCTCCAACAACTAATGGAACAGTTGAAGACTATAAGCGGGCACAGGTTTCTACGGGGGGGCAAACGGTGAGTCGATATTCTTTCACTTGTTAATGCAGTATGTGATTTTCTAAAACATCTGATCGTGTAATCTGTTATAGGTGTTGAAAGCTGAGGTCTAAATGAATGATTCATTACCAAACCTAGATCTCATCTCCAATTTCAAACAGAAGGTCTAACTTGGGAATTCCAATAAAACAGATTTGAAATTGAATGCATAAGTAGGAACCAAATGAACACAGGGCTGCAAAAAAATCTCTAAGAAGCAGTAGCCCAGCAAATAAAGCGTATGAAGTTGAATTCCAACTTGCATTTGCATTTCAGCTTAGTACTTGCATCATTATTGTACTACGCACTAACATTCATTCTTCCAGCCATCATTTTTGGCATCTACTGATGCTCTTGGGCCAGTCTAGAGCCGCTTTAGGTGGTAAAATCCTTTCGCAGTAGCTCAGGCATAGCAATCAAGTAAAAGATGTGATCCTGGTACATCAGTGCATCTATTTTAACTCCTTCTTTTATCACCTTGAGGCAGGAATAAATTTAATTATTAGGTCACTAATTACTATCAAGTGACTAAATTGAAGCACACTATCTAGAGTACGAAACGTGTGGAAATTAAGCCCTAAAAGACTTGCAGTTTGACCTGTAGGCATTGGATGAAGAACAATTGATCCCAATAAGAGATCTGAGCACAAGTTAGAAGTGCAAATCAAATAGGTCGAACCTGCAAGCGGAAGTACAAAGAGGAACGTCGACACTCACAGGAGGCGTTGCGGCGGCTCGTCAGAAGGTATGCAACGGGTGGCGGCCGAAGGCGGAATTGCAAGATTGAGGGGCTGCTGTGGAAGGGCAAGCTCGTCGGAGATGAGCTCGGGAAAAACACAAAGACAAGAGAGAAGGTGTGGAAAGTAGACAAGAGCAGAGCGAATAAAGCAGGAAGCCGAAATCAGCTACAAAGCCGAGCCAAAATCAGCGGCTCAAATCACCCAATTTTTTTTGCCGAAGCCGAAAATAAGCCGGCAAAACACTGTTCACAAGCGAAACACTATTCACAAGAGCGCTTAAGTTGATTTGTAGGTTTTTTTATTTTTGATTTTTGATTTTTGACTAGGTATATTTTCGAGAAAATTGGGTAAGCCTTCCTTTTCTATATTAGATTTAACTAAATATCCTCCTCTATAATTTTTTTAATTAAGTGATCCCTTAGTATTTTGGTAGACAGATTTGTCCTTTTGTAAACCCTATTATTCTTGCTTAACCGCCTATTATCAGTATTCTACGTTTCAGTTTTCTCAATTTCCTCTTTCTCTATTCTACGTAAATCCAATTCTCTCAATTCTTGTAGCCCTTTATCCATTCTTTCTATCAAGAACACAAACCGATTTCTAACATAATTCGTCGCTATCATCAACTTCATGTAAGGATTGGTTGTTCTTGCATAACTCTAGTTATGGTTGTTTTGTGTGCTTGCAAGGATTGAAGGACTCTTGTAGATATGCGAAATCAATAACCATCGAGGACCGCACAATTCGGTATTTTTCAAAACTAAATTCGGTATTTTTTTGTACGTTTCTTCCATATTGTTTTTCAAGACATATATTTCTTGTACGTTTCTTGTACATGATTTGTATTCTTGTATTTAGGTTTTTTTTACTATACATATAATTGTAGATTTTTTCTATTAATTACTCATGTTTTGTAGTTGTCTTGTAAGAGTCTTGTAGGTGTCTTGTAGGAGTTTGTAGGTGTCGACTAAAATTTTCTATTTAATGTAAATGGCAAAGACGGATTTCTTGTAACAGTAATACCAAACTAAATGAGTGTTGCCATTTATTACTCTTTTTTTCATGTAATACTTGTCAAGACAGATTTCTTGTAAGTGTACTTTCTATTTCATGTATGTTGGGGTCGTAATTACTCGTTTTTGATTTCTTGTAACATTAATAATGAATATTTTTTAATTAATATGGGAAAATTAATTAATATTTAATTAATAAGGAATATTTCTTGTAACAAGGAATATTTCTTGTAACATTGTCTTCTATGTACCAAATTATCAAGCGTATGATACAATAACTGATCCTATAAATAAGGATAAGATATTCTCTTAACAAAAGGAAATCAAGACTAGGTCAAATAGCTATTAACAAGGGAAATTACTAACTTGTTGACTAAGATAATATTATTTGACTAAGATAAGATATTATCTTAACACGTTAATGATAGTGTAATATAAAATTATTTCATACGCAATTAAATATAATTTTGTGACCTATATGCTAGAGTTGTTTGTGGGTGTCTTATATGTTTGTACGTGTACATATTATATTATTATATATGTCTTGTAGGTGTCATATAAGCTAGCTAGTAATTATATGTTTAATATCTTAATTATAAACACACCCATTTTTGTATAATATACCAATTTTGCATTCCATAGTAGGTATGGATTCAATTGCTCTTACAGTGTATTTTGACGGAGAATGGCAAGTTGTTGATGATCAATGGAAATTTATTAGAGAGAAAGCATGTAAGGCCATTGTAATAAAGGAAGACACGAGTTATGATGAAATTTTTTCAATGGTCATTCATAGATTCAAAGTGAACACAAATGTTTATGATGTCATGTTGGCTCATTTTAATGCTATGCATCCATCACTAAAGCCTTGTGACATAAGTAGCACAGAGGACATCCAAGCATTTATTGACATCAACAAAATGCCAAGCATAAGTGGATGTGTGCCAATATGTGTTTCACTTGTCAAGAAATTAGATGAAGATGTGGTTATGTGTAATGATAATGGATTTGTGCCAGCTTCTGCCGTGAAAGAAATGTCGAAACCACGTAATTTTGATCACATTGATGAGATGAGTGGGTCGGTTCTTAGAAGTGATATGGATTTATGTTCATCAAAATTTTATGATCAGTCAAATAATGTCCTCAATCATCATGATCAGAATGAGGGTCCAGCTTCTACTGTTATGGCTGAACAATGGGATACAGAATTGTTGAGTACTAATGGGCTTATCAAGAAAGGTCAAGCATTTTCTTCAAAGGAAGAGTTGAAGATTGCTCTATGTCAACTTGCAATGTCACAATGTCTTCAGTTTAAGATCAAGAAATCCAGAATATCACTTGTCCTAGCAGTTTGTATCGATAAGGGATGTGGTTGGAGAGTACGTGCATCAAAATTGAAGAATTCAAATATGTTCTTTATCAGCAAGTACATTGATAAACATACATGCTCTCTTCAAACAAGGCGTGCTCATCATAGAAAAGCTTCGTATCATGTTATAGCCCAAAGAATAAGATCAATGTATGTTAGTTTTTTAAAATATATCACGCAATATTGTTTATTAAATTACATGTATATATGTTATTTTTAAGTATAATATATTACCAATATTAGCGCTATATTACAGGTATCGTGGTCTTAACAAAGCACCCACACCAAAGGAAATAAATGTTGTGCTACAAAATGAGTTCAAGATGAAGGCAAGCTATTGGAAATGTTGGAAAGCACAAGAAGCTGCCCACAAGATTATGAGAGGAAAAGAAGAAGATAGTTATACTTGCTTGCCTTCATATCTCTACATGCTTCAATGAGTGAATCCTGGTACAATAGCAACCCTTGAGCTTGATGCTGAAAATCGTTTCAAATATGTTTTCTTCGCTTTTGGAGCATCTTGATACGTGATTGCCTCGGATGACTCCTTAGAAACCTCGTATATGACCCACACGATCCCGATCTTGCCTAGTAATCTCGATTCTCTCCTGAAATTGCTAACAAAGTCAATTGCTTGGAACACAAGTAATAAGAACTCGAGTTGCTGAAATAACGAAACTGAATTGATAGGTTGAAGAAATCAACTTGATAGTTCAAACGGATTGGCTCTAACGCTAAATCCGATTGATTAACTAGTTTGATCTTTAACAATCACAACTAGAACAATCCAATTGACCAAGTCAACAAACCAATTTAAACAAACACAAATCAGATTCTCTCGAGAGAGAGAAGAGAAATCTCGAAATTATGATGATGATGATCGAACGCAATTGCAAGCACACAAACACAAGTTGTTATTTTTGGAGCCCAAGAGATAGATTAAACCAATTTGGGTTTAATCTCTCTCAAACTAATTTTATTGAATGAAATAACAAGAGTATAAATAGAGAATACAAAAGCTATTACTTGGGGAGCAAGGAGTCAAGGTGGCCGACCCTAGGATGATAGATAGGCCTCCTTGTCTTGCTTCCCAAGATATAATAAAATATCTAATAATATCTATCTAGATTTTCCTTAAATAAAATAAATCATGGCTGATTTATTTATTTAAGGAAAATATCCTAACAACTATAAAATATCCAAAACAAACTAAAAATATCTCTAACAACCAAGAGAGAGAATATCAACCAACTAACATAAGCCTATTGATTGATTCTCTACATTATTTAAAATAAAAACACACGCCTATATTAAATAAAAATAGATATTTTCTCTTACTTAGAATGGTCAAGTCAAAGGGTTGACTTTGACCCATATACCAATTTATCTCACCCGGTCACTTACTAAATTCAGCCCTAAAGTGAGACAAACCAATACATGTTTCTAAATAAGGAAATAGTGAATTTCGGCCCCTTGAGTTTAATCCATTGAATCCGGGCTTAATTGATGTCGAATGCACGAGACCCATCTTGACTTGGTTGGCTCTTCAAGAACAGCTGCCAATCGAACCAAGATTGTTGTTGTGCCTTGAGCAATCTTCTTAGCTCGACTTCTTGTAATTGGTCCGTCAGAAGGCACTCGAATCAACTCATCGACGTCGGTTGGAGACATGGCAGGCTTCACTGCATCATTCTCCTCCACTTGAGCTCGAATCGTCTCTGATTCGACGTCGGAATCAAAATCTGGCACATAAAGAGATAGATCAGCCACATTAAAAGTCGGATGGACACCATACTCACCAGGCATGTCAACATGATAAGCATTAGGGCCGATTCTTCTGATGATACGAAATGGTCCATCTCCTCTCTGATCTAACTTGTTCTTCCTTTGATTTGGGAACCTTTCCTTCCTTAGATGCACCCAAACAAGATCTCCTTCTTCAAAGATAACCTGTTTTCGACCCTTATCAGCATGGGCCTTGTACTTCATGGATTTCCTCTCCAAGTGCATCTTTGTCCTCTCATGTAGCTTCTTCACAAACTCAGCCCGCTTGTCAGCTTCAAAACTCTCTTTTCCCTTGTATGGCTGAGGCGTCAAATCCACTAGAGTCCTCGGATTCAGCCCATAAACAACCTCAAAAGGGGTCATTTTTGTAGCTGAATGGATCGACCTGTTATAAGCAAACTCCACAAAAGGGAAAACATCTTCCCAACGTTTGAGGTTAGCTTTAAGCATAGTTCTAAGTAAAACCCCTAACGTTCTATTAGTAACTTTAGTTTGCCCATCAGTTTGTGGATGACATGAGGTAGAAAATAACAATTTAGTTCCCAACTTAGACCATAGACTCCTCCAAAAATAACTCAAAAACTTAGCATCACGATCTGAAACAATAGAACAAGGAATGCCATGCAATCTAACAATTTCTCTAAAGAACAAATCAGCAACATGCACAGCATCATCAGTCGTGTGACAAGGAATAAAATGAGCCATTTTGGAAAATCGGTCTACTACCACAAAGATAGAATCTCTACCCTTCCTAGTTCTAGGCAATCCTACAATGAAGTCCATAGAAATGTCCTCCCAAGGTGAACTAGGAATAGGCAAAGGCTGATATAAACCATGGGGATTAAGTCTAGACTTAGCTTTAGCACAAACAACACAACTCTTGACAAATCTAAGCACATAGTTACTCATTTTAGGCCAAAAGTAGTGTTCTTTTAATCCTTCTAAAGTCTTTTCTAAACCCCTATGTCCTCTTGATTCACGAACCTCTTTAGTTAGAAGCCTACGTATACTAGATGAAGGAATGCACAATTTACCAGCTTTAAACAAGTATCCATCATCAATAAAGTAGGTATCTATTTCTCCCCTAGACATGCAATTCTTATAAATTTCAGCAAAGTGAGGATCACTAGCATACAATTCCTTAATCATTGCAAATCCAAGGATCTTAACATCACATTGGTTCAAGAGAACATACCTGCGAGAAAGGGCGTCAGCTACCACATTCTCTTTGCCTTTCTTATGCTTTACAACATAAGGGAAGGTCTCCATAAATTCAACCCATCTTGCATGTCGCCTGCTGAGTCTGGATTGGCCTTTCAAATACTTCAAGGCCTCATGATCAGAATGGATTACAAACTCCTTAGGCCACAAATAATGAGACCAAGTTTTCAAAACCCTAATTAAAGCATACAACTCTTTATCATAAGTAGGGTAATTCAACTCAGCCCCACTAAGCTTTTCACTAAAGTAAGCTATGGGTTTCTTGTCTTGCAAGAGCACGCCTCCTATGCCATGTCCAGAAGCGTCCACCTCTATCTCGAATGCCTTGGAGAAGTCAGGGAGTTGGAGTACTAGGGCGTGGCATAACCTGTCCTTCAAAGTGTTGAAGGCGTTCTCTTGTTGCTCTCTCCATTTGAATGCTGAATCCTTCTTTGTAAGCTCATGGAGAGGGGCTGCAATTGTGCTAAAATCACGCACAAATCTCCTGTAGAAGCCAGCCAAGCCGAGAAAAGAGCGCACCATGGTTGGTGTAGTCGGCTGGGGCCACTCCTTGATTGCCTTGATCTTGTCTTCATCTACCTTCAATCCACCTTTAGACACAACAAAACCAAGAAAAATGGTAGACTCCGAGCAAAAAGAACACTTTTTCAAGTTAACATAAAGCTTTTCTAACCTCAAAGTGTCCAAAACAGCCCTAAGATGATCTACATGTTCATGCAAGGTTTTGCTATAGACTAAGATATCATCAAAGTAGACTACAACAAATTTTCCTAAGTATCTTCTTAGAACATGGTTCATAAGCCTCATGAAAGTACTAGGTGCATTAGTTAATCCAAAAGGCATTACTAACCATTCATATAAACCATACTTAGTTTTAAAGGCAGTTTTCCATTCATCCCCTTCCCTCATCCTAATTTGATGGTACCCACTTCTTAAATCAATCTTTGAAAAGAAATTAGCACCATGCAATTCATCAAGCATATCATCTAATCTAGGAATGGGATGACGGTACTTAACTGTTATTTGGTTGATCGCTCTGCAATCAACACACATTCTCCATGTGCCATCCTTCTTTGGCACCAAAATCACCGGAACCGCGCATGGGCTGAGGGATTCACGCACATAGCCTTTGTCCATGAGATCTTGCACTTGTCTTTGAAGCTCAGCGGTCTCTTCTGGACTTGCTCTATAGGCTGCACGGTTTGGTAAAGAAGCGCCGGGCACCAAATCAATTTGATGCTCAATGCCTCTAATTGGTGGAAGGCCTTGTGGCAACTCGTCAGGCATCACATCTTCAAATTCCTGTAATAGAGCTTGAATACACTTTGGAAGATGTGAAATATCTAGACTAATAACAAGTATATCTTTCCTCATAAGAAGTAAGCAAAAAGAGTTAGGGAAAGAAATACTAGACTGAGTCACTAGAGAGCGCTTTTCTACACTGCCCTTTATGCCGTTTTTTGGCACTTTCTGTGGGCTTTCTTTTTCCAAATCTGTATCTCTCTGAGTCTCTGAAGTGCTCCCAAAATTTGAGCCAAAACG
Organism: Fallopia convolvulus; assembly: GCA_964016875.1. Classification (NCBI taxonomy): domain Eukaryota; kingdom Viridiplantae; phylum Streptophyta; class Magnoliopsida; order Caryophyllales; family Polygonaceae; genus Fallopia; species Fallopia convolvulus. The sequence continues at coordinate 34,236,104 of OZ024733.1, forward strand.
CTCGAGTGGTTTGGGAGATAGCCCCGTTTTCGTCTCTGGTGCGCTGCAGGAACTGTTGCTCGGCACTTTGGACGATTTAGGGACATTCTCTGGGCGTTTTTCGTCCCAAACAGTAGCTCCACCTGTGCTTGATGTTGTCCTAAAATTTGAGCCAGAACGCTCGGGTGGAGACTGGGAAACGCCGCTAGGCTTTGCTGGTGCGTCGGGCGTCGAGCGCCGGGCCGCAATCTTGGTTGCTGATTCGGCCTCTTCTTTCTCTTCCTTGGCACGCCTAAGTGCCCTAGCTTGGTCTCTGCGTACCTGGTCATGTAGAACTTGTTGGGGCGACAATGGTAGAAGAGAAACTCTCCTCCCGTCATAGTTAAACGAATAGGTATTAAGCATGCCATCATATATAACTCTCCTATCGAATAACCATGGTCTACCTAACAAGATATGAGTGCATTCCATGTTTACCACATCACACATGATATCATCCACATAATTGCCTATGGAAACACGGACTAAGCATTGATGAGTGACTAAGTTAGGACCATCAGAATCATTAATACCATTTAGACCATAACTAGTAGCCCTAGGTTGGGTTTTTAATTGCAAGTGATCAACTACCTTAGCATTAATAATGTTACAGCAGCTACCACTATCAATTATCATGCATAACACTTGATTCTTTACTGTACACCTAGTATTAAAAATATTTTCCCTTTGATCTAGCCTAGGTGTTTCTTGTAAAGTAAGAGTACGCATGGTTACCAAAGTTAGAGGCTGTTCGGTGCAATCTGGTTCAATGGCCTCTACGTCCTCCTCTTCTTGTCCATTTCTCTCCTCCTCCACTTGATTTGGAGGTATATCTTCATCACTCACATATCCTCCATTGGTGGTGAGAAGCACTTGCTTTTGATTTGGACAATCCTTGGCATAATGACCTCTTCCTTGACACTTGTAGCACACTAAATCACGTGCCCTTGGCTGGCTTGGAGGTCCATTGTTGGGACGCCTTTGGCCTTGAAAACCTGTTGGTTTAGGTGAGCTAGAAGCTCCCTTTTGCTGCATAGAAGGGTTAGAAGAATAAGAATTGGAATTTGAACTAGGATTAGAAACATACCTTTTTGGTGCATTCCAAGCTTCCTTCTTCTTCCTTTGTTGTTGCTCATAGAGTAGTTGGGCTGAATGTACTAAGGCATTGAGATCCTTGATTTGTTGAATCTCCAATGTGTCTTTAATGCTTTGATTCAGTCCAGCCATGAATTGGGTCTTTAGAGACCGTTGGGAATGATGAATTCCCGCTTTGAAGCTCAAATCCTCTAGCTCATTGAAGTACTCGGTTGGAGACTTGGTACCTTGTTTGCATGTAACAACTTTCAGCCTCATGTGCTCGGTATGCTCTTCGGGCACATACTTCTTCCTCATGACAAACTTCAGCTGGCCCCAAGTTTCAATCGGTGGTAAGGCCTTTCTGATTCTATCTTCCTTCATTCTGAACCACCAATTTCTAGCGGTCCCAACGAAGTGAATAACAACAACTGCAACTTTCTCCCATTCTTCATAGCCCATGTGATCTAGAATGAAATTTGTGGCTTGTTCCCACTCTAGATACTTCTCTGGATTGAGCTCTCCATTGAATGGTTCTATCTTGATCTTAATATCACGCTTCCCAATCTGATTGACTTGTTGGTTAGCATGATTGTTGTTGTTCGGCCTTTGCACTCCATAAGCTGGTGGAATATCTTCTACAACCTCAGCTTGGTTATAGAAATCATCAAGGGGAGGATGCCATGGGCGCCTTTCTTCCCCGGGATAGCCATAAGTCACATCATCAAAAGGATTGTTGTATTGTTGTTGTTGTTGATGAGTGGCTTGAGGATACCGGTTAGCTTGTTGATTGAAGAATTGTTGATGGGTAACCGGTGGAGTCCTCGATCCTATGCCTCTTCCTCTACCTCGGCCTGCTGTGGGGGAGTATTGAGCCGGGGGATCTTGATCTTTGTAGCTAGCAAGCACATCATGCTCTTCATCAATTGCTTGTTGCTTGCCTTTGTCGCTAATTGAGGCTTGATTTGGATCACTTGTAAGCTCTATTGCAGGGGCAACCTTATGACTTCCTTGAGATGACTCAATTAACGTGGCAAGTTGCTCCTCTAGACGCCGCAATTGAGGATTGATTGCAGTCGTGGCCAACTCTACAGCTCGAGCTTGACCATCTCGTACACTCTCATTAATGGACAACCTATTGAAGTCGATTGCCTCCTTAGTGAGATTCAGTTCAGCCGAGTTCGGCTCATTAGAGACCACCATTGTTCCTGAAACAAGCAAGAAGGTAGAGAGAGTAGTGTGTTCTAAAGCAAATCACAACAAGCAATACCACACCTTAATCAAGCCAAAACTTGCCTCAAAGCAATCCAATCAACTTAATTCAGTTTTTGGGTTGAATTGAGGGAGTCAATGGGTAGATATGGTGTAGATATGGTATACTATGATAAGTAAAGGAAATATGCAGCTTAAGCAAATGGCAAGTATGCAATAAGACAAGCAATGCAAATAATCCCTTTATGAGCTCTAAAACACATGCAATCTCTCAATTGACTCTATGCAAGTTAATAAAGCCAAAATTATCATGCAAGGACAGAAATATGGTAGGCTAAGTGACTTTTGTTTCGTCACTCTTTTTCTTCAAAGTGATTTCTACTTAACTATTTTTAAGCAAGTAGTCACTAGGGTTAAAAGTGGCTTAAAACTAGTTGGGGTAGATCACTTTTTTCTTTTCTGATTTTTTTTTTTGACTTTATGCACAATCTACTCTTGTGCTAGAATGAAGAAACAAGCAAAGCAATGCAAAGGAATGCAAATAGGGCTAACACGAAAACTAGGCTAATCTGATTTTTTTTTTAACTAAGTGACTTTAAACTACTAATGAAACCAACTAGAAGCCAAATTAACAAGAGAAGATAGGGCTAGGTCGAATTTATGGAATGCAATGACAAAAATTAGCAAATATCAACAATGCAATATGAATCTCTATTGATCATGCAACATGCAATAAAAACTCATAAAAATTGTAGGAAGACAAAAGCTAATCTATATTGCAATCAAACTCAACCAATTCAACCAAAAGCATGCAACAAATCCCTTAAAATCTCCTAGATAGGTTATTACTTGGAGTGCAAGCAACAACAAGGGGAATTAGGGTTTGGTGAAGGCTCGGCTGAGGCTAGGGTTAGGGTTTGGGGTTCGGCTTCTAGGGTTTGAGAGAAGGTAGGGTTCGAATTAGGGTTACCTAATTAGGGCTAGGGTTTGCGAGTTAGGGTTGGGGTTCGACTAGGTCTAGCCGCCAATTAGGGTTAGGGTTACGAGGGTGGGGTAGGCGATTTAGGGTTAGGGTGGTCCGACTAGGGTGGGGTTGGTGGTGTTGTGATCGGACGGTGGTGGTGGGTGGTGCGGCAAGGTAGTGCGACACCGGATCGTGGTGGCTAGTGGTGGTTCGTGGTGGTGGTGGCGGAAAAAGGTGGTGGTTGTGGGGAAAATTCAGCCTTTGGATCTCAAAAATTGTAACTTGGTTAAAGGTTCAAGCTTTGGGATAAAAAACTGAATTAAAATTGACTAGAAAGCAAATTAAGGAAAGAAAATTTTACTTGGCGAGACGCTGGATTATGATACCACTTGATACGTGATTGCCTCGGATGACTCCTTAGAAACCTCGTATATGACCCACACGATCCCGATCTTGCCTAGTAATCTCGATTCTCTCCTGAAATTGCTAACAAAGTCAATTGCTTGGAACACAAGTAAGAAGAACTCGAGTTGCTGAAATAACGAAACTGAATTGATAGGTTGAAGAAATCAACTTGATAGTTCGAACGGATTGGCTCTAACGCTAAATCCGATTGATTAACTAGTTTGATCTTTAACAATCACAACTAGAACAATCCAATTGACCAAGTCAACAAACCAATTTAAACAAACACAAATCAGATTCTCGAGAGAGAGAGAAGAGAAATCTCGAAATTATGATGATGATGATCGAACGCAATTGCAAGCACACAAACACAAGTTGTTATTTTTGGAGCCCAAGAGATAGATTAAACCAATTTGGGTTTAATCTCTCTCAAACTAATTTTATTGAATGAAATAACAAGAGTATAAATAGAGAATACAAAAGCTATTACTTGGGGAGCAAGGAGTCAAGGTGGCCGGCCCTAGGATGATAGATAGGCCTCCTTGTCTTGCTTCCCAAGATATAATAAAATATCTAATAATATCTATCTAGATTTTCCTTAAATAAAATAAATCATGGCTGATTTATTTATTTAAGGAAAATATCCTAACAACTATAAAATATCCAAAACAAACTAAAAATATCTCTAACAACCAAGAGAGAGAATATCAACCAACTAACATAAGCCTATTGATTGATTCTCTACATTATTTAAAATAAAAACACACGCCTATATTAAATAAAAATAGATATTTTCTCTTACTTAGAATGGTCAAGTCAAAGGGTTGTTTTTGACCCATATACCAATTTATCTCATCCGGTCACTTACTAAATTAAGCCCTAAAGTGAGACAAACTAATACATGTTTCTAAATAAGGAAATAGTGAATTTCGGCCCCTTGAGTTTAATCCATTGAATTCGGGCTTAATTGATGTCGAATGCACGAGACCTATCTTGACTTGGTTGGCTCTTCAAGAACAGCTGCCAATCGAACCAAGATTGCTGTTGTGCCTTGAGCAATCTTCTTAGCTCGACTTCTTGTAATTGGTCCGTCAGAAGGCACTCGAATCAACTCATCGACATCGGTTGGAGACATGGCAGGCTTCACTGCATCACATCTATAAGAGGTTATCAAGTGATGAGAAAGGTACGTATAGAAAGCTTTCTTATATTTTTCTTATGTGTATTGGGGTCGTCTTAATTATTATATCTTTTGTAATACAGGTTATTACAGTGGATGGAGCCCATCTAAAAGGAAAGTTTGGCGGTGTGTTCTTAGTTGCAACTGCACAGGATGCAAACCAACAAATATACCCACTTGCTTTTGCTGTTGTAGATGGTGAAAATGATGCTTCATGGGATTTCTTCTTCAAAAATTTGAGAAAGTTTGTTGATAATTGCAATGAACAAGTATTTGTTTCTGATTGCCACAAATCAATCAAGAAGGCAATTTCAACAAATTATTGTCAAGCAAAGGATGGAATTTGCTTGTTTCACCTCAAGCAAAATGTTATAACAAGGTGCAGGGTAAAAAACATTTTGAATATGGTTTCAATGGCAGCTAAGAGCTATAGGCAAACAGAATGTATACGTATCTGCAATGAAATAAGTCAGGTAAATATTCGTGATTTAATTACCTCCTTATTACTATTATTTGTGTCACTTACAATTTTTTCTTTTACTAGGAGGACCCTGTAATAGGAGCTTATATACAAGAAGCTGGTATTGAGACATGGTGTAGATCATTTTTTCCGGGTAAACGGTACAATATCATGACTAGTAATAATGCAGAGTCTATGAATTCGAAATTTAAAGAAGCTAGAGAGTATCCATTGTTGGCATTTTTTGATGATATTAGAGTTTGCTTGAGTCAATGGTTCCATGAGAGACGCCAACTAGCAGCAAATAGTCAAGATCATGCGCCAATTGATGTGGAAAAGATCATACAGTTTAAGTATAATCAAGCCTTGAGGTATGCTTGTAGTACGCTAAATGCAGCAACATTAGAGTTTGAAGTTATGGGTTGGGAGCGGGATGAGGTTGTACGTTTGTCAGAAAAATCATGCACTTGTATGGAGTTTGATATGGAAGAAATTCCATGTGTTCATGCTTTAGCAGCTGCCATTCATATTGGTATAGATGCAGATTCATTGGTTGGTCAGTACTACACAACTGAGTGTTGGAAAAAAGGATATGAGATGACTATATATCCTATTCCACACATTTCAGAGTGGAATGTTCCAGCGCAGTATCGGGAATTTATATGCAAACCCCCTCAAAAGGGTAAAAGGTCGGGAAGACCAAGAAAAGTAAGAATTCCCTCGGCTGGAGAGTTCAAAAGAAGAAAATGTTCAAGATGTGGCACAATTGGACATAATAAGAAAACATGCAGCAACCAACTGCTCAACAATGGAGCATAGCAAGAACAAGAATAGAGGGGGCTATCTTTTACAAGCTTATGTTATTTTTATCTTTTTTTTCGGATTCAACTTTTACAATTTTATGTTGTCCCAATATTAAGAATGACTCTGGATATATTTGTTTATTGGTGCTCTGAATTTGGATTTGGGTTCATGATGATTAAGCTGCAATTAGTAAGCTGTATTTTTTTCTTTATCAATTGCATGAACGACCCAGTTCAGTAGTTTGTCCAGGTAGTTGTGCAAGTATGATTACCTTGCTTTAAAATGGCATAACTTTTTAGTCGCTAATCTGCTCAAGCAATGTGAGTACTCAGTTCAAAGGTCTCGACCTAAGATAAAGTGTGTATGTACTGACTTTTCGGATGTGTTAAAAAAGGGCCGCTGAAACTGGGTCAAATGGGACAGGGTTTCGACTTAGTGAGATTGAAACGGGCGTTACTTTGCGCTTGGTTGTCGGATGGAGGTGTATTATATATCAAAAGAAAGCTCTCGACGAGACGGGGCTATCCTCAGGACCAGAGGGACTCTTATAGCTCGGAATCTCAAAAAAATGTCGTTTAAGCCACCAAATATGCGCTTTTCCATTAAAAACCATCCTAAAACACCCTAGCTTTGACCTTTTATTGCAATTTTGCTTGTATATTCTTGTGCTATCAATTTTTTGATGCATTCGTATATTAGTTTGATTCAATAGCTTCGATTCGAGTTATCATAATATCGAAATGAATAATGTGGTGAAAAATTCTAGGATTGTTAACAATTCTTGTATGTTTCTTATATAGCATTTTAAGTGATATTGTGTATAGTCATGTATGTAAAGTAGATATAAACGAAATCCAGAAGCCTGCTGAGGGAGAGTCATACTATGAATTCCTTAAGTCTGTTAGCATAATGTGAGTTTTTGTTGTATTAAAAGCAGCATTTTTTCTTGTAGCTACATGAAAAAAATGGTGTGGTATGTGTTGGTACAACAATAATGGTGTGGTATGTGTTGGTACAACATAAAGTCATTTCTCTGGCTGTTCGCCTACATTCAGACTCTCTTCTTGAAAATTCAGGTATGCCATGACAGGACAAATATCTAAAAAAAGTGACGAGTAGTATATAAGTGTACGTGTTAATGTATTGAATGGTGACCCTAGCTGATTCTTTCTCATCTGGGGAAGAGAAATGGCAAAATCTGTAGTTAATTCAACTGCCAATTGGTTGGGAAAGTCCAGCTCTGTATTGCACTTTACAACAGCAGAAAAAAAATACCTTTGAATGCAATAACTGAAAACAAGAATTCATTGTTTGAAGCAGTAAAAAGAAATAGTGAGACAACTTATTGATCCTTACAATGAATATAGTATGTAAAATACTCCCCACAATTCACTTATCATCCTCATCTCCGAACGACCAACACCAATTTCTACGGTAAAGATTATATGCTATTTGCTCTCTGTAAGCGGGAATGTATTCATCACAAATGCGTGACATGTCTGTACGACCAGAAGACAACAGTTCAATGTACTTCACAGCATATATACCACAACTCCCACTGAAATAACAAAAAAATATCAAATGATAAACATGTGAATAAAACTGTATAGGGTTTCACATATATAGGAAAAGCATATAGGCTTACGTGAATATAGCTTTAGGCAAACCGAGCATCCGTTTAAAAGAAAACGGCTTGAGTACTGAATCACCAAATCTAGCAGATCCTCCCGCACTCTTCAAAAATTGAGGAAGCATTACACACATTGGTTGAATGGCGGCTTCGAAATTAATATCTGTTATGATGGACAAATCTGAATCATATATATTTATACCCCACGAACACAAATCAACCTCAATTGCAACCCAATGCAGATTATCAATATTGAATGGTGCATAAACCCTATCAACATCGGTCCAAGATATAGGAAACTCCATTGGGTGCTCCCCACGATAAACTTCATACATGACATCTTGAAATTCATAGCCATTTTCCCCCAACTCAAGGAATTTAGTATACTCTTCCTCATCAAAGTACATAGTCCATGAATCATGCAATACAGTGACCCTACCGAAGTGTTCGGGAAAATCAATGATTCCTTTCCGTAGATGACAAAGGATCTCATTAATTTGCTACACCACAAAATAAAGATTAAAATGTAAGCAAAACAAGTACAATAATAATATTAGTTACAGTGAAATAAACCACACTTACATCACTAAAAAGCCACGCGTTGGGTTTGACTATGACGTCAAAAAACGTCCTACCAAAATTGTGGGTGAATCCTTGAATTTTTGAAAGCAAATAGTGTGAAAATATTTGTGTAATGCAAATAGGTTGTCATACATGCTATTAAAAAAATCTATAAATGAACTCACCTCTGGTACCATCTATAGAATTCTTGCCTCTGCTTTGTGGTCAGAAAACTGTGCTTTGGACACCTTTCAATCTTAGGTTTCCCTCTATTCTTTTCAATGGTGAATGGTTCTTGTGTACATGGCCCTGGTTTCCTCTGCCTTGACCCCTTTCTCGTCTTTGCAGGGGTGTGATCATTTTGAGTTAAATGTAACACCTGTATATGTATATAACATAGACTCTTATGATTTATTATAAAAATAAAAATAAAAATAAAAAAACAAAGTACTGACTAATGAAAACCTGGAGATCTTCTTCAATAATTTTGTTTCCACCTTCCTCCTCCTCGATAAGCTCAGAAGCGACTTTTAGCGAACGGATATGAAGTTGGGAAGTATCCCAACCTGTAACCATTTTATCGAAAAGCTTGTGGAACTCTTTATCTTCCTTTATAGAATTTATTTCTACCTCAAGATCACCATCCAATTTTTGTCTAAGTTGGGAAATGGTCTTTGGCGTCTCCCATAATTCTACTTGTGTTGGAATTGGGGTACTAGTTTTTTTTTGTTCTTCATTATCACCAAAAGTTTGGTTGTGAGTTTGGACTTTGATGATTCTTTTCAGCCGCGTTTTGACGATAAAAATCAGCTGCTCGAGCTTTTGACAATTGACCTTTGTATTTATTTTCTCAATGAGGATTTGATCAATATTTTCACTTTGTTGTTTCACATCTTCCTTCAATAACTCAAGTTGTTCCCGTAAGTGTTTTGCCCATAATGGCTCACTTTGGTCCATCCTGTTAAACAAAGTTAACCTTACATAACACTAGAATGTTGGATAAAGTAAATAAAACATTTATACTCATTATTATATACCTTTTTTCTTTCTCTAATTGTTGGGAATGTTCAGCCATTTTCCCCTCTATCACATTAAAATCAGCAATCATCTTAGGCTTCTTTACTTTCATTCTTGTATCCTCCAACCCAATAGTTGGCCTGCACATAATTAATATACATTTACTAACATCTTATAATATTAAACACATGTAAAATAATTACAAACGTTATCTAAATTGTATACCTATTAGCATCATCTTTTTCACTATGTGAACACTTTCTCTTCTTGAACTTCATATGATCTTCTTGTGTCTGCAATTGTCTTTTAAGAAGGGTCTTCTTATCAATGACAAAATCATCTGATTCGGTGTCTGAATCACAAATATTATCTTTTTCCTTTGTGCTTGATTTTTTATATTGAACATCTTTAACCACAGACACAATAGGACAACCTCTCACAAAAAACTCTTTAATTTTGTCATCATCCTGCTCTTGACGTGGCCAAGAAATCTAATCATCGGTAGCATCGCCTAAAACTGACTTTATTCCAATCTGTATGAATACTTAATAACATTAAGACTTTAAGTAATATGCATAGTATACAAAAAAAATCATATGCAGTTTGGCGATTCATGTATGACTCTTGTATATGCACCATTGACAATGCTCACTTTACATGTAATAAGACTTACCATTTTTTGACGTGCTATTTCTTCTATGGTCCTGAAGCTAGGCATCTTCTTTCCAATTGTAATGGACACCCACTTCAAGCAAAGCGGGGTTATAGATTCATCATCAATCCTAGCAAAAATCTTGCCTATCCTTGGTAGTGCCTCAAATGCCCAAATCTGCATATTACACATTAACATAAGTTTTATAGAAAATGTAATGATGACATCAATTTAACCATGAAATGGAATGGGACATACCTGAAATGCCAATGGAAAGGCATATAAATTGTACCCATCGCATTTTCTCTTCATTTGAATGGCCTTGCGCAACCCTTCTAAAGTATTTAAAAACACAACTCGGCCCCATGGATAATTGTTAAACTCTTTTAGATCATTTAGAAGATTAATACTATGCTGTCGAACCTTGTTTTTCCTATCCCTCCCTAGCAAAATGCCCTCCAAAATTAACAATAATGTCATCTTATACTTGTACTTGGAATCTCTAGGCTCACATTTGTACAAATCCTCCAATTCCTTTAAAGTGCACCTTCTGTGACCCAACACATCCACCATATCCACATGAGCAGCCTTATCTTCATAAATTAGCGTGCATTTCAATCCAGTCATATAGAAAAATTCCGTAATACCAAATCTCAACAGATTGTTATTTATTACAAACCACATTGAAAATTTCCTGTTTGTGACCACTTCCTTAAGTAACATGTAGTGTATCAACTTAGATGAAAATAGTACCCTTTCACCTAACTTAACGATGGGCCCAAAACAACTCTCCAATAAAGCTTTTTGATCCTCTTTGTTAAGTCCTTTCATGATCTCTGAGATCAATCGCATGCGTGAATGATTATTACTCCTTCCTTTGTTGTTATGATGACTCTCATCAAATCTATATGCAAACTGTTATGTACATGAAATTAGAAGTACTATTAAAAAGAGAGATTTTGGTATAATCAAGAAATTAAAAGACATCTTGTAATTGCATTATTTTTTACCTCCAATGGTGCCATGACCTTCGAATCGTCTATATTAACGTTGTCTGCATTAGGTTGACGTTCATTTGACTTCATTGCTTGAGATTACAATAGAGTGACAATAATTAAAAACTAGGATAGAATAGATATAACAATAATTAGCAATAATACTAAAGATTTCTTGTATTTATTTTGAACTCATGTGTTGTAGGTGTATTATAATTGTCTTGTAGGTGTCTTGTATATATCAACAAGTAATGAGAATTAAATTTTAAGAGACTTAATCGCTATAAATTAATCAATTAATGTATTGTCAAATATTCTTAAAATACATTTAAAATAGTTGAAGAAACTAATCACACGATTAATTAGCATTAATGCCTGTAACATGGCATATAAAGATTTCTTGTAATATGGAAAAGAAAGATTTCAAGTTGGCAATAAGTTAAAAATAAAGTACTAAAAACGACTTTATTTAACATGTACATACAAGAGAAAGATTTCTTGTAAAATTAATTAGCATTTCATGTACGTTAAATGACTTTGATTAACATTTACATACAAGAGAAAGATTTCTTGTAACATTCTTCACCGTTTCATGTACGTTATATTCTAATTTATTTGCAAACTAAAATATGTACTTGCTTAAATAGATTCAAGATTCAATTCTCATTAACCTATTCAGATCCAAAATTAATTACCTTTGTAACCTATTCAGATCTGATTTCATGTAGCTACTAATGAAACCAACTAATTAAGAACTAGAAATAATAATAGTATATATTTACCATCATGAGGAAAATTTACCTAATTTCATGTACCGAGCAATTTAAATGTACTGAAGAAGGAGAAACAGTGAAGAAGAACCCGTGAAGAAGAATAGAAGAAACGGTGAAAAAAAAGCGTAGAATGTTTTGACGGCTGCCCTAGGTAGTTATCAAAATAAAAAGATATTTTTTTTCATTAATTAGGGGTATTTTAGCCTTTTTAAAATAAAAGGGTACACTTAATTAGAAAATTATTAAAGGGGTCTATTTTACTATTACAATATTGGAAGGGGTATATTTCCTCCAATTCTTTCTATATTTTCGGACAATATCTCTCCTCGTCCGTGAACTCCTTTTTTTTCAATTTTTTTTTTCATTTTTTAACAACTATTTATTAGGAAAATGATAATTGAAATAAACAAGTGGAATAAAAAAAAAACAAATTTCAGTTTGATGTCAAAAACTAAATCATGGACATGCTCTAACAAAGTGGTACTTTTTAGAAGTGTTATTCTCATTTGATTGGCTATTTAGATTTTTTAGATTCTATCAATTCCTTCACAACCAATACTTACCCTTAAGTTCATCTACGCACTTATTTGTAACTTCTTTTCATTTTCAAACTTCCTTCTTTTTATAATTAACTTCCATCAGCTACTAATACAATACTCTCTCTTTTTATTTAATCTAGATGGGTAATCCCACTTCTACTTTGAATAATTCACTCTTAATTTCTTGATTAAGTAATAATTGCCTTAGTTTTTGTTTGGTTTCCACCAAAAAAACAATGTTTTTTAGGTTTGTCGGATTTTTTCTCCTACGTACAAATCTCTTTCATTTACCCATTTTAAAGTTTATGTATTTCAATTTTTACTGTTTTGATGATTTTTTCATTTCATGATGTTAGAATTACCATAAACAATCACTATAAACTTTGGACTTCTAGAGGGTCCCCGTATAATTCAGTGAAGGGGTAGCCAAAAGCTCTCAACAAAAACCCTATGCATCCACCGTCGCCTACACCAACATGGGTACAATGCCCACTAAAACTCCACGACGCTCTCACCCTCAGCTCCACAACCGCTCTAGCCTTCACAATTCCATCATCCTCAGTCGAATCTGTCGGAGGCATCCGTTTTTGGTTAGAAACCACCGCCGTCTACACCAACATGGTTACAACGCCCGCTAAAACTCCATTGTCCTTAGTTTTTGTTTGGTTTCTACCAAAAAACAATGTTTTTTAGGTTTGACGACTTTTTTCTGCTACGTACAAATCTCTTTCATTTACCCATTTTGAAGTTTCTGTATTTCATTTTTTACTGTTTTGATGATTTTTTTCATTTCATGATGTTAGAATTACCATAAACAACAACTATAAACTTTGGACTAGTAGAGGGTCCCCGTATAATTCAGTGAAGGGGCAACCAAAAGCTCTCAACAAAAACCTTAGGCATCCACTGCCGCCTACACCAACATGGGTACAACGCCCGCTAAAACTCCACAATGCTCTCACCCCCCGGCTCCACAATCGCTCTAGCCCTCACAGTTCCACCGTCTTCAGTCGAATTTGGTCGGAGACGTCCGTTTTTGGTCAGAAACCACCACCAATTTGTATCCCATCAACAACAAACCACTAATGGATCTTCTACAAGTTAGAAAAAAATATTCTACCAAACTTTACTAGCTAATGACTTACTAGCTAACAATGGAACTAATCCCAAAAGATCAACAAGAATCCTCTAAAAAGTCTTCATGAAAGGATCACCTACCCCTAAAGGATATGTATATGCCATACATCTAGATATGCGTGGAAACAACCGATCTTGCTCGGAGTCGACAAGATCTGAATGATTTCTCTAGTGAAACAAGGTGGAAAAACAATATAAAAATAATGGAACAAAATTACACTCTTTGCTTTTCTGGTCCAACCCGATCTAACAGGCCTTGAAAAGCTTCTGGTTTGTCAAAGTAGACAACCAAGTTCAAAAAAAGTGAAGTATATGTCTCGTTGTCTTCGTAGACTATGAATGGCTAACTAAGCCATTTTATTTGGCCTAAGTTTCCAAAAAACCCAAAATTGAAGAGTTTTACCATATTTTCAAGGGTATTATTTCCTTTACAAAAATGGAGAATACTTAATAATTTCTACCAAAATTTTGGGAAATCCCCAACAACACTTTTTTCCCTAAAATGGATGTGATCTCTTAGCAATTTTGTTCAAGGTTTTCGTTTGTCTCAGACTCTTATTGAAGTTCGTGATTTGTTTCGTGGTTCGAGATGATGTTTCGGTGTTGTCCGGTGGTGTGTTTCTTGTGCTTTTCCAAGTGAATCGTCACACCTCCCCAAGTCAGGTTCTTGCTGTCTTGCGCTCCAACGACCCTATACGTCTGTGTTAGTCCTCTACTGACCCGCGGAAGTGCTTTTCTCCTACCAGACTCAAGTCTCTTCGACTTCTTTGATCAGTGTTTGTTGCTTGATTTCCTTGTTCTTTGTTTGTTTTTTTTGTTTCTTGATGGATGTCGTTTGTTGTCGGTTTGTCCGGCTACCGAGTTTCATCTCAGTCTCTCGATCTACCAGGCATGTTTGGTATTTTGAATTCCTTTCCTTATAAAAAAAACTATAAACTTTGTTAATTCGTCCATTGTGAAGCCTCGTGATTTTATTTTATTTTCCTTATTGTTTTAGTGGTTCTTGAATTTTTAGTGTGTTTCATATATTTGCTTTGGGATGTAGCTTATTGAAAATAATTCAAGTTTAAATTAGAAATGAGGAGGTTGTGATATTTGCAAAATGGTGTTCGTCCAATTTGATCGTGGGATATTGAAAATAATATGGGCTAATCACAATTCATTTTGGCTCTAGAAATTTTACGTGAATGGGAAATCTTTATTTGGTATGAGTTTGAAAGTGTTAACTTTTGAAATATTGAGAGCATAGTCTTTCTTTATGTCAACAACATCGCACCATATTTTTACTACTCCATGAACTAAGTACCATAACTTAGTTGATTAATCGAAATTGTTTACCAAACATTACCCTTGGGCCTCTTAAACTAATGAAATGCACCCTATATTACATGAAATGCAATATAAAATCATGTTGTTTTTCTAGAAAATAGGACACTTCGATGTGGGACCATATCACATTTTCATATGTGGGCCCAAATTGAATTTTCAAATGATGGACCCATGGGAACACATGCGGCAAAACTCTCCCATTTGTAACACGTGGATGGGGTTCAATACTCTAATAATGAAAAAATATATATATAATAACTCGTGTCTGAATGACTTGCGAAATCAAAATAATTTTGGTTGGTTTAGGGCGGGTTAGAACCGTTTATTACGATTTAGAACCCTCCGTAATTAACTTCTTGTTCCCAACTTTTTCTATACACAGGATGAACTGTTGTAACATATCCTCTATCTTCTAGTTGAACAAATCTCTAGATTCTTGTCTAGAGTGACATTATTCTACTTCGAACAGGGATACTTTGTAAGTTTATTTTTGGTAGAACGGGTACTTTGTAAGTTATATTTGTAGTAATGTGTTTATGGTGTGTGATACTGCATATAAATAATTAATGCTTGTGAAATATATAAATCTTCAATAGGTGGTACATCAGAACAAATCCTGCGTCGTACTATCATGTTATATCCATTGTGTCGATGGCTTTGATAAAGAGTAATGATTTTGTGCAACGTCATCTACACGGGTCAAAGACATCTTCTCAGTGTCGCATGCTTATGATGGTTCAGGGTCCCAACCACGATTGTGTGACCCGAAATGAATCGGATTTGTCTGAAACTTCCGGTTCACTCCGGGCATTAGGTGATCCCGTTTTGTTTGACACGTGGTGCATTACATCTTATTGTGATGGATTGTTGTTACTTAGACAGGGTGATACCAAGGAGGATTTGGTGCCATTACCACATCAAATCCCGCCATCCAAAAGATCTGCACGTTGCCCGATGGTCTCAATTTTAATGTGAGCACATTTTCAAGGGCAACGGATTTTGACATTGGGCTTGATTATGATGAGGACAACGACGACTAAAAGATGGTGAAGTTGATATTCTATCGGTTTAAGATGCATTCTATGGTTGTCTTTAGCGTCAAGACGCATGCATGGATGGTGCAGTGGGTCTGCCGCCGACGTGATATCTATTGGATATCATGTCTATGGTTTGAAGAGGCCTACTTTTTCAAAGGGGTGTTGTACTTCCTTTACCACGAGTATACTAGTGGCGCATCCACATTCACTTTGCTTTCCTTAAATTTGTCGACAGGGATGATCGACTCAGTGGAATTGCCACCGAAAGCTCTCCATACCTCGGCTACTTGCTCAAGGTTGTAGTTGTTGAAAATGGGTCCATGTTGGCGGTCTCTAATTTCCTGACTTGCTTGTGGGTTTTGAAAGAGTCGAATGGGGAGGTTGGATGAGTAAAGGAATACACCTTTGACCACCCATTTCAATGTGCTGTACACGTAAAGCGAAACAATGACGTTGTGCTACACCTAGTGGATCGCAGTCATGATGATAATGAGTTCGTGATCGTTTATAACATTGGTACCAAAACTCGTACTTCTTTAATGAGGCATGAAAGTTAGGTGAACAACATTCATTACATCTCTGAATATGTTCCAAGCTTGTTGCTGCTTTAGGAAAGTGTTTTACTTGTTTATGTGCGTGACTATTATGTTTGATACTTATCTTTTTTTTTTGCAAGAATACTTATATTGTTTGGCTATGTGTGATTAAAAGATGAAAGTCTCTTGCTTGATACCAATCGTGTATTGTGTATTTGCACTTCGTTCATTTCTTCTTAAAATAATCCAATGTCAATTTGTATTTGTGGTTATTATTTGGGTAATTACGAAGAACATGATTTTTGGGTAATTGAACTCTTGTTAACTTAATGTGGAAATTAACTCTCATATAAAATATAATATTGTTAGTGCACAAAAATTCCCCTATAATGCATTGGTTGATTACTCCCTTCTTCACCTTCCGTTCCAACTGCTTCCTTAACTTAGAACATGCAAAATAATGGACAACGGAGGTGGGGACTCCCTAATCCATCTCTGATGCCTAAGTCAGAAGAGCAATTGTTGATTGAACGTCGAGATAAAGAACAAGACTTGCGTGCGATTTTAATGAATATGAGGTGATCATCATACATGGCGAATACATGTATTTATAATGGAGGAGAGAGGGCAAGGGGCGAAAATCTACCCCCTAGGGTCGACCGATGGTGCCTTGTCACCCAAGCAAGCGATACCATGCTCCCACTCCAAGTGAAAATTCTATCTTTCGACTAAGATAGAATCCTCCATCATATCGAATAACCACCTTTTTTAAATTTAAACTACTAAAAGATAGAAAAATTCATTGATAGCTTGCATATAGGTAGTGTTTAGGATGCATGTTTCCGTTTCGTTTGCTTTGTTTTTAGGTAGTTTTAGTTAGTTCTTTAGTATCTTAGTGTGTCTAGAAGTGTTGGGTTTTTGCATTTGTTCTATTTTGTTTTACAGATCTTAAAGTGAACAAGTGTGAAAGGAATGGAAACCGAGGAAAAGAACGCTTGAATTCGAGTCATGCATTGGAATTGTTGGTTTGACACCTCTGCCTTGTGATGCTTCGTTTGGGAGATATAGTGGTCTGATGAAGTTAAATTTTCTATCATTGGAAAGCTAATTCAAAGAGCTACAATTCATGTTTTCCTCCGAGCCCAAATTCCAAATCGAAGGGAGTCAAAACAGCCCCTAAAGTGTAACTTGAATCCTGAACCGAGGGAAATGACGCGAGTTGCTGGAGAGGATTTGTATTGGCAGCGGGCGCCGCCAAAAGGGCAGTGGTCGCAGCCTTTTACTGGTCCGAGAATTCAGTCCGCGAGTGCATTATATCTTAGTACTTTTATATTGGGCCTATATAGTTGATAGGGATTTACTTAACAACAAATAAAATTTGTAGTCAAGACCCCGCTGAGTATAGCGAAGTTAGGATCGTCCACGGGAAGCACGGTTGTTTGTCTATCAACTACCAAAAACGAGAAAACAAAGCAAAAACAAACAAAAAATGCTACGACCAACCTCGTTAACGACCTTGTCAAGGTCGTTAACGAACTTGGGAAACTACCTAAAACAAAACAATTAACGACCTAGACACAGGTTCGGTACCGAGGGTATGTGATTCGGTAACGAATGATTCGAAAACAAAGTAACAAAAACAATGGATAAAAAGATCTAGGACAAGGGTTACCACGACATAGCTATGCATAAAAACTCATATGAAGAGAGAGATCATGCCTTTAAAGATAAACTCGTCAACTTTCGCTGACTAACAAGCAAATCAATCAATTTTCATAAATCAATTTACTCTATCACTTGTTTTGAATCCAAAGCTCGAACTTTCGTATCGAACAATATCAACATTCAAGTTCCTAACTTTCTCTTTCAATCAAGTTGAAAACTCAAATTACTTCGACTATTGCCTAAGCATAAGCACAACAAGCAATTCAATAGATAAAAGGCAATCAAAACATCAATTTACTCATTCAAACATGCACAACTATGTCGGGTTTCAACCCCGATCCTAGATAAGAAGACTACTCATTATTCATTGAAATAAAGCAAACAACTTTAATCAAAAAAAGACATTTAAAAACAAAAACTAAACTTACTTGAAATTAAAAATATATCGTCTTTACAAACTCCGTTGAATCCCTGAAAACACTAAGAACACCGAGCAAGACCCGATCACCGACCCAAACTCTCTCTCTCGATCAAACTCAGGTTCGACTCTCTCTCTCTCGACTCGACTTCTCCTAAAACTCGTACGACTCCCCCCTTGTCTAGGCTTAGAACAAGGGTATTTATACTAGAAAACTATCTATTAAAAAGGCTAAAAGATAAAAACTTACCCTACTTAAAAGATAACAAGATAAAAGACATAACAACTAAAAGTCGGCTACACCTCAACCGACACGGGACCCTCGTTAACGACCCGCACATGGTCGATAGACTTTGCTGATTCCCCTAAAAAATTCTATCTTCCGGCCTCGTTAACGACCCTAACAAGCCTCTGTTTCGGCTTTTCTTGAACTTCTCTTCAGTTTTAACTTGGACTTTAACTTGATCTTCCATGCAATCCACCTTCCTTATCTTCCATGCATTCCACCTTCTATCACAAGACTTCAACTCAGCTCAAAAAGTGCTCCTTCCCGCTTAAAACCCTACAAAAAGACACAAAATGGAGTAGCTTCCATACTTTTCACAAAATATGCAAGCTCATCCAAAAACACACAAAACTAACTCTAAAACCTACTAAAACCAAACTAAACAAACTAAGAAAGACACTAAAAACTAGACTAAAAACACGAACATCAAAATACCCCATACTTAAGCTTGCTTGTCCTCAAGCAATCACTATACAATAATCAAAACCAAACAATCATGCCTATCAAGTAATAGCCATCAACTCAAAAGCAACATCAAAAACATAGCAGAAAGTAGCAAATGACTATTAACGTCATCACACATATATAAGCACTCAATAGACATAAGCAAATACAATCCAACCTCACCAGGGATACTTGTGTTTCTCTCAACTCTCAAGTGTTTAGTCTTATAAATTCAATCTCTCAACACATCGTATATGCAAAAATTCATAGAAATTGGAACTTATATCACCAAACTCTCCACCTAAGATTTGTCAAAACAAGCAGAAATCATCAAGAGAACTTAGGCTCAATGAAAAACTTCATAGAAGCTTCCATTCGGCCGGGTTGTAATGGGGCTTGGTAAAGACAATAAGGCGTGGAAAATTTTTGGTCATGTGATTCTAATAATATTTGGGAATCAAAAGACTCCTAAAAACTCACATATCTCCAAAACTTTCATAACAAATAACATACCAAATTCACTCTTCTTTATACTCAAACTCTCACCTTTTATCCTAGAAAGTCTCATAAGAACTCAAAAGAATCTCTGGTTAACTTTAAACACAAATGCACATTCACTTCTCTTTTTTTTTTCTTTCCATTTCCATTTTTCTCTTTCAACTCTTTTGTTTGTTGTTTCGAATAGCCTCGTTAACGACCCATATGAGGTCGTTAATGAGCTACTTTTTCCTCTCGTTTTCTTTCTTTTCAACAACAGCATTTCTTATTCTTGTGCATCTTTTCACTACCAAGAGATCTTTTACAAATCAAAACAAGAGACTTCCAATCTACCCTTCCCAAAACCCTTTAATTTTGAACCAAACATAACATTTCACTCTACAAAACATACCTCTCCAACTAAGTATTAATCCCCGGATAGGGTCAAGCTTATCTCGGCTAGGGAAACAATTTTGTGGAGCTAAAAATAAAAGGCTTAAAGGCTCAAATTGGCTTAAAAAAGAGGGATGCTGCAAGGGTGGATAAGGATAAATAAGGCTTATAAAAATAAGTTCTCTATCATATGACTTTCACATGTAATGAACTAAAAAAAATCTTATATAGGTCTCAAGTAATAGATAACCATCACAATTCCAAGAGATAATATGCATAAGGAGAGTAAATCACACAAGAAAAGAAGAGGGATTTTTTTGATGTTCTCCCTATAAGGCCAAAAATAACTCACAAGGTAGCAATTTTTGTTGGATTGCATTACTCATGCTAAAATTTATACATGCTCAATTTCATCAAATGCTATTCCTCTATAAAAACAATTTCATATCAAGAATCAGGTTATACCATCAAAAACATGCTTGCAAGGAAATTACATGATCATGCTAGCAACTATTATCATAGAACCAAAAGAAAGGGTATTTATCCATTCTAAAAAAAACTCTTTTTGGAAATTTTTTTCAATTTTTCAATTTTTTTTGTGATTTTTTTGTAATTTTCTTAAAACAAAGGACAACTAAAACACACAAGACACACAAAACACACAAACAAGTTTTCTTCCCTTCCCACCCCATACTTAAAATTACAGTGTCCCCACTGTAATAAAACTAAGCAAAAGAAAAGAAAAGAAAGAAAAAGGGAAAAAAAAAACTTACAAGACAATTGAAGCGGAAAAGAAATATTTTCTCAAAAGCTGAATCAGCGCCCTGGTGGTGGAAACTGGCGCTCAAAGTTCCCAATGAACTCGTACATGGTCCTCCAACGCTTCTCATCAACCGTCACCCTTTGCTCCATAGTCCGCCAATGAGCATCCGCCTGCTGATGCCTCACATCATCCAAAGCCATGCGAGCGGAATAGACACCCTCCCAACGATCCATCCTGTGGTGGAGTTGTGTCTGTTGCAGGTTGAGTTGTTGCATCTTAAATGATAGATCTTCAACCCATGGAGGTGGAACACTCGATCCAGTATAGGTGGGCTGAGGGGGTGGTTGGTAGTGATCTTGAGGCTGGAAGTGGTCTTGAAAAATCACCGGGTCATAGGGCATCAGATCATAAGCTTGTGGCACGGTAGGCAGTGGCGGGGGGGGGGGGGGGGGGGGCGTTACCGAAGCTGTGTGCCTCGTTAGTAGCCTTGAAGTAGTCGTTAACGACCTTGGGTGGGTCGTTAACGATGTTGTCATCGTCGCCCAGAACTTCGGTATCGAGGTCATCATCCCCGATATCGAGCTCCTCCGTGGCTGCCTCCGTTGCATCATCATCTTCATCCATGGGTTCTCCTTCTCTAGCAAACCTCGTTGCACACTCCCTCAATGACGACTCATCCTATGGCTTCTTTTCTAATGGGAATTCATGACCCGTCCAAGACTTGTAACAATTTGGCACATAAAGAAATTCAAACTTCGCCCGATCAAGCAATACTTCTTGGCCATGAACTTTGGCGGTGTGCCCTCTCTCGGTCCGCACAAAAATGGCAGAAGCAAACCAATAATTCTTGTCGAGTTTTTGAGCATGGTTCGGCGTGTAGAGTGTGAGATTAACGTCGAGCTTGTCCGCCAAAAGACTAACCAGATTCCCGCACCACACTTCTTTAGACTTGATCTCGTGCTTCTCAATGTATTCCAACCATTCATACCCCAAGTTCAACGGGGCGGGATCCTCAAAAAGTATAGCACAGAGGCATGCAAATTCCGTCCGTGTCAGCCTTGATAGCTCTCTCTTAGGCCAAAATGTGGCAGCCAATACTCGGAGAATGATCCGGAAGATAAGGTTGATGATGCTTGCCCCGGAAAGTGCTACGGCAGAAGGTTCAACCTCTCCGGAATTGTAACTCCAAGTTCTGGTAACCTTGTAGTCCTTGATCTTGTAGTTCCGAGAATGGTGAGGAAGATCGAGATATCCATTAAAACTCCGCCATTGTGCACTCATGGTTGACATTGCCTAGCCGGAATCTTATCCTCCCCACCGAGGTCTTGGTTTTGAAGCTTGTCTCAAGAGTGACCAAGAACTCAGAGGTGAGAGCCAGGTAGTACGGTACATCTTCCTTCTTCAATAGTTCAGGCACTCCCAGAATAGCAAAGGCGTGCTTGACATCCTCATAGATCCCCATTGCCTTAGCACTTGACTTCGAGAACCACCTTGTGTTGTGGTCCTTTTCCAAGATGGTGTCGAAGAGATTAGCTTGCGCTTGAGTAGCCAATATGACATTGTCCATGCGGGGAGGGGACGGGGACCGTTGAGTCCTCTTCTTCTTCCTGGCTCTTATGGTAGCTCTACTAGTGCTTGCCATATTGACCTCACCCGTCCCCGCCTATTCGGGTCTCGACATGGGTCGTTAACGACCTTGGGGGGTCGTTAACGAGCCTGTTCGACTTGTTTTTCAGCGTTGTTCCGAGCCCAACTTCCTATACCATGTTAGTGTTGAACAATTCTATCTTGCTAACTTCTAGACTACTAAAAACTCAAAAGAAAGCTAAGAAAAAAAAAACTAAAAAGAAAGGAAAACTAAACTAAAACTAAAAACCGGGTTGCCTCCCGTAAGCGCTATGTTTAACGCCGTTAGCCTGACGTACTTACCTTGGCTAGTCCGACGTTGTAAGAGCCATGGTGACTCTAATCTCTTCGTCCGGGTCGGGTTGCTCATGAAACTTCTTCAATCGGTGGCCGTTAACTTTGAAGATAGTGCCTTGGTTGTCAATCAACTCTACCGCCCCGTGAGGATAGATGTGGTGAACCACAAATGGCCCACTCCATCTTGTCCTTAGCTTACCTGGAAATAAACGGAGTCTAGAATTGAAGAGAAGTACCTTGTCACCAACTTCATAAGTTTTGGGCACCAATTTCTGATCATGCCACCTTTTGGTGCGCTCCTTGTAGATTTTGGCATTTTCATACGCCTTAAGCCTCAACTCCTCTAGTGCTTGCAAGTCTATGAATCGTTTTGCTCCGGCTGCGTCGAGGTTCATGTTGAGCTCCTTAAGAGCCCATAATGCTTTGTGCTCCATCTCGACCGGTAAATGGCATGCCTTGCCATACACTAGGTTGTAGGGGGTGGTGCGTAGGGGCGTCTTGTATGTCGTCCTATAAGCCCATAGAGTGTCATCCAATTTAGATGACCAATCCTTCCTTGAGCGGGACACCGTCTTTTCCAATATGCTCTTGATCTGCCTGTTTGAAACTTCAACTTGGCCACTAGTTTGGGGATGATATGGTGTTTGCCACCCGGTGTGATACCCCATACTTAGCCAGAAGTGTCTCAACACTCCGCTCTATGAAGTGAGATCCACCATCACTAATGAGAACCCTTGGAACGCCAAACCTGGGGAAAATGTTAGTTTTAATAAATTTGGCCACGATTTTAGCATCATTGGTCCTTGTAGCAACGGCCTCCACCCACTTAGAGACATAATCGACCGCAACCAGGATATACTTGTAGGGGCCCGATGCAGGAAAAGGTCCCATGAAGTCTATGCCCCATACGTCGAATAATTCGACCTCTAGTATCTCGGTCAGCGGGTTTTCATGTCTCCAAGTGATGTTACCAGAGCGTTGGCATTTGTCACATGCTATCACATAAGCATATACGTCTTTAAAGATGATTGGCCAATAGAGACCACTTTGAAGAATCTTCGTTGTGGTCTTGCATCCTTTTGCATGGCCTTCGGTAGGAAGCGTGTGACATGGACAGATCACACTCTCTATCTCCTCTTCTGGAATACAGCATCTGAAGAGGTGACCACTTCCTTTCTTGAACAAGTAAGGATCATCCCAATAGTACTGTTTGACATCGTGAAGACACTTCTTTTTCTTTTGTGGGGTTATTCCCTCGGGGATTACGCCACCTACAAGGTAGTTAGCAAAATCCGCAAACCAAGGGGCTTTTGACCCTCTAATAGCATGAATAGATTGGCAAGAAGTGAAGGCAAGAGATGAGGAAGGAATTGTATTAAATTGAAGGAGTTTGGTTTGTGAGAACGTACCTGGGTGGGTTGTTACCGAATCTATTTGGGTCGTTAATGACCCTGGAGCTGTTGGGTTTCCTTCGGTAACGACCTCAAGTGGCTTGACATCGAGCCTCCCGATTGTGGTGTCGATGTGCCTTGAGTTATCGTCGTTGTGATCTACGCTCTCCAGCCTCGGTGGCTCGGTACCGACCCTGAAGGGGTCGGTAACGAGGGTCTTGTCGAGTTCAACCTCGTTCAGTAAGAGGTGTTCATCTGGTTTGGAGTCATTTATTGGCACTTCGTTGTTGGATTCAGTGATGTGCTCAACCGGCAACCTAGATAAGTGGTCTGCCACCAAGTTTTCTGCCCCCTTTTTATCTCTAATTTCATGATCAAATTCTTGTAATAAGAGCATCCAACGAAGCAGCCTAGGCTCGGCATCCTTTTTGGCCATTAGATATCTAACGGCCTCATGGTCGGTATAAACAATCACTTTTGAACCAACAAGATAGGACCGGAATTTTTCAAAAGCAAATACTAAACAATTCCTCGTTGTAGTATATTTACTATGCGCCTCATCAAGCGTCTTGCTTGCATAGTAGATGGCGTGAAGCTTCTTGTCTTTCCGTTGTCCCAAGACTGCGCCAACAACATAATCACTAGCATCGCACATAATCTCAAAAGGTAAAGTCCAATCCGGGGACTGCATGATAGGGGCGGAGACGAGGGCTGCTCTTAACCTGTAAAATGCTTCAAGACATTCTGGAGACAGCTCAAACACTACATCCTTCATTAGTAGGTTAGTTAGAGGTTTAGCTATCTTAGAAAAATCTTTGATAAAGCGTCTATAAAAGTCAGTATGCCCTAAAAACTCCTAATATCTTTTACAGAAGAGTGAGGAGGTAGTTTTTCAATAAACTCAATTTTTTCTTTATCTACTTCTATCCCTCTTTTAGAGACAAAGATGTCCTAATACTATCCCCTCTTGGACCATGAAATGGCCTTTTCCCAATTAAGCACAAGGTTGGTTTCTTCACATCTTTTAAGAACACATGCAAGGTTAGCAAGACAAGTATCAAAGGAAGAGCCATACACAGAGAAATCATCCATAAAGACCTCTACAATATCCTCTATCATATTAGAAAAAATGGTCATCATACACCTTTGGAAGGTGGCGGGGGCATTGCAAAGCCCAAATGGCATTCTTTTATAAGCAAAAGTCCCATAGGGACATGTAAAGGTGGTCTTTTCTTGATCATCAGGATGAATGGGAATCTGCCAAAAACCGCTATAGCCATCTAAATAACAGAAATAATCATGCTGGGCTAAGCGTTCTAACACTTGATCAATGAAAGGAAGCGGAAAATGATCTTTTCTAGTGGCACTATTGAGCTTCCTGTAATCAATGCACATCCTCCAACTAGTTGTGGTCCTAGTGGGGATTAGCTCTCCCTTTTCATGTTCGATTACGACCATTCCCTCTTTTTTAGGGACTACATGGACCAGACTAACCCATTGGCTATCCGATATAGGAAATATGATCCCAACATCAAGTAATTTAATAATTTCCTTTTTAACCACTTCTTTTATGTTAGGTTTTAACCTACGTTGATGCTCTATAGTGGGTTTATGATTATCCTCCATGTATATCCTATTCATGCAAAGGGAAGGGGATATGCCGATTATATCATCCAGGGAGTAACCTATGTCTTTTCTATGGGTCCTAAGCACAGTAAGTAGCTTCTCTACTTCCTCATCTTTTAATTTAGCATTGATGATGACAAGGAAAGTAGAATTAGGACCAAGAAATTCATACCTGAGAGAATCTGGAAGAGGTTTGAGTGTTGGAGAAGGCTCAGCTGGAATGAGAATTGGTTCTTCTGGCTTCGTCTTCAACACCTCTTCAAGGTATTCAAACGCTGAGATTGCATTGTCCTCGGCCAAGGTCGTTAACGAACCATCTTCATTTGCCAGGAGATTCGGTACCGAGGTTGGTGGACTTGTTACCGAGACTGCAAGAACTATCTCGGCCCATCTTCGACCTGAGAATACATCACTCACCAATAGTCTTTCAACGGGGTCCCCACATTCGATGAATTCATTGTGGGTGTAGAGCATCTTAACTTCAGCCCTATCTATCTCCTTCATTGTCGGGTTGAACCGAAATTCCGCCGCCTCATCCCCAATTTCGAAAGTTAGGAGTCCCTTCCTAACAACAATTATGGCTCCGGCTGAGGCGAGGAATGGTCTCCCTAAGATAATAGGAACCACCGGATCTTCGGGCATTGCCATAACTATGAAATCGTTAGGAACAAAGAATTTTCACACTTGAACCGGAAAGTCTTCAATGACCCTTATTGGCTTGATGCATGAGCCATCCGCCATGTATAACCGCATATTGATTGGCTCCAATGGCCCCATGTTGGCTTTTGACCATATTGACAAAGGTAGGAGACTCGTACTGGCGCCGAGATCACATAGAGCTTTGAATCGGTGGGTGCCTATGCCAATTGTGATAGCAAATCTCCCTGGGTCTCCTTTTTTCTCTGGAAGAGTAATAGATCGGACCTCATCTTGAAGCTCTGTAATAGATCGTTTCCTGCTAAGAATGTCTTTCAAAAACTTTGTGTAAGCGGACATTTCGCTTAGGGCCTCAGCGAATGGGATAGAAATATTTAAGCCCTGGAGAATCTTAACGAAACGCTTAAACTTGCCTTCAGTAGAGTCCTTAGACTTCTTAGTAGGAAAGGGAAGAGATTTCACCAATCTCGGAGCCAAAACGGGCTCGAGAGGTGATGCTACCGGGTCGACATTAAGGTCGATTGGTGCGTTTGAAGGGTCGGTACCGACCATGGGGGAGTCGGTAACGAGCCTGGAATCAAGAGAGGAGCTAGGAGTAGAGAACTTACCTGGATTGGGGTCGTTAACGACCCTGGGAGCATCGTTACCGAATTGTTCAAGCTCGGTAACAACCCTCTCTAGCTCGTTATCGATCTGGGTCATGGCGTCCTCTTCCGATTCAGGGCTCTTCTCCTTAGCCTTGGCACGCTCCGATAATGTCTTTCCGCTCCTAAGGTGCACCGCCGCTATTTGTCCTCTAGGGTTCTCCTCGGGACGGCCCGGGAGTTGCCCTTGTGGTCTTGGAATCTGTTCGGCAAGGTTTCCTAGCTGTGAGTCGACACTCTTCTTCCACACATCGAACTCTCCCCATCTTTTCATTTGATTGTTAAGGTTGGTTTGGACTCTAGTGATTTCATTCTTTACACCATTTATCCCTTCATAGAGTCCTTGTACCCAAGATGGTGGCTCTTGATGGCCTGGAGGTCTATATGGTGCAGGTCGTCTATCCGGTGGGGGTGCTGCATAGCTTGGGTTCGGGTTTTGATTACCCCATGCCGGGTAATTGTTCGACCTGTCAAAGTTATTAGGTTGGTTCCTGTATGGACCTCTCATGTAATTCATCTTAGCATAAGTCTCAGCGGCTCTAACCTGCTCGGTGTTAGTGCAAGCACAAGTAATATGGGCAGAAGAGCCACATTCTTGACAAGGTTGAGAGGCTTTCAAAAAACTTACCTGTTTCTTAAGGCGGTTGACCTCATCCTGTAGAAATTGATTTTTGACATCGGGATCAACGTCGTCCTTAGTAGGCACCTAGAGACGTCTCTGGGGCTGGGTGATTGTTGGGTACCATATATGGCATCGTAGTTAGACAGCTTGTCCAACAATTCCCATGCAGTTGTGGGATCCATCTCTATAAACCCGCACGCAGTGTGTGTGTTGATGCGGTTCTTCGTTTCTGCATTGATCCCTTGGAAAAAGATTTCTTGGAGTACATGTAAAGGTTTCCCGTGAGTGGGGCACTGTCTAAGCATCTCTTTAAACCTCTCCCATGTCTCTACAAAGGTCTCGTTAGGCAGCTGGTGATAGGAGGTGATACGTTTTCTCAACTCCGTTGTCTTGGCAGGCGGGAAGAACTTTGTAAGAAATTGATCATACAAAGCCTTCCAAGTCCTGATAGACTTAGGAGGTAAGCTCTCCAACCAGCTCAAGGCCTTTCCAGTAAGAGACCACCTAAAAGCTTTTAAAAGAACATATTCAAGTGAAACACCTTCAGCAGCAATAGTGTCACATAAATCAAGAAAATTCCTAATATGTTCCATAGGACACTCAGTAGGTTTCCCCTCAAACTTATCCCTTTTTTATCAAGGATATGAATTGAGATTTAATCTCAAATGTCTTCTCTATCTCTGAAAGCACAATTGCACACTCCGGCACCCTCAGTTCTGGATGCATATATTGCTTGGCATTCCTTGGATAGGCCTTCAGTTCTTCTTGTAAACGAGCATTGTTTGCTCGTTCACGATCAGCAACGGCATCTCTATCAGCTTGTATCTCCTCCATCCACTTATGGAGGACTTCCATCTGTCGAGCCATCTCTTCAGGTGTAGCCATGGCTCGGTTTTCTCTTCGTCTACGGTGCAAGGTGCGTTCAGGTTCGGAATAGTAACCAGTGTTGTCAAATTCGAGCCTGCGACGTCCTGCTGGCATACGCTGAGAAAACAAACAAAGAAAACAAAGTTAAAAACAAAAAAAGGGTCGGGCTATTCCCAGACCCAAAGATAAACAAACAAACACCGTTGCTTCCTCGACAACGACGCCAATTTGTTGATAGGGATTTACTTAACAACAAATAAAATTTGTAGTCAAGACCCCGCTGAGTATAGCGAAGTCAGGATCGTCCACGGGAAGCACGGTTGTTTGTCTATCAACTACCAAAGACGAGAAAACAAAGCAAAAACAAACAAAACAGCTACGACCAACCTCGTTAACGACCTTGTCAGAGTCGTTAACGAACCTGGGAAACTACCTAAAACAGAATAATTAACGACCTAGACACAAGTTCGGTACCGAGGGTATGTGATTCGGTAACGAATGATTCAAAAACAAAGTAACAAAAACAATGGATAAAAAGATCTAGGACAAGGGTTACCACGACATAGCTATGCATAAAAACTCATATGAAGAGTAAGATCATGCCTTTAAAGATAAACTCGTCAACTTTCGATGACTAACAAGCAAATCAATCAATTTTCATAAATCAATTTACTCTATCACTTGTTTTGAATCCAAAGCTCGAAACTTTCGTATCGAACAATATCAACATTCAAGTTCCTAACTTTCTCTTTCGATCAAGTTGAAAACTCAAATTACTTCGACTATCGCCTAAGCATAAGCACAACAAGCAACTCAATAGATAAAAGGCAATCAAAACATCAACTTACTCATTCAAACATGCACAACTATGCCGGGTTTCAACCCCGATCCTAGATAAGAAGACTACTCACTATTCATTGAAATAAAGCAAACAACTTTAATCAAAGAAGACATTTAAAAACAAAAACTAAACTTACTTGAAATTGAAAATATGTCGTCTTTACAAACTCCGTTGAATCCCTCAAAACACTAAGAACACCGAGCAAGATCCGATCACGGACCCCAAACTCTCTCTCTCGATCGAACTCAGGTTCGACTCTCTCTCTCGACTCGACTTCTCCTAAAACTCGTACGACTCCCCCCTTGTCTAGGCTTAGAACAAGGGTATTTATACTAGGAAACTATCTATTAATAAGGCTAAAAGATAAAAACTTACCCTAGTTAAAAGATATAACAACTAAAAGTCGGCTACGCCTTTACAGACACAGGACCCTCGTTAATGACCCGCACAGGGTCGGTAGACTTTGCTGATTCCCCTAAAAAATTCTATCTTCCAGCCTCGTTAACGACCTTCATAGGATTGTTAACGAGCCTCTGTTTCGGATTTTCTTAAACTTCTCTTCAGTTTTAACTTGGACTTTAACTTGATCTTCCATGCAATCCACCTTCCTTATCTTCCATGCATTCCACCTTCTATCACAAGACTTCAACTCAGTTCAAAAAGTGCTCATTCCTGCTTAAAACCCTACAAAAAGACACAAAACGGAGTAGCTTCCATACTTTTCACAAAATATGAAAACTCATCCATAAATACACAAAACTAACTCTAAAAACTACTAAAACCAAACTAAACATACTAAGAAAGACACTAAAAACTAGACTAAAAACACGAACATCATATATCCTACAGGATTGATGTTGTTTAGACCTAGTTTCCTACTTTATATTAGGGTTTTGGAGAGAAGAAATTGTCATTCTCATTATCATATTTTTCATTCTAAGTTTTACATAATTTCTATGGAGAACTAAGCATCTTTGCTTAGTCAGACAATTGAAGCATTGTTTTGAATAAAGTTGTGAGATTTCCAATTCCTTATCTATTGCATGGATTTAATCTTCTCTCTTGCTTGAATGTTTATGATTTATTTCAACAGTTTCTAGCCTGATCAACTAGGGTTTGTTGTTATCGAATACATTGCTAGATCTAGAGTGTTACTGGTTCAGCATCTCTAGATTGAAGTAGCAACTACATCGTAATAGTATCTGGTTGTGCTAGTCTTATGCTGAAGAGATTTGATTTACATTCTAGGGTAAATAATGTTTGTTTTATGCTAGAATTATATCCTATTATATTCTTATCCTTAATGCTGCTATTAAATTGAATCATTGATGGTTTCAAGAGTGTTTAATTAGCTAGAACTAATAGTATCTGGTTGTGTTGTTAGTTAGAATTGAAAAAGAATTGAAAAATCCATTGCATGTGATATTGAGGTGAAATCAATGATCAACTTGTCATATGGTTGTGGATATTTGTTTGCCTAAGCTATCTTCTCAAATATTGTTATTCACAAACTTTGTTAAATTTGTTAGTCTGCTTAGAAGTTTTCACAATACAAAATCCCATTGTTATTGAAGTTTGACATGAAATTCATTACAAAAGATAAAACATGTCTGCCCGTGGATTCGACCCGGACTTCCTAAAGACTACAATTTTAAGTTAGTTTGGATTCTTTTGCATAATCGTGATTTGCACGACCAAATTCACCGTTATCAAATTGGCATCGTTGACGGTGAGGCAATAATTTGTCTTTTGTGTGATATTTGTGCCAATCTTGTTGTTGTGAACCTATCTTACGATTCATAACACTTGTGCTACTAATCTATGGCTTTGTTCGAGTGTAGACAATTGTAGGATGAACACTTCCATGACTATTTTTCTAGATTTCAAGACCATATGTTCAAAGTTGGTACATGGGGATTCCTATACAGTGGTGGAGAGGTCAACATGGGAGTTATTCATGGTATAAATCTTGAGACAATGGGATTGGCTTTTATATATGAGATCTGAGGAATGTTGGGATTTCTTATGTTTCATGAGCAATCAAAGCTTTCAAGTTGAATCATCTTCCCAACTACCACAGCCGGTTGATACATCTCTTGAGGATATAATCAGAGATCTCTCTACCAGGACAGATACTTTGATCAGGGAGCACTGTGAGTTATGTTCTTCATATTTTCATTACACAACCTCATGTCCGTTTGAGTTTCGTGAAGGGAATGGTGGAATCACATTAGAATCAAGCGATTATGAGTCAAACACCCAGATACAAGTTGAGGAGCAATCTAAGACACTTGATGTGGGTTCTGAAGATAAATTTGATGCCCAATATGTATTCTCATCTATAAGTCAAGTTGAGCAGATCATCACATAGCCAAGGGAAGTCTATGCTGGCATAGAGATACTTACATAGCCTAGGGAGTCTGAATCATCTTCTCCCATGTGGAGTCATAAGTTTGAGCGCTCTATAGTTTTGAAAGAAGATTATTTTGCCGACCATGATGACCTCTTTGCTGATGAAGTTGACAGCCACAAGGGAGAAAATCAACCTGACATATTTGTTAAGGCTCCCGCCATCATGTTGTGCCCTATGCTAGGCCTTGAAATTCCATGTTTCAGTTTCCCCACCTTCTCATATCCAGAGCTTATGGAGTTGCAAGATGAGGAACCAAGTCTAAAACACAAGGTGGAAGATGAAAAATATATGGAGTTCATCTTTGAAGAAAGTGGTAGTGTTGACAAGTACTTTGACCCATATTGTAAGTATTTTGTAACTCCACCACTTGTGCTGAATTTATTTGAACAAAGGTCATTTCACACCAATTGAAACATCCTATTTGTACTCTCTCTCCTCATAAAGAACATCCTCTTTTTTGTGGCCAATTGAAAGAGGATCATCTTTCAAAGAGGATTTACTCTATCTCTTCAACAATCATCCTTCCATATTGCATTGGCCCTTATGTCAAAGAGGAAGTACATATCCATTTACCATTTGACATGTGTCCATCTCACTTTAACTATTTTCATTTGTTTCACTTCGAATTGCCTTATGAACATTTTTAACAAAAAAAAAAAGAAAATTTAGATATTATTTTAAAAAAAATAAACTAATGTTTATTAAAAAAATGTCTATAAAATGAGTATAAATTTGCCCAAATTTTCACACAATGAAAATTTACTTCCTTTTGCTTTTTTTTCTTTCTCGTTATAGATAATTACAATAATTTAAATGTACTTCCTTCATACGGGATAAGTTGCAAGTTGACTTCAAATTAAAATTTTATGGCAATAATGTTGATTTTATGCTTATTGTTATTTTTATTTTATATTTTTCCGTATTTTGCCCATATGTCATAATGTACTACACTAATGTTTTTATTATATATTTATGCTTAACGTTATTTTTATTTTATACTTTTTTTGTACTTTATAATGTTGTTTGATGTTATTTTAATGTTAATTAAGTTTATTTTTTTCATATTCAGTTTATATTATCTTAAATCCAAATTAGTTAAGCAAATATAATCTATCATTAATTCATTTGATTAACTAGCTTTGTAAAAATATTGAATGATATAAAATATGTAATAAATATATATGTTAAAGTAGGAGAGAGGAAGTGGCATGGGATACCCTTTGTTGTAGGGAAAATAGAGAAAGAGGAAGAGAATGAAGAAAGAAAAAAGTGAAAAGTGAAAAGTGGTATGGATGATAAAGAAACTAATTTGTTAAAAGGAGAAATGGAGAGAGAAAAATGTTAGAGGATTGAAAGTCCTCACCATTGCACATGCTCTTAATTTATTCGGACCTGATCGATCATTCACATGTTTGAGCGGTCCAAAATTTTCTTGTATGAGAAAATATGTCTATTTTTTGTGCAGTATTGTTTTTTGTCCAAAAAAATTAGAATGCAACTAAGGTCTAAAATCAATAACCACACAAATCGATAAGGGAACAATGTACATCCAACAAATGTTTGCAACTTCAAACCAAAAAAAAGAAGAAGAAGAAGAGAAAGACCAACTTTAAGTATTTCTCTAAACTCACATATAAATGACGTGATATTACAAATGTTGAACCCAAGTAGGCGCAATTGAAGAGAAAGAGAGTCGTTAGGGTAAAATGACTTACTGTCAGGTAGAGGTGTTCAACGGGTCGGCTCACCCACGAACTGCATTGACCCGACCCGCAATTTGCGGGTTACAGGCCAACCCGCGACCCGTGCGGGTCGGGTTGCGGGTTGAATTTTTTATTTTGCAGGTCGGTTTAAACCCGCACGGGTCGCGGGTCGACCCACGACCTGCAATATTTTTAAATATATATATATAATTTTATTAATATATGTACTATTTTTGTATAAAAAATCGTTGAATTTTCGGGTCGACTCGCAAACCCGACGTGTTTTTTTAAAAAAAAATTATTTTTTGACCCGATTGACTTAGTCAAATGGGTCAAGTGGATCGACCCACGATCAAAAATATTTTTTTTTTGCGGTCGCGGGTCGACCGACTCGACCCATGAGCGGTCGACCCGACCCGACCCATGAGCATCCCTACTGTTAGGGTATCTATGCCACAGTTTGTTAAGTACACGTAAACCATGAATATTAGATCCAAAGAAGATATAGAGTTTGCCTAGTTCCCATTAGATCTTGGTAACAGAAAATTTTAGAACAAAGAAACATCTCCTATAAGTTTGCCCTCTAATCTAATCAAATGTTCCAAAGTAAGATCAAATTGTACCGATTTATTTTTCGAGAGCGGGTTTCCCGAGTAGCAACATCCTTATTTTGACCCTCAAATCTTCAATGAAAGGGCTATTCTGACACCAACCAATGAAGGGGTTGATGAGATTAATGCATCCCTAATAGAAAAATTTCCCAATGAAGCTGTTACATACAAAGGGTTCAATAGCATTGATGATAGTAAAGGTCGTTATCCAAATGAGTTCTTGCATACTTTATGTCTTTCGGGAATGAGTCCTTATGAATTAAAGTTGAAACCAAAATGCTTGGTTATCCTATAGCATATTTGGACCCTACAAATGGTTTGTGTAATGGTACTATATTGATTTGCAAAAAAAATCGAAAGAATGTCATCCTTTGTGAAATAGCTATTGCGTCCTACAAAGGTGAATAAATTTTTCTTCCAAGGATCAATCTCAGGTCTGCCGGAACAACCTACCCCTTTTCGTTCCAGGGACAGACTTTGCAGAAGGTGTGTTTACCTAAGGCAACCGTGTTTTGCGCATGATCAATTGTATGTAGCATTTTCAAGAGTGGGTAGAAGTGAGCATGTGTTCATTAATTTTTTTCCAATTTCAATAATTTTACTTGTCAAAAGAAGAAGAAAAGAATAAAAGCAATAACAACATTGATACACAATTCTACGCCTGCATTGTCGATTTGTCGTGCTAAGGGCCTCTGAAACTTGAATCATCTTTCTTGTATATGGACTCTGGTAATAAACACGAAGGCAGGACTAGCCCTTGCTACTCAAACCTCAGCAACTCATGACGGAATCCAAGACGCTACATGGAAGTCAACTTCCGTTGTCACCTTGCTGGTATGTATGATACGAGTAACCCATTGGATCGGTGTTTTAATTCAGCAATTAGTCACATGGTACGCTTGTGGTGTCAGATCACCGCTTTACTTCAGTTTAGCGCAAAGCTGACTGAATTCATGAATGGAGGAGCGTGAATTGAGCTCTCATTATTTAGATTTCTGCTCCTCCAATACGTAGCTCTTCAACAATTCTTTGGTTGACACAGCTCTGTCCAGTAGGGGGAACAAACAGAACAGGTCAAAATTATGAAATCCTGGTGAGATTGATTATTCAGACAGATACAAGTTTGACATTGCTTATTGGTGACAATAGTTAGCTCCCAAACATTGGTTTATAATGAAAATAAAAATTTAATGCAGTGTAGGAAGTTGGTAATACCTGCAAGCCAGCCTAATGCACTCCATGTCCAAAATTCCAATCGGATGTCTGATACTATGTGGACCATTATCCACAACAACAGGCAATTGACTCAAATTATGCCTGATCATGAGGTTTTGAGCTGTAAAAAGATCCATATTAGGCGTAACTGTCCATGGGATACGGCACCTGTTGCCATCTGAACACACTTCTGCCACTATCAGCTCCTGCACAGCACAATCCATGTACATATACAATTGTTTCAGGATTCTCCCACATAAACAAGAAACAATAATACAGTAGCTGGATATCCGGACATTTACGGTTGAGATTTGGAGACCATTATTTGGAGAGAAAAAAAATCCGGGGTATGATTACTATATATGGAAGTATTCAGCAATCAGCATGCAAAAACGAGGGCTAGTATGATGCCAAACTGAGGTTCAAATGGCAGCCAAATGGGTCTCCAAACAGGTAATTTCTTTTCTCTTTTTTCTTTTTGTTTAAAGAAATTGCATTGGAGAAAATTACATACTCACCTCAGGTCTTCTGTTTCTTGCTACAGCAGATGTGCTAAAATCTTGAATGTCTTGTAATGAAAATGACCCCAATAGATTGTTATTGTCATCTGTAATTAGTGCGTAGGACTGCTTCTCTGCAAGCATGATAGTCACTGCTTCTATCAGTAACGTGTTCATGAGAACAGTAGCATATTTTGTCCTCATAGCATCTGCAACATAAATTCTCCTCTCAAGTTCTACAGATTCGTTATCAGATATGTCAGGGCACAGAGAGCTCTCAACTTCACAAAGTTCATTTGAGTTGGCTGTGACAGCATCAAGAGAATAACTAGAATTTAATGAATCATCTTTTTCATTTGCAGAACTTGTGTCATTAGGCCTTTTTGGATCCCCACGACCCTTTCTCATCAGTGAAGATGTTATCCATGAAGACATTCCAACGGCTCCAAGGAGTGGAAGAACAATTCGGTAGTCTTGAGTTAGCTCAAAAAGAAGTAGAACTGCAGTAAGAGGCACTTGGCAGACCCCTGCAAGTGTAGCAGCCATGCCAACCTGTACGCATAATCATAAACACAAGATTGATTGATTCATCAACTTGTGTACAAAAGCATAAACACGAATTCCTCATGTTTAAACTGACAGATTCATTCATGCACTCCTAGAGATTTTTTTTCCAAACTAGGCTCGGGAACTAAATTTATTCCGGAAATAGGCTCAGTCGAAAAAATTCCCTTCAATTTGCTGGAATAAATGTTTTTACCCAACCGAGCCTATCTCAGAATAAATTTAGTTTCCGAGCCAAACAACAACAACATTGACCTAGCGAGGTTCCACTACAGCGGAATCCGGAGGGGTCAAGATGGGGGTACCCCTGCCCAAGTGAAAGGGGTACGCCCGATAGACCCAAGAAAAATTGAAATTCAGCTATGTGAAAATAATAACTGAATTTAGTTAGAATGCACCAAAATTGATATAGGGACTAAATCCATCTCAAAGGCCGTGTATAAAAGCCAATGAACATGAGGATGCGGTGATGCGCCCCAATTTAGTTTCCGAGCCCAGTTTGGAAAAATAATTCCACTCCTACATGCAAGCTGATTCATCCATTCATTCACTAGGCCAATCTTGACGAGGTTACAAAAATATGCCACTACAAAAACAATTGTAGAATCTTGAAAAAGGCAAAAATTAACTACGGCACAGAATATAGAGTAGAACAAGAGAGAATACCAGGGCATAAGCTTGCGGTGAGGCCAGCTCAATAAAGGAGATATTAAAGGTTAAATGTGACTGTGAAACTGCAAGAGCAATAAACTTTCCATATGCCATCCCTGTGGCGGCCCCTATAAAGAGTGATGGGGCATAATAACCTCCCACTAATCCAGAAGCACGGCACAAAGATGTAGCAACAATTTTGACTCCCACCAACTGCAGCAACAGATCAGCAGGTAGACCTTTCACAAATGGTCGAGATTCTATCAAGATGTCAACATTCTCAAAGCCCCAGTATAGAATTTCAGGATATGCCAAAGCTATCAGCCCAACGGTCAGCCCACCAATGACAGGAAATATAGGCTTTGGTAATCCAACATCTTTCTGAATTTTGTCAACAGAATGCAGCATGTAAGTAGTACACCTAGACAAGGCCAAAGAGACCAAGCCACATAGGATACCCAGCAGAAGATACAGTGGAAGCTCTGAAACACAACAGACCTGTTTAAATGACAAGTTTGAAGCTTAAAAATCCAAATTGTTTTTAAAGTTTTCAGAATAGATATTGATGTCATCTGGTGCACTGATATATTTACAAACTACTGCATAAATAGTATCCTTTCCTTGCTTTGATTTTAAATATAAAAATAAAAACTACTAATCCAAATTACTTAAATCTTGAAAACAATTAAATCATATAGCTAGGATAGATCTATGCAACCTCCATCTCCTTCCATTTCTAAGATGCTTTTAGTAAGGGAAGATACATTCTTAAATTTCTCCCCATCAAAATCTGCAGTATCTAAACAATTTGAAAAAGGAAGGACAAGAAACACATTAATTTTCCAATGAAAGAAGCAAGGCTAATGATTTACCACTCGGTGATCGGAAATCATATTCAGGGACCTTGAAGGCTGGTTGTGAACCAAGACCGACTTCTGACAATACAGAAGCAATAACTGCACTTAGTATAACCATTGATGTTGTATTTGGAAGTGACGTAGAAGAATTAGATGGAGATGGCCATAAGACTGATTCCACAGCAAAGAAGCAACCGGCAACCGCAGCATTGAATCCTTAAAAGTCCAATATCAAGTATAACTATGTCAGAGATCATAAATGCCAGGAAAACAATAATCCAAATGTCTTTCTATTAATACTGAAGCAACACCAAGACACAATATGAAAAGAGTATAAAGTGTCATCTCATTCTCAGAAGCTAGTTCTTTTACTTTCCTTCATTTCCATGTAAGCACACATTGTGTACATTTGAACCTGACCCGCATTCACCCTTTAATGTATAGATTGACTAATTATACCATCACAATAAATTGCTCTTTCTAACCCAAAGATATTATTGTTCTTATAGTAAAATTAAAAGGTTAACTATCAGGTAAGCTTCCCTCAGATGCAAGCCAATATAAATTAAATTATAAATTTCCCACAACAAATCAGTATTGAAGTTAAGTATGCATAGACCAAAAAGAAGACAGGCATAAACAGTACAAGCAAAAGATGTGTCTCCTATTGGAACTAAGTAAAACTAGCGGCAAGAATGTAGCTTAACATTAGACTTAATATTAATCATAGCAGAGAAACCCTGACCAGAAGAGATTCCAGCAGCTGATCCAGCAGCCATAAGAGGTACCTTTCTCTCCTCACTTTTCCCTAACAAATTACCAACACCTTTGGCAATGGATGAACCAATCTCAACACTTGGGCCTTCAGGCCCCAATGGATTTCCTGTTCCAAGGGTAATACATGCAGCTAGGGACTTCAAAAATGGTCGAAGTACTGCTTTTACTCGAGTCATCAACAGTCCAGGTGAAGGGACTTCTAATGTTTCTCTAAGCACATTCAAGAAGCTCACAAGTACACCCCCACAAACTGGTACTAGAACTGTCCTTGGCCAGGTTACTTCAAAGGGCTCCTCTCTTAGCCATGATGCCCCCCGAGCTGGGATTCCATCCCAGAATAAGTCACGTATTTCATGAACCTGAATTGCTCAAAAGAGAGTTGTTAGTCAACATCTTTTGGAAAAGAACAAAGCTGATAGTGTGTGTATATGTTGGACAACATGATCTTGAAATAGATGTTTCACTGGGTTACCAATTACCATCACATCTTAGGACCACAGAATCACAGTTGTTACTGAATGACGATCAAGTTCAGTTGCTAGGCTCTTTTTTTGCAGATGTTACAAATGTTACAACCACTGGTCCCTTTTTGTCGTGATGCTTGTAAATGAGAGCTTTTTTACTAGATCTTCCATAGAACTGATTGTCAGTACTCATTACTCATTAGAGGCTGTTAAGTTGGGCTACAGAAATGCAAGTGTACTCATTAGAGGCTGTTAAGAGCTTATGCATTGGGTTTTTATATTTTTTGGGTCAAAATAGCTCATATGTTGATATGCATTACATTAACTCCTCTGTTTAGGGTTTCAATCATCGGATAATGCTTTGAGAAGCCACAAGTGGATATGGAGGATTCGCACCAAAAATGTTCAAAATCACTAAAGATCGATACATACCGCGTTGTTGAAGACGACGACGCTGATACCAGTGAGAAGGCCAACCAAACAAGCAGAAACAATGCCGGAATTCTCTTCAGGTATTCCATTAAGAAACGCCGCGACCAAGCTTCCCGCTTTTCCCCTTTCGTCTCGTAGCTCCCTCCCGCCCTCACCATTTCCACTATCCAGAAATTCTTCAGATTCACGCATCGAACGCAGAATCCTGGGGAAGGAATCCAATTTACTAAAACTTCCATCGAAGCATCTTCTAAAGCGGCAATTTACTGATTTGCCCTTGAAGTAAGAGGAAGACTGCGCTGGCGAGCACAAATAGGCCTTATCGGAAGCACGAGGCAAGTAGTAACACTGCGAGCAGAAACCGCCATGGCTGATAAGCTTGAAGCTTCCCATGGAGACCGGAGAGAGGGAGAGAAAGAGAGAGCACGAGAGAGACGTTAAGCGCGCCCCCGCTGATTTCTCTCCGCGATATCTGTGATTGGTGGATAAGAATCGAACTCCGATATAAGGTAACCGTATGGACACGTGTCAGCGTTTCGTTTGAGCTATGTCAGCTTGTGGATGGTATAAATATCAGGCGGTTAAACTTGCATTCTCCCTTCTGCATTTTGTTTGTTTGTTTGGCAGCATGGGCGTCTGAGTTTCCACCCTATCCGAGGACCTTTTCCTTCCCAGGCCCCTCCATTGTTGTTCATCACAAGGAGGTACTAAAGTATTTTTAATTTCTTGAAATGTGTAATTCAGAAGAAGGCTAATATCAAATCTGCAATGTGAATGGCAAACTCTTTACTCTTGAGCTCTAAATTGAAATTGAAAGCTAAATTTTATAGTTTTGATCAATATTTTTTGTATTGCCATTGTTGACTTGCTGTTATGTTCTCATTGTGGTTTTTATATGCAGCAATTTGTGATGAACAAAAATAGTCTGGCCGTCTGGGGAAGGAAGGAAATGGCTAAGCAGATTAATGAAGGGGGGATACAAGATGCCCGCAACCATACCTGCTGCATATGCCTTGAAGATTTTAGCCGAGGCAGTGCTTCAACGGTATGATTATCTCCCTAACAATCC
This sequence comes from Fallopia convolvulus, assembly GCA_964016875.1. Classification (NCBI taxonomy): domain Eukaryota; kingdom Viridiplantae; phylum Streptophyta; class Magnoliopsida; order Caryophyllales; family Polygonaceae; genus Fallopia; species Fallopia convolvulus. The sequence goes on from OZ024733.1 coordinate 34,276,700, forward strand.
TGAATGTCATTTATTTTTCATACAAACAACGCTGAATTTGCCTTTTAAAGTTTCAATCTTTCTTCATGTGTTCCAGGTAACTAGTTGCAACCATCAATACCATCTTCAATGCATCCTTGAATGGTTATACACTGTTAGCTCTTAAATTTATTCCTATGCATGAATGCCCAAGTATTGAATTTGCTATGTAATACACGATTCAGGTGCCAAAGAAGCTCAAATTGCCCAGCGTGTAGGCAGCGAGTCAGCCTGATGGAGCCAGAGAGGTTCAAAAATTCTTTGTTTATCAAATAGTTCATAGCGCGCGCTCCCTTTTGTATTCTTTGATAAGCCAAGCTTTTTGTTCTTGTTGATCGATGTTAGTCAAGACTTGCTAGAAGCAGTGGAACACGAGAAGAAAATGAAAGCCGAAGCAATGAGAAACGCAACAGCTCAAACCACCCCATCAGAACTACTATCAAGGAGGGCAACTGAGGCCGAAGTTCAAGAGCAATTGCGCCAATACATGGCTAACATGAGCCAACGCTACCAGTTTTCTACCTCTGTGACATATGTTTACATTGACCAATCTATAATTAGAGAGCGCGAAATTGCAAGAGTGTCAGAATTTGAGGCATTCTCCGACTCCTTAAGATCTCACTTCAATTCTCTATCATCCAGGTATGCAATAGCCTAACAATGTAATATATATCTGCTTTTGGCTGATGTGTATTGAGTATTGACATAAATTTCGTTGAAATTCTCGTGTTGAAATATAGATATAGGAACAGCTTCTTGAGGAGAACAAGAGGCTGGAAAGAGAGAATACTCTCGCGCAGCAATTCTATGATTTGATGGCAATTCTTCTGGCTCCAAGTTTGATGTTCAAACAAAGTGGTTTTTATATGCAGCAATGTGTAGGACTTGAATAAGCTGTACAATATTCTGAATCTTAATGGTGAATTTTATTGGTTCTATTTTTTGGTGTTCCCCGTGGTTTATGTGCAAGAGGCAAAGAGCAGTGGGTTGCTTTCTCTTGTAAATAAAGATCAAGAGACACAGAATTTCGTTGTCAAAAAAGAATACTAACCAAGATAAACAAAATAAAAGTAGGAAGAGACTGAAAAATGGAGGTGATCAAATGGGTTTCAACTACAGAATTACCTTTATACATCAAACTCTAACTCATATGTTCCCGTCTCTTATAATTCAACATCATCCTTTTACAACCTCGGACCACTGCCTGATATCTTTTTTGATTGGATCCTCTAAATCTTATCGTAAAATTCCTTTTAGATTTGAAAATGCTTGGATGTCAATCCCGTCTTTTAATCCCTTAGTTTCTAAAGTATGGAGTTACCAAATGAATGGATCTTTTATGTTCCGTCTCTCAATGAAATTAAATCTGTTAAAAAATTATTCTAAAATTTGGGCTAAACATCATACTAATAATAATTTTGAACAACTTAAAATATCTGAACATCAGTTATTATCGCTCCAGTCGGATTTATTAGTTAATCCCAATAATTCTACCATTCTTTTTAAACTCCAGTCTCATCTAAATAAATATAATGCTCTTTTAGACTTTCAGCATAATTTTTGGAAACAGAGAGCAAAAGTAATTCATTTACAAAATGTGGATCGAAATACAAAATATTTTCAATCTGTTTCCAAAATTCGTTTTTATAAACAAAGAATTCTTTCTTTTCAAACTAATGAAGGCATTGTTCTTTTTGATCATGACTTAATTTCCCAAAAAAATAACTGAAGAGCTTGCTCACCGGTTTAATTTAAATCCCCATTGTTCTGTTAATAACTCAGATTTAGATATTATTCCTAATTTAGTCTCAGCTTCGGATAATTTGATACTATGTAAAGCGCCTTCACTTGCGGAAATTAAATTTGCAGTCTTTGATCTTGCTCCGAATAAATCTCCGGGACCTGATGGTTTCCCTGCTGACTTCTTTCAACATTACTGGCATATTGTTGGAAATTCAGTAGTTTTAGCTGTTCAGGCCTTTTTTCATTCTGGTCATATGCTAAAATCGATTAATAAATCTTTTGTAGCTCTTATTCCCAAAATTGACTCTCCTTTAACAATAAATCATTTTAGACCTATTAGTTTGTGCAATACGATTTATAAAGTTATTACAAAAATTTTAGCTAATCGGCTTCTATTTTACCAAATATAATTCATCCTCTTCAGGGTGCGTTTGTCCAAGGAAGACTTATCCAGGATAATATCCTAATTGCTCACGAAATCTTTCATTCTTTTCATAAAAAGAAAAAAGGAAAACATGGGTGGATGGCTTTGAAAATTGATATGGAAAAGGCTTACGATAAACTTGATTGGAATTTTATTAGATTAATTCTTCTTAAATTTGGATTCCATGTTAATTGGGTTAATCTTGTCATGACTTGTATTACTACTTCTTCCTCCTCGATTTTGGTAAATAACGAACCAGGAATTGAGTTCACCCCTCATTGTGGTATTCGTCAGGGTGACCCGATGGCCCCATTTATTTTTATTATATGTATGGAGTATCTTGCGAGATCCCTTCAGTTTCAATCAACTTTAGATTCCAAATATGTGGGAATTCAGTTAGTTAAAAATGGAGTTTGTCTGCCTTTCCTTAGTTTTGCAGATGACACTCTCATTTTTGTTAATGCTTCTCATGCTAATATTAATTATATTAAAAGTTTCTTGGATTCTTTTTCTAGGGTCTCTGACCTTTCGATTAATTATCATAAAAGTAGTTTTCAGGTCTCTGAAAATATTTCACGTCAAACTGCTACCTCTCTTGCAAGCGTTCTTAATATTCAACTTACTACTTCTATGGAGAAATATCTTGGTATTCCTATTCTTAAAGATAGGGTTCAAAATGCAGTCTTTGCAGATTCAATCACAAAATTGAAAAAAACAACTATCTTAATGGAAAGCAAACTCTATTTCTCAGGCAGGTAGGGCTGTGCTTATTCAATCAAATCTGTTAGGCCAGGTTAATTATCTAATGCAAAGTTTTTTACTTCCTAAAGGTGTTCTTTGTGATATTGATAAAATTAATAAATCTTTTTTTTGGAATAAGTTTACTCCTAATCATCATCCTCTTATAAGTTGGGATAAAGTTTGCTCTCCTAAAGAGTCTGGAGGTATGGGGCTTAGGACGGCTGAGACTACTAATAGTGCTTTGCAAATGAAACTTCTTTGGAAAATATTAACTGAACCCAATAATTATTGGGTACGTTTCAGAAAAATACTTGGGTTCTTGCTCAATTTTTGAGATACAGAAAAAAAATTGTTCTTGGCAATTTGGTAGATTGCTCAATCTTAGAGATAAATTCTCTAATGGTCTTTTTTGGAATATTGGAAATGGTCATTCAATTAATTTCTGGAAAGATCGCTGGATTAAAAATATTGATTTAATGTCATTTTATTGTAATGATAATTTAAATTTAAAAGTATCAGCTTTTATCACTCCCGATCGGCTTTGGAATGTTGAGTACTTGCGTTTGATGCTTCCTGAATCAATTGTGAACTCTATTATTTCTATTAGAATTCCTATATCTGACTCTGAGGATCGTTTGGTTTGGCTTCCTTCTAATGATGGATCTTTCTCAGTCTCCTCAGCTTCGTGTATGATTTCTACAAATAGGCCTGATCTAAACTATGAGTTTGCTTGGATTTGGAAGACCTCTCTACCTCCTAAAATTAAAAACTTCTTGTGGAAGGCTTGTGCTGATTGTCTTCCGACAACAGATATATTAAATCGCTTCTATAATTGTGTTTTTAGTACATGCTCTTTATGCTCAATAGAAGATGAAAACCTGAATCACCTGTTTTTTAACTGTCCATTTTCGCAAAGTATGCTTTCCGAACTTGAGGCTAAGGTTAATCTTAAATTTCAGATTATCTCCTCAGGTACTTTTATTGATAATCTTGTTTCTACTATAAATTCGAATAAAAACAGTAACATCCTTTGTTTCCTGTGGTGGTTTATTTGGGGACATAGAAATGGGAAAATTTTTAATCCATCTAGACTTATTTCTTCTTTGCTTCCGTGTGATTTAGCCTTTTCTCAGTATTTACAATGGAATTTTGCCCAACCAGTTTCTGCTCCAAAAAATGTGCCTCGTCCAAAAAGGAAAAATAACCGTTCATGGATTAGACCTCCTCTGTTATGGGCAAAACTCAATTTTGATGCTTCCAAGCGAACAGATTCGTCTACTTTTTCAAGCTTTCTTATTCGTGACCACAAAATTAAGATTTTGAGCTTTGATCGAAAAGAACAACCTCCTATCTCGGTTCTCCAGGCTGAAGCTCTTGCCTTGCTTGATGGTATTCGGAGTGCAGTTTCGCTAAATATTTCCCGCCTTCAATAATCTAGTTCTTATTAATTCTTTAAAACGAACTTGGAAGGTTCCTTGGGAAATTCAAACCATTGTAAATGATATCCGTCACTTTGGTGCTTTGGTTCCTTGTGTGGTGTTTTTTCATTGTTTCAAGGAATGTAATGCTGCGCCGGATTTTCTCGCCAAGAGGCTTTTTAGTTTTCCTCAACTTAATTTTGCTATTTCTAATTTTTTCCCAGGATCCTTGTTGGATCCGGTAGATATCTCGATTAGTAGTTCCTGGTTTAGTGATCATCCTCTGTTATTTAATTTTCTAAAGATCATCCGTCGTGATGATTTAGGTTAGCCTTGTAATTTACGGGTAACCTAGTGTTGGCCTTGTAATGAGCTTGTAGCTCATTTATCAAAAAAAAACTACAGAATTACCTTGTGAATACGAGAAAAGGAAGCCGAACAAATTAATTGAGTTTATGGTACACATTCTCCAGTTACATAAATTATCAAAATAAACAAGATATTTCTTGATCCAAAGTAGAAAATCAAAAATTAATTTTAACCAATTTCAGCGGTGAAAAGTAAATAAAAGATGATTATGGACTTGAAAATCTAGACTGAAATTTACCCCACTTAAAAGCAAAATCCCACAGTATCTCCAAAATCCATGCATCGATCAGTTTCCCAGCAAAGAGCCCCCAGATACTAACAGCATGTTTGGTTGGAAGGATTTGAAGCGCATGTTTGGTTGGAAGGATTTGAAGAGATTTTAAGGGAGGGGAAAAGAGGGATATAATTTCTCTTCTTTGATTTAACATTTAAGAAGAGAATTGGAAGGATTTGAAAATTAATTAGGTGAAAATAACAGTAGAAAGGGAGGGGAGTTGGATCTTTCCAATTTGGTGGAATTTGGATGAAAAATTCCACGTAACTTGAACTGGGTTCAAATTTTGAGTGAATTTTTAAAAAATTAAACCCAATTTTCCTTCCTTTCTTTCAAAATTAAAATTTTATCCAAACAGAAAAGAGATTTCTCTCCTCTCCAACCAAACACATTCTGAATTAAATTCTTCCCTACCCTCCCCTTCTCCTCTTTTTCTAATTTTTTTATTTTCTCCCTCCCCTCACTTTCTCTCGTTAGCACTTGTACCAAACAGGCCGTTGGAAAAGAAGGAGAAGAAGCTGAGATAAGTATTAAAGAATTAAGTAAATAATTCTAGAGGCGGTTATTGAAACAGAACCGGATCAGATCGGAACCTAAACCAATTTTATAAAAAAAAAAAATTGGATCGGAAACTGGATTGGAATTGAACCAGACTATTTTTTACAAAATATTATGTTAAATAAAAGGTATAATGGTATATATTGTATATTGTATGATAATTAAATTTATGGAGTATTTTTTAAATAAATTTATAATTATATACAATTTTTTATTTTTTACAAAATTTTTTTATTAAAAAAATATATTTTTTTGTTATTAATAACAAAATAGGTTCGGACCAATTTTAGACTGAACAAAATAAAAAACCGTCTTCCTGATTTTTTTAGACCGGGAATTGGACCTAATGTCCCTCGGTTTGGTCCAGACCGGATTTTTGCTCAGCCTACTTATTTCTGGGTACTACCCTGACAGCTGGAATGACGTGTGGCCCCCACTAACAGACTGTCTTTTCCTTTTTCAAAATTTAAAGACATCCCGCAGACGCCAATCGACCGCGTTTTAACATTCACTCTCCCTATGTTTCCCTCCAAACCCTACTTGTGAAATCCAATCCCCCATTTCCCAAATTCCAGACTATAGTCCTTGGATTCTCCATTTCTCAATCCGACATGGATTCCTTCTTCCATTTTCATCCCCACATTGTGCTCAATAGGCTTCTTCTACTCCTCCTCTGCTTCACCACAGCGCTGCCGCTCAACTCCGCCGCCAGAGCCCTCGCCGGCGCAGGTCAGATCAGCTCCAATTCCGTTCTCGTCGCTCTCCTCGATTCCGCCTACTCCGACCTCTCCGAGCTCCTTGAGAAAGCGCTTCTCCTCCCCGTCCTCGAACGCGCTCTTGATTCTCACAACCTCACCATCTTCGCTCCCACCAATCGAGCTTTCGACCTCAGCGTCGATCCGGAGTTCAAGCGTTTTCTTCTCCAGCCGAGCAACCTGCCAGCACTCAAATCGCTCATCCTCCACCACATTCTCCCCGCTCGGGTCGGACGTCCGACCCGAAACCGCCAGCGCACTCTTTCCAACACTCACCTCCTCCTACGCCGCACGAAATCCGACGGATTCCTGGTGGAATCGGCGGCCGTGATCCATCGCGCCGACATCGTCCGGCTCGATGGCGTCGTCCACGGCGTCGATAAGCTTCTCGTTCCTCAGTCGGTGCTCGACGAATTCAATCGTCGCCGAAGCCTCCGCTCCATCGCTGCTGTTCACCCTGAGGGCGCTCCAGTGGCCGATCCTAGGAACCCTAGGCAGAAAAAGAAGGCAAAGAACGGTTCGCCGCTGGGGAAATTGTCCATCTATGAGGCAATGGCGCCAGTGATGGCTCCGGCGTCCGCTCCTGCGCCGGGACCAGGCGGTGCGCAGGGGAGATTAGATGGAGAGAGGATGGTGCGGGATTTCATCTCGACACTGATGAGTTACGGCGGGTACAACGAGGTGGCTGACATACTAGTCAACCTAACGACGGTGGCGGCGGAGGTGGGGAGGCTCGTCACCGAGGGATACGCGGTGACAATTTTGGCCCCGAACGATGAGGCGATGGCGGGGCTGACGACGGAGCAGCTGGCGGACCCAGGGGCGCCGGAAGAGTTGATGTACTACCACATCATCCCCGAGTACCAGACGGAGGAGAGCATGTACAACGCCGTGCGGCGTTTTGGAAAGTTGAGGTACGAAACGCTGCGTTTGCCACACAAGTTGGTGGCCGCAGAAGCCGACGGGTCCGTGAGGTTCGGAGAGGGAAAGGGAACGTCCTCGGCCTATTTGTTCGACCCGGATATTTATACCGATGGGAGGATCTCCATTCAGGGGATCGACAGCGTGTTGTTTCCGCCGACAATAGCTGCCCCTAAGGAGGAGAAGTCGGTGGTGCCGGTGAGGAAGATTGTTGTCAGGTCAAGACGAGGTAAATTTCTGTGTGAATTTCTTCATTGGTTAATTAAATTATGCTGCTAGTGCTTACTGATGTCCATATTATTTGCATATTATGTTTATGGATTTGATATTATGAATATGATCTTCAACCTATGTGTGTTATAGGACAAGTAGCTTCATTTGATGTTCACTAAATGAAGTTTTCAATGTGAATTTGTTATTTCTTATGCAGTGTGCCAGTGTTTATATTCAGTGTGAGATAGTTGAGAAGCAACTGTTGTGATCATGTAGATTAGTATGTTAGAACTTAGAAAGAGCAATGGCACGTTGAAAACTCGAAATGGTATTAGATCTGAATAATGCAACAAGAAAAGTTTACTTCTGAATCCAGTGATCAAGCTAGTTTTTTTTATTCTTCAGTTTATAAATATGATTCAAATCCAATTGTGTCAGAACTGATGTGCTCATCTAGCTGACTGATTCAGTATCCCAGTATGTCATGGTTTTGTGCAGCATTATAATCTGGCTGCTTCTTAGTGGTTTCTTTTTTTTAATATTAGTTCTAATTCGTGCATGTTTGTTGACTCAATTATCATTAACAAGTACTCAGATCAGATCAGGATCAATTCAAATCACTCTTGTGAGTGGGTTCACTAGCGCACCAAATCTGCTAAATTATTAGTTACACGTGGGTTGGATGATATTGTTTTCTGCATGATGTTTGCATACCTTGTATATAAAATGCTGCTATGTAAGTTGACTTAGATTGAGCTAAATAATGACTAATTAGTTTTCTACCAACAACAAAAAAAAAAAAAAGACTAATCAGTTCCTCGTATTTTTATATGATTTGACAGGGAGACTAATGGAAGTTACATGTAGAGTTCTCAGAACCTTTGGACAAGATTCTCACTATCCATATTGTCAATGAGCAACTTCTATGAACAAGGTAGAAGCACCTTCTATAGCAAGTATGAACCTAGTTGAGTGGAAGGATGTTGTCATTGTACGGGTAAAATTTTGAGGTTACCTTGTAATTAGACACCATTTTTTTGACCGATTCATGTTCTTTGATTCATTTTTTCATTTGCAATATAGAGAAAGAAATGAATGATACTCAGGATAGGTGTTGATCTGATGGTTTGGATGTTGTGCATCTTTTGCTGTAAGTTGTAAATGCAGTTACAGACTTTTCAGAGTTGGAAAATCAGTATGAAGTTATGATCAAGTTGAGCATTTGGATTATGGCAGGATAAATACAGCCCTGGTTTTTTTTTTTTTGTGATTATAATTTGCTAATATGAACCATGAAACACGGCTGGTTGTTTAAGATGGCTGTGGTCTGTGGATTGGAATGTTTGCAGCAAGTGTTGAAGCAACCTTCCTTGCACTTTCCAAATAGAGTATATGAAAATCACTTTTTGGCAGGTCAAAGTAGTATTGGCCTGTTTGGTTCCGGCCTTTTTTTAAATAATTGAACCTACCCTTCTTAATTGTGATTTTATTAAAATATGGACAAACAATTAAGATATTGCAGTCAAGTCTCATTAGTAGGCGGTGAGTTCGAATCTTCCTCCATGTTGTAATAGCCTATTTGGCTATTTGCCTCTTATGGAACAAAAAAATTACTCCCTCCGTTCATAAATACATGATGTTTTAGGATTTGTCTCTAAAATTAAGAAAGTATGTGATTTGACATAAATACCCCATAATCTTGTGAAGATCTTTACTTTTCTATTTTATATGAAAATCAAGCTAAAACATCATGTATTTCTGAACGGAGGAAGTAAGATATTGCAAAGTAAAACATCAATATACTATAACTAAAGTCGAATCCCTCTATCCTACGTGTCGTCGTCTTAACTATGCCACATAGGCGTTTTAATTTTTCCATTTACCTCTTTGCCCTTCGTTTATTTAAGTATTTACAATCTGTAAAATTATAATAATATTCCTTTTATTATTAGTATACAATTATATTTAGAGATCTTAAATTTTGGCAAGTTATGTTTGAAGTGTAATCCATTATGGAATAATTTTATTAAAGATAATAATGCTACTAATATTATTAATATAAAATTATATTAAAAGATCTTAATATTTGGCAAGAAACATGCTCTTCATTATGAAATAATTTTTTAAAAATCTAATACTATTACTAATATACAATTATATTTAGAGATCTTGAAATTTGACAAGTGATAAAACCATAATTTTCATTATAAAATATTTTTTGAATATTAAGAAAATAATATTGCTATTTTTTTAAATATTAGGAACATAATTATTATATTTGAATTATTTTGAAATAATTATTAATATTCAATCCATAATCCATCTATCCTATCTTTCATCGCCTTAACTATGTCATCTAGGGATATTTATTTTTCCATTTATTTTTTTACCCTTCATTCTTTCTAATACTTACAATCCTTACAAATAAATATTATAATAGTATTATTAATATACAATTATATATAGAGATCTTAAACTTTGAAAGATGTATTCTTTAAAATATATATTATAATAATCTTAATAATATATAATTATATGTAGTGATCTTAATATTTTTATTTTAAAATAATATCTATTGTTTCCAATTTAAAATACGAATTACTCCTTTTTTTCTTATATATGAATATATTGTGCATCCTTAAGAAGGAAATTATCATATATTAAAAATAATTAAAAAAATCCGTCCACCTATATTTACTATAAATTCTTATGTGATTTTTATAGTCATATACTTTAATATTATATACTTTAAGTTATATTTTAATCATTTTAAAATAATTAGTAATATTCACTTTATAATATCAAAGCATGTGTATAAATTTATATATGTGTATAAAATAAATTTTACTATTATACATCCGTTCAGGGTATACGGGTACATCAACTAGTTACTCATGTAAGGTTAACCTGTATCAAGAAGCGTATATATATCATAAATTTATAATGGAATAGAAGTACCAAAAAAAAAATTATTGGAAGAGAAGTGTTAGTGATTCACTAATGCACCAATCAATTCCACTAGGGATCATGAGAATTGAGAAATTACCAAACTTCTCGGCCCCGAATTAAACGCGCCAAATTCATCGCTTTTTAATCTGGTTCTCGGAAGTCTCGTCTCTTTCTTCAGTTGCCCTTGCTTTGCCCGCTGCCGCCGCTCCTTCCCTCTCCTTCGTTCCACAACTGACACTCGTCCTCCCGCTTCGGCTTGCCGGCGGCCAGTGCTGTGCCGCCCATTCTTCCGCCGCCGATCCTGAAAAGGTTGAAGCCACAACCATGTAAATAGGTATGCCACAGGCCCACAACATTTCCTTTTCTTGGACTAATGTTATCGTAGTGACTGACTATGAAACTTTTGGTTCTACGTTTGAATTCGATTTACCGCTAAAAAACCCTAAAGGAGCAAAGCTTTTTTTATTGAGGTTGGGGCTCCGAGGTTGATAGTTCCTGTAACGGTTTTCATTGCGCGGGAAATTATTGAAATTAGGGTTTGTTTATATTTGGTTGTTTAGCCCTTCGTTAATCAGTGCGATTAGACATGTATAGTTTGTTGTAGGTACAAGCTTCACCTTATTCGGCTTGAAGAGTTTAGATTGTTCATATTAGGGTTCGTTTGTTGACTGTTAATTCTTTCCTTATGTAATGTAATCCATGATTGCAGGGTTTTCAATTCTGACATCTGAAAATTGAAGAGAATGATAGCCCTAGGATTTGAGGGTTCGGCTAACAAGATTGGTATTGGAGTTGTAACTCTTGACGGCACTATCTTATCAAACCCACGCCATACCTATATTACCCCTCCTGGTCAAGGATTCCTTCCCCGAGAAACTGCAAATCATCATTTCCAGCACATTCTTCCACTGGTAAAATCTGCTTTGGAAACTGCTCAGATAACTCCAGATGATATCGATTGCCTCTGTTACACAAAGGGTCCTGGGATGGGAGCTCCACTGCAGGTTTCTGCCATTGTTGTTAGGGTTCTGTCCCAGCTGTGGAAGAAGCCCATTGTTGCAGTAAATCACTGTGTTGCTCATATTGAGATGGGAAGAATTGTGACCGGGGCTGATAATCCTGTTGTGTTGTATGTTAGTGGGGGTAATACACAAGTTATTGCATACAGTGAGGGGCGATACCGGATCTTCGGTGAAACCATAGATATCGCTGTTGGGAACTGCCTGGACCGTTTTGCTAGAGTACTGACATTGTCCAATGATCCAAGCCCTGGGTACAACATTGAGCAGGTACTATGATGTCAATGAGACAAGTGACTTGATAAATATTTTATGATTTGTCTTGTGGGTCAAATATAAGGTGGGGTGTTCATTCTGATGATAAGGCATCCATTACCTGTCTTATGCATTTCGTTCTTTCCAGTGACTTGATTTGTCTTGGATGTTTTACTTTTCAAACAAAAAGTATGTTCATCCATTTTCGTACTTGGACATGAAGTACTTCAGATCTCCTTTTCCTTCTTCTCTGTGTGTGCTTCTTTTCATTGAGCTTGTTCTTCACACTTTTTTTTCTTCATTAAAATTTTAAAGCAGTGATTTTGATTCACTTTATCTAAGCACTCCGCAGCTGGATTTCCCATATTGCTGTTGCGCATATCTTTTGTACTAGTATTGGGTTTTGACATGTGTTTTGGGAACTAGGAGCATTATCTAGCACTGTGAAAGCTGAAATGGAATAAGAACAAAATACAGTGCCACCTTGCCATTTGCAGTTGCATTGTTCTTTAAATTGGAAACATGGTCTTTAAGAGAAGTGGAAACTATTTAGGAAATTGGCATTATATTATGTACAATGTGGTTTTTGTTGTCTCACAATTGTCTGAAATTCCATATGACAATGCCATTTTAGAATGTTTTTTGTGGGAAAATTTTACATTGCCTGAATTTCGCCCATATAAACAAGTATATGAGCTAAATTCAGGTAAATCCACATGACAATGCCTTTTAGAATGTTTTATTGATTTTTTTTGCGGGAGAATTCCGCATCACCTGAATTTCACCCACATAAACAAGTATATAAGCTACATTCAGATAATTCATATGACAGTGCACTTTAGAATGTATTATTGTTTTTTTTTTTTTTGCGGGAGAATTCTGCATCACCTAAATGACACCCAAATAAACAAGTATATTAGCTAAATTTGGGTAATTTCATATGGCAATGCATTTTAGACTGTTTTATTGTGTTTTTTCTTGGAGAATTCTTCATCGCCTGAATTTCACTTACATAAGCGTTTACATGAGCTAAATTTAGGTCAAATAGAAATTCTGAGTGCATTTACACAACCTAGTGTAAGCTTGTTCATTCACCTTTTCTGTTTGAAATTTAATTAACTTATTCTATTCTATGCTTGATGAACCTGGTTATTTTGTGCTGTACAAGATTTCATGCATAGCATCCTTACTTTCTCCAGTTCTTCTCCTTCTTGATCAGCTTGCAAAAAAGGGAGGAGATAAATTTATAGATCTTCCATATGTTGTGAAAGGCATGGATGTCTCATTTAGTGGAATATTGAGCTGTATTGAAGCAACTGCCGAGGAGAAACTGAAGAATAATGAGTGCACACCTGCAGATTTGTGTTATTCCTTGCAAGTAGGGTTGCAATCTATCTTTCAGCCACAATCTCCTGAGTTTTTCATCCCTAGATATATTGAGGGAATAGTTTTGTTGTAGGAAACTCTGTTTGCGATGCTTGTGGAGATAACTGAAAGGGCAATGGCACACTGTGACTCAAATGATGTTCTCATTGTTGGTGGTGTGGGGTGCAATGAGCGCCTGCAAGAGATGATGAGGATAATGTGTTCAGAGAGAGGCGGCAGATTGTTTGCAACTGATGACAGATATTGTATTGACAATGGCGCAATGATTGCTTACACTGGCCTCCTTGCCTTTGCACATGGAATATCAATTCCTTTGGAGGAAACCACTTTCACTCAGAGGTATCGAACTGATGAAGTGCATGCAATTTGGAGAGAGAAGGAAACGCAGAACCAAAACGGCACCGTGGATGAGAAGATATGAGTTAAGTAAAACTCAAACTATAAGATAGTGTATGAATTGTCATAATTTATACTGAGCTTATTATGTTAGTACAGCAATTCAAGATACTCGATTCTATTACTCTTCTATTTGATTGCAAATTGGAGCTTATGTGATTTGCACTTGCAGGATGGATGGAATTATGTTCTAGGAAATTGGAATTTTATGCTTTTGCAAATGATAGCACTTCCCATCCTTTGTATTTTCTGAGGTGAATAAATGCTCTGTGCTTCATATTTAGTGAAATTGGAATCTTTGTAATTGGTAGGCTAAATAAATGGGTATTTTTAAGTATACTTAGATGTTGGCATGCCCGTGAAATTATGTGCTCATATTAGCTGAATTTGGAATCTGGCTATGGGCATCTCATCATCTATTATTGAAGGCTGCAAAATTGGAATGCAAGCCAAGAAAATCAAATGCTTACGCACATGAGATGTCAATTTTTTGATATTGCCAGTTTCAGACTTCACATTTCTTGAGGTTGAATACTATAGGCTCATTGTAATTGTGATGTATCCTTAGTTATGAGTTTAGAGGAACTTTTATAATGATAAGTGATAACTTAGGCAAATTTCGGTGCCCCATCTTCACATGTTTATATGTTACTTATATGATCAAATACTACTACTAGTTTGTCTTTATTACCTTTTGTTTATATCTCTTGTTGTCTTTAGCTCTTTTGAGAGCAGAAAAATAATTTTAAGGGCCATGCATCATATCATGAAAGCACATGTATTTTGGCATATTTATTACCCTATCAAAGGGAAAGGCTGTATGCAGCTAGGCCAGCTGTCCCCTAGTTAAGGAATTTAGAAGGCCTACTTGTTTGAATGGAAATGGTCTCCTAATTGAGAATGGCAGTGCACATAATGCATGCATCCAGGCTGTGGTATCACATATGCTATGTCTGATCCCCTAGATGAGTTGTTGTGAACTTGATAATAGCTCATTAATCATTATACTTGATATTGTAAAGATTTTCCAATCATTCAGCTTTTCAATTATCAGTTGTACAACAAAAGTCTGTAAAAAAGTATCAAAATTTTAAAACCAAACATAGGCTTGTCACAATGTCAGAGAGTAAAATTAGAACATGTCTCAAACAAGTAGGCCTTTAAATCTAAAATGATGAGAAATTTGATGAAAAGAGTAGCCAACAGAAGAAGCAACATCACAGAATCAAGGCTGTCATTGAACAGATAATGGCAAGTGAGACCAAGGAACTGGAAGAACAACTTATCTTTCATGTTTGCAAACAAATTTGATGAATCCCCAAATCAACATTTTAAAATCAAGACCCAGATTTCCATATAAACACCACAATCCAAAATCTTAAGGATTAATGAAATGAAACAATTGCCACTATCTTCCCCACAGAGATAACAATGTGTAAACACTAAACACCATTCCATCTTTCCCCACTTTGTTCTCAGCATACCAAACAGAAATATACTGCTCTCAGTTTACATATACACTTACATCTGTAACAGCATGATTATAAAGGCAAATAAAAAGGCTTCAGAGGACTTGATATACTCACAATTTTAACCTCCAACCATAATTTCATTTGGGATCGCCTCAGGTTGGACAGGTCCCGCGATCACTCCATTCTGCTGAGGATATTTCTCAACAACATCTTCATTCTCAGTGTCTTGAAACTTGGGTGACAAGACATGAGGTTCAGTAACTAGGGATTCTTTCTTGATAATATCCGCATTGAGTTTCTCGGTTTCTTCTTCTGCTTCTTTCTTCTTTGGTCTTGATTTTGCAAGCTTTGCTTTAGCCTTTTGGGTTCGGCCCTTTCCATTGCCAAGCTCTCGAGGTTGAATTTTGGGATGTGGTTTCTTGATTGGCTTTGTTAACGTGTCAACACTTTTGCTGGGGTGGAAATGGTTTGCATTGGCAAAAATGGCAACGCGTGGGTTGCCATCAGTTCCATTCACCTCTGATTCCTTTGGTGTGTTGAGAGAACTCTTGTTCCTTCCAAGCTTTGGAGATTTTGGACGAGTTGTTGGTATCTATGACAAGAGAACATGTAAATCACCCACAAGAACTATGTATAAGTGGATAACAATGACTTGTTTTTTTGGAAACAAAGAACTACTAGAGTAGACTAAGAGTGTGTTCGGTAAAAATACATTTACATTATCAAGGGCATAGGTTAATCTTCCCAATTTGGACAAACACAGCTCTTAGATTCTAATTATTTAGCTTTATTTTTTGTATATATATTTTAGGTTTTATCTTCTTTTTTTTTCAATTTAGGTAATGGTTTCCATATCAAGGTTCTAAGGGCATAGGTTAGAAAGAGCTTACATCATAAAGATTCTGCTCAGCACAGTACTTATTAGTTACCTTTTTTTTGGTGGAAGATTAGTTACCTTATTCAGCCTTCTCATCTACCTTATCTACATTGTTTACATGGTTTATACTAAGGAAGAACTGATTTACCTTCTTCAATTCAACTTTTGGAGGAGGTTCTTTGTAGAAATTTGGCATGGGTGTTGCTTTGAATGTCAGTTTCTTCCTGAGTTGCTTAATCTCCGCTTCCTGGTTCTCCTAAACACACATCAGAAACGCAAATAGAACTCTTGAGAATTGATCAGAAGTTGACAACAAAAGCAGGAAATGAACAAGAAGTCAGATGGAACTATTAAACTAACCCATCCCAAAAGAGAGGCAAATAAAGGAGCAAGCAAAATGTAGAATTGGTGTTAAATGATGTAAATGTATCACATATATTTTCACCTTTGACTGAGCCTGCAAGTTATTTTTTTCTGCCTCCTTTGCACTAATCTTCTCTTCTATCTTCATATTAAACTGGTCAAGTGGTCAAGATTGAAGCAAAACCATTTTGATTAGAATTTGCAGAACAGTTTGTCATAAAAGATAAATTTCTTTGCCTACTTGTTTTCGCTTCTCTGCACGCTCATCCAGCCTGAATGCAAAGCCGGAACAACTGCTCCTCCTTGCTGAATTGTGACTATTGGTTCTATCAACAAGCAAAATTACAATAGCTTAGTTCATATAACTCTGGTCAAGACAACAGGATCCAAAAATAAACAAATGATTAGATAAGATGAATACGGAGATGAAGATTTAGTCTCATTGCTTTCCGTAGGTGTTGCTCCATTGACGGGCTTCAAGTTCAATTCTTTCAACCGCTCCTCAGTTGCCCTTCAATTAAAATTTTTGTTACTTGATGACTTAGACATTGAGAAAGTTAATAAGCATAGTTTTGACAAAAGTAGAATGAACACATACATAGGAGCATCAGACTCAATGCCGCTGGCATTATTCTTTAAACCAGATTTAGCAGGCTGCGGCATGAAAAGAACAACACAACATGATGGAGGCAGTAAAGTCAGCATCTAAGGTTAAGAGAAGAATTGAGAACACAAATGCTTACCTCAGACTCCTCGACTACAATCTCGGTGGGGCTAGAGGAAATATCCTTTATAACTGCTTCTGCTAAATTCACTTCATTGGCTGTTTGCCCATCAGAATTATTCAGATCATTAGTTTTTATAGTCGAATTACGCGAAGTAGAGACCTTGGATTTCTTTACAATTTCCTGTGATATTTTCTGAACAGTTTTCATAACTGATCCATCAACACTTTTCTTTAACATACTTCCTTTAAGTCCTTTTGATGGGAAGGAAAGGCTCTGGCTGAGACTTGGCTTTTGGGCGGCACGAGATATTGTGGATGTCAGCTTTGAATTGGCTAGTTCCTTTGTTGTCTTCTTGGCCTTGTGATTGATACCCGCTCTTGCTTTTGTGCCGGATTCCTAAATTCAAAAAAGAAGAAGTAAACATTGAATGAGATCCAAGCTTCTAAACAGATATTGCACCATTTAGCCTTGGCCTTGCATAATGCTTTTATATACCTTAGAAGGTTTTAAGACTCGAGCCTCTGGATTACGGGTGTTCAATTTCTTCTTGGAGGTTTCTAACCCACCAGTCTTGTTCGCCTCATTGTTTGATTCTAAGACCTTGTCACCATTCTCAGCATTTGGATTCCCATGGTCCAATTCCATAGTCGAATCTTCCACAACACCTTTTTCAAGCAATCCATTACCATCCTCTAGGGTGGCTCCATTGTTGCATTCCATTGCTTGACAAATATACTATATCATATTAATAGGAGAAAATCAGAAAATTTGCCTAATCGAAAAGAAATGCAAAGTTTAAACTCAAATTTCAATTCAAAGAACCCATCGAATACATCCAAACAAGCAGAAGGAGAAGAAAAAAAACTCATAACCTCTGTCACTGATGCTTTTGTTCCACTAAAAAGAAGAGGAGGAAGTAAACAAAGTGCACAACTCAAAGTAAGGGCATACATAAATTGGACGACCTACATAAGAAAACCCCCTTTAATTATGCCTAATCTCTCAAAAAAATTGACAGATTCCACTGAATTATCAAACTATCCAGAGTTGGAAGACAAGGAATTGCATAGAAGCTCAGGTGGGTGAATCAAATGTTGCAGAAAACAACAGATCCAACACAAAATTCAGCTCCCCAAGCACAATTGCTGATCCCCAAATGGAAAAAATTAAACCAGAAACTCTCACGAGTACTACGACTCGCAAAGGCCTGAAACCATCAATGGCTTACCTGTTGAACAAATGAGAGAAGTTGGGGGGTGAAAGCTGCTCAGCTTCAATATACATACAATACTTGAGAGAGAGTCGGAGAGAGAGAAATGAGTAGAGTGCAAGTGTTAGGAAGGAGGGGTGTTTACAGAGAAGGAAAGGGAGTGATGAGGACAGAGAAAGAGAAGGATCAATCAAATAATTTGGCTTGTGTTTTTTTGTCCATTTCCTTTCAATTTTGCGGAAACACTTTTTCCCAGATTTCAGTTTTTGAAGCCTCAAAATTGGTAGATTGGATTATTTACACTTTACATAAATTAAAAGCTACTTCCAATTCAAATTTGTATAAAGTTTAGGTAAGTTTAAATTAAAGGTCCAAATCGAACCTGTTCGAATATTTTGACACTGATTTTGTTAGAAAATTACACCAAATCACACAGAAAAAATAAAATTACATAAAAATACGAGAGTTTCCCTTAAACTTAAGTTACTAAACCAAAATATATTTTCTTAACCATACTAGGCATTTTGCTTAGAACCAATCACAAATTCCAAATTCTCTTCAAAAAAGTTACTCCCTCCGTTCATTAAAACATGATATTTTAAGAGTTTTTTCTTGTTTTAAAAAATATGATATTTTAGCTATTTATGTACACATATTTTCAATATTACCCTTCTATAAAAAAAAAAGGGAAAAAGACATAAAAATCAAAATTTTGGATAACGCTTTCTATAAATGTGTACTCGTACTATTGCATTCATTTTTATAAAGTATTCTTAATGGTGCAATCTACACAACCGAAATTCAAATTTTGTTCAAACTTTTTCACACCAATAATTTAGCTCCAAATTATTTTAATCTATGTAAAGAGCAAAAAAATTTGTAGGCAAAAAAATTTTGGAGTACGGTGCAATTGGAATTTGAAACCCACAAATCTTAACTAATTTAAAATTAACTCACCTAGAAAGGCTACAATATCTTTAGGTATAAGGTCAAAAAAAAACTTAATTAGAACATTAATTTAGGAAGTTCTATATTAAATTGGATGAGAATTAAGAAAGAGTAAATCTAAACCAAATCAGAAAATATTCTATAATTTACATTTAAGTAAAAGTAAAAAATTGATAAAAGGGATAATTGAGTCAAATTATGTGCTTTTTTAATTTTTAGGGTTTAGGCTAAAATATATGTTTTAATGAACGAAGAGAATAACATATAAAGATGTTAGGCCTGTTTGTCATGCCAAAAACGCTAATGTTTAACTTTTCAAATTTTATTTTAAATGGTATTATAATATCTGGTATAATTAGTGGTAGAGAAAGGACATTTTAATTGTTACTTGTTAGGGGTCTTTTTAACTCCAAATTTAGTGATTTGTAAACAAAAAACCTAAATTGGGTGTCTTTTGTAATTTCATTTGTATGAGTAATGTTGTGAAATTTCTTATTTTATACTTCATCTGTTTCATAAAACTTATCTTTTTAGTAATTTGCACATTATTTAAGAAAACTATCTACTAATATATTTTCATTTATTACTTTACTTTCTTATTTTATTGAAAATTACAACTAATAACCTATTACTGTATTAATTACAATGAAAAATATTATAAAGTAGAAATCAAAATAACTAAAAAAATAAAAATTATAAAAAGAATTTAAGCTAAACATTATAATAAAATGGAGGGAGTATATGATTTTACATAGTATGAATTTATTGGTGATTTTATGATCACTCCCCCAATAACACAAATCGAACTACCATTGGAAGTTTCAACCGAGTCATGTATATTTTACCCGTCTAATTTCAAGGTATGGGCAAGGCACCAAATCATGAATACAATTATTTGGAAATAAGTTATTACTATTGTTTTGGGTTTTTGGATTGGCTTCTGGATATCCGACTTTTTTCACGTTACATGTAAAGAGTTGTCATGAACGAACCCGAAAAACCGATCCGATCGACAAGTATTTAAATCTAACCGGTCCTAACTGACCGTACTTAAATCTAACCTGATCGATCCAAAACTCATTTTTGACCCGAGAATATAAGACCCGAACCTGACCGACCCGGGACTTGATCCGATTGACCTATAAATATGAATTTTTATTTTAAAAATAATTTTATTTATATTATTATTTAAAATTTTAAAAATAATTTAATAGTTAAAATAAAATGTAAAATGATTTTATTGAACCATTAGTCACCCCCCGAATTCGCACAATAACATGCAATAATGTGAGTAAGAGTTTTGCCCACCGAATTGAGACTGGGAATAAAATTTTACTGTGGCTGATGGTTAGTCTCGAACCGATAATCTCAAATGATCGAGTATCTTTGACTTCAGCTAATCTATCATTGTACCCTATCTGTTATTAATTATAAGATTTTCTGTACACCTCTTATGTTAATTAGAGGCTTTAGAGATTGGTTTGATGCAAATTATTGGAGGTTGAATGAAAAGAAATGTTGTTGCTAGAGTGGAAGAAACAAAAGTAGCAACCAGCATGATCCAGATTGGCAACATTATGAGTTTACGACTAAAGTGCACAATATATTAATTTGTAAGTAAAATATACATTCACGGTATTCAACCTCAATTGTGATTTCATCAAAAAAAAAAAAAAAAACTCAATTATGAGATACACTTCGAGAAACAAAAAAAAAACCTCAGTTAGGTCAGATGGATATTAAGTTGTTGTATACTTATTACTTATTATGATTGTGCGTTATATTTATGATGGACAATGAGGGGCGCCCCGCTCAGAGGTGTAGGGCGCCCCGGTATTTACAGCGGTGGGCCCTACCGCTGCACATAGCAGCGGTAGAACCTACCGCTTGATTAAATTTTTTTTTTTTTAAAATACTGCAACGAAAAATGTAGAGGCAGAGGCAGCGGTGGCCGCTGCCGCTGCATTTTTTTAAAAAAAAAAACAGATTCCCTGCCTCTCCATGCAGAGGTAGCGGCAGCGGTGGCCGCTGCCGCTGCACCTGGGATTCTGCAATTGCAGAATCCCAGTTTGACCAGGGGAGCGGGGGCTTTGTTCAAATTGAAAGCCGAGGGTTTTAAGAGGAGCCATTCGGTTCTTTCCTTTCACCAATTTCACTCCAACTCTTCCTCACTCCCTCTCCATTTTCATCCACCACCTGCTCCGAACGAGCCCTCTCCATTTTCGCCCCAATTCTTTGCAAGGAGGTCCCAAATCCGATTGAAAGTGGTCCAAATTTCGTTAATTCGATTCAAGCGGTTCCAAAAATGAGAAGTTTATCGCTATCGGTATGTATGATTTTTATTTATTTTAATTGAATTATTTTAAGTTATTAAGGTTAAAACTAACTTAATTTTTTTATTAGAATTTGTTTGGCTCGAAGTCATCTTCAAGTAGACGGCGGAATGAATCCCGACGAAATATTAACTTAAATGAGAGCGAGGCAACCTCGAGAGTTCGAGAGGAGGTTGAAGTCCCGCATCCGGAAGCGACGACGAGCCAACCCGTCGCCCACGTCGCCCCCGTGGAGGGTTTAGGTACGCAAAATATTAAATTTATTTTTATATTATGAATTAATTATTAGTTTTATGTATTAAGTAGTTTATAGGTTAATTAACGAGAGTTTGATCGATTAAGTAGTTTACATGATAGTAAATTTAATGTATGTATAATTATTAGTGACTAAGTAGTTGTAGAAAATAATTAT
The DNA here is from genome assembly GCA_964016875.1 of Fallopia convolvulus. Lineage (NCBI taxonomy): Eukaryota > Viridiplantae > Streptophyta > Magnoliopsida > Caryophyllales > Polygonaceae > Fallopia > Fallopia convolvulus. Next base: position 34,298,482 of record OZ024733.1, read on the forward strand.
AAAATTTCATAATTTGAATAATTAATTTATTTATGGTGTAATTATTAGTTTTTTTCATTAATTATGAGTTTAAATTAGGTTCATACATGTTAGTAAGTTAATTTATGAGTATTATAAAAATAAGCGATTAAGTAGTTGTTGAGGGTGAATATGAATTTTTCTTAATGTGCATGGTTACTATATTTACGGATGAATTAGTAGTTTGATATATTAATTATGTGCTTAAATGAGCATTATGCACGTTATTAGATTTTAGAGAAATATTGTAAAAAATGCATGCAGATGATATTTCAGCAATCGAAAGATTGCTGAATAGAAGTGGTGATACATTTCCGGACCTCTATGGTGGTACCCAGCCCACATATGCTAATACGGGTTATGGTGAAGCTGGTCCATCATTCGCTCATGGGCAATACGGGGTCGCTCATGGGCAATACGGGGGTTACCAATTTCCCCTGCAATATCCAACACAAGAGGCGTATAATTACGGTAGTACGAGTTATATGCCATTCCAAGAGACGCAGTATGGTGGTAGTACGAGCTATATGCCACCGCCAGAGATGCAGTATGGTGGTACAAGCTATATGCCACCACAGGAGACGCACCATTATGGTAGTACGAGCCATATTACGCCACCAGAAGAGCCGTCTACGTTGATGACGTTGTACACAAACCCGGCTCCTCCGTCGTACACAAACCCACCCCCTCCCATGCGCTACTTGGCTCCTCCGGAGCCCGATATCCCGGCCCATGATTATGAGGTCCCGCCTTATGAGGACCCTGGATTAGCGGCCCCGGTCCATCCGGTGGGCGGATATGGTGGCGGTCCAAGCGACACGTCCTTACTCACCCACTTTCATACACATAGGGCACATTACATATGGGATCACCAACAGGTAAGAATGACCTACGCAGCGGACAGAAACTATGTACCATGGCTTCAGCCTCGGTCTCATCCATATCTTATGAGAGATCAACGTGCTCATCCACCGCCAGTTCCCCGTGAGGTCGAACTTGTCCAGGTACCGTATTGAACCATATATGTTGTTCATTATTACCTATACTAATTTATTAATATTTAAATAATCATGTTTTTTTGACGCAGCGCATGGCTTACTTGGAAGGGTACGTCCGAAGTTTCCGTCCATACGCTAGTGAAATGAGAGGTCCATATGCCACAGATTTTTTCAATGGTATTGACAGAGCAGTTTTTGGAGAGCTCCCCCAAGCTGAACCGGAGATGCGCCCATTTCCGCCGCCCCCTCGTTACCAGCCTGGACGGCGTAGTGATGCCGGTTATTACAGATAGATGTTTTATGGATTACTTGTTTGGATGTGTTATTGACTTTTTATGTTTGGATATTTAGATGTTTTATGGATTATTTATTTGGATGTATTATGGACTTTTTATGTTTGGATATTAGGATGTTTAGTGGATTATTTATTTGTGTTTTTTCAATATGCGTAATATAAGGCCTAAACCCTAGAAACCCTAAACCCTAAACCCTAGAAACCCTAAACCCTAAACCTAGACCCTAGAAACCCAAAACCCTAAACCCTAGAACCCAAAACCCAAAACCTTAATCCTAGAAACCCTAACCCTAACCCTAAATCATAGAAACCCTAGACCCTAAACCCTAGACCCTAAAACCCTAGACCCTAAGAACCCTAAACCCTAAAAATCCTAAAAACCCTAAACCCTAGACCCTAATACAAGTACCGATCCAAGTACCAATAGAAATAGAAATAGAAATAGAAATACAAATACTAGTCCCACAAATAATAATAACCATAATAATATCTTACAAATACAAGTACCAATACAAGTACCGATCGACAAATTCGTAAATACAAATACAAATACTAGTACTACTCTAATAAAAACTTGGAGGCAGCCCTTCTGCGTTGTGGTAACAACTGTCTCATCGAAGTTGTGATGTCCGGCCACTTTTCACGCAAGTATGTCATAACAAACTTCGGGGCACCATGTGAGAGGGTTAATATCCTTGCATCCTCCTTTTGCTCATCAGTTAAGCGGCCGGCAAAAAGATATCCCTCCAGACCAGTGGAAAGGTCGTGGTTGTGGCGACCGGATTTCACGCTTAGCCGCCAATGATGGGTCCTCCTGTCCCGTTGGCCAACCAATTCGAACGGGCAGCCCATCTTCCTGCTACGTGGTTTTTCCTTTAGATCATCACCAACTTATAGGGTCAGCATATTAACACCGGATTTGCCCTTCTTCTTTGGCTTGTACTCACCGGCCAACACACATGCTAAAAGGACCTTCGTTTCCCATGAGTTCTTAATTGTCAACACCATGTTCAAATTACGTCCTACTTCTCTAGCCCATTTTAGCATATGATTACATTCCGACCACTCATAATCAGACTCAAAGTAGGTAGAAAAATCGGGAAACTGGAAACAATTATGACAAATACTTCATTAATTAATTCGATTATAAACTCCCAAATTCAACACAATATGAGAAATTAAAACGAAAATTTTGCACTAACACAACTAATTTAACAATTATAACAACTATAAAATATGATTAGTTATTACAACCCTAAAAAATGATTACTTATAATAAAAATAATAATTTAATAAATAATCGATTACATACCGCTTCTTCGTTTTGATGCAAAACCTCCTCGTTTTGATGTCCACTATAAGGAATTCCTTCTAAACCGCCATATTGATCGTCGCTCACATTCACCGGATTTGAACTAGAATAGCCATGTCCACCATAAGGAATTCCTTCAAAACCGCCATATTGATCGTCGTTCACATTTACCGGATTTGAACTAGAATAGCCCTGCCCTTCGTTGAATGGCCAAAAACCTGACATTATTTTGGTAGAGGTAACTTTGGGGACGAATTTGAGAGCTTTTTTCTTCTTACCGCTTCTCCATTGTTCCGACCTTGCCTCATTGCTCGGTATAAATAGCCGCGGTATTTTTTTTTTACTGAGGGCAAGGGAGCGGCAACGGCCACCGCTGCCGCTCTATGCAATAAATTTTTTTAAAAAAAGGCAGCGGCAGCGGTGGCCGCTGCCGCTGCCATAATAACGACAAAAAATTTTTGTTTTTTAATGGGCAGCGGCAGTGGCCACCGCTGCCGCTGCCTTTTATTCAATTTTTTTAAATTTGGAGCGGTAGGGCACACCGCTGCTAAAAAGCCGGTGCACCCTACAACTCTGACCGGGGCGCAATTACTCGGCTTTTATGATAATTGATATACTTCAAAATAACAAAGATCACGTAGAAATGGACGCTAGTGTATAAAACATAAATTAATCTTGTTTGTTCTCTTAAAAAAAAAGACGCTATTATAAAAAAGATTTATAAAATCAAGACCATTTGAACTCTTAGAAAGAATATTTAAACAATTTTGGAAGAATTTTTAGATCACTAGAAGAGAGGTACGAAGAGTAAGAATTTTAGAAAGTGTATTTCTTACTCTACTTTGGTGCAAATTTTAATTACAATGGAGGATGACCCTATTTATAGGACAAAGGTGGAGTAAAACTTTGATGAATCTCTATGATCCATGCATGAAAATAAGGAGGTGAAGAAGGTGAATAATTAACCTTGTACATTTTACCTCCAATCTACAATATACAATTGTTCATCTACATGATATGTGTGATACAAGTAATAGATAACTTCTTAAGATCACTTGACTTGTTGGAGTGGTAATATGTTGGAGACTTGGAGTTCATAACACAACCATTGATCCCGTTGTACGCCTTGATATTGTCTCATTAAACCCATGTCGAGTAAAACCAGTGGGATAAAAACATGAATGAAGGGAAAAAAGAGTGCAACGCGTATGATGCTCCCCCTGACTTCAACGTATGTCTCGAAGTCTGCACATTCCAATTCTAGATACTAGCTGATTCTCCAAATTTCTTGGGGATTAAAGACGTTGTGAACAAGTCAGCCCAGTTGTCATTTGACCGAATTTGTTGGATGCCCACTTCACCGACTTCTTCCAATTCACGAGCGGAGAAGAATTTTGGAGATATGTGCTTTGTGCGGTCTCCTTTGATGTAACCCTTCTTCATTTGAGCAACAAATACTGAGTTATCCTCATAATATTGTTGGATCATTTGTGATGGGCCTCATTCCACTTTCTTTCTAGATGAAATGAATCATTACTCGAAGGGACACACATTCTCTTCCTGCCTCATATAAAGCAATCAATTTCGCTTGATTTGATGATGTGGCAGTCACAGTCTGCTTTGTTGATCTCCAAGAGATGGCAGTGCCTCCATATGTGAACATGTAACCATTTTGTGATTTGGCTTTGTATGGGTCAGAAAAGTACCTTGCATCAGCATATCCAATTAAGGTCGTATCTCTTTGGTTACGGTAATACAACTCAAGATCATGTGTGGCTCGGAGATAGCAGAATATATGTTTGATACCGTTCTAGTGCCTCCTTGTGGGTGTAGTGCTATACTTGGACAACAAATTTACTACAAAAGCAATATCTGACCTTGTATTGTTAATTAAGTACATTAAAGTACCAATTGCACTTAAATATGACACCTTAGGACCAAAAAACTCTTCATCTTCTTCTCGGAGACGAAATTGATCCTTTTCTACATTGAGGGATCGAACTTCCATCGGAGAGCTCAAAGGATGTGCTTTGTCCATGTAAAATCTTTTAAGAACTTTCTTAGTGTAATTAGACTGATGGATAAAATTTTCATCCCTTAAGTTCTCAATTTATAAGCCAAGATAGAGCTTTGTTTGTCTGAGATCATTCATCTTGAATTCTTTCATCAAATACTTCGCAGTATCTTGAAGTTCATTTGAAGTTTTGACGATGTTTAAATCGTCAACATAAACTGCGATAATAGTGAATTCCTTTTCAGATCACTTGATGAAAACACATGGACAAACGGTGTCGTTCTTGTATCCCTCTTTCATAAGGTAATAACTGAGGCGGTTGTACCACATTCGTCCAAAGGTCATTGAACCTTAAGTTATAATAGTAAAGAAATGTAAAAACTTTTCTCGTGGATATAAACATCCAACTTATAATAGTAAAGAACAAAGTGATATAAACTACTTCAACCTATCTACTCATTTAATTTGAGAATTGTATTTATGAAAATTTGGAGTGTAAATATAACATCAAATTTGATGTTCAACTAAGATGAGAAGATTATATATTTCATATTCTAAAAGGCTGTTGATTTATACACACGAGAAAATTGGTAATTGCACACAGATATCCGCGCAACGCCATTTCGCGCGAAATGGCGTTGCGCGGAAGGGGGCAATTCCGGAATATTAAAAAAAGGGTTTCGGGAGCGTGGCGGAAGGTGACCCGCGCAACGAGGTTGCGCGCGAAACGGTGTTGCGCGCGCAACACCGTTTCGTGCATGCGCGCAACAGCGTTGCGCGCAATCCAACGGTAAAAAAAGTGCCGTTGGACTGGCGTGAGGCCTCGTTGCACGGATCTCAACGGTAAAAAAAACGGTCGAATTGTCCCCTATAAATACCCATTTCGATTCCACATTATAGTTGGGGTATACCTTCATTCCACATCATTGCTTAAAAATGTCGTCAGGAGAAGAAGATACGTCATCGAGCGATTATCATCCCGAGGAGGAAGATTCATCGTCAATCGATAGTTTCATAGCTGAGGATGAGGAAGGTGTACCGGGAGAAGACTACGAAACCGACTCCGATGCATCAAGCGAGCCAGAACAGGTATTTTTCAAAGAACCCATAATATTATGTCATTTACGAACGTAGTATATTGAAAGTTAGGATAGTGTAATTTATAATATTTTGTTTTTACATTTTGAAATCATAGGTTGTCGGAATAGATTTTTCTATTGCTTTCCACTATGATAGGTGTAGAGTGATCGAAGAGAAATGCTTGATTGGGCTAGACAAATTGCAATTTCGAAGAATTTTGTACTAGTCATAAAAACCTCAAATCCAAATAGGGTCATACTCACTTGTGACCTAGCCGGTAGATATAGATGTGGCAAGAGGGTGTTGCCCGGACTAGAAAATAGGAGCATTTATAAGCCACTTACCGATACTGCGACTAGGAAGTGTGGATGTCCGTTTGAATTGAATGTGGTCCGTCTCAAGGGAAAAAATGGATGGGTCTTAACGGTAAAGTGCGGACAACACAATCATCGCCTCCCCACTAGTTTGTTAGCTCATCCATATGCGGGCCGATTGACAGCTGAGCAGAAGGAGTTTGTGAAAGGGAAGTTCCTATATCTAGCCACCCCGAAGATGATACTTGAAGAGTTGAGGTCAAGGTACCCGGGAAATGTGACCTCAATTAGACAAATCTACAATATGAGGGATAAGTTACTTCTTGAGGATTGCGGAGAATTGACGGTGACACAATGGTCTTTGAAGTTCTTGAAAGACCGAGGATACATTGTCCATCCAAGATGAGTAAGGGGTTCTAATGTTATGAATGCCTTGTTTTTTGTGCACCCCACTAGTCTGCGCATGCTGAAGATGTTTCCCTATGTCGTCATTATGGACTCCACATACAAGACCAATAGGTATGTTATTTTAATATGTAATCGACTTGATTAGTATGTTTCCAGTATAAGTGTTTAAAACAACTTGTTGTGCTAGGTACGACATGCCTTTATTGGAGATGGTTGGCTTCACTTGCACCGGAAATACATTCAACATCGGGTTTGCATTTATTTCAAACGAAGATGTCGCTAGTTATAGGTGGGTGTTAACTCAATTGAAAGGCGTGTACGACGAGCTTGGAGTCCAGGTCAATGCAATCATGACAGATCGCGAGCAGGCTCTAATCAAGGCGATAAGTCAAGTTTTCGGGGACGGAGTCCAACATTTGTTGTGTTGGGTGCACATCAGACACAAAATTATTGCGTACGGCCTAAAGGTGTTTGCGAACGCTGAAAAACCACATGAGTTGTCACGCGTGTTTGCAAACGCTTGTTGGGCGCTCTTTTCGTCCACCACAGAGGCGACATTTGAAGAAAGGTATGTAGAATTGAAGAGAAGATGGCGACCGACGCTTATTGCATACGTGGAGAAGGTGTGGCTTAATCCATTCAAGAAGAACATAGTTCGTTCTTGGACGGATCATACACTCCACTTTCAGACGAGAACCACCAATAGGTAATTTCATTTTTAGCATTTGAATTCAGTTTGAATATTAGAAAGTGTATTCGTTCAATACTTAAACTTTGACATGTGTTTTTCAGGGTCGAAGGGATGCACACTGTGCTGAAAAAGATATTGGATTCATCTCGAGGAGGCTTCAACACCGTGATACTAAGGATTCACATCCAGATGCAATCTCAAACCAACACTTTGAGGACAGCCATTGAGAGAACCAGAATACACAAACCAACAAAATACAAACTACTGGCGAAAAATTTCAAAGTGCTGTTTCGTCCTATACGCGAACACGTTTCAAGGCAATGCCTAGGTAAGTTGTTAGACATGTATTATGATATAGCAATTGAGTTGACGCAGGGTACACTCGATATGGAGTGCCACGACTACTTTTGGAGGGAATGTCACGGTCTTCCATGCAAGCATCGAGTTGCACACGCTATCATAACTAAAGTACCCATCGATCTGGAGGAGATACATCCTTTTTGGAAACAGATCGAATGGGATGACCTTAGCGATGACAACGATCTTGCCCTTGCATGCGTACCCTTGACCATTCAAGACCCCACGTGGGACGAAATGGTGGCAAAAAGAAATAGCGGTCAGATGCGTAGAGACCAGTATTTGCAGATCACATCAGCGTTCAAAGATTCAGAGCATCCTGAAGACACAAACCTTATTGAGCCCATACCTTACGAGACGCCAGATGGAGCCAACAAGTATTCAACCACCCGGGAGAAAACACACCTTGAGCACGTAATGGAAGAGTACGAGAGGGAGCAACAAAGACGGAAAGACAACGACAGTCGGAGCAAAGCAAATACATCGGCGCCATCCCGACCACGCGGACGATCTAAAGGATCTAGGAATAAGAAACGGACCGGAGCTGGAGTTGATACGCCTCCGGTTGCGACCGCGCCTCCTAGCACCGCTACCCTCGCCGCTGGAAGCCACCGTGGCCCCCCTACGAGCGTCAAATGGCGCGGGGTTAACTTTGGCATCGGTAATGTGGATAGTTTTGTCTTTCCGTTCATTGATGATGCTAGAGACGTGATGGGAGACGGTCATTGTGGTTTTTCGGTCACTTGCTTGCCTATTGGGGAGGCAAGAGGATGAGTATTATAGTATTCGATGGGAGCTTCAGGCAGAATTGATGCGGAACAGAGATATGTATGAAGTCTTGTTCACTAGGGGCCTTACACCATTTGCTGAGTTCTTGAAGCATACCGGCCATGTGGAGTCTCCTTGCTCAAACGAATACTGGCTAGATATGCCGCTACACGGCCTTGTGTTTTCTACCTTTTATCAAGTGCCACTTGTGATGTTATCGAGGGATCGAGGCTCCCACACGTGTTTACCGTTGCGGATTTTTGGTAACAATCAAGGACATGGGATACCGCCACCAGTCGTTGCTATCGCCCACGTTGGTCAACGGGACCACTTCATACCGGTGAGACATTTGTAATCACTTTTTTTACGTTTTTTGTTTTTGTACATTTTCCTTTCGTGCATGTGACATAACATTTCTTTTCAGGTATGGCTTACGGGGAACGCGCCTATCCCCCCACCTCCTCATGCATGGCGTCAATTTCATGACCCCAGCGCCGACTACTGGCTCGAGGCTCTTACCCCGAGGATTGACCATTGGAAGGCTTGCCGAAGGGACATCGGTCGGGATCCGGAGACATTTGCTTAGGACAGTGTTGTTGCAAGATGGATTGTTATGGGATATGTACTTTATTAAGAAGAACATGTTTTCATATTTCATGTATTGTGTGCCCCGTTTAGGGGATTTATGAACTATTTCATGTATTGTGTGCCTCGTTTAGGGGATTTATGAACTTTCATATTTCATGTATTTCGATGGATTGTTATGGGATATGTATTATATTAAGAAGAACGAATCTTGTTGAAGTGGGATGAATTTCAAACTCATGCATGTCAGACTAGTTTGCGAATCTTGTTGTTGGGTCTGAAAAGGCAGAAACAACAATGGCTCAAAGTGGAGACTGAAATGTTGAATTTGTATTTTGACAACTATGATGGTTCACCACGGGTAACATAATATCTGTATTTTCCACCACGGGTAACAGAAGGCGCGCAATGGGCCCTCGTGTCTGCGCGAAATGGGCCTTAGAGCAGGGCTCGAAGGCCCATTTCGCGCAGACACGAGGGCCCATTGCGCGCCTTCTGTTACCCCTTTCACCCAACTGGGTAATTCCATTTTTACCAGTTCCGCGCATGCTTCTGAAAACAGTATACCAGCAGCTTTTCTGGTGACAAGATTTATGCATGCACATCTCTGGGTGCGAGCAAATTCCAAGTATAAAATGAGACCTAAACCTTCTCCATTGTTGCTCCACTCTCTATCAACCCTAAACTCTATACCGAAACCAGAATTTCATTATCGGTGCACCAATGGCTAAAAGGAAAGCGTGTTCATCGCGAACCTACCCCTTTGCTCCACCCATCATAAACTTCTCCATCGTCCACGTCCGTGGGGTGAGGGAGACAAAGACGGAATGATCTGTGATACAAGGCGCATCAATAAAAAACATCATCATGAACTGGAGCGAAGCTGGCTATGGAGCACCACCAGGATAGTGTCGCTTCTTCTTGAACGACAATGATATAACACATCGTATCTACGCCAAAGAAACCACGCTGCAACTTCGCCTGACTGAAGGTGACGAGATTCGGGCGATTGATGATATTTCGCCGGAGAATGAATGATGAAGTTTACTGTTATAAGTCACTTATTATGGATCCAAGTGTTTTTTCAGTAAGTTGTTGTTTATGGTGTAGGGTGTATGTTGTTTATGGTTTTTTCAAGTGCCACTTGTTTAGTGGTTTAAGTCATAATTGTTGTTTACGGTTTTTTTGGTAAGTTGGTTGTAAGCGCCGTCGAAATGTGGATCCAAGTGTTATATGTAATTCCATCGCTCATTTTCAACTCCATTTTGTACAAATTTCAAACACTAAACCCTAAACCCTAAACCCTAAACCCTAATTCCATCGCTCGTTATTCACATCTTGTAACAAGGTCAAATTAAGGTGAAATGTGAAATGAAACCAAGAGTACTAATGCGACCCTAAACCCATAATACAAAAAAATAGATACATCCGAAATCAAGAGTAATAATGTGAAATGAAACCAACAATCCAAAACCACAAAAAATAGATACATCAAGTACTAATGTATGTGTAACATGAAAGCATCTAAGTCTGGCGCTCATGCGAGGTGCCGCTGCCACTGCCGCGCTCGTGCACTGAATCCGGAAAGTGCCGGGTGGGCATCGGTGGGGGAGGCAGTGCGTCGGAATCTAGGATGCTGAGCACGTGCCTGAGATGATGCGTCATCGGATGCTCAGGCGGCATCTGTAGTAGCTGGCTCCGGATATATCCCGCTGCGTGTTGTACCCTCTGCGCAAATAAAATCAAATCATATTAGTATGTACACTCAAAAATCAAATTAAACATACAACTAAAAAAATATGTTCTTACCATCCTGTCAAAAACTGCCGGTATCGGGTGAGGCACAGGAGGACGGGGGTCATCCTGGTGCGGCGAAGTCGGGTCGACGTACACGTGAGATCGGACCCTAAACCATGCCAAGTAGCCCTCCTCCACCTGCCATGCGTACTCGGCACGGTGCACATCCAACTCGATCAGGTGCTCCATACGTTGTGCCCAGTGAAGGTCCGCCGGATCATATGAAACAATGTATGGGCGGTTCTGAATCGCCTCATGCCAGACCACATGCCTAGGCTGCAATGGTGGAGGAGGGATGGTCTGGATGCGACTAAACTGCCGCAACGCCCTCTCTGGATGGTACAACTCATGTATGACCCCAATTACCAGGACGCCCCGATGGCGAGACACCCAATACGCGCCATCAAAATCTAGCTCGTTGCCCCACGGCATCCAATGAATCTGCAAATCGGAATACAAATCATCATTCGTCGCACTCACACTATACAATGTACGTCAGGTTGATTTCGAAGTCTAACCTCCTCTGCACGGATCGTGTCTAGAAGCCGCCGCATCGCTTCCAGCCTACTCACGTCTCGGCTGGGGGCCCGCTCACCAGGCTGTCGTGCGGCTGCACGAGGGTCAGCTAGCACCTCCATAGGCAACTTGATCCGGCCCTTGGCGTGCTCGAAATAACTCATGATCCATGTCTGAAACAATACTCATAAGATATTGAATCCAACCAAATTCAAAGAATGAAATATTTAGGACGAAGCACGTACCCTCAAAACAAGAGCGCAACCCGAGCATCCCCTAGTCTCAGCGCGACGTCATGCCCAGCTCACGACATAGTAAAGCCAATAAACCAGCCCCCCAAGAATATCGACCAGTCCTCTCGTGGTCGAATAGGAACCCCAATATCCACGTCTTGATCTTGTTCCCGGACTTGTCGACGAATAACGTCATCCCGATAAAGTACCATAGAAACACAGTGGCAATGGTCTCTGGGGATGCGGGTCGCCTCCCCCTAAACATGTCCAACAGAATAGCTGTGATGGCCTGGTTCGAGGCCCGTGTCCTCCACGCGTGTGCTGTCTGTGGATCGAGGCCGAGCAAATCCCCTAAACGAGCCTCGAGCTGCAACACATCCATTTGGGGTACCAGAGCCTCTCCATCTATATGCAGCCCGAAAATGCGGTGTATGTCATGGAGGGTCATGGTCATCTCGCCCCACGGGAAGTGGAAGGAGTTGGTCTCTAGATACCAACGCTCCCGAAATGCAGAGATGAGAATGTGGTCCGTCGCGCCAAACTCCAAGCCGATCAGCTCGGTGAGACCGCTCCGTTGGGCGATGCCCCACCAAGACTCGGGTCCTCCATGCATAAACCGTCGAAACGAGTGTAAAGGATCCAAGTTCCTAGACCACACTCTAATGACCACATTGTACTAAATAGAGGAAAATAAACGTGAGTTAGACAAACTAAGCATTACTTTTGAAAAAAATTACATACTCGTAGTTTGGAAAAGTTTACGTACGGTACGGTCGATCCAAATCCTGCCGGCCACGTGTGTGGAATACGTCGTCAACAAGCTACCGTCAATAGGACCTCCCGGTTCGCCCTCTGCAGCGGGAGGGTCCTCAGGAGCGGCCCCTGCTGCTGGTGCAAGGGGGCCGGGGGTCCCTCCCCAGCGGGGGGAGGGGCAGGCACAGTTGCAACGGGAGGAGGGATGGGTGCTGCTGGAACGGGAGGAGATATGTGGGGTGCTGGAACGGGAGGAGGGATGGGTGCTGCTGGAACGGGAGGAGGGGATGCGGATGTAAGCGGAGGAGCTGAGGGTCCCGCCACGGGTGTAGTAGGATCGGTCGAAGAAGTAGGTGGAGGACTGGAAAAGACCGGTGGCGGTGGCGGGACATGGGTCGTGGTGGGAGGTGAAATAGAGATGGTGGCCTCGGATATGTGGTAATCGTCAACCGACAAATCCTCCGCTGTACCCACGGGAGCATCAAACTGTACGTCCTGCTCCGTGAAGGGCAGGTCGTCCCCTGCAACGTCATCTGGCAAGTCGTCCTGCAGGAGCTCCTCTGTAAAATCAACCTCCACCTCGACGGAGGGGTCTACATCTATCTCCGGTGCATGCGTCAACTTCGGATCACTAGCTATCCGCTGCTGCTCGGTAGGCGGCACTCTGGCAAGTAACGCATGTGCAATCTCGGCGCACGTGAGCTTGGGCGCCTCCTTTTTCCTCCTCTTATCGAGGAGGATGGCGCTCAAGCTAGTGTGTACGTCCTTTAGGCGACAAGTTCAAATTAAATTAGTAAGTTTTCTATTAATTTTTTTTCTTTTATTTAGAAATTCACCCTATGAATATGCATTCAACTAATGAATTCGTCGTTTCTGTCGGAATTCAAATTCCGAACCAAAAACTCATTTATCATTACTAATTTTATTTCAGTTTTCATTACGTTTGTAATGAAAAATGAATAAAACAATAATTCAAACTCTAATTATAACTGTAATTATTTTTTTTAAAGCAAGAATTCAACCTACGACTATGAATTCATATTAAGTACAAGTTCATAACTAATAATTCAAAATCTAAATATAACTCTAAATTAAGACAAATAAATTAAATAAAACAACTAACAACAACAACAAAAACTAAATATAAATAGGAATTTTATTGTAAACAAATTATGACATTAAATATCTTACTAAATAAGCGAAATTTATTTACTCAATTATTTACGATTTTCTAACCTTCACAACAAATCTAAACCTTAACAAAAATAAGTTACAATTTAGTAAGAGTTTTTAAGATAACTTATAGTAATGTTCACTTAATTTAATTTAAATATTTCTCTATCTTAACTCTTAATCTTAACAATTTAGCTACAAATTTTAATAGTCATTTTTCAAGATAATTCTAGATAATCATGACCGAATTTTTTAAAGGATTTTCTAACGTAGTCTTAACTCTAACCTATTCCAAGTTGAAAATTTAGGGTCAAAGTTAGATTATCTTCTTATTTATCTTGAAAAAAATACTTATCTACTTAATTTAATTATTTATCAATTCTTTTAGTGTCATACTTATCTACTTATATTAATTACAAGTTCATAACTAATAAGTCAATATCTAAATATAACTCTAAATTAATACAAATAAATTAAATTAAACAACTAATAACAATAACAATAACAAAAACTAAATATAACTAGGAATTTGAATAGTAAACAAATATCTTACTAAATAAGCCAAATTGATTTAACAAATTGATTTAGTCAATTATATGAACGAAAATTAATACGTAAAATTTGCTTAATAATTCATTACGAACTTTTACAAAAATATAAAATTTCGTAATGAATTTAAAACGTACCTCAGTCGTAAACGTCGCTCGGGTGCGGATCCGGCTACGAACAAAATGGGCTTCGGATGCCGTCGGAGCATCGGATGTCGCCGGAGCGTCGGTTGTGGGGCCATGTGGTGGTTGTGCGGCCGGATCGGAGCCGGTGGTGGGCTTGGGTGGTCGTTGGGCGGCCGGATCGGGGCTGGTGGCGAGGCTGGGTGGTGGTTGGGAGGCCGGATCGGGCCTGGTGGCGGGGCTGGGAGGTGGTTGGGAGGGCGTAGCCGAGCTGGTGGTGGGGATGGGTGGTGGTTGGGAGGCCGGATCGGGGTGTGGAGAGGTCGACGGTCCAAGAGCGGGGTCGGTATCGACGGCCGGTGGTGCGGATTTCGTCGTTTGAGACGCCGATGGTAGGGATTTCGGGTGGTGCGACATTTTTTTTGCTCGCAATGGAGTTTCGCGGATGGAGAGGATGGAGGTAGGGGACGACTGGTGCGGTGGCGCTTCGCGTAACGATTTACCCTAATACTTGCGCGCAATGGAGTTTCGAGCAAGCCCATTAAGCCGCGCGAGCCCGTTTCGAGCGGCCTCGCAGGCCCGTTTCGCGCGTCCCTCCCGACATTTCCGTTCCCTTTTCATTTTCCACTTTTGCCCCTCCGCGCAATATCGTTTCGCGCGAGCCCGCGTTGAGAGCATATTTCTGTGCGCTTTTAAAAAAAAAGTGTATGTATGTACCCCGCGATTCTAAAATCATAAAACTTATTCTAAAAAAGAGATATTTAATTTTCCCGACACATGAAGATGATGCAAGCACCTTAAGTTAGAATTGGGCTAAAGAGCCATTGGTATTGGAAGAAAAAAATGAATATATTTTCAAAGGTCATTGAACCAATTAAAAGAGATAAAAATTCTAACATATTTTTAGGTTCATCATATCAGATATTAAATATAGATTTTAAGATGGAAATAAGCTATTTACAATACTTTCAAGCCCGATAAATAACATATCTTACTTAGATGCATGTTTTTTTGCTAACCCCAATAAACAAAGGATCGAGTATTATCTTTTTTGGATTAGAGAGCTCTAGCCAATCGAACCGGATAAAAAACCTAAAAAAGGATTGAAAATTATTTTTAAAGAAAACGATATATCAACATTATACGCATTACTAAAGAACTTGTAGTATTATACCAACACACAATGCATATTCATATTTTAATATAGTATTATACCAACACACAATGCATATTCATATTTGAATATTAAAAGAACAATAATGAAAAAAATCATTTCGTACAACGGTTAAAAACTCTATATTAAATATATAACAATAAAATTGATGTAATCTCATTGCCTCTAGTTAGGGCCCACAAAAATTCATAACCTAATATAAGTTATTCAAAGACCTTTTAAATTATTAAAAATATTAAACATTAATTATGGGTAGACCTCTTATGGATATGATTATATGATTTGGGATATCTTCTTAAGAGGATAAGATTGTTACTTGATGGCTTAATTATTTGATTAGAAAGCTAAGTTTTGACATATTTAATGTTCCAAGGGTTTCACAAATCCACCTTTGATGTAATTCGAGCCACTATATTAGATTATTGGGTAATTTTAGTATCTTACAAAAATGCATGTAGTGTAATTGTTTTGTCTAATGGGTTAATCATGAGGTAATGACTTTGTAATGTACAATCTTGTAATTTATATGTCTATTTATTTAATTGTAATAAGTGGTCCGGTTCATGAGAGAACACTCCTTCAAAGGAGAATTGAGAATGTCTCTAAGTGTCCGATTTCAAATATTCAATGACTGGGATTGCGCGTTAGTTAAATTAAAAATCAGAAAAAAAAATCATCTATGCATAAATTTATAAGTGTCTATGCATAAATTTTATAATTGACTATGTATAATTTTCTTATTATTTGTGCATAATTTTAGCATTAATTGTACATTGTTTTGTAACTGAGTGTGCATGGTTTTTTCACTGAGTGTACATGCTCTATTTTAGAGAAGTGTGTTGTGTGTATGGCTTTATAATGATTATGCATAGTCTTACAATTGAGTGTGTATAATCTTGTTATTAAGTGTGTGTGTGTGTGAGAGAGAGAGAGAGATCCTATAATTGAGTGTGCATTACCTATAACTAATTGTGAATGATGATATAAAGTCATGTACACTCAATTATAAAAGGTCGTGCAATCTTAGTTACAAAAATTATGCACATTCACTTCTATAATCATGCATACTCAGTTATATCATCAAGCACACTCATCTAAAATAAAGCACATACATTCAATTAAAAAATAATACACATTCAGTTACCAAATTATACACACTCAATTATATAATCATCAAACTAAAATAGAGCATTAAGAGAAGCAATGCACATTGAGAGAAAAAGTTGTGCATACTCATCGTTGTTTTTTATCTTATTATTAACATGCAGACTCATCCAAGAAACAATGCACATTCAAAGAAAAACTTGTGCATCGGTTAATAATAAGATAAAACACAGTCAATGACAAAATAAAGCACACCTTTTATCTTATTTTGTTTAGCACTATATGAAAATGACAATTTCATACAAATCGATTATGCGTTTTTATTTTTCGATCTCGCTTTCTACCTCCCTTCTAACTTTTGCTCTCTTCTTTTTCCTGTCCCTTTCCTTTTTGCTTTGGGCTCTTCTTAAATACCCTCCCGACTTCGAGTCGGGGTAAGGGTGCGTACATCTCGACTCCTCCCAGATCCCATTCATACCCGGTTCTACCTGGATAGATGTTGTTATCGTTGTTGTAGTATTTTTTAAACGCGACCCTTTATATATTTATATCCGCTTTTAATAGTTTCTTCATGCGCTTAATAATATATAAAATAAAATGTTCATGTGATGTGTTAATGTAGGATATACATGGCAACAAAGATCTTCAATACAACCAGGGCCGACCCAACAGCAAGGGCAGCCTGGGCGACGGCCCAATGCCCAAGCTGAATTGGGGGCTCAATTAAATTTATGTATATTTAATAATATTATTAATTATTAATAAAAGAGATAATATTAAATCAAATTCTAAAAGAGAGATTTATTGGATTAGAAAAAAGGCCCAATAACATTTAACATAAGGCCCATAGATCTTGTCCATTAAGGGAGGTTGATTAATTAATGGTCAAAAAGATTAGAAAAATCAAAATTAATTATTTCAATTGTACTGTATGTGAATTAACATGAATAAGAATCTACTATATATATAAAAGCAATAAGGTTTGGAGCCTTCTCATTACGCCACCTAGGATTTCGCCACATGTCGATTCTATATCAAGCCATCTCAGATTTTTACACGTGTCATTTTCTTATAATTTAAACGTCTTTATAAATATTTCATGTCATAGTCCACATGTCAAATATTTTCCATGTCACTCATATGTTATGTACACATCATATTGCCACATAATCTACAAATCTCAATCAATTTTTTAATTTTTTATATTGGATTACAATAATGTTTTTTTGAAAATTTAGTTACATATTTCGAGAAATTTACATGTAAAAATATTTTTTACCATATCTTTATGATCCTAACAACTCTCTAATATAATCTACCAAAAAAACTCACATATATATATATATACCGAGATTGTATCCTTTAATATTTTTAAACTACAAAATTAATAATAGATTGTTAATGATCCATA
The DNA here is from genome assembly GCA_964016875.1 of Fallopia convolvulus. Lineage (NCBI taxonomy): Eukaryota > Viridiplantae > Streptophyta > Magnoliopsida > Caryophyllales > Polygonaceae > Fallopia > Fallopia convolvulus. The sequence goes on from OZ024733.1 coordinate 34,316,154, forward strand.
TATATGATATGATCATATATGTACGTACATAACGAATATATTGAACAACAAAATTAATAGATCCATATGACCATATGTGCATAACGAATAAATTGAACAAAAAATTTAACGATTAACATATTTTCTAAAAAATAGAATTAGAATAGATATGTCTAGAGATAATCTTAACATATTTTGGACAACCTTATCATTGTTTTGACTTTTCCAATATGAGTTACGGTATTAAAAAAAATGAATCATAATAAATATATAGAAAAAATGAGTTACGGTTTTACAATCTTTGTACAAATCAAGTCAATTTTTTTTGTTAATCTATTTTTTTCCCATTATGATATTTAGATAGGATCGAATCTTTTTGTTGCCAAATCTTTAAATTTCAATTATGATATGTCTTTGAATTTTCAATTTTGATTTTTTTGATAATTTACATACAAATCTAGCCAATTACAATTGTAATTTTCAATTATAATTTACCGGTAATGTTTTTTTTATAATACATGTCAAGTCAATTTTATTTTCTAATTCATATTAAATGTCCCATTATTTTCATTTTTTCTATCAAAATCTTTAATTTAGAATTATGCTTTTTTAAAAATTTATATAAATCACCAATTCAATTATTTATATTATATTTTTATTTATTAATATCTTTTTTATAGTATGTCTAAAAAATATCGAGTTATAGTCGTGCAGGGCACGACGGGGACAACTAGTACAGACAAAGTGAAGAGCTAAACGGGCTGATGGGGCATCATTTCAATTGTGCATACAATATATAGGGAATTGTTTAGATTAATTTTTTTAAGTTTAGATTTTTAATTTGCCTTATCTATATACAATTATTGTAATAATCGTATACCTGAAGAAGGTTTCAATTTAGACTTAAAATATTATAAGAAGAAAATTAGCTTGATATTTGAAATTCAACAGCTGATAAAAAAAAATTAACCCCTATTGTGGATTAAAATTTTCTATAAATATTGAAAGTTCTTAAGTCTTTAATATGTTAGGGCCCTATAATTTATTTTCGCCCCTGGTCTCTAAAATGTTAGGACCGGGCCTGAATACAACTCATTATAGGTCCAGTCATACTTGAAATTTGGAGGATGAGTTAAATTTCAAGTCCATAATCGTATAAAATTAAATAAGGTTCCCTCCTTAGGAAGTTTAATTTTATGCAATTTGAACTTGAAATTAGAAGTTGTCAAAAAACAGTGTTACAATTGGCAATCCAAACTGTACATTGCTATTTACAATCATGGTTCTTGATTGTACAGCCAGGCCACAAGCAACAAATTATGATCCTTTTGAGACAATCCTCATTCCTTCCCTTCACAAGATCCAAAAGAAAAGGTCCATTGCCGATTTGATCAGCAACCCCGTGCTCTTGATCAATCGTTCTTTCCAATCCAACTCAATGGCAAACCGTGTGGATCAAGTGCAGCTAGAAAATCATATTGCCATTAATTCATTTCTTGGATAACTTGATTTTGCAGACCGGATAGTTCATCTGAAATATGGCCTTGATCCTTGCCTTTAAATGGTGGATGCCTAACTTTGACAGAGATTTGCAGTGCAGTGATCTTGTTTTGGTTTTATTGATTTGAATTGCAAACTTAACCATGAAAACTAGTTGCACAAGAATGTCTAGAACTCAAATATATACAACTTAATAATTACCAAGTTCTATATTTTAAACTTGTAAATTTGGGTTCAGGTCATTTTTTGGATGGAATAATTTCAGTTTATAACTGAGGAAAAGGAAGTCAAACCAGAAAGATGTTAAGCAACCTCCACAGCTTATATAACTTCCATATTCAAACTCTGCATTCCCTTCCTATCCAATTCAATATTTCCAATTTTGCATCATATCCACAAACTCCTTGTAATCTATGCGTCCGTCCTGAAAAAAAAACCAAATGAATTTTCTTATAATCAAAACTCCTTTTAATTAACAATTTGTAACAATATGAAGATTATTTTAAAAAAAATGCTTACATTATCCTGGTCTACTTCCTTGATTATGTCTTCCAAGTGAATTTCGTCAATCCCAAACTGGTGACAAGCTTGCTGAAGCTCATCCCTTGTAATGTAACCACTTCCATCCTTGTCAAAGAAGGAGAAAGCCGCCAACAAATGATCTTCTTTATCGAGTTTGTTCAAATGCAACATGGCTGCTATGAACTCTCCATAGTCAATTGTGCCACTGTTATTAACATCAGCCTGTGGTTTTTCCATTCAACTTTTCAATCAGTTAAAGTTGTTCTTCCAAACATAATGATAAAAATTACTTGCATACTTACTGCTTGCATTAGAACTTGGATCTCAGATTCTTCAAGGTCACCACCGAATTTTGTTAGCCCTTCTTTGAGCTCTTCAAACGTAATGTGGCCACTGTTATCGGTGTCTATCATCTTGAACATCTTCTTAAGTCCTGCAATTTCTTCCTCTGAGTGCCTTTCCGCAATTACCTGGAAAAAAAAGGAGATTAATAATGGCCATGGATTCGTCGTTTTGGTTGTGATTCATGAAGCATCAGTATCACTTACTCTTAGGGCCATTTTCTTAAGCTTGTTCATGGAGGAAAACTGCTTCAACCGAGATAGGATTGCAGAATCAAGAGGCTTATCAGGAGCCAACCCATCAGCCATAATCCATGGATGGCCTGAAAAACAGAAAACATGGATATAGTTTACCAGGAATCCTCACAATCTGCTATTCATTTCGTGCATCAATTCTCAATTCATAAAACTAGATAACAATTGATAAAATTAATATTTGGAAACTCACATAGAACCTCATGAGCAGTCAAGCGTTTCTTAGGGTCTCTAACAAGCATTTTTTGTATTAACTCCTTTGCTTCTTCTGAAATACTTGGCCATGGATCTTCTGTGAAGTCAAGTTCACCATGTAGGACTTCTTCAAATATTTCTAGTTCGGCTTCTATATATATATATCCAAGTATGGAAGTAAAACAACAACAATAAATATGGATATTATACAATATGAAACATTCAAACACCATTGAAAGTGTAGGTTCAATTTAATTTGAATTTCTTACCACCCCAAAATGGCGGTACACCACTTAGGAGGATGTAGAAGATTACCCCTGCACTCCAGACGTCTGCTTCTGGACCGTAACATTTTCGTAAGACCTCAGGTGGCACGTAATATGGACTCCCAACCACATCCGTAAAAACATCTCCTGTAGACAACCCGAGTTAGTCCTACTCCTACATGGTGATCGAACTTGACTCACTAGCTAAAAAAAATTTTGAACCACCAAGATAAATCACACCTAACCTGGCCTGAAATACACGGACAGACCAAAATCAATGGTCTTAAGAGGCGAATCTTCGTCCTCATTGACAAAAAGAAAGTTCTCAGGCTTCAAATCGCGGTGCATTACTCCCAAAGAATGGCAAGCTTCAACCACACTTATTATAATCCTAGCTAGCCCAGCTGCTTTCCTCTCACTATAATGCCCTCTCTTCGCAATCCTATCAAAGAGCTCTCCTCCGCCACACACTTCCATCACAACATGAACCGCCATTGCATCCTCAAAGGCTTCCTTGATCTCTATGATATTCGGATGCCCTTTTAAATGATACATTATCTCAATCTCCCTTCTGACATCCTCCACATCTTCCTTATTCACAAGCATCCTTTTAGCAATCGACTTACAAGCGAATTTGTTCCCTGTTGTCTTCTCTATGCATAGAAAAGTGGTCCCAAATTGCCCATGTCCGAGTTTTCTTCCTATAGTGTAATGATCTTTCAAATTGGCTGTCTTTCTTTTGAGCACAGATTCTACCTGGAGTGTACGGCTTGAAACTCTCCTCACATAAGTTCTTGGCTTCTCTTGCATTTGTTGTTGTGGGAATGGTTGCACCGGATCAATAAACTCCAAAGGCTGAATCTTTATCCTACTACTTTGTTGTCTTAATAGCTTGCTCTCTTTCCTTTCTATCTTCATTGGCTCTGGCGGTAAAACCGTAACCGGTTGTTGCACATTGTTGGGGTCTTTTTCTGATGAGTCTGATTGCTTCTCTTGGCCGTTTTCTATAGCCTCATTCTCCTTGTGAGGACTCTTATGGAGCCTAAAGAATCCAATGGATGTTGAAATTGTGTGAAAAATCCCATTGCTTGCAAGCCTTGACATACATTTGTTGCCCATTTTGTAAGTAAACTTGCTGATTTAGGATTTGATGATCAAAAACCCATTTGCCCTCTCCAAAATGGGTCAGGGTTTTTTTTGACAATATCAATCCATTGATCTCATCTCATTATGTAAGCCATGTGCAAATAAGCAACAAGAGACAATGGAGGTGAAAACCTAACCCTCAAAAGGTCTAGTTTCCCAAGGTTCAAGGATACAAGGAATTTTCAATTGACCCAGATAACCCAATCAATCAGTTGCCGATAAAGATAACTAGGGCGAAATTTAGAACACCTGCTGCATTGAGTAGAGCGTTTAATTTTCTCAATTGAAAGATGTTGAGAGGGAAATTCAGAAAAAGAAGCCAAGAATTGATGGAGACGAGGATCAAGGTTAAGAAAAATAGAGGTTTTGAAAAAATCTGTTTCAGATTTCTGGGTTGGATGGCATTGCGTAGAGGATGAAAATGTGCGGAAATAATACTGGTATTTCCGTTAAGAAAGAAAGTTCCATTTCAAAGTGGTAGCTCCGAACCCGATCCATCGGGTATTTCACCATTAATTTAGGATATGTGATTGGACCGGGTTAGAGAAGCCACATTTCGGGAATGGGTTATATTAGATTGGATCAGTGTTCTAAAAAACGATAGGCGGAGAGGGACCGCCAAGTGCATAGATGGCCTAAATGGGCGCCTAGATGGCTAGATGGACTAGACGGTCTGGGAGGCTAGGCGGGCAGCAAGCTAGCACCTTCCAACGCCTAGACGGAGAAAGGTGAGGATTTTTAGAACAGTGGATTGGGTCATCTTATGAAAAACATGACCGAAAAAACAATAATTCAAAAACAAATCAATTACAATTGCAAAAACTTTTTCATGCTTATCAAATTCAGCTAGTTGAACAAAGAAAGCATGCTCAATTCATGTCACTAATCAAAACCAGCATTATTAAAGTTAAACCATTAGGATGCTTCTACTAGTTAAACCTTCTACATTACAGTAGATAGGCATTGCAATTTACTCTTAATCTAACTCAAACAAATACTTATTCTGCAACACCCTACAAACCAAACATTACAAAACATCATCCTAGACAGCAAGATAAAAGAAGAGTAATTAGAAGCAAAGAGGGCACTTGATCAATCCATTTTCATTGCAAGTTGAGCACCTAGAAAATGACCCTTCTCTCCCCTCACCATCAAAAACCTTCCTACTTCCATTACAATTGCAACACAGCACAAACCTCAAATCATTACATCTTCCACACTTGTGATTGCTTGAAACAAGCGGCATTCCTTGCAAGAGATTCTTGAGCTCCCCTCGTTCGTGTAAGCTAACCACCTCATCAGCACCTCCTATGTATCTTTCTTTGATGAAAAGTCTTGGAGGAATCGCTCTTCCGCCTGAGATCTTCCACAACTCCTCTCTCAACTCCAAATCCATTGAAACATCCCTTTCATGGTAGATAATCTGAAAACTGTCCAACAAAAACTTTATGCTTTGGCAGTCTTCGAAAGTCTTCCTTATTCCTCTAAGACTCGTCGTGTAGAGGACAACCGAGTTTCTGCCTCCTGGTAGAGACTTTTGTTCAAAACTTGACAAATTTTGATGATCACCACCAGTCAACTCCTTTATGGGAGGAGAAATTGCCATATTGCATTTTTCATTGTACACTTCTTCATCACATTCTTGAAATAGATCTTCGGTCTCGTCAGGCACGTGGTCAAGCTCTTCTTCCTCCCTTGTTTTACACTCTTCTTCACAGCTTTGGTGGTTTTGAAAGGAGAACTTTTCTGGGGTTTGGATGTGATCATAAGTTGAGTGATGATGGTCTATGGAGGAGTGAAATGGTTGAAGGGACTTGAACCTTTTGAGGATTCTGACTCGAATGGCCTTCATTGATATGCTTAAAATGAGCTAAGTTGGGTTTGTTTGATAGTATAAAAAATGGGAAGGAAATGTGGGTACTTTAGTAAAGGATTGATGGCCAAAATTTGCCAAGAGAATGATTGTTGAGGAAGAAGAGATAGAGAAAGGTAGTGCCATTTGTGGAATTTCCCTTTATATCCTTGTTATCCTTAATGCCATATAATGGTCTAAAAGGCAGGCTTATGTTACCTAGCTTTAAGAAGTTTCTTGATGATTACCCTTGCAAGTGAGAGCAATAGATGATCTTAAAAGCAACTTTCCATTATCGTCGGATTCAAGAAGCCAATCAGTTGGTACCAATGTCATCGAGTACGTGATGTGTCGCGCTCCTACTGGACGACATATCCAACAAATGCAAAATAGTTTAATTAGCAGTTGCTCTCTCAATTCGTTATAGTCTCTATTTTGTTTAATGAAAAACTCACCCAATTTTCAACAAAGTTATTCATGGCACTGAAGTATGCAACGTATTATTGGTAATTTTACTCAATAATGTAGCGAAGAATCTTGACTTTAATGGAGGTAGTGAGTTAGAAGGCGAAGGGTAAATAGAAAAAGATGTCGGGAGACAAAGCAATGGCAAGGATCATGATGCAATAGCATGTGTGCAAAAGCATCTGTCTTCTTCGCTTTTATCATTTTCACCTTTTTCTACGTATTCATCAGAAAACCATCCACATAGTTATATACTTGTCATTGCAAGTTTTAAGCTTTTCGTACACATACTGGCCCGCCAATCATGCCTTTCCCACTCTATTGATTTTTGCAGGATCAGTCTTTTGAGATTTCGTAATCAAACCCACCACATCATGAGTATGAATTTTTCCATTCTCCATTGCCCAACAACATCCAAATCATATACAGGATAAGAGCTCTCTTCATAGCTGGATTTGTATGATTATGGTTATGGTGCCAATTGATCCTGGACCCATTTATCAATCCGGCAAATATCTGTTGTTACATAGACCTTAAGAAGTTGAGTAGGGTATTGGAACCTGATGTACTAATAAAATACTGTCATTTAGGCCAAGTTGAAAATATTAAGAAATCAACATTTGATGCAAATTTCAAGATCATGCAGTTTCAGTAAAAGATTATTTCAGAAGCTAAACCAGCACACTGCTTTTGATTAAAAGTAGCATCAGTGATACATAATGCTAATATGAAGTATGCATGAATGTTAGAATGGTTTACACATCACAGACTTCCACACAGGGCTGATGTTTTAAACATTACACTTTTCAGTTTTCACTATACACAAAGCTTTTTATATGTGGGTAGCTCAGATGGAAGCAACTGATGTTGCAAGTCCGATGCTGAAATCAAACTCAATGCAGGACAGCTGTTTCTTGTTCTCATCCTGGATTGTCATCTTAAGAGAGTACGAACCCTGTAGAACAAAAGCATGATTTAAGAAGTGGGAAGAGAAAAGCACACTCGGAGAGTTATGGTAATAATTTAACAGCACCAAAATGGAATAATTTATCAGTTCAATCATGTGGATGTTAGATATATGAGAAGATATTATCAGCAAAAGACTAAATTATTACATGCAATGGCTAATCATTTTGAAGAGCTCAATCATGCAACTATAAATTTGGCTTCTTCCTAAAATGATGGTGAGGATAACTAAACATGATCCAACCACATGTACAAGAAAATAACAGGATTCCAAGAAGTTCAAAGAATCATAAGGTCTGCCAAAGAATAGGAAGGTCACTTACTGGGGGAGTAAATCCAGGCAAAACCTGAGAGTGAGCAATCACAAAGTCTCCAGTTGCAACAGGGCAAGATGTCTCTGCACAAAGATCATGAGTTTCACTGTGTACATGCCAACCAAAGTATGCAACATTAATTGCCATTTTCCCTCCAGAGATTGCTTTTTCTGCACAAGTAAAATGACACTGAGTGGCCATAATCTGAAATACAGACAGCAGTTTTGTCTGCAAAACTCTCATGAAGCTTAATCACAAAATAACATTGGATATGTTGCTACGTTGTAGTAATGCTTTTTTTTTTTACAAGTCTATATATACATCTGGAAATCAAGCATATGAGTTCAATTTCTCTTAGTTCAGTCATTTCAAATTTCAGTACACACTTGCCCATGAGATTAGGAGATTGTGAGCTGTTACACTTATGATGTTAACATAACTAAATCAGCCAACATCATAGTATGTTATGCATGATGAACTACGGTAACTCAAATCACTAGACATGCTGTCAAGTCTATAGAATGTACCTGTAGATGCCAAAATGCTGAAGGTAGCTGGTTGGCCCCTGGCAACTGGGTTGGGCGATATTTCAACTCCAGAGACCTTAACATCATAATCACCCTTCTTATCTGCAATTATTTCAAATGATGCTGGAGAGATTAGTTTCCCCTTTGAACCCAGAACATAATCTAATACTCCAGGAATTTCTCTGAATTAAAATGAATCAGCTTGTGAAGAACTAGTAAACATCTTTCTAATGCATATATTAACCATTTTTCCATTCTTATTTTTTTGTCTTTGGACAAGTGATTCCTCTTCCTACCAAATATCAAGTGCTAATTTTACGTGTATGTGTCCTCAGTATTTGTAATTAAGCAAGCCCAATTCGAAGAATAAACAAAAATCCATATAAAAAACATTCATAGTTCAGAAAGGGGGAAAAACCCCAATCTGACTACAGTCCAGATAATTCATTTAGCTTCAGCGACGACCTAATAAACTACGAAGTAGATTCAGATCAGGGGCGCAAACACTTGAATTCGGCCCGATGGCATAAAAATTACAGCTATCAAAAACATAAATATATTACAGAATATGTATGGAACTTAGTCACAAAGTATCAGTTAGATCCAAAACGATAAACATAGGTGATAGAAAAAGACAACAATCAGGGAGAGAATGATCACCGCAGTAGCGAACGTCGTCGGCGACGGAAAGATGAGCGAGGAAAGAAAGGGATAATAAGAGAGAGATGACTAGCTTGGAAGAGGAAGCCATTTTAGATTATGGATTGATTGTTGGTTGTTCTGAGAAGGGATTAGGCGGTGTCAAATTGGGGGAAAGACGAGGAGAAGAAAGGAGAATACGACGACTTGCGGGTTGGAAGGTTAGTTGGCTGTTTGACTAAATTTGATGTGACAGCCGAACTGCCTACTTATGGGCTTTTTTCAGGCCCAATATTTTAGCCCAAATCGACACAGGCTTATTTTCTTCCATACTAGGCTCAGATCTAGTCATGCACACGGGTCCAAAGCACTTTGAACCGACAACCTGAACCGAACTGGGTCAAACCAGATCAAATCTTGAACTGGACTGAGCTAGAACCGGTGCTACGCCCTATCAACTCGGTCTATAATTTTCCACTCGGGGTCTGTTCGGCAATTATAAAAGAGTTTATCGAGCTTATTTAGAAAAACAGTCTAGTTTCATGTGTTCGACACAAGTGTGTACTTATAAAAGATTATCGGACTTATATTAAGCTCAAAAAAAAATAAACTGAATTGTTTCTTTTATAATAAAGTACCCAATTTCAGCACAATCAAGTCTCTACCGAATTCCCTATAGCTTATTTGTAAAAATAAGTAATCAATTTTAGCACCTAATTTCAGCATAAGTAAGCATAAGCTTCATCACCATCAACTTTAACATTGATAAGTACTATGTTGCCGAACATGCCCTCAAGCTAGGCACTCACGAGAATGTGGCCAATGACCGAGTTGTGCTCAAATGTGATTGCATGCAAAATCAAGACCAAGCCACATGCCCATGTGAGGCACACACCAAGCTCCACTTGTTTCGGAATTCGAGAAGGGTGTCCCACACTAACCGAAGTTGCATCAAGTGCCTATCCACTCGCGCTTGCAACATCATCAAGCTACTTATTGGTTGAAGTCCACGCATGCAGTGCCTTACGACAAGGTACCAGTACTACCCCTTATAAAGCACACCTAAGTGTTCTAGATTCACAACCAATACAAGCACCTATGTGCTTGCCTGCCTAGTGCCCTTGAAGGCGTCAGACCAACACCTACTTGCAAGTTGCAAGTAACACATGCGCGCCTAGCTAGGACTAGACCAACCCTCTAGACCATCGGGCATCTACCTTCAACCTACCATGAGGATGTCACGTGGCCAACCCTTGCCAACCTGATTGTCTTGTCCTTTTCCTTATAAATAACTTAGTTTGTTCTCATTTTTTTGTTTGTTTATTTCTTATTCATTTAATTGTTGTCTCTATGTACGAGCACTAGAAAGGAGGATTTACTAGTCTTGTACTTTCTTTCATTTCGTTCATCAATATAAATCAAGTAAGCATCATTTGTTGTAGAATACTTTTGACTCTTTCCCCATTTTTGAACTTGATCTTGTGCTCTAGGCAAAACTTAAATTGTGCATCGAAGTCCAAACAATCCATGGAATCGCTAAGATCATTACAATCGACCTGACAACGGCAGATTTAGAGGGGGCATAGGTGGGCAACTGCCCCCCCCCCCCCCCCCGCGTTCGCCAGAATTTTTTTTTAGTATTAGGGTATATGTCCTGAGGGTCAAGCATGACTGAGGGATATGTCGGGCATGATTGAGGGGCAATGAGGCGTGTGAGCGAGGACCGCGAGGTGCTTTACCGTCTGAAAATATCGAGTCGCCATTGATGAAGCTTCAAGCTTCTCAGATCTGGAAATATCGGGCATGTTTTGACCCTTGATAAAGATGACATTAAAACGCGGCGCTTTAATTAATGTATCAGCCCCAATTTTATTTTTTGTTTTAAACCGTTAAATTGAAAGCAGTCAAACGGCGAGTTTCAAGGAATTTTAGAAAAATAAAAAAAATTGAGTTAAAAAAAGAAATGGCCTACTACTCTCGCCTACTCTCTACTGCCAGAAATCAAAAGCCAAAAAAATTGAAACTTCGACAATTCGACTCTACTGGCGCCTCACCCATGCGCCCTCGAAGGCTCGACCTGAACCGGCGCACCACGCCACCACGCCGGAAACCACCGCACCATGCCCGACTGGCTGAGTGGCTGACCGCTGCGCAGCCTGCGTTGACGATTGACGAGCACGAACGAAACCTTAGTTTCTCAAATTTGGGAATTGGGAATTTGGGGCAAAAACCAAATCTCGGTTTCTGGCATAGGGCAATTCTCCGTTGGAGATTTGGACTTTAAAGGTTAGTTTTTATTAATTATTTAATTGTTTAGTAAATTAGTAATTGTTGAGGGCTTTAGGCGTTTCTCAGATTTGGGAATTGGGAATTTGTTGTGGTTTGATGTGGATAAGTAGATTAATTAGAATTTAGAAGTTCTTGTTAAATATTTATTGTTGGTTTGTTTTTGATTTATTCTTATTAAAAATTTGAAATTGATAGGTTAATTTGTTGATTTGTTAGATATTATATGGAGAGATTTTTTTCCGAAAAGGCCAAGAGTTTCAATTGATTCACAAAATGTTGAGCAACCACCGCAAGCTTCTAATGCGAATATCTTAGTTACAAATGTTGAATTGGAAGCTAATTTGAATGATGCTGAAATGATTGAAGTTGAAATTGCTGAGACTGATATTGTTTCTGATCCGGGGTTACGCAATCATATTGAGAGTTTTAATATGAGAGACCAGATACGGAGAGAATATGTAGCCAAAGGCCCTTGCCAACCTAAAGGACATGATTTTCCGAGAAAGAAATATGGGGATGCAAATAGAGCTTTTAGAGGTGATTGGTTTGATGAGTTTGCTTGGTTGGAATATAGTGTTCACAATGATGTCGCCTTTTGCTTTTGGTGTTTTCTTTTCAAGTCCAAGCTTTACAACCCGGGGGATGATGTATTTACAAAAAATGGGTTTAGTAATTGGAGAAAAGAAACTAAAAAGTTTAGACTTCATGTCGGTTGAGCTAATAGTCCACATAACAAAGTAAGAATTGATTTTGAGAATTTCAAAAATCAAAAATAGAGTGTGAGCTATATTGTTGAAGGAAGCAATTTGAAAAGAGAAGAAGCTTATCGCATTCGTTTGACAGCAACTCTTGATGTCATTCGATTTATTTTATGTCAAGGGTTGCCTATGAGAGGACATGACGAGTCATCTATTTCTTTGAATAGAGGTAATTTTTTGGAGTTTTTAACATGGTATGGCTTGAGAAATCATGAGATTATTAATGTTGTTTTGAAAAATGCTCCTGCAAATAATCAAATGATTGCTCCATCAGTACAAAAAGACATGGTTCATACTTGTGCAGTTGAGACCACTCTTGTAATATTGGCTGACCTTGGTGATAGATTGTTTTCCATTTTGGTTGATGAGTCTCGTGATTGCTCTTTGAAGGAACAAATGGCAGTTCTGATTAGATATGTAAACAAACATGGACAAGTGGTGGGGTGTTTTTTAGGTTTGGTTCATGTAAGAGAGAGATCGACAATATGTTTGAAGGAAGGTATTGATTCTTTGTTTTCCAAACATGGTTTATCTTTATCCGGATTGAGAGGTCAAGGGTATGATGATGCATCAAATATGAGGGGCGAGTTTAATGGCTTGAAGGCACTTATTTTGAGGAAAAATCCCAGTGCTTGGTATGTGCATTGTTTTGCACATCAACTCCAATTAGTAGTTATTGTCGTATGCAAGTTGAATCGATATGTTTGTGACTTCTTCAATTATCTTGGAATAATTGTGAACCTGTGTGGATCTTCTTGTAAAAGAGCTGACAATCTTCGACAGTTGGAGCATTCTAGAAAGGTATTGGAGCTTGAAAAAGGAGAACTTTCTTCAGGTACGGGAAAAAATCAAGAAACTTCTTTGAAAAGACTTGGTGATACTCGATGGGGATCACATTATCTTACCATAGTCCGTCTCAAAGATATGTGGTCTTCAGTTTTAAAAGTTCTTACAAATGTGTTTGAAGATGGCATTGAACATGAGTCAAGTGCCCAAGCCAGAGGTGTGTTTTGCCAAATGCAAAGTTATGAGTTTGTCTTTCCTATGTTTTTGATGAAGTGTTTGCTTGGTATGACAAATGCATTATCTATGGCTTTGCAAGAAAGAGACCAAAACATGTTAAATGATATCAATCTCATTAGAGTGGTGAAGGATGAGCTGCAAATGTATAGAGATTCTGGATGGCATGGTTTAGTACAAGAAGTGGAGGCTTTTTGTCAAGCTCGTGATATTCCCGTAATTAATATGCAAGACATCGTTCCAAGGTTGGTTCGTGTGAAGAGAGGTGGTATAAGCATCACCAATGAACATCATTACAAGATTGAAATCTTTAATGAGGTAATAAAATATGTTATAGCTTTATTCTACGTTTCTTGATTAAAGTTCCATTTATTTTACGTTGAAATGCTACTAGGTTGTTGATTCAATTCTACTAGAGTTCAACCACCGGTTCTCTGAAGCAAGTACAGATTTTCTTAATGGCTTTGTATGTCTTGATTCAAAGAATGGATTCTCTAATTTTGATGTGGAGAAGCTTGTTCATCTTGCTCGTTTTTATCCAAATGACTTCTCAAGTACGGATTGTTCAATGATGTCTCAAGAATTTGAAACATTTCTATGTGATGTAAGAAGGGATGAACGATTCTCAGATGTGGAGGACTTTGGAAGTCTTGCAAAGAAGATGAAGGAAACTTCAAAAGATAGATTGTTTCTATTTACCTACCGTTTGGTTGAATTAGCTTTACTCCTACCGGTTGCTACAACATCTGTTGAGAGGGTATTTTCTTGCATGAAATATGTGAAGAGTGATTTGAGAAACAAAATGGGAGATGGATGGTTGAATGATAGTTTGGTAGTATTTATTGAGGGCCGAATACATAAATAGGTCCCTGAACTTTGACGATTTTGGCATCCATATCCCTGTACTTTGGGGGTTTCAAATAGGTCCCTGGACTATACATTTTTTTGTCATTTAAACACAAATCACACAAATTTCATCTGCGTGCAATACACTCGCGCTGACTGTACACATATTTTGCCACCTTGAATGCCACGCAGGTGCCATGTAAATATTTTATACAAAAATTAACAAAAATAAATAAATTTTAATTAAATAAACTTCTTCCCCACACTCAAGCCTTCTTCTCAGAATCAAAACACAACACATAGAAGAAGACAAAAGAAACCAAAATTTGAATCCAAATTGACGGCGACGGAGTCCTGGACGGATTGGCGATGCCGTCTGAGGTGGTTCTGGATTACCTTGAAGGAGACTCGGTAGGCCATTCAATTTGGATTTGGATTCAATTTGGATTGGCGATGTCGCCTGAGGTGGTTCTGGATTTCCTTTTGATCTTGTAAACCCACTTACAACCAATAATGTTAGCATTACAAGGTGGTGTAGTAAGCACCAAAGTCCTATTTTTCATTAGAGCATCATACTCAACATGCACTGCATTTTGCCATTTAGGAAGTTTAGAAGCTTGACTGAAGGTTTTGGGTTCATCAGGAATGGGGGGAAATTGTAGGTAGAGGGTGTTTTGTGGAGTGAAAAGTTTTGGGTTTGAGATTACCGAATTTGGAACGAGGTAACCATAGGATGATGAGATTGGCCCAGCTATACGAAAATGAGATAGAAAAGTAGAAGGGGTGGAATCCATACCTGGGCTGTCAGAGGAAGTGCCAAGAGCCAATTTTGATGCATTAAGCCTTTCTTCCTCACGAAGAAGATGGCCAAGTAACTCGTCTGACGATATCTTACGGGACTGCATATTTTAGGTCGATAGGAATTTCGAATAGCTAGGACTCGTCTAGGCCATGAAGAATGCTTTCGACGAAGTCCTCATCCGGAACCAAATAATTACATTCAGCCAAGGAGTCGAAAAAAACGCGTTTCTTCTCAACGTATTCAATGATCGATAGATCGCCTTTCCGAAGATTCTGAAATTGTGACTTTAGGTGCATAAGTCGAGCTCGCATTTAATAATAGAACATTCGTTCAAGGATGTCTCGTGCCTCGTAAGCCATTTTTGCACGAGCCACATGAGCCAAGAGAGGCGTGGAGAGAGTAGATCGAACCCATAGGAGAATCATGTGGTCCTTCTTCTTCCAAGCGATGTGTTCTTGATTGGGGATGCGAGGAGCAACGAAGGCTGTCATGGAAGGCAGAGTTGGAGACGGCTTGAATGATGGAGAAAGAAAATAGTCAATCTCAAGCTTCGAGAGTGGATTTCATCGTATGTTGCCATAGGGTATAATTGTGCGCTCTAATTTGTGGAGGCATTAGATGCCATTGCGAGCATGTTGCCAATAGGGTTGTTTGTTTTGATGTCGGTGGTACTGAGGACATCATCGTCGGAGCCGCTCATGGTGATCGGCAAATTGTGAAAGACAGAAGTTGTGTGATTTTGTAAACAATCGGATTAGGCTGATACCATGTGAATATTATAACAATATTGTAAGAGGATTTCTTGATTTTCTCATTAGTCAAATTGATATTTATACATGAGTATAGGATCTCCTTGGAGCCCAAGCAATATCTTTTCTATGATAGAATCATACAAGGGATAATATTTTGTCAATAATAAAATATTCTATGCTATATGAGGGGGTGACTGTCCCAGTACACATATACGACATGCCCATTGATCACATAAGCTCATAAAATTTCATCTTAAAACCAATTGTCAATAGGAGAAATAAAAACCGTATATATATTAGGCAATTAATTCCTCTATTTTCGGATATTATCTCTTTAGGGTAATTTAATAGTTGATCACCGTGTTCGGTCTTATAAACTTGCAAGAATGTATGTAGCCACGTAATCACTGAGAGATGGTCCAGCTAACCTCAATATAAGACAAATGTCAAAATGACACGTCAGTAAAATCGTATGCATGACAATTCAGTGTTTACTTTCACAAGGTTGATCACACTATTCTAGTAGCATAAAGTAGGATTAGCCATAAACCAATTTGAACAGTCAATCCAAAATTAAAACTATTAAAAGAGGCCTGCACGTAAGTATGAACCGTATGCTACAAGTCTAATGTGATTAAGACAGGAAATTTCAGAAGCTACGTACAATTATTCCAATCACCTTCCCATTCATTCATGTACACACACACCGATTCCCTATTATAAACTAGCTAGGGAAAAAAAAAACTACACAAATCAAATTATTTTGAATTCTAAATGCCAATGAGTTGCCATCCAGCTATTTGCTCAATGATACTTCTCCATCACAGAAGTCGTTTGATGTTGAATTTGTAATGTCAATCGTATCTGTATTGCCTGAAATTTTTGTAAGAATCGCAAAATGGAGAATTAATTGGACAAAAATTAACCTCCGCTGACCTAACTCATGAGTCAAGATCAGCCGCGCGCGGCGGCGAGCGGCGCCACCTCAGCGAGAGGCGTTGACAGCGGCGTGGGCAACGGCGAAGTCCGGCACACCGGGCACGTCGGATGGAGGCGGAGCCACGGATCGACGCAGCGGAGATGGAAGATGTGAGCGCAATCAGGCAAAAGCCTCAATACGTCGTCGTTGTTGTAATCGGCCAAGCAGATGGAGCAACAGGTCGCCGTGGAGTCCTTCTTCGAGAAATTGGCCTTGGAATAGAGCAATTTCGGGTAGCCGTGGAGCGTTTCCTCGTCGATTCCGATGTCAATTACGCACTCCTGCGATGGCTGCTGCTGGCCTCCGGCGGCGCCGCCGCCCTGAGACGGCGATTGGGCGTCGGAGCGAGCACAGAAGTAGGAAGCGAGAGTTATAGTGGTGATGAGAACGACGATTCCGACGGAGACACTGATGCCGTATGTGTATCCGGCGCTGTTGTTGTTCCCGAAGAAATCGTCGTTGCCGGCGTTTGAGGTCATCGCGTTCTCAGGGAGGTTGGAGCAGTTAGGAGGATAATGTTGTGATGAGGAGGAGGAGAATTACAAGAAATCTATGATAGATAATGGGAGGGTGATGGTTGGAAGCCATGGATGTTCCAGGGGAGAAGCTATTCGGTGATTATAAAAGAATCAGAGTTTTGAATTTTGATTGATTAAATATGATTAAAAAAGTCAACTATCATAAGAAAGTATTTTTTTTTTTTGTAGAGAAGAAGGCAAGAAGCGGGGAAGTTTATCTTGAATTTTAAAGGCTAAGGCTCCGTTCGGACGTATTAGCTGGAGCTGGAGCTGAAACTGAATTTTGTAGCTGGAGCTGAAATTAAGCTGGATTTGTAGCTGGAGCTGGAATTAAAATTACGAGCTGAATCTGCTAATAAGCCTTCGGTAGAATGAGCTGAATAATATATCAAATTGTGTACAATTACCATAAAGGGCTTAATAAATGAAGTAAAATTATAAAAAAAGACATGTTAAAATATAAAAATTTGTCTTATTTCTCCTCTTATCAACATTTCTATCTTGCAATTCACCATGACTACCCTAAAATTAATTACAAAAGTGACTAATAAATCATTTTATTTCTTGCACTTCGTTTATTTATCTCCTTCTTTCTCCATAAGAACCGAGTAATTTATTTTTAATCCAATTAATTTTAGTCCAACCTCATAACTCTACTTTACCTATCTCTTCTTCAACCCAACGTCAAGAGCAGTATCAACATTTCTCCAATTACAATTTTTGCACCTCTGTACAATGAAAATAAACAAAATGGACGCTGAAATTAGGCTTCGAACAAAATCATTTTTAAATCAACAGATCGTTAATACTTCTTGTCCAGTTTGTGAGAAGGGTTGAAGATTACTCGTCCGATAAGGTAGCCGAAAGCGAAATATAGCGTCCAAAATTGGCGAAGAAACTGACTGGTATTTTGTTAATTTTGTGGCGGTGAAGTAGATCTGGGCGAAGAGGTGAAGGTGGTGGTGAAGTAGATCTGGGTAGCGGTGAGGTAGATTTGACCGGCGGTAGGGTGGAGCGGTCGGCGGACTTGGAGGAGAGGAGACTGCATCGCTGGACATGGAGGGAGGGGACGAAGCCACGAAGGGTATCGGGGGAAAGAATTCTATCAAATTTCCAATCTCCTACCCACAAGCTAGAAAAAGTTGGGGGGTAAAATTCCGCTGATTTCAGCTACGTTAAGCTACTTCAGCTACTCGGTCAGCTATGTCGCCGAACACACCTCAACAGATGAGAAATTTTAGTTCAGCTAACACAAGCTATGTCCTAGCTTGTGAGAATTTCAGCTAACAAAAGTGACTAATAAAGTACATAAATTTGGTAAATTGATTTGAAGCAACGTACTCGATCCATCCAATGGAAGGAGGGATGATGAGAATTTCATTTATCACCCAAGTAAATAGACGGATAAAAGAATCGAACCTAAGGCTGCGTTCGGTGGCAGCGTGTCCTAGCTTGTGTTAGTTGAACTAAAATTTCTCATCTGTTGAGGTGTGTTCGGCGACATAGCTGACTGAGTAGCTGAAGTAGCTTAACGTAGCTGAAATCAGCGGGATTTTACCCCCCAGCTTTTTCTAGCTTGTGGGTAGGAGATTGGAAATTTGATAGAATTCTTTCCCCCGATACCCTTCGTGGCTTCGTCCCCTCCCTCCATGTCCAGCGATGCAGTCTCCTCTCCTCCAAGTCCGCCGACCGCTCCACCCTACCGCCGGTCAAATCTACCTCACCGCTACCCAGATCTACTTCACCGCCACCTTCACCTCTTCGCCCAGATCTACTTCACCGCCACAAAATTAACAAAATACCAGTCAGTTTCTTCGCCAATTTTGGACGCTATATTTCGCTTTCGGCTACCTTATCGGACGAGTAATCTTCAACCCTTCTCACAAACTGGACAAGAAGTATTAACGATCTGTTGATTTAAAAATGATTTTGTTCGAAGCCTAATTTCAGCGTCCATTTTGTTTATTTTCATTGTACAGAGGTGCAAAAATTGTAATTGGAGAAATGTTGATACTGCTCTTGACGTTGGGTTGAAGAAGAGATAGGTAAAGTAGAGTTATGAGGTTGGACTAAAATTAATTGGATTAAAAATAAATTACTCGGTTCTTATGGAGAAAGAAGGAGATAAATAAACGAAGTGCAAGAAATAAAATGATTTATTAGTCACTTTTGTAATTAATTTTAGGGTAGTCATGGTGAATTGCAAGATAGAAATGTTGATAAGAGGAGAAATAAGACAAATTTTTATATTTTAACATGTCTTTTTTTATAATTTTACTTCATTTATTAAGCCCTTTATGGTAATTGTACACAATTTGATATATTATTCAGCTCATTCTATCGAAGGCTTATTAGCAGATTCAGCTCGTAATTTTAATTCCAGCTCCAGCTACAAATCCAGCTTAGTTTCAGCTCCAGCTACAAAATTCAGTTTCAGCTCCAGCTCCAGCTAATACGTCCGAACGACTTTTCAATATCCTTCCTATCTCCAGCCTTCTACCTTAGGTCACCCTACGTTAGCTCAATTTAACTAATACCTTTTTTAGACAAAAAAAAAATGAAAACACAAGCTTTTCTTATCATTAAAAAAAAACTTAAATAAGTGATACATGTTGCCAAGAGTAGTGAAGTTTACTCAAATTTTAATTTTGATAAGTTGTGGTTAGGAGTGAAATGCCACTCAAATTTTAATTTTCATCTCGCACGGTTTTGTCAACTCATTTCATCTCAATTGACAAATATTGCATGCTTACAAGTTAAATGTTTCTCACTTTAAATACCTCTTCATCATTATTAATATATATTGATAGGGTTTAATTTATTGATTTAGGGTTGAAAGTTTGATACGCGTATGAGATTTGAAAATGTAGGTCAAACTATTGTTTAATTAATTACTAGCTTAGAAAACAAATTAGTGATAGTTTAGCGGTCAAAACTTCAATTCAGTGCATGTGTTCTACTCCATCTATCATTCAACTTGATATTTACTATTATACGTGCATTGCACGTTCATATTGCTTCATACTTAGCATATATACAGTTCTTGTAGCCGATTTCGACTTAGGCTGGTTTTGGTTTCTGGTTAATCATATTCCAATTTGAGTTTTCATTATATGTGAATTATTTTCTTCTGCTTGAATGCATATGTGAAGTTATCTGAGATATTAATGTATCTTATGTGTTAATTACTCCTGCAAGCTTTCTATCAAAGATTGATGCAAGAAAACTGAGCTGTGCAACATTTCCTAAGACTTAACTTATCTGAAAACATATTTTACAAGTATTATCAATTAGATGACGCAAACAACGAACAAAACTGTTCATTCTTTTTAAGTCTTATGCGTTGGCATTTGGCACCATTCTTGCCACAAATGAGTCTCTCTCTTATTTTACTACCAACTATATGCTATACTCAAATTATGAACCCTTTTTTTAATTAAAATCTTGTCTGACCAACTTGGATGATACATGTACATTCGTCATTTCATTATTTTATCTCCGTATGCGATCAAACATAGCGGTCTATTGACGTCTGCCTAGATCTACAAAATTTTAGTCCATGTAAAGCAAATCCAAAAAACCTAGATTTTGGTTTTGAAAAATACAAATAATATATAGTCTTGCAATTGAGCCAAATTGACAATTTGCTTCTTTTTTTTTTGTCTGCTGGTTCACCAGAGCTTCATCCTGGTTACATCCAGCTCAACCTAGGACACGCCAAAATTGCTACCAAAATTGATATACGAGTTATATCCATCTCAAAAGCATTAAAAGCCACTGAGCATGAGGACACGCCACAATGACAATTTGCTACCAAAATTGAAAATTCTAGGATATTTCTCAACATCTATGCACAGATCTACAAAACAATAGACCCAACCACCACCAAATCAACCAACGAAAAAGCGTTTCAAAAGAGATGTCGAAGGATCAACAGATGAAACTATGTTCTATAACATTTATGATCGTCAGCATTATGGTTGATGACATTATTATCACCTAAATCAAACAAAACCAGAGTCCCCGGACACTAAGTGAGAAATGAAGTGGTAGTACAACAAATTTTATTACATTAAGACACTACAAAGGTCAGGGATATTGCCTCTTTATTTATTCACACAATATGCAGTCTGAAGGCCCATTGGAATATAAGAGCTTTTCCTTCTTCTGGGGATTCCATAGGCTCAATTAAGGGGGTTTTAACTTTTTATGTTACCCTTTACATGTCAAAAGTTAGGCTCTGCTACCTTCCTCTTTGCGTGACATTGATATGCACAGAAAACAGCAGCTTTCGAGGTGAACCTGCAGTGCGTCGGAGACGAGGAGTCATCTGACATGTAAATCAAGTCAGAGGATCAATTCAAAGATATTTGCACAATAGATTATGGTTCATAAAAGAAAACATCTTACCTTATATATTAACCAACTATTGACTTCCAAAATCTTCGTAGCTCAAGGATTCTGAAAGGTTCTCCAACTTGTTATTTTCTTCAGCTGAACCACAAAAAGTGATCAATTATCTTATAAAGTTATAGGGGAAACACAAAGTAGTAGTAGTAGAAGCTCACCTTGAAGTTCTCCACGTTCATGAGAACAAACAAAGTTATCCGACCCAAGAAAGGGCGATCCCTCTAGTAGATCTAGATGAAAATCAACAAGAACCGTAACTCAAAATCAAGCATATACATGTCCATCTATAAAAATTGCAAGTAAATTTCCTTTGAGATTTTTCCTTTGGGTGTTCTTTAAAATCATGTAAAAAAATAAACAAAATTTAAAAAAGTCAAGAGAGAGATAACACACTCGAGTAATTGGCTGATAAGTTGGAAAAGGTCAAATTTTGTGAAATTGGCTCAAGAAGAGAAATGTGATCCAAACTTGATCCTAATGATTCTGAGTGTAGGCCCAGGGCATTGTAAGATCCAATGTGTTCGTTCCCCATGGCTTCCCTTGTCTCTAGAGCATCATTATTAGCGTCAAAAATGAATTGTGAACTGGATGCATAATCATCAAGTTCTGGTTTAACAGTTGCACCTCCCCCTCCATTCATTCCCGGTATCAATCTCAGACCAGAGCCCTGAAGAGAGAGTGCATTGGAATCAATCCTTCCAGATGGACCAGACAAATTGACAGCCGTGTGGAGACTTCCATGCATATGTGAGGCACCATTAGTATATGGGTGAGGCAAACTGGAAGAAAAAGATGTGTCCAAATTCTCCTGCTTCACTGAGTCTGTTCTGACCAATGGTTCAGAAACATAGGATTCAGAGTTCTCTTGGACTACCATATGAAACAAATGTAAGTGAAATGATTCCAAGAACAGTAAATTTCACAAAATCGACAAAACTCATTTATACAAATGACATTATTACAGACAAATAGACGCACTGGAAGCATAGGCATTTTTTACTTGAACAAGAAGGCTCCAAATTTTATATCTTTCATTTATCTCAAATTAGACATAGATAACATATGGAAAGCAGTGCCTTCTTCAGTTAGTGAAGGAATACTCACAATATGTTGTATGAGATCCATTTGGAACTGGCGGAGGAGTATGAAGTCCAGCACCCTGCAGCTCATTCATCAGTAAAGCCTGTTGCCTAAGCAGTTCATTGAAGATGCTAATGTGATCCTTTAAGGCCAATCGAAGATTATAAGCTTCAAAGAAATCCTGGTTTTCTTCTTCAAGCTTCTGCCAAACTACAGAGATAAAATTTATAAGGAAATGCAGGTGAGATAGCACAAACATGTCTTCCTTGTAAGTTTAACCATTTTTACTGAATATTGAAAATGGGCTTTCATGATGAACCAATTTACATACACTTGGACCAATCAACTTTAGTAGGTTCGACTACAGATGCTGAGAACTTTGGGATGGATTATTAAAAAATCAACTTTGTTAACATATCTAAATCCACAAGCCTTTATAAGTTAGTAAAAAAAAAAGATGTTAAACTGTATAAAAAGCCAAAAACAACGGAAGTGCAAGTGAACTATATAAGCAACAATACACACTTCCATGTAAACTTAAGACCAGCACATCCTTTTCCCAGATTTTGTTGAATTCTCTAGCCTACGTTCAGAGCTTAACATCCACATAATCTACAAAGCGGTTCTCTAACTTCTCTTACATCCCATGTGTGAACATACACGATATCATAAATCATTAGTGCAAAATGAACCTTCAATTATTGGGAATTACTACATTTCCAATAAGTTGAAAACATTTCTCCTCCATAAAATAGGTTCTCACATATCCATATGAACTATGCACTAAGAAGATATTGTCCACTAAAGCCTTGCCCAATCAAAGTACACAAAGAAACAAAGGAAAATGGCAAAAAAAGAAGGGATATTTTATTTTAACATATAAAAAAATACGGTGTATAACCATTATATATTACCAAGTTCAGTAAGTTGTCGGTCTATTTTTGCATGTGACCAGAGTGTGTTCACAGCTTCAACCCGATTCATGTGCAGTTGGATGCATTGCTCTATAAGATTTTGCACCTGA
Organism: Fallopia convolvulus; assembly: GCA_964016875.1. Classification (NCBI taxonomy): domain Eukaryota; kingdom Viridiplantae; phylum Streptophyta; class Magnoliopsida; order Caryophyllales; family Polygonaceae; genus Fallopia; species Fallopia convolvulus. The sequence continues at coordinate 34,339,599 of OZ024733.1, forward strand.
TGAAAAGAACAAGTATATCAAAAGAAAAATCGCATATAGTCATATATGGTTGTGATACAACTCCAAAACTATTAATAAATTACTAGCTCTAAATAATTCCTACTTATTCACATATTTAGTATTATTTCTAGAATGTTCCTTAAAATAAATCCTTATCAAAATATTAGTTCTAGAATCCTCTTATTCTAGATATTTCTCTTTAGGTATTTTATTATCTAGAGTATTCTTATATATTCTCTACTTTTGTTAATCTAGAGAATTCTTCTCTAGAATATTCTCTAGGATAATATGTATTAAATATTTTGTACTTTATCTAGAGAATTCTCTACTAGAGAATTCCAATCCTTAGCCATGCTCTATAAATAGGCTAGAGGCCTCCCTATGTATGGTGTGTTTTATGAATGAATGAAAAATTATTACATAATTGAAGATCCTTCAACTATCTAGTTGGTTTGTGAGATCCTTGCAAATCAACACCATCTTGTTAGATCCTGACAATTTGGTATCAGAGCAACGTCGATCCAACATGGTTAACACCCGAAATTCCTCTTCTCAAAACATCGACCCCCAAAATCCCCTAAATCCACCACCACCACCAACAAACCCACTACCACCAGCCATCACCCCGACTAACCAGGACATTATCGCTCAACAACTATCCGCTATTTCCGCACGACCCGAGGCCTTTGAAGCCCAGTCTAACAATGCTTCACCAGTTAACAATAACCCAGGAGGTTCATAACGAGGCATTCCAAGGGGAGGACGCATGGAGCCAAACGAGAGAGCACGACCTCACTATTGGGAGGACATCGAAGAGGAGGATGATAGTGCCCGGGGCTACCATACCACTCGACGTCCACGAGCAAAGATTGATTTTCCCAAGTTTGAGGGCGGTGATCCACGCGGGTGGATTTTGAAGGCAGAAAAATACTTCAGGTACTATCAAATCCCTGATGAACTTAATTAAAGTTGAGGTTGCATCCATGCATCTAGAAAGGGATGCTCTTGATCTTTTTGCTTGGGTTAATGGGGAAAACGAAATTCTTTATTGGGAATCCCTTATCAGAGTATTCCAAGAGCACTATGGGCCACCAGAATTCCAAAAAACCCGATGAATATTTGTGCTCTATTAAGCAAAGAGGCACGGTGTCCGAATACCGCCAAGAGTTTGCTCGACGAGCCGCTCGTGTTCAAGATTGGCCTGAGCACTGCCTACTGGGGATCTTTCTTGTTGGATTAAAGGAGGAGCTCAAAACTGAGGTACGTATTCACAAACCCAGAACTGTATTCAAGGCTGTCAGTTTGGCACTTGATTTGAAGCTAAAATGAACCAAACCAAAGCCCCAAAATCAACTTGCAACCCTACCAGCATGCCTATTTCTAATCCATCCTATCCCACAAACTTTACACCTACTCCCTCCCAAGAACAACCACAAACCAATCCTAATTACTCACAACCCCAACTCCCCTCCTACAATATCCAAAACCAGAACCGTAATCCACATCAACAATAAGACCTATCACCAATGTCAACCCGATCATGGGAATATGAAAAACAAATTAGGCGGGACAAAGGACTATGCTTTCGACGCGGAGAGAAGTTTGGACCAGGGCATCGATGCAAACATGCAATGTTTTCGCAAATGGAACTCAACGAGGAGATGGAGCCCGAGGGAAAAAATGATACAGTCAAAGAGGGTGAGCTTGTTGAGATCTCTTTTCCGCCTTAAGGACAAGGCGGTTTTCCAAGGGGGGTGTACTGATACAATACCCCTAAAATTATATTATAGAAAGAGAGCTAAAAATCTACTTATGAATCTTCTAGAATAATCTTAAGACATCTTAGATATTATATTATGTATTCTAGAGAACATTCTAGATAATTTCCCTTTTGAATATCTTATCTAGAAATATCCTAAATAAGATATTTTGTAAATCTAGAAAACTCTTATCTAGAATAATCTCTAGGATATTTTCTACTTTTGTTAATCCCTAGGTTATTTTGTATCTTGAATCTAGAGAATTCTTCTCTAGAACTATCTAACTAATGTTTCCCTCTATAAAAAGGGAAGAAGGCTTGTATTGTAGAACATGTTCCACTTAATGAATGAAAAATATTACATAATTGAAGATCCTTCAATTATCTTTTGATTTGTGAGATTCTTGCAAATCAACCCATCTCGTTAGATCCTAACAAATGGTATCAGAGCCACGTCGATCCGACATGGTGAACACCAACCCCTATTCATCCCACTACAACTCTCTTCATACCTCACCAACCACCACCATCTCCAACATCTATCATGACACCATTAACAATCAACTTGAAAATATTATCTCCCATCTAAATGCATTCTTAGATGCATTAGAGGCGCGTTATGATGGGGTAAAACTCATCGAAACCAACCTTGGGGGAAATCCAAATATCACTCACCCACTCTCTAACCTACCCCCTAAGCTGGCTCCTCCACTCACCAACCTTGGGGGAAATCCAAATACCATCCATCCACTCACTAACCCACCTCCAAAGCCGGTTCCTCCAGTAGCTAGAATGACTCAACCAGTATAGGAGCATTTGAAGATCGATGTTGTGGAGTGGGAGGAGGAAACAAAGTCTGAAGAGTATTGTTGGAGAAAATATGAGCAGAAGGAAATCAAAGCAAGCAAGCCAAAAAGCAATTACATAAGCATCCATCCAAACTGCCTTGAGAAGTACATTGAAGGATGGGATAAGCAAATTCGAGAAGTTGTGCACGATGAAGAGAGTGGCTGTACAAAACAACCACGACAAAGGAGTTCATTTGGTGATCAAGGAAAGGATGGAGCTAGCAAAGGGAGCGGACTTGACCAAGTGAGCAAGTACTACAAGGGTGCCATCACTTAGGTCCGTTGTCTCAATTCCTCTTTGAGGACAAGGCGGATTTTCCAGGAAGGGTGCACTGATACAACACCAAAACTATTAATAAATTACTAGCTCTAAATAATTCCTACTTAATTCACATATTTAGTATTATTTCTATAATGTTCCTTAAAAGTAATATCTATCCTTATCAAAATATTAGTTCTAGAATCCTCTTATTCTAGATATTTCTCTTAGTTCTAGGTATTTTATTATCTAGAGTATTCTTATATATTCTCTACTTTTGTTAATCTAGAGAATTCTTCTCTAGAATATTCTCTAGGATAATATTTGTACTTTATCTAGAGAATTCTCTACTAGAGAATTCCACTCCTTAGCCATGCTCTATAAATAGGCTAGAGGCCTCCCTATGTAAGGTGTGTTTTATGAATGAATGAAAAATTATTACATAATTGAAGATCCTTCAATTATCTAGTTGATTTGTGAGATCCTTGCAAATCAACACCATCTTGTTAGATCCTAACAATTGAGAGACCCTTGAGCAGTAGATACTAACTTTCAATTAGTCTTTAACCTTCAAACTTTAAAAATTTAATGATATCACTTAACAATATACTACACAGTACACCACTCTACAATCATGCTAAGGCAGATATGATACTAATAGAAAACAAGAAATAAAGATAGGCATTACTCACCAACTGAATGTCTCTACTCGATACTTTCTTTGTTCCGTGACTCGACATGCTTCAAGGGCCACTATACTGATTAAGAGATTGTATGACAGATTTCCAAAACACTCAAACTTTATTCTATTAACTTTTTCTTCGCATAGAGCAACTGAAGCCTCTCTTCAACTATGAGCATAGGATCTTAAATATTGAAAATGCGTATCCCCTGCAACCATTAAATCAGTTGGATAGAATTGAACATCATTAAATCACATTAAAAACTAGATACAACTAAGCACAAAACAGAAATCAAAGAGAGGAAAAAATAGCACATGTCTTCATGTTTGCTACAATTGATCTCCTTCAGTTGCTGAGCAAGTGCCTATATATTCCATCGTATACATACACGTCACACAGTGCTATTTGTTCGCATATATAACAGAAAAAAAAATAAAATTTACGAACAAGCACTTCATGGAGGAAAGCTGCATCAATCTATCTGTTAGGTAGCACCATAGCACAAGACCTAATATTCTCAACTCCCAGAGGCATAGCCATCAAAATCACACTATACAGATAGTATAAAACAGCATACAGAAGTATGAAAGAAAACCATCTCCATCGTGCAGGGGCCTAAGTCCTACACGGCAAGGAAAAAAAAACAATACTCCAATCTGAATATCAAATTCGTTGGATTTGATACAAATTGCTCAATGCTAATAAGTCTAAGAGGATGTTTAAACCAGCTGAGTATACGAAGTTGCTAGGAATAGCAGGATTCACGGTAACGAAGAGATAGGAAGCCGGAGTTAACAGGAACATCCTAGCTCATTCAATTCAACCAGAAACTGAACTAAGATATAAACAGCTTCACCAAATTCTAGAAACCCTAGGTAGATAAAAATCAGGAAGAACAAATAAAAATCAGCTTCACCAAATTCTAGAAACCCTAGGTAGATAAAAATCAGGAAGAACAAATAAACCATAGACGATTACCGTAATTAGCTTATCGTGCAAACAGGCAACAGGCAACTGCGCTAGCCGGCTTGCTCTCCGAGCGAAGAAAGTTGCGGTGGCAATTGATGTGAGAAGAGGAGTAATTAGCGGTGAAATTGAGGCGGGAAAAAAGCGGCGGCGGCGGGAATAACGAAGAGATAGGAGAGAGAATCCCGATCAGGGCCAGGTAGCGACGACTCCGACGAGCGAGGCGAAGAAAGGGGTTTGGGGATTTGGGAATTCTGCTGGCTATATATCGGAATATTATTCGGAGTGTTTAATATTTAAATTTTCGTTACTGTAGAAGATGCAAATAAAACTCTTGACGCGTAATTTGGAAAACAAAGGGAATAAATAAGGGTAAATTACACAAAATCACCCGTAAATTGTCTTATTTTTCAAAAAACCACCCTTAAAAAATTAAATTTCAGAAAACCACCCACATAAAGAAAAGCTTTTCATTTAACCACCTATATCATAACTCTGTTAACCCACCGTTAGATAATTAAAAAGAAAAGAAATAATAATCTTTCTATTGTAGCATAACTCTGTTAACCCACCCCCGTAAATGCAGCTGCCCAACATAATATAATAATAATTCCACTAACTAAATTAAAATGCTAGAAATAACAACCTGCAATTAATTAAGTTTACATAGCCTTCAGCATAGAAACTAAAAACAAAAAGAACCACATCTAACTAGCTAGAATTCATTTCGACCAAAAAAAAAAACTAGCTAGAATTCATTTCAAGTTTATCAAATAGAAGTTCAAAGATACAGACTGCCCAATTACTGAAAATTTACAAAAGATCTCTTCAATAAGCAAGCAAAGGTTTCATGGAGCTTTGGTATTGTATATTTTTTTAGGCACTTCCATCCTCCTACCCGTTCCAGCTGTGGGCGTTCCAACCGAACCATCTTGCCTTCTTCCCCAACTAAAATTTGATGTTTGGTGAAGTGTACTTCCAATGGCAGTTGAAGATTGTTGTGATTGAAATTGAGTACTCGGGTGCTCATGATGCTCCTGGAAAAAAATTAATCATCCATAATATTATCTACCAAAAACAAAAAAAAAATTCTCATCCACATATATACATAATATAATACAAGCACCAGAACATACAAGCATGCATTTGTAGAAAGAGAAATGTTCACATGTAGGACTTTTTAAAAATCCAGACCATTAAAGAATGCTTAGGTTAATAGGATAAGCATAAAAGAGTCTTACTATAGTGCCAACATGATCAACTTCACTAATTGTAGGTGCTGGTAACTCAATTGAAGCTTCATACTGACCATGAGTTGATGTGGTTGGCTGCCCCTGTGCATTCCAAAATCATATGCTTTGTTAAAATAAATATCTTTACATGACTGAGAAAAAAAAATCAACTAATAATTAATCAAAACAATGTTACCTGTGTAATTATCCTTCTCTTATTGCTAGCAATCCTTATAGTATTAGGATTCATGGGTCTTCCACCTTTTTTGCTCAGTTTTGGAAAATTTGGATTCTTGGGAGGATTATTGCACTTTTTCTTGTTGTGTCCTTCTTGTCCACAATGAGAACATTTATACTTAACACAAACTCGTATGTGTTTTCTTGGCATCTCCTCTCCTTGTTCCTTTCTACGAGCCTTCCTAGGCCTTCCTGGCTGCACTATAAGCATGGGAGGATCGGGAGGTGTTTGGCCTGTTTTCACCCATTGTTTATGTCCAGGAATGGGTTCAAGAATCTGACCATAAGCTTTCATGTATGTTTCTTTTGTATAATACTTGTCAACAAAATTCTCTAGCTTCCCCCTCCGCATTAGTATGCACGCCACAGCATGTTGACATGGGATTCCTGTCAAATCCCACTTGTTACACCCACAACTTCTTTGAGCGAGATCAACCACATATCTTTTATCAAACCGATCTACTTCATATCTATCTCCTCCTCCTGAAAGAACTCTACAAGTATGTGCTGCCTCAGTCAATGCATACTCCACTTTTTTTTGAGCCTTAGGTGTCATTGGACTGCTAGTATAAGAGCTCATACCACTTCTTTTGGACATAAATCTTTTCATCAATGCCCTCCTAATCCATTCACACATTGTGAGGATTGGTTTGTCCCTAGATGGCAAGATAAAATTGTTAAAGCTCTCACAAACGTTATTCAACTTTCCATAATATTAACATCAAAGTATGAATTTTCTTCTTGCTTTTGACTAAAATTGAACTCTTGAACAATTTAAAAGCTAAGCAAATACCTGATTTGAAGTGCCAGGTGTGAGAGAAAACGAAGCTTCAAAATTGGGTCGTTCGCACTTCTCTGCAGTATGTGAAAGAGGGATTTGAAAGGATTAGGTTTAACATTGCGTTCTTCTATTTGTAAGGATATTTTTTTTTCCAAAAATGAAAGAAGGATGAGATTTTTTTTTTTTAAAATTAACTAACGGTGGGTTAACACTGTTAGGTCCTGGGTGGTTAAATGAAAGACTTTTCTTTATATGGGTGGTTTACTGAAATTTAGTTTTTTAAGGGTGGTTTTCTGAAAAGTAAGACAATTTACGGGTGGTTTTGTGTAATTTACTCAATAAATAAACACTCATCGATTTTTTTTAACGAGGGACCCAGCTTTGGAGGTAAATTCGGGGTCCGTGAACTAGCCGGTAAAGCGCACGAACCAGGTAAACCGATTTGCACCGACTGGCACTTCTCGATTTTTTCATACATGTCAATTGATGAATTTTGAGCTTGGGATACTTGGAAACTATACATTGAAATTATGAGTGGCAAAAATCAACGGCTCCTCCATGGTTTCAGCGACGATGAAATACATGCAACTTCAAACAAATATTATTGATGGTGCACGAATAAAACCGTACAGTAGCGGATAAAATAACTAATATTACTACATGATGGTGATGTCAAAGCACTCTATGAGTTTCGCGTGCCGGAAGGCCCCCGAAAAGATCCAAAGAAAGCATCCTCAAAGAGATTCCTCGTCCCATCAAAAAACACGTATAGGCAACGAGCGCATTGCACCTAAGAGACAAATCAAGGATGCATGCCCGGATCAAAAGAAGGAGAAGTGAAAACAGCGCCTCTATCAAATAAAACCGTTTTGCTTTTTCTGATGGGACGTTTGGCCCTTTTGATCTCTTTGGCTCAGAGTGTGCCTTGACATTTCTGTTTGCTCACTTCTGGCCCATTTGAACGATCCACCTTCCTTCCAATATCCCTAGGATCGTGCTTTCTCGCTTTCGTCTTTATTTGGAAATTTCTTGTCCTAAAGCTTTCTTCTTTTCCAAGTGTTCGCCTTCCGTGCCATGGATCTCCGTTTTTCATGGATGAGAGCCCTTCCTTGAGCCCATCGCCAGGTTTTGTGTTTAACTATTGTGATAAATACTACAAAGAGTCCTTCGATGCAACGATCCATAGCGTGGAAATGATTCGCTGAATCCGACCCCCCCTCTCTTCTTTTTAGCGAACCCTCCCTAACTCCCTTTGAAGCCTCTATTACGTCGTGAATGGCTCGAGCACATGTATACTCGGGAGTCGAAGCGGCTTCGCTCTCGGTGTCGAACAACTTAGCTTCTTCCCGCGATATATTGACAATCACGTCTTTGCCACACCGCTTGTGACCGACAAGCGAGTTCCTATGAGTCAGAATGAGGAGCGTGGGATGTTCCCCCTTGATGGTACCGAATCAACCTTGAGTATGTCTAAACTCTTGGATATCGGCATGGATTTCCCATGGCCCGAGGGGATTCTGCTAGCCCTACCCTCCAAGGGAGGAAACTCCCTCGAGGTCTACGAGTAGGGGTGTCAATCGGGCGGGCAGGGTCAGGTTTGAGTCGGGTCAATTCAGTTTCGGGTAAGTTTGGATTCGGGTCAAATTCGGATATTTTGAAAATCGGGTCAAATTGGGTTGGATCATTTCGGGTCCGGTGCTTAATTAATCGGGTTTCGGGTTGATTTCGGTCGGGTCATTCAGTTTTCGATCCAACTTGATATAAGTCCGGTTTCGGGTTTAGTTAGTTTCGGATTAAGTCGGATTTCGGGTGAGTCGAGTTTCGGGTTTTTCGGATTTTGGGTGAATTGGATTTCGACTTTGACCGAATTTCCGGTTAATCTGATTTTGAGTAAGCCAGATTTTGATTCAGACCATATATCGAATGATGATTTTTTGTAGTTTAACTACTCTATGGTCTAAATATTTAATGTAACATTTAAATAAAAAACATAATTATAATAAATATTCACTATTATTAATATTTTTAAAACATAATGTAATTTTCGGATGGTTTCGGGTCGGGTAACTTCGGATTTTCGGTTGGTTTTGGGCGGGTAAATTCGGATTTTCGGATGACTTCGGGTCGGGTAGCATCGGATATTGGGTTGCATCAAGCTTAGTCCATTCGGGTATAATCGATTTTGGGTTAATCTCGTGTTCGGGTTTTTTCGAATTCGGGTCAAATCAGTTCGGGTCAAACATGTCTCGGGTATAAACTTTTTATCTTTTTCTCGGTCGGGTCGGGTTCGGAGTCGGGCGGGTTTCTCGGGTCAGGTCAAATTTTGACAACCGTATCTTCAGGGCGGAGGCATCGAAGTCGCACAAAGAATTCCTGACCTAGGACCGTCTCGAGTGCGCAAGCTTGAGTCTTTGCCCTCCGCAAAATGATGACAACCGGGGTACTTGCCCTCTTTGTATTTTGACAACCGTATCTTCAGGGCGGGTTTCTCTCTCTCTCTCTCTCCCTTCCACCTTCCAAATCAGAACGCTCTGAATATGGCGGTCCCGACGCCAGCCATTCTCTCCATCGCCATGGCGACGCTGATCGTCTCCGTTTTCGCCGGCGATAAAAACGACGTATACTCCCCTTGCACCGACACCACGATTCAGAGGCACGATGGCTTCACGTTCGGCGTAGCCTTTTCCGGCTACAAATCCTTCTTCTCCGGAAGCAACAGCTCCGTCCAGCTCTCTCCTTGCGACAAGCGCCTCTCTCTTTCCGGTTCCAACGCTCAGCTCTCCCTCTTCCGCCCCAAGGTCGACGAGATCTCTCTCCTCACCGTCAACTCCTCTTCCCTCTCTCCGGTATCATAATCTCTCTCCGTGTTTCTCAAGTTCAGTTTGATCTAATGCGTTTCCTAGAATTTTGATTTCTACTATTTTCTTTGTAATTTGATATTTTTTTGCTTCGATTACATGAGGGTTTTTGCTGGTCAAAGTTTGTATCATCCCTAGTTCGTAGCGAATTTTGAATTCGGAGAACGTGCGTTACAGCACGATCGATAGAGAGCGACGAATTTGCAGCAATAAAGATGCCTAATTTTGCGTTTCATTTCTTCAAGGGATATGGTTGACTTCGAATCCCTTGAGGAATACGCTAAAAATTTGAAGTTTTCCACTCCTACCAAAGCCTCGCCGATGTTAAATAATCCTTATGCACTTCTTGATAACGCTATTGAGCAATACTTGGACATAGATGAGTCTATTTATGTTTATGACATAGATGTCTGCTTCTACTGCTGCCTTCAGGGCGTCTAATTTGTAGTGATCGTTTTTTGGATTGGTTTCCAACTACACATGAACCAGATAATTTTTCTGCCTGGACATTTTTCAAGATTGAATCCTTTGTTCTTACTTATTTGGTTAGTGCTTGACAATGTCAATCATGCTTCGTTTTCATGTATTTTTTTGGCAACATAAATTGCTCCCTAATTAGATATCACCGGTTGAAAATTTGAAATGGGGAGCTATAAGCTCTTACAATTCTCTTGATGTCGGTTTCCCTGAGAAAAATTGCGTGAACTATAGGCTTACACTTCTGCACAACCTTGTCAAGTTCTTTTTTTCCCTACCCTCTTTTTTTGGGAAAAAAAATGTTTGCTTGCAATATCTTTCAATGGTTCTGTTTCGCGACAAAGTCGTCTACAGAAATAAATTATTACCTTTCTTTATCTGGATGGATTGAGCACACTTCTACACAGCCTTGGCAAGTTTTTTTTTCTGCCCTTTTATTGGGGAAAGGTGTTTTCTTGCATTTTCTTTTAATAGTTGATCGCTTTGATTCTGTGTCACAGGAAGTCGTCTTAAGAAATAATTTGTTAGCTTTCTTTATCTGGATGGTTGAGCATAATTATTGTCGAGGTGAAGCTAATTTACTGCGTTTAGGGCGATTTATTTTTAGTGCAAGTCATAGAACTTCTTGTCGTTTACTCAACTGCTAGTCGTATAAACTGTTGTTCATGAAGCATGACACACCTGTTCTTTCCTATCATATGCCTGCCTTATTAACATCATTTTTTTGTTATTATGGCAATTCATGTGTGATTTTGAAATATTGGGTTGGATTTTGAGTATTATGTAAGGAGGTCTTTAGGGATGCAGCGAAAGATGCAAGAAATTTCATTTGCATCAAGTGCTTGCACGAGGTCTGCAAAATATTGAGGATTTTTCAAAATATCCTTTAATGTTTGGATATGAAGTTTATTATCTTTTAACAGGGCAGGCAATCAGATACACTTGTTTTTCATCCATGTTGCTCTGGTGAATAACATTGTCAAGAGTTTTCCTACACAAATATAACAAGTGATAATAGTGAAATATTGATGATGATTTGGTGTATCAGTGTATGTCTTCCTCGTATTGATATACCATCCTCTGGCAGGAATCCTATGGTGATGGTTACATGGTGGCATTTGCTGGCTTGAAGTATGCTGCAAGGTCAACGCCTGTTTTTGTCGGAAATAGTACACATGTAGTGACCAGCTTCACTCTGGTAAAATGATTTTTATCTGCTCATTTTCTATCTTCGTCAGATTTTTATTACTGTCTGGTACTGATGTGATTTGTTATATATAGGTGATGGAATTTGAGAAGGGTCGCCTGAATAACCTATTCTGGAAAAAAGATGGTTGTGCATCATGTAAAGGGAACTCAAACTTTGTTTGCCTGAATGACGAGGATTGTGGCATGAGCATCCGTAACTGTACAAGGTATGGCGGCAAAGTAGATTGCAGCCCAGGAATTCAACTGGCATTCTCAGGTACAGATAAGCACTATCAAGTTCTTAACTCCTGGTATGAAGTCAGCAAACTTCGTCAATATTCGCTTTTTAATCTCTACTCTGATCTCAAGGATTCTATCACCAACATCTTCTAATTGACTTAATCTGGTATATAGAAGATACCTCTTTATACTGGCGTTCAGAAGAAACGTCTCTATACTCGCTTAAAATACACACTCCTTTGATCTTACATTCCTTGTTTTTCGTCTTTCCTCTTGGAGAATGTCCCGTGTGCATTTGTAATATGGAGCTACATAGCATGTGAACAGAAAAATCTCTCTCCTTGATTTAGGGTTGTTTGGCGTAACCTACTTTATGTTCTCTTTGCAATTAAAAAGCAGGTTGCGCCAAACAAGCCTTATATAGTGATCTAATGTATACTGTTTAAGCTAAAGGTGTATAATATTCCCCAAATGTACCTTGAAAGAGTCTTCTGTATTGCTATCAGCTTGTGTTTGTTTTAGTAACCACTCTAGAATCATCAGTGTGCTCTCGAGGAAACATTAAAACCTATGGTGATGAGTGATGCTGTATAATTTTTTTTGAAGGAAGGGGGGTAATTCATTCATGTAAAACTAGTTACAAAAAAATACAAGGGACTTCTAGGCCTACCCTAGCTAACTCTTTTCATGTCTCTCTATTATATATAATTCCTCCACCTTGCCTAGTTGCCTTAACACTGTTTCTAATGTGATTAATCACAATTCTAGAGCACTCCACTTCACAACTCTCATGTTGGAAAATCTGCCTTTTTCTTACAATCCACACATAATTCATCACTGCATTATGACATGCAATCCACGAGTTAAAAGTGAAGCCTTTCCTTCTGGTCATGCTGTATCGTCCTAGGGAATATGTAGTTTGAAGAAATGAACACTTCAGTGATCTTGACATTTTCTAACCTATTGGCCTTTCTCAGCTTTTGAGCCCATTTTTGAGATGCTTACTTGAATACTTACTGGCATCTAGGCTCTTCAAATCTAGGCAAAATCATGGTCCATTGTACATGAACAAGAAAATCATGAATTACGAAGTTATAAGAAATTAATGTTGATAGTATTTTTGCATTTGAACATCGTTGGAGTTTCTTAAAAAAGGTCATTGATGAATTACGAAGTTATTTAGTTTGCATAAAATATTATTTATAATACAGATCTAGAATGATTTCCTGTCTTTTTTGCTTTGCATTTAATGGTTATATATTCTAATATTCTTGGTATATTCTTTGCATCACTTAGGCAATCATACCATAGTTCTCTTCAAAAATTAAGTTATTATGTAATTTATTTACTTGGTTTTCTACTAGAAGGATTGATGCATTTTGACTTGTTCATGTATGTCTTCTTTGATTCGGAGCTGTATTGGAATTAACCTTTTAATAATTGCGACGTAACTTTACACTACCATAACCCAATGACTTATGCGGGATCTATTTGATCAAATACTCGCCAAGATAGCGGCGGCGGCGGCCAGTTGGTGGCGGAGGTGAAACTACAATACATTTTTTTTAATAACAACCAACAAAGTTGATATTTTTTCGCCCATTATAAAGTGAAGTACAACTGCAATAAAACTAAGACAAGCTGAAGAACATATCAGACCCTAAGAACTGAAATCGATTTGACCAAAAAGAAAAGAAAAAAAAAACAGAAGCAATTGGCTAAGATAATGAAAAAGCAGACACATGAACTAGCAAATGAAAAGGTATGAGAAACCTAAAAAAACCCAGGAAATGAGCCAGAAAACCCAGGTTCGAATCCGTTTGCAAAATCCAAGTTGTTCTGTAGATATCCATTGCTAGATTCCCCTTGCCACATCCCATTTGTACCCACACCAACACCTCCATAGCCAACCATTTCAACGAAAAATGGGTCATTTTGAATCTGATGTGGAGGCTCCATCTGCAAGCTCCCTCCATTTTGAACATTGCCACCCACAAACATCCCTTGATCAAACACCCGAGGAGGAGGTGGTTGCGACACATAGGGAGGTGGCCACAAAGCCGGTGGTGGTGGTGGTGGCACTTGAGGTGGTGGATAAAAAGTGTATGGCGGTGGAGACACTTGAGGCAGTGGTGGTGCTTGAGGTGGTGGATAAAAAGTGCATGGTGGTGGAGGCACTTGAGGCAGTGCACAAAAAGACTGTGGTGGTGGAGGCACTTGCGGTGGTGGACAAAAAGTTGGTGTGGGTGGTAGCGGTGGAGGCATTTGAGGTGGTGGAGGTGGAGGTGGAGGCATTTGAGGTGGTGGAGCCGATCCAGATGAAACCTGGGTGGGAAGCCTAATTGGAGGCAGAAGAAGATTCTGCCTCTTAATCTCCTTCAGCTTCGTCTCTGAATGCCAAAGTAGAAGCTCGACTTCCTCAATGTCAAGATCCTCCATTTTCTTGCCTTTGCTCATCTGGTGCAGTATGAGACTGGCTTGGGCCTCCTTGTTCTTCTTCTCGTATTTCGCAATGTGTTCGCGCAACCTTTCAACTCTGTTGCTCATGAACTTCTCGTGGTCAACCTTCTTGGTCTCTTGATCCATCTTTGGCATCCTCTCATACTTGGCCATTAACTCCACCGCCTTCTCCCTTGATGGCCAAATAAGCAGGTCATCTTCAACTTGTGGATTGAAGATAACCATGCAGCCTTCGATGCCACACAATGTAGATATCTCCTCCATTTTCTTCACCAAACCCAACTTTCTCTTCTTGAATGTGACCTTTCTTGCGCTCTCACTTGGCACAAGCGTAAGATTGACTCTCTTTCTAGTCATCGTTTCGTGTTTGTGTAGTCGCTTCTTTGTGTTTCTATCAAAACCTGATAAGGTGTATGATAAGGCGGCCACAGATCCAAGGTTAAATTTGCTTTGATCTATGCAACTATATAATGACCCTAACTTAAGAAGTTAGTCAAATAACCTTTTATTTGCAAATGTGACAATGTAGTAAATTGGTTTCTAACATTTAATATCAACCCATGTTTATTGTAATAAGATCAATGGAATGACATTTATTGTGGTTCAGTTAACCTACATGGCTAATGACAATGCCAAATGGCTATAAGAGTTTTTTCCATTTTAGTAGTCAATTAGGCCATTTCTTTAAAGGAAACAAAGGCAACGAGCGGGAAAATTTGAATTAGTCTTTGTACTGCGCGTTGCTTGGGAAATACATTAATCATATGAAGGAGTCAAACCCATAACGCCATAGCCTCCTCAACTCACGAAAATGTTGTACATATTTATATACTTGTCGCAGTTAAACAAGTGATCTTTATATAAAGGGTTATGCTCTAAATCATGGCAAATAGTTTTTCATGTGTGTAAAAATATATGCATAAATTTATAGCCTTCTTCACATACACAAACTGAATTTGGAAGATGTCATCATTATATTACTTCCTACATTGTTTAAAACCGTTACCAAATTATATTTTATAGATTTGATCAATACAAGAGCTTGTATCTATTTATAACTTCACACAGGTATGATAAAAAGTTGATACATATAATTGTGGATAAGGGATTACATGTTAGGATTCAAAATCGAGTACCTACCCACACTTGTACATTTTTATAAATGATTTTTTTCTATCCTATGTCCGTAGGGGGCTAGGGATAGACATTATCCGTAGGTGACCGACCCACCCGCTTCACCCGGCCCAAATATACATGTGAAAAAATGAACAAAAGTGGGTGATGGGTGGGTCGGGTTACAGGTTAAACGCGTGACACCCGACCCACCACCCGTCACCCGACTTACTCATTTACCACCTGCATAAATTTAACCTAATATATAATATATTTTAATACCTCTAACAAACCTAACAATCTAGCATTGTCGCCTCTAAATTCTACTACCCCTGTTTCTTGAAACATGTACTTTTAACTCATTTTTCATTTTTCATAAAACATGCCCTTTTAATATATTTTTCACCTTTTTTCAAATTTATCCCTACTTTATAGAAGTAATAATTACTCTAAACAATTTTCTAGGAGGGGTTAAGTGTACAAATTTTTCCAAATGTAGGGGTAATTTGGGTAAAATACTCATTCCTTAATAATCGTGTAGTGGGTTAAAAGGACAACTTTTGAGAAACGGAGGGAGTACTACTCAGTTTAGGGTTGTTCATCGGTCCAAAACCGAACCGAACCGAGAAAAACTGAACCGAAACGAAAACCGAATTTCAGAATTTTCGGAACCAAGGACCGAACCGAATAAGCTCGGTTCGGTTCGGTTTTGGTTCGGTTCGGTTTGGTTCAGGTAGGAACCGAAATAGAAGATTAAGTATAAAGCCAATCCAAAATATAGAACATAACACCCTAAACCAAACTAGAACCGAACTAAACCGAACCAATTTTGACCCGAACCGAACTAGAACCGAACTAAACCGATTTAAACCTAAAAAACCGAACTAACATATGTTATTTTTATCATGTTGAACTAAAATCATTCAAACCATTCGAACTAAAACTTGCAAAATGATAAACAAAGCAATACAAAACTTGTAAAATGGGATTTAGGTTACATCCTTAAGGATTAGTAAGGGTATTTTTTATTTTTTTATTTTTATATTAAAATAAATCGGTTTACCCGAACCGAACCGAAACCGAACCGAAAACCGAACAAGCCAAAATCTTGAACCGAGGACCGAACCGAAGTACCTTGGATCGGTTCGGTTCGTGGTTCGGTTCGGTTTTCAAGTAAAAACCGAATTACCCGAACCAATGAACAACCCTAACTCAGTTAGTCATTTGTCGTGCTATATTTCCCTCGACTTCCTTGATAGGCGATGCCACATCCACTTCGATGGTCATCTTCTCAGTGTTGTCGTTATCGTCCTCTCGGCGTCATCGTCGGTAACTCTCCTTGACCGCCAGTCGCGCCCCTTCATTGCTTCTCTTTTGACCACCGGTTAGTGCTTCTCTTCAATTTTGAATGATTTTAATTTGTTAGTTAGTTGAATGTTATTTTCTTTCGCGGGTAGCGGGTCACTCGACTCACCCACGAGTAATTGATGGGTCGGATATGGGTGAAAAGTTTTATAGTGACAGGTTGGTATGGTCAGCCATTTTCATTCGCGGGTCGGGTGATGGAAGGGCTCCACCCATCAATAACCCGACTCATGACCAACCCTATAGGGGGCATAGGATAAGAACCTGGTTTTGAAAATATTTTGCTAAAAATATTTATTTAGGGATTTAATTTTTTTTAGGACAAGTATTTTCTTCTATGATTTTAGTTTCTAAAAATAAATTTTGTTTATCTTATGTTCTTTAGACATAGGTTAGAAAGACTGTTTATAAATTAGAAAGAGGATACAATCTTCAAAATAAATAAAATGATTAAAAAAGAAATCAAACACTTTGTAGTACAAGCATTTCTAAAGAGAACACTAGTACCTAAAAATGTTAATGAATCGATCTATTTACTTATGAGTGAATATGACAATATTAGAAAACCTCTATTGGAGGTCTCTCACATGAGTCCCGACAAAAAAACGAAAATAAAATTAAAAAGATGAAAAAGCTAGGAACATCCCTCAATAAAGAGACTTTAACTAATGAGTATTTTTACAACATATAAAGTTCTCTCTTTTTTAACAATAAATGTCTCATAATTGAAGATGAAGAGATTAAAAAAAAGTACAAAATAATTATAATTGGTCTTGAAATAATGCCATAAATAATGGTTTTATGATAATGAAATGGTGATAATAATGATAATTATAAATAATAGTTAACAATTATATATAAGTTTTCTAATCAAATATTTATCTTCATCTTAATTATAAATAATAATAATGATAATAATAATAAAATAAAAATAATAAGAATGATATATAGATCTTTTAGTTTAATTTATATCTTAATCTTAATTATGTATAAAATATTACTTAAGCAATCAAGTTTTTATTTCAGTTATATTCTTCTAACTTTTCATTTGACTTCTTATAATTAAGAGTGTAATATCAATGTGTTGGAATGTATATAGTCTAGCAACTTACAATTACAAGTGAAATTCATTAATTAATATCAATTCCTTAATGTCACTATATAAGATCGAGAACTATCTCTCAAGCGCTTGGAAGGAGTAATTATACAAAGGTTGAAGAGATATTGACACCTAAGGAAATATTATTGATATTGTTGATCTAAAGGTAATTGATAAAATTGTTGATATAGAGGTATCCGATTAATTATAATATCGTATTTTTTAATCATTTTATAGTAAATTTTTAATCCCAAACCAGATGATATATACCTAATGGTGATTTTTTATTTTTGAAATACCTAATGACGATTTGATGTATGAAGGTTTCAATAAACTTATTATTTTCATGCTAAAAATAATAAATTGGTATAGAATTATAATATACTAATCCCGTACGTTGGTCCCGTCCAACGGATGGGATTAACCCTCTAGTCTCATTGAAAGAATTGTATACATGGTGAATAGGCATTGGTTAGTAGTAAAAAATCATGAAAAATTCAATGTGTCTTTACTAATGGGAGTGTTTAAATGAATGGGTCTCAAAAAAAGATATAATAATATTTTATTGGAAATGAATGGGTCTCAAAAAAAGATATAATAATATTTTATTGGTGAAGGACCCAAAAGAGTCTTTTACTAATGGAGATATGCTCTTAGACAATTCAAATTTCTTTTGTAGAAAGCCTTGACACTTAAACACCAAGGTAGGTATTGAATAAGTTGATGTTTTTTGTAATGTCTTTTTAGTTTGCATAGATACTAACCTTTTCTCTGTTTCTCGATTTACCAAGTCTAACTAATATCACAAATCTCTTTCTTTATTAAAAAATAGATAAAAAAAAGCTACAAACACATGTGCATCTTTATTTTTCCCATGGTGCGATACCTTGATGTCATGACACTTGATTAAGTACAAACGAGAGGCAAAGTACAATCTCCTAAACTTAAGAATTATGAAATACAATGATTACAAGAAAATATTAAAGTAGCAAAGCCACTAACTATATCATCTAGAAGCACTAGTTGGGTGATCATACAAAAGATGCATTCCTAAAGGGAAAATTGAATACTAATTTGGAAGGTAGGTATGCAACAACTTTGATTTATTTGCTTTCCGACAAACATGCCGAAATCAGACAACCGAATTACCATTTTTAGAAAGATTTGACGATTTGTCCCCCAAAGCCAAGTTAGAAATAATATTTACAATTCTAAAACTACAAATGCTAGAATATTTTCTTATGTAGAAAGTGAGACGACACTTTTTATAAATTTAAAATTTAAGAAATATACCAGTTACAAATCAGTACTGCGTTAAAAAAATGAATATTGCTTATGAATAGTGTTGGCAATTCTAAGAAGAGAAGATGACTCTAATGATGGTGCTTTCAATGAATTGAAAAGGGTTGTTAAATTGCCATCTTACAAGATTCTCAACTGACCACTTCTACCACTAACTAACTTGCCATAAACGTGGCTTACATTGAACATAAATCTAGCTAACACTCTAGACTAATTCATACTAACAGAAATGACATAACATACTCCTTAAAAATAGCATAACTTTAACAATCAAATATAACTATGCACGATCCTTAAATTGTTGAACTTCTGAAACAGACTTTCAAACCCAATAGCTAGTTTGACAGATCATCAAGCTGGATCACTTTCAACACCTCCCTTTGATCCAAGCTTGCACATGCCAATTTCTTCCATGAAAAACTAATGCTTTGCCTGATTTAATGATTTGGTGAACAAGTATGCATGCTGAACATTGGTGCCACAAAACTTCAAGATGATCTTGCCTTCAAACACCAGCTTTCTTATAAAGTGATATTGCACATCTATGTGCTTTGTTCTAGCATGGAATGCAAGATTCTTCACCATATCTATGGTTGATTTGTTGTCACACCAGACTTCCACAGCTTCCACTTGCTCATAACATAGATCATGTAGTAACTTCTTCAACCATAGGGCTTGTTTAGCTGTTGCCCTTGTTGCAACATATTCAACTTCCTAGGAGGACATTGCAACAGTTTCCTGTTTCTTGGAACTCCAAGTTATAGCACATGAGCCAAGATCAAATACTGAGCTAGAGGTTGATTTCTTGTCGTCCATACACCCTCCTCTCATTGTTTGTATATCATCTATGTTTGAAATCCTTTACACTTTCATACCAGAGGCCATAATCAATTGTCCCTGCCACATATCTGAGCACTCTTTTTGTTGCGCCAAGATGATGTTTGGTTGGACAATGCATGTCTAGACACCACACTAACACAGTAAGCAATGTCTGGTCTAGTGTGTGTCAAATAATTCAGTCCACCTACCATGCTTCTAAATAGCTTCTCATCTGCCTTATTTGTTCCATCTTGCCTTTGAAGCTCTCATTTGCATTCAGTGGTGTCACAATTGGCTCATAATTCTCCATATGAAACCTTTTAAGCAGATCACTTGCATACTTCTTTTGACAAAGAAAGATTCCATCTCTTCCTTGTCTAACTTCCAATCCAAGGAAGTATTTCAGAGTTCCCAAATCAGTGATCTCGAACTCACTCATCAATGAGCTCTTAAATTCAGCCAACATCTCTTTAGAAGAGCTAAAATAGATGATTCATCCACATAAAGATAGGCTATAATGAATTCAATTGTACCTTGTTTTTTCACATACAAAGTAGGTTCATTTTCACTTCTGTGAATGCCTGGACTGGTGAAGAATGCATCTATTTTGCTATACGACGCCCTTGGATCTTGCTTCAAGCCATACAATGCCTCTTGAGCTTGTACACCTGTGCCTCTTCTCCATTCTTGACAAATCCCTAAGGTTGCTCCACAAAAACTTCCTCTTGCAACTCTCCATTTAAGAAGGCATACTTGACATCTAGTTGGAAAACCTTCATCTTCCACTGTGCAACCAGAGATAACACAATTCTTACAGTTTCAAATCGTTCTACTGGTGAGAAGGTTTCCTCATAATCAACTCCCTCTTGCTGAGCATATCCCTTGGCCACCAGCCTAGCCTTATGCTTCAAAATGCATCCATCAGTGTTGTATTTTGTCATATACACCCACTTTAAGCCTATTACATTCTTCTCTTCTGGAAAACTCACCAATTCCCATGTCTCATTCTTTTCAATGGATCTTATTTCATTACTACTAGCCTCTTACCATTCATTATGTGTAATTGCTTCATCAAATCCCGTTGGTTCAGTTGCAACTAGAGCAAAATCACAACTTCGATAAATCTCAACAAGTGATGTTACCAGACGTGGTGGTGATTCACTTGAAGAGAGGTTGAATTGCTCGTGTTGTTTGTTGATGATGACATAGGAGTGGTTGGAGGACTCTGATCGATCTGATTGTTGACATCAGCATCATTCTCATCATCAAATGGCACAGTTCTGTAGTCTGGTCTGTTGCTTTGCTATTGCTCCCATTTCCTACTTGTTTCTTCATCAACGATCACATTTCTACTTATAATGAACTTCTTAGTGAATGGATTGTACAACCTATAACCTTTGGATTGAGTTGCAAAGCCAAGAAAGATGCATTTTTCAGTTTTGTCATCTAACTTGGTTCTCAAATTTACCAAAATATAGACAATACATCCAAACACTCTAGGATGACTTACAGAGGGCTTTTTCTTTCTCCATACTTCAAATGGTGTTGCATTCAGCACTGCTTTTGTTGGAGAGATATTTAACACATACACTGTTGTAGCTACTACTTCACTCCAAAACTCATTTGGCAAGCCTTTTGCCTTGAGCATACTCCTTGCCATTTCCACCACAGTTCTGTTTTTCCTCTCTGCAACTCCATTTTGCTCTGGTGTGTAGGGTGCAATGAGCTACCTTCTTATTCCCTCATCATCACAATATTTGCTGAATTCATGTGACACAAACTCTCCACCTCTATTTGTTCTTAATGCCTTCACAAGCTTTCCACTTTGCTTTTCTACCAATGCCTTGAACCTTTTGAAATTTTCAAATGATTTCAGACTTGGTTTGTTGGAAGAAAACCCAACTGAACCTGTTGTAATCATCAGTAATTAGCAAAAAATATTTGCTTCCACCTAGTGATATGGTCTGCATTGGACCACACAAGTCGGCATGCAACAACTCCAAACAATCACCAGCTCTCCATGAATTTCCACTTGAAATGGACCCTCTTGAGTGTTTACCATACACAAAACCTTCACATAGTTCTAGTTCATCAATTTTAGGTAAACCATACACAAAATCCTTTGCACTTAGAAGCTTTAAGCCTTGGACATTTAAGTGACCGTACTTGAGATGCCAAAGCTTTGCACTTTCATCTCCTTTGACAACAAGAGCTTGCCCTCCATTTGTTGTCAAATCAAGTGGGAAAATTTTGTTTCTCCTCATAGCAATCTTCATTAGTGCATCATTACTTTTCTTTTCTTTAATGACACAAAAATCATCTTTAAACACTACTGTGTAACCTCCACTCACTAATTGACCAACACTAAGCAAGTTGTGTGTAAGTTTGGGAACATACCGAACATTAGAAAGTACCTTGACATTGCCTTGTTCTGTCTTGAGTGCAATAGTCCTCAGTCCTTCCACCTCGAGTTGCTTGCCACCTCCAAGCCTCAATGTGCTCCTCTTTGTCTTTGAGTCATCCAACTCTATGAAGATGGATTTCAAACTTGTCATGTGGTTTGAGCACCCACTGTCGACATACCAAATTGATTTTCCTCCATTGTCACAATTGTGTTGAGCCAAAAACAGATGTTCATGCTCAACATAGTTTGACTTTTGTTCTCGCTTTCCTTGCTCCTTTTCCTCATCCTTTTTCCATCATGATGCCTCCTTCTGACCAGGTTTGTTACAATAGTAACGTTTGATAGGATTTTTGTAGTTGCCTTTGGAGGACTCTTCTCTTCCACCATTGGACCGGCCTCTTCCTCCATAGCCTCCTCTTCCTCATCCTCTACTTGAATGTTGATGAGAGCTCTCCTTGTTGGAGAACTCCCCTTTGACTTGAAAGGCTTTTTCTTCCTTCTTGTCATCACCTCTGGTCAGCCTTTCCTCATGGGATTAAAGTGATCCCATTAGCTCAACAAATGTTTATGTGTCCATGTCTTTGGACTCCTCTATAGTTGCCACGACATGATCATATTTTTTTGGTAAGGCTTCTGAACACCTTACTCACCACTTGCTTAGTCTTGATCTCCTCTCCATAGGATCTCATTTGTTGCACATTACTTGGCACTCTTGAAAGATACTCTTGGATAGTCTCCTTGTCCTTCATTTGAAAGGACTTAAATTCCCTTCTCAGAGATTGTAATCTCACCATGATTACCTTCTTATCTCCCATATACTCTTGTTTGAGACTATTCCATGCTTCTTTTGTTGTAGAAGCTGCTGCAATTCTTGGGAAAACTTCATCATCCAATGTCTGTTAAATCATGAAGAATGTCTTTGCATCCTTCTTTCTCTTCTCTCTCAACGTCCGATCTGTTCACCAATGACATTGTCTTCAAAGCCACTATCCACAAGATTCCAAAGTTCTTGAGACTTGAAGAGAGTTTTCATCTTCAAGCTCCAGAAATGATAGTTGACCCCTTTGAAGACAGGTAGTTGGGCATAGAATTGGCATTGCCATTGTTGTTTTGCATAATGGCTAATCTCTCAAAAGACCTTGTGTTTCCTTGTGTTTGATTCTCACACGAGCCTCTCTAAAAACCCATGGATTCTCTCTCGCTCTGATACCACTTTGTTGGCAATTGTAAGAAGAGAAGATGACTCTAATGATCAAAATTGGAAAGGGTTGTTAAATAGCCATCTTACAAGACTCTCAACTGAACACTTCTACCACTAACTAACTTGTCATAAATGTGGGTTACATTGAAAATAAATCTAGCTAACACTCTAGACTAATTCAAACTAACAGAAATGACATAACAGACTCGTTAAGAATAGCATAACTTTAACAATCAAATCTAACTATGCAAGATCCTTGAATTGCTGAACTTCTGAAACAAACTTTCAAACCCAACAGCTAGTTTGACAGATCATCAAGCTTGATCACTTTCAACAAATAGTAGCAGGTTGAGTCCGTATCACCGTGGAGCAACAATCATGTCCGGATCTGATCTATCTCACCTCATTGTGCAATTCGAACCACTCACAGTAAAATTTATAAAGTTATCCTCCTATATTCATTTTAAGCATATCATTTTCCTTTTCCCCTATTTTCCTCCTATCCTTCCACCTCTTGCTTTGTGGCCGCTCTCTTTCTTCACTTATCCCTTCCAAGCTTCCATCACTTCTCTCATAACATATCTAAATCCAACATCCCTCTTTCTCTTTCATGCTCTCTATTTCTCTCTCGCTTCTCTTTTCATCGTCGGACGACGATATCGTGAAGGTTTGATGATCAGGAGAGTGGTGGCTGGGTTGGTAATTGGATCGGGTTGGTGAAGAAGTGGACTAAAAAGGGAACGGAGCCGCGGTCATGGCGTCTACACGTCAATTTATGCTTTTCTTCTTCAATTTCAAGTTAGGGTGTCAATTTGCCTTTTCTTTTATAGAATCTTTCTTTGATGATTTTGTACTCGATTTTCTACTATTTTGCTCCCCATCAGGGTCGGGTTGGCAGTGACAATGAGTGGCGGGCTCTTGCTACTAAAGCAAAGAGGGATTAGGTTCTTGATATTGGAAACCACCAACACCGAATGGAACAAAAAATTTGATGCCTCATTGGTTGTTTGAGATTCAAATGCCAAGGTTATGAGGGGATCCTTGGGATCGAAGAGCTTTGGCGTAGTCTCATCGTCTCCTACCCTAAAAATAGACAAGAAAGTGTTTTTTTAAGTTTTAAGAGATGCCGAGTGGAGGTGGCTCATGGTGGGGCAGCAAGACGGCCTTGGGGGGCCACTTGGAAGGAGAGGGAGGGGAGTGAAAAAGAGGGTGGCGGCTTGTTTCTATCGGCGGCGCACGGGGGTGGGGGTGGGGGGTAGGTCAGGCTCATGATACGATGTAAGATTATGGTAAAATCTCCTTTGAGTTCTCCCTTCTAATTAATACAATATATATAGGATTACAAGAGTACTTGCAAGGCAAGTTAGGTTAATTTGAACGAGTCAAATATGGTAAAAGTGTTTCATTAAAAATAACATGTCTAGCAATATAAACATGATTAGTTGGAACATGGAGACATATATAGCTTAAAACTATACCCAATAAAGTTGCAAGGAGAAGACTGGAATTCTAATTTATTTGTGGTATACGATCTAAGAAAAGGATAGGAAAGACACCCAAAATATTTTAGAAGAGCATATTCACGCACTTTTCCACATATAAAGCTTCAAATGGCCAGTTATAGTCTAGAACGGGAGTTATTATTCTATTATGGAGGTAAACATATACATATATGAAAATCATGTTCTCAAAAAGACTTGGGCAAATTAGCATGAGAGAGAAGAGCTAGACCTTTGTCAACTATAGTCCTATGATGACATTCTGCAACCCCATTATGTTATTGAGTGTGAGGACATGAAACTCTATGAAGAATCCCTTGTATTTGGAGATAAGTAGACACATTTTTATACTCACCACCCCATTCAAATTGAAGCTATTTAATTTTTTATGGAGAATTATGTTCCAACCATCTTTTGGAAAAGCTGAAAGATATTGAACACTTGGGATTTTTGAGACATGAAAAAAATCCATACAAATTTAGTGCAATTATCAACAAAAATTAGAAAATGAGGATTATCATTAAAAAAAGAAACATGGGAAGGGTCTTAAACATTCGAATATACAAGATCAAAGAGAGTTATAGATTGAAATGGAGAATTTGAAATTTCTATTAGTCACTTTAATTATATATAAAATGAGTAAGGTTTAAGTGTATATAGTTTATAGGGTGATAAGTGGTGAATTATAGTAATTATAGATCAAGGAAATGGAGAGTTAGGAATAATTTGGAAAAGTATAAAAAAGCGGATAAATCGTTAATAAAGCAAATTTTTGTTGTCATATGCTAACATATGTGGGCGGGCACATATCTAAGCATCAAAAGTGATAATGCATATTTTAGCTAGATCTCAATGCTATAGAGAACAAAGGAATTGCATAATTTGCTTGCATGAATATTATTAATTGTTAAAGCCTAAAAATATATACTAGAGATCCTTAGGCTCCAAGGAACAAGATATCCTTTAACCTCAAAGAATAACACTAAACTAAAGCAAGATATTTACTTTTGATTCAGTCTTATTCTAACCCCTCAACTCCTTAAGTGTGAAGTCCATGCGGAAACTCCAAGCTTGCTTAGAAGAGATTCGAATCTAGGCCTTAAAAGGGGTTTGTCAAGATGTCAGCTAATTGATCATTGGTGGAGACATGAGCCACTCGAATAACACTATTTTGAATTTGTTCCCAGATAAAGTGATATGTTTGGTTAATATGTTTCATTCTTGAGTGGAAAACCGAATTGAAAATCAAACATGTTGCACTGCAAGATTGTGACAATAATTGTTTTTGGGAATGAATAAACTCCATGTTTGGCTAACAAGGAACTGCCTATAGTAACTTTGGATGAAGTGTCAACCAAAGCCTTGTATTCAACTTTTGTAGATGACCTTGCAACTGACTTCTACTTCTTTGAACCTCAAGAAATAGGGTTTTGCCAAAAGAGGGAAAATAATCAATTAAGGATATGTAGTCATCTTTATCACCCACTTAATTAGCATTGAAAAAAGCATGCAAAAATTGGAGAAGAGAGAGTATAGATAAGAATGTCAATATTTAAAGTACTTGACAAATATTCTAAGAGACTTTAATTTGAAAGCCACCCAATGGTTTTAAATTGGTGATTGCACACATTGTGAATGCTTGTTTAAAATAAAAGCAACATCAAGCCACCAGACCTGATCAAATGCGGGCCTGGGTCGGGTATGGGTCGGCATGAACACTTTTTTAGCCCGTTCATGCGAGCCCTATAGGATTAAGCCAGTAGTTCAGGGCCTAATATCTTGTCAATACCTACCCACAAGGCCGGGTTGAGCTACCCGTAGGACTACCCATTTTTTGTCTTAAAGAAAACACATGTAAAAATAAAAAAAGTTAATACAAGAAACATCATCACACAAACAACCATACAAAAAGTAATCTAAGTGATGACTTTACATTAATTATTAACATCAAATATACGAAAGACATACAAGAAATACTAATGTTGGTAAATATTCAATAAAACACAAGTAATTTACACACAAACTAAAATGGGTGAATCGAAGGTTAAAGATCTAGGATTTTATTTTTGTGTAGATTTATAGAATTTTATATATACATATACACATGTCGAGCTTTAAATCCAGCACATGTCTCACCTAATACCTATATCCTACTCTCTTACTCATTTAGGTCGGCCTGCCAAACTACAAATGTTGTCCAGACCCGCCCGTTTTGTTTGGCAAGCTAGGTGTTGGCTTGCGTTTGCTTAGGTCTACAATCTGCATGAGACACAAATATTGGAGACTACCAACAAGGGTTTAATAATCAATTGGTATTGGTAGTGGCACTCTAGAATCACAAACTAGTGGAGTTGTAGTTGACATTTGTGTTATGTCTTTTTTTTTTTTTTTTTTTTGATAAGGTAAGGATTAGGAGACCCTCTAAGGAGGGCGTCCTAGAGCATCCTTGCGGATGAGAACTCGAAGTTCTGGATTATCCAAGAGGAGGTAGGTAGGGATGCTGTGGCCCAGCTTGGCAATTTTATCGACCACAGCATTACACTCCCTACCCACGTATCTCACTAAGACAATATTAAATTTACTAAGAGATACCATAATATCTGAAATTAACATCTCAATTTCCCAAGGGCAAATTCCAATATTGTTAACAGCATTTATAACTGTGAGGTTATCTCCTTCAATTTCGATTTGTGTAAACCCTCGTCTTTGGGCTTCCTTAATTCCTTCTCGGAGTGCAAGTGTTTCCGCTTTCAGGATTGAGATTGAACCTTGTTTTCTAGTTCCTATTCCAACAACTTGTGCATCATGATCTCGTATTACAAACCCCGAAGTTGCCTGGTTAGAGGTAAGTTTGGATCCATCAAAGTTTAATTTGTACTGGTTCTGGGGTGGTTTTTTCCATTTTTCTGTTCGTTTCTTTCTTTTTTGTCCATTTTGGGGTTGTTGTCGAATTTTTTCTTCATCATCCTCCCATTTCTTTGATCTTTCCCATTGTTCTAATTGATTTTTTGTGTATTGTTCTAAGTTCTGGATAGGGTCATTAGGGGATTGCTGAAAGACTAATTTGTTTCTCTGGTGCCAAATACACCACCAACAAACGACAAGTTCTATAAATTCCTTATTCCCCAAGGCTTGGAAGAGTTCATTGAGAATAGTACTGGGTGACTTGTTCCCTATATCAAAGTTATTAATTATACTGTGTGTTTGTCTATTTATTTTCTGGATTAGTCTTTTTGTATGAGCGCATTCTAAAAATAAGTGTCTTGTATCTTCATGAGTACAGAAACACATTAAACATCCCGGAGGAGTGGCTATGCACTTTTCTAATAGCCTTGCTTTGGTCGGTAATCCATTAAGCGCGATTTTCCACAGGAAGTTCTTAACTTTAGGATAAGTGTCTAGTTTCCAAATCCAGTTATTCGGATGGGGAGTTTGAAGGTGAACTCCCGATATGAGTTCAATAGCAGAGGCCGTTGAAAACCAACCATTTTTGCTCGGGGCCCAATACAATCGGTCCCGAATCCAGTTATCAGGGATTGGGACCATCATTATTTGGTTCACAATATTAGTAGGGAGTAGGCGGTTCAGTACATCGATCCGCCATGTCCTATCATTGGTTATAAACTCTTCAACCATCGTTGATTCATTTACCGCATTGGCATGCAAAGCAAATCTATCAAGTGTTTCCAGAGATAACCATTTGTCTTTCCAGAATTTTATGGTTCTTCCATCTCCAACTTGCCAGATAAGTCCTTTGTTAAATTCTTCCTGAAGAGCCATCAGTTTTGTCCATTGCCATGAAGTGTTAGTTTGTTTTTTATACGATAAGATTGGTTCTCCTTTTAGATATTTTTCATTCATTAGTTTGACCCAAATATTCTCTGGTTCCGCCAGTAGTTTCCATAGAAGCTTCATTTGTAACGCTTTATTCATATGTTCGGTTTTCCTAATTCCTAGTCCTCCATAAGTCTTAGGTTTGCAAATTTTGTCCCATCCTATTAGTGGTTTATGGTTTACATCTTTGTTCCATAGGAAGGTTCTATTGATTTGATCTAATTCATTGTGTACATAATTTGGAAGCATGAAATTTTGCATTAGATAGTTAGGTTTCATAGCTAAGTTGGATCTAATGAGTATTGAGCGACCTTCTTGAGAAAGCGCATTAGCTCTCCATTTTGTGAGTTGCATCTTTGTTTTCCCAATTGTGTCTTTAAATGTTTCTCGATTAACTCGGCCATTAATGATTGGACATCCAAGATATGATTCCAGGTTGATCATCGCCGTAATTCCTAGGGTGTTTTGGATTCTATTTTTTTGTTGATTTTCTACATTCTTTGACGTCTGAAATGCCGATTTATGGTAATTAACTTTTTGTCCTGATATTGCACAATATTCCTCAATAATTTGTTTTGTTCTTGCACATGCTGCATGATTGGCTCTTGAAAAAATGATGATGTCGTCAGCTAAGGCAAGGAAAGGGATCTTAGTTCCGGAGCGAGTGAGCGGGAATCCAATAGTATTTCTCTCAATGTTACTCGTTTCTTGAAGTTTTCTAGCCAAGATTTCAGTAGCAAGAATAAATAGGAATGGAGATAATGGATCTCCTTGTCGCAGTCCTCGTTCAGGACAGAACAGTTCTGTAGGATTATTGTTAACTAGAACAGAAAAGGAAACGGTTTGCACACATTCTTTAATCCATCCAATAAATTTGTTGTCAAATCCAAACTTTTCCAGTATTTTAAAGGTGAACTCCCAGTCTAATCTATCGTAGGCTTTCTCCATATCTAGTTTTATCGCTACCCAACCATCCTTGCCCTTTTTGTTTTTGAAAGAATGGAAAATTTCATGGGCAATTAGTACATTATCCTGAATTGATCGTTTGGCAACAAAGGCTCCTTGCATTGGATGGATTAATTTGGGCATTATTTGCTTAAGTCGTTCCGTAATTATTTTAGAAATAAGTTTATAGATGGTTGAGCAAAGACTAATTGGGCGATAGTGATTCGTAGTACTTGGGTTTTCTTTTTTTGGTATTAAAGATACGAAAGTATGGTTAATTTGTTTAAGAATTTTTCCTGAATGGAAGAAGCTTTTAACTGCTTTTATTACATCTGGGCCTACTATATCCCAATACTTTTTATAGAAGCCAGCCGACATACCATCAGGACCTGGAGACTTATCAGAATGGATTTGCATTAAAGCCTTTCGGATCTCTTCGTTTGAGACTGGTTTTGTAAGGTGTTGATTATCTTCGTCAGTCAACTCCTTGTTGATTAAATGGGTATATCGGTTGAAGATCTCCTGGCTAGTACTTTCTTTTCTGTATCTTGCCTTAAATTCCTTTCTTATTTCATCCCTTACATTCTCTTCTCCTATGATTTGTGTGCCTTCATTCGACGTGATTTCTTTTATAATTTTCCTATTTCGTCTTCCGCTAGCAACTTTATGGAAATATCCTACATTCGAGTCCACCAATTTAATATGTTTTGTTTTTGCTCTCTGTTTCCAATAAGTTTTGTGGAAGTTTAATATTTTTTCTTTTTTGTTTAATATTCGTAATTGTTTTTTGATTATTATTTCCTCAGGGGCTAGAATAATTTTCTTTTGTAATTCTAATAGTTCTTTATCAATTTGTTTAAGTTGTTCAAATGTATTTCCAAAGGTTTTTTTGTTCCATTGTTTCGCTTGCACTTTCAGTAGTTGTGTTCTTTTTACTAGTCTGTACATGTTAGAGCCAACAACAGGGGCCCTCCATGCTTGTTTTACTATATTTCTAAAATCTTTTCTCTGCATCCACATGTTTTCAAATTTAAAAGGTTGAGCTTTTATGATTGTTCCATTATTTAGTTCAATTGCAATTTTGCTATGATCTGAAGACGAGAATGCATAGTTTTTTGTTGCTATATCAGGGAACCATTGTAGGATCTAAGATCATACAAGGGTTCTATCTAATTTTTCATAAATGTTGTCTATTTCTGTTTTATTTTTCCTCCATGTGAATTTGCTTCCAATGACCGGGATATCGAAAAGGTTACAACTATCTTTGAAATATTGTAATCTTCTAAATCTAGATTGATCTGGATAGGTACCGCCTTTTTTTTCGCTTGGATCTTGGATTTCGTTTAGATCCCCCATGACAATAGTAGGTAAATTAATTTGTTGAATAGCTTGTGTTATTTGTTGCCAAAAATTATCTTTCTCATTTTCTTGAGGGGGGGCATAAACAAATAAGATTACTAAAGTATATTTAGTTATCACATTGGTATATTTAAGGGCTATAAAGCGAGATTCTTGTAGCATTAGCTCAATTCTCTCATTAGTAAGCTGGTGTTCCTTCCATAACACACAGATACCACCCGATCTACCATTAGCTGGTGACCATACAATATTATCAAATCCTGCTCTACGCCAAACTTGATCAGAAGGGGTTTGATCTGTTTTCGTTTCTACTATGGCCATAATTTGGATACCCTCAATCTTACAATACGAGTCAATCTCATGCCAGAACGACTTCCGTCCAATGCCCCTACTATTCCATAAGCTTACTTTCATTATAACCTATCTTTTATCAGATTGGGATAAACAAGAAAATCCCAATTTATTTCATTATTTTCTAATTTAAATATTCCTGGACGTGATATTTCCTTTTGTTTTTCCTGCCTATGAACATAAATATTCATCTTGCTTTCTTTATAAATCATCGAATTGAATTCTAGCATGGATAATTTTCCATAGTTTACATTGTCTTGTTCTACTATTCCATTTGATTCAATCTCAAACACTCGGGCCCCTGGCAATTGATCTCTTTTTGTGTTTTTAAATATGTGCTGATTCAACCTCATAAATCTTGTGTTCTGGATGCTTAATCCAATTTTATTTGTCTGCTTCTGCCAACAGTTGTGTTCCTCAACTATTTTGTTCCTGTGAAAAGGCACCAAACAAGGTTTAAGGGAAGCAAGATATATATTATCTATAAATAGACTTCTAATGCATGACTTTCTTTTCTTAATATACTTATATATCCAAATGTTATAGTTATTCTCCTTTCTAGGTTCTTTCTGTTTTTTCATCATCATATTCCTTCTTCTACATGTGTCCCTAACTTTATTATTATCTACATCTTTCATAGTCTCCAAGTGTTGTCTTCTTTTTCCATTAGGTTTCTTACACAGGTTTGTGATTATGATCAGGTTTGCAATAATAGGTATCCATCTTTTTCCTTTTCTTTTGTTCCTGCTAGCACTAAGACTCAAATCTCTCTTAAAGAGAACGTGTGTGTTACTGTTATTCATTTGGTGAACATTGCCTAAAGCTGAGCAAAACTTCATAAGATTATCAACTTTGTTAACTTCATTTCTGTTTAATTGTAAAATACTACTGATAAACAAATAATAGTGACAATTTTTGTTCTTCATGATCATGCTCCCATTATCACTATCTTTCCAAGATACACTACCACTTCTACTTTCCAAAATGTTGTCCTTAAGATCTTTCCACTCAACAATGTTTATAATATAAATCAACATACTCTTGTAGCAAAAACAGATTGTCTCAATCAAATTGCTACAGGATTCCATTCTTTGGTCATTTCTCTTCCTCCTTCTTTCAGTATATACTTTCTTTTTTGTTTTCCTTAGCTTTTTTAATTTCCTATTACTCTCCTGAGTTCTATTTCTAAGTTTGCTATTCTTTTCATTTTTAGTTGCCAATTCATGTATACTCTTTTTCCTGAAGAATATACAAGAGAGTTTTGGGTTAGTGTTTCTGTTCCCAATTATGTCATTCCTCCAATTATTTTGAGTGGATAGTATTTTCTTTAGGAGATTGTGTGTAGTCAGTATATGCCAATCCTTGTCCTGAACTAACTTGCCTATGCTTGAAGCAGAGCTTAGTCTAATTTTATCTCTTTTTGTGAGCTTTGAATTTATCAAACAAGACCTTCTATCAAAAGTAAGTCAGTGAAGCTAATTTGCCAATAATTTCTAGCTTCCTTAAGCCTTTTGCCTATGTTTATTCCCTGAAATTTATCCTTAGATTCTCTCAACCAGCCACAAGCTGTATAACATTCAGGTTTAAGAGGATTCCAGACTTTCAACCAAGTCATGAGAAGACCACCCAGTCTTAGCAACTTAATCCTATACAAATTTCTTAACTGCTCTTTAGGATGCTGTACAGGCCTTGGATAAATCCAAAATAAAAACCATATCTTACTCCTCACCAGTTCATCAAACATACTTGGTAAGGTAATGTGGCTCACGAAATAGCCGTAGAGGGATGTTTCATTCAATTGTAAACCATAATCTTTAACAACTATCAGGTTCTCAATGAAAGCTACAATGTCAAAGCATGTTTTCGACTTGGATTTTTCTCTCTTGACCCCCGAAGGGTCAGCTTCACAAGACTTCTTGAAAGCGCTACTACTTAGGGTCTCCTCGACCATAGTAGGCTTAGGTTCGAGTAGTTCAAGTTTGTTCAGGTTTTCATCTTGCACAAAGAGTGACTTCTCGTCAGTACCAATAGCAGTTTTCTCCATAGGAGTTTCCTTAAATCGACCAGGCAAGATCCAGGCCATGTTCTTTAGCAAATAGTATTTAGAGAGAGTATCAAGTTTATTTGCATAAATAGAGATTTGTTGATGTAGGTGCAGGGTGTAAAGGGTGTACAGGCATATTAAGTTATAATCAGAATTAAAGCTAACAAGGTGTAAGTTTTGAGCCTTAGGATTACACAGAGGATCAAAGGAAGATTTGTACCTGTTTGATTGAGTCGATCGACAAACGATTGGGCACTTGAGGGGAAGAGGGCAGCCCCCAACCAAATTGGAATCGATCTGGCAGTCCCCATCCAAATTGGTATCGATCTGGCATTTACTCCAATATTTTTGCTCCCTGAGACACCCACCTTTTGTCTTTCCCATCCTTTGAAGAAGTTGCCATGAACAGTTTAACTTTAACCCGAACCCTAATCCCCAAATTGTGTAGTGGTCCTTGATCCACCAGCCTCGCCGCCTCCCATGCCTCCTTCTTCTAGTTCTTGTTGATTTTCCTTGCTTCCAATTAGGCTTTAGCAACACCCTTTGACTCACATGTCGCCCTAGCGAGGAGAGCCGCGATTCTTCGTCTTCGGCTTTTGGGTTTCGATTTTGACAACTTGCCACCCAGAGGAGGCCACGAGTGGTTCTAATTGGTGTTTGACATAGGAGGAGGCAGAAGAAAAGGCCGATTGAGCCATGGATCTTGTGGTTAGGGTTCTGGATTGGGGGTCGATTTTTCGATTTTGGTTCCTGTTCATGGTGTCGGGGAGGGGAGAAAGGGAGCGTGGGAGTCATTTCTGTGTTTTTTTGTGTTATGTCTTATTTTGTATCTTCTAGCCTTAAGCAAGAGATCTAGAATGTATATTCTTTAATAAAACCCAAACAGTTGTTGGCAATATTTCAACGCCCAAGGGATATGATAATTCACCAATGCGGAAAACAACGCAAAAATCTAATAATTATACTTGGTCTTCAATGATCTCCATGTCAAAGATCTCGGGAAGGAGTAAAACCCTGAGTAGGAAAGCCCTCCGTGATCATCGAGAAGAAAACAGATGTAACTCTTTTCATCACAAGAGTTGTCCATTTGTCATCAAAGTTGAGTTCCCTCAAACAATGCTTCAAGAAATCCCACTCAACCATGTCATAAGCCTTTGTCATATCAAGTTTAAGAGCCAAATATCCCTTTCATCCAAATCTTTTGCTCTTCATGTGATGGAATATCTCAAAAGCAGCAAGACACACTTTAACTATTGAATCCAAGTTATTTAAATGACTCTTCAACATGTTTGTCAAAACTTTGGAAATGATTTTGTATGAAGAAGGAGCATTTTTATCACACGTCGATATCTCGTTTATTTTGCCTACTTGTCATGTTTTTTTTATTTTAAATTATTATTATTATCAATATTTCTTATTTATTTAATAAAACTTGCGTATTGTGGGAGAAGTCAACTAGTTAGAAAGTAAAGTTAGGGAGTTATAGATGAGTGAAGCTTCAAATATAATTAACTCGCATAATTCGATCATCGTCATCCTGATTATGTATTATGTAGGGTTTGTTCAGTGTTATTAAACTGATATGAGTTGAAGTTAAAGTTGAATCTAAAGTGATATGAGCCCTGAAGTTGAAACTTAAACTCATTTAGAATCTAAATTTTATAATTGAAATTCCAAACTTATTTTACTAGATAAATTTTTTTGATGTTCAGTATAAAAAGCTGATTCAACTTGATTTCCTAATAATAAGGAATAAAATATGAAAGAGAATATTATAATAAATTAAATAAAAAAATTATTTATAATTTAAGGTTAATACATGGAATTTTTTAAATAAGCCTCTGTAAGTTCATATAAGATTGGTGGATATAGATTATATTTTGGGAAAATTTTCAACTACCTTCAACTTTGTTAAGCTTCGATGAGCTTATCACCTATGCACGCCGAACGTTTATGCAAGAGCTTATTTATTTTATATAAATCTTAATAAGCTTATCTATAACTATATATTAAAGTTGTACCTTTTCGAGCCACCAGAACAATTTTGGCACTACCGCATATTTAAAAAGTTAATTTTTATTCCTAATATTT
The DNA here is from genome assembly GCA_964016875.1 of Fallopia convolvulus. NCBI lineage: Eukaryota > Viridiplantae > Streptophyta > Magnoliopsida > Caryophyllales > Polygonaceae > Fallopia > Fallopia convolvulus. The sequence goes on from OZ024733.1 coordinate 34,375,013, forward strand.
TAACTTTTTTATATTAAATTCTTCTTTAACTATTTAAATCTATCTTTAACGTTAAACAAATATCTATTTAGTATAACAATATCTTTTAAAAACTTCCTTATACAAATATTTAAAATTAAAGATAATAAATTTAAAATATTTTTAAATAAGAATAAATATCTTTTATCTTTTAGCATGATATCTTTTCACAGATTTATTTATATATATATATATATATATTCTTTTATAATGAAAAATTAACAATAAATACTTATAATGTTTAAAAATAATAAAAATAGGTAATATAATATTTAATAGACATATTGAAATATTTGATAATCACTAAATTAAGGTCCATAGCAGGTAATAAAAAATATAATATTTAATCTTATCTAATCTTTACTTTATCGAGCCACAAAATGAGTTTGGGCCCACCTTAAATCAAAATAAATCATTTTTTTAATTATTTTCTATAAATAAATGATTTTTGCCTTTATCTTTCATGTTTTATTTATTAATTTAATTATTATTTTATTTAAATCTTATCTCTTCCATATTCTAATATATAAATCTTTTGTATTCATATGTTATCTTTTTTTTAAAAATTAAATATCTATGAAATATCATCAAGGAAAAGGAGAAATATACATTATTTTATCTTAATAATTTTTTTTATTCTCAACATTAAAATTAATAATTTATATTTGATTTTTTTATTTGATTCCAAAAAATAAAAAAAAATTGTACATTGTACATGCAATAAATTACTTACTGTAAATTTTATATCTATAAAATACCAACCATAGTCGTGCATGGCAAACGAGTACAACTAATTTAAGTTCAATTTAAACCGCACCTAACGAAATCACATATATATGAGTGTGTTTCTTGTACACGTTGGTCTTATCCTGAAAAATGCGGATAAATGATAGCCATTGGATGATCTAATAAAAGCTTAATCCACCGTCCAGATTAGATATCAATCTGTGTAACAAAAAATAGCAAAAAACTTAGACGGTGACAAATTTGCAAATAGGACAAACTCCTTACCCCTGAGCTAAATTAGGGAAAAAAAACTCACGCACTCGGAGAAACGCAGTCGGAGAGAATTGAGGCTCCACACTCAGAGAAGGGCGAAGGGGCAAAGGAAGAACAAGCACTCCACAATCAGATATTCGACTGATTTCTCGTTCCGAAATGCCTCCAAAATCACAAGCAAGAAGTAGATCTAAACCCTAAAGCCCTAAAATTAGATGTTTGATTCTTCATTGTGAAAATTCATTGTTTGGTTCTTGTTTATGCCTTAAAATTAGGTGTTTGGGAGTTAATCTGGTCGATTTCATGAACATGAAGACCAATATTCCCTCCATCTTCCTATATGTTGTTGTTTATGCTTTGTTTCTTATCCTCTTCGACTAAACAATGGAAAATTGAGTGATTAATAGTGAATATACCACTTGATGTTGCTTGCTCGTTATGACCATGTACAGGGCTAAGAAATGAATTTCTAATGTAAGTTCTCCTTACATAAATATTAGGAATAGTGGAAGCCAGAATTGGGTATCACTAGTTAGAAAACCAAAATTGCTCATGATGGTCAAAACTAATTACTTGCTTTCTGTTAGGCCCTCCCGAATTCAGCCCAAAATCAAGACATTAGGCCCAATTCATCAAGCGTTGAAACCAACTAAGGGGTAATTGCAAGAGAGTGGTGAACGAGGGAGTGATGGCAGAAATCTCGGCTGGAAAAGATCTCCCAAAAGCAAACGGCTATGCCATTAATAACGATAGCGATATCCACGAGAGGAGGAGGAGCTCACAACGGTCACAAAGAGCGGAAGACTATGAAAGAGGATCAGAGAAGAGATCAGAGGACATTCATCGGCATACTTATTATTGCATTCTGAAAGGCTCTCGAATCGATTCATTCTTTTTGTTCAAAAGCTTTATCTCATCGCTTACTTGTAATCTTGGAGGAACTTTGCACCAGATCAATCATAAATCAATCACATTATCTACTTCCGTTTGCTCTCTACTTCTTTCTCTCTAAATCTTCATCTTGTTTACTAGATATAACACGTTATGACTACTTTTTGGTTAGGTTTCCCTCATTATAGCAGGTAATACGTTCGCGTGGTAAATCTGCCCAAAGCAATTGGCACCCACCGTGGGGCCCTAGCTAAAAGGAAGTCTTGTCGCCAAGAACCATAAGCTCTACCTACGCAAGATGGAAGGCATCCATGCTACCAACAGTCATGTAGAAGATCCCGAGAACCATGAAATCAACCAAGGTGGAGATAACCGGCTTACTGGAAACATAGATGGAATCGAGCAAGATTCTAGAAATGTGAATGGCAATCCTACCACTTCCACAACAGCAGAACGAGGAGGGGCGGTTGACTTCGACATTATGATTGAACTCCGTGCATCCATGATCGCTTTTCAAAACGATTTGGAAAATCAAAAGGAAGCTCACGCCAAGTTCACCGAGGTATACGAGAGACAAATTGAAACTTTAACTAATGAACGTAATTTGCTTCGATCTCAGGAACAATCAACACCAAACCGCCAGCGCGTGATGGACGTAGCGGATGGCGTCGCTCGGCGATTGGACATGGACGACCCGAATCTTGTAACACCCGACAGTACTAGGCCAGTAACTAGCTATCAGGTAAATGGTAATTCTTTGAGGGCCGTTAGAGAGGATGTTGAGGTTACCCAATTACGGGAATGCCTCAAGGCTTTGGAGGACCGAATCACTCAGGTCCGAGGAGCACCCCAACCAATAGCAGTGGAAAGGAGGGATGGTTATACAGATTCTCCCTTCGTACCCACTATCGCAAGGGTAGACATCTCTCGCAAATATCATGTCCCCAATGTACCTAAGTACGAAGGGGTTACAGATCTGGATCAACACGTAGCTGCATTTAAACAAGCTATGAATATTAGCACAGTTCCCTTTGATGTGAAGGAGATTGTTATGTGTCGTTGGTTCAGAAACACGTTATCTAGGCCCGCGCTTAATTGGCATTCTCATTTACCTCTTGGGAGCATTTCATCTTTTGCTGAGTTGATCGACAAATTCAGGATAAGGTTCACAAGCAATCGACACGCTAAAAAGCGTTCGAGCGACTTATATCGCATGGTCTAAAAGACCAGCGAGTCCTTGAAAGCTTTCCTTAACAGGTACAATGAAGAATTGGTTACCATAGAAGGATGCAATGCTGCTACAGCTGTGGAAGCATTCCGGAGAGGTATTTCGGCTGGTAATCCTGATCTATATCATGAATTAACTAAATATCCTTGCTCGAACTTTGATGAGGTACATGTAAAGGCATTAGCACACGTGCGATTGGAAGAGGATGACCTCTTCCCCGTCAAAGCTGCTAGTCCTCACCGACCAGAGCGTAGGCAAGGGAGGCGAGAAACCAAATACGTTCCATATCCCAACTCATCTCCTGCCAAGACAACTGTGAACGCATCATTTGCTAGGGAAAACGAGCGATATGAAGACGCAAGGTTGCCTCCCAAACTCTCTCATTACAACTTTCGCGTAGACGCGACAGAAGTGGTCCGAACACTTAATGGCATGGAAGATATTGTCCAGTGGCCAAGAAAGAGTAACACACCCTCACACCAAAAAGATAAATCCAGATGGTGTGATTTCCATTTCGATCACGGCCACCGAACGGACGAGTGCATCGCATTGAGGAAAGAGGTAAGCAAGCTACTACGCAAGGGATACCTCAAGGATTTAATATCAGAAAGAGCAAGGGAGCAACTAGAACGCAACAAAGGGAAGGCCAGTCCACCACCACCCCCAAAGCATACAGGAGTAATCAACGTCATCACTGGGGGGTCTGAAATCTGTCGCGTAACCTATTCTGCAACCAAGAGAATCACAAGGGATACCCGGAGAGAAAAGTCTAGAATCTCTGCTCGAAAGAGTCACGACGTGATGCCCATTACCTTCGATGATATTGAAGAAGAGAAAGTTCACCATGATTGTTTAATAATTTTCTTAACAATAGCAAATTTCCTCGTTAAAAGAGTATTAGTTGATAATGGGAGTTCCACTAATAGCAAATTTCCAATATTTTAAATTTCTTAACAAGACGTCTACGGCTTTGGTAGACTTCAGTGGCGAATCTCGTAACACGTTAGGGGAAATATCGTTACCAACCATCACAGGAGGGGTAAACTACCACGTAAAGTTTCAAGTACTTGAGTTCTTAGGCAGGCCTTGGATCCACGGGATGAAGGCCATTCCCTCAACATATCATCAATGTGTAAAATTCCCTTCGCCATGGGGAATATAAAAAATCAAGGGGGAACAAAAGATAGAAAGGGAGTGCTACTCCGTAACCATGAGAGCAACGACCTCAAAGAACCCGCATATCGAAATAGAAAAGAAGTCGTCAGAATAGCAATTAAAGGACTGTAAGACCCCCACTTACTACGTGAAGCCGGAAACACCAGAACTCGAAGAAGTGGCCCTTGATCCACTCGATCCGTCTAGAAAAATTAGAATAGGGGCAGATCTAGAGCCCACTTTACGAAAGCAATTGGTGGAGTTCTTACGGTCCTACAATGATTGTTTCGCTTGGTCAAATGAAGATATGGTGGGAATTGACCCTAACGTGATTACACACACTCTCAACGTTAATCAGAAGGTTCCGCTAGTTAAGCAGAAAAGGCATAAGTTCACGCCCGAACGAAATCAAGTAATGAACGACGAGGTAAAATCTTTACTTGAATCTGGTAAAATTAGAGAAGTAAAGTACCCTGACTGGTTAGCGAATGTAGTTGTTGTGAAAAAGAAAAACAGGAAATGGCGCGTTTGCTACTTATCAGAGATTGGTTATCAAAGTTACGCCTTTCGGATTGAAAAATGCATGTGCTACTTATCAGAGATTGGTTAATAAGATGTTTTAGGAAAAACTGGGGGATACAATGGAGGTATACATTGACGACATGTTAGTCAAATCTTTGAAGGTGAAAGATAACATCCAGCACTTGGAAGACGCGTTTCAAATTCTGCGAAGTTACAAAATGAAGTTGAACCCAACCAAATGTTCCTTTGGGGTTACATCAGGTAAATTCCTCAGATACATAGTAACGCAGAGAGGGATTGAAGCAAGTCCGGATCAGATCAAGGCAATAATGGAGCTGCAATCACCAAGATGTGTCAAAGACGTTTAGAAGTTGACAAGACGAGTAGCAGCACACAACCGGTTCATATCCCGATCCTCAGATAGGAACAAACTGTTCTACGACATCTTGAAGAAAAACAAGTCATTCGAGTGGACAGAAGCACACGAAGAAGCCTTCAAATAATTAAAGAGCTATTTATCCCACCCTCAGATACATTCCAAACCCAACTCAGGAGAGGTGTTGTACATATACTTTGCAGTCACAGAAGCAGCCATAAGCGCCGTCTTGATTCGAGAAGAAGACGGGAGCCAGTTATCCATCTATTATGTGAGTAAAACCTTACTTGATGCGGAAACCAGGTACTCACCCGTTAAGAAACTCGTACTATCTCTGGTAATGGCTTCTATAAAATTACGTCCCTATTTTGAAAATCATTCTATTACTGTGAGAACTAACTTTCCAATGAAGAGTATCATGTCAAAACCAGAGTTATCAGGTCGACTAATGAGGTGGTTGATTCACCTCAACGGATACGATGTCACTTATGAGCCACGAATAGCGATGAAATCTCAAGCCTTGACGAATTTTGTGGCTGACTTCACTCCTACCATGATAGAGGAAGAAAATCAAGAAATGTTACAGGCAGCAAGATCACTAGGCAGTGGCAAGTGGATGATGCACACTGATGGGGCGTCGAATCTAGTAGGTGTAGGGCTGGGGGTAGTCCTGAAGTCGCCACAGGGGGATAGGATAGCCCAGGCTTTTTGATGTACATTCAAAGCCACTAACAACGAAGCAGAATACGAGGCACTCATAGCAGGGTTGATTATTTCCAAGGACCTGAATGTGCAAGAAATTGAGGTAATATGTGATTCATTGCTTATTGTCAATCAAGTCACGAATTCATATGTTGCCAGGGATTCGAAGATGAAGGCGTACTTGGAAAAAGTCCAAGAAATTATCAAAAACTTCAAGCACTTTGAGATAAAGCAAGTACCTCGAGACGCTAACACACAGGCAGACGCCTTAGCAAATCTCGGATCCGCAATCGACCCAAGAGAATACGACAAGATACCTTTTGTATATCTAGATGCACCTTCCATAACAAAAGAAGCAGACATGTTCGAGGTACGAGATCTTGATGCAGCTACCTCATGGGTAACCCCTTATCTAAGATGGTTACGAGATGGAATTCTACCGGATGATAAAGAAGAAGCTCGACGACTCAAGGTAAAAGCTTCCACTTTCGCCATTAAAGATAACATCTTGTTCAAGTGGATGTCGTCAGGGTTGTACGCATGATGCGTGAAGGAGGAAGAAGTACAGAAGGTGTTGCAGGATATACACGATGGAGAATGCGGAATACATACAGGGGGTCGTAACTTGGCAAAAAAGGCGAGTAGAATGAGCTACTATTGGCCCACAATGAACAAAGACGCAGTGGAGTTTGCTCAAAAGTGTGACGCGTGCCAGCGTCACGGACCTATACCACATCAGCCACCAGAGTTGTTACATCCTATAACTTCCCCTTGGCCATTCATGAAGTGGGGAATGGATATTGTAGGGAAACTCCCTCCAGCCTCAGGACAATGTGTTTACATCTTAGCCATGACTGACTACTTCTCTAAATGGATCGAAGCCGAAGCCTTCAAAGAAGTAAAAGACACTCAGGTTATCTCCTTCATAAAGAGAAATATCCTGAGTAGATTCGGAGTACCATCAACCATAGTATGTGACAATGGGTCCCAATTCATCAGCGATAAGACAAGATCATTTTTCCAGCAATACAACATTCATTTGGTGATGTCTACGCCACGTTATCCTCAAGCCAATGGTCAAGCGGAAGCAAGTAACAAGGTAATCATCAACAATTTGAAAAAACGACTTAAGGAGGCCAAGGGAAGATGGGCCGACGAGTTACCCCTTATCCTCTGGTCAGACCGGACAACTCCCAAGACTGCTACTGGGCATACGCCTTTCTCTCTATTATATGGGTACGAAGTCGTGTTACCAGTGGAAGTAATCTTGCCTACGGCTCGATATGGTCTTACTACCGAAGAGTCGAATATGTCCAACTTGTTCCATCATTTAGATACTGTTGATGAGTTACGCGATGAAGCGTCGATTCGTATGGCGGCATATAGGCAGGGGGTAGCTTGAAGTTACAATAAACACGTCAGAGCAAAAGTATTTCAAGTAGGCGATTGGGTGTTGAGAAAGGTCTTTCAAAAAACTCAAGAACTGAATGCTGGCAAGCTAGGAGCCAACTGGGAAGGACCCCACCAGATTACGAAAGTTGTCGGACAAGGAGCCTACGAGTTAGTGTCCCATGATGGAAAAACAGTCCCAAGAAGCTGGAACACGACAAATCTGAAATTATATCACTTTTGACAAGCAAAGAGTCGCAACAAGGTATTTATTTGTCACTTCATTTTGTTAACTTTATTTTCACCTTGTCCCACAAACATGGAACAACAACGATATTACAAAAACTAACAAAGGATGCCTTGTGACGTTACAGGGCAAAACATAGGCCCTCGCCTTACAATCAGGCAATGATGTGCACACAACGACTAGTCACAAGATGCCAGAGACGAGAATACATGAAGACAACTCTAGAGCAAGAGGAGTTTAACATAAACAAAGATACTTGTGTAGCCAGTTCAGACTTTATTGAATAAAACATGAGTATCTACATTCTATTACATACATCATTCTCTCTTGGCATCCTTTACAAAAGCGCTACTACTATATAACTTGGTCAAAAAAATGACCAACGATCGTCTTCCCAAACGCGTCAGTCCTTGTCCTACGAAAGCAGACTTCAAAAAATTTGCACCACCTGCAAAAAAGAGAAACAAACCAAAGACTAGGCAAATACCAAAATAGCATTCACCATAAAACCCCTAAAAGCAAAAGCAGAGTTAAAGGATTTGTCCACACTAATGGCCCTAAAAACGAGCGGCCACACAAATAAGTCAATGTATTAAATCCCGACACACCGGGGGTACCAAAATACTTAAAGTTTAAAAACAGAAATAAAGGGATCACTCCTGGGAAACATCTTCGGAAGCCCTCTAGTTTTCCATGAGTTCCACCTGGGCTACCTCTTTAGCGACTTGAGTAATGTCGTCAACAATCGAAGATTTCTTGGACGCAATTACCTCGCCAGAAAACAAATTCTCAAATTGCTCTCTCTCCTTTAAAGCATCCTAGGAAGTATGTTTCCCTGCAACAAACTCTTCTATCGTCTCCACACGAGCCCTAAGTGACCAATAGTCAGCCATATGCTCGATTTCTTGGGCAAGAGTTGCTCCCTTCCTTGATGCAGCATTGAATTTCTCCTCCCACTCCTTGGAGATCTCAGAAGCCTTTTTAAGAGCATCCTGTAAATCTCTGACTTTCTTCTCCAGAGTTCCTTTCTCTTGTCCCAAGATGACGGTCCTATCCTTCTCAAGCTGCGTATTGATCTTGCTCTGATCCAGTTGGTCGGGGTAATCCTTGAAGGTGTCGAACGCTGACAGCGTAAGTTGAAGACCCTGAAAAACACTAGCCTGTTATATCGCGGAAGGAACGCCGAAAGTACAAACTAGGGTGTGATAAATTACCAACGGTCAATCAACATACATGCCACTAGGCTGCTAGCATCTCGCTAAAGAACTCCTGCATGGTAGAACGATTTCCTGCACCCCGAGGACAGTTCACGTGAAGAGGCATCAAGGACTTCAAGCATTTCCCTGCCGCCATGTCCAGAGACATCATGGTGCCAGGAAGGTCGTTCATGCAGGAGGTCGCATTCTTCTTTGAGGAGGTCTTGGTAGCGGTGTCAGCATCTTTTGGAGGAAGGGCTACCATTAAGGAAGTATCTGCAGTGGAGACCGTTTCAGCCTTCCTCTTCTTCCGAGCCTCAACTCTTTCCAGAGTCGGCAATGCAGCGGTGGATCGGGTAGTCCTATAACCTAAGCAACATGCGTGAAAGCGTAACCATAAGAAGTAAGGAAATCATTATTCGCCAGGAAAGCACAGTATTCATACTTACTTGACATTTCAGAGTCTTCAGGGACAACAAGGTGCGCTTTCAGGAGCTTTGAATAAGATCTTTCCTCTGCGGGAAGAGCTTCGATCTAAGAGACAATTTGAGATGACTCCTTCCGGGGTAATAAAGAGGCCAAGCCTGCTGCATCCAAAAACAATAATAGTCAAAGTTAATGTCGTCAGGAAAAGGTAAGAAGAGCGAATAGAGTAAATACTACCTATTGCCCGCCAGCGAGATTTCAGGAAGGAAGTGTCAACCCCCAGAGAAGACAACTTCACGAAGAAGAATTTATCAACCTAACCCCGATCTGATTTCGACACATCATATATCAAATCAGATTTGCCTAGTAAAGTTTTTAGAGTGAATCAGCCAGGACCACCCTTGGAGAGACGGTAGTTGCAAAGAAAGTCGACAACTTTGAACGGGATATCGTGAGAAGAGCAAAGAAGATCAACAGATAGCAAAAGTCTCCAAACTTGAGGAAGAATTTGCCCAGGAGAAATATTTAGGGTGGTAAGAAAGTCGATCACGAGAGGGGAGAAAGGGAAACAGTGACCAATCCAAAAAGGGTACTCATACAGAAATACCCAGTCATCATGGTGAAAGTCAGCCCAAACACCGGGAGGACGGAGAAAAACCTCTGCCGAAACTGGGAATCCGACAAAAGAAGCGAAAGAATGTGGATCCTCAGAAATACTGTTTCTTTGATGGTGGGGAGTGAGAATTTTAGAAGAAACAAGACGAGGAGGACTAGAAGGTTCGCAACAACGAGAAAGATGTTCATCGGAAAAGCTAGAGTCCGCCATGAAAGAGGAGGAAGAAAAAGTGGAAAATAGAGAGTCAAGGCAAGGGGAGACGTACCTGGTAACCGAGGAGCACAATTGGGGCAACAATAAATCATCACGACCACTATAAATAAGAATCGATGGGACGTTCTCTGCGCGCTACAAATTCCAAGACGCAAATCAAAAACCCTAAAAAAGTCTTTTGGAGGGAACTTTCCCGGGTTTTTGAGGGGGTATTGCTAGGCCCTCCCGAATTCAGCCCAAAATCAAGACATTAGGCCCAAATCATCAAGCGTTGAAACCAACTAAGGGGTAATTGCAAGAGAGTGGTGAACGAGGGAGTGATGGCGGAAATCTCGGCTGGAAAAGATCTCCCAAAAGCAAACGGCTATGCCATTAATAACGATAGCGATATCCACGGGAGGAGGAGGAGCTCACAACGGTCACAAAGAGCGGAAGACTATAAAAGAGGATCAGAGAAGAGATCAGAGGACATTCATCATCATACTTAATATTGCATTCTGAAAGGCTCTCGAATTGATTCATTATTTTTGTTCAAAAGCTTTATTTGATCGCTTACTTGTAATCTTGGAGGAACTTTGCACCAGATCAATCATAAATCAATCACGTCATCTACTTCCGTTTGCTCTCTACTTCTTTCTCTCTAAATCTTCATCTTATTTACTAGATATAACGCGTTACAACTACTTTTTGGTTAGGTTTCCCTCATTATAGCAGGTAACACGTTCGCGTGATAAATCTGCCCAAAACACTTTCGATCCACTTATTTAGACTGAACAATGATTTTGGAGTTAGCTTTTAAGTTGTTTGGTTCTTGTTTGTGGGTCTGCAGTAAGGCTCAAATGCTCAAATGTTTTGCCTTAAACAAGATACGATACAAACAATTATGTTTGGTAGATTAATCTATAGTCTTGAACTTGTATGGTAAGGCTCATTGCATAGAGATCCTAGAGTAGTAAAGTATTAAAAGTGCATTATAAAGTATTAGAAGTGTATTATAAAGTAATAAAAGTGCATGCCATTTAGATAGAAAAAGTGGATCCTAAAGTAGTAAATTTGAACTCTAAAGTGCATTCAGAAGTAGTAAAAGAGCATTATAAAGTAGAAAAAGTGCAGTTCGAATGAGATATAGTGCAATCATGCGGAAGATTATCAAGAATAGTTGTTGTGTGTCCTTGGATTCTAAAGTACATTTCAAAGTGCATGTTTAAAGGCGTAAATAAGAAAAGCTTATTAGCTCAAATGGAAGAGCAACGTGCTTACGCGCAGAGATGTGGGTTCAAATCCCATATAAGCTAATTTGATCATGATCTTGTTTAAAAAATAGTGGTTGCTTAGTTATTTGTCACACAATGATAAAATATAATTTCTTTTAGTACCTAGCTAGTTAGGTTGAGAATAATTACGTTAAGAAATTAATTTGTGTAAGATATCATATATTAGCCTATGTAGGAGTCGAACCTACATCTTTGTGCACAAGCACATCGATCTCCCATTTGAGCTAATAGGTTACTTGTACTACATTTATAAAGGTAAATTATGAGAAAAAGTGTCAAGTAACTATCACATAACTTCCATATTCAAGTTAAAAGCTTTACTTATTGATGGTGCACGGATTATAAATAAAAGTGCCCACAATAGTATCAAATCAATAAAAGTGCATTACAAATATATAAAAGTGCATTACAAAGATGTTAATTGAAATCAACAAAGTGCATTACAAATATATAAAAGTGCATCACAAGGTTGGAAAGTGCATAACAAAGATGTTAATTCAAATTAGTAAAAGTGCATTGAAAATATATAAAAGTGCATTATAGAGTAGGAAAAGTGCATTACATGTGATTAGTCAAAGTGCATGCCTATATGATTACAAAGTGTATTGTAAAGTAGGTATAGTGCATTCCAAAATAGTAAAAGTGCATTGTAAAACAGGTAGAGTGCATTACAAAGTAGGAAAAAAGTGCATGTCTATATGATTAGTAAGAGTGCAAGACTGTATTATTAGAAGTGCATTACAAAGTAGATATAGTGCATTCCAAATATAGTAAAAGTGCAATCCAAAATAGGTAAAGTGGATTAAAAAATTGGTAAAAATCAACCAATTCCGAATTTTCCCTTAATCTAACCAACATAATACTCATGTTGTCTAATCTAGACAAATTAACACAAAGCAAGCCAGATACTCCTTGCGAGGTTCACCGATGCTTCGGATGCTAGTTCGTCTAAGGAACTCAAAATCAATACTCTGAGTACAAAAACACATGAATGGGGGTAATGAAAAGTTACCCGAAACGAAGACACTGAGCATAATGGTTCGAAATTAACACATTAACACATAGGAACGATTAACACATATGAACGATCCGAAATTAACATATACAAACATAGATTTCGAGCTTAAAAGTCAACAATGGGGGATTTCCAACATCAAAGCCCCCTTTTAAATGATTGAGAGAGATTATGGAAAAAAAATTCAATTGAATTTGTAGATGGTGAGAACGATGAAGTAGAGGCGGGGTCTAAATCGGCCAATTTGCAGATGTCGTCGAGCAGGAAGAGGTTGAAGAAAGAAGAAACAATAAAAGACTTAAATGAATATTTTATTAAAAGAGTTAAAATGACCAAATTACCCCTGTTTAAATAAAACAAGATAGAACATCAACCGTTAGATCTCCTTGATCCAATGGTTCTTAGAGCTCCTTATTTTATAAGATAAGAATGTTTTGTATTTGAACCAAACTCATATATTGCAAACTTTTGAATGCTTCATAAAAAATGAAGATATATACACTCAAGATTAATTCCTAAATTCTTCATATTGATTAAGGATATATCTCCCAGTTAGTGGCAGCCACCGAAGTCATGTAAAAGCACCATTGGACCACCAAATTAGGCATTCCTGTTTATTTAAATTAGAGAATAATAATAAAGTGTAGTGGAAAAACTCATGGCCTCATACTACTTCCATATATTGATTAATTAAAGCTCCAAAAAGCCATAAAATTTAGCTACAATAAAGTCATGAGATTGTGGTCCAAATCTCATCCAGAGAAGAACATGGAAAAACAATTAAAATTTATAATACCTAACCTAGTTACCCTAGTTCAATCCATATTATATTCATTCTTACATCACCACAACTACACGACTTCTTAATAAAGGGTGTGTTAATTAAGTGGTAAACCCCTTTTATGAATAGTAATTTCTTCTGCCAAAATGCAAAATCTACCTGTATGAATGAATCCCCCTAATTATAAAAAATTATAAAAAAAAATGCCCAATGCCCACCACTTGGCCACCTCCTTGATTAACTCTTTTCTCTCTCTCCTCCCTCCATAGCTTTTTATTTTTCTAATTTTGAGGTTGCTTAAACTTAATTGATATGGCTCCAGCTGCCAAATGGGGATTGTCTCCTTGAGCTTAGGATCCAAATACTCTTCTCCATCTACAAACACAAGTCAGTGTTTTCTCTCTCTCTCTATTGACTCTTCTTCTTATATATGTAGCAACTATTTGATCTACATCCTTTTCTTTAATTTCTTTTGTATTTTTGGTTTCTTTCTTTTTCATGTTGACTTCATTAATTCGATCAATCCCTTTCTATATATGTTATCAACATAATCCTTGCTTGTCAAGATTAGTTTTAGCTTTACTTTATATTTTTTTTCCCCTCCATTTCTGAAGATATGGCTTCATCTGGGTAAGTATTGAAACCATTCATGTTAAATTAAGTTGCCACTAATTTAACTGAACCCATTCGAAATGGTTCCTTATGTCAATTACTCTGTTATATTAACCCCAGCTTACACCCTTTATCCTTTTAGGTTAGAAATTCAGTTGAGGAAATCCAGAAAATGATGTTTAATTATCACTAATCTTTGTTCAGTTGTTTGTTGCAAAATTTACCTTTCTTCTTCTTTTTTTACCCAAAAAAATGTCAGACCTCGTGGATGTTTATGGAGAAATTCAGCCAAGAGTTGCTTGCCTACTTCTAATACTTTGTATCAATTTTTGGTCATTTTTTATAGCTTTGATTCCATTGGATGGTAAATTACCTACTAGAATAGTATAAGATACTATAGCACATATATATGTGTGCAAGCTTAATTCGTTTATAACCTTTAGTGTAAAAAAAATCACAGGAACTGTAAATCAGTAATTCTCAGTTACAAGGTTGATCAACCATGGCTACTAACTACACTGAGGACCATGAAGCTTTGATCCACTACCCTGTGGCGCAACTCGATTCGGGGGCGTCGATTCCATGGTGGGGTTCAGTTGGTTCCTTGACATTTCACACTGATTCTAATGATGCCCATTTGGGGTATAATGGTGCTAAGCAACCCAAACAAGGCATGGAATTAGGACTTGGCAAAGGGCTTCAAACCCACATCACTGTTTCATGGGGTAATTTTTTTAAAAAAAATTTACTTTTTGTTCCTTATGTTTTGTGTGTGCTGTTTTAGTGGTGATCAATAATTGCTTAACGATCACTTGGTTAGTGCCAATATTTGATTGATAAATTTTGAAGTGGTAGTTTTAGTAATGAACATACGATTTGGAATGAATCAATTTTCTTCCACAAAAGATAAGTTGCTTAGGCAAAGGTCAAAATGCAAATATATAATCTAGAATAATTATTACTGTAGTAAATATATTTTTAATTAGATAATAGCATATTATGTTATATTTCAACTAATAGAGGCTTGAATTTGTTGATATATAATTCAACTAGTGAATTCTATTAGCATTTAGATAAACATATATTTGGCAAGTTAGCTATCTTGATAAGTTGTCTTAATAGTTTTTCTTGTTGTTTCAATGAGATAATCCAAAAACAAGCTTTAGAGTTGATAGTCAGTCGGTTAGTATAGTGTTCAAACGTCTATACTCTTTCAAATTTCCAAACACCCCCCTTGGTTAATCACTTTTGCATAGCCTGCAAACACTTGGGATCATTTAATTTCCAACCACGGAAACAGTGAAAATTGTTTTCCCACATCGGAAAATTAAGGAATGAATTGCTAAGTATATATATTCTTGGATTTCAAGCCCACTACTAACTCCACTTGGATCTTCTCCCTACAACTATCCCTGTAATTTGTCAAATCTGTAGAGATCTCCAACTGTTTGATATCCTACCTTATATTATCCTTCCAACATTTCTTTGGTCGTCCCCTCCCTCTACGTACATCTCCAAAGACCAAGTTTTTACATCTATGAACTGGCTCCCCTCGCCCCCGCCTTTAAACATGTCAAAACTAGCACAGTCTCGATTCTCGCAAGCTTGTCATCTATATTGGCCACCCTCACCCTGCATCTGATAACTTTATTTTTGATCTTGTCTAATAACGTGTGCCCGCTCATCCACCTTAGCATCCTCGTCTCAGCTACCATCAACCTCTGTTCTTGTGCCTTTGTAGTGGGCCAGCACTCTGCCCCATAGAGGATGACGGTCGAATAATTGTTTTGTAGAACTTTCCCTTTAGCTTGAGCGATACCGTCTTGTCACAAAGAACCTCCGAAGCCGCCCTCCACTTTTTCCAATCTCTTTGGTTCCGATGCATGATGTCCTCGTCGATGCCTCGGTCACTCTACAAGACTGAACCCAAATACCTAAAGTTCTCCTTCCTCAATACGACTTTCCCTCCTAAATGTACTTCATCAGTAGGGAATGCACCTTGCCTAAAGTTGAACTCCATATATTCCGTCTTGATCCTGCTTAGTTTGAAACCCTTAGACTCCAACTTCTCCCTCTAAGTTTCAAGCCCGCTACTAACTCCGACTTTGGACTCGTCCACCAAGACAATATCGTCCGCAAACAACATACACCACGGGATCTCCACCTGAATTTCTCTCGTCAAAATGTCCAACACTAGCGTAAAAAGGAAGGAGCTTAGGGTTGAGCCTTGTAGACCCGCCTCCACCTTAAAATACTTTGTATCCCCGCCTAGGGTGCACACACTGGTCATCGGACCCTCGTACATGTCTTTGACAATCCTGATAAACGTACTAGACCACTTCCTTAGCCGTCAGACTCTCCCAAATCAACTCTCTCGGTACCTTGTCATACGCTTTCTCCAAATAGATGAAGACCATGTGCAGATTCTTCCTCCTCTCTTTGTACGCCTCTGTTAGCTTCCTAAACAGGTGAATAGCCTCCATAGATGACCTCTCAAGCATAAAACCAAACTGATTCTCTTACACATTCACTAGCCTCCTTAACCTCAACTTGATAGCCTTCACCCACACTTTCATTGTGTGTCTACGAAGTTTGATACCCTTGTAGTTATTGAATTGTTACACATCTCCTTGTTCTTATGTAACGGGATCAACTTACTAAGCCTCCACTCCTCAAGCATCTTAGCCGTCTTGAAAATAACATTAAAGAGCGTTGTTAACCACTCTAGTCTTCTCACTCCCAAACACTTTCAAACCTCAACCGGGTTTTCATCCGGCCCTACTGCTCTCCAGTTACTCATTTTACGGACCAGTTATTATATTTCCTCTCTAGAGAAATGCCTATAAAAGCATATGGGGTTCTTTTAGTTTTTTAGGCTCGTCGAACCGTGCCATATCTTTTCCAACACACAGTCGTCATTTAGAAAGCCACATAAGTACCTCTCCCACTGTTGTTTGATATGTACGTCATCAAATAGCGCCCGTCAATCCTCATCTTTTATAATTTCACCTTGTCTATGTCTCTACCCTTGTTTTCCCTTGCTTTGGCCAACTTGTACAAAACTCGTTCTCCACCCTTTTTGTCTAGAGCCTTGTACATGCCCTCTAATGCCTTCTCTTTAGCGGTCGCCACCACTCTCTTGGCTTCTTTCTTTGCTACCTTATACTCTACCAACCTCGCCTCCCTCTCTAACTCCATACTTCGCAACCATGCTTTGAATGCTACCTGTTTCTCCTTAACCTTCTCCTGAACCTCATCATTCCACCAAGCTATAAACCTTCTGTTGCCAGAAATGCCTCTCGACATACTCAAAACTCCACACACCGCTCTACGAATGCACCCCGACATCTTGTCCCACATCTCGTTGGCGTCGCTTCTCTCTTGCCAAGCTCCCCTCGCATTTGCTTCCTCGAAGATCATTTCCCGCAGGCCTTGCACGTTAGATTCTAAAAGGCGCCACCACCTAATTCTCGGCTGAGGTACCATGTTTGTCTTCCTCTTTTGACACGGCCACTTCAAGTCCAAGACCAACAATCTGTGTTGAATCGACAAGCCCTCGAAAGGAATAACTTTGCAATCATTGCACCTTCCCTTATCCTCCCTTCTAGCCACAAAGAAGTCAATCAGCGTCCTTCTTAACGTACTCTGAAGAGTGACTAACTGCTCTTCCCTCTTTTTGAACCAAGAGTTGACAACCAAACAATCAAAATCTACTACAAAATCCAAAAGAGCTCGTCCTCCATCTTTTGTCTCCAATCCCCCAGCCTCCATGTATCTCCTTGAACCCATCTCTGGCCTTCCTGATGTGCCCATTGAAATCCCCACCAATCACCAACTGCTTTGTCGACGGAAGCTTCTTGTCAAACTATCCAAGTCTTCTCAAAATCGTCTCTTTTCTTCTAAACTCAAGCCTGCATGTGGCGCATAAGCGCTGATGACATTCAAGATTTTCTCCCCTAAGATGATCTTTAACAACATTAGGCGATCAATTGTCCGTTCCACCTGCACCACCTGATCTCTAAGCTTCATATCCACCAAAATCCCGACCCTATTTTTACTATTGGAAGCCCCTGAGTACCACAACTTCCATCCATCAATATCTCGAGCCTTTACTTCCACTTTATCTCCTAAATACAAGCAATCTCTACTATGTAGTGTTGTAAAATCTTGATCAGTACGATTGATTTCCCGGTCAACGTACCCACATTCCAAGACCCTATCCTCAAATTGGTAGACTCTCTATGCGAAACAGTACTGCTCGTCACTCCAACCATCTCAAATCTAAAACTCTCTAGAACAGAGAAAACAGACGGGTTCACCTGCAAAATTTCACACAACACAAACAAGCCAACAACAGGTCGAACATAACCACTAAAAACAAAAACACAAGGCGACTACAAAGGGTTGAAACAAACAGAACTAGAGCAAACTCTAAACTAAAATGATGGACAACACTAATAGTGGGTAAAGCCAACTCTAACCTAGAACTAAAACTACCATAGAACTAAGCAAGTAAAGCGAAAACTATACAAAGAGGGAAAAGGGCTTAAACAAAGAAATAAGAAAACGAGATTACCGCACCCCTCAAGCCTAGAGGGGATAAAGGAGCCAACCGGGCCTTTAGGAGGGTTTAGGCACCGGTTGGAGCGCTTTCCAAGGAGAGAACACCGAGGGTACAGGTTTGGGGCGCATGAGTAGTCAAGGTGGGACCACCAATCCTTAGGTAGGGGATCGTAACAGGACTTGAAGTCCATTTTTGTATGAAAATTATCACTCAAGGCAAGAGGAAATTTGATATTGATTGATGTATCATGACACTAAATATTAGATTCGTTTTCTTTCAGTTTACGTTTCCGTAGTTGGAAACTAAACGATATCTTAATGGATTAGTTTTGCAAGGCATTTAGAGTATAATCTTGGAGAAGATGTATTAAGAAGAATTTATTAAATATTTTTTATGAAAATGCTAAATAAAACATGTACTTTCAAGTCAATAGTACACAAATTAATGTCTTTGTTCCCGTACGAGTCTAATTTTAGTTTCCACATGAAGTCTCCAAATTCCATAAGATGACCCTGGTAGTTGGTGATTGCTACACGATCAGATCAACAAGTTGTTGGTTATTCATTAAGATGGTGTTTTGTGGAGCCATCAAATTAAAAATCTTGGAAAAATATCTTGCCATATTTTTTTTTTCTAAGATCAAAATTGGATCATTATGTTATGCTGCAAAAGTGCAAATGCATTGCCTCGGGTCATCTCAATGCAATGCTTCCTAATAAAAATGCTTCAAGTTAAAGCAATATCACATCTAAGTTTATTGTCCTTTTTCAAATCCTTTGTTTTGGTGGATCATTCCGATCCTGTGTAGCTTAGCTGATCTGATTTGAAAATTTTCAGGGGATGAACAAAAAAATCAGCAACCTCAACCAGCAGTTTCTGCACATTGTGCAGTGCCTGATTATCACACTTGGCTGCAAATAGGATGTGCTCAATCTATGGTAAGCCTAATTAATAACACCATTAAACAAGATTAATCACAGTCACTAATTCTGTTTTCCATGGCTTCCAACCTTGTAGATCTGTGCCAAGTATCCGTTTGCGGATCAAGGCTACGCGTTGCTCTCAACTTATGGTCCTCAAATTGGGGTCAGTTTTATCTCAACTTCCTTGAAAGAAATTCACTTGTGTCCTTTCTCACTAGCATATTCATATACTAAATATGTTTAGTTGTTTTTTGACATGCTTAAGATTTTCTTGTTCATAGGGGCGTATTATGCTTCCTTTGAGCTTGACAGCTGATGAAGGACCAGTGTTTGTGAACGCTAAGCAATACAATGGAATCCTCAGGCGTAGGCAGTCTCGTGCAAAGGCGGAGTTGCTGAATAAGGCCTTTCGAGCTCGCAAGGTAACTCATTTTTGCTCAACAAATTCATCCTAATTCAGAGAGTTGGAAAGACAGCCATATATATACATTAGCCTTGATTCAGTCAACTTACACATTGTGCACCCAAAATGACAGCCATACCAGCATGAATCAAGGCACCTACACGCAAAGCGTCGTGCAAGGGGAGCTGGAGGCCGTTTCCTCAACACCAAAACCACAAATCACCCAAACCAAGAGTCCAAGAATACCAAAAAACAAACCAAGTTCAATCTTCTTGCTTGGCCAACTGATTCTCAAAACTCCGACATCTTACAATCAGACAGCGGAAATTACCCAAACTCAAAGGAAATCGACATGGGAATCAACTCTGCTGCATCAACACCAGAAGCCAGCAGCCTCTTTCCCTCCACGGATTTCGGGCTCTTCCAAATCGGAATTCCTCCACCGCCTCCATTTTCCCGCCAAAACCCGGTTGGAATCGGGCATGACATGAATATCATGCCTTCCAACCTCAGGGTTTAACCACGAGGAGGAACACAAGATGAGGTTTATATGACTAGACCTCATCTTCTCACAACAGTAGCCAAATGGGAAAGATCTTCTCTTCTTGGATATTGTTTGTTCAAAAAGAGGTTTTCTTGTTACCCATTTGGTTGCTTTCTCTTTTAAAGAGGCAACTCGTCCTTGGCTGTCATTGGGGCCCTGCATTCGTCGTCTTCCAATCTGGATCCTCCATGGATCTAGTGCTGGTCGTGACAATGTATCCTCAATGGATCTTTTTTATTTATGCTCAATTATATGTCTAACTTAGCTTTCTCTATCCTTTCACATAAAATCTGTCATGGGTTTTGTGTTGGATTATGGTGTGATGAACTTAGTAAGTAGTGTGTGTGATTGTGTGCCTACCTTGACTGTTTGATGTACGGGAAAGCTTGTATGAATAATGTGCTTGTATGAATAATGTGTTGTTGTTCAAAAGCACCTTTGGTTGTGTGATTTGTATATTGGAACTTAATCACATGGGGGCCATGGGGCATTATTGTCCAACCATAATGTTTAGAAGGCTTGTGTCATGCCATCACATCATTATATACCTATTTTTAATGCTTGAAACTTGAAAGGCTAGTTAGGATCATTCTTAATTGATCATATATGAATGTCAATTTATAATTTATGTTCGAGTACTCATTGTCTTGTAGCCTTCACTTATGGATTTATCCTTTTTTTATATATCCATACCAACTTTTATTCGAGGTCCATACAAACCAAATTTTCTATTCCACTTTTGTGTTTCACTTTTATCTTAATCGGATTGGATATCAGATCTGTTTATCTTAATCGGATTGGATATGCGGACTTTTTTTACCAAAATTATACATGTATCCGATTTGGATATATTCACTTTTGTGTTTCACTTTTGTATTTTTTAAAGAATATTTTTTTCTTTTTTATTTAAATTCCAAATAAATAACTCATTCAACCGATAAATTAATAACTCATTCAATCGGTAAATTTCACCCAAAAATGATCCGCATAACTTTCCGTTTAAAAAATAATTAAAAATAAAAACAAAAAAAGACGTTATATATGGGTGAGGCGATTGAGGCATTTGGGACATGATGGATTTTATGCAAATTGAATTGAGTTGTGATACAATAACAAGTATCGTATTAGTACCAGTCGATTCCGACCTCCCTTTGTTGATTCAGACTCTGGAAAAGAAGTTGCCAGAGTCAAAATATCATTAGAAGGTGGCGGTTGTTGGCAGGCTGGAGTGGTGGCCACGGGCGCGGAGCTCGTTACCGAGGGCGCTGGACTCGTTACCGAGGGCACTGGTGTAATAACTGTGGTTTTTAAGGATACTTTTGAATTTTTCTCGGATATCCTTTTAACCTCTTTGTTCGTTTTAACGCTTAATCCGATATTTTTGTTGGAGATTAAATCCTAGAAAATTCTTGGTGATATCCTAAAATCACAAAGAAATGATTTTATGGATCGATGTGAATTCTAGGATTTTTCGGTGGAAAAAGAATATTTATTGGGTAAGCCGTCTTTTTAATTATGTACCGTAAAGGATTTAAAATACGAAACGGAAGCCTTAAAAATTGAAGGTAGCAAGATAAAATCATGGAAAATTGGTTTTATTGGTCTACATAATTTACGGGACGTTTTGTATTTAGTAAGTTTTTCCACCCGAGGTACATAATTTTACCGCTTTAACGCGAATTCCGTTCCGAGACGGGTTTTGTTTTAAAACTCATCTCTTTCTTTGTCTTAGTGAGGAAGAAACCACGGATAAGAATTCTTTTCCACCGGCTTTATCTTGTCTACCTCATCAAAAGTCTACAAATTCGATCTTCAAAACAAAAGGAAGGACGAGAGGATAAGGACGGAACGAACGGATTGGGAGAAAGAATTCTCACCGCCGGCAGCCTTCTCTGCCCCGTCTTCCGTCTTCTCTGCCCAGCTCACCACCAGCTCCTCCACCACCTCTTTTTCTTCTTCCTCCATATTCTTGGGCTTGAGCTGCTGCAAAAGCAAAAGAGGAACCAGCGAGAGAGTAAGGACGGAACGTTGGCTCGGAGGAAGAATTCCATGCCGCCGGTCACTTTCTTGCCTCGCCGTACGTCGCCGCCGGCGATCGCTAGCTCCTCCGACCACCACCCACCGCAAGGGCCGCCACCGGGCATCACCCAGCCACCCTCGGGCTCTTGGGTCGAGCCACTATCGAGCCAAACGAGCCAGGGCTCGAGTGAAGGTATATACGATCGAAATTAATTAGCGGGTTGATTACGGAGCCACCGTAAGGGCCTTTCGATTCTGCTTTGCTAATTAAATTTATGGTTTTTATCATCTTGACGTTGATACGGTCCCACAGGTTCAAACCGCTCGTGAAACGGACGTCAGGATCTTCAGTTATAGCGAATACAAGGTTTGACACCGATTGGCAGGTAAAGGACTTCGGATAATTACTCGGGATTCGTTGTTAATCCGTTTGATCCGAGATTTGGTCACCTTTAAGAACTGTTGCCAATGAACAATTTTTATTTAGAAAATTGTTTCAAAAGTGAAGCGGATAATTAGTTATAATTCCGCCAAGATGGCTCCTTAAAGCATGATAACTAAGGATTTATTATATATCGATATTCGGAAATTAAATCGTTTATCGATTAGGAAGTTGTAGGAGTTGAGAATACAACTAAGAAGTGTTTCTGTGAGCTCGTTGCTGAGAAATCCTTTTGTTATATTTGTCAGAAGGATGATAAAGATTACTGTTGAATTGCTAAGGACGTTGAGCACGCCTTCTAAGGCAAGTGGACGATTCTCTCTTGCGTTATTGTTATTAAATGAGGAATTGAATCCCATTTAATATTTGCGTTGGGAACAACTTGTATGATCAATAAAATATGATAGGTCGTAATATTTGTTAGAAATAATGACCATGTTATTTATTCAGTTTCGCGATAGAACTGGATTTAGGTCCGTTATGTGTGACATTGTATGTTGTCTCATGCTGAGACATTATTATGAAGTAAGTTAGTTTTCAGGGGTAGGAGCCGAGTCTCCGATGACCTCTTTATAACACAGTCTATATTGGGAGGTTTAGTTCGCTATCATTTCCCAATATTCGGGTCATGACTTATACCTCACTCAACGTTGGAGGAGGTGTTTATGCACTCTAGCTAAGTGCAAATTGGTACTAGTTGTTCGTCAATGATCATGGATGAAATAATCCCTGTCATCTTGACGTCACATGTACATGTGGAATCTCGGCGGTTTCCGTCGATTAAAAGTTACCAACATGTTTATAAAAAGTTTTGAAAGTGATATAAGACAAGTGTGTTAGGCAGATTAATGTACCCGGATGGTTAGTCTATTCGATAACCATTCTTACTCCCAGTTATGAATGATTCTTAATCAAACTTTGATTAAGTCAATCTGATTAGTCGATGGAGACTTTTCAAGATGTTATGTGATTAATATGAGTTCCCAACAATTGTTTATGCTTCTTAAAGGAACCACAAGCTGTGGTGTTCTCTCTCTTGTTTATGCAAGTCTCCTTCTTATTCTCTATAAGACTGCTAATTGTTGGATCATAATCTGAGTCTATTCGGATTTTGATGCCAATATGTTTAGTTACAACCATAAGAACCAAGTTAGTTTCTCCGCTTGCTTAGTCTTTCATTAGACTAACCCGTCCATCTTCTTTTCTTTTATATGGTCGGCTGGTGTCCACCGTTGGTTTACGACACATCTGGTTCTTCTTGGAAGTTGATTCAAGAGGCGGATTCCGAGGTTTGAAGCTCCAGAAGTTGAAGAAAGGTTTCCAATGGCTATACTTGAGTGAAGATCATGGTTGAACTACTTCAAAACGAAGCTAAGTTTCAGAAATAAGAACTTAAGGAAGACTTGATGAAGATTTTGTTTAAATAGAAGGTTGTTCTATTTATTTACTAATTCTTTTTAAGTTAAGGCTTGTATAAGACCTTTTATTCTTTATTCTGCTGCAAAGTTTTACTTAATTTTGTTAGCTTTTAAATGGTTTCATTTACCTTGTTCTAGTAAGTCCTGTTAGTTTAAAGCCTTGGGTAGCTTCGGTTTAGTCTTAATCGGGATTACTGGCGGTAATACCTCCAGAGTAGGAAGGGGGTGTTACAACTGGACTCGTTACCGAGGGCGCGGATCTGGTGGCCGTGAGCGCGGACTCGACGTTGCTGGTCGCTTGGGAAGGGTTTTGCGTAGACTTGTTCACATCGTCGAGAGGAATTTTCAGGATAGAAAAAAGTTGATCTATCCGACGACGTTGAACCTCTTGTTCTCGACGAGATTGACGGATCTCTAGCATCAGATTTTGGAGGAGTTCTCGGATATCAAATCCATTGTCGGTAATGGTGGACATGTTGATTGTAGAGTTCAGGAATGAAAACACCAATTGATACAATAACAAGTATCGTATTAGTACCGAATTAAGTAGACAATAGGGGAATTGGGGAAATTGAAGAAGAGATTGAGATTAGAGGCAGAATTAGAACGATAGAAGGAGAAGATAGATTTGATAGATAGAGAAGTCACAAGAACGATAGAGGAGAATAGAGAGGATTAGGGTTTGGGATAATTAATTCATTCTCATTGATTACTCACTAGAATACAATATAGCGTATTTATACTAAACCCTAATATCTTAACTAATAAAGAAAACATAATGCTAAAATATTAAAATTACATCCTTACTAAAAGATAAAATTATAGCCCTAAATAAAAGGAAAGAAATAATATTCTAAATCGGAATAATATAATTAATTATTCTAATATAATCTCCTAACCATAATTGTAGCGTATCAAGTTGCTTTTGGCATTTACAAATTTGTTGATTTAAAGGATTAATTTGGTGTGAGATTTGGATTATTGAAGATGGATGAATGGAATTAAAAAATGAGATTACGATAGAATTATGGCTGACCAAATGATTATATCTAATCTGATCCGGTCCAGTATACCAGATATCCGGTAATTTTTTTCCTTAAAATCTTGATCCGTATCCGAGTCTTTAATTGTCGGATATCCAGTAAGAAGTACCTGTTGGGAACGGATATCTGCTACCTGATATCCAAACTACCCATTTTGAAAAAAATATTTCTACTATTTTTTATTTAGGCTCAATTATTATGCATGATTGACGGATATCGGAACCAAATACTCGTCAATCCGTTAAATTTTAAGAGAAAGTTTACATAGTTGAGGAGAATTAAATCCTTGATGAGTTGAAATTTTACAAAACACTGATTAAAACATCTATGCTACTTAATATTAATGTGCATTTTCCAAAAATATATATAATACCGAATATATCGGATATCCGGTTGCTTCAAAACCCCGATCCGTATCGGTTCAACTATCCGAAAAAAATTATCGGATCAGATCGGATACAGATAAAAAAAATTGTGATCCATTCGAATCCGGATTTTATCGGATCGGATAGGCAGGATCGACGAATCGGATCAACGGATTGGGTATTTTTGCTCAACCCTATATAGAATGACTATTTGGAGAAGAAGAGTGGACTTAAGATGTAAAACATTTTCTCTTCTTTTTTGAATAAAAATGAAGGACTAATTTTTTATTTAACGCATATGTCAAATGCAATTTGGCCTGTTTTTATATTTTTATATTAAAATAGTTATTGTGGTATATTATGTGGCGCTCATGTGGCAAAAGTTTAATAAGATCATATTATATTGTGCTTAGATGGCAAATTTTAGGGTTAGATAATCGTACATCAACTTCACAAAAATGAGGTATCTCTGATTTAACTAAATCTTTATAGTTTAGGCGTCTAAGACCATCTGCAATGCTAGATTGTGAACTTAAAACAATACGGAGTAATAAAGTTCTTAGTAATAGTGGCTTCACATTAAGAATCCCGAATTTGGATGAAATAGGAGGCGAGCAATTTGGGATTTTTAGGATCATTTTTAAGTTCTGTTTAGCTGAGGTAAAATTGCCCATACCCCCATACCCCCACCAGCAAAACAACGTTTTTTTCTCTCCCAAGGAAACAAATCACTACAAGTAGCGTGAGCCATTGGATCTGTTCTGATCCAATGGTTTGTGTTTTTTCCACTTTAATATATACATAAAAACTTTGAGGCTTATTTCAACAATAAAAGTATATTATCTTTTTAAAAAATATTATTTTTAATATTTTAGTTTTGTTTTTAATTACCCATAGACACCCATTTTGTATATGTTATGATTAAAAAATTGATCTATATGAAAAATACAAGTTAGGAAATCATTAAAAGTTTATTTTTTTATTTTTTATGTAATTAAATATATATTATATAAAATAATATAATTAATATAGTTGTTGACATAAGATATTAGTTTCATACATTTTAGTAGTGAAATTAAATAGTGTAATTGAATAAGTAAAGATAAAAGTAAAATAAAGTTAGTGAATTTAAAAGAATGAAATGGGATTGTGGGTTGTAGGAATAAAGTGAGAGTGAGTTTTAAAATGAGGTGGATGAGTAAGAAAATTAATGTGGGGAGTTAAGAATCCATTTTAGGATTCATGGTTGTGGATGATCTAATAGAACATTTCTAAGTACAAGTACAAGTGTTATATTCTGCCAATAAAAATGACCTAAGTAATTAGTAGTAGCATTAGATCGTAAACATGAAATCAAAATTAGTTTGTCAAATTCAAGGATAATAGAAGACCATGGTCGTAGTTGAGGGTGTGCAAAAAGGTCTATAGTACAGGGGCCCAGCTAGGAGATTGAGTTAATCCGATCGGACATTTTGTGTTTATTGTCACATTTTCAGAATCGATGCATCTCTCACGTTTTCCGATAAGTCAATTTTGTTGTGGACTATATTTCTAGATCATTTCGATATGTCTTCTCTGTCTCACTTGCATTTGACTTAAGTCTTCAAGACTTCATCCATATGGATGCTCTAGGTCAACTCTACTATCGCGAGTAGGGCCCACCTAATTTATTTCCTTAAAAAATAACACATGGTCCAAAAAAATAAAATGGATCTAATTTTATTTTATTTTATTTTAATTTGAAGAATGATATTTTAGTGTACTTTTGCCCAACAAAAGGGCTTACTCTTAAATTTTGTATAGGACTTCGGAAATTGTTAAGATGGGCTTTTAGAAGACCCCCAAAATCCAACGCTACTTACATACCAAATTACCAATAGAGGTTGCAAGAGTCTCAACAACATCACAACCAACACATTCGTCTAAGTGCTAACAGCAGCTACACAAATTAATAGAACCATTCATTCGAGTCTTGAATAACTACTCCAAGGTCGACCAATGCAAGTTGTCATCAAGCATAGAAGCATCCATATGGATTTTAAAGGTTCCGGCCGAGGGTGGCATCTATCTTGAAGGCGAAGATGACTTGGGCAATTGCAAATTTATCTTACGAAAAAATGCTTAAAATAGCCTGACATTTTAGGGTTGTTGCGATAATATATTAGCCTAATGTTTCAAAATTGCACATAAAAGTCTTAACATTTTTAAATGATTATGGTTTTTAGCCTCGATTTTCCATGTGGAAAAAGTCATAAGATTTGATGATATGGGATGTAATCAAATTCTAGGTGTGATGGTGACTAGGAAACTCATGATTTAAGATAAGTAAAAATACCATTTAAAAAAGTTAAAAGATAAGAAAAAAAAGTTACTATTTACGCTATTGTTCAGCGCTTGAGTAGCCATCTTCGAGCTTCTTCTCCACCATCTTCTCCTTCTTCTTTCATCTACTAAGTTCTTCTTCTTCTTCTTCTTCCTCCATCTCATACCCTCACTCTTTCATGAGAGAAATTGAAAACCATCTTCTTTTAATTTCTCTTCGAAAAAATTCATAAACCCTAAATCCCAAAAGCTTAATTCTATTGAAGGATTATTTGACCATCGCCATTATATCCAAATCATTCCAATCAGAGCTTGATTGCAAATTTCAAGTATTGTTTCCTCTTCTTTCAATTCCTCTACTCGCTTTTACCTTCTCATGTAAAACTTGCTCAAAATTGTCATGATTTGGTTTAGCTCCGGTAATACTTGCTCAAAGTTGTCTTAATTGGCATTTCCATCTTCCTCAACATCTCCATTTTCATCAAACTCGTCTTCATTAGCATCTCCATCTTCACCATACTTATCTTCAACTTGAAAATTATATCCATCATCTTCAATATCAAGTTGTGCATCTAGATCCTTAGCCATTAATTCTTCATGAGCGCAAATATCTACTGTATCAGATTTGGATCCATCTTGCATTACATGAACATTAGAAGAAATTGCATGCATGAATAATGTAAACATTAATCTCTCCACTATTCCTTGCATATTCACACATTTCTCTGACATCTTCATCAACACACAACCATTAAATTGCTTTAAAGTAATTGATTGATCATTTTCGTCAATCAAATTACTGCTAGCCTTTTGGTCATAATCAATCAAAGTAATTGATTGGTCCTTTCCCCTCTTTGATTGATGACCAATTTACTCAAAAATTCTAATAGATTAACCTTGATGCATCATTGAATTCCATTTTTAGTTGTTCATGCTTTGTCACTAAATGACTATTTTAAGCTATGATCGTTCGTTTCTCAAGATACGTTCTATGAATTTTTTTCCTTATTAATCAATAGCACAATGACTTGTTCTACCATGAGAAATGTGTAAATTTGAAATTTTTTGATTCAAAATTCTCTTTGCTTTAAGTAGAAAAGGTATAAATTTGACAAATTTAGTACATATATGTAAAAAAAACATATGAATTCCCCTTACCTTTGTATTTCGAACTTGAATATGAAGACACCAATCACCTTGTGCAAATTTGACAACTTCAATTCATACTCGAGGATTTAGGGGCAAATGTAGAAGAAGAAGTAGAAGTAATCGAAGGGTTTCCCGTTTTTGTTTCTTTGACAAGGCTATTTATTGTGAAGAAGAATAAACTCAAGGGTTTCTTTTCCAAGTGTATAAGAAGAAGAAGAATAAACGGGTTTTAATTTTAAATGTAATTTTTCTTTTAAATTTTTTAAATGGTAATTTTACTTATCTTAAAACATGAATTCCTAGTCATTATCACAGAATTTGATTACATGTCATGTCATCAAATTTTATGAGATTTTTGCCACATGGAAAATCAAGGTTGAAAACTACAATCATTTAAAAATGTTAGATTTTTATGTATAATTTTAAAACGTTACTATGAGTCCGTTTGGATCACCAATTTAATACATTAAGTTGCATTAAATCATGCATTTAATACAATTTAATGCAACTCAGTGGCAGACATGGGTGGTTCCCGCTTCCCCCCCCCCACAAAGCCGCCAATATACTAGAGTGGTGAGGACAAAATTTACCATTAGCCCCCTGCTTATAAATTGGAGCTTCCGCTACTTTGATGGAGGCTAGGAAATAATTGGGAGAAAGAGGGACAGGAAAGAAGACACCCCTCGTTCTTTTTTTATTTTTAAAATTTACGTGAAACGACGTCATTTTGGCACTGGCCAAAATGGCTCTGTTTTGTTAAAAAAAGACAGAACACAATATCTTTTTTTATATAAATCTATCTATTAAAATTTATACTAGAGTAATGTAACACTACATGCTCATGTCTTTTCGTATCAGAAGCCAGAAGGTCACAACAAATCAGACCCGCCCGAGTCTGAAACCCTCAGGCAGTGAAGCTTAGATCGGCGATTATTGGCGATCGGCGTCCGCCCCTACCCCAGGCCATCGACGAACGCCTTGAATTGGTGGTCCCGTCATCCTGCCGTTCAGACTTCAGTCCGAGTCAGCCCGGACTCCTCTTGCCTCTTTGTTTGGGCATTTTTATTTTTATGTTTGAAATTTTGAAATTTTCAATGTTTGGTTGTTTGCTTAAGTGTTGAAGTATGAAATTTTAAGATTATTGACTCGATTTGGATTATTTTTGTTGAATTGGATTGATTTTATTTACGATTATTGATTAAAATAAATTGATTGTTGTTTTGTTGCCTTGTTGGTTCACTTAGATGAATTCTTGAATACTTGGATTGTTTTTGTTGAATTGGATTGATTTTATTCAAGATTATTGATTAAAATAAATTAATTGTTGTTTTTTTGCCTTGTTGGTTCATTTAATTGAATACTTGGATTAATTTAGTTTGAATGTTTGATTGAAATAAATTGATTGTTGGCTTGTTGCCCAACTTGCCTTGTTGGTTCATTTGGTTTATTAAGTTGAATACTTAAAATAAATTGATTGGGTTGAAGCTTTGAATGTTTGATTGTTTAAGTTACAAAATTAAATTGTTTTTTCATTTAGGATTATGGATAAATTTGTGATTAGAAGTAAAAGGTCAGCATCGGGTATTCAAGTAGTCTTCATGAGAATGCTGAGCCACCAAATACTGATGAGAATGTCAATGCTAATTTGAATGTCAATACCAATGCCAATGTCAATGATGTGGGTGAATCCAACCCCAAAAGAGCTCGAATATGTGAGAGTGAAATTATTAGTGATCCAGGATTATGAAAGCCTATCAATAATTATGAACCCAATATTGGAGATGATATTAGGATGGAATATGTGGTTAAAGGTCCTTGTCAACCACTTTCATGATGAGTCGGCAAGCTCGTTAAATAGAGGAAATTTTCTTGAGCTTCTTGATCTTTTAAGTTCATATAATGTTGATGTTCAAAAGGTGGTGATGGGGAATGCAACGGGAAATAACCAACTTACTTGTCCTCGG
The DNA here is from genome assembly GCA_964016875.1 of Fallopia convolvulus. Taxonomy (NCBI): domain Eukaryota; kingdom Viridiplantae; phylum Streptophyta; class Magnoliopsida; order Caryophyllales; family Polygonaceae; genus Fallopia; species Fallopia convolvulus. The sequence goes on from OZ024733.1 coordinate 34,405,829, forward strand.
ATACAAAAGCAAATCATTAGGGCTTGTGCTTCGGAAACAATAAAAGTCATAATGAGTGATATTGGAGACAAGTGCTTCTCTTTATTGATTGATGAGGCTAGGGATAGTTCGATAAAAGAGCACATGGCTATTGTCTTAAGATATTTAGACAATCATGTTGTAGTGGTTGAATGCTTTCTTAGAGTTGTTCATGTTGTTGACACAACTCGTTTAGCTTTGAAAAATAGCATTGATTAATTTTTTGCAAGGAATAATCTATCAATCTCTAAACTTAGAGGTCAAAGATATGATGGACCTTCTAATATGTGAGGCGAGCTCAATGTCTTGAAGACTTTGGTATTGAATGAAAATCCATGTGCTAGGTATATCCATTATTTTGCTCATCAACTTCAATTAGTTGTTGTGAAGGTTGCAAAAACGAATAACTTTGTGACTGATTTCTTTAGGTATTTGTCCAATATTACGAATGTGGTTGGAACTTCTTGCAAAAGAAAAGACCAATTCCGACAAAAGCAACATGAAGAAATAGTGGATAAGTTGCTAAATGGTGAAATTTCTACAGCAAAGGTTTGAATCAAGAAACTAGTTTAGCTCGCCCGAGAGCTACACACTAGGGTACAACACTATATAACTATTGTTCATCTTCTATCTTCATGGTCCCCAACTATTCAAGTACTTTTCAACATATTTAATGACGGGACCAACTTGGATGCTCGAGGCCTTGCCGCTAGCTTAGTGGAAAAAATGAAGAATTATGAATTTGTTTTTATTGCTCACTTGATGAAGCTTGTGTTGGGGATGACAAATATTTTGTCACAATTCTTGCAACAAAAAGATCAAAATATTTTGGAGGTAGTGAGTTTGATTGAAAGCACTAAGAAAGATTTGCAAGATTTGAGGGACAATAGGTTGAAAGCATTATTCCAAGATGTCAACAACTTTTGTGACCACCACTTTTGAATTGAGATACATTATCAAATACTTAAGTTGTTTCTTTATTCACTATTTACTGATTATATTGCTCATAAAATTAATATTCCGCTAATTGTATTTGTAGGTTGACCTTATTGATCAAGAGATGCAGGATCATTTCATCGAGTCAAGCACAAAATTGCTCTTATGTATGGTTTGCCTTGATCTAAAGAATATGTTATCCAAGTTTAGTGAGTAAAAGATACTTCAAATTGCGGAATTATATCCAAAGGATTTCCTGAGAGTGTGATCAAATGGAGCTTAAAGATCAATTGAGATTGTGAATTTTTTAGATAAGAGGAAATGGAACTTTCTCAAAGTTGGAAAATATAGGAGCTCTTGCTAAGAAGATGGTTGAGGTAGGAATTCACAACACTTTTCACTTGGTATGTCGTCTTTATCGAATTGGTTTTAATGTTATCATTTGTCGCTGCTACAGTGGAAAGAGTCTTTGCGACATTGAATATTATCAAGACCGACTTGCGTAACAAGATGGATGATGAGTATCTTAATGATTGTCTAGTGTGCTATGTGAAGAAAGAGGTTTTTAAAAGCACTGATAATGAAGATATCATGCAACATTTTCAAAATATGAAAACTCGTAACATAGATTTACCTCCTTTGTGGTTTGCAGAGTCGTAGGTGTTGTAATGAATTCATGGTTATCTAATTTTGTAATGAACTTTTGGTTGCTATCTTTGTATGTGCTTATATTTGAACTATATATAAACGTCGCCAAGTTTATAAATTTTGTTTACTAAACCTGCCCCCCTTTCATAAATTCCTGGGTCCGCCGCTGATGCAACTTAATGTATTAAATTGAGTGATCCAAACGGACTATAATTACCACAACAATCCTAAAATGTTAGGCTATTTTTTAAGCAAAATTGTCTTTGTCTTAAATATAAAGAATTGTACCAATACTCAGTTGGAGCTAGACTCCTTAGGTGTTGTAGATTCGAAGTTGGAATCCCATTGGCGGCAAACTGATATTAGGAGGGTCTCCCCCAAAATGGGGTCACGAAGTACCCGGTCCAGACGTAGAGCGGTGTCCGACCAATCGAACCGGGCGAGCCAAAAGGCAAGACCAAAAAATACTATTAAAGGATTTTGTGGATTAACCAATATAATTCATTTAAAAGAAAGGAAAAATAACTCTTAATAATATCAAGTATTCACTTTCAACCAATAATAATACGAACTTTAAAAATCACCCACAGCAATACGAACTATTTTGACATTAATCCAATACAATACGAGACCACTTTCCGATAACTTTTCCGGTAAAAAGCTGACATGGCAACTGGAAAATCAAGGTGGCACATTAGAATTTTCACACTTTTTTTTACATTTCTTTCTTAATGCCATATCAGTATATCACTAACATATCATCATAATAATAATAAAAAATACATGCAAAAGAACTGATTTCATAATCTACAAATTAAAAAACTAGACCTAAATTAAACTAACCGAAATTAAAATCAAATCGAAAACCATCGCTCATCATCCCAGGCGAACAAAGAACTTGTAACGAAGCTGAGACCAACATCTGAGAGAGGAAATATCGGGAAAGACAAAACCGTAACTAGAAGTGGAGAAATCCATCTCTCTTGTACTTCTCTATTGGTAGAACACAATCGATTTTTCAATTTCTAAGTGAAAGATAAGTATTTTAAATTGGGGTTTTGATCTCAAAATTCCAGAATTTCTCCACCATTTTCTCTATGTTTGAAAGAAATAAAAAAGAAAAAATTGAGTTGCCTTGCCTCATGAAACAAAAAGATGGATTTCGATCAATCGTGTACATGTATATTGATGGGTCGTTCATTATCTAAATTCTATATTAAATTTTCAATTCTGGAATATTTAGATCAAAACCCTAACTTTAAAATACTAATCTTTCTCTTAAATATGAAAAAAACAGTTGTTTCTACCAATTGAGAAGTGCAATAGAGATGAATTTCTCTCCTTGTACTTGTGGTTTCTTCTTCCCCGATCTTTCTTCTCTCGAATGTTGGTCTCGGTGTAGTTACAAGTTCTTTGTTCATCTAGGATGATGAACGATTTTTTTCGATTTGACTTTAATTTGGGTTAGTTTAATTTAGGTTTAGTTTTTTAATTTGTCGATCATGAAATCAGTTTGTTTTGATGGATTTTAGTTTTTTTTTACTAATATGATGATATGTCAGTGATATACTAATATGGCATTAAGAAAGAAAGGAAGAAAAAGTGTGAACATTCTAATGTGCCACCTAGATTTTCCGGTTGCCATGTCAACCTTTTTACCGGAAAAGTTATCAGAAAATGAACTCGTATTGTATTGGATTAATATCAAAATAGTTCGTATTGTTGTGGGTAATTTTAAAGTCCGTATTATTATTGGTTGAAAATGGATACTTGGTATTATTAAGAGTTATGTTTTCTAAAAGAAAAGAAGACACGGAGTATAATATTCGAGGTGTGCTTAGCGGCCCGTGCCTTTTTGCTCAGCGGCCCGGTTTTTACTTTCGTTAATTACAGTTCTTTTCCTTTTATTTGTAGTATCTATATTTCATTCCCGTTATTCTTAGATAATTATAAAATTAATCAGTAAGTTTTAAAAAATAATAAAAATTATCCTTAGATTTAAAAATATTAGCTTTATCAAATATCTTTTTTCTTAGTTTATCTTAGTACCGCTTAATTTAATATAGGTCCTGTAATTTGGTATCAGAGCCATATTAAACACTATTGTAGACGACAAATTATCAAGTCGACAAGCTGGAAATTTATGATAAATGTACTAATCGAGAATCTCCACATATTAAACATCTGAAAATTGGCAAAAAAACATTGTGAAGCTATAGACGAAGAGTTTGTTGGAGAAAGAGATGAAATTGACAAACGATTTATCGAGTGGCAAATAAAGTTAAACACTCTTGAAATCTGTAATATGAGATATTTGGACAACTATCTCTCTGAATTCGAACATTACTATTATAAGAACAGTTTTTCAAGAGACATTTCTTCCCAGCATTCTCTAAATTCGTGTGCGAAGAATGCTAGGAGATATAGTAATAAAAAATAACGAAAATCAAGCTACTGAAATCAACCTAATTAATTGAAAAAATATTCAAAAACACAACAAGGATAAAAAGTACAAATATATTTATATGTGTGGAATCCAAATATTCATCACTCCTCTACAAGATTTTGGTAAGTACTGCATTAACTTTGTTTGTGACACTAGGCACAAGAAATTTAGTGACCAAACTATTAGTGGAGTAGTGTGTAACTTGAGTCAAGGACCAATGTCTTTGATATGTAGGCCAAACTATTATGTTAGTTTAGAAGACCAATTTGCATCTAAGCTTTTATCGTTAAAACTGTTAACTGAAGGGATTAATATGCATACGGGAACTTGTCCTCTACAGTTAAAGTGGAAGGTAGTATATAAGTTAGAAAATACCACCAATCCTCCACTTAGAACCCAAATGGTAGAAGCTGATAAATATGAAATTAGTAGACCAGTACAAATAGCAATACCCGTTAAGGTAATGCCAGAAAAAATTAATCTAAAAACAGTTTGGGTAAATGCCTTTGAAAATCCTTCAACCCCTAAGTGTGAAAAAGTCTTAACAATTGATGAGGAAGGAAAAATCCATACAAACTTACAATCTCCATCAAGTTTAATAAGAAACAAGAGTCTTTCTAGAAGTCAAAGTTCTAGGTTCAATCCTAGTCTTAATCTTGCTCAGAGGAACCAGTTATCCCCTTCAATTAGAAGTGTTAAAGAAGAGAGTCCATTCCGAGTAGATGATGATATTGCTAGTCTTCTAGCATCATTAAATAGGAAGTTAGAACTTAACAGCCTTGGAAGAACACTTCATGAACCAACTAGACATAGTATAGATCTAGGATCAACATCAGTTTCTAGTTCTAGCACTAGCTCAAACCCCACATTTCTTCCAGCAACACCAGGAGAAGCATCTACTTCTAGAGCTGATAAAAGGTTAATAGGGTTTAAAACAAAAACTATTAGTGAACTTGTCTATGAAGGAGACGAGGAATCAAATATGCAGATAGAAACGTTCATGAGAGTCACTAACCCAAATAGCATCTACATCCCTATAACTATATGCATTGAAAGATTTAATGATTATGAATTATGTGCTTTCGTAGATAGTGGATGTTCTGTGTGTTTTGGAAAGAAATCTTTATTCCCATAATTTATGTGGAAATCAGCATCCAAACTTATTCAGGTTAGAATAGCTGATAATAGTATTATGACTCACTCAGAAGTCATTCTAGATCTACCAATTATGCTAGGGGTTACCCATGTATAATTCCTATATTATGGGCTACTGAACAAATATCTCATGACATGATATTAGGAAATAATTTCCAAAGGTTATATTCTCCATGTACCCAAAGTTTAGATAAAATGATATTTACTATTAGTGGAGAATTAGCTTGGGTAAGGAAAATGAAAGAAGCCTATACACATCAAAAGATTGAATTCACGCGCACTAAGTGTGGTGATGAGCATATTGTTCCTACACAAAGAGAATTTGCACTACTAATAGATGAGATAACTATAAAAGAACAAATTATTAGTCAACAAACGGATTTATGTAAAGAGTTATACTCTGAAGATCCTATAAAGTTTTGGGATAAAGATAAGTCATTTGCAAAGATAGAATTAATAGATTCTAAGACTGTTATTAGAGTAAAACAGATGGTCTACACCTTTAAAGACCAACAAAAATTTAAGGAACAAATTGATGATTTACTAAAAAAGGGTTTAATTAGAGAGAGTAAAAGCCCACATTCTAGTCATGCGTTTATGGTTAGAAATCATGCTGAAGAAAAGAGAGGAAAGGCTAGGATGGTTATCAATTATAAGAAATTAAATGATAATACTGTCTTTGATGGATATTATATCCCTAATAAAACAGTTCTATTAATAGAATACAGGGAGCCACATGGTTCTCAAAAATGGACTGTAAAAGTGGATATTGGCAAATTAAGATGGAAGAAGACATTATACCATTAACAACTTTTAGTGCACCACAAGGTCATTATGAATGGGTAGTTATGCCATTTGGTCTAAAAAATGCACCACAAATATTTCAAAGTAGAATGGATAAAATCTTTAAAAACTTTAAGCATTGTTGTCTTGTCTACATTGATGATATTTTAATCTTTTCCAAGACATTAGAACAACATATGCACGACCTTAGTGTTATAACTCAAGAATGTGTTAATCATGACATCATCTTAGGACAGAAAAAATGTATTTATGTTGTGCCAGAGATTGAATTTCTTGGGTTGAAGATTAAAGCTGGACAAATAGTATTACAAGATCATATCCTAGAAAAAATAGAAAAATTTCCTGATAAAATAGAGGATAGGAAGCAATTAGAAAGATTTCTAGGATGTCTTACTTATGCATCTGATTTTATAAAGAATTTAGCTAAATTAAGAAAGTCCTTAAAAGTCAAGTTGAAAAAAAAAGAGGTTTGGAACTGGACTAATCAGGATACAAAGGTAGTCCAAGAACTTAAAAAATGTTGCATGAATTTGCCAATATTAACTCTACCTAATGAGGAGGATGAACTTGTTCTAGAAATTGATGCTAGTAATTATCATTGGGGTGTTGTTTTAAAATTAAAGAAAGATAACAAGCTTTGCAGGTACAACATTGGAAGTTTCAACAAAGCCGAATGTAATTACACTGTAATGGAGAAGGAGATTCTTGCTATCTTAAAAGGAATTAATAAATTCATAATTTTTCTTGCTCCAAAACCCTTTACAGTGAGAACTGATTGTAAAGGAGTATTGGGATTTATCCATAATAATTTGGATAATATGAAAGCGCAAGGGAGGCTCTTGCGTTGGCAATTAGCCCCTTAACTACTTTTCCTTTAATATTGAACATGTGCAGGGATCAAAGAACTCATTAGCAGACAGCTTGACACGAGAACTTGCAGTTGAGAAGAATGGTGAACAGAGTACCACCTCCACAACCAATTTTAAGAATGTATCACGATTATGGATACGAGAATTTCTCTCCAGAAGAAATGGTCGAAATAGTCCACAATTCCCTATCTCTGCATCCATCAAACGCAGAGAGGCGGGAACTTGAGGAGAAAGTAAGTACCACAAGGGATGGGTGTCACCTCCCAATCAGTTTAAAATTTCAATAATGGAAGAAGTTAGTAAGAGTAGGTGTCGTTATGGGTATCAATTGGTGAACCATTTGATGACCTTACGAGTGTTAGAATTGGAAATAACCAAGAAAAGTTGAAGGGTTATTGGAAGTATAAAGATTTTCCACAATGGTATTCTTACGTGATGAGCAGGGATAGATGTACATACTATGATATTTGGGAAGAATGGGAAAATCTAGTTCTCTTTCGTGATAATTTTGGAATTGGACGAATAAACCTTCCCGCTAATCCTTCTGAAGATATGGGAGTGTTAAAGTCAGGGGATTATGGAATGTGCAGCGGCATATATGGAAAATGTCCTTATAAATGGAGTCCAATCAGGAAGCATTTCACCAAGTTTCAAAATTATGTGTTCAACAGAGTCAAGCAATCTGGGATAGTCGATAAACTAATTTATTTTGTGCATGGGGCAAACATGGAGACAGAAAGTGGAAAATCAAGAGCACCTCACTACTTGATTAGGTTTGTTATAGACCAGTTTTTCGCATATCCAAAAACAATAAGGCAACCAGTCCTAAGAAATGCCACTAAAGCCAGAGTTATGGGACTTTTCTACATCTATGAATACATCAAGCAGTATCAAAAAACCGACATGCTGATATTCAAAGTAGGATTCACCACTATTATAATTCCGAAAGAGCTACAACCATATTTTTCGGAAGCAATAGAGTCATCTGATTTAATCCAGGATTACTTATCAGCAATAGAATTTGGGAGATATTTATCGCCCAAAGGTCAAGACTTTATGTGGGATAAGCTGATGGATTGGGATCCAGAATATTCAGAAAGTTTAATGAAGCAAATAGATCTCGACTTTGATGAAGAGGCTTATGCAGGTTGGGAGGATAATATTGGAGAAGAAGGCATGTACAACATCGAATATTGCATGGATTATTAACCATCAAAAACCACATTATGATGCCAAGCCACGTGGACTACCAGAAGGAATCTCTTTAGTGTGTTGTCTTTTTATTATTGTTGAGTGTGCTTTTTCTTTTTCAGAGTGATGACATTGTTTGTGCTTTTTCTTTTCAGAGTGATGGCACTGTATGTGAGTGGATTCTCTGAGGCTTTGTCGGTAGTAAATTGTAAAGGGCATCGATAGAGCATCCAATGCTCTGTCAGGCTCTATAAATAGGACCCTTGTAAGCTGAAGGAAGGGCACCGAAAATCAGAAAAAACAAAGTCTGAATCTAGAGAAAGAGAAAGCTTTGAACTTGAAAGTGAAGCGGTGTTCCCTCAGTCTACGAGTTCAAATCCTTCTATGGATCTTTCTAGTTTGAGTGTGTCCAGTGTGTTTGTGTGCTTATAATCCTTTCAAATTTAATAAAAGTTTGTTTTTAAGTAAGGGAAAACTACTTAATCGAAAACTATGTCTTGAATAAACCTCTTTCTTGAATACAAATCATCCATCCACTAAAATTGAGAGATTTTAAGTTAGAGACTACGGTAGGAAACAAAACAAATCTGTGTTGTGCTTGAACTAAGGGAGTCCTGGTTGAGGATTAGCAACCCCTAGAAATCCAGAAGCTACAGGAACACGGAGGTCCAACGATACTACGCTCAAATAACAATCAAACCTCTTTAATTTATAATTTTCTTTAATTACGAAGCAAGCTTGTGCTGAGAAGGAGCCATAATATTCCCTTGCACACTTTTCACGGTCTTTGTTTTTTTCATAAAAGTATAAAATAACGCTACCAAACGCATCCATTTATAAATTAATTTACCATTGTGCCCTTGGGCGTAAAGGCAAGTTGTGTTGGGCAATTTTTGGTCCAATTGAAGAAGGTGGCGGAGAAGGCCATTGGCGGCTGAGATGGCATAAAAAGACAGGAGGGCGTTTTTGTCCAGCCAAGGAATTTCTAAAACGCGTGTACCATCCGCGTAGTTCTAATTTCTAAACCCTTGTTTTCTGAACAAAAAAATAAAACCTTGTTTGATTGATTTAGGCATATTCCATCCATCAAGTGGGGTTATCTGAAACAGCACGCAAACGGATCCTTCTCGTTTTTTACCCGGTTTCCACCAATCAGCTTCTTTCTCTCCCTTCATGCAATTTACTAAAATGCCCACACGAGCTACTCGCAGCATCTCGTTCACACAGGAGGACAAGGAGGTCAATTACTGTTACAGTTGACGCCTATCCCTATTGAATGAAGACCCGACGGCATTTTCGGAATAGAGTTTCCCCTATAAAAGCTGTGAGCCCAGGAGCCAATTTCCATTCACACCTTCAAAACCCTCCTCCCAATTCACACATCCCGAAATTGCCCCTACGGTATGGCCTCCAGGTACGAGGTAGAGGTGACGCTGACGTCAGCCAAGGACCTCAAGAACATCAACTGGCGCTACGGCCCGATCCGCCCCTACGCCGTCGTTTGGGTCGACCCGCAGCGCAAGGTCTCCACCCGGGCCGACGATCAGGGCGACACGTGTCCCTACTGGAACGAGACACTTGTCATCCCGCTTGACCGTCCGATCGAGGACTCCACCCTCTACATCGACGTCGTCCACGCCAAATCCCCCGACGAGGACACCAAGCCGCTCATCGGCACCGCCAAGCTCCCACTCCGCGACGTCGTCGACGAGGCCGGACTCGGATCCAAGATCCCACGGAGCCTGAAGCTCAAGCGCCCCTCCGGCCGCCCCCACGGCAAGATCGAGGTCGAAATCGCCGTCCGCGACACGCGCTACCGTGCGCCGGATCCGTACTCCTCCGCGCCGTACGGCGTCAGGGGCGGGGATTACGGCGCTCCTCCGGCGGCGGCGTATCCTTACGCATCCGCTCCTCCTCCGGCCTACGGCGCCCAGCCGCCGGCTGGATACGCGTACGGATCGGCTCCGGCTCCAGCGGCTGGATACGCGTACAGCGCGGCTCCGGCACCGGCTGCTGGATACGCTTACGGAGCGGCCCCGGCGTCTGGATACGCGTACGGCGGTGCTCCGGCGCAGCCGGCGTACGGGCAAGGAAGTTACGGTTATGGAGAGGAGGAAAAGAAGAAGAGTAGCAAATTTGGGGGGATGGGGACGGGATTGGCGGTGGGAGCGGTGGCTGGGGCGTTGGGAGGATTGGCGCTGGCGGAGGGATTTGATAAGCTAGAGGATCACGTTGCCGATGAGGCGGCCGATAGGGTGGAGGATGATCTGGCGGATGACGGGGACTTCGATGGCGGTGACGATGACGGTGGATGGTGATTTTTGGTTTTGTTGATTATCTGAAAGGGAAAGATATGGGGTTTTTTATGGTTTTCTTTTCCTGCATGATTTTCTTGAGTTGTATTTGTTCTGTGCTTTGTTTTTAATGGGAATGAGAAATTGAGAATGGTAAATTGTGTTTTGATGGAACAGCGGGGGGTTTCGTTTTTCTGTGATTTGATTCATCTGATTATGACATAAAATCTCAAGGAGTACAGATTATGACACTGTTCGGTTATATTAAAGGTCAAGCATAAGAATTGGGTAGCACAAACCAAGGTATGATTAGCTAAGAGGTCTGCTACGGAATTTGCCGTCTGACGAACATGAACAACCTTGGCAATGGCATTGTGGATTAAATAGAAGTCCGGGTGTGTTGTAACTTGTAAATTGTAATACAAGGATAAGTCAGTTTCTACCACAACAGAACTCTCGAGTGAGCTAACTTGATTCCATGGTACAAAGCCAAGGAGTAATTCTTGAATTTGGTATATTTTAATGAATCAAATCAAAATAAATGATTTTAGGCTGTTTGGCGAGACTCTATTACATGAAATGAAATATATTTACGGGAATTTTATTCTAGCAACTTGTGTAAGTTTCCAAAAAGAGTCATGGATCATTTTCATTTTCACCCCATTGTGCAGACACATGTACTCCGTATTAGATTATGTCACTGATGTGGCAAGTGTAGGTTGATTAAGTCACCTACGTGGCATTTTATTTCTCCTCTCTACTTGTTAGCTAGTAGATAGCTTGCTTGCACAAATACTCGGATTAGCTTATTTGTTGAGTACGCTTTTATCAATCAATACACAGAAAATTCCCAAATGTTTCCCGCTCTTTCTCTTGTAGCTCATCTTGAGCAATCCTACTGATAGTGATCAATTGTTCTTCCTTTCATTTGTTTTGTTGTGTTCTTGGATCTCTGTTCAATCGATAAAGAGATTTTATACATTGCTTGATACGATTTTTAAAAAATATTTTTTTTACCGATACTCTTAAAGTGTAAATTTACTAATTTAAGATTATTTGAGATTTTTATAGAATTATTTTTTCCTTTTTATAATTTATTTTTAATTTTTAAAAGGAAAGAAATTAGCAGGCCGATTCAACGAGATGTCGATCATCCTAGAGCATCCAATAAGATCGTTGAACACGGCGTGAATAGGGAAGTTGTGGAGAATTCCCATTTTTGTAATATGATTCGCCACAAGTAACCTTCAACAATAAGCTCGGCCTCATGCGAACAAAACCAAATGTCATTGATGGTATTGATGTGACAAAGCTTGTCACCTTCAATCTCGATCTTCAAGTAACCTACGCAGAGTGCTTCATTGACTCAATTCCTGAGGTCCAGGGCCTCAACTATAATCGCAGGATGATCTCCAAAACTTTCATTTGCCCACGAAATGGCATCATTGTCCGGGCCCCTAATAATAAAAACAAACGAAGATGAATCATATGTGTTTTTCGTGACAAAATCTATTTAAGATTTATTCCATTTAATATTTTTCCGCTTCATTCTTATTTGTTGTTTTTTCCAGCCATGTGAGACAGAGATTTACAAAAATTGTAATATTAATTAACTAGCAATGTTCTAAAAAACGCTAGGCGGAGAGGGACCGCCTAACACCTAAGCGGCTTAAAGGGACACCGGACTAGATGAATTGAAAGATTAGGCGGGCTAGCACCTTCCAGTGCCTAAGCTGGGCCTAGACAGAGCTAGGCGGGGGTTTTTAGAACAGTGTTAACAAGTTTTAAGCAAAGGAATATATATAATCTCTCATTCCCCATGTCAAATTAGTCATGTGGTCCCACTCTAGTGAATTCGGTTTCAACTACGGATGGCAAAGGGGGGCCGAGATCTTCAATTTTCAAATCCTAAACTCCAAATCTCCTACCCTTTAGACGCCTAAATCCTAATTCTCAAACTTTATAGACTCTAAAATCTAAATAGAAAGTCATTTTGTGACGGTAAATGATGACAAAGCAAACTGCAATGGGAGGAAATTTGAACTTCCGTTCAAGGATAAGGACAAATATTTGGTTATAAACAGAGTCGAGAAGAAAATTCTCGATCTCAAACCCGTTCTGTTAGTATCCCTAGTCGATCAACACTTGGAAAGGGGGTTATATTTCGTTGTACATTTAAAGCGTCTAATTTTGCTCAAAGTTGGATGTCTAACACTATCTACTATCTAGCTAGGTTATAAATTCATGTCTATGGTAACACTAACGGGTATTTCTTTCAACTTGCTAGGGAATGAATATTGCACAGGATATAGCCAACCCAAATGATGACATAAACTGCCGGCCTTTCTCGTCAACCATAATCTATATTTGAGATACCAACCTTTCATATTTTCCATGCATGACGGAGTAATACCACCAATTCAACGCACAAAAGCCAACTAATATAGAGACGTGTTCTGTCCCGATGGCGGAGCTCTGGGAGTGTACTAATAATGTACTATGGTTTGAAGCTAGCTTGGGACACAGGGCATCGCCGTGTGGCTCTCGAGTCGGATTCTAAACTTATAATACACCTCTTGAGTTCCAGGATGAAGAGGAGTCATCCTCTTTATAGTCTGGTATCTCGATGCCAAGACTTCATTAGTAGGGATTGAATTATCCAATTCCGTCATGTCTATCGGGAGGCGAATATGGTCGCGGACTGTCTTGCCTCTCTTGCTTTTCAATTTCCGTTAGGACATCATGTATAGCTTGCCCCGCCGGAAGGGGTTTTACTTTTGCTTTCTGACAATGTTAGGGGCCGGGCTATCCCCGTTTGCTGACTACTTAGCCCACTCTTTTCTTATCAATAAAACTCCCCTAGAGGGAACGGAGAGTACCGCCTCTCCTTCTACCAAAAAAAAATGTCCCTTACCTAGTTTCGACCCAAAAAAAATGTCCCTTACCTAGTTATAACCTTGAAAGGCAAATATAAAACACACTTCAATTAACAATTTTTATTGGGGTATTTATTTCGAATCACCCACTAAATGTATTTTTTTTTTAGCAAAGTCACGTCTAGTCGTCAATCCTGTTAGCTTTTTCATCAAATTTTCTTCTTTTACCATTGTACTCCTATTTTTTTTAATTATATATTTTTACCAGTTTTTGGCTGTGGTGTGACCGACTTCTTCTTACATCTTATTGTATCTATTTGATCACCATAACTCCATTGAACTGAACTCCAGCTTTAGACATTACGAGTATCGAATTGGCGGAAAGAGGTTGAGCACGTAGTCGAGTTGGGGAATTATGTTTGCCTCGTTCAAAGGTGCCCAATGCTTCACTCTGTCCCCGAACTCCTTGAATGCTAGAACGGCATAGTCTCTGAAATCGTCTTTCTTAAATAAAAACGACATTTTTAATACCAATTTGGTTTTTCGACCCTACTTTGTTTGTTTCTAATTTTTATGATAAATTATTTTCATGTGAATCAATAATATCTTACTTTAGATATTAACACTGATTCACAATCGATGATCTACTTTTGATTATTGATCGTTTTATTAACTATTACTCCAAAATTTTGTTACCATGAGTTTGGAACCGGGAAACCGAACTAAAAAAATCGGCGGTTTCGAAACTGGAGAACAAACTGTTCCACCGGTACCGAAACCGCCGGTTCCATCCCTTTAAAAAACAATTAAAAAATACGGATGGTTTCGGAAACGAACCAAACCACACCGAAACCGAAACCGAAACCGGGTACTCAATTGAGGAACCGGTTCTATAATCCGGTGGAACCGGTGGCAGCTCCGGAACCGGACACATGATTACCCCGAGTCCGCTCGCGGCCTCGCCATCGATGGTCACGATACTTGAGGGTGAAGAGTCAGTCATTGTGCAAGTTTCCCCGAATTCTCCAAAATAGAATTTGCCTTATCCGTCGAATAGCAACCCTCGTTCTTCTCTCTCTCTCTCTGCATCCATCCTGCATCAATGGCGGGATTGGCCGCAGCAACATCATCTTCCGCTTCCTCTACATCCTCTCTCCCCTTCCGCAACAGACTAACCGACATTACCTTCCCCCAATTCCCGCCGTTTGTCCTCTCTCCCAGGCCAAACCCTACCAAAACTCTCAAGCTCACTTCCCATTCACTCTCTCTCCCAACTCTCCGTATCCTCTCCCCCGTCCGCCTCTTCCGCTCCGCCGCTGCCTCCGACGACCTCCACGCTTCCATTGAAGCTGAACAGGAGGGAGAATTGGAGCTCTCTGAATCAGAAACGGACCAATTGCTGGAGCAGGAACACGAACAAGAACAAGAGGAGGAGAGGGAGGAGGATGAAGGTGAAGGAGAGAGAAAGAAACCGGCATCTGCCGAGGATGGACGGCTTTACGTTGGGAATTTGCCCTATAACATCACTTCTCTTCAATTGGCCGATATTTTCGTCGAGGCTGGCGCTGTTCGATCCGCTGAGGTATGTTTTATGATTCCATTGCTACGCGGATTCACCTCCATTTTGTGATATTAGATAATAGTGTTGTGATGAGGTTTCTGTAAATCTACCTCCATTTTTCAGATAATATACGACAGAGTGACTGATAGAAGTAGGGGGTTTGCGTTTGTCACAATGGCAACTTTTGCAGATGCCGAAAACGCCATTCGGATGTTTGATTCATCTGTAAGCTCTCTTCTTTTCAATCAATATTCTCCGAACGATACTTTCAGATCCATTTTCTAAATTATTGTGTATAATTTGCTGTCTTATGATTGTAAAAAATTCAGCTGGTCTATGTGGAGTGATGTTAATTTATAGTATTGCAATGGCTTGAACTCTTTGCATTTGGATTTTGAAGCAACTGGAAGAAGAAGAATTTGAGATTTTAAAACTTGTATGTTTTGGAGGTGTACAAAGAAATGCCTGGTGGGCATCAGTCAGCACTCACAGCCTTTATGCAATAGGGAAACTCTACACTTAATGCTAGACAATGGCTTGCAATGAAACAATAGGTTCAGGTATAGAGCAAAAGTAGACGTGTGCTTAACATACAGATATTCTTGTGATCTGTGTGAAAATTACTATGTGCACTAATAGTTTTGTTTCAGATTAGACTGTTTAAGTAGGATTGTTTGAAAGTATTTACCAAGCTTATGCTTGATGTTTCCTTTGAAACATTACTTTGGTTGCATTTCTTGGAAAAATGGGAATAAGAAGGTTTTTTATTGACAGCAAATTGGAGGTCGGACAGTGAAGGTGAACTTCCCAGAGGTTCCAAGGGGAGGTGAGCAGAAGGTGTTGGAGCCAAAAATTAAACTCAGCTACCAGACTTTCATGGACACTCCTAACAAGATATATGCTGGTAACCTTAGCTGGGGTTTAACCTCACAGGTGCTTAGGGACATTTTTTCTGGCCAACCAGGGTTCTTGAGTGCTAAGGTTATATTTGAGAGAGAGACTGGAAAATCCCGAGGTTTTGGATTCGTCTCATTTTCATCAGCTGAGGAAGCAAGAGCTGCTATTACCGCCATGAATGGAGTGGTGAGTGTAAATCTAACATTCATTAATTGACTCCCTAAAATCAAGTTGTTAAATGAAGTTAAAGTCACAACTACTTTGCAAGGAGTAAAAAAAGTCATTTTTTTTTGGTTTCAGGAGGTGGATGGAAGGGCTTTGAAATTGAATATGGCTTCAGAAAAAGCTCGGCCTTCGCCTCCTCCAACAGTGGAATTAAACTCGGAGGAGTCATTGGACCAGCGTGAAATGCTTTCAAGTGTGAGTTCTTGAGACACATTCTTATAGTTCTTGGCCGAACGTAGAGTGGGAGCTGCAAAGAAGTTTACAGCAGAACCTGCCCAGCGACCTTCATGACTGCAGGTGATACTATAGAGTCTGAATTTGGATGATACAGTATGAAATGTAAAATACGTGACATTTTTTTTGTATTGGTCTATTTAAAACCAAGACTGTCAATATAAGCGGCAAGAATGTTATGAGTTTAGGCTGTCAATATTGAAAGTTTAGCTTCTCTCAACTGATACAACAAATTTGACAAATAAAACAACAATATATACAAAGAAAATACCAATAAAAAACAAACCATCTCAAGCTTTCCTTATTATTACCCTCAAACTATTTCATTGGCACCAAATTCTCTCAACTATATCCCAAAAAACAAGCTATAGTACAATGAGACCAATAATTAATACTAAAAAATGAAGAATGATGAAAAATAAGGTTGAAGAGTATTATCTGAAGCATAATTATCAAGAGGCAGCCTTCAGAGGGATTACAACGGCTATAACGATTATGATAGCTAACAGAATTATAGCATAGCAAGTCCATTTTCTCGCATTCTTTTGATGTTTTTTTGCTATAATCAATTGGCCAGTCCCTCTTTCCACCAGAGACCTGGCTCGTCCCACATTAGCCTCTATATCGTCTAGCTGTTCTCCTTGTTGCTCGATCAGCAAAGCCATGTCAACAAACACCTGGTGTAGCTCTTTCAAATTCCTTTCTATGTCCTGCACTGCATCGTGCCTCTCTTGGATCTCTGTGATTGTGTCCAAAATCCTTCCTCTACCCTGCAACACCAATAAAAAAAAATCAAAACCCTGAATTCTAGAAAGAAAAGTATTAACTTTGGAGATTAAATCTAGATTTACCTGTTCTTGGATAGCCTTTTGCAAGAAGGTCTCACTCTCCCCTGTGCTGATAAGCAAATCCAGGGTGTTGTCATCAGGAGTCTCCCCGGTAACAGTGAAATACCTCCTCTGAACAGTCTCTCTGTACTCCTCGCTAATCATCTTCCTCAGCTTCTGAAACTCATCCATCTGCTCCTTGAGCTTCTTCTTCAGGCCATGCACCGTTCCCGTCCTCATCCGCTCATCCGAGCTACCAGGCCCACAATTGGGTTCGCTTTGGTTATCCTTGTTGGCTTTCTCCAGCTCTTGTATCCTAAGCTTCATCATTTTCGCCTTCTGAACTGCCTGTATGTACACACATATGTGGATATTGTAATTTCAACATATATAATTCGACAAGATTCATGAATCCTTGTAGTCGTATCAAACTTGTAATGATCCAGCTTGTTGACCCAGACCCGTTTCTGGCCAGAACCCGATGATGACCTGAACCCGAAACCTGACCGACTGGCCCAATCGACAGGTCTAATTGGACCCATTTGCTCGATTATGGTATATATGTTTATTTTTGGTCAATTATGAATGGAAATAGGTAAAAGAGGACTAGCCTGAGCAACGTGGCGGTCCATGCTAGAACGGAGCTCCTTGACAGCCTTGGCGGTGTGGAGGGTCTTGCTTTGCTCATGCTCTTCCTTGAGCTTCAGGAGCAGCTGTTCCACTTCCTTCATGTCTTCCTTGACGGCATCGACATCCTTGAAAAATCTTTCTTGGCTAAGGTTGCCACCTGCGGTGGAGGAGGACGAGGCGGGTCCCGTCATCTCGGTCTCTCGTTGAGAGGAGCTAAAAAGAGACAAGGGTCCTGAGAGGAGATTGTTCATGGCTGTAGACTCTAGGTGTTCTTAGTTGTTGGAGGTGGGAAGAGGGATAATATGCAATTTATGACGATAGGAAGAAATCTAGATGGCTATGGGCGTTTTTTTTTTTGTTTAGTTTTCTTCTGGTTTTATTCAACCACAATGACTGCTGTGTGTGAAGTGTTGGAATTTTTCAAAGGAGTTGGTTTAATTAGTCCTCTTGGTAGACATGAAAAAATAAAAAAACAACTGAGACCTGAACTGACAAATGTAATCTGTCCTATCTCAGAGGTTTTAAGGATACTATATTAATTGATATGCATAAGACTAATTTAAATCTTAAACCTAAAATGATTTTGAATTTATAATGCAAGTTCTGTTCAATTCAATCATATGATAACATTTAATTTGAGATTACTCGATCAAAAGCAGACTCGCCTGATGTGATTGACCTGCTCAATGAAGAATAACGGGCTGTTATAATTGGAGACTGAGAAAATTGAAGAGGAAATTAGAGGGAAGCTGAAATCCTGCGTGTGCGAAGGTTAAAGATTGTAGACTAGTCAATCGGTATTTAGTAGTAGTCATCATATGCATTATGCTTTCTTTGACAAATATAAAAAGATAGTATAGTCAAATAGAAGATTCTAAAGTCTGTTACACCTTCCAGTTTACATGCAAATTATTTTATTTTATTTTTTTGAGCAGAAACCAAACTACTGTATTACTCCAAATCGTTTAGTACAAGAACTGAAAGTTGAGCTGGGAAAGACGAAAAATCAGAAGAAACAACAGTTTTAAAAGGGCGTAAAGAAGCAAGTAAATGTGCTGCAGCACTGTTGCCTTCCCTTCTGACAAAACTCCAAAAGCAACAGGTGAATTGATTTCCAAGCGCCCTAATCTGTTGAAGTAGAGAGCCTACCACACCTTTCCATAGCTTATTAATAATCAAGGGGAGGCAATCAGACTCAAGTTCGACACAGCATTGCATCATCGCCCAAAGCACAGCAGCAGCCTCGGCTTCTTCAGCAGACCCCGAGGCCATAGTGCGTTTGTATCCTAGAAGCAGCACTTGTCCGTCCACAGTCATCCCGCACAATAAAACCGACTCCACACTCGCCGCCACCTCGTCTCTCATTACCTCTGCATTCTTAAAGATTTCCTTTGGTTCTATTGAAATGCCCACATTCCCTCAAAAATCAGCGAGTTGCGGTTTTGCCAAACACTCCAGCTTAGATTAGCCCATAAATCCAACTCTTTGCTATTACAATGGCTTCTAACAACATCAAAAAAACTGGATAACAGAGCTGCTCGTGACTCCAGGAGATAATTTTCAGATAAGTCGGGCTTTCGAACAGTGTAAAAGGGCATGCATGGAGGTTTCTTTCCTTCGTCGGAAGAATGTTCCTGCAGGCCTTCCATATATGAAAGACTTTTGTGGCTCTAGAGAGAGACTTCTCCTTCCATCCCCAAGCTTCTTGAGGACCCGATCTTTAACTTCTGTGGAATCTCCTATTTTTAGCATCCCACTAGCGAAGATGTAGGCAACCCTAAGTATTTCCAATGTTTTTCCACTTCCTTCACATCAATAATATTCTTGATTTCAAATGCGATCTGCTCCCACATTTTTGCTAAATGATAATTTTGATTTTGCAAAATTTACTTATTGTCCAGACACAACTCCATAAGCATGGAGAATATTAGCAATTTCCATTCCTTGTTGACAAGTTGCGTTTGCAAAAAGAACACACTCATCCGCAAAAAATAAGTGAGACGCCGAAGGGGCACCTCCTAGCAATTCGAATACCCTTAAGTCGACCTTGATTCTCACCAAGTCTCAATAATCCTAAAAGCCCCTCTGCACAAAGAAGGATCAAGTAGGGCGAAAGTGTACCCTTGTCTGAGTCCCCGAGTTGGTGAGAATGTCATCGTCGGACACCCATCCATGAGGACCGAAGAGATTGTCGAGACACACCTCATAATCAACCTAACCCATTGCTCTACAAAGCCTAACCTCCTCATGCAATGCTCTAAAAAGCTCCATTCTACCCTATCATGACTCATGAGCCTTGGCCATGTCTGTTAGATTCCGGGGACCGAAAGAACGGGTGACGTGTCGAGGTATTTTTTACCACTTAGCATATAAAGTCGGGATCCACCATTTTTACCCAAAAGCTTAAGCCATTGGGTTGGGTTTCCTTCTTCTATATATGCTAGTGGTTTATCCCCCATATTCCCGATGTGGAAAGTTTTTCTCCAACACGCCCTCTCAAGTAGTAACTAGTCTGGTCTAGTTAGCACTTGAATTTTTTTTAACGGGTTTGCGTTTAAATGTTAGCCCGTTTTTCTATTTTTACCAGGAAACCGGGCCCCAGACTGATGTGAACCCCGTTGAAGGATTCACGAGAGGATCGATCTTGGACTCGTAAATGGTCTTCCTCACGTCGGTTTTGATAGGTTTTGAGTCGAATTAACGACTAGACGAGGTTTGGGTGAGAATTGAAAGGATTTAAGAAGGTGATCTCTTTTGAGGGAAATCGGAAGAGTATGGGATACGAGAAGAGAATTGGGTTGACGCCTTAATAAACAATTTGGAGTAAACTCGACAGCATAACGGTAGTTCAATTCAAGCGTAAGCAATAATGGAGGAGGCGTGCCTCTTTTATAGAGGAAGGGGCACGCCTAACCCTAATACAAACCCTAGCGGCGTGGGGAAGTGAAGGGGGAGGCAAGCATGCGGCCCAACCACTTAGCCCAAGCCCAAAACTCATAAAAATAGAAATAACATAAGTAGCAATGTTTCGGAATAGAAATAGTTCTAAAAATAGCAAGAAAGATAAATGGTAACGGTGGCCTAGTCGCGAGTGTCGCGACAAGGTCGTGACAAGGCGTCGGCGCGCCAAGGACGTGTCGCGACACGAAGCGCGGCATGACTTCGGCGTCGACGGGGCTGGTGCGCACTCGAACCTCAAGTGTCGAGGTCGAGGCGCACCAGAACCTCAAGTTCCCACGCCGGGGTGGCCCGGCGTGGCATGGTGCTCGGCCTGCGTGGCTGGCACGGCACCGAGAATGAGGTTCTCGGTGCCGCGGTGCGTAGCATCGGCCTGGAGTGCCGGCGCGCCTTCGATGAAGGAGACGCACCGGGTGAGGGGCGCGGCAGTGGCTGCACCATGGCTTGCGAGGACGCGCGCGACGAGGGACGAAGTGGCTCGGGCTATGGCACGGGTCCTGGCTCGAGTGATGGGTCCGTCAGAGCGCACGGACAAGTCTTCCTCTTCTTGGCTCGCCGTCATGGTGGGGCTCACATCATAGACCGAACCTGCTCTGATACCATGTTAGTGGTTTTTGTTCTAGATTCTCGATGTGGGAATCATTTTTCTCCAACAATGTCAAGTTTCAAGGCCATATGACCTTTCTGACCCTAGTTTTGGCTTTCATGTGATGGAATAATTCGAAAGCTACAAGCACATTGTCCGTGATGAGATGACCTGGAACAAAGGCACTCTGACTAGCCGACACCAGCTTATGGAGGCAAGTCATCAATTTGCTTGTAAGAACTTTAGACAATTTATTGAGGGCATTGCATATGTTGATTGGACGTAAATCCGTCATCCTACAAGGCTCGTTAGTCTTTGGAATCAAGGCAATATAAGTAGAGTTTAAGGCATGAGGAAACTCGGTTACATTTAGGATAGAAATAACAAAGGAAGTGATTTCGGACCCGACAATATGCCAGAACTTTTGAGTAAAGTGATTACATACCATTAAGGACCGATGATTTTGCGGGATGCATAGAAAATAAAGTAGTTCCAACCTTTTCCGACAAATAGGGATGTAGCGGCTCGAGGTTGTCCTCTTCCGATAAAAGAGGCTCGATTTCTTGAGAAGCCAACTCTAGATGGGCCTTAACATCAGACTTAAATAGGTTTTGGAAATAATCTATGACGACTCTTGCCTTCCCCTCAAGAGATCTCCATTCTCTACCATCACCATCTCGTAACATGCGAATTTTATTTCTTCTTTTTCTCCTTGGCGCCTTCATATGGAAGAACTTTGTGTTCCTATCGTCCTAACGAAATTAATTCGCCTTTGAACGTTGGAACCACAAAATCTCCTCTTTTCGTATGAGCTCACGTTCCTTTCCTTCTAACTCACGCCTTCTCGAACAATGTTCTATGCAATTTGAAAAAAAAACAGACAATGTATTATAGATTGAAATGTATAAGAAATCTTTTATAGGTAGATCACTACACTATCATATGATCTCTCAACTTTATACCAACGCCATATAATTGCTCACTTTACTCAAGAGTGGATTCAAAATTGTTCGAAAGAGGGAACGATTTTTAAACAGATCAATATTTAATATATTGAGTTAGTATATAAAAATTAAATATTTCAATATCAACCTTATCCATTTCAAATTACTTATCGAATCTATCAATTAAATAAATTAATTATCAAAGATTGAAAGTTTGAAACTTACCAAATTAATTATCAAATATATCTTAAAAAACCTATCAACAACTTGCATGTTAACAAATTAAGACACGGATTGGGGACATTGAGTCTCCACAAATTAATAAACCTATCAATACCATTAGTAGTGACTCAGTCTCCACCCGCCATGGGTCGTGCTCATGCCTCCTTTGCTACCAACCGCCATTCTCATCAAGCTCTTTCTCGCTCATACCTCTAAGTTATCAATTGTGAATTAGGTGTCGATGACTAAATGACAAACCCTAAAATTCGGGCTGAAAGTAAGATTTTTTTTTTCAAAAAAATTAGGGTCAACACAATGTCATCTTATTTCGCACCTATCTTCACCTAGTTCGTCTTCTTCCTCCATTGAAGCGCCGACAAACTTTCACAGAATCCTCTGGAGGCTCCGTCTCTTCCTCCTCTAGACCTCCTCGCCTTTCGCCGCTCATCTCCACTTTCGCCCCACCCGGGCAACCCTTCGGAGGCGACATTCTAAAAAAAATTCTTCCCTCTCAAGCCTTACTATATATATAAACTCGTCACTCTTCCGATCGGACCACCTAGATTCTCCCATGACTCTAATTGAGCTCAACTCTTGCTTGATGCCAAAATGCAAGCTACACATGCATATATAGCCCACCAAAGTCGGTTAACAATAGCCTAGCATTCCCAACGATCAAGGTTGCAAAGTTGTCAAGCTCGTGTTGTTTTTTTTCTTGCTTTGAAGCACAAATTCTTTAGAATGGTAACAACAGTACGTATATATGGTATTTGTCAAGTGAGCTATCCAGTCAATCCTTTACATCTTTTGTGTATAATGTTCAGTAATCGAGATAGTCCTAGCAGTAGAACTTTAGCACCGCAGCTACGTGAAAACTCTCATTAGCTCACTATGCCACTTGAGAATCCTGTCAAGATAAAACCTCATCCATTAGAACAAATTGCTCGTTTTTTTACGTTTTCCAAAACCCATCACCAATATTTAATAGAATAACTCCAACCTCTACAAATAAGTCAAATATTTGTACCATAAAAGCTGCACAACCATAACAAAGTTTGGATACATCCAGGAACTATGTGACCCAAAAATCCTCCATGTTTAACAATAATAGTACAAACATAAATCCGGTCATACTCCTCTATGTTTATTTACCCACTTGACGCTTAGACATCCTTTCTAATGATTAAGCTGTGTCACTTAATTGTATCCCTAATGCAAATCTATTTTTATAGCTCTCAAACTCCAATTTTAGTGTTGGTGAAAACATTCTCCAAGAGTAAGGAAAACAATAAGTTCAATTATACTAACGCAAAAATCATATTTTTTCATGCAACATAAACAAACATTACATAAACGTTTTGCAAGTCTACTAGAATCGCCAAGTAGATCCAGGTGGAATTGAACCACCATCTCCCAAACAAAGTCCAGGTGCTCTTTCCATTTTTTGAGCTTATGGATCTTCCACATGAGAAAGGCAACTATTCAACATTATTTAAAGTTCAAAAGCTCTATAATTTTTTCTATATACATTTAACCATTACTTCCATTAACTTCAAACAACAATAAGCCTTGATCCATTATAAATTTTCTACACAATCAGAAACTATATAGAGCCAACAGATCCATAATCATAAATCCAATCCTAGAAGAGTGTAAAGAAATAAAATAAGGCAACAGAGCCCGTAGAATTAGAATCTGAGTCTGAAACAACCTGCTTGATGCGATAAAAATTTAAATCAAAGTCTGAAACAACCTGCTTGATGAGATAAAAATTTAAATCTAAGTCTGAAACAACCTGGTTGATGTAATAAAAAATTAAATAAATTGGATAATCAGATTAATTACTGTAACCATTGGTGGTACAACAAGATGTGTTGCCACTCGCTTCCACTAAACAAAATGTCGCCACATAAGAGGACAAGATGAAATATTGTGAGGAATTCCAATCGCACTTAGATCCAGTGGCTTCAATACTTGATACATGTCTTCAAAACAAAAGCTTCCCTACAAGAAAATGGCATCTAGGCCTCCAATTTGCTAAAGATTCTTACATTATTATAACAATCAAATGATAATTTTCCCTAACTGATGCTGGCCGGGGAAATCATTATACAGAAATACACAGCTCAATTATCACAATGCAATTTAATTTATGGATCAAATGACTACCGAAAATAAAATTAAGATCATAATGTTAGAAATTATGTCATGATATCAATGATCTATGCGATGCAAAATTATAAACTTCACAATTATCTGAATCAATAACTTGAATTGAATCGGATATTGTGCGGAGAATTTGGTATTTCAAGTATTGATACCTTATCTACCATTAAGGTAGGATTGCAGAAGTTGAAGCTAGAGTGTAACCTTATTTGAGATGTTGCCAACGATCGTATAGCTTTTTTCCGTTTTTCGACGTGTCGATGCCAGTGTGAAACCAAACCTGTTGCGTTAACTTGCTAACCTTGTTCTGAAGGTTATCAATGAAAATCGCTTTTTTTTCCTGTGTGGTTTGGGGAAAATGAAACGGGGCTAGGAAAAATAGAAGGGGGAAGGGAAAGAAAGCGAGCACACACCACACCTGAGGAAGAGCCGGGCAAAAAACCCCGTGCCTCTTCCCCAAAACCAAAAAAGTGATTTTTTTATTAGGATTTGACCTGCCAAGCAAGCGCACCCGACATGGCAAAGGTCGACTCGAACATCCAGCATCTTCTGATTCTTCTCTTCCACCAATAGACAGACTCTCTAACCCTAAAAACAATCAATCTACAGTAACAAACGAGTTACATACGCCAATACGTGCTACCTCCGACGGAAAATCGCCAACCCTTCGAGAGATCAGTCTGAAATTAAATATACCAAATAACAAATCAATCAATTGAGTTCAGGATGATAAAGAAACTATATCTGGTTAAAAGGAAAAACGCAAGATCAAAAGAACATGTAATTATGAACCAGATCTAGTTATAGTCAACATACGAAGGCGCACCAGAAGAAACGCACAAGACGCGCATCCAAGATTGCCGAAACCAAATCACCAAGGAACTTCATATCAAAAGTCGTACCAAGGAACTTCGATACGAAGGTGTACCAAGGAACTGCGATAGATCAAGGTTGTTCCTCACATCCAAAGTCGGATCGTCCGCTAAGGAACTTCATATCAAAGGATCTGGTCGCTGAACGATACGCCATATTCGAACAATCGGAATATCGGAGCATACGGTAGATCTCCAATGTTGTAAACATAGCAAAGCAAAAACCGATTAGATTTCTCCATGAGGTAATAAAGAAATCAGAATAAGGAGAGGATTGAGATGAAAAGGCAGACTTCGATATTCACAGGAATACGCGAACAGAACGAGAAAGGGCGCAAACCGTATGTATATAGAGGAAGCAAGCCGCGAACCACCGCCATTGAATTATTGAAACAATTCCGGAAAGGTGGACGGCCAGATGTTCGCCAAAGAGAAAAACGTGTGGCGGATGTTCATCGATTATAAAGGACGCTTTATAGGCGGTGGAAGAGTCTCGAAGCATTCTTGGTTTGTTGAGAAAAAAAATCTTTCTAAAAAAATTAAAATTTTATCTTCTATCTCTATTTACATTTTACCTACTAGACTAGTCGTAGCATTCACGATAATACCCTCGTCGCTCATGAAATCTTCCGCTCATCCCGCTACAAGAAGGGTGGGAAGTTTGAATTGTTTGATATGAAAAAAGCATACGACTGAATGAGATGAGAATTTTTGGCTCATATTCTCAAAAAATCCGGATTTAATGAAAAATTCACCGGGTGGATCCGAGAATGTGTGAAAATTGTCTCTTTCTCGGTTTTGGTGAATAACGATCTAACAGAACATTTGTTCCCTCATTGGGGTCTCAAACAAGGGGACCCTCTATCTCCATACTTGGTCATCCTTGTCGATGAGGTGTTGGCAAGACAACTAGTCTTGTTCAACAATAATCCTAAAGTGGCATCGGGATCCAAATCTCAAGAAATGGAACAAAAATCTCATTCCTTGCGTTTGTTAATGACATCATCATCTTAGCAAAAGCTAGTAACCGCGTGTGTAAAAACATTAGCGAGATCATCAAGGACTTTTGCCAAATTTCTGGCCAAAAAGTTAAGTTTCACAAGTCTAAAAACTAACACTTTTTTTGAGATTTCGTTTTTAAGAATGGTTTAATGCATAAATAGGGTGGTTTTGTAAAATTTACCCTAAAAACTAACACTTTTTTTGAGAGGCTTTAAAAACTAAAACTTATATAGTACAAAAAGTTGGAATTAAATAGCATTTTAAAAGTTTGATCAAAAAATACTCCCTCCGTCCAATTAAGTTTGCCCAATTTCCATTTTAGTTGTCCTAAAATGTTTGTCCAACTTTTTTTATTTCCTTTTATATCAACATATTCTTACAATATTACCCTCACCTTTACATTATCCAATAAAAAAAATCTACCCTCATACTTTCTTAGTCATTTTTTTTCTTTTTCTTTACTAACGATCTCAATCACAACATCTCTCCTCTCCTTATTTTATTGGTTGTTTTTTCTTGTTCCACCTTTTCTTAATTGGTGAGCTTTTTGTATGGTTAGGACGGAGGGAGTGCATTTTAAAATAGGGATTTTTCTTTTGGTGCCCAAAAAAAATTCAATTTCCTTTTGGTACCCACGTATTCCTGCCCGAGTTCTCACCGTGCCCCTTCTTTCTTATAAACCCTTAACACCGTTAGATCCTATAATTTTATATGAAGAAATAAAAAAAATAATTAAAACAAAAAGCTCTCTATCATCTTCTTCCCAGTTCGCATTCCACAAAGCTCATGTATCTCCCCCTCACGTATCAAATTAAACTTCTGTTCACTCCAAAAAAACACATTTCAATTAATTAATTAATCAATGTCCAAATCACAAATAGTAATAACAACTCTACTTAACAAACAACCCACCAAATCACAAATAGCAATCACCTTAAGATCAAATTCCTCTCGAGATCCACAAATTTCACAAGTAAATCAGCCAAATTACGACTTTTATTGCCCCCAATGTCTTTATTGCAGATCGAATTCCGGCGGCGCAAACGGCAAACCCTAAATTGCATATGTAATTAGTCGCGAGTGAATCGAATTTCGCTCTGGAGCGTCGGCGAGTCAATTTGTTCGTTTGTTTGGATCTACAATATGGAGGTATGGGATCCATGACTCATCGTCGCCAAGATCGCAAATAGCTCGTCGGCGAGGCAATCAGTCTGGAGTGTCTTCGTAGTCATCAGTGTTCATCGCCCGTCGCTGGCCCGCCGCTACTCTTTCGCGCCATCGTCGGTCCATCGCTACTATTCTGCGCCATCGCCGGGTCGGCGGGCTGGGAGGAAGATCCGAACGGAGATAACGATGTCCTTGGAGAGGACGCCAATGGCCAGATCGGGCTCGATAGGGGACGCCAATGGCCAGATCGGGCTCGATAGGGGAGGGTGGAGCCACCAAGCGTCGGCAAGCGGACGTTGAAGAACAAAAAAAAGTTCTTTATAGTCTGGTAAAAAAAAGTTCAAAAAAAATGTAGGTTTATTATTATTTTTTTTAACGGAAAATTCATAAAAAATGGATGAAACTTGATATTTTGTATGTTTAGGTTACGGGAAGGACTTTTTTAAAACTAGGAGGGCATCAAAAGGAATAAGAAATTTTTTTGGACACCAAGAGGAAAAGTCCAAACCTCGAGGGTACAAAAGGAAAATCCCTTTAAAATATATCAACGTGGTGGTGCGCCACATACGCCCCCCAACTCATCACCAAATCGAAAGTTCGGAACGATCACCCCAAAATCACAACGGCAATTTCCAGTTTGCCACCAAATCGGCAGCTCCCGCGCGAATTTGCTCCGATCCACTGTCGTTTTCTTCTTCAGCGAGGTAAATGGATCCACTGATTTTGATCTTTCTCCTTTCGAGTTTCCTTGCGACCCGTGTGTTAATGTCTGGATGAATTTGTTGCCTGCATTTCTGAGTTTATTTTTTGATACGGAATAATTATTCGAAAGGAGATCAGAAATTAAGGCAATTAGGGTTAACAATTCGAAGGAGCGAGTTTATTATGGCGGTACATTTCGTATAACTGATTGCATTTGTGTGTCTCCATCAAGAACTCTCTCTGATTTGGTATATTGATCCTGATCTATTCGAGCCTTTAATCTTTATTCTCTTTAACAGAAAAGGTGAGAGTGAATGATGCAGTTCTTCGGAGGATCTGAGAGCCCGTCGCTTCCTGTTGCGGTGCCAACTTCAGGAAATAATGCGAACATGATGTATATCTTCAACATGAATGGAGTTTGCTTGCTCTACAGAGAGTGGAACCGCCTGTTTTGCACTTTGGATCCTCGCCAAGATCAAAAGCTTATGTTTGGCTTGCTTTTCTCTTTGAAATCTCTCAATTCCAAAATGGATCTGACTAGGTGAGTGAGTGAGTTTGTTCATCTATGCTCTGTAGATTTTCAATGAATATGGGAATTTGGTTAGTGCAATTTCTTTTGCCTAAATTACTCATCATTCTGAAGTAATGTTTCGAGCGACGGACTGTGAATTGTGAATGTAGTGCTCAGAAAGCTAACCTTGGAGTTCCTTTGTTACCGGGCGAGGGTTGTTCTTTCCATAGTTTTTGTACGAATACTTACAAACTCAGTTTCATGGAAACCCCATCCGGAATAAAGGCAGGTTAATCTGCACATTGTTTTTACTGATTTGTATACATCTTATCGCCATTTCTTCTTAGTTCTTATAACTAAATTTTGATTGATCTCTATTTCTTCATGTGTTGCCAGTAACTTTATTTGCAATGCACCAACTTTGATGAACTCGAAGTAGCAATTTTCAGCGCTCTTATATGTTGTCACTTGATTGATATATTTGAATCCTTTCACTTGTCACACAATTTTAACTAAATAGATAGGTCTCATCAAAATAGAAAGTGCACATTGTAATGTATCCTACCAATAATAACAATAACATGAAGCCCAACTGACGTACAAAGGTTTGCTGTTTTTTTGTTGTATTTTGTAGCTTATCCAAGTCACGCACCCACGGGATAAGCGATCTGAGGGAATCGTTGAAGTACATATTCAATTTATATGTTGAATATATGGTCAAGAATCCTCTTTATACCCCTGGATCTCCCATCAGGTAACTTGTTAACATTCATCTTTATTGGATCTTTTAATTTCTAGTTTGTCAGTCAGCTAACCTCGAAGAGATTTTGACCATTTTCTATTACACACATCGTAAATGGCTTGAATTACACATTAATCACTGTCTCGTCCTTTTTCGCTCATTTGATAGTTCTTTGATCCTGCGATGCCAAATATGTATGGACCACACTTGTTCATAAGTTTCTTTTTCCTGTGTAATTCTTCACTACCTTCTTCCAAATAATTTTTTAAGATACTCAGGTCTCTGAACACTTGCTTTTTCTTCCTGCTATAGATCTGAACTGTTCAACGTAACTCTAGACCAATATGTCAGAGGCCTCGGATAATACCATGGCTTACTGCTATATGATCTTCATCGTTGCTGGAGTCCTGATTACTGATGCATGTTCTCATGCTTCTTATTCCAATTTGTTTTCAACCTGCTCGGCTTGTTTTCCTATATCTGTTTTTTGTGTTAATAGATAAATTGAGTAGCAGATGTACTATGCTCATTATAGGAGATGTAAAAAGCAGATTCCTGTATTGGCTGAGAATACATGGTTTTCAAATATATTGTGCTAACTCTGCATGTCTTTATTCAAGCATAATGTATCAAAGTGAGGTAAATGAGGCAATCCAATCCAAACCCAACATGAATCTGCTCACCACTACTATACACAAGTGAAAGAACAGTAAAAAAATACCCTGAAAACAAATCAAAAGGAACTGTACTATAAACAGGAATATAATCCCAAGTGGATTTCTGCAATGGTTAAAAGACCGATTTTACTTCCAGTTCCAGGGTTTAAGTGAGAGGATTACGATCAAGATGATGATTAGGAGTAAGATTATGGCATAGCAAGTCCATTTTCGGGTGTTCTTCTGATGCTTCCTTGCAGTTTGCAACTGGGTTGTCCCTCCCCTTACATAGGAATTAGCTCTCAGCACTTGAGCTTCAATGTCATTCAGTTGCTCGCCTTGGTGCTCAACCAACACTGCCATGTCCATGAACACCTGATGCAGCTCTCTCAAGTTCCTCTCCAGGTCCTTTACGGCATCGTGCCTCTCTTGGATCTCCGAGATTGTGTCAATTATTCTGCCTCTTCCCTACATATTTCAGAAAGGTCATGTGATGTCTTATGGTCAATGCAAATAGTTATAGTTTTGTTCTTGAGCAATTGCTTGCAGCTTAAGGCAATTTGAGAATGAAACCCGGATTGTGAAGGAGAGACACCCTCCTTCAATCAAACTAGAACCGATGTTTCATTATACAGTTTTCTTAAGGTATGATAAACATTTGTTTGTGTATAAAACTAAAGTCCTCTAAAATAGAGCAATTCTTCTGTCTCACATCAGATTTGCTTAAGTTTACAGCACGACAGCTCAATTGTACAAAGTAATGGGATGGGATTTCTTCAATGGCACATCAATTTAGTACTCAAAATTGTGCAGTGTAGTGTTAATTAATACAGGAATTGTAGTGGACTTAAAGAACCAACTCAATTATGATTCTTTATTTTTGAAGCAATTATAAATGCAAGTATGCTATTATTAATTAAAACCCAAGGAAAGAAACTCATTTTATAATGTCTTCAATGTAGTCAAGGCTGGCAAGTGAAATAGAAGGAATCAAGAATCCAGCAGAATAGCTAAACAATCCCACTAACATAAAGCATAATATGGAGTGCAAATTCAACCAGATTAAGCACAATACCTGTTCTTGAATGGCCTTTTGCAGGAAGGTCTCACTCTCTCCAGTGCTAATCAACAAGTCGACAGTCTTCTCATCAGGATTCTCTCCTGTCACCGTGAAATACCTTCTCTGAACTGTCTCCTTGTATTCTGCACTAATCTTCTCCCTCAGTTCCTGAAAATCGTCCATCTTCTCCTTGAGCTTCTTCCTCAGTCCGTTCACCACCGAAGTCCTTGTCCGGTCAGCTGAACTCCCCGGGCCACAACCTGGCACGTTCCTATTGGCAGCATTTGCCCTGTCCAATGCTTCCAACCTCACCTGTTGACGCATAATCAGATTAGCCTAAATTTTAAAATTGAAAAAAATACACCAGAACGTTTTGAATTGTTCCATATCCGAAATATTCGTAAACAATTATCAGGAATTTCATCCACAAGGCTAATCCACTTCAATTAGAGCTTATTCTAACAGTCTCAGCTCAACTGACTATCTGAAAAACCTCTAAACTAGGCAATTGAACATTCGATTTGATAGATTAACCAGAAATTGAAGATAGAAGAGGAAGAAGAAGAAATAAGTATCACCTTGATGAGCTTGGCCTTCTTGAGAGCGAGAGAAACATCGCGATCCATCTTTGAACGAAGGTCCTTAACAGCCTTGGCGTTGTGAAGAGTCTTGCTCTCCTCATGAGCGTCCCTAAGCTTCCTAAGCAGCTCGTCGATCTCATTGAGATCCTCCTTCACCGTCTCCACGTCCTCGAAGAACTTGTCCAGATTGACACCACCGGTCGACGGCGGAGGATCCGACGCCGCCGCCATCTCGACGTCCACCGCCTGCGACGACCTGAACCTGGAGAAGGAGCTGGAGAACAGATCGTTCATCTTCGCTTACTCGCACTTCTTTTCCGATCAACTCAGAAGACCTTGATCGATGTTAGAGAAATAAAAAAAAAATCCAATCAGCAGGCGTTCAGATTTAATTTCGATAGAGATGATTAATAGCTCTTTAATGGCTGCTCAGAAGGGTTGAATTGGTCAATGGAGTGATTGATGAAGAATCATATGATGTACTAATAAAAAAACTGGAGAGGAAAAGTCAAATTGGAGACAGGAAGACTTTGAAACGAAGACTGTTTATATATTCGGAGTCGGAGGCTATACACGGGAGAAAAAAAATGCGTAGAAAAGTCTGGGAAACTGATCCAAACTGAAGAAGGGAAGAAATGGTCATTTTAGCTGTCTTTTTGGGGCTTCAAGTGTAAATATGTCAAGTTTCGATACTATTTTTGAAAGAGAGTAATATACACACGCAATCTTTACCGTGTCGTCTTGAATATTTTATTTCCTTTTTACGCGCGCGGGTCCGTATGAAGCTTCCGCAACAGTTCAACAGCTCAACGTCGGTAAAGATGATCTCGAATTCTGTTGATGAGCTAATGAAAAGATACAAGTGTAAAACCGCGTACAACGCCGAGAATGCAATGGATTTTGAAGGAAATTAAGCAGCTTCTGTTACGAAGTTATATCATATTTTTAAAAGTTGGAATACTAAACTTTAGTTGATCGGCCCAATAGTGGTACTATAAGGGTTAGCTAAATAGATTTTAAACCAACCAAGATGAAATGATCGCTTTCGATCCAATCTTGGAAGGTGCGGGAGTCCTTTCTAAGGCCAGGCAAATGCAAGTAATCTGATTTGCTTCCTCTTACCATTCTTAACTTTTGCTTAAAATTATTGTTTAACAATGACCGTGACTCTTTTTAGCTTCTTTTGTTACCCTTCGGAAATTGTCATTGGCGTCTATTTGTGTGAAAATGTCATGAGTTAGGTTGCCTATATTATATAGCTTTTAGAAATGGCTCTTTTGCTGCTGCTTTTTTTTTTCCCTCTAATTTCCCACTCCTCTCGACGAGTTTTTATATATTTATGTAATCGAGTGTACTAGTCACGCATTGATTCTTTTGCTATTGCAAAATTTAAACTATTATGATATAGTTTGGGAAATTCCGAGTGGTACCCTCGAGTTACAATACTTATATTAAAATAAATATATTACATAATTAAAATTTGTCATGTATATTTTATGTAATAATTTTAAATTTTATTATAAAAACTAATAGAACTTTTTTTAGTCGAAACTAATAGAACTTTTATTATGGTACTCTCAAGTTACATTACAATTTTAATTTCTATATATCAATTTTTCAAAAAATTTCAAAATTTGTTTAAATTACTATATAAAATCTACATGGAAAATTTAATTCTTGCAATATATTTATTTGAATAAAAATATAATAATATTTTTGCTTTTAACTTAAAAATTTTGAATTATAGAACATTAAATCTACTTGACAAATCAATGTAAAATAAAAAATTTATTTTAATATTTTAATATGATTTATTTTCATTTTTATTAAATTAAAATTGTGTTTTAATTTAATTAAATACAAAAATATATTTTTTCATTAGAAAACATACTAATTTAGTTATAAACTAACAAAAATTTACACATAAGGGCATTAGCCAGACTTTTGAAAAAGTTCAGGGGTGTCACTCGGAATAAGTTTTTTTTTTCAAGGCACCACTCAGAAAAGCCAAAAACTCGAGGGTACCACTCGGAATTTCCCAAATTATTCATATGTAGTATCACTTATATTTAAGTAAAAATAAAAAACTTAGGATATGATTATACATGGCAATGGGTCAGGTCTTGGATGGATGGACCATTTCCAAACTCGACTCGCCTCATAATTAACCTCATCCAAACCTGACCCCACCCGGTGGGATGGGTCAACCTAATCCAATCTACCCTATACTTTCGGGTGGATCGGGTGGGTTAGGTTAAATTTCGAGTGTTAGCAAACGAACCAATAGCACATTATTGAGAGGACTTAGCAAATCAACTAATAGCATCAATAAGAACAGTATCAGGATATTCTCCTTTTATGATTTTGATCTCACCCTCAAACTAAATTACAAGCATTCATTTTGTAACAATGTCAATAATTTCATAACGCAAATTTAAAGACTTGCTTACTAATCCCCAGCTATACCAAATTCTACACAGAAATTCAAACCATAAAATATACATATCATTCAATCAACCTACTAATTCTAAGTCCTATATATTATGATTGTAATAAACCATGTTATGTACACTCTATTACTCAATAATACTTAATCCCCTAAATTAATCTAATTAGCGCGTGAGGTACACTTGACAGCAGATGTTCATAGTGGGATTAGCGGGGTCAGATCCGGAATGGACAACACTATTGTGGTTCAGAGAAGCAACAAAAGGGGTTTTTAGTTTTCACTACTATTTTACATACAAAAATATGCTTCAAAAATATATTTAAGTATTAATAAATTTCGGGTCATGTGATGGGTTGGGTGACGGGTTGATGAACATTGCACCCGAATCCGACCCGACCATCACCCGTTACACCCGAATCCGACCCGACCATCACCCGTGACACCCGAAATCCATTTTCGCCCTTTTTCATCGGGTTTTCACCCGTTTTTTCGGGCCGGGTACATCGGATATCCGTCGGGTCCGGGTGAAATTGCCATGCCTAGATATGATGAATATTATGTAATTGTTATGTCTGTATAAAGGGGAGTATAAATACATCATGTACTTGTAATCAGAGCAATTAATGAAATCAGTTTTTCCCTCTCTTCCAAACTTCTCTCTTCTCTCTCTTTCCTCTATACTTTGTAACAAACTCGTCCAAGTTGTAACTTGGTATCAGATTGAAATTCGATCCTCTTTTCCTTCGATTCTTCGATAATTTGCTCCTTTTCCCCTCGATTCTTCGATGATCATGTGAATTCGCACTCTTCTTTGTCCAATCGTGCTAATCTTCATGATTCCCCTTTGTTGCGAAATCAACCTACTGTTTGCGATCCGCCTAATCCATGAAATCATCCACCGGTTCGAGATCCACAAGGCCCGATGGATGAGCTATATCTTCATCATAACGATCGTCCTAATTATATCCTCTCTACTAGCTTGCTTGATGATTGCAACTATGCGACGTGGTAACGTTCTATTGAAATCTCTCTTGCTACCAAGAACAAATTAGGTTTTGTTACAAGCTCTTGTGTTCAACCTCCATATGCTTCAATTCATCATCTCTACTGGGATCACTGCGACAAAATGGTGTTTTCTTGGCTCTTTCATTCTGTTAGAAAGGATATAGCTGAATTTATTCTCATTGTCGTTCTTCTCATCAAATTTGGCAAGAACTTGAGTCACGATTTAGCAAAATCGATCGAACACATGTTTATCAAATTCAGCGTGACCTTGCATCTTTGTCACAAGGCACTCTCTGTTACAAATTTCCTCACCAAATCCAAGAAAATCTGGGATGAGTATCTTCAAATTGTTGAAACCAAGACTTGTAGTTATGGCTCTAATTTTGTTGCTCGCAACATTCTTGAGGATCAACAGGTTATCCAATTTCTTATGGGCCTTAACGAATCTTTCTCAATAGTTCGAGGTAATATCTTGATGATGCATCCTCCTCCAATTCTTTCCTCTGTTTATAATATGCTTTTGCAAGAGGAATCACACCACAATATTAGGAGTATCTCTTCTCCGATTGATTTTTAATCATTTGCCATGGCTGCTGACCGGGCTAAAGTCGTTGTGCCAAGTCAAAGATAAAACCCTAGTTAACAACTTAGTATAATTGATAAGTCGGGGTCGAACCCAAGAGAACTGAGGCTTCTAGTATCAAATATTTTTACCAACTAAAGATGGGGGGAAATCACGAGAAAGATCTAAACTAAACTAAACTAAGAAACAAATAACAAACAATCAAACAAATCAATAGAGAAACAAGTTTATTCAAAAGATCCACTCTGAAATAATCATTCGATCACAGATTCATCCACTGATTCCTTTTATACCTATGGTTAATTCCTATCCTAATCATTAGCAATCGCAAGTCCACGGTCCAAGCAATTCTTTAACCCTAGGCAAGGACGCTTAACCTAGAATTAGCATAGAGAAAAAGGATATGCAGGATATAAGTCAAGACAACCAAGCTAAGAGTCGACTGAATTAACTTATAATCAATTCTCTTCTTAAATCCTAGTTGCATAGACAACAGGTCTAAGTTCTAAGTTGTTTTCACAGAACAGGTTTGTCCACGATCCAAATCTAATCCAACAGTAGAAAATCAATCAATTCAAGAAGTTAGCTACTCATGCAGAATCAATCAACATTCATATAATGAAGCACAAGAGAATTAATATTAACCAAATGATAGAAATCAATTACCAAAACCTCACGAGTTCATACATCATAGCTTCACCTTCGAAC
The DNA here is from genome assembly GCA_964016875.1 of Fallopia convolvulus. Lineage (NCBI taxonomy): Eukaryota > Viridiplantae > Streptophyta > Magnoliopsida > Caryophyllales > Polygonaceae > Fallopia > Fallopia convolvulus. Next base: position 34,442,354 of record OZ024733.1, read on the forward strand.
AAACCCCAAAAGGTTAGCTCTCCATGAAATTCTCTAAAAGCTCTAGGTTAAAACTAAAAAGAGGCCCTACTCAAAACTCACGAAACTAGGTCTTATAAATACTAAAACAACCGAATAAAACTAAATATAAAAATATAATAAAACGTATAATAAAGAAAATGATGGCGACGTTGGTAATCGGCCACCGCAAGCGCGGGTGCTCGGCCGCGGGCGCGGCTCCTGCGCTACTCCGCCTCACGGATCTGAACATCACCGCGGGCGCGGTATGATTCCGAGCTCGCGGGTCTTCTTCTGACAGCTTTTTGGTGTTACCTTCGGAGGTGGTTTTGACCCACTTAGAGTTGGAATTCGAACTCGCAGTAAAAACATGAATTGTAGCTCTTCGAGTTAGCTTTCCAATGATACCAATTTCAGCTTCATCCGATCACTGTATCTCCCGAACGATGTGTCACAAGAAAGTGGCGTCAAAACAACTCCAAATCAACACTTGTCTTCAAAACTCTTGCAATTCTTCAAATCGTGTCTTCGGTCTTCATATTACAATTATGCTCAAAACTAACTTAAACACACTCAAAGCATGCCTAAAATACAAGAGATAACCATACTAATCTAGAGCGTATCAACTGCTAATCGAGGCATTCGTTCTTCCGACTAAAATTCACGCTCCAATTCATCAACTCAATCTAATTTCTCAAGGAGGAAATCCAAAATTTTTATGTGATCATTGCAAACATCCAAATCGTACCATTGATTGTTGTTGGAAATTGCATGGTTATCCCCCTAATCATAAACGAGGGGGTAAAATTGCTGCAAACGTTTCCGCTGATAGTGTTGACACAACTTCAAGTTCTTCTCCAACACGCTCTTCTTCATCTCCATCCATTTCACATGAACAATATTAAAAGCTGATGCCTCTTCTTAGTAAGCAGTCTCTTGATACTTCTTTCCTTAGATTCTTGTGCGTTTATGGCAAGTATTGCATCTTGCTTCATGTCTAAAAATTATAGCCTTAATTGGATTCTTGACAGCGGGGTGACTGATCATATGACGCCTAATATTTATCTCTTGAATTCCGTCCAATCCATTTCATCTTCTTTAGCCATTACTACACCAAATGGTCATAAATATTCTATTGCACATGTTGGTTATACTACTGTTTCTGGTGTCTTGACTCTTTCCAATGTGCTGCACGTACCTGATTTTTGCTTTAATCTGCTCTTTGTTCGAAAATTGAGTTAAGATATGAAAGTTGAAGTGATTTTTACACATACTACCTACTATATCCAGGGCCCTTCAACGAGGACGCCACTATTGATTGGTAAAGAGGTCAATGGGTTATATGTTACTCTTCTAGAATCTGAAATATCTCCTTATCTAGCTTTTACAATTTCTACTGATTTTTCTAGTAATTTAGTTGTGTTGAATTCTAGTTTCCAAAACAGTATAGATATATGGCACTACAAGTTCGGGCATGCTTCTTTATGATTAGGTGTTTACCTTGCCATTCCTTAGCAAATTTGTAAGAACAAATTGCATTTGTTCTATATGTCCTTTGGCATAACAACACAGAAAACCATTTCATTCTTCTAAATCTACATCTGTCTCTCCTTTTGAGCTTGTACATGTTGATATCTGAGGTCCCTATAAATCCCCTACACATGATGGTTTTCGGTTCTTTCTAACTCTTGTGGATGATTATACTCGATGCACATGGACTTTCTTGATGTCCAACAAGAGTAATGCCTTATCTGTGCTTAAATCCTTTGCTACTATGGTCAAGACTCAATTCTAAGTCTCTGTTAAGGCTTTTAGGACTAACAATGCTCCAGAATTTGCTCATCCTTGTGCCATATATTTTTATAGTGATCTTGGAATACTACATTAGACCTCTTGTGTTGAAAGCCATCAGCAAAATGGTATTATAGAACATAAACATAAGCATTTGCTTGAGGTTGCTCGTGCTCTTTTCTACCAATCCAAAGTTCCTCATAAGTTTTGGGGTTACTGTGTTAACATCCACCTATATCATTAATATAACTCCTCTGCCTTCTATTAAAAATTTATCTCCCTATGAGCTTGTTTTAAAAAAGGCACCTGATTACAACATTTTAAAAACCTTTGGATGCCTAGCTTTTGTTTCTACTCTTAAAAGAGGTAGAGACAAACTATCCTCACGTGCTAGCCCTTGTGTATTTCTTGGATACACTTTTGGTAAAAAAGCCTACATTGTGATGGATTTACACTATCACAAGATTTTCCATTCTCGTGATATATCTTTTCATGAGTATCATTTCCCTTTTCACTACCTTTCAAACCTTGACTCTCCTACTTTACCAACTCTAGCTTCTGACTACCCTACCCATACTTTTTAACCACAACAAACCTTTTCTTTACCTGATGCTTCTGAACCACTTATTGTTGCATATAATACTGAACATCCTATTTTTCCATCACATTTATTTGATGCATCTTCTTCTCTAATCTCTCTTGGTGCATCTCCTTCTCCTCCACTATTAAGACACTCCACTAGGCCCCATAATAAACCTTCTTACCTCAAAGACTATATTTGCAACATTTCAGTTGTCTCTCATAATTTTTTACCTCCTTCTCATTTTGCCCTTTTATCCAATTCAGTCTATGATTCTGAACCATCCACTTATAAAGAAGTTTCTCAACATGATCATTGGATCCAAGGAATGCAAAATGAGATTGAAGCCCTTCAAAAGAATGGCACATGGGATCTTGTTTCTCTTCCTCATGGCAAGAAACATGTTGGATGTAAATGGGTCTATCGTGTCAAGTTGAAATCAGATGGTTCTCTTGAGATGTTTAAGGCTTGTTTGGTGGCTAAAGGTTTTACTCAAAAAGAAGACATAGACTACCAAGAAACTTTTTCTCCAGTAGTGTTATTTCTATTGTTGCCTCAAGGAAGTAGATTTTACATCAGCTTGATGTAAATAATGCCCTTTTACATGGCACCCTTGATGAAGAAGTGTACGTGAGGGTTCCTGAGGGAGTTCCTAATCCAAACAACCTTGTGTGTCGACTTAAAAAGTCCTTATATGGCCTCAAACAGGCTTCAAGACAATGGTTTCATAGACTTACCATTGCTATTCCTTCTATTGGTTATTCTCATTCTAAGAATGGCTATTCTCTTTTCATTAAGAAGAAAGATTATCATCTTACTCTAGTGGCTGTTTATCTTGATGATAGCTCTGATGAGCATGAAATTTCTCTTCTCAAGCAATTCGTTCACTCAGAATTTAACATCAAAGATCTTGGTCACTTGCACTATTTTTCGGTATGGAAGTTTCTTATCTTCTTGAAGGTATTGCTCTTACTCAAAGAAATTTTACTCAGGACCTGTTACAAGATATTGCTCTTGATAAATCCCCCTCGGTTTGTAATCCTCTCCCTTTGCATTGCAAGTTGACAAATGAAGAAGGTACTCTCTTACTTGACCCCACACCCTATAGAGTTTTAATTGACAAGCTTAATTTCCTCACTCACACAAGTCCATATCTCTCGTATGTTGTTCAGACTTTAAGTTAATTTATGCAACAACCTAGGTCTTCTCGTTATACAGCTTTAGTGCATACTCTAAGATACATACAAGGCACTGATGGTTATGGAATTGTGCTCAATGGTCTTAATAATCTAATTATGTCTGCATACTCAGATTCTGACTAGGCATCTTGTCCCATTACCAGGAGATTTGTTACAGGTTATTTGTTGATGTTAGGAAAGTCTCCTATTAGTTGGAAATCTAAAAAGTAATATGTTGTCTCTAGAAGTTCAACTAAAGCTGAATATCGAGCAATGGCTCAATCTGCAACTGAAACAACCTGGTTGGTACGTTTGCTTCATGATTTGGGTGTGCATTCTATTAAACCAGTGGTGTTGCATTGTGATAACAATTCTGCTTTGCAAATAGCTAAAAACCCAGTATAACATGAACACACCAACCATATTGAAGTAGATGTCCATTTTACAAGAAACAAAATCATGGAAGGCTTGCTCCAATTATCTTACATTCCAACTACTCAGCAACTAGCTGATGTTTTTACTAAAATTCTACCATCTACACAACATGATTACATTCTATCCAAGTTTGGCATGTCGTTACATGCAAAGATTTAGGGGGGTGATGAATATTATGTAATTGTAATGTCTGTATAAAGGAGAGTATAATTACATCATGTACTTATAAGTAGAGCAATTAATGAAATCAGTTTTCCCCTCTCTTCCAAACTTCTCTCTCTTTCCTCTATACTCTGTAACAAACTCGTCCAAGTTGTAATAGGAAAATTATTGTCTTAAACGAGTGTGTAATGTTTAAGCGTTTCTTTAGTTAGTTGTACTTAAGCTCTGATTAGTATGGGCTTGTTAGAGCTCAAATTGTTTTTACGAGCTATGGTGGTGCATTCGGATGGCAAGCTTTGTCGGTAGTTGTAGGAGCTAAACGTAGTTGAACGAAGATGGATTTCCACCTAAAAAAAAATTCCGACCCCTCCAACTTCTTGGAGCTCGTGGAGTTAAAAAAATTAGTTTGCCGCATTTTACTCCTTTTTTCCAATCCCACCCATCTTCCTTTCCTCCCACGATAAAGTACAGTGGCCCGAGAATCTTAGGGTCGTGTAGTAACAGGCCTAGCATACAAGCCTAATGAGGTTCCAACCCAAAACCATATGTTAATAGGTGGAGTAACCCATAAGCTTATTTACTAGATTATTCTTGTCCCAAATTTTCCATGTGGGATAACTCTCTCAACACGCCCCTCAAGTACAACTGTCTAGACCATTTGACACTTGGACAAAATCCTTTAAGGATGGCGAACCGTCTCTAAATTAGATTGGTCGCTCCTTTATTGAGCGGGTTGCTTGAATGTGCTCATAAGGCTGACAAGTCCAAATAAATCCCTCAAGGCTCACGAACCTCCACTTTTAGGATTGGTCGCTCACTCGCTCCTATATTGGGTGGACTGCCTGAACGAGGCCTATGAAGTCGGCAAGCCGGAAGATTCCAGGAAATGAACTCACATCGAAACTTGTTCTAATACCATGATAAAGTCCGGTAGACCAATAATCTAGGGGTCGTGGACAGTGGCGGAGCCACATGGTGACCAGTGGGGGCTACATCCCCCATCAGAATTTAAAAAAAACTAAATTAAAAATATACAATGATAGGATTGATAGCCCTTGACAATGCATTCGACTACCATGAAGAGAGTATGGGGTGTCACATGAGATTTGGGCCCAGTTTTGATGGGCTTGTTGTGGTTCAGGAGCGTTGGTTTATTGCCTTCCCTTGGCCTTTTGACACATTAAAAGTATACAATGAAAGCCATTAACTCTGTAACAGGAATTTATCCCCCACTAGGGAAATTTCTGGCTTCTCCCCTGGTCGTGCAATAACGAGCCTAGCATACAAGCCCAATGAGGTTCCAACCCAAAACTATATGGCAATGGGTGGAGTAACTCTTAAGCTTATATACTAGACAATTTTTGTCCCAATTTTTCCATGTGGGATAACTCTCTCAACGCTTTACCAATGTCAACCTTGAACCTGGCCAAAATTGGCACTCCATCTCTTCCTCTTCCGACCTCTTACCGTCGTCGTTAACCTCACCCTAGATGTGGGATAACGTCTCTGATCCATCTCACTTTTCTCCTAACCTCCTCCTGTCACCACTGTCGATGAAGCAAATCCACTAAAGTCGTCGATCCATCTCACCCTCCTCCAGTCATTGCCATCTTTGAGATTTGGGGCAGGGATTCAGATTTGGGTCGACGAACATATTTGGAAAAAAAAATCAAATTTGAGATAGAGTTTGAGGTTTTAGGGTAAATTAAAATTGAAAATAAATGAAAGGGCAAAAAAAATCAAATATTCTAATATTTTTATACTAGAATTGAAAACTAAGAGTTTGATTTGTGAAGAATTAAGGTTAAAGCACATATGACACGTCCAATCGTAATGAAGATTACGTCACCCCGACAAAGTCAAGCCCCCATAAGAAATACAATATTCTCGCAATAATTACAACATTCCCACAAAGATTAACAAATACAAGGCATTAATACAAGGCAAGTGTAAGACTCGGGCTCAATCGCGCGCAACTCCAACGCAAGCACATAACTCTGACAACCATACGAAACTCCAAGTCCAAGGTTCAAGAACAAACAATGCACGAATCCAACACAAGTACAAAGCTTTGAGGTAATCCATGCGCTGAATGGTAAAAAGCACACAACGTGACTAAAGACATCGTTCGTTGACTTTAAAATATGCCACACCTAAATGAAGCCGCTTGTTGCACTACAAGGCAATAGACGATGGTAGTAAACATTTCGCACACCCTTTTAGCCGATCTATGGAGCAAAATGCATCCACTAATGGCGACAAGACACATTGTATATCTCTATAGCCGACATGTAGAGCAAAATGCGTCCACCAATGGCGACAAGACACGTCACATATCCTATTAACCGACCTATGAGGCAAAACGCGTCCATCGCATAGTCCATCAATCTGCGATCAAAGTGTTACCTACTAGTTCGCATATCCCACATAAGAACATCTTAGCAATTCGACCCCTCTTGGCGCCTATAGATAGCAGAAGATGGTGAAGGAAGCAAGGGTCGAAAAATATCTCTAGCTCAATACAGTCCCCCATTTAAAGAGACTCGACGTGTTGAAACACTCTAAAAGACCGCTCTATTTACGAGAGAGAGAGAGTCCTAAATAGGCTCCAAATCGCTCTTTTAGACGAAAGTTTCTTAGTGCATAATGTATAACCAAGTCGAGTGATAAAAGAGAATTGAGGGACTCGTGTAATCACGAGAAAGACGTATAATCTTGAAACGCATGTAATCTTTGGGTAGGGCTTTCCTACGGGTCGACCCGACCCGACCCCCAACCTGTAAAAAAAATCGACCCGTGACCCGACCCGCAACCCGTAAAACGGGTTACGGGTTTACAGGTCGGGTTACGGGTTGACCCGTTTGATTGGGTCAAATGGGTCGAAAAGGGTCAAACGGGTCAAATTTGACCCTTTTCGACCAGTAAAATTGACACTTTCGACCCTTTTTTACCTATTTAATCCATAAACTTTTATTTCTTCCTTTCACTTACTATAAAAATAAAATTTTATTTTTATTTCTTTTAATATTACGGGTCAAACCGTAACCCGTAAACTAAAAAACCCTGACCTGTTACCCAACCCGTAAAATAAAAAAATCTAACCCGTAACCCGTAAAATTACGGGCGGGTTGGGTCGGGTTACGGGTCAACCCACCCGTTGGACAACCCTATCTTTTGGGCATGTGCAACCTTAAGGCGCATGTTATAAGAGTGAAATTTTGCTTGTCGGTTTGTGAAATCAATTTGTATCCTCATTTATTTTGGTTTTTGACACTAGCGCCAACAATAGGGACCTTTTATTCTAGTAAGGCCTTATTACGAGGTGTTCAGTCAAGAATGGTGTTTCCTAACTATGGTATAATCCAACAACCAAACATTGTGCCATACGAGATCATCAGTGGTCGTATGGTGCCTAACAATCACGTGCAGTATGGCGCACAAAATCGGATGGCCATACAACGCGCAACAACCAATATGGCCACAAGTGCAACAACCGATGTGGATAGAAGTGCAACCTCCCTATCCGAGATATGCTCAGAACTGGTCAAGCCACGCGGGCTTTCCCGTCCACCAAGAGCAGCACCCCAAATACATTCATGTGTATGTAATAAGCTACGAGCTTGGCTATATGCCCAAAATATTCCACAAGAAAGGGCATGTCGATTCTACAAATGGCTCATAATCAGTGGCCAAATCAACACACTTCTATGTGCATCTCCCGCTCACAACCGCACCGATCTAGGAGGTCGGTACTTGAAGGCATGTGCAAAGGCTGTGTGAGGTCTTTAAGTCGGACTCTCCATATGAATCTCGGGACAGGCTATTTAAGCCGGACCAAAGAGTTCAAAATTACGATGATCAGGCTTCATGCACTAAGTTAATAGGAAAAACTTCATGTTCCAATCTCCTAGCTTTCTTAGCCAAAGTGCAAAAGAGGCTTAAAATCAATAATTTTAACAATATTTTGTGCTGAATAAAAAATGGCTAATGATACAACAAGGTTAGCAAACATATGAAAATTGAAGGAATGAATTGCACTACGCCACAATGCCTACTTCAATTCCCTTCGACATTATGTAAAGATGTTACCTCTTTACTTGTTACCACCTCATCAAAGGGGTTTTTTCTTGATTTAATCATATAATTGTTATTGAACAGTCATTTTTCCCAAACTAAGGTTCTAGCCTCTAGGTCTAATTGAGATTTCTTCTTATAAATCGAACAATAGAAATCAAGTTAAATCTTCTCGTGTTTGCATATTTAGCTTATCACCAGAAAAGAAGAAGGCTTCTTGCTATTCTCCTTTTAAAATCCCTTCCATCTTCAACTTCCTCGTCCTTTAAAAATAGAAATTTGATAATCATTTTTTGACAAGGAAATGGATTAGGGGGGTGGCGTTAGAAACACGACGTCCTTCGCCCTAGAGCATCAACACGAATTAGGCCCTGGATCGGCTGTCAAAGAAGTGGAATTTTTTTTTGAGAAACGAATGAGCAATGTAGTCAACAATAGATTTGACCTCTCTGAACACGTGGGTGATGTTCCACGTACGACTAAAGAGGTTGTAGCTCAAATTGGATGTTAGTGAAGATGATCTCGATTTCCCACATGCAACGGTGCACCGTGAACACTATTAATAATGTGAAATAGGACGTCGTAGCTCAACAAAGTTGACCTTTCTAAGCTTGTCTCTCGTATTATAAGTAAAGAAAAAAAATGGAAGTTTGGTTTTGAAATTCCCTCCCCCATTTCTCTCTAACCTAGCTCTCTTGTTTTTAAACTCAAATTACCAACAAAAAATCATAAATTTACGGGAAATCTATATACACACATAATTTTTTCTCGGCGCACAAGATTTGACACGCTTCATGAAGCGAGTCGCTTCATAATGCGAGCCATATACGGATACCCGAGCGGATTTTTTACAGAATCGGCAAAAATGACACGCTTCACGAAGCGTGAGGAAATATTATGCGATTTCCTTACCCAATCCAATATTTTTTTACATATTTAGGTTCCTCTCGTCGATAGCTTCGATTTGATAGGTAATATGCTCAAATCCGACACCCAAGCAAAAAGTTATGAGCGTTTTAAGATTGGACATACGCAAACTACTTTAAAATGATGTTTTATTTAAGATATGATTTAAGATAAGACTTAGTATATAATATTTTGGGACGGTTTATGTTTATCGTAAGTATTAGGGTTTATGGTTAGGGCAAGACTTTCTCGTTAACTAATAATTATTTATTTTATGATTTCAGTTAATTAAAATCGTTAACCAAAATCGACCATTTAATCTCAGTTGATCATAGATTTGTTAACCAAATTTTTGGTTTGGTTTTCTCGTTAACCAATAACTATTTATTTAATTTTATAATTATAAGAATACACTTGAACAACAATAAAGTTATGATCTTTATATTAAAAATATTATCGCTCGGTTAAAATTTCAAAATAAATATTATTTTACATGGTGGTTATGTTTTAAATTGTCTTTACAATATGTATTTTATATATATAACTTTTTAAGAGTTAAATATTTTAAAAAAAGCATATTTAACTAATAAATGATGGAAATATAAAGTAATATTTTCAAAATCAAATATAATTTGAAATTCTGAAAATAAGCATGTAATTCCATTAAGACGAAATATATTTAATATTTTTTTTTACAAATTAAAAACTATATTTTGGTTTTTCGGTTAACTGAAAATATGAATATGTCGATCCGTAACCAACCTGTAAAACCATGAAAAATATCAATTTTGTTAATCAAACCAAAATTTTAACATATATAAGTTAGGTTATCCTAAAGCCTTACTTTAAACATAAACCACAACCCTACCATAAACATTAAACCTTACCCTAAATCCGACCTTAAGCCTTATCTTAAACCCTTTATTCAAACTCTACTATAAACCCTAGACCTTACTTAAAATCCTATACTTAAGCCTTGTCGTAGAACCCTTAATCCAAACCCTAAGCCCTAAAAATATATACTCTATCCTAAATCATATACCTAAATCCTAAACTTCACTAAAATCTACAATAAACCCTAAACCTTACTCAATATCCTACCTTAAGACTTGTCTTAAACGCTACCCTCACACTAGACCTTATCTAAAACCCTACACTTAAGCCTTGATTTAAACCATACATCCAAACCCTATGCTATATCACATACCCAAACTTTAAACCTCATTCAAATCGTACCCTAAACCATAATATTTACCATAAACCTTAAACCTTACCCCAAACCCTACCATAAAGCCTTACCCTAACCATAAACTCTAACACTTACAAAAAAATCTTATTCTATGCTTTATCTTAAATCTTATCCTAGATAAACATCATGTTAAAGTAGTATGCGTATGTCCAATCTTAAAACGTTCATAACTTTTTGCTCGGGTGTCGGATTTGTGCTAATATCGAAGCTATCGACGAGAGGAACCTATATATGTAAAACAAATATTGGATTGGGTAAGAAAATCGCACAATATTTCCTCACGCTTCGTGAAGCGTGTCATTTTGCCGATTCTGTAAAAAATCAGCTCGAGTATCTGTATATAGCTCGCATTATGAAGTAACTCGCTTCATGAAGCGTGCCAAATCTTATGCGCGGAGAAAAAAATACGTGTGTATATATCCTCAGCCAAAATTTAACTTGACAAATAATAACCTCTCATTTATATCCCTTACCCACTCCTTTGGTCTACTCATTTGGTTTTATATTGTTCAGAATTTAAATCATAGATAAACTATATTATTAATTATATTTAACCAAACCTATTTATGACACATAGCTTATGGTAGTTGTCCTACTCGAGTGTGTAAATTTAAGCTTTTCCTTTATTAGATCTACTATGTAGTCAAACATGTAAGATTTTTTTTGTTATAATATTTACTAGCATAGTAAACGCGTCAAACGTGGAGTCGAATTTATAATTTTTTTAATACATTTATTTAACAATTGAGAAGTGTATAATCAATTTTAAGTATAAAATATAAAAAATATATTTTTTAAAAATTAAATAATGTACAATAATAATATTGATTTATCTTATCTAAATTTTTTTAAAATTAGAATAATCCTACGTGTATAATATTAATAACTTATTACTTGGATGGAAATGTGAACTTGCTTTGGAGTGACCAAAGTTTGTATTATGTATAACGAGAAGGAATTTTTAAGAAAACATTTGGGCCAATTTATCATCTTCTGCCCAACAACGCACACCCAATCCAGCCCATAAACTAATCTAGGGTTTCCGAATATATAGGTTTTCCATTCCCCTTCACCTTCGTCTTCTAAAGCATCCACAGAGAGGCGCAGAGGACGACGATTGGCAGCCATGGTACATGTTTCCTACTATCGCAACTGTAAGTGCTTCTCATCTGATGAAATATTTTCGATTTGGTTAGGAAGAGGCGTGGAAAATTTGAACGATTGTCTAAGTTGTGTGTTTTTTGCTGAGAAAATGATTGTCTTGTTGTGGTAGATGGGAAGACATTCAAGAAGCCCCGTCGTCCTTATGAGAAGGAGAGGCTGGACTCTGAGCTGAAGCTTGTGGGAGAGTATGGGCTCCGGTGCAAGAGGGAGCTGTTGAGGGTGCAATACACACTGAGTCGTATCAGGAACAATGCAAGGCATCTTCTGACCCTCGATGAGAAGAATCCCAAGCGTCTCTTTGAGGGAGACGCCCTTCTTAGGAGGATGTTCCGTTACGGTCTGCTGGATGAGAGCCAGAACAAGCTCGATTACGTCTTGTCTCTTACTGTTGAGAACTTCCTGGAGCGTCGCCTCCAGACCCTTGTTTTCAAGTCTGGCATGGCTAAGTCCATCCACCATGCCCGTGTTCTCATCAGGCAGAAGCACATCAGGTATATTGTTTATTCATGGTCTCCTCATTCATTGTTATGTTGACTATGTGAAAGATCTATAATTTGTTTGTGAAATATGGGAGCTGCTCATTGCTCTGTAGAACTAGTGCTTAGTATAAATTGGATTTGCTTGTGTTGTGGCCTTTCTTCGATGTGATTGTATTGATAGCTCTTGAACAGAACTATAAATGATAAAGCTAGGATCTGTGATTCCTTGACACATTTTTGCTAGCTATTTTAAGAATATTGTTAATTACTAAGTTGTACTGTGCAGGGTCTCACTAACTTACTAACACTTTTCCTTGACACTTTTATTGTCCCGCCTTGTATTTGAATCATTATGGTTGAGATAGGGTTGAAAGTAAGTATACATCATGAAAGAAACTAATATGCATCATCCAGTACCAATATATTTCTGGATATTCAATCATCAGAATGATTGCCATGTGCCCTTTGCTTGTTGAATCGGTAGAGTGGCCTCTGTTTCATATGAATTTTGAGCTAAAATGTGATTGTGTGTGAAATGAGTCATGCTATAGGAGTGCTGAGTAGTCTGGTATTAACTCCTCTGTTGGGTTCTGTCTTCTATGTGAGTGAATCATTATAAACATCATGAAGATTGTTATACAGCTCTTTCTTCTTTTACATCCTGGTATCATTCTTTATTAAAATTGCAACTCATGCTCTTCTCGGCAGGGTTGGAAGGCAGGTGGTGAACATCCCGTCTTTCATGGTGAGGGTTGACTCACAGAAGCACATTGACTTCTCCCTCACCAGTCCCTTTGGAGGTGGCCGACCTGGAAGAGTGAAGAGAAGGAACCAGAAGGCTGCTGCTAAGAAGTCTGCTGGTGGTGATGGTGAAGAGGATGACGAAGAGTAAGCTTTGAAATTGTCTGCTAATCTGTGATGGTGGCAATGGTGGTGGTAATGGTGAGAAGATGGCTAAGCATGAGCAAATAGTATATCATTAGGGTTCTATATTTGATATTTTTGTTTCATGCTGCTCACTTTTCAATTTTGGTAACCTTGTTTTTGTTGGAGGTGCTGTTGAATTGAACTATCTGTTTGGTTTAGAGTTGTGTTTGCGTTATACCATTTGGAATTTAGATATTTTGCTGTGCTTATTCTATGTTAAACAGTTTTGTCTCCTGACATGCTACGTCTAGACATGACACTTCGGTGATGAATTCTCTTGCTGGACTAGTTGTGTTTTAGAATTTGGGAATCTGAAATTTACAATCATTTTGGATTGTGGGGTTTGCAAAGGTAGGCATTAGGTCTGTAATCGAACCGAGTCGAGTCGAGTCGAGCTTTGAGTTGTTCAAGCTCGGCTCGGTTAAATATGGACGAGCTCGAACGCGAGCTTGGTTCGAGCTTAAAATCTTGTTTGAGTTTGGTTCATTTAAATGTTCACCGAGCTCGAGCTTGCTCGCAAACCTCTCATTAAGTTTCTTCGTGAATAGCTTGTTTACTTGATCGAAACCACCTTAACTATGTAATTTAACAAAAACTATATATTGTATATTATATATATATATAGTTTATTCATAGATGTATAATCTAGTTTTTTATGAGTGTATAATCGAGCTTGTTCGTGAGCATATGGTTGACTTTGCTCATGAGCAAATGAGCCAAGTTATCTTGTGCTCAAGTTCAGCTCATTTATCTTTCGAAATTTAAAATTGTGCTCAAGCTCGGTTCATTTACAAACCGAGCCGAATACGAAAAATATTTAACCGAGTTGAACGCCGAATTTCTCACGAACAACTCTGTTCATTTGCAGCCCTATTGACCCTCATCGTCTTGTTTTGGTTCCTTCACCAATTGTCCGAGTGTAGGAGTGGTTATGATCAATATATCATTAGTGTTAAATAAGCAATTGTCTCTTTCCAAATTCATCTTCATACTAGTTCACTTTCGAGCTATTTTGGATTCCCTCTACAGATAAATTTGGACTTGTCATAATTTTTTTTAGATGACATGCAAAATTAAATTTTGACCAAGTTGTGTACGTGTTTCGTGGCAATTAAGTATTAAAGATAAAAGGGAGAAGATGGATGTACTTTAGATAAAGTTTCAAGAAAAACCATTATGCATACACGGTTAAATGGATAAAAGCCATGCATGATACGTCCGAGTAATCTACAGAAGGGCTCAATAATTGATTCTACGTGATCATAATATGCCTGGAAATTAAGTTGCAAATTAAAATAGTGGTATAGTCCTCCTAAACCCTACTAACGTTTTTGTTTATCATGTTCTTTCTTTTTGACTCTCCAATTGTTTTTTATATACATGCATGATGCATGAAACTATGCTTGACAATGTATAATTAATGCTATAGCTGATCATTACACGTACAATGAGAACAAATTAGTTAAAGAGACTTTACAATCAATTTTGAACACTCTCGATCTCTCTTCTTAGACTTCTTTTGGTACCAACCCACGCACCACCACGGTGACTTAATATTTACCTCGTGTGTTTTTCCGAACCTTTTCCTTAAGATTTCTTTTGTATACCTAACTTGGTTTGGAATGTATCTACCAATATTCAATCATATATCAAAGCAAACCTTGAGTCCTTAACTATAACATGTGTTGGAACAATCGTTATTCCATAGTTTCTCTTAGTTTTGATGATAACAAACTTAGATGGTATAACTTGTTTCTACATGTAAGTGTTTCAGGAAAACAGGTACATTGTCATGAGTGACGAAACATTGTGAGGAACAATGGAGGGAACGAGTGACAGCTTTAGGAAGCGCATCTCGAAGAGACGCGACTTTCTATTAATAGCAAGTTACCAGATCTTCTGCGAGCGATCTTCTACAAAGATACGACAGCTGTAGGCGGTTGCTTGAAGAAGATCAAAGAAGGATAAGATCAAGCTTGCACGATCTTATCTAGGAAATCCGAGATCATTTGGTTTTGGAAAGAATCGATATGGTTGAGGACAGTGGCGTAGCCAGGAATTTGTGTCAGTGGGGGCTAAATTCAGTTGATAATTTTTTTGGCTACAGAAATATTCCTGGCGAAGCCAGTAATTTTTTTTTTGTATTTTTTAATAAAATATGGAAAAAAATGTATTTTTCTGTATAAAAAAAATTATATATAAAATTTTGTATTTTTATGTATAAAAAAACATTTCAATATATTATATATATATATATAAAATTAATCTTCTATTTTCTGACCAAATAAATTAGTTTTTATCAAATAATCTAGTTTTTTTACTATATTTTAAAAAAAATTATTTTTTTTGAAAATCCCAGTGGGGCTACAGCCCCCACTGGGCATGAACTTCCTCCGCCACTGGTTGAGGATCCAAATCACAAACAATACTTTCTCCTATCAGTGTGGGATTTGTTAAGTGGAAAATCTGTGTAATTAGGCAAGAATTACCTATGAGATCAGACTTGACATTTCTTATAAATAGCTAGGTTATAGCTAGGGTTAAAGTGTGGTTGATTAACGTCGAACTTGAGAAGAGAGCTTTTCGAATGTTCGAGTGTGTGGCTTTTTCCGGTGAAGAATCCACAAGTAAGTGAGTACTCAGGTCAGTAGTTTACTTCCATTTAGGTTTACGCTTAGGATTGTAGAAGTCTAGTTGGTTGAACTTTAGTTGGTGCCTTTGTTACCAGGGAACTTGACTTGCCTTGTAGTTGTTGAAACTTAATAAAAGTATTATATTGAAAATTCTCTAAGAAGAAGTCTCAGGGGTAGATGTTTTTCTTTCTACGACTTGTTGGTTGGCTTGAAAGTTTTCCTCTCTAAATTCTGTGTTTTTATTGTTTATTTCCGCTACCCAAGGAACATTGCTAGTTCCCTGACTTATTACTAACGCTTCACGATCCAACAACATGTACTTGTGCTGCCTCTCACTCAAGTTCATACCCCACTTATTGATTGATTCCTAAAATTCATCCCCAAATGCCTAATTATATACGTTAAACATCACCTACTTTTCTTTACCTACAAAGATGATATTTTTCAATTTTATACTTACCCACAAAGAAGATATTTAGCACTAATTTCCCTAAAATATTCTAAGCTTTACTTTAATAATTTCTATATATATTTTAGGCTTAGCATCACTAATTTCCTTAGAATATTATTCCCAACATTTTGTAGAATTGTCTTTAGTATCTTCCTTTTCAAAATGTTTCCACCTAATTCCAATTATTTTAGACTTAATACCTTCCAATTGCAAGCCCAAATACTTAACTTTACTTAGGCCCCTAAGGCCCTAATTTTATTCCAAGGCAGCCCATATTCTAAATATTTAGGCATATAAATTATTATCTCAACAATGAATAGCCCTCCAATTTGAATATTTGATGATATTTTAGTCCACTTTCCACAGAAACCAACCTTCAACATTTACATGTTACTTTGAAGCAACTTAAAAGGATGTAAACATTGGATGCTTATAATTAAAAATATGATATGGTCAATTTCTAGCTTAAGTACTGGAACCATATATACATTAGGTTGTAAAGGTGACAACAGTTTCACGTGGTTAATATATCTAATATTTGTTAGTTACATTTTTGTTGTTGTTGTTGTGTGTGTGTAACATCCATATTTTCTAATTATCTTTCAAGAGGTCTCGATATTTCAATACCTCAACAGTCAGCACTATAATAATTATAAAACGCTAATTAAAAAAATATAGGACAATATCTTAATATATTAAATTTGTAAACATATATAAATCATGTGAAGCGAATAACATGAATGAAATAAGATTGTAGGATTAGCATTGCCGCATTAAGGGGGCTGATGTAACGAGCTTCTTTCCGTCCACATTATTTAAAAAAAATAGCTTTTTGACTTTGGTCTAATTGATGGCTTTACATGAATTTGATTCACAAAACAAAAGCAAAGAAAAAACAGAGGGTATGGTTGGTTATATATACATAGCTTTCATCCACTTTTCTCTAATCGTCCCAAACTCTTCATTTCTTTCTCTCCACGATCTTCCATATACCTATTCAGCGCTTCGATTCCAAGCAAAACCATCTCATCAAACTCTTCATTTCTTTGTTGGTAAGTAATTTTTTTTTGTTTCCAAATTATAGCACCAGGGACGGAACTCGAATCTTCTCATTGTAGGGGTCAATTTTTTATTAACATAGCTAACATTTTTTCAATTTCAAAAAAATACAAAATACTAAACAATATTTGAACAAAACTACAAGAATTATACAAAAATAAATTTAGTGTGTGATTCAAGACATTCCAACCATAACTAATTATGTCGACGCTCTTGTGTTCAATTACATTATGAAACTATGCAATCTAGCAAATGATAAAAAAAATTAATTAAGTAAATAACTTGTAAAAATAGTTCGTGTACTGTCAATTTTCAAATGCTTATAACTTTTTACTCAGGTGTCAGATTAAAGCGTATAATATATCAAATCGAACCTCTCGACAGAAAGAACATATATAGTTAAAAAATTTTTGGATTGGGGGTGCCATGGGCACCTCTGACCCCACAAGAGTTCCGCCTATGTATATCACATATATTATATATAGTTGTCAGATTAATAGTTATTATATTTTTGAAATTTTATGTATACATAAAGCAATCTTAGTACAGTAATTATTATCACAAGTCACAATTGGATAGAAAATCACCACTTTGGGCTTTTGTTTAGAAACAACCAGTCTTAGTTCCCGTGTCCTGCACGAAATTTTATAGAATTATTTGTTAAATTTTTATTAAATTAATATAGGCAATGATATTTTTTATAAAACTATACGTAAGTACAGAGTATTTTATTTACAAAAAACTATCATTTTCAAAAATAATTATTACAAATTGATAAAGGCAAAGATATTTTTAAAAAGATATAGGTACATATCTTATCTAAAAAAACTATCATTTCCAAAAATAATTAATAAAAATCGATATATGCAAGGATATTCTTTTAAAAAATACATATCTTATCTAAAAAAAATAATTCTATCTAAAAATAAAACTAATATATTAATTATTTTTGAATATATAAATACAACTAACTAAAAATAATCTAATTAAATTTCAACCAATCATATTGATTTAAAAAAACGGATGATGTGGTTCAATGTGAGACCGTTTTATATATTATTTTAACCTCCGCTTTAGTATACATTAATGATGATGATATGACGATTATTGATGTGTACTAGTGGTGATGCCCGTGCATACGCACGGAGTAAGTTTATCGTAAAAGTATTTTGGAAAAATTGCTCCAAATATCCTAACCTTTCATTCAGTTGCACACTCTACCCCGACCTTTTCGAATTTCACAATTGGGGATTGTTGTGCACTCTACCCTTGAAGTGTCCGCATTTTGAGTAAATTTGTGGATTGACTCCTCACCTTTTTATTTTGTGACAAAAATACCCAACTTGTGTACAAATCATTTTAAAAATTATAAATCTTGTCCTTATAAGGATTAAAACATTCAAAAATAATCATTTTAGATCTCTTTTGTTCTAAATCAATTTTAGTGGAAATTAATTTAAAATAATTAATTTTCTTTATATAAAAATATATTTGGTTAAGTAATAACATTTTGGGTAAGGTCCAAAGTAATAACATAGTCTTATAGATTTACTTTTCTCATTTACATGAAAATAATGTCATTTTACATTGTTTTGTTGGTTAAGTTGGACAAGGTAGTACACAAGTTTGTAAACTTTTATAAAAAAAAAGGTTATGATTTGTTTCCTTGCGTCTAAATTTATTTCGAAAATAACAATGGAAAAAAGTATTGAAATGAGCTACTGTGTAAAGTAAAAGTTATGGATTAATTATTTATGTGGTTAATTATAAAAGTGAGAAGCTATAACATAAATTTTATAAAAAGGTTATGAAATCTTTTTTACTTGTATCCCATTTTTAAAAAAAATAATAATGAAAAGAGTATTAAGATGAAATATTTTGTAAAGTAAAAGTTATGGTTTAATGATCTGTGTGGTTATTATAAAGGTGAAATTTATATTAGAAAATAATAAAAGTAATTATATTATTTTTTAAAATTGAGAAAATTAAACCTATAAGGCTATGTTATAAATGAAAAAAAATGTGTACATGGATTGGACATTTTTGTTGCAAAACGAAAAAGTGAGGGACTAATTCATCATTATACTCAAAGTGTGGACACTTCGAGGGTAGAGTGCGCAACTATCCCCAAAGTATAGGATATTTTGTGAAATTTGGAAAGGTCGGGGTAGAGTGCGCAACCGAACGAAAGGTTGGGATATTTGGAACAATTTTTCCAAATATATTGAGGTTTTTTACATTATTTAATTATGTCATTTTTCCTTAATTATTTGGTCATCTTACATGCTTTTCGGTTAAAAATTGACGTATCTCACTTATAATTCTGACGAAATACTATAATTTGTGTAATTATAATTAACAATCATAACTATATAAAAGGTTCGAGACTAAATAGTTTAAGTTTTTTGGTTTTTTACTTTAATACTTTCATTTATTTTTATTTTGGATAAATAGAGTAGTATAATCCTTTAACCATTACAATATATTTTGTTTCTTTCCATCAATAGATTAGCATGGCCTTTTATAATTATCATTTCTCATGATATATATATACTATATATATATATAGTTATCGATGAGAAAAAGTATACAATAAATTAATTAAAACAAAATAATTATTTTGCCACTTTCACAAATATATTTATCCGAAATTTGACCAATCTTAAAATATATAATCTTTTTTATTGTCTCCTTAAGTTTGAATTGCTATAACTATTAGTTACCTAATCAAATTACCATCAAAAAAAAAATCCAGCATCAATGACCCTTTAAACTACCTTGATTCATGGAACTCTTCCAATTCTCCTTGCGAATTCTTTGGAATCTCGTGTAATCCGGACACAGGAAAAATCACCGAAATCTCACTCATAAATTTGAATTTGAAGGGTAACATCTCTTCTCTCTCTCATCTTCAAACCCTAACTTCCCTAAATCTCGCTTATAACTCTTTTTCTGGAGCACTGCCACTAGAGTTGAAGAATTTGACAGGCCTTCGGTATATTAATCTCACGAAGAATTCTCTCATTGGAGAAATCCCAGATTTTTCTGTGCTGAATAAATTGGAGGTGTTTGATTTGTCTAGAAATGATTTCTCTGGGAACTTTCCTGAATGGGTTGGAAACTTGACTTCCTTGGTTGAGCTTAGGCTTGGCTCCAATGATTTCAAAGAGTGATACGGAAGAAAGATCGATTGTCAGGCCTTCTCGGAATCGTCGTCGTCCAAGACGATATGAGGATTAATTTTATATATTTATTTTAGTAATTTATAAGTTTTTAGAACATTAATTTATATTTCCCAGTATTCTATTTAATTAATTAATGTAATTTTTATAAACTAGAGCTTAGCTCTCTTTCCGGGTTTTCTTTACGGTTCTTTCCCGGAACGCTTTTCTTGAACCGTTAGGGCTTAGATATAAATACTCTTGTATATCTTCTCATAAATTTATCCAAGAAATAGTTTGCCCTAATTTACATTGTTTGCTCTTTACTTTCCGTGGCTACCAACCACGTCTGTCCCGAGTCGGAATCCACACCGGGTTAGGCTCATTCCCCTTGACCAACAAGGGTTCGATACGCTGATCCACACCGGGTCCGTATCAATTGGTGCTTTCATTGAGAGCCCAGTGTGGATCGCGTATCAACTGGTGCTTTCATTGGTTGCCACGCTGATCCACACCCCAAATCCTCGACCCCAGAGCCGTGGCTTCGCCCATCACCGATTGGACATCGATCGCGCCGCTCGGCCTCCGCTTCACCAACTATAGCGCAGGGCATAGTTCGAGTTTCGGGCCATATGGCGTGGGGCCTTCGACTGTTCTGCCCTACACCATCACACCAACGACCGATCCCAATCCGATTCAGCACGCCCCACCGTATGTTCAACGCGAAGGAGTGCGCATTCCACCAGCCCCGGACTTCGGTCCGAAAATACGGGTCGATCCCCCTCGCTTTAATGGGACGGATCCGAGTGGCTGGATTTTCAAGGTTCAAGCGTATTTTGATTACTTCAGAACTGCAGAGCACGACCGCTTGAGATTAGTTGGCATGCTGATTGATCACCCTGCTTCAGATTGGTACCGTTATCAACGCCGGAACAATTGTGGTGAAACTTGGGCAACCTTTCTGCTTTCTGTTCAACAACGTTTCGATCCAGCATATTATGAAGATTACACAGGGCTTCTCGCCAATCTGAAACAGAAATCATCGGTTATTGAATATCAAACTGAATTCGAAGCTTTGCTAAATAAAGTAACCGGCGTTTCTGAAACAACTTTGATTTCTCTCTTTAAGGCAGGATTGAAACAACCTGTACGTCGGGAATTGAATCTCCGGAACCCGACAACATTGGCGCAGGCTTTTGCTTTAGCCCGCGAATTGGCGGCATCTTACGTCGACACCACGACACAATGGACCCCGACTCGGCGTCCGTGGACTGCCACCGGCCCACGCCAAGGCCAACCCCAACCGAGGGCGGCCAATACAGCCCCGTCGGGCTCGACCGAACCAACACCGCCATCTGCCATGCCTAACGGTAATGTTTCTTCTCTTCCAATTCGTCGTCTTTCTAGAGCTGAACGTGATGAACGTACTCAAAAAGGCTTATGTTGGAATTGTGATGAGTGGTACACCCGGAGTCATCGCTGTACGCCCTGTTTCCTGTTAATGAGTTGTGACGATAGCGAGGACGAGGACGACGAACACACGGAAGAACTCGCCGTTCAAGGCGATATTTCAAGCCTTAATTCCATGGAAGGGCTCCCCAATCCGCGCTCCTTGCGCCTCTCTGGATCGATTAATGATGCTCAGATTCAGGTTCTGATTGACGGAGGTAGTACCCATAACTTTATTCACCCTGATTTGGCTGAGAAATTGCAATTACCACTGATACAGATATCGCCTTTCCGTGTGTTTGTTGGCAACGGAGCTTACTTATTATGTTCCTATCAATGTCCGGCAACTAGTATTATTCTGCAGGGTCATAATTTTGATATTGATCTTTTTGTGCTCTCGGTGCATGGACCACAAGTGGTTCTCGGGGTGCAATGGTTACAAACTTTGGGTACGGTTTCACATGATTATGCTAAGTTGACTATGCAGTTTGTCTGGAATGAGAAGTCCGTCTTTCTGAAAGGCGACAGGCAATTGCCAAAACCAATCTCTATGTCCGAACTTCATTCTCTGTGTGCTTCTGATAATATTTTGGACTGTTTTGAGATTCTCAGTATAACACCGGACGCCACCTCGGCATCCTCGGATTGGCCATCCGACCTCGCACCGGACATCCGTGAAGTTCTCGAGCGGCGCCGTGAGGTTTTTCAAGAGCCGTCGGGCCTTCCTCCGCGTCGACCCTGGGATCATCATATTCACTTACAGCCAGGCTCTAAGCCGGTAAACGTCCGACCCTATCGCTATCCATATTTTCAGAAATCCGAGATTGAACGACAGGTGAAATCTATGCTTGACCAAGGCATCATTCAGCACAGTACTAGCCCTTTTTCATCTCCGGCTTTGCTAGTCAAGAAGAAAGATGGCAGTTTTCGCTTCTGCATCCCTGAATGGCATCACGGTTGCAGATAAGTTTCCTATTCCCACCGCTGATGAATTATTTGATGAATTAGGGAATGCCACTATTTTTACTAAGCTTGATCTGCGCTCCGGTTATCATCAGATTCAGATGCACTCGTCCGATATTTACAAAACTGCCTTTCGGACGCACGACGACCATTTTGAATTCCTAGTTATGCCTTTCGGCCTGACTAATATGCACCGTCGACATTTCAAGCAGCTATGAATAGTATTTTTGCTCCTTATCTGCGCAAATTCGTTATTGTCTTTTTTGATGATATTCTGATATACAGTCCCTCTGTTTCTGCTCATGCTTCGGACCTAGATACTGTTTTGCAGATTCTCCAGGGCCACCATTTTTATGTCAAAGGCTCAAAATGCTCTTTTGGTACATCTAAAGTTGAGTACCTTGGCCATATTGTTGCGTCATGCCAATTGATAGCCGATCCGTCGAAATTATCTGCCATGGCCGAATGGCCTATACCGAAATCAGTTAAACAGTTGCGCGGATTCTTGGGTTTGACAGGCTATTATCGGAAGTTTATTCATAATTATGCACTGCTTGCCGCTCCTCTAACTGACTTGTTACAGAAAGATAAATTCGAATGGTCAGTTTCTGCAGAGGCGGCCTTCCAGAAATTAAAATCAGCTATGATGCAACCTCCTATTCTGCAGCTTCCCGATTTTTCTAAGCAATTTATTGTAGAAACAAATGCATCAGATGAGGGGGTCGGCACCGTATTGTTACAAGATGAACGACCTCTTTCTTTTTTCAGTAAGAAGCTTGGCATTCGCCGTCGCGGGTCTTCCGCATATCATAGGGAACTGTTTGCTATCGTGTCCACCGTTCAGAAATGGCGTCAATATTTGCTTGGCCGAGAATTCATCATTCGTAGTGATCAAAAGAGTCTGAAAGAACTCCTGACGCAAGTTATTCAGACACCGGATCAACAGTTTTTCATCAGAAAACTCATGGGCTACAAATTTAACATCGAATACAAATCCGGAGCTAGTAATCGTGTCGCTGATGCACTATCCCGTTGTATGATCGATAATGTGGCAACTCTGCAACAATTTCTCTCTTTTGCGGCGCCATTACCGGACATTCTTTCACGCCTCCGAGCCGAGAATTCGGCGTTGGACGACTTGCAAGCGTGGCATTCTGCTCACGCCGCCGGTAATCTACACGCACCTTTTCAGATCTGTGATGGCATCCTTTATTTGGGCCATCGGTTGGTGATTGGAGCTGCCTCACCACTTAAGGCTGAGATATTATCGGAGTTTCATTCCTCGTCCAGCGCTGGCCATCCGGGTATTGACAAGACTTTTCGTCGTGTCGTCGAAGTATTTTATTGGAAAGGCATGCGAGCCGAGGTTAAACGCTTTGTTGATTCATGTTTGATTTGCCAGTCCACAAAATATAGCACTGCCAAGCCTGCCAGCTTAATTCAGCCCTTGCCTGTGCCTCAGCAAGTTTGGGATGATGTGTCTATGGATTTCATCACGGGATTACCTCCATCCCGGGGCCAAACTACGATCCTCGTCGTCGTTGACAGACTGTCTAAATACGCCCATTTTGGCGCACTTGGCCCCTCTTTTGACGCACAACGAGTGGCGACTTTGTTCGTTGAGTTGGTCGTCAAGCTTCATGGCATTCCGGCAACTATTGTGTCTGATCGCGATCCTATTTTTCGTAGTACTTTCTGGTCCGAGTTGCATTGTTTGAGCGGTACAAAATTGCATCACAGCACATCATATCACCCTCAATCCGACGGCCAAACTGAGGTCAAAAATCGGAGTTTGGAGCAATATTTACGCGCCTTCACACAGGGCCGGCCACGTCGTTGGGTCGATTTTCTACCTTGGGCTGAACTTGCTCTGAATTCTATGTTTCATGAGGGCCTCGGTATGTCTCCGTTCAAGGCACTGTATGGGCGCGACGCACCACCGATCGTACGGGTCACCGCTCCGATCGAACCACCGACCCCAGCTTCGGAAGCCATGCGTGATCGAGAGCAGGTATTAGACCTTATTCACCTTAATTTGGGTAAAATGCAACAGCGCATGATTCGTCAGGCTAAAAAACACCGGAAAGATGTGACTTTCAATGTCGGTGATCGTGTCCTTTTGAAATTGCAACCCTACCGTCAGCATTCGGTTAGCCGTTCTTTGTTTGCTAAACTGGCTCGCCGTTTTTATGGACCGTTCACTATTACTGAGTGCATTGGCCCGGTGGCTTACCGTTTAGAGCTTCCTGCCACGGCACGTATTCACAATGTGTTTCATGTATCTTTGCTTAGACCCTTTATTCCGGATGGATCTCCGACTGTGCCAGTTTCTTTGCCGACTGAATTTCTGTATGATCGGCCGATTTCTCGCCCTGTGCGTGCCATTGGGGAACGTGAGGTGATTGTCGACGGGATTCCAAGGGCCGAATGGCTCGTGGAATGGTCTGATGGGGCGCCGGCAGAGTCTACTTGGGAGCCAGTTGAGGTAATTTCCCGTGCTTTCCCTGAATTACGGCTCGAGGACAAGCCGATCCTCATCGGGAGAGAGAATGATACGGAAGAAAGATCGATTGTCAGGCCTTCTCGGAATCGTCGTCGTCCAAGACGATATGAGGATTAATTTTATATATTTATTTTAGTAATTTATAAGTTTTTAGAACATTAATTTATATTTCCCAGTATTCTATTTAATTAATTAATGTAATTTTATAAACTAGAGCTTAGCTCTCTTTCCGGGTTTTCTTTACGGTTCTTTCCCGGAACGCTTTTCTTGAACCGTTAGGGCTTAGATATAAATACTCTTGTATATCTTCTCATAAAGTTATCCAAGAAATAGTTTGCCCTAATTTACATTGTTTGCTCTTTACTTTCCGTGGCTACCAACCACGTCTGTCCCGAGTCGGAATCCACACCGGGTTAGGCTCATTCCCCTTGACCAACAAGGGTTCGATACGCTGATCCACACCGGGTCCGTATCAAAGAGGCTAAGATCTCAGAGAGTATAGCCAAGTTGAAGAATCTCACACGTCTTTTCCTAGGTGGCATGAATTTGATAGGAGAATTTCCAGAGTGGATTTTTGAACTCAAACAATTGGAAGACTTGGAAGTTCAAAGGAACAAGCTTTCTGGAAAAATTTCAAGTTCAATTTCTCAATTGAGCAAGCTCACTTGTCTTGAGTTGTACTTCAACGACTTCACAGGTGAATTGCCTCACGAGATTGCAAATCTTACTCTTCTGCGCGACTTTGATATATCAAGTAATCAGTTTCATGGAAGTTTGCCTACTGAGATTGGAAATTTGAAGAATCTAATTGTTTTTCACTTGTATGAGAATCATTTCTCTGGCAATCTGCCAAAAGGGCTTGCATACATGCCATTTCTCACAGATTTTTCAATCTACAGAAACAATTTCTCAGGAAAGTTTCCAAGGAAATTTGGCCTCATCTCCCCATTGAGAATAATCGACATATCGGAGAATGAGTTTTCAGGAGAGTTTCCACCACATTTGTGTGAGAGCAAAAAGTTAGAGTACCTTCTTGCATTGGACAACTTCTTTACCGGTGAGTTTCCAGAATCATACTCAAATTGCAAATCCTTGACAAGGATAAGGGTCAGCCAAAATCTCATGGGAAAATCCCAGATGGACTGTGGGCAATGCCTCAGGCGGGCCTAATTGATTTAGCACACAATCATTTTACTGGAATGATCACATCAGACATCAAAATCTCAACCAATCTCAGTCAGATTATATTATCAAATAACAAGCTTTCTGGTGAGCTTCCCAAAGAGATAGGTAAATTACCTAAACTCATTTTTCTTCTTATTTTATTTATCATCATATTTATAAGTTTAGCTTAGCTAGCTAAATATATATATATATGCTAACTTGTGGTATCATTTTAATTGTTTGACCAGGTTATCTCACAAAATTAGAAAGGTTGGTTTTGAGCAAGAATGCATTCAATGGCAAGATACCACAATCGATCGGACACCTTGATAAATTAGCTTTATTGGAATTGGATGGTAACTCTTTTAGTGGATCTATTCCATCAGCACTAGGGGAATGTATCAGCCTCTCACAGATCAATCTCGCAGGGAATTCCCTCAGCGGAAACATTCCCGATTCAATTTCCAAGTTGCGCTTGGATTCTTTCAATTGACTTGTCTAAAAACCATTTATCAGGGGTCATCCCAATTGAACTTTATATGATAGGAAGTGATAATGGCTTTCTAGGAAATGAGGGGCTTTGCCTTCCTCTTAATTTGATCCAGCATTTTGATTCTAAGATCAGGAGTTGCAATGCCACTCAATTATATAAGGGGAGTAGTTTTCACTTGTCAACCTTATGGTATGCATTGCTTTCTACTATAGCCCTTCTTGTTATTTGCTTCCTGGTTGTAAATATCTTTTACAACTTAGTGTTAGGAGGCTTTGCATAACAAAGTGGCAAGATGAAGAGGAAGGTAATACTTGTGAATGGATTTATAAGAACTTCCATCCTAGAATTAAGATTAGCATGAGTGAGATGCAAGGACTAAACACGGAGAACATACTTGGCAAAGGAAGCACAGGGATTGTTTATAAGTTAGATTTGAACACGGAAATGGTGAAGGGGCAGTTGCAGTAAAAGTCCTGCAAGCACAAGGAAACAACAAGGAAATGTTGAAGTCCTTCTCCATGGAAATAGAGATTCTAGGTGAAGTTCGTCACAAGAATATATTAAAGCTTTATGCTTATTTCAAGAAAGGGAGATCACATTACTTGGTTCTAGAGTTGATGGAGAAAGGGAATCTGCATCAAGCACTTCACGGAGAAGATTCAAGTCATCAAGTGTTGGATATGAATACGAGGTACAAGATTGCGGTTGGGGTTGCACAAGCGATTGCATATCTCCACCATGATTGCACACCCTCAATTATCCATAGAGATATCAAGCCCAACAACATATTGCTCAATAAGGATTATGAACCCAAAATTTCTGATTTTGGAATTGCAAAGTGCTCAGACATGACCACAAGTTCAATCATGTTGATGGGCACTCATGGATATATGGCTCCAGGTTATATTAGTTTCCTCCTTCCATTTTAGTTCCCAGCTTGTCTCATACAGTAAACTAACAAAATCTTGATAAGTTTAATGTGTTACATGTTTGTGATTTACAGAGTTGGCATACACAATAAAGGCAACAAAAAAGAGTGATGTTTACAGCTTTGGTGTGGTGCTGTTGGAGCTCTTAACAGGAAGACAACCAAATGGAGAGGAATTTGGTGAAGGAAGAGACATTGTTTCATGGGTGCATAATTTGTGGTATACTCCAGATGGTGCTCAAGTTTTAGATGAAAGGTTAGCCACAACTACATCAACAAAGGTACTTGAGAGCGCGAGAAAGATGATGCAAATTGCTCTGCAATGCACTCTGATGGATCCATCTGAACGGCCCTCCATGAGAGATGTTGTCAAAGTGCTTCATGATTGATCTCAATCTTATTGTAGGACTCTTATCTACCTTAGTATATATGTGTACTAAATGAGCTTTTATACCGTACGTGTGTTAATTAGCCTATTATCTATGGATGTGTTAATATAATGATTTTGAGTTATTTAATGGCTGATGCCTTGTGCACAGGAATTTTTATCCTGGCGCACAAGGAAAGCTGCGCTTCATGGAGCGTAGCGCTTCATGAAGCGCAGCGGCGAAACGGCAAATGGCCGGATACCCGCAAACCTTGCGCGTCATGAAGCGCGGCGCTTCATGATGCGTAGGGTTTGCGGCGGTTAGAACCGCGCGATCCTTTATTCAGTCGCACACGAAAAACAAACCTAATTCGGTCGACGATAATCAATCACGTAAAGCGAGAATTTTTCTATCCACAAAACCTAATTTTTTTTGATTAACAAACTCGATATTGAACAATGTCATCCGAAACGGAATTTTCGGATTCATCGTATGAAGCCGAAGACGAATCACACTCCTTGGAAGAAGAATCAGAGTCATCAATGAGTGTTGAAGAAGAAGGGGAAGTTGAGTCTGAAAACGAGATGGTCGAATCAGAGGTAATTTACGATTTAGTTGAACCAATAATATATTTTTCAAGATAATACATGATTTCGGTTGTTGTGTAAAAATTTTTTATTGAAATTTATAATGTGTTACTATTATTGCATAATATACATGTTCGATGTATTAAGATAAGTTGTGATATTATATACGTAGGTACCTAGGAAGGATTTTTCTGTTGATTTTGAGAATGATACTGTGTGGGATAATAGAGAAGACATGCTAAATTGGGCTAGGCAGGTCGGTCGTGAAAGAATGATGATGTTGACGATAAAAACATCAAACCAAACAATGGTCAGGCTTGCATGTCATAGGCATGGCAAATATAGATATGGAAAGAAGGGTGAAGTACTCCCAATTGTTAGACCACCAAGTGTACGGACACTTCAGAGCAAGTGCAACTGTAAGTTTGAGTTGGTTGGGGTTCGAAGCAAGTCAACGGGAAAATGGGCATTAATTGTTGGGTGCGGAATTCACAACCATGACCTCCCAAGTAGTTTACTTGGTTATTCATTTATGGGACGAATGACGGAAGCTCAGAAGGAGTTGGTTAGGAATTTGAGCTACATATATGTGCCTCCAAGGAGAATAGTCGAGGAATTGAGGGCGCTATATCCAGGTAATGTGACATCGACGAAACAAGTTTCAAATATGAGGGCAAAGTTTCTAATCGAGGACCGTGGAAATATGACGGTAACCCAATATGCGCTACATTTCTTGCAACGAAACGAATATCATTTCTTTCCGAAGAGGATGGATAATTCAGATCATATAGAGATCTTGTTCTTCGTCCACCCGATCTCGTTGCATCTACTGAGATTGTTTCCATATGTTGTCATTATGGACAACACATATAAGACAAATAGGTACACTTTTCTAAACTTTGAATATGTTATTTAATCCTTTTGTTTTGTTTTCACAGTTGTATTAACATGTCATACTTGGACAGGTACGACATGGCATTACTAGAGATGGTTGGATTCACGTGCACTAACAAATCATTCAACATCGGTTTTGCATTTATCTCTAAGGAAGACACCGAGAGTTATACATGGGTGTTGAAACAGTTGAAGCGTTTGTTTGCAGAATTGGGGACAATGCCAAATGCGATTGTTACAGATCGAGAGAAGGCGATCATGAATGCAAAGGACGTTGTATTTGGGGACGAAGTAAAACATCTAATGTGTTGGGTGCACGTGAAGATGAACATTAAAGCGTATGCTCTTTGTATTCTAAAAGACCTCAAGGCTGCAGAAAGATTTGCCCATAGGTGTTGGGGCATATTTATGTCATCAACTGAGGCAAAATATGAGGAGAGGTTTCTCAAAGTGAAAGAGCGTTGGCCAAAGCTCATGCCATATGTTGAGAAGTCATGGCTTGGGCCTTACAAGCAGTTGATAGTAAGAGCATGGACGAAGCATTGTGTTCACTTTCAGACGAGAACAACGAATCGGTAAGTTTAGGCCTATATATGTACCTTGATTTATTAATTTATATTTAAGAAAAATAAGTGAAATTATGTTTATTACAGGGTGGAGGGCATGCACCATGTGCTTAAAAAGATACTTGACAGTTCTCGAGGATGCTTTAACACGGTGATTGGAAGGATTCACCATCAGATTGTGTCCCAAGTTGGTGGTTTGCGGGGAGATCTTGAGATGGCACGTACGAAGCTACCAACAGAGTTGGAGGGTGTCCCTAAGGAAGTGAGGGCGATATTTGTTCGTCTATTTTATAGAGTGTCAACACACTGCATTAAGATGTTGTTGAATATGTTCTACAACCTACACAAAAAGATGATTGAGGGAAAGATGGAGACTGAGTGTGATGATTATTGGTGGAGAGAGCGCATGGGTCTTCCTTGTTCTCATAGGATTGCTCATGCCATCGTCAACAAGCAGCCCATAATGCCAAGTGAGATACACTCGTTTTGGCATCAAGTGGTATGGGACGGCATCGATCCACAACGCATGCCCATAAAGGACAATGTATCCCTCTCAATTGACCAAGTTAGAATGGAGTTGATGATTGAGATGTATAAGAGAGGAGAATTGTCAGAGGATCAGGTGCACGGTATATCTGAGTCATTTGTAGACATGGTCATACCCCAAGATTCTTCGTTGCTTGAGCCGATACATTCAATGCTTGTTTCATGGCGAAAGGGAAGGCCAAAGGGGTCTACAAAGGGCTCAACCAAGAGGAGTAGTACTCTGCTTGAGCATAGGATGAGTGAGTATGAGCAGGAGAAGAAAGACAATGATTTGAAGGAGAGAGAAGAGAAGGAAAAGGAGAGCAATAAAGAAATCCCGTCGACGGCAAAGAAGCGTGGGAGGCCAAAGGGCTCAACCAACAAGGCCAAAAAGAAAATTATGGTAGATACGAATCCACAAGTTCAAAATAAAGAAGTGGTGTGGTTGGGGGTGAACTTTGGTGTTGAAAATGTTAACCCTTTCATGTTTCCTTACATTGTGAGAGCTAGGGATGTAGCGGCGGATGGTCATTGTGGTTATAGACCCTTTGCAGAGGTTTTGGGATATGGAGAGGGACAATACCATAGAGTTCGAAAGGATCTATCTGCTGAATTGAGGCGGAACAGAGTCATATATGAGCGTGCAGGGAACAAGCCAACTATCGATGAGCTTTTGCAGAGTATTTCGTATGTGGACAGCCCGTGCATGCGACAACATTGGCTCGAGATGCCCATTGGTGGTTTGATATTTGCCACATTACACCAGGTTGCTCTTGTGATGTTGTCGTGGAATGGATCACACACATGCTTACCTATGATGGGTGTAGGGGGCCCTCCGACAAAGATTTATGCCATAGCTCTTGTGGGACAAAGAAACCAATTAATACCAGTAAGTATAATTAATGATGACTTAATTATGTTTATTTGAAGTGTAATTGTTGATAATTATGGTTAGATATTGTTTTTTGTAGGTGTGGTTGAAGGATGACGCGCCGCTTCCTCCTCCTCCGATGGATTGGACAAGGAATCATGACCCTAGTGTGAAGGGGTGGGACCATCCGTTTACACAACGGATGGAAACATGGTGCAAACTTCGTGTTTCTAATGGTTTAAGCCCAAATGTAGGATTTTAGAGTTATTAATGTTGGATACATATTGTTATGAATGTTTTGATGTTATGCATTGTAGACACTTATTTTTACATGGAACTAAAGTTAAACAAGTTTCAATAACGTGTAGTGAATTGCTATAGCTTCGAAAAAACATACAATTGAGAATTTCACAAGTTCACAAATAGCATGAATTTGACAAGTTCACCTTGTAGACTTGCAGCAATTTGAAGCTAGAATGGCTGGTAATTATTGCGCTTCATGACGCGCAAGAAGACGCTTCATGAAGCGCAATTTTACGCTTCATGATGCGCAATGGTACGCATCATGATGCGCAAAATTCCATGTGAAAAAAGGGTGGCTTTCGCTCGTCCCCCGTTTCGAACCGTTGACTTATTCCTCAAACGCGTGTACCTGGACCAAGTGTGCCGCATTGGCTATCAATATATATAGACAAGGATTTTTATTTGACCTAATGCATTTTCGACTCGGTTTGGTTGGGAATTATAATAAACATTCCGGTTCACCTATTTTTAGGGTTCAAAAAATAAAATTATAACCGGTTCCTAACATATTGTAATTTAAATAATTTTCTGGATATATAATATATGATTTCATGTATATTTGAATATGTGAACCCTTGGTATTCCTATTAAACCTTTTATATAATCGAACCGGGCTCAACTTAAAATGGAAAAATAAAAAAGGTACCGGTTCTTGAAATTTCATTTGATATGGGTTAGTACCATAAATTTTGATAATGATACGTTTAAGGTTTAGGGTTTAGGGTAGGGTTAGGGTATGATTAGGGTATAGTTAGTGTAGGGTTTAGGGTAGGGTTATGGTTTAGGTAGGGTAGGGTTTAGGGTTTATGGATATTGTTTAGGGTAGGGTTTAGGGTTTATGGATATTGTTTAGGGTAGGGTAGGGTTATGGTATAGTTAGGGTAGAGTTTAGGGTTTAGGGTTTAGGGTTTAGGGTATTTAGGGTGAATGCTTAAGGTTAGGGTTTAGGGTTTAATAACCTTTTAGGGACTATACTGTCATCCTTACAAGTATTTTATTAGGTTTAGGGTTTAAGGTATAGGGATAGGGTTAGTGATATGGTACTTTAGACCATAACTACTAAAGCCCAAAATTCTACCATAACTGCCCTACATCCTTTCGAGTAATTCCTAATTTATGATGAGGTTATGTTTTATGGTTTGTTTTAGGGTTTAGGGTTTAAGTAATTTTGTCAATTTGAATGTTTTCAATATGATTTATGTTTATTATAAACCCTAAACCCTAAACCATACACACTAAACCTGAACCCATTATATAAGATCCTACATCATCCATTTAACATATTAATCCTCACATATATATACAAAATATCCATATACCCATTCCCTAACAAGTAAGCCTAATAATAATCGCTAACCTAATTTGCATGGAATGATCAAAACCTCAAAGTAATAACCATATCATATATACAACCAAAATAACTACCATCCTAAATCTTGACCATAAACATTATCATTTAACTAACAACGAAATGACAAAACCCTAAATTGAAGTGAAAAAACCCTAAAACCTATGCAATAAATGTAACATTTGTTAACCCTAACTAATAATGGCAATCGTAATTTGAAGTTAAAGATCAAAAGGTCACACTAACCCTACCATTTAAATAAGCTAAAAATGAAAATAAAACATTATTATTTAACACTAATTTCCATGTAGAGACCCCCTATACCCTAACCCTACCAGTACCCTAAACCCTATTTCTTCGCGTCGTGAAGCGCTATGCTTCATTAAGCATAGCGCTTCATGAAGCGCTGAAATGTGCAAGCCAAAACCCCGAAGGGGGGCCAATTAAAAAAGAACGCTCCATGCAAAGTAACGCTTTATGAAGCGTAAAGTTGCGCTTCATGAAGCGCAAAATCTAGAACAGAAATAACCGCCAACGCTGCCATATCTCCATCCATATCTTACTACGCAGGATATGGAAGTTGTGAGATTCGATCCACGATTAATTTCGGGAAACTAATTATATGGAGGGAAAATATAGTGCCAATGTTGAACTCCCTCTCTATTTATGCCTCAACCAGATTAACTCTTCTTTCATTATCAACACATTCAAAGGCGTTAAAAAAAACAGCATCCATGGTTTCAAGGGAGCATTCGAGGGATTTGCAAGAGGTTCGCCTATTTATGCGCGAACTGATGCAAAGCAATGAAATTGGGATCAAGAAGGTTGGCAGGCATCTTGGACGCTTAGGTTATTTCAAGACGCTCGAGCGAATTTTTGCTGAGGAGATGAATGGTAATCCGACTCAACCTGATTTCCGCTTAGTCAGGAGGGAGCCAGTGGAGAACGAAGATGAAGGTGCTAGCGAGAAGAATCCAATTATAATTGAATAGATCATTTGATGTTTTTAGTTTTAGAGTGTTTATGTTCTTTTACATTAGTGTTTATGTTATTTTAGCATATATGGTTTTCCTTGTTTTTTTTCGTTATCAAACTAGTGTGTTTGTTTAGTTGCACTTCAGTTGTTTTTACCCTTAATGAGAGTAGCTTCGTGTTGCAATTAAGTTGTTTTGTTGCAATTCATTCTTCACAATGGGATCATCTGGTAATACATTATTTTCTGAAATCAAGTACTCCAATACCTGACTCAAGACACTCTTTGACACAATAGCTCTCTTGCGTGCTACCAAATTTGCTATGAACTCAATTACATGACACAATAGCTCTCTTGCGTGCTACAAAACAAGAGAGGTAAGACAGAATTGAACAAAAAGTCAATGGTGGGTTGATTTTATTGTTAAGAAAAAAGAGAAGAAAAGATCTTGAGTGTCTGTTGTGGTACTTGTGATGATCTGGCGGTTTGGAAATTATGGGGTTTTCTTGATTTGGTTGTTGAGTTCTCAACAAAGTGTCGGGTAACCCTTGTGGTGCTACTTTCAGTTATGAGGTAAGGTTGATAGCACACCAGTAACAGCAGCAGACCAATACAAAATTGATAGCACAAGCCAAAACAATCAATCAGACTATCACAAGCTTATGATTTAAATTAAAATTATATTCACTTGCACATCACATTCATCACAGAATCAGTTCTTTGCAGTAGACCAAGATTTAAATGTTACCAAATGAATTTGAAGTATACCTGTTGACAGATTCACCATCATCAGTCAAGCGGATGAGTGGCAAGACCAAAGCTTACAAATTCACCATCATCAGATTGGTTGATCATGCTTGACATAAGAGTGCAAGTATACCTGTTGCCAGATCATTCCCAAAATATGGATTTCAACCACGGATTACTTTTTTAAAACTTCAAAATATTAGAGTCTTTAACTAGTCTTAAAGGGGATGCTCACATTAAGAATAACCATGTTTTAAGCATGAAAATGAATAGCCTCAACAAATTTACACAAGAAACAAGAGAGAACCTGTTGAAACTATCCTTGGTTTTTAAGACCAAAATCGAAAGAACATGAGTACAAGATATGCTTCATATGCCATATATTACCAAATCATAATAATGCACTCGGCTTCCAAAACAGATATGCTTCATACAAAAACAACATCCAATTTTGCCAAATCATAATAATGCCATATAATACCACAATCTAATGCATACATGAGTACAAGAAGCATGAAGATAATGGCATATGCAAAAAATACTTCAATCCTAACTAAACTACAACTCCCCGTCCCCCGTGCCGTCACCTCCATCACCATCCCTAGCCCCGGTGCCCTCAGCTCCAGCATCATCCCTAGCCTCGGTGCCGTCACCTTCATCACCATCCCTAGCCCTGGTGCTTTCAGCTCTAGCACCCCCTGTACTACTACCCTCCCCAGCACGACGAAGTCCGCTGCCTTCTATGGGACAGTACTGAGAATCCCTGAACGGCCTACTCACGGGTGGAGGTAGGGGCGGAACACCATCCGCTAAAATGCTCAACATCTCCTCCAAATACGCCCTAGCCACATGATCCGTCGGCATTCCCTGTAAAGCCTCTAGTGCGTATCCAACTGCCTGTTGCGCCCGCTGCACAATTTATTTAACTCCTTAAATACAACACCAGTACAAACGAATATAATTGCATACAAAACTTTGTATTACAAATTAACATACCACAGTAACGTCCACCATAACTGCAAGATGGGAAACGGGGTCCCGAGGACGGTTCTGACGGTCTGATCTAGGATCTATATATGGATGTGTCACCCCGTCGAGCCAGTCAAGATACGCAGGGTCCGCCTGCCAAGGATACCGAGCCACGACATGCTGCTCGAGGTCAATCAGGTGGTCATACCGCTCATTCCAATACAAGTCTTGGTTCCGGAACACAAGACTGTAGGTGTTCATCTCCCTTGTACGCGAGACTACACGCGGCTCAATCGGATCTGGGGGAGTCGTCTGCACACGATAGTATTGGCGCAGACACCTCTCGGGCTGGTATGGCTCATAAATATCGAAGCAATGCAGAACTCCTCGATACCTAGAAATCCTATATTCTGTCTCAAAATCCAGGTCTCGGTTCCAAGGCGTCCAACAAACCTGCAAGTCCACGGGAGAAATAATTTGCATTACAACTCAATAGGAATCAATATGTCAAACTATTAACACTTTTACCTCATCAGCAAGAATCTTGTCCATAAACCTTCGAATATCCTCCAAGCGCTTCGGCTTCTTCGGCCCTGATCGGTGGTCATTCCTATCTCGGGCACCCGCTCGGTCATCCATCAGAGCGTTTACATTCAACACTGAATGCCCACGAAAATGTCTAAAGTACTCCCATATCCAAGCCTATAAAATTAAATTAAAATGAGTACCGAAATAACGAAAATTGTTCATCAACCAAAAAAAATCACAATACTATTATACCTTCAGAATGAGCATGCATCCTCCCAATCCCGCTGACCCCTGGCGAGATGCAATGCCCAAATGGCGGTATAAGCACGCCAATGCCGCAGCACCCCATGCGAATCTACTGGTAACACCATGATCCATCAAACACTGTAAATAGATTGTCCTCGCCTTGTTGGTGCTCTTGTCACAAAACAAAGTCTGGCTAAGCAACCACAGCAAGTATGCAGACGCTATGTGCTGTGGGTCCCGCCTATCCGCAATCATCTGAAGTATGATAGCCTGGAGATCCTTAGTCGGTATGGAGGTCTTATATTTGCGGTACTGTTGAGGAGTGAGCCCTAATATCTCCATCACACAAGTCTGGAAATCCCCGGCCCTCTCAATCTGTCTCACCACAACGTTTCCATCAATCTGTATCCCCAATATCCGATGTACATCGTGGAGGGTGATCGTGATCTCGCCCCATGGGAAGTGGAAGCTGTTGGTCTCAGGATGCCAACGCTCCACAAAAGCTGTAACGATCGCGTGATCCGATCCTCCGTATGTCAAGGTCGCTAGACGTCCCAGACCGGTCTGCTATACAATACTCCACCACGTACCCGGCTCCTCAATCTTATGCGGCTCAATAGCCGTCCACTCTACCGGTCGTGAGTGGGCCCTAATGATATTGCGCCACTAAAACAGAAAATTCAAATTCTCAATAACGTTATTCAATCATATGAAATTTTAACCTAAAATAAACCGGTATAAAAGACACTTACCAAACTATCCTCTATAACAACACCCTCCCGGCCCTCCAACGACGCAAGTGTCCACCTCCATATCGACTCTGCTACATGAGTCGGGTACGACCGAAGGAGGTCTGGTACTCGCGGCCCTCCAGGCTGCCACATCTCGTCAGCCGGAGCAGGAGCGGCCGGAACCTCTTCTATTGGGGGCGGTACGTGCTGGACCACAGGAAAGGGGTCCGTCCTCGGATCAGATGGCGGAGGCGGTGTCGGACTACCGGTAGCGCGAGGAGGAGCAGGACTATCTGTAGCGCGAGGAGATGGCACAGTAAAATCAATGTCCCTCAATATGTCCTCATCATCGTGCATATCAGTATCTAAACCAGGCGGATCTCTCAATGCAGGGTCGCTCGAAGGGACAACGTCGTCGGTATGAGCAACCATCTCAACCCGAGGGGTCGTATCAACATCCCTCGTAATATCCTCAATCGTGCCCAATGGAGACTGTGAAACACGCGGAGGGGTAAGTGCCTGCTCATCTGAAGGGTCAACAGCATCGGTCGCCGGAATCTGATCTGTCTGCGGCGTCATATCGACATCCATAGGAGCGGATGGCCCTATATCCTGAGATGTCTGCATATCACCAATATGATGCTCTGTCTCCTCGCGCTGCAGCTCTGAAATCATTGTATCTACTATTGTCCCCGTCCTAGCCTTCTTTGGCCGAGGCTCGACCTGAGCACGCTGCTCCGCTAATATGCCCCGTGACCTCGCATGTCGTGTGTTCTTCTTTTTCGGCTGAGGAGGCGGCATCGAGACGGGCGTAGAAAAAGACGCGCATCTCTCCTGAAACGCCTGTTGAAATTGTTTCTTTCATTATATTTCGATATTCACTTAAATGGCATTGTTTGTCATTTAAGTGATAAAACAATCCTAGTATCAAATAAAATGTTAAAAACAACACCACTCATGAACATAGATCACCAACCAACAAAGCAGAGAAGGCCATTGTATTCCACTTGACTAAACAACATAAAGAAGCTTCTTTATTTCATTAGATTTCTGATAATTTAAAT
Source organism: Fallopia convolvulus (assembly GCA_964016875.1). NCBI lineage: Eukaryota > Viridiplantae > Streptophyta > Magnoliopsida > Caryophyllales > Polygonaceae > Fallopia > Fallopia convolvulus. Next base: position 34,480,820 of record OZ024733.1, read on the forward strand.
CAGTGGTGACATTCAATAACATAAACTATTACCACATGGACCCTTCAATGACTAAATTCAAGCATAACCTGAAACTACTAATATGATGTGCATTAATTTCAGAATATCAAGGAATCATATCAGCGTAGAAGCAAGGTAAAGACATCAGATCGATTTAGAAAAATGTTGTGGAAAGACCAGGGGGAAATTGCCATACAACACCAGGAAAAGAAAAGACTCAACATAAATAATCAACCAACACTTCCCTAAATGATATTGCAAAGGTGAACTGAATAAATAAGCAAGAAAACAATTCCTAGAACAAGAGAGCCAATCATAAAGCACAGATGCACGTACCGATATACCCGTCTTGCCCCACCAATCTTTTCCAAAATCCTTTCCCGTCTCAATCGGAGTGGATTTCCCGCTCGAATCGCCAACCATAACACTAGCCGGTGGGATAGTAGGACCCACCGACGCTCCAGCGCCATCCGGCTCAACTCCTACATCCGGACCTTCACCACCCTCCGAATCCAAATCTGATCCATGGACATTCGGCTGTCTACCAACACTAGCGCGACCTCCAACATCTCCCTCGTTACCACCGACGGCTCGACCTACACCACCACCATCTTGACCTACAAACACATTACAATATGTCAATATTCTTTTCCTTTTGTAGTCTAAACATGATTGTTCAATGCTCTTAGGAGCTCAACTTTGCTAAGACATTTTAACAAAAAATGATATACAAATCCAATTCGCACTATTGATTACTATATTCAATATCAGACACATTAAATTATATTAACAGATCACCAGTATTAAAAGGCACCAATAACATAGTATAAGAAAAATCAAGCAAACACCCAACATGTTAGATTGGTGTTTAATACTTTACATGAAAAAAGTATTTACAATTAACAAAAAAATAAAAAAAATACTAAGCCCTTTCCTACTGTTGCCAAATGAAAGCATGAATCCCAAATGTAATAGAATACCAATAATAGGCTTTGATCATGCCACTAGGCATTTGATCTATCCCATTTAGTTTCTAAAGCTTATCATAAAGGGTGTGTTTGTTAAGACATGTTGATATAGTACATGTGCTGATTAAGCTTTCGTATGACAGTATCATCATTCTTTTTTATCTTTTTGGGTGTGACTGAAATGGCAATATTATTCTTAGTTGCTGGCATAGATTAACTAGTGTACTATTTCTTGTTTCTGAATAATGACCCTAAATTCTCCATAGCTCATTGCAAATGCTGACATTAGTAAGCAAAGAAAAAGTGCCTAAACTCTTCATCTTGCAGTATTTATGTTTCCATATATGAACCTAAAACCTAAGAATGAGGTCATTTCTCTTGTTGCCACATTTGCTGGTCAGTAAGAAGTGTTAATTCAGAAATCAGGAATATGAGTTAATTATCAACTGCGTAAGTTGTCATCAATTGTACCACATTCATTTATGATGATGGAAGTTGTCATCAGCTGTCATAGTAGTTATCATCTTTAGCAATTGCTGAGCTGAGCATCAAATATCTAAGATTGGCTACTGTGCAGTGTGCACAACACATATTCAATGGCATAAAAAAACTGACATTCTAATGTTCACTACAACCAATACAAAGAAGCTATTTACATACAATTCCAATGTGTTTTCGTTCCATATAGCCATTAAGCTAAAGCTCCTGCAACTCAAAAGTGATTGAGGATCCACAAATTCATTTCAATCTCATACACATTCAATTCAATCTCATATTGTTTCAATATATGTTCCTATTCTAATCTTGCCTTACTATTAGGGTTTCGGAAAATACTACTTACTTGACTGTGCCGCCGTCACCGGAGAACCGCCGTCACCGTCACCCTGTTGGGCAGTAGAAGAGGCGGGTTTTTGCGCCGAAGCAACTGGAGTGGAACCGCCTCCGGGTTTATCACCACCTTCTTTGGTCATTTTTTAGGAGCTTAACGATCAGAATTGGGGGTTTTCGCCGGTGAATTTCTGTCTTCCGACTTTGGTTACAGAGAAGAATGAGGAAGGGGGAGAACTTTTACAACTCGCTTCTTGTTGCGGATTTTTACGCTTCATTAAGCGTAACTATTTGTGAAGAGTACCGCTTCGTGAAGCGACAAACGTTAAACCGGATCACTTCTTCTTTTTGGGTATCCATTTGCGTAGCTCTTCATGAAGCGCAACGCTTTATGATGCGCAACATTTCTTGTGCGCTCGGAAAAAAAACTTTGTGCATAAAGATTTGTCGTTTAATTAATACGCACACATGCATTTTTATTTATACAATGTCAAACAAAACTCATGCCAGCCCGAGAATTGAAATATTTGTGCAGTTAGTTGTACTTTCATTCAAGTGAAATAATCAAAAGGTTAAGATCGCTTAGCAATATGTTGCTTCTAAATTTATGAGAATTAAGTAATGATTTAAACAAGGGTCAATGCAAATCAGAGTTTGATTCAAATGAAACAAACTCTTATACTAAAACGTGAAAACGAATGCACTTTTTCTAGTTTGTAGTGCACTTTTCATACAAAAGTGCATTGTAAAATACTAAAAGTGTAATCTGAAAGTGCACTATAAAAAATACGAAAAGTGCATTTGAAAACTACGTAAAGTGCAAATTCGATAAAGTGCACTCTGCAATATAAAAAGTGCACTATGAACTAGAAAAAGTGCATCTGTTTCAGGATAAGAGTTCGTTTCAAACTAAGAGTTTGTTTCATTTGAACCAAACTCATGCAAATCATGGTTGTCCATGAAACTTATATGTGATATAAATTTTCTTCTAAAAAAATGTGATATAAATTTTAAGTTTTTATTTTGATTAGAAAAATATAAAATAATTCTCGTACATGGTACGAGATATAAACTAGTTAGTGGTAATTAAAAAAGTATACATTAAGGAAAATAATACAAACTATAGGTTTTGGTGTGTTTTTTTGTCGAAGAAGAGGCGATACTCTATGTCCCCTCAAAGAGATTTTTATTAAAATGAAAGAAGACTAAAAATTAATTAAACGGGAAATAGCCCAACCCCTTATATTAATATATAAGAAAGATAAAAACATCTTCAAGAGGGTCAAGCAATACAAAAAAACCGTCGTATCATGCACGACAATAAGATAAATATTAATTAAAAGTATTTTATTGTAGTGTTAAAGGAATTAAGAATTAATTGTTCAAATTTAACAACTAATTATTCAACTTTAATTTTACATGAAATTTTTATTTTTAAAAAAAAAAAATTATTGTGATTAGCGTTGACCACATTAACCGGTCAATAAATAGATAAAGCTGGTCATTGGCTATTATTAAATATGATAATATTTATGTTAGTCTTGAAATAAGTGGTCTAGATTAATCTACTCCGATACTTATTTGAATCTATCTTTATATAATCTCTATATATAATTATAGCATGTGACTGACATAATGCATGGATATATGGTTTTTACATAAATCAAATTGTACAGGCTGGAACAATCAATCTTTAACGTCCATGAGCGCATGGTGCATAACTCGGCCAGTTAAACCTAAGCATTTGTGTATGAAGTCTCCCGTTCGAACTCTCAGGATGATAGTTTGTCTCTTTTTTTTTTAAAACTGGTTAATAATCTATTTTCACTCGTTTACAGATATTTTAATCTAGTCCAAGTAGTATTTGATTTATCCTAATTCTTACTAAATAAAAAAAAAATTCTTTTAACGCCCATGATGATCAGAAACATTGTATGCCAAATACCAATATATATTCAAGAGAAATTTAATTTGCACATGCGAATTTAATTGCCTAATATGATAAAGGCCAAAAAATGGTCAAAAGGACACACATTGGAGGACCAAGTCAACCCAATTGACAGTGGATATCGGCTACCCTCTTACTTTCATCCACATAGTCGGCCAACTACCTCTATTTTAAGCCACACATCATTCGTCCCAGCTACCATTTTTATCTCCTGTTTTAAACCACAAATTCACTCAAATTTTAAGCTTATATTTTTACCCACAAGTGTAAAAAATGAGTGGCTAATGAACAAATTTTTTTGATTCATTAATAAGCGTCAATGCTGTTTGCACACCCTTTTTTTACTAAATGCACCACATAAACTGTTTGAGTGGAGTCCTTCACACAAACAGTTTGAGTGGAGTCCACTCAAACAGTTTGAGTGGAGAAATGTCCCCTTCTCATGCCCTTTTTTAGTCTTTTACGGACCTCCTTTTCGGTTATATATATACACTAGCCTTAGTGCTCGTGCCTTACACCGATTAATTTATACAATTATTGTATTATTTATTTATAAATTTGATTAAATTAATATTTAAAAAAACTATGTGTATATTATTAAAAATATAATTTTTAAAAATAATTATTAAAAAATAATTATTGATATAAGTAAGGTTTTTTTAAGAAATGATATGTATCTTATTTTATATCTATAATATCAAAAACATTAATATATTAAAAATAATATGAAATAATCCAATTAATTTTCAACAAATCAAATTGCTTTAAAAAAGATGGGTGGTGTAATTCAATGTGGAACCGTTTTAATTATTATTTTAACATTTGGTTTAGTATATAGTAATGAATTAATGATATATGATTTAATATTATAAATTAAATATTAATAATGATTTCAAAATAATACAAATATAATAATTATGTTCCTAATATTTTAAAAAATAGTAATATTATTTTCGTAATATTAAAAAATATTTTATAATAAAGATTATGTTTCTATCACTTGTCAAATTTTAAGATCTCTAAATATAATTGTATATTAGTAATATTATTATATCTAAAAAATTATTTCATAATAAAGATTATGTTTCTACTACTTGCCAAATTTTAAGATCTATAAATATAATTGTATATTAACCTGACAACCCTTCAATCTTCATAAATCCATTTTTTATTTAGTAACGTTAATCATTTAATTAAAACTTATAAGATATGTGTATATTAATTAATTTTTTTTTTATTTTTTAATGTGATATATATGAAACAATCTACACATACAATATGGTATCTGCCCATTATCTATTAATAGATAAATATAAAATTAACTACCCTACTAAATAATGTCAATTGAAACCTTAACCCTTTATCCTAACCTTAAACACTAACCCTAAATTAATTATAAACTATCAACCCTAAAATCCTAATCATAAACCCTAATACTTACCCTAAAATCTATCCTTACCCTAACTATAAACCTAAATCTCAAATCCTAATCTTAAATCCTAAATTTTAAACCCTAACCCTAATAATAAACTCTAATCCTAAAATTAAACTCTAACCCTAACATTAAACCCTAACCAATAATCCTAAATCATAACTCTAAGACTAACCTTAAATCCTAATACAAACATTAAACCCTAACCCCATAACTCTAAATATATCCTAACCCTAAATTTTACTCCCGAATCCTAAATCCTAATCCTAACCTTAAACCTTAACCTTAAATTCCAAACACCAAACCATAAAATCCTAATCATAAACCTTAATACTTACCCTATACTCTACCCTAAACCCTAATCATAAACCTAAACCTCAGATCCTAATCTTAATTCCTAAATCCTAATCCTAAATTTTAAACCCTAACCCTAATAATAATCTTAACCTTAAACTTTAAGCCTAAACATTAAACCCTAACCCATAACCTTAAATCATAACTCTAACCCTAAATCCTAACCCGAACATTAAACACTAACCCATAACCCTAAATCATAACCCTAAACTCTAATCCTAACCCTAAATTGCTATGATAATTTATTTAAGTTATTTTTTCAATCACATTATAAGCTACATGCAACATAGGATCTTTATTTCATACAAAACATTCTCACATTAAGCCAACTAGAATTTTGCCACATAAGATTTTGTATTTTTTGGCAATTTACATATGTTGGAAAGATTCTATCTAAAATAAAATAAACTATATGAACATTAATATTAATGCTAAATATTTTTTATGATAATTTATTTAAGTTAAAAATATTATATCTAAAGTAAAATAAGCTATAGAAATATTAAATATTAATATTAAATATTTGTTATAATAATTTATTTCAATTATATTTTCTACTATATTTTAAACTACACACGACATAGAATTTTACCAAGTGTATAATATTTTAATATACAAGTTGTTATAAAGATCTATAACTAAATTATATATTAAAGTTGTACCTTTTTGAGCTAGCACATTGATTCTGACCCACCTTATATTAAAAAATTTATTTTTATTTATATTAATTTATCATTTATAATCAAATTCCTTTCTATTTATTTATGTGGAAAAATTAATTTTTAATTTTAATTAAAAATGATGAAAATTATTTTATGTATTTATGTAAAACATATATATATATATATATATATCTTAAATTAATTTTGATGAAAAAAATAACAAATTTCAATATCTAAATAATTACTTGCCTAAAACGCATTTCTCCACTCAAACTGTTTGAGTGGACTCCACTCAAACTGTTTATGTGGTGCAATCAGCTATAATATCGTGTGCAAACAGCATCAGCCATTTTTTAGGTCTATGGTCGGACATGTAATGTATTTCCCAATTTATATGGATTAAAAAATATTTCTTATCCAGGTATTTAAGTTCATTATAGGCCAGGGGTTTAGCATTTCCTTGCATGTTTTAGATTTTTCCATTGCAAAAGTGCACACTTGTAATTCCTTATTTTTTACTATACGATTTTTCTAACCTATGCCCTAAGAGCCTAGAAATAGTAATATATTTTAAAATTATACTCGTATTTATTTGGATTTAATTATTTTTTCAATAGGATTTATTAGTTTCCTATTAGGGTTTTATTTTCCAAAATTAGTACTCTTAACCTATGTCCTTAGGACACAGGATAAAAAGCCCGCTACATATATATCAAGCCAATGTATATGAAAATGGGATAATGTATCAGGTTGAACGAACATAAAATTGAATACCCAACCCTAAAATTGGGTGCTTGGTAGGAGAAGCTTGAAATTGAGGCTATGTTTGTTAAGTCACAAAAAAAACTAGTTGGAGTTGCAAAACGAGCTGAAGTTGTAAAACTAGCTGTAAAAGTAGTTGGAGTTTTAAAAATATATATAAACACTGTTTGGTAATGTTCAAGTAGTTTATTGTAGTAATTAATAATTTGAAATTTTATTTTATTATAGAGTTATTCTTATTTAGGAAAATAATTATTTTTTAATTCGAAAAACTACTAAAAACTAGTGCAAAAACTTTAAAAATTAGCTTTGTCAAAAAACTAGTTTTACAACTAGTTGCTAGTTTTTATGTGTCAAACAAACAACGTTTATTCGAGTTTTTGCAACTAGTTGGAAAACTCCAACTAGTTTTTGGTACCTAACAAACACACCCTGAGAGGGGGAGGGGGGAGAGAGAGAGGAGGTTAATCTTAGATAAAAATAACGGAGAGAGAATAAAAATGGCCAACATCGTTAAAAAGGGTAACATAAATCCATACTAAATTGATATGATGTATCGGTTTCAATTTTAAAAACCCGCAAATCAAATAATAAGTATCGAGTTTTCATTTCTCAAACTCATACCTAATATATAAACTTTGAACCTTGAGGCTCCGTTCGGTAACAATGTACTTATATGAGTTGATGTTGATGTAGTTGATGTTGATGTAGTTGATGTTAAAATTATGTGTTGAACTTTGTAGTTGAAATGAGATGTTTATTTTTTATATAAACTATATAATGTTCGGAAAAGAATAATCTATGAGAGTTGAAAATTAATCTAAAATTACAATTAAGGGCATAAGTTGTAGAGAAATGTGATGGGCTCCATCTGCCTATGATAAATATGCTATTATTGACAATTTGACTCTCTTACTTTCGTGCTTTTATTTGTCCTTGCTTGTTGTAATTGCATACTTCATGTGGGTTAATTGGCTGACTATTTTTACTTGTTGTAGTTGCATACTTCTTACACTTGCGCACAAGTTTTTTTCTTAAGTTTAGTGGTGTTCTTGTTTGTTTTTTGGTAATTTTTTATACACCTGCACTCAATCTGGAAGAAAAAAATTCAGTATAGATTTCAACCCAAAAAAAATCACTATAGATTTTGAGTATTTAGGTAAGAAGAAGAATATGTAGTATAGATTTCAACCAAAAAAATAGAGATGGATTAGTGTCGATATGCAAATATAGAGCGAAAATGGAGAATAGGAGTCGAGAACAGAGAAGAGAAAACCCGGTGTGAGAGAAGCGAACGAGAAAGAAGAACAATGGTGACTGATGAGAGTTTCGGGGTTATGTATGGATAAAAAAGGAGGGGTAGAAAAAGGGAAAAAAAATTAATGGAGAGAAATAAACTCATTTCAACTCCCTAAGGTCTCTTCCCCCACCTTATTTTTTTTCCTAATATTTCAACTAGTATCAACAACATAAACGCGTTTCAACTCCATCTACCAAACACTCATACTAGTTAAAATTTTTTTAGGATCAACTACATATACGCATTTCAACTAGAATATCAACACTATCGAACAGAGCCTGAATCTACTTTATACTCTTACAATTTGTGTTATTTAGTTATAAACTACATTTACATAACACTTATTCCATAGAATTTACCCAATTGCTTTGGCTTTTATACAAGCATTTCACGTTTTGAAAGACTGGCTTTTTTGGTAGAATTTGAAAGACTTTTTTTCAGTAGATTTTGAAAGACTAGCTAGCTAGCTAAGGTTGCATTTAATTATTTAATTCACCCATTCTTCAAAATATGCATTCCACGTTATATGCAAACGTCTTCTTACTCCGTATAATTATTTTTTCTGATATATTATAACTAAATAACACATAAAATTGATAATTTAAACGAATAAAAAACAAGATCACCCATAAGAAGCACGAGGGTTTGACCAATAAATTGTCCTGTCCTCTCCTTTCTGGACCTAATCAACATCGCACTACCAATCCAATTTACTAGTAGCTAGCACATCCATATTTCAGGTTAATCATAAATTTTTTATTCTAGTATTACCTAGTTGGTCCGGGCATTCAACCCCTTTGAAAAGTATTCGCAAATAGCAAGTATATTCAAACCCTCTCAAACTCATATTCAGCTGTGTCCCTACGCTGCATGCTTTATTTTACGTGTTTTGACTTCAAACATCCTCTGCTCCATCGATCTCCTCCACATATATAAAACCCCCCTTCTTCAATTCTCTCCATCTATCTCCAAAATAAAACAAATTCAACACTACAGCTCGATAGCAATCTCCTTCAAAAACCTAGCTGATTAATTATTTCCAATTTTCAATCAATCAAAGCAATATTGTTATATATGGATCAAGAAATCGACGTGCCATCGTACTTCGTGTGCCCGATCTCCTTAGAGATCATGAAAGACCCGGTGACGGTGCCGACGGGGATCACCTACGACCGAGACTCCATCGAGCGCTGGATCTACTCCTCCAAAAACGCCACGTGTCCCGTGACGAAGCAGCCTCTCTCCGTCTCCGACATGGAGCTGACCCCCAACCACACGCTCCGCCGCCTCATCCAGTCCTGGTGCACCCTCAACGCAGTCGATCGCATCCCCACCCCCAAGCCTCCCGTCAGCCGGGCCCACCTCACCAAGCTCTTCTCCCGCGCCCTTCGCCGCCACAGCCTCACCCCCTCCCTCCGCGAGCTCAAGTCCCTCGCCCTCGAGAGCCCCGCCAACCGCCGCGCCCTCGAGTCCGCCGGCGCCGTCAGATTCCTCTCCTCCGTCATCGTCAGCAACAACAAAAGCAGCAACGATGAGGAGGAGGAAGACGAAGTCAACGCTTCCGTTGACTTGGCCGTGAGCGTGCTCTCGCAGCTCCACATCTCCGAGGCCGACCTCCTCGCGTTCCAAAACGACACTGTTTTGATAGACTCGCTCACGCGGATAATCGGCCGGAGCAGTAGCGAGGAGACGATGGAGCTGTTGAAGAACGTGCTGGAGGTGGCCCAGCCCGTCCAGCTGGCCGGGCTCCGACCCGAATTGTTCTCGGGCCTGATCCGGGCTTTGAAAGACCAGGTTTCCAGCAAGGCGACGGCGGCTGCATTGAAAGTGCTGATCCACGTGATGCCGTGGGGGAGGAATAGGGTGAAAGCGGTGGAGGCCGGGGCAGTGGGGGCGGCCGTGGAGATGCTGTTGGCCGGGGACGGGGGGAGGAGGGTGGCAGAGATGGCGGTTGTTGTGGTGGAGATGGCGTGTGGGTGCGCGGAGGGGAGGGCGGAGCTGGTGGGGCATAGCGGGGGGTTGGCGGTGGTGTCGAAGAGGGTATTGAGGGTTTCGAGAGTGGTGACGGAGAGAGGGGTGCGGGCGCTGTGGGCGGTGGCTAAGTACTCGGGAGAGGCGGCGGTGGTGAGGGAGATGGCGGAGGTGGGGGTGGTGGCGAAGATGTGCTTGGTGTTGCAGGTGGAAGTGGATGGGAAGACTAAGGAGAGGGCTCAGGAGATTTTGAAGTTGCACGCCGCCGCTTGGAAAGGCTCGCCTTGTGTGCCTTCCAATTTGCACCGCTCTTTTGCTTAGATTCATTCAAGCGAAATGATAATTAGCTAGTTAAGATTGTTTTTGTGTACATAGATCGAGTGGAGTAATTGTAGAGTGATGTTATTCATTCGATCAAGCTAGGGCATCAATATCAATTAATGCCATACAAGTTAAGCATATATACAAATTTGAGGGAATCAGTATTCTTATGGTAAACATCATATGTTGTTAATTACAGTGAGAAAGTGCAATCAAGGGTGTTGCCTCGACGTTGGGACTTCTACCGCGCGTTTTCTACAGAACTATATAGATAAGACACGTCGATTCTCCTTCCCTGAACTCTCTTTCTTTTTGCAGATGTTTTTTACCCAACACAACACAATGGCTCTTTAATAGGAGTGGGCAACTTGTTCCAGGTCCGCCCCCCTTCGAACTTTCCTGGCTCCGCCACTGTGGACAAGCAGTTTGCAAGCTGCTTGGAGCATACATTACATGTTAGCCTCAGATTATGCATGCTAAATGTGACCTCGATCGTGGCCCAAAAAAGCGGCTCGTGTGTTTATCCATATTGGTGCACAGTGCGCTGGGGTTATGACCACGTGGCTCTTAGGATGGGAGCTTAATAGCTTATACCCTTCACTGGTTGTTCGAGGATTGGTGAAAGATCGCGTAGCTAACTTCGTCCGTGCGTTCCATTAGAGTTCCATCCTAAAACCGTACCAATTGACAATAGGAGGAGTAACCCAAAGGGTATATATACTAGGCAAGTTATGTCCCAACTTTAGATGTGGGAATGCATTCTAACAACTTTCAGATCTAGCCTCTTCATCCTATCCTAAACAATGTGATATTTATAAGGATGATCTCTAGCGGGAGGGAGAAGATTCGAGTAGTAGACAACTAATTAATCCCCTGAACAGACTGGTCCACAAGGGCCTTGAGGCTTCGACACTATTGTTTTGGTTTTATGTTTTATTTTCGTTTCGTTTTTTTTGTCTCAACTTTGCCTTTTGGTTGTCATGTTTTCTATCTGTATTCCGGGGTCTCGTCGGGTCTTTAATTTGATCGCTCCCCCTTTGCGTTAAGTCAAGGGTGCCCCCATCTTGACCCTCCAGATTTTCTGTAAGAGAAGTTTCATTGAGTAAATGTTTTTGTTTCTGTTGATCTCTAGGTTTCGATGGGTATCGCATATCCTTTATAGACAGTGTGATCCTCTTGCCTTTTTATTGACTCAATGCGCCGCTGATCTTGGAGCATATACACTCTTTTTGGGTTTTAAAAAGCATGCATCTTTGGTGTATCTTCCGTGGTTTCGAAGGGAAACTTATGCCGTTCACGTCACACATTATTATTGATGGATCACGTAGCTCATTAGGACTGCCCCACCGGAATGGTTTATATGCGAAATGGGTTAGTGGTGGATCTCGACTTTATATGCGAAATGGTTTAAAAATTTCAACATGTGTTTAATATCACCCCAGCGGAATTTAAAAAGGTAAAAACAACACACGCGTATTTCCCCAAATTATTCACGGATTTTTCAAAAAATTCGTTTACCGAATGTGCGTAGCCTATGCATTGATTTGTTTGATGTACATTAAAACTAACACTTTGTGCATTACAGATAGTTTTTTGTGCATCGATTTTGACATTTTTTTTATTATTTTTAGCATTAATTATGTGTATGAATACTATAGTTATCTACATTTTTTTCCACATATTGTTAATTTTGATGCACATGTATAAATAAGATGCATTGTCTGACTGTTTTGAAGCATAATGGTTAGTTTTATGCGCATACATAAATAAGACATACTTTAGTGCATAAGTTTCTCCTAAACTATATATATATATATATAGAATGATGCTCTAGTAAAATAGCCTCTTAGAGTAAATCATGTGGTTAAATGTGAACTGTCAGATTTGAATTAATAAATGGTTAGGATTTAAAACAATAAGGGTGCAAAATATTGATATGGGTGTGATACACTGAATTAGAGCAAATCTCGCTAGAAATACTTTCCCATTTTCTGATTTCAATCAAATCCCTATAATATAGGACACCATTAGTTTGCAAATTTCCATTTATAATTTCGTTCTCTCTCATACAGTTTATTTCTCTCTTTTTTCTCGGTGAAGTTCTGGGAGCAAATGAAGAACACCGACGAAATAATCTACAAACCTCGGCTATTTTTCACAAATTGGTAAGTGAAAATTCAGTTTTGCTTTGCTATTTCGCTAAAAATCGTTGTTATTGGTATTATCGACCTTGTTTTTTTCAATTTTTAGTTCATATTGCATAAATGCAAAGTTAGGTTTTTAGTTCGATAGTTGACTTGAATTCGGTCACATTCGATGAATGTAGAATGAAATTACATCAATTAATTTCTGATTTTGTTGATTTTGGACTAAAAACTGAGGATAATCGAGCTTGTTTGCGTTATTAGGTTAAGAATGGAGAAATTTGAAGTTAGGTTTTAGAAGGCAATAGTTGGTATGAATTCGTTATATTATGAAAATTTTGAATCGAAATTATAGATATTGATACTTGAATTTATGTTTTTTGATTAAACAATGAGGGTGTTGGATAAATCTGGCTTGTAAGTACAAAATAGCATTATTGTTCAAAAGAATGCATTTTGTTATTCAAGAGAAATAAAATTATTTTTCAAATCACGTAGCATTAGAATTATTCAATTCATTTTAATGAGTTATTCTATTGTTTTTACACAGACTGATGCATAACAATATAGAAGAATTGAAACATTTTTCAGAGTATTCATCATTGTTATTCATAAGCAGTGTAATGATTATTCAATAGTTTAAATTATTTATGTCAATAGTCAATACATTCTAATAATACTAGTGAAAACCATTGAATAAGTCCAATATTCAAGACGAACAATGTTGTTTTTCAACTACTTTCATTTAGTTATTCATATTGATATTATTGTATCCGTATATGAATTGTAATTGTATCGAATAAGTTTTGTGTTTAACGAGTTTTCAAATGGAACAGAAGGTTGGAGAAAAGTCAAATCGCACCAAGGTCCAATTTAAAAGACTTCGCACCAGGGAACATGTTCCAAATGATGATAATGTTGATGTATTTGACCTCGGTCCAAAAAAGAATTGTAATTCATAAGCATTGTAATTGTTATTCATAAGCAATGTAGTGATTGTTGATAACATACCTTAATACAAAGAATCACATATTTTTCACAATATTAAAGATTGTTTTTCAAAAGCATTGTAATTGTTATTCAATAGTATACATTATTTATGTCAATACATTCTAATAATACTAGTGAAAACCATTGAATAAGTTTAGTTATTCAGGATGAACAATGTTGTTTTTCAACTACTTTCATTTAGTTATTCATATTGATATTATTGTATCCATATATGAAATGTAACTGTATCAAATAAGTTTTGTGTTATCACATGTGTTAAACCGAGTTATTCAAACAATCATATTGAGTTATTCAAACCTCGACTATAAATACTTTATGATTCTATAAGTATTCAAACAATCAAACTGAGTTATTCAAACAATCAAATTGAGTTATTCAAACAATCAAACTGAGTTATTCAAACATCGGCTATAAATATTATATGATTCTATAATTAATCAAACAATCATATTGAGTTTTTCAAATGTCGACTAATAGATATTCAATGATTCTGCAGAGGTTTTGTATTTGTAAATTCAATTATTTAATTTTTCTATAAATATTCTCACTCTTATCAATCCCTAAAATCATGCAACTGCCATATATAAAGAAAAACGTGGGAAGTTTTTTTTTAATTTCACAATCCCTTAATTTTAGCAACTCCCAAATTTAAAATCAAATCCCCATATTTAAATTAGCGAGAATTAATTCAATCCCCCCTTCCCCATTTTTCTTATTATGTTGCCTAATTAATCATTGTTGATTGATTGAGATCCAACGTCTCCCCTTTAACCACACATTGCACCTTAATATGTATTATACCGGAGCGCGCCCCTATATATATGTGTGTGTCAATTTTTTGGTGCACATTGTGCATCAACTTCAATTTTTTTTTATCTAAAATGTGCATCTAAATCTATTATTTTTTATGCATATTTCAATACAAATTTGTGAGCATTTAACATATTTTTATGCACATCCATGAAAAAATGTGTGCACATAGAATACACCACCAAAAAAACGGTGTGTGTTATATTGTCTAACATATACATCAAAACTAATCATATACACATCTATTTTGTATGCGCATGTGGTTAGTTTTAATGCACAAACATATATTTAGGCACATAACTTTGATGCACATTTGATCATTTTTTATCCACATGCAATTAATTTTAGTGCATAAAGTCAGTTTTGAATTTTGATGCACATTTCGTACAGTCCCATGTATTTTCTTTTTCATAAATATACGAATAATTTTTTAAAAATTCGTCTTTGTCGTATTTTGGTCATTTTTAAGTGAAACGATTTGCAACTTTTATTTCTTTTCGTCTAATGACTTGTGTTCCTTTGCATTTCATACCCAATCACCTATTCATACATGTTCTCTACCCATATAATTAACATCTCATATGATCCTAGAATTTATTTATAGAAATTTAAGAAATAGTATTTAGGACTAGGATCTCACATAAATTTACCGATTTTATGTACGTGATCACATTGAAATTGTAATTCTATAAAGATCTTACCTAGCTAAGATTCATATCGTTTTAAAAAAAAATTCATTTCATTGGATTGCTTTTTTCGATTATACTATTATTTCATTGAATTGTTGGAATGTGGATTTGAATTAGGATTTTAAAAACAATTGTCACACTTATAAGGCCGGCCGTGTCAAGTCCGATGTTTACTCATTATTTTTATTTGGAAACCCTAAAGACCTTGATCTATAGAAATAAAACTTTAACCTCATGTAGTCAGAACTTTTGAATTACAATCTAGAAAGACGTAAAGTTAATTAAATTGTTCGCAAATATGAGATATCTATTTTTTTTAAATAAGAATTCGCTAATTAGACAATTTTGATAAACTAAGGGGTCGTATAAGGCGACAATTAACACCAGTAAGGTAGAGACACTGACCAAAACAAGTTATAAAATCAAGAAAGAATAAGAAACAATCAAAACAGAAAACATTATAGAAAGTGTCTGCAGTTCCACCAAAAAAAAATAGAAAGTGTCTGCAAACGGTCAATCAACTCCTTGTGTGTAAAAACTAAAAAGAAGACATTTCCTCCATTGGGACAAAAAGAATTCAGAAATCAAGAAGAATGATAAACGATCTGACACCAAATAACACTATCCTTAAATCTAAATTCAACAAATCCAACTCTTCTGGAAGAGAGGCCTGGTATCTATATGTGGGAATGAATATAGTGTTTAATGTAAGTTCTTACTCCATTTTTAAAATAATTGATTCATTGTTTGAAAAAGTTGTGCATGGGTCCATCTATAGACGTTGAAGCCTTTAATTGACAATTGACATTCCTCCAAAACTGGCAATTAAAAAAACATGGGTCAAATTTTGTGGGCTGAAATGGAAAGCGGTGCGTTACGTTATAATTTATAGTTCTAGCTGTTTGCGAATTGCGACTTCATGATCCATTTATTCCAAAATCTATTCGTTGGTTTACATGGACCACCTGGGAGGATGAGAGAGAACAAAGCGAATATTTGATCGTTCTGTGTTGATCTATCCATAATATATGTTAGGTCGAACGACCGAAAACCACCCTTATAATATGCCATATTGCTCTAAACCACCCTTTTAATATTAATTTATCGAAAACCATCCTAATAAGGGCTTCCGTTAATAAATGACCACCCGCCCCCAACTCCCGTCAAAAAAACCGTCAGTGTTGTATGCACATGTCCCATTATTAATTTTTAATGTGAAATAAAAGTACAAGGAAATGGGCCAAAAAAATGAATCTCAAGATCAAACCCTAAAATTCGAGTTCAAAGAAAATGAATCTCAAGATCAAACCCAAAAATTCGACGATTGGTGCGCTTAACCCTAAACAAAGGCGAGATTTGGGAACAGAGGGAGTTGACGGCGAACCAGTAGCAACCCAAACTGCACAAAGGCAAGCCAAATCTGGATTGGGGAAAAGTGAGCCCGTGATTTTGGTGGTCGAAGTTCAAGATCCGAATTCATTAATGTTGTCCCCGGCAAGGTCACTGGTGGCAATGAAGTCATTCGAGTTCAAAGAAAGGGTTAAATCGTGTTGGAATTTTGCTTGGTAGACGTCGAGGCTGTCTTTTTTGTGCAATAATTAGTTTTAATTTATTAGGTATATTTATAATAATATAATATAATGAAAAATAAAGGGTGGATTTGTAATTTCATACTTTAGACGGATTTTTTTGACGGGAGTTGGGGACGGGTGGTCATTTGTTAACGGAAGACCTTATGAGGGTGGTTTTCGGTAAATTGATATTAAAAGGGTGGTTTAGAGCAATATGGCTTTTATAAGGGTGGTTTTCGGTCGTTCGGCCTATATGTTATGAGAAGGATAAAAACTTAAATCTCTTGAATAAGATATAAAAAAAGGTCAGTGTACAAAAATTCGTTTTTAATACATCGATCGTATACTCTCTTTTTTACTTTTCGTTCGAAACTCCTCTTTAACCTAGAACCTGTAAAATAAAGGACCCAGAGGGTGGACCCCTAATCCACATTCTCTGATGCCTAAGTTAAAAGAGCAGCTTGTCGATTGAACGTCGAGGTAAGGGACAAGACTTGCGCGCGAGCTCAGCAAATATGGGGTGCTCATCATACATGACGAAGACATGTATTTATAATGAAGGAGAGAACGTCGAAAACTCTATCTCTAAGGACGGGCCGATAATGCTCCAGGCCCAACAAGCGATTTATTGCTCCCCAATCTAAGTGGAAATTCTATCTTTCGACTAAGATAGAATCCTCCGTCATAATGAACAACCGTCATATTTAATTTTATAATAAAATACTTAAAGATAGAAAAGCATAATAAATAAAAGTACCTTTATGATGGATAATTGTGAAAATAATTATGACAATTAGTTTTACCCGCTCACAAATGCCCCACTAAGGTGTTAGTTACGTTAGAACGCAACTAAGACGTAAGTACTCTGGGACCAGGCACGGACACAAGGCTGGGCAAGGGTAGGCCCCAGCCCACCCTAAAAAAATAAAAAAAAGTGTAAATTTAATATAAAAAATAAGGTAAATTTAGTAATAAATTAGTCAAATTATTGTAATTTAGCCCACCCAAAATTTTTTAGTGAAAACCAGCCCACCCTAATATAAAATCCTTCGTCCGTCCCTGTAGGACCTATTCGAAGTGGCCATGCGGATTAGTCAACGGGTTCCCCTAGCGTGTGTGTGTGCGTATTCGTATACCATGAGCGAGTATCATGGGATCTTTTTCTCCTCTACATGCGCGTGAGCATGTAGCTTATGCCATCTCTTGCATGCCCGACCCTATCCTTGAGACAATGATGATCCCACCCTTCCTCTGTGCCTCACTGTTGAGAGGGGTTTCTTGACAACAAATAAATTTATATCAAGACCCCGCTGTATATAGTGAAGTCAGGTTCGTCCACAGGGAGAAAGTCAGTGCTAAGTTTTGTTACTTAGAGCGCAAGCAACCAATAAAGTAAGGGTTTTTAACAAGAAAGAGAGAGATTATAAGGTTTAGGGTTTCCCCACAACAATAATCATGCATGCCAACGCTATGAAACATAAAGATCATGCTTTTATCACATAAAGGTGTCAACTTTCGTCAACTAAAGCAAGTAAATCAATCAACTTTCGTTCAATCAACAAACTTACTATCTAATCTCTTCTACTTCAACTAGGATAGATCCGCTTTCGCTTCAAAACCCTAAATTGACTATTCTGATTCAAGGTTTCACCTTTCGCTTCAACTATGAATGAGAAATTCCCTTCAACTTTCGTTTCAAAGATCAAGAGCAAGAGAATGTATTCATGCAATAAAAACAATCAAGATATGATCATAAACAAGCATGCATAACCATTGTTGGGTTTAACCCCAACCTTAGAGAGAGAGATAAATACTCACAAAGCATAATAATTAAAAACATCTAAATTAAAAAAAAAGGAAAAAGCTTACAACCGAATCCACAACGATAGTTCTTCCCCACAAAAACTCGTCTCTTCCCCCTCTCTCTCTCTTCCTCCTCCTTACTTGCCCTCCAAGGCAATTGATTGTGTGTGTAGAAAAACAAAGGGTAGACAAGAGTATTTATAGAGAAACTAATCTATCTTAGATCTATCTATAAGGAAATAATATCTTCTAATAAGATATATCCCTTAAAACTATCTAATAACATAAAAGGAAATATGATAAAAGCTTTTAATCTCGCGCTGACTCGGTCTTCGCTGCGACACGGGATGCTTCGTTAACGACCTGAGTGCCTCGTTAACGACCCTGTTCAGCACTTCGAACAACCTTGAGTAAAACTTGCATAGAAGATTCGTTACAACTCCGTTTGACTCGATTCTTTTTCCTATGTTCTTATAACGAATTTCTCTATCTCTTTCCAAGTTCAAATTTGATCTTCAATATCTTTACTTGAGCGCTTAATCTTCATCTTCTCTTCATTTCTTGAATGCTATCTTTCACCGGTTTTGCTCCTTTCTTAAAAAGTGCTCCAAATAGCTTCTAAAAACCTACAAAACACCACCAAAGCTTATGTAGACTCCATATCTTATGAAAATACGAAAACCTACACAAACGACTCAAAACAAAACACAAAACTAAAGAAAAAGACTCAAACACACTAAAAACACACCCCAAAAACACGACTAAAAAGGCGGACATCACTCACCTTTTTTGCCTGTTGGGATGGGTCATGGTGTTTTTGTTGCTCCACCTATTCCTCAGATGGCATACATGGGTTTGATTGGTATGGATCATGGGACTGAGTCCTCCAACACTATGCTTCATAACCAAATGGATGTTGTAGAGAGTACATCTGATTCCTCCAAGCGCAAAGAATCTGATCTGATCAAGGATAATGTTGGTTCCACTTCTTCCACTAAGAAACCTAAGAAGACTAGGGTTAAAAAAAACAAGTTGGTTAAATGATTAGTGCTCCTTCAATGTTGGTCTATGTCTTTTGTAAAATATTTAACTATGTACTTTGTGCTTATGGTTGTGGCTCCTTGTTGTTTTTATCTATCCTTGTTGCTTCTAAGATACTGGGCAATAGTCTCTTGTTATGGCCCTTTTTGCTTGTTCTAATTGCTTAACTTTTGCTTCTCAATGTAACTTACCGGTTTATGGTTTCTCCTTGTGTAATACTAAATAAGCTTGTTTACCTCTTTGTTTATTTCCTTGTCTCTTTTGTGTCCATTTTAATTATGCCTTTGATTGAAGCTTGCATGTTCTCCTTCATTTTAATCCACTTAAGGTTATGCTTGCTTATGAGAGAAAAAGGAAATCACACACTAGCCAACAACCTTTGTATAAGTTTTTTATCTTATCTTGTTCTTCAAAAACAGTTACATTATGTATTCGAATTTTTTTTTCCTTTGTCTAAGTTTGTCTTGTAAACAGGCTCAATTTTATGTGCTCTTTTTCTATTTTCTAGTTACTGTTTCCACTTTTGTCTTCTTGTTACAAGTTTGGTTTTTCAATTTTTGTTGATTCATGATTATTGCTTTCTTTCCTTTCATTTTCCTATTACAAATCACAACTTAATTTTTAGTATTATGTTATGCTTTCTATCTTTCTCTTTGTTCTTAATCAAACTTTTTTATGAATACAGGATATTGAAAAGTAAGAGGTATTCGGAGGCCTAATTTCTAGGAAGAAATTTGGTTTATTAGAAAGCGAAATAAATTAAATTTTCTTTTCCTTGCTGAAACTAAAACTTATATTGAGTCTTTTTCTTCGCTTATTTGCAAAATTGGATTTAATGATATTATCTTTTGCCCGCTTTGGGCACAAAAGGTGGTCTTTACCTTCATATTTATTCGAACCATTATACCCGAAGTTTTGAATTAGTGTATTAATCTACAATTGTATTATTATAAAATCTAATCTTCTTAATAACTTTACCTTATTGTCTTTATTTATGCACCCTCTCGTGAAAATAAAAAAACACACTTTTGGAATAATATTACTCAAACTCTAACAACATCAATTTACCATTTTTCTTAATGGCCAACTTAAATGAAATCTCAACTTCCTTAGATAAGCTTGGTGGTCTTGTTCCTAGTGTTAGTCGCTTTTCTAGGCTCCTTAGCTTTCAAAACTCCTTTGGATTAATTGATCCTACAACTTCGGGCTTTCCTTTCACTTGGAGAAAATGTAGTAATGGTCCAGAAAATATTTTTGAAAAACTTGATCGTGTTTTATGTCACTACTCTTTACTTAATCTATACACCCTATATTAGTTCATCACCATCCTTTTACTACCTTAGATCATTGTCTAATCACCTTTTCCATTGGTATTTCAAAAACCTTTTAGAAAATTTCCCTTCCAGTTTGAGAATGCTTGGATGTCTAGTCCATGTTTTCAGCCTTTGGTGAATAAGGTTTGGAGATATCATATGTATGGCTCTTTTATGTTTCAACTTTCTATGAAAAATGTGTCTTCTTAAACAATATTCAAAGGTTTGGGAAAAGCATCATACAAATAATAATTATGAACAACTTAAAATTTCTAAGCAGCATTTGCAATTGCTACAATCGGATTTGCTTTTAGATCCTTTAAATTCTACAATTATAACTAAATTGCAAAGACACTTGAATAAATATAATGCTCTTCTAGAGTTCCAGCATAACTTCTGGAAACAACGAGCAAAGGTTACTCATCTAAACAATATGGATAAAAATTTCAAATATTTTCAATTTGTTTCTAAAATTCGCTCGTTTATAAATCGAATTCTTTCATTTCAAACCCATGATGGTCTTTTTTTTTAATGATCATGAAACTATTTCAAAACATATTTCTCTAGGATTAAGCCATGGGTTTAAGTTAAATCAATATTGTTTAGTTTCTGATTTGGATTTATTTATCATTCCTCATTTGGTCTCTGATGCGGATAACCTAGTTCTTTGTAAAACACCTACCCTGGTTGAAATTAAAAATGCAGTTTTTGATCTTGCCCCTAATAAAAGCCTTGGTCCTAATGCTTTTTTCCACTCTGGTCATATGTTACATTTCATAAATACTTCCTTTATAACTCTCATTCCTAAAATTGATTCCCCTTTAACTAAAAATTATTTTCATCCTATTAGTCTTTTTTTGCTAGAATTTCATCCTATTAGTCTTTGTAATACTACTTATAAAGTTATTATTTATTAGCTAATCGGTTATCAAATATCCTCCCTTCTATTATTCATTCCCTTCAAGGTGCCTTTGTTAAAGGGCTTCTTATTCTGGACAATATCCTTTTAGCACATGAAATTTTTCACTCTTTTCATAAGAAAAATAAGGTAAAAAAGGATGGATAGCTTTAAAATTGGATATAGAAAAAGCTTATGATAAGCTTGAATATTGGAATTTTATTAAACTCATCCTTCTTATATTTAGGTTCCATTATTAAAGGATTAATCTTGTTATGACTTGTATTACAACTTCCTCTTCTTCGGTGTTCGTCAATAATGTACCTGGTGATGAATTTTACCCCTAGTGTAGTATTAGGCAATGGGATCCGATTGCTCCTTTCATTTTTGTTATTGCAATGGAATATCTAGCTAGAACGCTTCAGTTTCAATCTTCTCTTGACTCTAAGCATGTTGGTATCCAGCTGGTTAAAAACGGTACTTGTTTACCCTTTCTAAGTTCCGTTGATGATACTATAATCTTTGCAAATGCAACCCGGTCTAATATGAATTATATTAAAAAATTCTGGATAAATTTTCCCAAGTCTTTGGGTTATCTATTAATTATAAAAAAAGTTCTTTTCAGGTTTCTAAGAATATTTCTCGGACTTTTGCTCAAATGCTTGCAAATGTTTTAAATATTCAAATTACAACTTCTATGGAATAATATCTTGGCATTCCAATTATAAAAGGCCAGGTTCAAAATGCAATGTTTATCGAATCCATTATTAAGTTAAAAAAACAATCGTCCCAATGGAAAGCTAACTCTATCTCTCAATTTGGGCGAGCAGTATTTATTCAGTCAAATCCTTTAGAACAAGTAACTTATTTGATGTAGAGTTTCCTTTTGACTATAGGTGTTTTGGAACAAATTGACAAAGTCAATAAATCTTTCTTTTGGAATAAGTTTACTCATAATCATCACCCGTTGATTAGTTGGGACTTGGGATAAGGTTTGTTCTCCAAAAGATTGTGGGGGTACGGGTCTCTGAACAACGAAAAATAACAATATAGCTCTTCAAATGAAACTTCTATGGAAAATCATGTCTGAGCCAAGTAACTTTTGGGTCTGGATTGTGTCAGAAAAATATTTGGGTTCTGTTTCTTTGATACAGTATCAAAAAAATCTGCTCTTGGTAATTTGGTCGTCAAATGAATATCAAGCTTTGGACTATTGGAAATGGATGCTATATAAATTTTTGGACTGATCTTTGGATTAAAGATTATTACCTTCTTCCATTCTTTGATATTGTTAATATAAATTTAAAATTTTCTTCTTTCATAACACCCCTTAATACTTGGAATGTTTCTGCGTTATCCTTACTACTTCCTTCTCATCTTGTTGACAAAATTTCTTCTTTAAGAATTCCTCTTGGTTTTTCTGAGGATCGACTTTTGTGGATTTCGTCCTCTGATGGTGAGTTCTCAGTCCATTCAGCCTCGTTGTTGCTTGATTCTTCTCGATCTTTGCAGGCATTGGGTTTTTCTTGGATTTGGGAAACAAATCTTCTGCCTAAAGTGTAAATTTTTTTTGTGCAAAGCTTGTGCAGATTGTCTCCCTACTATTGACCAACTTAGCCGTTATTTCAATTTTGTTCCAAATTGTTGCTCTCTTTGTGATTTGAAAATAAAAATTTAAATCATCTTTTTTCCATTGTCATTTTACTCAATCAATCAATGAAATATAAACTAGAATCAAAATTAAATATTTCTTTCCAACTTGAATCTTCTAGAAGTTTTAATGATAATTAAATTGGTACCCTTAATTTAAATTAAAATAGTAATATTTTTTGTTTTCTTTGGTGGTTTATTTGTGGACATCGAAATGCCAAAAAATTTAATCTTACTCGTGCTTTTTCTAACTTACTTCCTTGTGAGCTAGCAGTGTCTCAACATTTTCAATGGGTTTCTAGCGTTTTTTAAGCTTAATTCTCTAAGCCAAATCGCCCTAAAAGAAAAAATCAGTGTGTTTGGATTAAGCATCTTGCTGATTGTTTTAAACTTAATTTTGATACTTCCAAACGATCTAATGGTTCTACTTATGCTATTTTTTTAATTTGTGACCGTAATAGTGCTATCATTAATTTTGACTGTATACGCCTACAACCTTCTTCTGTTTTAAGAGCATAATCGTTGGCTCTTATAGAAGGTGTTAAGTGTGCTGCTAATTTGAAATTACAAATATTATAATTGAAGGTGATAACTTAATTCTTATAAATTTTTTAAAATAAATTTGGAAAGTTCCTTGGAAAATCCAATCAATTGTGAATGATATTAGACACTTTTTATTGGTTTTTCCTCATGTGGTTTTTTCCCATTGTTTATGTGGTTTTTTTCCATTGTTTTATGGCGTGTACTTCGACGACGGATTTCTTGGCTCAAAGACATTTCATATCCCTTAGCTTCGTCTAGTGCTTTCTTTTTTAATTCTTGGGTCTTTGTCTGATCCTTTTTTGTTATCTAATATTCGGCTGTTGTGCAGTCATCATCCTTTGATTTTTTATTTCTTAAAGATCATCCGCGGTGATGATTTAGGTTGACCTGGTTCGAAGACATTTCGATCTCCCTTAGCTTCGTATAGTCCTTTCTTTTTTAATTCTCGGGTCATTGTCTGATCCTTTTTCGTTATCTAATATACCCCAAAGGCCTAATCGTTAAAACAATTGTCGAAGACTTATTTGTGACTTAATGTTGATCTTGTAATGAGCTAATAGCTCATTTATATATAAAAAAAATTCCCAACCCCTAACCCACTTGTCCAACTGGATACGGAAGCTATCTTCGACTGCATCCAAATCGTCCAATTTGTCCAACAGCTATTGCAACTTGCATCAAGGCTCGAAGGCTGGAAGCCAGAGGCCCAGAGTCAGCCACGGATCGGCTCGGCTCGGCGTGCGGCGTTCGGAATCGGATTAGCGCCTTTTCGAAATCCACTAGGGCCACTTCACTATACCAGCCGATCCACTCCCAAGTAAAACCGGTCTCATTCGCGGCGTAGGCGGAGGAAACTTGGCTGCTCCGGCGAATCAATTGCTCATCTTACGTCGGCGGATGATCTCTGACCTCAGATGTCGGTTTTTCTGCTAATGGAAGTCGTAGATGCTTGGTAAGCAAAAAGTTAGGGATCCTCCTCTTTCTCTCTCCCCTCCCTCTCTCTTTTTCCTTCAGAAGAGCTAAAATTGTTTTGAGTAATTAAGCGTCGAAGATCACTTGCGCAGTCGTGCTTCTACTGTGATTGCATTATGCTCTGAAACCTTGATTTTTTGAAGCTATATTCCCGTTGCCTATTTTTCTTTGTTCTTCTACCTGATACACTTAATAACTGTTCAATTTGCCGAAATTGCTTCAATATTGGATTCCACTGTGTTGCTTCTCCTTATCAAACCCTTGATCGGTCAATGTCTCGACTGTGCGAAAATTAGATTAGATTATGGATTGTTTGCCTTGTTCTATTATCAATAATGTGCTGATGCTGCTAGGATGCATCTCATGGAAACTATTGGATTGGAGATCATTAATAACTTGTAGGAAATTTCCTGAATTAGTAGCAACTAGCAATAGAGGACTCCATTCTCTCCCTATATATAGTCATTGCTTTTTCTGTATGCAAAGTCATTCCTTTTGCAATTGGTTTGATACATAGTTTTAATTCAGAATGTTGTGCTATATGGACAGTAAACGATGCCAACAAATCAAACCTCTATTATGAGTGATGCGCACACTTAATCTAAAAGTAATATGTATGGCAAATTATAGAATTTCACAATTGTTTCTTTATCAATTCAGGTGGCAAGATCTTTAATTCAAATACCTATTACTGCTGATTCCATCAATGGAGAATCCAGTAAGTATTCGTTCTATGACATTGACTCAGTAGTGGCATAAGTCTAGCAATTATTTTTCTTCCCTCGTTGTCCTGCACTTGTTTTCTTGCAAGTTCTCTTTTCTTTTTGCCACTCTACATCTTTATGTCAATTATTGCACACACTTCTGGCTATGTTACTGAGACTTTTTCTTATGAGACTTGTTCTTATGAGACTTGTTCTGATGCCTCGTTGCATCTGTACTGATGTCAGATTATTAACATTAAACATTTTCTTATACAGGGCCATGGAGTAGAGGCTCCATACAGCATAGGTGATCGGTCAACCAGTGATGTTGTTGTGAGAATACGAACGCTTGATGGTCGTGATGACCGGGTTTTCTGTCACTCATCTGTCCTTATAAATAACAGTAAGTACTTTGCTGATCGTCTCTCTGAGAATTGGCCAACATGTCAGATTCTTGATGCACGCAACTGTGTTGAGGTTAGTTGTCAAGAATCGGACTTTAATTATCACATAACCGTCCTACGCCTCCTCTACAACATTTCCAACAGCTCTACTCCTGAAACCTGGCATGGAGTCAAAAATGCCATTGGCATCCTAAGAGTAGCTAATGACCTGGAATGCCCACAAATTGTTGCCTCTTGTGTAGAGTATTTGGAGGCTATGCCTTGGGAAGAGGCTGAGGAGGAGGAAATTTTGCAAACTGTTCCATCCATAGGTTCCCAAGCAAAATCTATTCTTGCCAGGCTTGAACCTGTTGAGCAATCAGCAATTGTGAAGATATTCTTATCAGCTTTACAATTTGCTACCTCATCACCACCTCTGAGTATGAATGATCTTAAATCCTCTGTCCAGGAGCAGATTGAGTATTTGCTCACAGAAGATGATGACGCCCCACTTCTTGCATCTTCTGATGAGATTAAGGTTAAGACAAAGGAATGTGTGAAATGGCTTTTATCCACATTCATTGGTCTTTTGAAATCATCATCATCCGAGCTCCAAAATTTCCTTTCGCTGCAGTCACACTTATCGGATCTCTTATGGGCTTGTCAAATTTCAATCAAATTTGAGTTAATGAGGGATATGGTCACTACTTGGGTTGATATATCCACCACACTGGTGAAGATATTTGACATACCAAGCTCAGAAACCGAAATTCTTCAGACAAAGTTGAAGGTGATTGAGGTGACAACAAAGATTTTAGAAGCAATTGCTTATGGCAACGTGATTTTGAATTCTGGGCTTCGGCTTCATATGGTGAAGGTGTGGCTTCCTTTTGTGAGGGCCACAAAACCTGAAATTGACACTGCTTGTAGTGTAAGCAATGAGGAGGATTCTCTTTTGCTGAAAGTCGATACTGAGCTGTGGCAATCATTGGAATCTGCATTTGTCTCAATGATAGCTGCGCTTCCATCTGTAGTTCAGGCAGAGATATTAAGTGAATGGTTGGGAGATCAGAATGTTCATTATCCAGATCTCACTGAGGCATTTGAAGTGTGGTGCTATAGGTCTAAGGTTGCTAAGAGAAGAATCGCGTCTTTTGGTTCATTTGTGTAAAACTCAACCAAGCTTGGTCTTCCCATGTGTCGCAATCTTCTATGTGGGTTCATTTTGCGCTAACTTAGTTTAGGATTAGAATCTGAATTTCTTTGTAATCATGAGAATTGAAATCTCGCAATAAGATGCACAACCGCTATTCTTCGCAGGCATTTTTTGTGAGCTCTGTAAATCATGAAACTACGACCAACCCTTTTCTGGAGATGGTATATATTATTGATATATTATATTGCAAAGTTTCTAGTACTGGACTCTTTGCTTGGGTGCAGGCTAAAAATGGGGTTACTCTATCTATAGAGTTACTAAGTAAATTTGTAAATTCTAAAAATGCATATATAAATTTCAAAAAGGATCAAATCCTAAGTTGTCTTTTAATAAATTCTCAAGGGTTATTCTCATGAGTTTGGTAAGATCGAATAAAGGGATGTTGATTGCTGAAGCATATCCTTGAGAAGGAGATTATTGTCAAATGCAAGCGCATGTAACTAGATATGCACAACATACATGATACATATGATGTAAGTGGTAAGAGGCGTGGGGATATTGAGAGGTCTCATATTCGAAATTTTACCTTGGTCCCTTCACTTGGTTGAAAAACCAAGTCTCGCCATTCTCCATACCACTAGATTGAGCCGGTCGGTACAAGCCGGTTTACTTAGTCCGTGCGTTTTACCAGCTAGTTTACGGACATCGGGTTTACCGACAATGGTGGTTCCTCTTTACTTACAAAAAAAAGTCGGCCTAGCCTTGTATATGAATTATTTACAGAACTTCAACGTTAGTCGACCTTATTAAATATGATGTAATATCAACGGATTGATGGATCTGCTAGTAATTCAAAAGTAGAATTGTCAAACACTCAAACAGAATACCCTACATACATGAATGTCACCTGAATTTTTTTTTCCTAGATATTATAAGACAGCAGAACAGCAAAACTAGAAAACTTCCATACATTTACAAGCTTATTTTTTACCGTGACCAAACTACCGCACAATAGCGCATTAAAAGAGATTTTACAACCAAGGCTAGCACCTCTACACAATAATACCATGTTAAGGCGTCAAAATCCTATCAGAACTAACCATAGCATCTCAAACTGCTACTACAAACTACAATAACGAATTTCCAATACTACAAAAAACAAAAATAGCTATAAACTATTGTGCTATACAGAAAGGTCTAATGACACATATTCATCTCTTACCAACCATACACGGGACTTTCTACCTGTGGAGGCAAGAGATTTAGGTCTTCACAGTGCTGTTTATCATAATTTCGGGTCCCGGGTATTGCTCCAGTTGCAAGCCTGAGAAGCTCGTTGCCAGTGATGCAATAGTGAGCCAATGCCAGTCCTCCGTCAATCATCCCTGACAAATTTGGCATTGAAGCTGACTTAGAGATCAATTTTCCTTCGTTTTTTGCTAAATTTGCGTTACTTTCATCCATCTTCAGCACTTTATCAAGGTCAGAGTGTTCCATGAATCTCTGGATAGCTGCTTCCCATGAGAGTTGGTATCTTTGCTCAGGAGTGAGGGGCTGAGGGTCATTAGCCAGGGCTTCTTTAACCTTCATAACAAAATCTTCCGAGGTTTTGTAAGTCAAACAGTTGGGGAATGCCCTGAAAAACTCATTTGATGGATGGTCTGCACAAACTACAAATTTTCCCATGGCAAGCGCCTCAGCAGTTGCTGTGCAGACCACATCACTCACACTGGGATTTATGAAGACTTTGTACCTACAACAAGATAAGCAAGTCAAAATGAAGATAAGGATTGTCATTATAGACTTATAATCTTGTTATGAAATGTTTGTTGTTTAAGAGCTTAGGTAATTATTTACTGGTGAGTTATTGAAAATTGCACATATTGACTAATTTCTATGCAAGTTCTCTTTATTCATTGGCTACAAATAAGGTGGGTAATCAATAATTGTAAATTTTAGAAAAAAAAATTTGTAGTGTTCTTAGTTTAATAAATGAATTTTTTAATAGTTGTGCAAAGGCTAAAATGACAATCTATAGTGAAAAATGAAAATAGGGAGGACATCAAACTGTTTCGCTAGGTATGCAGAAAAGTATAAACGCGTACCCATGAAGAGAATCATCAGCATGGTCTCTTCCTTTCTGGAAGTTGAGATTGAGACTTCTACTTCTGGCAAGACTTTGGACTTCTTGAGCATCCTCCCCAGTACCATAAACATCCAACTTGAAGCCATCCATTTCAGATTTGTGCTTGGATAACAAATCTATTAGTTCCTTGTATCCTTTAGCCCATACCATCTTCCCTAAAAAATATGCTCCTTTAGAAAAGGCTTGTTTCCCAGATGCCCTTTCAGAAGCCAGTTTCTCTCCAAGCTCTAAAAATTTTGGGTTCACGCCATGAACATTACATATGACGGATTTTGGAAGATCCTGAGTGGCAGCAGAAAGACGAATAACCTGGATCCAATATCAACTTTTCAGTCTCAACAAACCCAGAGAAGTAAGAGCATCAACCAAAATAACTGATATAGAAGAGTAACTATGGATAGATTGACTATAAAACTGAGGACCAATCAGAGTATTCATCTATACCTTGTGACAGTGTGCTCGGGCAACCAAATTATTTATATGTTCAACGAAGAATGCTTGTAGAGCGCCATTTTTCTCCCTCTTGATGTATTCTAAATAGTTTGTGTGAACAATACCAACAACATGGTTGAATTTATCAGTCCATCGCTTCCCATGGTGATACCAGTTTAAATGTTCAGGTTCTTCTAGAATACAAATATCAGCTTCTTTCGAAGAGATAAAC
This sequence comes from Fallopia convolvulus, assembly GCA_964016875.1. Classification (NCBI taxonomy): domain Eukaryota; kingdom Viridiplantae; phylum Streptophyta; class Magnoliopsida; order Caryophyllales; family Polygonaceae; genus Fallopia; species Fallopia convolvulus. Next base: position 34,510,864 of record OZ024733.1, read on the forward strand.
TGAGAAGTATCACCAGCAGGTATTATGCTTCGTCTTTCCTTTGAGAACTGATATCAACACAATTACATGTCAAACGGCAGGCCCAAAAGAAGCATATTGGTGTACATTAAATTGTTTGAAAGTGAAAATATAACATCAAGTTGGAACTAAAAATCCTACCTTTCCAGGATAGAAGGAAATCTTGAAATTGGTCTTAAATCCAGTCCTTTCCTCCAGCCAGTTGCGTATGTAAACCTCTTGATCCTGTGGTGAACTAAAAGTCATATTATTGGGATAAACTAGTTCTTGGTCAGACATTGATAGCCAGGGAACCAACAAAGTGACATTCTGTTTTGCAGATTTAGCCAAGTATGCTGCTCGAAACAAAGGATTCACTGCTGTTCCTGTCATCCAAGGTAAGCTAGCAGTAGTGACAATGGCAACATGCCTTTTCAAGTTGGGCAGATAATGCTTTGCTGAATCTGACCAAAAGCCACCCTCATAGCAGTGCCCAGTGCTTTGGAGAACACTTGCTACCCTTAAATCCAGTTCATCGCTGACCACGTCACTGTCACTTATTAAAGACTCTTCCTTTTGCTGGAGTAAAAGCTGACCATTCTTTTTGCTACATAAATTGCCTACTATCTTGTCACAAATTTCTGCATACAACAATAACAAGTTTCAACCTCCTAAGATATTTAAGCATTAAACTGAAGTCAATCTGATATGCCATTATAAAGTGAGCCACCCGAACCATTAGTGTTGAGGCCACATATTTACACATGAAATACAAGAATCAAAAGTTCCAATAAAATCGGATTTATAAACATATCAGATCCAATAAAAAAACCCAGCATTTCTTCATCTTTCTTGCACACACCCAAAAAACACAATTTTATATCTCAGCTTTATTCAAAGCAATGTCTTTTGCTGCAACTTTTGCTCCACAGAATGAAACAAACAACATCGAAAAAGGATTTACTACAATAAAATTACAAAAAAAATTGTAGACATCAATTAAAGAGACATTGCTGAGATCATCTCTGCATTTAGAACCGTAATTCTAAATGTCTCAAGAAATCAAGAAACTTGGAAATGATTCATCTGAACTTATAGTACTGTGCTATCATACGTAATTATTTACCTCTCCTAACACCAAGTTGGTCCAGAAATGGCTCAGACTGCCTAACCCAATATGCCAAAAGCTCTGGCACATCCAATGGTGGTACTTCCTACATTAAGAGCACAAAAGGATAAAACACAATAGTAAGTCTTTCCTGAAACACTATGTGACAAGTTTAAATAAATATATCATGTTAAACAATAGCACTCTACTAATGACATTCAAGACAACAAATAAGGTAAGTAAGTCCAATTATATGAATTAGGAACAAACCTTAGAGTCATGAGGATCCCTTCGAAATGCATTCTGCAAGGGTGGAGTAGATTCAAGTAAATGAGTATTCATTAAAATATTCCTACATGTTGCAGTATAACAGCTAAAAGAGTAAGATCAAAATTTATATTTTGAGAAAGTAAAAACAAAAGACAATTAATCAGCAGTATATAAAGATGAACCGAGACGCTCCAATGGAGCCTCTTTCTAAGTGGCAAGGTGAAGTAATGAACAAAGGAAAAGAAAATCAGTGCATAAGAATGACTAATTTTAACATTAACTCAGTATCTATGCAGAACAGATTCATGTTGTAACAAGGATTTATGTGTTTCAAAATAAATTATGCGAGCCAGAGAAAGTTCTCAGGATTTAATCACACTTTATATATTGAATTAAGGAATTCAAAAGAGTTGAAATGATTCGTAGATAAACATAGACACTGAATGAAAACTATGCAGAAATGAATTGTCCCATAGGAAAAACAAAAACTAAATTTATTTAGTACGATTGAGCAATAAACAGTTCATACCAAACTGGATTTCAGCTTCTCCACAAACTCATTGCTCTTGAGCCCTTCAAATATCTCCTCCGGCGACTTCTTTACATCCAACTCCCTCAACCGCGTCTTCAAAGCACGAATTGGCTCCCAATCTCCAATACCTTCTTCGGCGTCCCCTTCCCCCTTCGAATCCCATCTCATTTCCTTAAACCTCAAATTGTTCTTCCCGTTCCCCAACCTCCTCCACTCTCTCTCCCCAGCCTCCGCCTCCTCCACAATCGCATTCTTAATCGCCGACAGATCTATCCGAATCCTCGTCCTAGGGCTCCACTTCTCCAGAACCTTCCGGCTGAAATCCGGCGAGGAGTAAGCCCTACGAAACTCCGACAGCTTCGGCTGCAGACGCTTGACAAATTCGATTTCCGCCGGCGGCGCCGACGATCTAATCGTGGGGACGGAGAAGGAGGGGGCCGAATTGAAGAAATTCTCGAGCTCCCGGTCGAAGGAGGAAGCCAGATTCTTGAATGATTTCGCCCTGTCCCTCATCAATTGGAGGTCGGTTTCCGCCGAGTCCTTCACCTCCCGCCATCCCTTCGAAATGAAGGAGAAAGCACTCGCCGGAGAATTGGCCGTCGCCCACGACACCGACGCCGAATGCGTCTGGGATGACGATGGCTGGGGCACGAAGTTGTTCATGACTTTCGCCCTTCTGTTGAAGAGTCGCCTTGGTAAAGCGTTTGATGCTGCGTTCAGTGCGTTGTATAGAGAGAGACAGAAGGGCAAAGCCCGCAAGAAAGAGTTAGAAGAAAATTGCTTTTTTTTGCTTTTATTTTGAGGGGGTTTAGCTTAACGGTTTATGTGGAACCCGCCACGAGGGTTAGAAAATTACACGTGTATGAACACGTAAGGATGGGGGTTGTGTGCCGTGGAAATTTGAGGTGACGTGGTAGAGGAGAGCTTGACCTGCTAATGTGGCAGATTTTCATTGGTTATGGGCTGGTATAGGGATTGGGTTTAAGAGAAGGATATAGCCATATAGGAAGGTATATTCTATTCTAGGATGCAGGATATGGGATCCCATCCGTAGGCTTTGTTTGGCTTCCATCGAATTTAGAAGTTTTCTCATGGACCTCTATTTTTATATATAAAAAAAATTGATCTAATATGTTAAATAATGGTCTATTTGGATCGCTCAACTTAATACATTAAGTTGCATTAAATACATAATTTAATACAACTTAATGCATTAAATTGGCCATCCAAACAAACCATAAGTCTAGTAAATTGAAAGAATAAAGAATGGTTTAAAGGCCACTATGATTTATGATCATAGAAACGAAAGCATATTTGAATATTTATCAACTTGATTTGGTTGCTCCTGGCAACAAGTGATACGATTCCAACAAAAGTTAAATCGTGGCACGCTCAAAATTCGTGCCACAACATGATGACACCTGTGAAATTACGTATCATACAAAAATGCACAAATACTAGTCCTCTCGCCCAAAAGCACGCTCAACTAGGTAGGACGGTTTCATCAGTGTACGAATAACACGCAAAATCAACTAAGAGAATAAAGGTCCAAGAGCAAGTGAAGCTCCCACAAAACTCAAGACCAAATAGCGTGCATATTCTACGTGGTGGCCAACTACTGTTGAGAGGGATTTACTTGACAACAAATAAATTTATAGTCAAGACCCCGTTGTGTATAGCGAAGTCAGGATCGTCCACAGGAAGCGAGGTTGTGTCTAATTACTAACTAAAAGGCGAAAGAACAAATAAAACAAAGCAAAACAAGGCAAACAAACACACTGAAGAGGGTCGGTACCGACCTTGTCAGGGTCGATAACGAGGTGCAATTGAGGCTGAAAAACTAAGTAAACAATGAAACAAATAGAAAATCCGCAGGTCGGTACTGACCTAGGGAGGGTCTTTACCGAGTAACTAGGGATTGAAACTCGACTCACAAATAAGAGAAAAATCTAGGGTAAGGGTCCACCACAACATAATTATGCAATTTCAAACAATATGAATCATAAAAATCATGCCTTTGACATAAAGTTATCAACTTTCGTTGAATAAACAAGCAAATCAATCAATTTTCATAAATCAATTCACTTTATCTACTTATTTTGATATGAAGTTCTCTACTTTCGTCTCAAACTTTATCTTTATTCAAGTTTATCACTTTCTCTTTCAATCAAGTCATAAACATGAATTATTTTAACTTTCGTCAAAGCTTTTGCACAAACAAGTAGAAGAATAGATAAAAGGCATTCAATTCATTCAATCATATCATCATTCATGCACAACTATGTTGGGTTTCTAACCCCAACCTTAGAATAAGAGACTACTCACTCATGGTGGAGAAAGAACAAACAAAGAGATTAAGAGAAAACATACTTGAATTAAACTAAAAAGATTACTTGAATTCAAACACAAAACTTGTCTTATAACACAACTTAGAACACAAGAAATCTCCAACAATCTTCTTCCTTGTGCTCCAAGCAACAACCTTGTATTCTAAACCCTAAAACTTGCGTCCAAACTTAAACTAGGGAGAGAGAGCTCCCCTAAAACTTGTCTAAACAAGGGTATTTATACTAAAACATCTATCTAAAAAGTTTCCATAAAGATAAAACCTACTAAAGATAAAAGATCTCGGAATAATATCATTAAAAGCTCTAAGTCGGTCACGTCCTACCGACACAGGGACCTCGGTATCGACCCCGTCAGGTTCGGCATGACACTGGATTTTACTCTGTAGAGCCTCGGTATCGACCCCTAGAGGGTCGATATCGAGCTCGGTCTTGACCTTGTTCTTGTTATTCTTCACGACTTCACTTGGACTTTGTTGGGGTTTCTTCCGTAGCCTTATTCTCTTCTTCTTCATAGCTTGCTCTTCTCTTTTAATGTCCTCAAATGCATCCAAACCGCCTCAAAACCTACAGAAAAACACAAAACTAGAGTAGTTTCCATACTTTTCACAAAATATGCAAACTATACTAAAAAGACACAAAACACACACAAAAACACAACTAAACAAGACTAAACACCCTAGAAAAACACACTAAAACAAAGCTAAAATACGGACATCAAAATACCCCATACTTAAGCTTGCTTGTCCTCAAGTAATGACAAAACATAAATCAAAACCATCAACACATTCATTAAGTAATAGCCCTTATCAAAAAGCAAATTCAGTCACAAGTGAAATTTAGACAAATGATTTAAACGTCATCACACATATATGAGCAACCAATAAACACAAGCAATCACAATCCAACCTCACAAGGGATATGTGTTTCACTCAACTCTCATGTGCTTAGGTTTTTAATAACAACTCTCAACTCAATCTTATATGCAAAAACTCATAGACATTGTTACTTATATTACCATTCTCTCTATCAAAGATGTCAAAACAAGCGGAATTATCAAGAGAACTTAGGCTCAATGAAAAACTTCATAGAAGTTTCCATTCGGCCGGGTTGTAATGGGGCTTGGTAATAACAATAAGGCGTGGAAATATTTTGGCTATGTGGTGCTAAAAATCCGGGAATCAAGACTCCTAAACTCTCCAACACAACTCACCAAAAAAACTTCTCAAAACAATATACCAAACTCACTTAAAACATTAAGCACACTCTCTTCTTTTTCATCAATCCAAAATCCCAACTAAGTCTCATAAAACATATAAAGGAATTCTTGGCTTTTTTTTCACTTTTCTTATGCACTTATCCACCTTTCCCTTCTTCTTTCGGATTTTCCACTGAATTTTCTGATTTTTCTCTGAATTTTTCTTCTGAGAGAAGGTCGATATCGACCCTACTAGGGTCGATAACGAACCTGCAGTTTCTTTCTTTTGCTTACTTGTGCATTCTTTTGCAAGACAAAAATCCCTTCTTTACAACTTTGAATCATCAATGAGACTCCTATAACACACATCCCTCTTTTTAAACCAATACATCACACTCAACAAAACAAATCCCAACCCAACTAAGTCCTAATCCCCGAATAGGGTCAAGCTTTCATCGGCTAGGAAACATTTTTGTGGAGCTTAAAAATAGGCTTAAAGGCTCAAAACAATGGCTACAAAAAGAAAGGATAATGCAAGGGTGGATAGGGAATAATAAGGCTAATTGAAAATAAGTTCTATATCCTCTAATTCCACAAGTAATGAACTAATATCTCATATAGGCTTCAAGAAATAAATAACCATATCAATATCAAGAGATAAAATGCAATAGGAGAGTAAAATCACACAAGAAAGAGTCAAGGCTAAAATATGCTCACAAGGTCAAATTTTGTTGGATTGCAACTAACTCATACTTAGAAGTCATATGTGCTTAATTTCATCACAAGCTAAAAGTTCACATAAAAACATTTTCATGGAAGACTCGGGCTAAACCATCAAAACATGCTAAAGGATTTACATGATCATGCAAGTAATTACTATCATAGAACCATAAGACAAGGGTATCATTCGCCCTTAATTTTTTTTTTTTGTGATTTTTCAAAAATTTTCAAATTTTTTTCATTATTTTTTTTATAAGCAAGAAAGCAACTAAACAATTTAAACCAACAAAAGACAACAAAGCAAGACATGAAAGACACACAGACAACAAGAGTTTTCTTTTCCCTCCCTACCCCATATTTAAACCTAACAGTGTCCCCACTGTAAGAAAAAGCACGGTAAAAATAAAGAGTTAGGGAAAAGAAAACGAACTCACAAGATAGACTTTGAAGCGGTGGAAACATTCTTGGATACTTGAAAGAGAGGATCAATCAAATGGTGGAAAGTGCTTCTCCAAGTTGTGCATAAACTCGGCAGTAGTCTGCCAGCTCGTTCCTCGTCTCCCATCGGTCCTCAGTCGTCCTCCAGCGGGACTCGACCACATTATGGCGCTGCTCATCAACCGCCCTCTGAGCCTTGAAAGATTCTTGGAGTTGGGTCATCCTCTCGTACATCTGATATTGAGCCATCTGAAGCCTTTCCATCCTTTGAACCATGCCGTTGACCCACGGAGGAGGTGTGGATCTGGAGCTAGAGCCGTCATCAAGATGGTGAACATTGTAGCCCTGGAAATGCTCGGTGGATGCCCCGAAACCAGTCCCATACCCCTCGGTACCATGGTAAGAGTGGTGAAACTGGGGGTCGGTACCGACCCTGTAGGGGTCGTATCGACCTGCTTGCAGCTCTTACCGAATCTTCGTTTTTGCTCTATTTTCCGCCATTTTTCCTGTATCACTTATTCAAAGCATTCTATTCCGAAAATCTAAATCCTAATTTGAAAAAAAAGTCAAAAGAAAGCTAGAAAAAAAGAGCTAAGAAATAAAAACAAAAAGTGGGTTGCCTCCCGTAAGCACTATTTTTAACGTCCTTACCTTGGCTAATCAAAGGATGTTAGAGCCCAAGTGGCTCGAATTTCCTCATCCAGGTTAGTTTGCTCTAAGTATTTCTTCAACCGATGCCCATTGACCTTGAAAATGGCTCCATTGTTGCCTACTAGATCATCCGATCCATGGGGATATATGTAGTGAACCACGAATGGTCCACTCCATCTTGATCTCAGCTTCCCTGGAAATAAGCGAAGTCTAGAGTTAAAGAGGAGTACCTTGTCACAAACTTCATAGGTTTTTGGCACCAACTTCTTGTCATGCCACATCTTGGTACGCTCTTTGTAGATTTCAGCGTTCTCATACACCCTTAGTCTCAACTCCTCTAGCTCTTGCAAGTCCATGAATCGTTTTGCGCCAGCCTTGTCGAGATCCATGTTGAGCTCCTTGAGAGCCCATAATGCTTTATGCTCTAACTCGACTGGCAAATGGCACGCCTTGCCATAAACTAGGTTGTATGGAGTGGTGCGTAGGGGGGTCTTGTATGCCGTTCTGTATGCCCATAAAGCGTCATCAAGTTTGGATGACCAATCCTTTCTTGAGCGGGAGACCGTCTTCTCCAAAATGCTCTTGATTTGCCGATTTGACACCTCTACTTGGCCGCTAGTTTGGGGATGGTAGGGCGTCGCCACCCTATGTGATACCCCATACTTGGCCAAAAGAGCTTCAAAGCTCCTCTCTATGAAATGCGATCCACCGTCACTAATGAGAACTCGTGGCACTCCAAACCTGGGAAAGATGTTAGTTTTCATAAATTTGGCCACGATTTAGCATCATTGTTTCTTGTAGCGATGGCTTCCACCCACTTAGAGACATAGTCAATCGCCACTAGGATGTACTTGTAGGGGCCTGATGAAGGAAAGGGTCCCATAAAGTCTATGCTCCAAACGTCGAAAAGCTCGACCTCTAGGATCCCAGTGAGCGGATTCTCATGTCTCCAAGTGATATTCCCGGAGTGTTGGCATTCATCACAAGACGTCACAAACTCATGTATGTCTTTGAAAAGTGTTGGCTAGTAGAGACCACTTTGAAGAATCTTCGATGTAGTATTGAACCCTTTTGCATGGCCACTTGTAGGGTGAGTGTGACAATGACATATCACACTCTCTATCTCCTCCTCAGGTACACAATGTCGGAAAATATGATCACTCCCTTGCTTGAATAAGTAGAGATCATCCCAGTAATACTGCTTGACGTCATGAAGGAACTTCTTCTTCTTTTGTGGGGTTAAACCCTCGGGAATTATGCCTCCTACAATGTAGTTAGCAAAATCCACAAACCAAGGGGTTTTTGACCCTCTAATAGTATAGAATGGAAAGAAGTAGAAGAAGGAGATAAGAAAAGATTTGAATTGAGAAGAATTGAATTAGGTCGAGAAAACTTACCTGGATGGGTCGTTACCGGATCAGGTAGGGTCGTTATCGACCCTATTGCTTCATTGTTCCCCTCGGTAACAATCTCCTCTACCTCGGTAACGAGCTGTCCTGCCTTGGTATCGAGCTCTTCCACTTCGACACCGATGTTTCCAGCATGCTCCAGCCTTAGGAAAGGGTCGATAACGACCCATGTAGGGTCGGTCGGTCCCTTGATAATGCATTGCGCTCCCTCGTTCAGCATGAGGTGCTCGTCTGGCCTAGAGTCATTGATTGGCACGACATTGCTGGACTCCGTGATGTGTTCTACTGGCAATCTGGATAAGTGATCGGCTACTAATTTTTCTGCTCTTTTCTTGTCTCTGATCTCATGGTCAAATTCCTGTAACAAGAGCATCCAACGAAGTAGCCTAGGTTTGCCATCCTTCTTAGCCATTAAGTATCTAATGGCCTCATGGTCAGTATAAACAATCACTTTAGAACCAACTAGATAGGAATGGAATTTCTCAAAAGCAAATACCACAACAAGGAAATCCTTCTCCGTTGTGGTATACTTACTCTGCGCCTCATCAAGCGTCTTACTTGCATAATATATGGCATGGAGCTTCTTATCCTTCCGCTTCCCTGGCATTGCGCCAACATCGTAATCGTTGGCATCACACATGATCTCGAAGGGGAGTGTTCAGTTTGGGGACTGTATGATAGGAGCGGAGACAAGGGCTTCTCTTAACCTGCGAAAAGCTTCAAGACATTCTAGATACAGATCAAACCCTATGTCTTTCATTAGTAGGTTAGTCAATGGTTTAGCTATCTTAGAAAAATCCTGAATAAAATGTCTATAGAAGCCAACATGTCCTAAAAAACTCCTAACGTCTTTTACAGAAGAAGGGGGAGGTAGTTTTTCAATAAGCTCAATTTTGGCTTTGTCTACCTCTATCCCTCTCTTAGAGACGAGATGTTCTAGCACAATCCCTTCTTGGACCATAAAATGGCATTTTCCCAATTTAAAACAAGGTTGGTTTCTTCACATCTTTTAAGCACACGAGTAAGGTTAGCAAGACAAGCATCAAATGAAGAACCATACACAGAGAAATCATCCATAAAAACCTCTACTATATCCTATATCATGTCAGAGAAGATAGCCATCATGCATCTTTGAAAAGTTGCAGGGGCATTGCAAAGCCCAAATGGCATTCTTCTATATGCAAAAGTCCCATAGAGACATGTAAAGGTTGTTTTCTCCTGATCATCAGGATGAATGTGAATCTGTCAAAAACCGCTATAGCCATCTAAATAACAAAAATAATCATGTTGGGCTAAGCGTTCTAGAACTTGATCGATAAAAGGAAGTGGAAAATGATCTTTTCTTGTAGCACTGTTCAACTTCCTATAATCAATACACATGCTCCAACTAGTTGTGGTCCTAGTGGGGATTAGCTCTCCTTTTTCATTTTCAATGACTGTCATACCACTCTTTTTAGGGACCACATAGATCGGACTCACCCATTGGTTGTCCGATATAGGAAAAATAATCCCTGCATCAAGTAGTTTTAAGATTTCCTTTTTTACCACATCTTTCATGTTAGGATTCAGTCTACGTTGATGCTCTAATCTATGGTGGGTTTGTGATTATCCTCCATGTAGATTCTATACATGCACAATGAGGGGGATATGCCAGTTATGTCATCAAGGGAATAGCCAATGGCTTTTCAATGGGTCCTAAGCACAACAATTAATTTCTCCACTTCTTCATCATTTAATTGAGCATTAATGATAATAGGGAAAGTATATTTAGGACCAAGAAATTCATACCTGAGGGAATCTAGAAGTGGCTTGAGTGTTGGACTAGGCTCACCCGAGATAAGAATAGGCTCTTCATGCTCTATCTTCAAGACCTCCTCAAGGTAATCACACTCCAGAAGCTCTTCGTCAACTACCAAAAGGGTCGGTACCAAGCCAAAGGGGGTCGGTAACGAGTCATTTGTGCCTTCCAATAGAGTCGTTATCGACTCGGATGGGGTCGGTAACGACGTTGCAGATTCCAGTATCGAACCAGTACACTCCGTTTGCTCCACGGTTCTTGCCAGAAGCCTCGTTATCAACCTATGGGAGGTTAGTAACGATGATACAGGGTTGAATTTTGCCCATGTTCTACTCGGAAATGCCTCAAAAGCCAGCAACCTCTCGATCGGGTCCCCACATTCGATATAGTCAGTATGGGTGTAGAGCATCTTGACCTCAACTGTGTTGGTCTCCTTCATGGTGGGGTTAAAGCGGAATTCCACCACCTCATCCCCAATCTCAAAAGTTAGGAGTCCCCTCCTAACATCGATTATGGCACCTGCTGTGGCTAAGAATGGCCTACCAAGAATGATAGGCACCAACGGGTCCTCGGGCATTTCCATCACGATAAAATCATTCGACACAAAGAACTTTCCCACTTGCACTGGGAACTCATCAACTACTCCTGTAGGCTTGACACAGGATCCATCCGCCATGTACAACTTCATATTGACAGGTTCCAGCGGCAACTTCTTTCCGCTCCTAAGGTGTATGGCTGCAATTTGTCCTTTAGGGTTTTCCTCGGGACGGCCCGGAAGTTGCCCTTGAGGTCTTGGAATCTATGTAGCAATATTTCCTAGTTGGGAGTCAACACTCTTCTTCCATGTCTCTAGCTCTCCCCACTGTTTAATCTGGTTGTTTAGGTCAGCACAGACTCCATCAATCTTGTTGTTAACGCTTTTTATTCCTTCATGAAGTCCTTGTACCCAAGACGACTCTTGATAGCCTGGAGGCCTATAAGGGGCGGGCTTTCTGTCTTGTGGTGGAGGTGCATGGCCTTGACCTTGGTTGTAACTTCCCCAAGCGGGATAGTTGTTGTTCTTGTCATAGTTATTAGGCGGGTTTCTGTATTGACCTCTCATATAATGAGCATCAGCATAGGTCTCAGCGGCTCTAACCTGCTCAATGTCAGTGCAAGCAGAAGTACTATGGGCTTGAGAGCCACATTCTTGACAAGGTTGAGAGGTTTTAAGGAAACTTACCTGTTTCTTAAGCCGATTGATCTCATCTTGCATGAATTGGACTTTAACATCTGGATCAACATCAGTGTTTGGATTGTAAAGCCTCCTTTGAGGTTGGGGCGTCTGTTGTGTCCCATACATGGCATCATAATTGGTGAGTTTGTCAAGTAATGCCCATGCATCTTCGGGATCCATCTCAATGAAGCCGCAAGCAGTGTGCAGATTAATGCGGTTCTTCGTTTCAACATTAATCCCTTGGAAGAAGATCTCTTGGAGGACATATTGTGGTTTCCCATGGGTAGGGCATTTTCTAAGCATCTCCTTGATCACATGTCTCCACAAAGGTCTCATTAGGCAGCTGGTGGTAGGAGGTGGTGCGTTTCCTTAATTCCATAGTTTTGGAAGGTGGGAAGAACTTTGTCATGAATAAATCATGCAAAGCCCTCCATGACCTAACCGACCTAGGAGGTAGGCTCTCTAACCAGCTCAGGGCCTTTCCTGTAAGGGACCACTTGAAAGCTTTCAATTGAACATATTCTAAAGAGACACCATCAGCATCAATAGTATCACATAAATCAGTAAAATTTCTAATATGCTGCATTGGGCACTCTCAGTGGGTTTCCCTTCAAACTGAGCCCTTTTGATCAAGGATATAAATTGAGATTTGATCTCAAAGGCTTTCTCTATCTCAAGGAGAACAATTGTTGATTCTGGCACCCTCAGTTCTGGGTGCATGTACTGCTTGGCATCCTTGGAATAGCATTCAACTGCTCTTGTAAACAGGTAGTGGTTTCCCGTTCACGTTCAGCTTCAATAACTACATCGTCTCTATCAGCTTGCAATGCTTCCATCTACTTGTGGAGAGCAGCCATCTATTGAGCCATCTCTTCAGTTGTTGCCATTGCTTGGTTTTCTCTTCTCCTGCTATGGAAAGAACGTTCAGGTTCAGAATAGTAGGCGGTGTGTTCGAATTCAAGACGACGACTTCCTGCTTGCATAAGCTGAGAAAACAAACAAAAGCAAACTTATTAGAAACAAAAACGACGTAGGGCTAGTCCAAAACCCATAAAGCAACTAAACACAGCGCTATCGCTTCCCCGACAATGGCGCCAATTTATTGAGAGGGATTTACTGGACAACAAATAAATTGATAGTCAAGACCCCGTTGTGTATAGCAAAGTCAGGATCGTCCACGCGAGAGAACAAATAAAACAAAGCAAAACAAGGCAAACAAACACACCGAAGAGGGTAGATACCAACCTTGTCAGGGTCGATAACGAGGTGCAATTGAGGCTGAAAAACTAAGTAAACAATGAAACAAATAGAAAATCCGCAGGTCGGTACCGACCTAGGGAGGGTCGTTACCGAGGTAACTGGGGATTGAAACTCGACTCACAAATAAGAGAAAAATCTAAGATAAGGGTCCACCACAACATAATCATGCAATTTCAAACAATATGAATCATAGAAATCATGCCTTTGACATAAAGTTATCAACTTTCAATGAATAAACAAGCAAATCAATCAATTTTCATTAATCAATTCACTTTATCTGCTTACTTTGATCTAAAGTTCTCAACTTTCATCTCAAACTTTATCTCTATTAAAGTTTATCACTTTCTCTTTCAATCAAGTAATAAACATGAATTACTTCAACTTTCGTCAAAGCTTTTGCACAAACAAGTAGAAGAATAGATAAAAGACATTCAATCACATCATCATTCATGCACAACTATGTTGGGTTTCTAACCACAACCCTAGAATAAGAGACTACTCACTCATGGTGGAGAAAGAACAAACAAAGAGATTAAGAGAAAACATACTTGAATTAAACTAAAAAGCTCACTTGAATTCAAACACAAAACTTGTCTTAGAACACAAGAAATCTCCAACAATCTTCTTCCTTGTGCTCCAAGCAACAACCTTGTCTTCTAAACCCTAAAACTTGCGTCCAAACTTAAACTAGGGAGAGAGAGATCCCCTAAAACTTGTCTAAACAAGGGTATTTATACTAAAACATCTATCTAAAAAGTTTGCATAAAGATATATAACCTACTAAAGATAAAAGATCTCGGAATAATATCATTAAAAGCTCTAAGTCAGTCACGTCCTACCGACACGGGGACCTCGGTATCGACCCCGTCAAGGTCGGTAGGACACTGGATTTTACTCTTGAGAGCCTCGGTACCGACCCCTAGAGCGTCGATATCGAGCTCGGTCTTGACCTTATTCTTGTTATTCTTCACGACTACACTTGGACTTTGTTGGGGTTTCTTCCATAGCCTTCTTCTCTTCTTCCTCATAGCTTGCTCTTCTCTTTTAATGTCCTCAAATGCATCCAAACCCACCTCAAAACATACAAAAAAACGCAAAACTAGAGTAGTTTCCATACTTTTCACAAAATATGCAAACTATACTAAAAAGACATAAAACACACACAGAAACACAACTAAACAAGACTAAATACCCTAGGAAAACACACTAAAACAAAGCTAAAAACACGGACATCAACTACTTGCCTAGTTGGCGCACTGAATGACCACAAGATAAATTCGCATGTTACGAAGCCTCTAAGAAATGATGACGGATTGATGGCGTCGCATGCTAATCCCATTGACTTGTCATACACATCAACCAAATCTTCCACCAATGGCAGCACAACACGTCGCACACCTCACATTCTACCAATCAATGGTCGACACCTCGAAGATCAACAAATCTTTCCCATATCGAAAAATCCCAAAACTTCAACTAAACCGCCATTTCCACCAATGGCAGCATAACACGTCGCACACCTCACACTCTACCAATAAATGTTCAACACCTCAAAGATCAACAAGTCTTTTCCATATCGAGAAAATCCAAATTTTCACCTTTCCCAGTGTCTATAAATAGATGAAGAAGGCAAAGGTTGCAAGGGTCGAAAAATATCTCCAACTTTAAGACTATTTCTTGTTAATAGAAACTCGACGTGTTGGAACTTTCTAAAGAACCTCACTATTTACAAGAGATCGAGAATCCTAAAAGGTTTTAAGTCGTTGTTTGTAAGAGAGAAAACCAAATTTGTAAAAGCTAAGTTCTAGAATAGAAGAAAGAGTACGCCTAATCTAAATGCAAATAATAATAAAAATGTAGAATCTCTTTTAAGCGCGCGTGAGTCATTCTCACGTGCAGAATAAGGAGTGAAACTTATGCATGTATGTTTTTCTATTAATTTAAATTCTCGAATCTAGCGCTCGTTTATTTTGGGTTTCAACAAAACCAAAGTCGATGTTAAGCATCTTTCATTTTGAATATATCAGAGTCAAAACGTGGGATAGTTTCCTGCAAAATTCTTCTTTGTGAGATACTTGCTTAGAGTGGCACTTACCAACAAGCATGTATGAACCATTCCACAAGAGATTTTCCCGGATAACACAAAGTCTCGATAGCTAGCTATATGTCCTTCGATCAAAACTCAACGCCAATGAAGGCATGTAGGTGCACTATTACGCGTTGGAGATTGTAACTTTCCATGAATTTTCCATTTCTCATTCAAGGACATAACTTTGCTTATTTTTTTCTTTGAAGATCGAAAAATCAAATGACATCTCTATTCCAAAATTTGCCTCTTCTTCTCCTTTGAATCAAATTATTACTTGCCTTAAAGGTTTGCATATCAGATTACAACCTAAGAGGAATTGCGGTTATTATATAAAATGCCAAATAACTTTTAAGATAAGTCTTCTCGGAGTGCGAAAGTGGAACGGCTTGAGCGGATTAGCCAATCGCTTTCGTTCACGATCATATTTCTCTATAGCATAAAAGGAACTCAGATTCCAAATGAAAATAAATTCTTGTGGCGTTGCATATTCGAACCCATTCAAGCTCGATTTGCATCATTATGCTCAATAAAAGGAATGAGGATAGGATTCATCAATCATCATGATGAGAGCGTCTACACATGGTGCTAACTTTTTCATTCGAGATTACAATTTGGACCAAAATGAGGTGTATTGGCAAGAATGTTAGACCATAAAAAATCTATCATATCCCATTTAAGATGGACAATTTGACAGTCGGATAACTCGATATGAAATTGATAAATTCATGTGGGCCGATAATTAGTTAGGATCGCGTGAATAACTAGCCTAGTATACAAGCTCAATGAGGTTCTAAGCCAAAACCATATGACAATGAATGGAGATAGGTGGGGTAACTCATGAGTCCCAAATTTTCTATGTGGGAAAGAACTCTCAACACGCCTCCTCATTTGAACCCACACTGAAACCTGCTCTGATAAGCTAGGGTCGTGTGAGTAATGGGTCTAGCATATAAATCCAAATATCCAATAAGGTTCCAATCCAAAATCATATGGCAATGGACAGAGTAACTCATAGGCTTATATAGTATTTAGTCCCAAAGTTTCCATGTGGGAAAGAACTCTCAACGTAAACTAAAAAAAATTACAACATCATATCAAAAGATATGAAAAAACATCATGAAAAGCTTTGAAAACCTATGCTATGTAATTTTCTTAGGTTACTTTACATGCTCCATTGTCAATGACATAAAAATCAAGTGTTTTTGTTTTAAAATCTAAAACGAATTTGATATTTTTTTGATAGGGTAACGATTACGGACAACAATTACTACTTGGGTTCGCCTAAAACATCCACTAGGAATGAGAAATGGTTTCTAAGCAATTCTAAAAAGAAAAGGGCAAATCGCTGCTCGCGAGATTCGAAATGGTGACCTTGGAGTACTACCCCAAAGCCTTAACCACCGAACTAAATGCCCGAAGGCTAAAACGAATTTGATATAGACATACATTTGCAAGTCCTAAAACTAATTGATCTGAGCTCAAAAAACTAAAATTTGTTCACCTAAATTGCCTAATAGTGACTAGGAAAAAGATTTCCGAATCTCATTCTTTTAAAAAAAAAAAAATATCATTCGCATGGTGAAGAGCGATACCAGTTGATGCGACCTCGTTACGGGACGTGACGGATCTTTGCGTTGTTTGAGTAGTGAGTCTCGAGAGTAGGCGGCGGAAGACTTTGACAGACTCGAATCAACGTGAGTTGGATCGAGTTTGGCACAAACAAGTACGAACAATCACGAACACAAGCTTTGAATGATAATAATTGGGGTGGCCCAATGGCACTAGGATAAAACAAGGAGACAACCTCAACTTTATTAAACCCTAATGTGTGCTCGTAATAAATGAGCTCGAGAGCTCCTTATAAAGAGGAGGCTCTCGATACCCTAACAAGCAACAAGGGTTAATGGACTAGGGTTTTCATGCAAGCAAGGCCCAATGTCCAAAATCCCATAAAACACAAATAGTAATACTAAAAAATAGCAACAACTAAATTCGGAAAGACATAAATGGAAATATGCTAAAATAGGGAAATACAAAAAATATGACTAAGTCCTACTCCAAGGGGGGTCGCCAAGGCCTAGGGAGTCGCGGGCTGGCCGAGATCGGGTCCGAGGCTAGGCAAGGTCGCATCATTCTCCCCCGCTTAGATTCGAAACGTTCTCGCTTCGAGTTGGTGAAGGAAAAGGCAACCAAAACAGCAATGAAGTGGAGGTTGTCATCGACCTCCGTCTTCTCAAAAGTCAATATATATGGTGTCGATGTAGGCTCAAACAGGCTCTCAGACTCGACACTAGAAAACGAAGGTAAGGGCATGGGAAGTGGCCAATCCAACATTGAAGACAAGTCCAAGGAAGGTGTCGGTGCTGGTAGCGATTGTGGCGCGTCGTCGATCGTAAGGGAGGGACTCGAAACGGAAGGCGATGTGGCCTCGATGCACTCTGACGTTGGAATCGGTTGTGGTGCCAAAGAGGACTCGGGTAGGGACTCGAAGATCGGCACTGTCACGGGTGTGACAATGGGCGGGGCTGTCTCCTCGGTAGCTTGAACCTCGAGCATATGCGACGCGGTGATGGGCGAGACAAAAGGCATGGTGGGCTCATCGGTGGCCTCGACCACGTCCATGTGTGGCACGACCATGGGAATGCTAACAGGCTCGGATGGCGCCTCAAATTCCTTGATCACGACCATAGGAGGCACGACTGGCAATGGTGTCGATGTAGCATGACCCATGTCCAATGGTGCTCGCTTTACGTATTTCGTCGTGCCGAACTTGTACATCTCTCGTTGTTTGACCATGCGCCTTATAAGATACTCTTGAAAGGCTACGACGTCCACATTAGGAGCAAATTTTTGAGTTATGTGGTACACAAGTTGGCACCATGTCTCAATTGGGGGCCGCTTCCTATACCATCGATCATCCTCCAAACGCTCAAACCAATCTCGAGCGTAGCTACTGAAGCAACCAATGGCAATGTCACATCGCTCAAATTTGTCGTAGTCTCGTTGGCCAAAGTAGTTGGCCATGTGCTTTGCCCAATCCAAAAACGCCTCGGGGTCATCATACCCGGCAAAGCGTCTTCGGTGAAGTCCGGTATGAGACATGAAAAGATGAGAGTAAAAGCAAACCAATGATATAGAGACTCACAGTCAATATAAGCACCCAAACAATTGAACACGCAAGGTCAGGCTGATTTGGCTAGCCGAGAGGGCGGCGTAAGGCTAAACACGATATGTGGCGTTAGAATTAAAACAACCCGCAAGAACAAACGTATTCAACCAAGATATGTATGCAATGATCAAATCACGAAATGGATAGGGTATTTTTTTTTGTTCGACTGATTTTGTCTTTAATTACAGCCGTTTTTTTTAATTGCAGAAGCTGGTTTTTTTTAATATAGGCAATCTAAATAACCCTAACTAAAAAGATATGGCATATGACAATTGGGAAAAATTTGTGTACCGATCAAATACAATCAAGGGAAAGATAATTAAAGAAAAAAAAATCAAGAAAAGAAGGGATTAGGAAAGATATGGTTCGGCACATGCAGGAAGCAAAACAAAATCACTCTAGAATTAAATCATGCGTCATATATTGAATAAAAGCAGATCAAGGCTATCTATGCATGTATGGAATGAAGGTAAGAAATAAAAGTTTGAATTGGAAAATTTCCAACTATGAACGCACGCATGGAATTAATGGAGATCTGATCGAATCAATCACACACAATCAAGGAAGAAAATCACGAGTAACAAGTAAGAATACAAATTCAATCACACCACAATTCGTAAAGGTTATTTTTTTTTGACAAAGACAAGGTCGGATCGAGACATGCTCGATCATAGGATTCCAGGCGGAAAGGTGCATTGAAATGTAATGGAGGACGAAGGAGAGTGGAGCACGGGATGAATACTTTGTGTTCTAGAGAGTCAATGACTTATTTTCTCTGTTATTTCTTTTGCTCCATGATGCAATCGTTCATAGGATTTTTCTAATGTGGGCTCATCATGATTCATGGGCATAAAATAAGAATTCTAATCTTGGTAAATCTGAATATTTTTGTTAATTTTAATTTTTTTTAAAAGGGTTCATTAAATTCAATTTAGGGAATAATTTTAAAATAATTTGCTAAATTATGACTTTTATTGTGTGCCCGTGGGCACTCATTAGCCGAACCGTCATTCATATTCAGATTTCTCCATAAATAAATGAGATCCATGATTTCTCCATAAAATTATTCCCATATTATTAAAAAACCCATATTATTGTATAGAATTTGTAAAATTTAGATCTTTTGTAATTAAAAAATAAAATCAGTGATAATTTGAACTTAAATAGCATTGCTAATTTGCTATTGCTAATAAATAAATTATCTTTATTTATCAATTCTTTTTTCTTGGTCGAATGTTAAGTTGTTAACTATCAAGTCTACAAATAATGTACTTATTCATAGTTCCTAACAATACAACCGTAATAACCCGTTTGTCATTTTTTTAGTTATGGCCCACCCATAACCCAGTTGTCATTTTAGCTCTGGCTTTCTTTTCCATTATATTAAACTATTTAAACAAAAAAAAACCTACAATTTATGGCACCGAATGCCTTTTTTTTTTCCCTAAACGTTGCGAATGTGGAGATCACTACATGTCAATTGTCAAATATTTCCAGTCACTGCAAAATATGGTTGAATTTGCAACACGTTTTTCTACCAATGCCGTTGATCAACACTACAACACTACTACACTAGGATGATGTTTCTAGTTTTGTCATGACAAGCCATGTCATTTCCTAACCTAAGAATCTAAGATAGTTAGTTTCTCTTCTTACTGCAAAAAATAATCCAAAAGTCTCCGAAAATCTTAGTTAGAGAAGAATACTTACATTTGCAAGTTTAGGAGCTGTTGATATTTCTAACTTGTAAACTAATCCCAACAAACAAGGGTTTCGTCTTTCCCTTCTTCTTACATGCAAATTTAGGAGTATCATGATTCATCATCACCCTCCCAACTGAAATTCCAAACATGAAATGAAATGATATATATCATGTAAATGTAATCCTCCATAATTTGATTTCAAATTGATGTATTTGTCATATATAGTGTTTGGTGAGTCCATTTCATTCTTACTTTCCATGTTCCATGATCTTCTCTTGCAAGGCTCGGCCTACATGTGTCGCCCTTTGTTGAGCCTTGAATTGACATTTAGGATGTTGGTAGAACATGTGTGATTTTGATGTTGATTCTTGCCTTGCCAGCAATTGTCCTTACTAGCGACTCATACAAGCTTCAAGGTCGAAGGAACTGCATTATGGGCAGGAAACACAGCACAAAAGATCCAATCTAAGATGGGTATTTTTCCAGCTTAATTTCACTATCATTTTTTCCCCATAATCTGGGTACTACTGTGTACATCTACTTGGATATGTATGTATGACCAAGGAAACTAAAATAAATTGACGCCTGAAGCGTCAATCATAGAAATATCGAAAATCCTTTTTAACCAAACAGAGCAAGATATCTATCTATCTATAATACTGTAAACTAAAATAACTTGACAATTAATGCGTATTCAAATAATAAGGTTTTTATAAATATCATTCAAACATACATCTAAACTAAAATATATATAAAATAAAACATATTTACTATAGGTGGTGTTAATGTCCATGATTAATGCTTTTTTTTAAATGTTGAATCCATAAAATCAACCTTTCACCTTCAAAATCTATTACACTTTGACAAGACAAAATCTATATTTATAAACCAATGATATTGTTATAAAATTTCATATTCATTGTTTGAAATCCAAAAGGTCAAAAGTCTTTTAGTATTCTATATGAATGCTAAGCTTTACTATCAACGTTGGAAATATTCAATCTCATTAACTCATATGTAAGATTCGGCTTATCAACTCCATCTATTTGTAACGTACTTTAACTTAATTACTATAAATTGTAGACATAGCTCATATCAACACATATGTGAAATCCAGTTTCATCTTGAGTTATTTTGTAGATTAACGTACTATGAATGTTAAATATAATATGCCTAAAAGAGATTTTCATTATTCAAAACCATATTAGCTATATGTAATAAATCAAGATCAAGAAATATAAAACTCAAACAAAATTATCACTCAGGGCACTTATTAGCAATCGTGTATAAAGAATTCTATCCAATAGCAACTTAAAAGGCATCATACGACTATGCTCAAACTCTACCATCATACACTACGTAAAATCATATAACTATGTAAAATATTAGAAAAATTTAGTCATTTATGACCAATCCATCATTACGTGAAAGTATTAGGAAACACAATATCTTGTATAAAGGATAAGATTTTATTATGAGTAGATTATGATTTATTTCTATCCATAATCTAAGGCTAGAATATTTGAGGCTTAGAGCCCAAACAATTCATAAGCCTTGTGTATAAAAGCATGTTTTACAATCAATGAAAGTTAACAAAAGATTTCTTTCATAAACTTCAAAGCTTTACATGGTATCAGCCTAACCCGATCCACAAACCCTAACCCTAATTTCTCCGCTGCAAACCACATACGATCGACACCTTCATCATGTCTGACTCTGAACATGAAGGCAAGATCGATCAAACCAAAAAGAAGGCTTCTGGGAATCTCCTCGCACTTGCATCTGTAACACCCCTATTTTACAACATTGGGTATTACCGCTAGTGACCTCGGACTTTCCCGTCCAAAGTCACCCAAGGCTTTTAGAATGATATTGAACTCATACAAATGCGGAAAATTAACATAAACGTTACATAAATAAACGGATGCTCACGGATGAGACTTGATTCTTTAGTTGAAGATGAAAATGACTAAAAGCGGAATTTTATTTATTGATAAGAACTTTCGTTCATTACATTGAGGGTCGTTTTACAAAAGATGTAGCAGCGGAAAGTAAAGCCATTTAAAAAGGTATAGAATTCCTAATCTAAAATTACAAGTATGTTTTCCCAAGACAACTTATGTGATGATGATTTGCTTGGTTTTTAAAAAGGGAAGAGCTAGTGCACTATCTTTGGAATGCTTTGCTCTTATGAGAACTCCTTTCTTCCTTCCTTCGATGTCGTCTTGCCTTGACCTTCAATCCTCGCCTAACGTTTCCTGAACCTTCTTGACTTTGTCTTCAAAACATCGGTGTACATTCCTACAGTCTGGCATTTGTCGCGAAGGGCGAGAAATACCGGAAAAAATGCAGAAGTGGGGAATTAGTCTAAGGAGACTAAGCAAGCGGGAACGGAACTTCCCAAGGGTAATTCGGTAATTTGAGTAATATCGAGGAAGATATTATCGGGTTGTGTTTTAGGATGAGGTTTATTTATGTGAGGTTTAGCGGTACGAAGGAGAGCGTATCTCAAGCGGAGATAGCTCGATAATCGAGAGAAGAGCTACTAGATTGTAGACTTCTTTTAGAATTGAAAGTATGTTGGGAACGTTATTAATTCATATAAGTTGAAAACCTCTCGCGCCCTGAGCGGACCGAGAGCCGGATCGATCATTTGAGACCGATCTGGTTTTGGTATCTTAAATGTGCATTGGGCACTTATCTTATATAGTGGTGAAAAAGTATTCGATTTCATTAATGATTTTTAATAGAAAGAGGTGGGACTCGGATGGCCCGATCCACCAAGGGAAAAACTCAGTTTCCCGGCACTTAGCTAGAGTGCGCTCATCCCTCCTTGCAATCGGAGCGGATGGGATCATGATCCCGAAAGTCGTACTTCAAACACGTAGGCACTTACGACTTAGTAAGATTATATAGAGGCGTCGGCTATTCCGCACCCCTCACTAGTTCGTTCGACATTGATCTCTGAACGAGACCATAAACAACCAAGGCCACAACCATACTAGCATAAATAGTCCTATCAAATAATAATAGCGAACTATACTAACAATGGTCGTTATATCTAACAATCGATATTTCCTAGGTTCATTCGTTACTTAGCACACAAGTTGTTCCCAACATTGAGAATTTCACGGAAATAGATATAAAAGGTCACAAGGGGAAATTGCACTTGCCTTTGTTCTGACGATAACAGATTTAGCAGAAGAGCGGAAACGCTGTTTGGCGACTTGGAACGGGAATTCGACCTATTGACAGAATATTCCGATAACTTTAATAAGAATTTCCATTTCTTCTAAAGTTACGAAAAATCTCTTTTATTCTTCTCAAGAGATTACTTTACTAAATTATATAATAATTTAGTTGTATGAGAATAAAATAATAATATTCCTTATTATTATTCTTTAAAAATCCTTATTATAATAATATTTATTTTATTCTTGGAAACCAACTAATATCTTTAATTAGTTTAATAGAATATTCTTATATAACTTAACTTGCTATTTTCTCTAAAATAAATAGGCAAGGAAATCTTTATGAGATTATATGGTATGGTTTTCAAACCTTTAAAAGATATATATTTTATTTATAATCTTATTAGGGTGGTAAAAGTCTATTTTGCCCTTATGAAGATATCTCAACTTAGTGTTATTATAATGTTACCTTTTTATCAATAATATCCATAGCATTACTTATAATATTATTTCCTACCCCAAAAATATTTTCTTATGACAAGGTCTCATTCAATCCTTATTTAAATATATACAAGTAATATTAAGTAAAGATAGTAATATTAACAGGCATCTTCTTAGTATTTTCCATAATTAGAACCTTCTAGATTAAATCGTATAGCAAGCTCTTTATAAATAGTATGATATTAAAATAATCTCATTTACCTTATTTACATATATCCTCCCATATTATTAGTTTATGAAAATAAATTGATCATGTCTTAAAAATCTTATTTTATAATCAAAATCATATTATTATGATAACTTATATCAAGACATATTATCTTTTCCAATTTAAATATATAAACCATATAAAATAGGGATAAAACATTACTAGGCCTTCTTTCTTAATATTTCCATGATTAGAACTTTCTATATACTTTATAAAGTAAACTTTCTATTATTTTAGCATAATATTATAATAGTCGTATTTCATTTACTTACATATATTTTCCCATATCTTTAGTTATATAAAGATGATATGGTCATGATCTAAATTCTTATTGTATATCCAATCAACATATTTATATGATATCTTGAACAAGATATATTATCTTTTCTATTTTTAAATATCTTTTCAAGCAAGACAACTATTTCAACTTAACAATATTATTATCATATTATATAATAAACTTGTTATCAAAATTAGCATAGTTATTTAAATAAAGGTTATTTCTTTTATAGCTTAGCAATATAATAACATATTATATATACTGATTTATTGTCACATCTTTCATATTTATAATAAGAGGTTAAGCATTGTAGAGAACTCTACACCTAGAGATATGCTAAACTTAATATTTTATTAAATAACAACTTTATTCAACATATCTATCATTATTATTTTTAAGTTCATATATCTTGATATTCTTTATAAAATAATGTTTAACATGAAAAGCTACAACCTTTATACTAATAATTTTATAAAAAAAAATAATATTTAATATATAATAGAACTACAATTTTTATGCTAATAACTTTATACAAATACTTTTATAGGAGTTCTTAAAATCATTTAAAATAATCATGTCTTGCAACTTATTATAATATGATAAGAAATTATCATTACTTTAACTATTTGATCTAATTAATATTTTCAACTAGCAAGATCTCTTCAATAAATTTTATTAAACTATAACTTTGCAAAACTAACCCTTATTTAATTTGTTTTACTCTACTTAACATAAAAACTCAACAATTATAAATTGATTAAATAATTTAAAGGGTTAAAGATATACCCTAGTAGTACTCTATTTTACAGAATACTGAGGAGAAGGGCAGGGGAGGACCGGCGGTGTAGGGGGCGGCGACACCAGGAGCTCCGGCGGGGCAGTGGCGGTGCGCGGGGGTCGTCGGGCGGCGCTCCGGTGGCAGGCGGGGGCAGGGGCGACGCCGACGGTGCACACAAGGGAGAGAAGAAGGCTTTTTGGAGGGCTTTTGAATGGAAGAACTTAAATTGAAAGGGGCTGAATTTTGGGAAACTTAAGAGCAATTTGCAAGAAGGAGAAGAGAAGGATGAATGTGTAGGTGTTAGGAGAAGATGGAGGCCCTTTTTATAGGCCAAGGGGAGGAGGCTTGTGATCCATGGCTATGGTGGAGGACCAATGGAGGAGAAGGGGACGCTCATCTATTGGGAAAGAATGTGTTTGTTGAAGATGATGCAAGGCACATGAGGTCATGGAGATGGTCTTACAAGCAAGAGAATGGAAGAAGGAGACTCCATGGGCATGCAATGGTCCCATGTCAAATCAATCAAGCTTCTTTGATTTGTTTGAAGAAGAAGAAGAGAAATATTGTTATAAAATTAAAGGAGTGGGGTAAGTGATAAGAAAGTCACATTGGTCTAGCAAAAGAGGGGAGGGGCGTGTGAGACGGGATTGCAAGAGGTCTCGGGTTCAAGTCCCGGCTCTTGCATTCTTTTTATTGAATTTTCATTGTATCTTTACTAGCTTTTTGTACCTCTTTTTATTTACTAAAACTGAAATTATGAAGCATTATTTTTATTTAAATCCTTTTATTTATTCATAACCCTTATAATGCCTTCTTGCAATTTATTTAATTTTAATTTACGTACGAAACTCTTTTTAAAGAGCAAAAGGGTTATATATAAAAATATATTTAAGAATATTCCTTTATAAGAGAGAGAATTATAAACTTATATTATATCGGATTTAAAGTCTGGGAATATTGCGAATACTACATTTATAACACTTTTATATTTTTTGAGACAATTATACAAACAACTAAGCTCTCTTTTCAAGAGAAAATATTTAGATACGTATCCGACTTGCATAATATACTTAATTAAATTCTTAATTGTCATTGAAGTAAACTTTTGTATCCTTTCATAATATGGTATGAAATTATAAAGTTTATTAAGTTCTCTATTTTAGAAAAAAAAATTATTGGGATAATTACCCATTTTATTTTTTTTAGAATTTAACGGATATTACAATATTATCCCCTTAAAAATTAGTTTCGACCCCGAAACTAGGAAAGACTTAGGGTAGTACAAGGTTGACACGGAAAGCTACTACCACTCACAACTGTGAGGAAAAACAAAGGGTCTAGTACCCCCTTAAAGAACATTTCGTTCTTTAGTTAAGATGAATGTACAAGTCGAAGAATTTATTGTACCTTTTTCTTAAGGAATTGTTACCTTAGTATTCCTTGGAAAGATTCCCACATTTAAACTTATGTGGTTTAATGAATACAATGAAAATGATTTTTATTCCTTGTAAAAATCCTAATTTAGAGTTGCCAACGAAGTAGGTTGACGATAAAGCAGTTTATCCATTAGCTTGGTGTCATACCTACGGTAGTGCTGGGTTGACTTTCCCAATATAAAAGTTGGACTGCTTATAGAATAAGCATCCTAACTGAAATGAGCGCTTAGAAGTTTCTAGGAAGCGAGTAAGAAAATGACTAATCCATTCTATTCTTCTAGAATAGATTCATTGCGGAAGAATTCTTTTAAGATGAATATTTGATAATTGTCGAGGTGGAATCAAGGTTTGAATATGTAAGGGCCATGCCTTAGAAGAAGAATCTCGAATTACGTTTTCTAAAGAAGTTACTATTGGGATAGGCAATAGTTATCTTGCAGGACGGAGTAACTATCTTTACAATGTCGTGTTCGAATATATTATACTACCGAGATGTGGTTCGAGCGTCCCTTTATATTATATTTTACAGTATTTATAAAAATGCAGTTTTTCATAAGCAGGTTTAAACTCGAGGGATTGCGTGGTTAGTTCCACCAATGTGATCAGTATCGGGGAACTATATCCAATACAATCGCCTAGAGTGTATATCTTCATAGGAATAAGACCTGGAGTCCTACCTCTACCATGTGGCCAAGATGGGAGGTAAAAGTCCATTCTTATTCGCCACCATGAATCTATATTGAACTTTTGATTTATAAGCTTATAATTACATTTAAGGTATATCATTTTGTGGCGGACTTAGTAATATAATGAATATGTCATAAAGTTAATTAAGGGTTTAGCTCGAACTTTCTCTTACTTTAAGCTAACGATTGGAACAAGGTCGATGGTTCAACACTTAAGGATATAATATGATAATCCATAATCATAATATAGATTTCAAAAGAGGACACCCTTACGAGGAAGAGTGTCACCGCCAGGGTTCGACATTTCGGCTATTGTTGTGATACAAAAGTGCCTCAAGGGCAAAACTAATGATTACGAAGATTAAACTTGGATAGGAAGCAGGATCCAATTATTCCTCTTGGATATCCGACGCAAAAGGTTTGTCACTGTGGTGCATCTATAGAGCTATTGATCTTGACTCTGGGACGTAGTCGACCTTTTTCCTTTATCCGGAGCTGTAGATTGCACAGAAGTAGTTCCCATCATTCTGTTGGAAAACTAAGGGTACTGGGAGACTGTGTTGGAGCGAGTTGGTCCTGACTTATTTGCTGGTCGCCTACAGAATTGGCGGAGATGTCCGCCTCTCCCACAGTTGAAGCACTTCTTAGGATTCTTGGTACAGTTTCGGTTGATGTGTCCCGGTTCTCCGCAGTTGTGACAGACTATAGAGCTCTTCTTGGTTTCCGAGCCTTGGAATGATTTAGACTTAGTTGGCTCGGACCCAGACTTGCTCTTCTTTGACCAGCCTGAACTTTGTGGAGAGCCTAGCCTCTTAAATTTGCCATTCTCCTTTTTATGAGATTGTCCCCAATCTTCCACCCTTGGTGCGGGTTCCTCGAGCAAGGATTTTGCCATGTGGGCCGCATCCACGTATTCTCCCAACGTCGTGCACTTGCGATAACTCATCAGAGCTTTTATTTCTGGGCTCAGTAATTCATGGAACCGTTGAATTCTCACTGCCTTGGTGGGGACATTCTTTGTGGCACCTCCCATTTGGGGTTTAAGCTTTGTTATCTTGGGTATGCTTGTCCCACCAATCTTTTGGTAAGGAACCTTATAAAGCTTCTCTTTTCCCCAAGTTGCCCAGAAGTGATCCAACATCTTCGCTTTGAACATTGCCCAATCCAAACTTGGTTGTTCCGACAAGTTTGAACTTTCCCACCATTCTCGTGCTTCTCCCCTTAGCTGAAGGGAGGCAAGGTGCACCTTTTCCACTTTTTTGCACTCAAGCGTGCTTAGGAGGCGTTCCATTTGTAAGAACCATCTTACTATCTCGTTGGTTTCTCCCGTACCGTCATAAATGTCTGGCTTCAATGAGGAAAAAGTTCTCAGGTTCTTGTCACACTCTGAGCAAATTATTGATGAAGAAGTCTGAATGTTATTATCCTTTGCATTGCTAGTTTGATCTCCGCCCGCTAACTTCTGCACGTTGGGCAATGTAGTTGGAAACATCTCGTGACTGAATTGCTCCATGTGGACTCTTGCAGCTTCGATCCTTAAAGGACCACTTTCCACCGTCCTTGGTGGGCATGGAACTTGTTGATGTGGGTCCTCTTGATTTTGACTAGAGTGCTTAGACCCTCGATCATTTTCATGAGGCGGATTGCAAACAAAGGTGCTCCTATAATTGTTCTCTTTAGGATTCGCCATCTTCCGACGCTGAAATTTTGATGTTCTTCTAATGTCTATAAGGAAGGGATGGTTAACAAGGTGCAAGAGGACCATCCGAACTAATAATGGAAAACAAAGGTTGGAAATAAATAACGTCGAGTATGGAGGAGTTACTACTTTCATTGTGACAAAACGGAAAACGTGCCCACTAGTTGTCTAAATAATGAAGTGACTTTATGGCCCACTAGGCCTACAGGGCAACTTAGCGAATTTATGGTCTACGTCCAAAATATCTTGGTCCTAGCAACTTCTTTTCTAACTTCGTCTATCATCGTGTTGACTTATCGAAAAGGAGGCGAAGAAAAGTCCATGACGTGGCTTTCACATAGCTTTAACATCGTTGGTTTATTCGGTTGACAAACATCAATTATCACGCCAAGCTTCCATATGTTGGTTGAGCAAATCCTAACTACTTGTCGGTACATCGGATTAATATATCTTTCATTGGTCGGAATTCTCTACCACTGCTTGTCCCTCATGTACCTCTCGATAATCTGTTTCGAGATCGGGCTAAGTGGAGGCATGTTAGATCTTTAGTCGATTAAGCCTTCCTTGGTGTCCTCTTTGGAAATTTCTATCTTCCAGTGAGTCACTGGCTCAGTAAGTTTGAATCTATGGAGACGTAAGTGTTCCCCTTAGTTGGCGCGACTTCTTCTTATTCCCGATGTGCATGAACTTAGTTTTTTATTATAACCATTTTCTATAGATGGCTAACAATTGACAATTCATATAGAGTATCCGTAATTCTATATTTGAAAAAGGATATAGTTGTTTTTGTTGACTCCCAAGTATAGGCAAGAAATGATGCGCAAGTTTAAAGAAGTGAGGAAAATTTTATTAGAACTTTTATGGAAATTGACTGCAAAGGCTTTATATAAAAAGCCATTACACTAGGGATGGAAAAGAAACGATGACGATTCGACCTTTCAAAGACAAAACGAAAGTCGAGAGGAGCGGACTAGCTCACCCTCTACAATGAGAAATACAATTAAGACAAAGCCTAGGGACGGTCGGGGTAACTATACTTATCGAGGAAATGGTCGTCAAAGAGATTCTCATCAAGAATCCCGCTCTCATTGTCCAGTACTAAGTTGGCCTGCTCAATCTACCTGCAACGATACGCGCTCCTTGCGCGAAGTTCGCTTAGTCGGACTTCGACTTGGAACAATTCGTCTTGTTCGGCCATTTGTCTGTTTAGCCAACCTTCTTTGCGCCTCTCTAAGAGGTCATAGTTCATGTAACGGGTTCGTCTTGGACAGACGCCTTCAGGGGGAAGAATATCCACATTCTGGTAGGACCTTATTTCTTCCGACCCTACCCCCTTACGTTGGAGGAGATCGTCGTAATCTGGCTGACGAATCCTCGTTAGGTTTGGGTCACTGATTGGAGATGGGTTTCTTGCTTGACCATTTGCTTGGTGATGGGATGACTCTCACTGAGTCCAGTTAGCCCATCCATCCACTTGATAGGTCATTGGAACTTGACTTGTGATTTGGTGACGTGGAGTCTCCTTCATGTGTCCCCATGGATGATATCCCGAGAATTCTTGCTCAGTGATTCCGGACTTGATTGGTCGTGCAGTGAATTATTAACTTTCCCTCGAGGTATGCTTCTTCAAGGTTCTCTTCCTCGAGATTCACCTCGGGTGCATTTTCATGCATCTCCTCTTGTAGTGCTAGCTCGGGGTTGTCCTCGGGGTATCCATTTGGAAAAAACGGCCATTGAGCGAAAGCCTCATCAAGCTCTTGAGCGGCCTTTTTGGCTTCATCCCTGATTCGGGTTAGACTTCTAGTGAGTGCCATTTTCCGTAGAGGAGAAGAAGGAATTTATATAGAATATCCTTTGATTCTATAAGGGAAAGACATGTTGAAGGAAGTTAAGGCTTTATTTATAAAGATCACATATAAAACGTTTATTTTAAGACTTTTCATTTTCTTGGCCCTATTAAGGAGTCTAGGGTTTTCTCTTTTGAACATATTATTTAAGAAGGAATTTCCTATTTTACTAACAAGATTTTTAATGTAAAAGTTTAAGTTTACAAGAAAGTTTTAACGAAAAATACTTAGAGTTTAAAAGTTGAAACACATGTACTACTTAAGACTTTAAAAAGGAAGTTTATAAGAATAGTAGTTCTAGAACTAAGTACTTGGTATTTAAAGTTTTCACTTTTGAGAAATTTTCCTAGCTAAGAAGTTTAAATTGGAAAGTTAATATTCCTAAGTTTTCTTCAAAGGATATAGAAGGGAATTTTCTATAAATGGAAGTTTTAGATAGCGGAAGTAAAAGTTAGGGTTTAAAAGTTCCCGGTTTTCGAAAATTTTCGGTTTTAAAAGTTTTCGGTTTTGAAAACAAAACGTTTCGCTCTGATACCATAATTGTAACACCCCTATTTTACAACATTGGGTATTACCGCCAGTGACCTTGGACTTTCCCGTCCAAAGTCACCTAAGGCTTTTAGAATGATATTGAACTCATACAAATGCGGAAAATTAACATAAACGTTACATAAATAAACGGATGCTCACGGATGAGACTTGATTCTTTAGTTGAAGATGAAAATGACTAAAAGCGGAATTTTATTTATTGATAAGAACTTTCGTTCATTACATTGAGGGTCGTTTTACAAAAGATGTAGCAGCGGAAAGTAAAGCCATTTAAAAAGGGTATAGAATTCCTAATCTAAAATTACAAGTATGTTTTCCCAAGACAACTTATGTGATGATGATTTGCTTGGTATTTAAAAAGGGAAGAGCTAGTGCACTATCTTTGGAATGTCTTGCTCTTATGAGAACTCCTTTCTTCCTTCCTTCGATGTCGTCTTGCCTTGACCTTCAATCCTCGCCTAACGTTTCCTGAACCTTCTTGACTTTGTCTTCTAAACTTCGGTGTACATTCCTACAATCTGGCATTTGTCGCGAAGGGCGAGATATACCAGGCAAAAATGCAGAAGTGGGGAATTAGTCTAAGGAGACTAAGCAAGCGGGAACGGAACTTCCCAAGGGTTTCGGTAATTTGAGTAATATCGAGGAAGATATTATCGGGTTGTGTTTTAGGATGAGGTTTATTTATGTGAGGTTTAGCGGTACGAAGGAGAGCGTATCTCAAGCGGAGATAGCTCGATAATCGAAAGAAGAGCTACTAGATTGTAGACTTCTTTTAGAATTGAAAGTATGTTGGGAACGTTATTAATTCATATAAGTTGAAAACCTCTCGCGCCCTGAGCGGACCGAGAGCCGGATCGATCATTTGAGACCGGTCCGGTTTTGGTATCTTAAATGTGCATTGGGCACTTATCTTATATAGTGGTGAAAAAGTATACGATTTCATTAATTATTTTTAATAGAAAGAGGTGGGACTCGAATGGCCCGATCCACCAAGGGAAAAACTCAGTTTCCGACACTTAGCTAGAGTGCGCTCATCCCTCCTTGCAATCGGAGCGGATGGGATCATGATCCCGAAAGTCGTACTTCAAACACGTAGGCACTTACGACTTAGTAAGATTATATAGAGACGTCGGCTATTCCGCACCCCTCACTAGTTCGTTCGACGTTGATCTCTGAACGAGACCATAAACAACCAAGGCCACAACCATACTAGCATAAATAGTCCTATCAAATAATAATAGCGAACTATACTAACAATGGTCGTTATATCTAACAATCGATATTTCCTAGGTTCATTCGTTACTTAGCACACAAGTTGTTCCCAACATTGAGAATTTCACGGAAATAGATATAAAAGGTCACAAGGGGGAATTCCACTTGCCTTTGTTTTGACGATAACGGATTTAGCAGAAGAGCGGAAACGCTGTTTGGCGACTTGGAACGGGAATTCGACCTATTGACACGGAATATTCCGATAACTTTAATAAGAATTTCCATTTCTTCTAAAGTTACGAAAAATCTCTTTTATTCTTCTCAAGAGATTACTTTACTAAATTATATAATAATTTAGTTGTATGAGAATAAAATAATAATATTCCTTATTATTATTCTTTAAAAATCCTTATTATAATAATATTTATTTTATTCTTGGAAACCAACTAATATCTTTAATTAGTTTAATAGAATATTCTTATATAACTTAACTTGCTATTTTCTCTAAAATAAATAGGCAAGGAAATCTTTATGAGATTATATGGTATGGTTTTCAAACCTTTAAAAGATATATATTTTATTTATAATCTTATTAGGGTGGTAAAAGTCTATTTTGCCCTTATGAAGATATCTCAACTTAGTGTTATTATAATGTTACCTTTTTATCAATAATATCCATAGCATTACTTATAATATTATTTCCTACCCCAAAAATATTTTCTTATGACAAGGTCTCATTCAATCCTTATTTAAATATATACAAGTAATATTAAGTAAAGATAGTAATATTAACAGGCATCTTCTTAGTATTTTCCATAATTAGAACCTTCTAGATTAAATCGTATAGCAAGCTCTTTATAAATAGTATGATATTAAAATAATCTCATTTACCTTATTTACATATATCCTCCCATATTATTAGTTTATGAAAATAAATTGATCATGTCTTAAAAATCTTATTTTATAATCAAAATCATATTATTATGATAACTTATATCAAGACATATTATCTTTTCCAATTTAAATATATAAACCATATAAAATAGGGATAAAACATTACTAGGCCTTCTTTCTTAATATTTCCATGATTAGAACTTTCTATATACTTTATAAAGTAAACTTTCTATTATTTTAGCATAATATTATAATAGTCGTATTTCATTTACTTACATATATTTTCCCATATCTTTAGTTATATAAAGATGATATGGTCATGATCTAAATTCTTATTGTATATCCAATCAACATATTTATATGATATCTTGAACAAGATATATTATCTTTTCTATTTTTAAATATCTTTTCAAGCAAGACAACTATTTCAACTTAACAATATTATTATCATATTATATAATAAACTTGTTATCAAAATTAGCATAGTTATTTAAATAAAGGTTATTTTTTTTATAGCTTAGCAATATAATAACATATTATATATACTGATTTATTGTCACATCTTTCATATTTATAATAAGAGGTTAAGCATTTTAGAGAACTCTACACCTAGAGATATGCTAAACTTAATATTTTATTAAATAACAACTTTATTCAACATATCTATCATTATTATTTTTAAGTTCATATATCTTGATATTCTTTATAAAATAATGTTTAACATGAAAAGCTACAACCTTTATACTAGTAATTTTATAAAAAAAAATAATATTTAATATATAATAGAACTACAATTTTTATGCTAATAACTTTATACAAATACTTTTATAGGAGTTCTTAAAATCATTTAAAATAATCATGTCTTGCAACTTATTATAATATGATAAGAAATTATCATTACTTTAACTATTTGATCTAATTAATATTTTCAACTAGCAAGATCTCTTCAATAAATTTTATTAAACTATAACTTTGCAAAACTAACCCTTATTTAATTTGTTTTACTCTACTTAACATAAAAACTCAACAATTATAAATTGATTAAATAATTTAAAGGGTTAAAGATATACCCTAGTAGTACTCTATTTTACAGAATACTGAGGAGAAGGGCAGGGGAGGACCGGCGGTGTAGGGGGCGGCGACACCAGGAGCTCCGGCGGGGCAGTGGCGGCGCGCGGGGGTCGTCGGGCGGCGCTCCGGTGGCAGGCGGGGGCAGGGGCGACGCCGACGGTGCACACAAGGGAGAGAAGAAGGCTTTTTGGAGGGCTTTTGAATGGAAGAACTTAAATTGAAAGGGGCTGAATTTTGGGAAACTTAAGAGCAATTTGCAAGAAGGAGAAGAGAAGGATGAATGTGTGGGTGTTAGGAGAAGATGGAGGCCCTTTTTATAGGCCAAGGGGAGGAGGCTTGTGATCCATGGCTATGGTGGAGGACCAATGGAGGAGAAGGGGACGCTCATCTATTGGGCAAGAGTGTGTTTGTTGAAGATGATGCAAGGCACATGAGGTCATGGAGATGGTCTTACAAGCAAGAGAATGGAAGAAGGAGACTCCATGGGCATGCAATGGTCCCATGTCAAATCAATCAAGCTTCTTTGATTTGTTTGAAGAAGAAGAAGAGAAATATTGTTATAAAATTAAAGGAGTGGGGTAAGTGATAAGAAAGTCACATTGGTCTAGCAAAAGAGGGGAGGGGCGTGTGAGACGGGATTGCAAGAGGTCTCGGGTTCAAGTCCCGGCTCTTGCATTCTTTTTATTGAATTTTCATTGTATCTTTACTAGCTTTTTGTACCTCTTTTTATTTACTAAAACTGAAATTATGAAGCATTATTTTTATTTAAATCCTTTTATTTATTCATAACCCTTATAATGCCTTCTTGCAATTTATTTAATTTTAATTTACGTATGAAACTCTTTTTAAAGAGCAAAAGGGTTATATATAAAAATATATTTAAGAATATTCCTTTATAAGAGAGAGAATTATAAACTTATATTATATCGGATTTAAAGTTTGGGAATATTGCGAATACTACATTTATAACACTTTTATATTTTTTGAGACAATTATACAAACAACTAAGCTCTCTTTTGAAGAGAAAATATTTAGATACGTATCCGACTTGCATAATATACTTAATTAAATTCTTAATTGTCATTGTAGTAAACTTTTGTATCCTTTCATAATATGGTATGAAATTATAAAGTTTATTAAGTTCTCTATTTTAGAAAAAAAATTATTGGGATAATTACCCATTTTATTTTATTTAGAATTTAACGGATATTACAGCATCGAGTGGATCAAACAGTTCCTTAACCATCAACTTCCCAACGCTTACCATCAAATGGGAGCGCACCAACTACACATTATGGAGGCGTACGGTTAAATCGTCCCTTGAAGCATATGACCTTGAAGGTTTCTCAAGGCTTCGCATGAACCGTCCCCTACACTTCCATCCACCTCCGACACTGATGCACCACTGATCACGAATCCGTAGTACACCGATTGGAAGAGCAAGGATCGGAAGATTCTTCTATGGATCCGTTCAACTCTCGCCGTCCCTCTCTTAGCCCATGTTGCATGACTCGGCTAAAGTCGTTGTGCCAAGTCAAAGATAATTAACCCTAATACAAGCTAGTATAGCGAGTAAGTCGGGGTCGTACCCTAGAGAACTTGCGGCTTCTAGTATCAATATTTTTACCAACTAAAGACAGGGGGAAATCAAGAGAAAGATCTAAACTAAACTAATACTAAGAAACAAATAACAAACAATCAAACAAATCAATAGAGAAACAAGTTTATTCAAAAGATCCACTCTGAAATAATCACTCGATCATAGATTCATCCACTGATTCCTTTTACACCTATGATAATTCCTATCCTAATCATTAGCAATCGCAAGTCCACAGTACAAGCAATTCTTTAACCCTAGGCAAGGACGCTTAACCTAGAATTAGCATAGAGAACAAGGATATGCAGGATACATGTCAAAACAACCAAGCTACGAGTTGATTGAATTAACTTATAATCAATTCTCTTCTTAAATCCTAGTTGCATAGACAACAGGTCTAGGTTCTAAGTTGTTTTCACAGAACAGGTTTTTCCACGGTCCAAACCCAATCCAACAGTAGAAAATCAATCAATTAAACAAGTTAGCTACTCATGCAGAATCAATCAACATTCATATAATGAAGCACAAGAAAATTAATATTAACCAAAGGATAAAAATCAATTACCAAAACCTCACGAGTTCATACATCAGAGCTTCACCTTCAAACAAACCCCAAAGGGTTTAGTTCTCCATAAAAACTGAAATAAACTAGGTTAAAACTAAAAAGTAGGCTCTCAAAAGTCTGATATGATAAAACTCACGAACTAGGTTTATTTAAACTAGAAACAACCGAATAAAACTACATACTAAAGATAAAATAAAGACATAAGATAAAATAAATGAAGTCGGCGCTGGAAACTCGCCACCCGCGAGCGCGGGTCCATTCAGCTCTCGGCACTCGCGGATATTGGTCTCCCCGCGATCGCGAGTCTCCTGACAGGTTCATGGTGTCAACTTCGGAGGTGGTTTTGACCCACTTAGAGTTGGAATTTGAACTCGCCGTAAAAACATGAATTGTATCTCTTCGAGTTAGCTTTCCAATGATACCAAATTCAGCTTCTTCCGATCACCTTATCTCCCGAACGATGCGTCACAAGAAAGTGGCGTCAAAACAACTCTAAATCAACACTTGTCTTCAAAACTCTTGCAATTCTTCAAATCGTGTCTTCGGTCTTCATATTACAATTATGCTTAAAACTAACCTAAACACACTCAAATCATGCCTAAAATACAAGAGTTAATCCTATACTAAATAGAGCGTATCATTGCACGAGCCAAGACCACAGCCGAGGCATGGGGAATCTTAGAGCGGATGTTCTACTCGCAAACACGAGCTCGATTGATGCATCTCAAACATCAACTACAATCCTTTCCCAAGGGAAGTCTCTCTATTCTTGAATACTTTGAAAATAAACGAGCTTTCTCTAATTCGTTGGCTGAATGTTCGTACATTGTTCCTGAATGACGATTTTGTTGAATATATATTACATGGATTAGATGAATCTTACTCAGTGTTTCTGTCGGTCTATAATCTGCAAACGAGAGTCATATCTTCTGATGAGGTGCTAGGTACGTTGCTTAGAGAGGAAGAGCGTTTAAACCCAACCCACAGCAACCCTTCTTCGCTCTCAGATAATACAGCCAGCCATACCAAATCTGGTGGCCAATAGTCCTCATCTTCTCCGTCTTCTGATACTGAACAGTCCACACGAGTTCGCTGCCAAATATGCAAGAAACCGGGGCATGAAGCTATTGAATGCTGGCATCGTTCTAACTTCGATGAATTTCCGAGCCCTCCTCCTCGACAACAACGTGACAACAACAACAATTCAAATCGTCACCGAGGCGGGGGACAACAGCCTGGTGGTGGCCAGCAGCATGGTCAATCTAATCATGATGCTTATTCACAATATCAATCCCGGCCACAAAATCGTCAGTTTTATCACGTGGTCAATCCCCCGTCATCTATTGTTGACCCGTCTTGGTACTTTGACTCGGTTGCCATAAATCACGTCACCTCAAACTTCGGTAATTTATCTTTACAATCTCAATACTTCGGCAATGACGGCTTACAAGTAGGCAACGGTATGATCCTACCTATAACTCATTTAGGAAAATCTATTCTTCCTACAAAACCTAATTCCCTTCAACTTAACAGTATATTACTTGTTCCTCAAATTAAAAAGAGCTTGTTAAGTATTTCTCAGTTTACAAAGGATAATAACGTCTTTGTAACCTTTTACCCTAATTGTTGTGTTGTGAAGGATCAACAGGGGGGACATTCCTCAAAGGAATCGTTGAAAACGGGCTCTATCTACTAAAATCCACCACCAACCGTGCACCTATTCCACCACAACTCTATCTTGGCGAGCGTGCTTCATTACAAACGTGGCATGAATGCTTCGGTCTTCCTCATGAGTCTGCTTTAAGGAGTCTAGTGTCTAGATTTCGTTTACCAATTTCTACAAATAATTTGTCTAAAGTGTGTGAGTCTTGTCAACTTGGGAAAAGTCATAGACTTCCTCTTCCTAGTAGTCATGAGTCTAGCAATTTCCTTTTGAATTAATTTACTCTGATGTTTGGGGACCTGCTCCTATTTCCTCTTTTAATGGAAATAAATACTTCTTAATATTTGTGGATGATTGCACTAAATTCGTTTGGATCTATTTCATGCACCAAAAATCCCAAGTGTTGTCTTATTTCCAGATGGTCGAAACACAATTCTCCACAAAAATTAAGCATTTTCAGTCTGATTGGGGAGGGGAGTATCGTTCACTATCTTCATATCTCCAAACACAGGGAATTAATCATAGGTTCTCTTGTCCACACACTTAGTCTCAAAATGGCGTTGCAGAACACCGCCATCGTACCATTGTAGAAAAAGGTCTTGCTCTTTTGTCACATTCAAAAATTTCCACCACTTTTTGGGAACAAGCCTTTCACACTTCTGTCTATCTCCACAATAGAACTCCTACACCCATTCTTCAAAACAAGTCTCCTTTTGAGTGTCTTTACAATAAACCTCCGAACTATTCTTTTTTAAAAGATTTTGGGTGCCTATGTTATCCCCTATTAAGACCCTATACTCACAATAAACTTGTGTTCCGATCATCCCCATGCATATTTGCAGGGTATAGTTCTCAACATAGGGGTTACTTATGTCTCCATGTTCCTACAAATCGTATTTATATAGTCCGGCATGTTGTCTTTGATGAGACCTCATTTCCATTCCTAAAACACGTCCCCACTGAGGTGCCAAACTCCTCCATTTTACATCAATCAATTTGTTCAACAACTCTTCAGTGGGCCGCTACAAATGGCTCACGAGAACCCTTGCCCTCCACTGTTATATCACCGCTGCCATCGCCAATCCCTAGCTTGCCATCGACATGCAATACGTCGGATCCACAATCCCCAACCTCCCCTATAGTTTCGACGTCCCCGACTTCCATCATGCAACCCGGTGCGGCCGTTCCATCCAACCCAAGTTCACCGGCCATCCAAGAGAGCCCGGTTTCATGATCACTTACGGAGCCTGCCTCGATTGACTCCAACACCACTTCAGGTATGCCTAATCCTTCACTTTGTTCTCCCTCATCTTCAAATCCACAATCAATTTTTCGTCTTGCTGGCAACAGCCGACATCCAATGGTCACTCGTGCCAAAACTTCTATTCTTAAACCCAAAATCTTTACCTCCGCAAAACATCGGGTGCCCTCTATTTCCAATGATCTTGAAGAACCCAAAACTTTCATTCAAGCCTCAAAACTTCCCTAATGGCAAAATGCCATGCAGGTTGAATATGATGCCCTCATGAGAAATAGTACATGGGTTCTTATCCCGCATCCTTGTAACGCTAACGTTGTTGGTTATAAGTGGGTTTACATGATCAAGAAACATGTTGATATTTTCTGTAGAAAGATATAAAGCTCGTTTAGTTGCCAAAGGTTTTAATCAAGAAGAAGGTATTGACTACTTTGACACTTTCAGTCCGGTTTTTAAGCCTACCACTATTCGCATTATTCTCTCTATCGCTCTCACTTGCAACTGGAATCTTAGACAAACATAAACAATGCCTTCTTAAATGGAGATTTGTTAGAACGAGTTTACATGGCTCAGCCTCCTAGATTTATTGATTCTGCTAGACCTAATCACGTCTGCCTATTACAGAAGGCTCTCTATGGTTTGAAGCAGGCTCCTCGGGCTTGGTTTCATAAGCTTCGCCTATTTTTATCTCAACACTCGTTTATTGCATGTCAATCAGACACGACTCTGTTCATTAGGCGCACTGGCAAATCTGTTCTCTATTTACTAGTCTATGCTGATGATTTGATAATAACAGGATCAGACAATCAAGAGATTTCATGCTTCATCAGTTTGCTAAATCAAGCATTCTCTCTTCGGGATCTCGGTAATCTGCACTTCTTTCTTGGTATTGAATTGTCCCGTACTCATGATTCTTTACTTCTGACACAACAGAAATACATTCGGGATCTTCTTATCCGAAGCAGGATGCAAGATGCCAAGCCGCTATCATCTCCCGTTGAGCCTCATTCTCTGCTGAGCAAAGTCGGTGATCCTCTAGCCGATCCACACTTATACAGAAGCATCGTTGGGGGACTTCAATATGTTACTATCACCCGCCCTGAAATTTCTTATGCTGTCAATAGAGTATGTCAGTTCATGCATTCTCCTACGGAGACTCATTGGCAAGCTGTTAAACAGATTCTTCGCTATCTCAAAGGCTCCATTCAAACTGGCCTTGTTCTTAAAAAGGCGACTGATAGTCGTCTTGTTGCATTTTCTGATGTTGGTTGGGCCTCAGACAATGATGACTGCAAATCTCAACACGGGTTTGCTATTTATTATGGTGGTAATCTTATCAGTTGGGCTTCCAAGAAGCAAAATGTGGTTGCTAAGTCAAATTCTGAAGCAGAATATCGTGTCATTGCCTTTACTGCTATTGAACTGATATGGCTTCAACAATTATTACAGGAAATTCGAGCACCATTACAGACTTTTTCGATTCTTCTATGTGATAACCTGAGTGCCACTTATATGTCTTCCAATCCGGTATTTCATCAGCGCTCCAAACATATTAAGATTGATTAGCATTTTGTGCGGGAACAGGTTGATGATGGATCACTCATTGTTCGCCATGTTCGTGCACTTGATCGGATTGCTGATATTTTCACAAAATTTGTTGGGACGGCAAGATTTCAAACTTTATGTTCCAAGCTCCATGTTCATCATCCAACATGAGCTTGCAGGGGGTATTAGAAAACACAATATCTTGTAAAAAGGATAAGATTTTATTATGGGTAGATTATGATTTATTTCTATCCATATTCTAAGGCTAGAATATTTGAGGCTTAGAGCCCAAGCAATTCATAAGCCTTGTGTATAAAAGCATGTTTTACGATCAATGAAAGTTAACAAAAGATTTATTTCATAAACTTCAAAGCTTTACAGAAAGAATAGAAAAAAAAAACTTTACCATTAAACCTAAATACACAAAATTAAATATACAAAGTTTAATTCTATAATTAAAACAAGATGACCAATAGCTTATAAAATGAGCAATCCTTTTCTCATGCTCAAACTCTTAATTAAATTTAAAAATTAATATGAAGGTCTAATTTACATTTAAATCAAGAAGACGAATAGTCTATAAAATGACCATTCATTTTCTCATGCTCAAATTCCTAATTAATTATAAGATTAATATGGAGGGTAAACAAAGTGATCATAAACATACATAAGCACACTATAAAAAGGGGAATACACCAACAAAACAATCATTCCAAAAAAAAGAGAATGGAAGCAAACTTTGCATTTTTAATGATTTTCTTCGTACATTGTTTCATCATTGGTTAGTTAGATTTTTTTGATAGCGAACTAGCAAGGTTAGATTAAGCATCTCTATTATGTTATTAATCTCTATTTGACGAATTACAAACAATATTTTGTATTTTTTTTTAATGAATTTTGTAAGTTTTGGCTAGATTAGTTTTCTTAGATAACTAGAAGGGTTGAATTACGCATCTAAATTACACTATTAGTCTTTATTTATGAATTATACTTTGTTCAATTTTTTTTATCTATATGTTATGAATTGATATTAATTTTTTTAGTTTGATTAGTATTTATTTTATTTTTACACCATCCTAGATTATTATTTATTTAATTTTATTCCTATTAAATTAGTAGCATTGCTCAAAATATTTTGGGTTATTAAAAAATCAATTAGAATAGTAAATTTCTTGTTATCTATCAATCTATCTATTTATTTATATTATAAAGAAAAAATTCGTCATTTATGACCAAATGTTCAATTAAAATGAAAGGAAAAAAAGTTAAATAATTTAATTAACTCATTGCTTATAAAAATAATAAGTAATA
The DNA here is from genome assembly GCA_964016875.1 of Fallopia convolvulus. NCBI lineage: Eukaryota > Viridiplantae > Streptophyta > Magnoliopsida > Caryophyllales > Polygonaceae > Fallopia > Fallopia convolvulus. The sequence goes on from OZ024733.1 coordinate 34,553,058, forward strand.
CACAAAAAATATTGTTAATTTAATTTCAATTTATGGCCAATTTAATTTTGATGATCATTCAATTTTTCAATTTTTTTTCTTTTCAATTGTCTTCCAAGTCATTTTGAAAGTTTACGATAATTAATGCACAAAAAATTAAATATTTAATTACAAGAGGTTATTTTTATTTAGGTGTCTCTTCAACTTTCTAAAATTTAATTCATTTTAAATAGATTGGACATTTAAGTTAAAATAGAGGAGATGATATAATAAAGATGATTATTTTAAGGGTAAGTTTATCTCGTGTGTTAAAGTTGTTATATTTTATATTAATTTAATTTTTTTTTAATCATATTTCAATAAATTAAAATTTTCATTAATTTTAAAAATAAATGAATTATTCTTATTTCAAACATCGTTATTCCATGACATATTGACATATAAAGTTCGTATGATAAATGCACGAGCAAAAACTATACTTCAAAATTATTCTTGTACTTATGCAAAAAGTATATTTCAAAATTTTATAAAGTGAACTTTATATATTTATAAATATAGTAAGATAAATGTACAATCATGAAAAATATATAATTTAAATATTTAAATACATAAATATATCTTTAGGAAAAATTTTACTCGTGTGTATGCACGGGCATCACCACTAGTACATATACAATTTTGTGTACATGAGCACACTTAATGCAATTGATGGTGATTCGTTATCCATTTAGTAAAAAAATCCCTCTATATATTTTTCATTGAAAAATAATTATGATCATATTTAATACACTTAATCACACATAAATTCTTATTTTAAAATATTAAAATAATAAATGAATTTGACTCACTGTGTTAAGTTCTTAAATAACATTTTAGTTAAAATCTATAATATATATATATATAACATTTAAAATTTGTGTAAAAGGTGCATTTGCTATACATATTTAATTTATGAAAATCATCTCTTTTTTATAATGTCAATTATATTAGATGAGAAAATAATTTCGTTAACTCAATGAATAAAGCCATAAACTTGTATTAAAGGGTCTGAGGTTCATGGACTCAATTAATAATTTTTTATTAATAATACAATGATCTCATGCAAAAATTTATTAAAAATTCTAACAAATGCAACGGAAAAAAATTATTTTGCCAAACTAAAATTTCTATAATAGTTTTTGCTTACTACCATAAAACATTTTCATGATAGTGGATACCATATAATTCAACATTATATTTTAAAATAAATTTTTTAAATATTTAAATAAAAATATATAACTTTTTTTTGTCGAAAAACCTAATAATTATTATAATTATTTTAATATATAATATGGATGTACACTTATCTATAGAGATTCTAATAGGATGGTTATCCTCTTGTGTATACTTATTGCCTAGATTTACTATATCTAATTAAACCCATATTTAAGTGTATATTTGACTCATTATATATTTCATGCAATAATCTATATATTTGACCAAAACTAATTTTTTCTAAATTTTTCAATATGGGTTTTATTTACAACCCTCCAAAAGTTTCATGATAGTGGATATTATATAATTCAACATATATTATATTTTGAATTACTAATTTAACATATATGATTTACATATTTCCATCAAAAAACCAAACAATTATTAATATTTTAATATATAAAATGAATGTACACTTAGAGATTCTCATAAGATTCTTATACACATATGCAACTTATTATCCACATTCACCACATTTAATTATACTCATATTTATGTGTATATTTGACTCATTGTATTCCATGTACACATATAGATTCTCCTAGGATGTTTATTCTCACATGTGTACTTATTATCCATATTTACCACATCTAATTACACTCATATTTAAGTGTATATTTGATTCATTATATTCCATGTAATAATATATATATATATAGGTTTTGGTTCCGGTGAGTACCACTCTTATGAACATTAATTTCGTCTTTTTTAAATTTCCATGTCAGCTTTTCTTTTGAGTGTTTAGGGTATATCAATCACGTAAGAGAGCGTTTAGCTTCACGCCCAACGCCACGTCAGACATAAGGGGTTCAATAAGTTCAAAATCATGAGTTCAAATACTCAATATATCTAGATCAAAGGTGAGGTGTCTAAATGACAAATTCGCACACATTTGGGGGGTTGTATATGTTTTAAGCCCATTACTATATATTGGATGGTCAAGATTTTTTTTATTATTTTTTTGGTTTTTTTTATTTTTTATTTTATGTTATTTTTTAAAAAAAAGCTTTAAAATTTTTAAATATGACAGTTCAATTTTTATATACTACAAGTTCATTTTTATACACTAGAAGTTCAATTTTCTATAATGTATGAGTTCATTTTTATATGCTTTGAGTTCATTTTTCATATACTTCGATTTTCAAATAACTAAAAAAATGTTTAAAAAAATTCAATTTTTTCGAATTTTTTTTACCTTTTTTAAATTATTTTATTTTTAAAAAAAACCTTTTGAAATGTTAAATATGATAGTTCAATTTTTATATACTATAAGTTCATTTTTTACAGTAGAAGTTCAATTTCTTATGTTAGGAGTTCAATTTTCTATATTGTATGAGTTCAATTTTTATATTCTACGAGTTCATTTGTTAATCTATGATAAGTTCAATTTTTATGTGCTTTGAGTTCATTTTTCATATAATTCGATTTTCACATAACTAAAAAATTATTTTAAAAAAATGATTTTTTCTCTGATTTTTTTTTCCGATTTTTTTAAATTATGTTTTTTTTTTAAAAAGCTTTAAAAATGTTAAATATGATAGTTCAATTTTTATATTCTACGAGTTCACTTTTATACACTAGAAGTTCAATTTTTTATGTTAGAAGTTCAATTTATATGAGTTCAATTTTCATATTCTACGAGTTCATTTTTTTATCTATGATAAGTTCAATTTTTATGTGCTTTGAGTTCATTTTTTATAAAATAAAAAAAATCATAAAATTAAAAATATTGTAAAAACAAAAAATAAAACAATAACAATAAAATAATTAGAAAAGGGAAAAATGACTTCTTATAATACCAAGTATCCACTTTGAACCAATAATAATACAAACTTTAAAAATCACTAATCAATATACGAACTATTACGATATTAACTCAAAATAATACGAAGTTTGAAAATGACTTATAATAATACCAAGTTTCACTTTGAACCAATAATAATATGAACTCTATACAAATTTCACTTTGTGATAATACCATGGATAGATTTGGAACGATATGTCAAAATAAACCCAAATATAACAAATCAACACAAACTCAAACTCGATAATTAGCAATCATGGATGGATATCAAATGAATTCTCAAAATCAACATAAACATTCACAATATAACAAAAATTCTCAAAATCTCACTCGAAATTAGCATCCATGGTTGTACTTAGGGCACTTAACTTTGACAAATTGGATCGAATTCAAACAGTAGAGATGTTTGCGGGCGGCCGGAGATAGGGCAGTGGGCAACGTCATCTCCGAATGTACCGGTTTAGGGGAGATAGTCAAAGATCGACGAGGAACGATGATCCCGGATTTGGGTTTATCCAGTTTTAAGAGTGGATTTGATTAAAAAAAATTTGAATTTTCTTCTTCATTATATTGTATAAAGTTCGTATTATTATTGGTTCAGAGTAATGCTTGGTATTATTATAAGTCATTTTTAAACTTCGTATTATTTTGAATTAATATCATAACAGTTTGTATATTGTTTAGTGATTTTTAAAGTTTGTATTATTATTGGTTCAAAGTGAAGACTTTTATTATTGTAAGTCATTTTTCCGGAAAAGGAAAAATTGAAATAAAAAGATAAAAAAATATTGACCATTCAATACATAATAAAAGAATAAATTCAATGGTTGAGATTAGTCCTCATTATAAGCCTAATCCTTACCACAAGAGTGGTCCTCACCGGAACATGCCACACACACACACATATATATATAGAGAGAGAGCATGTTTCTCATGGGCAGTGCCCTCACCAAAATAGGTACTATATACCTCAAATAATAAATAGAATTGGTCCGATTTAAATACTCCATGTCAACTTCAGAGCAAAAAAAAAATTCCAAGTCAACTTTTAAATGTTAAATTTTCCAAGTCAGTTGTTCGACCAAGTCAACTGTTAAATTGTCCAAGTCAATTTCGACAAAAAAGAACTATTACAAGTCTACTATTCTACTAAAAAACTGTTTGAACCAATGTTTATTTGAAGATGAAGAAAATAAACAGTGTAAAACACGTACGGTACTTGAGAAGATAGAAAAAAAACTATTCAAAAAATATCTTTTATTATGTATCGAATGGTCGAGATTTTTTCAATTTTTTTTAATTTTCTCTTGAACCCTCTTATATATATAGGGTATGGTTCACAAGGGCAGTGCCCTCACAAAAATAGGTACCATATGCCTCAAATAATAAATAGAATTGGTCCGATTTAAATACACCATGTCAACTTCAGAGCAAAAAAAAATTCCAAGTCAACTTTTAAATGTTAAATTTTTCAAGTCAGTTGTTCGACCAAGTCAACTGTTAAATTGTCCAAGTCAATTTCGACAAAAAAGACCTATTACAAGTCTACTATTCTACTAAAAAACTGTTTGAACCAAATAAACAAAGTTTATTTCAAGATGAAGAAAATAAACAGTGTAAAACACGTGCCTTGAGAAGATAGAAAAAAAAACTATTCAAAAAATATATTTTATTATGTATCGAATGGTCGAGATTTTTTCAATTTTTTTATTTTCTCTTGGACCCTCCTATATATATAGGGTATGGTTCACATGGGTAGTGCCCTCACCAAAATAGGTACTATATACCTCAAATAATAAATAGAATTAGTCCGATTTAAATACTCCATGTCAACTTCTGAGCAAAAATAAATTCCAAATCAACATTTAAATGTTAAATTTTCCAAGTCAGTTGTTCGACCAAGTCAACTGTTAAATTGTCCAAGTCAATTTCGACAAAAAAAGACCTATTGCAAGTCTACTATTCTACCAAAAAAATTGTTTGAATCAAATAAACACTGTTTATTTCAGGATGAAGAAAATAAACAATGTAAAATACGTACCTTGAGAAGATAGAAAAAAAATGTTCAAAAAATATCTTTTATTATGTATCGAATGGTCGAGATTTTTTCAATTTTGTTTATTTTGTTTATTTTTTTATTTTCTCTTGAACCTTCCTATATGTGTATATATATATATATATTGGGCATGGTTCTGGTGAGGACCACTCTTGTGGTAAGGACTAAGCTTAAAATGAGGACTAATCTCAATCATTGGATTTACTCCTTTACTTTGTATTAATGGTCAAGATTTTTTCAAAAATTTTTTTTTTTTTTATTTATTTGTTATTTTTTTTAGTTTGGTGAAAACCGAATTTTATAAAAAATGAACTCAAAGCACATACAAATTGAACTTATCATAGATAAAAAATGAACTCGTAGAGTATGAAAATTGAACTCCTGACATAAAAAATTGAACCTCTAGTGTATAAAAATGAACTCGTAGTATATAAAAATTGAACTGTCATTAAAAAAATTGAGAAAAAATCAATTTTTTTAGTTATTCGAAAATCGAATTATATTAAAAATGAACTCAAAGCACATAAAAATAAAACTTATCATAGATAAAAAAAAATGAACTCGTAGAATATAAAAATTGAACTCATTGAATATAGAAAATTGAACACCTAACATAAAAAATTGAACTTCTAGTGTATAAAAATAAACTTGTAGTATATAAAAATTGAAATGTCATATTTAACATTTTTACTGCTTTTTTTAAATAAGAAAACAATTTTTAAAAGGTAAAAAAATAAAAAATATATATATAAAAAATGAAAAAAATCATTTATTTTTTAATTTTTTTTAGTTATGTGAAAATCGAATTATTGGAAAAATGAACACAAAGCACATAAAAATTGAACTTATCATCGATAAAAAATCAAACTCGTAGAATATAAAAATTAAACTCATACAATATAAAAAATTGAACTCCTAACATAAAAAATTCAACTTCTAGTGTGTAAAAATAAACTCGTAGTATATAAAAATTAAACTGCCATATTTAGCATTTTTTATGCTCTTTTAAACAAAGAACAAAATATAAAAAAGTATAAAAAAAAATCTTGACCATCCAATATATAGTGATGAGGTAAATCTAATGGTTGATATTAGTCCGCATATTAAGCAAAAGTCCTTACCACAAGAGTGATCCTCACTTGAACCAAAACCTATATATAAATATTGTAATATCCCTCATTTTTATAAAGGTTAAAAATGTAATTTCTACATTTCCCTTTAAATAAAATATTTACATATTTTATTTCTTAAGGTTATAATGTTATAACATTTTGAATGTTATACAATTGATTTATAAGTTTAAGACCATATTTAAAGGTTACAAAAATTATTCCTCATATTATAAATATATTAATTATGAACCATAAGAATTATGGTTTTATGATTAATATAATATGATGAAATGTAACCATTAATAATAGGGGTCCTATTTATTAAATAAAATATAAAAGAAGTAAGTATAGGTAATAAAGCCTATGTAGAAATATTATGGTATATTTCTAAAATCCTTAATAAATACATTAAACTAAATTTTAAATGAATAAATTATTTTTGAGGATTATAATTATTGAAAAAAATATTATGTATTATTTTACAATGGGTATCACTTTCTATATATGTAATAAGGTTTTTAAAATAAAAAGAAATTGATAAAAACAAAAATGGGCACAAGCCCATTCCGAAACTCGAACCCGCAACCTTCGTGTTGCTTAAGATAAGAACACTCCCCATTCCCCACCAATTGTGCCAATAAGTATTTCTAATTAGAAAGGGAACGAATTGTACTTGACCCTTCTGTGTGCCCAAGTTCATCCTCAACCTTCAGAGCATCTACAATGGGTAGATGACCCGATGCAACATGTCAGTTTTAAGATATAAAATTGAATGGGCGTGTGTCCCGAGGAAAGTTGGAGCATAGAATGAAACCCCAGACAAAATTAATGCACCCGGTGCAAGCGCGTTTGGCGCACGTGTAATAGACCAAAACACACCGTTTCGATCCCAACATAACAAAAGCTTTGCATTTTGGCCAATTTTCTGGGGAAAAAAAATTAATAAGAGCGCCACGCGTTGCGCTCGCATTGGGCGAGCGCGGCCCGCTTAGCGGGCGACGCGTGGCGCTGGGGGCAATTAAATTGCCCCTTCAACGAGACCACCGCCGAGGGGCGCTGCCCCTCGGACTCCCTGCCGAGGGCTCCGCCCCCGGACCCCTGGTTTTATCGGGGGCTCCGCCCCCGAACCCCTGGGTTTTTATGAGTATTTTATCTACCCTTGGTTTTTTTATCAGTGGTTTTATCAGCCCATTGTTTTGGGTTGGAAAACCCTAATCCATGGCTATATATTCATGGTTTTGGACAGTAGAAGTTACAACCTCTCATTTCCTATCCTCTCTCAATTTCAACTATGGATCCATTTCAATCTAACTCTCAAAACCCCTTCCACTTTGGGAGTCCAGGTGATATGGCGTACTATAACCAACTCCTCTCTCAATCTTCTGGTAATCCAAATGCCTTTGTTCACACTCAACCGCCTCCAACGCCGATAAGCTCCGGTGGAAGTGTGGATCTTTCTTTTAACCCAGACTATAGCACCCAACCAGAGGCTGTGCATGGTGGTGGATCTCATGGGAGTGATAGGGCTGCTCCTAGACAAGCAATTGAAAAGTGTCATTGGGAGCCAAACGACATTGCGCTCCTCATTTCCGCTTATTTCAATTGCAACACTGATCCAATCCAAGGCAACGACCAAAAGTCCACCACATTTTGGCAGAGCGTTGCGGAGAACTACGCTCGGTACAAGAAAAGGCATCAAGCTCCTAGATCGGCAAGCACATGTAAGACGAAATTTAATAGAATTAACAAGGTTGTTACATTGTTTGTTGGTTGCTATAACAGGGCTAACAATACACGAGCTAGTGGCGAATCGGATCTGGATGTTTTTTAGAGGGCTAAGGAAGACTATAAAGAAAGTCACCAAAAGCATGAAAAGTTTGATGATGAGGTGGCATGGCAGATTATGCGCAAGCACCCAAGATGGAATCTTGAGTACATGGTTCCAAGAAATCGGCAAAACATAAGCTCAGAGAGTAGTGGCTCGAAACGACCGAGAGCCGACGCTGAAGACGATCGGGCAACCCTGATCCAGATACTCCGGTAAGTGCATGGAACACTGAACCAATCCAGCGTCCCATTGGGATAAAGGCTGCAAAGCAGGCTAGAGGGAAAAGAAGATTTCGTATGATGAACCAGATGAGCAGTATCTTCGTGTGTTGAAGATCGGGGAGCAAGTTGATGTACATCAAAGCCAGATGGAATCGATCAAGATGGAGGAGCTGCGCATTAGGGAGAAAGAGATTGAGAAAAAATATCTTGCAAAACAAGAGAAGCATAAGCAGAAGTTATATCAAAATTTGATGGGCCTTATCCAATTGGAATCGGTGGGACAACTTTCTCCTCAAAATATGATGGTGAAGAAGCAGTTGATGGATGAGCTTGGCATGAAATATTGAAGGGTTTCAATTGTTCTAGGAAGGGCTTTTACATTTGCTTGTTGTTGTTTACTTTCAAGTTTGTTTGTTGTCCTTGTTTGCTTGTTGTTGTTTACTTTCAAGTTTGTTTGTTGTCCTTGTTTGCTTGTTTTTTTAGGTTTCTTCATCGAGTGTGTTTGTTTCTAGGTTTCTTCCATGTTTAATGTAATCCATCTTTAATGTAATTCGTGTTTACTGTAATTCGTGTTTAATGTAATCCATCTTTAATGTAATTCATGTTTCAGAAATTGAATGGTTCTTCCATGATGCAGAACTTGGATGGTTCTGCCATGACGCAGAAATTGAATGGTTCTGCCATGATGCAGAAATTGAGTGGTTCTGCCATGATGCAGAAATTGAGTGGTTCTGCCATGATGCAGAAATTGAATGGTTCTCCCACATTCATAAATTTTAAATCTGCTATATAAACCATAGCTTACCAAGACGAAAAGATAAATCTTGAAGCTCAACACACTCTAACTATTTTCAAAATGTCTGATGACTCTTCAAGCTCAACAGACTCTTCAAACTCTTCAAACTCATCTCCCAATAGTCCAACAATATATAATGAGCTAGAGGAGTCTTTGAACCAAATGCGAGCTGTGTACGAGTATCTCCAACAAAATTTCATAAACCAAAGGGAGCTCGCACAAAGAAGAAGATCAAGAAGAGGAGGCACTCGAGCCCGCATTGAAAGAGGAAGGGAAGCAGGGCACGAACGACTATACAACGACTACTTCTCCGACAATCCAACTTATTCGGCCCATGTCTTTCGACGTAGGTTCCGAATGAAGAAGCATGTTTTCATGCGCATTGTTGATCGCCTCTCAACCAATATGGAGTACTTTCAGCAGAGGCCAGATGCGACCGGTAGGCTTGGTTTATCGGCCTTACAAAAATGTACTGCTGCGCTACGCATGTTGGCGTATGGCACTGTTGCAGATGCTTGTGACGAGTACCTTCGTCTTGGGGAGTCCACTGCAAGAGAATGTTTGTACAACTTTGTTGAAGGTGTTATAACTTTCTTTGGTGATGAGTACTTGAGGCGACCAACTCCCGCGGACATACAACGCTTATTAAGCGTAGGAGAGTCTCGTGGATTCCCCGGCATGTTGGGTAGCATTGATTGCATGCATTGGAGGTGGAAAAATTGCCCAACTGCATGGAAAGGGCAGTTTGAGCGTGGAGATCATGATGGTCCAACAATTATCCTAGAAGTTGTTGCATCATATGACCTATGGAATTGGCACGCATTCTTTGGGACACCAGGTACGTGCAATGACATTAATGTGCTTGAACAATCTCCTGTTTTTGATGACATTCTTCAAGGTGTAGCTCCAAACATATCCTTTACGGTGAATGGCCATCAATACAATAAGGGATATTATCTCACTGATGGTATCTGCCCAACCTGGGCAACATTTGTTAAATCCATTATCCTCCCTCAAAGCCGTAAAGCAAAACTATTTGCCAAACGCCAAGAGAGTTGCCGCAAAGATGTGGAAAGGACGTTTGGAGTCTTACAAGCCCGATTTCATATCATTCGCAATCCAGCCCGCTCTTGGTACGCAGCGTTTATTGGAAGAATAATGAGAGCTTGTGTAATTTCACACAATATCATTGTAGAAGATGAAAGACCCGAATACGAGGCTAATGGATATGTGGTTTCCTCCATATGATGAGCCAGAAGGTGAAGGATCTAGCTCCAATTGAACGTTCTCAACCGATAGGCCAATTGATATGAGCAATTACATCCAGAACAATCTTCAACTTCGTGATAGGGATACACACAATCAGTTGAAGGCAGACCTAGTGGAGCACATTTGGACAACATTTAGGCATGAGTATGAGTCGGATTGACATATTTAAGTATTGTATGTTGTTTAATTTAATTTCTCGAATTGTTGTGTGTTTTCTTACGTTGTTTTTTTATGTTGAGATGCACTTTGTTCCAAGCTTTGAATTGCATTGTCTATCTAATTATGATGTTCTTTTTCTTTAATTTTATATATCAATATCTACTTAATTAAGAATAAGATAGTATATGAAATTCTTAATAAACTTACAATGACTTAAAACGAAAATTATGATTTTAAAAAAATTTGCAATATAATTTTTATTTATTAATTACATCATTATAGTTAAATTATAACAAAAATTTTTATACCGAGGGGTATATACGTAATATTTATTAGAGATAGGGGTATACTTGTAATTGTATATGGAGAGAGAAAAAATATTGAAAATGGAAAAAGTAGGGGTGCATGGGGTGCATGGATGTGGAAATAAATTGTAATGGGGTGTATAGCTGATGTGGCAGAGAGAGAAATGTAAAAAGTAGGGGTGCATGATACTGTAGCTGGAGCATGATTGTAGATGCTCTCAGAAAGATAATGTTCCACATTAATGGCGATTTTTCAGTCTTATCAAAACTCGATGGCACCACGTCAGAAGGAGGTCAATCGATTCGGGTGCCATTTAATTCATTTCGGATGTGTTTAAGAGGGAGTTACTTGAAATTTAATTAGGGTTATCAATTTGCGGGGTTTCAAATTGGGGCTATATAAAGGGGGTTGCGGGGTTGCTCAAATCCACATCAAACTCGGTTCCAATCTCAAATTCAGTCTTTCAAGAGAGCTTTAGAGTGTTCAGGGTCGGATTTGTTTGGGTTTGGCCGGAATTGTCAAAGGTCGCGGGAATCGTTCTTCCTTCAAAATCAAACCGGAAAACAATCGGTATGCTTTCAATTTGTTTTATTTCTCCTAAGCGATTCGATTTAACTTGTTAATCTGAAAATGGAACTCGAATTGTAAGCTAATAATTGAGAAAAAAAAAACCAGTTCGAAACAACCAGTCAAATGAAACTGGCAGAGATAGACGACGGGTTCAGGCAAACCCGGTTCATTGTTTTTTCCGTTTTTGATTAAACATGAACGGTTCACTTACTTTTATGGTTCGTAAAAATAAATGTAAACCGGTTCCTAAAAACTTATGATTTTTATGATTTTATGAAGTTATAATATATGATTTTTGTATAAGATATTATTTTTATAAATAATAAATATGTTTCCATTTAGATTAATTCGAACCGAGTTAAACATGGATTGGAAAATTGTAAAAGTGTCCGGTTCTGAACTTCATAAAATATAATATGTTTTACAATATAGTTTTAAGAGATTTATTCATGGATTAGATGTTTTATAAAAATATACAACTTTCGAACCAAAGGATTAATTTTATAAAATAATTCGGTTTATGAAAATGGTATTTCTAACCGGTTCCTAGGCTTATTCGATTAAAAAATGTTTTGGGAAAAGTTTCATGAATTTTGGAGTAGGATAATATATTTTTGAGACTTTAATACGACTTAATCTATTATAAAGACAACTAATAAAATAAAATAAAATTATTTTGTTAATTGTTTTCATATATAATAAGTATAATACATTAATTTCAGAATATTATAATTTCTGGAAGTATATTCGGGATTAAAAGTATTTTTTTTATTTTATAGATTGTCTTATATAGTAAAGTTAAGTAAATGATTTTATGAAATAAAAGTTATAACAAATAATTTAGCTTATAAAATACCAACCCAATGGTTATAATGGATGAATCATGATTCATGAATTATTTAGAATCATGATAGTCTAAGGTTGTATATTGTACTTATGCTAACTTAAGCGTATACTTAGGAACAAGGCGTTCAATGTCACCCTAATCTCGATACGCAATCTACCTCAAATCATCAAACACTCAAGGCAAGTGGTTTGGATTCGATTTCCATATAAAGTCGTTTTGCATCACTCGATTTAACAAGCATGTTACGTATCATATTATATCGTTTCATGTGTCTTAAACTGTTTTATGACTATGTTGGGAACTCTTGTATGAAATAAAATGAATCTAGGATTATATTGTGCTAGATTTAATGACATGTTATTTCTAGTCGTACTTAGGTTTACGCCAGATGGACTGTAGGGCCGTTGCCTTTTGATATATGTGCCTAGATTAATAGGCTTGTGTTTGCGTACTTGAATGTATACGCATCGAATCATTCGACTTTAATCTTGAGCCGATGCTCTACTTGTAAGACCATGGTCAATACCCGCTCGCTCGATGAGGGGTGATGACACGTAGCTAGTGTTAGTCTGGGTTCGCGCATCAAACCTTTGAGTATTTCCGTGGGACCGTAACCCACATTCTGTCTTACTTAAAAAGTATGCTTAATTCCAAGTGGAACGATATTGTGATCATTAAAATTGGTAGAGATTAAATAGGCGCCTGTTGGCGACAATTAAAATGATAGGAAGGCTAGTACAAAATGGAATGCCATCCTTACTCTCGGATTTCGTAATTCTCTGGCTCCAATCTGAATTCGCACAACACGTATGCGGTGAGGTGGGTAGAGGGAAACGTGATCAACGAGGGGTTTAATCACCCACCTGACTAAATGTGTGAAACCCAAGTTCCCAACATAAGGTGGTTCGTTCTTTCTTACTAAATCGAGACTTACTAAATCGAGACTCACCCAAGTTCCCAACATAAGTAACCCAAGTTCTACGTCTGAGGTCTGAGGATGGGACCGACTTTCATTCGGTACCCGACATCCCAACTCGTCCCTTCTTAAAATCCGAACCACCTTCCAAAACCCCATTTGCTTAGTCTGTCACAAGACTAACCGACCGTTTATTTTCCTTGCATGGTCAGTTGATGTCCATCACATTTCTCGTCGTGACACATCAGAAGTGGAGTTCTACGTTGAGGACCACGAGAAGCAAGCTTGAGGAGTAGCTGGATTGAAGGTGGTTGAATTGGAATAAGTTAGAATAATTTTTAAGGGTCGAGGTTCCGATTTGTGGGACCCTTCCCATTTCAACTTTGTATCCGTTAAAGTTTATTCAACTATTGTATTCGACTTTCGCATCTTTTATATTTATATAAATCTTCCGCATTTTAAAGTTTTTGGTTAAGTTCTGTAATTACTGTAAGCCTTGGGTGACTTCGAGAGTTTAATCTCGGGGTCACTGGCGGTAATATCCTTGTATAAAAAGGGGGTGTTACAAATATAGAGTATGGTTCCGGTGTACAAATCCCTTCGGGTGAAAACTAAGAACAAATTGTGAGCGTTGGATGAGGAGCATGGACGGATGAGATTAGATCTAGCAAAAATAAAAATAAAAGGATGATTCATTAATGAATGGCACGGAGTGTAATTTAGAAAAAAAATCAAAGCCTTCCAACAATACCCTCTCTTATCCTCAAACCCATCCCGTTTCAATTCACGCAACTTTAAACAACCCTAAAAAGGAACAAAGACAGAATCAGGACGGGAGGATGGAATCGGGAGAAAGAATCCTTCACGGAGGCATATCATCTCAGCCTCGTCAAAGTCTACAAATTCTTTTCCAAAATTGATCGGTTTGACTTCTCATTCTCAATTGAATATTATTTCTAATATCTTTATCTCAGTTGTGATTCTTATTTCTCAATTGAGAAAGATCCAAAATTTCATTGTTTTTGTGTTGTTGGCGCTTGGCTGAGAAAGATCTAAATTTTCTAATGTCTTTATTTCAATGATTTTTTATTTCTCTGATCGAAATTTCTCTCCTCCCTGAAGTTGTTTGTCGGTGTTTATTTGTGTGAGATCTAATTTCAGATGATAATCCCTGTATTCTTTGTCTTGTGTTCTCAGCTTGTACTCTTTGAATATAAATAGTATTCTTTGGTAATTAGAGTATGATTGATCCTGATTTACAACTTCTTGGTATTTTGCTTCCGTGTAGGAAGATTAGACCTACAGACTTTTTGACAATTGATAGCCTATTAGCTCAAATGGTAGAGCAATGTGCATGTGCACATAGATGTGAGTTCAAATCTCACATAAACTAATTCTATAAACGCTTTATATATTTTGGTTCATTATAACTCTTCTTTCGGTTCATGATTTTGCAAGCTCGGGTTCATAATAGTTCATCTTACAGTTCATGTCTTTTGGGTTCATGATATTAGTTCTTTTGGTTCATAGTAAATTAAAGTTTGGTTCATAATAGTTCATCTTACAGTTCGTGTCTTTTAAGTCATACATACTAGTTGTAATTTTGGTTCATGACATTTGTTTTTTGGTTCAAAGTACATTAAAGTTTGGTTCATGCGTTTTTAAGTGTACTTGTTATTTCAATTTATACTTGTAGGTTGATTGAATACTACCTATGATTTTAAATTACATTGTTATTGCAATAGTTAACTAGAAGCAGTGGAAATCACTACAGGTGCTACGCAATGGAAAGGGTCCATTTTGAGAAAACAATGTAAAAGATTGATCCTTGATTACTTACACGATTCATAGAATTAATTACACGGTTAATAGTGTTCGACATGAAGGTTCATAGTGTTCGACATAAAGGTTCATATTGTTCAACATGAAGGTTCATAGTGTTCAACATGAAGGTTCATGGATTTTAAACAATCAGTTCATTTAACAGAAAATGCATAAAATTTGTAAAGAAGACATTCAGCTCATTGGGTTCGATGTGAAGTCAAATAAAGCATTAAAAGCAATTACAATGTAGCAAAGTGATTTGTCAAACACAAAGTAACATAAAAATAGACAACTTAATCCCCAAAACACATAACAACTACTAAAAAGACAAATAGAGAATTGGAACTTCAATGTTCAATCTTGGGAATGAAATAAGAACAATCTTGTGATAAGTGAAGAATGTAGGTGTCACTAGCTTCATCATGATCATCCAATGGAACTCTATCAACATTCTCATCATTATCAAGACTCTTTAATGAAACTCCATCAATACTAGCATCATTATCCGAATGAGACAAGTTAGGATGACCGGAGCTTGATAAACAACCTACAATAAAAAGGAAAAAATTAAGCTAATTTATAAGCAACATGGAACACATAATGGGCAAAAAAAATGTGAAAAAAATATTTTTCTTTTGGTTCACAGATATTGTCATTACGGTTCATAATATTACACTATAAGGTTCATTGAAAATCACAATGCGGTTCATGTAAATAACAATAGTATTTGACATAAATTGTATCAAATTTGGTCATTTTGGTGGATTTGGAAACCAAATGACCAGTATCTATTAGTTTACTTCAAATGTTAGGATGACCGGAGCTTGATGAACCCCATCAACACTAACATCATTATTAAGACCCTTCAATTGGACCCCATCAATACTATCATCATTATCTGAATTAGACAAATTAGGTTGACCAGAGCTTGATGAACAGCCTACAATAAAAAGGGAGAAAAAGAAGAGATCTAGTAAAAAGGTGCAAAATACCGTTTTTCAATTGGTTCACAAATATTGTCATTGTGGTTCATAATATTAAACAGGAAGGTTCACTGAAAATAACAATGTAGTTCATATAAAATAACAATACGAATTGTAAGTGAAGTGATCTAACAAAGGTCACAAGGATACTAATTGCTTATTCAAAACAATATCCTACTAGTCAATGTGGATAACTAGGCATACACATATACACAAAAGTATCATATTCAACAAAGCATACTAAGCATCATATGCAAACATTCATTTTGTCCACAAGGGGGAATTTGAACACTAAAACATCGTCAATACATGAAAAGGTCTTGCAATTTATCCACATTATCTTCATATTCACTCATTAGAACATTAAAAACAATATTCCAAGACATTTTAGCAAAACATGCTCATTGAGACATTTTATCAAACACTTTGTGGGCAATCTAATAAGCATACAATTTTTAATTCTAGTTGTAACACCCCTATTTTTGCAACGATAGGTGTTACCGCCAGTGACCTCGGATTTTACCATCCAAAGTCACCTAAGGCTTTATAAGGTATTAAGTTAAATAAAAGCATGTGGAGTTATAAAGTTATTACAATTTGAAGTGTTGCTCATATATGAGACTTTAGAAGTATTAATTACATACCAAGTTTTAGTTTAGCAAAACATAAATCCTTAAGAGTACTTAGGCAGCGGAAATTAAAATAACTTTGTCTATGCATAAAAGTAGAGTGATCCGAAAGTGAGCAAAACATCATACTTGGTTTAAAACCGACCTTCCTTCCTTCACTTGATTGATCTTCGTTCTTTACACCTTTAGTGGGGGTTTCCTGGATTCTGGCATTTGGCGAGAAGGGCGGAAAATGCCAGGCAGAAATGCGGAAAAACAGAATTAGTCTAAAGAGACTAAGCAAGCGAGAACGGACATCCTTAAGGTAGTTTGGTAAAGTATCGAAGTTATTACAAGGTAATTAAGATGAATGTTGAGAAGTGTATACTTTAAGTGGAGCTATTAAGAACGAAAATGAGTGAATCTCGAGATGAGATAACTCTTAAACCGAAAGAACGAACTACGAGATTGTAGAACGTCTTAGAATAGAATAAATGTTGGGAACGTTAATTACACATAAGTTATTAGAAAACCTCTCGCGCCCTTGCGGACCGAGATCCGGATCGATCATTTGAGATCGGTTCGGTTTTGGTTTCTTTTAATGTGCTTTAGCAATTACTTACTTTCGTGATCAAAACCTTCACGTTAGTTAACGATTTTTAAGAGTGTGGGGGGCCATGAATGGGCCGACGTACCACTTAGGGGAACTGAGTTCCGACACCTAGCTAGGGTGCACACGTCCCTCCTCCGAGTAGGAGCAGACATAGATCATGATCCGTACAGTCGTAGGAAAGTTGGTATTTCACGATACGACTTAAGATGTTATATAGAGATGTCGGGCTTAGCCCGCACCCCTTACTACGCTACTTGCGAATATTCACAACAAATCTCAAAACGAGATTTTTAAACAAACAAGGCCACACGACAAGTCTAGCAATAATCCTACTAACAATAGTAATAGTAGTAATGTTAACAAGGTCATTATTTCTAACAATCGGTATTTCCTAGGTTCGTTTTTATTTAGCAAGCAAGGTGTTCCCAACATCGAATAAGTTAACAGAAAATTGAATTATCGAAAGGTTCAAGTAGAATGTCCACTTGCCTTGGATTTCTTTCGGAATATTCGTAAGTCGGAATTATAAGCTCTTAGAGACGTCGAGTGCTTCGACCTATTTGACCGAAAGGGAAGACGAACGAAACGTATTAAAAATCCTATTTTAATCTTAACTACACTTTTCTCTTATTTTCCTTTTTTAAGAGAAAGAAAATTAAATCTAAATTATTTTCGTTAACAATTTAGATATGAGATAGAAAATAATAATCTTTATTATTATTTTCAAGATAGTACTCTTTATGATTTTGAAATATTTTATTTAAAAGAACATGTAAGACCTTATTTAAATATAATGGAAATTCCTTTTTAAACCATGTGCAATAATTAAAACATACTTAAAATATGATTTGCATGTATTTTATTATTTCTAAAGTCAAACTTTATTTTATTCCCAAACGTTTATGTGACAAGGCTAATTTTGACATGCAAGCATATTTTAACTATTAAAACCCTTTTTCCAACTATCAAAATTTTATACAAACTACTTAGTAAAAATTATTATTATGATCAATAATAATATCAAAGGTCATGATTGATATATTATAAAAATATAATAAAATCTATAATTGGCATGCATGTACATATTACCTTATAAATACTTCATTTCCCACATGTAAAATAATATATTAATCAAATAGAGTATGATTATGAAAAATCCTTTTTCCTTTTATCAAGAGGAAAATATACATATTTATTTCTACCTAGTGAATATAACTAGGTTGCATGCCAGAAAGGATTTTTCCCAAATATTTTTATAAAAATCCATGCACAACAATTTTAATTTTCTTAAGTGGATAAAAACCTTATAAGTTCATTTTTAACTCTTGATGGTTCAAAATATTTTATAAAAATTCATTTTAACTAAAAAGACATGCAAAAGGGTTTTAAGCTATAAAAACTCTTTTAAAATACATGCAAGACACTTTTAATTTAAATAACATATGTTGTTCTTATTAACTTCTATTTTATCAAAAATTAATAGAAAAGATTATTCTTAAGTTTAAATACATGCAAGAGAATTTAATTTATAAAAACTCTTTTAAAAGTACATACAAAGGCACTTTTAATCAAAAAGATCAAATTTGTCTTTACTAGACTTATTAATATTAAGAATTCATATAAAAATAATCCAATTGTTCATAAGGGACATGCATGAAGATTGCATGCATGTAATGTTGTCTTATAAAATCATCAAGACAAAACTTTATAAATCAAAGAATTTTTGAATAAATAAAGAAAGAGATCTAAGCTTTTTAAATTAAATAAAAATCAGAATTTTCCAAATAAACAACCATTTTTATAGATCTTGGATTTATAAAATTTCATTTTATAACTTGTAAAAATAAATCCCCTTAAAAATCATTGCATGCAAGCCATTTTTTTTCTTCATAAAAACATGTATAAGACTATATTATGTAAAATCTGATTTTTTTTTTTAGATTAAGAAGGAAAAATGGGCCTAATAATATACTTAGCACTTAAAATCAGCCCATAAGAGTCTAATAAAAAGGGCCCAAAAATATACCCCTTCTTCTTCTGTATTCTGAAAGAACGCAGGTTGAACCAGAGCAAGCAACAGGACGGAACGACGAAGGACAGAGGAGGCGGCCACCAGGCTGGGGCGACGCCGGCGTGCACCTGGGCGGCGGAAAGAAGGGCGGCGCGGCCTGGAGAGGGTGGCCAGGGGTGGTCGGAGTGGTGGTTGCTCCCAAAACAAGTGAACCCCAATTTATTTGATTTTTTGGAAAAAAAATCAGATTGTGTTTTAGGGGTTTTTGGTGATCAATTGGGAGTTTTTGAGAGTAGTGTGTGCTTTCTCTGAAGTTTATGAGGCCTTTAAATAGGTAAATAGGTGGAGGATTGATAGAAGAGGAGAATCAAGCTCATGATTTCTCCAAATCTCTTCAATGGTGAGTGGGGAAAAAAATTGATAAAATAATCTATTAAAAATCTAGAGTGGAAGGGAATATTGTCTGCATAAAAACATACCCAAATCCCCTCTCTTTAAGTCCCTAATCGAGCCTCAACCGATCGAAATTTTGGTTTGGCGAAAATTCCACTGAAAAGGAATGGTTTAAATACAACTGGTTGTATTATAATATTTGAAAAACAAACTAGCATAAATGGTTGAGGAGTAGGAGAGTTGGTAGGAGGTCAAGGGTTCAAATCTCACCCTTGTCTCTAATTTTTTTTTATAAAACCCCTTTTTAATGAAATATGGGCTTTTTAAATGGGCCGGGCTAAGGCCCATTGCTTTCTTTTTAAGAAAAAAAATAATGAAAGGACTTGAGAATTTAATTTCCGTTATGATATAAAAATTTATTAAATTTTATTTTTAATAAATTTTATTTACTCGAATAATTATTTCATAAGAGCTATGCTCCATTTATTTTAGAAATAAGTTTCGAATAAAAAGGAATATTATGAATATATTTTATTTAATAAATAATTAATGATTAAAAAAAAATTATCATAAAAAATAGCGGTTATTACAATAGTACCCCCTTAAAAATAGTTTCGTCCCCGAAACTAGGAAAAGCTTAGGGCGGTGTAATGTTTTAACACGAGGATGGCAACAACCACTCACTATTGTGAGGTGACAACAGAAGATCTAGTACCCCCTTAAAGAATATTTCATTCTTTACTTAAGACGATACTAACTTGGGAAAACATCTCTGCATCTTTTGCTCCGTCTCCCAAATTCATCTAGTCATTCCCTCCTCATCATTCTTTGGCTAGGGTACCTGACTAGGGTACTTATTTATTACAGTTTCTCTACTCGATGTTCCACGAACTTGACGCATCTAAGCACTCAACGACCTTCTGTTGGGTTAGTGCAAGGTTCTCCAAACTTACTCAAGTTCTAGAAGAATCTAACTTTTTGAAGTTACTAATGGAGTAAGCATCTTAATTGAAACGAGCACATGAGTGTCTCTAGGAGACGAGTACGAAAATGACCAATCTATTCTATACTTCCAGAATAGAATCAAAGCGGATGGATTCCTGTAAGATGGACATTAATCAAATTCCCGAGATGGAATCAAGGTTTGAAAAGTGAGAGCCATGCCTTGGAAGGAGAATTTCGATTTTGAACTTCTAAAGAATTTACTATTGGAACAAGCGATGGTTGTATCACAAGAGGTGGTAACCATCTTTATGATATCGTATCTGAACATGTTAACCGTCGAGAAGTGGTTTGAGCGTCCCTTAATATTATATTTTTCAATTCTTTATAAGAAAGTAATTCCTTCATAAATGAAGTTGAATTCGAGGGACTAAGTGGTTTCATTCCACCAATGTGATCAGTATCGGGGAACTATTTCCAACATAGTCGCTTAATATGTATATCTTCACAGGAACAAGACCTGGATTTCTACCTCAACCATGTGATCAAGATGAGAGGTAAAAGTCCATTCTTATTCACCACCATGAATCTATATTGATTTTTTTTTTGGTACAACTACAACTTTATTCCGATTTAAATGTAAACTTTTGAGGTGAACTTCTTAATACGATGAATATGTCGTAAAGTTAAAGCATGTATTGGCTCGAAACTTTTTCTATATTAGGATAACGATGAAAAACGATTTATGGTTTGACACGAAAGGATATTATATGATAAACCAAATCATATTACAGAATTCGAAAGAAGACACTCTTACGAGGAAGAGTATCACATGCATGGTCCGAGATTTCCAACTACCGTGGGGATACAAAAGCGCCTTACTGGCAAAACTAACGTCATTACGGGTATTAGACTTAGATAGGAAGGAGTGTCCATCTATTTTTCTGGGACATCTGACGCAAAAGGTTCGTCACTGCGGTGCATCTCATGGAGTTGTTGACCTTGACTCTGAGATGTCATTGGCCCTTTTCCCTTATTATGAGCAGTTGACTGTACCGAAGCAGTTCCGGCAGTCCTATTTGAGGTCGGAGGGTATTGGGATACCAAGTTGGAGCGTGCTTGACCTGATTTGCTTCCCTCCTGCCTATAGTATAGGCGGAGATGTCCTACTTTTCCACAGTTATAGCAAGTTCTGCGTTCCTTAGGGCAATTCCGGTTGATATGTCCTTGTTCTCCACAGTTGTGGCAAACTATCGGACCTTTCTTAGATTCGGATCCTTGAAATGACCTTGCTCCAGGTGATGCAGGCCTATTCTTGTTCTTCTTTGACCAGTTTGAACCTTGTGGTGATGCTGGCCTCTTAAACCCGCTTTGATTTGAGTGATGAGGCTTCCCACCACCGTGCTTTCTGCGTTCAGGTTCGCCTAGGGTGACCTCAATGCGGTAGGCTGCGTCTACATATTCTTCAAGTGTTGCAAAATGGCGGTTCACCATCCAAGGTTTGATGGTGTCGCTCATCCAGTTGTGAAAACGTCGGATCTTTTGCCGTTCAGTGGTTATTTCCTCTTCAGCATACTGTTGAAAATGATTGAACTTCTTTGCTCTTTCCAGAACACTGAGCCCGTGGACTTTTGGTGAAAGCAGTTCATCCAGTTTCTCGTCTTTCATGGCAGTAGTGAAGAAACGATTCATCATCTTATCTTTGAACATATTCCATGTTAGATCGGGATGGGTAGCCAAGCTCGAGTTCTCCCACCATTCTCCGACTTCACTCTTAAGCCTTAGGGCAGCCATGTGCACCTTGTTAGCTTCAGAGCAGTGCACGTTCCTTAGCAATCTTTCTACATGGGAGAACCAATACTAAATTCCGGCAGGATCTCCACTTCCGTCATATGATTCCGGTTTCATAGTGTTGAAGACCTTAAGGCCGCTTGCAAAGCTTGTCTCCACTTCTTTTCCACGAGCATCAACTGCTCCTTGACCCACCTCTTGATTCTCCGCAACTACTGGATCTGGCACAACTGGAGGAATCGACTCTTGTACTATTTCTCGAAACATGGCCCGAAAGGTTTCCATAGTGCCTTCATTGAGCACTATAGGAGGGTTTGGTACAGGAGGACGATTGACTCGAGGTAATCCTCTAACTTCGGATTGACTTTCCTCATTCTCGTCTCTAACTTGAGTTCGGTTTCGGTGACTAGTTCCTCTTGTGTCCACCATCTGAACACGATACACAAATGTGTTCCTTTAGTTATTTTAACATTTGTATAAGACGAGTATTTAAGGCACATCTTAGAAAAAAAATGAAAGAAGGAGTTAGTATAGAATATCCTTAAATTCTATAAGACGAAGAAACGTGAAGGAAGTTTAAGGAATTTTAAACAAGATTTTAACCTGGAGAAAAATGTTACAATAGGTTTTCCTTTTCTTTGAATTATTTGAAATTTTTGACAGAAGTAGAGGAACTAAAGGAAATTTTAATCAAAGAAACTTTAAACAAATTCTAATCATGGAAAATGATTTAAGATAGATATCCTTTTTATTGGAATTACTTAGAAGAATTTCTACTTTCTAAGTTTTTTTTTTAAAACTTGAATTCTAAAAAGAATTTCTAACTTAAACTTTCTTTTATTGAATATGTTTAACTTAAGAAAGTTTTCAATAAAAGTAACTAAGGTATGAAAGTTCAAAACTTAGTATTTAAGTTTTGAAAGTATTGAAAGAAAATGTAAGTAATAAAGATTTTCGGCTTGAAAATAAAGACTTAGGTTTTGAAAATTTTTGGTTTCAAAAGTTTTCGGTTTTGAAAACAAAACGTTCGGCTCTGATACCATAATTGTAACACCCCTATTTTTGCAACGATAGGTGTTACCGCCAGTGACCTCGGATTTTACCATCCAAAGTCACTTAAGGCTTTATAAGGTATTAAGTTAAATAAAAGCATGTGGAGTTATAAAGTTATTACAATTTGAAGTGTTGCTCATATATGAGACTTTAGAAGTATTAATTACATACCAAGTTTTAGTTTAGCAAAACATAAATCCTTAAGAGTACTTAGGCTGCGGAAATTAAAATAACTTTGTCTATGCATAAAAGTAGAGTGATCCGAAAGTGAGCAAAACATCATACTTGGTTTAAAACCGACCTTCCTTCCTTCACTTGATTGATCTTCGTTCTTTACACCTTTAGTGGGGGTTTCCTGGATTCTGGCATTTGGCGAGAAGGGCGGAAAATGCCAGGCAGAAATGCGGAAAAACAGAATTAGTCTAAAGAGACTAAGCAAGCGAGAACGGACATCCTTAAGGTAGTTTGGTAAAGTATCGAAGTTATTACAAGGTAATTAAGATGAATGTTGAGAAGTGTATACTTTAAGTGGAGCTATTAAGAACGAAAATGAGTGAATCTCGAGATGAGATAACTCTTAAACCGAAAGAACGAACTACGAGATTGTAGAACGTCTTAGAATAGAATAAATGTTGGGAACGTTAATTACACATAAGTTATTAGAAAACCTCTCGCGCCCTTGCGGACCGAGAGCCGGATCGATCATTTGAGATCGGTCCGGTTTTGGTTTCTTTTAATGTGCTTTAGCACTTACTTACTTTCGTGATCAAAACCTTCACATTAGTTAACGATTTTTAAGAGTGTGGGGGGCCATGAATGGGCCGACGTACCACTTACGGGAACTGAGTTCCGGCACCTAGCTAGGGTGCACACGTCCCTCCTCCGAGTAGGAGCAGACATAGATCATGATCCGTACAGTCATAGGAAAGTTGGTATTTCACGATACGACTTAAGATGTTATATAGAGATGTCGGGCTTAGCCCGCACCCCTTACTACGCTACTTGCGAATATTCACAACAAATCTCAAAACGAGATTTTTAAACAAACAATGACACACGACAAGTCTAGCAATAATCCTACTAACAATAGTAATAGTAATAATGTTAACAAGTCATTATTTCTAACAATCGGTATTTCCTAGGTTCGTTTTTATTTAGCAAGCAAGGTGTTCCCAACATCGAACAAGTTAACGGAAATTGAATTATCGAAAGGTTCAAGTAGAATGTCCACTTGCCTTGGATTTCTTTCGGAATATTCGTAAGTCGGAATTATAAGCTCTTAGAGACGTCGAGTGCTTCGACCTATTTGACCGAAAGGGAAGACGAACGAAACGTATTAAAAATCCTATTTTAATCTTAACTACACTTTTCTCTTATTTTCCTTTTTTAAGAGAAAGAAAATTAAATCTAAATTATTTTCGTTAACAATTTAGATATGAGATAGAAAATAATAATCTTTATTATTATTTTCAAGATAGTACTCTTTATGATTTTGAAATATTTTATTTAAAAGAACATGTAAGACCTTATTTAAATATAATGCAAATTCCTTTTTAAACCATGTGCAATAATTAAAACATACTTAAAATATGATTTGCATGTATTTTATTATTTCTAAAGTCAAACTTTATTTTATTCCCAAAAGTTTATGTGACAAGGCTAATTTTGACATGCAAGCATATTTTAACTATTAAAACCCTTTTTCCAACTATCAAAATTTTATACAAACTACTTAGTAAATATTATTATTATGATCAATAATAATATCAAAGGTCATGATTGATATATTATAAAAATATAATAAAATCTATAATTGGCATGCATGTACATATTACCTTATAAATACTTCATTTCCCACATGTAAAATAATATATTAATCAAATAGAGTATGATTATGAAAAATCCTTTTTCCTTTTATCAAGAGGAAAATATACATATTTATTTCTACCTAGTGAATATAACTAGGTTGCATGCCAGAAAGGATTTTTCCCAAATATTTTTATAAAAATCCATGCACAACTATTTTAATTTTCTTAAGTGGATAAAAACCTTATAAGTTCATTTTTAACTCTTGATGGTTCAAAATATTTTATAAAAATTCATTTTAACTAAAAAGACATGCAAAAGGGTTTTAAGCTATAAAAACTCTTTTAAAATACATGCAAGACACTTTTAATTTAAATAACATATGTTGTTCTTATTAACTTCTATTTTATCAAAAATTCATAGAAAAGATTATTCTTAAGTTTAAATACATGCAAGAGAATTTAATTTATAAAAACTCTTTTAAAAGTACATGCAAAGGCACTTTTAATCAAAAAGATCAAATTTGTCTTTACTAGACTTATTAATATTAAGAATTCATATAAAAATAATCCAATTGTTCATAAGGGACATGCATGAAGATTACATGCATGTAATGTTGTCTTATAAAATTATCAAGACAAAACTTTATAAATCAAAGAATTTTTGTATAAATAAAGAAAGAGATCTAAGCTTTTTAAATTAAATAAAAATCAGAATTTTCCAAATAAACAACCATTTTTATAGATCTTGGATTTATAAAATTTCATTTTATAACTTGTAAAAATAAATCCCCTTAAAAATCATTGCATGCAAGTCATTTTTTTTCCATAAAAACATGTATAAGACTATATTATGTAAAATCTGATTTTTTTTTTAGATTAAGAAGGAAAAATGGGCCTAATAATATACTTAGCACTTAAAATCAGCCCATAAGAGTCTAATAAAAAGGGCCCAAAAATATACCCCTTCTGAAAGAACAGAGGAGATGGCCACCAGGTTGAACCAGAGCAAGCAACAGGACGGAACGACGAAGGACAAAGGAGATGGCCACCAGGCTGGGGCGACGCCGGCGTGCACCTGGGCGGCGGAAAGGAGGGCGGCGCGGCCTGGAGAGGGTGGCCAGGGGTGGTCGGAATGGTGGTTGCTCCCAAAAAAAGTGAACCCCAATTTATTTGATTTTTTGGAAAAAAAATCAGATTGTGTTTTAGGGGTTTTTGGTGATCAATTGGGAGTTTTTGAGAGTAGTGTGTGCTTTCTCTGAAGTTTATAAGACCTTTAAATAGGTAAATAGGTGGAGGATTGATAGAAGAGGAGAATCAAGCTCATGATTTCTCCAAATCTCTTCAATGGTGAGTGGGGAAAAAAATTGATAAAATAATCTATTAAAAATCTAGAGTGGAAGGGAATATTGTCTGCATAAAAACATACCCAAATCCCCTCTCTTTAAGTCCCTAATCGAGCCTCAACCGATCGAAATTTTGGTTTGGCGAAAATTCCACTGAAAAGGAATGGTTTAAATACAACTGGTTGTATTATAATATCAGAAAAACAAACTAACATAAATGGTTGAGGAGTGGGAGAGTTGGTAGGAGGTCAAGAGTTCAAATCTCACCCTTGTCTCTATTTTTTTTTTTATAAAACCCCTTTTTAATGAAATATGGGCTTTTTAAATGGGCCGGGCTAAGGCCCATTGCTTTCTTTTTAAGAAAAAAAATAATGAAAGGACTTGAGAATTTAATTTCCGTTATGATATAAAAATTTATTAAATTTTATTTTTAATAAATTTTATTTACTCGAATAATTATTTCATAAGAGCTATGCTCCATTTATTTTAGAAATAAGTTTCGAATAAAAAGGAATATTATGAATATATTTTATTTAATAAATAATTAATGATTAAAATAAAAAAAATTATCATAAAAAATAGCGGTTATTACACTAGTTTCTATAAAACTTTGTTTCCAATCCCAAAATCAAGAGTACAACAAATTTCTCCATGATCTCAAGCAACAAAGAACCATAAACAACAACAAATTTAGGGATTATTTGAGAGCAATAAAGCTTCCATGAAGCTAAACTCTCTTCTTAAGCATTCTTCATAATCACTTACCTAAATTCATTGTTTCTTCAATTTGGAGTGAGAGTTTGTATCGATCGAAAGGGAAATCGAAATCGAAATGGAGATCGAGAGCACAAGCTCGATCTAGAGTAATAGTGTACGTGTTGGTCGTCGGCGAAATCACGTAGGAGAGGGTTGTGTTCTGGTCGCTTGATACAAATGAGGGAGTTGAAGAATGAAATTAAAATAAAACACAGTAAAATGACAAAAATACCCTTCCAGCTTTAAAAAATAGAGAAGTGTGAGTGTTGAGAGCAGCCCATCTGAACCCTTAATCTCACAAAATCAACGGATGAGAGTTGTTCTCATTTCTTAGGATAAGAATTGTTCTGATTTGATCCCCTATATATATATATATATATGGCATGGTTCACATGGGCAGTGCCCTCACCAAAATATGTACTATATACCTCAAATAATAAATAGAATTGGTCCAATTTAAATACTCCATGTCAATTTCTGAGCAAAAAAAAATTTCAAGTCAACATTTAATTTTTAAATTTTCCAAGTCAGTTGTTCGACCAAGTCAACTGTTAAATTGTCCAAGTCAATTTCGACAAAAAAGATCTATTGCAAGTCTACTATTTTACCAAAAAAAACTGTTTGAACCAAATAAACACAAATTATTTTGGGATGAAGAAAATAAACAATGTATAACACGTACCTTGAGAAGAAAGAAAAACTGTTAAAAAAATATCTTTTATTATGTACAGAATGGCCGAGATTTTTTAAAATTTTTAAATTTTTTTTATTTTCTCTTCAACCCTCATGGGCAGTGCCATCATGGTTCTCATGGGCAGTGCCCTCACTAAAATAGGTACTATATACCTGAAATAATAAATAGAATTGGTCCGATTTAAATACTCCATGTCAACTTCTAAGCAAAAAAAATCCAAATCAACTTTTAAATGTTAAATTGTCCAAGTCAATTTTGACAAAAAAGACCTATTACAAGTCTACTATTCTATCAAAAAAAACTATTTGAACCAAATAAACACTGCTTATTTTAGGACGAAGAAAATAAACAATGTAAAACACGTACCTTGAGAATATAGAAAAAATATTCAAAAAATATATTTTATCATGTACGAATGGTCGAGATTTTTTTTTAATTTTTTTAATTTTTTAATTTTTTTAATTTTTTAATTTTTTTAATTTTTTAATTTTTTTAATTTTTTTAATTTTTTTAATTTTTTTAATTTTTTTAATTTTTTTAATTTTTTTAATTTTTTTAATTTTTTTAATTTTTTTAATTTTTTAAATTTTTTAAATTTTTTAAATTTTTTAAATTTTTTAAATTTTTTAAATTTTTTAAATTTTTTAAATTTTTTAAATTTTTTAAATTTTTTAAATTTTTTAAATTTTTTAAATTTTTTTAATTTTTTTAATTTTTTTAATTTTTTTAATTTTTTTAATTTTTTTAATTTTTTTAATTTTTTTAATTTTTTAATTTTTTTAAAATTTTAATTTTTTTTAATTTTTTAATTTTTTTATTTTCTATTGAACCCTCCGATATATTAAGGCATGGTTCACACGGGCAGTGCCCTCACAAAAATATGTACTATATACCTCAAATAATAAATAGAATTAGTCCAATTTTAATACTCCATGTCAACTTTTGAGAAAAAATAAATTCCAAGTCAACATTTAAATGTTAAATTTTACAACTCATTTGTTCGACCAAGTCAACTATTAAATTGTCCAAGTCAATTTTGACAAAAAAGACCTACTGTAAGTCTACTATTCTACCAAAAAAAACTATTTTAACCAAATAAACACTGTTTATTCAAGATGTAGAAAATAAACTGTATAAAACACGTACCTTGAGAAGATAGAAAAAAATTGTTCAAAAATATCTTTTATTATGTATCGAATGGTTGAGATTTTTTCAATTTTTTTTTTTATTTTTTTTATTTTCTCTTGAACCCTCCTCTCTCTCTCTCTCTCTCATTCTATATATATATATATATATATAGGGCATGGTTCACATGGGCCGTGCCCTAACCAAAATAAGTACTATACCTCAAATAATAAATAGAATTGTTCCAATTTAAATACTCCACATCAACTTCTGAGCAAAAAAAATTTCCAAGTCAACATTTAAATGTTAAATTTTCCAAGTCAGTCGTTCGACCAAGTCAACTGTTAAATTGTCCAAGTCAATTTTGATAAAAAGGACCTATTGCAAGTCTACTATTCTACCAAAAAATTTTTGTTTGAACCAAATAAACATTGTTTATTTCAGGATGAAGAAAATAAACAGTGTAAAACACGTACTTTGAGAAGATAGAAAAAAGTGTTCAAAAAAATATCTTCTATTATGTATCGAATGGTTGATATTTTTACAATTTTTTTATTTTTATTTTCTCTTGAACCCTCCTCTCTCTATATATATATTTATAGGGCATGATTCACATAGGCAGTGCCCTCACCAAAATAGATACTATATATCTCAAATATAAAATAGAATTGGTCCAATTTAAATACTCCATGTCAACTTCTGAGCAAAAAAAATTCCAAGTCAACATTTAAATGTTAAATTTTCCAAGTCAGTTGTAAAATTGTTCAAGTTAATTTTGACAAAAAAAGACCTATGCAAGTCTACTATTCTACAAAAAAAAAACTATTTGAACCAAATAAACACTGTTTATTTTGGGATGAAGAAAATAAACAATGTATAACACGTACCTTGAGAAAATAGAAAAAAAACTGTCCAAAAAATATCTTTTATTATGTACAGAATGGTCTTTTTTTAAAAAAATTTTATTTTCTCCTGAACCCTTATGGAGTCATGGACAATGCCATCATGGTTCTCATGAGCAGTGCCCACACCAAAATATGTACTATATATCTCAAATAGTAAATAGAATTGGTCCGACTTAAATACTCCATGTCAACTTTTGAGCAAAAAAAATTCCAAGTCAACTTTTAAATGTTAAATTTTCCAACTTAGTTGTTTGACCAAGTCAATTGTTAAATTGTCCAAGTCAATTTCGACAAAAAAAAGACCTTTTGCCATTCTACTATTCTACCAAAAAACTGTTTGAACCAAATAAACACTGTTTATTTCAAGATGAAGAAAATAAACAACGTAAAACACGTACCTTGAGAAGATAGAAAAAAACTGTTCAAAGAATATCTTTTATTATGTATCGAATGGTTGAGATTTTTTCAATTTTTTTATTTTTTTTATTTTTTCTTGAACCCTCCTCTCTCTCTCTCTATGTATATATATATATATATATATATAATTACGCTCTAGAGAAACATGCTAATAGAGAGAAACTATGGAACTAATAAGATGCATTGGATCAAATTAAATGGATGGCTAGGATTTATTAAATTAGTGTGCACAATACAGAAAATAGATATGCAACACTATAATATTTTTCAAGTGAGATATATGGGGAAATTATATTTACGTATCTTTTTCTCTCTCCCAATTCCAGATTTGATTTTCTCTTTCCATATAACACCCATCTCCATTATTCTCTCCATTCATATCGTTCTCTCCCTCACATTCTAAGGTTCTCTCTCCATTCCAACTGATGTTCTTTCCCTCTCCATTCGAAGCGTCTGTAATGGATTTTGACGAGATCAACAACGTCCAATCGACGTCGGATGCTGGATCTGTGATGGCGCCACAAGCATAATGTTTCAGTCCGTAATCGCTCTACGTTTTTGTTGCTCTAATTTTTCTTCATAGTAAATCCCAGATTTTTATTATTTTCGATGTTGTGTGTATATGATTTTAATACATATGGATGAAATCTTAAGATCTGCTCAATAAAGGGACGAAGAGAGATTTTAGCATCGCAATTCTTGAGAACAAGATAACGGTTTACTATATACGTAGCTTTTTATTCATATATGCTAGTTTTGTTATTCAGATATGTGTGGCTATTTATTCATACATGCGTTTTTGTTATTCATATATGTGTGTCTTGATATTCAAATGTGTGCGTCTTGTTATTCATACATGTGTGGCTTGTTATTCATATATGTGTGAATTGTTATTCATATATGTTTGTCTTGTTATTCATACATGCGTGACTTTTTATTCATATATGCTTATTTTATTATTCAAATATGCGTGACTTTTTATTCATATACGAGAGTATCTTGGTATTCACATATGCGAGTTTTGTTATTCATATATTAATTGTTTGGTATTCATATGTGTGTGTTTAGATATGCATTAATTACGAGTGATAAAGCGACTTCACTCTTGGCTTGAAATTTTGCTAGTTGGAGACGTGTTCGATTTGGCTAGATAATTGGGTGCATTGTGGGGTAGACGAGTTTTGTAATTTTATATACATGTCTTGTTATTCATCTATGTATTATCTGTTATTTATGGATATGTTTGTTGTTACTCATACATGTATGGTTTGTTATTCATACATGTGTAACTTGTTATTCATATATACGTATTCTGTTATTCATATATACATTACTTTTTATTCATAAATACATTGTCTTATTATTCACATATTTTTTTAATTATTATTATTATTATTATTATTATTATTATTATTATTATTATTATTATTATACAATTACATAAAGTTGGATGGGAGCCTAGAAACAAGTTGGGCTCCCACACCCTTCTGAATGCAAAAACTCAATCTATGAAAAACAAATGCACCACTCTTAGCATTGTTAGAGTGGCTAATAGAGAGAGACTTAATACGTGAAAGCGTGTCCAAAGCCTCCTTCTCGAATTCCCCAAATGTAGAGAAAGCGAAAGGGATGAATTTGTATCCGTTCTCCTCACATTTGGACAAATACTTCTTCTTTTTCCTCTCCATAGCTTTATGTAAGGCTAAACTAGGCGCCTAAGAACTTGCGCCCATACCAGCAAAGGGAGAGACCCCGGTCACATCCACACAAGCATCCTTACCTTGATGCCAATTAAAGAGTAGAAGGTCTGCAGGCCTAAGATCATGCCCATTCTCCGAGAGAAAACCCATGGGAGCCTCTTTCCTCACTACAATCCCAACTTTGGAACATATATCAACAAGAATATCACGCACCAAATTATGCCTGAACTTCACACCCACCTCACTAGAACAGTGGACAACATGATCCCCCCATTTGTCCATCCTGTTTACAACTCTGGCAAATACTACCATCAGAAAACAGAGGTATCATGAGTCTATAACACAACACAGACCGAAACTGACAATTGTTCATCCTCTGTCCCAAGCCATCAATAGGGATAGTGAACAAAAAAATCTTGTGCATGAGGAGCACGGATACAGCTAAGAACAACAACCTCCCTTGGGCTAAGCCTGTACCTATGGACGAGACTTTTCTCAACAACACCAAAGTAACACCTTGCCAAGGTTTTCATCATTTGGGGGGCAGGAGAATCAGTAGGGAGAGAGATAGCATCGACATTGCAAAAGGTATTGAAATCATCAAGAGCATGCTGAAAGAAGAGCCAGGAGAAACTATACCCGTATTCAATAGAATCTTGGCCTGCAGTGAGCTCGTTTGAAGCCGAGAAGCAAGAAAAGCATAACGGATAACGTCCCCAACAATAAAGATGCCAAGACCACCCCCTTTGATGGGGAGAGTGGCCAACCGCCATTGCCAATCACCAAAACCCGACCCTGACGCTGTGACAATCTTCTCCAAGGAGAGACGCAGAGCATGGTCAAATTGAACTTGGGCATCCTTGAAAGACACAAGAGAGCAAGTTCTCAAGGCGTAGGACAGCTTAGCAACCCCAGCATAGTTACGAAGAAGAAGGAGCTCACATTGGGGGTCATTTAGACGGTTAACCGCCTCCATTAAGGCAATTGTTTTAGAGACCCTCTTCAAGGCCAAGTCCCGACTGAAGCCCACATCCAAGCTGACCGAACCACCAAGAAGTTTGATACCACTACGTGGGCGAGAGATGTTCGATGGGAAAACACCCTCACCCAAACTTCTAGGATCCTCCACAGGCCAGAAAAGCTCAGTTTTATCAACATTCAAGAACAAACCACGTGCGGGCATGGCCTAATAATGTCAAGCGCCTTGGCCACCATGAGGGTATCTCCAACAATGGTACCATCGTCAAGATACCAAGCCTGAAGGGTGAGATCGCAAGCATGATTAATGGACTGAACCAAAGGATGTAGAGCTACGGCAAACAACAAAGGCCCCAAAGGATCACCTTGTTATACCCCCTGACAAGACCAAAGGACAGAGTCTTCAGAGTAGAGCCTAGCAGGTTGAGAGTAACAAAACTCAACCCAAGGAGCAATGGACGACCACCTCAACCTAGTTTCCTGGAGCAGGACACTCCTATCAACAAGGTTGAAAGCGTTCTTGAAATCCACTAAAAGCATAGAAAGCCCAACTTCATTGCCCTTAGACTCAACAAGCCTGTTCACAGAGTGAAGAACTGCCTCACAACCCCCAGGAACACCCACTCCAAACTGAAAATCCTGCAGATAATGGTTTGTTTTGTTATTCACATATTCGTGTCTTATTTTTCATATATGTTTGTTTTGTTATTCATATATGCATCTCTTTTTATTCATATAGACATGTTTTGATATCATAAATACGTGGAGTGATTTATTATTCAAATATATGTAATTTGTTATTCATGTATGCGTTTTTTGTTATTCGTATATGTGTGACTTGTTTTTCATATATGCGTTAAATGTTATTAATAGATGTGTGTTATATTTTGCAGTTATTCAAGAATGTCATGTATTGTTATGCGAGAACTGTTATCCACGTATGCGTGTTCTGCAATGGAGTTATTTAAGAACGGTCAAAAGGTGCAAAGGGTGAAGTTTGAAGACAAATATTTATTTTTTATATTAGTGTACATTCAAATAAATGGATGTACTTATTCAAATTCATCGAAGTATGTATTCGAGATGTAACCATTCCTAATTTTGTATTATTCAATGTATTACATTTATGTATTCAATGTTCCTATAAGATTCATATTTTTTTTCGTATCCACCTATTTTAATATGTAACTATTCAACCTATATTGAATTGATTTTCACCGTAAGACGAATACTTATTCAACATAAATAATGCAAACATTAAACCATGTTCAATCCTATAATTATTCAAATAATTATATTGAGTTATTCAAACCTCGACTATAAATATTTTATGATTCTATAATTATTCAAACAATCATATTGAGTTCATATATTTATTCGAACAGTCATGTTGAGTTATTCAAACCTTGACTATAAATATTCTACAATACTATAATTATGCAAACAATCATATTGAGTTATTCAAACGTCGACTAATAGATATTCTACGATTCTGTACAGGTACGAAATATTGGATCATCATATATTTCTGATTTTGGAATTTAAAACCACGTTATTCATCTCTCTCTCTCTCTCTCTGTAATATCATGGTCTCCATTTTGATAACGTTGAATAAATTCTTACATTAAGTATATAAAGCTTTTTCGTTGGGCTACTCATTTCTCCTCCTTTCTCTAATTTTGGTTGTGGATCGAGTTGCATTGTGGGTCGGGCTAAGCCCAAGCCCACATGGTTTAATGTTTACTTTTCCTCCTTACTTTCTTTGGCCTGTCTCCTTTTCTCCTCCTCGACCCTACGCATTTCCTTCCTTTGTGTTTTTGTCTCAACCACTGCCGCCTTTTCCTTCTCCCTTCTTCTATCTTCTTCCACTCTGACCTTCAATTTATGCACCAACTGCCTCCTTCAGTTTAGAGTTTAGACGCTAGTGCCTTGTGACCTCTCCATTGACGAGGCCTCTTCTTTCCAAGCCGAGCAAACCTTTGATCGTCACCAGCGAGTCCACTCGCAAAAAGCTACTGTCTTCGTTTGCTTATGTCCACAGGTTAGCCCAATCCTTCCCCGGTCATGCGAGTTGTATTAGGTTGTAGAGCAGTCGGGGGTGGGTATAGTCTTTTGCGTTCAAGTATTGTCAAGTGTATATGCTGAGTTAGTTGATCAAGCAAGTTAAGTTGGAGTAATATGTAGTTTAGTTCGATCATTGTTAGTTTATGGGTTAGAAAAAAAATTGTTAACTTGCTCTTGATTTGAACATGTCGATTGGGAGTTGTTGGAGAAAGTACCTGGGCAACTTGAACGGAGACAGTATAAATTAGATTAGCATTTGTTTTGTTTATGGATTGAGTTTGTTGGTTTAAGTTCAATTTAAGTGGAATCAATTTGGTCAGTTCGTTGGTCTAAAGTTGGTTTATATTAATCTAGCTAAGATAACATAAGTTGTTCAGGTTGTATTCGATCAAGTTCAATCACCCAAATGTTCAAATTAATGGTTTAGCTAGGATAGCTATGGTTTAAGGTATTTGAAGTTCAATTAATGTATATGTGAATACGTGAGCCTATATATATGTTCGGTTTGAAGTTGTATTTGGTTGGTGTGGGAATATTTCATTATAAAATGGTGTAATAGGATTAAATTTATATTGTTAACGTGGTTTTATAATAGTTATGCTTTCATGAGGTTTTATCTGGATTAATTAGGTTCAATGTGGCTTTACGGGGTTAGAGACAAGTCATGAGTAAGTTGAGTGGAGTCTTATTTGAACTAGAATATTGATTATTGCCTATTATTATTAATTTAGGGTTTCATAATGCTCAAGCCGATTAATTTTTCCTTGAGTTGGATACAGCGTGGATCGAGGTAAGTTGCTTGACAACTTACTTAGTTAACCGTTTATAATATGCGTGAAATTAATGTGCATTGTGTGTGAAGCATCATTGTTTGGAAATATCTGTGTTGTCTTATTTGCGCAAATGGTTTTTCGCTTTCGTTTAAATAATGATAAATATTTTCGAATTATTATCTCTTGGTATATGATGTGCTGAATTGGATTTATAAAATTCTTTTCTTGAACAGTTAGTTTCCGAATGGTTTTCTCTGTGCTGGCAGCATAACCGGCACGACCATGTACGATGACGATCGATGGCGAAGAGGCGTCTAGGCATGGTCGTGTGTCGGTCGGGCCCCTTTAAAATACTAAAATGTTTTGGCAAGTGCTCCAGTGGATGCTTGACCGGGGGTTAGAAGGATGATATCTTGTGAAGAGTGGGAGGGCCTGCCTCTGCACTCAGGCGCAGGTGTGTAAGCGCCATAGTATCGGAATGCAATGGTGAGGGAAGAGTTGCATTGCCGATTAGGATTGTGTATGATTTGTGCGTGTGTGTGTGATTGACTGAATAATAGTTTGAATTTAGTTGTGGCTTGAGAATTGGTTTGATTGTGCTGATGTGTGTGTGGTTGGCTGATCATATGTGTATCCAATGTTTCTATGTATCTTGTTTTCTCTTCTCTTCTTTTCATTTCTTTTCTTTTCTTTCCAATTACGCTTTTCTGTTTTAGTCTTTACATTCTATGTGTAATAACTGTGGTTTTTTAGGATATTTTTGAATTTTTCTCGGATATCCTTTTAACCTCTTTGTTCGTTTCAACGCTTAATCCAATATTTTTGTTGGAGATTAAATCCTAGAAAATTATTGGTGATATCCTAAAATCACAAAGAAATGATTTTATGGTCAGTGTGAATTCTAGGATTTTTTAGTGGAAAAAGAATATTTATTGGATAAGCCGTCTTCTTAATTATGTACTGTAAAGGATTTAAAATACGAAATGGAAGCCTTGAAAATTGAAGGTAGCATGATAAAATCATGGAAAATTGGTTTTATTGGTCTAAATAATTTACGGGACGTTTTGTATTTAGTAAGTTTTTCCACCCGAGGTACATAATTTTACCGCTTTAGCGTGAGTTCCGTTCCGAGACGGGTTGTGATTTTAAACACCGCCTCTCATGCCTTAATTGGGAAGGAATTGGGGGAAAGAATTCTTTCTCCACGGCATATCATTTTCCTCGTCAAAGTTTAACAAATTCACAGAGAAAGAGAGATCGAGAGAGGGACGGAACGACGACGGTCTCGGGTGAAAGAATTTCTTCACCGTCGGCGTTCTTCTGTGCCCTTCCACCTCCATCTCCACCCTCCACCTCATCTCTTCTTCTTCCTCTCTAATTTGTGAGCTTGAGCTGCTGCAAAAGTGAAAAGCCAGAACCACGGAGAGAAAACAGGACGGGCCGGACTCAAGAAGAAAGAATTCAAGTTCTCACCGCCGACTGCTCCTCGTCCCCGTCTTCTCTAGCCAACCACCTCACATTCTTCTTCCTCCTTGCTATGACCCATTGCTGCTACAAATGAGGAACTAGAACGATGGAAAGAATCAGGCGGAAAGACAAGCTCGGGAGGAAAGAATTCATACCGCCGGTAGTCTTTCTCGCCTCGCCGTACGTCACCGCCGGCGATCGTTAGCTTCTCCGACCACCACCCACCTCAAGGGCTGCCGTCGGGCACCGCCCAACCACCCTTGGGCTCGGGGATCGAGCCACTATCGAGCCAAACGAGCCATGTGCTCGAGTGAAGGTATATACGATCGAAATTAATTAGCGGGTTAGTTGCGGAGCCACCGTAAGGGCCTTTCGGTTCCGCTTTGCTAATTAAATTTATGGTTTTTATAATCTTAATGTTGATACGGTCCCACAGGTTCAAACCGCTCGTGAAACGGACGTCAGGATCTTCCGTTATAGCGAATACAAGTTTTGACACCGATTGGCAGGTAAAGGACTTCAGATAATTACTCGGGATTCGTTGTTAATCTGTTTGTTCCGAGATTTGGTCACCTTTAAGAACTGTTGTTAATGAACAATTTTTATTTAGAAAATTGTTTCAAAAGTGAAGCGGATAATTAGTTATAATTCCGCCAAGATGGCTCCTTAAAGCATGATAACTAAGGATTTAGTATATATCGATATTCGGAACTTAAATCATTTATCGATTAGGAAGTTGTAGGAGTTGAGTATACAACTAAGAAGTGTTTCTGTGAGCTCGTTGTTGAGAAATCCTTTTTGTTATATTTGGCAGAAGGATGATAAAGATTACTGTTGAATTGCTAAGGACGTTGAGCACGCCTTCTAAGGCAAGTGGACGATTCTCTCTTGCGTTATGGTTATTCATGAGGGATTGAATTCCTTTTGATCCTCATGTTGGGAATAATTTGTATGTTGAATAAAGTTTGATAGGTTGTTATTTTGTTAGAAATAACGACCATGTCGTTATTTCAGTTTTTACGTTAGAACGGAACTTATGTAACACCCCGACTTTCGACGGGGCGCTACTTAGAAATAGACCTTACTAGGTACTATTTAAATAGGTTGACAACCACACTCTAGGATCTTGCAACGCGGGCACGACGAGAAAACTTAATAAATCATCCAACCTTTTATTTAGTAAAACTTAGAAAACGTAGTTATGCATGAATTCCCGAAAATCTAAATATTCAAATCCGACATAACGCTTACTAATACTGAACTAATCAAACAAAGTAATAATAATTGAAACATAATACTAACTTCATCTTAGCAATAATAAAATCAACAACCTAACTATTATAAATAAACTAGCGTA
Organism: Fallopia convolvulus; assembly: GCA_964016875.1. Classification (NCBI taxonomy): domain Eukaryota; kingdom Viridiplantae; phylum Streptophyta; class Magnoliopsida; order Caryophyllales; family Polygonaceae; genus Fallopia; species Fallopia convolvulus. Next base: position 34,591,780 of record OZ024733.1, read on the forward strand.
AAACAATCAACATCCTAACTATTATAAATAAACTAGCGTAAAACCCATCCCACTATGACACACGCTCTTTACCGCTCCGGCCGCCATCTGGCCTCGGTTCCTGCACGGCTCCCTGGTTCATACCTGGAACTGAAAAATATTCCCCGAAGGGTCAGCTTCTAATCTACCAAGCTAGAGAGAATACGGAAATTGTAGAACGTTTAAAAACATTTCTAAAGTCAGCATACAAATCCACAATCGCAATCATAACTCTAAAGGCCAATACCTAAATTAGTTATAATCAGTCACACAGAACCACATATGCATTCACAATCACAATCTCAGAACAAAGCAATAACTCCTTTTCCACAATCCGACTTCCAAGGCGCTCATCACCGCGCCGAGTGCAGAGGCAGGCCCTCTCACTCCACTTCACAATCTCCCTTCTAAACCCCCGGCTAAGCCTCCACTGGAGCACTTTCCAAAAACACACAGATAATAATTTTCGTTTTGAAGGGGCACGGTTTCCCAGTCACACGGGTCAACGTAGCCAACTCTTCCTCCACGCCAGCTACGATGGGCCGTGTCGGAAACGGTACCAACACAGAGAAAACGTTCCAAAAATATCTTTTCAATAAAATACATTCAAAACCATGTTACGCACACAACCATTCAAGAAGTTCAAAACAATTTAAAAAGGTATTCGGGACTAGTTCCCAAAACCCGCCCTACAATAACGATATGCAATCTAACAGAATAGAGAAGAACCGAGCAAGTCGAAAAACGACTTACCTGGACTGAAGAATCGTTTGACGAAGACGGAAAACTAAGAGCTTGAACAAAAGTGATTCCCTAGAGAAGTATTAACGCATAAGACTAAATTAGATAGGATCCACCGCACTAAATTAATGTAACCTTATAGACATGTTTTTCTACAATACATGACTACTAATTAACTACTAAATTTTAAGTAGTTCCCCACATACATGCCTAAAAAAAAACGTATCAACATAAACTTTTATTCCCACACTTAATAAATTTTAATGATCTATATCTTTAAACCCATTGGCCACTTTAATCTTAATTTGATACCACCAACCCATTAAAATTTAAACTAGTTACCTATATATATTAAACTAGTTACCAAGTCACGACCAAACCCATTTGACTATTTATATACCCATCATTAAAATTTCATGCTTAAAAGTATATACAGGTAAACTTGATCCCATCTCTCTCCGTCAACCAAGTATTAATACGTTGAAACCCATGATTTCAAACATATACTAGCTATAAACATATACTAGCTATCCACCCGCTAATTCCACACATTCACCAAAACCTACGTACTATTCTCATGAACTAGTTAATTAGATCAAACTACCCCATGCCTACTGTACCCTTAATTCCATTCTGCCCAAACAACAAAAATATATCACCACACTAATTTACCGCCTGCTAGTAACTACATTTTACGGTGTACTTATGCTCCTAGTTGATCGGCCAAAACCTATATATATATATTGCAGAGCAACTAACCATGACAACACCCGTCCCCTAAAAACAAACCACTTCTGCTGCCCGACGACACCACTATGGATACACGCCCTCATGCCCAACAGCCAAAACTAGACCGAACCTCCAATCGAAACAAATCGGAAAACGAGGGAGACACTTAGATCGAGGAACAACGGCACTTACCGGTGACTCGGATTCAACCGGAACTGGCTCGCTAACGGGGCGGTTTGGTAGTGTTGATCGGGATCGTATCTCGTCCGCCGAACGGACAACGGTGTTCGAAGGCAACGACGAGCTCCTGATCGGTGTTCTACTCCAATGTAAATTCGGGACTATCCACGGCTTGTACCAGCAGAAACAAACAACCTCTTGCCACTCGGTGGCGTGGTCCACCCAAGACGATGGGATCGAAAGGTTCGGTCTCGCCGAAGAGCTTCGAAGGAACAGTATGGCTGGAATGGAACGGCCGAATTGGGTTTTTAGAGAGAAAGGTCGGTATTTAACAACGTTGGAAAAGGGCCGGTGTTCAGTGTGATACTCCGATGCGAGGTCACCGATGAACGAGTCACGGGACGCAAGTCTGGCTTAGCGTGGACGTGGCGGTAGGGAAAGAAGCGAAACGAAGGCGATGAAGATGGTGGAAGAAGACGGCAGAGGGTCTCCTAGGTGGTGAGGTCTTATTAGAAATATATAGGCGGTGTTAGCATTAGGATAGAATTAGGTTTAGTAACTAATCGTATCCGCTATTTATTTGATAAAGGATTAACTATTATTTTTCACAAGATAGAATTATGCATGCTAATGATATATTTGCACGGCCTAATAATATCATTGCTATTTAATTTAATTTTTTTTAACCTATTTCTATTATCTAACATATCGTACTAAAAAGAATAGTCTTGTGATTGAATTAAAAAATATATATATATAAGAACTCCTAAGACAAAACCGAGACCAAAAACCCGGTTAACACTGTGCACCGAGAACCAACCCGAATGTTACAACTTAGGACCGTTGTATGATTAGCTGTCTCATGCTGAGACATTGTTGTGAAATAAGATGGTAGAGATGGGAGTTTAGACTCCAAGACATCTCTTTAGTGGTCCTGTGCTGAAACACTGTTGCAAAATAGGTAGTCCAGGGGTAGGAGCCGAGTCTCCAATGACCTCTTTATAACAAAATCTGTATTGGGGGGCGTAGCTCCCTAGCATACCCCAATATTGGAGTCATGAATCATGTCACGCTTCACGTTGAAGGAAGACAATTGTGCACTCTAGCTAAGAGCAATTGATACTCGGTTGTTGGCCGAATCTCGGTTGTTGGCCGAGCATGTATAAATGATCATGGATAAAATAGACCCTCTGATCTCGGTTGTTGGCCGAACTACGTAAGAACTATTAAATGGTGCGAGTGCACAGATTGGGAGTAATGATAGATAAGTGTGTTAGGCACATTAATGTACCAAGATGGTTAGTCCATTCGATAACCATTCTTGCTCCCTGTTATGAATGATTCTTAATCAAGCTTTGATTAAGTCAATCTGATTAGTCGATGGAGGCTTTTCAAAATGTTATGTGAGTAATATGGGTTCCCAACAACTGTTCATGTTTCGTAAAGGAACCACAAGTTGTGGTGTCCTATCTCTTGAATATACGAGTCTCCTTCTTATTCTCTATAAGACTGCTAACTGTAGGATCATAATCCGAGTCTAATCGGATTTGGATGCCAATATGTTTAGTTACAACCATAAGAACAAAGTTAGTTTCTCCGCTTGCTTAGTCTTTCATTAGACTAACCCGTCCATCTTCTTTTCTTTTATATGGTCGGCTGGTGTCCACCGTTGGTTTACGATACATCAGGTTCTTCTTGGAAGTTGATTCACGAGGCGGATTCCGAGGTTTGAAGCTCCAGAAGTTGAAGAAAGGTTTCCAATGGCTATACTTGAGTGAAGATCATGGTTGAACTACTTCAAAGTGAAGCTGAGTTTCAGAAATAAGAACTTAAGGAAGACTGGATGAAGATTTTGTTTAAATAGAAGGTTGTTCTATTTATTTACTAATTCTTTTTAAGTTAAGGCTTGTATAAGACCTTTTATTCTCTTTTCCGCTGTAAAGTTTTACTTAATTTTGTTAGGTTTTAAATGGTTTCATTTACCTTGTTCTAGTAAGTTCTGTCAGGTTAAAGCCTTGGGTAACTCTGGTTTAGCCCTAATCGGGGTTACTGGCGGTAATACCTCCAGGGTAAGTAAAGGGGGTGTTACAGAAGTGGTATCAGAGCTAAAAGTTCCTAAGTCTTGCTTAAGACTTTCATCTTCTATATAGAATTATGGAGAATTCTATATGGATGTTATCTTAGAACCTTTTGTGGAAAGTGGTTAAGATTGGAAGCCAGACTCGTGAAGAGATAGAAGGAGAAAAGGGAATTGGAGAACACGAGGTAACAAGTTGGTAATGGCTTATGTGAAAAAGGTCCTATAGTGGACATTTGATTCCCTGGAGATGGGAATGGATTCCGAGAAGGATCTAGAGTAAAATTAGGTAAAGATTCCTAAAGTTGAACCGGTTCTAGACCAAGTTCTCAATAAATTCCTATTCTCTCTTGAGAGTCTGAATTGGGTGTACCCTCGTTGTTTCTTCCATATTAGGAAACTTCTTATGAGATTTTGAATTTAAGTATTGTACTTTATAAAGACTTTCTAGTTTGAAGGTTTCCTATTTTAAGCTCGTATGATGGAAGATTTCAAGTTAAGAATTTTTGTTGGAAAGTTCATGATTCAAAGTTATGTGAAAGAAATTGTTAATTCTTTATCTTGAAATGTGAAAGTTCAAGTGTTGTCTTTAAAAAGGAAATTTTAAAGTGAGTTTCTTTGACATCGAAGTCGTAAGGGTAAGAGTTTTCACGAGTATATTCTTATAGGAATTTCTGAATTTTGAAATTCGAGTATCAAGAGAAGTTTGGAGTTGGAACCTCTACTTCTAATTATTAAGATTTGGAAAATCATGTGAGTGTTGAGTGATTCTAAAAGATTAGTGTGGATCATGAAGGGATGTAAAAGAATCTTGAAAAGAAAAGGACTGTCTTTGGAAACTTTCTTCAACAACTGTGTTTGTGACTCTATAGTATAGAATCATGGATATTCTGTATTTTTCTTTGCCTAGTGGGAAGTTAAAGAGCTTTGAAGTGCTCAAGTGTTGGATCAATTGAATTGTTAAACTATTGGAAGATGCAGTTCAGTTTTGAAATCTGATAGTGTTTAAACTCGGATTTTCATATATGTTGTTATTCTTTGAGTTAAGAGGAATGAGAATCCTAAATGGAATGAGAATTTCTTATGATTATAGTAAGAAAGAAAGGAAGAATGTTGGTTCATTTTAAGTTGTGAACAAGTGGTTAATCGATCATCAAGGTTGTTGTGAATAAGGTTGATTGGTCAAAATGGATTGAACAGGTAAAGGTTCATCAGTAATGTGTTTATGTTCAATTAAATACTTAGTATAAGTGTTAATTGATTACATGAGTTGTTGATATCCAGATGACTAACCTATGTGACAACGTTGTTGGAATTTCGTTGTATGATACCCAACTTGGGATAATGAGAAAAGACTTGAGGTCTATAATGGACTAGTAATGGAATCAACATTGAGATGTTCTAATTTGCCAATGGTATTGACTTATGTTTCTTTAAGGATGGAAATGATAAAGTTCAGCTTTGAGAAGATCATGCAAGGAAGAATTTTGGCATGTTTGCCTTTGATATTTTAATCGGCTGAGAGAAAAATATCAATCATTCAATATTGTGGTCAATAAGGCTTAGACCTTATCACTGAAAAATAATTTCAGTTGTGTTTGAGTTTTGAAGATTTTATATAAGTCAAATCTAATGTCTAAGGTGGTACTGGTGAAACTATTAAGTTGTCGGCAAATCTCCTAACCACAAGTTCTTCCTTTGCAATGTGGTTTGAACTTGAGCTAATAAAAAGGTATATGTCTTCTCCTTATGGTTAAGTAAGAAGACATGTTAATGATGGAGAAGTTTAGTTTGTTTCCTAATGTTGAATTGGGATAAGTTTAAGAGTATTTTTATTGGCCATGTGCATTCTTCTGTTAAAAGAAATCGGAAATTTAAAGGACTCTCAATATATATATATATATATAGGTATATGGATTGAATGTTTTGAACTAGATGCAAAGTTTGAAAGTTCACTTCTTATATTGAGAAGATTAAGTTATAAAAGGATTGAAAGTCCTTAAAATCGTCAGAAGAGTTTGATAGTTCACTCTTGGATATCGGAATTTAAATGACAATTAAGTTGCGGAAGGGATATTGTTCTGCAAATGGATGATCTCAAGCATTGAATTTTGGTAATATATCATTGTTACATCACTTGAAAGTGGGATTTTAAGGAGGCATACAAGTTGAGAATGATCGAAGAAGAATCTTTGCTATGTGTATGAAGATGTCGGAATCACATTTTCCCTAAGGTTTGCAAGTAAGTTGATTGGAGTGATCAACTCTTTTATTGAACTTGTGAAGTTAAGTTGGGCAAGGACCGAGTTGAATCAAACAGAGATTACTCAATACTATGGATTATAGAAAAGTCTAGCAGTATGTCTAATTAAGAAAAGTCAAGGTATGTCATCAGGTTCTACCTTAAAGAGGGAAGGAAGTGTCACATTCGAAGAGAAATGTGGGGCTCAGAAGTGAATTGGAATATATTAGCTCCTTTGAGACTCGGTTTTGATTCAAAACTTTTGCCAAGTTAGTAAGGCCAACTAATGTGCAAGTATCATCACAGAATTAGAACAAAGTGTTAGTAGCATCATTAAGATAAGGTCAACAACTTTATTTGATGCATTAGCTTGACGCGCCCAATTCTTCAAGAGAGTAGCTAATATTTGTTTCCACAGTATTCAAAGTTAAACCAAGTATGTTAGTAACCTATGTCGAGTTCCTGTCAAGCTGTTATGATTTAAGGGATATTTGAAAACGTTTTGTGATTTTCTCTTTTGAGAAAAATCTTATGACTTTGTAGAATTCTGGTAGGAATTTTTTGAAAGAAATGTTGATTTGATATACAGAATTCATGAATAAAATTTTCTACGGTTTTCATGGTGGTGAGTAAGAATGTGATTTGTCTTCCATCTTGATCACATGGTAAGGCAAGATTACATGTCTTATTCCTATGAGAATGCAGTAAAGGATTATGTTTATTTTATCTCCCCATCCTGATCACATGGTGGAATAGGATCACATAATTCCTTGGGTTTTAAAGAATGGTTTCATGTATGATTTGGCAACCATATGAGTTTTGCAAGTGTAGTTGTTTGAGATGAAAAGATGCAAACTTTCTTTTGCATTATAGCAATTTCTATATCTAGTATCTTGTAAAAACTCTTTTGAGTTAGTACATCCTTGGTATCCTATACCATTTAAGGAGTATAGTCAAACTTCCCAAAACTGTTCGATTATAAGTAAAGAAATTTGGTAAGATTCTTTACAAATCTGTGTTGTTCTCTAAAGACTATGGAGTAACTCCGTACTTCTCTAAAAGTTGGGATTGTTTTCAGTCAACGATTATTGGAATTCTCTAAACAGTTTGCTAGTAGTTCATCTTGGTTGACGTCATGACCTAAGAAAGTCATTGCCTTTTTCGCGGAATTGTCCTTGAAAGTAAGTTGATATGGACTCCTGGAACGGAACCCTTTCTAAGGAATGATAGTGTAGTAATCCTTTCTTTGGAATAAAGGATGTACTAGTAATTTCTCCATTAGTTGTTATTTGTTTTCAGGTTGTCTTGAAAACTTAAATCTCTTTGAAATAAGATAGTCAAGTGAGGACTTTAAGCAAAACTCCAATGGGTCTGGAGTTTGAATATGTAAATTAGTATTGATATTCAATCTCAGCCTGATAAGGTTTTGGATATAGAGAGTGGACACGTGAGGATATGTTTTAATCCTAAGAGTTAGGTTGCTCAACAAGTCAGAATGTTAAGTGAAGTCTAAACAGTTCTTTGATAAAAAAGACTGAAAATTGTCAATGGAGACAATTTTGTTGAAAATCATTAGACTAAAGGTATTATTGTCCAATATGTTGGTATAGTAATGCATAAGAGTTTAGTTTGAAGTAGTTGAGAGAGCCAACTACTTTTGAATGTCAGTATGCCCAAGCTGAGTTTTGGTTGAGAAAAGAATGTAAAGGATTGACAAGATAGATTATTATCTTGTCATGTGTTGGATAAATCTCATATTCTTAGTTAAAGTAATACTGAGATTTTATCTCAAAAAGGAAATTGAGTAAGGATTTTAAGTAATCCTTGTAAAGAAACTAATTTGAGAAGGACTAAAAGTTTAGTTTGGATGACAACAAGGTTGTGTGAATACCCTAGGATTTTATTCAAAATCTGTTGACCAGATCAAGGAAAAGATGTATGGGAATGTAATATTATTTAAGATCAATGGAGAAGATCAAGAAGGTAAGACACCGGGATTTGTTATTCAAGATTATGGATTGCTTGGTTTTGAAACTGTTCATGTGTATCTGTTGTTGAGGAGCTTTGAAAGCTTATTTCAAAGGAGGCATAGTTATTTGCTTAATTAGTACATCCTGGAACAAGTAAATGTATAAGGATTTAAGATAAACCTTTTGATGGCCTGACATGAAGCGAAATGTCACCGAGTTCGTTTTGAGATGTTTGGTTTGTCTGGAAGTCTGGATTGAGCATAGAAGACCAGATGAAATATTATAGTCTCTTTCTGTTCCAGAATGGAAGTGGGGAGATGTTACAATGGATTCTTGTCATTAGTCGTTCAAGACTTAATGAAAGAAGGATGCATATGGAGGTTGTTAATAAACTCACCTAGAGTGTTCATTTTAATGCAATTAAGATGACTTAGAAAGAGTACAGAAGTTAGCTGAGGTGTTCATGCATGAAGTTTTTCATCTTCATAAAAACTCCAAAGGCTATTATCTCTGATTGAGATAGGTGGTTCATGTCAAAGTTTTGAAAGGAGTGACATCAAGCTTTGTGGAGTGAATTGAATTTTAGCGTTGGCTTCCCTCATTAAACTGATGAACAATGCAAAGAAACAAATTCAAACTCCCGAGAACATGTATTCTGGATTCCACACGAGTTGGAATGGTAGTTTGAGTTTGAGTGAATTCACATACAAGAATTTTGATCACACGATAAAGAAATGACTCTTTTAAGGCTTTATAAGGCCGGAAGTATTGGTTGTCAATTTGTTGAAATGACAATGCTGACAAGGTTCTTCATGGGCTAGACTTGGCCAAGAGAACAATGATTGATATCGCACTAACATGTTCAAGGGTGTTAACTGCTCAAAAGCAACAGTCGTGTGTTGTTTTAAAGCGAGAGCATGTTAAGTTCATTGTAAAGAACAATGTTTTTGTTCTGGTGTCCGCCTTGAAAGGCATATTCCGCTGGGGAATGCGAGACAACGTAAATGATTGCTACGATGGATCTTTTGGGAAGCTAGACAGGAAATGCTGAGTCAATTTCCAAATTTAGTGAATGTTGTAAAGAAGGAGTTTGGTAACTAAGCAATGGTTGATTGTGCTTGGTGCAGAAGTAACAGTATGTTTTTTTAAGGGGGTACTACAAACTTCTGTATAGGTTTGTAGTGGATTTGTGTGCTTATGCTATCCTTCCTTGTGAGCTGAGTTCTCCTTGGTTTCGAGGACAAAACCATTTTTAAGGGGGTACTAATGTAATAATTGTGGTTTTTGAGGATATTTTTGAATTTTTCTCGGATATCCTTTTAACCTCTTTGTTCGTTTTAACACTTAATCCAATATTTTTGTTGGAGATTAAATCGTAGAAAATTGTTGGTGATATCCTAAAATCACAAAGAAATGATTTTATGACTCATTGTGAATTCTAGGATTTTTCAGTGGAAAAAGAATATTTATTGGATAAGCCGTCTTCTTAATTATGTACTGTAAAGGATTTAAAATACGAAACGGAAGCCTTAAAATTGAAGGTAGCATGATAAAATCATGGAAAATTGGTTTTATTGGTCTACATAATTTACGGGACGTTTTGTATTTAGTAATTTTTTCCACCCGAGGTACATAATTTTACCGCTTTAACGCGAGTCCCGTTCCGAGACGGGTTGTGATTTTAAACACCGCCTCTCATGCCTTAATTGGGAAGGAATTGGGGGAAAGAATTCTTTCTCCACGGCATATCATTTGCCTCGTCAAAGTCTAACAAATTCACAGAGAAAGAGAGATCGAGAGAAGGACGGAACGACGACGGTCTCGGGTGAAAGAATTTCTTCACCGCCGGCGTTCTTCTTTGCCCTTCCACCTCCATCTCCACCCTCCACCTCATCTCTTCTTCTTCCTCTCTAATTTGTGAGCTTGAGCTGCTGCAAAAGTGAAAAGCCAGAACCAGGGAGAGAAAACAGGACGGGCCGGACTCGGGAAGAAAGAATTCAAGTTCTCACCGCCGGCTGCTCCTTGTCCCCGTCTTCTCTAGCCAGCCACCTCACCTTCTTCTTCCTCCTTGCTATGACCCATTGCTGCTGCAAATGAGGAACTAGAACCATGGAAAGAATCAGGCGGAACGACAAGCTCGGGAGGAAAGAATGCATACCGCCGGTAGTCTTTCTCGCCTCGCCGTACGTCTCCGCGGCGATCGTTAGCCTCTCCGACCACCACCCACCGCAAGGGCCACCGTCGGGCAACGCCCATCCACCCTTGGGCTTGGGGATCGAGCCAAACGAGCAATGGGCTCGAGTGAAGGTATATACGATCGAAATTAATTAGCGGGTTAGTTGCGGAGCCACTGTAAGGGCCTTTCGGTTCCGCTTTGCTAATTAAATTTATGGTTTTTATAATCTTAACGTTGATACGGTCCCACAGGTTCAAACCGCTCGTGAAACGGACCTCAGGATCTTCCGTTATAGCGAATACAAGCTTTGACATCGATTGGCAGGTAAAGGACTTCGAATAATTACTCGAGATTCATTGTTAATCCGTTTGATTTGAGATTTGGTCACCTTTAAGAACTGTTGTTAATGAACAATTTTTATTTAGAAAATTGTTTCAAAAGTGAAGCAGATAATTAGTTATAATTCCGCCAAGATGGCTCCTTAAAGCATGATAACTAAGGATTTAGTATATATCGATATTCGGAACTTAAATCGTTTATCGATTAGGAAGTTGTAGGAGTTGAGTATACAACTAAGAAGTGTTTATGTGAGCTCGTTGCTGAGAAATCCTTTTTGTTATATTTGGCAGAAGGATGATAAAGATTACTGTTGAATTGCTAAGGACGTTGAGCACGCCTTCTAAGGCAAGTGGACGATTCTCTCTTGCGTTATGGTTATTCATGAGGGATTGAATTCCTTTTGATCCTCATGTTGGGAACAATTTGTATGTTGAATAAAGTTTGATAGGTTGTTATTTTGTTAGAAATAACGACCATGTCGTTATTTCAGTTTTTACGTTAGAACTGAACTTAGGACCGTTGTATGATTAGCTGTCTCATGCTGAGACATTGTTGTGAAATAAGATGGTAGAGATGGGAGTTTAGACTCCAAGACATCTCTTTAGTGGTCCTGTGCTGAAACACTGTTGCAAAATAGGTAGTCCAGGGGTAGGAGCCGAGTCTCCAATGACCTCTTTATAACAAAATCTGTATTGGGGGCGTAGCTTGCTAGCGTATCCCAATATTGGAGTCATGAATCATGTCACGCTTCATGTTAAAGGAAGACAATGGTGCACTCTAGCTAAGAGCAATTGATACTCGGTTGTTGGCCGAATCTCGGTTGTTGGCCGATCATGTATAAATGATCATGGATAAAATAGACCCTCTGATCTCGGTTGTTGGCCGAACTACGTAAGAACTATTAAATGGTGCGAGTGCACAGATTGGGAGTAATGATAGATAAGTGTGTTAGGCACATTAATGTACCAAGATGGTTGGTCCATTCGATAACCATTCTTGCTCCCTGTTATGAATGATTCTTAATCAAGCTTTGATTAAGTCAATCTGATTAGTCGATGGAGGCTTTTCAAAATGTTATGTGAGTAATATGGGTTCCCAACAACTGTCATGTTTCGTAAAGGAACCACAAGTTGTGGTGTCCTATCTCTTGAATATACGAGTCTCCTTCTTATTCTCTTTAAGACTGCTAACTGTTGGATCATAATCCGAGTCTAATCGGATTTGGATGCCAATATGTTTAGTTACAACCATAAGAACAAAGTTAGTTTCTCCTCTTGCTTAGTCTTTCATTAGACTAACCCGTCCATCTTCTTTTCTTTTATATGGTCGGCTGGTGTCCACCGTTGGTTTACGATACATCAGGTTCTTCTTGGAAGTTGATTCAAGAGGCGGATTCCGAGGTTTGAAGCTCCAGAAGTTGAAGAAAGGTTTCCAATGGCTATACTTGAGTGAAGATCATGGTTGAACTACTTCAAAGTGAAGCTGAGTTTCAGAAATAAGAACTTAAGGAAGACTGGATGAAGATTTTGTTTAAATAGAAGGTTGTTCTATTTATTTACTAATTCTTTTTAAGTTAAGGCTTGTATAGGACCTTTTATTCTCTTTTCCGTTGTAAAGTTTTCCTTAATTTTGTTAGGTTTTAAATGGTTTCATTTACCTTGTTCTAGTAAGTTCTGTCAGGTTAAAGCCTTGGGTAACTCTGGTTTAGCCCTAATCGGGGTTACTGGCGGTAATACCTCCATGGTAAGTAAAAGGGGTGTTACAAAAGTGGTATCAGAGCTAAAAGTTCCTAAGTCTTGCTTAAGACTTTCATCTTCTATATAGAATTATGGAGAATTCTATATGGATGTTATCTTAGAACCTTTTGTGGAAAGTGGTTAAGATTGGAAGCCAGACTCGTGAAGAGATAGAAGGAGAAAAGGGAATTGGAGAACACGAGGTAACAAGTTGGTAATGGCTTATGTGAAAAAGGTCCTATAGTGGACATTTGATTCCCTAGAGATGGGAATGGATTCCGAGAAGGATCTAGAGTAAAATTAGGTAAAGATTCCTAAAGTTGAACCGGTTCTAGACCAAGTTCTCAATAAATTCCTATTCTCTCTTGAGAGTCTGAATTGGGTGTACCATCGTTGTTTCTTCCATATTAGGAAACTTCTTATGAGATTTTGAATTTAAGTATTGTACTTTATAAAGACTTTCTAGTTTGAAGGTTTCCTATTTTAAGCTCGTATGATGGAAGATTTCAAGTTAAGAATTTTTGTTGGAAAGTTCATGATTCAAAGTTATGTGAAAGAAATTGTTAATTCTTTATCTTGAAATGTGAAAGTTCAAGTGTTGTTTTTAAAAAGGAAATTTTAAAGTGAGTTTCTCTGACATCGAAGTCGTAAGGGTAAGAGTTTTCACGAGTATATTCTTATAGGAATTTCTGAATTTTGAAATTCGAGTATCAAGAGAAGTTTGGAGTTGGAACCTCTACTTCTAAGTATTAAGATTTGGAAAATCTTGTGAGTGTTGAGTGATTCTAAAAGATCAGTGTGGATCATGAAGGGATGTAAAAGAATCCTGAAAAGAAAAGGATTGTCTTTGGAAACTTTCTTCAACAACTATGTTTGTGACTCTATAGTATAGAATCATGGATATTCTGTATTTTTCTTTGCCTAGTGGGAAGTTAAAGAGCTTTGAAGTGCTCAAGTGTTGGATCAATTGAATTGTTAAACTATTGGAAGATGCAGTTCAGTTTTGAAATCTGATAGTGTTTAAACTCGGATTTTCATATATGTTGTTATTCTTTGAGTTAAGAGGAATGAGATTCCTAAATGGAATGAGAATTTCTTATGATTATAGTAAGAAAGAAAGGGGAATGTTGGTTCATTTTAAGTTGTGAACAAGTGGTTAATCGATCATCAAGGTTGTTGTGAATAAGGTTGATTGGTCAAAATGGATTGAACATGTAAAGGTTCATCAGTAATGTGTTTATGTTCAATTAAATACTTAGTGTAAGTGTTAATTGATTACATGAGTTGTTGATATCCAGATGACTAACCTATGTGACAACGTTATTGGAATTTCGTTGTATGATACCCAACTTGGGATAATGAGAAAAGACTTGAGGTCTATAATGGACTAGTAATGGAATCAACATTGAGATGTTCTAATTTGCCAATGGTATTGACTTATGTTTCTTTAAGGATGGAAATGATAAAGTTCAGCTTTGAGAAGATCATGCAAGGAAGAATTTTGGCATGTTTGCCTTTGATATTTTAATCGGCTGGGAGAAAAATATCAATCATTCAATATTGTGGTCAATAAGGCTTAGACCTTATCGCTGAAAAATAATTTCAGTTGTGTTTGAGTTTTGAAGATTTTATATCAGTCAAACCTAATGTCTAAGGTGGTACTGGTGAAACTATTAAGTTGTCGGCAAGTCTCCTAACCACAAGTTCTTCCTTTGCAATGTGGTTTGAACTTGAGCTAATAAAAAGGTATATGTCTTCTCCTTATGGTTAAGTAAGAAGACATGTTAATGATGGAGAAGTTTAGTTTGTTTCCCAATGTTGAATTGGGATAAGTTTAAGAGTATTTTTATTGGCCATGTGCATTCTTCTGTTAAAAGAAATCGGAAATTTAAAGGACTCTCAATATATATATATAGGTATATGGATTGAATGTTTTGAACTAGATGCAAAGTTTGAAAGTTCACTTCTTATATTGAGAAGATTAAGTTATAAAAGGATTGAAAGTCCTTAAAATCGTCAGAAGAGTTTGATAGTTCACTCTTGGATATCGGAATTTAAATGACAATTAAGTTGCGGAAGGGATATTGTTCTGCAAATGGATGATCTCAAGCATTGAATTTTGGTAATATATCATTGTTACATCACTTGAAAGTGGGATGTGAAGGAGGCATACAAGTTGAGAATGATCGAAGAAGAATCTTTGCTATGAGTATGAAGATATCGGAATCACATTTTCCCTAAGGTTTGCAAGTAAGTTGATTGGAGTGATCAACTCTTTTATTGAACTTGTGAAGTTAAGTTGGGCAAGGACCGAGTTGAATCAAACAGAGATTACTCAATACTATGGATTATAGAAAAGTCTAGCAGTATGTCTAATTAAGAAAAGTCAAGGTATGTCATCAGGTTCTACCTTAAAGAGGGAAGGAAGTGTCACATTCGAAGAGAAATGTGGGGCTCAGAAGTGAATTGGAATATATTAGCTCCTTTGAGACTCGGTTTTGATTCAAAACTTTTGCCAAGTTAGTAAGGCCAGCTAATGTGCAAGTATCATCACAAAATTAGAACAAAGTGTTAGTAGCATCATTAAGATAAGGTCAGCAACTTTATTTGATGCATTAGCCTGACGCGCCCAATTCTTCAAGAGAGTAGCTAATATTTGTTTCCACAGTATTCAAAGTTAAACCAAGTATGTTAGTAACCTATGTCGAGTTCCTGTCAAGCTGTTATGATTTAAGGGATATTTGAAAACGTTTTGTGATTTTCTCTTTTGAGAAAAATCTTATGACTTTGTAGAATTCTGGTAGGAATTTTTTGAAAGAAATGTTGATTTGATATACAGAATTCATGAATAAAATTTTCTACGGTTTTCATGGTGGTGAGTAAGAATGTGATTTGTCTTCCATCTTGATCACATGGTAAGGCAAGATTACATGTCTTATTCCTATGAGAATGCAGTAAAGGATTATGTTTATTTTATCTCCCCATCCTGATCACATGGTGGAATAGGATCACATAATTCCTTGGGTTTTAAAGAATGGTTTCATGTATGATTTGGCAACCATATGAGTTTTGCAAGTGTAGTTGTTTGAGATGAAAAGATGCAAACTTTCTTTTGCATTATAGCAATTTCTATATCTAGTATCTTGTAAAAACTCTTTTGAGTTAGTACATCCTTGGTATCCTATACCATTTAAGGAGTATAGTCAAACTTCCCAAAACTGTTCGATTATAAGTAAAGAAATTTGGTAAGATTCTTTACAAATCTGTGTTGTTCTCTAAAGACTATGGAGTAACTCCGTACTTCTCTAAAAGTTGGGATTGTTTTCAGTCAACGATTATTGGAATTCTCTAAACAGTTTGCTAGTAGTTCATCTTGGTTGACGTCATGACCTAAGAAAGTCATTGCCTTTTTAGCGGAATTGTCCTTGAAAGTAAGTTGATATGGACTCCTGGAACGGAACCCTTTCTAAGGAATGATAGTGTAGTAATCCTTTCTTTGGAATAAAGGATGTACTAGTAATTTCTCCATTAGTTGTTATTTGTTTTCAGGTTGTCTTGAAAACTTAAATCTCTTTGAAATAAGATAGTCAAGTGAGGACTTTAAGCAAAACTCCAATGGGTCTGGAGTTTGAATATGTAAACTAGTATTGATATTCAATCTCAGCCTGATAAGGTTTTGGATATAGAGAGTGGACACGTGAGGATATGTTTTAATCCTAAGAGTTAGGTTGCTCAACAAGTCAGAATGTTAAGTGAAGTCTAAACAGTTCTTTGATAAAAAAGACTGAAAATTGTCAATGGAGACAATTTTGTTGAAAATCATTAGACTAAAGGTATTATTGTCCAATATGTTGGTATAGTAATGCATAAGAGTTTAGTTTGAAGTAGTTGAGAGAGCCAACTACTTTTGAATGTCAGTATGCCCAAGCTGAGTTTTGGTTGAGAAAAGAATGTAAAGGATTGACAAGATAGATTATTATCTTGTCATGTGTTGGATAAATCTCATATTCTTAGTTAAAGTAATACTGAGATTTTATCTCAAAAAGGAAATTGAGTAAGGATTTTAAGTAATCCTTGTAAAGAAACTAATTTGAGAAGGACTAAAAGTTTAGTTTGGATGACAACAAGGTTGTGTGAATACCCTAGGATTTTATTCAAAATCTGTTGACCAGATCAAGGAAAAGATGTATGGGAATGTAATATTATTTAAGATCAATGGAGAAGATCAAGAAGGTAAGACACCGGGATTTGTTATTCAAGATTATGGATTGCTTGGTTTTGAAACTGTTCATGTGTATCTGTTGTTGAGGAGCTTTGAAAGCTTATTTCAAAGGAGGCATAGTTATTTGCTTAATTAGTTCATCCTGGAACAAGTAAATGTATAAGGATTTAAGATAAACCTTTTGATGGCCTGACATGAAGCGAAATGTCACCGAGTTCGTTTTGAGATGTTTGGTTTGTCTGGAAGTCTGGATTGAGCATAGAAGACCAGATGAAATATTATAGTCTCTTTCTGTTCCCGAATGGAAGTGGGGAGATGTTACAATGGATTCTTGTCATTAGTCGTTCAAGACTTAATGAAAGAAGGATGCATATGGAGGTTGTTAATAAACTCACCTAGAGTGTTCATTTTAATGCAATTAAGATGACTTAGAAAGAGTACAGAAGTTAGCTGAGGTGTTCATGCATGAAGTTTTTCATCTTCATAAAAACTCCAAAGACTATTATCTCTGATTGAGATAGGTGGTTCATGTCAAAGTTTTGAAAGGAGTGACATCAAGCTTTGTGGAGTGAATTGAATTTTAGCGTTGGCTTCCCTCATTAAACTGATGAACAATGCAAAGAAACAAATTCAAACTCCCGAGAACATGTATTCTGGATTCCACACGAGTTGGAATGGTAGTTTGAGTTTGAGTGAATTCACATACAAGAATTTTGATCACACGATAAAGAAATGACTCTTTTAAGGCTTTATAAGGCCGGAAGTATTGGTTGTCAATTTGTTGAAATGACAATGCTGACAAGGTTCTTCATGGGCTAGACTTGGCCAAGAGAACAATGATTGATATCGCACTAACATGTTCAAGGGTGTTAACTGCTCAAAAGCAACAGTCGTGTGTTGTTTTAAAGCGAGAGCATGTTAAGTTCATTGTAAAGAACAATGTTTTTGTTCTGGTGTCCGCCTTGAAAGGCATATTCCGCTGGGGAATGCGAGACAACGTAAATGATTGCTACGATGGATCTTTTGGGAAGCTAGACAGGAAATGCTGAGTCATTTTCCAAATTTAGTGAATGTTGTAAAGAAGGAGTTTGGTAACTAAGCAATGGTTGATTGTGCTTGGTGCAAAAGTAACAGTATGTTTTTTTAAGGGGGTACTACAAACTTCTGTATAGGTTTGTAGTGGATTTGTGTGCTTATGCTATCCTTCCTTGTGAGCTGAGTTCTCCTTGGTTTCGAGGACAAAACCATTTTTAAGGGGGTACTAATGTAATAATTGTGGTTTTTTTGAGGATATTTTTGAATTTTTCTCGGATATCCTTTTAACCTCTTTGTTCGTTTTAACACTTAATCCAATATTTTTGTTGGAGATTAAATCCTAGAAAATTGTTGGTGATATCCTAAAATCACAAAGAAATGATTTTATGACTCATTGTGAATTCTATGATTTTTCAGTGGAAAAAGAATATTTATTGGATAAGCCGTCTTCTTAATTATGTACTGTAAAGGATTTAAAATACGAAACGGAAGCCTTAAAATTGAAGGTAGCATGATAAAATCATGGAAAATTGGTTTTATTGGTCTACATAATTTACGGGACGTTTTGTATTTAGTAATTTTTTCCACCCGAGGTACATAATTTTACCGCTTTAACGCGAGTCCCGTTCCGAGACGGGTTGTGATTTTAAACACCGCCTCTCATGCCTTAATTGGGAAGGAATTGGGGGAAAGAATTCTTTCTCCACGGCATATCATTTGCCTCGTCAAAGTCTAACAAATTCACAGAGAAAGAGAGATCGAGAGAAGGACGGAACGACGACGGTCTCGGGTGAAAGAATTTCTTCACCGCCGGCGTTCTTCTTTGCCCTTCCACCTCCATCTCCACCCTCCACCTCATCTCTTCTTCTTCCTCTCTAATTTGTGAGCTTGAGCTGCTGCAAAAGTGAAAAGCCAGAACCAGGGAGAGAAAACAGGACGGGCCGGACTCGGGAAGAAAGAATTCAAGTTCTCACCGCCGGCTGCTCCTCGTCCCCGTCTTCTCTAGCCAGCCACCTCACCTTCTTCTTCCTCCTTGCTATGACCTATTGCTGCTGCAAATGAGGAACTAGAACCATGGAAAGAATCAGGCGGAACGACAAGCTAGGGAGGAAAGAATGCATACCGCCGGTAGTCTTTCTCGCCTCGCCGTACGTCTCCGCGGCGATCGTTAGCCTCTCCGACCACCACCCACCGCAAGGGCCACCGTCGGGCAACGCCCATCCACCCTTGGGCTTGGGGATCGAGCCAAACGAGCAATGGGCTCGAGTGAAGGTATATACGATCGAAATTAATTAGCGGGTTAGTTGCGGAGCCACTGTAAGGGCCTTTCGGTTCCGCTTTGCTAATTAAATTTATGGTTTTTATAATCTTAACGTTGATACGGTCCCACAGGTTCAAACCGCTCGTGAAACGGACGTCAGGATCTTCCATTATAGCGAATACAAGCTTTGACATCGATTGGCAGGTAAAGGACTTCGAATAATTACTCGAGATTCATTGTTAATCCGTTTGATTTGAGATTTGGTCACCTTTAAGAACTGTTGTTAATGAACAATTTTTATTTAGAAAATTGTTTCAAAAGTGAAGCAGATAATTAGTTATAATTCCGCCAAGATGGCTCCTTAAAGCATGATAACTAAGGATTTAGTATATATCGATATTCGGAACTTAAATCGTTTATCGATTAGGAAGTTGTAGGAGTTGAGTATACAACTAAGAAGTGTTTATGTGAGCTCGTTGCTGAGAAATCCTTTTTGTTATATTTGGCAGAAGGATGATAAAGATTACTGTTGAATTGCTAAGGACGTTGAGCACGCCTTCTAAGGCAAGTGGACGATTCTCTCTTGCGTTATGGTTATTCATGAGGGATTGAATTCCTTTTGATCCTCATGTTGGGAACAATTTGTATGTTGAATAAAGTTTGATAGGTTGTTATTTTGTTAGAAATAACGACCATGTCGTTATTTCAGTTTTTACGTTAGAACTGAACTTAGGACCGTTGTATGATTAGCTGTCTCATGCTGAGACATTGTTGTGAAATAAGATGGTAGAGATGGGAGTTTAGACTCCAAGACATCTCTTTAGTGGTCCTGTGCTGAAACACTGTTGCAAAATAGGTAGTCCAGGGGTAGGAGCCGAGTCTCCAATGACCTCTTTATAACAAAATCTGTATTGGGGGCGTAGCTTGCTAGCGTATCCCAATATTGGAGTCATGAATCATGTCACGCTTCACGTTAAAGGAAGACAATGGTGCACTCTAGCTAAGAGCAATTGATACTCGGTTGTTGGCCGAATCTCGGTTGTTGGCCGAGCATGTATAAATGATCATGGATAAAATAGACCCTCTGATCTCGGTTGTTGGCCGAACTACGTAAGAACTATTAAATGGTGCGAGTGCACAGATTGGGAGTAATGATAGATAAGTGTGTTAGGCACATTAATGTACCAAGATGGTTGGTCCATTCGATAACCATTCTTGCTCCCTGTTATGAATGATTCTTAATCAAGCTTTGATTAAGTCAATCTGATTAGTCGATGGAGGCTTTTCAAAATGTTATGTGAGTAATATGGGTTCCCAACAACTGTTATGTTTCGTAAAGGAACCACAAGTTGTGGTGTCCTATCTCTTGAATATACGAGTCTCCTTCTTATTCTCTTTAAGACTGCTAACTGTTGGATCATAATCCGAGTCTAATCGGATTTGGATGCCAATATGTTTAGTTACAACCATAAGAACAAAGTTAGTTTCTCCTCTTGCTTAGTCTTTCATTAGACTAACCCGTCCATCTTCTTTTCTTTTATATGGTCGGCTGGTGTCCACCGTTGGTTTACGATACATCAGGTTCTTCTTGGAAGTTGATTCAAGAGGCGGATTCCGAGGTTTGAAGCTCTAGAAGTTGAAGAAAGGTTTCCAATGGCTATACTTGAGTGAAGATCATGGTTGAACTACTTCAAAGTGAAGCTGAGTTTCAGAAATAAGAACTTAAGGAAGACTGGATGAAGATTTTGTTTAAATAGAAGGTTGTTCTATTTATTTACTAATTCTTTTTAAGTTAAGGCTTGTATAGGACCTTTTATTCTCTTTTCCGCTGTAAAGTTTTACTTAATTTTGTTAGGTTTTAAATGGTTTCATTTACCTTGTTCTAGTAAGTTCTGTCAGGTTAAAGCCTTGGGTAACTCTGGTTTAGCCCTAATCGGGGTTACTGGCGGTAATACCTCCAGGGTAAGTAAAAGGGGTGTTACAGAAGTGGTATCAGAGCTAAAAGTTCCTAAGTCTTGCTTAAGACTTTCATCTTCTATATAGAATTATGGAGAATACTATATGGATGTTATCTTAGAACCTTTTGTGGAAAGTGGTTAAGATTGGAAGCCAGACTCGTGAAGAGATAGAAGGAGAAAAGGGAATTGGAGAACACGAGGTAACAAGTTGGTAATGGCTTATGTGAAAAAGGTCCTATAGTGGACATTTGATTCCCTAGAGATGGGAATGGATTCCGAGAAGGATCTAGAGTAAAATTAGGTAAAGATTCCTAAAGTTGAACCGGTTCTAGACCAAGTTCTCAATAAATTCCTATTCTCTCTTGAGAGTCTGAATTGGGTGTACCCTCGTTGTTTCTTCCATATTAGGAAACTTCTTATGAGATTTTGAATTTAAGTATTGTACTTTATAAAGACTTTCTAGTTTGAAGGTTTCCTATTTTAAGCTCGTATGATGGAAGATTTCAAGTTAAGAATTTTTGTTGGAAAGTTCATGATTCAAAGTTATGTGAAAGAAATTGTTAATTCTTTATCTTGAAATGTGAAAGTTCAAGTGTTGTCTTTAAAAAGGAAATTTTAAAGTGAGTTTCTCTGACATCGAAGTCGTAAGGGTAAGAGTTTTCACGAGTATATTCTTATAGGAATTTCTGAATTTTGAAATTCGAGTATCAAGAGAAGTTTGGAGTTGGAACCTCTACTTCTAAGTATTAAGATTTGGAAAATCTTGTGAGTGTTGAGTGATTCTAAAAGATTAGTGTGGATCATGAAGGGATGTAAAAGAATCCTGAAAAGAAAAGGATTGTCTTTGGAAACTTTCTTCAACAACTATGTTTGTGACTCTATAGTATAGAATCATGGATATTCTGTATTTTTCTTTGCCTAGTGGGAAGTTAAAGAGCTTTGAAGTGCTCAAGTGTTGGATCAATTGAATTGTTAAACTATTGGAAGATGCAGTTCAGTTTTGAAATCTGATAGTGTTTAAACTCGGATTTTCATATATGTTGTTATTCTTTGAGTTAAGAGGAATGAGATTCCTAAATGGAATGAGAATTTCTTATGATTATAGTAAGAAAGAAAGGGGAATGTTGGTTCATTTTAAGTTGTGAACAAGTGGTTAATCGATCATCAAGGTTGTTGTGAATAAGGTTGATTGGTCAAAATGGATTGAACAGGTAAAGGTTCATCAGTAATGTGTTTATGTTCAATTAAATACTTAGTGTAAGTGTTAATTGATTACATGAGTTGTTGATATCCAGATGACTAACCTATGTGACAACGTTGTTGGAATTTCGTTGTATGATACCCAACTTGGGATAATGAGAAAAGACTTGAGGTCTATAATGGACTAGTAATGGAATCAACATTGAGATGTTCTAATTTGCCAATGGTATTGACTTATGTTTCTTTAAGGATGGAAATGATAAAGTTCAGCTTTGAGAAGATCATGCAAGGAAGAATTTTGGCATGTTTGCCTTTGATATTTTAATCGGCTGAGAGAAAAATATCAATCATTCAATATTGTGGTCAATAAGGCTTAGACCTTATCACTGAAAAATAATTTCAGTTGTGTTTGAGTTTTGAAGATTTTATATAAGTCAAATCTAATGTCTAAGGTGGTACTGGTGAAACTATTAAGTTGTCGGCAAGTCTCCTAACCACAAGTTCTTCCTTTGCAATGTGGTTTGAACTTGAGCTAATAAAAAGGTATATGTCTTCTCCTTATGGTTAAGTAAGAAGACATGTTAATGATGGAGAAGTTTAGTTTGTTTCCTAATGTTGAATTGGGATAAGTTTAAGAGTATTTTTATTGGCCATGTGCATTCTTCTGTTAAAAGAAATCGGAAATTTAAAGGACTCTCAATATATATATATATATATAGGTATATGGATTGAATGTTTTGAACTAGATGCAAAGTTTGAAAGTTCACTTCTTATATTGAGAAGATTAAGTTATAAAAGGATTGAAAGTCCTTAAAATCGTCAGAAGAGTTTGATAGTTCACTCTTGGATATCGGAATTTAAATGACAATTAAGTTGCGGAAGGGATATTGTTCTGCAAATGGATGATCTCAAGCATTGAATTTTGGTAATATATCATTGTTACATCACTTGAAAGTGGGATTTTAAGGAGGCATACAAGTTGAGAATGATCGAAGAAGAATCTTTGCTATGTGTATGAAGATGTCGGAATCACATTTTCCCTAAGGTTTGCAAGTAAGTTGATTGGAGTGATCAACTCTTTTATTGAACTTGTGAAGTTAAGTTGGGCAAGGACCGAGTTGAATCAAACAGAGATTACTCAATACTATGGATTATAGAAAAGTCTAGCAGTATGTCTAATTAAGAAAAGTCAAGGTATGTCATCAGGTTCTACCTTAAAGAGGGAAGGAAGTGTCACATTCGAAGAGAAATGTGGGGCTCAGAAGTGAATTGGAATATATTAGCTCCTTTGAGACTCGGTTTTGATTCAAAACTTTTGCCAAGTTAGTAAGGCCAACTAATGTGCAAGTATCATCACAGAATTAGAACAAAGTGTTAGTAGCATCATTAAGATAAGGTCAACAACTTTATTTGATGCATTAGCTTGACGCGCCCAATTCTTCAAGAGAGTAGCTAATATTTGTTTCCACAGTATTCAAAGTTAAACCAAGTATGTTAGTAACCTATGTCGAGTTCCTGTCAAGCTGTTATGATTTAAGGGATATTTGAAAACGTTTTGTGATTTTCTCTTTTGAGAAAAATCTTATGACTTTGTAGAATTCTGGTAGGAATTTTTTGAAAGAAATGTTGATTTGATATACAGAATTCATGAATAAAATTTTCTACGGTTTTCATGGTGGTGAGTAAGAATGTGATTTGTCTTCCATCTTGATCACATGGTAAGGCAAGATTACATGTCTTATTCCTATGAGAATGCAGTAAAGGATTATGTTTATTTTATCTCCCCATCCTGATCACATGGTGGAATAGGATCACATAATTCCTTGGGTTTTAAAGAATGGTTTCATGTATGATTTGGCAACCATATGAGTTTTGCAAGTGTAGTTGTTTGAGATGAAAAGATGCAAACTTTCTTTTGCATTATAGCAATTTCTATATCTAGTATCTTGTAAAAACTCTTTTGAGTTAGTACATCCTTGGTATCCTATACCATTTAAGGAGTATAGTCAAACTTCCCAAAACTGTTCGATTATAAGTAAAGAAATTTGGTAAGATTCTTTACAAATCTGTGTTGTTCTCTAAAGACTATGGAGTAACTCCGTACTTCTCTAAAAGTTGGGATTGTTTTCAGTCAACGATTATTGGAATTCTCTAAACAGTTTGCTAGTAGTTCATCTTGGTTGACGTCATGACCTAAGAAAGTCATTGCCTTTTTCGCGGAATTGTCCTTGAAAGTAAGTTGATATGGACTCCTGGAACGGAACCCTTTCTAAGGAATGATAGTGTAGTAATCCTTTCTTTGGAATAAAGGATGTACTAGTAATTTCTCCATTAGTTGTTATTTGTTTTCAGGTTGTCTTGAAAACTTAAATCTCTTTGAAATAAGATAGTCAAGTGAGGACTTTAAGCAAAACTCCAATGGGTCTGGAGTTTGAATATGTAAACTAGTATTGATATTCAATCTCAGCCTGATAAGGTTTTGGATATAGAGAGTGGACACGTGAGGATATGTTTTAATCCTAAGAGTTAGGTTGCTCAACAAGTCAGAATGTTAAGTGAAGTCTAAACAGTTCTTTGATAAAAAAGACTGAAAATTGTCAATGGAGACAATTTTGTTGAAAATCATTAGACTAAAGGTATTATTGTCCAATATGTTGGTATAGTAATGCATAAGAGTTTAGTTTGAAGTAGTTGAGAGAGCCAACTACTTTTGAATGTCAGTATGCCCAAGCTGAGTTTTGGTTGAGAAAAGAATGTAAAGGATTGACAAGATAGATTATTATCTTGTCATGTGTTGGATAAATCTCATATTCTTAGTTAAAGTAATACTGAGATTTTATCTCAAAAAGGAAATTGAGTAAGGATTTTAAGTAATCCTTGTAAAGAAACTAATTTGAGAAGGACTAAAAGTTTAGTTTGGATGACAACAAGGTTGTGTGAATACCCTAGGATTTTATTCAAAATCTGTTGACCAGATCAAGGAAAAGATGTATGGGAATGTAATATTATTTAAGATCAATGGAGAAGATCAAGAAGGTAAGACACCGGGATTTGTTATTCAAGATTATGGATTGCTTGGTTTTGAAACTGTTCATGTGTATCTGTTGTTGAGGAGCTTTGAAAGCTTATTTCAAAGGAGGCATAGTTATTTGCTTAATTAGTTCATCCTGGAACAAGTAAATGTATAAGGATTTAAGATAAACCTTTTGATGGCCTGACATGAAGCGAAATGTCACCGAGTTCGTTTTGAGATGTTTGGTTTGTCTGGAAGTCTGGATTGAGCATAGAAGACCAGATGAAATATTATAGTCTCTTTCTGTTCCAGAATGGAAGTGGGGAGATGTTACAATGGATTCTTGTCATTAGTCGTTCAAGACTTAATGAAAGAAGGATGCATATGGAGGTTGTTAATAAACTCACCTAGAGTGTTCATTTTAATGCAATTAAGATGACTTAGAAAGAGTACAGAAGTTAGCTGAGGTGTTCATGCATGAAGTTTTTCATCTTCATAAAAACTCCAAAGACTATTATCTCTGATTGAGATAGGTGGTTCATGTCAAAGTTTTGAAAGGAGTGACATCAAGCTTTGTGGAGTGAATTGAATTTTAGCGTTGGCTTCCCTCATTAAACTGATGAACAATGCAAAGAAACAAATTCAAACTCCCGAGAACATGTATTCTGGATTCCACACGAGTTGGAATGGTAGTTTGAGTTTGAGTGAATTCACATACAAGAATTTTGATCACACGATAAAGAAATGACTCTTTTAAGGCTTTATAAGGCCGGAAGTATTGGTTGTCAATTTGTTGAAATGACAATGCTGACAAGGTTCTTCATGGGCTAGACTTGGCCAAGAGAACAATGATTGATATCGCACTAACATGTTCAAGGGTGTTAACTGCTCAAAAGCAACAGTCGTGTGTTGTTTTAAAGCGAGAGCATGTTAAGTTCATTGTAAAGAACAATGTTTTTGTTCTGGTGTCCGCCTTGAAAGGCATATTCCGCTGGGGAATGCGAGACAACGTAAATGATTGCTACGATGGATCTTTTGGGAAGCTAGACAGGAAATGCTGAGTCATTTTCCAAATTTAGTGAATGTTGTAAAGAAGGAGTTTGGTAACTAAGCAATGGTTGATTGTGCTTGGTGCAGAAGTAACAGTATGTTTTTTTAAGGGGGTACTACAAACTTCTGTATAGGTTTGTAGTGGATTTGTGTGCTTATGCTATCCTTCCTTGTGAGCTGAGTTCTCCTTGGTTTCGAGGACAAAACCATTTTTAAGGGGGTACTAATGTAATAATTGTGGTTTTTTTGAGGATATTTTTGAATTTTTCTCGGATATCCTTTTAACCTCTTTGTTCGTTTTAACACTTAATCCAATATTTTTGTTGGAGATTAAATCCTAGAAAATTGTTGGTGATATCCTAAAATCACAAAGAAATGATTTTATGACTCATTGTGAATTCTATGATTTTTCAGTGGAAAAAGAATATTTATTGGATAAGCCGTCTTCTTAATTATGTACTGTAAAGGATTTAAAATACGAAACGGAAGCCTTAAAATTGAAGGTAGCATGATAAAATCATGGAAAATTGGTTTTATTGGTCTACATAATTTACGGGACGTTTTGTATTTAGTAATTTTTTCCACCCGAGGTACATAATTTTACCGCTTTAACGCGAGTCCCGTTCCGAGACGGGTTGTGATTTTAAACACCGCCTCTCATGCCTTAATTGGGAAGGAATTGGGGGAAAGAATTCTTTCTCCACGGCATATCATTTGCCTCGTCAAAGTCTAACAAATTCACAGAGAAAGAGAGATCGAGAGAAGGACGGAACGACGACGGTCTCGGGTGAAAGAATTTCTTCACCGCCGGCGTTCTTCTTTGCCCTTCCACCTCCATCTCCACCCTCCACCTCATCTCTTCTTCTTCCTCTCTAATTTGTGAGCTTGAGCTGCTGCAAAAGTGAAAAGCCAGAACCAGGGAGAGAAAACAGGACGGGCCGGACTCGGGAAGAAAGAATTCAAGTTCTCACCGCCGGCTGCTCCTCGTCCCCGTCTTCTCTAGCCAGCCACCTCACCTTCTTCTTCCTCCTTGCTATGACCCATTGCTGCTGCAAATGAGGAACTAGAACCATGGAAAGAATCAGGCGGAACGACAAGCTCGGGAGGAAAGAATGCATACCGCCGGTAGTCTTTCTCGCCTCGCCGTACGTCGCCGCGGTGATCGTTAGCCTCTCCGACCACCACCCACCGCAAGGGCCACCGTCGGGCAACGCCCATCCACCCTTGGGCTTGGGGATCGAGCCACTATCGAACCAAACGAGCCATGGGCTCGAGTGAAGGTATATACGATCGAAATTAATTAGCGGGTTAGTTGCGGAGCCACTGTAAGGGCCTTTCGGTTCCGCTTTGCTAATTAAATTTATGGTTTTTATAATCTTAACGTTGATACTGTCCCACAGGTTCAAACCGCTCGTGAAACGGACGTCAGGATCTTCCGTTATAGCGAATACAAGCTTTGACATCGATTGGCAGGTAAAGGACTTCGAATAATTACTCGAGATTCGTTGTTAATCCGTTTGATTTGAGATTTGGTCACCTTTAAGAACTGTTGTTAATGAACAATTTTTATTTCGAAAATTGTTTCAAAAGTGAAGCAGATAATTAGTTATAATTCCGCCAAGATGGCTCCTTAAAGCATGATAACTAAGGATTTAGTATATATCGATATTCGGAACTTAAATCGTTTATCGATTAGGAAGTTGTAGGAGTTGAGTATACAACTAAGAAGTGTTTCTGTGAGCTCGTTGCTGAGAAATCCTTTTTGTTATATTTGGCAGAAGGATGATAAAGATTACTGTTGAATTGCTAAGGACGTTGAGCACGCCTTCTAAGGCAAGTGGACGATTCTCTCTTGCGTTATGGTTATTCATGAGGGATTGAATTCCTTTTGATCCTCATGTTGGGAATAATTTGTATGTTGAATAAAGTTTGATAAGTTGTTATTTTGTTAGAAATAACGACCATGTCGTTATTTCAGTTTTTACGTTAGAACTGAACTTAGGACCGTTGTATGATTAGTTGTCTCATGCTGAGACATTGTTGTGAAATATGATGGTAGAGATGGGAGTTTAGACTCCAAGACATCTCTTTAGTGGTCCTGTGCTGAAACACTGTTGCAAAATAGGTAGTCCAGGGGTAGGAGCCGAGTCTCCAATGACCTCTTTATAATAAAATCTGTATTGGGGGGCGCGGCTTGCTAGCGTATCCCAATATTGGAGTCATGAATCATGTCACGCTTCACGTTGAAGGAAGACAATGGTGCACTCTAGCTAAGAGCAATTGATACTCGGTTGTTGGCCGAATCTCGGTTGTTGGCCGATCATGTATAAATGATCATGGATAAAATAGACCCTCTGATCTCGGTTGTTGGCCGAACAACGTAAGAACTATTAAATGGTGCGAGTGCACAGATTGGGAGTAATGATAGATAAGTGTGTTAGGCACATTAATGTACCAAGATGGTTAGTCCATTCGATAACCATTCTTGCTCCCTGTTATGAATGATTCTTAATCAAGCTTTGATTAAGTCAATCTGATTAGTCGATGGAGGCTTTTCAAAATGTTATGTGAGTAATATGGGTTCCCAACAACTGTTCATGTTTCGTAAAGGAACCACAAGTTGTGGTGTCCTATCTCTTGAATATACGAGTCTCCTTCTTATTCTCTATAAGACTGCTAACTGTTGGATCATAATCCGAGTCTAATCGGATTTGGATGCCAATATGTTTAGTTACAACCATAAGAACAAAGTTAGTTTCTCCGCTTGCTTAGTCTTTCATTAGACTAACCCGTCCATCTTCTTTTCTTTTATATGGTCGGCTGGTGTCCACCGTTGGTTTACGATACATCAGGTTCTTCTTGGAAATTGATTCAAGAGGCGAATTCCTAGGTTTGAAGCTCCAGAAGTTGAAGAAAGGTTTCCAATGGCTATACTTGAGTGAAGATCATGGTTGAAATACTTCAAAGTGAAGCTGAGTTTCAGAAATAAGACTTAAGGAAGACTGGATGAAGATTTTGTTTAAATAGAAGGTTGTTCTATTTATTTACTAATTGTTTTTAAGTTAAGGCTTGTATAAGACCTTTTATTCTCTTTTCCTCTGTAAAGTTTTACTTAATTTTGTTAGGTTTTAGATGGTTTCATTTACCTTGTTCTAGTAAGTTTTGTCAGGTTAAAGCCTTGGGTAACTCTAGTTTAGCCCTAATCGGGGTTACTGGCGGTAATACCTCCAGGGTAAGTAAGGGGTGTGTTACACTATGCATATTGATTTCTTGTATATTAGAATTGTTAGCTAACCCCTCGGGGATTTTCTTTTTAGGTTATATTTCAGGTGCGGGTGAGGTACCCAAGGTTGATAGCCAGTGCGATGGTGAAGTAGCTCGATGTGACGTGTTCTAGGAATCTTGGTAGTTTGGGTCATAGTATGTTGTTTTGTGTTTGACTTTTGGTTGTTTAGTTGTTGGTTTTTCCCCTTAACGGTTGAACAAAATTGGTGATGGTTGTGGTGGGGAATGTTGCATTCATGTTTTACACTCCATAATTTTGATAAGATCTAAGTTGGACGTTTTCATGTTTTTCTCGTCGTGTCTTTGTTGTAAGGTCCAAATGTTGAATTGATGTCCAAAACCAGCTTAAGTAGACCCATGTGAGGTCTACTACCAAGTGGAATCCTGGTTGAAAATTGGGGTGTTACAAATTGGTATTAGAGCCAGGTTGACAACAAGGACACAAGGAACTTTATAGCAAAAACATTATAGGTCCAACTTCGAAAATAAAATCCGGCCAGAGTTTTCAAATGTTTTATAAAATGGGACATAATGCATAATTGGATAGAACGACACGTCGAGACATCACCATTCATTGGAATGAACCTTATGAGCATTGCTTGTTTATCTAATTAATTGTTGCTATATAGGTCTGATTAAATATAATAGTGTTTCAATAAAAGTATCGTGCAATGCTAATGTTACTACAAGAGGAAGAATTAGGAAAAGTCGGATCAAGACTGCTTGAGATGAAGTATCACCCGCAACAATGGGGATTAAGTGTCTACATGGATTCGGAAAAATCTTACAGTTTACGATAAGAAGATGGGAATAGAGCTTGTTTTATTTCCAGGGAAAACCCTAAGGGTTTTGACCCAGAAGAAGGGGGTCATGACTATTATAGATGAGAAGACAAGGATACTAGTCCCACGTCTTTGGACATGAATTAAAGATCAACACCGATAAAGCGTCAACATGACTTACCATATAATCAAGTTAGTCAAGACCCCCAAACCGAATGTTTTAGTGTCATTTGGAGTAACGACTAGAAATAAAGAACATGTCCATATTTCAACAAGAGGTGATACCAAGTACTAATGAAATGCTTGGACGTTGGTGTTAGTAGATTCATGAAGAAGGAGTCTGGTAAATCTCATGGTCAGATTTAGCAATTAAAATTATGTGAGATTCGGATTGGTACCATGGAAAACAAGGGTTCAAGGGTAACCACTACGAAGATTCGAGACAAGAAGGCTAGTAGGCTCAGCATGTTATGAAGTGAAAGCACAAACAAATCTTGTTAAAAAGTTGGATAACTTCTTCTAAGTTTTCGACAAGTGAAAGGAATCAAGATTGAGTAGCAACTTCACAAAGTGGAGGTGAAGACGATCTGAAAGTCTGGGTTGAAAGAAATATACAATTAGCAATATATTAATAAGAGCTGAAAATGGACGCTCGAGACAGGATGATGTAACACTAAAGTTTAATAAATGGTTCTAGAGAAAGTAGTGGCTACAACACCATACCATATGGTAAAGACAACTTGAAGTAAGGCGAAAATAAACTTGGGGTCCACTAATCCAAAATTTCTAATCGAAGGTGCATTTAGGCTGAGACCATGACCTTGCAGAACATAGTTGGGGACTCGTTCTCCTTGAATGTTCGAGATGGGAGGATTTATGAGCTTCGACGACAACAAATCCAACAAGAGGTAGACTTTAATATTGACCTGAAGCTGAGGACCAAATCGATCACACAGGTTCCTTGTTGCATGACTCTTAAGGAAAATGTAGGTGTTGATTATTCATTTGGAAGAGATACTAGTAAGGAAGTATGTGTTCCTAGTGCATCATCGTGAGGAGCTGTAGTCTTGTTTGTGAAGAAAAAGAATGAATTGACGAGACTATGTATAGTTTATCTAGAGTGGATCCAAGTTACCCTCTAGATCGAACAATCATTTCCATGCCAAGATAATTCATTAGGTTATTTTCAACATTGGTGTTAATCCTAAGATTTGGGTATAACAAATTGTGGATTAAGGACAAGGACAACCTAGAGATAAACTCTAGTATAAGACCCAAGAGCTACGAGATTGTAAGATAAAAGTTTAGTAGGGTGAACGTACGGAAGATGTTCAAGCAGTGGAGAGATCATATCTCGTACTTAGACTGAATTATGTTGGGTTGTACGTAGGCATATCAGTCTACCCTGGTAATAGCAAAGAGCATGTTAATGACTATGAAATCTTTTGAGGAAGTTTTGAAGTTCATCTTGTATATTGGTAGTGTATGAAGAAGTCCTTCAGCAAGGCCCAACCTTCATCTAACCATCATCATATTAAGGAGATTATAGGATCGAAACCCGTTCAAGGAACCTTAAGTAGGATAAAAAGGAATTGAGTTTACATCATTACGGTTGTTCGTAGGAGACTATCGAATGCATGGATTCTACCAACATCTCAATATAGTTGGAATGTATGTTGACATAAAAGGCCAACGATTACTTATACACATCTCGAGCTAAAGGTAAATGAGCCAAACTAGCAGACATAAGATAAAGAACTAACAACTATGATCACATGTTCCAGAATCTCAAGGCAATTGTATACTTAAAGTGTTAGTCTACTCTGGTATAGGAGGTCCACCAAAAGTAAGGACTTATTGGGGATATAAGATATGAGGAAGAAGGTTCACTTGGAGGAAACTTTTGACCAGGAGAGTCCAAAATATACGATCTTGAGATTACAAGAAGTTTGGTGTACAATAAGATAAGGACCCAAGATAAAGAATTCCTTAGGATGTTTATGCTACACTTATAGTAGTCAATTCACTCATATACGAGTAGGGGTGTACAAATAGCTCTGGTGACACTGTTGATATGAAGTATCTAAAGTCGGTGTGGCTAGTTAGTTGCGATGGAAGACTTGCCAAGGATTAAGATTGATTTTAGAAGAAAAGAAGGAGGTTACTAGTACTTACTCCCCAAAATAAAGTGGAGAAAACTTATCAATGGAGTTGTATTAATAAATGCATTAATCGTAATCACGATGTTTTGGGATGTAGTAGATGAATTGACAAAAATTGCATATTCCTCTGATAAAGGAACCGCACCCAAATGGCATACTTGTGATTTGTTCGGAAAGATACTGATGAGAATGTATTTAGGTGCTGACAACAATATTTTGATGTGGAAGGTTGTTTCACAATGAGAGTTTTGCCTCATGTTTAGAAGGACTTGGATACGAAAGTCATTGTGACAAACGTTTAACCATCAATTAGTATATACATGGAAAGTTGATACAAACACTTGAGAAGATGCTGAGAGCTTGGGTGTTGGATAGGGGAGGCAGTTGGTTTGAGCACTTGGAGTTGGTAGAAATTGCTTATAATGATATTTGTCATTCCTCTATTCAAATGACTCCTTATGAGGTGTTGTATGGGTGGAAATGTTGAACACCGCTATATGGGATGACTCTTTAGATAGCGTAGATAAGAGGCATCGGGTGAATTATGAAACCATGGAAGATGTGATGTTGACTAGAGAACGGATGTTAGTTGCAAAATATCGTCAAAAGTCTTATGTTGACAAGCCATGTCATCTCTGGAGTTTGAAGGGGAAACTTATGTGTGGTTGAGAGTATCTCTTACTCGAGGAATAAGGAGATTTGGAATTAAGGGGTAGTTGAATACCCATTACATCGGGCCTTTCAAGATTTTGGAAAGATAGGAAAATTTGCGCGTCCACTTTGCTTCCCACTTGGAAAGGGATCCATCCGGTGTTCATATCTCACATTTATGATAGTATATCCAAGACCTCAACTATAAGCTCAGATATGAGGATCTAAGGTTGAACCGGAGCACACTTTTGTTGAGCAGCCAATAGCGATTTTGGATCGTTGAGTGAGGAAATTATGAAACCAGGAGATTCCATTGGTTATGTTTTAGTGATTTTGACGAAGAGTTGAAGATGCCGTTTGGGATCTTGAGATGAGAGTTTAGGAGGATTACCCAAAGTTATACCCTATCTTGATAGTATCTTTGGGATAGTTGGTCATATTTTAGTCAATTGTGCATGATGTTGGGTCATTTGTCTGCTTGCTAGTGTAACCTTGGGTGACAATTTCTTTTGAGATTGATAGCGTAGATTTGTTTGATAGATTTAGAGCTTCGAAGTGATTGATGGGTGTCGTAAATTTGGACATTCGGTGTGGTTGACTTGTTTTGTACTTGAATGATTTGGTGAATTCTGTGATTTCGAGTATATAGATATGATTGATCATATGTTCGATTTAAAATGAGTTGTGCAGAGATTGGAATATGTGTGTAGTCGTTGAGTATCTAGTATTAGGATGGGTGTTTAGTTGCGCTGGGTTGTTTTTATGGTATCACGGTTCGGGGACGAACCGTTTCTTCAGAGGAGGTATTTGTAAGACCTTAAATAATTCCATTATTTCGTTCTTTTCTAAGTTTCGGGACGAAACTTTAGTTAACTGGGAGTATATATAATATCATGGTCTCCATTTTGATAACGTTGAATAAATTCTTACATTAAGTATATAAAGCTTTTTCGTTGGGCTACTCATTTCTCCTCCTTTCTCTAATTTTGGTTGTGGATCGAGTTGCATTGTGGGTCGGGCTAAGCCCAAGCCCACATGGTTTAATGTTTACTTTTCCTCCTTACTTTCTTTGGCCTGTCTCCTTTTCTCCTCCTCGACCCTACGCATTTCCTTCCTTTGTGTTTTTGTCTCAACCACCGCCGCCCTTTCCTTCTCCCTTCTTCTATCTTCTTCCACTCTCACCTTCAATTTATGCACCAACCGCCTCCTTCATTTTAGAGTTTAGACGCTAGTGCCTTGTGACCTCTCCATTGACGAGGCCTCTTCTTTCCAAGCCGAGCACACCTTTGATCGTCACCAGCGAGTCCACTCGCAAAAAGCTACTGTCTTCGTTTGCTTATGTCCACAAGTTAGCCCAATCCTTCACCGGTCATGCGAGTTGTATTAGGTTGTAGAGCAGTCGGGGGTGGGTATAGTCTTTTGCGTTCAAGTTTTGTCAAGTGTATATGCTGAGGTAGTTGATCAAGCAAGTTAAGTTGGAGTAATATGTAGTTTAGTTCGATCATTGTTAGTGTATGGGTTAGAAAAAAAATTGTTAACTTGCTCTTGATTTGAACATGTCGATTGGGAGTTGTTGGAGAAAGTACCTGGGCAACTTGAACGGAGACGGTATAAATTAGATTAGCATTTGTTTTGTTTATGTGTTGAGTTTGTTGGTTTAAGTTCAATTTAAGTGGAATCAATTTGGTCAGTTCGTTGGTCTAAAGTTGGTTTATATTAATCTAGCTAAGATAACCTAAGTTGTTCAGGTTGTATTCGATTAAGTTCAATTACCCAAATGTTCAAATTAATGGTTTAGCTAGGATAGCTATGGTTTAAGGTATTTGAAGTTCAATTAATGTATATGTGAATACGTGAGCCTATATATATGTTCGGTTTGAAGTTGTATTCGGTTGGTGTGGGAATATTTCATTATAAAATGGTGTAATAGGATTAAATTGGTTTATTTTATTATATTGTTAACGTGGTTTTACAATAGTTATGATTTCATGAGGTTTTATCTGGATTAATTAGGTTCAATGTGGCTTTACAGGGTTAGAGACAAGTCATGAGTAAGTTGAGTGGAGTCTTATTTGAACTAGAATCTTGAGTATTGCCTATTATTATTAATTTAGGGTTTCATAATGCTCAAGCCGATTAATTTTTCCTTTAGTTGGATACAACGTGGATCGAGGTAAGTTGCTTGACAACTTACTTAGTTAACCGTTTATAATATGCAAGACATTAATGTGCATTGTGTGTGAAGCATCATTGTTTGGAAATATCTGTGTTGTCTTATTTGCGCAAATGGTTTTTCGCTTTCGTTTAAATAATGACAAATATTTTCGAATTATTATCTCTTGGTATATGATGTGCTGAATTGGATTTAAAAAATGCTTTTCTTGAACAGTTAGTTTCCGAATGGTTTTCTCTGTGCTGGCAGCGTAACCGCACGACCATGTACGATGACGATCGATGGCGAAGAGGCGTCTAGGCATGGTCGTGTGTCGGCCGGGCCCCTTTAAAATACTAAAATGTTTTGGCAAGTTCACTCGGCTAAAATCGTTTTTGCCAAGATCAAAAATAAATAACCCTAAACTACTAACTAGTATAGTAAGCAAGCAAGGGGTCGAACCCAATAGAATCGGATTTCTGATCAATCAGCAAGAGCAAAAACAGGGGTTTTGAGAGTTCAGACAAACAAACAAACAAGCAAATAATATTGGGGATTAAATCAATTGAAGGAAAGCAGAGTTCATTCAATCAATTCCACCTTTTTAATCATTCGATCATTGATTCATCCACTTTTCTATTAATTCCCTAGTTAATTCCAATCCTTATAAAACATTTCCGCTTGTCCACGGTCCAAGCGAAAGGATGATATGAACAAGAACGCTTAATTCAAATCATGCAAAGTATTAAGGATAGAAGGATATTAAATCATGCAATCAAGCAACGAGTCTCATGCATAAAATAACAATCAAACACTCTTTCTCAATTCTAGTCCACGGTCCTAGAAAAGAGTTGTTTCAAGGATAAATAAGATTGCACAGACAACAATCAAACCTAATCCAAACAGTAGATCTAAGTCAATCAAATAAGTTGATCAGGCTTATCAAATCAAAAATAGATCAGATAAATAAAAACAAGAGTTTTGATATTAACCAAGGAATAGAAAAGTTACCAGAATCTCACGAATTACATAAAAAGGCTTCCTTGATTAAACAAACTCCAAAGGGAAATTAGTTCTCCATAATACCGAAATAAAAACCTAAAAGTAAAAGTATGCTAGAATTCTCTCCCCAAAGTGAAACTCGAAACAAAGCTTAAATAGTAGAAAATAAGTCTGAAACCCTAAGATATAATAATACTAAAAGATAAAATAAAATGAGACAAAGGCGGTGCTGGAAACCTCGATCCGCGGGAGCGGAAATAACCCGCGAGCGCGGTTTAGCTCGTCACCTCGGCCGCGAAATCCCTTCGATCCGCGAGCGCCGAATATTTCTGCGGGCGCGGATCCTGCGTTTCAACATTCTGGTGTCAACTTCGGAGGTGGTTTTGACCCACTTAGAATTGGAATTTTAACTCGCCGTAAATAGATGAATTGTAGATCTTTGAGTTAGCTTTCCAATGATACCAAATTCAGATTCATCCGATTACCGTAGCTCCCGGAATAAGCGTTACAAGAAAGTGGTGTCGAAACAACTCCAAATCAACACTTGTCTTCAAAACTCTTGCAATTCTTCAAATCGTGTCTTCGGTCTTCATATGACAATTATGCTCAAAACTAACCTAAACACACTCAAATCATACCTAAAATACTAGAGTTAACCTATACTAAACAAAATGTATCAAATTCCCCCATACTTAAACCTTGCTCGTCCTCGAGTAAGCTCAAAATAAATCTAACAATAAATCCTATCAAAGATCCACAGGAAGTAAAGGGAAATATGAAAAATCTAACTCTCAACTCACAACCCAGACCCATGTAGAGAAATATTTAGCAAAAACATGAAAGCTCAAATCACACACCTCACAGATACAAGATATAGCACTCAAGCTCCAAAAAGTGTAAAGCAACCTAGGATCTACACCCAACATCTAAAGTGTAATCCCCAAACCCCAAAGTAGAACATAATCCTAATCACTCTGATTTTACCACTCATTCTACTTAGGCGCCATTTCGGGTTTTCACCTAATCACTCTTTTCATTTTTCTCAGGTGTGCTCACAAATACTCACATCTCTCATAAACCTCTTATTACCCCCGCCTAATGTTGGTCCGGGTTACCTGCTTATTACCTGAGTCGCCCTTTCGGGTTTTCAACTCATCCCAGGATTTTATATGCCTTTTTCTCAATTTTTATGGCTTTTTTCATTTTTTTTTATTTTTTTAAAAATTTCTCTATACAAAACATGGAATAAGGATCCCATAAAAATAACGAAAAATAAACTGAAAAGCAACTAACTAAGATAAGCGTAGTGAGTACTTCCTCCCCCATACTTAAATCCTTCATTGACCTCAATGAAGTAAAGAGAAAGTAATTAAGCATAGAAGAGGAAAATCAGAAGACTCACATACGAAAGAAGAGATGGAAGAACTCTTCAAAGGCTTGGATGAATAGCTCGGAAATCACCAGATGATCCGCCGTCAGGAAAAACCGCGGGCGCAGTGGCCAGGCCGCGGGAGCGGGTGGTGCTCCGATCGTGAAAAAATGGTTAGAGAACACGATCAACAAAACTGAACACGAACTCACAAACGAACTCTGAATCTCGCCTTAAGCATTAATGTAGTACGAGCCTTGAAAATGAAGATTCCCCCATACTTGGGAATGACCATGGAACTAGAAATGAAAAGATATAGAAAAATGGATTGGTGGGTGATGGTAGAAGATGGAAGAACACTTTTTTTTTTCTTTTCTCTCTTCTTTTTTTTCTGATTTATCTCGGGGGTTTCACCCGAAAACCTTTTATTTTAGAAGTTTCACCCAAAAACCTTTTATTTTTATTTAATTTTTTTTATTAATTTTTTTTTAATTTTTCTGAATAAAACGAAAATTAATTCTGTCAGGCCGATCCGCGGGCGCGGAAAAATTCCGAGGGCGCGGATCTGCCGCGGGCGCGAACTCGCCTCGGACTAGCTTCTTTTGATGGGAAAAATTGTACCTGCAAGTTAGCCCGACAAAACCAAAACAAAAACTAAAACTAAACTAAAAAATTAAAATAAAAGAAAAAGAAAAAACTTACCTCGGGTTGCCTCCCGAGCAGCGCCTTTGTTTAACGTCGTTTGGCCCGACGTCCTTTATGCTCAGAATGGATCAGCATCTATCTGATACTGGACCTTTTTCCCTTCATGTGCCATAGATAATAGGCCCTTTGAAACATCAATTACGGCACTCGCCGTCTTCATAAATGGACGACCCAACAACAAAACTGGGTCGTATCTCCCCTTACCGATCTCTAGGGCATAAAAGTCCATCGGAAAAATTAAGCCATCCACCTGCACTAAGACATCTTCCAAAAATCCTTTCGGATGCGCTTTAGAGTGGTCAGCCAGTTCAATAGTAATATTACAATCTTGTAATGGCCCTAGACCTAACCTGTCATAGATGCTAAGTGGCATGACATTAATAGAAGCACCCAGATCAAGCATAGAATGCTCAATTTTGGCCTCCCCAATTGTAACGGGAACAGTAAACCTCCCTGGATCTCCATACTTCTTAGGCAATTGCCTTTGAAGCAGGGAAGATACATTTTCAGTATTTTCCACAAGATTAATTTTCTTAACCTGCCCCTTTTCTTTTTGCTTCCTCTTGATAGTACATAATTCTTTCAGAAATTTAGCAAAACGAGGAATACTTTGAACAAGTTTAAGCAAAGGAACATTTACCTCACACTTGGAGAAGGTTTCGAAAATTTCCTTGTCATTGGTTGGCCTCCTGGTGTCCTTCAGTGCCTCAGGAAATGGTGGAGCGGGCTTATGTGAAGCCATGAGGGGAAACGAAGGCCTGACGTAGCCGTCAGATTCGGTCAGAGGGGCGATCCGCGAGCGCGGAATAGGACTCGCGGGAGCGGATGATCCGCGGGCGCGGAAATTTTCCGTGGGCGCGGATTCTGCGTCTACCTCGATTTCTGCGCCGCGATCGGAACTGTCCTCTGGCGAACTCGGCTGGTTTCCGCTGGCTGAAATTTCAATATCCAGCTCTTTCCCACTCCTTAATGTCATTGCACTCACATTCTCTCTCGGGTTAATGGGCTGAGATGGAAGTTTTCCCGAGTCCTTAGCTTCAAGACGAATCAGAGTGGTTGCAATCTGACTTAACTGAATTTCCAAACTCTTCATCGCAGCCTTAGTCTCTTGTTTTTCCTTCATAAGTGATCGCCTCTCACGGTGTGCGAGGGTCTAGAGATACAATTTATAACCCGACCCCGTTGTAGCACGTGGTGGGTGTCGAACACTCGGGAAGTCTACTCGATTGATGTGCCTAGACACTAGGAAGCTGGAAAAGAGAGCTTAAAACAAAGGAAAACAAAGAGAACAGTCGGGACCGACACAGAGGTCACGTCGGGCCCGATGTTGGCGACAAGAGGAAGTCGGGACCGACGTAGGGTAAGTCGGGCCCGAGGTAGCTGGGTTTGTCGAACTTCAAAGATTAAAAGTAGATCTTGGGCTTTTGGGTTCCTTCTCTAGTAGATTAAGGCTTATCCACCCCAATTCAAGCAATGAGTGATGATCGGACTAGGATTGAGTGCTTTCGCCCTCGTTCCAACCACTTCTACACATCGATCATTGGGGAAATCCCCTTCGAAGCAAGGTCTTGAGATTGACACATGTTCACTTTCGCTACTTTGCCAATCTCAAGCCTTGATTCCCAACTTTCGCAAGGAATTGTAGCTCTATGTAGAGTGGGTTCCTTAGATCAAACACTCAAGGCTATGGAATTGGGGTTTCTAGCCTAAACCTAGCTAGGGTTTTCCCCCATAACCCAAGATCAAGGAGATCTACTCCATGTGACAAGCAAAGAAAGCAATCAAATCAAAAGGGAAAGCAATCATCATAATCAATCTCAAAACAAAGCAAAGTTTCATTCAAGTCCAAAGCAATCCACAAGTTCCAATCAAGGGTTTTCAAATCCACAAGAACAAAGCAAATCAAAGCAAATCTACCAACAAAACCTATCAAGACTTCCTCCCTTGGCCGATTCTCTCTCTCTTCCTTCTCCTCTCCTTCCTCCTTGCTCTCCAAGAATCCTCTTGGCTCCCTTGGAACCCCCTTTTTGTGTGTATGAGAGGGAACCCTTCCCCCCCTCTTGTGTGTATGTGGGGGAACCCTTTCTTAGAAGACAAGAGGGCCTTTTATAGATTAGATGAGGGGCAAAAGTGGAAGTCCACAAATTCGTGCCTTGGAGCCCAAGTAGTTCGGTGACCGACTTGGACCGACACGGAGGACCTCGGGCCCGAGTTACTGTGCATCTCGGTCCGAGGTTGGAGACTTCAAAGTCGGGCCCGACGTGGTTGCAACTTGGTCCTGACCTCGTTCCACCTTCTTCTTTGTTGGCTTCTCTTGTTCTTCTTCATGGCTTGCTTCTCTCTTTCCCGCTTTACTCGGGCCTCGCTCCATGTCTCGACCCTCCTTCAAATCGATCCTTGATTCATGCCAGATTACCTACAAAACACGTAAAATGTGCGTAGTCTCCGAATCTCATAGAAATACGGGAACTAAGCTAAAAAGGAACAAAACGCACAAGAAAAGGGGAAAAAGAAACATATTTACAAAGGAAATCACATATGAAAACACCACCAAATAGAGAGACATCAATAAGCTGATTGATAATGGCTGGATTTTCCTGAGGAGCCTGGGGCCTTGGCACATAATTAGGCGTGGGAACATAGTTGGGTTGACCTCCTTGTGGTGGAAAAGGTTGTTGAGGTTGTTGATACCACCTAAAGTTAGGATGGTTTGCCCACCCCGGATTAAAGGTATTCGAATATGGGTCATTCTGGGGCCTCTGTTCATAGTTCCCTATAGCATTCACATCAGCTGCTAGCTCGTGCATGATAGGGCATGCATTAGAAGGATGGCTAGATTCACCACAGATTCCACAAGCCCTTGAACTTGAAGCTCCATTGCCCGCCAACAGTTGCTTCATCATAGCTTTCAACTCCCTTACTTCAGCATTCAGGGAGTCATTAATAGAATGGACAGACCTACTGTTGGATCTCTTTCTCTGATTTCTGCATTTGCTCTGCTAGAGTCTCCAACTTCTCAAACGCCTGCCTAGGAGTGAGATTCTCATAAGAACCTCCACATGAAGCATTCATCAGGCGCCTATTAGCATCACAGAGACCTTCAATAATATAGCAAATCAGGTCTTTATCAGAATAGCCATGGTAAGGACAACTGGCTATGAGTCTCCTGTAATGCTCATAGTACTCATACAAGTTTTCATCATCTCCCTGCTCTAGACTACTCAGCTGCTTCTTGGTAGACGTTTGCTTGGCAGCAGGGAAATATTTCTCCAGAAAAGCACCCTTCATCTGAGCCTAAGTAGTGATCGTCTCAGGTTTTATGTACAGATACCATTCCTTAGCTACATCAGCCAAGGAAAATTGGAAAGCCCTCAACATAAGTTGATCTTCAGTCACATCAGCTGGCTTCATTCCCAAGCAGATAGAATGGAACTCTGCAAGGTGTTGATTTGGATCTTCCCCACTCAGCCCATGAAACATAGGCAAATAATGGAGAAGACCAAATTTAAGCTCAAACTTCACCCCTTCTCCCAGGGCGAGAAACTGAAGACCAAGCTGTTGCTGCTCTAAATTAGGCACAGTCAGTTGCCTAATAGTGCGATCTGCCATGGTTACTAGCTGTTCTTCAACCTCTGAATCGGACGAAGAAGAAGAAACTGGATCAAACTGTATGCCTAGCACTTGAGCCTGAACTTGACGTCTCAACTGTCTCAGAGTCCTATTAATTTCTGGATCAAACGGAACAATAGGAGAATTATCAGTAGAACGGATAAGAACCATAAGATAGGTTCTTACCAATTCGGGGGATCTGGATGAACTGATCCGCGGGCGCGGAAAAATTCCGAGGACGCGGAAATTCCGCGGGCGCAGAAAAATTCCGAGGGCGCGGTTTCGTCATAAACGCCGATTAAACAGAAAATTAAAAACCGATTCCCCGGCAACGGCGCCAAATTTTGACTCGGCTAAAATCGTTGTTGCCAAGATAAAAAATAAATAACCCTAAACTACTAGCTAGTATAGTAAGCAAGCAAGGGGTCGAACCCAAGAGAATCGGATTTCTGATCAATCAGCAAGAGCAAAAACAAGGGTTTTGAGAGTTCAGACAAACAAACAAACAAGCAAATAATATTGGGGATTAAATCAATTGAAGGAAAGCAGAGTTCATTCAATCAATTCCACCTTTTTAATCATTCGATCATTGATTCATCCACTTTTCTATTAATTCCCTAGTTAATTCCAATCCTTATAAAAGATTTCCGCTTGTCCACGGTCCAAGCGAAAGGATGATATGAACAAGAATGCTTAATTCAAATCATGCAAAGTATTAAGGATAGAAGGATATTAAATCATGCAATCAAGCAACGAGTCTCATGCATAAAATAACGATCAAACACTCTTTCTCAATTCTAGTCCACGGTCCTAGAAAAGAGTTGTTTCAAGGATAAATAAGATTGCACAGACAACAATCAAACCTAATCCAAACAGTAGATCTAAGCCAATCAAACAAGTTGATCAGGCTTATCAAATCAAACATAGATCATATAAATAAAAACAAGAGTTTTGATATTAACCAAGGGATAGAAAAGTTACCAGAATCTCACGAATTACATAAAAAGGCTTCCTTGATTAAACAAACTCCAAAGGGAAATTAGATCTCCATAATACCGAAATAAAAACCTAAAAGTAAAAGTATGCTAGAATTCTCTCCCCAAAGTGAAACTCGAAACAAAGCTTAAATGGTAGAAAATAAGTCCGAAACCCTAAGATATAATAATACTAAAAGATAAAATAAAACGAGACAAAGGCGGCGCTGGAAACCTCGATCCGCGGGCGCGGAAATAATCCGCGAGTGTAGTTTAGCTCGTCACCTCGGCCGCGGAATCCCTTCGATCCGCGAGCGCAGATCCTGCGTTTCAGCATTCTGGTGTCAACTTCGGAGGTGGTTTTTACCCACATAGATTTGGAATTTGAACTCGCCGTAAAAAGATGAATTGTAGCTCTTCGAGTTATCTTTCCAATGATACCAAATTCAGCTTCATCCGATCACCGTAGCTCCTGGAATAAGCGTTATAAGAAAGTGGTGTCAAAACAACTCCAAATCAACACTTGTCTTCAAAACTCTTGCAATTCTTCAAATCGTGTCTTCGGTCTTCATATGACAATTATGCTCAAAACTAACCTAAACACACTCAAATCATACCTAAAATACAAGAGTTAACCTATACTAAACAAAGTGTATCACAAGTGCTCCAGTGGAGGCTTGACCGGGGGTTAGAAGGATGATATCTTGTGAGGAGTGGGAGGGCCTGCCTCTTCACTCGGGCGCATGTGTGTAAGCGCCATAGTATCAAAATGTAATGGTGAGGGAAGAGTTGCATTGCCGATTAGGATTGTGTATGATTTGTGCGTGTGTGTGATTGACTGAATAATAGTTTGAATTTAGTTGTGGCTTGAGAATTGGTTTGATTGTGTTGATGTGTGTGTGATTGACTTAATAGTAATTTGAATTTAGTTGTGGCTTGAGATTTGGTTTGATTGTGCTGATGTGTGTGTGGTTGGCTGAACATATGTGTATCCAATGTTTCTATGTATCTTGTTTTCTCTTCTTTTCTTTTCTTTTATTTCCAGTTACGCTTTTCTGTTTTAGTCTTTACATTCTATGCATAATGATTTCTCGTATATTAGAATTGTTAGCTAACCCCACGGGGATTTTCTTTTTAGGTTATATTTCAGGTGCGGGTGAGGTACCCAAGGTTGATAGCCAGTGCGATGGTGAAGTAGCTCGATGTGACGTGTTCTAGGAATCTTTGTAGTTTGGGTCATAGTATGTTGTTTTGTGTTTGACTTTTGGTTGT
Source organism: Fallopia convolvulus (assembly GCA_964016875.1). Lineage (NCBI taxonomy): Eukaryota > Viridiplantae > Streptophyta > Magnoliopsida > Caryophyllales > Polygonaceae > Fallopia > Fallopia convolvulus. Next base: position 34,635,690 of record OZ024733.1, read on the forward strand.
TTAGTTGTTGGTTTTTCCCCTTAACGGTTGAACAAAATTGGTGATGGTTGTGGTGGGGAATGTTGCATTCATGTTTTACACTCCATAATTTTGATAAGATCTAAGTTGGACGTTTTCATGTTTTTCTCGTCGTGTCTTTGTTGTAAGGTCCAAATGTTGAATTGATGTCCAAAACCAGCTTAAGTAGACCCATGTGAGGTCTACTACCAAGTGGCATCCTGGTTGAAAATCGGGGTGTTACAAATTGGTATTAGAGCCAGGTTGACAACAAGGATACAAGGAACTTTATAGCAAAAACATTATAGGTCCAACTTCAAAAATAAAATCCGGCCGGAGGTTTCAAATGTTTTATAAATTGGGACATTATGCATAATTGGATAGCACGACACGTCGAGACATCACCATTCATTTGAATGAACCTTATGAGCATTGCTTGTTTATCTAATTAATTGTTGCTATATAGGTCTGATTTGATATAATAGTGTTTCAATAAATGTATCCTGCAATGCTAATGTTACTACAAGAGGAAGAATTAGGAAAAGTCGGATCAAGACTGCTTGAGATGAAGTATCACCCGCAACAATGGCGATTAAGTGTCTACATGGATTCGGAAAAATCTTACAGTTTACGATAAGAAGATGGGAATAGAGCTTGTTTTATTTCCAGGGAAAACCTAAGGGTTTTGACCCAAAAGAAGGGGGTCATGACTATTATAGATGAGAAGACGAGGATACTAGTCCCACGTCTTTGGACATGAATTAAAGATCAACACCGATAAAGCGTCAACATGACTTACCATATAATCAAGGTAGTCAAGACCCCCAAACCGAATGTTATAGTGTCATTTGGAGTAACGACTAGAAATAAAGAACATGTCCATATTTCAACAAGAGGTGATACCAAGTACTAATGAAATGCTTGGACGTTGGTGTTGGTAGATTCATGAGGAAGGAGTCTGGTAAATCTCATGGACATATCACCCAAGCAAGTATCAATCTGCGCCATGAACCTAAAGGTAAAAGATTTTGAGTCCCTGTTTAAAATACAAGTGTAGACCATGCACATGATGAGGACTGATGACAGAAGATCGAGGTGGAACCTTATGAGAGGAAGTTAAGGTGTGATTGTTTGTCAAGAGAATACCACACTAAAATAAGTAAGATGCTTGGATTTAAAACGAGAAATGGTCAGATTTAGCAATTAAAATTATGTGAGATTCGGATTGGTACCATGGAAAACAAGGGTTCAAGGGTAACCACTACGAAGATTAGAGACAAGAAGGCTAGTAGGCTCAGCATGTTATGAAGTGAAAGCACAAACAAATCTTGTTAAAAAGTTGGATAACTTCTTCTAAGTTTTCGACAAGTGAAAGGAATCAAGATTGAGTGGCAACTTCACAAAGTGGAGGTGAAGGACTGAGTAGAGTTCTAGGGCATGAACTATTACGGAGATCACCTTTGACAAATTCATAGAGAAGCGAGTTGAGAGAACTTCACATGTATCTTCGGCTAAGGAATGAAATTGTTTATGATTGTTTAAGCAGAAGACGATCTGAAAGTCTGGGTTGAAAGAAATATACAATTAGCAATATATTAATAAGAGCTGATAATGGACGCTCGAGATAGGATGATGTAACACTAAAGTTTAATAAATGGTTCTAGAGAAGGTAGTGGCTACAATACCAATCCATATGGTAAAGACAACTTGAAGTAAGACGAAAATAAACTTGGGGTCCACTAATCCAAAATTTCTAATTGAAGGTGCATTTAGGCTGAGACCATGACCTTGCAGAACATAGTTGGGGACTCGTTCTCCTTGAATGTTCGAGATGGGAGGATTTATGAGCTTCGACGACAACAAATCCAACAAGAGGTAGACTTTAATATTGACCTGAAGCTGAGGACCAAATCGATCACACAGGTTCCTTGTTGCATGACTCTTAAGGAAAATGTAGGTGTTGATTATTCATTTGGAAGAGATACTAGTAAGGAGGTATGTGTTCCTAGTGCATCACCGTGAAGAGCTGTAGTCTTGTTTGTGAAGAAAAAGAATGAATTGACGAGACTATGTATAGTTTATCTAGAGTGCAACCAAGTTACCCTCTAGATCGAACAATCATTTCCATGCCAAGATAATTCATTAGGTTATTTTCAACATTGGTGTTAATCCTATGATTTGGGTATAACAAATTGTGGATTAAGGGTGAGGACAACCTAGAGATAAACTCTAGTATAAGACCCAAGAGCTACGAGATTGTAAGATAAAAGTTTAGTAGGGTGAACGTACGGAAGAAGTTCAAGCAGTGGAGAGATCATATCTCGTACTTAGACTGAATTATGTTGGGTTGTACGTAGGCATATCAGTCTACCCTGGTAGTAGCAAAGAGCGTGGTAACGACTAAGAAATCTTTTGAGGAAGTTTTGAAGTTCATCTTGTATATTGGTAGTGTATGAAGAAGTCCTTTAGAAAGGCCCAATATTCATCTAACCATCATCATATTAAGGAGATTATAGGATCGAAACCCGTTCAAGGAACCTTAAGTAGGATAAAAAGGAATTGAGTTTACATCATTACGGTTGTTCGTAGAAGACTATCGAATGCATGGATTCTACCAACGTCTCAATATAGTTGGAATGTATGTTGACATAAAAAGCCAACGATTACTTATACACATCTCGAGCTAAAGGTAAATGAGCCAAACTAGCAGACATAAGATAAAGAACTAACAACTATGATCACATGTTCCAGAATCTCAAGGCAATTGTGTACTTAAAGTGTTAGTCTACTCTGGTATAGGAGGTCCACCAAAAGTAAGGACTTATTGGGGATATAAGATATAAGGAAGAAGGTTCACTTGGAGGAAACTTTTGACCAGGAGAGTCCAAAATATACGATCTTGAGATTACAAGAAGTTTGGTGTACAATAAGATAAGTACCCAAGATAAAGAATTCCTTAGGATGTTTATGCTACACTTATAGTAGTCAATTCACTCATATACGAGTAGGGGTGTACAAATAGCTCTGGTGACACTGTTGATATGAAGTATCTAAAGTCGGTGTGGCTAGTTAGTTACGATGGAAGACTTGCCAAGGATTAAGATTGTTTTTAGAAGCAAAGAAGGAGGTTACTAGTACTTACTCCCCAAAATAAAGTGGAGAAAACTTATCAATGGAGTTGTATTAATAAATGCATTAATCATAATCACGATGCTTTGGGATGTAGTAGATGAATTGACAAAAATTGCATATTCCTCTGATAAAGGAACCGCACCCAAATGGCATACTTGTGATTTGTTCGGAAAGATACTGATGAGAATGTATTTAGGTGCTGACAACAATATTTTGATGTGGAAGGTTGTTTCACAATGAGAGTTTTGCCTCATCTTTAGAAGGACTTGGATACGAAAGTCATTGTGACAAAGGTTTAGCCATCAATTAGTATATACATGGAAAGTTGATACAAACACTTGAGAACATGCTGAGAGCTTGGGTGTTGGATAGGGGAGGGAGTTGGTTTGAGCACTTGGAGTTGGTAGAAATTGCTTATAATGATGTTTGTCATTCCTCTATTCAAATGACTCCTTATGAGGTGTTGTATGGGTGGAAATGTTGAACACCGCTATATGGGATGACTCTTTAGATAGGGTAGATAAGAGGCATCGGGTGAATTATGAAACCATGGAAGATGTGGTGTTGACTAGAGAATGGATGTTAGCTGCAAGATATTGTCAAAAGTCTTATGTTGACAAGCCATTTCATCTCTGGAGTTTGAAGGGGAAACTTATGTGTGGTTGAGAGTATCTCTTACTCGAGGAATAAGGAGATTTAGAATTAAGGGGTAGTTGAATACCCATTACATCGGGCCTTTCAAGATTTTGGAAAGATAGGAAAATTTGCGCGTCCACTTTGCTTCCCACTTGGAAAGGGATCCATCCGGTGTTCATATCTCACATTTATGATAGTATATCCAAGACCTCAACTATAAGCTCAGATATGAGAATCTAAGGTTGAACCGGAGCACACTTTTGTTGAGCAGCCAATAGCGATTTTGGATCGTTGAGTGAGGAAATTATGAAACCAGGAGATTCCATTGGTTATGTTTTAGTGATTTTGACGAAGAGTTGAAGATGCCGTTTGGGATCTTGAGATGAGAGTTTAGGAGGATTACCCAAAGTTATACCCTATCTTGATAGTATCTTTGGGATAGTTGGTCATATTTTAGTCAATTGTGCATGATGTTGGGTCATTTGTCTGCTTGCTAGTGTAACCTTGGGTGACAATTTCTTTGGAGATTGATAGCGTAGATTTGTTTGATAGATTTAGAGCTTCGAAGTGATTGATGGGTGTCGTAAATTTGGACATTCGGTGTGGTTGACTTGTTTTGTACTTGAATGATTTGGTGAATTCTGTGATTTCGAGTATATAGATATGATTGATCATATGTTCGATTTAAAATGAGTTGTACAGAGATTGGAATATGTGTGTAATCGTTGAGTATTTAGTATTAGGATGGGTGTTTAGTTGCGCTGGGTTGTTTTTCTGGTATCACGGTTCGGGGACGAACCGTTTCTTCGGAGGAGGTATTTGTAAGACATTAAATAATTCCATTATTTCGTTCTTTTCTATGTTTCGGGACGAAACTTTAGTTAAGTGGGAGTATATGTAATATCATGGTCTCCATTTTGATAACGTTGAATAAATTCTTATTGTAAGTATATAAAGCTTTTTCGTTGGGCTACTCATTTCTCCTCCTTTCTCTAATTTTGGTTGTGGATCGAGTTGCTTTGCGGGTCGGGCTAAGCCCAAGCCCACATGATATCCATCTAATCTTTACTTTTCCTCCTTACTTTCTTTGGCCCATCTCCTTTTCTCCTCCTCGACCCTACGCATTTCCTTCCTTTGTGTTTTTGTCTCAACCACCGCCGCCCTTTCCTTCTCCCTTCTTCTATCTTCTTCCACTATCACCTTCAATTTATGCACCAACCGCCTCCTTCAGTTTATAGTTTAGACGCTAGTGCCTTGTGACCTCTCCATTGACGAGGCCTCTTCTTTCCAAGCCGAGCACACCTTTGATCGTCACCATCATCGTCGATCGCTTCCGACATAACGCAGCGAGGTTGTAGCCTTCTCCGTCACCAGCGATTCCACTCGCAAAAAGCTACTGTCTTCGTTTGCTTATGTCCACAGGTTAGCCCAATCTCTCTCTCTCTCTCTCTCTCTCTCTCTCTGTAATATCATGGTCTCCATTTTGATAACGTTGAATAAATTCTTACATTAAGTATATAAAGCTTTTTCGTTGGGCTACTCATTTCTCCTCCTTTCTCTAATTTTGGTTGTGGATCGAGTTGCATTGTGGGTCGGGCTAAGCCCAAGCCCACATGGTTTAATGTTTACTTTTCCTCCTTACTTTCTTTGGCCTGTCTCCTTTTCTCCTCCTCGACCCTACGCATTTCCTTCCTTTGTGTTTTTGTCTCAACCACCGCCGCCCTTTCCTTCTCCCTTCTTCTATCTTCTTCCACTCTCACCTTCAATTTATGCACCAACCGCCTCCTTCATTTTAGAGTTTAGACGCTAGTGCCTTGTGACCTCTCCATTGACGAGGCCTCTTCTTTCCAAGCCGAGCACACCTTTGATCGTCACCAGCGAGTCCACTCGCAAAAAGCTACTGTCTTCGTTTGCTTATGTCCACAAGTTAGCCCAATCCTTCACCGGTCATGCGAGTTGTATTAGGTTGTAGAGCAGTCGGGGGTGGGTATAGTCTTTTGCGTTCAAGTTTTGTCAAGTGTATATGCTGAGTTAGTTGATCAAGCAAGTTAAGTTGGAGTAATATGTAGTTTAGTTCGATCATTGTTAGTGTATGGGTTAGAAAAAAAATTGTTAACTTGCTCTTGATTTGAACATGTCGATTGGGAGTTGTTGGAGAAAGTACCTGGGCAACTTGAACGGAGACGGTATAAATTAGATTAGCATTTGTTTTGTTTATGTGTTGAGTTTGTTGGTTTAAGTTCAATTTAAGTGGAATCAATTTGGTCAGTTCGTTGGTCTAAAGTTGGTTTATATTAATCTAGCTAAGATAACCTAAGTTGTTCAGGTTGTATTCGATTAAGTTCAATTACCCAAATGTTCAAATTAATGGTTTAGCTAGGATAGCTATGGTTTAAGGTATTTGAAGTTCAATTAATGTATATGTGAATACGTGAGCCTATATATATGTTCGGTTTGAAGTTGTATTCGGTTGGTGTGGGAATATTTCATTATAAAATGGTGTAATAGGATTAAATTGGTTTATTTTATTATATTGTTAACGTGGTTTTACAATAGTTATGATTTCATGAGGTTTTATCTGGATTAATTAGGTTCAATGTGGCTTTACAGGGTTAGAGACAAGTCATGAGTAAGTTGAGTGGAGTCTTATTTGAACTAGAATATTGAGTATTGCCTATTATTATTAATTTAGGGTTTCATAATGCTCAAGCCGATTAATTTTTCCTTTAGTTGGATACAACGTGGATCGAGGTAAGTTGCTTGACAACTTACTTAGTTAACCGTTTATAATATGCAAGACATTAATGTGCATTGTGTGTGAAGCATCATTGTTTGGAAATATCTGTGTTGTCTTATTTGCGTAAATGGTTTTTCGCTTTCGTTTAAATAATGACAAATATTTTCGAATTATTATCTCTTGGTATATGATGTGCTGAATTGGATTTAAAAAATGCTTTTCTTGAACAGTTAGTTTCCGAATGGTTTTCTCTGTGCTGGCAGCGTAACCGCACGACCATGTACGATGACGATCGATGGCGAAGAGGCGTCTAGGCATGGTCGTGTGTCGGCCGGGCCCCTTTAAAATACTAAAATGTTTTGGCAAGTTCACTCGGCTAAAATCGTTTTTGCCAAGATCAAAAATAAATAACCCTAAACTACTAATTAGTATAGTAAGCAAGCAAGGGGTCGAACCCAATAGAATCAGATTTCTGATCAATCAGCAAGAGCAAAAACAGGGGTTTTGAGAGTTCAGACAAACAAACAAACAAGCAAATAATATTGGGGATTAAATCAATTGAAGGAAAGCAGAGTTCATTCAATCAATTCCACCTTTTTAATCATTCGATCATTGATTCATCCACTTTTCTATTAATTCCCTAGTTAATTCCAATCCTTATAAAACATTTCCGCTTGTCCACGGTCCAAGCGAAAGGATGATATGAACAAGAACGCTTAATTCAAATCATGCAAAGTATTAAGGATAGAAGGATATTAAATCATGCAATCAAGCAACGAGTCTCATGCATAAAATAACAATCAAACACTCTTTCTCAATTCTAGTCCACGGTCCTAGAAAAGAGTTGTTTCAAGGATAAATAAGATTGCACAGACAACAATCAAACCTAATCCAAACAGTAGATCTAAGTCAATCAAATAAGTTGATCAGGCTTATCAAATCAAACATAGATCAGATAAATAAAAACAAGAGTTTTGATATTAACCAAGGAATAGAAAAGTTACCAGAATCTCACGAATTACATAAAAAGGCTTCCTTGATTAAACAAACTCCAAAGGGAAATTAGTTCTCCATAATACCGAAATAAAAACCTAAAAGTAAAAGTATGCTAGAATTCTCTCCCCAAAGTGAAACTCGAAACAAAGCTTAAATAGTAGAAAATAAGTCTGAAACCCTAAGATATAATAATACTAAAAGATAAAATAAAATGAGACAAAGGCGGTGCTGGAAACCTCGATCCGCGGGAGCGGAAATAACCCGCGAGCGCGGTTTAGCTCGTCACCTCGGCCGCGAAATCCCTTCGATCCGCGAGCGCCGAATATTTCTGCGGGCGCGGATCCTGCGTTTCAACATTCTGGTGTCAACTTCGGAGGTGGTTTTGACCCACTTAGAATTGGAATTTTAACTCGCCGTAAATAGATGAATTGTAGATCTTTGAGTTAGCTTTTCAATGATACCAAATTCAGATTCATCCGATTACCGTAGCTCCCGGAATAAGCGTTACAAGAAAGTGGTGTCGAAACAACTCCAAATCAACACTTGTCTTCAAAACTCTTGCAATTCTTCAAATCGTGTCTTCGGTCTTCATATGACAATTATGCTCAAAACTAACCTAAACACACTCAAATCATACCTAAAATACTAGAGTTAACCTATACTAAACAAAATGTATCAAATTCCCCCATACTTAAACCTTGCTCGTCCTCGAGTAAGCTCAAAATAAATCTAACAATAAATCCTATCAAAGATCCACAGGAAGTAAAGGGAAATATGAAAAATCTAACTCTCAACTCACAACCCAGACCCATGTAGAGAAATATTTAGCAAAAACATGAAAGCTCAAATCACACACCTCACAGATACAAGATATAGCACTCAAGCTCCAAAAAGTGTAAAGCAACCTAGGATCTACACCCAACATCTAAAGTGTAATCCCCAAACCCCAAAGTAGAACATAATCCTAATCACTCTGATTTTACCACTCATTCTACTTAGGCGCCATTTCGGGTTTTCACCTAATCACTCTTTTCATTTTTCTCAGGTGTGCTCACAAATACTCACATCTCTCATAAACCTCTTATTACCCCAGCCTAATGTTGGTCCGGGTTACCTGCTTATTACCTGAGTCGCCCTTTCGGGTTTTCAACTCATCCCAGGATTTTATATGCCTTTTTCTCAATTTTTATGGCTTTTTTCATTTTTTTTTATTTTTTTAAAAATTTCTCTATACAAAACATGGAATAAGGATCCCATAAAAATAACGAAAAATAAACTGAAAAGCAACTAACTAAGATAAGCGTAGTGAGTACTTCCTCCCCCATACTTAAATCCTTCATTGACCTCAATGAAGTAAAGAGAAAGTAATTAAGCATAGAAGAGGAAAATCAGAAGACTCACATACGAAAGAAGAGATGGAAGAACTCTTCAAAGGCTTGGATGAATAGCTCGGAAATCACCAGATGATCCGCCGTCAGGAAAAACCGCGGGCGCAGTGGCCAGGCCGCGGGAGCGGGTGGTGCTCCGATCGTGAAAAAATGGTTAGAGAACACGATCAACAAAACTGAACACGAACTCACAAACGAACTCTGAATCTCGCCTTAAGCATTAATGTAGTACGAGCCTTGAAAATGAAGATTCCCCCATACTTGGGAATGACCATGGAACTAGAAATGGAAAGATATAGAAAAATGGATTGGTGGGTGATGGTAGAAGATGGAAGAACACTCTTTTTTTTTTCTTTTCTCTCTTCTTTTTTTTCTGATTTATCTCGGGGGTTTCACCCGAAAACCTTTTATTTTAGGGGTTTCACCCAAAAACCTTTTATTTTTATTTAATTTTTTTTATTAATTTTTTATTAATTTTTCTGAATAAAACGAAAATTAATTCTGTCAGGCCGATCCGCGGGCGCGGAAAAATTCCGAGGGCGCGGATCTGCCGCGGGCGCGAACTCGCCTCGGACTAGCTTCTTTTGATGGGAAAAATTGTACCTGCAAGTTAGCCCGACAAAACCAAAACAAAAACTAAAACTAAACTAAAAAATTAAAATAAAAGAAAAAGAAAAAACTTACCTCCGGTTGCCTCCCGAGCAGCGCCTTTGTTTAACGTCGTTTGGCCCGACGTCCTTTATGCTCAGAATGGATCAGCATCTATCTGATACTGGACCTTTTTCCCTTCATGTGCCATAGATAATAGGCCCTTTGAAACATCAATTACGGCACTCGCCGTCTTCATAAATGGACGACCCAACAACAAAACTGGGTCGTATCTCCCCTTACCGATCTCTAGGGCATAAAAGTCCATCGGAAAAATTAAGCCATCCACCTGCACTAAGACATCTTCCAAAAATCCTTTCGGATGCGCTTTAGAGTGGTCAGCCAGTTCAATAGTAATATTACAATCTTGTAATGGCCCTAGACCTAACCTGTCATAGATGCTAAGTGGCATGACATTAATAGAAGCACCCAGATCAAGCATAGAATGCTCAATTTTGGCCTCCCCAATTGTAACGGGAACAGTAAACCTCCCTGGATCTCCATACTTCTTAGGCAATTGCCTTTGAAGCAGGGAAGATACATTTTCAGTATTTTCCACAAGATTAATTTTCTTAACCTGCCCCTTTTCTTTTTGCTTCCTCTTGATAGTACATAATTCTTTCAGAAATTTAGCAAAACGAGGAATACTTTGAACAAGTTTAAGCAAAGGAACATTTACCTCACACTTGGAGAAGGTTTCGAAAATTTCCTTGTCATTGGTTGGCCTCCTGGTGTCCTTCAGTGCCTCAGGAAATGGTGGAGCGGGCTTATGTGAAGCCATGAGGGGAAACGAAGGCCTGACGTAGCCGTCAGATTCGGTCAGAGGGGCGATCCGCGAGCGCGGAATAGGACTCGCGGGAGCGGATGATCCGCGGGCGCGGAAATTTTCCGTGGGCGCGGATTCTGCGTCTACCTCGATTTCTGCGCCGCGATCGGAACTGTCCTCTGGCGAACTCGGCTGGTTTCCGCTGGCTGAAATTTCAATATCCAGCTCTTTCCCACTCCTTAATGTCATTGCACTCACATTCTCTCTCGGGTTAATGGGCTGAGATGGAAGTTTTCCCGAGTCCTTAGCTTCAAGACGAATCAGAGTGGTTGCAATCTGACTTAACTGAATTTCCAAACTCTTCATCGCAGCCTTAGTCTCTTGTTTTTCCTTCATAAGTGATCGCCTCTCACGGTGTGCGAGGGTCTAGAGATACAATTTATAACCCGACCCCGTTGTAGCACGTGGTGGGTGTCGAACACTCGGGAAGTCTACTCGATTGATGTGCCTAGACACTAGGAAACTGGAAAAGAGAGCTTAAAACAAAGGAAAACAAAGAGAACAGTCGGGACCGACACAGAGGTCACGTCGGGCCCGATGTTGGCGACAAGAGGAAGTCGGGACCGACGTAGGGTAAGTCGGGCCCGAGGTAGCTGGGTTTGTCGAACTTCAAAGATTAAAAGTAGATCTTGGGCTTTTGGGTTCCTTCTCTAGTAGATTAAGGCTTATCCACCCCAATTCAAGCAATGAGTGATGATCGGACTAGGATTGAGTGCTTTCGCCCTCGTTCCAACCACTTCTACACATCGATCATTGGGGAAATCCCCTTCGAAGCAAGGTCTTGAGATTGACACATGTTCACTTTCGCTACTTTGCCAATCTCAAGCCTTGATTCCCAACTTTCGCAAGGAATTGTAGCTCTATGTAGAGTGGGTTCCTTAGATCAAACACTCAAGGCTATGGAATTGGGGTTTCTAGCCTAAACCTAGCTAGGGTTTTCCCCCATAACCCAAGATCAAGGAGATCTACTCCATGTGACAAGCAAAGAAAGCAATCAAATCAAAAGGGAAAGCAATCATCATAATCAATCTCAAAACAAAGCAAAGTTTCATTCAAGTCCAAAGCAATCCACAAGTTCCAATCAAGGGTTTTCAAATCCACAAGAACAAAGCAAATCAAAGCAAATCTACCAACAAAACCTATCAAGACTTCCTCCCTTGGCCGATTCTCTCTCTCTTCCTTCTCCTCTCCTTCCTCCTTGCTCTCCAAGAATCCTCTTGGCTCCCTTGGAACCCCCTTTTTGTGTGTATGAGAGGGAACCCTTCCCCCCCTCTTGTGTGTATGTGGGGGAACCCTTTCTTAGAAGACAAGAGGGCCTTTTATAGATTAGATGAGGGGCAAAAGTGGAAGTCCACAAATTCGTGCCTTGGAGCCCAAGTAGTTCGGTGACCGACTTGGACCGACACGGAGGACCTCGGGCCCGAGTTACTGTGCATCTCGGTCCGAGGTTGGAGACTTCAAAGTCGGGCCCGACGTGGTTGCAACTTGGTCCTGACCTCGTTCCACCTTCTTCTTTGTTGGCTTCTCTTGTTCTTCTTCATGGCTTGCTTCTCTCTTTCCCGCTTTACTCGGGCCTCGCTCCATGTCTCGACCCTCCTTCAAATCGATCCTTGATTCATGCCAGATTACCTACAAAACACGTAAAATGTGCGTAGTCTCCGAATCTCATAGAAATACGGGAACTAAGCTAAAAAGGAACAAAACGCACAAGAAAAGGGGAAAAAGAAACATATTTACAAAGGAAATCACATATGAAAACACCACCAAATAGAGAGACATCAATAAGCTGATTGATAATGGCTGGATTTTCCTGAGGAGCCTGGGGCCTTGGCACATAATTAGGCGTGGGAACATAGTTGGGTTGACCTCCTTGTGGTGGAAAAGGTTGTTGAGGTTGTTGATACCACCTAAAGTTAGGATAGTTTGCCCACCCCGGATTAAAGGTATTCGAATATGGGTCATTCTGGGGCCTCTGTTCATAGTTCCCTATAGCATTCACATCAGCTGCTAGCTCGTGCATGATAGGGCATGCATTAGAAGGATGGCTAGATTCACCACAGATTCCACAAGCCCTTGAACTTGAAGCTCCATTGCCCGCCAACAGTTGCTTCATCATAGCTTTCAACTCCCTTACTTCAGCATTCAGGGAGTCATTAATAGAATGGACAGACCTACTGTTGGATCTCTTTCTCTGATTTCTGCATTTGCTCTGCTAGAGTCTCCAACTTCTCAAACGCCTGCCTAGGAGTGAGATTCTCATAAGAACCTCCACATGAAGCATTCATCAGGCGCCTATTAGCATCACAGAGACCTTCAATAATATAGCAAATCAGGTCTTTATCAGAATAGCCATGGTAAGGACAACTGGCTATGAGTCTCCTGTAATGCTCATAGTACTCATACAAGTTTTCATCATCTCCCTGCTCTAGACTACTCAGCTGCTTCTTGGTAGACGTTTGCTTGGCAGCAGGGAAATATTTCTCCAGAAAAGCACCCTTCATCTGAGCCTAAGTAGTGATCGTCTCAGGTTTTATGTACAGATACCATTCCTTAGCTACATCAGCCAAGGAAAATTGGAAAGCCCTCAACATAAGTTGATCTTCAGTCACATCAGCTGGCTTCATTCCCAAGCAGATAGAATGGAACTCTGCAAGGTGTTGATTTGGATCTTCCCCACTCAGCCCATGAAACATAGGCAAATAATGGAGAAGACCAAATTTAAGCTCAAACTTCACCCCTTCTCCCAGGGCGAGAAACTGAAGACCAAGCTGTTGCTGCTCTAAATTAGGCACAGTCAGTTGCCTAATAGTGCGATCTGCCATGGTTACTAGCTGTTCTTCAACCTCTGAATCGGACGAAGAAGAAGAAACTGGATCAAACTGTATGCCTAGCATTTGAGCCTGAACTTGACGTCTCAACTGTCTCAGAGTCCTATTAATTTCTGGATCAAACGGAACAATAGGAGAATTATCAGTAGAACGGATAAGAACCATAAGATAGGTTCTTACCAATTCGGGGGATCTGGATGAACTGATCCGCGGGCGCGGAAAAATTCCGAGGACGCGGAAATTCCGCGGGCGCAGAAAAATTCCGAGGGCGCGGTTTCGTCATAAACGCCGATTAAACAGAAAATTAAAAACCGATTCCCCGGCAACGGCGCCAAATTTTGACTCGGCTAAAATCGTTGTTGCCAAGATAAAAAATAAATAACCCTAAACTACTAGCTAGTATAGTAAGCAAGCAAGGGGTCGAACCCAAGAGAATCGGATTTCTGATCAATCAGCAAGAGCAAAAACAAGGGTTTTGAGAGTTCAGACAAACAAACAAACAAGCAAATAATATTGGGGATTAAATCAATTGAAGGAAAGCAGAGTTCATTCAATCAATTCCACCTTTTTAATCATTCGATCATTGATTCATCCACTTTTCTATTAATTCCCTAGTTAATTCCAATCCTTATAAAAGATTTCCGCTTGTCCACGGTCCAAGCGAAAGGATGATATGAACAAGAATGCTTAATTCAAATCATGCAAAGTATTAAGGATAGAAGGATATTAAATCATGCAATCAAGCAACGAGTCTCATGCATAAAATAACGATCAAACACTCTTTCTCAATTCTAGTCCACGGTCCTAGAAAAGAGTTGTTTCAAGGATAAATAAGATTGCACAGACAACAATCAAACCTAATCCAAACAGTAGATCTAAGCCAATCAAACAAGTTGATCAGGCTTATCAAATCAAACATAGATCATATAAATAAAAACAAGAGTTTTGATATTAACCAAGGGATAGAAAAGTTACCAGAATCTCACGAATTACATAAAAAGGCTTCCTTGATTAAACAAACTCCAAAGGTAAATTAGTTCTCCATAATACCGAAATAAAAACCTAAAAGTAAAAGTATGCTAGAATTCTCTCCCCAAAGTGAAACTCGAAACAAAGCTTAAATGGTAGAAAATAAGTCCGAAACCCTAAGATATAATAATACTAAAAGATAAAATAAAACGAGACAAAGGCGGCGCTGGAAACCTCGATCCGCGGGCGCGGAAATAATCCGCGAGTGTAGTTTAGCTCGTCACCTCGGCCGCGGAATCCCTTCGATCCGCGAGCGCAGATCCTGCGTTTCAGCATTCTGGTGTCAACTTCGGAGGTGGTTTTTACCCACATAGATTTGGAATTTGAACTCGCCGTAAAAAGATGAATTGTAGCTCTTCGAGTTATCTTTCCAATGATACCAAATTCAGCTTCATCCGATCACCGTAGCTCCTGGAATAAGCGTTATAAGAAAGTGGTGTCGAAACAACTCCAAATCAACACTTGTCTTCAAAACTCTTGCAATTCTTCAAATCGTGTCTTCGGTCTTCATATGACAATTATGCTCAAAACTAACCTAAACACACTCAAATCATACCTAAAATACAAGAGTTAACCTATACTAAACAAAGTGTATCACAAGTGCTCCAGTGGAGGCTTGACCGGGGGTTAGAAGGATGATATCTTGTGAGGAGTGGGAGGGCCTGCCTCTTCACTCGGGCGCATGTGTGTAAGCGCCATAGTATCAAAATGTAATGGTGAGGGAAGAGTTGCATTGCCGATTAGGATTGTGTATGATTTGTGCGTGTGTGTGATTGACTGAATAATAGTTTGAATTTAGTTGTGGCTTGAGAATTGGTTTGATTGTGTTGATGTGTGTGTGATTGACTTAATAGTAATTTGAATTTAGTTGTGGCTTGAGATTTGGTTTGATTGTGCTGATGTGTGTGTGGTTGGCTGAACATATGTGTATCCAATGTTTCTATGTATCTTGTTTTCTCTTCTTTTCTTTTCTTTTATTTCCAGTTACGCTTTTCTGTTTTAGTCTTTACATTCTATGCATAATGATTTCTCGTATATTAGAATTGTTAGCTAACCCCACGGGGATTTTCTTTTTAGGTTATATTTCAGGTGCGGGTGAGGTACCCAAGGTTGATAGCCAGTGCGATGGTGAAGTAGCTCGATGTGACGTGTTCTAGGAATCTTTGTAGTTTGGGTCATAGTATGTTGTTTTGTGTTTGACTTTTGGTTGTTTAGTTGTTGGTTTTTCCCCTTAACGGTTGAACAAAATTGGTGATGGTTGTGGTGGGGAATGTTGCATTCATGTTTTACACTCCATAATTTTGATAAGATCTAAGTTGGACGTTTTCATGTTTTTCTCGTCGTGTCTTTGTTGTAAGGTCCAAATGTTGAATTGATGTCCAAAACCAGCTTAAGTAGACCCATGTGAGGTCTACTACCAAGTGGCATCCTGGTTGAAAATCGGGGTGTTACAAATTGGTATTAGAGCCAGGTTGACAACAAGGATACAAGGAACTTTATAGCAAAAACATTATAGGTCCAACTTCAAAAATAAAATCCGGCCGGAGGTTTCAAATGTTTTATAAATTGGGACATTATGCATAATTGGATAGCACGACACGTCGAGACATCACCATTCATTTGAATGAACCTTATGAGCATTGCTTGTTTATCTAATTAATTGTTGCTATATAGGTCTGATTTGATATAATAGTGTTTCAATAAATGTATCCTGCAATGCTAATGTTACTACAAGAGGAAGAATTAGGAAAAGTCGGATCAAGACTGCTTGAGATGAAGTATCACCCGCAACAATGGCGATTAAGTGTCTACATGGATTCGGAAAAATCTTACAGTTTACGATAAGAAGATGGGAATAGAGCTTGTTTTATTTCCAGGGAAAACCTAAGGGTTTTGACCCAAAAGAAGGGGGTCATGACTATTATAGATGAGAAGACGAGGATACTAGTCCCACGTCTTTGGACATGAATTAAAGATCAACACCGATAAAGCGTCAACATGACTTACCATATAATCAAGGTAGTCAAGACCCCCAAACCGAATGTTATAGTGTCATTTGGAGTAACGACTAGAAATAAAGAACATGTCCATATTTCAACAAGAGGTGATACCAAGTACTAATGAAATGCTTGGACGTTGGTGTTGGTAGATTCATGAGGAAGGAGTCTGGTAAATCTCATGGACATATCACCCAAGCAAGTATCAATCTGCGCCATGAACCTAAAGGTAAAAGATTTTGAGTCCCTGTTTAAAATACAAGTGTAGACCATGCACATGATGAGGACTGATGACAGAAGATCGAGGTGGAACCTTATGAGAGGAAGTTAAGGTGTGATTGTTTGTCAAGAGAATACCACACTAAAATAAGTAAGATGCTTGGATTTAAAACGAGAAATGGTCAGATTTAGCAATTAAAATTATGTGAGATTCGGATTGGTACCATGGAAAACAAGGGTTCAAGGGTAACCACTACGAAGATTAGAGACAAGAAGGCTAGTAGGCTCAGCATGTTATGAAGTGAAAGCACAAACAAATCTTGTTAAAAAGTTGGATAACTTCTTCTAAGTTTTCGACAAGTGAAAGGAATCAAGATTGAGTGGCAACTTCACAAAGTGGAGGTGAAGGACTGAGTAGAGTTCTAGGGCATGAACTATTACGGAGATCACCTTTGACAAATTCATAGAGAAGCGAGTTGAGAGAACTTCACATGTATCTTCGGCTAAGGAATGAAATTGTTTATGATTGTTTAAGCAGAAGACGATCTGAAAGTCTGGGTTGAAAGAAATATACAATTAGCAATATATTAATAAGAGCTGATAATGGACGCTCGAGATAGGATGATGTAACACTAAAGTTTAATAAATGGTTCTAGAGAAGGTAGTGGCTACAATACCAATCCATATGGTAAAGACAACTTGAAGTAAGACGAAAATAAACTTGGGGTCCACTAATCCAAAATTTCTAATTGAAGGTGCATTTAGGCTGAGACCATGACCTTGCAGAACATAGTTGGGGACTCGTTCTCCTTGAATGTTCGAGATGGGAGGATTTATGAGCTTCGACGACAACAAATCCAACAAGAGGTAGACTTTAATATTGACCTGAAGCTGAGGACCAAATCGATCACACAGGTTCCTTGTTGCATGACTCTTAAGGAAAATGTAGGTGTTGATTATTCATTTGGAAGAGATACTAGTAAGGAGGTATGTGTTCCTAGTGCATCACCGTGAAGAGCTGTAGTCTTGTTTGTGAAGAAAAAGAATGAATTGACGAGACTATGTATAGTTTATCTAGAGTGCAACCAAGTTACCCTCTAGATCGAACAATCATTTCCATGCCAAGATAATTCATTAGGTTATTTTCAACATTGGTGTTAATCCTATGATTTGGGTATAACAAATTGTGGATTAAGGGTGAGGACAACCTAGAGATAAACTCTAGTATAAGACCCAAGAGCTACGAGATTGTAAGATAAAAGTTTAGTAGGGTGAACGTACGGAAGAAGTTCAAGCAGTGGAGAGATCATATCTCGTACTTAGACTGAATTATGTTGGGTTGTACGTAGGCATATCAGTCTACCCTGGTAGTAGCAAAGAGCGTGGTAACGACTAAGAAATCTTTTGAGGAAGTTTTGAAGTTCATCTTGTATATTGGTAGTGTATGAAGAAGTCCTTTAGAAAGGCCCAATATTCATCTAACCATCATCATATTAAGGAGATTATAGGATCGAAACCCGTTCAAGGAACCTTAAGTAGGATAAAAAGGAATTGAGTTTACATCATTACGGTTGTTCGTAGAAGACTATCGAATGCATGGATTCTACCAACGTCTCAATATAGTTGGAATGTATGTTGACATAAAAAGCCAACGATTACTTATACACATCTCGAGCTAAAGGTAAATGAGCCAAACTAGCAGACATAAGATAAAGAACTAACAACTATGATCACATGTTCCAGAATCTCAAGGCAATTGTGTACTTAAAGTGTTAGTCTACTCTGGTATAGGAGGTCCACCAAAAGTAAGGACTTATTGGGGATATAAGATATAAGGAAGAAGGTTCACTTGGAGGAAACTTTTGACCAGGAGAGTCCAAAATATACGATCTTGAGATTACAAGAAGTTTGGTGTACAATAAGATAAGTACCCAAGATAAAGAATTCCTTAGGATGTTTATGCTACACTTATAGTAGTCAATTCACTCATATACGAGTAGGGGTGTACAAATAGCTCTGGTGACACTGTTGATATGAAGTATCTAAAGTCGGTGTGGCTAGTTAGTTACGATGGAAGACTTGCCAAGGATTAAGATTGTTTTTAGAAGCAAAGAAGGAGGTTACTAGTACTTACTCCCCAAAATAAAGTGGAGAAAACTTATCAATGGAGTTGTATTAATAAATGCATTAATCATAATCACGATGCTTTGGGATGTAGTAGATGAATTGACAAAAATTGCATATTCCTCTGATAAAGGAACCGCACCCAAATGGCATACTTGTGATTTGTTCGGAAAGATACTGATGAGAATGTATTTAGGTGCTGACAACAATATTTTGATGTGGAAGGTTGTTTCACAATGAGAGTTTTGCCTCATGTTTAGAAGGACTTGGATACGAAAGTCATTGTGACAAAGGTTTAGCCATCAATTAGTATATACATGGAAAGTTGATACAAACACTTGAGAACATGCTGAGAGCTTGGGTGTTGGATAGGGGAGGGAGTTGGTTTGAGCACTTGGAGTTGGTAGAAATTGCTTATAATGATGTTTGTCATTCCTCTATTCAAATGACTCCTTATGAGGTGTTGTATGGGTGGAAATGTTGAACACCGCTATATGGGATGACTCTTTAGATAGGGTAGATAAGAGGCATCGGGTGAATTATGAAACCATGGAAGATGTGGTGTTGACTAGAGAATGGATGTTAGCTGCAAGATATTGTCAAAAGTCTTATGTTGACAAGCCATTTCATCTCTGGAGTTTGAAGGGGAAACTTATGTGTGGTTGAGAGTATCTCTTACTCGAGGAATAAGGAGATTTAGAATTAAGGGGTAGTTGAATACCCATTACATCGGGCCTTTCAAGATTTTGGAAAGATAGGAAAATTTGCGCGTCCACTTTGCTTCCCACTTGGAAAGGGATCCATCCGGTGTTCATATCTCACATTTATGATAGTATATCCAAGACCTCAACTATAAGCTCAGATATGAGAATCTAAGGTTGAACCGGAGCACACTTTTGTTGAGCAGCCAATAGCGATTTTGGATCGTTGAGTGAGGAAATTATGAAACCAGGAGATTCCATTGGTTATGTTTTAGTGATTTTGACGAAGAGTTGAAGATGCCGTTTGGGATCTTGAGATGAGAGTTTAGGAGGATTACCCAAAGTTATACCCTATCTTGATAGTATCTTTGGGATAGTTGGTCATATTTTAGTCAATTGTGCATGATGTTGGGTCATTTGTCTGCTTGCTAGTGTAACCTTGGGTGACAATTTCTTTGGAGATTGATAGCGTAGATTTGTTTGATAGATTTAGAGCTTCGAAGTGATTGATGGGTGTCGTAAATTTGGACATTCGGTGTGGTTGACTTGTTTTGTACTTGAATGATTTGGTGAATTCTGTGATTTCGAGTATATAGATATGATTGATCATATGTTCGATTTAAAATGAGTTGTACAGAGATTGGAATATGTGTGTAATCGTTGAGTATTTAGTATTAGGATGGGTGTTTAGTTGCGCTGGGTTGTTTTTCTGGTATCACGGTTCGGGGACGAACCGTTTCTTCGGAGGAGGTATTTGTAAGACATTAAATAATTCCATTATTTCGTTCTTTTCTATGTTTCGGGACGAAACTTTAGTTAAGTGGGAGTATATGTAATATCATGGTCTCCATTTTGATAACGTTGAATAAATTCTTATTGTAAGTATATAAAGCTTTTTCGTTGGGCTACTCATTTCTCCTCCTTTCTCTAATTTTGGTTGTGGATCGAGTTGCTTTGCGGGTCGGGCTAAGCCCAAGCCCACATGATATCCATCTAATCTTTACTTTTCCTCCTTACTTTCTTTGGCCCATCTCCTTTTCTCCTCCTCGACCCTACGCATTTCCTTCCTTTGTGTTTTTGTCTCAACCACCGCCGCCCTTTCCTTCTCCCTTCTTCTATCTTCTTCCACTATCACCTTCAATTTATGCACCAACCGCCTCCTTCAGTTTATAGTTTAGACGCTAGTGCCTTGTGACCTCTCCATTGACGAGGCCTCTTCTTTCCAAGCCGAGCACACCTTTGATCGTCACCATCATCGTCGATCGCTTCCGACATAACGCAGCGAGGTTGTAGCCTTCTCCGTCACCAGCGATTCCACTCGCAAAAAGCTACTGTCTTCGTTTGCTTATGTCCACAGGTTAGCCCAATCTCTCTCTCTCTCTCTCTCTCTCTCTCTCTCTCTCTCTCTCTCTGTAATATCATGGTCTCCATTTTGATAACGTTGAATAAATTCTTACATTAAGTATATAAAGCTTTTTCGTTGGGCTACTCATTTCTCCTCCTTTCTCTAATTTTGGTTGTGGATCGAGTTGCATTGTGGGTCGGGCTAAGCCCAAGCCCACATGGTTTAATGTTTACTTTTCCTCCTTACTTTCTTTGGCCTGTCTCCTTTTCTCCTCCTCGACCCTACGCATTTCCTTCCTTTGTGTTTTTGTCTCAACCACCGCCGCCCTTTCCTTCTCCCTTCTTCTATCTTCTTCCACTCTCACCTTCAATTTATGCACCAACCGCCTCCTTCATTTTAGAGTTTAGACGCTAGTGCCTTGTGACCTCTCCATTGACGAGGCCTCTTCTTTCCAAGCCGAGCACACCTTTGATCGTCACCAGCGAGTCCACTCGCAAAAAGCTACTGTCTTCGTTTGCTTATGTCCACAAGTTAGCCCAATCCTTCACCGGTCATGCGAGTTGTATTAGGTTGTAGAGCAGTCGGGGGTGGGTATAGTCTTTTGCGTTCAAGTTTTGTCAAGTGTATATGCTGAGTTAGTTGATCAAGCAAGTTAAGTTGGAGTAATATGTAGTTTAGTTCGATCATTGTTAGTGTATGGGTTAGAAAAAAAATTGTTAACTTGCTCTTGATTTGAACATGTCGATTGGGAGTTGTTGGAGAAAGTACCTGGGCAACTTGAACGGAGACGGTATAAATTAGATTAGCATTTGTTTTGTTTATGTGTTGAGTTTGTTGGTTTAAGTTCAATTTAAGTGGAATCAATTTGGTCAGTTCGTTGGTCTAAAGTTGGTTTATATTAATCTAGCTAAGATAACCTAAGTTGTTCAGGTTGTATTCGATTAAGTTCAATTACCCAAATGTTCAAATTAATGGTTTAGCTAGGATAGCTATGGTTTAAGGTATTTGAAGTTCAATTAATGTATATGTGAATACGTGAGCCTATATATATGTTCGGTTTGAAGTTGTATTCGGTTGGTGTGGGAATATTTCATTATAAAATGGTGTAATAGGATTAAATTGGTTTATTTTATTATATTGTTAACGTGGTTTTACAATAGTTATGATTTCATGAGGTTTTATCTGGATTAATTAGGTTCAATGTGGCTTTACAGGGTTAGAGACAAGTCATGAGTAAGTTGAGTGGAGTCTTATTTGAACTAGAATATTGAGTATTGCCTATTATTATTAATTTAGGGTTTCATAATGCTCAAGCCGATTAATTTTTCCTTTAGTTGGATACAACGTGGATCGAGGTAAGTTGCTTGACAACTTACTTAGTTAACCGTTTATAATATGCAAGACATTAATGTGCATTGTGTGTGAAGCATCATTGTTTGGAAATATCTGTGTTGTCTTATTTGCGTAAATGGTTTTTCGCTTTCGTTTAAATAATGACAAATATTTTCGAATTATTATCTCTTGGTATATGATGTGCTGAATTGGATTTAAAAAATGCTTTTCTTGAACAGTTAGTTTCCGAATGGTTTTCTCTGTGCTGGCAGCGTAACCGCACGACCATGTACGATGACGATCGATGGCGAAGAGGCGTCTAGGCATGGTCGTGTGTCGGCCGGGCCCCTTTAAAATACTAAAATGTTTTGGCAAGTTCACTCGGCTAAAATCGTTTTTGCCAAGATCAAAAATAAATAACCCTAAACTACTAACTAGTATAGTAAGCAAGCAAGGGGTCGAACCCAATAGAATCAGATTTCTGATCAATCAGCAAGAGCAAAAACAGGGGTTTTGAGAGTTCAGACAAACAAACAAACAAGCAAATAATATTGGGGATTAAATCAATTGAAGGAAAGCAGAGTTCATTCAATCAATTCCACCTTTTTAATCATTCGATCATTGATTCATCCACTTTTCTATTAATTCCCTAGTTAATTCCAATCCTTATAAAACATTTCCGCTTGTCCACGGTCCAAGCGAAAGGATGATATGAACAAGAACGCTTAATTCAAATCATGCAAAGTATTAAGGATAGAAGGATATTAAATCATGCAATCAAGCAACGAGTCTCATGCATAAAATAACAATCAAACACTCTTTCTCAATTCTAGTCCACGGTCCTAGAAAAGAGTTGTTTCAAGGATAAATAAGATTGCACAGACAACAATCAAACCTAATCCAAACAGTAGATCTAAGTCAATCAAATAAGTTGATCAGGCTTATCAAATCAAACATAGATCAGATAAATAAAAACAAGAGTTTTGATATTAACCAAGGAATAGAAAAGTTACCAGAATCTCACGAATTACATAAAAAGGCTTCCTTGATTAAACAAACTCCAAAGGGAAATTAGTTCTCCATAATACCGAAATAAAAACCTAAAAGTAAAAGTATGCTAGAATTCTCTCCCCAAAGTGAAACTCGAAACAAAGCTTAAATAGTAGAAAATAAGTCTGAAACCCTAAGATATAATAATACTAAAAGATAAAATAAAATGAGACAAAGGCGGTGCTGGAAACCTCGATCCGCGGGAGCGGAAATAACCCGCGAGCGCGGTTTAGCTCGTCACCTCGGCCGCGAAATCCCTTCGATCCGCGAGCGCCGAATATTTCTGCGGGCGCGGATCCTGCGTTTCAACATTCTGGTGTCAACTTCGGAGGTGGTTTTGACCCACTTAGAATTGGAATTTTAACTCGCCGTAAATAGATGAATTGTAGATCTTTGAGTTAGCTTTTCAATGATACCAAATTCAGATTCATCCGATTACCGTAGCTCCCGGAATAAGCGTTACAAGAAAGTGGTGTCGAAACAACTCCAAATCAACACTTGTCTTCAAAACTCTTGCAATTCTTCAAATCGTGTCTTCGGTCTTCATATGACAATTATGCTCAAAACTAACCTAAACACACTCAAATCATACCTAAAATACTAGAGTTAACCTATACTAAACAAAATGTATCAAATTCCCCCATACTTAAACCTTGCTCGTCCTCGAGTAAGCTCAAAATAAATCTAACAATAAATCCTATCAAAGATCCACAGGAAGTAAAGGGAAATATGAAAAATCTAACTCTCAACTCACAACCCAGACCCATGTAGAGAAATATTTAGCAAAAACATGAAAGCTCAAATCACACACCTCACAGATACAAGATATAGCACTCAAGCTCCAAAAAGTGTAAAGCAACCTAGGATCTACACCCAACATCTAAAGTGTAATCCCCAAACCCCAAAGTAGAACATAATCCTAATCACTCTGATTTTACCACTCATTCTACTTAGGCGCCATTTCGGGTTTTCACCTAATCACTCTTTTCATTTTTCTCAGGTGTGCTCACAAATACTCACATCTCTCATAAACCTCTTATTACCCCAGCCTAATGTTGGTCCGGGTTACCTGCTTATTACCTGAGTCGCCCTTTCGGGTTTTCAACTCATCCCAGGATTTTATATGCCTTTTTCTCAATTTTTATGGCTTTTTTCATTTTTTTTTATTTTTTTAAAAATTTCTCTATACAAAACATGGAATAAGGATCCCATAAAAATAACGAAAAATAAACTGAAAAGCAACTAACTAAGATAAGCGTAGTGAGTACTTCCTCCCCCATACTTAAATCCTTCATTGACCTCAATGAAGTAAAGAGAAAGTAATTAAGCATAGAAGAGGAAAATCAGAAGACTCACATACGAAAGAAGAGATGGAAGAACTCTTCAAAGGCTTGGATGAATAGCTCGGAAATCACCAGATGATCCGCCGTCAGGAAAAACCGCGGGCGCAGTGGCCAGGCCGCGGGAGCGGGTGGTGCTCCGATCGTGAAAAAATGGTTAGAGAACACGATCAACAAAACTGAACACGAACTCACAAACGAACTCTGAATCTCGCCTTAAGCATTAATGTAGTACGAGCCTTGAAAATGAAGATTCCCCCATACTTGGGAATGACCATGGAACTAGAAATGGAAAGATATAGAAAAATGGATTGGTGGGTGATGGTAGAAGATGGAAGAACACTCTTTTTTTTTTCTTTTCTCTCTTCTTTTTTTTCTGATTTATCTCGGGGGTTTCACCCGAAAACCTTTTATTTTAGGGGTTTCACCCAAAAACCTTTTATTTTTATTTAATTTTTTTTATTAATTTTTTATTAATTTTTCTGAATAAAACGAAAATTAATTCTGTCAGGCCGATCCGCGGGCGCGGAAAAATTCCGAGGGCGCGGATCTGCCGCGGGCGCGAACTCGCCTCGGACTAGCTTCTTTTGATGGGAAAAATTGTACCTGCAAGTTAGCCCGACAAAACCAAAACAAAAACTAAAACTAAACTAAAAAATTAAAATAAAAGAAAAAGAAAAAACTTACCTCCGGTTGCCTCCCGAGCAGCGCCTTTGTTTAACGTCGTTTGGCCCGACGTCCTTTATGCTCAGAATGGATCAGCATCTATCTGATACTGGACCTTTTTCCCTTCATGTGCCATAGATAATAGGCCCTTTGAAACATCAATTACGGCACTCGCCGTCTTCATAAATGGACGACCCAACAACAAAACTGGGTCGTATCTCCCCTTACCGATCTCTAGGGCATAAAAGTCCATCGGAAAAATTAAGCCATCCACCTGCACTAAGACATCTTCCAAAAATCCTTTCGGATGCGCTTTAGAGTGGTCAGCCAGTTCAATAGTAATATTACAATCTTGTAATGGCCCTAGACCTAACCTGTCATAGATGCTAAGTGGCATGACATTAATAGAAGCACCCAGATCAAGCATAGAATGCTCAATTTTGGCCTCCCCAATTGTAACGGGAACAGTAAACCTCCCTGGATCTCCATACTTCTTAGGCAATTGCCTTTGAAGCAGGGAAGATACATTTTCAGTATTTTCCACAAGATTAATTTTCTTAACCTGCCCCTTTTCTTTTTGCTTCCTCTTGATAGTACATAATTCTTTCAGAAATTTAGCAAAACGAGGAATACTTTGAACAAGTTTAAGCAAAGGAACATTTACCTCACACTTGGAGAAGGTTTCGAAAATTTCCTTGTCATTGGTTGGCCTCCTGGTGTCCTTCAGTGCCTCAGGAAATGGTGGAGCGGGCTTATGTGAAGCCATGAGGGGAAACGAAGGCCTGACGTAGCCGTCAGATTCGGTCAGAGGGGCGATCCGCGAGCGCGGAATAGGACTCGCGGGAGCGGATGATCCGCGGGCGCGGAAATTTTCCGTGGGCGCGGATTCTGCGTCTACCTCGATTTCTGCGCCGCGATCGGAACTGTCCTCTGGCGAACTCGGCTGGTTTCCGCTGGCTGAAATTTCAATATCCAGCTCTTTCCCACTCCTTAATGTCATTGCACTCACATTCTCTCTCGGGTTAATGGGCTGAGATGGAAGTTTTCCCGAGTCCTTAGCTTCAAGACGAATCAGAGTGGTTGCAATCTGACTTAACTGAATTTCCAAACTCTTCATCGCAGCCTTAGTCTCTTGTTTTTCCTTCATAAGTGATCGCCTCTCACGGTGTGCGAGGGTCTAGAGATACAATTTATAACCCGACCCCGTTGTAGCACGTGGTGGGTGTCGAACACTCGGGAAGTCTACTCGATTGATGTGCCTAGACACTAGGAAACTGGAAAAGAGAGCTTAAAACAAAGGAAAACAAAGAGAACAGTCGGGACCGACACAGAGGTCACGTCGGGCCCGATGTTGGCGACAAGAGGAAGTCGGGACCGACGTAGGGTAAGTCGGGCCCGAGGTAGCTGGGTTTGTCGAACTTCAAAGATTAAAAGTAGATCTTGGGCTTTTGGGTTCCTTCTCTAGTAGATTAAGGCTTATCCACCCCAATTCAAGCAATGAGTGATGATCGGACTAGGATTGAGTGCTTTCGCCCTCGTTCCAACCACTTCTACACATCGATCATTGGGGAAATCCCCTTCGAAGCAAGGTCTTGAGATTGACACATGTTCACTTTCGCTACTTTGCCAATCTCAAGCCTTGATTCCCAACTTTCGCAAGGAATTGTAGCTCTATGTAGAGTGGGTTCCTTAGATCAAACACTCAAGGCTATGGAATTGGGGTTTCTAGCCTAAACCTAGCTAGGGTTTTCCCCCATAACCCAAGATCAAGGAGATCTACTCCATGTGACAAGCAAAGAAAGCAATCAAATCAAAAGGGAAAGCAATCATCATAATCAATCTCAAAACAAAGCAAAGTTTCATTCAAGTCCAAAGCAATCCACAAGTTCCAATCAAGGGTTTTCAAATCCACAAGAACAAAGCAAATCAAAGCAAATCTACCAACAAAACCTATCAAGACTTCCTCCCTTGGCCGATTCTCTCTCTCTTCCTTCTCCTCTCCTTCCTCCTTGCTCTCCAAGAATCCTCTTGGCTCCCTTGGAACCCCCTTTTTGTGTGTATGAGAGGGAACCCTTCCCCCCCTCTTGTGTGTATGTGGGGGAACCCTTTCTTAGAAGACAAGAGGGCCTTTTATAGATTAGATGAGGGGCAAAAGTGGAAGTCCACAAATTCGTGCCTTGGAGCCCAAGTAGTTCGGTGACCGACTTGACCGACACGGAGGACCTCGGGCCCGAGTTACTGTGCATCTCGGTCCGAGGTTGGAGACTTCAAAGTCGGGCCCGACGTGGTTGCAACTTGGTCCTGACCTCGTTCCACCTTCTTCTTTGTTGGCTTCTCTTGTTCTTCTTCATGGCTTGCTTCTCTCTTTCCCGCTTTACTCGGGCCTCGCTCCATGTCTCGACCCTCCTTCAAATCGATCCTTGATTCATGCCAGATTACCTACAAAACACGTAAAATGTGCGTAGTCTCCGAATCTCATAGAAATACGGGAACTAAGCTAAAAAGGAACAAAACGCACAAGAAAAGGGGAAAAAGAAACATATTTACAAAGGAAATCACATATGAAAACACCACCAAATAGAGAGACATCAATAAGCTGATTGATAATGGCTGGATTTTCCTGAGGAGCCTGGGGCCTTGGCACATAATTAGGCGTGGGAACATAGTTGGGTTGACCTCCTTGTGGTGGAAAAGGTTGTTGAGGTTGTTGATACCACCTAAAGTTAGGATGGTTTGCCCACCCCGGATTAAAGGTATTCGAATATGGGTCATTCTGGGGCCTCTGTTCATAGTTCCCTATAGCATTCACATCAGCTGCTAGCTCGTGCATGATAGGGCATGCATTAGAAGGATGGCTAGATTCACCACAGATTCCACAAGCCCTTGAACTTGAAGCTCCATTGCCCGCCAACAGTTGCTTCATCATAGCTTTCAACTCCCTTACTTCAGCATTCAGGGAGTCATTAATAGAATGGACAGACCTACTGTTGGATCTCTTTCTCTGATTTCTGCATTTGCTCTGCTAGAGTCTCCAACTTCTCAAACGCCTGCCTAGGAGTGAGATTCTCATAAGAACCTCCACATGAAGCATTCATCAGGCGCCTATTAGCATCACAGAGACCTTCAATAATATAGCAAATCAGGTCTTTATCAGAATAGCCATGGTAAGGACAACTGGCTATGAGTCTCCTGTAATGCTCATAGTACTCATACAAGTTTTCATCATCTCCCTGCTCTAGACTACTCAGCTGCTTCTTGGTAGACGTTTGCTTGGCAGCAGGGAAATATTTCTCCAGAAAAGCACCCTTCATCTGAGCCTAAGTAGTGATCGTCTCAGGTTTTATGTACAGATACCATTCCTTAGCTACATCAGCCAAGGAAAATTGGAAAGCCCTCAACATAAGTTGATCTTCAGTCACATCAGCTGGCTTCATTCCCAAGCAGATAGAATGGAACTCTGCAAGGTGTTGATTTGGATCTTCCCCACTCAGCCCATGAAACATAGGCAAATAATGGAGAAGACCAAATTTAAGCTCAAACTTCACCCCTTCTCCCAGGGCGAGAAACTGAAGACCAAGCTGTTGCTGCTCTAAATTAGGCACAGTCAGTTGCCTAATAGTGCGATCTGCCATGGTTACTAGCTGTTCTTCAACCTCTGAATCGGACGAAGAAGAAGAAACTGGATCAAACTGTATGCCTAGCACTTGAGCCTGAACTTGACGTCTCAACTGTCTCAGAGTCCTATTAATTTCTGGATCAAACGGAACAATAGGAGAATTATCAGTAGAACGGATAAGAACCATAAGATAGGTTCTTACCAATTCGGGGGATCTGGAAGAACTGATCCGCGGGCGCGGAAAAATTCCGAGGACGCGGAAATTCCGCGGGCGCAGAAAAATTCCGAGGGCGCGGTTTCGTCATAAACGCCGATTAAACAGAAAATTAAAAACCGATTCCCCGGCAATGGCGCCAAATTTTGACTCGGCTAAAATCGTTGTTGCCAAGATAAAAAATAAATAACCCTAAACTACTAGCTAGTATAGTAAGCAAGCAAGGGGTCGAACCCAAGAGAATCGGATTTCTGATCAATCAGCAAGAGCAAAAACAAGGGTTTTGAGAGTTCAGACAAACAAACAAACAAGCAAATAATATTGGGGATTAAATCAATTGAAGGAAAGCAGAGTTCATTCAATCAATTCCACCTTTTTAATCATTCGATCATTGATTCATCCACTTTTCTATTAATTCCCTAGTTAATTCCAATCCTTATAAAAGATTTCCGCTTGTCCACGGTCCAAGAGAAAGGATGATATGAACAAGAATGCTTAATTCAAATCATGCAAAGTATTAAGGATAGAAGGATATTAAATCATGCAATCAAGCAACGAGTCTCATGCATAAAATAACGATCAAACACTCTTTCTCAATTCTAGTCCACGGTCCTAGAAAAGAGTTGTTTCAAGGATAAATAAGATTGCACAGACAACAATCAAACCTAATCCAAACAGTAGATCTAAGCCAATCAAACAAGTTGATCAGGCTTATCAAATCAAACATAGATCATATAAATAAAAACAAGAGTTTTGATATTAACCAAGGGATAGAAAAGTTACCAGAATCTCACGAATTACATAAAAAGGCTTCCTTGATTAAACAAACTCCAAAGGGAAATTAGTTCTCCATAATACCGAAATAAAAACCTAAAAGTAAAAGTATGCTAGAATTCTCTCCCCAAAGTGAAACTCGAAACAAAGCTTAAATGGTAGAAAATAAGTCCGAAACCCTAAGATATAATAATACTAAAAGATAAAATAAAACGAGACAAAGGCGGCGCTGGAAACCTCGATCCGCGGGCGCGGAAATAATCCGCGAGTGTAGTTTAGCTCGTCACCTCGGCCGCGGAATCCCTTCGATCCGCGAGCGCAGATCCTGCGTTTCAGCATTCTGGTGTCAACTTCGGAGGTGGTTTTTACCCACATAGATTTGGAATTTGAACTCGCCGTAAAAAGATGAATTGTAGCTCTTCGAGTTATCTTTCCAATGATACCAAATTCAGCTTCATCCGATCACCGTAGCTCCTGGAATAAGCGTTATAAGAAAGTGGTGTCGAAACAACTCCAAATCAACACTTGTCTTCAAAACTCTTGCAATTCTTCAAATCGTGTCTTCGGTCTTCATATGACAATTATGCTCAAAACTAACCTAAACACACTCAAATCATACCTAAAATACAAGAGTTAACCTATACTAAACAAAGTGTATCACAAGTGCTCCAGTGGAGGCTTGACCGGGGGTTAGAAGGATGATATCTTGTGAGGAGTGGGAGGGCCTGCCTCTTCACTCGGGCGCATGTGTGTAAGCGCCATAGTATCAAAATGTAATGGTGAGGGAAGAGTTGCATTGCCGATTAGGATTGTGTATGATTTGTGCGTGTGTGTGATTGACTGAATAATAGTTTGAATTTAGTTGTGGCTTGAGAATTGGTTTGATTGTGTTGATGTGTGTGTGATTGACTTAATAGTAATTTGAATTTAGTTGTGGCTTGAGATTTGGTTTGATTGTGCTGATGTGTGTGTGGTTGGCTGAACATATGTGTATCCAATGTTTCTATGTATCTTGTTTTCTCTTCTTTTCTTTTCTTTTATTTCCAGTTACGCTTTTCTGTTTTAGTCTTTACATTCTATGCATAATGATTTCTCGTATATTAGAATTGTTAGCTAACCCCACGGGGATTTTCTTTTTAGGTTATATTTCAGGTGCGGGTGAGGTACCCAAGGTTGATAGCCAGTGCGATGGTGAAGTAGCTCGATGTGACGTGTTCTAGGAATCTTTGTAGTTTGGGTCATAGTATGTTGTTTTGTGTTTGACTTTTGGTTGTTTAGTTGTTGGTTTTTCCCCTTAACGGTTGAACAAAATTGGTGATGGTTGTGGTGGGGAATGTTGCATTCATGTTTTACACTCCATAATTTTGATAAGATCTAAGTTGGACGTTTTCATGTTTTTCTCGTCGTGTCTTTGTTGTAAGGTCCAAATGTTGAATTGATGTCCAAAACCAGCTTAAGTAGACCCATGTGAGGTCTACTACCAAGTGGCATCCTGGTTGAAAATCGGGGTGTTACAAATTGGTATTAGAGCCAGGTTGACAACAAGGATACAAGGAACTTTATAGCAAAAACATTATAGGTCCAACTTCAAAAATAAAATCCGGCCGGAGGTTTCAAATGTTTTATAAATTGGGACATTATGCATAATTGGATAGCACGACACGTCGAGACATCACCATTCATTTGAATGAACCTTATGAGCATTGCTTGTTTATCTAATTAATTGTTGCTATATAGGTCTGATTTGATATAATAGTGTTTCAATAAATGTATCCTGCAATGCTAATGTTACTACAAGAGGAAGAATTAGGAAAAGTCGGATCAAGACTGCTTGAGATGAAGTATCACCCGCAACAATGGCGATTAAGTGTCTACATGGATTCGGAAAAATCTTACAGTTTACGATAAGAAGATGGGAATAGAGCTTGTTTTATTTCCAGGGAAAACCTAAGGGTTTTGACCCAAAAGAAGGGGGTCATGACTATTATAGATGAGAAGACGAGGATACTAGTCCCACGTCTTTGGACATGAATTAAAGATCAACACCGATAAAGCGTCAACATGACTTACCATATAATCAAGGTAGTCAAGACCCCCAAACCGAATGTTATAGTGTCATTTGGAGTAACGACTAGAAATAAAGAACATGTCCATATTTCAACAAGAGGTGATACCAAGTACTAATGAAATGCTTGGACGTTGGTGTTGGTAGATTCATGAGGAAGGAGTCTGGTAAATCTCATGGACATATCACCCAAGCAAGTATCAATCTGCGCCATGAACCTAAAGGTAAAAGATTTTGAGTCCCTGTTTAAAATACAAGTGTAGACCATGCACATGATGAGGACTGATGACAGAAGATCGAGGTGGAACCTTATGAGAGGAAGTTAAGGTGTGATTGTTTGTCAAGAGAATACCACACTAAAATAAGTAAGATGCTTGGATTTAAAACGAGAAATGGTCAGATTTAGCAATTAAAATTATGTGAGATTCGGATTGGTACCATGGAAAACAAGGGTTCAAGGGTAACCACTACGAAGATTAGAGACAAGAAGGCTAGTAGGCTCAGCATGTTATGAAGTGAAAGCACAAACAAATCTTGTTAAAAAGTTGGATAACTTCTTCTAAGTTTTCGACAAGTGAAAGGAATCAAGATTGAGTGGCAACTTCACAAAGTGGAGGTGAAGGACTGAGTAGAGTTCTAGGGCATGAACTATTACGGAGATCACCTTTGACAAATTCATAGAGAAGCGAGTTGAGAGAACTTCACATGTATCTTCGGCTAAGGAATGAAATTGTTTATGATTGTTTAAGCAGAAGACGATCTGAAAGTCTGGGTTGAAAGAAATATACAATTAGCAATATATTAATAAGAGCTGATAATGGACGCTCGAGATAGGATGATGTAACACTAAAGTTTAATAAATGGTTCTAGAGAAGGTAGTGGCTACAATACCAATCCATATGGTAAAGACAACTTGAAGTAAGACGAAAATAAACTTGGGGTCCACTAATCCAAAATTTCTAATTGAAGGTGCATTTAGGCTGAGACCATGACCTTGCAGAACATAGTTGGGGACTCGTTCTCCTTGAATGTTCGAGATGGGAGGATTTATGAGCTTCGACGACAACAAATCCAACAAGAGGTAGACTTTAATATTGACCTGAAGCTGAGGACCAAATCGATCACACAGGTTCCTTGTTGCATGACTCTTAAGGAAAATGTAGGTGTTGATTATTCATTTGGAAGAGATACTAGTAAGGAGGTATGTGTTCCTAGTGCATCACCGTGAAGAGCTGTAGTCTTGTTTGTGAAGAAAAAGAATGAATTGACGAGACTATGTATAGTTTATCTAGAGTGCAACCAAGTTACCCTCTAGATCGAACAATCATTTCCATGCCAAGATAATTCATTAGGTTATTTTCAACATTGGTGTTAATCCTATGATTTGGGTATAACAAATTGTGGATTAAGGGTGAGGACAACCTAGAGATAAACTCTAGTATAAGACCCAAGAGCTACGAGATTGTAAGATAAAAGTTTAGTAGGGTGAACGTACGGAAGAAGTTCAAGCAGTGGAGAGATCATATCTCGTACTTAGACTGAATTATGTTGGGTTGTACGTAGGCATATCAGTCTACCCTGGTAGTAGCAAAGAGCGTGGTAACGACTAAGAAATCTTTTGAGGAAGTTTTGAAGTTCATCTTGTATATTGGTAGTGTATGAAGAAGTCCTTTAGAAAGGCCCAATATTCATCTAACCATCATCATATTAAGGAGATTATAGGATCGAAACCCGTTCAAGGAACCTTAAGTAGGATAAAAAGGAATTGAGTTTACATCATTACGGTTGTTCGTAGAAGACTATCGAATGCATGGATTCTACCAACGTCTCAATATAGTTGGAATGTATGTTGACATAAAAAGCCAACGATTACTTATACACATCTCGAGCTAAAGGTAAATGAGCCAAACTAGCAGACATAAGATAAAGAACTAACAACTATGATCACATGTTCCAGAATCTCAAGGCAATTGTGTACTTAAAGTGTTAGTCTACTCTGGTATAGGAGGTCCACCAAAAGTAAGGACTTATTAGGGATATAAGATATAAGGAAGAAGGTTCACTTGGAGGAAACTTTTGACCAGGAGAGTCCAAAATATACGATCTTGAGATTACAAGAAGTTTGGTGTACAATAAGATAAGTACCCAAGATAAAGAATTCCTTAGGATGTTTATGCTACACTTATAGTAGTCAATTCACTCATATACGAGTAGGGGTGTACAAATAGCTCTGGTGACACTGTTGATATGAAGTATCTAAAGTCGGTGTGGCTAGTTAGTTACGATGGAAGACTTGCCAAGGATTAAGATTGTTTTTAGAAGCAAAGAAGGAGGTTACTAGTACTTACTCCCCAAAATAAAGTGGAGAAAACTTATCAATGGAGTTGTATTAATAAATGCATTAATCATAATCACGATGCTTTGGGATGTAGTAGATGAATTGACAAAAATTGCATATTCCTCTGATAAAGGAACCGCACCCAAATGGCATACTTGTGATTTGTTCGGAAAGATACTGATGAGAATGTATTTAGGTGCTGACAACAATATTTTGATGTGGAAGGTTGTTTCACAATGAGAGTTTTGCCTCATGTTTAGAAGGACTTGGATACGAAAGTCATTGTGACAAAGGTTTAGCCATCAATTAGTATATACATGGAAAGTTGATACAAACACTTGAGAACATGCTGAGAGCTTGGGTGTTGGATAGGGGAGGGAGTTGGTTTGAGCACTTGGAGTTGGTAGAAATTGCTTATAATGATGTTTGTCATTCCTCTATTCAAATGACTCCTTATGAGGTGTTGTATGGGTGGAAATGTTGAACACCGCTATATGGGATGACTCTTTAGATAGGGTAGATAAGAGGCATCGGGTGAATTATGAAACCATGGAAGATGTGGTGTTGACTAGAGAATGGATGTTAGCTGCAAGATATTGTCAAAAGTCTTATGTTGACAAGCCATTTCATCTCTGGAGTTTGAAGGGGAAACTTATGTGTGGTTGAGAGTATCTCTTACTCGAGGAATAAGGAGATTTAGAATTAAGGGGTAGTTGAATACCCATTACATCGGGCCTTTCAAGATTTTGGAAAGATAGGAAAATTTGCGCGTCCACTTTGCTTCCCACTTGGAAAGGGATCCATCCGGTGTTCATATCTCACATTTATGATAGTATATCCAAGACCTCAACTATAAGCTCAGATATGAGAATCTAAGGTTGAACCGGAGCACACTTTTGTTGAGCAGCCAATAGCGATTTTGGATCGTTGAGTGAGGAAATTATGAAACCAGGAGATTCCATTGGTTATGTTTTAGTGATTTTGACGAAGAGTTGAAGATGCCGTTTGGGATCTTGAGATGAGAGTTTAGGAGGATTACCCAAAGTTATACCCTATCTTGATAGTATCTTTGGGATAGTTGGTCATATTTTAGTCAATTGTGCATGATGTTGGGTCATTTGTCTGCTTGCTAGTGTAACCTTGGGTGACAATTTCTTTGGAGATTGATAGCGTAGATTTGTTTGATAGATTTAGAGCTTCGAAGTGATTGATGGGTGTCGTAAATTTGGACATTCGGTGTGGTTGACTTGTTTTGTACTTGAATGATTTGGTGAATTCTGTGATTTCGAGTATATAGATATGATTGATCATATGTTCGATTTAAAATGAGTTGTACAGAGATTGGAATATGTGTGTAATCGTTGAGTATTTAGTATTAGGATGGGTGTTTAGTTGCGCTGGGTTGTTTTTCTGGTATCACGGTTCGGGGACGAACCGTTTCTTCGGAGGAGGTATTTGTAAGACATTAAATAATTCCATTATTTCGTTCTTTTCTATGTTTCGGGACGAAACTTTAGTTAAGTGGGAGTATATGTAATATCATGGTCTCCATTTTGATAACGTTGAATAAATTCTTATTGTAAGTATATAAAGCTTTTTCGTTGGGCTACTCATTTCTCCTCCTTTCTCTAATTTTGGTTGTGGATCGAGTTGCTTTGCGGGTCGGGCTAAGCCCAAGCCCACATGATATCCATCTAATCTTTACTTTTCCTCCTTACTTTCTTTGGCCCATCTCCTTTTCTCCTCCTCGACCCTACGCATTTCCTTCCTTTGTGTTTTTGTCTCAACCACCGCCGCCCTTTCCTTCTCCCTTCTTCTATCTTCTTCCACTATCACCTTCAATTTATGCACCAACCGCCTCCTTCAGTTTATAGTTTAGACGCTAGTGCCTTGTGACCTCTCCATTGACGAGGCCTCTTCTTTCCAAGCCGAGCACACCTTTGATCGTCACCATCATCGTCGATCGCTTCCGACATAACGCAGCGAGGTTGTAGCCTTCTCCGTCACCAGCGATTCCACTCGCAAAAAGCTACTGTCTTCGTTTGCTTATGTCCACAGGTTAGCCCAATCTCTCTCTCTCTCTCTCTCTCTCTCTCTCTCTCTGTAATATCATGGTCTCCATTTTGATAACGTTGAATAAATTCTTACATTAAGTATATAAAGCTTTTTCGTTGGGCTACTCATTTCTCCTCCTTTCTCTAATTTTGGTTGTGGATCGAGTTGCATTGTGGGTCGGGCTAAGCCCAAGCCCACATGGTTTAATGTTTACTTTTCCTCCTTACTTTCTTTGGCCTGTCTCCTTTTCTCCTCCTCGACCCTACGCATTTCCTTCCTTTGTGTTTTTGTCTCAACCACCGCCGCCCTTTCCTTCTCCCTTCTTCTATCTTCTTCCACTCTCACCTTCAATTTATGCACCAACCGCCTCCTTCATTTTAGAGTTTAGACGCTAGTGCCTTGTGACCTCTCCATTGACGAGGCCTCTTCTTTCCAAGCCGAGCACACCTTTGATCGTCACCAGCGAGTCCACTCGCAAAAAGCTACTGTCTTCGTTTGCTTATGTCCACAAGTTAGCCCAATCCTTCACCGGTCATGCGAGTTGTATTAGGTTGTAGAGCAGTCGGGGGTGGGTATAGTCTTTTGCGTTCAAGTTTTGTCAAGTGTATATGCTGAGTTAGTTGATCAAGCAAGTTAAGTTGGAGTAATATGTAGTTTAGTTCGATCATTGTTAGTGTATGGGTTAGAAAAAAAATTGTTAACTTGCTCTTGATTTGAACATGTCGATTGGGAGTTGTTGGAGAAAGTACCTGGGCAACTTGAACGGAGACGGTATAAATTAGATTAGCATTTGTTTTGTTTATGTGTTGAGTTTGTTGGTTTAAGTTCAATTTAAGTGGAATCAATTTGGTCAGTTCGTTGGTCTAAAGTTGGTTTATATTAATCTAGCTAAGATAACCTAAGTTGTTCAGGTTGTATTCGATTAAGTTCAATTACCCAAATGTTCAAATTAATGGTTTAGCTAGGATAGCTATGGTTTAAGGTATTTGAAGTTCAATTAATGTATATGTGAATACGTGAGCCTATATATATGTTCGGTTTGAAGTTGTATTCGGTTGGTGTGGGAATATTTCATTATAAAATGGTGTAATAGGATTAAATTGGTTTATTTTATTATATTGTTAACGTGGTTTTACAATAGTTATGATTTCATGAGGTTTTATCTGGATTAATTAGGTTCAATGTGGCTTTACAGGGTTAGAGACAAGTCATGAGTAAGTTGAGTGGAGTCTTATTTGAACTAGAATATTGAGTATTGCCTATTATTATTAATTTAGGGTTTCATAATGCTCAAGCCGATTAATTTTTCCTTTAGTTGGATACAACGTGGATCGAGGTAAGTTGCTTGACAACTTACTTAGTTAACCGTTTATAATATGCAAGACATTAATGTGCATTGTGTGTGAAGCATCATTGTTTGGAAATATCTGTGTTGTCTTATTTGCGTAAATGGTTTTTCGCTTTCGTTTAAATAATGACAAATATTTTCGAATTATTATCTCTTGGTATATGATGTGCTGAATTGGATTTAAAAAATGCTTTTCTTGAACAGTTAGTTTCCGAATGGTTTTCTCTGTGCTGGCAGCGTAACCGCACGACCATGTACGATGACGATCGATGGCGAAGAGGCGTCTAGGCATGGTCGTGTGTCGGCCGGGCCCCTTTAAAATACTAAAATGTTTTGGCAAGTTCACTCGGCTAAAATCGTTTTTGCCAAGATCAAAAATAAATAACCCTAAACTACTAACTAGTATAGTAAGCAAGCAAGGGGTCGAACCCAATAGAATCAGATTTCTGATCAATCAGCAAGAGCAAAAACAGGGGTTTTGAGAGTTCAGACAAACAAACAAACAAGCAAATAATATTGGGGATTAAATCAATTGAAGGAAAGCAGAGTTCATTCAATCAATTCCACCTTTTTAATCATTCGATCATTGATTCATCCACTTTTCTATTAATTCCCTAGTTAATTCCAATCCTTATAAAACATTTCCGCTTGTCCACGGTCCAAGCGAAAGGATGATATGAACAAGAACGCTTAATTCAAATCATGCAAAGTATTAAGGATAGAAGGATATTAAATCATGCAATCAAGCAACGAGTCTCATGCATAAAATAACAATCAAACACTCTTTCTCAATTCTAGTCCACGGTCCTAGAAAAGAGTTGTTTCAAGGATAAATAAGATTGCACAGACAACAATCAAACCTAATCCAAACAGTAGATCTAAGTCAATCAAATAAGTTGATCAGGCTTATCAAATCAAACATAGATCAGATAAATAAAAACAAGAGTTTTGATATTAACCAAGGAATAGAAAAGTTACCAGAATCTCACGAATTACATAAAAAGGCTTCCTTGATTAAACAAACTCCAAAGGGAAATTAGTTCTCCATAATACCGAAATAAAAACCTAAAAGTAAAAGTATGCTAGAATTCTCTCCCCAAAGTGAAACTCGAAACAAAGCTTAAATAGTAGAAAATAAGTCTGAAACCCTAAGATATAATAATACTAAAAAGATAAAATAAAATGAGACAAAGGCGGTGCTGGAAACCTCGATCCGCGGGAGCGGAAATAACCCGCGAGCGCGGTTTAGCTCGTCACCTCGGCCGCGAAATCCCTTCGATCCGCGAGCGCCGAATATTTCTGCGGGCGCGGATCCTGCGTTTCAACATTCTGGTGTCAACTTCGGAGGTGGTTTTGACCCACTTAGAATTGGAATTTTAACTCGCCGTAAATAGATGAATTGTAGATCTTTGAGTTAGCTTTTCAATGATACCAAATTCAGATTCATCCGATTACCGTAGCTCCCGGAATAAGCGTTACAAGAAAGTGGTGTCGAAACAACTCCAAATCAACACTTGTCTTCAAAACTCTTGCAATTCTTCAAATCGTGTCTTCGGTCTTCATATGACAATTATGCTCAAAACTAACCTAAACACACTCAAATCATACCTAAAATACTAGAGTTAACCTATACTAAACAAAATGTATCAAATTCCCCCATACTTAAACCTTGCTCGTCCTCGAGTAAGCTCAAAATAAATCTAACAATAAATCCTATCAAAGATCCACAGGAAGTAAAGGGAAATATGAAAAATCTAACTCTCAACTCACAACCCAGACCCATGTAGAGAAATATTTAGCAAAAACATGAAAGCTCAAATCACACACCTCACAGATACAAGATATAGCACTCAAGCTCCAAAAAGTGTAAAGCAACCTAGGATCTACACCCAACATCTAAAGTGTAATCCCCAAACCCCAAAGTAGAACATAATCCTAATCACTCTGATTTTACCACTCATTCTACTTAGGCGCCATTTCGGGTTTTCACCTAATCACTCTTTTCATTTTTCTCAGGTGTGCTCACAAATACTCACATCTCTCATAAACCTCTTATTACCCCAGCCTAATGTTGGTCCGGGTTACCTGCTTATTACCTGAGTCGCCCTTTCGGGTTTTCAACTCATCCCAGGATTTTATATGCCTTTTTCTCAATTTTTATGGCTTTTTTCATTTTTTTTTATTTTTTTAAAAATTTCTCTATACAAAACATGGAATAAGGATCCCATAAAAATAACGAAAAATAAACTGAAAAGCAACTAACTAAGATAAGCGTAGTGAGTACTTCCTCCCCCATACTTAAATCCTTCATTGACCTCAATGAAGTAAAGAGAAAGTAATTAAGCATAGAAGAGGAAAATCAGAAGACTCACATACGAAAGAAGAGATGGAAGAACTCTTCAAAGGCTTGGATGAATAGCTCGGAAATCACCAGATGATCCGCCGTCAGGAAAAACCGCGGGCGCAGTGGCCAGGCCGCGGGAGCGGGTGGTGCTCCGATCGTGAAAAAATGGTTAGAGAACACGATCAACAAAACTGAACACGAACTCACAAACGAACTCTGAATCTCGCCTTAAGCATTAATGTAGTACGAGCCTTGAAAATGAAGATTCCCCCATACTTGGGAATGACCATGGAACTAGAAATGGAAAGATATAGAAAAATGGATTGGTGGGTGATGGTAGAAGATGGAAGAACACTCTTTTTTTTTTCTTTTCTCTCTTCTTTTTTTTCTGATTTATCTCGGGGGTTTCACCCGAAAACCTTTTATTTTAGGGGTTTCACCCAAAAACCTTTTATTTTTATTTAATTTTTTTTATTAATTTTTTTTTAATTTTTCTGAATAAAACGAAAATTAATTCTGTCAGGCCGATCCGCGGGCGCGGAAAAATTCCGAGGGCGCGGATCTGCCGCGGGCGCGAACTCGCCTCGGACTAGCTTCTTTTGATGGGAAAAATTGTACCTGCAAGTTAGCCCGACAAAACCAAAACAAAAACTAAAACTAAACTAAAAAATTAAAATAAAAGAAAAAGAAAAAACTTACCTCGGGTTGCCTCCCGAGCAGCGCCTTTGTTTAACGTCGTTTGGCCCGACGTCCTTTATGCTCAGAATGGATCAGCATCTATCTGATACTGGACCTTTTTCCCTTCATGTGCCATAGATAATAGGCCCTTTGAAACATCAATTACGGCACTCGCCGTCTTCATAAATGGACGACCCAACAACAAAACTGGGTCGTATCTCCCCTTACCGATCTCTAGGGCATAAAAGTCCATCGGAAAAATTAAGCCATCCACCTGCACTAAGACATCTTCCAAAAATCCTTTCGGATGCGCTTTAGAGTGGTCAGCCAGTTCAATAGTAATATTACAATCTTGTAATGGCCCTAGACCTAACCTGTCATAGATGCTAAGTGGCATGACATTAATAGAAGCACCCAGATCAAGCATAGAATGCTCAATTTTGGCCTCCCCAATTGTAACGGGAACAGTAAACCTCCCTGGATCTCCATACTTCTTAGGCAATTGCCTTTGAAGCAGGGAAGATACATTTTCAGTATTTTCCACAAGATTAATTTTCTTAACCTGCCCCTTTTCTTTTTGCTTCCTCTTGATAGTACATAATTCTTTCAGAAATTTAGCAAAACGAGGAATACTTTGAACAAGTTTAAGCAAAGGAACATTTACCTCACACTTGGAGAAGGTTTCGAAAATTTCCTTGTCATTGGTTGGCCTCCTGGTGTCCTTCAGTGCCTCAGGAAATGGTGGAGCGGGCTTATGTGAAGCCATGAGGGGAAACGAAGGCCTGACGTAGCCGTCAGATTCGGTCAGAGGGGCGATCCGCGAGCGCGGAATAGGACCCGCGGGAGCGGATGATCCGCGGGCGCGGAAATTTTCCGTGGGCGCGGATTCTGCGTCTACCTCGATTTCTGCGCCGCGATCGGAACTGTCCTCTGGCGAACTCGGCTGGTTTCCGCTGGCTGAAATTTCAATATCCAGCTCTTTCCCACTCCTTAATGTCATTGCACTCACATTCTCTCTCGGGTTAATGGGCTGAGATGGAAGTTTTCCCGAGTCCTTAGCTTCAAGACGAATCAGAGTGGTTGCAATCTGACTTAACTGAATTTCCAAACTCTTCATCGCAGCCTTAGTCTCTTGTTTTTCCTTCATAAGTGATCGCCTCTCACGGTGTGCGAGGGTCTAGAGATACAATTTATAACCCGACCCCGTTGTAGCACGTGGTGGGTGTCGAACACTCGGGAAGTCTACTCGATTGATGTGCCTAGACACTAGGAAGCTGGAAAAGAGAGCTTAAAACAAAGGAAAACAAAGAGAACAGTCGGGACCGACACAGAGGTCACGTCGGGCCCGATGTTGGCGACAAGAGGAAGTCGGGACCGACGTAGGGTAAGTCGGGCCCGAGGTAGCTGGGTTTGTCGAACTTCAAAGATTAAAAGTAGATCTTGGGCTTTTGGGTTCCTTCTCTAGTAGATTAAGGCTTATCCACCCCAATTCAAGCAATGAGTGATGATCGGACTAGGATTGAGTGCTTTCGCCCTCGTTCCAACCACTTCTACACATCGATCATTGGGGAAATCCCCTTCGAAGCAAGGTCTTGAGATTGACACATGTTCACTTTCGCTACTTTGCCAATCTCAAGCCTTGATTCCCAACTTTCGCAAGGAATTGTAGCTCTATGTAGAGTGGGTTCCTTAGATCAAACACTCAAGGCTATGGAATTGGGGTTTCTAGCCTAAACCTAGCTAGGGTTTTCCCCCATAACCCAAGATCAAGGAGATCTACTCCATGTGACAAGCAAAGAAAGCAATCAAATCAAAAGGGAAAGCAATCATCATAATCAATCTCAAAACAAAGCAAAGTTTCATTCAAGTCCAAAGCAATCCACAAGTTCCAATCAAGGGTTTTCAAATCCACAAGAACAAAGCAAATCAAAGCAAATCTACCAACAAAACCTATCAAGACTTCCTCCCTTGGCCGATTCTCTCTCTCTTCCTTCTCCTCTCCTTCCTCCTTGCTCTCCAAGAATCCTCTTGGCTCCCTTGGAACCCCCTTTTTGTGTGTATGAGAGGGAACCCTTCCCCCCCTCTTGTGTGTATGTGGGGGAACCCTTTCTTAGAAGACAAGAGGGCCTTTTATAGATTAGATGAGGGGCAAAAGTGGAAGTCCACAAATTCGTGCCTTGGAGCCCAAGTAGTTCGGTGACCGACTTGGACCGACACGGAGGACCTCGGGCCCGAGTTACTGTGCATCTCGGTCCGAGGTTGGAGACTTCAAAGTCGGGCCCGACGTGGTTGCAACTTGGTCCTGACCTCGTTCCACCTTCTTCTTTGTTGGCTTCTCTTGTTCTTCTTCATGGCTTGCTTCTCTCTTTCCCGCTTTACTCGGGCCTCGCTCCATGTCTCGACCCTCCTTCAAATCGATCCTTGATTCATGCCAGATTACCTACAAAACACGTAAAATGTGCGTAGTCTCCGAATCTCATAGAAATACGGGAACTAAGCTAAAAAGGAACAAAACGCACAAGAAAAGGGGAAAAAGAAACATATTTACAAAGGAAATCACATATGAAAACACCACCAAATAGAGAGACATCAATAAGCTGATTGATAATGGCTGGATTTTCCTGAGGAGCCTGGGGCCTTGGCACATAATTAGGCGTGGGAACATAGTTGGGTTGACCTCCTTGTGGTGGAAAAGGTTGTTGAGGTTGTTGATACCACCTAAAGTTAGGATGGTTTGCCCACCCCGGATTAAAGGTATTCGAATATGGGTCATTCTGGGGCCTCTGTTCATAGTTCCCTATAGCATTCACATCAGCTGCTAGCTCGTGCATGATAGGGCATGCATTAGAAGGATGGCTAGATTCACCACAGATTCCACAAGCCCTTGAACTTGAAGCTCCATTGCCCGCCAACAGTTGCTTCATCATAGCTTTCAACTCCCTTACTTCAGCATTCAGGGAGTCATTAATAGAATGGACAGACCTACTGTTGGATCTCTTTCTCTGATTTCTGCATTTGCTCTGCTAGAGTCTCCAACTTCTCAAACGCCTGCCTAGGAGTGAGATTCTCATAAGAACCTCCACATGAAGCATTCATCAGGCGCCTATTAGCATCACAGAGACCTTCAATAATATAGCAAATCAGGTCTTTATCAGAATAGCCATGGTAAGGACAACTGGCTATGAGTCTCCTGTAATGCTCATAGTACTCATACAAGTTTTCATCATCTCCCTGCTCTAGACTACTCAGCTGCTTCTTGGTAGACGTTTGCTTGGCAGCAGGGAAATATTTCTCCAGAAAAGCACCCTTCATCTGAGCCTAAGTAGTGATCGTCTCAGGTTTTATGTACAGATACCATTCCTTAGCTACATCAGCCAAGGAAAATTGGAAAGCCCTCAACATAAGTTGATCTTCAGTCACATCAGTTGGCTTCATTCCCAAGCAGATAGAATGGAACTCTGCAAGGTGTTGATTTGGATCTTCCCCACTCAGCCCATGAAACATAGGCAAATAATGGAGAAGACCAAATTTAAGCTCAAACTTCACCCCTTCTCCCAGGGCGGGAAACTGAAGACCAAGCTGTTGCTGCTCTAAATTAGGCACAGTCAGTTGCCTAATAGTGCGATCTGCCATGGTTACTAGCTGTTCTTCAACCTCTGAATCGGACGAAGAAGAAGAAACTGGATCAAACTGTATGCCTAGCACTTGAGCCTGAACTTGACGTCTCAACTGTCTCAGAGTCCTATTAATTTCTGGATCAAACGGAACAATAGGAGAATTATCAGTAGAACGGATAAGAACCATAAGATAGGTTCTTACCAATTCGGGGGATCTGGATGAACTGATCCGCGGGCGCGGAAAAATTCCGAGGACGCGGAAATTCCGCGGGCGCAGAAAAATTCCGAGGGCGCGGTTTCGTCATAAACGCCGATTAAACAGAAAATTAAAAACCGATTCCCCGGCAACGGCGCCAAATTTTGACTCGGCTAAAATCGTTGTTGCCAAGATAAAAAATAAATAACCCTAAACTACTAGCTAGTATAGTAAGCAAGCAAGGGGTCGAACCCAAGAGAATCGGATTTCTGATCAATCAGCAAGAGCAAAAACAAGGGTTTTGAGAGTTCAGACAAACAAACAAACAAGCAAATAATATTGGGGATTAAATCAATTGAAGGAAAGCAGAGTTCATTCAATCAATTCCACCTTTTTAATCATTCGATCATTGATTCATCCACTTTTCTATTAATTCCCTAGTTAATTCCAATCCTTATAAAAGATTTCCGCTTGTCCACGGTCCAAGCGAAAGGATGATATGAACAAGAATGCTTAATTCAAATCATGCAAAGTATTAAGGATAGAAGGATATTAAATCATGCAATCAAGCAACGAGTCTCATGCATAAAATAACGATCAAACACTCTTTCTCAATTCTAGTCCACGGTCCTAGAAAAGAGTTGTTTCAAGGATAAATAAGATTGCACAGACAACAATCAAACCTAATCCAAACAGTAGATCTAAGCCAATCAAACAAGTTGATCAGGCTTATCAAATCAAACATAGATC
This sequence comes from Fallopia convolvulus, assembly GCA_964016875.1. Classification (NCBI taxonomy): domain Eukaryota; kingdom Viridiplantae; phylum Streptophyta; class Magnoliopsida; order Caryophyllales; family Polygonaceae; genus Fallopia; species Fallopia convolvulus. The sequence goes on from OZ024733.1 coordinate 34,680,676, forward strand.
ATATAAATAAAAACAAGAGTTTTGATATTAACCAAGGGATAGAAAAGTTACCAGAATCTCACGAATTACATAAAAAGGCTTCCTTGATTAAACAAACTCCAAAGGGAAATTAGTTCTCCATAATACCGAAATAAAAACCTAAAAGTAAAAGTATGCTAGAATTCTCTCCCCAAAGTGAAACTCGAAACAAAGCTTAAATGGTAGAAAATAAGTCCGAAACCCTAAGATATAATAATACTAAAAGATAAAATAAAACGAGACAAAGGCGGCGCTGGAAACCTCGATCCGCGGGCGCGGAAATAATCCGCGAGTGTAGTTTAGCTCGTCACCTCGGCCGCGGAATCCCTTCGATCCGCGAGCGCAGATCCTGCGTTTCAGCATTCTGGTGTCAACTTCGGAGGTGGTTTTGACCCACATAGATTTGGAATTTGAACTCGCCATAAAAAGATGAATTGTAGCTCTTCGAGTTATCTTTCCAATGATACCAAATTCAGCTTCATCCGATCACCGTAGCTCCTGGAATAAGCGTTATAAGAAAGTGGTGTCGAAACAACTCCAAATCAACACTTGTCTTCAAAACTCTTGCAATTCTTCAAATCGTGTCTTCGGTCTTCATATGACAATTATGCTCAAAACTAACCTAAACACACTCAAATCATACCTAAAATACAAGAGTTAACCTATACTAAACAAAGTGTATCACAAGTGCTCCAGTGGAGGCTTGACCGGGGGTTAGAAGGATGATATCTTGTGAGGAGTGGGAGGGCATGCCTCTTCACTCGGGCGCATGTGTGTAAGCGCCATAGTATCAAAATGTAATGGTGAGGGAAGAGTTGCATTGCCGATTAGGATTGTGTATGATTTGTGCGTGTGTGTGATTGACTGAATAATAGTTTGAATTTAGTTGTGGCTTGAGAATTGGTTTGATTGTGTTGATGTGTGTGTGATTGACTTAATAGTAATTTGAATTTAGTTGTGGCTTGAGATTTGGTTTGATTGTGCTGATGTGTGTGTGGTTGGCTGAACATATGTGTATCCAATGTTTCTATGTATCTTGTTTTCTCTTCTTTTCTTTTCTTTTATTTCCAGTTACGCTTTTCTGTTTTAGTCTTTACATTCTATGCATAATGATTTCTCGTATATTAGAATTGTTAGCTAACCCCACGGGGATTTTCTTTTTAGGTTATATTTCAGGTGCGGGTGAGGTACCCAAGGTTGATAGCCAGTGCGATGGTGAAGTAGCTCGATGTGACGTGTTCTAGGAATCTTTGTAGTTTGGGTCATAGTATGTTGTTTTGTGTTTGACTTTTGGTTGTTTAGTTGTTGGTTTTTCCCCTTAACGGTTGAACAAAATTGGTGATGGTTGTGGTGGGGAATGTTGCATTCATGTTTTACACTCCATAATTTTGATAAGATCTAAGTTGGACGTTTTCATGTTTTTCTCGTCGTGTCTTTGTTGTAAGGTCCAAATGTTGAATTGATGTCCAAAACCAGCTTAAGTAGACCCATGTGAGGTCTACTACCAAGTGGCATCCTGGTTGAAAATCGGGGTGTTACAAATTGGTATTAGAGCCAGGTTGACAACAAGGATACAAGGAACTTTATAGCAAAAACATTATAGGTCCAACTTCAAAAATAAAATCCGGCCGGAGGTTTCAAATGTTTTATAAATTGGGACATTATGCATAATTGGATAGCACGACACGTCGAGACATCACCATTCATTTGAATGAACCTTATGAGCATTGCTTGTTTATCTAATTAATTGTTGCTATATAGGTCTGATTTGATATAATAGTGTTTCAATAAATGTATCCTGCAATGCTAATGTTACTACAAGAGGAAGAATTAGGAAAAGTCGGATCAAGACTGCTTGAGATGAAGTATCACCCGCAACAATGGCGATTAAGTGTCTACATGGATTCGGAAAAATCTTACAGTTTACGATAAGAAGATGGGAATAGAGCTTGTTTTATTTCCAGGGAAAACCTAAGGGTTTTGACCCAAAAGAAGGGGGTCATGACTATTATAGATGAGAAGACGAGGATACTAGTCCCACGTCTTTGGACATGAATTAAAGATCAACACCGATAAAGCGTCAACATGACTTACCATATAATCAAGGTAGTCAAGACCCCCAAACCGAATGTTATAGTGTCATTTGGAGTAACGACTAGAAATAAAGAACATGTCCATATTTCAACAAGAGGTGATACCAAGTACTAATGAAATGCTTGGACGTTGGTGTTGGTAGATTCATGAGGAAGGAGTCTGGTAAATCTCATGGACATATCACCCAAGCAAGTATCAATCTGCGCCATGAACCTAAAGGTAAAAGATTTTGAGTCCCTGTTTAAAATACAAGTGTAGACCATGCACATGATGAGGACTGATGACAGAAGATCGAGGTGGAACCTTATGAGAGGAAGTTAAGGTGTGATTGTTTGTCAAGAGAATACCACACTAAAATAAGTAAGATGCTTGGATTTAAAACGAGAAATGGTCAGATTTAGCAATTAAAATTATGTGAGATTCGGATTGGTACCATGGAAAACAAGGGTTCAAGGGTAACCACTACGAAGATTAGAGACAAGAAGGCTAGTAGGCTCAGCATGTTATGAAGTGAAAGCACAAACAAATCTTGTTAAAAAGTTGGATAACTTCTTCTAAGTTTTCGACAAGTGAAAGGAATCAAGATTGAGTGGCAACTTCACAAAGTGGAGGTGAAGGACTGAGTAGAGTTCTAGGGCATGAACTATTACCGAGATCACCTTTGACAAATTCATAGAGAAGCGAGTTGAGAGAACTTCACATGTATCTTCGGCTAAGGAATGAAATTGTTTATGATTGTTTAAGCAGAAGACGATCTGAAAGTCTGGGTTGAAAGAAATATACAATTAGCAATATATTAATAAGAGCTGATAATGGACGCTCGAGATAGGATGATGTAACACTAAAGTTTAATAAATGGTTCTAGAGAAGGTAGTGGCTACAATACCAATCCATATGGTAAAGACAACTTGAAGTAAGACGAAAATAAACTTGGGGTCCACTAATCCAAAATTTCTAATTGAAGGTGCATTTAGGCTGAGACCATGACCTTGCAGAACATAGTTGGGGACTCGTTCTCCTTGAATGTTCGAGATGGGAGGATTTATGAGCTTCGACGACAACAAATCCAACAAGAGGTAGACTTTAATATTGACCTGAAGCTGAGGACCAAATCGATCACACAGGTTCCTTGTTGCATGACTCTTAAGGAAAATGTAGGTGTTGATTATTCATTTGGAAGAGATACTAGTAAGGAGGTATGTGTTCCTAGTGCATCACCGTGAAGAGCTGTAGTCTTGTTTGTGAAGAAAAAGAATGAATTGACGAGACTATGTATAGTTTATCTAGAGTGCAACCAAGTTACCCTCTAGATCGAACAATCATTTCCATGCCAAGATAATTCATTAGGTTATTTTCAACATTGGTGTTAATCCTATGATTTGGGTATAACAAATTGTGGATTAAGGGTGAGGACAACCTAGAGATAAACTCTAGTATAAGACCCAAGAGCTACGAGATTGTAAGATAAAAGTTTAGTAGGGTGAACGTACGGAAGAAGTTCAAGCAGTGGAGAGATCATATCTCGTACTTAGACTGAATTATGTTGGGTTGTACGTAGGCATATCAGTCTACCCTGGTAGTAGCAAAGAGCGTGGTAACGACTAAGAAATCTTTTGAGGAAGTTTTGAAGTTCATCTTGTATATTGGTAGTGTATGAAGAAGTCCTTTAGAAAGGCCCAATATTCATCTAACCATCATCATATTAAGGAGATTATAGGATCGAAACCCGTTCAAGGAACCTTAAGTAGGATAAAAAGGAATTGAGTTTACATCATTACGGTTGTTCGTAGAAGACTATCGAATGCATGGATTCTACCAACGTCTCAATATAGTTGGAATGTATGTTGACATAAAAAGCCAACGATTACTTATACACATCTCGAGCTAAAGGTAAATGAGCCAAACTAGCAGACATAAGATAAAGAACTAACAACTATGATCACATGTTCCAGAATCTCAAGGCAATTGTGTACTTAAAGTGTTAGTCTACTCTGGTATAGGAGGTCCACCAAAAGTAAGGACTTATTGGGGATATAAGATATAAGGAAGAAGGTTCACTTGGAGGAAACTTTTGACCAGGAGAGTCCAAAATATACGATCTTGAGATTACAAGAAGTTTGGTGTACAATAAGATAAGTACCCAAGATAAAGAATTCCTTAGGATGTTTATGCTACACTTATAGTAGTCAATTCACTCATATACGAGTAGGGGTGTACAAATAGCTCTGGTGACACTGTTGATATGAAGTATCTAAAGTCGGTGTGGCTAGTTAGTTACGATGGAAGACTTGCCAAGGATTAAGATTGTTTTTAGAAGCAAAGAAGGAGGTTACTAGTACTTACTCCCCAAAATAAAGTGGAGAAAACTTATCAATGGAGTTGTATTAATAAATGCATTAATCATAATCACGATGCTTTGGGATGTAGTAGATGAATTGACAAAAATTGCATATTCCTCTGATAAAGGAACCGCACCCAAATGGCATACTTGTGATTTGTTCGGAAAGATACTGATGAGAATGTATTTAGGTGCTGACAACAATATTTTGATGTGGAAGGTTGTTTCACAATGAGAGTTTTGCCTCATGTTTAGAAGGACTTGGATACGAAAGTCATTGTGACAAAGGTTTAGCCATCAATTAGTATATACATGGAAAGTTGATACAAACACTTGAGAACATGCTGAGAGCTTGGGTGTTGGATAGGGGAGGGAGTTGGTTTGAGCACTTGGAGTTGGTAGAAATTGCTTATAATGATGTTTGTCATTCCTCTATTCAAATGACTCCTTATGAGGTGTTGTATGGGTGGAAATGTTGAACACCGCTATATGGGATGACTCTTTAGATAGGGTAGATAAGAGGCATCGGGTGAATTATGAAACCATGGAAGATGTGGTGTTGACTAGAGAATGGATGTTAGCTGCAAGATATTGTCAAAAGTCTTATGTTGACAAGCCATTTCATCTCTGGAGTTTGAAGGGGAAACTTATGTGTGGTTGAGAGTATCTCTTACTCGAGGAATAAGGAGATTTAGAATTAAGGGGTAGTTGAATACCCATTACATCGGGCCTTTCAAGATTTTGGAAAGATAGGAAAATTTGCGCGTCCACTTTGCTTCCCACTTGGAAAGGGATCCATCCGGTGTTCATATCTCACATTTATGATAGTATATCCAAGACCTCAACTATAAGCTCAGATATGAGAATCTAAGGTTGAACCGGAGCACACTTTTGTTGAGCAGCCAATAGCGATTTTGGATCGTTGAGTGAGGAAATTATGAAACCAGGAGATTCCATTGGTTATGTTTTAGTGATTTTGACGAAGAGTTGAAGATGCCGTTTGGGATCTTGAGATGAGAGTTTAGGAGGATTACCCAAAGTTATACCCTATCTTGATAGTATCTTTGGGATAGTTGGTCATATTTTAGTCAATTGTGCATGATGTTGGGTCATTTGTCTGCTTGCTAGTGTAACCTTGGGTGACAATTTCTTTGGAGATTGATAGTGTAGATTTGTTTGATAGATTTAGAGCTTCGAAGTGATTGATGGGTGTCGTAAATTTGGACATTCGGTGTGGTTGACTTGTTTTGTACTTGAATGATTTGGTGAATTCTGTGATTTCGAGTATATAGATATGATTGATCATATGTTCGATTTAAAATGAGTTGTACAGATATTGGAATATGTGTGTAATCGTTGAGTATTTAGTATTAGGATGGGTGTTTAGTTGCGCTGGGTTGTTTTTCTGGTATCACGGTTCGGGGACGAACCGTTTCTTCGGAGGAGGTATTTGTAAGACATTAAATAATTCCATTATTTCGTTCTTTTCTATGTTTCGGGACGAAACTTTAGTTAAGTGGGAGTATATGTAATATCATGGTCTCCATTTTGATAACGTTGAATAAATTCTTATTGTAAGTATATAAAGCTTTTTCGTTGGGCTACTCATTTCTCCTCCTTTCTCTAATTTTGGTTGTGGATCGAGTTGCTTTGCGGGTCGGGCTAAGCCCAAGCCCACATGATATCCATCTAATCTTTACTTTTCCTCCTTACTTTCTTTGGCCCATCTCCTTTTCTCCTCCTCGACCCTACGCATTTCCTTCCTTTGTGTTTTTGTCTCAACCACCGCCGCCCTTTCCTTCTCCCTTCTTCTATCTTCTTCCACTATCACCTTCAATTTATGCACCAACCGCCTCCTTCAGTTTATAGTTTAGACGCTAGTGCCTTGTGACCTCTCCATTGACGAGGCCTCTTCTTTCCAAGCCGAGCACACCTTTGATCGTCACCATCATCGTCGATCGCTTCCGACATAACGCAGCGAGGTTGTAGCCTTCTCCGTCACCAGCGATTCCACTCGCAAAAAGCTACTGTCTTCGTTTGCTTATGTCCACAGGTTAGCCCAATCTCTCTCTCTCTCTCTCTCTCTCTCTCTCTCTCTCTCTCTCTCTCTCTCTCTCTCTCTGTAATATCATGGTCTCCATTTTGATAACGTTGAATAAATTCTTACATTAAGTATATAAAGCTTTTTCGTTGGGCTACTCATTTCTCCTCCTTTCTCTAATTTTGGTTGTGGATCGAGTTGCATTGTGGGTCGGGCTAAGCCCAAGCCCACATGGTTTAATGTTTACTTTTCCTCCTTACTTTCTTTGGCCTGTCTCCTTTTCTCCTCCTCGACCCTACGCATTTCCTTCCTTTGTGTTTTTGTCTCAACCACCGCCGCCCTTTCCTTCTCCCTTCTTCTATCTTCTTCCACTCTCACCTTCAATTTATGCACCAACCGCCTCCTTCATTTTAGAGTTTAGACGCTAGTGCCTTGTGACCTCTCCATTGACGAGGCCTCTTCTTTCCAAGCCGAGCACACCTTTGATCGTCACCAGCGAGTCCACTCGCAAAAAGCTACTGTCTTCGTTTGCTTATGTCCACAAGTTAGCCCAATCCTTCACCGGTCATGCGAGTTGTATTAGGTTGTAGAGCAGTCGGGGGTGGGTATAGTCTTTTGCGTTCAAGTTTTGTCAAGTGTATATGCTGAGTTAGTTGATCAAGCAAGTTAAGTTGGAGTAATATGTAGTTTAGTTCGATCATTGTTAGTGTATGGGTTAGAAAAAAAATTGTTAACTTGCTCTTGATTTGAACATGTCGATTGGGAGTTGTTGGAGAAAGTACCTGGGCAACTTGAACGGAGACGGTATAAATTAGATTAGCATTTGTTTTGTTTATGTGTTGAGTTTGTTGGTTTAAGTTCAATTTAAGTGGAATCAATTTGGTCAGTTCGTTGGTCTAAAGTTGGTTTATATTAATCTAGCTAAGATAACCTAAGTTGTTCAGGTTGTATTCGATTAAGTTCAATTACCCAAATGTTCAAATTAATGGTTTAGCTAGGATAGCTATGGTTTAAGGTATTTGAAGTTCAATTAATGTATATGTGAATACGTGAGCCTATATATATGTTCGGTTTGAAGTTGTATTCGGTTGGTGTGGGAATATTTCATTATAAAATGGTGTAATAGGATTAAATTGGTTTATTTTATTATATTGTTAACGTGGTTTTACAATAGTTATGATTTCATGAGGTTTTATCTGGATTAATTAGGTTCAATGTGGCTTTACAGGGTTAGAGACAAGTCATGAGTAAGTTGAGTGGAGTCTTATTTGAACTAGAATATTGAGTATTGCCTATTATTATTAATTTAGGGTTTCATAATGCTCAAGCCGATTAATTTTTCCTTTAGTTGGATACAACGTGGATCGAGGTAAGTTGCTTGACAACTTACTTAGTTAACCGTTTATAATATGCAAGACATTAATGTGCATTGTGTGTGAAGCATCATTGTTTGGAAATATCTGTGTTGTCTTATTTGCGCAAATGGTTTTTCTCTTTCGTTTAAATAATGACAAATATTTTCGAATTATTATCTCTTGGTATATGATGTGCTGAATTGGATTTATAAAATGCTTTTCTTGAAAAGTTAGTTTCCGAATGGTTTTCTCTGTGCTGGCAGCGTAACCGGCACGACCATGTACGATGACGATCGATGGCGAAGAGGCGTCTAGGCATGGTCGTGTGTCGGTCGGGCCCCTTTAAAATACTAAAATGTTTTGGCAAGTGCTCCAGTGGAGGCTTGACCGGGGGTTAGAAGGATGATATCTTGTGAGGAGTGGGAGGGCCTGCCTCTGCAATCGGGCGCAGGTGTGTAAGCGCCATAGTATCGGAATGTAATGGTGAGGGAAGAGTTGCATTGCCGATTAGGATTGTGTATGATTTGTGCGTGTGTGTGTGATTGACTGAATAATAGTTTGAATTTAGTTGTGGCTTGAGAATTGGTTTGATTGTGCTGATGTGTGTGTGATTGACTTAATAGTAATTTGAATTTAGTTGTGGCTTGAGATTTGGTTTGATTGTGTTGATGTGTGTGTGGTTGGCTGATCATATGTGTATCCAATGTTTCTATGTATCTTGTTTTCTCTTCTTTTCTTTTCTTTTCTTTTCTTTTCTTTCCAATTACGCTTTTCTGTTTTAGTCTTTACATTCTATGCATAATGATTTCTCGTATATTAGAATTGTTAGCTAACCCCCTCGGGGATTTTCTTTTTAGGTTATATTTCAGGTGCGGGTGAGGTACCCAAGGTTGATAGCCAGTGCGATGGTGAAGTAGCTCGATGTGACGTGTTCTAGGAATCTTGGTAGTTTGGGTCATAGTATGTTGTTTTGTGTTTGACTTTTGGTTGTTTAGTTGTTGGTTTTTCCCCTTAAAGGTTGAACAAAATTGGCGATGGTTGTGGTGGGGAATGTTGCATTCATGTTTTATACTCCATAATTTTGATAAGATCTAAGTTGGACGTTTTCATGTTTTTCTCAATGTGTCTTTGTTGTAAGGTCCAAATGTTGAATTGATGTCCAAAACCAGCTTAAGTAGACCTATGTGAGGTCTACTACCAAGTGGCATCCTGGTTGAAAATCGGGGTGTTACAAATTGGTATCAGAGCCAGGTTGACAACAAGGACACAAGGAACATTATAGCAAAAACATTATAGGTCCAACTTCAAAAATAAAATCCGGCCGGAGTTTTCAAATGTTTTATAAAATGGGACATTATGCATAATTGGATAGCACGACACGTCGAGACATCACCATTCATTTGAATGAACCTTATGAGCATTGCTTGTTTATCTAATTAATTGTTGCTATATAGGTCTGATTAGATATAATAGTGCTTCAATAAAAGTATCGTGCAATGCTAATGTTACTACAAGAGGAAGAATTAGGAAAAGTCGGATAAAGACTGCTTGAGATGAAGTATCACCCGCAACAATGGGGATTAAGTGTCTACATGGATTCGGAAAAATCTTACAGTTTACGATAAGAAGATGGGAATAGAGCTTGTTTTATTTCCAGGGAAAACCCTAAGGGTTTTGACCCAGAAGAAGGGGGTCATGACTATTATAGATGAGAAGACCAGGATACTAGTCCCACGTCTTTGGACATGAATTAAAGATCAACACCAATAAAGCGTCAACATGACTTACCATATAATCAAGGTAGTCAAGACCCCCAAACCGAATGTTATAGTGTCATTTGGAGTAACAACTAGAAATAAAGAACATGTCCATATTTCAACAAGAGGTGATACCAAGTACTAATGAAATGCTTGGACGTTGGTGTTAGTAGATTCATGAGGAAGGAGTCTGGTAAATCTCACGGACATATCACCCAAGCAAGTATCAATTTGCGCCATGAACCTAAAGGTAAAAGATTTTGAGTCCCTATTTAAAATACAAGTGTAGACCATGCACATGATGAGGACTGATGACAGAAGATCGAGGTGGAACCTTATGAGAGGAAGTTAAGGTGTGATTGTTTGTCAAGAGAATACCACACTAAAAGAAGTAAGATGCTTGGATTTAAAACGAGAAATGGTCAGATTTAGTAATTAAAATTATGTGAGATTCGGATTGGTACCATGGAAAACAAGGGTTCAAGGGTAACCACTGCGAAGATTCGAGACAAGAAGGCTAGTAGGCTCAGCATGTTATGAAGTGAAAGCACAAACAAATCTTGTTAAAAAGTTGGATAACTTCTTCTAAGTTTTCGACAAGTGAAAGGAATCAAGATTGAGTAGCAACTTCACAAAGTGGAGGTGAAGGACTGAGAAGAGTTCTAGGGCATGAACTATTACCGAGATCACCTTTGACAAATTCATAGAGAAGCGAGTTGAGAGAACTTCACATGTATCTTCGGCTTAGGAATGAAATTGTTTATGATTGTTTAAGCAGAAGATGATCTGAAAGTCTGGGTTGAAAGAAATATACAATTAGCAATATATTAATAAGAGATGATAATGGACGCTCGAGACAGGATGATGTAACACTAAAGTTTAATAAATGGTTCTAGAGAAGGTAGTGGCTACAATACCATACCATATGGTAAAGACAACTTGAAGTAAGGCGAAAATAAACTTGGGGTCCACTAATCCAAAATTTCTAATCTAAGGTGCATTTAGGCTGAGACCATGACCTTGCAGAACATAGTTGGGGACTCGTTCTCCTTGAATGTTCGAGATGGGAGGATTTATGAGCTTCGACGACAACAAATCCAACAAGAGGTAGACTTTAATATTGACCTGAAGCTGAGGACCAAATCGATCACACAGGTTCCTTGTTGCATGACTCTTAAGGAAAATGTAGGTGTTGATTATTCATTTGGAAGAGATACTAGTGAGGTATGTGTTCCTAGTGCATCACCGTGAAGAGCTGTAGTCTTGTTTTTGAAGAAAAAGAATGAATTGACGAGACTATTTATAGTTTATCTAGAGTGGAACCAAGTTACCCTCTAGATCGAACAATCATTTCCATGCCAAGATAATTCATTAGGTTATTTTCAACATTGGTGTTAATCCTAAGATTTGGGTATAACAAATTGTGGATTAAGGATGAGGACAACCTAGAGATAAACTCTAGTATAAGACCCAAGAGCTACGAGATTGTAAGATAAAAGTTTAGTAGGGTGAACGTACGGAAGATGTTCAAAAGCTACTCCATGTCAACTTCTGAGCAAAAAAAAACTGTTCAAAAAAAATCTTGTATTATGTACAGAATGGTCGAGATTTTTTTCTAAATTTTTTTTATTTTCTCTTGAACCCTCATGGGCAGGGACGAACGCAGGATTTAATATTAGGGGTGGCTAATTGTCACTAAAAATTTTTTGGTGTGTTATATTACCTTAATTTAACTAATTTAACTCTATTTTTACCTTATTTTTATTTTTTATTATTAATTTTACCTTATTTTTATTATTAATTTTTCTAGGGCGGGCTGCAGCGTACGCCAGCCCGCCCTTCAGTCTGTCCCTGCTCATGGGCCGTGCCATCATGGTTCCCGTGGGAGTGCCCTCACCAAAATAGGTACTATATACCTCAAATAATAATTAGAATTGGTCCGATTTAAATACTCCATGTGTACTTCTGAGCAAAAAAAATTCCAAGTCAACATTTAAATGTTAAATTTTCCAAGTCAGTTGTTCGACCAAGTCAACTGTTAAATTGTCCAATTCCATTTCGATAAAAAATGACCTATTGCAAGTCTACAATTCTACTGTTTATTTCACTGTTTTATTATTAATTTGACCTATTGAAATAAACACTGTTTATTTCATGAAGAAGAAAATAAATAGTGTAAAACATGTACCTTGAGAAGATAGAAAAAAACTGTTCAAAAAATATCTTTTATTATGTACAAAACGATCGATATTTTTTTTTATTTTCTATTGAACATTCATTGGCAGGGACGGATGCAGGATTTAATATTAGGGTGGGCTAATTGTCACTAAAAAATTTTGGGTGGGATAAATTACCTTAATTTAATTAATTTAACACTAAGTTTACATTATTTTTATTGTTTATTATTAAATTTACCTTATTTTTATTATTAATTTTTTTAGGGCGGGCTGCAGTGTACCCGAGTCCGCCCTTCGGTCCGTCCCTGCTCATGGGCAGTGCCACATGGTTCTCATATGTAGTTCCCTCACCAAAATAGGTACTATATGCCTCAAATACTCCCTCCGTCCCTTTTTCTTTGTCAAAAAGGACGGTAAAACACACATTTTAAGGAAGTGTGAAGTTGTATTGGGGAAATGTGAAATTGTATTGGGTGAATAAAAAGTAAGGAGAAAGATAAAATTAAATTGATTTTGTAATAATGTTAACCAATAGAAAAAAAAAGAGGAGACAGAAGAGTAAGATTGTATTAGGTTTTGGGATAATTTTGACAAACATTTTGGGACAAATTATTGTACTTTTTGACAAACAAAAAGGGACGGAGGGAGTAATAAATAGAATTACTCCAATTTAACAAAATTCCAAGTCAACTTTTAAATGTTAAATGTTCCAAGTCAATTTTTCGACCAAGTCAACTGTTAAATTGTCCAAATCAATTTCGACAAAAAAAAGACTTATTGCAAGTCTACTATTCTACCAAATAAACACTGTTTGAACAAAACCAATGTTTATTTCAGGATGAAAAAAATAAACAGTGTAAAACACATACCTTGAGAAGATACAAAAAAACTATTCAAAAATATCTTTTATTATGTATCTTATGGTCGAGATTGTTTCAATTTTTTTTTTTAATTTTTTTTTTTATATTCTCTTGAACCCTCCTATAAATAAGGCATAAAAAGATGTACTATATACCTCAAATAATAAATAGAATTGGTCCAATTGAAATACTCCATTTCAAATTTTGAGCAAAAACAATTCCAAGTCAACATTTAAATGTTAAATTTTACAAGTCAATTGTTCGACCAAGTCAACAGTTAAATTGTCCAAGTCAATTTCGACAAAAAAAGACCTATTACAAGTCTACTATTCTACAAATAAACACTATTTGATCAAATTAAACATTGTTTATTTCAGGATGAAGAAAATAAACAGTGTAGAACACGTACCTTGAAAAGATAGAAAAAAAACTGTTCAAAAAAATATGTTTTATTATGTACAAAACGATCGAGATTTTTTTTCTCTTGAACCCTCATTGGCAGGGATGGACGCAGGATTTAATATTTGGGTGGGCTAAATTACCTTAATTTAAATAATTTAACTCTATGTTTTCCTTATTTTTATTTTTTATTATTAAATTTACCTTTTTTATTATTAATTTTTTTATGGCGGGCTGCAGCGTACCCCAGCCCGCCTTTCAATCTATCCCTGCTCATGGGCCGTGCCATCATGGTTCTCATGGGAGTGCCCTCACCAAAATAGGTACTATATACCTCAAATAATAATTAGAATTGGTCCGATTTAAATACTCCATTTGTACTTCTGAGCAAAAAAAAATTCCAAGTCAACATTTAAATGTTAAATTTTCCAAGTAAGTTGTTCGACCAAGTCAACTGTTAAATTGTCCAATTCCATTTCGACAAAAAATGACCTATTGCAAGTCTACCATTCTACTAAATAAACACTAGTTGAACAAAATAAACACTGTTTATTTCAGGACGAAGAAAATAAATAGTGTAAAACATGTGAGAAGATAGAAAAAAAAAACTGTTCAAAAAATATCTTTTATTATGTACAAAACGATCGAGATTTTTTTTATTTTCTATTGAACCTTCATTGGTTGGGACTGATGCAGGATTTAATATTAGGGTGGGCTAATTGTCACTAAAAAATTTTGGGTGGACTAAATTACCTTAATTTAACACTAAGTTTACATTATTTTTATTTTTTATTAATAAAATTTACCTTATTATTATTATTAATTTTTTTAGGGCGGGCTGCAGTGTACCCGAGTCTGCCCTTCGATCCGTCCCTGCTCATGGGCAGTGCCATCATGGTTCTCATGTGTAGTTCCCTCACCAAAATAGGTAGTTCCCTCACCAAAATAGGTACTATATGCCTCAAAAACTCCCTCCGTCCCTTTTTCTTTGTCAAAAAGGACGGAAAACACATATTTTAAGGAAGTGTGAAGTTGTATTAGGGAAATGTGAAATTGTATTGGGCGAATAAAAAGTAAGGAGAAAGATAAAATTAAATTTATTTTGTAATAATGTTAACCAATAGAAAAAAAGAGAGGAGAGAGAAGAGTAAGATTGTATTAGGTTTTGGGATAATTTTGACAAACATTTTGGGACAAATTATTGTACTGTTTGACAAACAAAAAGGGACGGAGGGAGTAATAAATAGAATTACTCCAATTTAACAAAATACCAAGTCGACTTTTAAATATTAAATTTTCCAAGTCAATTGTTCGACCAAGTCACCTGTTAAATTGTCCAAGTCCATTTCGACAAAAAAAGACCTATTGCAAGTCTACTATTCTACCAAATAAACACTGTTTGAACAAAACCAATGTTTATTTCAAGATGGAAAAAAATAAACAGTGTAAAACACGTACCATGAGAAGATACAAAAAAAACTGTTCAAAAATATCTTTTTATTATGTATCTTATGGTCGAGATTGTTTCAATTTTTTTATTTTTTTATTTTTTATTTTTTATTTATTTTCTCTTGAACCCTCCTATAAATAGGGCATGGTTCACATGGGCAATGCCCTCACCAAAATATGTACTATATACCTCAAATATTAAATAGAATTGGTCCAATTTAAATACTCCATTTCAAATTTTGAGCAAAAAAAATTCCAAGTCAACATTTAAATGTTAAATTTTACAAGTCAGTTGTTCGACCAAGTCAACTGTTAAATTGTCCAAGTCAATTTCGACAAAAAAGACCTATTACAAGTCTACTATTCTACAAATAAACACTATTTGAACAAATTAAACATTGTTTATTTCAGGATGAAGAAAATAAACAGTGTAGAACACGTACCTTGAGAAGATAGAAAAAAAACTGTTCAAAAAAATATGTTTTATTATGTACAAAACGATCAAGATTTTTTTTTCTCTTGAACCCTCATTGGGAAGGACAGACGCATGATTTAATATTTGGGTGGGCTAAATTACCTTAATTTAAATAATTTAACTCTATGTTTACCTTATTTTTATTTTTTATTATTAAATTTACCTTTTTTATTATTAATTTTTTTATGGCAGGCTGCAGCGTACCCCAGCCCGGCCTTCAATCTGCCCCTGCTCATGGGCCGTGCCATCATGGTTCCCATGGGAGTGCCCACACCAAAATAGGTACTATATACCTCAAGTAATAATTAGAATTGGTCCGATTTAAATACTCCATGTGTACTTCTAAGCAAAAAAAATTCCATGTCAACATTTAAATGTTAAAATTTCCAAGTCAGTTGTTCGACCAAGTCAACTGTTAAATTGTCCAATTCCATTTCGACAAAATATGACCTATTGCAAGTCTACCATTCTATTAAATAAATACTATTTGAACAAAATAAACACTGTTTATTTCAGGACGAAGAAAATAAATAGTGTAAAACATGTGTAACAACCCGACTTTCGACGAGGCGCTACTAAGAAATAGACCTTACTAGGTACTATTAAATAGGTTGACAACTACACTTTAGGATCTTGCAACGCGGGCACGACGAGAAAACAAAGTGAAAACATCCAACCTTTATTTTAATAAAAATATAGAAAACTTAGTTATGCATGAATTCCCGAAAGTCTAAGTATCCAAATCCGACAAAATACTTACTAGTACTGAACTATCCAAACAAAATGATAATAAACGAAACATAATACTAACTCCGTCTAACAAATATTAAAATCAACATCCTAACTATTATAAATAAACTAGTATAAAACCAATCCCACTATGACACGCGCTCTTTACCGCTCCGGCCCGCCATCTGGCCTCGGTTCCTGCACGGCTTCCTGGTTCATACCTGGAACTGAAAAATATTCCCCGAAGGGTCAGCGTCTAATCTACCAAGCTAGAGAGAATACGGAAATTGTAGAACGCTTTGAAATCATTTATCTAAAGTCAGCATACAAATCCACAATCGCAATCATAACTCTAAAGGCCAATACCTAAATTAGTTATATCAGTCACAGAAGTCACATACGCATTTACAATCACAATCACACAGCAATGCAATTCTTCCTTTGTCCACAATCCGTCTTCCAAGGCGCTCATCACCGCGCCGAGTGCAGAGGCAGGCCCTCTCACTCCACTTCACAATCTCCCTTCTAACCCCTGGCTAAGCCTCCACTGGAGCACTTGCCAAAAACACACAGATAATAATTTTCGTTTTGAAGGGGCACGGTTTCCCTGTCACACGGGTCAAAGTAGCCAACTCTTCCTCCACGCCAGCTACGATGGGCCGTGTCGGAAACGGTACCAACACAGAGAAAACGTTCCAAAAATATCCTTCCGATAAAATACGTTCAAAACCATTTTACGCACACAGCAATTCAAGAAGTTCAAACAATTTAAAAAGGTACTCGGGACTAATTCCCAAAACCCGCCCTACAATAACGATACGCAATCTAACAAGGTAGAGAAGAACCGAGCAAGTCGAAAAACGACTTACCTTGAGTGAAGGGTATTTGATGACTACAGAAAACTAGGAATACGAACAGTCAGGATCTCCTAGACATGATAACGATAAGTTTAATAAGAAAGAGAACCGATTCATACACACAATAATACCACTTCGTACACACACACTCCCACTAACTAGCTAACTTACTAATACCAATTCGTACACACATAATAATACCAATTCTTAATTGAACCCACTAACTAGCTAACTTACTAATTAATATCAATCTACGATCAAATTTTCAATCAAAACCAAACACCCATATTGATTAATGAAACCCGGCCCCAAACTCCTCTTTTTATGGACAATTGAACTGGGCCAAGTTCATTCTGTTACCCACCCAAAATTACAAAATTATTCACCTTCTTTGACTAATTCACGCGGGGCCCGCCCCTTCCTTCATCTTCAACCCAAGGTCGAGCGAGACTTCGTCTCTGGTTCGTCCCTTCCCTTCAATTTCTTTCTGATCAAAGTAATACAATTAATTAATTAAGCTACACACTTTATTAAACCATGTACTACCAAGGATTACCCAAATTCATTAAACCCACCTTTAATACAGTACAACCGAGCCCTTAACTAATAACACCCACCTAAGCCTTATCTCATCTAGCCACACTTAATTAATCCCTTGATCAAACTGACAATCGATTGAATCCACCCTTGGATACAACAAGCCCCCCTGTTGGTGGTCAACTCCGCCCCAAGCCCAACGACGATGCGAACAAAAACAAAGATCAAAGGTAGGGAAGAATTGAGACACTCACCGAAGAAGACAGCGATCAGCGTCGGAAACGGATCAGAGAACAACAACGACAGTGCTAGACGGTCTGGCCCAGACCCGCTCGAACAACAACAAGGAAAACAGAGGACAAGAAAACCTCACCGTGGACGTCTCTAACGACGATTGACGATGGCGGCGATGAGTTCCGACGATCGGAACGAGAAAGAAGAAGAAGCGTTGGAGTAGGCCTTTCACCGATCGGAACGAGAAGGAAGAAGCGTTGGGACGATGGTGAATGATGGTGAACGAATAAGAAGAAAACAACACCGATGAATGAGGGTTAATTAAGTAGTCAAGATTTGGGCATATCTTGATTGATTTAGGATAGAGTTTTCTTGTTTAGATGTGATTTTCGGTTAAACTCCGCACTCTAGGAATCCGATTTGATGATGATTAAAATATGGGGCTTCAATGCATAAAACTAACGTGTATATATATATAAGGTATTAAGGAATTGATCTTAACTAAATAATTATATCGAATTAAAGGCTATCTTGGAAGTTTCTTGCGGGTCAAGATTTCGTCTATTTGTAATCCGAGAAATTTACTTTTCCACTCTAGACGGAAACGGAATGCGAATATTACAACATGTACCTTGAGAAGATAGAAAAAAAAACTGTTCAAAAAATATCTTTTATTATGTACAAAACGATCGAGATTTTTTTTATTTTGTATTGAACCTTCATTGGAAGGGACAGATGCAGGATTTAATATTAGGGTGGGCTAATTGTCACTAAAAATTTTTGGGTGGGCTAAATTACCTTAATTTAACTAATTTAACACTAAGTTTACATTATTTTTATTTTTTATTATTAAATTTACATTATTTTTATTATTAATTTTTTTTAGGGCGGGCTGCAGTGTACTTGAGTCCGCCCTTCGGTCCGTCCCTGCTCATGGGCAGTGCCATTATGGTTCTCATTTGTAGTTCTCTCACCAAAATAGGTACTATATGCCTCAAAAACTCCCTCCGTCCCATTTTCTCTGTCAAAAAGGACGGAAAACACACATTTTAAGGAAGTGTGAAGTTGTATTGGGGAAATGTGAAATTGTATTGGGTGAATAAAAAGTAAGGAGAAACATAAAATTAAATTTATTGTTTAATAATGTTAACCAATAGAAAAAAAAAGAAGAGAGAGAAGAGTAAGATTGTATTAGGTTTTGGGATAATTTTGACAAACATTTTGGGACAAATTATTGTACTTTTTGACAAACAAAAAGGGACGGAGGGAGTAATAAATAGAATTACTCCAATTTAACAAAATTTCAAGTCAACTTTTAAATGTTAAATTTTCTAAGTCAATTGTTCGACCAAGTCACCTGTTAAATTGTCCAGGTCAATTTCGACAAAAAAAAGACCTATTGCAAGTCTACTATTCTACCAAATAAACACTGTTTGAACAAAACCAATGTTTATTTCAGGATGAAAAAAAATAAACAGTATAAAACACGTACCTTGAGACGATACAAAAAAAACTGTTCAAAAATATCTTTTATTATGTATCTTACGGTCGAGATTGTTTCAATTTTTTTATTTTTTTATTTTTTATTTTTTTTATCTTCTCTTGAACCCTTCTATAAATAGGGCATGGTTCACATGGGCAGTGCCCTCACCAAAATATGTACTATATACCTCAAATAATAAATAGAATTGGTCCAATTTAAATACTCCATGTCAAATTCTAAGTAAATAAAATTCCAAGTCAACATTTAAATGTTAAATTTTACAAGTCAGTTGTTCGACCAAGTCAACTGTTAAATTGTCCAAGTCAATTTCGACAAAAAAGACTTATTACAAGTCTACTATTTGAACAAATTAAACATTGTTTATTTCAGGATGAAGAAAATAAACAGTGTAGAACACGTACCTTGAGAAGATAGAAAAAAAAAACTGTTCAAAAAAATATGTTTTGTTATGTACAAAACGATCGAGATTTTTTTTTCTCTTGAACCCTCATTGGCACGGACGGACGCAGGATTTAATATTTGGGTGGACTAAATTACCTTAATTTAAATAATTTAACTCTATGTTTACCTTATTTTAATTTTTTATTATTAAATTTACCTTTTTTATTATTAATTTTTTATGGCGGGCTGCAGCGTACCCCAGCCCGCCCTTCAATTTGTCCCTGCTCATGGGCCGTGCCATCATGGTTCCCATGGGAGTGCCCTCACCAAAATAGGTACTATATACCTCAAATAATAATTAGAATTGGTCCGATTTAAATACTCTATGTGTACTTCTGAGCAAAAAAAATTCCAAGTCAACATTTAAATGTTAAATTTTCCAAGTCAATTGTTCGACCAAGTCAACTGTTAAATTGTCCAATTCCATTTCGACAAAAAATGACCTATTGCAAGTCTACTATTCTACTAAATAAACACTATTTGAACAAAATAAAACTGTTTATTTCAGGACGAAGAAAATAAATAGTGTAAAACATGTACCTTGAGAAGATAGAAAAAAAAACTGTTCAAAAAATATCTTTTATTATGTACAAAACGATCGAGATTTTTTTTATTTTCTATTGAACCTTCATTGGCAGGGACGGATGCAGGATTTAATATTAGGGTGGGCTAATTGTCACTAAAAAATTTTGGGTGGGCTAAATTACCTTAATTTAACACTAAGTTTACATTATTTTTATTATTAATTTTTTTTAGGGCGGGCTACAGTGTACCCGAGTCCGCCCTTCTGTCCGTCCCTGCTCATGGAAGTGCCATCATGGTTCTCATGTGTAGTTCCCTCACCAAAATAGGTACTATATGCCTCAAATACTCCCTCCGTCCCTTTTTCTTTGTCAAAAAGGACGGAAAACACACATTTTAAGGAAGTGTGAAGTTGTATTGGGGAAATGTGAAATTGTATTGGGCGAATAAAAAGTAAGGAGAAAGATAAAATTAAATTGATTTTGTAATAATGTTAACCAATAGAAAAAAAGAGAGGAGAGAGAAGAGTAAGATTGTATTAGGTTTTGGGATAAGTTTGACAAACATTTTGGGACAAATTATTGTACTTTTTTGACAAACAAAAAAGGACGGAGGGAGTAATAAATATAATTACTCCAACTTAACAAAATCCAAGTCAACTTTTAAATGTTAAATTTTCCAAGTCAATTGTTCGACCAAATCACCTGTTAAATTGTCCAACTCAATTTCAACAAAAAAAGACCTATTACAAGTCTACTATTCTACCAAATAAACAATGTTTGAACAAAACCAATTTTATTTCAGGATGAAAAAAAATAACCAGTGTAAAACACGTACCTTGAGAAGATAGAAAAAAAATTGTTGAAAATATCTTTTATTATGTATCGTATGGTCGAGATTTTTTCAATTTTTTTTATTTTTTTATTTTTTATTTTTTTTTATTTTCTCTTGAACCCTCCTATAAATAGGGCATGGTTCACATGGGCAGTGCCCTCACCAAAATATGTACTATATACCTCAAATAATAAATAGAATTGGTCCAATTTAAATACTCCATGTCAAATTCTGAGCAAAAAAAATTCCAAGTCAACATTTAAATGTTAAATTTTACAAGTCAGTTGTTCGACCAAGTCAACTGTTAAATTGTCCAAGTCAATTTCGACAAAAAAGATCTATTGCAAGTCTACTATTCTACCAAATAAACACTATTTGAACAAATTAAACATTGTTTATTTCAGGATCAAGAAAATAAACAATGTAGAACACGTACCTTGAGAAGATAGAAAAAAAACTGTTCAAAAAAATATGTTTTATTATGTACAAAACGATCGAGAATTTTTTTTCTCTTGAACCATCATTGGCAGGGACGGACGAAGGATTTAATATTTGGGTGGGCTAAATTACCTTAATTTAAATAATTTAACTCTATGTTTACCTTATTTTTATTTTTTATTATTAAATTTACCTTTTTTATGATTAATTTTTTTATGGCGGGCTGCAGCGTACCCCAGCCCGCCCTTCAATCTGTCCCTGCTCATGGGCTGTGCCATCATGGTTCCCATGGGAGTGCCCTCACCAAAATAGGTACTATATACATCAAAGAATAATTAGAATTGGTCCGATTTAAATACTCCATGTGTACTTCTAAGCAAAAAAAATTCCAAGTCAACATTTAAATGTTAAATTTTCTAAGTCAGTTGTTCGACCAAGTCAACTGTTAAATTGTCCAATTCCATTTCGACAAAAAATGACCTATTGCAAGTCTACTATTCTACTAAATAAAAACTATTTGAACAAAATAAACACTGTTTATTTCAGGATGAAGAAAATATATAGTGTAAAACATGTACCTTGAGAAGATTGAAAAAAAACTGTTCAAAAAATATCTTTTATTATGTACAAAACGATCGAGATTTTTTTTTATTTTCTATTGAACCTTCATTGGCAGGGACGGATGCAGGATTTAATATTAGGGTGGGCTAATTGTCACTAAAAAATTTTGGGTGGGCTAAATTACCTTAATTTAACACTAAGTTTACATTATTTTTATTTTTTATTATTAAATTTACCTTATTTTTGTTATTAATTTTTTTTAGGGCGGGCTACAGTGTACCAGAGTCCGCCCTTCAATCCGTCCCTGCTCATGGCAGTGCCATCATGGTTCTCATGTGTAGTTTCCTCACCAAAATAGGTACTATATGCCTCAAATACTCCCTCCGTCCCTTTTTCTTTGTCAAAAAGGACGGAAAACACATATTTTAAGGAAGTGTGAAGTTGTATTGGGAAAATGTGAAATTGTATTGGGCGAATAAAAAGTAAGGAGAAAGATAAAATTAAATTTATTTTGTAATAATGTTAACCAATAGAAAAAAAAAGAGGAGAGAGAAGAGTAAGATTGTAGTAGGTTTTGGGATAATTTTGACAAACATTTTGGGACAAATTACTGTACTTTTTTGACAAACAAAAAGGAACGGAGGGAGTAATAAATATAATTACTCCAATTTAACAAAATTCCAAGTCAACTTTTAAATGTTAAATTTTCCAAGTCAATTCTTCAACCAAGTCAACTGTTAAATTGTCCAACTCAATTTCAACAAAAAAAAGACCTATTGCAAGTCTACTATTCTACCAAATAAACAATGTTTGAGCAAAACCAATTTTATTTCAGGATGAAAAAAAATAACCAGTGTAAAACACGTACCTTGAGAAGATACAAAAAAAAAACATTTAAAATATCTTTTATTATGTATCGTATGGTCGAGATTGTTTCAATTTTTTTATTTTTTTTATTTTTTATTTTTTTTATTTTCTCTTGAACCCTCCTATAAATAGGGCATGGTTCACATGGGTAGTGCCCTCACCAAAATATGTACTATATACCTCAAATAATAAATAGAATTGGTCCAATTTAAATACTCCATGTCAAATTCTGAGCAAAAAAAATTCCAAGTCAGCATTTAAATGTTAAATTTGACAAGTCAGTTGTTCGACCAAGTCAACTGTTAAATTGTCCAAGTCAATTTCGACAAAAAAGATCTATTGCAAGTCTACTATTCTACCAAATAAACACTATTTGAACAAATTAAACATTGTTTATTTCAGGATGAAGAAAATAAACAGTGTAGAACACGTACCTTGAGAAGATAGAAAAAAAAAACTATTCAAAAAAAATATGTTTTATTATGTACAAAACGATCGAGATTTTTTTTCTCTTGAACCCTCATTGGCAGGGACGGACGCAGGATTTAATATTTGGGTGGGCTAAATTATCTTAATTTAAATAATTTAACTCCATGTTTACCTAGTTTTATTTTTTATTATTAAATTTACCTTTTTTATGATTAATTTTTTTATGGCGGACCGCAGCGTACCCCAACCCGCCCTTCAATCTGTCCCTGCTCATGGGCCGTGCCATCATGGTTCCCATGGGAGTGCCCTCTCCAAAATAGGTACTATATACATCAAAGAATAATTAGAATTGGTCTGATTTAAATACTCCATGTGTACTTCTGAGCAAAAACAATTCCAAGCCAACATTTAAATGTTAAATTTTCTAAGTCAGTTGTTCGACCAAGTCAACTGTTAAATTGTCCAATTCCATTTCGACAAAAAATGACCTATTGCAAGTCTACTATTCTACTAAATAAAAACTATTTGAACAAAATAAACACTGTTTATTTCAGGACGAAGAAAATATATAGTGTAAAAGATGTACCTTGAGAAGATTGAAAAAAAAACTGTTCAAAAAATATCTTTTATTATGTACAAAACGATCGAGATTTTTTTTATTTTCTATTGAACCTTCATTGGCAGGGACGGATGCGGGATTTAATATTAGGGTGGGCTAATTGTCACTAAAAAATTTTGGGTGGGATTAATTACCTTAATTTAACACTAAGTTTACATTATTTTTATTTTTTATTATTAAATTTACCTTATTTTTATTATTAATTTTTTTTAGGGCGGGCTAAAGTGTACCCGAGTCCGCCCTTCAATCCGTCCCTGCTCATGGCAGTGCCATCATGGTTCTCATGTGTAGTTTCCTCACCAAAATAGGTACTATATGCCTCAAATACCCCCTCCGTCCCTTTTTCTTTGTCAAAAAGGACGGAAAACACATATTTTAAGGAAGTGTGAAGTTGTATTGGGAAAATGTGAAATTGTATTGGGCGAATAAAAAGTAAGGAGAAAGATAAAATTAAATTTATTTTGTAATAATGTTAACCAATAGAAAAAAAAGAGGAGAGAGAAGAGTAAGATTGCAGTAGGTTTTGGAATAATTTTGACAAACATTTTGGGACAAATTATTGTACTTTTTTTACAAACAAAAAGGAACGGAGGGAGTAATAAATATAATTACTCCAATTTAACAAAATTCCAAGTCAACTTTTAAATGTTAAATTTTCCAAGTCAATTCTTGAACCAAGTCAACTGTTAAATTGTCCAACTCAATTTCAACAAAAAAAAAGACCTATTGCAAGTCTACTATTCTACCAAATAAACAATGTTTGAACAAAACCAATTTTATTTCAGGATGAAAAAAAATAACCAGTGTAAAACACGTACCTTGAGAAGATACAAAAAAAAACATTTAAAATATCTTTTATTATGTATCGTATGGTCGAGATTGTTTCAATTTTTTTATTTTTTTATTTTTTTTTATTTTCTCTTGAACCCTCCTATAAATAGGGCATGGTTCACATGGGCAGTGCCCTCACCAAAATATGTACTATATACCTCAAATAATAAATAGAATTGGTCCAATTTAAATACTCCATGTCAAATTCTGAGCAAAAAAAATTCCAAGTCAGCTTTTAAATGTTAAATTTGACAAGTCAGTTGTTCGACCAAGTCAACTGTTACATTGTCCAAGTCAATTTCGACAAAAAAGATCTATTGCAAGTCTACTATTCTACCAAATAAACACTATTTGAACAAACTAAACATTGTTTATTTCAGGATGAAGAAAATAAACAATGTAGAACACGTACCTTGAGAAGATAGAAAAAAAACTGTTCAAAAAAAATATGTTTTATTATGTACAAAACGATCGAGATTTTTTTTCTCTTGAACCCTCATTGGCAGGGACGGACGCATGATTTAATATTTGGGTGGGCTAAATTACCTTAATTTAAATAATTTAACTCCATGTTTACCTTATTTTTATTTTTTATTATTAAATTTACCTTTTTTATGATTAATTTTTTTATGGCGAGCTGCAGCGTACCCCAGCCCGCCCTTCAATCTGTCCCTGCTCATGGGCCGTGCCATCATGGTTCCCATGGGAGTGCCCTCACCAAAATAGGTACTATATACATCAAAGAATAATTAGAATTGGTCCGATTTAAATACTCCATGTGTACTTCTGAGCAAAAAAAATTCCAAGTCAACATTTAAATGTTAAATTTTCTAAGTCAGTTGTTCGACCAAGTCAACTGTTAAATTGTCCAATTCCATTTCGACAAAAAATCACCTATTGCAAGTCTACTATTCTACTAAATAAAAACTATTTGAACAAAATAAACACTGTTTATTTCAGGACGAAGAAAATAAATAGTGTAAAACATGTACCTTGAGAAGATAGAAAAAAAAACTGTTCAAAAAATATCTTTTATTATGTACAAAACGATCGAGATTTTTTTTATTTTCTATTGAACCTTCATTGGCAGGGACGGATGCAGGATTTAATATTAGGGTGGGCTAATTGTCACTAAAAATTTTTGGGTGGGCTAAATTACCTTAATTTAACACTAAGTTTACATTATTTTTATTATTAATTTTTTTTAGGGCGGGCTACAATGTACCCGAGTCCGCCCATCTGTCCGTCCCTGCTCATGGAAGTGCCATCATGGTTCTCATGTGTAGTTCCCTCACCAAAATAGGTACTATATGCCTCAAATACTCCCTCCGTCCCTTTTTCTTTGTCAAAAAGGACGGAAAACACATATTTTAAGGAAGTGTGAAGTTGTATTGGGGAAATGTGAAATTGTATTGGTTGAATAAAAAGTAAGGAGAAAGATAAAATTAAATTGATTTGTAATAATGTTAACCCATAGAAAAAAAGAGAGGAGAGTGAAGAGTAAGATTTGTAACACCCCAACTTCCGACGGGGCGCTACTAAGAAATAGACCTTACTAGGTACTATTTAAGTAGGTTGACAACTATACTTTAGGATCTTGCAACGCGGGCACGACGAGAAAACATAATAAAAACATCCAACCTTTTATTTAGTAAAACTTAGAAAACATAGTCATGCATGCGTTCCCGAAAAATATAAATATTCAAAACTGACACAACACTTAGTAATACTGAACTATTCAAATAATAGTAAATGAAACATAATACTAACTCCATCTTAACAATAATAAAATCAGCATCCTAACTATCATAAATAAACTAGCGTAAAACTCATCCCACTATGACACGCGCTCTTTACCGCTCCGGCCCGCCATCTGGCCTCGGTTCCTGCACGGCTCCCTGGTTCATACCTGGAACTGAAAAATATTTCCCGAAGGGTCAGCTTCTAATCTACCAAGTTAGAGAGAATACGGAAATTGCAGAACGTTGTGAAAACATTTCTAAAGTCAGCATACAAATCCACAATCACAATCATAACTCTAAAGGCCAATACCTACATTAGTTATAATCAGTCACACATAGCCACATACACATTTACAATCACAACCTCATCACAATGCACTTCCTCCTTTTTCACAATCCGACTTCCAAGGCGCTCATCACCGCGCCGAGTGCAGAGGCAGGCCCTCTCACTCCACTTCACAATCTCTCTTCTAACCCCGGCTAAGCCTCCACTGGAGCACTTGCCAAAACACACAGATAATAATTTTCGTTTTTGAAGGGGCACGGTTTCCCTGTCACACGGGTCATACATAGCCAACTCTTCCTCCACGCCAGCTACGATGGGCCGTGTCGGAAACGGTACCAACACAGAGAAAACGTTCCAAAAATATTCTTCCGATAAAATACATTCAAAACCATTTTTCGCACACAACAATTCAAGAAGTTTAAAACAATTTAAAAAGGTATTTGGGACTAGTTCCCAAAACCCGCCCTACAATAACGGTATGCAATGTAACAGGATAGAGAAGAGCCAAGCAAGTCGAAAACGACTTACCTTAAACCAAGAATTCTTGCCACGACCGAACCTAAAGCTTGAACAGAAGCGGTTCCGTAAAAAGTTTAACAAGCAATACTCAGTATGACAACCTCCTAATGCAAGAAGTTATGGAAACCATAGCCCATTTATTTCATACCTATCTGATAACTTTACTATTATAATAACTTAACTATCCTAATGTCCATAATTTCCTTATAACCAAATAAACCCAACTAACTCCCGGTCAGATTCCTTATTTACACCAAACTTGAGTTAGCTTACACTAACTGAGGACATCTACGTCACTAACTAGTTACGTTCACACCATCGGAACCCACTTGATCAAACATAAATATATAACCGTACTCACGAACACCCTTAACATATCTATACTTAAATTTTGTAATTAACCCATTTTAAAAAAAAAAAAGAACACCTGTACACCGAGACTCTCGAATGGCACTCTTCTCCAGCCACTCTCGAAAAACGCCTCCCCGACCCCTCCTACAAACGATCGGAAACCTACCCACGTTGAAAACTCACCGGTTAAAACCAACTTCGAACCCCGCCCGACTCACCCCGTCCCTAGCCCAAACTCTAGAACTCCCCCACCAACAACGAAGCAGAAGAAGATCGGTAGGCTTACCGGCGATGCGGGTATAGTCGACGTAGTTTAACCGAATCGGATCTCGGAAGCCCGGCCTGAACCGGCGGCTGAAAGTTAGCGCAAATTGTCGGGTCGTTGATGGCGGCGAATACCGCTCACGGGCTTCTACCGGTGCTAGTTACGGAAAGGTAACGAGGGAGAGGGGTCGATCTTAGCTCCACAAGTTCAGTTTTGGCCATCGGTCTTGACCGGTTTTTATGATCTCCAGAAGTCGGTGGCCACAATATATAACGAAGAGTGTGGATAGAATTTTTGTTAAGTTTGATAAGATAAATAACAATTAGGATGGGATTTGGCTTCCAAACACGATCGTGAGATCCCAACACACGAGATTGGCTAACTAGATAAAATTTATCTATTAGGATAAAATCTACCCTAATACATTATAAAGCAGAAACCAAGTCTGTTGTAAAAATTACGCCACGTGGTATTTTTAAATAAATTAATGTAGAATTATATTTTAATAAATTTTATAATAACTTATAGTATTTTTGCTATATATACGAAATAGATAACATGTTTATATAATTTTTTTTATGTTATAATTTTCTATATATGGATTATGGATTAGTTTACTACAATAGATACATATTTATATAATTTTTATATACATAAATTCCTATGAGATGATATTTTCCATATTGATTGAATATTTTTATCTTTTAACAAGATTAAGGGTCTTAATATATTTTTTCTTATCTTTTAACAATACTCAAATTTTTTTAATAAATATATTATTCTTTCTATATAAACTTAAAAAGACAACATATTTATATAATTTTATATGTATATAATTTTCTATCTATGGGTTGACATTTTATATATTAATTTAATATATTTTTATTATCTTTTAACAAGACTTGAGATCCGGGTATATAATTTCTATCTATATGTTCATATGTTTTAAAATAATGAAATAATTTTGATAAAAATATCTATAACTATATATTAAAGCTGTCCCTTTTCGAGCCACTAGAACGATTCTGACCCCACCTCATATTTACAAAATTAATTTTTATTTCTAATATTTTAACTTTACTCTATTATATTCTTCCTTTAACTATTTAAATCTATCTTTAACATCAAACAAATATCTATTTAGTATAATAATATCTTTTGAAAACTTCCTTATACAAATATTTAAAATTAAAGATAACAAATTTAAAATATTTTTAAATAAGTATAAATATCTTTTACTTTTTAGCATGATGTCTTTTCACGAAATTATTTATAGATATATTTTTTCTTTTATAATAAAAAAATTAATGATAAATACTTATAATGTTTAAAAATAAAAAATAGGTAATATCTATAACTATATATTAAAGTTTTATCTTTTCGAGTCACTAGAACGATTCTAGCCCCACCTTATATTTAAAAAATTAATTTTTATTTCTATTATTAAAACTTCTTTCTATTAAATTTTGTATAACTATTTAAATTTATCTCTAACATCAAAAAATATTGATTTAGTGTAATAATATTTTTTGAAAGCTTCCTTATACAAGGATTTAAAATTAAAGATAAAATATTTAAATATTTAAAAATAAATATAAATATTTTATCATATATCTTTTGACGAATTTATTTATAGAAATATAGTGATTTTCTTTTATAAAAAATTATTGAATAAATAGTTAAATTTTTTTTTAAATTAATAAAAATGGATAATAAAATATTTAATAGATATTGAAATATTTGATAAACTCTAAATTTACGTACATGAAAAGTAATAAAATAGGAAGAATATAAAATAAATTACTTATATTAAAGTTTATATTATATTTTTATTTATTTATTAATATTCTATTTATAATGTTTATAAAATATCGAATCGTAGTCGTACATGGTACGACGGGTAAAACTAGTTTGTTAAATTAAGATGGAATTAAAAGGGTTTAGGTAGAATAAAACTTAACTAGATAAAGTCTAGTTTATTTTGGGCGAACAGGAATTTGATATATCATATGGGTAAAACAAATAACAATGAGATAAGTGTTTTCAAAAGGTTTTTTTTAAACGGTTTATAAATTATGGATGTCTTATTTATTTATTTATTTATTATTATTTTATTTTTAAAAAAAAAATGAGGTTACTTGAAAATATTCGACCCGAAAAACGAAATCGGGTATTACAAGATTGTATTAGGTTTTGGGATAATTTTGACAAACATTTTGGGACAAATTGTTGTACTTTTTGACAAACAAAAAGGGACGGAGGGAGTAATAAATAGAATTACTCCAATTTAACAAAATTCCAAGTCAACTTTTAAATGTTAAATTTTCCAAGTCAGTTGTTCGACCAAGTCAACTGTTAAATTGTCCAAGTCAATTTCGACAAAAAAAGATCTATTGCAAGTCTACTATTCTACCAAATAAACACTGTTTGAACAAAACCAATGTTAATTTCAGGATGAAAAAAATAAACAGTGTAAAACACGTACCTTGAGAAGATAGAAAAAAACTGTTCAAAAATATCTTTTATTATGTATCGTATGGTCGAGATTGTTTCAATTTTTTTTTCTCTTGAACCTTCCTATATATAGGGCATGGTTCACATGGGCAGTGCCCTCACCAAAATATGTACTATATACCTCAAATAATAAATAGAATTGGTCCAATTTAAATACTCCATGTCAAATTCTGAGCAAAAAAAATTCCAAGTCAACATTTAATTGTTAAATTTTACAAGTCAGTTGTTCGACCAAGTCAACTGTTAAATTGTCCAAGTCAATTTCGACAAAAAAAGACCTATTGCAAGTCTACTATTCTTCAAAATAAACACTATTTGAACAAATTAAACATTTTTTATTTCAGGATGAAGAAAATAAACAGTGTAGAACACGTACCTTGAGAAGATAGAAAAAAAACTGTTCAAAAAAATATGTTTTATTATGTACAAAACGATCGAGATTTTTTTTTCTCTTGAACCCTCATTGGCAGGGACGGACACAGGATTTAATATTTGGGTGGGCTAAATTACCTTAATTTAAATAATTTAACACTATGTCTACCTTATTTTTATTTTTTATGATTAAATTTACCTTATTTTTATTATTAATTATTTTTTTAGGGCGGGCTGTAGTGTACCCCAATCCGCCCTTCGATCCGTCCCTTCTCATGGGCAGTGTCGTCATGGTTCTCATGTGTAGTTTTCACACCAAAATAGGTACTATGTATCTCAAATAATAAATAGAAATGGTCCGATTTAAATACTCCATGTCAACTTCTTAGCAAAAAAAAATCCATGTCAACTTTTAAATGTTAAATTTTCCAAGTCAGTTGTTCGACCACGTCAACTTTTAAATTGTCCAAGTCAATTTCGACAAAAAAGACCTATTGCAAGTCTACTATTCTATCCAATAAACACTGTTTGAACCAAACATACACTGTTTAATTCAGGATGAAAAAAATAAACTGTGTAAAACATGTACCGTGAGAAATTAGAAAAAAAAATTGTTTAGAAAATATCTTTTACTATGTATCTAATGGTCGAGATTTTTTTTTAATTTTCTCTTGAATCCTCATTGGCAGGGAAGGACGCAATATTTAATAATAGGGTGGGCTAATTGTCACCAAAAAAAATTTTGCTGTACTAAATTACCTTAATTTAACACTAAGTTTACCTTATTTTGATTTTTTTATTATTAAATTTACCTTATTTTTATTATTAATTATTTTTTTAGGGCGGGCTGTTGCGTATCTCAGCCCGCCCTTCGGTCCGTCCCTTCTCATGGGCAGTGCCACCATGGTTCTCATGGGCGGTGTCCTCACCAAAATATGTACTATGTACCTCAAATAATAAATAGAATTAGTCCGATTTAAATGCTCCATGTCAACTTCTGAGCAAAAAAAATTCCAAGTCAACATTTAAATGTTAAATTTTCCAAGTCAGTTGTTGGACAAAGTCAACTGTAAAATTGTCCAAGTCAATTTCGAGAAAAAAAGACCTATTGCAAGTCTACTATTCTACCAAATAAACACTGTTTATTTCAGGATGAAGAAAATAAACAGTGTAAAACACGTACTTTGAGAAGATAGAAAAAAGCTCTTCAAAAAATATCTTTTATTATGTACAGAATGGTCGAGATTTTTTTTTAAATTTTTTTATTTTCTCTTGAACCCTCATGGGTAGGGACAAATGCATGATTTAATATTAGGGTGGGCTAATTGTCACTAAAATTTTTTAGGTGTGTTATATTACCTTAATTTAACTAATTTAACTCTATGTTTACCTTATTTTTATTTTTTATTATTAAATTTACCTTATTTTTATTATTAATTTTTTTAGGGTGGGCTGCAGCGTACCCCAGCCCGCCCTTCAGTCTGTCCCTGCTCATGGGTCGTTCCATCATGGTTCTCATGGGAGTGCCCTCACCAAAAAAAATTCCAAGTCAACTTTTAAATGTTAAATTTTCCAAGTCAGTTGTTCGACCAAGTCAACTATTAAATTGTCCAAGTCAATTTCGACAAAAAAAAGACCTATTGCAAGTCTACTATTCTACCAAATAAACATTGTTTGAACCAAATAAACACTGTTTATTTCAGGATGAAAAAAATAAACTGTGTAAAACACGTACCTTGAGAAGATAGAAAAAACACTGTTCAAAAATATATTTTATTATGTATCGTATGGTCGAGATTGTTTCAATTTTTATTTTTTTTTTATTTTTTTATTTTTTTTATTATCTCTTGAACCCTCCTATATATATAGGGCATGGTTCACATGGGTAGTGCCCTCACCAAAATATGTACTATATACCTCAAATAATAAATAGAATTGGTCCAATTTAAATACTCCATGTCAACTTCTAAGAAAAAAAAAATCCAAGTCAACATTTAAATGTTAAATTTTTTAAGTCAGTTGTTCGATCAAGTCAACTGTTAAATTGTCAAAGTCAATTTCGACAAAAAAGACCTATTGCAAGTCTTCTATTCTACAAAAAAAACAGTTTGAACCAAATAAACATTGTTTATGTTGGGAATTGGGATGAAGAAAATAAACTGTGTAAAACACGTACCTTGAGAAGTAGAAAAAAAATTGTTCAATAAATATCTTTTATTATGTACAAAATGGTCGAGATTTTTTTTATTTTCTCTTGAACCCTCATGGGCAGGGACTGACGCAAGAATTAATATTAGGGTAGGCTAATTGTCACTAAATTTATTTTGGTGTACTAAATTACATTGATTTAACTAACTTAACACTAAGTTTACCTTTTTTTATTATTATTAAACTTACCCCTTTTTTATAAACACCCTATTTTTATTATGAATTATTTTTTTAGGGCGGGTTGTAGCGTACCCCAGCCCGCCCTTAGTAAAATATGTACTATAGACCTCGAATAATAAATGGCTGAAATACCAAATTGGTATTAAAAGACGTCACCTTTTGGCATTTGTGTATTAAAAAAATTTATTTGGACATATGGGTATTAACAAAGATATATTTGGACATTTGGGTATTAAAAAACCAAAAACTGTCAATTAAGTACTTTTCATTAAAAAAATTCAGTTTATGTTTACAAAATCCATTTTGAATCGGGTTCTTTATATTCCTTTCTAATTAATAAGTACTCACATTTCGCTTAAAATTTGAAAATTTGAAAATTTATAAATGAAGCATTTACATTTCGTTAAAAAATACTCACATATTAGTAAAAAAATTAAAATAAAATTTCTTAATTTAGGGCAGGTTCACACATTGGCTCAAAATTTTAAAATAAAATTATCTATGGAATCACGGATTATATTTGCTTTAAAGCGTAATTCAGTTATCTCATCACCGTATATGTATAAGTTATTTTCAATGGAGAATAGTATGTTTCATGTTACTACTAAAATTTAGATAGGTTGTGAACATATATATAGTGACGATAACCAAATTGTGCTTTGAAACAAACTAATTTAAATTGTATTTTCATCGATAAATTTTATTTTTTTAACTTTTGAACAAACTTGAGCCTGACTTTCTTTTTTAAAAAATCAATTTTTATTTTTTAACGAAATGTGAATGTTTTAGTTGCAAATTTTCAATTTTGAATTTTTTAATTGAAATGCGAGTAATTATTAACAATTAATTATAAAGGAATATAAAAACCCGGTTCAAAATGAATTTTGTTTACATAAACTGAATTTTTGAATGAAAAAGTTCCTGTTGGATCGTAAATGAGTTAGCAAGAGCTTGGGAACTGGTTGTTAAGCTGTTCCCAAGGCAGCGGAAGAAATAATCGCAAGTAGTTAAGACACTGAAGAAACACAGTTCCTTATAGAGGAACCCCACTACAACCAACTAGTTGTATGGGTAAACCTCTACCTCCGCTTGGAGGATTTTGAATGAATTACTTATATTATTGATTTGTTCCTTAGTTACAAACAGCCAGATTCAAACTTCTCTGTTCCTACGAGTTCTACCTAACTCTAGCAACACTAATGAATCTTCTCAACTGAGTTCCTAAGCGAACAACAATCTCTAAATAAGTAACTCAAACCTTACACCAAATCGCAGTTCCCTTGCTCCTGGGAACTCGGCTTCACCGTCGTCGAGATTAGACACTCGCCGCCGGGGACTTCTCTTCTTCTTTTCTCTTTCTTCTGTTGTGGGTATTTGTGGGTTCTAGGAGAAGTACTCAATCCGAGCACTATTCATTTGGCTTTATACTCGAGTGAACTTGGGCTTCAATTGCATCTTTCATTTGTGTCCGAAATGCCCTTTGCTTGATGCCCAAGTTGTACTTTCTTCACATGTGACTTCGATTTGAACTAGGTCAACTTCTTGAGATGATCGGACCGTTGGATCAATCGTGACAGTCTGCTCCTCAGACTGTGCCTTCATCCTGTCCAAGACAGGATCCCGTGATATGCGCTGATCGGTCCTTGTCTTCACATGTGGGTTCCCATATCGTGGGAACTGTCCTCTGCTGAGTTCCTTTGAGAGAAGCTCTTCATTGTATAAGCCTGTGTTCTCTGGGCATTCCTGGGAGTTCTCATTTCATGGGAACTTTCCTCTTCAGAGTTCCCTTGATGGGAACTTTTCATTGTGTGCTCATTCATGGAAGTTCTTTGCTAAACCTGTGTTCCTTAGAAATACTTGATCAAAGCACATTAGTTCCCTTATAGCGTTTGTCATTATCAAAACTCGGAGAACTGTATCGTTGATCCGATGTTTAGAACCAGAGGTCCCAACATCGTTCCAACAATTTCCCCCTTTTTGATGATGACAAACCTATCGCAAAAAATAGCAAGTATTTCAAAGCATGATATGCAAATGAGTTCCTACGCGTGTTCCTAGGGAGTCACTTCTTGTGAATCACTGAGTTCGTACTTAGCTTTTTATGCAATTGTTCCCCCTTAGCTATTGCGTATTCTGTGATATCTTTTCAACTTAACTCATCTCGCATTTTTTTGTCTTTCCCCCTTTTGACATCATCGAAAACAAGTAAACACATAGATAAGGAAGGAAGAGAACACGCAATCATACTAAAAACCATGTATTACTTAAGCAAAAATTTGTACATAGGAACACAAGAGACAATATTTGTGGGAACATTGAGGCTAGGAAAAAGAAGGGAAAGATCATTGGCTTGGGAACAGGGCATCACAAAGCCGTGTCAAGACTTGTACAAGCTTTTCCTGGCCTTTGGCAATTTGTTCTTGGTCCCTTTCCATCTTTTCTTGTTCCCTGGCAATCTTGTCAAGAGTGTTGGCAATGTGCACCAACACTGGAGTGTTCCCATCCTGAATGCCTTCTCCAGATGGCAGCCTTTCTTGTTCCTCCACAGGCTCAGAGTGCCGCATCTTGTGGACAACAGAGATGTCCAACTCCCTACCTATGGTGACCTCTTCCTGGGATGTGTCATAGAGGCCCTCTCTTAGCAAGAGTTTCTTGATGAGGCCAGCATAAGGAAGGGAGTGGGATTTGGAAGCCATGCACTTCTCCATGTGCCCCAAGATTATGCGAGGAAGATTGATGGGCTTTTTGAGGAGGAAGTGGTAGAGGATAATGGCATCAGGGATGTTGATAACAAGGCGCTTCTCCTGGCGAGGGATCACCATATTGATGATGAATTGATGAGCCAGCTTTGCAATGAGGGACAAGTGATGAGTAGAGGTGCCGGTGGTGGGAACACGGCCCTCGTAGATCGTGTTGTAAATCTCCTCACTGTTGAAGTCGCCCCAGCTCTTGGTGGGCAGTTCTTGTAGGCCCTGGACAGGGACTTGTAGTTGAAGACGGATGGTGGAGGTCGTGAAGATGAAATCATCGCCTTCGAGGGAGAGAGTTCCCTTGGTGCCGTTGTCATGGACCACAAAATGGTTGTAGAATCGGCGCACTTGAGAGGGATCAATGCTCACGGCCTCACTGCACATGTGTTCCCATCCTTGGGCCTTGATCAGGTCCCATAGTTGCCCGAGCCCTTCATCAACGAGCTGTTTTTCAGAGAGGATGAGTGGGGGAAGGAGCTTGCGATTTTCAGAGATATGGACTTTCTTGGGCTTTGCTCCTTTCCCTCTCTTCTTGGAGTTCCCCCTAGAGACCGTAGTCTTTCCTTTTTGCTGAGGGGGGTCAGCCGCTTCGATCAACAGTGGGCGGGTCCTTTCCTCTGGGACCTGTGCCGACACCACCATCTGTTGTTTAGGAGCAGGGGTGGTGGCACACTCTTTGTAAGTGGGGGCCTCTTCTTCCTCTTCAGCGTCATCACTGGAGGTCCCTTCATCAGTGGAGGAGGTCAGCCCAGTTTCCTCCTCGTCGTCTTCCTTACGACGACTGCTTGTCTCAGCACCGTCAGAGGGTGTTGGGTTCCCTTCTTCTTGGGCTTTGCCCCCTTGATTTTCGGAAGGCCCGTGGAGTGCACCTTCGAATTCCTTTTCGAGGGCCTTTAGTTGGGCTTCCTCTTCAGCAGTTCCCATCACAATGGGGGCATTGGTCTTCTGGCGAACAAGGACTCCGATGGGGATATGATCCTCGTCGGAGTCAAGGTCTATTGTTTTCTGGGCCGAGGAAGATGGGGAAGGGAGTTTGAGTGTGGTGGGAGAAGAGGGAGGTAGAGAAGGGTTTTGTGGAGTTGGGACCTTGGGAGTGGAAGGAGGAGGAGTAGGGGTGCGAGCCTTGGGACTTGAGGTCCCAGAGGCAGATTTTGAAGTGATGGGGGATGTGGGAATGGGTGAGGTGGGTGGGGGAACTCTGGGGGAGGAAGAGGGTGGAGGGTTAGTAGTTCCCTCAACCATGGGAACAGGGGAGGAGGTGGTTATCGTGGAGTCCCTGGGACCGGAGGTCTCAGGGATTGATTGGGGATGAGGGAGAAAGAGCTTCTCGACCTCAGATGGGTGAATGATGGTATAGGCGTCGGGTTTGGAGAGATGAAGAACCTCCTCCATGTTGAGGAGGGATTTTTTCTTTGGAATGGGAAGAGATGGGGATGAAGTAGTGGAGATTTGTGAGTGTTTGCGTTTGGATGAGTTGTGTTTGGATTTGGAGGAGTGGTGTTTGGATTTGGAGGGGTCTTTGGATGAGTGTTTGTGTTTGGATTGTTTGGGTTTTTCGTATTTAGAAGGGGGTTCGGATCTGAAAGTGTCGACGATGCGAACTTCGGAGGAAGAAGGAGGTGGAAGGGTGGAGGTCGGCGGTGCTGGAGGTTGCGCCGCCGAGGGAGGAGGAAGGAAGGGACTTACATAATTGTAAAGTCCCTCGATGAGAACATCGCGAAGGGCTTCATTTTGCTCCTTCTCGACGTCCGCCATCATGGTGAGGAAGAGAGATTTAGGGTTGTTTTGGATCCATGCCTTCATCTCGGCATAAGAATGGGCTGGAGCCATTTTTAGAAAGGTTTGGGAAAGAGAGTGTTTTGGAAGTTTTCTCGAAGGAGGGAGGAGGCAAAGTTGCAAAGAAGGAGAGTGACAGGGAAGAATGAGGAAGAAGGAACCCAAAAGTGGTAAAGTAGGGTTTGATTGAGAGAGAGAGAGACGAGGGTAGAAAGGGAAGTTTGAGAAAGGCCTCGATAACCGTTGGCCAATAAGAGCGGAGAGCCGTTTCAACTTCTCGAGCATGCTTCTGACACGCGTCGTTTTCTTCCAGGGGAAGTCTTTTGAATTTTTTGAGTGCTTGGCCCAAAACGCTTCAGAGTCTGACACAATTTCCCATTTCCCTAGTGACGGTTCATCTTTTTAGATCCAGTGTTCCCTTGGTTGTGAGCACCAGTTCCCATGATCTCTAGAAAGGTCGTATTGAGTGGAGAGGTTAGGGGAACTCACACTCAATTTTCTTTGTGAGGTTGGGGAACTCAAAAGAGAACCAGACAATTGCAACTCGATTTTGGGATAAAGAGTGGGGCTCATGAGAAACGTTTGTCTGGTCCTTAGCTTAGGGTAGGTTTTATGATCAACCGTCATAGTGGCTTGTAGAGAGGGTTAAAGGGAACTCTGGTTGATCATTTTGGGTCAAAAGAAATAATGTTCCTCTATACACATCAAGCTCTAGACTAGTAATATGGCAAAATGAAAGCACTGAGTCCTACAGTTCCCTATCATGCATTTCTAGTTAGACTAATCAAGCATTGAGGGAGAGACAAACAGGGACTTGTTTAGTTTAGAGTTATCATCCCTAGAAGCATTCGAAAACGCTGGTAGGGACGTCTGTCTAAAGCTTTGGTGAGAATGTCCGCAATTTGCTCTTCCGTTCTACAGTGTTGCATAGAGATGTTCCCATTTTCAACATTGTCACGTAGAAAATGATGCCTAATGTCTATGTGCTTAGTCCTAGAATGATGCACAGGATTTTTGGAAATGTTAATGGCACTAGTATTATCACAGAGTATAGGAACTGGGCCAAATGACATACCGTAATCCTGAAGTTGGGACTTGAGCCATAGTACTTGGGAACAGCATGATGCGGCAGCCACGTATTCTGCTTCAGCTGTGGAGAGTGCCACTGAATTTTGTTTCTTGGATCCCCAAGAGACTAGGCATGACCCAAGGAACTGGGCCATTCCTGATGTGCTCTTTCTATCAACTAGGTGCCCAGCAAAATCTGCATCTGTATAAGCAATGAGCTCAAGGGAACTGTTCCTTGGATACCAGAGGCACAAGTTGTCGTTCCCTTTGAGGTACCTGAAAATCCTCTTCACCTCTTTCAGGTGGGATTCTTTGGGATTAGCTTGAAAACGTGCACATAAGCACACTGAGAACATAATATCAGGCCTACTAGCAGTTAAGTATAGGAGAGAGTCAATCATACCTCTAAAGTTTCTTTGATCGACACTTACCCCTGTTTCATCAGCATTGAGTCTGGAATTTGGGGAGATGGGAGTGTCAATGGGCCGTGAGTGGTCCATCCCATACTTGACTAGCATTTCTTTGATGTATTTCTGTTGATGAATCCTTGTTCCCTCCTTTGTTTGAGAAATCTGGAGTCCTAGGAAGAACGTGAGTTCCCCTATGAGACTCATCTCAAACTCACTACTCATGAGGTCCTTAAACTTCTCTACAAGAGTTTCGTTAGTTGCTCCAAAAACAATGTCATCAACATAAACTTGAACAATCAAGATATCCTTAGACTCCTTTTTAAGGAAAAGAGTTTTGTCTATGGAACCTCGAAGGTATCCATGAGACAGAAGGAACTGAGCAAACCTATCATACCATGCTCGAGGAGCTTGTTTGAGTCCGTAGAGGGCCCTTTCCAGGAAGTAGACGTGGTTGGGTAGCTTCTCATCTTCGAACCCTGGGGGTTGGGCTACGTATACTTCTTCCTTGAGGTGCCCATTGAGAAATGCCGTCTTCACATCCATCTGGTAGAGCTTGAATCCTTTGTGGGCTGCATAGGCTATGAGAAGGCGGATGGCCTCGATCCTTGCAACTGGTGCGAAGGTCTCGTCATAGTCGATTCCTTCTTCTTGTCTATAGCCTTGAGCAACCAGACGAGCCTTGTTCCTAGCTACGGCCCCAGTATCATCTAGCTTGTTCCGAAACACCCATCGAGTTCCTATGATGTTCTTGTTTTTGGGCCTTGGAACTAGCTTCCATACCTTGTTCCTCTCAAATTGGTGTAGTTCTTCTTGCATAGCTTGGATCTAGTCTGGGTCCTTTAGAGCTTCTTTTATGCTTTTTGGTTCCACCATTGAGACAAAGGCATTAAAAGCACAAAAATTATTGAGAGAGGAGCGAGTTAGAACACCTTTTTCATATGGAGTGATGATGTTGTCGATGGGGTGATCTCTCTTTTGTTGGTAGTTTCTTGTTGGGATGTGTGAGACGTCAACCTGTTCCCTTGACTCTTCTCCATCTGTGTCTTGAGTTTCCTCTTCCTCAGGAGAACAGTTATGTTCAGCTTCTTCGCTGGGACTTTCGTCAGGATTCTCTTCGGAGTTCCCTCGTTGTTCCCCCTGAACACTAGATTCTGGTGCATTTTCATTTTGAGGAACGAGAGAATTGGAGGCATCTTGTGGTTCTTCTGTTGAAGAGGGAACTTCAAAGGAGCTTTGATCTGTAGAGTTTTGATCTCCTTCGTTGTTCCCTGATTGTGGGGCATTGTTCCCACTTGGATAGTCTTCATCTTTCTTTCTTGGTTCATCCTCGTCGTCGTCTTCTTCTTGTCTGACCAGCTTAAACAGAGTTCCCTTTCCTTGAACCTCTGTTCCCATCTTTACAGACTTCTCGTCGAAGATGACGTGAATGCTTTCCTCTATCTTCTTGGTCCTCTTGTTATAGACCATGTACGCCTTGCTATGGGAAGAGTATCCCAAGAATATCCCTTCATCGCTCCTGGGATCAAATTTGCCAAGGTTGTCTTTCCCATTGTTGTAGACGAAGCATTTGCATCCAAATATCCCAAGATGAGCGATATTTGGCTTTCTCCCTTTGATGAGCTCATAGGATGTCTTCTTGATCAAGGGTCTGATCATGGCTCGATTCAGGATATAAGTAGCTGTGGAGATGGCTTCAGCCCAAAAGTACTCTGGAACTCTGCTTTCAAACAACATAGTTCTAGCCATGTCTTCCAAGGTCCTGTTCTTCCTTTCGACAACTCCGTTTTGCTGAGGAGTGCGAGGGGCTGAGAAGTTATGAGAGATCCCATGTTTGTCACAGTATCTGAGGAACTGTGAGTTTTCAAACTCTGTTCCATGATCAGATCTGAGAGCCTTTAGTTTGAGTCCCATGCTGACCTCCATTCTTGTGATTAGAACTTCGAATTCCTTGAAGGTATCTGATTTTGATCTCAAGAATAGCACCCATGTGAATCGTGAAAAATCATCGATTAAAACATACATGTACCTCTTTCCTCCATAGCTTTCGGTGTGCATGGGACCACAAAGATCCATATGAATTAGCTCTAAGGGCCTGGTCGTGCTCACCATCCTTTTGGGCTTGAAGGAGGTCCTTGTTTGCTTTCCTCGAACACAGGCTTCACACATCTTGACTCCTTCAAGGTTGATTCGTGGGAGACCAACGACGAGATCTTATAGATAGAGTTTCAAGATTTGGTTCATACCTGCGTGTCCTAACCTTCGGTGCCAGAGTTCCGTTTCATCAAGGGAACTTGCCAAGCACAGTTTCCTTGGTGGCTCAAAGTTTGTATCCACCACATATATGTTGTTGGACCTTCTTCCTTTCAGGATGATTTTGTTAGTCTTCTTGTTGATCACTAGACATTCCTTTGAGTCAAAGGTGACGATGTTGTTCCCTTGATCACATATTTGAGAGACGCTCAAGAGATTGAATCCCAGATCTTTCACCAAGTTAACGTTGTTGATTTTGATTGATTTGTTGAGTAACACTTCCCCTGTTCCTATGATCTCTCCTTTATTTTTGTTGCCAAAGGACACGTGACCTCCTTCGGCCTTTGGGTGGAGTGAGGTGAGGTTGTCTTTGTTTCCAGTCATGTGGTTGGAACATCCACTGTCAATGACCCATGTGTTGTTCCCCCTCACTGCCACCTACAAGAAAAGTTAGTTTTTGAGGACCCAGGCAAGATGACTCTTGCCTGGTTCCTTGCAAGGGAAGGCAGTCTCAAATAGCACATAATCAGCAATGTTAATGTCACGAGAGTACTTGTTATAGGCAAGGTTCCTATGGTTGTTTCTTTTAATGGGAACTCTAGCAGGCTTGTTGGTTTGTTGATTCTGCTTGTTCCAATACTCGTGGTTTTTTTGAGCTTGGGCCTTAGCTTTGGGACAGCTTTCCTTGTAGTGCCCATGAGCACCACAGTTCCAGCAGGTCTTATAGTATTCTCCTAGGTAGTACTTAGGATGGGGTCTCTGTATCCTGTTCCTATCCATAGTTTCCTTGTTGTACACTCTAGACCTGTTTCCCTTAGCTATTTGAACATACAACTTGTGTCCAGTGTTCCCAGTGTAATAATCTACTTCTCCATTCACCCCACTCTCCAGAACACGGATTTTCTCTTCCAAGTGTGCATTTTTCTGTTTCTCACACTGAAGCTCTAGGGCCCTGCACTCGTTCATCTCTTTTTCACTCAGGGGGGACTTCCCTTTTCTAGGGCTCTCTGACTCATACCCTATTCCGTGTCTGGCTGGGACAAACTTGGTTTGGGAACTAGAGGCTTCAGAGTTCCCTTTTGCTTTACTCAGATTTTGTAGAAGGGTGTTTTCATCACTTTCTAGGGTTTTAAGCTCATTCTCAAGTTCTACGATGTGAGACACATAAGACTGAAGTTTTTCTAGAAGGGGCACACAGTTGGGACATAGCTCTAGACCAACTAGTTCAGCATTTGTGTGTTCCGACTTTTCCAACTTCTTTTGCAATTTAATATTATCTTTGACAAGACTTGTGAGAATTTTAAGCAGTTCAGGTTTCTCATAATTTGACAAGGAAGCAAGAACGGATTCGGGGGTTACCTCACTGGGTTGTTCCCCAGTGGTTTCTCCTAAGGCCATGGCACACATGTCAGGTTGAACCCATGATTCAGGCTCTTCGTCTTCATCATCACTCCATGTGGCTATGTAGGCCTTTTTTCCTTTTCCTCGGTTGTCCGCCTCCTGAGGGCACTCCTTGGCAAAGTGTCCCTTCTTGTAACACTTGTAGCACGTTACATCCGAGAGGTCCTTTTCAGCAGATTTTCTTTGGGAACTCTGTCCTTTTCCTGAGTTCCCATAATTCTTCTTGAATTTCCCTTTGTAGAAAGATCGAAGAGCTTTTGTTACAAGGACTAGCTCTTCATCCTCATCTTCTTCAGATTCTTCATGTTGCTCCTGTACTGCCTTGATTACCTTTTCAAGTTTGAGAGCTATCCCCTGATGTGCTCGCTTTTGCTCCCTGTCATCTATCTCTCTCTTCTCATATCCCACCAGTTTTCCAAAAACCTGGTGGAGCATAAGAGCCCTGTTTTCGGGATTCTCTTTGAACATCGTTCTTTCGTTTGTCCATTCTCCAGTCAACCCATTGAAGAGTTGTTGAACCTTCATTTTGTCGGTGACTTCTTCTTTAGTGATCCCAAGGCCAGTCATCTTGGTGCAAAGTCCCTCAAAACGGGATTGGTAACTATCAACGGATTCTCCTATCTCCATTTGGAAGGTGAAGAACTCCCTTCTTGCGTTCATCTGAAGATCTTCTCGGAGGTCTGAGTTCCCAATGTGCATTTGCTGAATGGCTTCCCACACTTCCTTTGCCGTGT
This sequence comes from Fallopia convolvulus, assembly GCA_964016875.1. NCBI lineage: Eukaryota > Viridiplantae > Streptophyta > Magnoliopsida > Caryophyllales > Polygonaceae > Fallopia > Fallopia convolvulus. The sequence continues at coordinate 34,723,868 of OZ024733.1, forward strand.
CTAGGTTTGCCACTCTGTCGCAGTCTTGCACCGACATGGCATTCTTGAGGTACTAGATGGCTTTGAAGTTGGCCTCCATGCACTTGTACTCATTAGGTCCCCATTTTGACAGGTCATTCTCAATTGCTGGATCAATTTTGAAGTTCCCTTTTTCAATGACGCACCAAGCTTGGTAGTCCTGGTTGCGCATCCAGTTCTTCATGTCGCGTTGCCAGACTTCGAATCTCCCAGTGATGAGCCTTGGTGGCTTGCTGTTGTTGTGACCGACTTGGGTAAGTTCGTGAGCCATGTTTGAAACCTGCGATGCTAACACAAATCTAGAGCAGCCTCGCTCTGATACCAATTGTTGGATCGTAAATGAGTTAGCAAGAGCTTGGGAACTGGTTGTTAAGCTGTTCCCAAGGCAGCGGAAGAAATAATCGCAAGTAGTTAAGACACTGAAGAAACACAGTTCCTTATAGAGGAACCCCACTACAACCAACTAGTTGTATGGGTAAACCTCTACCTCCGCTTGGAGGATTTTGAATGAATTACTTATATTATTGATTTGTTCCTTAGTTACAAACAGCCAGATTCAAACTTCTCTGTTCCTACGAGTTCTACCTAACTCTAGCAACACTAATGAATCTTCTCAACTGAGTTCCTAAGCGAACAACAATCTCTAAATAAGTAACTCAAACCTTACACCAAATCGCAGTTCCCTTGCTCCTGGGAACTCGGCTTCACCGTCGTCGAGATTAGACACTCGCCGCCGGGGACTTCTCTTCTTCTTTTCTCTTTCTTCTGTTGTGGGTATTTGTGGGTTCTAGGAGAAGTACTCAATCCGAGCACTATTCATTTGGCTTTATACTCGAGTGAACTTGGGCTTCAATTGCATCTTTCATTTGTGTCCGAAATGCCCTTTGCTTGATGCCCAAGTTGTACTTTCTTCACATGTGACTTCGATTTGAACTAGGTCAACTTCTTGAGATGATCGGACCGTTGGATCAATCGTGACAGTCTGCTCCTCAGACTGTGCCTTCATCCTGTCCAAGACAGGATCCCGTGATATGCGCTGATCGGTCCTTGTCTTCACATGTGGGTTCCCATATCGTGGGAACTGTCCTCTGCTGAGTTCCTTTGAGAGAAGCTCTTCATTGTATAAGCCTGTGTTCTCTGGGCATTCCTGGGAGTTCTCATTTCATGGGAACTTTCCTCTTCAGAGTTCCCTTGATGGGAACTTTTCATTGTGTGCTCATTCATGGAAGTTCTTTGCTAAACCTGTGTTCCTTAGAAATACTTGATCAAAGCACATTAGTTCCCTTATAGCGTTTGTCATTATCAAAACTCGGAGAACTGTATCGTTGATCCGATGTTTAGAACCAGAGGTCCCAACATCGTTCCAACAGTTCTTAATTGGCTGTTTTTTGGTTTTTTAATACCCAAATGTCCAAATTTATCTTTATTAATACCCATATGTCCAAATAATTTTTTTTAATACGCAAATGTCAAAAGGTGGTATTTTTTAATACCAATTTGGTATTTCGGCCCATTAATAAATAGAATTGGTCCGATTTAAATACTCCATGTCAACTATTTTTTAATACCAATTTGGTACTCCGGTATTCCTAATTAATTATCTATATTAATAAAAACTAATTTTATTAAATAATTGTTAAGATGCGATCATGTGCTTGTGGCAAAATTATTTTAGGAAATATTATGGAGTTGTTAAACTAATCTCACATGTTATGTATACATTTGTATACACACTTATATACGTAGGTAACTAAGCTAAATTATATATGCTATTAAATATATATGACTAGATAAGCTAAATTATACTATTATGTATGTATACGTTAGATAGGCTAGAGATACATATATATGATCAATTCATTTTTTTTTTACAATTTGACAAGGTTAATGTTTATCTTTACCCTCTCTGTTAAGAAATGTCAAACCGACTTCTTCATGTATTTATATATGTATGGTACGTATGTGTGAGATAGATTTGGCTTTCAATTTCAATCAACCCCTCTCTTTCTTAAACCTCTCTCTCTTGGCATTTTCGGCTTCTCACCACCTTCAACTCCTCCATTCTATTGCGTCATCAACACAGCCAAGCTACCAATCGAGCTCTTCATAGATCCTGTTAGCGAGATTGAATCGCCTAGCCTGAAACCTAACTTGACCGCTGTTATTGGTGAGCTACTTCTATCTCTAGGCTTGTCCAAAAATTAATTAGATTGTAGATCTGGGGTCACAATAGCTTAGGCTTGATATTAGGGTTTTATTTTTACAATTTTGTATTGTTAGCTATGGATCGGATTATCTTATGTGTTTAGTTTTTCCCCTATTGTAAGATTTGAGAGGTTATGGTTTTGGCCAATGATTTATATTTATTTTTATTTATGAATAGTTAACCTGAAATCTGGAGAGGAGTTTTTATTTGGATTTGAGAGTTGTTTTGGATAGGTTGGTTTAGTTAAGAGTAAAAAAATTGGTTATATACTTGATTTTGGGTCAACTAGTGGATAGTTGGATTAAATCCTTTCCTTGGATTTGTAACTTGATTCGTCCAGATTTTTATTTTTATGAGTATTATTCTTATTTCTAGGTAACTAGCTTGACCAAGTCCGTTTCGATATCCTTGGAAATTCTACGTTTGAGGTAAGTCGCCTAGACTTACTTAGCTATCAATTTTGATGTGTGTTGGATGTGTAGATATGATGTGTAGAGCTGTATTTTGGGATTCATTCCTATATATTATATATTTCTATTTGAAAATAATTCGTATTTTGGAAAAATATAATAGATGAATAATATTCTGTATTTTATTCGGATTTCTAAACATTGGCACCTAACCGATACGGTTATGATTAGGGATAGTCGGGAAGGCGGAGACATCCCCAACTTAGTTGTATGTCAAGGAGGGCCCTTTCAAAATTATAATAAAATGTTTTGGCAAGTGCTCCCGAGGAGGCTTGACCAGTGGTAAGAAGGTGAATGATGAGGGTGTGAGTGGTTCGGATAAACGGTGGAGGCCGCCGTCCACTACCCCATGTAAGGCTGGAGGATGCCATGCTTGTTATATAAATGAAATTATCGGATAAGAATGAATGAGTTATGATTGCATTATTATTGAGGCGAGAGATGATTGAGGAGATAGTAAAGTGAGACGATATGCTATTATTATTAAGTGTATGATTTTAAATATTGTGGTGACTGGTCTGTTATTGTGAATGAACTGTATGTGAACTATTATATTACTATTCTTATTATCTAATTGAAAAAATTGAGTTTGCTTCTGCATGTTGCATTTACTATTCAATGCATATTGGAATTGTTAGCTAACCCTTCGGGGTATTGTTGTTCCTTTAGGTAATCACTTTGGAATGAGTAATGCTCAAAGGAATCTTCTCCAAGATGGTGGTGAACCAGATTTGCGTGGTGTGTCTTAGGATGCAGTCAGATAACGGTTTGTAGAACTGAAGGTCCTAGGAGTCTATGTTGTCTTGTTAAGTTAGATGTTTGTAAACACATTTTGATGTTTAGGGATCAGAACTGAGGGTTGTGTTGGGGTTGTCTAATGCACACATGAATGACTTTGTTACTTTTCAGGAAACATAGTTGGATGTTTTTCTTGTATTTCTCGACGTGCCTTTGTTGCAAGGTTCCACATTGTGAGATTGTTGTTAAATTAGCCTGAGTGGACCAAAGTGAGGTTCACAACCAAGTGACATTCTAGTACTTAAAACCGGGGTGTTACAGATTGGTATCAGAGCCTAGGTTGACAACAAGGGCACAAGGAACCTAACAATAAAAGTATGAGAGGTCCAACTTAAACGAAAACTCAGACCGAGTTTTCCTTTTTAAACATTTCTATAAAAAAGTTAGGCATATTGCATATTCGGGTAGAAAGACACGTCGAGAAGGGCCACCATCGGATGGGGAGTAATCTTGTAAGCATTTTCTTATGTACTTTGTTTAATAACATTTAGGCTTAATAATACTAGTATTTGCAGATTAGTTATGACACCACTAAAGAATACTACTAATGTTGTTAGAGGAAGAGGGAGACCAAAGAAGATTACTAATGCTGTTAGAGGAAGAGGGAGACCCCGAGGTCAAGGACCTGGCCATGGAAGGGGTAGAGAAGGCACGAATACAGCTCCGGCTAATATCCATGTCTAAGAAGTTGCGGAAAGTGAAGGACCGACATTGGGTGTTCAACAAGGACAATATGAAGCTTCTGTTGCTAATGACCCTCGGAGATATGAATCACCATTTGTAGAAGAAGATGTTATCACTATTGTTGGACTAGGCCAAGGGTTAACCCAGAAGTACTTAGGGTAGCTAATATGCCTCCTGAACTTGAGATGCAGGCCCCAAATATCAAAATCCCTCCCCAAGTAAGCCAAGCAGCAATACTACCAGGTATCACGAGACCTGAATGCTCTAAAAGGGTTGTAGAGTTGGGAGGAGGTCTACGGGAGCCCAAACCAGAGAAGTGGCTTGGAGAGTTTAAGAAGACAGGATTACCAAACTTCACCGAAGCTTCAGGTACTGATGTGGAACAATGGTTGAGAAGGGTCGCTTCTACATTAGATTCAATCCAAGCGCTAGAGGAGAGGAGGATTTTCTTAGTGCAAAGTTTATTACAAGAAGGCGCATTTGACTGGTGGAATCTGCATCATGATCATCAAAAAGTTGTGACCTTTCGAGAATTTAGAGAAAAGATTCGAGAATACTATTGTCCTGAACCCATGAGGAGTGCAAAAGAAGCTGCATTCCGAGATGCTGGACCAGAGAATATCCCGGTGACTGAAACAATTCAAAATTTTGAAAGGGAGTTAGCAGCTGTACCTGACGCTGCACCTACTGAAAAACTTCGTATCTCTACTTTTCTGAAGTGGTTACAACCGTAGATGCATGCCTATGTCTCTGGACTACAACTTAAAACCTTAACTGAAGTTCAAAACTCAGCGTTGGCATATGCTCTAGCTAATACAATACATGGGCCATCTGATGTTAATCGAGGAGAAAGTAAGAGGCAAAAGACATCGTCATCAAGCTTTAAGAAAGGTGGATGACCTGTTCAGTTTCAAAAAAAGGGACAAGTTAACCAATTTCAGGGCTGTCTAGGTCAATCACAAAAAGGTCGTACTTTTGGGAGTCCAAGGCAGTGCTACAATTGTGCAAGTACTGAGCATGTTAAGAGTAGTTGCCCAAAACCACTAGTTACTTGTTTTTCTTATGGAAGAGAGGGACATCGTTCACAATTCTACTTTAATAAGGGAGTAGCTTCATCCCAAGGATCATCTCCAGGGACTGGTAAATTTGTGGCTCATCGCCCTATACCACCGCAACAACATCCACCACCATCACAGAGTCGTGGTAGAGGTCGTGGTAATGTGGTTACTAATTCGGGTGCCACTCAACCTTGAATGTTTGAGATGAAGAGAAATGATGCTTTGAATGCTTCTACTGCGACAAGTACGATTTGGATTCAGTCTAAACATGTACACATTCTGTTTGATACTGGTGCTACGCATTCATTTATGTCATCTGCATGTGTACATAGATTGCAATTGACATGTAGTAGTGCCTCTTTTCTTGTTAGACTGCCAGATGGTAGTAAGATTAGTGGTGATGGAGAGATCATGCAGTGTCCGATACGGATCGGAAATAAGGACTAGTTAGCAGATTTCATAGTAGTACAATTAGCACCCGATGATGATGTAATTTTGGGAATGGATTGGATGAGGCGATACCGGGCCGTGTTGGATATTCATAGTGGAACCGTAACAGTAACTGCAGATGATGGTTCTAAACATGTATGGCAAGAATTAAGGAAGGAGAAGGATCGAGTAATAATTAGTGCAATGAGGGCGGCTAAGTTGATAAAGAATGGATGCGTAGGCTATTGGTGCTATGTCTTACAAGAGGAAAAAGAAATTTCGAAAGTTAGAGATATTGTAATAGTACGAGAGTTTGAAGATGTCTTTCCTGAGGAATTGCCAGGGATACCACCTCAATGAGAGGTAGACTTCAGTATTGATTTGGAACCAGGTATAAGACCAATATCGCGAGCTCCTTATCGCATGGCTCCAATGGAAATGCAAGAGTTGAAGACTCAACTAGAGGAGTTGTTAGAAAAGGGATATGTGCGCCCTAGTGCGTCACCTTGGGGAGCTTCAATTCTGTTTGTAAAGAAGAAAGACGGGTCTTTGAGACTATGCATTGACTATCGAGAGTTGAATCGAGTGACCATCAAAAACAAGTACCCGTTGCCCAGAATTGATGATTTACTAGATCAACTGCAAGGGTTCGTGGTATTCTCTAAGATCGATTTACGATCTGGATATCATCAGCTGAGGATCCGAGACGAGGACATTCCAAAAATAGCATTCCGTACAAGATACGGACATTATGAATTTGTGGTAATGCCCTTCAGATTGACAAATGCCCCAGCTGTGTTCATGAAATTGATGAACCGAATCTTTATTGACTATTTAGATCGGTTTGTTGTAGTTTTCATAGATGATATCTTGGTATATTCACGAAGTCACGAGGAGCGTGTTGAGCATTTGAGAATAGTTTTGGGAGTTTTGAGACAACATCAGTTGTTTGCTAAGTTGTCAAAGTATGAATTCTGGATGCCAGAAGTAACATTTCTAGGTCATGTGGTATCTGCTAAAGGTGTGATGGTTGATCCAATGAAGATCGAGGCCGTGGCAGCCTGGGAACCTCCAAGGAATGTGAAAGAGGTACGTAGCTTATTGGGTTTGGCTGGGTACTATAGACGGTTTGTAGAAGGATTTTCTCGTCTAGCCTAACCCTTAACCAATCTATTACATAAAACAACAAAATTTGAGTGGTCAAATGCCTGTCAGAAAAGTTTTGATGAGTTGAAGAATAGGCTGACTTCAGCTCCGATCTTAGCTCTTCCTCAAGGGAATGAAGGTTACGTAATATATAGCGATGCTTCAAAACTGGGACTAGGTTGTGTCCTAATGCAGAATGGTAGAGTGATAGCTTATACTTCAAGGTAGTTAAAGCCGAACGAACAGAATTACCCAATACATGATCTAGAGTTGGCCGTTGTGGTTCATGCATTAAAGATTTGGCATCACTATCTATATGGAGCAACTTGTCAAATTCTGACAGATCATAAGAGTCTCAAATACATCTTCACTCAGCGAGAGCGCAATATGCGACAACGTAGGTGGCTGGAATTGATTAAGGATTATGACCTAGAGATCCTTTATCATCCATGCAAGACAAATGTTGTTGCTGATGCACTTAGCCGGAAATCATCTCAATAACGAATATTGTCTCGCTTGACTACTCAACCATCTTTGCAAAAGGACTTGAGGAGAAATGAGATTGAAGTATGGATTCAAAGATACCAAGGTCCGTTGTGTACCTTAGAATACCAACCTAGTCTGATAGAAGAGATTCATAAAAAGCAGGAGACTTGCTCAATGATTCAAGATATTTGTCAGAAAATGTATCGAGGTGAAGCACCAGGATTTGAAATTCGAGAAGATGGAATTTTGAGAATTCATGAAAGAGTATGTGTTCCCCGAGATTAGGAGTTAAGACAGAAAATACTTCAAGAAGCTCATTCTACGCTCTATTCAATCCACCCAGGGGCTAGTAAGATGTACAAGGATCTGAGAAAATATTACTGGTGGGATGGCATGAAGCTTGATGTAGCAAGATTTGTAGCAAAGTGTCAAGTATGTCAGCAGGTGAAGATAGAGCACCAAAGATCAAGTGAAATGCTTCAACCACTTCCCGTTCCAAAATGGAAGTGGAAGGACATTTCCATGGATTTTGTTACCGGACTGCAGATTAGTAGGGCATGATACAATATGGGTTGTTGTAGATAGACTGAAAAAGACTGCTCATTTTCTGTCCATTAAAGAGACTTGGCCAGTGAATAAACTAGTAGAGGTATTCTTAAAATAAATAGTGAGATTGCATGGAGTGCCCAAGACAATTGTGTCTGATCGTGATGGGCGGTATACCTCTAATTTCTAGAAGCAAGTACATAAAGCCTTAGGCACAGAACTACATTTTACAACTGCTTACCACCCACAGTCAGATGGTCAGTCTGAGAGGACGATACAGACATTGGAGGATATGTTGAGGTCATGTGTGCTAGATTGGGGATGAAATTGGTCTGATTATTTGGAGTTAGTAGAGTTTGCTTATAATAACAGTTGGCATTCCTCAATCCAGATGGCACCCTATGAGGCTTTATATGGACGAATATGCAGGACACCTCTATGCTGGGATGATCCATCAGATGTTGTAGATGGAAGGCCTTAGATGATTCAAGAAACCGTGGAGAAGGTGGCTTTGATTCGAGAGCGGATGTTGACTGTGCAGAGTCGCCAGGAATCTTATGCGGACAAAAGGCGACGACCTTTGGAATTCGAAGTAGGAGCCCATGTAGGGCTAAGAGTATCACCGACTCGCGGAGTTAGGAGGTTTGGGGTGATTAGGGAAGTTGAGTCCTCAGTACATCGGGTCGTTTGAGATTCTCAAGAGGGTAGGTGAAGTAGCCTACAAGCTGGCATTGCCACCAGCCTTGAATGGAGTTCATTCTGTATTTCATGTGTCGCAGTTAAGATAGTATGTGCCTGATCCTAGTCATAAATTCAATTATAAGGAGTTGAAGATTGAGCCAGACCATACCTTTGTGGAGCACCCAATAGCAGTTCTAGATCGTCGCATGAAAAATTTAAGGAACAAAGAGATTCCATTATTGTTGATTCAATGGTCTCGACGAGGAGTCGAGGAAGCCGCTTGGGAAACTGAAGCTAGTATAGAGAAGAATTACCTTGACCTTTACCCCATTAATAGCAAGGGTGAAGTAGATGTTTAGCATGTTAGTTGGTGTACTTGACTTTAGAATGAACATTTTGGTCTGAGTTGTGTGAGCTTAATGGAAGTTGCGCAATGATTGTTAGTATGAATATAATGGTTATCAGTACTTCGATATAAGTTTTGAGGACGAAACTTTATTTTAAGGAGGGATATATGTAATACTCTGGCATTCTTAATTAATTATCTATATTAATAAAAACTAATTTTATTAAATAATTATTAAGATGCGATCATGTGCTTGTGGTAAAATTATTTTAAGAAATATTATGGAGTTGTTAAACTAATCTCACATGTTATGTATACATTTGTATACACACTTATAAACGTAGGTAACTGAGCTAAATTATGTTATTAAATATAGAGATTGAATCATATGAAATCAGCTCTTATTGTGAAAACTGAGATTTATTCTCAACCGTTCGATTAGAAGATATGGACGGCTAAGATTGACACGCTCTTTATTTTAGTTTTTAAGTGATAAGGGTAATATTGTCATTCAACCTATTCTAATTTCAATTCACGCGCTACATCCGTCCTTTAATGGCGACTTCTCTCTCGTCCAAGTAAGTGCGTCGTTCATTCCTTTTCCCGGATGGTGTGTTGTTGAATTCCGATCCTTCTTCAACTTCTAATCCCGGCTGGTGTGTCGTTCATTCCTTTCCCGGCTTATGGATTCAATTGCAGGTTTGTGGTTTCATTCTCTTTCGATTTTGGTTTTAGGGTTTAGATAATTTTCGGGTTTGAATTCACCTTGTGAATCTCAAATTGCATCAATATGAGTGTGAATCAATCCTAACATCAAGTATATTGTGATTTCATTTCGTTTTTTCATTGTCCATCTTCAAAAAATGTTTATGTTGTGTTTTGTGGAAGAAATTTGAGTTGCACATAATATGTTTGTTTAAAGTCCTAAGTGTGAGTTTGATCTTGTACTGAATTGCATTTTTACGTGAACATAATATATTTTTATGTGAATCTTGCATGTTTCTGTATGAATCTTATTGTAATATGTGTTTTCCATGTTGTGTAGGTTGTCCTTCTAGTTCTAGTGTTGTTGCAAGTGGGGAATTGTCTCATGCTTCAAGTCTAGATAGTATTGATGGCACGGGGATTGAAACTTCAAATTTAAGTGAGTATTACGAAGTTCGTTTTTCTCAAGGGGATTCGACATATTTTGTTCCAGTTTGCCCCAATGATATAAAGCCTGCTAGTGGGATGCTATTTAGCACATTGGATGCGGGAATTGAATTCTATAAGGACTATGCCTTTTGTTGCGGTTTTGATGTGCGCTTAGGTGGTAATCGCTTACACTCAGATGGCAAAACTGTTTTGTTGAAGTATCTTTATTGCAATAGGAATGGTTATAAGGATGGACATAATAATACGGGGAAACGGACAAGGACTTCCAATAGAGTTGGTTGTAAGGCTAGCCTTACGCTACAGTTTGCTGGCCTGCGTGGGTACACAGTTTTTTATTTTGAAGAGCGCCATACGCACAGGCTTGTCATAGATAGTAATCGCCAGTTTATGAAGGCAAGGAGAAATCTTAATGTTGGGCACAAAAAGTTTGTTTTGAATTGCTCCCAAGCTAATATAGGTCCTTCATCAGCTCATCGTCTTTATAAGGAGCTTGTGGGTGGGTATTCAAACATTGGGGCTTCTGTTGTGGATTTCAAGAATCATCGTAGAGATATGTTGGCGCATATAGATAATACTGATGCTCAAATGCTTGTTAATCGCTTATCGAAGAAAAAGGAGCTTTGTCCTGCGTTTTGTTTTGATTACGCTGTGGACTCTTGCGACCGTTTGACACGTGTCTTTTGGTGTGATCCGATTTCTCGGAAGAATTTCTCTTTGTTTGGGGATGTTGTGTCTTTTGATGCAACATACCGCACCAACAGGTGGTTGTGTTTACATTTTCTTACATGCTCCTTGTCTTGTCTTACACTATATTACTTCATTTTTTTTATAATTACACATTTCGAATACTTATGAATATACTTCCATTATATGTGAACTTAACTCTTTTTTACATGAACGTATTCTCAGGTATAACTTGGTTTTTGCTCCTTTCACTGGCCTCAATCACCATAAAAAGTGTGTGACTTTTGGTGCGGGCCTTATACTTCAAGAAGATGCAGGATCATACATCTGGCTGCTTGAAAATTTTCAGCTTGCAATGGGCCACGACCCAAAGATTTTAGTGACCGACCAAGACGGTGCAATGAAGGTTGCAATTGAGACTGTGTTTCCTAGAACTCGACATCGGCTTTGCATGTGGCATATCATGAGGAAAGTTCCTGGTAAGCTAAAGTTTTCTCCCACTGTTGAAAGCGGTGTTGTAGATGAGTTTAGAATGAAGTTACATAGCATTGTTTGGAGTCATGCTTTGGAACCAGCTGAGTTTGAGGCTAAGTGCATGGCTTTATTTGATGAATATCCAATGGAGAATCGGAGGTGGTTTGATGATATGTTTGCTCTTCGTCATTTTTGGATCCCGGCTTATTTTAGAGATGTTATGTTTGGCGGGCTAGTGAGGACTACTTCCATTTCTGAGTCCATAAATAGCTATTATGGCCACTTTACAGATCGATACTTTCGTCTTTCAGAGCTATTGATGCATTTTGATAATGCCCTTGAGAGTCAACGACACAACCAATCAAAGTTGAATTATGACTCTGAGACGATGCAACCTGATTTAAAGACTCCGCTGATTTTAGAAAAGGACGCCTCTGAGTTGTATACATTGTCTGTTTTCAAAGAGCTCCAAATACAGATATGCTCAACTTGCTATTCTTGTCGGATTGTTGGGTTTTCTCCAGGTAATGGTATTACAGAGTACAACATTCAAGAGGGTAATCTTAATAGAGTCAATGTTATGCATCGACATGCTGAGGAAGAAGTTATATGTAGCTGCCGAATGTTCCAGCGTGTTGGGTTGCCATGTTGTCATATGCTTTTTGTGTTTAGAAATCTTGGTATGGATAAGATTCCAAAGAAATATATTCTCCCACATTGGACTAAGGCAGCGACGATTTCCCCAATCTTCAAAATTGATGGCCATGTTGTTGAGCAGTGTGTTGCAATGGAAGAAAAAGAGTTGTTGATAAATGAGCTGATCTCAGATTTTTATTGTTGTGTTGCATTGGCAGAAGACAATCCCGAGCAGTTGAAACGGTTTTCTCATCTTCTTAAGGAGCAAAAGGCAATGCTTGAGACTTGTAGTGGTCATGATAATAGTCGTGCGTCAACAAATTTGAAGAGCGCTGAGTCATTAGCTGGTATCAATGTACCTATGGAGGTAAGTATATTACCGCCTGAGCAAGATAAGAATAAGGGGAGTGGAAATCGTATAAAGGGCGGTAAGGAAACTTCAATTGCTTCAAGGGAACTTCCAAAAAGGCGTTGCGGTAAAAGCAAAAAGTATACCAATCACAATTCTCGCACATGTACTGGAGTTTTAGATGAAGTGTAGCATTTTTTCCTCGTTCACCGAAGATTGACATATTTTATTAACTTCATTTGAATACTTTTATTGTGTTTTTATTTTTGGAGTACTTTTGTGTATATTTCGGGGTCTTTGATTTTGGTTAGTACAATTTCTTCTCTTATTTTATATTTGTTCAAAAGCAGTAAATATGTGAACACATGTGGTAAATACGTGATCAAACTTTATGAAAGTGTGAACATAAATAGTTAATACGTGAGCAAAAGTTTTAATTATGTGAATACATGTAAAAAATACGTAAACAGAAGTTTTAATTATGTGAATACATGTATCAAATACGCGAACATATGTTTTAATTATGTGAACGCATGTATCAAATACGTGAACAGAAGTTTTAATTATGTGAACGCAGGTATCAAATACATGAGCAAAAAATTACGTGCACAAAAGTTATGAAAGTTTGAACAGAAACAGCAAATACGTGAACGAAAGTTTAAATTATGTGAATACATGTAGAAAATACGTGAACAGAATTTTTAATTATGTGAACGCATGTATCAAATACGCGAACAGAAGTTGTTAATACGTGAACACAAGAAGCGAATAATGGAACAAAATGAATTAATCACAACGACACTTTTTTTATGCATAAAAGCTGTCTTCTGCATACAAGAGAGGCAGAAATATAACAGATACAGAGACATCAGCATAACCACCAAATTTTTTAGAAATATCCTACACAAGACATAAGTAGTTCACCACACAAATTCAATTGTGCCTTTTAGTTCAACCAAAATTTAGTAACCTCACAAGATTGCCATCGTTTTCTAGTTTTCTGCTACCATCAGCAGTTAGTGCAAAATGTACATCATAAAAACTCCAATTTCATGTCTTTTTGACAAAATACCATACCATCAAGTTTCTAGTTATATATGTCTACTACATTAGAGTTGAAACAAACAACCCTTCTTGAGCAAAAACTACCCATAAACTACCAGCTTCTTTAGTTTCGGGTGAATCTTCTTGTATGCCTTCAGCTCTCCGTCAATTCATTTTCCTCTGAGTTCAAGATTTTGCACAAGTACTTCACCCTCAATGCTTTCACACACTTGTTTGCATTAGCTTTAGTAATCTCTTCCTCCCATTTTTGGCATCCCGCTCCCATGTACGTCTCCATTGCCCTCATGGTGTATATGCTAGATGCTGGTATCCTTTCCTCACTCCATGGGATGTCAATAACTTTTGGTTGTATTGTTACATCTTGTATCTTCCTTTTCTTCACGTGCAGCCGTCTCAGATCCAAGTAGTAAATGAGAAGTTGTCTCTGAAAGGGATATAAAATGTGAACATGTGATTATACTGCGTGAACATAATAATAATATCCATGAACCTTAAATATATATGTATTAATCATCAAATTGTCTCAATGTATTACCAGCACATCAGTCACTTGCTTGTATTTCTCTTCACCCTTGTTCTCATTAACTATGCTATCAATGATTTCTATGGACGGATTCTTTAAATTGAACGAGAGTAGGATGTAGTGTCCATTATCAAATAGCACCGGGAATAAAACCTATGGTTGTAGATGGATTAGTTTTTATCATAATCATAAAAAAACTAATTAACAATCTAATAAAATCCTAAATTCTGGTTGTTTTATTACCATTTCAATCTCCTTCGTTTCCCCACCATTTAGGATGTCAGCAGCAATACCCATCCTCTTCACAAATTAGCTTTTTGTATCCTTGTTGTTCTCTACATCCTGTGTAAAAATTGTGTTGCCAAGTTAATTTTAAAAAAATAACAATAATATATACTCTTTTCTCGAACAAGCATTCAACTATTTAATACTTACACTTTGAATCACATATCCAAACAACCTCAGTGGCTTGTCTTTGCTTTTAAATTTCTCCTCATTGTTGAGTACTAGACTCCATGCATCAACCACACTTGGATGTACATTTGCTTTGCAACTGTCAATGTTTTGAATTTCTTGTTTTTGGACTTCCAATTCTTGGTTTTTGAAAACTTTTATCAACTTGCTGCAAGGAAGGGTTTTTTATTAGATTCACAAAATTTCAATTTGAAAACATGAACATATCCAACAACATAAACCTAAACTTACTCTTCAGGTCCGAAATCAGTGACTATGTATGCCCATGTATACTTTTCTTCTTCTGTCATTGTGCTGAGTATGGTAACTGTCCTTTTGTGATATGGGCTACACATTGTTGCAGCAAGTTTTCTCTCTCTCTTACCATGCACCTCATCTTTTGTGGTATTTTCCATTATCTTCACTTTTTTGTCCCTTTTCTGCATTTTGTTTAGAAGATTAGAAAGCAAGAAGGATTTAAAACATTTATTACATGTAAACACAAATGTGTGAACACCATTAGTAAATATGTGTAGACTAACCTTTTTTGGTCGAACTTCCTGCACATCAGCATTTGTTTCCGTTTCTTTATGTAGGAGCTCTTGATCAATTTCGTTCTCCACATTCTCAGTTGTCATATGACAGACTTGCTCTTCATTGATCAGAACCTCAGCATTTTTTTCTGTTTCTTTATCAGTTTCTTCCTCCACATTCATGTCCTCGTTGTTTTCAAGTTTCCATTTTATCATTTCCATTGGTACTTCAGCCCCTTGCAATTGGGTCAGACACTCTTGTAGTTGATTCTTTATACTTGTATCCTTAAACAACTCTGCTGGTAAATCAACTAATGCCTCCTCCATCTCCCCAACTGCAATTTCAATATTTTTTGCCTTTTCCCCAAGCCTATCTTCCCAGTTCTGTTTTTTCACAGCAACATGCAAGTTTTATCAATTCTTATTGATGCAAACACTATAAATTTGCAAATATATATGATCTTAAATGCACCTTCTCTATACTTTTGATCATACAAAGACTATAATTTCCATCAATCCTTTTTATTCTATAGTTGCTACTACCATTGTTTATCTTACAAATGCAGCTTTGCTGCATTTGTTTTCACTAAACCCCAAATTTTTATAAGTTTTTTAACAATTTGATTAGAAAGAGAATGGTTTCGAAACCATGATGTATACCCAATGCAACATAAAAGTGTCAATTCAAACATCTTTCAAGTTAGTTAGTGAAACAATGATGCATACCCAGTGCAACATAAACTACACATGAACACACTAGCTGAATATATGGACACACAACTACAATGTGAACATCAACCATTTTTGTGGACTTAAAGACGTACGTACCTCAGTTTTCTTTTGTTCTTGTGCTTTCTCTTGCTTATCTGCTTTGTCATTTTCATTTGTGCTTTTTGTTACAGACTCTTGAGTTGGGTTGTTCTCATCAATACCTCTTGCAATGGGCTTCTCTAGAACATGCCCAAGTCCAAACTTTCCAGCAATCTTGTCCTCAGTTTTCTGTCTTTCCTTTAGCTTGTTGTCATTCCAGTCTAGGAAAACAGGGAAACTAGATTGATGCTTCTCATCCAATATCTTTACCCTGTCTACATAAAACAACTGCAAAAACAAAGTATAATTAAAATCTTGATAATGAAATGTAATAACAAATTATATACTTTTACCGTTAGAAAGAGGATAGGCCCCCTGTAGAATCCATTCTTGTTTTTCTTCCATTCCAGCTTTGTATGAATGAGACTCTTGAGGAGAAATGCACACCAATTCAGGCTTGAAATATTTGTAATGTCCTCTATGAACAAATTCTGATTTACCGTCCCTCTTTGGTAGCTTTCTACAAACAAAGAGATGAACAAGGCAACAAAATGCCTTTTGAACCAGATTTCATCTTTACAACCCTTCATCGCTGCAGCTATGTCTCCTGGTCGTATCTCTTTGTTCTTCCCATCATCCTTCTTAATCAAGTCTATCCACCTAGTGAGCACTGGATCATTCTCTTTTTGATTCTTTGTTACAACTTTGTTTGGTCCTTTTGGCAGCCCGAGAACTCTATGCACATCATCTTCTGTAATGTGTATAGACTTTCCATTGCGCAATTTCAGCTCACAACTAATCTCCTCAAAGCTGTCCAACACATAATATCCCATGTAGTGAGGTACATGGCTGATCTTCAAAGCCAGTAGCTGTCAAAAACCCATACTTCTTATCCAATCCTTTTGTTCATCATTTAAGCCTTCCACGGTCTTCACAAACAGCTCGGGTAGGTTCCTAAGGCTGAGCCTGGGATATTTGGTTGGCATTGTCCTATTTTTCTTTGTAAGCTGCATCCCTTTCCCTTTCTCAGCCCGACTCTTCCTCCGCCTCTCTACAATGTGTCCCATAGCTCCTTCACTTGCACCAGCATCATCTAAACTCTCAGGCATCGACTGCGTTCCTTTCCCTTTTTCAGCCCGACTCTTCCTCCGCCTCTCTACAATCGACTCTTCCTCCGCCTCTCTACAATGCCTCTTTGCCGCTTTTTTTCTCACTGTTTTTGCTTTCTTTTGTGGTGGAGCTACAATATCATCTAAACTCTCAGAGCCCTTGTCATCAGCTTGTGGACAGTAGTTTGTATCTTCACTTGATTCTTCAATAGCTTCTGCACTTTGTTCTTCACTTAATTCTTCAGTTTGTGTTCCTATGCATGGAAAACAATTAGTTATGATATAAGCACTTCATATGAACATGTAAAACATACACATGAACTGAATTTTTTTAGAAGTTATAAGATCAGTTCTTACATTCTTACATAATATAAACATGTGTGTTTTAAATACATGAATTTATTATTTTTATACATGAACATTAATATGAAATATATGAATATACTTTTGACAAATTACTATGACATTTTACAAGAAATATGTGAACGACAAAAAGAATTTTGTGAACTAACAAGAGATTGAACCAGCTGAAAACCAGTCTCATCTCAGAGCCTACTCATTATCAACAAAAGAATGCCAGTTCAAGTTTGTGTACACAGCATCGAAGGGATTCATAAAAGAAATCAATTGTTTCAACACAAATAAGATAGAATCACCGAATTGCATCTCAAATTCGAATCTGACATTTCGCAAAAAACCAAACAACATGCCTTCGATCATGAAAAGCTCTAATTTCCAAGGGCAACAACATGCAGATACCCTAAATCAAGTGCTCTAACACAAATAAAATAGGGAACACCCAATTTCAACTCAAATTCAGACTTTTCAATTTGTAAAAACCCTAAATCCATATCGAACCTAAAATTTTGAAGCATAGATGGTGTTTTTTACCTTCTTCCGAACCTGAATTAGTTGACTCTTGCTCCTGATTCGCCATCGAGCAGCTTGAATTTAGTTAGCCACGCTTGATTTCGTTGAATTTGCTCCAAAATCGAATCGCCGATTGGGAGTTTTTGTGTGAACGAGGGTTTTGTTTCTGCGTGCGTCGTTCGTTTTGGGAGAAAGGTAGGGTTTTTGTTTGTTGGTTTTTTACCATTTTGGATACCTTTTTGATATTATTTACAAAATTGCCATTATTTTTGGCTTCCAGACGCGCGCCTTTCTCTATTTTATTTGTTTCTCTTGTTTTAATCCTAGCCTTTCATTTAGTAGATCTAACGGCTTATATTGAATCTTAGTTTTCACCCTAACATATGATTCCACCTGAAACGCCCTCATATCATTAAATATATATGACTAGATAAGCTAAATTATACTATTATATTTGTATACGTTAGATAGGCTAGAGATACATATATATGATCAATTCATTTTTTTTACAATTTGATAAGGTTAATGTTTATCTTTACCCTCTCTATTAAGAAATGTCAAACAGACTTCTTCATGTATTTATATATGTATGGTACGTATGTGTGAGATAGATTTGGCTTTCAATTTCAATCAACCCCTCTCTTTCTTAAACCTCTCTCTCTTGGCATTTTCGGCATCTCACCACCTTCAACTCCTTCGTTCTATTGTGTCACCAACACAGCCAAGCTACCAATCGAGCTCTACATAGATCTTGTTAGCGAGATTGAATCGCCTAGCCTGAAACCTAACTTGACCGCAGTTATTGGTGAGCTACTTCTATCTCTAGGCTTGTCCAAAAATTAATTAGATTGTAGATCTGGGATCACACTAGCTTAGGCTTGATATTAGGGTTTTATTTTTACAATTTTGAATTGTTAGCTATGGATCGGATTATCTTATGTGTTTAGTTTTTTCCCTATTGTAAGATTTGAGAGGTTATGGTTTTGGCCAATAATTTATATTTATTTTTATTTATGAATAGTTAACCTGAAATCTGGAGAGGAGTTTTTATTTGGATTTGGGAGTTGTTTTGGATAGGTTGGTTTAGTTAAGAGTAAAAAAATTGGTTATATACTTGGTTTTGGGTCAACTAGTGGATAGTTGGATTAAGTCCTTTCCTTGGATTTGTAACTTGATTCGTCCAGATTTTTATTTTTATGAGTATTATTCTTATTCCTAGGTAACTACCTTGACCAAGTCCGTTTCGATATCCTTGGAAATTCTATGTTTGAGGTAAGACGCCTAGACTTACTTAGCTATCAATTTTGATGTGTGCTGGATGTGTAGATATGATGTGTAGAGCTGTATTTTGGGATTCATTCCTATATATTATATATTTCTATTTGAAAATAATTCGTATTTTGGAAAAATATAATAGATGAATAATATTCTGTATTTTATTCGGATTTCTAAACATCGACACCTAACCGATACGACTATGATTAGGGATAGTCGGGAAGGCGGAGACATCCCTAACTTAGTTGTATGTCAAGGAGGGCCCTTTCAAAATTATAATAAAATGTTTTGGCAAGTGCTCCCGAGGAGGCTTGACCAGTGGTAAGAAGGTGAATGATGAGGGTGTGAGTGGTTTAGATAAACGGTGGAGGCCGCCGTCCACTACCCCGTGTAAGGCTAGAGGATGCCATGTTTGTTAGATAAATGAAATTATCGGATAAGAATAAATGAGTTATGATTGCATTATTATTGAGGCGAGAGATGATTGAGGAGATAGTAAAGTGAGACGATATGCTATTATTATTAAGTGTATGATTTTAAATATTGTGGTGTACTTGTCTGTTTGAATGAACTATATGTGAACTATTATATTACTATTCTTATTATCTAATTGAAAAAATTGAGTTTGCTTCTGCATGTTGCATTTACTATTCAATGCATATTGGAATTGTTAGCTAAGCCTTCGGGGTGTTGTTGTTCTTTTAGGTAATCACTTTGGAATGAGTAATGCTCAAAGGAATCTTCTCCAAGATGATGGTGAGCCAGATTGGCGTGGCGTGTCTTAGGATGTGTTCGGATAGCGGTTTGTAGAACTGAAGATCCTAGGAGTGTATGTTGTCTTGTTAAGTTAGATGTTTGTAAATATTGTTTGATGTTTAGGGATCAGAACTGAGGGTTGTGTTGGGTTGTCTAATGCACACATGCATGACTTTGTTACTTTTCAAGAAACATAGTTGGATGTTTTTCTTGTATTTCTCGGCGTGCCTTTGTTGCAAGGTCCCACATTGTGAGATTGTTGTTAAATTAGCGTGAGTGGACCCAAGTGAGGTTCACAACCAAGTGACATTCTGGTACTTAAAATCAGGGTGTTACAAGAATGGTCGAGATTTTTTTTTAATTTTTTTTTATTTTCTCTAGAACCCTCATGGGAAGGGACGAACGCATGATTTAATATTAGGGTGGGCTAATTGTCACTAAATTTTATTGTGTGTGCTATATTTCCTTAATTTAACTAATTTAACACTAAGTTTACCTTATTTTTATTTTTTATTATTAAATTTATCCTATTTTTATTATTAATTATTTCTTTAGGGCGGGTTGCAATGTACCCCAGCCCGCCCTTCGGTTCGTCCCTGCTCATGGGCAGTGCCATCATGGTTCTCATGGGCAATGCCATTACCAAAATAGGTACTATATACCTCAAATAATAAATAGAGTTGGTCCGATTTAAATACTCCATGTCAACTTCTGAGCAAAAAATAATAATTCCAAGTCAACATTTAAATGTTAAAATTTCCAAGTCCGTTGTTCGACCAAGTCAACTGTTAAATTGTCCAAGTCAATTTCGACAAAAAAAGAACTATTGCAAGTCTACAACTCTACCAAATAAACATTGTTTGAACCAAATAAGCACTGTTTATTTCAGGATGAAGAAAATAAACAGTGTAAAACACGTACCTTGAGAAGATAGAAAAAAAAACTGTTCAAAATATATCTTTTATTATGTATCGTATTGTCGAGATTTTTTTCAATTTTTTTCAATTATTTATTTTTTTATTTTGTCTTGAACCCTCCTCTCTCTCTCTATATATATGTGTGTGTGTGTGTGTGGCATGGTTCACATCTGCAGTGCCCTCACCAAAATATGTACTATATACTTCAAATAATAAATAGAATTGGTCCAATTTAACTACTCCATGTCAACTTCTGAGCAAAAATAAATTCCAAGTCAACATTTAAATGTTAAATTTTCCAACTCAGTTGTTTGACCAAGTCAACTGTTAAATTGTCCAAGTCAATTTCGACAAAAAAGACCTATTGCAAGTCTACTATTCTACCAAAAAAACTGTTTGAACCAAATAAAAACTGTTTATTTCAGGATAAAGAAAATAAACAGTGTAAAACACGTACCTTGAGAAGATAGAAAAAACTGTTCAAAAAAATCTTTTATTATGTATCGAATGGTCGAGATTTTTTCAATTTTTTTAATTTTTTATTTTTTTATTTTTGTCTTGAACCCTCCTCTATATATATATAGGGCATGGTTCACATGGGCAGTGCCCTCACCAAAATAGGTACTATATACCTCAAATAATAAATAGTATTTGTCGGATTTAAATACTCCTTGTCAATTTCTGAGCAAAAAAAAAATTCCAAGTCAACATTTAAATGTTATATTTTCCAAGTTGGTTGTTAGACGAAGTCAAATGTTAAATTGTCCAAGTTAATTTTGACAAAAAAAAGACATTTTGCAAGTCTACTATTCTACCAAAAAAACCGTTTGAACGAAATAAACACTGTTTATTTCAAGAAGAAGAAAATAAAAAAAAAATAATTTTTGACTTGGAATTGTTGAACTCGTAATATATAAAATTCATTTAGCCTTGAACATAATATAAAAAAAATTTAAAAATTTTAAAAAAATTTAAAATTTAAAAAAATTTAAAAAAAATTTAAAAAAATAAAAAAAAAATAAAAAAAAATTTAAAATTTAAAATTTAAAAAATTTAAAAAAAATTAAGAAAGAAAAAAATTTAAAAATTTAAAAAATTCTTCACTATCCAATATATAGTAATGAGGTAAATCTAAAGGTTGAGATTAGTCCTCACTTTAAGCAAAATCCTTACTACAAGAGTGGTCCTCACCGGAACCAAAACACACACACACACACACACACACACACATATATATATATAGGAGGAGGTTCCGGTAGAAAGGTTTTTAGAGTAGAAAGTGAGGGTGGATATAGTGCATTGGATTAGCAAGAATTAACAGTGAGATTTGATATTCCATTTTAGTTGGGATAGGGTGTATATCACTAGAAAATATATCCTCCCCTACATATCAGCCCACGTTTCTTTTTTATTGTTGTAAATGAATTTTCAATTTATTAAAAATTAACGAATCAATATCCATTTGAAAGCAAATCAATCAAGGAAAAATCAAGCTTTCAATTCGGGATAAATTGCTAGAATGTAGCCATCAATTTATTCTAAAATTATTAAAAAAGGAATGAATATAAAACTAAAATCAAATAAAAAGCAAACCAGAAAATCACGTAGAATCAATTGGTTAAGATTTCATTTGCCATAAAAAAAATTCACAAGTTCCATTAAAGTAGACATTAAATTATTTTAAAATTATTAATAAGGAATGAATTTATATAAAACTGAAATCAAATAAAAACAAATCAGAAAAATCATGCACAAATCCATTGGATAAGATTTTGTTTTCCATAAAAAATCCATACGTTCCATAAAAGTAGCCATCAATTTATTTTGGGGAAAACGATATTAATTTGGCTTTATAGATTTTGTATTCGTTCAAAAATTCTTCATGTTCGATCATTTATAATAAGTGAATATCGTTGTATGTGCATTGAATATATAAGCTTAACCCAGTGAATATATGTAGTCTTATTGATGAATATCATTTCACATATAAATAGTTATTATTTCACAATAACATAAGTGAATATCGTTGTTTGAGATAATGAATATTAATCATTTATTAAGTGAATATGATAAAAAAAAAAACTCATATGAATATTAACGCGTGACAAATGAATATTAAAATGATGTGAAAAGAATATATGTAGTATGTACAATGAATATCTAAAAACATATAAAATGTAGTAGTATGATGCATCAATCAACTGTCTTTCTCTTTTTAAGCTTCTATTCTTCCTCAATTTCTGATAAAATATATCTTCTAAAATCTACATTTGAGCTTCTCAGTCTTGAACAAACACTTTGAGTAATGTTAGTATCTTCTCCTACCAGTACCAATGCTAGAGAATCTGATTTCTATTCTTCAACAATCTTCTTGTATGAGCTGTTTTAATGTATAAAATAATAAATATCAATTTTGATAAAAAGGAATATTAATGTGATAGATAATGAATATCAATGGCTTTTTGATACTAATTCACAAAATTCACATAATAAACTGGAAACAACCATTGATATCACTGAATATCATAATATCAATGACCACATAATAAACCAATTTTAAAGTATGAATATCAATGCACATTGTAGTGAATATACCAATTAATCTCAATGCATATCATTAGATCAACCGAATTAATATAAACTAAGTGAATAACATAGTATAAATCAGTTTTCAAATGTGAATGCCTAATATAAACTTTAAAGAATATCTTTATTACTCTCAGTGAATATCATACTTAATATCAATGAATATCATCAGTGCAAATGAAGTAAAGCCAAAAATTTAATAGAGAATACCACGTAATAAACCATTACTCAAAACAGTGAATATCAAAAACTCAATAGAGAATATCAACGCACACATAAATGAATACCATAATTAATCTCTAAGAATATCATCAGTAAATATGTAAAGTCAGAAACTAAACAGTGAATATCACATAATTAACCATATTTTAAAGATGAATACCAATGTATCTTTTAACGAATATCATCATTTATCTCAGTGAACATCAACATTAAAATCTATTAATCTAAATATGAAATTCAAAGTTATGCAGGACGTGATTACAGAACATCATAGAACGCATATTAGCAAATTGGAAAAAGTAATCTCCATTTGACTGATTAGAATAATAACATACAATCAATCCTTTCAAAAAAAAACAAAACTCGAATCAACATACCTTTCACATGCTTTCTTCTTTTTGAACTCTTCCCCTTTTCTGTAGACACCTGTTTCAAAATCAAACACAACAAGCCTGAGTCGCTTCTTCAATGGATATCGACATAAACCCAAAATCAAACCCTAAAAAAATCCACCAAATCATAAAATCGAAATTGAACTAAATGGAATCAGAATCAATTTACATACCTTGCAAATTCCAACACAAAACTTCGCCGAATCGGCACCCGAATCGACAATGGCAACAAGTTGTGCAAAAACACTAAAATCAAATACATGAAATTGGTTTATGTGAGTTTAGAGTACAAATCACAAACTGAGCACATAAAAAAAGACTGAAAATAGTAGAATAAAGGATGCAATACTTGATTATTCAATTGAAATTCAAAAACCTATATAGAATTGGTGAATCGTACATCAAGAGAGAAATAGTGAAAGAGAAAGTGGTAGACGAGATGTCGATAGAGATATGAAAGAGAAAGTGGTAGATTTCTTTTTTAACTAAACCGTAAAAAATATAAAAATTGAGAATATCCTTCAAATTGTAAATTATTAAGACGTGTTATGCTGAAACGCTTGTTTTGTGTAACTTTGACACTTAAATCTGGAACGTTCAATAATATCCATCTAATGATCTATATTCACCCACACTTTCCACCTTAAAAGACTTTCTACCAGAACTTAATACTATATATATATATATATTATAGGTGAAAAGGAAGAGAGTAAACACATTCTCTCATCTATTGTTTCTATAATTTAGATTTAGATTAATTTATACTACTTTATCGACATGAGGTGTTGTAGATTAAAGTTTTCTTAAAATATTTAATTAGAACTCCATTCATTTAATTGTAATCTCAATAATTTTCAAAATAAAAAGGACATATTTAACATTAATGCAATAATATTTTACAAGTTGATAACAACTCGGTCACCAAGTAGTAAATATGCCTCGTGCGTACGCACGGGCATGTCTACCTAGTAATAATAATACTATAAGACTAAATATCCTTAACAATTAATGCCCATACATTTTATACCAATTATATAAATTTTATACAATGTCATAACCTACTTTAATCCGGCATTGAATGTCAATAAAAGAAATTAAATAAAATCAATCCACCATTTGACTAATCTATTCAAATTCCAAAATGAATTTGAAATCCTTTTGTAACATCCCTCCTCTAAATGCTACTAATTTTCATATTTAATTACCTATACCTAAATTAGTTTACCTCTCCCCAACATCTTTTTTCCATCCCCTAAAAACTTCCATACATTCTTATTATCCATCTTCCCTCAATCTATTATCCGTCTTCAGCATGGCTTCCCGGCGCCACGCCCTAAATTAGTCTATAGTTTATAATATAGGGATGCTATTGTGACCAAATCTGATAGCAATTCGATTCCCAATTCATGTTTATTGCCAAGATCCACCCTTCTAATGATCGAGATCGACCCCAACTCGTGCGTTCTAGAGATATTTATGCAATACGAAACTTGACCAGTATGAGTTCCTATAAATTAGCTCATAAATCCGTAATTATCAAAATCATCTGGCAAAATGTATTAGTAATAATTTTGTTTTTGGTTTTGCAATCAAAGGTCTTACCTAATTGGGGCTAATCGGTGCAAGAGGTTTATCTGAGTGTTCAAGATCAATCGATGAGAGGCCGTCGAGATCAAGATAAGTGAAGACTCGGTGGTGTATTCACAGTAAGAGGTCAAGAGTTTGTGCAGCGGATCGTCGAAGGCAATCGCGCCGCTGGAGGATTGTTTTCTTTGGCTAAGGTCTTCAGTGTTGCTGGTAGGGTTGGTTTTTTTTATGTTTTCAATTCAAGTTCAGATAAAATTGCTAATATAAAAAATATATGTTTTTGAAGCTTTGTCTATATTTATTAGACCTTTATTAATATTTGCTTCAAATGCAAATAATATTTTCAGTGTTTTAGATTTATTGTACATTCATTTGTCTTTTCTTTCAAGTATTTTCATGGATTTATTTTATAAGATAAAAACTTTTATTTGGTAATAAAATTTTGACCTAAAAAAAAATTTTCATAGATTTATTCTATGAATAATTAATGATAAAATATAACGATAAAATTGTGCCACTAATAATCTTTTTTATATAAATTTTATGTATATTATTTGACTAAAATATCCTTTTTAATTTAGTTTAGAAATATTATTTTATTACTTTTTAGCATTAAATTACATTTGTTAAGGTTAATTCACTTTCAAATTTTAAATTTTCATGAATTTTCTTATTTTTAAAATGACTTCTAAAATATATCACTTAATAAGTTAAGGGTAACTTGGTCAACTAATACAAATCTACATTAAATATGTTATCGATGGTATAATATAATTTAGTGAAATATACTGTACAAGGTAATTTAAGATAGAAATAAATTTTAACAAAAGAAAAAAAATTATTAAATATTTACAATTAAAATTTAGGATTATTCACCATTGTATTTTATTAAAATTATCGATTTCAAAAAAATATAAGCAAGACGATGAGAAATTGTAACTTCGTCATGCATTAATGGAGATTGATTATTAATCTATAAAAATAAGAAAAAAATTGGTCATAAATATTGAAATCAATGAAATTAATGACTATTATTTTACCAATAATTAAGTTGCATCAAATAAATTAAATAGTTACATCCTTTTGTTTATGAAAACCTTTCACTAAAATCTTCATGAAACTAGCTATTTATATATAAAAAAAGAGAGAGAAATATTATAAAACAAATTTTTCGTGACACAATAAATTAAGGAGTAGAGATCACATGAGGAGATAGCTTAAAGTGAAAAATAAGGATTAATAAGGATCATTGGATCATTCTAATCTAACGGCTCTTGTTTTATTCTAAAATCATTAAACTGGGGTATTTTTGTCCATTCATGTCTAAAATTCTAACCTCTTTCTTTCCTCTCCACGCTGCTGAAACTTGACAAAGGAGAACACCCCTTCCCCCCACGCCCTACCTTCGATCGAGTTTTGTTCCCAATCTCATTGAACTTTCTATGTAATCATGAACAAAATAAATACAAATTCGAACTTCAACTTCGTTTCTTTTCATATCTGATCACAAACTATCCATGAAGGCCATTCGAACTTTATTTCTATATCAACCTGGAATGATCATGTCTTTAATTGAAGTTTGAATTTGATGTTTATTATATTATTGACAATGTAGGAATAGGCTATATGCAAGCTGTAATCAGCCCTATGTGTTGAAATTTGACAAAGAATCAACAATCAAAAGAGTTCATACAATAAAGAGGTTCGGTCTTAGATCGCCCACCAACTGTTCGACAAAATTCCTCAACCAAAAAGTGTCACAAAAATCAGATCAACTTGAATTTTTTTCTTGTAATAATAGGTGCCGAAAACTAGCAATTCCGGTACCGATCTCCATCATAATACATGAGAAACCCTTTTGAGTGTGTTATGTACATTGATGGATTGGACCAGGAGGGCGAGCCTTGTTTGACGGCGCCATGTCTTCCATCAGATCCGCAATGTATTTGGAATAGAGGCAAGAGATTGAGAGCCTCCCGAAACAACTGTTGGAGTGATTAATTGAAATCTTTTGGAGGCTGAGATACCAAACAAAGTAGATTAGCCAAATTGAAATCTTTTGGAGGCTAACTTAAAATGCACTTTACTAATCATTGAGTCACTCAATTCGCCATGCACTTTTACTTATTTGCAATGCACATTTACTAATTTTGATTGCACTTTTAAAGACATGTAATGCACTTTTACTATAAAATGCAAATTCACTACTCTGAAATCCACTCTTCCTATCTCTTAGGAATGCACTTTTTCTACTATGTAACACAATTTTACTACTTTAAAATGCACTTTAGAGTTGAATTTTTACTAGTCTATAATGCATTTTTTTAACCTATCTAGAATTCACTTTAGCTAATTTATAATGCACTTTAACCACTTTAGAATGCACTTTTTCTACTATATAACACACTTTTACTACTTTAAAATGCACTTCAGAGTTGAATTTTATTAGTCTATAATACATTTTTTTAACCTATCTAGAATGCACTTTAGCTAATTTATAATGCACTTTATGTAACACCCCGACTTCTAACGGGGCGCTACTAAGAAATAGACCTTACTAGGTACTATTAAATAGGTTGACAACTACACTTTAGGATCTTGCAACGCGGGCACGACGAGAAAACATAGTAAAAGCATCCAACCTTTTATTTAGTAAAACTTAGAAAACATAGTCATGCATGCGTTCCCGAAAAATATAAATACTCAAATCCGACACAACACTTGCTAATACTGAACTATTCAAACAAAATAATAATAATAAGTGAAACATAATATTAACTCCATCTTAACAATAATAAAATCAACATCCTAACTATCATAAATAAACTAGCGTAAAACCCATCCCACTATGACACGCGCTCTTTACCGCTCCGGCCCGCCATCTGGCCTCGAATCCTGCACGGTTCCCTGGTTCATATCTGGAACTGAAAAATATTCCCCGAAGGGTCAGCTTCTAATCTACCAAGTTAGAGAGAATACGGAAATTGCAGAACGTTTTGAAAACACTTCTAAAGTCAGCATACAAATCCACAATCGCAATCATAACTCTAAAGGCCAATACCTAAATTAGTTATAATCAGTCACACATAGCCACATACGCATTTACAATCACAACCTCATAACAATACAATTCCTCCTTTTTCACAATCCGACTTCCAAGGCGCTCATCGCCGCGCTGAGTGCAGAGGCATGCCCTCTCACTCCACTTCACAATCTCCCTTCTAACCCCGGCTAAGCCTCCACTAGAGCACTTGCCAAAAACACACGGACAATAATTTTCGTTTTGAAGGGGCACGGTTTCCCTGTCACACGCGTCAACGTAGCCAACTCTTCCTCCACGCCAGCTACGATGGGCCGTATCGGAAACGGTACCAACACAGAGAAAACGTTCCAAAAATATCCTTCCGATAAAATACGTTCAAAACCATTTTACGCACACAGCAATTCAAGAAGTTCAAAACAATTTAAAAGGTATTCGGGACTAGTTCCCAAAACCCGCCCTACAATAACGATACGCAATCTAACAGGATAGAGAAGAACCGAGCAAGTCGAAAAACGACTTACCTTGAGTGAAGGGTATCTCGCAACTACGGAAAACTAGGAATTACGAACAATCAGGATCTCCTAGACATGATAACGATAAGTTTAGTAAGAAAGAGGGTTAAAGTGTAAAATACTACCAAATTTTATAAAACAAACCCGTAACGCACCGAATGACACTAACTAACTACCCAGCTGAACCCGACTAATTAAATAAGATTAATTCGTGATCAACCTTTTGACAAACATTGTATACGTATAACTATATGAGTTTTAATTTAACTAATAGTAAATTAAACTCTTGACTAACTAAATCACCTAAAATCACCTTGATACCACTATGCATGTACTAAACAACGACCCTTAATAATACTCATTCGTACACAACACTCCCTTTTTATTTTTAAAAGCAAGACCTGACATTCTAAAGAAAAAAATGTTTGAAAAGTATATCTAGTTTTAATTGCAATCACTAACTAATCACACCGAAGTCCAATTTAACCTTGAACCCAAATCAGCCCAACGAAACAAACAACCAGTTCAACTATGTTAATGGAACAATCGAACTTCAAGACCCCCGTCACCTCACGATCATCGTCTTCATCAACGCAACTACACCCCCAGCACCTCACGATCATCATCTTCATCAACGCAACTACACGATCTCCTCCGACTACAACACATATCCTAAACTAGCTTACGACCGGCAAGCCACGCCCGACACCCGACTCTTCCCTGCACATAGCCGGCAACCAGACCCTTGACCTGACCAATTCCTACCGATATCAACACCCGACGGAACCCGTCATCACCCCGCCCACTGAACCAGAATGAAAACGCGACTTACCGAACAAGAAAGACGAGGCCGGCGATGCGGTGGCTCGGTTGACTTCTCTTCCTCGAGACCGAAAAATCTGAGGTCGGAGCTTGACAGTGGCGCGAGTAAATTGTGATATCTCCGGCTCCACCCGTGAAGAACGAAAAACTCGGGCTTTTCGGTTTAGGCCGCTCACGAATGAAGATCGGGGCGTAGTAAACAAATCGCGAAGGATGAATATCACGTGGATAGAGATTGTAGAGGAGTTTGCTTTAAATATTAGGGGTTTGTCTAAAGATACGATTTTTCTTTTTGTTTAAGATTAGATTAGATATGCGTCAATTAGTGTAACCGAAACTAGATATCTCAATTAGATATAAAAGAAAGGGTTCTGATAGAATTTATAGATTTAAGGTTTATAAAATTATATATTTTTTATAAGGTACTAAAAGTCATTGGTACTACTCAAGGATTATAATTAACGAGTTAAATCTTATCCCCGGAGTTACTTGCGAGTCAAGATTTTGGCTACTAGTAAACCGAGACACTCATTTTTCCGGCATAGACGGAAAAATAGAACTCGGATATTACATACTACCCCCCTTAAGAAAAGTTTCGTCCCGAAACTTTTATAACAACGAAACTATCTCCCGAGGTTTCACAAATCTCTCCCCCTAAAAAAAAGGGTTCGTCCTCGAACCGAAATTTAATAGTCAATTAAAAACATAATTAACACCAAATATCTAAAGTACACAGCAAACAGTCAACAGTCAAGTCAAACGAAAAACCATCACATAAGCAATCGTCGAATCTGAAACAACTAACTAACTACTTACCTTCCCCTCAAATGCCCCTACTAAACTCGGGTAGATCTCTGGGTAACTCTCTCTTACCCTGGACTCAGTCTCCCAAGTGGCCTCCTCGACTCCCCGTCGCGACCATTGAATCAGCACCAAAGGAATCTCCTTGTTCCACAGCTTCTTCATTCGCTGGTCTAGAATCTTCAATGGTTGTTCCCGGAAAGTGTGATCTGGTTCCACCTCTAACTCCTCATAATTGAGTCGGTGGCTAGGATCCAGGACATACTGTCTCAACTGTGAAACGTGGAATACCGGACGAACTCCGTCCAAAGCGGGCGGCAAAGCTAGCATGTAGGCCACCTCGCCCACTCGCTCTAGAATCTCAAATGGACCGATATAGCGGGGACTCAGCTTCCCTTTCACCCCAAATCTCCTGACCCCACGGGTAGGCGATACTCTCAACCAGACGTGTGCTCCTACCTCAAACTCCAACGGTCTACGCCTCTTGTCTGCATAGGACTTCTGGCGACTCTGAGCAGCTAACATTCTCTCTGATTAAGGCCACTTTCCCGATCGTCTCCTCAATAATTTGTGGCCTCTCACCGATTACATCTGAGGGATCATCCCAACAGAGCGGTGTCCTACACCTCCGCCCGTATAAAGCCTCATAAGGAGCCATCTGAATCGACGAGTGCCAACTGTTATTATAGGCAAACTCCACCAAAGCCAAGTGGTCCGACCACTGACCTCCCAATCTAGCACACATGACCTCAGTATGTTCTCCAAAGTCTGAATCGTCCTCTTAGACTGGCCATCTGGTTGTGGATGGCAAGCTGTTGTGAAATGAAAGTACTTACCCTGTGCCTCATATCCTTACTGCCAAAATTTAATCGCGAACCGCCCACCTTTAATAGTTATTTTCCTCTTAGGTATGTTAAGTCGTCTCTATTATCCTTCAACCCTCACATATGTCATAACTCCATTGAATTTCTCCACCTACTAGACTGATATTCTATCCTACATGACTTGGTAATAGCATCCCTGAACTCCTATTGGGGCTCCAATCCTTCATCCAATTTTTTTTGTAAGTATGGATTGATTGAGTAAACAACGTCTCCCCTTAAGTCGTAATCGACTAGAATTTCCCTCTAAGACTTTATGTCATATAGTCAAAATAACACACTCTAACTATCCTCCTTTAAAATCTTTTTTTTTCCTTCTAAATCTCTTTGTTGAATGTCACTGAACTTCCAATTCATGCTATTCGAATAACCTGAGTCATCCTTGAATCTTTAGCTTCAATTTGTATTTAAAGATGTACGCTAAAGTTAGTGTTTCTCTCTCCAGATTCGGCATATACAAAATACAGTTGTGCCCAGTCCTTGAATTTGGTCACTCGTTCCTTATCTTGTTTTTGCTCACGTGGCTCCTATGACTTTATCACCTTGTATGCATAGGCGATTACTCAATCTTTTCCATCGTAACATACCTCTTACGACTTTGAGGCGCTGTTAAAAATTGCATAACCGCCACAATTCTATGATATAAGTGGTTTGAGTATACAAGTCATATTACCCTTCAACCAGTCACAAATCTTTTGGTAACTCACAACCAAGCTATTTCTTTATTTGCACTCTAATTGGTCCATAGTGGTTTATACTAGAACTCTTCCTTATGCCCAACCGGTAGTACCGTTTTAATCTTAGAAGTTTCGCAACACAATCTCGTTTCCAAAGGTACTTCTACCAAGATACCACATCAATTCCCTTCGGATCAAACCTTATTTTCTCGACTTGGGCCACTTTTTCACCATAGACGCCTCAGTTACTCGAAATCATATTCCATGAGCTCTACACATTGCTGGTATCATTTAATCTACAATTTAGTCTCCAAGAGGGAAACTTATTCTTCCAAGTCCGGGAGTAGATAGAAAAATGGTTGCTAAAGACCTCTACCAGCGGTCCAGTTAGTCAATAACGGTTGTTGCCCAACACCTCACATACCCCACTAGACGTAAGTTAAGCTTCACAACATTCCTTTAACCGAGTATGGAGAATTTTCACACTTCACTATGGTCAATCCACCCAAGCCATGTTTCATGACAACCAAGTTCAGATTTTTGCAAACCAAACCGAACCTCTCACAAAAATGGCCTCGATGCATTTACTCCTTCTCCATAACTCCTTTACTCAAGTATTCAATTCTACGTCACGATTTGGTCTATGTACTAAGAAACCTGCTTGAGAAGTCTAATCCTTGGTTCTTCTCATCCTTGGTTCAAAGTAACTAACAAGATCTACTTCTCATTGGGTTCATAGTAATGACAACTACCCATGAAAACATATTCAAATGCTCACTTGACTTAGAAATCCAAGAATTGCATGTACTACTTGACTTGCGACGAACTTGTCTCAACTAACCAATACAATCCACGTTTAACAACATCGCTAACCTCTCCTCGTCTCTAGAATCATATCCTTAGCTATCCCTGGATTGATACATTCTTACCATCATCCTTGTATAATTGTTAGTACCCAAAAGGCCATTATCATTTGTTGTTCAATCTACTAATAAAGCTCTTCATTGCTTGATCCCTACGCCTTCGTTGATTACGTTACTAGTCCAAACTTCCTTACGTGAACTAGACATTGTAAATTTTCTCTTTCCTTGCACAACTACTCGCTAAAATTTGGTGAACCCACGACAAAAATATAGTCTACAAATATGTCCAAATCGAACTAGATCCAAGTCATGCCTTCGCTCTTTATTATACTTACTTGTAAATCCAAGCACCCTAAACAACCCACTACACGTTTCAAGGTCATGGTCTTAGCCCAACTAATTAACTTCTGAATCTCGTGGTCAAGGTCTTGTTTAAAACATCTAAACTGCTTAATACTTCCGTCTAGATGAGTTTAGTACTAGTCTAAATCTTATTCGAGCGAATTTAGACACAACAAATATCTTTATCCATACTCCATTCGTTCTCTCACAGAATCCATAATTAGGTACACGTCTCTATAGAACTGGCTCAACGGGTTCCACGTCATCATTCATTTTCATTTTTTTTTCAATGGCCTTGAGCAGATTTCCACTTCTACTCAATATCTCTTTTACCCTACAATTGCATTATTGTGGTCACTACTCTGCCCTAATTTATGCGTGAGGCTTTAGTCTCACACGGACCTAGACAAAGTGTTCCTTAATCTCTTCCATCTACAATTTAATGTCTAAACATGTTTTCTTCCCTTATCTTTCTCATGTTCTTAGTCTTAGCTTCCGCGAATAGTATGGTTTCTTAGCTAGATGTCACCCGACTTAATGTCATAATCCCTTTTCCCAATGCATTAACAAAGTGGGCGTGTGAATAAATTGGCCCAGGGCCCCTACCACCCTTGATCACTTATTCCTTCTCTGTTTGATCTCACATCCTCCTTTGTGAAAGTTTTACCTAGACATTGCCTCAAATTCATTTTACTCCGCTGCCTTCCTAGATCCTCGCTGCGTCACCTCCTTGGCCTTATCCTATAACTCACTTTCTTATGATTTCTTCAAGTAAGTAGGATCAATCGTGAATAACTACATTCTCTTCTCTCCTCCATTTCGAACTCCTTGCTAATCTTCTTAAGTCGGATATTCGACTCTTCCTAAAACGAGCAACATCATTTCTTCAACTGATGTCCCTAGTTGAAGTTTAACCACTTCTAATCTAATAACTTATATGCCTAGGTTAGATTTGCTCCAAGTTGATCCATTATCTTCTATGTCGACCAATTCTGCCTTCCTCTTGCACTACATTCAAATACTCGATGACCAGTATTATTAAACTCTTGGAGACCATAACCCGACATTTTCAATCCTACTTTATTACTTCCTCACACTTATCGAATAATTTGAACACTACGAACGGAATTAGCTTCTATCCAACTTACGCTTAGAATTAAAAGGTTAAAAGTACTAACTATCGGAGGTCCTTCGGCTCACGGTGGCGGAGTCGCGACGTGTCACCTACCCCCTATATGCAACATGCCTACCCCACTTAAAACATTTTGAAAACACCGGCCGGTTTTGGTTTTAAGATGGACCTCGGGTACACTCGTTGGTCAGTTCCTTGTGCCCTGTTGTCAACCTCGCTCTGATACTAATTTGTAACACCCCGACTTCTAACGGGGCGCTACTAAGAAATAGACCTTACTAGGTACTATTAAATAGGTTGACAACTACACTTTAGGATCTTGCAACGCGGGCACGACGAGAAAACATAGTAAAAGCATCCAACCTTTTATTTAGTAAAACTTAGAAAACATAGTCATGCATGCGTTCCCGAAAAATATAAATACTCAAATCCGACACAACACTTGCTAATACTGAACTATTCAAACAAAATAATAATAATAATAAGTGAAACATAATATTAACTCCATCTTAACAATAATAAAATCAACATCCTAACTATCATAAATAAACTAGCGTAAAACCCATCCCACTATGACACGCGCTCTTTACCGCTCCGGCCCGCCATCTGGCCTCGGTTCCTGCACGGCTCCCTGGTTCATATCTGGAACTGAAAAATATTCCCCGAAGGGTCAGCTTCTAATCTACCAAGTTAGAGAGAATACGTATATTGCAGAACGTTTTGAAAACATTTCTAAAGTCAGCATACAAATCCACAATCGCAATCATAACTCTAAAGGCCAATACCTAAATTAGTTATAATCAGTCACACATAGCCACATACGCATTTACAATCACAACCTCATAACAATGCAATTCCTCCTTTTTCACAATCCGACTTCCAAGGCGCTCATCGCCGCGCTGAGTGCAGAGGCATGCCCTCTCACTCCACTTCACAATCTCCCTTCTAACCCCGGCTAGGCCTCCACTGGAGCACTTGCCAAAAACACACGGACAATAATTTTCGTTTTGAAGGGGTACGGTTTCCCTGTCACACGCGTCAACGTAGCCAACTCTTCCTCCACGCCAGCTACGATGGGCCGTATCGGAAACGGTACCAACACAGAGAAAACGTTCCAAAAATATCCTTCCGATAAAATACGTTCAAAACCATTTTACGCACACAACAATTCAAGAAGTTCAAAACAATTTAAAAGGTATTCGGGACTAGTTCCCAAAACCCGCCCTACAATAACGGTACGCAATCTAACAGAATAGAGAAGAACCGAGCAAGTCGAAAAACGACTTACCTTGAGTGAAGGGTATCTCGCAACTACGGAAAACTAGGAATTACGAACAATCAGGATCTCCTAGACATGATAACGATAAGTTTAGTAAGAAAGAGGGCTTAAAGTGTAAAATACTACCAAATTTTATAAAACAAACCCGTAACGCACCGAATGACACTAACTAACTACCCAGCTGAACCCGACTAATTAAATAAGATTAATTCGTGATCAACCTTTTGACAAACATTGTATACGTATAACTATATGAGTTTTAATTTAACTAATAGTAAATTAAACTCTTGACTAACTAAATCACCTAAAATCACCTTGATACCACTATGCATGTACTAAACAATGACCCTTAATAATACTCATTCGTACACAACACTCCCTTTTATTTTTAAAAGCAAGACCTGACATTCTAAAGAAAAAAAATGTTTGAAAAGTATATCTAGTTTTAATTGCAATCATTAACTAATCACACCGAAGTCCAATTTAACCTTGAACCCAAATCAGCCCAACGAAACAAACAACCAGTTCAACTATGTTAATGGAACAATCGAACTTCAAGACCCCCGGCACCTCACGATCATCGTCTTCATCAACGCAACTACACCCCCAGCACCTCACGATCATCATCTTCATCAACGCAACTACACGATCTCCTCCGACTACAACACATATCCTAAACTAGCTTACGACCGGCAAGCCACGCCCGACACCCGACTCTTCCCTGCACATAGCCGGCAACCAGACCCTTGACCTGACCAATTCCTACCGATATCAACACCCGACGGAACCCGTCATCACCCCGCCCACTGAACCAGAATGAAAACGCGACTTACCGAACAAGAAAGACGAGGCCGGCGATGCGGTGGCTCGGTTGACTTCTCTTCCTCGAGACCGAAAAATCTGAGGTCGGAGCTTGACAGTGGCGCGAGTAAATTGTGATATCTCCGGCTCCACCCGTGAAGAACGAAAAACTCGGGCTTTTCGGTTTAGGCCGCTCACGAATGAAGATCGGGGCGTAGTAAACAAATCGCGAAGGATGAAGATCACGTGGATAGAGATTGTAGAGGAGTTTGCTTTAAATATTAGGGGTTTGTCTAAAGATACGATTTTTCTTTTTGTTTAAGATTAGATTAGATATGCGTCAATTAGTGTAACCGAAACTAGATATCTCAATTAGATACAAAAGAAAGGGTTCTGATAGAATTTATAGATTTAAGGTTTATAAAATTATATATTTTTTATAAGGTACTAAAAGTCATTGGTACTACTCAAGGATTATAATTAACGAGTTAAATCTTATCCACGGAGTTACTTGCGAGTCAAGATTTTGGCTACTAGTAAACCGAGACACTCGTTTTTCCGGCATAGACGGAAAAATAGAACTCGGATATTACACTTTAACCACTTTAGAATGCACTTTCGAATTAAAGTTCACTACTCTGAAATGTACTTATCCTGTCTATTTGGAATGCACTTTTTCAACTCTAGAATGCACTTTTGCTACTTTAGAAAGCACCTTTTCTACTTCAAAATGCACCCTAGAATCCAATGACATAACAAAATATTCATGAATTTCTTCCACGTGTTTACACTATATACAATTTAGGAATGCATGTTTTCACCTTTATAATGCACTTTTACTACTTTTAAATTGCACTTTAGGGTTCGATTTTACTACTCTAGAATGAACTATTTTCTCTCTACTTGGAGTGTACTTTTGCTAATTTAGAATGCACTACTTTGAATGGTTTTTTACTGACAATTCATGTGCATTTCTAAAACAAATTAGCTCATGTGGGATTCGAACCCACATGGCCACATCCTTGTACGTATGCACATTGCTCTTCCATTTGAGCTAATAGGCTTTCCTTATATTGATAACTTGTTAGCTTCTTAAAGTAATTCAAATAATTTTTCAATGTCAAATAATCCCCTGCTAGAATGTTTTAAACTTCTTCTGCACAATCAGAGAAAATTTAACATAATTTTTTATTGACTTAATTATAAGACTTTTCCACATCACTTTTATCAACTAGAACGACAACCCATAGAATGTCAAAAATCTCAACAAGAATGCATAATAAATTGCATAGTATTTATTGTGTCTAACTAATTTGGAATATTAAACCACTTATATGCAATAGTAAAAATTAATTAAATATGCATCCTTAAGTACTTAAAGTGCATAAATAAGTACCTAAAGTGCATGGTATTCTCTGGACAATTAAAATCAACGGAATAGATTCAAATTGCAATACCTTGAAGTTGTTATTCACCAATTTCAGAAACTACAATATATAAGTATCAAAACCACTTTAGTCCATACTCTAGTTATGTACATAAAAACAAAATTAGTTATGTCACAAGCAAGAATTAGGGAGATGAATTTGGCATTTAGCTATTCTTGTGCCTCAAAAGTTTATTCATGAGGGGTTTTGATTGATATATTGTCAATTGAAACCATATCCTAGTTGGTTAGAACATGAGACCCATGATTTCATAATAAATTCATGTCATGAAGATTGAAGACATACAAATTAACACTAACCTACTCTGTTTGCACTTTCTTGAGAAAAACCCCTAACATAAGAAAAGCCCCCACATGTGGTTTCCAAAGTGTATACATTTGTTAAGTATTGATTTGCTTGGCAAAGGAAATCGATAAGGCTCAAATCAGCATAAACATACATAAAATTCCACCCAAACACAAACAAAGTCATTAATTCAAACATTTATCTAGAAATACAAAATCAAGCAGAATAAATTTCTAGGGTTTAGATTTCACCTTGTTTCTTTTGTTATTTTGCTCTCAGATGCCATTGTGCTTGAAATGCTTATTTACTAAGCTTGTAAAAATCTTTGATTCATACTTTGTAAGATCAATAGGAGTTCCAAGACGGGAGTTTGATATGGCGAGTTTGAAGACGGGAAGAAGAGGGTTTCGAATCTCAGATGGATATTTCTGAATAGTGATTTTGAGGGGCAATTTTGCCTTTTGTATGTGTAAAAAAGTTTGATGTATTTACAAAAATGCCACCGTCCCATTATTTGCTTCTTTTTTCATTAAAATGTAATGTTGAATCTCGTCCATCCATTTACTCCATCCAACGATTCATAAAGCTCCTCATTTTTCAGCTTAAGTCCCCTTTTCACAAGAAACTTACTCTAAATTAAGAGGGTGAATATTGATCTCATTTGCATGTATTATAAACCATTTAATAAGTGACTATATAGCATATGTGAAGTTTCGATAACCTACTATCAATCAAATCAAATCAAAAACCTATAAACATACATATATCTTATCTACAGTAACGACTTGTGAACAGTGCAATGTTTTCTTCCACGACTTCAAGTATCGGCTTCGATCGGCTAGCTCATTATATCCAAAAAATCCTATAAACGTACATATATCTTATCTACAGTAACGGCTTATGAACAGTGCAATTTTTTCTTCCATGACTTCAAGTATCGACTCCGATCGGCTGGCTCATTATACCCAAAAAATTAAGGTTGTGTTTGTCAAAATAAATAAACTAGTTAATAAACTCTAATCAGTTGAAAATAACACATAAACTTTGTTTGTCTTTTAAAAATAAACTAGTTACTAGTTAATAAACTAGTTCAAATGATAAGCTAAAAAATCTAGCTTATTTGCTAGTTTATCTAGTTTATTTGATTAAGAGAAAAGAAAAAGAAAAAAATCAATCAATAAAAAATAAGAGAATAAGTAGTGGATAGGAGAGATAATGTAGTGGTTCCAAAAGCTAGTTTATTTCAACAAACATGGTTTATCGATTTAACTAGTTTTGTTATCTCTATTTTTATCTAGTTTATTAATTTTAACTAATTATTTAACTTCAACTAATTTATTAACTAGGTGACAAACACAACCTAAGCCTCTCCCTTGTTCTCGCCATTAGCTTCGCTCGCCTTTCCCATCTGTTGAACCCTCCCTCTCCTCTTATTTCTTCCTCATCTTGCTCTCTCTCGTCCTCTCCACTTTCTCACCCTTTTGCCCATCGCACGACACCACTGTACACTAGCCCCAATCGTCGTCGCCGCCGACACCGCCTCCGCCGCTTTTTGCCTCTTTCTTACTCTGTCGAGTTCCCCACACCTCCGAGCTTTCTTCTCTACTGTACAATAATCCTTCTGGTTTCCACAATTAAGGAACTCATCTCTAGGGTTGTATGAATTTGGTAAATTCCTTATCAGATCTGTGTCAATTTGGCAAGAATTCAGGTTTATAATCATTTGAGTTAATGTGGGCTGAATTAGCGGAATTTCATATTCATACAAAAGTTTCTATAATCTTATAGTGTTTTTTTTTAACTTGAGGCTTAGATTGCAGCACAAATATGGCTTTTTTCTATACCTGTACACTTTCCCACTTGGGTAAGAAGTTTTGACATGCCATATCTTCTAAATTTGATCTTGCAAATGTTGTTAGTTTTTCTTTGGTTTCAAGTTGCTTAATGTGTATGCAATTAGTATTTGTTTAGTTTTTAGGCTGGGTATATTTGTTCCTAATTGTGGAATTAAGCTTTGACAAGATTAGCAAGTTGGAGCCTACAAACACACGGCGTGGAATATGTTAATCAACATCAAGGAACTTGGTTTCACAGTTTAGGCGGGAGAGTTTGTTAAATAGCGCTTAAATCGGTTTTGGTAGGTTTTAGTTTAATAAATAAAAGATGTGATTCGGGTTTGTTAGACCGATCACATATATAAATACTGGTTTCCGATTCAGTAGTCAGTTGCGAGAGTTGACATGGAGAATCGCTGATTTCTCTTTTCTCTGTATTGCATTCTTCTATACTGGAAGGATTTGCATTGTTCTCTTGCTCAATTGTTACTTGCTTTATCCTATTCGATCGATACCTAGAAATTCTACATGGTATCAGAGCTACATGATTTCTAGGTTTTCGATTCGATTTCTAATCGAGCGTTTTCAGTGCTTTTGTTCGTTTTTCGCAAATCGAAATCTCTGTATGAACGATTCTAGTTTCGATTTTGCAATGGCGATCGATGATAAAGAAAAAGAGGCATATCAGGCAGCTAGTTTGGCGAATATGGTGGATCCTTTATTGTTGACGAATTCAGATTTTCCAGGAATGGTGCTTACTTCGACACTATTCGATGGAAGCAACTTTCATGCGTGGAGTCGTCAGATCAAGCGTGCACTAATGGCGAAAATGAAGCTCAGTTTCATTGATGGTACTGGAGAGAAACCGATTGCTGGATCAAAGGAGTACGAGAGGTGGAGAAGGTGTGATTCGATGGTTGCCTGCTGAATATTGAACTCTATGAGTCCAGAGATGTCTAGAGGATTCGTCTACACCAATTCTGCGCGACCTTTGTGGCTAGATGTTTGTGAGAGGTTTCGTCGCAGCAATGGACCTCTGATCTTCCAATTGAAACAGGATCTGGCACAGATACCTCAAGGTACGTCTACTGTCACACAATATTATTGTAGATTGAAGATCTGTTGGGATGAACTGTCAAATTTGACCAGAACGCCTGTTTGCACTTGTGGTGTTATGGAGAATTGTGCATGTAATCTTGCAAATAAGATGCTAGAACAAGAGAATGTGCAACAGGTGATGGAACTTTTGATGAATTTGAATAGTGATTATGAGGCTGTGAAAAATTAGATTGTTGCTACAGAACCTTTGCCGCATATATCCAAAGCATTCCAGCTGGTGACACAGGTTGAAACACAAAAGAGATTAACTGGAGGAATGACGCTTGACTCCTCGGCTTTTATAGCTAGTCAAGGCAGTGGTAACAGGAGTAATGGTAGGGATTCAGACATGAATCGTGGGAGTTTTGGTGACAGTGGGAAGAGTGGAACATTTGGAGGAGAAAAAAGAGATTTCAAGGAGTCAAAAGGATCAGACAAAAGAGTGTTATCACTGTAAAGAGAAAGGTCATATAAAGGAGAATTGCTTTGAGATTATAGGTTATCCTGATTGGTATAAAGGAAAAAAGAATAAGAAAAGGTTGGCTGCAAATGTTGAGCGTGAGTCTCTAAACATGGGGGATACACCATTAGATCAAGGACATAATGGTGATCACCATGGAAGTGTGGAACAGAAGCTTGTCAAGATATGATCAAAAGCTTTAAATCAGAAAGGTATGAGATTGCTATGACAGTGGGTATCCAGGGGAGGACAGTTTGCTATAGGACAGAGGAACAGTTTTGCTGGTGGAGCTTCGAGTTCAGGATCAAAAGGAGGCTCAGCTTGTTATGGAATAGGTACAATTGTGGCTTCAGGATCTAGAGGAATGAGCACAGACTATGGAAAGAAGAAGCCAAACCAGAACATACATTTTGCAGGTACAATAGTTTCTGTTTTGAATGCTAATCAGTTTTGTTCAAGTGACTGGATCATTGACAGTGGTGCATCGGATCATATGACCTCTTGTCATGATTTGTTGTTGCAACCACGAGAAGTGAAGCATCCAATCCATATTGTATTGCCTGATGGTAGTGCAAAATCTGTTCAGATTATTAGTGATGTCAGGGTTAATGATGACCTGATTTTGACTGATGTTTTGTTAGTACCAGATTTCAGATATAATCTGTTGTTTGTAAGCAAATTGGTGTCTTCAGAAAAATTGGTGGCACATTTTCACAAAGATTGTTGTTCTTTACAGGACTTGGAGAGTAAAAGATTTGTGGCACGAGGAATAGCTTCAAAAGGATTATACAAGATCATGACTGAAGTAAATCATGGAGTTAGTTCATTTCCAGTATTGAATAATTTGAATGTTGGAGATTCCAAACATTATAGTTGTGCCATTGAAGGCAAGTTTGATTTTGTGTTGATGCGTAAAAGATTAGAACATATATCAACTTCTAAGATGTCCCATTTACTTGATTGCAAACTAGATTTGCAGAACAACTTTATATGTGAAGTTTGTTCTTTAGCAAAATTTCACAAGCTTCCTTCTCCACCTAGTCAATCTCATTCTAATCATTTGTTTGAATTAATACATGTTGACTTGTGGGGACCATATAAGATTGGGAGTTTAAATAGTGAAACTTATTTTTTCACCATAGTTGAAGATTTTAGCTGAGCCACTTGGACTTTTTTGTTGCAAAGGAAGCAACAGGTTTGGGAAGTGCTGAATGGCTTTGTTGAGTATGCTAAGACTCAGTTTGGAGTGATTCCCAAGGCAGTGAGTTCAGACAATGGTTCAGAAATAGTAAATAGGGATTGTCAAGCTTTGTTCACAGAGTTTGGAATTGTACACTAGAAAACAATGGTGTATAGGCCTGAGCAAAATGGTGTGGTGGAAAGGAAACACCGGCATTTGTTAGATGCAGCTAGAGCCCTCAGGATTCAGGCTGGTTTGCCACGACAGTTTTGGGGTGAATGTGTGTAAGCTGCAACTCACATTATTAACAAAATGCCATCCTCTGTGTTGCATTGGAAAACTCCTTATGAGGTTTTATTTTCTAAACCTCCTACATATGATAATAT
The DNA here is from genome assembly GCA_964016875.1 of Fallopia convolvulus. Lineage (NCBI taxonomy): Eukaryota > Viridiplantae > Streptophyta > Magnoliopsida > Caryophyllales > Polygonaceae > Fallopia > Fallopia convolvulus. Next base: position 34,766,977 of record OZ024733.1, read on the forward strand.
GAAGGTAATAGGATGCTTGTGTTATGCTTATAATGCACCTAAGCCTCATGATAAAATGGAAGCAAGAGGGAGGAAATTTGTGTTCTTAGGATATCCCCTTAATTCCAAAGGTTACAAGCTTTATGATCTTAATACTAAGAAAGTATTTCTTAGTAAAGATGTTGTTTTTTATGAGAATCAATTTCCTTTTAAAGGGGCAACTGGTGAGATTGTATCTGAAGTTGTAGTTCTAGGTTTTGATCAGTATTAGTTCAGTGATGATACGGATGAAGTTGATTGGTTGAGAGCCAGTTTTGATCAGGATCAGTTGGTGACAGGTTCAGATATTGTTGTTGAAGGTGTAACAGATCAGAGTTTAGAACAGATTGGGGTTTCTTCACCAGATGCAGTTCAGAATGTTCCTGATGTTGCTCCAAATTTGGTTCAACAAGTTGTCAGAAGGTCTGATAGGCATCAAGAAGAACCTGGTTGGCACAAAGATTATGTGATGGCGTGTGCTAAGGATGAATATTTTGCTTCTTTAGCAAATGTGATGGCTGTTAAATAACCTTTGAATTTTAAAGAGGCCAAGGTTCATCCAGAATGGGTTGAGGCTATGAAAGCTGAGCTTGCAGCATTAGAAAAGAATGGGACATGGTGTGTTACTTCTCTTCCTCCAGGGAAAACTGCTATCAAATCTAAGTGGGTTTACAAGGTCAAGTTTAGGCCTAATGGAGAAATTGAGAGGTATAAAGCAAGGTTAGTGGTGAAAGGCTTTAGTCAAAAATTGGGCAAAGACTATAAGCATACTTTTTCACATGTTGCTAAGGTTTCTACAATTCGGATTCTTATTGCTTTGGCTACAGCAAAAGCATGGGATTTACATCAATTAGATGATAACAATGTTTTTCTCCATGGATATTTGGATGAGGAGATTTATATGGAGGCCGCTGAAGGTTATGGAGAAGTGGGACCGGGGCAAGTATGCAAGCTTGAGAGGTCACTTTATGGTCTTAAGCAAGCATCAAAGCAATGGAATTTGGAGTTGAGTTCTTTCCTTAAGAGTTTGGGTTAGGTTCAGTCTTATTCAGATTACTCACTATTTGTCAAGTCTGGTGATTCTTCTTTCACAGCCATGTTGGTTTATGTTGATGATATATTAGTGACAGGGAATGATATTCATGAAATCACTTCAGTTAAAGCAACTTTGAATGCTCAGTTTACCATCAAAGACTTGGGTAAAGCTCGGTATTTTTTGGGTATTGAGTTGCATAGAGATGCTCAAGGAGTTTATCTCAGTCAACAGAAGTATATTTTAGATATTCTGAAAGAGTTTTATATGGAATCCTGTAAACTTGCAGCCAGTCCTTTACCTACAGGATTAAAGCTTCGTTTGGAAGAGGGTGAGTTGCTCACAGATTTAGAAAAATACAGGAGATTGGTGGGGAAGTTGTTGTATTTGTCTTTAACTAGACCTGATTTATCATATTGTGTTCAGCATCTCAACCAATTTGTTTCTCAACCACGTATTCCTCATTGGCAAGTTGTGCAACATGTTCTCAGGTATTTGTAGGGCACCAACTTGGTCTTTATTATCCTGTTCAAAGCACACTTAAGTTGACAGGGTTTTCTAATTCCGATTGGGGGTCATGTTTGACTACTCGTAGGTCTTTATCTGGTTACTGTGTTTATATGGGCCATGCACTGGTTTCCTGGAAAAGTAAGAAGCAAAAAAAGTTTCCAGGTCATCTACTGAAGCAGAATATCGAAGCATGGCGTCTACTACAGCTGAATTACTATGGTGCAGTTATTTTCTTAAACATTTGCACGTGGATGTGGATACTCCTATTACTCTCTTTTGTGATAATCGATCTGCTCAGCAGTTGGCTGCTAATCCGTGTTTCCATGAACGGACCAAGCATGTTGATCTCGATTGCCACTTCATTCGTGAGCAACTTCAGCTTGGTTTTCTGTCCACAACATATATTCCAACTAGTCTGCAGATTGCAGATATAATGACTAAAGCTTTACACCAAAACCAGAACTTGTTTCTTTCTTACAAGTTCAGTCTTGAGACCACTCCAACTTGAGGGGAGGATGTGGAATTAAGCTTTGACAAGATTAGCAAGTTGGAGCCTACAAACACACGGCGTGGAATTTGTTAATCAACATCAAGGAACTTGGTTTCACAGTTTAGGCGGGAGAGTTTGTTAAATAGCGCTTAAGTCGGTTTTGGTGGGTTTTAGTTTAATAAATAAAAGATGTGACTCGGGTTTGTTAGACCGATCACATATATAAATACTGGTTTCTGATTCAGTAGTTAGTTGCGAGAGTTGACATGGAGAATCGCTGATTTCTCTTTTCTCTGTATTGCATTCTTCTATACTGGAAGGATTTGCATTGTTCTCTTGCTCAATTTTTACTTGCTTTATCATATTCGATCGATACCTAGAAATTCTACACTAATATGCTTATCTTTGGTCAAATTATGTTGAACAGAAAATAAAACAACTGAATTTCATTCTTCTTTGTGTCTTTTTATAGTCATCGTAAAGCCTAGCTTTCATCCTCCATTAGTGGAGGGGGAGAACTATCAGGTGAGGAACCAATTATGTACTCGAATCCTTTGCAATTCCATTAGCCTACAATAGATAACAAGTTGAATAAGAGAGCAGAATAGACTACAGCTCAAGACACCTGCACCAGTTCATAACTACAATGCAATATTGCTGCTTTTTGAGTGGAGCTAGGAGTCATAATACTGTACATCTATTTTTTTTTGGCCTTGCTCGGTTGGTAGATGTAGTTTCGTAACTTGGTCTCTTGCTTTTATCATTACATAGTGGAGTTTAGGAGTCTTTTTTCTGCTAGGAGGGGAAAGTAAACAATTGTGGTTATGTATTGTAGGAGAAAACAATGCACTATGATTAAATAATTAGTGAAAATAATTAATAAATATACAGGAAAACGAGTAGGAAAGATGATGTAGTTGATGAAATCCGAAATAAACCAACGCTAAAAGACAAGAACGAGATTGCTTTTATTCGACGAGGCAAACACTTGCTTTTATTTATATCTTTCGAACGAGGTTACAAATAGTGAGATTATGCCCTAGACCTCCTCTTAGAGGATTCGAGATCTCTGTCTAACAAAGTTCGAGATCTCCTAGATACAACGAGATTCTACCACACAGACTATTAGCGAGCTCTACTCTTGTTGCAAACCTAGGCCCGATGTCTTTTGGCGAGGTTGAGTGCTTGGATGTTCGTGTGGGGACTGTGGCCTACGAAGTGATGTAGCGAGGTCGTTGATCTAGACGAGGTCCCTTTATGGGCGACTTGAAGTCTTTTTGTGGATCTTCACTTGGCTGTAGCGTGGTTTTTGACGATGATTCAACATGTCGATCTTCAACAAACAAGATAGTTCTTGAGTTCAAGATATTTTTCGACCCCTTGCTACCTTCGAGGTTCTCCTCTATTTATAGGGGATTGAGGAGCATAGTTTTGCCGTTTGCTCGATGTGGGACGCTCGAGGTCAAGCCTTCTGATTGGTCGAGAGTGAGGCAGTCGGTCATTGGTTGAAAATATGGTGGTCGCTGAGTGGTTAAATGGGGCGGGAATGTCAGCTTTTGGACGACGATGTTTAGGCCTCGTTATCCATTGGGGGAAGTTCGCTCAATCGCCATGTTCTATGAGTATTACGGGGTTTTGGTGACCTCGCGTGCGCGGTCTTGAGGCCTCTCACGGGCAAGAATTGCCTTTTTTTGGAGGGGTATGGCAAAGGTACTCGAGTTTATGCCTCGAGAAACCCGCCTGATCCGCTATCTCTCGTACTTGGGTCCCACCGTTCATACTCAGCTATTTTGCGCACCATCAGTATTATATAAGTGATAATAATTCATCAAAAAAAATTCAAATATAAATGTAGATGTGGGTGTGTTTCTGATTAGTTAACTAGCAAAATCTGGTTTGAGGTTTTTAGTGGTTACATACATAATCAGTCAAAGTGGCCGAGGAAAGCACAGTGGCTCTTATATTAAAATGGTGAGAGCTTTTGTATTTGAGCTGCTTTTTTTGCTCTCTAGGGTTCTCATTACAGGGCTCTGTTTTCTTCCCTCTTTGGTTTATTTAAAATTTCTTTTCTAGTGATTTTAAGAAAGAAAGACACACAAACTCTACTGCTGCTGATAGAAGAGAAATAGGAATATCTTGGACTGAGCAATCAAAAAAGAGAGACGGAGATCAATCCCAATTCGTGCAAAGAAATGAAGAATAATGCACAAACTTAACACTCCCTTTGATTCCATTTTTTTATTTTGCTTTCTCTTCATTAAATAATTAAATGTATCATTTTATATTAATTCTTTCCCTTAACTTTTGTGGGCCTTGGATCTTAGTCTAAGGTTATCTGGACTGGTGGGAAATTTTGATTTGCTGCATATGTAATCTTCCACTTTGCCCGACTTTTATTAATTTCTCTGCATCATTATTAACCATTAAACTTTTCTCTTCACACTACCTAGACAATTTTATCTGGGTTTTACTGGGTAGCCTTCGCTGCTTTGTTCTTTTATTTGCTTATATAATTCTTATGTTCATCTCTTCCAGTTACTCAAATGAGAAATCAGAAGCAAGAATTGCTGAGGCCTCTACTTGAACAAATTGCACATCACCGACAGATCTTCTTGAGGCCGGTATAAAACACTTGGGATTCATGCTGAATCCTTTCTTTCAAAAAATACATTCTTTATACAACACTACTAAGAGTCTCAACTATTTATTTTTATATTCACCTACCATTTCCAAGATTGTTATTAGGATAAACTTCATAACACAAGAAAAGAATGGTCCCAACTGATTCACACGATCGGAGATCGAGATTCTAATGTATTATGTATACAATTGCAACTTCAAAATTAAGCTACACAATGAGTAAATGCATAAGGATGGTTACTGGTTTTGTCTATTTTGGTATATTTGTAGCTGAATTTCATGGGCATGAAATGAAGGCTATTGATGTTCGCTAGGATTATATAGTGTTAATAAATAATGTACAGTAGAATCATAATTCAAATATAGTGTAAATGTAAAACAAATTGCATTGACTGAGGATTATAAGATAATAAGGTTATTCTGAAGGACAATGTATCAAAGAAACAGCACATGCCTCTATTTTTGTTGATTTACTGGTGTATTTGCAGTGACTTCTCTTTTAGTTACGGGATTAACAAAAGAGTGATTTTTTGGACCTTTAATGGAGTCTCTATTCTTATCATTTCTCCTTGTATAACTTATCATGCTATTCATGCTTGCTCAGCGAATTTAACTTATGCCTTTTGATTATACAGCCTTATTGCATTCATGAAAACTACAAACTTGAGATCCTCTAGAAGGAAAATAAGGAAAATCTAGACTCTGTTAGTTATTATAAATAAGACTAAGCTTTCCATGATACTTTTATTTGCCCAATTCATAACCTTTCATGAATTTCTCGCATTTTTCGTATCTTAAAATTTGTGTATTGTACTAGCTTTGTTCACAACAAAATTATTATGGAACAACTCTTGTCCAAAGTTCATGGGCTTATATGTTTTTATTGAATTTAGCATCAAAAGGTAACGATTTTATAAACCCTAGATGCATACCTAAAAGTTTGTACTTTTGTGTTCAATTGGAACGAAATACTAATGCACTAAAGTTGTTCGATTAAATGCCCAGAAGATACTTAGTTAAGACCAAATTGCTAGTTGTTTTTTGATGGCATCAGAAGAAACAATCTTTCAAAGGGTTAGATGGTATGACAAGATTTGGGGTTTTCAAAAAAAAAAATAACTAAACATTAACCAGATTCATTACCTGGATCCCATAAACTCTGAGTGCACCAGTTTGTTGAATGCTGATAGCACTCGAGCCCATCAATTTGGCCCATACATAGTATATTCTAGAAAGGGAAACAAGCCCCATGTGGGGAATAGGCCAGCTAAGACAAAAGTTTGTTATGAGAGGGGTAATTAGGTCTTTTTGTTATATGGCAGTTAGAGGAGTCAGCAGCCTGTGTGCTACCAAGAGTGCACCAGTTTTAGTATAAATAATGATGTAAGGATCAAAGAGAGGGCATCCAAAAAGTGTGAGGATCGGCATTGTTGCCTTGTAGGCTCATTGGGCAATGTCCCCTTTGAGATTGTGTGTGTTTGAGTCTGTTTCCCTTTTATCTTCAGCAATCAAATACTATTTTTGGGTCAGTTGTGTGTGATTGCATCCTTTTTTCTAACAATTTGGTGCTTTCATTGAGCGGTACTAACCATGACTAAAGTTGGAGAGTTAGATTCGAGGATGTCTGTGGTGGAGAGTGAGATTGAGAAATTATAGAAGGGTCAAGAGGAGATTACAGAAATGGGTAGAGAAACCAATAGGAAGGTGGAATCCATGGAGTCAAACCTGTCATCACTGACGAAGCAATTGGTTCGGATTGCTTCTCAAATCGAGTCGCACCTCCAAAGGGGATTCACTCCAAACCCTGGAGGAGTCGACGGTTTGAACTTGAAGGCACCGCAGGAAGAGATGACACCCATGGTCATTCGGAGCGCAGGACCCACCAGTTCAGGGGACGATCGCTCAGAGGAAAGCACCCCATCGCCTTTGGTCACAAGGAAGGTGGAACTGCCCTTGTTCAATGGAGAAGACCCCTTGACTTGGATTTCGAAGGTTGAACAATACTTTGCTATTCAGTCAACGAAACCGGCAGATCGGGTAACGGTGGCGATGGTGAGCATGGAAGGCGCCGCCTTGAATTGGGTTCAGTGTATCAGCCAGCAAAGGCGGAATTTCTCCTAGGAGGAAATGAAATCAGAACCGATGAAGAGGTTTATGGGGACGCAAGCTTCAAACAGATTCGAGCACTTGAGTCTTCTCCGGCAGACAGGGACGGTCGACGAGTTTGTTGACGAGATCGTGGCATGTGCGGCCCACACCACCAAGCTAGGAAACGACCAGCTCTTGGGATACTTTCTTTCCGATCTGAAACCTCATATTAGGGTTGATTTGCAAAGGTTTGAGGAGATCGACCTATTAGCCGCCATGAACGGAGCTCGGAGAGTAGAAAGGAAGATGAATTTTGAGCAAGGGCTGGGAAGGGGCCCATGAAAACGAGCTTCTTCTGGATCTGGTGGGAATAAGGGTTGGCCTAATAAAAATACCAATGGGTCACAATCTGCTTCTTTGTGGGTAAATGGGCCTAAAGAGAATCTGGGAAATACTAGGCCCAAAACTAATTGGAATTCAGCAACATCCTCAATTGGATTTGCTCAGTCAACGTCTTCCAGGACAAGATTCACTAGGTCAGTTTCCTCCAAGGAACTGAACAATTTGAGGGCGAAGGGACTATGCTTCAAGTGCCGCCAACAATATAGCCCGCTTCATCGTTGCACGGAGAAGGTCTTCAAGCTAGTGGAATTTAATGAAGAAGAGCTTGGGGACACTAGTGTTGAGATGGAGCTGGTACGCATCGGGAGTGAAGAGGGCGATGACGAGGAACCTTGATCAAACACTGAATTGTAGTGGATAGAGCTGCCCTTAAATGCAATGGGAGGCACTTGCAATCCAAGAGCTCTAAAGATCCGAGCTAGGCTGGGGGAGAGAAAGGTGGTCGTCCTCGTCGATAGTGGGGTGAGTCATAATTTTGTCAACAAGAGGATAGTAGAAGTGGAGGAACTTTCAGTTGAGCAGACCGGGACCTTTGGTGTAAGGTTGGGCAACGGTCACAAGGTAGAAACAAGGGGAATATGTAGGAAGCTACCCCTGAAGTTCGGGTCGTGTGATATGGAAATTGACTGCTACCCGTTCGAATTAGGAGGAATTGATGTAGTTTTGGGATATGCCTGGTTGTTGTCTATGGGAAAAACCACTGTCAATTGGGAGGCCATGACAGTGGAGTTCAATCAAGGGGGGAAACAGGTTACAATCCAAGGCGACCCAACCATGGCGTTTACCGCAGTCTCTTTCAACTCGCTCCAGAAGTTATCAGAGGTTGAGTAAGGGGTGTGGGTGTGGGAAGTTGATTCTGGAAAAGGAAGAAAAGGGCTAGCGTTGATGAGCAAAGAAGCTTCTCATGAGTTGGGCACTTTGCTAGAAGAATACAAAGATGTGTTCGAGGAAAAGCCTGGGCAGCCTCCAAAACGCAGTGTGGATCACAAAATCGTGCTAAAGGAGGGAGTGGGGGCAGTCAATGTTTGACCCTATCGCTATGGGCACCACCAGAAAGATGAAATAGAGAAGTTGGTTGCTGAAATGTTAAAAGTCGGGATCATCCAGCCGAGCCACAATCCTATCTCCATCCTAGTACTATTGGTGAAAAAGAAGGATGGGAGTTGGCGATTTTGCGTTGATTATCATGCACTCAATCAAGCCACCATTCCGGATAAGTACCCAATCCCGGTTACTCAAGAAATGTTGGACGAGCTTGGGGGAGCTAAAGTGTTCTCAAAAATCGACTTGCGCTCGGGATATCACCAGATAAGGGTAGTTGTAGAGGATGTAGCCAAAACAGCCTTCAGAACGCACACCGGAAATTACGAGTTCTTGGTGATGCCCTTCGGGCTCACCAACGCCCCAACAACATTTCAAGCCACAATGAACGACTTGTTTCATCCTTACCTTCGGAAGTTCTTCTTAGTGTTCTTCGACGACATATTGGTATACAGCTGCAACTGGGAAGAACACATGGTTAAGCTGAGGCAAGTGTTGGAAATATTGAGGGAGCAATTGTTGGTAGCGAACCAGAAGAAGTGTGCGTTCGAGCAGACCTCGGTGGAGTATTTGGGGCACATTCTCTCCGAGAGTGGGGTGGCGATAGACCCAACGAAGATTGAAAGCATCCTTACCTGGCCAATACCCAAATCAGTCAAAGGCGTGAGAGGTTTCCTGGGACTAACGGGATATTACAGAAAATTCATAAGGGACTACGGAAAGATTGCAAGGCCCCTTAAGGAGTTGCTTAAAAAGGAGAATAAGTCACCGTTTCAGTGGAACGAGGATGCTCAAAGGGCTTTTGTCCTACTCCAACAAGTTGTTAGAACAGCCCCCGTCCTAGCATTACCCAACTTTACACAACGGTTCGTGATTGAATGCGATGCTTCAAGTATGGGGGTAGTAGATGTCCTAATGTAGGGGGCGTCCAATAGCCAATTTCAGCAAAGGGCTAGTGGGAAAATTTCCTTCTCGGTCAGCTTACGAGAAGGAGTTAATGGCGTTGGTGCTTGTTGTCCAACATTGGCAACCATACCTATTGGGCAGCAAGTTTCTCGTAAGGACTGATCACCGCAGCCTCAAACACTTGCTCACTCAGCCCATTACGTCTCTGGCGCAGAAAAATTGGTTGGCTAAACAAATAGGCTTTGACATGGAAATTGAGGACAAAACCGGTTGCTCGAACAAAGTGGCTGATGCACTATCTAGACGTGAGGAGGAAAACTTGAATGCCTTAACAATACCTTACATTGCTGATTGGGAAGAGTTGTAAAAGGAGGTTGAATCAGATCCCAAGCTGCAGGAAGTTAGGCACAAGCTGGAAAAGGGCGAAAAAGTCAAGCAACCTTTTATCTTGGTGGGAGGAAAGTTATTTCATAAGGGGTGAATCGGCATTGCAATCACATCAAAGTGGATTCCGAAATTGCTGGAGGAATTCTACTCGACCCCGGTGGGTGGTCATTCGGGGGCGTGGAGGACCTACAAGCGACTGTCCGCTAATGTATACTGGTCTGGTATGTTTAAGGCGGTACAAGAGTATGTGGTGAAATGTTTGACATGCCAGAAAAGCAAATACGAAGCTCTCTCTCCAGCTGGGCTCCTACAACCACTCCCGACACCCGAACGAATCTAGGAGGACATCTCCCTTGATTTTATTGGAGGCCTTCCTAAATCGTATGGATCAGATTGTGTCTTGGTGGTAGTCGACAGATTATCAAAATATGCTCACTTTCTCCTCCTTAAATATCCTTACACGGCGAGAGGGGTGGCAGATATTTTCATTAGAGGAGTGGTGAGGCTACATGGAGTGCCCGGTCTATAGTGAGCGATCGAGATCCGCTATTTCTAAGTAGTTTCTGGAAAGAATTATTTGAAAAACAAGGCACTACAAGGCTGAGAATGAGTAGTGTGTACCACCTCGAGACCGACGGACAAACAGAAGAGCTCAATCGTTGTCTTGAGACCTATTTGAGATGATTTTTGTTGAACAACCACAACAGTGGGCCAATTGGGTGCATTGGGTTGAGTATTGGTACAACACGAACTTCCAGGGTGCAGCACCTTTCCAGGGAGTTTATCATCGCAGCTGTAACAGAAGAATTCTGGAACCAGGACGAGATTTTGAGGCAGCTGAAATACAATCTGGATCGGGCTAAGAAAAGGATGGTGGCATCGGCAAACAAAAAGAGGAGAGATATAGAGTTCAAGGAGGGAGAGTTGGTATTTTTGAAGCTAAGGCCTCATAGGCAGTCATCTCTTATTAAGAGGATGAATCAAAAGCTCTTAGCCTAGTATTTTGGCCCTTTCAAAATATTGAAGAAAGTGGGAACAGTATCATACCAGCTGGAACTGCCTGCAACAGCAAAAATCCACCCCGTATTCCATGTGTCTTTGCTGAAAAAGGTGATCGGAGATCACAAGGCAGTCACCGAGCTCCCACCGAAACTGATTTTCGAGAAAGAGGAGTTTCTTCCAGCAACATTGTGAAGGTTGTGCTACACTCAGGCCAGAACAATGTGTGTCACAAGATGTTGGTAGAGTGGGAGGGCAAGCCAAAGGAGGAGAACTCATGGATGACTTGTGAAAATTTCAAGAGCCAATTTCCTAATTCAAACCTGGCGGACAAGGTTTGTTCATTAGAGGGTGGTATTGATAGCACTCGAGCCCATCAAGTTGGCCCATACATAGTATATTCTAGAAAGGGAAACAAGCCCCATGTGGGGAATAGGCTAGCTTAGACAGAAGTTTGTTATGAGAGGGGTAATTAGGTCTTTTTTGTTATATGGCAGTTAGAGGAGTCAGCAGTCAGCAGCCTGCGTGCTGCCTAGAGTGCACCAGTACTAGTATAAATAATGGTGTAAGGATCAGAGAAAGGGCATCCAAAAAGTGTGAGGATCGGCATTGTTGCCTTGTAGGCTCATTGGGGATTGTCCTCTTTGAGATTATGTGTGTTTGAGACTGTTTCCCTTTTATCTTCATCAATCAAATACTATTCTTGGGTCAGTTGTGTGTGATAGCATCCTTTTGTCTAACAAATGCATAGATTTTATTTGTTTTTGGGATTTCGATCCTTTCCGTTCGGTGCAACATAAGGCTGATTTCTTATCTTTGGGATTTGGTACACTCTAGGTAAGTGAAATTAACAGCAACTTCCGAATTTTGGTGTTTGCCTTTCTTCTTATTCTTTTATTTGGTTTAACTATTCTTCTGTGCTTGGATTAGATTTAATCTCATTATTCCATTGGTCTTAGCCCTTGACTAGCACTTACAAGAGAGTATTTTATGATGTATTTTGAGTATACCGATTAGCTTCTTCAAGTATATAGCTTGTATTGTATCTGTTATTCCATATATACATGAACAAGAACAAAACGAGGGATGCATGTTTATTCTGAGTTAAATACATGTGGCAGATATGCTTTGAAGCTCTATATATACTGGAAAAGGCTATATATATTGGAATTCTAAAACCATAACAGTAACCTTTTATATTGATTTGATAATTAGTGCAAGAAGTTATTAAACTTTGATTAGATTGAAGTAATTGCTAAGTCGATAAGCTGAGGCAAAGTAACAACTCATATTTGATAGTGTACTGATTTTGGGGAAAGAAGGAAGCAAGAAATAGGAAAAAGTCAAGAAAGTTATACATGTCTTGAACAGTTTTCTTCTTTCATCTTGTTGTCAAGTATGAACATGGCTAGATTATAATTTATAATTTGTGCAAACTGAAAATGCAAATTTAAGGATAAGTAGGGAAAAAAAACAGTACATCATCTTGTTGTCAAGTATGAACATGGCTACATTACTTATGAGTTAGATGCTAGGTTTTTAAATGCTTTATGCAAATACCCCAACGAATAACTATTGCTTACTACAGGTTTTGACTGCAACAAATATTTGTGTCATGTTATAATCTGCTGGATTTGAGATATTTGCCTAATCCCTGAATACAGTGAAGGTATAGGTGATATGTTATGCTTTAACTTTCTCTTTTTTTTAGGTTCATGGAAAGTTGAAATGAAAAAAAATGACATTGTTGTTGCCTTTCACCACGGTTAATGATTCCATCATGTGAAGTTTAAATACTATTCTCATTAGATACTTTTGGAAACTAGAGGTTGTTGTCTTGCTACTCATGGATTATTTTGTGAATTAGGAATTAATGTGCTTTGTTTTGTTTATTGGAATAGGCTAACAAGGTGCTTTGAATTCATTCCCATTTATGCTATTTGGAATTGGGTTGTTTTTTCACCTCAATTCACAAGTCACAGATTCATGAGACTTTGCATCTAGGGTTATGTTTTCTTGCTTTTCTGTTATTTAAGTCCAGCTTTGGTCAATGCAGATGGTAGATAAAGTGAAGTCGCTATCGTCTACGATATGTCTACTTACCCAATATTATTGGTCAGTTTTGGTGCTTCTCTTTTGTGGTTATATCGTAATTCGATTGAAAATGTTTACATTATCGGATGAGATAAACTGGATAGGGTTCCTCTTTATTGTTTTGTCAATCTAATTTGTTTTAATGATGGATTTAGTATTGCGTACAAGATATACTTTTTGTATTCTAAATGTAGCAGTAAACAGACTCTAATTTCTTGTTGTTGAGTTCTATTATAGATGGTTTCAGATCCATTTTAATGCTTCCGTGTTCAATTTCTTGTTGTTGAGTCCTTGCATTAAGTAGATAGGATTCATTTCTCATCGAAACAACACAAAAAATACAGAAGGTCTCACGTGCGCGGCTCTATCCTAGTATATATAAAAGCAATAAGGATTGAAGTCATTCTATTGCGCCACCTCAGCTTTTTTCACATGTCGTTACGAGAATACGCCACCTCGGATTTTGCCACATGACATCTTTTGCGCCACCTCAGCTTTTTCCACATGTCGTTACGAGAATACGACACCTCGGATTTTGCCACATGACATCTTTTCCTTAAGCCATGTCATGATATTTTTTACATGTCATATGTCAAGTCATACTATATTCTGCCACGTCATTTACATGTCATATTTAAGCCTCTTTTATTTTTGACAATTTTCAATAAAGACTATTTTTTAACAAATCTTTCATTGTGTAATCTTTTGAAATAAAAACCTTTTCAACATAAAAATTTTAAAACAAATTTCCTAAATAGATTTACATACAAATCTTCATCTAAAAAAATTACGAACAAATCAACATTAAATCAACCTAATAAACTATAATCTTCAATTGATTAATTCTTTAGTTTAGTTAGGTTCACTCAACAGAATATTAATTAAACATATTTATATTAGATTCGAAACGGTAACCTCGGGATACTACCCCAAAGGCCAAACCGTTGAACCAAATGTCTAAATGCCTGAAGGCATTAGGCTTTGTAATTTGACTCTACACCAGAAATTGTTATAAATGTCTACAAAATTATTATCACCAAAAACAAATTAAACAATCTTGAAATTCTTTTGTAATCTGACCTTTGGATTTAGAGATCCAAACATGTTAATTAGTAAGAATAAACCAACACTTAAGCCACAAAAACTTAATGCCATACCAAAGTAGAGGTACTTATACCATGTAGAATTGGGAAAAAGTACATCAGATAGCATTAATGTTAAAACTTTGGAGCCCAGGCTCCCCATTCAAAATGTCTTTCATTTTCAGAACTTATTATTCAAATATCAACTTAACATTCTTCATTAAGCAAGTACCAAAAAAAACATTCTTCATTAAGCAGAGTGGAAAGTTACACCCACTGCAACAAACAAAGCTGCATCCGCAACATATCAAATCAATTGCCAATAATCACTTGAGTTTCTCTGATAATTTTGGGGCGACCTGCGGTTTGTGAAAATACCGATTCAAGATCAAGCAACAGATAATTAAGTTAGTTGAAGGCAAATTAAAACAATAAGATGAAGGAATGAATGCTTACACATTTGTCCACACACGACCAGTAATCAAAATATTGTCCAGTGCAATGCTTGTGCCCACTTTCATCACCCTCGATCCTCTGAACACATGCTTGCAAATGGATGCAATGACAGAGATTTATCTGATGAAGCTTAGCCTTAAAAATGGAATGTCTGTAAAAAAACAAACAAGCAGATGGATTCAGGTTTATTCAGGATGATTCACCTGATAGTCAAACAAGGGCTTGGCGCACTTGGGCTTGCATCGGTCCTCAAGATACTTTTTCTGGTCAACAAGTTCATCATCCGCCCTGAAAGAATCAAGGTTAGGAATTAGAAGCAGCAAAGTTATTTAGCATAAGCTTGCCATTCTAAGGCATCCACCAAGGCTATTAAGATGCATTAACCACGAACACATCCAATACATAAGTGGACTTTGTTGAAGTATAAGCTTGGCAAGTAATATAGTTATGTTAGTTTACTGTTTTATTACACTAAGTTATGTAATGTGTGTGTAATAAGGACTGCGTGTGTATCTTAGGAGAAACAACTTCATACTCAACTGTCTTGGAAAAGTAGTTATTTGACAGTTTATAGCAGTTGACAGTTATCTCTATTAGAACTATAAATATGTAAGTAATGTGTCTATAATCGTTAATCAGCACATGAATAAAAGTAAATTACGTGTGTTTGATATAATTCTCTCTGTTACAGAAAACTCTCAAGATCTGTTTTTAGTCATTTTAATTGATCCAATTACAACATTTGGTATCAGAGCAATTGTATTGTTCTTGATCAATCATGACAACTCCTGAAGAAACATTAAGAATCACTGGTGATGGACAAAGATCTTAGGGAGAAAGAATCTTGTCTATCCAGTATCCAATGTTGTCAAAAACAAATTACGCTGTTTGGGCAATAAAGATGCAAGTGTTTCTGAATGCACAAGGAGTTTGGGAGGCGATTGATGGCACCCCACCAGTAGATGCAAAGAAAGACAGGATTGCATTGGCGGCCCTTTATCAAGCAATCTCTGAAGACTTGCTGTTGCAACTTGGGGCTAAGAAATCTGCCAAGGAGGCGTGGGATGCTATCAAAACTATGAATGAGGGGGCAGAGAGAATCAAGGAAGTGAGAATTCAGACTCTTTTGAGGGAGTTTGAAGGATTAAGGATGAAGGAAAATGAGTCAATAGACGATTTTTCTTCTAAACTGAATGTGAATGTGAGCAAGTTGAGGGGGCTTGGACATAAGATGGAAGAGGAATTCGTGGTCAAGAAGTTATTAAGATCCACGTCTTCAAAGTTCATCCAGATTACCTCTACTATTGAAGAGTTTTGTGATCTCAAAGTCAAAAGTATTGATGAGATCATAGGCTCCTTAAAGGCTCACGAAGAGAGACTTCAGGATTATGGAGATAAGAATCTGGAGACTGCCCTCATGACTCGTGCAGAATGGAGAGCCAAAGAGAAGAGGAGAGGAAAAGAGAAGAACTTCGATCAGAAGGGAAACTCTCAGCATGAAAGGGGGCGAGGATACAGCCAGAACAAAGGAAAAGGCAAGAAAGACAGAGATGATTCAGAGGATAAACCAAAAAGAAAATTTGATAAGAACAAAATAAAGTGCTACTCGTGTGGAAACATGGGGCATTTTAAATCTGAATGTGAAGCCAAGGAACAAGAAGAAAAGGCCAATCTTATGATGAAAAGATATGATGATGAAGAGCCTGCACTTCTCATGATCAATGCTCAAGACGACATGCAGAGTCAAGACAACTTGTTGATGTATCAAGCCAAAGTTAAAGATGATCCCTCTGGATTTAGCAAATGGTATTTGGATACTGGGGCAAGCAATCATATGTCAGGAAATGAGAGTTTGTTCACAAGTCTTGACAAGAAGTGTGCAGGAAAAGTAAGATTTGGTGATGGATCTCTGGTGAATATTGCAGGCAAAGGAACCATTCTGTTCTCTTCAATGACAGGTGAACACATTCCTTTGTGTGATGTCTATTTTATTCCCAAATTACAGTCAAATATTATAAGTATTGGTCAGTTAGATCAAAAGGGAAATAGATCTGTCATAGAAGATGGTACTCTGAGTATATATTCTAGTGTTGGTAGACTGATAGCGAAAGTGAGAAGACAGTCTAACAAATTATATATACTCCATTTGAGAGTTGTAAAACAAGAGTGCTTGCTGGCAAAGATTGGTGATCCTAATTGGTTATGGCACGCTAGGTTTGGACATTTAAGTTTTAATTCTCTGAAGAATCTTGCAAAGAAAAATATGGTGATAGGGCTGCCAAATATAGATCATGTCCATCAACTCTGTGATGGCTGTCTAATTGGAAAGCATCATCGAGATCCCTTTCCACATGAAGCTTCTTATAGAGCAAAGAAGCCCCTTGATTTGATTCATGCAGACCTTTGTGGTCCTATCTCTCCAGAGACTAAAGGAGGTAACAAGTATTTTCTCCTCCTAGTAGATGATTTCTCAAGGTACATGTGGATTTACATGTTGAAACAGAAAGATGATACATTTAGTCAGTTCTTAAAGTTTAAATCTGGGGTTGAAGTTGAACAAGAAAAGAATCTTAAAGCCCTCAGAACTGATAGAGGAGGTGAGTTCAACTCAAATCAGTTCAGGACGTTTTGTGACCAGGAAGGAATTAAGAGGTACCTGACTGCTCCTTATACACCACAACAAAACGGTATGGTGGAAAGAAGGAACCAGATGGTGATGGAAACAGCCAGGTGTATGATGAAAAGCAAGAAAATTCCTGCATATTTCTGGGGTGAGGCTGTAAAGACGGCTGTATATATCTTGAACAGATCATCAACCAAGAGTGTGGAAGAGATGACTCCCTATGAAGCATGGTACAAGAGGAAACCTGTTGTTAATCATTTTAGGGTCTTTGGAAGCATCTGTTATGTCAAAAATGTGAAGCCAAAATTGACAAAACTAGAAGATAGAAGTGAGAGAATGATCTTCCTTGGATATGAAGATGGGACCAAAGCATACAGGTTCTTTAATCCAACAAATCAGAAAGTGGTGGTGAGTAGAGATGTGAAGTTTGTGGATGATGAAGCCTGGAATTGGTCTGATGAAGATGCACCAGAGTATTCACAAACGTTCAGCATTGTTGTTGGTGGAATTCAGAATGAAAGAGGTGATGCAAACCAACATAGTGACAACCTGTCTGATGAATCGAGTAATTTCATGTCTCCACAGATTCAGAATGAAGATCAAAATAGTGAGTTTCAGGAAGATTCAGGTACTGAGGTGCAATCTGATAATTTTGATCACACTCCTAGAAACTTCAGAACTCTCCAAGACATTTATGATGAGACTTCTGAAATTGAGGAAGAAGTTGGCTTATGTTTCTTGTCAGAAGAGGAACCGAGTAGCTTTTATGAGGCAGCTGATGATATCAACTGGAAAAGGGCCATGGAACAAGAGATAGACTCCATAAACAAGAACAAAACATGGAGTTTGATGAGGTTACCAAAAGGTCAGAAGGCTATAGGTTTGAGATGGATTTTTAAACTAAAGAAAAATCCAGAGGGTGACATAGTAAAGTATAAAGCCAGATTAGTGGCTAAAGGATATGTGCAAAAATTTGGTATTGATTATGAAGAGGTTTTTGCACCGGCTGCTAGAATGGAAACAATAAGGCTTCTCCTGGCTTTTGCAGCTTCAAAGAATTATGAGGTACACCACATGGATGTCAAGACGGCTTTCTTGAATGGTGAGATAAAGGAAGAAGTATATGTAAAGCAACCTGAGGGTTTTACAAATGAAAAGGATCCAGAAATGGTGTTTAAGTTGCAGAAGGCTTTGTATGGCCTAAAACAAGCTCCAAGGGCTTGGAACTTCAAACTAGATAAATGTTTGAGGAGCCATGGGTTTGTTAGGTGCAAGAATGAGCATGCACTCTACACAAGACTGACCAAGAAGGAGGTAATGATTCTTGGAGTATACGTAGATGACTTGATCATAATTGGTTCAAGTCATGATGCCATTCAGAAATTCAAGCAGGAAATGAAACAAGAATTTGATATGAGTGACTTGGGACTTCTCAGTTACTACTTAGGTCTTGAAGTCAAGCAAACAGAAAAGGAGATTTCTATTTGTCAAGAAGGCCTAGCAAAGAAGATTCTTGAGAAGATGGGTTTGAAAGATTGCAATCCAAGTATGATTCCAATGGAGCCTCGAACTAAGATGTACAAGTCAGATATGAATGAAGAGTTAATTGATGCATCAGTTTACAGGAGTATCATAGGAAGTCTCAGATATTTGACTAACTCAAGGCCAGATTTGAGCTTTAGTGTGGGAGTTCTTAGTCGTTTTATGGAAGCTCCAAGAACATCTCACATGGAGGCACTCAAGAGAGTTTTAAGGTATGTGAAAGGAACTCTCAAACTTGGTTGCATTTTCAGTAAGAATCCTGCATATACAGAGTTGAGAGGTTTTAGTGATAGTGATTTGGCTGGTGATTTGGATGATAGAAAGAGCACATCTGGTGTGATCTATTTTCTGGGTAATAATCCTATCACATGGATCTCAAGGAAGCAAAGGATAGTTGCTTTATCTTCCTGTGAGGCTGAATATATTGCAGCCACTGTTGGTGTGTGTCAAGGGTTATGGCTTCAAGATGTGTTGGAGACAGTTCAAGGGAAGAAAGGTAGTGTCTCAACATTGTACATTGACAACAAGTCTGCTATAGCATTGGCGAAGAATCCAGTATACCATGATAGGAGCAAACACATCGACACAAAATTTCATTTTATAAGGGATTGTGTTGATCAAGGTAAGGTGAAGGTGGAATATGTGCACACGAATGATCAACTGGCTGATCTGTTGACGAAGCCTCTTGCACGACACAGATTCTCTGAATTAAGAAGTAAGATTGGGATGAAGTTGATATGCCAAGCTTAAGGGGGTAAATGTTGAAGTATAAGCTTGGCAAGTAATATAGTTATGTTAGTTTACTGTTTTATTACACTAAGTTATGTAATGTGTGTGTAATAAGGACTGCGTGTGTATCTTAGGAGAAACAACTGCATACTCAACTGTCTTGGAAAAGTAGTTATTTGACAATTTATAGCAGTTGACAGTTATCTCTATTAGAACTATAAATATGTAAGTAATGTGTCTGTAATCGTTAATCAGCACATGAATAAAAGTAAATTACGTGTGTTTGATATAATTCTCTCTGTTACAGAAAACTCTCAAGATCTGTTTTTAGTCATTTTAATTGATCCAATTACAACAGACTTCACTGCCATGCTCTACAGCGCTAGTGACCAACTGACCATGCCGTGCAGCAAAAGAAAGAATTTATACAAACATAGTGTTGTACTCACATGGATAAGAATTTGATGTCTAACCGTTTGTCAAAGCCTGAGTGAGACAGATAATTGTTGCCTGTATTATGGAGAAGAACATTACTTAGGTTCAAGAATTAGAAAACTATAAGTGTAAGAAATAAAGCTTCAACAGATGAGTTCAATCTGATAGCAAAATGGTACATTCAAGCATTTCTTATTGGGTCAATGTTTCACATCTTCGGTCTCTATCACTAATCGACAATTAGGACAATTGATTTCAACAAGAAATACATATAGCAAAGTAGCAAACAGATACATTATCTATCTTAATTCCCTGCTTTAAACCGAATCCTCTCAATTCTTATCATTTATGACTTCCACTCATCTAAAGCTTACACAGAGAACAACTGTGTTCTCTGGCTTCAATCTCAAACCTCCACCATTTCAAGCTCCTACGGACTACGGTACAGTGCACCACCCTCAAATCCAAACTTGGAGCTGCCTTCATATTATCTAACTTGTATAAATGATGCAACTACACACTACAGCCAACCCATAAATCATTGAAAATAGCATTCCACAGCTTCCCTACCACGCTATTGAAGAAAAAGAGAAAACGAAGATGAATATTGAAAATTTCAAATGAAAGATAGATTTCAGAAACAATCCATTTTCCTCAAGTTTTGTTTCTACTTTGAATCCCTTAATTAGGTGAAATCAGGAGATCAACGGCATTATCCTCATAACATTCTAGGTCGTAACTGAGACATGGAAGAAGCCATAAAAAATTGAATCAATAACAAATCGACAATCAAATATCATCATAGACTGAAAGATCAATCAGAAAAGACAGCAGGATTAAATATAAACACGTATAATGGTGCACAGTTCAGATTTGGATTGAACAATCGGAGATTTAAGATGAAACAAACCGTTTTGTTCCAATCGAAAGCTAGATTTTTCAATATATGTTACAATTACAAAAGGAAGCGAAAGCGATTTGGTCGAATTTTAGAGCAATCGTACCTGCAACAGATTTTCTACAGTTGGTTGATGGCTATGGTCGACTCTGAACGTTCGATCGATAAAGAAAGAGAGAACTTATGAAGCGAAGAGCGAACAGCCCTCTCGGATCTCGCCCCGACCAGATCTTTGGGCAAGCAACATCTACTCGACCCACAAGACTCGTTTCACTATTGATCATGCTTAAAAGTCCATATTTTCTAAAATAAACGGACCAGGATCCAGATTTGACTCGGCCCAATAGGAAATAACCAAACTTATAGCATCTTGTATATATACTTGTTATCTATGCCATCGATTAAGTTAATTGTATATGATTTAGAGTATGTTTACAATTAAGTTGAGTTAAATCATAATGTTCAGAGTTTTTTTTATATAATTTTATAGCACAAAATCGTTAAATATAATAATAATAATAATAATAATAATAATAATAATAATAATAATAATAATAATAATAATAATAATAATAATAATAATAATACCCAATTTAACAATTTAAATTTGGTGACCGTATTTCAAACTATTAAATCAATTGAAATGAATCAACTCTAGAATATCACCCAGCTTAACGATTTAAAATTTGGTGACTATATTCATTAAAAATCACCCGCTATCTTGTTTATTTTATTAAAAATGACTATATATTCATTAAAAATGAATCAACTCTAGAACATTTTACTATCTATTGCGTTGATTTGTTAAAAAAAAAAAAGGTATTTTGGGTGGAATGGAATAATATGGGACTATTATTGCTTGAAATGCGTGATCATATTTTTGTTGTTTATAGAAAGTGGGGTTTAGGGGAAGCAAACATCTGTGAGCATCTAAAATGGAACTTAGCGAATTTGTTCAATTTTTTAAAGAAATATTTAAAAAAATTTAAATTATAATAAACTTTTAACTATTTGATGAATGTGGATAAATATTAACTTAATTGGGAAAAATCAAATCTTATTTATTTTCAAAAATATTTACATTTAAAAATTTTAAAGATCAAATATAATGAAGATTTGTATCCAAAAACTATGATATTTTTTGTGAATAAATACTAAGTCAATTTTAAACTACACTCTCATACAAAATCTCATATTTTCTTTATTAATTTTTTTAAAAAGAATCAATTTATAAATATATTTAAGTAATTTTAAAACAGATCATCCATGAAAGAATAAATTAATTTTTGATACAAAAAGACGATGAATGAATTTTTTATGAAACTATTTCCATAAAATCTACTTCAAAAAATATAAATTAAATTATTGTTTTAACAAACTAATCTTCCAAATCTCTTAAACAATAAATTGATCATCTAGATCCTCTGAAAGAATAAAACTAATCTTTCGATGTCACAAAAACATATATCTTTCTCCACCAAATTCAATTGTATTTAAAAAAAAACAATTTATAATCTTTATACGCCTCCTTGAATTTTGCCATGTCCCATCTTTTCCTAAAGCCATGTCATTATATTTTTACATGTCATATGTCACATCATATTATATTAAGCCTCATCATTTACATGTCATATTTAACTATAATTATAAATAATAAATAATCTAAATCTAAATACATTAATTAAAAATCATCTGTATGAGTTCTTTAAATATATGTTCCTAAGGTTTCATTCTCCTTTTCCATCAAGAATCTACCGCTCATATATCCTTGCTAATCATAGCCCTTACAATTGATTTTTTATTACTCTACATTGAAATTCCTATTGATTGATTTTTTTGCTCATCTTCACTGATCGATTTGTTGCTATTCTCCATGCCATCTTCCTTTGATTAGTTTGTCGTTGCTCTCCATTGCCCTTTCATTCTCCTTCTCCATCAATAAAAATACTTCACGACTCATTCTCCTTTGCCCGTTCATTCTCTGCTAGTCTCAAGCACGCAACTGCATAATGGTTAATGGTGACATCGACGAATCCATTATCTAAACTGCCAATATCGTCACCGTCGTCGTTGGCGCTGCCTCCATTACGTATATCACCGTGAATTGTATGTGACATAATCAAAGATAACCTTCAATTGAAATTAGTATAATAAATTATAAGTAAATCACATGAGTGGATTTTTTTTAATAAAATCGTATCTTTTTTCTATTTCTATAGAATTTTCAAATTTTAAATTTGATTCCATTTAAAAAAACACGTATAATTGTAGAGGATTTCTGAGTATATGGATTTGATTTTTAAATTAATTCATCACAACCTACAATTAACTTTCTTTAAAATTACCTTAATTTTTAAAATATTCTACCTTATTTTGAGCAAAATTGTTCTCTGTAGACTTCCCAAAAGTACTACTTATAGTCATAGATATTAATATATCATGAACTTTCTTTAAAATTGAAGATTTTGGGTATAAGATTTTTTTAGTAACGGTATTTTTGAAAAAATGAAGATTTTGTTCAAATTTACAAAATCTTTTTCTAATTTTTATGAATTTTTTTTATCAATAGAGATATTTTATATCAAAATTCTATTCTGAAATAATTTGTTCAAACCACTTAAAAAATGAAAATTTGGTTCAAATTTCCAATAGCGATATTTATACTTTAATATGTTTTATCATTGTGATTTATTTACTCTTTTTTATTGTACTTTATAGATTAGTTGTTAATATATATTTAATTAATTAAGATAGAGTATTTAGTTACCTTAATTTACAAAATATCCTAACTTCTCAATTTTAATTTTGAGCAAAAGTCTTCTAAGTAATACTTTCTAAAACTACTACTACTAATAGATATTTTACCTTATTTTCAACCCAATATAAGCTTTTATAAATAAGAGAAATAAGTTTTTTTAGTTAAGCCAAAATTGAACATATAGTCTGTTACATCGGATTCTATGAGCTCTGTTGGATAACAAGCAACAACACATACGATAAGCTAGAGATGCTCTTCCATTTGCAAGGTCAATTGCCTAGTGCCAAAGATTGAATCAAATCTTGACATCATTAAACAAGCAGAACTGCATTTATGCAGCCATCATTCTCGGGGTTATTTGTCACTTGTGCATACTTCCCTGCAAAAATCATTACCCAAAATGAGGATGGATGCCATCAGAACTTACAAAAAATATCAAGTCTAAAATAAAAGTATAAGCTTCTATATCAAACTTACCCCATACAACCTTCCCTGCCGGTGTCACCAATCCTAACTCACTAACATTGACCTGCAAAATATTAAAACAAAAAGTTATCAATTGTTTATGATGTATTGGCAAGTGTCATTGCAATTGGCAAGGCAAACAAATGGGTTGTGTTTGTACCTCAATTATGGAACCCTTGGTGATGACACCAAGAGATGTGTACATGGGACCGTTGGGATTCTTCTTCACGCCAATAATCTCAAGGTTGAATGTACATTTAAGTTCAGGGTGTGTGACATGGGCTTTGGTGAACCGCAATCCTGAAGGGCGGATAAAGCGCTCATACTTTGGAGGTTTCCTTGTAAAGCCTGGTCCTACAAATGTTGCTTTTGTGACCATCCGCTTCCACTGCTTGGCTGGAGCAAATGCAAAATCAGAATGAGTAGAGAGTCCATAGGATGAGCAAATCTAAACATGGCATAACAGAGATCTATCATCTGCAAAATCTTATTATGTAAAATAACAAAAATCAGAAGTGATTAAATTTGACTTTTTTTCAGCTTAGGTCAGACAAGTAGGCAACCATGTATGTCGTCAAAGCCTAATCTTTTCAAGCCAAATAATGGACAATAAACTATCCAGCAGACATATGGTGTTCTTCCTTGGACTTTTAAAGTGTCAAGAACCAAGGTACTGGTGTACAAAAGATTAGAAAATAAAGAGTAACAGAGTTTCACCCTTAGCAAGAGGTACATTCCATTTACACAGGATTTGACTAGCAAGTAGCAGTTATCTAATCATATACACGGATTGTACTCACACTAGAAGTTCTATTTTTTTTTTTAGTTTACCAGATAAAGCAGATTCAGTGTAGAATAGTACTTACTCTTCCTTTTTCCAGATCTGATCACCCTAAACATCTCATCTTCAGCTACAGGCCGAACCTGAAATATGAAGCAGCCTTCATTTTGAGACACACGGCCATAAGCTGCAGAGCTAAAATCACGAGGTAGGTTTGGGAGCAGAATTTTACCTTAGGAAGAGGTACATCCCATTTACCGGCCTTCTCCTTCCTCTTTTGTTTGATCGTGTTGCTCAAAACCTATTGAAGATATCATTAGTTGAGCCAATTTCATTTGAAGGACTAGAACTAATTTTGTACTACTTCACATTTGTTTTAGCATTCACTCTCACTCATAATCATAATGTTTTGGTATTAAAAAAAATAATTTTAAGAAAATAATTTTAAAAAAATTACATGCATACCATCTTCCCCTCTTATATCCTCGCCTTATGTTTTACCATAATATATATTATGCCCAACTTAGATATCAGTATTTCAATTCAAAATATTGACTGCAAAACTGCTTATTGAACAAATACTCTAGAGGTGAAAACAATGACATGTGATGATTATAGCATGAAAATGGCACCTTGGCTCTGGTTGTCTGTTCACGATCAAGCAGATAGGCTGGTACAGCTCCTTCTTGCACGTCATCATCAACCTTACGCCTACTTGTTGACTCTTCATGCATCTTTAAGCTGTTTAAAAGACGTGAAGTTAATATTTGAAAGAACATATTACCACTGTGCACTTCAGCATGATGTTACACTACCTATTGCTTATTTTAGAATAAACAGTATCCAACTGATCTTATAAAATTAAATCAAGCTCAATTTTAAACTAAGCTTCTTTAATTACAAAGTACAAGTTCCTCGTCAGTTCAACACTACATAGCTATATTCAGCATCTAAGCATTACAAGGGACTGCTAACTCGCAGCCAAAATCCATGCTTGGACTAATTTCAATGGTGGAGTTTGTATTAAGAACATGAACATCACATACAATTTAGATAGCAATGAACGATAAACACCAAAACATTTACAGAGAAAATAACTCACGTTTTCTTCATCAGAGCTTTCTCAGCATACCGCTTCTTCGCGAACATCTTACCCTTAATACCCAGCGCCTGCACTCATACATACATCGTAGTCCAGAAAATCAGAAGTGAGTAAAGCAACTAATTTCAGTAATTGTGAACACAAATATGAATGAGACAAATCTAAATCAACAAGAAAGAGAGCTAAAAAAACCTTTTGGGCATATTGGGAGCGCTTATGAACCTCACGAGCCTCCTTCTTGCGCTTGCGTTCGAAATGGTCGAGACGATATCCATGTCTCTTCCTATGCTCATCAATGTAATCTCCCTGCGGCTGTTAAATCACGAATCGCCAAAACAAACAATACAACTCAAGGTTAATCGCCGCCATGACATTGATTGGAGAGCACATCATCACCACTTCATACAATCAATGATTGAAGAGAAGAATAGAAAGAGGAAGCATTAAGAGAAAGGGATAGCGAACCATGTTGACTGAGCTTGGCGCTAAACCCTAATTCAGAAGGAAAGCAGGCGAGAGCGGTACCACGAGCCGAGACGTTCTCGGCGAGGAAAAGAGAAGGGAGAAGAAGAAAGCAACACTCGGACACGAAGAGGTTATTTGATTGGAACGCCAAAATAAATGGGCCGTTCAAAGTAGCCTTTTTGGGCTAAACGGCCATTTATTGGGGAGTCCGTCCAATTGGGCCCATTATAGGTTTGCTGGTACACACGACTTTCTCTTAACTTGACGATCATCTCCCTAGAAATCGTAGACGGTTCATCCAACGATATAGGTTGGGATAAGATATTTGTGCAATAATATGTGGTATATAGGTGTAGAGTTTTGATAAGGCTAATAGTGAAAGGATTACTAAATCAAGAAAATGAATAGATATGATTAAAAGTAAAATTCGAAGGAAAGAAAAACATAGAAATGTAAATACTGTAAATTTATTTTGTTTTTGTTGTCTCGATATTGGACATTCACTTCAAAAAATGTGTGTTCATATTGAATGTACTTTTAGTGCAAATAATATGCACCCAAGCATAAAGTTCTTAAACCTAAACAAAACAATTATTTTATTTGCGATTTTGTTACTTTGTGTTTGTTTTTTTTTTTACACTTTTAATCTTAGTTGGCAATTTTTTTTATCTAACGATCCTCATTATTTACTTCAAGTACAAAAAAATAAAGTTGGGTTAAAAAGTATGCTATGTTTTCTATTAACGAACTTGTCGTGCTCTATTTTAAGTTTACAACCCATAATCTGATTAGGATTTCATGAGTCGTTATATATAGTCATGAAATGTCATATTATTGTAATGTGTTCTATTTAGCCTCCCTAATAAAGAATTCAGTTTCTCTATATGTTGACATAGGTTACAAGCTGTTACCGAATCACGTAAATCTCTTTGTCTTTCTCCGCTATTTATCGTTCTCGTTACAACAACATATTTTAAAGATGTTCCGATATGAGCGGCTGAACTCTTGATAAACTTTGGGTGTGGTCGGTACTCGGTACAAGAATAATAATAATATGTTATAAAAAAAAACTTTTTTCTCAAAAATGTAGTATTCTTGAGGTCATATCAAAAAAGGATAAAGTAGTAAGGAATAAGGATACTACTCTAGGAGTCTAATTTTTCCCAAAAAAAGAAAAAAGGGTAAAACAACCCCTATTCAATTCAAACTAGTTACTAGTGCATATAGCTCAAAACTCGAAAAAATTATACTCTAAAAAGAGGAAGATTGCACTCTTCATTTTGCAGAATTTGAAGCTTGGGATTTAGTGTGGTGGTGGTATTCTAGTTTTATGACCAATATTCAAGGTGGTAGTTGAAATCATGTATGTTGGGTTTGAAAATGGCACGAGTATATATAGAAGAATTGCACAGATTTAGAAGTTTAACGGTGATGGCGGCCCAAGTAACTGCAAACACTAAAAGATGATGAAATTGAAATGCATGTGGAACTAATTAGTCAAAGACAAACGAAAAAGAGAGGACTGAAAAGGCGCTCCCCCGGTCACCCCTCCGCGATCTCCGCCCACTTCCGTTACACTACTCCTCTCCCCCTTGATATTTTCCATTCTCGGTCTATCATCATATTGATTGAAGAATCCATCTTTATAAATTTACCTAAATAAACCGATGTCATGTTGAGGGCACATTAGTCCCAATATATAAATTTAGGGGAGTTTTATCTCAAATTAGTTGACAATAATACGAGTAGTTAGCTTTGATGTGGGATGGATACGATCATGCCAGCACTAATGCACCAGATCCCATCAGAACTTCGAAGTTAAGCGTGCTTGGGCGAGAGTAGTACTTGGATGAGTGACCTCCTACGAAGTCTCGTGTCGCACCCTTTTTTTTTGTTTTTCAAAAAAAAACTTTGATGTGGGACGGAATATTTTCAGCACGTCCTTACAAGTGCAACTAGCATGATAAATTTGACACCGGGATAAACGAGTCTAATATTTCAATCCCTTTATACTTAGCCTACACAATGAGTGATGACAACTCGATCAACATCTTTATAGCCAAACTAACTCAAAAAATTGTCGAATAGCTAGCTTACGATTAGCCCAGCCCAAACAACCAGGAAACAGAAATATTGAGTCCTTCCGAAAGAATTATGTAGGCCCCCCTTCAAGGAAACTATCTTGATTCATTGGCACAAGGTAGAATTGACCATACAAAAAGTAACAGTTACATATATATATAACAACATCCTTAACTATATAACCGATGGGTGCTATAATTTGCTCCAAGTTGGTTACATAACATAATGATGTATATTAGTCGGGTCATAACTTCATTAGATGGCTGCCAAAGAAGGTGGGCATTAAATCATGTGATGCCATTAAACAAATACGAGTGGCCGGATCATGCAATTACTCATAAGATTACAATGTGGCAACCGCATAAGCATGTGAGCAGATTCCAGCTTTCAGATCGACCGATCACTTGGACCCTCTACCTACATGCCCATGTTATTGGCTACCTAGCTCATCCATATCTCTCTCACACAACATGACACCTCCATTTCGCTCTCCAAACTCTTTCTCGATCTTGCACTTATAAAAACAAGTTTTTTTATAAAAAAATAAAAATAACTATTACGAATAATTAGTGGTTCTCGAAAAGGTTACAACAACAATATGGTACAACAATACGAAATGAGGTGAGGGTAATATTATAAACTATTAAATTAGTATAATTAATGGTTTACAAGAGTTTTTGTTCAAATCGTCGGATCTCATCCCCAAAACCTGGATTTATTTAGAATTTTCAATTTAAAAATTATATATTAAAAATTATACTCCTTAATTAACTACAAATAATTAGCATGTATCGACAATGACGGACTAAAATACCATTTTAGGCACAGAAGTATTAGCAAGAAAACTACAACAAATAAGCAATGAATCCAACAAATCCGTTGGCTTTGCTCTTGCTCGAGCAGGAACTAAAATACCATTCCTATCATTTGCAGACGACATCATCATCTTCTCAAAGGCAATCCAATCAGCTTGTCTCCAAGTGAAGAAAATAATTGATGAATACTGTGACATTTCAGGACAAAAGGTAAACTACCATAAGTCTGCATTCCAAACATCTAGAATTGTTCCGAACTCTCAAAAACAACGAATTCAACATGCTCTAAATATTACAACAATGACGGACTTAGATAAATATTTGGGTTGTCCAATTGTTAGTGGAGTGGTGAATAAAGAAAATTTCAAGGACACTGTTGGAAAAACAAAAGACCAATATATTAAGTAAATGGAAAGCTAACTCCCTTTCGCAAGAAGGAAGAACAATACTAATACGATCTAATTTAGCAGCTAAACCAGTGTATTTGATGCAAAGCTTTATGTTGCCTGCAAGCGTGCATAATGAACTTGATAAAACAAATAGAGGATTTTTTTGGAACAAGAGCCAAAACTATAAACCCCTTATTGGGTGGGATAGAATTTGTAAACCTAAGACCCATGGTGGGTTAGGAATAAGAAAATCAGAACACTTGAAAAAAGCTCTACAAATGAAGCTGTTCTGGAAAATCATTGTTGAACCTAATAATATTTGGGTACGCATAATAAAAGAAAAATACCTCAGGAACAATGACATCTTCTCGTACCAAATAAAAAACAACACCTCTTGGCAGTGGAGAAATTTAATAAAACTAAAACCATCTTTTGTGTAACGTTCGGGTTTCGTTTTTCCTTTCAAATCAAAAAAAAATGGACTTCTTTGTTTTACAAGATCAAGTTGCTTGATCCGCAAGTAATCGAGATCAACCCCGAGTAGGAAAATAATTATTATAATCCATTAGTTGATCTCATCTAGATATCCTTACCTAAAAATATAACTAATTGCGTTTCTATATAATTAGGTCGTTTACAAATTCTACCTAACTTAGCCAAACTTATCTTTAAAGCCAATATTATATCCTAAGCGTGGAAATCAATTCCGTTAAAATCGATCGACCGAATTTTGATCTCTAAATCACCTAATCCTATTTAAGCCTAAATATTCGGAACCCTTCCCAATACACACTTTGCGTCTTGTCCTTCGAGAGCCGCCAACCTTGATCGAAGAAGCAAGATCCTTCATCATTCGGTTGATGTCGATCACTCTCTTCACCCGCGTGTTGCCGACAAGATTCACGAGTAGCGTCGTTCGTCATCGCCTCTTCTGTAGGGTCAAGTCGCCGTTCATCGTCGGTGAAGCCGCCTATGTGCTGTTATTCAACCGGGGTTGTTCAAAGCCGATTGCCACCTCTGTTCATCGGTGAGTACTCCGATCCTCCTCTGTTTTTCCTGTTGCGTGTTGTCCGGGGCCGTCGTCGGCGAGTGGAAGCAGGGCAATAACGCCTTTATTGGTCTGTTGTGGCGGTAATGTTGTAACTACCCTGTTTAAGGAACTCGTGTGGGTAACGTGCATCTTAGTTAATCTTTGGAGCTAATGGTAAAAGTAATATTGTTAGGTTAGTAGTGTTTGTTAATCGGTTTGGTTAACCGCAGGGGCTATAATATTGTGTAGTTGGTGTGTATGGGCATATACCTTTAGATATGGTACGTTGAGTACGCAAGTGCTAAGATAGATATGGTAATAGCTTTATAATGTTACGCATATAATAGTTAACGTGTATTGTAAGTAGTATTAGGCTAGTAATTTTTCTTTGGTTGGATCAATAATTGTTGGGGGTACTAATTAACTAACAGAGCAGTTTAGTTAAGAGGCTAGCTAGGTCGATGTGGGTTTCATTAACTTAATATACAAGGAAGAAGTCGTATTAAATGTTATTCGTTGTCATGTTTAGGGAGTCCTTTCGCTCGGGTTCTTAGCTTCTGTGTTCGTCAGGAATTCGTCTTTGAGGTAAGTCGTTTTTCGACTTGCTCGGTTCTTCTCTACCTTGTTAGATTGCGTATCGATATTGTAGGGCGGGTTTTGGGAACTAGTCCCGAATGCCTTTATAAACTGTTTTGAACGTCTCGTGTTGTTGTGTGTGTAAAATGGTTTTGAATGTATTTTATCGGAAGGATATTTTTGGAACGTTTTCTTTGTGTTGGTACCGTTTCCGACACGGCCCATCGTAGCTGGCGTGGAGGAAGAGTTGGCTACTTTGACCCGTGTGACAGGGAAATCGTGCCCCTTCAAAACGAAAAGTATTATCTGTGTGTTTTTGGCAAGTGCTCCAGTGGAGGCTTAGCCCGGGGTTAGAAGGGAGATTGTGAAGTGGAGTGGGAGGGACTGCCTCTGCACTCGGCGCGGTGATGAGCGCCTTGGTGGTCGGATTGTGGAAAAGGAGGAATTGTTG
The DNA here is from genome assembly GCA_964016875.1 of Fallopia convolvulus. NCBI lineage: Eukaryota > Viridiplantae > Streptophyta > Magnoliopsida > Caryophyllales > Polygonaceae > Fallopia > Fallopia convolvulus. Next base: position 34,798,264 of record OZ024733.1, read on the forward strand.
TGTTATGAGATTGTGATTGTGAATGCGTAGGTGGATATGTGTGACTGATTATAACTAATTTAGGTATTGGCCTTTAGAGTTATGATTGCGATTGCGGATTTGTATGCTGACTTTGGAAATGCTTTCAAAACGTTCTGCAATTTCCGTATTCTCTCTAACTTGATAGATTAGGCGCTGACCCTTCGGGGAATATTTTTCAGTTCCAGGTATGAACCAGGGAGCCGTGCAAGAACCGAGGCCAGATGGCGGGCCGGAGCGGTAGAGAGCGCGTGTCATAGTGGGATGGGTTTTTTTGCGTTAGTTTATTTATGATTTTCTAGGAGATTGTTTTTACTATTATGTTAGAGTTGGTATTATGACTTGTCTTCTGTGTTCGTCGAATGATTTTATTGTTGGTGATGATTCGTCAGATTCAGGATATTTATAATTAGGTTTTCGGGAATTCATGCATAACTACGTTTTCTATATTTTTATAAAAGGAAGGTTGGATGTTTTTATTTCGTTTTCTCGTCGTGCCCGCGTTGCAAGATCCTAAAGTGTAGTTGTCAACCTATTTAATAGTACCTAGTAGGGTCTACTTCTAAGTAGCGCCCTGTCGAAAGACGGGGTGTTACAAATTGGTATCAGAGCCAGGTTGACAACAAGGCACAAGGAACTGACCAGCGAGTGTACCCGAGATCCAACTTAAAACAAAAACCGGCCGGTATTTTCAAAATGTTTTAACTTGGGTAGTCATGTTGCATATAGGGGGTAGGTGACACGTCGCGACTCCGCCACCATCAGATGAAGGACCTCCGATAGTTTAGTAATTTTAACGTTCTAATTCTAAGTGTCAGTTTGACAAAATTTAATCTTGTTTGTAGTGTTAGAATTATTAAGGAAGTGTGAGGAAGCAAAAAGAGTAAGATTGGAGTGTTGGATTATATGATCTCCAAGACCTTTGTAATACTATTCATTGAGTAGTTGAATCTAGTACAAGAAGAGGTAGAACTGGTCGACATAGAAGGAAATGGAGCAAGCTGGAGCAAATCTAACCTAAGCATAATCGAATTGGAAGTAGTCGAACCCAAACTAGGAAAGTTTGTTTTGTTTAGCGTGGAGTTCGGATTAGAGGACAAAGGAATGTGGTTATTCACCATTGATCTCATTTACACGGAGTTTGATCAGACAAGAAGTGAGTGGTAGGCCGAGATCAACTTATTGACAAGGCAAGACTATGTATTATGAATCCATGCAGACCGTGTTGAAGAATATGTGTGAGATAAATGAAGGGTAACTCCCACATTTAAGGTGGTGAGACTAATCAAAGTGAAGGTCGGGATGAAGGACTCAAAGGAGACTAGGGAAGAAATTCTCTTGGAAATAATCTTTGGCAAAGTTGTCGCGAAACGAGACACGACTATTTCACGAGTATCTTCGGCTAAGGAATATCATGGTTCATGCTTGCTTGAGAAGAGGAAGATTTGGAAGTACCGCATGAAAAACGTGCGTAGTTAGTAAGGTGTTGATGGATGTTAGGGTTAGAGCTTGGCAATACAAAAGTTTTACGAATGATTCTCGGGGAAGTAGTAACCTTAGTAGTCACGACAACAAACTCAAATTGATAATTAGAGATGCACCTAGGCTAAGACCATGACCTTGAAACATGTAGTTGAGAACTCACCTTCATTGGGTGCTTGGGATGAATGGAATGACGAGTTAACATCATAAAGAGAGAGGAAAATTGTTTGGATCTAATTTGACCTGAACATTAGTGTAGACTCATTTTGTTGTGGGTTTGCTGAATCTTAATTACTTTCACGGAAAGCGAAATTCATAGTGTTTAGTTCTCAAGAAGGAGATCATGTGTAGACTGGTAGAAGCTGAACTTGACATTGTGATGGAAAATTGGTTGCCATGAAAGATTGAGGTGTGGGTTTACCATAGTGAGGCGTGACAATTCTTCGGAATCGGTTAAAGGATGAGTTCTTTTCAAGCGAGGACTTAAGAAGAGGATGTCCAAATTATAACCGCATGAGATAAGAGAAACGCAAGTGTTGTAAGGAATGTTGTGAAGCTTAACTAACGTCTAGTGAGGTATGTGAAGTTTTGGACAACAACCATTGTCAACTAACGGGAACGGTTGTAGGGGTCTTTAGCAACAATATCTCTATCTACACCGTACTTGGAATAACAAGTCTCCCTTGTGGAAACTACATTGAAGATTAAATGATAGTAGTAGTGTGTGGCGCTCATGGAATATGATTTCAGATAGCTGAGGAATCTGTTGCGAACGAGTGACCTAAGTTGGGAAAATAAGGATTGATCTAGAGGGAATTGACATGGTAGCATTTTAGAAGTACCCTTGGAAACGAGAGTGTGTCACGAAACTTCTAGGATTAAAATTGTAGTACTTGTTGGGCATAAGGAGGCTTCTAGACTAAGTCACCAAATTGGGTGCAAATAAGGAAATCACCAGTTGTTACTAGTTGAAGAGTAGGATGTCTTGTATACCCAAACCATTGGTATCGTAGATTCGTGGAAGTCATGGAAATTTTAACAATACTTCGAAGCTCGTATAAGGTGGGTTGCGATGGAAAAGAGCGAGTAATTTCTTATGCATATATGGAGATAAAGATAGGAGCCATGCGAGCAGACCAAAAAAAAAAAAAAAAAAGAACGAGTGACCAAATCCAAGGATTGGACATAACCGCATTCGGTTTATACTGAGTCTGGAAAAAAAAACACTGAATTTATGGCACCTCCTTAAGTACAAGTTGAATTTAAAGATGAAAGGATGACTCAGGCTATTCGAATAACGTGCCTTGGAGGTTCAGTGACACTCAACAAAGAGATTTAGGAAGAAGGCTTTAAAAGGACGATAGATGGAGTGCGTTATTTGGACTCGATGACATGGGGTCTTATGATGCAATGGTCGATTATGACTTAGAGGCAGACATTGTTCACTCAATCAATCCACAATTGACAAGATAAATTGGATGAAGGAATGGAACCACATTAGAAGTTCAAGGATTCTATGACTAATCATGTCGGAGAGAATATCAGTCCACTAGGTGGAGAAATTCACTAGAGTTATGACACTTGAGGTAGATCTAGTTTGAGTCGATCACCGATGTGTACATCTATTGTGTAACTCCTCTGGATTAGAGCAAGTCAGTGAGTAGGGAAATGGATATCAACCCTACTTTTGTAAGAAGAGATCCACATTTGTGGAAAAATCAACCGAGTTGTAAGATCGAGTGTTAAGTGACCTAGTGTGTAAAATGAGCAACGAAAGGTAAAAGCTCATTTGGGGATTGGTACTAGCATGAGGATGAGAGCAAAAAGGGACAATCTAGAGGGAGTTGCGAACATTGTCCTAAATGTTAGGAGATGTTAGCCCTATTACATCAATTATGTTGTTAAGCGTGAAGCTTTTAGGATTTAATAAAATACCACTACAGGGGGGTGTAGGAGTTTCCTAACCTAATTAGATGAATCAATCTTGAAGAAAACAAGGAGGTTTGCATGATCCAAGAGTTATCGGGAGAACTACAACAGGGGTGACGAGAGTACCAATCCGCCCTTGTCATGAGATCTTGTGATTTACGCAAGTCCTAATGATGCTTCGAAGTATGTACATTATAGAATGAGACTAGTTAATCGCCTCACATCTGGTGGGATAAAAACACATTTCTAGTTAATGTAAGTTAACGTTGGAGTAACCATGAGGGATTAAGTGAATGGGATCACATGAGTTGGAAATTCGTTATCTTTTAGTATGGTGATCGCTATGCCTTGGACCGACGCAATATATAGGTGAAATTTGAATTATCAAGAGATATCATAGTGGAGAACATAGTTAAAAGACCAGCATGTTAGGCGGAGAAGATTCTCTAAAGGTAAGACATTCGATTGACTTTCCAAAGAAAAAAATAAAAAGAGAGTGTTAAGACGAAAATTAAAGATGTGCGAGTCAAGACAATGGAAATTTCAGACATACGAGGTTGCTTACGATCAGTAAGGCCAGGACCCAAGGATAGATGGAAATTTCAGTATGAGCGTAGTAGATTTTCTACATTAACAAGTAAGATGCATGAAAGGTTAGGAGCCTATAAAACGTTATTATTAGAAGTTGGTTGCACGGTGAAATAGTTCATGGTAGTTAGGCACGAGATGATTCACCACAGACGGGTGGGGAAGAAGAAATTGCTTCTAATTTAGAGCAAAAATAGTAGGTGTACCAATGGATGATGACGATTGAGGAAATTAGTGAAACATGGTTAATAAGCGAGTAGTGGATATATACTTAGGAGAAATGGGGGTGACTAGGCGATTCAGGCACTGGAGGAATTCCAAGGAACATGTGTTTTGGACTAGAAAGGGAATTGGTCAAGGTACGAGAAGATTAGTGGAGTTTTCATACTATAGCAGTTAGTGTTCCATGGTTAAGCTGGCTCCATACAAACCTTGCATGGGCGGAGAGATAAGACTCCTCTACGATGGGACAATCTATCAAATAAGGCTGGAGAGCTACCTCAGATGATTCAAGATACTGTTAGAAAGACAGGTTTGATTCGTGAGCGCATGTTAGTTTTGCAGAGCTGCCAAAAGTCTTATGCGAATAAGAGACGACGATCTGTAGAATTTGAGATAGGTGCACGTGTATAGCTTTGACGACTTGCGGATCGGGAGGTTCGAGTGAAAGGGAAGCTTGATCCAGGATATATCGGAATGTTTGAGATTTTGAAGAGATTGGGTGAGGAAGCTTACAGGTTAGCGTTGCCACCAACTTTGGACGGAGTTCATTCCGTTTTCCAAGTTTCGCAGCTAAGACGATATGCCCCGGAACCCAGTCACAAACTCAATTATGAGGAGTGGGAGGTGGAACCAAATCACACTTTCTGGGAGCGGTAATTGAAGATTCTAGATCAATAAATGAAGAAGTGTGGAACAAGGAAATTTCTTGGTGCTGATTCAGTGGGCCCGACGAGCAGGCCACTTGGAGACCGAGTCTAGGACGAGCAGTAGTTATTTGGATCTCTACCCGGGTTTAACAAATGTGATTCAGTGAAGGATTAGTAGTAGTGAGGGCGTAGTTGATGTTTGCTGACGTGACTGTCTATTTCTCCAGACTTGAATGTTTGATTTTTTTTGGTTGTCATGCTACGTGTTTTGGTTGTTTAGTGTTATTTGTAATGCTTTATCAATAAATCTTGGTTTGAGGACGAACCCCTTTTTAAGTGGGAGAGATTTGTGAAACCTCAATAAATCATTTATTTCGTTATAAAAGTTTCGGGACGAAACTTTCTTAAGAGGAGTAGAATGTAACGTTCGGGTTTTGTTTTTCCTTTCAAATCAAAAAAAATGGACTTCTTTGTTTTACAAGATCAAGTTGCTTGATCCGCAAGTAATCGAGATCAACCCCGAGTAGGAAAATAATTATTATAATCCATTAGTTGATCTCATCTAGATATCCTTACCTAAAAATATAACTAATTGCGTTTCTATATAATTAGGTCGTTTACAAATTCTACCTAACTTAGCCAAACTTATCTTTAAAGCCAATATTATATCCTAAGCGTGGAAATCAATTCCGTTAAAATCGATCGACCGAATTTTGATCTCTAAATCACCTAATCCTATTTAAGCCTAAATATTCGGAACCCTTCCCAATACACACTTTGCGTCTTGTCCTTCGAGAGCCGCCAACCTTGATCGAAGAAGCAAGATCCTTCATCATTCGGTTGATGTCGATCACTCTCTTCACCCGCGTGTTGCCGACAAGATTCACGAGTAGCGTCGTTCGTCATCGCCTCTTCTGTAGGGTCAAGTCGCCGTTCATCGTCGGTGAAGCCGCCTATGTGCTGTTATTCAACCGGGGTTGTTCAAAGCCGATTGCCACCTCTGTTCATCGGTGAGTACTCCGATCCTCCTCTGTTTTTCCTGTTGCGTGTTGTCCGGGGCGGTCGGCGGCGAGTGGAAGCAGGGCAATAACGCCTTTATTGGTCTGTTGTGGCGGTAATGTTGTAACTGCCCTGTTTAAGGAACTCGTGTGGGTAACGTGCATCTTAGTTAATCTTTGGAGCTAATGGTAAAAGTAATATTGTTAGGTTAGTAGTGTTTGTTAATCGGTTTGGTTAACCGCATGGGCTATAATATTGTGTAGTTGGTGTGTATGGGCATATACCTTTAGATATGGTACGTTGAGTACGCAAGTGCTAAGATAGATATGGTAATAGCTTTATAATGTTACGCATATAATAGTTAACGTGTATTGTAAGTAGTATTAGGCTAGTAATTTTTCTTTGGTTGGATCAATAATTGTTGGGGGTACTAATTAACTAGCAGAGCAGTTTAGTTAAGAGGCTAGCTAGGTCGATGTGGGTTTCATTAACTTAATATACAAGGAAGAAGTCGTATTAAATGTTATTCGTTGTCATGTTTAGGGAGTCCTTTCGCTCGGGTTCTTAGCTTCTGTGTTCGTCAGGAATTCGTCTTTGAGGTAAGTGGTTTTTCGACTTGCTCGGTTCTTCTCTACCTTGTTAGATTGCGTATCGATATTGTAGGGCGGGTTTTGGGAACTAGTCCCGAATGCCTTTATAAACTGTTTTGAACGTCTCGTGTTGTTGTGTGTGTAAAATGGTTTTGAATGTATTTTACGGAAGGATATTTTTGGAACGTTTTCTCTGTGTTGGTACCGTTTCCGACACGGCCCATCGTAGCTGGCGTGGAGGAAGAGTTGGCTACTTTGACCCGTGTGACAGGGAAATCGTGCCCCTTCAAAACGAAAAGTATTATCTGTGTGTTTTTGGCAAGTGCTCCAGTGGAGGCTTAGCCCGGGGTTAGAAGGGAGATTGTGAAGTGGAGTGGGAGGGCCTGCCTCTGCACTCGGCGCGGTGATGAGCGCCTTGGTGGTCGGATTGTGGAAAAGGAGGAATTGTTGTGTTATGAGATTGTGATTGTGAATGCGTAGGTGGATATGTGTGACTGATTATAACTAATTTAGGTATTGGCCTTTAGAGTTATGATTGCGATTGCGGATTTGTATGCTGACTTTGGAAATGCTTTCAAAACGTTCTGCAATTTCCGTATTCTCTCTAACTTGATAGATTAGACGCTGACCCTTCGGGGAATATTTTTCAGTTCCAGGTATGAACCAGGGAGCCGTGCAAGAACCGAGGCCAGATGGCGGGCCGGAGCGGTAGAGAGCGCGTGTCATAGTGGGATGGGTTTTTTTGCGTTAGTTTATTTATGATTTTCTAGGAGATTGTTTTTACTATTATGTTAGAGTTGGTATTATGACTTGTCTTCTGTGTTCGTCGAATGATTTTATTGTTGGTGATGATTCGTCAGATTCAGGATATTTATAATTAGGTTTTCGGGAATTCATGCATAACTACGTTTTCTATATTTTTATAAAAGGAAGGTTGGATGTTTTTATTTCGTTTTCTCGTCGTGCCCGCGTTGCAAGATCCTAAAGTGTAGTTGTCAACCTATTTAATAGTACCTAGTAGGGTCTACTTCTAAGTAGCGCCCTGTCGAAAGACGGGGTGTTACATTTTGAAAAAGGAATTGTCTGGTAGGTTGGAGATGGAAAAACCATAAAATTTTGGAAAGACCGTTGGGTCACGAAGGAACCTCTAATAAACTATGTTGATCATACCCACATATATAACCAGGAGGCGCTTGTTGCTGATTTCTTAGTGGACCGAAAAAGATGGAACATAGCTGCACTCCAACAACAACTACCAAATGATATAATCAATAAGATTACCAATATTGTCATCCCTATGAATGATATTAAAGACCTATTGTACTGGGCAGCTAGTAAAAATGGTTGGTTTTCGACCGCATCTTCTATAGACCACATTACGAATATAGACGAATACAACCCAAATGTAAATAGTTGGATTTGGAAACTAGACATATTTCCAAAAGTCAAAAACTTTCTTTGGAAAATAGATAACAATGGACTGCCAACCAAATCTCGACTCCAAGCAAACCATGTACCAGTCCCGAGTGGGTGTCTGATATGTCATTGCTCATATGAAGATATTGGGCACTTATTAACTAAATGCCCCCACACACAAACAATTTGTCATAAAATAAACCCAAAGCTTAACCAAGTCGTACAACAAATAGACATAAGGAATAAATCACCTCGCCAAATACTAAGTGAAATAAGACAACAAGTTGATACAAAAGATTTCATTGAATTAGCAGTCCGTTGGTGGGGTATTTGGCATCAACGCAATAAACTAGTTTTCCAGCAAGCTCCTAATGGTTTTATTTTGGACTTAGCACAATACATTAAAATGCATCTACTTAACAGGGCAACAACAAAACAATGGAACGAAGATGAGCCAAAACAAATGAACCCAATTAAGGCAAGACGTAAACCGACACAAAAAAACTGGAAAAAAACAGAATTTGGCTTCCATAAGCTTAATTTTTATGGTTCTAAATTACAAAATGGAAATACCTCCATTGGCATTGTAATCCGGGATTCAAATGCTGAAGTTGTTGGCATCTCAACAACAAAATTTGGCGAAATGTCGGTAAATAAAATAGAAGCTCTTGCGCTTAGGGAAGGAATACATTATGCAATTAATAAAGGAATTAGGAAACTTGAAATTGAAGGGGATAACCTCACAATAATAAAAGCTATACGTAAACAAGGACAATGCTCATGGGATTCAAACTTGGTAATTTCTGATATCTCGCTTTCTCTTGCATGGTTTGACTCGGTGCGGATCAACCATGTTAACCGGAATTGTAATGTTGTGGCCGATAAAATCGGCAGTTTGGGCCACAGCTGTCCTTTGGACACAATTACGAATCACCAAGAACTTCTAGTTCTCATCCGCAAGGATGCTCTAGGGCGTCCTCCATAAGGAGGATCCCCTAATTCTTACCTTTCTCACAAAAAAAATTAGCATGTATTGACCAATCGACATTTTGTTTTGGGGTTTTTTTAAGAGGATTTTGGTGGCACAAAATTGGATATAATTACTGATGCTCGCCATATTTTTGCAATTTCGGTCTTATCTTCTATATTTCATGTCGTTAAAGCAAATTTGTACAACTGCTCAACAATAACGGAAATTCTCAATAAATATAAACGAGCATCTAGTCGGAAGAGGCATATGGCAATATTAAGAATTTGCTTTATCCGCAATGTATTAGCTCGGCGGGATACAAACTTTTTTGGTGTAGATGATAGAAGATTGGGGATAATTATTAGATACTCCTTTGGTTTTGATGTTAATTTGGTTGTCACACAGGTTTATAAGTGGCCAATTTGCCAAAGTTCATGAGCCAATACCGACGAAGAGGGTGTTTGTGCGCACATGCGTGTATGGGCATAGCACATACATCTAGTGAGATTCCATTTTAAAACCAATTGACAATAGTAGGAGTAACCCAAACTCCCAAAGACTTATATATTGGACTTGTTTAATCCCAACTTTCAAATGTGAGAAAGAATTATATTCTTAACACGCCCACGCAAGGCCTGACCTAGTTGACACATGGACAAAGTGACCGGGTCTAGCATCTCTTTATAGCTAGCCCGGTGATAGTGATGGTGACAATGACGAGTGGTGGCATCTTAGTCTCTTTATAGCCAACTCAACCTAGATAACGAGCGGGTAGCGTCAACAACTAAACCCAACCCCAAACAAGCCCCAAACCATACCTACTTTGATACCATGGAAAAGTTCGTGGGGCGTTAACCGAGGGTCGTGCATTAGGAGTAATTGAGGGTTTATATAATGGTCTTATTTAATCTCAACTTTCAGATGTAGGAATGAGTTATATTCTTAACACAATTGATTTAATATCTACCTTATTTTATATTGTTATTGTAAACATATCACTAAACATTTGAATGTTGTGGTTCTTTATATGGCTTGTTTATGATCCGATTTGGAACATATATAATATTTGATTTATAATAATAACACAATATTCCTAAAAAATTGTTGGTTTGATAATCTTTATATAGCTTCTCTGGGAAGACTGGAAAGTTCAAACATTCAATTTCTTTTTATTATATTAGAATTTTTTTATATGGTAGAATTCGAAAAACTAAACACGATTGTGATATGAGAGGCCATATAAAAAGGGAAGATGTGAACGACTAAGTGAATCAAAAGACAAACACACAACACAAGCAAGGACGGTTAAAAAGAGTGCAAACATCCAAAAAGAAAAAGGAAAAATAATTTTGGAATCGGGGTGAGTAAAACACTAAAACATAGCGTCACCCTTGTGGGTTATGCAAACTAGACAAGTAATGTTCCCTCTACCGAAATGAAGGATCTTCAGAAGTCACAAGAAATCAAACGACATGACCCAATACAACTCGGTCCAATTCCGAACTCAGTTCCACCTTCTCAGAGAGTAAGTACAAAAAAGCGCGAACTATCCTATTCCCACGGGCCAAGCCCATTCAAGCTAGTTTACAACCAAATTTGGTTTCTTCATTGGCGTCTTCTCTTGTCATTATCCGACCCTCGAATAGAGCGTCTTCTTTCCACCATCACGCCCGCCCTCCTCCTTTGTCGTCTTGATTGCTTGGTCCTCCATCATTGGCTTGATCACCTACCCTTCCATCATCGACTTGTTTGCTCGGCCGTCCGTCTTCGGCATGACCCAAGTTATTAACCTTGCAAGCAAATACGATTAGAAAGAAAAGAAAAAGAAAAAGAAAAAAGAAATGAGAGCAAAAGAAAGAAAGAAAATTGATGGGGCCACAAGATTGTGAAAAAAAAATTATTAGATTCAAAATTCAACCATAATGAATCATGATATGTTTTTTGATAGGAAAGAGATCGGAGGGTACTTGACAAACATCAAATCTTCTGAAGTATCCTGATGGATGAGGTTTCTAAGACCTAAATCAATTGTAAGCGGAAAGGACGTGTCACGGAGAAACGATACGATCCAACGATGTAATCCGTCAAAAAATTACGTTCCATAAAAATATGAGACAAACTTCAACTCTAAGAATGGGCTACAATACTGTAGATTTCAGAAACGTATCAACTCAAATACTCAATCTCTTACGAACACAAGCCCAATCTCCAAGTACACAACATTGACTAGCGATAAATTATCACCCTTAATTTAGGAAAAATATCACGTCGGTGACCTCGAGAATTTTCTTGTGCTAATGAATCATGATACTATGAAATATAGAATGGAATCGTGTATTGACACGCGTATTAGTTTTTAATCTTTATTTCCACAAAACCTAGGCCCACATGTCGCTGTAACCATTATCAAAAAATCAAAAGTAAAACATTTCTTTTTAGATTCTTGTTGGGTTTCTCATCCTTTCCAATATTTTTTTTATCTCCAATTCTCCCTGATTTGTAGTAATACTTAAATATTTCATTCCAATAAGCCAAGGAACAGATCTGCATTTCCATCCCCCACTATTGTATTTTAGCGCGTTAGTTATCAACGAACAGTATAAATAAATTATTAAAACAATGATGCCTACGAAATACCAGTACAAAATAGCAACAAAATTATCAAGAAGATAAAATGCCATCTCCAAATTTATTAGAAGGTAGACTCATCATAATTCATAACGAGAGGAGAATTCGAATCCTAAACTGTAAGGTTACATACTCAGATTATAGTCCCTGTCAAATCCCTAAAAATGACCTTATCAAACGTGACATTCGTAATGAAAAATGAGGAGAAAGTAATTAATGTGCCATGAACAATGACTATCGAAATGAGGTAGGGATAATGTCGCACATTTTATATAAATTGAATTTCCATTTCGACAAAGAAAATCATTTGAATTTATGTCCGGAAGTTATTGTAGAAAAAAAAAACAGATCACATATAAGAATATTACTTGAATAGTTGAATGCATTGCATTTTTCATATGCGTCCAAATCAAAATTATCAATCTATCGCCAAACAAATTATTAATAAAAATAAGCCCATGAACATTATGGGGAACTGAGGAGAGAAGGCAGAATGGAATGAATGATTCTTGTATACAAAAACAAGTGAGGTAATAATACTATAGTAACAGAGAAAAGGGGCCCAATGGTGAAATTATTTTTATAAGGAACAAAACAATCCAGCTCACCACTCTCCCTACTCTACACCTGCCTAGCCATCCCCCATCACTCTCAATATCTCATTGTAATTTGTGTTTATGTGCTTCCTCTCTTTGCAGTCAATTTCTGCTTCACACCACACACAAAATTGTGTGTTTGACAAATGAAGGCATGTGGAAATGGAGGTGGAGGAGGAGTCCTATTGTGTAGAGGGACCAATTTCAATTCCTCAGCTCAGCTTTCTTGATTTTTTCATCTGAGCAATGCTAGCTTCAGCATTTTCCTTCTTCAATCAGATAACCCAGATCTAATCTTCCTTTCTTCTTCTTCTACACGCTCTTAATTACCCCTTTCTTTATTCACTGTATGTGTAACCCCCAATTGCCTTCTTGCTAGATCTAAGAATAGTCTTTATTGTGATCTTTTGCTTTTTTGCTTTTCACTTTTTGTTTCCTGGGTTCATGTGAATCTAGTCCACTTCTGATTTTTGTCCCCCACCATCTTCCTTAATCCATTACCCTAATCCTAATCGAAGCCCTCTCTTTCTTGGCCTCCAATGAAGAGTAACAGTGTAATTAGGGGGCCTGCAATTGTGTTTGTGTTGTGTGCGTCTCTGATCTCAGTGGTGTCTGGCATTACAGACCCAGGTGATCTTGCAATCCTCAATGAGTTCAGAAAAGGGTTGAAGAATCCTGAGCTTCTGGACTGGCCAAGTAATGGGGATGATCCCTGCGGGCCACCCTCTTGGAAAAATGTGTTCTGCCAAGGCAACAGAGTGACTCAGATTCAAGCCAAGAATCTGGGTCTTGAGGGTTCTTTGCCCAAGGACTTCAACAAGCTCTCAAAACTCTCCAATTTGGGTCTTCAGAACAACAAGCTCTCTGGTATGCTTCCTTCCTTTAGTGGCTTGTCTGAATTGAGGTATGTCTACTTGGATAACAACGGTTTCGATTCGATTCCTGCCGATTTCTTTGATGGGTTGAGTGATTTAGAAGCCATGGCCTTAGATTACAATCCCTTGAATGCTACAACCGGGTGGTCACTCCCTGAAACCTTAGCTAATTCTGCTCAATTGACAAATCTCTCATTGATGTCTTGTAACTTGGTGGGCCCACTGCCTGATTTCTTAGGAAGTATGGCATCTCTTAGCTCATTGAAGCTCTCTTTAAATAGAATCTCTGGTGGAATCCCTGGGAGCTTCAATGGGTCTAGTCTTCAGATATTGTGGTTAAACGGGCAAGATGGAGGGATGTCTGGGACTATAGATGTGATCTCTACTATGGTGTCTCTGACCAGTGTTTGGCTTCATGGGAATCATTTTAGTGGGGCAATTCCTAGCAATATTGGTGATTTAATCTCTCTGAAGGAGCTTGATCTTAACAGTAATAGTATGGTTGGTCTTATCCCTGAGAGCTTGGCTGATATGGAGTTAACTAAGCTGGATTTAAACAACAATCACTTCATGGGTCCAATCCCCAAATTCAAAGCGAAAAATGTTACGTGTTTACAGAATTCGTTTTGTCAATCTGATGTGGGTTTGCCTTGTGCTCCTCAAGTGAGTGCACTGATTGAATTTCTAGGTGGACTGAATTACCCGTCTAGGCTTGTAAGTTCATGGTCTGGAAATGACCCGTGTGGTGGCGGATGGTTAGGATTGTCTTGCAATTCTGATCAGAAAGTTGATGTAATAAACCTGCCTAAAAATGACCTTAATGGTACTTTGAGCCCCTCCATTGCCACTCTTGATTCACTGTCAAAAATCATTCTAAAAGACAACAATATTACCGGTTCAATTCCCTCGAATTGGACTACCTTGACGTCCCTCACATTGTTGGATCTAAGTGGCAACAACATTTCCCCTCCATTTCCCAAATTCAGAAAAACCATGAACTTTTTGATAGATCATCAAAGTCCTCAAGTTTCTAATTCTAGCCAATCCACATCATCAAATTCATCTTCAACAGCCAGTTCTCAGCCCTCACCTAGCAACCCGTCTTCTTCTTCACACTCCAAGGGCACAACTTCATCTCCTCCCACATCAAGATCTCAAACCTCCAAATGGCCTAAGATAGTGGCGGTTGTAGCTCCTGTTGCAACCGCTACAATAATTGCATTTTTGTTGCTTCCCTTGTCTATTTATTACTGCAAAAAGAAAAAAGACGTTTACCCTGCTCCAGCAGCGCTTGTTGTGCAACCAAGAGACCCATCTGATCCTGACAATGCCGTTAAAATTGTTATAGCCGATGACTCAAATGGTGGGGTTACATCAGTAGGAAGTGGCTCAGCAAGCAGTAGCAGAATAGGCGAGCCCCATTTGATCGAGGCTGGCAATTTGGTAATTTCAGTACAAGTCCTTAGAAATGTGACCAAGAACTTTGCTCCTGAAAACGAGCTAGGCCGTGGTGGGTTTGGAGTTGTGTACAAAGGAGGACTAGATGATGGCACTCAAATTGCTGTGAAGAGAATGGAGTCTGGAGTAATCAACAACAAAGCTTTGAATGAATTCCAATCTGAAATTGCTGTTCTTTCCAAGGTTCGCCACCGCCACTTGGTATCTTTGTTAGGGTACTCCATTGAAGGCAATGAGAGAATACTTGTTTATGAGTACATGCCTCAAGGAGCTCTTAGTCAGCATCTTTTCCACTGGAAGAGCTTGAAAATGGAGCCTTTAACTTGGAAGAGGAGGCTCAGCATTGCATTGGATGTTGCAAGAGCAATGGAGTATCTTCACAACCTGGCCCACCAAAGTTTCATACACAGGGACCTCAAATCCTCTAACATTTTACTCGACGATGACTTCAGAGCCAAAGTTTCAGACTTTGGACTTGTAAAACTTGCTCCAAATGGAGAGAAATCCGTTGTTACTCGACTTGCTGGGACTTTTGGATACTTAGCACCTGAGTATGCTGGTAAGCATTACATTTTTTTTCTTCAGCATTATGTATACACATATATCTGATAGTGTTTTTTCTAGATAATTCATTACTTACTTTGGAATTTTCATATGCAAGAAGTTTTCCCTCGGACCCTAACAGATTCATGATTTCTTCCAAATTGATTTCAGTGACAGGAAAAATCACCACAAAAGTTGATGTGTTCAGTTTCGGAGTTGTGCTCATGGAGCTACTCACTGGATTAATGGCATTGGATGAGGACAGAGCCGAGGAAAAGCAATACTTAGCAGCTTGGTTCTGGAAAATCAAGTCAGACAACGAACAGTTAATGGCTGCAATTGACCCGGCTCTTGATGTTAAAGAAGACACGTTTGAAAGCGTTGCCACTGTTGCTGAACTAGCTGGGCACTGCACAGCAAGAGAGCCTGGCCAGAGACCTGACATGGGCTATGCTGTTAATGTGCTTGGCTCGCTCATCCAGAAATGGAAACCGCTTGATGATGAATCAGAGGAGTTTTCGGGTATTGACTATAGTCTTCCTCTTAACCAGATGGTGAAGGGATGGCAAGAAGCTGAAGGCAAAGATGTGAGTTATATGGATTTGGAGGATAGCAAGAGTAGTATTCCTTCAAGGCCTGTTGGATTTGCCGAATCCTTTACTTCCTCGGATGGAAGGTAATATAGATAATACTATGTTTGTAGATAATCTTTTGCTTACTTCACCTTCCTTGTTTTTCCAGTGTTTTTGTTTTTTCCAACGTTTCAATTATGTTGTTGAAGTGGGAGATCTAAAATTGTTGGGGATCTCTTGTTGAGAGTTTCAGCCTTGTGCTCTAAAATTTTATCCTTGGAAATATGTATGTAGATAGGACATTTATGAAAAATTCAAATGCCTTGTGAGTTGTGAGTCTCTTTCTAAGTGTTATCTGTTCTCTGATCAATGATCAATGATCAATGTCAATGCTTTCCCTGTCAAATGCTGAGTTTAGTACAAAAGCTTTTTCCTAATTTGGGTCTAATTGAAATAAAATGACATTTAGCACACTTGCTATTTCTACTGTCATTATGGGAACATTTAAGGACAGAGAACCAGATCAAATGAATTTAGGCAATACTAGTACAAGTTAGCTCAACTGAAGGATGCCCACACATTTTAGGGGGCCACCAGAGCTAACTACCAAAACTTTTAAATTGAGAGAGGTTTACGCGTGACTTAAATTAAAGAAAGGGACATGAAATAAATGGACCCGCACTAGATTATTTTCAAGTGATGGACCAATCAATTGTCACCTCACACTTGTGAGCAGACAAACTGGTTTTAATTTCTCCCGCCTCTCCCTCTTGTTACAAATCACTTTATAAAAAAAAATCAGTTGATTCATAATGTATGATTTTGGATCATTAGCTCGTGTTTGTAACTTTATATTTCTTCATGAACCTAATGTAAGTACTACTGTTTTCTTCAATTACTGAATGCATTTTCTTCATATATCAAGTGTTTTAAACAATTAGTGAATTTTTTTTAATAAACATCAAGGAACCAGTTTGTAACACATACCACTAAAACAAGAGGCAAAACGAATTTGGGCTTTGCAATGCAACTATGAAATGGAGCATGCAAATCCAATCATTTAGGTGTCATAAAATTGATGCTGATAAAAAAAAAAAAATTGGGCTTCTCAAGCCCAAATTGGGGTGACCTCTTTCCACGTCCTATACCTTAACACATCATCCACTTATTCAATCAAATCAATCTTCTTAGAAGAAGTGTCAAAACTCAGGATCCAATATTTTCTATCACAGAATTGATATTTCTTTCAATCTCAACTGGCACATGAAATCAGCAATCACGGCAAAGACTCGTGGATACGCTCAAATGCAAGAACAACTCAAATTCCTTCTCATATGCATCATCAATGTGGAACACCCAACACTTTCTATTCAACTAATTTTAACATTCCCATGACATTCCATATATATAGCGCACAAAACATTAGTTAGACAACTCAAAATACAAGCACACTCATCTCACTATTCCATCATCAGTTATAAAAGAGGGATCCATCCAAAAAAAAAAGCAAAATAAAGATAGACTTGAGAAGGTTTTCAAACTAAGGGCGAGGATGTGGATGTTTTTCTGACAATGTAGCGATACGCTGCAACCTTCTGAGTCCGGGATGCAGTGTTGTCAACCGACAACACGAGCTTCCCGGGTTCTCTAGCAGTGAACGAGTTGTGGACCGCCTCCTCGTTCGGTGACATTCTCTTGGGCTTCTCAATTGCAAGAGTGTAGCTGTCTTGTGCACTTGGAATGAACTCTGCACTGTAGTCTAAATCCCATCCTCCAACTACTATGTCCCATGTAATTGTTGCTCCAGTCTTCATTCATTCAGATACACAAATTCAACTCACAATCATATCAAACCACAAAATTTATGTGGAAAACTGATAAAATGGTGGTGAAGCCCGAAAAACCCCACAAATTTATTCATTTTTGAGGTCTCACATTTTTGGCATGTAAACTATCAAATGCATTAATGACTCGAATCATAATCAGAACCCGAATAAGCATCTAAAACTACAAAAACAGACAAACCCAGATGCAACCTAATAATTTTAGGATGAGGGTTGATCAAATTTCAATTCAAAACCATACAAATTTTAAATTAAATCAAAACCCTAATAAGCATTGCTCAAGTAACACTTTGCAAACCCTAGAATAGAATCATGAGAATTTCTATTGAGGGAGGGAGGAGTTGAGAGAGTAGGGAGCGAACCTCAATGCCTTCTATTTGAATGTTGACTTTCTCTCCACCTTTGACCTTGAATTCAGAAGCCGGTTTGGCTGGACCGGATTTCAACTCGTCCATCCTGCTCAGACCGCCATACTGAACAGGTATATCTTCTGGTCTAATGAATCTGGAGTTTTATTTGAAGGTTAGATATACAGAACACAACAAAAAGCCCACAACAAAGGAAAAGGACACAAGCCATGTCCATTTTCAAGGCATGGCTTGAAAAAGACAAGAAAACACAGTCTATCTATCTATGAAGATAGATTGAAGAAACATCCAATTAGTTGTATTAGAAAGGAAAGAGCAAGAAAAATGACAGTAACAGTATTCCAGAAATAATATTTCCATATAAACAAGTACTTCCCAGCTTTCTACAGAATTAGAGTATTGAATTTCAAATACCCAGAAGAAGAGTGAACTTTGATAAATTTACCCATTTACCCTTCTATTTTAAGGATTGGGACTTGGAAAAAAGATGCACTCACTTGTAGAGAGTTTCAACAACATTGCCTTCCTTGGCAATCACAAACTTGCTCTTAGTTCTTTGGGTCAGAAATGGGCTGAACATGGAGTACAGCAAGCTGAAGTACCATGGCACATTGATGAATATCTAAACAAAAGCACACCCAAAAACATCAACATAAATAAATTCATTCTGAAGAGGCGAAAAAACTAAACAAACCCATATTTAAGTAACTTTAATCTTACCTTCCTAGCAACCATCTCAGGGTAGTTATCCTGAAACAAGGATAAAATGTGATTAGAGGCCACCCTAAGCTCCCTTTTAGGCATGTCCTTAAGGTCAGTGACTTGAATCAAAGAGTTAATCCCACCAGGCTTAAAATCCAGCAGCTTAATCCCCCTTTCAAGAACCTGAACTCTCCACCTCAAAAACTTCTTCAGCTTCTCATCATCTCCAAACACTCTTTCATACATCTCCTTATCCTTAAAAACCCCATAAGCGTTGTAACAAACAGGATGTCCATCCCTGTCAAATCCATGCATATAAGCCACCACACCTTCAAGCTCCTTAAACCCTAAAATCTCCTCTTCCACAATTCCATCAGCTCCAAACTCCTTCCTCCAAGCTAAGCACTTTTCAAGCATGTGAAGTGAATCACCCACTTTAAAGTCTCTGGCTTTGAGGAATTTCAGGAGTATCACATCTGAACTCTCATGGCTGGAAAGCAGAGGAAAACCCCACATTGCTGGGCTTGGATTGTTGTTGCTGCCATTGGAAGAGGAAGATGAGAGCTTGGATTTGAGTTCTTGAAGGGCTTTCTTCTCAGAGGGCTTGAGGTGGGAGATGAAGTAGGAGTCCTCCTTGAATGAAGGGGATCTAAGGGCACTGACCTCCATTGAAGGACTGATAAAGATTCTTTCTTTTCTGGCTCTTTGTTGTGGTTTTTTTTTTTCTGTAGCTGGAGAGTGAGTGAGGTGGGATAATCAGAATTAGAAATGATGTTGTATTTCAGTAGGATTGATGGGTGTTGGAGGTTTTGGGTTGCTTTCTAGTTTTGGGGAATGGGAAAGGGGGAATTTGAAATTTGGTCACACACACATCACAGGGTTCTTTTTCTCCCTTTAATTGCCCCTTTCTGTGTTGTTTTTTATTTAAATTTTTTGGGGCAGGGTAGTACAAAGCAGACTTTGCAGAGAAAGAAAGAGATAGCAGGATAGGGAAATAATAATCGCATTTTTTGTTATTCATTCTACACGCCATCTCCCAATTTTGAAATGGGGATTACTCTCAATCCGTGTAAAACTAAGATAGAAAACCCAATTACAAGTTCAAATTAGAACTCGAAATTAGGCGAATACTAGTTTAAAAGTCGGCTCTAGAAAGGAAGAGAAGCTAACTCGAAGATCTGGAATCCGATGATAATATTCAGATTTGGAGGATTGAGAGAATTCATAAATGAAGAAGAAGATTGATATTCTGATTGATTCTCGAACAAGCCACTTTGGGCTTTAAATACAAAAGTTCTAGCCGGAACAAACCGGTTCAATTAAACTTAAAGATGCAAACCGGTACTAAATCGGATATTTTTAGGGAAAGAGTTCTTAAAAGGGAAATAACTAACTCCCCCGGGTCTAAACGGTAATAAAGACACATTCCTGTTACATCACTTCCCCCTCGAAGAGAACCTTATCCTCAAGGTTCAAATTCAGGAAATTTGGCCAAGAAATCCGAGTAAAACTCCCATGAAGCTTGGTTTTTAGGATATCCCTTCCATTTCACCAGGACTTTTGTTGCAGCTGCGTTTTGTCTCTTAACCATCTTCCGATCGAGTATGGCTTCTGGTTCTTTAAGCTTGCCAGTATCTAGAAGAAATTGAGGCAGAGGCGAACCAGCAACAGATGGATTGGGGCACAATTTGAGTTGACTCACATGGAAGACATCGTGAATTGCAGCTGTAGGGGGGAGCTTCAATTTGTAAGCTATAGGGTTGATTTTGTATTTGATAATAAAGGGGAAATAGAAACGTGGGGATACCTTGTGTGGAGCACGACCCTTGAGAGTGGACTGCCTGTATGGTTGTAGTTTGAGGTAGACATGATCCCCTATCTGAAAATTCCGATATGATCTGTGGGCATCGGCATATTGTTTCATCCTGTTTTGTGCTCGCAAGAGATGAAATTTCAACATCTTGATGATATCCTCCCAATTTGCATGCTTCTATCTACGGTTATAGACTTGCTCTCACCTGGTAAATATGGGAGATGGATGGGTGGCCGTTGACCATAGAGAACCTCATATGGTGTAGCTTTGATGGATGAATGATAGGTGGTGTTGTACCACCACTCGGCTAAAGGTGGCCATTTGCTCCATGTGTAGGGTGCATTTGCAGTCATGCATCCGAGGTATGTCTCCAGGGTTTTGTTTGTGATTTCTGTCTGGCCATCGGATTGTGGATGGTAGGCGGAGGAAAGATTAAGGTCAACACCATTTACTCTGAATATTTCCTTCCATACTTCACTAAGGAAGATAGGGTCCCTATCACTCATAATAGAGAGTGGCATGCCATGGAGTTTGAAGATGTTATCGAGGAAGCATTGAGCAACTTCTATGGTTGTGTAGGGATGCGATAAGGAGAGGAAGTGTGCATTTTTGCTGAATCTGTCAACCACTACCAGAATGGTATGTTTGTTGAAGGATGGAGGAAGACCTTCTATGAAATCCATAGAGATGGATTGCCAAATACCCTCAAGTGCATGAAGAGGTTGAAGTAGCCCTGGTGATGCAACTCTGTCATATTTGTTCCTTTGGCAAGTATCACAATTTCGGATGTACTGCTGCACTTCCTTGCTCATGCCAGACCAGAAGAATAGTGACTTGACCCTGTGTAATGTGGCATCTCTGCCTGAGTGACCCCCCACTGTTGAATTGTGGAGCCAATTGAGGATTTGAAGCTTCAAATTAGGATTATCTCCTACGACCAATTTCCCTTTACGCCTCAGTTCACCATTCGCATAAGTGAACTTAGGATGTGTTGTAGCATCAGCCTGCATTTCTGTAATAATTTTCTGGAGGATGGGATCTTGGCTCCACATTGCTTTGATATCATCATAGAGAGATTGATGTGCTTGAGATAGTGTAATTTGAAGTAACTGAGAACCATTCACTCTTGAGAGGGCATCTACGGCAACATTTTCTCTTCCTTGCTTGTATTGGATTTCAAAGGAGTGCCCCATAAGTGTGTACAACTACATATGCTAAAATGGGGTAGATACCCTTTGATCAAGCAAATACTTTAAGCTCTTCTGGTCTGTACGAATGATGAAAGACCTATGTGCCAGGTAAGCATTCCATGTTTGCACAACATGTACGACAACCATCAATTCTTTCTCGTAGACTGCGAGTTTCTGGTGTCGAGGTCCCAATGCTCTACTGATGAAGCAAATAGGGTGCTTGTCTTGCATGAGGACTGCCCCTATACCCGTATGGGAGGCATTTGTTTCGACCACAAATGTTTTCTCGAAGTCTAGTAAGGCTAGAACAGGTGCAGTAGTCAGAGCTTGTTTCAGAATTGTGAATGCAAGTGATGCCTCATTATCCCAGTTGAACCCCTCCTTCTTCAATAGCACTGTTAGGGGTCGAGCAATTATGTTGTAATCACGAATGAACCTTCTATAGCAGTTGGCCAATCCCAGGAAGCTTCTCAACTATTTTTGAGATGTAGGTGTGGGCCAGTCATGGATGGCTTTGATCTTACTAGGGTTTGTGCTTACCCCTTCTTGTGAGATAAAGTGCCCTAAATATTCTATTGATGTAGCACCAAAGGTGCACTTAGAGGGTTTAAAGCTAAAGTTGATGGTTTCTGAGGATGGTGAACACAGCTTGCAGATGATGTAAATGATCCTCCCAACATTTACTATAAACCAAAATGTCGTCAAAGAAGACGACGACTAGGACGAATCTCCTTGCCACCTCCCTAAACACCTGATTCATGAGCCCTTGAAATGTGCATGGTGCATTAGAGAGACCGAAGGGCATTACCAGGTATTCATAGTGCCCCGAGTGGGTTTTGAATGCAGTTTTGTATATATCACTGGGCTCCATTTGCAACTAGTGAAACTCTGCTCTTAAATCGAGTTTGGAGAAGTATTTAGAACCTCCCAACTCATCCAATAAGTCATCCAAGAGGGGAATGGGGTATTTGTCTTTGACAGTTTGGCTATTTACCCCTTTATAATCCACACAGAGTCCCCAAGAGCCATCCTTCTTCTTTACAAGTACTACCGGAGAAGCATAAGGGCTGGAGCTGTCTTGTATGATTCCTTGATCAAGCATTTCTTGGATCATACCTTCTATCACGTTCTTTTGAAATGTAGCATGCTTGTAGGGCCTCTTATTTACTGGTTCAGAACCTGGTAACAATGGGATCCTATGGTTGAATCCATCCCACAAAGGAGGTAGGCCTGTGGGCTCTTGGAACACATTAGTGTAGGCAGCAAGCAGTTTTTGAACATCAGAGTCATTAGTGGAGTCTCTCCCAGTGGTGGCAATGTGGAGAAGTTGGGATTTGGGCTCCTCATTCGTGTCATGTGTGGAACAGGCTTGGATTAGAGCAAGCTGTGGATGGCCTAGCATTATTTTGTTGAGGCTGCTCTCCTTAATTACCTTGCACCCTGAATTGCTTACTCCTCGAATGACATGTTTTGTGCCATTGAGTGTAAATTCCATCCTCATTTTGACAAAGTCCCATAGCACAGGCCCCATGGTGGTGAGCCATTGGATTCCTAGGACTAAATCACAACAATCTAGTGGTAAGGTTCTGACTTCTGTAACAAAGTTGTAGCCCTGCAGAGCCCATGATTATTGATTACATTTGAAGTTGGAAGCCATTTTTTGCCCATTGGCCACTGAAACAATGAGGGTCTTGACAACTTCAAGTTTGGACCCTATTTCTTGAGCCACTCTCAACTCCAGGAAGTTATGAATGCTCCCTAGATCTATGAGAATGTGGATCTTCTTTTTGCCACAGAAACCAACAACCCTCATACAGTTGAAATTGGCTGAACCATTAATGGCAATGATTGATAGTTGAGGTGTGGCATTGTCTTCTTCAATTGGTGGATTGTCAATATCTACTCCCAACTATTCAATGTGCTCATCACTCAGTTCTTCTTCGCATTCCATCATATATAATTGAGATCTCATCCTCCTACAATTGTGACCAGGAGTATAAGAATCATCACAAAACATGCACAACCCCTTGTTTCGTCTCTCCTGCATCTCCTCATAGGTATATTTTCTGGTAATCTTGTCATTGTTTGGTTT
The DNA here is from genome assembly GCA_964016875.1 of Fallopia convolvulus. Classification (NCBI taxonomy): domain Eukaryota; kingdom Viridiplantae; phylum Streptophyta; class Magnoliopsida; order Caryophyllales; family Polygonaceae; genus Fallopia; species Fallopia convolvulus. The sequence goes on from OZ024733.1 coordinate 34,821,806, forward strand.
TGGTGGTGGTAGAGCAAGCTGGTTGGATGTGGGTTTATTAGTGGTTGGGGTTGGGAACAGAGGAGGTGTTTTAGGATTGGGGTTGGAGTATGAAGGTTTGGAAATGTTGTGGTAAGTGTTTGATGGTTTATGATATTTTTCTGGTGTGAGGGCGAGGGAATTTTCATGTAATTTGGCCAGCCTTGCAGCTTCTTCCAGACTGGTGGGATTAAACTGTCTAGTGTGCATTTGTAAATGGGGGCTCATGTTGGCAAAAAATATGCTAAGGGCGTGTTGGGTGGGCAATTCCAACCTAGTGAGTGCACACTCAAATTTATGTAAATAGTCATCAACAAAATCAGTTTGCTGCTTCAAATTCACCAGCTCAGACAAAGGATCGTCAAACAACAACCCAAATCTGGCAGTAATAGGTATTACATAGTCTGGCCAAAGAGGAAATTGATTATACCTGCCCTGGAGGTAATTATGGTGCCATTGGAGTGCTTTCCCTTCGAGGTGAAGTGAAGCTAGTCGCACCTTCATTTCTAGTGCAGTATCGTCGAGCATAAAAAATTGCTCACATCTATAGATCCATTCATTCAGCATAGATCCGTCGAATGTAGGGAATTCGACTTTAGCAATTCGTATTGCTAAGCCTCCAGGGTAACCAGGACCACCAAATTTGATGATCGGTTGACGATTCATCATGCCACCTGTCAAATCTGGAGGATCGGGTGGCCTGATCTGCGAATTAGCTCTAGATGCGGAAGAATTACCAGGTTCCATCGACCTTAGTTCCGTCGGAGATGGTTGGTTGACCTTTTGAGCGAGTACCATGATCGCCTCCTTCATCTCAGTTAGGTAACTTAGGTAGCTTGTAGCTCACCCTGTGATGTCATGATCTTCTCGAGCACCACCTCATGTTTCTGGGCCTTGCTGGCCAGATCCAGGATTGTCTCCTTGTGGGTTTCCACCTTGGTTGAAGGAGTGAGCTCTGATACCAATGTAACAGTAAGATAGAAATCCCAATTAGAAGTTCAAATTAGAACTCGAAATTAGGTGAATACCAGTCTAGAAGTCGGCTTTAGAAAGGAAGAGAAGCTAACTCGAATATCTGGAATCCGATGATAATATTCAAATTTGGAGGATTGAGAGAATTTAGAGATGAAGAAGAAGATTGATATTTTGATTGATTCTCGAACAAGCCACTTTGGGCAGGCCCGTCTCAATCATTTCAGGGGCCCTAGGGTGAAATAAAATTTAAGGGCCCCTTAAACATAACAAATAAATAGGACATTTTTAGTATAATAAATAAACGATCTGGCTAATGTGTGCCCATGGGCACACAATAAATATGTTAATTTTGGAAATTATTTCAAAACTATTCCCTAAAAAAATTACAATTAACAAACAATAATAAGATTTACCAAAATTAGTATCTTTATTGTGTGGTCATGTACACACATTAGAAATTCCAATAAATAAATAGGTCTTTTCATACAATTTTTATTAATTTTTTAATTAGAAAATCAATAGGTCTTTTTTAACATTAATGGATTTTTTTAATATTAATGGGCCTATTTTTACTAATAGTAATGGACCTATTTTTACTAATAGTAATTTTCAATCTGGGGGCCTTTATATTTCGGGGGCCCATGACGACCGCCCCTCCGGCCTACCCAATTAGTCGGCCCTGACTTTGGACTTTAAATACAAAAGTTCTAACCGAAACAAACCGGTTCAATTAAACGTAAAGATTCAAACCGGTACTAAACCGGATATTTTTACCTTTTTAGGGAAAGAGTTCTTAAAAGGGAAATAACTAAATTCCGCGTGTCTAAACGGTATTAAAGATAGATTCCTGTTTTCAATCCGTCAGTCAGTTATATGAATGGGGGCGCCTAGGTATATACTGTACTTCATAAATTAGGTTATGCGGAGGACCTAACCTATCTCGGTCCATTTTACCGCGGTTAGTTTTGAGTCATGTACTCCTGGCCGGTCTACTAATCAATGTTTATTTAGGGCTAATCTTGGGTTAGCTAGATGTATTCACTACTCCAGTACTCCGTAATTGAATGCAACTAGAGAAGAGTAGGGTGTCGCTGTACAGTGGAAACTCATAATTGAACCGTGCTGTATTGCTTTTAATTTGTGTGCTCCATTGAGCTTAATTGACCAGTAACGGGAGGAATAACTTTGAAATTCAGATAGAAGAAGATAAAGTGCTGGGACCAATCCATGAACAAGATCATGATACAAGGCAAACCAAGCTCACATTTGCATAGAAAACTGTGAAAAGTAATCAGCTTTAGGAAATTCAATCAAAGTAATTCTGTCTTTTTAGGCTTTTTCTTCACTCCTTTTGACTTTGGAGGTTTATACACTTGATTACTTCGGTGCAATTAAGTTAAACACGCTCTGATCGTCATTGTAATCAGTATAAAAGCCAGTACCTGGAGAAAAGGACAAAGCTATACACATTTTTTTAATCTGAAAAATGGGACTAACCTTTGATTTCATCTAAATTAACCCTGCCCATAATATGAGTTTACCAAACAGCACTAATTTTAAACCTTTGATGTCTCATATGGGTACCGGAAGTAACAAACTTAGTAATCTTCTTACAAATCATTATCTAAAATTTAAAAATACAAATGTAATCAATACTGTATTATTTAAGAAATTTTGGTGATGTCAATGTTTTCCACAGTTAAATTAATAAATTTGACTTTTAAAATACTCAATTATATATCTAAATTATACTAAATTTGAATTACATTAAAAAATTAAAAAACATTAAAAAATAGGGGTGTTGTATGCCCGATAAAATTGGGAACATGTGATAAACCAGCCGCTGCAAGCATGGAGCGGATGTAAGCGTGCGTCTCCATCGCCAATACGCAACGTTTTAAGCTTCCCCCTGTACATAGGCATGGCAATTTGACCCGGACCCGACGGATACCCGATGCACCCGGCCCGAAAAAACAGGCGAAAATCCGTCAAAAAATGGGCGGAAAGCGGATTTCAGGCGATGCGAGTGATAGGTCGGGTCGGTTTAGGGTGAAAGGTTCATCCACCAGTCACCCGACCCACGACCCGACCCTAAATATATTAATAATTAAAAAAATATTTTTAGTAATCCAGAATGGTGATTATATGGATGAATGTGTATAGGGTTGTGATCGTGGTCTATAATCAGTGAACATGGAAATTTTGAAGCCAATTATTTATTCTTCCTTTAGCTATCTGATAATTAATTAATTAGTTTTAGCTAGTAGTAATGGAGAATGTAGACTAACTAAAACAAGAAGTCAAAATCAACATTAGATACAATCATACTAGAGTGTTGCTGGTTTTTTTGGATTTTGATATATGTTGGATTTTATTGCTGTTTTTTTGATGTTTAATATCCATGTTATGTTTTGTTGGAATTATAATGAACTAGATTGTTTAAATCAAGTTTAATAGCAAGTTCTACTCTTGGATTTGGCCATTTAAAATCAGGTTATTTTTAAAAAAAAATCAGGCTTAATACATGTACATAACACCCGAAATGTCACCCGATCCATCCTAGAATATAGGGTGGATTGGGTTAGGGTGACCCATTCCAATGGGTAGGGTCGGATTTGGATGGGGTTATTTGTGAGGCAGGTCGGGTTTAGGAATGGTCCATCCACCTAAAACCCGACCCATTGCCATGTCTACCTGTACGTTGTGTTTTGCAGCTAAACTAGCAAAAAAAATAAAATAAGCGCCACACGCCGCGCTCGCATTGGGCGACACGTGGCACCTGGGCGCAATTTAAACATAATTGTTTTTACCATAATTCATAGTTTTTTTTATCTTTCCATAAATACCAATATTGTATATATTTGACTACATTTAAATTTAATTGTATATTTTATGTTGTTAGGGTATTTTTTTGAGTTGTTTAATTGTCTTTTTAATCAATTTTATATATTTGACTACCCATTAAAGTAAGTTATTTAATTTTCAAATTATAGGTCAGTCGTAGGCCCTAACGAATCACAATAAACCCCCCAACTCCCTGCCATGGAGCTCCACCACCTGGGACCTCTGGTGTTGCCGGGGGCTTCACCCCAAACCCTTGGTTTTTATGAGTAGTTTTATCCACTCATAGTTTTTTTATGCATGATTTTTTTCCCATTGTTTTGATGGTGTTGTTTTGGATTGGAAAAACCTAATTCATGGCTATATATACATGGTTTGGGACAACTTCATTTACAATCTCTCACTTTCTCTCCTCTCCCAATCTCCACTATGGATCCCATCAATTTAACTCCTAAAATCCCTTCCAACTACAATACTAACACAATCCAAGGCACCAACATTGACGCTGGATCTCGTGGTGGTGGATCTTGTGGCACTAGTTCTCGTGGTGCTAGATCTCGTGACGCTGGATCTCATGGATACGGTGGAAATACTAGTGCCGAACCTAGACAAGCAATAAAAAAATGTCATTGGGAGCCAGAAAATATTATGCTCCTCATTAGTGCTTATATCAATTGCAACACTGATGTAATCCAAGGACATACTAGAAGTCCAACAGGTTTTGGGAGCACGTTGAGGAGAACTACTCTCCTAAAAAAAGCCACTAATCTCCTAGATCAACAAGCACGTGTAAGATGGAATTTGGAAGAATTAACAAGGTTGTTACATTGTTTGTTGGTTGTTACAATAAGGCTCTCAATATACTCGAGCTAGTGGCGAATCAGATGAGGATGTTCTTGAGAGTGATAAGGTAGATTATAAAAAAAAACACCCAAAGGGCAAAAGGTTTGAAGATGAGGTGGCATGGCGCATCATGCACAAGCAATCAAGATGAAATAATGAGTACATGCTTCTAACAAATTGATAAAACATAAGCTCGAGAAATAGTGGCTCGAAATGACCCAAGGCCGACTTTGAAGACGATTCGAGTAACCTTGATCCAAATACACTGGTAAGTGCATGGAAGTTGCTCCAATCCAACGTCCCATCGGGATAAAGGTCACAAAGGAGACCGGAGGGAAAAATAATATTTCGTATGTTGAACTAGATCATGACTTGACACATCAGTGTTGAATACAGGGGAGCACATTCATGAACATTGGAGCCAGATAAAATCGATCAAGATGAAGGAGCTTCGGATCGGGGAGAAAGAGGTTAAGGCAAAATATCTTGAGAAGAAGAGAAGAATAAGCAAAAGAGGGGGGCTTATTGATGGACCTTATCAATATGGAATCAATGGAACCACTCTTTCTAGAAAATCAAATGGTGAAGAAGATTGATAGATGATCTTAGCATACAATATTGAAGGGATTTATTTGTTCTAAGAAGGGATTTCGAGTTTTCTTATTATACTATTTGTTGTTCTTGTTTGCTTTCGAGTCTACTTTTTTTGTTTGTTGTTCTAGGTTTCTTCATCGAGTTTTTTTCTAGTTAGCTTGTGAATTTGCTTATTGCAGTGCAATTCGTGTTTAATGTAATCCATATTTCAAATTGTGTGGTTCTGCCAGCTTTAGAAATTGTATAGTTCTGCCACCTTCAGAATTTGTGTGGTCCTACCACCTTCAGAGATTGTGTGGTTCTACTGCCTTTAGAATTTGTGGGGTTCTGCCATATTAAGAGATTGTGTGATTTTACCGCATTCAAAGATTATGTGGTTTTGCTACATAAAGAGATTATGTGTTTCTGCCAGATTTAGTGATTCAAAATTTGAAAATTTTGAATTTGCTATATAAACCATAGTTTACCAAGAAGAAAATATCACTCTTCATATCCTTAGTGTCTAATTTTCAATCTTCATATTTTAAAAATGTTTGACGACTCTTCAGGCTCAACATACTCTTTAAGCTCGTCTCCCAATAGTCGAACAATAGATAATGAGCTAGAGGAGTCTTTGAACCAAATGCGAGTTGTATATGAGTATCTCCAATAAGCTATCCTAAACCATAGGAAACCCACACGAGGAAGAAGATCAAGAAAAGGAGGCACTCGAGCCCACATTGAAAGAGGAAGGGAAGTAGGGCACATAGGACTATACAACGATTACTTATCCGAAAAATCCAATTTATACGATCATCGTCTTCTGATGTAGGTTCCGAATGAAAAAGCACGTTTTCATGTGCATTGTTGATCACCTCTCAACCAATATGGATTACTTTTAGCGGAGGCCAGATGCAACCGGTAAGCTTGGTTTATCGGCCTTACAAAAATGTGTTACTACGCTACACATGTTGACGTATGGCATTACCGCGGATGCTTGTGACGAGTAACATCATCTTGGGGCTGTAATTGCTGGAGAATTTTTGTACAACTTTGTTGAAGGTATTATAACTTTCTTTGACGATGAGTACTTGAGGCAATCAATGCCAAAGGCATACAACGCTTACTGAGTGAGCTCAGGAGAATCTTGTGGGTTCCCCAATATATTGGGTAGCATTATTAGAGGTGGAAAAATTTCTCAACCGTATGGAAAGGCCAGTTTGAGCATGGAGATCATGATGATCCAATAATTATCCTAGAGGTCGTTGCATCATATGACCTATTGATTTGGCACACATTCTTTTGGACACCAAGTACGTGCAATGACATTAATGTGCTTGAACGATCTCGTGTTTTTAATGACATTCTGCTAGGTATAGCTCCAAGCGTATCTTTTACGGTGAATGGGCACGAATACAATAAAACATATTTTCTAACTGATGATATCTACTCAGCTTGGGTGACATTTGTCAAATCCATTAACCTCCCTCATGGTCGTAAAGTAAAACTATTTGCCAAACGACAATAGAGTTGTCGCAAAGTTATGGAAAGGACATTTAGAATCTTACGAGCCTAATTTCATATCGTTCACAATCCAGCCCGCTCTTGGTACGCTGGGTTTATTGGAAGAATAATGTGAGCTTGTGTAATTTTACATAATATCATTGTAGAAAAATAAAAGACCCGAATACAAGGCTAATAGATATGTGGTTCCTCCATATGATGAGCTAGAACGGTGAAGGGTCAAGCTCCAATCGAACGTTCTCAATCATAAGCGAGATAATATGACCAACTACATCCGAAACAATCTTCAACTTCATAATAGGGATACACACAACCGATTGAAGGCAGACTTGGTGGAGCACATTTGGACAACATTTAGGTATGAGTTTGAATCAGATTGACATATTTAAGTATTGCATGTTGTTTAAATTAATTATCTCGTATGCGATTTGTTGTGTGTTTTCTTACATTGTTCTTTTTATGTTGAGTTGTACTCTGTTGCAAGCATTGAATTGCATTATCTATCCAATTATGATGTTTATTTGCTTTAATTTCATATATTAATACCCGCTTAATTAAGAATAGTATATGGAATTCTTGACAAATGAACAATAACTTTTAAACAAAAAATTATGATTTTTTTAAATTAACGATATCATTTTTATTTATTATAAAATTATAGTCAAATTATGAACAAATAATTTATAACGAGGGGTATATATGTAATTTTTATTAGTAAAAGGAGCATATGTGTAATTGCATATGGAGAGAGAGAGAGAGAGAGAGAGAGAGAGAGAGATGTTGGGAATGAGAAAGATAGGGATTCATAAGGTCTATGGATATAGAAATGTAGAAATAATTTGTATTGGAGTGCATAGATGATTTGACAGAGAGAGAGAGAAATGACAAAAAATTAAGGGTGCATGACAATGTAGCGGTTCATTATTTTTGGATGCTTTAAGGGCTAAGGCACCAACAAAAAATCCTTAAAACTCAGGGTACAACCGAAATTTTCCTATTATATATCAATTTGAAGCTAAAATGACAATATTTTTCAAATATATTGGATATACAGTATATATTTAAGTTCAAGTAAAACGATTATTACTGTACAATTGTGTGGACAATCTCTATTTATGATTTTGAATTATTATATTCATATTTTTTAAGTTGCATATTCATTCTTTTAAAGTTGCTCATTTGTATAAATATGCAACTTAAAAACATGATTATGCAACTCTATAAACGTGATAAGAGATGAAAGATTAAGGAAACTTCGTAAATACAATAACATGAAAATATGACTTAAAAACAGGAATATAGTGCAATATGATAAGAATAAATATGCAACTCAAAAACATGAATACAATCATTCAAAATTATGCATATACAACTCAAAATCCTGAATACAGATTGTCAACACGATTATACAGTAATAGTCGTTTTAGTTGAACCAGACTATCTATAATACATATATAATTTTGTGTACAAGACCACATTTAATGCACTTAATGAATAATGATAATCCCTAATTATTTTTTCCACTTTCACTATTATAAATTATTTGATTTGAAGTTTATCTTTAAAATGTTATTGTTGCAATATAAAGGCTTTTAAATATTATTTTATACATTAATATTTTAGATCGTTTTTCCTTTACCTCGAATATAACATATTAATTATTATAATTGTTAGATCGTACAATATTAAAATAATATATAATACATATATAATTTTGTGTACATGAAATTTAATTAAAAAAATAAAATGTGTTGAAATGTTCCTCTATTGTTAAAAAACGAAAAAGGTTCTTGAAATTTTATAATAGCTTAGCTTCTTAAAAAATAAAAGCAAAATATCATCTTTTAAAACATATAAAAGGATGTCAATGTGTCTTGATTGTACATCTTCTATTCTTGCCCCTTAAATTCCCAAGCTTGTAACAACCGTCATTATTTCATATTTATCACATTTTGCAACCCCAATTATAACGTCCAATTAATTATTAATCACCTTAATTTTAACCGTTAAAAATAGCATTATATATAGGGTGAAGGAAGAAGGAGGAAAATATGTTATATGGAGCAATGGAGCATCGAAGAAATGTAAGGAGAAGAGTCATCTGGATTTCATTTTGTTCATCTCTCATTGAATTTTAATGTTTTATTGGTGATTATGAATTATTTTTTGATCAAGTAACAGGAGTTATAGTCACCACGATTGTTTACTATACAATATAAATCAGAGTACAACTTCAAGCAAACAACTCTCATGAAGATATACATAAATACATACAAGGTTGCATTCTCCTTCTAATTTTTCTAATATATTTTTCTAATTTTTCTCTACGTTATGCTATTTTACGATTGTTTATCTTTAGTATACATATTTTTTGTTATCTTTTTTAGATTATGACGATTTTATCTTCATTTATCTTAATTTTTCACTAATTTTAGGATTGTTAGCTTATATAAAAAATTTAAAAATATTAGGGCATATACCAGTATGTAAAATATTGATTTGAATTGTCATTGATAACCAACACCATTTTTTGTGATATACCAGTATGTAAAATAAGTTAATCTATTAATAAATTCAATTTTGTAAAACTCTCTCATTTTTTTCCGGTACCAATCTCTTTCATATTTGTATTATGGAATTTTCACTATCTTCTAAAGGTTCAACAAAATAGGTCAATTCATAACTCTTTAGCCCATTTATATTTTCCTATATGACTACTACACATTAAAAAGATGGAAAAAGGTTAATATTAAGGATCCACGGTTCAATCCATATATTTCAATCACAACATGACTGATACACCCATACCTCAATTAATGACCCATCCAAATGAGATAGTTTTTATTAAAATATAAAATACCTATATTATTTTTAAAAAATTATATGTTCAATATAAAAGATAATCATGTAATGCACACTTAAAATTATATTATTTATTTAATATTTTTAATAAAAATTATGAAAACATAAATTAAGAATGTGAAATGATTGATAAGGAAATTATAATGTTATAAGAATGTGAAACGTTAAAATAAGAATAAAAAATATCCTTTCACCTTTCATTAATGGTGAGCCACCACCTTAATGTGGACAATAAGGAGATGTTTGATGCTTTTAATATTATTTTGTAATTTGCTAATTAATGTAGACTACAAGCAGATGTTTGATGACTTGGTTTTGTACGTTAATATAATTTTGTAACTTACTAATTAATTTAGACTATAAGCGTTTGGTGTTTGTAATAAGGTATTTTTGTAAAAGTTATGCTTCTCGATCATTCTATCTAGCGTCTCATCTTCTCAAATTTACATGGTTTTTTTTTCTTTCAAGATTCACAATTCTTCGTAAGATATAAAATTGAAAGCAAAGATGAGAAATTAGTTTGGGCCAAATGTTGTAGCTCATAGGGTCAACTTTTGCTATTGATCATGTTTAACAGGAAGGAGTAGCTTTCCATCAATTTAGGGGAAATAAGTTGATTAGGGGAACAATACAAAAACAACAGCATTGACCCAGTTCAGTACCCCACGAGGGAGTATCTGGGGGGTCAAAATGGGGGCACCTCTGGCTTAAAGCTGCGGAGGTGAGACCGAGAGACCCGACGAGATCAAAAACCCACGACAGTTGTAACAAGCAAAGAGCGAAAACATGACCAAGCAAGAAAAGCACATAGACAGAATAAAAGGAAAGACGAAACATCAAAGCGAAAACAAAACAAAAAAGAAAGCACAAAGAAAAGGGAAACCAAAGCGACGACAAACGAGACCAAGCTGATTTGGGGAACAATAAAGTCAATTATATTATCTCGGTTAATAAATGTTAAATTTTGGCTTCATTTTAAATCACGAATCAAAAAATGGGAAAGCATGAATATTTGACAAATTTCTATTAAGAAGGTGTAATAAATTTAAGTCATGGGCGCCAAGAGTTACACATTAAGCTTTTCATTCTTTACAAAATAACATGGAATAATTAGTAACCACTGTCTTTTTAAACAAGTTTGATAATCAGATATGTAAAGTATATGATGATATAACATAAAAAATGCTATTACCATTATCATACTATTTAGTGTATTACACTTTTTGACCAATAAAACACAAAACATACGCTATGTTGAAATAGAAAATAATATTTTTAAAACAATACAATAAATATATCATTTTAAAAATTTGCAAAATACATGCCCCGTACGTATGCACGGGCCTGTTTACCTAGTATATATAGTATATTATTAATTATTCATAAAAATGGACAAGCAATTAATCAAATCATTACTTGAATTTCTGTTCCAAATCCATACAAGGACGCACAAGAGAAATTTAATAACTTGTGATACTGGATGAATTCAACAGGTTTTAGTGCGGAGTACTGAATGCGATAAGCTAGACCAGACAAAGTTGTCTTGCAGGAATAGTGTTAAGCATTTGTTAATTCCATGCGGTTAAAAAGTGGAATAGTAGCAATTAGTGTAAAGATTCTTCTTAAGATTTCGGTTCTTTTTAATATTCTGTCCTTATTTTTAAACCAATTTTACATTATCAAACCACACAAATGCCCTATTTTACAGCTCATGTGGTATCGGAAGAAGCTGCACGCAGAAGAACCAAAAATAAAAAGCATGCAATATATGTGCTATTTGTATAATTCCTAAATGGATCCTATGTACAATAGTATATTTACAACGATATTATTATAATCTAATATAGTACTAGTATTTAATTAACAAACACCCTTACACCTTCCACTGCCAAACACAAATTTGTACATTTTACATTTAACAATCTTAAGAATGATGAAAATAAGAAGGCAGGGAAAAGTGTAGAAGACTAGAGAAGATGGAAAGTTGGATTTTGCCGTTGTTAACATATTTGGCTGCAAGCCTGCAACTGCAAATTGATTTGAATGCACAAGATCATTTCATCCTTTATTTGGTTCAACTTCTTGTTCATTGATTGTTTTACATTGTGTCTTTTAGATATATAAATATAGCTCCTGTATAAATTTGGTTGCATTTTAACTAACTTGAGTAACTATTAACACGTAGCTCAATTTTAGTTTTTCTTAGATTTGTCGGGGACGCATCTGACGTCTCAGATTCTGTTTGTACGAGACTATAGTGGATATCGGTAACAAATTTGAATTCATTTTTAAAAGGATGAATGTACATAAAAAAAAGTCAAGTATATAGTGAATGAGTAGAGAAGACAAAGATTGGTACGTAATTTACAAATGGTGGGCCAGGAATGGAGACATGAAATGAAGAAACATCGACTTTAGCTTGTGAGGAGGCTGCAGAGTTTGAGATAGTATGAAAATGGATATCTATATCAAACAAACTTTGCCTTCATCAGAAGGATGGTGTGAACAAAAGGTGCAAAACCAGGGACCAGAAAGAAAGCTGGTGAGCTGAATTAACGATGCACCGCCATTACTACTGCATCCCGCTCCAATATCTCTCTATTACACTGATCATGAGCTAGAGATGACTTGAAGTATGAAATAAGCAAAGTCCAAACTCCCTTTCCCTTTCCTTTTTTTAATTGATAAGACAATGCATATGTTATACTATTATATATATATACTCCTACACACTTTTTATACGCACTATTTACTGGACTAGTATCAATTAGCATCTCTGCTTTGTTGACAAAATTTCCCAACATCTTACATAGAGTTCATTCCACTCAACCAAGTTTATATGTTTTTATGATTGTATTTAATCTCTAGCGTTACTGTCCCAGTTCAATGTATCAATTTTAATTTTAATTCGTACATACATGATACATGTATTCAAAATACGCATCTATATATATGTTTGTCAGAATTAATTTTGTCAAAGCAGTACAAGTAAATTTGGTCTGCAAGGGGTATGGTGTAAGGTCATTCAATGGAACAACTGCACAACTGAAGAACACCCAGTTCAGATTAGAAGAAGAATTCAACAAATTAAGATATAATATTTGCAGCTTCCAAGCAATACTGTAAATGGAATCTGCTCTTGATCTGAAAACCATTAAATTAAAAGTGATAATAATCAAACAATAATAATGTAAGAGTTGAGATGACATCACATGAGCTAGCCTCATGTAGCCTTAAACAAGCAATACTGCTAAATAACCTTATATAATATGTAGTCCCGTCATCTAACGCTTTCATTATTGCTGCATATATTAATGTGTGACCAAAAATAATTTAAACCTACTACTTCTTTGTACTGTACAATAAAAAAACTATATATATGGGCACGGATTCTGTATCGTATTGGCAGGGCTTACCGTGTTACATAAGCTATGAATTCAGTAATTCACCTCTCCTTCTTCATATCCTTCAGCTTTTTCTTGTGAAGTTTTTTATTTCTTTCATAAATAGATAAGTGGCCTCTTTTCTTCCCCAAATGGGAGTAGTACTTTTTCAATAAATTTTGGGTGAATTTGATAGCCCCATCTCAATGGACGCCTTAGACACTACTAGGACACAAGGTTAAATTATTTTGGCATTGGATTGTAAAATAAGTCTCCTCTCTACTAAAAGGTTCTGTACGTTTAATAAATGTACGTTATTGCACATTTTGTTTCAAGTATAATAATAATTCAAGGTTACAACTAATAACCTAAATTAGTGCGTAAATTTAACTCATGAAAATCCTTTTTTTTTCTTCTCCCTGACGGCCTGACCTAACCATAAAGGTAACCATGGCTTTGTTCTTCTAATATCACATAAACACATTAGAAAACATAAACCAGTGTGTGACCTTTTATTGTGCACCAAATTCTCCAAGACATCTATCTCAATTTGATCCAGCATAAGGTGTTGTGGGTTATCTTTGTACACCATTTATTCAGCCCCTAACTAAGAAAATCGTCTGGGCTTAAGAAAATGGGCCATGTCATGCAGGATAAGAGCCCAACCCCATGCTGATAATCTGAGCCGGTATTTCAATCTGGTCCGGTCCAAGCTCTTTGTTTTATCCCAAAGTTGTATGAGTTAAACTATAATTGTTTTTTTTTTTCCTTTTAGGACTTCTAGCAAAAAATAATAAAAAAAAATCGATGTACCATATGAACCTAAATTTGGATTTTGTTTTGCATTCACAATGCGGTTGGGACTTTTGGGTCCAGATCTTATAAGCCCAATCGAAGAGCCCGGGAAAATGATGGCCCATGATCCTAGTCAGTTTAAGGCCACGCATATCGAAAGAGGGTTGAGCACCGATTCAAAATCTAGAAAGAAGGTGGCGGCAAATAGGCGAACGTGGGACGAGGATCATGGGGGCGAGTGGGATGTAACCACCGGGTGATAGAGAGAAGAGGGATAAAATGTAACGGGGGAGAGGGGATGGATTCATGTGTGTAATCTGGGAAAAAATCATGTTGTAATACTGCAAAAAACCGAAATCAACATAGCTTTCTTCCTTTGAATCGAATCACCACACAAGTATTGATAATACATTGTTTACTCTTTCTGAGTGCAAGATCGGCTAGATTAGCTCCACATTGCTTTTAGGATATTGAATAAGCCCTAAGAAAATTCTTGTCCAAAACAAATTGGCGCCCACCGTGGAACCCTAGCCGATTTTCTTCATCGGATTTCCCAAGCTGATCATCGAAATGTCCAACCCACTCGAGATTACTCCCGCCGTCGTCCAGGAGGACCAAAATGAGAACCACGATGCTAACACGACAAGCAGTTCTGGGGGCTCTCAGGACATCCACAACATCCTGGGAGAGTTCGCCACCAAGATCGCGACTTTGCAACAAGACATATCGAGCTAAAGGGACCGCAACAAAAACCACCTTGAACGCATCGCTTAGTTTTTTTTGATAAGGAAAGCAGTTAGGAAGGTCCGCTAACAAGCTAGCGGCCTTCCGAGAGCATCCTGACGAATGAGATTCCAAAGACCCGGATCAACAGTGAGAGGAACAGACGAGACACGATGAAAAGAACCAGCAATGTAGTCCGCCACCGAATTGCATTCCCGAACGACGTGGGAGATACTCCAACACCGGAACCGAGCATGCAAGCAATGGATATCCGCCCGCAACATCTCCATCTCCTACAGACAATGCCAGTCACCAAGAACGGCATTGATCAGTTGCAAATTGTCGCCTTCAATCTAGATATGGGATATGCCACGTCAGGTGGCCTCAAGAATCCCCTGACGTAAGGCGATGGCCTCAGATGTTAGAACGGACTACCGACCAATCAATCCTCCGTCAAAAACAATGGGGGAGCCGTCGTGATCCCGGAGAATAAACCCGAACGAGGCCACACCATCAGCGTTCACCACACCATCAAAATTAAGCTTAGTAAAGTTCATTGCGGGTTTTTTCCATTTAGTGTGTTTTCTTCTGTCCTGTGTAATGTGGGTTCTACCACTAGGGCTAGAGACATCAACCTTTTTAGCATTTTTCCAATCTGTTATTTGATTGCAAATAAATTTGCACAAGTTGTTCTGGGGTACCGTTTGTCTATTGTTAGTTGAATCAAATATTGTTTTGTTCCTAAAGAACCAGATGCCCCACCAAGAACAAACAAGGGCCTCCAATTCATCCTTAGATGAAGATGCCCTGATCGCATTAAGGATTTGGCATGATGTTTTCCTTTCTAGGTCGATTTGGTTCACAATCTAGAGTAGTTTAGGGTTGATTGATTTAAGTGTGTTTTTGGTTCGATTGCACACTAGTAGGATGTGATATGGGGTTCACCTTTATTTTGGTGGAGCCATTGCATGGTGGAATGTGTGGAGTACCACCCATTTTTACTTGGTTGCCAATATAATCTGTCCGGAATTTTCTTAAACGTGATGATTGTATGAGTCACCCAGTGAGCATCCTCAGGGTTTAATACCAAATGCAATATGTCCACATCCCACGAGTTGTCCTCAAGGAGGTAATCTGCTACGTGTTCCTAGCTCCCAGTTCATGATGTTTTCACCGTTTCCTTTCGGGGTCAGACAACCAGAGCCAGTCTAGTTGTCTTTCCAAAATCGGATGGTTTTGTCATCCCTCACTTGCCAGATAAGACCTTTGACAAATAGGTCTCTAAGGCTCATTAATTTAGACCATTGCTAGGATGTGTTTTGTTTCTTCTTGTAATTTAGGAGGCCATTGGGTTTGAGGTATTTTTCTGTTACAATTTTAACCCAGGGGTTGACTGGTTCAGCTAATATCTTCCATAACAGTTTCATTTGGAGTGCATGATTCATGTCTTCCGCCTTGGCAATCCCAATCCCCCCCCCTCGGAAGGGCAGTTGACAAATAATGTTCCAACTGATCAACGATTTGTAGTTACTTTCCTTATTCCAAAAGAAATTTTTGTTGATTTGATCAAGTTCTTTTAATGTTGACTGAGGAAGTAGGAATGATTGCATGAGGAAGTTAGGTTGTGCCGATAAGTTAACCTTTATCAGGGTTTTCCGACCTTCACGAGATAGAGTATTGGCTTTCCATTTTGATAGTTGGGCTCTTGTTTTAAGAGTTAGATGTTTGAAAGTGTTTTTAGTTATCCGATCATTGATAATCGGGCAACCAAGGTATTTATCTAGGGCAATAGAATTAGCAATCTGGAGTATTTGTTTTATTTGTTCCCGCGTGTTATTACTTGTGTTCTTTGTGACCTGAGAGGCAAACTTGTGAAAATTGACTTTTTGGCTCGAAATTTGGCAAAAGTGCTCGATGAACTCGCTAATGTTTTTACACGTGTTGTTATTGGCCTTTGCAAAGATGATGATGTGATCTGCAAACGCAAGGAATGGGATTTCCGTTCCCCTTCTTGAGATTTGGATCCCGATGCCACTTTTATGGTTAATGTTGCGCAAGGCTAGCTGTCTTGCCAACACCTCAGCGGCAAGGATAAACAGGTATGGGGATAGAGGGTCCCCTTGTCTCAAACCCCATTGAGGAAAAAATTGTTCTGTCGGTCCATTGTTCACCAAAACCGAGAACGATACAGTTTCCACACATTATCGGATCCACCCGACGAATTTGTCATTAAATCCGATTTTTTTTAGAATATGAACCAAGAATTCCCAACTGATTCGAACGTATGCTTTTTCCATATCAAGTTTGACTGCAATCCATCATTCTCGTCCTTTCTTGTTGCAGAAAGAATGGAAAAATTCTTGTGCGATAAGGGTATTATCGTGAATGCTACGACTATTTGTCAGAATCTTGGAAATGGTTTAGTAGATGGTGTTGCACAAGCTAATTGGCCGATAATGATTAGTGGAGTTTGGGTTATCGCATTTTGGAAGCAGGGTGATAAATGTGTGGTTAATTTGTTTTAATAGTTTCCCAGAATGGAAAAAGCTTTTAACTGCTTTGGTCACGTCAGGACCGATAATGTGCCAATATTTTTTATAGAAACAGGCTGGCATGCCATCCGGACCCGGGGATTTGCCATCCCCAATGTCAAAAATTGCATTATTAATTTATGAGTTGGTAACCGATTTGGTAAGTTCAATGTTGTCTTCCTCATTGATCTCGTGTTGTAGCACTTGGGTTATATTTTCAAGTTTAGTGCGTTTAATTTCCAAAAACCGGAATCGGTTTTGAAAGTCACGCTTGATTTCCATTTTGATGTTTTCTAACCCAGTGACGTGAGCCCCTTCCATTGTGATGATTTCTTTGATATTGGTTCTGTTTCTTCACCCACTTGCAATTCTGTGGAAATATTTAGAGTTTCTATCATTAAGCTTTATATGTGTGTTTTTTGCCCTTTGTTTCCAATAGGAGTAGTGGAACTAGATAAGGCATTCACGCTTCTTGGATAAGCGTTCTTGTTTTATGATTAGTTGCAGGTTATTCAGCTCAATAATTTCTTTCTGGATTTTCAACGGTTTCTCATCTAACATTTTAATTTGTTCAAAGATGTTACCAAAAGTATGTTTATTCCAGCTTTTCGCTTTTGATTTAAGTAGTTGTGTTTTTTTACGAGGTTAAACATAGGCGAACCCCCGGCGTTGAGACGCTAGGCTTGCTTGACAATGTTTTGGAAGTCCTTTCTAGAGGTCCACAATCCACATCGTTTCAAATTTAAAGGGTTGTGCTTTGAAAGCCCCTTTTGAAGATAACTCAAACGAGATAGGGCAGTGGCCGGATGATGAAAATGTATGATTTTTAGTAGCAATTGAGGGGTACCATTGGATAACTTGGTTGCTAACCAGGGTGCGGTCAAGTTTCTCGAAAGTGGCATTTTCAAGCTTCCTAGATCGTTTCCAAGTGAATTTATTCCCTACTGTAGGGATGTCACAAAGGTCACAATTGTTTTTGAAATCTATAAGACGTTCAAAACGAGAGTAGTTTGGCATGGTACCCCAAGTTTTTCATTTTGGTGTTGGATTTCATTTAAATCTCCCATAAGCATGAACGGAAGATTACAGTTTTTTATAAACTCTGTTAGAGACAACCAAAATGGGTCCTTTTCTTGGGCCTTGGGCGGCGCATAAGCGAATATGATAACCATTTCATTTTGGGTTTCAAGGTTGGCATAGTGAAAACCAATAAACTAGTCTCCTTTATGCATTGTTTTAAACGTTTCATTAAGGAGCTGTACTCCCTTCCAAAGGACGCAAAGTCCACCAGAAAGGCCGTTTGCAGGGAGAAACTCCATCGAGTCAAACCCCACTTTTTGCCAGATTTTGCAATCGGTGAACGCATCGCTTAGTTATCAGAGGAGAATATCCGACTACATAACCAACTGCAGTTGGCCACGATGTTCCAAGCCGGGGTGAGGCCCGTCGACACCATTCGGGAGGTAACTGCTTACCTCAACATGGATCGGGCAGCTAATCCTTCCTCTTTGGCGTTCGGTGGCCAGTCCTTGACGGCAGACATGGTCACGTCACCCGCCACTATTCCAGGGGCACCCACTACATTGACATCTAGTAACGAGGCTCCAAGAACCGACGTCTACCATCTCGTGTACATTGGATGATCAGAAGGTTAGACGATCCATCCAAATTCCTACATGGACACGTTCTTCCAAAAGTATATAAGAGAGCACCTGTAACATCCCCGACCAAAGTGCATGCGTCATTTTGCATTCATATAAGATTAAGAGAATATGCATAGCATATTGACATGATATATAGTGAATTTTTAAATGTAATATTTATTTTCTAATTAAGTTTATTATATTTTAAAAAGTTTTTAAGTAAAAATTAATTAATAATCATTCAAGGTAAAGTTTGTAGTAAAGGAAATTCCAGGGTAAAAATTGCAATTTTGGACAAGTTTTGCCGACTTGCTCGTTGGATATATATGTGCCTTCTCTTGTTTAATCACCAAAGCTACGTAAACAAAAATAAAATGAGAGGGGGAGAAGATCAAAAGAAAGAGAGGCAGAGAAAATTCGAGAGAGGAGATAAAAAAAGAAGATGTTTTTGTTGGTTTTAATTTTTATTGTTGGATCTAGTCCAAGATCTCTTCTATCGGGTTTTAATCCTGCAGTACAAGCGTGATTTGGTAAGTTTTTAATTAGTAAATGGTTTATCTGGATTTTCCTAACTTTTCCAGATCTAGATCTACAGTTGATTTTGATTTGAAAATCGATTGATCTATAGTTTTCAGAGGGTGTTTTCGATATCGGATTTATATTCGGTAAAGGATTTCAGAGTAATTTTAGGGTTTTCCTTGTAATGATATTAGGGAGCCCTTTGATTAAGTTTTTCATAAAGGTTTGAACTAGAAAAATGTTCCTTTATATATATATAGTTTATTGTTGTCAAGTTTTAAAGGATTTGGATATATATGCAAAAAGTTATAATGCATTCTGGCATTTCATTGCATTTGGGGTTAGAGTTTATAAGAGTAAATAACCTAATTTGCATTGGGTTACATATAGGAGCACAAGTAATAGATCGTGGTCAGAGTCAAGGGGAAGAAATATAGTAATTGTCTTGAACAGGTGAGTATAGACAGGAGATTCAATCCTATGTGCTATATGTGAAATATGAATATATGGATATATGCGCTATATGTGTTATATGAGCCATATGGATATGTGTACTATATGATTTATTTGGATATATGTGAAAGCTCTGAAATTTCTAGAGTTGTTTGCACAGAAAGTATGTTAACAGATAGCATATGATATATGAATACATGATGCATCTGATTGCATAGCATATTGCATTGAGATTAAAAGGACATGTGACTGTCTTGCCTTGAATTTGTATTACAGGACCTACGGGTCATACAGGATCTTCAGATCATACAGGATCTACGGATCATACAGGACCTACGGGTCATAATTCTTACAGGGACCATAAGAGTCCATATACAGTAAACCCGGGGCAGATTCAGGCTTGAACAGTTCACAGAATAAAGAATCGGAAACATCAGCATTTGCATTTGCATAGTAAATTCATATATGATATATATAAATAATATGTATGAATATGTATACTGACCAATTGTTTGGCTTTGTGTGAAATAATTGATGATGGTTTATATTCACTGAGTATGCGACTCACGTAAATCGCAAAACAATTTTTCAGGTTCAGCTAGTTCTTACTGACGTGTGTCCGTTTAGAGGTCACATTCATACAGGTCGGCCGGCTGAAGCTCTAAGCAACCTTCTCCTCCTCATTTTGCATCATAGACATATGGGTTGTAATAGAAGTTAGAGTCACAGATGTTTTAATATAAAAAGTAACGGCATAGAACTGTGTGTGCAACCTTTTATGGTTGTTAATTCCGCTTTGTGCTTATATGGATAATTGTTATATGTGAATTATCTCCTTATATAAGAGATAAGTTTTACAGAGTATACGTCATAGGGTATAGGGGTGTCACAGTTAGTTTGGTATCAGAGCAGGGATATGATTCTTTAAGGGCATGCATTCATAAGCATATGTAATTGACAATAGATTGCATTCATGAGCATAATGCATAAAGGAGAGAAGGTTCAACCGTGCCACATCAGTCTATAGAAGCATCTCATACAACACTACATGAACATATGTTTCATACAAATGAACTATTAGAAGAGGAAGTACAGAGGCAATGGTAAAGGTAAATACAGTATATTGAGAATGTATAATACGAGTGGATACAGTAGAATTACCGGTTGATTCGATCTTGCTATTCCTGTATGAGTTTGATGTTATATTGGGAATGGATTGGTTGTCAAGACGTCATGCTAAAGGGGATTGTTATACCAAAGAGGTAGTGATAGATTCAATTGGGAAATCTATAGTTATTTTCTATGGTGATAGAAGAATGGTACATGCTTGCTTAATATCTGCAACAGTGGCTTTTCGCATGGTCAAAGATGGATGTGAGGCATATCTAGCCCATGTTATAGACTGTATAGTTGAATGTGATGAGGTTGGAGATATTCCAGTTGTTAAAGATTTTACTGATGTGTTTCTAAAGGATCTTCCTGGATTTCCACTTGATAGAGAGATAGAGTTTACTATGAAATTAATGTCGGGTACTGCACCAATTTCTATTCTTCCATATTGGATGGCTCTTCTAGAGTTATAGGAACTAAAGAAACAGTTACATGATTTGTTGGACAAAGTATTCATTAGTGCTAGTTTATCTCATGACTGTGCATAGATTACAGAAAGTTGAATCAGGTGACAATAAAGAACAAATATCTATTGTCAAGGATAGATGATTTGTTTGATCAACTTCAAGGTACAAAGGTATTTTCAAAGATATACCTTCGATCAGGATATCATCACTTAAGGATAGCTAAAGATGATATTACCAATACAACATTCATGAGTCGATATGGACATTATGAGTTTCTGATAGTTCCATTTGGTTTGACTAATGCAGCAGCGACATTTATGACTTTGATGAACAAAGTGTTTCAATCTTATCTAGACAGATTTGTGATCATCATTATTCATGATATATTGGTATATTCGTGAAGTACAGATGAGCATGTTGATCATTTGTGTACTGTGCTACAAGTCTTGAGGGGAAAATAGTTGTTTGCTAAACTGAGTAAGTGTGAATTCTGGTTGGATCATGTGATATTTTTTAGGACATATAGTATCTGGAAGGGGTATAGAGGATTGATTCTAAAAAGTTTGAAGCAGTGGTAAACTAGAAAGCAACAACTACAGTTACAGAAGTTTGTATCTTTCTTAGTATGGCCGGATACTACAGGCTATTAGTGGAAGGATTCTCTATTATAGCTGCACCACTTACTAAATTGCTATGAAGCAATGCTTTATTCCATTAGTATTCTGCGTGCAAACAAGTCTTTAATGAGTTAAAGCACCGATAGACTACAACAGCAATACTGACAATTCTTACAGGTACAAGAGGATTTGTTGTTTACAGTGATGTTTCATATCAGAGTCTTGACTGAGTCTTAATGCTGGATGCAAAAGTAACTGCCTGTGCATCATGACAGTATCGATCACATGAAGTTTCTTATCTTGTACATGATTTAGAGCTGACAGCAGTAGTATTTGCCCTAAAGATTTGGCGTCATTATCTATAGGGAGAAACATTCCAAATCTTTACAGATCATAAGAGTTTGAAGTATTTGATGAGCCAAAAGCAGTTGAACATGCGACAATGGCATTGGATGGAACTACTGAAAGATTATGATTGTACAATTGAGTATCATCCGGAAAGGGCCAATGTTGTAGCAGATGTTTTGAGTCGAAAGTTCAGTGGTATGATGGCCAATATGCACATGACTTCATTGTCAGATTTGATTACTTTGAGAGGTATAAATGCTAGAGTAATGTTTGACATAGATAGAGTACTAATTGCTACTTTTGAGCTTTGGCCAGTGTTGAGACAGAAAACTAAAGATGCACAAGAAAGAGATGGAAAGTTGGTAGAAATTATAAAACTTGTTGAACAAGGTAGAGATACGTCATTTGTTATTCAAGATGGCATATTGATGTTTGACATACAGATTAGAATTATCTTCAGAATTAACTCAGATTCATGATATTTTACATGTCAGTACGTTGCTACAATATTGATCTGATCCATCACATGTGTTAAGAGATTCAGAAGTGTAGCTTGCAGAAAATCAGAACTACATAAAGGAACTGATCATGATAGCAGATTACAGAATCAAACAGCTACATGATATAGAGGAAACGACTTGTGAAACAGCAGATAAGATGAGAAAGTCATATGAAGAGATAGCGAATTTTGAGGACAAAATTCATATAGAGGGGGAGAAATGTAACATCCCCGACCAAAGTGCATACGTCATTTTGCATTCATATAAGATTAAGAGAATATGCATAGCATATTGACATGATATATAGTGAATTTTTAAATGTAATATTTATTTTTTAATTAAGTTTATTATATTTTAAAAAATTTTTAAGTAAAAATTAATTAATAATCATTCAAGGTAAAGTTTGTAGTAAAGGAAATTTCAGGGTAAAAATTGCAATTTTTGACAAGTTTTGCCGACTTGCTCGTTGGATATATATGTGCCTTCTCTTGTTTAATCACCAAAGCTACGTAAACAAAAATAAAATGAGAGGGGGAGAAGATCAAAAGAAAGAGAGGCAGAGAAAATTCGAGAGAGGAGATAAAAAAAAAAGATGTTTTTGTTGGTTTTAATTTTTATTGTTGGATCTAGTCTAAGATCTCTTCTATCGGGTTTTAATCCTGAATTATAAGCGTGATTTGGTAAGTTTTTAATTAGTAAATGGTTTATTTGGATTTTCCTAATTTTTCCAGATCTAGATCTACAGTTGATTTTGATTTCAAAATCGATTTATCTATAGTTTTCAGAGGGTGTTTTCGATATCGGATTTATATTCGGTAAAAGATTTCAGAGTAATTTTAGGGTTTTCCTTGTAATGATATTAGGGAGCCCTTTGATCAAGTTTTTCATAAAGGTTTGAACTAGAAAAATGTTCCTTTATATATATAGTTTATTGTTGTCAAGTTTTAAAGGATTTGGATATATATGCAAAAAGTTATAATGCATTCTGGCATTTCATTGCATTTGGGGTTAGAGTTTATAAGAGTAAATAGCCTAATTTGCATTGGGTTACATATAGGAGTACAAGTAATAGATCATGGTCAGAGTCAAGGGGAAGAAATATAGTAATTGTCTTGAACAGGTGAGTATAGACAGGAGATTCAATCCTATGTGCTATATGTGAAATATGAATATATGGATATATGCGCTATATGTGTTATATGAGCCATATGGATATGTGTACTATATGATTTATTTGGATATATGTGATAGCTCTGAAATTTCCAGAGTTGTTTGCACAGAAAGTATGTTAACAGATAGCATATGATATATGAATACATGATGCATCTGATTGCATAGCATATTGCATTGAGATTAAAAGGACATGTGACTGTCTTGCCCTGAATTTGTATTACAGGACCTACGGGTCATACAGGATCTTCGGATCATACAGGACCTACGGGTCATACAGGATCTTCGGATCATACAGGATCTACGGATCATACAGGACCTACGGGTCATAATTCTTACAGGGACCATAAGAGTCCATATACAGTAAACCCGGGGCAGATTCAGGCTTGAACAGTTCACAGAATAAAGAATCGGAAACATCAACATTTGCATTTGCATAGTAAATTCATATATGATATATATAAATAATATGTATGAATATGTATACTGACCAATTGTTTGGCTTTGTGTGAAATAATTGATGATGGTTTATATTCACTGAGTATGCGACTCACGTAAATCGCAAAACAATTTTTTAGGTTCAGCTAGTTCTTATTGACGTGTGTCCGTTTAGAGGTCACATTCATACAGGTCGGCCGGCTGAAGCTCTAAGCAACCTTCTCCTCCTCATTTTGCATCATAGACATATGGGTTGTAATAGAAGTTAGAGTCACAGATGTTTTAATATAAAAAGTAACGGCATAGAACTGTGTGTGCAACCTTTTATGGTTGTTAATTCCGCTTTGTGCTTATATGGATAATTGTTATATGTGAATTATCTCCTTATATAAGAGATAAGTTTTACAGAGTATACGTCATAGGGTATAGGGGTGTCACAGCACCTGAAGGGGATGGATGAGAAGACCGCGCAAATCCCGGGGGTCCCCCGTCCTATCGAGAAGGAGGCTCTGGATGGCTACGACGAGTCCCAATTCTCGGTTGCAATCTCTAGTGTAGACATACCTAAGAAATTCTCCATTCCAACGATCCCAACGTACGATGGGACCGAACATCCTTATGAGCATGTGGCTATATTCAAACAGAAAATGATGCCTAGCTCAGTCCCAAGAAACTCCAGGGTGGACGTAATGTGCAAAGGGTTCAGAACGACTCTATTTGGTGCAACCCTTACATGGTTCATCAATTTTCCACGAGGGAGAATCGAAACTTTCGTTGGCCTCGTCGATGCTTTCAAGGTCCAATTCGCCAGCAGCCAGAATCTCATGAAGTAGTCTAATGACCTATACATGGTGGCCCAAAGACCTAGGAAATCACTGAGGGCCTACCTCAATCGGTTTAATAGGAAAAAGGTCGCTATTCCACTTTGTGGCGTTTCGACTTCGATAGAAGCATTTTGGCGAGGGTTGATCCAAAGTAGTGAACTTTACAAGGAACTTGCCAAGTACCTGTGCCTCAGCTTCGAGGACATCTAGGTCAAAGTTCTTGCACACATTCGATTGGAAGAAGATGAAGCCCCGGTGCGGACCCCATTAGTTTTTAATCGGGTGCAAAGGAAAACTGCTCTTGACCACCGTCGAGAGCGTCGCAATCAATCTTATCCGAAGGCTCGCCCCGAGACCCCTAGAGTGAACGCCATTGACGTCAAGCAATCGGGAGGAAAAAACGATGGGCCACCGCCGCCTAGAGTCCACAAGTACAATCTCGGTATGACACCCGCTGAAGCGGTGAACGGTCTTGAAAGATTTGGTGGGATAATTCGATGGGCCAAGAAGGTCGGGAATCCTAATCCAAAGAGAGACATGACAAGATGGTGCGACTTCCACAGAGAATATGAGTACGAAACTGATGAGTGCGATACTCTTCGAAAAGAGTTAGCCTTCCTACATCCTCGAGAGTGGATCGCCGAGATCGCACCAAATGCTAGGGCTCCAACTTGCCAAGCACCTAATGGACCAACCACCTTCACCAGAATACACCAAGGTGGTCAATGTAATTACCAGCGGGTCAGAAATATGTGGAATCTCTTATTTTGCGGCTAAACACCACGCGCGAGAAGGCATCGTTGGGCATCTGGTAGCGAGCGTCTAAAGAAAGATAGCCGGTCGAGAATCGCAATCACCTTTGATGATTCAGATGCAGAGAACCTAGTAGGGCCACATCATGATGGATTGGTCATTTCGCTTTCCGTGGGAGACATCCTAATGAGAAGTACATTATCTTTGATTTCCGCTGTATAACTTTTATCGTATTATGTCTCGTTTGAACAATTAAGTTGTAATAACTATACTTGAAGTCTCAAAGTTTTGAGCACTTTTGATATTTATGTAATGTCTTTGGATTTCCGCATTATTATTTGAATTTCATTACTTTAAAAGCCTTGGGTGACTTTGGATGGGAAAATTCGAGGTCAGTGGCCGTAATACCTATCGTAGCAAAATAGGGGTGTTACAAGCTCAAAGGCTCACATGATCTTGGATTGTATTATCATAGCCAAAGGGATGCGAATTTAGTTGGATATGCTGATGCAAAGTACTTGTCTGACCCACACAAAGTCAAATCACAAAGTTGTTATGTATTCACATATGGAGGCACAACTGTCTCTTGAAGATCAACAAAGTAAATTGTGGCGGCCACATCATCATATCAATCAAAACTAATTGCTTTGTATGGGGGAAGAAGAAAATGCGTGTCTCTATGAGCATTGATTCACTTCATCAAAAAAAAAGTGGAATAAGGCTCATCGCTAATGACCCAACAATATTATATGATGACAACTCATCATATGTTGTCATCATATGTTGCTCAAATGAAGAAGGGCTACATCAAGGGAGACTGCACAAAACACATATCTGCAAAAATTTTCTATACTCGTGAGTTGGAAGAAGCTGGTGAAGTGGACATCCAAAAAATTCGGTCAAAGGACAATATGTACGACCTATTCACAAAATCTTTAATTCCCATGAAATTTGGAGAACTAGTATCTAAGATTGGAACATACAAACTTCGAGACATACATTAAAGGGAAATTCCTTTTGGTGCCCCTAAGGTTTTGCCTTTTTCTTTTGGTGCCCAAGAAAAAAAACTTATTCCTCTTGGTACCCCCGAGGTTTTGGCTTTTCCCGTTGATGCCCCTCTCCGTTCAAATTAGCTAATTTCAAGCTTACCACTATGTTCATCACCCTTAAATTAGTAGGATTCAACTATTAAAACACTTAAATTCATAACCAAACTAGATCAATTTGAATTTTTAAACAATCCTCTATTTTAAGGGGTTGTTTATAAAATTGTTTAAAAATTCAAATTAATTTAGTTTGGTTATGAATTTTGATGTTTTAATAGTCAAATCCTACTAATTTAAGGGTGATGAACATAATGGTAAGCTTGAAATTGGCTAATTTGAATCGAAGAGGGGCATCAACGAGAAAAGCCAAAACCTCAGGGGTACCAAGAGGAATAAGTTTTTTTTCTTGGGCACCAAAAGGAAAAGGCAAAAACTTAGGGGCGCCAAAAGGAATTTCCCTACATTAAAATTAGAGAGAACATCATATATGTTGCACTCTTTTTCCTTCGATCAAGTTAGTATCTCATAGGGATTTGCTTGACAAGGTTTTTAATGAGGCACATCAAAGCATATAATTGGTTCAAAGAGTGAACTCTTTTTTCTTCGCTCAAGTTTTTCATAACAAAGTTTTTAGCAAGGCAACATACACCCATATCCTAGTATCTTAGAACATCAAAGAATTTAAATATTCAAGGGGAAATGTTGTGGAAATTTCCACTTCTTGCCATATTTTTTTAATAGGGTAAGAATTAGGGTCGCAACAAGTATTATTTGAGGTCACTTAAAACATCCATTAAAGATGAGAACTGGTTACTAACCAATTGTAAAGATGAAAGGGCAAACCGCTGCCCACAAGATTCGAAATAGTGACCTTGGGGTACTATCCCAAAGCCTTGACTACCGAACCAAATGTCCTATGGCTAAAAGATGGCTAAAAGTTGAGGGGTCTAAATGGAATTTTGTCTAAATTCATATACGGGGATTGTTTGGGTATTTGAGGGGACACGCTGACACTAGTGTGTGAAACGGCAACGTAGAATCCCCCGGCCACATATAAACGAGGAACGATAACAGGCCAGTGGTGGTAACATCGAAGTCTCAGTGAAGAAGAAATTGCGAGAATGCCGTGCCTAACCCTCTCCACCAACGTCACCCTCGAAGGCGTCGACACTTCTTCCATCCTCTCCGAAGCCTCCTCCTCCATCGCCAAGATCCTCGGCAAGCCCGAAAATGTATATCCCCTCTCTCTACATTATTGATTCCGTTTCCCGTTTCTAATTAGGGTTTTGCTTTCTACAGATTTGTGAATTGCGCCTCTTGCTATTTTCTTGACTTAATAGCTTGACTTCTAACTCCTTATGCTTTGTAAATTAACACTCAACGAGTTGTTGCTAGACCAAGTATCTTTTCGTTAGGGTTTGATCGATTGTGCTCGACTGCTATGTTTGGATGCTTCGATTATACGGGATTCAAACTTAGCAATGTGGACTAGCGTTTTGTAATAGGTTGTACTTGTAATTCAGCTTCCTTCATCTATTTGATCTTTGTTAATGTTGGTTGTCTCATCTGTTGCATCTCTGTATTAATTTGCCTAGGAAAAATGCTGTTATTTTGTAAAATCAATTAGGAGTGCATCTGTGTGTCACGAATCAGCTCACAGATTAGCTGCCTATCTTCACATTGAAGTTTTCTGGTTGTTAATTGGATATGTGTATGTTGAATTTGGTTGACTTTGTGTTTCCGAAATTAGTGCTTTCTGTGAGTCTTTCGCTGTTGAATACTTGAGCTACTTTGCTATACCAAAAAAGGTGGTTTAGGACTTGGTTTACTACTCTCTTTTTTTCATTCCAGAGGGAACAAGAGCCCTTCTTTTTCTCACTTGGACTTATTATTGTAATAGCTTGAATGCGTCTATCCTGCATTCCTGCACCCTAAATGATTTTAGTGGGTTTTTGGTTCTCTAGCAGAAAAGAACTGAACTGAAAAGAAAACTTCACAGATGTTTGGTATGACATTTTGGAGTACAAGAGAACCTGTATTTGTTTGCAAGCATTCTCAAACTCATTGATGGAATAGTATTCTAGTTATAGAATTTTGAGCACTGCATTAATTTCAATATGCATGATGCCCAAACAAGAAGTTACTTTAATGGAGATATTAGCAATTTGTGCAAAATGCAGTATGTCATGTTTCACATATATCACAGCTAACCACTTTATTATTATTTTTTTTAATTTATGCAAAACGCAGTATGTCATGGTTTTGTTGAAGGGATCAGTGCCAGTTTCATTTGGCGGAACTGAGCAACCAGCTGCATTTGGAGAGTTGGTATCAATTGGAGGCCTTAACCCTGCTACAAACAAGAAATTGAGCGCTGCAATTGCCTCAATTCTTGAGAGCAAGTTGTCTGTTCCAAAATCACGGTTCTACCTCAACTTTTATGAAACTCAGGCAAGACATCCACCATCTTATTTATCTAGTAGACGGTGGACCACTACATTGCACTTGTTGCTTATCATGATTCTTGTTTGTCTAGGCTCATCAAAGTCAAGAACACGCACGTTGTTTACATGCTTTACACCAGTGCTAGCTCATGTAAATGCACCTTCGCCATCCAAAAATCATGCTTAGAAATATTAATCGACTTTTACTTTTCTGGCTGTTTTTTTTAATATTCAGTGGAAGATCACTGGAAAATGAGACCCCATGAAGCCATTTTTTTGCTGCAGTTTATGGTGTCATCTGCAAGCCCTCATTAATGGTTTTAATGCTCTTACTTTGCAGGGATCATCTTTTGGGTGGAATGGCTCTACTTTCTAGGCTCAGTTGTATGCCGGTGCCATGTTGAATCTTCAATCATGCTGGAGGAACCACATCATGTCTTGTTTGATAATATGGTATCATTGGTGATGTAGTAGTGAAAACTTGGTATCAGTATTAGCTTTGTAGTTGGCAAGTTTGTTGCTAGCCTAAACTGTTATATGGCACAACAATTGAATAACTTTGATCGTTGGTGATATGAAATTTACAATGATTGAAGGTACACTATTCAGAGTTCAGTTAATCGCTTTCGCCCTGCTGTCTGGTTATTTAAAATGTTGGTTGTAACTTGCGTGTTGTTTTTATGATCTTCCAAACCTAAATTTGCTCTATTTACTCTCTGGTTTATGCTTTTGACCCTTTTGTGAATATGAAATCCCCGCTGGATTAATGGTGATTAAATACAAACAGCAAGTTCATAGTTGATGATTATGTTTACTCTGTAGTTACTTTTGGGTTTGGTACTTGGCCTGTTTAAGCTTTCCTCTTTTGGTCTGTTATTAGCTTTATACTGTTTGGTTAAAAGGGAGGATCGTGATTCAGCTTTTAACTTTTTAGTAAAGAAGTGTAAGCTTTTATGAATCACCTATCGAACTAATCAATACAGTAATACTCTAGCAAATCTGAGAGATGTGGTCCTGTGGATTGAGATTGTAGAATGTGACCTTGAGATTAGAATACCAGGGGACCCAATTCCAAAATTATTCCTAGGATGTGTGTATTGGTAAAATCAAGTTGTTTATTCGTAATTTTGATCTAGGCTTTTCGAAGATCGTCTTTTGGGCCTACATTCCCTACCCCTTCACAATGTAGTAGTGTAGTACGTTTTCCATCGTATGTTTCCTTTTACTTTACATCTGTTGTCATTTTCCATTGTTTTGGTGACATGATTTCATTTGCACGTCATATAAAATGGTGTAACAAACGTGTTATGGAAATTATAAATCTGGTAAAAACTAAAAAGGAGAATGACTAAATAGATATGAATTTATTCTATAATTGAAAAAACCATCGTCACTCTCTCTGTCTTCTATGTTTGAAAAAACATATACTCATATGTCTATTTATTCAGCTTTAGTACCTTTTGGATTCTTCTTATTATTTTTTATTCCAAAAAAGTTATTTACTCGGTATGAGATAAAAATTGTAAGGCTCTAATGTCCTTGGACGTAGTGGCTAAAATATCATGCATCTCTAGTTTATTTTTCAAATTTAGGATGAAGGTTTCCCCTACTCGTAGGAATAAATATGCAAGGAAAGTTTTCTCACTAATATTTGTTTAGGTCTATCGCTAATATACTTGAGCTTTTCGTTAGATTTAAATGGACGTTTGTAATAACTAAATTCATTAGAAACTCAAAATAAAAGATGAAAAATATTAAAATGTTTATTTCGATTGTGGGGAGTGAGAGGAATATAAATTACTACGGAGTAGTATTCTTGTCTCCGACCCGGACAATATCATGTGAGTTGTGAAGGAATAATTAGGGGGTGCGCGCCTCTTGTCACACCATAAACACAGAGAGCCGTTGTATACACCACTACTACTACTACTATACTTGAGGAAGATTACATTTTTACATTACTAAACCCAAGAACAAAAAGATAAAGAAAACAGAATCTTTTTGTGCCGTTGGGGTTAGAGCTCTGTGGGTTGATACTTGGTTTCCCCGCCTCGGTCAGGAGGCCATAAACTCACACTTGACAAAAATAAAACTAGCCGTTAACTTTGACCAGCAATTTGCCCCCCTCTCTCCCTCCCAATTTCTACCCTCAACTCTCTTCCTTCTTCCTCCAATTTCTCTCCCTGTCTCTCTTCCTCTCCCTGTTCTAAATTTTCTTCGATCTGCATACTTTTTCAGCTTTGGCTAAACAACCAATTAGCCTAAATTTCTCCATCCTTGCACAAAAGCTCACACAATCAAGAATTTTAAATGGGAAATCCCCATGAATCCCATAAGCCCCAGTTCTTTCTCCTCTCCATTTTCTTCATCATCCTCCACATTCTTCCATTCTCCACCTCATTACAACAAGCGAACACCACAATCCTCTCTCTCTCCGACTTCCAAGCACTCTTGGCTTTCAAACACGAAGCCGACCCCAAAGGCGTCTTCCTCCGCACCTGGAACGGGACCCGCCAAGGAGCCTGCTCCGGCGCCTGGACAGGTGTCAAGTGTGTAAGCGGCCAGGTCATTGCTCTTCAGCTCCCGTTCAAAGGTCTAAGTGGCAGAATCACTCCCCAAATTGGGCTACTCAGAGGACTCAGAAAACTCAGCTTACATGACAATTACCTCACGGGCATGATTCCTTCTTCAATTGGTCTGCTTCCGAATCTCAGAGGACTTCATTTGTTCAACAATCGCCTCTCGGGTTTGATACCGGTTTCCATTGGGAAGAGCCCTAATTTGCAAAATGTTGATCTCAGCAATAATTTTCTAGTTGGGTCAATCCCAGGTAGTCTTGGGAATGCCAATCATCGATTGTATAGGATGAATCTCAGCTACAATTCCCTTTCGGGTTCGATCCCGAATGGATTTTATCTGTCATCTTCTCTTACATTCCTAGCTCTTGAGCACAACAATTTCTCTGGGTCACTTTTGGAAAATGGGTCCAACAATACCAATTCAAGTCTCAAAATGTTGACTCTTGATTACAATCACTTCTCTGGGGAAATCCCAAATTCTCTGACCAATTTGAGTAATCTTCAAGTGTTGTCTTTGAGCCACAATCTCCTTTCTGGACCAATTCCTGATGGGCTAGGAAGTTTAAACAGGCTCCAAGCTCTTGATTTGTCAAGAAACAACTTCACAGGAGAAATCCCAGCTTCACTCTCAAGCATCTCAAACCTCATCTCTTTCAATGTCTCCTACAATAGCCTCTCAGGTGAAGTCCCCTCTGGACTTTCAAAGAAGTTCAAATCATCCTCCTTTGCAGGAAACCTGCAACTCTGTGGCTACAGCAGCTCATCTCCATGCCCAATTTCCCCCACACCAGAAATCTCTCCTTCTTCCTCACTGCCTGAAGAAGAAGCAAAGAATCATCACCACCACAAAAGAAAGCTCAACATCAAGGACATAATACTAACCCTGGTAGGATCAGTTCTTCTACTTTTATTATTACTCTGCTGTGTTTTGCTTTGTTGTTTGATCAGGAAAAGAATCCGGAGCAAGGAGAGGGCCAGTGGAGCAGCACAGAAGGAGGTCGTCGTGGCGGCGGCAGCAGGGACAGCTGGCGGGACAGGCGGAGGCGGCGATGGAGGCAAACTGGTGCTGTTTGATGGGCCATTTGTGTTCTCAGCTGATGATCTGCTGTGTGCAACGGCTGAGATAATGGGGAAGAACGCGTATGGGACGGTGTACAAGGCGACGCTGGAGGATGGGAATCAAGTTGCTGTGAAGAGGCTGAGGGAGAAGCTGGCTAAGACTCCTAAGGAGTTCGAGATCGAAGTGGCGGCCCTTGGAAGGATCAGGCATCCTAACTTGCTTCCACTAAGGGCGTATTATCTTGGACCCAAGGGTGAAAAGCTTCTTGTTTTTGATTACTTGAGCAAGGGGAGCCTCTCTTCTTTCCTTCATGGTGAGTATGCTCTCTTAAATTTGCTGCATTTTTCTCAATGCCATCAACTGCTAAGTTTTCATTGTCAAATTGGTCAGTTCTAGTGCATTTGCTTGATATGCTAAATCTTCAATTTTGTGAGAATTAATTGCCAATTTGAGCACTTGTGTGTGGCAGTTTTCTCAATGTCATTAGATTTCATTGCCAAATTGATCAATTTTGTTGAACTTCTGATGTACCCTTGAACTTTTCTCAATGGCATTGCCAATTTGATCATAACTATTGCAATCAATTGTTGAGTTATCATGGCCAAATAATTGACATCAATAGTGACTCTTCATTTTCTCAACTCAAATTAACATCTCAAAAAAGAGCCATGATTCATTAGTTTCTGAATTTCTAAGTGGTAATTGGCAATTGTTGTACACAGGGCATGGTCCAGAATCCAGCATAGACTGGCCCACAAGGATGAAGATAGCAGTGGGGATAACACGCGGGCTCCACCACCTCCACGTGGCGGAAGGCCTCCCCCACGGCAGCCTCACGGCGAGCGAGGTCTACCTGGACGACAACAACGACGCCAGGATCTCAGACTACGGCGTCTCCAGACTCATGACGGAGTCAGCCAACACAAACGTGATCTCCACCGCCGGATCAACAGGCTACCGTGCGCCCGAGCTGCAGAGGATCAAGAAGACCACACCCAAGGCGGACATCTACAGCCTGGGAGTGATCCTTCTGGAGCTCCTGACGGGGAAGCCTCCCGGGGAGCAGATCGACGGCGCAGATCTGCCGCAGTGGGTTGCGTCGACGGTGAAGGAGGAGTGGACGAATGAGGTGTTTGACGTGGAGCTGCAGGGGGAGACATCGGTCAACGGGGATGAGATGTTGAACACGCTCAAGCTGGCGTTGCATCTGGTGGATCCGTCGCCGGAGGCCAGGCCGGAGATTCAGGAGGTTTTGCAGCAGCTTGAAGAGATTAATCCGAAATTGGCTGCTGAGACTTCTGTGGCGGCTGTTGAGGAGGAGAAGACGATGGTGCAGGATTGAGCGTTGCTTGTCTGCAGTGTGTATATGAGTTCTACTTGCATAGATGGAGTATGATATTTAGATGCAATTTACATTTGATTTTTTGAGGAAGCAAGTGATTTATTCTTTTGATGTACGTATGTATAAAGGATTGAAATAAGAATGTACAATAATATATTATATATGGAAAGTTTATCAGAACGTAGTTGAAATCTTCACAGTACTCTATTGTTTCATACATGAGTCCAATTTACCTTTCATTTTTGTGTTGGCTGGATTCTTTTGATATTTGTATGTATAAAGAACTGAATAACAATGTACAAACAACATATGCGAACTGAATAACAATGTACAAACAACATATGCGAACTTACAAATTTACTCATCAAAGTTTGGTAGAGGCCTTTGAATTAATAGGCAACAAGTTGAGATGGCCGAGTTGGTCTAAGGCGCCAGATTAAGGTTCTGGTCCGAAAGGGCGTGGGTTCAAATCCCACTCTCAACAATATCTACTTTCTTTTTACAGTATTTTTTACCATTTCTTGGTTTCTTACTGTGCAGTCTACCCACAAGAGGACTAAATGAAACTGGTGTGTTAACCTCTTCCTTACAGCTACTCGCAAGGTAAAAACAATTGTCGGCAGAAATTCCTCATATTTCAGGACCGCCAAAATCATTTTCTTATTTGGTTGATAATTAAACACCATCTATCTACCTTCACCAGTCTTTATTAATCGAATCAATAAATGTAGATGATTAGAGTACACAATCTTGGCTAATTTGGCTCTGTATAGTCTAAATACTCCTATTTTCTCGATAATTTGACCACCATTTCGGCGTCTGATTTGCAATTCATGTTTACTCATTTAACATCTTCTTATCAATTTGTTAAAACGGTGAGCTATTCATTAATAATAATATTTTAGTATATATTTTTGGGTGCATACACAGTACAAACTAGACAATAAACGAAATTAGGTTATAACAAAATGTATAATTATTTGACCAATTTCAATTACATTGTGTAAATTATACTGTACAAACTTTACGTATACTAACCGAAATAAGGTTATAAAAATTGTTGCTTACTCAAAAGACTTTTGTTTTCGTCGAGGGATCTAGAAGAATGTATGTCATTCACTCGGCACCATAACCGTGTCGGTGGCGGAAAAGTCCAGACTCTCCTTTCTCCCCCAAATAAGAACTCATCCCCACCGTCCATCTCTCATCGAACGGTCCACAGCGCACATCATCTCTGATTACGATCGCCCATCTAACGACTCTCATTCACCCTTTTCTCTACTTGCCTTCCAAGTTCCAACCAAAGCTTCGAAAAATAGCTCTCTCTCCTTCCTCTTCTTCTAGACCCGTCTTTCACTATTCTCCACCAACCATCCCTCTCGAATCCGGTGTAAGCTCCTCCATCCCTTTCTTTCTTCCTCCATTATTCGTCTTCTTCAATCTTCCTCTTACTCTCACTTTTTATTCTCACCTGGATCCGCATTCTTTGTATATAACTCATCAGCGCAAGTAACCAAGTAATTAGCAAGCACGAAATACCAACAATGGCGGACAAATGGTGCGCTTGTCTGGTAGCGCTAATGGCGGTAGCTCTGGCGTCGGAGATGGCCGCCGGAGACTCGTCTGATCTATTGCAGGTGAAGAAAGTAAAAGGAGAAAAGGTTTGTACAAAGGGGTGGGAATGTAAGGTCTGGTCCAAGTACTGTTGTAACGAGACCGTCTCGGATTACTTTCAAGTGTACCAGTTTGAGAACCTCTTCGCCAAGAGGAATTCTCCTGTCGCCCACGCCGTCGGGTTTTGGGACTATCAATCGTTCATCCTCGCCGCCGCGGAGTACGAGCACCTCGGATTCGGGACCACCGGCGGTAAGCTCATGGGGCAGAAGGAGATCGCCGCCTTCCTCGGCCATGTCGGCAGCAAGACTTCTTGTGAGTCTCCCCTTCCAATTTTATCTCGTCATTTTTCTTCTTCTCCTTTCTTATGATTATTGTATGGGGCTATCAATTCTTGTCGTCTCAAATTGGTCATAAATAGTGCATATACAGTAATCAGTAATGCTGCATAATTTCAATTTTGTCAAGTCTGGACTGCATATTGTTTGTTTCTTCGTTGATGAGAATTGATCCTTTGGTATATTCATGGAGGTGGACTATATCTTATTGTTTGTTTGATGCAACTTGGGAGAACAATAGTTACTGATCGAACCAATTAGTGGACTTGATGGTCAATAAGGCCATAGATAATTACTGAACTAAAAATCAGTTGAGTTGGTACATATATAGGCATCAGATTATATCATTTGTTTAGGACTCTTGCATAATCTTAGGTATAACAGTAGGCACTGAACAGTTCGTATTCAGTTTTATTCAATGAAGATGATCGATCAATGCATATTAAGATTTATGATATCATTGATCTTGTTCTGACCCTGTAAAGATTTCCTTTTGGAGCTGTGAAATTTTACTGTTTCTAATTATGTTGAATCACAATCTATCTTCTTGCTACAAATTGCATAAAACTGGAGCATTGTGTAAGGATAATCGATTTAACATATTGGACATTTAATAATTGGAGCATTGTTAAATAAATGCATGTATTTTAATAAAATTGGAGCTGTAAAATTTTACTGTTTTTTGTTTTGTTCATTTGCCTTGGCACTCATCAGTTATAACTTATAAGAGGATCTTACCCAGTTAGTTTCATTGAAATTCCACCTTCTTATTTTCCTTTTTAACAAAATGCATGTATTTTTAAAGCTAAAAGCGATTCAAGGTTCAACTGATAACATTTTTCATGTCTAATGGTAATTCAGGTGGATACTCAGTAGCTACAGGAGGTCCATTAGCATGGGGTCTATGCTATAACAAGGAGATGAGTCCAAGCCAGTCATACTGTGACGACACTTACAAATACACTTACCCATGCACCCCTGGAGTCGAATACTATGGACGCGGCGCACTCCCTATTTACTGGTATGCATGTCTCAATTCACAAAATCCCCACTCTCTATTCCCCACTCCCTCAAAAGTGGGTTTACTTGAAAAAGTGCTTAAAACTTGTATTTGTTTCATGTTTTTCTGCTTTCACCATAGGAACTACAACTACGGAGCAACTGGTGAAGCTCTCAAAGTTAATTTACTAGATCATCCAGAATACATAGAACAGAATGCCACCTTGGCCTTCCAGGCAGCAATATGGAGGTGGATGACTCCAATGAAGAAGGGCCAACCATCTGCACATGACGCCTTTGTTGGAAACTGGAAACCCACAAAGAATGACACCCTTTCAAAGCGTGTCCCCGGATTTGGAGTCACTATGAACATCTTACATGGGGATTTGGTTTGTGGACAGGGTGAAATTGATAGCATGAACAACATCATATCTCACTACCTTTACTACCTTGACTTGCTGGGTGTTGGCAGAGAACAGGGTGGCACCAGTGATGTGCTTACTTGTGCTGATCAGAAGCCGTTTAACCCGTCTGCAATCTCAAGTGCATCTTCTTAAGGTATCAATGGCTTTGAACTGCGTATTGGTATTCTTGGATTGGCCCTCTCTTTTCTAAATAATTGAAATAAGTGTGGCTGATAAGGTTTTGTCTCTTGTCTAAGGGTGTGGTTAATTAGGATTGTGGTTTAAGGTTTTCCATGTGGTCATAAGAGTCAAGTTCTTGTGTTTGGGAAGTGTTAAACCGTATGTTCTCTGTAATTATTATTATTCTCATCATATATAAATGAACATTACAAGGTCTATATCTTGTGAGGGTGCTTTATTTGGTTTCTAGGTCACATTTAGCTACTACATCACAAATTAACACCAAGTAAACATGAAAACCAAAGTGCACTTGTTCATTGAGACCCAAAAACAAAACAAAAACTGATATATCTAAGAATATGTTGCCTTATCTGGTATCAAAATGTATAGCTAACAGTAACAATCCCTAGCCTACTAAAAACTTCAGCATCAATTCTTGCTCCCTGTTCTTTTGACTACAGTAGAATCACTTGAACAAACTATCACTAGCAAACTCATCAAATTTGCAGCTCGGCTTTAATTCCAATCCATCACCCAAATCAAAATCCTCCATATAACATTCCAATTCATCACCCAAATCAAAGTCCTCCATACAACCCAAGCTTCCACCAAATTGCTTCATCTCATCAGCACCATATCCATTGTTCAACGTCTCCAACGGTTCCCTCAGAACATCTTGCCAATAATCAAGACCCGAACTCGACCCTCTCAACCCACTTCCATCAATGTAACCACAACTCACAACCTCTTCTTTCACCACTGGCGCCCTCATTGCAACACCACTGCTACTACTAATACATGGCTTTTCATAATCCACTCTGAATCGACAACTGTCGTCTTTTCCTTTTCGATCCACCGTCGACCCATCAACTCTTTCCTCCTCCTTAACAGACCCACTAGACGAGGAAACCGACCCACCATGATTATCCACAGACCCATCTGAATTTGCACTTAACCCAGAAACCGGGAGCTGTTCTTGACCATTATTATCTGGGAAATTGAGGACGGCATGGGCGCCATACATGACCTTAGCAGCTTCATCATAGGCCATGGCAGCTTCCAAGGCAGTGGAGAAAGTACCGAGCCACAATCTGCTGTTTTTCCTCCTTGTTTTGTCAATGGGTTCTCGAATCTCAGCCACCCACTTCCCCCAAGTCCTTTGTCTCACACCTCTGTAGCTGAAATTTAAGTTCTGTGGCCCTCCTTTACCGGGCATGCACCCTTTTCTTGAACCTCTTGCTGGACCTTTTCTGCAATTTTTTGGCTCCTGCTCTGATGAGTCCAAGTGGTAGTTGTGATCCTTCCATTTTGCAAGCACCTGTGCTACTGAGTTGAGCCCACTTCGCCCTCTTCGGTGGTGATTGCGGGCTCTGAAATGAACACAAACAAAAATCAGAACTCAGAAGTTAAATGGAGAGAGGAAACCCAGAAAGAATAGACCACAAAAAGAGGCAACCCAGATAGGGGGAAATTTGTGGAAACAGCAACTCTTGGATTTGGATTCTTGGGAATATTATTTGAGTTCATAAATCATAACAAAAGCAGAAAACTAAGACAATCTTATAATATAAACAAGCAGCAGAAGAAGATAGAGAAAGAAACAAGCTACACTTAACCTTGCAGAATTAGGAGACTCCATTTCTTGACTTCACCTGTCAAAATCTACGAGGAAGAGTTAACTTCTACAGAGAATTTGAAGAGGAAAAGGATGGTAATTTCTCTGTGGGTCACTGTCAATCTCCTCCTCTCCTAATCTGTGAAATTTATTCCAACTAATTGCTTTAAATTTTTTTATTGGGATGCTTACTACTTGGAGGCCAAGGCAAAGATGAAGTAAAGACAAAAGGACTGAAATACTTATAGACGCCATCAGCCTCCCCCATGTGCACTGGCACGCGTGGCAAGGCAAGGAAAGAGAAATCACATTCTCTGGAGCTTACCCATTTCGACACGTGGCAGAACACCTTGCTTGAATGCTTCAACAGTAGCAGCAGGTGGCATAGTGGGCATCTTGTGAGTTTCTTGCAACAGAAGGCTTCTCTTGTTCTTCCTCAATCCTCATCCTCTTTTTCTAACTGTAGTATTTTTTGTTGGGTGGATAAGGTGGAAAAAGATGAGCTTAGATATCATCTTTAGTAAACGAAGCTTTGTCCTTATTTGAGGCTGCAGAGCAGAGCTGACAGCAGCACACAGATTGCAGGAAGCTTGAATTTTGATTTGAGCTAAATGCAAGAAACGTCGTCTCTGGACTTGATGCACATGTAAATATAAAACTATTTTTTGGTGGAATAAATAACTATAAGTTGGTTCATGAATTCAATGAAAATTGAATACCTTGTACCAATATATACGGCAGTTAAGATTATGTATATCTTGTGATCGTGGTATAAAATTGCATTACTTATTCATTTATTCTTGCTGGATTTAATATAAATTCACTTAGAACTTGCACTCTTATCTTAGTTTTAAAAAACAACTATACCTACACATTATTTATGTAGACTTTAATTTGTGAGAAGGTAGGTTGGGATGAGTGGATTGTCTAGGTTTGGAAAACCAGGCTTATCTGTCAAGATATCTGGCTCATGTTATAATAGTTGAAGTGGAGTCTAAACTTTGAGGATGTTCAGAACTAAACACTAAAATGTTGAAAAGCCACTAAAAAGCTGCTCAAATTAATAGCATGCAGAAATTAATATGAGAATCTGACGATCAGTGTAGATAAATCCCATAGTTCTCTACACATTTAAAATCAAGAAGATGTCTAATATGTACAGCTACTATTACAATGCAACCATTATCAAGTGACACTGACAGATAATACCAGGATCCCTCTAAGCAAAGCAATCAACATATATATGGTTGTTTTTCTATTCATTCACATGTTTTGAGCCAGTCAATTAGTACGAGTCACAGAACTCACTCTCTCACCATCGTCATCGACTGAGTACTCATAAGAGCTTGGTAGGGCCAGTTCTGATTTGTACAAAAACAACTGAGTGACGTCTAGCAAGTTGAACTGAACATCCTTTTCAGCATCAAGCACACATAAGACAGATTGTAGAGTCTAGTTGAATCCTATTTGATATCTGGCCAAATCAGTTTCCATGGCCCAGACTTTGTGCTCAACCTAATTTTGGAGAAGAAAATTGTTAGATGGTTCAATCAGGCATCAAATTGAAATCTAGTTGAAGGCCAGGCTAACCAAACGACCATTTTGATCAATAATTATTAGTCATTTTGTGTTTAAATGGGTCATGAGGGTCATGAGAAGACATTTACCTCCAGATTCCAGCAATTACACGGAAGGTCATAAACAAAAATAACCCTGTCCAAACCCCACCGAGACCAAAGACAGGAGCAG
Source organism: Fallopia convolvulus (assembly GCA_964016875.1). Taxonomy (NCBI): domain Eukaryota; kingdom Viridiplantae; phylum Streptophyta; class Magnoliopsida; order Caryophyllales; family Polygonaceae; genus Fallopia; species Fallopia convolvulus. Next base: position 34,863,086 of record OZ024733.1, read on the forward strand.
CCAAAAGCATAAACAATGATGATAATAATGAAGAAATCACCTGCAATTATAGATTATAAGAGGATGAGAGGAGTGGAGAATTGGATGTGACAAAGCCATACTCTCATAGCAAAAGAATTAAAGGTACCATTGAGTAGGCAGCATAGCGGAAATCTGAAACTCCATAATAGAGGCCATCAAGAACAAAAGCAATCGCATTCATAGGCTGAGATCCAGCTACAAACTGTAAAAACAAGAGCTAATCTCAAGAATAATCCATAGAACCAGATGAACATTTAACAAAAAATGAGGAGGGATGACACAAAAAGTCTAAGATGAATAAAATTACTCACCAAGAGACCTGAGATAGCAACCTTAAGAACTTCAGGATCTGTGGAGAACAAGTTCAAAAAAGTTCCAAATCCAAGGAACAAAATAATAGCCAAGCCAGTTCCTGTCAATAACCCAATCTAATACACAAAATTACAGATACTTTAGACAATTTATAGCAGCTATTATTTTAAGAATAGGAAGTAAACTTGAAGCAGGCATATAAAATATAAAACTGAAAACGGATATTATTTCTTACAGCACTAACCTGCAGAACTTTGTAAATAATTTGCCGTGCCTGCTCATAATTACCTTGTGAATATACACCAGCAAGAAGAGCCTGTAGGTAAGCAAATGAACACTACAATACTAAAACTGTCTGTGAAACAAGCTTTACATGTGAAAAGGCTGGAAAAAGATTATTCCAGTGGTTACTAGCTAGATAATTGCAGAACTGAAATAACATCGAACAACTTGACCAAATGAGGAGCAATGACGGCATAAAAAGTGTAATTTGTCAAAAGAAAATTACACAAGGTTGACCATCTTGTACCATTCATCATTTTTTTTCTGGCCAACGAATTATTTCCACGAAAAAATAAAAAACTTTCATAATTCAGGAAGATTCTCATTTATCCGCTTTTTCTATCATATAAATCTTGGAGGTCTGCTCCAGCGTAGCTTTCATTCAAATTTTGTAGAACCTCTGAAGTTGGATCCGTTAATTGCCCAAGCCCCATCATAAATCACAACCTCACACAAAAAGGGCTCTACAGAGATAATGCCATTAGATATGATTTACACCTAGGATGATCATAGTTGTTAAATAGATATTAGATTAATACCACGGTGTAGATAGTGGAATAGTGAGACATTACTAGAAAATTTCTACACATTTTGGTGTAAAAGTTCAACGGCAGCATGGCACAGACAAATGGATCATATAAAACTGCACTAAAACTCCTGTTTTGAGCTATCAGCCTTTCCAATGGGCAAAACTGCACTAACTCACCTGGCCAGCAAGTGCAAGGGCATCAGTTAGAAGCGAAATTGCAAGCCAAATTTGTAAGCAGATCTGATGACCAGCCATTTTTATGGGACCCTCCTTGGCTACAATAGAAGTCGCCAGTGTCATTGTTACAAGCACTCCTACAGTTCTAGCTATGAGAAGACCTCCTGCAAAAATAAGATAAAGAAACTTTATGATTAGGATAACGGCCTAAAAATTCCAATGTTTACCTCAAAAGCAAAACCTTCACCCTGATCTGCTCAGTTGGTTTCTACCACATTTAGGAACAGTCTTTTCAAACCAATCCACTTTTTCCACTTGATCAAAAGAAAACCATTTCTTAAACATTCCTCAAATCTTTCTATCTAGCAAAAAAAACTCAACTTGATGCCAGGTTAGCCCTGAAATCGATGTGGAAATAGGTTCTGGTGTTGATTTAAAATAACTTGCTATCCAAATGGAAACATTCAAAAAGAGGAAGATAAATTCTTTCTAATGTGAATTTCCAGTCAGAAATATATAACATTTGATTAAGAGCAAGATCACAGTTACATGCTTAGTCAAACAGATAGCCAGAATTTAAATGAAAACCATTTCTTAACCATTCATCAAATCTTTCTATCGAGCAAAACAACTCAACTTGATGCCAGGTCAGCCCTGAAATCGATGTGGAAATAGGTTCTGGCGTTGATTTAAAATAACTTGCTATTCATGGAAACATTCAAAAAGAGGAAGATATTTTCTTTTGACCAAGAAAAAATGTGAATTTCCAGTCAGAAATATATAATTTTTTATTAAGAGCAAGATCACCGTTACATGATTAGTCAAACAGATATATAGCCAGAGTTTAATCTAGAACATTCTGCATTTATAAGCCGTACAAATAAACAAGTAATTAGAGCTCCAAAGGTGAATATTGAAGTTAAAGACAGCAATACAGACCTGCTTTGAGATATTGAAGAAGTCTCCCTCCATCAATTTTTGGCATAGTGAAGGAAAATTTTTCATTCAACTTCCATAGCAGAATAAATAAAATCAAATATCTGCCATCAACAATCTAGTCAGAAAGAATCCCAAAGGAAAAGGAATAATAGATTGCTCATGCAAAAGAAGAGAAAAACATCACATGCAAAATTTGATATTTTCATTTTTACCACATTGACCTACTCAGATATTACAGTCGCTATAGCAGCCCCATTAAGACCGAGACCAAGTTGAAACATCAGTATTGCATCCAGTAATGCATTCATTAGGTTGCCAGCTCCTGTCAATGAGAAATGAACATTAACTCCAACAATCCTGTATATTTTTACTTTTCTAATAGTGCAAAAAAAAAAAATACATGAAATGCACAATCAATTATAGCAAGGCTAATCCTCTTTACATTACTTCATCTTATCCACATTTAAATAACTGAATAAGTAACATCTAGAAAGATTGTTTCCTATGCCTACAAGCACTAGGGCATTGCAAGTCTAATAAAGCTTGGTCTGAAAAGATGATCAAGCATCCAGACAACTTTTACTTTGTTGAGAAACCATTAATAAGAAGGATAAGAATGGTATGTGGAAATGTTGGATCACTTGCCAATTGCATAAAGAGGTGTTTTTGTATCCTTAAATCCCCGAAAAATCCCTTGTGCAGCAAGAGCAATCACAATAGGTGGCGCACCAACAGCTCTCATGGAAAGAAACTTCTCAGCTGGAATACGCATGGGGGAATCCTGTAAATAGGGGAGTTCATACAAACATCAGGCAAGTGTATGTGTCCACAATACAGTACATAGTGCAATTAATATAGAAGATACAATACAATCATTGAGAATGTGAGCTTTAAAACATAAAATAGTTAGAAAAGCATAAAATCCATAAAAATAGACATGCCCAGACATACTACATGTATACCCAAAATATTCATAAGAAACCCAGAGCCCAAGAAAAGTGCCACGGCCTCAACAAAGCCGATGCCAGCGGCCAGGGCCAAAGATGTTGATACTGAAGGAAGGAGTTCCTTGCGCTGATCACCCTCAACACCAGCACCTTATATGAAAAACAGAGCTTAATAAGTGGATGCATTCCACTTGTCTTGATAACAGGAAAGATATGAAATCCATCAGGTCCTATTTTATAACTTTGTTGATGTACCTTGGCTCATTTGAGAAGAGACAATGCCTTCCTCACTGAATAATGCCTGCTCTTCAGCAACAAAGGATGTAGTGACATTGAGCAATGGAACATTAAAGAACTTTGAGACCAAGTTAAAGACGGTTGCCGATACGCCAACAGCAGCCAACTCAATTGAACCTGCAATAATGAAAAACAAAACACTAGTAATTCAATACACATTTTTCAGGTAAAAAATATTTGTAAACCACAATGGCTTTAGAATAAACACTGCTTAAGTACACATTTCTCTCAATGAAAAACAAGCACATGAACTTGTATCAAACTCAATCATTAAACTTACCCGTCAATTTCTAAATACAGTAGGTTCCAGTCCAAATAGTATTTGACAAGTAACTCTAAACGGCCATTTAGTTCGTAGACATTTAGTTCGAGCTACTATTTATCGGAAAAAAATTATAGCAAAAGAAGTAATAAATTAAAACATCTCCATGATTAAGTGATCAGTGATTCAGTATTAAGCACAAGAAGAATGAGAGCATAGTTGTACTACCCAAACGACCAACAAACGCAGTGTTAACAAGCGATGCGATGGGATCAGCAGCCAAAGCCAAGGCAGCAGGCAATGCAATAGACAAAATCTCCAAACCAAGCTCATCGATCTTAACCGCTTCTCTGAAATATCCACAAAATTCATCAAATTGAACAACCGAATCAGCAAAAGCTGTTAAAAGATACCAACCGTATCAGCAAAAGCCGTTAAAGATTTTCAGAATAATCTAGCACCTCAGCCGGCGAAGACTGAAGGAGAAAGAATCAGCCAAAGACGACGATTCCGAAGGAGAGTTCGGGACCTCCGGGTCACGATTCTCACCGCGAATCGAGAGTTTAGGGTCTCGGGATTCCGGAACCGCGCAAAAACGGCCAGGCAAATTAGGGTTTCGTTTGAGATTTTTTTTGTGGAAATAGCAATGGCGACGTCGATAAGAAGGGAGCGGCTGGTGGTAGTGGGGGTGATGGTGGGATGCGTGGAAGCAGAAGTGGTGGCGCGAGAGAGTACACGCCATTGATGGGTTACAACAGAGAGAATGAGAGAGGAATGGATTTTATTTCTGTTTTATTTCAGGGATTTAACGGCTAGATTCGCGCCATGGAGAGAAATATTTAGGATCTCGTAAGTCGTGTTGTCAGCCTCCCGTTTTGAGGAGAAAACTTTCATGCGATTATGCGATTGCTTGCATTAGCGAATCGGATTTGACCAGTAAAGATGCTCATAAGTCCATTTTGTAAGTAGGAAAAGATTAGGCCAAGTAAACTTAACCTAGAATATTTTTACGGACGAGGGTTTGAAATCTTGTATGAGTTTGAATCTGATTAACACTAACCACATGCCGAAGGTTAATAATCAAATTTGACACTTTGTTGCAATCACGAGGTGTATGAATAAGACGAACAACCTCAAAAGACTACAAAATGATTATCGTGTCATCAATTAGCATTTCAATTTGTCATGGATAAGATCTACTTCCTTTTAAAGCGTTGATAACAATAATGATATCTCCTTCAATTTCAATTCTCGATAAGTGTCTATTCTTAGTTTCACAAACTGTTTCGTACAATCCTCTAGACTCGGCCTGAATAACACTCCAATTTTCGTTGGCAATAGCGTTCATTGTGATCGTTCCTCCTCTATCATCCCTAATAATATATCCCGTTGTTGCCCTTCCATTACTCTTTTTCAACCCGTCAAAATTGATTTTTACAAAACCCTGCGGTAGTTTAGTCCAAGTTTTTTTTCTTTACGTTTATCTTTTTTCTTGTGTCAGAGACAGTTTGAAGGTTTTCGTGTCGACTATCTAGCATTTTCGCTTATCCCATGTATCTATCTTCGATTTTATAAATTCGTGGATGTTTGTTGTAGACCCATCTAACGGTTGATTGAAAGCAGTTTTGTTTCGGTAATACCACACGCTCCACCATGTAATACATAATTTCAGAAATAGTGGTTCTTTCAACTGTTCTTTTAGTCGTTGAATAATTGTAAATACATATTCATTATTTGGTCCAATTTGAAGTATGTTGTTTACAATGTTAGGATTTACTTTAGCCACTGTCGTTAATGTCACAAGACATCGTAAATTTCAGAAATAAGTCTATTTGTTAAAAAAATCACCTTTTGAAATGGGATTTTCTGAATAAATTATTTTTTTATAATTTTATTAAAAAGTATTTTTATAATATAATTTGTTAAGTTAAAATGTTTTATTTAATGAGGTAAGAATTCGGTAACTAGACATGCCTGATAAACCGAGAGGCCACACGAGGCGGTAGCCGAAACCGACTAAAACACGATCTAAACAACCAAAAACAAACGAGTAAAGAGTACAAGCAACCAAAACGTAGGACCACAAAATAAAATTCGGGCTTAGGGTGAGTAAAAACTAAGATCGACACCAAAATCACAAGTCCACCACTTTAGAGAAGTATTGGCCAACTCGATTGAACATGTCACCTAAAAATAAGATGAGACAAGAAATAGGTTGTTGGAGGAATGGGCCACCCAAGAAAACCCAAGCTAAAATGAAGCCCAAAGGAGAAGGATCTTTGAATAAGACCATTGTTGATCATCATCATCGAAAGACGAAACATTTTAAAAGAACGGAAGAAATTCTATGAACAACTGTGATTCTTAGGGTCTTAAAATTAGTTTGAAAAAATCAAAACAAAGGGACAACATCAGAGGGAGACGAAAATAATGAGCAAAATAACACTCAATTCCATGGGATAGCTGGAGAAACTTAAAGACGGTGACCGACGTCCAGCACAACAAACCCGTGAAGAAGATCGATGAGTTGTGATGGCAAACAATCTTTGGGAGATGGTCGTATGAGGTCGATCGAAGGCGAAGAATCAAATAAAAAGGGTAGTTGCAAGAAATTGGATTAAAGAAAAATTAACACTCTTCTTCCTTGGTTTCACTTTCTCATATACGGAAATCTTGAATAGTGATCAACTGATCATGGAGAGAGAGGAGTTTTTGTGGTTACCAAGGGCGTAATTAGAAATTTTCATTGTGGGGGCCAACAAATTTTTCCAGCACAGCTAATGTACGTTTCATTGTATGATTCGAGATATCCCAACAATAACTTATTGTTTCAATGTTTTCGGGTTCAATCACATTATGAAAGTAGGAAGTTTAGCAAAAGATAAAAGCATTCTAACTAAGTAAATGACTTGTTAGAAGTGGTTTGTATACGTCCAATCTTCAAACGTTCATAACTTTTTGCTCAAATGTCAGAATGAAGCTTATAATATATCAAATCGAAGTTATTGACAAGAGGAACATATATATGGAAAAACATTGGATTGGGGGGGGGGAGGCTATGGCCCCCACCGACCCCCAAATAGCTCCGTCCCTGGTGGTTATAGAAATCTCGTGTACAGTGGCTTAAGGCTGGTGATCATAATACTCAGTTCTTCCACACTTCTATGATCATTCGTAGGAAGAGAAATCGAGTTGAATCTTTTAAGGATGTTGACGGGCAGTGGATTTTTTATAAGTATACACTTGAAAGCCATGTCGTTGGATTTTTTAAAACCCTGTATTGCCTTCCTAAGATGGAACGCACGAACATTGAATGTGCTCGGGGTAATTTCTTGGTTTTGGATCGTGTTGTTTGGACCAAATTGGATAAGCGGTTTAGTGTTGCGGAGATTTTTAAGGCTGTAAAGTCGATGGGGCCGCTGAAGTCGCCTGGTATTGATGGGTTTCAACCCATTTTCTACCACAAGTGTTGGCATTAAATTGGTAATTCGGTCTTAAAATGGGTGCAAGAGCAGAAGCTGATGGTAGCAGAGATGAGGATGTTGAGGTGGATGTGCGGGCATTCGAGACTGTACAGGATTAGAAACGAAGTGATTAGGAGCAAGGTGGGCGTTGCCAGTTTAGGTGACAAGCTCAGAGAGTCGAGGCTTAGATGGTTCGGGCACATTCAGAGAAGACCACCAGATGCCCCGGTCCGAAGAAACGAAGGGTTGGTTGATAGCGATTTTCGCAGAGAAAGGGGCAGGCCGAAGAAGAGTTGGAAAGAAGTCATAAAACAAGACCTCACCGTTCTGGCAGTCCCAGCAAATATGACTTTGTGTAGGGACCAATGGCATGAGAAGATTACAGTGATAGAGCGTTATTAGTGTCGACCTGGAGGGAGTGCCCTACTCTTTTACTCTCTACGTTTTTTACTTTTTTACTTTTTAGTTTTCTGGGTTTTCTGGAGTATTTCACCGCTCTCGCTTGTTATTTCTCTAGTTTTCTCCCTTTTGTGTCCCGCCCTTTTTCACTTCTTACTTTGGGCTCACCTTAGATAGCCTCCTGACTTTGAGTCGGGGTAAGGGTGCGTACATCTCGACCCCCAGATCCCGCTCATATCGGGTTCCGCCTGGGTAGATGTTGTTGTTGTTGGTGGTGCTCTTAAAATGGGTGCGTGATTTTTTCCTCTCTTCGGTTAAGCCATCTAAATTGAATGAGACTTTAATTTATGTGATTGCTAAGGTTGATGAGCTTGGATTAATCAGTCAGTTCCGACCTATTAATCTTTGCAATGTGTTGTATAAGATTATTATGAAAGTGATTGTTAATTGTATGCAAGTGGTTCTCCCTAAGTTAATCGGCCCTATGCAGAGAAGTTTTCTTCCGATTCATTTGATTTCTGGTAATATTGTTCTTGCCTAAGAAGTTGTGCACTCTATGAAGTGTAAACAGGGAGTCAAAGGCTGAATGTTTCTTAAGCTGGACCTTGAAAAAGCGTATGATCGACTGCGTTGGGATTTTTTGGTGGACACGCTTGCTGATGCGGGCTTTTCATCTCAGTGGGTTGGTTGGATACGGAAATGTTTGCATTCCACCTCATTTCGCTTATTGTGGAATGGGGAAACTTCGAAGTGTTTCTTGTCGTCAAGGGGAATTAGACAAGGTGACCCTATTTTGGCTTATCTTTTTGTCATTTGTATTGAGAGACTGAGTCAGATGATATCTCAAGCGGTGGCTGATGGTAGTTGGAAGCCTATTTGCCTTCCCGGGGTGGTCCAACACTTTCGTATATTCTTTTTGCTGATGATATTATGCTTTTTGCGGAAGTTTTTGTTGAGCAATTCCATGTTATTAAGAAGTGCTTGGATGTCTTTTGTGGTTCTTCAGGCCATAAAGTTAGCTCTGCCAAATCCAAGCTTTTTGTTTCTCATAATGTCGGTCGTAGCATGATTAACGCTCTTAAGAATGTTTGCGGGTTTATGGTGACCCGAGATTTGGGTAAATATCTTGGAATGCCTATTTTCCATGATCAGGTTAAGTCTGCGACTTTTGCTCCTCTTATTGAGAAGATTAATGCCAAGTTGAAAGGTTGGCTAGGTCGTTTTCTTAGTATGGCGGGTCGTGTTACTCTTGCTAAATCGGTCCTTTTGTCGGTTCCGGTCTATTCTGTGGCGACTGTGATGTTACCTAAAGGAGTTTGTGACATGATTGACGCCTTGACTAGGAATTTTGTTTGGGGTGGTGATGAAAATCATCGACGGATTCACTTGGTGGCCTGAGATGTGCTTTGTAGGCTAAAAAGTGATGGCGAATTGGGGTGAGAGAGGTTAATATTGCTCTTGTAGGCAAGCTCGGTTGGCAGTTTCTTACGAAAAATAACAAGTTATGGATTGATGTTCTCCGAGCCAAGTACGTTTGGCCCTCGGGTATTGAACGTGCCAATTGTTCTTATGTTTGGAAAAGTGTTAAGATTGGAGTCCGTAGTGTGGTGGTGCCGGGAACCCGTTGGTGCATGGGCAATGGGTTATTGGTGCATTTTTGGCTCGACAATTAGCTTGATAATGGTCTGCTGCTGACCTTTGCTTGTAATCCGGTTCCGCTAGATTTAGTTGAGAAATTAGTTCACTTCTTTTGGACTGCTGGTTCAGGTTGGAACTGGGACGTTTTGGTTCAATTGTTGTCCCATTCCATTCTCCTGCAACTTGCTTTGATAGTCGTGAGTGAAGAGGTTGCCATGCTGGATATTTTGACGTGGAAGCATTCAAGTATTGGTTCTAATACAACGAGCTTGACTTATGACCTGCAACGTGTTGAATACAGGTTGCATTGTATTGATCGTAGCATTTATTTGACTATTTGGAAGCTGCGTGTGGTGGAGCAGGCACATATGTTTGGTTGGCTTACGCTTAAAGGCGTTATTCTCACAAATGTGGAGTGGGTTAGGTGTTATCTTGCTATCAATTCCCTTTGCTCGATATGCTCAATCGAGGTGGAGTCATTGATCCACCTTTTTCGCGATTGTAGTATTACAACGCGTTTTTAGGATGGTCTTCACCCTCCTCTTGCCAGTGAAGATTTTTCGAGTCTAATTTTGCTTTGTGGATTTTCCCGCAACCTTACTCATGATAGTGGGTTTGATTGGCCTAGTATTTTATTACTTCGCTTTGGTGGTTATGGAAGTGGCGTAATAGTTGTGTGTTCCAAAATGATGGTGTTGGGAACTCTGGTTCCAAACATCGGAACAACGACACTATTCTCCAGTTTTGATAATGACAAACGCCTTACGGGAACTAACGTGTTACATTCAAGTATTTTAAGGGAACACCAGGCCTAACGAGGAATCTCCAAGAACGCAAAAGGAACAAAGGAACACATGTTAGCGAGTTCCTATCAAAGGAACTCTGGAGAGAACAGTTCCCATCGCATGGGAACTCACATGTGCAAACAAGACCACACAGCGCAAATCACGAGATCTTGTCTCATACAGAACAAAGGCTCAGTCTGAGGAACAGACTGAAGCGAGTGATCCAACGACCCGATTGATTCTCAAAGTTGACTCAATTCAAATCAAGTCACATGTGAAGGATAAAGACTTGGCGTGCAAGACAAAGGGCATTTTGGACACAACGAAAGTCAGGATTGCAGCCCAAGTAAGAAGGAGTATAAAGCCAAATGAATAGTGCTTGGAATAAGCACTTCTCCCAGAACTCACACTCACTCACAAAGAAAGAAAGAGAGACAAGAGAAGAGAAGTCCCCGGTGGCGAGTGTTCGATCTCGACGACGGCGAATCCAAGTTCCCGGGAGATAGGGAACTACGACATTAAGCTCAAGGTGTACTGTCTTATGTTTAGTTGAGGTGTTCGCTTAGGAACAAGGTCGAGAATGCTTACTAGTGTTACTAGAGTTAGGTAGAACTGCTAGGAACAGAGAAGTGTAAGTCTTACCTGTGTAACTAGGGAACAATCAATAAGATAAGAAGATCGTTCAAAATCCTCCAAGCGGAGGTAGAGGTTTACCCACACAACTAGTTGGTTGTTGTGGGGTTCCTCTATAAAGGAACTGTGTTGTTTACATTCTGTCTTACTTGCTTTTACATTACTTCTGCTGCCTTAGGAACAGCTTAACTGCCAGTTCCCAAGCTCTTACTAACGCATATCGATCCAACAATTGGTATCAGAGTGGGAACGCTCTAGATTTTCTGTGTTAGTATCGCAGGTTACAGGATGTTTGAAGAACTTACTCAGGTTAGACATGGGAACAACAAGCCTCCAAGGCTTATCACCGGAAGTTTCGAGAATTGGCAACGCAACATGAAAGACTGGATGCGAAGCCATGACTTTCAAGCTTGGTGCGTCATCGAAGTAGGGAACTTCAAGGTAGACCCAACCATTCGCAATGACTTCACCAAATGGGGACCAAACGAATGGAAGTGCATGGAAGCAAACTTTAAGGCCACACAGTATCTCAAGAATGCCATGTCAGTGCAAGATTGCGACAAGGTAGCAAACATTGAAACGACAAAAGAGATGTGGGAAGCCATTCAGCAAATGCACATTGGGAACTCTAACCTCAGAGAGGACCTCCAGATGAACGCTAGAAGGGAGTTCTTCAACTTCCGAATGGAAGTGGGAGAATCAGTCAATAGTTACCAATCTCGCTTCGAAGGCCTATGTACCAAGCTCGCTGGACTTGGGATCACAAAGGAAGAGATCACTGACAAGATGAAAGTTCAGCAACTCTTCAATGGCCTAACTGGTGAATGGGCCAATGAAAGGACCATATTCAAAGAAAACCCTGAAAATAGGACCCTCATGCTTCACCAAGTCTTCGGAAAGCTGGTGGGACATGAGAAAAGGAAACAAGACGATAAGGAGCAAGAAAGGGCACACAAGGGAATTGCCCTAAAACTAGAAAAGATGCTCAAGTCGGTTCAAGAACAACACGAAGATTCTGCGGAAGAAGAAGATGAGGAACTCGTCCTTGTCACAAAGTCCCTTCGATCCTTCTACAACAAGGGAAAGTTCAAAAAGGGATATGGGAACTCACAGAAGGGTCAAAGCTCCCAAAGAAAGCCAGCTGAGAAGGACCTCTCGGACGTCACATGCTACAAATGCTACAAATGCTACAAGAAAGGGCACTTCACAAAAGAATGCCCACAAGGAACTGACGACCGAAGGCAAGGGAAGAAGGCCTACATCGCCACCTGGAGTGATGATGAGGACGAAGATCCCGAATCTTGGGCACACCCAGACATGTGTGCAATGGCCTTAGGAGAAACCACTAGGGAACAACCCAGTGAGGTAACCACTGAAACTGTTCTTGCTTCCTTAGCTACCTATGAAAAACCTGAGTTATTGAAGTTACTCTCTAGTCTTGTTAAAGATAACATAAAATTGCAAAAGAAGCTAGATGAATCGAAACACACAAACGCTGAGTTAGTTGGTCTTGAATCCTGTTCCAATTGTGTGAAACTGATTGATAAGCTTCAGTCCTACCTGACCCATATAGTAGCCCTTGAGGATGAGATTAAGACCATAGAGAGTGATAAGAATGAGTTCCTATAAAAACTGAGCAAGGGAAATGAGAATCCCGAAGCCTCGAGTTCTCAAACAAAGTTTGTCCCAGCCAAACATGGGATTGGGTACAAGTCTGAGTGCCCAAAGAATGGGAAGTCTCCTTTAAGTAAGCAGGAGATAAATGAGTGTAGAGCCCTAGAACTCCAATGTGAAAAACAAAAGAATGCCCATCTAGAAGAAAAGATACGTGTCCTGGAAAGTGGGGTAAATGGAGAGAGGGACTATTACACTGGTAACACTGGGCATAAACTCTATGTCCAAATAGCCAAGGGAAACGGGTCAAGAGTCTACAATAAGGAAACCATGGATAGGAACAAGATACAGAGACCTCATCCTAAGTATTACTTAGGAGAATACTACAAAACCTGCTGGAATTTTGGTGCTCATGGGCACTACAAGGAAAGCTGTCCCAAAGCAAAAACTCAAACGCAGAGAAATCACGACTATTGGAACAGGCAAAACCAAAAGACCAACAAACCCGCTAGAGGTCCCACTCATGGGAACCAACATAGGAACTTTGCCTATGATTCTAGGAACTCTCATGATATTAATATTGCAGATTATGTCTTGTTTGAAACTGTCTTTCCTTGTAAGGGACCAGGCAAGAGTCATCTTGCCTGGGTCATCAAAAACTAACTCTCCTTGTAGGTGGCAGTGAGGGGGAACAACACATGAGTCATTGATAGTGGCTGTTCAAATCATATGAATGGGAACAAAGACAATCTCACCTCACTCCACACAAAAGCCGAAGGAGGTCATGTGTCCTTTGGCAACAAAAATAAAGGAGAAATCATAGGAACATGAGAAGTACTACTCAACAAGTCAATCAAGATTAGCAATGTCAACTTGGTAAAGGATCTGGGATACAATCTCTTGAGTGTATCTCAGATATGTGATCAAGGGAACAACGTTGTCACCTTCGACTCAGAAGAATGCTTGATCATCAACAAGAAAACCAACAAAATCATTCTACGAGAAAGGAGGTCCAACAATGTCTATGTGGTAGACACAGACTTTGAGCCACCAAGGAAGTTGTGCCTCGCAAGCTCCCATGATGACACGGAACTCTGGCACAAAAGGCTAGGCCACGCAGGCATCAATCAAATCTTGAAGCTCTATCTACAGGACCTGGTCATTGGTCTTCCACGAATCAACATTGAGGGAGCTAAGATGTGTGAAGCATGTGTTCGTGGCAAACAAACCAGGAGTTCCTTTAAGCCAAAGAAGGTGGTAAGCACAACAAGGCCCTTGGAACTAATTCACATGGATCTTTGTGGTCCTATGCAAACGGCCATCTATGGTGGTAAAAGGTACATGTATGTGTTAATTGATGATTTTTCAAGATTTACATGGGTTATTTTCTTGAGATCCAAATCAGATACATTCAAGGAGTTTGAGCCCTTCATCAAAAGAATGGAAGTTAGCATGGGATTAAAGCTCAAGTCCCTCAGATCTGATCATGGAACTGAGTTCAAGAACTTAGAGTTCCTAAAGTTCTGTGACAACAATGGTGTATCCCACAACTTCTCAGCCACACGCACTCCTCAGCAAAATGGAGTGGTGGAAAGAAAGAACAGAACTCTGGAAGACATGGCTCGGACCATGACGCTTGAAAGTGGAGTTCCCGAAAGCTTCTAGGCCGAAGCAATCTCCACGGCTACGTACATTCTAAATCGAGCCATGATTCGTCCCATGATCAAGAAGACATCATATGAGTTGATCAAGGGAAGAAAGCCCAACATCTCCCATCTCAGGACCTTTGGGTGCAAATGCTTTGTCCACAACAATGGCAAAGACAACCTTAGGAAGTTTGATCCAAGGAGTGACGAAGGGATCTTCCTAGGATATTCCTCTCAAAGCAAGGCATATAGAGTCTACAACAAAAGAATCAAGAAGATAGAGGAAAGCATTCACGTCATATTCGACGAACAATCCGTGAAGATGGGAACAGAGTCCTAAGGAAAGGGAACCCTGTTCAAACTGGTCAGACAAGAAGAAGATGATGACGATGATGAGCCACGAAAGCATGATGAAGACTATCCAAGTGGGAACAATGTCCCACCACCAGACAACAACGAAGGAGGTCAACAGATCACTGATCAAGACTCTTTTGAGGCTCCCTCCACAACAGAGGAACCTCAAGATGCGTCCAACTCTCTAGTTTTCCAAGATGAAACCATACTAGAGTCTAGTGTTCAGGGGGAACAACGAGGGAACACTAAGGAGAATCCTGAAGAAACACTTAGTGAAGAAGTCGAGAACAACTGTTCCCATGAAGAAGAGGAAACACAAGTTGGAGATGAAGAGGATGCAAGGGAACAGATTGATGTCTCACACATTCGTACAAGGAACTATCACCAAAAGAGGGACCATCCCATCGACAACATCATCACTCCCTATGACAAAGGCGTACAGACTCGTTCATCTCTCAACAACTTCTATGCATTCAACGCCTTTGTCTCACTGGTGGAACCCAAGAGCATCAAGGAAGCTCTAAAGGACCCAGACTGGATTCAAGCCATGCAAGAGGAACTTCACCAATTCGAGAGGAACAAGGTGTGGAAACTGGTTCTTGGGCCCAAGAACAAGAACATCATAGGAACTCGATGGGTCTTCAGAAACAAGCTTGATGACACTGAAGCGGTGGCCAGGAACAAGGCCCGTCTGGTTGCTCAAGGATACAAGCAAGAAGAGGGAATCGACTACGATGAGACCTTTGCACCAGTTGCAAGAATTGAAGCAATTCGACTCCTCATAGCCTACGCCGCCCACAAAGGCTTCAAGTTGTATCAAATGGACGTCAAGACGGCATTCCTAAATGGGCACCTCAAAGAAGAAGTCTATGTGGCACAACCACCTGGTTTTGAAGATGAGCACTTCCCATATCATGTATACTTCTTGGAGAGAGCCCTATATGGCCTCAAGCAAGCTCCCATGGCATGGTACGACAAGTTTGCCCAATTTCTCTTGTCTCATGGATACCTTCGTGGTTCCATAGACAAAACTCTCTTTATTAAGAAAGAATCAAAAGACATTTTAATTGTCCAAGTATATGTTGATGACATTGTATTTGGTGCTACTAACGAACTTCTTGTTGAAAAGTTTAAGAATTTGATGAGTAGTGAGTTTGAGATGAGTCTCATAGGGGAACTCACGTTCTTCTTGGGACTTCAAATATCTCAAACAAAGGAGGGAACAAGGATCCATCAACAGAAGTACATCAGAGAGATGCTAGTAAAGTATGGGATGGAACACTCTAGGCCCATCGATACTCCCATCTCACCAAACTCAAGGCTCAACGCAGATGAGACAGGTATAAGTGTGGATCAAAGAAACTTTCGAGGTATGATTGGGTCTCTTCTCTACCTAACTGCTAGTAGACCCGACATCATGTTTTCAGTGTGCCTATGTGCGCGCTTTTAGGCTAACCCTAAGGAATCACACTTGAAATAGGTGAAGAGAATTTTCAGGTACCTCAAAGGGAACGACAACTTGTGCCTTTGGTATCCAAGGAACAGTTCCCTTGAGCTCGTTGCATACTCAGATGCAGATTTCGCTGGGCACTTGGTTGATCGAAAGAGCACTTCTGGAATGGACCAGTTCCTAGGATCATGCCTAGTCTCATGGGGATCAAAGAAGCAAAAATCAGTGGCACTCTCCACAGCAGAAGCGGAATATGTAGCTGCCGCCTCGTATTGTTCCCAGGTTCTATGGCTTAAGTACCAACTTCAGAATTACGGTATGTCTTTTGGCCTAGTTCCCATAAGGTGTGACAATACAAGTGCCATTTGCATATCAAAAAATCTTATGCATCATTCTCGTACTAAGCATATAGACATTAGGCATCATTTCCTACGTGATAATGTGGAACATGGGAACATCTCTATGGAAGACTGTAGAACTGAAGAGCAAATTGCGGACATTCTCACTAAAGCTTTAGACAGATGTCCCTACCAACGTCTCCGGATGCTTCTAGGGCGTATAACTCTAAACTGAACAAGTCCCTGTTTGTTATTCCCTCAATGTTTGGCTAGTTTATATTGAAATGCATGGTAGGGAACACTAGGAATAATCGCTTTCATATTGCCATATTACTAGTCTAGAGCTTTTAATATACAACTTGGAACTTTATTTCTTTTGGCCCAAAATGATCATCCAGAGTTCCCCTTAACCCTCTTTACAAGCCACCATGACGGTTGATCATAAAACCAACACTTAGCCGTGAACCAGACAAACGCTTCTCACGAGCCTAACTGTTTGTCCTTTTATAGAGTTGCAATTGTCTGGTTCCCTTTTGAGTTCCCTAGCCTCACAAAAGACCTTGAGTGTGAGTTCCCTTGACCACTTCACTCAAGACTGTCCTTTTAAAAGATCATGGGAACTGGAACCCTTAGCCGTGAACTAGACAAACGCTTCTCACGAGCCCAACTATTTGTCCTTTTATCGAGTTGTAATTGTCTGGTTCTCTTTTGAGTTCCCTAGCCTCACAAAAGACCTTGAGTGTGAGTTCCCTTGACCACTTCACTCAAGACTGGCCTTTTAAAAGATCATGGGAACTGGTGTGCAAAGCGATCATGAGCAACAGAACACTGGTACTTTGAAAGTTGAAACGTCGCTTGAGAAACGGGAAAATGTGTCAGAATTCAAAACGACAAGAGCCAAGTTTTTGAAACGTTTGAAGTGACTTCCCATGGAGAAAGCGACGCGTGGAACGACTCTCCGAATTTATTGGCTACCGGTTACCGAGGAAAATGACATTTCCCTTTCTTTCCTCTCCTCGTCTCTCTTATAAACCCTTATTTGCCATTTTTGGAACCTTACTCAACCTTCTCACTCTGCAATTTCTTTTCTCTACAACTTCCTTTCTTCCTAAATCCAGCAAACCTCCAAAAACTCTTCCCAAAAATCTCTCATGGCTCCAGTTCACCCAAATGAGCAGGTTCGTGAGTGGATTCAAAACAACCCCAAAACACTCTTCATCACCATGCTCAGAGACGCCTACAACGAAAAAGATCCCGCTCTTCGTGAGATTCTTTACAAAGGACTTCATGATTACGTTCGTCCCTTCCTCCATCGGCCTCGCACTGGATCCTCGCTTCTTGAATACAAGTTCCTAGGGCCATCTGCCTCTCTTCCGGCGGCGCAAAACCTAGCGTTGCCTTCCTCCACCATCTCTTCTCAATCTCTTCCTCTTCCTCCTCCTCCTCCTCAACCTCTGTCCGTCTCATCCTCTGGAACTATCATTTACGACAGTTTCGGTTCTGAACCCCCTAAATCCAAAAAACGCAAGGATAAACAACCTTCCTCTTCTTCCGATCTTCCCAAGAAAAAGAAGAAGAAATCCCTTCTTAACATGGACGAGAATCTTAATCTTTCTCGTCTTGATTCTTTTGCCATCCCTCCTCCTCCACCACCCCCACACAAACCTCCTCCCTTCCACCTCCCGTCGATTCTGAGAACTCTCAATCCCAGAACCCTCCACCACCAACTACCTCCAACCCTCATCCCATCTCTGGGAACTCTAGTCCCAGAGATTCCATCCCCCTTCCTCTTCTCTCCCTATCGTTGAGGGAACTTCCAATCCATCCCCATCCTCTCCAAACCCCAAAATTCCCACACCACCCTCCTCCCCATTATCCAAATCCCCCTCTCCTCAAAAATCCCCTCCTCCCTCCGTCACCGAACTCTCTTCCTCTCCCTCTCCGGCCAAGCAACCGGTTAACTCTGACTCGGACGACAATTCGCTGCCAATTGCTGCTGTTGTCCGCAAGAAGGCCAAGTTAAGGGCTCTCATCGTCATGGGAACCATAGAAGAGAACGCTCGCCTCGACACTCTCGAGGCCGAGCTCCGCGCAGAGATCTCAAGGCCAGAGACACGACCTACCGAAATCAGCGCCCTTGAAGACGCCACTCAAACAGAGGGAGAAAGGGCCTAAGAAAAAGGGAACCCAGCACCGGCTGATGGTGCTGGGACAAGTCAAGGTCTTCCAGAGGAAGATGACAATGAGGACATAGGGTTGTCCTCCGAAGAAGACGGGCACTCGGATGGTGGAGCTCCCACCGAGATCCTTGACCAAGAGGGTCTGGAAAAGGAACACGCTCAAGCCCTCGCTGAAGATGAACAAGGACGCCAAATGGTGGTGTCGGAGGGTGCTCCCATGGAAAGGGACCCTCCCCTCTTGCTCAAATCGGTTGTCTCCCCCAGCAGAAACGAAAGGTTGTTGCCTCCAGGGGGAACAAGAACAAGAAAGGAAAGGGAACCGCTCCAAAGAAAGTTCCCATCACCGAAGACCGCAAGCTCATTCTTCCCCTCATTCTCACTGAATCACAACTCCAGGAACAATGGCTTGTGGAACTCTAGGATCTCATCAAGGCCCAAGCGTGGGACCAGGTGTGCGACTCTGCTGTGACCGTCGACCCTGCCCAGGTGCGCCTCTTCTACAACAACTTTTTCATTCATGACGAGGCCACCAAGGGAACTCTCTCCCTCCAAGGCGACGATTATGTCTTTACCGCCTCCTCAATTCGCCATCAGCTGCACGTCCCAGTCAAGGGCCTGGATGTTGTTTCCATCAAGAACTGGGGCGAATTTGACAAAGATGTCATCTACAACGACATCTATGAAGGCCGTGTTCCCGAGACTAGAACTCCCACTCACAACCTCTCCCTCATCGGCGGCAAACTGGCTCACCAGTTCATCATAACGGTTGTGATCCCACGGCAGGAGAAGCGTCACCGACTCAACATTCAAGACGTCATTCTTCTCTACCACTTCCTACACAAGATGCCCATCAACCTTCCTTGCATCATCTTTGGGCACATGGAGAAGTGCATGGCCTCAACCTCTCACTCCCTGCCCTACGCCGGTCTGATCAAGAAGCTGATGATCAAGGAAGGCCTTTATGACGCTACCAAGGAAGAAGTGACTATCGGAAGGGAACTGGACCTTTCCGTGGTCCAAAAGATGTGTCATTCAGAGCAAGCTGAGGATCAAGGGACCCTTCCCTCTGGTAACGGCCCAAGTGTTGGGAACACTCAAGTGCTTATGCACATCGCAGCCACTCTCGAGAACATGGCGGGCACTCTTCAAAATATCATGTCCGTCATGACCCAGCTACGTGATAATTCGCTTCCCCGGGCCCCATGATCTTTCCCCTTTCTTGTCCTTAACCATATTCTCCTCTACACATTGTAATGAGTTCCCCTTGTACTTTATTTGCTTAAGTAATATATGAATGGATTTTCAAATGATTGCGTGTTCCTTCACTCCTTACTTCTGTTTTTCTATTTTCGATGATGCCAAAAGAGGGAAGGACAAAATGTGTGAGATGAGTCATGTTATGAGTTGTCATAGAATATGCTTTTGCTAAGGGGGAACTAACGCATAAAATGCTAAGTAAGAACTTATTGTTTCCTAGAAGTGGCTCTCTAGGATCTCCCATAGGAACTCTGTTGCATGTCATGCTTTTACACATTGAAATACTTGGTTATTTTGTGATGGGTTTGTCATCATCAAAAAGGGGGAAATTGTTGGGATGGTGTTGGGAACTCTGGTTCCAAACATCGGAACAACGACACTATTCTCCAGTTTTGATAATGACAAACGCCTTACGGGAACTAATGTGTTACATTCAAGTATTTTAAGGGAACACCAGGCCTAACGAGGAATCTCCAAGAACGCAAAAGGAACAAAGGAACACATGTTAGCGAGTTCCTATCAAAGGAACTCTGGAGAGAACAGTTCCCATCGCATGGGAACTCACATGTGCAAACAAGACCACACAGCGCAAATCACGAGATCCTGTCTCATACAGAACAAAGGATCAGTCTGAGGAACAGACTGAAGCGAGTGATCCAACGGCCCGATTGATTCTCAAAGTTGACTCAATTCAAATCAAGTCACATGTGAAGGATAAAGACTTGGCGTGCAAGACAAAGGGCATTTTGGACACAACGAAAGTCAGGATTGCAGCCCAAGTAAGAAGGAGTATAAAGCCAAATGAATAGTGCTTGGAATAAGCACTTCTCCCAGAACTCACACTCACTCACAAAGAAAGAAAGAGAGACAAGAGAAGAGAAGTCCCCGGTGGCGAGTGTTCGATCTCGACGACGGCGAATCCAAGTTCCCGGGAGATAGGGAACTACGACATTAAGCTCAAGGTGTACTGTCTTATGTTTAGTTGAGGTGTTCGCTTAGGAACAAGGTCAAGAAGGCTTACTAGTGTTACTAGAGTTAGGTAAAACTGTTAGGAACAGAGAAGTGTAAGTCTTACCTGTGTAACTAGGGAACAATCAATAAGATAAGAAGATCGTTCAAAATCCTCCAAGCGGAGGTAGAGGTTTACCCACACAACTAGTTGGTTGTTGTGGGGTTCCTCTATAAAGGATTTGTGTCGTTTACATTCTGTCTTACTTGCTTTTACATTACTTCCGCTGCCTTGGGAACAGCTTAACTACCAGTTCCCAAGCTCTTACTAACGCATATCGATCCAACGGATGGTTTTTCAAGGAGCCGAGTGGCTTTTGTGCTTGGCCAGGTTGTTGATTATGATCGGGCAATGGTTGTTAATGAAGAGGAGCGACTAAGTAGAACTGAAGCCTTTATTAGGTGGGAGCTATCGGGGGAAAGTTGGGTTAAAGTCAACACTGATGGGTCGGTCAGGCAAGATGGAATGGCGACTTTAGGAGGATTTATACGTGATTCTAATGGACAATGGCATGCTGGCTTTGTTCATTATATTGGTATGTGCACGATTCCTATTCCTGAGCTCTGTGGAGCTTTACAAGGCCTTCGTTTAGCTTGAGATCGGGGATACATGAGGGTTTGTTTATAACTAGACTCACAACTTGTGTGTTTACTTCTGAATAAATATGTAGATCGTTATCACCCCTTTTTATCCTGGTTGCTCAATGCCTAGGCTTTCTTAGTAGGGATTGGACTATCCAGTTCTGCCACACTTCTAGAGAGGCTAACTCTGTTGTAGATTTTCTGGCTACTTTAGCCTTTTCTTTTAGCTTAGGGTTTCATGTGTTATGTGACCCGCCTAAGGGTGTTATTTCTTTGCTTTCTGATGATGTTAGGGGCCGAGCTACCCCCACTTGCTGAATACGTAGCTCTTTTCTTTTTATTAATAAAATTTCCCCTTGAAGGGACGGAGAGTGCCGACTCTCATTCGACCAAAAAAAAATTATACATACATTAATCACTTATAATTACACATAAATTATTTATTTTTGATATAACATAAATTAACATATAAATTACTATCATATATGATCCTTAATTAAACTAATAATTAATCGATAAAATTAATAATTAATCTATAAATAAATTAACCATGCAAATTAAGAAAAGTCATAATTAATTTCTACAACTACTTAATGACTAATAATTACACATACATTAATCTTTAAATTACACATAAATTAAATATTTATTTTTATTACATAAATTAACATATAAATTACTACTCCCTCCGTTAAGCAATACTTGTCGTTATAGGAATTAACAAAAAAAATTAAGGAACCACTTAAATTTACCTAAATATCCTTTATAATTAATTTGTTTAATTCTATGTTTGGAAAATGGGAAAAATGTTGCCTTTTTAGCCATTTTTTGTAAGGATAAAATTGAAAAAAACGTGTCAAAATATGTAAAATGAAAAATATTATTTAACAAAAAATTCAGTCTAAAATGACAAGTATTGTTTAACAGAAGGAGTATCATATATGAACCTTATTTAAACTAATAGTTAATCAATAAAACTAATAATTAATCTATAAATTAAACATTAATTTAATATTTTGCGTACCAAAACACTCATATGGGATGAACGAGGTGTGCGGAGGAGTAGACGAGTTGGCTCATTATCGTCGCCCCTAATTCAGTCTAAAAAAAGACCAATTAGGGGCGCCCCTAATTGTGTGTTTGGATTACATTGCTTTATAGTTTATAAAGCATTTTACCCTTTTTTTAATATTTAATTGTTAGGATGTGTTTGTATGATATATATTTAAAAAAGTTTATTTTTCTTTCATAGAAAATTGAGCCATACTATTGTATTTTATAAGAAAAATATTTTCTATGTTCATAGGGAATTGAGCCCTTATTATTGAAATTTGAAAAAAAAATTAATATAAAAAAGCATCCAAACTCAAGTTAACAATTAAATATTAAAAAAGGAGAGAAATGCTTTATAAACTATAAATCATTGTAATCCAAACACACCCTAATTGGTCTTTTTTTAAATCCTTTTTTATTATCTGCAGTCTGCAGAACCCATATTCTGCGTTTTGGGTGAGAGGAAGAAGATTTAGGTTGGGTGAAGAGTTCGTGGTAGGCAAGTTTCAGATCGCTTTTATGCTGCCATCTTTCGACTTCGGTCTCGATTGTGTGTTTCATGAATCTGTGTTTCTACAATTAAAATTGGTAGATCTCAATTATCCATCTTTATCTTCGACCAAAAAAAAAAATTATCCATCTTTATGTGTTGGTTAATCTCTCTCTCTTTTGTTTGTTTTAGCACTTTTTATTCCGTTGAAGCAGATACAGATATCTCTTGAGAATTTGTGGTGAAGTGACATACCCGGTGGGAATGTGCTTATTGTGATTAATTTTTGGTCATGAATGAACTTCTTGAACCCTTTTGCTCAATTTCGTTTACGCTGCTGTTCGAGCTGAATGTTTTATCCTCTTAAAATCCACAGTGCAATTATAATCTCTCTTCTGGGGCACAATTTGAATTCTTTTTTCATGCTATAATAGCTTAATCTAGTTTAGTACTAATATCTTTTAGTTTTTTTTTTCTCTTAGAGTTCATCCATCTAATAAGATTCTTCAAATTAATGTCGTCGGATTACATTAACCAAGACCTAGTAGCTCTGATTCTGAAGAGGCTTCCCGTGAAAATCCTATTGCGATTCAAATGTGTGTGCAAATCCTGGAAACAAGTCATCAAATCCACCTCATTCACTCATCAACACCTCGCTGTCCCAAAAAGTCCCCGCTTGATCGTAACAAACTCATGGAATAACAATCTAAATCTCCTCGATCAACACACCCTCCCATTGATCTATGACGACGACGACGACGACAACAGTGTAACAATTCCTTATACAACCGAAAAGGCTATTTTTGCTAGCACACTCCATGGTGTGATATGTTACTTGGATGATTTCGCCCACTCAATCATCATTTGAAACCCTTCAATCCGTCAGCATTTCCAGTTTCCTCTTCCCTGTGGGAGGAATGCTTATTCAGACTACAACGGTTTCTGGATTGACCCTTTCAACAACAACGAGTTCAAAGTCGTCTTGTTTGATCTTAGAAAAGGCAAAAATGTCGCCCTTTACTCGTCTAGAAGACGTGCATGGATGGAAGTTGATATGAATCTCGAAATTGTAGGCAACAATTACGAGCCGGATTGGACATCCTACCAGCTGACGGTTGATGGGGTGGCTTACTGGAGGGCGTACTATCTCGGCTCCGCGATTGTAATGTTCTTTGATTTTGGGCAGGACAAGTTTGGAACAACTGAGTTGCCGTTCTCAGTACCGCAAAAGTACATAAATGTTTGCAAGTGGCGAGGGTTTCTCTCAGTTGCACATTGGAATATTGACTCTTGTAATAGATACGATCTATGGGTGACGCAAAATGGATCGTGGAGTAAGATGTTCAGTTGTAACCTTGTCACAATGATGAAGGATGTTTTGTGTGTTTTCGAGAGTTGTGGCAGGGTCTTAGCATTAACTTGGAGCTGTGGTGACCTGGCATGGTGTTATGTGATCCTAATAGTAGTGTAAGCAGCTGCGCATGCATCACTCTCCAGCAAGCATATCAAAACAAAGTTATAGTCGCTTATGACTTTGTGGAGAGCCTTGTTTTTCCAGATCCAAAATGTATATCTAATGATCCTAGTTGTGTGGTTATCCCTAATATTTCTTAGAATGGCTTCAGCTTTGGACCGCGATAGGTCAGTTTTATTTATCCTTGGTTGTGATACAATGTTAGGATATAAGAATCACAAGGGATGTTATTCTTATTGCAAGTGCAGTGCCTTTGTTTCAAGAAACAGAATGCACATCCTGCTGCAGAGAAAGCATATCTCACTCTCAAGGTTATATGACTCTCTTTCTGGTGTTAATTAGCACTACATATTTTGCAAGTGACCAAGTGCTTACAAAGCTACTGATTGTGTGGTTAGTTTGGGTCTGTTTGAAGAAACGTGTTTTTTAAGGGTTGAAAAAAGTCAATATCTATTCTTTTATGGTTCTTAATTAATTGATGATTGGTACACTCAAACACACACGATTCTCTGATTAAATTGAGAGAACAATATAAATCTCAATCTCAATGGAAAACAAGTTCAATCTCAGATCTATCCTTACTTTTCTGAATAACTCTAAAGATAACAAACCTTCACTAATGCAAAGAAAGAAACCTTCACTATTTCACTCCATTGGTGTAATACTGTAATGTGAAATCGCACTGTAGACTGTGTAGTGTATTTAGACCTGTCAATCAGGTTGTTTCAGTCGGGTTCGGGGTGTGAACTTATGTGGGTCAACTGGGTCAGGTTGTTACGGGTTTTGTGCGGATCTGGGTTTCAAACTAGTCGAATTCATCACATTGATTTTCGGGTCGTGTTGTCTGGTCAGCTCGAGTTTTGTTTTCCACAATGGCCTTGGATTTTTTGTGCAGCATGAACTTATTGGCTCTTTTAATTTCTATGTTAGCATACAAGGAATGCAAAGGAAAGTTGGGTCAGAAGTATTTTCATTTGTTTCTAAACATAATGACTGAGCAGTGTGGGGTTTCTCTAAATGCAGCTTCAATGTACTCTATGAAAGACACTGGTGAGATGCTTAGAGAAAGATGCTTCAAGTTTTGTAAGGATGCCATAAGTACACACATAAGTTTGTTTACCCCTGCAGAATATATATTGATTGATTTGACCTGCAAGTTGCTTTGAGTATTTTCTTATTATTGGTCACATAATTGGAAGGCAAGCAAGTATAGACATCTTCCACCAGACCAAAGTACAATGAAATGGCTGATATTCTTGCAAATTTATGTGCTCACCAACATTATGGTTGAGTTAGTTATGCTTTCTCTGATTCTTAATACTAGGAGATATATACGGAGTATAATATAAGAGTGCATTCATACCCTGACAATCATTGATCCACTGGGTAGAAGACATTCGTCGTGTACCTGAATGGTTCTTTATCATACTCCATTATAGGAACCATCCTTAGTATTGTGCTTTGGCCATCCGTGTACCTGAATTTTTGTAACTTGATGATACCTCTTTGGCCATTCTCTGATTCTTACATTCATTTGACCATTCCTACCTTCTCTTATTCTAATGAAATGACTGTGGCTGATTTGGAGTCGGGCCAGCTGAATGCTTGTTTGAACCACCTACATGCCTACATACCTCTCATGAGACAAGTGCATATAAAAAACACCAACTAAATGCAAAATAAAATACATGAACATGAAAAGCAGAATTATTCTATAAATAATACTGTAATAATAATCATAAGAAAAAAACTTGCCTTCAAACATTATCATCAACGTGAAAATGAATAAAAACGCTACATAAAGCAGTTTAAACCAACTATATATGATTAAGCAAGACTTAAGCATGCAATTAAATTTCAGCAACATGTTGAAGATGAATGAATATTGCCACAAATAATCATCTCTGAAACATGGAGTCGTAACAAACAAGACAAGGGGGAAAGAAAAGAATCCATGAAGCTCAAGATGGATAGCGCCAAATTAACACTCTTAAACCTAGTGTTAATCAAGCTGACTAGCTAAGATAGGTGGTGCTATCCCTCCTGAGCTTCAAGGCCTCTCTCTTTCCATACTCTTTAATTTCACAATTGTGAAGATCATTACTCTTTACTCTTTAGTGGTGGTGGTAGATTCACATAGATTTGGTCAGCTTGATCACGTATTTATAGTTCCATCCTCTGTACAATTGTCTGCTGTAAAAAGTAAAAAATAAGTACATGTACCTTAATAAAAACAAAACAAAACAAAAAAGGAAAAAAGTTTTGGTTTAGTCAATCGATTCTCCCAAGTACTCGTGACAAATAAACAACTACACTGTAAAAATGACAATTCAAATTTGAATTATAGTACATCTCCAATTAATCAAAAAAACGTGTAAACATGAGATCTGAATACGTTTACCTACCCGACTACTACTAATTATTACAAGTCCTGACCACTGCCCACAATTTGGTAAGGTTTTTCTATATTTGAATCAAAGTGTCCTTTTAACTTGACTAGTACCACCTCCTACTGTGCTAATCTTATCTGTTCTGATCAAATTATCATACTTGTGCAACAATACAGCCATACTCAAATGAAGTTTTTTGTCCTTACTAGAGGCAAGCATGAAAAAAGGACCAAATGATGCTACAGGCTAGGGATGGGCATGTAGACCTGAAACTATTTTTAATGATTAGGATATTTTGCTAACAAATATGCTAGATTCGTTTTTATATTGGGTAGAAATCACATCCAACTTTAAGCCAATAAAATGATATGTAAATCTTGTTATGTCATGTGCAATCAACATTATTAGAACCAGGATTGTATGGTCTTAATTTGACCAAGTATCATACTTCATGGTTTAAGGACTTTCATGACCATACAAATATTTAATACTGAACACTTTCTTTCCTCTTTTTTTTTCCTGCAATCTTGCTACTACTACAAATCATGAATTACATTGTTTTACTGCACAGATTTCAAATATGAATGAACTCACATACACAAAAAGAGTCTCTTAACAATGGCAACCATATCACTTGCATTGAACAAACAGACTTGCTCAATACAAAGGACATATCAATTGGTCAAAAAGAATCCCTCAAACTCAAAAGTATATGTGCCATGATAGGGGCTTGAACTCGAACCTGTCAACAAAAAAATTAACCTCTATGCTTACCAAACTCAGAACAGCAACTGAAGATTGCCTTTCCCAGCTTGAAACAGTTACAGAAAGTGGTAGAGTAATTGGTTCCACACATCAGGAACGCCAGGCAAGCACCAATGTATACAATCGGAGTAAGTCTCAGGCTTGGCAAGCTGCTCAGGGCTAAGTGCTTCCCAGAATTTACGGTATATTGAAGGGTGGCCATCTTTTCGGTATTCTGAGAGCTGAGTGATGTTGACAACGGTGACTTTGGAACTCACCCTGCTGAGAACCTTGTCCACCATGCGCATTGTGGGCAAGTCTGAACCACTTCCCCAGTAGATCTCCTTATTGATTGGCCTGGTTTGACTGTAGCAGTTTCCATCTGTTTCTGGAGCCCATTCTCGGCTCCTGATGATTGAATTAAAAGAAAATTCAATGATCTAATACAGGTCAAAGAATAAATATGTTTTTGTTATATGGTTGGTGGTTGTAGATTCTACTCATGGTTTTGTGATCATAATGCTTTGAATGGATGATTAATTGGATCTTGATTAGAATCGATATGTTTGCCCTTTCAGGGATAATAAGTTACAACTACAAGTAGCATCTGGAAATCAACTTGCAACGCAAAGTAGAGAATACTTATTCATTCTAGTGTTGAGGTCTAATTAGACCATTTATCAATTTGTGTATGGACAGAAATGAAACATCTAAAGCCATGGCTCATTAATATTAATATATTTTCCAGGATTAAAAACAAAATGGCTTATATCTTAGGTATAAGACTTCATTGGCTCATTCAATTCCAAAATCTGCACTTATATGACCTAATAATTAGGTACTATGATATGAAGTGAAACCTCCACAAAAAATAACAAATTTGACAACAGCTAAAGAGACATATCTCCAAATGATGTACTTCAATATCTAACCCCTACCCAACTTTCCAATCATGCTCTTAGAAATTGATTAAGATGGAAATTAAAGTGAGGGCTGTGGCACAGATATAAACACCTCACTCTTTGAAAGTAGACTAGATAGTACATATAAGACTTTTATCTTGGACTAGAACTGATCGATACAAGATACTGCATTGATTATTTTCCATAGTTAAACATGAAGTACTCATGATTATATATCCATAACCAAAATGCAAAAACGGCCAATCTTTCATAAATCATAAAGCCAATTGATGAATCCCAAAATTACTGCTGCACAAAGATATCCAAAGCACTATTGGTAACAAAATGACAAGAGTCTCATTTATAGACCAATCTGAAGTCTGAACTGCACCATAAATTCATAGATATCTTTAATATTAGGGGCATTCTATCAATTTTAATATTTTCTAGCCCTCCATATCAGTGCCTGAAAAAGAAAGTTTGAACAAGGGTATAATTACTCACCAGAGATGAGTAGGTGACATGGTAACAAAAAATACGCGCTTTTTGCGAGGATCAACATTGTTCTCCACCCAGTTGGCCCATGTATTCATGGCCAATTCCATGGCTGGTTGGCCATCTAACTCTTCACACACACCTTCTTGTTCACTGCTCCAGCTGGATACCAAAGATGCTAGATAGTCAGAAATCAATTACTTGCCTCTTATAAAACGTTTTTCTCTACAGATTCTGTATAGCAGAGTTTTGTCATACTCACAGTAGCTTGACAGATCCTTGTCTCCACCACAAGTATGTATTGAAAACTAGTATATCAGCATCTGCCCATTTAGACAGATGCCTCGAGGCAGAGTCAGGGCGGATTATCCGATCACTTAATCTATGGTTTACTGGATCATCAGAATTCGAGTCAACAAGCAATGGCGCCCAGAGGAACTCAACAGTGGCATTGTAATCCTACATAAAGCAAGAAATGAGAATCGAGAAGCAACAATTGGACCTTTTAAAGAAAGGATTGCAATTATTTACCTCAGATCGAAACACAGTAAGATGTGCATTAGGGGACATGGACCTCCTGTTAGCAGGAATTACTGATTGCAGCAAACACACCATTGAAATCCATTGTCCCCTATTCAGGGAATCCCCTACAAACATCAATCTCTTTCCCCTCAGCTTCTCCCACAACTCAGTGGCGTTCCAACTGTAAATCAAGGATCCACATTCACAGTTTACTACAGATGCTAAAAAAAAACAGAAGGATCATTAACCATGACTACCTCTAACTTTCACTTTGATATGCCATTATAGTACTATCAACAATTTACAACAGATACTACCAAAAACCTATATATGCAATAAAATAACCAACATGAAAAGAGGAGATGGCCAGAAATCAAAGCACCTCTTGAGATTGCAGCCATGGGGTTGCCACCTCCAATACTGGTACCCTAAATCAGACCTCCCATGCTTGTGACAAGCTAATTGGTCAGACATGTAAGGGCAATCTGACTCGTGGTATAGCGGATATGAAGAATTATCAAAAATCCACTTCCCTGAAAACACATCGCACTCCTCCAAGCCGCTTCTCCGGCGTTCAGAGTCCGTTTCCCGATTCCCTTCGCTCCATCCGACAGTTCTACCACTGTACTCAATAGTAGCGTTACACACAGTGTATCTATCCAGCACCACTACAAAATGTCCCAAACAAAAATTAAGCGTACTCGCTCGCGAGTTACGAACAAGAATCCAGAATCCGTAAATTGAAGTAACGCCTATAGCTGATCAGTCAATGGTTCGATAAAGCAAACCTGGAGATCTACTCGGCCGATCAGAGCTGTAGGAAGAGTCATCCTCAAATCGGTCGGAGCTCTGCAAGTGAGTAGTATGATCTGAGCGGTCATGGATGCTCCGAATCTTGAGCTCGTTGTAGAGAATCGAGACGACCACAAATACGACGAAGATCAAAGGGATGAGAGGGAAGTGGAACCTCTTCCTGCTCCACCTCCATCGCTGCAACATCACCGATACGCACATGGGAGCAAAGATGGAAGAATCGGGTCAACGAAGACTTCAATCCAGCAGCAGCAAAAGCAAATCGGGACACGTAAAAGGGAAAAACTCTAGCAAATTGAAATCATTAGCTCCATTTTGTTGTTCTAGAACTACGGGGTGAAGCTCAGTTGGGATTATTTTTTTCTGGGGTTTGCCGACAGTGACAGGGAAATCCCTGGAAGGAATAGTAGAGCAAAGAGCGAAGCAGGATTGAAGAAGGGGGGAAGAAAGAGGATTTTGGAACTGTATTATGAGGTTTTTGTTATGAATATTCAATTAGGCGGGTCTTCTTGATCTCTTGTAGTGGTTGTTAGTGCTAATTATTTTACACATCTCTTGTATGTTTTTTTTTTAATAATCTAATCAATAATTATCTAGACTTGCATGCTTTGCATTTTTTATTTTAGGTTTGATAAAGAAATCAATAATCCTCTCACCTTGCAGCCAATGCTCTTTTTTTTTTCATTAAAAAAATATGCTGTTCTAAGCATTATGTACATTGATAATACATACTAGTAGATACACACGCCTTTTTTGCTAATTTGAACTTCAGTGAGTTTGTAATTACTGTGTTATAACGTTTTATAGGTGTAATGAATTATTTACTATTAAGTACATTATATAAGATAAGATGGATGGCAACCATCTTATAGAATAAAGATAGTATAACGTGGTATAGGTGTGTTATAACATGTTATAACATTACATGGCATCATTTGGGCATTGACCCAAGAAAAAAAAATGATAGTATAGATTCAAGTTCAAAATATAAATTAACAAGTATATATCTTAGCTAAAGCCTAAAGCAATTTACAGTACTTTATATTACGCACACAAAATTGGACTAAAAGCTAGGCATATGTATATTAAGTGGTAGTAGATGAAAAAAAAATTGGGGTATGAAAAAAAATAGTGGTTATACATACCTTATGGCATCGAATCGAAATCGAAACTATAATAAAAGCAATAGATCAATAATAATGATAAATATAATTGGTTATACTATATGGCATTGAAACCGATTAGTAATTTACAAATATGAGATTCGGTTGGTGCCGTGAGGTTACAATCACCAATTAATAGAAACATTGCTATGATTTTTAATCCTAGTTTAATCTTTATGATAAACTGTGGTATGGGAATAATAAGAACCAAACCGGTAGGGAAAAAAAGGCTAGAGAGAATCAAGCTTGCTCCTCAGCTTGAATCGAGTTAAGCTACTCCAATTTTTATTTGGTGGGTTAGGCCGGCATAGCTCAAGATTGGGCCTGATTCAGTTGAGTCGAGGATAGGCCTGTTTTATCCTACTATTGGGCTTGGGGTGCTTCACCTAAAATCTTAAAGTTGGCCTAAAAGTCAAAGCGGTGAACACGTTCCAAGCTGCATTTTCAAACGTTTAAGTTCTTTTTTTTTTTTTTTTGATAAAGGTAAGAATTCGGAATACCACACAAGAGTAGTAGTCCGAGAGGCTGTTAAAAAACGGCAGCCGAGAACGGCTAAGAGGGTCAACAAAGCGGACACCCAAGGCAAGTAGAAACGACTAAAGAAAGTACAAATCCTCGAAAAGAAAAGCAAAAGAGATCGAAATCGGGGTGAGTAAAGCACTAAAAAAGTGCCGCATGCAAACAAGTAGAACTAACTTGCAAGGCAAATAAGCCATACTTACAAAGCAAGTAAAACTAATTTGCCTCGTAAGTAAAAACAAACCTTGCCCCCCAAGAAAATTCGGGCTTGCGGTGCGAGTCATTTATAAAAAAATATAAATAAGGTTATTTATTATTATTATTATTATTATTATTATTATTACTAATGTTTTTTTTATTCTTTCAACTTGTGTCATGTCCAAGTAGTTTTATTTAATTTTTCTTTTTTTTTCTTTAGTAGATTCATGTGACAGCAAATCGACGGCATCGATGGCCAAGCCAAGCATACAAGCTGCCGGAGCGGCCTACGGGAGAGGAAGCCAATGACAGAGGGCCGATTGATTAGGCTAATGAAGCCGAAAACGAAAGGCTTTTCTTAGGTTAGTTTTTGTTAATCGATTGGGCCTTCAAGAAAAGGGTGGATCGATAGAGCTTCTCGCTCGTTGGTGGACGGAACCACCCACTTAGTGAGCATTCAGAACCACCACACAAGAGGAGGACCGCGAAATTCCTTGGCAAAGGCTTTCTAAGCCGACATCAGAGGGCTTTCTAGCCGGAAAGTTATGGCTTTCTCAGCCAGGGGGTGGGTTTCTCAGCCAAGATGGGTGGCTTTCTCGGCCGGGTCTATACCTTTAGAGAAGAAAAGCGGAGAGAGAAGAGATTTGTCTAGAAAGAGATCTCTTCGGGTAGGGGGCAAAGGGTGTTGCCATCAGCGAAACCACTAGAGGCGGCCGGAACAAGGAAGCCTCCGCCGGATAAGGTCGCCAAAGAAACCCCAGATGGTCGCCTTATTCATGAGTAGTTTGAAAGCATGTGTTTTGTTTGAGATTGGAGGCTGTTAAGTAAAAATTTGGGATGGAGAAGCTCAAATATACAGTGACAAAGAGATTTAAGAGATGAATTGGTTTAAGATAGATTGAATTTGTATAGATCTGGGTATAGAATTGATGGTGTTGAACTAGGGTTTTGATGGTGGCGGCGGGGGCAAAGGGGGAGGTTTCATTGGGAGCGTTTAAACGTTTAAGTTCTTAAAATACATACAATCTCTCTATTTTTTTATGTTTTTCAAGGCAATTAAAATAATTTCACCCAAAAACACATTTTCACTCAAAATGAAACAAGTCCTAAATTTACCAGATTCGAGAATCCGCATCCAATTTTACGACTCGGTGTTGAAGGTTGTACGTCAAGTCAATTAATTGAGTTCCCAACCTTAGAGTTATCGTGTTGAGATAAACTGGTTCGAACAAGACAGATTTAGCTTTTTGACTTTCTTAGAGGATTTATACAATTGGAAATATACACGTTTTCTTAATTATTAGAATCCAAATACAATATGTAAACTCTATAATTTGGGTGAGAAATATGAGTTCTCTAACTTTATCCATACGTATATAAAAGAATACATGTACATTGTACAAGATAATCCCTTAGGATCGAGAAAATATCCTTATCAGAATAATATCTAAACTAATAAAGGAAACAAGATGCACAAGCATAAAAGATATACAAATATAAAAGATATAAACAATATATATTAACATGCCCTCACAAGCTCATGGTCGGGGACGAACATGCCGCTTGGAACATAAACGTTTGAACGCTCTAGAGGTTTCCTAGTGTTGTTAACTAAGACGTTCTAGAGGTTTTTTAAAATCTTGATATGCGGGGTGAGCAAAAACCTAGTGTTTGCTCACTTGGATTGGCATATTGGTTCACCCTTGACCTAATAGGCTCTCAGTTGTGGTTTTTTAGTCAAAACTTGTGTTTTTGATTTCTTGTTTCTCATTTCTCTCATATTCGAGCAAGAGCTTAATTCTGTTATTGTTTAGTTCCTTTGTAACTTTCCAATTACCATTCCAAAATTATTTGATTCATTTGGTGTGTCTATAGGTACTTTATGGTGGTTAACTATCAAATTAAACCCTATAATGGGGGTTTTGACTTCGTCATGTGAAAGTTGAAGATGTAGGGCGTCTTCACAAAGGAGAAGTGTTGACATGTTGGGACAGATACGTGCACGATAGACCTCACTCTTGTTGCCAAGAAAGAGGCCTAAAACATGGCCCATGCCAAAATAATATTGTGACTTACTAAGAAGGTAGCTCGTCAAGGTGTGAATCATACTGAACCCAAATCCCTCTTGGATGTTTTTTTAGATGCTATTTTCTTAACTAAATCTTTTCATAGTCACGTCACTCTTCTTTGCACACTTTTTAGGATAAATTACCAAAAATTTCCCATGTAACGAGCGCTAGATTAGAGGATTTAAATTAATAAAACATAGGTGCAAAATCTTTACTATTCACACACACTTTAAAAGAGATTCTCCGTGTGAGAACGATTCACTACTGCTCAATACTATTTCTTTATTTTACGCCTTCTCTTTTATTCCAAAACTTAGTTTTTTCAAAATTGGTTTTCTCTTTTACAAACAAGGACTAATTAAGAACCTTTTAGGATTCTCTCGCATAAATAGCAAAGTTCTTCGAAAAGTTTCAACACGTCTAGTATTTATTAACAAGAAATAGTATTGAGCTAGGGATGTTTTTCGACCCTTATAACTTTCGTCATCTACATTTATTTATAGGTGTTCATGAGGATTGGATATTAAGCTTTCTCGATGTAGGAGAGACTTATTGATCTTCGAGGTGTCGCCCATTGATTGGTAGGATGTGAGGTGTGCGACGTGTTGTGCTACCATTGGCGGGAGCCGGAAGGTGCGATTTTGATTGGGGTTTCGAGATCCTCCAACGTAGGATGGGCAGATGGGCGAGCAAACAAGTGGGTGTCCTTTGTTGGCAGATAAGGAGGTTGATGTGACTTGTATTATAAGTCGGCCAGTTGTGTATGCAACATCATCAATCGTCATCGATGGTTTTCATATATTACGGCTTCATTTGGGGTTCACTCGACGCGTTGACTAGGCAAGATACCTGTGGGGTTCGAAACGATGACCTCATGATAGTCTGTTGCCGATTTGCCTGTGGTTTGGCTGGCCTTTTTTTTTGCATGGACTTTGTGTTAATGACAGGTGGACTATGTACCACTCGGCCCACTGAAATGGTATCTCTATTGGGCCGAACTCAGGAGTCCTGTTGGTCAGGTCAGATCAGGTATATAAAACTGGGAAAGAAATCTCCTTTAACGTCGTGTACTAGTAGTAGATTTTATTATGTAGACGAAGGACGAAAGCATGGGTTTAAATAATAAACAACGTCACTATATGTCATGAAATACATGAAGGCCGAAAAAAGCAGCCGAATAGAAACAGGAGATTCCCAAAAATGCTGCATCTATTTAGCTACCACTTATGCCCCTCTTAATAAAATGTAATCATCAAGAGATTCAAGGGTAATATTGTAGTTTTGATCAGCATCCACTAGGCTGAAAAAATTGGCCCACATGGTCCACATATCAACAATAAAAAAACGCCCGCTTGACTATGACAATACCCACTAGGTCCCACCTCCTTCACCAAATATTTTTTTAAAAAATTCCATATATATACCCCCACCATTCCCCCTTTATTCAATCCTCTCTAGCCCCAAATTCTCTCCTCCTCCAAAAACCCCTTTTCACATATATCCACAAATCACAATGCCCTACTCATCCGCCATCCTCCAACGAATCAACCACCCCCTCGCCGCCTCCTCCGCCACCTCCATCTACCCCCACACGGACCAGATCTCGTCTCCGGCCGCCGCCGTCGATATTCCCGACACCGTCGCCCGCTACCACGCCCACGCCGTGGGCCCCGACCAGTGCTGCTCGCTGGTCGTACAGGAGATCCGCGCCCCCGTCCGTACAGTATGGCCCGTCGTCCGCCGATTCGACCATCCGCAGGCTTACAAGCACTTCGTCAAGACCTGTGACCTCATCGGCGCCGGCGACGGAGATCTCGAAGTCGGATGCCTCCGACGCGTCCAAGTCATATCCGGCCTCCCCGCCGCCACCAGCACCGAGCGCCTCGAGATCCTCGACGACGATCGGCACGTTATCAGCTTCAGCGTCGTCGGCGGGGACCACCGCCTCGCCAATTACCGCTCCGTCACCACGCTCCACACTACCACGGACGGCGGTGGTGGAGTCCTATGTGGTTGACACCCCCGCGGGGAACACGAAGGAGGAGACATGCGTGTTTGTGGATACGATCGTGCGATGTAATTTGCAGTCTCTGGCTCAGATCGCCGAGAATTTAGCGAGTCAGGAGAGCATCAACGACACATCCGAACGAGACGCGTGAGATTAATTTCTATTTTCTTCTTTCTAATTTTTCCCCTCTTTTCAAACTTTGCGCGTCTTTTTTTTTTGTCGGTCTACCCTGCAACACTGAGTTGTCACAGAAAGCAAAAAAAAAAAGGAAAAAATTGTTCCGATTTCCAACGCGATGAACGGCTTGCTTCGACGCTGCAATGCGTTTTTTTTACCGTCTCCGTCCCCGCGATCTGTGGGAAGGAGATGGCTACAAATCCACCGTTCTTGTGTAACTGGGATTAGATCCTTGATTGTTTTTTAGGGTTTTTTTATGGAATTAGTTGATCCGGTGGTTCTGAGTTTTTTTTAATTTTTATTTTAATGTAAGAAAATGGGAGTGAAATCGTTATTAACATTTCATTTGTTAGTCCGGCCAGTTTTCTTCTTCTGTTCACGATAAGATGGTAGAGCGGTGGATCATCGATGTGTGTATTCAATTCTGACAGCCCAGACAAGGCTAACATGTAAATACATGATTATTTGTTTGCAAGCGAAGCGAGTGGCTTTCTTCATAGTGAATTAAACCTATATGCCAAATTGCCATACATATCTATATATGTACGTATATATTATGTAACTAAATTATTAATGCTTGGCGATTCTGATGCTGATGTAAGAACACAATACATGATCAATTGATCATGTAAGAGGCGGAAAAAAGGTGGGTATTATCACATGCAGCATGTGAAAGTGAAATAAGTCGATCGAGAAATCAGAGCATGGTGTAGTAGGGTATTCTTTTCTTCTGTGGGCGGGCAAGTAGTTGTAGATAATGCAGTGTTTGTTTGATTAGCTTTTAAGTTATGCTTGCAAGTTGATCAGAAATTCAGAATGGCAGTCGCTCAGCCTGTTGCGTTATTTTTTGAAATTTCGAAATAAATAAAAATATAAAACAATGCAGATAAAAAGGGAGGTAGCCAGCTGGATGGGTTGCTCCATAAAGAGGTGCAGCAACTTGCAAGCGCGCTTGCTGCAGTCTATGTATACGTACAGCTCTTTCTATTTATTTATTTTTATACACTCCGTATTTATTTGTTGGTCAAAAATAAGTGGTCATATCATACGTACTATTCCATGGGAGAGAAAGGAAGGAAAAAAAAATAAAGGCGCAAGTTGCAGCTTTTGTTCGGCGTCTAGAGTGCAAGTTGCATGGAGGGGGTAGTTGCAACATTGCAACTTGCAAGTTGAGAGAGGGAAAAAAAAAACCAGCTTTTAAATGACATATATATCCCGTGGACGTGGCGTGCATGCCTAGTTTTTGTGTGAATTGTGATTGGAAGTTTTTTTTTGTATTAAAATATTAATTAGTTGCACTCTCCAGGCTGGCTATACGGCGCAGCTTTGAATATAGGTCAAGTGGGTGGGAGGAGATACAGGATTAGGATTAGGAAGGGGAATCATCTTCACAGTTGTACGGATTGCGGATCAGCTTCATTAATTTGAGATAGATTCATACTATTACTTGCCCCTTCCTCTCTTTTTTTTTTCCTTTTTAAAGTGCACCTACCTCTTTATCTTTTTTTGACTTTGAATAGAGGAGAACATAACGATGGGTGATGCAAGTTACAATTTTTGTCCCTAATCTCGTCTACATACTCCACTTAGGAATAGAAGTAGATCCAACAATAGAGATGGGAGGTGGCAAATTATCTTACAAATATGTAGACCTGAACAAAGTCGGGTCCATCGGGATCCTCCCACAAATCAAAATAAACATGCTACAGATGTAGCATGACTGGTCACTGGTCAAAGGTATGACGTACAACTACACACCTAGTGAAGCTATACCAAGCTGAAAAGAAAAAACAAAGGGCTACCGAGACCAACTACATCGATAACAAAGATGTGGATAGGTCACCAGTGACTAGTCTGGATGTCAATGACTTTCTCAACTTTGAGAATGATGATGACTATGCCTTAGGGGTTTAAATAAAGAGCACAAGCCCCTAAATATCTCTACTATCTATCATGTTATTGTATAATACTTGCAATATCTTTTATATCTCATGCTTTAACCTCTATCTCGTAGTACTTTGTATAATAGACCTTGTATAATAGAACTTGTATAATATAATTATCCTTGTATAATATATGAAGGTTTTATTAATGCCTTAATTCTCTTTTTCTGTATATTTATAGAAAAACATGGACATACCTAAGGTGAAACTCAATGGGAAGGAACAATGTCTTTTAGACAGTGCCACAACACACACCATCTTGAGGAGTAAAGAATACTTTACCCAATTAAGAGCCTTTGAAGGCAATGTCAAAACTCATCGAAGGCTCTAGAAGATTTGTGATGCTACTCCCAAAGGGAACAAAGCTAGTCATAAATGACGCAATATATTCGAGTAAACCTCGAAGAAATTTGCTAAGCTTTAAAGATGTGCGTCAAAATGGATTTCATATGGAAACCATGAATGAAAATGGGAGAGTATACTTGTGCATCATAAAACATTAATCTGGCCAATGTACTGTTTAACAAGAAGACATATGACCAAGCTGCATTCACATTATGGCATGACCGATTGGGTCATCCAAAAGCAGTAATGATGCACAAAATCATAAAGAGCTCACTCGAACATACATTAAAAACATTAAGGTTCTTTCGTCCAGTGATTTTAATTGCACCGCTTGCTCACTTGGAAAGCTAATTATCAAGCCTTCTAAAAACAAGATTGCAAGTGAGACTCCCGCATTCTTATAAAAAATCTAATGAGATATATGTGGGTCAATTACTCCACCATGTGGACCATTTTGATACTTTATGGTGCTAATTGATGCATCCACACGTTGGTCACATGTAAGCCTACTATCAATAAGAAATGTTGCATTTGCTAACCTCCTTTCCCAAATAATTCGATTGAGAGCCCAATTTCCGGATTATGCAATAAAAAAGATCCGACTTGATAAGGCAGGAAAATTCACTTATCAAACTTTCAATGACTATTTTATGTCAATTGGGCTTGATATAGAGCATCTAATGGCTCATGTTCACACACAAAATAGTCTCACTAAATCATTGAAAAAGTGTTTGTAATTAATTGCCAAACCATTATTGATGAAATCAAAATTACCACCATCGGCATGGGGACATGCAATATTACATGCAACAACCTTAATTCGATTAAGGCCAAGTCCAAACCATGAACATCCCCCCCTATGCAACTTATGTGTGGTAAGGAGCCAAACATTTCACATCTAAAATTATTTGGATATGCAGTTTATGTCCATATTACTCCACATCAACGCACAAAGATTGGACCCCAAAGGAGATTGAGAATTTATGTTGGTTTTGATTCTCCCTCGATAATCAATTATTCTGAACCAACAACTGGTGATTTATTTACAACAAGATTTGTTGATTGCTATTTTGATGAAAATACATTCCCAACCTTAGGGGGAGAAAAGAAAAATGGGGACCCACATGTGAAAGAAATCACATGGAATGCAACCACATTATCCCATCTTGATCCAAGAACAAAAATGTGTGAACAAGAAGTACAACAGTTCATTCATTTGCAAAATGTTGCAAATCAGTTACCAGATGCATTTATTAATACAAAGAAGGTAACTAAATCACATATACCTGCAGTAAATGCTCCTACAAGAATTTAAATACCCACTGGATTGCCAAATGCATCCATCGTGTAACACCCCGACTTCCGACGGGGCGCTACTAAGAAATAGACCTTACTAGGTACTATTAAATAGGTTGACAACTACACTTTAGGATCTTGCAACACGGGCACGACGAGAAAACTTAATAAATCATCCAACTTTTTATTTAGTAAAACTTAGAAAACATAGTCATGCATGCGTTCCCCAAAAATATAAACTCAAATCCGACACAACACTTACTAATACGGAACTAATCAAACAAAGTAATAATAATTGAAACATAATACTAACTTCATCTTAGCAATAATAAAATCAACATCCTAACTATTATAAATAAACTAGCGTAAAACCCATCCCACTATGACACGCGCTCTTTACCGCTCCGGCCGCCATCTGGCCTCGGTTCTTGCACGGCTCCCTGGTTCATACCTGGAACTGAAAAATATTCCCAGAAGGGTCAGCTTCTAATC
Source organism: Fallopia convolvulus (assembly GCA_964016875.1). Lineage (NCBI taxonomy): Eukaryota > Viridiplantae > Streptophyta > Magnoliopsida > Caryophyllales > Polygonaceae > Fallopia > Fallopia convolvulus. Next base: position 34,903,293 of record OZ024733.1, read on the forward strand.
TACCAAGCTAGAGAGAATACGGAAATTGCAGAACGTTTTGAAAACATTTCTAAAGTCAGCGTACAAATCCACAATCGCAATCATAACTCTAAAGGCCAATACCTAAATTAGTTATAATCAGTCACACATAGCCACATACACAATACAGTCACAACCTCATAACAATGCAGTTCCTCCATCTCACAATCCGACTTCCAAGGCGCTTATCACCGCGCCGAGTGCAGAGGCAGGCCCTCTCACTCCACTTCACAATCTCCCTTCTAAACCCCCGGCTAAGCCTCCACTGGAGCACTTGCCAAAAACACACAGATAATAATTTTCGTTTTGAAGGGGCACGGTTTCCCAGTCACACGGGTCAACGTAGCCAACTCTTCCTCCACGCCAGCTACGATGGGCCGTGTCGGAAACGGTACCAACACAGAGAAAACGTTCCAAAAATATCCTTCCGATAAAACACATTCAAAACCATTTTACACACACAACAACACGAGACGTTCAAAACAGTTTATAAAGGCATTCGGGACTAGTTCCCAAAACCTGCCCTACAATATCGATACGCAATCTAACAAGGTAGAGAAGAACCGAGCAAGTCGAAAAACGACTTACCTCAAACGAAGGATACTTGAACACGACCAGAACTAAGAGCTTTGAGTAAAAACGATTCCCTAAACATAATAACGAGCACACTTAATTATTAACCGACTTCACTCACAACCATAACGGCTCTTAATACTACTAGTTGTACACATCCGAAATTAGGTACTGAACCAGCTACTACCTAGCCATTTTATTATAAACAATTGCACAACATACTTGTCTAATGATATGTATACTTAACGAATATTTATATATATTGACATATACGTACCCAAGTTTTCGATTGATTGATATATATATGTACTCAAATTAGGGCTCACCCGTTTCAAACCCATACATATTTGTATATACTTGAAGACACTAGATATATACTAACCCATACTAATAGTTAGTGATCACTTATACTAATTAGTACTAATTTAATTACCCCCCAAAGTTGATGCACTTGGCCCCTTAATACACACTAAACCCAGCCCTTAATTAGCAAGGCAACTGTCTATAGAACAAGCGAATGAAACAGGGGAGTGATCGAAGGCCAACACCGAAACACTTACCGGTGATCGGTGAATCGACGAAACAACACGGTGATGTCTGCGGAGGACGCTACTAGCAATGATCGGTGACTTCGTTGAATCCGCGAGCCTCGCCGGGTCGGCCTAACGTTGCTTGTACAATGGCGGCGTAATCCACAACTGATTTGAGTGTTGAGTTCTTTCGGTGATTGCCCTGCTCGCGCGGCTACCGGTGACGACGGAAGTTGGTAGCGACAACACCAAAACGATGTGGCTCCGCCGGTCTTCAACCTGTGAGATCGAACGGTTGGAGGCGGTTGAAGGTTGAAGGTCGATCGACAAAAACAAGGAGGAGGTGTGGCTACTCGGTTTTTCCTTCACAAAATATATGACGAGAGGAAAACGAAGATCGCAAATATCGGATTTAACTGAATCGATGATGGCCGAGAGATATATTTGGAGATAAGAGAATTAGTTAGGGTAAAATATTAATTCAATTGGGATGAAGCTGGTTTGATTTTTATTTATTTTTAATTAGGTATAGATATAGTTTTAAGGATATTTAGATAATACTTAGAGAACGAGTTTAACTCATTGGCTATAATCTAGGGGTATTTTGAACGGGTTTAAAAGAAATATTTTTACACGAGATTACTTTTTATTTAAGAAATTTATTTTCCCGCTCCAAGGGTAAAACGAACCCAAGTATTACATACTACCCTCCTTAAGAAAGTTTCGTCTCGAAACTTAGGAGTGAATGGAACTGATGTAACAACGAATACTTAGAGATTACTAGGCCTATTATGAGATTCTACACATCGCAAGTGAGTATACGACATGCCGAAAGCGTGGTAGACTGTTAGGTTCAAAAGATTTGAAACCAAGAAAGACAAAGAGCCAAAGGATATAACAGGAGGAGCCACAATGGATCATGAAAATGATGATAAAGGCAAAGATATTGAAAATGAAAATACATCAAAAGAGGGTGATATTCTAGACAAGAGTAATGATATCGAAAATTTTGAGATTTCCATAAATTATGTGTCCACATGCACACAATGGAATCGAAAAGATGTAATTGTCGATGATGTATTTGCCTACTCAGTGGCTAGTAATATTGTAATTGAAGATGATGATTTTGAGCCAAAATCGGTCGATGAATGTCAACGGAGAAAAGATTGGCCAATTGGAAAGAGGCTATTCAGGCAGAACTAAAATTGCTTAAAAGCGAGAGGTCTTTGGACCAATAGTTCGTATACCAAATGGTGTGAAACCAGTCAGCTATAAATGGGTCTTCGTACGCAAACGAAATGAGAAAAATGAAATTGTAAGACATAAAGCAAGGCCAATAATTGTGGACCTCGAGAAATGTTTTCCATAAAATTAAGGAGGTCATTGTATAGACTGAAACAGTCTGGGCGAATGTGATACAACCGCCTTAGTGAATACCTTATGAAAGAGGGATACAAGAACAACACCGTTTGTCCATGTGTTTTCATCAAGCGATCCGAAAAAGGATTCAATATTATCGCAGTTTATGTTGACGATTTAAACATCATCGAAACTTCAAATAAACTTCGAAATATTTGATGAAAGAATTCGAGAAGAAAGATATCGGACAAACGAAGCTCTGTCTTGGCTTACAAATTTAGCACTTAAGGGATGAAACCTTTATCCATCAGTCTAATTACACTGAGAATGTTCTTAAAAGATTTTACATGGACAAAGCAAACCCTTTGAGCTCTCCATTGGATGTTCAATCCCTCAATGTAGAAAAGGATCAATTTTGTCCCCGAGAAGAGGACAAAGAGGTCCTTGGTCCTGAGGTGCCATATTTAAGTGCAATTGGTGCTTTAATGTACTTAACCAACAATACAAGACAAGATATTGCCTTTGCAATAATTTTTTTTATCCAAGTATAGCATTGTACCCACAAGGAGGCACTAGAACGGGATTAAACATGTATTCCGCTATCTCCGAGGTACACATGATCTTGGGTTGTATTACCGTAACCAAAGGGATGCGACCTTAATTGGATATGCAGATGCAAGGTACTTGTTTGACCCACACAAAGCCAAATCGCAAAATGGTTATGTGTTCACATATGGAGGCACTGCCATCTCTTTGGGATCAACAAAGCAGACCGTGACTGCCACATCATCAAATCAAGCTGAATTGATTGCTTTATATGAGGAAGGAAGAGAATGTGTGTCCCTTCAAGCAATGATTCAATTCATCCAGAAAGAAAGTGGAATGAGGCCCATCATTAATGATCCAACAATATTATATAAGGATAACTCAGCATGTGTAACACCCCTATTTTACAACATTGAGTATTACCGCCAGTGACCTCAGACATTACCGTCCAAAGTCACCCAAGGCTTTTAGAATGATATAGAACAATTAAAATGCGGAATAAAACATAATACATAATGAGAAAAGGTGCTCCCGAGGGAGACTTAGTTCTTACAAAACATCTTACATTGTTTCAAACATAAAGTTGTTCAGAATTGAAATGCAAAAACCTGATTGTCCTTGAAACGTAATGAAACTAAAGCAAAATGATAGAAAGATACATCTTGAAATCCTTGTTCTTCCTTCGTCTTCACTTCACTTCACGCCTTGCTGGGGTTCCTAGATTCTGACATAATTCGCGAGGGGCGATAGAATGGCAGGCAAAAATGCGGAAAGGAAGAATTAGTCTAAGAGACTAAGCAAGCGGGAAGGGAACTTCCCGAGGGTATTTTGGGAATTTTCAAATATTATCGAAAGAGGTATTAAGGTTGTGTTTACGATGGGCTATATGATAAAGCTTGTTTATGTGGAGCTTTGAGGTTCGAAGGAGAGTATATCTTTAGTCAAAGATAATTCGATGAGCAATAGAAGAACTACTAGATTGTAGACTTCTTTAGGATTTCGAAAGAATGTTGGGAACGTTCATTAATTCATACAAGTGAAAACCTCTCGCGCCCTGAGCGGACTGAGAGCCGGATCGATCATTTGAGACCGGTCCGGTTTTGGTGTCTTAAGTGTGCATTCGCACTTATCTTATATAGTGACGAAAAATATTCGACTTTGTCAATGATTTTTAATAGAGAGTGGTGGGACACGGATATTCCGAGCCACCCGAAGGAGAACTATCAATTCTCCGGCACTTAGCTAGAGTGCCGCACAATCCCTCCTTGCAATCGGAGCGGATGGAGATCATGATCCCGAAAGTCGTATGGACGTACGACTTAGTAAGGTTGTATAGAGGTGTCGGCTAACCCGCACCCCTTCCTAGTTTATTCAAGGTAAATCTCTGAACGAGATTGTAATCAATCAAGATAACAAACATACTAGCATATATAATCCTAACAAAGGAATATAAAGCATACTACGCTAATTTTTTGAAGATTGAAATTAATGCTGATTTTTGAAATTAACGCTAATTCAATCTCCCTGCCCGGTGGTCCGATCGGGCAGGGAGGGTGGTCCGGCGGCTCCAAGGAGAAGAGAAGGAGGAGATTGAATGGTGTTTTGTGGTGTTTTTTTATGGACTTTGAATGGAGAATTTGAACTTGATTAATGCTGATTTTTGAAGATTGAAATTGCTCTTGCTAGTAGAGAGGGTAAAAGCTTGAATGAGAGCTTGGGAGAGGGTATTTATAGACAAGTTTGTGGAGCTCTGAATCCATGGCTAGGGGAATAGACCAATGGAGGAGGAAGAAGAGCTTCACCATTGGTCCAAGGTGTGCTTCTTCCATGGTGATGAGAAGTGATGTCACAAGTGGTAGTCAACAAGCAAGAGGGAGGTGAGAATGGCATGCAATGGCCAAAATCAATTCAACGTACAATCAATCAGACTATTGTCTGATGTTGTCTTTTGGAGGAGGAGGGGTTTATTTGATATAAGGGGAAAAGATTGGGCTAAGTGAACAAGAAATTGTAATGGTCTAGCGGGATTTGGTGAGGGGTGTGTGAGGTTAGAGTGCAAGAGATCTCGGGTTCAAATCCCGACTCTTGCATTCTTTTTGCAAGGCTTGTAAATTAAATTCCTAGGCCCTTGTATAATCTATTTTATGAAATAAAATAAATTCCTTATTTTACCCAATGCTTTTTTTATTAATTTACCTCACTTATTAATCTATACCCCTCGAGTTATTTTATTGCATTTTTATCTATTTTAATTCTCTTGATAAATTCTTTCAAAAGAAAAATAATAGAAGTTAATTTGATTTTCCAGAAATTAGAGAAATAAAATAATTAATAATAATTACTATATAAAAAGAACTTGGAATATCGCGGATATTACAATAGTACCCCCTTAAATAAGTTTCGTCCCCGAAACTTAGAGAAAATAGGGCGGTACCACGATGTAGAGACAAAAGCAATTACAGCTCACGACTTGTGAGGATGCTATGGGGTCTAGTACCCCCTTAAAAGGATTACGCTAGTGGTGTTCAAGAAGACATTAACTCTGGGAACCGCCTCTGCATGTCTTGCTCGGTTTCCCAGGTTTCCCAAGTTGTACCTTCGTTGCCATCTTTGGACCAAAGTACACGGACTAAAGGTACTTCTTTGTTGCGTAATTGCTTGACTCGATGCTCTACAATCTTGATTGGTCTCTCTTCGTAAGTGCCATCCGACTGGATTTCGACATCGTCGAAGTTGATCACGTGGGATTCGTCGGGCACATACTTTCTTAAGAGTGACACATGGAACACATTGTGTACAGGGTGAGCAGAGGGTGGTAGAGCAACTCGATAGGCCAGATTGCCGACTCTCTCAAGGATTTCGAAGGGTCCTACATAGCGAGGGTTGAGCTTGCCTCGCTTCCCAAAGCGGAAAACGCCTTTTGAAGGAGATACTTTGACAAACACCTTATCTCCTTCTGTAAACTCAATGTCTCTCCTTTTCAGATCTGCATAAGACTTTTGTCGACTCTGGGCGGTCAACATTCTCTGACGGATGAGGGCAACTTCGGAGGCAGTTTGCTCTATTAGGTCAGGACCTAAGAGAATCTTGTCGGCGTTATCGTCCCAACAAAGCGGGGAACGACATTTCCGGCCGTATAGGGCTTCGAAGGGAGCCATCTTGATGGAGGAATGCCAGCTATTGTTGTATGTGAATTCTATAAGGTGTAAGCTGCCATCCCAGCTTGTTGTGCGATCGAGCACACACGCCCGAAGCATGTCCTCAAGAGTTTGGATGGTCCTTTCTGATTGACCATCAGTTTGAGGATGAAAAGTTGTGCTGAATTTCAGTTCTGTGCCCATGGCCTTGTGTAGTCCTTGCCAGAAAGAGGCCATGAAGCGACCGTCTCGATCAGAGATGATCGTTTTTGGGGTCCCATGGAGGCGGACTATTTCCTTGACGAAAACTGTTGCTAGCTTTGGAGCTTTCCACTTCTTTTGAATGGGAATGAAGTGGGCGCTCTGGGTGAGTCGATCCACGATAACCCAGATAGAATCCTTCCGCTTTTGGGTCTTGGGCAGATCGGTCACAAAATCCATTACAATATCTTCCCATTTCCATTCTGGCACGGAAAGGGATTGCAACTTTCCTCCTGGTCTTTGATGTTCGATCTTTTTACTTTCTGGCAGACCAAGCATTTAGATATGAACTCTGCGACATCTTGTTTCAGATTTGGCCACCAGAAATTTCTGCGTACGTCCTTGTACATTTTACTTGCTCCTGGGTGTACTGAGTAGGCAGATGAGTGGGCTTCCTTTAAAATGATCTTTCGGAGCTCGTCCACTGCTGGCACACAAATTCGGTTTTTAAACCATAGGGAACCGTCATCTTGAATAACGAACCCTGGTGCCTTGCCTTCTTGTACCTCGACGCTTATCCTGATCAGCATGATGTCCTCAGTCTACTTCTCTTTAATCTCCGTCAACAAATCGGATTGGATTTCCAAAGTGTTGAGACAACCTTGTTGTCTTTCGAACCAGACCTCGATGCCTTCCCTGATCAGTTCTTGTTGCAGCTTTGGTTGGGCCGTTAGCATTGCGATCAAGCCCTCTTGTTGTGTCTTACGACTGAGAGCGTTTGCTACGACATTAGCTTTGCCCGGATGGTAGAGCAGCTCGATGTCGTAATCCTTCAGTAGTTCAAGCCATCTTCTTTGTCTCATGTTTAGTTCCTTCTGGGTGCACACATACTTCAAGCTTTTGTGGTCTGTGTAGATCTGACATTTGACCCCGTACAGGTAGTGTCGCCAGATTTTTAAGGGAAACACCACCGCTGCTAGTTCGAGGTCGTGGGTTGGGTAATTCACCTCATAGAGTTTAAGCCGACGAGATGCGTAGGCAATCACCTTCCCATTCTGCATAAGCACGCATCCCAAGCCTTGCTTTGAGGCATCACTGTAGACCACATAACCGTCGTGTCCATCTGGCAGCGTCAAAACTGGTGCGCTTGTTAGACGCTTCTTGAGTTCTTGGAAGCTTTCTTCACACTTTTCGTCCCACACAAACTTCTTGTGGGTTTTCCGGAGTAACTTCGTCATTGGTAGGGCGATCTTTGAGAATCCCTCGACGAATCTTCGGTAGTACCCTGCAAGTCCTAGGAAGCTGCGAATTTCTTTCACATTCTTTGGTTGCTTCCATTCTGAGACTGCTTAAATCTTCTTTGGGTCCACCATTACTCCGTCTTGATTGATAACATGGCCTAGAAAAGCCACTTCTTTCAGCCATAAATCACACTTGGATAATTTGGCGTAAAGTTGGTTGTGCCTTAAGATTTGTAGCACTGTTCGAAGGTGTTCTTCATGCTCTGCTCGATTCCCAAAGTAGATTAAGATGTCGTCAATGAAGACGATGACAAACTTGTCGAGGTATTCATGGAAGCATCGGTGCATTAAATCCATGAACACCACAGGTGCGTTAGTCAGGCCGAATGGCATCACTATAAACTCGTAGTGGCCATAGCGAGTGCGGAATGCGGTCTTCGGAATGTCCTCTTCACGGATCCGAAGTTGATGATAACCTGATCTCAAGTCGATCTTGGAGAAAACTTTTGCACCTCGGAGTTGGTCTAAGAGGTCATCTATCCTTGGAAGAGGATACTTGTTCTTGATGGTGACCTTGTTCAATTCTCTGTAGTCGATGCACAAACGGAAGGTTCCGTCCTTCTTCTTCACAAATAGCACGGGCGCTCCCTAGGGCGAAGCACTCGGTCGGATGTAACCCTTCTCAAGCAGTTCTTCGAGCTGACTCTTGAGTTCTTTCATCTCTAGCGGGGCCATTCTGTAGGGCGCTTTAGAGATTGGGGCGGTACCCGACTCGAGGCTTATTGAAAACTCGACTTCTCGTCGGGGAGGCAATCTTGGGAGTTCTTCTAGGAAAACGTCGGGGAATTCTCGGGCTACAGGGATTCCTTGGATATCCACGACCCTTTTCTCCGTTGGCTCGAGGTAACAAAGATACCCAACACAGCCCTGTTGGAGTAATTTCCCAGCCTTCATGGCGTTGATCACCTTTCCATTTTCTTCTTCTCGCTTTCCCTTGAATCTGCAAACATGTTTTCCTCCAGAGTTGATGGTTACTGTCCATGTGTAGAAGTCGATTATTGCTCCATGCTGAGATAACCAATCTCTTCCGAGAATGATGTCGTAAGGATCCATCGGGATGCATATCAAGTTGGAGTGAAAGATTACTCCCTGAATGCATAGGGGAAATCTACCTAACTGTCTTGCCCCCTATTATCTTTTCTCCATTTGGAAGGTTTACTATGAACGGTTCACATTCTTCGAGATTGTCTAATCCTAGCAGTTCTATGCACTTTTCGGATACGAAAGAATGTGAAGCACCGGAATCGAAGAGTATAAACACGTCTTTAGAACGGATATGGAGAGTACCTTGGCAAATGGGTTCTTCTGGCTTGTCAGTGGTGCGCATCTCATACAATCTCTGCCCTTGTCCCTGCGAGTTCATAGGCCCTTTGCCTTTCTGGTTAGCTGTGGACTGAACTGAAGCGGTTCCTGCTGGCTTGTTTGACGCCTGAGGTCGTTGGGACACCGTGTGCGAGCGGGTCTGATCTGCTGAATTCGCTGGTTGCCTGCAGAATTGTCGGAGGTGCCCATCTCTGTTGCAGTTGTAACATCTTCTTGGGGATTTGGGACATTTCTGGTTTATGTGCCCGGGTTCGGCACAGTTGTGGCAGACGATTGGGGTCTTTGTGGATTCCGCCCTAAAGCTTGGTTTTGTACCAACCGACGAAGCCTTGTGCTTGCTTTTCTTTGACCACTGAGAACCTTGCGGCGATGCTGGCCTCTTAAATCCACTGTGACTGGAGTGGTGAGGCTTCCCTCCACCAAACTTCTTGCGCTCAGGAACCTTCAGAGTTGACTCCATTTTATGTGCATGATCCACATACTCCTCCAAGGTTGTGAAGGAGCGGTTCGCCATCCAAGGCTTGATGTGGTCGCTCATCCAGCGGTGGAAGTGTTTGATCTTCTGCTTTTCTGTGGTGATCTCTTCATCAGCATACTGTAGCAGGTGATTAAATTTCTTAGCCCTTTCCAGCACGTTCAACCCATGCAGCTTTGGGGAGTGGAACTCATCCAGCTTTTCATCTCGCATCGATTCCGTGAAGAATCGGCGCATCATCTTGTTCTTGAACATGGCCCAGCTTAAATCTGGGCGGCTGGATAGACTGGAACTTTCCCACCACTCGCCTGCCTCATCTTTTAATTTTAGTGCAGCCATGTGCACCTTATCCGCTTCTGAGCATGGTATGTTGCGTAAGAGCCGTTCCATATGAGAAAACTAGTACTGCACTCCTGACGGATCCCCGGTTCCGTCGTACGAATCAGGCTTCATGGCGTTGAAAGCCTTGATTCCCTCGGTGAAGCTGACCAGATTTTGCTTCACGGGAACCACCTCTGCTGTTTGACCAACTTCTTCTTGCACTTCTTCAGGTGCTTCGGGGTCCACGGGTTTAGGAACCGTAGCAGGAATTTCCTCTCGTATTAGCTGTTGTACGAGAGTGCGCAGTGCACCTACAGTTTCTGCGTTGAACATAATTGGAGCAGCTGGTGCAGGAGGCGGGTTTACACGTGTCTCTCTTCGAGCTTCGGACTCGCTATCATCATTGCCTTCTCGAGGCACAGTGGAACTACGATTGGTGGCTCTTGTGTTGACCATCTGAAGGTTTTGGGTTTGTTTTTTAATCGTCAAGACAATAATATATGTAAGATTGAATACGCAAGTGCTAATAATCGCGAAAGGGTAAATTCATTACTAGTTTCATAAGGAAAAGTACAAGGGCTTTCATAACTTAAGCCGTTCTTAACATAGGAAAGAAAGCTAATCCGAGTCGACTTCCTAAGTACAAAATGAAGTCGAAAGAAGTGGTCTAGGCTTACTTCTGAAAATGAAAGAGTACAAAGCTAAAGATCTAGATGAGGTCGGTGTAAGTGTCGAGGAACCCGTCCTCAAAAAGGGTGTCATCAATGATCCCCGTGTCATTGGTAAGAAGGAGGTTAGCTTGCTCGATTCTGCGGCTACGACGGTTCTCGCGGGCTTGGGACTCTGCGATGCAAATCCTGTACTGCAGCCTCTGTGCTTGATCCCTCTCTCTCTCTCGAACCCACTCCTCTCTGTGGCTCTGAAGTAGGTCCACATTCACCCTACGACTTCTGGAGGGTGCGGCGCCTGGAGGCGGCGGGGCGTTGACCAAGGGTGGTCGAGCCCGGCGGTTGGAGGACTCTCCCTCCATCCATATAACGAAGCCCTCCATCTGCACATCCCTGGGGGCTTGCATTGCCTGCTCGCGAAGTGAGAGCGGCCCACAAAATCTCTCCTCTGAGTAGTTGCCGCTGCTAGACCCGATCTGGAGTTGCCGAAGTAGCATGTCGTCTTCATGGCACCAGAAGTCCATCATTGGAGGCATGGGCCCCACAGGCTCGGGCACTCTCGGAGGTGAGTCGACCTCCACTCTCGGCATGACCCTCGGAACCTCGATCATAGGGGGCATAGGAGCTGGGGGAACGTACTCCAACTCAGGGCTCGCTGGGGGCGATGGTGGTGGGGGTGACTCTGGGTCAATTACCACCCCATCCTCGTCTTCTTCTTCCGACGCCTCATTCATGGCGTCCCATTCTGCCTGTGCTTACCACAGCAGCTCAAACTCCTCCTCATCAAACTCATCCTCTTCCCCGTCCTCGAAGTTGAGTTCGGGGACGATACCTTCTAATTGGTGCTCGGGCTCCAACTCTTCATCCTCCTCATCAGCGTAGTCTTCGGGTTCATAACCCGGGGCCATTTCCTCGTCCTCCGAGGGGTAGTCCTCGGGCTCGTATGCTGGTGATGGGGGCGGTGCAGCCAGAGCGACCTCGTCATCTGAGAGCCCGATAGGGAGGTTGGGGTCCTCCTCGGGATCTTCCTCCGACTCCTCCCACGGCTCTCCGATCTGATCAACCTCCATGTCAACTCCGGGTTGGTATTCTTCATACTCAGCGTCATGATGGGGAAAGTAAGGGTTCGGGGCTTGCATCCCGAAGTTGGCTTCGTTGACATGGTTTCCATAGTGGTTGTTTGGGCTATCCATGGTTTTTCTGAGGAAGGAAAAGGAAACAGGCGTTAGTATAGAACTTCCTTAGTTTCTATAGAAGGAAGACGTAGTGAAGGATATCAAGATTTTTTTGAAAATTTACCAAGTCAAAACTTTACTTTTTGTTTTTCATTTTCTTGGCCCTATTTAGGTATCCTAAGATTTTTCTTATTGAGCACATAAGATTTCGAGAAAAGATAAGTTCTAGAACTAGGTATTTGTTATGTGAGGTTTTTAATATCTTTTGGAAACATATCTTTCTTAGCTAAGAAATTTTGAATTTGAAAAGTTAGGGTTTGAAGGTTCTAAGTTTTCAAAAAAATTCGGTTTTAAAACTTTTCGGTTTTAAAACAAAAACGTTTAGCTCTGATACCACAATTGTAACACCCCTATTTTACAACGTTGGGTATTACCGCCAGTGACCTCAGACTTTACCGTCCAAAGTCACCCAAGACTTTTAGAATGATATAGAACAATTAAAATACGGAATAAAACATAATACATAATGAGAAAAGGTGCTCCCGAGGGAGACTTAGTTCTTACAAAACATCTTACATTGTTTCAAACATAAAGTTGTTAAGAAATCAAATGCAAAAACCTGATTGTCCTTGAAACGTAATGAAACTAAAGCAAAATGATAGAAAGATACATCTTGAAATCCTTGTTCTTCCTTCGTCTTCACTTCACTTCACGCCTTGCTGGGGTTCCTAGATTCTGACATAATTCGCGAGGGGCGATAGAATGGCAGGCAAAAATGCGGAAAGGAAGAATTAGTCTAAGAGACTAAGCAAGCGGGAAGGGAACTTCCCGAGGGTATTTTGGGAATTTTCAAATATTATCGAAAGAGGTATTAAGGTTGTGTTTACGATGGGCTATATGATAAAGCTTGTTTATGTGGAGCTTTGAGGTTCGAAGGAGAGTATATCTTTAGTCAAAGATAATTCGATGAGCAATAGAAGAACTACTAGATTGTAGACTTCTTTAGGATTTCGAAAGAATGTTGGGAACGTTCATTAATTCATACAAGTGAAAACCTCTCGCGCCCTGAGCGGACCGAGAGCCGGATCGATCATTTGAGACCGGTCCGGTTTTGGTGTCTTAAGTGTGCATTCGCACTTATCTTATATAGTGACGAAAAATATTCGACTTTGTCAATGATTTTTAATAGAGAGTGGTGGGACACGGATATTCCGAGCCACCCGAAGGAGAACTATCAATTCTCCGGCACTTAGCTAGAGTGCCGCACAATCCCTCCTTGCAATCGGAGCGGATGGAGATCATGATCCCGAAAGTCGTATGGACGTACGACTTAGTAAGGTTGTATAGAGGTGTCGGCTAACCCGCACCCCTTCCTAGTTTATTCAAGGTAAATCTCTGAACGAGATTGTAATCAATCAAGATAACAAACATACTAGCATATATAATCCTAACAAAGGAATATAAAGCATACTACGCTAACAATTGTCGTTATTTCTAGCAATCAATATTTCCTAGATTCATTTTTATTTAAGCATACAAATTGTTCCCAACATCAAGGATTTTCACGAAATGGAATGTAAAGGTTGCAAGGGGAAATTCCACTTGCCTTAGCGTAATGAGTTCTAGCACACGAGCCTTGACGAATCTTATGCGATTCCTTACTACGAGCGAGGATTCCGACCTATTGTTACGGAAATTTACGAAAAGGCTCAAAATCATGATTTTTTTTCTAAGATTTGGATTATCTCTTATAATATTTTATAAGAGAGTTAGAGATTCTAAATTATTATAATAATAATTTAGAAAGTTATTTTCCTCAAAATAATAATATTCCTTTATTATTATTTTGGATTTGTAATATCCTTACTATTCCGTAACCTCTTTATTAAAAATAATTATTAAAATTTATCCTTTTTACTTATTCATGATAATAAACTATTACTTTTAAATTTCCCATTTATTCTAGGATGGACCTTATAATTTAGACTACCTTATCTAAAATACTTTATTAATAATATTTTCTTAATAGAAAAGTATTTACCCACATGATTCTTTTTAAATAAAATTGTCATGTATATACTCCTCTATAAGGAAGTTTCCATAACTAGAAGTTTCTAAGTTTCCTTATAAGGTAACTTGTCTAAATTTAGATTAATCTTACTTTATATTTATAATTTGTTATTAAAATATTATAGCTTATAAAAATAGTATCCTCTTTATAATTAGAAGATTTCTTTCATGCAAGTCATCCTTATGCTATAATAATCTCCTAGAATATTTGTAATATCTTATTTGATATTTTTATCCTATAACTCATGTCTTATGCAAATATCTCTACACCTAGTGATTATAAAAATATACTTTCCTTATAGATGACTTGGTAATATCTCCATTAATAGTATTATATTCTATAACTAAAAATCCCATGCTATCATATATTTGTTCTTATAATATCCTAATAAAAACTCATATGCTAATAATATCTTATTTTATCATATCCTAATAATATATGATATTTTGTAGTAACTCCCATCTATAAAGATATGCTAAAGTTCATATTTTTATTGAATAAATATTTCTTTCTCGTAATTTTATTTATTCACTCAATTTTATAAATTCTATATCTTTTATAGATTAGGACATGCAACAACTTTTATCAACTTAGGGACTTTGTTAATTTCATATAAAAATGGTAATGGTTTTATTTACTAAACCCTTTTATTCCTAAGATCATATAGCATGATATTATCTTTTAGTTTAAGGCATGCATAATAACTTTTAAAGTTCTTATGGGATCTAAGGTGGGATATTACTAACTATAGACTTTGCATGTTACAATTATTTTATAACATCTATTTATAATTTATAAGAGCATGCATGTAATAAAATCCATGAATTTTATCTACTTGTTTTTATTTAGCTTAAGTTACCATAGTAATTCTAGATTGTTTCTAGTCTTCCAACTAACAAGATCTTTTTACCTAATATATTTATTCCTTTTTGATTCTAGCCTTTCATAAAAATATATTCACTAAAATATAAATACTTAGATAAAAAGAATAAAGATTAGAATTTTATACTTTCACTATTCTGTAATTACAGAACACTGGAGAAGAGGCAGAGGAGGTGATCGGCGGGCAGGGGTGGCGCGGCCAGGGGCTCCGGCGTCTCCGGCGTGGGCTCCGACGGGCTCGGCGGTGGCTCCGATGGTCCGATCGGGCAGGGAGGGTGGTCCGGCGGCTCCAAGGAGAAGAGAAGGAGGAGATTGAATGGTGTTTTGTGGTGTTTTTTATGGACTTTGAATGGAGAATTTGAACTTGATTAATGCTGATTTTTGAAGATTGAAATTGCTCTTGCTAGTAGAGAGGGTAAAAGCTTGAATGAGAGCTTGGGAGAGGGTATTTATAGACAAGTTTGTGGAGCTCTGAATCCATGGCTAAGGGAATAGACCAATGGAGGAGGAAGAAGAGCTTCACCATTGGTCCAAGGTGTGCTTCTTCCATGGTGATGAGAAGTGATGTCACAAGTGGTAGTCAACAAGCAAGAGGGAGGTGAGAATGGCATGCAATGGCCAAAATCAATTCAACGTACAATCAATCAGACTATTGTCTGATGTTGTCTTTTGGAGGAGGAGGGGTTTATTTGATATAAGGGGAAAAGATTGGGCTAAGTGAGCAAGAAATTGTAATGGTCTAGCGGGATTTGGTGAGGGGCGTGTGAGGTTAGAGTGCAAGAGATCTCGGGTTCAAATCCCGGCTCTTGCATTCTTTTTGCAAGGCATGTAAATTAAATTCCTAGGCCCTTGTATAATCTATTTTATGAAATAAAATAAATTCCTTATTTTTACCTAATGCTCTTTTTATTAATTTACCTCACTTATTAATCTATACCCCTCGAGTTATTTTATTGCATTTTTATCTATTTTAATTCTCTTGATAAACTCTTTCAAAAGAAAAATAATAGAAGTTAATTTGATTTTCCAGAAATTAGAGAAATAAAATAATTGATAATAATTATTATATAGAAAGAACTTGGAATATCGCGGATATTACATCATGCGTTTCTCAAATGAAGAAGGGTTACATCAAAGGAGACCGCACAAAGCACATATCTCCAAAATTCTTATCCACTCGTGAATTGGAAGAAGCGAATGAAGTGGACATCCAACAACTTCAGTCAAATGACAATTTGACTGACTTGTTCACAAAGAGTTTAATCCCCTAAGAAATTTGGAGAATTGGTATGCAGAATTGGAATGTTCAGACTTCGAGACATATGTTGAAGTCGGGGGGAGCATCATACGCGTTGCACTCTTTTCCCTTCGATCAAGTTTTTATCCCACTGGGTTTTACTTGACAAGGTTTTTAATGAGGCAACATCAAGACGTATAATGGGATCAATGGTTGCACTCTTTTTTCCTTCGTTTGAGTTTTTATCCCATTGAGTTTTTCCTGACAATGTTTTTAATGAAGCAATGTCTACCCGTATCTTACAACATCAAAAGAAGGTGAATATTCAAGGGGGAGTGTTATGAATATATGCACACATGCAATGTTACAAGTTACCCTTAGTTTTTCACCTTGAACCCATAGATGATTGAACATGTAGTATTGTATAATGCATGATTGGAGGTAACTTGTACAAGGTGAATTATTCACCTTCTTCATCTCCTTATTTTCATGCATGAATCATGGAAATTCACCAAAGTTTTACCCCACCTTTGGCCTATAAAAATGGTCATCCTCCATTGTAAAATTTGCCCCAAATTAGAGTAAAAAATACACTTTCTAAAGTTCTTACTCTTCCTCCCTATTTTCTAATGATCTAAAAGTTCTCCTAAAATTGTTTAAGTGTTCTTTCCAAAAGTTGAAGTGATCTTGATTTTATAAATCTTTTCATAACATTTGTAAAATTTTATGTCACGTGGTATTTTAAGAACCAATCATTTTTTATTTTTTATATACTATACTTAAAAGTAAATGATTAAAATAGAAAGTTTAAATTAGAAAACTAACTTCCTATATCTATTCATTTTTATCTTAAAGATTTAAAATAAAATAATTAAAAGTTAATTGTTAAAGTGAAAAGTTTAAATTAGAAAAATAACTTCCAATATCTATTTATTTTTATCTTAAAGATTTAAAATAAAAATATAGTTAAATTATATATATATATATATATATATCATTAATGATAATAAAAACAAAATAAATATTTAAAATATATATTAATTTTTGTTTTATCTCTTCAATTTATTATAACATATATTATCATACAACAACGTAGTATATATTATAAGTTTTAAACACCCCGTAAATTTATGAAAATTGTACTAGTTTTTTGTCTAAGACCCTCCAATTTGGGTTGTTTTTATAGACTTGTATAAAAAAATTCTGATAAAATTTATAAAACATCACAAAAAAACCAGTTCTGGCTAAGTCCCGATTTATGATCAATTTTTTTAACATCACAAAAAATGCTTAAAAATTCAAATTATATGGTACTCTCTCCTATCTGAAATAAATGTTGTTTTAACATTTGAATTTTGATCAATTTTATATGTCGTTTTAGGTTTTCTAGTTAATTAATTAGAGTAAGCTATGAGAATTGTTATTGAAATTTATTTTGCTTGATCAATAATCTTTCGTTCATTGCGCCAACAAGATGTTAAGATTGAGAAATTTTTTTATAAGATTTTGAGTTTAATTAATGTCTTTCTTAAAACTTATGTCAAATGCTAAAATGACACTTATTTATAGAGTTGTCAGAACTTGATCCAACCCGACCTAATCCGACTCAAAATTTTAGGGTTGATACTGGACGCGAAAATGAGTGGGTTAAAGAAAGAATCGAAACTGATAGGGTTGAAACTCGTTGGGTTTACCCGATTTATTCTATTTGCAATAAAGGGTCCATTTGGATGTCCAATTTAGTGCATTATTTTGCATTAAATTATATTAAATCATGCATTTAAAGCAAAATAATTTATAAAATGGTGCAATCCAAACACACCAAAATACAAAATCATATTTATTACTTCATAATTAAATATTATTTTTTACTTAATCTATAATTTAATAATCGTAAAAAATTCGATGTTCTTGACCCGTTGGGTCAACCCCGCCATCGGAGGGTTCTACCTCTACCCAATTACTCCACCCGTTATAAAAGCATCCACATCGGTATAAAAATGAGGTGCATGGAGTCAGTAGAAATATAAAATATTTGGACATTTCCATGTATTGAGAAAAATCGATGCAAGATATGGAGCGAAAGGACAAAAATGATGGAGCAGTACGTGCGTTCCCTTTCCCAAAACGCACGGTTTGGATACAATATGTGCTTGTACGTTGTGTTTTGACAGCGATCTAGAAAAAAATATAAGAATTGTCGCGCATCGCGCTCACAGTGGGTGAGCGCGGCCCGCTCAACGGGCAACGCATGGTGCCTAGGGCAATTGAAACATAAATTTTTGTTTTACGATAATTCATATTTTTTTCTTTCCATGGACACCAATATTGTATATGTTTTACTACATTTAAATTTAATTGTATATTTTTAGGTTGTTTAGGTTATTTTTGGGTTGTTTTAATTATATTTTTAAACAAACTTGTTTTTTTGAACCAGTTGTATATATTTAACTACACATAAATTAAATTATGTATTTTTGGTTGTTTAGGGTATTTTTGGGGTTCTTTAATTGTGTTTTTAGAATAATAAATATAATTATAAATTACTTGTGCTTTTTGAACAATTGTGTTTTTTTTGGTCGGGTTATGCTTAAACATTCTCGATGTTTTGATGGTATTTGTTTGGGCCCATTGTTTTGATACCCATGGCTTTTTATGAGTGGTTTTTATCAACCCATGTTTTTTATGAGTGATTTTAGCTACCCATTATTTTGATGGTGTTGTTTTGGGTTGGAAAACCTAATTTTTTCATAAAAATACATGGTTTAGGACAACTTCATTTTTAATCTCTCACTTCCTCTCCTCTCCTTAATCTATAGATCTCTTCCAATTTCCTTTCCAATTGAACTTGCAAAGTGATATGAAGTACTATACAAACCACCTCTCTCAATCTTCTAGTGATCCAAATGCCTTCGTTGTACCTTTTCCGTCAAACTTAGACTCAATTGCCACCAACGCCTATAAGCTCATATGGAAGTGTGGATCTTTCTTCTAACCCGACCTATAGCACCCATATTGAGGGTGTGCGTGGTGCTGGATCTCGTGGTACTAGATATCGTGGATCCAGTGGGAGTGCTAGAGTCGAACATATACAAGCAATAAAAAAGCATTATTGTAAGGCACAAGACATTATGCTCCTCATTAGTGCTTATATCAACTACAACACTGACGCAATCCAAGGCACTAACCAAAAGTCCAACACGTTTTGGGAGCACGTTGAGGAGTACTACTCTCAGTACAAAATAGACACCAAGCTTATAGATTAGCAAGCACATGTAAGATGAAATTAGGAAGAATTAACAAGGTTGTTGCATTGTTTGTTGCTTGTTACAATAGGGCTCTCAATACTCGAGCTAGTGGCGAATCAGATGAGGATGTTCTTAAGAGGGATAAGAAAGAGTTTAAAAATAATGCCACCCAAATGGAGAAAGGTTTGAAGAAGATGAGGCATGGTGCATCATGCGCAAGCAACCAGGATGAAATAATGAGTACATGGTTCTGAAAAATCGGCAAATGATAAGCTCGGGAAGTAGTGGCTCGAAAAGATCGAGTGTCGACGCTAAAGATGATTCGAGCAATATTGGTTCGGATACCCCGGTAAGTGCATGGAACGATGATCCAATCTAGCATCCTATCTAGATAAAGTCCACAAAGGAGGCCAGAGGGAAAAAAGAAGATTTATTATGCTGAACCGGAACAGAACTTCAAGCAATGAGTGTTGAAGATAGGGGAGCTTTTTCATGAACATCAAAGCCACATGGATTTGATCAAGATGGAGGAGTTGCGGATTAGGGGGAAAGAGGTTGAGGGAAAGAAAAAAGCGAGATAAGAGAAGAATGAAGATAAGAAGTGGAAGCGGTTGATGGAACTTATCAAGATGGAATTGTGGGAAGGGCTCTCTCCCACAAATCAAATGGTGTATAAGCGATTGATGGATGATCTTGGCATATAATATTAAAGGATTTCATTTGTTCTAGGAAGGGCTTTCGAGTTTGCTTGTTGTATTGTTTGTTGTTCTTGTTTGCTTTCGAGTTTACTTGTTGTAATATTTGTTATTCTAGGTTGCTTCATCGAGTGTGTGTAATTTGCTTTTGAATTTTCTTATTATAGTATAATCCTTGTTAAATGTAATCCTGGTTTAATATAATTCATGTTTAATGTAATCCTTGTTAGCATAAATGTTTGCTCAAATTATATGTTTTTACCACATTTCAGATTTGTGTGGTTCTACCACCTTCAAAATTTGTGTGGTTTTACCACCTTCAGAATTTGTGCGATTCTACTACATTCAAAGTTTATGTGGTTCTGCCACCTCTAGAGATTGTATGGTTCTGCCACCCTCAAAATTTGTGTGGTTCTTCCACTTCTAACATTCAATTTTGAAAATTTTGAATCTACTATATAAACCATAGTTTGCCAAGATGAAAATATCACTCTTCATATCCTTACTGTCTTCATATCTCACCAATCTTCAAAATCATCACTCTTCCTACTTTAAAAATATCTGATGACTCTTCAAGCTCAACACACTCTTCAAGCTCATCTTCCAATAGCTTAACAATAGATAATGAGCTAGAGGAGCCTTTGAACCACATGCAAGTTGTGTACTTCTCCAATAAGTTGCCCTAAACCATGGGGAACTTGCACGAGGAAGAAGATCAAGAAGAGGAGGCACTTAAGCCCACATCGAAAGAGTAAGGCAAGCAGGACACGAATGACTATACAACGATTACTTCTCCAAAAATCCAACTTATTAGGTCAACGTCTTCCGAAGTAGGTTTCGAATATAGAAGCCCATTTTCATGCACATTGGTGATCGTCACTCAACCGATATGGAGTACTTTCAACAAAGGCTAGATGTGACCGATAGGTCTGGTTTATCGACCTTACAAAAAAATATACAATTGTGATACGCATGTTGGCATATGGCACTACTGCATATGCTTATGACGAGTACCTTCGTCTTGGGGAGTCAATTGCATGAGAATGTTTGTACAACATCGTTGAAGGTCTTATAACTTTATTTGGTGATGAATACTTGAGACGACCAATCCTGAAGACATATAACACTTACTGAGCATAGGAGAGTCTCGTGGTTTCCCCGACATGTTGGGTAACATTTATTGCATGAATTGGAGGTGGAAAATTGCCCTACTACGTGGAAAGGCCAGTCTGAGCAGGGAGATCATAATGGTCCAACAATTATCGTAGAGGTCATTGAATCATATGGCCTATAGATTTAACACGTATTCTTTGGGACATCAGGTACGTGCAATGCCATTAATGAGCTTGAACGATCTCCTATTTTTAATGACATTCTGCAAGGTATAGCTTCAAATGTATCCTTTACGGGGAATGTGCATGAATACAACAATGTATATTATCTCACCGATGGTATCTACCTAGCTTAGGCAACATTTGTCAAATCCATTATCCTCCCTTAGGGCCATAAAGCAAAACTATTTTCCAAACACCAAGAGATTTGTCACATAGATATGGAAAGGACATTTGGAGTCTTACAAGCCCGATTTCAAATTGTTCGCAATCCAACCCGCTCTTGGTACGTTGGGTTTATTGGAAGAATAATGAGAGTTTGTGTAATTTTACATAATATCATTGCAATGAAAGACATGAATCAAGGCTAATGGATATGTGGTTCCTCTATATGATGAGCCAGAAGGTGAAGGGTCTAACTCTGATCATATGACCAACTACATTCGGAACAATCTTCAACTCCGTGATAGGGATACACACAACCAACTGAAGGCAGGCTTGGTGGAGCACATTTGGACACATTTAATATATGCATGAGTACTAATCGGATTGACATATTTAGGTGTTGTACGTTGTTTAAATTAAGTATCTCCTATTTGATTTGTTGTTTGGTTTCTTAAGTTGTTTTCTCAAGTTTTGAATTGCATTATTTATCTAATTATATATATGATATTTATTTGCCTTCATGTCATATATTAATACCCGCTTAATTAAGAATAGTATATGAAATTCTTAACAAATGTACAATGACTTTTAAACTGTTTGCTTTTGTTGTTTTAAATTAAGTATATAATTTTTAAGTTAATTTTTATTTAAATTAACTTATATAAAATTTCTTTTGTTGTCCATGGAGCTGCTGTTTCAAATGTTGTTGTGCGTAAGAAGAGGAAGTATGAATTGAAGTGCACAGACAATGGATATAGTTTTATTGCTTTTGCTTTCTCTACTTTTGGAGAGCTAGGAAGCGATGCCCTTGAGTTTTTGTCTAGGGTCGCACGGGCTGCTCATAGTAACACGGCTAATGCTAATATTTGTTCCTTTATTTTTCAGCGCTTGTGCTTTGTCTTGAATAAGGGTGTCGGAGCCCAGTTAGTTGTTAGGCTCCCATCCAACTTTGTATAATTTGAAGTATTAGATTACAAAAAATAGTAGACATAAATTAATATAAATTACAAGAATATAGTCAAATTATGAACAAAATTATTATAATGAGGGGTATATATGTAAATTTTATTGAAGAAAGGGATATATGTGTATAATTGTGTAGAGAGAGAGAGAGAGAGAGAGAGAGAGAGAGAGAGAATTGTTGAAAATGGGCAAACTACAGATTTATGGGGTGCATGAATGTAGGAATAAATTGTGTTGGGGTGCATGAATGATTTGATAAAAACAAAAATGAAAAAATAAGGGTACGGTGAATGATACTGTAGTGGATGCTCTAAGAAACGTTGTTGGAGTCATGTACGTTGTGGCAGTTCAATTTCCCCACAATTATCTTAATATCTTGAGCATTTTAGGGGCAATGAAGGTACCCTATCATTGTCTTGAATAACTGAATAAAGTTTCCAATTTGAATTTTAATTAATTAATAAAAGAAATAAGATTCTATTTTTCATATGAATGATTTTGAGTAAACAGGCGCTATTATATATATGATGCATATTGTTAGTGCACAAAAATTCGTCTTCAATACACTGGTTGAATATTCTCTTCTTCACCTTTCGTTCTAACTGCCTCTTTAACTTAGAACCTGCAAAACAATGGACAAAGGGGACAGGGACCCCCTAATCCACCTCTGATGCCAAAGTCAGAAGAGCAATTGTCGATTGAACGTCGAGGTAAAGGTAGACCTGGGTCCGGTTCCCGGTAAGGTTCCGATTCCGGTTCCTCCACCCCGGAACAGGTGAACCGGCGGTTCCGGAACCGGGGAACCGGTGGTCCGAAACCGCCGGTTCTGCCTTTAACGGCTATATTTTTTTTGAATGAATTCCAAAACCGCGACCGCAGGCTGAGGGCCGCGATCGCGGTTTCACATTTCGCGACCGCAGCCTAAGACCCTCGGTCGCGGTTTTTTCAACAGAAAGGTTCGGTTTTGCCAAAAATCAAATCCGCGATCGCGGGTCTCATGCAGCGGTCGCGGAATGGGAAACCGCGATCGCGGTTTTGCTTTAAAAGCCAACGGCTAGTTTTTAACCGCTAGTTTTCAACGGCTATTTCATAATTCCAACGGCTAGTTGATAAATTTCTTCTATAAATACCCACTACATGATCTCATTCCCACGCACACTACCAATCTCTCTCAATCTCTCAAGTTTACAAAGCTCTCTCAATTCTCAAATCTCAATCGCTCAATCTTTACTAGTTTTTACAATTGTTTTCATAATTGTTCTTTCAAAAAATTAACACAATTGTCTCTTACGTCTTATTGCTTTATAATTTTAAGGTTCATTATCTTCTTAATTACATATTTTTTTACCACACATTGCTCTTTGTTTTCTTGTTTAGTTACATTTTAAAAAAATGGAAGGATTTCTTAACATTGATCAAATTTTGGGCTCACAAGAGAGTGGTTCAAATGTAGAATTTGTACCCCTATTAACTTGTCGGACTTCTCGGATCCCAATGTGGTACAACCGGGATCTTCCACTCCCGATGAAAATGAGGGAGTGGATGTGGATCATGGATCCGAGGCGACCGAGGGTGTGGCTCCAATCCTTAAATCCGACATTTTTACAAAACATTTTCGAAAGGGAGCTTATGAGGCATCTACCAAGAAATTTAAAGTTCATTGTAACTATTGTCCTAAGCATTACACATGGTTGTCGGGATCGGGCTATGGAACATTGTCAAAGCACGTGAAGAAAGCACACCCCGACAAGTTAGGCATGATGCGAGGACAATCCCAACTCTCCGGGTTTGCAACTTCTTCTTCCCTTAATCCTCATTATAGCCCCTCATTTATTTACTTATAACCATAATGGTAGCATGTATGCCTTCTCCGAGTCTATTTGTGTTGATCACTTATCATTTAGTTTGCCGAAAAGTTAGGATTTAAAAATTGGATGACTAATCATGTACAACCCGCTTATAAACCGATTACTAGGAAGTCGGTAAAAAATTGTGATGAAAGCATATAAAACCCGTAAAATGGAATTGGTGAGTTTTTTTGCTCAAAATGATATCAAAGTTTCAATTTGTAATGATATTTGGAGTGATCATTGGCAAAATCATTCATACATGGGCTTAACATGTCATTTTATTGATGATCATTTTGTTGTGCAAAAACGTGTTTTGGCTTATAGAGTTTTTGATTTTTCTCATACCGCTTTAATGATTAGTAACATTATTCGTACTATTTTTGGAAGAGTATAGACTACTTCATCAAGTTTTTTCTATCTCGTTTGACAATGCATCTAACAACACCGCTTCAATCCGAGATTTGATTTCGCATTGTCAACCAATTCTTGGAGCGAAGTATTTTCATGTAAGATGTCTTTGCCATATTTTAAACCTATGTGTCAAAGATGGTTTAAATGTTATGTCGGGTTTAATCGCTTCTATTAGATATGTTGTTAGTCGTATGTGGGCTAGCCCCCGAACCGCCCAAGATTGGACGGCGTTTTGTAATCAAAAAGGTGTTCCACACCGAACTTTTCCAAAAGATGTTTTTCACCGTTGGAACTCCACTTTTGAAGTACTTCATGCATGCATGCCTTACAAAGAACTTTTGACTTCTTTTGCGTCCATATATTTTCCCGACAATGCCATTATTTCTCAATGTTGGGATTATTGTTATAAAATCTTAGAGGCTTTGAGAATATTTCATGATGCAACATTAAGTTTTAGTCATGTTTATAAACCTTGTACTCATTTGTTTTGTTTTGAAGCATTGAATGTGGCGGGCGGTTTTTGTGAGGGGCGTAAATTCCCCAAACTTTATGGTGCTATTGATGCTATGAAAGTGAAATGGTTGAGCTATTATAAAGTTATCCCCGATATTTATCTTGTTGCTTGTGTGTTTGATCCTAGGTTTAAGATGAGTGGTTTAGAAATATTTTTGAATGGTTATTATGATGCGTTGGAGTTGGATGTTAATGATGATATTGCTAGTGTTGGGGATATACTTAGTAAAGTTAGAAGATCGATTGAGGAATTGGTTACCGAATATTCATCTAGTTCTAGTTCTTCTCCATTACCTCCACATTCATCCTCCTCTTCGAGCTCGAGTGCCCTCGGTGCTACTAAAAAGTGGGGGGCTAATCTTTTGCATAGCCTTACCAAGAGACCGAGACATTCGAGCTCGAATGCGGAGTTTGAAGTATATCTAACAACTCACTTTGAGTTTGGTGAAGGAGAATTTTATATTTTAGCTTGGTGGAAGACCCACAAGAAGACTTTCCCAACCTTGGTCAAGATCGCGGCTCAAGTGCTTGTTGTTCCCGCCTCGACCGTATCGATAGAGAAAACATTTAGCGAAGGAGGACACGTCCTAGACGCAAAACGATCGAGTTTAAAGCCCAATGTCTTGGAAGCCCAAGTGTGCGTATGTGATTGGAAGAGGGCGAAAATTCGTCAACAAAAGGCAGAGGTATCCGAAACTTCCGACTCTGATGGCCTAGACGATGACTCCCAATCCCAAAGCGCTTTCGCCGGTTCCGATGGATCGACGTAGATGGTAAGCAAAGCGGAGTTTCATATCGAAAGGTAAGAGAACTACGTGTGCTTTGATTCCTCTGTAACCCCGAGAGGATACGTAGACAACTTAATTTTAAGTCCAAGCCCTTTAATTATCCAACTTTTTTTTGTTTTGAAGAACAATTGCCTTAATCGCCTTGATCCAATCTCCAAGCCGCGATCGCGGGATACACACACCGCGATCGCGGTTTGGGTGCCACGATCGCGGTCCCGACTTTGTTCAAAAAACAGAACCTCTGGTTTTTCAACAAACTCGGGACCGCGATCGCGGCAACCAACTCGCGATCACGGTTCGTCACCCGCAATCGCAGCGATTTTTTTATTCAAGGCCCTATTTTTTTTATATTTCAAAATTTCCGGTTCCGAAACGGAACCGAGAGAAACCGGCTCCGGAACCGGGGAACGGGCCCATGCCCGATTCCGGCTCCGGAACCGGGGAACGGGCCCATGCCCGATTCCGGTTCCATGGTTCCGAGGAACCGGAACCGGAACCAAGACTAGGTAAAGGACAAGACTTGTGTGCGAGCTCAGCGAATATGAGGTGCTCATCATACATGGTGATGACATGTATTTATAATGGAGGAAAGGGAGAGAGAAGGTTGAAACTCTATCTTTAAGGGCGGGCCGATAATTCTCCATGCCCAACAAGCGATTTCTTGCTCCCCAATCCAAGTGGAAATTCTATCTTTCGACTAAGATAGAATCCTCCATCATAACGAATAACTGTCAAATTTAATTTTATAATAAAATACTTAAATATAGAAAAGCATAATAAATAAAAATACCTTTATGGAAGATAATAGCGAAAATAATTATGGCGATTAATTGTACTCGCTCACACATACGGAAATGACTAGGGTCCATTCGACAAGTGTGTATTTGGGTGCGTATAATAAGCACTTTGTTTCTTATTTGGAGAAATAAGCATCCGGGAGGTGTGTTCGGCAACACATGTTTATTTCAAATAAACAACTTCTTTTAAATGCTTATTTTCGGGAAAAAAAATCAATACCACCATAATTATTTAATATAAGCAAACTTATTTCCCAAAAATAAACATATTGGACCCATTGAATTCACTTTTTACAATCACCTTTAAAAAAATAAGCAAACCCTTAAAGTGAACATCTATATGCTTATTTCAGAAATAAATTTTCACTTTCAGTATTAGAAATAAGCAACTAATATTAGCATCTAGTACAATTAACATCAACATCAACATCAAACACTGAATTGTCGAACCGACCCCTAATCTATAAATAAGATAAACATTAACATAAAATGATTTGGTGTAATTATAAACATCAAATGAGTCATGAAGTTGTTGTTGCTTGCCGAACTTAGAAGTCATATAAACGTCTCATAATCCAACCAAATAGTTTTAGCTAGAGAGTTGCAGGCTTGCAGCTGAGCACGTGCCTTCTTATTTTTAACTTTTTTTTTTCTATGCTAGAAATTACTATTCGCAAGTTTCAAGCATGCATATGATGAGTCTAATTAAATTAGCATGCCTAATTTGATGGCTTTGTATTTTACTCGTGACCAAACCAAACAATATACATGCATGCATCCTTTCAAAATATAAGATCCCTTTCATTATTCAATACACGTTTGTAGAGCAAGTGGGTAGTAGTTTACTATATGTTGTCATAATCAAGAAGATAAATGATCGTGCATATTACGACGTTTAAGGCCCTAGCCAATCTATTGATCGAAACGTGACAATTGGGTTAGGCATTCCACGCCACCAGTTATGAAGCATATGTTTTTAATTTTTTAATAAACATAGACCAAACACTAACACAAATTAACGCTATTGGTTTACGTCACTTTCAATTTATATACATCATCATATTCTAATAAATGATGATAAGTACATATATATAGGTTCACATAAACCGGATTCAGTGGATTTAAAGTTAACCAACTAAAGAAAACACAGTAAATGAAGGACTATTAATTGGCTACGTCGTATTCTATCTTAATGTTTTTGGTTTAGGGGAAGGGATTAGGTTGAGTTGATACGTCCTTTCTATAGTATCTTGATATATGGATGCTTCAAAGTACTTTATGGTCATTTGATATACCAATTGTAAGTGCATTTTCATTGTTTGGGTCTTTCGTATTTTTTTATATATATTTTATATCAAATTACATATACACTCTCTAATAATATTATAATAGTATTTTATGATTGGAGATCAAATGAAAATTATTCTTATCACGTAAAATGAGAACAATTCTCATCCGTTGATTTTGTGAGATTAAGGGTCTAGTTAGATGGGTTACTATCAACATTTACACTCTTTTATTTTTTAAAGCTGAAAGGGTACTTTTGTCATTTTACTATTTTTTATTTTTATTTTCACCTTTCAACCCTAAATTGCTCCTCCCTCTCTACGTGATGAATGGCGACGTGATGAACGCCAACGACTTCGTGAGATTAATCTTGATCCCTCTTTCGATCTCGATCTCCCTTTCGATCTCCCCTTCGTTCGATACATACTCTTGCTCCAAATTGAAGACACAATGAATTTAGGTAAGTGGTTATGAACAATACTTAAGAAGAGTTTAGTTTGGTGGATGATTTGTTGCTCTCAAATTCCTAAATTTGTTGTTTTTTATGGTTCTTTGTTGCTTGAGATCATGTAGAAATGTGTTGTACTCTTGGTTTTAGGATTGGAAACAAGGTTTTATAGAAACTAGAATTAAAATTTGTATGCTTATTTGATTGCCCACAGAGTGTTTAATAAAATGTCTCAATGAGCATGTTTTGCTAAAATGTCTTGGAATATTTTCAGTGATGCTTCCGTATATATGTCTATGCCTAGTTATCCATATTGACTAGTAGGAGATTGTTTTGAATCAACAATTAGTACCCTTGTGACCTTTGCTAGATCGCTTCACTTACAATACGTATTGTTATTTTATATGAACCACATTGTTATTTTCAGTGAACCTTCTTGTTTAATATTATGAACCACAATGACAATTGTTGAAAGGTTTCTTGAACAAATAAATTTATATCAAGACCCCGCTGAGTACAGGGAGTCAGGTTCGTCCACGGGAATGAGAATAGTGCTGAGAGATTAGTTGATAAACTACGAAAAGCAAAAAAACGCGAGCAAAACAAGGCCAGGACCGAACTGAAGTGGGTCGTGCACGACCCTATGAGGGTCGGTCCTGAGCACAAAACACACACGAAAATAAAAGCAAAGGCTCGAGCACGACTTTATGTGGTCGAGATCGAATCAAAATCAAGAATTCTAATCAATATAAAAGACGAATCCTCGGGCTAGGGCTACCACAACAATAATCATACATGCTTCCAACAATAATTCACAATTATCATGCAATCTAGATCATAGAAGAGTCAACTTTCGCAAACAATTCAAGTTATTCAATCAACTTTCGCAAATTAAACAACTTTCTATCTATCCTTCAACCTAGGAATATCAACTTTCGCAAATAATCCTATTAGAACTAATCAAGCAATCAACTTTACACTTTCGCTTTTAGGTTAATCACAAGATAGATATGCCTCAACTGTCGCAAAGGAATTTAGCACAAGATAGATAGATATGATCATCAAGCATTCAAATTATGAATTCACGTTTAGACATCCATGATCGTGTTGGGTTTTCACCCAACCCTAGAATCTAAGAAAACTACTCACTCATAGCAAAGAAGAACGAAGACATGATTAATCCAAACAAAATTCAAATTAAAACAAAGAAGAAGTCTAACAAAAAGTCTCCAACTTGTTCCTCAAGTCTTACTCCAATGCCAAAAAGCGGAATAAAAATCGAACTAAAATCGAAACCTAATCTCGTCTCCCTCAAACCAAAAGGTTTAACCTCCTTTTATAGAGGAAAAGGAGCCCTAAATTAACTAGGAAACAAGATAAAACAACCTTCCTAAAATAAAAAGATAGAATAATCCTAAAGATCTCGGAATAAGGCAAAGTCGGCGCCACGCACGACCCTAATGGGTCGTGCACGACCCTATAAGGGTCGGTCCTGAGGGCTTGTTTTATCCTTGGGTCGAGCAAGACTTGGGATGGCTCGTGCACGACCTCTATTGGTCGATCTTGGCTTGTTCTTGCTCGTGCACGACCTCCTTTGGCTCGATTTCACTCCTCTTTTTGCCCTTTCTTCCTTAGCTTCTCTACTTATAGCTTGTCCACTTCCTCTTGCAATGCTTCAAATTCTTCTTTTGACTCCAAAACGCCTACAAAAAGATATAAAAGATGCGTAGTTTCCGAATCTCAAGGAAATACGAAAACTAAAGCAAAAAGACTCAAAAACATAAAACTCTAGTACGAAAACCAACTAAATCTAATCTATCTAGACACTAAAAAACCTACCTAAAAAGCGGATATCAACAATATTTGTGAACCAACTGAAAAACGGTATTTTGCACATTTTTACTAGATCTCTTCTTTTCCCCCCTTTTATTAACATTAAAATTGATTGAGATTGCAAAATAAAGATTTGTGTATGTTTTTTAATTTGCATTTCAATTTGAAGGATTTGGGTAGAAAAAGTGGTTGATTTATTCAAACTTGTTTGACTGCCCAACAAGTGTTTGATAAAATGCCTAAACCTTTTTTCCCCCATAAAAACCCAAAATCTTGCTTGATTGCTTGAATGTTAGATGAACTTATGGCTATTGGTTGTTTGTTGCACATTCATGGACTGGATTTTGTTGGTAACTATGTCTAGGTGATTTAATTTGTTGGTGACTATGTCTAGGTGATTTTTATTTGATAAAATGTCTAGGTGGGACTGAATTACCTTTTTTGGATGATCCCTTTGAACAAAAGCCACCTGATCTTGTTCTACAATTCCTTTTCTTTCATGAATTTATAAAGGGGAAGAAAGAGATGGGCTTAATTTGTTAAGGGAGTGATTGAAATGGGATTATGAGTTTACATATGTTAATAAAGCAATTCCGAATATTGTTACTTTATTCAAGTGTGATTATTTCCTGTGCTTTTGAACATGTTCAAGACAAAAGAAAAAATTATGAATGTGAATGGAATTCATTTATGAACATTTCAAGTGAACTAATAGAAACTGGTCAATTGGTTTCCAAATCCACCAAAAGTGACCAATTTTGATATAGTTTATGTCAAATACTGTTGTTATTTACATGAACCGCATTATGATTTTAAATGAACCTTAATGTGTACTATTATGAACCGGAATGACAATCTTTGTGAACCAAAATAACAACGGTATTTGCACATTTTTATTGCTCATTATGTGTTTCATGTTGCTTCTAAATTAGCTTATTTTTTTCCTTTTTATTATTGTAGGTTGTTCATCAAGCTCCAGTCAAATTTTTCGGCATGCTCGTTTATGTGGTCAATACATTTATGAACCACATTAAATGATAAGAATTATTCCATTGCTTCAACGTGTCATCGTAATACAAACTTTTGGCCAGAGGAACCTTGCATGCTTAAAGGAAGGATCAATTACAATCACTCCATATGAACCACTACAAAAAATGCAAGCTCATTTAAATTTGATGAACTTTATTGACAATTGTTATGAACCTAACAATATAAAGACATGAACCAATAGACCAAATACTATGAACTGAACAATATGAACCATTAGATGAAATATTATGAACCTTTGCTGATAAATATATGAAAAAAAATAAACAAATATCATGAACCGAAATAACAACTGATATGACTTAAAAGACATGAATCGTAAGAAAATTTTATAAACCAGAGCTTATAAAAATATGAACCAAAAGAAGAAGTATAATGAACCACAAGACATGAACTGTATGAAAAATAACTATGTGGGATTTGAACCCACACCTATGTGCCTATGCACGTTGCTCTACCATTTGAGCTAATAGGCTACTAAATGACATAAATTATATACACTTATTAAGAACCTAAGACTACAAATAATGAACCAATAGAATATAATTATTATGATCCTCATTTCCAAAAAACTAGCTTCCAAGGCAAACCTAAAATTTGACATACTATGAACCATATTGTAGAATATCATGAACCTATGCTTTAAAATGCATGAACCAAACTTTGAATTATCTCAACCCTTTTTAATACATTAGCATGCATTGAATATATATTACACAATAGTATTAACCTATGCTTAAACAAGCATAAAACAAGCATTTGAATTGCAAGGAGCCTATGTTTTTAAATAGAAAAATACAAATTGAACTAACAAGTACACTTAAAATGCATGAACCGAACTTTGATGTACTATGAACCATAGTATAGAATAGCATGAACCTATGATTTAAAATGCATGAACCAAACATTTTTCCATCAACAATTAAACTATAAATGAAAACAGAGAATTCAAATCTAAAGATTACAAAATACGATCGCTTGTTCAAGTCTCTAATTGCTCATTCTTTGAGATTACCTAGTGAGTAGCTATTCATATCTAATCCACAAATCATTACTAGTGACATATAATGTTGTAAAATTAAAAGTACCATCTCCAATGAATTCTCTCTAATCATTTTTTTTATGATGCAACCATTGCTAACAATTGATTTTTGGGAGGTATGCCTAATGCAACTTACTATTTTTTTTTCAATTTAGCTAATTTATTTTTATAGTCGCTTACACAATTTATTTCTGGCATTTTTGAGCTTTGTTTCAAATTTGAGAAGAAGGCGGACCAAGAGCTTAACATTACCAACAATAGTAACAACTCTTGGAATTTAATATTTGTGCGATTTAAATTTTGTATATATGTCAGATCTGGAGAAGAACTGAATCTTTCAAAGTTGACCAACCAACCAATCACATATTCACTTACTAAATATCCAAAAAGTAAATTAATTCTAAAAATTGAACATAGGGAACAAGAACGCATAGTAGTAAAAGAGGGTAGCAACTTACCACCTTCAGAAGCATATTTTCCATTAGCCACATCGAATAACCGATGGAGTTACTCCGACACTTTGATTTGGATGAAGACCTAGCCAAAACCGTCAAAGAAGATCTCAATGCACCTCTGTGAACGTCATTTCTATAACAAGGAAGAATAACGGAGTAGTGCGAATCGAGGGTTTTGTAGTTCTTGCTCGTAGTAGATTTTTAGAGTTCAATCGGAAGTGAGATAGAGAGGGGTTGTGTTGGTTGGCTTGATTGGGGGTGAAGAAGGGGCAAAAAAGAAGATCTTTGAACACGAAGATGATGGACAGAGGGGGTAGATGGGGTATATTAGCATTGTGGGGTATTTTTGTCCCTTAATTAAAATTTTATCAAAATTACTGTTTTGCCACCGCTTTTTATTATACCCAAAGAATATGTTTTAATCTCCACCATCTATTTTTCTAATCCAACGATCCACATGTGTTCTCATTTTACACTATAAGCTAATATATCACTAGAACCCTACTCAGTATTTTATATCTTAATAATATTAATACAATATAGTTTCATAATATATTTAACGATACTGGTGTTGTTCACTACCCATCGACCCCACATTTACACGGGGGGCTTCACATCCGACTATGCACGCGATATATTCCATCACATTATCTCAGTTGACTAATCATCCAAGCAATAAAGGCACCATCGTCATACTTGCCAATCAAGGTCCGACAACATGTCGATTGTCCATCATGTCATCATCCCACAACACGACGTTTCCCAATGCTCAACCATGGCCCAATAAAAGGTAACACATCTCTTCCACATCCCCAAAGGCCACTGACATCCTTCTCCTCATCATTGACTTCAAATGCGGAACATGTAACATTATATCTACCCTCTCGTGACCTCTAATGCGCTACAAGTAAACGAAGGAGGTTATGAGTCATCCGTCAAAGGCATTTCGTGCTTGTCATATGTTATTTGTATTTACACTTGTAAATGACTATTAAAATGTCTATTTATATGAGAGAAGGGAGAGACCTCTTTCGACTTTGGTGCGATAACCCCATTTCTCAGAAGAGGTTATCTATAGCGTTAGGCTTGTATCGAGGACGAAACTATTTTTGAGGTACTACTATAACTTTCCTCATTTTTAGAAGAGTAAAAATTTGATTTTCCTTTTATGTTATAAAATATTTACATATTTATTTTATAATGTAACTTTCTTGAATAAAATATTTGCATATTTTATTTCATAAGTGATGGTGCGCAAAATAACCGCTAAATAATCAAAGGGAAATTAGCAAATATAAAAAGAGATAACACGTCACGTTACATACACGCGATTAAAAGCAATATGAGTAGAGGCAAGAAAGGGTGGGCTCATGCGCCATTAACAAAGCAAGTGGAGTCTTGTATGTGTCACATCACATTTAAGGTGAAATGGAAATTAATCCATTTGATATCCACGTAAGCCTTCAAAATTGCAAAGTGCAAATGGCACAATTCTTATGAAGGCGTCCCACATCGACCGAATTCAAACAAGCTAGCAGGAGCCCAAACGTATATATAGCGAGGCTATGATACAATTTTAGAGGTCGGGAATCCTCTTTGGCTCGAGAACTATCTCGTTTGCCTAAGCCCGACGTGTTTGATCTCCGAGTGAGATCGCGCTATAAACGGTATAAAGTCTAAAGGCTTTATTCGTAAAGAGCACAAAAACAACCGGCTGAGGGGTGGGGAGGAGGAATAATCCACGTACGAAAACCGTTCGGTTGTACGAATCCCGAGAGTTAGTATTTATTTAATTCCCGTTTATAGCGCGTATTATATCGGGTTTCATCACTGGCGCCGTCCGTGGGAATTGACTCTCCCTATCCGACCTAACTCTCGGATAATCACGTAAGTGCGTCCTCTTCCCTCTTTAGTTAGCCTTGGTCTCTGGTGCGGCGCCTCGGGGTTCGCCCCTGGAGAGTCCGCCATGTTCGTGCGGCGCCACGGGGTTCGCCCCTGGCGTGCGCTGGCGAGGCCGCCATGTTCGTGCGGCGCCACGGGGTTCGCCCCTGGCGTGCGCTGGCGAGGCCGCCATGTTCGTGCGGCGCCACGGGGTTCGCCCCTGGCGTGCGCTGGCGAGGCTGCCATGTTCGTGCGGCGCTACGGGGTTCGCCCCTGGCGTGCGCTGGCGAGGCCGCCATGTTCGTGCGGCGCCACGGGGTTCGCCCTTGGGGTGCGCTGGCGAGGCCGCCATGTTCG
This sequence comes from Fallopia convolvulus, assembly GCA_964016875.1. Taxonomy (NCBI): domain Eukaryota; kingdom Viridiplantae; phylum Streptophyta; class Magnoliopsida; order Caryophyllales; family Polygonaceae; genus Fallopia; species Fallopia convolvulus. Next base: position 34,938,221 of record OZ024733.1, read on the forward strand.
TGTGGCGCCACGGGTTTCGCCCCTGGCGTGCGCTGGCGAGGCCGCCATGTTCGTGCGTCGCCACGGGGTTCGCCCCTGGCGTGCGCTGGCGAGGCCTCCATGTTCGTGCGGCGCCACGGGGTTCGCCCTTGGCGTGCGCTGGCGAGGCCGCCATGTTCGTGCGGCGCCACGGGGTTCGCCCCTGGCGTGCCCTGGCGAGTCCGCCATATTCGTGCGGCGCCACGGGGTTCGCCCCTGGCGTGCGCTGGCGAGGCCGCCATCTCTATGTAGCGCCTCGGAGTTGCAATCGAACCTCGTTTTGCGCGGGACCGCCGAGCTTCCCGCTCGGGGTTGCCGTCGAACCTCGTTTTACGCGGTACCGCCGAGCTTCCCGCTCGGGTTGCCGTCGAGCAATAAGTGCGCTAATCCACCCATCGCTTCCCGCTTGGGGTTGGAGATTCTCGAAAAGTGCGCTAATCCACCCATCGCTTCCCGCTTGGGGTTGGAGATTCTCGAAAAGTGCGCGAATCCACCCCACGCTTCCCGCTTGGGTTGGAAACTCTCTAATGGACGAGGTCCAGATTCTCTATGGACGAGGTCCAGATTCTCTGTGGACGAGGTCCAGATTCTCTGTGGACGAGGTCCAGATTCTCTGTGGACGAGGTCTAGATTCTCTATGGACGAGGTCCAGATTCTCTAATGGACGAGGTCCAGATTCTCTATGGACGAGGTCCAGATTCTCTATGGACGAGGTCCAGATTCTCTAATGGACGAGGTCCAGATTCTCTATGGACGAGGTCCAGATTCTCTGTGGACGAGGTCCAGATTCTCTGTGGACGAGGTCCAGATTCTCTGTGGACGAGGTCCAGATTCTCTATGGATGAGGTCCAGATTCTCTATGGACGAGGTCCAGATTCTCTAATGGACGAGGTCCAGATTCTCTATGGACGAGGTCCAGATTCTCTATGGACGAGATCCACACTCTCTAAATGGACGAGGTCCCGATTCTCTATGGACGAGGTCCAAACTCTCTATGGACGAGGTCCAAACTCTCTAAATGGACGAGGTCCAGATTCTCTATGGACGAGATCCAGACTCTCTAAATGGACGAAGTCCAGATTCTCTATGGACAAGGTCCAAACTCTCTATGGACGAGGTCCAAACTCTCTTATGGACGAGGTCCAAACTCTCTATGGACGAGGTCCTAACTCTCTAAAGCGAACGAGGTTCGCTAACTCTCCAAAGGATGAGGTCCTAATTCTCGAAACGGACGAGGTTCGCTAACTCTCAAAAGGACGAGGTCGTAACTCTCTAAAGCAATGAGATCACGACTCGAAAAATGCGCGAACTCCACCTAATCTCGAGTTTAGATCATGATGCACAAGTTGCAAATCGATAAAGCATGCACACCAGTTTGTTGTCTCGTTGCCCTCACGGAACGAGGACACCAAGCCAAGGGGTTGTGATGGTGCGCAAAATAACCGCTAAATAATCAAAGGGAAATTAGCAAATATAAAAAGAGATAACACGTCACGTTACATACACGCGATTAAAAGCAATATGAGTAGAGGCAAGAAAGGGTGGGCTCATGCGCCATTAACAAAGCAAGTGGAGTCTTGTATGTGTCACATCACATTTAAGGTGAAATGGAAATTAATCCATTTGATATCCACGTAAGCCTTCAAAATTGCAAAGTGCAAATGGCACAATTCTTATGAAGGCGTCCCACATCGACCGAATTCAAACAAGCTAGCAGGAGCCCAAACGTATATATAGCGAGGCTATGATACAATTTTAGAGGTCGGGAATCCTCTTTGGCTCGAGAACTATCTCGTTTGCCTAAGCCCGACGTGTTTGATCTCCGAGTGAGATCGCGCTATAAACGGTATAAAGTCTAAAGGCTTTATTCGTAAAGAGCACAAAAACAACCGGCTGAGGGGTGGGGAGGAGGAATAATCCACGTACGAAAACCGTTCGGTTGTACGAATCCCGAGAGTTAGTATTTATTTAATTCCCGTTTATAGCGCGTATTATATCGGGTTTCATCACTGGCGCCGTCCGTGGGAATTGACTCTCCCTATCCGACCTAACTCTCGGATAATCACGTAAGTGCGTCCTCTTCCCTCTTTAGTTAGCCTTGGTCTCTGGTGCGGCGCCTCGGGGTTCGCCCCTGGAGAGTCCGCCATGTTCGTGCGGCGCCACGGGGTTCGCCCCTGGCGTGCGCTGGCGAGGCCGCCATGTTCGTGCGGCGCCACGGGGTTCGCCCCTGGCGTGCGCTGGCGAGGCCGCCATGTTCGTGCGGCGCCACGGGGTTCGCCCCTGGCGTGCGCTGGCGAGGCCGCCATGTTCGTGCGGCGCCACGGGGTTCGCCCCTGGCGTGCGCTGGCGAGGCCGCCATGTTCGTGCGGCGCCACGGGGTTCGCCCCTGGCGTGCGCTGGCGAGGCTGCCATGTTCGTGCGGCGCTACGGGGTTCGCCCCTGGCGTGCGCTGGCGAGGCCGCCATGTTCGTGCGGCGCCACGGGGTTCGCCCTTGGGGTGCGCTGGCGAGGCCGCCATGTTCGTGCGGCGCCACGGGTTTCGCCCCTGGCGTGCGCTGGCGAGGCCGCCATGTTCGTGCGTCGCCACGGGGTTCGCCCCTGGCGTGCGCTGGCGAGGCCTCCATGTTCGTGCGGCGCCACGGGGTTCGCCCTTGGCGTGCGCTGGCGAGGCCGCCATGTTCGTGCGGCGCCACGGGGTTCGCCCCTGGCGTGCCCTGGCGAGTCCGCCATATTCGTGCGGCGCCACGGGGTTCGCCCCTGGCGTGCGCTGGCGAGGCCGCCATCTCTATGTAGCGCCTCGGAGTTGCAATCGAACCTCGTTTTGCGCGGGACCGCCGAGCTTCCCGCTCGGGGTTGCCGTCGAACCTCGTTTTACGCGGTACCGCCGAGCTTCCCGCTCGGGTTGCCGTCGAGCAATAAGTGCGCTAATCCACCCATCGCTTCCCGCTTGGGGTTGGAGATTCTCGAAAAGTGCGCTAATCCACCCATCGCTTCCCGCTTGGGGTTGGAGATTCTCGAAAAGTGCGCGAATCCACCCCACGCTTCCCGCTTGGGTTGGAAACTCTCTAATGGACGAGGTCCAGATTCTCTATGGACGAGGTCCAGATTCTCTGTGGACGAGGTCCAGATTCTCTGTGGACGAGGTCTAGATTCTCTATGGATGAGGTCCAGATTCTCTAATGGACGAGGTCCAGATTCTCTATGGACGAGGTCCAGATTCTCTATGGACGAGGTCCAGATTCTCTAATGGACGAGGTCCAGATTCTCTATGGACGAGGTCCAGATTCTTTGTGGACGAGGTCCAGATTCTCTGTGGACGAGGTCCAGATTCTCTATGGATGAGGTCCAGATTCTCTATGGACGAGGTCCAGATTTTCTAATGGACGAGGTCCAGATTCTCTATGGACGAGGTCCAGATTCTCTATGGACGAGATCCAGACTCTCTAAATGGACGAGGTCCCGATTCTCTATGGACGAGGTCCAAACTCTCTATGGACGAGGTCCAAACTCTCTAAATGGACGAGGTCCAGATTCTCTATGGACGAGATCCAGACTCTCTAAATGGACGAAGTCCAGATTCTCTATGGACGAGGTCCAAACTCTCTATGGACGAGGTCCAAACTCTCTTATGGACGAGGTCCAAACTCTCTATGGACGAGGTCCTAACTCTCTAAAGCGAACGAGGTTCGCTAACTCTCCAAAGGATGAGGTCCTAATTCTCGAAACGGACGAGGTTCGCTAACTCTCAAAAGGACGAGGTCGTAACTCTCTAAAGCAATGAGATCACGACTCGTAAAATGCGCGAACTCCACCTAATCTCGAGTTTAGATCATGATGCACAAGTTGCAAATCGATAAAGCATGCACACCAGTTTGTTGTCTCGTTGCCCTCACGGAACGAGGACACCAAGCCAAGGGGTTGTGATGGTGCGCAAAATAACCGCTAAATAATCAAAGGGAAATTAGCAAATATAAAAAGAGATAACATGTCGCGTTACATACACGTGATTAAAAGCAATATGAGTAGAGGCAAGAAAGGGTGGGCTCATGCGCCATTAACAAAGCAAGTGGAGCCTTGTATGTGTCACATCACATTTAAGGTGAAATGGAAATTAATCCATTTGATATCCACGTAAGCCTTCAAAATTGCAAAGTGCAAATGGCACAATTCTTATGAAGGCGTCCCACATCGACCGAATTCAAACAAGCTAGCAGGAGCCCAAACGTATATATAGCGAGGCTATGATACAATTTTAGAGGTCGGGAATCCTCTTTGGCTCGAGAACTATCTCGTTTGCCTAAGCCCGACGTGTTTGATCTCCGAGTGAGATCGCGCTATAAACGGTATAAAGTCTAAAGGCTTTATTCGTAAAGAGCACAAAAACAACCGGCTGAGGGGTGGGGAGGAGGAATAATCCACGTACGAAAACCGTTCGGTTGTACGAATCCCGAGAGTTAGTATTTATTTAATTCCCGTTTATAGCGCGTATTATATCGGGTTTCATCAATAAGGTTATTAGTTTATACCATTTTAAATATTATAAAGTCATTTTATAAGCTTAAGACCATAATAAAAGGTTACAAGATCGAATTATTTTCTCATATTATACAGTGATAAGTATGAATCATATGAGTTATGATTTTATTATGTTATAATATGATAAAATGTAACCATGAATGATATGAGTTTATTTCTTAGTAAAAATTATAAGAAAATAATTATATGTAATATATATAGTTTATGTAAAAAAATTATAATTATACTTTATAAAATTTGTATAAATGTTTTAAATAAAGAATTAAGCAAATAAATTGTGTAAAGTTCATAATATATTAATTTGGGTTATTTATAGTACAAAAGGTAAGGTGTGTTTATCATTTTTATAAAAGAAATCAAGCCCGAAATTTGAGTGTCTTCAATCTTGGATCGAAAATTTTGAATGGCCATAACTTCTTCGTTTCTCAAAATCCGAAAAGCATATGACAAGTTCTATCAAACCTCTCTATCAATTGATTCAAACAATGCGTGTTTTTGGGGCCGAATTTCTGCTATGTTCGAAAACCTTAAATGAAGAAACGGGTCGAATTGTACCTAAAGCTCTCGAATTGGATGAAGATGAAGATGTGGATGGATAAGGATTATTTATTGGGCGGTCAATCGAGTTCAATTCGTCCTTTATGCTGCAAATTCGACCATTATTAAAGTGTAACACTCATTTTGGGTTTAAAGGTTCATAATCAATTGGGGAGCCGATTGGGGATAGATTCTTGCACTATAAAAGCCTAATCCCTAATGCTAATCAGCCTAAACAGAAACCCATTCGAAATTCTTCGAAAACAATCGCTTATTTACCCAGATTTGTGCTTGGAAGTCTGCCTCTATTCAGCGAAAAACAGGGGAGTCCCGACATTTTGAGGGCTCGTTCTTCTGCCTCCGACCACCGCAGCCTACGCCGCCACAACCGTTGTGCTCGTCGTTTTCCTGCGCACCCAACGCCATCCGACCACCGTAGTCTGTTGCCATTTTTGGACCTTCTTCCTTTCTCGATCCCCCAAACCCTGAATCTCTATAACTCGCTATCTCTCTTTCTCTTTCGGCAAAAAATCCAAACTTCTCTTCCCAACAATCTCCCATGGCACGTGTTCACCCTGACCACCACGTTCGTGAGTGGATAAACACCAACCCTAAAACCCTTTTCGACCTCATGCTCCAAGAGGCCGACAAAGAAAAAATCTCGTCGTGGAAGAGTCTCTCTACAAGGCTCTTCACGACTTCGTCCGTCCACACCTTCACAAAGAACACACCGGAACCTCGTATCTAGAGTACGAGATCCTAGGGCAACCCCCTTCTCTTCCGACGGCACCAACTCGTGCTCCGCTTACGATCTCTTCTCAACCACTTCCTTCGCCTACCTCCTCCACCTATCTCCACATCCGTCAGAACCACTATCCTCAATAGCTTTGGTCCCGATTCTCCCATAACCAAATCCAAACGAAAAGGCCTTAAATCTTCTTCTTTAGATCTTCCAAAGAAGAAGAAGAAGAAAACTACACCCCTCTCCCTTGATCAAATCCTCAATCTTTCTCCATCTCTTCTACCACTACCACCACTCCCCCGCTCATCTTCTCTACCCCTCTCTTCTGGACTTGGGAACTCTCAATCCCAGGATCTCGCACACTCCACCAACCCTCACCCTATCTATGGGAACCTAGTCCCAGAGATCCCATCTCTACTACACCCACTCTTCCTATCGATGGAAATTCCAATCCCATCGACCCCCTTCCTCCTCTCTAAACACAAGCAATTCTCTACCCAAAGAAAAATCTCCCCCTTCTCCTCCCTAACAAATCCCTCCACCTTCAAAAGAAACCACACCCCCTCCGCCTCCCACGAAAACTCCCCTCCCCCTTCCACCACTAAAATCTCTTCCACTCCCTCCCCGACAAAGACCATCGTCGACGTCGACTTTGACGATGACTCCCTTCCCATTGCTGAGATTGCCCGAAGAAAGAAAGGGATGGCTCCTCCCATCATCATGGGCACGGCTAAGGACAACGCTCGTCTCGAAGCTCTTGAGGTCGAGCTCAGGGCAGAAATCTCAAGACCGGCCTCCACAAAGCGGCCAAGGGAACTCGGCAATCACAATGACGCTAAAAATGAGAATGAAGATGATGCCCAAGAGGGAGGGGCCCACCAGCCCCCAGCCGAGCACCCACGCCGCCCCTTCTCCCTTGGATCCTTGTGTTGTTCTTCCTACAAGAACATAAAACACATTTAAGGGTAATCTCTAATTTTTTTTAGTATTTTCTTAGGATGATTTCAAGTGTTTGTAGGAACTTTACAATGAATTAAAATCCAAGAATTTTAGATGATGTGAAATACTATTTTTATGCATATTTTCTTTGATAAATGACATGCATGCAAAGATTTCTAAAGAAAAACTATCTTATGAGTATAAGATAAACTTTGAGCATTCTAAAGTTGATAAAAGGGATTTTTAACTTTAAAATTCTGGATTTTATTTATTTCTCAAAGATCTAGACTTTTGTTTCATTTCTACACAAAACACTTTGGTTGATGTAGCTAATGACTTGATAATATATAAGATAAGGTTTTCTTGCATAAAACCTTCATGCATGTCATATATAAGCCTCGGAATAAATTTTCATACAAGTTTTGAATTTAAATAAGTTTAGTAAGAATGTCCTTGCATGTAATTTTAAAGGGATTTTTATGAATAAAGTCCTTTTGCATGTCTGTTTTCTCTAATTTATAAACCTTAGAATAAATTGTATATGATCTTTTGACTAGAGAAAGGTTAATAACAATAAAATGTGTTTGATTAAATTAAATAAGTCCTTGCATGTAATTAAAAAGGGTTTTTATAACTCATACTACCTTTGCATGTCCTTTTTATAAACTTTAGAATAATTTCATATGAAATCTTGACTAAAGTAAGTTTAAGAAGATCAAAACATGACTAGACAAGTAAATAGGTTGTTGCATGTGGATAAAAAGACTCGTTATATTTTAAGACATTCTTGCATGTTAACTTAAGCTAAAAGGAATTTTTTTATAAATTATTTCTGACACACCTAGAGCTAAAAATAGAGTTATAAGGGTTTTTATTCACTTAATCAAGTTAAAATAATGGTGCATGTATTTCTATAAAAATCTAGGGAAGGAATCTTGTCTTATATGTAACAAAGTTTTATTCAATATGTATATATAAAAAAATCTCTACATCCTTTTTGATAAAAAAAAAGAAAGGATGTTTCATAAGCATAATTTATTTAAATAGTATAATGTGTTGCATGTGGAAAATAAGTGTTTTTATAAGGTAATATATACATGCACACAAATTCTAGACTTTAGTATATTTTTATAATAAACCAATCATGACATTTGAATATAATTTTGATCATGATGATAATTTATTAAGTAGCTTTACATAAATAATGATAGTTGGAAAAAGGTTAAATAGTGGTTAAAATATGCTTGTATGTCAAGATCATTTTTGTCACATAAACTTTTGGTTTAAAATAAAGTTTGACTTAGAAATAATAAAATGCACGCAAATCATATTTTAAGTCTATTTTAAACAATTATTGCATATGGTTTAAAAAGGAATTTCCTTTATGATTAAATAAGGCCTCTCATATTTTTTTAAAAGTAAATCTTTTAAATTTTATACATATCTTTCAAGATTTTCATATTGAAAATAAGAGTTTGGTTCAAATGAAACAAACTCTTATCCTAAAAGGTGAAACGAATGCACTTTTCCTAGTTGGTAGTGCACTCTTCGTATAAAAGTGCATTGCAAAATACAAAAAGTGCAATCTGAAAAAGTGCACTACAAAAAGTACGAAAAGTGCACTGCAAAGTATGAAAAGTGCAAATCCGAAAAAGTGCATTACGAACTAGAAAAAGTGCATTCGTTTCAGGATAAGAGTTCGTTTCATTTGAACCAAACTCTTGAAAATAATAATCAAGAATTATTATTAAATATTCCTATCTAAATTATTAAGCCAATAATTTAGATTAACATTCCTTCTCTTAGAAGAGGAAAATAAGAGAAAGGAATATTTGAGAATAACATAAGGAGTTTAATATATATCCGTTCGTCATTTTTCGAATGACTAGGTCGAATCGTACGAACCACACTAAGTCGTTCTAGATTTCCGAGTGTCGTATACTTCCTCAAGAAATTCAAGGCAAGGGGATATTCTCTTTGTAACCTTTTCGATATCTCGATATCGTTAAACTTCTCTATGTTGGGAACAAACTTGTTTGCTTAAATAAATAAACATAGGATATATCGATTGCTAGAAATAACGACATCTCATTATCGTTATTATTATTCGAACGCTAGAAATGAACTTAGGAACGATGATTGCGGCCTTGTTTGTTTAAAATGTCTCGTTTAGAGACATCGCTTGGAAAAGTATAGGAAAAGTGTTGGACAAAAGTCTTGAACCACTTTTTATAACATCATATTATATGTAGGTCATGACTCTACTCTTACTTCGTTGAATGAAGTCTTAAGCAATGTCGAAATAGACAAGTTTCGTCTGAAGTCTAAAGCAATGTCATACGGAAAATAAATGTTGGCTGAAGTCTTAAAGCAATGTCGAAATAAAAAGGTTTCGTCTAAAGTCTTAAGCAATGCCACATGAAATGGAAAAGACGACTAAAGTCTCTTACTAATGTCTACACTATGCAGACATTCAAAATTTATAATAAGGCTAAAGGTTTGCCTTGTTCAATCCATTAAATAAACTTATGATATGTTCTAACTAAGTGTTGGAACTCCATTCCCTTAAGTGGACTCAACTCTTTCATAGCCTCCACACCCTTAAAAGTCATTAATGCTATGTAAAGTTTTGACACGTAATAAAGATAAGTGCTAATGCACATTAAAAGACATCAAAATCGGACCGGTTTTAGAAGACCGACCCGGCTCTCGGTCCAATAAGGGCGCGAGAGGTTTTCTAGAAACTTGTGTGTAATCAAAACGTTCCCAAAATTCTACTCTAAAAAGTTCTACAATCTTGTAGTTCATTCTTCAGTTTAGAGTTATCTCATTCCGAGATTTACTTATTCCCGTCCTTAAGCTCCACTTAAAGTTCATACTCCTCAAGACACTTATCGAATATCTCTTTAATATAATTTGTGAACTTACCAAACTACCATTGAGAATTTCCATTCTCACTTGCTTAGTTTCCTTAGACTAATTCCGTTGTTTTTCCGCATTTTTGCCTAGTATTTCTTGCCCTTCGCGACAAAAGCCAGACTTTAGGAAACCTCCCTCGAAGGTTTAAAGATGAAGAATCAAGAAATTTGAAGGAAGGAAAGGTCAAGTCTTCTAGAAGATCTTTATCTCGTATTTTGGATTCACTACGCTTTGCAAGAACAAGGTTTCATTATTTCCGTTGCTTAACTCTATCATGTTGTTTTGAAACAGTTTAAGATGTAATAACAATATTTAAAGTCTCAAGTCTGAGCACATTTTAATGTCATGTATTATCATTTAAATTCCACATTTCTTTAAGTTTCAATACCTAATAAAGCCTAGGGTGACTTTGGACGGTAAAGTCCGAGGTCACTGGCGGTAATACCCATCCTTGCAAAATAGGGGTGTTACACCCTTCCTCACAAGAACTGGGGCTATTTCAACAAGGATGAGATCCTCTACAACATCTGACGGTTGTGTTCCCACCTCAAGGACTCACCTGTTCATCATCATGGATGTGATCCCGCGGCAGGAGAAGCGCCACCACCTCAACATTCAGGACTCCATTCTCCTCTTTCACTTCCTTCACAAGATGCCCATCAACTTGCCCTTAATCATACTTGGGCACATGGAAAAAGTGTCTGGCCTCTCCCACTCATTCCTTGCCTTACGCTAGCTTGGTGAAGAAGCTCATGGTCAAGGAGGGCCTCTACGATGACACTAAGGAAGAAGTGACCATTGGAAGGGAACTGGACCTGTCTGTGGTCCAGAAGATGCGTCACTCTGAGCAGCCCGAGGATCAAGTACAAGGGACCCTGCCTTCTGGTAAGGGAACTGTTGGGAACACTCAAGTGCTTCTCCACATTGATGCCACTCTTGAGAGCATCTTGTCTGTCATGACTCAGCTTCGTGATCATCTGCTCCCCAAGGCCCCATGATCTTACCTCTCTTGTTCCCTTAGCTCTCTCTACCCTCTAAAAAAATGTTTCATGTTCCATCGTTGTACAATTTTTGCTTAAGTAATATATGGGTCTTTTAGTATGACTGTGTGTTCCTTCTTTCCTTTCTATGCTTTCTGTTTTCGATGATGCCACAAGGGGGAAGGACAAAATGTGTGAGATGAGTTGTTTACAGTTATCACAGAATATGCTTTAGCTAAGGGAGAACTAACGCATAAAATGCTTAGTAAGGATTTACTTGCTCATAGAAGTGGCTCCCAAGGTTCATGCTTAGGAACTTACATGCATTTCATGATTTCTCACATATTGAAATACTTTTTTTAATGGGTTTGTCATCATCAAAAAGGGGAAAATTGTTGGGAACTCTGGTTCCACAACATCCGAACAACGATATTATCTCCAGTTTTGATAATGACAAACACCATATGGGAACTAACATTTCATGCTCAAGTATTTCAAGGGAACTCCAGGTCAAACAAAGACTCTACTAAAGGGAACACAAAAGGAACTCATGACTATATAAAAGCAAGTTCTTATCAAAGGAACTCAGGAGAGAGCAGTTCCCCCATATGGGAACTCACATGTGAAGACAGACCGTGCAGCGCAAATCGCTGGATTCTGTGTTGGACAAAGCAGAGGCACAGTTTGAGGAACCGACTAAGACGAGTGATCCAACGGTCTGATTGACATCTAGAGTTGACTAGTTTCAAATCAAGTCACACGTGAAGAATGTAAAACTTGGCTTGCAAGACAAGGGCATTTTGGACAACCATGAAAATGAAGATTTCAGTCCAAGCTCAAAAAACTATATAAGCCAATGAATAGTGCTTGGAATAAGCACTTCTCCAAGAACTCAAAACCTCAAACAAAGAAAAAAGAAAGAAGTTTGAAGCATTGAAGAGAAGTCCCTGACGATGAGTGTTCGATCTCGGTGACGGCGAATCCAGGTTCCCAGGAGTAAGGGAACTGTGACAATGAGCTCAAGGTGTAAGGTTCGGTTTATTTGTGTTCAGTTGAGTTGTTTGCTTAGGAACTAGGTTGAGAAGACTTGCCTGTTATAACTAATGAACAATCAATAAAACAAGTAGTTGGTTGTCGTGGGGTTCCTCTATAAAGGAATTGTGTCTTTTACTTCTCGTGTTACTTGCGTTTGCTTACTTCCGCTGTCCTGGGAACAACCTAACTGCATGTTCCAAACTCTCACTAATTCACTTTGATCCAACAAAATGAATAATGCTAATAAGATAAAAAAAATATGTTAAGAGATAGAATAGTAAGAATTGAAAATAATATATGTTAGAAGATAGCATATTAAAGGATATAAGATTATATCCACAAGATTAAATAAGAAAATTAAATTCTCTTCCTTATTAAATAAAGAAAATATAAAAAGAATTATCTTAAAGAAAAAGATAGCTTGGAACACAATCTAAAAGATACAAGATTGACCTAACTTGGATGACAAGTAGGCCTAGTCCAACCGTTGCCCCTATAAATAAGGTATGAGCTTCTTCCATTTTTTCTCATTGAATTCTTTACAATACGAATATTGAGCTAGGCATCGGAGGTAGATTAGGTGGGAGAAACTCTCTTTTCCATTATTTTGTAGGTCTAAGTTTGGAGGGTTCAATCTCAAGTAAAGTCAATTCCGTGGAGTAGATTTTCTGGTATTACAGCTTCTGACTGTATTAAGTTTGTCAAAGTTCGATGACTCAATTATGACGTGGGGGTCCACACATTCATCCATACATATATGTGTGTTCAACTCAACAATACAAGCCTAGTGAGATTCCTCCCTAAAACCTACTAGTTTATTTCTCGTACAATGTATGGGGAAGCAAGCTTAAGTTTGTGGTTTGAGTATGGGTAATGAATGATGATTTTTTATATGTGTGATTTTAGTGACATATTTTGTGAAAATTAAAGTTTTTAACTATGAAATTGTATTGAACTATACGAAACATATTTTGTTAAAATTTTAATTAAATATAAATGTATTAATTAGCTAAATTGTACGAGGAAATAGACTTGGAGTCTAAGTATCATATGACTTAACTACTTTTTTACGGGTCAACCCGTAGTCCAAGTATCATATGACATGGAAACCGAATTTATGACTTAACTACTTTTCAATATTTACAAATCCTTAAATATTTATTGAATAGATTTTATAATATATATCAAATATATATGGAATAAAAAATTTAATATAATAAATTATTTGTAGAATATATGATAGTTTGTGAATTATTCATACATGAACATGACCGAAGTCATACTTACATATATACTCATATATTAAAATATTAATTAATTAATTGATATTTTAAAATTAATTTTAATTAGTAAATATATGATAGTTTCTCAATTATTTGTACGTGACCGAAGGAGAATTGAGGTTTTCTACGGTAAGTTTCTAGATTCTATAAAAATATATAATTTTAAAAAAACTTGACCCATGACCTAAAAAGTAACATGCAATCCGTTTTAGTGGTTTTACGGGTCGACCCGTTAACTTATACTTAATTTAAAAAATCAAAAAAATATTTTTATTAAAAGTCGAAAGTTCCTACTCAATTAACTCCTAGTTAACCAACCTTACGAGTTATGAGTTATTTTTTGATTAAAAATAAAAATATAAAAAATATAATGTTATTTTTAGAGCTGTCAAAAACTGACCTAACCTGCTAACCTGACCCGACTCGCCCGATAATTTTAGGGTCAAGACCCGAAAATTTGAACCCCAAATAAACCGAACCTAATAGAACCTGAACCCGTTGGGTTGAAACCCGAAACCCGTCGGGTTGACCGATTTAGTATATTTATAGAATTTTTTAAATTTATTTTGAAACTTATAATATATTTTATTATTAAAATAAATGAAAATAATATATTATAATTAAATATTACTCCCTTCGATCCAAAATAATTGTCGTTCTAGCTTTCGACACAAGAATTAAGAAAAACATTTACTAAACTCAAAAAGGTAATTTTTTTTATAAATTTTACCACCCATCACCTTTTTCAACCAATGAATGAATAACATTAATTAATAAAAACACATTCCAATAATAATTCTCATAACTCACTCCTAATCAATTGCCTAGAAAACATAAAACGACATATAAAATGGATCAAATTTGAAGTGCTAAAACGACAATTAATTTGAATCGGAGGGAGTATTATTTAATTAAAAATTAATTTTAATAATCATAAGAAAAAAGGAGATTTTAGACCCGCTGGTCAACCCGACCCGATCGAAAACGCGCTACAACCCGACCCAATTGACCCGTGACTCATAACGAACCGGAACCCGATTTAACCCGAACCTGAAATGACCGAACCCGAACCCGCCCGACCGACCCGATTGACAGGTCTGGTTATTTGCGATATTTTACAAAATAAATAAATTTATGGATCTTACTGGTTAACTCGTAATCCGATAAATCAACCCATAACATGACTTGTAAAGTATTATAAAAATAATTCTAATCCATAAATTTACAAAGGGATCGGATTATGAGTTAAGTGACCCTTTTTTTTGGACACCCTATTTTTTTTTAACGAGGGACTCACCTTTGGTGGTAAATCCCGGGTCCGTGAACGTCGATGTCGACCGGCTCGAACTAGTGATAGGAAGAATAATGACACTTAATTTTTTAAAAGTGTAGAAGCGGAGGTAAAGATCGAATCTGAAACCTTCCAACACCCATGCCTCATACCTGTAGGCCACTAATGCGGGCCGGACAATTGTGGAGATAAATCGTTATATTTTTGCGTACCAAAAAAAGTCGTTATTTTCACAACAAATACACGTTATTTGGAACTGAAAATATTGACGACGATGACCAACTTCGGATGGGGGCGAAGCCTAAGCCTTAAGAAATAATCTAAACAAAAGCCCAAATTTGCACGATCCTTTCTTCGCCTTCGATGGCAATTGACCAATTCGTGAATTTTGAATTCACAACAACCCCAAGTCTTCCTCTCCCTTGGGGTTGCCTTGTTTTCTTTTCTCTTCTCTTCTTTGGTATCTGAGAGGGAGAATTCATCATCCGTGTTCTTAGCGTCAGAGAAGAGAAAGAGAATCAGACATTTATGGATCAAATTCTGAACAAGGTTGGATCCTACTGGGTCGGTCAACGGGCCAATAAAGAGCTCAATTCCGTCGGAGACGACCTCAATGTGAGTCCATCCTTCTCTTTTACCCGGCTATGGTTTTAGTTTCTCATGAAATTATGCATATTAAAAATTCACTTTTGACTATAGTTTTATTTATTTATTTTGGGGATATGAGACGAAATCGAGCTGGATTTGAGGATTGGAGTTTTGAGTAATCTGATTTGTTTGGTTAATTCGTTTCGTAGCTTGATTTTATGGTTTTAATTTGCAATCCCCTGTGGAGGCCAGACCTCAGAATTGCTGAAAATTTTAGAAAGCGAGTAGTTTTTGCAAAATTGATGTTGAATACGGAAAGTCTGGAGAGGAGAGATCATATTACGAAGAGCTCTGAAAGTTTAGGATTTTCTAGACTGCAGAAGAAATTGTGTTGTTAATGGCGGGGAATCTAATCCAAAACTGTTTGATGATTTTGGCATCCCTGTTCAAGGACCAATTGCCATCCTACCTTTAATTTTGAGAAAACTTGTTTGAGTTGATGCAAAGGGTATCTATGATTCTTACCTCATGAATGAGGTCTTTAATTATTACAGTATTATGTTTTGACCTTTCTAATGATGAACTTTCCAAATAACCCATATATACCCCATATAAATAATAGGAATCATGTAAATGATGGATATAGGAGAAAAAGAAAGTATTACAGGATACAATGGCTGTGGGACAGTAAGAATATTGCTGTGGGGATTTTTTGTTCCAAATCGAGCTGCTGTCTTATAATTAATTAAGAGCACTAGTAGACTGGTATTGTGCAATTTGTGGATTGAACGGAAGGAACTCATGCTGCTAATAGAGTAATAGTGGGGAATCTAATCCGAGCCTATTGATCATGTTTGATATGCATGTTCAAGGACCAATTGTTATTATTAACCTACTTACCAAAAAAGTTTTTGGTTGATGCAAAGGTCTATGTGATTCCAAGTGGATCCATCTTAATGCGCTTTATCTTTTGATAGTTTGAACTAATTGAATTATGATAATTTTTCCTTACATACTCCAAATTAATAATGCGAATATTTGAAAGAGAACAAAGTTACTATTAGAATATCTCAATTAGTGTTTTTTTAATAAAAAATGGTATTGAAAGTATAATTTGAGCAATCTACTTCATATTTACTTTTGTAAAAAAAAAAATTGGTGTAGTTTTAGTTTTATGCGCTTGCCATATGAGTTTCTTACTTTCTTTACAATCTACTACATCCTTCATCTTAAGTGTATTTGTGTCTTACACCCCTAGACGCAAGAATATCACTTAATCTTTGTATTTAGAAAGTTGATTCTATGATGCTACATATGATTGAGGAACAAATACGCATTTTTGGATTGTGAATACATCCTTGCTTAGAATCAACATATTCAAGTTCCCTTTGATCATTTCCCTCATATAAGTCTTGTCAACTTAGTTCCCTTATATAAGTTTTATTCAAAGATGATTCTTTCCCAGCTGTGGATCCAAGATTTCTGATAACAGGACCGAATATGCTTGTTTGATGTATCAAGTTATTTCCACTTGACTTGATTTTTCTCAGAGCAGATGTGAAAGATAGGCAATGTTAGTTAGCCAGAACCTTCTTTTCATACTCCATGATTATCACTTGGTTTTTGCAGTTTATAGTTCAGGCATAGATGCGTATAAATGGACAGGAAATCTACTCGATTGGTCCTGTTCTTTAATATTGAAAAATTGTATACTGGTTGCACGTTTTGTTTGCAATAGCTTACATTAAATTAGTCTGAAACACAGCTGATTTTCTTTTGGCAATCAGAATTTGTCAAGCAGCATTGGAAATGGCACCACATGGCTCGTTAACAAACTCAAAGGTTTGCTATCACTCAATGATAATTGTTTGTAATTTAATTACAAGATCCAGTATGACCCTCCTTCCTTTATTTTTCTATGTTGATCAATTGAAGGAAAGATGCAACAACCACTGCCTGATCTTCTAAAAGAGTATGACATACCAGCAGGAATCTTTCCCCGTGATGCCACCCACTACGAGTTTGATGAAAAGACAGGGAAGCTGACTGTGCATGTTGCCCAAGTCTGTGAAGTGGGATACAAGGATTCATCTGTATTGAAATTTGCAAACACAGTGACTGGATATCTCGAGAAAGGAAAGCTAGCTGACATAGAAGGAATGAAAACTAAGTTGGTGATATGGGTTAAAGTCACCTGCATTTCTACTGAAAAGTCTAAGATGTATGTCACAGCTGGTATGAAGAAGTCTAGGAGCAGAGACGCTTACGAGGTTCTTAGAGATGGAATTGAGGTTGAGAAGTTCTGAGGTCATATAATGTTCTGTTAAAAGAACAATTATGAAAGGGTTTTTGTTGATGTAAGAATATTTTGGTTTCTGTCAAAAAGGAAACGCCTGCCTGTTTGTATTGTCTTGCTGGGTTAAAAAAAAAGCAGTCATTAATGTTACATTGGTCAGTTTGATTGATTGTGCATAAGATTTTGATTGTGTACTTCATTTATAAACTTCTGCTGTTTGGCTTATAGAATTATTTGAAAATCCTTCTGTATCCAGGTTTGTGGCTAGACTGTTGTTATTATTAAGTATATGATGGAAAATGCATCAAGATAGAAGAAATTGCAAAGAAATTTCCCATTCCAAGTTGAGGGGACAGTTGATCTTGTAGTATTTAAATAGAAATTGCCAATTTGTTGATAGGTTGCAAACAAACAACCAGAGAAGAGGACAAAATATAGTTCAGTGCTAGAAAGTTGCAAGGTGGTAATTTCTCAGAAAATACCCTTTGCCAGATGGGTCAGAGCTGCATTTGTAAAAAGAAGTCATTAGTGAAACACCAAGCTGTATCCAGAAATTAGTAAATAACCAATTCAGATGATCATCATTTATTAGTTGGAGAAATAATTGTCAATTGATCTACACTTATTTGTTTACTGCATACTTATACAGCTGGGAATTGTTCTTACAAAGTCTACAGACACTTATTTCATCCCCTCGATAACGACAAGCTTACATATCTCAATTCGATCAGAAGGTGCAATTGAAGCCATGCATAACCGATTCTCGCTCAAAGTCCATCCATGCTGGTCCGCTACATTGGCTGATAACTCCTATATATGTGATCAAAATGCCAGAGCGCGCATAATATAGAAATCTAGTGATCATGTGGAGTTGAGATTTTGAAAGAAGGACTTGGCGGCCTCGTAGGTGGACCAGCAGATGGCGGCAGCTGGCGCGTGGAACATCATCCGTGGGACCCACCCTTTCGTGAGCCCTCGGTATCCATCCTTCTTCACTATCGCCTCTGCTACGTGCCCTATCGAGCTACTCGAGTATCGATCGCATCCACACACTCCCTGTTTCCACCAAACATACTAGAAGCTTAAGCTTAATTGTGTAATAACTAATGGAAAAAAAAAGAGACATAATTTTGAATGGATTCACACCTGACACTGAAGGCGAGTCTTGACAACATCAAGCGGCGTGGTGACAGCTGCAGCCAGCGCCCCAGCGGCAGCTCCAGCGGTGGCGTGCACCGCCAGCCGCTCCTCGTCCTCCCCCTCCAACAACCCTCTCTTGGCGGCCTCGTAGGCCGCAAAATGCACGGCCGTGAACGGCGCGTTCATGAAAACCGTGGTCCGATACGACGCGTAGAACGCCGACGCGCCTTCCTCAACGGCCACCCTCCTCACGCAATCGGCCACGCCCTTGTAAGGGCTCCCCTTAAGCTGCAGCCTCTGCTTCACCACGTCCATCGGCGTTATCACCGCGTCGCTCGCCACCGTCGCCCCCACCCCCGCTGCAGCGTGCGCCGCAGCCGGGTGGCTTCTGCCGTCGCCCAGGAGGAGCTTCTTGGCGAGCTCGTACACGGAGAAGTAGACGGCGTGGGCCGGGCCCGCGCCCAGGCCCATGGCCCATATGCCCCTGTAGAGCCCCGTGGGGCCCTCCGCTCGGAGGAGGGAGGAGAGGGAGTGGCGGACGGTGGCAGGTGGTTGGGCCGGGCCGGGCCCGAGGGCGGCTTGCATTCGGGTCTTGAGGGTGTCCACGGGGAACATGGCCATGTGCTCGACGGAGCCCGCGAGGGAGCCGGCCACCATGAACTGCCAGAAGCGGAGGCCGTCGTGGTGGAAGTTGGATTCGGTGGTGGTGGTGGGGGCGGTGGTCATGGTGGCGAATGGCGATGGTGAGAATTGAATGGCAATTCAAGAAGTGAGGTTTTAATCGGGTTTGAAAAACAGACAAGGAAATGATTCAAGTTGAAAAAGTTGCAACGAGTTTGAGTTGTGCAAGTGGGGATCGGAATCGCATCAGAAAAAATGAGATCAAAATTGATTGATTGATTGAAACAATTACGGGGAGAATTTTGCACCTAGACAGCTCTAATTTTGTTTCTATCTATATATGTGTGCTCGCTGTCGAGTTGTGATTCTTAAGTTTGAGAGTATATATGTAAGATTGATAGGATTCTACTATATTAAATCGATCTCAAAGTGAAATTTCTCATATTTTGTAGCATACCGATCGATCTTTCTAAGTTTTTGCAGACGACAAAAAGTGTTTATGATCGAACTTAACGTGGTAGCTAACAAGCATAGCAACATACACTTAATAGGCAACCTAGATAGCCATAAAATTAGAACAACTGCCTAAAGGATCATACATGTTATACAAATACTCAATGTTGAGATTTTGGAGCCTGATTCAGGATTAGGCGAAAGGAGAAGGAAACGCAAGAGAGGAGAAGGAAATGCAAGCGAGAAACGGGATCGCGACTGCAATCGGGAAGCGCGAGCTGGTACACGAAAAGCGTGACCGCGCCTTTGTGGTTTTGCTCACATAATTCCGACAAAGGTCAAAGCGCGGGTTGGGCATGGAAAAAGCTCGGGCAAGCTTTTCTGGTGCCCAGTACGCAATTCTGCGTGCCGGCGATAGAGGCGAGTTCTTGCGTGGCAAGGAAGTACGAGATCTTAGGGTTATTTTGTTTATATCTTTATGATCCTTGAAAGATTGTATTGCTATCTTTAAGCGTATTGTTCTCCATAAATACATATCTATACTTATTGTAATTATGCGTTGTGTGCCAAGAGTCTTGAGAAAAAGCAAGAGACAAAAGTTTAGAGAGAGCTTGAGAGATTAGGTTAGGTTGATCAGTCTAGATCAAGAAGATCAAGTTTTGTAGTCCTTGGAATCCTCAAATCTAGTGAAAGTCCCTGACTTGGTAGTGTCCCTAGGCATAGTCATTTTGACGAAGTAGGTCAACAAATCTCTTGTGTTCTTTGTTCTTGTTTGTTCCAATTCTTCTTTTGTGAGTCTGTGTGAGTCCTCCCCTTACTGCATGGTGTCGAATTTCCTAACACTCAATTGGTCTATTGGTAAAGTCGTGTTATATTTTTTAAAGCCCCGTTTATTTCTATACCAGAAATCGAATTAGAATTTGTTAGAATGTCCATCCCACATCTGAAAAGTTGGGATTAAACTGGACTGGCATATAACTCAGTGGATTACTCCTCTTATTGCCAATTGGTTTTAGGATGGAACCCCACCGAGCTAATATGGTATCAGAGTTATTCGCCTATTTAACGACTTGTCTCGATCTAGGCTCACCCGGTTGTGTTGTCCAAGTGTCAATTGGGCTAGTTCCCCCAATTGCAATTGCGAGGCATGTTAGAATGTTCATCCCACATCTGAAATTTGGGATTAAACTGGACTAGTCATATTGCCGACTAGACTACTCCTCCTGTTGCTAATTGATTTTAGGATGAACCCACTGGGTGGGTATGAGTGTATTTGACTGATATGAAATATCCTTAGTTAAATCAAACACTGGTATGGATTTGACTCATTCCTAAACTCATTCTCAATACTAGGGGTATAGAGACAAACAATACCTAATTGTAGTCTAGAAAATTCGAGTTCAAATCTCTCTTCGACATGTATGGAATAATGGAAGGATTATTACTAGGAGATCTCTACTAAAATGGAGCCACAAAGTACTCGGTCTGAATGTAAAGCGGCACTAACTAGTCGAACCGAGCGAACCAAATGCAAAACAAAAAAAGGACCATACACGCTATATTACATTAGATATCCGTATGTATAGACGAATTGAATGCTCTATGATAGCTTGCATATAGGTAGTGTTTAGGATGCATGTTTCCGTTTCGTTTGCTTTGTTTTTAGGTAGTTTTAGTTAGTTTCTTTAAGTTATTAGAGTGTCTAGGAGTTTTGGGTTTTTGCACTTGTTCTATGTTATTTACAGGTCTTAAAGTGAATAAGTGTGAAAGGAATGGAAACTGGGAAAAGAACGCTTGAATTCGGGCCATCCATTGGAGTTGTTGGTTTGACACCTCTGCCTTCTGAGGGCTCATTTAGGAGCTATAGTGGTCCTATGAAGTTGAATTTGTTATCATTGGAAAGCTAATTCAAAGACCTACAATTCATGTTTTTACTCCGAGACCAAATTCCAACTCTAAGGGAGTCAAAACAGCCCCTTAAGTGTGACCTGAATTCTGAACCGAGGTGTTGGCGGCGCCCGCCGCCTCTGATAACACGAGATCTCTTCTTTTCCACGTGTTTTATTCTGATTGGCTCCTTTTCTATCAGCTTTATTCCGACTTATGTATTTTTGATATACTTTTGGAGACCTAGTTTGTTATATTAGGGTTTTAGAGAGTTGCACCTCTCATCTATCTATCATTATTATTATTCTCTTTTCAGACTTTGAGTTTTTAGCTTTCATGGAGAACTAAGCCCTATTGCTTAGTCAGACAGTTTGAAGCCTTCGTTTTACTTTCAGTTGTGAGATTTCTACTCTTTATCTATTGCATGGAATTATTTTACTCTCTTGAATGAATTGTTTATGTGATTGGTTTCAACAATTTCTAGGGTTGTTGTTATTAAATCTTTATTGTTAGATCTAGAGAAATTACTAGTTGAGTTTCTCTATTTCATAGTAGCAAACTGCATTGTACTAGTATCTGGTTGTGCTAGTCTATTGCAGAAGAAAGTTGAATTGCATTCTAGTATAAAAACTGGTTGTTTTATGCTAGAATTGTATCCTGCCTATATTTCTATTCTTATTGCTGCTTTTGAATTGAATCTTGATAGTTTTAGGGTTATTCAATTAGTTAGGATTGATAGTATCTAGTTGTGTTATTAATTATCTTTGAAATGGAATTTGAATTACATGTGCATGCGATATTGAGTGAAATCTATGATCAACTTGTCATACGAATGTGAATCTCTGGTTGACTAAGTGTTTTTCCAACTTGATAAAAACTCCAACTTTAATTACTTTACTAGTTTTTGCATACTTAGTAATTAGTTAATTTACAAACCCTTTTGTTACTACAATTTCCATTAAAATCATACAAAAACAATCTACCTCCTTGCGGATTCGACCCTTACTTCCCTAAGACTACAGTCTTTAGGTTTGTTAGGACTATTTTGCATAGCCGTGATTTGCACGACCATTTCACCACAATCACTCTATATCGTGTTCTCATAAGAAATTGAAGGGTACTACTCTCATTTTATAATGTATGAAGAAGATAACAACTATCTTCATACGAAGACATGTTATAGATTATAGACCTGACATGTAGTGATTTGTACTTCGTTTCTAGAGATGGCTCTGTTAGAAGAAAGCATGCCAAACGGTTTCATGAACAGTGGCTTGCGTGGGATGTGGCTAAGCTTGTTGTACTAGATGAATTAGCACCTATAGAAAATGAGGTAGACCAGTTTCTGCTGAAGAGTTATTGTTCACTTAATTGGGATGGATTATACCTCAGTGGAGGCGGGTTAAATAGCCCTTGAAAGAATTCCAAAATCAATTGAAATAGATATCACGTATTGTCTTGTACTTCTTTTTAAATTTAGATGGATTGATTTGAATTTTCTCTAATCTCTAATCTTTACAGGACACGCAATAATGGTCACTCTTCTATGGTAGCTGGAGTTATTTACCTTCTGACCCAATTTTCTACGGCCAAAAAGAAACCCATGATAGAACCAATATCCAAAACTACTAGGGTTTCCAAGTCTAAGTCTACTATTAGAGTAATGTATAAAGGTCTTACAGTTCAAGGTGTGAGCTTACTGCGAACTTGGTTTGTTAGGTATGTTGTTTCCTAACATTCACACATGTTCTAAAGTTGTAATTTTTTTTTGTTTGTAATATTTTTGAGTTTGTGTTTGGCACAATCTATATGTTGTTTCCTAACATTCACACATGCTCTAAAGTTGTAAATTTTTTTTTGTTTGTAATATTTTTGAGTTTGTGTTTGGCACAATCTGTTGTTTTTTGTTGAATGAGCTATGATGATTCAACAATATTCTCTATAAACAGGTAAGTGGCATTATGTATGAATAAGTTTTAAAAAATTTAGTCTAAAATTTATAAGCCTCACTCCCCTCTATACTTCACCAAATTTTCAATGTGGGAAGAGTGTATTTGTCCGGCGAAATTTTGCGCACTCCGTTTTTTCAGATGCCCACTCCGGTTTGTGTAGATCCTAAGCCCACCCATTAATATACGGCTTTTCTTGTGCGGGTTTGAAACCCGCCCATATATTTGTGTCATTTTCTTATGCGGGTTTGAACCCCGCCCATATTTTGTACTATTTTCTTGTAAGGGTTTGAAATCCGTCCATATCGAAGTGCGCAACACAAAAGAGGAAAGGAAACAAATACTGTTACATTACAAATTTGTTTGGTTTAAGCAAAGAGATAGATTGAAAGGGTTCCCCAAATTTTTATTTAACTTTTTCCTAAATTTCAAATGTAGAAATTAGGGTTTTAAAATTAAATTAATAAATTTCCTCCCAATTTCAGATCCACAAATTGTGGCTTTTAAATTTTAACAAATCTCTTCCCAATTTCAAATCTAGAAATTAGGTTTTCTATTTCACAAATGTTCTCCCCAAATCAGATGAATAAGGTTTCATGCTTTTGGCGGCGTCGAAGGTTTCATGCTCCGGTGACGGCGGCGAGGATGAGGAAGGCTGGTGACGGCGGTGAGGATGAGGAAGGCCGGTGACGCACGGGGTGGACGATGTAAGCTGGAATTGGAAAGAGAGATGAGAGGAAGTCGACGAAGGCCAAGATAGCAGCGAGGTCGTTAGGTCAGCGAAGACCGGCGGTGACTAGATAATGAAAGAAGAGAGAGAACAAGAGGGGCAATGGTGAGGATGAAGGTGGCCAATGGTGGCTGGTGTTCGTGAGAACCACAGGAGAAGGGGAGGAGGTGAGGACCATAGACCACAAGAGACGGGGAGGAGTTGAACGAAACACGCGAGAAACGGAGTGTTATCTCATGAATTTTTTAAGGAAACAGGTGGAGGAGTGTTAGGCCAATTGACCTGATTGAAAAAATCGGGCCAAACACCCATCAAGGGAAACGAGTATTTCACTCCGTTTCTTTCCCCCCATATTACACAAACAAACGACCCCTAATAGGATGTTAAAGGAAGACGACGAGGACTAAAACAAAAAATCAGATACAGAAATAGATTTGTAGAATAGGATTAAGATTTGGACTCGAATGAGACAATGCCATTAATTTTAGGACTGTCCAACGGATCGACTCGACCCGACCCGTAACCTGTTTTACGGGTTACGAGTCGACCCGTTGACCCGTAAAAAAAATAAAGTCGACCCGTGACCTGACCCGCAACCCGTAAAAACGGGTTACGGGTTTACGGGTTGGGTTATGGGTTAACCCGTTTGACCCTTTTCGACCCGTAAAATTGACCCTTTTCGACCCTTTTTGACCCATTTAACCCGTAAACTTTTATTTCTTCCTTTCACTTACTATAAAAATATATTTTTATTTTTATTTTTTTAATATTACGGGTCAACCCGTAACCCGTAACCCGACCCGTAACCCGTAGACTAAAAAAACTCGACCCGTTACCCGATCCGTAATCTGTAAACTAAAAAAATCCGACCTGTAACCCGTAAAATTATGGGTGGATCGGATCGGATTACGAGTCAACCCACCCGTTGAACAGTCCTAATTAATTTAAAAAATATGAATCACATATATGCATGACGCCTTTGTTGATGATAAGATTCCTCATGCTCAATACCATGCCATTCCACTTGTTAGACCATCAATTGCTCAAACGCCCCATCAATCCTTTCTATTCCCAGATGCTTTCTACTACTCTTTTGAACAAGATTCATCATGATTACCTTAATCAACCTTATCTTTGATCATGTAAAGAAAATAAAATTTCATTATATATATGCGACAACAACGTTAAGAATCGAACCCGTTATAATTTGTTCATGCAATACGTCCTATCCCTGGCTATAGAGAAATAAGGACTAATGATAATATAACCTGGGGTTCGTTTGGTATCGATATCAGATATCAGATATCGGTATCGATATCGGGTATGGATATCGGATATGGGATATCATTCATATCTCATATATCTCATACTTTTTTTTTTTGTATATCAAATATCATGCATTTGGCCTTGTTTTGATATCAAGATATGGCCCGATATCCATATACTCTCATACCAAACACAAGATATGGCCCGATACCGATATGTAAATCCATATACTCTCATACCAAACACAAGATATAGCCCGATACCGATATCTGATATCAGGACATCAATACCAAACAGGCCCTATATATCTTTGATAACTTATTCTCCAAAAAACATAATAACTGTATGTAAAGTTTTCGTGAACTAAAACTAAGACATATAGTGAGTCCTGCAAATTTCTGACGTAATGTGACAAAATTCTTTATTATGAATAAAAATGTTAATTTTTTCGTGACTCTATTCTAAGAAGACCTTCCAATATCAATCTCTCCATATATTTTAATCTTTAATGAACGCCGAAAAGTACATGGTGTAGTTGAATTGGACTTACCTTTCGACTACTTTAGCAAATTGTAACGAGATTCTTATTCTGCTATACATAGTGTAAAGGAATTTCAAATTATACAATACTCTAGACCACAATATTCAACTTTTTTTTTATTCAAACTATTAACGAACAAACGTAGGAGATTCTTCGTCTTAGATGGGATGCAGCGAAAATATTTATTATTGGGCCCAAGGTAGCTGTTATTGGGCTTTTTGGGCCTGGGTGAAGTTAGAGCATCATTGGGCTAATCCCAAGGAGAAATTCCAGAAGTGACAGGCAATATGAAGAAAACCCAGTCTAATCAGACCTAACCACGTAACGTTCTAGCATCTTCTCTCCAATAATCCCTTCACACCAGACTTTTCATGCATCCCAATCGCAAAGCAGCACGCTCAATTTTCCCACCCGTACATGTTTCATAATTTGCCACGTGTTCCTATAGAGTAGCGCGTGATTTCTCGTCAATACATGAGCGCGTGCTAGGTAGTAAATGGAAATTATTCGTAATGGATTGGAGAATAAAGCGAAATCGAAAAGCTTGTCTAAAAAAAGAAAAATAGAAAGGTGGACCAGATATTTCTCGAGGGTTTCCATCTTCCACGAGTTCGCCACACGCCGTTGTCAACCTGTTGATCTGGGCCGTCCAGCTCGTTTATCATCCGACGGTCACAAATACATCCATACTGACCCTTAGTCCCTTACTACCACTTGTGTGGTCTGTTCTCGCTGACATTCCGCCATAAATTCCAATCCCTCTCTTCCAAAATCTCCATCCGCCATTGATTACCATAACCGACCTTCCTCTCTCTCTCCCTCTCTGTCACCCCTCTCTACATCCTTCAGTCTCTCGATTTCTCTACCAAATCCATCTGTATATCCAAGCAAAATGTTTCTCGGAACAGTTTCTCCGGTTTCTCTGCCCGGCGCCGGTGGCGAGAGACTCTTTGCGAGTCCTCTGCTGATGAGCTCGCGCTCTTGCCACTCGATTTCTGAGATTTCGAGCTTTGGACACTACGCTTCCTCGCCTTCATCTTTAAAGCAGTTTGGGAGGAAAAAGTTGGGAGATGGCGGTGTGGTAGTCGCTGCTCTGGCTGAGAACAACAACAATTCGCCACTGACCGGCTTGGTTTTCCAGCCATTTGAGGAGGTCAAGAGTGATAGCTTCGTTGTGCCGACGTCAGTGAACGTCTCGCTGGCGCGCCAGAAGTACGCGGATGAGTGTGAAGCCACCATTAACGAGCAGATCAAGTAAGTTCCTTCGCACTTTTGTAGTTGTTCCGTTGATTTGTATATGTTGTTTTCTTCTAAATTCGTTTTCAGAAATAACTTTAGATAAGATATTTGAGTTTGACCGGTGATTGAGTTTTATTTTCTGTTTGACAATTTGTATTATTATAGCTACGTATTGCCTGGCTTCGGATCTATCGGCGTTATGGCTACTTATAAAGTATCATGTGATATAATATGATTTATTTTCCTGTTGACTTGGTCTGAATTTTTAAACTTAATCCATTATTTACACGAGGTTAAATGAAAGATTAACCAAATTGAGCAGTGAATGGACTCTGCTTTTTTCAAAATAGTTGTCTACAGGGATCGACTTTGTTTCCAGTTCTGTAATTTACCACTGCTAACTCTAAACCAAATCACCTGTCTGGAATTGGTCGAAAGCTGTCAGGTTGGATTTTTGGAACACAAAGAATAGCATCTATACATAATAATAGAAACATGGTAATACCATGAAGTCTCTATTTCGACTCATATGAGCAGTGTTCAAGACTAAAAAACAAACATAATCATACAAACTATATTGTATATGATATTTAAAAATTTGCATTTATAAGTACAACAGGTTATGTAAGATTCATCCAAAATGGTAGTTTCGCTCACCTCTGTAGCATGTGGTTATAAATTAGGAGAGGCCAGTAGAAATTAGAGTGAGCATGTACAATACATGTATCTCATAAATGCAGGAGGTCAGATGTTTACATTTTGGCAGTAAATGTGTATCAGAGAATGGTAGTGTCTCTTGCCTTGTAAATAACTATCCTATTCCAGTAGATTTCTCGTGGTTCCGGTCCTCTCACATGGAAATTGCGTAATAATCCAATTCAATAAATTGGAATTAATAAGGGCCATTAGAAGCATTGTAACAATCCATTACATATTTACATGTTAGGGATTTCATTATCTTGAGCTCTTATAGAAGTTTACATTTACATTCATTACATTTTGCTACAGTCAGAGTGATAATAATTAATAATCATGACATGCCAATTTTTAGTCCTAATTGTGATGGTCTGCTTGTTTGACAGTGTGGAGTACAATGTGTCCTATGTGTATCATTCACTCTTTGCCTACTTTGACAGAGACAATGTTGCTCTCAAGGGCTTAGCCAAGTAAGCAGCAAAAGAACTTCAAAGCATTTCTTAATGTGAAGTATGCTCATTACTCATATGATATTGTAACTCCCTTGTCATGATGTTTTTGTTGGACTTAGGTTTTTTAAGGAGTCAAGTGAAGAAGAAAGAGAGCACGCTGAAAAGTTTATGAAATATCAGGTATACTTACTGCTGCTCAGAATCACTCCTAGAAATCATTGAGTATTTATATTATTATAACATGAATTCATGAAGAAAAAAATTGGTTGTTATTAGAACATGCGAGGAGGAAGAGTGAAACTGTACTCCATGTTGATGCCTCCTTCAGAGTTTGAACATGCTGAAAAAGGAGATGCTCTACATGGTGAGTTTCTTCTAACTAAGAATATTATTTATTTGAATCATTATAGTTCATACTTCTTAGTTCTTACCATAGGAAAACTGATGGGTGTTCAATGGATGTTTTGTATCATTAACCACTCTCTAAATTTTGTATCAGCTATGGAACTGGCATTGTCTTTGGAGAAGCTCACAAATGAAAAACTGTTGAATTTGCACAGAGTAAGAACTTTTACCTTAGTCCTCCTTATACACACCCCTGCATCCCCACTCCCAACAAATAAAAGGCTCTGGCTTCAAAATCTGGCTAAGGGAGAGAAATAACAATCAAAAGATAAATATAATCTTGTTACTTGAAAGAAACGTTACAACCAAAATTGGCATTTTCATTATTGCCACTTAAGATGATAATAGTTGTCAGTAATCACCATGTATGAATTTTATTCAACATTTTAACCCCATCTTTAGGTTTAATATTGGCCTTTAGTTGATACCGTGTGCTGTTGCCATTGTTCGACAGGTAGCTGAGAAAAACAATGACACCCAGTTGCAAGAGTTTATTGAGGGTGAATTTTTGACCGAGCAGGTAACTTTGTGTCTCCCTATTTCATCTTGTTGATCTTTTTGCACAAGCCTTTAATTTGATTCTTATGTTTGCAAAACACAAACCAAAATTGGGTGGCTTTTATGATACTTTTTGCTTGATCAGGTCGAAGCAATTAAGAAGATTGCGGAGTATGTCACTCAACTGAGGATGGTCGGCAAGGGGCATGGTATGACTTCCCTAGTCTTTGTGCACTCTCTCTTTCTTCTTTGCCCTTAAACTGTTTAGAAGCCTTAGTATTAATATATGACTATAAATTTGTATTTGCAGGAGTTTGGCACTTTGACCAAATGCTCCTTCATGACGGTGCCAATGGAGCATTATAAGCCTAGAACCAGAAGAAAGCTGTCCATGTTATTTGAAAAAAAAAAAAAAAATATGCTATAGGAATTTAGGAGAAGCTGTGTGAAATAGAAAATTAAACCTGACTTGCAGTGTCGTTGGTACTAAAGTATGCAGTTGCGTATATTCTTCCTCACATTGTTATAACTTATAAGTCTGCTGCCTTGGATCTTTAGCTGTATTTTTTAGACTGCAAGAAGACTGTTGCTTAATTTCTTCTTGTTCTGCTTTAAATAAATGCCTTTTTTTAATCTCAGGTAAAATGCCAACACCTTAAACTCCCTACACAATTTTTTTGACATAAATAAACTCTCGGGTCATACATCTATTGTTGAAAACAGAGGATTCAACTAGGTCTGAAACTATACTTAGTTGTTCTAGTGGTAAAGTGGTACTAGACTACATAAGAGTTGTCCAGGAGATTCGAAGTTAGAATCCCACTGGCGGCTGGGGTCACGAAGTACCCGGTATGGATGTAGAGCGGTGTCCGACCGATCTAACCTGGCGAGCCAAAAGGCAAGACAAAAAGAAAACTAGGTCTGCAACACACATAGCCGACTGTGATTCACATCACTCGTACGTATTCATAGAGGGATTCAAACTTGAATTTGTACTATTTCTAGAGAAGATTGTGCTTTTAAATTAAATGAACACCCACCCACTTTGAAACCCAAGAGCTAGTCATATTCCAGAAATTGATGAGAAAGAAATGTGATTAATTGGAGTAGTATATTAGAATGTATTTCTTGGGATTTTGCAAATCATGGTTTTTCCATCACAATCCCAGCCAAACAAGCACTAAGGATAGATTTATATAAGAATAGAATTACCATCACAACATAAGATCATGTGATAAAATGCAAGTTTCTGTTATAAACGTGATACTCCATATCCATGTACATGATGCATGCATGACAAGCTACAAAGACAGCCAGGATGAACTATAAAACTGCACACCGATTCTGCTTTCAAACAGGTGAACTAGCTTCAAAGATTAACCAAGTAGAGGAAAAAGAAAAAAGAAACAAAAAAATCAGAAGCAGATGGCATTCATGGGCGTGTTACCAACTCTACAATCCTACTTTGTGGTGTAGCTTGTTAGTCGCGGATGGCGGATTGCATGAGAATGGAAGCTTCTTCAGACTCCGGTGCCTCAGTCTCTGCTCACACAAACAACATATTCCCAATCCAACAAAACCATAAGAAGTCAATCAATTTTGCAGTTATCAAGAAACACAGAATTGCCAACTGAACAAGAAAAGACGTTGATTACCTGAAATATGTGAGGCTATTTTATCAATTACTCCACCGCCACTGTCACTATCCTTCAAATTCGAGGATTCAAAGAACTTGACACCTGATTTGGGAGTCTTGGGAGAGGTCAGATTCGAGATTAGGTTCTCAAAGATGCCGCCGCCGCCACCACCACTACCTGATTTGCCTTCTTCGTCAACCTTTTCGTGCTCTGCTTCAGAGTTTTCGGTTTCAGTGGAAGCCATGCTCGTTATTAATTGCGTTATCAATCCGCCTTCCTCTCCTACTTGTTTAGTTGTTCTACTTGGAGAGTTCTCCATGGTTTCTCTCCCAATCCCATCGTCTTCCATTATTAAAGTTGGCTTCTTTTTCTGGGTTTCTGCCCCTTTCTTGGACTTTTTATATAACTACTTGGTCTTCACCTCAAAGTCCGGCCCTCGAGCCCCTCCGCTCATAGCCTTCCACGTGGCCTGCTCTTTCCACCTCTCTTTTACAGTACTTAGTTCTAGTTTTCAACTTCCTTCTGCATGGAGTATGTACAGACTACAGAGTACAGACTGTAATGAACATTTAATTTACCTTGTTAGCATTTGACCAGGGAAACTATTTCTTCACTAAAATAAATTTACCTTGTTGCCATAATTATAAGTCGTTACTATAACTTTTTATATATGCAAATAAGTGAAAATAAGGTTGAAAAGTACTCATAAAGGTTAATTGAGTAGACACTAGACAGACATGAATGAAATATGAAGTAACATAAATTTTTCTACTCCCCAATATACAATCCAGTAATCCGCTGATCATCACACCAAAAAATGAAAAGAAGAGAATTGACCCCTTATAAAGTTCTCTTTATTACTCCGTATATAGCAAGTTAGAAAGAAGGTAAATTTCTCAATGTAACGATAGGCAAAGTTCAAGAATTGAACCGGGGACTCTCAGCTGCTACAGAAAACAAGAAGATGCTGTAGTTATCATTTATGATACCCTGCAACTTTGCAGATGTAGTTGCAGCATTATGAACGGGCAGCTGGGAATAAATGCATCTGCAAAGAACAGTCTCCTCTACTAAAGCAGATGCTTTTGTCAACAGCATCCACTTAATTTACACTGAAGAAAAGAAGCACATAAACTGCCTTGACCACCACTCCTCCAAACGATTCTCAGTCCGAACCAGCCTTACCTTGTACGGGAGTACAACACAGCAGTTTCTCCTTTGTAAATCCGCATCCAAAGAAAGAGAGCAAAGAGAAAATGGGTTCTTCCCAAAACTCTCCCTTCATCTTCTTCTTCCTAGCTGTCCCCATTCTCTTCTTCTGTTTTGGGCCATCCAATGCAGTAACTGAAGATGAGAAGGTTAACTTAACAGTCTATTATGAAACTCTCTGCCCATACTGTTCATCCTTCATTTCCAATGATCTCATCAGAGTCTTCACTGATGGGCTCCTCCCTATTGTCCGTCTAAGGCTTGTTCCATGGGGGAATGCTGCACTCAATCCCACTGGATCATTTCAATGCCAGGTTTATTCTTCAGACTTTTCAAATCTTTACTACATGGGTAATATGATTTTGCAAAGAATCGAATTCTTTGTGTTCATGTGCAGCATGGAGAAGCAGAATGCTTGTTGAATACAGTTGAAGCATGTACTATCACTTCATATCCTGATGTTGTAAGCCCCCTTCCATCCTCTGCTCTAAATCCCATATGACAGATTCCTTTTTGTCAAAATATAAACCTACAATATGGGATGAAAATAGTTTTTGATTCCAAAATACTCAAAACACTGCCATTATAATATTTCACCCTGTGTTGGGAAAATTATGAGAAGATTATAGGTAGAAACTATAGGGTTGTTTTGATCCCATAAAAGTTAAAGTAGTTTGCATGAGAATTTTGGTTGTGGGTGCAGGAAAGGCATTTCCCCTTTATCCAGTGCATAGAGAGATTGTCTTCCCAGCAAAGGCAGTCCCAGTGGCAAGATTGCTTTGCAGCAGCATCATTAGATCCTCAGCCTGTCATTGACTGCTACAACAATGGAAATGGAAGACAGGTTTAAAGAATTCTCTTTCTTAGCATATAACTGTACACCGTAAAAATTGTTCACACTATTCTCAACTCTTAAGTATATTAAACAGTCTTCCATCACTAAGACACCATTCATTTCTTGTTTTACATGTACAGATTGAACTACAATATGCATACGAAACAACTCACTTAAATCCTCCCCATGAATACGTTCCATGGGTGCTTGTCAATGATCAGCCTCTCCAAGAGGTTAGCCTCATATCTCGTGGAATAACCTGTTTGCATAGAACCCAATTGAAAATTTCTTTTTAATTGACAAATGCAGAATTACAAGGACTTTGTGCACTATGTTTGCAACGCTTACAAGGGTGATGGCATTCCAACGGTTTGCAGTTCATCTCAAGGGGCTATCTCGTATGAAGTGGAAGAAGCTGATGCAAATCATCAAGTCTGCTATGTAGAAACTCCGTTGCAGATACCATCATTTGCATCATCGGATAGTCTACCTTGAAAGCTAGAAAATCTTGTACACTAGTATAAGATCAAATGAAGCAAACAAAATGGTGTCATTTGCATGTTTTAATGTATCACAGATTACAAAATGTAAACCTGTTTTCATTTTTGCAAATTGAGAAAAAATCAAGCTTAGTCCTTTATCCAATTGGCATGTGTAAAGATGCCTAAAGATCATTAGTGAAGAGAGCAAAAAATAAATTCACACACTATAATTTCTTATTTCCAGTGTATTTCATTGTCACACCTAGACCATTATCATGAAACGAATAAACAAAAAAAATAATGCTCAATTAACCAATAAAATCCAAAACATCAACATGGCTTTTTGGCCAGGATAAGCAAGAGGTGAAGGATATATTACAGCACACAATTGGCAGTGAAGGCACACCAATGAACAATTTATGAACCGCGAACAAGACAGTGCCTTTCCAAAGCCAAAACAATAAAAAAAAATATAACTAGTGCTAATTTAGAACTGAATAGAAGATTAAAATTGGCCTCATGACTATCAGCAGATATAGTTCATCTCCACTACATAACCAGATTAAATATTGAAAAGGAAAGGCTTCATGCTACAAGAGCATCAGTCAATCATCCCCCAAATGTTATTACACGTATCAAAAGGGTCTGCATTCATGAAATCAACTTCGAACATCTCCACCACATCTTTATCCCTCTTTACTATTTCTGTTCATCAGTAGTAAGGATAAGTATATAGGCAAAATCCCTAAAACACAGTCAAAATAATCGAACACTATTTGAGAGAAGAGGAGGGAAAGAAAATGCTGAAAACTAAACAATTGAAGTGTATAATTATTGGAATATATTGTATATATTAGGCTGCCTTTTATGTAATATATGTGTATTCTTGAGTTTCCTTGTTTAGTAGATTAGGGTTAGCTGTAGTCTGTATATAAACGTTTTTACGTTCAATATCAAATCAGGTTTTTGAGCCCACACAATTCTTTATGGTATCAGAGCAACGGAGAATTTTCCGATCCAAACCCTAAATCGGGCTGTAGCTTTCACGCCGCCCACATCCATTGCCGGAACTCCACCGGTTTTTCATCAATCTTGATCTCTTCTGCGTTTTTGCTTGGCTGTTGTAATCATGCCGGGAAAGGAGGAGAATCTGAAACCTAATTCACCGTTCTACCTTCATCCGTCAAATCATCCCGGGATGAAGATATGTCCCGTCGTTCTCAAGGGAGACAACTACCAAGAGAGGGAATTGTGCATCCGCAATGCATTTAGGGCAAAGCGGAAACTTGGCTTCATTGATGGTACTATTATGCGTCCGGATGACTTAGACGGAATGGACGATTGGGGGAGCGTCAACTCCATGCTCGTCGGGTGGATAATTCAATCCATCGAGGAATCCGTTCGATCCACAATCACGTATTATGAGACCGCTAAGGAGTTGTGGGAGGATTTAAAACAACGTTTTTCGGTCGGGAATGGACCGAGAGTTCACCAACTGAAGACAGATCTTGCTCGATGTGTTCAAAGTGGCAAGAGTGTTCTTGATTATTGGGGCTCGTTGAAGCGAATTTGGGACGAGTTGTCCAACTACGAGAGCCTGAGGAGATGCACTTGCGGTAAATGCGAGTGTAAATGGGCTGACGAGATCACGAAAGAGCGCGAGGAAGAGCGCATCCATCAGTTTTTGATGGGACTTGACGACGCTTACTCGACGGTAAGGTCGCATATCCTGGCACAAGAGCCACTGCCGAAGTTGAGCCGGGCGTATGCAATGGTGGTGGCAGAAGAGCGTCAGCGAACTGTAATTGCTGGGCGTGACAACCGTGCCGATGGTGGCGCCTTTGCTGCGCAGGCCTGGAAGAATCAGCGTTCAGATCGTCGATTTGATGGGGCTGGGATTGGTGCTGGTTCACGCGAGTCTGGGCTCGGGCGTGGTGAGTTCGGGCGAGGACAGAACCGCCCACAATGCTCGCAGTGTAATCAGGTTGGACATGACGTTCGATCTTGTTTTGAGATCATTGGATACCCCGCGTGGTGGAGCGCCGATCGGATCGCGTCGCACAAGGCGAAGCTTGCTGCTGGTGTTTCTGATGCAAGCGTTGATCGTGGACGTGCAGGTGTGGACAGGCCTCGCGGGCGTGGGCAGGCAAACGCCGCTCAAGGCACCGAGTCGAATTCAACATTGGGCGGCAGTTTAGGGCAGTTTACAGCTGCATATAAGGCTGGTACGGGCCTTTCCGATTCACAATTTGACAAATTGGTTAGTTTAATGCAACCTTAGTGTGGTACGTCGGGTAATATTCCGGGTATGTTTTCTACTTGGATTTTGGATACTGGTGCTTCTTTTCATATGACGGGTGACTCGTCATTGCTTACTGATTTGCGGAAAGTTGATAGTTCAACTATTTTATTGCCTAATGGTGCATCTACTACGGCTTGCCGGGCTGGCATTGTCCGTTTCAGTGATCGTCTTATTCTTCATGATGTTTTATATGTGCCTCAGTTGACGTGTAATTTAATTTCATGTGCTCAATTGTTGAGACATCAGAATTGCGTTGTGACAATAACTGATAAGCTGTGCATTTTACAGGATCGCACTACGATGACCTTGATTGGAGCGGGTGAAGAGCGAAACGGGGTCTACTGGCTACGTGTAGCAATCTCATCAGCGCTTGCTTCACGGATTGAGGCCGATTCTGCAGCCCTTTGGCATTCCCGTATTGGTCATCCTTCCCTTTCTGTACTTCAGCATTTATCTAGTGTCAAATTAAATGGTCACTTAGATCCTTGTGATAGTTGTCATCGGGCTAAGCAAACTCGTTCTGTTTTTCCGATTAGTCAGTCGTATTCTGAAAACTGTTTTGATATTGTTCATTGTGATGTATGGGGCCCTTATCGGACTCCCACTGCTTCTGGTGCAAGATATTTTTTTACTTTAGTTGATGATTTTTCTAGAGGTGTTTGGATTCATCTTATGGTTCATAAAAGTGAAGTTGGTTCTTTACTTGCAAATTTTTGTGCTATGACACTTCGTCAATTTAACAAACAAGTTAAATGTTTTCGTAGTGATAATGGGACTGAATTTACTTGTATGCGTTCGTTTTTTGATCAAAATGGGATTGAATTTCAAACCTCGTGTGTTGGAACCCCTCAACAGAATGGCAGGGCCGAACGTAAACATAGACACATTTTAAATGTTGCTAGAGCTTTACGTTTTCATGCTTCTTTGCCATTAGCATTTTGGGGAGATTGCATTTTGACAGCTGCTTATTTAATAAATCGGACTCCGACTCCTTTACTTCACAACAAAACTCCGTTCGAAATTTTAAACGGGCGACCTCCCTCTTATGGTAGTTTGCGTGTCTTTGGATGCTTATGTTATGCTTATCTTTGGATGCTTATTTAACAATGTTTAGCGTTACACAAGGATACGTCCAGAAATCTTGGAGTTGCTGTCCAGATTTGGAATGATGCCGGTCACAGAAGCATAGAATGAAAGTTTTGAACTGCAGTACAGTAATAACTTGGTTAGCTTCTTGAATCCAACAGTAAAAGTAAGAAGTTTGATGTTCAAAAGAAGAAACAAAAAGTTTGCTAACATAAAGATAATGTCATAATGACATCCTGAATCTTCCGTAAGAACCTGTTCTGTTTAAATATCAAAAGACACCGGGGGTGGTCATATGTTCCATACAAATCGAATCGGCAAAGAGGATATGAATTTCACATACTCTGGAAAAAATAAATAGGTATCCAGATTGAAGAATGAGGGGAGAGCAAACAATGATAAAACCAGTTCACCAAAGTATGGTTAAGTACTTACTGAGCCTTGGAAGCATCTAGTCCTAGTTTCATCAGATTTCTCCTCTTTTCTTCAATCAAAATCCTTTGCTGGTCTAGATCATCAATCTGCTTCTCAATCTCTGTGTCCAATTAATAAGAAAGGACTCAATCCAAAATAAATGAATATTTTTATGAGCTTCTCTAAGGAAGACATACTATTTGGCTATTTGCACAAACAAATACTTATCTAACTTCTGCCCGAAATAATTTCTCTTTACAAAGCTCCTCATCCAGCATCTGTTGAAGGTCATCTATTACTTCATCTGCGTCAGCATTACATTTTGCCTCGTCTGTTTTCTGCTTGCAATCATCATTCTTCTTTTGACAATCTGTTGCAAATGAACAAGTCACCTCCTCATGTATGCAGCAATTTTGCAGTTCATCTATCAAATGATTTTACACAAGAATTCCAATTTCGTATATAGTTAATCCCCCTATAAATTTAAACCCATAATCTCAAAGTTCCAAACAGGTTTTGCCACAATCAACCACAAATAAAACCTCTTCTTTGACCCATCCAGAAGGAATTAACCTCGAATTGAGCTCTGAACATCCTCGAAATCAGCAGTGAATGACGATTGTATAGTCGAAGAACAGTCCAGGCGGTGCGTCAAGTTGTTAGCGTCTCGCTTGAACTTAAGGACATCTAAGAGGTCGTCGCAGTAGGATAAGATATTATCGACGTCGATTTGCTTCGACAAATCAGCCATCTTCAGATCTTCTTGCGCTGTTGATTTCCAGTCCAAAACAATCGCATTACGAGCCCTGATTATGCAAATATTTGGAATTCTCCGCTGATCTCAACGAATCAAGAGAAAGAGATAGTGAGAATTTTGGGATATGGAAAACAATGGAAAATGAGGGAGAACGGTGAGGAGGGAGGAGGAAGAAGTGAGGAACTCGAGTCGGAAGTGGGTGTTCAAAAAATTTTAGGAAAAAACTTGAGAGAGGGAAAAGAAGAATCGGAGTGTGACGCTCCACCAACTCGGACTTCATATTTCCATACTTAGTTTATTTGCTTGTTGTGCTCATGGTGCCGCGGCATTGTGTGCCGCGCCCTTGGCATAGAGGTGCGCCCTTGCGTGGGCGTCGAGAGTCTCGGGTCAAGGCAGGTGACGAGCAAGCAGCTCGGTGGCGCGCCAGGTGGCATATGCGCTGACAGCCTATAGGTGCGCGCCAGAGTAGGGGCGCGACTTATGGGGCAACGCTGCAAGGCTTCGGCCAATAGGGGCGCGCCGTTGCAGAGGTGCAGGGCGCGCCAATGGGCGCACGCCAGCGCGATGGGGCACAGGCCAGCTGGCCTGGTGCCACGACTTTTGGGGCGTTTTGTGGCTTCCTTTGCAAGGCTCTTTTGGAGCTTCTCTTGGAAGGCTCTCCTTAGTATTAAGTCCTTATTTCAGCCATTGTTAGGCTTTAGTTCATTTCTGGTTTTCCTTTGTAAGACACTCTTTGTAAAGCTTTGCTTGTTCTTATATTAAACCAACAAAACCAAGTACCATTGCACTTGGGGAGAAATCCTTGTGTGTTCATCATTTCCGAGCCAATCTTGAGCGAGGCTGCTTGTTCAATTTGTTTAAGCGAGATTTCGAATTGTTCAAGGCCGGACGTGTCTTAGACGTGCTAAGATCGTTACAAGTGGTATCAGAGCTGAAGTTTGAAGATCCAAATTCGACTTCAATGTCGGGGCTCACTGAGGAAACCGATGAACAGAGGAGGGGCCGAGACACTGAGCGGAAGAAGGCTTTGAGGGCTAGCAAGACGCAAGACACCTTCTCAGCGCTCGAGTCTCGTGTGATGGCCTTAGAGGTTAAATCCAGAGACGCCATGGAGCTCATGGAGTCCTTTGGTAGCCAGCTTGAGAAGAACTCAAATGATCTTGGTTCTCTCGAAAGCCATGTGTTCGAGAGGCTAGGGTCCCTTCGGGAAACCGTCGATACGGTGGTGCTTGAGGCCGTGGATCAGAAGGCCACACTCGAATCGACAATGGGGGACTTGAAGGCTCATGTCCAGCGTCTTGAGGCCGCCCTCGAGCGCTGGACAACCGGTCACCAACCCGGCCCCGTGCCCGCAGCTGCGGTGAACACTATAGCCGTCACGCCAAGGATCGAGACTCCAAAACCAACGGTATACAAGGGAGCCCGGGATGCCAAAGAGGTAGAGAATTTCTGTTGGAACATGGAGCGGTATTTTCGGGGCGTCATGATGACCAACGAGAGAGAGATGGTGAATCTCGGATCTCTCTACCTTACCGACCATGCCTTGACATGGTGGAGGCAAAAGCATAGCGAGGTAGAAGCTGGGACACTCACCATAGACACTTGGGAGCAGTTCAAAGTGGAGCTTAAGAAGCACTTCTATCCTGAAAACCATACCAACGATGCTCGTAAGAAGATTCGAGATCTTCGCCAAACGGGATCCATCCGTGAGTATATTGAGAAGTTTCTGTCTCTTAAATTGCAAGTTCCGCATATGCATAAAGACGACTTGAAATTCTTATTCATGGACGGGCTACAAAACTGGGCACATATGGAGATAACTCGGAGGAATGTCAAATCCCTTGAAGATGTTGTCAAGGAGGCTGAAGCGCTAACCGAGTTCAAAAGGGCCGAGTCCTCCTCAAAACGGGACAAGCCTGCCGCTCGGGGAGGCGATGGCAAGAAGAAACCATATAAGCCAGATGGTAGAAGGCTAGAGGGTCAAGACAAAGAGCGCCAGCAGTATGACGCTAAGAAAAAGCAAGTCGGACCCGTCAAGGGATGCTTCATTTGCAAGGGACCGCATCGAATGGATGATTGCCCGAGGTATGGTACTCTTACTGCTATGCAAGGTCCTGCGTCTTCATCCTCGGCGGGTGAAGACCTAGGCCAACTTGGCTCGTTGCAACTTTTGAATGCTGTCCAGCAGGAGTTGTCGCAAACGAGTCCGGGTCTCAAAGGTGTTATGTTTGTTGAGATGCGCGTCAATGGACGTGCCGTGGAGGCACAGGTTGATACCGGTGCTAGCCACAATTTTATCCGTGCAGATTTAGCATTGAAGTTGGGCTTGCCTCTTGTGAGAGGCGAAGGTCTTATCAAAACCGTGAATTGCCAAGCCAAGCCAGTTTCGCAGATTGCTAGGGACGTTGCTGTCCAGCTCGGAAAATGGTCCAGGACGTTGGACTTTTCAGTTGCGCTAATGGACGACTTCAACATTGTGCTGGGTCTCGAGGGAATGAGACGCCACAACTTGGTTCCCATGCCACATCTTGAGAGCATTTGTGTCATGAATGGGGAGAGTCCGTGTATGGTGCCGGCAAAGTTGAAGGCTGTCGGGTCACATGTTTTGTCTGCTATGCAGTTGATTAAGGGAGTAAAGAGGGGTGATCCAACTTACTTGGCCACGATGAGTTCAACAGAAAGTTGTGGCCAAAGTGATGTGCCGTCTGAGATTGGGGTTGTTTTGCTTGAGAATGCAGATGTCATGCCGCCTAAGATGCCTCCTTACTTGCCACCCCGACGGGAGATCGATCACAAGATCGAGCTCGAACCGGGCGCCGCTCCACCAACAAAGGCACCTTATCGTATGGCGCCACCTGATCTAGAAGAGCTACGCCGGCAGCTTGACGAGTTGTTGAGTGCCGGGCAGGTGCAACCCTCGAAGGCGCCTTATGGCGCGCCGGTGTTGTTTCAGAAAAAGCAAGACGGGACGTTGAGGCTTTGCATAGACTATCGAGCGCTCAACAAGGTCACCGTGAAAAACAAGTATCCAATCTCTTTGATCGAAGATCTATTTGATCGATTGGGCAAGGCTCGTTGGTTCTCCAAGATGGATCTGAGGTCCGGCTACCATCAAGTCCGGATCTCCGAGGGAGACGAGCCAAAGACAACCTGTGTAACTAGGTATGGGGCATTTGAATGGCTTGTGATGCCATTTGGATTGACGAATGCTCCAGCAACATTTTGTACCTTGATGAACCGGATTTTCCATCCATACTTGGACAAGTTCATTGTGGTATACTTGGATGATATTGTGGTCTACAACGACACCTTAGCCGAGCATGTTGAGCATTTGAGAATTGCTTTGAAAGTGCTAAGGGACAACCAACTCTTTGTCAAGCGAGAGAAATGTAGCTTTGGCCAGCATGATGTACACTTCTTGGGCCATATCATCGGTGATGGCAGTCTTCGAATGGATTCAAAGAAAATCGAAGCCATTGTTGATTGGGAAGCGCCGAGCAACGTTCCCGAACTCAGGTCTTTCTTGGGTCTGGTCAACTATTACCGTAAATTCATTAAGAGCTACTCCGCCAAAGCCGCAGCCTTGACAGATTTGCTAAAAAAAGAGAACACTTGGGCATGGACTGAGTCATGCCAGGCTGCTTTTGATTCTTTGAAAAGAGCTGTGACCGAGGAACCGATATTGGTGTTGCCAGACTTCACCAAAGTATTTGAGATTCACACTGATGCTTTGGACTTTGCCATTGGCGGGGTCTTGATGCAGGACCAACATCCTATTGCCTTTGAGAGCCGGAAGTTGAACTCCGCGGAGCGGCATTATACGGTTCAAGAGAAGGAAATGACTGCGGTGGTTCATTGTCTCCGTGTGTGGAGGCATTACTTATTGGGCGCCCGCTTCACCGTCCACAGCGACAACGTAGCCACTAGCTATTTTCTAAGTCAGAAAAAGCTAAGTCCAAAGCAGGCTAGATGGCAAGATTTCTTAGCGGAGTTTGACTTCAAGTTGGTGTATAAAACGGGGCGTTCCAATGTGGTTGCCGACGCTCTTAGCCAGAGGGCTGAGCTTGCGACCATCACAACAGCCCACTCGGATTTGCTTGTGAATATCCGAGAGGGGCTTGATATGGATCATGTGATGAGTAGTTTGAAAAAGCTCGTCGAGCGGGGCGGGACTAGAGAGTTTTGGCTCAGGGACGGCTTGCTCTACACCAAGGGTCAACGAGTTGTGGTGCCGAGAACAAGCGGCCTTCGCAAGGCCTTGATTCGGGAATGCCACGACACTCCGTAGGCAGGACACCCGGGGCAACGGTGCACTCGTGCTTTGATTGAGGCTAAGTACTTCTGGCCTATAATGAGAGATGATATTGATCAGTATGTGTTGACTTGCTTGGTGTGCCAACAAGACAAGATCGAGCACCGGTTGCCAGCCGGGTTGCTTGAGCCGTTGCCTATTCCTTTGCAACCAAGGGTCTGCATTTCAATGGACTTTATAACCGGTTTGCCAAAATATGAGGGCATGGGGTCTGTGATGGTGGTTGTTGATCGCTTCTCAAAATATGTGATCTTCATCCCCACCCCTTCTGAATGCCAAGCGACGGAGCTCGCCCGCTTGTTTTTCAAGCATGTGGTCAAGTATTGGGGCTTGCCTAGGAGTATCGTGAGCGATAGGGACTCTCAGTTCACTAGCAAATTGTGGACTGAGTTGTTTAAACTCTTAGGCACGGATCTACACTTTTCAACCGCCTTTCATCCCCAAACCGACGGCCAGACCGAGCGCATCAACTCTTTGTTGGAGGGCTACCTTCGACATTATGTAAGCACCAATCACAAAGACTGGGCTAAGTTGCTTGATGTGGCCCAGTTTTCTTACAATCTACAACAATCGGAGTCTACGGGAAAGACATTGTTTGAGCTTTCTACCGGGAGGCAACCTTTGACTCCTCACTCTTTGCCAATTAGAGAGGACTCATCTAGCCCCGCTGCTGAGGCGCTAGCCGGTTCCTGGAAACATCAAGTTGAGCTTGCTCAGTCTTATCTTTTGAAGGCGCAAAAATGCATGAAAAAGTGGGCCGACACAAGGCGTCGACCGATCGAG
This sequence comes from Fallopia convolvulus, assembly GCA_964016875.1. NCBI lineage: Eukaryota > Viridiplantae > Streptophyta > Magnoliopsida > Caryophyllales > Polygonaceae > Fallopia > Fallopia convolvulus. The sequence goes on from OZ024733.1 coordinate 34,981,079, forward strand.
TATCGGGTCGGAGATCTAGTGATGATCAAGTTGCTACCGCAACAACTCAAGTCCCTTAGACAAGTCAATAAGGGATTTCTGAGGCGTTATGAGGATCCTTTTGAGATCTTAGCCAAAGTGGGCAAGGCTGCCTACAAGCTTGCTTTACCAGCCACTATGAAATCTATCTCGTGTTCACGTGAGCATGCTTAAACCCTTCCACGCCGATCCGGAGGATCCGAGTCGTGGGGAGTCCGAGAGAGCTCCACCCTTGTTCTTTCAATCTTATGATCGAGGCATCAGAGAGATCCTGGCGGACAGGGTCGTTAAGAAAAAGGGCGTCCCTCGGGTTACCGAGTATTTGATTCATTGGTCTAATCTCCCAGCGGGAGAGGCATCGTGGGAGCGAGAGAAAGATCTCTGTTAGTTTGCCCGAGAGATCGATGAGTATAATGCCAAGGCACCGGAGCGCGCCGGCCCTAGTCAGGTCTAAAACTGCAATGGCGACGGGGCTTCGCCAGATTTGGTGGGGGAGTATGTGACGCTCCACCAACTCGGACTTCATATTTCCATACTTAGTTTATTTTGATGGTGCTAAATCGGGCTTGTTGTGCTCATTGTGCCGCGGCATTGTGTGCCGCGCCCTTGGCATAGAGGCGCGCCCTTGCGTGGGCGTCGAGAGTCTCGGGTCAAGGCAGGTGACGAGCAAGCAGCTCGGGGGCGCGCCAGGTGGCATATGCGCTGGCAGCCTATAGGCACGCGCCCCTACTCTGCAAGGCTTATGGGGCAACGCTGCAAGGCTTCGGCCAATAGGGGTGCGCCGCTGCAGAGGTGTAGGGCGCGCCAATGGGCGCACGCTAGAGCGATGGGGCACAGGCCAGCTAACCTGGTGCCACGACTTTTGGGGCGTTTTGTGGCTTCCTTTGCAAGGCTCTTTTGGAGCTTCTCTTGGAAGGCTCTCCTTATTATTAAGTCCTTATTTCAGCCATTGTTAGGCTTTAGTTCATTTCTGGTTTTCCTTTGTAAGACACTCTTTGTAAAGCTTTGCTTGTTCTTATATTAAACCAACAAAACCAAGTGCCATTGCACTTGGGGAGAAATCCTTGTGTGTTCATCATTTCCGAGCCAATCTTGAGCAAGGCTGCTTGTTCAATTTGTTTAAGCGAGATTTCGAATTGTTCTAGGTCGGACGTGTCTTAGACGTGCTAAGACCGTTACACGGAGTCCTTCCAAAATTCTACAGTTCCATGAAATATTTTTAATAGGCAAAGGATCTGAAAATTCTACATCTATGGTCTAGAATTCTTCACCAAGGTCCTTCCAAAATGAACAATTTTTCAAAAAAACAAAGAAGAAGTGTAATTACTTTTACAAAAGTGCTCTCTCTTCTCTCGGGACTCTTCTAGAGAGAGGAAGGGCAAATCGGTCGAGAAGGCCTACCATTGATAAGGCAACGAAATCTGTCGAGAAGGCAACGAAATCTCGCCGAGAAGGCTCTCCCGATTTATACAAGCGTATTTTAAAAGAAAATAGTCATTTTATCATAGAAATGTTTTTGAGATCCATCCACATCTCATGTTTCGATCTTGGAACCGCTTTACTATGTTGATTTCTTTGTCTCTCTTCTTATACATGGTGCTTGAAAGCCCTTTTTCTGAGATTGAATTTGATTCAACTTGAGCAGTGATGATCTGAAATTTTGAGATTGATCCTAGACTAATTTGATGGTCTAAAGTTGATTGTCTTTTTGTTTGTCGTTGGCTCATTCTAGTTTGCTCAGGTACCTCGTCGTTGAACTATATTCTAGTTTCTCAGATCCTAGACTAATTTGCTTGGAGACGTCTACCTCTGTTTTACTGTTTTGGATTTTCCACCAGAGATTGGCTTGCTATTTTGCTCGGCGATCGGCCTATTGTCGTTCGATTTTCGCCGATCGTCGTCAGCTGAGAATGGCTTGTTTGAGTTTGTGGTGATGTGGCCTCTTTTCCCTTCATTACTTTTGTGTTGTTTTTATGTCTTTTACGTAGCTTGTATGGTTGTGGGCTTGTCCCATTATCTGTTTCTTTGTGTTATGGGTATGTATTGTGGGTTGCCTTTATTTTCGTTTGTTTAGGTGTGTGCTTGCCTTTTTGCTTCTTTGACAGGTTTTGTTGTTCGAATCGAATTTTTTGCGGCTCGATCGTCTTTGGTGTTTTTGACCCAAGCACGGTTTGTACAATTTCGAGTGTTGGTTCTAGGCCTGGGTGTGGCTTGTTGGTGATTAGCGCGGTCGCTTGGACGTTTGTGTGGCTACTGAAGATCCTTCATCCCGGTGGAGGCAACGTCAATAGTCCTTTTTACCTTATTTGTCCGTCATGACCCGAGTGCTAAAGGTGCTACTCTTTAGCCTCTCAATTTCCCCACTACCTTTTTCGTTCTAGTTCCTTTCTTCGCCAGTTGTACTCTTTACGCGTTGTTGTTTGTTTCTGTTTATTCTAGTCGGTTTTCGATTGTCGTTTAATCGGCCTCTCAGTTGTACCGGGCATGTCCGGTAAACTGAATTCTTACCTACTAAAAAAATGAATAATTTTTCTATTGTTAAGAGATAATTAAGGGTAAATTACTCATCCTTTTGAATTATATATGTTTTGTACTTGGTAGTTTTTGGACTATATGATTTGATAGCTATACTGCGATGACGGTCCTTACGGTCTTCTAACCTTTCATCTTCATACGACAAGATCTTGTTTGGCCTATAAATAGGATGTATGATCCATTGTAAATCGGAAATCAGATCGGATTTCATAAGTTTCCTCCGAATTCCACAACACATTATCAACACAAGAGTTTCTCAAACAAAATACCAACTAAGTGGCTAAATCTCTTGAAGGTAGTACAAATTTTATACCGTTTTCTGTTTTCCAACCATAGTTTTCTGGATCATCGTTTTAATGGCTCGATGATATGAGGCTCGTGTTGTATAAGAAGTGAGGCCTTGAAAACTCTTCACGATACCCAAAGAGTTAGAAACATTAGTAGTTGTGGAGTCTGAGACTCAAACTAATCAAAGAAATATGTAATCATATATATAGAAAGTATAATTTTAGGGAATCAATAATGACATCACTAAAAATGAAGGAAATGTATTCGAGTCCCCCCCCCCCCCCCCCCGCCCCGAGTTTTGAACTGCAGAAAAGTAGCGCAGAGAGGTAGTCAGAAGGAAATATAGAAAAAAATTTGATAGAAGTATTTCAAAGGTTTAACCTAGGCAACGAAAAAAAAAAGCACCTCAGACTTCAACTAGAGGAGCGACCAGTTGGTTTCCCCACCCCCGCAAACTAATCAAAAGGCAATAGTGTAGTTACAATAATTAGTTTTGTCACCCTCACACAATCCACATGAAGGTTTGTTATCTTGTACTTTTTTCATATCTAACTTCTACCTATCCAACCTTCTTTCCCCTTTTGTTAATGAAAGAAATGATTTTCATGTGCAATTGAGTCTTTGATTACACCCTTGTACACTGAAAACTTCTGTTTTTTTCTTGTCCTAAATAGGAATAGATGTTAGGAGGTGTTTTTGAATCAGAAAGATTCATATCGAAAAAAGATTGACAATAAGTTCTTTTCTGGGAAGTGGATGAGATATGGACTTCTTGGGTTTTGGAAATGAAAACCAAGTGTTTGGTTCAAATGAAACAAACTCTTATCCTATAACATGCTCTACATGCACTTTTCCTAGTTCGTAGTGCACTTTTCGTATTACAAAATACGAAAAGTGCACTACAAACAAACTCTAATACAAAATAGGAGAAGTGCACTACAAAGTACGAAAAGTGTAATCCGAAATAGAAAAAGTGTACTACAAAGTACGAAAAGTGTATTGCAAAATACGAAAAGTGCAGTACAAAATATGAAAAGTGCATTACGAACTAAGAAAAGTGCATCTGGAGCATGTTATAGAATAAGAGTTTGTTTTATTTGAACCAAACTCTCTGAAAACCAAATACTTAGTACTCCCTCCGTCCTCGAAAGATCGTCCAGTATTCCTCTTTGGGCGTCCTAAAAAATTTGTCCACCTTTATAACTTTCCATTTTTATCACTAAATTTCTTACAATAATACCCTCACTCAATCAAATATTTTACCCAAAATAACCAACACTTTCTTCTCCATTACTCCATTAAAATCTCAAAAACCCATTATCTACTCCATTAAATTCCTTTTATTCATGAAAAAAAACACAAATTTAATTAAAAACCTCACTCAATCGAATTTGGGCTTGATCCGGTTCTTGCCCTAAATTGGATCTTGTACTTGGAAGCAGGATTTTGGGCTTGTTCTTCAACCTCTATTGTTGGGCTTCATTGTTGATGCTCGCCTGTTGATCATGGTCGTTGCATTTTGGGTTGTTCTTGATGCTCCATTGTTGGGCTTGTTGCTTGCTCCATCCGATTTTAGAACCCTTTATAATGCCATGTTTCCCAAGAGAAACCCTAACTTCCGCCGCTTGATTGTTCTTTCCTCTCTCAAATTCTCTCGAAGCTTCTTCACTCTTCAAATAGAGATCCATCTGTGACGCCTCTTTTGCTCCCCATTGAAACCCTAACTCAGCGACGCTCACTTGTTCTTCTCTTTCCTCTCTCAAACTCTCTTGAAGCTATCTGAATCTTCAATGATTTGAGCCTTGTTCTTGGTCATTGCAGTTTGGGCTTGTTCTTGAGGCTCCATTTGTGGGCTTGATCTTCACCTTTGCTTCTTCAATCTAGATTCGAGTTTCAAGTTTGGATCTAGATTCGTGCTTGCTTGGATCTCGATCTGGTACGTGCTTGCTTGGATCTAGATTCGAGTTTGTCCCCTTTGCTTCTTGCTCTTGCTTGCTTGGATCTTATCTCTCTGGATCTTGCTCTTGCTCGCTTCGATCCATATTTGAATTCGTCTTTTCGGGGCTCGATTTGGTACTTGCTTGCTTGCTTGGCCTCGAGCTTGTTCTTACTTGCCTGGATTTGGATCTTGTTCTTGTTACTTGCTTGGATCTGGACACTATGTATTTCCCCGTGAGCCTTTGATCTGAATCTTCGTATGTTTGTTCTGATGATCCCAATTGCGAGTGGGGAAATGATTGCCATGGAAATCACTCGTATAGCCCCCAACGATCTGAAGCCTCTGTGAATAACATCTTTCAACCTGGAGATTTTTAGGCCCTTGAGGAAGGGCATCCTCAACAGTCCCCTAAAGTTGATTCTAAAGTTGATTATGAAGTTCATTTTGATTCCTTGGATGAATCTGATTCCTTGTATGGATGCATAGCCCCTAATTCGAAGCTTGATGATTAGATAAGTCCCCTTCCTCTGTTTCTTAAACATCTTTGCATGTTGCTTGCTCTATTTCCTTTTTGTAGTTGGCTACTTCTTTGTATGTTGTTGCTAAGTCCCCTTTGAATATGATGAATCTGATGTTGCTTGCTTTGTTTGTTGTTGATGGTCAACTTTGATAACCATGTGTGACTGAATGAGGCATTTGTTGAAGTTGGATTTAATCTTTGGGATGACTTGAGATCCATTGTTGATGCTTCATTTGTTGCTTTTATATGATTGGCTTGCTTGCATGTTGCTTGCTATGTTGCTTGAAATTAACTGGTTTGCTTGCATGTTGTTTGAAGTTAACTGGCTTGCTGGATTGTTTGCTCAGATCAGTTGTTTCCGATGTTCATGTATTGAGTGTTTAATGATCCATGTTTGTTGCTTTCTTGAGTATATTTGAGTTATTGGTGATGGTATGTAAACTAATTGCTTCAATAACCGAGGGATAATTAGCAAATATAAGAGAGAAGTGATATAAGAATATCGCGTTATGCATACGCGTCTAAAAATAGTATTCATACAATTTGATGAAATTTTCAAGTGGCCAAGCCATGTAGGCTCGCATTCATGTGCATGGACGTGGAATAAGTGATCTCACAATCCAACTTGAATCAAGTATATATATATATATGTGTGTGTGTGTGTGTGTGTGTGTTTATACACATTATATATGTGGGCTATGTAAATTTTACAATGGGCAAACACAACTGATATACATTTGTATATGTATCATTGGAATTGGGCCTTACTTAAATAAAGACTGAAGTGAGCCCAATAGACAACCTTTGTTTACTTGGCCCAAAGAAGGCCTAACAATTGATGACACCACAGTCAACAATATCGGCTATAAACATTCATGCAGAGGAGCAATTGTGTCGGTCCTCTAGTATACCGCCATGCAATATAACTTAATAGCTAAGCAAACTTGCAAAGCTTAAAAAGCCTTATCCCACATCGAGCATTTACACACAAGGAAGTACAAGGCTAATCATATAAATAGGCAAGCCATGAGACATTTAAAAGGGTCGAAAAACATCTCTAACTATAGAACTATCTTGTTCGTTAAAGTTCGCGTGTTTAATCTCCGAGTGAGATCGCGTTATTTACGGCATAAAGTCCAAAAGGCCGGCTTTATTTGTAAAGAGTACAAAAATAATCAGCTGAAGGGTGGGAAGGAGGAAAAATCTATGTACGAAAACCGTTTGGTTGTACAAAATCCGAGAGTGAGTATTTAATAAAATTCTGTATTTAGCGCTATTATATTCGGGTTTCAACAACTAGTACGGCCAGGAGATCCTTAATAGAGAGGGTATCAGCTTATGTTGAAAATCCCACTGTCGGATCTTACAAAGTCTTGTGATGAGGGCTTTTGATGCTCATATTTGCTTACTTTGCGATTACTTGAGTTGTACATGCCTTGTTTGCTTTTAAATTTTTTTCTTTTAATCTGTGATGATGCCAAATAAAACCTGAGATGCAATTTCTGTTTTTCCACTTAACTTGACATGCTTTAGGCCACCAGTTTTACTTATGCTGATGAGGCTATTGTATGTTGAGTTATTTGGTTGGAGTTGTGTCTATCATGGATAATGGGACATCTGAGATTTTCTTTTCTTTTTATCAATGATGATGCCAAATATAACCTGAGATGCAATTTTTGTTTTTCCACTTAACTTGACATGCTTTAGGCCACCATTTTTACTTATGTTAATGAAGCCATTGTATGTTGATTTATTTGGTTGGAGTTGTGTTTATGATGGATAAGGGGACATTTGAGACTTTCTTTGCTTTTCTTTTTCTCTGTGCATTTCAATACTACAAAGCTTATGAAAGATGCTTTTGCTTGTACATAAAGGTCCCCAAAAGTGGATGCATTTTACTTATCCTTTTACACAAAAATTTGTTATGTACACAAAAGTTGAAACATTTCATACAATGTCCCTAAACATGATTATCTTCTATTGCATCTACTTGACTATCTTGCTCTACATTGTTTGCTTCAGTCCCCTGAACTTGTTCATTTGCATTTTGAGTTGCTTCTTCTGCTTGTGCTCCTTGTGCAACCCCATTAATGATGTCCCATGGTTGAATTACAACCCACATTGGGTGGGGACTGTATTTCCCTTGGTAGAATTCCCTAAGCTTCTAGTCTCTTCTTGTTGACATGTGGCAAGTCATAATCATTACCTCCTTTGACTTTCAATACTTCATTCATTACATATTGCAATGACATCCACATATTACCTAAGGTTTTGGGATCTAGCTCATAAAATGCTTCTTTTACAACCTCTAACATGTGATCAATATCTCTAGGCATTTTCTTATGCATTAAGGATTGAATGCTTCAAAAAAAAGCATAGGTCTAAAATATTCAAATCAGGACTATTTGGTGGTTGTTGAAGTAAAATAAAAGTGAAATCATCTTGTTTATATACTTGCTGCCATTCATGATCTTCTTGAGAAATATGTGCCTTGGCATTATCTTGTTGTATGAATATGACTTTGTGAGCTCCTCCTTCCCTTGACCATTTTGCCTTAATTGTTGGAACTATCTGATTTATTAGCATGTTTCTTGCGACTGTTTTGTTGACTGATTCAATGAGCTTTGTAACAATAGTCCCCTTGTCTCTGTTTTTGGACTTCCTCTTTGCTGCTTCTTGGTAAGTGAAGGGGAATATACCTATCTTCCCATCTAATGTACAACGTCCCTCCTAATTATACCTAGGTCTTGCTACAGCAGTTGTAAACATGACCTTTGGTATGAACTTGCAGCTCTATATTTTCCCCTCTCATGTTGTGCTAGATAAACTCTTTGTGATTTCTTGCTCAAATTAAATCATTTTTCATATATGCGCACAAAATCGAACATGGAGTAATATTGTCTTTTAGTCTCTGGTGTGACCCCTTTTAGTAGACTTAGAATCCACTCTAACCTTGTAATCTTGTTGGAATCCTTCAATCCTGGTTTGAGTGGATTTGTATGTGTGGCCTTATGGTTCCTCTTTTGATCAATCTGTGCGCTTTTTTTTATTCGATAAGATTTAGGATAGCCCAAGTACTACTTGGACTAGCCTAGAGCACCCATGAATGGGTGAGAACTTTGAACAGTTCTTGAGAAATTAATATTGGCTTCATCGTCGGTGGGTGTCGAAACGACGACCTCGAGGTCCCCTAAGGACCAACCGTTGGACTGGGCTCCTCACCCTGTGCGATGTGCTCTTTGAAACATTGAGCTTACTTGCCAAGTCCCTTATGCATGATCTGTCCCCAATATTTATTGTTGTGATTGCATTGGTTTGGACTTCAATCCTCTTTCTACCATTGTTGTGAAACTTTGTAATAACATTTGACCTCTCATTTGCAGTAGTTTGTTGCTTGTATATGTTCCATATTCTGGATGTAGTCCTTGGTGATACGTTGAACTATTGTGCAACATCTTTCATTGCACTCCTTTTAAGTTCTCCCCCATTTGCTATGCGTAGGAATTTCATTAAGATATGCACTCTCTTATCATTGTTGAGTCTGGCCTTTGTTGGTTGATGATGTTTTGCTTGTGGTGTTTGATGCCCTGCCTCTGTTGTGTGATGCCCAAAATCTGGTTGATTATGCCATGCTTGCTAGTGTGCATCTTGTTCTGTGTCCCCTGGTTTTTCATTCAGATCAAGCGTGTACTGTGGGGATTCACCTTGTTCAAGTGGGGCATCACCTTCTTCAAGTGGAGCTTCATTTAAATTGAATGTTGCTGAAGCCATAAATGTGTCGGACGATGATGCTCTTGATGATAATATGTTTTTTACAGAAATTAAATGGAATTGTTGATACTATGTTTTTTGCTTTGTAAGAACAATTTGTCTGTATTTAAACTGAACATTTAAATCCTTTTTAAAGGTAGTCTGTAAATGGCAGATTTGTAGATGTAAAGCAGAATCCATGTAAAGCAAATGGAGTGTTTCTATTGGTTGGTTGAAAAAATGGGAACTTCCTATTGGTTGATAGTAAAGCACATGGATCACTTTTCCCCTTTTTACTTTAACTGTACAACCTTCTGTACATATACTGCACAACTTCTGTTTATAGATTGAATGTTTCTTAAAAATTGTGCTTTTAGTTCTTTTGGACAAATTTTAAGGGACAGAGAGAGTATATCAACACAAAGAGTATAGGGTTTTTATACCACTCACTTATCTCGGGCATGACATCTCATTACAACTTAGAAATAAAAATAAAAACCATAGCCCTCTCACTTCTGCTTCTCCCTCGATCTCTACATTTGCTTCTTCTCCTTCGAATGCATGTCCTACGTTAGCTGATGCAATCTTCTCTTTTCATCAGTTTCCATCCTTTTTAGTTTCAAGGCTAATTTTTATCTAATTTGAAGGAGAAAAAAGAAACTCAAGGCTGATTTCTCTATCTAAATATACTGTAATTGTAACCAATTTTGACTTAGTTTTATAGTAAGCAATTAGTAGCCAATCTTGACAATAAATTGCAAGTTCGATAAGTACATACCTCGTATTATAACGAGTTCGATTAGACTTTTATCATCTCTAATTCAATTGAGGATCAATTAGTATTTAGTGCTCAACTAGTTATACCCGTCCTGCCATGCACGACTACATGAATTTAATATTTAATTTATTTAATGAATATGATTTTAATTTAATATAAAAAACTTATTTATTAGAAAAAATTATATAAAATTTTACAATTAGTATCATACTGTCATGTGAAACGGGGCCAACATTATTAAGGTGGATCTAATATAATTTTGATGACTTAAAAATAATTTATTTATGCAAAAATATAAATAAAAATTATTTGAATTAGAATCATTCAATTTTAAAAATCTTTTACAAAAAATATAAAAAGGTAAAAATAATCAAAATTCTTGAAATTTTTTTTATCAAATTCAATTCTTTAAAAAAAATTGAATAAAAATTAAAAGTATACTTAATAAGAAGCTATGAAAAAATATAAAGAAAGAATGAATTTTTTAATGATAAGAAAATTATTTATATTTACATAAATAATTCAAAAAGAAAATTAAGGAAAAGATAACACAATTTTTTTTAATCAAAAGTCAATTTAGGCAAGTAATTATCTAGATTGAAAGTTCTATTATTATCAAAATTTTATTTAAGATAAATCTTTTACATAAATAGATAAAATAATAAAGATAATATATTTTTTTATTTTAAATAAAATTCGAATTTATTTTTTTTCAAATAAATAGATAGAAATTTAATTGAAAAAACTAAATCAATATATCTATCTTAATATATAATATATTAATATCTAATGTTCTATAATTTATTTTAATTTTAGATAATATCTTTTAGATCTATCCTAATTCCTAATATATAATAGATAACATCTTTATTTTGGATAAAATCTCTCTTGGATTAATTTATCCTATGTCTATATTATCCTAAAATAATATCAACATATATAAATTCCCAAAATAAAAAATCCTATATGGCGAAATCCTAGGTGGCTTAACGTGGAAACGACACGTAGGAAAATCCTAGGTGACGCAACGTGGTGACCTTATTCCTTGCGTCTTTTATATATATACATAGATTTCACATAATGAAAAATGATTTTAAAAAAATAATTTTTTGCAATGGGTTTGAATTTTGATCAATTGAGGTCACGTTACAGTGCTTGATCAATTCCAAACCTAAATTTATACCAAACACCCCCTTATTGATTCCATTTTTCTGGATTGTCTAAAATATGCCACAGCAAATGCAGGTCATTTAGCTGTCACAAATACACACCATCATACCAAGAAACGCAATTGAAATAATAAACAGACATTGAATATGTAGATGGACGCATTACAGAGAGTTTTTGTGAAGGCACGACAGGAAGCTACCCCCATAGGTAGTGTGATAGCCCCAGTACATGCTAGCAGTGACAATGATCTTTAACCTACTCAAAAAAGTTGTGGATAAGCCATGTGATCAACAAAACTTAAACATCCTTTATGCATGAATGCAAGACCTATGACTCTACGAAACCCCGACCATTTTTTCCCTTCAATGAAAATAAAAAACAACCACCACCAAATTCTGAGTGTAGATTCAACTCATTCAGGCTGAAGGCGCAAGTAATCACCAAAACTTAAAGCACAGTTGTTCTACTACATACACTGGTGTGTGTGTGTGTAGATTCACCTCATTCAAGCCAGAGCGCGGGTAATCATCTCTTGGGTCCAAATTGCAGTCTCCTTTATTTGGTCATCATCAGACTCCAGACACTCGCCAACAAATTCAACATAAAATGTTCTGTCCTTGAATAAAACTTTCAAATTCTGACCCATGGCATCAGCTAGATCACCCATAACTGCAATTGTAGCCTTAGTAACACTTTCGTCCCTGAAAGACAACAAATACACAATCTTAGACAATAAAGAATCAATAAATACAAAAGAATGAATCAGAATTAAAAAAATTAGCCAGGGCTAAAATTACCTTTCTTTATCCTTGCACACAAATTCTATAAACTGTGACAAATGTCCAGCATGAGGAAGCATTAAATCAGGCTTAGAATCCTTGAAACCTTGCAAAATGCCTGAATAAGCTTCAAAAATGCTTCTTCTGAGCTGATTTCCATACTCAAGCATTTCATCATCGTTTGTTTCCATCTTAGCACAGACTTCAGCGGCTCCCTGCATCATGGGTATGGCGTAAGCAAGATACTTCTCAAAGTGCGCTCCTATTGCAAGAGCAATATCACCAAAGGATGAGAAAATTGGAGGTTTGACAGATCTGTGCAGCTCTCCACTTGAAAGATCTTTGAGGAGTAAAGCCATTATGCCATCACAATAAGGCAAAATTTTATCATCCAGTGCACGGCATATGTCACCAACTACACCAACAGTCACTGAGCAAACTTGGTATTCTTCAAAATTTTGCAGACCCATTTCCAAGTACTTGTAAAACTCAGGCATGTAACCGCTGAACTTTTCACCCGTAGCATAAGCCAATGCACCTATTGCAAGCATTGCCTCCTCATGCACTGTAGAGCTATGACAAGCAAAAACCTTGAGGAATAACATCATTATCTGGTCTGAAACATGGAGAATCATTTTCTTTGTTTCATCAACACTACTTAGTTTCTGAATAATAACCTGGAGAACACCACATAGAAGAGCTTGCAGATCTCCTTGCTTTTCCTTATCATCAGATGATAAAACTGGAAGCTCAAAAGTTTGTCCCAGTTTAGTCATTATAAGATGGAGAAGTTGCTGAATAATGTTGGCTGTTTCTGCCAAATTAGAACACCTAATTAACTCATTCAGGGTTTCATACGCAGCAGAGCGAAGCTTGGAGTCCCCTGCATCTGTTCTCTCAGCAGTTGCTATAACACAAGTTATAATATCTGGGAGGAAAGGAGTGAGGACAGATGAGCTTGACCCAGCATCCTCGTATCCCTGAGCAAGGTAGTAGATAGCTCCACATACTTTCTCTGCTACGTTGGGAGCATCTTTAATACTCTCCAATAAAACACCAAGTACCTGTTGAAGGTTGGCACTTGATACTACAGAAAATCCAGAGCCTGGACAATGCAATATCTCAAATATCCGACTCAAAGTCCATGCAGTAGTGTCCTTCACATGAACATTTTCATCTTTTGTTGCCTTGAGCAGAAACTCAAACCCAGCTTGAACTAAAGGGGAGAGCTTCTCAATACTTGGTCCTTCAAGAATGGATCCAAAAGCATATGTAGCAGCTTCACGACATCTCCATTCTGGATTAACGATATTAGCCTCCACAAAGGGCATAACAAGGGGCACAATAGCATCACCAACAGTCCTAGCAACAAGACCAAGACATGTCCCACCTGCCATGGACAGATTCCAAATACTATCATCCTGATCTTGGTCCTCATCTTGCTTAAGAAGAGTCTCCAGCAGCACAGGTACTAATGATGCCAAAGCCTTCTCAACGAAGCGGGAATGAGCAGAGTCTGATTGCCCACTCTGGTCATCAATTGCTTCCTGAAGTTCTGTCTCTTCATCACATATGGAGCTCCAGAACTCAATTGCCTGAAGGGCAACAGCTTCTTCGTCTGCTTTGATTGCATTTGCAGTCAGTACGAAAAGCTTTTCCATATATGGCTCAAGAAAATCATAGTACATAGAAGCAATTGCAACAAGACATTCTAAAGCAGCCTGTCTGATCTCAACTTCTTTTGAGATTGCGATTTCACAGACTACGTTCATTATATAATCCCTCTCCACCTTGTTCTCAAAGTTGGTCTGAGCAAAGGCAAGAGCATTATATAATGCCCTTGTTGCTGCCAATCGGACTTCTGGACTTTGTTCAGCTTGACCCATGCCTTGAACAACAGCAGTAAGTATAGAGTTTACTTCCTTCTGTTCAAGCTCTAGGTGGGATATCTCCTCACATACATATCCAAGTGTTTCCAGTGTTGCCTGTTTCAAAAGAGCTGGACTATCTTGTTGGGTCATGTTGTTGAGCAATGAACCAATCAAGTCAGGCCACTCCTTGCGGGGAACCTCAATGGCTGCAATTTTGGCGATAACTTGTGCTGCGGTGTGCCTTGCTTCCTGTGCAGCAGACCCAAGAGTCCTCATGAGCAAGTCCTTGATTTGGGACTTAATAGAGCCATCAATTGACACCCATTGTTGGATAAGATGCTCCTTCCGTGAAGCATCTTTTGCATCTAGTGAGTTCTTCAGCACAATACCAGCCAATCTACGAGACTCAAGGGGCTTTTCATTGGTTGCAAGCTCGACTGACAATGATAAAAGAAAAGCAGCGAGATTGTGCTCCTGGAATTGCCTGAGATTTGACTCAGCTTCAGTTCTAACTTTAGCATCGGGAGACTGAGCCGACAGAAGAGCTTGGGTGATTTCCATTGCCATTTCTCACTCGTGCTGGAAACAATTTGCAAAAAACTGATTCAATATATAATAATTCAGAAAGAGCATAATTTAAACTAAGCACAAAAATAAAAATCAAACACAAACGGAGTACAAGTAAAGCAAAACCAGAAGTGGATTGGTCAAAAAGAATCTTTCTGTGTAGTCCAAAGAACAGATAAAAAAATCAATTAATCTACATTTAGCATAACAAAATTGAAGAAAAATACTGCACCTTTTTCATGACAAGTTGGAGCAACTTCAATACTAGGGCAACAAGATCAAGCACGTCATTTAATAATTCATTAAAGTAGTAAGAAAAAAAATAGCAAACTAAAACAAAATGAGCATTTGAGGAAAGCAGAAGCAACAACTACATAGAAGCCATACATGGTTAAAAGTTAAGCAGAGCAGTGTAGCAGTGATCAAAACGATATCAAATACAACTCTAACACTTAATACAGTGGCGGAGGCAGATGGGGGCGCGGGGGCCGGCCGCCCCCACCGGCGGCCAGGAGTTCTCAGCCAGGCTCAGCGGCAAAAAAAAATGAAAATTTGGATCTTTTTTAGTTGAGAAATAAGAAGCACAGTTGACATAAAGACATTAGAAACAAATTTCAATTGAGAAGGACAAGTTCAAACCGTTCAATTTTGGAGACGAATTTGTGTAGACTTTGACGAGGCAGAGAAGATATGCCGGCGGTGAGGGATTCTTTCTCCCGAGTCCGTCGTTCCGTCCTGATTCTCTCTCTGTTCCTCTTCCTAGGGTTTATCAGATGAAATGCGCTTTTAAAAAATACAAATCATTTTGAATGAAATTGGGCCTGTCTGTAGACAGGCCGCTGGACAATAAAAAGGGAGAAAAAAAAGAACAGGCTCGTAATTATAAAACAAATCGGTTGAATGAACTTGGCCCTGTTTACAGATATGAACTTGGGCCTGTATATTTTTAACAAAAAAACAAGTGAAATGAAGTTAGCCCAAGTTGAAATTTATCTATATGTGAACACCTATAATCTATAATTATATATAGTAAAACCTCTATAAAATAATAAGGTTAGGACTATAATATTTTATTATTTTATAGCGATAGTAATTAATCGATAAATTAATATTTATTAATTTAAAAAACTTTTATTGTAATGCGAGCTTCGTGATGCACTATTGTAGAAGATTTTGTGGTAGGATTTTTGAAGACTATAAATTGGGACAATATGATCCATAAAAGATTAATTTTTTGGCTTTTATAAATCTTGTAGTATCGGCCTGGATAGTTACTATTAAGTGTGAGGCAGTAGCAAATTGTTTTCAACACTGCAAAATTCGTTCATGGGATGAAGTATCAAGGAACTATAGTTTATATTGTAAAATTTGTTTTCTAACACATAAAACAATTGTAACCCTGGACATTTATCTTGGTTTTGCTAAATATATGGTGTGAGTAGATATGTAGTGGCTTCCAAGAAAATGGCCAGTGGATCTTTATTGGAATTCATAGCATTTTCACCCATTTTGGTTATTTAAGGGGTCATTATTTATGGATATCTATCCTTCGTATTTCAGCTTCTATGCATTCCTGGACTGTTTTTGTAGTGTACATATTGTGTATGGATCTCTACTGAAGAACATGACTTGTTACAAGACTTATGCACCTCATTAGTATTGTTTTTGTGATATTACTTCCACGATAAGAAGTTGTTGGCAATCTTTTCAAAGCAAACAACAAGAGTGTTGTTGTGATCATCAACAACGACTGAGGAAACCATGACATTGGAAGCTGTTAGGAATTATATAAGTCATGTATATAAGTATAAGTGACATAGAGATTGGTAGAGCAATGTATACATAGTTAAATGGTAGAGAATGTATAGATTCAGGAACCGGGTTTAGAACATAGGATCGAGTCTTATTTATTAGTGAACCGGATCGAGAAAAGCCACCTCGGTTTACCGGTTTGGAGGCTGAAATGGTCGAGGCTTACTAATGGGCTGGATGACTTGGACCGTGTTCGTCTCCGGATATTAAAGAGGCCCAAAATCAAGCTAGTGGCCCAACAAGCTCGAGCTCGCTTCTGTTTTCAGTCACTGTAATTCAAGTAAGCAATTACTTGGAGAAGCAGGGGAACCTTGATAGATTGGGTTTCGACTTGTGTCGATTACTTCCCTCTGTCGGGTCCTATAGTAGAATCTAGGTTTATATCTTGACTTGCTTGGATCTTGTTTCTGTTGTTACTAAGATCTAGATTCTTTTTTCCCTTTCTTGAAGTTAAGACTAACTTCTTGATTGTATTAGTTACAATCATGGGAGATGCTTATAGAATCAAGCCCTACGATGGGCATTTTGATTATGCTATGTGGAAAGTGAAGATGAAGGCTATCCACACTAAGGAAAAACTGTGGCATGCTGTCACAGACACTTGGGAAGCTACTACTACTGAGTTCCAGAAAAAGCAAGCCCAAGAACTAGCACACGCAGAAATTATGCTTAGGCTATCCGATGAGGTAGCTAGGCAGGTTGTAAGTATTACTCTTCCTAAACCCCTATGGGATGCTTTAGATGAGAAATATCTTTCCAAATCTCTGCCGTGTCTCATCTCTCTTTTGTCTAAGTTGTTCAGTTTTAAAATGGACACCAATCAGACTATAGAAGAAAATCTTGATAGGTTTCTTAGAATAATTCAAGACCTAGAAAGATGTGATGATAAAATTAAAGACTCTCATCAGTTCATGCTTCTTATGAATTCCCTGCCTACTCAGTTTGATGTGTTGAAAGATGTATGTCAGTTTGGTCATGATGGTATGACTGCTGCTAGGTTGTTTGAGTTTATAATTCAGAAAAATGATTTTTCGAAAGTGTTCAAGGTTAAGGGTGGTAGTTCTAAGACATCTGAGAAAACTGAGAATAAGAATGAAGTAATGATGGCTAAGTGATGAGATATTTTTCGTAGTCGTTTATACCTATCAAAGAAACCTTAGCTTAACCAACTCAGTAGAGCGGTAAGTAAGGGTCGATCTCATAGAGACTTGTGTATTTGTGTTATTACTTGTATGCCAAGTAACCAAAGGGGGTTTTTAGAATGATTATCTAAACTAATATGCAAGAATAAAACTAACTATGAATGCAAAAGATGATTTGAATATATGAAAGACAAACGTGTTCAACTAGTTAGATCCATCATGATATTGATTCGTTGATCATCGATTCTCTTGATTCTCTTCTCACTTGAATAATCTATTGTGGATAGTGATCCTACTAAGGATTAAAACCCGAATTTCATATATAGTTGATAGAACAACCAGTCTAACAACCCTAATTATTTAACAACCTAGAAGACCTTCTAGATTCAATTAAACAACATCATGACGATTCAAGTTATCAATAGAAACAAACACTTAGAGCAACCAGACATCTAAGTGATTTGTGAATTTATTCCCTACTTTAATCAACTTGTCCAACCGGTACTAAATTAATTAAAGTCTACTCTTGATCTAATTAACTCCAACCGGTAATTAATTAGATTCAGTTTTAACTAGAAATTCAATTAGGTGATCAATCTAACAAAACCCTAGTTTAGATTCAATTAAGCACAGGGAATAATTTCTATTCAAGTTTGTTGAGAATCAATCAAACCTCACAACTACATACAAATCATGACTTCAATAACTAGCCAAACACTAAAGAAATTAGCAATGCATAATGAAATTAAAATCAAACTTACAAAGGTTTCAAAGTCTTCCTTGAGAGAAAAACCCTAGCCTCCAAAAGTTGATCAAAAGTTATGAAAAATAAAACTAACATAAAGTATTTATATGCTCCTAAAAATATCCTCAAACAAGTCTATCTTAACACCCAAACTCGGCAAAATACAATAAAGCCCGAATACCAAGCCCAAAACCAAGAGCTCGACCCAATTCACG
This sequence comes from Fallopia convolvulus, assembly GCA_964016875.1. Lineage (NCBI taxonomy): Eukaryota > Viridiplantae > Streptophyta > Magnoliopsida > Caryophyllales > Polygonaceae > Fallopia > Fallopia convolvulus. The sequence goes on from OZ024733.1 coordinate 34,999,208, forward strand.
CGTCCGCTGAAAAGCTCCCGAATGCGCGGCTTCGTTCCCCAAAAGCGCGGCCGCGCTTTTCTTGCCATCCCGCGCTTTTCCCATTCAGTTGGGATTGCTCGGGCACATTGCTCGGGTTCACCCCGAGCTTTTGACTTGGCTTCTTTGGCTTGTCTTCCTTGTCTTGGCTCTTCTCCTAGCATGTCCTAGCTTCCTTAGCTCCTTTGCCTCGTCCATCACCACCATGGTCAATCTGTACTCGCCCCGCTGTTGCTCCTGAACCTGAAAACTTGTAAAACCGAGCAAACCAGCGCATAATACCCGATAACACAAAAACCTAAAAACTACATAAAAACTAACCTAAAACATATATAAAACATGCATCTTAACTACTCCTATATGCAAGCTATCAAATTCCCCCATGCTTAACCCTTGCTTGTCCTCAAGCAACACATAAATCCAATCACACCATAGAAATGCAATCTTACATCCATCTCAAGTCAAACAAACATTTCACATATAATCAAAAACCCAACCAAGACTTCTTAGCATGCATTATGGTAAGCAACAAGTAAAGACCATCCATTCATTCTAGACCTCACCAAGGATAATGTGTTTGCACTCAAACTCTCAAATGTTTAAGGGTATGTGTTTCACTCAAAACTCAACCATGAAAACTAGACTACCATATGCTTGCATCAGAGTTCTAAATCTCCACCGCTAGGGATCAAATACATAACAAAAATCAAGAGGTCTTTTTAAGGCTTGTAATGGGGCCAAGGTAAAGAGAAATTCGGAAGGGGTCATATTTGGCCTGTGGTGCTAAATCCGGGATAAAGAACTAATCTAAACCCAAAACTCAACATTTTTTTCTTATTCCTCCTAACTTTCACTCTATCAACTCCTTACATTTACAATTAAGCACTTTGCTTCTTTTTTTTTTTCTTGCCTCTTCTTCAACTCTTTCTTTGCTACTAATGAAGACTATTAACAATTTAAGCTCAATTTTCTTTTTGCTTTGCAACAAACATCTTCATCTTCATTTTTTTTCACTTTGAAACTAAGAGTTGTATTTCCTCTTTTCCACCTTTCCTTTTCAACCTCCCCCATACTTATATCAGACTCACACAAGACACAATCACAACCTAAAGTCCTAAATCCCGGATTATGGGTCAAGCTTATTAGGCTAGGGAAATTTTGTGGAGCTATCAAAAATAGGCTTAAAGCTTAAAGCTTAAAAGAAATGGGGTATCAAAAACATGGATCTTGTAGGGTAGGAAAGGAAATAATAGGCTATAAGAAACATTGCCTCAATCATTTTAATGTCATGCGTTCAATCATATTTAGCAGTCTTGAAACAGAGTCATAACGCAAGTTATAGAGCTAGATAATCATGGTGATACACTCAAGAAATTTAGAGAACAAATATATCATGAAAGGCCAAAAATATCTCACAAGGCTAATTTTTGTCTAGAACTTCAGAATGAATCAAATACTCAAGCTAAATACATGCTCCATCCTATAGTCAGGGTAATTAATCAATGATCATACTTATATCATATCAACTTCAACATATCATGCAAATCATGGGTTAGGACTTACACTTGACTTAGAAACACAAGAGGAATCAAACAATGGGGAAATAAGAACCTAAATGCAATATTTTTGTATTTTTTTTTCAAATTTTTCTGATTTTTTTTAATTTTTTAAGATTTTAATCAATGCATGCAAAAATTTTAAATATGACCTAATCTAATGCAACTACATGTAATGCAAACAAGTAATTCCCTTCCCCCATGCTTAAAACATATTTTGTCCCCAAAGTATAGTAAAAAGGTAAAGGAAAGAGAAAAACTCACAAAACTCTAATTGTGTGGCGGGTAATAGGGCGGAAAATCTTGTGGTGGTGGTGGCTGGTACTCCGGATGATACTCTGGATGTGGATGGTACGGTGGGATCTCCTGTGCTGGTGGTGGCTGATATGGCGGAAACTGAGGATATGGAGGATCTGGAAAGGCATACTGAGGATACGACTGATGAGGCGGATAGCCCGCTGAACTCCATCCATCCAATCTAGTGTTGAGCAGTCTGAACTGCTCATCCTGGCGGGCCTGAAAAGCAGCAAGCTGCTGATCCTAATGAGTCTGATAAGATGTGAACCTCTGATCCACATAACCTCTCATGCCCTGAAAGCTCTGATCGATGTGAGAAGACATATCATTATAGTGTTGCGCGTTGTCCAGCTGCATCTGTCTCATCATCTCCGTCATCTGGTTATACTGAGCATCAGAGTAATGTACACCTCCAGCAGGTATAGACGGATCAAACTGTCTCTGCTGATCTTCCTCCTCAGACTCATCATCCTCATCAGTGTCAACATCTTCAGCAGATTCTTCCTCTTCTTCTTCTTCAGCCATGGTGAAATCCTCATCCATCTCCTCTTCATCAGAATCCACCACAATAGGAACTGAAACCGTCTTTTTACCCCTAACCGGGCCCTTCACGGTAGCCACATCTAAATCATCAGCCTGAACGTTAATGAACCAGTTAGCTGGACTATCCCCAATCTGCACTCGGTGTCCATCCGGAAGCTTCATTACTCTCCCAGAATCACCGATCACCCAGAAGTAAGAGTTCCTGTACTTGTAGAGAGCGCCCATTTTCTTCAACATGATGAAGTCAATAGGTGAAGGCGGAATATCAACATGTAACCTGCTAAGATCGATACCAAAATGCTTGGCTAGGAAAGTCACAATCCCACCAATACAAATGGCTCCACCGCCTTTGTTCCCAACATGAACCATGTGGTGCATCAGCATAGCACCCATATTCAACGGCTTCCTCTTCAAACTCGCAGCTAATACAGTGACATCTTTCTTTGGACAATTGTTTCCCCCATCACCTCTCCCATTCAGAGTACTAGCAATAAACCGCTGGAAAACCTTAATAGCGGGATGAGTAATGGGAGAGGCTTTCTCCTTAGACGGCTCATATTTGGCCCTCCCCGTGATGGCTTTCCAGAAGTGCATGTCAGCCCATGTAGCACCTGCCTCTGTAAGCACTAAATCTCTACTAATAGGAAAATTGCAGAAACCAAACACTCGGTTGACCTCTTTCAAGGTCATCTTCCTTCTAACTCCTCCTAGCCAAAACTTTATCTCCCCTTCTCCTTTAAAATTAGTGGACAAAGTGCTCAGAAACTCCAGTGTTAACCCCTTGAAGGTGGGTTCACACAACTTCAAGAACTCACGTATATGCAAATAAGCTCCTATTTCATTCAATAGATGAGCTATCCCAATCTCATTCATTAGATCCCAATCAATGAAGCGAGTTGCTTTCCACTGCCTGTCCTTCAGAAGATCAAATCGGATTATGTGGCTATTCTTTGTCAGGTTAATCCCAAAGGTTTCTGGGGTTGTCTCTCCCACCACAGCAGGTGGAACCAAATGCACTCCCTGACTAGTAGATTGTGATGATGATGCACCATCCCTTCGACTTCTCTTCGGAGCCATTAATTCAGAGTTTCAAAAAACAACCTGCACAACACCACAGAACAAACAAGCAAACGCAATTCCGTTGTCCCGGCAAGGACAACCACAACAAATTTCACAGAAAAGCTCTCAAACGCTCTCTTCCCCCACTACCTAAAACAATTTAATCAAAATTTTAATCAAATTTTAATCAAATTACTAGGTGATTTTCGGATTACATGCAAAGTTCAAATAAAACACGAATCTAGACTAGAATCATGCAATAAACAAACTTTTGTAAAGGACTTAAGCCTAAATCCGAGCCTAAAGGGGTCAAATTCGGGTTTTTCTAGTCAAACCTAGATCTAGATTTAAACTATCAAAAACCGAATTTTAAGAGGAGATTGTGAAAAACTTACTTGAATTCCGCTTGAATGTGAGTTCCTTGCTTGAATTCGCTCGAAAATCTGCCTTGAATGTGCTTGAATGGAGCTTGGAGTGGTGGATTCAATGGAGTTTTGAGGGGAGGTAGGAGAAGGGGCGGAATAAAGGATGGGGGAAAAATAAGAAAAGCTCGGCTTTAATTTTGATGTCTGAAGCGGCCCAATGCGCGGGATCGCGCGGAATTGCGCGACCGCGCAATTGCGATCCCGCGCAATGTGCCCCCAGTTGCAAATGCGCGGCGTCGGGGCTGGGATTGCGCGAACGCGCATTTAGCAGCCCCAAGCCGCGCTTTCTTCTCTGAGCGTGCATTGCTCGACTTGGATACAGATCTTTTGGCCACGCAATTTTTGTCCCCCTTCCGAGTTTCTCTGTACTTCAAGGCTTGCCTGAGCTATCTGAAAATTTGAGGATTATTTCTATCTATACTAACTAATAAAAACAAAAACTGTAAAACAGAAAGCAAAAATCAAAGCAAATCTTTCTTAAAACATGGGTTGCCTCCCAAGAAGCGCTTGTTTAACGTCATTAGCTTGACGTAAAAGGATACTAAGAAGGATACGAGCTATGGAATTCGATCTCCTTCCCATCGAATCCCATCTTCAGTGTGCCTTGCGGTATGTCAATCCTTGTATTTGCAGTCTTCAAGAATGGTCGTCCTAGCAACATAGACATCTTTCCAACTCCCGATCCCATGTCCATTACTAGAAATTCAGCCGGAAATTGCAAGGAATCCACTGTGACCCATACATCTTCAATTTTTCCTTTGGGCCTCACAGTGGAATGATCAGCCAACTCCACTATGGTTCGGGTCTCTTTCAATGGTCCCATATCGAGCTTCTCATATAAGGATGAAGAAATCACATTCACAGACGCACCTAAATCAATCAAAGCTTCATTCACCTTGGTGCTTCCAATCATGCAAGGAATGGTGAACATGCCAGGGTCACTGCACTTCTCAGGCAAACGCTTCTGAAACACAACAGACACATGTTCTTTCTCTTTAACTTGCTTCTGACATTTCTCCTTCTGTCCCCTTTTCAGAGTGCACAACTCCTTCAAAAACTTAGCGTAACGAGGTACACTCTTGATCAGATTCAGTAATGGGACATTAACTCTGCATGTACTGAAGACCTCGAACAGCTCTTTATCATTCTTCAATTTCCGGGTTTCTTTCAAGGCTTCCGGAAAGGGTGGAACAGGTACATAAGCTTTCAGAAGAGGTGCAGACGTATCTTCCAGCTCGCCCAGAATGCGCGGCTTTGCATCCAAGTGCGCGGCCGCGCTTTCCTCCTCGATCCCGCGCAATCCCAACTGGGACTGTATTGCTCGGGATGCACATTGCTCGGCCGCGCTTTTAGCAGCCAAGCCGAGCAATCGGCCTTCGTTCTGTTCCTCGGTTTCTGTAACCTTGCTCAGCTGGTATACTTGTCCCACCTCAGAACCACCATAAATGGAGATAAAACTGACATTTGCCCTCGGGTTAAGCTCTGTCTGAGACGGTAGCTTACTTGAATCTCTAGCTTCCAGTTTACTCACTGCCTCAGCAATCTGACTAACTTGGTTCTCTAAATTCTTTATACTCGACTTGGTTTCCTGTTGAAGCTGAGTTAGAGAACCATGCATTGTAGAAACTGACTGAGTCAACTGTCGGACCATCTCCTCTGTGGACATAGCATTCTGATTCACTCCCTGAGCCTGAGGTTGGAAAGGCGGTCTGTACTGAGCTTGGCCACCTTGATGGTTGAACTGCTGATTGCTAGAATTACCATACCTCAGATTAGGATGATCCCTCCAGCCTGGATTGTAGGTGTTGGAAAAGGGGTCATACCTCGGCCTAGGTGGTCCATATCCTCCCACTGCATTCACCTCAGCATTATGATCTTGAAGTGTAGGGCAGGAATCAGTGGGATGCATGTTATCAAAGCAAATTTCACAGGACTTCACCTGTTGTCTACCACCTTGCTGCAACAGCTGCTTCATCATCATTTTCAACTCAGTGACTTCATCTTGGATCCTTGTATTAGCCACCACAGAATTCGCAGCTTTCGAGCTAGTCTCTCTTTTGAACTGTCTTGTGCCCTCAGACAATTGTGTGAACAGGTCAAACGCAGCAGCAAGAGTTTTGTTGAGAATGTGACCTTGGCAAGCTGCATTGACCATTCTTCTCTCATCATCCAAGAGGCCATTAAACAGATATAAGATCAGGTCTTGATCAGTGTAACCATGGAAAGGACAGCTGGCTATCAACCTCTTGAATCTCTCATAGTATTCGTACAAGGACTCACTTGCTTCTTGTTCAATATTACTGATTCGCTTCTTCAGATCATTGAGCCTTGTAGCAGGGAAGTACTTCTCCAGAAAAGCTTCTTTCATCTTAGCCCATGTATCAATACTTCCCGGAGCCAAGTAGTAAAACCAGTCTTTAGCCTGATCCTTGAGAGAAAAAGCAAAGGCTCTCAGCGCGATCTGGTCATGAGTCACATCAGCAGGCTTCATGCTTGAGCACACAGCATGAAATTCAGAAAGATGTTTGTTGGGGTCTTCACCACTATGCCCATGGAATGAAGGCAAAAGGTGGATCAATCCGGATTTCAGCTCAAACTTGACTCCCTCAGCAAGAGCAGGGAATTGCACCGCCAACGATTGTTGTGCCAAATTCGGTGCAGTCAACTCTCTCAATGTTCGGTCACCCATCTCGACGGATTCAGCAGATTCAGATTCCGAGTCAGATTCTTCAAGAAAGAATGGTAAGGCCTGAAAGTGATTCCGGATTTCCTTCCTTAGCTTGAAGAGTGTCCTGTCAATATCTGGATCAAACAACAAGGGAGATGAGTTAGTAGCACGGGTATGAACCATATAACAGGTTCACACCCAAAACGGCACGAAAGTAATAAACACAAATAGCGACGAGTCCCCGGCAACGGCGCCAAATTTGATGAGATATTTTTCGTAGTCGTTTATACCTATCAAAGAAACCTTAGCTTAACCAACTCAGTAGAGCGGTAAGTAAGGGTCGATCCCACAGAGACTTGTGTATTTGTGTTATTACTTGTATGCCAAGTAACCAAAGGGTGTTTTTAGAATGATTATCTAAACTAATATGCAAGAATAAAACTAACTATGAATGCAAAAGATGATTTGAATATATGAAAGACAAACGTGTTCAACTAGTTAGATCCATCATGATATTGATTCGTTGATCATCGATTCTCTTGATTCTCTTCTCACTTGAATAATCTATTGTGGATAGTGATCCTACTAAGGATTAAAACCCGAACTTCATATATAGTTGATAGAACAACCAGTCTAACAACCCTAATTATTTAACAACCTAGAAGACCTTCTAGATTCAATTAAACAACAGCATGACGATTCAAGTTATCAATAGAAACAAACACTTAGAGCAACCAGACATCTAAGTGATTTGTGAATTTATTCCCTACTTTAATCAACTTGTCCAACCGGTACTAAATTAATTAAAGTCTACTCTTGATCTAATTAACTCCAACCGGTAATTAATTAGATTCAGTTTTAACTAGAAATTCAATTAGGTGATCAATCTAACAAAACCCTAGTTTAGATTCAATTAAGCACATGGAATAATTTCTATTCAAGTTTGTTGAGAATCAATCAAACCTCACAACTACATACAAATCATGACTTCAATAACTAGCCAAACACTAAAGAAATTAGCAATGCATAATGAAATTAAAATCAAACTTACAAAGGTTTCAAAGTCTTCTTTGAGAGAAAAACCCTAGCCTCCAAAAGTTGATCAAAAGTTATGAAAAATAAAACTAACATAAAGTATTTATATGCTCCTAAAAATATCCTCAAACAAGTCTATCTTAACACCCAAACTCGGCAAAATACAATAAAGCCCGAATACCAAGTCCAAAACCAAGAGCTCGGCCCAATTCACGCGTCCGCTGAAAAGCTTCCGAATGCGCGGCTTCGTTCCCCAAAAGCGCGGCCGCGCTTTTCTTGCCATCCCGCGCTTTTCCCATTCAGTTGGGATTGCTCGGGCACATTGCTCGGGTTCACCTCGAGCTTTTGACTTGGCTTTTTTTGGCTTGTCTTCCTTGTCTTGGCTCTTCTCCTAGCATGTCCTAGCTTCCTTAGCTCCTTTGCCTCGTCCATCACCACCATGGTCAATCTGTACTCGCCCCGCTGTTGCTCATGAACCTGAAAACCTGTAAAACCGAGCAAACCAGCGCATAATACCCGATAACACAAAAACCTAAAAACTACATAAAAACTAACCTAAAACATATATAAAACATATATAAAACATGTATCTTAACTACTCCTATATGCAAGCTATCACTAAGGGAAAAGGAAAATTCAAGAAAAATAAGAAGAAGAACTATAAACAAGGAGAGTCTAGTAATAATGACAAGAAAGACATGTCTAAAGTTAAGTGCTATTACTGTGGTATAGTTGGTCATTATTCCAATGACTGCACTAAGAAGAAAAAGGATGAGAAAAATAAAATGCATGATAATAATGGTGCTTCAAATGTGTTTGAATCTTATCATGACTTTCCTACATATTCTCATGAGCTTCTTGTTGTTGCCTCTCCTACCTTTGAGCATGAATGGATTCTTGACTCTGGTTGTACAATGCATGCTACTCCAAATAGGAGTGTCTTTGATTCTCTATCTTTATGTGATGATGGCATTGCCATGTTAGGAGTTCATACAGCTTTACCTATAAAAGGTATAGGAAATGTACCCATGAGAATGCATGATGGTAAGATTAGGATTCTACAAAAGGTTAGATGGGTTCCAAATTTGAGAAGAAACCTGTTGTCTGAGTCTGTGTGTGATGATCTACATTGTCAAATTATAACCCAAAATGGAATAAGGGATGTTATTAGGAATGGAACAATCCTTATTAGGAGCATTAAGAAAGGAGGTCTATATCATGTCATTAGATCTCCTGAACTTAATGTCTCCAAGGGGATACCTAATCCTGACAATATAGAACATACAAAACTCTGGCATGCTAGGTTAGGTCACATAGGCAACAAGGGTCTCATGCATTTGCATAAACATGCTATGATTGATGTGAATCCTTACAATATAGACTTCTGTGAAAACTGCACATGCATTTAGTAAATCAACCTATACTGCTTCCAAACCCCTTGAATATGTACATTCAGACTTATGGGGACCTGCATAGGTGGACACTATAGGTGGCAGAAAATATTTTCTGTCACTTATAGACCACTATTCAAGAAAAGTATGGGTTTATTTACTAAAATCCAAGGATGAAGCTTTCATTAATTTTAAAACTTGGAAAAATATGGTTGAATCACAGACTGATCTTAAATTGAAATGCCTAAAGACTAATAATGGACTAGAGTTCTGTAATAACTTGTTTGATGAGTTTTGCAGAAATGAGGGTATTAGGAGACATTTAACTGTCCCTGGTACTCCACAACAGAATGGTACTGCAGAGAGAATGAATAGAACTCTACTAGAAAAGGCAAGATGTATGTTGATAAGTGTAGGCATGAAAAGCTCATTATGGGGTGAAGCTGTAATTACAGCAGCCTACCTTGTCAACAGATCCCCATCTTCTATGATAGGGTTCAAAACCCCACAAGAGATGTGGACATGTAAGAAACCCAGCTTGGCACACCTTAAGCCTTTTGGATGCATTGCATTTGCCCAGGTCTCACAGGGCAAACTGCAACCAAGGGCTTTAAAAGGTGTGATGCTAGGTTACCCCCTGGGGGTAAAAGGGTATAAGATCTTGCTCATACAACCTGGAGGTTATAAAGTGATAACATCCAGGTCTGTTACATTTAATGAAAAGGAGTTTTATTTTAAAAATAAACTAACTGGGTCCATTGTTGAGTCCACAGGAACCATAACTGAAGAGCAACAAAACACACCACCATTATCTCATCATGGGAACTTCTTCAATAATGATCAACTCCCACTCAATGATGAAGAGGAGTTTGATATAGGTCATTATTCTGCTTCAACATCCTCTTTACACCAAATTGTCAATGAAGAGGGCATGGAAGCTGATCAACGAAACACTGAAAATCAAGAGCAAAATGAAGAACAAAATGTTCAAGATCAAGGAAATCAAACTCACCAATTTGGAGGGGGAGAGATAAGTAACTCTAACTCTAATTCAGTTTCTGTTTCTAATTCTTCTTCTACCTCCTCATCCCCTTCTTCTGATTCTTCTCCTTCTACCTCTCAAGCCTCCTCAGTCTCTGAGCAAGCTCTCATGCCAAAGCATGATCTTGCTAATTATCAGTTGTCTAGGGATAGGGAGTCTAGGTGTAATATCCGCGATATTCCAAGATTTTTAAATTAATATAATATAATATTTATATAATGAATTATTTTCTTTTATCTAAATTAAAAATGAGAATTTCTAAATGTCATATTAACTTCTATTATCTCTTTTAAAAAAAAAAGAGATTATCAAGAAATCTTAAAAATAAATAAATTCAATAAATGGTATGGGGAGCTTGAATTAATCAAGAGGACATAAATTAAAAATAATGTCTTTTAGGGATTTAATTTATTTTATAGAATAAATTACATAAAGGCCTAAAAATCTAACTACAAACTTAGCAAAAAGAATGTAAGAGCCGGGATTTGAACCCGAGACCTCTTGCACTCTACCCTCACACGCCCCCTCCAAATCCCGCTATACCAATTGCAATTTCTTGTTCACTTAGCCCAACCTTTTCCTCTTATATCAAATAAACTCCTTCTTCCAAAGACAAAATCAGACTAATGTCTGATTGATTTACGTGATGTGAAATATGGCCATTGCATGTCTCCTCCACCTCCATTGACTTGCTTGACCACCATTCTTACCTCATCTTCCATCATCACTCAAGAAACACAACTTTGACCTATGGTGGAGCTTGGCCTCTTCCTCCATTGGTCCACACCTTGAGCCATGGATTGCAAGCTCACCTCAAGTTGTCTATAAAAAAAGCTCCTATTCACCCTCTTCCATCACACACTCCACTCTCTTCTTTCTCTCCTAGCAAGAGCCTTCTAATTCATCAAAAATCAGCCCCAATTGTAAACCAAATACCTCCATCAAAACACATCCAAACCCCTCTTTTTTTTTCCTTGGAGCAGCCGGCCGCCACCAGCCCTCCCCGGAGCACCACCACCGAACGCCGCCGCCCTCCTCGCGTCACCGCCTGCCTCGCCGGACTCCTGGCCGCGCCGCCCCTGCCCGCCGGATCTCCTCTCTGCCTTCCTCCAGTGTTCTGTATTTTACAGAATACTCATAGTAAATTTCTATCCTAAGTTATAATTATCCATTTATGTATTTTCTTTAATTATAAGGCTTTTGTAAATTGTAGAAAATATTTAGGTAAATAAATGGAATAAAAATTTTAAGTAGGAGATCTTGTTAGTTGGAAAGCTAGAAACAAATTGTTTTACCTTGGTAACTTAAGCTAAATAAAGACAAATAGATAAATTGAATTAAATTAGTGATAGCATGCTTTTCATAATATAAATAGGCCTTTATAAAATAAATGGTCATATAAGGTTGTAATTAATATTATCCTCTTTATACAAAAATTTTGACAATGTTTCTAGTTGATAAAAGTTGTTGCATGTCTTAGATATTAGATGACATATTATAGTATTAAAATTATAGAGAAACTTTATAAAAATATTTTTATGCAACACTTGTAGACATAGACCATAGTTGACCTTGGACATATATTTTATGAAAACACAATATTATTAATGAAAATATTACTAAAGTCATCTATAAGAAAAATAGGATTTTTAATAACCTCTAGGTGTAGAGAATTACAATGGATGTAGTTTTATAAAATATGGTAGTAGTGATAAAAAAATACTTATGGAGATAGTATAAAAATTACTCTAAACAAATTAAAGAGAATCCTTATAAGAATATTAGTACATAAATATAGGCATGGACTATAGTCAAAATGGATTTTACAAAAAGGATAAGTTAATAATAGTTATAATACTAAGGTCATCACATGAGGAAAAAGTCAAATTAATGAGCTCCTAGTGTAGAGAATTATTAAAAGACCTAAGTTCAAGATTTGATATATTAAGTATGATATTATATTAAATCTAGGATTTTATATAGCATAAAGTTGACTTGCTTGGAAAGAAATCATTTTAAATATAGAAAAGATTCTATGTGATAAACTACAATATCATAATATATAAATATGATCAAAGATATTTTATAAGCCTTATAATATAAAAGGGTTATAGGAATAAAATAAATAGGATTAATCTAAATTAAGAGAATTTTAGGCAAGTTACCTTATAGGGAAAAGTAGAAACTTTTATTTATGGAAATTTCCTTGTAAAGAGAGTATATACATGACAACTTTACTTAAAGAGGATTATGTAGGTAAATACTTTTCTATTAAGAAAATATTATTAATAAAGTATTTTAGATAAGGTAGTCAATATTATAAGGTCCATCCAAGAATAATTGGAAATTTAAAAGTAATAGTCTATTATCATAAATAAGTAAAAAGGATAATTTTTAATAATTATTTTAATAATTATTTTTAATAAAGGTTTTACGGAATAATAAGGATATTACAAAACCAAAATAATAATAAAGGGATATTATTATTTTAAGGAAAATAACCTTCTAAATTATTATTATAATAATTAGAATCTCAAACTCTCTTATAAAATATTATAAGAGACAATTCAAACCTTGAGAGGAAAATCATGATTTAAGCCTTTCGCAAATTTCCGTGTCGATAGGTCAGAATCCTCGCTCGTAGTGGGAAATCGCTTAAGTTCGTCAAAACTCGTTCGTAAGAAACCGTTACGTTAAGGCAAGTGGAATTTCCCCTTGCAACCTTTACATTCCATTTCGTGAAAATCCTTGATGTTGGGAACAATTCGTATGCTTAAATAAAAATGAACCTAGGAAATATTGATTGCTAGAAATAACGACAATTGTTAGCGTAGTACGCTTTATATTCCGTTATTAGGATTATATATGCTAGTATGTTTGTTATCTTGATTGATTACAATCTCATTCAGAGATTTACTTTGAATAAACTAGAAAGGGGTGCGGGTTAGCCGACGCCTCTATATAACCTTACTAAGTCGTACGTCCATACGACTTTCGGGATCATGATCTCCATCCGCTCCGATTGCAAGGAGGGATTGTGCGCACTCTAGCTAAGTGCCGGGGAATTGAAGTTCTCCCTCGGGTGGTTCGGAATATCCGTGTCCCACCACTCTCTATTAAAAATCATTAACAAAGTCGAATATCTTTCATCACTATATAAGATAAGTGCGAATGCACATTTAAGATACCAAAACCGGACCGGTCTCAAATGATCGATCCGGCTCTCGGTCCGCTCAGGGCGCGAGAGGTTTTCACTTGTATGAATTAATAAACGTTCCCAACATACTTTCGAAATCCTAAAGAAGTCTACAATCTAGTAGTTCTTCTATCGCTCATCGAGTTATCTTTGACTAAAGATATACTCTCCTTTGAACCATCAAAGCTCCACATAAACAAGTTTATTCATATAGCCCCATCGTAAACACAACCCTAATATCTCTTTCGATAATAATTGAAATTCCCAAAATACCCTCGGGAAGTTCCCTTCCCGCTTGCTTAGTCTCTTAGACTAATTCTTCTTTTCCGCATGTTTGTCTGGCATTCTATCGCCCCTCGCGAATTATGTCAGAATCTAGGAATCCCAACAAGGCGTGAAGTGAAGTGAAGTGAAGACGAAGGAAGAACAAGGATTTTCAAGACGTACCTTACTATCATTTTTCTTTAGTTTCATTACGTTTCAAGGACAAGCAGGTTTTGTATTTCAATTCCGAACAACTTTATATTTGAAAACAATGTAAGATGTTTTGTAAGAACTAAGTCTCCCTCGGGAGCACCTTTCCTCATTATGTATTATGTTTTATTCCGCATTTTAATTGTTCTATATCATTCTAAAAGCCTTGGGTGACTTTGGACGGTAAAGTCTGATGTCACTGGCGGTAATACCAAATGTTGTAAAATAGGGGTGTTACACTAGGATTAGAATCCCAAACAGAAGGTTTGAGGTGAATTTGTTAGAGTCCTTTGACAAAATTGTTGAATTTGCTTTCATTGTTTCTGAGTTGATTAAAAACTTTACACCTGAGACTTATGAACAAGCTATTAGTTGTAAAGAAGCTAATGAGTGGATAAAAGCTATGCATGAAGAGATTCAGTCTATGATAGTTAACAATACATGGGTCTTAGTTCCCAAACCTGAAAAAGCTAGGTTAATTGATTGCAAGTGGATATATAAGCTTAAGGATGGAGTTAGTAAAACTAATCCTCCTAGGTTTAAAGCTAGACTGGTTGCTAAGGGTTTTACTCAAAAGGAATGTGTAGATTATAATGACATCTTTGCACCTGTTGTTAAATATAAAACCATGCGCCTGTTACTTGCTATGACTGTTGTGTATGACTGGGAACTAGAACAGATGGATGTTAAGACTGCCTTCCTTCATGGTGATCTGGATGAAACTATATACATGAGACAACCTAAAGGTTTTATAGATAAAAATCATCCTGATTATGCTTGCATGCTTAAGAAATTCATATATGGCTTAAAACAGTCACCTAGACAATTGAATAGGAAGTTTGATTCTTGCATGATATCCCTTGGTTTCTCTAGGAGCAGCTATGACACTTGCTTGTATTTTAAAGGTGTTAAAACTAAGTCTCCTTTATATGTGCTCTTGAATGTTGATGACATCTTGTTAATCTGTAACTCTAGAGTTATTATTTCTGGTGTCAAACATGACTTACAAAAACACTTTGACATGAAGGACTTAGGCACTGCTAAGAAAATCTTGGGTGTTAATATAATTAGAAATCGTGCTAAGAAAACTATCTATTTGTCTCAAAGTGACTACCTGCTGAAAGTTGTTGACAGGTTTGCAATGAAGAATACAAAACCATCTCCAATACCTCTGGGAGGGCACTTGGAGCTAAGCAAAAGAGATTGTCCTACTACCTCTGAAGACAAGAAGAAAATGGAGAATGTCCCATATGATGTTGTTGTAGGATCAATTATGTATTCTATGATTTGCACTAGGCCAGATTTAGCATTTGCCATAAGTGTATTAAGTAGATATATGAGCAATCCTAGAGAAAAACACTAGGCAGGCATGAAATACCTGCTCAAATATGTAACAGGGACTGTTAATACAGGGTTAGTGTATGTTGAGCATAGTCCAAGGACCACCTTGTGTGGTTATGTGGACTCGGACTTTGCCAGCAACAAGGACAATAGAAAATCAACAATTGCATATTTCTACTGTTGGGCAGGAAACTGTGTTTCCTGGAAATCCCAACAGCAGTCCATAGTTGCACTCTCCTCAACCGAGGCAGAGTATATAGCAGCTACTGAGGCTTCGAAAGAAGCTACTTGGTTACGGGGAATCTTGCATGAGATAGAGGGCAAGTCTTACTTGCCTACACTTTATATGGATAGCCAGAGTGCCTTGTACCTTTGCAAGGACCCTGTCTACCATGAAAAAACCAAACATATTGATGTCCGATACCATTACATAAGACAAAAAGTGGAGGACCAGGAACTAACCGTGAAGAAAATACCTGGTGAAACCAATCCTGTTGACTTTGGGACTAAAATTGTTCCCACTAACAAATTTGTCTTTTGCAGGAAGGAACTCCACATCGATGATGTGACTTGAGATGTGGCCTTGAGTCAATGAAGAAGGAAAACTCGTTTTAAATCCACACTATTCAGTTTGATAGTTCCTCTTACCTTCTATACGTGACTTAAGAGGGCATATGTTAGGAATTATATAAGTCATGTATATAAGTATAAGTGACATAGAGATTGGTAGAGCAATGTATACATAGTTAAATGGTAGAGAATGTATAGATTCAGGAACCGGGTTTAGAACATAGGTTTGAGTCTTATTTATTAGTGAACCAGATCGAGAAAAGCCACCCCGGTTTACCGGTTTGGAGGCTAAAACGGTCGAGGCTTACTAATGGGCTGGATGACTTGGACCGTGTTCATCTCCGAATATTAAAGAGGCCCAAAATCAAGCTAGTGGCCCAACAAGCTCGAGCTCGCTTCTGCTTTAATTGAAACGCAACATTTGGAGCTCAAGCCTCTATATATACTCGTTAGCTCGTCTCGCGAGCTCATTCGCAACCCTAGAGCTAGCGGCGCTTTGAGAGAGTTCTCAGAAAGAGAGAGAGAGAGAGAGAGAGAGAGAGAGAGAGAGAGAGAGAGAGAGAGAGAAAGAAAGAGAGACCGAAGTCGGAGAAGGAGATCTCCGGTGAGGCCAAGAGGTGGAGTTCAAGGTCGGAGTTGAAGGCGACGATCCTTGCTCTTTGAGATCTGCGGTGGCATCTTCCTAAAGCTTCATCCAGAAGCTTTGAGTAGCCTTTCAGGGGGCCGAAACCCTAAATCTTCTCTTCTTCTCTAGATCTCATTGTAGTTCCTTGTTTCTGAGTGTTATTTGCCTTGCTCTGTGTACGATTGTAGCCTCTCTTGAACTTGATCTTTGGATAGTGGATTTGAGACGAGTCTCCTCACTGAGGCTCCGCAGATGTAGAGCTTGCTCGAACCGCGTAAACAAGATCTCGTGTCCTTTACTGTTTTTCTACTATTCTTGTTTGTTTACTTTTGTTATTGAGTTGTTTGAGGGTTCGAATCATTATCAAAGTGGTATCAGAGCTTTTGGTTTTGATTTCTGCTTTAGATCTTGCTTCCGATGTTGTGCTTGCTTTGATCTGTTGTTTTGTTGAAGAGTCAAGCTTAAGCGGGGTTTCTTGTAAACTGGAGTAACGGATTGTTCCGGTGCAACTCCTTGCAGGCCCTACAGTAGAAGAGTCTAGGATTTTCTCTTCTATTTTGTGTGTTTTTGCTTGATTCTTTGTGTTTTCAGTCACTGTAATTCAAGTAAGCAATTACTTGGAGAAGCAGGGGAACCTTGATAGATTGGGTTTCGACTTGTGTCGATTACTTCCCTCTGTCGGGTCCTACAGTAGAATCTAGGTTTATATCTTGACTTGCTTGGATCTTGTTTCTGTTGTTACTAAGATCTAGATTCTGTTTTCCCTTTCTTGAAGTTAAGACTAACTTTTTGATTGTATTAGGTACAATCATGGGAGATGCTTACAGAATCAAGCCTTACGATGGGCATTTTGATTATGCTATGTGGAAAGTGAAGATGAAGGCTATCCTCACTAAGGAAAAACTGTGGCATGCTGTCACAGACACTTGGGAAGCTACTACTACTGAGTTCCAGAAAAAGCAAGCCCAAGAACTAGCACACGCAGAAATTATGCTTAGGCTATCCGATGAGGTAGCTAGGCAGGTTGTAAGTATTACTCTTCCTAAACCCCTATGGGATGCTTTAGATGAGAAATATCTTTCCAAATCTCTGCCGTGTCTCATCTCTCTTTTGTCTAAGTTGTTCAGTTTTAAAATGGACACCAATCAGACTATAGAAGAAAATCTTGATAGGTTTCTTAGAATAATTCAAGACCTAGAAAGATGTGATGATAAAATTAAAGACTCTCATCAGTTCATGCTTCTTATGAATTCCCTGCCTGCTCAGTTTGCTGAGTTCTGTTGCACATAATTTTGGTTTCATGTTAATGCTTTTTTTTGTTATAGAATGTCCCCGCACGCAAGTCTACCCTAGCGGGGACGTAAAAAGAAAAGAACGTCAATTTTCCGCGTAAATCAAGTAAATTAATATTTCAAAATAGGGAAAATGGACGGATTATATACATACATCATTACATTACAAAATAATAAATTAATAATCTTATGCATACTACTAGGTTGATTGCATCCATTGATTCACACGTGCTAAGAAATGAGCGTAAAATACTTGTTCTCAAAGAAAGCATAACGGACCACTAAACTGGTCTACTTGGGCCTCGGACTGAGCTGTGGCTTCCAATCAGAACAACCAAACCTAAGTGGGCCTTTAACAGCATTCTTCTTGGGCCTGGACCGCCAAGGCAACAAGTTCTCAAGCCCACAACTCTTCAAAGCAAGTGGAGATGAAACCGAAGGCAAAACTCTCTTGCCTCCTCCCACCACCACCTTGGGCGTGCAATCCCCGCCTGCCGCCGCACCATCGCTCTCGTTGCCTACCATTCCCGGGGCTTCCAACGACGCCGCCGCCAACGCAACCGCTGCCGGTAGAAACCTCTCCATCATGAAACTCGGTGTCGGTGGCGCCCTTCTTCTACCAATTTTCCTAGCCACCTTTCTATTTTTCTTAGTGGCCATCCCATTGTCAGAAGACTCGGCTAAGGAAAACAGATCGAGTCCTCCTGAGTAGAAATCTATGTCTTCGTCGTTTTCATCAACATCACCATCACAGCCATCATCATTGCCGTCGTCTTCTTGGTTAAAGGATGAATCTCTTGAATGTTGAGAGTGGTGGGTATGAAGCCGAATAGGTGGTGGTTTAAGTGGCAAAATGAAGGCCACATTCTCTTGATTTTGATTTTTCCGGTGTCTGAGGAGAATCTCTTTGGGTTTGCCTGGACTCTGCTCCCATGAAAACGGGACTCTGTCAATGAAGCCGCTTGAAGAATCCATGTCCCATTTTTCTCTAGGGACGATGATCCTACCAGGACGCCTGGTAGACAAGAGCGGTGCATGGAAATCGAGCTTCCTCTCGGGATGCTCCTTATCCATCATGCTTTCTCCTCGAGTATAATAGACTCTAGTGAATTGTAAAAATAAGTAGAGCTTGGGGACCAAAAATCTTGGACGTGAAACTGAGTTGGTTGTGTTATATTACTGTAAAGCAGTTGGAAAGTGTTGCTTCTCGTGAAAACCCAACTGTACTTTAGCATTAGCAGTAGATATCTTGCGTTTATATATTGCCTTTTGGGCCTTTTGGCGCCTCTCAGGTGGGCCTAATAAAAAAACTTTTGTCTTTTTGCTGACTTGTCATTGTCCTTCATCACTAACCGAGTTAAGCCTCTAGAAGTTTTCAGTCCTACATAAATTACACATAGCCTAAATATTATTTTCATCAACCAGAAAGCGAGTCAAGATTCATCAGATTCTGTGTTGAAGAGAAGCAAACTAGTTGGGAGAAGGAAAATAAGAAAAACTGTATCCCTCAGGAGTTGAGAATTTTGTCAAGCTCAAGCGTATGATGAATCAACACACACGGGAGGAAATTTGGAAAATGTTTTGCTTTTTTCATAACACATGACATGATCAATAATATACCTAAACATGGGCACAGCTTTGTTATAACAGCTGCCATCCATCTTTTCACAAATACATATATTTCCCAAGTGTAAGCTATTTTTCCTAAATAACATCCTTGGAGAAGGTATCATACCGTGCAGAAGCTGCTGAAATATTCTGGCTGCCAGGTTTCATGCCTCTACTCCACTGTTTCATTCCTAGAACCGTTCTTGTTTTTCTCCCTTACAACTGCTTATAGCATCTGAGTCACCCCCGAAGAATCAGCCAGCTGGTGTTGAGTCGAGAAAAACCCATCAACACAAGGATTTTGGCAACAAGTCCTAGCCCTTTCGAACGCCCTAAATATACTTGCAGAGGCAAAGAATGAGATGAATGAATTCACAAAATTCCTTGCTTTTCCTTGGACCATTCTTGGGCTCTATTGTATAGTTCATGGGTATCTGAATGGTCAGAATCAAGACAGAGGGCGGCTTCACAATCTCTGAGGGTGGCTTCTGTGTTACCCATCGAATCATAGAAAGCAGCACGGAGATGGAGTAATTGCAAATCAGGTTTAAAGGATATAGCTGTTGAGAGCTCTGCAATAGCTTCGTCTTCCTTGTGGTCATCCATCAATACTGCAAAGATGACATTACACTATGAATAGACAACTCCCAAGTACATAATTGTAGACATTATCAACGGCAAGCTCAAAAACCCCCAAACACATTGACACTGGCTTTTTTTAAGGAAAAAATGCAGCAAGCAGTTCAAGAAATGCTGCTAATCACCAAAAAAAAAAAAGGTTTCTATTGAACAGTGAACACTAACATTTTTGCAACTGAAGAATCAATATTGCAAGAGGATGGATTAATGGTGATTATGTTTCTGTTTGGACATAAAATCTGTTTGCTCAGGTTTCCATATTAACAACAGTCTAAACAAAAAGTGTGAAGACTGACTATACGTCTATACTTATCCATCCAATACATAGACCCACCAACTATGGAGATATGAATATCTAAATATCCATCTGGTTTTATAGTAAAAGGTCACTTCCTGTTCCAGTCCAGATATTTGAAGCAGGAAACAATCGATTAGCAGAAAATTAATATCAACCATATTTCAGGAGAAAATAAAAAAGATTTCTGGCTCAAACTTACCAGCTGCCCTGTATCTGTACGGGTATGTCCTAAGGGGATCCAGCGTTGATGCCATGCTCAAATCACTCTTTGCCATTTCACGATCACAGTATTCTGATCGTTTTTCATAAGCCGAAGCATTATTCCTTGCTTTCTCTATCAATTTTGTCATCTCATCATATGCAGCTTTGCGCTGATTTTTAAGATGATACACACGGGCCAAACCTTGATGAGCTCGGGTGTGCTTGATATTAAGGGCATTCATATAGCAATCAGCAGCAAGATCCAGCTTTTCACAGTCTACATACACACTCCCAAGATTATTTAGTGCCTGCAGAACAAGAAAAGCAGATAAAGAAAGCACTGTTATAATCTATTAATGGTGTTATTATTACTCTTTTTTGAAGATGTGTTATTATTAGTTTATATTGAAAGAACAAGCACTAATTGCACTTACTTGCCCTTTGCGTAAACCATCAGAGGGACATCTAAGAGCCTCCTCTAATAGTTGGATTACGTATGATGATGAATCATCATCAAGATTTGAATCTGCCAGGGCGTATGCTTTGAGAAAAAATGCCTCAAATGACCTACGAATAGAGATTGATTCGTCAGCCTTGGCTAAAGCTTCTTCACGATGACCTGTGTCATATAAAATCCATCCTTCATAGACAAGCCTTTCATGATCAGAAGTAGAGCAATTTCTAGCCATTCGTAGACTACGCATTGCAGCCTTCTGACAGTTCAATCTGTTCATGATCAATGAAGGTGGGAAATTTATCAGACAAAACAAAAGTAATTCTCAAAATATAATTTAGATGATCATACAATTAAGACTACATGTATGGATCACACTAAATTTTATTTCAATTTTCAATTGACAGCAGCATGAATATTATTTTGACGTCACAGTAATCCAGATGTAATTTGGACTAAACGGCACAAAGAAGAAAGAGATCATAAATTGATAAGATATGAGTTTTTTGCTAAAAAATAAAAAAGAAGCCATCTACAATATTATTTAAACAATTGTTTCAGGAAAGGAGTGAGCTAATTCCCCAATAAAGACTGCCTCCAGCATACACAAAATTTTCTTTAATTATGGTGTTTAACAAAATTTGATGAGCAATAAACTTATCACCACGTGTGTTTCAATACAAAACAAATTGCAGTTGCGTTAATTCACAATCTAAATCACAACTTTTAATGCTCGTGTGTGACCATGTTAATAGAAACCAGTCCATTGAAAGAAATGAGAACCAATAAAGCTACCAAGAGCAGAAAGAATTCTTCTTGCTTAATTACAGATGTATAATGGCACAGATGACATCAAATGAAGAAATGGTAACATTTCAGAAAGATAAGAGAGAATCATGTGGTCAAATTGAGCCTAAACATGAAAAAATCCCCAATAATTACCGTAGTAGGAGAAGAGACTGGCGAAACCGCAGGAGGCTCTTTCCTGGGTCATTTGACAGCATGTGATGCACAACAGCCAGAGAACCAATATCATCAACAGATGACCACCGATCATATAATTGCATCCAACAATCAGCTTGGCTCCACTCTTGAATATTAGGGCGCAAGAGCTCAACTAATTGATTTGCATGCAATTTCCCATGGAACACCATATGGTTTGGTTCCAAAGTCAAAAGAGCACGAGTGTCTCTCAGAGCTCCTTCATAATCCTCCATGGCAATATATAACCAAGCCCGTAGCTCAAGACAGTCCGGGGAAACCTTGAATCCTAAAATTTTGTTGATCTCTGAGACAGAATCTCCTATGTTGTTTTCCTCCACCAATGCAACTGCCCTATATTTGTAAGGAAAAGTAAGGGTGGGGTCCAATTCAGTTGCTTTCTCCAAATCCGCCATCTTCTCCTTTCCAACACAATACAATGAACGCTCCTGATACATCCAACCGGTTGGAGTATAGTCAGAAATCAGAGAATTCATCTGCTTATATGCCGTGTACTTGTGACCACGTTTATACTTGGTCCTGGCAATGCCCACTAATGAATACACATGACCTTCCTCAGCAGCTGCTTCAAACCACTTTGAGGCATCTTTATGTTCTTTCCTCTCATACATCACACAACCCAGCAGATGAAATGCAAGCTGCTTCTCCCATTTTTTAGTGGCACAATCAGCCAGTCTCTCCAATAGCATTACCGTCGTGTTAGACTTCATATCCTCCTCCATAGCCGTCTGGCTAAGAAAATAATACAAGGAGAACGAACAATGCATAACCAATGCCAATCTCCTACTAGCTTCAGAACTACAAAAGAATCTCATCACTCTCGGGTTTTGCAGTGAACCCGGTAGTTCTCTCAAGAATATCTGCAAACAAGCAGCCACAAGGAGATAAGCAGCCTCCTCCAGCCCATACTCCATAAGAACCAAAGCGGTCTCTGTATCGTCCACCATTGAAGCGAGGTAAACATCGCAGGCAGATTTTAATTCATCACAACAGAACCTGTTAGCAAGGGTTAGGAGCTCTAACACAGTATTCGGATCAAAAGAATCCATCTTCTTCCTCCTACTAAACACCTCTAAAGCCTGCATCCCCTTGACAGACACTCCGTTCAGTGTAAAATATATCTTCTCCCTCTTAGACTCGACAAATCCGCCGTACAACAAGGTATTAAATGGCCTCGAAAGTGAGGCTATATTATACCGAATGCACCTTACCTCTTCCTCCCCAATGCAGAACGAACAATCGAAATCTTCCTCTGAGGTCGAACATTCCTCTTCTTCTTCTTCTTCCAGCGACTCTGCAATAGATGTGTCAGCTCCGCCATCTCGAGGGTTTGAACGGCAAACACATTGATCGTAGGCCGATTCAGGATCGTAACCTGAGACCAAGCTTGCCTTAGGGCACTCGATGTTTCTGCCACAACAATCCAATGGTGTTGACCCGTGCAATTCATCCTCTCTCCTCTCATACCTTAACCAGGCGGAGAGCACGATCTTCGTATGGATATCAACGGCGTGTTGTCTGGCCGATCGGAGGCTTCTCCTGAACAATTTGGGATCGAACAAACCCTTAAAAATCGCGCATTGCTCGAGGTGAGCCCCGGATTTCTCGAATTGAGGACAATCTTCGATCTTCTTGTAGACATCCGCTAGGGTTTCGACGAAATCGACCGATTTAAGGCACGGATCAATTTGCGGCTCGAGGAGATCGGTGGATGGCAAGCCATGGGGTAAGAGAGATTCCTGTAGAAAGTTTGCTTGGAGGATCCGCGAGTCCACGTTGGAGTAGCTCCGGTTAGATTTGGATCGGATCGTGTTGACCCGGAGGTGGTCCTGGATATGGTGGAGCAGCTTGTCTCCGACGCCGCCGCTACCACCACCACCAACAGAACCACCTGTTGATCCGGCGCTGCCACCGGCGGCGGATGAAGGGTTGATGGCGTGGACCTGGGTGCTCTTGCATCCATCTATAAGCTTCAAACTCCGCATCGTGGAGAGAATATTGTTCTGCATTTTCGATGAGGAAATAGCAGAGGGTGCGTTGATTGACAAACCCAGACAAACACGCTTTGAAAGGGGAGAAGGAGAGAGAAGATGGGAGAAATGAAAAAACGAAATTCAAAAAAAAAACTAAAAGGATAAACTAGAAACGACAAAAATGTAATTGGTGTTATAATTTTCTAGCTTCCGTGGGATTATTGATTGGTTTATGAATTTTCAAGGATGTTTGGCTTAATTAACTTGATGACAGCAAAACGCCATCGCGAAGAAGAAGAAGAAGGAAGAAACGGTGATGGCGGAGGCAATAAATTCAGGAGGGAGAGATTTGGGGTGAGTGGGGAAGAAAGAAAATATAAATCTGAGTAATTATTTTATTTAGAAAAAAGAAAATTGAAACTGCACCTTTTTTTTAGTTATTTTGGTTGAACAGGGAGAAAAAATTGATGGCACGTTGAAATGGCAAGTAGAAGGAAGGCGCCAGGTGTGGGCGTGGACGTGGGCAGGCGCTATGGGTATGCAAGCGGGCGAAGAGTAACGGTGTTGGCCCGTGCGGGGGCAGCGGGGGCCAATTCTAGGAAAGCCCACTTCCTCTATTTACTAATTTACACCTTTCATTAAAGGGTAAATTACGTCTTTAGTCCCTAAACTTTCAAACTTATTCCTTATTAATCCCTAAACTAAAAATCATTCTAAATTGGTTCTTTAATTATCAGAATTTTTATCTCACTCGTCCTTCCATTAACTATACCGTGAGACTCATTTAATATGTTGTTTATATGTTGATATGGCAGATGAGTTGGCAATTGTCTGTACATGTATGCGTATAATTTCCTACCTCCACGGCTCCACCGCGTTCTCTTCTTCTCCGCTCCCACCAGTTTTCTACCTCTACCTGCGTTCTCTTCTTTCCCGTTCACCTTTGTCATCGGCAATTGCAGCTCGACGTCTGAGAAGAGTGAATGATTGGAATTGGTCATCGGTCGATGAGATGTGCCGGTAGACTAGCAGATCGAGCCTCGAAGGCTTGTGGATCCTACTGATCGGTGCATGTCCAAGGTCAGACTGAGATTCGAGTTTCTTACTCTTTCGCTTTAATTTGGGAGATCATATTTGGAACACTTTTCCTTTTTTCCCAATTGATTTCGGTGAACTTATGGTTAGGATTTGATGCATTTTGGACTGTTGGATGATTAGGCATGTTGGTCAATTTCATATAAGTGTTAATTCGATGTAATTTATATGCAAATGTGCTTGTGAGCAGGGCAGAGGAGGACGCTGGTTATGGAAGTTGGGAGCTTGGTTGTGGATGCTCCACAACTCACTAAATTCGTCCACCTAAAATCTGTAAGCTTCTTCTCATTCTTATTTTCCTTCTTAATTTGTGTCGGTGACTCGGTATTGTTTGCCAATCATGTTGGTGTTGAATGGAGCATGTGATTGATGCCTAAATATGGAGGAATGCAAAAGAAATTTCAGTTTCTCTTGTTCGTTCTGGCCTTTTGTGTCTTTTAGTTGCTCAACTTAGGATTCATTCTCATCTAAGAAGGTTGTTATTCATCGGTCTACAACTTATTGATGGTTTGGACAAGTTTTTTGTTGTGAATTACCCATCCAACCTTTAATTTCCAAGGAGTTCATTTCATCTGATGATAAGAAACTAATGTGGTTCAACTCATATCTGAAACACAATCCAAAAAATCTAGTTCTTGAAAACCTGTTAACACAACTAGTGCGATTAGAAAACCTCTTAACCCATGATAACCATCAAATTCTTGAAACACAATCCAAAAAATCCAGCAAAGTCATTTCTAAAAAGCTATTCACGTTATTGTTAACAAATTTAAGGAGTTGTGATTCAATGAAATAGGATGAAATAGAGCTTGAATGGAATTCCGACAATGTCATTTTTGGAAAGCAAGTTGCGGTTATGACTGAAATCTGTGCTGGCTTTCAACTGAAATCTGGCTAATTTTTGGCTTATTTATGTGTTGATTTATGGTTAATTCATGTGTTGGTTATTGGCTGAAATATCTGGCTGGTTTTCAGGTGAAATCTGGCTGATTTTTGGCTTTTTTATTTGTTGATTTATGGTAATTCATGTGTCGGTTATTGGTTGAAATATCGAGCTAGTTTTCAGCTGAAATTTGGCTTATTTATGTGCTAATTCAAGACTAATTCGTGTATTGGTTATAGGCTGAAGTGAATGGCTAATTTACAT
The DNA here is from genome assembly GCA_964016875.1 of Fallopia convolvulus. Classification (NCBI taxonomy): domain Eukaryota; kingdom Viridiplantae; phylum Streptophyta; class Magnoliopsida; order Caryophyllales; family Polygonaceae; genus Fallopia; species Fallopia convolvulus. The sequence continues at coordinate 35,025,157 of OZ024733.1, forward strand.
GCTGATTTCTTTACTGAAATTTGACTCTATAATGGTTGTTTTCTAGCTTATTTGTGATATTTCACACAGCAAGTACTGTATAAGTATTGGTCAACACTAGACAACACATTAGACAAGATGACAAACACTAGATAAAAAAAAACCACTAAAAAGTGAAATATAAATCTTGTTTTAATAGTATCCATGCACTAAAGCATAAGACAACAACACTATGTAGAGGTCCTATGAAACATATTTTTGGAGTCCATAGAAAAATTATTACTGATTGCCCAAAATTAGTGTTTTGGAAATTAAAGCCAAAAATCTTTTCTACATAACCCGTCTAATTTTGGTTGCCATAAATCTTCTCTATGGTTGAGATTGAATATCTCTAATAACAACTCCAAGACAATTTGCAGTTGATCTTTAAACCATCTCCCCTTCATCTCCATAATATATGCCCATTCCTCCATGGCCAGCAGAAACAAGTGTTCTACCTCTTCCACCCAAGGCAGTGAGGCACATGCTCTCCCTCTTAACCCCCCCCCCCCCTCTTAAACTTCCTATTGTACTAGTCTGCAGAATAAAAAAATGCAATCTTAATCATGTAATTTCATATAGTTTATTGAACATTTTGGAAAACTTATTGTACCTATGGCACTTTTGAGGAGTTTTTACACCCCCTTTTGTTAATTGTTATGACCACTTTAACCACATTGGCTGCAATGCATCACGAATCTGATTCTTTTCATTTTTCCACTTGGTGTCTTTTCACCATAATCCCTTCTTCTTTTCTTTTGTGGTCTACCTCGCTTAGGTGGTATAGAGTTTGGTGGTTGAATGGGATTATGGTGTACATCCTCCCACTGATCTAAGCTCCGAATTGGGTTGATAATGTTGCCACAAACTGCATTAACAACATATTAACTGAGTCTCACGGATACTTAACGGAAGGATGTGTGGGATAAAAATTCTAATAGTTAAAGGACCAATTTAGAATGATTTTTAGTTTAGGGACTAATAAGGAATAAGTTTGAAAGTTTAGGGACCAATGACGTAATTTACCCTCCATTAAATAATGTTTTGTCATTGTAAGTGATTAATTTTAGGGTTTTTACCGGAAACCACCCGTTAAATAGGGAATATTTTACGTTACCACCCGTCCAATGCCTTCCATTACCTTTTTACCACCTAAACCCGAGTTTCCGTCCAAATTGTCGTTAAATCGAGAAAGGTCTTTTACCGGAAACCACCCGTCCAATAGGCCATATTTCACTTTACCACCCGTCCAATGCCTATTTACCGCAAACCACCTATACAATGCCTTCCGTTACCTTTTTACCACCTAAACCCAAGTTTCCGTCCAAATTGCCATTAAATTACGAACTGAAAACTGGAATTTCGATTTAGAGCTCTAAATTTCAATCTTCTCTCAGTCAATAGATTCTGTTTGATTTCTTGTTCTGGCTACTCTTATTTCTTACTTTTGTATTCTGGGTTGTAATGTCAGAGTTGAGTTTCAGATGATGTCGGATCTGGGTAATGGTGGGTGGGTTAGGGATAGTGGGTTTAAGTGGTCTTGGATTTGAAGTGGCGGTGGGTTTAGGTGGGTTAGGGCTAGCAGGTTCAAGTGGTTCAGACTCTAGGTAATGGCGGGTCTGGGCGGTGGTGGTTCTGGTAGGGGGTGGTGCGGCTTTGGTGTTTGCAAGAGAGGTAAGGGGTCGTGTGAGGAGTGTTCGGGACTGGTCTATAGTTGCCCGGATTTGGATCCGGAAAGGTTGTTCGAGTTGTGGAGGGTGAACCAAGAGTGGGAAGGGCGCGGAGCCGTGGATCTAGGCTCAGGTGAAGGCGGCAGGGCTGTTCAGGTCGGACGCGAAGGGATGGGAGGGGGTAGGGAGGTCTTTGAGGTGGGCTCCGGTGGGGGACGAGCTGCAAGGGCGACGCGGTGTCGCCTAATGTCGGTGGTGGTGGTGGTCTCGCCGGAGAAGACAGACGGTCAAAGTCAGTGAGCGAGATGTAATGTCAGAGAGTGAGAGCGAGATCAGTTAGAGGTCAAATTATGATGGGATTGTAAAAATGGAATAAAATAATGTTAAAAATTGGGAGCAAATAGGTCATTTTTCCATTTAACGACAATTTGGACAAAAACTCGGGTTTAGGTGGTAAAAAGGTAATGGAAGGCATTGGACTGGTGGTTTGCGGTAAATAGGCATTTGACGGGTGGTAAAGTGAAATATGGCCTATTGGACGGGTGTCCGGTAAAAAGATCCTAAATTTTAATTTATTTTGGGGTAATCTTCTCTAGTCGAAACGTAATTAGTTTTTTTAATACTCAAAAAATAAAAGAAAGTTTAAATTATAATTAATAATAGGCTTGGAAGAAATGAATATAAGACTTCGAAAAACATACCTCTCTTTTTAGAGAGAGAAAATACTAAATATGAGAGAAATTGAAATCCGAAGATGAACAATAAACAAGGCAATAACGGAATAACCTCTTTCTTCTTCTAATTTCTATCAATCTCATATAGTTGACGAGGTTGAGATTGATTCTAGTTTGATCAATTCATGGCAGACGAAGCTCAATTAATTTTGATATTCGTATACCTAAATCGAAGGAGACACTTATGATGTGTTGTTACTGTCATACTACCTATCCTTCTCGTAACTTGACGAAATTAAATGTGATTGTTTTTTAAGAGGACTGTAAGCCCTTTGGCTATGATAATTTTCGTGTGAAATCTTCTGATATATCCTTCCTTTGGGGAGTGGCTCCTTTAAAAAGTTGTTAATTTATGTGAAACTTGTCTTATTATATCTTTGGTTTGTTTTAAGTCTCTCAGTTGTTCAGACTTGAGCACTTTATGTTTTTGGTGATGACTACCATGGGTGACTTCTGACCCGGTTTAAGAACTCGCTCATTGGGAGTGTTTTTCAGAACAAAAGGCTTGTGCTTCGGAGATGTCGACTTTCATCCATGTTGTATATGCCGAATATAGTCGATTTTTTATGGGTAAAATTTTATCGTTTATGTTGCATGCCAAATTCTACTATTGCGTCTAACATTTTGAGATTAGAATTCAAGAGTATAACAAGTTACGATGGTAAACAATTGGTTGTTTTTTCCTCAACAAAAATTGGTCCAATCCAATTAGTAATTGTTGATCTATATGAACTTTACAATTAAACTAGGAGGACAGTCCCGTGCATACGCACGGGGCACGTTTTTAACATGCATTCGTTTATTTTTTTTTATAGTTTTTAACGTTTTATAGTATATTTTTGTCGTTTGAGTTTGTAAAAACATTTGGAACTTGTAATTGTATAAGAACTGAAAGCACATGTGGGTTGTTTGATCTAAAAAAAACATAAAATTTAGTACGTTCGAATTTTGTATGAAAAATTGTGTATTTTTTCACACCTGGTACTTGAAATTTGTCGCCCAATATGAAAACTTTGCACACACGCTACAAAAATTTTTAATTGCCATTAGATGTTGTATCCATTTACATATGTTTAGACAAATAAGAACTTTGGTAATGTTTATATTTTAAATTTCAAAAAATTTAGGATGGAATGAATCATAATTAGTCAATTCATACGATTCAATTGATTATATATTTTTAGAAGTAATGTTTCTTCAAAAAAAATCACAATAAAAATTTACATTGACTATATATTCTTTCAAAATTTTAAAAATCAATTTACAAACTTAACCCTCAAAAATATATTTGCTTGAAATAATATTCTTGTATATATAACAAAAAGTTTGTTTGATCTAAGTTGACAACAATTTAGTTTAGATAATAAAGATCAATTATAATATAGTATTAAAAATAGTAATATTAGATAGAAATTAGTTTAAATTTTAAATGAAAATAGGATTCCAATATAATATCGAAGAAGAGATTTGAACAAATATATAATAGAATTAAGATCCCAATAACCTATAATGAATAGAGAAAAAATAATTTATATATACCTTGAGCTATTCATGTTTATGATTGTAACCATGGAGAGAATTGTAGACACAAAAAAGGGAGAAATGTGCATGTCAATGGATTTCTTTGTAGAATAATGTATATATAGGCCAATCCATGGAATACAATTGGTCAAAATACATACACATAAATAATGGTGTAATCAAGGGTGGTAAATGTGGACAATAAGTACACATATAAGAGGATAAATATCCTAAGAGTATTTCTATGTGTAGGTATACATCCATATTATAAATTGAAATGAATAGGATGTAATTAGGGGTGGTAAATATGGACAATAAATACACCTTTTTTTTTTATCCAAAGGAGGGTTTAACCCGTTTTATTTAATAATAAAAGCATAAAGATTACATATTATCGCTCATCCAAAGATCAATCTCTAAAAAGGACATTAAACCGTCCGGTGGCATCTATATTATAAACTAAAATAAACAGGATGTAATTAAAGATGTTAAATGTGGACAATAAGTACGCCTTTAAGAGGATAAATATCCTAAGAGTATCTCTATGTGTAGCTATACATCCATACTAGCATATATTCTCATACCTTGTACGGGTTTTGATTTAAAAAATTAATTTTTTTTTCCAATACATCAATTGTCTAGCGAAAAATATATAATCACGATCTTTAAACACAAATTAGTTTTTAATTTGCATAAATAAGATAAACTTAAATGTTTTCTAGATTCTAGAATACTTTTTTATCATTAATATCCTAAATTGATAATAGATCAAGTTAGCTTAAATAGTTCAATTTAATAAAATCTTCTATTTAAGTTTTTTCTAGATTATAAAACCAATAATAATTGATTAGGAAAATAAATTGTATATATCCAAAAATAATAATTGAAAAAGATGGTTTCTATACACATGCCTTGCACTGCACATGATTTATTATATATAGATTTATATATATATGATTTAATATTATAAATTGAATATTAATCATCATTTCAAAATAATTCAAATATAATAGTTATGTTCTTAATATTTCTAAAAAATAGTAATATTATTATGTTAATATTTTAAAAATATTTTATAATGAAGATTATGTTTCTATCACTTGTCAAATTTTAAGATATCTAAATATGATTGTAGTAACATTATTATATTAAAAAAATTATTTCATAATGAAGAGTATGTTTCTTGCCAAATTTAAGACCTCTTAATATACTTATATATTAGTAACATTATTATATTCAATAAAATTATTCCATAATTGATCAACACAACTTGCCAAATTTTAAGATCTCTAGATATAATTTTATTAATAGTATAAGGAATATTATTACAATATAATAATGTAAATACTTAAATAAACGAAGGGCAAAGAGGTAAATAGAAAAATTAAAATGCCTATGTGGCATAGTTAAGACGACGACACGTAGGATAGAGGGATTCGACTTTAGTTATAGTATATTGATTATACATTGAAATACTTAGAACATTTATACAATAATAGACATATAAAAAATAGGACTATTCCTTAAACTTTAAATAGGACTAAAGTAATCAAATAAGACTATTCCTTATATCATCTTTTGCTGAGTTGGTTGCACAATTTAAATAGGACTAAAGTAATTAGACAAAGTAATATTTGTAATAAGTTCTTCTCATATACATAATTTTATATAGATAGATGTATTAGAATTAGATCATTATTACTATTCATTCAACAAAAAAAGAGATTATTTATTTTATAAAAAGATTTAACGAACTTAATACATGAATGCATAATGAGAAAAAATGGTCTTCTGCTCGTATAAATTTTTTTATCGATAGATGTATTAAAAATAGATCATTATTTTATTTTTTTTCCATCAAAAAAGATTATTATTTTTTAGAAACAGTAGCCTAAATCAATAGATATTAATCTAAATTATTTATGCAGCATAAACAATTGTTAGACAATAGGCATAAAAACTTTAGCTAGATGAACTTTAGACCTTCTTTACAAATGCCAATATTTTAACCATTATGTCAAGAGCTCATCTTGTCATATAAAACATTTGATTTAATATATTTGAAATTTTTGATCAAGTGCAATAAATGCTCCATGTATACAACTCTAGGTGGATGACCCGTGCTATCGCACGGGGTCTCATTGATTATATTTTATATTTTATAGTATATATAGATAGATATAGATTGTTTTTTTTTCACTATACATATCTCCAAGGGTTTCTTGATTAATCCTTATTTTTCAACAATTTCAAATTCATATTGTCTTCTTTTACTTTTACTTTTATTTGTAATGTAATACCAATGGTTATAATTTAATGACATTAAATTCATATTGTAATACTAAAGGTTGTGTGTAATACTAAAGGTTACTATAAAAGTTGCTTAGTTATGTCAAATGTTATATTTTATATTTGATCTTATCTTTTGTTTGGAATACCAAATGTTGATCTTATCTTCTTTTATTTTTACTTATATTTGCAATACCAATTGTTATAATTTAATGGTTTTAAATTCATATTGTAATATCGAAGGTTGTGTCTTGTGCGTAATACCAAAGGATAGTACAATAGTTGCTAAATAAATGATGTAATATCAAAGATTAATATTAATTTTGTTATTTTTGAATGTAATACCAAATGTTGTAAAATATATAATTAGTCTATTAGATAATACTTTACTTTTAGATTTTGTGAACTACTCACAAAATAGATAGATAGATAGTTGTGTTGGATTATTTATTTTATTTGTTTAATTTTACAAAATAAATTTTAAATTAATTGCATGAAAATTCATTGGCACACATTAATTATATTATTATGACATGTTTATTTTATTTATTTTTTCTTTTATTTTTACTCTTTTATTTTTTCTTTTTTAAATTTGATCTTATCTTTTGTTTGGTATACCAAAGGTTGATCCTATCTTCTTTTATTTTAAATTTATTTATAATATCAATATCAATGGTTATAATTTAATGACTTAAAATTGATATTGTAATACCAGAGGTTGTGTGTAATAAATACTATAGGTTACTACAAAAGTTTCTAAATAAATGATGTAATATCAAATGTTATATTTTAATTTTGATCTTATCTTTTGTTTGGAATATCAAAGGTTGATCTCATCTTATTTTGTCTTTACTTTTATTTGTAATACTAATGAATATAATTTAATGTCTTAAATTCATATTGTAATATCAAATATTGTGTCTTATGTAATACGAAAGATTACTACAAATGTTGCTAATTAAATAATGTAATATCAAAGATTGATGCTAATTTTGTTACTTTTGTGTGTGATTCCAAATCTTGTAAAATACACAATTAGTCTATTAGATAATATTTTTTTTTGATAAGCTATTGCAACAACAACAACCATAGGCAAAAACTAGGCTACCAGTAAAGGCTAGCCTAAATCACCATCTACTAGATGGTGATCTTGATACAACAACAACAAACCAAACCTAGTCAAAACAAAATTTAAAAGTGTCAAATCTTCAAATCTTCAAATCTTGAAAACTTCGAATCTTCAAATCTTCAGATCTTCAAATCAGTAGTCTAAAGAAATTTCACATCAAGGGGAAAGCGCAACTCATAACCCACCAGATCCAATCGAAATCAGAGCAAGGGAGGACGACCAACGCATATAGATCTGGAATCGAGCGAAGGAGCAAGAGAGCAGAGATTAGACGCAAGGGTGTGTGGAAGGCTTACCATTACCCGACGCTACAATTCTCCCGATTCAGGCGAGACTCACGACCATCTGGCCGGCCCACCAGCGAAGCTGCCATGGCCAGGCGTCTAGAAGGTGGGGAGTAGAGCCCGAGAAGAGAGAACAAGAGAGGCGGGAAGTGCTAGATCTGGATTTGGGTAATTGAAGGGGAGAAGAGGAAGAGAAGGAGGAGGCCGCTCCCTTTGGGAGCGTTTTTAGGGCCGGCTCCATAATATTTTATTTTTAGATTTTGTAAACTACTCACAAAATAGTTAGAGAGATAGTTGTGTTGGAATTTTTATTTTATTTGTTTGATGTTGCCTTTTTTTTTTGTAAAAGTGTATGTATTTTGATCATAAAAAATTCATTATTAACCTACACATTATTATATTAAACTACAAATTGTTATATAAGTTATTGTTATATGAAATGTTATTAGTATTGAATTTATTTAAATATGTGTGTATTGATTCCTAAATTTAAAGAATAAAATCTACATTAATTGTTAGGTAACCTAAATTTAAAGAATACATATCACATGAAAAAAAATTTCATTCACATGTGTAATATTATGCATTATTAATTTAATGTTTTTTGATGCATTTAATTTTTTTTATAAAATTTTGAATATTATATAGATTTTGAGAGTACAATTTCTTTCTTTGTTAAAGTATTGTCTTACAATATAATTGAAAATGATACATGTTTTTAAAGGTTTTTCTTAGCAAAGTATTTTTTTTTGGTAAATATCTTACACGTAATTGAATATAATATATCTATATCTATATAACATATAAAGAAGAAAAATTTGGCCAATTTATGACTAGTCATTTAATGAAAATAAAAAGTAAATAAAAAAAGTTAATTGAATTTATTATATATTTTCTTTTAATTGACCTTTAATCTTCCATAGGAAACTTTTGATCTACCATTTTGTGTACTAATAACCCTCTTTTAACTTAATTTCTCTAATAAAATGGGTGATGTAACTCTAATTAATTAGATACCTATTAATTTTATATTAAAGTCCTCCAACTTTTCACATTTCTAAACAACCTTTCATATTTCTAAACCTCCAATTTTTCTAATATAAAAGGTCATCTCATCCTCTTCATATGGGCACCCATCCATTATAGGAGAGTTTTGAAAGATTTCACAAAAGGCCAAGTTGGTAGTGAAGAAGAGATAAATATGTAGATGTACACAAAACTACATCCCATGTATAAAGCCTAGATATAGATTATGCATCATCCTGGTTTAAGTTTTTAGATGCTTTGTATTCAACTTATCATCATCGTAAAGACATCCTCTCATCATGTTGTTATCATCATTCCACTAATCCTCCTTCTTTAAGTCTAATTTCTTCCTTCATTTTCATGTATATGTATGTGCGTTTAATGTAACCTCTAACTTTCTAATGGTCAACTTTGGATGCAATTGATAGACATGCACCAATGTGGATTTATTGGCCGAATTATGATCCACTTCGATGTAAGTATGCTATCAAGTGTATGAATTTTTCTTTAAAGTAAGTTTATGTTTTATCTTATTGTACAAATAATTTTATATATTTGTTGCTTCATTACCTACCTTTTATTCGCGTATGTTCCATGTCATATAAAGAATAAAATTTTAGTCATTTATGATCAATCCACAATAAAGGTGAAAGAGTAAAAAAAGACAAAAAAAAAAACTATTGATTTGGTTGTGAGTTTTGGTTTTTCATTGAATTAAAGAGAACATTAAAAAAAATATAAAAACACACAAGGTTAGTAATATTAGGAGTATTAATAAGTGTTTATTTCACTAACTATTACCGAATGTCTTTATAAATTCTTAAGCCTTTTATTCCTCTATTAAATTCACAATGAAGGTGAAAGAGTAAAAAAGTAAAGAAAGAAAATTTACTCTTTATTGGTTGATTTGGTTGTGAATTTTGGTTTTCCATTGAAATAAAGAGAACATAAAAAAATATAAAAACACCAAAGGTTAGTAAAATTAGGACCATTAATAAGTAGTTTAATTCACCAAACATTACCAAATATCTTTACAAATTCTTAAGCCTCTTATTCATCATTATCTAATGCCTTTACAAATCTTTAAGCCTCTTATTCCTCCTTTTAATTCACATTTTTAGGTGAAAGAGTAAAAAAGAAAGAAAATTTACCTCTTTTGTTGATTTAGTTGTGACTTTTGGTTTTCCATTGAATTAAAAAGAACATTAAACAAATATAAAAACACCCAAAGTTAGTAAACTTAGGAGCATTAGTAAGTGTTTTAATTCACCAACCATTACCAAATGTCTTTACAAATTCTTAAGGTCCTTCTTCCTCATTATATAATGTCCTTACATATTCTTAAAGGATAACCTTAGGTGTTCTCTTTTCATTGAACTAAAAGAGAAACCTAAGGTTATCCTTTAAGAATATGTAAAATTAGTAAAATTAATAGGTGTTTTAATTCAACAACCATTACCAAATATCTTTACAAATTCTTAAACCTTTTATTTGTCATTATAGCCTTTACAAATTAGCACCATTGATATGTTACATTGTTATCCTTCAAAAATAAATATGTATTGGTCTTTACTATTTAGTACTTAAATGCACAAGAAATTTATATGTCATATATCTCCCTTGAATGGTAGATCCGTGAATAAAAAACTTTAAGAATTATAATGTAGCTCAAATTATATTAGTTATATCTTCTTCCATTTTTTTTTCAAATAAACGACCTTAATTTCTTAAATAAAAGGATATATCTACACACAATACTGAAATTTGTATAAATTTTTTGACCCGTACTAGTATTTTTATATAACGTTTTAATCATGAAATTTTCTAGCTAATTGGTAGTGACTAGAGGTGTCAAACGGGTCGGTCGGGTCGGGTTCGGGTTCGGTTATTTTGGGTTCGGGTTGAGTCGGGTTTGGGTCGTAACGGATCATCGGTCAAATCGGGTCGGGTCATTGCGGGTTGTCGGGCGGGTCGGGTCGACCTAACAGGTCAAGAAAATTGATTTTTTTACAATTATTAAAATATTTTTTATTTAAAAAATGATATTTAATAATAAATCTATTATTTTTATATTTTTTAATAATAAAATATATTATAATTTTCAAAATATATTATATATTCTTAAAATATAACAAATTAGGTCAACCCAACGGTTTTTTCGGGTTTGAACCCAACGGGTTTCGGGTCTATCGGGTTCGGTTTATTTTGGGTTTCGGGTTCAATTTTTCGGGTCTTGACCCTAAATTTTTCGGGCGGTTCGGGTCGGTTTTTCGAGTCGGGTCAGCTTTTGACAACTCTGGTAGTGACAAAACCTTCATAGTTAATAATGAATTTCAAGTACCACGCACTAACAACAATGGAGAATATGAAGTATATGACTTTAATTACAACTTGATACTAAATTCAAAACCTCAAAGTACATACCGGTTACTACAATATCACACTCACATTCCAAAAATTGAAGATTCAAGCAATCAACATCTACAAATAAGAATATCAAAACCTTCGCTTGCACCTGCACACCAAGCAACAAAATAATGGCAGAAAAATTGAAAGATTAGTATCGAAATAAGAACTTGAATAATTGATCATCAGAAATTAAAATATTCTAAATGTTAAAACATAATCAACACAATGGAGAACAAAAAGGAAAGTACAAAAACTTTTATAGTTTATGAACCTCTAAAACCTCATGACTATCCAATATATATGTGTATGTGTGTAGGGGAGGGGTTTTAAATGTCATTAATTATGCAATAATGTGTGATATGAAAAGTCTTAAACGGTCGATGGCTACTTAAGAGGTACATAAGTTATAAACTCTAACTTTATCATTTCAGTAAATATTTGAACAATTATATTCTAATCAAGCGTAATTATATGTCCGACCAATAACGGAAAATGAAAAGTCTCACCACTCTCACAAATGTTATAGACTAATAAATGTTTAATATTTTCCATTCTTATTTTTGTGTAAATATTTATATGAAGAAAACTAATGCATTACATAACGTATAATTATATGTTGTTAATAATCATAAACCTGTTTTTTAATAAATTAAAATCAAACAATCGTGGTCCAGCATAGTTTCATGTCGGATTGTCGGTTGTAATTTTTTTATTCTTACAAAATTTTAAATCGTTTGCATACCTATTTTTAATAGTAGAGTTTATTTGGGTTGACAAATGAAATGTAGCACATCATTTAATTATTTGAAATTTAGATTGAGAACTTTATAAATTATTTTTTAAATAGGATTTTTAAAATGGGTTGCTTTGCTTATGTGGGTTGCTCATCTTTTATAATACTTTTCTTTATCCAATTTATCTTGCAAATTGCAACCATAAAATCACTTTTATTTTTTTCCTCCCTTTCACTAATATTATTACATTAAATGCTTTGTTCATTAATTGGCCAAATTTTTCCATTTTATAATAGATATAGATTTTCTCAACACAAAAGCCTACTAAATTTGGTATGAATGACACAGACCAGTGTAACAAAAAAAAAATCTATGCGTAACCTTATAATTTTTTTTAAAACAACCAAACTTACAATTTAATAATGGAATTTAAGTTCCAAAAGAGCAAGGATATCTTGTGGGAATTGAGAGGATCATACAAGAGTTTCTTTATCACGCAACTAAAGTCGAGATGCAAGATGGGCTACAAAATTGCTAGTTCTACGTACATGTGTAAAATTAACGACATCAAAAGTAGAAATAAAACTAAAGATATCATCACTGAGCTTATCAACATACGAAAAGGAAAAAGAACGATTATGAAGACACAAAATAATCCCCAAGGTATACAATTCGATAGTAAGATGGGAGATTTGCATATTAGTAATAGATACAATCACTAGCAAGAGCTTCACCACAAGCAACGACAAGGCCATAATTGAATCTTTTAGTGGCAAGCTTCAAAATGTTACATGATGAATCTCTTAAAGCAACACCAACAACAATGCTGCCATCAGAAAGAATAGATGCATATGAATTGAATTTAAAACTTCCTTGGGAAGGGGTAGGGGAGGGGGGGGGGGGGCGTTGCCAGTGTGTAGGACCAGGGCTGTTACTATGTTGATCACTATGACAAAAAGAGCCTACTTCTAAAGTGAAATCGTGAAAGAGGCGCCTAAAACCATTTTGTATTATTTATTTTTATATATTTTATAATTATGGAACATAAATCTATAACTTTTTTTAAAATAATTTACAATTATTATTATATTATAATGTTGCAAAATGAATCAAGAGATATAGAATTAGTCTTTAATACTCAACACATAGTTGGCTTTTTTTTCTATTTTTTTGTAAGGAATGAATTTGAGAACCATTTTGATGGTTCGAGAGCCTCCCTTGTGCATCTTACAAATGAGATATTTAAGGATATGGTGTTGATCAAACGCAATAGGCGATGAGAATGTATGGCCTTGTTGTAAAAGTTTGCCGACCACCTGATTCATCTCTCTAAACACATGAACAATCCAAATGTTGGAGAACGTCCAAAGATTGGATAGGACGTCAACTACGATAATCTCAATCTCCCATGGACATGCCCATACACCGTGAATTACATTAATTAAACAAATATTATCTGCTTCAATTGTAAGAAATTTAATGCCCAAGTGTTTGGTATCTAGTAGGCTTTCTCTAGAGCTAGAGCTTTTGTAATAAGAATTGTGCTCTTGCCACGTTTGTCAATATTTATTTTGATGGGTTTTACTCGATTGTTTTTTGTAATATACCCTACGGAAGCATCTCCATTTTAGATTTTAGATCCATTAAAAATTATTATGTAATAGTTTGGTGAAGGTCATTTTTATTTTAGGTTTCGGGTTCTCCTTGATCAGTTATTAACTTATTGGGGTATATTGAGGAAATTAAGTTGTCATCTTCCTAAAGTTTTTTTTTCACATCTTGATATATAATTGATTTTAATGTACTGCTATAGTTTGTAATCTATTATTCATAATGATTAGTTTCAAATAAGAATTGATTTCATTGAAGCTATAGCCTTGGGTGATTTTGGACGAAACTTGAAGATTGTAACATCCCTATTTTCATCCTAAGAAATATTATCGCTACTTTGATTCCGGATTAACCACCCATACATTCCATAAAAGGGATATGATAAATCAAAGTAGGTGGGGTATTATGAGAATGTAATTCTATCATACATTCCGTCAAAATGACGAGAATTACCACTTCCAAGGTAGATGGAATGTCATAAGAGTGTGATTCCATAGGAATTAAAAAATATGAAGTTTTATTTAGAGGTATTAGAAAAATGGTGAAGTATTATATGAGGGTGATTCAACGGAGATGAAATATTTCACTTGAAAATGAAAGAATATACAATTCTTGAAGGAAAAAGGGACACCACAAGAATATGGGTCCTTCGAAAGTATGAATATTGTTGGGAACTTCATTATCTCACATCAAGTTTGAAAGTCTTCATCGATTAATCGGATTCCATCCAACCTTATTAGATTCAAAGTCCGAATAAGCATTCGGGTTGGAATGACAATCCTTCAAAACTCGGGAGCAAGTTGTACTAATTCATCCTAGTTCATTAATTAGTGTGGACTAGACACTTATCTTTCTTATGTCATAAAACATTGCATTCAGTTGACGATTTTTAGGTGTGGTGGCTACGAAGGCCGATCTACTTAAAGGCACGAAGTTCCGGCATTTAGTTAGAGTGGAATATCCCACCACAAAGGAGGAGCGAATAAGGATCATGATCCAATATCGAGGGAAGAGAGGGTGGTGAACCATACCCCTCAATAGGTTATAATTAAAGAGATGGTATGATAAAAACTCACATCCCCAGTTCTATACTAATCCACAACAAATCTCGAAAAGAGATTGAAACGAGGAAGACTACAAACAATCGGACCTAAAGTCAGTACTAGCGCAGTACGTATAATATGTCATTATATCTAAGCAATAAGCAGACCTAAGTTCGTTTATTTAGCAAATAAGTTGTTCCCAATAATCATACCCTAATAGATTATAAATTTTTTGAGTTATAAGGAAATAAAAGAAAATTAGTGTGGAATTATTTTATATGTGAATCAAATGAAAACAACGTCGAACAAATGAAGTTGAATAATTTGGGAATGCCTAATTAAAATTAAGTTGATTAATTTATCAATTAAAAAGGGAAAAAAAAGAATTAATTTGGGAAAAGCTCAAAATTTGGGAAAGCTCACTATTCTTTCTCTTCCTTACCTATTTTAGGGAATGGTGAAATTGTTGAACAAAAAACCCTCAAATTCTACAAAAATCAAATTGCTAAGAATATAGGGAAGTTGTTGGACTTACTCTACACTTGAAAGGGTGTGTATTGATACCAATTCCTTATATAACCACTAAATGTCGATTAGAAGGAATGATTATAGGGTTCAAAAAATAGACATCTCATATTAGACTTTCATTAAAGTGGGATAAAATGCGACACACGAGCATTTTTCTTGAATTATTCACATATTTTTTTAAATCCGTTTTTGGGGACGGTGCAGCATGTGCATTGGTTTTTGCATTGGATGTGCATCAAAATTAACTTAAGGTGCATCACAACTAGCTTTTTTATAAGGGAAGGGGTTAGGGGTGGCATCAACAACGCGACGTCCTCCGCTCTAGATCATCAACAAGAATGAGGCCATGAAGGCTTGGATTGATTGTCAACGAAATGGAGGAGGAATCGGCAATGTAGTCATTGATAGATTTGACCTCCTTGAACACGTGGGTGATGTTCCAAGACTGAAGGTGTTGGAGCTCAATTAGGATGTCGATGAAGATGATCTCGATTTTCCACAAGCAGCGGCAAACGTTATTAATGGCGCCAATCAAACACTGGTTGTCTCCTTCAATCTTAACACAAGAGCAACCAAAACGAACAGATTTGGTGATGCATATTGTGTATAGATTTTAATTTTTTTTTCTTAGTCCTAAACATTACTTATGTGTATGATACTATAGTTATCTAACTTTTTGGTGCACATCATTATTTTAGATGCACGTGTATATACAAGATGCACTTTCTAGTTGTTTTGATGCACATATGGTTAGTTTTATACACATACATAAATAAGACACTTTTGTGCATTAGTTTCGCCTTATATATGCATCAAAACCAACTCTTTGTGCAACAAAACTAGTTATATGTGCATTTATTTTTTGATGCACATTGTGCATCAAAGTCGTTTTTTTGTCTAAAATGTACATCTAATACCCAATAAGTTATTGATGCACATTTGAATACAAATTTTGCACAAAAAACATATTTTATGCACACCTATAAAAACATATGGACATCTAGTGCACCATCAAAACAAATTGATGTGCATGCTATGTTGCCTAAAATGTTCATCTTAACTAACCATATACACATCCATTTTCTATGCACACATGACTAGTTTTGATGCACAAACTCTATTTATGCACAATTTTAATACACATCCGGCCATTTTTATGCACATGCATTTGGATGAACAAATAATCAATTTCGATGCATAAATTTCAGTTTTGATGCACATCACACGCATACTCTATATGCTATTTTTTTTTTCAAAAATATGCGAATTATTCACTAAAAATTCGTCCGTACTATCTTTTTTCCTTTTTAATAAATTGATCCGCGCTCTTGATCCGCTTATTCACACCTTTATCTTTACCTATGATTATATTACATACACAACCTTAATATTGAAGATTAAAATAATTTGTCATCTAACATGGTCAAAATTGTCATCTCACATGGTAAAAAATGAAGATTAAAATTAAATGTACTTTTAAACATAGCATATAACTAGACCTATCAAAACTTGACCCGACCCGACCCGCCCGAAGTTTTTTGGGTTTAAACCCGACCCAAAAATCAATGGTTTAAGAGTAACCCGAACCCGGTCGACTCGGAAAAAACTGGGTTGGGTCACCTACCCGTTGGGTTAACCCGGCCAACCCGATAAAGTATATTATTTCAATTAAAATTCAATATCTTATTATAAATTTTGTATAAAATTATTATTTTGTTATTATTAAATAATATTTTATATAATATAATATTAATTATTTTAATAAATATAAAGATAAGGGTTAACAAAATTGACGATCATGACCCGTTGGATCAACCCGAACCCGTAACAACCCGGTCCATATGAACCCGGAAATTTTACGACCCGACGACCCATGACCCGTTTTGACCCGAACCCGATTGACCCAAACTCGAACCCGACCCGCCCGACCCATTTGACAGGTCTACATATAACCAACATGACATATGAGGTTAGGTTTATTTCAATTTCGGTTGCAAAAGTGATACCAGTATCTCCATAAAGTGATATCGTCATGATATCTCTACAAAAATTGTGATGCTAAATTAATATCTAACAAATTAATATCACTTATACTCATGTATGGTTTTATGTTAGTAGTACCACCAGTTCTTTGAAATGAAACTAGTAAGCTGGGTATTTCTGTATTTTTATTAGTTTTGGGTAGTTTTTATAAATAAAAAAGGCTAATACGGGCGCCCATGTCAGAATTGACGGGCGCCCATGTCAGAATTAGTCGGTCGCCTCAACCGACGAGATTGTAGTCGGTCGAGGTGACCAATTATATATTTTTTTAAATAACACACACTATCTGCAATTGCAGATAGCGTGTGGGGCCCAATGTAGTCGGTCGAGGTGACCGACTACATTGGGGTTTTTTTAAAAAAACCAACGGCTCTTGCTGCGAAAGAGCCGTTCGTTGAGGGCTATATAAAGCCCTCAACTCCTCCATTCATATGCACAATTGCACATACCAAGTGCTAAAAAAAATTGCAATCGAGATAAAAAATATTGTGAAAATGAGAAAAGGGTGGTCTTTCGGTTTAGGCAAATCTAAGAGCAAAAATCGTTCAAAAACTTCACATAGGCAAACGTCTCAAATAGATTTGAATGAAGGGGCGAATGTTGAGGATATACAAGCCAATGTAGAGCAAGAGGAGGTACCAGTCCAACCAACGACTCCAAATGCGTTCGAGTTCGACCTCACAAATCAAGAAGCTACGCCACCTGGGAGGGGGTTTGTAGGTATGTAAATTAATAATTACGTTTTGAATCATCAAGTTTAGTGGGATCATATTTTATAATAATACTTTAGAATTATCTTAATTTTAGTTGCTAGTATTTTATTTTAATTTATTATTCATATTAGACTTTTCTTAATTTGATTTCGTAGTATTTTTATTAATTTGATAAGTAATTATAGTATTTAATACATTATATATGATAGTGGTCATACATTATTTATGTAGAGATGCTTACGAACGATTCCCGATATATGGAGTGGTATGCGTCTGGGGGTACGAACCCCCAACCACCACACAATTTTACTGGATCACCGTTTCCACCTAACCAACCGCCCACCCAATATACAAACCCCGACTATCAGAATTTGTGGGGGTCATCCACCTCCCAACACGCCCCAGACAGCACCAACCTAACCCCCACTAGGAATTTGTATACTGAATTCGATAATGCTTTCATTCCTCGGACCGACATACAGACTGACCCACAGGGTGATACGTGGATTCAAGATACAATTTCTTTTACTCCCTTGAGTCCATATTTCCAAGCTGAGAATCAGGTGGGGACTTTTTATTCCCAACCTCCACCATCCCAACCTTATTTTCAAGCTGAGACTCATGTAGGGACTTCTTATTCTCAACCTCCACCATCCAACCTTATTTCCAAGTCGAGTCTCATGCCGGGACTTCATATTCCCAACCTCCACCAGGTCCTCCCAACACCCAATATGGATATGGCGGCGGACCAATCGATACTAGTTTGTTGGTCAGTTACGAGACGCATATAGCGAAGGTCTTATGGGAAGATCCAAAGGTAAGAACGTTTAATTAATTTACCTTATATGTATGCATAAATAATTATACTTAATAATTTTGATAATAATGTTTCAGTATACTTCTGGTAAACCCTTGAGAGTGCATACGTGAGGGAAGCTTAAGGATTGGAACGACAAGTTGACGGCTGGAGGTGTGTGGGTCGCTCGTGCTCAGCGTAGCGGATTATTGCGCCTACAACATTGGAGGTTCAAACAAACGGATGAAGCATTGGTTCAGGCTTTTGTCGAAAGATGGCACCCTGAAACGAACAGTTTTCATTTTCTTTGGGGAGAAATATCAATCACCCTCCATGATGTCCACTATATTTTGGGCCTACCGCTCAACGGGATGAAGGCTGTTTCGACGTACACCGAAGAACAAATAAAGCAGTATATCAGTGGTGCATGCAACGTTAGTCCTCCTGAAATGAAGAGGTCAGTGAGCAAAGGTAGCATAAACATCAAATGTTGGAAGGAGATCCTATTTAGCATGATAGAAAGTGGAGGAAACCCAGACTTGATAGCGTCAGGATATTTGTGTGATCTGTTGGGAAGCACCTTGATAATGGACAGGACAGGTGATGGGATACCCCTCAGATTGTTGCCGCTCGTGTTGAACCACGATCAGATGATGGAGTATTCATGGTGTGCCGCTACACTTGCATGGCTACTCAGGCAGCTCGGAATGGCGTCCCGAGCTGAAGGAGCGCAGATCGCAGGGTGCTCATATGTGTTACACGTGAGTGATGATACCCTGTTCTGTTTAAATTGCTAGTCCGATTTTATTTGAATCTAACATATTCTCTATTTTGTAGAACTTCATTTGGAGGTACTTTCCATCACTCCAAGGTCACATCAATCACGATATCACACAATTGCCAGGGGAGAATTTCAAAGCAGATCAAGGTCGAAACAAGAAGACTAAATCAGTGCTCTACTATCGTCGCTACTTAGACAAGATAAAAGTTGAAGAGGTAAGTAACATCAAATTTAACTAACATTTTTATAGATTATATAATATAGAATTTTATCGACTTGCGTTTTTATATATTCTATAACATGAGAAATTTGTGTTTATGTGTAGGTCAATTGGATGCCATGGCGGGATTTTATCGACTTTTTCAGTGGCGATCTTAGTTTGTCGAGGTATAGGGGTACCTTGACATGTCTCCACATCAAGGAGGCATATCATCCCGAGAGGCTTGCTCGTCAATTTGGTTGGCACCAGTCAATCCCTGAATTAGACGTTATCAAGCCAATCAGTATAAGCCGACCAAAAAACTTGACGAACGTGCATGTGAAGTATGATGTGCAATACTCAGCAAATGATGATCGCTGGGAAGATCGATGGAACTCGTTAGTGCCTATGGGGGAAATTGCACCGCACATGTACTCTATGGATGCCGAGTACGTGCAATGGCATATGAGACGAACACATCCTTTTTTGTTGCACACGTCCTCCGTTGAATTGGCAAACAACCCTCCGATGCCGCAACCCGCGGTGGATATTTATGCGGTACGTTTATGATGACACTTGATTGATTTTCTCATATTAGTAAAAAAACTTCAAATTGTAAAATAACGAATTTGTGTTGGTTTGATAGCGGATGACACTGACGAAAGCGCTCACTAGAGAACTAGAAGGTCATAGGAATCCTGAAGTGCTCGACGTCGCTCGCCAATTATGAGCCATATGGTTTGGAGAGATGCCTCCACCACCGATCCCGCCACGTGTAAGTGGTCGCCGTCGCCGCTCCCCCTCCATGCAACCCGCATGCCACAACGATGTAGGACCATATAGATAGTTTAATTTGTTGTAGTTGTAGTTGTGTAATGGTTACTTATCTTAGTTGGACATGTGTATTTCGGGGTACTTATATATGTGTTGGTTTTGTTACTTATATATGTGTTGGTTTTGTTACTTATATATGTGTTGGTTTTGTTACTTATATTTGTACCTTAATTTTCCATAAACAAAACCATACACAATATTAGGGTTTAGGGTTTAGGGTATAGGGTACATAAACTAAACCATACAAACTAAACCATTCATACGAACGTATATAAACGATCAATGGCTTAGGGTTTAGGGTTTAGGGTTTAGGGTACATAAACTAAACCATACAAACTAAACCATTCATACGAACGTATATAAACGATGATATTACACTAAACCATTCATACACTAAACCGAATCCATTCATACGAACGTTCATAAACGATGATATTACACTAAACCATTCATACACTAAACCGAATCCATTCATATGAACGTACATAAACGATGATATTACACTAAACCATTCATACACGAAACTGAATCCATTCATACGAATGTACATAAACGATGATATTACACTAAACATTCATACACTAAACTTGATAAGGACTAGATATCCGTCCATAAGGATGAGACAAATTTTCTGCAATCTGAAACTGATCGAACCTATATAAACGATCATGATACCGGTTGATGTGAGCCCCACCATGACGGCGAGCCAAGAAGAGGAAGACATGTCCGTGCGCTCCGACGGATCGATCACTCGAGCCAGGACCCGTGCCATAGCCCGAGCCACTTCGTCCCTCGTCGCGCGCGTCCTCGCAAGCCACGGCGCAGCCACCGGCGCGCCCCTCACCCGGTGCGTCTCCTTCATCGAAGGCGCGCTGGCACTCCAGGCCGACGCTACGCACCGCGACACCGAGAACCTCATTCTCGGTGCCGTGCCAGCCACGCAGGCCGAGCACCATGCCACGCCGGGCCACCCCGGCGTGGGAACTTGAGGTTCTGGTGCGCCTCGGCCTTGACACTCGAGGTGCGGGTGCGCACCAGCCTCGACGCCGCCGAAGCCCTGCTGCGCCCCTTGCCCGCGTCGCGACATGCCTTTGGCGCGCCACAGCCTTGTCACGACCTTGTCGTGACACCCGCGACTAGGCCACCGTGACCATCTATGTTTCTTTCTATTTTTAGACTTATTTCCATTCCGAAACATTTCTATTTATGTAATTTCTACTTTTGTTTAGGATTTTGGGCTTGGGCTTGCATCTTGGGCCGCGTGCGTACATCACTCTTATGCCGCCCTTGCCACTAGGGTTTTACTAGGGTTTGGCGTGCCATCTTCCTTATAAAAGAGGCACGCCCCCTCCATTGTTTCTCACGCTTGAATTAAACTACCGTTATGCTGTCGAGTTTACTCCAGATTGTTTGTTAAGGCTTCAACCCCAATTCTCTTCTCGTATCCCATACTCTTCCGGTTTCCGTCAAACGAGGCCACCTTCTTAAACCCTTTCACTTCTTCCCTACCAAGTCTAGTCGTTAATTCGGCTCAAACCCTATCAAACCGACGTGAGAAAGACCATTTACGAGTCCAAGAACGATCCCTTCGTGAATCCTTCAACGGGGTTCACATCAACTGGCATCAGAGCCTCGGATTGCGTAAGTCTCTCTCACTCTTTTACTCGTTTTTTGCACGAAATTTTTTTCTTTCCCATCATCGTTCCATTAGCTTCCGCCAACTCTACCAACATCCACTAGATCCATTGTTTTCGAGATTAAAAAAAACAACAAAAATATCCTTCACCCCGCCGACTTGCACTTGTTTTCGGTTCATTCCATTGAGTTTTCGAGCATTGCTTGCATTCCTCTTGCCTTGTTTGAATCGATTGATTGTGTGTGTCGTGCATATTGTTTGCTTGGTGCGAGATTTGGTCCGATTTGGCCTTATCTCAATCTTTTATTTTGAGCAAGAATCTTGGGAAATCATATCTTCCATATCTTGTTAGTTGCCGAAAATAAAAATAAAACAAAAATTTTGGATAAGCAAAGCCAAAATAAGGCAATCTTTATCCATTAGTTATTAAAATAAAAATAAAAATCAAAAAGATATTGTGAGATACACAAGCCAAAATAAGGCAAGTATCTCACAAATATTCGGCCCTCTCTCTCCAATCAAATAATATCTTCTCTTGATTTGATTTGCATATCTTTGATTGATTACATATCTTTCTTGTTTCTATTTTGTTAAGACACAATCTCGCCTCCTTCCGTAGGCCGAGATCTTCTTTTCTCTCTCCCTCTCTCGTGCCAAGGCTTCCATCAAGCCGACGCACCTCTCCTTCCTTTCTTACTTGCTTGTGTGTTTGTATTGCGTGTTCTTGCTCTTGTGTTCCTTACTTGTGCAACGTCGAGATCCTTAGCCTCCCATTCCTTTTAAGTACTTTTCGTGCAAACTAAGGGTACTTGCGTGGTGAGTCTTACAATATCTTGGCGTTTCTTTTGCTTGTTTGTTTTGGGGAACTTTTTACTCGTTCATGTCTATGGTTGAAATAGGAGACGGTAGCATGGACGGTGACGAGAATTCCAACCAGCAAAGCCTCACGAACCAACAACACAACAACCCACAACTTGTACCGGCGCTCCAACCGGGTCTCCTCGGGACGCCCGACGCGACGCTGCCCGGTCCCGTGCCAGCCGATGGCCTTGCGGCGCTTGAGGCACGCTTCACCACCATGGAGCGCATGCTCACCAGGTTTTTCGACCAATAACAGGCGCCACGTGTCGTGACGATCCACACGCAGCCCGCACAGCCGAGCGTAACGCCACACGGCGTCTCGGTTCCGCGGGCTACGGCGCAAGAAAAAGCCAAGGGTCCGATGGTTGAGGCGTCTAACCCAATTGGAGTCCAAAGGTTGGAATCCATGAAGGAAAGTCGCCCGACTAATCAGGCTCAAAATTTAGAAGAGGTTGTTGACGTTCATTCCGATGAAGAGTATGACTCCGAGGAGTGGCGACGTCAACAAGCCAAGAAAAAGAAAAAGGCGGTCACTCCGATGCCTAAGAAAAAGAAGAACACAGACCGAGATGATTTCGATGTCGATGATTATCGGGGTCATCAAAGTCCGACAACTCCAATTTCGGATTCCGAGTTCTCTATAACGGAGTACGAGGAGGATTCCGAGGAGGAATTTGACCACCCTCCGGTCCATGATTCGGAGGAGTGGATAGATCGGGATCGGGATTGGATTCCGAGACCCAAGTTGCCCGAGAACCGCGCGGTGTATGATCGGCTAGAGCGTCGTGACAATCGCGAACGGCCTCGGCGCGATGGGGATCGACGTCGCAATAACCGAGACCGCGATGAGCAGCGGCGCCCTCGGCGCGATGGCGACGACGAGCCTAGCGACGATGGCGACGGGCCACACCGAGGCTTTGGCCGAGGCCCCCGACGCCGACGCACACCGCCTCCGCGTTCCAACCGGCGCGCCGATAATGAACGTCTGGCGCTTTTATCACGCCGCGACGTAAAGGTAAAATTTGAAGATTTTTATGATAATTACAATCCTGATGAATTCATTTCTTGGCTGCAGGGAACCGAACACATGCTCAAACATTGTCATTACGAGGAGCACGAGAAAGTCGAGGTGGTGACCCTTCATTTCAAGGGTGCCGCTCGTATGTGTTGGAACCGATTCGAAACGGATCGGGCCCGAAAGGGTAAAGCCCCCATAACCGAGTGGCATCAACTTGTATTCATAATGAAGCGGAAGTTTATACCCCCCGACTACAAGGAGAAGGTTCGGATTTTGATCCAAGACGCACGTCAAGGATCCCGGATTCCGGAGGAGTTCTTTGCTTACTTAGAAGATTTATTCTTCAAAGCCGGCATAAGCGTTTCTCCGGGGGCATTGCGGTCTCGTTTCGTGGCGGGACTCCACCAATGGATCCGAGATCGCTTGGTTGTCTTGCCGATCAAAGATTTGGGACGCTTGATACACACGGCCATGGAGCTTTACACGCAATTCAAGAGGCCGAAGACGTCCCCATTTCAAAGGTATGGTTCTAACCCTAGTCCTTCCACTTTGGGTACTAAATCGTTTGTTACTTCTTCTTATTCTAAACCCAAGGTAGGTACCCAAGCAACGGACTCCAAGAGCACTTCGGTTGGCCAAAATCGTGACAAAGCCGCCCCTCCCCCACAAAGGACTCGAGACATCGAGTGCTATTTATGTGGTGGCCGAGGGCACTTGAAACGAGATTGCCCCAACACAAAGCGCGTTTTGTTTTCGGCTCAAACCGCAGCCTACGAGAGCGTAGACGAGGGTGAGTCCGAAGAGGACAACGTCGCGCCAATTGAAGACGGTGCATACTGCGCACCCTCGGACATCGACGCCGGCGTTGACAAGTTGTTGCTCGTGACACGCCGAGCGCTTAGCTTGAGGGAGTCCGTGCCCACCGATCAACGGGAAAACATTTTCCGTACTCAGTGTTTGGTGCAAAACGTCTCCCTTAGCGTCATCATTGATTCGGGAAGCTGTGGAAATTTTTTGTCAAGGAAGGTCGTCAACCACTTCAAGTTGCCTCAATCGGATCATCCAAAGCCGTACAAGCTTGCATGGATTTCGAATGATGGTGACCATTGGATCACGAAACAGGTTAGCCTTTCTTTTTCCATTGGTGTTTATGCCGATTCAGTTTTATTTGATGTCACTGACATGGACGCCACACATCTCCTTCTTGGCCGTCCATGGCAGTTTGACCGTCACGTGATTTACGATGGCCGGTTGAACACTTACATGTTCAATTACCATGGTAAACGCGTGACCATCTTACCTATGTCTCCGAGTGAAGCGTTACAGGATGAAGCCGAAAGGAAACAAGCGAACGCTCGAGACAAAGCCACGGTCGTGCCTACGCCAAATGCAACCACAAACGGCGCTTCTGGCCATGGCGCACATTCTGGCGGCGTTTCTGGTTCCTCCAGCCCATATTCTGGATCCCATGCAGAGTCAAACCAGAAGCGCCGAGCAAAACTCAAGGAGGAGCCTCGGACGCCGAGTGCGTCCTCGGCTGCGCGCCACACCGCGCCAGCGGGTTTGCCCAACGACACTGGTTCGATCCCAGCCACTTCTGGCGGCGCGCCTGGTGGCGATCTTCCTCACTGGAAAGAGCTTGTTGGCCAGCAACATGGCGCCCATGGCGCACCTCGGACGAGCGAGGACGCCGAGCCCCCACTTCTTGGCTCGGTCCAGGATCGCCTCTTCATATGTCGTCGGCACGACGTGATCAAACACATCGAGGGGAGTTTTTCTTGTTTCTTATTGTGTCCTTTGTTTAATATTACTATTGATAAGACACATGTATTACCCTCTCTATTTCTGCCTTGTTACAGGAATTCTCGGATATTATGCCTGCCGAGCTCCCCGACGGGTTACCACCTATTCGGGGGATCGAGCATCGCATTGATCTCATTCCCGGTGCCTCATTGCCGAATCGGGTTGCATATAGGGCGTCGCCTAAGGAAACTCAAGAGCTACAACACCAAGTCCAATCTCTTTTGGACAAGGGTTATGTTCGAGAGTCCCTTAGCCCGTGTGCGGTTCCGGTTATCTTGGTGTCGAAGAAGGATGGTTCTTGGAGGATGTGCGTGGACTGCCGTGCCATCAACCAAATCACCATCAAATACCGCCACCCGATTCCCCGCTTGGATGACATGCTAGACGAGTTGCATGGTGCCGTGCTGTTTTTGAAGATTGATTTGAGGAGCGGCTACCATCAAATTCGGATGCAAGAAGGGGACGAGTGGAAGACGGCTTTTAAGACGAAACATGGTCTTTATGAGTGGTTGGTGATGCCTTTCGGCCTCACTAACGCTCCTTCTACCTTTATGAGACTAATGAACTTTGTTTTACGTAAATTTTTGGGACTTTTCGTCGTCGTGTATTTTGACGACATTTTAGTTTATAGTCGAACTTTGGACTCTCACGCGGGGCACCTTAGGCAGGTGTTAGATTGCCTCCGTGAACACTCTTTGTATGTAAATTTGGACAAGTGCGTGTTTTGCTCGGATACGACGAATTTTCTTGGTTTCGTCGTATCCAAGGATGGCCTACGTGTGGATTCTGACAAAATCCGGGCCGTCCGTGAGTGGCCAACCCCGACACCCCGACGATGGTTCGTTCTTTTTTGGGGTTAGCTGGTTTCTACAAGCGATTTGTCAAGGACTTTAGTTCTATCGCCGGGCCACTCCATTCTTTAACCAAGAAGGCCGCCACCATAAAGTGGATGCCGCATCACGAGGCCGCCTTCGAGGCCTTGAAAGATGCTTTGTGTCGAGCCCCGGTCCTGCAATTGCCGGACTTCTCCAAGCGCTTCGAGATCGAGTGCGACGCTTTCGACTATGGTATTGGCGGCGTACTCCTTCAAGAGCAACGGCCTATCGCTTACTTTAGCGAGAAGCTAGCAGGGTCTACCCTTAATTATCCGACCTATGATAAAGAGCTTTACGCTCTTATTCGGGTCCTTAAGACGTGGCAACACTATCTATGGCCAAGCGAGTTCGTAATTCATACGGATCACGCGGCCTTGGCTTATCTCAAGAGTCAAACGACTCTGAATAGGCGCCACGCACGTTGGGTTGAGTACATGGAGACATTTCCATATGTCATCGCGCACAAAAAGGGTAAAGAGAACGTCGTCGTCGACGCTCTCTCACGAAGGTACATTCTATTGACCCAACTCCATTCCAAGTTGCTCGGATTCGCGATGATCAAGGAATTATACGCCTCAGATCCGTATTTTTCCTCAATCATTAAAGATCTCGAGCACTCTCGCATCCATGAGTCCTTCTTCTTGGACAATGGGTATCTTTACCGAGCTGGGAAGCTTTGCATTCCGGCCTCATCGGTGAGACACTTGTTGCTCCAAGAGGCTCATGATGGCCGAGGCCACTTTGGCATAGCCAAAACGTTGGCAGCACTTCGTGAGCATTTTTTCTGGCCTCACATGGCTCGAGATGTAAACAAGTATTGTCAAAGTTGTGTGCCGTGTCATACTGCCAAGTCTCGGTCAGAACCACATGGCCTTTACACGCCCCTACCTATTCCCGACGCCCCGTGGGAAGATCTCTCAATGGATTTTATCACGGGACTACCTATGTCGAGGCGTGGAAAGGATTCCATATTTGTAGTCGTGGACCGGTTCTCCAAAATGGCCCACTTCATCGCATGTAAGGGGACTAATAACGCGGTGGAAATCGCTAATTTGTTCTTCGAGCATGTGGTGAAATTACATGGTATTCCTACAACTATTGTTAGTGATAGGGATACCAAGTTCTGCAGTCACTTTTGGAGAACGCTTTGGGGGAAGTTAGGGACACGACTCCTATTTTCTACTGCTTATCACCCCCAGACCGATGGTTAGACTGAGGTGACCAATCGGACCTTGGGTACTCTTCTTCGGACGATGCTCAAGGCAAACCCACGTCGGTAGGAGGACTTACTTTGCCATGTTGAGTTTGCTTATAACAGGTCCTACCACACTGCGACGAAGTTGACCCCTTTCGAAGTGGTCTACGGGCGTAATCCTCACACGCCTATGGACTTGGTGCCTTTGCCCTTCAAGCCCGAGGAGCATGTCGACGCGGCCAACCGCGCCGACCATATCCGACGCCTACATGAGCACACCAAGGCCCAGCTGCTGAAACGCTCGGATCAATACGCGGCCCAACGCAACAAGGGACGCCGCACTTTGATCTTTGAGCCCGGAGATTTGGTGTGGGTCCATCTTCGGAAGGAACGTTTTCTCGCTGCCCAGAAGACGAAGCTACACCCACGAGGGCACGGTCCATTCAGTGTCCTCCGGCGCATCAACGACAACTCTTACATACTCGACCTCCCGGGTAAGTACAACGTTTCCGCTTCCTTTAATGTCTCGGATCTCTCTCCTTACGTGGATCCCGAGTATCATGACGAGGAAATGGGGACGTTTCCCACCCAAGGGGGGGAGGGTGATGTGAGCCCCACCATGACGGCGAGCCAAGAAGAGGAAGACATGTCCGTGCGCTCCGACGGACCGATCACTCGAGCCAGGACCCGTGCCATAGCCCGAGCCACTTCGTCCCTCGTCGCGCGCGTCCTCGCAAGCCACGGCGCAGCCACCGGCGCGCCCCTCACCCGGTGCGTCTCCTTCATCGAAGGCGCGCTGGCACTCCATGCCGACGCTACGCACCGCGGCACCGAGAACCTCATTCTCGGTGCCGTGCCAGCCACGCAGGCCGAGCACCATGCCACGCCGGGCCACCTCGGCGTGGGAACTTGAGGTTCTGGTGCGCCTCGGCCTTGACACTCGAGGTGCGGGTGCGCACCAGCCTCGACGCCGCCGAAGCCCTGCCGCGACCCTTGCCCGCGTCGCGACATGCCTTTGGCGCCCCACAACCTTGTCACGACCTTGTCGCGACACTCGCGACTAGGCCACCGTGACCATCTATGTTTCTTGCTATTTTTAGACTTATTTCCATTCCGAAACATTTCTATTTATGTAATTTCTACTTTTGTTTAGGATTTTGGGCTTGGGCTTGCATCTTGGGCCGCGTGCGTGCATCACCCTTATGCCGCCCTTGCCACTAGGGTTTTACTAGGGTTTGGCGTGCCATCTTCCTTATAAAAGAGGCACGCCCCCTCCATTGTTTCTCACGCTTGAATTAAACTACCGTTATGCTGTCGAGTTTACTCCAGATTGTTTGTTAAGGCGTCAACCCCAATTCTCTTCTCGTATCCCATACTCTTCCGGTTTCCGTCAAACGAGGCCACCTTCTTAAACCCTTTCACTTCTTCCCTACCAAGTCTAGTCGTTAATTTGGTTCAAACCCTATCAAACCGACGTGAGAAAGACCATTTACGAGTCCAAGAACGATCCCTTCGTGAATCCTTCAACGGGGTTCACATCACCGG
Organism: Fallopia convolvulus; assembly: GCA_964016875.1. Lineage (NCBI taxonomy): Eukaryota > Viridiplantae > Streptophyta > Magnoliopsida > Caryophyllales > Polygonaceae > Fallopia > Fallopia convolvulus. The sequence continues at coordinate 35,054,452 of OZ024733.1, forward strand.
TCTAGATATCCGCCCACTGATGGATCATGACAATTCGTCCACATAAGTATCGGGGGGGGGGGGGCATCGGAGAATCATCATGCAATGTAACCTACAATATTAAACAAAACACGCAATTATTAAGTGTCCTAAATCAAAAAAACAATATTTATCAATAATGAGGATATTGAATTACCGAAACGTAGTGGTTCCCAAGGAAAGCAATACATGCAACCTTGTCCCAAAGAGAGTTATAAACGCCTCCGGCTCCTGTGATCGGAAAATATGTGTGTGACATACCCCGGCCTAATGTGATCAGTGTACACTGAAATCTAGTAGCAAATACAACGCCCATCGAAGGTGTCTCCATCCAGTACTGCCTTGGACAATTCGGGTGCAACCAGTTGACTTTATTAATCAACTCATCAACCTGCTTGAAGCCCCAACGCTCCATCCTCGAATATATCTCGCGGTGGGTCCTCAGCTCCTGGACAAGCTCCCGTCACATTCCCAGCCATCCATCATTCGCATTCCACCCCATCTGAGAAGCGAGCGCCCTATATCCACAATGACCGTCTCCTGGAACATCATGCGCAGTGGCGATGTATGAGATCATGAAAGTAGGTACATGATGTATGAGATCTAATCCTCCAAAGTCGCTAGTGAGAGGGGGGGCCTTGGGTGGAATAAACCCCATTCTCGACATGGGAGGCAAAATCGGGTCTGCATCTTCCTCAGTCTCGACATCTTCCTCTTGTTCATCAACTGTTGGGATCGATGTAAATGCTGTCCCTGGCATAGAATGAGCGCCTTTTATAGCCCTTTTGTGCTGGGGAGGTTGTTGTTGTAGATGCTCCAATCTAGTCAACCCTCTTGCTTGAACCTTCGATTTCTTCCTAGGTCTTCCCTTCTTCTTTTCACCATCGGGTTCCTCCAATGTGCTAGTATCCTTGTGCTTACGATAATCGTGGATCACCTCACGTTGCACCCGTTTGGGCATCGTGCCTTCATTGTAGTCTGCTATCATCTTCTCCCATTCAGCATCGTCATCTTCTATGCAATCATCCTCGGGCGATGTCATCGGAAGGCCTTCTCATACTAATTGCTTCCAAAAAGGATGGATCATTGAAAGCTCAATAGGCATACATCGGTCGATGCATTGACGGACTTGGTGAGGGCACGGGAGCCCACGGGCAGTTGTCCACCATTGATCGTCGCATACCGGACTAAGAGGGGCACTAATATGATCGAACAAATGACCGATACAACTGTTGGATACCTTCGTTGGGAGGAGAGAGAATACCATTCGGAGCGGTTCGGCCATGTGACAGATGGCAAGTGGAACAGGGGTGCGATCCATCTCCATCTGCCCACATACAGTCATAATCTGGATTCTGACCGCGTTGTGTATCTTCCTCACTATAGCACTGAACCCCAAAACAGATGATCCCAAGTAATCCTTCAGCGTGGAGTGTTGTGACTCGACTCTACAAAAATTTGGAAATTAAAACCCAATTTTGTAAAAATTTGGAAATTAAAACCCAAATTTGTAAATTGGAATGAGTGGAAAAAATAACTTATTTTTACCTATTTGCAGTCCTCGTAAAAAGGTTGAAGCGGTGGTCGGTGAATGCCCTCACAATCCGATCGTGCCAAGGGGTGAGCTAGGTTTTCTGGAGATATGTAAATAAAATTGGCTCCACGGCTTCTTTCACCAATTGGAGTCGTGTCTCGTACTCCCACATGGTCGTCGAACAAAATAGCTTCCACGCTTTGTTCGCAAAAAAGTCCGCTGACTTATCCGAGAACCCATTTCCCAACGCGTATGCCCTACAGTTGCGTTGGATGTGCACCCAACAAAGCATATGTTTGGCTTTGGGAAATAAGATATCGACAACATTCACCTCAGCTATATCCTGATCGGTCAGTATGGCTTCTGGATCTCTTCCAACCAGCTTATAGACCTCTCTCAATTGGAATAACACCCATTCGTAGTGGTCTTGAATCTCCCTTGTCATTAACGCAAAAGCAATACAAAAAGTCTTCCCGGTGCATGTAAATCCAACCATTTCGCACAAAGGCATGTTGTACCTACAATGTCAATTCAATGAGATTTAATGCGTGTACTTCAATCTACTACTACATCATAGGTAATAAAAAGACTTACATGTTTGTTTTGTACGTCGAGTCCATCACAACGACGTAAGGGAACAACTTCAGCAACTGGATCGACTTCGGATGGGCAAAGAAGATGTCTAGTACCTTACGGCTACCCTTCGCAGTTCGATAGTTGACATAGTATTGATTAGACTCTAAGAAATGAATCGCAAATTCGCTCACCCTCCTTCCGTTCATCTCCTTTTTAAACACTTCGTATCGAAAATCATACAACTGCTTCATTGATGTGGTCATATCTGGATACTTATCCAATAAGAATGTCATGGATTTCCTAGGTTCTATATCTGCCAAAGACATATTTCTTGCATCAATCTTTTGCTCCTTAGTCAGTCGGCCCGCAAACGGATAGCCCTCTAGACTGGTGTAAAGGTCATGGTTGTGGTTACCACATTCCACCCTTAAGTGCCACTTCTGGGTCTTTCTGTCCCTCCAACCTATCAACTCGAATGGGCAACCCTTCTTTCTAGTACGAGAAAGAGGTTTAAGCTCATCACCGACACCTAAATTCTTAACCATTTTACGCGGTATGCCTTTTTTTCCCGCTTTGTACTCACCGCCTAATACACATCCCAAACTAATCTTTGCCGGCCATGAGTTTTTGATGATGAGTACAATGTTTAACCCCCTCCCTATCTTACGGGCCCACTCTATCATAGGATCTCGTTCCTCTCACTCACAATTATTTGCAAAATAACTAGAAAAATCTGGAAACTGAATAACCTATAATAATAATAAAAAACCAATTAGAATTTTTTATCTTAATTTCTAAACTTCATAAAATTACATTTACATACTTGATTTGATTCTAGATTACAAACGGCGTCGTAATTGTGCTCATTTGAAACCTCATATCCTCCATCGTCGTCATCAACGTACTCCTCGTTTAAATCAAATGGAGCCGGTGGTTTTGACCCTCCCACCATCAACGACTACGTAAAATTACGAAATATTTAGAGAATATTATCGAATCGTATGAATTTAACGGAAAAAACTTAATAAATTGCTTAAAAATAAGTAATTAACTTACATTAAATTTTGTAATCAACCAATTCGCCATTTCGATAAAATTTTGAAAGTGAATTTTTTTAGAGAAGATTGAAATGTATTTTCGGATGTGAAAATATTTTGGGGTATTTGGGTATATATAGAGAACGAAATCCACCCGTTCGGAAATAATTCCAACGGGTGGATAGTCGGTCGCCTCGACCAACGAGCTTGTAGTCGGTCGTGGTGACTGACCGCATATTTTTTTTTTAAAAAACAACACACGCTATCTGCCGATAGCGTGTGGGCCCCATGTAGTCGGTCACCTCGACCGACTACATTCCACTTTCCGAGGCCCCATGTAGTCGGTCGAGGTGACCGACTGGGGCGCTCCCCTGTTCTGATATGGGCGCTTCGATCCCCCGATAAAAAAAAACTTAAAACTGAATCTAAATTTTTTGCTGGGTATTAGTTTTTGGGTAGTTTTTGGGTATTTCTGCATAAAGGGACAAACATCTAATGTCAGTGTTTTCTGCGCACTTAAAACTGAATCTAAATTTTTTGCTATAGTGGGTATTTGATTTGGATTGTGGACCTAATTGCATGACTGATCTATATACATCAACGTGTGTTGTTTTGCTACAATCAACGTTCCATACGTAATTACCACAAATTTGAGAGAGTTAAATCCGATTCAACAAAAAGTAGTTCGATTTATAAAATAATGGATGACGAGTAAATTAAACGTCCTCAATTTAGGGCCCTCTCTTCTTTTGCGAGTCACGAAAGTGACTGTAAAATTAATCATCCACTAGATGAAACTAGTTATTTTTTTGTACGCAATAATATCATGCGTTTGTTTCTGAAAATGATAGTGTTTGGAAAGTTCACCACATCATAAGTACAACTTAATACAGATTATAAAATGCAATATAAATTCAGCCAGCAAAGTCATAAGTGTGCTCATTTTGTTTTTTTGGTAGATATTAGAGTTGCTTATTAATTATTATATGGTCTCTTGTTTATCCTCTTTTTGGTCTTTTATTGAGTTTTTGTCCTTGCACTTGGGAAAAACTTATAAACAAATCCCAAAACTTAAACTTGATCCAATCAAGCCACCGAACTTTAGAAAAAAATTACTATATGTTGAATTGTTGATCATCTAAAGTTACATTTTCTCAAAAAAAGTTTTTAATTTTGTAAGAAAATGATAAATCGGTCCCTAAATTATGAGATTTAAAACCAAATATATTCTCCTTCCATCAAAATAGAGGAAGGAATCATACTACAAAGAATTTAAAGAAAGTTTAAGAACCTTATGAACCAAATTAAAGTTTAGAAATTTATTTATGATTACTTCTCAAATTTCACGGACCCTAATGAGTTGAGTAAAAGTTTAGGAATGGTAGATATAACTTATCCATTGTTTATTATATCAAAAACTAATCTCTTTTTTTTGAGGCTACGCCTTTGGAAAAATTACATACTTTCTAAAAATTCCCACCTAACTCCATCTATGCGTCGTCTAGGTGCTAGCCCGTCTAGCCTTCCAGCCCATCTAGAAGACCTTCTAGTCCGTCTAGGCATCCTTTTTAGGCCGCCTAGACGCTAGGAGTTCCATCTCCGTCTAGGGGCCGCTTAGCGTTTTTTAGAACACTGCTTACACCTGAACAAGATAAGGGCTTGTTTGGATCGCGCTTAATAATATATTATCGTGCATTATGATGTAAGATTTAATGCAATTTAGTAAAAACAGACACCTACATCACAATTATGCCTCGTGAAGGTAAGGACATGTTTGAATCGCTTTTGATAGTACTATGTATTATCGGTGGTACACATTATGTATTATCGTGCACTAATCACATCTTGTCCCTGGTGATCATTTCCAAAACCAGCTACTAAACATTGCTATAATTAGAATGTGAAACAATATGGATAAGATGTGATTAGTGCTATACTCTCTCTCACACAATTATATTTTTTAAAAACAAATTGTGTTTGTAAATAACTAGGTTAATTTATATGCAAAAGACAGCTATAAACCACATGAAGATAAGGAGAACAACAGAATGAAAACAAGAGAGCATAAAACAGAGCGGTGGCCACACCTTCACGAGGCATATAATTCAGAGAATGCCTGAGAGGCGGCAATAGTAGTAGTAAGTAGCAAAACCCAATACCAACAATGGCGGAAAAACAAAAGTACATCAATTATGCACACAGTATTAAGGCCCCACTCAAATCATTTTTCTATGTACAATTTGATCCCATTTCCAACGTTACGCATCCTTAGCCGAAATTCTAGCATGTCTTCAATTTCATCTATTTGTTTATATAATTATCAAACTCGCACTATTTAGTCTGTTAGTACGAAATTTTTAAAAAATGGTGTGTGTTTGTATTGTTGTTATTATAAAATGATGTACAACATAATGTGTAGTAGTACCACCGATCATGGGGTTTTAAAGTACTACGGGATAAGAATTATGAGACATCAAATGTATGAAATGATAAGGTGACAAAAAACTGTTTCTCTTCATAAATATTTTTAGTACACTTTTGTATTTTTTTAACCATAAAATCTACCCATTAGCTTCCTTTTTTCCTTTAAAGAAGGCCACCCATTTACAAGTATTGGAAGTAATCAGACCTGGTTTATTAACATTTCATACATACTAATCATTTGATGTTAGCCCAAATTCAAAATTGGGTTATGCACCCAATTAATCTCACCTTTTTTCAATCCAAGCACAATATCTTCAACCTTCATGATCGAGGAAATAATTTAAAGAACGAGGAAATAATTCAACCTGCACAATATCTATAACATGAAAGAATTCAATGGATTAAAACATTTCCAGTCCCTATCTTGTTTTATCTACTGGATCTGAACTTTGGGCCGTCCTCCTTACTCCTTAGTACATCAATTATTTTTGTTTCTAGTTCAAGATCCATCAGTCTCAACACCACCCTTCATCCCACTTTTGTTCAATCCAAATCTGTTGTGGAGCCATAATGGTTGGTGCCTTGGTGGTCTACCCCTAGTACTTGTTCTCTCTTTTTTTTAGCTAAGGAAAGCAATTTGATGTACCAAACAGGCTCTGGTAGACCGAGAGACCGAAAAAACGATATCCACATAAACCAACAAAAGAAGCAGACATTCTACCACCAAGCAAACTAGAAAGCAACAAAAACACCATCAAAAGATCGATGATCAAAGCAAGAACGGGAACTGAGTAAACACATGAGGAGCAGGCTATACTTGTTCTCTCACTATTGGTATACTCCCTCTGTCCCCATTTGTTTATCCTGTTTCTTTTTCGGGCGTCCCCTTTTGTTTGTCCACTTTCCTTTTATATCTATACTTTTCTTCCAATATTACACCTACCTAATATCAACTTTTACCCACTTTCCCAATTACCAATATTACTTTACAACTTTCTTAATAACCACAAAAACCGTCCTTTAGGACGAACAAAAGGGGACGGAGGGAGTACAACAAATGCAGAATTGTGGGTATTCTCATTTTGGTATTCAACACTCGAAAGTCGGAAGTACTGTAGTAAACTAGTAGGGTAGGCAAAAAGAAAGAAATAGTGAGTAGACTAGTAGGCTAGGAAAAAAGAAAGAAATAGTGAGAAGAAATTGTTGGGTTTTGAAAGTATGAAGAATACCACTTACTTCTTTTTATTCTATCCAGCTAATCAAAGGCATCAAATTTCACTTTGTTGTCGATTGCTGCTAGACTTTCGTGCGAAGGGCTTTTCCAGCCCAATTCTTTGTAAACTTGGGCTAGTCGGGCCTTCTAAGTCATGGTTCAGTTATATAGTAATCAACTATAATGTGATCCTTGCTAAATCAGCTGTATAGAAAAGACCTCGGATTGAACGATTTCGATTCAAGTATATTCATCGACTCCCAACCTCAACACTCAACTCTCAAGCCAAGAATTCAGACTACTAATAACCTCCTCTTACTAAGATCAATGTATTCGTATATGAACATAGAACAATAGCATAACTAACCCGAAAGTCTCACTTGTAAAAAATAGTGAGCTACCATTCTCAATTAAACATGAGCAGAATATACTCATTAAGCAAATACGAGTTCAATCCAAAATCAATCCGATCAGTATGACATAAAGATTCAAAGTATGGAACCTAAATATATGTATAGGAAAAAAAAGAAGCAAATATTTGTTTTTATAAATAAAATCTAAATCAACTGTTTGTGCATGCCATACGGATTGAGAAGACAGCCCCACATCATAGTTTTTTCATGAGCACAATACAGACTTTAACCCAATTCGCCTGTATTTTTGAAGTACCTACAATGAAAGTAAAAGACAACTTTCTGTACTTGCCCCTCAATCTCTTCATTCCAAAACTTGCTTGCTGGTGATCTTCTTAGGTAACATTTCAAGTACAAAATGATAAAACAAAATCTCTCTTTTTTTTTTGGTAATAACAAAATATCTGTTGTTAAGGATTAACCATGGTACAATAAGTTGGATCATACCCATCTCCATTTGCTCAATATCAAACAATCCTTACAATAAGATTTGAGGTCCAACGTTCTTTTAGCACTAATAAGCTTGGACACATTTTTATAAGATTTGGCAACATGAATCTATGAGTAAGAACCAACTCAGATGGAAACCTCAACAGTTTTGGGACTAGAAACTTCTCATTGTTGAGAAGCCTATAGCATGCAAAACAATGCAAAGACAGAACAGAGGCCATATCAAGTACATCCAAAAAGGGCTTATATGAGCCACCCAAAGTATTCAACAAGTACATATGCTATCCCTATGCAAAACAATATACCAAAGAAGAATAGAGAAGCTAGTCAAACCTTTCCCAATCTTGAGTTATCTTAGCCGGTGCAGCTGAAGGAGGGGTCAAGCTCCCCACACCAGAATCAAATGTCTCCCACTGTGTAGTCACTGAAACCGAGTTACTGCAATCTGCAACTGGGTTTGAGTTTCTCCCTTTCAAAGCATCGAGAGTGTCCACATATCCCTGGATACGACAAACCTGAAACAAGAGCACTAAAAAATATTAATACTCTATTTGGAGAAATCAACCGGGAAGGATAAACCAAACAAATTAGATAGATTAGGAGAAAATGCTGATTGACAAACAGACCAGCAGAAACTCAACTAGAGAGTGACATAAACTATATATCTTAAGATTCCAAGAGCTAGCACAAGAAGGAATTGACCTCATTCTTTCGCTGCAACTTAGCTTCTCCTTCAGCCTCAATACAATCCAATTTCAATAATTGTCTCATAAGTAGTTCTGTTGAAACAATAAATTCCCGCTCTTCTACCTTAGTACCACTGCGGATAGTTGCTTCCAAAGCAGCAACCTATAACAACCAGCAAAAGAAACAATAGGTTAATAATCTGTTGTCTACTTGGTTCAACAATGCAAACACTCAACATGAACAGTCAATCACCTTCTGGGAGAGTTTATCGACTTCTGCACGAACTTCAGCTATTGCTTCACAAGCCTTCATCATCTCTTCCCTTTTTTTCATCTCTTCAACCTTCCTCTCTTTGCTTGCTGGATGCTCCAGAAGTAACAGCTTTGACAAGTCCCTTACACCTGCTGCCTGCAAAATCTCGGCATCATCCTTCTCCCTTCCCCGGAAAAAGAGCCTCTGGTCCTCAGGATCTAAGCCTGTCTGGTGTGCAAGAAGTATCTTCACATGACCTTTCTCATCAAAACACAATACATGAAAGCGCAGTTAGACGGACACAATTTCAGTTTCAAATCAAACAAACCATTAGATTTCGGACAGATATAATCTAGGGTTCACCACATCATACAGCCGCTACAGGAGAACACAGAATTGAATTCTCGGTAAGACTTTTGAGCACAAAAGTACGAATTAAACTCTACAATAAAGCTAATTGCAGACTTCAATCGAAACACATACAGTATCACTCTATCAAGCAAACTAACACGAAATCAGAAAGTATAAGAAATTCTCCTTGCAATCGAAACACATACAACTCGGATTCGTAACAAAAGGCGAAACTAGCAAAATCTATGGAAGAGAGATAGAGACAGAGAGAGAGGAGGGGAAAGAGAAGTTAAAATACCAAAAGTAGAGCGGGGAGGAACGGAAAAATCATAGTGGGAAGAGCCATAGGTGACCTTGATCTTGATAGGAGTATCGTCGTCGGTAGAGTCTCTCCTCTGGACGAACATTCCGCCGGAAGTGACGTGGCAATCGATCTCGTCGTTGGTCTTCCCGCAATCGGAAGAATTCATCTGCCGCTCAAACTGTTATGGTTTTGTAGGTGTGCGGCAGGGCACGTTTGCTTGTAGTTGTAGCTCTGACAAATTGGGGGGAGGATCGTAGGCCAGGGCTTTGGATATCCTTTTTCTTTTTCATTTTTAATAAATATATTATTAAAAAACAAATAAAGGGAAACAGGTCGGTGGTGGGACGGTCTTTTCACCAGCCCAGCTGTCACCATTTATCGCTCGAGGGTTCCTTCAATTTACGGGAACACACTAGCCATGGGTCGACCTACCCGTACTCGATCGAATTTAGAGTTACAGGTCGACGATCCAAACATCAGTAAGTAATTCGGAGCCCAATTCGTTATCCAACCTGTATCAGTAATGATATTTATAGGTAACTTGGTAGACAGGTAAAATATGTTCTTTTTATTTTGAAAATTTTTGAGCTTAAAATTAAATGAATGAAGTTTTACAAAAAAAAAATTAATTTAATTTCTTCTATTTAATTTGTCAGCTCAATCTCAATCTATATAATTTAAGATTCTTGGATTTTTTTAAGTTGAATTGAAACTATTATAAAAATATATAATATTAGAATTTATATATATGTATACATAGATTTAAATGAGAGAAAATTAACATAAGTTTATAAATTCAATATGTTATATTTTTTGGTAGAAAAACAAAAGTTAAAGACATATAATTTTAAAATAATTATATATTTCATTTACATGCATACAAATACTGAAATACAAAATGTGTAGAGTCCTCTATCTAATAAATGATTTGAATACAAATTTACAAAAATGTAATCCATCCATGTTTATCGAATAAATTATTATTGTCAATTTCTTCGATTCAACATTATTGGCGATGAGTATTTTTTTTTTTTGATGAGGTAAAGATTCGGTAGACCGGACAGATCCACCAGGTATACCGAGAGGCCATCAGAAGATGGCAGTCGAAACCAACTAGGTGAGACACATAAACCCAAAGAGCCACACAAGAAAACAATAAACAAACAACCAGACAAAAGACGACAAACGAGGCCAAGGAAACCACACGAACAACACAAAACTATGAGAAGGTTTGAATGAGAGAGTATGACACTTCTGCGGGTTAGAAGCCAAGACATATAGTGCCGACAGATAGCAGGATAAGATCTACACGATCAAACTCTAACCGGAACAACAACTCGACCCAACACAAACACCCACAAACTTGAACAGTAGAAACCTGCAAAGAAAACTAGGAAACAACAAATGGGCTTGGAAGCCTAATGTGGGAAGTGACCAGACAAAGGCCCAAGTCCAAAAATTAACCAAACAGGTGGTGTTAAATTCCGAATGAAAATAACATCTTAGAACCTTAAAACCACGCATGCTTTCAAAGGCAAAGAGCAACAAGAGGACATCTGATGCGTTCCGGCCTAGGACGGCATCAACGGTTTCTATCTCACGCCAAGCTGTTCCACCCGTGAGTTTGGTTCAAGACCCGCCTACAAGTATATTGACGACATCTTGGGTTCAAGAAGCATTTTCGGATCAATTGGAGAAGTCGGGAGCCGAGCCAAGCATGTCCGAGGGAATTCTCGACGGCGCTATCAAGCCCCCGCCGAGCGCCCCCGCGGTCCCGCCGCTGGAGGCCGTGCCGAGTCTGCAGAACGAGGCCTTCTCGGAGCGCGGGCAACACGCCGAGAGCGCGACCGCGCTCTGGCCGGGCGTGACCGCGCTCCGGTCGGGCGTGACCGCGCTCCGGTCGGGCGTGACCGCGCTCCGGCCGTAGAATGCCGACGTTCTTGGGCGCGGTCTAGACCCCGAGAGCGCGACCGCGCTCTCCCGGGCCAAACCGCGCCCCGACTGGCGGTGATTCGGATCTATCGCGAGTCTTTCCGAGGTCTCGGGTCTTCGGGTTTCTATCTTTATATTTATGTCGGGATTTTAATAGAACGATTACTTAATTTGGTATTATTTATATTTCCGCTATTTGTTTTATTTAGCGAGATGGGTTGGGCTTGCATGCTTGGGCCCATTCTCCCTAGGGTTTCTAGGTTTAGATCTACTTTCTATTAAAGTTGTCAGACTCTCATATTTTCAGTTACGCTTGAATGAATTGAATTTGCCTTTGTTGAATCGAGTTTCTCTTCCCTAGGCATCAGGCATCACAATCCTTCTATCCCTCTTCCAATCGCCCTACAATCATTCTGAGATTTCGCTTGTCGGAATCAAATTCCATCTCGAGACGCCGCTAGAACCCTAGCGACGTACCCCTGCCTCGATCCGCACGCCCATCTGCGTGCCAATTTCCGCTTGCTTCTGCTCCATCGTTCATTCGAGATCGTGACGAGATTTAGAATACGAGACGTCAGTCCTTGTAGCGAGGCGAAACGCATCAACTGGCATCAGAGCCATCGTCTTGTAAGTCTCCTGATTCGATCTTATCACTTTCACCGCCATATTTCCGCCATTAAATCAGCAAAAATTACAAAAAAAATTTTTTAAGCCAAACCCTGATTAATTGTTCTTGTCCCTTAGGGTTTGATAGTGGTGTGATTTGTTCATTGCGTTGATATTGCTTGATTGATTAACCATCGTTAGTGATTTTCAATTACTTGATAGGCTATCTTGCTTGTTTTGATTGCATTGAACTATAATTCTCACTACATATCTATTGTTGCTTGTTGAGGGTACCAAAATTCAGCATTAAACAAAAAAAAAATCGGCCCTCCTTTATAAAAAAAAAATTTTCAGTTGTGGTGGCATAGCCAAAATAAGGTAAGCCATTAACCACATTTGTTCAAAAAAAATTTGTGGGTGGAAAAGCCGAAATAAGGTAAGCCATAACCACATCTTGTTAGTGATTTCAACAATTGTTAGTGCTTGCTTCATCACTTGTTTGATTAGTACTACTTGTTTGATATTACTAATTTGTGTGGTGTATATCTTGCTTTACTTTGCTTTGTTCAATAACACCATTATTTTACTCGTGAGCCTAAGCCGCCTCTCGCACAAAGAGCCAACCGTGACCTTGTGTGAGTGCACTGCTCGGATCAAGAGCTAAGACTTTGTGTGTTTGCTTGCTATTGTTCGTTTTGTTCTTTGTTACTCGTCATGTCTTCTACTTCTGATTCAGGTGCTTTGCACACTCAAGAGGACGATCCTACACTCAACCCGACTGCCTTGATCGAAGCCATAACTATGGAGCAAGAAATTGCTCTTTTAAAGCAACAAATGGCCGACATGAAAACTCAATTTGCCGCCCAGCTGGCCACCCTTACTCCGCAACCAACATTGACTACAATGCCGCAACCGGGCGTCAATACTTCAGGTCCACCGCACAACCCTGTTTTGGCTGGCCCCTCGGCGCCACAACAACTCCCTCCCGGACCGTTGACGCGTGCCCGCGCCAAGGCCACCGATATCACAATTGGCGACTCGACAACATCGGTGGTTCCGATCACGCATACTCAGCCTACACCGCTTGCGACACAAGACCCCCGCCGCAAGGACAAGGGCCCCGTTGACCCTAACCCGCCACCGGTGGAGGTCGTACCCGAATCAAGGCAAGGTCAAGAAGTCCACGGTTTTCATAGCGATCCAATTGCCAATGCTCCGTCTTCGAGTGCCTACGCCAAAGACCAAGGTATGTATTCTCAACCACCTATTTTTGATTCTTATGGTCCCGAGGATGTTGGCTACTACGCCACCACCTCGCTTGGTGCTCCAAATCGCCCACAATATGTGGACGACGCGAGAGCACACCGACTTTATGGAATGCGTGACCAACGCTTTCCGGCACCGGCTCTTGACCATAATGCTTTTGCAACGACCAACATGCCATATGAGAAGGAACCTAGTCACAATCGTCGACATGGTATGTTTCTTCTAACCCTCGTCAATACGGTTTTGTTACTAATGATAATTCTAGTACCGCATGACAGGGTTCATCTACTCATTCGGGCGAATCGACGGTTCCTAACCCTTCACGCCAGGCTCCTCAAAAGCCGGCCCCACCGAACCGTGAACGCGCCCGAGATTTGGAATGTTACACTTGTGGTGGGCGTGGTCACTATCAAAAGGACTGCCCCAACCGCAAGAAAGTCATGTTTGTGCAAGCTTCTGCTGGATATGAGTCCATGGATGAGGACGAAGTTTCAGCCCCGACACCGCTTGAGGAGGCTTATTCCGTCCCTCAGGCGGAAGTGCTGGATTGTGCTCCGCCGCCGGCCAACATTGGGACTCCTTTGGGTTTGATTGCACGAAAGGCCTTAATCCTTCGTGAAGACAACCTCCATTGCCAGCGAGAGAACCTCTTTCACACTAGAGCTCTTATTGGATCTACCAGTTTAAGTGTGATTATTGATTCCGCGTGTTGTACCAATTTGATCAACGAGAAGGTTGTAGCTCATCTTGGGATACCTACAACTCCTCGCCCGGCTACTTATGGTCTTCAATGGCTCTCCTCCAGCTCAGGTACACAAGTTTCTAAACAATGCATGATTTCCTTTGCCATTGGTCCTTACACCGATTCTATACTTTGTGATGTGGTTGCAATGGACGTCACTCATTTATTGTTGGGACGTCCATGGCAATTTGATAGGCGTGTTCTTCACGATGGTTACTTAAACACTTATGTGTTTACGTACCACGGGAAGCGCGTCAAGCTCTTACCTATGTCGCCAAGTGAGATTTTGCAGGATCAGGTTCAAAGGGATCGACAGAAAGCACTTGACGCTGAGGAACAAGATGCAACGGACAAAGGGGTGCCAAAACCAAATCTCTTTGATCCACCTGGAACTGGCAAGCCCCGCCATGATCTGAGGCTGCCTGACGCGTCCACACACTCCAAGCCAACCCATGGCGCGCCTCTTCAAGGTTCGGTTGAGCGCCGGTTATTATTGTCACTTCCATCATTGTATCCGGCGCCATTTCTTAGGGATAAAACCGCCTCACCGATTCATTTTGAGGAAGCGAGGACGCTTCCCACTCAAGGTGGGGAGGATGATGCGTTCCGGCCTAGGACGGCATCAACGGTTTCTATCTCACGCCAAGTTGTTCCACCCGTGAGTTTGGTTCAAGACCCGCCTACAAGTATATTGACGACATCTTGGGTTCAAGAAGCATTTTCGGATCAATTGGAGAAGTCGGGAGCCGAGCCAAGCATGTCCGAGGGAATTCTCGACGGCGCTATCAAGCCCCCGCCGAGCGCCCCCGCGCTCCTGCTGCTGAAGGCCGCACCGAGTCTACAGAACGAGGCCTTCTCGGAGCGCGGGCAACACACCGAGAGCGCGACCGCGCTCTGGCCGGGCGTGACCGCGCTCCGGCCGACGAATGCCGACGTTCTTGGGTGCGGTCTAGACCCTGAGAGCGCGACCACGCTCTCCCGGGCCAAACCGTGCCCCTAAACCCTAAACCCTAAATCCAAAACGGGATATAAGGATTGAAGCATACATCCGGTTGCAAAGCAACCATGTCAGCTGGTAAAAATAGAACGAAAATCGTCGATCGCCAAACAAACAACAAACGACCAACGCAAAGGATCAAAGCGATCTTCACAGATTCAGTCAACTCGCCAAAAGGAGAAGAAGGGTTGGCAACGAGAGGCACATAAACTCAGACTCTAGATAGACTTTAGGGCTTATATTTGATCCGGGTTGGCTTCGATTCCGCAACGAGTAATGAGGTGCCCTAAAAACTTTCCCGAGCCTACAATGAAGGCACACTTTGTCGCGTTCAACCTCAATTTTGACTGTTGAAGGATGTCGAAAACGTCTTGCAAGTCCTCCAAATGAGATGCGACCCTTCAGCTCTTGACCACCATATCATCGATGTAGACCTCAACGGTCTTTCCCACGAGCTTGTTGAATATCTTGGTAACCACAATTTGAAATGTTGCCTTGATGTTCTTCAAACCAAAAGGCATCACTTTGTAACAATAAATTCCTTGGGGCGTTATAAGGTGGTCTTTTCCTGATCTGCTTTATGCATCGGGATTTGATGGTATCCTCTATATGCATCCAGGAAGCTCATGCACTCGTGCCTTGCTGTGGTGTCCACTAGTTGATCGATCTTTGGTAGAGGAAACAAGTCCTTTGGGCATGCTTTGTTTAGATCAGTGAAGTCCATGCAAACTCTCCAATACCCATCTTCTTTTTAACGACGACGGTATTGGCAATCCATGTCAGGTACCAGACTTCTTTCACCGCGTCGACCTCCAAAAGTTCCTTTAATTCAACATTTACGGCTTCTGCGTGTTGGAGAGAGGATCTCCTGGCCCTTTGAACTATAGGTTTTGCGTTTGAAGAGACGTTCAACTGGTGACAAGCTAGTTCTTGGGCAATCTCGGGCATCTCATAGGGACTCCAAGCGAAAACATCTCAATTCCCGCATAGTAACTCAGTAAGAGCGAAAAGTTCTTCCCTTTCAAGATTGGCACCTACATAAAACACTTTTTCGGGTTCACCTTCTCCAATTGTGATTTCTTGCAATTGATCAACGGATTTTTCTTGTGGTTTGGTTCTTATCCTACTTAAGTCTTTGGGTTCTTCTTGACGTGCGTTCGAGTCTCGAGAAGGCTTGACCGAGCCATTAGGGTCACCGACCATCAACCCTGGCTAGTCAGCTTCACTTTGTATGTATCTGTTCTCGAGAATGCAGTTCGGCTCGTGTGCGTGATCCGGCCTTAGCGCATGAGTTACCATAGGCCCTTGTTCTTTTCACGCGCAATCCGCCCGACCTTGGGTCTAGGGATGAGCAAACGGCCTGAACCGAATATCTACGGTCCGGTCCAGACCAATGGACCGTAATTTTAAAAATTATGGATCGTGGACCGGACCAAATCATTAGAGTCCGGTCCTATTACGGTCCGGTCCCGGGTTTGGACCGGGTTGACTAGATTATTTTGTCTACCCATCAAAGTGTTGAACATCGTGGATACTATTGGGCAAGAATCATCAAAGTTTCAAACATTATCGGTACTATTGGGTAAGAATCGGCGTCGTGGCCGTTTCAGAGTGGTGGTTGGGGGTCAAAAATTGTAGCGAAAGAAGGTCATCGTTTGAGAAGAGAGCAGTGACAATAGGTCAGCGAGGGAGAAGTGATCATTGATAGTAAGGCCAACCTGGGGGAGGATAAGCGAGCAAAGAAAAGGCGGAATAGCAGGTTCGCCACGAGGGACGATAGTAAGCACTTATGGAGTTAGGGTTAGGGTGTGTGTACCAAATATACATGAATATGAAAATTGAAATGATATCATATCCTTGATATGAATGAAGACTCAAGAGCAGCAGGTCTTATTGGATTATGGGCTAACCAACCCAAGTGTTCAACCCCAACTATCCTAAATTCTATATTTCTATTGTTATATACTTATATTAGTCTTGTGGTCCAGGCCGGAATTTTCCGGTCCGATCCCGGGTTTGGACCGGGATCAAAAATCTCAAATTAATTGGAATATGGACCGAATGGTAAAATTCCGGTCCGGTTCGGTTTTGTCTGCCGGTCTGATCTAAGTTTGTACAGTCTTACCTGGGCCTCGTTTGGACTCGCCACCCGGTCGCGTGATCGGGACCACTTCATGTCGTTGCGAGACATAGTGCGGGACCCCACATAGTAGATTGTCCTCAAGCGGTTCGAACCCTCTGGCGAATTTGCTCGTGGTGTCGATCGAACCACGACGATTCTCGCGTTCTGTACCCAAACTCCACTAAGGCTTGAGTTGGTTGTTGGATTTTTATGTGAAAAATTCAAGGATACCTAATCTGTTTTCTACAAACGACGCCAATAATTAATGCAAAATTTCTACAATTAAAGCACTATTTATTACCCCGAATCTTCTTTCTTTAATAATCTTCTTCAATCTCAAATCCCTCCTTCAAACCTACAAAACAATGGAAAAAGTGGGTGGAGCCCCCTAATCCACCTTCGATGCCTAAGTGAAAAGGGGGACAAAGTCGATGTGTGTCAAGTTAAACGACTAGAGAGCGAGTATCTCTAGAATTGGGAAATTACTTACTTTACAATGGTTGTGACTTTGAGTGTTTATAGGGAGAGAAGAGGAAAGAGAGTTGAATAACTAAGGCTGGTCGAGTGCCTTAAATTTCGGACCCCACAGATGTGTTGAATTTCAAGCAAGATGAGATTCTTATCTTACGAATAAAGATAGAACCCTTGCTTCCCATAAATATTATCTAAATAACCATAACTACTTTTTAACAATATAATAATATCTATAACAAATAGGGTTGTTGAACGGGTCGACCCGTGACCGAACTGGGTTAGAGCATCCACAATGGGATTATGCCCCGTTGCATCTGCTAAGAGATAATATAAAAAAAATGTGAGTTTTGTTTGTCCCAAGATAAATTGGAGCATGAGATGAATCGGAGGACAAAATTGAATGGAGGGGTGCAAGCGCGTGTGATGCGCGTATACCCAGTCAAAACGACACGTTTTGGAGTAAAAGTGATAGACACGTCATGTTTTGATATTTCATGGACAAAATTATGAAACAGGACCGCCAAATTACCCTTTCGTTGAATTGCATAAAAAATTTATCAAACATATATTTGACTATATTTAAACTTAATTGCATATATTTGATTAAATTTGCCCATTTAGGTTCTCTAAAATATTTTTTGAGTTGCTTAATTATTATTTTTGAACCAATTGTATATATTGGAGTACCCAAAAAATATTATTTAGGGTATTTTTTGAGTTTTTTAATTGTGTTTTTTTAATCAATTGTATTTTTGGGTTATTCAATTTTGTTTTCAAATCAAATTTTTTAAAATAAAATATAATTATATATTGTTTGTGTTTTTTAAACAATGTGTTTTTTAGTTCGGGTTATGAAATTCTCATTTACTAGAATATTATGATTTTTAAACCAAAATTTATCATTGTTAAATTAACAATATAATATTTATTTATTAAAAAATTATAGTCAAATTATGAATAAATATTTTATAAGGAGAGGTATATATGTAATTTTTATTAGAAAAATGAGTATATGTGTATTATATATGGAGAGAAAAATGTGTTGAAAATGGGAAAAGTAGAGGTTCATATAATGCATGAATGTGGAAATAAATTGTATTGGGTGCATAAATGATGTGGCAGAGAGAGAAACAATAAAAAGTAGAGGTGCATTACACTGTAGCGGTTCATTGTTGCGGATGCTCTTACGGGTTTACATGTCAGCTCATATCACAATTTAGCAATTTGGAAGAGTAGAAAATAGAGAGGCCAAAGGGTTAGATTTTCGTATTAGATGTTTCGAAATTACAGAGAGATTGCTCATACAAAACTAGTGTCTATCTCAATACTTGTGCAAGGGGCAATTAGCCAGCTAGGGGACGGCTTTAACAAACGCACCATTTTGATAAAAGATAGACAAAATTATAGGATTGACCTCTAAGTATAAAACACGGCGTTTTGGTATAACTAATATCCCCCCTCAAACTGGTGCATGATCAACAATCATGCCCAGTTTGCGAAGTAACTTAGTATGGTGTGAGGTAGGTAAGATTTTATTCAAGACATCAACAAGTTGATTAAAGGTGGGGAGATAGGTGAGCTGAAGAAGGACATCCATCACTTTCTCTCGTGTAAAGTGGCAATCAATCTCTAAGTGTTTCGTCCTTTCATGAAACACGGGATTACTTGCAATGTGGAGTGCCGATTTGTTGTCACAATGTAGGGTGACTGGCTTAAGCTTTTGCTCACCAAATTCCTGAAGAAGGTTAACTAACCAGGTTACTTCAGCTGCTGCTTGTGACATTGCACGATATTCAGCCTCAAATGAACTTCAAGACACTTTGGCTTGTTTCTTGGATTTTCAAGAGATTGGATTAGAGCCATGTAACACAATATACCCTGTCGCTGATCGTCGTGTGGTTGGACAAGATGCCCAATCGGAATCTAAGAAAGGTTGGAGTTGGATGTCTGTGCTAGGTCTGAAAAGAAGACCAAAATGAAGTGTTCCTTTTACATAGCAAATAAGGTGAATCAAGGCTTCCATATGGGACATTTGTGGCTTTTGTAAAAACTGACTCGGGATCTATACAACAAACGAGATATCTGGTCGAGTATTGATGAGGTAATTCAGCTTACCTACCAGACTACGATACAAAGAAGGATCACTAAGCACATCTCCAGCATTGTCATCTCTTAACTTGTAATTGATGGGCAGAGGTGTGACTCGAGTTCTCAGGTCATGAGCACTTGCATCTTGAACTAATTCTTAAGCAAACTTCTGTTGACTGAGTAGTACACATCCATCTTGATATTGCACTTGGATGCCAAGGAAAAAATCCAGCTCTCCTAAATCTTTAATGCTGAACAAAGAATACAAAGTAGTCTTGAGATGATCAATCACACTTATGTCTGATCCTATCATAAGAATATCATCCACATACATGGCAATGAGAGTTGTACTAGAACTGGTGTGTTGCAAAAATATTGAGGAGGTTGACCAAGGTGGTAGCCAACTTATGAAACCATTGTCTCGAGGCTTGTTTAAGCCCATAGAGACTTTTCTATAGCAAACACACCTTGTTGCTCAGATTAGGAACTCCCTCAGGCATTTGCATATACACTTCCTCAGGTAAGTCACCATGTAGAAATGCATTGTTGACATGAAATTGGTAGATCTTCCATTGCTTACTCAAAGCAAAAGATATAAAGGCTCGAACAGTTGTCATTCTTACCACCGGAGAGAAAGTCTATTCAAAATCCAATCCATATTGTTGTGTATATCCCTTTGCAACAAGTCTGGCTTTGTACCTTTCCAATGAACCATCAGCCTTTAATTTAACTTTAAAGACCCATTTGCATCCAATAGCTCTTTTACCTGGAGGCAAATCAACAACTAGCTAACTATGATTAGCATGCAGTGCTTCTAGTTCCCTATTCATGGCAAGTATCCAATTTGTGTCAGTGGAAGCTTTAGCAAAATTTTTGGGTTCAGAAAAAGGTGTAGAAGCATGACTGGTGCACACAACAAGAGCAAAAAAAGAAGTGGCAAAGCCATGAAGTAGAGCAAACTGTTCACTTGCAGAGGTAAAATGACATATATAGTCTTGAAGGTAGCTGGGTGGATGTGTATGCTTGGTGGATCTTCTTGGATCAACAAGAGAAGGGGATAGAATGGCATTTTGTGGACTGGTGACAAGAGAAGGGTTAGGAGATGGAGAATAGAGTTCATCAGCAAGTGAACTTGGTAAATGATAATATTCATCATCATGAGAAGAGGTAGATGATGGGCTATCTGTGTGAGGAGAATCTGTGTTTGTATGAGGCATAAAAGAGGAGTTAGGATAAAAGAAAGGGTCATTGCTGAAAACAGGCAGGATGGAGGAATTATCTGAGAATTTAGTATTAGGTAAATGATAGGGAAAAACGAGCTCATGAAAATGAACATCTAGAGAGACTGAAATTTGTTGTGTTGTAAGATCTTATAATTTGTATCCCTTTGTCCCATAAGGATAACCAATAAAAACACAAGGTGAGCTCCTTGGATCAAATTTAGTCATGTCTCTCTTGTTTGTAGAAACAAAATAGAGGCACCCAAAAGGTTTAAGGTGAACATAAGAAGGGGCATGATCATACAATTTTTCATTAGGGGTAAGAAACTCAAGACTCGAGAGAGGGTATCTATTGATCAAATAGGTGGATGTAAGAATACTTTCTCCCCAATTTTTTTTTTGGAAGATTAGATTGGAACATGAGGGATCTAGCTGTCTCAAGGAGATGTTTGTGTTTCCTCTCCACAACACCATTTTGTTGTGGAGTGTCAACACATGTGGTTTGGTGTAAAATCCCCTTAGTATTGTAATATTGCTTAGCATTTTGACTACAAAATTCCCCTCCAATGTCACTTCTAGTGATCTTGACAGGTTTCCCAAATTGTGTCTCAACAAAAGAAACAAAGTTTTGGAGAATTTCGAGGACATTGTGTTTAAAGGTTAAGAGATGAGTCCAAGTGGTTCTAGTCAAGTCATCAACAATGGTGAGAAAGAATTTATGCCCATTGTATGTAGTCATCTTGTATGGTCCCTAAAGATCTATATGGATCAATTGAAAAGCATATTCAGATTTAATTTGACTATGAGGAAAAGAAGATCGTTGTTGTCTTGCTCTTGGACAAATAGAACAAACACCATTATACTTAGAAAAGTTGTAATGTTTAGCAAAGGGAAATTGCTTCATCTGTTCAAAAGGTACATGGCCAACACGTAAATGCCATAATTCAAGTGACACAACGCTTAAAACAAGAGAAAAGGAATCAACTGATGTATTACCTGAATTCTTATTACAACTTGGAGAAAATACATTGTGAATGTTCTTGTTGAACGGGGAGGAACTGGAGACAACTGGCCGCTGGTCAGAAGTGGAAGGAATTTTTGAGGTGAGGTAGAGCCCTTTTGTGAGTTTACCAAGAACCTGAGACGTGCTCATTGAAAAGTCTTGGAGAATACATTCAGAAGGTGTAAACACTAGGTTAGCATCCAGATCTGTAATTAGTTTATGCACAGACAATAGATTGAAAGAAAACTCAGGAACTAGAAGCACATTCCTTAGAATGATGTTTTCATTTAGACAAATAGTTCCTATGTGAGTTATTTGAGCTTTTTCATCATTAGGCAAGGTGATGTAACTAGGATTGGAAAGGGTTTCAAGGCTTTCAAAGAGGTTTGGATAAGGGAAAATGTGATGTGTAGCACCAATATCAATAACCCAAGTATGAACGTTGCCATGAATAGAAAAACAGTAAGACTTACCTGCTAGCATGCAAGTCCTGTTGTCCTCAGAATTGCTTGCACCAACATTATGCTTTCCTAGTAAAGCCACAGTTCTCTCAAATTGTTCTCGAGTGAAGTTTGGAGCCTTTTTAGATTAACCATTGTTTCCATCATGTGGACCACTCGAGTTTCCAGCAAACTTCCTTTCCTTGTAATCCTTTGGATATCCATGAATTTTAAAGCATCTGCTCATGGAATGTACTGCCACCTGACAATGCTCACTGAAGTAGTATGGCTTTCCCTTTTGATTATTCACCTTGTTGTTGCTAGAAGACTGATTTCCTCCTATCTGGTTGTTTTTGGATTGTGTGTTCCCATTGTTGTTGTTAGACTTTGGATTCAAATTCTATCCAAAAGTCTGGTTAGAATTCTAAGAGTTCATTCATGGCTTTGGGAACACACTGAAAGCTAAAGAATCCCCCACAGTCTGAGAGGAGTTGCTACTAAGTGAGCGTTGCTTCTCTTCTGAAAGCACCATCTGATAGACTTCACCAATCTTAGGAACAAGTTTTATCATAAGTACATTAGCTTAAACAACATTGTAGGCATCATTTAATCCTACCGTAAACTGCATAACTTGTTGATTTAAGAGCATCTCAGGAATCGGATTCAGCATACCACACGAAGTGCACTTTGGCATTCCACAAGCACTAGATACTCATCCCAATATTTTTTAAAACAAGTATAATAAGTCGAGATTGTTGAATTGCCTTGTGAGATATTAAACAGATCTCGTTGTACCTGATACATGTTCGGTTGCCTAAAATGCATCTTCAAGACATTCCATACATCTTGAGCAGTGTCACATTACAAAAGAGTTTCAGCAATATCTTTATTGACAAAATAAAGTAAACAAGAGATTACCATATATTGTTGCATCTTCTCCATTGCATCTCAGGTGAAGATCCAACATCTGGTTTAGGATAATCCCAGTGACAAACATCAACTTGTTCTTTGCCATGAGCGAAACCTCCACAGATCTTTTCCAGTGATGGTAATTATTGTCGTTGAGCAGCTGAGTTGCTAAGATATAATTGGGATGATCGGAGTGATGCAGATATAGCACATGGTTCGAATCTGCCATAGCTAGCTCCAGAACGGATTTGGTAGCCATCAAAGTCTCTTTCTGCTTCAATTCGTCATCGTCCACCATCGATATTGATTCAGCGAAAGAGAAATTTATGCGGAAGAAAACACGAACATGATTGATTCCCGCTCTGATACCATATGACAATTTAGCAATTTGGAAGAGTAGAAAATAGAGAGGCCAAAGGGTTTTAGATTTTCGTATTAGATGTTTCAAAATTACAGAGAGATCACTCATACAAAACCAGTGTCTATCTCAATACTTGGGCAAGGGGCAATTAGCCAGCTTGGGGAAGGTTGCAACAAACGCACCGTTTTGATAAAAGATTGACAAAATTACATAATCAATATATATTCTAAACTTGAAACACTTTTGGGCAGATTCGTCATTATGAATTAATATTACTACCAACCTATTTTTAATAAAAAAAATTAATCAATTATATATTATGTAATTCAATCACCTTATGGAATTTCCAATTTTATACCCTCAACTTATTTAGTAATTTTTTTTATCAATTTTATATGTGCTTGGATAAATTTTTATCTCTACTTATTATTGCATTATATTCTATGGATAAATTTTTATCTCTACTCATTATTACATTATATTCTAATATTTTATTATGGAATGATTATCAATTCTAATATCTAGATATAAGATAGATATCCATAAGTGTGCAAGCTGGAAGATTTGGTTGTTAAAATATTAAAAAATCTTGTGATAATCATGTATTGTAGGTATGAAAGGAAATAGCTCAATCTATAGATGAATTTTTCGTGATAATCTATATTTAATAATTAATTTTTATAATAATAATAATATATTAGAAGATATTATAAAATTTTGCATATGATAAGCATATATTACATATATCATGATATTGTGTAAACACATTTTTATTTCTGTCTTTTTTATATTATACTATTTTTAATTTTTAATCATAACTATATACTAAAGCGGAAGTTTAAAAAATTATTAAAGAGACATGTCGCTTTTAGATTGGACCCACACCACCCCTTTATTAAAACCAATCTTTGGCAAAATAATTAAGTTTAATAAAAAAGATAGTGTAATGTACGTACAATCTTAAATCACTATAATCAACGGATAGAAAATTTTATTTTTGGATATGATAAATAGGAAGATTATTAAGATATTTTTTATGCTATATATTATACAAATATTAGAATATTTATTTTATTTTTAGATAGAATGCATATGCTAGGTTTAGATAATTAAGTTTAATATAAAGATAGTGTAATGTACATACGTACTATCTTATATCACTATAATTTAAGTTTATTTTGAACGGTCCGATGTATATAATTAATTGATAAGTTTTTATCTTATTACTTATCTATTTTCATAATTAAATAAGTTATCATGTTTTGGATATTAATTTAATTCATAATACTAATAAAATATTATTGTTTCAAATAAACAACTTCTATAGTTTATTAATTTTAAATATTTATTCAAAATTTATATTTAAGCATTTACGTGATTATTTTTCTCAGATAATAAATATATTATGACATGTTTGCGATGGAAGGTTACAATATAGATTAACTATTGTAACTTATATTTTCTACGGAGATGCAAAGATATGCAAAAAAAGTTAAGAATAATTAGATATTTGTAAGTAACATTAAACAAGAGGTGAGCGGAATTTTTTTTATTACAAACTGCGACAATTCTATTTTGATAAATGAAAATCCACATGAACAATACATGTATATTATATACTTACGTGTATTAGACCTCATTTTTTTAATTTTAGTTTAAAAAATTAATCATAAGCCACTTTTCGTTATTTTTAATTAGCACTAACATAACTTTCATACTTATAAAATATTAGTTATTGTATTAATGTATTTGCAGACTTATGACTAAGTGAGGAACAATTGCAAAATTATGCACTTGTTGAGATTGAAAAAATGCTACAAACAAATGGTGCAACTCTAGAAAATTATCCATCTATGCCTTTGCCTGATTAAAGCTTAGTTTCGGATGGCCTGAATAAGATGATTCAAGACGAGCTTCAATATGATAAAAATGAAATAGTTGTTGAACATTAGGCTTTAATATCCAGATTTACACATGAACAAAAAAGTGTGTACGATGAAATCATGCAAGCACCTGATGGAAATAGTGGAGGAGTTTTCTTTTTGTATGGACATGGTGGAACAGGAAAAACCTTCATATGGAGATCTCTTTTTGTTGTAATTCGTTCTAGAGGAGAAATTGTTATTAATGTTGCTTCAAGTGGAATTGCAACCCTACTTATTCCTGGTGGCAGAACAACTCATTCAAGATTTCATATACCAATCCAGGTGCATGAGGAATCTACATGTCACATAATGCCTAGTACAGACCTAGCTGGATTGATAGCAAAGGCAAAACTTATTATTTGGGATGAAGCACCAATGGTTAATAAATATTCCTTTGTAGCAATGGATAGAAGTTTAGGAGACGTAATGCGCAATTCAAATCCAAATAGCTTCCAACAACCATTTGGGGGCAAGTTTGTGGTTTTTGGAGGAGATTTTAGACAAATTTTGCCTGTTGTGCCTAGAGGAAACAGGCAAGATATTGTCTATGCCGCAATTAACTCTTCTTACTTGTGGAAATATTGCAAAGTTCTAAGGTTGACAAGAAAAATGATGCTACAACATGGATGTACGGATTCAGAAGTTGATGAGGCAAAAAAGTTTTTAGAATGGTTATTAAGAGTAGGAGATGGACTCGAAGGCAACCCCAATAATGGTGAAGCAACAATTGAGATTCCTTCTGACGTATTGATAATTGAAACCACCAATCCGATTGCAACAATTGTAGAAACGGTATATCCTTTTTTTATTGATGTTCCTAATCCTGCCGAGTACTTTCAAGAGAGGGCCATTCTTGCACCAACTCATGATATTGTTCAAAACGTTAATGATTACATGTTGTCTCTACTTCCAGGAGAAGAAAAAATCTACCTTAGCTCCGATAGTATTTGCAAATTAGATGACAACAACACAGATCATAGTCTTGTTTACTCGGTAGAATACCTAAATTCAATCCAATGCTCTGGTATTCCAAATCATGTGTTGAAATTGAAGGTAGGTGTTCCCGTCATGCTACTCAGGAATATTAATCAATCTTCAAGATTGTTTAATGGTACCAGATTGTTAATCATAAGGCTCGGAGATTATGTCATCGAAGCAAGGATTATTTCTGGAATAAAAGCTGGAGATCATGTTCTTATACCACGAATGTTGCTTACGCCATCATATACTAGATATTCGTTCCGGTTTCAACGGAGGCAATTTCCTTTGATAGTTTGCTTTGCTATGACCATTAAGAAAAGTCAAGGACAATCGCTTTCTCTAGTAGGCTTATACCTTCCTAGACCAGTATTCACTCATGGCCAACTATACGTTGCAGTATCTAGAGTTACTACAAAAAAATGGGTTGAAGATTTTAATATGTGATTCTACAGGTCAACCACAGAGTACAACTATTAATGTTGTTTATAAGGAAGTCTTTAAGAACTTAATATGATCAAGTATTATAAATTTATTACATTTCTAATTAATGCATACATTATAATATATATATTTTTCATACTAAGTATCTAATTTATTAAACTTTTTATTTTATTAACGCAGGTCTATAAGCATATACAAGATGTCATTGGTGAATCTTCTATGTCTTACTTAACACTATGTCGTTCTTTTATAAGGAAAATGATTTTATATTTTGTACTTTAATTAACACTGTGTCGTTCTTTAATAAGCAAAACGTTTTTATTTTTTGTACTTTGATACAATCTTTCAGTGTTCAAATTATTTTACTTAAAAATCACATTGAATAAGGACGACAGCTACATGGTTATATGTTGTCAATACATATACAACGATTAAATCATTAATCAAATACTTATATACAACAACAACAACAGTTTCCCAATGTGGCTCCCCTTGCGGAAAATCTGGGGGTCAAGATGGGGGCACCCCTGGCTCGACGCAAGGGGGTGTGACCAAAAGACCCGACACGACCACGGACCACAGAAAGAAAAAGACAAAAACGAGGCAAAGCAGAGACTTAAGAACTTGAAAAACTTAAACTTAAAAACTTAAAAACTGAGAACCAAAACGGAATGACGACGCCTCAAGGCCCCTTGGACCGGTCTGCTCGGATGCCTAACTGTCCAACACTCGAATCCTCTCTCTCCACTCATCTCTACACAATGCCATATCTGCTGAAATCCCCAACTGATTGACATCTTGCTTTATATTGTCCTCCCAACATTTCTTCGGTCTTCCTCTCCCTCTACGAATTTCTCCAAGGGCCAACCTCTCACACCGTCGAACAGGCTCCTTAGGGCCCCGCCTCTGAACATGCCCAAACCATCGCAATCTTGATTCTCGCAGCTTATCACCTATACTAGCCACTCCCACTCTGCTTCTAATCACTTCATTTCTGATTTTGTCCATTAACGTGTGACCACACATCCACCTTAACATTCTCATCTCAGCTACCATAAGCCTCTGTTCATGTGCTTTCGTGGTGGGCCAACACTCTGCTCCATAGAGGATGGACGGTCTAATCACTGTTCTGTAGAACTTTCCCTTTAGCTTAAGCGGCACCTTCTTGTCGCACAGAACCCCTGACGCGACCCTCCACTTCTGCCAACCCCTCTGGATCCGATACGTGATGTCCTCATCTATGCCTCCGTCACTCTATAAAACTGACCCCAAATACCTGAAGCTCTCCTTTCTCGTTATGACTTCCCCTCCTAGGAGTATTTCCTCATTAGTGGTTGCCTCTTGTCCGAACCTGAACTCCACATATTCTGTCTTAGTCCTACTCAGTCGAAAACCCTTAGACTCCGGCTTCTCCCTCCAAATCTCAAGCCTACTGTTGAGTGCGTCTCTAGTCTCGTCTACCAAAACAATATCGTCTGCGAACAACATGCACCAAGGGACTCCCCCTGAATCTCCTTCGTCAGAACGTCCATCACCAGCGTAAAAAGGAAGGGACTTAATATTAAGGTTCCCGCAGCTAATCAAATATTTATATATAAACAAAATTTTACAAAAATAAATTTTAAGGTTCCCGGGCAAGGCCCGGGTCATCAACTAGTTGACCTCTAAGTAGAGCTGTCAAAAGCTGATCCGATCCGAAAAACCGACCCGAACCGCCCGAAAAATTTAGGGTCAAGATCCAAAAATTTGAACCCGAAACCCAACATAAACCGAACCCGATAGACCCGAAACCCGTTGGGTTCAAACCCGAAAAAACCGTTGGGTTAACCCAATTTTTTATATTTTAAGAATATATAATATATTTTGAAAATTATAATATATTTTATTATTAAAATATATAAAAATAATAGATTTATTATTAAATATCATTTTTAAATAAAAAATATTTTAATAATTGTAAAAAATCAATTTTCTTGACTTGTTAGGTCGACCCGACCCGCCCGACAACCCGCAATGATCCGACCCGATTTGACCGGTGACCCGTACGACCCGAACCCGACTCAACCCGAACCCAAACCCGACCTGACCGACCCGTTTGACACCTCTACCTCTAAGTATAAAACACAGCGTTTTGGTATAACTAATAGGTCACGAGTCAATTGGTCAAATGGGCCAAAAAGATCCATTTAACTCGTTGACCCGTTTGATTCTTTTTGATTCGTTTGGCTTGATTTTGCGTCATTTTAACTAGTTTGTCTTATTTAAAGAAAAAAGACTAATTATAACTAGTTCAAAGATATTAGGGTATTAATATATTATTATAACAATTAAATATTATTATACTATTATATAAATATTTTAAAAACCCCTTTTCCCCGTCCCCAACCTTGCGACTGCGAAAGTCTTCAAACCCTAAAACAGAACCAGAAATCTCAAGCCCCCGCCTTAATCGGCCTTGTTCTCTGTCTTTCTTTGGCCATAATCCCTAATTCTATCAAGAACATCTCTGTTTGTGATGTGAATAGACAAATTTCACTCCAGAAGCCCGTCAATGGCAAAAATCGTGAAAATCAGTTTCGACGGGTTCATGTCCTTAAGGCTTCGATTAAACCTTATTGGAAGGATGGATTTCCCAATTCAGCGAAGAAGAGGATGCAACATAGGAGGCGGGGGCTTTTTCTTCGAGAGCCTCATGTATTTTGGGGCCTAGGGTTTGCATTTTCTGGACGCTGGTCCCGACAGAGACGGCGGGGACTGCATAGGGCGTCGGTGTGGCGGGTTCTTCGGCAAGAATACCAGGCGGAGGACAAGGAAGAGATGGGTTTACCTTCTCTCTGGGGATTTCGGTTTCATCTGCCGCTCTTAAGAAATTCCAGGTTATACTTTTCCTCTTACAATAATTGCAATTTCAGACTCAATGAAATGCCTTATGATGCCTTGAATATCTATAGTTTGTGCTGTTGGGGCCTTTCATGTTATGTGTGCTATCTACTCAGTAATCTCCTTATTGAAAGTGCTAGCCGTTGGGCAATTTATATGGAGAAAGGTAATCAGGCCTTCAAAATTTTGCCATATTCTGATAAGGAATTCTGCTTTGAACAAGCTGAACTAAAGAACCTAACTAAGGATCATGAATCCGCGCCTACTATGGTCGAGGAGACCCAAAATAGTAGTGCTATATACAACAAAACTGATCTCGGTCCTCTGGGGACCAAAACAGAAAATTGCAATGGTAGAGCCATTCTTGACATGGTCTCTAACCATGGTGACCAAATGGAAAAAACTAATATGTCTTGTTTGCGTATAACTGTGACGAAAATTACCCCTTTATTGTATATGACCTATATGTATGATGAATGTGAAATTGTTAAGAACTTGGGTGATCGGATCTGGAATCATTTGAAGTGCAATTATGGTTTCATGAC
Organism: Fallopia convolvulus; assembly: GCA_964016875.1. Taxonomy (NCBI): domain Eukaryota; kingdom Viridiplantae; phylum Streptophyta; class Magnoliopsida; order Caryophyllales; family Polygonaceae; genus Fallopia; species Fallopia convolvulus. The sequence continues at coordinate 35,084,643 of OZ024733.1, forward strand.
AAAGTCTAGAAATAACTTTGAGATTTGCATATCTGCCTACAAAAGAATCAGCTTTGGGGAAATTCTATACTCACATCCTATTACCCTTTTCATCACCTTCATGTCTTCTAGAAATAGAAACAATAAGAGTTATCGAATAGTATATATGAGCAGGCAATCTGAGGTTTGTGCTATAGGTGCCTTTTGTTTTTGTACAATGGAGAAAGGTAAGAATTACATTAGAAATGGTGTCTACTCTATGAAGAATCATTATTTGAACCCGATCAAAATTGAACAATCTGAACCATTGAACAATCTGCCCACTATGGTTGAGGAAACCAAAAATAGTGGTGCTTCTGATGCTAGGAAGGAAAGGCAAAGAACCTGTTTTAAGGTTCCTTGCCCAGACAACAGTCACTCTAAAGAACAAAAAGAGATTGAGCTTGCTTATAGTGGTGCTATTAAGATAAAAAAAGAGGCTAATTCCTCTAAACTTAAGACTGGTTTTATGAACTCATGTAAGGAACCTGTGAACAACTGGTCTTATCTAGTTGCATCAAAGGTGCATCTAATTAAGAAAACCCGCAGTTTAGATACATATGAGTGGTTTGATAAACTGTTCTTTAGCCTGATGCTTAAAGTGGTGATCTATGTGAGTGGTTGGTTATTCGCAAATGTGGACAGCTCAAATCTGTGTTGTAAAACCTGTATACTGTCTGATTTCCCTTTGGGAGTGTTTGACAAAAAATCCCCCTTTGACAATGCTTTCTACTGTCTTTTAACATATCAATTGAGGAAAAGCAAAAAGAACCTAAATACCAAACAAAGAAGATCACAAATAAAAGGATACTATCAAATTGAAACACACAGGAAATCTGAGCTAGATAATCCTAATTACTCTAGGCATATGAAGAATTTTGCTGGACTGAGTAAAAGAAAATATACAGCTTTTGATCTACTGTTGCGTTTGAACTGCATGCCAACTACTAAGATGACTTGTGCTTACAAGCATTGCCTATGGCCGGAATCTGAGGAGCTCAACACCAAAAGAAAGTTGATCAATGGAGATTGTACCATGCTAAGTGGAGAAAGTGAAAAACAAAATTCCAATAGTGGCTTTATTCATTTTATATGGCAATGTAATTTAAGTGCTGGGAACATTAATCAGATGAAGGAACACGTGCCTATGTATAATACATGTCAATTATCTATGCGTGTTGTAATTAGTGAAGATGTTGATATTCAACGTTACAATAGTGGATGTATTCATCTTTTATGGCAATATAAAGTGTGTAATGGGTGCACTAAACAGAAATATGAATCCATGATCATGTGTAGTATTTGTCACTTGTTTTCTTGGGACCATTTAGAACAAGGAGCTTATGGCTTCAATAATAAACATAAAAATAGTTATATATGAAAATTAGCCTATGGAATTGCAGAGGGTTGGGACGTAAGTCATCTGGCCCGAAATTGACTCATTCTGTAAAATTGAAAGAGTACAGATTATGGCAATAGTAGAAACAAAAACTGAGAATATTCCCTCTGACCAAGTATGGCGTCGAGCAGGTTTTGATAATATTATCTGGTCTCCTGCGTCCGGTAGGGCTGGGGGCATCTGTGTACTTTGGAAAGAATACCAATTTATAAATGAACGTATAGAAGTTATAAAATAGGAGAAAAGATATGTAGCGCTTAAGTATACGAACCTAGTTACTAAATATACCATTTCTATTTTTTTGGTTTACGCGCCACCAAATGAAAGGGACAAAGGGAAATTTTGGCAAGAACTAACAAGCACGATTAAACAGATTGGTCTTCCAACCATTATCATGGGCGATTTAAACGAAATCCAAGATGCAAGTGAGAAAAAAGGTGGCGTAGAACCGGATCAGAATAGATTTGAAAGGCTACGAAAATTCAAGAATGAATGTGATCTTGTAGATATCCCGGTTATAGGAAACAAATTTACATGGCGAAAAAATAAAACTGAGATTGATAACATCTATGAAAAACTAGATAGAACACTAGTATGTAACCAAATTATCCAATGGTTCCCGGATATTGCAACTAAGAACTATGCTTTCACTTCCTCAGACCATAGCAAGATTGCTATAACGCTAAATAATGGAGCTATAATAAAAGCTCAACCATTCAAATTCGAAAAATGTGGATGCATAGAAAGGACTTCCGAAATGTAGTTAAACAAGCCTGGCGGGTGTCCTTTGAAGGATCAAATATGTTCCAACTGGCAGAAAAAACACAACTATTCAAAAAACATGCAAAAAAATGGAATAAAAGTACTTTTGGAAACACATTTGAACAACTACAAAGAATTGAAACTGAACTAGCGGAAATTCAACAACGAATCCTATTAGCCCCAGAAGAACGAATAATCAAGAAACAAATTCGACTTCTTAACAAAAAAGAAAATATCCTTAACTTCCATAAGACTTATTGGAAACAACGAGCCAAAACCAAGCATATAAAATTTGCAGACACGAATGCAGGATACTTTCATAAAGTAGCTAGTGGAAGAAGAAATAGGAAAGTAATTAAGGAAATTACTTCTTCGGAAGGAACACAAATTATAGGGGAAGAGAACATTAGAGAAGAAATAAGGAATGATTTTAAAGCTAGATATAAAAAGAAACAAATCAATAACACAATGCTACAGGAATACCTAAGACTAATCAACAAAGAAGTTACAGAAGAGGACAATAGAGAATTAATTAAACCAATAACTAATGAAGAAATCAAGAAGGCATTGTTCCAAATTGACTCGGACAAATCTCCAGGTCCTGATGGGATGTCTGCAGGATTCTACAAAAAATATTGGGATATCATCGGACCTACGGTCATAAAAGCGGTTAAAAGCTTCTTCCACTCAGGTAAAATTCTTAAACAAACCAACCACACTTTTGTTACGTTGATACCGAAAAAAGAGAACCCTAGTACTACTAACCATTATCGACCGATTAGCCTATGTTCAACAATCTACAAAATAATAACAAAAATCATCACAGAAAGACTCAAAAAAGTAATGGAAAAATTAATCCACCCATTACAAGGAGCATTTGTAGCTAAGCGGTCAATCCAAGATAATGTGCTAATAGCGCATGAGATCTTTCACTCCTTTAAAGGAAGAAAGGAAAAGAGGGATGGCTCGCTATCAAGCTGGATATGGAAAAAGCGTACGATAGAGTTGATTGGGATTTCTTGTTTGTAGTACTAGAAAAATTCGGGTTTGATATGAAATTTGTAGGTTGGATTAAAGAGTGTGTGCAAATAGTGTCCTTCTCTATTCTGGTTAACAATAGCCCAACCGACCCCTTCTTTCCGGAACGGGGACTTCACCAGGGAGATCCGCTATCGCCTTTCCTTTTTATTTTAGGAACGGAATTGCTAGCTAGAAAACTTCAAGAAACAAGTAGTACCATAAAGAACTCTATTGGTTTTCAGTTAGCTCGTTCAGGGACTAAAGTTCCTTTCCTTGCTTTTGTTGACGACATTATAATTTTTTCAAAGTCAAACCAAAAAGCATGTGAATTGACAAAGAAAATAATTGAAGAATACTGTGCTATCTCAGGACAACGAGTAAACTACCATAAATCTGCATTCCACACTTCTAGAAATGTTGATAATCAACAAAAAAAATAGAGCACAAAAGATTCTTGGAATAACGACAATGGCAAATCTTGAAAAATATTTAGGTTGCCCAATTATTAGTGGTAGAGTTAATCGGGATACCTTTAAGGAAACAGTTGGTAGGACAAAAGAACAACTTACAAAATGGAAGGCTAACGCTCTTTCCCTTGAGGGTCGAGCTGTACTAATTCGATCTAATCTAGCCACAAAGCCAAACTACCTTATGCAGAGTTTCATGCTTCCGAGTCATATGCACAAGGAGCTAGACCAAATAAACCGAACCTTCCTATGGAATAAGGATATTCACCACAAACCACTCATTGGTTGGGATAAGATATGCAAATCAAAGACCAATGGAGGACTGAGAATAAAGAAAACGGAACACATGAACAAGGCAATGTAGATGAAACTATTATGGAAATTAATAGCTGAACCAAATAACATCTGGGTAAAACTTATGAATGAGAAATACATGAAAAATAACCCTATCTTGACATACAAAAAACAGACAAATACCTCATGGCAATGGACAAGGTTAATGAATCTTAGGGATGAATTTAAGAAAGGTCTTATTTGGCAAATTGGAGATGGTAGAACCATAAAATTCTGGACTGATAGATGGCTAACTCAGGATACACTAGATCAGTTCGCCATAAACAATGATGATATCAATGTGTCTTTGATGGTAGCCGACTTCATAAATCCGAACAGAGAATGGTGTTATGACAAACTACAAAATTTACTACCGCAGGATATAGTTAATAGGATGATGTCAACACCAATTCCTGATAACCACATCAGAGACCGATTATATTGGGCACCGAGCAAAAACGGGTGGTTTTCGACAGCTTCAGCAATGGAACTTATTTCTGGGGTTCAACAGCATGTTCCATATCCCACAGATTGGATATGGAAATTAGACACATATCCGAAAGTTAAGAATTTTCTATGGAAGATCTCCCAGAATGGACTCCCAACAAAAAGTAGATTACTCCAAAAAAGAATTGCTACCCCTCCGGGTTGTGTAATGTGCCAGTGTACATATGAGGATACTCAACACTTGCTTATAAGTTGTCCTCACACACTTAAGCTTGTACAAAAAATCAACAATAATACAGTATTAACATTGAGAAATTATGATAGTACTGATAAAACCATAACTACAATCCTCAACGATCTGTTCGTCCCATTAGGCCAATTAGCATTTAGGGAACTAGCAATTATATGGTGGTGTGTATGGCACCAACGTAATAGACTTGTTTTCCAGCAAACCCCAAACGATTTCATCCATAATTTAGAACAATATACTAAAAATCAGATTAACCAGTGGAAAATAGCAAAAAATTGGAATGAGGATGAAGAATTTGAAGGACACACAAAAAGAAAATATAGTATCAAAAAGAAAATTGAGAAGGGTTGGAAGAAACCAACAATTAATTTCTATAAACTAAATTTTGATGGATCAAAATACAACCCTACCTCCTCTTCAACGGGCTTTGTGATTAGGGACCATAATGCCAATATCATAAGTATGGGCACGAAAATATATGGACCTAATTCAGTGCTTCAGATAGAAGCGTTAGCATTACGTGATGGAATTAGAGCGGCCAAAAGCATGGGCATAAGTAATCTAGAAATAGAAGGCGACAACCTAACAGTTATTAATGCTATTAAAGGAATGAAAAAATGCCCATGGGAAATTGAGATGTTGATATCGGATATCATGGTATCACTACACCAATTCAATAATACATTTATTCGTCATGTTGCTAGGGATTGCAATGTTGTGGCCGATAAAATTGCTAAGCTGGGCCACAACATCCCTAACAACCTCCTGATGGACAATGAAGAACTTTGTGTTCTCATCCGCAAGGATGCTCTAGGACGCCCCCCGTAGGGGAATCCTAATTCTTACCAGTATCAAAAAAAAATTACGGGTTACGGAATTTGCGGGTTGACCCGTAACCGGTAATCTCAAAAATATTGACTCATGAGTCGTGACCCGATCCGTGAATTTCGAGTCAAATCGGATCAGATTATGGGCCGTCGGACCATTTGAACAACCCTCCTAACATATTATATCTGTCTAGGATAATAAATATCCCAAAATAAAATTATCTTGTATGACATAATAAAAATAATAACATAATTAATAAAAATATAATACTATTAAATTATCGAAAATTATCCAAACATAAAAACATTTCAATTACCCATTATTTTTATAAATAAAAATATTTTTATATTGTAAAATAGAACTCTTGCTTGAAAATTTTCGATAATATCTACTCCCTCCGTCCCTAAATGTTTGTCCTAAAAGGACAATTTCACACAAATTAAGAAGAAAAAAAGAGAGGAAAAGTAGCCAATGGGAAAAGGGGAGAGAGTGTGATGTTGATGGATAAAGGTGGGAAGAAAGAGAAGAAGAAAGGAAATGACTAAAATGAGTATTGTAGTTGATTTGTGATTGGATAGTATGGATAGAGATATATTGAATGAGGGTAATATTGTAAGAAAAATGTAGATATAAATGGAAAGAAGGGGGAGAAGGACAAACATTTAGGGACGACGAAAACGGAAAGAGGACAAACATTTAGAGACGGAGGGAGTATATTTTTACTGATCTGGCCTTCTGTAAATCTGCAGCAGCGTGCACTTCTTCTCTGCCACGTAGCAAAGAGCTTGGCGCATATTTCGACTACGTAGCCTACAGCTTCTCTGTCGACGTACGATCATCGCGTACGTACGGTACGGTGGTTGATCTGATGATCATTTCCCAGGAGATATTCGCGATGTGATTTTTTAATTAAATCGCATAATATAAATAGAGATTAAATAAAAATAAGGAATGATTTAAAGCATCAAAGTCCCGTAGCTCAGTTGGTTAGAGCGTTGGTCTTATGAGCCGAAGGTCGCGGGTTCGAGCCCCGCCGGGACTACTTTTTTTTTTAATGTTTTTGTATGTCCAAAATATTTTTATATAGTTTTGTTTGTGATATATTAATCTCATAACATTACATAATTTTTTTTGTATGTCCAAAATATTTTTATATAAGTTTTGTTTGTGATATATTAATCTCATAACATTACATAATTTTTTTTGTATGTCCAAAATATTTTTATATAAGTTTTGTTTGTGATATATTAATCTCATAACATTACATAATTTTTTTTGTATGTCCAAAATATTTTTATATAAGTTTTGTTTGTGATATATTAATCTCATAACATTACATAATTTTGTTAAAATTCCGTGTTTGTCACCGGACATACACTGTTTCAAATAATATAAAACTATCAACAAACAATGGATTTATTCGATTATTTATAAAATATGGAACAAAAACATGAAGTCTATAAAACTAAGACAGTGATCATAATAATATATTGGTAAGTAAGTGGGATTTTCATCCATTTATTTGGGTTGGGTTCTTCAAATGAATTGGTGAATTGGTCACTCGTGGATTATTTCCAAACCTAATGCAACCGAATGCATTTAGTTGGGTACATATATGATTCTTTGTGGAGAGGCATCATAAATTACAAGAAGCCATAACAAATAAACAATTAGTTGGGATGGCAACATGGTAATTGGCACCCCTATTAGGAGGATAGTACGAGGAAGTTCTACCAAATTTTATGTACACATCATTAGGCGGGTTAACATATTTATTGGATACGTACTCGTACGTATACGAGTTTGTTATTTTAAAAACCTAACAAAGCTAACTAGTACAACTCTGTTTTCCTTGCAAATCTCTCTAACCTTCCAATTGTAACATAAACATCCAAACCGTATCGCCCATGAAATCATAAAAGATGGTAGCTCAAATTCGTTCAATCACGAGGCAAGTACATCCTTAGAGCATTAGACACTTCTCACAGCATCAAACTTTCCCTTCATACAAAAAGTGACACCAAAAACCATCTCTCTTTTTCCACTTCAAATAGCAACAACAATTTCTAAGAATCACTCAACCTCCCCATCCCCCATGTGCAAACCTTCATAAGCCCTCTTTAAATCCCTTCACAATTCCCTACCCTCCCCTCAACACCATCAAACTTCCATCTTCTACTTCTTCTTCTTCTTCAAAACATCCCAAATCCATTCTCAAAAAATCATGGCTTTGGAGGATTCGTCTCAGCAGTCGTTTCGAGACATCAATCTCGAGGGGGAGATCAGTCAAATCCACAACCAAAGCATAATCATCTCCTTTGTAATCTTCAGCTTTCTTGCTTTCTTCGCCTTGGCTTTCATCTACACCTTGTACCTCTGCACTCACCGGTGGCAGCACGTTGTCATGGACCAACAGCGTCAGCCCATGGGCCATGCCGCTAGCAATCAGTCTACAACGATTCAAATGCCACAATTTGGGCATGAGATTGGGCCCTTCTTTGGGCCTGGCACCGGCCTTGGCCTTGACCCGGCTGCAATCAACAGCTTGCCTATAGTCTCATATGGGTCTACCAATTTCGGCAAGGAAGTGGATTGCTCTATTTGCCTTAGTAACTTTCAGTATGGTGAAAAGGTAAGGTTGTTGCCTGAATGTTGCCATGCTTTTCATTCTGAGTGTCTAGACAAATGGCTGGTTACTCAGCCCAACTGCCCACTTTGTAGAGCCCAGGTCCTCTCTGGTGATCCGGCCCGGTAAAGTCCACATGACCAACTTATGTAACAATTTCAGTTGAATAATATAAAAGTGATCATTCCTATCATGCTTTGTGAGCATTTTTCGTTTGTTGAATTTGTGAAGCGAAATTTACTAGGAAAAACTGAAGGGTTTATTACAAAGGAAGCCCATGGCTTTTTTTTTATCTACATACTCAGAACTCTGCAGTTGCCAGCATCATTACTTTGTTAATTCTATATCATAACGTAGAAAGGGGAAAAAACAAGAACAAGAAAAAGAAAAGAAGACCGATTTTCTAATGGCTTAAGTAGTAAATTTGTAAATCAACTCAAAATTTGGCGCAGTGTGAAGATTACTGAGGGTTTGGAGGGCGGCTGTTGGCTGCAGCGACCCTAGACCCCCATTCGAGCAGTTCTTTGCTGGTATCATCTTTGTGCACTATCACTTCTATGAAGCACAGGCAATCCTTCTTGGGTCCTGTTGCTGTTTCAATTGCTTCAATAAGCTCCTCTTCACATTTCACCTTGCATTTTAGTAAATACGTTTAGAAATCGGCCAGCATATTCAAACTTGTAGGATGTTTGTTAGCTTGTAGTATATGTAATATGTTTACCTTGGATGTCCAGCAATTTCCCTCGCCATTGTGGATTGCATCGACGAATGCGGTGTAATTCCAGTTCTTGATGACGTTGTATGGGCCGTCATGGATCTCTACTTCAATGGTGTATCCTCCATTGTTGACCAGGAAGATAATGGTGTTTTGCCCATTACGAATCATTGTGGATACATCTTGTGCAGTGACCTGCAAGAGTTGTATTGAACAAGTTAGTTGAGCTACAAAACTTGCACGTGTGTAATCAGAAGTGTAATCGTATGGAAGTATTCACTTCCATATGATTACACTTGCTCAAAAATTGAACATACTTGCTCATTTAGAAAGAAGCTATCCGTTATATCATTTAGAAAGAAGAAATTGAACATACTTGTTCAAAAATCATACTTTTATTACACCGAATCATTGAGGCAACTTACTACTTCAAATTGACCAAAATCAATATAACATATATACTACAGTATGAAATAAGAATTCCATTGATAAATGATTTCCCCAGTTAGTCCACAAGGGAGAGGTAATGGCCTAATCATTAAGATAAGTTAGGTGTAGCTGATCATGTACAATAAAGTGCCAAATTGATAACTGACATATTGTACCCGAACAAATAATCAGATGAGTATAGGAGTTTTATGGAGGGAAGTACTACTTTACCTGGAAGCTACCATCACCAATAAAAGCAATAACCCGTTTATCCGTAGCAGCTTGAGCATAACCAAGAGTTGCACCTACTGACCAACCAATTGATCCATACTGCATTTGGAATTCATACCTGCAAAATTACATCATCACATCATAATCAAGTCCAAACTCCAAACCAAGAATCATTGCTTTCAACAATCAACACAGATTCTTTTCAATTAAAGCTTACCCACAACCCTCAGGCAGCTTCAGTTTCTGGCAGTTAAACCAAGAATCCCCAGTCTCAGCAATCACAGCATTGTCACCTGTTATCATATTCTGTATATGCTGGAACATCACATTCACCCTCAAGGGCTCCATAGGCTGGCACTTGGGAGGTTGCCCCTCAGGGACAAATATCCTGTCATAGTTCTCATAAGCAGTTGGGTTGTTATTGATCCTCAAAGCCAAGGCCTTGAGAAAGTCCTTCATTAGAACACACCCAAACGCAGGGCCGTTACCAACCACCACTCGATCAGGCTGCACAACGATTATCTTCTCCTTCTTGAGAAGCAATGAGTAGCCAACCGAGCTGTAGTCATTGAAGATTGGGCCCACAAATATGTAGGCATCAGCAGATTCAACAATCTCAGCGCAGAAAGCAGTGCTAATGGCACCCCAGTAAGTGCCAATGAAGCGGGGGTGGTCCTCTGGGACCATCCCTTTAGCAGAGGGCATCACAGCCACCGGGTATCCGCTGGCATTGGCAAAATCAACAAACTGTTCAGAAGCCTTTGATACACGAAGCTTTGGCCCACCCACGATCACGGGCTTCACAGCCTTGTTAAGAAATTCAGCTGCTGCCTCCACGGCTGCATCAAGCCCTTGTTGGTTGCTCAGCCTGTTGTCATGGTAGGGGTTTCAGGAGATGTTAGTTTGGATTCTAATTGAGAGAGACCTAATTTTCATTCAGATATAAAATCCAAACGTTACTTTGTCATATTGTTGAACATGTTGATAGCACTATTAGTTGTTGCTAAGGCAGTTTTGTAGGAGATTGGATAGTCAGTATTCACCAAGACACCGTGTAAGGAAGGAGATCAGGTGGTGGAAATGTGGAATTACTTGTAAGCTTTGGATTTTCTTGTGCTCTGCTATTACTTTCGTGTTTTAGAAGTTTCACTAATGTTTGTTTTCCTCTGCTCCAAAATCTCATTTCAACAAAATATGGGAGTTTCACTTTTCTAAACTATAGGATGGGTTACTTCCTAGAAATGTAAAAACAGGAATGTTGTATCAGCACAGCAATTCTTAAGCCGATATCATGCGACATTCTATCCTCCAAGCCATTTTCAAAATACAATCATCTCGGTCATATGTATTCTTTACTGAATATGAAAAATCCAATAGGAGGGAGAAGAATTGAAGAATAATATACCTAGGGGCGATAGTATATTTAACGGGCTCCCTAATGAATGTAGGATGTGGAATAGCAGGCAAATTGCAACTGACGCTGATGTAAACAGGCTTACTCTCCTTCAAAGCAGTGGAGATGGCAGTATCGACCTGCTGGTGCGCATCTTCCAGATGATTTATTACAGCCTAAACATCCAAAATCCACATGACAACGAACCATTTAATAACTACTTGTCGAAGCAATTAGGTCAATAATTTTCGGATTTGTTTTACCTGATAACAGGTAACAGTCTGAAAACAGCGATGCTCCTGGCTGAAATCCGCCAATCCGATGGTATGGTGAAGGACACGATTGGTACCGTAATCATTTGAGTTGGGACCTCCAACGATGCAGATGAGAGGAAGATTTTCACTGTAGGCACCGGCGATGGCGTTGATGACACTAAGGCCTCCGACGGTGAAAGTAACAACACAGGCACCGACGCCGCGGCGCCTAGCGTAGCCGTCCGCGGCGTATCCGGCGTTGATCTCGTTACAGCAGCCGACGAGGTTGAGCCCTGGCTCGGCAATAAGGAGGTCGAGGAGAGTGAGATTGAAGTCGCCAGGCACGGAGAAGACGTCGCTGACGCCGATCTCAACGAGTCGGCGAGCGAGGTGCCGCCCGAGCGTAGCCTCCGACGAAGTACTGATCGGAGTCGGCGACGAGGTCTGGATGGCGCCGACGCTGACGTTCCCCGACGCGCCGCAGACGTCGCCGGCGGACAGGTTGCACTGGTCGAGAGATCCGATTTGTCCGTCCATTGGAGATGAGACTCAGGCGAAACGGGAAATTATGGAGGCTTTCGTTGGCCTGTGATTGTGCGATTGATTGTGTGAGAGAGAGAAGTGGAGAGTTTGGGTGATGAAAAATTGGCGGAGATTGTATTTAAAGGGTTTGTTGTTTTGCTGGTTTGTGAGAGGGAGTCGGAGAAGGAAATGGGTTAATGGGAGGCGGAGATAAACCAGAGGCGGTTTTTGGTTTTACGTTTTTGGGGTTCGGCGGTGAAACGATAAACGGGGGACGATGAATTACGGGCTTCCACTTAACACGCTCGTAACAATGGACTTTTGTAAAAATGTAAAAATAGTAGTCCGTGATAACCAGGGATACATTAGAGATTATGCATGGTAAACTTTCTTTCCAAAATTGTATGGGAGATGCTAAGTTGCCAACACACAATAGCGTCACAACTTTGACTGAAGTCAAATTTCCAAAACCAGGCTTCATTTTCTTAGCTGGAGCTCAAAGCGGCTGCCACGTTTTGGCGCGCGTATTCGTGTCCGACGCTTACCGTTTTGATTATGATTATTTTATTTTTTTGGGTTTTGCTATTTGTCGCCCCGGGGGCGACAAATAAGACTCCAAATATAGAAGCTTATCTATTGAAATTTAAAAATTTATAATTCTATTTTTTCAAATATTAAAAAAGGAAACATAAAAATCTTTTCCTAACAAACAAATCACCATATCCAAAATTTCTATAGCTAACATTAATAAATTTCTTTTCTTGTATTAGTTCACTCCCGATTATAATTTCCATAACTAACATTAATAAACATAAAAACCTATTCTATAATCTTAAATCTCTAATTACTTTTTACAAATCTCAAAAATCTTTAAACAAAAAGGAAATCAAAACTGTAACAATAGAATTGACCAATCAAATTTAATAAAAACATTGCTTATTAATTCACTGTAAAAGTGAAAGCATGCAATACGTTAATAAAGTATTTAATTTTTAAAGTTTAGATTAATATGCTTAAGATTATTGTAAGTACTTTTACTGGGGAAAAAAAATTAGTGAGCAGTACACCTACAAGAGATGAATTAACTATGTACATATAGACACCGAAAAAAGAATCACTTACATAAAGTGTATATATTTGCCTCAAATAATATATGGGAAGAAATTTGATTTATAATTAATGAAATAAATCTTAGAATGATTTGTTTGTTAGGAAAAGGTTTCCTTTTTAATAATTAACAAAAAAAAATTATAAATTATAAATAAATAAAACTTCTATATTTGGGATCTTATTTATCGCCCCCGGGGCGACAAATAGCAAAACCCTATTTTTTTTACTAATAACTCAGTAAATCATAGAAATTCTAGCGATCCTAATTTCAAATTGGAATACCCATAAAACTAACCGATCCCTATTTTTTTTTGTCATAAAGGAGGGTCTATCCCGTTTTATTTGTTAAAGCCTAAAAGCAATTATATATACTCGCTCATCCAATTATCAATCTCTAAAAACGACATTAACCCCATCGGGGGAGTTTCAAACAAAGTAAATTCTCCTAAGCTACATGGCCGGTCCTAAGTATTAGTAGGCCCTTGGGCGAAAAAAATAAGGCCTAACACAACGTAAAATAAATAGCTCTTAAACAATACTAGGTCATTTCAAAAAAATATCATATAAATGTATAAAAAATTGAATTTTTATTGATAGAAATTGAGTTTTTTATTTAATTTTTAAAAAATATTACTCAACAAATACAATAAAAATGTAATTATAAAGATAAATTGAAAAGAAAATTAGCTTAAAAAGTAGTGAAGTATTATTGTATAAATATTACCTATTAATTGGTTGGTGCATTATTAACAAATTTTTAATGGGCCCATTTGAATTTTAATGAACATACTATAAATACAAGAACATAAATAATGTGTATAAAGACTAACCCTTCCAATAAATAAGTAGTATTAGAAATTAATAAATTTAAATTTAAAATATAAATATACTAGGGGGCTAACCCGTCCGTTGGACGGGATGAGGTTTTTTGAACTTTTATAACTTATTTATAATATTTAATTAATTATAACTTGGTTTTTTTATTGCTTTAAATTTAACTATATAGATGAAGAAGTTTATGAATAAATATTTAAAGACAATATTATTTGTATAAATTTGAAAATAACTTTTATGATATAGAAATTGGACGTAATTAGAATTTGAATTTTGTTAATAGTAATTTAATCTATTAATTGATTGTTAAACTTATTGTAATATGAATGAATTAATAATAAATTTATGAGTATTGCTAGGTCATGTCTCTATTCACACACAGGTCAAAATTTTATGTTATTTTTAATTATTACTAAGTTAATTATATTAATATTTATGATCATTTTTACGTTAAAAATCTACAAAATACCAATTAAATGACAATAAATTGAATTATTAATAAGAATTTGATCTATTAATTTTAATTGTTCAAAATTTTGGAATACGAATAGTTATTTGTTTAGAAATGTTTAGTAGTTTAAGGAATGAACAACTTTAATATAATTATTTATTTTTTAGTTACTTATATATTTATATTTGGACCTGGATCAAAAAAATATATATTTATATTTGGACCAAATATAATTCAAGATTTTGTGTTCAAATAACATAAATTTACATGTTGTGAAAGCATTTTATAATTAAAAAATCTTAAATATATATAAATATCCATAGTATATAAGAAAATCATAATTACATGTGACAAATCATTGATTGTTCTTGTGGTTTCATTAAATTAGTTTCTCCGTTTTTATATTTTTTTTCATTTTTTGTGTATGTAAAAAAGTAAAACTTTTGATCTTCTTATATTAGGCTCTTCATCTTCATTCTTGTGACATTTATTAGAAAAAAAACAAATTTACATTTAGGTTTAATATTTAATACGACACGTGTAAATTAGTTTCTCCTTATTTATATTTTTTTGTCATTCGTTATGCAAAAAAGTACAACTTTTTTTATCTTTTTATATTAGTCTCTTCATCTTCATTTTTTGACATTTATTTAAATTTTTTATTTTTAATCTTTTAAATAATACCAAACCAACACTATTTATATATAACTTTGATTTAAACACTACGTACATGAGCGTTAAGAGATGGCTAGTAAAGATCAAATTGAAATGTAAGAACCAAAATGTCATTATATATAATTGGAATGTAAGTACATGAGTGTTGGCTTAGTAAAGATCAATATATAGTGATTCTTTTGGGGAGAAAAATATCATTTATCCCAATTTCGATCTTGTAAAACATGATGTAATGATGATGATGGGAAGTAATCCACCTAAACTTAGATGAACATTTGAACATTTAATCTATATGTAAATAAATCAATTATAGACATATTAAAAAGTTCTTTTGTGATGATATATTGAAGAATGGAGATGACATTTGCTTGCAATGTTAATTAGTAGGAAGCTCAATTTACCGAATTAAATATGATATGAGATCATTGTCTTTGTTTCTCCACATATAAAAAGGATAAAAAAATATTTGAATATGCTCTCTACTTTTTTCTATAGAATTAATAGTTTATCTCTACTTATATATGACTGAAAAGTCGTGTTGTACATCATGATCAAATAAATTAATATCATTTAGTAACTAAATAAAGTATAATTTAAACTTGTAAAAATGATACATATAAATCTAGTTCTCTCCAAGATAAAAAAAAATTTCAAATGAGTTTCATATTTTCATTTTGAAATATTTTTATGTACTTTTGATTTCCTTAAAAGTGAATGTTATCTTTAAAATCATGGAATAACTATTAACAAACAAATAAAAAAATATGAATTTGATAATTTGATCAAAAGAGTATACTAATGGTTTCAAGACGCTACTATATATAGATTAGCTTGACCTATTTTAATAAATAAAAAATACAAATTTGCAAGAATATAAGAGAATTTAAATAATTTGATCAAAAGAGCATACTTACCATGCTAGTCTTCAATTGAGGACTAATAATGAACAAATTAGAATGGATATCGTATGTATCCAAACCCACAAAAATAGAAGCACTCTATGACTCCTAGTTGGTATTTATAAGAGAATAAGAGGCTTAAGAAATTGTAAAGAGGATTAGGAATTTGAAAAGACATTCGATAATATAATGCTTGGTGAATTAAAATACATATTAATGTTCCCAATTTTACTAACCTTCTAATTCAATGGAAGACCAAAAGTCACCACCCAATACATAATGCTTGTTGAATTAAAACCCTTATTAATACCCCAATTTCACTAACATTTTAATTCAATGGAAAATCAAAAGTCACCACTCAATACATATGATAAGAGTAAAGAGCATATCAATTGTAAAATTAATGAGAAAATAGAAAACCAAAAGTCATCACCCTATATATACAATAAGGGTAAAAAGTATAACATTTTTTTCTTCCTTTTTTTTAATCTTTCACCATCTAAAGAAATAATATAGTTTGTATAAAATATATAAGCATTGATTGCCATTTTTTTATACTTTATATGTTTATAGAGATATAGATATAGAAATGAAATATTTTGGAATTTAACCATATAATAATTTATATAAAATGATATCAAACTTATGTGCATTAATTGTGAAGAGGATTTTAGTCTTGTAGTATTATAGAAATATATTTAATTTATAGGTTTATAATAATAGAATTATAGGCAATTGAATGCGACATTAATTGCCCAAAATTTTTCTATTTTATAGTATATATAGATAGATTTGGAAGATTAGTTCATTAGGAAATGGCAGTAAACAGGAGTAGGCCAAAGGAACCGAACTTCTTTGGGCTAGATGGCTAGATCAAATTCAAAAGTATTGCTACAAAAAGAGGTGGCAATGAGCATTGAACTTGAGAAGTGACGTAGCCAGTCAAGTTAACGCATGACTTAAATATCATCGGGCCATTGGAATTTACTTGTGAAATATTACCATATAATTTATTAAAATTAAAATTGGGCCCTCCAAAAAGCTGGGGCCCCGGGCAATCGCCCAACCCGAACAACCCAAAAGGCCGGCCCTACTAAGCTATCATCACGCAATTTCGTGAGCCAGTCTGCAGCTTGGTTCGCCTGTCTTGCTATGTGCTTAACTATCACCTCCCAGTCTCGTGCAAAGATCAGCTCTCTACATTTGGAGACAATGTTCCAGTTTCTGGCAGGTGTCAGGCTCTCAGTTGTCACAGCCTGAACAAGTTCTAAAGCATCAATTTCCACCTCCAATTTCTGCACCCCCATTTGTTTAGCAATCTTCAGACCTTGGAACAGGCCAATAGCCTCAGCCATGAACGTTGAGTCACCCTGAATCTTCACCCCATACCCCATCTGAAATTCTCCAAGGAAGTTCCTGATTAAACCACCCGCCCTAATATTCCCAGAATTGGCTCTGTAGGATCCATCAGAATTCAATTTCAACCACCCCTCTTGCGGTCTTTGCCAACACGTCATGACATTTCCAAGAGCTCCTAAACCCCTTTTCTGATCCAAGAGATTTAGATACTCCTTAGCTCTCTAAATGATGAATTCCTGGTGACTTCCTTGCACAGGTATGGAAACATCGAAGACCCGGGCGTTTCTCCATTTCCATATCCACCATAGTCCGTAAACAAAGGTTGAAGGCCAGATATTATCTTTTTTCAGATTCTGTAGCAACCAAGTTTTCAAATCGGCTGAGAAAAATTCGAGTTTTCTGCCATCAATCAAGAACTCGTTCCAGATTGCACTTGCCCGAGGACATTCACGCAATATATGGAGGGTTGTTTCCTGCTCTCCAGTACATCCAGTGCAGCCATCCTCCTCACAAAGGTGACGTCTTTTTCGATTGGCATTCGAGAGGATCGAATCATGTGCCACAAGCCAAACGAAGTTCTTCACTCTCTCGGCCGCCTTAACCTTCCATATATATTTCCACACCTCTTCTTCTTCTATATCGTCGTCTCGTCTGAGAATTTGCATCATTGAACAAATCGAGACTTTTCCTGACGCAGCCCGGTTCCAGTAGAAATTATCTCCTACTTCCTCGGGAGCAATTTTCAGTTTAGCAATCTCCATAAGCGCTTTTGCAGAGAGGAGGTGAGAAAACAAATCCCATCGCCAATTATCATTCTCCCAAAGTTCAGCAACAGTCATCCCAAGTAACCCATCATCAACTGCCCCTGTTGCAAGCTCGATCAACGGCTTTTCAGTAGCCCAAGGATGGTCCCAAAACAAGGTCTTAGTGCCATCACCAATTCTCGATCGGATTCCACTCAACAGTGGAGCCTTGGCTTTCACAATGCCATTCCAGAGATTAGATGAACCAACTTTTTTTGTGAACATATCTTGATCCCTTCTTCCATTACAGTACTTGCCTCGAACTACCCGTGTCCAGAGGGGCTCCTCCTCTGTTAATAAATTCCATCCCATTTTGGCCATGAATGCAGAATTAGCCTGCCTCATGTTGTTCATTCCGAACCCGCCGAATTGTTTAGGCTTTTTCAGATTCTCCCAATTCAGCAAGTGAACTCTCCTCTTCTCATCTGTAGAGCCCCACACAAAAGCTCTAGTTTTATTTTCAACCTGATCACAGATATACAGGGGCAAATCAGTCGTCTGCAACGAGTAATACGGCACGCTAGCTATAGCCGATTTCATGAGAGTCACTCGTCCTGCCATGGACAGAACTCGAGCTTTCCACCCAACAAGTTTGCTATTTATTCTCTCTAAGATGTGCTTGTAGTTGTCTTTGGATATTTTCTTCTTGGTTATTGGGACACCCAAATACATTCCAAGATCTTCAACTAACGGAATGTCACCCTCCAAACTTATCTCCTCGGCAAGCTCAGTAGGATTGCTATTTGAAACACACACATTAGATTTTTGGAAGTTGATCTTTGCACCAGCAACATCACAAAACTTTTGCAAGCAATACTTCATTACTCTTATTTGTTCAGTCGACGCTTCCATAAACAATATGAGATCGTCCGCGAAGAAAAGATGTGAGAGCTCCGGACCTCCGACAAATAGTTGAACCGGTTTCCAAGCTCCCGCTCCAACAGCCTCATCGATGATGTGTCCTAATCTTTCCATATAAAGAACGAAAAGATATGGTGATAGGGGATCGCCTTGTCTTACTCCTCGACTAGGCACAAATTTATTCCCTATTGATCCGTTCCAAAGCACTCTCATAGAGCAAGTGGAGACGCAATCCATGATAGTACGCACCATACTACTAGGAAGTTTGACTTCATGAAGCGTATCCCGCAGAAAGTTCCAACGAACTCGGTCATACGCCTTTTCTAAATCAATTTTAACCACCATAAACTGTTTTCCCCGTGTTGCTTTCATTGAATGCATGACTTCCTGAGTTATGACGATGTTATCTGTGATGTGTCTCCCCGGCACAAAACTAGTTTGCGTAGGGGCAACAATATGAGGCATAATTATCTTAAGCCTCGCAACAATGGCCTTCGTAGCAATTTTGAAAGCCACGTTACACAAGCTTATTGGCCGTAACTGGTTAGCCATCTCTGGATTCTCAACTTTAGGAATCAACACCAGGAGAGTTTCATTAAGCGCCGCCGGAATCCCGTTGCCATTAAGAATGCTAAGAATAGTCTCTTCTACCTCTTCCCTGATGCAATTCCAATTGCGTTGATAGAAGATTGCGTGGAATCCATCCGGCCCTGGAGCTTTAAGAGGCCCCATGCTATCAACTGCAGTTTTGATCTCTTGTCTAGTATACGGTCTGTTAAGCCTCTCAAAATCAACTTTTGTTAAATATGAACATCGCCCTCTAGGCATATCGAAAGGCCCTTGATCCCAAACCCACTCCCCTTATAAAGATTATAAAGATTTTGGAAGTGGTCTTCAACCATTTGGAATGATTTTGGAAAGATTATAAAGATTTTGGAAAGATTATAAAGATTATAAGCCCAAAATCAGCTTATAAAGATTTTGGAAGTGGTCTTCAACCATTTTCTGTAAGGCTACTTGATCCCAAACCCACTCCCCTTCTGAGTTAATGAGTCCATCAACATGATTCTGTCTTCTTCTAACAAATGTGCTGGCATGAAAGAACCTTGTGTTACGATCTCCATCAAGCAGGGCATCTGATCTTGCTTTTTGCATCCAGAATATGTTAACTTGGTCCAGCGTGACTGACAGTTGCTTGCGAAGTTTCCACTCCAAATTTAGTAATCCCCTAGACGGATTATCACAAAGTGCTCTTTGAATGCCCTCAATTCTTCTCCATAGACGATCTCTCCTTCGAAATAGATTACCAAACACATTTTTATTCCATTCCTCTAACTAGACCGCCAGGTTGGTTAGAGTGGAACATGGCCCCCTTCTCCCAATGATACGCCAAGAAATGCTGAAATTCATTATGAGTGAGCCAAGGGGCCTGAAACCTGAAGGGCCTTTTAAAAGGAGAGAATCCGTCAAATCCCTTAGTGGCCAAAAGTAAAGGAGTATGATCGAACTGTACAACTTCAAGGTGCTTGATTGATCCATTTTCAAACATACTCCTCCACTCAATATTGCATAGTCCTCTATCTAACCGTCCGCTTGTTCTAGTACTAGGATCACGTCCCCTGTTCCAAGTAAAATGAGGCCCGGAAAACCCGAGATCAAGGAGCTCCATATCCTCCTCAATCCAGTTCTTGAAGTTTGCAGTCCTCCGCCTCAGTTCATCGGAGTCTCCCGTTCATTCATCCATATCTTTCGTCTCGTTAAAATCTCCCATAATAAGCCAAGGGAGATTCACCGAGTCTTTGAAGATTTTCAATTTCTCCCAAAGCTCGTTCCGATTGGTGGGATTAGGATCCGCATACACTGCTGAGAAAAACCAAGTTGATTCCCCGATTCTCGAGATTTTGACAATCACTACTTGGCGGTGTGTATCTACCTGATCAATCTTAACTCTGTCCTTTCTCCATAGTATCCATATTCCTCCACGGAACCCTACTGCTTCTGATCTCAATCTTCCATCAAAGCCAATGCGATCACAAACCATATCATCCGGTTGTCCACTGATCTTGGTTTCCAATAACACGAGGATTGAGGGATCATGGTTTCTAATCAATTCCTTCAAGGTTTGCATGAAGGCATTGCTACCTGCTCCTTGCACATTCCAAGTAATGATTTTCATATTTGGAACTATCATTAATAACAGATTATAGAGGTGGGGATCACTGATGCACCAATGCAGTAGTGCATCAGACATCTGTTGTGTCCATGAAGGCGGCACTATTTTGAATGCCGTTTGAGTCTTGCTGTAGCCCATCGAGCTCTTCCTCATGGAGATCTTCCATGTTGGTGTCCACAATTGAACTTCTCTGATGTCCGGCGAAGTTGCTTGCATCGTCCATCTCCATGGTCCTGCCATCAGTGTTAGGAGGATCAGAAGTGTGCTTTGGATCATATGAGTTCAAATCCGGAGCACTTGCACAATTCTGGTTCTCCAACTGGTATTTTACTTCTGGATTTTTGACCTATTGCCACGCCAATCTTAGAGAGATATTCTCAACTTTATTCTTTCCTAATTCTGTTGTATTCTTTCCTTCAGTGGCCTTGATATTATTTCCTATAGGAGATTTCTTTGTGGATATTTCCTCGTTGATTTCCTCTATCTCCTTCCCTCTATTGTTCAACCCTAATTTTGTTCCTTGATCCTCCTTCCTTTTACTGTCCTTAGGAGAACTCGCTGATATTTCTCCTTCTTTTCATGGAAAATTATTTCCTTTTACATTTTCTTGCCTTATTTTGTTACCTTCATTCCCGGATTTCTTGCCCCCGCTTTTGCTTGCCCGAATTTTGCTTCAGAATTCTCTTTCTGTAAATCCTGAATATTCGCCTGTCCTGATTTTCCATCCTGGATATTCAAATTTTCAATCTCCTCATCATCCTCTCTCAGCATTGGAAACCTTGAACCAGTTGGTTTAGTAACATCGGTTTTTCCTTTAGAACCATTTTTGCGCTGAACCGGGTTACCCTGCGAACCGCCCGAACCCGATTTGGAGTGCCCCTGCCTATCATTGTTGTACCTTTCATCATCATTCCCATCGCCGGCGTGTCCCGATTCCAGTATATTGTTCCTCCCTGTTCTTGGAAGATCCTTTTGATTCTTTCTTCTGAAAGTTGTTTTTGCCACCATCCATTCTCCAAAGTTCTCAGTGTGTTCGGGATATTGTGAGTTGACTTTGCCCATTTCTTTGCTATTATCCTCACAATTATCTTCCACCCTGGTTAACGGACATTGATCCTTAACATGGCCAATTTTGTCGCACTCAAAACAAATCATCTGTAATCCTTCGTACTGAACTTTCCAGATTCTTCCATTCATCCAGAATTTTGGGAGCAAAGGTCTCGTGATGTCCAATTCCACACATAATCTAGTATATTTCCCCCTCTCTGCCGCACTTGTGGTCTTGTCAATTTTTAGGACTTTCCCAAGCTTGGATCCTATATCTGTGAGTACTTCTTTATCAAAATATTCCATTGAAAGATCCGGGATCCGTATCCATGAAGCCACATATTTCAAAGTTTCTTCTGCAACAATAAAATTTGGTCTCCATCTTTGTATCGTGAGGTAGCTTTCCCCTATCATCCACGGTCCATTCGTCAGGACATGATTTAGATCATCTTCATTCTGGAATCTGATCACATAGTAATCATTTCCCGTGTCAATCATAGCGAACTCTCCTTTTGTCTTCCATTTTTGGGTCAAGACTGTCCTTAGGTAGATGTAGCCAACACTTCTATCTAAGACCTTGATTATAATGGCATTCTTCCATGGTTGTCGTATTCTTTTTTTGACCTCCGCAGACAGCAAGATCACCGGGCAAGAAGGATCTAAATTGTCTGGCATTACATCGTCTTGTATATCCTCGTCCTGGTTGTCTTCTTCCCAGAAAGGATTGTTATATTCAACAACCGCTCCCTCAGATCTCATTCCTGTAATCGACTCCTTGAAAGACATTACACTTTTCTTCCCAGTCGTGTTATTAACCATCGTCAAGTTTGATGGTAAAACAGTGAGTATTGATTGATTTTTATCATATTCATCTCTCTTCGTTTTCTTGTTATTACGATTCAGCAGGGTTGGTGAATTGGCTCCCGTCGGCCAAGACCGAGTGTCTCCGATGTCCCCAGTGGTCATGAGAGAGATTACCTACACAAGTAATGAACATTCACCGACAACCGATCCCTACTTAAGGGTTGTACACTTGTACATCACAATTTTATATGTGTCCTAATTATTTTTTGGTATCATGCTTCTTTATAAATGATTAAGGGTGATCAACAAATAGGGATTTATATGCGTTGATATTAAAAATTGATGATGATGGTGATGATGATGATGTTAAAGCTTATGCTAATTGAAGTTTATATTATTGATTTTTCTAATTTATGTTGGTCAAGGGCATATGTTAAGTATTCTATTGTTAGAAACTAAATTAATATAATTTAACAATATATTTCCATTTTAAGGTTTTTAACTTATGTCCTTAGGGTATATGTTAGAAAAATCGTTATATTGTTTATGTAATTAGAAGTTAAAATAGGGTACTTATTCTTAGATAAATTAGTAGCGTGTTCAATAAGGATGCACATTTAACTAGTTGATATGAGAATTTTTTTTTATTTGCTCGCTTTGTAGGTGGCTTCGTTCATGCGTACAAGCAAATTGCATTGTTAATACTTAATATGAGTAAGTGGATTTCGGAAAATGTTGAATACATATATGGAGCCCCGAACTTGTAACTTTTATTTTATTAGACTCCTGTACTAAAAAACCCCACTAAAACACTCTAACTTACTTATTTTGTTTAATTACACCCTTTTTCCTGATGTAGCTTAGCGCATGTACATCAATCAAAACTTTGACGAGTTGAATGATTTAAATCACTGACATGGATTTTTGCTATGAATTTCACTTTTTTTGCTATTTAATAGTAGGTATTTTTTTTAAAGTGAGTAATGGTACCTCAATCAAAAGACAAAAGTAATGCCATTGTGGCAAGGTGATCCAAGATGATAGTGGTCTTTGGATTGCTGGTTTTGTGTACTTTAAGGGTGTGTATGGTGCCGATGGCTGAGTTGTGGGGTATCCGTCATGGTCTTCAGATAGCGTGGGTGAAGGGATAAAAAAGGTGGTCTTAGAAGCTGGTTCTGAGTTGGTTATTGGTCTTTTTGGTTGCCCTATCTCTCCCTCTCATCCTCTTGCTAGCTTGGTATCTTCTTGCCAGAGCTTTATCAGTAGAGATTAGAGACTGGGATATCCAGTTTCGTCATATTTATCGTGAGGCTAATCGGGTTGTTGATCACCTTGCGTCTATTGCTTTTAATTTTTCTATTAGTTTGCATATGTTAGATGAACCTCTTGATAGCGTTATTTCATTACTTTTGAATGATGTAAGGGGTGTTTCTTTGGTTAGATGTTTATCTTGAATAAAGTAAGTATATAGGTCGCCTCCCTTCCAACCAAAAAAAAATCAAAAGACAAAAGTGAGAATCCAAATTGGGAAAACAATGGGAAGATCTTCATACCATTATACCATTTTAACGGAAGTATCAAAGTTCACTACAATACTACCTTTGTTAAAAAAAAATGATGTTTTAGGATCTATATCTATATCTATATCTATATCTATATCTAATCTAACTTACATGTAAATTTGTATTTTTTTTACATTCAATGCTTTGAATTTAAAGCATTCAATTGCCTCCTATAGACTTAATGGCATACATATCTTACATACTCTACCTTAGCCTCTTGACCTTCCACACATAATATTAATATCATGCATCAATTATATATACTTGATCTATGCCTCTTGGTTTTTCACACATAATATTTACTTATTATCATACGTCATACAACATACAACATAGAACATACATACTTAATCTTAGTCTTTTAGTCTTCTACACATAATATTTACATAATATCATACATCATACATCATACATACTTGACCTTAGCATCTTGGTCTTCCACTATACTATCATGCCTATATTTTTATATTTAGAAAACCTTTTATAAAAAAATAAAATAATAAATAATAAATATTAATAAATTAATCATTTTATGAAATCAAAATAAATTATTCGTAGATATTAAATAGATTTCATAATCATAAGTAGAAAAAGTGCACACTAAAAATCATTAGTAGGAATTATAAATAAGGGTAGATATCAATAGTTCAATTAGATCGTGGAATATGTTTTAAAAAGCATCAAATAAATTCATAATGTCGGTGAAAAAATTATAAAGTCTCATTTTTGCATAGTTCCTCATATAGTCTATACCTTTTTTTAATATACCTCATTTTGATTAATAAAAAATATTTTAAATATATTATAGTACTCAACTTT
This sequence comes from Fallopia convolvulus, assembly GCA_964016875.1. NCBI lineage: Eukaryota > Viridiplantae > Streptophyta > Magnoliopsida > Caryophyllales > Polygonaceae > Fallopia > Fallopia convolvulus. The sequence goes on from OZ024733.1 coordinate 35,109,734, forward strand.
TTATTAGAATCACATAGTACTCTACATTTAAAACAAAATTAGTAAATTAGCACATTTAATTAGGAATCTCTTTATCTTTCAAACTTTAATATAAATATTGTTTAAATTATGATAAAATATTGTTGAAACATAATATCAGGCACAACCAAAACGTAAACACATAAGAACATTATAAGCAAGACTACTGACTTGTGCGAAGCACAAGCATAGCCTTCTAGTATACTATAAAATAGAAAAAAAAAATTGGCCAATTAATGCTCATTTAAATGACCTAAATATTTATTTCTAAATTTAATCTAATCCATTTATATATCTTATAACATATAGAGAATTATTTAGCTATCAATGCTCATAGAATTAATTAAAAAAATTATTGTTATAAACTTATAAATTAAGCATGTTTTAACTTTATAATAGATTAAGAAACTTTACAATAAATTTAGAATCCAAATTGATATTTTAACCTATGTTCTTTATATAAAAATAACGCAAAGACATAATTTATAAAAAGAATTTACAATCTTATATATATATACTATAAAATAGAAAAATTAAAAGAAATCCAAATATCAAATTAAACTAATGGTATTATTAGTCATTCAATCCATAAAATAGTCTCCTTCTCTTGCAGTGATAATGATAATGAGAACATCAATTTGCAATGATAATGAGAACATTTTATATGGTCAAAATAAATATTCCTAGTAAAAGCACAAATGTAACATAAAAATTAAATCATCCAACTTTTCACATTCCTAAACAACCTTTCACATTTCTAAACCTCCAACTTTTCTAATATAACAAAGTCACTTCATCCTCTTCATATTGACAACTAATTGTTTTTTGGTAGATGGAGAGATGACACTCTCCGAGTCTCCGTGCCCTCAAGGGGCGTTATTGACACCTAAATTAATATGCACATGCAATCCCTATACATGTTCACAACAAGTGAAAAAATGGTAGATTAGAGAAAAGTTTAAAAAGAGTTTACAAAAGTCAAGTTGGTTGTGGAGAAGAGGCGAATATATGGTTGTACAAACAAAAATGCATGGATGCAGGTGTATGTTATTTTTGTATGAAGGTATGAATATAGATTAGGAAAACTCTAATGTTTAAGAGCATGTCTAAAAAAATTATAGAAAAGTTATAAATTCTTGAGCAATATAAATTTTTCTTCTTTGTTTGTTGTAACATATTTACATATATTCAAATTTATTTCATAATTGGGCATAAAATTTTATTTATAAATTAAAAGTAAAATACAATAAAATCGAAATTAATCTCGAATATTCAATTTATAAGGGTTTTTTTATAAATTCATTCTAAGTATACAATATAAAAAAGCCAACCTATATCAATATAGTAATCAAGCATATAAAATAAAAATATGAATAATAAAAATATTTTAATATTTTTAATATCATATTATAGGAAAATTTATTCAAAACCAACTTATTTAAAAAAAAATATTTCTAAATTCAATCATGTTTTATCAAATTCTTTTTGATTAAATTCACATTGAATAAAACTTAAAATATGAACTCAAAATAAAATTAATAGAAAAGTTAAAGTTGCAAAGTATAAAGATTGAAAGATTTGAAATAAAAATTTAATTTAATGTGCCATTATAAAAATTCTATCCTTAACCTATAACTCCTCAAGTTCCAACATTCTTCATTACTTTTAGTTATGACCATTAATTTGGTGAGTTTTAGCCCATATTCCTCTTTCAAAATTGAAGGCACAGTTAATGTTTTTAAAAATGAAATCAATTGGTTTGACCTTCTCAAATTTAACCATTATTTTTTTCAATTGATTGGGTTTTTAAGACCTCCTTTAAAAATCAAATATGAGTTTCACTTGTTTAAAAAAACTACGAGGTTCTTTGGGTTTAAAGATGATAAATTATTTACATCAATTTTGTTGTGTTTGGAAAAAGGATCAGTCATGTTTACAATATATTCTAAGAAAAAATATTGAGGTAATCTATTTTTAGATTTTAATACTTTTTTATTCATGTTTATGATATTTTTGCTTTATGCAAGCAAATGTGAAATAAATATTAAAAGGCTAACTAACCAAAATGCCTTTTTTATGCATATTGGATCTTTTAATATTTTTGTTTCTATATTTATGTTTGTGTTGTGGTTATATTTTCTCCAATAGAAGTATAGAAGATTGTAAAAAGAGTGATAGCGATTATTTACAACAAAGTATAGTATCAATGTATTTTTTATATTAGTTTTTTTATGGAAGGTTAAATCTATCGCAAAATATATAATACAAAATAAAAAACGTATTGCACTGCCATATGACTGAGAATTTAGAATTTTATTTTTAACATAAATTAATTTTTACATTCAAAATTTTTCCTTTTTTTTTCTAACCTACGATAGTATAGTTAATATTATATTATCTTTGTACTCAATTAATCAACTACACTTCAACGATCTATTAAGTTAAATTAATTATTTTTTAATATTTGCAAGGCTCATATTAGGGATGATGACCTGATTGCTTATATTTTTTACACATCTCACTAAAGTATACAAAAAAAAAGTATACAAAAAGAACATACTAATAAAATACAAAAAAATTGTCACACCCCCTTCCTACCGTGGAGATATTACCGCCAGTAACCCCGATTAAGACTAAACCGAAGCTACCCAAGGCTTTAAACTGACAGATCAAACTAAAACAGAGTAAATGAAACCATTTAAGACTTAACAAAATTAAGTAAAACTTTACAGCGGAAAAGAGAATAAAAGGTCTTATACAATCCTTAACTTAAAAAGAATTAGTAAATAAATAGAACAACCTTCTATTTAAACAAAGTCTTCATCCAGTCTTCCTTAAGTTCTTATTTCTGAAACTCAGCTTCGCTTTGAAGTAGTTCAACCATGATCTTCACTCAAGTATAGCCATTGGAAACCTTTCTTCAACTTCTGGAGCTTCAAACCTCGGAATCCACCTCTTGAATCAACTTCCAAGAAGAACCTGATGTGTCGTAAACCAACGGTGGACACCAGCCGACCATATAAAAGAAAAGAAGATGGACGGGTTAGTCTAATGAAAGACTAAGCAAGCGGAGAAACTAACTTGGTTCTTATGGTTGTAACTAAACATATTGGCATCCAAATCCGATTAGACTCGGATTATGATCCAACAGTTAGCAGTCTTATAGAGAATAAGAAGGACACTTGCATAATCAAGAGAGAGAACACCACCGCTTGTGGTTCCTTTAAGAAGCATAAACAATTGTTGGGAACTCATATTAATCACATCACATTTTGAAAAGCCTCCGTTGACTAATCAGATTGACTTAATCAAAGTTTGATTAAGAATTATTCGTAACCGGGAGCAAGAATGGTTATCGAATAGACTAACCATTCGGGTACATTAATGTGCCTAACGCACTTATCTTGTATTACTTTCAAAACTTTTCACAAACAAGTTGGCAACTTTTAATCGGCTCGAACTACTGCCGGTGGAACACAATACTATCGAGGTTAGAGGGCCTGTTTCATCCTTGAACAACGAATAGCACGGGTCCCAATGATGGAGAGATTAGAGGGCTTGTTTCATCCATAATCTACTACCAACACATATTGAATGGAACACAATACTATCGAGGTCAGAGGGCATGTTTCATCCTTGAACAACGAATAGTACGGGTCCCAATGATGGAGAGATTAGAGGGCCTGTTTCATCCATAATCTACTACCAACACATATTGAATAAATGCACTTAGCTAGAGTGCATAGTCACCCCTCAAGCGTAGAGCGGGCCATGGTCATGACCTAAATATTAGGGGATCAATATTGATACTGCCTAATACGAGTTTTAAAGAGATGTTTCCGAGACTAACCTCACATCCCTGAACTAAGTTAATCCATATCAAATGTCTCAGCATGAGACAACTAAACATACAAGGTCACATACAATGGACCTAAATCCAGTTCTAGCACGAAACTGAATGAATAACAATATGGTCATTATTTCTAACAAAACAACAACCTATCATATTTTATTAATCATACAAGTTGTTCCCAATGCAAATATTAAATGGGATTCAATTCCTCATTTAATAACCATAATGCAAGAGAGAACCGTCCACTTGCCTTAGAAGGCGTGCTCAACGTCCTTAGCAATTCCAACAGTAATCTTTATCACCCTTCTGCCAAATATAATAAAAGGATTTCTCAACAACGAGCTCACGGAAACACTTCTTAGTTGTATACTCAAATTCTACAACTTCCTAATCGATAAACGATTTAATTTCTGAATATCGATATATAATAAAGCCTTAGTTATCATGCTTTAAGGAGCCATCTTGGCGGAATTATAACTAATTATCCGCTTCACTTTTGAAACAATTTTCTAAATAAAAATTGTTCATTAGCAACAGTTCTTAAAGGTGACCAAATCTCGGATCAAACGGATTAACAACGAATCCCGAGTAATTATCCGAAGTCCTTTACCTGCCAATCGGTATCAAAACTTATTCGTTATAACTTAAGATCCTGACGTCCGTTTCTCGAGCGGTTTGAACCTGTGAGACCGTATCAACGTCAAGATTATAAAAACTATAAATTTAATTAGCAAAGCCGAACCGAAAGGCCCTTACGGTGGCTCCGCAACCAACCTGCTAATTAATTTCGATCGTATATACCTTCACTCGAGCCCATGGCTCGTTTGGCTCGATAGTGGCTCGATCCCCGAGCCCAAGGGTGGTCGAGTATTGCCCGGCGGTGGCTCCCGTGGTGGTTGGTGGTCGGAGGGCTTGGTGGTCGCCGACGGCGTCACATAACGTGGCAGAGAAGAAGATAACCGGCGGTGAAGGCTCTTTCTCCCGAGACCGTCGTTCCGTCTAATTCTCTTGCTGGTTCCTTCTTCCGTTGCATCAACATCAAATCCAAACAGAAAATGGAAGAAGATGAGATGAAGGTGAAGATGGAGGTGGAAGGTGGAGGTGAGGATGGAGAGCAAAGAGGAGCGTCGGCGGTGGAGAGGCTCAACGAGTCCGTCGTTCTCGTCCTCTCGGTCTCGCTCCCTTCCTCAATTTGGAGATCGAATTGTAGACTTTGACGAGGCATAAAGGTATGCCGTGGATAAGCTCTATCAATTCCTTCCCAATTAAGAATGAAAAGAGGCGGTTTACAACAAAATCCGTCTCGGAACGGGACTCGCGTTAAAGCGGTAAAATTATGTACCTCTGGTGCAAAAACTTACTAAACGAAAAACGTCCCGTAAATTATGTAGACCAATAAAACCAAATTTCCATGATTTTATCTTGCTACCTTTAATTTTTAAGGCTTCCGTTTCGTATTTTTAATTCCTTCCGGTACATAATTAAAAAGACGGCTTATCCAATAAATATTCTTTTTCCACTGAAAAATCCTAGAATTCACACCGATCCATAAAATCATTTCTTTATGATTTTAGGATATCACCAAAAATTTCCTAGGATTTAATCTCCAACAAAAACATTGGATTAAGCGTTAAAACGAACAAAGAGGTTAAAAGGATATCCGAGAAAAATTCAAAAATATCCTTAAAAACCGCAGTTATTACAAAAATATAACTTCACATAGATAATATAAAACACAATCAATGAGAACCCGTGTGATAGCACAAGCCATCCACCTAGTTTATCTTAAAAATTTAGAAACTACACAATTTGACTTAAATACTCTTTTTATCAATTTTTTTTTGCTTTCACTTAAATTTCAATTACATGATCTTATTTGCTTTAGGATTTGTCTCCTTCCAAATTTACATACAGTATCCAATTTTTTCTTAAATACGTGCTCACTTTTTTCCCTTTACGTAAAGATTTGTTAGAAGGTTGAAGTTGGAAATATATGTGTATAAATACCTAGAACATCATATTTTTTTTTAATAAGAGAAACCTTCTAAAACATCATAATTTACTGAATGGAGGGAGTCAAGGAGTACTTATTAAGATTTTTAGTAAGTTAATTAGAAAAATGTGATTAGCATACAAACCATTAATTGTATGACAAAATAGAACAACAATAAACCACTAAAAACAATATAGATTAGAAGAACATAGGGCTGAGCATCGGTTCAAAACCAAAACGAAAAAAACTAAGCCGAATCGAAAACCAAAATTCTATTTAAGTTGAACCGAAAATCGAACCGAATTGGTTCGGTTCGGTTCGGTTTGGTTTTGGTTTTTGTCGGTTTTAGATAAATAGAAGGTTATTCTTTGAAAAATTCGAACCGAACCAAAATTTAACTGAAACCGAATCGAAACCGAAATTTGAAAAAAACTATTAAACCGAACCGAATAATATCGGTTTCGATTCGATTCAGTCGGTTCAGCTTAAAATTTCGGTTTGAACCGACCGGTGTTCAGCCCCAAAAGAACATACATTTAAATTAGGCGTCTAGAGAAGTAATTGGCGGCTCCAACATGATCCATTAACATCAAAATGTGGCTAACTGAACACCACTAAAGAAGCAACTCAGCACACCATTTTAGCAATTAAAACGACGATATTTACAACGACAAAACACACAAGTCCCGATACACCAGCAGTCGACAAAATCAAACTGGCACCCAAAAACGCACATTTTCCAACCCATTTATCAAAAAACTAATAATTCATTCACCAAGTTGTTCAATACTATCCAGCAATCGCAACATGCGGAGGGCAAACATACTACTGCTCTACACATTTGCTATTGTCTATGAATCAGGAAAAGGGCCTTTATAACTTGTTATTAAACACTTTGAAAAGCCCAAAGATTTCCACACAAATGAAGGGGAAACGAGGCCAAATAACAAAGCACAGAAGAGAGAAAGGAGGCAACAACAACGCTGTAAATTTACTTTATAAGACTGCCTACCAAAATACAAGGAGAATGAGAAGGAAAAAAGAAAAATTGTATCAAAACATGTTCTTTTTTTGTCAGAGCTAAATTAATCTTGGGTAGCAGTCTCATCCATGGGCTCGGTCTCAGCAGATCCATCACCTTTGTCACTCTTCTTGGCTGAAAAAAATACAACAAAAAGTTCAAAAAAATCAGACCCTCATGGAAAAAAGAATGAGAAACCAGAGAATTGATTTGAATCTACATGTTTTTTTTTTCTGAATTACCTTTCTTCTTTTTTCCACCACCCTTCTTTTTCTTTAAGCCCAATGCTAACCAGGCCTTAATTTCTGGATCCTCAACAGTCTTTGTTGGTTCAAGCTCTTGCAAAGTATGGGAGTTTACACGATCAGACCCATTTGGCATGAGAAGAACTGTGAATTTTATATGAGCAACGAAATCGCCTGCATTGTTCATAATTAATTACCTTATGTATTAGAATCACCATATCATGTAACAAGCATGTATTATAAGCATTGTTGTTGATAAATAATCTTCTTACCCTGTTTTTCATGCAATACTGGATATGGCTGTAGGAGATCATGATTGACACACTCGACAAGACCAAGACGAGCACGCTTTTCTTCCAAAGCCCTATATTGAAAAAAACTCATTCCTCTTAAGATACAAAGGTTGAAGGGGATGGCTTAAAAAAATGATGATTTAAATACTACAAACCTTGCTGTAAATGGCATGATTGGGAATTTCTGAGTTATTTCACTGAAAATAAACCTTGATGCTTTCATCTTTAAGTGATAATTCCTCTCCACAGCTCTTTTATAAATAGTTGTTTGTTTCTCATCCAATAACTTAGGCTGAAATTCCGAGCAAAATAGGAGAGCCAAAAAATAAGAATATAATCACTAAAAACATACACAAATTTGGAAGGACTAGCATGCCAGTTAGATACGATGTTTACCTTTCCTTCACCTGTGCTTGTCACTATATCTATCGCATAGACTTCATTCTCCTCAAACTCAGCATCATCTACTCTTGTATCAGGGTTAGAGACGCTCAACACAACTTTGTTTCCATCAATCACAAACTGCTTCAACTGGTGACTCAGAACACCTTCTACAATTTTACAGTCGTAAGCAGCGGCAACTTTCTGGATTGCTTCAGTCACATCTTTGTTCTGCCACCATCAAAAAGAATAACTAAGCAAACTTTGATATTCTAAAGATATGATCAAAAAGAAAGACTAAGAAAACATCAGTATATATCGTTTCTAGTGGACAGGGCAAGAAAACAGAAGTAAAATAATGTACGCACTAGTAGGCAAAAGTTAAAAGGAAAAAAAAAACAAAGAGCTATTGGATATTCATGATGGATAAGGGTAATAAAAACTAGATTCTGTATATCATTAGATCTTCAAAATGGAGAAGGGTGACAAGAAATTTAAAACTAGATTCTGGATGTCATATGAAAAAAAAATCCAGTTACCCAAGCAAAATATGTAGGAGAAACCAAAATGTCACAATTAAGAGCCAGATGTGGAGCAAAATTGATTAGTATGCAAGGATATATATAGCCATACACACTCATTATTAGGCTCTTGCATTAGTAGTGGCAACAAATGTGCCAAATTCAGGACAATAAAAAGATGCTCTATCAGTGTAACTATGACATAAAGCTCATTGGATTATGATCCAAATAGCCATAAAAAATTTCATCATTTAGAGCTATCAACGTTAAAGTCAAAATATTAAACATGGTCCAAACTCCCAAGTACAAATAAATAACAGCGTATGCATAGAATGAAAGATACGAAAACATTACAAAGAAACAAGCCACTAAAACAATCCAAAGAGCAGAAACTTCCATGGCTTTAAGTCATGTATAAAGAATCAAATGCAAAAAAAATAAAGAATCAAATGCCTTAGATGATAAATTAACAAAGGCCAGCAAATATTTCATTTCAATCAATAAAATTCAAGTTCTTACATACAAGATATATTCACTGATACAAATTTGACACTAAGGTAACAGGAGCTGAACAATCAGATTGTAACAGATCAACAAAGCTACAATATTGCCTTAGATAATTTAGGCAACAGGTGAAGGAGGAAATCATTATCAAATCATTGATCCCCTCGGCAAAGTTGCCATTTTTAGAAATAATTGGCATCCACTGACAGACAATTTTTTTTATCGAAAATATGGTTTTATGAAAAATTAAGTGTCATATATAATGCATCAAATGCAAATAACTAAAGAATCAAAATCATTAGATGATAAATGAACAAAGGCCATCAAAAATTTCATTTCAATCAATAAAATTCAAGTTCGGCCATCAAATATTTCATTATAATCAATAAAATTCAAGTTCTTAGATACAAGATAAATTCACTGATACAAATTTGGCACTAAGGTAGCAGGAGCTGAACAATCAGATTGAACAGATCAACAAAGCTAAAATATTGCCTTAGATAATTTAGGCAACAGGTGAAGGAGGAAATCATTATCAAATTATTGATCCCCTCGGCAAAGTTGCCATTTTTAGAAATAATTGGCATCCACTGACAGACAACTTTTTTTTATCAAAAATATGGTTTTATGAAGAACAGTTTATGCTGTGTTAATCCAGATTCAATAACATCAGACTAAGTTGTTAAAAACAAGATATTTCACTCATATAATTTTGGCACTAAGGTAACAGGAACTGAACAATAAGATTGAACAGATCTAAAAAGTTCCAATCTTGCTTGGGTTAATATAGGCAACAGGTGAAGGAGGAAAACAGTATTCAAAACATTGATCACCTCGGCAAAGTTGCCATCTCTTGGCATATAATTGGTATCAAATTAAACAACTTTTTAGCAAACACATGTTTCCATGAAAAAAATTCTATAATTCATGATTCAATAACATCATATTCAAGTTGGTAAATACATGATATTTCACTGATACAATTTTGGCACTAAGGTACATGATCTGAACAATAAGATTGAACAAATCTAACAGTTCCAGTCTTGCTTGGGATAATATAGGCAACAGGTGAAGGAGGAAATCCGTATTCAAAACATTGATCACCTCGGCAAAGTTGCCATCTTTGCAACAGATGGTATAAAAAACAATTATTCAAAACAAAAAATAAGATAATGTACAAAGTAAATTTGGGGCCAGGAAGAGTCAAACAAACATTGATCACCTCGGCAAAGGTGCCTTCTTTGCAAAATATTTGGTAACCACTGGAAATAATATATTTACATAAATACTTACCTATTCTATGTTAATCCTTAAAAACAAAAAACAACATTATTTTGCTATTCTGGAAAGTATTTTGAATAGACCACTTAAATACAACATTTCCTACAAGAAATGGAAACATAATGGACAAGTAAAATCCAGACCCTGTCAGTGTAACTATGACAAAAAGCATCATAAGGATATTATCCATAGCTCTTCAAGACGTAACATCATACAGGGATGGTATAAAAAAACGCTTATTCAAAACAAAAAATTAAGATAAAATACAAAGTTTGAGAACAGGAAGAGTCAAACAAATACTGATTAACTCTCAAGTCCCTTGAATTTATGCTGCCAGTTAAGTTTAGCTAGAATATAGTTTGTTGTAATGATGGGAACATTCAAATCCAAAAAACAGAGAATATTATTATCCTCTATCACCCATAAAGATTACAGCTTCAAAAGATCTCCATCAATACAATATGTAGTAGATTGGTTAAAGAACAGTTAAAAACAATCAAATAAGAAAAGAAAAATAAATAAAAACTCTTAAAGTCAGAAATATGCCAGATCAATGCCTCCACTAGTATCTAGTTTATACAACAAATAAAAATTTTAAAAAAAGCTCAGCAGTAACCTGATAGCCTATCAGTGTAACTATGACAAAAGCCTCACTTGGAGTATAACTCCATAGCAATTTTGGTTTTCTTCATTTAGACATATCAAGCCATCAGGAGTAAAAGAAATTTGGCAAGTTAAGAGTTAAGCACTGATTTAATTCCTAAAAACTGCATCTAACGTAGCAGAGCAAACTTGATCAAACAGCAATTCAAAACTGTATTTGGAAAAAAAAAAATCACTATGAAAGAAATCAAATGAGCAGGAAAAAATACAGAAGCAAACATCATATGGTCACAGGCTTTGAAACTTAACTGTCCACTATCACACAATGATACCATTTACAGCCATATATGACCATAACATATGGTCACAGGCTCAAAATATACCTTTTTTCCTGGCCTCACGAGCCTGTGAGCAACTTCAGCAGCAGTGTTTGCTGCTGCAATGACATCAGCTTTCCTACCAGTCACAGGCCCTTCTTGAATCACATGAGTATGAGAAAGGACAGCAATGAATCCATCAATATGACATCCCATATCACTACAGACAACAAGAAATAGCAGTCAATTCACAGAAGTAAAATTTGTATTGACAAAATTTAGATCATAAAAGTTGAAAAGAGCGTACATCTTCACCATGTCACCTTCTTCCAACACTGTCTCATCACTTGCAAGAGGTGAGAAGTGGCAAACAACGTTGTTCACAGATATACAAGTGGGAAAGGCAACGCCTCTCTCAATCTTCTTTTTCACATTCTTGTACATATTTCCAGATTGCCTGTGAATTATTTCAAAAACCAATTCAAATCATTGAAAGACACTATAAACTATAACAGAACAATAAAAAGTCGCCTCCTTTATCACTAACGTGTTCAATGGAGGAGAACTTACTCTCCAATGAAGGCATCTCCTTTCTCACACAAGTCGACGATCTTGGCCTTAGGTTTACATTCTGATAAAACTAGCTGCAAAGCCCCTGTTTGATGAAACAACAAAAAGGGCAACGACACATTAAGCATTAAATCGATGAAGAGAACAATGTAAAGTCAGCAGAGACATGTCGAAAGCGTATATATGAACATGGAAGGAGGGAATATTAACTGTTAACAATATCAGCAGCGCTCTTGTATTTGGTGACGACTTCAGGATAGGTAAGATCCAACTCCTTCTCCTCTCTCTCATCGTCCGACATCCTTGATCCTATTATCTCCCAGCAGCTAACACTCTTCGTGAAACAGAGAAACTAGAAGAATTTTAACAGCTGGGGATCCAATTGATGAGAAGAGAAGCTCGAATTGCAGATTATAAAGACGAATCCAGAGGAGGGAGGCTACGGAGAGTGTAGAGAGCGAGTAAGAGAGGATGCACGCTAGGGTTTATGAAGGGGTAAAGAAGAAGTCTTGAGGATGGGGAAAGAAAAATTAGGGTTAAGGATTGCCGGACTGTCATTTTATATGTCGGCGCGCCGTATGCCATTCTAGGTTAAATTTCACGTAACGCTGCTGGGATCGGCTTTCAAGTACTCTCTCTCACTAAATATTTGATTAAAATTTTAACATTCATATAATGTCAGGCTAATCTAAGTTTGGATAACACAACAACGTTGTTAAAATCCTTTTTTTTTTATCTCTCGCTCGGTTCGATTAGCCGGGGTCAATCTACGTTCGAACCGGGTACTGCAGAGGCCTATTGTTGGGGCCTGGGGGCGACCCTCCGAATAGGTTTTTGCGGTGAAATCCCCGACTCTTTGGGTTTGGAGGAAATAGGTTTGCAATGCTATAGCACGAACTGGAATTCGATCAAGGAGAAAGTAAACTCGTAGGGTCTTTTTAAGCGGTGTCTCTGAACCTCTAGCTCAAAGAAAGTAAGTTCGTAGAGTCTTAAGGTATCATGGCGACATCTCCGGATCCATGGCCTAGAGGTAGTGTCTACGAACCCATGGCCTAGAGGAAGTAATCATGTAAAGTCTTTCGGTACCGTGATGAACAGGGTCGCGACCCACCAATGTCGCTATAGATGTAGTGGTTTACTGCCGATCCCAATGGCGACCCCGTGGTGTCGCGATAGAGATCTACGGGCTCGTACGGTCTTCTTGGGTAGTATCTATGGACCCTTGGCCTAGAGGAAGTAATCTCGTAAAGTCTTTCGATACCGCGATGAACGGGGTCGCGACCCACCAGTGTTGCAGTAGATGTAGTGGTTTACTACTGTCGATTCTAATGGCGACCCCCTGGTGTCGCGATATAGGTGGTGTGAATGGCACGGACGACATGTTGTTGAGTTGTCGACAATGGAGAGAGAAGCCGAAGTGGGGGAAGGATGGAGCCAAATCTAGTGAGCAGAGAAGGCCATCGCGGTAGGACATCCTTTTCTTATGTTTTTAGTTTTCATTTTCCTCTAGCTTATAAACCATTGTCTTAGAGTTTGTTTTAGGAACCTTAATGCTTTGTATTCTCTCTTTTCCTTTATTGAGAGAAGAATTCCTATGAAGAACTAAAAACCCTAATATCATTCTAGTTGAAGCATTTGGATTCAAGTAAGTTGTGAGATTCTTCCTTCAAGTTTATTTCTTTAGTTATTTCAATTTCTCTTGGGCTTAATTTATATTGAATGTATTGATTTCTACTTGATTGATCAACTTGTTAAGATTTAATACACTCCATTGCTAGGATCTAGGTTTTTTCGTATCAAAACATAATCTTTGCAGCAACTCATTATTTTATGATTCGCTGGACTAAAAGAATTGAGAAAGAGAATTGATTGTATGTTAATTGTTTGACTAGTTGGAATTCAATTACATGTATCCCACATATCCTTGTTCTTATTGCTAATATCACTATATTCATGATCGTTTCATGTTTGTTTTGATATAAGTATTTGCATGACTCGTTGACATGTTTATTATGTCTGATCAGGATAGGAATAACAATAAAGTGAATAACTTGTTTGAATCGATGATCAATAAACTTGATGGATTAAGTGGATACTTGAATGAAATTGTTTTTCCCTCATTGATTACAAATTTAATCTTTATTTGCCTTGTTTACTTGTTTAAATTCCCTAAAATAAGAACTACAATCCAAAACCCTCCATTATTACTACTTTGAGTTGATAAGAATTGACTTGGAATACAAGTTTCCCTTAGGCTCGATCCCGACTTAGTTGTTATACTAGTTAAGTAACTAGAGATTTATCTTTGATTTAGCATCAACGATTTTAAACTTGTTACTACCCCCATGGAGACAATGGCTTACCATCAATGACAATTCCCCAAGAGGTCTTGGCAATCTTAGCAAGGGCTTGGAACACGTCGGTGATTATCAAACTTCTAGGCAAACAAGTTGCGTTCCAAACTTTGGACAAAAGACTTAGGGAGATGTGGAGGTCCATTGGATGAATGGTCATCATGGACTTCATGAATGGGTATTCGGTGGTTCGATTCGAGCTTGAACAGGACTATTGGATGGCGCTCGTTGGGGACCCATGGAACATATTTGGCCAATGCCTCACTGTCAAAAGGTGGGAGCCGACCTTCAACCCAAAATGTGATGAAATCACCTTAATTTGCATGTGGATCCGCCTAGCAAACCTGCCCATGGTCTTATATGAAGAATATGTCATTTGTCACATAGCTGCCAGCATTGATAGCCCGATTCGAGTTGATAAACACACACTAATGACAACCAGGGTAAAATTTGCCCGTGTTTGCGTTGAGTAAGCCTGAGCAAACCAATTAGGGGAGTGATTTTGGTGAATGGGGAAACGACCACCTTGCCCCCACATCTAATACGAGGGGCTCCTGGAGATTTGCATTAGATGTGGGCACAACGACCACCTTTTGAGCCGATGTATGCGGAACAAAGGAGAAGAGAAAAACCCAAATACCGCTACCGGAGGTTGAGTTGCCCTACATTGCCAACCACAGGAGGGTACAACCCAAAACGACATTGAAGGAAAGGAAGATGAGACAAGCAGGGAGGGAGACTCACCGAAGAACGCAAAAGAAAATGCGATAATGTCGGAGAATGGATTACGAGGGTCGTGGATGATGGTGGAGTCGCGTCCGAGGAAAGTGAAAGGACGCAAGGGGAACCCACATGGGTCAAAGGTCTTAGAACATAGGAAATAAGGAGTGACAAAGGATAACAGATTTTCAACGCTTGATGTAGAAGAGATGGGGACAACTGAGGGGAAGAAAGCAGAGACAGATTGTAACACCTCGGTGGTTTATAAGGGATTAAGGTGCTCCCCATGTCAATAAGAACTCTTCCTTTTATGGGTTCGAGTGATGACAAAGAACTCAGAAGTTAAGCGTGCAAGGGCGAGAGTAATACCAAGATGGGTGACTTTCTAGGAAGTCCTTGGATTAACATGGGATAGAACTTCTAAGGCCTCGTGCCTTACAAATAGTATTAGAGCCGACTATGGGTTACGAGTTGGCTTGGCCTGGAGGGCAACCACTCGACCCAGAGGGAGGTGCTTTGGCCTTGACGAGGACATCAAGTGTTTTAATGGGGGAGATTGTAACACCCTAGTGGTTTATAAGGAATTGAGGTGTTCCCCATGTCAACAAGAGCTCTTCCTTTTAGAGTTTAAGTGAGGATAAAGAACTCAGAAGTTAAGCGTGTAAGGGCGAGAGTAGTATTAGGATGGGCGACCTCCTAGGAAGTCCTTGGGTTGGCATGAGATAACGCTTCTAAGGCCTCGAACCTTATAGTTTTAAGGTACTTTTCGGTGATGATTTTTACCCAAATGTTACTAGGTTCGGTAAGGATTTTCCGCAAGAGTTTCATTTGAAGGGCCTGGTTCATCTCTTCAACCTTAGTGATCCCCAACCCCTCTGAATGGGGGGCCGACAAATTGAGTTCTAGCTAATTAGAGGCTTATAGTTGTTATCCTTATTCCAAAAGAAGTTTTTATTTATTTTATCAAGCTCTTTTAGTGTTGCTTGTGGAAATAAGAAGGATTGCATTTGGTAGTTCGGTTGTGCTGATAAATTAGCACTGATCAGAGTTAATAGACCTTCTTAAGATAGAGAGTTAGGTTTGCATTTTGTGTTGCTTGGGGAAATAAGAAGGACTGCATTTGGTAGTTCGGTTGTGCTGATAAATTAGCCTTGATCAGAGTTAATAGACCTTCTTGGGATAGAGAGTTAGCTTTCCATTTTGTCAGTTGTGCCCTTGTTCTTAAGGTAAGGGGTTTAAATGTGTTTTTCGTTACTCTCCCATTAATAGTAAGACAATCGAGGTATTTATCCAAGGCAACCGTATTAAAAATATGAAGGATTTGTTTAATTTGGTCTGAAGGATCAGTTTAATTTGGTCTTTAGTGGTATTGTAAGTGTTTTTTGTAACTTGGAACGCGGATTTCTAGAAGTTGACTTTTTGACAAGAGATTTGGTTGTAATCATCAATGGTGTTTTTTTTATCTTGATGCAAGACTAATAGTTGGCTTTCACAAAGATGATAATATCATTTGCAAAAACGCAAGAAATGAGATTTTTGCCCCCTGGTGATTTGGATACCAATGCCACTTTTTGTGTCACAACTGCTAGCTTGGAGCTGCATAGCAAGGACCTCCATGACAAGGATGAGCAAGTATGGAGATAGTGGATCCCATTGCCTCAATCCCCTTTGGGTGAAGAATATCACTCTTTTTGCTGCCAATGGATCGAGATGATACCCGACACATTTTTGTTATTGCTTCGTTGTTAATTAGGACCGAGAAAGACACAATTTTGACACATTTTCGGATCCAATCAAAGAATTTATCGCAGAATCCGAATTTTTAAGACTGTAGGAAAGGAATTCCCAACTAATTTTGTCGTATGCTTTTTCCATATCAAACTTTATGACAATCCACTCTTCCTTTCCTTTTTTATTGCAGAAGGAATGAAAATTTTGGTGCACCACCAATGTGTTATCGTGAATACTTTGTTTATTGACGAACGCACCCTATAGAGCATGTGGATAAGCTTGCCCATGATATTTTTTAATATGTTTGTCAGTATTTTGGATATGACTTTGTAAATTGTATTGCAGAGACTGATGGGTCTATAATTGTTGGTTGAGTTTGGTTCTCACATTTTGGTAGGAGGGTGATGAATGAGTGATTAATCTGCTTCAGGATTTTCTCATAATGGAAGCTCTTAACCGCTTTAATCACGTTTGTCCGGACTCTGACGATGTGCTAATACTTTTTGTAGAAACACGTCGGCATCCCGTCCGGACCTGGCGATTTATTGACCCTGATGTTAAACATGAAGTTTCTGATTTCAGTGTTTGACACTGATTTTGTTAGATCATCCTTGTCCACCTCGGTTATTTCTTGAGGATATTTTTCGTGACAACCTGTAATTTAGTACGGTTTATTTCCAGAACATGGAACCGCTGTTGGAAATCCTGTATAATTTCACGTTTAATGTTATCAGTTCCAGTTATATGATTTTCTTCTGCAGTTTTAATTTCTTTTGTGTCAGTTCCTTGATACCAGGTTGATATCAAGGATGTAGTATGATATATAGTACACACTTGAAATTAGGGCTGTCAATTACCCACGGGTGACAAATCCACCTGTTTCACCCGATCGAAATAAATGGACGAAAACCCAAACAAAGCGGGTGATGGGTGGTTCGGGTGACGGACGAAATGGGTTATGGGTCGGATACGGGTAAGAGTTTATCACCCATTTCACCCAACCCATCAACCATTTCACCCAAACCACCCATATAACCCGTTTAAGTCCTTAATTTTCATTATGTGTGTGGGCTTAATGGGCTTTTTAACCACCCATATATCCCGTTTACGTCCTTAATTTTCAATATGTGTATGGGCTTAATGGGCTTTTAAACCACCCTCAACAATTTTACAATTTGAGCCTTAGATAACTAAGCCCATTTGTTTGCCTTCGTCTCCCACTCACCAAAGATCTAACCCTAGACCCCTCTCTTTGCTCACGTGGTCAGTCCGCTCGGGTGCTCGGCCTCTCCTCTAAATCACCACTCACCCGCCGCTATTGCCCTAACCCTAGACTCTCGGCCTCTCCTGTCACCGTCGTCGTTGGGCGACCTTTTTAGTGTTCATTGTCATATTGAATTACCGAGTTGAATTTGGTACTCTTTTACCATTTTACCAAGTTGGATCTATCCTAAAGTGGGAAGTAGGAAAATTATATTGGTTTGATGGGTAAACAAGTCACCCAAATAACCCATGGGTGACAGGTGATTTAGGTGACGGGTATAACATTTCACGGGTGATGGATGGGTCGGGTTGAACATTTACGGGTCGGGTGATGGAAGTGCAACACCCACTTATAACCCAACCCATTGACATCCCTAACCGAAATTAATAGTTTCCACTTTGTGCCAGTATCCTTGGTACCAACGTTGAAATCACGTTTTTGTTTAATCCGAGAATATGGGTCAGTGTGCCTTACATTGGGCTAAAAAATCAAAACTAAATTAATAAAATCAACCTTTTTATTCATTAAATTTTTTGATAGAATGACCCTATATGACAGTTGACCACATGCTAAGCATCCAAATCCTCCCAACAAATGGAAGAGTAATTACAATGAAGCCCCCCATATCTTTTCGTCACCATCTGATAACACAGCATCAAAGATAAGAAATAAAACTTTGCTAATGGTTTTCCAGACTCCTATCATTCTATCAATGCAATTAGTCTCGAATAAGCCACTTACTCTGGCCAAAAATGCAATGGAATCAAAACAAGCATCATAAAAGAGTAAAGTTTCCTCTACTGATCCGGTAATCTACTCACTAACCTACGAAGGTGCGTTTTGCGGGTGTCTCTTTTCATACCAGCCAATAACTTGATCAGCAACTCCCCACATAATAGCTTGACCCGGTGGAATCCTCATCAACCGGGGCAAAAGCCCCTTCCACAATGCAAGCAGCCCTTCTTCAGCAAAGATGGTTCGAATTGCATGAACCATGCCTTTGTATTTTAGTTCGCCCCCAGAACGACTCTGAGCCATCAATCTCGTTTTCACAACATCAAAGGGTCCAGTGCAGATCGGGCCAGCTGTGCCTGCAAGAAACCCTGATACCATTGACTGCCATGGCAACAGAACTTTACCGTCGCCCTCTTGCTTTTTCCACAGCATCTTGTCAAAGCCGTATTTTGCAGTGAACATGGCGGCTTGGTTTGTCCCGTTGCGCATTACTGTTGGAGCGGCTCCTGCCCATAACCCGACAAGGCCTTCTTCGCGTATGATCGTGCGTGCACAATGTATGGGGCCTTTGTACTTGAGAAGCTCGGGGCTCAATCCCTTTTGCTGCTGTAGCCTGATTTTTACAACCTGATCCCACACAAATGACAGAGGAAATGAGTTGCTATGATTCAGCAAGGCATGTCAAAGAGAATAGAGCACGTGGATGTGAATTTGAATAATACTAAGGAAATAGAGACGGAGACCAAGAATTTAATATATAATGCCAGGGAAAATTAAGGCCAGAGTCTTCTACAAAATAATCATGCTAAAGTTTCATCAAGCACCACACTCTTTCACTGAATCACAATCTTTAATTATATGATTGCTGGCAAAGGAGTGAGGACTAATGATACAATTACAGTTTACTCTAGTAATTTTCTTAGGAAAACCAGATAATTTTTTTAAAGAGATCAAGGTATCAATCTCCTCGTTTAACTCTTGTTAAATCTTTTTTAAAAGTCTCATCACTTCTCCTTCAAAACCAATAAGTAGTGGCCAAAAAAATTAGTACTCAGGCACTACATTGAGATGGCATTGAAATGCTTTTTTTTTAAACACTTCTTCCCATGTGAATATGTGATGAGTGTATCAGGTAAATTTTAAGCTTTCATAAAATATAGGCTGAAAGCATTTGTGGTATTATAAAATCAAGCATTGGAATTTGCAAATCATCTTGCATATTCACTCCAGCAACCCTCAGAAAGTCATAGTAGCTTAGCACCTAGGCTTATCAGGTACCAGAAGTGCTCCCAAGTTGGATAAAAATGCAGTTTCATGAAGAATAACACAGTCACCTAAGCTTGCATAAACACACTTTCGCTAACAAAACCTAAAACACTGCATTGGATCAAGCTGATTTTTCTTTGCTTATTTGATGCTAACTCAACAATAATGATAAAATTTTACCCAGTCACACCCTAGATCTGAGCACACTATTTTTACACAAGAATGCTCTATTTATTTCTCTATAATAAGTAGGTAGCTATCAAAAACACCATACCTTAAAGTACATGCTTTTGGCATTCCATAGTGAACACCATTTGCATTGAGGTACATATATAAAACAGGAAAAGGTAGCTTTCACTTTCCACCATTTCTAGAGGGTCTCTCCTTGACCTAATCATGAGCTAAAGTAATTGTAAATGAAAATCACCCAAAACATCGCCATCAAACATTGGAATCTCAATTAAACTATGCCACAGTGCATCATATATTATTCACTACTTTTTAAGCCACAATATGCAAATTGAAAAGTTAAATGATCCAATATCCAAACCAAAAATCCCATTCAACAGAAGCAAATTAGTGACCCAACAGAAGCAAATTAGTGACTAACCTCAAAGGGAGTTACAATGACAAGAGCTTCAAGGACACCAGCTCCGAAACCGGAGGCGAATCGGGCCTGATTGCTGATCTTCCCAGTCTCATTGTTCTTGAGCTGGCCCTGAAGAAGCGCATTGGTGCCCATACGAAGGGCGTATTTCAAGGTGAGATGAGTAGCGAAAGGGGTTAAGCCCTTCCACAGAGCCCGCACCCCCTCGGTTCGGGCCACGGTGGACCCGCAATGGACGATCCCCTTGTAATTGCCGGACCTGTCGAGCTGGAGACGCGTCTTGATGACGTCAATCGGCTGGAGGCATGCTGCCTCCATGACGCCTCCGAAGGACCCGGAGATGGCTTTCATGTACGCCGGGATCGCCGTCGCCGATGGTTTCGCTGTTCCTGGTGCTCCTGTGTGTGTTGGATCCGGGTTGGGGTTGGGGTTAGGGTTAGGGTTATGAGTGGAAGCCATGAAGAGGGCTTGGAGGAAGGTTGTGGAGGAGGGAGAAGAGAGGGATTTGGGGGAATTTGTATTTTGTAATGGTGGCTCGGCTCCCTTGCCCCTCCTGGCCTCCTCCTCCTGCTGAGTGCTGATAGATCGGAGATTCAGCAGAGAGCATCGACAAATTGATGGCTTGTGTTTATAACACAGCTAAAAAACCTCACATGGCCACCTAAATGATGAGATACAAGAGCTAACCACCAGCAAGCTAGCATAGTCAGCTGGAGCACGCGTGCTTATTACCGTTGCCACGTCATCAAGTGGTTGTAACAGAATTGCAAAACAGAGCACGCTCCTTTTTTATAGCTAGTTGTAGCTGATACATTGAATCTGGATGTAAAAACAATCTACATGTATTAGCATATAAGAGAGCTCTTGTATCTACTTTTCATTCAATCAATAATACACAGAATTTCCCTCTCTTTTCTCTTCCACTCTCTCCAAATGTAACATGGTATCAGAGCATTCGGTGATCGATCCGATCAGTTCTTCTTTCGATTACTTTCATCGATTGATCTAGAAGTTTTTTTTTTTCGTTTTCCACACAATGACTAATCCAGATCTTCCAGCTCCAATTGAAGATCGTCCAGGCAAAGATTTCTCCGATCCTCTGTACTTGCATCCAAGTGACGGACCTGGTTTGATTCTTGTCTCACACCAGTTTGATGGACGAAGATTCGGAGAATGGAAGCGCTCTATGAGAATCGCATTTTCAGCAAAGAACAAATGGTGCATCGTGAATGGAAGTTTCAAGACACCATATCCGGAATCCACAAGCTATCCAGTCTGGGAGCGAGTGAATGACATGATCATCTCTTGGCTTCTCGGCTGTCTAAATCCAGAAATCAGAAGTTCTGTCATATACGTTGATACAGCAGCAGGAATTTGGAAGGAGCTTGAAGGCCGATATGGACAAGCAAGCGGAGCACAACTCTACTCCATTCAAAAAGAGTTGATGTCTCTGTCACAAGGATCCATGTCGATCTCTGGCTACTTCACCAAGATCAAGTCACTTTGGGATGAACTGAGCAGTCTACATCGATTTCCAAATTGTTCTTGCGGAGCTGTTGCTTCTATCATCAAATATGAAGATGATCAGAAGTTGATTCAGTTCCTTATGGGACTGAATGAGAGTTTCAATGTAGCACGAGGAAACCTGCTTATGCAACAACCTCTTCCATCCATTACTGTGGCTTACAACACTCTTTTGAATGAGGAAAAACAACGAGAAGTTAGAAACTCCGCAAATATTGGTAATGATTCTGCTTCGTTCCATGTTGATACTAAGAAATCTTCCAGTTCTTCTACAGATCACTCTAGTCAGACTTCTCAAGGGAAGAAAACTGGTTTATACTGCACAAATTGCAAGAAAAAGAACCATAATATGGATAGATGCTATCACATTATTGGTTTTCCCAAGGATAGAGTCAAGAAAGGCTCTACAGGTTCTGCAAATTCCGCTGACTCTCAAAGTGGAGGAGAATCAGGTTCTGGCTCAAAGAGAAATGTTCAAGACTTAACAGCAGACCAGTATTCCCAACTAATGCGGCTTCTCCAGAGCAATGACCACAAGGTGTCAGAACTAGGGAATGATTTTGCAGGATTTGCAGGTAATACTTTTGAGCATATTAATTCCTCTCATGCTTGGATTCTAGACACTGGAGCTAGTAACCACATGTGTTTTGATAAGAGCATGCTCTCTTCTATAACCAAGCTTAGACAACCTCTCTCCATTAAGTTGCCTAATGGAGATTCATTACTAGTCACATTGAGTGGTTCAGTCGTTGTTTCTGATTGTTTGGAACTCAAAGATGTGCTTTATGTCCCTAGTTTCCGCTGTAATCTGTTGTCCATTGGGAAGTTGATCAAGGATCAGAAATGTAATGTGGTTTTTACACCTCAACTATGCTTAATGCAGGATGGAACGATGACGAAGCCTATGATCCTTGGTAAATGTTTGAGAGATCTGTATTTTTCTGACAAAGAAAGTCAAGAGGAAGCTAAACCTGTTGCAGTCAGTAAACATAACAAAACTGGTAGTAGTTTGTTACATTCTAATGTTGTTGATAGTCCTATGATTTGTCATATAGACATTCAAACCTGGCACCACTGGCTAGGTCATTTGCCAATACCTAGAATAAAAATGTTGTCACTTGGTCATATAGTTGACAATGATTTAGACCATGCTTGTGAAGTTTGTGCTAGAGCAAAACAGCATAGATTCCCTTTTCCACATAGTAGTATTCACACTACTAAACCTTTCTAGTTGCTACATGTTGATGTTTGGGGTCCTTTTCGGACTACCACATATAATGGATATAGATATTTTGTGACTGTTGTTGATGATTTTAGTCGGTCTACTTGGGTCCATTTGCTTTCTTCTAAAAACAATGCTTTTTCCATGTTGAAAGCCTTCATTACTCTGGTAGAAAGACAATATGGTAGTTCAGTCTTGACAGTTAGAACAGATAATGCTCTGGAACTTGGTTTGAGTCACGACACAGCTGAGTATTTCACTTCAAAAGGAATCATTCACCAGACCTCCTGTGTTGCTACACCACAACAGAATGGTGTGGTTGAACGAAATCACATACACATCCTAGAAGTTGCTCGAGCCTTGTTATTCCAGTCCAAGCTTCCTTTGAAGTATTGGGGAGATAGTGTTCTTACTGCTGTTCATATCATCAATAGGATACCTTCTTCTGTCTTACAAGGTAAGAGTCCTTTTGAGATAATTCATCATCAAGCACCTGAATATATGCATCTTAGAGCTTTTGGATGTTTATGCTTTGCTTCTACCTTGAAACAAGATAGACATAAGTTTCAAGCTCGAGCTTTCCCATGTGTGTTTCTTGGCTATCCATTTGGCAAGAAAGCATATAAGGTTTTGAGTCTTGATAATTTTTCTATTCAATACTCTCGAGATGTGGTATTCCATGAAACCATTTTTCCATACCAAAATCCATCTATACCCAATCTTTTTCCACCTACACCTTCCATACCATTAGAGGATGACAGTGTTTTTCCATCACTCTCTTCCCAACCATCCAATATTCTTTCACAACCGTCTCCTATACCTCATCATCAACCTTTACATCCTATTCCTCCAAATGATCTTCCTTTAAGAAGATCTACTCGAGTTCGACAAGCACCAGTTCATTTACAAGACTATGTTTGTCATGTTTTTTCTTTCGACCATATTTGTTGTCATACCCTCACTACCACTATCAAATTTCCACATTTTCCTTCTTCTAGTTTTTTACCTCCTACAACTGAACCTACTTCTTACACTGATGCTTGTAAATTCCCGGAATGGAAACAAGCCATGACTCAAGAGTTTGCAGCTTTAGATGCCAACCAAACCTGGGATGTTGTGGATTTACCAAAGGGGAAGAAACCAATCAGTTGCAAGTGGGTCTTCAAGGTTAAGCATAAAGCAGATGGTAGTATTGAGAGATATAAAGCTCGGTTGGTAGTTCGTGGTTTTACCCAGAAGGAAGGGATTGATTACACCGAAACTTTTTCTCCTGTTGTTAAAATGACTACCATTAGAGTTTTGGTGACTGTTGCAATCAAAAATGGATGGGAAATTGCTCAAATGGATGTTAATAACGCTTTTCTTCATGGAGATCTTCATGAAGAAGTGTTTATGAGTGCTCCACCTGGTTTGGAAGTAGCAAAAGGCAAAGTTTGCAAGTTGAAAAAGTCTTTGTATGGCCTTAAACAAGCCAGCCGTCAGTGGTACTCCAAATTGTCGCAAGCATTGAGAACCAGGGGATTCAAGCAGTCTCTAAATGATTATTCACTTTTCACCAAACAAAATGGTGAGTCTTGCACCTATGTGGCTGTTTATGTTGATGATGTGGTTGTTACAGGCAATGATACTTCTGAAATTACTGGTTTAAAGGCATTTTTGGATCAGGAATTTCGAATCAAGGATTTGGGTCAACTTCATTATTTTCTGGGTATTGAATTCACCAGAACTTCTAAAGGAGTGCTAATGCATCAACAGAAGTTTATAGAAGAAATAATCAAAGACTTTGATTGCCAAGACAGTAGCATTGTAGTCAGTCCTCTGGATTTGCACACAAAAGCTGTTTTTCAAGACAGTTCTCCTCTTTCTAATCCTACTGATTACAGGAAATTAGTAGGAAAGCTCAATTTCTTGGTACATACAAGACCTGATCTTGCTTTCTCAGTACAATTTTTGAGTCAATTCATGCAAAACCCAACTGAATTACACATGAAGGCTGCCATTCATACAGTGCGATATCTTAAAGGCACACTTCATCGAGCTTTGTTCCTCAATGGTGATTCTTCATTTCATCTGCAAGCTTTCTGTGATGCCGATTGGGCCTCGTGTCCTCTCACAAGACGATCTGTTTGTGGTTTTGTTATTTTTCTTGGTGGCAGTCCTATCTCTTGGAAATCCAAGAAGCAGACGACAGTTTCGCTTTCCTCCACAGAATCAGAATATCGCTCCCTGCGAAGAGTTTGCACTGAGTTAGCATGGCTTACTTGTCTTCTTGCTGAATTTCATGTCAATGGGATCACACCTACACCAGTCCATTGTGATAATCAAGCAACTGTTCACATTGCTCGAAATCCCGTCTTTCATGAATGTACGAAGCATATTGATCTTGACTGTCATTATGTTCGTGAGCGTTTGATTGATGGCATGATCTCTTTGCATCATGTTCCTACCACACATCAGCTTGCTGACGTTCTTACCAAATCTTTACCAGGGTATAACATGCCTTCACTTCTAGACAAACTCGGTGTCATTCCTCATGCCTCCAGTTTGAGGGGGGATGATGAGATACAAGAGCTAACCACCAGCAAGCTAGCATAGTCAGCTGGAGCACGCGTGCTTATTACCGTTGCCACGTCATCAAGTGGTTGTAACAGAATTGCAAAACAGAGCACGCTCCTTTTTTATAGCTAGTTGTAGCTGATACATTGAATCTGGATGTAAAAACAATCTACATGTATTAGCATATAAGAGAGCTCTTGTATTGTTTTACTAAAAAGGGACTTTTTGTGATTTGTGTCATTCGAGTTTGGGTTATCTACATAAATCACCCCTTAAAAATGTAGTTTTTACACAACCAAGTGTAAACTAAATATGAAAATTACTTATAAGGTACCCAATTGTTTGTGTTTTGTGTTTATTTAGTTCATTACAAATGTTTAGGCATATGTTTTTTTTACCATATATAGGTTGATCTAGTGGTAGAAGATTTGATTAATTTTTACAATATTAACATATACTAAAACGACTTCCTAAACGACTTTTATATTTTATCAACGATTGTTTGATTTTCTTATTCATGCTTTCAAGTTCCATCCCATTACCAACCTAGATATATGTACTTTCAGTCAAAAGATGTGTATAGTTCACCAAGGTTTTGGTTCAAGTGAGGAGAGTTTTTGTAGTGAGGAGAAACTCTTATGCCGAAGACAAATCTCATTCATTAAATTTACCCCCTTTATATATATTGGATGGTCAAGTTCTTTATTTATTTTATTTATCCTAAATCCTAAATATTAAACCCTAATCACCATAAACACTCAACCTTAATTATCCCAACCCTAAATACTAAACCCTAATACATATTGAACAAATAATATATTGTAAATGAACAAGTAATGTATTGAACAAGTATTATAACATCGATGGGCAATGATCTTAGCATTTAAGGTTTATGAATTTAAAGTTTAGGGTTTAGGAGTTTAATATTTAGGATTTAGATTTTAGTGTTTAAGGTTTAGTATATAGGGTTGAGGGTATATGGTTTAGGGTTTAGGATTTATATATGGATTATGATTTAGTTTTAGAGTTTAGGGTTAGTAGTGTAGGACTTAAATTAGGGTTTAGGGTTTAATATTAAGAGTTTAGGGTTCATGATTCAAGGTTTAGAGTTTATGATATATTTTAGGGTTTAGGGTTCAAGGTTCAAGGTTTAGAGTTTAGGCTTTAGGGTTTTATGTTCGATTAAATCATCATACATACGTTAAACGGCTTAAAACAATTTGACAAAAAAAAATAATTTTTTTAAATTTTTTCGTTTGTTTTTGCCAAAAACACGACGTGTGATATTTTATATTCTATTCACATATTTTATACACATGTTCACATTATTACAAGTGTTGCTCATATATAACCACCTTTTAACTTCAAAAAATTTAATATTTTTTTTTTTGATTCAAAAGGAGGGTCTATCCCGTTTTATTCACAGATAAAATCATAACCGATTACATATTGTTACTCATCCAAATATCTATCTCTAAGAAAAAAACTAACCCATTAGGGGGTTCATTGAACAAGATAAAATTCTCCTCACAATCTCTACTCAATCTTGCCATCCAGTCCGCCGCTTGATTAGCACTCCCGTTGATATGCTTGATTTTTAATTCAAAAAAATCACTCCTTAACCTATCTTTTATGGATATAACGTCCCAGTTATTCGTCCTCCTGCCCTCATCAGCGGTGATTGCTATTACCACATCAACTTCCAACCTCTGAATTCCCATTTCCTTAGTCGTTTTCAGGCCTTGTAAAAGTCCAATCAGCTCCCTAAGCGCTGAATTCCCTCCAGCCTTCACTGTGAAAGCTTTCATAAAATTCCCATCACAGTCCCTAACAACACCTCCAACACCAATTTGATTTGCACCGTCCTCGAACACGCCGTCCGTGTTGAGCGTACACCAGCCAACTTGTGCGTTTCTCCAGCAATCCAAGGCCAACTGATCACCAATGCAGTTCCTCACTGACAGCAGATCCCGGTACTCCTTTGCCCGCATAAGAATATACTCATCCCGAGGACTAGCAAATTCAGCATCGTTCCCAAACACCCTAGAGTTCCTCCATTTCCACAACCACCAAACTCCATAGGCGAAAGTAGCAGGCCAATTCCCTTCCCCATTCAAGTTCTGATGTAGCCAGCTTAGAATATTACCTGTATAGAACAGCTCTTTCCTACTATCAATCAAAAACTCATTCCATACCTCTTTCGCCTTGGTGCAATTTCGAAGCACATGCATCGTAGTCTTCGGAACGCCCTCACATTCAGAGCAACTGTCATCCTCACAAAGGCGATGCCGTCTTCTATTCGAGTTACACATGATGGAGTCATGTGCCACCAACCATAGAAAAGTCCTGACTCTCTCGGAAGCTTTGATTTTCCAAATAAGTTTCCAAACCGCCAAGTTCTCCCCCCTAACCTCTCCTCTAACTATAACAAGAAAGGAAGAGATAGTGAAGTGACCTGAAGCAGCCGATTTCCAGTAAAAATTATTGCCACTCCCCTCCTCAGCAATCCTGTAGTGGGCGATTTCTTCTAGCGCATCATGAGGCAAGAGATGAGCAAAATCCTCCCATTTCCAGCCACTCTCCGTCCAATACTCTGCCACAGTCTTCCCTAATTCGTATTCATTTACTTCTCCAGTAGCCACTTCAATCAGAGCATTATCCATGGCCCAAGGATGATCCCAGAATAACGTCTTTAGGCCATCCCCGATATGTGTCTTTACGCCTCTGAGCATTGGTGTCTTTGCTTTCACCACACCATTCCATAAGTTCGAAGCCCCTGCTCTAGTTGTAAACATGTCTCTATCTTGTCTTCCATTACAATACTTCCCTCTAACAAAGCGTGCCCAAAGCAAATCTGAATCCTTAAGCAGCCCCCACCCCATTTTGGCCATAAAAGCAGTGTTAACTTGCCTCATGCTTCTCATTCCAAGTCCACCATCAACCTTTGGCTTCTTTAAAGTCTCCCAGTTGATCAAGTGGATCTTTCTTTTCTCATCAGTCGAACCCTAAACAAAACACGTGTCTTCTTCTCAACCTCGTCACAAATGTACAACGGCAAGTGTGACACCCTTATACCCTATGACGTATACTTAGTAAAAACTGATTCCACATATAAACATATAATTTACATATAACAACTATCCACGTAAACATATAACAAAACTAACAACCATATAAGGTTGCACACACAAACACAACATAAAGTTCTATGTCGTTACTTCTCGTGCTAATACATCTATTACTCTAACTTTATTACAACTCATATGTCTATGATGCAAAATGAGGAGGAGAAGGTTGCATGGCGTTTCAGCCGGCCGACCTGTATGAATGTGACCTCTAAACGGACACACATCATTAAGAACTAGCTGAACCTGAAAAATTGTTTTGCGATTTACGTGAGTCGCATACTCAGCGAATATAAACCATCATCAATTATTTCACATAAAGTCGAACATTTAGTCCATGTACATATACATACATATTATATATATGTCATATATAAGAATTTACTATGCATATGCAAATGCGGATGTATCCGATTTATTATTCTGTGAACTGTTCAAGCCTGAATCTGCCCCGGGTTTCCATTACCGACTCTTTTCCATTACCAACTTTTCCTCTTTTTTTTCCATATACCAACCTTTTCTTTTCTTTTTCTTTTCCATTACCGACTTTTAGGCATCTTAGGCCTCATTTGCTCATTTATCATCTCTTAGGCATCTTAGGCCTCATGTACGACCCGTAGGTCTCTTTTGTATACAAATTTAGGGCAAGACAGTCACATGTCCTTTTAATCTCATTGCAATATGCTTTGCAATCAAGTGCATCATGTAACCATATATCATATACCATCTGTTAACATACTTTCTGTGCAAACCACTCTGGAAATTTCAGAGCTATCACATATAACACATATATCCATATAACTCATATAACACATATATCCATATAGCACATATAGTACATATATCCATATAGAACATATAGTACATATATCCATATAGCACATAAAACACATAGGGTTGAATCTCCGGTCTATACTCACCTGTTCAAGAAAATTACTATATTTCTCCCCCTTGTCTCTGACCCCGTTCTATGACTTGTGCTCCTATATGTAACCCAATGCAAATTAGGCTATTTATTCTTATAAACTCTAACCCCAAATGCAATAAAATGCCAGTATGCCTTATAACTTTTTGTGCATAATTCCAAATCCTTTAAAACTTCACAATAATAAACTATATATATAGAAGAACATTTTTCTAGTTCAAACCTTTATGAAAAGCTTGATCAAAAGTCCCCATAATATCCTTACAAGGCAGTAGCCTAAAATTACTCTGAAATCTTTTTCCAAATATAAATCCGATATCGAAAACATCCTCTGAGAACTATAAATCAATTAGTTTTCAAATCAAAATCAACTGTAGTTCTAGATCTGGAAAAATTAGAAAATTCTAAATAAACCATTAACTAATTAAAAACTTACCAAATTACGCTTATACTTCAGAATTAAAACCCGATAGAAGAGATCTTGGATCAAAACCAACAAAATAACAAGATCAAAGTCTTATTTTCTCTCCTCTCCTCTCGCCCTTTTCTTCTCTGTAATTTTTTTCTTTTTGATGTTCTTCTCGTATACAAATGAAAGAGTATGATATATATATATATATATAACATAAATACATAAGAAAAAAATTTCAATTTCCAACTCATTAAGACATAGAAGACCAAATTCAATTTCACCGCACACAATCAATTTGTGTACGAAATCGGCAAACTTTTTGGATAATTTCGTTTTCCACCCTCAAATTTCCTTTACTACAAATTTTACCCTGAAATAATTATTAATTAATTTTTAGTTAAAAACTTTTTAAAATATAATAAACTTAATTAGAGAATAAATATTACCTTTAAAAACTCACTATATATCATGTCAATATGCCATGCATATGCTTCTAATATTATATGAATGCAAAATGACGTATGCACTTTGGTCGGGGATGTTACAGCAAGCTAGTGGTTTGCATCGAGTAATACGGCACACTAGCGAGTGCTGCTTTAGCAAGTGTAGCTCTCCCAGCAAGAGAAAGAGTACGCGCTTTCCAGCTTGCAAGTTTGCTATTAACCCTTTCAACATTATGCATGTACTTCTCCTTAGATGCCTTTTCTTTCGACATTGGCATCCCGAGGTACATTCCAAGATCATCTGTTAGAGAAATACCTGCTTGGGCGCTGATCTGAGCCGCTTCATCCTCTGTCACACAATTCGAAATACACATCTTAGACTTTTGAAAGTTGATTTTTGCACCTGAAGCTGCACAAAACTTCTCCAAGTAATACAACATCACTTGCACTTGGCGTGTAGATGCTTCCCCAAACAAGATAAGATCGTCATCGAAAACAAGTTAGAGAATTCCGGTCCTCCTACAGAAAGTTGCACCGGTTTCCAAGCCCCAGCATCTACAACTTCTTCAATTATATGCCAAAGCCGTTCCATATACAAGACAAAGAGGTAAGGAGAAATTGGATCCCCTTGCCGAACTCCTCGACTAGGCACAAAACGTTCTCCAATACCTCTATTCCATAAGACCTTCATGGAGCAAGTAGAAACACACTCCATAATCACTTGCACAAGATTACTTGGCATCCTTGTTTCTTGTAGAGTATCTCTCAAGAAATCCCATCGAACTCTATCATAAGCTTTTTCGAGATCAATCTTCACCGCCATGATTTTCTTTCCCCTGTTCGTTCTCATAGAATGCATAACCTCATGAGTAATCACAATATTATCGGTAATTTGTCTCCCGGGAACGAAACTCGACTGGTTTGGAACCACCATCTTCCTCATCAACGGCTTCAATCTTGCAACTATAGATTTTGTCACAATTTTCATTGCAACATTACACAAACCGATGGGCCGCAATTGATTCACTGTTTCTGGGTTTTCCACCTTCGAAATAAGAATAATAAGAGTCTCGTTCAACATCTGAGGGACTCCTTTGCCATCTAGAATATCCATAACAGCCTTCTCAACCTCTTCTCTGATGTGCGCCCAATTTCGTTGGTAGAATATAGCATGGAAACCATCGGGCCCCAGAGCTTTCAGAGGGCCCATGCTATCCACAACGTCTTTGATTTCTCGTCCGCAGAATCTGCGACATAGCGAATTCATGTCTTCATCAGTAAGCATTGGAAATTTTCCCCTCGGAACATCAAACGACCCACTGCTATTCTCATCTTCTCTGTACAACGCTCTGAGGTGATTTGTGACCAAACTTTGGAGATCGTTTTGATCCCAAATCCATTCGCCTTCACTGTTGATCAGTCCATCAACCCTTTTCTGCCGCCTTCTTATCACAGCACTCACGTGGAAGAACCGCGTATCTCCGTCTCCATCAAGCAAAGCATCAGATCTTGCCTTTTGAATCCAAAAAATATTAATTTGATCCAGAACAACCGCAAGTTGACGCCTTAGCTTGCTATCCAAATCTAACAACCCTCTTGTAGTTTTATTCCCAAGCGCTCTTTGGATACCTTCGATTCTCCGCCATATCCGATCACGCTTTCGGAAAAGATTTCCGAACACGTTTTTGTTCCAGTCATCAAGTTGCACCGCCAAGTTTGACAATGTCGGGCAAAGAGGTGTGCCTTTCTCCCAATGGCTGAGAAAAGAACTTTGAAACTCATTATGCATGAGCCAAGCGGCTTGGAAACGAAATGGTTTAGCAAAAGGAGAGAAACCATCGAATACTTTCGATGAGAGAAGGAGCGGTGTATGATCCCATTAAACCGCCGCAATGTAATAACCGCTAAATTCTAAATAAACTAAAATGGGTAACTATCCCAATAATTTTTTTTCTCTAAAGTAGAGAATTTAATAACTTTTATAACCTCATATCATTTTATAAAGGATTATAAAAGTTTACTACAATGGAAATTAAGAATTTAATTTAAAACATTAAGCAAGTCAAGTATTCATTTAAATAATCATCCTCCTCTTTAAATAGAGAGTTTCAATATTTTTAATAAAATTAAGAACATATTATGGAGGATTATTAAAATGGTAAAAATCTCAAATAAAAATAGATTAAATAAATGTCGGATTTTTTTTAAATAATGGGCTATTTCAAAGCTAGCAAAAATATAAGGAAAAACAAATAAAAAGAGGCAAGAGCCGGGACTCGAACCCGAAACCTCTTGCATCTCGCTAATAACACACACACTCCAAACCGCTAGGCCATTATAACTAAACTACTCATAACACAACTCTTTTAATTTTAAACTCTACCAATTCTTCTTCTTCTCAAAAGAAGTCTGATATGTGCCTGATTGATTTAACGTACATCCAATGCAGGTGCCATTCTTCTTCCAATCACCATTGTTGCTTCTAAGAATCTCCAAACCAACCATCATCTTGCGTCATCATCAAACAAGCACACATCTCACCAATCCCCTTCTATCTACTTCTCTTTCAATGACCAATTTCATTCATGGTGGATCAAGGAGAGCTTCAACTTTGCCTATTTAAAGGCTGAAAAATTCACAATAAACTCGCACAAACTTCCTCTTCTCTTCCTCTTACAAATTCAAGCTCATTCAAGCAAATTTCAACCCTAAATCAAATTTTAATTTAATTTCTGATTTTTATCTTCAAAAATCCCACAAAAATCCTTTTCTGCACGTTTTGGCCACCGGACCACCGCCTGACCGCCCCTGCCTCCGGCCACCACCCGCGCGGCGCCTGCCGCCCTTTCCGGAGCTTCGCCGCCCTCCACCACCACGTTGCTGCTAGGCGTCGTTCCGTCCAATGCACTGGTTCCTTCTTGCGTTGCTTTGAAGAACAATAGGAGCAAGAAGAGAGTTGGGCTTGACTCCAAGCTGCTGGTGGGCTGATCTGATGGAGCAGGCCCATCTCCTAGTGCAAGGCAGCCCATCGGGTTTTTAAGGAGGAACAAGAGTTTTGTTTGGCCCATAAATTCGAGTTTAGCCCAATCCCGGTCCATTTCCGCTCTCGTTTTCGCTCGGTATAATTTCCCGACTCGTATTTTAATTTCTATCTCTTTATAAAATAATTTTACACATATATAATATTTATTTTAAATAAATTCACTAAATATTACAAATGAGCTTTTAAAAAGGAAATTATGTAATTAAATTAATTTGCATGCCCATCTAAGAGAAATATAATTGTTAATAAATCATATGTGAATTCATAGAATATAAATATTCATAACAATGATATTTTAAGCATATTAGGTTGTTGATAATTTGAAAAGAATATTAACATGCATGTGGTTTTT
This sequence comes from Fallopia convolvulus, assembly GCA_964016875.1. Lineage (NCBI taxonomy): Eukaryota > Viridiplantae > Streptophyta > Magnoliopsida > Caryophyllales > Polygonaceae > Fallopia > Fallopia convolvulus. The sequence goes on from OZ024733.1 coordinate 35,143,613, forward strand.
ATAAAAAGGAATAAATATGGCAAGACATAGAATAATTTCAAATAAATTATAAGATTAATATAAGTGACTTTTAAGCTTGAAAATTCTGTTTTAAAAAAAATAATATTAACTTGGTCATATTTTTATCCTAATATAAATGAAATAGGATAAGATAAGGGAATTTAATAAAACAATGACTTTACAAAAAAAAGAAATTAGTCTTGCATGTCTTTTAAACCTATAATATGCTTTGGAATAATATTAGTAAGATATTTTGAATAAAGTATGTTATTAAGAACAAGTATGAGATCTTTTGTTTATAATAATACTTGGAAATAATGTAGATAGATATTCTTATCATAAGATAATTTTATATGATTAAGTTGAAGACTAAAAGATATATTAAATAATTTGCATGTATTTCTATATAAAGAAATACATTATAATAGATATGGGAAGATTGTTAAATAAAATGATGGGATTTAAAACATGAGTTTATATACTTGAAAAGTATAATATATAATAGGTTTACCTTACTTAATTTAATGAATAAAAGAATTTGAGCAAGATGATAGAAATTATCATCTTAAGACTTTTTATAATATATAAAGTGATTGCATGTCTCTTAAAGAGCATATGATAAACTTAAAAATACGTTGACAAGATATATTAGTCTTAAGATATATTGTATGATTTAAATATGGAATAAAAGATATATATAAAAAGAAGAATAAAGATATAATATGATAAGGGCATTATGGACATTTTATATCATAATAAGATTTTTTATAATCAATTGGAAATATAAATATGGAAAATATATATTAAATGAGCTTTAATCATTTTGCATGCCTTGAATAATAATAAGAAAATATATTTGTGATCATAAGTGAATAAAAAGGTTATAATTACTTTAATGAATTATTAACCTTAAGTTAAGTAAATATTTAATAATTTATATAATAGTATGTCTTGATTTTTCGAAATCTTATAAAGTTTAATATAATATAAAGATTTTATAAAGAATACTTGATATTACAAATAAGAAATAATAATAAGGAATATTATTATTTTATTCATCTCCACCTAAATTATTATTATAATAATTTAGAAATTATTTCTCTTATAATAAGGATATAAGAGATTTCTAAAACTTTAAAAGAATTTACAGAAATTCTTGTTAAAGCTCGTTCGTATTTTCAGTGTCGATAGGTCGAGCCCCCGTTCCGTTTCGAGAACAACGTTGTCCGCTCGATCGTTAGTACAAAATCGTACAAGCTAAGGCAAGTGGAATTTCTCCTTGTACCCTTAATAAATCGTTTCGTGAAATTTCTCGATGTTGGGAACAACTTGTTTGCTAATAATAAACGAACCTTGGATTATCGATGGTTAGATATAATGACCTCATTGTTATCTTTATTCCGCTATTTAATATTTGATAGGACTAATATGCTAGTCTTGTTGTGGCCTTGATTGTTTACGGTCTCGATAAGAGAACGGTTCGAACGAACTAGTGAGGGGTGCGAGATTAACCCGATGCCTCTATATAATTTACTAAGTCGTATGCGTGTGCGCTTAAAGTACGACTTTCAAGATCATGATCTATGTCCGCTCCGATTGCAAGGAGGGATGAGTGGCACCGTAGCTAAGTGTCGGAATTGAGTTTCCCTTAAGTGGTCCGGGCCATGCAAGCCCCCCACACTCTTTAAAAGTCATTAACGTAATCGACATTTTTGTCACGATATAAGATAAGTGCCAATGCACATTTAAAAGACATCAAAACCGGACCGATCTCAAATGATCGATCCGGCTCTTGGTTCGCAAGGGCGCGAGAGATTTTCAAAGCTTGTATGTATAATAACGTTCCCAACTGATGTACACAATTATATTGTGTATTTAGGAGGAGTTTTAGCATTAGTTTATGGTGTTTTTAGGTATTTTATGTGCTATCTACAGCTAGGAAGAAGAAGACCCGAAGATGCATATTATTGGAGTTTTAGAGCTGGATTGAAGAGAAGACGAAGATCAGCGTTTTGCTGCTGGCGGCACCCGCCGCCAGACCGGCGGCACCCGCCGCCCCTGCCAACGTGGAGATCTTTTGAGCGACACGTGTTTTATTCCTATTGGCTCTTCTTATGTCAGCTTTATTACGAGATATATGTATTTTTGGATTGACTTTTTAGACCTAGTTTCATATATTAGGTTTTAGAGAGTTGCATCTCTCATTCGTACACTATTATCATATTTTCTTTCAGAGTTTTTAGCTTTTCTCATGGAGAACTAAGCCTCTTTGCTTAGTCAGACAGTTTGAAGCTTCGTTTTGACTTTCAGTTGTGAGATTTCTACTCTTTATCTATTGCATGGAATTATTTTTCTCTCTTGTTTGAATTGTTTATGTGATTGATTTCAGCAATTGCTAGGGTTGTTGTTATTGAATCTCAATTGCTAGATTTAGAGAAATTACTGGTTGAGTTTCTCTATTTCATAGTAGCAAACTGCATTGTACTAGTATCTGGTTGTGCTAGTCTATTGCAGAAGAGAGTTAAATTGCATTCTAGTATAAAAGCTGGTTGTTTTATGCTAGAATTGTATCCTGATTATATTCCTATTCTTAATGTTGCTTTTGAATTGAATCTTGATAGTTTCATGGTTATTCAATTAGTTAGAATTGATAGTATCTGGTTGTGCTATTAATTATCTTTGAAAAGGAATTGGAATTCCATATGCATGCGATATTAAGTGAATCGATGATCAACTTGTCATACGAATGTGGATCTCTGGTTGACTAAGTGTTTCCTTAAATTGATTAAAACCCAAACTTTAATTGCTTTATTAGTTTTTGCATGCTAGTGAGTAGTTTATTTCATAAACCCCTCTTTTACTCTAATTGACATAGAACTTACATAGAAAGATAAATCTCCTCTCTGTGGATTCGACCCTTACTTCCCTAAGACTACAGTCTTTAGGATTGTCAAGACTCTTTTGCATAGCCGTGATTTGCACGACCATTTCACGCCTATCACCAACATACTTTCTACTCTAAAGAAGTCTACAATCTCGTAGTTCTTCTCTCGATTAACGAGTTATCTCCTCTCGAGATACACTCTTCTCCGTCCCGATAAGCCCCACATAAAGACCTATACCTTAAAACATATCCCGATAATATATCTCGAATACTACAAATTTCCGAAATAACTTTGAGAAGTTCCGTTCTCACTTGCTTAGTCTCCTTAGACTAATTCCCCCACTTCCGCATTTTTGCCTGGTATTTCTCGCCCTTCGCGACAAATGCCAAACTGTAGGAATGTACACCGAAGTATTAAAGACGAAGTCTAGAAGGTTCGAGAAGCGTCAGGCGAGAATCGAAGGTCAAGGCAAGACGACGTTGAAGGAAGGAAGGAATTTTCATAAGAGCGAGGCATTCCAAAGATAGTGCACCAACTCTTCCCTTTTTAAAACCAAGCAAATCATCATCACATGACTTGTCTTAGGAAAACATACTTGTATTTTTAATTACGTCTTTTAAACCCTTTCAAAATGGGCTTTACTTTCCGCTGCTACATTTGTAAAACGACTCTCAATGTAATGAACGAAAGTTCTTATCAATAAATAAAATTCCGCTTTTAGTCAATTTCATCTTAAATTAAAGAATCAAGTCTCACTTATGAGCATCCATTTATTTATGTAACGTTTATGTAAATTTCCGCATTTCTATAAGTTTTAATATCATTATAAAGCCTAAGGTGACTTTGGACGGTAAAATCCGAGGTCACTGGTGGTAATACCCAATGTTGCAAAATAGGGGTGTTACACGCAAGGTGTCGGATAGCCCCATTCTCAAAGAGCTCTCTCCATTCCACATTACACAGCCCCTTATCCAGATGTCCACTTGATCTAGTTTCCGGGTCACGACCTTTGTTCCAAATGAATCTTGGCCCTGAAAATCCCATATCCATCAAGGCCATGTCATCTTCAATCCAGTTCCTGAACTTGGTGGATCTCCGTTGCAATTCCTCCGAGCTGCCAGTTCTTTCCTCCAAATTCTTAGTTTCATTGAAATCACCCATCAGTAACCAAGGGAGATTCACCACCTCTTTGAATTGCTTCAGCCTTTCCCAAAGTTCAAGCCTATTAGTAGGCCTAGGATATGCATAAATAGCCGAAAACAACCGTTCAGCCTCTCCCGTTCTCTTCACTATTACTGACACCACCTATCGATGCACATCAACAGTGTCAGTCTTCACTCTATCCGTTTTCCAAAGCACCCAGATTCCTCCTCGAAATCCAACTACCTCCGATCTGATCCTGCCATCAAAGCCAATTCTATCACAAATTTTATCAGCTTGCTGACCACTAATCGTAGTTTCAAGAAGAACAAGCACCGAGGGGTCATACATTCTGATCAAATCCTTAAGAGCATGTAAGAAATCCTTCCCACCAGCTCCTTGCACATTCCACGTCAGAATTTTCAGATTTGGAACAATCATTATAAACAAGTTAAGAAGGTGAGTATCCTTTGTAAACCAGCGAGCCAGGTCATTCGACATTGGCATCGGCCATATTGGCGTCTCGATCTTGTACGCCATTGTCGGTATGGAAAACCTCGCCTCCTTCCCGGTTAACAACTTCCATTCTGGAGTCCAGAGACGGATCAAACTCACCCGTGGATCCATAGGTGGCGTCATCCATCTCCATTGGCATGTCATTGTCGTTTGGGGGGTCGTTTGTGTGTTTGTACTCACTAGACTTCAGTGGAGAATGAGTAGAATTCCCTGTCCGCCTAGTTGAGACTTTATATTCTATATTTTTCAAACCCTGCCACGATGGTCTCAATGATATCTCCTCTCCAATATCTTTCCCGTTTCCACTTCCTTTCTTGCCTTTTGAATAACCGTTTGATTTCTCTGTTAATATTCTCTCCTTATTGATCATCTCCTCTTTCTTCTCATCCACTTTCCCATCCATATGTAATCCCATACTTTCCTTCGTGACGTTCTTCTTATTTTTTCCTTCTGTTTTTTCTTCGATCATAATTGACGATTTATTTCCTCTACCCTTTTCCTTATTTAGCTCCTTTGATTCTGACCTTGATTTTTTGGATGATTTCCTGCTGCTATTTGAATACTCGCCTCCATTGCCCTTTTTTGGCTTCTGAGAATATCCTGTAAAATCTCCTTGCCTTTTATTCATCTCCTCATCCGGATTTTCCTCTTCCTCGTTTGACAAAATTTGAAATCTCGATCCACTTGGAATTTTTGTTTGAGAACCGGGTTTTCCCCTGAACCGGGTCTTAGATTTCCCATCCTCGAATTGTCCCAGTCCGTCTCCAATGCTCTGGTTTCCTTACTCTTTTCTCCGATCAACGTCGGATTGATTTCCTGCGCCTCCTGCTGGTTTTTTCGTTCCATTAGTTTCTTTCGCATTTCTTCTTCTAGATGTTCTTTTGGCTACCATCCATTCCCCGAATTTTTCTCTCGTTCCGGCCACTGAGGTTCTGAGCTCTTGTTGCTCAGTTGCTCATCTTGATTCCCAGACATTGCAAGTAAGTCAGGGCATTGATCTTTTACATGGACAATTTTCCCACACTCAAAGCAAATTTTCCTCAACCCTTCATATTGAACCTTCCATATCCTCCCATTCATCCAAAATTTCGGAAGCAGAGGTTTTGTAATGTCTAGTCCGACGCAAAGTCTGGTGTACCTTCCTCTTTCCGCAGTACTTGTTGTTCTATCAATCTTGAGCACCTTTCCTAGCTTTGATCCAATGGCAGTAAGTACTTCCTTATCGAAATACTCCATTGAGATTTCTGGAATTCTAATCCATGATGCTACTTTTCTCAAGGTCTCCTCTGCCGCTACGAAATTAGGCCTCCATCTCTATATGGTAAGATAACTTTCACCGATCATCCACGACCCATCATTCAGAACATGATTCAAATCTTCCTCATTACTAAACCTTATAACATAAAAATCATTTCCAGTATCAATCATGGAGAATTCGCCTTTTAGTCTCCATTTTTGGAACAAACTATTCCTCAGATAAATGTATCCCACGCTCCGATCCAATATCTTGATGATTATAACATTCCTCCAAGGTTGTCGAATTCTTCTCTTTTCCTCCGCAGAAAGAAGAATGACCAGGCACATTGGGTCTTGGAACTCAGGCATCACATCATCTAAGATTATCTCCTCAGTATCATCCTCTTCCCAGAAAGGGTTGCTGTATTTAACCATTCTTCCCTCAGTGGAAATTCCTGCAATTAAATCTTTGTATGAGACTAATGATCTGGTTCCTCTCATGTCATGACCATGCTCGTTCAGGGAGGGGAACTCAGTCTCGCGCTTGGTTTTCTTGCTTGATCGATTCTCCGTTGGAGGGGAGAGACCCCCTCCCGGCGGTTGTTGAGTATCTCTAGTGTTCATGTCGAGTACTAATAATTTAATTTGATCACTCAAACACTTCAAAAAAATTTAATATACGTTCACCTATAATATAAGTACGTTCACATATTAGTGTTGCATGTTCACATTTTATTACCTTATGTTCATACTCGATTTATATCATTATACGCACGTAAAAAGACTTTAAAAAATAAAGTAAAAAAATTAAAAAATTAACTTTTTTATTTTTTATTTTTTTAATCGGATGACCTAGATTCATTTCTAGTATTTTGATCGGATGACCCAGATTCATTTCTAGTTTTCATGATAAGCCCCGTTTTCATTTGAATCAAATCCTACAAAAGACATGGTCATGTCAAAAATAAATGTTACAAAATAATTAGATTTCCTCCCAATTTCAAGAATTACAAGGGGGAAAAGGGCTAATGCTAACGCTGGTTTTCATGAAGATCGTGAAGGAAATTAGGGCGGTGGAGCAACAAATGGTGTTTCTAGCTTAGGAAATTCTGGTACAGGAGGAAATTCCGATGCAAGTGGTTCAAGAAATGTTTTGTCTCAAGATCGAATCGCTCAACTAGTTGGTCTTCTCGATATATACTTTAAGGAACAAAGATGGTGGTTCTTCTTCTTTAGTGAATTTTGTTCGTATGGATCTTATCTCACATTGCTTGAATTCACATCAGTATATTAAAATTTCAAGTAATGATTGAATAATTGATTCGGGTGCAAGTGAACACATGACATTTGACAAGAATATTTTAAGCAATTTGAGATGTATGAAAATTGATTGTCTAGTAATTCTTTCTAATGGCGACAAAGTAGCAGTTAAATTCAGTGGTGATGTTGAAATTTTCTCAGGTTTATGATTAAGAATGTGCTGCTAGTTGATAGTTTTAAGTGTTGGGATTATGGAGCTTGATTCGGAATTAAGCGGGAGAGGCAAGACGTGGCCGCGACCAGAGGGCCGCAACCGCACCGGGAGAAGCGTGAGTTGGGCAGGAAGACGCGGTCGTGCCTTCGGCGGACGGGCCCGTGTGTCTTCATCTGAGAACTTGAGGACGAGAGCTCGGTCCGGGAGCGATGACACGGCCGTATCTTCCCGGACGCGCCCGCGCCCTAGGCCGAATGGGTGAAGGGGTGGGTTTTCTTGACGGGCAAGTTTGACGGGATCTTTTTAGGATAGATTGTGTCTTCTTATTTTTGGGAAGATAATATTTTGTGTCTTTCTTTAAGGCCTTGTGTTCTCTATTTAAACCAAACTATGGCTATTGTAATATATTGTGTGCTGTAATATCTTGAAAGCTTGCGAGGAAAAAATCTCGAGAGAGCTAGAGAGGTTAGGTTAGACTCAAATCAGTGCAGATCAAGAAGATCAGGTCTTGTAATCCTTAGAATCCTCAGATCTAGTGGAAAGTCCTTGGTTTGGTAGTGCCCTCAGACGTAGTCATTTTGACGAACTAGGTCAACAAATTCTTATGTTCTTCTCTTCTTGTTTTCTTCTTTCTTCTCTTGTGAGTCTTTGTGTGAGTCTGGTGAGGTATTTTCAGTGGTCGTTATACCTATCAAAGAACCTAACTTAACCAAACTTAGTAGAATGGTAAGTAAGGGTCGATCCCACAGAGACTCGTGTATAAGTGCTTTACTTGAGTGCCAAGTAACTAAAGGGGGGTTTTAAATGAATGATTATCTAGTCTAAGATGCAAACTAAAATCTAAATATGAATGCAAATATGATTGTGTTAAACAAGTACGAGAAAAGTGTGTTCAACTAGTTAAATCCATCATAGATATGCTTATTGATCATCGATTCTCTTGATTCTCAATTCCCTTGAATAATCCACTGTGAATTATTATCCAAAACTTTATATTTAGTTGAAAGAGCTAACAGTCTGAACAATCCTAATCATCTAACAACCTAGAACAACGTCTAGATTTAATTAAACGATAGAAACAAATACTCGACGCAAATAGCTAATCAAGTTATTGTTGGTGACTTGTGAAAGTCATCAATCCATTTGGTGTGAGTCATGAATGGATAAGTGTGAGAATTACTAAGGGTATCGCTTAGGCTTGGGGCGTGCGAGAGGCACGGCCTAGTGATCGGCCCAATAGTATTTCCAAGGGTTTGAAAGAGTTAGAAGGAATCATGGGTGGATCGGCGTTGGCATCGATGCAAGGGCGCTAGAGGAGCGCCTTGATCGGTTGAACCGGTTTTGAGGTTCTCGGCCTAGGGCTGGCCATGGCACGAGGCTGACTTGAAACTCGAATGCGCCAAGCACCGTGCGTCGGCATGGCATGCCGAGATGCTCCAGCGGGCGCGCGCCAAGTTCCAAGGCACCGGCGCTGGTGCGCCGTTGCATTGACGCAAGCGCGCAACATGTGCGGCAACCGAGGGCGCGCCTATGACGCTGTTTTGTGTTGACTTGCATGTTTAGCCATATTCATGTGATTGATTGGTTATGTTATGATTCCTAGATTGAGAAATAAAGCTCAAGGACTATGTGGCAAAATTTGAGAGCTAACCAAAGCTTTGAACACCGATTTTAAGCTAGCTCAAGTTATGAGCTGGTTTTGGGTTTTAGCTTGTTTTGAGCTAAGGCGTTGACCTTTTGGCTTCGCGGAAGCATCACTAAGCTTCGTAGAGACGAGGCGCACATTTCATGTTTTGAGAGTGATGGCTTGGGAAGCTAGCTCGAAGCTAGCTCCGGCATGGTGTTGGGCCGCGCGCCTCATGGGCCTCCATGGGCCTTGTCTTGAGTTTTGGATAAGGATGGATTTGAATTTTGAAAATTTGTTAAGGGAAGTTACAAAAGTGGTTATAACAAACTCCCTACTTTTCCTCCTTATTTCCCTCCTTATTTTTCTCAACTAATTTAACTAACTTTCTCTTTCCATAACCGCCTCTCCTCTTTGCCTATAAATAGAGGTTGGACACCTCCTTTGATGGGTTGTTCGCAAGAGAGGATTCGTGAGTTCAAACCAAATCACGAGAATTGTTGTTTGAGTGTTCTACATCAAATTACAAACACTTATTGAAGAACGAGGTGCGTATATATGCAATGATGATACATGCTTGCCACATGTTCATTGTATAGGAACGTTTTATCTCACAATGTTATTGTAGTTATACCCTTGGCATCTAATAGGGGCAATAAACATTGAAGGAAAGATCGATCTAATTAGTCGACTCGTTGCCTTTATCAAGTCATGTTTGTTTATGCTTAAATGTTTTTACTTGTGTACTAACATAAATTAACTATTCGGCGGTGATTACCCTTGTGGTCTACACCCAACGAGATTACCTTCGGGTCTACTCACGAGATTACCCTTCGGGGTCTACTTAAACCTTCTTGATTACCCTTCGGGGTCTACAAGAGCCGAATCTAACCTTCAACTAACAACATACACTAAAACTAACAATCTTCAACGTTTACTTATTGTTTTAGTTTTTATTGTTTTTTGGCTTGCAAGGTGTTTGATAATGGCAAAAACGAGTGAGTCATCGATCAAGGAGATGACCTCTAAGTTTGTGAAACTTGAAAAGTTTGAGGGGCATGATTTCCGCCGATGGCAAAAGAAGATGCATTTCTTGCTTACTTCTTTGAAAGTGGTGTACGTGCTTACAACACCGTGCCCAGTGATACCAGCCCCATACTGGACACGGTCGATGATGAGACCGAGGAACAAGCCAATGAAAGGCAAGCCATAGCGCTCGAACATAGACGCTATGGGAAATGGGAGAATGACGACTACATATGTCGTGGTCTTATCCTAAATGGAATGGCGGACTCCCTCTTTGATGTGTATAAAAACTACGAGTCCGCTTGTGGTTTGTGGGAGGCACTCGAAGGGAAATATTTAGCCGAAGACGCTTCATCCAAGAAGTTTCTAGTTTCTAACTTCAACAACTTTAAGATGGTGGAGTCTAGACCGGTGATGGATCAATACCATGATTTGGTTCGCATATTGGGACAACTTACCCAACATGGAATTGCTATGGATGAGAACTTCGCTGTCTCTTCCATAGTGGACAAGTTGCCTCCTTCATGGAAAGAGGCAAAACATCTTCTCAAGAATTCCAAGGAGGACATGAATCTTGTCCAACTTGGCTCTCATCTTCGGATTGAGGAGTTCAAAATGAAAGATAAAGGGAAGAAGAATGAGGACAAGTCCGCCCATTCGGTTAATACCATAGAGGCGGCTAAACGCAAGGGCAAGGGCGCCAAGAGCGCTAAGTGGTCCAAGCGGTCCAAGGGTGGTAAAGGCGAGAAGCGTGGTTCCAAGGAAAGGCTAAATGGACATGCTGGAATTGTGGCAAGGTTGGTCACATGAAACGGGATTGTGATGCCAAACCCGTGCGTAAGGACAAGGGCGCGCCAGCGCCTAAGTCGGGCTCGAGCGCAAGCTACGAGCAAGGTAATCCAATGGAATTTGGTTTATCAAAAGAGAATTCATTGTTTAGTGTATCTAAAATTGATGAATGTCTTGTATTGAAGGATGAGAATCAAAATTGGTGGCTTGACTCGGGAGCAACCACACATGTGTGCATGGACAAAAGATGGTTCAAGCACATGAAGAATGTGGAGGACGGTTTAGTTCTTTACATGGGAAACGAGTCGACGACTCCAGTCTTAGGGAAGGGAGACGTGCTTCTACACTTTACAAGTGGGAAGGAACTTATTCTACATAATGTTTTTTACGCACCCAACATTAGAAAGAATGTTGTAAGTGGTGGTGTTTTGAATAAGTTAGGATATCGATTGGTCTTCGAGGCCGATCGTCTTGTTATAAGTAGGGCTGAAATATTTGTAGGCTAAAACCACTATAAGAACAATATGTTCCTACTTAATGTAATCAATAATAATAAGATTATGTATGATTACATGGTGGTGTCAAATGATTCGGTTTATGATCTATGGCACGCAAGGTTAGGGCATGTCCACATGAAACGCATGGTGGATATGGAAAAGGATCAAGTTATTCCTAACTTTGAACCTACAAAAGAAAAGTGCAAAACTTGCTTGCTAACCAAAATAACAAGGCTTCCTTTCAAGAGAATTGAGAGAGAGAGAGAGGAAGGAGTCCTAGGGCCAGTCCATTCGGACTTGGGGGATTTGCATGCAACGCCATCGTTGGGTCAAAAGCGTTATTACATAACGTTTATTGATGACTACTCAAGGTATTGCTATATCTATCTAGTTCATTCTAAGAGTGAGTCACTAGATAGATTCAAGGCATATAAAACCGAAGTAGAATTGCAAACCGGTCATAAGATTAAAAGACTACGAACCGATCGTGGTCATGAATATATGGACAAGGAGTACTTTGAGTCTTGTGGTATAATCCATGAGACAACGGCTCCATATACCCCTCAACAAAATGGGGTGACGGAACGAAAGAATCGTGTGCTTAAGGACATGGTAAATGCCATGTTGTCCTACTCCGGGTTAAAGAACTCGTTTTGGGGTGAGGCAATGCTAACGACCAACTATATCTTGAATAGAGTGCCTAGAAACAGAAATCGTCAATCACCTTACGAGTTGTGGTTCAAAATGAAACCTCGTCTTCATTACTTTCGTATATGGGGATGTCGTGCGGTCGTTAGACTAACGGACCCTAAGCGTAAGACTTTGGGAGATAGGGGTGTTGAGTGCATCTTTATTGGATATGCTCATAACTCTAAGGCCTATAGGTTCTTTGTGATAGAGCCTAATCATGCCATTTAGGTTAATACCATGATAGAATCGCGTGATGCAATATTTGATGAGACTAGATTCACGTCTAGTCCGAGGCCTAAAGAAAAGGACCAAGAAGAAATCGACCCATCCTCGGATCCAATGGAAACCGAGGAAGAGCCAACTTCGGCGCTTGGACCGAGAATCACTCGATCCATGTCGCGTGCCGCCGCGCCACAAGGCGCGACACAAGGCATGTTCGGAGGGTTGTCGCAAGGTGCGCCCTTGACACCGAGTGATGACGACGCCGGCGTGACGCCGATGCTCGAGGGATCGAACCCGGTTGAAGGAGCGAGATCGCCAAAGCGCAAGGTTGCGGGGATCGAGGATGAGGACGCCGGCGTGCCTAGTGACGGCGAGGACGAGGCTGTCGCGTTGTTTGGCACTTGTAGCGCCGATGCGTCGACGCCGAGGGCTCGAAGGCCTAAGAGGCGACGAGTACACGATGCACTTGTGATGGGACAAATGTCTCTTGAGCCCATCTTTTAGATGTTCTTGGTTGAAGGATCTAGAGAAATTGAGGGTAAAAGAATTTCATATTTTCATATGGATGAGGATCCTAAGACCTTCAACGAGGCCATGACTTCTCAAGATGTTTCATTTTGGAAAGAAGCAATCCAAGATGAAATGGACTCTGTTGTTGGCAATAACACATGGGAGTTGTCGGACCTTCCACCCGGATGCAAGCCATTAGGGTGTAAATGGATCTTCAAAAGAAAGATGAAGGCCGATGGGTCCATTGACAAGTTTAAGGCTCGATTGGTTATCCAAGGCTTTAGAAAAAAGGAAGGTGTCCATTATTTTGATACCTATGCCCCCGTGGCGAGAATCACCATGATAAGACTCTTGATTGCCTTAGCAAGCATTCATGGTCTTGTCATCCATCAAATGGACGTGAAGACGGCGTTCCTCAATGGAGATTTGGATGAAGAGGTTTACATGAAGCAACCCGAAGGATTCGTAGTGGAAGGACAAGAACATAAGGTATGTCGTTTGATTAAATCTCTTTATGGACTTAAGCAAGAGCCTAAACAATGGCATCAAAAGTTTGATGAAGTAATCTTGGCCTGTGGTTTCAAGATAAATCAAGCGGATAAGTGTGTATATAGCAAGTTTGATAATTCCGGTCAAGGAGTTATAATTTGTTTATATGTTGATGACATGCTTATATTTGGTACAAACCAAATGATAGTGGATAAGACGAAAGAATTCTTGTCTACTAAATTCTCCATGAAGGATCTTGGAGAGGCCGATGTGATCTTAGGAATTAAGATAAAGAGGGATGGAAAGGGTTTAACCCTAACATAATCCCATTACATCGAGAAAGTGGTGAAACGATTTAATTGTGATAAATCCACGCCGGTGAGCACGCCTATGGATCCTAGTGACAAACTCCTTCCTAACCTAGGAGAACCAATGTCACAACTTGAGTATTCGCAAGTGATAGGGTGCTTGATGTATGCAATGACGAGTACTCGCCCCGACATAGCGTATGCCATGGGGAAATTGAGTCGCTATACTAGTCGACCAAGTGCAAGTCATTGGAACGCTCTAAAGAGAATGCTTCGTTATTTGAAGGGAACAATGACTTATAGTATTGTATACATGGGTACTTCTTCTACTTTAGAAGGTTATACCGATGCAAGTTGGATCACCAATATGGAAGACCACTCGTCGACAAGTGGTTGGGTATTCCTATTGGGTGGTGGCGCAATTTCTTGGGCATCCAAGAAGCAATCTTGCATAACAACTTCGACAATGGAGTCGGAGTTTGTTGCTCTTGCCTCGGCAGGCAAGGAGGCGGAATGGCTTAGGAATCTCGTGAGTGAGATCCCCTTGTGGCCAAAACCGATATCCCCATTGCTATCTTTTGTGATAGTCAAAGCACGTTGGCAAAGGCCTATAGCCATGTGTATAATGGGAAGTCAAGACACCTTGGTGTGAGGCATACTTCCATTAGAGAATTAATCACCCATGGAGTCATCTCGGTTGTCTTTGTGAGAACACACAATAACCTTGTCGATCACTTAACCAAGAGTTTGGCAAAAGATTTGGTGTACAAGGCATCGCGAGGGATGGGGTTAAAATCCTAACAAACCCCATGATTTGGACGCCCAATTCCCCCTCATCGAAAGGTGTGGGCTGAATTCAATGTGTTAGGCCACAAACATGGAGTTGGAGAGCATACTAAATTCCCATCAAGGTATTTGCTCTAGCCTACATGAAACTAGTTTTGAAACAAGTTTTCATTAATGAGTTTTTGGAAATTGCTATGTAGGGCACGTTAGAAAACTCAACTATACATGCGTGGAAGTGCAAGGCTTCTTCCAAGTTAGAGTTCAAGGATGACTCGACTAAAGCATATGTGAATAGATATGGGACGAAGAGCCTTTATAAATGCGTCAAGTATAGCACGTATACGCTAAGAAACTCATGTGTAATTCTTACGACGTGTACTTAGACAAGTTGATGTGGTTCAATTCTTAGAAGCACCACGTTTCTTTAGTGCATGATTGTAATTGTTACGAGTTATAAATTCAACTCTACGAACATTTATTTCTATACATAGAGTTTGTTTCATAAAGTTCAAGTTTATGACGTTGCACAAATGGGGGAGGAATGTTGGTGATTTGTGAAAGTCATCAATCCATTTGGTGTGAGTCATGCTTGGATAAGTGTGGGAATTACTAAGGGTATCGCTTAGGCTTGGGGTGTGCGGGAGGCACGGCCTAGTGGTCGGCCCAATAGTATTTCCAAGGGTTTGAAAGAGTTAGAAGGAATCATGGGTGGATCGGCGTTGGCATCGATGCAAGGGCGCTAGAGGCACACCTTGATCGGTTGAACCGGTTTTGAGGTTCTCGGCCTAGGGCTGGCCATGGCACGAGGCTGACTTGAACCTCGAATGCGCCGAGCACCGTGCGTCGGCATGGCATGCCGGGACGCTCCAGCGGGCGCGCGCCAAGTGTCAAGGCACCGACGCTGGTGCGCCATTGCACCGACGCAAGCGCGCATCATGTGCGGCAACCGAGGGCGCGCCTATGGCGTTGTTTTGGGTTGACTTGCGTGTTTAGCCATATTCATGTGATTGATTGGTTATGTTATGATTCCTAGATTGAGAAATAAAGATCAAGGACTATGTGGCAAAATTTGAGAGCTAACCAAAGCTTTGAACACCGATTTTAAGCTAGCTCAAGTTATGAGCTGGTTCTGGGTTTTAGCTTGTTTTGAGCTAAGGCGTTGACCTTTTGGCTTCGCGAAAGCATCACTAAGCTTTGTAGAGACAAGGCGCACATTTCATATTTTGAGAGTGATGGCTTGGGAGGCTAGCTCGAAGCTAGCTCCGACATGGTGTTGGGCCGCGCGCCTCATGGGCCTCCATGGGCCTTGTCTTGAGTTTTGGATAAGGATGGATTTGAATTTTCAAAATTTGTTAAGGGAAGTTACAAAAGTGGTTATAACAAACTCCCTACTTTTCCTCCTTATTTCCCTCCTTATTTTTCTCAACTAATTTAACTAACTTTCTCTTTCCATAACCGCCTCTCCTCTTTGCCTATAAATAGTGGTTGGACGCCTCCTTTGATGGGTTGTTCACAAGAGAGGATTCGTGAGTTCAAATCAAATCACGAGAATTGTTGTTTGAGTGTTCCACATCAAATTACAAACACTTATTGAAGAACGAGGTGCGTATATATGCAATGATGATACATGCTTGCCACATGTTCATTGTATAGGAACGTTTTATCTCACAACGTTATTATGGTTATACCCTTGGCATCTAATAGGGGCAATAAACGTTGAAGGAAAGATCTAATCGGTCGACTCGTTGCCTTTATCAAGTCATGTTTGTTTATGTGTAAAAGTTTTTACTTGTGTACTAACATAAACTAACTATTCGGCGGTGATTACCCTTGTGGTCTACACCCAATGAGATTACCTTCGGGTCTAATCACGAGATTACCCTTTGGGGTCTACTCAAACCGTCTTGATTACCCTTTGGGGTTTACTCAAACCGTCTTGATTACCCTTTGGGGTCTACTCAAACCGTCTTGATTACCCTTCGGGGTCTACAAGAGCCGAATCTAACCTTCAACTAACAACATACACTAAAACTAACAGTTATTTGTGGTTTATTCCCTTCTACAACTGAATAGCCCGAACGCGTCTAAGCAATTACAGTTGCTACTTTATCTAATCAATCCCAAACGGGACTTAATCAGATTAGTTGTAAATTAACCTAGAAATTCTATTAGGTGGCCAATCTAACAAAACCCTAGAATAATTCTGATTCGATTAAAACACAGGGAATAAAACCTATTCAATTAAATTGAGAATCGGTTAAGCCTCACAATAATACGCAATCTATGATTTCAATAACTAGTCAAACACAAAGAATTTAGCAATGCATAATTGAATTAAGAAAAACTTACAAAAGGTTGAAAGGTTGCTCCTAGAGAGAAGAAACCCTAACCTCCAAATTATGTTCTAGGTTATGAAAGAGAAACTAAAAACAAGGTTTAAATACACCACAAGATATCCAAAGATCAAATTATTCCGAAATACCATAAAACATGTCGGAAAAGATCTAATAAAGTCCAACTCGAGGCCCAAAACTCGCGGCCCAATGTCTACGTTGAAAGGCAGATGGCGCGGGCTCATTCCCATATGGCGCGGCCGCACAATCTGCCTATTTAGCCCGCGGCACCCCTTAGTTTAGCACTTTAGGCGACACTTTAGAGGCTATCTTCACCCCCTTCAAGTTGGAATTTGGACTCAGAGTAAATATGAATTGTAGCTCTTTAAGTTAGATTTCCAGTGATACCAAATTCAGCTTCATCCGACCACTGTAGCTCCCAAACTAAGCATTGCAAGATAGAGATGTCAATGCATAGTACGGGTTTAAGCGTTCTTATCCCTCAAGCTCTTGGGCCTTGGATCTTTTGATCTTCACTCGTATAACTCTAAGATTCCTCAAACTCCACCGTAGTCTCCTAAGATCCATCCTTCCATGCTTGTTTACCTAAAGATCTTCAAAACCAAACAAAACAAGCGCAAAACCCGAATTTCCTAGAAAACCTAAAAACCTAAGAATTATACTAAACTAAACTAAAACCATGAAAAATAAACATAAATATGCATCCTAAGCTACACCTATATGCAAGGTATCAGAGTCCTCCCTTATTGTAGGGGGTCGAATTTCCTAACATTAAGTACGATTTGTTATCAATCTAGAAATTGTGCCAACACTGTCTTGTGAGGTTATTTTCTCAAACACTCAATGTACATTGCATGGCCTTTTACTTAAGAGGCCCCTGATTCTTGGTAAAGCACATAATGGGTTGTATCTACTGTCTCAATCAAGGTCAAGATCTTTGATTTATGTAGAACAAAGTTGTTTCAATGTACAATACAACAAATAGATGCTATGGCATTATAGATTTGGTCATTTGCCTAGTTATAAATTAGAAAATATGTTTCCTTCTAGTGCAAATAAAGATGTTGCCATAAAAGATGTATGTGATGTGTGTCATAACGCAAGGCAACAAAGATAATATTTTCCTTCATCTTATAGACATTCCACTTAATTGTTTAAGTTGATTCATGTGGATGTATGTAGACCTTATCATGTCCCCTACACATGGAGGTTTCTAAGTTTTTCTTGATTATTGTGGATGGTTTTAGTAGGGAAACTTGGACCCATTCAATGTCATCAAAGTCTTCTCCTTTGATTTGCTAAAGTCTTTTATTGCTTTGGTAGAACAACAGTTTAAAAAGAAGGTAAAAATAGTGAGATTAGGTAATGCTTTTGAGTTAGGGTCAAGCATTGAAGGGAAACTTTATTTTGCTACAAAGGTATTGTCCATTAAACTTCATGTCCGCATACACCTCAGCAAAATGGTGTAGTGGAAAGGAAACAAAAACACCTTTTGGAAACTTGTAGAGCTTTGTTGTTTCATTCTAAATTACCAACTAGTTTCTAGGGGATTGCTTGTTGACTGCTACCTACTTGATCAATAGAATACCTTCGCAATTAGTTCATGGAAAATCACCTTATGAGTTGTTACATGGGTGTCTACTTGACTATTCACACTTTAGATTGTTTTGTTGTCTTTGTTACATTACAGTTATTGGTCCTTAAAGATGTAATTGTAGCATATATTAGTTCCTTATATCTTTGTTGGCTATCCTAGTGGAAAGAAGGCATACAAGCTGTTTGAGTTAGAAAATAAGAATTTTTCTATTACAAGATGTTGTGTTGGTGATTTGTGAAAAGTCATCAATCTCATTGTAAGCATGTTGAGGAAAAGAAGTCACAAAGGAAAAAGTCGATTGAGAAAATGGACTATGTGACTTGCCATGATATGATATGAGAAGTAAAGTGGTCATAGAAAAAGAATCCAAGAGATGCAGACCGACACCGAGGCACGAAACCTCGTGTGCAATGGCGCGGGACAAGAGCGCGCCTAGGTCACATACTACGCTCGGATGCGGCACAAGGCATCGGCGCTCGGTAGAGTCGCGCCGGTGCATGGTGTGCGCGCTTGCACGACACTGGCGCGGTGCTTGGACGAGGCCCACCGATGCATGTTCGTGTGGGGCATGCGTGTAGCCGGTTGGGTCGCGCCTACGCCTTGGCAAGGGCACGACCATGCATGCATAGTGTTTGTGGTGCACCTAGGGTGTGTGCATGATGCTTGTGGCATGCCTAGGGTTTAGGCACAAGGCACCGAGTACGAGCATTTGAGCTAAGGTCTAGTTTTGAGTAAAGAATGAGTGTTTTATAGCTTTGTGCAAGTTTATATGAACGTTTGAAAGCATCTCGAAGCTTGGTGAATGCGTTATGCAAGGATCAAAGCTTGAGATTAGCTTAGCACAAAGTTATGCATACTAGAAAGGAGTATTGACGCATCAAACTAGTTTAGAGTTAGCTCTAGAAGCTTAACTAAGCTCTTAACTCAAGGAACAAGCTTTGTAAGAAGCTCATGTAGCTAGGGTTTAGCTCAAGGTAGCTCAAATAGCTTGTAAGTCAGCTCAACGAGCTAAAACGTAGCTCAAGCTAGCTCAACTAGTTGGATGCTAGCTCAACTAGCTGAGGGCCAGTTACCCTAGGTAAGTGACCTAGCTAGGTACTTAGCTATGCTAGCTTGATATGGGCTATGGTGGGCCAGCCCATGGGGCGTGTCATTGGGCATTGATGGGCTGCACATATATGGGCTAGAGCTTGGGCCACATGCTTTCCCATTTTGGGCTTTGCTTATGGGGTTTTGGATTGAATTTTCTAAAGGAGTTTTGGACCAATTCTATGGGCCTTTTGGGCTGGATTTTGGACGACACAATGGACTCCTTATGGGTTGGATTGACGCCTATGATGACAAGGAAAGAGAGAGTTTTGATAAGTTTGAAGTTGGTTACACTTCCCTAACTTCTTTCAACTTCCAAACCGATTTTGTAACTTTTCTTGGGCGGTTTTTTGACAGCCTTGAACGCCTATATATAGGGATGTTGGTCGTCCATTGAAGACACAGAACAAGACACTAAAACATGGCCATTACATACAAGTAGTCGGTGAAGATTTGGGCTTGTATGAGTGAGTGTTTTCTCTAAAAAAAATCAAACACATTTTGTATGATATCATGGAGCGTCTTTCACGAGTGCAAGTGAAGGAGGAACCTCAAGATCCATGGCTGGATGGTTTCGTCCAAGTGAAGGAAGAACCACAAGGATCATGGCAAGATGACTTCGTCCAAATCAGGAAGGAAGAAGAATCATGGGACTCGAACAAGGTGCATTTAATCTTGATAGATTTGTCTTGCCAACATCTCTATTGTCGTTTTGGTATGTTTTATCTCGCAACAAAATTGCAGAATCCCTTGGCATGGAATAGGGACAATATTCGTTGAAGGAAAACAAGTTTATTTGAGTGACTCGTAGCCTTTATCCAAGACAACTTTATAAAATGTATTAATGGGTCGGTGGTGATTACCTTTGTAAGAAAACTTTTGAAAACAAAAACGTTCAGCTCTGATACCATATTGGTAACACCTATCATTGCAAAATAGGGGTGTTACAACCTTTACGGTCTACACCAAAATGAGACTACCCTTCGGGGCTACTCACGAGATTACCCTGCGGGGTCTACTATGGATCTACAAGGGTTGACTTTTACTTCAACTTGTTTATGCAAAATGCTATTCCATTTATACCCTAAGTTCAACATGTTGTGTTTCATGAACACATTATACCTTTTGCTTTTGGAGAAACTTTTACATAGCAACATTCTAATACTATTCCTCGAGCTATTACAGATAGTGAGTCTTTCTCTCCTCTTTTTCAAAATTTTTCTTTAGAAAATTCCAATGATACAACTGTTCCTATAGATGATGGTTTTGTTGAAAATACACCATATTCTATAGTAGAGAGTTTTAGAAAATCTATTCGGGTTCATCAACATCCTTCTTATTTGGAGATTATCATTATAATCAAGTTTCACATGGCCATACAAATTGCTCTCTTATTGATGATTTGTCATCATCTCATCACTTGTGTTTCAATGCTTTGTCTTCTACCGAGAAGAATTTATTTTCATCTATAAAATACAAAGAACCTTTCAATTACTCTAAATTAGTGTAATCACTAGAGTGGAGGAAAGCTATGGAGCTTGAGTTTGCAGCTTTAGAGGCCAATGCTACTTGGGAAGTTGTAAATCTGTCACTTGGGAAGAAACTCATATCTAGTAAGTGGATTTATAAAGTAAGGTATAAAGTTAATAGTTCACTTGAAAGGTTTAAAGCTAGACTGGTTATAAAGGGCAATACACAAAAAGTTGGTCTAGATTATACAAAAACTTTTTCTCTTATGGTGAAGATGACTATGATTCAATGTTTAATTGTTATAGCAGTTAAGAAATACTAGCCTTTGTTTCAACTTGACATTAATAATGCATTTTTATGTGAAGATCTTTATGAGGATGCCTATATGAAACTTCTTTTGGGATATACTCCTCCTCCTTCTTCAACTGGTACTCTTGTTTGTAAGTTGAAGTGTGACACCCTTATACCCTATGACGTATGCTTAGTAATAACTTATTTCTTATATAAATAGATAATTCACATATAGCAACTATCCATGGAAGCACAAAGCAGAAAGCAACAACCATAAAGGGTTCCACACACACACATAGGTAGTTACTTCTTATGCTAAAACATCTATTACTCTAACTTCTATTACAACCCATATGTCTAAGATGCAAAATGAGGAGGAGAAGGTTGCATTGAGCTTCAGCCGACCGACCTGCATGAATGTGACCTCTAAAAGAGACACATGCCAATAAGTTCTAGCTGAGCCTGAAAAATTGTTTTGCGATTTACGTGAGTCGCATACTCAGTGAATATAAACCATCATCAATTATTTCACAGAGAGTCAAACATTTAGTCCATGTACATATACATACATATTATATATATCATATATGAATTTACTATGCAAATGCAAATGCTGATGTTTCCGATTCTTTATTCTATGAACTGTTCAAGCCTGAATCTACCCCGGATTTACTGTATATGGACTCTTATGGTCCCTGTAATAATTATGACCCGTAAGTCCTGTATGATCCGTAGATCCTGTATGATCCGAAGATCATGTATGATCCGAAGATCCTGTATGATCCGAAGATCCTGTATGACCCGTAGGTCTTGTAATACAAATTCAGGGCGAGACAGTCACATGTCCTTTTAATCTCATTGCAATATGTTATGCAATCAAATGCATCCAAATCATATATCATATGCCATCTGTTAATATACTTTCTGTGCAAACAACTCTGGAAATTTCAGAGCTATTATATAAAACACATGTATCCATATGATTCATATAACACATATATCCATATAACTCATATAGCACATATATCCATATAGCACATATAGCATATATATCCATAAAGCACATAGGGTTGAATCTCCGGTCTATACTCACCTGTTTAAAGCAGATACTATATTTCTTCCCCTTGACTCTGACCACGGTCTATTACTTGGGCTCCTATATGTAACCCAGTGCAAATTAGGCTATTTACTCTTATAAACTCTAACCCCAAATGCAATAAAATGCCAGAATGCATTATAACTCCTTGTGCATAATTCCAAATCCTTTAAAACTTGACAACAATAAACTATATATATAAAAGAACATTTTTCTAGTTCAAACCTTTCTGAAAAACTCGATCAAAGGGCTCCATAATATCCTTACAAAACAAAACCCTAAAAATACTCTGAAATCTTTTACCGAATATAAATCCAATATCGAAAACACCCTTTGAGAACTATAAATCAACCGATTTTCAAATCAAAATCAACAGCAGATCTAGATCTGGAAAAATTAGGAAAATCCAGATAAACCATTAACTAATTAAAACTTACCAAATCAAGCTTGTACTTTGAGATTAAAACCCGATAGAAGAGATCTTGTACCAGATCCAATATAAACAACGGAAATCAAACTTGTCTCTTTTTTTTTTTTTTTGAAACTTCTGTACTTTGTATTTGTTCTGTGCGTTTTTATGGCAAAAACCATTTCCAAGAACACATATACATATACACGAGTAAGTCGGCTAACATTTAGAGAAATCACACTTTCCACCCTCAAATCTTCTTTACTATAAACTTTACCCTAAAATAATTAATAATTAATTTTTAGTTAAATTTTTTTTAAAATATAATAAACTTAATTAGAAAATAAATATTACTTTTAAAAACTCACTATATATCATGCCAATATGCTAAGCATATGCTCTTAATCTTATATGAACGCCGAATGACGTATGCACTTTGGTCGGGGATGTTACATGAAGAAAAGTTTATGTGGCCTTAAACAAAGCCTCTCGACAGTGGTATTCAAAACTGTCCTCATCTCTTTATTCTCAAGGTTATCAGTACTCCAAGAATGATTACTCTCTCTTTTTTAATCAAAACCAACGGTTCTTCTATTATAGTAGTTCATGTGTATGTAGATGATGTGTTGGTTATTGACACCGATGTTGTTGAGTTTGACAAATTGTAAAGTTTTCTTCATAACATATCAAAATAAAAGATCAAGGCAGAGTGAGCTATTTCTTAAGCATGAAAGTAATTAACAATGTTGATGATGTTGTGGTTTCTTAGAAAAAGTTTACAACAGAATTACTACAAGAAGCTAGGATTCAGGATTGCAAGTTTGTTCACATTCCACTTGATTTGAATTTGAAGCTATCACCGGCTCAAGGAGAGTTGTTTGAGGATTCCTTATTATAAAGAAGGTTAGTTGGTAAACTCAATTTTCTTACAAATACCCGACTTGACTTAATCTTTTTTGATCAATAAAGTCAACACCAAGAGTCCCCCGTTATCATGCCTTTCTACATACTTTGAAAAATCTGAAATCTTCACCTGATTTGGGATTAGTTTTTTCTAAATTTTTTGATTTCACTCTCAATGCATATTGTAATTTGGATTGGAGAGCTTGTCCTTCTACACGATGTTTAGTAAGTGGGTTCTATGTTGTATTAGGCACTAGTTCTATGTTAGAAATCAAAGAAACAACACATTGTAACTTTATCCTCAGCCGAAGCAGAATACCGTAGTATGAGGCGTGTAGTTTTTGAATTAAGCGGGCTCAATAGACTTTTTCATGAGTTACAAGTTCCTTCCATAATTCTAATTCCTCTTCATTGTGATAACCAAGATGTAATTTATATTGCAAAGAATATGATATATTACGCACACACCAAACACATAGAGCTCAATTGTGTACGGGAGAAGTTGAATGGTGGTCTCATTTCCTTCATTTCACTCTATCAAGTTCTCAGCTGACCTACGTATTCACCAAGTCTCTTTCATAAATTCAACATCAATTTAAGTTTGGCAAGTTAGGTCTGTCTAGAGACACTCTCCAACTTGGAGGGGGAGGGGTTGTTGGAATTGTATACTAAGTCATCTATCTAGTTAAAATAGTATGTGGGAACATCGGAGCCAAGAGCTCCTGTAATAACACTTAGGCCTCGTTTGGTTTGTCGTGACATATGCAAACGTAAACGGAAACGGAAACGAAATGAATCTAGACCATTTTAGTGTCATAACACATTTATATAAAAAAATCATCCAACAACTTGTTCATTGTAAAAGTGAGATAGAAGGGAGTGATTCCACCATTTTGTTACCCAACTCTTTGGTGGAGGAATGATTGAGGTGGAGCAAGTCCCTTTTTATAATGAATAAGAGGTTGTGCAAAACAAGTTGATTTTTCTTTTATTAATGTATCGTGACACTAAAATATACTACATTCATTTGCATTCCGTTTATCTTTTCATAAATTGTAACCAAACGGGACCTTAGTATAAATAGTTGGTTTTACTTTCTGTTTTGGAACAAGAGAGAAAAAACACATTTCTAAAAAAAAAAAGAGAAAAAACATATTTTTTTTTGTTAAAAGGAGAGGCGGTACTCTCCGACCCTTAAGGGGACGTTTTATTAACACATTTTTATTATCATGCTTTGTAACTAACACGAAGAGAGGCGGAGCATGTGAGTTGCTTCTCAGGATCGTGTGATTTCCATATTCATGAGCTTCGATCTCTAGAGTTTCATTTCAATCTTTTCTCCTTCTTTCAGAAGTTTCTTCTAGAAACTTCTTAATACATTTATCTTCTTTGTATTAGGTCCAACGCTCTCAAAAGAATCAGCTGGCTCGTAGATAAGGATTAATTAATAGAACCAAAAAGAAAAAACACCTTGGAATTAGTGCGTGTCTGGCCAAAGAAAGTTGCAGTTTGAATCCAGTAAGCACCTACGTGTCAACTTCTGAAAGCTCCACCGTTCCTTGTGCCACGTAACCCCGCCATAGCAGCGTTGTTGGCATTGTTGCACTTGCTCGCACAACCGCGCTTTTATGCGAAGATAATAAAGACACGCTTCTCTCAAACACACGTTGAAAGAAACTCTGTCAAAAGTTCAGGAGGAATCTCTCCAATTGTTTCAAGTTAAATAAAAAGAAATCTGAGCATGTCTTCACAGGAGGAGAGGCAAGAGTTGGACGCACGAGCAAGGGCAGGGGAGACCGTCGTGCCAGGTGGCACTGGCGGCAAGAGCCTCGAAGCTCAGGAACATCTCGCTGAAGGTATGTATGTGCATGCCATGATTCAGATTCTCTCTGCTCAAGTATGCTTGTCAAAACTATGTTTTACTGTAATATGATTGACCAATTTATTTTCAACTTTAATTTAAATATTATTTTATTCATTAATAAAATTACAAAAAAATTAGGAAAATTATGTAGGGTGACTTCCAGATTTTGCAAATTCAGCGTGGTAGACTCAAAGTAAAAATGTTAAAAGTATTTGAAATTTAGAAACATTATTAACTTAATTAAATAAAATCACCTTTATTTTATTTTTTTATATAAAAATTATCTAATCTATTTTTAACATAACCACCTAATTGTAGAAGTTTTTTGGAAAAATTTATAAATATTCTCATATTTACTAAATTTTTATGACACTATATATTACTGAATTGTTTTAAAAAATCCTTTTTTTTGTTCTTATAAAAATAACCACCTTTTCAAATTTGTATTATAAAATAATACCCTTTTTGAATTATCAAAATCACATGTACTTTTGGAAACAAATCTACCATGTTTATTACTCTAAAAAATATAATTTTTTTTATAAAAGTTAACATTTTAAGGGAGAGTTTTTTTTTTAAAAGTGACATTTTAAGGGAGAGTTTTTTTTATAAAAAAGTGGGTGTATTAATTGAAAAAATTAGTGTTATTAAAAGAATATAACAATGGATTTTTTAACTTAATATATTTTGTCATGAAAAATGTGTAAATAATAGAATTTTGTACAATTTTCTTACAAAAATGTATAAAAGTAGGTGGATTATTTAAATTTATAAAAAATCAATCATTATAATATCACCTATTAAGAAGTATGTTAATTAAGTGATACTCCTTATTAGGTTGTTTTAAAAAATAATTAGGTAGTAATATGGTAATTTTATATAATTAAATAAATAAGGTGGCTAAATTTCAAATACTTTTAGCTTTTATAATAATTCGAGGTTACACACGGAATTTGCAAAACCTCAAGCTACCATGCAAAATTCCGGAAAATCTAATGTACCACGCAGAATTGGCAAAACCTCGGGTCACACCCGAAATTTCCCTAAAATTTTAATCTAACCAATGAAACTGTGTATAAGAACAGTTTTAGAGAGGTTGAGATTTGAACTGACATTTACAGGAAGGAGCAGGGGAGGGCAGACAAGGAGGGATCAGCTGGGAACAGAGGGCTACCAGGAGCTAGGAAGCCGAGGTGGTCAAGCCAGGAGAGACCAGATTGGAACCCAAGGCTACCAGGAGATGGGCCGAAAAGGCGGCCTCAGTACCGTCACTCAGTCTGGTGGCGAACGCGCCGTAGAAGAAGGCATCGACATTGACGAGTCCAAGTACAAAACCAGAACCACCACCACCACTTGATCATGTTACTATCTATACTCCCCAATACAGAAGCACCCCATCGAGATCGATCGATGGCAATAATATAGTGTAGAGCTTCCTAGTTTGTTTGTTTGTTTGTTTAGTGGAAATGGTATGTTTCCTGTCAGATGTTCAAAATCATCTTGTAGATGCTTTTGTACTTCACAACTTCTCTGAGAAAAAAAAACCCAAGAGTACGTACATGATTATGGGAGTAGAAAGAAATTTTGGTTGACTAATCAATTATTCTCTACACATGGGATTCAGCTTAATGGGTTTATTATCGTAGTGCACCCCACAATCGATTTATATGTTTGGGCGTACGGCTAGTGCTGTCACCAGAATTCCTAATATGAGAAATGGTTGTGCACTCGCCTGCATTATCCAGCAAATGTGGAGTTCAAGTTACAATGACCCAAAACTATATATATGAACATGTAGAATGTTTTTGACAAGGTTTACCTGATATTTGACATCGTACTTGGTTGGATCCTTCAGTATGTACTGGGTCTGTCAAACAGAAGGTTTCAGTAGCATTTTAGTGTATAAAACACAAGCCAATAACAAATGACATTCTAATTATAAGTCTTCCATTGGAAACAAGTTAAGAGCTTCAAGGGGAAAACAAGATTCAAAAGGAATTCAAGCCCAAGAGAGAAATCCAGTTAATGCATTTTTACCTGGAAATAAATTTGTGGTAGTACCAAACCTACGAGGGCAAGTGCGTAATACGGCTTACCAATCGCCAGAAGATAGCCTGCAAATATTAATTATATGCATTACATGTCATTGCCAATGAGAGAGAAAAAAAAAGGCACATCACTGGTTCTTATTCTCACTGAACATCTATTTTCAACAAAAAAAAAAACCAGGATGCTTAAGATTACCTGCTATTGATAACTGAGTAAGGTCAATAGAACCCACACAAATCCACTTAGCAGCTTCAATTCCAAAAGCAACAGGAAGTGACTGCAAATGGAAACTGGATTAATGTCATTTCCAGCAGAAAGAAAGAGGGGATTCAACAGCCAAGCTATAAACAGACTGACCTGTAGTCCCATTGCCCTATCACCTTCAATGCTCTTGAAGTCATTCACAATAGCAATTCCAAGCTATGACAGGAAGAGGAAACCGAGATTTGAATTATCTACATCAGTTTAAACAATTTAAAAGGATTTGATAGCCATTTTGAATGGGAACTCACTCCAGCTATGCTATACAAGAGTGTAAGAACAACTACATCAGGAGTCAAAGTCCCAAATAAAGCTTGTCCAGCCCACCTGCAGGAAGGGATCAGTTGAAAACTCAAGGAGATGAAGGAGAAAGAGAAGGTGTCAAAATTGTCAGATTCATATCAGCAGATCCTTAGTTATCTGATAAGATAAAGATGGCAAAGTTCCAAGAATGGTTTCAATAAATATGAGACTTGGATTTACTCAATAAGTTATGAGAGGTAGAGCTTTAGAGCCTTTCTAATCAATAGGTAGCTTAAAAAACCAATCAATTTTCTGGCCTACAGTTTGAAACAGAAATTTGCAAACAATAATCTACTGCCTTTACAGGATATGCCATTATGGCATAGCCTCTGTAGCTAGGATGCAACTCTTCTGCATAGTTTATCTACTTGGGTAGAATTAAGCTATATATATATATTATTTATCTGAAGAGCAATTCGTTTAGTAATGCTATTAACAAACACATCCACCACCCCCAAATAGAGAATGCAAGCAGAAAAAATATACATGGAAGGTAGGCCCAAAAGCAAAGACATATAACCAACATAAGGAAATACCATACCATGGTAAACTGATGTAGCTAGATCCAAGAGCAAAGTTTCCTATCCATCCGTTCTGCTTAAGCTGCAATAAAATAACATCTAAGCTTTGTGAGCAAATGTCATATTTTACGGTGTAAAAAGGGTAAAATTATAGAAAAAAGGAAGAAAATCTCACCTTTAAAGGCGGGGCAGAGTATATATATGAGACTAAGGAGCCACCTAATGCAAGATAAAAGATTCTGGGAAAGTCGTGCCCTGCCTAAAGCCAAGAAAGGTTCCATGGAAAGTAAGGGATAATGAGAATGTGCCATCTCAACAATAAAGTAATGGCATATCTGCCTCTTATAACATGAGACATACCCACACATCCAACAAACCAGCAAGTCCAAGGCCCCCCAGCAGCAGAACCCATATTTGAGTAATGACCTACATGCATTTTCAAATTAGCCAAATTAATTCATTTAGAAAGGAAGCGGCCTGAGATGGTATGCAGTGTACACCTCATTCTCGGATATTGCTCCTGATGGGATTGGACGATAGGGTTCATTAATTGCATCAATTTCTCGATCATACCAATCATTTAGTGTCTGGAAAGAGAATTCAATAGATTAATTTCCTGCTTGTTAGTAAAGTTTTATTTGAATCATAAAGCATCGTGCTGAGGAAAAGCACATATTCCCATCTGACAGAACCTACCTGTGTATAGCCGGTCAGAAATGGTCCTGACATCAGCATGCATACAACTGACTTAGCTACGTTCTCTAATGTCCATTCAAAGTTTCCTGCATCCCATTATATATGAAGCATCAGGTAAAAATATTATATGATCGATACATAACCACCTTGTAACATCAAAGACTTGTGCATACAATCATTCGGAAAGTGCATTTAGCAGAAAGATTGGAACTTCTAAGTGGGTAAGAAATGATTCAGAGATGCTGTGTAGATAACTGTTCTCTTGATTGAATCAGGCACTTGACACAAGTCAGACAAGAGGAAAATTCAAATGTAAAGGTAAATTCCTGCATCGATCGATAGTAATCTCATTTAATCACAAACATAATTCAGAAGATTGAAGAGTATTATCCGCACAGCTACTAATGTAAAGGAGATATAACTAACACCATTGCTTGATTCAAATGAGCTTTCCTTAAATTCTGACCTTTACAGAGACCAGCTCATATGGAGAAACTGTTTTTTTTTTTAATTATCCTCCTTTTTTTATTTGGTACAATGAGAACCCTTTTTTATTGGATAAAGCACAATCGAACCTCACCAAGTAGGAGGTCTGAAATTAGGCATCAATTCAATTGAGGCCAAGTTAGAGAATACCTGATGCAGCAGCTCCGCAAACTACTCCCCAGACTAATGGAGGCCAAGTAACAGGCTTTGTAAGTTGAAGGCGGATTTTCCATTTGTTCTGCACGAGTAATTCTAGTTTACTCAGTTTAACACACACTCACAAGAGGTCAATTGTAGCTATTTCCATAACATAAACGGCATAAGAAATTGGAGCAATTGTATACAAAAATCTACTAAATATGTCTTCAGATTAAGGTTTTCAAATGGAAATAGAGGTGAGGAAGAAAAACAATGAAACGCACCGTTTCTTGAGCTGCACCCTTTATACCGAGCAGCTGATTTATACTAGAACCATCTTTAGATGGCGCCTTATCTGGTGCTTCAGCTTTCACTGCCACACAAAATGGAACAAATGAATTATTTATTTCTCAAATCCCTAGACTTCCTTCCAGGAAAGGGGGGAAAAAACCAAAATTCAAAATTAAATTAAATCCAGCGATGGCAGTACAGCTATACCTTCATTTGTATCAGTCTCCATCGCTCTAATCGACAATCTTCTCCCTGAAAGAGAAAGAGCGAACATCAATTGCAGTCCCAAATCTCGGAAGAAACTCATTTTCAATCAGGAACAGCAGAAATTCAGAATTGTAGTAAACGGAAAGGGAAACGGAGAGCTCACTGGTGATAGACAGGGCAAGAGGAGGAAGAAGAGTTCGACTTCGAAGGCGGTGTTGGTTTCCGGCATTGGAGAGTTTAATTGCAGATACAGCGTTAAGCGCAGCTGCCATTGGAGCTTCTCAGTAAAAGCTTGTAGCCACTTCGAGAGCGGAACAACGAAAAATGTTCGGATGAGGATCGTGGTGAATGTGTGAAAACGTTAACATTAGCCAGTGCACCCCACAAATAATGAATTCAGAGTATTTCTAGTAGTGAAAGTAGTAGTAAACTGTCGACTCTTCTTCTTAAAAAAAAAAAAAACTGTCGACTGAAATTTACCATTCTCAAGTGCAAGTTAATAACGTCAATTGTTTGAAAAGCTTGTCAAATTTTAGTGCAGCATTAAACTGTATACGCCATCTCTATTCACAATATCATAAATTAAAAAACTGAAAAATATGTATTATAATGTCGAATTGCGATCACATGCGAATTGCTGCTACAATGTTTTATGCTGGCATTTATGAGCCGTTCGATCTCCTGTTTTAATGGCTAAGATTGCTACACGCGTTTTAAGTAATTTTGATAAAAGCAAGACGCGGAGGGGCATTCTCGTCCTTTCACCCATTAAATTAGAACACATCTTGCTGGAGTCTTCTTCAACCTCTACATCGTGAGTTTAATTCGCCTATTTCGATCGAATCTTCTCCATTCTCATTGCCTCTTGCTTCTTCTAATTTGGTCCACTCTTTTTTTTTTATAGATTTTGGCTCGAATTTATGTTCTCTCTTCATAGATTTTGCTATAGATATTTTTTCTATCGTTTCAAGTTCATATTTAGGGGTTTTTTTCAAAATTTGGAGATTGGTACTTCGATTACATGTTTTTGTGTGCTTTGGAGCGTTTTTTGTTGAGTATAATCAAACCTATGAAGATTGTGTATGTTTTGCTTTACAATTTCAAGTTTTTGATTGAAAACAAAGGCTAATATCCAATGCTCATCTAACCGCCCACCATGTGTTTGACAAAATGCCCAAATGGTCAACTTAGTGTTTAGAGCACTTTTTTTTACAAATTGTTCATAAATTATGAACCTAGCATACCAAATCATTAACTCATACCATTTATTAACTAGAATACATGACGCAAGTAACACGTTTTGTGAATTAAATTTCATGAACCATATTTATAATTGTTATGAACCTAATCATATAAAGACAAGCACCCACAAAATACGATTTATGTACTAGTTTACATGTCCAAAATAACAAGTATTATGAATTAAATTTCATGAACTTAATGACAATTGTTATGAACTTAACCATATAATGACTTGAACCAACATAATATCATTTATGAAAACATGACACAAATAACAAGTATTGTGAATTAAATTTCATGAACCTTATTGACAATTGTTATGAACTTGACCGTCTAAAGACATGAACCATTAGTCCAACTTTTATGAACTAAAAATCGTAAGACGAGATATTGTAAACTTATGCTTATAAAAACATGAACTAAAAGAACAAAATTCATGAACCAAAATAACTAGTATGACTTAAAAAACATGAGCTATAAGATAAACTATTAAGAATTAAAAGTCATGAACCATAAGAATTATTGTGAACCTAGCTTACAAAAACATGAACCAAAAGAAAAAGTGCCATGAGCCAAAAATCACGAAGGAAAATAATAACTAGCATGAACTAAAAGACATGAATCATAAGATGAACTTTGATGAACCTAAGTTTATTTAAACATTAACCAAAAGAAAAATTGTTATAAACAAAAAAGACCGGAACAAAACTTATGAACCATAAGAATAAATAGTATGAACTTTACCTTAAAAAGTCATGAACCAAAAGAACAACCGATATGAACATAAAGACATGAACGTATCAAGAATTAGCATATGTGGGATTTGAACCCACATCTATGTGCACATGCACATTGCTCTACCATTTGAGCTAATAGGCTACCAAATGACATGAACTATAAGATAAACTATTAAGAATTAAAAGTCATGAACAATAAAAATTATTATGAACCTAACTTACAAAAACATGAACCGAAAAAACAAGTACCATGAACCAAAAATCACGAAAGAAAATAATAACTAGCATAAACTAAAAGACATGAACCATAAGATGAACTTTGATGAACCTAAGATTTTTCAAACATGAACCAAAAGAACAATTGTTATAAACAAAAAAGCACGGAACAAATTTATGAAACATAAGAAGAAATATTATGAACCTTACCTTAAAAAGACATGAACCAAAAGAACAACGGATATGAACAACAAGACATTACCGTAACAAGAATTAGCCTATGCGGGATTTGAACCCACATCTATGTGCACACGCACATTGCTCTACCATTTGAGCTAATAGGCTACCAAATATACTATTTGTCAAGTGTCTCACTGATGCAACAAGATCTAAAAAAACTCACATTGATTTCTCACATGAAGACTTAGGAGATAACTTCAACAATGGCAATATATCATCAATCATGACTTCTATACCAAAAGCATGTCATTAAAGAATCAATACCACTTTCAAATTAACCATCTCAACAAAATAATCCATAAGAGTAAGATTGAGAGCCTAAAACAATAAACCCTAAAAAAGTGAAAAACAAGCATACCCTTTTTGTTCCTCTCACCATTGTTGATTTGAATTGAGTAAGATTGAGAGCTTAAAATAGAGGATGATGATATCGAGCAAGATTTGGCAAGATCAAGAGAGATCGAGAGGCGGTGATTTGGGTTTTTGAGAGAGAAAGTGACTTGTGGCGTATGAACGATAGCGGCGTACGAGAGAAAGTGAGATTGCAGGAGTTCAGGCTTTTTAGGAAAAAAATTAGCCTAAAGGGTAGTTTCGTCTTTGAACCTAAAAATTAATGTATTTACCCGCGTGCCATTGTAAATGAACCGCTTGATTTTTTCTTTTTTTTTCTACCAAACCCGTTTCATCTAATCCCAGCCGTCCATTATTTTAATCCAACGTCCCAGGTTTGCTCGCATTTTTTATTGTATCAATATATTCCACCGGAGCGTGACTCTTATAATGTCAGTCCAAATATCTTAAAGAACATATTTCCACTTATTTAGGAAAAATTATTCTACATACCCCAACCTTTGAAGTGGTTGCGCTCACTACCCACAAAATATAATACCTTATACTTTGGGGTTCCTGTGCACTCTACCCACAAAATATCCACACATAGGGTAAAATTGCGAATAAACCTATTGTCTTTTCATTTTAGGACAAAAAATCCAATTTGTGTACGAATAAAATTTTAATAAATTATAAATTTTGTCTTTAAAGGAATAAAACAATTAAAAGTAATAATTTTTTATCTTCTTTTAGCTCTTAAACACTCTTAACGAATACTAATTCAAAAAAATAATTTTTTATATTAATGTGTAAGACTGATAATGTTTTGGTTAATGTTCAAAGTAATAACATAACCTTATATGTTTAATTTTCTCATTTATATTAAAATAATGTCATTAACTTTGTTATTTCGCTAATATAAATTTTGAACTTCACAATTAACCAAATTAATTTTATAAGTCATAACTTTGACTTTACAAATTAGCCTGTCTTAATACTTTTCTCGATTATTATTATTTTTAAAACAATTTTAGACAAAAACTAATAAGAATTTTAATAGCCCATTTTATAGTGTTGATACAATTTCCTTGATAATAACACATAACTAGTTGTACCCGTCGTGCCATGCACGATTATGGTTCGATAGATATTAAATAAAAATATAATATAATATAAATTTTAATGTAAGTAATTTATTGTGTGTACAATGTAGAATTTTTTTTGGAATAAAATAAAAGAAATTAAATATAAGTTATTAAGTTTAATGTTGAGAATAAAAAAAATTATTAAGGTAAAATAATATACATTTCTCCTTTTCATTGATGATATTTCATAGATATTTAATTTAAAAAACGATAAACATATGAATAAAAAAAGAATTATATATTACAATATGAAAGAGATAAGATTTAAATAAAATAATAATTAAAATAATTAATAATATATAATAAAATATGAAAGATAAAGATAATTTATTTATAGAAAATAATTAAAAATATTTTATTTTGATTTAAGGTGGGGCCAAACTCATTTTGTGACTCGATAAAGTAAAGATTAGATAAGATTAAATATTATATTTTTTAGTACTCTCTATGTACCTTAATTTAGAGATCATCAAATATTTCAATATATTTATTAAATATTATATTACCTATTTTTATTATTTTTAAACATTATAAGTATTTATCATTCATTTTTATTATAAAAGATAATATATATATATATCTATATATCTATAAATAAATTTGTGAAAAGATACATGCTAAAAGATAAAAAATATTTATACTTATTTTTAAATATTTTAAATTTGTTATCTTTAATTTTAAATATTTGTATAAGGAAGTTTTCAAAAGATATTGTTATACTAAATAGATATTTGTTTGATGTTAAAGATAAATTTAAATAGTTAAAGAAGAATTTAATAGAAAAAAGTTAAAATATTAGGAATAAAAATTGATTTTGTAAATATGAGGTGGAGCCAGAATCGTTTTGGTGGCTCGAAAAGGTACATCTTTAATATATAGTTATAGATTTTTTGAACTTTTATAAATAGGGATATGAAAATTCTTATTAAATTTTGTCTAAAATTATTTTAAAAATGAAAATAGGCAAAATTATGAAAATAAACTATTTGTACAATTATGATTTAACGATTAATTTGGTTAATTATGAATTTGAGAATTTATATTAGATAAGTAATAAAGGTAATGATATTATTTATTTATACATGAGTAAATTGAACATATAAGATTATGTTATTACTTTGAACCTTACTCAAAAGGTATTAATCTTACCAACATATTTTTATGCATATGAAATTGATTTTTGTTAAGAATGTTTTAGAACCTAAAGAAGATTAAAAAATTATTACTTTTGAATGTTTTAATCCTTTAAGAACAAAATTTATAACTTTCAAAAACTTGTATGTACACAAATTGGACATTTTTGTCCCAAAATGAAAAGATGATGGGTTGGTTTGTAATTTTATCCAAAGAATGGATATTTTGAGGTTAGAGTGCGCAACGAACTACAAAATATAGGATATTTTATGAAATTCGAAAAAGGTGGGGTAAAGAGCGCAACCAACTCAAAGGTTGGGGTATTTAACTTTATGAATACTCCTAACTTCATGAATACTCCTAATCACTAAATTCCTAACCCTTAACAAGGCTCTAATTTCAACTATGTAATCTATTATCTATATATGCTTAGGCCCTCACAATGGATAATAGATAAATTTTTAAAGATTAAAAAAAACATTCAGGAAAAAATGAGTGATCAGGTGTAGACATGGGTCCGGTATGGTTCCGGTTCCTCGGAATCATGGAATTGGAACCGAAACCGGCCTTGGGCTGGTTCCCTAGTTCCGGTTTCGGCCGGTTCCAAGGCCGGTTCCTCCCGATTCCGGTTCCGGAATCGAAAATATTAAAAATAAAATTAAAAAAGTCTCATTTTTTTACCTCTTAATGAAAACCGCGGTCGCGATTAGCCAAACCGCGACCGCGGCTACGCTATTTTCATTTTTTTATTGGTGGAACCGCCAGTTCTCCGGTTCCGGGGTTGGAGGAACCGGAACCGTAGTGGGAACCGGAACCATGGTTCCGGTTCCGGAACCGCCGGTTCACCGGAACCCATGTCTAATCAGGTGCAGTTTGTTCTGTACCACAAGGCTGTGAAGCCTACAACAACCAGTTTGAAGACACCAACCACATCTTACTATCATGCCCACACTCATCAAGGCAACCCTTAATTCTTTAAGCCACAAACTACTTTGGAGTCGACCAGGTGTTACCAGACGACAAAAAAACGCACCAAGTCCTTGACGAAATTAGGGCAACGACAACAAAGAAGGAGATGAAACTCCTCACAAACGTCTGGTGGAGCCTATGGTTCTCTAGAAATAAGAGAATTTTTTTATAACGATAGCGGCCAAAACTCGAATAATGCCGGGAACCTAAGCGAGTTTACTCGTAACCAGGTTAAAGAATGAAAACTTGCAGGAAATCCTAAAACTAACAACTCTCGCTTTTATACCGCGAGAGCTAGGGAAGGGAGAAAGCTTGTTAAGTGGGCAAAACCTAAGAAGAACTTTATTAAATTGAATTTTGATGGTGCAGTTTGTTCAGATGACGTGACCTCTTTTAGTTTCATCCTTAGGGACTCTGGTGGCTCCCCCATCCACTTTGACAGAGGATTGATGGGTTGGTAATATGTTCTGATCTCCGAGACTATCGCCTTGCGCCAGGGACTTCTTAAGGCCATTCGTCGTGGCATTCCCGAATCCAGATTGAAAGCGACAATTTGCAGTTGGTCAAGGCCGTTCTAGGTGACTGGCGCTGCCCGTGGGAGATTGAGTTTTTGCAGTCGGACATCCGCTGTTTGCTTGCCCGGTTCTAAGATTGGAGTATTTCTCACGTCTTCCGTGAGTGCAATTCTGTGGCGGACTTCATCGTTGGTTCCTAGTGTGACCACTAGTTTGTTAGTGGCCACCCTTTTTCCTTATAAAAAAAGTGGATATTTCCTAAAGAAGGAATACTCTTTATATAACTAGGTTATACTATTTGTACATAGACTTTTCTCTCTGAGCATTAATTGCGAATTTTATTCATTGACCCTGTTAGACTAGAGGATGAAACCACACACAAATCTAACCAGCAAAGTACTGTTGGATTGAAAGAACAAACTCTCAAAGGAGACAAGCCTATGATGAGCCTATCTCAATGGAGAAAACCCCCAAAGAGCCAAAGGCCTCAACCTTGATCCTTTCTCTAATTTATGGACAATTAAAACATAATACGCTATCTACTATTTATGCTCCACTCAGATACCTCTCCTAGCCAACTAGCATGATATTGTCACACTAAACACCCCTTATTACAAAGACTCAAATACCCTTGATAACTAACTTCTGCCTTTTTCTTGAATATTCTTCATAAGCGAAAAGGTTTCCTAACAATACCGTCCTCTTTAAACAAGCCTTGTCCTCAAGGCTAGAAGAAGAAAAAGGATGAGCCCCCTAGTTCTGCTGATCCAAGTTTCGGCCTGAAGGAAACGCCCAGTTGCACTCATCAAGGTACTTTCAATGGCATTCAAAGTATAAGGTGATCTTTATAATCTCGTCTAAATCGCATGCCTGGCTTCCTAGCTCAGGATGCTTATTATCAATGTTCTTGGCTGAGGCACCCTCTCCTTCATCTGAAAAATCAGGAGGACGTGGAGAATGGTAGAACAACTTCAAAATTCTTGTAAGATTCTCTTTTGCTAATTGAACATACTCATGTTTGATGGAATACCCAATGATACGCTCTATTTAGTATAGGTTAACTCTTGCATTTTAGGTATCATTTGAGTGTGTTTAGGTTAGTTTTAAGCATAATTGTCATATGAAGACCGAAGACACGATTTGAAGAATTGCAAGAGTTTTGAAGACAAGTGTTGATTTGGAGTTGTTTTGACACCATTTTCTTGTGACACATCGTTCGGGAGCTACGGTGATCGGATGAAGCTGAATTTGGTACCGTTGGAAAGCTAACTCGAAGAGATACAGTTCATCTTTTTACGGCGAGTTCAAATTCCAACTCTAAGTGGGTCAAAACCACCTCTGAAGTTGACACCAGAATGCTTTTCAGGAGCAGGATCCGCGCTGTTGAGGAGGGTTTCTTGACTCGGGACAACAAATAAATTTATAAGTCAAGACCCCGCTGTGTATAGCGAAGTCAGATCGCTCCACGAGAAGCAAGGTTGTTTGTTTACCGACTACTAAAAATCAAACAAAAGCAAGCAAAACACTCACAAGCAGCCTCGTTAACGACGTTGTCAGGGTCGTTAACGAACCACCGTAGACAAAAGACCAAAACTAACGACCTAGACAGATTCGGTACCGAGCCTACAAACTCAGCAACGAATATCACTTCAAGAGAATTCAAATAAAACAAAGATCTAGGACAAGGGACACCACAACATAGTCATGCATATAAACTCATAAGAAGGTAAGATCATGCCTTTAAACAGATAAATTCATCAACTTTCGTCGACTATCGAGTAAATTAACCTATTTTCATAAACCAATCCACTCAATTGCTTGTTTTGGATCTAAAGCTTGAAACTTTCGTATTCAAACAATATCAACCTTCAAGTCTATAACTTTCTCTCTCAATGAAGTTAAAAACTCAAATCACCTTGACTTTCATCTAGGTCTAAGCACAACAAACAATCTCAAAATAGATAAAGGGCAATCAACACACATTCTTACTCCTCAAACATGCATAACTATGTCGGGTTTAACCCCGACCCTAGAAAAGAAGACTACTCACTACTCATAACTAAGAAACAAATAAATTCAACAAAAGAAATCATTGAAAACAAAACACTACTCAAATTAATAGGAAATATCGTCTTACAGAAATTCAAAAGAAACCGAAAAGAATACAAACACCGAACCAAAATCACGATTAACGACCCCGATAACTCTCGTCCACCGAACCTTCAATCTCGACTCCGATCCACTTTCTCTATTCTCGGCTCTTCCTCCTCTCTTCAATCGATCCGTCCCCCTTTTCAGACTAATAAGAGGGCTATTTATACTAAAAAGCTAGAAAATAAAAAGGCTAGAAGATAAAAACTTTCCTAAAAAGATAGAATTAAAATCCTAAAAGATAGAAATAAAATCTAGAAAGATAACAAGTCCTAAAATACATAATATAATAATCCTAAAATCATAAAAAGATACTCTACCGACACGGAAATAAATTCCCGCACAGGATCGGTGAGTTACAGAATCAAACTCTCGAAATCTTCATCTCGTGGCCTCTATAACGACCCCTTACAACCTCATTAATGAGCCTGGGTTTGGCTTTCTTCCACACTTTATTTTCTAAAACTTAGGCTTCGACTTCTTCATCTTGCATTCTTCCGTCTTTCATCATAGCACTCCAAATTCAGCTCCAAATAGCATCTTTTCCTTGCTAAAACCTACAAAAACACACAAAACGGAGTAGCTTCCATACTTTTCACAAAATATGCAAAACTATCAAAAAACACACAAAACTAATCCTAAAACTACTAAAACTAAGCCTAACAAACTAAGAAAACATACTAAATACTATACTAAAAATACGAACATCAAAATACCCCATACTTAGACTTGCTTGTCCTCAAGCAATCACTAAACAATAACCAAAACCAAACTACATACTCATCAAGACATAGCCATCATCTAAAAAAAAACAACATCAACACATAGAAAAATAACAAATGATTATTAACATCATCACACATATATGCACCAAATAGACATAAGAAAATACAATCCAATCTCACAAGGATAATGTGTTTCACTCAACTCTCAAGTGTTTAAGCTTTATAAATTCAATCTCTCAACTCATCTTATATACAAAAACTCATAGAAATTGGAACTTATATCACCAAACTCTCCACCCAAGATTTGTCAAAACAAACAAAAATCATCAAGAGAACTTAGGGGGCTCAATGAAAAACTTCATAGAAGCTTCCATTCGGCCGAGTTGTAATGGGGCTTGGTATTAACAAATAGGCGTGGAAATATTTTGGCTATGTGGTGCTAATAATATCCGGGAATCAAAGACTCCTAAAAACTCACACACACTCCAAAAAACTCTCATAAACATATACCAAACTCACTCTCAATATGCACACTTATTTTCACTCACCCAACATATCCTAGAAAGCCTCATACAAATAATAAAAAGAATCTCTGATATTATCTCTATAAACACATGCACTTCAAACTTCTTTTCTTTCTTCTTTTTTTTTTCTTCGCTGCCTCGTTAACGAACCACTTCAGGGTCGTTAACGAGCTTCATCATGTACCCCTTCTTTTTCTTAACAACTTCCTTTCAACCATCAACCTTATTTCGTGCATCTTTTGCTATCAAGAGATCTTTCTTTTACAACTATTAAAAACAAGAGACTTCCAATCTACCCTTCCCAATAATTCCTCAATTTCAAACCAAAATATAAATATTGCACTCAACAAAACATACCTCTCCAATCTAAGTCCTAATCTCCGGATAGGGTCAAGCTTATCTCGGCTAGGAAACAATTTTGTGAAGTTAAAAAAAAAAGGCTTCAGGTTCAAATTGGCTTTAAAAAGAAGGATCATGTAAGGTAGGATAAGGATAATAGGGCTATAAAAATAAGTTCTATATCATCTGATTTTCACAAGTAATGAACTATAAATCTTATACGGGTCTCAAGAAATAGATAACCATCACAATTCCAAGAGATAATATGCATATAGAGAGTAAATCACAGAAAAAAGAAGAGGGAAATTTGATGTTCTCCCTATAAGGCCAAAAATAACTCACAAGGTAAATTTTTTTTGTTGGATTGCATCACTTATGCTATAAAGTATATGTGCTCAATTTCATCAAATGTTATTCCTTCTAAAAACACAATTTCAAATTAAGAATCCGGCTATACTATCAAAGATATGCTTGCAAGGAATTATATGATCATGCTAGCAATTACCATCATAGAACCTAAGAAAGGGATATCTATCAATTCTAAAATCTTTTTGGATTTTTTCAAAATTTTCAATTTTTTTTATGGAACGAAACTACTTAAAACAAATAAACACACAAGACACATAAGATAACAAGTTGTCTACTTTCTCCCACGCCATAATTAAAATTACAGTGTCCCCACTGTAAGAAAAAATAAGAAGAAGGAAAGAAATAGAAAAGAAAAGAAAAGAACAAAAAACAAAAAAAATAAAAATAAAAGACATAAAAACTTACAAAGACTCAAAAGTGGAAAACAAGGAAAACGTCTTCTTCAAGCTGAATCACTGGTTTGGTGGAGGAAAGTAATGCTCGAAGTTCCCCATGAAGTCGTACATCGTCCTCCAACGCTCTGGATCCTCCACCTCTCTCTGACGATGCCTCTCATCCTCCATTGACATGCGAGCGGAATAGACGGTCTCCCATCTATCTATCCTCCTATGAATGTGATCCTGCTGAAGGTTGAGCTGCTGCATCCGAGCAAAAAGATCCTCGGCCCAT
This sequence comes from Fallopia convolvulus, assembly GCA_964016875.1. NCBI lineage: Eukaryota > Viridiplantae > Streptophyta > Magnoliopsida > Caryophyllales > Polygonaceae > Fallopia > Fallopia convolvulus. The sequence continues at coordinate 35,185,135 of OZ024733.1, forward strand.
GGTGGTGGCATACTCGATCCAGTGTACTCGGGCTGAGGAGGTGGTGGGTAGTGAGGCTGGAAGTGGTCTTGGTACAGCACCGGGTTGTATGGCATAAGACCATAGGAATGAGGGTCGGTAGGAGCTGGCGGGGGGTCGGTAGTTGTCCTCGGGACCTCGTTAACGAAGCTAGGTGCCTCGTTAGGAATGTAGGAAGAATGCTGGAAATGGTCGTTAACGAGTCTGGTAGGCTCGTCAACGAGGATGTTGGTGCCCAAAACTTCCGTGTCGAGGTCGTTATCCTCGAAGTTAAGCTCTTCCGTGCCTCCCTCTGTGTCAGCCTGTTCAGTGTCTTCGCCAACTACCTCGGTATCCTCATCTTCATCTCCATCTTCATCCATGCCTTCTCCGTCTCGCTCGAACCTTGTCTCACAAGGCCGAAGTGATAGCTCATCCTCCGGCTTGGGCTCCAACGGGTAAGCATGACCCGTCCATACCTCGTACCAATTTGGAACGTAGAGTAGTTCCAACATATCAAGGGTAGGTGTAACGATGCGGTCTTGCACTTTCACTTTGAGTCCTCTCTCGGCTTGGATGAAAACACTAGAGCTATACCAATAGCTTTTGTTGAGGAGTTGAGCATGAGCCGGCGTGTAGCGAGTAAGGTCGACTCCCAAGTTTGTAGCCAAGAGACTAACCAAGTTTCCACACCATACTTCTTTGGACTTGGTTGATTTTTCAATGTAGTAGAGCCACTCATACCCCAAATTTAAAGGGCCGGGCTCTTCGAAAAGGATGGTGCGAAGACAAGCAACTTCCATTCTTGTTGGCCTATTTAGCTCTCTCTTCGTCCAAAATATAGCGGCTAGGACTCGAAGAATGATCCTAAAAATGGGGTTGATGATGCTTGCCCCGGATAGTGCCCCTGCGGAGGGCTCAACCTCCCCGGTGATGTAGCTCCAAGTCCTTGTCACTTTGTAGTTCTTCAAACTGTAATCTCTAGAAGGATTTAGGAGCTCCAGAATAGCGTTGAACTTCGCCATGGTGTATTCTCGGCTCACATTACCGAGCCTAAACCTGATGTGTCCCGCCGAAGTCTTTGACGGGAAACTCATCTCTAAAGTGGCCAGAAACTCGGATGTGAGGGCCGAAAAATGTGGTACCGTCTCCTTCTTCAGCAAATGAGGCACACCGAGGATAGAAAAGGCCTCCTGGACATCCGTATAAATTCCCATTTGCTTGGCACTCGTTCTTGAAAACCACCGAGTGTTGTGATCTTTGTTTAAGATGGCATTGTATCGGTCCGCTTGCCCTTGAGTGCGCAAGATCACATTGTCCATGCGAGGTGGAGATGGGGACCTCTGGTTCCTTCCCTTCTTCTGAGCTCGGGTAGCGGGTCTGCTTGAACTTGCCATGGGATCTACAAAACAATCATGATTTTTCCAAGATAAGATCCACTCAGGTTAGGTTAGGCAAGAGACCCCATACTTGGTCTCGAAATAATCCTCGGATTTATTCGTTAACTCCCCAATTGGGTTGTTTACGCATCTGAACTGGGTATTGATTTTTGAGGCTACGCAGCCTCGTTAACGAGCCTGGGTGGGTCGTTAACGAGTTGTCGAGAGCCAGTTCACATAATTTCCGAGTTTTATCAACTTTAAAATCCAGCCAAAAATCAAGCATGCAATCCTCTATAATCCTTCACTAGACACACAATCGGATATGTGCACCCCATACTTGCTCAATTACCCATCCCGAACATGCTAGATTTGCCCAAAATTAACATGGTGAAAATCAAACTCAATACCTAGAACAAGAAAAATTCATGCTTTTCTAAATCAAATTTTTGCAATGGAGAATCTAGCATGAAGAATCTTTCCTAGATTGAGAACCAACTAAGCACAACCATAATTCATGAGCAAAATCTAAACATGCAAATCGGTCCTCTATATAAACACAATTCAAGACATGAAATTTCTACCCTATAAACCAAGAATCATGCAATCTCGAGTTAGGGTTTAGAAATCATATCGGAGAATCGAGAATTTGAAGAACAAGAGGTCGGAATTGGGTGGTTAACGAGCTTGGGACTCGTCGGTGGGAAAACGGGTATTCCGGGCTTCGGTAACGACGGTGTCTCCGGTGGTCGGTGGAGTGAAGGATTCCGATCGGTGGTGAGAGTATTTGGTGGAAGATTTGAGGGATGTGAAGTTTGAGATTGCGGGTAGGATTTTTGAGGGTTTGGGAAGGGTTAAATAGAAGGGGGTAGAATTAGGAGAGAGGGTAGGTAGTGGTGGCTGGGGGGGGGTAAGAAATAGGGTAGAAGATAGAAGATAGATTAGGGTTAGAAAAACTTACCTGCCCGAGCCGGTTCGCCAAACCGGGTCGTTAACAACCCTGGGTGGGTCATTAACGAGCCACCGTAGCCTCCTTGTGTAATTTTCGAGCCCCTTTTCTGCATCTTGTTAGCTCTAAATTTATCCTAATTTCTATCCTAAAAACTATTAAAAAGAACTCAAAAGAAAGCTAAGAAAAAGAATCTAAAAAGGAAAAGAAAAATCTAATCTAATTCTATACTAAAAGTGGGTTGCCTCCCGTAAGCGCTATTTTTAACATCGTCAGCCCGACGTACTCCTTGGTTAGTCCGACGTTGTAAGAGCCATTGTGACTCTAATCTCTTCATCCGGGTCGGGTTGCTCATGAAACTTCTTCAGCCGGTGGCCATTAACTTTGAAGATTACGCCTTGGTTATCGATCAACTCTACCGCACCGTGAGGATAGATGTGATGAACCACGAATGGCCCACTCCATCGTGTCCTAAGCTTCCCTGGGAATAGCCAAAGTCTAGAGTTGAAAAGAAGTACCTTATCGCCAACTTCATAAGTTTTGGGCACTAATTTCCGATCATGCCACCGCTTGGTGCGCTCTTTGTATATTTCAGCATTTTCGTACGCCTTCAGCCTCAATTCTTCTAATGCTTGCAAGTCCATGAATCTTTTTGCTCCTGCCGCGTCGAGGTTCATGTTGAGCTCCTTAAGAGCCCATAATGCTTTATGCTCCATCTCAACCGGTAAATGACATGCCTTGCCATACACTAGATTATAAGGAGTGGTGCGTAGAGGCGTCTTGTATGCTGTTCTGTATGCCCATAGAGCGTCATCCAATTTGGAAGACCAATCCTTCCTAGAACGGGACACTGTCTTCTCTAATATGCTCTTTATTTGCTTGTTTGAAACTTCAACCTGGCCACTGGTTTGGGGGTGATATGGTGTTGCCAACCGATGGGATACCCCATACTTAGCCAAAAGTGCTTCAAAGCTCCGCTCAATAAAATGGGAACCACCATCACTAATGAGGACCCTTGGAACGCCGAACCTGGGGAAAATGTTGGTCTTGATGAACTTAGCCACAGTTTTAGCGTCGTTAGTCCTTGTAGCAATGGCTTCTACCCACTTAGAGACATAATCGACTGCCACAAGGATGTACTTGTAGGGGCCTGATGCGGGAAATGGTCCCATGAAGTCTATGCCCCATACATCGAATAGCTCGACCTCTAATATCCCGGTTAGCGGATTCTCATGTCTCCAAGTGATGTTGCCTGAGCGCTGGCATTCATCGCATGCTGTCACATAAGCCTGTACATCTTTAAACATGGTTGGCCAGTAGAGACCACTTGAAAGAATCTTCGCCGTGGTTTTGAATCCTTTTGCATGGCCACCTGTAGGAAGCTTGTGACATTGACAAATCACGTTCTCGACCTCTTCCTCTGGGATACAGCGTCTAAAGAGGTGGTTGCTTCCTTGTTTAAACAAGTAAGGATCGTCCCAATAGTACTGTTTTACATCGTGGAGGAACTTCTTCTTCTTTTGTGGGGTTAGTCCTTCGGGAATTATGCCTCCTACAAGATAGTTAGCAAAATCCGCGAACCAAGGGGCTTTTGACCCTCTAACAACATGAAATGACGTAGAAGAAGTAGAAGGAGAAGAAGGGATTGAATCGAATTGGCTGAGTTGTGGTTCAGAAATCTTACCTGATTGGATCGTTATTAGACCGGTGTGGGTCGTTAATGATCCTGGAGCTGTTGTTATATCCTCGGTAACGACCTCTCATGGCTTAGTAACGACCTGCTCAACTGTTGTGTCGATGCTCCTTGGATTTTTGCCCGTATGGTTAACGCATTCCAGCCTCGGTGCCTCGTTAACGAACCTGAAGGGGTCGGTGACGAGGGTTTTGTTGAGTTCAACCTCGTTCAGCAGGAGGTGTTCGTCCGGTCTGGAGTCGTTTATTGGCACCTCATTGTTGGAATCAGTGATGTGTTCAACCGGAAATTTGGATAAGTGATCAGCCACTAGGTTTTTTGCTCCCTTTTTGTCTCTTATTTCGTGGTCAAATTCCTGCAGCAAGAGCATCCAACGAAGCAATCTAGGCTTGGCATCCTTTTTGGCCATTAGGTATCTAACGACCTCATGGTCAGTGTAAACAATCACTTTGGATCCAACAAGGTAGGACCGGAATTTTTCAAAGGCAAATACCACAACAAGGAATTCTTTCTCCGTTGTGGTATACTTACTCTGCGCCTCATCCAGCGTCTTACTGGCGTAGTAGATGGCGTGGAGTTTATTGTCTTTCCGTTGTCCTAAAACTGCGCCAACTGCATAGTCACTGACATCGCACATAATCTCAAAGGGTAATGTCCAATCAGGGGAATGCATAATGGGGGCGGACACGAGGGCAGCTCTTAACCTGTTAAATGCTTCAAGACATTCTGGAGACAGCTCAAACACTACATCTTTCATTAGTAGGTTAGTCAAGGGTTTAGCTATCTTAGAAAATTCCTGAATAAATCGCCTGTAAAAGCCAGCATGCCCTAGGAAACTCCTTATATCTCTTACAGAGGAAGGGGGAGGTAATTTTTCAATAAGCTCAATCTTTGCTTTATCTACCTCTATTCCTCTCTTAGAGACAAGATGCCCTAATACTATCCCCTCTTGAACCATGAAATGACACTTTTCCCAATTTAACACAAGATTGGTTTCTTCACATCTTTTAAGCACTCGTGCAAGGTTAGCAAGACAAGAATCAAATGAAGAACCATAAACAGAAAAGTCATCCATGAAAACCTCTACAATCTCCTCTATCATATCCGAAAAAATGGCCATCATACACCTTTGAAAGGTGGCAGGGGCATTGCAAAGCCCAAATGGCATTCTTTTATAAGCAAAGGTTCCATAAGGACATGTAAAGGTTGTCTTCTCCTGGTCATCAGGATGAATGGGAATTTGCCAAAAACCGTTATAGCCATCTAAATAACAGAAATAATCATGCTGGGCTAAGCGTTCTAACACCTGATCAATGAAAGGAAGCGGAAAATGATCTTTTCTAGTAACACTATTAAGCTTCCTATAATCAATGCACATCCTCCAACTAGTGGTGGTCCTTGTCGGAATAAGCTCTCCCTTTTTGTTTTCTATGACAGTCATCCCCCCTTTCTTTGGAACTACATGGACCGGACTCACCCATTGGCTGTCCGATATAGGAAATATGATCCCAACATCAAGTAATTTAATGATTTCCTTTTTAACCACATCTTTCATGTTAGGATTTAACCTACGTTGATGCTCTATGGTGGGTTTATGATTATCCTCCATGTATATCCTATGCGTGCAAAGGGAAGGAGATATGCCAGTTATATCATCTAGGGTACTCCTATGGCTTTCCTATGCATCCTAAGCACATTCAGTAGTTTTCGTACTTCCTCATCTTTTAATTTAGCATTAATGATGACCGACAAAGTAGAATTAGGACCAAGGAATTCATACCTGAGGGAGTCTGGAAGGGGTTTAAGTGCTGGGGACGGTTCAGCTGGGATTAGAATCGGTTCTTCTGGTTCCGTCTTTAACACCTCCTCGAGGTATTCAAATGCTGAAATTTCATTGTCTCCGGCCAAGGTCGTTAACGATGCTGGTGGGGTCGTTAACGAGCCTGCTTCGTCTGCCAGTAGAGTCGGTACGGAAGCTGGTGAACTTGTTACCAAAACTACAGGAGCTATTTCCGCCCATCTTTGACCTGAAATTTCATCATCTGATGCCAACCTTCCAATAGGGTATCCACATTCAATGATCTCCTGCTGGGTGTAGAGCATCTTGACTTCGGCTCTATCAGTCTCCTTAATTGCCTGTTTGAATCGGAATTCCGTCTCCTCATCCCCAATTTCGAAAGTTAGGAGTCCCCTCCTAACATCAATTATGGCTCCAACTGTGGCGAGGAACGGTCTTCCCAAAATAATAGGCACCACCGGATCTTCGGGCATTGCCATAACGATGAAGTCGTTTGGAACAAAGAACTTGCCCACTTGAACCAGAAAGTCTTCTATCACCCTTGTTGGTTTGATGCAGGATCCGTCTGCCATGTAAAGCCGCATGTTGATGGGCTCTAGTGGTCCCATGTTGGCTTTAGACCAGATTGAGAGAGGGAGTAAACTGGCACTGGCTCCCAGATCACATAAAGCTTTGAACTTGTGGTCGCCTATTCCAATAGTTATTGCAAATCTCCCTGGATCTCCTAGCTTTTCTGGTAGAGCTATAGATCTGACTTCATCTTGTAGCTCTGTAATGGATCGTTTCCTGCTAAGAATATCTTTCAAGAATTTTGTGTAAGCCGGCATTTCGCTTAGGGCCTCAGCGAATGGGATGGAAATATTAATGCCCTGAAGAATCTTTACGAAACGCTTGAACTTACTCTCAGTAGAGTCCACAGATTTCTTAGTGGGAAATGGAAGAGACTTCACCATCCTCGGAACCAAGTTAGGCTTGAGGGGTGATGCTACCGGGTCGACACTCGGGTCGTTAGGTACGCTCGGCGGGTCGTTACCGACCCTGATGAGGTCGTTAACTGCCCTGGGATTGAGAGGAAGGCTCGGTTTAGAAAACTTACCTGGGGTAGGGTCGTTAGGTACCCTCGGAGCCTCGTCACCATGGTACGCTGGTTCGGTAATTGCCCTTGCTGGCTCGTTACCGAGGGTATCCGTGGTGTCCTCTTCCTTCTTGTCCTCATCTTGGACACGCTCCGACATTGTCTTTCCACTCCTAAGGTGCACTGCTGCTATCTGTCCTTTAGGGTTTTCTTCGGGACGTCCTGGAAGTTGCCCTTGTGGTCTCGGAATCTGTGCAGCAAGGTTCCCTAGTTGGGAATCAACATCTTCTTCCATATATCGAACTCTCCCCATCTTTTATTTTGGTGGTTAAGGTTAACTTGAACTTCGTTGACCTTGTTGTGGACCCCATTGATGCTTTCCTGTAACCCTTGTACCCAAGATGGTGGCTCCTGATGGCCTGGAGGTCGATAAGGTGCAAGTCGTCTATCTGGTGGAGGCGCTGCATAGCTTGGATTTGGATTTTGATTGCCCCATGTCTGATAGTTGTTCGACCTGTCAAAATTACTAGGATGGTTCCTGGATGGGCCTCTCATGTAATTCATCTCATCAATTGTCTCAACGGCTCTTACTTGCTCTATGTTAGTGCAAGCAGAAGTACTATGGGCAGAAGAACCACACTCTTGACAAGATTGAGAGGATTTCAGAAAACTTACCTGCTTCTTCAGGCGGTTGACCTCGTCTTGTAGAAACTGATTTTTAACGTCTGGGTCAACTTCTTCTCGGTTAGGCACGTAGAGACGTTTCTGAGGCTGGGGAGTCTGCTGGGTCCCATACATGGCATCGTAATTGGACAGCTTATCCAGCAATTCCCATGCAGCTGTAGGGTCCATCTCTATAAAACCGCACGCTGTATGCGTGTTGATGCGGTTCTTGGTCTCCGCGTTGATACCCTGGAAAAAGATTTCTTGCATAACATATAAAGGTTGCCCATGAGTGGGGCACTGTCTAAGCATCTCTTTGAATCTTTCCCATGTTTCAACAAAGGTCTCATTAGGCAGCTGGTGATAGGAGGTGATGCGTTTCCTCAACTCCGTTGTCTTGGCATGAGGGAAAAATTTTGTAAGAAATTGATCATACAAGTTCTTCCAAGTCCTGATAGACTTAGGAGGTAAGCTCTCCAACCAGCTCAGGGCCTTTCCAGCAAGAGACCACCTGAAAGCTTTTAACAGAACATATTCTAGTGAGACACCTTCAGCAGCTATGGTGTCACATAAGTCAAGAAAATTTCTAATATGCTCCATAGGGCACTCAGTGGGTTTCCCTTCAAACTGATCCCGTTTAATTAATGATATAAATTGAGACTTGATCTCAAAGGCTTTCTCTATCTTCGGAAGCACGATTGGGGACTCTGGCACCCTCAGTTCTGGATGCATGTACTGTTTGGCATTCCTCGGATAGGCATTCAACTCTTCCTGTAGACGAGCATTGGCAGCTCGTTGACGCTCAGCCTCGGCGGCAGCGCCTTCCTTCTCAGTTTTTAACGCCTCCATCTGTGTTTGGAGGACTTCTAACTGACGAGCCATCTCTTCAGGTGTGGCCACGGCTCGGTTTTCTCGGCGTCTACGATGCAGGGAACGTTCAGGTTCAGAATAATAACCAGCGTTATCGAATTCGAGCCTTCGACGTCCTACCGGCATGCGCTGAGAAAACACACAAAGAAAACAAAATTTAAAAACAAAACGGGGTCGAGCTATTCCCGGACCCACAGATAAACAAACAAACTCGTTGCTTCCCCAGCAACGGCGCCAATTTGTTGAGGAGGGTTTCTTGACTCGGGACAATAAATAAATTTATAAGTCAAGACCCCGCTGTGTATAGCGAAGTCAGGATCGTTCCACGAGAAGCAAGGTTGTTTGTTTACCGACTACTAAAAATCAAACAAAAGCAAGCAAAACACTCACAAGCAGCCTCGTTAACGACGTTGTCAGGGTCGTTAACGAACCACCGTAGACAAAAGACCAAAACTAACGACCTAGACAGATTCGGTACCGAGCCTACAAACTCAGCAACGAATATCACTTCAAGAGAATTCAAATAAAACAAAGATCTAGAACAAGGGACACCACAACGTAGTCATGCATATAAACTCATAAGAAGGTAAGATCATGCCTTTAAATAGATAAATTCATCAACTTTCGTCGACTATCGAGTAAATTAACCTATTTTCATAAACCAATCCACTCAATTGCTTGTTTTGGATCTAAAGCTTGAAACTTTCGTATTCAAACAATATCAACCTTCAAGTCTATAACTCTCTCTCAATGAAGTTAAAAACTCAAATCACCTTGACTTTAATCTAGGTCTAAGCACAACAAACAATCTCAAAATAGATAAAGGGCAATCAACACACATTCTTACTCCTCAAACATGCATAACTATGTCGGGTTTAACCCCGACCCTAGAAAAGAAGACTACTCACTACTCATAACTAAGAAACAAATAAATTCAACAAAAGAAATCATTGAAAACAAAACACTACTCAAATTAATAGGAAATATCGTCTTACAGAAATTCAGAAGAAAACCGAAAAGAGTACAAACACCGAACCAAAATCACGATTAACGACCCCGGTAACTCTCGTCCACCGAACCTTCAATCTCGACTCCGATCCACTTTCTCTATTCTCGGCTCTTCCTCCTCTCTTCAATCGATCCGTCCCCCTTTTCAGACTAATAAGAGGGCTATTTATACTAAAAAGCTAGAAAATAAAAAGGCTAGAAGATAAAAACTTTCCTAAAAAGATAGAATTAAAATCCTAAAAGATAGAAATAAAATCTAGAAAGATAACAAGACCTAAAATACATAATATAATAACCCTAAAATCATAAAAAGATACTCTACCGACACGGAAATAAATTCCCGCACATGATCGGTGAGTTACAGAATCAAACTCTCGAAATCTTCATCTTGTGGCCTCGTTAACGACCCCTTACAGCCTTGTTAACGAGCCTGGGTTTGGCTTTCTTCCACACTTTATTTTCTAAAACTTAGGCTTCGACTTCTTCATCTTGCATTCTTCCGTCTTTCATCATAGCACTCCAAATTCAGCTCCAAATAGCATCTTTTCCTTGCTAAAACCTACAAAAACACACAAAACGGAGTAGCTTCCATACTTTTCACAAAATATGCAAAACTATCAAAAAACACACAAAACTAATCCTAAAACTACTAAAACTAAGCCTAACAAACTAAGAAAACATACTAAAAACTATACTAAAAATACGAACATCACGCGCCCGCGGAAAATTTCCGCGCTCGCGGATGGAGGAGTATCCGCGGCCGAGGGTTCGAGTGGATCTGCGCTCGCGGATTATTTCCGCGCTCTCGGATCGAGGGTTTCACCACCGCCGCCTTCGTTTGTTTTATTCTATCTTTTTAGTATTATTATATCTTAGGGTTTCGGACTTATTTCTACTATTTAAGCTTTGTTTCGAGTTTCACTTTGGGGATAGACAATTCTAGCACACTTTTATTTTATTCTAGTTTTTATTTTTATTATGGAGAACTAATTTCCCTTTGGAGTTTGTTTAATCAAGGAAGCCTTTTTATGTAATTCGTGAGATTCTGGTAACTTTTCTATCCCTTGGTTAATATCAAAACTCTTGGTTTTATTTATATGATCTATGTTTGATTTGATAAGCCTGATCAACTAGTTTGATTGACTTAGATCTGCTGTTTGGATTAGGTTTGATTATTGTCTGTGCAATCTTATTTATCCTTGAAACAACTCTTTTCTAGGACCGTGGACTAGAATTGAGAAAGAGTATTTGATTGTTATTTTATGCATGAGACTCGTAGCTTGATTGCATGATTTAATATCCTTCTATCCTTAATACTTTGCATGATTTGAATTAAGCATTCTTGTTCATATCATCCTTTCGCTTGGACCGTGGACAAGTGGAAATCTATTATAAGGATTGGAATTAACTAGGGAATTAATAGAAAAGTGGATGAATCAATGATCGAATGATTAAAAAGGTGGAATTGATTGAATAAACTCTACTTACTTACAATTGATTTAATCCCAATAATATTTGTTTGTTTTGTTTGTTTGCCTGAACTCCCAAAATCCCCTGTCTTTGCTCTTTGTTGATTAGTCAGAAATCCGATTCTCTTGGGTTCGACCCCTTGCTTACTTGCTATACTAGTTAGTAGTTTAGGGTTATTTATTTTTGATCTTGGCAACAACGATTTTAGCCGAGTCAAATTTTGGCGCCATTGCCGGGGAATCGGTTTTTAATTTTCTGAATAATCGGCGTTTCTGACGATCCGCGCCCTCGGTTTTATTCCACGCCCGCGGACGATCCGCGCCCTTGGTTTAGTTCCGCGCTCGCAGTTTCTGCTCATCCAAGAATCCCGAATCTTGTTGTGTAGACCTATCTTACGGTCTACACTTGTATATACTAATGTCTGCGTTTAGTCTTTGTCAGTTGCAGGATGAACCCTTTCATGAGTACTTCACTAGGTGCCAAGGAATCTTGTATGATCTCTCTGTTTGGGGGTTACACATAGGGCTTGATGATGCTTGCTATCACATCTTTATGGGGATGACTCTTGAGTCCCAACTAAGGATGTACCGCGAGAGCGATGCAAATTACGTCCTTTGGAAACCCATTGACCGATGAGATTTCTTTTGTTATATCCGAGCCAAAGAGATCGAGATGCAGAAATTGGAGAACCAAATTGCTGAACAATGAAAATTAGAGGAGGTGTTGGCCATCAAGACGGAAATTCTTGAAGAACCAACAGATCTCCCTGAAGAGCCAATTCCATCCTCTCCAGAGGCATTCAGAGACCCTTCATTGGATGAAGAGATGGATGATCATAGTAATGTAATGACGGAGGAGGAATATTTCCTTAAGTTTGATAGCTCCTGGAGTGATGACGATGAGCCTGATGATTCGAAGAAGGAGCTAGATGATGATATGGAGATTTCCATTCCACCTGAGGAGATGTCTATGTCTCCTGCCGTGGAGCCCTTTGTTGTGATCGATCATGATCCATGTATCCTTCCCTTCTCCCTTACTTTCTCTTGATATCTGTTTGCCTGATATTTCTGCAAAAGGTCTTGAGCATGATAGTTTACCTAGTGATTTCTCAAATTTTAAGGGTGGTAGTGCTAACATGAAAATCATTACTCTTGATTTATATTTTGAAAAACTACCTCGTCCTTTCAACTGGTTCTATCCTAAACCGACTAATCCTGATTTCTCTAGTGGGTTTGATATACTGAAACGGTGTCTGAATGCTATATTATTTAGTTTCAAAGTATTATTGTGTTATATTTGCTTGCATGAAAGTTGTTCGCAGGATTTTGATAGACTTCTCAGGGCTTTGACGATGTCCGAGTTTTGAGGTAATAGGTTGACGTCGGCCAAACGACGTTAAACAAAGGCGCTGCTCGGGAGGCAACCCGAGGTAAGTTTTTTTTTTTCTTATATTTTTATCTTTTTAGTTTAGTTTTAGTTTTAGTATTCGTTTTGGTTTTGTCGGGCTAACTTGCAGGAACAATTTTTCCCATCAAAAGAAGCCAGTCCGAGGCGAGGCCGAGCTCGCGGCTCGATCCGCGCCCGCGGCAGATCCGCACCCTCGGAATTTTTCCGCGCCCGCGGATCGGCCGTGACGAACTTAATTTCCGTTTTTTCCAAAATAAAAAAATAAAAAAAATAAAAATAAAAGGTTTTCAGGTGAAACTCCTGAAATAAAAGGTTTTCGGGTGAAACCCCCGAGATAAGTTAGGAAAAAAAGAAGAGAGAAAAAAAAGAGTGTTCTTCCATATTCTATCATCACCCACCATTCCACTTTTCTAATTCTTTCCATGTCTACTTCCTTGGAATTTCTCAAGTATGGAGGAATTTTGTTTTCAAGGCTACTACATTAATGCTTAAGGCGAGATTCAGAGTTCGTTTGTGAGTTCGTGTTCAGTTTTGTTGATCGTGTTCTCTAACCATTTTTTTCACGATCGGAGCACCACCCACGCTCGCGGCCGGCCACCGCGCCCGCGGTTTTTCCTGACGACGGATCATCTGGAGATTTCCGAGCTATTCATCCAAGCCTTTGAAGCGTTCTTCCATCTCTTCTTTCGTATGTGAGTCTTCTGAATTTCCTCTTCCTTGCTTAATTCCTTTCTTTTTACTTCATTGAGGACAATGAAGGATTTAAGTATGGGGGAGGAAGTACTCACTACGCCTATCATAGATAGTTGCTTTTCAGTTTATTTTTTGTTATTTTTATGGGATTTTTGTTCCATGTTTTGTATAGAGAAAATTTAAAAAAAATAAAATAATCCATAAAAATTGAAAAAAGGCATAGAAAATCCTGGGATGAGTTGAAAACCCGAAAGGGCGGCTCAAGTAATAAGCAGGTAACCCGGACCAGCATTAGGCTGGGGTAATATGAGGTTTATGAGAGATGTGAGTATTTGTGAGCACACCTAAGAAAAATAAAAAGAGTGATTAGGTGAAAACCCGAAAGGGCGCCTAAGTAGAATGAGTGGTAAAATCAGAGTGTTTAGGATCATATTCTACTTTGGGGCTTGGGGATTACATTTTAGATGTTGGGTAGATCCTAGGTTGCTCTATACTTTTTGGAGCTTGAGTGTTATATTCTGTATTCTGTGAGGTGTGTGCTTGAGCTATCATGTTGTTGCTCATTATTTCTCTATTTTGGGTTCGGGTTGGTGAGGTGAGTGATTTTTGTCTTCCCTTGTACTATGCTGTAAACCTTGATAGGATTGATTGTTAGATTTATTTTGAGCTTACTCGAGGACGAGCAAGGTTTAAGTATGGGGGAATTTGATACGCTCTATTTAGTATAGGTTAACTCTTGCATTTTAGGTATGATTTGAGTGTGTTTAGGTTAGTTTTAAGAATAATTGTCATATGAAGACCGAAGAAACGATTTGAAGAATTGCAAGAGTTTTGAAGACAAGTGTTGATTTGGAGTTGTTTTGACACCATTTTCTTGTGACGCATCGTTCGGGAGCTACGATGATCGGATGAAGCTGAATTTGGTACCGTTGGAAAGCTAACTCGAAGAGCTACAGTTCATCTTTTTACGGTGAGTTCAAATTCCAACTCTAAGTGGGTCAAAACCACCTCCGAATTTGACACCAGAATGCTGTCAGGAGCAGGATCCGCGCCCGCGGAAAATTTTCGCGCTCGCGGATGGAGGAGTATCCACGGCCGAGGGTTCGAGTGGATCCGCGCTCGCGGATCAAGGGTTTCAGCACCGCCCCCTTCGTTTGTTTTATTCTATCTTTTTAGTATTATTATATCTTAGAGTTTCAGACTTATTTCTACTATTTAAGCTTTGTTTCGAGTTTCACTTTGGGGATAGACAATTCTAGCACACTTTTATTTTATTCTAGTTTTTAGTTTTATTATGGAGAACTAATTTCCCTTTGGAGTTTGTTTAATCAAGGAAGCCTTTTTATGTAATTCGTGAGATTCTGGTAACTTTTCTATCCCTTGGTTAATATCAAAACTCTTGGTTTTATTTATATGATCTATGTTTGATTTGATAAGCCTGATCAACTTGTTTGATTGACTTAGATCTACTGTTTGGATTAGGTTTGATTGTTGTTTGTGCAATCTTATTTATCCTTGAAACAACTCTTTTCTAGGACCGTGGACTAGAATTGAGAAAGAGTATTTGATTGTTATTTTATGCATGAGACTCGTAGCTTGATTGCATGATTTAATATCCTTCTATCCTTAATACTTTGCATGATTTGAATTAAGTGTTCTTGTTCATATCATCCTTTCGCTTGGACCGTGGACAAGTGGAAATCTTTTATAAGGATTGGAATTAACTAGGGAATTAATGGAAAAGTGGATGAATCAATGATCGAATGATTAAAAAGGTGGAATTGATTGAATAAACTCTACTTACTTCCAATTGATTTAATCCCAATAATATTTTTTTGTTTGCTTGAACTCCCAAAATCCCTGTCTTTGCTCTTTGCTAATTAGTCAGAAATCTGATTCTCTTGAGTTCGACCCCTTGCTTACTTGCTATACTAGTTAGTAGTTTAGGGTTATTTATTTTTGATCTTGGCAACAACGATTTTAACCGTGTCACCCAACAATAAACATGATATTCAAGAAAAAGGAACCCTAGATCAATGTGCTGAATAACATGTCTAATTTGTATTTCAGTCGCCAACAGCCGTTCAAGCTTCCATCTATCTTCTTTATAATATGCCACTATAGGATGTTGCTGGATCAAATTCTTTAGCATGTAATTACCATGATGATTTAGATGATCTTCCTTAAAGTTGAGGTTGATATTTGGATCATTGGTAGTTTCAACATCGACTTTTGTAACTAGGCCTTTCCCAGATAGGTTCAACTCGTGTCCTTTATTTGCATAAGCCCAAGTATATGTATGATGTACAGTAGCCCACAAGTCAATCTCAAACTTTTTGTAACACCCAACAATATCTTGAAGTCAACTTGAGTACTCACCTAATTCAACTTAAGCTTCCATTTGTCTCGTGAAATACCACCTTCCCAATTGATAGACAAGGGCGACAATTCAGCAAACGCTATCTCCACTTGAACTTGTAGGCAAGTTTTCTCAATCGGTCACTCATACCTCTTTACTCCGTCGACCATTTGTATCTTATTCTAACATTTAGAGGAACCTCTTGATTATTTGCAAACTCCGGAGGTCGAGGAGAATGACAAAAGAGTGAAAGCATTCGATCATGATGATTCTCTCCAGCAAGCAACTTATCACCATGTTTGCACAGTCTACTAACGATCACATAAACCAACTGTCCAATACTTATAAATTCAATACGTCTTGTGTAGTCACTAGTTCTAGAGTATTCATCCCATATTCTAATTCCGAGCCTATGCTTTATGTTTCTCTTCACGTTAAGTTCCACATCGGATGGTGGGTTTGGTGGAGGCTCCCCCGGTGGTGGACTAAAGCTACAATCCTCGACTTGATTGCCCTCTTCTACAGTTATAGGAGCCCTTTCCAACCTCTTCGAACTAGCCTTATCCTCAAGGATGCGGGTGAAATCTCAATTGAAAGCAGAGGTTGCTTGAATTTTATGAAATTGGATGTCCCTAGGGTCGTGGACCACAACCCAGTGGACATCCAATTTCATAAAATTCAAGCAATCTCCGTGGTCATCGACATCTACTTTGCCGACAATGTGGGAATAGATGAGAAAGGGGCAAAAGGCACCGATGGTCTAAATTCCACTTCCCTTACTAACAGATTCATGGAACATGAAAAGGAATAATAGATTATTTGCATTATGAATGCAAAGCATTAAAATAAGATTGTAATAGCCGCTATTTCTAATTAAAAATGGTTATTTTATTAATTTAAAGAATAAGAGTCCCGTGGGAACGCTCGCGTGTGTGAGAATTGAGAAAGTTCCCTGGCCGTTCGATCGTATCACACGTACGGTTGAGATTGCTCCTATTTTAAAAAAAACTGTAAAAAAAGGAAACGCGCCACATGGAGAGTTTAGGATACACACTTTTTATAAACTTCATCGTCTTCTCTTCTCTCGCCATTTCTCTCTCACTCACTTTTTACAGTTTCCGAAGCGGTTTTCAAGTAGTTCAAGTGTGAATCGAACCTATTTCGGAGCGATTTCGAGCCTGATTATTACCATTAACGCCATTAGAAAGCTCAATCCAGTTCTAGATGGAGAAGCAAAGTTCATCTCAAGAGAATCAAGGTTTTTATCTCTCGTTTTAAATTTACTAAAACCCTAGGTTTTTTCGTTTGTTATTTGTGTTTGTCGAGTGTATATATACTAAATGTTTGATCAATTGTGTGTTTTTTAGTGTTTATTTGAGTTGTTTGAAGTTGATAGTGTCGATTTTGGTGTTTTGTGCTTTTCTGAATAAAAAGATGCATGAATCGTCACTTTCTTTTTACTCGATTTTTGGTCCTACCACTTGAATAAAATACAAATTGTGTATGCATGTGCGTATTTGATGTTTTTATCCAGGTTTTTGATGTTGAGTTTTGCAATAGGTGATTGTGGCTTTGTTAGTTGCATGGAATGATTTGGTATACGTGCGTGGGAAAGTGTTAGTGATCTTGTGTTGAATTTTGTTCATTCATTTGTGCATATTTGTTCATTCAAACTGGCATAGCATTTGTTCATAAGAAACTGGCATTTGTTCATAAGAAACTTGCATTTTGTTCATAAGAAACATGCATTTGTTCATCAGTAACTTGCATTTGTTCATCGGAAACTGGCATTTGTTCATAAGAAACTTGCATTTTATTCATAAGAAACTGACATTTGTTCATAAGAAACATGCATTCAGTAACTTGCATATGTTCATCGTAAACTTGCATTTGTTCATCAATAAAATCAAATATTTGTGGTTGATATATGTGTGAATTTGTGCTTTTGTATCTCTTGTTTATTTAGGGAATAAACATCCAGGATCTATTAAACAACGTTCTGCAAATTATAAACAAGTAAAACATCTAAGGTTTGGTACAATGACAATCGGAGAAGATGAAATATGTGCTATTCGAAGAGGTTTATTATTGTTTTGATATGTTTTTTGTGCTTTTAAAATAGATGGTTAAATATGTGTTTATACTGTGTTTTATCCCTTTTTTGTAATAGAAATCAGGAGCAAATCCGGAAGTGATGTCTCTTCCACTGTCGAAAAGAATGTCAGAAGAAAATCAATTGCTACAAAGCCGGTTTCAAAAGCAATTGCTACTGAAGTGCCTGTATTGAGGCAAAAGTCGGCTGTTGAGTCGTCTCCATCAAATAAGAGACGTCGGTTGGACAAGGGTAAAAAGGTTGCCTCTGATGAATCCTCCGATGATGTGTTGCTTATTGATATGATCCCTAGAAAGGGAGTGATGATAAATGAACCATCTGAGAGGAAAACGGATGCTACTGTTGGTGAATTACAAGTTGGTGGGAAGAAGAGGAAAGTTGATATTGTTGTCGGCAAAGGACAAGGTGTTGGGAAAAAGTCAAAAGCGAAGGTGCCATTGAGAGAGTTGAAGTGTGGGCATTTGTCGTTGAGTCACAGGAACTCTCCCAAGCTGATTTGTGAAGTTATTGCTGGTTTTGAGGGGGGAAGCAAGTTTACTGCTCTTAAAGAGATGGGGTTTGAGCACCAGATAAAGTGGAATGTGATTGATGTACCTAGTAAGCTGTGTTACTATGTTGCTAGCTGTTTCGACCCTGCATCACGCACATTGAAGATTGGTGATGGACCAGGTGTTAGGATAACACCTAAACTTGTGCAATATTACCTTGGTCTACCTCGTGGTCCAAGAACAATTTCTGCCCCGAAGACTGTCCAGCATTCAGATATATACAATAGTTTTAGAGAACAATTTGTGTTTGCTGAAATTGATGAGGTGACAGGGAAGACCAAATTGATGGAGTTTGAGAAGTTTAAAATTGGGCATTTGAGTACAATGATCAAGGAGGCTGATAACGGTGGTGCTTAGTTTAGGAGGAACTTCATTATATTGTTCTACACGCTCTGTATAGAGAGCATTCAAAATGGTGGTGTAAACTTAAAGTTTTTGGATCATTTGGTTGACTTGGATAAGATCAGTGAGTACGATTGGTGTGCTCATCTTGTGGAGAAGTTGGTTGAGAATGCTGATTCATGGAGGAAAACAAACAATGGGTTTTTCAGAGGATATATTATATTGTTGCTGGTATGATTTCTAATTTGTTCATTACTACCATCAATTTATTCATTGGTTTATGCATATTTGTTCATTAATAATATTAATTTGTTCATTAATTTGTTTCATGACATATTGTCTATTGTGATTGTATGGTCATCTATAGTCGCCCTGAAACTCCAAGATCCTTCCCTGTGATCAAGCATTTCAACCATGGTTACTTGGTTGAGAGAGAGAGTTTCGAGGTTTCCAAGGGTGGTTTTGGGAAAGGCTATTTTAGAGGTTTGACTGAGTTTGTTTACCCTGTTGTTGATCATGACAAGAATGAAGGGAAAGCCCCTGCTTCTGAACATTTTGAAGAACGAATTGATCTTGGCGATGGTGGTGACGTATGTGTTTTGATTTTTGCATGCTTTTGTCTTTATATTTTTTTGCATGATGGTGATGTATATTTATTTGTTCATTAAAATTGGCATATCATTTGTTCATAAGAAACTAGCATTTGTTCATCACAAACTAACATTTGTTCATAAGAAACTAGCATTTGTTCATCACAAACTAACATTTGTTCATAAGAAACTAGCATTTGTTCATTACAAAATCACATTTGTTCATCACAAACTAACATTTGTTTATCAAAAACTAGCATTTTGTTCATCACAAACTAACATTTGTTCATCAGAAACTAGCATTTGTTCATCAGAAAGTAGCATTTGTTCATCAGAAACTAACATTTGTTCATCACAAACTAACATTTGTTCATAGCATGTTGTGTCTTTTTAAAAAAAAATTATGTACTTATATTGATTACTTCTTGTGTAGTCATTTCTGAAAGAACATCTTGAGATGTCTATGGAGCTTCCATCATCTTTAAAGAAATATCTTGATCATGTGCAAAGAGCTCCAACTGAAATTGCCAGCCATGGACTTTTCACCAAGATCAATGAAGCTTTTGAGAAGCTATTGGGGTTGAAGGGTGTTTCATCATCATCCCAATCTGGCACCCAAGAAGATGCTGAATCGCCAAGCCAAAATTCATTCAGGGAGGAAGCTACAAAGGTTTTGGATGAAATTGAGGCTGCAATGAAGGCAAAGAAGCGCTTTGAATTACCTTCTTTTGACCTGGGTGTGTTTCCATCTAGGGATGATTGGGCTGGTGTTGCAGATATTGGTAGGGAAAGCGTTATGATGCAAGAAGACGAGGCCAGGAAGGTTGATGTGACAAGGAAGAAGGAATTGAAGATTTCCTTTGTTTGTAAGGGATTAACTGATGAACAAATTAGAAAAAAGGCTAAGGAAGACAGTAGAAGGATTGAAGAGGAAGAGAAGTTGAAAAGGGATGAAGAGGACAAGAGGATAAGAGAAGAAGAAGAAGAAAAGAGGAAGCAGGAAGTGGAAGAGTTGGAAGCCATAAGGAGGGATGATGCATTAATACAAGAAGAGGAGAAGAGAAAGAAAGAGGAGGAAGAGAAGAGGGAAACAGAAGAGGAAGAGAAGAAGAAGTGTGAAGAGGAGGCAGAGAAAAAAGAAAAGCAGTTGAGGAGGAAGAGAAGAGACAAAGAGAAGACGAAGAGAATAAAAAGCGTGAAGAGGAGGAAGAGAAAAGGAGACAACTAGCTGAGGACGAGAAGAGGCGTCTAGAAGAGGTTAAGAGGTTGAAAGATGAGGAAGAGAAGAGGAACAAGGAAGAGGAAGATAAGAAGAGAGAAGTAGAGGAGAAAGAGAAGAAGAGGATTGAGGAGTTTGAACAACAGAGAAGGCAAGAGGAGGTGAAGAAGAGGCAAGAGGAAATGAAGAAGAGGAAGAGAAGAGGAAGGAGGAATATGCTGTGGCGAAATAGAAGATTGATGAAGAGAAGAGAAAGGAAGAGGAGAAAAAGAAGAAGAAACAGGAAAGGGATGCAGAAACAATGAGAATTGGTCTAGAGTTGAAGAAGAAACAAAAGGAGTTAGATAAGAAGGAGGATGAAGCAAACAAGAAATTTGAAGAGGAGATGAACAGGATTCAGGATGAGGTTTGTTCATTGATATTTCTGATTTGTTCATTGATTTTTGCTTATTTGTTCATAAGTTATATGAGATTTTTTCATTGATTTTGTATGTAGTTTGTTCATGAATAATATGTGTTTTTTACATTTGTAGATCAATAATGAGGCGCAGGAGGTTGGTTCTAGTTCGATTTACACTCCCGTTGGTGTTAAACTTGCTGGTTAGGATGTAGTTGATAAAAGAATATCTAAGCCTTCTGATTATGCGAAGTCACCTTTCCATGTAAGGATTGTTGTTTTGACAGAAAAAATATCTCCTGCGGCCAAGAAACTATTCGATTGGCTTATTGAAGACATTCTTGATCGAAGAGGGTAACAATGCGTAGAATAGTATTTTTTTCTTTACATATTGCTCTTTTTATATCTTCAAGTTGATTTTATTATTAAAATTGATCATTTTTTTTGTTTTTATGTTTCATGATTTGTGTAGTGTTGAAATCTTTAATATGATGCATGTATCCACCATGAAAAAGGATTTTGTTTCAATGGCGGTAAAATCTGAAGTGGAATCAAATATCATCGGGCTTTGGAGTAGTTATCTCAATATTCAAGAGAAGTGGAAAAGTGACTCAAAACCCTTGAGGTTTTTTATGGATCATGAGGATTTGGTAAGAAAAAGGTTTTTTATATTCACATTGTCTTATTTCATGACTTTTAATTTTCTCAATCTAATTTATGCTTATATGTATTTTGCAGGCCTTTCCACTGAAAAAGGATTTTAGTGATGAGGATTCAAAACTGTTTTTCATTTATGCCGTTCATGAAAGTCTTGAAAAATTCAAGTGGATTAATGTGCACAAGATTGGCCTGGTATGACATTTTTTGTTCATTGATATTCTTTTATTTGTTCATCAGTACTACTTGTTTGTTCAGAGGCATTAGTTATTTGTTCATTAGAAAGATTGACTCTTCACTATGTTGTTTTTAATCAATATAAGGTTTTTTTCATGATTGTTTCCCTCTGCATTTTTTACAGTTTGTGTTTCCTATCTGTACCGCATCACATTACTATTGTATTGCGTTGAATGTGAGAGTGCCATGTTTCCACGTAATTGATAACTCACTGGTGGATGTGCCCTTGGAAGCAAAGTATGAGCACGTACCTGCTAAATTGGTGAGTTTTATGTTGTCTTTTGTAATAGTTTGTTTTTCATCATTGACACGTGTGTTTAATATTGAATGAGTTGTGTTTGTTTTATTGTTGTTATTTTTTTAGAGAATGCTCTTTGTCGAGCTTATGAAGACGCTCAAGATGGATGCGAGGGCTACTTTGTTCGAGGATGTGGATAGGGTTCCATATGAACGTCTTGAGATGAAATGGAGAGATACCAGAAACAAGACTAATTGTGGAATTTTTATGATGCGACACATGGAAACGTACTTCGGTAGTGGCTTGTCTGATTGGGAATGTGGACTCAATAAACACGATCAGCATCAACTTGATGACTTGAGGATAATGTACTATAATGAGTTGTTGTTGAGTCCATTGAATGAGCACAAGGCAACAACTAAAAAGCTTGTTCAAGAATTTGTCCCGCGTAAACCGACAGTCGTATCTCGTGCTCCTCTTACAAGGAAGGCAAAGAATAAGAAGTGATGTACAATGACACGTGTTTGTTGAAAACAGTTTGGAAATGGTTTTTGTGTTTTTGTATGGTTTGTGTTTAGAATACAATTTATGGTGTTGTATGGATTGAATGGTGCAGACATTTGGTTTTTCTTTTTATATAGTGTGAATGTGGATGATGGTTATTGAACAGGTTCTTTGTGTTAGACATTTTGATTCAAAAAACATGATTTTATCGTAATTTGTTCATCGATACCTTAGATTTGTTCATCGGCACCTTCGATTTGTTCATCGATTGAGAATGAAATTTTTATTGAAGAATGAAATTGTTTTGTTCATTATGATGGTTATTGAACATGTTCTTTTTGTGTTAGAGTGACATTTGATTTAGAGAAACATGTTTTATCATAATTTGTTCATCGGCACCTTAGATTTGTTCATCAATATATTCGATTTGTTCATCGATTGAGAATGTGTTCATAATTTGTTCATCAATATATTGGATTTGTTCATCCATAACTTAGATTTGTTCATCAACACCTTAGGTTTTGTTCATACATTTTATTGAAGACTAGAAATTTGTTCATTGATAATGCGACAATTAAGAATACTATGCATTTCACCCTAATGCAACAATTATGTATCAGAAATCAATGATTAATGAGAGATCTAATTGGGAACATAGGCGCATGTCCTGCTGTTGTGTCCAAACTTCTTACATTTTGCACAAGCCCTTTGCTCCTTGTTTGCTTTCTTCATTGTCTTCTCTTTACCTTCCATAATACGCCCTTCTTTCTTCTTGCCCTTTGTCATTTCTCGTTCAGGAGGATGTACCTCAATAACACTCGGTCTTTTTCCCAAGAATGTTTGGATTGAACTCTGCCTTGTTGATGATTCCCCTCCCAATAAGCTCAGATATGTTTCCTTTTTTCCTTCAAGAAACATATCAGCTCTTTGAGGTGTTCTGTGTTGTCCTGTATGGCATTAATGCAAGAATGTACCTCGCCCAATAAATCAGCAATCAACAGCTTCTTCTCATTCATGACATCACATTGTTCAACTATTGAACCTTCTATCTCAAAAGTAGGAGTCAGATTCGATGTCTTCGTCCATCTATTCTTGATGTACTTAGTTGGCACCTTCCTCAACCCAATGTTTTTTAATACGAAAAACATATGGCATCATGGAATCCCGATATTGATGAACTTATTGCACGAGCAAATGAACTCTTCGTTTTGAAGCTCATGTTTCACAACATGTACCTTCCCAAACTGCCCGTTGATGTGATATTCGTGGATGTTGTCTTCCTTGAACAAATTGCTTAGACCACATTCAAATACAGAAGCAACAATTTCTGTCTGGATGTCATAGAAGACGTTTATGGTGTAAACAAATGCACAATGTTTCTCTAGATCCAATGGTGTCATTAGAGTGGGGGAGCTTGTTGAAGATTCAAAGTCTAGCCTATGCTTATTGTGCCTTTGGGAATCAATTGCACTCTCAAACTGCATCATGAAGATAACTAGAGAAGATGCGGATCCAATGAAATGCGAGAAGAAGTTCTGGCTCTCAGACCTTGAAGTTGTTCTAAGAAGTCCACCCATGTTTACATCATTGAAGTACGCATGGATCCATAAGTGACGTAGCTCAAACATCAGCGACAACCAAGTGTTTGACTTAAGTCCAAATTCAGCAATAATGGAATGCCAAGTTTCTTCAAACTCTTCCCGGCTAATTTCATTGCTCCAAACAAGCTTGTTGAACTTGCTTCTGAATTGATCATTGTTATACACATCATTTGTAATCTTTGACGGTACCTTGAACATGATATGCCACATGCAGAAACGATGCACAACCTTGTCAAAAACTTTTTCAATTGTCACTCTTACTGCAAGATCTTGATCAGTGAGAATGACAAATGGTTCATGGCCCCTCATTGCATCTTTGAATTTTTGGAATAGCTAGATATAAGATTCGATATCTGCTTTTAGAAGCAACCCAAAGGCAAAAGTAATGCTCTTCTTGTTGTTGTCAACCCCTGTGAATGGTACAAACACCATTTCATACCTGAAGGCAAAGAATTAAATTTGTTCATCAATATATGTGATTTTGTTCATCAGTATGTACGATTTGTTCATCAAAATAATTAATTTGTTCATTATAATTTCCTGAAGGCAAATATTAATTTTGTTCATCAATATATACGATTTGTTCATCAAAAGAATTAATTTGTTCATCAAAAATAAGCTTTTTCATACCTGTTTGATTTGTATGTTACATCAGCTGAGACAACATCTCCAAAATATGAGAAGTTCTTCCTTGCAATAGGATCACACCAGAATAATTTGGTTAATTCATGTTGTTCATCAACATCATATTCAAAGAAAAACGTGTCACATCTTTCTTTTTTCTTGAACAAGTTGTCAATAATCATTTGAGCATCACACCCAATGATGAAGGAGTTTAGATCTCTTTTAAAATTCTTGAAATCAATTATAGTTGCACCAATTTTTGCATATGAACCAACAAACTCCTTGTAGATCTTGTATGACTTGCTTGTACCAACGTTTGCTCGTATGCAATTCATGATGAAATCTTCATGGAAGGAGGTCAGTTTCCTATTGCTCTTTGCAAAGTGTTTTTTCCCATCTTCAAACATAATATGGGTGTGACGCTCTTCAAATTTCTTAACAATATATCCGTTTCTTCCAGAAAGTCTCATAGCTAGTTTAGCAATGCAACCACACCTTTTGGTTACTCTTTTTCGCTTTTTCACTTTTCCTTGTTGTTCTTCTTCTTCATGATTCTCTTCATCATCTTCGTCATCATTATCTTCATCATCTTCTTTGTCTTCTTCTTTTTGAGTTGAGTTTTTAAATCCTGCCCGATTACACAACATGTATTTCCAAACTATAGTGTTAGTTCCATCTGAAGACTTTGTAATTGTACCAGCACGTGCTTGGAAAGCACATGCATTTGCGTATGTGTTGTAGAAATTTACTCCTTGTTCCCAGGTTATAAACAACATCTCCTCTTTAGGTCTTAAGTTGTTATCACAAAATGATATGTAGTAATGTGTGTTGCCAGGCGAGATCACGATCTTTAATTCCTTTTTATCTTCTATTTTTCCTTCATTATAGGGGAAAAGAAACATGTAAATACGCAATAGTATCCACTACACGTACAATTGATATTATTGAACAAATGTATGATAGGTATGAACAAATCCGCGATATCTATGAACAAATGCTTGATATGTATGAACAAATATTGGATGAACAAATGTGCAATATATATGAACAAATCCGAGATATCTCTGAACAAATGTTAGATACGTATGAACAAATTTGTAATATTACACATTTGTTCATACGAATGGTTGTCTTCCCAAATAAATCATAGCAATGTCCCTCAAAACCATAAAATGGGAGTTTTCGTATTGGTAATGCTTAAACATAAACAAATTTTGACGATATATGCGATGAAACTTTTCAAAATCGTGTTGTATTAGCTTTAATCAGGGAAAAAATCGTTTATTACCCGGTTCCATTAATTGTAATGAGTCAGATCTTCAAAATCGTAAATCTGAACAAAGTTCCTTTCGAAGATAGTAAATTGTTGTGTTTCAATCCAGTTTAGAACCTTTATTTTTGCAGAGGAAGAAAGAGGTTTTTTTGGTTTTGATTTGGAAAGAGAATAAAAAATTGCCTTTTTTCGGGTTTGCTTGGGCGACAAGTACCTCTGGTAGCGTTTGGTTTACCCGCGCGCTCGTTTTTTTATGAATTATTGTCCAAATAATGCAAGCTAGATCGACGGTTTAGATCCGTTCTCTTTTTGCACCCTAGCGCCCATTCGCACGTGATCCGTTCTCTAATTTAAATATTTCTTTAAAATAACAAGATATTCTTTATTAGGATTTTTTATAATAAAAGGAATAATCTTGGATAAAGTTTAACTTGGTAGCAAATAAAAATTTATTTTAATTAAATATAAACGATATTTTATTTATTTTTCCATTAACTTAAGAATTTTAATAAAAAGAGAAGGGAAGGGAGGGAGAGTAAAAATGCTAGCGTTGAAAATCAAACCCCTAACCAAGAAAGGGAACACTCTTCCCTTTCCGCTATGCTATTAAGTAATGCTTGCCATTAAAAGAAAACTTTTTGTTTTATTCTTTCTTTTTCAAAGCTTTCAAGAAAGTTTCAATGGTAGAGAATTGATTTGACGTACAACCATTCTTCTTCATCTCCACCTCGTCTCTTCTCCAATCCTTCTCCATTTTTCCACCTTCTCTTTCACCCAATCAATCTCCATGCACCACCACCCCTTTCCTCCAATTAAATCCTTCTCCACTTGAGCAAGCCACCATGGGAGAAACTTCTTCAAGCTTCCTCCACCTCTATAAAAAGGGGTTGGAGCAAGGAGGAAAATGCACAATATCCTCTCCTTCTCCATCTTAAATTCGTTCTAAATCCAAACCTAAAGTCCCAATTTAATAATTTTCCCAAATCTGATTTTTAACTCAAAATCCACAAAAAAATTTCCTTCTGCTCCTCCTTGCCCGTCGGACAACAGTCGGCCACCAGTCGAACAGCAGGCCAACGCGCGTGCGCGGCCCGTTCGCCCAGGACGCCACCGGAGCATCACCACTGTTGCCCTCCACCGTCGGCTGAAGTTGTCGTCGTTTGTCCTGAGTTCTCTCGTGAAAGAAGAAGGAGAAGGAAGAAAGAAGAAAAATAAGGATGAGCCTGAATTTCTTTGGGTTATTTTGGATTAATTTTAGGCTGAAAGTTAGGCCCATATACATTTTTAATAACCCATCAGATTTCTATTCTAGGAAAAAGGAGGGAAGCAAGGCCCAGACTCGTCCATTTCGATTTCCGAGCCCGATTCCGTTCCGTTAACTCTTGGTACAAATTCATGACTCGTATTTTTAATTAAATATCTTTTATAAAATAATTTCCACATATATTGATATATATGATATTTATTAAAATTAATTGAATAAATATTACAAGTGAGCTAATAAAAGGAATTTATGGAAATAAATGCAATTGCATACTCACTTAGCTATTCTATAATTTTTTTTTATAAAATTAGTTGAGACATCACCTTAAAATAATAATAAAGGAATATTATTATTGAGTTATCCTAACTAAATTATTTTAAATAAATTTTTTAGAATAATTCCCTTACTCTTAGGAAAAGAAAATAAAGTAAGGGTATTATAAGAAATGAAATAAGGATTTTAATATAATTCATTTCTTTATATTATCTCGAATTGCTAGATCAAGCTATCGAGAATTCTAGGTCGTCTTAATTTCCGAGCTTTCGTTAAGATCAAGTCAAATTCAAGGCAAGTGAATATTCTCCTTGAAACCTTTTCGATATCTCGATTCCGTTAATCTTCTCTATGTTGGGAACAAACTTGGTTGCTTAAATAAATGAACATAGGATATATCGATTGCTAGAAATAACGACATTTTATTATCGTTATTATTATTCTTATGCTAGAAGTGAACTTAGGCCCGTTTGTTGTGGCCTTGCTTGTTTCAATCTCTTTTCGAGATTTGTTATGGATTTAAGATAAAATAAGGGATGCGGGTTTGGCCCCAAACATCTCTATATAATCTTTCGAGTGGTACAACTTTACGCCCTCTCTTCCCGCGACTTAAAGACATGATCTATATTCGCTCCTATTCGTTGGAGGGATGTTACACCCTAGCTAGGTGTCGGAACTCCGTTCCATATGTGGACTCGGCTCTTTCATAGCCTTCACCCCCCTTAAAAATCATAAATGATATGAAGCGTTTTGACACGTAATAAAGCTAAGTGCTAGTGCACATTAATTAAAATGAACCGGATTGGATTAGTACAACTTGGAAGACCAACCCGACTCTCGACTTTTCGACGACCGTCTTTCCAATCTGAATGCTTATTCGGACTTGTCTAGGCGGATTTGGTACTTAAGTGCCTTCGGGCCACCTCCCCAATATGGAACTCCGAATATGATGAGGTTGGTCGAGGTCCGAAAAAGAGTACGAGAGGCTTTCTAAAACTTGATGTGTAATAAAACGTTCCCAACATTAATAGTACTTGAAGAGGAACTACAATCTCGTAGTTTCCTCCTTCTCAGATCCAAGTTTATCTCTCTTCGAGATCGACTAAATTCCGTCCTTAAGTTCCACAAAAAATTATAACATTCAAGTACATCTTCCCTTTATCTCATTGATGAAATATGGGCTTTACATTCCGCTGCTACATTCTTTGTAAAACAACTACCATTGTAATGAACGAATGTTCTTATTAATGAATAAAGACTCCTCTTTTAATTCATTCTCCTTTAATTATGTTTAATTATATAATTTAAAAGCCTTGGGTGACTTTGGACGGGAAAAATCCCAGGTCACTGGCGGTAATACTCATCGTTGAAAAATAGGGGTGTTACAAAGATTTAATATTTCAAATAAGAATTCTACCGCTAGAAGATGAGCATGGGGCAAAAGGCATTGCTGATCTAAATTCTACTTCCCATACTAAAAGATTCATGGAACATGAAAAGGAATTATAGATTATTTGCATTATGAATGCGAAGCATTATGATGCCGACTGCATGGATAAGCACCGAGTAAGGACCTAATTATAGCTCAAAGAACTCGATTACAGATAACCTAGGCTTAGTGTGAAGGATAGAAACACCAACTGAAGAGGAGTATTTGTGAGTGATTCACTGATTTAGTGAGTAAATGAGAGAAATTTGAGAGGTTGAAGAAGAATACTATTTCATTGATGACAATACAAATTACAAAAAAGCGTCTTTATACGAGCACGCTAGGTTACCAAAAGGGGAATATCTCCCTAGACCGGGTTTACTAAACATTAAAACATAACATGAAACCGAAATAAAAGCAACAAACTCCATGATAGTAGAAATAAAAGGGAGATAAGACGAAGACATTGCAACAATTTGACAATTGTGTTATTCGTCCATTTAACCAGGAATTGAGTGGTTGCTGCATTACCACGTTTGACAATTTTCCTATACAAAACTGATTTAGACTCACGGGTCAGACCGACATCTTCGAGGTATTGTGGGACATCGATGGAAGCTACGGAGTCGGGGTTGGGGTACAATTTGAGCTAGCTTACGTGGAAAGTATCGTGAATTACAACAAAGGATGGTAACTTCAACTTATAAGCTACTTTGCCAATTTTATCAAAGATTTGGAAAAGGCCATAAATTTTGGTGAGAGCTTGTGAGGGCCCCGACCCTTGACAATGATTTGGCGGTATGACTGAAGTTTTAAATATACCAATCACCTATATTGAATGATCTGTCACACTGACACTTGTTGGCCAATTGTGTCATTCTGTTCTGTGCTCTCAGCAGGTGGCACTTGAGTAATTTGACAAGCTCCTCATGCTTCTACAAGTTGCAATCAACAGAAGTGATCTTGGATTCGCCAGGGAGATATGGAAGATACATTAGAGGAGGTTGCCCGTATAGAATCTCATAGGGCGTGATATTGGTGGCCGTGTGGTGATTAGTGTTGTACCACCATTCGGCGAGTGGAGGCCAAGAACTCTAAGTCATTGGTGCCTCTGAACACATACATCGTAAATAAGTTTCGAGGGTTCGGTTGGTGACTTCGGTCTTCCCATCGCTTTAAGGGTGATAAGTAGGCATGGCAATGGGTCGGGTCGGGTGCGGGTGGACTACTTCCACCACCCAACCCGCGGTTGTAAACCGCCCACCCGAACCGATATTTTCACCCGACGGGTTCCACCCGAAACCGACCCATTCGAAACACGTCGGTTTTCGGGTCGGGTCGGTTTTTTCGGGTGTTATAAAAAGTTGCTAAAATTTTTAATTTCCCATCAAAGATTAACCTTAAGTTCATTTGTTCAACGGGTCAACCCGATGACCCATAAACAAAATAAACTTAACCCGTGACCCGACCCGTCGGATTACAGGTCAACCCGTTTAATCCATCTAATAAAAATTTAAATTTTAAACTAAAATTTAAACCTATTTATATAGGTCCTACCCAATGGATTAGCCAAAAAATAGATTTAATTAGAAAGTCTCAAAGCCCATCTCTATGGTTAGGCTTCAAATACTTAACCCTCTTCTCCTCTCCTTCTCTTTTTATAAGCTCCTCTACTTAATAGATGTGGGACATCTCTATAAGCTCAAAGCCCATCAATTTTCACCCGGATTTAATCGGTTTTTTTCGGGACGATTTTTCGGGTACCCATCGGGTGCGGGTGAAATTGCCAAGCCTAGTGATAAGCGGTGGAAAAGTTGAGTTAGACCTTGTGTAACTTGAAGAATTCTTTCCAGTCTTCGCTGAGGAACAAGGGATCCCTATCGCTGACAACAATCTTTAGGAAGCCATGTAATTTAAAAATATTATCCATATAGATCTGTGCCACATCTATTGTAGTGAAAGGGTGTTGGAGGGGAAGAAAGTGTGCATATTTGCTTAGCCGATCCACTACGACTAGGATGGATGTAAATTTTTTGGTGGAGGTGGGTAAACCTTCAATGAAATCAAGGCTCACATCTTCCCAATCAGCTTCAGGGATGGGTAAGGGCTGCAAAAGGCCTAGTGATGCACACTTATCTAGTTTGCTTCTTTGACAAATTGCATAGTTTCGGACATAATATTTGACATTCTTATGTAGGCCCTTCCAATAGAAAAGAGATATGCCCCTATGGGTGGTGGGATCTCTACCCGAGTGTCCTCCGATAGGTGAATCATGGGGCCACTTCAGAATTTTGGTTTTAAGGAGTGGTCGAATGGGTCATCACCCACAACCAATTTGCCATGTCTCCTTAGTTCGTTGTTGTAAAAGGTGAACTTTGGATGAGTGGAAGGATCGACTTGCAAATCAGTGATGATCTTTTGCAAAGAGGAATCTGTTGTCCAGGCTTGTTGAATTTGAGGATACAGATCATCATTAGTAAGGGAGAGGTGCATGTTTAGTAGGTCTGCGTGAGAGACTCTAGATAAGGCATCACCGACATGATTTTCCTTCCCTTTTTTATATTGTATTTTATAATCAAATCCCATCAACTTTGCAATCCACATATGCTAAAATGGTGTGGTAACTGCTTGATCAAGGAGGAATTTGAGGCTTTTCTGATCAGTTCGAATGACACAATGTCTTTGGGTGAGGTAAGAACTCCAATTTTGGACATCGTATACAACAACAAGCAGTTCTCTTTCATAGACATGAAAGAAAACTGAAATTATTTGATCAAATGCATGTGACACAACCAACACGTAGTCATAAATATAGAATAGAGGAGTGCAAGAAACTTCCCTGAGAAGTGCACTCATATCACCCTGTGAGCTCAACAATGGAGGTAGGGCTTCTATCTCCCTTGGTGTGGCATTCTCCATGACAAAGACATCTTTCTTGGCCTCCACAAGAAAAGGAATGTAATCACCGCTTGGAGTGACTAAAACAGCCTCGTCCTCCTCATGGAGAAAGAAGGGAAAACTTGAAGGAATCATAGGAAACACATCCATACATGGTTTAGCCAACGAGTTCATGGAGCTAGGAGTGATGGTAGGACGACACTTGATTTTAGGAGATGATTCCACAACTTCCTCCTCTTCTTGCAATATGTGCATCAGTTTTATCGGACACTTGACGGTGATGAGTTGTTCCAATTCATGGAAAAGAATCTCTCTTTTTGGTTGTTCTATGTCACTCATCAATCTTTGTTGGAAGGAAGTCTTATCCCCTTCAAAAGGGTGCGTCCACGAACCCAGCTGACCTACAAAAAAGATCAACACACAAACCTCCTTTCCAAGCACAACATGATATGACAAAATATAAGCACAAGCTATGCCACTTTTCTTTGCAATCCTATTGGTATGGTACATGACAAAGCTATCCAAAATATGAGAGTAATTCAGCCAAGATGTCAAGTTTTGAGATAAAAGTAAGGAAGAAGTGTTACTTCCCCGAATGGCATGCACATCGTAGCTTGGGACAGTTTTCAACTCTAAACTGTTCAAGGTCGTTCTCTTAGCTCCGAGCTCCAAATTGAGAGATTCCAAGTTCCAGATTGAGCTTAAGGCGTCTACTTCATTTCCTCCAAATTTGAGCATCATTCGACCACTGAGTTGTAAGTTACACCATTTTTTCCAAGGTGGTGCAGATTTATCCGAGAAGGAAGTTTCACTTTCCTCTTTCGGGTTGACCAAAAATAGGGGAGTAGAGGGCCCCCCTTTGGCTATATTCTTGTCCTTATTTTCCTCTCGTTGAGCAAGCTTCTTCCTTTGCTCCTTGGCTGCGTAATCCAACATTATCTCACGGGAAGACATCGGGTGCAAAATCACCTTCTTTCCCTCCATTTGGAAGTGGTATTCGTTGGATATTCCATCATGGATCGCTTTCTTGTCAAATTGCCAAGGGCGTCCCAATAGTAGATGACAAGAGGTAATCGGGACAATGTCACACTCCACCTCATCCTTGTATGGTCCTATAGAAAAAGAAACACGAGCCCTCTCCTTGACTTGGATAGGGGCGTTAGAGTTCAACCAACACAAAGGGTAAGGTAAAGGTTGAGGAGTAGTACTCAAAGAAAACCTATCCACCACCTCTTGACTAATAACATTGCAACATGAACCGCTATCAATAATCACACTACATACCTTATCCACGATCTTGCATCGAGTGTGAAAGATAACTTCCCGTTGACTAGGCCTGGTGGTATTCTCCGTCATGAAAAGTGTTCGTGGGACCACCAAGCACTCTCCATCCTCTCGTGTCTTCTTGAGCTCCCCCTCTTGAGGTACTTTTGTCCTCTCGTCCAACGACTCCACTTGGTTAGAGCTTTGTAGCACACTTGGTAGAGCCCCCGTTTGAGGCACTCGTGCTCTATCATCTCGGTTGCGCACTTGGCTCTCCAAATCAGTCAACCTAGTTCCCAAAGCCTCAATGGATTGTTGCAAGGATTGTTGCATGGTTTGCAACATGGCAGCCACCGAACTAGTGGACGTCTCCTCAACTTGTTCCTTATTCTTGTCATCACCTACACTTGTCATTGTAAAAACAAGGCAAAGATCAAGGTATAGAGGTCACACGAATTAATCACCAAGACTTGCCCGAGATGAAAATCCGACAAGTTGCAAGTAGGCAAAAACAACAAAGACAACAAAGAGAGAATTCATCACACACTTGCTTAGGAAAACAATGCTAGGAAGCTACTAAACCACCAAGACTCAACACCAAGTATTACAAATTAATTAATTTTTTTTTTGTTTCGAGCAGGCCTTTGCTAGGCACTACTAGACGACTACTCTTTGTAGGCCTTTGCTAGGCACTACAAGATGACTACTCTTTCCGTGCCCGGCCCCTTATTAGCTTTACGCCGCCGGGCAAGGTTTTTCTAGTCTTTAATCTTTCTTTCTATGCCTGGCCCCTTATTAGCTTTCGCCGCCGGCAAGGTTTTTCTGATTATTCAACAAAAAATTTCAAGACACTTAAACAACAACACAAGATGTCTCGTCTTGGTGTCGTTCCCGTATCCTAGCACCGTAGCCGACAACAAGCATGTAATGACAACAAACAAGGCTGGTTTGGACCTCAATCCCACGTTTTTTAACTCAGCAAAATCAGCAAGACACACTTAAAACCAACACTAAAGAAAGGCTTAAATTCAAGCAACAAATGCACCCTTTCAACTACCAACTTTTGATAACTCTTTTGGGTGTTCTATTGGAACGTTTTTTGAGCATGGTTTGCAGCCATGGCTGAACACACACTCGGCCAAGACAACCACAAGATCAAGACAAAGCAACGACCACAACAACACACAACAAGGACACTATGGTCGCACACAACAACACAACACAACCAATAAAGAGTTCGAACCTAAAACCTTGCAACAAGTGGAAATTCAAGGTCGGAACAAGGTTTAGATGGCGATACCTTCGCGTGGCTCTGATACCACTTGATGGCCGGATCGATGGAGGGGATGATGTGCAAAGAGATCGCCACGAGAATCCAAGGAATTCCGACAACAAACACCACGCAACTGACCCGTCTTCAACTGGCTGGATCTTCCTCGTCCGAACTCGAAATTGAGTGATTCCAATTCGAGAAGTTAGATCTATGAGTCTAGTTGAAGTCCTCAAAATATGAGACCGAGATGATGAGCGGATTGAAAGTTATGTCGAATTTACTGAGATGGTGCAGAAACCTCCGAGATGGAGGATGGTTCGAAATGGAGAGAACAAGGGGATATGGATGCTTGATAACTTGGATATGACTCACCAAGCTCTCAAACAAACTAGGATGCTCGAAATTGTCGGATATGACTCACCAACAATTGAACAACGAGAATTGAACGAAACAAAACAAGAACTTCGAATTGAAAATGCAAGGAAAAGAGAAGCAAATTTCGTCCAAGTCTACCAAGGGAGGAGGGGGATGGACGACCATATAACCTAGATAACAAGCCTCACAAAATCAGCCCCCTCATTTAAAGAAAATTACAAAAACAACCCATAAAAACCGAGAGCACATTAATCGTCCTTAACCGTTAAGTTGTCACTTATCGAACCATGATGTATCATAAGACTCCAACTTTCACCTTTGCTAACCAAAGTCCAACTTATGAGCCATGAGCTCCTTCTTGATCTTGTCAAGCATTTCCCTAGCATGTGCTCGAGTGATGCGCCGAAGATAGGGCGTGGTACCTTGACTTGGCTTCTTAGCGCCTCGGACACCGGCCTTGGATATTTGTCCCAGTGAAGACCCTCCTTTGTCGTGCAAATTGAACTTGTCTTTAGGGCTGAGATCTTCACTCAAATCATGGAGCATAGTCCCTTTAAAAGTGCCCGAAGAAGTGGTACCATTCATCAAAGGCCAAGGCGCGCCAAGGTCGGAAATCAGCGTGTGCAACGGCGCCCCAATATGCACGGTACTGTGGGGCCATGACTCGATAGATGGAATCACATCACCTTTCCTCCAATTAAATCCTTCTCCACTTGAGCAAGCCACCATGGGAGAAACTTCTTCAAGCTTCCTCCACCTCTATAAAAAGGGGTTGGAGCAAGGAGGAAAATGCACAATATCCTCTCCTTCTCCATCTTAAATTCGTTCTAAATCCAAACCTAAAGTCCCAATTTAATAATTTTCCCAAATCTGATTTTTAACTCAAAATCCACAAAAAAATTTCCTTCTGCTCCTCCTTGCCCGTCGGACAACAGTCGGCCACCAGTCGAACAGCAGGCCAACGCGCGTGCGCGGCCCGTTCGCCCAGGACGCCACCGGAGCATCACCACTGTTGCCCTCCACCGTCGGCTGAAGTTGTCGTCGTTTGTCCTGAGTTCTCTCGTGAAAGAAGAAGGAGAAGGAAGAAAGAAGAAAAATAAGGATGAGCCTGAATTTCTTTGGGTTATTTTGGATTAATTTTAGGCTGAAAGTTAGGCCCATATACATTTTTAATAACCCATCAGATTTCTATTCTAGGAAAAAGGAGGGAAGCAAGGCCCAGACTCGTCCATTTCGATTTCCGAGCCCGATTCCGTTCCGTTAACTCTTGGTACAAATTCATGACTCGTATTTTTAATTAAATATCTTTTATAAAATAATTTCCACATATATTGATATATATGATATTTATTAAAATTAATTGAATAAATATTACAAGTGAGCTAATAAAAGGAATTTATGGAAATAAATGCAATTGCATACTCACTTAGCTATTCTATAATTTTTTTTTATAAAATTAGTTGAGACATCACCTTAAAATAATAATAAAGGAATATTATTATTGAGTTATCCTAACTAAATTATTTTAAATAAATTTTTTAGAATAATTCCCTTACTCTTAGGAAAAGAAAATAAAGTAAGGGTATTATAAGAAATGAAATAAGGATTTTAATATAATTCATTTCTTTATATTATCTCGAATTGCTAGATCAAGCTATCGAGAATTCTAGGTCGTCTTAATTTCCGAGCTTTCGTTAAGATCAAGTCAAATTCAAGGCAAGTGAATATTCTCCTTGAAACCTTTTCGATATCTCGATTCCGTTAATCTTCTCTATGTTGGGAACAAACTTGGTTGCTTAAATAAATGAACATAGGATATATCGATTGCTAGAAATAACGACATTTTATTATCGTTATTATTATTCTTATGCTAGAAGTGAACTTAGGCCCGTTTGTTGTGGCCTTGCTTGTTTCAATCTCTTTTCGAGATTTGTTATGGATTTAAGATAAAATAAGGGATGCGGGTTTGGCCCCAAACATCTCTATATAATCTTTCGAGTGGTACAACTTTACGCCCTCTCTTCCCGCGACTTAAAGACATGATCTATATTCGCTCCTATTCGTTGGAGGGATGTTACACCCTAGCTAGGTGTCGGAACTCCGTTCCATATGTGGACTCGGCTCTTTCATAGCCTTCACCCCCCTTAAAAATCATAAATGATATGAAGCGTTTTGACACGTAATAAAGCTAAGTGCTAGTGCACATTAATTAAAATGAACCGGATTGGATTAGTACAACTTGGAAGACCAACCCGACTCTCGACTTTTCGACGACCGTCTTTCCAATCTGAATGCTTATTCGGACTTGTCTAGGCGGATTTGGTACTTAAGTGCCTTCGGGCCACCTCCCCAATATGGAGCTCCGAATATGATGAGGTTGGTCGAGGTCCGAAAAAGAGTACGAGAGGCTTTCTAAAACTTGATGTGTAATAAAACGTTCCCAACATTAATAGTACTTGAAGAGGAACTACAATCTCGTAGTTTCCTCCTTCTCAGATCCAAGTTTATCTCTCTTCGAGATCGACTAAATTCCGTCCTTAAGTTCCACAAAAAATTATAACATTCAAGTACATCTTCCCTTTATCTCATTGATGAAATATGGGCTTTACATTCCGCTGCTACATTCTTTGTAAAACAACTACCATTGTAATGAACGAATGTTCTTATTAATGAATAAAGACTCCTCTTTTAATTCATTCTCCTTTAATTATGTTTAATTATATAATTTAAAAGCCTTGGGTGACTTTGGACGGGAAAAATCCCAGGTCACTGGCGGTAATACTCATCGTTGAAAAATAGGGGTGTTACAAAGATTTAATATTTCAAATAAGAATTCTACCGCTAGAAGATGAGCATGGGGCAAAAGGCATTGCTGATCTAAATTCTACTTCCCATACTAAAAGATTCATGGAACATGAAAAGGAATTATAGATTATTTGCATTATGAATGCGAAGCATTATGATGCCGACTGCATGGATAAGCACCGAGTAAGGACCTAATTATAGCTCAAAGAACTCGATTACAGATAACCTAGGCTTAGTGTGAAGGATAGAAACACCAACTGAAGAGGAGTATTTGTGAGTGATTCACTGATTTAGTGAGTAAATGAGAGAAATTTGAGAGGTTGAAGAAGAATACTATTTCATTGATGACAATACAAATTACAAAAAAGCGTCTTTATACGAGCACGCTAGGTTACCAAAAGGGGAATATCTCCCTAGACCGGGTTTACTAAACATTAAAACATAACATGAAACCGAAATAAAAGCAACAAACTCCATGATAGTAGAAATAAAAGGGAGATAAGACGAAGACATTGCAACAATTTGACAATTGTGTTATTCGTCCATTTAACCAGGAATTGAGTGGTTGCTGCATTACCACGTTTGACAATTTTCCTATACAAAACTGATTTAGACTCACGGGTCAGACCGACATCTTCGAGGTATTGTGGGACATCGATGGAAGCTACGGAGTCGGGGTTGGGGTACAATTTGAGCTAGCTTACGTGGAAAGTATCGTGAATTACAACAAAGGATGGTAACTTCAACTTATAAGCTACTTTGCCAATTTTATCAAAGATTTGGAAAAGGCCATAAATTTTGGTGAGAGCTTGTGAGGGCCCCGACCCTTGACAATGATTTGGCGGTATGACTGAAGTTTTAAATATACCAATCACCTATATTGAATGATCTGTCACACTGACACTTGTTGGCCAATTGTGTCATTCTGTTCTGTGCTCTCAGCAGGTGGCACTTGAGTAATTTGACAAGCTCCTCATGCTTCTACAAGTTGCAATCAACAGAAGTGATCTTGGATTCGCCAGGGAGATATGGAAGATACATTAGAGGAGGTTGCCCGTATAGAATCTCATAGGGCGTGATATTGGTGGCCGTGTGGTGATTAGTGTTGTACCACCATTCGGCGAGTGGAGGCCAAGAACTCTAAGTCATTGGTGCCTCTGAACACATACATCGTAAATAAGTTTCGAGGGTTCGGTTGGTGACTTCGGTCTTCCCATCGCTTTAAGGGTGATAAGTAGGCATGGCAATGGGTCGGGTCGGGTGCGGGTGGACTACTTCCACCACCCAACCCGCGGTTGTAAACCGCCCACCCGAACCGATATTTTCACCCGACGGGTTCCACCCGAAACCGACCCATTCGAAACACGTCGGTTTTCGGGTCGGGTCGGTTTTTTCGGGTGTTATAAAAAGTTGCTAAAATTTTTAATTTCCCATCAAAGATTAACCTTAAGTTCATTTGTTCAACGGGTCAACCCGATGACCCATAAACAAAATAAACTTAACCCGTGACCCGACCCGTCGGATTACAGGTCAACCCGTTTAATCCATCTAATAAAAATTTAAATTTTAAACTAAAATTTAAACCTATTTATATAGGTCCTACCCAATGGATTAGCCAAAAAATAGATTTAATTAGAAAGTCTCAAAGCCCATCTCTATGGTTAGGCTTCAAATACTTAACCCTCTTCTCCTCTCCTTCTCTTTTTATAAGCTCCTCTACTTAATAGATGTGGGACATCTCTATAAGCTCAAAGCCCATCAATTTTCACCCGGATTTAATCGGTTTTTTTCGGGACGATTTTTCGGGTACCCATCGGGTGCGGGTGAAATTGCCAAGCCTAGTGATAAGCGGTGGAAAAGTTGAGTTAGACCTTGTGTAACTTGAAGAATTCTTTCCAGTCTTCGCTGAGGAACAAGGGATCCCTATCGCTGACAACAATCTTTAGGAAGCCATGTAATTTAAAAATATTATCCATATAGATCTGTGCCACATCTATTGTAGTGAAAGGGTGTTGGAGGGGAAGAAAGTGTGCATATTTGCTTAGCCGATCCACTACGACTAGGATGGATGTAAATTTTTTGGTGGAGGTGGGTAAACCTTCAATGAAATCAAGGCTCACATCTTCCCAATCAGCTTCAGGGATGGGTAAGGGCTGCAAAAGGCCTAGTGATGCACACTTATCTAGTTTGCTTCTTTGACAAATTGCATAGTTTCGGACATAATATTTGACATTCTTATGTAGGCCCTTCCAATAGAAAAGAGATATGCCCCTATGGGTGGTGGGATCTCTACCCGAGTGTCCTCCGATAGGTGAATCATGGGGCCACTTCAGAATTTTGGTTTTAAGGAGTGGTCGAATGGGTCATCACCCACAACCAATTTGCCATGTCTCCTTAGTTCGTTGTTGTAAAAGGTGAACTTTGGATGAGTGGAAGGATCGACTTGCAAATCAGTGATGATCTTTTGCAAAGAGGAATCTGTTGTCCAGGCTTGTTGAATTTGAGGATACAGATCATCATTAGTAAGGGAGAGGTGCATGTTTAGTAGGTCTGCGTGAGAGACTCTAGATAAGGCATCACCGACATGATTTTCCTTCCCTTTTTTATATTGTATTTTATAATCAAATCCCATCAACTTTGCAATCCACATATGCTAAAATGGTGTGGTAACTGCTTGATCAAGGAGGAATTTGAGGCTTTTCTGATCAGTTCGAATGACACAATGTCTTTGGGTGAGGTAAGAACTCCAATTTTGGACATCGTATACAACAACAAGCAGTTCTCTTTCATAGACATGAAAGAAAACTGAAATTATTTGATCAAATGCATGTGACACAACCAACACGTAGTCATAAATATAGAATAGAGGAGTGCAAGAAACTTCCCTGAGAAGTGCACTCATATCACCCTGTGAGCTCAACAATGGAGGTAGGGCTTCTATCTCCCTTGGTGTGGCATTCTCCATGACAAAGACATCTTTCTTGGCCTCCACAAGAAAAGGAATGTAATCACCGCTTGGAGTGACTAAAACAGCC
Organism: Fallopia convolvulus; assembly: GCA_964016875.1. Lineage (NCBI taxonomy): Eukaryota > Viridiplantae > Streptophyta > Magnoliopsida > Caryophyllales > Polygonaceae > Fallopia > Fallopia convolvulus. Next base: position 35,225,454 of record OZ024733.1, read on the forward strand.
TCGTCCTCCTCATGGAGAAAGAAGGGAAAACTTGAAGGAATCATAGGAAACACATCCATACATGGTTTAGCCAACGAGTTCATGGAGCTAGGAGTGATGGTAGGACGACACTTGATTTTAGGAGATGATTCCACAACTTCCTCCTCTTCTTGCAATATGTGCATCAGTTTTATCGGACACTTGACGGTGATGAGTTGTTCCAATTCATGGAAAAGAATCTCTCTTTTTGGTTGTTCTATGTCACTCATCAATCTTTGTTGGAAGGAAGTCTTATCCCCTTCAAAAGGGTGCGTCCACGAACCCAGCTGACCTACAAAAAAGATCAACACACAAACCTCCTTTCCAAGCACAACATGATATGACAAAATATAAGCACAAGCTATGCCACTTTTCTTTGCAATCCTATTGGTATGGTACATGACAAAGCTATCCAAAATATGAGAGTAATTCAGCCAAGATGTCAAGTTTTGAGATAAAAGTAAGGAAGAAGTGTTACTTCCCCGAATGGCATGCACATCGTAGCTTGGGACAGTTTTCAACTCTAAACTGTTCAAGGTCGTTCTCTTAGCTCCGAGCTCCAAATTGAGAGATTCCAAGTTCCAGATTGAGCTTAAGGCGTCTACTTCATTTCCTCCAAATTTGAGCATCATTCGACCACTGAGTTGTAAGTTACACCATTTTTTCCAAGGTGGTGCAGATTTATCCGAGAAGGAAGTTTCACTTTCCTCTTTCGGGTTGACCAAAAATAGGGGAGTAGAGGGCCCCCCTTTGGCTATATTCTTGTCCTTATTTTCCTCTCGTTGAGCAAGCTTCTTCCTTTGCTCCTTGGCTGCGTAATCCAACATTATCTCACGGGAAGACATCGGGTGCAAAATCACCTTCTTTCCCTCCATTTGGAAGTGGTATTCGTTGGATATTCCATCATGGATCGCTTTCTTGTCAAATTGCCAAGGGCGTCCCAATAGTAGATGACAAGAGGTAATCGGGACAATGTCACACTCCACCTCATCCTTGTATGGTCCTATAGAAAAAGAAACACGAGCCCTCTCCTTGACTTGGATAGGGGCGTTAGAGTTCAACCAACACAAAGGGTAAGGTAAAGGTTGAGGAGTAGTACTCAAAGAAAACCTATCCACCACCTCTTGACTAATAACATTGCAACATGAACCGCTATCAATAATCACACTACATACCTTATCCACGATCTTGCATCGAGTGTGAAAGATAACTTCCCGTTGACTAGGCCTGGTGGTATTCTCCGTCATGAAAAGTGTTCGTGGGACCACCAAGCACTCTCCATCCTCTCGTGTCTTCTTGAGCTCCCCCTCTTGAGGTACTTTTGTCCTCTCGTCCAACGACTCCACTTGGTTAGAGCTTTGTAGCACACTTGGTAGAGCCCCCGTTTGAGGCACTCGTGCTCTATCATCTCGGTTGCGCACTTGGCTCTCCAAATCAGTCAACCTAGTTCCCAAAGCCTCAATGGATTGTTGCAAGGATTGTTGCATGGTTTGCAACATGGCAGCCACCGAACTAGTGGACGTCTCCTCAACTTGTTCCTTATTCTTGTCATCACCTACACTTGTCATTGTAAAAACAAGGCAAAGATCAAGGTATAGAGGTCACACGAATTAATCACCAAGACTTGCCCGAGATGAAAATCCGACAAGTTGCAAGTAGGCAAAAACAACAAAGACAACAAAGAGAGAATTCATCACACACTTGCTTAGGAAAACAATGCTAGGAAGCTACTAAACCACCAAGACTCAACACCAAGTATTACAAATTAATTAATTTTTTTTTTGTTTCGAGCAGGCCTTTGCTAGGCACTACTAGACGACTACTCTTTGTAGGCCTTTGCTAGGCACTACAAGATGACTACTCTTTCCGTGCCCGGCCCCTTATTAGCTTTACGCCGCCGGGCAAGGTTTTTCTAGTCTTTAATCTTTCTTTCTATGCCTGGCCCCTTATTAGCTTTCGCCGCCGGCAAGGTTTTTCTGATTATTCAACAAAAAATTTCAAGACACTTAAACAACAACACAAGATGTCTCGTCTTGGTGTCGTTCCCGTATCCTAGCACCGTAGCCGACAACAAGCATGTAATGACAACAAACAAGGCTGGTTTGGACCTCAATCCCACGTTTTTTAACTCAGCAAAATCAGCAAGACACACTTAAAACCAACACTAAAGAAAGGCTTAAATTCAAGCAACAAATGCACCCTTTCAACTACCAACTTTTGATAACTCTTTTGGGTGTTCTATTGGAACGTTTTTTGAGCATGGTTTGCAGCCATGGCTGAACACACACTCGGCCAAGACAACCACAAGATCAAGACAAAGCAACGACCACAACAACACACAACAAGGACACTATGGTCGCACACAACAACACAACACAACCAATAAAGAGTTCGAACCTAAAACCTTGCAACAAGTGGAAATTCAAGGTCGGAACAAGGTTTAGATGGCGATACCTTCGCGTGGCTCTGATACCACTTGATGGCCGGATCGATGGAGGGGATGATGTGCAAAGAGATCGCCACGAGAATCCAAGGAATTCCGACAACAAACACCACGCAACTGACCCGTCTTCAACTGGCTGGATCTTCCTCGTCCGAACTCGAAATTGAGTGATTCCAATTCGAGAAGTTAGATCTATGAGTCTAGTTGAAGTCCTCAAAATATGAGACCGAGATGATGAGCGGATTGAAAGTTATGTCGAATTTACTGAGATGGTGCAGAAACCTCCGAGATGGAGGATGGTTCGAAATGGAGAGAACAAGGGGATATGGATGCTTGATAACTTGGATATGACTCACCAAGCTCTCAAACAAACTAGGATGCTCGAAATTGTCGGATATGACTCACCAACAATTGAACAACGAGAATTGAACGAAACAAAACAAGAACTTCGAATTGAAAATGCAAGGAAAAGAGAAGCAAATTTCGTCCAAGTCTACCAAGGGAGGAGGGGGATGGACGACCATATAACCTAGATAACAAGCCTCACAAAATCAGCCCCCTCATTTAAAGAAAATTACAAAAACAACCCATAAAAACCGAGAGCACATTAATCGTCCTTAACCGTTAAGTTGTCACTTATCGAACCATGATGTATCATAAGACTCCAACTTTCACCTTTGCTAACCAAAGTCCAACTTATGAGCCATGAGCTCCTTCTTGATCTTGTCAAGCATTTCCCTAGCATGTGCTCGAGTGATGCGCCGAAGATAGGGCGTGGTACCTTGACTTGGCTTCTTAGCGCCTCGGACACCGGCCTTGGATATTTGTCCCAGTGAAGACCCTCCTTTGTCGTGCAAATTGAACTTGTCTTTAGGGCTGAGATCTTCACTCAAATCATGGAGCATAGTCCCTTTAAAAGTGCCCGAAGAAGTGGTACCATTCATCAAAGGCCAAGGCGCGCCAAGGTCGGAAATCAGCGTGTGCAACGGCGCCCCAATATGCACGGTACTGTGGGGCCATGACTCGATAGATGGAATCACATCACCTTTCCTCCAATTAAATCCTTCTCCACTTGAGCAAGCCACCATGGGAGAAACTTCTTCAAGCTTCCTCCACCTCTATAAAAAGGGGTTGGAGCAAGGAGGAAAATGCACAATATCCTCTCCTTCTCCATCTTAAATTCGTTCTAAATCCAAACCTAAAGTCCCAATTTAATAATTTTCCCAAATCTGATTTTTAACTCAAAATCCACAAAAAAATTTCCTTCTGCTCCTCCTTGCCCGTCGGACAACAGTCGGCCACCAGTCGAACAGCAGGCCAACGCGCGTGCGCGGCCCGTTCGCCCAGGACGCCACCGGAGCATCACCACTGTTGCCCTCCACCGTCGGCTGAAGTTGTCGTCGTTTGTCCTGAGTTCTCTCGTGAAAGAAGAAGGAGAAGGAAGAAAGAAGAAAAATAAGGATGAGCCTGAATTTCTTTGGGTTATTTTGGATTAATTTTAGGCTGAAAGTTAGGCCCATATACATTTTTAATAACCCATCAGATTTCTATTCTAGGAAAAAGGAGGGAAGCAAGGCCCAGACTCGTCCATTTCGATTTCCGAGCCCGATTCCGTTCCGTTAACTCTTGGTACAAATTCATGACTCGTATTTTTAATTAAATATCTTTTATAAAATAATTTCCACATATATTGATATATATGATATTTATTAAAATTAATTGAATAAATATTACAAGTGAGCTAATAAAAGGAATTTATGGAAATAAATGCAATTGCATACTCACTTAGCTATTCTATAATTTTTTTTTATAAAATTAGTTGAGACATCACCTTAAAATAATAATAAAGGAATATTATTATTGAGTTATCCTAACTAAATTATTTTAAATAAATTTTTTAGAATAATTCCCTTACTCTTAGGAAAAGAAAATAAAGTAAGGGTATTATAAGAAATGAAATAAGGATTTTAATATAATTCATTTCTTTATATTATCTCGAATTGCTAGATCAAGCTATCGAGAATTCTAGGTCGTCTTAATTTCCGAGCTTTCGTTAAGATCAAGTCAAATTCAAGGCAAGTGAATATTCTCCTTGAAACCTTTTCGATATCTCGATTCCGTTAATCTTCTCTATGTTGGGAACAAACTTGGTTGCTTAAATAAATGAACATAGGATATATCGATTGCTAGAAATAACGACATTTTATTATCGTTATTATTATTCTTATGCTAGAAGTGAACTTAGGCCCGTTTGTTGTGGCCTTGCTTGTTTCAATCTCTTTTCGAGATTTGTTATGGATTTAAGATAAAATAAGGGATGCGGGTTTGGCCCCAAACATCTCTATATAATCTTTCGAGTGGTACAACTTTACGCCCTCTCTTCCCGCGACTTAAAGACATGATCTATATTCGCTCCTATTCGTTGGAGGGATGTTACACCCTAGCTAGGTGTCGGAACTCCGTTCCATATGTGGACTCGGCTCTTTCATAGCCTTCACCCCCCTTAAAAATCATAAATGATATGAAGCGTTTTGACACGTAATAAAGCTAAGTGCTAGTGCACATTAATTAAAATGAACCGGATTGGATTAGTACAACTTGGAAGACCAACCCGACTCTCGACTTTTCGACGACCGTCTTTCCAATCTGAATGCTTATTCGGACTTGTCTAGGCGGATTTGGTACTTAAGTGCCTTCGGGCCACCTCCCCAATATGGAGCTCCGAATATGATGAGGTTGGTCGAGGTCCGAAAAAGAGTACGAGAGGCTTTCTAAAACTTGATGTGTAATAAAACGTTCCCAACATTAATAGTACTTGAAGAGGAACTACAATCTCGTAGTTTCCTCCTTCTCAGATCCAAGTTTATCTCTCTTCGAGATCGACTAAATTCCGTCCTTAAGTTCCACAAAAAATTATAACATTCAAGTACATCTTCCCTTTATCTCATTGATGAAATATGGGCTTTACATTCCGCTGCTACATTCTTTGTAAAACAACTACCATTGTAATGAACGAATGTTCTTATTAATGAATAAAGACTCCTCTTTTAATTCATTCTCCTTTAATTATGTTTAATTATATAATTTAAAAGCCTTGGGTGACTTTGGACGGGAAAAATCCCAGGTCACTGGCGGTAATACTCATCGTTGAAAAATAGGGGTGTTACAAAGATTTAATATTTCAAATAAGAATTCTACCGCTAGAAGATGAGCATGGGGCAAAAGGCATTGCTGATCTAAATTCTACTTCCCATACTAAAAGATTCATGGAACATGAAAAGGAATTATAGATTATTTGCATTATGAATGCGAAGCATTATGATGCCGACTGCATGGATAAGCACCGAGTAAGGACCTAATTATAGCTCGAAGAACTCGATTACAGATAACCTAGGCTTAGTGTGAAGGATAGAAACACCAACTGAAGAGGAGTATTTGTGAGTGATTCACTGATTTAGTGAGTAAATGAGAGAAATTTGAGAGGTTGAAGAAGAATACTATTTCATTGATGACAATACAAATTACAAAAAAGCGTCTTTATACGAGCACGCTAGGTTACCAAAAGGGGAATATCTCCCTAGACCGGGTTTACTAAACATTAAAACATAACATGAAACCGAAATAAAAGCAACAAACTCCATGATAGTAGAAATAAAAGGGAGATAAGACGAAGACATTGCAACAATTTGACAATTGTGTTATTCGTCCATTTAACCAGGAATTGAGTGGTTGCTGCATTACCACGTTTGACAATTTTCCTATACAAAACTGATTTAGACTCACGGGTCAGACCGACATCTTCGAGGTATTGTGGGACATCGATGGAAGCTACGGAGTCGGGGTTGGGGTACAATTTGAGCTAGCTTACGTGGAAAGTATCGTGAATTACAACCAAGGATGGTAACTTCAACTTATAAGCTACTTTGCCAATTTTATCAAAGATTTGGAAAAGGCCATAAATTTTGGTGAGAGCTTGTGAGGGCCCCGACCCTTGACAATGATTTGGCGGTATGACTGAAGTTTTAAATATACCAATCACCTATATTGAATGATCTGTCACACTGACACTTGTTGGCCAATTGTGTCATTCTGTTCTGTGCTCTCAGCAGGTGGCACTTGAGTAATTTGACAAGCTCCTCATGCTTCTACAAGTTGCAATCAACAGAAGTGATCTTGGATTCGCCAGGGAGATATGGAAGATACATTAGAGGAGGTTGCCCGTATAGAATCTCATAGGGCGTGATATTGGTGGCCGTGTGGTGATTAGTGTTGTACCACCATTCGGCGAGTGGAGGCCAAGAACTCTAAGTCATTGGTGCCTCTGAACACATACATCGTAAATAAGTTTCGAGGGTTCGGTTGGTGACTTCGGTCTTCCCATCGCTTTAAGGGTGATAAGTAGGCATGGCAATGGGTCGGGTCGGGTGCGGGTGGACTACTTCCACCACCCAACCCGCGGTTGTAAACCGCCCACCCGAACCGATATTTTCACCCGACGGGTTCCACCCGAAACCGACCCATTCGAAACACGTCGGTTTTCGGGTCGGGTCGGTTTTTTCGGGTGTTATAAAAAGTTGCTAAAATTTTTAATTTCCCATCAAAGATTAACCTTAAGTTCATTTGTTCAACGGGTCAACCCGATGACCCATAAACAAAATAAACTTAACCCGTGACCCGACCCGTCGGATTACAGGTCAACCCGTTTAATCCATCTAATAAAAATTTAAATTTTAAACTAAAATTTAAACCTATTTATATAGGTCCTACCCAATGGATTAGCCAAAAAATAGATTTAATTAGAAAGTCTCAAAGCCCATCTCTATGGTTAGGCTTCAAATACTTAACCCTCTTCTCCTCTCCTTCTCTTTTTATAAGCTCCTCTACTTAATAGATGTGGGACATCTCTATAAGCTCAAAGCCCATCAATTTTCACCCGGATTTAATCGGTTTTTTTCGGGACGATTTTTCGGGTACCCATCGGGTGCGGGTGAAATTGCCAAGCCTAGTGATAAGCGGTGGAAAAGTTGAGTTAGACCTTGTGTAACTTGAAGAATTCTTTCCAGTCTTCGCTGAGGAACAAGGGATCCCTATCGCTGACAACAATCTTTAGGAAGCCATGTAATTTAAAAATATTATCCATATAGATCTGTGCCACATCTATTGTAGTGAAAGGGTGTTGGAGGGGAAGAAAGTGTGCATATTTGCTTAGCCGATCCACTACGACTAGGATGGATGTAAATTTTTTGGTGGAGGTGGGTAAACCTTCAATGAAATCAAGGCTCACATCTTCCCAATCAGCTTCAGGGATGGGTAAGGGCTGCAAAAGGCCTAGTGATGCACACTTATCTAGTTTGCTTCTTTGACAAATTGCATAGTTTCGGACATAATATTTGACATTCTTATGTAGGCCCTTCCAATAGAAAAGAGATATGCCCCTATGGGTGGTGGGATCTCTACCCGAGTGTCCTCCGATAGGTGAATCATGGGGCCACTTCAGAATTTTGGTTTTAAGGAGTGGTCGAATGGGTCATCACCCACAACCAATTTGCCATGTCTCCTTAGTTCGTTGTTGTAAAAGGTGAACTTTGGATGAGTGGAAGGATCGACTTGCAAATCAGTGATGATCTCTTGCAAAGAGGAATCTGTTGTCCAGGCTTGTTGAATTTGAGGATACAGATCATCATTAGTAAGGGAGAGGTGCATGTTTAGTAGGTCTGCGTGAGAGACTCTAGATAAGGCATCACCGACATGATTTTCCTTCCCTTTTTTATATTGTATTTTATAATCAAATCCCATCAACTTTGCAATCCACATATGCTAAAATGGTGTGGTAACTGCTTGATCAAGGAGGAATTTGAGGCTTTTCTGATCAGTTCGAATGACACAATGTCTTTGGGTGAGGTAAGAACTCCAATTTTGGACATCGTATACAACAACAAGCAGTTCTCTTTCATAGACCAACAAGAGTTGATGTCGAGGGCTAAGATCTTTACTTATAAAACATATGGGATGATGATCTTGCATGAGGACGACACCAATTCCCTTCCCTGAAGCATCAATTTCGATGATAAACACTTTTTCAAAATCTAGCATTGCTAGCACGAGAGTGAAGGACAAGGCTTGTTTGAGCTTGTTGAAGGAGTCCTCTGCTTCAGCAGACCAAGACAAATTTTCTTTTTTTAGAAGTTTTGTATGTGGCTTGGAGATGAGGCTGTAACCCTTCACGAATCTTCTGTAATAAATAGCCATGCCAAGAAATCCTCTAAGCTTTTTTTACAGTTGTAGGATTGGGCTAGTCGAGTATAGCTTGTATTTTAGAGGGGTTTGTGCTAACTCCTTCGACAGAAATAAAGTGGCCGAGATACTCAATATTTGTGGCTCCAAAATTACATTTAGAAGCTTTCAAGAAGAGTTGATGTTGCTGTAGGAGTTCAAAAACTGTCCTAATATGAGCAATATGGTCGTCCTAATTTTTGCTAAATTCCAAAATGTCATCAAAGAATACTAGGACACATTTTTTTAAGGTGGTCTCTAAAGATCTCATTCATGAGCCCTTGGAAGATGCAAGGTGTGTTTGTGAGGCCAAAGGGCATTATGAGGTACTCGTAATGGCCCGAATGTGTCTTGAATGTCGTTTTGTAGACATCATGAGGGTCCATACGAATTTGGTGAAATCCAGCCCAGAGGTCGGGCGTAGAGAATAGAGTTGCTCCTCCGAATTCATCCAAGAGGTCATCTAGCAAAGGGATTGGGTACTAGTGTTTAATTGTTTGGGCATTTAGGTCCCTATAATCAACACATAGATGCCAAGAGCTATCTTTTTTCTTAACAAGAACCACATGAGCAGCAAATGGGCTGACGTTGTTTTATATCACTCCTTGAGCAAGCATGTCTAAAATCAGTGCTTCTATGACATCTTTTTGAAGGGTTGGATATTTGTACAGTCGTTTACTAACCGAGTTGGCATCATGCTATAGGAAAATTTGATGGTCATGTCCCTTCCTAAATGGAGGCAGGTTTGTAGGTTCCTGGAACAACATTTGGAAATCAGCAAGTAAGTTGGCTAGAGATGGTGGTATATGTGGAGTAGGTTTAACAAGTTCGATATGGTGTAAAGTTGGGCTGAAACTAGTGGATGATTTATTTGTGGCCTAAATGAGAGGAAGTTGGGGACCTTCGACCAAGATTTTATGCAAAGAAGAGGCTTTAACTGGTTTGTAGTTATGGTTTGTGAGCCCTCGGATAGCATGTTTGTAGCCATCCACTACAAACTCCATTTTCAGTTTGGAGAAGTCCCATATTATCAGTCCAAGTATGGAGAGCCATTGGATCCCTAAGACAAGGTCACAACAGCCCAAAGGAAGTGCTACAACATTAGCCACAAAAGTAGATTTATGAATTCTCAATGGGAAATTGTTGCAAGTGTATGTGGTGCTTAGTTTACTGCCGTTTGCTACAGAGATAGAGAGGGCTTTGATTGGTTCAAGTTTGCAACCTAGCACTTTGGCTACTTCCAAATCTAGGAAGTTATGCGTACTACCGGAGTCAATGAGAATGTGCAGTGCTCTTCCCTCATAAAATCCCGTTACTCTCATGGTGTTAAACGTAGAAACACCAGTCAAGGCCTGAATGGATATGTGCAATGCGGTTCCTTCAACTGTGTCAACCTTAGAATCAGAGTGCGCTTCATCAACCTCACTGTCACTGTCCGCTTCCATAAAATGAACTTGCGGTTTCCTGTGTTTAAGTTGATGTCCTAGAGTATATTGTTCATCGCAGTACATACATAGGCCCTTAGCCTTGCGCTCCCGCATTTCAGCATATGTATAAGTTCTGCACTGTTTTTCAAGCTTTGGCTTGAAGGGAGTCTGTTTGGCTTGAGGATAATAGAAAGGGGGGTTTGTTTTTGTGGTGGTGGTTGAGGTGGTGTGGGGAGGAGGGCGTGTTGTGTATTTTTGGAAGGGTTGTGGTATTTGGAGGAGCTGAGTTGGAACTTGGAAGAAGCCTCTTGTAGTTTAACCAATTTTTCAGCTTGGTGGATGATTGTTTGTGAGAATTGACAAATGTGCAGCTGCATCTGAGGACTAAGATTTGCCAAAAATATGCTTAAGGCATGTGATTGTGTAATGCTAAGCTTGGTAAGCACTCCTTCAAAAGCATCCAAGTAGTTGTCAATTTCTCCCTGGTATCTCACATTAACAAGTTCAGCTAGGGGGTCGTCAATAAGCTCACAAAATCTAGCTGAAACGTCCACAACATACTTAGAACGCAACGGAAATAGTTGCCCCCTTTCCCCCATGTAATTCTGGTGCCATTGGAGGGAACGGCCATCAAGATGCAAGGATGCTAATCGGACTCGATACTCAGGCAAGTTGTTGTCCAAAGCAAAAAATTGATCACATTGGTAAAGCCATAACTTAAGACTTGTACCGTCAAACTTTGGAAAATCAACCTTGGTCAGTCTAGATGCAATACATTACAATAAGATGTTTCTATAATTTCTTTTAGACATATTGACTTATTGTCATTTTTAAAAAAAGAATCCCATTGGAGATAACCATCCACAATATTTGTTATGACAATTTGAAAAGAGAAATTCACATGGTTTGTACTTGTTGAATCAGCAACCCTTGAATGATTTGTATATAATTCAAAGTTTGTCAAACCCTCCTCCACGACTTTGTAACTTCTTGAATGAAGCCTTGTAGAGATCCTCAATCTTCCTTGATGTTCTAACAGCCAATCTCTGGAATGCAACACTGCACAATCGATAGCGAATCTAATCAGAATGATGCACAAAAGCATTTACATGATTCCAAATTAAACTTGGGCGATTTCATGATACAATTCTAATTTCCCGGACTTTCTGTATTGTGCATGAAGAAACATGCTCCACTACAGCAAGTAGTGTATTGGAAAAGTTGTTGGGAAAAATATGCAACTTTTCCGACTAACCAGATTTGTATGAATGCGAAATAATGGAGAAAATATCATACAAGATAAGTAACTCTAAAACTGTTTCTATTAGAAAGGTGACTAAAAACTTACAATACTCTTAACCCAAATTCTCCTTACACCCAAGAATTCTCAAAAGCTTTCCTGTTTTAATCTAAATTGGCTTTTCTCTCGTTCTTGTTCCTTGTTGATTGAATTACATATTACAAATGAAAAATCAAACACACACACACACACACACACACACATATATATAATACCAAAACACCTAAAATAACTAGTGATATTAAGCAACTCTTAATATTTATCACTAATTCATTTTCCTATTTTGAAATCCTCAAAATAAGGTGTCATATATTCTTCTTTATTTGCAATAACTTGAAATAGATTTTGACTATTTCTAACAATCTCCCACTTGAAGACTGATTTCAATCTGTCTTCACACCTTATTCTATGCACTAGAGCATTCTCGTTTCAATTCTCTAGTAAGCCAACTGAAGTTGAGCACAACTTCAATTTATCCACCGTCATTGTCATTGTCAACATATCAACATGATTCTTGCTTCCTTGGATCTTCTCTAAATTCAAAACTTCTTCTTCTAACAAAGATCAGATCAAATGATATCGAAGTCCAATATGCTTAGTTCTGGAATGAAATGTTGAATTCTTTGCCAAGTGTATTGCACTCTGACTATCACTATACAACACATTATTTTCTTGCTTGAATCCGAGCTCAGTTAACAAACCTTGAAGCCATATCATCTCTTTACTAGCTTTATTCACTGCTGCATATTCCGCCTCTATAGTGGATAGAGCTACAATCTTTTGTACTTGTGACATCCAGCTCATAGTTGTATTTTCGATAGTGAATACATATTCGGTGGTACTTTTCATGTGATCAACTTCATCTCCGAAGTCTGCATCTACATAGCCTTGCACTTTTACTTCTCCCTTCCCAAAGTACAAACACTTCTCTGTTGTGCCTTGTTGATACCTCAAAATCAACTTCACTGCTTCCTAGTGACCTTTCCCTGGATTTGACATAAACCTGCTGACAACTCTCACTGCATGTCTAATATATGCTCTTGTACAAACCATTGCGTACATCAAACTCCCGATGGCCCAGGAATAAGGAACCTTGGCCATGAATTCTCGGTCTTGCTCTATATTAGAGGACTGATCCTTGGACAGGCGAAAATGGTTTGCCACAGGTGTGCCAACAGGTTTGGCATTACCCATGTTGAACCTTTGTAAAACACTTTTGATGTACTCTGATTGACATAACTGCAATGTTTTCCTCTACTTATCTCTTGTAGTTTGCATTCCAAGAATCTTCTTTGTTGGAACCAAGTCCTTCATGTCAAAATATTTTGACAATTGATGCTTCAACCTTTTGATGCCATCCATATATGAACCTGCTACTAACATATCATCAACATATAGTAGCTGAATGATATAACTAGATGTCATCCATATATGAACCTGCTACTAACATTTCATCAGCATATGCTTTAACCTTTTGATGCTATCCACATTACACTTCTGATAATCTTCCTTGTGCATGAAGTTGTCAAACTTCTTATGCCATTGTCTTGGAGCTTGCTTTAGGACATACAATCTCTTCTTAAGTTTGCATACCATCTTCTCTTTTCCATGTTCTAAGAAACTTTCTAGATGGTGCATGTATATCTCTTCATCCAATTCTCCATGAAGAAATGCAGTCTCCACATCTAACTGTTCGAAATGAAGATCTTCATTGGCAACAATACTCAACACCGATCTGATAGTATTGAGCTTCACAACAGGAGCAAAAATCTTTGTGTCGTCAACATCTTCCTTTTGTTGAAATCTTTTGACAACTAGTCGAGCTTTGTACCTCTTAGAGCCATCATGCTCATCTTTCACCCGATACAACCATTTGTTGTGAAGTTCCTTCTTCCATATGGGCAACTCAGTAAGTTTCCATGTTTGATTGGAAATTAAAGACTGCATCTCATCTTTCATTGCATGCCCCCACTTGCTTGCATCACTAGTCTAGCAAGCTTCATCATAACATTCAGGCCTCCCTTCATTTGTCAACAACAAATAATTCATGTATCTCATGTTCCGAGAAGACCTTCTCAATATAGGAGCAGGAGGATGAGGTTTTGTCGTGTCAAACTGATGCACACTCTGTTGTTCAACAAGCTCTTCTGACTAAGGACTTGTTACGATCGATTCCTTCATAGGACTATTTGGAATATAATCCAGATCTGCGAATATTGGCGCACTTTGATTTGAGTCGCTGGTGTTAGTTTTATGCATGTCCTTGTACATGACTCTTTCGTTGAAAATTACATCTCTGCTACGAACTACCTTCTTGTTTAGGTCATCCCAAATGTGATAGCCAAACTCATCCTCGCCATAGCCAATGAAAGTGCATTTCTTAGATTTTGAATCAAGCTCATTTCTATGATGATCGCTAATATGCACATATGTTACGCAACCGAATACTTTCATATGTGAAAGTTTTATCTCTTTTCCGCTCCATACCTCTTATGGTATTTGGTAATCTAATGGAACCGATGGACCTCGATTGATTAAATAAGCTACTGTATTGACCGCTTCTGCCCAAAACTGCTTCAATAGACCTGACTGAATACAAATACTTCTGTCAATGTTCGGTTCATATGCTCAACTACACCATTTTGTTGACGTGTACCAGGAACCGTTCACTCCATTCAGATCCCATGATCGTAGCAAAAGCTTTTAAATACGTTGTCTACATATTCACCACCCACTGTTGGAAAACGCGTCTGTAGCCAGAAAATATTTAGCCACGAATTTTGGCGATGGTAATTTGGGTGGCAACGACCATATGTTTAACCACAAATATTTCAGTTTGCGGTAATATGGCCATGAAATATAGAGTTGTGGCTAGTTTTGAGGCCGAATAGCCCTGAAAAGTGAGTGCGGCTAGATTTGGTTGTAGATTTCTGGCCATATTGTCATGAAAACAAGCTCGTGGCTAACGTTATGGCCCAATGGACGCGAATTTCTTGCGCAACTAGATTCATTTCTAGAGTACTAGCTAATTAGCCACGAAAAAAGATTCGTGTGTATATTCAGGACAAAGTCTGGAGCTAAGTACCCACATACTAGTCGTGACTAGGTTTGTGGATATTTGTGTGGGTAATTTGAATCATTGACTCATAAATGGTCCTTCATTTCGTTAGAATTTTTAGAAATAACCACAAAACTGGCCACGAGTTCTTATTTTCGTGTCTAACATAGTTTGTTTGGAAACATCTATGATAACAATCACGAGATTAGCCACGAGTTCTTTATTTCGTGAGAAATCTGCAGAAATAACCACGAGACTAGTCATGAGTTCTTCGTTTCGTGTCTAACTTTGTTTGTTTGGAAAAATTTGCAGAAACAATCACGAGATTAGCCACGAGTTCTTCATTTCGTGAGAAATCTGTAGAAATAACCACGAGACTAGTCACGAGTTCTTCATTTCGTGTCTAACTTTGTTTGTTTGGAAAAATTTGCAGAAACAGTCACGAGATTAGCCACGAGTTCTTCATTTCGTGGTAAATCTTCAGAAATAACCACAAGATTTCAACGAAGGAAGAGGAGAAGTGTACGTTTGGATTGGGCTGCTCCTCCATATGGGCCGAGTACGGTGATCCAAAAACGGGCCCATTTCTTTTGACTCTCAAGCCCATCAGATTTTCTATTACCTCACAAGTCCATTCCTAATTAATTTTTATTATTTGTAAAATTATTTCCACTATAAATAACAATTATTTTAAAATTTTAATAAATATTACCCATAGGCCTTTATAAAAAAATATTTATTAAAATAAAATATCAATCATGCTCACCTAGGAAATTAATAATTTTTAATAAATTATAAATGACTTCCTAGGAAATTAATAATATTTAATAATTTTTAATTCTTATGAGAAATCGTTATATTCATTTAGAATTGTTTATTCTTATGAGAAATCGTTATATTCATTTAGAATCATTCATTCTTATGAGAAATTGTTATATTCATTTAGAATCGTTCATTCTTATGAGAAATCGTTATATTCATTTAGAATCGTTCATTTATTAAGAAATCGTTATATTCATTTAGAATCGTTCATTTTTATGAGAAATCGTTATATTCATTTAGATTCGTTCATTCTTATGAGAAATCGTTATATTCATTTAGAATCGTTCATTCTTATGAGAAATCGTTATATTCATTTAGATTCATTCATTCTTATGAGAAATCGTTATATTCATTTAGAATCGTTCATTCTTATAAGATATTGTTATATTCCTTTAAAATCGTTTATTCTTATAACAAATCATTATATTCATTTAAAACCGTTCATTCTTGTAAGAAATTGTTATAGTCCTTTAGAGTCGTTCATTCTTATAAGAAATCATTATATTCCTTTAGAATCATTCATTCTTATAAGAAAGTGTTATATTTCTTTAGAATCGATCATTCTTATAAGAAAGCGTTACTTTCATTTAGAATCGATCATTCTTATAAGAACGCGTTATATTTCTTAGGGTTTAGGGTTTAGGGTTTAGGGTCTAGGGTTAGGGTTTAGAGTTTAGGGTTTAGGGTCGATCATTCTTATAAGAAAGTGTTACTTTCATTTAGAATCGATCATTCTTATAAGAACGTGTTATATTTCTTAGGGTTTAGGGTTTAGGGTTTAGGGTCTAGGGTCTAGGGTTATGGTTTAGGGTTTAGGGTCGATCATTCTTATAAGAAATCATTATATTCCTTTATAATCATTCATTGTTATAGGAAATCGTTATATTTCTTTAGAATCGTTCATTCTTATAAGAAAACATAATATTCACTTAGAATCGTTCATTCTTATAAGAAAACGTATAAAATGTTATATTCACTTAGAATCATTCATTCTAATAAGAAAATATTGTATTCACGTAGAATCGTTCATTCTTATAAGAAAACATTGTATTCACTTATAATCATTCATTCTTATAAGAAAATGTTATATTCACTTAGAATCGTTCATTCTTATAAGAAATCATTATATTCCTTTATAATCATTCATTCTTATAAGAAATCGTTTTATTTCTTTAGAATCGTTCATTTTTATAAGAAAACATAATATTCACTTAGAATCGTTCATTCTTATAAGAAATTGTTATATTCATTTAGAATCGTTCATTCTTATAAGAAAACGTAGAAAATGTTATATTCACTTAGAATCATTCATTCTAATAAGAAAATATTGTATTCACTTAGAATCGTTCATTCTTATAAGAAAACATTGTATTCACTTAGAATCATTCATTCTTATAAGAAAACGTTATATTCACTTAGAATCGTTCATTCTTATAAGAAATCATTATATTTCTTTATAATCATTCATTCTTATAAGAAATCGTTTTATTTCTTTAGAATCGTTCATTCTCATAAGAAAACCTAATATTCACTTAGAATTATTCATTGTTATAAAAAATTGTTATGTTCATTTAGAATCGTTCATTCTTATAAGAAAATATTATATTCATTTAAAATCGTTCATTCTTATTAGAATCGTTCATTCTTATAAGAAAACGTAGAAAATGTTATATTCACTTAGAATCGTTCATTCTTATAAGAAAACATTATATTCACTTAGAATAGTTTATTCTTATAAGAAATCGTTATATTCCTTTAGAACAATTCATTCTTATAAGAAATCGTTATATTCCTTTAGAATCGTTCATTTTTATAACAAATCAATATATTCCTTTGGAGTCATTCATTCTTGTAAGAAATCGTTATATTTCTTTAGAATCGTTCATTATTATGAGAACTCAATATATTTCTTTAGAACCTTTAATTCCTATAAATAATCAACATATTCGTTTAGAACTGTTCATTCTTATAAGAAACGTTATATTTCTTTAAAATCGTTCATTCTTATTAGAAATCATTATATTACTTTAAAACCATTCATTCTTATAAAAAATTGTTATATTCCTTTATAATCGTTCATCTTTTAAAGTCATTTGTTCTTATAAGAAATTGTTATATTATTTTAAAAGGTATTCAATGTTTTCTATTTTTGGATTTATCATGATCCGTTTTAAAATACATGAACCTTTATAATCATATTTTTCACTAATTAAAATCTTTCATTCAAATATACACATTATGTATATGTGAATTATTTTTAAGTATTTTTTATGTTATTTTTCTCTTTGAATATGTTAACTTATTTATATATAGAAGGGTGCATTACATCAATTTTACAAAAATTTCGTTCAAAATATGGGCAAAATTTTTGGCGGACTTAATTGGAGGGAAAGCTATTTTAAGAGGGAAAATGAAATTTTGGGCTGAATAAAAATGAGCCCAAAAGCCCAACTCTCAAACCCTAGTTCCTATTCTCTTAGTGCGGCGCTCAAGTTCATTCAACTGATAAACAACTCTACGAAGGAACCGAGAGAGAGAGAATTAGGATGGAACGACGGTATCGGGGAGAATGAATCCGGATTCTTCACCGCCAGCATATCTTCCCCGCCCTGTCAAGGTCTACAAATTCGTCTCCAAATTGAGGGAAGGAACCCGAGAGAGAGAATCAGGACGGAACGATGGACTCGGGGAGAAAGAATTCGTCGGAGGAGCCCTTGGATGCGACGCTCGCCTTGCCCGGCTTCGATTTCGACGAGGTTTCGCCGCAGATCGTGAGCGGCCGACTTTTGGTCACCAAAAAGTGTTGCTGGGTTAATTATTAGTCTATATACTCATCGATCGATCACCATTTTTGTAAATAGATTTCTATCAACTGATGTTTCAATTTGATTCTAGCTATATATTAGTTGTGACGGTGAGCATACGTACAACCGCTGAATGTTCTGTAAGGCGGAGTATCGGCGTTGATAGCAGAGTCGCTGGCGAGTATCAGAGCGTACTTGGCCTACGGACGAAGAGAGTCGCCGGATTCAACCTCAACATCCACCACATCAAGAGCGTTGAACTCGGCGACCTCTTCCTCGCTCAGGCTACGCCCATCAGTGTTGGCCGTACCGTTTAGGTTCTACACTAGCTTAAATTTTTGCTTTGATGCGTGAAGCATCTTAATATCTAGCCTCATTACAAAAACAAAAATATCTCAGTTAAGTTTTTAACTAAAACCAATTGAAATATTAACTTGTTTTTTATATATGTGGGGAAACTTTTATTCAACACGCTTTGTCTTCATTTCAAACTTCAGTTTTGTTGAAAAAATGTCTCCTTAGTCCTTACATAGGGAACACACACGTGATAAAACTACTAGCATAGGTTTGTCCATTTACTTAAGAAAAATATCACTAGCCTATAAGAAGAGTAAAATATCTACCCATTTACTTAATTCTTGAGATTATAAAGTGAAATGTATGGATATGAATGGAGTTTTTCAAGATTTGTGCTGCTATTGCAGAAGTTGTAGATTGAAAATTTGAAATAGTATAATGATTGCAGTCCTGACTCTTGCATATGGGTACTAATGTTTTGTCAAGTGAGGCTGATCTTTATGTTTAGGTGATCTTTATGCAATGCATTATAGCTGAAACTACTTGTTGCTCTGGTGTTTTTATTATAGGGGCGATTTGTTGGAGGATGGGAGTCAAGTGCAGGTGCTCAACAATATAGAGAGCTGAATGAAGAGCTTGCTAGGCAGAGCACATAGTAACAAAACTAGCTTGCCTTTGTTTAGCATTTATCATAAAGACTCAAATAAAATTAGTTTGTCTTTGTCTTGGTGTTTTGATTTGACCAATATATATATGGTGGATAAATATTTACAGTGGATACATGTATATATGGTGCATGGAGATTTATCTTGTGAAGGCTGATGTATATAGCTTTGGAGTGTTGATGCTCGAGTTGGTTAGCGGTCAAAGGAACCCTTCATTTGACATTAACTTGATTGGGTAAGTTCTTTTTTCTTCCCTTACATCTATTATACTTCTATGAGTTTTCTCTATTGAATTCATGACTCTATATTAGATTAATCTTATTCCACTCTAAATGCAAAAATTGTGGCTTTTTCAGATTCTAGTTTTTTCCCATTCAAATAACTTCAACTTGTGTTTGTGGCATTTTACTTTTAAATAGGAACTCTAGACATTCTAGTGTAGCTTAGTTTCAATCAACTTGTTTATTACGGAGTAAAGGATTGTCCAAGTTGAATGACCATTGACCTGTTGTTGTTTGTATTAAGTGCATTGTCGTCTTTATCGGTCCTCAAAACCACATCCATGTACGAGATGCAAACCAAAAATCCAGCTTTTCTGGTATTCAATTAAAACCTACTCACAATTTCTCGTTTATGTTTCTCTTTTCCTCTAATGCATTGAAAAAAATACCAAGTACAAGTAGTTGGTTTCGTTCACTACTATGTAATCTTAGAATACACTTTGAGAAGTTTGAGTCCGGTTCTAGCCACTATGCATGATTTCTTCAACTCGCTTTGTATACACTATATCAATGATAGATAAGCCAATGAAGGTGCTTTTTGTTACAATTGAATACATAATTCTTGTTTTTTAAGAGTTAGGCTTCTAGGCATGGTATTAGGGTTATCATCACCTTCTCATGAGTTTGTATTCTTCATATCAGATTTTTTAGTTGTTTGGTTTGAAGAGTATAAGGCTAATATACGTTTGCTTGCTCTCCAGGTTCTAGGAAACGCAAAAGATGTTGTTGCTGTTGTTATCTCAATTTTGCAAGCATAGATTTGTTGAATTAAGATTTGAGTTTAGGCATTGCTTCATTTGTTGCCATAGTAAATTATATTGGTTGGCTAGTAAGTATAGACTTTGCTTCACTTGCTATTATTTTTTTGGTTTGTTTTGAGTTTTGATTAGCATGTGGATAGAATGTGGTTTGTTGTGGGATGTTTCAACAAGAAGTATTATAAACTATGTAATTGCACTACTATGATGATGCAAATATGCAATATTATGGTATAATATTTTTTTATTTTTTTTAAAATGCTTAATTATTTAACCACAAAATTTGAAACAAAATAAATTCATTGAAAATGTCAAGGCTAAATGGCCACGAATTACGGGTGATGATGATTTCAAATTTCACGGCTAATGGCCACGAAATAGGTGCGATTATGCGTTCAAATTCGATTCGAACTTAGATACAAAATACATTTGTGGCTAACATTTGATGGTGATACACTCAATACCAACCACGAAATTCAATTCTGGCTAATATGGTTGAACATGACTTTCGTGGCCAATAGCCACACATTTAGCAATGAACTAATTCGCGGCTATTATTTGCAGCTAAATAGCCACAAAAATAGAATTCTGTGGTTCTTTTCCAGAGTGATATTTAGCCTCGCGTGTTTTAGCCCCAGGGCACCTTTCGTAGGGCAATCCGTTGGGGATGTCGTGGCTAACATGATTTCGTGGTTATTTTTGTGGCGTAAGTCGTGTCTATTTTCCTAGCTACAGACGCGTTTTCCAGCAGTGACCATTCTCGGTTCTAAGCCTTTTGACTTTCACACCTGTCTCAGTTCCGACCATGGCTTTCCAGTTCTTGAAAGCCTCAAAAAATTTAGACTTGTATTTTAGAAAGTATACCCATACCTTCCGAGAGTGATCATCGATGAACGTCACAATGTAGTTTTTACAGCCACCAATGGATGAATTAGTCATTGGTCCCCAAACATTAGAGCGAATAAGCTCTAATTTTTCTTTCTTTCGGGTTCTACCATTTGTTTGGAAGCTTACCCTCTTTTTCTTTCCAAGTATGCATCCTTCACACATGCCTACCTCTACTAACTGTAGACCTGATAGTTTCCCTTTCGAATGCATATATTTCATCCCTTTCTCACTCATGTGGCACAGTCTCTGGCGGCACATACTAGGATCTCCATTTCCTACTACAACTACAATTGAACAAAATGCTCTTGCTGTCATGTAAGAGTACCACTCTTCTTTCCATGAGCAATTGTCATTGCACCCTTGGAGATCTTCCAATTGTCACCATGGAAGCTTGTGTTATATCCTTCGCTGGCCAATTGCCCAACTGAAATCAAGTTCTTTCTTAGGTCTGGAATGTGTCTAACATCTTTTAGATCCCATACAAACTCATTCAACTTGATCTTCACCACACCTTTACCAATGTTTGACTATGGTTGATCATCACCAAGGTACACATTTCCAAGGTTTTCGGACACATATCTCTCGAATAACTCTTTCTTCGAAATGGCATGAAATGATGTCCAAAATCTAACACCCAAGACCCTTCCTTGATCTCCAAAGAGTATATCAACGCATCATCTCCTTCTAAGGTTGAGTTAACATTTTCCTCTACCTTCATCACCTGTTAGTGGTGCATTCTTGCACTGATGTTTGTAATGCCCGATCTTCCCACAATTCCAACACTTGATAATCTTCGAACTAGAGGAATTATTCGGGTTCCTCGATTTTGACCTCTAATCTCTTGATCTACCATGATAGCTTGATATTCCCTGTCCATTCCCTCTAGTTGAATTTCTTTCTCTTGACTCTGTATGCAAAACTAAAGAGGTTGATGATTCACCCGACCCTCTCCGTCAGATCTCTTCACTGAGAACCAGATCATGAACATCATCAAATTTCAACTTATTACTTCCGGATGAGCTACTCACAACTATGACAGCAACATTTCAACTATTTGGAAGAGATGACAAAAGTATCAATGCTCATACTTCTTTATCAAATTCAATTCCAAGGGGTTGTGACGGTATTGAGTGCATTCAGATGTTGAGCTACCAATGCGCCTTCCGTCATCCGCAAATTGAATAGTCGCCTTATCAAATGAACATTGTTTGAGGTTGATGACTTCTCATACATATTGAAGAGAGCTGCCATAAGACATGTCGTGGTCTTTTCCTTTGTTATGTTAAAAGCAGCATTGCGAGATAACGTCAATCGAATAACTTCAAGGGCATGTCTATCAAGAAGATTTCATTCTTCATCTTTTATAGACTCTGACTTCTTTCCTAAGAGATACTAGTAGTGATTTTTTCTAGTATAGGTAATCTTCTATCTGCATCTTCCAAAATCTAAAATTGGCACCATTGAATTTTTTGAGTTTCACCTTTCCTTCATCTACATCCATGACTTCCACTCAAATCTGACTTCCTTTGGCTCGTTTAGAACCAAACGCTCCGATACCAATTTTTTGGAAAAAAATACACAACTTTCCGACTAATCAGATTTGTATGAATGCGAAATAATGGAGAAAATATCATAAAAGATAAATAACTTAAAATTATTTGTATTAGTACACTATATATTCTTAACCCAAATTCTCTTTACAACCAAGAATTCTCAAAAGCTTTCCCGTTTTAATCTAAACTTAGCTATTATCTGATTCTTGTTCCTTGTTGATTGAATTACATATTACAGATGAAATCTCAAACATATATATAATACTAAAACACCTAAAATAACTAGTGAGATTCTTAATATTTATCACTAATTCATTTTCTTATTTTGAAATTCTCAAAATAAAGTGTCATATATTCTTCTTTATTTCAAAAACTTGAAATAGATTTTGACTACTTCTAAAAGAAGTATTGCATTATTTTTTTTATTGTAGCCACGCGCACTCAATCAGGTACATTTTTGGTAAAGGGAGGGGCAACAATTGGTAAGGTACATTTTTTTTGGAAGTCTACAGTCAAGTCTTCAGTGTACAGGTTTTGGAAGAAAGAGCAAACCATTTCCGCAATCCTAGTTTCATCCGAGATCCATTCACCATTCCCGTCCTGCAGGGTTGTGATTTTATTCGCGCGACGACGGATGATGGTAGATAAATGATAGAATCTCGTGTTACGATCACCATCCACAAGAAACTGTGAGCGTGATTTCTGAAACCATAATAACTGTTCTTGATGAAGAACTTCTTCAAGTTGTCTTCGGAGATCACCATTGAGATTAATAAAGAAAGGAGTTGGCCTGTTAGCAAGTCTGTTTTGTAGGCCTTCTAGCCAGGCCCAGAGCTGTCTTTTACGTTTGAAGATATTGCCAAAGACGTCTCTGTTCCACTTTTGTAAACGAGGCCTAAAATCTTCTAGCGAGTTTGGGAGCCCCAAATTCTGATTCCAATTCATGTCCATGAAGCTCCTATAGTTCTCATGAGTGAGCCATGCAGAAATAAAGCGGAAAGGTCTGTTACGAGCCTGATTAACTGTTGGACTAGTGTTCAACAGAAGTGCTAGATGATCAGAATGAGGCACTGTAAGATGACGAATAATAGCTTCAGGAAAATTGAGCCTCCAACTTTCAGTACAAAGCGCTCTATCAAGTCGACCAACTTTGAACGTGTCCATAGAGTTCCCGGTTGACCATGTGAATTGGGGACCATTGAATCCAAGATCAATCAAGCCTTGATCATGGACCCAAGAAGCAAACTGTTGAGTAGCAGAATTAGAGCCAACTGACGAGTAGGTCCTTTCCTGGGCAGTTAGAGTTGCATTAAAATCACCAGCCACAACCCAAGGCAAGTTATTGGCCGCTGCAAACATATCTAAACTATTCCAGAGATGCGTTCTATCTTCCGAGATTGGTGAAGCATACACCGTAGTCAGGATCCACGATTCTTCCCCTCACCTTGTGACTTCGACTGTAATGTGTTGCGGATCAAGAAGTAAGGGTTGCACCAGTACCTCAGCAGTTCTCCACAAAAGCCACAAACCACCAGCGAAACCCTGTGATTCAACTCTCAGCATACCATCAAAACCAATTCTATCACAAACTTCATCAGCCCTCGTGCCATTGATCTTGGGTTCAACTAGAGCGATAATCGGAGGGTTATGTTGCCGGACCAGTTCTCTTATTGCATTGAGGAAATTCGCGCCACCAGCGCCACGGACATTCCATATTAGAATACTTAACTGATTCATAATAACAGATGAATTTATTTGGTCCCACGTCATAGACGGAGTTGGCAATCTTGACATCTTACTAGCAGTTATTGCATCATCAATCCGATGCATAGCATCAGATAGATTGTGGGGCATGGACACCCGGCAAAGGACCGGTCTTGTTTCCGTGATCAGAGCTTGGAAGTCGACTACCATCTTGTTGGCTATTCGGTGGAGGAATGGAAGATACGGGCCGGTCTGGCGGGTCGACACCAGCATGCTTCGCATCCTGAAGACCGGTATTAACCGGGGGTTTAGGAATTGAAACTGTTCCATTGGATGTAGCGGACGATGTGGAGGGCTGATTTGTTTTAGGGTTTGCACAGGACAAAGCAAGCGTGTTAAGGCTCTGTTTATCCGTCCCAAGATTTGCTTGAGTTTTTTTGAGATTTTCTGCCATCTCGGAAATTAGATAAGATTTCTTTAGATTCGCTTCCTTGTGAACGATCGTTGTAATTGTGGAAGTTTTGCCTCTAGACTTTCTATTTAAGGATAGGAAATTATCCATTGTATCTTTTTTAATTTTTTTCCGGTTGGGCGTATCTTTTGCTGGCAACTTGCCTTGATTTGCTTCCGGGTTGTTTCCTTTCTCGTTCACTTGAGATTGACTCTTCCCCGGATTTTGCGCTTGCATAGCTTTCACAGTATTATCATTGATCATCTTTTCCGATGACGGAGCTATTGCCGGCAAATTCGTCATTGGTTGGACATGAACATGTTGGACATCGGGAGTGGCAATTTGATCGTCTTCTTCACTAGCAAGTGCAACAAATCTTGAACCTCCATCACTAGCCTGACCTGATATGGCAATCGGATTCTGGTCCTTTAAAACTTGGGAGCTGTTCCCTTCTCCTATCGAACCAGGTTTCCTGCCACGTTTGACCGGCCTAGTTGGCTTCATCCAAGGCCCGTATTTTTCTGTCGGAGTGAAATGGTTATTGCTCG
Source organism: Fallopia convolvulus (assembly GCA_964016875.1). NCBI lineage: Eukaryota > Viridiplantae > Streptophyta > Magnoliopsida > Caryophyllales > Polygonaceae > Fallopia > Fallopia convolvulus. The sequence goes on from OZ024733.1 coordinate 35,250,744, forward strand.
ATTGTTGAGTGTCGTCTCTATGTTCTGCCTGTTCATTTGTGCACATCAATGGGCACTTTTCTATGACATGGCCTATCTTTCCACAGTGGTAACAAACTTGCCTTATGCCTTCATATTGGATTTTCCATGCTCTTCCCCCGGACCTAAATTTGGAGAGTAGTGGTTTGGCAAGATCAATTTCCACTCCCACCCTTACATACTGACCACGATCTGCGGCCACAGTTGTCTTGTCAACTCTTACAATTTGACCAATTTGAGACCCTATTTTCCGAAGAAACTCTTGATTGAAGTATTCAAGGCTTACTCCCGGAATCCTTATCCATGCCGTTAGGATTTTGGCTTTTTCCATGTAGGGATCAAAATTTGGGACCCACCTTCGAATGACAAGATAGTTATCTCCGATCATCCAGGGGCCTTGAGTAAGCACATGGTGTCGATCATCCTCATTCGTAAATCTGACCACATAGTGATCGTTTCCAATGTCAACCATTGAAAATCCACCCTTTAGTTGCCATTTTTTTTCAAGTCGAGTCTTCATGTAGACATATCCCGGTCCTTTATCAAACATGTGGATAATCAGGGCACGAGCCCATGGCTTTCGGTACCGTCGTTTCTCATCCGCCGTCAGTGTTATGGTAGGACACTCCGGATCTTGTTCTGCAGGTGGCTCGTCATCATCCGTGTCATATAAATCCGGGCGCTCCTTCCATATGGTATCTTCCACAACAATTGGTAAGGTACATGGCCAAAGAAAGAAAAAACACTTTCTGACAAAAATTCCCTCCAAAGTGGTAAATATTGACAAAATTTCCCCCTAAACATAAAAACATGTCATTTGGCATCATCAAAGAAAAGGAGGTCTAGTGGTAGAAGTTATGACGGGTGTTGGAAAATATCGATTTCGATCCTGATTTACTTGGTTCGTGATTCTTCTCGGCTAGTTAAAGTTATTGACCAATTGTATATATTTTAAAAGATTCAAACGTTTTAATTGTAATGATCCATGTAGAAGGCGGAAAATTCAAAGCCTTTTCTAAACTTTAAGGTTGTTTACAGAATCTTATATATGATAAAATAAAGTATTTGTACAACTCTAAAGCTACATCACACAACCAAAACTTGGGTATTTAGATGGCGGTCATGCATGTATAGTATATCATAGGGAGAAATTTGAAGTAATTGCATGAATCAAATTAACCCACATAGGAAACTGCTAAGGTATGAAGTAAAGGCATGAAGGGGGTATATAATATAATTATATAAATACCTATTGGCGAGACGTTGGGCTATCATCTGTGCGACAACGTAGAATGCAACTCTGTGCATGAATTTCCTTGCAGCCATTGGAGCTCCTGCTAAACAACTAACCGGCAACAGATTCGATATATTTCTAATACCAATACAAGTAGCTAGGTCTTGTGAAGCTTACTGATGGCAAAACCCTACCTTCTTTTTTTTTATCAAAAAAACCCTACTTTCTTGAAACCAAGCGACGTGCTATTTGACTCAGCATGGAGCAGAACGTAGTAATTCTGGATATTGGGCCGAATGCAGAATGGGCCTGGCCCGCTTGCGATTTTTTCTTGTATCAATTTGTCTCTCTCATTTTTTATGTTCTCCCTCCCAATATTTAATTAGCCAAATGTATTTTTTTTTATAAATACTAAGATCGTTTTGAAATTTGATCAAATGCGAACCAAAATTTTGATGTGGGTATGTGGCATGTCCTCCTAAACATCATTTTATATAACTTTGACAAACTTGTGAAAATTACATATCTAGAGCAAGTATTTACTATTTAGGTAGTAGTGTGCGTTTCTAAGAAATTCATCGCTCAAAGTTCAAACATCAACCAACAATCTATTGCACCTTCTTCAATTCCAATGCTCGTAGTGTTGTTGTTTCTTTACTACAAGCTTAACACAAACACAACCAACCTGAAAAAATTCCAATCTACTTTACCCATACCCTTCAAGACAAATCAACTAAACCAAATTAAACACCAACGAACAAATTGCATTGATCGTTACATAAATTTCACAAGTAAGCGAAGAAGATTTGATTCCAAGTATCGGGGACGCCCGGCAAGCACCAGTGGATACAATCGGCATTGTGCTGAGGATCCGCCTTCTGCTCGTCGGTCAACAGCTTGCCGCCTGTCTCCGTGAAGACGGACGCGTGGCCGTCGATTCTGTACTCGGATATCTGGGTCACGTTCACTACTGTCACGGGTACCCGCTTCATCTTCCCTAAGACGTCGGTCACCACTTCCATGATCCGCTTGTCCGATCCGGTTCCCCAGTGGCCCTTCTTCGCTATCGGCTTTGTTTCGTTGAAGCACCTCATCCCGTTCTTCCGGCCCCAATCTTCACTTCTGTAACATCATTTCAGAATAGTAATAATAAGGCAGCTTAGCAACAGAGCATCTCTGTCTCAAATGTCTAATGTTAAAATTTTACAATCCTTCATTTTTTTTTGATTTTTCTATAAACTATATTAAACACTACATTAACCCAACGAAATTTAAAGTTTTTGTAACTTTATTTGGTGTATTTTACCATAAGAATGAAATCATAAGAAGCTAGACCTTGCGTGGGTAGGGGACATTGTAGTGAAGAAAACCCTGGTCTTGTTAACATCCACATTTGAATCAACCCAATTTGCCCATGTCTTGAAACCAATCCTGTACGCAATCGACGTCTCTAGCTCTTCGTATCCTTCATACCCATTTGCAAAATTACCCCATCTGCGACCATTGCAAAACCAAATTAAGTCTCATCAACTCAATCATCAACAAATTAAAGTGTTCTTTTATGTAAATGTTTTTTAATTAAAGGGAGGATGGTGTTGTAATTACAGTGTTTTCAGATTCCAGCCACTCATCCACCAAACGTAGGTACCAAACACAAGAATGTCGACGTCACCCCAGTTCTTGGCATGCTTTGCCACTGTATCCACCTTCAAGATCCTCTTCTTTGTATCCCCTATTATGTTTTCGTCTGAGTTGGACTCTACTAGAAATGGCGCCCAGTAGAACTCGACTGTCGCGTTGTACCCCTGCCAACAAGCACAAAACTAATTCAGAATTCACTAGTAAATACTTGTGTCAAGATTCAGTTACACTAAAGATTTCATTACTCATCTTATCTAAGAAAGAAAAATTTGTCCTGTAGTTCTTATATAAAGAGATTTCAAATCCTAGAGAATCAAATATATTTTATTCACTAATATTTTTATTTTGTAGTACCTTGGCTCTGAAGATTGTGTGCATTTTCCCCCTATGCAAGGATTTCTCTCCTTCGGGTATGACGGATTCGACCAAACAGACAAAGGATTGCCATTGGCCTCGAATCAATGAATCGCCCACAAACATCAGTCTCTTCCCTTGAAGCTTCCTTAGTGCCACTTTTGGGTTAAATCTGCATCAAGTGAAAAAACAAAAACATTTTTGTGTTCCTTAAAGAAACATTAGGAGTAGTATTTTAAAGTTGCAAGATAAAATTGCACACTGAATTACCTTGGTAAAGTGCACTCATCTGGCTGCCAATGCCAATAGCGATAACCAGAGTCGCGTCTTCCATTCTTCACACACGAAACTTGCCTGTCGAGATAAGGGCAACTTCTGTCTGTATAGAGAGGCTTAATTGACCTATTGTACACCCATTTCCCATCAGTTATGTCACATATGTCAGGATCAAACTCAAACTTGTACTCTTGCACGATGTCGTCTAATTTCTTCACATTTGCACTTCTTTCACCTAACAATTTACAAAAGTGAGCATCATCACTAAGGATTTCATACTCATTTGATAGTGCCATGATGTTTTTTTTTGTTAGAGGAGAATAAAAGGACAAACCTGCACTTGACTTAGAAGTTTCTGATACAGCCCTTTTCCTAGAACATGTCTCTGACCTGAAGATTGAAATGGAGGAGACTGAGCTCAGACTTTCATTGTATAAGAGGACGCTGAACGCGAGGGCACATATGACAAAGGTGATGATTGAGAGGGATATCTTGGCTCGAGGCGCCTTCATGATCGTGGTGAAGAGTTAAGACAAATGGGAATTTAGATTTTAGCTATCTGGAATGTAGGAGTACAAATATATATATTGTGGGTTTTTCAGTGTGGTTGCAACTAAATGGGAATTGAGAAAAAAGAGTGTATCAGCATTGAATTGGTTTAATTGGCTTGTTTTTCTCCTTAATTCTTTTATTTTTTTGGGTTTGAGTAGGAGTAAAGCTAAAGTAATGTATGGTGTTGGAAAGTTTTTTTTTTCTTTTTCTCTCTTTGACCTTGTTTCTAAGTATTAATTATATGTTTAGGTTAGGCTTACAGAGTAAGGTTGAAGGCTATAAAGTATGTTAAGGAGGGCCTCTTGCCTCATGTTAAAATGGTATTATGTTATGTGGAAGCAAGTTCAACTAGTATGATGTTCCTTTCACTCCTGCAAACTTTCAATTTCATCCCATCAACCTGGATCCCGTTTTAGGAACTTCAAATTAATAATATTTCAAGATGCTTTTTTATATAAAAGATTGATATGATATAATAAGCTCCTAAAATATTGTTCAGGTGAGGACAAAAAACTTTGAGATGAACCAACCGTGTTGGGGCAAGAACAGTGCAATATTACTCTTATTGACATTGGGTAACACGGATCAAATCCTAGAATAATTAACCTTAAAGTTCTTTACTCTTACTTGAATCCAGAAAATAAAGATTTCTTGTCCGGGACGTTACAAGTTACAACTCAAGATCCTACAAAGGCTGAATTCATATACACTGCCGACGTAAAGAACCAAAGTAGCTTTTGCACCTCCTTTTCAAATGAAAACATAATAATATACTTACATGAGGAAATAGACAAGTGAATGAGAAGGTACCAAAAGGGTATACATATGAGTATAGGCAGTGATCGTGACTTGTACACATAATCATGATTCAAAAAGTTTGTTATTTCAAAATCAACAAATAACAGCCTTGATTTAGTTCATGTGTTAAGGCCTTAATGCACCATCAATTGTCATGTCAATACCATAATACCCATGCCAATTAAACTGTTCAAACCCTAGCTAGTGTTTTACCTAGCTGGTTAAATAAATAGTTCGTACATGATCGACCATCATCAAACATGAGCTCATTCAATTCGCAACTGTTGGATCTTGATTGATTGAAACCGATTAACTACATCAATAAGAAAGATTCCCATCATTGAAAAAAATATATTCAAACAGTTTGGTACCTTCCTAATTAATTATGATGGAGAAAGTTGCAGACCAGCTAATTGGTTGACAATCATTATGAGATTATATACTATTTTGTGTATGCAGCATTGTATATAGGATATAAATAAGTTACACCTCATGAATCACAAGCTAGTTGGTGTGGACCCCAGAAGAACACATTTACATTATAAACCCTGATTAAACTGTTACTACCATACTTTTTATGTGGTTTGTCCGGCTTAATATATTTAGATGTAGACATGGTAACTTTTGTAAACTCAAACTGATTGAGAACATGAGATAAATTTCCATGATAATCTCAACAGTGTACAGTTTTGAAGATTGCAGATGGGATGTCAAATTAGTGGGGGTGTTGATATTTGACAGTCTTGAAATTATAATCTCAAATGAATCCGGTGATTAAAAAATTCTGATTAGCGTAGTATGCTGCGTATCCTCAAGTTACCGTCTTTCATACGGAATTGGATGGTTACTTTTCAGCTGTAAGAAGTTGTATTGGGCCGATTGAGCTGCGATTTGACTGGGCCTGTTAAGAGTCCACAAAAGCCCAACTCATAATATAAACTTTCTAGCTGAATTTATGTTAGGATTTTTCTAACACATTAAAAATAACAATTTTGAATCAATGTGGCCGTGGACATAAATTAAGTACTCGTTTGATAGCATGCATTTAGTTATAGATTTAGGGCATGTTTACCTTCGTCTTTTAGGTTTATTTTGCTTGTCTTTTGGTAGTTTTTTAGTTTTTTAGTTTAGTTTATTGTGTTCGGAGTCTACTCTTGCATTTCATGGTTTCAGGGTATTTTGGAGGCTCGTGAGCTTTGATTTGAAGATGTTCGAGTGGATTATTTTGAACGGATGAGCTAAGCTTGGAAGTGGAAGTAGCAAAGAGAAGATTGCCCAAGGAATCCATCAAAAAGACCCCATTTAATTAGACAACAAAAGGGGTACTCATGTGCTGACGTTGGACAAGAACTTGGGCTGAGTTCTTGACTACGACGAGAACTCGGGCTGAGAACTCGACTGAGTTCTGGGCTGCGTGTGTTTTAATTGCGCCGACAATGGGCTTTTCTCTCTTGTTTTTTTGGGCCCTAGTTTAAGTACTTGGAAGACAAGTTTTATATTTTATCTCTTATTTTGTTAGACTTTAGCTCTCTCTCTCTCTCTTAGAGAAAAAACCCTAGTTGGAGATTGATTGAAGATTTTTGTTCTAGACTTGCTTGGATTGAAGATTGAATCTATTTGCAAACAATTTGGTATGTTGTTTATTAAATTTGATTTGCTTTTCTATCTTCCCATGTCTAGCTAATTCTCTTATTCTAAGGTTTGGTGAACCCAATGATGAAGTAGGTAGATTTGAATTGTGATGTTTGGTTGAATGGAGACTTGATTGAAGTTTGATTTAATCCTAGGTTACTTTATGCCCTATTTGCTTTGCATATAGGATTCTTGTTATAATTTGGGACCGACCGGAGATAATTGTAATGGGATATTGATTTTCCAAGTACCAAAAATTGGTTTGGATAAGATCCCTAGGTATTAAACTAGAGAATTATCTATACGACAACAATTTAATTTCTCTTGTGTGAATTTACACTATTGTAGTAGCTCTAAGGTTTGAATGATTCTAGCAGAACGCGACAACGAATGCTAGGTTGTTTGCCCCTAGTCTCTAAAAAGATTAAAGGGTCTAATACTGATTAATCTTACACAACAGCGATTATTAGTTGAGTCTAGGCACATTCACATATCCTTTGAAAAGAGATTTGTGTTGGTTTTAGATAGTGAGTTCCTTCAAACGACATTCAAGTTGAAATCCAAATAAACATCACTTAAAATCTACTAAAACATCATTGTTGGAATCCTAACCTTGGAAGCTCTTCTCAACTGATATTTTCTTATTATTTTCGATTACTTGTTAACATTTCAATTCAACCATAAACTCTTTTTCGTGTTTATTTGGCTTGATCTACTAGTTCGAAATCAATTGGTACTACAAAGTTCCTTGAATTCGACACATTGATACTACAACCGAACCGTATACTTGCGGTGTAGGAAAATAGCCTATCAATATTGATACCAAAGATATGAGATATGAGATATTAGTATTGGTATAAGTGATATCTTTGGTATACCAATTTTTCGGATATATCAAAACAACACTTTGATATCAACCCATATCGATATCACCATATATCAAATAGCAGATATCAGTTTAATATCGATATCAAAATATACCAAACACCAGATATGAGTATCAATCATATCCATACCCATATCTGATATCCTGGTATGGATACCAAATAGGCCTAAGGGCTTGTTCTACACACTAAACAAAAATCACATTTTTCTAAAAGTATAACAAGACTGGAAGGTCATGTCACTAGCTATCTTTTCTAAGGTAGAGGCAATGTTCGATGCACTTTCGAAGACATTCGAGTTTGAGGTGATTTTTATCCTAAAATACGTAAATAAAATTATTATTTTTTATGTATTTCAAGATTAAAAAAATATACTTTAAAGCTAAAAGTAATTTTTATATAGCGATTAGACAAGTCCTAAGAATACCAACTTTAAAAAAATATTTTTTATTAATTTAAATTTTTTAAAGATTCAACCATTCCAATTAAGAGAAACATATTAAAATAGTTCCAAATTTTAATTATTACCCAGACTATTTATGTTATTCACTCATGATTTGAAGTTCGAGGCTTTGTCTTTGTTTACTTGTTATTCATAAGAAGTTCTTTACCTTAATAAGCTAATATCAAATTTTAATTAATGAGGAGATTAACCTTAGGTTGTAACAAAACATGATTTTTTACTCAGTTGGTATCAGGAGAACATGGAGCAACGCCAAAGACATCACCCATCGATTCTAAAACATGCCAGACCAAAATGAAGTCGCTTCTTGCACTACAAGACATTGACCAATGGTGATAAGACATGTCGCACGTCCTTTAGCCGACCTATGGAGCAAAACACATCGACCAATGATGACAAGACACATAGCACATTCCATTAACCGATTTATGAGTCAAAATGTGTCCACTAATAACGACAAGACACATCAATCTTCACACATCCCATTAATCGACCTATGAGGCAAAATGTGTCCACCAATTATTCGCGCCCAACATGTCACCTGCTATCTAGCCTATCCCACATAGAAACTTCTAAACAATCCAAACCTCCCCGACGCCTATAGAAGACGACAAAAAAAAGATAGGGTAAAAAATATCTAGCTCGAAATAATACCTCATTTAAAGAGGCTTAAAAATAGATATGTTCTCCTCATTTCTTTAATAGAAGGATAGATCTTCGTAGTGCAATTCTCCTATCTATTTTACCTATTCCAATCAATCGTTCTCAAAGGCCTTTCTGTACTTCCAACCTAGCCTTATGGAGAATCTTTCCTATTGAAATACTCTGTGCTTCCAACGTGTAGAAATACTCAAAAAGATCGCCCTATTTAGGAGCGGGAGCTCCAAATAGCTAGGTTCCAAATTGTATATCTTCGGGGGTTGGTCGCCTCAAGTACTCATCGTGAAAGAAAATTATAATATCTTCAACAAAGTTGTACAAACATTTTCTTGTAGTGGACTCCCCAAGATGAAGGTACTCGTCACAAGTATCTGCATTAGTGCCATAAACCAACATGTGTATCGCAACAATACATTTTTGTAAGGTCAATAAACTAAGCCTATCGGTTGCATTTGGCCTCTATTGAAAGTACTCCATATCGATTCAGAGGTGACCACATAATCTTAGAAGGCGGCAGAACCACACAAATTCTAAAGGTGACAGAACCACACAAATTTAAAATGTGGCAGAACCATATAATTTGGAAAAGTATTTATGCTAACAAGGATTAAGTTAAACACGTATTACATTTAACAAGGATTACACTACAATAAGTAAATTCGAAAGCAAACTAGAAAAACACACTCGATGAACAAACCTAGAACAATAAACGGTATAACAAGCAAACAAGAACAACAAACAATACAACAAGCAAACTCGAAATCCCTTCCTAGAACAAATGAAACCCTTCAATATTATATGTCAAGATCATCCATCAATCACTTCTTCACCATTTGATTTGCAAGAGAGAGTGGTTCCATTAATTCCATCTTGATAAGTTCCATCAATCGCTTCTACTTCTTATCCTTAATCCTCTCTTCTCTCGCTTTTTGCTTTTTCGCAAACTCTTTCTCCCTAATCCACAACTCCTCCAGCTTGATTGATTTCATCTAGCTCTGATGTTCATGAAAGTGTTCCCCTATTTTCAACACTCGCTGCTTGAAGTCCTAATCTAGCTCAACACACAAAATCTTCTTTTTCCCTCTAGCCTCCTTTGCATCCTTTATCCTGACGGGACGCTGGATTGGATCAACGTTCCATGTGTCGACCCTTTGTCTTTCGAGCCACTATTTCCCGAGCTTATGTTTTGACGATTTATCGCAAGCATGTACTCATTATTCCATCTTGGTTGATTGCGCATGAAGTACCATACCACCTCATCTTCAAACCTTTCACCCTTTGGGTGGAATTTTTATAGTCTATCTTAGCCCTCTCAAGAATATCCACATCTAATTCACCACTAGCTCGAGTATTGAGAGCCTATTATAACAACCAACAAATAATATTACAACCTTGTTAATTCTTCCAAATTTCGTCTTCCAAATTCCATCTTGCTAATATTACAACCTTGCTAATTCTTCCAATGACTTGGATTGCGTCAATGCTGCAGTTTTACAAGTTCTAATGATGATCTTAATGTCTTTTGGCTCCCAATTTTGTTTTTCCATTGCTTGGCTAGGTTTGACGCTAGCACTCTTACTAGATACACAACATCTAGCGCCACGAGATCCACTATCGGGAGATCCACCGCCACGTGCAACCTCTGGTTGGGTGCTATAGGCTGGGTTAGAAGAAAGACCCACACTTTCATCTGAGCTTATGGGCATTGGTAGCAGTTGAGTCTGAACAAAGTTCGACGGGAAAGGCATAACAAAAGACATTCGAATTACCAGAAGATTAAGATATTATCCCCACCCAATATCATTTTGGGAAATTTCTTTTGGTGCCCTTAAGGTTTTGCCTTTTCCTTTTGGTGTTCAGGAAAAAAACTTATTCCTCTTGGTACCCCTGAGGTTTTGGCTTTTTCCCATTGATGCCCCTCTCCGGTTTAATTAGTTAATTTCAAGCTTACCATTATGTTCACCACCCTTAAATTAGTAGGATTCAACTCTTAAAACACTTAAATTCAAATCAAACTACATCAATTTGAATTTTTAAACAATCCTCTATTTTAAGGGGTTGTTTACAAAATTGTTTAAAAATTCAAATTGATGTAGTTTGTTTATGAATTTTGATGTTTTAATAGTCAAATCCTACTAATTTAAGGGTGATGAACATAATGGTAACCTTGAAATTGGCTAGTTTGAACCGGAGAAGGGCGTCAATGGGATAAGCCAAAACCTCAGGGTACCAAGAAAAATAAGTTTTTTTTCTTGGGCATCAAAAGGAAAAGGCAAAAACTTAGGGACACCAAAAGGAATTTCTCTATCATTTTTATCCACTTTATCCAACTTTTTCAACTACTTTATGTCTTTTTAACCTCTTACATCTATTAAATTACAAAACTATACCTATTTAGTCTCATTTTTTACACTTATTATCCAACTTTTTCATTTACCAATACTATTTTATACATTTTCTTAATAAGTGTGAAATGTCATTTTGGACATGGGGACAAAAGTAGTATTATTTAACTATTTATCTTACTCTATACACGACATTTTACACCCTTTATCAATATGGGTGCTCTTCGTGGACAACGTCGTCTATCGCTAATAAACTCATCCAATATTATGTCCATATATGTTCCTTACCATTTACCAGTTAGGGCCTCGTAATTGTTCACATGTTTTCATTCAGTGTACTCATCAGTACTCACTACTCATGGTGCAACAGATTGATGTTTGAAAATGTGCAAAATTCGAGGCCTGGTTTTCAATTCCGGGCCTCCAAATCAGCCTCTCTGTCTCTTGCCTCAGAGAATATCTACTTGGGTGATGACAACAAGCGACTGCCCCACCAACACAATACTTGTCAACACTGCATGCATGGCATCTTCCCATCCGCTGCAGTCTATCATTTCTTCCTACAATAATTATTTACTTACTGTGTTTCCTTTTTTTAGATGTAAAAACTATTTTTTGAGGAATCCACCTTTAAGGTTATAAAATTCACGAACTAAAACTGACTCGATCTATTAAAAAGAAAGATGACGAGATTTAACTTAAGAATGTTTCTTTCATCAAACTTTGCCTTGCCCTTTCCACCCAAAATAAAAACTTTGCTTTGCCTAGCTTATTCTACCTTTTTCTATAGCCGAACAAATTGTTTTTGATTTGTTCCTTTTTCACCACCAATAAAATCTATTTGACAGATTACTTTGGGTGCCTGCCTATTAATGATTCTTAAGATTATTTGTACCTCAATGTCTTGTAGAGGTGATATTTACATCAATAAGAAAATTGATCGAAGATACATACAGTGAGATTTTAATTTTTGAGCTAACTATATCAATTAGCCTAACAAGATGAGATATAAGTCACTCATTTAATAAAACGGTAATTTTCATGTTTCAGTCAAAATTGTACCTGAAAGTGCAAAAAGACAAAAAAAATGTAGATTCAATGGATAAGCTGAAGATTCATTACTTACCTGTGAGGGTATCTATCTCTCTATAAGTACTTATATTGTCTCTGTGTATTATGTCAATCTTTATCTTCTTGGATGCTATCAACTCCCACCGCCAAATACTAAACCGACCCTTTTTCCCCTCTCTTTAAATAAACACACCTCATTTCCAACCGCCTCATATAATCACCTAAAAAAAAATTCAATCATCCGAGTGAAGAAGGAAAGAATGGCGGCAACGGCGTCGTTTCAGGCGTTCCTGGAATGGCTGGAGGTGCAGCAGGAGCACCTCCTGGACGAGCTGGTGACGGCGAGGGAGGAGTGCGAGTGCGGGGTGATGCAGGAGAAGGACAGGCGGGAGCTCATCGTACGCGCCCTCACCCAGTACGAGAACTTCTACGAGGAGAAGTCACGCGCCGCCCACCGCAACGTCTTCCTCATCTTCTACCCGCCCTGGTGCTCCTCCCTCGAGTGCGCCTTCCTCTGGCTCTCCGGCTTCCGCCCCACCTCCCTCTTCTGCCTCGCCTCCGCCGCCGTCCCCGACCTCTCCCCCGACCAGCTCCTCTGCCTCGAAAGGTGCGCTAGCTGTTTTTACTTTTATTTGAATTTTTAGTATTGTTACACTTGGGTGAGCGAGGGAACGAGACGTGGCGGGGTGCTGAGTTTCAAGCACTCCAGCACGGCGCCACACGTGCACTAGAGGGCCTCCATCGGATGCGGTGAGGGTTCATTAAGCCTGCTACGGTGCTCTCTACCCCCAATACTCCCTAGGAAGGAATATTGCCCTCGACGGCATGACGTCAATCGGCTCAATAGTAATTCTTTTTTATACTCGTATTTAGAAACGAAAAATCTAGAGCATGGCCTATAGAATGTAACTCGCAAGACACTTCCTCACCCCACTTAATCGGTGGATCAAGGGTGTTTCTTCCTTTGGATTTTACAATCTCTCCATTTCCACTAGGTTTCTAGTACAATGAAAATACCCCAAGTGAGACACCTAGTGTAATAGTGTAGGAAATACCTTGAATCTTGTTAGCCCACTAGCCAATAGCCATGCATATGCAGGCCGTTCAAGCTCATGAGCTCATCATTGTACTATACCAGCAATAAAGTTGTTTGAATGAGGAAGTTTTTGAGCATATGACTTCTTAATAATGGTGAAATAGAGTCTGGGTATTGAAATTTTTGATATACCTCAATCTAGACAGCTAATTAAGGATATCAAACATAATAGGAACGACGCGTGATGTCATCTAGCATCACTGCTCATGAGAGTTGAAACTTGAAACTACAACCTGTGACCCTTTTGGATAGAGCATACATTATTTAGATGATATCTATGATCTAGATAATAATCAAGTTCATCATATCATATTAGTATTTATATACGGTATTGTATACTCATTATTTATTCGTATTCGTGTTATGCCTATCCATACAGGCAACATCCTACGAATATATCCTCGTTCTTATCTGATTTCCTTCATCTATAATAGAATCAGCAACCGAGATTTCCCAAGATCTACAAGCTCCACCTCAAGCACAATCTGTTCAATACTACACAAATCCTAATAGGCAGGAATTCAAACACATATTCACTCCTACCATTGGGCATTAAGATGTTATAGCTCAAAACCGCCAGCTAACTGATTGCAAAATGTATTTTTTTACATATTTTCTAACCGAACTTATAACTTTTTGATTAGCTGAGTTTGCTAGCAGCTACCCTTGATTGACACTCTATCTCTTACATATTATTTAACCGAACTTATGATTTTCCGAAGAACTGAGTTTGGCTACCCCTGATGTGACACCATCTATCTCCACTGATTCATTCTTGTTTAACTCAGTTCAATTTCCTCAACCAAGAGCAAATTTTCGAACAATTTCCAATCTATGCACATTTTTTTTCTCACAACTGATCAACAAAATAATATAGCATATAACCAGTTCAAGTACATAGTATACACATAAAGGAAAGTTAAAATGAAGGGAGTAGTATACCTGTTTTAGTTAGTAACCAAGCATCAAGCTTCCTTCTCAGATCCAGCAAGCAACACAGGTGAGATTTGTTGCTTCAGCTACTCTACCCTTATCTGATTTCACCTGCTCCCCTGGCTTTCCCTTGCACAAGAGGAAAAAGAAAAGCGGCTCCTTCATCCCCTAGTGAAATTTTTATATGTATAGAATGATGAAGTTGAAAAAGTCCATTTTGCCCCTTATGTAGTATATAGGTGTTTTAATTGAAAATCATATTAGTTGGCAAATTATTATGATAACATAGATTTTGACTGACCCTAACTTTGCACTGAATTTTCAACAGGCTGAAAACAGAGATAAGGATGGAAGAGAAAGCGCTGTGTGACGAGCAAGCCAAGATCCAGGAGAACATATCAAGCCCAGACATAGTGACAGCCATGAAGAGGATCGGGTGGCGGGCCCACGGCGTGGGAGAGGCGGGCCATGATGCTGACGTGGCAATGCAGCCCATACGGGCGGCCATGGAGGCGCTGGTGGCAAGTGCAGACACCCTGAGGGCGAGGGCGGCCACCAAGGTGGTGGGGTTACTAAGTTCTGCCCAAAGCATCAGATTCCTTATAGCAGCCACACAGTTCGAAAAGTACATGAGGATAAAGGGAAAGGAGAGGGATGCTGTTCTTGCAGGAAGATTCAATGGCACTATATCTTAGTCAAACAATTTTTAGCTATCTACACAAAAAGTGTGTTTTTTGGGCTTCAGAAGATAACATAGGGATTGGCTATTTTGCTTATTTGAATCTATTTGAAAATGAAAAATTTATGTGATGAATGAGGAAGAATCTGTTCACCCTAGATGGAGCTTTTACAGAAAGGATTAGAACCACAACAATCTGAGGAGTGAAAATAAAAAAAGCAAGCATATTACACCAAAGATTGCATCAGATAACATACAGGAGGATGAAAAAAAGTTTGTAGGGGTGAGTTTGTACACAGGAGCTGTTAGACATAAGTTTGATCTGTAAGTGTGTTGTGTGTCTACTATTAAGTATTAATGTTAGTTATGTTAATCTGTCTCAAGTATGTAAAGGCAGGAGTCTGTTTTAAATTATTGAATGTATGTGTCAAACGTCAGAGAGTGAATCTGGCGCCATCTGGTTAGTTAACTGTCAATTAAGACAGTTATGTGACAGTTAGATTAGCAGTTAAAATACAGTTGGTTGAAGTCTGTATAAAAGGTTGTGAAATAGAATTTGTAAGTCTGTCGCCTCTATACCATTGTTGTACAAGAAGTTAGTTTGTACTCAATAAGAAATCAGTTGTTTCACAATCAGATTCACTTGGATTGTTTCTGTTTTGATTTGGATTAACAGGAGCAATATTTGCATATCTTATACTATATTTGTTTGTATTCTAGCATCAATGGGGGTTCCATTTCATTATTTTTTCTCTTGTTAAAGCTACAATTACAAATTAGGATTGGTAAAAAAGAACAAGTGTGCATAGGACAAAATATCCTCTGAAAACACAGAGAAAAGGGAAGTTGCAAATTTCCCAGATTGCAGAAACACAATTGAGTTAAGGCTAAATCCCTTAAAACACTAAACAGTGAGAAGAAATCATATATATACACAAGCTTTTCACACTTTAATCTGTTTTTTACTTCTCTCATAGCTAAGCAACTACGAATCCAAAATCCAGGTTAGCTAAAGAAACAGACAGTGGGATGTCAGTAATGTCACTACAGATAAAGTTCTGTACTAATTCAACATTCTTTAATCGTTGAAGTAAACTATATAATTTGAGCTACAAGCCACGAAATTCCATTAGGGGAGCAAAGACAACAATGGATATAAGATTTAGCCTACTCAGCACATACTTGGTACTAAAACCCTAAATGCAGTGTCATTTTATCTTTACTAGTACATAAACCGATAGGAGGTCTATTGCAGTATAAATAACAAACCAAATTCTGGATCCAACTGCACATCGATTTATCAGAGAGAAGATCAATCACAATCATCCAATTATACGAAGATTCAGATATGGCACAATCAAAACAAAGGAGTGATAATAACAAACAAGGACATGCACGAGCAGGAAGCGCGTCGATCGTAACAGTGCATCCAGGTCCGATGGATCCGATTCCATTGCCCTGAAATCAAACGAAGATATATCAATCAATTCTATCTAGTGCAGAAGAGGTTGAGGATTTCACAGAAACTGTGGACATCCGACTTTGAATACGTCTGTTGTTTTTTCAGTGCACGGAAGGGAAAAAGGGAAAAAATTCATGTGAATTAGGCCCAGAAGCGAATGGTAAAGAAAATATATTAGGCCCAATCGTACAACGCTAGAGGAAGAGGTTGAACCTTCGACCTTGTGGTTAACAGCCACACGCTCTAACCAACTGAGCTACTCCAGCTTTCGTATACCGACTTCCACATTGATTTTGAAACACCGTGTAACAGGCGGAGCTTGAAATACATAAAGAAAACATGTAAATACTCCTGAGTGATGTATAAAGGTAAGAATGTGCTTGTACGATATAAAACTTATAATGGACACCTGTCCAATTCTAGAATTCTCCAATCCCTAGACACATGACACTATTTGGAGATTCTAGGCTCACTGTATAAATATGTAATGTCATCATAATGAAATCAGAGAAATCAATTCCAAAATCTTGATTCTCTCAATACCAGTGTTTTAGCATGGTATCAGAGCGAGTAAAGGGCCAACGCCCCTCTCCCACCTTTCTCTGAAAAGAGGACCACCAGCCATCCAATCCCTAGACACATGACACTATTTGGGGATTCTAGGCTCACTGTATAAATATGTAATGCCATCATAATGAAATCAGAGAAATCAATTCCAAAATCTTGATTCTCTCAATACCAGTGTTTTAGCATGGTATCAGAGCGAGTAAAGGGCCAACGCCCCTCTCCCACCTTTCTCTGAAAAGAGGACCACCAGCCAAATAGCCTTTCTCCTTTCCCAAAACAAAAAAAATCACACCCTCCCTTTTTTCGTAGCCTTATTCTCCACCAAACCCTGCAATGGCGGCGCACAACACCCATCTCCCTTCTTTTACTCACTTCATCACCGTGAAGCTCAATCAGGAGAACTTCCCTCTCTGGAAACTCCAAGTCACCCATTATCTTAAAGCCAATCACCTCTACTCTCTCGTTGATGGTTCGTCACCACGCCCACCAGCGCTAATCGACGACAAAGTGAACCCAAAACTCACCGAGTGGGTCGCTCAAGACCAGCTGATCATGGCGATACTCACTACATCGCTTTCCGAGGGAGTCCTTGCACAAGTCATCGACCGCAACTCCGCTGCCGATATATGGTCCACAGTTCATGAACTCTTCTCCGCCAAATAGAGCGCCCAGGTGGTTCACACAAGGCTGCAACTCGCCTCCCTGAAGAAAGGAGCAGAGACGATCACGGAGTACTTCAACAAAGCCAAAGGGCTCGTTTCGCTGCTTGCCGGTGCCGGACAGAGCATCATTGATGAGGAATTCAGCACATTCCTGCTTGCCGGATTGGGACCCGATTACGACTCTGTTGTCACCTCCCTCTCCACCCAAGCCATGCTCCCAAATTCAACTCAAATCCTGTCCTTCCTTCTTGTCCATGAGTCTCGGCTTCAGCGTAACACAACAATACTACAAAACTCCATCTCTGTGAACTCAACAGAGAAAGCCGAAGCACACAACACTCAAAGCAGGGGACGCGGTCGGAACAACTACCGCAGTAGAGGACAAGGCCGAGGCTACGGGCGCGGCCACAATCCCAATCGCAACAACAACGGCGCCGGCAACAACAACAGTCAGCGTGGACCACCGTCCACCTTCACCGGGGCGCCCGATACACGACCCATTTGCCAGGTATGCTTCAAACCATCACATATCGCGCTAGAGTGCTGGTACATGTTTGATCACTCCTACCAAGCGCCTCCTCCGCCGCCTCAAAATTTTCAAGCAAATTACACGGCGAACTCGCTCTGGTTCCCGGACACCGCGGCTACACATCACTTCACACCAGACCTTTCCAATCTCAGGCTAGACAACTACCAGTATGACGGTACTGATCAAGTCTCTCTTGGCGATGGATCTCAAGTGCCCATTATGAATCACGGTTCCACTTTTCTGAACTCCTCTAATCATACCTTCAAATTAACCAATGTTCTTCATACCCCATCTCTTCTTAAGAATCTTTTATCTGCTCACCGCTTTTGTGCTGATAATCAAGTCTATTTTGAATTTCACTCAAACTATTTTGTTTTGAAGGAGGAACAGACCCACAGGCTTCTTCTTCAAGGACCCGTTAAAGATGGATTGTACGAGCTCCCCGCCGCCACCCTTTCGTCGTCACCAGAACTTCACCACACCAACGCCGTCTCCTCTTCTGTTCGTCTTCACAGACGCTTAGGCAATCCAGCAGCTAGGGTTACCAACTCAATCTTCAATTCCCAGAAATCCAATAACGGCCCATCTCGCCCTTCCAAATGTGAGATGTGTTCTTGGGCCAAGGCCCATGCACTTCCTCACATGGAAAGCCCAAGCCAATCCACTAGGTTTTTTCAATTACATTTTTTAGACGTTTGGGGTCCAGCCCACACTAAGTCCGAGAAAGGCCACTTGTATTATCTTTCAATATTAGATGATTATTCCAAATTCATTTGGCTTTTTCCCTTCACTTTAAAATCTCAAGTTGCTCAACTCACAATCAATTTTATTACCTTTGCTCAAAATTCTTTTCAACTAAAATATCCTACATTCAAACCGATGGTGGCAACGAATTCAAACCACTAATTCCCTTCCTCCAAAATGTGGGCATCGCCCACCGCCTCACATGTCCATACTCTCATCCCCAAAATGGGACTCGGCTTCGCCGAATCATTGGTATGGGACTCACATTACTCAAATAAGCCTCACTACCCCTCCGATTTTGGACTATGCTTTTGATTGTGCCACCTATCTCATAAACCGCCTTCCCACTCCCACCCTTAACCACAAAAGTCCTTATGAAATTGTGTTTCACACCAAACCCGATTATGATTTTCTTCGAGTGTTTGGATGTCTATGCTTCCCAAATCTCTGCCCTTACCAACAACACAAACTTTCATTTCGCTCCTCTCCCTCACTCTTCCTTGGATACGCTCCAAATCACAAGGGATATATTTGTTATGATTGGGCCAACAAACGTATATATGTGTCCCGGGACGTCATCTTCCATGAAGAAACGTTCCCTTTCTCCCAACCTCAAAATTCATCCCCTTGCCCGAATTGTACCAATACTAATGATTATGCCATTTTACCTCCTCTCCTTTTTTTCTAAGCCGTCCAACAATGGGCCCAATCCCCCACCAAATCAGCCCAACCTCTCAAGCCCACCATCCTCACCCCTCTTCCCCCTACCTCTAGGCTGCACTCACTTGAGCCCAATATTGATGACCCAAACCCATCTACTCCCTCACCTTCTCATGCGCCCAATTCGAGTGGCCAACCCAATCCTACCACAACCGTTCCTCACCCAATGACAACTAGATCGAAATCCCAAATTTTTCGGCCCAAAACCCGCCATGATGGCACAATACCCTGGCCTTCCAAAGACACCCCTTCGTGTTCGGCCACTCAACTCATTCCAGACGAACCTCACACATACTCTTAAGCCTCGAAATTTCAAGAATGGAGGCAAGCCATGGCCGCTGAAATTCAAGCACTCATCAAAAACCAAACCTGGACTTTAGTCCCACCCACTACCTCCTCCAATGTATTAGGAGCCAAATGGGTTTTCAAAACCAAGCGACGTTCCGATGGCACCATCGAGCATCGGAAAGCCCGCCTTGTTGCAAAGGGCTTTAACCAAATCCATGGCCTTGACTATGACGAAACCTTCAGTCCCGTTGCCAAACCCTCCACAATTCGCCTCCTTCTTTCTCTATCCACGATGAATGGGTGGTCGGCGCGACAACTCGACATTCACAATGCATTTTTACACGGCTAGTTGGATGAAGAAGTCTATATTCATCAACCCACAGGTTTTGTAAATCCTCAATTCCCTTCCCACATTTGCAAATTACAGAAATCCTTATATGGGTTAAAACAAGCCCCCGTGCTTGGTTTGCACGTCTAAGTGACTCACTTGTTACCATGGGTTTTCACCCTTCTCAAGCCGATACCTCACTTTTTATCTATCGCCAAGGCACTCAGTTAGTATTCGTTCTAGTGTATGTTGATGACTTAATTGTCATATCTCTGATCAATTTGTTGCCTCTTTGTCAAAGCAATTCCCGGTAAAGGACCTTGGACCTCTGAAATATTTTCTCGGCATCGAAGTCACTCGAACCTCCTAGGGGTTTTACTTATCACAAACTCGGTACATCAAAGATCTTAGTTCAACGTGCAAGTATGTCCAATTCCAAAGCAGTTAGCACGCCCTGATTATGTCCAAAATGGTAAAATAAGAGGTGGACCCGGGGTACAAGAAAACAAACAGACCCGACAGTATTCCCAAAGACGATTCTGGGGCCCACACCCATACCCCTCATTTATTTAAACAAAGTTCCTACCCCCACGAGGTCCTCCGAAACCTCGAACCACTCAGCGAGGTCTATAACCTCGTAACCGACTCTACTAACACGCCCGCCCACCAGAACCACTCAGCTAACGCCGCTTCCCCAAGCCAATCACCGGCTGCCTCACCTCCGGACCAATCAGAAGCCCTGATCTCGGGTGTCCCACATCGGACAATGATGAGAACTCGACTCCCCAATCTTTTATAAATAGAGGAGAACCTCGTAGAAAGAAGGGGTCGAAAAACATCTTGAACTCAAGAACTATCTTGCTCGTTGAAGATCGACGTGATTGAAACATCGTCAAAAGACCTCGCTATAGACAAGTGAAGTTCACAAAAAGACTTCAAGTCATACAAAGCCCTTGTTTGCATCAAGGACCTCGCTACACAATCTCGCAAGCCACCTTCACCACACAATCAGCCCAACCTCGCGTCAAGATCAGTCAAGTGACTTCAAGGTGGTAGAATCTCGTAGTGATTAGGAGATCTCGGACATTGTTAGGTCGAGACCTCGAATATTCGTAGGAGACCTAGGGTGTGAATCTCGTTTATTTGTAGGCCTCGTTGGCTTGTAACCTCGTTGGCTTGCACAATCGAATATAATAATCTCGTTTCTTGTCATTTAGCGAACGGTTTATTTCGGGTTTCATCACTGGCGCCGTCTGTGGGAACCTCTTCATCCTAAGCAGTTTCTCGATTTGTGCAAACCTTGGCTTCGATCCCCTCAAAATGGCTTGCCCAAACAATTTCTTCCCTCAACACCCCGATAACATGCCCGAAACTGCGCAGTGGACGGGCGCGGGGCCTCCGGGCTGCCCGTTCGTGGTCCCCCCGGGTTAGACGTACGCCGTCCCGCCAAACCCATTCCCATTCCAAGGATATGAGCAGGGCGATGCACCCCCGAAACCATACCCCTACCCGGGTTATGGGCAATACCAGCAGGGCTTCGCCCCTTCGTACGTCCCCGTTCCCCCCGGGTGAACCTCACTCTGAGTACGTACCTGCGTACATCCCTGGGCATGTGCCGGAGCACGAGTCCTCCACCAACGGCTCGTGAACGGAGAGGCCTCCCCGAGATCCCATGCAGATCTCGCGGTCCCGATCGCGACGTTCGAGGCTGCAGGACCCAGAGTTGTCCGAAACAGCGGGGAGCGTGGTGCACTACCCAAGGTTGCGATCACACAAGTCACGACCACCGCCCCAACCCCAGGTGGAGGCCAGGAGCACCTCTCCGTTCATAGACGAGATCCGGAACGCGCCAATACCCAAGGGCTTCCTAAGGCCACAAATGGGGCTTCATGACGGCTCAGCGGACCCGGAGGAGCATGTGCAGCACTTCGCGGTTCAGATGAACGTAAATGCCTATAACGACGCCATATTCTGCCGAGTCTTCCCGACCACCCTAGAAAAGGCCGCGATGACATGGTTCTCCAGCGTTAAGATCGGGTCTGTGGCCTCGTTCGCCCAATCGTGTGAATCCTTCGTCACACATTTCAGCGGCTCTAGGAAGCGCAAGAAGAACATGCGGGATCTCCGCGGAATTGAACAGGGGGAGGGCGAGTCTTTGGGCACCTTCTTCACGAGGTTCACGACCGCGGTGGCAGAAATTGCGCATGTCGACGAGTCGTCGGTACGCGACACCCTCATGGGCAACCTAAGCATTGGGGCTTTCAAGAATTTCATTTTCTTGAAGAACCCGGCAACATAGGACAGCCTGTGCGCCCGGATCACGGCCTAAGTGTACGCCGAGGATGCCGCCAACTAGAGCTCGCGACCGAGGACCGACAAGGAAATTGTCGTCGAGGTTAAGGGGAAGGAAAAAGTGGTCGCGCCGGCCGCGACGGATGCGTATGTGACGCATGCCCATAACCCCGCCAACAATAACAACAATAATAACAGCAACCGAAACAACAATAATAACCGGAACAACAACAACAACGACAACAACAACAACAACGACAACAGGAATAACAACCGCGGAGGCGACGGTGGGGGTTGGAGCTGTTTCGGCGGGAAACCACGAGGCTATAGGGGCAAGGGCGGCCCTACGTACAACCCGAATGAAAAGGGGCGCGCCAACCCCGCGTCGGGTGCCAACACCGTGCCACGAGGCCCGAGTCAGGCTCAGGCCAACAATAACAACAACAACAACAACACCGTCGAACAGCAGGGCCCCACGAAGCAGGCCCGGTCTGGACAAGCGACAGCACCCGATGGGTATATCCATACCATCTCGGGCGGACCATCACTGGCTGGATCAAGCCAGGTAGAAAGAAAGAGGTACGCGAGGGCAAGCCATCATGAGCCCTCGGTATTTAGCGTCGCCCAAACCTCGCGGTCTCACTTAGGCTTGGCCTTCTCGTCCGAAGATGCCGAGGGGCTCCACATGCCACACTCCGACCCCTTGGTGGTACACGCTCAAATGGGCTCGAAAATGGTAAAGCGAGAGCTGGTAGACACGGGATCCTCCGTGGACATCATGTACTACGACGCATTCGAGCAGTTGGGCATTTCTGAGACATCCTTGAAGCCCTACGCTGGGAAGCTCACCTCCTTCTCGGGGGATGAGGTCGACGTGGCAGGTCTCATAGACCTCTGGATGATGCTGGGCACCGACTCCACAAGGAGGACCGAGATGGTGGAGTTCACAGTGGTGCGCCTGCCTTCGGTGTGGAATGCAATCATTGGGAGCTAGGGTTTCCCTAATGAAGTTCCAGGCGGTAGTTTCCATCTATCACTTGAAGATGAAGTTCCCCGTTGACGGTGGGGTTGGAGAAGTAAAAGACAATGAGGAGGAAAGTCGCGTTTGCTACGCGACCTCTGCAAAACAAATATGCCCGATGTTCATGGTGGAGTCCCCCGGCGAGGCCGGCCTCGAAGTCCGGGACTTCACGGTCCCCACCCCTGAGGTGGAAAGAAGGGTGATATCCCCCTTCGAGAGCGAGTCCGAGAAGATCTACCTAGGAGAATGTCTCTCCGGGGCGTCAGCGACGTCGCTAGAAGCCCTGCTTGCTGGGTCCCGCGACGTGTTCGCCTGGACCGCAAAGGACCTCCGAGGCGTCCCGCGGACCGTGGCCCAGCACTCTTTAAACGTCGATGTCACCACTCGCCCCGTGGTGCAGCGACGAAGAAAAATGAATGAAGAAAGGGCAAACGCCGCAAATAACGAGGTAGCGAAGTTGCTGGCCGCGGGGTTCATTCGCGAGGTTCAGTACCCCCGATGGTTGTCCAACGTCGTGCTGGTAAAAAAAGCCAGCGGGAAGTGGAGGATGTGCGTCGATTTCAAGGATCTCAACAAAGCCTGTCCCAAAGACAGTTACCCCTTGCCCTTGATCGACGAGCTCGTTGACTCAACCGCATGTCACGGAGTATTAAGCTTCCTCGACGCGTACTCAGGATACAACCAATTCCTGATGAACCCGCAGGAAGAGGAGGAAACATCCTTCATCACCCAGCGAGGCACTTATTGTTACAAAGTCATGCCGTTTGGTCTAAAGAATGCGGGGCCCATCTTTCAACGCCTCGTCGACCGCGTCTTTAAGAATCATCTAGGAAGGAACGTGTCGGCTGTTGAGGAGGGTTTCTTGACTCGGGACAACAAATAAATTTATAAGTCAAGACCCCGCTGTGTATAGAGAAGTCAGGATCGTTCCACGAGAACAAAGGTTGTTCGTTTATCGACTACTAAAAATCAAACAAAGCAAGCAAAACACTCACAAGCAGCCTCGTTAACGACGTTGTCAGGGTCGTTAACGAACCACCGTAAACAAAAAGACCAAAACTAAGGACCTAAACAGATTCGGTACCGAGCCTACAAACTCAGCAACGAATATCACTTCAAGAGAATTCAAATAAAACAAAGATCTAGGACAAGGGATACCACAACATAGTCATGCATATAAACTCATAAGAAGGTAAGATCATGCCTTTAAACAGATAAATTCATCAACTTTCATTGACTATCGAGTAAATTAACCTACTTTCATAAACCAATCCACTCAATTGCTTGTTTTGGATCTAAAGCTTGAAACTTTCATTTTCAAACAATATCAACCTTCAAGTCTATAACTTTCTCTCTCAATCAAGTTAAAAACTCAAATCACCTTGACTTTCATCTAGGTCTAAGAACAACAAACAATCTCAAAATAGATAAAAGGCAATCAACACACATTCTTACTCCTCAAACATGCATAACTATGCCGGGTTTAACCCCCGACCCTAGAAAAGAAGACTACTCACTACTCATAACTAAGAAACAAATAAATTCAACAAAAGAAATCATTGAAAACAAAACACTACTCAAATTAATAGAAAATATTGTCTTACAGAAATTCAGAAGAAACCGAAAAAATACAAGCACCGAACCAAAATCACGATTAACGACCTCGGTAACTCTCGTCCACCGAACCTTCAATCTCGACTCCGATCCACTCTCTCTATTCTCGGCTCTTCCTCCTCTCTTCAATCGATCCGTCCACCCCTTTCAGACTAATAAGGGGGCTATTTATACTAAAAAGCTAGAAAATAAAAAAACTAGAAGATAAAAACTTTCCTAAAAAGATAGAATTAAAATCCTAAAAGATAGAAATAAAATCTAGAAAGATAACAAGACCTAAAATACATAATATAATAACCCTAAAATCATAAAAAGATACTCTACCGACACGGAAATAAATTCTCGCACAGGATCGGTGAGTCACAGAATCAAACTCTCGAAATCTTCATCTCGTGGCCTCGTTAACAACCCCTTACAGCTTCGTTAACGAGCCTGGGTTTGGCTTTCTTCCACACTTTATCTTCTAAAATTTAGACTTCGACTTCTTCATCTTGCATTCTTCCGTCTTTCATCATAGCACTCCAAATTCAGCTCCAAATAGCATCTTTTCCTTGCTAAAACCTACAAAAACACACAAAACGGAGTAGCTTCCATGCTTTTCACAAAATATGCAAAACTATCCAAAAACACACAAAACTAATCCTAAAACTACTAAAACTAAGCCTAACAAACTAAGAAAACATACTAAAAACTATACTAAAAATACGAACATCAAAATACCCCATACTTAAACTTGCTTGTCCTCAAGCAATCACTAAACAATAACCAAAACCAAACTACATACTCATCAAGACACAGCCATCATCTAAAAAGCAACATCAACACATAGAAAAATAACAAATGATTATAAACATCATCACACATATATGCACCAAATAGACATAAGAAAATACAATCCAACCTCACAAGGATAATGTGTTTCACTCAACTCTCAAGTGTTTAAGCTTTATAAATTCAATCTCTCAACTCATCTAATATACAAAAACTCATAGAAATTGGAACTTATATCGCCAAACTCTCCACCCAAGATTTGTCAAAACAAGCAAAAATCATCAAGAGAAACTTAGGCTCAATGAAAAACTTCGTAGAAGCTTCCATTCGGCCGGGTTGTAATGGGGCTTGGAATTAACAAATAGGCGTGGAAATATTTTGGCCATGTGGTGCTAATAATATCTGGGAATCAAAGACTCCTAAAAAAAAACTCACACATAAACAAAATTTCATAAAAGTTAAAAAGAACTCACACATAAACAAATTTCATAATAATATCCGGGAATCAAAAAAAACTCACTCTCAATGTGCACACTCATTTTCACTCACCCATTATAACCTAGAAAGTCTCATACAAATAATAAAAAGAATCTCTGATATTATCTCTATAAACACATGCACTTCAAACTTCTTTTCTTTCTTTTTTTTTTCTTCGCTGCCTCGTTAACGAACCACTTCAGGGTCGTTAACAAGCTTCATCATGTACTCCTCCTTTTTCTTAACAACTTCCTTTCAACCATCAACCTTATTTCGTGCATCTTTTGCTATCAAGAGATCTTTCTTTTATAACTATTAAAAACAAGAGACTTCCAATCTACCCTTCCCAATAATTCCTCAATTCCAAACCAAAACCTAAACATTGCACTTTCTCTCTTCTTTTTTACACTCAACAAAGAAGACCTCTCCAATCTAAGTCCTAATCCCCGGATAGGGTCAAGCTTATCTCGGCTAGGGAACAATTTTGTGGAGTTAAAAATAAAAGGCTTCATGCTCAAATTGGCTTTAAAAAGAAGAATCATGTAAGGTAGGATAAGGATAATAGGGCTATAAAAATAAGTTCTCTATCTTCTGATTTTTCACAAGTAATGAACTATAAATCTTATACGGGTCTCAAGTAATAGATAACTATCACAATTCCAAGAGATAATATGCATATAGAGAGTAAATCACACAAAAAAGAAGAGGGATTTTTGATGTTCTCCCTATAAGGCCAAAAATAACTCACAAGGTAATTTTTTTTGTTGGATTGCATCACTTATGCTATAAAGTATATGTGCTCAATTTCATCAAATGTTATTCCTTCTAAAAACACAATTTCAAATTAAGAATCCGGCTATACTATCAAAGACATGCTTGCAAGGAATTATATGATCATGCTAGCAATTACCATCATAGAACCTAAGAAAGGGATATCTATCAATTCTAAACTCTTTTTGGATTTTTTTCAAATTTTTCAATTTTTTTCGATTTTTTTTTAAAACAAATAAGACACATAAGATAACAAGTTTTCTACTTTCTCCCACCCCATACTTAAAATTACAGTGTCCCCATTGTAAGAAAAAATAAGAAGAAGGAAATAAATAGAAAAGAAAAGGAAACAACAAAAACAAAATAAATAAAAAGAAAAGACATAAAAACTTACAAAGACTCAAAAGTGGAAAACAAGGAAAACGTCTTCTTCAAGCTAAATCACTGGTTTGGTGGAGGAAAGTAATGCTCGAAGTTCCCCATGAAGTCGTACATCGTCCTCCAACGCTCTGCATCCTCCACCTCTCTCTGACGATGCCTCTCATCCTCCATCGACATGCGAGCGGAATAGACGGTCTCCCATCTATCCATCCTCCTATGAATGTGGTCCTGCTGAAGGTTGAGCTGTTGCATCCGAGCAGAAAGATCCTCGGCCCATGGTGGTGGCATACTCGATCCAGTGTACTCGAGCTGAGGGGGTGGTGGAAAGTGAGGCTAGAAGTGGTCTTGGTACAGCACCGGGTTGTATGGCATCAAACCGTAGGAATGAGGGTCGGTAGGAGCTGGCGGGGGGTCGGTAGTTGTCCTCGGTACCTCTTTAACGAAGCTGGGTGCCTCGTTAGGAATGTAGGAAGAAGGCTGGAAATGGTCGTTAACGAGTCTGGTAGGCTCGTCAATGAGGATGTTGGTGCCCAAAACTTCCGTGTCGAGGTCGTTATCCTCGAAGTTAAGCTCTTCCGTGCCTCCCTCTGTGTCGGCCTCTTCAGTGTCTTCGCCAACTACCTCGGTATCCTCATCTTCATCTCCATCGTCATCCATTCCTTCTCCGTCTCGCTCGAACCTTGTCTCACAAGGCCGAAGTGATAGCTCATCCTCCGGCTTGGGCTCCAACGGGTAGGCATGACCCGTCCATACCTCGTACCAATTTGGAACGTAGAGTAGCTCCAACATGTCAAGGGTAGGTGTAACGATGCGGTCTTGCACTTTCACTTTGAGTCCTCTCTCGGCTTGGATGAAAACACTAGATCTATACCAATAGCTTTTGTTGAGGAGTTGAGCATGAGCCGGCGTGTAGCGAGTAAGGTCGACTCCCAAGTTTGTAGCCAAGAGACTAACCAAGTTTCCACACCATACTTCTTTGTACTTGGTTGATTTTTCAATGTAGTAGAGCCACTCATACCCCAAATTCAAAGGGCCGGGCTCCTCGAAAAGGATGGTGCGAAGACAAGCAACTTCCATTCTTGTTGGCCTGTTTAGCTCTCTCTTCGGACAAAATGTAGCGGCTAGGACTCGAAGAATGATCCTAAAAATGGGGTTGATGATGCTTGCCCTGGATAGTGCCGCTGCGGAGGGCTCAACCTCCCCGGTGATGTAGCTCCAAGTCCTTGTCACTTTGTAGTTCTTCAAACTGTAATCTCTAAAAGGATTTGGGAGCTCCAGAATAGCGTTGAACTCCGCCATGGTGTATTCTCGGCTCACATTACCGAGCCTAAACCTGATGCGTCCCGCCGAAGTCTTTGACGGGAAACTCGTCTCTAAAGTGGCCAGAAACTCGGATGTGAGGGCCGGAAAATGTGGTACCGTCACCTTCTTCAGCAAATGAGGCACACCGAGAATAGCAAAGGCCTCCTTGACATTCGTATAAATCCCCATTTGCTTGGCACTCGTTCTTGAAAACCACCGAGTGTTTTGATCTTTGTTTAAGATGGCATTGTATCGGTCCGCTTGCCCTTGAGTGCGCAAGATCACATTGTCCATGCGAAGTGGAGATGTGGACCTCTGGTTCCTTCTCTTCTTCTGAGCTCGGGTAGCGGGTCTGCTGGAACTTGCCATGTGATCTACAAAACAATCATGATTTTCCAAGATAAGATCCACTCAAGTTAGGTTAGGCAAGAGACCCCATACTTGGTCTCGAAATAATCCTCGGATTTATTCGTTAACTCCCCAATTGGGTTGTTTACGAATCTGGACTGGGTATTGATTTTTGAGGCTACGCAGCCTCGTTAACGAGCCTGGGTGGGTCGTTAATGAGCTGCCGAGAGCCAGTTCACAGAATTTCCGAGTTTTATCAACTTTAAAATCCAGCCAAAATCAAGCATGCAATCCTCTATAATCCTTCACTAGACACACAATCGGATATGTGCACCCCATACTTGCTCAATTACCCATCCCGAACATGCTAGATTTGCCCAAAATTAACATGGTGAAAATCAAGCTCAATATCTAGAACAAGAAAAATTCATGCTTTTCTAAATCAAATCTTTGCAATGGAGAATCTAGCATGAAGAATCTTTCCTAGATTGAGAATCAACTAAGCACAACCATAATTCATGAGCAAAATCTAAACATGAAAATCGGTCCTCTCTATAAACACAATTCAAGACATGAAATTTCTACCCTATAAACCAAGAATCATGCAATCTCGAGTTAGGGTTTAGAAATCATACCGGAGAATCGAGAATTTGAAGAACAAGAGGCCGGAATTGGGTGGTTAACGAGCTTGGGTCTCGTCGGTGGGAAAACTAGATTCCGGGCTTCGGTAACGACGGCATCTCCGGTGGTCGGTGGAGTGAAGGATTCCGATCGGTGGTGAGAGTATTTGGTGGAAGATTTGAGGGATTTGAAGTTTGAGATTGTGGGTAGGATTTTTGAGGGTTTGGGAAGGGTTAAATAGAAGGGGGTAGAATTAGGAGAGAGGGTAGGTAGTGGCGGCTGAGGGGGGGGGTAAGAAATAGGGTAGAAGATAGAAGATAGATTAGGGTTAGAAAAACTTACCTGCCCGAGCCGGTTCGCCAAACCGGGTCGTTAACGACCCTGGGTGGGTCGTTAACGAGCCACCGTAGCCTCCTTGTGTGATTTTCGAGCCCCTTTTCTGCATCTTGTTAGCTCTAAATTTATCCTAATTTCTATCCTAAAAACTATTAAAAAGAACTCAAAAGAAAGCTAAGAAAAAGAATCTAAAAAGGAAAAGAAAAATATAATCTAATTCTATACTAAAAGCGGGTTGCCTCCCGTAAGCGCTATTTTTAACGTCGTTAGCCCGACGTACTCCTTGTTCAAGGTGGCTCTCTTGCAGCTATGTTGGGGTCTTGAGATACCCCATACTTAACTTTGCAGCCTTTATTCGCTTGAGTCACTAAATTAGGTCCCTTTTCTTCTATCAATATGCCCGGTATTCCTACATGATGGTTAGTGAAATCCGAAAACCAAGGTGGTTTGGACTCCTCTGTAGTGCATATAATGGGGCATGGTGTAGGAACAAAGGATAGAGAATAGTCATGACCAGCATTAGCGAATTCATAGTTAGAGAACTTTCCTTGAGTAGACTCTTGTATGTGGGGCTCGGTGATCGGCCAATGAGGTTCGGTAGGGACTTGTATGAAATTCTCTTCCGTTTTGGTATTTGAAGGAGGTTCGGTAGGACCAGCTGTGTCGAGTTCTGGTTGGGTCAACTCGATTTGTGCGACCGCAGTTGGGTCGTTGGCATTCTGATCCAAGCTGAATTCCACTCGTTCCTCTCCAATATCAAAAGTAAGAAGTCCTTTCCGTACATCGACTCTTGCACCTGTTGTGGCTAAAAATGGTCTGCCGAGAATTATGGGGACATGAGGGTCTTCAGGCATATCGAGGACGATGAAATCATTCGGTATAAAGAATTTCCCGACTTGAATAGGATAGTCGTCCACGACTCCTGTGGCCTTGACACATGATCCGTCGGCCATGTAGAGATTCATATCCACCGGCTCTAGTGGTCCCATATTGGCTTTAGACCAGATTGAGAGAGGGAGTAAACTGGCACTGGCTCCTAGATCACATAAAGCTTTGAACCTGTGGTCGCCTATTCCAATAGTTATTGCAAATCTCCCTGGATCTCCTAGCTTTTCTGGTAGAGCTATAGATCTGACTTCATCTTGCAGCTCTGTAATGGATCGTTTCCTGCTAAGAATATCTTTCAAGAATTTTGTGTAAGCCGGCATTTCGCTTAGGGCCTCAGCGAATGGGATGGAAATATTAATGCCCTGAAGATTTTTTACGAAACGCTTGAACTTACTCTCAGTAGAGTCCACATATTTCTTAGTAGGAAATGGAAGAGACTTCACCATCCTCGGAACCAATTTAGGCTCGAGGGGTGATGCTACCGGGTCGACACTCGGGTCGTTAGGTACGCTCGGCGGGTCGTTACCGACCCTAATGGGGTCGTTAACTACCCTGGGATTGAGAGGAAGGCTTGGTTTAGAAAACTTACCTGGGTTAGGGTCGTTAGGTACCCTCGGAGCCTCGTCACCATGGTACGCTGGTTCGATAATTGCCCTTGCTGGCTCGTTACCGAGGGTATCCGTGGTGTCCTCTTCCTTCTTGTCCTCAGCTTGGACACGCTCCGGTAATGTCTTTCCGCTCCTAAGGTGCACTGCTGCTATCTTTCCTTTAGGGTTTTCTTCGGGACGTCCCGGAAGCTGCCCTTGTGGTCTCAGAATCTGTGCAGCAAGGTTCCCTAGTTGGGAATCAACATTCTTCTTCCATATATCGAACTCTCCCCATCTTTTATTTTGGTGGTTAAGGTTAACTTGAACTTCGTTGACCTTGTTGTGGACCCCATTGATGCTTTCCTGTAACCCTTGTACCCAAGATGGTGGCTCCTGATGGCCTGGAGGTCGATAAGGTGCAGGTCGTCTATCTGGTGGAGGCGCTGCATAGCTTGGATTTGGATTTTGATTGCCCCATGTCTGATAGTTGTTCGACCTGTCAAAATTGCTAGGCTGGTTTCTGTATGGGCCTCTCATGTAATTCATCTCAGCAATTGTCTCAGCGGCTCTTACTTGCTCTATGTTAGTGTAAGCAGAAGTACTATGGGCAGAAGAACCACACTCTTGACAAGATTAAGAGGATTTCAGAAAACTTACCTGCTTCTTCAGGCGGTTGACCTCGTCTTGTAGAAACTGATTTTTAACGTCTGGGTCAACTTCTTCTTGGTTAGGCATGTAGAGACGTTTCTGAGGCTGGGGAGTCTGCTGGGTTCCATACATGGCATCATAATTGGACAGCTTATCCAGCAATTCCCATGCAGCTGTAGGGTCCATCTCTATAAAACCGCACGCTGTATGCGTGTTGATGCGGTTCTTGGTCTCTACGTTGATACCCTGGAAAAAGATTTCTTGTAGAACATATAAAGGTTGCCCATGCGTGGGGCACTGTCTAAGCATCTCTTTGAATCTTTCCCATGTTTCAACAAAGGTCTCATTAGGCAGCTGATGATAGGAGGTGATGCGTTTCCTCAACTCCGTTGTCTTGGTAGGAGGGAAAAATTTTGTAAGAAATTGATCATACAAGTTCTTCCAAGTCCTGATAGACTTAGGAGGTAAGCTCTCCAACCAGCTCAGGGCCTTTCCAGCAAGAGACCACCTGAAAGCTTTTAACAGAACATATTCTAGTGAGACACCTTCAGTAGCTATGGTGTCACATAAATCAAGAAAATTTCTAATATGCTCCATAGGGCACTCAGTGGGTTTCCCTTCAAACTGAGCCCGTTTAATTAAGGATATAAATTGAGACTTGATCTCAAAGGCTTTTTCTATCTCTGGAAGCACGATTGGGGACTCTGGCACCCTCAGTTCTGGATGCATGTACTGTTTGGCATTCCTCGGATAGGCATTCACCTCTTCTTGTAGACGAGCATTGGCAGCTCGTTGACGCTCAGCCTCGGCGGCAGAG
Source organism: Fallopia convolvulus (assembly GCA_964016875.1). Lineage (NCBI taxonomy): Eukaryota > Viridiplantae > Streptophyta > Magnoliopsida > Caryophyllales > Polygonaceae > Fallopia > Fallopia convolvulus. The sequence continues at coordinate 35,283,554 of OZ024733.1, forward strand.
CCTTACTTCTCAGTTTTTAACGCTTCCATCTGTGTTTGGAGGACTTCTAACTGACGATCCATCTCTTCAGGTGTGGCCATGGCTCGGTTTTCTCGGCGTCTACGGTGTAGGGAACGTTCAGGTTCAGAATAATAACCAGCGTTATCGAATTCGAGCCTTCGACGTCCTACCGGCATGTGTTGAGAAAACAGACAAAGAAAACAAAAATTAAAAACAAAACGGGGTCGGGCTATTCCCGGACCCACAGATAAACAAACAAACTCGTTGCTTCCCCGACAACGACGCCAATTTGTTAAGTAGGGTTTCTTGACTCGGGACAACAAATAAATTTATAAGTCAAGACCCCGCTGTGTATAGCGAAGTCAGGATCGTTCCACGAGAACAAAGGTTGTTCGTTTATCGACTACTAAAAATCAAACAAAGCAAGCAAAACACTCACAAGCAGCCTCGTTAAAGACGTTTTCAGAGTCGTTAACGAACCACCATAAACAAAAAGACCAAAACTAACGACCTAAACAGATTCGGTACCGAGCCTACAAACTCAGCAACGAATATCACTTCAAGAGAATTCAAATAAAACAAAGATCTAGGACAATGGATACCACAACATAGTCATGCATATAAACTCATAAGAAGGTAAGATCATGCCTTTAAACAGATAAATTCATCAACTTTCGTTGACTATCGAGTAAATTAACCTACTTTCATAAACCAATCCACTCAATTGCTTGTTTTGGATCTAAAGCTTGAAACTTTCATTTTCAAACAATATCAACCTTCAAGTCTATAACTTTCTCTCTCAATCAAGTTAAAAACTCAAATCACCTTAACTTTCATCTAGGTCTAAGCACAACAAACAATCTCAAAATAGATAAAAGGCAATCAACACACATTCTTACTCCTCAAACATGCATAACTATGCCGGGTTTAACCCTCGACCCTATAAAAGAAGACTACTCACTACTCATAACTAAGAAACAAATAAATTCAACAAAAGAAATCATTGAAAACAAAACACTACTCAAATTAATAGGAAATATCGTCTTACAGAAATTCAGAAGAAACCGAAAAAATACAAGCACCGAACCAAAATCACGATTAACGACCTCGGTAACTCTCGTCCACCGAACCTTCAATCTCGACTCTGATCCACTCTCTCTATTCTCGGCTCTTCCTCCTCTCTTCAATCGATCCGTCCACCCCTTTCAGACTAATAAGGGGGCTATTTATACTAAAAAGCTAGAAAATAAAAAAACTAGAAGATAAAAACTTTCCTAAAAAGATAGAATTAAAATCCTAAAAGATAGAAATAAAATCTAGAAAGATAACAAGACCTAAAATACATAATATAATAACCCTAAAATCATAAAAAGATACTCTACCGACACGGAAATAAATTCCCGCACAGGATCGGTGAGTTACAGAATCAAACTCTCGAAATCTTCATCTCGTGGCCTCGTTAACGACCCCTTACAGCCTCGTTAACGAGCCTGGGTTTGGCTTTCTTCCACACTTTATCTTCTAAAATTTAGACTTCGACTTCTTCATCTTGTATTCTTCCGTCTTTCATCATAGCACTCCAAATTCAACTCCAATTAGCATCTTTTCCTTGCTAAAACCTACAAAAACACACAAAACGGAGTAGCTTCCATGCTTTTCACAAAATATGCAAAACTATCCAAAAACACACAAAACTAATCCTAAAACTACTAAAACTAAGCCTAACAAACTAAGAAAACATACTAAAAACTATACTAAAAATACGAACATCATCGGCCTACGTCGACGATATTGTTGTCCGGAGCAAGACCCCCGAAAGAGCATCTGGTCGACCTCGTTGAGGTCTTCGCCACTCTTAGGCACAACCGTTTCAGCCTGAACCCCGAGAAGTGCATCTTCGGCGTGTCGTTGGGGAAATTCTTAGGCTTCATGATCAGCGAGCGCGGGATCGACGTCAACCCCGCCAAGGTCGAGTCGATCCTCTCAATGAGGTCACCGCGATCTCGCACTGAGGTGCAGCGGCTCAACGGCGCCGTCAACTATCTAGGGAAGTTTTGCTCCCGCTTGGCGGAGAAGTCTCTCCCCTTTTCCGCGGCTCTCAAGAAGAACGACAAGTTTGTGTGGGATGAAGGGCTTGAGCTCGCTTTCTCTGAGTTAAAGGCCTTCCTATCGAAGCTCCCCACATTGTCGCCCCCAATGGCGGGCGAAGACTTGCAACTGTATGTGGCAGTCAGCCCCGAGACGGTCAGCGCGGTGCTAACCAGAAAGGCCACGCACCCAGTCTACTTTGTGAGTCGCGTGCTCCAACCCGCGGAGCAGCGATACTCCCCGGCGGAGAAGATGGCACTGGCGGTCGTGACCGCCGCAAGGCGTCTACTCCCTTACTTCCACGCGCATCCCATTCAGGTCCTCTCTGACCTCCCACTTCGACAAATCCTCCACCAACCCGCCCTCTCCAGGCGAATGACGAAGTGGGCAGTCGAGCTCTCCGAGTTCGACATCAGCTACCTCCCGAGGACCGCCATGAAGGGGCAAGCCCTCGCTGACTTCATGGTGGAGGTCACCTTCCCCGAGACTGACGCGAGCTCAGAGGAGTGGAAGGTATTCGTTGACGGCTCACGATGTGATGCCGGTGGCGGGGCTGGCGTGTTCCTCGCTGGACCCTCGATCGAGACGAAGTATGCCCTTAACTTCGCCTTCGAAGCTACCAAAAACGAGGCCGAGTACGAAGCCATGATCACCAGGATTGAGATGGCGCTCCTCAGTGGGGCCCGAAAAATCAGGGTCTACACCGACTCCGAGCTGGTTGCGCGCCAGCTCAACGGGCAATACGACACCAGAACGGGGTTCCTGCTTGCGTACCGAGAGAAAGTCAAAGCCTTGGTGTCGTGCTCGAAAACCTTCGCGGTTGAGTCAATCTCGCGAACCTCAAACACGAAGGCAGATGCTCTTGCGAGGTTAGGATCCGGCCTACCTCTGGAAGTAGGGAATCGCGTGATGGTGGAAAGAAAACTCTCGCGGAGTGTGACCAGCGAGGTTCTATCTGTTACTGCGGAGGATTGGAGGATCCTGATAACGCGGTATGTGGAGAGCGGTGTCCTCCCAGAGGACCCCGCACAGGCCAGGAAGCTGAAAATGCAGGCGGCGCGGTATTGCGTCGTCGGCGGCTATCTTTATCACCGAGGCTATGCTGAACCCAACCTGTTGTGCATGCCGAACGAGGCTACTGAGCACATCCTCTATGAGGCCCATGAGGGGGTCTGTGGTGGCCACCCAGGGTGGCGAACCCTATCACATAAGATCGCTCACTTGGGATACTTTTGGCCCACTCTCCGGCAGGACGCGAGGGCCTATGTCCAGAGATGTGACGGGTGTCAGAAGCACAGTAACCTCCAGCACGCCCCGACCTCGCAACTTCGCTCCATACACGCACCATGCCCCTTCGCGATGTGGGGGATGGACATCCTCGGCCTCTTCCCCAAGGCTGTTGGCCAGGTTCGATATATCCTGGTCATTGTCGACTATTTCACGAAGTGGGTTGAGGCACAAGCAATGGCAAAAATCACGGGGACTAAGGTCTGCGACTTCCTGTGGAAGAACCTCGTCTGCCACTTTGGCGTGCCCATGACCATCATGACTGACCATGGCCCCCAATTCGATTGCGAAGAAAACCGGACCTTCTGCTTCGACCTGGGCATAACCATCAAGTTTTCCTCCGTGGCCCACCCTCAGTCCAACGGCCAGGTAGAGAACGTCAATGCCCGCATCCTGTCCAATCTAAAGAAGCGGTTGGGCATGGCCCAAGGTCGTTGGGCAAAGCTTCTTCCACTCGTCCTATGGACATATTGCACCACCGTGCGCCGCGCAACCGGAGAAACGCCTTTCGCTCTAACCTACGGGGCGGAAGCGCTAGTCCCAGTAGAGACCCTGGTCCCTTCGACGAGAGTGTTTGATTTCAATGAAAAAGAGAACGAGTCCAATCTCAGGGTCGAGTTACTCTTCCGTGACGAGCTGCACGAGGTAGCCGAACTGCGCTCCAGGGAATACAAACGCCGCGTGGCTGTATACCACGACAAGAAGGTAAGACCTCGATTCCTGGTCACAGGTAACCTCGTCTTGAGGCGTACCGAAGGTGGCAAACTGGACCCCAACTGGGTGGGGCCATACCTCCTCGGCGAGGAGGTCGCGCCCAGAGCTTTCAAGCTCAAAGACAACGAGGGGCGTACCCTGAGCAAAACAGGGAACGTCGATCGACTCAAAAAGTATTTTGTGTAAACTCTTTAAACTCCGTTACTTCTCGCAAGTTTTATGAATAAAGGTTTGTGGAATTTTCAAATCTCTCTCAAAAATGAAAATCTCTATATGTTTAAGTCCACCCCTCGCTTCCCGCTTGGGATTGGAGAACCTTGTGTTTAAGTCCACCCCTCGCTTCCCGCTTGGGGTTAGAGAACCTCGTGTTTGAGTCCACCCCTCGCTTCCCGCTTGGGGTTGGAGAACCTCGTGTTTAATTCCACCCCTCGCTTCCCGCTTGGGGTTGGAGAATCTCATGTTTAAGTCCACCCCTCGTTTCCCGCTTGGGGTTCGAGAACCTCGTGTTTAAATCCACCCCTCGCTTCCCGCTTGGGGTTGGAGAACCTCGTGTTTAATTCCACCCCTCGCCTCCCGCTTGGGGTTGGAGAATCTCGTGTTTAAATCCACCCCTCGCTTCCCGCTTGGGGTTGGGGAATCTCGTGTTTTAAATCCACCCCTTGCTTCCCGCTTGGGGTTGGAGAATCTCGTGTTTGAGTCCACCCCTCGCTTCCCGCTTGGGGCTGGAGAATCTCATGATCTTGGCGTGAAAAACATCATACAAGGTACGAGCGAGGCTCGTAACCTCGGCATAATGATCATCGCGCGAGGTCCGAGCGAGGCTCATGATTTCAGCGTAGAAACAAACACCGATGTGGCCCGAGGATGCCACATGTTGTGACACTCGGACCATGGGGTTGGACCGATATATCGATATATATGCAAGTAAATTAAAAACAAAAAAAACCAGACACATCCATAGGATAAAAAGAAATCGCATAAGACAAAGACCACAAGGGTCGAGATGTTTTAATTACTGACCCCGCGGGGCCACCAACAAAAAAAACAACACATCAACACATCAAAATACCAAACACTCCTTCAATTCTTTGGGGCCTCGGCGACGGTGTCGTTCTTAGCGTCAACGGCGGGGTCCGCGGGAGTGTCGGGGACGGGAAAAGTAGAGACGGAGTCAGGCTGGGAGCTCGGGGCGTCGGACGCAGGCTGAGGGCCCGTAACGACGACTTCCGGACCTCCCTGAACGAGGTCCGCTGCGGGAGGTACCTCGCTAGCCACAATCCCATTTTCATTGAGAAAGAATTCGCATTCTCCCTCGGGTTCCTCCCCGGTTTCCTTCCCCATAGACTCTTTGTAATTGGGGTTGAAGAAGGAAATACGGGGGTCGAGGTGCCCGTACTTGGCCACCGCCTGCCTAACCCCCATACGGACGGCCTGGCGGAACAACTTGTCCACGCTCCCCAACAACTGCTCCTTATACTCCGCTGACTCCACGTACTTGGGCCCCGCAGCCATCACCTCCTCGTGGAGCTCGTTGACTCGCCCCCGAAGGTTGGTGATCTCGTCCTCGGCCTTCAAAAGCTCCGCCTCTTTCTCCTTGAAGAATTTGTGCTCAGCGGAGAGCTTACCCCGAAGCTCCTCATTCTCGCTCTGTAAAGCCCCGACCACCTCCTTCGCCTTGCTCTCCCCATCCTTTGCCCTGGCCTCTCCCTCCTTCGCCCTCGCCGCCTTGGCCTCGTCCCTCACCGCAACCTCCGCGACTTTAACCCGCTTCTCGGCCGCAGCAAGCTCCTTCGCTTGCTTCGCACACTCCTCTATGCGGGCCTTAAGCGCCGCCTCCATCTTGTCCATTCTCGTCTGGAGGAGGGTGAGGCGGCTGCGGTTGTAGTTCTCAAAGAAGGTGTGCAGCAAGTTCACAAAGTTGTTTAGAAAAAGAAAAATGATAAATAAGAAAGAAGAAGGCACGAAACCCAAAACAGAAGCGAAATTCATAAAAGCGGAACATACCATGGCCGAGTATCGGGCAGCCTCGTCGTCAAGGGCCGCCTTGGTGAGGCTGTTAGCCCACGCAACCTTCTCCTTCCACTCCTCCCAACCCCACTTCACAGAGGCACCCCTAGCCGGTACGGGGCAGTGGAACTTGGCGGGCGAAGGACCAGCGACGTTAAGAGCTCGTCCCTCGAAGTTGATAGAGGGGATGATCTCCTTCCCCGACGGACCACGCTGGTCCTCCCCCTGTGTTTTTTCTTTTTATCCCCCCCGAGGGGACTCCGTGCCTTTCCTCTTGGACCCGGCTCCATCGCCGGACCCTCGGGAGGTTTGGGACGACGTCTTCGCGACGTCCCCCTTAGGCGGGGCCCCCTCAGCAGTCTTCGCCCCGGACGCTTTCGGCGTCGGGGGTGTTGCCTTCGGATGCGAGGTGGGTGGCCTCGCCAGCGTACTTGGCTCCTTTATAACTTCCCCTATTGACTTCAGGGGATCGAAGCTTCGGAACTAGAAGTCACAGGCTTCTTGCCCTGCGACTTTGAGGTGAGAGCGTCAAAAAGATCCACTGCCGAAGAAAAGCATGAAAATAAGTTAGATAAAAAGTAAGAAGTGAGGCATGATAGCGAAGCAAGCTAGCGAGGTTTTTAACCTCGTGGCCTAAAAACGCAAAACACAAATAACAAAAACAAACGGAAAATGAAGTACCCTCTTTACCCTCGTGAGGAGGTAGGGCGAGGCTCAGACCGGCCTGCTCAAGCCGGTCCTGTGCTAGGTACGCCTGGTACGGGGCCTGACGCACCGGAGCATATCGGGCTTTGAGTGCCTTAAGTTCGGCGACCGTATGCGGACCCACGGACCAAACGAAGTTGCCCGGCGCCGTGGGAAAATTGAGATACCTCCCGGTGAGATCTCGAACCAGGAACCAATTCTTCTTCCACGGCCCGACGTTCAAAGGGGCCATGGTGAGTTTGATACCCGGCCATGTTGAGTTTGATACTCTGTTCCTCGCTAGGAACAGAGTCGACATATTGTCGAGATTCGGCCCGTCCCCAAGCTCGCGGCTGCGAAGAGTGTAGGCGCACAACAGCCTCCAGGCATTGGGAAACAGTTCTGCAGGGCAGATCTGCATGGCCCACAGAAAGTCGACGATGTGTTGGACCAGAGGTAACCTGAAGCCCGCCTGGAGACTAAACAGGTGCACGACCACGCACCTGTCGTAGGACGCGAAAGAGCAGCCCTCCCCTTCGGGAAGCGCTAGCTCGACTCCCTCGGGCCAAGCGAAGTTCTTAGCGATATCCACGAGGTCTTTAGGCTTTAGATCGGTAGGTACTCCCTCAGACAGAAAAGCCTCGTTCGAATCTGGGGACATGGGGATCCGCTCCTCAAGAACAGGTGGGACGCAGGAGACAGCATCAGTAATATACGCCGCAACGAAGCTCGCCGGCTCGTAGGAGTTAGAGGACCTCACCACAACCTCGGCAACGATCTCATCGGAGATGGAAGAAGAGGCCATTTCAACACCAGAATATATGCGAAGTCGGGGGAAGCACGAGTTAATGGAAACGGCGGAGTCGCTAGAAGAGGGGTCGTTGAAAACCAACGAGGGAGACCTCGGGTTTTGGGAATCGCTAGTCTCTACACTCCCTACGGACTCGGAAACCTCCTCGTAAAATTTCTCTTGAGTTTTGAACACGAAGCCTGGCGGCGGGCTCTTAACTTCTTCGTGGGATCTCTTCTGAGCTTTGGACGCGAAGCCTAGCGGAGGGTCCAAAGAAGCTTCCCTAGGCATGAAAGAGCGATGTCCAGGACACGAGAGGCGAACACCTGGAAAAGAAAAAAGAAAAAGGGGGTTGAGACATCGAACAAAGTAACCGAAGAAAGAGAACGCGAGGTCATAAGGGGGGAAGGCCACGTGGCACCCTAGGGCTACTCTGACAAGATAGGACGGCGATGGAGAAGTTGAAGCGCCAAAAGGAGGAGAGAGAAGGCGAAATGGAAGCCAAAGGTGGAAAGCAGCGGCGGAAACCCAAACGTCCCTTCAGTCGTCCATCATGACGTTTGGGTTTCCGAGGATATCAAAATTCAAAACCACCAAGAGAGAACGCAGAGACCCAACCGTCGATTGGTGGACGAAGGGTTCAAAAGCATGGCGGTCGCCACCCTCACTCCACCGTCCCGCCGCCATGACGCTGGCGCGAAACACCGAAAAACAACCATAGCCCGCTAGGGAGCAAAGCAAAACAAGAAAGAGCGCAAAGAAAAGACGGCAAGGGCGCCGCGCAAAAGCGCACGCCACCCACACCATCACCGTTTTGCCGCCGTGACGCCGGCGCTAAGCACCAGGCAGCAAACCCTCGCCCACCTAGGGCATGAAGCGAATGAAGAACCAGAAAAGTAGAAATTAAAGGGCGCCGTGAAAACATGAGCGTCGCCCTCACCCCTTCCGTTCCGCCACCGTGGCCCCGGCGCGAAACACCAGAGAACATCCGCCTCCCGTCAAGAGCAGAAAGCAGCGAGAAGGGAGAAAAGAGTACCGAAAACACAAAAGAAGGAGTCAAGCACTTACTTGCTTAGAATCGGCGTGGGAAAGACGGTGGTGCAACTGGAAGATGGCGGAGAGTCGTCGGTAACCGTCGCAAGAAACTGCTCACCGGAAACTGAGAAGACGAAGAAAGAAGGAGAGCGAAAATGTTGGGAAGAAGATGAAGAGGAAGCATATGAGAGACGCCCTTATAAAGAGCAGGCTTGGGCCTCCCCTCGCTCCCAAAAGGTTTATTGGGCCTATCCCACCTGGACGGCCCATTAAACAAGGTATGAAGAGCTGGCCTAGGAAGCTTCACCCATATGAGCAAAAGAAAAGCCTAAGTACGGAGCCTCGCAAGGAGAAAGCCTCGCAAAGTGCTCTCCCAACCTCCAGAACCTCACACCTCGCAAAATGCCCTCCCAACCTCCAAAACCTCGTACCCCGCGACCTCAAGGAACTTATGCCCTGCGGCCCTCGGGGTGAGATCCTCAGGCCATGGGGTTGTGATGATGTCCAAAATGGTAAAATAAGAGGTGGGCCCGGGGTACAAGAAAACAAACAGACCCGACGGTATTCCCAAAGACGATTCTGGGGCCCACATCCATACCCCTCATTTATTTAAACAAAGTTCCTACCCCCACTAGGTCCTCCGAAACCTCGGACCACTCAGCGAGGTCTATAACCTCGTAACCGACTGTACTGACACGCCCGCCCACCAGGACCACTCAGTTAACGCCGCTTCCCCAAGCCAATCACCGGCTGCCTCACCTCCGGACCAATCAGAAGCCCTGATCTCGGGCGTCCCACATCGGACAATGATGAGAACTCAACTCCCCAATCCTTTATAAATAGAGGAGAACCTCGTAGAAAGAAGGGGTCGAAAAACATCTTGAACTCAAGAACTATCTTGCTCGTTGAAGATCGACGTGATTGAAACATCGTCAAAAGACCTCGCTATAGACAAGTGAAGTTCACAAAAAGACTTCAAGTCATACAGAGCCCTTGTTTGCATCAAGGACCTCGCTACACAATCTTGCAAGCCACCTTCACCACACAATCAGCCCAGCCTCGCGCCAAGATCAGTCAAGTGACTTCAAGGTGGTAGAATCTCGTAGTGATTAGGAGATCTCGGACATTGTTAGGTCGAGACCTCAAATATTCGTAGGAGACCTTGGGTGTGAATGTCGTTTATTTGTAGGCCTCGTTGGCTTGTAACCTCGTTGTAAAGAAATAATAAATAAAGAGCAAGTGTTTGCACAATCGAATATAATAATCTCGTTTCTTGTCATTTAGCGAACGGTTTATTTCGGGTTTCATCACGCCCATGGCCACTACATTCATGTCGGACACAAGCTCTTTCACTCCTTTCCAAGATGAACTCAAGTACCGCAGCATAGTTGGGGGCCGCCAGTATCTTGCTCTCACTCGGCCAGACATTGCCTTTGCTGTTAATCGCCTATGTCAACATATGCATCGCCCACTTGATAAACACTGGCAAGGCGTCAAAAGGGTGCTTCGCTACCTCAACTCCACCGGTGATATGCAATTCCTACTCTCCTCTGCCCCAGGCCTGACACTATCTGCCTTCACAGACGTTGACTGGGCTGGTGACCCCGCCGACAGACGATCAACAAGCGCGTACTGTGTGTTCCTTGGCCACAATCTCATCTCTTGGCAATCCAAGAAACAACCCACAGTTTCTCGATCATCCACTGAGGCCGAGTATCGCGCCTTGGCCATTGCAACTTGTGAACTCCTTCACCTTCAGTCTCTGCTTGCGGAATTACACATTCGCCTTCCACATCCACCCGTACTATGGTGTGACAATTTAGGCTCCACTTATCTTGCAGTGAACCCTGTCCAGCACCATCGCATCAAACACCTCAATCTTGACTATCACTTTGTTCGAGAGCGAGCCCGCAACAAACCCTTACAGGTTGCCTTCATTGCATCACAAGATCAAAAAGCAGACCTCCTTACCAAAGCACTGCCTACTGCTCGTTTCCTTACAATGCGATCCGCACTTGGCTTACACCTAGCTCGGATCGAGGGGGGATAGTGATGTATAAGGGTAACAATGTGCTTGTACGGTATAAAACTTGTAATGGACACCTGTCCAATTCTAGAATTCTCCAATCCCTAGACACATGGCACTATTTGGGGATTCTAGGCTCACTATATAAACATGTAATGCCATCATAATGAAATCAGAGAAATCAATTCCAAAATCCTGATTCTCTCAATACCAGTGTTTCAGCACTCCTTCCGTCTCTAAATGTTTGTCCTCTTTCCGTTTCCGTCGTCGTTAAGGGCCCGTTTGGTATTGATATCCTGATATCAGATATCGGTATCGGGCCATATCTTGTATTTGGTATGTGAGTATATGGATTTAGATATCGGTATGGGATCATATTTTGTGTTTGGTATGAGAGTATATGGATATCAGGCCGTATCCTTGATATCAAAACAAGGCAATTTTCATGATATTTGATATACCCAAAAAAAGAGGTATGAGAGGTATGGGATATGAATGATATCCCATATCCGATATCAATACCGATACCGATATATGATACCGATACCAAACGAGCCCTAAATGTTTGTCCTTCTCCCCTTCTTTCCTTTTATATCTACATTTTTGTTATAATATTATCATCATTCAATATATCTCTATCCATATTATCCAATCAAAAATCAACCATAATACCTTTTTAGTCATTTACTTTCTTCTCATCTTTATCCGTCAACATCACAATCTCTCCCCTCTTCCTATTGGTTACTTTTTCCTCTCTTTTTTCTTCTTAGTTTGTGTGAAAATGTCCTTTTAGGACAAACATTCAGGGACGGAGGGAGTAATATCTATGACGCATCAAACCTTGTGAAAAAGTTGACTTATTTCGTTGTGATGGCTACCGAAATCAATAAGAACGAAGAGTATGCTCTGATACCATGTTAAATTCCGGGACCGAAAGAACGAGTGACATGTCATAAAATTGTTTCCGATGTGGGATTTGAGAATTTTGTTCTAACACGCCCCTTCAAGTGGTAACTAGCCTGGCCTAGTTAACACTTGAACAATTTTTATATTTTTTTTGGATGGATCTAGCGTCTCAATCTCTTTTAGCCATAAATCCAAATTTGTACCAGAAAAACCAAACCCGGACCGAACCTGGCTCTAATACCATATAAGAGTTACGTAGTAGATTGTAGAGAATGTAGTACTTTGTTTATTGATAAGCGCTGAATATAACTACATTGGTCAAGTACTTCCACATACATTGAAAGAGGAGCATAATATATCTCTAACAATAAAACTAACTTAGACTAGATCAAAGTTGTTAACAAGATCTAACCTAATTACTGAATACAAGAGATTTGTTATTCTGATTACATAATATGAATTTAAATAATATTATCATTAATAGTTTGAGCGAAAGGAATCGCGTAGGATTAAACTTCAAGAGATGTTCCTTTGAAATTAAAACAGTAAGGTTGTCCACTTTTGACCCGAACACTAAAAATGTTGATCTTTAGCCACTCACTACTTCCACTACTTCTTTAGTTCTAATGTCTTTTTCGCTAATTGTACTTGCTTATCATGCTTTTGCTAGTTTTAGTTTGTTCTTGTTGGTTTTCCGACTGCCGTTTACTCGGCCTCTCGGTTCTATCAGGCCTATCTAGTAAACATAATTCTTACATAATAAAAAAAACAAGAAGGTTGTGCCCCACATGGAATGGCCTAATGGTAAGAGGCATGGGGGATGATGTTGGAAGATTTAGGTTCGATACTTATTGTTGAAACCCGATTTAATACACGCTATAAGCGAGATTATACTAAATACTAATACTCGGGTTTTGTATAACCAAACGGTTTTTGTACGCAGATTATTCCTCCTTCCAGCCCCTCAGCTGATTGTTTTTGTAATCCTCTTTACAAATAAAGCTTTTTGGACTTTATACCGTAAATAGTGCGATCTCACTCGGAGATCAAACATATCGAATATAGGTACAAGAAAAGATCATAATCCGGAGACATTTTTCGATCCTTTTTTTAGGATCGCCTCCTTCCTATTTATATAACCGGGCTCCTACTAGCATACACAATTGTGTTTGATGTGGGATAGCCACATACGTGGCTTTGAAAAGTCAATAATAGTGGCCAAAACTCTAAGCAACTTGATAGGAATTCGAACATTAATACACAAGTGGTATGGTGAAGTGCAATTTCCAACATATCACGTGGAAATGTTGATTTGGCCTTCTACGGAAATGGGCCGAGATCTTTATGATTTTTTTTGTTTCGTTAATGGGCTAAGATGAAATTTATCTTGTTTGATCGGCTCATTAAAGCTTACTACAAGCTTGCTTTGCCAAATATGAGAATTCAACTCACCCTTGGCATGTTTTGCCAACTCACACCTCATGCCACAATTACCGCATATATGTACCCTTTCGAGCCTTTAATCAAGCCTCGATAATTATGCTTAATGTCTTTGATTATATAGCGTTATTTCGCGCACCATCACAACATCTTGGCTCGGTGTTCTTGTTCCACGAGAGCAACGAGACAATAAACAGGTGCGCCAACTTGCATAAGATGCTTGCGCTTTATCGGTTATAGCCATTCAACGTGATCTAAGCCCGAGATTGGATAGAGAGTGCGCACTTTGCAAGGGAGTTAGGGCCTCATCCTTAAGAGAGTTGTCGTCAACCCCGAGCCTCGCTCGGGTTGCGTTCGCATTTGAGAGTTAGGACCTCGTCCTTAAGAGAGTTACCGCCAACCCCGAGCCTCTCTCGGGTTGCGCGCTCTTTAGAAAGTTAGGACCCCGTCCTTAAGAGAATTAGCGGCCCCTAGAGAGTTAGCGGACCTCATCCATAAGAGAGTTAGGACCTCGTCCCTTAGAGAGTTAGGATCTCGCCCCTTAGAGAGTCGCCGCCAACCCCGAGACTCGCTCGGGTTGCGCGCTTTTTAAAAGAGTTGGGATCTCGTCCCTAATACAGTCGCCACCAACCCTGAACCTCGCTCGGGTTGCGTGAGCTTTTCGAGAGTTGGGAACTCGTCCCTAAGACAGTCGCCGCCAACCTTGAGTGAGATTTTCGAGAGTTTGGATCTCGTCCCTAAGAGAGTTGCCGCCGACCCCGAGCCTCGCTCGGGTTGCACGCTTTTCGAGAGTTGGGATCTTGTCCCTAGGAGAATTGTCGCCAACCCCGAGCCTCGCTCGGGTTGCGCACGCTTTTCGAGAGTTAGGACCTCGCCCCTTAAAGAGTCGTCGCCAACCCCGAGCCTAGCTCGGGTTGCGCGCGGTTTTCGAGAGTTGGGCTCTCATCTCTAGGACAATCGCCGCCAACCCCGAACCTCGCTCAGGTTGCGTGCATTTTTCGAGAGTTGGGATCTCGTCCCTAAGAGAGTTGCCTCCAACCCCGAGCCTCACTCGGGTTGCGCGTACATTTTGAGCGTTAGGACCTCGTCCTTCCAACTAGGTTCTTTCCAACCCCAAGTGGGAAGCGAGGGGTGGATTCGCGCACTTAGAACAGGGAGTTAGGACCTCGTACTTCCAACTAGGTTGTTTCCAACCCCAAACGGGAAGCGATGGGTGGATTCGCGCACTTAGAACAGGGAGTTAGGACCTCGTACTTCTAACTAGGTTGTTTTCCAACCCCAAGCAGGAAGCGAGGGGTGGATTCGCGCACTTAGAATAGGGAGTTAGGACCTCGTCCTTCCAATTAGGTTGTTTCCAACCCCAAGCGAGAAGCGAGGGGTGGATTTGCGCGCACAACGAGAGTTGACAACAACTCCGAGCGGGAAGCTTGGTGGTTTCACTCAGAACAAGGATCAACAGCAACCTCGAGTGGGAAGCTCAACGGTTCCACGCATAACGAAGATCGACAACAAACCCGAGCGAGAAACGAGTGGTGGATTTGCGCGCACAACGGGAGTTGACAACAACTCCGAGCGGGAAGCTTGGTGGTTTCACTCATAACGAGGATCAACAGCAACCCCGAGTGGGAAGCTCAGCGGTTCCACACATAATGAAGATCGACAACAAACCCGAGCGGGAAGCTCGGCGGTTCTGCGCATATTGAGGATCAACAGCAACCCCGAGCGGGAAGCTCGGCGGTTCTACGCACTCTTGGCTTGTTTTGCCAACTCACACCTCAGGCCACAATTACCGCATATATGTACACTTTCGAGCCTCTAATCAATCCTCGATAATTATGCTTAATGTCTTTGATTATATAGAGTTATTTCGTGCACCATCACTTACCTCCACTCTCTCACTTGGGTGAAAAACCAAGTCTCACCATTCTCTCTACCAATAGGTCGAGCCGTTCAATACAAGCCGATTTACCTGGTCCATTATCGGTCAAATCATGAATTCGGGTTTTACCACCAAAGGTGGGTCCTCATTACTTAAAAAACGATAAGGTTGTTCAACCAAGTAGTTTTATGCCCACAAAGTAGTACAAAAATCATCATATTGGTAGAACTGGGATGCTCATTGTCAAATTTATAGGTTAATAAATTCAACATTGGTCGGGATCGATTAAAATTTATTTCTTCTTTAAGAAACATATAATATGTTTTTAAATCGATAAATGAAAGTTTATTATAGCTCTAAAAAAAGTTTATTTTATATCCTATTGATTTGACATACAAATAAGGATGAAAATATATATCATCGGAAGAAATTTATTTGTTGAGATGAAAATTCGAGAATGGGAATGCAAAGAAATTAAACTAGTCAAGAGCCTAGCTATTTACCGCGTTGTGGAATTTAACAATAACAAATACGTAATATTCCTCTCTTTTGCACGGATGCAAATTGATATATGTGTTATATATTGTTTTTTATTAGGACAAAAATTAGAAGGGAACACTAAGATTTTATTCTAACACATCTTCAAAAATGAGGACATTGAGGAAAAAAAGAATTTCACAAACGTACAATTAAATCAGGTTTGTGAATCTTTTCAAAAAGAAAATGAGTTTTTGGATTTTTATCATCATAATTTATCTATAACATCTCTGCTTCTCTGAAGCAAATTTTGGAACATTTCTGTTTTTCATCTAGGTTAATTAAATGAAAGAATTGATAAATCTTGGGGTAAGTTCGTTAGAGTTAAAATGAGAGTTGAAATGAGTTTATGTAGTTGAAATGAAAAATATTTCAACTACATTGGTGTTTGGGTGTGGTAGTTGAAATGTGTTTATACTAGTTGATAATAGTTGAAATTTTGGGGAAAAAAAATAAGGTGATGGAGGAGGACCTTATGGAATTGAAATGCGTTTATTTTAACTAGTTGAAATTTAATTCAACCTTTCTACCCTCTTTTTCAACTCTTATAAACTACTATATTCCCAAACACCATGTAGCTTATATAAAAAAAATAAAAATCTCATTTCAACTACTAATTTCAAAACATAATTTCAGCATCAACTATATCATAATCAACTCATATAAGTACATCGTTGCCGAACGGACCCTTGGTTGAATAATGGTTTATGGACCACTTAATGTACCGGAGATAGTTAAACCCTACACCTAAGGGTTGAGTACATTCCCAAAAATCAAATACTTTATTTGAAAAATATAAAACAATAGACTTTATATGGAAAAGGATAATTATGTTTTTAAGTAGGTAAAGTAGGCTAAATCAGATTCAGCCTAATGCATCCTTATGGGTGAGGATACAAGTTCATGATTGGGTCTGGATTTAATTGATACTACAAGAGTGTCGTAGAAAAGCAATCAAATTAGTCGTCTTATTACAGTCACGAGGCACACGTTGAATTCAAGCTACATGAAATGATTGTAAGAGTACAAGAGTATCAGCAATTAGTATTTCAATTTTCTAAGGACAAGATTCCATTTTAGTGCATTTATAACAATGAGGTTGTCTCCTTCAATTTCGAGTTTCTTAAAATTTCTATTTTTTGTTTCACATACTACGTTATACATGCCTCTTACTTCAGCCTTTATTATATTCCAGAATTTATTAGAAGATGCATTCATACAAAGAGTTTGTCCATCATAATCTCCAACAATAATGTATCTTGTTGTCGCGCTCCCATTATCTCTCTTAGACCCATCAAAATTTATCTTAACGTAATCGTGTTAGGGGTTTGTAACACTTCTTTTGTTTTCGTCAGTTGTATTCTTTTGTCTTTCAGAAGTTCTATATTCGTCGTCTAGTTCTTTAGATTTGTGCCATATTTCATTTGTTAACATACAAATTCTTCTATATTCGTCGTCGGTCCATCAGTGAGTTGGTTGAAAATCGTTCGGCCGAAAGTACCAGATGTTCCACCAAACTATTAAAAGATCTTGAAATGTAGAGAACTCAGTGGGGTCTTAAGGTTCTCTATATATTATGTATTCATTTCATGAAGAGTATTTAAAGAGTATATAAGAAGGAGAAAGCTTTAAAACATTAAGGAAAGGAATGGTAGGGTAAGAAGATGTTCGATATCCTCATAAGGAAGGTTGCAGTAATTGCAAGGTAGTGTGATATATACATGTCTTTTATATAGTCGGATTTTTGTGGGGAGCTCATTGTTTGTAATCTTCCAAATGAATTTATTTACGTTTGGAGGATGATTTTAACTTCCATATCCATCTAAGGTCAACATTAATCATGTTTTTCTAGCTATTTCTCATTTTGATTGCATAGTTTGTGGGGAACGAGCAATTTCTACTCGATTCTAACTATAGTCTATCTGGGATCTCGTTGGTACGAATGGTAGTATTTTCAATTGATGGCATCCTCCTTTGTGAGAAATTGTTCCAAGTTTTGGGATTTTTCAAATTTTGAAATCAGTTAGATATTCATTGACCACTTCTTCTTGGTTGATGGTTTCCATTTTAATACACATATTTATGAGGTCATTGTGATATTTTCATTGGTCATTTCATAATTTGATTGTTTTCTCGTCACCTAAAGTCTACCTAATACCAGATTGGAAAAGGTCTCGAAGACCCATAAGTTTGCCCATTGTCATGAGACATTATTCTTTCTTATATAATCGATGATATGCTTTTCTTTGAGGTATTTTATTGAGATGATTTTAATCCAGATGTTTTGTCGTTCTGCCAAGATTTTCCATAACAATTTCACCTGTATGGCTTTATTCATGTCTTCAACCTTTGAGATACCAATTCCCCCTCATCAATATGGCGACAAATATTGCTCCAATTAATTAAGGGCTTGTATGAGTTTTCTTTATTTCGACAGAAATCCTTATGCAACTTGTTAATCTGTGCTATGGAGACTTGTTGGGGTCATACAATTGTGCATTATGAATGTGGATTGTGTCACTAGGTTGGCTTTGATAAGCACCCTCCTACTCTAGTGAGTTAGCTTTTTATTTGATTAATTAGTTATTAGATCTTGTAATGATCTAATCTAAGGTGTCATTATTCACCATGCCTTTGATAATAAGACATTGGAAATATTTATCAAACTTGTTGGTCCATAAACCTTACAGTATTTATCAATAATATTTTTTATTTTTTGTACTTGTGACGTCATTCACTAGTTGATTTTAGTGATCATCTCCCATTCAAACAAATATTCTAACTTTACTCTCGAATCATAGACTTACCTAGTTTTTTCTTTATTAAAAATGCCTTGAGGTCCCTTGTCACTTGTAGTGAAACTAATTGAATTAAAATTTGTTATGGAAAAATTGATCAAGAACATAAAATTTGTTATGAATGTGTGTCCATATGCACAAGTTAACCTCACATATTTCTCTTGTTTGTATCACACATAAGAGTGTAGATGAACAATTGAGTACTGTATATTGGAGGTAACTGTTAGGCCCAAAATTCCATCGGCCCATTTGGTAAGCCAAGCCCACAAAGAGGCAGAGAAGTCACCGGTTGGTTTGATTGCAGAATAATCCGGGAATGAAGAGAAGTCATCAGTCACTCAATTGAAGGAAGAAAGCTTCCGTCACGAAGCAGAGAGGTGCGGTCAGAAGATAATAGAATAATAGATGGGGCATTTTTCACCTCCGATCTATGCGGGAAGTGGGTAGTAGTTAAGAGATATGCCCTAGAAATCCGGGAATCGTGGGAGGTAGGATGTAACCGTTGGAACAAGGGGGTTTACAGGTAGAATTTTTCGATTTTGTACAGACACACACTTGTAACCAAAATAGTTAATCAAAAGAGAGGATTTCAGCCCTCGGCATTCAAAGAATTCATACTTTCACATAGTTCTTGTTTCCCTTTTAATTCGATCGTGCCCCGATCTAGGACAGGGATTTGTCAATCAAATTTTTGTCCAAAACAAGTTGGCGCCCACCGTGGGTCCCTACGATCGAAAAGGATTCATCTCTGCACGTTGAAGGAAGTTCAGGAAAACTGCAATGAGCAACCCTAACGAATATGGCCAAGAGCTAAACGCCGGAGATGATGGAGGCGCACACCAGGATACGTCGGCGGCCCTCCACCTCGAATTATCCGAATTCGCTCAAAGGCTCCAAGCTCTGGAGAAGGAACTGACTGATCAACGTGCTTGCAACGAAAAGCACAAAGCGAGTATCGAGCAGTTAACCGCCGATAATGACGGTTTACGCTCCCAACTCCGGTCCGTATCCTCTGTCGGCCGGCGCGCCCGAGTAACAAATCGGACCCGAAACAACGGTGGTGAAGGCTCCTCGGGAAACCACCCTAGCCGACGCGAAGGAAACCCTGGCTTGGAGTTCGTTACTCCACCAACAACGGTCCTTGGGGTTCCATCATTTACCCCTACTCGGGGCAACCCTATTAACGAAGGGGCAAGGGCACCCATACGCCTTCGATCAACGCAAGAGGTTAGCCCCCGACGCTTTGAAGACGAGTCCATGGCTGATGAGGAGGAATGGGACCATCGCCGTCCTCGGGACCTCGAAAATATCGTCCGAAACCAATTCAAGATGTTCATCGAACAATTGGCAAAGATACAGGTGGTTCCACGGCCCATAGAGAAGGAAGCGGTTGACGGTTACGACGAGTCACCTTTCGCCCCCCACATTGCCCAGGTTGAGATACCGAAGAAGTTCTCGGTACCCAATATGATCCCATATGACGGCACGGGGGATCCCGACGAACACGTGGCCATATTCAAGCAAAAGATGATGATCAGTGCAGTTCCGTACCACTCCCGTGAAGCACTGATGTGCAAGGGATTCGGAGCAGCTCTTGCGGGGCCGGCCTTGAAGTGGTTCGTCAACCTTCCAAGAGGGAGCATTCGTACTTTCGCTGAGTTGATGGACTCGTTTCGAGTGCAATTTGCTAGTAGCCGGAGATTCGAGAAGCAATCTAGCGACTTGTACCGGGTTATCCAAAAACCGGAAGAATCCACTCGGGAGTACTAGACAGATTTAACCGACAGAAGATCTCCATCCCGCACTGTGACGTGTCGACGGCGATGGAAGCCTTCCGTCAGGGAGTAAATCAAGACGGAGATCTTTACAAAGAGCTCATTAGGCATCCTTGCCACAACTTCGAGGATGTGCAAACCAAAGCCCTAGCTCAAATCAAGCTCGAGGAGGATTTGAAGATGAGGAAGCCCGCAAGTGTCTGGGAAAGGGTGGACAAGAAGGCAACACCAGATCACCGTCGGGAATGCCGTGACCAACCGTACCGGCACCCTCATCCCGACGCAATGAAGGTCAACGTTGCCAAGACCAAGCCAGGCAAGCCACTACCGCCGAAGTTTGACGAGTTCAACTTGGGTATATCCCCCGAGGACCTCGTGAAGAACATAGCCCTGACGATACGAGGCATCAGGTGGCCGAAGAAGAATGAAAAACCTTATCCAAACAAAGATATGAGAAGGTGGTGTGACTTCCATGACGATTATGGACATGTAACCAAGGAGTGTGTGGCGTTAAGGAGATAGATTGCCTACCTTGTATCTCGGGGAAGGATTACAGAAGTCGCGCCAAATGCGCAAGTCCCCCCAGACGTCGTAGAGGCCTCGCGCGCGGGAAGGCCAGCGTCGCCAGTACCTGCTAAGGTCGTGAACGTGATCACCGGAGGGTCAAGCGTATGCGGCCTTACTTATTCAGCAACCAAGAGGAATGCACGAGAAGGCATTCTTCATCGCCCAGCGCAAGTGAAGAATGACGTCATCAATCTTGCAATACACTTTGACGAGGATGACGTCAACGGTCTTGATGGACCCCACCATGACAGTCTCGTGATTTCTCTGTCGATCGGAAATGTCTTAATGAAGCGAGTCCTCATTGATACCGGGAGCTCAACCAACCTCATGACGCTGGAGGCTTTGAGAGAAATGGGTTTGAGCGAGAAGGACGTGGAGAAGAATCCCACAGCACTTGTAGGCTTCAGCGGAGAAGCGAAGCACACCGTGGGAGACATCATCCTTCCCACGTATGCAAAGGGCGTGAACATCCAGGTTAGGTATTCTGTTATGGATTGCCCTTCGTGTTATAATGTAATAATGGGAAGGCCATGGTTCCATGACATGAGAGTTGTCCCGTCTACTTACCACCAGATGGTGAAATTCCCAACACCATGGGGGGTTCAAGAGATCCAAGGTGATCAAAGAACATCCCGAGAGTGTTACAAGTCGGCGCTGAAACCAGTCGCCAGTCAAAAATTCACCTAGCAATTAAAGGAGGCCACTAACTCTACCTCTCTAAAAGGAAAAGAAAAGAAAGATGAACAGGTAGAGGAAGTGGTCCTAGACCAGTCTGACCTCAATCGGTCCGTAAAGATTGGAAAGGATTTAGAGTCATTTATGAAAAATGAGCTGGTAGACTTCTTGAGTAAAAATGCAGAATGTTTTGCTTGGTCCCATGAGGATATGGTGGGAATCGATCCAGAGATCATCACACACAGATTAAACGTGGACCCTAATCACCCACCAATAAAGCAGAAAAGGAGGAAGTTCGCCGCTGAGAGAAATAAGATAGTGGATGAAGAAGTGAGAAAGCTGATGGAAACTGGAAAGATCAAAGAGGTCAAATATCCAGAGTGGTTGGCAAACGTAGTCGTCGTTCCCAAAAAGAACGGAAAATGAAGGATGTGCGTAGATTTCACGGATTTGAACAAGGCTTGTCCCAAGGATTCATTTCCATTACCTCACATAGACGCCTTGGTAGACGCCACGGCGGGCCATGAATTGTTGACTTTCATGGACGCCTTCAGTGGTTACAATCAAATCAGGATGGAAGAAAGCGATCAGGAGAAGACATCCTTCATCACCAGCAAGGGAACATACTGCTATAAGGTGATGCCCTTTGGGTTGCGCAACGCTGGGGCCACATATAAAAGGCTAGTGAACAAAATGTTCCAAGACCAAATCGGAGAAACTATGGAGGTGTACATAGATGACATGCTCGTCAAATCAAAGAAAGATGTAGATCACAGAAGTCACCTAGAGAAACCTTTTGAAATCTTGAACCAATATAACATGAAGTTGAACCCGCAAAAGTGTACTTTCGGTGTGAAGTCGGGGAAGTTCCTAGGGTACCTAGTCACCCAGAGAGGGATAGAAGCTAGTCCCGAGCAGGTTCGAGCCATAACAACGCTGAAATCTCCCAGATGCGTGAAATACGTTCAAAAGCTCACTGGGCAAATTGCTGCTTTGAATAGGTTCATATCTAAGTCAGCAGACCGATGTCGTCTCTTTTACGAAGTACTTAGAAAGAACAAGTTCTTCCAATGGACCGCCAGACATGAGGAGGCTTTCCAAGAACTAAATAAATACTTCTCTGATCCTCTAATCTCGGCAAAACCCGAAGCAGGAAAAGCTCTACCCTTATACTTGGCCGTTACCAAGCAAGCCATGAGTGGAGTGTTGGTCCGAGAACAAGACGGGCAACAACAACCCGTTTACTATGTTAGTAGGACTCTCCTACCAGCCGAGACCCGATACTCTTCCTTGGAAAAGTTGGTCCTTGCCCTAATCATGTGCTCCAACAAGCTTCGCCCGTACTTCGAGGCACACCCGATAGTGGTAAGAACCACGCATCCCTTGAAGACGGTGATGCATAAGCCTGAATTCACAGGAAGAATGGCTAAGTGGGCAATTCACTTGAGTGCGTTCGACATTAAGTATGAGCCTATAACTGCATTGAAATCTCATGCGCTAGCTGACTTTGTGCTTGATTTTAGCCCTACAACGGAAGAAGGATCGGATCCAGTAGAGCTAATGACGCTATAAGCTAAGTCTCGAGTCAAATGGACGCTTCACACTGATGGCGCCTCTAATGTTGGGGGAACAGGGATAGGAGTAGTCCGAAAATCAACACAGGGGGATAGGGTGGCACAATCTGTGAGATGCACGTTCGAAGCCACGAACAATGAAGTTGAATATGAAGCTCTGATTTTCGGTCTGACTCTTTCCAAAGACCTGTGTATACAGCAGATAGAAGTCAATTGTGACTCCTTGTTGATAGTCAACCAAGTTCTGGGATTATATGAAGCAAGGGATGAGAGGATGATAGCTTATCTGGATGTGGTCAAAAATCTAATTCCTCGGTTCGAGAAAGTATCCTTCGCGCAGATCCCAAGAGAGCAGAATGCTCAAGCAGATTCTCTCGCCCGCCTAGCGTCAGCTATTGATCCTAACGAGTATCTTGTAATCCCGATGGTTCACATCATGGTTCCTGCTATTAGAAGAGCTCCTACCGATGATAGTAAGAGATCCGATAGCAAGATTGAAGACGTCTGCCTTCTTAGAACTACTCCCCACAGCGACGTCTTCATGAGCAGCGACGACGTCGACGCTAGGAGTTATCGGAACGATCCCAACCCAGATCTGCCTCTGAGTAACTCGAGTCACGAGAGAACTCCCTTTGATCCCTCGGAAGCCAACGAAGCACCTTGGACTCAACCGTACCTGGATTGGCTAACCAAGGGAAAACTTCCGGAAGATAAGATCGAAGCTAAGTTGCTAAGAATGAAGGCTACAAAGTTGATAGTAATGGATGGGAAACTGTTCCACAGGTCGGCAGTGGGAACACTACAACGTTGCCTAGCCAAGGAAGGTGTCCAGAGACTTCTTGAAGAACTTCATGAGGGAGAGTGTGGGAACCAAACCGGAGGGAGAAGTCTATCCAACAAAGCCCTTCGGTAGGGGTGGTTTTGGCCTACTATGAGGAAAGATGCTGCAGACTTCTGTCGTAAATGCGACGCTTGCCAGAGGCACGCGCCAACCACTCACCAACCTCCTAAGCCACTCTACCCCACACTCACGACATGGCCCTTCATGCGATGGGGGATGGACATAGTCGGGAAGTTACCCCCACTCGTCCGGACAGAGAGTATTCTTCCTCGCAATGACCGATTACTTCTCTAAGTGGATCGAGGCTGAAGCTTATCGGGAAATCAAGGATAAACATGTGATCTCTTTTATCATCAGAAATATCCTCTGCCGTTTCGGGGTACCCTCGGAGATTGTGTGCGACAATGGGTCTCAGTTCATAATCCAGAGAACCAGAGCCTTCTGCAGTCACTGGAAAATCAGCCTGGTCACCTCAACACCCCGCTATCCCCAGTCAAAATGGGCAGGCCGAGGCTAGCAACAAGGTGATCATAAACAATTTGAAGAAACGGCTTGCGAAAGCTACAAGAAATTGGGCTGATGAGCTCCCTTATGTCCTTTGGGCCGATCGAACGACGCTAAAAGTAGCGACCGGACAGTCTCCTTTCTCGTTAACACACGGATGTGAAGTGGTCATTCCCGCCGAAATTCTCATTCCAACTGCTCGCACTAGCTTTTTGACCGAAGAGCGTAATCATTTGGAGCTGTCAGCTAACTTGGATACTTCTGGCGAGCTTCGCGACCAAGTCGGACTACGCCTAGCGAGACACCAGCAACAAGTCACCCGGAGCTACAACCAAAACGTCATGATCCGAACATTCCGAGTTGGTGATTGGGTACTACGAAAAGTCTTCCAAAATACCCACGAAACCAAGTCGGGTAAGCTAGCCCCTACATGGGAAGGACCATATAGGATAACAGTGGTCGTCGGACAAGGCGCATACTAGCTGGAATCCAAAGACAGAGAAGCCATCCCAAGAAGCTGGAATGCGATACACTTGAAGAAGTATCACTTCTAAGGGAAGTCTTCCTTCATCGAAGCGTAAACTTCTCTAGAGCCCCGACAGAAGGTTTCTTCGCCAGACTTAAGACATTCGAGGTCATCTATCCATAGTTATTATCTTGCTTTTTGCTTTAAGTTCATCCTTTTTGTAGCATGTTTGTGATCAACTTATTTATGTGAAGACTCTTTGTTGTGTGACTCCTATGTTATGGTTTCTCGTTGAGTGAATGACATTTGCGTGCATCATTGCCTAATCACATTTATTTCCTCTTTGCATAAGTAGAACTAGTAAATCAAAAAGCATACTTTATTCATCATCTTGTAGAATATATCATACAATCGAACACAAGTCCAAACGGTTGAGGTACATAATCCTAGACTGAAGACGTCTTTAATCGACCGAACTTCCCGAGCGCAAGTTCCGACGCGATACTCGTCACCCGCCTGGAAACTTCCTTCGGTAAGCGCAGCTGCCACCCGTGACCAGAGACTTCTGCGGGAGTCCTCGTCTTAAAGCCTTCAGTCCGAAGCATCCACGCGTCCTAAAAAACCCTGCACACAAAGGAAGGACAATACCAAACAAAAGTACGCAAGAAAGAAAATATGCATGCACCAAAAACTATCTACTTCCTCTCCCTGAGGAAGAGAAGACGTCCGTTTAATGGAAAAATATTGTTCACGGCCCCTACGCGGCCCATACACACCAGCAACAGTCTGTTAAAAAAAAACACCATGACAAAAATCTTTTACAAGGGCTCGCGGCCCTAATCTTCATCATTAACAGAAGTGCCCCTTAGCTGCTCCGCTGCGTCCGTTAAAAGCCCATCGCCTTGCTCAGGTGTCATCCAGTGCTCGGATCACGATCGCCACCCTCTTCCTCCGCGTCGAGAGAGGCAAAAAGCTCATCACCCGGAGCCGGCTGATCCAGGGGGTAGCAATCATGGAAAGACGCGATCTCAATATCCAGATCCCAGTCCGAATGCTGACCAGCCACGAACTGTTTGATTGTTTCCACCCTAGACATCATCGAGTAGTAGGCTCCGATCTCGCCAGCCTCTTTAAGAATTCTCCTGTTCTCGGCCTCGAGCTCAGCGATCTTGGATCGATCCGATGCAACTTGGGAAGACTGACGCTTTACCGTCTCAGCAAGTTTCGCATGCTTACTTACATCCATCTTCTGGCGTTCAACCGCAACAGTTGTTTCCCCCTCCAAAGTAGCCTTCTCGGCGTCCCACCTAGCCTGATGTTCTCTAAGGGTCTGCTCCTCTTTCTCAACAACATCCGCCACCCAGAGAACGCTTTGTAAGGCCTACACACAAAGACAGGATATCGTCCGCGGTAAAAAAAAGAGAGAGAGAAGAAAGAAGGAAATAGTTGGGGAGAGCGAACCTTCCAAACCGATAGGCCGGCGTCTCTAACCAGAGCAAAGCTGGGAACATCCAAGCGAGGTTTCTTTGAGCCATGGACACCACAGAGATTTTTCCATAAATCTGAGGGACCTTTCTCATCCAAATCAATCACTTCAGTAACACCAGGCGATGGCCTCTTGGTAGGGGTCACTTTCACCGCGGCCTCTATCTTCACCTTGGGGTCCAAAGGGGGTCTCTTATCGCTCGACCGAAGCTTACGCTGAATCAGGGCTGCAGCAGAGAAACTCCTCCCCAAGGAAGAAGAAGCTTCTGAGAAGAAAAATGTTAAAACCCATGACAAAATTGGTACAAATTTCAAAAGCAAAGGAAAGAAGCACATACTGGCAGGATTCTTGACGGGGTTCGTGGCCACCTCAGCGAGCTTCACAAGCGCCGAAGCATTATCCTCGATCGTCTTCTCAGAGTTTTCCGATCTCGCATCGTCTTCACCGTCCCGTGGATCCCCAGTAATTGTCGTCGTCTTGTTGCTGGATTCACCTTCAAGTACTTGTTCCGCAGACCTCCAGTATGTCCTCTTTGCTTCAGGAAGAGAGAAGAGTTTCCTGCATGCTTCCGATTCCAAGACATGGGTCTCCAAACTAGGCGGAATTGCATGAGAAACCCTCGAGATCAGAAACCCAATAAGAAATAGAAAAGTGGCGGCAAGGGGCAGGGATGCGGAAATTAGGGTTAGGAACGCTTACTTTTAGTGGTCCAAGAGTCGAAGAAAGCTGCTTGATACATCTCCCCCAGAGTAGACTTCTCCACGAAGAAGAAGCGCGAGGCCCAATCCTTGTTGTTAACCTTTGATTTCGAAATCAATGGGTTCTCAGCATCCCTCGCGTGGAGGGTGAAGCGTCCAGCCCTAAGAGGACAGACCTGGTACGCACATAGCAAATCTTGCACTGTGAAGTCGGTCTTCTCACCCAAACAGGTCTCGCTTATCTGGTACAAGATCTTCCGTACTGATGGCATTAACTGCGCCAGGGAGGCTCTGAGAGTCATCAGAAAGTTCAAGATCAAAGGAGAGAAAGGGAAAAGAGCTCCCAGAGTGAAGGGATACTCCAGGAAGCAGACCCAACCTTCCTTGACCCAATCTATGGCCTCGCACGTAGGGGTGTAGAAGTTGGTGCCAGACGGAAAGCCATGGTTTCGGATTATCGTCTCCACCTCATCTGAAGAGAGAGAGCAGGGGCGACAGTCGTGGAGCTCGAGAACATGGGAGGATTCGAAACCCATATTCTTAGCATCGGTGTTGGCCATGGAGAACGAGCAACAGAGAAATAGAGCAAGAATTGGAAGTAGAAGCAAGAAGACGATGAGACACAAAAGTAGGAAGGGATCATCGCGTATGTCTGGGATTGAACATTTAAAGCCTGAGTGATGTGACTCTTCAAGGGAACCTGATTTAATAAGGACTTACAAACACTAAGGATTTTTCGGACTCTAAGGACTTTAAAGGCAAGGATTTCAAAAATTCCGCTAAATATTTTTTTCATTTCCGTATACTCTTTTACTTTTGTTTTACAATATTGTATATGCCTATATATTGATTAACTACTACTCTGAGTCACGCCATCTATCTTTATTCAATGCATTTTGAATATATCATCTATATGCATGCCAAGACCTGTCAAAACTTGACCCGGCCCGAAAAACTAACCCGACCCGTCCGAAGTTTTTTGGGTTGAAACCCGACCCGAAAATCAATGGGTCAAGAGTAACCCGAACCCAATCGACCCGGAAAAAACGGGGTTGGGTCACCAATCCGTTGGGTTGACCCGACCAACCCGATAAAGTATTATTTCAATTAAAATTAAATATTTTATTATAAATTTTGTATAAATTTATTATTTTATTATTATTAAATAATATTTTATATAATATAATATTAATTATTTTAATAAACATAAAATAAATGTTAACAAAATTGACGATCGTGACCCGTTGGATCAACCCGAACCAGTACCAAACCCGTAACAACCGGTTCATATGAATCCGTTAATTTAACCACCCGACGATCCAAGACCCGTTTTGGCCTGAACCTGATTGACCCAAACTCATACCCGACCAGCCCGACCCATTTGATAGGTCTATGCATGCCTATATTGATTGATATGACATGCCCTTCAATCGTCTCGTACACGACTCATGATTATAATCTTGATTATGTTAACCTTTATTTTGCATATCTTTATGTGTAATAACTAAATGGCAAACATCACTAAAAGAGAGTTTGACATCCTTGATTTGTCGAGCAAAAAATACCTCGAATGGAGGATGATGCCTTGTCTCACCTCAAGGCAAATGGCCTTGATGAAACAATTGTGGCAAACAATAGTGCCATCCCACAAGAAAAGGCAAAAGCCATTGTGTTCCTCCGCACCACATTCATGAAAGTCCCAAAAGTGAGTACTTATTAATTTGTGGAGGATCCAAGGGAATAGTGGGAGAGCTTGAATGAGTGATATGCTCATCAAAATGAAGTTTTACTCCCACAAGCAACACATGAATGGAACAGTATAAGGTTCAGGACTATAAAACCATCACTGAGTACAATAGTGCTATCCATAAGATCACTTTTCAATTGAAATTGTGTGGTCAGACGATCACTCAACAAGAAATGTTGGAGAAAACTTGCTCCATTATGCATGCTTCAAATATATTATTGTAACAATAGTACAGAGAAAGAAATTTCAAAAGATATTCTGACTTGTTGAAAGTATTGTTAGTTGCTGAAAAGAATAATGAGCTCCTAATGAAAAACCACAACTTAGGGCCTACTGGCTCAACAACTGTACCAGAAGCAAATGCTATGAACAAAGCATTTCATAATAGAACCAACAATGAGCGTGGGCAACAATCACGCCGTAATAATGGGCGTGGACGAGGTCATGGTAACTGTGGGGGCCGTGGTGGCTGTGGTGGTCGTGGTGGCCATGGACGTGGCCGAGCCTACAATAAAAGTCATGATAATCACCGTGAGAACCATGGATACAATAGGGATGTGAAGCAAAAGGTCCAAACGGGTCAATTAGGATCCTCCTAGAAATTCAAATCAACATGTTATAGATGTAGCATCACTGGTCACTAATCAAAGGTATGCCCGCACAATTGTACACCTAGTGAAGCTATACCAAGTTGAAAATAACAAAGAAAGGGCTACCGAGACCAACTACATCGATAATAAAGATGTGGATAGGTCACATGTGACTAGTCTTGATGTCAATGACTTTCTCAACCATGAGAATGATGATGGCTATGCCTTAGGGGATTAAATAAAAGCACAATCCCCTAAATATATCTACTATCTCCCATGTTATTGTATAATACTTGCAATGTATTTTATCTCTTATGTCTTAACCTTAACTCTCTTATTTCTTTATATTTATAGAAAACATGGATTCACAAACTCGATGGGAAGGAGCGATGTCTTTTAGACAGTGCAACAAACACACCATCTTGAGGAGTAAAGAATATTTTACCCAATTAAGAGCCTTTGAAGGCAATGTCACTACAATATCCGGTGTGTCAAAACTCATCAAAGGCTCTGGAAGAGCTGTTATTCTACTCCTAATGGGAACAAAGCTAGTAATAAATCACACATTATATTCGAATAAATCTCGAAGGAATTTACTAAGCTTTAAAGATGTGCGTCAAATGGGTTTCATATGGAAACCATGAACGAAAATAGGAGAGAATACTCATCATAAAACATGAATTTGACCATAAACAGATTCTCGAAAGGATGCTAACACAGACCTCCGGATTGTATCATACATATATTTATCCATTTGAGGGCAATGGAGGATTTAACAAAAGGTCATATGACCAAGCTACATTCACATTGTGACATGACCGATTGGGTCATCCAAGATTAGTAATGATGCACAAAATCATAAAGAACTCACTTGGACACACATTGAAGAACATTAAGGTTCTTTCGTCCAGTGATTTTAATTGCAATGCTTGCTCGCTTGGAAAGCTAATCATCATGCCTTCTAAAAACAAGATCGCAAGTGAGACTCTTGCATTCTTAGAAAGAATCGAAGGAGATATATATGGGCCAATTACTCCACCGTATGGACCATTTCGACACTTTATGGTGCTAATTGATGCATCTACATGTTGTTCACATGTAAGCCTACTATCAATAAGAAATGTTGCATTTGCTAAACTCCTTGCCCAAATAATTCATTTGATGGCCCAATTTCCAGATTATGCAATAAAGAAAACCCGGCTTGATAATGCAGGAGAATTTACATCTCAAAACTTCCATGACTATTGTATGTCTATTGGGCTTGATATAGAGCATCCAGTGGCTCATGTTCACATACAGAATGGTCTAGATGAGTCGTTAATAAAGCGATTACATATAATTGTCAGACTATTATTGATGAAATCAAAATTACCACCATCTGCATGGGGACATGCAATATTACATCCAGCAACCTTAATTCGATTAAGGTCAAGTGCAAACCATGAACAGTCCCTTATTCAACTTGCGTCTAGTAAGGAGTCAAACATTTCACATCTAAAAATATTTGGATGTGCAGTTTATGTCCCTATTGCTCCACCTCAAGCTCAAAGAGTTGAGATACAAAACTATTACAACGCTCTTACCAGAAAGAGAGACATCTAGGGGCTTTTATACTCACCAACAAATTACATAAAAGACCCTATAAGTTTTTTTAGTACATACACTACCCTTATGTCCCATAATCTACGTGTACATTTTATATAGAGATTCACTCAAGCTAATTTATACGATATATCAATCGCATCTAGCTATCAAAGCTAATTTATACGACACATCAATCGCATCTATAGCAAAATCAATATAAAACAATATTCAATGATTGCAACTTAACTGATTGAAAGGAAGAGAACACAATTGAATCAAGAAACAAATGAATTGATATAGTTAGTTTATATACCCTACATATAGCTTTTAGCTAGATGCCATGCATGCATGGCTAGTGACTACACCTAGATATATAGTTACATATTACCTTATTGCTTTACTTTGATCATGATCATGATCATCTTATCTTAGAAACTAAAGCTAAAGAGAATACATATCACTATATATCACCTCGTGCAAGCTTATTCAAGAGTGCATCTACAAGAGCATCCCTCTTGTGAGCCCTAGCCTCCTCCCTCGGCCGCCTTTGCTCCTCCCTCTCCCTCCACCTCCTCTCCACCAACACCCTCTCCTCCTCCATCGCTGCCATCTTCCGCCTCCACTCTTCCTCCCTCTGCCGCCTCTCCTCCTCCCTCGCCTCCCACGCCTCGCTCCACTTCGCCTCCACCGCCTCTTGTTGCTTCATAAACTCCTCCAACACCGCCTTCAGCCCACCCTGATCTTCACCGCCTTTAGAATCACCTCCCTTCTCCATCTTCCTTCTCTTCCTACCACCACCACCAACAACAACACTGGGACTCGCCTTGGGGGACGTGGTGGTGGTGGTGGTAGTCCCTTTCTCCCAATCTTCTCCTTCTTCATCTTCTTCCTCGTCATCAGACAAGTGTAGTTGTTCTGATGGAACCGCTCTCTTCTTCGCCCAGAGCATGCTTTGCATCCGGGCGGAGAAGATAGCGTGGAGATCGTTGTAGAACGGGAATTGTTGCCTCATCGCCTCCGGCTCCATTGTCTCACACCCCTTTTCAATCAATCATTAGCCATTTCATTAATAAAAATATATAGGAGTTGAGCTTTCACGCTTCAACAACCTCAACAATGAAACAACTTTAAAGATGAGGGTAGCATTTCACCCCACCTACCTATTGATTAGGAAATAGTTTGTCGGCTTAGTCGGGATATTAGTTTCGATTTGATTCTCATGATGATATGAGTTTGTAAATCGATCTATATATAAATAGATAGTTATATATAATACAATCTAAAGTGTGTTTCCCCATCAATTCCTAATATCAATAATATATCATCCTCCACATGGCGAAATATGGATTATAGGCACTAAAATTACCCAAATATAAATCCCAGCCAAATTCTAACGCTAACACTAAGACCTATTATTCTTGATTGTCATATATAAACAATGAAGATCTATCTCCCATTAGTTAAATTAGGAAGGAAGCTAGAGGGATTACGTACCTTGTAACGGGTGACGAGGTTTTTCCACTTGGACTTGCACTGGTCTGGGGTTCGAGGGAAGCCCTTTTCAAGCATCCTTGACGACACCAATTCCCACAACACTTTGTTACGCTTCGTTTCCATGAAGCTCTGATCGAGCTCGGCTCGTATCTCCAGCAACTCTTTGGTTTCTTGGTAGCTCCATTGAGGATACCGATCTCCGGCCGCCTCTTGCATCAATTGATGATGATAATATCCCTCCATGTCATATACTCATATCATATCATATATAATTTTTGAAGATCGATCTTTGTTTGGGTTTGTATGAGATGGAGTTAGAGGTTGGTGGAGTATTGAATGGGATTTAGATGGATTCAGAATTGATGAAGGAGAAGATAGGAGTCGATGATGCATATACATGTTAGGTTACGTGTGAAAAAGAGGTGTGAAAGGGGTGAATAAATCAGGCCAGGTGGGGGTTTTTGAGATTTTTTTTCCAGAGGTGCAATTGTTTCAGGTGGACAAATATATAATTTTTAATCCCCCCGAGATGGCTTAGCTAGTATAAACACCGCAGGAATAATAATAGTCGGAATAGAAGATGAAGAAGGGGTCTAAATTCTTATCATCATCACATTCTCCGTCTGTCCACGCGCAAATATCATTTTTTGGGGGTTTCCCTGGCCTTTTTGTCTCCTCTTCAATTTTCAATTTCTATTAATTGCATCTAACACTTAATAATTAATAATACTACTTCGTATTAGCGCTGTGATCTGACTCGCTAACCCGATTCGAACCGTTTGATAATTTTAGGGTCAAGATTCAAAAATTTGAACCCGAAATCTGAAATCAACCGAATCCGATAGAACCCGAAACCCGTTGGATTGAAACCCAAAACCCATTGGGTTGACCGATTTAGTATATTTATAGAATTTTTTAAATTATAATATGTTTTATTATTAAAATAAATAAAAATAATATATTATAATTAAAAATTATTATTTAATTAAAAATTGATTTTAGTAATCATACAAAAAGGATATTTTAGACTCGTTGGTTACCCCGACCCGACCGAAAATCCGCTACAACCCAACCTAATTGACTTGTGACCCATAACGAAACCGAATCCGATTTAACCCCAAACCGCCCGACCCGACCATTGACAAGTCTACTCCATATTATTTTTTTAATACGCCCTCCGTTATAAAATAATTGTCATTTTAGATGATTTCACACTTTTTAAGAAAAGTAGTAAATAGACATATATAATCCTATTTATTATTTTATTTTATTTTTCCGGTACTACTATTAACAAATCTTCACTCATTAAATAAAAAGTAACAATGAATACAAGGGTATAATTGTAAAGTACAGTAGATGGTAAAAAGTCTAAAATAATAATACTTTTAAAACAAAAAAAAAGTGTAGAATGACAAATATTTTATAACGGAGGGGATATATTATAAAATCGTATATATAGCCAACGTGGTGAGTCGTTACATTTGCATTGCATCGTGTGTGACTATGTGGCGGGCGTCATGCTTACGAGTCGAGGGATTGGGCGCATTGGCTTCGAGAATGCGCGTGGCTGTAACATTGTCCTCGCACAATATTCGGACCTTGACCCAAACACGTCATGTAACAACACTTCTACATTTTGTCAAGGTCAAGCAGAATCTTATATTCACCTAATATCAAGTCATCAAATTGACTATCCTTTTTTCTTTCTTTTAATGCCAAACCAACGTAATATTCGTTTGGTGCAAATTAGCGCCATACTTATACTTTATATCTAGAGAATTATGTATACTTTTTACTATTTACATATCTTGACGAAG
Source organism: Fallopia convolvulus (assembly GCA_964016875.1). Lineage (NCBI taxonomy): Eukaryota > Viridiplantae > Streptophyta > Magnoliopsida > Caryophyllales > Polygonaceae > Fallopia > Fallopia convolvulus. Next base: position 35,317,563 of record OZ024733.1, read on the forward strand.
GTTCTTTTTAGTAAATAGTTAAATTTTGAAAGAATATTTAAATGATTCTTTAGGTTAAAAGAATGTTTAAATGATTTTGAAATAATTATATATACTTTTTACTATTTACATAGCTCACCTAGCCCGCATAGAACGACAGACCATTGTTAGCATCTAGGCGGTGCTTAAACAACCGCCTAGACCGTTTTTTAGAACAGTGACTTCAACTATAATTATTGAATTGGTTCCTTATTTATTTGTACCAATATGAACTTGAATTCGTTAGATAATCTTTCGGAATGAATCTTCAAATTGTTGCATTACTTCTCCTTTTGAATCCATATAAACTTATTTTGATGTTGTAGTTTAGTCCAACTTATATTATTTTTCTTTTTAAGAAAAATATATAGATTTAGAATATGTAACTAGAATAGTTGTTCGCCTCCTGCACGAGTATAAATATATTAAAAGTTATACATATTCATATATATAATTGGATTGGAAATGGATTAGGTGAGGAGAGTGTTTATGGTGGGTAAAAACTAAAAACTAGTGATTTTGCTATGATGTTGGCCATCATTCCATAAGTACAAAGTGTTTAATCTGAAATAGCCCCACTTTTCTAGACGTTCATACTATGTGATCTGTATGGTTTGACTTTTATCTTTACGATCTGTTTTGACTTTTCAGAAATAATCCTTTTCGGGGCTTTTACAAGCAAATTTTGCTTTTGGCCCATTCATCACTCATGTAAAGACACCTCAACGGCTCAACCCACACCAGCCACTATATTCAAAATATTTTATGAAAAGGGCCTTTCTCCACACGAAAATAAAATTTAACAGTATAAGATTGTGAAATTTTGATTTTGTCTAAATTAGTAGTGGATTACTATAAATGTAGGCATGTCCAATATAAAATGACATACACTTTTACAAATTTTAGAAACGTTCCATTTCAAATTTGATCTCAAACGCTTGATTAAGAATTTTAAGAAATCTTTGCATTCTCATCTTAATCTTACAGATTGAGATACAAATTTCAAAGTTTAATATCATAACCAATACTCATTATATCTCAAACCATTATCTAGTATATTATATCATTAAAGTGGGGATATGGGATCAAGATGTATGCACCCATATCTTAAATAAGAAGAGATTGATATTTTCGATAGACCTATAGTAAGAAACCATCAAATTACAACTAACAAACACAAAACTAAAACAAAAGGAGCACTCAAGCAAGAACTAGAGAGAGCACAAACAACACACACAAAAACAAGGAACCAAGTGCACTCACATACAAGCCAACAAGCAAGACGCATCCACAAATACAAGGCACTAAAAACCTACCCATGCACTCTAAACCTGAAAGTGCACATCCTGCCCACTCACCATCCTAACTACACCTCCTCTAGCCGAATCCTATCCTTGCATAAGGTCTTATCTTAGGCCAAGTCCTCGATGAGAGCGAAGAAGGTAAGACTGTCTTCCAACTTTTCTTAAGACATCCCTTGCCTTGTTAGAAAGCCCCCTAGAGCCAAACCCTCACACCTACGCACCAGTGCACTCAATTACTAGTTGCTACCACTACACGTGCATGAACTAACGAAGCCTCGACTCACACAACGTATTCCTTATACTAACTACCCCAACCTTGTATCAAATGAACTTTTTTTATGACCATATCCAACTTTGTGTGGCCACACGTCCAATGGAATATCCTCATCTTGACCACCATTATCTTATGCCCTCTTATGCCTTCTAATTGGCCATCATTTAATTATGTCTCGTACAAAAAGGTTGGCATGACAACCATATTGTAGAATTAAATTAACCCTTTAGTTTGAGGGCCACTTTTTTTATCACACAGAAATCCTAAAGCTCCTCTCTATTTATGCCAACACGTTTGAATCTAATGTTTGAGATCTGCATCTACATCTTCGTCGCTTTGCATAAAGGACCCTAGTAACATAAAACTCTCCTTCCTTGGGATGGTGTCCTCACCAAGAACCACTTTTGTGCTCCTCTTCGCCGCCTCTTTGAAACCGAACTCCACATATTTCGTTTTAGTCCCACTCAATCTAAAACCCTTTGAGGCCCATCTCTCGTCACACAACAACACAATAAACTCGCCTACAAATGTGAACTTACCTTGTATGTGTCCTCAGATAGGGATGCTCACGGGTCGGGTCGGGTCGACCCGCGACCCGCTAAAAAAATTACTTTTGACCCGCAACCCGACCCGCGGGTCTAACGGGTTGGGTCGCGGGTCGACCCGTTTGACTAAGTCAATCGGGTCAAACATAATTTTTTTACCTAAAAAAATTATTTTTTAACCTAAACACATGTTTTTTTTTTTAAAACCGTCGGGTTTGCGGGTCGACCCGTAAATCCAACGACTTTTTTATAAAAAAAAATAGTTTATACATTAATAAAATTATAAAAATATATATTTTTAAAAAAATATTACGGGTCGCGGGTTTGACCCGACCCGACCCGCGACCTGTAAAATAAAAAAATTCGACCCGTGACCCGACCCGCACAGGTTGCGGGTCGACCCGACCCGACCTGTTGAACATTAATTAGAATAGAAGAACTTTATATTTTATGCATATGGTATAGTAGTATTGTCATCAAATTTCATACATGCACCTATAACCAATTATATTAAATGCACCAAAGTATATTATTATAAAAATATTATTTTAAAATTATGTGTGCATTTTTTTTTATATTCAATTAGAATTTAAATTTATTTTTCTTCCGAAATTTTAAAAACACTTAAAAAATATCATTATAAACTTAATATGCGCCTGATATTTCACTAGAAGGTGATAAAGATTCTTGTAAATCTCAATAAAGCTGGATCATGTAAAACGTAATTGAACGCGAATAAGTTTTGAATCTTTTGTTGGATGAGATTGACAACAACAACAACAACATTGCATTTTTGTTTTTGATATATGAGAAGCTATCACGTAATTAAGAGTATTATAAATTTAGAAATCTCATAAACATTTTTTTTATAATTTCATTCAATGATAATTATGGTATTGTTGCCTTTGTATGACTCTCTTGCAGTCTTTGATTCACACGGATCCTCCCTCGTGTCATTTGTGCTTTCGTACAGCTGATTCTTGACACAATTTCAACATTTCCCAAAAAGGAAAGTTCCTTCAAGGCAATCACAATGTGAATCACAAGGTTTTTCAACATCAACGGCTCGATACACTGAAAAACACGCATTCCATAGATGGAATCTGAATATCTGATACACGAGGAGGAAGAAACCTACAGAACAAACTTCGAAGCTAGAAAAAAGACAGTCCACACATGAGGCTGAGTGAAGGCTTCTCGTCGATGCAGGATGAATGGGGTCTGCAATAACGTGTCTGTCCTACTAATCAATAATACTCCTCCTTATTGGGCCTTTATCATATTAACCTCTTTTAAAATTCATATTCCCAAACTGAGTTTCCATTGTTTCCTTATCAATGCAGAATGAATGAAGTCTGCAAAAACGTTTCCACATACATGGCCGCTAGCTAAACCATTCATCCAAAATATAAAACCCCAAGCAAGAGAAAAAAGAATGACAAAATTCTTGGGGGAAAAAAGGCATAAATAAAAAAATTATCATATCATACTCCTAAAACAAAAGTTTCAAAGCACGTCCCTGAACTCCCTAGGGGTATCTGAAGTTGCATTGCAGAACAAACCACATTAAGAAACAAACATGAGAGAGAATCCATGGAGCAATTACAAAGCCGAATCAAGGTTTCATCAAGACGTCAGTAGCCGCTTAATCCCCGTCTTCTGCTCCGAAGTAAGCTTACTTGGGAATTTAATGTTAAACTTGATCCTTAAATTCCCCTTCTTAGATGGGTCCTTTGGAATTGGCATCCCTTCGCCTTTTACCACTTCTTCATATGTTGGGCTAATCACAGAGTTGACTGGTATTGTCAGAGTACGACCGTCCAAGGTTGCGATCTGGGCAGTGCAGCCTGTCAATGCTTCCACCAGAGAGATCTTCTGCGTGATGACAAGATCATTGCCGTCTCGCTTGAATATGCTGTGAGGCTTCTCGTCGATTATGAAGACAAGATCTGAGGGTATAACGCCTCTTTGTTCATTTCCTTTTTCTGGGAAAGTGATTTTTGTGCCCTTTTTCCAACCGGGTTTGATCTCAATAGTTAAGATCTCCTCAACCATAGTTGGCCTCCTGAAAAAAGAAACAAGCAAGTATGATCAAAACATAAATTTTAAGCAGGCGTTTGTTCAACAAGAACATGATGCTTCTTTTTCTAAGCAAGAATATTTCTAAAAAAAAAACTCTAGATCAGTAAAACAAATCCTCTTCATCACCATGGTCCCTCAAAAATGAATATGTCAAGCAAAATAATTGTGCATCAGAAACTTATCTTGAAGGAGTACACATAGGTTCTGATCATATATATATATATGACGGGATATCAATGAAGGGGTTTCCACTAAATTAACATAGTAGGTCAAAGAAACAAAGAAATACTGGAGAAGAATCTTAGTGAAATGCACATCTGGATTCTAAGAGTTCGGCGAGTTTAACCTATCAGAAAAGTTCGGTGGTAAAACAACATTACTTAGTGTAGCCACATCACTTCTGCACTGTGAGAAGCACTCAAGAACAGGAAAAGCTCTATAACCTGTTGATCAAAAAATATCTCATAGACCAAAACCCAGTTTAGTATGCTCACAACAACATTACTTAATGTAGCCACAATCTCTTTTATATAAAGAGATTAAGAACATCAAGTTGCTTGGTATAAAAGGCTACACGTCTAGTTAAATTGAAACTTGTGAAGACCAAACTTCTAGTTCTGCTCAGAAGAACTGTTGAGAAAACAATCCAAATTGGTTGTATTTTACAACCAGTTGGATTTATATTGCAAGAACAGAAAATTTGCTTTCAAATTACCCAGACTATAGCCCTATCCCAAGAAAAAACAGTCACAACATTTCTTATGCAGCATTTTTCAATATGAAAGCACTCGAGCAGACATTAATATGTATCCACATTCCACAAAGCAAGCAAAATTATTTATTTTTCTTAGATGTATATCCACTTTTCCTCTTTTACTCTTAAGCACACCCAGACATATGATCTTTAGAGGTTCATACCTAACTTACAATTATAAAAACACACAGCAAACAATTAAAAGAGGTGGCCCAAATTGAGAAACCAGAAACATTATAAATTCACAATCTTGTATAGCACTAGTAACTAGTAAGCATCTATGTTCTTACTCACCAAAAAAGATATACCACAAAGATTCCTATCTGACACTTGATTTCCTTATAAATATAAATCATTTTATCCACATCTCCATTAACATGAGGAAATCCCTAGAATGCCAACAAGACAAAAGGTAAGTTTACATTCATGACAAAGCAGTGGCGTATGGATGCATAAGAGAACTCTCAAACCACATAATTTTTTAGGTGTCATCTTGAGCAGGAAAAGGCATATTAGCCACAATCACAATGAATTCAGCATCCAACAATGCAACATTTCAAACACCTAAAATTCACTAGGAATTATAACAAAATCATAGCATACTGCATACCCAGAAGAATCCGTAACATCCCTCGAGATCTTCATCTTCTTAGTAGTCCCCTTATACAGATCTTCTAAACTACAATGCAACGTCCTCTCAATGGGGGCACCTTTCCGAGGAATATGTGAAGTCTCAGCTCCGGCACCACCCCTCAAATGAGCGAAAATATCATCTCCAAACATCGATCTCCCAAAAGCAGGATGTCCTCCTCCTCCTCGAGAGCCCCCCATATCCCCCGCACCACCAAAAGGGCTCGAGAAACCGAAAAATTCGGCGAATATATCGTCGGCGCTCCTAGGGTTGAATCGGTAAGACGGATGTCCGCGGCCTCCATTGGAGGATTCAGGAAAACCGCCGGCGTCCGGCGGCGGAAATTGCCCCTTTAAACCCTCCTCGCCGTACTGATCGTATACAGCTCGCTTCTGCGGGTCACTAAGAACCTACAACAGCAACAAATCCTCAAATTTTCACATTTCCATCATCAAATGCTCAAAAATGAAATACAAAATCAATTTGGCATCCGAATACATGAGAAAAATTGAAGATAAGAATACATCATAGGCCTCGGAGATCTGCTTGAATTTGGCCTCGGCCTCCTTCTTGCTATTAGGGTTTTTGTCAGGGTGCCACTTCATGGCGAGCTTGCGATACGCCTTCTTGAGGTCATCGTCCTTGGCGCTCCGATCTACCTGAAGAACCTTATAGTAATCAACCCCCATTTTCGTCCTCCTTCAATCTATCTCTATCTCTATTTCAATCTCGCGCTATTCTCAAATCCACAACATATGAAACTCAGAAAGATCAAACCTTCTCCTTTCTCTATCCTGTGTCTCCTCGGAATCACATCTATGAGAAAGGATCGGTTTAGCAGAAGAATGACGGATGGGTAGAGAGAGGAGAAGAAGATCGAGTCATCGAGGGCCTGAAGATTTTATTTGGGCTCAGGGGCCGGGTGCCGTGGCCCGTGGTGGTGTGATGTTAGATTTGGTTGGATAATACATGTGATGTGACGACTGACGAGGGTAAAAAAAATTTTCTCCACAAAAAAAACAAACAGTACTATTGAATTCGAATTTCAAGGAAATTTTCTGCTTAAAAAACATTACACTAAGTGATCGTTTTATTAAATACACAAAGTACAATTCATAGGAACTTAATTCATGGGAATTGATTTCCCGAATATTATAAATTATGTGAATTTAAAAAAATATGTTTGGTTGAAATTAAATTCCTAGTAATTAAGATCACACCTTTTGTTTGGTTGAATGTATAAATTCATGTGAAATTACGTACTATTACTATTATAACCTTTATCTATTAAAATCTAGAGTTTGGTTCATGGGCAAATAGGAAATTTTCAATTTAAATACAAAAAAAAATTAAAAATATTTGTAAAAAAAATGGAGGAATTTGATCTTACCCACTCCCACCTAGGTAATTGTAATTCCTACATTATGTAGGAAGTGCAAATCATAGAATTTAATTAATAGACAACCAAACAAGCACTAAGTACTTTTTTCCCTCAAAAATTTCGGAAATTCTACCGGATAACTTTATGGTTTGACAATATTTATGAAGTGTACTGATATTTTACAAAATTCGTGTGTAATCCTAAAGTTAATACAAAATAAAGTTAATACAAAATATACACCGTAACCCTCTGACGTTAAAATTAACTTTACCTACCGTCAACTTTAATTTTATAAGAAAAAGGAAATTAAAAAAAATTAAACCAAATACGTTCCTAATATTATGTAGAAGACGATATCGTATTTTTGTGAACAAATTGGAGAAGTCGGCATCCACAAATTGTGACGCTTAGACGCCGGCAAATTGGAGGTGCGATTGTCAGGGACCAAGGGCGGTTGTTCCATCAATGAAGGATGAACTCTGTTCAGGTGTGTTTCCGCTGCCGATGACTCCTTCGTGGATAAAGGACGAAACCGCGATGCCTCTGGTGGCTGGCGATTTGATAGATCTGCGAATTCAATTGCCGGCGACCAAATTCATCAATGATGCCAATGAACACTTCATCATCCGGTACATGAATGTTTAAACAAACACGTATATTTAAGTTAATATTGAATCATGAAACACTTTGATTCATACAGTACACTTACATGTTGTCTGATCGTTTGAACTATATAATTAATCACCTATCACCTATATGAATATATGATAAATAATTAGTTCAATGGAGATGTTTGTATAACATATATTATTCAATATTTTGCATACATAGATTGTTTACCCTATCACTGTTGTATAAGGCATAAAACAGTCGTGTAAAGCATATAATCAACAGGTGATTATCAACAGGTGATTTGTAGAGCAAACACGATTGAAAAAACACAGATAATCATCAACACTAATTCTTAAATCTAATTCCTAATCCAATCCCTAATTAATTTATAAATCTACAAATTTGAAAAGCAAACATGATATTAGGGATTGACATTTCAGCGTTGTTGTTTGAGAGAAGTATATATCGATCCTTGGTCGTCAAACTCCGCAAACCGACAAACACTTCATCTGTTTGAGAAAAAATATTGTAGCAGCTGAAATATTGTAGCAGCAGAATTATATAACCTAAAATCTACTTGAGAAATATATATATAATATAAAATTTATTTTTATATTTTTATATGATTTATTTTCATTTTTATTAAATTAAATTGTGTTTTAATTTAATTAAATACAAAAATATATTTTTTCATTAGAAAACATACTAATTTAGTCCTAAACTAACGAGAATTTACAAGTAAGGGCACCATCCGAACTTTTACAAAAATTCAGGAGTACCACTCAGAATAAAGTTTTTTTCATGGCACCACCAAGAAAACCAAAAAGTAGAGGTACCACAATTTCTTTTTTTATTTATTAATTCTATCCTGAAAGAGAGAGTGCAAGTATCTTGTGCTTCATTTCGTTATTGGTGTATCCTCTCACAGCTCAACTGAAGGTAGGTTCCTTGTCACCAAATCAAAGAATTGAGTGGCTGGCTAGTAGTGGCTACACGTTTCGCACCAAACCATACGGGCATACAGCATGTATGTACAACACCACGCCATTTTCAGTTTACAATGTAATGCGGCATTTTCAGTTTACAACACCGCGCCTTTAACAGCATGTATGTACTTCACAACCATACATCAATTTTCTCTTCTTTCAACTGTTCAAATCTACTTGGCCCCCCTTTTTACAGAGTAATATTAATGGGGAAAAAACCACTCTCAAATGTACGTACAATCAACGTCAAGGGGAAGGGGAATAGAATAATGAAGGTACAATGTTTTTTTTGGTAATAAGGAAGGTACAATGTTACATGTATGATGATTAAACTGGACAGAAAAGTAATGCAAAATGGTTTAGCAATTAGCATGGCTTCTTTCAAATGGAAATTAAAAAAAATATATTGGTAAAACTCCGCAAATGTTCAGTGAATCCCCTGTTCTCTGCTGAAGTGTATCGCTAATTTACACAGAAAATATCTTGCGAATTTTCTTCATTGTGCGCCGGCAAATGGGGCAAGTTCCAGCTTCTTCTGCAATCCTGTGATTGGAACACAATATCGATTCAGCAAGTAGAACAGAAATTATATAACCGGTTTTTCTAATTTATGCTTTTAATTGTTGGTCAATTAATTATAACCAAACATATTTTGACAAATCCCATGAAATTCAATATTCGGAATTGCATTCTATAGGAATTAATTTCCTAGGAAATTTACTTCCCACATATAACCAAACGAGCATAGGTCAAGAATACTGTTTTTAGAAACTAAAACTCTAAAATGAAATTGACTAAACCCTATAAAAAAATTTGAATAACCCTAAATGATACAATTCAACAAAAGATTGCTTGAGGAAGTAGCAGACAATATTTCCATAGATAGTTCTCATGAGATGAAAGTAAACGAAACAAATCCAATATCATCTCATGAGATCAAAGGAAATTCGAATCAAACTAGTTTTCTCACAAAGTATTTCCTGCAACTGGTTTTCTCACCCAGATATGCTTCTTTTCCATAATTCAATAGACGAAATCAATATTTGTCCCTTTGTACTTGTTGCAAATATTTTTTCTATGTTATTATGTCTGATAAGCAAAGTGTAGAGTTATGCTAAATTGCTAATTCCCCTTTATTTCACAACAGAGTCATTGTTTGAACAAGAGTGGTTTTGCTAATATTATTTCTTGTCATGCTTCTTAATGCACCAGAATCAAGAAATGGTAAGTATGCAAAATAAATAAATAATATAAAAAGAAAGAAATACTTGGAGGTACCTTGAGGCACAAGCAAAACAAGCAGCACAGTGTCCACATGGAAGGAAGAAGCAATCTCTAGGAGCATCAAAGCAAATAACACAAAGTTGCCTAACAGTGTTGCTGCTTTGACCACCTTCAACAGCCTTTCCTTCATAAAGCCTTGCTTCCAAATCATCAAGATTTTCCTCATCACTATTAGGATCTGAATCATATGATGAACCCAAGCTTGAGATATCATCATCTTTGGGTGTGAGGAGTGGAGCTCTTTCCGATTCCAATCCCACGGCTTGAGCCCTACTTCTGGTTTCTTCCTCACTTTGAAACTTACTTAAGAAACTGAAGGCTCCAAACATGAGCAAAGTCATCCCTCCTAAATGAGGAAAACAAAGCCAAGTATACCAGAAATTAATCAAGGTGCTCACATGGAACATGAATAATGATTTAAGCTCATAGGGTAGTGAAAAAATTACAGACTTCAAATTCAAAAGTAAAAATGAGAACGATGAGAAAATGTAAACTTGCAGATAGAGATGCAAGGAGCAATCAATACCTATACCACCAAGATAAGTGATCCATCGGGGCTCATATGAAAGTTCAACATACAATTTCTCTCTCTGTCTTCCCTGCAAGAGCAGCCAATAGATGAAACAAACTATATGGACACCTGAAGAGTGATAGCAGAAAACATGAACAAACTATACAGAAAATGAGTTCCTTAGTGAAATTCCAGTTCTAGATCTTATTATCATCTCTAAACTAGTAACACATACAAGCCAAGTCACAATCTGAGTGAGCATCCATCTTGAACTGTTATACCAATTTTAGCTTACCATGTCAAAGAAACTCAATAAAATAACACCGAGGATTGACAGAATATAATTTGGGATATATTACAGTCTTACAGACTTGTGTTAACCCATAATGGTTTTACCTCCTGTAGATCAGGGGAACTCAAGACGGCAGCATTCCCTCTTGGGAAAGGAACCTTAAGGCTGCAAAGTCCATTAGCCACACTACATCTATAATATGCATCGGTTGTGTCATATGTTGAAGATCTGACTTGAAGCTTCAATTGAATCTGTCCAGCAAAACGTCTGATGGTGAATATAAATGCAAGTGTTGCTTATGTAACAAAAAAATAATATTGTATTATTAAGGACAACATGGGTGCTATTTTACATGGTATCTCCATCATCTTACATGTATCATCACAGCAAGTCTAGCACCATCTTTTTAGATAATATGAAATATTTTAAACTGAAGTATATAGGGCTGTCACTGGATAATTGACCAGATGTATCAAAGTTTTAGTAGAAACATAAGCAATAACAAGGTTTAAGTAATAACTTCTGAAAGTCACCTATAACTATAGCTGAGACTAGAGTGCACCTTCCCTGATAGCATTAAATTTTACTTATGAGCATCTACGAGATTTTTTTTTCAGTCCTTACCTCCCTGTGGCAAAGACCATAATCAAGAATCTCAAAAATTCAAGGTAGCATTGGGGTAAAGTTGAAGCTAACTCTTACTCCCTGCTATTTCACCTATGTCTTATCCATTTTTTATCTGGCCTTAGGCCCACAACAATTGAGAATTGAAATGAACATCCATTCTGTCAAGAGTACCGTAAAAAGGCTTACATTCTAGTTTCTCTACCCTAGTAAATACATATATGGGATATTAATCATCATTCAAGATAAAAGAATAAGGAATATAGCTACTATGGGCCTGGGGATTCACCGCTTCATCATTTTTCATCCATCAAATTCTACACTAATGTATTCCAATCTCATCTCACGAAACAGTAAATTTCATAGCAATGGATAGGCAAGGGTTAAAAGACAATGTTGCAAACTGAATATTTCTTCACAACGAATTTTCAAATAATTCATCAAGAGAATTTTGATTTACAGAACTACCTTCACGTTTTCAATGTTGAGGTTTCCCAGTGCAACATAGTAGTAAGAGGATTTTAATATATCCTGTTTAATCACACCGCTCCCTGCAGTAAAGAGAGGAACCTCGTATCACAGTGAAGTCAGAATGCAACACAATTACACAACTATAGTAGCCTTCCTCCTTTATCCATCTTACCATCTATTACATTCCATGATAATGTGGTGCTGGGATATGAAGGATCCTGAAGCCATTCAGCCATTTCCTCTTCCCCTGTTATATATAATGTATCTGGGATGAGAAATTTTCCAGCTTTTCTCATAAATATAAGAACTATCAGATACACTAATACCACTGCTGAGAAAACAGCTTAAGAAACTAACATTACTATCCTATGAAGACAGGGGGTCACATAAGGAAGAATATACAAGATGCCAAGAACTCAGAACAATGTGATTTAGAAAAATGGTACTACAAGCTGAATCTTTATCAAAACACTAAATGACTAATAAGTCCTTGTTTTTTCCCCTTTGGTAATTCGACATCATGTTTTGCTACCTATAAGCTGTCTTCTTAGTGATAGAAGCTGGAATTATTTTCATTTTTCAAGAGTTATCTGTAACTTATTGGGAAATAGCATCCTTACCAGGTAAGCTGACTTTTAATATTCATCAATGGCAATGCTGATAGTAATACTAATCAACAATAGGATTCACCACTTAAACCTATCGCTGCATTCTATAATACAAGTCCAACATGAACAGGATCTGCTATTTACAGCAATTACGTGCAAACAGCAGCAGTTTACAAGAATTCTGTCTTACAGAAGGTTCTGAAAAGTTATTACTGAAATGAGATAATGCTATGATTTTTCCAGTTGAAGAACCTTATACAAACCTTGAGCAATTATGAGCATCACAGAGGAAGAGCTTCCCACGTTGTAAGAAATGTTTAATTCAGATCCTTTGTTCAAGTAAAATGCCCATTGCTAGACAAAATTTCAGAACAAAAAAGTAAGAAAATAGTTAGTAAGAGTATACATAAGACCTCAAGAGTGGAAAAAGTAGCTCTAACCCGAAATTTAAAATTTTCAGCTTGTAAAACTCACCTTAATAGAACTAATACCCATAGAAACATTCATACTCTCCGACCATGTTTTGGAGTCGTTTAAAGTAGGAGTTCTATACATTCCATATAGAACTGCAGCACTCTTTCTTCCATCTGATTTTTCCACCTAATAAGCAGCAGGGCAATAAGAACGCAAAAATGTGACATATATTGCTATCAATTGAGTTAATTGTAAAATGTAGTTCAGGTAGACCTTAAGTGGAATTGATTTTAGTTCAACATCTACAATATTTTTAACAGTTTCGATATATTGATTCAGTATGTTCAATTATGTAAGCATATGATCTAGATCCTAAAAGTTTTTACAAAAGTCAAACTTCTAAACAAAAATCCTTATAAATCTAGTTTCTGACAATTGTGGAAGCTTGCCCCCCCCCCCAAAAAAAAAGCCTCATAATGTAGAAGCTATTTTAATAGTTGGGCTTATATGTGTTATCACCTTAAGGCTCTTAGTAAGTTCCACAGAACATGCATAGAAGGAGCAGAGCTCTTGCAGAGCAATGTGATTATGTGAAAAATTAAGAAACATGAAATGAAATGAATTTTTCGATAGGGATATGGTTTTAAATTACCTTTACATATTGGACAAACAACGGGTTAGGCTGTAGCAGAATGGAGCTATAAGGGCTGAGTTCTATCGTCTCAGATCCATATATTCCCATTATCAAAGTTAGAGACACTGCAAGTAAATCAAATTGCTTAACACTTGTACAATAATCGTCCTCTAGGAAGTAGGAGTAGCATTCTGTTGAACTATCTTATTTTCTCGTTTTCCATGTAAACTTTGACATCCAATCAGGCCTTGTCAATTGACAAATCGTAATTATATAAACCCTAAATCATAGCACAAGCACTGAGGCGAAATACTCCATAAAATCTTTACAAGGAGGAAAAGGCAATTAGATTAGGAATTGGTTACCGAAGAACCAGAAAGTGAGCATCACGATAATGCAAGACCAGGTATCTTCCCTAACAAACAACCAATTCGTCTCCTCCTCCTCCGGCGAGTCGATTGGCCGCGACAGCCTTTGCCACCACCGCGGCGTGAAGTAAGGCCGGTGCGGATAGCTCGATCGCTGGCGTATCAACGTCTCCATCTGTTCTGATTCCGATTCTCCATCTACTGCGTTATCTTCCTCCTCCTCTTCGTGGACCTCCGATGACGTCGACGCATCTTCGGAGGACGACGAAGAAGAAGGCCGATCGTCGCTGGGAACAGGCGACCGCGATGACGGAGAAGAGGGTAACGAAGATGGTGGAGACGGCATCGTTTCTGGTTCCCCTTCCATTTAGGGAAAGGGAGAGAACGAGACCGCAATTGCAAGGGGGTTGAAGACGTGAGAAGCGGAAAGTCGCTTTTGCTGAATAGAGAGGACTGGTAGTTGGGTTTGGAGATGGGCGGTTAGTTAAGTTTGCTCGACTCGCGCTTCCCCACCGACCACAACTCTCAACTCATATAAAAATTTCCAATCATAATAATGATTTTAAAAAAATTGTATAAAATTTTTTAAAAAAATTGATCAAGGGCAGCCAAACTTTATTAACTAGATAAAAGAGTTTTGGCCTACAAAATCAGAACTAATAATAGCATCAAAAGTACTAGACAGAACATTATAAAAAATCAGGGGAATAGTCGATTGTAAAGGCCCATTGAGCTAGGGCGTCGGCGACTTGGTTAGCATTGCGCTTAACATGCATAATCCGGACTTCCCAAAGGGCATCCTCAATGAGCTTCCAGCATTGCTTCAGAATGTAGATATCAAGATGAGTTGAGATCGCTTTTGAACGAAGTAGTTGACAAGCAGAAAGTGAATCGGATTCAAGAACGAGCTTAGTAATACCTAGAGCAACCGCTTGCCGTAAATCGATAAGAATCGCCCAAAATTCCATTGTCAACGCAAGGCAAGATCCACAAGAGAAAGTGAAGGCATGAATAACACTTCCTAAAGACGTCCTAAACACCCCACCTCCTGCAGCTAAGACTGGGCTGCCTTTGGAGGCGCCATCAACATTGAGTTTTATCCAATCACTAGGCGGTGGTTCCCACCTCTGTTGTGCAGCAACAGCAGCCTCGCTGGGATTGTTCAGCAACTGAGATTCCCTCGACCTACATTGGTTGAAAGCTTCAGTTTAGTGAGTGACAGCAGAGCTCAAGCTACCAACAGTATCCACCCCATTGAAGACAAGCGTGTTGCGACATTTCCAAACCAACCAGATCGTGTATGCAAAAGCAGAGTACCATTGGACTTGCTTCAGAATGTTCAGGCGAATCCATTCAGCTGCATTGCTGGAATTAAAGAAAGATGGTTGTAAATTATTTCCCGATATAGCAAGCCAATCATCTTTGATTCGACGACAATCACGAACCAGATGGAGAACTGATTCAGGCTCATCGCAACGCGGGCAAGTATCAAACGACGCCAAATTTCTCCAGACCCAATTTGCATTACAAAGAACACACTCTTTCGCAACTAAATAGATAAAATTGCGAACTCTTTGATGTGCAGGGATCCGCCATATTGTTTTCCCCAACGAAGCAAACGGATTATCTGGCTTATGACGAAGCAGCAAAGAGGCAAACTTTGTGTTGAATTGACCATTTGATTCGCCCCCACCCCCCAGTAGACAGTATCGGGAGCTTCAGTCCAATCTAGGGCTTGGACTGCAGATATCGTTAGGAAGGTATAATGTAATAACATTCCAGCGCCACTCATGAGCTTGCTGCAAATATCGTTAGAAAGGTATAATGTAATAACATCCCGGCGCCATGAATTTCCAAGGCGGAGATCGGCCACAGTAGCTCCAATAAAAAATTCTGGCACCTCAATAGACACATGTTCAATGAGCAGTACCTCTAACAGCCAACGATGAAGCCAAAACAGGGTAGTTGACCCCTTACCAATTGTTATGAGAAGGCCTTTACACAAGAGTTTCGAACCATCGTGATGGAATATGCACTATAACTAAGTCTAGCGGGTCTAGATTTATTGGATCGGGTTTTATGGGTTCTAGTTATAATTAGACCTATAAAATATTAAGGAGAACATATATTTAATTTTCTTAGATAATCATAATTGATTATAAAGTAATTTAATTAATTTTGATTTTAGAAAATTAAATAAAGAGATAATAGATAGAGTTTATCTCTTATGGCAAGTGGATAAGTAGAAATCTTAACCAAGTTATTAAAATAATAATATATTGTTAAGATTGAGTTTTTCACAAGATTACAAAATACGTACAATGCCCATATATATGCTAAGGATTAGCATATATCAGAAGAAGGTGCGTGAGTTCTCCAGATGAACGAAAATTCAAACTCTCGTTCATAAATATAAATATATCGGTTAGTGTTCTAGCAAGCAAATTCCGGTATAGAAAAGGATCTCGTTCGTGTGTGTGGATACCGCTGGAGGAGCAACACTTGGGGCTCTTTGGTGATCGACAAAAAAGGTTTGAACTTGCTATTCGGATTCGCGTTTGAGGTAACGATCTGATCCGATTATTTATTCTATGTTATCATACTGATCCTTGGGAATTTGGGATGAAAGTTTTTGTCTTTTCCGCTGCGTTTGCATCCCTAGAACCCAACAGTGGTATCAGAGCCAGGTTTTTGATTGTATGCGTAGAAGAGCATGTTTAATTGCTATTTTGATCTATTGTATGTAATTTGAGATTGCTTTTGGATTGGATCCTAGAAGGCATAAAATTATTTTTACGTACTTGATTATACGTTGTTTAAGGTATTTGTGTGGGCATACGACCGTATTTAAATATATAAAACTATATAATACGGTACGCGTTTTCACTAGATATTCATATAATCATATGTTTATATGTACAATGCAAATTGCAATGAACATGCATGTGCTGATGTGCATTATGTATTCCGTACAGTGCATGTGCAATGCATGATCTAAATACGATCACATAGTAATTCAAATGCTATTATGGTTATACATGTATATTTAATTCAAGTTCTGTAATATACTGTGTTGCATGCGTATTATATATAGATGATAGTTTATATAATTATGTGATTATATATATATGCATGTTTATGTATCGTTTTAATTATATATGATTATAAATGATATGATTTAGTATTCGGTATATATATTTGGTGAGATAAGAATTTGTGCAAAGTGAAATCCCTCATTAAAATATTAAGTCAAGTATATTTATGCTCTCCATTAATTAGTTAAGAAAATAGGTAGAGTTCTTATTTGGGTCGGTACAACTCAGTTGTGGGCCCATATTTGAATGTCTATAGTTTTTCTTGATTAAGTTAATGGGTCGACTTAACTTGAACTCTTAACTTGTTAGCCAAAGCTAAGGTTAAGTAGTTCGAGGAGCAAGTGTTGGATATATATTTCATGGATTTGATTTATAGGCGAGAGAGCCATCCGACAGATACTGGAAATTGCATGGAGTTACAATTGGCAAAGTTAAGGCCTACCTAATGAATCTAGTTTGTAGGTACAGCCAAAGTTGTGTGCAAACTAGACAAGTTGGGGTTTCAGTCCCGCAAGAGAATTTAAGCAACAAAATTCTCCGAGATCATTAGTGCGGGCTATTGATTTTGAACAAATAGTGGGAGTTTCAAATTATTATAAAAGTCCTTTTATTTAAAATATTTGTTATGCTTATTTATCTTTTGTGCATTGTTGATATAGATATCATGACAAGTAACAGCTATGGAACCTTAACATTGCGACACATCCTGGATAAGGAAAATTTGCTTAGTGGACCAAACTATCTTGAATGGCTCAGGAAACTGAAAATTATTTTGAGACATGAAAGAAAGTTGTATGTCCTAGAAGAAGAAGAGCCGGTTGTACCGGCAGATGATGCCCCAGAGGCCGAAGTAAAGGCCTATGAGAAATTCACGGAGGATCAGATAGATGTAGAATGCATCATGATGTCTGCAATGGTTCCTGAATTGCAGAAGCAACATGATGGCATGAGTGTCATGGAAATTGATGCTCATCTACGTGATCTGTTCCAAGACAATTCAAGGGTTGAGCGTTATAATACCTCTCGAGCCCTATTTAATTGCAAGATGCAAGAAGGTAGTCCAGTGGAGACTCATGTCCTGAAAATGATCGGGTACATAGAGCGACTCGGAAACTTGGGTGTAGCTATGGATCAAGATTTAACAATGGATCTTGTCTTGTCATCATTGTCAGAGAGTTTTTCTCAGTTTATCATGAATTTCAATATGAATAACATGCAGAAAACTCTACCAGATATTTTGGCTATGCTAAGAACTGCTGAAAAGGACATTAAAACGTCAAAACCAGCAAAGCAATCTTCACTAGTTCTCAATGTGAACAAGAACAAGAGAAAGGGCAAGGGAAAAGAGAATCTCAAGGCCAAGATTGTGAAGATAGAAAACAAGCCAAAGAAAGGGGTGCAGAAACCTGTAGCTAAGGAGAAAGAAGCTACATGTTTCCATTGTGGCAAGAAAGGTCACTGGAAGAGGAATTGCACAATCTTCTTAGAGAAGAAAAACAAGGATGTTGGACCTTCAGGTATCTTAGTTGAGTGCAGTATGTCTGTTTCTACTTCATGGGTATTGGATACCGCCTGTTTTTCTCACATTTGTGTGAATTTGCAGGGACTAAGTAGGTGCAGAAGGCTTTCCAAAGGCGAGGTGGATATACGTGGTGTTAATGGAGCAAGGATTGCTGCTTTAGCCGTCGGGACTTATTCTATCACTTTGCCGAGTGGATTAGTTTTAAATTTGAATAATTGTTATTATGTTCCTAGTTCTACCAAGAATATTATTTCAGTTCCAGTTTTGGATATTGAAGGTTTTACATTTGAGTATGGAAATCGAACCTTTTCGTTTTACTTGAATGGTTTGTTCTATGGTAATGGAATATTATAAAATGGTTTATAGGCATAATACATAAACGGCCCCCTGACCTTTGACCAATTGGTTATTTTGACACCCCACCTTTAAAAATGTTCGATTTAGTACCTAAACTTGTATATTGTGACCTATTGAACACCCCCTTGCTGATGTGGCAATTTGCGTGAGTTACACTCTCTTATGGGTGAGTAAGAAACGGAAATAAATGTGACACTTGTATCTAGCCCCATTTTTTATTTCCTTTTCCTTCTTTTCTTTCTTATTTTCCTCTCTTTCTTCTTCCTTTTCCACTAATCAATTTCAAGACTAATTAATTTAAAGAGCATACCAAAATTATCTCACCTCTTTCCAAAATCTTTCTAATTTTTCATCTCCCTAAATTCCAGCACTAATCCTCTATTCCATAATTGTATTCCACTTCCATGTTACAATTAGCTATATAAATATTAAATTAATGTTAAAAAAATTTTAAAAATTATATTTATATTGTAAACATCTATATCCATATGTGTGCAAATTTTTATCTTAAAAATCTTATTATAAATTTTTTTAAAATTAGGAGAATGATTTTCGTACAAAATATTACCCTTTTAATTTTTAAAAATTGTATAATATGATTTTCAAGTTAAAAATTTGAACACATATACATATAATTGTTTTAAATATAAATATAATTTTTCAAATTTTTTTAACACTAATTTAATATTTATATAGCTAATTGGAACACTAAAGTGGAACAAGATTTTGTAACAGAGGATTAGCGTCGACCTAAATTCTATCTTATGGATGCAAACGGAATTATAAACATCACTTTTTCTAAACCTGTAAAAAAAATTAGAAAAATAAAAAAGATGATTTTTTTCAAAATTTTATCTGCTCCAAATTCCTACTGAAATTTCCAGATTGTGGCAACTCTCATCTGCTCTAATAACCTGTAACAATATCAAAGCAATTCCTAGAGGCTTTCAAGAATTTCCTCGCATCTCCAACACCTGCAATTCCTACTTCAATTTTTCATCTCCCCTCCACCTTTAATTAGTAGGAAAGCACTTTAAGAATTTCCTCCCAGATCCAAACTTATTTGCATTAATTAGTAGGAGAACACTAATTAACTTGACAACTTCTCAGCAAACCAGGTCAAAAAGGACCCATTTTTGAACGATATTCAGCCAAGATTTTAAACAGCTCCCAGATCCAAACCTATTTTCAGATCTAAATATTTAAGCAACTCCTAGAGCGGAAATATCATCGAAAAATTTCAGATCTGGATTATAACTTTTTAGAAACGAGTTTCTAGGTCAATTCCATCGATTTGCCCAGATTTGCACTCAGTTTCTAGGTCAACTCCATCGCTCATGTGGCGGCCATTGCTGCGACCGGGGACGGAGGCGCCGCGGTGGAGCTGACCGAGTTGGCCAGGTATGGGGTCAAGGCCAGAAGTGACTGGGTGATGGAGAGCATTTACAAGGGAATGGACAACCGGGGACGGAGGCGCCTTCGGGGAAGAAGATCGAAATTCCTTTTCTCTCACCATTTGGGGAAGAAGACAGAGGAGAGGAAGGGAAATAAAATAAAAATAATTTTTAGTAAAATCCAATATTTATTTTCTTTCTAATTTAATGACGTGGCAAAAGTTTTTAATGTTTTTTAGATTTTTCAAAACTTTATTACTCAAAAATGTGACGTGGCAGTCTGGCATGGCGCGCGTGATATGTACGATAATTTTTTTGATTAAACAGGTGTTCAATAGGTCACAATGTGCAAGTTTAAGTATTCAATCGAACATTTTCAAAGGTGGGGTGTCAAAGTGACCAATTGGTCAAAGGTCAGGGGACCGTTTATGTATTCTGCCATGGTTTATATCTTTTGAACTTAGAAAAGCCAGTATCATGCATCACTGAGAAGAAACAGAAAAAGGATGACTCAAATGTTACCTATTTATGGCATTGTAGACTTGGTCATGTAAATGAGAAACGCATCACTAAACTTCATTCTGAAGGCTATTTGAATTCTTTTGAATTTGAATCCATAGATAGATGTGAAGCGTGTTTACAAGGAAAAATGGCTAAGGCACCTTTTACTAAGAAAGGTAAGAGAGTTGGAGAGTTGTTAGAGCTCATACACAGTAATGTGTGTGGACCTTTATCAACTCAAGCCAGAGGTGGCTATTCTTACTTCGTGATGTTCACAGATGATTTAAGTAGATATGGATATGTTTATTTAATAAGGAACAAGTCTGAGACCTTTGATAAATTCAAAGAGTTCAAAAACGAGGTAGAGAATCAACTTGGCAAGAAAATAAAGGCTCTTCGATCGGATCGAGGTGGTGAATATTTAAGTCAAGAGTTTATTGATTACCTTAAGGAGTGTGGAATAGTTTCACAACTAACTCCTCCTGGAACACCGGAATGGAATGGAGTTTCAGAAAGGAGAAATCGCACTCTTTTAGATATGGTAAGATCAATGATGAGTCATGCAAGTCTTCCATTGACATTTTTGGGTTACGCTTTGGAAACAGCAATCCACACACTTAACCGTGTTCCAACCAAGGCAGTAGATAAGACACCATATGAGATTTGGCGAGGTCACAAGCCTAATATGTCCTATCTCAAAGTATGGGGTTGTGAAGCTTATGTGAAGAGCACATACTTAGATAAGCTTGCAGCCAGGTCTGTTAAATGCAATTTTGTTGGATATCCTAAGGAAACTAAAGGATATTACTTTTACGTTCCCAATGAGCACAAGGTTATTGTTGCTCGGTATGCTACCTTCTTGGAAAGAGAGTTCATCTCTAAAGATAGTAGTGGGAGTAAGGTAAGTCTTGAAGAAATTCAAGATTCAACAAATGAGTTGGAACAAGAGCAATTGGTTAGGCCATCCCAGCCAGAACCTGAGATTGTAGAAATGCAAGAGTTACGTAGGTCCTCAAGAGTGCGAAAGGAACCAGAGAGAATGAGTCTTATCGTCACTGAGCATGGTGAAGTTTTACTCATCGAGAATGATGATGAACCTTCAACCTACAAGGAAGCTTTAGCTTCACCAGATTCCGAGAAATGGCTAAATGCCATGAATTCTGAAATGGACTCCATGTACACCAACAAAGTATGGGAGTTGGTGGATGCACCAATTGGGGTTAAACCTGTTGGGTGCAAGTGGATCTTTAAAAAGAAGACAGACATGGATGGTAATATTAGTACCTATAAAGCAAAGGTTGGTCGCAAAAGGTTTTACTCAACGTTATGGAATTGACTATGATGAGACCTTTTCACCGGTAGCTATGCAAAAGTCTATCAGGATTTTGCTTGCAATAACAGCTTACTATGACTTTGAGATTTGGCAAATGGATGTGAAAACCGCTTTCCTAAATGGGAAGTTAATAGAGGAAGTTTACATGGAACAACCTCCATGGTTTGAAACGTCTACGAGTACAAATAAGGTTTGTAAGTTGAAGAGATCCATTTATGGATTAAAGCAAGCGTCTCGGAGTTGGAATCTAAGATTTGATGATGCAATCAAGGAATTTGGCTTCATTAGAAATTCAGAAGAACCTTGCGTTTATAAAAAGGTTAGTGGGAGCACATTAGTGTTTCTAGTTTTGTATGTGGATGATATTCTCCTCATCGGGAATGACAAACCATTCTTGGAATCTACCAAGGCATGGTTGTGCAAGTGCTTCTCCATGAAGGACCTAGGTGAGGCAGCCTATATCTTAGGAATTAAGATACACCGAGATAGGTCTAAAAGGCTGCTTGGTCTAAGTCAAGGCACGTACATTGACAAGATCTTGAATAGATATAAGATGCAAGATTCCAAGAGAGGACTTTTGCCGTTGTCACATGGTGTACATCTCTCTAAGCAGATGTGTCCAAAGACACAACAAGAGAGAGACAGAATGAGTAATGTACCTTACGCTTCTGCGGTTGGGTCCATTATGTACACTATGACAAGTACACGGCCTGATGTCTCGTATGCAATAAGTATGGCGGGTAGATATCAGTCTGATCCAGGTGAAGGTCACTGGAGTGTTGTTAAGACTACTCTCAAATATTTGAGAAGAACCAAAGATCAAGTTTTGGTCTATGGGGGAGAAGAGGAGCTAGTGGTCAGAGGTTATACTGATGCTAGTTTTCAAACAGATCAAGATGATCTAAAGTCGCAAATGGGTTATGTGTTTTGCCTAAACGGTGGAGCTGTTTGTTGGAAGAGTTCCAAACAAGATACAGTTGCTGAATCTACGGCAGAATCCGAGTATATAGCAGCTTCGGAAGCAGCTAAAGAAGCAGTTTGGATCAAGAACTTTATTATAGAACTTGGAGTGGTTCCTAGCATTGAAGGTCCAGTTAGATTGTACTGTGACAATAATGCAGCTGTTGCACAGGCTAAGGAACCAAGATCTCACCATCGACCCAGGCATGTACTCTGGAAGTACCACATCATCAGGGAAATAATTCAAAGAGGAGATGTTGCACTAAGCAGAGTTTCAAGTGATGAAAACATTGCTGATCCATTAACTAAGGCCTTACCTCAGCAGAAACATGATGCTCATGTGAGGGGACTAGGACTTAGAGTTTGGCATTAATGTATGCAAGATATTATTATAGTATGCAAGTTTGTCGAACTAGTTTTATTTATTTGACATTGATACATTTTATTTAAAAGGCAGTATCTATCATGTTTGTTTTGTTTTTCTGCTAACATTTAATATTGATAAAATCCTTAGAATATGATGTCTTGTGTAAATTGATGATTTAGTTATTTATCATCAGTGAGAATTTTACAAACAAGTTTATATTCTTAAAACGTCCTTGGTCGGATTAGTATCGAGAAGGGATATCGAAACTATAGACCAACATGTGAATAGACTGTAGGTTCATCTCGCTGAACCGAGGGATAGTTCTTCCGAGTCATTTGCATGGGTGCTCAAGGATAAGTAGAGCTACTGGACCGGCCCGAATTACAGGATACCACATATATGTGAAAGCGTCATTGGTTCCTCCTCTAAATGAATAAGTGTTAGTGATCTCATGACTTGAGACTGTCACATAGTCCTATGCATGGAGTCTTAACTTTGATACCGTTAAACGTAGCTTTTATGAGTTGCAACTAATACGGTTATTAGGTTTGAGGCAAAGTGTAGAGAGGATAGTGATTAAGTCAAGAAAGGATTCATCCCTCTCTTGGATTAGAGAGTAAATATCACTGGCCACTTGGTTGAGATATAAGTGACTCTAAAATCCATGGTCATGGTAGAGAATTTTGAGTCTAAGTTATCTCTGCAAAACCGAGTAAATGATTGAGCTTAGTGGTGACGCATTGTGCACTAACTTAATCTTGATATTGGTGATGAAGAGATCGAACTACACAGTAATCAGTTCATAGTGGTATATGGTTCACCAACCATTTCTGTTTTGTTGGGTGGTCAACAACTGTTGCTAGACGGTTACCTTGACTTGTGTTGGATAAGACTACCTTCAAGATAGAAACCTAGAGGGTCGCACGCATAAGCACGATAGATGGGAAATTGATAATTGTTGATTGGAAATTTCTAAAGTTACTAGAAATGATTCGACATAGTTTCGGGATTAAGTAACTATTCCGAAAAGAATATTGAAAAGAGAGATGACTTGAACCCAAGGTTAATAAGATAATGACTCGAACTCAGTAATAGTGCAAGTGGGAGATTGATGGAATATGCACTATAACTAAGTCTAGCGGGTCTAGATTTATTGGATCGGGTTTTATGGGTCCTAGTTATAATTAGACCTATAAAATATTAAGGAGAACGTATATTTAATTTTCTTAGATAATCATAATTGATTATAAAGTAATTTAATTAATTATGATTTTAGAAAATTAAATAAAGAGATAATAGATAGAGTTTATCTCTTATGGTAAGTGGATAAGTAGAAATCTTAACAAGTTATTAAAATAATAATATATTGTTAAGATTGAGTTTTTCACAAGATTACAAAATACGTACAATGCCCATATATATGCTAAGGATTAGCATATATCAGAAGAAGGTGCGTGAGTTCTCCAGATGAACAAAAATTCAAACTCTCGTTCATAAATATAAATATATCGGTTAGTGTTCTAGCAAGCAAATTCCGGTATAGAAAAGGATCCCGTTCGTGTGTGTGGATACCGCTAGAGGAGCAACACTTGGGGCTCTTTGGTGATCGACAAGAAAGGTTTGAACTTGCTATTTTGATTCGCGTTTGAGGTAACGATCTGATCCGATTATTTATTCTATGTTATCATACTGATCCTTGGGAATTTGGGATGAAAGTTTTTGTCTTTTCCGCTGCGTTTGCATCCCTAGAACCCAACACATCGACCATGCCATTCCAAGTTTGAGAGGAGCAAGCGTGACGAATGAACATATCAACATCCAACATGTCATGAAAGTATTTTTGGCGCAAAATTCTTGACTAGCCTTAGGTTGATGAAACAATCTCCAACCAAGCTTTGCAAGTGTGACTGAATTAGTGTTTCTCATATCACGAAGGCCTAATCCTCCCTCAGCTTTTGGAATTGCACATTTGTCCTCGGAAAGCAGATGCGTTTTCTTTTTCTCATGCGTCGACCCCCAAACAAAATCCCGAACAAGCTTGTCAATGTCATCACACACCCCTTTTGGAAGGGATGTTGATTGCATAACATAAAGGGGGATGCTAGTAAGAAAGGAATTTGCTAATGTAACTCGACCCGCCATGGAAAGTGAGCAAGCTTGCCAACATCTGAGCTGAGCACTAATCTTTTCCAAAATGAAAGAATAACGGTCATTTGTTAATCTTCCACAGGCGACTGACACACCCAAGTAGGTATCGAAGCTCGACTCAATGGGAATATGCAAGATGTTACTAATAGTATCCTTGACAGTAGGGCTAACAAAGTCAGAAAAGATCATAATACTCTTGGAGTAATTAACAAGTTGACCCGAAATCCTGCAAAACTCATCAAGACATCGATGAATAACTGCTGCTTGAGACGGCTGAGCTTCAACAAAGAGAATAAGATCATCGGCGAAGAAAAGATGTGATAGCTTGATGTCACCAATAGCAATCGGTTTCCAGTCACCCAATTGAACTGCATTATGAATAATATGGGACAACCTCTCCATGCAAAGTACAAAAAGATAGGGTGAAAGTGGATCCCCTTAACGAACCCCCCCCCCCCCCCCCCCCGAGACGCCGTAAAGCCCGGAATACAAGCACCATTCCAAAGAATATTAGTTGACCCCGAAGTTTGACAAAGCATAATCACCTCAATGAGATGAGCTGGGACGTTAGAGCTGATAAGAGTTGATTTAAGAAAATCCCAACGAACCCTATCATACGCTTTAGCCAAGTCAATTTTTAGAATCATCCATTTCGTGGCTCTGGACGCTTTCATCGAATGCAACACTTCTTGAACAATCACCACGTTATCAATAATTTGACGGCCCAGGATAAGACTCGCTTGGGACGGTGAGATCAAAGATGAAAAAATCGGTTTGAGCCGATTTACCACCACTTTTGTAGCTAGCTTGAGCAAAGAAATCGACCTGAATTGAGAAGGGGATGCAGGATTCTCAACCTTGGGCAACAGAACTAGCAAAGCATCCCCAAGTCCTTCAGGAAAGTGTTGTTGATTCAACAAATTCAGGACGGTTTCGGAGACTTGCAGACCAATCAAATCCCAGCTCTTCTGAAAAAACAAGGCCGGAAAACCGCCTGGACCAGGCGCCTTGTAAGGGGACATCATTTTTAACGCCTCATACACTTCTTGTGCCGAGAAAGGAGAAGATAAATCAGTTAAAGCATCAGCTTCATGGGCGGGAACGAAACAACACAATTGCTAACAAGCTGAGTGGTGTGCAGATCAGCTGAGTACAAAGCCGCAAAAAAATTAACCACAAGTTGTTGTAAGCTTGTTTAACGAGTAATCCAGATGTCATTGTTGTCTTATAGAGCTGTTATTTTGTTCAACTGACGGCGAAATAACAGTGGATAAGTGGAAATATCTCATATTTTGGTCCCCTTCAAGAAGAAAATTCGATCTCGCCTTTTGGAACCACAGAACGCGTTCTTGATGCATAACATCTTCGAGTTCTAGACAAAGAGTTCTCTCAAGATTGATGAGAAATTGGGACGACTGAGACAACAACTTACGCCTGACCCCTTCAAGTCGTGCCCATAAACGTCGTTTCTGACGAAGAATGTTTCCAAAAACCTCGCGGTTCCACGTTGCAAGGTCCCCATAAAAACGGTGCAAAGTAACCACAAGTGCTGACTCCAAGTTCCACTTTTGTTGGAGAAAAGGATTATAATTTTCATGCAACATCCACGCTGCCTGAAATCTGAACGGTCGTTTAGTGACCCTAGACATTCCGTTATTACCCAAACATAGCAGCAAAGGAAGATGATTGGAATGAGGGGCGGAGAGGTGAGAAACACGAGCCTCGTGAAAAATCAGACGACAGCTTTCCGAACAAAGGGTCCGATCAAGGCGAGCTGCCTTATAAGTTAGAGTCGAAGCCCCGTAAACCATGTAAATGGCGGCCCATCAAACCCAAGATCAATCAATTCCAACTCATCAACCCATTCTCTGAAAGCCTGAGAAGACCGGTTAGACCAAATAGAAGAAGAATAGCGTTCTTCCGAGCCAAGTATAGCGTTGAAATCACCAGCAAATAATCAAGGCCCATTGTTCATTGCTGCAAAATTACTAATAGCGTTCCTCATCCCTTCGAGTTACCTCAACAGTGATATGTTGCGGGTCAATTAAGAGTGGTGCCACAGTTACCTCCGCTGACCTCCAAAGTAACCAAATCATGCCTGAATATCCATCCGGGTCAATGCGTATCATCCCATCGTAACCAATTTGACGACAAACCTGATCAGCGCGCGATTGACGCTTTGTATAAGGCATTATGCCCCACTGGTTAGAGTTAACATTGGACTCGTTATATATGAGAAAAATAAATTTCCTAAAAAGCCTTCATATAGACTTTAAAGCCAGTTAACCACACCAGCACATTACCACTCCGAACACTTTGAACCTCCGTTTGGCTTTATCAATTATGAACAAACATGAAAGTAGCAAATCTCACTTCATTGCCTCTCCAGCCTCCAACACCATCTCTTATCCGTTTTGCATACAAGAGCTGCGATTTCATATACAACTACTTCCAACCGCCACATTTTGCCCCTAATCACATAGGACTTTAAAACCAAAATTTTACCCCAAACGTGAACAATCCTGAAGAATGAGAAAGGGGAAGCGCATGCAATTTGCAACTTACAAGAGCATGGTCGAGTGCATTATTTAGCCTGGCGTTTTAATGTTCTAGTTGGGGCACGAGAACATTGGCTGTTGAGGAGAGTTGAGATAAGTAGGGTCTGTATATTCCATTTTCTTGCTGCAATATTTGTAGTGCTTATCAAGTTAAGCATATAGAATGGCTACTTAGCTAGTAATCAAATTATTAATAATGCTGCACAAGCGGCCATGGTTGGTCCAACTCATAGGGCCACCTCGGCAGAACCAACTCATATGTCAATGTAAGACAGCCGGGAAAACTGAAAGTAAAATTTGACCAAACTCCCAATCTGGCCAAGGGCTTTTCAAATTGAGCACAAGCAATTTTCCCCTATCTCTATCAATCAATCTGAAAAACTGTCTGAGAGTTAATGCATGCTATATTGCTTCTTAGAATCTGTAATACTACGCATAACAGCCTAATGCCAAGCTATACCTACATTCCCTTTACCAAAAGAAAAACTGAAACTGATGACAGAATGAAAGAATCAAAGGTAATCTACAACCAAAACCAAAACTCACAAATGAATCATTTAGAGAGGATACCATCTTTAGAATTCTTAATCCAGGCATCTCTACTATTCATTGCCATATATGGCAATGAATAGAGAATTTTTCCCTGTGGATGAACAAGCCATGATACAATAACTTCAATCTTCGACAGAGCTGTAACCACAGAAGTGACAGGAAACTATCAAAGAGTATGTAATAGGATACATGTGAAAGGGTACATGAAAACACATCAAAATTGAATCAATTCAATGATCAATGTTGTTTTTTTTTTTTTTCTTGACTCTCTTCTGCCTTCTGACCTATCTATGCTGTTAAGAAAGTGGATTCAAGCAAGCTACTTTGTTCTTATTCACTTATCCATGTAAATTTAGCTCAAGAAAGAACACCCAAAAGTCTAAAATTCCAACATGGAACCACAGAGAACTGTGAACCCTTACCTCTCAGTTACTTGAGGTCATAATATACACCAATGGATATCTGTCAAGGGGTTCAACAGCAACAAGGCTATTTGCCGGACACCATTCCTTGGAATAAATTGATGGCCTCACGAAAATAGGTGATCCAGCAGTTGATTTCCAGAAATGATTCAAAGGATGGGACAATTCTGCAGAAAAACAATCAACCAAGTTAAGCTCAGATCAGTTTAAGCCTTTGAATTAACAATCAACAATTAAATCAGATATGAAAAGCCTTATTGACAATCTGTATACATTACTGGAGCAAACACTCACAAATTACACCGTCTCCTGACGTGAAGCAGGCAAAGCTCTCAAAACAACAAGAGCACCCCCACTCGCCAGTCACTTGATGGAATATGATTCATATGGTCATATGGGTAATTTTGTTGCTTAAATATAACTGCATCCAGGTATCTTTCTGAGACCCTTATCTTTTATCTGATCTCTTATTGCAAACACATCCACCCACCGGTTTGCTGCAGCATAGATATTAGACAAAAGCACAAAACTACCAGCACTCATAGGTTCAAGTTCTTGAATTCGCTTGGCAACCAACTCACCCAACTCAACCTCACCATGTAGCCAGCATGACCCAAGCAATGCCCCCCAGGCTTCAGCGTGGGGCTCAAAAGGCATAGCCTGTATAAGATCATATGCTACCTTCAAATGGCCAGAACGACCCAAGAGATCAACCATACAAGCATAATGATCAGGAGACGGTTCAATTGAATATTTCTTTACCATTTTATCAAAGAAGCAAAGACCTTCCTCCACAAGTCCTGCGCGACTACAAGCTGACAATGCTATTGTGAAGGCGACTCCATCTGGATTCAGCCCTGAATTCAGCATCTTATGAAACAGATTCACTGCATCGCGTCCTTGACCGTGAGCTGATAGCCCTTGGATCATGGAACAGTATGAGAATAGATCCTGCTCATGCATATTATTGAATAGTTTTGTTGCTCTATCCATGTTACCACATTTAGCATTCATGTCTAGTAAAGCAGCAGCTACATGAGTCTGATGAAGGTTGAACAAGCCACTCCTTACATAAGAATCAACCCATTTTGCATGTTCCAAGTGTCCTAACTGTGAGCATGCTGACATTAAGTTCACAATTATAAACTCATCCGGTTTCACGCCACTTGATTCCATTTCCCAAAATACATTCACAGCTTCCCAAGGCATTCCATTTTGAGCATACCCTGACATCAATGCTGACCACACGACAACATCCCTCTCTTGGCACTGCTCAAATAAAGATCTCGCCATGTCCATCTCTCCACGCTTGGCACACCCGTCAATCATCGAAGTAAAGGAGACGATATTTTTCTCAGGCATTTCATCAAACACCATTCTAGCACTCCTGACATCCCCAAATTTCATATACCCATCAATCATCGCGTTCCAGCTAGCCACATTTCTCTTGGGCATCCAATCAAACATCCTCCTAGCCTCAACCAAATCCCCAAAACTCGCATACCCAACAATCATAGCTGTCCAGGAAACCTCATTTCTCACAGGCATTCTGTCGAACACCTCTCGTGCATAAGTAACATCCCCGAACTTCCCATACATATCCACCAAGCTTGAACACACGAACAAATCCCCGCCAAAACCAAATTTAAAACTCAATCCATGAACCCCTTTCCCCGTCCATCTTGCCAACTCCGCTGAGCATCGCTTGATCAGCGGAGGAAAAGTGTACCCATCAGGCTCAGTGCCCGAGACCCTCATTTGGGAGAAGAAGCAGAGGACCTGGGCGAGAGAGGAGTGCTCACAATACGCTTTGAGAAGTGAGTTCCAGAGGCATGTGTTCGGATAGGGGACGAATTGGAAGGCGGCGACGGCGTAGCTGAGTAGAGAGAAGGAGGTGCAGCGGGAGACGAAGCGGGAAATCAGATAGTTGTCGGCTTCGAGGCCCTTGTGGATGATGTGAGCGTAGACTTGCTCGAGCGCCCGGCGAGTCTTGCTGGCGGAAAGGAGGGTGGCGATGGCGGGGAAGGTTTGTGGCTCCGGCAGCACCGCGGACGAAGTGCAGCGGCGGATGAGCGTCATATGAGACGACCCCGCTCTCCTCGCATTGCTTTTAAATTTTTGTTTTCATTTAAACTTGTTTCTGAACTTTATAGTTGGAAGCCATGCAATTTGCATAAATTTCATTAATGTCCCCACCTTTTATCATTATTCTACATAAAATCCCAAACTTTTCACTTCTCCTAATATTAGCTTAATCTTTATGATTTTTCTAAATAAGCCACAAAACTTTCACCTCACTTGCCTTTAACTGTTACTACTTCTTAAAAAAAAACATACCCAACAGTGGCCACAATTAGACAAATACACTTTTATTTACAACCAAAGATTGTAGAATGATTGTTTGACACAATATGATGATTGCAGCAGATTTGAGTTTAGAGACATGTTTTCACCTCCTATCTAAAGGCCTCATTCACTTATTATGCTCAATAAACCATTGATTTATCCCCCTAATTCCTTTCGTTATAAAAATAAATAAATAAATCTGCTATCTAAAGGCTAGTTTTAATTTTAAAACTTTCAAAGTCACATTACCTCCTTTAAGATTTTTTGGTAGAAATTACCTCCTATAAGTTTAAGAAACTTTAACCAACCTTAATATGAAAGTTTTTAATTCACTTCACAATGTCTCTAAATAGCACTTTGACCAACCTTAATTGGAGTTGTTTGTTTATTTTGTGATATAAGAGGAGAGGGTATGTTTCAAATGAATCCCCCAGATTTTAACACCTTTAACTAATGCTCGCTCATCTATCACGATATTAATGTTTCATATTAAAAACTTATTACATGGCATAGTAACACTCATAATAAACCTTTATAATGAATATTTATTTTATACATATTCTAACAAAATTTGATTGTGTTTTCTGCTGCATCTTTACTGATTTTTTTATTATTAGCCTGATTTTTTTGGATTCATTTTGGAACATAGTGTCTTTGTTACAAGTTTATTGGTTTGAGTTAATTGGATCACAAACATTTGATAGTGTGATTTTGGATTTGAGTTTAGATTCATGTTTTCATCTCATAAGACTTAGAATTCTATTGAAAATGTATTTTTGATCATAGGTATTTGAGGTTTCGGCGCCATGTTTTTGGTTTTAAGTTCCCTTTAATTTTAATTTCTTTGGTTTTGGCTTCGGCATTTGTTTCTATCATTTCACTGCGTTATGTGGTCCTGTCAGGTCTTTTAGGCGAACTCCCTTGCATTAAGCCAGGGGTGCCCCCATTTTGACCTTCCAAATTTCCCGCAAGGGAAGCCGCACTGGGTAATGTTGTTGTTGTTGTTGTAGGTGTTTGATTCCCAAATGCCAACGATTAATGCTATAATGCTAATAAGGTTTGCAAAAGCGTTTCATTAGATATACTGATATACATCATATATAAAACAACATTCATTCATGTCTGTCATAAAGCATTCGACTTGGTTTTACAGCAATTGTCCAAAACTTGGGAGGTCCTTTCCATGTGTCCAACCTTCCTCACGAACTTGTACAAAGTAGAATGGATGCTCACTCAAACAATATTTACAGCTTTTAATTAGGAATTAGTTCGAAGAGAAAGAGATGTTCGTTGGGGGACTGCTGCGTGGAAGAAAGTTATAATAAGATCCCACATCGACAGACTATTCTTTCATATTGCCAGTATTTATATGTTCTCCAACCCAAGCAAACCACCAAGGGAGTGACGAAGTGGCTGTGCTACAATGGACCATTTATTGGCCCAAAAGCGCGGGAAAGTCCCCGGGCCTCTTTTGTGCAGAGATGCAAGCCCAGAAACGGGTTTCTCTTGGGCTTTGGGATGGGCCTTCCTGCAAGGGAAGGGCTGAGACGAGTGTGGAGCCCAATTTTCAGGCCTGTCCTGCCAAGAGCCTTATGGCCGAAACTTTATACAGTTATCCACTTGGGTTGTTATTCTACACCTAACTGAACGGGGCTTACGATCACCCAACCCTTTTTTATTTTTTTGTTTCTTTAAATTTGCATTTTCCTAGTATTTTCGTTAGTACTAAACTATTGAGTATTGATAGAGGTTGTGACGGTTCATAAAATTTTTACACTGCTGAGAAGATCGTCTTTAGGGCGATGATGACGGCAATTAATTTCCCAAGTATTTACAGATAATTTTTGGGTGCGAAGTATATTTTGAGATTACAAAATGGGTAAATTGCAAGAAATATATCTTTTAAAATAAGTGTTTCTAAAAAAAACCATATTTTATTTTTTAAAACAAAAACACTTTTTTATAATACAAAACTCAATTTCAAACATCTTAAGTTATTTTCTGGTGATATTTTATCATAATTTGAAGGTGTTTAAAATTGATTGTTTATATTAAAAAAATTAGTGTTTTTTTCTACCAAAAAAAATTAGTGTTTTTTCTTAAAAGAAATTTAAAAAAATGGTTTGTTAAAAAACTATTTTAAAAGGTAGTTTTTGGCAAAAAAAAAAAACTATATAATTAAGTTTAAACATGGCTATTTATAACTTCTAAGCGCCAAAAGTGTCCGGCTTCAAAATAAGGACAATCATACTTGATTAAAGATTGAGGAAATTCTTCTGACATCTAAGCAAGTAGTTAAGACCTTGGGATAATATTAGGAGGTCTTGGTTTGAACTTCGGTAACCTCGGAAAATGATCTAGTTCAAGTTGAGTTGGCAAAAAAACTCTATAAATAGAGTTTGAATAATCTTGACCATTAAATGAAAAATTAACGACCGAGATTAGACTCTTCTCTTTTCAAATTAACTTATAATTATTATGGTAGGAAACCGATGGGCCGGGGCCGAAGTTTTAACGGGTGACGTGTTAGGGGTTTTTACCACTAACATATAAGGTACTAGCTATATATATTAAGTAGGGTTTCACACCCCCTTATATGTTAGTGGATTTTTGTACCTACCCACCGATGTGGGATAGGTAGTTTTTCCCAACAATTATTTTTAATTATTTTATATATAGTTTGCTAATTTGCTATAAGGTTTTATAAATTATGTTGGAACGATGTTGGGGACCTCTGGTTCTAAACATCGGAACAACGATACAGTTCTCCTAGTTTTGATAATGACAAACGCTATAAGGGAACTAATGTGCTTTGATCAAGTATTTCTAAGGAACACAGGTTGAGCAAAGAACTTCCATGAATGACAAAGATCACAGAAGCACACAATGAAGAGTTTCCATCAAGGGAACTCTGAAGAGGAAAGTTCCCATGAAAAGAGAACTCCCAGGAATGACCAGAGAACACAGGTTTACACGATGAAGAGTTTCTCTCAAAGGAACTCTGAAGAAGACAGTTCCCACGACATGGGAACTCACATGTGAAGACAAGGACCGATCAGCGCATATCACGG
This sequence comes from Fallopia convolvulus, assembly GCA_964016875.1. Lineage (NCBI taxonomy): Eukaryota > Viridiplantae > Streptophyta > Magnoliopsida > Caryophyllales > Polygonaceae > Fallopia > Fallopia convolvulus. The sequence goes on from OZ024733.1 coordinate 35,351,982, forward strand.
GATCCTGTCTTGGACAGGATGAAGGCACAGTCTGAGGAGCAGACTGTCACGATTGATCCAACGGTCCGATCATTTCAAGAAGTTGACCTAGTTCAAATCGAAGTCACATGTGAAGAAAGTACAACTTGGGCATCAAGCAAAGGGCATTTTGGACACAAATGAAAGATGCGATTGAAGCCCAAGTTCACTCGAGTATAAAGCCAAACGAATAGTACTCGGATTAAGCACTTCTCCCAGAATTCACAAATACCCACAACAGAGAAAGAGAAAGAAGAATAGAAGTTCCCGGCGGCGAGTGTCTGATCTCGACGACGGTGAAGCCAAGTTCCCAGGAGCAAGGGAACTGCGATTCGGTGTAAGGTTTGAGTTACTTATTTAGTGATTGTTGTTCGCTTAGGAACTCAGCTGAGAAGATTCATTAGTGTTGCTAGAGTTAGGTAGAACTCGTAGGAACAGAGAAGTTTGAATCTGGCTGTTTGTAACTAAGGAACAAATCAATAATATAAGTAAGTCATTCAAAATCATCCAAGAGGAGGTAGAGGTTTACCCATACAACTAGTTGGTTGTAGTGGGGTTCCTCTATAAGGGAACTGTGTTCATTCTGTCTTTCTAATACTTGCGATAGTTTCTTCCGCTGCCTTGGGAACAGCTTAACAACCAGTTCCCAAGCTCTAAGCTAACCGGTTACGATCCAACAATTGGTATCAGAGCAAGGCTGCTCTAGATTTGTGTTAGCATCGCAGGTTTCAAAATGGATCACGAACTCACCCAAGTCGGTCACAACAACAGCAAGCCACCAAGGCTCATCACTAGTAGATTCGAAGTCTGGCAACGCGATATGAAAAATTGGATGCGCAGCCAGGACTACCAGGCGTGGTGCGTTATAGAGAAAGGGAACTTCAAAATTGATCTAGCTATCGAGAATGACCTCTCCAAATGGGGGCCAAATGAGTATAAGTGTATGGAGGCCAACTTCAAGGTCATACAGTACCTCAAGAATGCTATGACGGTGCAAGATTGTGATAGGGTGGCAAATCTAGACACAGCGAAGGAAGTGTGGGAAGCCATCCAACAAATGCACATTGGGAACTCATACCTCCGAGAAGATCTTCAGATGAATGCGAGGAGGGAGTTCTTCAATTTCCAAATGGAGATGGGAGAATCCGTCGATAGTTACCAATCCCGTTTCGAGGGACTTTGCACTAAGATGGGTGGTCTTGGGATCACTAAGGAGGAAATCACTGATAAAATGAAGGTTCAACAACTCTTCAACGGGCTGACTGGAGAGTGGGCAAATGAAAGAACGATGTTCAAGGAGAACCCTGAAAACAGAACTCTTATGCTTCACCAGGTCTTTGGAAAACTGGTGGGACATGAGAAAAGAAAGATAGATGACAGGGAGCAAAAGAGGGCACACCAAGGGATCGCCCTCAAACTTGAAAAGGTGCTCAAGTCTGTTCAAGAGCAACATGAAGAATCTGAAGAAGAAGAGGATGAGGAACTAGTCCTCGTAACAAGGGCCCTTCGATCCTTCTACAAGGGAAAGTTCAAAAAGGGAAATGGGAACTCACAGAAAGGACAGAGTTCCCAAAGAAAACCTGCTGAGAAGGATCTTTCGGACGTCACATGCTACAAGTGCTACAAAAAGGGACACTTCGCAAAGGAGTGCCCACTGGGAACTGACGACCGTAAGCAAGGGAAGAAGGCCTACATCGCCACCTGGGACGATGACGAAGACGAAGATCCTGAATCTTGGGCATCACCCGACATGTGCGCAATGGCTATAGGAGACACCACTGGGGAACAACCCAGTGAGGTAACTACTGAATCCGTTCTTGCCTCCTTGAATAATTATGAAAAACCTGAGTTGCTTAAAATTCTTTCAAGCCTTGTTAAAGACAACATTAAATTGCAAAAGAAGTTGGAAAAATCGGAACACACCAATGCTGAACTAGTTGGTCTTGAGCCATGTCCCAACTGTGTGTCCCTTCTAGAAAAACTTCAGTCCTATTTGTCTCACATTGTAGAACTCGAAGATGAGCTTAAAACTCTAGAAAGTGATGAGAACACCCTTCTACAAAACTTGAGTAAAACAAAAGGGAACTCTGAAGCCTCTAGTTCCCAAACTAAGTTTGTCCCTGCCAGACACGGAATAGGGTATGAATCAGAGAGCCCTAGAAAAGGAAAGTCCCCTTTGAGTGAAAAAGAGATCAATGAGTGTAGGGCCCTAGAGCTTCAGTGTGAGAAACAGAAAAATGCACACTTAGAAGAGAAAATCCGTGTTCTGGAGAGTAGAGTGAATGGAGAAGTAGATTATTACATTGGGAACACTGGACATAAGTTGTATGTTCAAATAGCTAAGGGAAATAGGTCTAGAGTTTACAACAAGGAAACTATGGATAGGAACAGGATACAGAGACCCCATCCTAAGTACTACCTAGGAGAATACTATAAGACCTGCTGGAACTGTGGTACTCATGGGCACTACAAGGAAAGCTGTCCCAAAGCTAAGGCCCAAGCCCAGAGAAACCACGAGTACTGGAACAGGCAGAATCAACAAACCAACAAGCCTGCTAGAGTTCCCTCTAAAAGAAACAACCATAGGAACTTTGCCCATAACAAGTACTCTCGTGACATTAACATTGCTGATTATGTGCTATTTGAGACAGTCTTCCCTTGCAAGGGACCAGGCAAGAGTCATCTTGCCTGGGTCCTCAAAAACTAACTTTTCTTGTAGGTGGCAGTGAGGGGGAACAACACATGGGTCATTGACAGTGGATGCTCTAACCACATGACTGGAAACAAAGACAACCTCACCTCACTCCACCCAAAGGCCGAAGGAGGTCACGTGTCCTTTGGCAACAAGAATAAAGGAGAAATCATAGGAACAGGGGAAGTACTACTCAACAAATCCATCAAAATCAGCAACGTTAATTTGGTAAAGGACCTGGGATTCAATATGCTAAGCGTCTCTCAGATATGTGATCAAGGGAACAACATTGTCACCTTCGACTCAAGGGAGTGTCTAGTGATCAACAAGAAGACCAACAAAATTATCCTGAAGGGAAGAAGATCCAACAACATCTATGTGGTGGATACAGAATTTGAGCCACCAAGGAAACTGTGCTTGGCAAGTTCCCTCGATGAAACGGAACTCTGGCACCGAAGGTTAGGACACGCAGGTATCAATCAAATCTTGAAGCTTTATCTACAGGATCTAGTCATTGGTCTCCCACGAATCAACCTTAAAGGAGTCAAGATGTGCGAAGCATGTGTTCGTGGGAAGCAGACCAGGAGCTCGTTCAAACCCAAGAAGGTGGTCAGCACAACAGGACCATTGGAACTAATACACATGGATCTTTGTGGTCCCATGGATACTGAAAGCTACGGAGGAAAAAGGTACATGTATGTCTTAATTGATGACTTTTCAAGATTTACATGGGTACTTTTCTTGAGATCAAAATCAGATACCTTCAAAGAGTTCGAGAGACTAATCAAGAGGATGGAAGTGAGCATGGGAATCAAGCTCAAGTCACTCAGATCTGACCACGGAACTGAATTCAAGAACTCAGAGTTCCTAAGGTACTGTGACAACAATGGTGTATCTCACAATTTCTCAGCTCCTCAGACTCCTCAACAGAATGGTGTGGTGGAAAGGAAAAATAGAACCTTGGAAGACATGGCAAGGACCATGATGCTAGAAAGTGGAGTTCCTCCAAGTTTCTGGGCTGAAGCCATCTCCACAGCTACTTACATCTTAAATCGAGCCATGACGAGGCCCATGATCAAAAAGACATCCTACGAGCTGATCAAAGGAAGGAAGCCCAACATCTCTCATCTGAGGACCTTTGGATGCAAATGCTTCGTTCACAACAATGGGAAGGACAATCTCGGCAAATTTGAGCCTAGAAGCGATGAAGGGATATTCCTGGGATACTCTTCCCATAGCAAGGCGTACAGGGTCTACAACAAGAGGACCAAGAAGATAGAGGAAAGCATCCACGCCATCTTCGACGAGAAATCTGTAAAGATGGGAACAGAGGCCCAAGGAAAGGGAACTTTGTTCAAGCTGGTCAGACAAGAAGAAGACGACGACGAGGATGAACCAAGAAAGAGAGATGAAGACTATCCAAGTGGGAACAATGCCCCACAATCAGGGAACAACGAAGGAGATCAAAACTCCACAGATCAAAGATCCTTTGAAGTTCCCTCCTCAACAGAAGAACCACAAGATGCATCAAACTCTCTTGTTCCCCAAAATGAAAGTGTACCAGAATCCAGTGTTCAGGGGGAACAACGAGGGAACTCCGAAGAAAATCCTGACGAAAGTCCCAGCGAAGAAGCTGAGCATAACTGTTCCCCTGAGGAAGAGGAGGCTCAAGACACAGATGAAGAAGAGTCAAGGGAACAGGTTGATGTCTCACACATTCGAACAAGAAACTACCACCAAAAGAGAGATCACCCCATTGACAACATCATCATTCCATATGACAAAGGTGTTGTAACTCGTTCCTCTCTCAATAATTTTTGTGCTTTTAATGCCTTTGTCTCAATGGTGGAACCAAAAAGCATTAAAGAAGCTCTCAAATACCCAGACTGGATCCAAGCCATGCAAGAAGAACTACACCAATTTGAGAGGAACAAGGTGTGGAAGCTAGTTCCTAGGCCCAAAAACAAGAATATCATAGGAACTCGATGGGTCTTTTGGAACAAGCTCGATGATACTGGAGCCGTAGCTAGGAACAAAGCTCGTTTGGTTGCTCAAGGCTATAGACAAGAAGAAGGGATCGACTATGACGAGACCTTCGCACCAGTTGCAAGGATTGAGGCCATCCGTCTTCTCATAGCCTATGCAGCCCACAAAGGATTCAAGCTATACCAGATGGATGTGAAGACGGCCTTTCTAAATGGGCACCTCAAAGAAGAAGTATACGTAGCTCAACCCCCAGGATTCGAAGATGAGAAGCTACCTAATCACGTCTACTTCCTGGAGAGTGCCCTCTACGGACTCAAACAAGCTCCTCGAGCATGGTATGACAGGTTTGCTCAGTTACTTTTGTCTCATGGATACCTTCGAGGTTCCATAGACAAAACTCTTTTCCTTAAGAAAGAGTCTAAGGATATCTTGATTGTTCAAGTTTATGTTGATGATATTGTTTTTGGAGCAACTAACGAAACTCTTGTAGAGAAATTTAAGGACCTCATGAGCAGTGAGTTTGAGATGAGTCTCATAGGGGAACTCACGTTTTTCCTAGGACTCCAGATATGTCAAACAAAGGAGGGAACAAGGATTCATCAACAGAAATACATCAGAGAAATGCTAGTCAAGTATGGGATGGACCATTCAAAGCCTATCGACACTCCCATCTCACCAAACTCCAGGCTCAATGCCGATGAAACAGGGGTAAGTGTCGATCTAAGGAACTTCAGAGGTATGATTGGCTCTCTCCTATACTTAACTGCTAGTAGGCCTGACATTATGTTCTCAGTGTGCTTATGTGCACGTTTTCAAGCTAACCCCAAAGAATCACACCTGAAAGAGGTGAAGAGGATTTTCAGGTACCTCAAAGGGAACGACAACTTGTGCCTCTGGTATCCAAGGAACAGTTCCCTTGAGCTCACTGCATATACAGATGCAGATTTTGCTGGGCACCTTGTTGATAGAAAGAGCACATCAGGAATGGCCCAGTTCCTTGGGTCATGCTTAGTCTCATGGGGATCCAAGAAGCAAAACTCAGTGGCACTCTCCACAGCTGAAGCAGAACACGTGGCTGCCGCATCATGCTGTTCCCAAGTATTATGGCTCAAGTCCCAACTTCAGGATTATGGTATGTCTTTTGGCCCAGTTCCCATACTCTGTGATAACACTAGTGCCATTAACATTTCTAAAAATCCTGTGCATCACTCTAGGACTAAGCACATAAACATTAGGCATCATTTTCTACGTGACAATGTTGAAAATGGGAACATTTCTATGCAACATTGTAGAACGGAAGAGCAAATTGCGGACATTCTCACCAAAGCTTTAGACAGACGTCCCTACCAGCGTTTTCGGATGCTTCTAGGGATGATAACTCTAAACTAAACAAGTCCCTGTTTGTCTCTCCCTCAATGCTTGATTAGTCTAATTGGAAATGCATGATAGGGAACTGTAGGACTCATTGCTTTCATTTTGCCATATTACTAGTCTAGAGCTTGACATGTATAGAGGAACATTATTTCTTTTGTCCCAAAATGATCAACCAGAGTTCCCTCTAACCCTTCTTACAAGCCACTATGACGGTTGATCATAGAACCAACCCTAAGCCAAGGGCCAGAAAAACGCTTCTCATGAGCCAAACTCTTTGTACCTTTATCGAGTTGCAATTGTCTGGTTCTCCTTTGAGTTCCCCAGCCTCACAAAGAAAATTGAGTGTGAGTTCCCTTAACCTCTCCACTCTATATGACCTTTCCAAAGATCATGGGAACTGACAGGCAAAAGTAGGGAACACTGGATCTGAAAAGATGAAACTTCACTAGGGAAACGGGAAATTGTGTCAGACTTTGAAACGTTTTGGGCCAAGTATTCAAAAATCAAAAAGACTTCCCAAGAAAGAAAACGACGCGTGTCAGAGGCGTGCTATGGAAGTTGAAACGGTCCTCCGAACTCATTGGCCAACGGTTATCGAGGTTTCTCTACACTTCCCTTTCTACCCTCGTCTCTCTCTCACATAAAAACCCAACTTTGCCATTTTTGGGTTCCTTCCTCCTCATCCTTCCCTGTCACCCTCTTCGCTCTGCAACTTTGCCTCCTCCCAATTCAAGAAAACTTCCAAAACCTCTCTCCATCCAAATCTTTCCATGGCTTCAACCCACTCATTCGAAGAAATCAAAGAGTGGATCAACAAAAACCCTCGCACTTTCTTCGTCTCCATGTTAGCCGACATCGAGAAAGAACAAGATCTTGTTCTTCGCGATGTCCTAATTGCAGGGCTCTACAATTACGTGAGCCCTCTCATGCCTCCTCCTTCTCTTCCTCCTCCTCCGGCAGAGCAAACTCTAGCGATGCCTGCCTCCACCGCTACATCTTCTCAATCCCTTCCTCCTCCACCGTCTTCTCAACCCATCTCCATCTCCTCCTCAGGGACCAAGATCCTAGACTCCTTCGGATCCGAACCCCCATCCAAATACGAAAAACCCAAACAATCCAAACACAAACACTCTTCCAAAGATCCCTCCAAATCCAAACACCACTCCTCAAAATCCAAACACAAATCCTCCAAACGCAAACACTCACAAATCTCCACTCCTTCATCCCCCTCTCTTCCCATGCCAAAGAAGAAATCTCCCCTCAACATGGAGGAAGTCCTTAACCTATCCAAACCCGACGCCTATGCCGTCGTTGACCCATCCGAGGTCGCGAAGCTCTTTCGCCCTCGTCCCAAACCTATCTCTGAGACCTCTGGTCCCAGGGACTCCACAATAATCTCTTCCTCCCCTATTCCCATGGTTGAGGGAACTGCTAACCCTCCTCCATCTTCTCCAAAGAAGATTCCTCCATCCTCTTCCTCTCCCAGAGTTCCCCCACCCACCTCCCCCATTTCCAAATCTCCCACTACTTCAAAATCTGCCTCTGGGACCTCAAGTCCCAAGGCTCAAACCCCTACTCCTCCTCCTTCCACTCCCAAGGTCCCAACTCCACAAAATTCTCCTCTCCCTCCCTCTTCTCCCACCACACTAAAACTCCCTTCCCCTTCTCCTTCTCACACCACAATAGACCTCGACTCCGACGAGGATAATCTCCCCATCGGATTCCTTGCTCGCCAGAAGGCCAAAGCACCCATCGTGATGGGAACTGAGGAAGAGGAAGCCCGACTCAAAGACCTCGAGGAAGAATTCCGAGGCGCACTCACAAGGCCTTCCGAAGGCCAAGGGGGCAAAGCCCAAGAAGAAGGGAACCCAACACCAACCGATGGTGCTGGGCAAGGCAGTCATCGTCAAGAAGATGACGAGGAGGGAACAGGGCTGACCTCCTCTGACGATGAAGGGACCTCCAGTGACGACACTGAAGAATACGAGGAGGCCACCATTGCCAGAGAGCCTGCCGGCATCCCAACTCCTGCCCACCAAATGGTGGTGTCGGCAGAGGTCCCAGAGGAAAGGACCCTCCCTCTCATGATTGAAGCGGCTGACCCTCCTCAGCAAAAAGGAAAGACTACGGTCTCTAGGGGGAACTCCAAGAAGAAAGGGAAAGGAACTGTGCCCAAGAAATTTCATATCTCTGAAAATCGCAAGCTCCTCCCCCCCCCTCATCCTCTCAGAAAAACAGCTCACCGATGAAGGGCTAGGGCAACTATGGGACTTGATCAAGGCCCAAGGATGGGAACAGATGTGTAGTGAGGCCGTGAGTATTGACCCCTCTCAAGTGCGCCGATTCTACAACAATTTTGTGGTCCACGACAACGGCACCAAGGGAACTCTCTCCCTCGACGGCGATGACTTCATCTTCACCACATCCACAATCCGCCTTCAACTACAGGTCCCTGTCCAAGGCCTCCAGGAACTGCCCGCCAAGAGCTGGGGCGACTTCAACAGCGAGGTGATTTATAACACGATCTACGAGGGCCGTGTTCCCACCACTGGCACCTCTACTCATCACCTGTCCCTCATTGCCAAGCTGGCCCATCAATTCATCATCAACATGGTGATCCCTCGCCAGGAGAAGCGCCTTGTTATCAATATCCCTGATGCCATTATCCTCTACCACTTCCTCCTCAAAAAGCCCATAAATCTTCCTCGCATAATTCTCGAGCACATGGAGAAGTGTATGGCTTCCAAATCCCACTCCCTCCCTTACGCTGGCCTCATCAAGAAACTCTTGCTCAGAGAGGGCCTCTACGACACCTCCAAGGAAGAGGTCACCATAGGTAGGGAATTGGACATCTCTGTAGTCCAGAAAATGCTCCACTCTGAGCCAGTGGAGGAACAAGAAAGGCTGCCATCTGGTGAAGGCACCTAGGATGGGAACACTCCAGTGTTGGTGCACATTGCCAACACTCTCGACAAGATGGCCAGGGACCAAGAAAAGATGGCAAGGGACCAAGAAAAAATAGCTAAAGGCCAAGAAAAGCTGGTCCAAGTCTTGACACGGCTTTGTGATGCCCTGTTCCCACCAAGCCCATGATCTTTTCCTTCTTTTTCCTAGCCTCAATGTTCCCACAAATATTGTCTCTTGTGTTCCTATGTACATATTTCGCTTAAGTAATGCATGGTTTTTAGTATGATTGCGTGTTCTTTTCCTTCCTTATCTATGTGTTTACTTGTTTTCGATGATGTCAAAAGGGGAAAGGCAAAAAATGCGAGATGAGTTAAGTTGAAAAGATATCACAGAATACGCTATAGCTAAGGGGGAACAATTGCATAAAAAGCTAAGTACGAACTCAATGATTCACAAAAAGTGGCTCCCTAGGAATATGCGTAGGAACTCATTTGCATATCATGCCTTGAAATATTTGCTGATTTTTGTGATAGGTTTGTCATCATCAAAAAGGGGGAAATTGTTGGAACGATGTTGGGGACCTCTGGTTCTAAACATCGGAACAACGATACAGTTCTCCTAGTTTTGATAATGACAAACGCTATAAGGGAACTAATGTGCTTTGATCAAGTATTTCTAAGGAACACAGGTTGAGCAAAGAACTTCCATGAATGACCAAAGATCACAGAAGCACACAATGAAGAGTTTCCATCAAGGGAACTCTGAAGAGGAAAGTTCCCATGAAAAGAGAACTCCCAGGAATGACCAGAGAACACAGGTTTACACGATGAAGAGTTTCTCTCAAAGGAACTCTGAAGAAGACAGTTCCCACGACATGGGAACTCACATGTGAAGACAAGGACCGATCAGCGCATATCACGGGATCCTGTCTTGGACAGGATGAAGGCACAGTCTGAGGAGCAGACTGTCACGATTGATCCAACGGTCCGATCATTTCAAGAAGTTGACCTAGTTCAAATCGAAGTCACATGTGAAGAAAGTACAACTTGGGCATCAAGAAAAGGGCATTTTGGACACAAATGAAAGATGCGATTGAAGCCCAAGTTCACTCGAGTATAAAGCCAAATGAATAGTACTCGGATTAAGCACTTCTCCCAGAATTCACAAATACCCACAACAGAGAAAGAGAAAGAAGAAGAGAAGTCCCCGGCGGCGAGTGTCTGATCTCGACGACGGTGAAACCAAGTTCCCAGGAGCAAGGGAACCGCGATTCGGTGTAAGGTTTGAGTTACTTATTTAGTGATTGTTGTTCGCTTAGGAACTCAGTTGAGAAGATTCATTAGTGTTGCTAGAGTTAGGTAGAACTCGTAGGAACAGAGAAGTTTGAATCTGGCTGTTTGTAACTAAGGAACAAATCAATAATATAAGTAAGTCATTCAAAATCCTCCAAGAGGAGGTAGAGGTTTACCCATACAACTAGTTGGTTGTAGTGGGGTTCCTCTATAAGGGAACTGTGTTCATTCTGTCTTTCTAATACTTGCGATAGTTTCTTCCGCTGCCTTGGGAACAGCTTAACAGCCACTTCCCAAGTTCTAAGCTAACCGGTTACGATCCAACAAATTAACTTATAGATTTTTTTAATAAACTTCTTAAAAACAAGACCGTTTGGCTCTTTAGAAACGCCGGAAAAAGAGAAGATTGAGGGCAAAAGTTTTCGCTAGTCTATTCCAATTGGGGCTCTACGCGCGCGTTTTAAAACCTTGACATGGAATTGTAGTAAGTTAAAGTTACGTACGTAGACAAAAGATGCAGAGATGGTGGGATGAGGTTTGTCCTATTGTGAATGATGAGTATTTACGAACACACTCTACCGTGCACAGCATATATATGTGATCGAGAATATATATTGGTGGTTCGTGGTTGCTGAAGCTGATGTGTGAAACTTCGTAGATGGTGTCCTATCACATCCATCTAGGGTTTACCCATTTGTGTGTTTTCTCATATATAGCCCCATGTATGCAACTAATTAAAGGTTCGTTTGGCGTAAATTTGGGTATAATATATGCTCTTATAATCTAAGCTCATTATAAAGGCATGCGTACCACTAGATAGTATATATAGGACTACTTTTTTTTAATAGGATGATGAATGATGCTCTATTGGAGGCATTTCGTCCAATTTCTAGGAGCTTCGTGAAGAATGACGTAATGTACATATTCATAAAATGAGATTTATAATTGGTCACATACACACACATATATATATGTATATAGGGGCACGCTCAGGAGAAACGAGTTTTAAGGAGAAACGGGAGAACAATGCCTATGCGTCGGATTAATCTAGATCAATTGCTAATAATGAGGGTGTATATTATGATTTTTATGGGTAAAAATATAGGGGAATCCACGATTATTGCAAATTTGGGAGGAACCGAAATTTTAGGGATCATGAGAATAACCGTAATATCCTATCAGAAAATCAGTTATGCGTGTCAAATTATTCAACAATACAAGACATATTATTCCGAATTTAGTGTAGTGTTATTCTACAAAGCAAGTCAAATTATTCTGAATTCAATACATTGTTTTAGTGTTTGTATTATTATTCGTATGTAGATCTATTGAAATTATGCATACATCCACATTTATAATTTTTTATTCAAAATTGTTTGGAGTGTAAACTGAGAAATATGGGTGTAAATTTAGAGGGACAAAATCACGATTTTTACAAAAATAGGGGGAACGAATTTATAGGAGATCATGAGAAAAAAAACTGCCATATCTTATCCGAATTTTCATATTTCAAAATCTGAATATTACACACATTTACACAAGAAAAAATTGCCATATCTGAATATCTCCAAATAGGGGAGCGTTATTAAATTCAAAAATCTAAAAAATATGATGATCCAATATTTCGTACATCTGCATAATCGTAGAATATCTATTAGTCGACGTTTGAATAACTCAATATGATTGTTTGAATAATTATAGAATCGTAGAATATTTATAGTCAAAGATTTGAATAACTCAATATGATTGTTTGAATAATTATAGAATCATAGAATATTAATAGTCGAGATTTGAATAACTCAATATGATTGTTTAAATAATTATAGGATTGAACATGCTTTAACGTTTGCATTATTTATGTTGAATAAGTATTCGTCTTACAGTGAAAATCAATTCAATATAGGTTGAATAGTTACATATTAAAAATGGGTGGATACTCCAATGAATTTGAATAAGTAGATCTATTTATTTGAATATACACTAATATAAAAAATTAGATCTTTGTCTTCAAACTACATCCATTTACACATTTGATCATTCTTGAATAACTCCATTGCAAAACATGCATATGTGGATAACAATTCTCGCACAACAATACTTGACATTCTTTAATAACTGCAAAACAGAACACACATCTAGGAATAACATTTCACACATGTATGAATAATAAGTCACACATATACGAATGACAAAAAACACATACATGAATAACAAATCACGTATATTTGAATAATAGATCACCACATTTATGATATCAAAACATGTCCATATGAATAAAAAGACATGCATATATGAATAACAAAACAAACATATATGAAAAACAAGATACTCATATATGAATAAAAAACCACACGTATAATTAAAAAATATATATGAATACTAAGACATGTATATATGAATAATAAGTCACTTATATATGAATAATAATCCATGCATATACGAATAACAAAATACACATATATGAATAACAAAACATGCATATATGAATAATAAGTTGTACATATATGAATAACAAAACACACATATATGAATAACAAAACACGCATATATGAATAAATACCTCTCAAGTATTTCGTCATTAACATTCTTGAATAACGCTATCTAAATTCATGAATATTATATTACAATAATCAAAATATCAACATACATATATGAATAACAACAGACACATCCATGAATAACAAATAATGCATATATGAATAACAAGGCATGTATATATGAATAATAAAACTCGTCTACCTCACATACACCTAATTATCAAGCCAAATCGAACACGTCTCCGACTAGAAAAATTTCTAGCCTGGGGTGAAGCCGCCTCCTTCACCTTTTTATAAGTTGTGCAGAACTGGAACTTAAACGCTGGGGGTGAAGCTGTCTCCTTCTCTCGTGCAAGTACTGACATCGGTAATCGGCCAAACTGATCTCGAATTTACCTAATACACAAGTCATTAGTGGGAGATCTAGAGAAACTTATTATTGATCAATACACAACACGATATTTGTGTAGGGTAGTAGAAGAACCATCAAACACATTGGATTACTTTGCAATGCATATGATGGAGGAGGCGTAGGTTTTTTTGCGTCGAAGATTTGAGCAGCTTCGTCCATTTTCTCCAATTTCAATAGTAACCCTAGAATTTATGCCTTAGAGCGAGCAGTTGAATAACGATGTTGAGATTTTTGAGAAAATGAGAGATATGGAGAGAGATTTTATTAATGAGGTTTCAAAATTTAAAATCAGAAAGATATTCTAGCAATATTTTCTCCTTTGGATGCAATCTAGTGTATCACGTCTATTCTAGTTGTTTACACCCTTTTTTCATTAATCTAAACCGTCTATTTAATCTAATCCAACGACCCCTAATGCTTCCCCCGTTTCTCCTTAATAGGTTGTTTCTCTAGAGCGTTATTCTATGTATATACATAGCTAGTACCATATACGAATTTTAATTAAAAAAATTAATAATAATTTTTTTAAAATACATTAATTATCAAGCGATAAATAATCATGATCTCCACACATAAATTAGTTTTTACTCTAATATATATATAATATATATATATATATATAAGCAATAAGATTTGGAGTCACCACATTGCACCACATCAGTTTTATCCACATGTCACTCATAGAATCCGCCACATAAGATTTTGACAATGTCATTTCCTCCTTAATTCATTACATTTACACCACAATTATTTCTTAACCACATCATATGCCATATGTGATTTTTGGCCACGTCAATTATATATCATTTATTACGTCATGTCATATTTCAATTTCAAATTCTAATACATTGTCAAATTTTTACCACGTTGAATTGATTTTTACTTGTCAATTTTCATTCTCACTTACCAGTCACTTCTCTCCATATCCACTCCCAAGAAATAGATCATTCAAGTTGTAATCAAAGCAATAATGGACTATTGAATGAGCGATTTAAATTCTCGATGCACGCTACGATCCATCGAATTCTCGAGATGAAAAGCACCACCTCGCATTTTTGGATTGCCTCCAAGTACTCTGCAGCCTTTAAGACCAGATTGGTGTAGAAATAAGCGAACTCCCTCGAGTTCGGTGAATGAGAATACCCTTTGCGAGCCGAATCGATGCAACTCTTCAATTGTCGTTGATATGCGATCTGATAGCTAACATATATTATTCATGTAAATACTCTGTATGACCTAACGAGCCTGACAAGGCTAGCTTATGTAACCTATTTATACCCAATTAAGGGAAAGGCAAACCCCAAGGGGATTCTCACAATTATCTAACATGGAATCAGAGCCTAACCCTAACCCGAACCTCCCCCCACCCCCACCGTCGCCTCTCCCTTGGGCGACTTACCGACTGCCTCTCTTTCACGCACGCCGCCCTCTCCCCTTCCTCTTCTACTGGTCGATTCTTGATATCGCCCACTGCTTGCCCTTATACGCCGCTCCCCTCGGTTCTCTAAACCCTCACATATTTTCCCTAATCTTCAGCTGCCATGGCCAGCGATGGAGATTCGGTCACTTTTGGCAGTGACCAAACGCCGAAAAACCGCGGCAAAGACCCCGTCGTGCAATCGGGCAATAATTTCGAGGTGAGTTCATCCGTTGGATCTATGAAAGTCACGTTCCACTCCTCCTTGGTCGTCTGCGACATCAAAAATATGATCCCAATTATGCTTGACATCTCGCATAGCAAGTATAATTCGTAGTCTAAATTGTTCAAAGTCGTGGCACGCGCTCATCGAGTCCTGGATCATATTGACCATGTTGTTGCTCGTCCTTCTTATGTTGATGATACGTTATGGGATCAATTGGATGCCATTATTCTCCAATGGATCTATGCGACAATCTTGTAGGACCTCTTGCTAACGATACTCGAGCCCAACATCACTACTATAGCCGTCTGGCTTCGTTTGAAAAATATTTTTCATGACAAGAAGGCGTCCCAGGCCGTGTATTTGTGAAACAAATTCACCCATTGTCTCCTTGACGCTTTCCCGTCGGTTTTTGCATATTGTCAGAAACTGAAAGACCTCTCCGATCAACTGAATAAAGTTGATTCTCCGTTGTTGCAACGACATATTGTTAGAAACTGAAGGAACTCTATACCATCCTAAAGATACTGGGAGGAGAAACCCCATCACAGGCGTGAACAAACATATCGTAGGGTCGCGCGAGCCATGTGACGGATCCCGATGGTTTCATTCATACTATCTCGGGCGGCTCGTCGCTCGCAGGGACGAGTAGGAAAGAGAGAAAGTGGTACGTAAGGGCAATTCACCATGATCCTTTTGTTTTCAGTATTGAACAATCCTCAAAGACTCACACCGACCTCACCTTCACCTCTGAGGATGCCGAGGAGTTGCATATGCCACACGATGACCCGTTGGCGTGGTCCATACCCAACTTGGGTCCAAAATTTAACTTTTTTAAAAATTATTTTTTAAAAATTTAATATTTTGTTTTTATTTTTTTAATGTTTTTAATTTCAAAAAAATCAAATAATATAAATATAAACTTATAGTTTATGAAAAATGAACTCGTAATATATAAAAAAATTAACTCAACCAATATACCAAAAAAAATTCCCCAAAAAGAGTTAAGAAAATCTTAACGGTCCAACCTCTACAACTATAAAAGTTGTCCCTCTCAAGTCGATCAAATAGATATTTCACATTTATGTATTGATTTTCATCAGTATTAAAATACAATAAGTATTTAAAGATTTATTTGAAAGACATTATACATATATTTAAAAATATACTATTTATCTCCTTTCAAAATTTTGAGATTCTTCTTTTAGAAAAAAAAATAATAAACATTATGTATGATATAAAACATATGAAGACATAATATCATTTTTCTTAAAAAAGACAAAATATTATTATTGGCTATTCAGTATTCACAATTTCATATGTATGGGAATCACATTAATTTGAATTTGAAAATAATTAATTATAAAAAAATAAACCCGCAAAGTCGATGGTATATTGAGCAAATAAAATCAATATAATACTTGAGCTTCCAACCAAATTTAGATGAAAAAGAAATTTAGTATATCATAAATTACTATGCAGTGTACATTGATTAAATAATTAAATAGTTTATTTATATATGATTTGCAACATTTGATTTTGTTTTAGTTGTATGATTAATTATGGTATTTCATAATGCAATTCAATAAACTTTAATTTATGGAGTTTGGTTAAAATGAAACAAACTCTTATCTTGAAACAAATGCATTTTTCCTAGTTCGTAGTGCATTTTTCCAATTTTGGAATTTAGATTGCATTTTTTTCGGATTTGCACTTTTCGTAATTTGTAATGCAATTTTAGTACTTTTTGCAGTGCACCTTCTCGGATTGCAATTTTCGTCTTTTGCAATTCACTTTCGTATAAAAAATGCACTACTAACTAAGAAAAGTGCATTCGTTTCACGTTTCAGGATAATTTCAAAAAAAAAACTATATATTTTAAATAATAACAAATATAAAATATATCACTTGTCACGTCCAAAAGACATGATTAATACCCATACTACACCCTCACTCAAAGTTTAGGGTATTCAAATAATTTATACCTTATTTTTTTGGTAAAGGGCATTGCTTATAAGAGTCTAATCGGAGACTACTGTGTATTATCCTTGAAGGTTTAACCGCTTGACTAGATTCCCGTAGACATAATTTATACCTTATTTAACATAATTGAAAGAAAACTTATATTCATCAAACAAAAAAAAAATAAAATCATCCACGGTCAGACCGAAAAGCGAAATGGAAAAGGACTGAACCATCCATGCCATCCCCGTTACTATCTATATATATTCCCGGCCGGCCGGGCCACCATGAACAATATATACCCCCAAGGCCCCAACCATTTAATTAAATCATTTATACATTTGTTTTTCTTATTTTTTTTGGTGTGAATACATTTTTTTTTCTTAAGCAACTTAATTATATTTATATGTGTTTTTAGCTTAAATTATATCGACGAAATTTCCTCAGCATCTTCCTTCTTTTCGTCCTTCACTACCTTCTTCTTTCTTAGGGTTTATCCATATTAGTTAGCATAATTATATTAATTTATATATGGATCTGGATGAAATATATATATATATGGACCTTGGATTTTCATGAAACTAAACTGATTTGATAAAAGGATGGCCATAAGCTAGCCTTAGAATTGCGAGCATCTTATGAGATAAGAATTTGACATCTTTTGTTCGAGGAAATTTTTCGAGAATTTGTTGTTCTTTTTCTTACATTTCAAAAATGGACAAATTTTTTTAGGAGAGCCATATCCTGCAAGCTACCCTTTATTTTTTGTTTCTATCTTTCTCTATAATCTTTAATGACTAGTGAGTTAGAGATGTATGTGAATTTGCCACGTTATAGTCTTATAGATATAGACAAAACATAAAAGGGGCCAAAAAAATTAGGTTTTTATTTGATTGAATATATGTGCGTGAACCTTCTATCGACATGTTTTTGCTAGCGGAAACAAATTAATTTTACGAGTTTGAGTTGTACAATTAATGGATCACAGTTTTAATATTACACAAGCAAGGGTTATTTATCTGTGTACCCATTTATATATAACTAAACTTTGATAGCTTCAGAAAGAACGAAGAATGTCGAAGCGTCATATTCATCACGTACGTACGTTGTAAGAAGGCCGGCCAGCTTTTCCGTGCATGCTCAGAATCACATGCATGTCGCAAGAGAGCCTTTCGGAGGTTGGGGGAGGCAGGGTAGTACGGTGACGTTTTGAACTACTGGGAGGTACATTAAGGGGTGAAACGACGCGTCACGTAACATGTTAAATATCTATAGGAAGTTTCTTCGAACGTTCATGTTTACCGTTACACGCAGCCGCACATCCTCGAACGTTCATGTTTACCGAGTTTGCACATCTTCTTCTCAGCAATTTAAAAATCTTTTTCTTAGATGTATCATTATTTCGAGTCCTATATGACAATAAGATTGATCGAAGCAGAGAGAGAGAATGAGATCGAGGACATGACACATGTAAACTCGGAATTCGAGATAATAGTATAATGATACCTCTAAAATACACATTATTAGCGATTTGATATTACTAGTTGTTTCCGTCGTGCCATGCACGACTATGATTCGATATTTTTTAGATATAGATATACTATAAAAAGATATTAATAAACAAAAATATAGTATAAAATTTAATGTAACTAATTTGTTGATCATAATTTGTATAAAAATTATTTTGTTTTTTAAAATCAAATAAAACAAATTAAATTTAGATTATTAAGTTTAAATAATGAGAATAATATATACAATGCTCATAAAATGTTATGGTAAAATTTCAAATAATGAGAATAATATATACAATGCTCATAAAATGTTATGGTAGATTCTCAAATTGTGAGTTGAAATAAAAGGAAAGTATTTTGAACAAACTTCTCATAAGGAAGTATTTTGATTAAAAAAACATAGATTTATCAAAATATATAGGCCTATAATTATCTATTTATGAAATCTTTTTTATAAGGAAAGCATTTTTTATCATTATAGTTAAATATGACATGTAAGTGACGGGGTGAAAATAATACGATGTGGCATATGACATGTCAAAAATTATATGACATGGCTTAAGGAAAAGACGACATGTGGTAAAATCCGATGTGGTGTATTCTAGAAGCGACATGCGGACAAAGTTGACGTGGCGCAATGTGGTGGCTCCAAACCTTATTGCTTTTATATATATAGTAGATTTTATGTGCATATCAGCATATATATACATATATATATACTGTATATCTTATATCTTGGGGGGTAAGCTTTGTAACTCCTATTTAAACGAGATATTTGTATCTAATGAAGGCAAAGAATTATCTTTCTCTCTAATCTTGACATGGTATCGGAGCAAGGCTCGAAAAAACCCTAATTTTTTTCCACCAAGTCTTCCACAACAGTTCTTTCTCTTCCGATTGCCGCCCCAGATGGCCGGAGAGGAGACCTCCGCTGCACAGGCTCAGGCCGCCCAGGTTGCGCAAATTGCTGCCCTACAGCAAGAGTTAGCCGCCGCTCAACTTGCTTCCAACAACGCGCCTAAGATCAACTCGTCTTTCTACTTACATCCATCAGATCATCCTAATCTCTCTATTTGCCCGATCGCTCTCAAAGGTTACAACTACAACGAATGGGTTACTAGTATGAGTAATTCTCTCAACGCCAAGTGTAAATTTGGCTTTGTTGATGGGTCGGTTCAACAATCTGCCGTTGACTCCCCCGACGGCGAACATTGGCTCCCGGTGAACTCTATGATCGTCGGTTGGATTGTCCATGCTAATGAACCGTCCCTGGGCCCTTCTATAACATACTATGCTACTGCTAAACAACTTTGGGATGACCTAAATCAACAGTTTTCTGTCGGGAATGGCCCTCGCATTCTTCAGTTGCGCTCGACCATTGCGAATTGTCGGCAAACCGGGATTTCTGTAGCCTCTTACTACGGAACTCTCAAGAAATACTGGGAAGAACTTTCAACATATGTACCTCTTGAAGTCTGTACGTGTACAGGTTTCCATTGCGACCTCAATTCTCGCTTGACGAAAGCTCGAGAAGAAGAGCGTACACAACAGTTTCTTATGGGCCTTGATGACACTCTTTTTGGCACGCTTCGGTCGAATTTAATGGCCTTTGATCCTCTTCAAAATCTGTCTCGTATTTATGCACTGGTGGTGCAAGAAGAATGTACAAAATCTGCTATAAAATATCGGGAACAACCGACTAAGAATCTTGCATTTGCGGCTCGATCACAAGCGCCACCGCGAACTCTGTCCGCTCCGCCTGTTGATCGAAGTCTGCTCCACTGCACGCATTGCAATCGCGATGGCCATGATGCTTTAACTTGTTTTAAAATCAATGGCTATCTCAATTGGTTTTACGAGAAGAAATCCATCAGTCGAGGACTGTCTTCATCTTCTACTGGTCGCGGCCGAGGCGCTTCGCTTGATTCTGGCGCCGAGTGTGGTTAGCAGGGTCGTGATCGAGGAAATTCAGGGATGGCTAATGCCGCACAACAGCAACAACCGGGCTCGTCTACTGGGACGCCTACAGCCCAAGATCGCCAAGCCTGGGGTCTCAACGACCCGCAATGGCAAACCATGCTTTCCTTATACAACGCTATGAATCATTCCATTGCTTCTAATAAATTGTCTGGTAAGACTTCTAAACCCTGGATTCTTGACACAAGCGCCTCGTTTCATTTGACTGGTGAAACCGAGCTTTTATCAGATATTATCTCTATTGATACTGTTAATATAATTCTTCCTGATGGCAAGACCTCTTCCGCCTCTCAAGATGGCACCTTGTATTCTGGGCCCTTCTGTATTTCGAATGTTTTTTTTTGTACCTCGGCTCACTTGCAATCTATTGTCCATTGCCTAGTTGACAGTCGACCTTTCTTGCAATGTGATTTTGACAAGCAGATTGTGAATCTTATAGGACCAAAGTTCGAGGATATTGATTGGAGCGGGTGAGCAACGAGGGGGCGGGGGTTCTACTGGATGCGTGCTATATCTTCTGATGCTCGAGCATGTCGGTCTTCTGCTTCTATAATTTTGGCTGAACTTCTTCACCTTTGGTTGGGTCATGCTTCAAACTCTGTTTTATCTACTTTGCCTGATTTACAAACATCTAGTTCTACTACTTCTGTTCCTTGTTATGTTTGTTTTAAAGCTAAGCAAACTCGTGCTCCTTTTTCGGATAATTTGAATAAAGTAGATACATTATTTGATTTAATTCATTGTGACATTTGGGGACCCTATAGCACTCTGTCTCGATCTGGTGCTTCATATTTTCTTACAATTGTTGATGATCAATCCCGGAGTACTTGGGTTTTCTTGTTGAAAGTAAAATCTAAGACTGCAAAATTCAATGAACAGTTTTGTGCCATGGTGACTAGGCAGTTTCAAAAACAGGTCCACCGGGTTCGTGCTGATAATGGAACCGAATTTTTACTTCTCATTCCGTTCTTTGCTAAGAATGGTATTCTGCTTGAGAATACTTGTGCTTATACTCGACAACAAAATGGGCGTGTTGAGCGCAATCATCGCCATTTGTTAAATGTTGCTTGTGCTCTTCGTTTCTCAGGCCCGTCTCTTTATTACGTTTTGGGGAGAATGCGTTTTGATTGCTTGTTACTTGATTAATCGGACTCCGTCTAAGGTTCTGAGTGGACCCACTCCCTATGAATGTCTTTAAGGGTGACCTCCTAATTATAATTTATTATGTGTTTTTGGGTGCCTATGCTATGCGTCCTCTATTCCAAAACCGAGAGATAAACTTGCAGCAAGAGGTCGTAAGTGCATTTTGCTTGGCTACCCAAATGGCAAAAGAGGTTGGGGCTTGTTTGATCTTGATACCCGGGAAATCCTCATTAGTCGAGATGTTACTTTTTATGAGGATATTTTCCCTTCTGATTCACCGGCCACTTCTTCCACTATGCCTCCGCCTGCTTCTGTTGAGGTTTCGCCAACAGTTTATGATGACTTGTTGTCCTCTGATGTGCCTATTCTCACGACTCCACCTATGTCTGACGACAAGGGGAGTGCGTCAACTCCTCATCAGAGTACTCGCCAACGGCGTGCACATGCATATCTTCAAGATTTTGTTTGTAGCATGACTCGTGTTTCTCCCCCCTCTTTTGCAGCTCACTCAGCTAATTCTCCATCACTGTCCTCAAGTATTTCCTATCCTATTGCATCTTATGTTTCCTGTGCTAATTTTTCTACCTCTCATGCTAGGTTCTTGGCCGCCATTACCACTGGCTTTGAACCTCGTACTTTTTCTGAGGCTGTTAAACACGCTCACCGGCGTGATGTAATGGCAGCTGAGATTGCTGATCTGGAACGCAATCGCACTTGGTCATTGTGCGAGTTGCTTGTTGTAAAAACAACTATTGGCTGTAAATGGGTTTTCCGTATCAAATATCACTCTTCTAGTGAGATTGAACGGTATAAAGTTCGCCTTGTTGTCTTGGGTAATCGCCAAGTTTGGGTATTGATTATCATGAAACTTTTGCTCCCGTTGATAAAATGATTTCTGTTCGAGTTTTCTTGTTGTTACTGCTTTTAAGGGATGGGAATTGCATCAGATGGATGTTCATAGTGCCTTCTTACATGGCGACCTTGATGAGGATGTTTATATGAAACTTCCTCCCGGATTTACAGGTGCGTCTCCAGGACAAGTCTGCCGCCTTTAAAAGTCTCTCTATGGACTTCGGCAAGCTCCTCGGAATTGGTTCTTTAAGCTTGCCAGTGCTCTTCAGGTGTTTGGATTTATTCAAAGTCATTCTGATAATTCTCTATTTACCTTTGTTCGAGATTCTGTAATTGTGCATGTACTTGTCTATGTTGATGACCTTATTATTGTTAGTAATGATGCTGCTATTATTTCTAAATTCAAGAACTATCTGAGTTCTTATTTTTCCATGAAGGATTTAGGGCCTCTTAAGTATTTTCTTGGGATTGAAATTGCTCTCTCTTCTAAAGGGTTATTTCTTTCTCAACGAAAATACACCCTAGATCTTCTTCATGAGTCTGGTAAGCTCGTTGGCAAGCCCTGTGATTTTCCTATGGAGCAAAACCAACAATTAGCTACATCTATTAGTGACTTCTTTGATCAACCAGAGCAGTATCGCCATCTTGTAGGGCGCCTCATTTATCTGACTATCACACGTCCTGATATCTGTTTTGGAGTTCATACTCTGGCTCAGTTTTTACAGTCACCTCGAGTTGATCATTGGCATGCTGCTATTCGTGTTTTGAGGTATCTCAAATCTCATCCAGGGCATGGACTTCTTCTTTCTGCTTCAAGTTCTCTTCAGATTTCGGCCTTTTGTGACTGATTGGGCTGCCTGCCCGCTTTCCAAACGTTCAATTACTGGTTTCTTTTTTTTCTAGGTGGGTCTCCTATCTCCTGGAAAACTAAGAAACAATATAATGTTTCCCGCACCTCTGATGAAGCCGAATATCGGTCTATGGCGTCTACATGCGTTCAATTGCTATGGCTTAAGTCCTTGTTACTCTCCCTTGGTGTGTTTCATTCTACTCCTATGCGTATTCACTATGACAGTCAGGTTGCTATGCATATTGCAACGAATCCGGATTTTCATGAACGTACCAAGCATATTGAAATTGATTGCCATTTTGTGCGTGATGAGCTACTTCGGGGCACCATTGGTCTTTCTTACATTCGTTCTGCTCATCAGCCAGTTGATTTATTTACTAAACCTCTAGGCAAACAACCGTTTCTTTATTTGTTATCCAAGTTGGGCATTGTCGATTTACATGCTCCAACTTGAGGGGGAGTATTAGGGATTTAGATATTATTTTATGTGCATATATATTGTATATCTTATATCTTGGGGGCAAGCTTTGTAACTCCTATTTAAAGGAGATATTTGTATCTAATGAAGGCAAGGAATTATCTTTCTCTCTAATCTTGACACACACCCTATAAAAACTTACAGAAGCGAACACCTACCCTCCCAAAACAACACTCTAAATAAACGGCATGACTACACATCACACACCTCACACCACACACTCCAGAATCAAGGACCAACACGTCAAAGATCCAACAAATCTCTCCCATATCGAAAGATTTCAAAACTCCAACTCGAACCCCATCTTCCACCAACGACATGACTACACGTTGCGCGCCTCACACTCCACCAATCAACGATCGACACCTTGAAGATCAATAAGGTTCTCTCACATCTAGAAACCCCAACTTCCAACCCCCCTGACGCCTATAAATAGTGAAAGAAGGTGAAGGTTGCAAGAGTCGAGAAAATATCTCTAGCTTAAGATCGTTTCTTATTAACAGAGACTTGACATTTTAAAACTTTCCGGAGAACTTCGTTATTTATGAGGGAGAATCCTAAAAGGTTCTAAGTCGCATATTGTAAAAGAGAAAACCAACTCATAGTAAGTTCTAGAATAGTGAAGAGAACACACATACCTTAAACACGAATAATCAAAACTATAGAAACTCTTTTAAAGTGCGGGTGAATCGTTCTCACATGCGGAATAAAGTGTGAAACTTCTGCATGCCTATTTTATATTAATTTAAAGTCCTCGAACTTAACGCTCATTTATTTCGGGTTTCAACATTGACCTCAATATGTACTTATTTTAATTTGTTTTGGTAATGCCTTAGGTGTACATTATTTTTAATTTAAATGTGTATGTCTTTTGAAGTTTGTGTACATGAATTTTGAAGTTTATAATTTTTTGTTTTAATTGTATGCAAATTAGCATGAATGTGCATCTAGCCTATACTAGGTGTGCATGTATTGATTCCAAGGTTATCAGAATCCCGATCCGATTCTACGATTCTAACGATCCTACGATCCATAACATGTGAAACGATCCACGATCCTAAGTAGGATCTTATTGAAGTAGGATCTTAAATATATTTTTAATACAATCTCGACCCGATCCCGATTTTAACGATCCTATAAACGATTCTAACGATCCTACAAACGATTCTTACGATTTTATAAAAAATGAAAATTATGATTATATATTCTTAATAATTTCAAGGTTAACGTCTCATTTCCATTAAAATAGTTGACTAGTCAAATTAATAATGTTTATCATTTTCTTACTTCATATATAACACAATATACAATCTATTAGGTTATCCTTCCATATTTTTAGTTATAATGTAGGATCTTACGATTCAACGATCCGATCTTACGATTAGATCCAAAAGACCCTCAACGATCCAACCTAGAATCCCGATTATGATAACCTTGATTGATTCTCTTAGAGCATGTGCAATGGAGAGGAATCAAGCTCCTCTTTGCACTCTTTCTCCTCATAGAGGAGCTCCTCCTTGTTGTAAAAATTGAAAGAGGAATCCACTTTCAAATAGAAATGAGAGTAATCCTCATTTTGTAGAAGGATAAAAGATTTGGCCCTTGTACCTGTTGAAAGGGTTTCTTGACAACAAATAAATTTATAATCAAGACCCCGCTGAGTACAAGGGAGTCAGGTTCGTCCACGGGAGAAAGTCAATATCAAGTTTTGTTCTTACTTAGAGCGCAAGTAATCAATCAAAGCTAGGGTTTTTATCAAGAGATATAGAATTCTAAGGTTTTCGTATCCCCACAACAACAATTATGCATGCAACGCTAATGAAACACAAAGATCATGCCTTTATCACATAAAGTCTTCAAC
This sequence comes from Fallopia convolvulus, assembly GCA_964016875.1. Classification (NCBI taxonomy): domain Eukaryota; kingdom Viridiplantae; phylum Streptophyta; class Magnoliopsida; order Caryophyllales; family Polygonaceae; genus Fallopia; species Fallopia convolvulus. The sequence continues at coordinate 35,377,474 of OZ024733.1, forward strand.
TTTCGTCAACTTAAGCAAGTAAATCAACTAACTTTCACTAAATCAATAAACTTTACTATCTATCTCTTCTACATCAACTAGGATTGATCCGCTTTCGCTTCAAAACCCTAAATTGACTATTCTGATTCAAGGTTTCTGTTTTCGCTTCAACTATGAATGTCAACTTTTGTTTCAAGGATTAAGAACAAGAGAATAGATTCATGCAATAAAAACAATCAAAACATGATCAAGAACAAGCATACATTTTAACACCCCTATTTTGCAACGATAAATGTTACCGCCAGTGACCTTAGATTTTACCATCCAAAGTCACCCTAGGCTTTATAAGGTATTAAGTTAAATAAAACATGCAGAATTATAAAGTTATTACAAATAAAAGAGAGTTGCTCGCACGTGAGACTTTAAAAGTATCCATTACATACTTTGTACTTGACTTGACAAATCATAAAGCTTAAGAGTTGTTTACGCAACAGAATATAAATTAACATTGTTCAAACCAACGTGGAGAAACCCATAAGTAAACAAAATGCAATTCTTGAAAATCCCGACCTTCCTAACTTCCCTTGAGTAGTCTTCGTCTTTTATGCCTTCGGTGGAGGTTTCCTAGCGTCTGGCATTTGGCGCGAAAGGCGAGAAATGCCAGGCAAAGATGCGGAAAAACAAAATTAGTCTAAAGAGACTAAGCAAGCGAGAACCGACATCCTTAAGGTAGTTTGGTAAAATATCAAACTTATTACGAGGTGAACGAGATGTGTTTCGAGAAGTGTAAACTTTAAGTGGAACTTAATAAGAACGGAATGAGTGAATCTCAAGACGAGATAACTCTTAAACCGAAAGAACGAACTACGAGATTGTAGAACATCTTAGAATAGAATATATGTTGGGAACGTTAATTACACACAAGTTTCTAGAAAGCCTCTCGCGCCCTTGCGGACCGAGAGCCGGATCGATCATTTGAGACCAGTCCGATTTTGGTTTCTTTTAAGGTGCATTAGCACTTACTTTCTTTCGTGCTCAAAACTTTCACATTAGTTAAAGATTTTTAAGAGTGTGGGGGGTCATGAATGGGCCGACGTACCGCTTACGGGAACTAAGTTCCGACACCTAGCTAGGGTGCACACGTCCCTCCTCCGAGTAGGAGCAGACAATAGATCATGATCCTTATAGTCATAGGAAGATAGGTACTTTGCGATACGACTTAATATGTTATATAGAGGTGTCGGGCCGAGCCCGCACCCCTTGCTACACTATTTACGAATCTCGAAAAGAGATTTTAAACAAACAAAGGCCACACAAACAAGCCTAGCATTATATCTACTAACAATAATAATAGTAATAATGCTAACAAAGGTCAGTATTTCTAACAATCGATATTTTCTATGTTCGTTTTATTTAGCAAACAAGGTGTTCCCAACATCGAACAAGTTAAAGTGATCGAATTTATCGAAAGGTTCAAGTAGGAATGTCCACTTGCCTTGAATTTCCTTCGGTGATGTTACTAACTCGGAAATAAGACGGTTTAGTGTCGTTTGAGAACCTCGACCTATTTGAAATCAAGAATGATAACGAACACTTATTAAAATCCTTATTTTAATTTAAAGGCAACCTTTCTTAGTTTCCTCTTCTAAGAGAAGGCGAGTTAAACTAAATTATTTGGTTAAATAATTTAGTTAGGAAGAAGGCTAAAATAATAATAATAACTCTTTTTATTATTATTTTCTAGGTGACACTTATTAAAGATTTTGCAACTTATAAAAATACTTAGTTTAAGAATATGAATGTAAGGCCTTGCTTAGCCAGGAAAACTCTTTTTAACTCAAATACCATTATTTGTGTGTATTTAAAATAGTTTATAAAAAGATTTGCATGCATCATTTTTAAGAGAACTTCTTTAACGAAAATTATGTTTATTACAACTTTCATATAAATCATTATTTATTCAAAGGAAATTCTAAGATCGTCATGCATGTGCATAAATGACTTCTATAAATATTATTTAATCTCACAAGCATATTTTGAAAGATTTTAACAAAACTTATGCTAAAGGTTATATTTCTTTTTATTTAAAAGATATGGTAAAATTCCATCTTAGTAAACTTAGAGCACATTCTACAATAATATTTATTCTAAAACTCCATAATTTCTACATGCAAAGTTTATAGAAATTTCTACATGCAAAGTTTACTCAAATGAGACATGCATGTTGGTTTGCTTCATAAAAATTCCATTATTAAGACATGCAAGAACAATTTTCATTTAAAATCCTTTTAGCTTAAGTTTATTAGATCTTAAAATTTACAAATCTTAGAAAAGTCTATTTCAAGTACTCAAAGTGACATGTATGTGGATTTTAGGCATGATCCAAATGTCTTAAGTGTAGACCATGGAATTACTAGTATTACTTATGGATTTTTAACAAGAAAAAGGGGCTTCTTAGATCATTTAAATAAAATCAAAAATCAGAAATAAAAAGGTGAAAATCACCCTTAAAAGGTGTAGGATTTTAGCATTTGTTCACATGATTTGTAGAAGACACCATTCTTTCTAACAAGGTATGCATACATGTAAGAATCAAGGGAAAATTAAGCTTTTTTTAATAACATTTTATATTCTGAAATTTAAGGAGAAAAATCAGATTTTAAATCAAGCTTAATCATGCTAGAAACAACTTAAAATAGTGTAAAAAATTAGTTAGAGTTTTATACCCTTAATTGTGGGATTTTTGGAGCAAGAACACACCACAAGAGGGGAAAGGAAGGGGGTGGCGGCGCAGTTGGACGACAACGGCTCCGAGGCTGGACAGCGGCGGCGCAGGAGGTGGCGGGAGGTGGTGGTGTGGTGGAGTGGTGGTGTGGTGGAAGACACAAAGGAAGTGTTATGGTGGGAGAGAGAGCTAGAAGAGAGAAAAAAATGGTGAGCTTCTTATGACTCTCTCTCATGTCATCTCTCTCTTTAAATAGACAAGAGATGATAGGAGATGTAGAGATTTGAGAATATTTGGCAATATTCTCCTAATGATCAACTTTGACTAACAAGGCATAAACTAATATTTTAATCTTGTTAGTGGATTTTGTAGAGATTGTTTCATAAATGAAGCAATCTAGTGAATCCCTTCCAAAATCTCCATATATCATTGTAATGATTGGTTCGACGCGTATGCAAAACGGACCGAGGGTTGGTTTGATACGCGCGTCGGAACGATCGGGTTATACGAAAAGAATTTCCGTTAACTATGAATTTATTAAGTTCCGTCTTTAATAAATTCATCAACTCGGATGAGGATTTTATGAGAATATTATAATCTCTTTTCCTTTTAGAAATTTTATGAGATTATTTTGTTTAATAAAATAATTAAATATTAAGAAAGGAAGTTTAATTACTTAACGAAAATTGCGGCTATTACAACAGTACCCCCTTAAATTAGTTTCGTCCCCGAAACTAGGAAAACAAAGGATGGTACAACGTTAAAGTACGGGATTAGCTACAACCACTCACTTAGGTGAGGGAACAAGAAAGCTACTAGTACCCCCTTAAAGCTACCAATATGGTGAGGGAACAACAAAGCTACCAATAGTTACGACCGACCTCCTTAGACAGCCTATTCACACTGTGTATGCGAAAGGGATATCGTTTGAGGAGTTTCACCGCTAAGTTCATGGAACGTTATGCCGAAATTGAAGGGTGCGATGAGAAGTCAACAATCACCGCGTTTAGATTGGCCATTCCTAAAGACTCCAAGTTAAGGGAAAATCTCACCTTACGAACTCCCTCCTTGCTAGCTGAATTACATGAGTGTATATGTCAATATGTGCGGTTAGATGAAGACTCTAGGGACAACAAAAGAAAGGAGGAAAGCCCACCGCTAAGATCCTGAGCCAAAGATAAGGAACGTCGTTGTTCGCATTTAGATAACAACCAAGTCGGAGACTTTAAAAATCAGCTACCAGAGTTATCATAACTACCTTCAAGGTCCCGATATAACGAATCCTGCGTCGGATAAAAACGAACCTTATTTCTCATGGCTAGAAAGGAGATACAAAGAAGTGGAGGATGGCGACAAGCGGAAATTATGTTCCTATCACCGTGCCAAGGGGCACATGAATGAAGATTGTCATCCCTTTAAAAGGTACCTAGAAAGCTTGGTGTCGAAAGGGTATCTAAAAGACCTAATCGACCAGGGGCATGCCCAGCCCGAACAACCCAGAGCATCAGAAGAGAAGCCGCCACCAAGAGTGATTTAGTTATTGATTCGCGATGCAAAATGACTGATAAGTCTAGAAAGACTTACCAAGAGAGCATGCACCAATTGGAGGTATTGAATGCGTCTAGAGAGCTTAAACACCCACGCTCGAGGGAACATGTTGGCATGAAATTTTTCGAGGACGATTTAGTTGGAGTACAAACCCCACAAATGATCCTTTGATCCCGACTGAGGAGCTTAATAGATGCAAGGTCAAGAGAGCTTTGGTGGATTCTGGCAGTTCCGTGGAAATAATGTATTACGAGCTATTGATGTTCGTGTTTTTGGTATAGTTTTTAGTATGTTTTCTTAGTTTGTTAGGTTTAGTTTTAGTAGTTTTAGGGTTAGTTTTGTGTGTTTTTGGATGGTTTTGCATATTTTGTGAAAAGTATGGAAGCTACTCCGTTTTGTGTCTTTTTGTAGGTTTTAGCAAGGAAACGATGCTTTTTGGAGCTGAGTAGAGTGCTATGGTGAAAGGATAGAAGAATACGAGATAAGAGAAGTCGAAGTCAATATTTTTAGAGAAGAAGTGTTGAAGAAGCCAACTCCAGGCTCGTTAACGAGGCTGTAAAGGGTCGTTAACGAGGCTTAAAGATAGAGTTTTTCGAGGATTCGATCTTATGATTACCGACCCTGTGCGGAAGTTTGTTCCGTGTCGATAGGGTGTTTAATGAATTTTTAGGGTTAATATATTTTGTATTTTAGGTTTGTTATCTTTTAGGTTTTATTTCTATCTTTTTAGAGCTAGTTTCTATCTTTTAGGAAAGTTTTTATCCTATAGTTCTTTTTTTAGATAAGCTTTATTAGTATAAATACCCTTCTTTTCTAGCTAGAGGGGGGGTGTTTCGGACGTGTTCGAGAGGGAGAGAAGCCGAGAGGGAATAGTCGAACCGAGGCTAACGAGAGTGAAGCTTAGGTCATTAGGCGTGTTTTCGATTCGGTGTTCTTGTTCTTTTCGGGTTTCTTCTGAATTTTGTAAGACGATATTTTTCTTATTAATTTGAAGTAGTTGTTTTGTTTTCAATGTTTTCTCTTATAGAAGTTGTTTGCTTTATAATTATGAGTAGTGAGTAGTTTTCCTATCTAGGGTCGGGGTTTAAACCCGGCATAGTTGTGCATGGTTTGATGAGTAAGTTGATGTGTTGAATGCCTTTTATCTATTTTTAGATTGCTTGTTGAGTTTATACCTAGATGAGAATTGAGGTAATTTGAGTTCTTTAACTTGATTGAAAGAGAAAGTTATAGACTTGAAGGTTGATATTGATCGACAACGAAAGTTTCGAGCTTTGGATCCAAAACAAGTGATTAGGTGAATTAGTTTATGAGAATGAATTGATTTGCTTGCTAATCAGCGAAAGTTGATGAATTTATCTATTTATGGGAATGATCTTTATGTTCTTACGAGTTTATATGCATGGCTATGTTGTGGTGACCCTTGTCCTAGATACTTGTTTTTATTTGTTTTTGTTCAATTATATTCGTTACTAAGTTCGTTGCCTCGGTACCGAACCTGTTTAGGTCGTTAGTGTGTGTTAGTAGTTTACCCAGGCTCGATAACGACCCTGGCAAAAGTCGTTAACGAGGTTGGTCGTGTGTGTGATTGTGTTTTTTTATTTGTTTTATTTTTAGTAGTTCGATAAACAGACATCCGTGCTTCCCGTGGAACGATCCTGACTCCCCTATACTCAGCGGGGTCTTGACTACAAATTTATTTGTTGTTAAGTAAATCCCTATCAACAAATTGGCGCCGTTGCCGGGGAAGCAACAGTGTTTGTTTGTTTATCTGTGGGTCTGGGAATAGCCCGACCCTATTTTTGTTTTTATATTTTGTTTTCTTTGTCTGTTTTCTCAGCGTATGCCAGTTGGGCGTCGAAGGCTCGAATTTGACAACGCCGGTTATTATTCTGAACCTGAACGTTCCCTACACCGTAGATGCCGAGAGAACCGAGCTATGGCTACACTTGAGGAGATGACTCGTCAGATGGCTGAATTACAGAGGCAGATGGAGACTTTAAAGACCGAGAAAGAAGCCGTTGTTGCCGAGGCTGAGCGTCAACGAGTCAACAGTGCTCGTCTACAAGAAGAGTTGAATGCCTATCCGAGGAATGCCAAAGAATATATGCATCCGGAACTGAGGGTGCCAGAGTCTCCAATTGTGCTTCCGGAGATAGAGAAACCTTTTGAGATTAAATCTCAATTTATATCCTTGATCAAACGGGCTCAGTTTGAAGGGAAACCTACTGAGTGCCCTATGGAACATATTAGGAATTTTCTTGATTTATGTGACACCATAGCGGCTGAAGGTGTCTCACTTGAATATGTTATGTTAAAAGCTTTCAAGTGGTCTCTTACTGGAAAGGCCCTGAGCTGGTTGGAGAGCTTGCCTTCTAAGTCTATCAGGACTTGGAAAGCTTTGTATGATCAATTTCTTACAAAGTTTTTCCCTCCTGTTAAGACAACGGAGTTGAGAAAACGCATCACCTCCTATCACCAGCTGCCTAATGAGACTTTCGTTGAAACATGGGAAAGATTTAAAGAGATGCTTAGACAATGCCCCACTCATGGGCAACCTTTATATGTGCTCCAAGAAATCTTTTTCCAGGGTATCAATGTAGAGACGAAGAACCGCCTCAACACGCATACAACGTGCGGTTTTATAGAGATGGAGCCCACGGCTGCATGGGAATTGTTGGACAAGCTGTCTAACTATGATGTCATGTATGGTACCCATCAATCTCCCCAGCCCCAAAGGCGTCTCTACATTCCCAACAAGGAGGATGTTGACCCCGATGTCAAAAACCAGTTTCTGCAAGACGAGGTCAACCGCCTGAAGAAGCAGGTAAGTTTTCTAAAATCCTCTCAATCTTGTCAAGAGTGTGGCTCTTTTGCCCATAGTACTTCTGCTTGCACTAACATAGAGCAGGTAAGAGCCGCCGAGACATATGCTGAAGTGAACTATATGAGATGCCCATACAGAAACAAGCCTAGTAATTTTGACAGGTCGAACAACTATCCAACATGGGGGCAACCAAAATCCGAATGCCAACTACGCAGCACCCCTACCAGATAAAAGACCTGCACAGTATCGACCTCCAAGCTATCTAGAGCCACCATCATGGGTACAAGGGTTACAAGAAGGCATTAGCGGAATCCAAGCCAACCTTAACAATCAAAACAAAAGATGGGGAGAGTTTGATATATGGAAGAAGAATGTCGACTCCCAACTAGGGAACCTTGCTGCACAGATTCCAAGACCACAAGGGCAACTTTTGGGCCGTCTCGAGGAGAACCCTAGAGGACAAATAGCAGCGATACACCTTAGGAGCGGAAAGACACTACCGGAGCATGTCCAAGCTAAAGACAAGACTGAAGAGGACGCCACGGTTCAGCTCGGTAACGACCAAGCGAGAGCGAGTACAGATCCAGCAAACCATGGTGACGAGGCTCCGAGGGTCGCTAACGACCCTAGTCCAGGTAAGTTTTCTAATCCGAGCCCTCCTCTCAATCCTAGGGTAGTTAACGACCCCATCAGGGTCGATAACGACCCGCCGAGCACACCTAACGACCTTAGTGTCGACCCGGTAGCATCACCTCTCGAACCTGACTTGGTTCCAAGAATGGTGAAATCTCTTCCTTTTCCTATTAAGAAATCAAAGGACTCTACTGAATGTATGTTCAAGCGTTTCGTAAAGATTTTTTAGGGCATTAATATTTCCATCCCATTCGCTGAGGCCCTAAGAGAAATGCCGGCTTACACGAAATTTTTGAAGGATATTCTTAGCAGGAAAAGATCCATTACAGAGCTGCAAGATGAAGTCCGATCTATCGCTCTACCAGAAAAGCTAGGAGACCCAGGGAGGTTTGCCATAACAATTGGCATAGGCGACCACAAATTCAAAGCCTTATGTGATGGGAGCCAGTGCTAGTTTACTTCCTCTCTCAATCTGGGCTAAAGCCAACATGGGACCACTAGAGCCAATCAACATGCGGTTATACATGGAAGATGGCTCTTGCATCAAACCTACAGGGGTTGTAGAAGACTTTCCGGTTCAAGTGGGCAAATTCTTTGTTCCAAACGATTTCATTGTCACGACAATGCCCGAAGATCCGGTAGTACCTATTATCTTGGGGAGACCGTTCCTCGCCACAGTTGGAGCCATAATTGATGTTAGGAGGGGACTCCTAACTTTTGAAATTGGGGATGAGGTGACGGAATTCCGGTTCAAACAATCAATGAAGGAGACCGATAGAGCCGAAGTTAAGATGCTCTACACCCACAATGAGATCATCGAATGTGGAGACCCAGTTGGACGATTGGCGTCAAATGATGAATTTTCAGGTCAAAGATGGGCAGAAATAGCTCCTACTGTTTCGGTAAAAAGCTCCCCAGCCTCAGTACCGATTCTCCTGGTAGAAGAAGCAAGCTCGTTAACGACTCCATCATCATCGTTAACGACCCTGGCCGAAGACAATGAAATTTTAGCCTTTGAATACCTTGAAGAGGTGTTGAAGACGGAGCCAGAAGAACCGATTCTAATTCCAGCTGAACCTTCTCCAACACTTAAACCTCTTCCGGACTCCCTCAGGTATGAATTCATTGGTCCTAATTCTACTTTTCCTGTCATCATCAATGCTAAATTAAAAGATGAGGAAGTAGAGAAACTGCTGAATGTGCTTAGGATGCATAGAAAAGCCATAGGCTACTCCCTAGATGATATAACTGGCATATCCCCTTCTCTTTTCATGCATAGGATATACATGGAGGATAATCATAAACCCACTATAGAGCATCAACGTAGGTTAAATCCTAACATGAAGGATGTGGTCAAAAAGGAAATCATTAAATTACTTGATGCTGGGATCATATTTCCTTTATCGGACAACCAATGGGTGAGTCCGGTCCATGTAGTCCCAAAAAAAGGGGGGATGGCTGTTATAGAAAAGGAAAAAGGAGAGCTTATTCCGACTAGGATCACTACCAGTTGGAGGATGTGCATTGGTTATAGGAAGCTTAATAGTGCTACTAGAAAAGATCATTTTCCGCTTCCTTTCATTGATCAGGTGTTAGAACGCTTAGCCCAGCATGATTATTTCTGTTATTTAGATGGCTATAGCGGTTTTTGGCAGATTCCCATTCATCCTGATGATCAGGAGAAGACTACCTTTACATGTCCTTATGGTACTTTTGCTTATAAAAGAATGCCATTTGGGTTTTGCAATGCCCCCGCCACCTTTCAAAGGTGTATGATGGCCATTTTTTCGTATATGATAGAGGAGATTGTAGAGGTCTTCATGGATGATTTTTCTGTTTATGGTTCTTCATTTGATACTTGTCTTGCTAACCTTGCACGTGTGCTTAAAAGATGTGAAGAACCAATCTTGTGTTAAACTGGGAAAAATGCCATTTCATGGTTCAAGAGGGGATAATGCTAGGACATCTTGTCTCTAAGAGAGGGATAGAAGTAGATAAAGCAAAAATTGAGCTTATTGAAAAACTACCTCCTCCCTCTTCTGTAAAAGACATCAGGAGTTTCCTAGGGCATGCTGGTAAAGACGCTTTATTCAGGATTTTTCTAAGATAGCTAAACCTTTGACTAACCTACTAATGAAAGATGTAGTGTTTGAGCTGTCTCCAGAATGTCTTGAAGCATTTTACAGGTTAAGAGCATCCCTCATGTCCGCCCCTATTATGCAGTCCCCGGATTGGACATTACCCTTTGAGATAATGTGCGATGCTGGTGACTATGCAGTCGGCGCAGTCTTGGGACAACGAAAGGATAAGAAACTCCACGCCATCTATTATGCCAGTAAGACGCTGGATGAGGCGCAGAGTAAGTATACCACAACAGAGAAGGAGTTCCTTGTTGTTGTATTTGCTTTTGAAAAATTCCGTTCCTACCTTGTTGGATCAAAAGTGATCGTTTATACTGACCATGAGGTTGTTAGATACCTAATGGCCAAAAAGGATGCCAAGCCTAGATTGCTTCATTGGATGCTCTTACTGCAGGAATTTGATCATGAAATAAGAGACAAGAAGGGAGCAGAGAACTTGGTGGCAGATCACTTATCAAGGTTGTCGGTTGAGCATATCACCGAATCCAACAATGAAGTGTCAATAAATGATTCCAGACCAGACGAACACCTTATGCTGAACGAGGCCGAACTCAACAAAACCCTCGTCACCGACCCTTTTAGGGTCGTTAACGAGGCACCGAGGCTGGAATGCATAGATCACGAAGGCAACGACCCAAGATGCGTCGACACATCAGTCAGGCAGTTCGTTAACACGTCACGGGAGGTCGTCACCGAGGATAATACCACAGCTCCAGGGTCATTAACAATCCACATAGGTCTAGTGACGACCCAATCAGGTAAGATTTCTGAACAAAAACTCATTCAATTTGATTCAATCCCTTCCTCTCCTTCTGCTTCTACTTCTTCTACATCAATTCATGCTGTTAGAGGGTCAAAAGCCCCTTGGTTTGCGGATTTTGATAACTATCTTGTAGGAGGCGTAATTCCCGAGGGACTAAGCCCACAAAAGAAAAAGAAGTTCCTCCACGATGTAAAACAGTACTATTGGGATGATCCTTACTTGTTTAAGCAAGGAAGTGATCACCTCTTTCGACACTGTGTCCCAGAAGAGGAGATAGAAAACGTGATCCGTCAATGTCACACACTTCCTACTGGAGGCCATGCAAAAGGGTTCAAAACCACGGCGAAAATTCTTCAAAGTGGTCTCTATTGGCCAACCATGTTTAAAGATGTACAAGCTTATGTGACAGCATGTGATGGATGCCAACGCTCGGGCAACATCACTTGGAGACATGAGAATCCGCTGACAGGGATACTAGAGGTCGAGTTATTTGACGTATGGGGCATAGACTTCATGGGACCTTTCCCCGCATCAGGCCCCTACAAGTATATCCTAGTGGGGGTCGATTATGTTTCCAAGTGGGTGGAGGTCGTCGCTACAAGGACCAACGACGCTAAAACCGTGGCCAAGTTTATTAAGACTAACATTTTTCCCAGGTTTGGAGTTCCAAGAGTCCTCATTAGTGATGGCGGTTCTCACTTCATTGAGCGGAGTTTTGAAGCACTTTTGGCTAAGTATGGGGTATCTCATCGAGTGGCAACACCATATCATCCCCAAACTAGTGGCCAAGTTGAAGTTTCAAACAGGCAGATAAAGAGCATATTGGAAAAGACAATGTCCCGTTCAAGGAAGGATTGGCCTTCTAAATTGGATGATGCTCTATGGGCATATAGGACAACATACAAAACGCCTCTACGCACCATTTCCTATAATCTAGTGTACGACAAAGCATGCCATTTACCGGTTGAGGTGGAGCATAAAGCATTGTGGGCTCTAAAGGAGCTCAACATGAACCTCGACGCGGCTGGAGCAAAACGATTCATGGACTTGCTAGCACTAGAAGAGTTGAGGCTTAAGGCGTATGAAAATGCTGAAATTTACAAAGAGCGCACCAAGCGGTGGCATGATCAGAAATTAGTACCCAAAACTTATGAGGTTGGCGATAAGGTACTTCTTTTCAACTCTAGACTCCGTCTATTCCCAGGAAAGCTAAGGACAAGATGGAGCGGACCATTCGTGGTTCATCACATCTATCCCCACGGTGCAGTAGAGTTGATCGATAACCAAGGCGCAATCTTCAAAGTTAACGGCCACCGACTGAAAAAGTTTCATGAGCAACCCGACCCGGATGAAGAGATTAGAGTCACTATGGCTATTACAACGTCGGATTAGCCAAGGTAAGTACGTCGGGCTAACGACGTTAAACATAGCGCTTACGGGAGGCAACCCGCTTTTAGTATAGACTAGATTTTTCCTTTCTTTTTAGATCTTTTTCCTAGCTTTCTTTTGAGTTTTTAGTAGTTTTTTAGGATAGGAACATAGGATAGTTTTATTTAGCTAACAAGATGCAAGAGATGGGCTCGTAAGCATTCAAAGAGGCTACATCGGCTCGTTAACGACCCACCCAGGGTCGTTAACGACCCGGTTTGGCGACCCGACTCGACAAACGGGCAGGTAAGTTTTTTTAACCCTAATCTATCTTCTATCTTACCCATTGCCACCTCTTATCTACCCCTTCTCCTACCTCTAGCCCTCTCCTATATAACCCTTCTAAACCTCCTAAAATTCTACTCTCAAATCCTCAATCCCAAGCTCAAACTTCCAAAAATCCCTACCGAAATCCTTCACCACCGATCGGAATTTACACCACCACCGAACTCCGGAGACCCAACCGGTTAACGAAGTCCGCAGCCCCTGCATTCGTTATTGGCGAGATCCAAGCTCGTTAACCACCCAATTTTCGATCTTTTGTTCTTAAATTTCTCAATCTACCGGTATGATTTCTAAACCCTAACTCTTTATTGCATGGTTCATGATTTTTAGGGTAGAAATTTCGTATCTAGATTGCGTTTACAGAGAGGTGGTCGATTTGCATGTTTTGTCCTTGCTTATGAATTTTGTTTCGTACATCGGTAGTTGTTCTCAATCTAGGAAGGGTTGTTCATGCCTAGTTCCTCATTGCAATTTGATTGAGAAAAGCATGAATTTTCTTGTTCTAGAAATCGAGTTTGATCTTCACCATGTTAATTTTAGGCAATTCTAGCATATTCGGGATGGATAATTGAGCAAAGTATGGGGTGCATATATCCGATTGTGTGTCTAGTGTAGGATTGTGAATGATGCATGTTTGATTCATGGCTTAATTTTGGAGTTTTTCTTACACTCGGACTCTGCGAACTGGTTCTCGGCAGGTCGTTAACGACCCACTCAGGTTCGTTAACGACCCTGCGCATTAACAGGCCTTTACAAACCATTCCAGATCCGTTAACGACCCAATTGGGTAGTTAATGAAGAATTCCTAGGGCTATTCCGAGACCAAGTATGGGGTCTCGTGTCTATCTACTTGAGTGGATCTTATCTTGGAAAAATCATATTTATTTGTAGGTCCACATGGCAAGTTCAAGTTGAGCCGCTACCCGAGCCCAAAAGAAGAAGAGGAATCAGAGGTCCCCATCTCCACCTCGCATGGATAACGTGATCTTGCGCTCTCAAGGGCAAGCGGACCGATACAACGCCGTCCTAGACAAGGACCACAACACTCGGTGGTTCTCGAGGTCAAGTGCCAAATCGATGAAGATCTATGATGATGTCAAAGAGGCCTTTGCTATCCTCGGTGTGCCTCACTTGCTGAAGAAGGAGAATTTACCACACTTTCCGGCTCTCACATCCGAGTTTCTAGCCACTCTTGAGACGAGTTTCCCGATGAAGACTTCGGCGGGATGCATCTGATTTAGGCTCGGTAATGTGAACCGAGAGTATACTTTGGCGGAGTTCAATGCTATTCTGGAGCTCCCAAATCCTTCTCGAGATTACATCCTTAAGGATTACAAGGTGACAAGGACTTGGAGCTACATCCCCGGGGAGGTAGAGCCCTCTGCTGCGACATTATCCGGGGCAAGCATCATCAACCCCATATTCAGGATCATTCTCCGAGTCCTAGCCGCTACATTCTGGCCAAAGAGAGAGCTAAACAGGCCAACAAGGATAGAAGTTGCATGCCTCCGCACTATTCTTTTTGAGGAGCCCGCCCCATTGAACTTGGGGGTACGAATGGCTACATTATGTGGAGAAGTCAACCAAGTCAAAGGAAGTATGGTGCGGGAATCTGGTTAGCCTCCTGGCGACCAATCTTGGAATCGATCTCACTCGCTACACACCGGCCCACGCTCAGTTGCTTAACAGGAACTACTAGTTTAGTTCCAGTATCTTTACTCAGGTCCCAGATGGGTTCGGTACAAAAGTTCAAGGCCGAGATGTTGTACCCACACTGGATAAGCTAGAGCTTCTTTACGTACCGAATTGGTACGAGGCATGGACGGGGCATGCATTCCCGTTGGAGCCCAAACTGCAAGATGAGCTTACGCTTAGACCATGTGAGACGCGATTTCAGAGAGAGGGATAAGAGATGGACGAAGATGATGAAGATGAGACTGAAGAGGCAGCTACAGAGGGAGGTACAGAGGAGCTCGACATCGAGGAGGATGACCTCAATACAAAAGTTCTGGGCACCAATGTCTTCGTTAACGAGCCCACCAGGGTCGTTAGCGACCACTTCCAGGCCTCTACCGATGCCCCTACCGAGGCACACAGCTTCGGTAACGACCCGCCGAGAGCATCTACCGACCCCCCCACAGCCACCTATCGACCCTCATTCTTATGGTATCATGCCATACAACCCAGTGCTTTATCAAGACCATTTCCAGCCTCACTATCAACCACCTCCTCAGCCCGAATACACTGGATCAAGTATCCCGCCACCATGGGCCGAAGATCTTTCAGCTCAGATGCAGCAGCTTAACCTTCAGCAAACACATATTCATCGGCGGATGGATAGATGGGAGAGTGTCTATTCTGCTCGCATGGCATTAGAGGATATGAGGCATCAGCAGAGAGAGGCGGATGATGCAGAGCGCTGGAGGACGATGTATGACTTTATGGGGAACTTCGAGTATTACTTTCCACCACCTAACCGTTGATTCAGTTTGAAGAGTTTTCTTGTTTTCTGCTTCATGACTTTGTAAGTTTTTGTGTTTTGTTTGTTTCCTTTTTTCTTCTTGTTTTTTTTTGTTTTTTTTTTGTTTTCTATTTCTTTTCTTCTTCTTATTTTTCTTACAGTGGGGACACTGTAATTTTAAGTATGGGGTGGGAGAGAGTAGAAAACTTGTTGTCTTGTGTTTTATATGATTTATTTTTTTTGAGTAGTTTTGTTCCATAAAAATAAAAAAAATCGAGAAAAATCGGAGAAAGAAAAAAATTGAAAAAATTGAAAAATTTCAAAAAAGAGTTTTAGAATTGAAAGATATCCCTTTCTTATGGTTCTATGATAGTAGTTGCTAGCATGATCATATAATTCCTTGCAAGCATGTCTTTGATAGTATAGCCGGATTCTTGTTATGAAGTTGTTTTTTAGGAAGGAATAGCATTTGATGAAATTGAGCACGTATACTTTTTAGCATAAGTGATGCAATCCAACAAAATAATTACCCAGTGAGTTATGTTTGGCCTTATAGGGAGAACATTATGAATCCCTCTTCTTTTCTCGTGTGATTTACTCTCTATATGCATATTATCTCTTGGTGATGGTTATCTATTTCTTGAGACCTATATAAGGTTTATAGTTCATTACTTGTAGAAATCATATGATAGAGAACTTATTTTCATAAGCCCTATTAATCCTTATCCACCCTTATCATTATCCTTCTTTTTGACAGCCAAATTTGAGCTCTTAAGCCTTATATTTTTAGCTCCACAAAATTGTTCCCTAGCCGAGATAAGCTTGACCCTATCCGGGGATTAGGACTTAGATTGGAGAGGTCAGTTTTGTTGAGTGAGATGTTATGATTGGTTTTGAGATCAAGGATATGGGAAGGGTAGGTTGGAAGTCTCTTGTTTTTAAATTGTAAAAAAAAAAGATCTCTTGATAATAAAGGATGCACAAGAAAATTTGTGGAGAAAAAGTGAAGGAAGTATACACGATGAAGCTCGTTAACGACCATGTTGGTTCATTAACGAGGCTGCGTTAGAAAAAGAAAAAATAAGAGAAGTTGATGAAGAAGTTAAGAGAAGTAAGATATGCATTTGTGTTTGAAGATAAATCAGAGATTCTTTTTGTGTTATTTTATGAGACTTTCTAGGATATAATGAGTGAGAGAAAAGTGCATAATGGAGATTGAGTTTGGTATATTGTTCTTTTGAGAGTTTTGGTGATATGTGTGAGTTTTTAGGAGTCTTTGATTCCCGGATATTATTAGCACCACATAGCCAAAATATTTTCATGCCTATTTGTCTTTACCAAGCCCCATTACAACCCGGTCGAATGAAAGCTTCTATGAAGATTTCATTGAGCCACTTAAGTTTCTCTTGATGATTTTTGCTTGTTTTGACAAATCTTAGGTGGAGAGTCTGGTGATATAAGTTCCAATTTCTATGAGTTTTTGTATATAAGATGAGTTGAGAGATTGAATTTATAAGCCTAAACACTTGAGAGTTGAGTGAAACACATTATCCCTTGTGAGGTTGGATTGTATTTTCTTATGTCTATTTGGTGCATATATGTGTGATGACATTAACAGTCATTTGCTATTTTTCTTCTATGTGTTGAAGTTTTTTTTTAGATGATGGCTATGGCTTGATAAGTACGATTGTTTGGTTTTGATTAAGGTTTAGCGATTGCTTGAGGACAAGCAAGCTTAAGTATGGGGTATTTTGATGTTCGTGTTTTTGGTATAGTTTTTAGTATGTTTTCTTAGTTTGTTAGGTTTAGTTTTAGTAGTTTTAGGGTTAGTTTTGTGTGTTTTTGGATGGTTTTGCATATTTTGTGAAAAGTATGGAAGCTACTCCGTTTTGTGTCTTTTTGTAGGTTTTAGCAAGGAAACGGTGCTTTTTGAAGCTGAATAGAGTGCTATGGTGAAAGGACAGAAGAATACGAGATAAGAGAAGTCGAAGTCAAGATTTTTAGAGAAGAAGTGTTGAAGAAGCCAACTCCAGACTCGTTAACGAGGCTGTAAAGGGTCGTTAACGAGGCTTAAAGATAGAGTTTTTCGAGAGTTCGATCTTATGATTACCGACCCTGTGCGGAAGTTTGTTGCCTGTCGGTAGGGTTTTTAATGAGTTTTTAGGGTTATTATATTTTGTATTTTAGGTTTTGTAATCTTTTAGGTTTTATTTCTATCTTTTTAGAGCTAGTTTCTATCTTTTAGGAAAGTTTTTATCCTATAGTTCTTTTTTTAGATAAGCTTTATTAGTATAAATACCCTTCTTTTCTAGCTAGAGGGGGGGTGTTTCGGACGTGTTCGAGAGGGAGAGAAGCCGAGAGGGAATAGTCGAACCGAGGCTAACGAGAGTGAAGCTTAGGTCGTTAGGCGTGTTTTCGATTCGGTGTTCTTGTTCTTTTCGGGTTTCTTCTGAATTTTGTAAGACGATATTTTTCTTATTAATTTGAAGTAGTTGTTTTGTTTTCAATGTTTTCTCTTATAGAAGTTGTTTGCTTTATAATTATGAGTAGTGAGTAGTTTTCCTATCTAGGGTCGGGGTTTAAACCCGGCATAGTTGTGCATGGTTTGATGAGTAAGTTGATGTGTTGAATGCCTTTTATCTATTTTTAGATTGCTTGTTGAGTTTATACCTAGATGAGAATTGAGGTAATTTGAGTTCTTTAACTTGATTGAAAGAGAAAGTTATAGACTTGAAGGTTGATATTGATCGAAAACGAAAGTTTCGAGCTTTGGATCCAAAACAAGTGATTAGGTGAATTAGTTTATGAGAATGAATTGATTTGCTTGCTAATCAGCGAAAGTTGATGAATTTATCTATTTAAAGGAATGATCTTTATCTTCTTACGAGTTTATATGAATGGCTATGTTGTGGTGACCCTTGTCCTAGATACTTGTTTTTATTTGAGTTTTTGTTCAATTATATTCGTTACTGAGTTCGTTGCCTCGGTACCGAACCTGTTTAGGTCATTAGTGTGTGTTAGTAGTTTACCCAGGCTCGATAACGACCCTGGCAAAAGTCGTTAACGAGGTTGGTCGTGTGTGTGATTGTGTTGTTTTATTTTTAGTAGTTCGATAAACAGACAGCTGTGCTTCCCGTGGAACGATCCTGACTCCCCTATACTCAGCGGGGTCTTGACTACAAATTTATTTGTTGTTAAGGAAATCCCTATCAACAGCTATTTCGGGCTTTGGGACTTAAAGAAAGTGACTTGGAAGAGGCCGCCATGCAACTTGTTGGGATTAGGAGCATATTGATAGAGCATATAGGTATAGGTTTTTAGAGCATGTTTTATTCCCGTTTTATGCATGTTTAACTAGATTTTCGCTTTAAGTTGTAGTTTAGGTTTTATTTCGGTTTAGTTCGGAATCTATGCGTTTGTGTGCTTTATTATAGGTCGGAAGGTGGAAGATGGTCGGTATGAGGCTTAGGACCGGATCTCGGGAAGCGTGGTGAGCATTGAAGAGAAGAACGAAGCGAGAATCATGAGCTAATAAAATTAATCCCAAACCGCGCCTTGAAGGTTTAGCCAGCACTGGAGGACTCGACTTATTGCAGGAAAAGCGCGGGCAAAACGGGCATTCCGCGGTCGCACTTTGGGTGATCCAAACCGCGCTTTGGCGCGTGTGCGTGACGCTGACTCGGGCTTCCGCGTGATCTTTTGGGCCGACCTTATTATTGTTTTTGGATATTTCTAGTTACCATATAAATACTTTTCTTAGGTTTATTTTGGAGATTATGCTATCTATTGCTTTGTTTTTCATGTTAGTTTGAATTAGAGAATTGTGGGAGACCAAACCCTAATTTTTGCAACATTGAAAAGAAATCTAACTCTTGTAAGTTTAGTTCTTCTTTAATGTCTTATTCTAGCTAATTTTCCCATGTCCAACTAGTTACTTCAATTTGTATGCATGATTGTTTGTGAGATTTGAATTATTTCTATTTGCCTTGACTAGATTGAATCTCTCCGTGCTTAATTGATTAAATTCACTTAGGATTATAATAGCTTGATCACCTATTCTATTTCTAGGTTGAATTACAACTAGAATAATTAAATAGACGGTGGAATTTAGTTATTCATGGATGAATCCTTTGATTAAACTTATAGATGGTGGAATAAGGTTAATCATAGGTGGAGAATTCAATCACAAAACTTCATGAATAGACGGTGGAATTCATGAACTATGTTTCTATTCAATGCTTTGAACTTAATTGCATGATCAATTTGACATAGAAGGTTTTCTAGGTTAATTGGTTAAAAGGTTGTTAAAGACGGTGTATATTAATAACCACCTTAAGCTTGAATTTCATAAATTCACAATAGATTAGTCAAGGGAAATCGAAATAAGAATAATCAAGGATCAAAACTCATGTATGCAATGGAAACGAAACTAGTTGGACGCTTTTCTCTATATTTGAATCTTTAACTGTTTTACTTTCTTCGCTTTATTTACTTAGATTTATAGCTTGAAATCATAAACCCCCCCTTTAACTTAGTAATATTATTTAAATACAAATAATCTGAGTCCCTGTGGGTTCGCCCCTTGCTTCCACTATACCTAGGTTAGGAAGTTAGGATAATTCTTTGACAGTGCTTTTACAGCGACATAAAAGTGCTCGTCAAATTTGGCGCCGTTGCCGGGGACTCGGCTAATTATTTGTGTTTATCTAGTGTTACTTTTTTTTGGGGTGTGAACCACTTGCATGGTTCATATCCGTGCTACTAATCCATCTCTTGTTGCGTTTGATTCAGAAATTGAAAGGACATTCTCTAGGTTACGCAGGCAAGCTCGTGAGATTTCTCGGGAATTACCGTTCAACCTGGCGTCTTCCTCATCTAATTCTGAAACTGAAAGCATTCCTGAAATCGCAGAGATGGCTCAACCGACACTGAAATAGTTGACTGCACCTGATTTGGCCCAACAACCATTGGCGGTGAAACTACCTGAGCTCCCTGACAGTGTCCAATTTGAACTGAAATCTGGGTTGATTCACCTCCTTCCTCAATTCTATGGGAAGGCGGGTGAAGATCCCAACAAACATCTAGCGGAATTTCATGCTGTTTGCACGAGCATGAAACCAAAAGGCGTCACTAATGATCAAATCAAGCTGAGAGCCTTCCCTTTCTCTTTGAAAGATGGAGCTAGTGACTGACTCTATTATTTGGCACCTGGCAGTATTGAGATTTGGGAGCAATTGAAGAAAGCTTTTCTTGAGAATTATTTCCCTGCCACAAAGCTCTCGAGTCTGAAGAAGAGCATTAGCAATATTGAGCAGCTCCCAAATGAATCGTTTTATGAGTATTTTGAGAGGTTCAAGAAGCTAATCTCAAGCTGCCCCTATCATGGTTATTCTCAGCTGGATCTTGTTATGTACCTCCATGAAGGCTTATTGGATGAAGAACGCCGACATGTCAATGCTGCTTGTGGAGGAAACATCCTGAATAAGACTCCTGCTGAAGCTTTTCAGCTTTTCCATGAACTTTCTGAAGGCTCTCGTCAATTTAGCAAAAGAGCTACAATGAAGGCTGTCCATTCTATTGATGCTACAGCTTTACATGAAGAGGTGAATGAGTTGAAGTCAATGTTCAGGCAATTCATGATAGGACAACAACCACAAGTCAAGCCTTGCGGTTTCTGCTCCGATATTACTCACAAGACGGATGCTTGTCCTACTCTTCATACTCAAAAGGAACAAGTCAATGCACTTGGAGGCTATGGGCCAAAAAGCCCAGCCTATGATCCTTATTCGGCCACATACAATTCGAGCTGCAAAGATCATCCCAATTTGAGGTATGGAAATCAGAATCCACAATATGTACCTCCAAACGGCCCTCCAGGTTTTAGACCTCACTTTCAACCTCAGCCTCAAGCACCGAATCAGGGTCCGTCCTTATCCACAGATGAAATGATTCGCGCTCTTACCCAAAGTATGACTACTATGCATCAATCTGTGGGGCAATTTCAGCAAGACACCAAGTCAAGCATCACCAACTTGGAAAATCAAATGAGCCAACTTGCAAAGGCAATGAGCAAACTTGAAGCTAGAGATTCCAATAGATTGCCTTCTCAGACGGAACTCAATCCTAAACAGAATGTGAGTGCAATCTCGATCCGTAGTGGTAAAGTGTTGGAAAACAAAGCCGAAAAGCAACCAACTTTGCATGAGGAAGAACACGAGGAGGACAAAATTTCGGAGTTGGGACAGAAGAACGACCGCGGGCAAAACCGCCAAAACGCCCTCGCGCCATCGAGCCCCAAGCCGCGCTCTGACGGGCCGAGTTTCTGCGGCCAAAGCGCGGTCAAGACGGGCCAAAGCGCGGTCACGCTCCCGGCGTCCCAAACCGCGCTTCCGGTGCTGAACGGCAACTCATCTACTCCTTCGACCTCGGCTCTCAAACCGCTTCCACCCTTTTCCGATGCACTAAAGGAAACCCGTAAGATCAAGAACGATAAAGAGATCTTCGAGACGTTTAGAAATTGCAAGGTGAACATTCCACTTCTCAAGCTTATCAAGAGCACTCCTCGCTATGCTAAAGTTTTGAAGGAGCTATGCACGGTCAAGCGGAATCAAAAGCCTAAAGGGAATCAAAAGATCAAGGTTAGCGAGCAAATATCAGCGGTTTTCCAAAGACGGATGCCAAAGAAATGCGAAGACCCAAGTATGTTCACTATCCCTTCTACTATAGGTGAGACGAAATTTGATAAGGCCATGCTAGACTTGGGTCCTTCTATAAATGTTTTGCCTTATTCAATTTATAAATCTCTTGAGCTTGGTCCATTACGTACAACGGATGTGGTAATTCAATTGGCCGATAGATCCAATGTTTACCCAAAGGGGATTGTAGATGATGTGATTGTCATGGTTGATAAGTTGGTCTTTCCCGCTGATTTCTATGTACTTGATATGAAACATGACAAGCATGCGGCTCCAATTCTCTTAGGTAGACCATTCTTAAAAACGGCCAATACAAAAATTGATGTGCGTAATGGCTCATTAACTATGGAGTTTGATAGGGAAAAGGTTGAGTATAATATTTCTAATGCAATGAAATTTCCCTACAATACCAATTCTTTATGCTCTATTAATGTTGTAGATACACCTATCCCGGTTTTCTGTGATATTAATAATCATGATGGATTGAAATACCCTCTTGAGCATCCTATAGTTAATGATGACAAAGTGGATTGTATGCTTAACACTCACATGAAGGAAGTTGTAGCTAAGTTGAACGCTCACCAAGAGCGACCACCCTTGCTACCGGGCTTTAAGCCCAAGCCACTAACAATGCCAGGCAAGAAGCTTGTTTCTTTTGCTTTGCAGGGCCCTAAATTGGAGATCAAGCAATCACCGAGCCAATCTAAATCCGTTTTTCTAGATGATAGAGCCACTCATTCAATGCAAAAGGTGAATGGACAGCGTTTGAAGCCGTATTTTGAAGAATTTAGCAATTCTATTCTTGAAGAGACGGTTTTGGACGAGCCTAACACATGAGCGGTAACGCGTCAAGCTAATGACGTTAAACAAGCGCTTCTTGGGAGGCAACCCAAGCTTTAATTTTAGTTTTCGTTTTCGGTTTGTTTTTCTTTTGTTTTTGTTTTGTTTTGGTTCGTTTTTGCTCTTAGTTTTAGGTAAAGTCGAGAACCAGGTACACGCGGTCCGATGAAGCCAAGACGCCCTTGCGCTCATATCCCGGATTCCCAGATCCAGCATATCCATATCCCGGGATATCCACCACCACCACCACCGTCTGAGGAGTAGATTCTGGAGTGTGTCAAGCTCTTGTGATGAGGTTAGTTTTCTTTTTCTCTTAACTTTTCTTTTACTTTGGGGACAAAGTAAAGTTTAAGCATGGGGGAAGGGGATTCTTTATTTTGTCACTAGTGTTTAGTTGTAGTTAGTTCATGTAGTTGCATTTGCATGTTTATTTTATTGTTATGCATTGATTAAAAGTTTGAAAAATCCAATAAAAATTTAAAAAATTCAGAAAAAAAAGTTTTGTTTGCATTTTAGGATTCATTTTTCCCCTTGGAACCACTTGTTTATTGAGTGAGCATGATTTCATATCCCATAACTTGTTAGCTTTTGATGAAAGTTCTAAAAAAAAGAATTGCTTAATTATGAAGTAGTATACATGAAAGTGAGAATTTGAGTTATTTATGAAGTTCTAACCAATTGTTGCCTTGTGAGATCTTTTGAGCCTTTATATGCTATTTTTTGCATGAAATTCTTGAGTGTATCTCTTTGATTGCTTAAACTCTAGAACTTGCGTTTAGATTCTTTTTCGAGGCCACATTATATGATTTGAATGCATGATGTAAAAGTGATTGAGGCAAATTTTCTTAAGCTCATTTATATCCTTATCTACCATACGTTATACCTTGTTTTTGTAGCCTCATTGCTTTTGAGCCTTAGCCTTATTTATTAGCTCCACAAAAATTGTTCATAGCCGAATAAGCTTGACCCTTATCCGGGAATTAGGATTTGACTAGGGGAATTTTGTGGGTTATATGATGTACTTTGGGGTTTGAAAGGAAGTTTGAAAAGGTGTAATTGAAGGGAGTGTGAAAAATAGAAAAAAAAGTTAAGGATGTTGGGAATGTTTATTGAAAATGCTTTGAAGAAGTTGGTATGAATGGTTGATTGAGATGAGTTTTATGTATAAATTACAAAGTGTTCTTGTGAGAGAAGAATGAAAAAGAATGAATCTCAATTGGGTTTGTGGAAAGAAAAAAAAAATTAAGATGAGCAAAAGCAAGAAGAAAAAGTGTTGAAGTAAAGTGATGGAAGAAAAGGGAAGTGCAAGTTGGGAAGTTGTTTTGAGAGTGAGTGTTAATGTAATTTGGGTTTTAGTTGATTCTAGTTCCCGGATTTAGCACCACATGGCCAAAGAATGATCCCCACCTACTTGTCTATACCTTGGCCCCATTACAACCTTGAAAAGACCTCATGATTTACGTTTTGCATTTGAACATTCGTGGTGGAGATTTAGTGCACTGATGCAAGCATATGGTAGTTGGCATTCAAAGATGATTTTTGAGCGAAAACACATACCCTTTTTAAACACTTGAGTGTTGAGTGCAAACACATATACCTTGGTGAGGGTTAGAATGGATTAATAGCTTGGTTTGAAGCTTTCATTAAATGTATGCAACGATTTCATGGTTAAGTTTGAGCTTCTTGAAAATGAATGGAAGTCATGGCTTGCTTGTTTGTGGTGAGATTGATTTTATGTCTTGCTTGAGAACAAGCAAGGTTCAAGCATGGGGGAATTTGATAGAGCATATAGGTATAGGTTTTTAGAGCATGTTTTATTCCCGGTTTATGCATGTTTAGCTATATTTTCGCTTTAAGTTGTAGTTTAGGTTTTATTTCGGTTTAGTTCGGAATCTATGCATTTGTGTGCTTTATTATAGGTCGGAAGGTGGAAGATGGTCGGTATGAGGCTTAGGACTGGATCTCAGGACACGTGGTGAGCATTGAAGAGAAGAACGAAGAGAGAATCATGAGCCAAGAAAATTAAGCCCAAACCGCGCCTTGAAGGTTTAGCCAGCACTGGAGGACTCGACTTACTGCAGGAAAAGCGCGGGCAAAACGGGCATTCCACGGTCGCGCTTTGGGTGATCCAAACCGCGCTTTGGCACGTGCGCGTGACGCTGACTCGGGCTTCCGCGTGATCTTTTGGGCCGACCTTATTATTGTTTTTGGATATTTCTAGTTACCATATAAATACTTTTCTTAGGTTTATTTTGGGGATTATGTAGTTTGAATTGGAGAATTGTGGGAGACCAAACCCTAATTTTTGCAACATTGAAGAGAAATCTAACTCTTGTAAGTTTAATTCTTCTTTAATGGCTCATTCTAGCTAATTTTCCCATGTCCAACTAGTTAGTTGAAGTTGTATGCATGATTGTTTGTGAGATTTGAATTATTTCTATTTGCCTTGACTAGATTGAATCTCTTCGTGCTTAATTGATTAAATTCGCTTAGGATTATAATAGCTTGATCACCTATTCTATTTCTAGGTTGAATTACAACTAGAATAAGGTTAATCAAAGGTGAATCCTTTGATTAAACTTATAGACGGTGAAATAAGGTTAATCAAAGGCGGAGAATTCAATCACAAAACTTCATGAATAGACGGTGGAATTCATGAACTATGTTTCTATTGAATGCTTTGAACTTAATTGCATGATCAATTTGACATAGAAGGTTTTTTCTAGGTTAATTGGTTAAAAGGTTGTTAAAGACGGTGTATATTAATAACCACCTTAAGCTTGAATTTCATAAATTCACAAAAGATTAGTCAAGGGAAATCGAAATAAGAATAATCAAGGATTAAAACTCATGTATACAATGAAAACGAAACTAGTTGGACGCTTTTCTCTATATTTGAATCTTTAACTGTTTTACTTTCTTCGCTTTATTTACTTAGATTTATAGCTTGAAATCATAAAACCCCCCTTTAACTTAGTAATATTATTTAAATACAAATAATTTGAGTCCCTGTGGGTTCGACCATTGCTTCCACTATACCTAGGTTAGGAAGTTAGGATAATTCTTTGACAGTGCTTTTACAACGACATAAAAGTGCTCGTCACATATATGGTGTTTCCATTGGGAATATTGCGCACACAGGTCCAAATCACATCTAAAAGTGCGAAAGCCAAGTTCGTAGTGGTTGATGTTTCTTCGGCATACAATCTAATATTGGGAAGGCCATGGCTTCATTCAATGCACACGGTGCATTCGGCATTGCACCAGATGATTCAATTCCCGCATCAAGGACGAATAACTAATGTAAAGGCTTGTCAAGAGGCAGCGCGACAATGCCTCGGTTCGAAGGGCTATGATATCCGAACAAGCAAAGGGCAAGCGAGTCTACCGGAACTTACTTAGGCAAGATAGGACAAACAATGTTTGAATAAGGGGTACTTTTTGTTATCACTTGGTTTTTCCCATTTGGTTTTCTCGGTGAAAGGTTTTAACGAGCGCTTGGTTTTTAGCTTTCGATTTTTAAATTTTGGATGTATCACTATCATTGAGTGCGGTTTGAGCACTCTGGATTTTGAATGATATAGCAATACTATAAATGAAGTATGATTGCATGCAACTTGGAAGCAAACAAAATCTTACGATCAGACCATATTACGAAAAAATGAACGAGCGATCCCGTGGATGTAAATGAAATCTTGTTATTGGACCATTTACGAAAGAATGAATGAGCGGTATCGATGGAAGTAAATGAAATCTTACGTTCAAGTCATATTGCAAAGGAATGAATGAGCGGTCCGTGGATGTACACGAATGACGATATGACAATTTATGAATGAATGAACAAGCGGTCTCGGTAGTTAGTGCAAAAACTCAAAAATGTGATTGTGTTTATGTGAATACGATTTCGAATACGATTACATCCATGCGATTATGTTTGTGTGAATGCATGTATGATTATGAATACAGTTGAGATTGTTATGAGAACACGAGTGTGGAAGCGATTCTCAGAGTGTTAACTGAGTGGCGAAAACGTGAGAGCTTTTTGCGCAAGTCGAAAGTGTTAAGAGTATAAAATACGCGCGAAAAGTCGAATATCAGTATTTATGCGCACAAATACATGACATTCGATGAGCAATTTGTGAATGATTTTTTATGCCCCTAATTAATTAAAGCATAATTAATAAGTTAACGGACTTTTTCAATTAATGAGCCCAAAAGTTAATAGGCCCAATGCCTTCTAGTGTGAAAAACCCTAACCCCCATTTTATCTACCTAATACATTATAAAGCAGAAACCATGTCTGTTCAAAAAATTGTGTCACATGGCATGACTTGAATAAAATAATGTCAAGTTTTTTTAATAACAAGTTGTATTATTCTTTCTATACATCCAATTTTTTATATTATAATAACTTGATCTATATGCTAATATTTTTATATTAATTTTATACATAATAAATTTTCTTTTATATTTTAACAAATCTTGCACTCCAAGTATATAATTTTTTTATCTATAATTCTATATGTTGATGTTTTTCAATATAATAAATTATGTATAGAATATATGATATATTTAAGTATATATTTATATATCTACCTAAATTTTAATTAATTACGTTAAAAACTATTTTAATAAGTTATATTATCCTTGCTAGATATCCTATCATAATTATCTTTAAGTTATAGCATTATTATTTTTTCTTTTTTTCTCTATGCTATCTTCTTTACCAATCTTTATATTAATGTTCTCCATATTAAAAATATTATTATATTCATTATAAAGTAAAAGATAAAAGCTCAAACACATATATAGCCTTAATAAATATTTTATTAAAACTAATTGTTTTATGCATATTAATATCTTAACAAAAAAATAAAAAATATTCAATTCAAGTGAAAGTAACATTTTATAAATTTTAATCAAAATAAGGGGCAAGATCTCAACGAATAATAAAAATAATTTTTAAATATATTCAATCAAATATGTGGCACAATCTTAAAAATTTTTTATTAATTAAATAATATTATTTCTATATTATATACAAGTATTTTAAATTTTATATTAATATCAAATTAGTGTATAATCTTTAGTAAAATTACCCCGTGAGTATCACGGGAATTTAACTAGTTTACTATAAAAGCACTGCCTCAAATGGATAAAAGGCATACTGTATTGTTTTTCTCTTCCATCAGTTCCATGTAAACTTGTTATTACTTTTTGTGTTAAATTTATACCCCTTTTCTGCCATAACTTTTAATGCAGAAACATGATTATAGAGATCGAAGTATTTAACAAAGATCGAAGTATATAACAACTAAGAATGCTTGAATTAAATTTGTGATCATTCTATGAGACTATTATAAATGGTAACTTTTATATTTTCCTCATTCTAAAGATTTTTACATAACAATCAAATTATAAATGGTATTTTTTCCAATCACTTTATATTGTAATTGGCCGCCAAAGATCATTTACGTGAACACCCAAATCAAGAGATATATGGCTTCCAACTTTCCATGAAAAAGAAATGGGTAATACCGAAAATCACCACTTAAATGGCCATAACTGCTTAAAGTAACTCACTAAAAGAGAAATAAATGAAAGTTTCGAGAAATGAATGAAAGTAACTCGTCTTAGTGTATGTCGTTAACAAAGCACCATACCATGGTTTCGTTAATAGTTTCAAAACGTCCAACGGAAGCTGGTAATCTAGATGGTAATTTGTTAACCAAGTATATACTAAAGGTGGTTTTTGGTAATTTTCCTTTTATTGGGTTCAGTAAATAATTTTATGGGGTTTTGCCCCGTGCGATTTTTTACCTTGCTTTCTTGGACCCACAGTATGGGGCAAGAAACTTCCGGGAAAATGCAAAATAAAAACGGAATTAAGATTTTTTATTTCATACTCTCCATTCAAAAGAAAAAAAAACTGATATTGCGCCCCTCTATATATAATGCACCCTTTGATCTTGTATCGTATCATCGCAATCTAAACTAACAACATTTCACAACAATTTTCGTCTCTGTCTACTCTCCATTTTATCGATGAAGAACAGCGGAAACTACATCGGTTCCGAAGAAGTAGCGTGGGCGGCGATGGAGAACGGCGGCGCGGCCACTACGACGTCGGCGCCGTTGCTCAAGGGCGCGAGCAAGGAGCTGAGGCCGGGGCGGACGGCGCACAACATGTCGTCGTCGTCGCTGAGGAAGAAGTCGGAGTTGAGCAATTCCGTGGCGAAAGTCCAAAGCGGCCTTCTACGGCGGACGCTGGCGAATGTGCAGGAAGTTATTCTGGGGACGAAGCTCTCCGTTCTCTTTCCCGCCATTCCCTTGGCTGTCGTCGCCCAGTGCTACAACTTTGGAAAGGTAACGCTAGGGTTTCGTTTTCCGATCTAATTGGCGGTGTTGTCGTTGTATATTGAATGTGGATTTAGGTTTATTTTAAACGCATATAGTTATTGAATGCCGATTGATTAATGTGAGTTAAACATACAAAATTAGGATTTGAAGCTCAATTGATTAGTTATGAGATGAATGAGCAAAATGTATCTCAACATGTGATATTCACTTTTGTCAAATTTCGGTTTGATTGCACTGCATGCCAAGAGACTATTCAACTGACTTGCACTACAATTAATTGTACTGGCAGCCATGGATTTTTGCTTTGAGCTTGCTTGGACTGACTCCTCTTGCTGAGCGTGTGAGCTTTCTAACAGAGTATGTCAACATCCCCACTTCTGTCACCTTTTACTTTCTTTGCATTGCACAATGGAGTTTACTCTCACGCTTGAATTATCCCTGTGTTTCTGATATTTGGACTCCCAATTCTGCAGGCAAATTGCATATTTTACAGGCCCAACAGGTAGTTTTCTCATTCATTTCATTGATTTTACTCTTTACAGTCTTACCAAAGATTTGTTTTCTTCTTAGTGCTTAGTAGCTCTAAGCAATTGTTTTTATGAATGTCTACAGTGGGAGGACTTCTCAATGCCACCTGCGGAAATGCAACCGAGCTTATAATAGCAATACTTGCTTTGACCCAGAACAAGATAAATGTTGTAAAGTACTCTCTTCTTGGCTCCATACTCTCAAACCTTCTTCTAGTTCTCGGCACTTCTCTCTTTTGTGGTGGTCTTGCCAACCTCTCCAAAGAGCAAAAGTTTGATAGGGTAAAGTAACAACCTCCTTTTGTCCTTTGCGCATAACATTTTTGTCATTTGTAATGAAACAGAAAGTAATGCTGTCTTCATATTTTGAATAATTGCAGAGGCAAGCTGATGTGAACACTCTTCTCTTGCTTCTTGGGCTATTCTGTCACTTGTTGCCTTTGCTGTTTGGATTTGTAACCGGGGGATCTACTACACCTTCAAGTGAAGGTTTGACCCAAAAGCTTCAGTTGTCCAGGGTGAGCAGCATTGTGATGCTAATTGCATACTTTGCTTATCTGATCTTCCAACTGTGGACCCACCGACAGTTGTTTGAAGCCGAGGAGGTAATTAACGCCTATACAAGTTCAAAGAATAAGCAATGCTATACTACTAATATGTTAAAAGGTAGGATGGTGATTTAAAATTACGTGTCATACAGGACTCTGAAGATGAGGGTGGATCTGAAGAATGTGCAGTTATTGGTTTCTGGAGTGGCTTTGCTTGGTTGGTTGGCATGACCAGTATCATAGCACTGCTATCCGAGTATGTTGTTGCCACAATTGAGGTAATCAGAAGATTCTACCAGCTAGCAAAAAATAATTAGTTGAGTTTGGATAAAGAACAATCTGTCTATGACTTTAGGTTTCATGGTTCCTTATACACTAGTTTAATCACCTTATACAATCCTAAATAGTACATTTGCTGGTTCTGCTGAGCAGGAAGCTTCAGATTCTTGGGGTCTTAGTGTTGGATTCATCAGCATAATTTTGCTGCCCATAGTGGGAAATGCAGCAGAACACGCCGGAGCTGTAATTTTTGCTTTCAAGAACAAGTTGGTAAGTTCACCCTCTTCATATGTTTCCGACAACATAGAAGATTTCAGAGATCTGAGTTTTGATTCTGAACTATTGGTACTGATTAAACCAGGATATATCTTTGGGTGTTGCTTTGGGATCAGCTACTCAGATATCGATGTTTGTGGTAAGAATTTGATCCAATTTCCATAATTTTTTAAACTCAGATTTTCATTGCTGCTGATCAAGAAATTATGATTTGATTGAAACTCTTGATTTGTATCAGGTTCCATCATGTGTGATCGTTGCTTGGATCCTAGGCACCAATATGGACCTTGTTTTCAGCCCACTTGAGACGGGTTCCCTGGCTCTATCCATTATCATCACTGGCTTGACTTTACAGGTGAAAGCAACTACCACTTTGAACATCACAAGAAACTTAAATTAATTTTGAGTTAGTTTAACTCACCTTTCCTTAACAATGCAGGATGGATCGTCTCACTACATGAAAGGACTGGTTCTTCTCTTGTGCTACATAGTGATTGCAGGCTGCTTCTTTCTCCTAAAAACACCTCTCACAAATCAACCTAACATCATCAACCTCTTAAGAGCCTGATGATCACATGAATGTGGTTTTAATCAGTTCATACTATGATCACTTGCTTGCCCTCCAATCTATGAACATGATCAAGAAGATTGTAATCAAAAGGTGTGAATATTCTGCACTCAACAGATTGATCGTGGTCATGTGGATGCGTTGATATGTTGATTCTTTCATTAGTAACACCTATATATGTATATGTCGTTTGATCGATTCCTCTTGCTAAAATAATGACCGAGTACTTTGGCTGGAGGGACCGGGTTGAGGTGGGTATTCATCCTTTTTGTTTACATGTTAAGTCGGATTGGTTCATGTTGATATTTATGGTGTGGCCAAGGAGGATTCAAACAGAGAAACTTGGTCTCTCTACATGTTCGGTTTCTTAGCTGCATTTGATTGTGCAAATAAGCTGAGTGTGCAACTATTGTAATAGTCATCAATAATATGGACACTGGTGTTCTCTCTTCTTCCCTATCTACTGACTACTGTTACAATAATGGCTGTTTTCGACCGAAACAAAACCGTTTATTTTGTTAAAAAAAATAAAGTAGTTATTGAAAGAAAATGGCATATACTAGAATAATTTTAATTTTTAACCTAACAAATTGTTAGTACAGATTTTTTAAATTTTGTAAGGATTAAAGCTTCCTTTAGAATCTTCTAAATATCTAAAATTTTCAAAACTTGTGCAGTAACAAAAACGTATTCACTGGCAGGAGCAAGAGAGCAACTACATTTAGGGTTGTAATTGAACCGAGCCGAGCTTTGGACCGCTCAAGCTCGGCTGGTTAAAAATAGGTAAGCTTAAACTTGACCCGAACTCGAACGTAAGCTTGATTCGAGTTTACAATCTTGTTTGAGTTTGATTTATTTAAATACTCATCAGGCTTGAGCTTTAGCTCGCAAGTCTCTCATTTAGTTTTTTCGTGAATAGTTTTGCGAACACCACCTTTACTTCATCGGCAGAATACATCAACAGACCCCTGTACTTATACTTTTTTTCCTATTGGACCCCTGTACTAAAAAATGTTCAAACAGACCCCTGTACTGCCCCCAATTTTGCCTATTGAACACTTTCAATCTTATTCTCCTTCCAGTGTACATCATGCACCTTATGTGTCATGTTATTTTGCCAAATAAGCCAAAATGGTCAAATACATACATGTTATTTTGGCAAAATACGTACATGTTACATAAGGCGCGTGAAGACTTGAAAGTGTTCAATAGGCAAAATAACATGTACGTATTTGACCATTTTGGCTTATTTGGCAAAATAACATGACACATAAGGTGCATGATGTACACTGGAAGGAGAATAAGATTGAAAGTGTTCAATAGGCAAAATTGGGGGCAGTACAGGGGTCTGTTTGAACATTTTTTAGTACAGGGGTCCAATAGGAAAAAAAGTATAAGTACAGGGGTCTGTTGATGTATTCTGCCTTACTTCATCTATACAAGCAAATGAAATTAAAAATTAAACTAAATATAGTGATCGCTGAAACTATGTACTTTTTTACTTAAGCTATATTATTATATTCATGAATGTATAATCTAGTTTGTTATGAATGTATAATTGAGCTTACTCATGATCATGAACAAACAAACCCAGTTTTCTTGTGCTCAAGCTCAGATTATTTATCTTTTAAGCCTTAAAATTTGTGCTAAGCTCAACTCGTTTACAAATTGAGTCCAACGCAAAAATGAATTAACCGAGCCGAACATCTAATTGCTCACAAGTCATACACTGATGGAAAACGCGTCTGTAGCCAGAAAATATTTAGCCACGAATATTGTCGAGGTTAATTTGGGTGGCAACGGCCACAATTTTAACCACAAATATTTACGTTTGTGGTTATATTGCCATGAAAAATACAGTTGCGGCTATTTTTGAGGCTAAATCGCCGCGAAAAGAGCGCGCGGCTAAATTTGGTTGTAGATTTCTGGCCATATTGTCATGAAAATATGCTCGTGGCTATAGTTTAGGCTAAATTGACGCAAATGTCTCGTGCGGCTAGATTCATTTCTAGTGTAGTAGTTAATTAGCCACGGAAAAGGATTCAAGTGTATATTCACGGCAAAATCTGGAGCTAAGTACCCACATAATATTTATGGCTAGTTTTGTGGTTATTTGTGTGGGTAATTTGAATCATTGACTCATAAATGGTCCTTCATTTCGTTAGAAATTTTAGAAATAACCACAAAACTAGCCACGAGTTCTTATTTTCGTGTCTAACTTAGTTTGTTTGGAAAAATCTGCGATAACAGTCACGAGATTAGCCACGATTTCTTTATTTCGTGAGAAATCTGCAGAAATAACCACGAGTTCTTCATTTCGTGTCTAACTTTGTTTGTTTGGAAAAATTTGCAGAAACAGTCACGAGATTAGCCACGAGTTCTTCATTTCGTGAGAAATCTGCAGAAATAACCACGAGACTAGTCATGAGTTCTTCATTTCGTGTCTAACTTTGTTTGTTTAGAAAATTTTGCAGAAATAGTCACGAGATTAGCCACGAGTTCTTCATTTCGTGGTAAATCTTCAGAAATAACCACAAGATTTCAACGAAGGAAGAGGAGAAGGGTTTAGATTGGGCTGCTCCTCCATATGGGCCGAGTAGGGTGATCCAAAAATGGGCCCATTTCTTTTGACTCCTAAGCCCATCAGATTTTCTATTAGCTCACAAGCCCATTCCTAATTAAATTTTATTATTTGTAAAATTAATTCCACTATAAATAACAATTATTTTAAAATTTTAATAAATATTACCCATAGGCCTTTATAAAAAAATATTTATTAAAATAAAATATCAATCATGCTCACCTAGGAAATTAATAATTTTTTAATAAATTATAAATGACTTCCTATAATAATAATATTTATGAGAATAATATTATTATGCATGTTTAAGACTAAATTATTTGAGAATAATAATTTCCTTTAGAAATCGTTCATTCTTATAAAAAATCGTTATATTCATTTAGAATCGTTCATTCTTATGAGAAATCGTTATATTCCTTTAGAATCGTTCATTCTTATTCGAAATCGTTATATTCCTTTAGCATCGTTCATTCTTATAAGAAATCGTTATATTCATTTAGAATCATTCAATCTTATGAGAAATCGTTATATTCCTTTAGCATCGTTCATTCTTATAAGAACTCGTTATATTAATTTAGAATCATTCATTCTTATGAGAAATCGTTATATTCATTTAGAATCGTTCATTCTTATGAGAAATCGTTATATTCATTTAGATTCGTTCATTCTTATGAGAAATCGTTATATTCATTTAGATTCGTTCATTCTTATCAGAAATCGTTATATTCATTTAGAATCGTTCATTCTTATAAGATTGTTATATTCATTTAGAATCGTTTATTCTTATAACAAATCATTATATTCATTTAGAACCGTTCATTCTTGTAAGAAATCGTTATAGTCCTTTAGAGTCGTTCATTCTTATAACAAATCATTATATTCCTTTAGAATCGTTCATTCTTATAAGAAAGCGTTACATTCATTTACAATCGATCATTCTTATAAGAAAGCGTTATATTCCTTTCGAATCGATCATTCTTATAAGAAAATGTTACGTTCATTTAGAATCGATCATTCTTATAAGAAAGCGTTATATTCCTTAGGGTTAGGGTTTAGGGTTTAGGGTTAGGGTTTAGGGTTTAGGATCGATCATTCTTATAGGAAATCACTATATTCCTATAGAGTCGTTCATTCTTATAAGAACGCGTTATATTCCTTAGGGTTTAGGGTTTAGGGTTTATGGTTTAGGGTTTAGGGTTTAGGGTTTAGGATCGATCATTCTTATAGGAAATCACTATATTCCTATAGAGTCGTTCATTCTTATAAGAACGCGTTATATTCCTTTAGAACCGTTCATTCTTATAAGAAATCGTATATTTCTTTAGAACCGTTCATTCTTATAAGAAATCAATATATTCCTTTAGACTCGTTCATTCTAATAAGAAAATGTTATATTTCTTTAGACTCGTTTATTCTTATAAGAAATCAATATATTTCTTTAGACTCGTTTATTCTTATAAGAAATCATTATATCTCTATAGAATCGTTCATTCTTATAAGAAAACGTTATAGTCCT
This sequence comes from Fallopia convolvulus, assembly GCA_964016875.1. Taxonomy (NCBI): domain Eukaryota; kingdom Viridiplantae; phylum Streptophyta; class Magnoliopsida; order Caryophyllales; family Polygonaceae; genus Fallopia; species Fallopia convolvulus. The sequence continues at coordinate 35,412,454 of OZ024733.1, forward strand.
TTAGAACCGTTCATTCTTATAATAAATCAATATATTCATTTAGAATCGGTCATTCTTATAAGAAATCATTATATTCCTTTAGAACCGTTCATTCTTATAAGAAAATGTTATATTCCTTTAGAACCGTTCATTCTTATAATAAATCAATATATTCATTTAGAATCGGTCATTCTTATAAGAAATCGTTATATTCCTTTAGACTTGTTCATTCTTATAAGAAAATGTTATATTCCTTTAGAACCGTTCATTCTTATAAGAAATGGTTATATTCATTTAGAATCATTCATTTTTATGAGAAATCGATATATTCCTTTAGAATCGTTCATTCTTATAAGAAATCAATATATTCATTTAGATTAATATACAATGTTTTATGTATTGAAGATTTATTTTATTATCATGTTAGATTAATATCGGTTTATATATAAATTTTCAATTCCACACTTTTTATTATTGTACTTTTAAGACAGGAAAGTGTATATATAGGAAAGTGTGTTAATTGTTTAGATTATTTGTATTGTATATAGAAAAGTGTATTTAGTTAAAGATTTTTTTTAGGAAGAAAAAAAGAAGAAAATGTTTGATTAAAAATTTTTTGGGCGGGCTAAAAATATTACATGGAGGGAAAATTTGGTTCAAACAAAATTTAGGCGGGCTAAAACTATTACAAGGAGGGAAAATTTAGTTTAAAGAAATTTTGGGCGGGCTGAACAGTATGGGCCTCTTCCTTATTGATTAAAAAAAGTTCCAAAACTCAAACCCTAACATTGCGCCGCACATATCTCTAAACCTAAACTCTTCAATGTGTCGCCTCCTCTCACCGAGAGAGAGAATCATGAACGACGACGGACTGGTAGAGAAAGAATTCAGATTCTTCACCGCCGACATATCTTCTCCGCCTCGTCAAAGTCCACAAATCTGTCTCCAAATTGAGGGAAGGAACCCGAGAGAGAATCAGGATGAAACGACGGGCTCGAGGAGAAAGAATTCAGCTTCTTCACCGTCGGCATATCTTCTCCGCCTCGTCAAAGTCCACAAATTCGTCTCCAAATTGATTGGTTTGAGCTTCTGCTTCTCAATTGAATTTTTTTTCGTAATGTGTTTTTGTAAATCGCGGTTCTTATTTCTCATCGAGATCCAATCTTTCACTTGTTTTGTGTTACTGGCGCCTAGAGGAGAACGACCGCCTACAGACCTGGGAGAAAGCATTCGGTGGCGGCTATTCCGCTCTGGCATGACCGAAATCACCGCCACTTCGCCACTGCAGCACCGTTGGCTTGCTCCGATCACCAGATGTCGGCTGCTTCTGCTAGCCACTGCACTCCACCACCAGGTTCCGTTCACTGTTGCACATCCTCGTTCCTCATTGCCAAGACCTAGTGCCTTAACTCTGAAATCAGTCAGGTAGGTGCCGGTATGTGATTCCCCTTATCTGATAGTTGCTGTATTAGCTTGAGTTTGGTGGGGAGTTGCATTTACATTGAATTTGTGCTAGAATTTTGGGCTGATTTCACTTCCTTTGGACTAATGCTTGATATACTTGAATTGTCTTGTTAAGTGTTGATTTAATGGATGGGTTGTTGATTAATTTTGGTCATGCTTACAAGATTTAATAAACAAAATCAGCAGTAACTTGCCTTGATGAAGCTAATTGGGTCTGCACATTAAATTGCTACTTTATTGTGATGTTGAACTTGCTATGGGCTATTCAGTGTGCCTTGAATTTTGCTGATTATTCAGTTTGCTGATTTCACTTTCTAAGTAATTACTTTAGACTGAAGGAGTCTGTGTTGCTGAATTGATTGTAGTTGAGTGGTTATTGTGCTGAATTTGAATTTGATGTGTGGTTATTGTTGCATTTGTGCTTAAAAATCGTAGTGTGCTTGGCTAGCGTCTCAGTTTGATGTTGCTGGTAAACATGTCCCTGAATTCGAATATTGAAGTCTGAAAGATTGTTAAAGCCTAGCTATCTAGTATGTTGCTGGTAAAGCCTGGCTATCGAGTATGCTGCTGGTAAAGATCCATTTTTATCTTGCTCTATCTCTGAGTGATTTTTGTTTGATTGTATTGAAGTCTGAATGATTTTTTTTTTGCATTTTATGCCTGAGATTGTGTTTAGGCACTAGTTTTGTTCTTCAAGCCTTCTTTCCAATTACAAATACTTGATAACCTTCCTATACTTGAAAATACATGATTGTTATTGATTTGCAATCAACTTTTCTGAACTGCTTTCTTCCTCCATTGCAGCAAACCTTGTTTAACTATACTCCATTGAGTAGTTACAGACTCAAGTGATACTGGATCAACTGAATGTACTCCAGAACAAGGTAAGCTAGTGCATCTTGCACACCAGCTAATTAATCAATAATTAATCCACCAATACTGAATCGAATCATGTTAATTGTGTGGATTGTTCTTTGTTTAATTGTAAACAGGAACAAACCTTGATCGACACTAACAAGGCTTTGAGGGCTGAGGTACATGTACATATACATTATCTTGAGATTCATCATGTGTGACTTAACTAGTCATTTTACTTGCATATTACTATGTATCGATCAATCCATTCATGTAAAGATTAAGACTTTAGGCTGGTATCTTGCTAATGACTTCTGAGTGACTTAACAACTATAATTAAAAAGACACTTTTTCTTATGTGTTTGATAGCACAACTTGATCAAATAGGCAAAGAAATCCATATGAGGCAATCTCCATGGGGAAATGGAGACCAGAGCTTTGCATATGCTGCTGCTACTCATCACCAACATCCTCAAGATCTCTGTTGTCTATTCTTGGTGCTTCTTTCGAGATCTCTGCTACTTGGGGATTTTACCTATAATTATGCATTTCTTGCCTTGCTTAAAGAGTAGCTTTTGTCTAAGATTAATGAGTTGAAAATTGTGTTTGATATAGGTAGATTTTCAGACAAAAGAACTATAGCTGTGTGATTTTGGCAGTGCAAAGTCTGCTAGGATTTTTTTGGTTTGTTGGATTTTGATTAGCATGTGGTTTGTTGTGGGATGTTTCATCAATGCGTAATATGCAATAAACTATGTAATTGCATTACTATTATAATGCAAATATGCAATATTATGGTGTAATATTTTTTTTTATTTTTTTTAAATGCCTAATTATTTAACCACAAAATTTGAAACAAAATAAATTCATGGCAAATTTCAAGGCTAATGCCCACGAAATGGGTCTGATTATGAGTTCAAATTCGACTCGACTTTAGATACAAAATACATTCGTGGCTAAAATTTGATGGTGATGCACTCAAAACCAACCACGAAATTCAATTCTGGCTAATATGGTTGAACGTGACTTTCGTGGCCAATAGCCACACATTTAGCAATGACCTAATTCGCGGCTATTATTTGCAGCTAAATAGCCACAAAACTAGAATTCTGTGGTTCTTTTTCAGAGTGATATTTAGCCTCGCGCGTTTTAGCCCCAGGGCACCTTTCGTAGGGCAATCCGTTGGGGATGTCGTGGCTAACGTGATTTCGTGGTTATTTTTGTGGCGGAAGTCGTGTCTATTTTCCTGGCTACAGATGCGTTTTCCAGCAGTGATATAAGTCATTTACAACTACAACTACGTTGAGCTTTAGCTCGTCAGGCTTGAGCTTTAGCTCGCAAGTCTCTCATTTAGTTTTTTTCGTGAATAGTTTTGCGAACACCACCTTTACTTCATCTATACAAGCAAATGAAATTAAAAATTAAACTAAATATAGTGATCGCTGAAACTATGTACTTTTTTACTTAAGCTATATTATTATATTCATGAATGTATAATCTAGTTTGTTATGAATGTATAATTGAGCTTACTCATGATCATGAACAAACAAACCCAGTTTTCTTGTGCTCAAGCTCAGTTTATTTATCTTTTAAGCCTTAAAATTTGTGCTAAGCTCAACTCGTTTACAAATTGAGTCCAACGCAAAAATGAATTAACCGAGCCGAACATCTAATTGCTCACAAGTCATATAAGTCATTTACAACTACAACTACGTTGACTTAAATCACTCAAATTCATACTCAAACCATCTTGATTTAAATTCCAAAATAACTATTACTTATAAGGTTATTTTAATTGACTTGAAACCATTTTTAGAATCATCTTTTCCTACCTTTAACATCTCATGAAAAAAGATAACAAAGCGATTACAATGTCTGTGTGATATAAAATTTTATAAATGGAGTTTCTAAAGGGCATAGGATAAGTATCCTATTTTACAAATATTTGTTGTTTTTATTTATTTAGGAATTTAAATTTTTTTCCCGACGAGCTTATGCATTTCTTTTTAGGGTTTTAATTTCTAAAACCGAGAAGCTTATAAGTGCAAGGTATGGTGCGATATGATATTTTGTGTTTGAAGGTGTGATATAATGCTTTATAAGTGCAAGGTGTGATGTATGATGTTCCATTATATATCAACATGTAAACCTTATTGAAAAAGCTTTGAGCATCACACACACAGACACAGTAGATAGATTACTATTTACTGTCACGATGTTTATTCAAAATTTTTTAATAATAACTATTTGAAATCGACAATTCAAAAGTAATTAAAAGTTGTTAGGTTAAAATGTCCAAGGGTCAAATATGTTTAAGTTAGTTAAAAAGACCCAACTGTTTAAGACAAATGCAAAGACTTGGAATAAAAGAATACTAGGAAACACCTTCCAACAACTAAAAGAAATTGATATAAAACTCATTGAGTTGAAGAAGCAAATCCTCATATCTCCTCAACCAAACATAATACAAAAACAAATTAGAATTATAAGACAAAAAGAAAGCATTCTTAACTTTCATAAAACATATTGGAAACAAAGAGTAAAAACAAAGCATATCAAACTATCAGATACTAACTCAGGATATTTTCACAAAATAGCTAGTGGTAGAAGAAATAGAAAGATTGTTAAGGAAATATGTACAAGTGATGGCACTCATATAATTGGAACAAAAAATATAAGAGAAGAAATAAGAAAAGATTTAAGCAAAGGTATATAAAAGAACCTACAAACCAAAGTCTGACACAAGAATACCTTAACTTAATTACAGATGAAGTCACAGATGAAGACAATGAATTCCTTACAAAAGCCATTTCTAATGAGGACATAAAGTCAGACGTAATGCAAATTGGTTCCAATAAATCGCCAGGACCTGATGGAATGACGGTAGAGTTTTATAAGAAATATTGGGATATTGTGAGACCATTAGTCATTAAAGCTGTTAAAAGCTTCTTTCGCAATGGAAACATACTAAAACAAATTAACCACACGTTTATATCACTTATACCGAAAATAGATAACCCTTCATCAACCAACCACTACCGACCAATCAGCCTATGCTCTACAATCTACAAAGTCATTTCCAAAATCATAACGGATAGGTTAAAAAGAATAATAAGCAAATTAATACACCCGCTCCAAGGAACCTTTGTTAGTAATAGAGCCATACAAGATAATGTATAAATTGCACATGAAATATTCCATTCGTTTAGAAATAGTAAAGCAAAGGATGGTTGGATAGCGGTCAAGTTAGATATGGAAAAACGTACTATAGTGGGGAGAAGATAGGTGGGAGCAAGCGCCCACATCAAAAGGTAGTTGAACCTACATAGCCTGGAACTGATGAAATTCGGGGAAGACATGAAAGCGATCACTATACTAGAGGAAGGCAAAGTCAAGTTTCTCGCTTCTTGCTTTAGAAAGTTGCTGCGTCTTGAAATCCTAATTGCCATGGTGTGATAGGTTAGACTGTGACTTCCTTTTCCAAGTTTTAAGAAAATTTGGATTCTGTAATAAATTTATAGGATGGGTTCGAGAATGTGTTTTCACTGTCTCTTATTCAGTATTAGTAAATAATGGACCCACTGACTTGCTTCTCCTTGAAAGGGGCCTTAGACAGGGTGATCCGCTTTCACCCTTCCTATTTGTTATAGGCATAGAAATTCTTGCAAGAAAGCTTCAATGAGAATGCGAAAGAAATAGATACACGGTTGGCTTTCCGATCGCGCGTGGTGGAACCCGAATCCCATTTCTAGCCTTTGCAGATGACATCATTATTTTCTCGAAAGCAACCCAAGGCACCTGTACCAAAATTAAGAATATAATTGAAGAATAAGCAGAAATTTCAGGACAAAAGGTGAACTACCATAAGTCAGCCTTTCAACCATAAAAAACATGAACAACCAACAAAAACAGCAGATAAAACATGCATTGGGAATTGTAACAATGACTAACCTAGAAAAATACTTGGGATGCCCAATCATTAGTGGCAAAGTAAACCGAGACACATTCAAAGAATCAGTAGAAAAGGCAAACAACCAACTTTCAAAATGGAAGGAGAATGCTCTTTCTCAAGAAGGACGAGCAACCTTAATAAGATCCAATATGGCTATGAAACACAACTATATAATGCAAAGCTTCATGCTACCTAAAAGTATCCATGATGTTTATCAAAAAAAAAAAGTATCCATGATGACTTGGATAGAATAAATAGAACATTCTTTTGGAATAAGGATCAGCAATACAAACCTCTTATTGGATGGGATAAAATTTGTCGACCGAAAGACTACGGTGGATTAGGCATAAGGAAAATAGAGCATATGAACAAAGCTCTACTGGTGAAACTCCTATGGAAAATCCTAGAAGAACCAGATAATATATGGGTAAAAATAATAAAAGAAAAATACTTAAGAAATGATACCCTTTTCTCCTATAAAATCAAATCAAACACATCATGGCAATGGAGGAAGCTCATTAGCTTAAAAATGGAATTTGAAAAAGGACTCATATGGTAGATTGGAGATGGAAACTCAATCAAATTCTAGGAAGATAATTGGGTAATGGAACAACCACTAAAAGACTTTGCAAAAAATCCATCAACCATTATAAGTGGAATGAAAGTGTCAGAATTTATCACAGAAAACCGACGATGGAAAATTAATGACCTAGAACAAATTTTGCCACCACAACAAGTTAACATTATAAAAGCAATCCCAATTCTAGATAATGAGATCACAGATCGGCTACTAAGCGCCTAGTAAAAATGGATGGTTCTCAACTCATTCAGCAATAGCACTAATAACACAGACAACAAACCAAGAACCAAGCGAGGTAAATTGGATATGGAAATTAGACACTCTCCTGAATGTTAAAAACTTCCTATGGAAAACTAGTAATTATGGATTGCCAACTAAAGAAAGATTAAGAGAAAAAGGTGTTGCAACCCCTAGTGGATGCGTTATGTGCTTCATCACGACAGAGAATACATCCCATTTACTCACCACATGCCCTCACACACTTAAAACAATAAAAAAAGGTTAACCCAAGCATAGAACAAACAATATGAAACTATGATCCACAAAATAAAACACCAAAGACAATATTAAATGAACTCTTTTGTATAGTAGGAAAAAAGAATTTTCTGACCTGGTAATCTCGTGGTGGTGCATTTGGCATCAGAGGAACAAATTAATTTTCCAACAAGCACCAAATGATTTTATTCAAGACCAACCTCAATACATTAGAAACCAAAGAGAACAATGCGAAAGATCAAAACATTGGAATGAAGATGAAGAATTCATGAGCATAAACGACAATAGAAGACAAAACAAAAAGAAAGTGAATCAGAAATGGAAAAGCCACCTTGTCAAGTAGTAAAATACAACTTTGATGGCTCCAAATTAGGAAATGGGCAAGCGTCAGGAGCATCCATATTAAGAGATTGTAATGGAAACATTATAAATCTAACAACAAAAAATTATGGAAGAATATCTGTAATCAAAGCTGAGGCTCTAGCAATGAGAGATGGAATTAGACTAGCAAAGCAGGGAAGACATAAAAACATAGAGATCCTCGTGACAATATACAAGTAATCAAAGCAGCTCAAGGTGAAAAGAATCGCCCGTGGAAAATAGAGATTGTCATGACTGATATCCATATGGCCCTCCTTGAATTCCAATTAGTACGAATATCCCATGTGCCTAGGGACTATAACGTTGTGGCTGACAAATTTTATTGAATGAACTCAATTCTATTATAGAGTACAACGTGCTCTATCACCCCCTCAAATTTGGCAGGGGTTACCAAGCCAAATTTACCAAGAACATCTTGAAGTTTATATCCTGGTATTTGTTTTGTCAAAGTGTTAGCCAATTGTTGAATTATGGGAACATGAGTGACAGAAATTAAGCCTTCAAGAAGCTTCTCTCTAACAAAGTGACAGTCGAGGTCTATGTGATTTGTCCTTTCGTGGAAAACGGGATTCTTAGCAATATAAATGGCAACAAGATTATCACATTTAACTGGTATTGGAGTGATCTTAGTAACTCCTAGCTCAAACAACAATCGACTAAGCCAGGATAACTCTTTTGAAACATTTCTGAGTGATCTATATTATGCTTCTGCAAAACTTAAGGAGACTGTCTGCTTCAAAGTATCCCCAAGAAACACAACAAAACCACTTACTGATTTTCTAAAATTAGGACATGAAGCCCAATCTGTGTCACGGAAAGCTTGTAATTGACAAAAGGGAGAGGAACTGAATAGCAAAGCATGATCTTTTGTGCCTTTGAGATATCTCAAAGTGTGAATGGTTGCATCAAGATGAGCACTATGAGGAGAACGCAAGAACTGGCTTAGAAACTGGATAGGAAAAGCTAAATCAGGTCTATTGTGCACTAAGAAGTTCAACCTTCCAATTAAGAGTCTGTATAAAGTAGGATTAGGCAGTGGAACACCAGAATTCATCAAGAGTTTAGTGTTTAATTACAAGGGAAAAGCAACAACAGGTTTGTCTGAGGAATCAAACTCATTCAGCAACTCAGACATGTACTTATGTTGACTCATGAGAAGACATTGTTTTGTTTTGGTGAATTGAAGGCCAAGAAAATAATGAAGTTCATCAAGATCCTTAATCTTGAAAACATCATCAAGATAGGACTTAAGAGAATGCATCTCAGTTTGATTATCCCCAGTGAGCATAATGTCATCTACATAGATGGCCACAAAAGTAGATAAACCTTGAACAAAATGCTTATGAAATAGAGAGTGATCATTTTGAGATTGAGTGTAGCCTTTAGTCCTTAGAGCACTTGAGAGTTTAGCATACCATTGGCGAGAAGCTTGTTTGAGACCATATAAGGACTTTCTTAGTCTATACACCATATTCTTGCCTTCAACTTCTAAACCCAAATGAATCTTCATATAAACTTCTTCATGAAGATCCCCATGAAGAAAAGCATTGTTCACATCTAATTGGTGAACTTGCCATCCTTTCTTCAAAGCTACTAAAATGAGACACCTGACTGTAGTCATTTTTATGACAAGAGAGAAGGTTTCTGAGTAGTCAATGCCTTCTTTTTGTGTGAATCCTCTGACCACGACCCGTGCTTTATACCTTTCAATGGTGCCATCAACATGTTGTTTAACCTTGTATACCCATTTACAACTTATGGGTTTCTTCCCTTTGGGAAGAGGAACAATATCCCATGTATGGTTCATGCATGTCTAAAGCTTGAAACTCTTTCTTCATAGCTTCTTGCCATTCTTTGTGTAAAACAACTGAATGATAAGATTGGGGTTCAAAAGGAGGAGGAATTTGAGAATGTGGATTTGGTTTAGGAAAAGATATGGTGGATGTGAGAGTATGGTTACAAAAATGAGAAGAATTTGTTATAGAAGTGTGACAGACATATTGATTAAGATAGGAGGGTGGATTGATTGCTCTAGTAGACCTTCTAAGAGGAGGAAATTGTTGTTGGTCTTGAAGGTTAATAGAAATAAAGGAGCATTAGAATCAACAGATTCAGAAGAATCAGGTTGATGAATAAGGCTGTCATCATCAATAAAAGGAGCATTAGAAGAAGAGAATGTTGGCTTGGAAGAAATGGATATGGAAGAGGAAAAATTAGGATGAAAAGGTAGGATATTTTCATGGAAAATGATGTCACGAGAAAGGATTATTTTGTTTGTGTCAAGAACCAGGACTTAATATGCCTTTTTCCCTGCTGGATAACCAAGAAACACAACAACTTGGAGCTTGTCTCTACCTTGTTTCAGTGTGAAAACAAAGCAAAGAGACCCAAAAACTCTCAAATGATCAAAATCAGGTGGTTTATGAAAAAGTACCTCATAAGGTGACTTGTGTTGGAGAATCGGATATGGAAATCTGTTGATTAGATGGACAGCAGTTAAGACAGCTTCTCCCCAATATTTCGTAGGCATTTTAGAATGAAATAGTAGAGCTTGAGTGACTTCCAATATATGCCTATGTTTACGTTCATCAACTCCATTCTGTTTAGGAGTTGTTGTGCAGTTGGTTTGCAATTGAATGCCCTTAAAAAGCAAAAAATCTGTAGCAGCTTTACTAGATCCTAGCTCCATTGCATTATCAGTTCTCAGAGTTTGTACAGTGCACTGAAATTGCATTTCTACCATTGTAATAAAGGACTGAACAAAAGAAAATGCACTGCCTTTTGTGGAAAGCAAATGTACCCAAGTGGCTCAGGAAAAATCATCCACAATGGTTAAAAAATATTTGAAACCATTGTGATCGAGTAGGAGTATGAAAAGGACCCCATACATCTGAAAAGAATAAGATGAAGAGATAGCACTGGATGGAAAAGGTAGTCTTGTAATTCTTGCTTTAGCACAAGTCGTACAACTTTTGAGATGATTAACATCTTTTATAGAAGCTAGGGATTTTAACTTGGAAACTGATAAATGGCCGAATCTAGCATGAACAATACTGTCAGAAATAACAGAATGAACAGAAGAAGAAGCTGCTTTATCAACAAAATGAGTAATATTTGGAGTAGTCTGAGCTGAATCTTGTAGGAAATATAAGACACGAGAGCATTTACCAATCATCATGCTCTTCCGTGAGGTTAAGTCCTGTAATATACAGTGATCCCGAGTAAACATCATCACAGAGTTCAGATCAGAAACCAGTTTAGCAATAGAGATCAAATTGCAGGTAAAAGTGGGAACGAGCAAGACATCTCGAAGCACCAAATTATCATAAAGTCTTACTGATCCTGACTTAAGAACTTTGACTTGTTGACCATTAGGAAGGCTAACAGTGAAAGGATGAGTTAGCAAAAGAACATTATGTAATAAAGAAAAATCTCCAGTCATATGATTGCTAGTTCTTGTATCTAATATCTTGGATGAAGAATGTGAAGCAATAGTAGGAGATGATGAAACCCGAAACAAACCAGCACTAGAAGACAAGAAATGAGATTACTTTTATTCGATTATGCAAACACTTTCTTTCTTATTTATGCCCTTAATACGAGATTACAGATTACGAGGTTATAATTAGCGAGATTACAACCAGTGAGATTATGCCTTATGCCTCTTTTAGAGTGTTCGAGATCTCGATCTAACAAGGTTCGAGATCTCCTAGCTACGACGAGGTTCTATCACCCACAGGCTATGTATTGAACTCTTGTAGCGAGGTCGAGGAGTCGATTTAGCACGTGAAGTTGTGACCTGCGAGGTGATATAGCGAGATCTTTGACTGAGGCGGGGATTCTTGGGTGACTTGAAGTCTTTTTGTAGACCTTCACTTGTCTGTAGCGCGATCTTTAACGATGATTCAACATGTCGATCCTCAACGAGCAAGATAGTTCTTGAGTTCAAGATGTTTTTCGACCCCTTTCTACCTACGAGGTTCTCCTCTATTTATAGAGATTTGAGGAATCGGGTTTTGATGTTTGCTCGATGTAGGACGCCCGAGATCAAGTTCTTTGATTGGTAAAGAGTGAGACAGTTAATTATTGGTTGGCAGAGCGGTGGTTGCTGAGTGGTTTAGACGGGGCAGGGGTGTCAGCTTTTGAGCAACGAGGTTTAGAACTCGTTGCTGAGGTTTCGAGGCTTCGCAAAGGTAGGGATTTGTTATTTTTTAAGATGGGTACAACAATGGGCCCCGAGTTTAACCTCGGGAACCCCGTCGGATCCGTTAATCCTCGTACCTCGTTCCCACCTCTTAATCTGCTATTTTGCACACCATCACAACCCCATGGCCTGGGGGTCTCGTCCCGAGGACCGCAGGTCATATATGCGCGACATCCGGTTCCCTGGACCCGGGGTGCGAGGCTTTTAGCTTCATGGTTACGGGTAGCGAGGTCAGGGGTTTGGCGGACTCTTTTGCGAGGCCTAACACTTGGGTTTTTCTCCCGTTATGTGTTCGATGACTCCTGGGCCAGTTCTCCCTTATTTTATTAATGGGCCTCTAAAGTGGATTAGGTCCATTAAGCTCTTTAGGGGGCGGGGAGAGGCCCAAGTTCATTTTCTATAAAACCGTCTTCTCTACGCCCCTTATCGCTTCATCTTCATCTTCATCTTCTTCTTCAAGCACACTTTCTCTCTCTTTTGTTCTTCCGATCACTGGCAAGCAATCGACGGTTTCCAGGAAAGCAACCGCCTCTTTCGCGCAAATCTTCCAACAAGTAAGTGCCCGACTCCTCTTTTTTGCGTTTTTGGCATTCTCTCTTTCTTTTGTTGTCTCGTGCCCTAGTGGGAGACGGTAGTTCTCTGGCGTTTTGCGCCGGTGTCACGGTGGAGAAACGGAGGGGGCGAGGGCGGTGCTGGTAGTTCGGCGACGCTCTCGATTCTCTTTTCGGCGTTTTTTCTTTCTTTTATCGCCTCGTGCCCTAGTGAGAGGCGGTGGTTTTCTGGCGTTTCGCGTCGGCGTCACGGCGGCGAAACGGAGGGGGCGAGGGCGACACTGGTGGTTCGACGATGCTCTCGAGTCTTTCGGCACGTCAGCCGTCGGTTGAGCTTCTTCGTCGCCCTCATTTTCGAATTTTGAATTCCTCGGAAAGCCAAACGTCATGATGTTTGATTGATGGGACGTTTGGCCTTCTAACCGCTGGCTTCCATTCTTCGTATCCCACTCTTTGCGCTTCACATTCCCCCTAGGCCGTCCTATCTGTCAGAGTAGCCCTAGGATGCCACGTCCCCCTGTGTTACCATCTCGCGTTTTCTTTCTTTTGTAGCTTTGTTCGACGTCTCAAAACCTCTTCTTTTCCAGGTGTTCGCCTTTTGTGACCTGGACGTCGCTCTTTCATGCCTAGAGGAACTTCTTCGAGCCCTCCACCAGGCTTCGTTTTCAAGTTTCAAGATAGGTTTTACGAGGAGTCTTCTGAGACCGTAGGGAGTGTTGAGACCAGTGATTCTCAGAACCCGAGGTTCCCTTCGCTTGTATTTAGCGACCCTTCTTCCAGTGACTTTGACATCTTTGTTAGCTCGTGCTTTCCCCGACTGCGCACGTCTTCTGGGGTTGAAATGCCTTCGTCTTCAATTTCTGACGAGGAGGTTGTCGGGTCTGCTGCGAGGTCGTCTGACTCCAACGACCAAGTGAGCTTTTTCGCGGAGCATATCACCGACTCCGTGTCGAGTATTCCTCCATTCCTCGAGGAGAGGATACCCATGAGCCCAAATCCCTCGAGGGGGATCTATCTGCCCGAGGGGGCCCAGACATCCCTGAAGCGAGAAAACCTCGAGAAGATCGCAAAGGATTTCCCCTGGCCTGAGGGGGTTGAGTTAGCGCTTCCCGAAGGGGAGGGTTGCTCCTTGGCACTGTACGAGAGGTGCGTGGTTGTGCACCTGCCCAGTCTCCAGGCCGGCTTTAGGCTGCCGCTAGCCCAGCATATAGTCAACTTCTTGTGGGCTATGCACGTCTGTCCTACGCAACTGTTCCCCAACGCGTGGAGGCTTCTGTGCGCATACACCATCCGAAGCTACGAGATCGGGGAGGGACCGGACCTGGACGTCATGTCGAGCTTGTTTATGGCGAGGAGAGAACATGAATCATGTCTCGTCAACCTAAGCTTGCCCGGGCTAAAGATCACCACTACCCCGTCAAACGTCGGTCAGTGGAAGGACAAATGGTTCTTGGTCCGGGATCCCACTGGGAGGTATCTTAACTTCCCCCACGGCTCCGAAAAACTTCGTCCGACCCAAGGGAACGCAGAAAGCCGCCGATCTAAAGGCTCGGTTCACCCCGGTGCGTCAGGCACCGCACTGGGAGTACCTGGCGCAGGACAGGCTGGAGCGGGCCGGTCTGAGTCTTACCCCTCCACCCCGCGAGGGCGAAGAGGGTACTTGTCTTTTTCCCTTGTTCTTGCGTTGCTTATTATTTTATTTTTGATTTGGACTACGCATGGTAGCCTCAAACCTCGCTTCACTAGTGATAATCGCGAACCTCGCCCTGATCATACAGCTTTGATTGTGTGTGATGATCAAGAGCCTCGCTTAGATCACGCACTCTTTGATTGTTTGCGATGCTCTCTTATTCCTTTTACCTGACTTGCTCTTTATTCTTTGCAGTGGATCTTTTCAGCGCTCTAGCTTCGAGGGCGCAGGGGAAGAAACCCGCGGACTCCGTCGCGCAGCCATCTCGGGCCCCAAAGGGCCCTGTGGTAAAGGCGCCGGCCTCTTCGGCGAAGCCGCCGACCTCACTGTCGAAGGCTATTTCCCATGCGAAGGTCGTAGGGGTTAAGATTGTTGAGGGGGGGGGGCACCTAAGGGATACGCTATCAGAGCATCCTCCCATGCCCCCCGAGGATTCGGTGATGGGGCCGGATACAAAAGAAAAGATGCGAAGGCGCCCCCCGCCAAGAGAAGAAGAAGAAACACAAGGGGGACAGCCAACAAGAATCCTCGGAGAAGGAGATCGTCGTCAGCTCCGACCCCGCGAGTCGGGTTCTCTCTCCCGACGGTCCTCCCGCCGAGATGTTCCACTGCCCTGGGCCGTCCCGGGGCGCACAAAGGAATTTGAAAAAGGACGACTAGAAAGAGGAGATTGCGTGGGCGAACAATCTCTCGAGGAAGCCCTAAATGACGAGGCCCTCCGCAACTCGGAAATGGTATGTCTTATTTTTTGTAAACTTTGCTCGTTAGTTTCATGCTTTCTCTCCTGATGTACTTTTGACTTTCTCAGCACCACTTCTTCGAGAACTACAACTGTAGTCGCATCAACCTCCTCCAGAAGAGTCTGGACAAGATGGAGGCGGAGCTTAAGGCCCGCATGGAGGAGTGTGCGAGGAAGGAGAAGGATCTCGCAGAGGCCGCGAAGCGGATTCGGGCCGCGGAGATTGCGGCGGCAGACGAGGCCAAGGCAGCAGCCAAGGCCAAGGATGGGGAGGCAAGGGCTAAGGTGGGGGAGGCAAAGGCTAAGGAGGAAGAGGGGGAAGCCAAAGCTCGGGTTGAAGACCTACAGGCCGAGGTCAAGGAGCTCCGAACCAAGCTTTCCACGGAGTAGGGCTGAGCATCGGTTCAAAACCGAACCGAGCCGAAAATCGAAATCTGATTTTCTTGGAACCGAAAACCGAACCGAATTTGCATCGGTTCGGTTCGGTTTAGGTTTTAGTCAGTTCGGTTCGACACAAAACCGACCCAACCGAAGATGTGATCGAAGTTTAAAAAAAGCCATAAAACCCGAAAAAACCGATTGAACCGATTGAGAGGAATTAAACCAACAAAGTCAGCATAGACACAACAATGACTTACGCTCAACAAAGACACAACAACAAGTTAGCAACATCAACTTTACTTAGCAATCAGCCCTTCACAGACCAAAAAAAAAAGCAATCAGCCCTTCATCCAACAACAACTTTCTACCAAGTTCCACTTCCAACCGAAATTCGAAATTCACAAGAGGAAATCACAATTGAAATAGCAAGTTCGGAAGACAACAACAACAACATGCCGCTACGCCGGGGGGGGGGGGGGGGGGGGGAACCGACTCGGCGACTGGAGGCTGGATCGACTCGGCGACTGGACTGTAGAGGCTGGAGCAACCAAGCAACCGACTGGCGAAAGCGCCGGGGGCAAGCGTCGGGACTCGTGGCGAGCGTCGGGACTCGGAGCGAGTCAATCTCCAGAGCAGCGAGCCACTGGAAGTCTGCAACAACGGGGCGCCAGGGGCGAGGCTGGCGAGCGGAGAGCCGGAGACACTGAGCGAGGGCCGGGAGGCAGCGAGCGAAGTCTCAACTCTCAACTAGGGTTTTCGGTCTTTAGAAAAATTAGAATGCACTTATGCGCTTTAGGTAGGTAATAGGTTTTTCAGTCTTGAGATTTTTCGGGCATGATAATATTTTTTTTTTAATAATTTCGGTTTAACCGAACCGAACCGAAATAAACCGAACCGAAACCGAAATTTCATAAATCCTTAAACCGATAACCGAACCGATTATTTTCGGTTCGGTTCGGTCAGTTCGGTCAAAATTTTCAATTTTGTGTGAACCGTGCTCAGCCCTACTGCGGAGCATGACTTTTTTAGGGAGAAAGAGTCGGAGCTCCGGAAGGTCGAGGAGGAAAACAGCAGCCTTCCCCACCGTATTAAAGAGCTAAACGAAGAGGTGGAGGTTGTGGGGCCCAAGTACGTGAACTACGCCGAGTACAAGGAACAACTGTTGAGCAGCATTGACAAGATGTACCGGCAGGCCATTCGCGTGGGGGTAAAGCAGGAGGTTGCGAAGTATGGGCACATCGACCCTCGCATCGCCTTCTTTATCCCCAACTACGGGCTGACCATGGGGGAGGAAATCGGGGAAGAGCCCGAGGGAGAATGCGAGTTCTTCATCGACAACGAGGGCGGGGATGCGCCGAATGAGAGCACTGAGGCGCTTGTCGCAGGCCCCGCAATTGGTGGCGCCAACCCCGCGACAAATGTGCCCACCCCCGATCCCGAAGTGATCATTGCCTCTCCCGTTCGCCAAGTCTTCATGCATCTTGCTGCCGACACAAAATGAACGAAGGGTGCCTGGATTTGTAATTTTTGTTTTGTCTTAAGGATTTTGGTGGCCCCGCTGGGGTCTGTAATTATGATATTTTGGCCTTTGCGGCCTTATTTATTTTATGTAGTTTTCTTTCCTTCTTTTGCTTGTGGTTGTGTTGCGTGTTTTCCAAGGGCCCATCATATCCCGATCCAACCCCATGGCCCGAGGGCCGCAAGGCTTGCGGCCTGCTCGTGCCACATCGGGTGTTCGTACCGTTTAATATCCCGAGCCTCGCTTGGCTCCTATCGATAGATTATATGCCGCGATCACGATCCTCGCTCGGATCGCGCACGATAGATTATATGTCGTGATCATGAGCCTCGCTCGGATCGCGCACGATAGATTATATGCCGCAATCACGAGCCTCGCTCGGATCGCGCATGATAGATTATATGCCGCGATCATGACCCTCGCTCGGATCGCGCACGATAGATTATATGTCGCGATCACGAGCCTCGCTCGGATCGCGCACGATAGATTATATGCCGCGATCACGAGCCTCGCTCGGATCGCGCATGATTGTTTTGGTTGTCTCCAACCCCAAGAGGGGAGCGAGGGGTGGAATTGAACATCTTAAACCAAGAATCTCCAACCCCAAGCGGGAAGCGAGGGGTGGAATTGTCCACTTAAAACCGAGAATCTCCAACCCCAAGCGGGAAGCGAGCGGTGGAATTGTCCACTTAAAACCGAGAATCTCCAACCCCAAGCGGGAAGCGAGGGGTGGAATTTTCCACTTAAAACCGAGAATCTCCAACCCCAAGCGAGAAGCAAGGGGTGGAATTGTCCACTTAAAACCGAGAATCTCCAGCCCCAAGCGAGAAGCGAGGGGTGGATTTCACAGGCCGCGCCCACGCAACAAGGTGTTCACATTTTGAGACAAGATTTGGAAAATATTGTGTAACCCTTTATTTACAAAATTTTGGAAACGGCGAGAGTTCAGAGAGTTTACATGTAATATCTTTTGAGCCGAGCGATATTCCATGTTTTGGTTAGAGTGCGCCCCTCGCTGTCTTTGAGTTTGAAAGCCCCGGGCGCGACTTCTTCTCCGAGGAGGTATGGACCTTCCCAGTTTGGGTCTAGCTTGCCGCCCTCGGTACGTCTTAAAACGAGATTCCCCAAGACCAACACCCGGGGTCTGACCTTCTTGTCATGATACACCGCCACACGTCACTTGTATTCCGCGGAACGCAGGGCGGCGACTTCTCGGAGTTCGTCCCTGAACTGCAATTCTACCCTGAGATTGGCCTCGTTTTCTTTTTCGTCGAAGTTGAATACCCTTGCTGACGGGATCAAGGTTTCCACGGGGACCAACGCGTCCACCCCGTAGGCCAAAGCGAAAGGTGTCTCCCCCGTGGCGTGACGCAGCGTCGTCCGGTATGTCCATAGGACAAGCGGGAGAAGCTCAGCCCAGCGGCCTTGTGTCGTGCCCAGTTACTTCTTGAGATCGGACAGGATGCGGGCATTCACGTTTTCCACCTGGCCGTTTGATTGGGGATGGGCTACTGATGAGAACTTGAGGGTTATACCCAGTTCGGAGCAAAAGGTCCGAGTTTCCTCACAATCGAATTGGGGACCATGGTCAGTCATGATGGTCACGGGGACCCCAAAGCGACATACGAGGTTTTTCCACAAGAAGTTGCAAACCTTTGCTCCTATGATTTTAGCTATTGCCTCTGCCTCGACCCACTTTGTGAAATAGTCGACGATGACGAGGATGTACTGCACCTTCCCCACGGCCTTGGGGAAGGGCCCTAAAATGTCCATCCCCCACATCGCAAAGGGGCAGGGTGCATTGATCGAGCGCAGGCCCGAGGTTTGGGCATGCTGAACATTGGCGTGCTTCTAGCACCCGTCACATTTCTGAACATAAGCCCTCGTGTCTTGCTTGAGGGTGGGCCAGAAGTACCCCAAGTGGGCGATTTTGTGCGACAAGGCACGCCATCCCGGGTGGCCACCGCAGACCCCTTCATGTGCCTCGAACAGGATGTGCTCTACAACCTCGGTCGACACGCATAGCAAGTTGGGTTCTGCAAAACCTCGTCGATAAAGCCGCCCACCGATGATACAATAGCGGGTTGGCTGCATTTTGAGTTTTCTAGCCTCTGCGGGATCTTCAAGGAGGACCCCGCTCTCCACATATCGCGTGATTGGAACCCTCTAGTCCCCGATTGTGACGGAGAGAACCTCGCTGGTTACACTCCGTGAGAGCTTTCTTTCCACCATCACGCAATTTCCTACTTCCAAGGGGAGAGCCGACCCCAACCTCGCGAGTGCATCCGCTTTGGTGTTCGCAGTTCGTGGGATGGACTCTACCGTGAAGGTTTCTAGGCAAGACACCAAGGCTTTAACTTTCTCTCGGTACGCAGGCAGGAACCCCGTTCGGGTGTCATATTGTCCGTTCAGCTACCTCGCCACCAATTCGGAATCGGTGTAGACTGTGATCTTGCGAGCCCCACTAAGGAGCGCCATATCTATCCCGGCGATCATGGCCTCATACTCGGCCAGGTTATTGGTGGCATTGAAGGCGAAGTTGAGGGCTTATTCTGTCTTAATTGAGGGATCGACGAGAAATACGCCAGCCCCACCCTCGACGTCACATCGCGAGCCATCAACAAAGACCTTCCATTCCTCCGAGCTCGCATCAGTTTCGGGGAAGGTAACTTTCACCACGAAGTCAGTGAGGGTCTGTCCCTTCATTGCAGTCCTAGGGAGGTAGCTGATGTCGAACTCGGAGAGCTCAACCGCCCACTTCGTCATCCGCCCTGAGAGGGCGGGCTGATGGAGGATTTGACGAAGTGGGAGGTCGAAGAGGACTTGAATAGGGAGTGCATGGAAATAAGGGCGCAGGCGCCTTGCGGCGGTTACAACGACCAGGGCCATTTTCTCTGCCAGGGAGTATCGCTGCTCCGCGTGTTGGAGCACGCGGCTTATGAAGTAGACCAGGTGCATAGCCTTTCTGGTTAACACTGCGCTGACTGTCTCTGGGCTTACGACCACGTACAGTTGCAAGTCCTCGCCCGCCATTGGAGGTGAAATGTGGGGAGTTTTGATAAGAATGCCTTCAATCCGGAGAAGGCGAGCTCTAGCTCCTCGTCTTAAACAAACTTGTCGTTTTTCTTTAGGGCCACGAAGAAGGGCAGAGATTTGTCCGCCAAACGGGAGCAGAACCTCCCTAGGTAGTTTACGACGCCGTTGAGCCGTTGTACCTCAGTGCGAGATCGCGGCGATCTCATCAAGAGAATGGATTCAATCTTGGCGGGGTTCACATCGATGCCGCACTCGCTGATCATGAAGCCTAGGAACTTTCCCGATGATACGCCGAATACACACTTCTCGGGGTTCAAGCTGAGCCGGTTGCGTCTGAGTGTCTCAAAGACCTCCGCGAGGTTGACCAGATGCTCTTCGGGGGGTTTTGCTTCGGACCACGATGTCGTCGACGTAGGCCGACACGTTCCTCCCTAGATGATCTTTAAAGATTCGGTCTATGAGGCGCTGAAAGGTTGCCCCCGCGTTCTTCAGGCCAAATGGCATGACCTTGTAGCAGTAGGTCCCCCGCTGCGTGATGAAGGACGTCTCGTCCTCGTCGCGCGGACTCATCAATAACTGATTGTATCCTGAGTACGCGTCAAGGAAGCTCAAGACCCCGTGACCCGCGGTTGAGTCAACCAGCTCGTCGATCGAGGGCAGGGGGTAGCTTCCGTAGCTGTCTTTGGGACAGGCCTTGTTGAGATCCTTGAAGTCCACGCACATTCGCCATTTTCCGCTGGCCTTTTTGACTAGCACAACATTAGACAACCATCTAGGGTACTGGACCTCTATAAATGAACCCCGCGGCCAGTAGCTTCCCCACCTCGACATTTGCGGCGTTTGCCCTCTCTTCATTCATCTTCCTTCGCCGTTGCACCATGGGACGGGTGGTAATGTCAATGTTCAAGGAGTGATGGGCCACGGTTCGCGGGATACCGCGGAGTTCCTTGGCGGTCCAAGCGAATACGTCGCGGGACCTGGAAATCAAGGCCTCCAGCGATGTTGCTGATTTCCCAGAGAGACACTCTCCCAGGTAGATTTTCTCGGCTTCATTTTCAAAGGGGGTAACCACCCTTCTCTCTACCTCTGGGATGTGGACCGTGAAGTCCCGGACTTCGAGATCAGCCTCGCCGGAAGACTCCACCATGAACACCGAGCATTTCTGTTTTGCAAAGGTCGCATAGCAAACGCGACCCTCTTCTTGGTTGCCCTTCACTTCTCCGACCCCGCCATCGATGGGGAACTTTATCTTTAGGTGGTAGATAGACACCACCGCTTGGAACTTCATCAAGGATACTCTCCCGACGATAGCATTATACACCAAGGGTAGGTGTACCATGGTGAATTCCACCATCTCGGTTCGCCTCGTCGAACCAGTGCCAAGCGTCATCCAGAGATCTATAAGACCCGCGACGTCGACCTCGTCCCCACAGAAGGAGGTGAGTTTCCCAGCGTAGGGCTTCAGGGATGTCTCGGAGATGCCCAACTGCTCGAAAGCGCCGTAGTACATGATGTCCACGGAGGACCCCGTGTCCACCAACACCCGCTTCACCATTTTCGAGCCTACTTGAGCATGCACCACCAAAGGGTTAGAGTATGGCATGTGTAGACCCTCGGCATCCTCGGAGGTGAAGGCCAACCCTACGTGGGACTGCGAAGTCTATGCGACGCTGAATACTGAGGGCTCATGATGGCTTGACCTCGCGTACCTCTTTCTTTCCGCCTGGCTTGATCCAGCCAACGATGGTCCACCCGAGATGATATGAATATACCCATCGGGCGTCGTCGTCTGTCTGGACCGTGCCTGCTTCGCGAGAGCCTGTTGTTCGACGTTGTTGACCCTAGCCGGACTCGGGCCCTGTGGTACAATGTTTGCTCCCGAAGCGGGGTTGGCGCACCCCTTCTCATTTGGGTTATACAAAGGGCCACCCTTGCCCCTATAACCCCGTTGCCTCCCGCCGAAGCAGTTCCAACTCCCACCACCGCCACCGCGGTTGTTATTGCGGTTGTTGTTATTGTTGTTGTTGTTGTTGTTGTTGTTGTTGTTGTTGACGGGGTTTTGGGCCTGCGTTACATACGCATCCCTTGCAGCCGGCGCGCCCATCTTTGCCTTTCCCTTAGCCTCGGCAACGATTTCCTTGTCGGTCCTCGGTCGAGAGCTTTGGTTGGCGGCGTCCTCGACATACACTTGGGCCGTGATACGGGCGCACAGGCTGTCGTACGTCGTCGGGCATTTCAGGAAAATGTAATTCATTAAAGCCCCTTGGCATAGGTTGCCCATGAGGGTGTCGCGCACCGACGATTCGTCGATATGTGCGATTTCCGCCACCGCGGCTGTGAACCTCGTGAAGAAAGTGCCTAGCGACTCGCCCTCTCCCTGCTCGATACCGCGGAGATCTCGCATCTTCTTCTTGCGCTTCCTCGAACCACTGAAGTGTGCGATAAAGGACTCAACACAATTGAGCGAACGAGGCCACAAACCCAATCTTGAGACTTATGAACCACATCATCGCGACCTTCTCCAGGGTGGTCGGGAAGACGTGGCAGAAGATGGCGTTGTTGTAGGAGTTGACGTTCATCTGGACAGCGAAATGCTTCACATGCTCCTTCGGATCTGCTGCGCCGTCGTAAAGTCCCATTTGAGGTCTATGGAAACCCTTGGGCATAGGCGCGCTTTGAATCTCGTCCACGAAAGGGGAAAGGCTTCCGACCTCAACGTGGTGACGTCGCAATCGCGACTTTAGAGTGTGCATCACGCTCCCCGCTGTCTCGGATAACTCCGGGTCCTGTAGATCTCGAAGTCCTGCTCGCGTCGCTCGAGGATGCAGGACCCGGAGTTGTTCGAGACAGCGGGGACTTTGAGATCTGCATGGGGTCCCGAGGAGGCCTCTCTGTTGACGAGCTGTTAGTTGACGCCTCGTGCCCTGGCACATGCCCGGGGACGTATGCGGGTACGTACTCGGAGTGGGGTTGGCCTGGGGCGGGTACGGGGACGTATGAAGGGACGAAGCCCTGCTGGTATTGCCCATAGCCCGGGTAGGGATATGGGTTCTGGGGAGCACCGCCCGATTCGTACCCCTAGAACGGGTAAGGGTTTTGTGGTGCGTTGTACGCCCACCCCGGAGGGACACCGAACGGACAACCCGGTGGTGGTCCCGCGTTCATCCATTGCGAGGTTTCGAGCATGTTATCGGGGTGTTGGGGGAAGAAATTGTTTGGACAGGCCATTTTGAGGGATTCAAAAGCCAAGGTTTGCACAAATCGGGAAACTGCTTAGGATGAAGAGGTTCCCACAAACGGCGCCAGTGATGAAACCCGAAACAAACCAGCGCTAGAAGACAAGAAATGAGATTACTTTTATTCGATTATGCAAACACTTGCTTTCTTATTTATGCCCTTAATACGAGATTACAGATTGCGAGGTGATATAGCGAGATCTTTGACTGAGGCGGGGATTCTTTGGGTGACTTGAAGTCTTTTTGTAGACCTTCACTTGTCTGTAGCGTGGTCTTTAACAATGATTCAACATGTCGATCCTCAACGAGCAAGATAGTTCTTGAGTTCAAGATGTTTTTCGACCCCTTTCTACCTATGAGGTTCTCCTCAATTTATAGAGATTTGAGGAATCGGGTTTTGATGTTTGCTCGATGTGGGACGCTCGAGATCAAGTTCTTTGATTGGTCAAGAGTGAGGCAGTTAATTATTGGTTGGCAGAGCGGTGGTTGCTGAGTGCTTTAGACGGGGAGGGGGTGTCGGCTTTTGAGCAACGAGGTTTAGACCTCGTTGCCGAGGTTTCGAGGCCTCCCAAAGGTAGGGATTTGTTGTTTTTTAAGATGGGTACGACAATGGGCCCCGAGTTTAACCTCGGGAACCCCGTCGGATCCGTTAATCCTCATACCCCGATCCCACCTCTTAATCTACTATTTTGCGCACCATCAGGAGAAGCAAGAGATTTACCAGCAAAATCTAATTCTTCAAACACATGTGCAGAAGATGCTTTGTTGTTAATCAATGCTAGCAATTTTTTGTATTGATCTTGAGTCAAACTAACAGATTTGTCAGAATCGCTTTTAGTTTGCCCTGCGAAAGACTTGTCAGATTTGGGATTTTTGGAAGAATTCGTTGATTTCTGGTTCTTGGACTTGTAATTTAGGGGAAAGCCAATGATGAAAAAACACTTGTCGACATTATGACTGATTTGTCTTCTTACAGTTGGTGCATAAACGCTTCTCTGGAGATCGGTTTGATGAAGAGGACTTATCCGTCGAAGAAGACTTATCAGTTGAAGATCTGGAAGCATTCACATGTAACGATGATGAAGACTCCAAGATTGAAGAAGAAGTCATCATCGGTTGTTGCTTTTCTTTTTTAAGAAGTATGCCATAAGCAGATTGAAGCGAAGGAAGTGGCTTCATTACCAAGATTCCACCTCGAATTTGAAGATATTCATCATTGAGCCCCATAAGAAAGTGAAACAGCTTCTGATTATCCTCATATTCGATGAGTTTGAGAAGAGCACCGCAAGAGCAAACCGGAAGATTGCGAGCCATCGAAAATTGATTTCAATCGAGTGTAATATGAAGAAATGGAATCTGAACCTTGTGTGAGATTCATCAAGTCTTTGCGAAGAGAGAAAAGGTGTGTACCATCACATCGACCAAATCGAGAATCCAATTCCTCCCAAATGTCTTTGGCTAGGTCAGAATACGTGACAGAACGTTGAATTTCTGGTGACAAGAAATTGAGGATCCAAGATACTATCATATCGTTGACGCGTTCCCAAATTGCAACTTCAGCACCACTTGCCGGCTTTGGAGAATCACCAGTGATGAAACTCCATTTATTTTTGGCAGAAAGAGCTCGTCGCATGGATCGACGCCATTCTCCGAAGTTGGAACCATCGAAAGCAGCAAGAACAAGGATCAATCCAAGATGATCCGAGGAATGTAAGTACAATGGATTCGTGGAATCCATGATGCGGAAAAAGAATTAGGCGAAAATGCCAAGAAGACAAATACCTTCTAATACCATGATAGAAAAGAGAAAACTTCGAGAAAATTTTATTGAATGAACTCAATTCTGTTATAGAGTACAACATGCTCTATTTATACAAGTGTGTTTCTTTCTAACAAACTTTAAGAGAGAAATTATCCTCTGTTATAAGTACTAGAGAACATAACATGGACTCTATCAAACCTCGAATGGGATTCTTCATGCAATCACACTTATACGTGTTTATTTAATACTCCCTCCGTCCCATTAAGTTTGTTCTTTATTCCTTTTCGGGTGTCCCAAAAAGTTTGTCCACCTTTTCAACTTTCCTTTTATACCAATCTTTTTTTACAATATTACCCCTATCTAATCGCACCTTTACCCACATTATCCAATAAAAACTCTACCCCTTTTCGGTAATTTCCTTTCTCTTTCTCATTTTCCACCTTTTTACCCACCACTATCACAACTTCTCTCATCTTCTCATTGGTTGCTTTTTCCTCTCTCACATTTTCTTAATACTTGTGCAATATGCCCTTTTGGACAAGCAATATGGGACAGAGGGAGTATTGGAATAAAATTAACATATGTACAATACTATTTTGAATTCTGGTCTTGATTTTATTAAAAAACTAGGTCTACCCGTCGTGCCATGCACGACTACGACTCATCAATTTTTAGATATATTATAAATATGATATTAATAAAGTAAATATACAAAAATAAATAAAAATCCAAAAATAATGTAAATTCTTAAAAAATTAAACAAATTCAATTCTTTAAAAATATTTTCAATAAAAAGTTAAAAAGATAGTTAATAAGAAAATATAAAAAAAATATAGATTTTTTAAAGATAAAAAATCTTCCATATTTACATAAAAATCCAAAAAGGAAATTAAGAAAAATATAATATAATTTTTTTATAAAAAATTTAATTTAGGAAAGTAATTATATATATTTTTAAAATTTTTACCTTTTTATTAAAATCGATTTAAGATAAATATTTTTTTATAAATAGATAAAAAGATAAAGATAAAATAATTTTCGTTATTTTTAACTAAAATTTGAATTATTTCTTTCGACGTGAATAAATAGAAAGGAATTTAATTGAAAAAAATAATATAAATAATTTTTTTAATATAAGGTGGGGCCAAAATTAATGTGATGGCTAAAAAAGTTACAACTTTAATATATAGTTATAGATATGTTTGTTTTTATTTCAAAGATATATATGTGAACACGTGTACATATTTTTTCTTATCTTTTTTTAATGTATCTTTTACAAATATAATAAATATAATGTATCTTTCACAAAGCTACTAATATTATTTTATTTTTATCTTTATCTATATTTGGGGATAAATTTTTACGATTATTATTTTATCTTTATGTTTATTTGGAGATAACTTTTTTTTATAATTAACTATTTAAAATTATTATTTTAATAAAGGGGTGATGTGGCAAAAATTGCTTCGGTTTTAGTTATGATTAATAGATAGCTTTGTTTTATATCAGAAAACGAGTAGGTATTGCTACCAAAAAAAGAAAAGAAAGTGATTAGGTATTCTTTTTTTTTATCAATAAGTGATTAGGTATTCTATTGCTTTGCTTACGTGCTACAATTAATTCAAAAATAAATAAAGTAGACGGGAAAATCGTGAAACCCTGCGAAACACAAGAATAATACACTGATACTAGCTGCACCGACATATCTGAGATCATTTCCCGAATTATGCAATCGAAACCGTCGATTTCTTTCTCTGCCTAATCAATCGTACGTGGTCTCACCCGCAGACAAGTATAGCTACAGTACAAAGCCCTTTTATTTACAAAATCGGCCATATATTAAGCTAAAATTATAAAATGGTACTACATACATGCTAGCTGAGTAGCTGCCTTAGTTTTTCCCTCTCTTTTCCATACCACTTCACCACCTTCCCTTCCTGGGTTCCTCCGTTATTCCCCAACTGCCTGCTATTCCTTGAAGCCTTGTCTTTTCCGATTGAATTCCTCGATTTCCCGATATGCTATGCAATTTTAATTGAAACTATTCTCCGTGGAATTCGGGATCCCAATTACATATCCATGGAGCCAAACAAACCTTCTCTGATTTGCCGTGCCATTCCTGGCATACAAGCTTCAGAGATCAGTCATTCTACTGATCTATCGCTTTTCCGTTCACAACAAGAAGCGCAGTTTAGGGCCAGATGGATCGAAGACGGTTTTGCTGTTGTCGGCGACGGCGGAGGACGAGTAGGTGGGCGATTCGCTTGCATTTCCATGTCGGAGAAGAAAGCAATCGCCCCTACCCCCGCGCAGCTGGCTAAACATCCGCTGGCTATGGCCGCTCTTGTACCGAAAGAAGCGGCACTGTTTGCAGCCGGAGCAGTTGCAGGTGCTGCCGCTAAAACCGTCACTGCCCCGCTTGACCGTATAAAGCTTCTTATGCAGGTAAACCTAGTTCGGTATTATTTCTGCGACTTTAATAATTTGCCTTTCTACTGAAGACTGTATAAAGGTTAATTGCCTGTGATTTTGGTTTTGTGAAGTCGTTGTAAGTTTATAGCTTGCTTCACATAGTTAACTATCAGGATCGGTCAAATGGGAAGCAATTAGGGTAATGTAGCTGGTTGTGAGGTGGGGATCATCTCCCTTGTAATAATTGATGGAAGTATTGGAAAAGGATCGAAAGAGAGCGGGAAGTAATGATCTGATTCAATTGATTGAGTTCTACAGGGAAGGATATTTATAACTCAACCAGTTTTACAAAGTCAGCATTTAGTTGACGAATTGGCTAATCCAACTCAAACAAACTCAGCACATGTAAGTGCTGCATGGATTCATCATAGACAACTAATAAAAGAAACAATTAATCTCAATAGCAAGAAACTGTGGCTGATTTGACTATTAGCAATTTAGCATGGATCAATGCCTTCATACTCACTGGGTAGTGCAATAGGAGATCCTGATGTTGATGATTCTTATATTTTTTACTTCAGTGGTGCTTGTATATATGAGTTGGGGCTAAGTGCATTTTGATTTTTGAACTAACTTCAAGGGACATTTGTGCCATGCCCATCAGCACACCATCGTAGACTTTTGACCACTTCTAGTGTAGTCATAGTCTCAGCTTTTGTGCTTTTAGAAGTGATCTTGAGCTTTTTGGAGTACTATCAAGTTCAAACTTATGCCGACCCTTTTTAGTATATTATAAGCCCTTAGTACTAAATAAAGCCTGCTTGAAAGCTGGTAAAAGAACTTGCTTTGATCAGGAGAAAATTGGGGCTCTGAATCATCAATAGATATACAGGTGCAATAAAACAGGTCTTACAGTTAGCTATTCTGTAAAGTCATTGCTCAGATATACAAGTTAAAATTGACTGGAAGTTACATGTAAATAATAAGATTAGAGCCTCACCTTCTATTTGGATAGGCACTCATATAGTTGACAGAAAATTTAATGTAGAACTTCCTGGTCTTTCCTGCCGCATCACCTTCTTTTTACCACATGGATTTTTCGTAAAATGCTATTGGCTAGAAGTTTATAAAAGCCATTTGTTCTCTGATAAGCTCACTTTTACAGACACATGGGGTGAGAGTTGGTCAAGAAAGTGCTAAGAAGGCAATTGGTTTTATTGAGGTATGTCTCTTTTGTACCCATTAATGTTTAGGTGTCTTTCTTTGAGGTAATTTAATGTGGGATTCCTCAATAAAACATTAAAGTCAAGGTCCTATTCCTAGGCCAAACTGATAATGTTTTCTACACGCTGACACTCTTATGTGGTAAACAAAATTTCTAGTAGGCACAAAAATAAAAATGTTTGTGTGATATTGGTCTAAATGCTATTGTCTGAGTTTTTTATGCAGGCTATAACAATGATAGGAAAGGATGAGGGCCTGAAAGGGTACTGGAAAGGCAATCTTCCCCAGGTTTTAAGCAACTTTGCTATATACTCTTCTGTCCTTTTGTTTAGCGTTGATCCTGTTTTTATGTAAATGGGAGGATTTGGGAAAAACTTTGCAGGTGATACGAATCATACCTTATAGTGCAGTACAACTTTACTCGTATGAGATATACAAAGTAAGACTTGAACTTACTCACTTGATTTATACAGTTCATAGTCTTTCGGGGCATCTGATTCTCTGCTAAAAATGAAACTGCAGAAACTTTTTCGGGGAAAGGATGGTGAACTTTCTGTTATTGGAAGATTAGCAGCCGGTGCTTGCGCTGGAATGACATCAACTGTTGTAAGTGATGTCGTTGCCTTTATGTCTATTCTCTTGACACTCATTATTTGAATGGAAGCCTTTCTTACTTTTTTTTTCTCAAACAAGGAAATGTATGATTCTTCATTTTGTGATGTGGTTATTGTTAGACTAAGGTCTCATCTCTAAACTAGTAATTGTTTGTTCTATATATTAAGAAAGTTTTTATATATCCATAGGAAGACTAGTTGCTACTGAGAAAAGAGAAATGTTCCTAGATATTGTAAGAGTACAGTGAATGTTCAGTGCATAACCTTATATTTTTTCAGGTGACATATCCTTTAGATGTCTTAAGGTTAAGACTGGCAGTAGAGCCAGGGGCCAGAAGTATGAGTCAGGTAAGCCATTCCAGACTCGCTGTTGACAGTGAGGAATGTTGTCAAATGAATTAAATATGTAAAAATAACTTGCAGGTGGCCCTGTGCATGCTAAGAGAAGAAGGATTTGCTTCCTTCTATAATGGTCTGGGTCCAGCATTGATTGGCATAGCTCCCTACATAGCTGTGAACTTTTGCGTCTTTGACTTGTGAGACTGGTACCCTCAGTATCTACTATCACCTTTGTGGGAATGTAGAAGAAGAATTTTTGGTCTTTGAATTTTGTTTTTCTTTTCAACAATATACACATAATTTATATTTTGAGTTTTATGTATCTCTTTCATTGCGTTAGGGTTAAGAAGTCTTTGCCGGAGAAGTACCAAAAGAGGCCTGAAACATCCTTGGTGACAGCTGTGCTATCTGCTACTATTGCTACACTTACCTGTTATCCTTTGGATACTGTAAGAAGACAAATGCAAATAAGGGGTACTCCTTACAAGACAGTTCTTGATGCCCTTCCTGGTAATAATCTGACTTTATGTTTGCCTGTTTCCAAATTGGTGCTCATATATCAAATTTGTAACTTTCACTGTTTTATGAATTATGAGTTCATCATATCAGTATGGTTTTATTGTCTTGTTCTATCAATTTTGTCTTGGTCTGATATGTGAAAAGAAACATAGTGGGTTTTTCAAGTGGAATCTAAAAGGCCTTGGCCTCTCATACAGTTTTCCCATTTGCTTACTGTTGCAAGAACCAGATGGTTGATTGAACTGAATACTGCAGGTATTGTGAATCGTGATGGCTGGATTGGATTGTACAGGGGGCTTGTACCAAATACATTGAAGAACCTACCAAATAGCAGGTGATTTTTAGACTAAGTTTGTATTTACAGTCATCAATTTTGGTCACCTTTTTTATTCTTAATTCTTTCAAGCCATCTGAAGCAGTGCAAGTGGCAATTAGTCTGTTTGCACAGACAACATTTGCCTATGTTTAACGTAGTTTTGAACCAGTTTAAACTTCTGAAAGTTCTGGCACCAATAAGTTGACATGATTTTTTTGGAGGAGACATCTCAGTAGAATTTTTCAAATATCAAGAGATCAAGTGTTCAGTGTTCTTGAATTGTATCATACACCACTCTTTTTTCATCTGCATTCCTAGATGCCTGTGCTATCCAATTACCTGATGCAGCTCTTCATTTTGTAGCATTCGGCTAACGACGTTCGACACAGTCAAAAGTTTGATTGCAGCTGGTGAGAAGGAGCTCCAGAAGATAAAGGAAGAAAACGAGAAGCAGCAAAAGCTAAGCTAAGCACTAGTGATTGAACAATAACCAAAAGCTCTAATTTCCTGCTTATAATGTTTCCTATGCAAATCACAACTTTTTGGCAGAGCACTAGACATAATTTAGGTAGAACTCGTAAGCATCTGGAAATTTTATTTCTCCACCCAATTAAAAATAAAAAAAAAAGCGTCAGTGTTAGTGCAATGATGAGTGTTAGTGCCCAAGGAGTCAAATGTGATGAGGACCATCGATCATTATTTCATGTGGTTACTTGATCTTTGCTTTTATCGTCATTCTATAGCCATGGTGGTGGTGGTTAAATGGTTAATGGTGGTTATTTGGTAAAGAGATTCATTACTCAATAATATTGTTTAGTTAAATCAACAAGTAGAATTGTAACAAAAGTCTACCCCATCTCATCTCTATTACGTCTTTTTTCGTTTCCTTCTATCAGAGATTTATCAAATCTACCGATAGTGCTAACACAAAATTCAGATTCCAAATTGGGACATGTTAACGAGTGAGGTGTGTGGGACAACAAATGCATGAAAATTTTATGATTAAATATCTAGCAACTTAAATTATAAGTACTAGAATTTGATTTATAAAGTATTAACATCTAATCCAAACTTACTGTTATAATAACTAATCCATTCAATGTTCTTTGTATGTGAAAATTGTTTATCCCTTTTCTATGCATCATAAACAAACTTGTCCACTTTATTTGCATATTTTATTTGATACGTAAATAACAACCTTATCTTTACATTCATTGATAAATAACAAAGATATCTTAGCTCCATTCAAGTTGAATTTTCAGCTAGGCATTAAATATTTTAATTAAATTACTGCATATCTTATCGTGTCCATACAAGTTTACCACTAATTAATCATAATCACTAACCAAAGTACTATCTTCCTCAAATAAATATGCAAATCTTATTTAATGCATCATCTTACCTATAACCCCATATGTTACCAAAAAAAAAAAAAAAAAAGCAAAGTCCAACAGTTCTGTGACATTTCTCATGCAACTTTAGTGGATCCGACTAACATAATTTTATAGCTGAACTTCAGCTTACTATAAATTGGTCTATATACTTGCCGAATTATTATTATTTTTTCAAAAATATAATTGGTAGTCATATAATTTCTTTTAAAAAAGTAAAAAATACGTCAGTTATCTGGTCATCCCCATCGGACCCCAAATACTATAAATTTTATGAAATGTTTTTAAATGCTCACTGTGATAGTCTATTGTATCATTGATACATTTGTGGTGAGGGTACAACGTTTCCGGTTTTTATCTTAAAGTCTCCATTCATTTCCTAATCTCTAAACGTATCATTGATTATGCATTTGGTATACTTATTATAACAGAAACAATACTACTAATAAGTAAGTTGGTTGATAGGTCCTGATATAATTCATTGTGTGTTAATACCAAACTTTTGTAATGCTTGCTTCTATGTAACTAAACGCACCTGGTACTCAATACGATATGGCCGGTCGGAGAATATAATTTATACAAATATGATATGATCTATAACTATATATTAAAGTTGTACCTTTTCGAGCCACCAGAACGAGTCCCACATCATATTTAAAAAAATAATATCAATTTCTATTATTATAACCTCTTTCTATTAAATTATTTTTTAACTATTTAAATTATCTCTAACATTAAAGAAATATCTATTTAGTATAACAATATCTTTTAAAAGCTTTCTTATACAAGTATTTAAAATTAAAGATAAAATATTTTAAATATTTTAAAATAAATATAAATCTTTTAGCATATATGTTTTTGACGAATTTATTTATAGATATATATTGATTTTATTTTATAATAAAAAATTAATGATAAATATTTATAATGTTTAAAATTAGACCTGTCAATCGGGTCGGGTCGGGCGGGTTCGGGTTCGGTCATTTCGGGTTCGGGTTCGGTCATTTCGGGTTCGGGTTAAATCGGGTTCCGGTTCGTTATGGGTCACGAGTCAATCGGGCGGGTTGTAGCGGGTTTTCGGTCGGGTCAGGTTGACCAGCGGGTCTAAAATCTCCTTTTTTCTTATGATTATTAAAATCAATTTTTAATTAAATAATAATATTTAATTATAATATATTATTTTTATTTATTTTAATAATAAAATATATTATAAGTTTCAAAATAAAGTTAAAAAATTCTATAAATATACTAAATCGGTCAACCCAACGAGTTTCGGGTTTCAACCCAACGGGTTTCAACCCAACGGGTTTCAACCCAACGGGTTTCAACCCAACGGGTTTCAGGTTCTCTCGGGTTCGGTTTATTTCGGGTTTCGGGTTCAAATTTTCGAGTCTTGACCTTAAAATTATCGGTCGGGTCGGGTCGGGTCTGGTTAGCGGGTTAGGTCAGTTTTTGACAGGTCTATTTAAAATTAATAAAAATAGATAATAAAATATTTAATAGATATTTTGAAATATTTGATAATCTCTACATTTACGTACATGGAAAGTAATAAAATATGAATAATATAATATTTAATCTTATCTAATCTTTTCTTTATCGAACCACAAAATGAGTTTGGTCCCATGTTTAATTAAATTAATTAAATTTTAAATATTTATATAATTAAATTATCTTTATATTTCATACTTTATTACATCTTATTTATTAAGTTAAATATTATTTTTTAAATTCTTATCTCTTCCATATTTGAATATATAAATTTTTTTATTCACATTTTATTTTCTTTTTTAATTAAATATCTATGAAATATCATCAAGGAAAAAGAGAAATGTAATTATTTTATCTTAATAATATATCTTCATTCTCAACATTAAATTTAATCTTTTATATTGATTAAAAAAATTATATATTCTACGAGCAATAAATTACGTATAGTAAATTTTATCTTATATTTTTATTTATTAATATCCTATTTATAATGTCTATAAAATACCAAATCGTAGTCGTACATAGTACGACGGGTACAACTAGTTTTATAATAATAGAATAGCAAAAAATGAACCTCTTGAAATAATTTTAGGCGATAATCAAATAAAAATTTAGGTTGACTATTTTTTAAAGGGTTTAGGTTAGGTTGACTTAAAGAAAATCAAATCATCAAACATTTCTTAGGATTATTATGGATAGTACTCCCTCCGTCCCATACTGTTTGTCCACTTTCCTTTGTAATTTACAAAGGAAAGTGGACAAACATTATGAGACGGAGGGAGTAGTATTAGACCTGTCAAATGGGTCGGTGGGTCAGGATCGAGTTTCGGGTTGTCAGATCGTTAAATTTACGGGTTTGATTGGGTTGGGTCGTTTCAAATTTGGTACGGGTTCGAGTTGATACAACAGGTCACGATCGTTAATTTTGTTAACCTTTATTCTATGTTTCTTAAAATAATAATATTAAATTATAATAAAATAATATTTAATATTAATAAATAATAACTTTATATAACTTTAATAGTAAAATATTTAGTTTTTAATGTAAATAATACTTTATCGGGTTGGTCGGGTCAACTCAACGGATTGGTGACCCAACCCACTTTTTTTTCGGATCGATCAGGTTTGGGTGGTCAGGTCGGGTTCGGGTCGGGTTATTTTGTGTTTGGGTTGTGTCGGGTTCAGTTTGCAACGGTTCATGGGTTAGACGGGTCGGGTCGTAGCGAGTTTTCGGGTGGGACAGGTCGGCCTAACAGGTCAAGAAAAATTGAATTTTTTACAATTATTATTTTATTTTATTTTATTTAGATAATAATGTTTAATAATAACCTATTATTTTTATATTTTTTTAATAATAGAATATAATATAATTTCAAAATATATTTTATATATTCTAAAAATATAACAAATTAGGTCAACCCAACGGATTTCGGGTTTATCGTGTTCGGTTTATTTCATGTTCAAATTTTCGGGTCATAACCTTAAAATTTTCATACATTCCAGGCCGGGTTTGCGGTTTGGGTCAATTTTTGACTACTTTACTCTTAACCTATTGATTTTTTGATCGGATTTCAACTCA
This sequence comes from Fallopia convolvulus, assembly GCA_964016875.1. NCBI lineage: Eukaryota > Viridiplantae > Streptophyta > Magnoliopsida > Caryophyllales > Polygonaceae > Fallopia > Fallopia convolvulus. Next base: position 35,447,163 of record OZ024733.1, read on the forward strand.
AACAATTCGAATCAGGTCGAGTCTGTTTAGATCGAGTCATATTTTAACGGGTCTAGTGAATACTAACCCATCCCAATTGTAAGATTAAAAATAGGGGCATTTTCAAAAGTTTGGTTCCCATAAAACACTCCCTTAACATGAAACGGAAGGATCATTCTTGGCCCTTGGATCAAGGAGATCCAAGGGCTGATGTTCGGTTGAAGAGGAGGGAGACGAGCAGGAACGGGATGATGATGAAGGCGCAGGATATGGCGGTCGCGATTGACGGAGCGTATATGTTGCCGACGTACGGCTTGAATCCCTTCGCCATCTCCTTGTTCGTCTTCGAGAAGTAGATCTACGATGACGACGAGATTCACCGGAGGTCCGGGATGAAGCTTTTCTGGAACTTTGTAGGTAGATATCTGAACTCGGATACCAGATCGTTATCTTTGTCGGAGTTGTAGAGCCAGGTCGGTGGCGAGAGCTTCTTCTTATTCTGATCGGGATTGCTCTTCTCCGAAGTGATCTCCTTCTTCACTTTTGAAAATGCACTTTTGAAACTTTTCACTGCACTTTTGGAACTTTTCAATGCACTTTTTCAATTAGATGATGCATTTTTCTTATGCCATTTATCAATGCACTTTTCTTATGTCACAATGCACTTTTGAAACTTTTCAATGCACTTTTGTAATCAGATGATGCACTTTTCATATGTCATTTATCAATGCACTTTTCTTTTGTCACAATGCACTTTTGAAACTTTTCAATGCACTTTTGAAACTTTTCAATGCACTTTTTCAATCAAATGATGCACTTTTCTAATGCCATTTATCAATGCACTTTTCCTATGTCACAATGCACTTTGAAACTTTTCAATGCACTTTTGAAACTTTTCAATGCACTTTTTCAATCAGATGGTGCACTTTTATTATGACATTTATCAATGCACTTTTTCTTATGTCATAATGCACTTTTGAAACTTTTCAATGCACTTTTCACCTCAGCTTTGCTAATCTTATTTGATTGAATAGAAAAAGTCCCCCTATTTTCAACAAACATTAGAACTCTAGTTACATATAGATGGATCAACAGTAGCGTTGTAGCACATATAAAAATCAACATTAGTACGAAGTAAACAAACAATCATGCCAACGTTATGGAAGTTCCTAGATCGACAAACTGAGCGAGAGCGGTAGCCTTGATCGAGAAGGTGAGCGATCGAAGTTGGGAGCCTATGAAATCGTCCGTCGATTGAAGTTGGGAGCCTTCGATCGAAGTTTGGAATCGTCCGTCGAGAGCTTTTGGGCGTTTGGGCGATTGGAATCCTCGCGTGCGTCCTCGTCTGGTTAGTACTGTACGATTGGTTTGGGCGATCGAAGTTGGGCTTTTTTTTGATATTTTAAGTTAAGGGTATAGAAGTTGGTTTATTTACAAAATTGCCACCTTGCTGATTTTTTTTTTTAAAACACAAGAGTAATCTGAGCCATTGGATCATGTGATCCGACGGTTGAAAACTCTCCTTCCGTTTCATGTTAAGGGTTGGTTTCATTTGAACAAAACTCGCATTTTCAAACCCTATTGCCAAAAGTTTCCCAGTCCCACTCACAGACCCACAAATGATAAAAGTAACTAATTGTACCCGTCGTACCATGTACGACAACGATAATAATCAAAATCTGATGATTTTTATTTGTTAATTTTCTCGCTCGTAGAATGTATAATTTTTTTAATCGATATAAATGGTTAAATTTAATGTTGAAAATGAAGATATATTATTAAGATAAAATAATTATATTTCACTTTTTCCTTGATAATATTTGATAGATATACAAATTTATATATTCAAATATGGAAGAGATAAGAATTTAAAAAATAATAGTTCACTTAATAAATAATATATAATAAAATATGAAAGATGAGGATAATATAATTATATAAAATATTTAAATTTTAATTAATTTAATTTAAGATGTGACCAAACTCAATTTATGGTTCAATAAAGTAAAGATTAGATAAGATTAAATATTATATTAGTCATATTTTATTACTTTTCATGTATGTAAATTTAGAGAATATCAAATATTTTAATATATCTATTAAATATTTATTATCTATTTTTATAAATTTTATAAATATTTATCATTATTTTTTATTATAAAAAATCAATGTATATCTATAAATAAATTCGTCAAAAGATATATGCTAAAAGATTTATATTTATTTTAAAATATTTTATCTTTAATTTTAAATATTGTATAAGGAAGCTTTCAAAAGATACTGTTATACTAAATAGATATTTGTTTGGTGTTAGAGATAAATTTAAATAGTTAAAAAAGAAACTTAATAGAAATAAGATACAATAATAGAAATAAAAATTAATTTTTTAAATATGAGGTGGGGTCAGAATTGTTCTGGTGGCTCGAAAAGGTATAACTTTAATATATAGTTATAGATCTTAATCATAAACATAAAATTATATCTTTTTCTCAAAATAAAAATATATTAACATAACAAAATTTATTATTTTAAATTATATCATTATATAGATATAAATTTTATACTTGGAGCTCAAGCCTTGTTAAAAGATAAAAAAAAAATATATTAAGACCCTAAATCTTGTTAAGAGATAAAAATATTAAATTAATATGGAAAATATCATCTCATAGGAATTTATGTATATAAAAATTATATAAATATGTTATCTATTGTAGTAAACTAATGCATAATCCATAGATAGAAAATTATATACATTAAAAATTATATAAACATGTTACGTATTTAGTATATACTAGTATGTATTCCCGTACCTTGTACGGGTTTTTCATAAATAAAATATTAATAATAAACATTTTCAAATATATTTATTATTCGAGAAAAATAATCGTTTAAATGCTTAAATATAATTTTTGAAGAAATATTTAAAATCAATAAACTATAAAAGTTGTTTATTTGAAACAATAATATTTTATTAGTATTACGAATTAAATTAATATCCAAAATATTATAATTTATTTAATTATGAAAAATAGATATGTAATAAGATAAAAACTTATCAATTTATTATATACATGGGAACGCTCAAAATAAACTTACTTATAGAGATATAATATTGTACGTACATTACACTATCTTTATATTAAACTTAATTATCTGAACCTTGCATGTGCATTCTATCTAAAAATAAAATAAATATCCTAATATTTGTATAATATATAGCATAAAAAATATCTTAATAATTTTCCTATTTATTATATCCAAAAATAAAATATTATTTTTTTGAAAATTAAGAATGAGATTTTCAATCAATTGATTATAGTGATATAAGATTGTACATACATTACACTATCTTTATATTAAACTTAATTATTTTGCCAAAGATTAGTTTTTATAAAAGGGGTGGTGTGGTCCAATCTAAAAGTGACATGTGTGGTTTAATATTTTTTTTAACCTTCGCTTTAGTATATATCTATGATGACTATTTTTAATTCAAAGATATATATGTGATTACGTGTACATATTTTTTCCTATCTTTTTTTTAATTTATCTTTTATAAATATAATAATATATGTCCTTTTTTATCTATATTGATCAAATCTACTGATATTATTTTATCTTTATGTTTATTTGGGGATAAATTTTTACAAATATTATTTTATCTTTATGTTTACTTGAAGATAACTTTTTTTTACATAATTAACTATTTAAAATTATTATTTTAATAAAGGGGTGATGTGGCGCAATATGGTGGCAGAAATTGCTTCGGCTTTAGTTATTAGTAATAGATAGCGAGAATAATAAGTTGTTACAAAGTTTATTAAAAAATAATTTCATATTAATTTATTCAAAAATACGACGTGGCGCAAATTTTACAACAGACTTGGGTTCTGCTTTATAATGTACTAGTTATACCCGTCGTGCCCTGCACGACTATGGTTCGGTATTTTATAGATATTAAATAAATATATAATATAAAAATTAATATAAGTAATTTATTGCTTGTACAGTGTACAAATTTTTTATTTTTTGAAATCAAATAAAACAAATTAAATATAAATTATTAAGTTTAATGCTAAGAATAAAAAAAAGATTATTAAGGTAAAATAATGTACATTTCTCATTTTCCTTGATGATATTTCATAGATATTTAATTTTAAACAAAAGATAACATATGAATAAAGAAGTATTTATATATTAGAATATAGAAGAGATAAGATTTACATAAAATAATAATTAAATTAATAAATAAGATATAACTGAAAGATGAAAATAAAAAAAAAATATTTTCAATTAAGGTGGGGCCAAACTCATTTTTGGCTCGTTATAGTAAAGATTAGATAAGATTAAATATTATATTTTTTATTACTTTCTATGTACCTTAATTTAGAGAGTATCAAGTATTTCAATATATTTATTAAATATTATATTACCTATTTTTAAACTTTATAAGTATTTATCATTAATTTTTTTATTATAAAAGAAAATATATGTATATCTATAAATAAATTCGTGAAAAGATATCATGCTAAAAGATAAAAGATATTTATACTTATTTAAAATATCTCAAATTTTTTATCTTTAATTTTAAAAATTTGTACAAGGAAGTTTTCAAAAGATATTTTTATACTAAATAGATATTTATTTGATGTTAAATATAGATTTAAATAGTTAAAGAAGAATTTAATAGTAAAAAGTTAAAATATTAGGAATAAAAATTTATTTTTTACATAAGAGGTGGGACTAGAATCGTTCTGGTGGCTCGAAAAGGTACAACTTTAATATATAGTTATAGATATTAAAAGTTCTATTTTTTTACCAAAATTTTATTTAAGGTAAATCTTTTACATAAATACTAAATAGATAAAAAGAAAAAGATAAAATAATTTTCTTTAATTTTAAATAAAATTCGAATTTAATTTTTATTCATATAAATAGATAGAAATTTAATTGGAAAAACTAAATTAATATATCTATCTTAATATTAAAATTCGAATTTAATTTTTATTCATATAAATAGATAGAAATTTAATTGGAAAAACTAAATTAATATATCTATCTTAATATATAATATCTAATGTTCTATAATTTATTTTAATTATAGATAAAATCTTTTAGGTCTATCCTAATTCCTAATATATAATAGATAACATTTTTATTATTAATATTAAATTAATATATCTTTTAGGCCCCTATAGTAAAAATCCTATGTGGCGAAATCCTAGGTGGCTTAACGTGGGAACGACACGTAGGAAAATCCTAGGTGGCGCAACGTGGTGGCCTTATTTCTTGCGTCTTTTATATATATACATAGATGAGTTGGGATCATATGAGGAGATAGCTTAAAATGAAAAATAAGGATTAATGAGGATCATTAGATCATTCTAATCTAACGGCTGGTGTTTTATCTTGTATACTTAAAACAAGGGTATTTTAGTCATTTTGTATATCTTAAATCCATCAACACCTTCCTCGTTCATCAATGCCACCCGATTTCGCAAATGTCAAGCTCTCCATTCTCGGTCTAACATGGCAGTTTCTCGATCGAAATTGGAGCCACGAGAATTGCCTTCTCAATCCAAAGAGGGAGTTGAATACAGTGGTGTATCTAATTATTCGGAAGCAAAAGTAGTAGACGATGGAGATTAGTGTGATTATCCATAGTGTCGACTTCTTCATCAATTGCTATTGCGAGATTGCTACTATTGCTATCATCATCTACTTCATTTGGATGATTTTGAGCATTGTATTTTCATTGTGGTGTGATCGGGATCTTTAAATCGAGTTTGGTTGAGTGATTGGAGTTTGAACACCAAGTGTTCGATGAATTGTCTTCAATACAGAGTATTGTCTTTTTTTTCTCTATTTGATTTATGCAATAATTTTATTTGATGTGCTAATTGACATAATGAAAAATAGGATGTTTGATTAGATAAGGATGTAAAATGTGTAGTTCTCGTATTTTCTAATTTCCAAGAATCATATGTCCATCTACTGATGTTTTGGTCTTTCCTTAGGATATAGTTTTACTAATTTTACTGAATAGTAAAGCTTGTGGCTTTTGGATTTAGCTATTACTATTACCATCCCTCTAATTTGTGAGATGTATACATGTTTTCTGATTCCTGTTGGATGTGTTTTGTGAAATTGCTATCTAGGCTTACTTAATTTATGAGATATGCATCGATTAACATATTGATCATGTTTTAATTGGAATTACAAAATGGAATGGGTATACTCAATGATGGTGATTAATTGGGTGATTTCATTGCTGATCAAGTAATTAATCTTTTCTGAATTGGTGATTAAATGGGGTTGAATATTGTTGTTAATTACTTATGCTCTTGTTGGATTGTCAGGTGTGAATTTAAATTGACTAAGGTGACTCGATTGATTTCTAGTTGAATATTTAGTGTGGTTGTCAATCTTGTGCTAAAATTGAGTCTTCAATTATAATTGATGTAGCTAAATTCGTTTGTTGTTGGAAAGTTGTTTATTTGTTGATTAAGATGCTTGATTTGTAATGCTAATCGTTTCAAGTTCGAACTTCGATTTACCACTCAGTACTTTATTTGATTGAGCTATGATGTTTGTATATTGTAGTGTAAACTAAAGTAGCCTATTAGCTCAAATGGTAGAGTGTTGTGCTTGAGCACAAAGATGTAGGTTCGATTCCTATATAGGCTAACTTAAAATGCACTTTACTAATGATCGAGTCACTCAATTCGCCATGCACTTTTACTTATTTACAATGCACATTTATTAATTTGGATTGCACTTTTAGAGACATGTAATGCACTTTTACTATAGAATGCAATTTCACTACTATGAAATCCACTCTTCTTGTCTTTTAGGAATGCACTTTTTCTACTATGTAAAGCACTTTTACTACTTCAAAATGCACTTTAGAGTTGAATTTTTACTAGTCTATAATGCATTTTTTTTACCTATCTAGAATGCACTTTAGCTAATTTATAATGCACTTTAACCACTTCAGAATGCACTTTCGAATTTAAGTTCACTACTCTGAAATGTACTTATTCTATCGATTTGGAATGCACTTTTGCTACTTCAGAATGCACTCTAGAATCCAATGACACAACAAAATATTCATGCATTTCTTCCACGTGATTACACTATATACAATTTAGGAATGCATGTTTTCACTTTTATAATGCATTTTTACTACTTTTAAATTGCACTTTATGATTCAATTTTACTACTCTAGAATTCATAATTTTCTATCTACTTTGGAATGTACTTTTGCTAATTTAGAATGCATTATTTTGAATGGTTTTTTTTACTGACAATTCATGTGCATTTCTAAAACAAATTAGCCCATGTGGGATTCGAACCCACATCCTTGTACGTATGCACATTGCTCTTCCATTTGAGCTAATAGGCTTTCAATTTACTATGCCCTTAGACATGCACTTTAGGCCCTTATACATACACTTTAGGCACTTAGACATGCATTCTTTAAAAATATATACTTGGAACCATGGAAACTACTAATTAACAAACCAGTCGAATTCAATTAAATGATAAGATTGCAACCACAAGTAGATACCATTAAAATCTACGCATTTTAATCTCAAACAAAGGTTTGAACTACTCATCAAATTAAATTACTTGTATGCAATAGTAAAAATTAAATGTGCATCCTTAAGTACCTAAAGTGCATACATAAGTGCCTAAAGTGCATGATATTCTCTGGACAATTAAAATTAACGGAATAGATTCACATTGCAATGCCTCGAAGTTGTTATTCAACAATTTCAGAAGTGTGAGATGACAACGCACTCAATAATTCAGATGCCACATAAAAACAATAGGCAAACCTACTTGCAGCTGATGTTAACTCGTCGCCTAAAACAAAAGGGTGAGATGACAATGCACTAGCTTTAAGAGGGTTGCAACTGCAATAACGTACGGTAGTACTCCATCTCGCTGAGGGACAAGCGTTATTCTGTATTGAAATCTTCTGAATCAATGCATATGAGGAGAGATCGAACAATTACAACCTCTTACCCTAGAATTTTCATAGCATGAACAATTACAAACAATCATGATGTGAAATTGAAAGAAATTTTAGGGTTTCAAATTTACCTTTGTCCTTTGATTTTGAAGGCGTTTGATGCTTGAAGTGTACAATGAACGGGAGAGATCGAACATGGCCGGGTTGAACAACAATTGAGAGGAACGAGCAAGAGAAAAGGAGAGTGAAGAGAGGAACGAGAGAGAAGAGAGGAACGAGAGAGGGAGAAAGAGAGAGAGCGACGTGAAGAAAAAAACATGCTATATAATGCACTTTTACAACATAAGAGTGCACTTTATGAGCTTAATTCTGCACTTTATGCACTTAATCAGCTCAAACCTTCCCTAGGGTTTCAATTCAACTCAAAACAGTGAATCAGTAGGCTTAAATCATCCATAAGCACGCATATAGTTTTTGGGAACTCATTGATATATTTGGGAACTCATTGATATATTTGGTTTGCATCCGAACATCAAACCTGTCATATCATGTTAAAGCTTCGAAAATCATTTCTAGGGTTTAGATTTTACCTTATTTTCCTTTTCTTTGCTCCTAGGCGTCGTTGTGCTCGAAAAGCTGTTGTACTAAGCTCATAAAAGGGCTTCGATTCACACTTTTTTAAATCAATCAAGTTTGAAGAAGTGATTTCGATTGATATGGCGATTTTGAAGACATGAAGAAGAGAGGTTTCGAATCTGAGACGGAGTTTCAGAATAACGAGTTTGAGGGGCAATTTTGCCTTTTATATGGGGTAGAAAACATTGACTTATTTACAAAAATGTCACCGTTCCATTATTTAGTTCATTTTCCCATTAAAATGTAATGTTGAATCACATCCCTCCATTTACTCCATCCGACGATCCACAATGCTCCTCATTTTTCAGTTTAAGCCCCCTTTTCACTAGAAACTAACTCGTTAGGGTAGATTATTAATTTTAAGGTGCGTGTAACTTTCATAATCTTTTTCTCTACCGGAATTTATATTATAAAGTCTTCTGAATGCTAGAAAACATCATACTCGTGCTATGCTTTATGATCTTTGTACGTATCATCATAATCATATTTGCGAATACAATAGCTCGGTGACCAAACCATAGTAGGTATTCAAAAAAATTGAATTTTGAAAAATTATTGATGATTTTTTGAGATAAACATTATGGTATTTAATGACTAAAGGCAAGAGACCAAATCATTCGGTGACCACTGTCAACTGCACATAAATGCTCACCATTCTCAATTTATCTACTCTTATACATTGTAAAGCTGAAATCATGTATTTTGAAAAAATTATGCCAAGAAAACTATAATAAGGCAATCGAACCGGTGAAGGGAAGAAGGGCTGATGGCCAAGGATGAAGGAGACGAGACTAGAGAAGGAGAAAGAGATTAGGGCAAACTATTTCCTTTTTTCTTCATTATTCTGTTTTGAAATACAATATAAAGTACTTATAATACTGTCATAGCGGTTCAATAAAGGCGACATGAGAAAGAACCGTAAAGAAAACCCATGAAGGAGTTTATAAAACTCTATTTAAAAAGATTACATTAATAAAAATACTAATAACTGATAGTACGGTATCAATCATGAGTGAGCACAGTGACATACACTTTAAAGATAAACACATACACATTGATCAAATTTTCACTTTCCTCTCCTCAAATCTCACAGGAAGACCACCTTTCATTTTTGACGTCACAGAAAGTACAAAGATAGGTTCAACTCCAAACTCTAGCATCGGAACCACCTTAAACCCCTTCAAAATCCTTGCAACCACCCTCTTCATTTGGAGGAACGCCATCTCCTTTCCTAGGCAAATCCGAGGTCCGGCTTGAAACACTGGATACTCATACGGATCTCGTCCTACAAACCTCCATTTACCCGCCCCTTCATCCCTCTCTAACCACCTCTCAGGCCTAAATTCCGCCCAATCTTCCCCCCATATCTTTTCGAGTCTCCCCATTGCATAAGCATAGTACGACACTTTCTCCCCGCACCTTACTTTCGTTCCGTCTGGCAAAATGTCGTCTTTTACGACCTCCTTCACATCTACTGGGATGGGTGGGTATAGCCTCATTGTCTCACACAAACAAGCGTGCGTGTATACCATATCTTTCGTCTCCTCGTACGGAGAAAACGCATCTTCTGGTGAATCAATACACTTGGTTTCATATACACAAGTGGTGGTCGTAATTTCCTCTAGGAGCTCGAGCTCAACGCGGGAGTTCCTATAGAGGAGCCAAAAGAACCAAGTGAGGACAGATGATGTTGAGTCCCTGCTCATAGAATAGGATATTTTCATAAGTATTATATATTTAGATTTTGTTGCCATGAAATGTTATAGATGAGTTGAAACTGTTGAATCCTGAGGTGTTGTGAGAGCTAGGTCAGACCCTAATCGAGCAAGTAGGAGCTAAGACACTGGCTAAAGGCCTGGGGCGCGAGTTCTTGTCTCGATAACTCAAAAGCGAAGAAAGTTGGACGACATTGACATTGTAACACCAAATTAGGTTAATACATATACGAGTTTCACTTTTGTTTCATTCGCTACGTACTTATATATATATATATTGTATGTTTCATTCTATATATTTGAATATATGATGTTATCGGAAGAGGTATCATCATTCTATATATTACCTGCCCGCTAAGATGAAGCAGATTACGGATGTCGGCAACGAATTGCTCATCGGAGTGGCCTGATTTTAAGAATCTGGATAGTAAGTCTTCTTCTTGTAGTCGGTTTGTGGAAAGCATCATTTCTTGCCTTTTTTGTCTGATGATGTTGATGGCAAAACCTCTTACAATGGAGACGGCCTCTTTGAGTCGGCTTTCGGATCCGACACCGAGCAGCTTCTTAAGCTTCCATTGTATGGGAAACAAGCAACAGAACCTTCGCCCGCTAATGGACACTGCGTCATAGAAGGCTGCAGCAAAGCTGGAATCCGAAAGGGACAAGGATAGGTATTCCGGGTCATACCTGCACACGTGCGTTTGCCATAATAATATATTAGCATATATATATATTTGGAAATTAATTTTATAAAAAAAAACATATATTTGGAAATGAAGAATTTAATACAATTGATTGCACAACTCAAGTATATATCGTATCAAGTATCAACCAATCCGGCCTGCAAGATTTAATTCATGTATGAAAATAAAAAATAATTATTTTAATACAGTAATGATATGAAGGTAATTAATTATGTAGGTACCCAAAGGCGATCTTGCAAATGTTGTCAAAGGTTAAGCGCTGCAGCACATCCTGCAAGTCCAAAACGGCGGCGTCGGCGGCAGCCTGGGCCATGAGCGGAAGGAGGCGGTGGGAGACCTCGGTATCGACGACATTCTCGACGAAGCTCCGGAGAGAGCGGGTGTTGAACTCGTGGCTAGCCACCTGGCGCTGGAACTTCCACTGGGGCCCATCAACGTTCATGATTCCGTCCCCGAGGAGATCCTGAAGAACGGAGCTGAAAGTGTGGCCCTTGCGGTAGTTATGGAAGTTGTCCTTGAGGATGTGGCGGACCACGTCAGGGTTTCCGGTCAGCACCTGGCGGCTTCCTGGGAAGGGTCCGTGGAGGACATAGGTGGACGCTGGAGACAGTCGTAGGATGTCGGTGATAAACATCAGAAGGCCTGGGCGGTTGAATGCTAGATAGGATCCGATGATTGGGTAGGATTTCGGGAGTTGGCCAGTGCCTGCGGCGGCATTGGTGGTTTTGAGGAGGCGGACGAGGAGGGCGAGGGCGGGGAGGAAGAGGAGAATTAGCAACCACATTATATTATTATTATTATTTAAATTGAGTCGATCGGGATTATACAATAATTACCAATATGCTCGTAGCATGCGCATGTATATATACTCCTGCATTGCTAGCTAGCTAGGAGTACTTACCTGGCTGGACAATAATACTGCGCATGTTGTTGTTGCTGCCCGCCCAGCCTTGAAGTGCGAAACGATATAGTAGCTGTCACGGGCCGTCCGTTTATAGCTCGCTCTATACAAAACTTCTGTTTCATACAAAACTTCTCCCCGCCCAACATCTCTACCTCCTGCTGCATCTTTCTCCACCTCCTACTGCATGCGCGCCTTTCTCTCTTACTTATCCTCTCATCTGTCCCTCCTTTCTTATCTCTTTCTTCTTTCTTTTCACAACTAGGTTGGGGGGTTGGGGAGCCAAATATTCAGTTACAAAGCAGGTTCTCTAGCTTCACTTGCATGGAATTAATTAAACCCATTCTTCTCTTGCCAGAGCTTGAAGAGGAAACATTGTTCTAAAATATATATATCACAGAAAGACCAATATAAATTAAGCAAATCACAACTCTCAATTTTTAATTGATGAATATATATTTAGAAAACTAATTCTCACAAAGAACAACAGTACATACAACATCTCTTCTTACTCCGACCTCTTGCTCATAAACAGTTGAAAATTGTCATTTCAGACTTGCTTGCAACTTTTCAAACCAGAAAGCAGTAACACGAAACTTTGCTGGTCTTTTTTCTTGTAAAAATGACAGTTAATGCCACAATCCAATAGAATCTCAGTAGCTCACATCTCTAGCTGTACTTGATAAATCAAGCTAATGACAGAATCTCAAGTGCTTGGGAAAGCAATCATATATATGAACAAACAGCTGAAATGAATTGATCTTAGCCATAAACCACTGAAACGTACCAACGGTCAAAAAATGAAGGAGGAAGCGCTTCTTGAGCTTCAGAAAAGCACAAACTCAAGCTTAAAGAGTAACAATTGTCCGGAAGATTGCTGTTGCTGGCCAGAATGATAAGCCACACAAAGATTCCTCTAGAGTTTTTTTGGTTGTTGAAACCCAAAAGAAAACATGTCACTTAGGCAAAGAGAACAAGCACTAACAAAGAGAAAGCAAAGACTGAAAGAGAAGGAATCTGATGAACTCATGATCAGATGCAAATCACGACAGCTTAACAGTAAAAAGTAAATTGTCAAACAATTGGGGTGCATTATAAATCTCCACAAATTTCCGACCCCATCGAAGGCCATTTTCAATCAAACCCATACCAGAATAACCAATTTCTTTTCGATGAAAACCAAGGGGTGAGAGATTTTTTAGATGTTTTTACTGCAGTCAGGTTTGAATCAATTGGGTTTGGATCTATGGGTCTGGTCATCAATTTGATTAGCTAATTTATTCTTATTTTACTATATATGGTTATTAACTCCTATTTCTACATCCTATCAGTTCATGCACATGAAAAGGACAGAATTAAAGTCGGTCCCTTTAGCCAATGTAGTCAAGATGGGCTGATCGGATTTTAAGAGAAGCACGGCCAAGGTCGTCAAGATGGGCTGATCGGATTCGCGGAAGATCTTCTTGGCTGCGAAGATGGGATTATCGTTGGTGCCTGTGTCACTCCTCGTGTTCTTGAAAGACCGATGGATGCTGTTGTAACGGCTATCTTTGCTTTTGCACCATAAAAATAGCTTACACCATATTTTCTATGTTCTAATGCTCTTTATTTTTGTTCTTTGAATCAGGGAAGATACTGATTCTAGGGACTCGTATAGTGAGTCATATAGCGATGAGAGCGAGAGTGGCAAAGTGTCGTCTAGATGGGACGGTTGCTCGTCTGAGGAAGGCAGTTCTGAGAGCGACGTTACTTGGCAACTCGAGATTCATGAAAGCATTTCAAATTGGATTGAAGTTAAAAGATTAGTTTAGAAAAAGAAAGAACTAAGTTTAATACTGATGCCAAACGTCAACAACGTATTTGTCAATTCTTACTATGTCTCATTAGGTTTATCTCCGTTGAGAAGACGTGGATCATACAACACATCATGGCTACTCTTGATCTTTTGCTTGACACCTATTCTTTTTCTTCTTGTTCAGCTTCTTCTCCAAATGAAAGCAAAATCAACTATCACAACATTCAGGACATTAAGGGCAAATAACAGTATAACACTTACCAAAAGGGCATGAAGAATCTGTTTTTTCTGGCCCATAAATTTATCCATAAAATGAAAATGGCAACTAATTATGTCCAAAATTCTAAGGTCTACCATATAAGCAATAAAACAAACCTTTGCCAACTTCGTCGTTTTCATCGTATTGAAGATGATATTTTTCTGAATAATGTCCAGCCTCTTCTTCTGCATATCAAACGAGAAAATGTGAAATCTTTGGAAGGACAAAAAAAGTTTTACTTCTAGCAAGTACTCAAAACTTACCCAAAAATTCATGGTACTCAGTCGACGGTGTAATGGTGGTCATTTGAAGGCTATCAGGAAGCAAACAATTGCAAGCAGCTCATAAGATCAGTTCTAGAGGATAGCTTCTGTTAGCTTTCTCACCTAGAAAGACAGTAATAAAAGCAAGAGATAACTAAATCAAAAAAATACTTACCAGTTAATCAGTTATCGACTCGAGCAAGACGATTTACCCATTTGGGTATGCTGTTGCTAGTCAATTTGGAGGCAATGTCTTCAGAGATGGTAAGTATCTCCATGATAATCGGAGGCGATGCCCTTGATGAGTTGTCTGAAATCTGAAGGGGGATGTTTATGGAACCAGAGGTATAGAACTCCTGTAAATGAAGCATGGACGAGTCTTTGGTTCTACTTCAAATACGCCACTAACTGGGAAATTCAAACAACACAAATTTGGATCAAAAGAAACCACCAAACATAATATAAAAGAAAAGGAATTAGCTTTCAATTCCGGAATGAAAAATGCCAAAACCGAACATGTAGGTGTAATGATTAAGATGGGTGAGATCATAAATATTCAATACCACCTGGGTTTCATTTTGTTGTGCCAATTTTGATTCCACTTTGAGAGATTTCCCTCCCATTCATCCATCTAATCGAATTTCTTCTTCAAACATAATTAAGGACATTAAAGAGACTAGAGACTAAATCATCAACTAACAAAAAAAAAATCATAGTTATATCATAGCCATTTGGGAGCTCGAACTAAATCTCCTACACTTAGAATATCACTGCCAAGTAAGACAACACACCACTGTCAATCAACGCCATACAAATTTCTCATATGTATTTCATCAAACACCTTAAGTGCATCAGTGCATCACTAATCCGCAAGAGATTTGAAGTTACTAACTCACTAAAAAGTAATCTCTTACCGCCATTAGAAATTTGAATAGAATATAAGTATCAGATCATACCAATAGTCTCAAGGAATAGAAGAGCGTTCTCCAAAAAAATGATGGATCACCAGGGGAGGATCCAGGGGGGAGCGGGCGGGGCGGTCGCCCCACATCGAGCCGGAGGAGCCATGAAATTTACGAAGGAGACCGGAGATTAAGAAAAAAAAAATTGAACTCCGCCCCACAAGGCTGCCTGATGCAATGGCAATGACAAGGAAGAGTTTGGAGAAGAATTGATAAAAAAAAAAAATGAAAAAGAAGAGCTACAATACATCGTCAATGGAGGAGTCACGGGGGAAACACAGATGAAGGAGAAGACCTGCAAATTGAAGTGCGCAGCTGGGCCCCTTGGCTACTCGACCAATACGCACAGTTTCATACTTTCATTAAAAATGTGCCGTTGAATTTGAGAGAAAGACTTATATATTCATATCTGATTGTTTTTTTTGCTTGAATTACATTGGTTTGTATATATTATTTAGGAAAAGTTGCACCAAATATCCCAATCTTTCATTCGGTTGCACACTCTATCCTGACCTTTCCAAATTTCACAAAATATCATATGCTTTGGGGATAGTTGCGCACTCTACCATCGAAGTGTCCACACTTTGAGTAAAATTATGAATTAGCCCCTCTCTTTTTCATTTTGTAACAAAAATGTCCAATTCATGTACAAATATTTTTTTTACCATTTATAACATAGCCTTATATGTTTAATTTTCTCATTTATAAAAAATAATATAATTACTTTTACTGTTTGGTAATAAAAATCTCACCGTTATAATAACCACATAAATCATTAAACCATAACTTTTATTTTACAAAGTAGTTCATCTTAAAACTCTTTTCATTATTAGTTTTTTAAAAAAATCGCACAAAAAAATAAGATTTTATAACCCTTTTTATAAAACTTATGTTATAGCTTCTCACCTTTATAATTAACCACATACATAATTATTCCATAACTTTTACTTTACAAAGTAGCTCATTATAATATTTTTCCATTATTATTTTTGAAATAAATTTAGACACGAGAAAAAAAATTCATAACCCTTTTAAAGTCAAAGTTATGACTATAGTGTACACAAACTTATGTTCTAGCATGTTTATTTATACATAGTGACACAAACTAATAAAATTAAAAATAAAAAATTAAACATATAATCCAAATTCCCTTTTTTTTAAATGGAAAACTAAAAACTCAATTATTTAAAAAAAAAGAAACCGAAACAAGGCATTAAAAATATTCATAATTAATTTTTTATTTTTGACAAACAAAAGTTGGACTCGATGTTTATGTAATAACTCAATAATTTCAAACTTTTATAAAATAATTTTATGAAAATTCTTACTAATTTTTGTCTAAAATTATTTCAAAAATAATAATGAACAAAAAGTATTAAGATGAACTACTTTTAAATTCAAATGACTATAGATTTATGTGGTTAATTATGAAATGGAGAATTTATATTAGCCAAATAATAAAAGTAATGACATTATTTTCATATAAATGAGAAAAGTAAATCTATAAGGCTATGCTATTACTTTGGACCTTATCCAAAATGTTACTAACCTTAACCAAATATATTTGTATATGAGAGAAATTGATTATTTTAATTTATTTTCCACTAAAATTGATTTAGAACAAAAAGAGATCTAAAATGATTATTTTTTAATGTTTTAATCCTTCTAAGGACAAGATTTATAATTTTTAAAAATTATTTGTACACAAGTTGGGTATTTTTGTCAAAAAATGAAAAGGTGAGGAGTCATTCCACAAATATATCCAAAATGGGCACACTTCGAGGGTAGAGTGCGCAACTATCCCCAAAGTATAGGATATTTTGTGAAATTCGAAAAGGTCGGGGTAGAGTGTGCAACTGAATGAAAGGTTGGGATATTTAGAGTAATTTTTCCTATTATTTATAGGCTAAAAGTTTGGCTTGATCTTCCCGTATGGCTATCAAGCCGTATAGGCCAAAATCTAACAAGTACAAAACAAGTATAATACAAATGGATGGATAATTCACTCTTAATTATTTCTTAACACTCCCCCTTGAATATCCATCTCTTCATTTTAGGGTTATGTATATGCTGTCTCGTTAAAAACCTGGCTAGGAAAAACCCAATGGGATAAAAACCATAGCACAGGGAAAAAGAGTACAACTTGTCTTATACGCTTTCATAGTATTGCCTCATTAAAAACCTTGTCAGGTAAAACCCAGTGGGAAAAACCTGAATGAATGGAAAAAGAGTGCAACGCGTATAATTCTCCCCCTGAAATCAACGTACTTCTCGAAATTTGCGCATTCCGATCTTGTACACAAGTTCTTCAAACTTCTTGGGTTGTAAGGATTTTGTGAACAAATCTGCAACATTTTCACTTGATCGGATTTGCTGGATTTCGATCTTGCCCTCCTTCTCTAGATCATGAGCTGAGAACAACTTCGGTGAAATACACTTCGTCCGATCTCCTTTGATGTAGCCCCCTTTGACTTGTGTAACACATGCAGAATTGTCTTCATATATCATGGTTGGATTACCTGCAATTGATTTTATTTTGCATTCTTTTTGTATATATCCAATCATTGACCTTAACCAGACACATTCTCTTCCTGCTTCATAAAGAGCGATTAATTCTGCATGGTTTGATGATGTAGCGGTAAGTTTTTGCTTTGTTGACTTCCATGAAATCGCCGTATCTCCATATGTGAATACATAACCATTCTGAGATTTTGCTTTGTGCGGACCTGATAGATATCTTACATCTGCATATCCAACAAGAGTAGCATTTGGATTTCTATGATAATATAATCCAAGGTCAAGAGTACCTCGTAGGTATCGAAACACATGTTTAATTTCGTTCCAATGTCGTCTTGTTGGTAATGAGTTGTATCTTGATAACAAACTTACAACAAAAGCAATATCTGGTCTTGTATTGTTTGCGAGATACATTAATGCACCAATTGCGCTTAGGTAGGGGACTTCAGGACCAAGAATCTCTTCATCATCTTCTCGAGGTCTGAATTGATCATCCTGTTACTAAGAGAACGAACTATCATTGGTAAACTCAATGGGCGTGCTTTGTCCATGTAGAACCTTTTCAAAATTTTCTCGGTGTAATTTGTTTGATGAATGAAAATTCCATCCTTCAAATGTTCAATTTGTAAACCGAGACAAAATATGGTTCTTCCAAGATCTTTCATTTCTAATTCTTTCATCAAGTATTTTGCAGCATTTTCAAGTTCATCGGCCGTACCAATAATATTTAAGTCATCAACATATACTGCAATAATAGCGAACCCATTTTTGGATTGTTTGATGAAAACACATGGACAAACGGTATCATTTTGATATCCTTCTTTAAGAAGATATTCACTAAGCCGATTGTACCACATCCTTCCAGATTGTTTTAGACCATATAATGATCTTTGTAGTTTTATAGAAAACATTTTCCGAGATTTTGCTTTATACACCTCGGGTAGTTTTAATCCTTCAGGAACTTTCATGTAAATATCACTATCGAGTGATCCATATAAATATGCAGTTACGACATCCATAAGTCGCATTTGTAGTTCCTCTAAAACAGTTAGGCTAATTAAAAATCTTAATGTAGTTGCATCAACTACAGGGGAATATGTCTGCTCATAATCTATCTCGGGTATTTGAGAAAAACCTTGAGCTACAAGCCTTGCTTTATATCTCACAATTTCATTTTTCTCATTACGCTTTCATACAAATACCCATTTATAGCCTACTAGTTTCAAGCCCATTGGTGTGGGCTTTATTGGGCCAAAAACATTACGCTTTTCAAGCGATTTTAATTCAGTTTGCATAGCCTCTTTCCATTTTGTCCAATCGTGTCTAGCACGACACTCATCAATAGTTTGTGGTTCAATGTCATCGTCATCAACCGCTATTTAGGTGGCAACAGAGTATGCGAACACCTCATCAAGGATAATGTCTTTCCTGTTCCACTGTATTCCAGAATAGACATAATTTACTGCAATTTCGTAATTATCAATGCTTTTGTCATTATCCGGAATAGGTTCCATTTTGTTCTTGTCCGGAACATTTTTTGTTTTGTTCTTATCCGGAACAGTTTTTATTTCTGACACATTCCCTAAATTTTCGGAGGTATTTTTGTCATGTTCTCCCCCTGAATAGGAAATCGGTGCGGCTTCATTTGGATTATTCAGCCGCCTATTCTTTCTTGGTTTTAGATCTTTTGATCCAGGTGGGCGGCCGCGTTTTCGACGCGCTATACATTCCTTTTCAGTCTTCTTATCTAGTTGTCCAACATGAATTTCAATCCTTTCAGGGGCATTTACAGCTGGCACATGTGACTTTGTCACTTTCTTTGTATCTGTAAACGAGTCAGGTAATTGATTTGCTATACTCTGCAAATGTATAATCTTTTGTACTTCTTGTTCACACATTTTTGTACGTGAATCAAGATAAGATAACGATGAAGCATTCCAAGTGATTTCTTTATCCATTTTTCCACCAAGATTTGGAAATTCATTTTCATTAAAATGACAATCATCATATCTTGTCGTAAATAGGTCACCGGTGGTTGGTTCAAGATATTTAATAATTGATCGGGATTCAAAACCAACATATATTCCCAATCTTCGTTGGGGACCCATTTTTGTGCGTTGTGGTGGAGCAATAGGAACATAAACTGCACAACCAAATATCTTTAAATGTGATATATCCGGTTCTTTACCAGTCACTAATTGTAATGGGGAATACTTATGATATGCAGTAGCTCTTATTCGGACCAGAGCTGCGACATGTAATATAGCATGTCCCCAAACTGATGTTGGCAGTTTAGACTTCATCAATAATGGTCTGGCTATTAATTGTAATCGTTTAATTAGAGATTCGGCAAGACCATTTTGTGTGTGAACATGAGCCACCGGATGCTCAACTGTAATCCCAATTGACATACAATAGTCATTGAATGTTTGGGAAGTAAATTCTCCTGCATTATCAAGTCGGATTCTTTTGATTGTATAATCCGGAAATTGAGCTCGTAAGCGAATGATTTGTGCTAGGAGTTTAGCAAAAATTGCATTTTTTGTTGATAAGAGGCTAACATGTGACCATCTTGTCGATGCATCAATTAATAGCATAAAGTATCGAAATGGTCCACATGGTGGGACTATCGGTCCACAAATATCACCTTGTATTCGTTCTAAAAACATTGGATTTTCAATCCCAACTTTATTCTTGGAAGGTCTGATGATTAGTTTACCAAGTGAACATCCACTACAGTTAAAATCACTTGATTTAAGGACACTTTCTTTCTTTATTGAATGCCCAGTTGATCTTTCAACGATTCTATGCATCATTCCATTACCCGGATGACCCAAACAGTCATGCCATAATGTAAACATCTTTTTATCATTTAATTTCTCATAAGATGTTACATTTGTCTCTATTGGACTTATATATGTGTGATAAAGTCCAGTAGAATGGGCTGACAGTTTTTCTAAAATCTGCTTTTTGCCACATAATTGTTTTGTGATACACAAATATTCTTTATTGTTTTCATTTATGGTTTCTACATGAAAACCATTCCGACGCATATCCTTAAAGCTTAGTAAGTTCCTTTGAGACTTACTTGAATATAGTCGTCATTTATGATCAGTTTTGTTCCTTTAGGGAGCAAAACACAAGCTCTACCAGAGCCTTCGATCAATTTTGTCACACCGGAGATTGTTTTGACATTTGCTTCAAGAAAATTTAACTAAGTAAAGTATTCTTTATTTCTCAAGATGGTGTGTGTAGTAGCGTTGTCCACCAGACATTGATTCTTGCTACTTGATATATCTTTAATCGTTTCCATATCTTCAAGATAAAGAAAAACAGGATTAAAAACATAAACAACAGATTTATTTATGATACATAGATTATTTTACAAGGAGGCTGATAAAAGAAAACACACTACAATATTTTACATAATATTACATGGATCGAGATTTTGATTTTCAATGGTCGACATTTTCCTTTATCCCAAATTCATCATCTATGATGAAATCAGAGAGGTCCCAGCTTAGTGTAGGTTCAGTGTCGTCGACAAAATGAGTCTCCACGTTCTTCCCCTTATCTTTTTGAGAAGCTTGGTACAACTCAACCAAGTGTTTGGCTATGCGACATACCTTTGCCCAGTGACCTGACATACTACGTCTATAGCATATAGATTTGGGCTTTTGGGAGGGTCCTGTAGGACCTTTCTGGACCATTTGTTTATCATTCCCCTTGGATGTGGATGCATCAGAAAAGTTACGCTTTTGATTATCACCAAAACCTCTACCACGGCCACGTCCCCGACCATGACTTCGACCACGACCTCGACCACGACCTCGACCATTGCCATGACCATGACCACGATTTCCATCGTGTCCACGGTTATCTTGATAAATACTATCATTTCTTTGAGAGGCATACGTGGCATTTGTTTCAGGGTACGATGTAGTACCAGTTGGCCTCAGGTTGTAGTTTTTCATGAGCAACTCATTATTCTACTCAGCTACAAGTAGTACTTGTATCAAATCTGAATACTTCTTAAAATCCCTCTCTCTGTATTGTTGTTGTAACAACACATTAGTAGCATGCATGATTGAAAAAGTTTTATTCAACATATTCTCTTCAGAGATTTTCTGCCCGCATAAACGTAATTGAGAGGTTATACGGAACAAGGCAGAATTATAATCACTGACTGATTTAAAGTCTTGAAACCTTAAAGTAGCATATTCATAGCTTGCTTTAGGTAGCAAAACTTGTTGTTGGTGCACATACCTTTGTTCTAGGCTTTCCCATAATTCTTTCGGATTTTCAACCAACAGATATTCAGATTTTAGGCTCTCATATATATGATGGCAAAGAAAGATAATCGTCTTAGCCTTTTCCTGTGGGGAAATATTTTCATTATCTTTTATGGTCTCTTGTAGACCATTTGCTTGGAGGTAAGACAGTGCGTCAACTCTCCATTTCAAATATCTCTGACCCGATAAATCGGGAATATCAAATTCCTGCTTGCAATATTTGCCATTTGATCAACTATACAATTGAATCAAAAATTAATTAGTGATTTAGATATACATGTACATATAAATAATCAATTAATGTTATTTAATATTACAAACATGAATGAAAGTATATTAATTAGTTATTAAGATAAATTAATAAGTGTAGATTAATAATGTTTGTGATTGTACGTATGCAAGTGTATATAATATCAACATGCACTTCCTGAGTACTATCTCGTTCACATATATATAGTAATAAATTATTTTATTCTTATGCTAATTCATCCTTCTTCTTTTACTGACATGATTTGACTAATGCATATAATTGAAAAGGAAGAGGTAGTAAAAAGCATACTCCTTTTACTAACATGTTTGACTAGCATTAGAGAATGATTTTGTTCGCTCAGACCCCTATACTTAAAAATTTACTTTTAGACACTTATAGTGTAAAGATTTTGTTTAATGAGACACTCCTCATTTTCGTGAAAGTGACGCGCGCTGATTTGGCTCAAAAAATTGCCATGTAAGCGCCACATACTCCAAACTTATTAAATTTTTGCCACATAAGCCCCATAATTTTTGCCAAATAATCCCTTTTTTAAAATACTACTTATGTCTAATACTTCTTAGAATTTACTCTAAAAGAAAAATTCAAAAAAAACAAATTTACAATAGAAAATTAAGGTTGATTCAATAAATCAAATTTACAATAAAAAAACAAATTTACAACAAAATCAGTAAATCAACTAACCTAAGACAAAAACACTAGATATCTTGTTTCTGGCTAATTTTAAGTTGATAAATTTTAGAAACATGCTCTCTGTACAAAATAAAAACTCCTTTCCCCTTCTTGAGCCCCTGTAGCTGTTCTTCAACCAAAAAAACCCAAATCAGCCGTGAACAATCAAAATCAATCCCCATATTAGCTTATATTGTAACTAAAATCTCTCTTTCGGAATTGATTTCTCCTCTTACTTTGTTTTCCTTTTTGGATTCTGGAGGTTTCAACCCCTTACAAATTCTCAAACAAAACCTATCAATCATACCCGTACAAACCCTAGACCCTCCATTGTTGCTTCAAGCCAGTTCAAATGGGGTTTCTCCACCACAATTTCAAGATACCCACCATAAAATATATTGATACCCCATACTTTTGGTCCAAATCCATCCCAAGTTTACAATCAGATTTGTTTCCAAATGTCCCCTAAATCGTCCAGCACTGACGATGCTCGTCTCACCGTCTTCATCGCTGGAGCAAAGCCCACTCAATCGGGGGCTTCCGGCTGATGCTATTTCAGATCTGAACTTAGATCTGAAGTTTATATGTCGACATATTTTTATTTAAAGTGGGAATTTGTGCTAATTTGCAAAAAGGGAATTTCTTTTTTAAAGTGGGAATTTGGTTCTGAGAACGAAAATGGCGGCCAAGAACAAGAGGAAGAAATAAATCAGGAAGAAGAAGATAAAAGGGTTTGATTATGATATAATATAATTTTTTTTTGATAAAACTATTTATTTATTTTAGTTATAAGCCATGTCAGCGACCTATTACAAGGTAACTTGCTCATCACTTGAGGTAGCAATCACGCGCTATGCCACCTCAGCAAAAAGGATTCAATAGAACAAAAGTGTAAAGTTAGGGGGTTAAAAAATAAATTTTTTAGTTGAGGGGTTTGAGCGAACAAAAGTTGTAAGTTGAGGGGTCTATGTATGTATTCGGCCTATTAAAATATGAACATGTACTTCATGTACATATATCTAGACAAAATTTAACGTAAAAAATATTCTTGAAAGCAAATTCCATTAACTACACGTATGCCTGTCCTACAGTGATATTCTGAATTCAGCAATAATAAAGGATACGTGTATATCTTATCAATTGACCAAAGAAATACCCCAACAGTGAATAAATTTCTCTCTAGTCTTATCAATTTGCATGGGTTTGGTTATTTGTATGATAAAACCTTAACATGAGCCATCATAAACGTGGAAAAAAAAAACTCAGCCTTCTCAAAACCTTTCTTTCAAAACTTCTTTTATCAGAAAAGAAATCCTTACATGAAGAAGAAGGAGAAATCTTTGTTTTCAAGATCCATGAAGAAGAATAAAGTCATGCTTATATGCAATCAAAGGAGAAAGTTCTTAATAAACATACCCTACAAATTATTATAGGTATTTTTACGTTTCTTCTATTTTACCCATTTCTTAAATACTACCCCATAATCACTCTTTTTTTCCTTTGTATTTCCTCCACATATTTGTCTGCTCCCTTGTTATTCGCTCTCGACTTCTCCTATTCATCTTCTTCCTCCTCATCGTTTTTTTTCGATCGACATGTCTCACTCCGACTAATTTTTCATTGAAGTTCTCATATGTCTTACACTTATCTATATAATCATCTGGATTATGCTCTGGATCTACATGTCTCGGATTTAATAGGTATGTAAAATCTTTTTTTTTCAAGTTTAGTTTAAATCTGATGTAAACTAGGGGTTTTATTTCGATCTTGAATGTAAAATTCGATCTTGTTGTAAAAGCCTTTCAGATCTAATAAAATACCGAGGTTTATGCTCAAAAATCTTTCGTTTCGTATGAGAAAATAATTTTTGATGCAAGCTCTCATATCATTGAGTTATTAAAACGGATGATCTATAAAACTGATTTGAAAAATTGAAAGCAGTATGAAATATGTACTACCTTCAAGAGATCTAGCCACTCAGTTGATATTTTTATTTGAGAAATCTCTCGTGCTGATAACGTGTTGTGGAATTTGGGAGAAAGACTTATGTATTCAGATCTGATTGTTTTTTGCTTGAATTACATTGTTTTGTACATGCTATTTATAGGCTAAAAGTTTGGCTTGATCTTGCCATATGCTGCTAAGGAAAATAGAAGGCCGTAAGGGCCGTTATCGCCGTATGGCTATCAAGTCGTATAGGCCAAAATCTAACAAGTGCAAAACAAGTATAATACAAATGGATGGATAATTCACTCTTAATTAATTATTTCTTAACAGCAGCAAGTGTATTAAATTTTTTTTTAATTAAACTTGAAAATTCCGGATGATACCTCTCAACTTTTTACTTTTCCGAATGGTGCCCAGAAAAAATCTTATTCCGCATGATACCCCCAAGTTTTTATCCTAGTTTGTGTCATGCCCTTTCTTATAATTTCCTTCCATTCAAACACAATTTCGTCAAATTAATTAATATTTATATCAATATAGAGATAAGGAAATTAGATCCGATCGACCATGTCACCGACGTCATCGATGCTGATGATTTTAGGCTGCCTCCAGACCACCAAGCCCACCTCTCAAACGCCGCAATGAGACGGTGGTAGAAGCTGGTTGAAGATGTTAGAGCGTGTCATCCACCTGGTCGATGGTAGTGTCTTCGCTGTCGGAGATCGAAGCCAACGATGACAAGATGGCAAAGAAACTTGAGAGGCGGTTCGGGGAAGCGGCTGTGAGGGGTAACTCGTAAATCTAGACAAGATTGAGGAGGCTCAATTTGAAATTACATATGATTTAGTGTGTTGTTTCGGATGAACATCGATCATGTATCCATCATGTTCTATTTTTATGCTATGTACATATTTTGGATTCTAATTAATATGTGTCCTTCTTAGATTGACTAACATATGTTGCAACAATATTAATAATTTGCAAACCCCATTAGTCAGGACTCATAATTTAGAAATGTTAAAAAGTCTACTAAAAGATTCAATGATTATCTTATAATATCTTGAAATAGTTTGATAATCGAAGTGTTTATCTACATTTTGACCTGGGCTTATAAAATGAAGAAAAAAAATCAGACGGAATTGGGTTTGAATGGAAGGAAATTATAAGAAAGGGCATGGCACGAACTAGGATAAAAATTCGGGGGTACCATAAGAAATAAGATTTTTTTCTTGACTCGGGTCATGAGTTGACCCGCCTCAACATTCATTGACTCGCAACCTGATCTGTGGGTTGTGGGTTTTATGGGTCGGGTCGTGGGCCGACCCGTTTGTCATACACAAAGAACTTCTAATGTCCCACAAGTAGGGTGCTTAACAGGTCGACCCGACCTACAACTTTTTTTAAACAAATATATATTATTTCATTAGAGAGTAAAAACTTTATTATATTACTTGCGGGTCGGGTAGGTTGACCCATTAAGCACCCCTACTTGTGGGACACGAGGAGTTTGATTGTGCGTGTCAAACAGGTCGACCCGCCAGCCGACCCGCAAACCCGCAACCCGCGGTCGGTGGATCCGGTTGGCCGGGTCAACCCAATGACCCAACCCAGTTTTTTTCGGTCAACAGGGTTCAAGTCGTTCTTGAGAACAAATATGAGGCGTTAGATTTGGGAAATCAATGGTCTACATTAGACACACTCTTTTTTTAAGTGAATTTAATTGTTTAGGGTTATTTTCGTACTTAAACCCATCAAATAAAAAAAAGCTACATCAAGTGGAACTCACATATTTCTTCTATATGGATCGATGCTTTCTTTTTCTATGTGCACACTTCAACTCTCTCTCAATCGATCTTCGCCTTTTTGTTTACACCTTCCTTCTTCCATTCTAGATCAATTTAGTTATAGATTTTGTCTCCAATTTTCATTCTCTCTTCATAGATTTTGGTATAGATTGCTTTTAAATGGTTTCAATTCACATTTAAGGGTTCTTCAAAGTTAGGAGCTTTGACTCTTCAAATTGCATATATTTAGTCATGTTTTTGTATTTTTACACCGATTTTTGTTGAATTTACTCAAATCTATAAAGATTGTGTATGTTTTGCCTTCCAATTTGAAGTTTTGGATTGCAAATAAAGGTTAATGATCAATACTTGTCTAATTGTCCACCATGTGTTTGATAAAATGCCCAAATGATAAACATTAGAATTTTGTTCCCTTTTTTATGTTCTTATTTTTTTCTCTAGTTTTATTGCTTCGTCTTTGATAAAATGATATGAAATATATTGAGATTCCAAATGTTCAAATTGCAATTAAATTCATGAAACTAACTACTACCACTACATCATTCTGCAGATTTAGCGACCATATTTTCCCAACCACTGAATATGGTCGCTAATGTGGACGTCAAAACCGGGGAAAAAATAAAAAAAAAAGTTAGCGAATATATGGTCGCTAACTATGGCGACCATGTGGTCGCCAACCCCATTTGGTCGCAATAAAATGCGAGGGCAATTTTCCCGCTACATATAGCGTCCATATGGTCGCCAACTATAGCGACCATATGGTCGCGAGAGACCAAACATAGCTCAGCGACCATATGGTCGCTACATATAGAGACTATATGGTCGCTTACATGGATCATATGTTTTGGCGGGCAACATCGATTTTGGCGGGTGAAATCCCGCTTTTTTTGCGACCACATGGTCGCTAAAAAAGTATTTGGTAAAATTGGCGCCAATTTAGCATATGTACCTAGATGTGTAAAAACTTCATTCTCGTTCCGCCACCTTCACAAAACCTCATACATATATAGCTCTTTCAAAAAAAATCACAGAAGAAAGAAACAATCATTCACAAAACTAAGTTGGTTATAGGAAGGAATTACGTTAATTTTTCCGACAGTTTCATCAAAGGTATGTAATTAAAACTTATTCTCCACATTTCACTCCGTCATGCTATCGGTTTACACAAATATTGTTTGTAGAAAGTATTTGTTTATATAATTATAAGAGATTGTGTTAAGTAATTGTTAAATTCATATAGCATAGCAATCGGTTGAAGAAAATTTTTGTTTACATGTACTATATATCTCGACCAAATGGACGCTAATCAACGACCAAATGGACGCGAATTAGCGACCAAATGGACGCTAACTCCAATTAGCGTCCAGATGGTCGCTAACTCCAATTAGCGTCCAAATGGTCGCTATGTTGCGTCCATATGGTCGCCACATCCAGGATTATATGAACCCGAATTAAATTAATTATAGTCTTATATTGAATTGCAGGAAGGAAAAATGCGTGAATGGATGTATGTGCGTACTATAGATGGTTTTTTTAACAACGAGTTTTTAGTTGGCTTTCCGCAATTTATCGACTTCTGCAAAACTTGCCGACATATGATCCATACGAATTAAGGTGTCCGTGTCGGAGGTGCAAGAATAGGAAACTGATTCCTGTAGATGATGTGCATTATCGCATTTTTAAGGATGGATTTGTTCCGAACTATTACCATTGGGTTTCGCACAGGGAGAATGATGAAACGTTCGCTGCCTTGTTGGCTGAGTCTAGACAGTATGAAGGTTGTAGCAGTACTGATCCAACACTACCAGTATTTGGGAATGATAATCGAATGGAGCAGATGGTCTATGATGGTTTTAATGCCCAAAGTCATTACACTCCTAATGATCCCGTCCAGAATGAGGGTATAAGGCATGAGCAGGGGGAGCAATATTATCATGAAGCGCCCAATCCCGATGCATAACGTATGTACGATATGTTGTCGGCCGCAAATAGGCCATTGTGGCCTGGATGTGATATGACCTAGTTGGAGGCGGCGACTGAGCTACTTAGCATAAACTCAAAGCTAAGGATGACGGAGCGCTGATACGACACGATCTCGGATTTCTGCGGACACGTTTCACACCCGGAGACCATATTACCAGCCACGTTTTACGACACGAAAAAACAGTCGAGGGTCTTGGGCTTCCGTACGAGGCCATTGATTGTTGCCCAAACTCTTGCATGATATATTGGGGTGCAAATGCAGAATACGCGGCTTGCAAGATATGTGAGTATCCTAGATGGAGGCAAGGCAAGTCAAAGCTCATTCCCTATTCTCATATGTTTTAGTTGTCAATAACTCCACGGTTGCAGAGGTAGTACGCATCCGTGGTGACTGCCGAGCACATGAGATGGCATGCAGAGCACGTACAAGATGGGGTGATGAGACATTCGTCAGATGCAGAGGCATGGAGGCACTTCAATGCTGCGTGGCCAAATTTTGCAGCAGAAACACAAAATGTGAGACTATGCTTGTGCACGGATGGTTTTAATCCGTTCGGTGTGTCCGGGCGCCAATACTCATGTTGGCATGTGGGAGCCGAGCAGCATAATAAGACGGTCAGTAGAGGTTCATGTTGGAAGAAGAAAAGCATTTTCTGGGACCTACCTTATTGGCCCAGTCTGCTGGTAAGACATAATTTAGATGTCATGCACATTGAAAATAATTTCTTTGATAATGTTTTCTTCACCATTCTCGATGTTCCGGGGAAGTCGAAAGACAAGTGGTCAGATAGAAAGGGTCTAAAGGAATAGTGCAAGAGTCCGGAGTTGGAAACCGACGAGGAGGACAATAGGTACCCAAAGGCATGCTATGCACTAGATCGTCATGAAAAACAAGTGCTTCTTGAGTGGTTGAGATCCGTAAAATTTCCGGATGACTACGTGTCCAACTTGAGCCATTGTATTGATTTGCACAAGCTTAGACTCTTTGGGATGAAGAGTCATGATTTTCATGTGTTCATGCAAAGGTTCATGTCTGTTGCTTTTCGAGCATTTCTTGATGACAAAGTCTAGGAGCCTATTGCTCAGCTAAGTGCGTTCTTTGGGGACCTGACGTGTTACGAGCTTAAGCCTGGGGTGGTTATGCAGTTGCACAAGGAAATACCAATTATTTTGTGCAAGCTAGAGCGAATCTTTCCCCCATCGTTATTGATAGCTTGGATATAGGTGTAGTTTAGATGCATGTTTTATGTTGATTTTGCATAAGTTTTGCTTAGTTTTAGTTAGTTTTAGGTTAGTTTCCATGATCTAGTATTTTCGGGTAGTTGCGCTTGTTTTGTTCGGTTTTGCGGATCTTTAGGTAAACAAGCATGGACGGGATGGATCTTAAATGATTGTGGTGGAGTTTGATGAAGCTTGGAGTGATACAAGTGAAGATTAGAAGAGCTAAGGTCCAAGATCTCGAGGAATAAAAACGCTTAAACCCGGGCCATGCATTGGAGTCTTGTTTTGACACCTCTATCTTGCAATGCTTGGTTTGGGAGCTATAGTGGTCGGATGAAGCTGAATTTGGTATCACTGGAAAGCTAATTCAAAGAGCTACAATTCATATTTACTCCGAGTCCAAATTCTAACTCCAAGGGGGTCAAAACAGCCTCTGAAGTGTCACTTGAATGCTGAACCGAGAGTAAAAGCGCAGGTTAGCATGTAAAAGCGCAGCCGTGCAATTGGGAGGCAACCCACGCAATTTGGAATTTCACGCAGAAACTTAAGCCGACTTTTGGGCTTTGCTTTTTGGGCTTGTTTGACTATGTGTCCGAAGAGGTGCTTGTTTGTAGGGTTTTGGAGGATTGTTTTAAGTCATATTTAAACTCTTGTTAGTTTATCTTTTCATAACTTAGATCATATTTTTGGAGGCTAGGGTTTTCTCTCTCAAGGAGCAAACTTCAAACCTTTGTAAGTTTTTCTTAATTTTAATTATGAATTGCTAAATTCTTTTGTGTTTGGCTAGTTATTGAAGTCTTGATTTGCATATAATTGTGAGGTTTGATTTGATTCTCAACAAACTTGAATAGAGTTTATTCCCTATGCTTAATTAAATCTAAACTAGGGTTTTGTTAGATTAGCTACCTAATTGAATTTCTAGTTATAACTGAATATTATTAATTACCGGTCGGAGTTAATTTGATCTAGAGTAGAACTTTAATCAATTTAGTACCGGTTGGACTAGTTGGTTGAAGAAGGGAATAAATTCACAAGTCACTTAGATGCCTGGTTGCTCTAAGTGCTAGTTTTTATTGATAACTTCAATTGTTATGATGTTGTCTAATTGAATCTAGAAGGTCTTCTAGGTTGTTAGATGATTAGGGTTGTTAGACTGGTAGTTCTATCAACTATTTTTGAAGTTTGGGTCATAATCCTTAGTAGGATCATAATCCACAATAGATTATTCAAGTGAGTAGAGAATCAAGAGAATCGGTGATCAACAAAGCAATGTCATGATGGATTTAACTAGTTGAACACTTGTCTTTCATATATTACAATAATATTTGCATTCATATTTACTTTTTAATTTGCATATTAGTTTAGATAAATCATTCGAAAACCCCCCTTAAGGTTACTTGGCATCTAAGTAACAACACAAATACACGAGTCTCGGTGGGATCGACCCTTACTTACCATTCTACTAAGTTTGGTTAATTTAGGATTCTTTGATAGGTATAACGACCACCAAAAATACATGATCAGTTATTTGATTCAATGGAGCACTTGGCTATTCATTTGCCACGGGAAGCTTCACTTTGTGGCCTTGTCAATTATAGATAGATGTATCCAAAAGAAAGGTATGTACAATTATAACACGTTTTACGAAATCTCACAGCTTGCAGCCGTCGGGAATGCTGTCGCGGTGGTCCACGCACATCATTACCGGCCAACCCGACGATAGGGCATCGGAGTTCGACTTTGCCTCCGCCGCGTCAAAGGCTCGGTGGTTTGAGGCTTCGAGGGTAAATTTATTTTATTTCGCATTAAGTTTTACATATTTCGTATTTATCGACTAATATGTTTGATTAATCGTGTTTTCGATTTTATTTAGATGCAGTTCCGATGGGATCCCTCCCATCCAGGTATGGACGTCGAGACTGTAACACCCCCATTTTATCCACTTATAATGGGATGTTACCGCCGGCGAACTCGGACTTTCCCTTCCAAGGCCGTTGAGGCTTTAGTGACCGTGAATGAATAAAGACATGTTTAAACAACATAATCTGATAAAACAGATTGTCTTATATTCATAAATGTGGTTACAAGAGTTTACAGCGGAATACATACAACAGGAATCGCTATTTCTGGAATTACTTTCATAATCCTGGAAACGCCTGTGTGGAGACAGCACGTCTTCCAAAGCTCCCTTTCTTCTTTCCTTTCTTTCCAGCTTTCCATGGTCTTCACGCTTGAACTTCTTCAGTCTTCTTCCTAAAACCTGATATTTCCATAGAAGACAGAAATACCAGCCGGACAAAACCGGGAAGAAGCAAGAGTATTAGTCTTCGAAGAGACTAAGCAAATAGGAGAGTGTGTTTTGGTTCATAAAGACAAGGCCAAGACGTATTAATACCATACCCGAATTCAAATGGGTAAAGGTATAATAGTCCGAAGGACTATTAAGAATAGGACGGCAATATTCTGAATATGTGGTAAACTGATCAAAGGCTTTCTTGGAAAATAGGAAACCACCAAAAGTAGTTCCTAAGAAAGAGAATGTGTTTGGATATTTGTTGGGAATATTATTAAACACGCAACTATTTTGAAAAGGTGCATCCCTTGACTAATCAGTTCCATAACCACCCTCACGTTGGACATCTCCAGAGTGAGAAATGGAAACTTTCATAGCGGGGAGCCAGATTGGAAACCACCCTGCAGATTATCATTACTATGCCCGAGGCACTAGTCTTTTCTTATTCATAAAACTTTGCATTACAGTTATAGATTTTTAAATGTCGATGCTCAACCAGTGAGACTTATACCGACAACAGCAAGGGATCAAATCCCAAAGCACTCGTCGGTGCTTCACTTTCTCACGCTTGGTTGAGAAAGTAGGTCATGACAATGTCGGACGTATATACCAAAGTATACCTCTCCAACACGTTGTTATAGAGAGACTCTCAGAGCATATCCCCGAGATCCCTAGTTCTAAACCTATCCAAACAAAGAGATCTCAAAAGGAGAATCTCCAATCACATAAGAGCACGATCAACGGCCCTAAACAGTACTAGCAGTACGTATAATATGAACAGTCATTAAATCTAAGCAGTAAATAAACCTAATTCATTTATTTAGCAAACAAGTATTCCCAACATAGAGATGATAACGGAACACAGGTTCTCGATTATCGATTATTCCAAAAGAAATGATATCTAAAACAGAGTTTAAAGATATCGAGTTCAGAAAAGGGTGAACCACCCACTTGCCTTGAAAAGTGAGCTCAAGTCCGATCAAGGCAATAAAGCTGACTCCTTATAGCTTTCCTGGTAAGAATAAAGTAACAACATTCAAAAAGACATTTTGTGAATTCCTTAATTGTTTATTCAATTCTTAATGTCTTTTCGAAAACGAGCAGCGTAACGACGTATTTTTCTTATATATATATATAATTATATATAACCTTTATAACGTCGTTACTTAGGCTAAGATTTTGACAGCACTCCGCCTTATTTTTTTGGTACTTTACTATAAATGAAAAGTGTTCATTTATATCATACGTACATGGTGTTAAATTATCAGAATTTAATATGGACCAACAGAACGTATAAAGGGGTCGAAAGTTCGTTACCAAACGTTGTCGGTGGTTAACGGCGGTGGCTAGCTAGGCGGAAGAGGCGGCTTGTCAAAAGGACAGGACGACGACTGGCTCGTTTTGAAACGGAGGAGGCGAGGGGAAGAAAAAGATTTAAACGGGGAGGAATTAAATATGATGGGGCTGATTTACTTTGTCTCTCAAACTTTTTGTCTAAAGTTATTCTCAGAGAATGAAATTAGAAGAAGGCTAAATGGTGAAGTGTTAGAAACAAATAACCAATGGGCTTTAAATAGCCATTAGGTGGGGGTCAAAATGGGTAAAATTCAACGTGGGCTACAAGATAAATTTAATGATCAAATAAATCTTGGCAGCAACTTAGCATGCAAGAATACTTGCTACATATCCCACAAGTACAGTGGCATGCAAGGAATAAGATGAACTTGTTACGTAAGAACAGTAAATAGATAATTGTTGAAGTCGATACTACCTATTTTACACGTATTAGATTGGAACTTGTGTTTGGACGGTAAAATTATATAACCCGGATTAAAATACCCTTTTTTTAGAAACGATCTTAAAAATTATGTAGACTAATAAAATCCACTCGAATGATTTTATTTTGCTACTTTTAATTTTTAAGTTTTCCGTTTCAGAGTATAACATTAACGAGTATATAATTAATTGAGCGGATCTCACCCGATCAAAGAACTTCTTTCATGGAAGTGATCCTAAAAATTATATAGGTTAATAAAATCAATTCCAATGATTTTATTCTGTCACCTTAAATTTCTAGGAATAATTTCCATTAATTCGATCGTATTAGTAACGACATTAATTGAACGAGTCTTGGAAAGATGCCCGAAAATTTTCCGAAAATATCCATAAAAACTACGGATATTACAGAGACGGTCCGGTTACTATGGGAGAAGATTGCCAAGAAGCGGTACGACGACAAGGTCGGGAAGAGTCGTCGGGCGGGGAAGAAGCCGACCTGGATCAATTCCACCGCTTGGGACCTTTGGGTGGCATATTGGAACACGGCCGCGTACAAGGCCAAGTGTAAGCGCCAGAAGAGAATCTGGCATACCAATGCGGCAAACCACAGTAGCGGTTCGAGGTCCCACCTCGATACCATGCGTCGATTGGTACGTTATTTTACTTTAAATTTATTTATATTAACTTAATCTACTCTTAATAATTATTAACAATCGTTAATCATTCGTAGGAAACACAACGCGGTCGTCGGGTTACGCCTCTCGAGCTTCTCATCGAGACGCACACGCAAGGCCCAGACCGACATTTTATAGACGATCGGTCCGCCCAGATCGATGTAAGTATTAACATTTTTATATCTTATTTAATTTCGTATATTATTATTTTTATTTATATTATTTACGTATTTTTTTAGGCTCGGGCCCAGGAGATCCTCTCCCAGAGGTCCTCGGACTCGGGCACCCTGCCATCCTTTCAGGACGAATGTGATGCATTTCTGTCGGCCGCTGGAGGGGTGGACCGGGCGACGTTGTCTTCAGGCTTGGCAACGCCGCAGCCGAGTATTACGTGGAGCAATTGACGGTGCCGCATCGACAACCTCCTCGGGTGGAGCATTTGACGTAGCGTAACGTCGAGCTTACGACTGAAGTGACGGACTTGCGTAGTAGGGTCGCTCGGCTCGAGGAGTTCATGGCCTGGATGCAGCAAGGATTCGACCCGCAGCAGGGTGGGTCCCATGGTCCCGACGGGAGTGATCCGGCCAACCTCGACGGAACCAACTAGTTTAGGTGAAATAATTTTGTAAATATTTTTGTAAATTATCTAAATTAATATAAAATTTCAATCTCATATGTTTTTTTTATTGTTTTTTATATATTCAAATTAATATTAATAAAACGTAATTACTTATTATTATTTTTATTAAATAAATCTTGGCGACCATATGGTCGCTACATTTTTGAACGATTGTGCACCTGTAAGCGCACGATCGTGCTGTTTACGCTCAGAGAAAGATCAAGCCAGTGCACTCTTTTTTTATTTTAGCGACCACATGGACACTAGAATGGGCGACCAACTGGTCGCTACACAAGTGGCGACCATTCTGGTCGCTATGGTCGCAAAAGTGGTCGCCACTATTATGGCGACCATTGGCGTTCATATATAGCGACCATTTGGTCTCTCTGGTTGCTAGGGTTAGCGACCACATGGTCGCCACCTGGTTAGCGTCTGGCCTTTTAGCGACCAGAATATGGTCCCTAATTCGATGGTCGCTAATTATGGTCGCAAAATCTGCGTTTTTTTGTAGTGTACGAGAAAAAATTCATGAACTGTGAGAACACTTATTATGGACCTTAACATTCAAATGTATGAACCTTAGCATTCAAATATATGAACTGACAAAATACCATTTATGAGCTAGAATACAAAACACAAATAAAAAGTATTGTGAGTTGAACCTTTATGATAATTGTCGTGAACCTAACTGCATACAAACATGAACCATAAAATATCATTTATGAAATATGATACATGATACAAATAACAAGTAGTGTGAAACAAATTTCATGAAACTTTATGAAAATTGTTATGAACCTAACCGTATAAATATATGATCCGCAAAATACTACATGTGAAATAAGATACATTTGGTATTATAAATTAAATTTCGTGAACCTTATAAACAATTGTTATGAACTTAACCTCATAAAGACATGAACCAATAAATCAACTTTTATAAACTAAAAGATATGAATTGTCAGACAAAATATTATGAACTTATAAAAACATGAACCAAAATAGTGAATGTCATGAACCAAAATAACAACTAGTATGACTTAAAAGACATGAACTATAAGATAGATTATTATGAACCCGAGTTTACAAAATCATGAACCAAAAGAAGAGTTATAATGAACCAAAATATATAAATTGTTTATAGAGTTAACCTATGTGGGATTTGAACCCACATCTATGTGCACATGCACATTGCTCTACCATTTGAGCTAATAGGCTACCAAATAACCTTAGCATTCTCCATGGTCTCGTCCACTCCAATCTGCTCTGTCCTACACTCCTCGCTGCAAAATGGCATGTCCCCTTTGTTCCATCAAACACCAAATTAGATGCAATAAAAAAGGATGATAAATGACAAATCCTTAATTTGAAAGACACTACAATAGACATGTACATGAAGATGTCTATGTTGCCACCGACGGTCTTCTTGCAGAGGAAGCAAGCCTCGAGGAAGTGAGGCGCATGGTTGGCCTCTTCGAATCGGAGATCGAAGACGCGACCAAATATCGACGAAGAGTAGTGAGTTGTGGCGGCGGTTGAGAGGGATGCGAGGTTCCGAAGACTTCCCATTCGCCGAGGCACCGCCGACTTCGTTGTGGCGATGCTGTAGCCTTTACCTTTGAACTTGAAGAAGAGATGTAATAGAAGTTTATACATGACTTTGACACTTTCAATTTTCAAAATCCATTTTAGTCTGCAAAGGTCTAATATACTCATTCAAGGTTCATTTAGAGACCTTAATTAATCAACGACTGAATTAGTCTTTCACCCTTCTAATTGACTATAATGAGGTTTCTTATTTGAGCTCCACAATGCATCAATGGAGAACAAAAAAAGAAAAGGAAAATAAAGCTAGAGACGTGTCTATGTGATGAGTTCAAAATCCCACAAATAAAGAAGAGATGCTTGACAATATGGCTCCCTCAACTCCCCACAAAAGAAATTATTTTTTTAAGTTAGATTTCTGACTTTCTCAGCCATTGGAAACTCAAATTAAAACTAAATATCTCAATATATAGAGATGAGTTTGATAATTCAAGTTCACAACTACAAGAACCACCAACATAGTATTTCTAAAATCAAGGCTGAACTCAATCGATGTTCAAAACCCTAGGTAGTAAATGTACCATAATCGAACCAACATGATATCAATAAACCTAATTCCCAAATCCCAAACTCGAACAATAATAAAATGTAGCTAATTTCAACTTCAAATGATCAAAGAAACGCTAAAGAACAACATTCTTGAAGCAAAGAAAAACAGTGTAAAATCGATCATCACAAGATTTGATTGCGGCGTTGCAAAATCTTAAGTATTCTTGACTGGCCAAAACCCAAACAAATGAAGCAAAAATCGAATTTTTTGCACAGAGAAGAGAGTAAGGATGGGGAGAGGGATCGAATGGCAATACCTGAAATTGGAGAGAATCAACTAGAGGGTGAGATTGTATTGTAGATTTGGTGAAGGTGTTCGTCAATCAATCGAGAAGAATGAGTTTGTGGATTGCTTGAAGAAGGGTGTTTGTGGGGGGATAGAAGAGTTAGGGGTAGTTTTGTCTAGCCATTTCAAATTTAGTAAAATTACACTTTGTGCCATTGAAAATGAACTAGCCCTTTAATTTTATTTTTTCCCTGAACTGACTATTCTAATCTGGGCCGTCCAAAGTTATAATCCAACGGATCCCATATGTTCTCATTTTAACCCTATACAAGTTAAACACCCGAGCCCCACTCATGTTCTCCGGTTAACCAATAATCGACTTTGCTCATTGCGAACTAACAATGGGGTTAAAAAACGAACAAAAGAAAAAAAGGGAAATTCCGGATGGTACCCTCGAGTTTTTGGCTTTTCCGAGTGGCGCCCTGAAAAAAAAAACTTATTTCGAGTGGTACCCCTAAACTTTTGCAAAAGTCCGGCTAGTACTCTTACATGCAAATTTTCATTATTTTATAACTAAATTAATAGGTTTTCTAATGAAAAAAATATATATTTTTGTATTTAATTAAATTAAAACACAATTTTACTTTAATAACAATGAAAATAAATCATATAAAAATATTTTTAAAAATTATATATATATTTGTCAAGTAGATTTTATGTTGTATAATTCAAACTTTTTAAGTTAAAATCAAAATTATATATTATTTATGTTAGAATAAATATATTGCAAGGTTAAGATTTTCCATGTAGATTTTATATAGTAATTTTGATAGTTTTTGAAAAATGGATAGAAATTAAAATTTTAATGTAACTCAAGAATACCATAATGAATGTTCTATTAGTTTTAAAAAAACTTAAAATTATTACATAAAACCTACATGTAAAATTTTAATTATGTAATATATTTATTTTAATATAAATATTATAATATTTTTTAAATTTAAAATTTTTGAATTATACAACATAAAATCTACTTGACAAATATATATATATATATAATTTTTAAAATATTTTTATATGATTTATTTTCATTGTTATTGAAGTAAAATTGTGTTTTAATTTAATTAAATACAAAAATATATTTTTTCATTAGAAAACAATCAAAATATATTAATTTAGTTATAAACTAACGAAAATTTACAAGTAATGGTACTAGTCGTATTTTTGCAAAAGTTTAAGGGTATCACTCGAAATAAGTTTTTTTTCGGGACATCACTCGTAAAAGCCAAAAACTCAAGGGTTCGCGAAAAAAACAAAGAGAGAAAGTGGGTGACGTCAGCGGCGGAAAGCAGAATGCTGAATAATATGCGTGTCCTCCAAGCGAAAGCCAAGTAACTTCTTCCACCTTCTCCCACCTCTCCACTCACATAACTGCTCTCTCTACTCATCTCAACTCTCAAGGTGCATGCTCCCTTTATCTCTCTTCGCCAAATCCCTAGGGGGCCTGAAATTCAGAGCGCAGATAAGCGGTTTTCGTTCTCTCCGTTGGGATTTGGGCGGAGGCGGACCTGAATTTTGCGATACATCGATCAATAGATAGAAACCCCCGGAAGAAATTCAAGGATAGGGAAAAGTGAGAGTTTGGAGAAGTTGGGGTTTTCTTTTCTTTTGGGGGTTGTTTTTGTTACATGGGAATTGGATTTGGATTAGGAGGAGAGAAGCGGAAGAGGGGTCATGCGGAAATCGTTCAAGGATTCTCTCAAGGCTCTTGAAGCTGATATTCAGCATGCCAATACCTTGTTCGTAATTCTTTGTCTTCCCTTGAATCTCTTTACCCCTTCAATTTTAATTGAATTTTGGTTGATTATCCGTCTGATTTTCTTACATAAACTATGATACTGTGACCGATTTTACTTTTACTTTTACTTTTTGCCCTTTTAGTTTGTCGGTTCTTAATTCTTATCGGAATTCCCCTTTTCTGTTATTTTTTTCTCTCTTTCTCAACAGATGATTGCTTCTGTTTTAGCCGGGGAGTCGCTCTGTAGTGTTAATTTTGAAAACGGGACATGCGGATATTAATTGGAAAATACTGAACTCTTCTTTCACTCTTGAGAGTGCTTTCTCAGCATCTGTTTGTTTTCGGATTGTTCCAATCGTTTATCTGAGTTGCTGAGAGTTTCATGCGTTTTTGTTTTGGCGTTTGCCCTGTTTTACTGAGAATTTGATACTATTTGTAGTCAAGGAAATTTTCCCTTGTTTCAGTTGCAGATCATGACTAAGACACCTTAACTCAAAAGCAGTATGAAGAAACGAATATTGTTGCTTAGGAGTTGTGATAGTAGTATTAATTGCTTGGAAATGTAGAATTGGACTTTTTCTTTATGAGAGAAGCTTTGAGTATGACCCAGTAAGGATGATCATACCTTCATCTTAACTATTATTATATTGGCTTGTTTGCTCTTTCAGCCAACCTTGTCATTATATTCAAATGAAAAAAATCCAGAAAAAACAATGGAAGTCTGGCTGATTTATACATCCATTTGCAGGGCATCTGATTTTCCTAGAGATTATGATGGAGCTTGCCTGCAGATGCGCTTGTCATACAGCCCGTGTGCTCATCTATTCCTCTTTCTTGTGCAATGGACAGATTGCCATCTTGCAGGAGCACTTGGATTGCTTAGAATTCTAATTTATGAGGTATAGTTGTGCTCTAATCACACAATATTTGCCTTAAAAATCACATTCAATAACAGACTGTATTTAGACTTTTCTAGCATTCTTTCTTCACATGGGAGAGTTTGATAGAAATGGTTCATTGCAGGCGTACGATAATGGTAAGACTACAATGTCTATCTATGAGAGGAAAGCAAGTTTGCGGGAGTTCTATGGTGAGCATGATTCTTAATGGTTTTCCATTGCCTATTAAGGGTGTGTTTGGTAAACACACACACACACACTTTCTTTGAAGAAAATGAATAGATACAAGCCTTGGAAAGGAGTTGAGGCTTTTGTCGGTTTGCATTATGAATTGCAGGTGTAATATTTCCTTCTCTAATGCAACTTCAGAGAGGGATCACTGAGATTGAAGATAGAAAGCAGAAAGAGGTTTGTGCAACCAAATACAAACGGAAAGACGGCATGGACAAAGGAAAACTCACAGAAATCGAACAAGAAAGAGAAGAAGAATGTGGCATCTGTATGGAAATCACAACTAAGGTTGTTTTACCTAATTGCAGCCATGCATTGTGCATAAAGTGTTACAGAAACTGGTAAGTTGTTGGATAACCTTGTTTTGCAACTATTGCCTTGTAAATTCTGGCTGGACTATATTTCCTTGATTTTCTTCTACTTGCTGCCAAAATTCTTTTGTTTTTGTTCTGATAAATTGCCGTCCTCTTCTATGGTTTGCTTATAAATATCTTATCTTCCTCTATGTGAAAACAAAAGAAGTTGAATGATGAGGTTTGGAATGTTATGGTGGGAAAATGACTTAGTTTAGATGTTTTGTGTGACCCATTTTAAATTCAGTAGCTCAAATTCTGGCCACCATAATGTTGATACTCTTCTGTTTCATTGTTTGATAGTCAACTAATTCACTAAACTATACACAATACCTGCACATCAGAACTTATATTATATAAGTGAAAGCCGAAAGGCTATCTGTAGAGTATTCTTCAATCTTGATCGAATGTTAAGCAACCAATCTTCAACTGGCACCATAAAATTGTGAAATGCTGGTAACATCATTTGTTGAATTAATTCTTGCATATAGATGATTACCTGATATTATTATGATACTAGTGCGAAAGTGACTGGTACAAAGAATACCACCAGAATTGCTCATGAGAAGGAGTTGGAACTATTGTCTTAATATGTGGTCCTTTTGGTCCCCATCAATAAACATCCTCAAATGTAACAACACAGTCCTTTTAAATTTAAGATATCAAACTAATGGTTGAATCTTGGCTCTTCATTTTCATGTTTGATCGGAAAATGCTTATGGATTTAAGACATTTTTTCCATTCCCATTGCAAATTGATTAACATTGCATTATAAAAATGATTTATATTTTATGAGCTTTCATCTTACAAGATACCTCCTGTGACTGATTCTGTATATGATTTGATCCGGTTTTGGTTAGGCGTATGCGTTCCCAATCCTGCCCATTTTGTCGTGACAGCCTCAAAAGGGTGAACTCAGGTGATCTCTGGATGTACACTCACAGTCAAGAGATCAGTGATCTCAACTCAATCACAAAACAGAATCTGACACGACTTTTCATGTTCGTTGACAAACTGCCACTTGTCGTCCCCGATCCAATGTTCTTCGCATATGATCCCCACTTCAGGTAGGCTATACTTTTTATAGTTATCACAAAAGGGGACTTATTTGGTGTATATATTTGGTGGATAAGATAAGCCTTGTTGGCTGTACAGAAACCATTTCCTCATTTTTTTTTTTTAATCTTTTCATCTTCTGATTCAGAAACTGTAGATTCTGTTTCCCCTTTGCATCATACATGATTTCATGTGTTAATTGCATTAGTACTTGTGAACTGCAGTTTAATTGATGCAGTTTCCTCCTGATGTGTTCTCATTCTAGAAAATGATAATTTGATCCGAATCAATTTACAATTGCTTTATATTTGGGCCAAATGGCCATGAGGAGGATTAGTGATGGATTACCAAACTGCTGGATATTGATCTAGCTCTTCAAAGTCCTTTGACTCTGAATTTTGGTGAATAGGCCGGATTTACTTACATGTTTCAATTGTTGCTTTTTTTTTTGATGGAGTCGTGCATTTCTATAATTCTGTGGTAAGATGAGGTGAGAGATTAGATTAGGCCACGTTTGATAAGGTGTAGCCGTGTAGGTGTAATTACACTTGGCAGGTGACCAAGGAGGCTGATGGAGAAGAATTAAGGGCGGTGAAGCTGGCCGTTCATTTAATAGTTTTATACAGTACTAAAGTAGCTGTATAATAAATATGATTAAGAATATCTTGGGAGCCGCCCGACATGATTAAGAATGTCTTTTAAACTTACATGATTAAGCATCAGTTAGACATTACATTATGCCTTATCCAAATTTTTTGTAACAAAAATGTCCGTTTCCGCCTTAAGTTAGATTGGTATCGTTTTCTAGGTAAACTTCCCTTAACCCCTTTTATTTATGCTATTTTGCACTTAACAATCTGTTTTTTGAAATTACAGAAAATCACCCATTATTTATTCAACAAGCCATTTAAGCGTTCCTTATTTATGTATCTTTTTTTAGTTGAAAGAGATGTAGCACACTCTCAGTCTCTCATGTGCGTTTTATGATTCATAAAAAAGACTATTTTTTTTTGTAGAACATAAAAAAGACTATTTAGTAATCAAGCTATAGAGGTCGTCCGTCCGAATTCTAATATCATCTAAAACAACAACAAAAACACTCTTTGGAGGGTTAAGCAAAACATGAAATCCAATAAAAAAATTCCTTCTAAATAAGCTATTAGATTCAAAAAAAAATTCCATGAAATATATACCAATATCAACTTTACGGAAGATATGAAAACGGGCTAAAAAGGGGATGACAACCAGTGGCGTAGCCAGAAATTTGTGCTAGTGGGGGCTAAATTCCTTTGTGTAATTTTTTTACTATAGAAAAATTCCTGGCTTCTTTTTTGTATTTTTTATAACATATACCAAAAGAATTATATTTTTCTATATATAAAATATATAAATATATAGAAATTTTTATATTTTTTCATAATATTTTGTATTTTTCAGTATAAAAAACCATTTTAACATATTTGTATATATAAAAAAATAATCTGTTTTTTATACCAAATAAACTACTCCCTCCGTTTCGCAATTTAGGGATTTTTAGAACTTTGCACATATATTAAGACAAGCTTAAAGTGAGTTTTTTGTGTACAAAATTAATATGAGATTAAATCATATAATATCACCCAATGGGTGACATTTTTTAGTATTTATAAGTACATTGAAACTAGAAATACATCAATTAAATGATATTTTTGACAAATTTTAGTATTAATTGATTAAAAATGGACTTATATTTTGAAAATTCATTTGAAGATTAAAAGCCCCTAAATTGTGAAACGGATGTAGTTGTTTTTAACAAATAACCTAATTTTTTTACTATATTTAAAAAAAATTGAAAATTCCAGTGGGGGCGGACACCATGTAAGTCTGCCCATGATGGCAACAAGCAATCAATTTACCCAAAAAGTAATGAATTCGTCTCCAACGCTACCTTGCTATACCCCTAATCCCAAGTCAACTCCAACCCATGCCAAATCCCCCATAAGTATGGGTAAAATTCCTTTTACCAATCCTCTCAATACAATAGTCACACACCACACACTCTTCCTCTAA
Organism: Fallopia convolvulus; assembly: GCA_964016875.1. Taxonomy (NCBI): domain Eukaryota; kingdom Viridiplantae; phylum Streptophyta; class Magnoliopsida; order Caryophyllales; family Polygonaceae; genus Fallopia; species Fallopia convolvulus. Next base: position 35,491,191 of record OZ024733.1, read on the forward strand.
CAGAATGAGCTAAGGGATTATTTATACTAAGCACTAAAAGCTAGAATAGTGCATAACAAACTATGGACCCTGCTATGATAAGAGAGTGAGAGAAGAAATCTTTGGAAAGGTTTTCTCTGATTTCATTGATGAGCCGTTACATGTATATATAGTGAGAGCAGCTGCTCAAATTGATGCCATTTTTCTAGGGATTAGAGCTTTCTAGAATAGCTACTGTTGTCCATTGCTACACTATTTCGTACAAGTATTTCCTATCACCATTATCCCCCCTCGATCCAAGCTGGGAGTAGCCCGAGTTTGGATCGCATTGTAAGGAAGCGAGCCGTTAGAAGCGCCTTGGTGAGGAGGTCTGCTTTCCGGTCTTGAGATGCAATGAATACAACTTGAAGGCTTATTTATGAAAATAAGCCTATGGAATTATAAAGGCCTTAAACGCTTCTCGTTGTGGATAGAAATTAACGCATTGTGTAGACTAAAGCGAATTCACGTTGTGGCCCTCATGGAAACAAAAGCACAAAAACCACCTGATAATGAACTATGGCAAAAAGCCGGTTTTGATTCAATCAAATTTATCCCTGCAATTGGCCTCTCTAGAGGTATTTGTATCCTCTGGAAAGAACACCAACTCTTAAACGAATCACTTACAACTATCCATAAAGATGATCGGTTTATTGCATTCCGATATACCAACTTCAAAACGCAACATCAACTAACCTCATATTTGCATACGCTCCGCCAAGGGCTCCAAATAAGGAATTATTCTGGTAAAACCTAAAATTGTTCATCACAAATATGAACTCACCATGTATCCTTATGGGTGATCTTAATGAACAACAACAACAACAACAACAACAACAACAACATCAACCCAGTGTTAACCCGCCTCAGGCGGGATCTGGGGAGCTATGATGTACACACCCTTGCCCCAATATAAAATCGAGAGGGTGTATGAAGAAGGCCCATGTATTATCATTGCCCAGAAGACCCAAGGAAAACTAAATTCCGCTATGTGACAATGATGACTGAATCTAGTTAGAATGCACTAAAATTGATATAGGGGTTATTATATCCATCTCCAAGGCATTGTATAAAAGCCAATGAGCATGAGGATGCGCCCCATCAGACGAAAAACAAGGAGGAGCGATACCCCACCAATCCCGATTTGAAAGACTAATCAATTTCAAAAATGATTGCAATCTCAATGAAATCCCAACTACCGCAAATTTACATGGAGAAAATCCAAAACTATGGATAACAACACTTATGAAAAACTAGACAGAATCCTAGTGAGCGAACAAATCATTCAATGGTACCCGTCCATCTCCACTAAAAATCACTCTTTCTCATTATCAGACCATTGCCCGATATCTTGTGATTTACCAACTGGTGACATTATAAAAGCACAAACGTTCAAATTTGAAATGATGTGGACATGTAGATAAGATTTCCAGGATGTCATTAAACAATCATAGAGGCACAACTCCAACGGGTCTCATATGTTTAAACTAATAAAAAACCCAACTTCTGAAGGTTAAGGCAAAAGCCTAAAATAAATCCACATTCGGTAACATCTTTGAACAAATCAAAAAAGTTGATGAGGAAATCATTTCAATGCAGAAAGAAATTATTGATCAAAAGAACTTTCGAATTATCCAAAAGCAAGAGCGCCTAAATAAGAAACGGGCATGTCTGATTCAATTTCATCACACGTATTGGAAACAAAGAGCAAAACATACACACATTAAGCTAAACGACAAGAATACCAAATACTTCCACAAAATCGCAAATGGTAGAAGAAATAGAACAAACATCAAGGAAATCACCACTAGCAAGGGCACCCATATAACGGGTCTTAATAACATCAAACATGAAACCCTGAGGGACTTTCTGAAAAGGTTCCAACACCAAGAAATCAATTGGGGCAAATTGATAACTAACACCCAACCAATACAAAAAGAAATAACAGAGGAGGATAATCTCCAACTCACAAAACCTATGTCAAACAAGGAAATTAAAAGTGTCTTATTGGACATCGGCGATGATAAATCACTTGTCCCTGATGGAATGCCTGCTAGCTTTTATTAAAAATACTGGCACATTGTTGGTCCTGATGTAATTAAAGCTGTCAAAAGCTTCTTTGACTCAGAAAAAATCCTCAAACAAATCAATCATACATTTATAACCCTTTTACCAAAATGTGAGAACCAAACTCAGCCAATCACTACATACCCATAAGCCTATGCATTACGATTTACAAAATCATATCCAAAATACTCACAACAAGACTTAAAAAAGTAATGGAGAAACTCATTTACCCACTTCTTGGTGCGTTTATTAACAAACGCAATATCCATGATAATACCCTCATAGCACACAAAATTTTCCCTCATTCTGGAACAAAAAAGGAATGGGAGGATGGATAGCCATAAAGCTTGATATGGAAAAGGCTTATGACCGGATTAATTGGGAATTCCTCTTCCACATTCTCGACAAATTTGGGTTTCACCAAAAATTCATCAACTGGATTCGTGAATGCATCGAAATTAGGGCTGTAAATGAACAGAGCCGTTCGTGAGAAATTTGGTGTTCAACTCGGTTAAATCTTGTTCGTGTTCGCCTCGGTTTGTAAATGAACCGAGCTTGAGCACAATTTTAAGGCTCGAAAGATAAATGAACTGAACATGAGCACAAGATAACTCGGCTCGTTTGCTCATGAGCAAACTCGATTGTATGCTCATGAGCAAGCTCGATTATACACTCATAAAAAAACTAGATTATACGTTCTTGAATAAGATATACTATATATATTATGTACAATATATAGTTTATGTTAAATTACATAGTTTTGGTGGTGTTTTTCAAACCACATAGTTTAAATTTTAGTTTCATTTGCTTGTATAATTGTTCAAGTAAACGAGTTGTTCACGGATTTGTCTCTCGAAGAAACTAAATGAGAGGTTCGCGAGCAAGCTCGAGCTCGATGAACATTTAAATGAACCAAGGTCAAACAAGATTTTTAGCTCGAACCAAGCTCGTGTTCGAGCTCGAGCTCGTCATTTTTAACCGAGCCAAGCTTGAGCAACTCGAAGCTCGACTCGACTCGGTTCGATTACCGGCCTAGTCGAAATGGTAACATTCTCAGTGCTTGTAAATAACGGATCCATGGACCAATTTGCCCCTCAATGGGGTTTGAGACAAAGCGATCCTCTGTCTCCCTACCTCTTTATCCTTTCCGTTGAGGTGCTTGCAAGACAACTTTAGGCTTCATGCGTTGTGCCCAAAAGTGGCATTGGCATCTAAATTTTGAGGGGAGGAAAAAAATCCCATTCTTGACATTTGTAGATGATATCATCATCTTGCAAAGACAAATAATTAAACAGGTCATAAAATAAAAAACGTAATTGACGATTTACTATCAAATATCTGGTCAAAAGGTTAACTTCCATAAATCTGCTTTCCAGGTTACTAAAAATATCAGTAATAACACAAAAGCACAACTTAAACAAATCCTCCATATTACCAATACAACGACATTAGATAAATATCTAGTGTGCCACATAATCAATGAAAGATTTACAAAAAACACTTTTAAACCACTCACCCTCAAAACAAGAGATCAACTCTCCAAATGGAAGGCTAATTCACTCTCCCAAGAAGGACGAAAAACCCTTATTAAAGCAAACCTCTCAGCACTACCAAGCTACCTAATGCAATTTTTTCTCCGACCAAAAGTGAGACTCAAAGAGCTAGGAAAAAAAAACTTCTTCTAGAATAAGGATTACAACTATAAACCACTGATCAGTTGGAATTCGATTTGTAGGCCTCCCCAGTCCCCACCATAGGGGCTAGGAATCGCAAAGGCTGAGGAGATGAACTATGCTCTCCAAATGAAACTCCTATGGAAAATCCTTGTCGAACCCGACAACATCTGGGTATAGATAATCACAGAAAAGTGCCTCAAAAAGGACACTTTACTAAACTATGCTAAAAAAACGAAATACATATTGGCAATGGTCCAAACTCATGAGCCTTCGTAGCCTATTTATTTCTGGGTTGATCTAGCAAGTGGGTAACAGGAAAACCATTCGTATATGGAAGGATAAATGGACTGGATCTGGGATCCTAAATCCCAAATCTAACATCCACTAGAGTATAAATTGGGATGAACTTGTCAGTAACTACCTTCGCAATGACAACTCGTGGGATGAACCAAAACTCTACCAGACTCTAGACGTAGATAATGCAAAAATGTATAACCCAAATCATAACACCAATCAACAAAATACTAGATTAAAATAATGGAAGCCAAGCAAAAATGGTTGGTTCTCAACACATTCCACAATGCAATGGATTCACAATAACAAAGGGGAGCCCCTATTGACCTTGATTGGATTTGGAAATTAAATATATCTCTAAAAATTAAGAACTTTCTATGGAAAACTGCTCATAACGGCCTACTCACAAAACAAAGACTTACTGCAAACCATACCGCTGTTCCGTAGGGTTGTGTGGGGTGCAACAATACAAACGAAGATGCATATCACCTTCTACTAAAATTCCCACTCACAATCCAAACCCTAAAAACCATTAACCCAAACCTAGTCTATATCATCAAACAAACTAACCCCACAAGTAATAAGCCTCTCCAATTCTTGGAGGAAATTCGATCTAGGATCTCCAAGTATGATTTGGAATAGCTTTCATGCTTCTGGTGGATTATTTGGTACTTTAGGAACAAAAAACATTCAATCCTGACGACGACCAAACCCAATTTAGCCTAAACAGTATTTGCGCTTTCATTCACAAATAAATGGAGGATTGGAAAAATGCGAACAATACAAACACAATATGCTCCAACATTGGGACCAAGAACCTCGGTAAAAGGAAAAGGATGAAAGCTAAATGGGTAAAGCCCACACAAAATCAACTTAAACTCAACTTTGATGGTGCAGTAAATAATGATGGTGTCTCTTCAGTCGGTTCATCCTTCGTGACCACTAAGGCGCACCTATTTGCTTGGATGATGGACTGCTTGGCCGTTATTCTGCGATAATGACTGAAGTTGTTGCGCTACGGCTGGGGATTCTTGAGGCCATCCGATGTGGCGTTCCCCATATCTAGACTGAAGGTGACAACATGCAGCTTATTAAAGCCGTGCAGGGTGACTGAAGCTGTCCATGGGAGATTAAGCTTGTTCGAAGGGATATTCAGAGTCTGCTAGGTTACTTTCAAAGTTGGAGTATTTCTCACATCCTCCGAGAAGCTAGTTTTGTTGCAGACTACATTGTTGGATCTTTTCGCCGTGTCTCATCCTTTCCGATTGCCTCCGACCTGGTCCTTAAGGACCTCATCCACAAGAATGCTCTAGGGTAGCTTTCCTCTCTTAGGAGTATAGCTCCCTAAATTCCTTTCCTTATAAAAAAACATATATATTGTAATATTTTGATTTTTTTGTATATAATCAATTATAATATTTCATAACGAAATTATTTAATGTGTTTAATCACATATTATAATTTCTAAAAGCATAAACATTTTAAAAAATAGCAAATATGATATAAACTCTGTCTCGTTTAACAAACGGGTTAACACTCTAGTTAATTAGGGGTGTTCAATGGGTCGGGTTACCCGCGACCCGCACTGACCCGATCCGCAATTTGCGGGTCGACCCGCGACCCGTGCGGGTCGGGTGGCAGGTCGAACCGCGACCCGCAATATTTTTAAAAAATATTTTTTATAATTTTATTAATGTATAAACTATTTTTTATAAAAAAAATCGTTCGATTTACAAGTCGACCTGCAAACCCGGCGATTTTTTTAAAAATACTTGTTTTTAGGTTAAAAAATAACTAGTTGAATCCCCATGATATTCACGGGATAATTTTACTAAAGATTATATAATATTATGATATTAATATAAAATTTAAAACACTTTTATATAATATCATAATAAATTTATTTAATTTATAAAATAAATCTTTAAGATTGTGTCCCATATTTTATCAACATATAGATAAAAAACTATATACTTGAAGTTCGAGTCTTGTTAAAAGATAAAAAAATATTATACATAAAATTAATATAAAAAATATTAGATCAAGTTATTATCAACATATAGATAAAAAATTATATACTTGGATCCCAAATCTTGTTACAAGATAAAAAAGATATGTATAAAAAATATCAACATATAGATCATGTTACTATCTTATAAAAAATTCGATATATAGAAAGAATAATACAAGTAATTATAATATTTATTATTAAAAAATGTAACATTATTTTATTCAAAAAATGTCACGTGACGCAATTTTTTCAACAGACATAGTTTCTGCTTTATAATTTACTAGCATATATTCCCGTACCTTGTACAGGTTTTGATTAAAAAATTAATAATTATTTTTTTCAAATATATCAATTGTCTAGCGACAAATCAATCTTTAAACACAAATTAGCTTTTAATTTGCATAAATAAGATAAACTTAAATGTTTTCTAGATTCTAGAATACTTTTTTATCATTAATATCCAAAATTGAATAATAGATCAAGTTAGCTTAAATAATTTAATTTAATAAAATCTTCTATTTAAGTTTTTTTCTAGAATATAAAACCAATAATAATTGATTATGAAAATAAATTGTATGTATTCAAAAATAATAATTCAATAAAATCTTCTATTTAAATAGTAATATTATTATATTAATATTTTAAAAATATTTTATAATGAAGATTATGTTTCTATCACTTGCCAAATTTTAAGATATCTAAATATGATTGTAGTATCATTATTATATTAAAAAAATTTCTTACCAAATTTTAAGATCTCTTAATATACTTGTATACTAGTTGATGACCCGGGCCTTGCCCGGGAGCTTTGTAATAAGTGTTTTAATATAATAACTCATATATAATAAACATGTGCAAAGATAAAAATAATGAAAACTCGTACCAAATTTTTAAATTGATAATCATACCTAATTGATAATTAAATATTAGAATATAATGAAATAATTTTCAAGATAAAGTTAATATCCATACGACAAATCATACTCTTTAAAACTGATCAATTTTAGCTATACTTTTTGCAAATTTCGTTATCCATATAGTATATTTTTTATAAATATTGTACGTAAAAACCGTAATCGTGAAAAAAATAACCATACGATCAATTATGTAGTATATTTTATCTATATTATATGGATAGAAGAAGATTAAATATTACAATATAATGAACATGAATAAAGATAAAAAGAATGGTAGAGATAAAAAGTTATTCAATCTCATAGTAAATTGAAAAAAATATAAATCTTATATAGTATATTTTATCATAACTATAACCTAAAGCGGAGGTTAAAAAAATTATTAAACGACACATGTCACTTTTAGATTGTACCACATCACCCTTTTTCTATAAAAATATTCTTTTATTTTTGGATATGATAAATTCTTATCCATGTTTTTAGAATATATGATAGAAATCTCATTATTAAACAATCCTTTTATCTTTGGATATGATATATAGGATGATTATTAGGATATTTTTTATGCTATCATACAAATTCTAGAATATTTATTTTATTTTTAGATAGAATCATTTTTTAACTAAGATATCTTAATTTAATAATTATCTTTGTAGATCCACGATTAGGTGCAAATTTACTTACGGTGCAATGTGCGAGCACACTCAGGCCGTTCGATCGAGCATTTTCAATGGCCAGGATCAAGACACATTTTAATGATTTTATAAACGGAGGGGCATTTTTGTCTTTTACGCTTCAAATTATAAAACAAGTTACAAGTCTTCTTCAACCTCTTGAACACGTAGCTTTTTTTCAACTTTTTCGATCGATTCTTCTCAATACTTGTTGCATCTTGCTTTTTTTTTATTTGTTTGGCTTTTTTTGTTGATTCCGACCCCAATTTATATTCTCTCTTCATAGATTTTGCTATAGATTTGTTTTCTATGGTTTCAAGTTCACATTTGGGGTTTTTTCAAAATTTGGAGCTTGGTACTTCGATAACATGTTTTTGTCTGTTTTGGATTGATTTTTGTTGATTATAATCAAACCTATGAAGGTTGTGCACATTTTGCATTACAATTTAAAGTTTTTGATTGAAGACAAAGGTTAATTGCCAATGCACATCTAACCGCCCACCATGTGTTCGACAAAATGCCTAAATGTTTAACTTGGTGCTTAGATCATTTTTTTTTTACCAATTGTTCATAAATTATGAACTTAGTATACCAAAATTATTAACTTATACCATTTATGAACTAGAATACATGACGCAAGTAACATGTATTGTGAATTATATTTCATGAACCTTATTGATAATTGTTATGAACCTAATTGTATACAGACGTGAACCCACACGACCACACAATAAGTTTATGTACTAGATTACGTGACAAAAATAATAAATATTATGGATTAAATTTCATGAACTTTATTGAAAATTGTTATGAACTTAGCCGTATAAAGACATGAACCAATATAATATCGTTTATGAATACATGATACAAAAGAACAAGTATTGTGAAGTAAATTTAATTAAATTTTTTTACAATTGTTATGAAACTAACCATGTAAAGACATGAATCAATACACCAACTTTTATGAACTAAAAATCATGAACCGTGAGATGAAATATTATGAACCCGTATTTATAAAACATGAACCAAATGAACAAATATCATGAACCAAAAGACGTGAACCAAAATAACAACTAGGATACGACTTAAACGACATGAGTTGTAAGATAAGCTATCATGAACCTAAGCATATAAAAATCATGAACCAACAAAGAACTACCATGAATCAAAAGACATAAACCGTATGACGAGTTCGCCTTTGTGCGATTTGAAACCACATCTATGTGCACATGTACATTGCTCTACCATTTGAGCTAATAGACTACCAAATGACATAAACTATACGATAAACTACTAAGAATTAAAAGTCATGAACCATACGAATTATTATGAACCTAGCTTACAAAAACATGAACTGAAAGAAAAAGTACCACGAACCAAAAATCACGAAAGAAAATAATAACCAGCATGAACTAAAAGACATGAACCATAAGATGAACTTTGATGAACCTAAGGTTATTCAAACATGAACCAAAAGAACTATTGTTATAAACAAAAAAATATGGAATAAAATTTATGAACCATAAGAAAAAAAATTATGAACCTTATATTAAGAAGTCATGAACCAAAAGAACAACCGATACAAACAAAAAGACATGACCATATCACGAATTAGCCTATGTGGGATTTGAACCCACATCTATGTGCACATACACATTGCTCTACCATTTGAGCTAATAGGCTACCAAATGACATAAAGTATAAGATAAACTACTAAGAATTAAAAGTCATGAACCATAAAAATTATTATGAACCTAGCTTACAAAAACATGAACCGAAAGAACAAGTACCATGAACCAAAAATCACGAAAGAAAATAATAACGAGCATGAACTAAAAGACATGAACCATAAGATGAACTTTGATGAACCTAAGGTTATTCAAACATGAACCAAAAGAACAATTGTTATAAATAAAAAAGCATGGAACAAAATTTATGAACCATAAGAAGAAATATTATGAACCTTACCTTAAAAAGACTTGAACCAAAAGAACAACCGATATGAGCAAAAATACATGACCGTATCAAGAATTAACCTATGTGGGATTTGAACCCACATTTATGTGCACATGCACATTGCTCTACCATTTGAGTTAATAGACTACCTAATATATGATTTCTCAAGTGTCAAATGAACATATCTCGCCGATACAACAAGATCTAAACAAAATTACATTGATTTCTCCCAAGAATATTTAGTAGATAACTTCAACAGTGACAATATATCATCAATCACGACTTCTATACCAAAAACATGTCATCAAAGAATCAATACCACTTTAAAATTAACCTTTTTAAACAAAATAATCCATAAGAGTAAGATTGAGAACTTAAAACAATAAACCCTAGAAAAATGAAATACCAACATACCTTTTTCTGTTCCTATCACCATTGTTGATTCGAATCGAGTAAGATTGATAGCTTAAAATAGAGGATGGAGAAATCGAGCAAATTCTAGAATGATCGAGCGAGATCGAGAGGTGATTTGGGGTTTTTGAGAGAGAAAGTGACTCGGGCCATACGAACAAGAGCGCAATTTGGAGATTGTGAGAGTTCGGCGTTTCTGGAAAAAAAATTAGCTCAAAGGGTAGTTTTGTCCTTTGAACCTAAAAATTAAAGGAATTACCCGTGTTGCCATTAATGAAGCGCTTGTATTTTTCTTCTTTTCTACTAAACCCAATTCGTCAAATCTCGACCGTCTATTTTTTTAATCCAACGTCCGTGCTTTGCTCGCGCTTTTCACTGTAGCACTTTAATGTACCCGAGCGTGACTCTATCTTTGTAACCGTAACTAACAATCTTTATTATTATAATCCAATCATTTGTTACCTTATATGAAAAGATCTTGATTAGTTATATGATAATTGTCTTATCTTTTTAAGCAGATTATAACAAAAATTTATACTTAAGCATTTACATGATTATTTTTTTAGGATAATAAATATATTTAAAAATATTTTAGTATTAATATTTTATTTAAGAAAAACCCGTACAAGGTACGGGAATACATACTAGTTTATACTATATGAATAGGGGTATAAGATAATTAAATATTACAATATAATAAACATGAACAACGATAAAAATAATGGGTAGAGTTAAAAATTTATCCAATGTCATATAAAATTGATAAAAAAATTATTAAGTAAGGTGAGTAGATAAAATTGGAAATTCCATAAGGTGATTGAATTACATAATATATAATTTATTAAAAACTCATTATTAAAAATAGGTTTGGCTGGGATACAAATTCTTAATGACGAATCTGCCCAAAAGTGCTTCAGGTTTAGAAGATACTAGTTGTACCCGTCGTGCCCTGCACGACTATGACTTGATATTTTTTTAGATATATTATAAAAAAGATATTAATAAAGAAAAATATAATATAAAATTTAATGTAAGTAATTTATTGCCTATAAAATGTATAAAAATTATTTTTCTTTTGAAATCAAATAAAACAAATGAAATCTAGATTATTAAGTTTAAAATTGAAGAAAAGCATAGATTATTAAGATAAAATAATTTGCAGGTCCAATATAAGTTTGATAGCTTAATGATAATTTATTTATGAAAAAATATATATATAAATTATTTTAATTAGAATCATTAAATTTTATAAATATTTTAAAAAAATAAATCAAAAGCCAAAAATAATGTAAATTCTTATAATTTTTTAATCAAATTCAATTCTTTAAAAATCTTTTCAATAAAAAATTTAAAATATATTTAATAAGAAAAGATAAAAAAATATGAATGAATATAGAATTTTTTTTAAAGATAAAAAATGATTTATATTAAAATAAATAATCCAAAAAAGAAATTAAGGAAAAGATAATATATTTTTTTATCAAAATTTAATTTAAGCAAGTAATTATATACATATTAAAAATTTTAATTTTTTTCAGAACAAATTTAGCCCAAAAGCATTTTGGGCCACCCTAATTAGGTGTTTGTTAAGCTCCCTTAATAAATTAGTTATTTGTCAAGTATTTAAGCCTTAAAAACATTTATTTTTTATTTTTCTCCCTCCTCACCCGTGCTCCCTCTGTCCATCCCGACTTCCTCTCGCCGCCATTGCTGTAGAATTAGGGCTAGGAGGAGGATCTCAGAGATGTAATTCCGATCTCACGAGTCAGGAAAAATGTGCTTCGATCTCGTCAATTGCAACCGAAGAATCCAATCGGAAACCAGAGAATTAACTCCGATCTCGCCAAAACGTGCTCCGATCTCGTCAATTGCAAATGCACAGTACAAATTGATCCAATTACTACGACGAATTGTATAGAGGCGATGAGAATTTCGAGCTAGGACTTACCGGAACGCAGAGCTCGCCGGTGTCAGGGAAGGATCGGGAGGGGAAATCGGGGGAGAAGTTGGCGTCGGCGAAGGCGGAGGAGTAGTTGCAGCAGTCGACGGGGGTGAAGGTGGAGGAATCGGTGGAAATGGTCGCGGCGGAGCTGTCGAAGAAAGCATATACTCGAGTATGTGATTACCTAATTGTATGCGGAATTGGGAACTTGAATTTGGCCTTTTCCCTAACAAGCAATTGCAGAGGAACACTTCATGTTGATGATGATATAGAATGAAATTGGGGGAGAGATGAACCAAGTAGTTGAAAGGATTGTGCTCGTCGTTGCTCTGCATTCGTGGACTCTTCAGCTGATGAATGATCGCACAAAGAGTTTGAATTTTCAACGCTTCATTAATTTCTTATGTAATTGGTGATCGCGATACATCTTTTAAATTCCCATTTCTCTCGTGCTTACTTTTCTAGTTTTTCCAAGTGAATTCTTCTGCCCATATGTAAGTCCAATATAGAATTAATTGTTATATATAGTTTAATCAGTCTAAATTAATTGTTATCAAGGTTTTTTGGTGACACTTGTTTGTCATCAAGGCTCTTTTAACAACAAACAAATCAATCAAACCGTCATCAAGTAACGATGACAATCGAACCGTCATCACTAGGGATGACATTTGTGATGATAGTTAATGACAATCAAACCGTCATCAAGAAACTATTTTTTGTGATGATGATAAAAACGAACAAACTTTGAGTGATGACACTTGATGACGGTTGTTTGTCTTCAAGACCATTGTCATCAAGGCCCTTTTGATGACAAATTAATCGAACCGTCATCAAGTAGTGATGATAATTGATGACAATCGAACCGTCATCAATAGCGATGACGATTGATGATAATCGAACTGTCATCAAGTAGAGATGACATTTATGATGATAGTTGATGACAATCAAACCGTCATCAAGTAGTGATGACACATATTTGATGACGCTTAAATGATGACACTTGTTTGTCATCAAGGCCCTTTTGATGACAAATTAATCGAACCGTCATCAAGTAAAGATGATAGTTCATGACGTCAAACCGTCATCAAGTAACGATGACAAGTGATGACAGTTGATGACGATTCAAACCGTGTGATGACGGTTGTTTTTATATGGTTGAATGCCTTTTATTATACTTTTTGTTAACAAAAATTTTTGATGACGGTGAAATAAATTGTGATGACAGTGAAATAAATAGTGATGACGGTTGTTTTTATGTGGTTGAATGCCTTTGATGATACCTTTTGTCATCAAAAAGTGTCATTAAGACATTTTGATGACAGTTTTACCTTTTATTACACTTTTTGTCATCAAAAAATTGTGATGACAGTGAAAAAAATTGTGATGACGGGGGATGACGATTTTTTATGTGGTTGAATGCATTTAATGATTCTTTTTGTCATCAAAAAATATCATCAAGACATTTTGATGACACTTTTTTACCTTTTATTACACTTTTTGTCATCAAAAAATTGTGATGACAATGAAATAAATTGTGATGACGGTGAAAAAATTGTGATGACGGTTTTGAAAATGATGATAGTGATGATTGTGATGATGGTCAACGCCGGTCAACGGTCGGTCAACGCCGGTCAACGGTCGATCAACGACCGAGTCAACTCGGTCAACGGGCGAGTCAACCCGGTCAACGACCGAGTCAACTCGGTGGGAGTGGGGTGGGGGGGGGGGATGGGGGGTTTTGCCATTTACCTAATTTTTGCACACTCTTTAACATCTACCTAATTAGGCTCTTTTTTTTTCTATTTAATTAATTCATCCTTTTTTTTATCTAAATTTGATCTAAGATAAATCTTTTACATAAATAGATAAAATGGTAAAGATAAAATATTTTTTTTAATGTTTAATTAAAATTCGAATTAATTTTTTCCAAATATAAAATATAGAGTAATGTTAGTTTTAGATAGAAAAAGTAATTGTAAAAATATAAAATATATATTAGAAAAATTAATTAATTAATTTAAAATATATATAAAAGTAATTGTAATAATCTTTTGTTTTATTTTTCCTTTCTTTTAATTTTTTTTATTATATATATTAGAATGTTAGTTTTTATAAAAATTAGATAGATTTTTAGAGAATTTAAAAGAAAAAAATTATAAATAATAAGAATACAAAATTACTTTTTAAATGTAAGGTGTGGCCAAAATTGTCTAGTGGCTTGAAAAGGTTCGCCTTTAATATATAGTTATAGATAGATAGATATTTCAAAGATATTATCATTTATATGGATATTTTTATTTCAAAGGTATATATGTGATCACATGTACATATTTTTCTTATATTTTTAATTTATCTTTTACAAATATAATAAATATAATGTCCCTTTTTATCTATATTGGTAAAATATACTAATATTATTTTATCTTTATGTTTATTTGGAGATAAATTTTTACAAATATTATTTTATCTTTATGTTTATTTGGAGATATTTTTTTTTGCATAATTAACTATAAAAAACTATTATTTTAATAAAGGGGCGATGTGGCGCAATGTGGTGGCAGAAATTGCTCCGGCTTTAGTTATTAGTAATAGATTTTTATTAAATATATTAGAATGTTAGTTTTTATAAAAATTAGATAGATTTTTAGAAAATTTAAAAGAAAAAATTATAAATAATAAGAATACAAAATTACTTTTTAAATATAAGGTGTGGTCAAAATTGTTCTAGTGGCTTGAAAAGGTTCGACTTTAATATATAGTTATAGATAGATAGATATTTCAAAGATATTATCATTTATATGGCTATTTTTATTTCAAAGATATATATGTGATCACATGTACATATTGTTTCTTATTTTTTTAATTTATCTTTTACAAATATAATAAATATAATGTCCTTTTTTATCTATATTGGTAAAATATACTAATATTATTTTATCTTTATGTTTATTTGGAGATAAATTTTTACAAATATTATTTTATCTTTATGTTTATTTGGAGATAAATTTTTTTTTGCATAATAACTATAAAAAACTATTATTTTAATAAAGGGGTGACGTGGCGCAATGTGGTGGCGGAAATTGCTCCGGCTTTATTTATTAGTAATAGACTAGTTGTACCCGTCGTGCCCTGCACGACTAGGACTTGATATTTTTTTTAGATATTTTATAAAAAAAGATATTAATAAAGAAAAATATAATGTAAAATTTAATGTAAGTAATTTATTGCCTATATATAATATGTATAAAAATTATTTTGTTTTTAAAATCAAATAAAAAAAATTAAATCTAGATTATTAAGTTTAAAATTGAAGATAAACATAGATTATTAATTTAACATAATCTACATTGCTCTTTTTCCTTCACAATATTTCATAAACAAGTTTAACTCGTTATACGTGTTGTACCGTGCACGACTATATGGATTTAATACTTAATTTATTTAATGAATATTATTTTAATTTAATATAAAAAATAAAAATAACGTATTTATTAGAAAAATCATTAAGATGAGTCAATATAATGTGAGGCACAACGGAAGTTGTTATGGTGAGTACAATATAAGTTTGATAGCTTAATGATAATTTATTTATGAAAAAAGTATAAATAAAAATTATTTTAATTAGAATCTTAACTTTTATAAATGTTTTACAAAAATAATTAAAGAGCAAAAAATAATGTAAATTCTTATAATTTTTAAACCAAATTCAATTCTTTAAAAATCTTTTCAAAAAAAAAGTTAAAAAGATAACTAATAAGAAAAGATTAAAAAAATACGAATGAATATTTAATTTTTGTAAAGATAAAAATCTTTTACATTAACATAAATAATCCAAAGAGGAGATTAAGGAAAAGATAATATAATTTTTTTATCAAAATTTAATTTAGGCAAGTAATTATATAAATTTTTAAATTTTTAAAATTTTTTTTTATCTAATTTTGATTTAAGATAAATATTTTACATAAATAAATAAAAGGATAAAGATAAAATATTTTTAATTAAAATTCGAATTAATTTTTCCCAAATATAAAATATAGTATAATGTTAGTTTTAGATAGAAAAAATTAATAGTAAAAATATTTTCCTACCTTATTATGATATTAATCTATCATTATATATTAAAAAATTCTTTTGTTTTATTTTTCCTTTCATTTAGTTTTTTATTAAATATATTAGAACATTAGTTTTTATAAAAATTAGATAGATTATTTACAAAGTTTAAAAGAAAAAATTATAAATAATAAGAATACAAAATTAATTTTTAAATATAAGGTGGGCCAGAATTGTTTTGGTGGCTTGAAAAGGTTAGACTTTAATATATAGTTAATAATTAATATAGATAGATAGATAGATATTTCAAAGATATTTTTATTTATATGGCTATTTTTATTTCAAAGATATATATGTGACCACGTGCACATATTTTTTCTTATATTTTTTAATTTATCTTTTACAAATATGATAAATATAATGTCCTTTTTATCTATATTGGTAAAATATACTAATATTATTTTATCTTTATGTTTATTTTGAGATAAACTTTTACAAATATTATTTTATCCTTATGTTTACTTGGAAATAACTTTTTTGCATAATTAACTATAAAAAAAACTATTATTTTAATAAAGCGGTGATGTGACGCAATGTGGTAGCAGAAATTGCTTCGGCTTTAGTTATTAGTAATAGATATATTGATTAGTAAAATTATTATATTCAATAAAAAATTTCCGTAATGGATTATACTCCTAACACAACTTGCTAAATTTTAAGATTTCTAAATATAATTTTATATTAATAATACAAGAAATATTATTATAATATAAAAATTGTAAATCTACTATATATATAAAAGCAATAAGGTTTGGAGCCACCACATTGCGCCACATCATCTTTTGCCACATGTCATTCCTAAAATGCGCCACATTAGATTTTGACACGTGTCATCTCTTCATTAATTCATATAAATTATACAAATAAATTGGTAGTTTTGGAAACAAATCTTATAATATCATTCAATATTTTAGAAAGAATTCAAATTGTAATTTTGGAAGTTTCTAGCATATCTACTATATATATATATATTAATTATTCTTTCCACTTCATATCCCAATGACAAATTTTTTCCACTTAATTAAAATTTATTTTTATTTCTCAAATTTAGATAATATCTTAATTTTTGGTAGGAGATAATATCTTAACTAAAAATTTTTAACTAATGGTTGGATTTTTTCCTTATAAGCCAATAAAATATATATGCTCAATTTCATCTCTTCCCTATTTTCAAATTATATCTTTTTTTCTTTATTTTCTTCATATTTTATCTCCTTCTTTTAAATTAAACCTATTTATCAAATATTGTCAAGGAAAATGAGCAATGTAGATTATTTTATGTTAATAATCTATGTTTATTCTCAATTTTAAACTTAATAATCTATATTTAATTTAATTTATTTGATTTTAAAAAAATAATTTTTATACATATTACGGGCAATAAATTATTTACATTAAATTTTATATTATATTTTTATTTATAAATATCTTTTTTATAGTTTATCTAAAAAATATCGAGTCAAAGTCGTGCAGGGCACGACGGGGACAACTAGTACTTAAATAAACGAAGAGCAAAGATGTAAATAGAAAAATTAAAACGCCTACATGACATAGTTAAGACGACGACACATAGGATAGAGGAATTCGACTTTAGTTATAGTACTAGTGTAATACCCGTGCCCTGCACGGGATTATTGTGATATTTTTTTAATAGAAATTAAATTGTTGGATTAAGGAATCCTTTCATATTGTAGTCAGATCGTTGTTGATTGTTTTTTTATGTTCCATGAACGACATTTCAATGAACGAATTTGTAAATGTTTGAAATAGCATTGACCCGTTTCGACCAAATAAAATTAGGATTGATCCGTTAAAGATGTTTGAAATAAATATGAACAATACAATCTAAAAATAATATACCATCATAAATAAAAGTAATTGAAATTGTATTTGAAACTCCGAATCGTAAATTAAAGAATTTAGAGTTGTATTTGAAGAGAAACATGTGGAAGGAAGGAAACATTATAAATTAGGAATATTTAATTTGTAATTAAATAAGATAGTAATTAATAAATTGGAAAATAAGAGAATGATAGAGAAATACCTGAAGTAGATTATAGATTATAGATTATGAAAAACTTCCTTATATACTACATTGGTTGTAGTATTAGATAGCTTTTTATTCTTGTCACATATTAAGATCTTTAATCCTTTCTTGCTAGTGACTCTTGATGTTGCAACGTAAAGTTGGCCATGAGCGAAAACAGGTCTCGGTAGATACAAACCTACAGTTGCAAGAGATTGGCCTTGACTCTTATTGATAGTCATGGCAAAACACACACTCAAGGGAAATTGTCTCCGTTGGAACTTAAATGGATATGTATTATCTGATGGTGTCATCAACATTTGAGGGATTAAAACTGTATGACCAATATTGTTTCCTGAAATGATTCTTGCTTGTATGATATGTTGACCGAGTTGAGTGGTGATTAATCTTGTACCATTGCATAACCCAGATGATTGGTCAATATTTCTAAGAAGCATAACAGGGACACCAACTTTAAGTTTGAGCATATGATTTGGAACACCAGAACATCTAAGACTATTCAAATAGTCTGATGTATAAAGACTTTCATCAGAATCGAAATTTTTATCTGTCTTGCAAATACCATCTGAACTGGGATACACTTTCTCCTCACCAGGTAACAAAGACAACACATATTCATTGACTTGATCTACCTCTTCATGTGTTGGTGCGAGGATTCCTCGTTCTTCAAAGTATTATGGAGAAAATTGATTTTCTAAAAGAGACGGATATATAGACTGAATAATTGCTGGAATAGGATCTAACTCGCTATCCATTACCAAGAGTTCATCAGGAATTTGTATTTGCACTTCTCCATCATTATCATCACCTATAGTGCCATCTCCAATGCTTAATACCCATTCAGAAAATTCCTTTGCTTCTTTTTTTTTCATATTCAGAGTTGCCTTGTTGAATCCTCATATTTCTTGTCAATGTAAGGACTTTGCAGAAATTCCACAAATAGGACGAATTAATGGTGGCGAAAACAATATCTTGTCTAGTTCCTTTGTTGATGACTGGTAAAATTTGTCTAAAATCTCCACCAAATACTATTACCTTGCCTCCAAAGGGTTGTTCTAAACTGTTTGGATTTGTAGCTCGTAAAATATCTCTTAAACTCTTATCTAATGCTTCAAAACAATATCTATTCATCATTGGAGCCTCATCCCAAATAATAAGTTTCGTCTTACAAATTAGTTCTGAGAGTTCCGTTCCTATATTTTAAAAAAGATGGAAGGATTAGAACAATTTTGTTGTAAAATATGCAATTTTAATGTAGGCATAATTTAGTTTTTAAATTGGAATTTTGACAAAAGAAAATTAATTTTGATATGAATGATCAGTGTGTTTCCTATACAGTAAATTTGAGTATGTGCATACTATTTTATTCTACATGAATAATTGCTCAGATTACTGAAGTACTTTTCGTATGAATATCATCTGCTAGGTAATAATTATCATAATACATATTGCATATTCATAGATTTTTTTTTAAAATAATAATTTGTTTTGCATTGATTTCGGTAGCCCATACGTATGTTTGTAATTTTTTTTATTTTTAAGTCATGAGATTTTAATGGGCTAACATAAATGAAATATGTTATATGAATAAAAGTGTGAGAAAACATTATTAATATCATATATAAAATAAATAAGGCATACTATACATATAAAATAAATAAGTTACCTGAGCAAATATTGCAAGTTGAATCTTCATTAACTTGTAAAGGTATCTTAAACCTTGAATGTGCTGTTCTGCCACCGGGTATTAAGAGAGCTGCATTTCCGCTTGAAGCAACTGTGAGTACTATATCACCTTTTGATCTTATGGCTGCTGAAAGTGCTCTCCATATAAAAGTTTTCCCCGTGCCACCATATCCATATAAGAAGAATAAACCACCATTATTGGCAGAAATAGCATCCATTATCTCATCATATACGCCTTTTTGTTCATCTGTAAAGCTTGATATTAATCGTTTATGCTCATCAGATAGACGAACTTTATCATATCGAAGTTCATCTTGTATAAGCTTATTGATACTATCTGATATAAGATTTTGATCTAGTTGAGGCATGGTGGTGTGATATTTCAAGCTACTACCATTACGCTGTAATAATTTTTCAATCTCTGCAAGAGTATGATTTTGCAATTGTTCATCTGTCTAACTGCAAATCTAAATAAAAAAACATATATATGTCAGGGATAAAAAAATGTGAAATGTTTCATATTAATATACGTTTCATGCAATTAGTGCATAGTTTTTCATGAAACAATAAAAAAACATATATATGTCAGGGATAAAAAAATGTGAAATGTTTCATATTAATATACGTTTCATGCAATTAGTGCATAGTTTTTCATGAAACAATAAAAGATATATTGAAATAAGAGGAATAAGGATATTTGTGAAAATTTTGATATGAATCATGCAATCAGCGTATATTTTTCAATAAAGCAACAAACGATTATTATTATCAGAGAATAATAGTGCTTAATATTGAAAGAGCATAAAATATTAAAATTCATTTAGCGTAATTGAAACGTTTATTTAGCATATATAAATGTGGACATACCGTTCTATCGAAGAACTCTCCTTTGTTTATTAAGAATATCATCTGCAAGAAACTTCCATGTTCTTTGTCAAACAAATTCTGGCCTTGACATACTATCAGAAAGAAGGAGAAATACAAATAGACTCCTTAGATAGTGGGCTGATCCCCAAAAGCTGGATTCAGTTATTCCATCAATATATTCTCTATCATCATCCAGCAACCCTAATGCATAGCATGCTTCTTTAAATGTGGGATACAAAATACCACCAACAGTCCTTATCTGTTAATATGAAGTTGGGCCTTTCACATGATTTAGCAAAATCCTTAGATAATATTTCTCACCACAACCTAGAGGTACATGAAAAATTCTTCCCACTGAACAGCCACGATCTCTAGGTTTCCAATTTTTCGATTGTTGGACCCAAACAAATCTACTTGGGAACTCAGCATATGTCAACTCTTTAGCTTCTGGATATTTGTCGTTACACTTCATCCATTTTGTAAACATTGAATTTTCAATATCAGGCTTATTTAGGACAGCATCAATAGGATCATCATCGGCAAATACCACACTTTGCTCATCGGGGAGGTGGAAACTCAATCGTTGAACAGCTGGAGTTCTATAATGAATGTCATAGCCCAAAATCCGCCAAACTGCTTCACACGGAGATATATAACGACAATTGTAGTAATTTTTTATTTCATCAATGTCGTCACTCGAGGTTGAGATTGCAGCGGTGACACGATCAGGGCCCTTGTTGACATACTTGAACAAATACTTGATCAAACTGGACCGATTGCACCATTCAACATTTATATGTGCTTTATACCGTAGGAGAAGTGTTTCATTATAAGGAACCACATATCTATTATCCAATGGAACTCCATTCTTTTCAACTATTCTACCATTATCACGTCTTCTATAAATTGGGAAACCATCTTCATCTATAAATGTCTGATCCACGAACTGTTTTGGAAAGTATTTTGTACATTTTCCATCAGTTGTGCATGGAGATGAAGGATTAGAAGTTCCACACGGACCGTGCATCATTAACTCGGTTACAACTTTGAACAAATCAGCATCATGTGTAGGATCAAGTAGTTCAGCAGAAATTATTTTGTCAATAGCATTAGCATCAGACAACTTTTCCTCTAGGAACAACAAAATATGTGCATGAGGTAAACCACGTTTTTGGAATTCAATTGTGTAAATAACTACAAAAAAGACAAAATATAAAAAATATAAAAAATATAAAAAATTAGAAATACGTGTATTCTTAATATATTATAAAATTAATATTTTTAGGTAATAGGAATTATAAATGTAATTACCTGCTTTTACTACGCCAAAAAGTTTGTTTTCCTTGAAATCCTTGATCATGGCATCCAATTTCATCTTGAAGACTCTACATACAATGTCTGGACGATCCTCTGATTGTAGGCCTCTGCTTGTGAGAAACCTTGAAATTTCAGCCCATTTTGGATTACATGTAAATGTTATAAATAAATCAGGATAACCGTGATATTTGCATATGGCCATTGCATCATGACAGTTCTCCTTCATGTATCTATGACCACCTGTAAATGAAGATGGTAAGACTATACGCTTTCCAATGGAAGATGCAGCTGTAGTACCCTTGTTTGTTGCTGCTGTGAGGTTAGTATACAGATCAGCTCGTATATTCTTTTGATGAGTGCGATGGTAGTTTAACCTTTCTGATTCAATCATTGTATAAGAATCAACCAAAAATTGTTGAAACAACCTTCTAGATAACCTTAGAGTTTGGGCTTCTCTAGGTCGTTCTTGAATTCTATACTGAATAAACTCCTTAATTGTAACTCTTGACCTCTTTCGTGAAGAGTTATTGACCCTATCACTTAAAGGAATATCAGGTATATAACCATCTTCTCCATATGGGAATATAAGTGGATATTGAAGAGCAAGGTATGAAGGATGCAATTCATGAATGCGTTGCAAAGTACCTGACCTTGTCTCAAGTATAATATCTCTATGTGCAACATTTGTGCCAATATCACCAACAATAAGGGCAGCAACCTCAGAGCATGTTGGGAGATTATGTGTTCTAGCATCAGTGTTTCTTTTACTGATGAGACGCAACTTGACCATTGTAGACTCATCATCTTTAAATCGATCCCTAGCAATCCTAAATGCCTTTGCATGAGGATTATGCTCATCAATCATCTTTCTAAGCTCAACCACAAGTGTATCTTGAACTTTCTTTTCTTTGGAGCTGAAATTATTATATGAAAATAAATACATTAAACAGCTAAAATGAAATTTTAAAAAATGGAAAATTTTAAATATGTATATATATGCAAGGGCGTACCTTATGGCTTGAATTCGATTTGAGTCCTCATGTTCAGTATCATAAATGTAGAGCTGTGAAAACTTTGGTGTTGAACCTGGTACCGGTAACAAACTCCCTATTCTGTGTAAATTTTGACCATTCATTCGGTAACAATATGGTCCACGACCTCCAGTGATGGGTGCAATCTTACCTCCAAGAGAGGTGAAAGAAAACATCATGTTGTAAGCAATAATATTCTCGCAAAAGTGTTTGCTTTTTGGATGTTTATTGGTTAAAAGATTGGTAAGCAAAGGAGGTGCATCTTTCAAGAAAGGAAGCTGAATGTTTCCTTGTCTGCAACAGAGTGAAAATTTTGGAGTTGGTTGTTCTGTTGTGTCCAGTTGTTGATTGATTGAATCGGCTACCTTGTTTAGTCTTTCAGCATACCACATTAATGCACCACAATGTTCACATAGCCATGTAGGATCACCTTCATCGCAATATTGGACTGTAAAAAGGTATACCATGTTCTGTTTATTTATATTGTATATGAAAAACTGTAAATCATATTTCTTTGTTATTATGAAATGAAGAGAGATCAAACATTAAATAATTGAGAGTGTTATCTAACCTGCTGGTTTTGATGGTGTGTGGTTGCGCTTTTGTCTAATTGCATCCATTCTCAACCTCCTCATACGGCGCGCTAATTTGATTGCAATAAATTTGTAATCAGATGGCATAAATGAAAAAAATTAATTATCTTAAAATTTAACAAACATATCGTACCTTTTTCAGCCCGATTCAAGATGAAGGTGTTGCTCGGGTTTTGGTTATGCAATTGGAGTGAAATTGGGGTAGACTCACTAAATAAAAAATTTGAAGCTGTTGCCTTTTGCTTTTTGCTAATTTGTTGTACAGATTCTGCAAAAGTATGAATTAGGTATATTATTAAGTAATATCAATTTAACAACTATAAAATGGTAAGATAAGGTTGTGCGTTCTTTACCGGATCCATTTGTTGTTGTTCGTTGCCGCTTTTCTCTGAGTTTTGAGATTCTTAACATCCTATTATGTCGATTTGAGTCATCCATGTTTACACGATGACTCAAAAATCTGAATTATAAACGTAGCAACAGTCAATTTCTACAAAGCATAAATCCACCATGTGTGGCTTAACTAAGTCTGTTTGGATGTCAGTATTAACGCGAAGTAAAATTGGGGAAGTACAGGTGTTATCAATAAAGAATGGAAAAAGCAATATAATCGGTATGTACTTAGGTCTTGTATAGTGGTGAGAAGTAAAGGTATTAGCAATAAAAAACGGAAAATTTGTGAAACTGTAAAAAAAGAGAAAGATGAGTTAGCAATTTTCAGCCTTTAAATTCCAAGTCGGTAATAAACTCTTTAAACAAAAAGATAGAAATTGAAACTTGAAAATTAGAACAGAGGACAAAGAATACCCGCTGATGGCGATGGGAGACAGGTGTATTGTGGGCGGTTGCAAACGGTGTTTATAGGCAGGCGTTGATGGTTATGCGTGTTCTTTGTGGTGGAGTCCGGGGACGGAGAATTCGGCGCTACTGGTGGCTCGTGTGTTAAAAAGGGTCTAGATTGGATGGGAATAAGCTGGCTAGTGCACATATAATTAAACAAACACGTTGAAATTGAACTACGAATTAGAACGGAGGACAAAGGATACCGGTTGTTGGCTATTGGAGACAGGCGTGTTGTGGGCGTTGGCAAACTCGCAATCCTGACTTGTTTACGGCTTCAGCATGAGAGGATAGCAATTTATATAGGCAGAACTTTTACCTAGAATCAATGTTATATTATTTATTTTAATTTAAGATAAAATCTTTTAGTTTGTCCTAACTCCTATTATATAATATATAATATTTTTATTTTATATCAAATTTTTTCTAGTTTTAGATAGAATTTAGGCAGATCTCTTTTTATGTAGAATCAATGTTATATGATTTGTTTTAATTTAAGATAAAATCTTATAGTTTATCCTAATTTCTATTATATAATAGATAATATTTTTATTTTATATCAAATTTTTTCTAGTTTTAGATAGAATTTTTCCTACATAAATAAATTCTCAAAATAAAAAATCTTATGTGGCGAAATCCTAGGTGGCGCAACGTGGGAACGACACGTAGGAAAATCCTAGGTGGCGCAACGTGGTGGCCTTATTCCTTGCGTCTTTTATATATATACATAGATATTGATTGATGATTAGGTAGATTTTTTTAGGTAAAAAAATTATTTTTTAACCCAATTGACTTAGTCAAACGGGTTGACCCGCGACCCGATACCTGCGGGTCTAAAAAAATTATTTTTTTAACAGACATGAAATCTATCCTTAAAATACTTTAGGGTTAGTGAGTCTAAAAAATAAATCGAATAGATATAGTTAAACAAATCATCTTTAGTTACCACATATGACAGGGGTTATCTGTTATCATTCGAGAAAAAGATGATACGTAATCTTTTCGTATTTTTTTTTCAGAAATCCCCGAAAGGCGGTGTGGTAGTTCTCATATAGTATCATTGATTTACGAGCGAAATTACATACTCCGTAGAAGAAAGTGCAAAAGCGGAGGGCTTTAGGGGAGCCGTGAGTGGAAGAAGGGGTCTCCCGTTCAGACTTCAATAGAATCGTCCCGGGTTTTCCATTCAACTGAAAGAAAGGTACTTTGAAACTCTGTGCATGATTCTCCAAAGACAATCTCTGTTGATTTTTAGTTCACTTTTGTTGGTATGAATGTATGATCGGTTGGCTATGGCTATGGTTTCCGACTCCTGCGCGTTTGAAGTTTTCAATTCTCAGTGTGCTCTTTTTTTCTTTTTTCTTTTTTCTTATAAAAACAGTGTGCTTTAATCTGGTGCATAGTTTCTTCGTGCTCAACTTATTTTACGCAAGTTTGTAATTGCAAACAGTAAATGATTAGCTTTGAGTGTTGAAACAGTATTCGAATGGACAGTAGGGGACAGAAACGGCCTGAATCAAGTGATGAATTGCCGGTAGACAAACGACCTTGCAGTTCAATGGGGAATAAACCTAGTTCATCAAATCAACCGCCCCAAATTGTTGATAATGCTTCAAAAACTGATAGCCATGTAAGTGATATGGAAGCTTCTTCGGCCTCCCACCGACCAGATGACCATAGTGAAAGAGATGATGATTCCCCATATAGTACTGATAATGATGACTACAATGAGGATGCCTATGAGAATGAGGATCTTGCTAGGGTTCAAAGAGAAAGGTCACTCAGTGATCAAGAGCAGATCACGGGACTAATACCTATTTTGAATAATCACTCGGATCCTTCTGCACAGTTAGTTTCTCTCACACAACTATGTGAAGTGCTGTCGTTTTCAACTGGGGATTCGTTTCCTACATCGCTTGCAGATCAGTTAGCCTCCGCCCTTGTGAGATTGGCAAATCATGAAAACAACTCTGACATCATGCTTTTGGCTATGAGGGCTATAACTTATTATTGTGATGTGTCTTCAGTGGGTTTAACTCTTCTTGTTAGGCATGATGTGGTGCCTGCATTGTGCCGGAGATTGATTGTGGTGGAGTATTTGGATGTAGCTGAACAAGTATGGTATTCTTTTCATCGTTCAGTTCATTTTAATTCATGATATTTCTTTGAGATTTTATCAATGCGTAAATATCATGTACAATCTTGTTATTTTTTGCAGTGCTTTCAAGCTTTGAAAAAAATCTCACGCAGTCATCCACATGTCTGCTTGCAATCTGGTGCAATTATGGCTGTTTTGGGTTTTTTAGACTTCTTTTCCACAAACATTCAGGTATCCTAGTGCAAGATGTCTTATAAGCTATAGTATTTTGTTGTGCCAGTTGAATCCTTCATATCATTGTCATTCCATTTGCTTTCAGAGAACTGCCCTTTCAACAGTTGTCAATATATGTAATAAGCTTCCTTCTAATTGCCCTGCTCCTGCCATGGGGGCAATTTCAAAATTGTGTGATCTTCTTCAGTATGAGGATCAACAGGTATGTAGTGTATATATTTTGTCGAAGTTATTTTCTTTGAATGACTTATTACTGACCTGAATTTCCTTACCTAATGTCTGCTCTGACTTTTAAAATTCCCAGCTTGTTGAGAGTGCTATTACTTGCTTGATTAAAATAGCAGACCGGGTAAAAGATTCTCCTGAATATCTCAAGGAGCTTTGTAAGCACGGGCTTGTTCAACATACGGTGCATCTCATAGGTGTCAAAAACCAAAGAAGTTTAAGCCAAACCACTTATTCTGTGAGAAAATAGTTCCTTTGAACCTATTGTGTGTGGTATTTCTTTGTATTTATTGTTGTTTTGATGCTTCCACTTAATTTCATGTTAATCTCTAGAGTCTAATTGGGCTACTTGCAAAGCTGGTGGCTGTTTCAACTGATGCTGTGAGCATGATCTTTGAGCTTGACATTGGAAGCACATTAAAAGATTACATGTCTAATTATGATCCTTCACATGGAATGCTTCCTCACACCGATGAGAAGCATAGCAATCAGGTTTTTACCTTAGCCTCATTTGATAGTGGTCTTATCTTCACATTATATAGTAGATTGTATTTTCAGCATAACAAATACTAAATAGCAAGTTTTTGTATCAGTTGCATGAATTTCTAAGGTTTCTGAATGAGCTTCTCCCTCCAACAAGAAGACAACAAGAGGATCAACTGTTGTCTGCCAAGGAAAAGATTTTTGCTGATCATCCTGATGGATTACGGAAATTTGGAATGCAAGTTCTCCCTTTTCTGATTCAGGTCAATATATGATACATGTTGTATTAGAATGACTTTTGTTAATTGATGAAGATACAAGATCTATATAATTCTACCTACAAACTACCTATTTTGTCTATCCAACAGGTGGGTAATTCCGGAGAAAATTTATCCGTTTGCTACGGGTTTCTTTCTGTTATCAGTAAGCTAGTATATCATAGTAATCCGGAGATGCTTTTTGAGATGATCGAGAATACTGGCATGCCAAGGTAAGATAATCTTGCTCCCCGGGCATCAATATGACTTATTTGTATAGGCAACACTACTTTAGAATTTCAAATACTAATTTGTGTTTGTGTCATTTAACAGCTTCTTAATGAGTGTCTTCGCTCGAAAGGATCATCATATTCTGGCATTAGCCCTAGAGATAACTGAAATGGTTCTTCAGAAACTTTCTGACACTGTGATGCCCTCTTTGGCAAAGGAAGGTGTCTTTTTTGCCATTGATGCATTGCTTACCCCAGAAAAATGCTCAATGTTCATGTCTCCTTCAGCAAATGGAATCTCAACACCTGATGATTTCAGTCATCAGAAGTGCTTATGCTATGTTTACAGTACTAAAGATCATGTCTCTACTTCAGAAACAAAAGCATGCAAACTTGACAAGGACTCTGTTCAAGAAGTTGCCAAGCGGATAAGAGAAAAATACAGTTTGAATAGTGTAGACACTGATTTACTTCAAAATCTCAGAGAGGCTTCCTGTGAGTTGAACAGTCTTATAAATGACATTAAAAATGGAGGATGCAGACAGAGTGAAGAAAAGTTGAATAGTATGTTGCATCGAGTCATGGAACTAATCAGTGGAGATGAACCCATATCAACTTTTGAACTCATAGAAAGTGGGATTACAAAGGCATTGATGAATTACTTATATGTTGGTCTCTATGAAGGAGAGGAGGTTGACCTTTCCAATGTTTCTGTCAACTTTGATCTCGTACTTGAAAGATTTAAGGTGTTTGCTAGATTATCACTTTCTTCTCTCAATCCAACCTTGAAAGACTTGCCTCTTTGTCTTCTGGTACAAAAATTACAAGTTGCTGTTTCTACTATGGATAGATTTCCTCTTACATCTGACAACAAGGCCAGGCCAAGAACTTATGCATCTATTCCTCATGGACGACATGTTGCACAATCATGTCTTAGAGTTTGTTTCAAGAGGGAAGAATTGGAGAAAGACCTTGGTGAGTACTCTGAAGCTTTGAAAACAGTTGACCCCTTCTGCTCTGTGGAGGCAATTAAATCATACTTGTATCCTAAAATTGCCAAAAAGGATACTGGTATCTTAAAAACTGCTAAGTTGCCTGATATGGAGGTTAGTATCTTGCTTTTGAATTTGCAAGAGGTATAGTTCATTGGATAACTCCATTATTTGTACCTTATTCTTACAAATATTTTGAGCAGGAGGAAACAGAGAAAACAATTCAAACAGCCAACTTAGCCAGTATGGATATTGATGAACCAAAATCTGTGGGTAAAATTCCATGTGTAAGTGGAGACTCTTAGCCCAATTGAAACAACTACTCTCCTTTTTTCCATCCCACTATTGTCATTATAAGTTTGTAATATGGCATGCTAATTTTCATTTCAGGGATTTACCGGGTCAGAATATCATCATCCAATGGAGGTAGATGATGAGAGTGAGAGCTCAAGGGAAGGTATACACTTTACAAAAATAATCAGTATTTTGTTAGATCTTTGTAACATGCTTGTGAAGGATTTCATTGAACATTGGGTGATCGATGCTTAGTAATGATAAATACTTCAAATCAGGTCACTGAAAATGTCAAAAGTGGCTTCATATACACGACTTTTTTCATATTTTGTATCAGTATTTTATGTTACATCCAGAAACTAATTAATTTATCTTTTAAACCTGTGTGTTTTTCAATCTGTGTTATAGGAACTAGCTCTGAATGTTCATCCAGCATGGAAGGCAGTCAGTCTGATGTATGTAATGACACTGGGTGTGATTTCTCTAGGATAACCATTTACCTTGAAGGATCAGAACTACATGACTCTTCTACATTATATCATAAGGTTCTTCAGCAAAGGATGAAGTCAAAAGATGATATATATAGTGGTGCTGATGTGTGGAGTGAAGTATACACATTAACATATAAAATTGCTGCTGATAGTAGCAATAAACGGCTTTGCCAGCAGTATTTTCCATTTTCATATGATATAGTAGTACCAGAAATTATTTCAGGTACGGTAAGGTCAAGTCCTACAAATGATATAGTATTTCTGTTAAGGAGTTTGGAGATCATAAATAGGTATGCACCTCATTTGGGCTGCAGTGAAAGAGTGGATATGTTTGCCCGGGGAAAATGCAATGACTTGCATTCAAAGTCAATGATCCCTAAGCTGTCACAGAACGAGTTTGTAAACAGTAAACTTTCAGAAAAATTAGAGCAACAAATGCGGAATCCATTGACGGTCTCTATCGCTGCCATGCCCTTCTGGTGTAACTGGTTAATTTGTACATGCCCATTTTTATTCACCTTAGGGGCAAGACGCAGTTTCTTCCAGCTGGCAGCATGTGGACGATCTTACTCCCAATCACATTCACCTCGCCGTGATTCTGTTAGCCTACGTAAAAAGTTTTTGGTTTCCCGAGATCACATCCTGGAATCTGCCACAAGAATGATGGAAGAAGAACATGTCAAAGTAAATACAATTCTTGAAGTGGAGTATCAACAAGAAGTCGGTACAGGTCTTGGTCCAATATTGGAATTCTACACATTAGTGTGTCATGAGTTTCAAAAGCCTGGTTTGGGAATGTGGAGAGAAGACTACCATCATGCTTCTAATTATGTGAAGAGTGACACTGATTCGGGTTCCAAAATAGTGACATCATCGCTGGGTCTTTTCCCTCGCCCCTGGTCTAAAAATAGTGATGTATCTGATGTTATTAAGAGATTCTCTCTCCTGGGCTGGACAGTGGCCAAGGCTCTTCAAGATGGAAGAGTTTTAGATATTCCCTTCTCCAAAGCTTTTTTTAAACTTATCCTTGGGCAGGTAAAATTTTCAGCTCTAAATGATTTATCTTTTTTAGTGAAGGGTTTTTCTATCCTATGCCCAGAGTCCAAGCTTAGAGAAGATTCTCAAAATTTAAGATTTAAAATTTTAAAATCATTTTCATAGGGCTCATTGTATCTAATTTGGCGATTTAGTGTCTAAATCTGGATTCTTATCTGAATTGCTGTTTTCTGTCCAGGATCTGAGTTTGTATGATATCCAGTCATTTGATCCTGTGTTTGGGAAAACACTACTTGAGTTTCATGCTATCATTAGTAGGCAAACGTTTCAGATAGATGCTCGTGAAGAGGATTTGACATTTGAGCTTGATTTAAGATTCCGGGGCACAAGAGTCGAAGATTTGTACCTTGATTTTACTCTTCCTGGTTACCCTGATTATGCCCTTGCAGACGAGGAGGATCATTCAAGGGTATGGGATTTTTAATTGTTTTGGTCAATCCACTGTTCTTTTTTTTGAACGGTACCTTGTTTTTTTAGCTTTGATGGTTTGCATTCTATTAATCTCACCAGTCACCACTCATCTTGCTCCTAGGTAACAATTGGTAACCTTAAGGAGTATGTCTCCTTGGTTGTGGATGCAACACTAAATGCCGGTATATACAGACAAGCTGAAGCTTTTAAGTCGGGTTTCAACAAGGTATATAATCAAGATGACCTTACTTAAAAAACTTGCATTTCCCAATTATACTGTATCTTGTTTTACTGGGGATTATACGTGATTGAAAATCATCTTGTTCATTCACAGGTTTTTCCAATTAGCCATCTCCGGATCTTTAACGAAGAAGAACTAGAACATCTACTTTGTGGAGAGTGCGATTCTTGGGTGGTAAATATTTTTGAAATAAACTACAAACTGCATCTCTAGCCTGTTTCCTAAAAATCTGCAATAATGTTTTTTTTTTTTTGCAGTCTACAGACCTGTTGGATCACTGTAAGATTGATCATGGATACACTGCAAGCAGCACTCACATTTTATATGTGAGTTCTTACTACAAACTTGCCTCTTTTTTTTTTCTTGGTCCTAATTTGCTAATTACACATATTTACATGTTGAAACTTAATTACTCACACACCCTTATTTTTTTTGTTAATCTCAGTTGATGGAGATCATACAAGATTTCAGCTATGAGCAACGACGGGCTTTTCTGCAGTTTGTGACAGGCGCTCCCCGCTTACCTCCTGGTGGACTAAGCGCCCTAAATCCAAAATTGACCATTGTTCGTAAGGTTAGTGAATTGAACCTTCTTCTCCTTGTTATGGTTAAGTAGTCTTTTTATTCATCATTCCTCATTCTGGGTTTCTTGGGTTTGTGCTTCAACAGATTTCTAGCAACTTCCCTGATTCAGACTTGCCAAGCGTTATGACCTGTACTAATTACCTCAAGCTACCGCCATATTCTTCCAAGGTCTTCAAATTTTCTCTTGTATATGCTGGTACTTACAGAAAGATTAAACTGAATTTTCTTGAGTTAATACAAGTGTTGTTGTCTGTGAGCAGGAAATGATGAGGGAGAAGCTCTTATATGCAATAACAGAAGGCCAAGGAGCGTTTCATCTCTCGTAGAGGATACAGACTTAAAATTCCACGACTAAGCATTATTTTTGGGTACGTAGCTGCTTCAAATATGAGAAAGCATCAGGATTTTTTTAATTACAATACTAGGGTAAATTATATAGCTGCAAATCTTAGGCTTAGTCTGAAGCTGTATATAGTAGAACTGGCGGTTTTTTTTTAATACAGATTACAATGACAAGTCTCTACAGTTGCCATTACCCAGTTCAAACTCATGGTGGGTCTTATTCTAATCTCTGATTTTGGTCCTCTTTCCTTGTCTTCCGTATAAGATAGTATGATTTGTACGTATGAGTTTTAAACTCCCAATCAATTGAATTGAAAACACTCAAAATATGACAAAGTCAACAACACCCAAAATGCGGATGCAGCATACATGAAATCTTATTACGGACGTCTCAAGAAAAAAAGAGGAGAAAAGGGAGCCTTTTAGCAGAAAGTTAACATATTCTTGCTAATTACAAAATCCTACTAACATCATCTGTTATCACAAAATAGCTCATAGCCACCTCAAGTTAGCTAGACTTGGTGGAGAATTCACTACGCCTAACTTGTGCTACAAGTTAAAGTACGTTGGGACTGCACATGTCTAATCTTGGAGATCGAAAACCTTCAACCACCCTTTCATGATAATAGGAAACTCCACTAGTTGTTGAAAACATGCTTCGATACTCTAATTCAGTACAAGATCTTGACATTGTGTTTTGTGCCTTTCAAGAGACAACACTAAATAAATCTAATGAGTAAAAAAGACCCTAGTTAAGTCTACCTTTAACATATCTCACCACATGGAGAGCTGCTTGAAGGTGTGTTTCCCTTGGACAACTCCTAAACCGGCTTAAATGTTAGATGGCATAAAGATAAATCAGGTCGGCCTTGTAATATTCAGAAATAATAGCCTACCTTCAAGCCTTTTGTATACCTAAGATAAGCCTACATCTTACCCTCATTTGTATAAATCAAGACCTTTGGAAAGTGAAAATGATGCAAGCTTTAAATCAAGCAAATGAGCATCCTTAATAATATCAAGGATGTATTTGTGTTGGTTGATGACGGTACCCTTATTTGAGCAGGGCAACTTTATGCCAAGAAAAAAAGATTTGACTATTCCTAAGTACTTATGGCGAAAGCATCAAAGAGTGTAGCCTTGGTTATAGCATTTAAATCATCTTCAATGAATAGTAAATATACATATATAATAGAGCAATGACTGTCAACTCACCATTCCTTGTCATAAACAAAGTAGTTCACTTTGTTAGAGTATAACCCATTTTGAGCAAAGAAAGTGTCAACTCCAAGTTCCATTGGCTAGAAACCTGCTTTAGTTTATAAACGAAGCGTTTTAATCTACATACTTGATGTCTTGACCAGGCTGAGCTTTAGAATACCCTTTGTGGAGGTACCATATTGTTAGAATGTTCATCCCACATCTGAAAGTTGGGACTTAACCGGACTATTATATAACTCAGCGGATTACTCCTCCTATTGCCAATTGGTTTTATGATGGAACCTCGCTGGGCTAATACATATAAACTACCTCATTAACATGTAAGAAAGGAGAGTTGATATCTAGTTGATGAACTTCCAAATGCTTTATAGTTGGGAGTGCAAGGAGAATTCTCACACTTGTCGATTTCGCCACTGGTAAGAAAGTGTATTTACAATCCTTGCCTTCCATTTGGTTATAGCTTTTTGCCACCAATCTTTCTTATGTCTCTCTACTAACCCTTCTAGCTTAAAAATTATATTAAGCCCACATCTTTCTTATCTTTAGGCAAAAATGTAAGTTTGCTAAAATTTCTTTTAGTCATGGCCGGCTTCCTCCCAAAAGGCTTGTCCTTGACTAGTTTCTAAAACACAAGTCAGTTTAGTCACTATTTGAGGGGGCATATTAACTAGTGCCCACCGGAATTTAACATTGAGGGGGATAAAAAATAATTAGATGAAAACCATCCTCAAGACTCAAGAGTATAGATTAAATGAATAAAAGTCGTAGTAGGCGTTATCTTCTTGCTTTTACAGTTAAATGTGAGATCTGCTGCGCAATCTCTTTATAATGCCATTTCTTGAAAATATAGAGTATGAAGACATTACAAGTATTTTTTTCCCCTAAAAGAAAATAGACAGCGTATATGTGTAGGATGCCAAATTTCATGCATTAAAGAAAAAGATGTGGCCAGTGGGCATCATGCCATCATGCACTAGACAAAATAAGAATACGTATTAATTGTCTTTGCCATCTCTGAGAAGCATTATTCCTTGTAATGCTACTGGCCTTTTGTGATTAAAAATAGGGGCTACTGTTTAAATTATCAAACCCACGTTGGATTTTGCTTTATAAAAACTCTAGTTCATTAGGTCATGTTGTAATAATTCCTTCAATTTGTACTAGGACCGGTAGTACTCCCAAAAATTCCCCACATTCTCTACAATCTACATTACTGAGAGTTTGTTTAATAAAAGAAGAAATTTTAAAAATTAAACACACGTAATGACTCATTAGTAGTTGAATTATTACTAGATGCTGATCGCGTGGATCCATGGATGTGTAATATAATGTGTATGCATAAGCATGCACTAAAAACGGTAGCAATGCATTGAATTATTAGTTATCGAAATCGTCACATGAAAAGGACACATAATGTAAAAGCAGAGTGGGTGGAAATTCATGATCATGCTCACAATCATATACTTTATTAAATACTCCCTCTTGTTCAAATTATGTGTCATTTTAGTCCTTTAATTTTGAACTAGTTTATATATTATTTTAAATTTTTTTATTAGAAATGAGTTATGAGAATTGTTATTGGAATGTGTTTTTATTGACTAATGTTATGCATTCATTGGTCAAAACAATAGTAAGTCGTAAAAAAAAAAATTTAAAAATAAGTTTTTGAGATTAGTTAATACTTTTTAAAATCTTGTGTCAAAAATAAGTGGCATAGCTAGGAATTTGACACAGTGGGGCAAAAATTTTCTATGTCAAATTCCTGGCCACAGAAAAAAAATCCTAGGTAGAATTGATAGAGGTTAGAAATCATTTTATTTTGTTTTATTTATTTGTTTTACCTAGTCAATTATATAATATAAATTATAGAGGTATAATAATATGAATTATTAAAGGGTTGAACATAGGTCAATTCAAACCGAAATATTAAACCGAACTGACTGAACCGAATCAAAATCGTTATCGTTTTGGTTTTCGGCTTGGATTTTCCAAATTTCAATTTCGGTTCGGTTCAAATTTTCCAAAAAAGATAATCTTCTATCCATCTTAAACCAATAAAATCGAAATCAAACCAAACCAATCTAAATATGTTAAACTCAATTTAAAAAAAAATATTTTTTAAAAAAATATTTTTTTTCCAAATTGAGTGGAGGCTACAGCCCCCACTCGTCACAACGTGCCTCCGCCCTTCTCGAAAACTAAAACGACACTTATTTTGGATTGAAGAGAGTATTATATTATACCTCAAACTTTTTTTTCCTGAAATTAGAAAGAATTCAAAATACCGAAAAAAACATGGTAAATTGAGAGGTCGAAAACTCAATAACCTAACACATCAAGCATAAACAGACAACCCTAAAAAAACAAAAAAAAAATGAAAAAAAATAAAAATGGTTAAAGATCGGGTAGGAGAAAGGCGCAACCTCTTTTGATTGAAGACCCATATACCACCACCTCTTTTTATATTTATTTTCCTGGATTTCTAGAGTACGTGTCTATATGAGGTGGTGGTGTTATATGAGTGGTGACCAACGCTTCTCTACCTATAGACGTCTCTTCCTGTAAATAGTGTTTTACATAGTCCATTAGTAAAACTAAGTGAATGCATTCAGTGATAGACGCAGAAGAAAATTGAGGGTGGAGGGGGCACAAAACATTAAAGAGATTTTTTAAACATTCATTAATCGGTATGCTTCATGTCGGATAACTAATAATTTAATCCTTAATAATAGTCTACATTTGTGGTTTTTTATGACTTGATTCACCAACATCACGATCTATATTTTGAGACTCGCTAGAATTGTCTGGAGATTCAATACTTGCCATCGTTGAAATTGACGAATTTTTATGCCGAATAATAAATTTGTTCATTTTTCTAAACATAAATAAATCAAACAAAACCATTCAAACAAATTCAACTCACCAAAGTATACAACCCTAAAATTTAGTTTTTAATTTCAAATTTACACAAACTAAATAATTAATTGAACAAATAATTAAGAGGAAAGACACAATTCACACAAATACTAAAACCTTAGAATTTCAATAATTTACAGCATATACAAAAATCAAACAATTCAAGAATCAAGATAAGAGTGGAGAGGAGAGGGTCAGGGGACGAAAGGGGGAAATTTTCCGGTGAGGAGAGGTGAGGGAAGAGCCGTCGTCGACGGGCGTCAGGCTTGTTGGTGGAGTGGCGGGCTGGTGAGTTCGTTGATCGCAAATCCCAGTCGTCCGTCACTGGTTTGTATTTGTCGTTTGGCAAATGAAAGGTCTAACCAATGGGCTCTTTTTTAAATAAATAAAAACACTAATAAAATATGAATTTGGTATTAACTATTTTTAGCAAAATGACGTCGTTTTGGGCAAAATGACGTCGCTTTTGTTTTTTTTTAAATGAACTAATTCGGTCTTCTTCTACCCGCTTCTGAAATCAGACGAAGCTCTCTCTAATGGCACCTCTGACTAAACTCTCCTCCTTGGTCCCCTCTCTAGGTACTCGTCGGCGGACAGAAGTGGGAGCACCGGCCCCACTCCCTCCGTCACTGAATGCATTTAAGTATTGAATTTATTTGACCATTAAAGATAACTCTACTAGAGGGATGATCAAGTAAAGCACAACAAATCAAATTCACAATAATATATATTTCTCAATACAATTTCCTACTTGTAACCAAGACTAATCACACAATAGAGTTTGATAAAGAACCGAAACAAATACAATACCTCTATGGCTTTATAAGTAAAAGTGTTACTTGATTAAATACAAACGTTTGACACCACTTGATACATAATTATTCTGACAATGATTCGTCTAAATAAACTAGCTAGATGAATACTGCAAGATTGGGATCTTACGATAAAAGAAATGGTATTTATCGATCCTAATGATCACCTTTTAAGTCACCAAATTCAATCTACCGTCTACTGTTCCTATCCCTTGAATGTTGTGTCCCAAAGGCACAAATGACCCATCAAACTCGTCAATCGCAAGCCTAAAGCCTTCCACTTTATTTCTTAGATACTTCTTCAACCAATTTACATATTTCTAAAAGAAGAGCATAATTTGTACTATTGAATCCCTAAAACATAAGAGTATTAGCCAACAATATTCATCGTGAATGTTGTTATAGGTTTTATTTCTTATGCTTTTATTTTTAAAATAAGTAAGTTACAATATGATAGAAGTTATGTTGTGAGTAATAATAATAGTTTCGAGCATATGGGTTAAAATACATAAGTTATAAATTATAGAAAAATAATAATAAGATGATGATAATCAGAATGATGTTATGATGATGTTTTGTGTCAATATAAGTTCAACGATAACGACAATTGGTAAGCATAAAAAATGATTATAGTAACTAAAAATATTGAGGACGATGTTATGTGCCCTTGCTAGTTTTCAATGATGATAGTAACTAAAAATATTGGGAAAAAAATTATGTGATGCAACTACACTAGTCTTACTTATTTGGACACATTATAAATCAAATTATGTAAAGCAACCATTCATTGTAATAAAAAATTATAAATGTTAGGCTCGTTACTCTTTCCAGTATTTATGACTAAATAAAATGTGAAAGATACTTACTATTGCTAGGTTAATGTAATTTGTCCACATATTTTGATAAGATCATATTTACTATAATTTAATACATGAGTAATGATGAGACATTCAATGGAAACATGGAGCTAGCAAAAACCGAAGGGATCCGCCGAAGTGATGACAATAGTTTCATAATAAGGTGATGAACAACAACCAAATGAGTGACCAGTGAAACACCACAAATCAAATTCACAAGAGTTTATTAATTAGTTAATTGAATTTGTCAAACACAAGGGAGTTGAGAAAGGATGACGTTCGCGATTTTCCTCTTCCGAGGGAGTTGCACGACGATGAATCTAACGATGATGTCATTGATGATGATGCCACTGACGAAGACTTCGTAGAAATGTTTGACCCTTACTCGTCTTGGGCAATGACAGCGATGATAGCAACGATAACGATGACGATGACGATTCGAATGATGACAAGGACCACGATTCAAAGGAAGTCTATGACGATGAAGATATGATTCTAATGACGACAATGATGGAAATAACTTCGATTCTAATACAGACGACGATGACGATGACTATAGTGATGAAAAGATTTCTTACATCGGTTCGGACCGTATCCCGTGTGGGATGATAGTGAGGAGAGCGACGAGAGTGATGATAGTGATGGGGATTTTTATCCGTTTTCTTATAAGGATTCCTGTATTTATGACAAAAACATGGTAACCAACTACACTAGTCCAACTTATGTGGACACATTATAAAAAAAATCTACTTATAATATTAATATTGCTACTAATTATATAAAATGACTAAATAAATTGTGAAAGATACTTACGATTGCTAGACTAATGTAATTTGTCAATATATTTTGATAAGATCTTATTTACTATATTTTAGAACATGAGTTTGAGTAATGATTGGACATTAAATGGTGACATGGAGCTAGCAAAAACCGGAGAGATCCGCCAGAGTGATGGCAATAGTTTCATAATAGGTTGATGAACAACAACCAAATGAGTGACCAAGTGAAACACCACAAATCAAATTCACAAGAGTTTATTAACTAGTTAACTGAAATTGTCAAACAAAAGTTTAATAAAAGGAGACAAGAATAAAAAAAGATAGGAAATACTAATACCTATATCAGCAGTGTTGACACTAAATTCAGCCTCCCGATACTTCTCAACTCAAAAAGGCACATTTCTGATAAAATAATAAAACAAAGTCCCATTTTAGTTATTCAAGAAGGTAACCAAAAGTCTTATTTTATCTAGTTGCCGATTTTACATCTATTTGATTTCTTGATGTTCTTTAGTTAGGGGAAATGATTGGGGAATGTCAGGCGCTCGTGATTTGGGAAAGGAAGACGTTCGCGATTTTCCTCTTCTGATGGAGTTGCGCGACGATGAAGCAAACGATGATGTCATTCACGATGATGACACTGACAAAGAATTCGTAGAAATATTTGGCCCTTACTCGTCCTGGGGCGACGACATCGAGGATAACAACGAGAACGATAACGATGCAGACGATGACAACAATGCCGATTCGAATGATGACAAGGACCACGATTCTAAGGAAGTCTATGACGATGAAGATTATGATTCTAATGACGACAATGATGGCAGTAACTTCGATTCTAATACAGACGACGATGACGATGATTATATTGATGAAGAAGATTTCTTACGACGGTTCAACCTGTATCTCGTGTGGGATGATAGTGAGGAGAGCGACGAGAGTGATGGGGATTTTTATCCGTTATGTTCAAATAATTCCAGTATTTCTGACCAAAACATGGTAATCAATTACACTAGTCCAACTTATACGGACACATTATAAAAAAATCTACTTATAATATTAATATTACTACTAATTATATAAAATGACTAAATAAATTGTCAAAGATACTTACAATTGCTAGGCTAATGTAGTTTGTCAACATATTTTGATAATATCTGATTTACTATATTTTAATACATGAGCTTGAGTAATGATGAGACATTCAATGGAGACATGAAGCTAGCAAAAACCGGAGGGATCCGCCTGAGTGATGGCAATAGTTTCATAATAGGGTGATGAACAACAACCAAATGAGCGACCAAGTGAAACACCACAAATCAAATTCACAAGAGTTTATTAACTAGTTAATTGGATTTGTCAAACCAAAGTTTAATAGAAGGAGACATCAATAAACAAAGATAGGAAATAATAATACCTATATCAGCAGTGTTGACGCTAAATTCAGCCTCCTGATATGTCTCAACTCAAAAAGGCACATTTCTGATAAAAAACTAAAACAAAAGTCCTATTTTATTTGTTCACGAAGGTAACCAAAAGTTTCATTTATCTAGTTGCCGATTTTATATCTATTTGATTTGTTGA
The DNA here is from genome assembly GCA_964016875.1 of Fallopia convolvulus. Classification (NCBI taxonomy): domain Eukaryota; kingdom Viridiplantae; phylum Streptophyta; class Magnoliopsida; order Caryophyllales; family Polygonaceae; genus Fallopia; species Fallopia convolvulus. The sequence goes on from OZ024733.1 coordinate 35,531,753, forward strand.
TGTTCTTTAAGTAGGGGAGATGATGGGGGAGAATGGCAGACGTTCGTGATTTGGGAAAGGATGACGTTCGCGATTTTCCTCTTCTGAGGGAGTTGCGCGACAATGAAGCTAACGATGATGTCATTGACGATGATGCCACTGACGAAGACTTCGTAGAAATGTATGGATCTTACTCGTCTTGGGGCGACGACAACAAGGATAGCAACGACAACAATGACGATGCCGATTTGAATGATGACAACGACCACGATTCTAAAGAATTTTATAACGATGAAGATTATGATTTTAATGACGACGCTGATGGCAGTAACTTCGATTCTAATAAAGACGACAATGACGATGACTATAGTGATGAAAAGATTTCTTACGGCGGTTCAGACCATATCCCGTGTGGGATGCTAGTGAGGAGAGCGACGAGAGTGATGATAGTATTCAGGATTTTTATCCGTTATGTTGTATGTATTCCAGTATTTCTGACCAAAACATGGTAACCAACTACACTAGTTCAACTTATCTGGACACATTATAAAAAAATCTACTTATAATATTAATATTGCTACTAATTATATAAAATGACTAAATCAATTGTGAAAGATAGTTACGATTGCTAGACTAATGTAGTTTGTCAACATATTTTGATAAAATCTTATTTACTATATTTTAGTACATGAGTTTGAGTAATGATGAGACATTCAATGGTGACATGGAGCTAGCAAAAATCGGAGGGATCCGCCAGAGTGATGGCAATAGTTTCATAATAGGGTGATGAACAACAACCAAATGGGGGACCAAGTGAAACATCACAAATTAAATTCACAAGAGTTTATTAACTAGTTAATTGAATTTGTCAAACAAAAGTTTAATAGAAGGAGACAGCAATAAAAAGATAGGAAATAATAATACCTATATCAACAGTGTTGACGCTAAATTCAACATCCTGATACGTCTCAACTCAAAAAGGCACATTTCTAATAAAAATTAAAACAAAAGTCCTATTTTATTTGTTCACGGAGGTAACCAAAAGTTAACTAAAAGTCTTATTTTATCTAGTTGCCAATTTTACATCTATTTGATTTGTTAATGTTCTTTAGGTAGGGGAGGTGATGGGGGGGAATGGCAAGCGATCGTGATTTGGGAAAGGATGACGTTCACGATTTTCCTTTTTCGAGGGAGTTGCACGGCGATGAAGCTAACGATGATGTCATTGACGATGATGGCACTGACGAAGAATTCGTAGAAATGTTTGGCCCTAACTCGTCTTAGGGCGACGACATCGAGGATAGAAACGAAGACGACGGCGATGACGACGATGCCGATTGGAATGATGATAAGGTCCACAATTCTAAGCAAGTCTATGACGATGAAGATTATGATTCTAATGACGACAGTGATGGCAGTAACTTCGATTCTAATACAAACGACGATGACGATGAGTATATTGATGAAGAAGATTTCTTACGGCGGTTCGGACCATATCCCGTGTAGGATGATAGTGAGGAGAGCGACGAGATTGATGATAGTGATGGGGATTTTTATCCGTTATGTTCAAATAATTCAAGTATTTCTGACCAAAACATGGTAACCAACTACACTAGTTCAACTTATCTTGACACATTATAAAAAAATCTACTTATAATATTAATATTGCTACTAATTATATAAAATGAATAAATAAAATGTCAAAGATACTTACGATTGCTAGGCTAATGTAGTTTGTCAACATATTTTGATAAGATCTTATTTACTATATTTTAATACTTGAGTTTGAGTAATGATGAGACATTCAATGGTGACATGGAACTAGCAAAAACCGTAGGGATCCGACGGAGTGATGGCAATATTTTCATAATAGGGTGATGAACAACAACCAAATGGGTGACCAAGTGAAACACAACAAATCAAATTCACAAGAGTTTATTGACTAGTTAATTGAATTGCTGAAACAAAAGCTTAATAGAAGGACACAACAATAAAATAAAAGATAGGAAATAATAATACCTAATCAGCAGTGTTGACGGTAAATTCAACCTTCTGATACGTCTCAACTCAAAAGGCACATTTCTAATAAAAATAAAACAAAAGTCCTATTTTACTTGTTTACGGAGGTAACCAAAAGTCTTATTTTATCTAGTTGTCGATTTTACATCTATTTGTTTTGCTGATGTTCTTTAGGTAGGGGATGATGTGAGCCCCACATTGACGGCGAGCCAAGAAGAGGAAGACATGTCCGTGCGCTCCGACGGACCCATCACTCGAGCCAGGACCCGTGCCATAGCCCGAGCCACTTCGTCCCTCGTCGCGCGCGTCCTAGTAAGCCATGGCGCAGCCACTGCCGCGCCCCTCACCCGGTGCGTCACCTTCATCGAAGGCGCGCCGACACCACAGGCCGACGCTACGCATCGCAGCACCGAGAACCTCACTCTTGGTGCCGTGCCAGCCACGCAGGCCGAGCACCATGCCACGCCGGGCCACCCCGGCGTGGGAACTTGAGGTTCTGGTGCGCCTCGGCCTCGACACTTGAGGTTCGAGTGGGCACCAGCCCCGTCGACGCCGAAGTCATGCCGCGCCTCGTGTCGCGACACGCCCTTGGCGCGCCGACGCCTTGTCACGACCTTGTCGCGACACTCGCGACTAGGCCACCGTGACCATTTATGATTCTTACTATTTTTAGAACTATTTCCATTCCGAAACATTGCTTCTTATGTCATTTCTATTTTTAGAGTTTTGGGCTTGGGCTTGCGTCTTGGGCCGCGTGCGTGCCTCCCCCTTGAGCCGCCCTTGCCACTAGGTTAAAAAACTAGGGTTGGCGTGCCATCTTCTCTATAAAAGAGGCACGTCCCCTCATTGTTTCTCACACTTTGATTAATGATAACGAAACTCTGTCGAGATTTCTCCAGACCTATCTCTTTAAGACGTCAACACAATTCTCTTCTCGTCCCATATTCTTCAGGTTTCCGTCAAACGAAGCCACCTTCTTAAACCCTTTCAATTCTCACCCAAACCTCGTCTAGTCGTTAAATCGGCTCAAACCTATCTAAATCCGACGTGAGAAGACCATTTACGAGTCAAAGATCGATCCTCGCGTGAATCCTCAATGGGGTCCACATCAACTGGCATCAGAGCCTCAGATTGCGTAAGTCTCTCTCACTCATTTACTCGTTTTTTGCACGAATTTTTTTTTTCTTTACCACCATTGTTTTCATTAGCTTCCGCCATCTCTACCAACATCCACTAGATCCATCGTTTTTTTGCTTCGAAAAATTCAGAAAAATTCACAAAAGAAAAAATTGCCATATCCCTTGCCGACGTACACTTGTTTTCGGTTCATTGCATTGAGTTTTCGAGCATTGCTTGCATTCTACTTGCCTTGTTTGAATTGATTGATTGTGTGTGTCGTGCATATTGTGTGCTTGGTACGAGATTTGGTCCGATTTGGCCTTATCTCAATCTTTTATTTTAAGCAAGAATCTTAGAAATCATATCTTCCATATCTTGTTAGTTGCCGAATTTATTTAAAAAAAAATATTTGGAAAAGAAAAGCCAAAATAAGGCAATCTTTATCCATTAGTTATTAAAAAAAACCATAAAAAGATATTGTGAGATACACAAGCCAAAATAAGGCAAGTATCTCACAAATATTCGGCCCTCTCTCTCCAATCAAATAATATCCTCTCTTGATTTGATTTGCATATATTTGATTGATTGCATATATTTCTTGTTTCTATTTTTTTAAGACACAATCTCGCCGCGCCAATCGAAGACGGTGCATATTGTGCACCATCGGACATCGACGCCGGCGTTGACAAGCTGTTGCTAGTGACGCGTCGAGCGCTTAGCATGAGGGAGGCCGTGCCCACCGATCAACGGGAAAACATTTTCCGTACACGGTGCTTGGTCCAAAATGTCTCCCTTAGTGTGATAATTGATTCGGGAAGCTGCGGGAACTTCTTATCCAGAAAAGTTGTCGATCACTTTAAGTTGCCGCAGTCGGACCATCCGAAGCCCTACAAACTTGCTTGGATTTCAAATGATGGTGACCATTGGATCACAAAACAGGTTACTCTTTCTTTTTCCATTGGTCTTTATTCCGATTCAATTTTGTTTGATGTCACTGACATGGACCCCACCCATCTCCTTCTTGGCCGTCCATGGCAGTTTGACCGTCACGTGATTTACGATGGCCGGTTGAACACTTACATGTTCAATTACCATGGTAAACGTGTGACCATCTTACCCATGTCTCCTAGTGAAGCGTTGCAGGATGAGGCCGAAAGGCAACAAGCAAACGCTCGGGAGAAAGCCACGACCGCGCCTAACCCGAATGCAAGCACACACGGCGCTACTGGCCATGGCGAGGATTCTGGCGGTGCTTCTGGTTCGAACATCACACATTCTGGATTCCAAGAGGATTCGAGCCAGAAACGCCGACACAAACTGAAGGAAGAGCCTCGGACGCCGACAGCGTCCTCGGCTGCGCGTCGCAGCGCGCCAGCGGCGCTGGCTCGATCCAGCAACCTTCCAGCGGCGCGCCTGGTACACATCTTCCCCACTGGCAGGGGCCTGTTGGCCAGCAAAATGGCGCCCATGGCGCACCTAGGACGAGCGAGGACGCGAGCCCCCACTCCTCGGCACGGTGCAAGATCGCTAGTTCCTTTGCCGTCGGCGCGATGTGATCAAGCACATCGATGGGAGTTTTTCTTGCTTTTTATTGTGTCCTTTGCTTAATATTACTATTGATAAGACACATGTATTACCCCCCTCTATTGCTTCCTTGTTACAGGAGTTCTCGGATATTATGCCTGCCGAGCTCCCTGATGGGTTACCACCTATTCGGGGGATCGAGCATCGCATAGATCTCATTCCCGGTGCCTCACTGCCGAACCGGGCTGCATATAGGGCGTCGCCTAAGGAAACTCAAGAGCTACAACGCCAAGTCCAATCTCTTTTGGACAAGGGTTATGTTCGCGAGTCACTTAGCCCGTGTACGGTTCCGGTTATCTTGGTGCCGAAGAAGGATGGTTCTTGGAGGATGTGCGTGGACTACCGTGCCATCAACCAAATCACCATCAAATACCGCCACCCGATTCCCCGCTTGGACGACATGCTAGACGAGTTGCATGGTGCCGTGCTGTTTTCAAAGATTGATTTGAGGAGCGGCTACCATCAAATTCGGATGCAAGAAAGGGACGAGTGGAAGACGGCTTTTAAGACCAAACATGGTCTTTATGAGTGGTTGGTGATGCCCTTCGGCCTCACTAACGCTCCTTCTACTTTCATGAGATTAATGAACTTTGTTTTGCGTAAATTTTTGGGACTTTTCGTTGTCGTGTATTTTGACGATATTTTTGTTTATAGCCGAACTCTGGACTCTCACGCGGGGCACCTTAGGCAGGTGTTAGATTGCCTCCACGAATATTCTTTGTATGTAAATTTGGACAAGTGTGTGTTTTGCTCGGATACGACGAATTTTCTTGGTTTCGTCGTATCCAAGGATGGCCTACGAGTGGATTCTGACAAAATCCGGGCCATCCGTGAGTGGCCAACCCCGACGACCCCGACGATGGTTCGTTCTTTTTTGGGGTTAGCTGGTTTCTACAGGCGATTTGTCAAGGACTTTAGTTCTATCGCTGGGCCACTCCATTCTTTAACCAAGAAGGCAGCCACAATAAAGTGGATGCCGCATCACGAGGCCACCTTCAAGGCCTTGAAATATGCTTTGTGTCGAGCCCCGGTCCTGAAATTGCCGGACTTCACCAAGCGCTTCGAGATCGAGTGCGACGCTTCCGACTATGGCATTGGCGGCGTACTCCTTCAAGAGCAAAGGCCTATCGCTTACTTTAGCGAGAAGCTAGCTGGGGCTACCCTTAACTATCCGACCTATGATAAAGAGCTCTACGCTCTTATTCGGGTCCTTAAGACGTGGCAACATTATCTCTGGCCAAGCGAGTTCGTAATTCATACGGATCACGCGGCCTTGGCTTATCTCAAGAGTCAAACGACTCTGAATAGGCGCCACGCACGTTGGGTTGAGTATATGGAGACATTTCCATATGTCATAGCGCATAAAAAGGGAAAAGAGAACGTCGTCGCCGACGCTCTCTCAAGAAGGTACATTCTGTTAACCCAACTCCATTCCAAGTTGCTCGGATTCGCGATGATCAAGGAATTATACGCCTCAGATCCGTATTTTTCCTCAATCATTAAAGATCTCGAGCACTCTCGTATCCATGAGTCCTTCTTCTTAGACAATGGGTATCTTTACCGAGCTGGAAAGCTTTGTATTCCGGCCTCATCGATGAGACACTTGTTGCTCCAAGAGGCTCATGATGGCCGAGGCCACTTTGGCATAGCCAAAACGTTGGCAGCACTTCGTGAGCATTTTTTCTGGCCTCACATGGCTCGAGATGTAAACAAGTACTGTCAAAGTTGTGTGCAGTGTCATACTGCCAAGTCTCGGTCAGAACCACATGGCCTTTACACGCCCCTACCAATTCCCGACGCCCCGTGGGAAGATCTTTCTATGGATTTTATCACGGGACTCTCAATGTTGAGGCGTGGAAAGGATTCCATTTTCGTAGTCGTGGACCGGTTCTCCAAGATGGCCCACTTCATCGCATGTAAGGGGACTAATAACGCGGTGGAAATCGCTAATTTGTTCTTCGAACATGTGGTGAAATTACATGGTATTCCTAGAACTATTGTTAGTGATAGGGATACCAAGTTCTGCAGCCACTTTTGGAGAACGCTTTGGGGGAAGTTAGGGACACGACTCCTGTTTTCTACTTCTTATCACCCCCAGACCGATGGTCAGACTGAGTTGACCAATCGGACCTTGGGCACTCTTCTTCGGACGATGTTCAAGGCAAACCCACGTCGGTGGGAGGACTTAATTTGCCATGTTGAGTTTGCTTATAATAGGTCCTACCACTCTGCGACGAAGATGACCCCCTTCGAGGTGGTCTATGGGCGTAATCTTCACACGCCGATGGACTTGGTGCCTTTGCCTTTCAAGCCCGAGGAGCATGTCGACGCGGCCAACCGCCCCGACCATATCCGACGCCTACATGAGCGCACCAAGGCCCAGCTGCTGAAATGCTCAGATCAATACGCGGCCCAACGCAACAAGGGACGCCGCACTTTGATCTTTGAGCCCGAAGATTTGGTGTGGGTCCATCTTCGGAAGGAACGTTTTCCCGCTGCTCGGAAGACGAAGCTACACCCACGAGGGGACGGTCCCTTCAAGGTCCTCCGGCGCATCAACGACAACTCTTACATCATCGACCTCCCGGGTACATACAACGTGTCCGCCTCCTTCAATGTCTCAGATCTCTCTCCATATATAGATCCCGAGTATCATGACGAGGAAACGGGGACGTTTCCCACCCAAGGGAGGGAGGGTGATGTGAGCCCCACATTGACGGCGAGCCAAGAAGAGGAAGACATGTCTGTGCGCTCCGACGGACCCATCACTCGAGCCAAGACCCGTGCCATAGCCCGATCCACTTCGTCCCTCGTCGCGCGTGTCCTCGCAAGCCATGGCGCAGCCACTGCCGCCCCCTCACCCGGTGCGTCACCTTCATCGAAGGCGCTCCGGCACCACAAGCCGATGCTACGCACCGCGGCACCGAGAACCTCACTCTCGGTGCCGTGCCAGCCATGCAGGCCGAGCACCATGCCACGCCGGGCCACCCCGGCGTGGGAACTTGAGGTTCTGGTGCGCCTCGGCCTCGACACTTGAGGTTCGAGTGCGCACCAGCCCCATCGACGCCGAAGTCATGCCGCGCCTCGTGTCGCGACACGCCCTTGGCGCGCCGACGCCTTGTCACGACCTTGTCGCGACACTCGCGACTAGGCCACCGTGACCATTTATGATTCTTACTATTTTTAGAACTATTTCCATTCCGAAACATTGCTTCTTATGTCATTTCTATTTTTAGAGTTTTGGGCTTGGGCTTGCGTCTTGGGCCGCGTGTGTGCCTCCCCCTTGAGCCGCCCTTGCCACTAGGTTAAAAAACTAGGGTTGGCGTGCCATCTTCTCTATAAAAGAGGCACGCCCCCTCATTGTTTCTCACGCTTTGATTAATGATAACGAAACTCTGTCGAGATTGCTCCAGACCTATCTCTTTAAGGCGTCAACACAATTCTCTTCTCGTCCCATATTCTTCAGGTTTCCATCAAACGAAGCCACCTTCTTAAACCCTTTCAATTCTCACCCAAACCTCGTCTAGTCGTTAAATCGGCTCAAACCTATCCAAATCTGACGTGAGAAGACCATTTACGAGTCCAAGATCGATCCTCACGTGAATCCTCAACGGGGTTCACATCAGGGGAGATGATAGGGGGAATGGAAGGCGCTCATGATTTGGGAAAGGATGACGTTCGCGATTTTCCTCTTCCGATGGAGTTGCGCGACGATGAAGAAAACGATGATGTCATTGACAATGATGCCACTAGCAAAGACTTCGTAGAAATGTTTGTTCCTTACTGGTGTTTGGGCGACGACAACGAGGATAGCAACTAGAACGATGACGATGATGACGATGCCGATTCAAATGATGAGAAGGACCACGATTCTATGGAAGTCTATAACGATGAAGATTATGATTCTAATGATGACAGTGATGGCAGTAACTTCGATTCTAATACAGACGACGATGACGATGACTATATTGATGAAGAAGGTTTTTTACGGCGGTTCGGACCGTACCCGTGTGGGATGATAGTGAGGAAAGCGACGAGAGTGATGATAGTGATGGCGATTTTTATCCGTTATGTCAAATAATTCTAGTACTTCTGACCAAAACATGGTAATCAACTACACTAGTCCAACTTATCTGGACACATTATAAAAAAATCTTCTTATAATATTAATATTGCTCCTAATTATATTAAATGACTAAATAAATTATGAAAGATACTTACGATTGCTAGACTAATGTAGTTTGTCAACATATTTTGATACGATCTTATTCACTATATTTTAATACATGCAGTGGCGGAGCCACATAGGGGCGTGTGGGGGCCATGCCCCCCCCCCAAACCTTAAAAAAATTACTGTAGCATATCACTAATTAATGGAAAGGAGAGTTCGGATTTCCGATGGAGAATAGCACAATTAAGGCAAAACGCAATCAATTGTTCAACTCTTCTAATCTCCCGTCTCTAAGTCTCTTCGGCTTCTTCATTTGGAATTTCCAAAGTCCATAAATTTCCGACATTGGAACTCACTCCTCATCAACACGCCAACACCAAGTCACCATTGACACCAATTTCTTGTTCTTGTTCTCTGTTCTTGATTATCAGAGTCGGCGAGTCGGTGCGGGCTGTGGCGCTGAGTGTGCGGTCGAGGCGTCGAGCGGTCCGGTGCGGAGTGCGGTGCGGGGGCAGGGGCTGTGGGCATGTGGCGTTGTCAGTCTGTCACCTATGTGCGCTCAAGCGATCCGGTGTGGAGTTTAGAATTGAGTCTCGAAGAGTTGGAGTCGGCGAGTTCGTCTACAGTCTTCACAAATCACAACCACGCTAATCAAATCACCAAATCACTTATCAGGTTCTTCTTCATTCTTCAATCTTGTAAACAATTAATTAGACTGAAGTTGCTATTGGATTAATTTTTGATTGAGAATTTGAGATTAAATAATTTATTAGTTAATTTGTTCCTGTTATTGACTACTGCTACGGTCTTAGGGAATAGCCCAGTCATTGTTGATTGAATTTAGTCTTAAGACAGTTAGACTAAATTCAGAAATTAGAAGCCGAGGGGCGAGATTGAATGTTTGCGGTCGATTGGTCGAACGAGAATCTGATTTAGTGATTTACATAATTACATAAATAAGTTTGGTTGAATGTGGCGCTGAGTGTGCGGTCGAACAAGTAGTCAAGTACTGATTTCTAACTCAGTAACTCCGATTGAAATTAGGCTGATTCTAATTGAATTTTTAAATTTTAAGCAAATAAATCAGTTGTTACTTGTTAGTTAATCTGATTTTTAAGTTTAATTAATAGTATGATTTTGAGGTTCGGTTTTTAGTTAATCTGATTTTAATTGAAGTGATTGAATTTTGATTAAATTCCAAGTCTAAGTGATATGTTAATGTTTATAGTAATATAACTCGTATTTTAATTGATAATTGAAAAAAATAATATGCCCCTCCAATGGTTAAATCCTGGCTCCGCCCCTGAATACATGGGTTAGAATAATGATGAGACATTCAATGGTGACATGGAGCTAGCAAAAACAAGATGGGTCAGCCGGAGTGATGGCAATAGTTTTATAATAAGGTGATGAACAACAACCAAATGAGTGACCAAGTGAAACACCACAAATCAAATTCACAAGAGTTTATTAAATTGTTAATTGAATTTTTAAAACAAAAGTTTAATAGAAGGAGACAACATTAAAAAAAGATAGGAGATAATAATATCTATATCATTAGTATTGACGCTAAATTCAGCCTCCTGATACATCTTAACTCAAAAGGCACATTTCTAATAAAAAAATAAAACAAAAGTCCTATGTTATTTGTTCACGGAAGGTAACCAAAAGTCTTATTTTATCTAGTTGCCGATTTTACATCTATTTGATTTGTTGGTGTTCTTTAGTTAAGGGAGATGATGGGGGGAATGGCAGGCGCTCGTGATTTGGGAAATGATGACGTTCACGATTTTCCTCTTCCGAGAGAGTTGTGCGACGATGAAGCTAACGATGATGTCATTGAATATGATGACACTGACGAAGACTTCGTAGAAATGTTTGGCACTTACTCGTCTTGGGGCGACGATAGCGAGGATAGCAACGACAACGACGACGATGACGACGATGCCGATTCGAATGATGATAAGGAGCACGATTCTAACAAAGTCTATGACGATGAAGATTATGATTCTAATGACAACAATGATGGTAGTAACTTCGATTCTGATACAGCCATAGATGACGATGACTATATTGATGTAGAAGATTTTTTACGGCTGTTCGGTTCGTATCACGTGTGAGATGATAATGAGGAGAGCGACGAGAGTGATGATAGTGATGGATATTTTTATCCGTTATGTTCAAATAATTCCAGTATTTCTTACAAAAATATCGTAATCAACTACACTAGTCCAACTTATCTGGACACATTATAAAAAAAATCTACTTATAATATTAATATTGCTACTAATTATTTAAAATGACTAAATAAATTGTCAAAGATACTTACGATTGTTAGGCTAATGTAGTTTGTCAACCTATTTCGATAAGATCTTATTTACTATATTTTAATACATGAGTTTGAGTAGTGATGAGACATTCAATGGTGACATGGAGCTAGCAAAAACCGGAGCAATCCGCCGGAGTGATGGCAATATTTTCATAATAGGGTGATGAACAACAACCAAATGGGTGTCCAAGTGAAACACAACAAATCAAATTCACAACAGTTTATTAACTATTTAATTGAATTTGTTAAACAAAAGTTTAATACCTATATCAGCAATGTTGACGCTAAATTCATCCTCCTGATACGTCTCAACTCAAAAGACACATTTCTGATAAAAAAAATAAAACAAAAGTCCTATTTTATTTGTTCACAGAGGTAACCAAAAGTCTTATTTTATCTCGTTGCCGATTTTACATCTATTTGATTTGTTGATGTTCTTTAGGTAGGGGAGATGATGGAGGAATGGAAGGTGCTCGTGATTTTGGAAAGGATGAAGTTCGCGATTTTCCTCTTCCGAGGGAGTTGCGCGACGATGAAGCTAACGATGATGTCATTGACGATGACGCAACTGACGAAGACTTCGTAGAAATGTTTGGCCCTTACTTGTCTTGGGGCGACGACTGCGAGGATAGCAACGACAACGATGACGATGACGACGATGCCGATTCGAATGATGACAAGGACCACGATTCTAAGGAAGTCTATGACGATGAAGATTATGATTCTAATGACGACGCTGATGGCGGTAACGACGATTCTAATACACATGACAATGACGATGACTATATTGATGATGAAGATTTCTTACGGCGGTTCGGACCGTATCCCGTGTGGGATAGTGAGGAGAGCGACGAGAGTTATGATAGTGATTGGGATTTCTATCCGTTATGTTTTAAGGATTCCAGTATTTATGACCAAAACATGGTAATCAACTACACTAGTCCAACTTATCAGGACACATTATAAAATATCTACTTATAATATTAATATTGTTACTAATTATATAAAATGACTAAATAAATTGTGAAAGATATTTACGATTGCTAGGCTAATGTAGTTTGTCAACCTATTTTGATAAGATCTTATTTGCTATATTTTAATACATGAGTTAGAGTAATGTTGAGACATTCAATGGTGACATTGAGCTAGCAAAAACCGGAGGGATCCGCCGGAGTGATGGCAATAGTTTCATAATAGGGTGATGAACAACAACCAAATGGGCGACCAAGTGAAACACCACAAATCAAATTCACAAGAGTTTATTAACTAGTTAATTGAATTTGTCAAATAAAAGTTTAATAGAAGGAGACATAAATAAAATAGATAGGAAATAATAATACCTATATTAGTAGTGTTGACGCTAAATTCAGCCTCTTGATACGTCTCAACTAAAAAAGGCACATTTTTTATAAAAAATAAAACAAAAGTCCTATTTTATTTGTTCACGGAGGTAACCAAAAGTCTTGTTTTATCTAGTTGTCGATTTTACATCTATTTGATTGGTTGATGTTCTTTAGGTATGGGAGATGATGGAGGGAATGGCAGGTGCTCGTGATTTGGGAAAGGATGATATTCGCGATTTTCCTATTCCGAGAGAGTCGCGTGACGATGAAGCTAGCGATGATGTCATTGACGATGATGCCACTGACGAAGAATTCGTAGAAATGTTTGGCCCTTACGCGTCATGGGGCGATGACAGCGAGGATATCAACGACAACGATGACGATGATGACCATGATGATGATGCCTATTCGACTGATGACAAGGACCACGATTCTAAGGAAGTCTATGACGATGAAGATTATGATTTTAATGACGACACTGATGGCAGTAACGACGATTCTAATACAAACGACAATGGCGATGACTATATTGATGAAGAAGATTTCTTACGGTGGTTCGGACCATATCCCGTGTGGGGTGATAGTGAGGAGAGCGAAGAGAGTGATGATAGTGATTGACAATGGATCATCGTCAGCTTCATCGTCGTGCAACTCCCTCGGAAGAGGAAAATCACGAACGTCATCCTTTCCCAAATCACGAGCGCTTGCCATTCCCCCCATCATCTCCCCTACCTAAAGAACATCAAGAAACCAAATAGATGTAAAATCGGCAACTAGATAAAATAAGACTTTTAGTCATTTTATATAATTAGTATCAATATTAATATTATAAGTAGATTTTTTTCTAATGTGTCCAGATAAGTTGGACTAGTGTAGTTGGTTACCATTTTTTGGCTCTTGGTTACCATGTAGTTGGTTACCATCAGCGTTGTCATTAGAATCGTGGTCCTTGGCTTTTACCCGTCTTGGGGCGACGACAGCGAGGATAGCAACGGCAACGAGGACGATGAAGACGATGTCGATTCGAATGATGACAAGGACAACGATTCTAAGGAAGACTATGACGATGACAATTATGATTCTAATGACGACGTTGATGCTTGTAATGGCGATTCTAATACAAACGATGATGATGACTATATTGATGAAGAAGATTTCTTACGGCAGTTCGGACCATATCCTGTGTGGGATGATAGTGAGAGTGATGATAGTGATGGGGATTCTTATCCGTTATGTTCTAAGGATTCCACAACACACATTTGTAACGTATTTGTTCGGCGTCTTGAAACAAATTCATATTTTCAAACTCAATTTCCTAGAAAAGGTCATTGACATCTGTTAAATGGGTGACATAGTGTATGGCAAATAATCTGTCACAACTGCCCAAAAAAACCCGATTTTCCTAAAAATCGGGCTCGGGTAGAACTATCAGCATATGAGTCTCATCTTTGAGGCTCTACGCAAGGGCACTCGTGACCGTCGTGTCTCCCACCCTTTGAAAATAAGACATGTAGTGTCTATTCTTGCTTTCCTTAAGGTACAACCTCTGAAAAAACGATCCGAGCATGTTGATCTACACCTTACTATGCTCGTTATTGGCAGGCGTAAGAGCACCTCATGTATGGCCTCTGTTGGAATATCTATTTTCCTCCTATGTCCATTGTCAAATCCAATCAGTGCAAGCCAACCAATTGTATGGCTGCTAATGTGGCTAAAAACTCGCCAGTGATACGTTTGGTACTACTCAAATCAGGTGGAAAAACAATTGATGTTATGGCATGTGCACTAAAAAACAAAACATAATAGATAAATTGATGTGACCCCGAGCTTGACTGATGCGACCCCCGTCATTGATGCTAGCCAGGAGGACGACGCTTTCACACTTCGCTCAGATGGCCCCGTCCCACGTGCCAGGACTCGAGCAATCCAGGCCGCGACACAGTCACTCGTGGTGCGCCTCTCCGCAGGCCACGGCGCGTCCCTCACCGCGCCGACGCACACAGCCTTGTGCGTCCTCGGCGTCGAGGAACCTCAACTTGAGCCAACGATGCCAACCTCCACCACCTTGGCACCATCGGACTCAAGCCTAGCGCCGTGCCATGGATCGCAACTTGAGGTTCTCGTGTCCCACACGCCAGCGTCCTCGCCAGCGCCGCGACGCCTCGCCAGCGCCACGCCAGCCTTGTCGCGACACTGCAAGCATGGTCACCGACGACCTATCCTTTTTATAGTATTTTTGCATTGTTTTCCACTTTAGAACATTACTATTTGAGTTTTTACATAATAAGTAAGGGTTTATTGGGCCTTGTGCCGATGGACCCCCGTATAGCGCCGCTGGGCCTAGTCTGCGCACTAGCCCTAGGCGCGCCACATGTTTTAGGGTTTTTTCTAGCTTTTCTTTTGTGTCGCCTCTATATAAGGTGGTTTAGGTTGTTCTTTTCATTCAGCGCACACTTAAGATTAATATAGTAGAGGTTTTTGCTCCTAATTCTTCCCTCGTGCTAATTGCGTCGCCACATTTAATCGATCAAAGCTCTCGTTTTACTTGCAATTGTTCTCGTGATTCACAAGGTTCGCTCAATCCAATATTGATTCGAATCTCTCCCAGCCTTCCGCCACGCGTTTTCGAGACCTAATACTTAAACACCACGTCGATCCGTCGCATCCCATACGACGGACGTATCAACTGGCATCAGAGCCAAGGTTTGAGTAAGTCTCGTTTAACCCTCTTTCGTTCATTCACACACGATCATTCCGCTGCATCTAACCCTAGATTCCATCCTCCACTTCGTAAACCTTCATCTAGGGTCCAATTTTTTTTTCTTGCTCTCGTTAATTGTTAAAAAAAAAACAATATATCAACCGTGATCTAACTCGATAGATCGATTGATTTCGGTGAAGATTTCGCTTTGTCTTGCTAGTTGCATGAACATAGGATTTGTTTTGCCAATTTCTCTTGTGCTTCTTTCGAATTTATTGCGTGTTGATCAAGCTTCTTTTGTTCTACGATTCTAAAGGAGTAAACCTAGTTTCGTACTTGTCTTAAAAAAAGGAGTACTACGACTATCATAGCCAAAATAAGGTAAGGTAGTCGATTGTGTTTAAAAAAAACAAATCATTGGACGTTCACAACCCAAAATAAGGCAAGAACAATCGAATTTGTTGATTTCCTTCTTTGCGCGCATCCTATTGCCTTATGATTTTGGTTGCAACTTATTCTTGTCGTGCTTGCTTGCATTGTGATTTTCGGATCCAAATCTTTGATCGAGTTGAGTGACCTGAGCCTAGCCAATCCTTGTTCGTGTGGTTTGAACATAAAGTGTCGGCTTGACTTAAGCGAACCGTAAACTTGTTGTCTTGTTCTTCTGAACTTGTTACTGCGATGACTGGTGTTACAATAGGTACCGTTTCGGATTCGGGTGATGGTGACAACAACAACAACAATAATACACAGTTGCCGAATCCAAATCAGAATTTTTCTCCTGAAGCATTGGCGCGCATCCAAGAGCTCGAGAAACTATTAGCCGAGAGCCAGGCTCAATCGAAGCACACGGTGTCGGGGGCCCATGCCCTCGCCTCGGAGATCCACGCTAACCGGGGGTGTCTGCGGACGATGTCGCCAAGGCTCGTGCCAAAGGGAAGTAACATGCTAAGCCCTCGTCTCAATTCAGTAATATCAACAGGATGGAGTCGATAAAAGAAAGTCGCCACTACGATAAGCACGATGGTGGTCCCCGGACCGCGGATCGCTATCAAATGGCGCGAGACTATCGGGACACACAACTGTACGACGTATATTCCGGTGAGGAGTATGACTCCGAGGAGTATAGACGCCAACACACAAGTGGGGATCCAAAGAAAAAGAACAAAAAGAAGAAATCGTCGGCGTATATTTACGAAACCCCAAAGCAGAAGCACGGGGCCAAGTATTACGACGCCGACGCATACAAAGTTGAGGATGACCACGAGCATCAAAGTGCTCGAAGTCCATTCTCGAATTTTGACAGTGATTATGAAGAATTTAGTGATTACTCTAACGAGTCGTCTTTTGAGCATCCAAATGTGCAAGATCCGGAAGAACTCGATAGCCGGCCTTCGGATTGGATACCGCCGCCGCGCCTAGCCAAGAACCAAAGAGAGTATGACCGAGTTTATGGCTCGGGACGCAAGCATGGCCCAAGGGACGGCGCGACAGGGATCGTGACGCTCGGCGTCCTTGAAGGCCCGATGATGGGGATGACCCTGACGATGGTGATGACGATCCAAACCGAGGCCACCCTCAGCACCGCAAAGATCTACGCGCGCGTTCGCCTCAGCGCGACCACGATTGTCGAGAAGCAAGGGATCCACGTCACAACCGCCGCGATACAAAGGTAAAATTTTAACCTTTTTACGGTTCTTATGATCCTGATGTGTTTATCGAGTGGTTGCAGGGCACGGAGCACACGCTCCGTCACTTAGGTTATGAAGATGACGAGAAAGTGGAAGTTATGACATTGCACATCCATGGTGCCGCTCGGACTTGGTGGAACCGATTCGGGTCCGAAAGGATTCGAGAAGGCAAGCCCCTAATCCGAGAGTGGCATCAACTCGTCTATATTTTGAAGAAAAGATACATCCCGGCAGATTACAAAGACAAGATGCACATAGAGATCATGCGCATCAAGCAAGGTTCCATGACACCGGAAGAGTACTTTGCCAAACTCGAAGACATGTTCTTCAAGGTTGGCATGAGTGTCTCTCCCTCGGTTATGAGAACGAGGTTCATTTCGGGATTAAGGCAGTCCATTCAAGATCGCTTGGAAATTCTACCAATCAAGGATCTAAACAACTTGGTTCACACCGCCATGCAAATTCATAAACAGGAAATGCGAGCCAAGTCTGGTTGGTCGAATCAAAGGTATGCCTCTAACTCTAGTCAATCCAGTTTTTCTACTAATCGGGTTTCTCCTACTTTGCCAAGTGCTACGATAGGTTCCAAGACAAAGGCTGAAGACGCGCCTTCCAAGACACGCGCCGCGCCACACAGCGCTGAGCCTAGTGTCGATCGTGCCCGTGACATGGCTTGCTACAAGTGTGGAGGACGTGGCGATATTCAAAGAAACTGTCCAAATCAGGAAAAAGGTGCTATTTACGGCTCAAGGCGAGCCATATGAGAGTGAAGTTGAAGAGGAAATCGAACCACCAAGTGACGGCACCACCGAGTTGGAATGTGATCCATCGGAGGCGATCGGCGTGTTCAAGCTACACCTAGTAACTTGCCGAGCCCTTAGCTTGTAAGAGGCGCCTAAAACCGATCAACGGGAACAACTTTTCCATACCCGTTGTTTGGTCAACAACATCTCTTTAAGCGTGATAATAGACTCGGGAAGTTGTTCGAATTTTTTGTCCAAAAAAGTGGTCGATCATTTCAACTTGCCAACGACGCCACATCCGCAGCCATTCAAGCTTCAATGGATCTCAAAAGACGGAGGCAACTGGGTTGACAAGCAAGTTATCTTTTCCTTTTCAATTGGTGCTTATTCTGATTCCATTCTTTGTGATGTAACGCCAATGGACGCCACACACCTCTTATTGGGGCGCCCATGGCAATACGACCGTCGCGTTCTTCACGACGGGTATTTGAACACTTACATGTTCAGTTACCACAGGAAGCACGTGAATCTCTTACCAATGTCGCCTAGTGAAGCTCTACAGGATGAAGCCGAAAGGCAAAGGCAAAAGGCTTGCGACACCGGCACCACCGCGTCGAGCACGACACCTTCTGCGTTCCCAGCAACGAATGCAATTTCCAGCGGCGTTCCAGGTGCCAAACCCCCTAAAAACAGTATTCAAGATGATCTAGATGGACCGTAGCGACAGAACATGGAGCCGAGCCGACAGCTTCCTTCCCGGGGCCTCGGCAACGTGCCGAACGCCGCGGATTTCTCAAAACAGGGCCTCCAACAACTTTCTGCAGGTTCTACAAGCGTTTCTGGTGGAAAGCCTCTTAAAATTGAGTTTCCAACAGAATTGAAGAAAAAACGCCCCAAGGATGTGAATTTAAGCAAAGGGTCGCCGCCAGTGTCCCCTCGCGTCGCGCAGCACGCCGTTGCAGCGCGAAAACTAGGCTACCAGGAGCTACGGGATGCATTCAACGACGTTTCCAAGGCCAATATCCCTAAAAATCCAGTAGCTACCTCTCCACAAAAGGATGCCCCAGAATCGCCTCGCACCAGTGAAGACGCCGAGCCCCCTTTGCTCGGAACGTGTCAGGATCGTCTTCTCTTAGCCCGACATCGAGACGTTCAAAAATCTATTCAAGGGAGCCTTTCTTGTTTCATCCTTTATCCTTTACTTTCTATATCTAAATCTGTGGATGATACACTTCCGTCTTGCATTGTTTCTCTTTTGAAGGAATACGAAGACGTCATGCCGGAGGAGCTTCCGAAGGGTTTGCCTCCAATCCGTGGGATCGAACACAAGATCGATCTCATGCCTGGTGCGTCCCTTCCAAATCGAGCAGCATATAGGACTTCACCAAAGGAAACCGAGGATCTACAACGACAGGTTCAAGAACTTTTGGACAAGGGCTTTGTCCGTGAGTCTTTGAGCCTTTGCGCCGTGCCGGTGATCCTTGTGTCGAAGAAAGATGGTTCGTGGCATATGTGCGTCGACTGCAGAGCCATTAACCAGATTACGGTGAAGTACATGCATCCAATTCCAAGGCTCGATGACATGCTTGACGAGCTCCATGGCGCCGCCCTATTTTCCAAGATTGATCTACGAAGCAGCTATCACCAAATCCGTATGCAAGAGGGCGACGAATGGAAGACCGCATTCAAAACCAAACATGGTTTGTACGAATGGCTGGTCATGCCTTTTGGCTTGACAAACGCCCCTAGTACTTTCATGCGGCTCATGAATTTTGTTTTTCGAAAAATTTTAGGACGTTTTGTCGTTGTGTATTTTGACGACATTTTGGTTTTTTTCTAAGGACTTAGAATCACACGCAAGGAACCTTAGGATGGTGTTCGATTGCCTTCGTGAACATTCTTTGTTTGTAAATTTGGACAAGTGTTCGTTTTGCACGGACACGACAAATTTTCTTGGGTTCGTCGTGTCCAAGGATGGGCTTAAAGTGGATGACGACAAGATCCGCGCCATCCGAGAGTGGCCCACCCCTACGACCCTGACGATGGTTCGCTCCTTCTTAGGGTTCGCAGGGTTTTATCGGCGTTTTGTCAAGGACTTTAGTTCCATCATTGGGCCACTCCATAATCTTACCAAGAAGGCCACCACAATCAAGTGGTTGCCACACCATGAGGCCGCCTTTAAGGCCTTAAAATCTACTTTGTGTAGCGCTCCGGTCTTGCAATTGCCAGACTTCACTAAGCGCTTCGAGGTAGAGTGTGACGCCTCTGACTATGGCATAGGCGGCGTACTCCTCCAAGAGAGACGCCCCATTGCATACTTTAGTGAAAAACTTACGGGGGCTACTCTGAATTATCCGACGTATGACAAGGAGTTGTACGCACTTATTCAGGTTCTTAAGACATGGCAACATTATCTTTGGCCTAGCGAGTTTGTAATTCACACAGACCACGCCGCCTTAGCATATCTTAGGAGTCAAACGACTCTCAATAGACGCCATGCACGATGGGTGGAGTTTATGGAAACATTTCCGTACATCATCGCCCACAAAAAAAGTAAGGAGTACGTCGTAGCCGACGCTCTCTCCCGTAGGTATATTCTCTTAACTCAACTACATGCCAATTTGCTCGGGTTCTCCTTGATTAAGGAGTTATTTATGCATGATCAATTTTTTAAACCGATCATGGAGAACCTCGAGCAAAGTCGAATCCATGAGTCCTATTTTTTGGACAATGGATACCTCTACCGAGCCGGAAAGCTTTGCATTCCGAACTCGTCTGTAAGGCATCTATTGCTCAAAGAAGCTCATGATGGCCGAGGCCATTTTGGCATAGCCAAAACCCTAGCAGCACTTCGTGAACATTTTTTCTAGCCACACATGGCATCCGATGTTCACAAGTATTATCGCGGTTGCGTGTCGTGCCAAACCGCTAAATCGAGGTCCCAACCTCATGGCCTATACACGCCCTTGCCTATTCCGAATACCCCATGGGAAGATCTCTCCATGGATTTTATCACAAGGCTTCCTATGACAAGGCGCGGTAAGGATTCGATCTTTGTGATTGTGGACCGTTTCTCCAAAATGGCTCACTTCGTGCCATGCAAAGGAAACAACAATGCGACCGAAATCGCAAACTTGTTTTTTGAGCATGTCGTGAAGCGTCATGGTGTGCCTCGCACTATTGTTAGTGATCGAGACACAAAATTTTGTAGCCACTTTTGGAGAACGCTTTGGGGAAAGCTAGGGACGCAATTACTTTTTTCTACCTCATATCATCCCCAAACTGATGGTCAGACTGAGGTGACCAATTGGACCCTGGGTGCCCTTCTTCGGACGGTGCTCAAACATAACCCACGCCGGTGGGAGGATCTAATACCATTTGTTGAGTTTGCTTACAACAGGTCCAAACACTCGGCGACAAAGAAGACACCATTTGAGATCGTCTACGGCCTCAACCCGCACACCCCGATGGATCTCACTCCTCGTCCCTTGAAGAATGGCGAGCACATCGACGCGGCCAACCGCGCCGATGCCATCCGCAAGTTGCATGAGCGCACGAAGCTGCAATTGGAGCGCAGGCCGGCACAGTATGAGGCACAGCATAACACGGGTCGAAAGCGGCTGGTTTTCAACCCCGGGGATCTCGTGTGGTTGCATCTTCGCAAGGACCGTTTTCCGGACACTAGGAAGACAAAGCTTTCAACGAGGAGACAGCCCTTTTAAAGTCTTGGAACGGATAGGGGACCACGCTTATAAGATCGACCTCCCAAGAAAGTACTCGGTGCATTCAACTTTCAATGTTGTCGAACTCTCTCCATACGTTGAGACAGCTTATGAGGAAACGGGGACGTTTCCCAACCAAGTGGGGGAGGGTGATGCGACCCCCGTCATGGATGCTAGCCAGGAGGACGACGCTTTCACACTTCGCTCAGATGGCCCCGTCACACGTGCCAGGACTCGAGCAATCCAAGCCGCGACACAGTCACTCGTGGCACGCCTCTCCGCAGGCCACAGCGCGTCCCTCGCCGCGCCGACGCACACAGCCTTGTGCGTCCTCGGCGTCGAGGAACCTCAACTTGAGCTAACGATGCCAACCTCCACCACCTTGGCACCATCGGACTCAAGCCTAGCGCCGTGCCATGGATCGCAACTTGAGGTTCTCATGACCCACGCGCCAGCGTCCTCTCCAGCCCCCACGCCAGCGCCGTGACACCTCGCCAGCGCCGTGTCTTAGCCTCGCCAGCGCCGTGCCATCCTTGTCGCGACACTACGAGCACGGTCACGAACGACCTATCCTTTTTATAGTATTTTTGCATTGTTTTCCACTTTAGAACATTACTATTAGAGTTTTTACACAATAAGTAAGGGTTTATTGGGCCTTGTGCCGATGGACCCCCGTATAGCGCCGCTGGGCCTAGTCTGCGCACTAGCCCTAGGCGCGCCGCATGTTTTAGGGTTTTTTTCTAGATTTTCTTTTGTGCCGCCTCTATATAAGGTGGTTTAGGTTGTTCTTTTCATTCAGCGCACACTTGGGATTAATATAGTAGAGGTTTTTGCTCCTAATTCTTCCCTCGTGCTAATTGCACCGCCACATTCAATCGATCAAAGCTCTCGTTTTACTTGCAATTGTTCTCGTGATTCACAAGGCTCGCTCAATCCAATATTGATTCGAATCTCTCCCAGCCTTCCGCAATGCGTTTTCGAGACCTAATACTCAAACACCACGTCGATCTGTCGCATCCCATACGAGGGACGCATCATTGACGGCTAGCCAAGAAGGGGAGTCTATGTCTGTGCGCTTCGACGGACCCATCACAAGAGCCACGACTCGTGTCATCGCTCATGCCACGCTGATAGCTTGCATATAGGAGTAGTTAAGGTGCATGTTTTATATATGTTTTAGTTAGTTTTAGGTTAGTTTTTATGTAGTTTTTAGGTTTTTGTGTTATCGGGTATTATGCGTTGGTTTGCTCGGTTTTACAGGTTTTTAGGTTCAGGAGCAACAGCGGGGCGAGTACAGATGGATCATGGTGGTGATGGACGAGGCAAAGGAGCCAAGAGAGCTAGGGCATGCTAGGAGAAGAGCCAAGACAAGGAAGATAAGCCAAAAAAGCCAAGCCAAGTGCTCGGGTTGAAGCCGAGCAATGAACCCGCGCATTCCCAACTGGCGAGCAATTGTGCGGGATTGCAAGAGAAAGCGCGGCCGCGCTTTCTGGTGTCGAAGTCGCGCATTCGGAAGTTTTCAGCGAGCAAGTGTTTTGGGCCGAGTTTTGTTTTGGGCTTTGGTTTTGATTTGTAGGCTTGTATGTCATCCGAGTATGTGTGTTTAATATATCTTTTGAGGATATTTTTTAGGAGCATATAAATACTTTATGTTAGTTTTATTTTTGATAACTTTTGATCAACTTTGGAGGCTAGGGTTTTCTCTCTAGAGGTAAACTTGAACCTTTGTAAGTTTTCTTAATTTCAATTATGAATTGCTAATTTCTCTAGTGTTTGGCTAGTTATTGAAGTCATGATTTGTATGTAGTTGTGAGGTTTGATTGATTCTCAACAAACTTGAATAGAAATTATTCCCTGTGCTTAATTGAATCAGAATTATTCTAGGGTTTTGTTAGATTGATCACCTAATTGAATTCCTAGGTTAATTTACAACTTAATCTGATTAATTACCGGTCGGAGTTAATTTGATCAAGAGTAGACTTTAATTAATTTAGTACCGGTTGGACAAGTTGATTAAAGTAGGGAATAAATTCACAAGTCACTTAGATGTCTGGTTGCTCTAAGTTGTTTGTTTCTATTGATAACTTGAATCGTCATGTTGTTGTTTAATTGAATCTAGAAGGTCTTCTAGGTTGTTAAATAATTAGGGTTGTTAGACTGGTTGTTCTATCAACTATATATGAAGTTCGGGTTTTAATCCTTAGTAGGATCACTATCCACAATAGATTATTCGAGTGAGAAGAGAATCAATGATCAGCGAATCAATATCATGATGGATTTAATTAGTTGAACACGTTTGTCTCTCATATATTCAAATCATCCTTGCATTCATATTTATTTCTATTTTTGCATAGTAGATTAGATAATCATTCTGAAAACCCCCATATTAGTTACTTGGCACCTAAGTAATTACATAAATACACGAGTCTCTGTGGGATCGACCCTTACTTACCGCTCTACTGAGTTGGTTAAGCTAAGGTTTCTTTGATAGGTATAAACGACCACGAAAAATACCTCATCAAATTTGGCGCCGTTGCCGGGGACTCGGCTACTTATTTGTGTTTATCTAGTGTTACTTTTTTTTGGTGTTGTGAACCTATCTTACGGTTCATAACACCTGTGCTACTGATCCATTGCTTTGTTTGAATGTAGACAGCTGCAGGATGAACACTTCCATGACTATTTTTTTAGATTTCAAAACCATGTGATTGAACTTGGTGCTTGGGGATTACGATACAGTGATAGAGAGGTAAACATGGGAGTTATCCATGGTATGAATCTTGAGACAAGAGGATTGGCTGACTACTTGAGCAATGAGAGGCTTTTATTTATGGGATCTGAGGAATGCTGGGACTTCTTCTGTTTCATGAGTCATCAATGCTTTTTGGTCGAGTCATCTTCCCAACCACCCCAGCCGGTTGATAAGTCTCTTGAGGATTTAATTAGGGATCTCCCTACAAGGGTGTATGCTTCGGAGCAATGTGAGTCTTGTTCTTCATATATGCATTCCACAATCTCATGTCCTTTTGAGTTGTGTGAAAGAAGTGGTGGAATCACGTTGGAATCAAACAATCAAGAGTCAGACACCCAGATGCAAGTTGTGGATCAATCTAAGACACTTGATGTGGGTTATGAGGATGAATTTGACGCCCAACATGAAGTCACACCTATAAGTCATGCTGAGCAGATCACCATAGAGCGTACTGAAGTCCGTGCAGGCATAGAGATTCTTACAAAGCCTAGAGAGCCTGAGTCATTTTCACCCATGTGGAGTAAATTGCTTGAGGGTTTTGTGGTTTTGGAAGAAGACTCTTTTGTCGACCATGATGACTTCTTTGCTGAAGAAGTAGACAACCACGAGGGAGAAACACAACATGATA
This sequence comes from Fallopia convolvulus, assembly GCA_964016875.1. Classification (NCBI taxonomy): domain Eukaryota; kingdom Viridiplantae; phylum Streptophyta; class Magnoliopsida; order Caryophyllales; family Polygonaceae; genus Fallopia; species Fallopia convolvulus. Next base: position 35,556,534 of record OZ024733.1, read on the forward strand.
CATTTATTAAGGCTCCCGCTGTCATGGTGCACCCTATGTTAGGCCTTGACATCCCATGTTTCAGTTTCCCCACCTTTTCACATCCAGAGCTGATGGAGCTCCAAGATGAGGAGCCAAGTCTACAACACAAGGTTGAAGATCAAGAATATATGAAGTTCATCCTGGATAAAAGTGGTATTGCTGATAAGTGCTTTGATTCATACTGTAAGTATTTTCTAAAGCTACCACTTGTGCTGAATTTATTTGAACAAATGTCATCTCATGAAAATTGGGCATACATGTTTGATAAATTAAAACGTTCTTTGAAAGTTATATTATGCATCTTTAATTTATCATTGTGTTACTTATGCTTTTCTGAGATGTGTGCACATGGGTTTGACAGGTTGCTAAGGGCATTGACAATGTCTAATCTTGTCTAATCATGCTAAGAGTCAAGCTAATGACGTTAAACAAGCGCTTCTTGGGAGGCAACCCAAGCTTCAAGTTTAGTTTTTCTTTGTTTCTAGATTACGTTTTGTTTTCGGGTTGTTTTTGTTTTGTTTTTGCTTTGTTTTGGTTCATTTTGTTCTTAGTTTTAGGTAAAGTCGGGAAATAGGTACACGCGGTTCGAGGAAGTCAAGACGCCCTGCATATCCATACCCGGGATATCCACCACCACCACCGCCTGAGGAGTAGATTCTTGAGAGTGCCATCTCTTGTGATGAGGTTAGTTTCTTTTTCTCTTATCTTTTCTTTTACTTTGAGGACAAAGTAAAGTTTAAGCATGGGGGAAGGGGATTCTTTATTTTGTCATAGGTGTTTAGTTGTAGTTAGTTCATGTAGTTGCATGTGCATGTTTATATTTTTGCTTGCATTGATTAAAATTCTTGAAAAAAATGAAAACAAATCAGAAAAATTTGAAAAAAATACAAAAAAAATTGCATTTAGGTTCTTATTTCCCCATTGTTTGTTTCCTCTTGTGTTTCAATGCTAAGTATAAGTTCTAACCCATGATTTGCATGATATGCTGAAGTTGATATGATATGAGCATGATCATTGATTAATTACCTTGATTATAGGATGGAGCGTGTATTTAGCTTGAGTATTTGATTCATTCTGAAGTTCTAGACAACAATTAGCCTTGTGAGATATTTTTGGCCTTTCATGATATATTTGTTCTCTATATTTCTTGAGTGTATCACCGTGATTATCTAGCTCTAGAACTTGCGTTATGACTCTTTGTCAAAACTGCTTTATATGATTGAATACATGACATTAAAATGATTGAGGCAATGTTTCTTATAAGCCTATTATTTCCCTTCCTACCTTATAAGATCCATGTTCTTGACACCCCATTTCTTTTAAGCTTTAAGCCTATTTTTGATAGCTCCACAAAATTTCCTTAGCCTAATAAGCTTGACCCAGGATCCGGGATTTAGGACTTTAAGTTGTGTTTTTGTTTTGTGTGAGTTATTTGTAAGTATGGGGGAGTTTGAAAGAGGAAATAAAACTCTTGTGTGTAAAGTGAAAAAAATGAAGATGAAAAGTTGTGCAAAGTAAAAGAAAAAAATTGCGCTTAAATGTTAGTAGTCTTCATTAGTTACAAGAAAAGAGTTGAAGAAGAATAAAAGAAAAAAAAGAGAAGCAAAGTGCTTAAGTGTTAATGTAAGGAGTTGGTGGAGTGAAGTTGGAAGTGTTATGAAAAAGTGTTGGATTTGGGTAGATTAGTTCTTTATCCCGGATTTAGCACCACAAGCCAAATATGATCCCTTCCTAATTTCTCTTTACTTTGGCCCCATTACAAGCCTTAAAAAAACCTCATGATTTTTGTTATGTATTTGATCCCCACCGGTGGAGATTTAGAACTCTGATGCAAGCATATGGTAGTCTAGTTTTCATGGTTGATTTTGAGTGAAACACGTCCTTAAACACTTGAGAGTTTGAGTGCAAACACAATTACCTTGGTGAGGTCTAGAATGAATGAATGGTCTTTACTTTTTGCTATTCATAGTGCATGCTAGGAATTCTTGGTTAGGTTTTCAATTATATGTGAAATGTTTGTTTGACTTGAGATGGATGTATGATTGTATTTCTATGGTGTGATTGGATTTATGTCTTGCTTGAGGACAAGCAAGGGTTAAGCATGGGGGAATTTGATAGCTTGCATATAGGAGTAGTTAAGGTGCATGTTTTATATACGTTTTAGTTAGTTTTAGGTTAGTTTTTATGTAGTTTTTAGGTTTTTGTGTTATCGGGTATTATGCGCTGGTTTGCTCGGTTTTACAGGTTTTTAGGTTCAGGAGCAACAGCGGGGCGAGTACAGATGGATCATGGTGGTGATGGACGAGGCAAAGGAGCCAAGAGAGCTAGGACATGCTAGGAGAAGAGCCAAGACAAGGAAGATAAGCCAAAAAAGCCAAGCCAAGTGCTCGGGTTGAAGCCGAGCAATGAACCCGCGCATTCCCAACTGGCGAGCAATTGCGCGGGATTGCAAGAGAAAGCGCGGCCGCGCTTTCTGGTGTCGAAGCCGCGCATTCGGAAGTTTTCAGCGAGCAAGTGTTTTGGGCCGAGTTTTGTTTTGGGCTTTGGTTTTGATTTGTAGGCTTGTATGTCATCCGAGTATGTGTGTTTAATATATCTTTTGAGGATATTTTTTAGGAGCATATAAATACTTTATGTTAGTTTTATTTTTGATAACTTTTGATCAACTTTGGAGGCTAGGGTTTTCTCTCTAGAGGCAAACTTGAACCTTTGTAAGTTTTCTTAATTTAAATTATGAATTGCTAATTTCTCTAGTGTTTGGCTAGTTATTGAAGTCATGATTTGTATGTAGTTGTGAGGTTTGATTGATTCTCAACAAACTTGAATAGAAATTATTCCCTATGCTTAATTGAATCAGAATTATTCTAGGGTTTTGTTAGATTGATCACCTAATTGAATTCCTAGGTTAATTTACAACTTAATCTGATTAATTACCGGTCGGAGTTAATTTGATCAAGAGTAGACTTTAATTAATTTAGTACCGGTTGGACAAGTTGATTAAAGTAGGGAATAAATTCACAAGTCACTTTGATGTCTGGTTGCTCTAAGTTGTTTGTTTCTATTGATAACTTGAATCGTCATGTTGTTGTTTAATTGAATCTAGAAGGTCTTCTAGGTTGTTAAATAATTAGGGTTGTTAGACTGGTTGTTCTATCAACTATATATGAAGTTCGGGTTTTAATCCTTAGTAGGATCACTATCCACAATAGATTATTCGAGTGAGAAGAGAATCAAGAGAATCAATGATCAGCGAATCAATATCATGATGGATTTAATTAGTTGAACACGTTTGTCTCTCATATATTCAAATCATCCTTGCATTCATATTTATTTCTATTTTTGCATAGTAGATTAGATAATCATTCTGAAAACCCCCATATTAGTTACTTGGCACCTAAGTAATTACATAAATACACGAGTCTTTGTGGGATCGACCCTTACTTACCGCTCTACTGAGTTGGTTAAGCTAAGGTTTCTTTGATAGGTATAAACGACCACGAAAAATACCTCATCACACGCCGTCCATCATCGCGCGCACGCTTGCCAGCCACGGCTGAGCCAGACTTCGCGTGCCTTGTCGCCATCGGTACCGCTCCTTCGTCGTCACTCGGCTTCGAGGACCTCACCTCGAACGCCCATGCTATGTCCACACTGGGCCACCCCGGCGTTGCGACTTGAGGTTCTTGCGTCGCGCCTAGGTTGTGTCGCACCGCTCTCCGCGTGCTGCGACACACTCTGTGCGAGTCGACGCCTTATCGCGCCGCGCCGACTCTTGTCACGGCCTTGTCGCGACACTCGCGACTAGGCCACCGTGACCACTATCCATTTCTTGCTTATTTTAGTACTTTGCCATTCTTTTGAACATTCTAAAGAAGGCATTACTAGTTTTAGTAGTATAATTATGGGCTTGAGCCGACGTTGGGTCGCATGCTTGCGCCTCCCTAGTCACCCACGCCCCTCTAGGGTTTGCTTTAGGGTTTGTCGGTGCCTCCTCTATTTAAAGGTGCCTCACCTCTTGTTTTTAGGCACGCTTGAATTAAGATATCGAATTGTTGCTGGAATTGTTCCACCCGTATCATTTAGGTGTCCCCCAAATCTCTCCCAAACTCTCTTCATCTCTCGAGTTCTCTCTTGAATTCGAGTCTCTCATTGCTACACTCTGATTCCTCCCTTGATTCTAGGCTTAAACGCCTCGCTTATTGGTTACTTTGGTGCGTGAGACACAATACTAGTCCAAGTTCAAGATCCGCTCGTGAATCCAAAGACGGGTTCACACCATAAATTAGGCCAAAAAACAAAAGAGCAAAGTTATGCAAAATTCTATTCTTCCCATGTTGCAACTTTGGAAGATTCAGACGAATGTACATGCTAATATATTCTATTTGTAGAATAATGCACTTCATCTAATATTATCCATTAATAAATGAAACGGAAAAAAATTATCAGTGAAATGAGCAAAAAATTTGTATAAATCAGATCAGTTTTAACTTTTAACCAAACAACATTCTTTAAAAAAAACTAAAAGGGGAGATGTTTTTCCAACATGTTTATGATTGACTAATCAACATTATTCTTTCTAATCTATATGAAAATAAGTATCTTGATTCAGAAACCACACAAAAGAGGTAATCATAGACAACTTTTCCAACAATGATCCTAGCCCTTAGATTTGATGTCTATGTAGAGCCTCCATAGTGTCAAAACACTCTGAAAATCGGTAGATATTTCCTTTGGAAGCCAATAAGGTATGTCGTCTACCAATATGCCAACTTTGTCTAGTAAAGTAGGAAATATGAAGTCTCTTTGATAGAACATGATTGGATCCCTATTGAAATCGAGCACTAGAGTTATAATAACGCCCATAGGGCTGATAAAACTCATTATCAAGCTATAAGAGGAGTTAACACAACCTAATCCGAATAGAATAGGATCACCTACAAAAAAATATATATCATCATAATTTCTCTCTACGGTATCCTAGCCACCACCCTAATCTCATGCCCACCATCACGTGCAGGTTTCCGATGTCATCCAATCGCGTATATCGAGAGGACCCTTCGATTGATGAAGATTTTCAAAAGATACAATATAGTCACTACCACAATGAAGGCTTTTTGAAACACTTCTATTAATGGATTTTAATATAATAAAACGGGTCATTGCAACGGTCAATTCTAATGAAATGACTTGAGAAACGTTTATTAGCGTGGAAGGCTTTTTTATACTCTTCTTTCCTCAAAGATCCATAATTTGAATAGAGCTTGTCAAACGTCAAGTAGCTTCTATGCTAGCCATTTTATAATATATATTCGGACGGAATGTATACTCTTCTTTCCTCAAAGATCCATAAAAAGCCTATTGACCCATAACTTGACTCGACCCGCAAATTATTGGTCAAGTCATGGGTTAGAATTTTTTTAGTTTACCAATTATAAGACATGTAATATAATAAACTCATTACTCATATGCATTTATAACCCCCACTTTCATTTTTTTGGGTGAACCCATTAGACGAGTTAAATAGGCCGACCCATAACATAGGTTATGGATTTATTTTTTTTACAAGTCATCGGGTTGACTTGTAATTCGTAATTCGGGTTACGAGTCGGGTCGAGTTGACCCATTGGACACTTCTAATCGAGTCATTACATCATTTTAGCTCATTCTCATAAGAATTTTGGATTTTAGGGGTAGTCGTGCATTTAAATATAACCTGAAATCCAAGACTTGGTGTTAAGGTGTTTAGTACTTGTCAAGACTTTATGTTCAAATTACATGCTAGGGAAACTATATACCAAACTAAGGAAAAGATAATGTAGGGCTTAAAAGATAATTCAAATTGATATTAGCTCGCTTGGAATCCCTTTTAATTTGCTCATTTTTAATTTATTTCATCTTTTTTCTATATAATTTGTTAAACGCATGATATTCCCGAATTACAGATTTTTTGTGTTAGAAGTTATTTTTATTCATTCCTTTTAAAATCAACATCATATCTAATGTGAAGAGGAAGATCTTTTAATAGGATAAAAGATATTTTATTAAAAATAATATTTAAGATTCCATTTTAGTCAATAAGATTTAAAATAAAAATGTGATATATTTATTTTGAGAGTTTGTATTTAAACCATTAACTTTCTTAGTACGAAAATAAATCTTAAATAATTTATGTGAAAATATATTCCACATTATTTTAATTAATTTTTTTGTAGAGCTAGGTGAGTTTATAGATAAAATATATATGTTTATATTACTAATGTTACTAGAAAAAGTTGGAATTTACATATTTTATATAAACTAACTAGGTGAGTTTATAAACTATATATAAAATTAAAAAGTTGTGTACGAAGTGCATTTATTGCACATATTATACATCTTACTCATATTAAATCAATTGTGTTAGTGCCAAGGTTATTAGGATTGGGATTATAGGACAAATCGTTGAGGGTCTTTTCATTTGAACCAAACTCATATATTAGAATCCAAATACACATATGGAGATAATTTTTATCATATTTGAAAATAATTTAACCAATATCTTATCAAGACAATGTAATCAAGGCCACAATAATCACATTCATGTTGCTACATGTTTGCTCATATTTTGTACAACTCTACCCATTTTGAACATATCAACCTCATGGTCAAACTTTAGACAATCATATATTAGTAGGTACATATGAATCTTATAAGATTTGATATTGTAAGTATTTATTCATTATATGTGTTAGTAAAGTAGAAGAGAATGTTCCGTGCATCGCATGGGTCTGTTTTCCTAGTTAATATAAAATTTAGTAATCAGGTGGATGTGATGCTTTGTTCAACTAGCTTGTTATAAATAGCCAATGCTCCTTTGTTACCAAGTATCCTTCATCTAAATCAGGTGATTATTTCATCTAAATAGCCAATGCTTTGTCAGTAAGTATCCATATCGATCCCTTTTTATATTCTGGTAACAAACAGCAATCCTCTAAATGATTATTATTATATTAATGTTGATTTATATAGCTGCTAATTGGCGATCGATCAATTGCTTTGAAGAAGATGAAGGGTGTTGATGGGTTCAATGGATCCAAGATTGATTGCTTGCTCTTTGGTATGGTGTTTTCCTGGAATTATTATCACTCATGATGCCTAGCTGAATTGTAATTATGTCAAGCTAGGTAATAAAAGTAGTGTTTTTTCCTCACTCAAACTATCTTTGCTTTGAAATTACACTCCATCACAGATTTAGATGATACTCTGTATCCATTGAGCTCGGGGATCAACCTGGCTTGTCGTAAGAACATTGAAGGTAATGCATATTTATTTAGCTTATATATAAATCCAGTGAAGTGCAACAATTAATAAATTTAGTGAGAGAATATTGATTGATTCATCTATTTAACTAAGTGATCGATGATTTTGTTGTTTTATATGTTTGTCAGAATACATGCTAAATCGGTTGCATATAGAAGAAAGTCAAGTTCCAAAGATGTGTCTAGACTTGTACAAAGAACACGGTACCACCATGGCGGGTCTTAAGGTAATTATATTAAACTTGACTAATTTCATAATAATTTAGATATTACATAGTAATAATTATAGGTTATCATCTTAATTCTTCATGTACTTGCAGGCAATTGGGTACGATTTCGACGATGAGGAGTTTCATGAGGTCGTTCACGGCCGACTGCCTTACGAAAAACTAAGACCAGATCCCGTCTTAAGGAACCTCTTGCTCTCCATCCCACATCGGAAAATCGTAATAATTTTCTTACTGAAACACATATATTATATATTATAAACTGATCATCTCATTCATTTGTTGAGTCTATTGGTGTAATTAATGTGAGTGAATGGTGGTGCAGATATTTACAAACTCGGACAAGGCGCATGTGGAGCGGGCGCTGAAGCGGTTGGGTTTAGAGGATTGCTTCCAAGGAGTGATTTGCTTTGAGACGTTGAACCCCCCTAATAATAATAATAATAAATCACAACACTCCCCAACCACCACAATCCTCTGTAAGCCCTCCGTTGATGCTGTGCAGGCTGCCCTGGACATCGCAAACCTCCATCCTCATAAAACTGTACGTTACTCTTAAACTAATTAATTTAATCTCGTCCATTAATCTAACCGGATAATTAATTAATTGACGTTTGTTTTGATCAGATATTCTTCGATGATAGTGCTCGCAACATCGCAAGTGGTAAAGCAGTCGGACTTCGTACGGTTATTGTGAGTTAATTACCATGTGTAAAGAGATTAGTTAATTGAATTAATTGTGATTGTGGAATTAATTAATTGGATGATTAATAATTGATAAATGAAGGTGGGGAGCTCGGCGCTGGTGGAAGGAGCAGATCATGCGTTGAGCAGCATCCACAACCTCAGAGAAGCACTCCCTCAATTATGGGAAACTCAACCACAAGAGGATGAAGAAGAAACAGCACCAACGCAAAGAGACCAACCTATTACTGCAATTGAGACTGTGACAGTCTTGGCTTAAGTACCCTGTCATCTTCATTATTAGAGATGATCTTTATATTTATCAAGATTCCATAAAGTAATCAAGAATTGATGTCGTAATATGAACTCGATTACGTTTCCAGCCTTGGCTGTATATATTTGCCTATTTGGGATTTTCTATAACAAATCAATCCCAAGTTGTGGTAATTAAATAACATATATTAGTGCGAATTATAGTTTTGTGGCGCTTTATTTTGTGTTTGTTTGTATTTTTTGTGGTCCGGATTATCCATCAACTTCTATCCTCCTCCTTCTCCAACTTTATACTTTTTTTTGTGTCCATAGACACGGTTATATGAGACCATAAAACATAAACAGTGTAGGATTTACTTATGAACATAATCGAGCATATACACTAACTTGAACCAGTAACTAAAGAATAAGAATGTGGCATGGATGGTAATTTGGTGTCATTTTCACCTTAATATAACAATGATTTTTCGGCTCACGTGAGGTGGTCTGGTGATAAGACGTATGGTGGATGTTGGGAGATCAACCTACCTCCGTCCTTTCACTTTGGTGAAAAATCAACTCTCACTGACACTATTGTTCCTTTCATTGGGTCGAGTCAATCAACACAAGTCGGCTTACTTGGTTCGTGGTCTTGCTGATTGGGCCACGAATCCGCTGCCAGCCTGCCATTAGAGGTGGGTTACTTGTCATCAAGAAATTAAAAAAGAAGAAGAAGATAATGGTCTTTATAGATATAGGTTAAGAATTTTTTTATTTAGAGATGTTATGTTTGATTTTATTCATTGCTTGATAGATACACTGTCATACGGAAATCTTACTTGGGCCGTGGCCCAAATACTGAATTTCAGCCCAATCTTGTGAATGCTACATAATCATTAATATGCAAGCAATCTATACCCTTCCACCGAACCATCAACTGTTTTCAACCAATGTTGTACATGTTCATTTAGAGAGAGAAGAGAAAAGCTAGTGGGCGTATAAAATTACACCTCAAAAAAGAGGGATTATATTTATATCCTAGAGAAAAATTACAAAGGGACTGATGTTGACAAAGCATGAGCATGCATGTCAAAGGTGATGATCAATACCAGCCCCTCCCCCATGAACAATTAACACACCCTTTATTATCACATTGTACTCTTTTCTTTTTCCCTTTTTTTTCTTATTCCTTCTATCTTCTTAGGGTATTGATTTTGCTTTCATATCATGGACTAGGAATCCTTATGTTCCACCCTGGACAACACACCATCCTCTTATGCTCTTCTCTTCATACTTGTTTTACTTCATTGGCAGAACATTTCATCCTTGTCCCAAAAGACATGACAAAAGCTGTTCAAGTTAATGGCACATCCTCAAGTTTGAAACTAATTTAAAGTTCGTTTATTTGATATTGATATTAAATGATATCCATTGCTTGGTATATGGGATGGTATTAGCGTGTTATTTGGACATCTCTTTAAAAAATGTGTATATTAAAGATATCACTCTTACTCGTACCGAGACCTGATATCTCATATCTTTGGTGTCAGTGCTTAACGAGCCCTCATATTATAGATAAGATTCATAAAATGAATAAGGATTAAGGAATATTAGTGCATTAAACGAGCCTCAGGAATAAAATTGTGAAGGAGGATGTTCATATTGATATCATCACATCCCTTGGAGGCATTTGATTGCAATGCACCAAGATCCACTAGACAGGGCATGGATGAATCTAGTGGGTCCAGTATAATTGAAAATGATAGTTCTATAGTACAATTCATTTGACTACACTTGAGCATTGAGCTGCTCAATCTATTAATTATACAATTTTGTGTAGGCAAGGCAAATGAATGAATGATGTGAATCATGGACATGTAACTGATCATTTGAAGCATGGCCACTCATCTGGTTTCCTTTGAACATATAAAATATCAATTCTAAGAGAATCCAAGTTGGTACAATGGGATTAATTTATCCATTTGTAAGGTGAATAGACATAGCAAAGATCAGAGACTTAACATCTGAAAAACAGAAGAGGGAAGAAATTTGTATATACTTGGAGACTATGAAGTGCTCTTTGCTAAGAGGGTATCCCAGTACCCATCATGGAATACTACTAAACTCTGCGTTTTGACAGCATTGTTACTCAAAACCCAGCAATTCAGTTCATCCATGGTTATTTCAAATAGCTGCTGCCTGTGCTCAGTGCTCTGCTCTCTTCTTATCTGTTGCTCTGCCTGCCACTGTTAGTCTGTAAACAAGCAAGCAAGCAAGCAACATTCTGGCTTAAGTAAAGATAAAATAAAAGTGGTTATTACCCAGCAGCATTAATTAACTGTATAAAATCAATCCAAGAAATTTACAGCACACCCAACTGAAAAAGAAAAGAAAAAAAGTAGGATTGTTGTAACAGTAAAATAAGCATAAATAGTAAAACTTAGCTGTTTGATCTTCCTTTCAAACACCTCCTTTTAACATAAAACAAGTAAAAAACATAGTACTAGTGGATAGTGGAAGAAGCAATGACAAAAGATGAGAAGCCAAATCATAGCCATTTATATATTGTATGGCTTGCATAACTCTCTGTGACTGACTTCTGGGGAGGGGGGGAGTATTACAAGTTACAAGATTAGGGTTCTGTTGAAAAGTCTCTGCTGAAAGTTACTACTATAAAATACTTTTATTTTTTTGTTATTGTGGGGCAGTTTCATAGATGATATGCTTCTAAAAGGCAGAATATTTTTAACATGTTTGTTGAGGCTCTTACGAGTTATAGTAAGATACTTGTTGCACTTGTCCAAACATATACTAAGTATGCTTCGTCTTTCTTTCTATATTTTGACAAGGAAAGAAATAAAACAGCCTCATATAGTCAGTCATATACGTACTGAGGGCCAACCTAGAGCTAAGTATGTTTCATTACATTCTCTTATATGTATGAAAGTATTACTTATGAATTGTATGTTTCAACTAAAGACGTGCTAAGTTTATACTTTGTGCATTATTTTCATTGTTCCGAAAATATCACTTTGTTCATAGTAATCATTGATATAAGATCTCATCCTCGGGTCTTCAAAGCTTGCCATAACGGTTTGTTTGATGTCTCTATATACCAGTTTGTTCAACTACCGAGCTTCTTGGTCTCTCGCTCTATCAGACATTTTTGAAGCATCGAATTCTTTAAATTTTCTTGTAAAAAAATAAAAATTCATGCAAGATCACAAAACAACCAAACAAAACATGAACAATGTTAGTTTTTTTTAAAAAGCCATCAAAAGGGCTTGAATATTGCACACAAATCGAATTGAGATGAATGTCATCAAGATATATGTAACGTCTAAACTCTTAACTACTATTCCCACACTCATGAACTCCAGTGATCCATAACTGATACATGCATGAATCATGATATACAAAGCAGAAAAGAGTGCTTTCATACTAAGAGTTATAGAGGGTTCTTAAATGAACATGAAGCATTTAATTAGGCAATATACAAGGTATCTACGCATGATGCAATACAGTGTGTGAACAGAAAGCAAACGTATAAAATGTGGTTCAGTAAAAGGTCAATAGGACCAAGTTAAGAAATTTCAAAAAAAACATGCCACCACCATGTGTAAATTCTAGAGATAGAGAAGCACAAAAACAGCCTCTGCAATAAGCATGCAGTGGTAACAGAACCATAGAGTAGCCTCTAGCCTCTTGTACACTCCTACTAAGACAACCCAAAAATTTCCCCTCTTATCATTATTAAATGTTACTATTACTTGTGCATTAAAAAAAAAGACTTCATTTTTTTTTCCAAAGAAAATTTGGGGAATCAGACAAGTACCCACCAGTCTGAATCCTAAACCACAGCCGGCGAATGCGGGCATTTTCCTCTTTCCCCTTATATAAAACCCAGCCCCTACTCTTCTGCCACGTGGATCCATCCCACGCCTCCACGTATTGATTTACCCTGTTCTCTTACTGCTCCTCTAGTTGTGTTAACTGTAGCTGTGTGACTGTGCCTTTTACTGCTTATGATTTATGTATCAACTATCACCTCTTTCTTTAACTCCTCAATCAGACACCAAGTCATAACAAATGTCCTAACATCTATCTTCCTTTCAATCACTGTTAATTAGTGTCCACCGTTAGGCGTTAGCTATTAAATAATGCATTTATACTATGATCATTCCCCAAACCTTACCCCTGCACAAAAGGTTCAGCTCATTTCATTTGCATATACATGTAAGTAGGAACTTGAATAATTGAATGTTCAACTAATAGAAACACAAAGAAATTTCACTTTATTTAGCTAAAGCAGGAATAGATGCTGGTCTTTCAAAGAACAAACAAACTCTGCTATGATCTAGTAAATAAAACACCAACATCAAGTTCAATTAATATACTTTCAAGTTCCAACACAAATTCAAACATCTATCCTTGTCCTTAAAGCCTGTCTGCGTGTGCTTGTATCACTCATAATCCATCATCTTCATCCGTGAAGCAGAGGTAAAAAAAATGTTTCATACGTCCTTCGTTAGGCAAGTGCTAAAAATATAACTGAGTCTTTTGGAGGGTTGCTTAATTGCTTGATTGCAAAAGCGAGCAGATTGATGAAAAGCCCGGTGATGAATCATAAACCCGTTGTAGTAATTGACGAATTAGGGAATCCTGATGATGCTGCATTAGGGAAGACTTGCACTGGATTGACCATTGCTGTTCCATGATACTGCTGCCATGCCCAGTTTGTCCAGCCATGATCAAATTGAGTCGTCTTCTCTGCTACTCTTTCCTAAGAGAGACAAAAAAAAATGCAATTAAGTTTCTGCAAAATGCTACCAAAACTTCAAAGATACATTATAACAAGGTCAGATCATCACCTCAAAGGGAGGAAAGAAGTTGGATTTTGAAAAGCTCCAGTTGGGCGGGTGTTGAGGAGGCGAAGCTTGGTCACAAAATGCTTGATTCTGGATCAAACCCAGAAAAGTCCAGGAACTTTGAAGTTAAAATTATGAATTATACACTCTTGGGCTTATTTGAAGTGAAAATTTTATTACCTTTGTTCTTGCATTATCAGCAGCAATGTTCAGATCATTTTTTTTCTCACCCTCAACAATGAAAGTACTCATACCCAAGCTTAGATCAAGTGCATGAGTGTTACCTAGAGCAAGCATTAATTAGAAGAGTTGTTTTTATGAGTTATTATACGTCAGAAGCATGAAAATTGGATTAATAGAACAGGGACTTTGACCATTCTAACCTCTAAGATCTGGCTTGGGAATGACCTCCTCCGCGTATGAGCTTGCATCAAAGTTAGTAATGGCTTCCTTTCCATTGCATTGAAGAGCAGCCTTGTCATATGCCCTGATTCCACCATTAAAACTCATAAGACTATAAGACTATTGTCATTTGAATTCTTTAGAACTGGAAAAATTAGACCAATTAGGTGATAAGTTCTGATTTTGTGTTAAGACCTTGCAGCTTCTATTTCACTGTCATACAGACCAAGATATATGTACCTGCAAACAAGAATCATGCATTATCATCAGCATAACACATTTACATTGACAAAAGTTTACATTTAGGATTTGGAGTGTGTCTTACTTTTTTCCCAAGAGTTGACCCATCCGAGCTTCCCACCTCCCACATTTGTGCAGAGTTACACCTCTGTATTTCGAGCTTCCCCTAGAGAACCCGGTGCTCTGGCGACGAAGAATGTGCACAAATTCTTCTTTTGTCAAGTTCTTCATCTGAGAGAATGGTAAAATAACTATGTCAATAACAAACTGTTTTATAACAGAAATATACAGTATATGATAAGTGAACCCACTTGCTTAAGATCATCTTCATAATCACTGATGTCGAAATTAATGTCGGCTTCAAGCCCACGGAACTTGATGGCAGCTCTGTCATACGCCCTGATCCAAACATTTGCAAATTCATTCAACAAACATCCTTCATTTATATCACAGGATTAAAGACCATAAAAACATATCCTCGTGTTTATTTTGGTTACTTTACCTAGCAGCAGCATGGGCAGTATCAAATCCACCTGGTGAAGGAGAAAAAACAATCACCAGAGAAACAAAGAAATTGAATCAGGACAAAATTGATCAAAATTAAGTACGTTCATAAGCCACAAGATACAGTTTACTTGTGTAACAACTAAACTAATCCTAGTTATCAGGATCAACAGGTATGAAACTTAGAATTCCTTACCCAAATACACTTGCTTCCCACAGTCCCTGCAAAATCCAATTTAAACACATTTTAGACATTAAATATACACTACAAATAGAAGACATGATTAGTGGAAGTGAGAGAAATAAATTATAGCAGTTACTTTGCTTAAAAGCAATAAACATCTCATGGTACAAAATCTGTTCATAACATATTACTCTTAGGAAAAAAGGTGGGAAAAGAAACCCCGCGAATTTTTTTTGGTCGGAAATGACAAAATCATCACATCAACATATCAATATCAATATCAATATAAAGTAAAAAGTCCAAAGAAAAAAAAAAGCAAAAACGAAGAATGGCTTCAAGAAAACAAACTAGCTTGCAATCAATTACCTAGTCGCATAGCACATAAAACAAACCCTAATTGCCAATCTGATCAAATAACGTACAAGACATTGAAATTAGATAATTAGTAAGGGGAATAAAACAAAATCAAACCAAATATGAGACTCCCATCTTCCAGTCCGGCGATAGAAAGTAACCCCGCGATACTGAGAGCTCCGTGAGCGGGGTCCCCTTCGGCTCTTCTTGACCTGCTGCTGCTTCTGGAGCTGAGCCTGGGCCTGGGCCAGCGACCTCATGTCGGGAGGCCCAACGAGGCCCATGTTCGCATAAGAACGGCCCCACAAACTCATCCCTTGGCGGGGCCCACCGTCATCATCCTCCTCGATCCTCCTACCACGGCTATCGCCGTTCACCGGAAACAGGTCTCTGGTGACGAATCCGCCTCGAGTCCCTCGCTCCTCATCCCGGCTTCCGCCACCGTCCATCAGTATGTCGAAGCAGTAAGCGGTTGGGGCGGAGCCAGCGGAGGAGCTGGCCGATTCGTCATCGTCGGCGGAATAGGGAGAGGAGAGGAAGGAGAGATTGAGATCCAGCTGCATTACTGTAAAGGAAAAGAAAGAGGGGGAAAAAGAGTGAGTTGAGACTGTTGAGGGGAGGAAGAATGCGAATGTGTGGGGTATTTAAGCAGTAGGGAAGAGAGAGAATATTGCATAACAGGAGTTTGTTGTGATCAGAGAGTGAAAGAAAAAAAAAGGAAAAAGAGAGTTTGTTAATTGTTGTGAAAGGAAGGGTGAATAACGACAAAATAGTGTGGTGGGAAAAAAGATATACAAATTCCTCTACGGACGGAGAGGAGTCTTATTATTATTTGGGGTAACGGCAACTGGTTTTTGGGGGAAAAGAAGGGCCCTCCCAAATTGATATTGATGCATATACGAAATACGACAGGACTGCTCCAATTCAGCACCGTTCCTCGTTTCATTTTCTTGAATAGTTTGGCCAAATAGGTCTATCCAATTAATTGCCTAGATCAAGTTACAAGTACTTGTCTGATTGATTGGATTTGAAGAAAAAATTTCAACCGAATGAACCCAAATGTTAAAGAATCCAGTGATACAAACCCAAATGGTTTGTAGTTGAGATGGTCTAAACATAAAATTATCAAAAATAACTTGGAACTCAACA
Source organism: Fallopia convolvulus (assembly GCA_964016875.1). Taxonomy (NCBI): domain Eukaryota; kingdom Viridiplantae; phylum Streptophyta; class Magnoliopsida; order Caryophyllales; family Polygonaceae; genus Fallopia; species Fallopia convolvulus. Next base: position 35,572,717 of record OZ024733.1, read on the forward strand.
ACAATATACTGCAGATACAAACCTAAACATTTTAGTATCTGACCCACTTAATATAGTTATTATACTGTTACGCATGCTTTCGTGTATTAAAAGATCGAATTATATCATTTTCATAATTGGATTCATTGATGAATATCAAAGTGATGATAGTGAACGCGTCCTTACTGCTCACCAGCTCGTGTATTGAGCATTCTTCAACAGTTCAACCTACTTTTTTGACCGACTTCAGTAGTCTCCAGTGTCTTAGATGTCCAAAATTTCACTATCTTTCAATATTGAGCATGGCAGTACCCTTTCCAATTACATCTTGTTTGTTCGGTGAAGCAATATGTGGCGAGTTGAAACACGGTTTGGAACAGATATTGATTGCTTTTCTTATTGACTGCCGAATCCATAACCTAAGTGCTCTACAAACGATAATATTAATTGAACGAGTGGTTGATCATGTTAACCACATAAATGGGTGATGTACGAGCCAGAAGAAGCACTAGAAACACTAACAATCAAACAAAGAATTGAAGATCTCACCAAATTGTTGCGACGAACGTTCTGAGGGTTAGAATTGGAGTATAGAACCCTTGTATCTGTCCTCATTTTTTTTGTTAGGTTATGTAGTGTTGTAATCTTAGTTTTACTACTCTTTTGCTTCTCCCTCGTTTATACTGGTGTGACATGGTAGTTGGTTCTATCAAAGACACCCCTAAACTTCCCAGATCCTATATAACATTATAACAATACTCAGACTACATGACCTTTGTTCAATTGGTAATTTTTGCTAGATATATTTATATTTCAACGTTGAAATGATTCAACTCACTCCAATCAAGGCAAAATCCTACATGCACAATATAGTGCATTTTCATTATTAGTAGACCAAACCACAAATCCACAATCAACACAAATGAAATGGTGAAACTGATTTTGCACAATGAGGTAACAAGGATGGCATGTAATATTCATAATTAAATGATAGCATTGCAAACTAAGATTAAAAAAAAGCCACATCATCGGAGCAAGGATGAAGAAATATGACTCAAGTCTACTTTAAGGTGTCCAACTTCAAAAGCACAAGCTAGAGAAATACTGTCAAACGACATAACAAAGGGTCCAAAAACAATTCTATTGGTCTTGACCAAAATTGACAAGGGTCTGCAAACAAAACCAACTGATAGAGGAGGATGACTATGATATAAAACCGTCAAATGCAGAATAAGCCAATTACTGTGACACTCCCAACCACTTGGTGAAGTTCTCGAACTCGGTGTAATCAGAGTCTGAAATCATAGTCTTGAAGTAAGACTTCCCTGAGGCCTTGATTTTAGCGTGTTCCTCCTGGTCACACACAAGTTCAAACACAAACAACAATTTGATTCATACAAAGATTTCCCAAAGGTTCAAATTGAACAATTCAATCATCTATACAATTCAATAGTCCAAAACACAATTCAATCATCAATACAATTCAATAAAACATAGTCCAACAAACAATTCATTCAATCATCTACACAATTCAATAGAGCATAGTCCCAAATAAATACTTTAAAAGACCACATTATAGACATGACAATCAATTTACAGGTTCAATAGTTTGTAATCAAAGCATATCATATGAGACTAGGTGACTACAATTAGCAGTAAAAAGTTGTTTATTCTCACAAGTCCACATAATTCTATATTCCATCATGCCATACCAAGACGAATGATAGCTTCTAAAAATCAATTTGACCAAAGCAGATAACAGGTACATATACATGATATACAGAAATGAATAATTACGAGCAAGGCTAAACAAACAGGACAAATGTCATCAAACTACATCATTTCATACTACAGAAGCATCTTTAAAAACACAACCACGAAAATTAAGCATAAAGGAGATAAATGCACAATTCACAAACTAGTATCTTTCAAAATTAGAGTAGTATTTACCTTAGACAGGGTAGTCCTCTTCTTGGCAAGCTTGTCCTGCTTGGCCTTAACCCTCTGCTCCTCAGCCAACAGAGACATCCTCCTAGCAGTCTTAGCATACGGGTTCAGCTTCAACATCACATTCAAGTTCTTCAGCGGGTTCTTCTTCAATGGAGCTCTCTTGACCTCCTTCTTCACGGGCCTAACCACTGACTGGATCTCGTCGGAGTTCACAATCCTAGCAAGGTCACCATTCAGCATCTTTGCCCTGGGAAGCAGATAGTTCTTCTTCTTCTCAGAAGCCTTGTCGAACGATCCATAGATGGAGTCGAGCTTCTCGATAGCACTCTTGGTCCAGATCACAAACCTCCCGAGGTGACCACCTGGAGCCAATTTCAGCAAATTGAGGCGATCGACATGGCAAATGTCGATTCCAGGAATGTTCCTGAATGCCTTGACAATTTTCGCTCCCTCAGCAGCGTAGACAACAAGAGGACCCTTCCTGTTAACGTACCTCCTGTTCCTCATCTTACCCTTACCAGCGCGAATCGCCTGGCTATCCTTCGCCTTCTCAGCATCAGCGAATGCACCGACCTCCTTCAGGATCTTGATGGCAGCAGAGGTCTTCTCAACGGCCTCAGCGGCGTCGGAGACCACAAGTGGGAGCTCAGGGACGGTCTCGATGCGGTGACCGCGGGCCATCACGAGCGCGGGGATGGACGAGGCGGCGATCGCGGAAGCGATAGCATAACGCTTCATGTTGACGTTGACGCGACGGTGCCAGCGGCGCCAGATCTTGGTGGGAGCGAACATACGTCCGCCGCGACACATGTTTCCGAAGGCTCCCTGACCGGCACGGTGAGTTCCGCCACCGGGAACACGGGGGATACGGGAGACGGCACGACCGGTTCCCCAGGACTCGGCGGAGGTCTGGTGACCGGCGCGCTTGGAGACGGCGTAGGGCTGGCGGGAGTTTTTGGAGATGTTGGAGTGGACAAAGGTAACGATGTCGGGACGGATGGGAGCCTTCATGACGTCGGGAAGGGGGACGGTGGGGGCGGCGTCGGTGGCCATGTCGGATTCCAGGGATTGGATGGTAACGAGGGGGCGAACGGCGGCAGCGGCCATTGTTGAAGGTGGGAGAGGAGAAAGAGAGCAAATTAGGGTTTTTTTTTCGGGGAGAGTTGCAGCTGAGTGATGTAGTAGGTTTTTATATAGTCCGAAATGAGGGTTTATGCCATTTGTGCGCAGGGTTAGGTTTGCACTCCGATTGGAAATGGTAGTGGTTAGAGAGCCCAATATGTTTTGGGCCTGTGAAACAGCCCAAACACTATATGAAGTAATGGTATTGATATCCTGATACTGATATCGATATCTAACATCGATATTAAACGAGCCCTAAAGTAAAAGCTAAGCGATGGTCGTCAACTCAAACAATGAATAAGTTAGCAAGATTTTCCTTGCACAATCCATTAAGAATATTGTATTTCAACTGCAGAAAAAAAAAATAGCTTTCGTTTCTTGACACATTGTTTCACACGTGTTTGTTGTTTCTTCTCCACTAGTAAGGGCAGGAAGGCCAAACTATATGCAGCTAATTGTCCAATTTTTTCAATGACACATTTTTTGCGACAACTATTGAAAACAATTGCCATAATAATAATAATAATAATAATAATAATAATAATGACTAGCCAAATATTATAATTTCATTGTTCGTGTCTAATACGGAGTAATTTGTTTTGAGAATTATGATAGACCCAGCATTATTCCAAATTTCCAATGCTCCTTTCTCCTTGAGCAGAAACAAACCAAAGCATTGATAGAACGAACAACTCCAAGGAACTCGAACTGCAAAGATAATGTATTTTAAGTCACAAGCCAAACACCCAAAAGCAGGTTAATGGTACACATGCTTGGTAAATACTAAATAGATTAAATTCATCATCAAAAACTGGACTCAACAGGGGACAATCTAGCATTCGTCTTTCAATCTAGCAAGGATACAAGGAATGTAAAATGACCAAAGGTATGCTCAAGGGAGAAAAAGATTCATCTGGCAAAAACAAAAAGACCTCATTATATCAACTCAACTTCAAACAAGTTGGTCAGTCTTTTGAGGCTGATGCTGGATTGTATCTTGCCTGATGAGTTTGCCATTGACACGCCAGAAAAAAGTAGAGAAGCCAAAGACTGCTCAGCTCCAAATTTATTTGCTGGAGGCAGGCTCTTTAATCTGGATTGACGCTTTTGACAAGCTGGCTTCGAGCTCATTTAACTCATCTAAATCCAGCTCGTCATCGTCGTCGTCATCATCATTGCATTCAGCATTAGCTGGGACAGAGGAACTGGGGCCAGCTTCAGCAGATTTGCCATTTGCCTGGAATTGAAGCCAACATAAAGTCAGAAACACAGTGAAGACATAGGAAATCTGTGCATGATACTAATGAGATTAGTTATTCTGATTTTGGACCATAACAAAGCAAGAATGCAAGGCTAGGTATTTGTATATAGGAACAAAAAAGCACCTAAAACGAAGAAAGAAACAGATAAATGCAAAACAAAGGAGATCAAGCTTGCTGCTTCAAGAATTGAAATTAACATCTTTCAGTAATTCAAGGGTTTATGCTTGGTAAGCCCATAAAAAGGAAACATTCTCAAATACACTGGTACACATCCATAGTGAGAAGGAACAAACTGTTGTGTACAATAAGGTCCATAAATTGTGTCAGAACAAGGGCAGACTACAGAAACAAAAAACATCAATATTTTTTTCTTGAGATACTGCAGCACCCAGATAGAATTAGTGAACAATAAAGGTATTATATTAGGAGAGCTTTTTGCATCATTTTAGGCAATTAGAACTTACATGAACAATAAGGAGACAAGACAGGGTAGACAGAGAAATTTCCACAGTAGCAAAACATGATCAAACAAATAAAATTAGATCTCTTTCCTTGCTCATAAATAAACTTGAGCAAATTGAAACAAGAGCACAATGTATCAGATTTCCTTCTGCTCTTGTATTCCATTTCATTTTATTTTTTTTAAAGTTGATAATTTAATCATGCAGGACTTTGCAGACAAAAGTTAAGTACACAAACATCAGAGAATGGCCCAATGCATCATATTTATCAGCACTTCAGCAGAACAAATTTGTTTAGAGACTCAATTTTCAAAAGAAGAGTGTGATCTAAACCCAAATTACTAGACGGCATCAGAATACCAGTGAGATTTATTTATAAGTCTGGAGATAGGACTACCTTCTGCTCGTTAGCTTCAGGTTCATCTTCTCTCTGATACATTTCACATGCGGCATCATCATCAACAAATACACTTGCATCCGACATGAATAACTCACGACCACTGAAACAGAAAGAATATTAGATAGCCATACCATGTAATAACAGGTCATGAAAAGTGAATGCACAAAAATCAAGTCACATGTGACCTTTGAAAATTGAGAAGTAGAGCAAAAAAAGTTCAGTGATAAGAGATAGTACCTCATACGGTCATTCTTAGCCCTCTCAGCTCTTTGTGCAGCCAATCCAGCGTCTCTCTCATCCATCTTTTTCTTCTTCCATTCCATAAACAGTTCCGGAGTCAAAGGAGTAGTAGTTGCCACTTTTGATCGCTATAGTCAAAGCAAGCACAAGATTAGCATTTTAGTAAGGCAATATAATGAACACGTCTAATACTTTATTCCTTTGTATAATTAGAGCTCATTAATGCAACATAAGATTAACCTTTTCCTCAATCTCTTCTTCAATAGATAGCTTTTGGGATTCTTCCTCGAGCAAGGCTTTCATCTGAGATTTTAGAATATATCCAGGTGGGAGAGCATGCCTATAATGGCATTCTTTACCACCATTTGGACAGGCCCAAAACCAGCCATACTGTTTCTTCTCCACAGCTTCCAGAAAGTATTTACAAACCTGCACATATGTACAACATTCAAAAACCGTTAAATGACAATTGGCAATTAGTATAAATATTATCCTAGCTTGCTTCCTGGTACTCATTTAGACTTCAATCAAGTGCTAGGAATTGATAATTAGTGTAAATATCATCCTAACTTGATAATCAGCTTTCTATTTTTTCTCAGTTTTTGCAAGAACCAGGACAAGTCCATCTAAATGGTTAAGTCTAAAAAGCTGTCTCACGTGATTTCTCTCTCACTTAGATAATGTAAAGACATAGAAGTCATTGCTAATCATCTGAAAAAAGGGAAATTACAAGTAAACTGCATGAAGAAATATACAATGTTTGACTTACAATATCTGTTGGTTTGTTTTGATTATATTCCTTACTCTTGGCTGCAATAGCTTCTTCGAGAGTGGCTTGGTCCCAATCCTCCATAGTATCTTTATAAGCAAGCCATCAACACAATACATTAAACAAGAAAAAACAAACAGACGTCATTTTTTTTTCTCTACTTTGCTTGAAAAAACAGAGAATTTGAAAAACAATTAAAAATTGAATGTAACCTGTGTCACGCTTGTCACTATAGATGTCAATCTTCTCTCCCTTTCTCTGAACATTCAAATCATGCGAAAATTTACATTTAAAACCTTTCGTACACTGCCCAGCTTTAAAGAATTCACAAACTATTGATTTTGGATCCACACCTGACCAAACAATCGGTGGTTACGTCAACAAATCCAGCTGGATACATAAATCTCATCAAATAAGTATTCAGCTCAGCTTTGTTAGGTAAAACAATAAAACAATGAGCAATTACCCGGTGGAACTTTGGGCTGAGTAATGGCAATCTTGAATAGTTCATTCAGCTCCTTCTCTCTAGCCTTCTCTTCATCCTTCTTTTTCTGCATATAAAACCAACCAATTTGATGCTGAAGACTTAAACATACAGGCGCTCGCAATCCCAAAATTTAACCAAACAAATGTTCATTATAAGTAATCAAAAATAAGCCAGCAACGCACTGGATAAACCCTAAACTTCAATTTTCTAATCAATTAAGAATAAATCTATCATTTTACCAAAGAAACAACAACTTTACATCCACAAACATCAAATTCGGATGAAAACCTAATTAGGGTAAAAGGAGAAACCTTTGCATCTGTCTTTTTGGGGTCGACTTTGGGCACAACAGACTGCTTGAGATTCTGGACGTATTTCTGGACACTTTTGCTCTTGTTTTTGTTCTTCAACCCAAACGTCTTGTCTTCGACGACCTTCTGCTTTTTCGCTACATCTGCCTTGGATTGCTGCTTCGGGGGCATTTTCACCCTTCAATACTCTTCTAAATCTTCGATTAGCGAAAGGTAGAAAAGACGAATGGAATTGAATGGACCGATAGATGTAAATTTGTTCAATAGATTGCCCGAAGGACTTCTGTACACTTGCTACCAGAAGTCTCCAATGCAAAATTTTCCTCTTCGGAGGGGGTCGGAGAAGAGAGAAGGCTGCTGTGAAAAATACTGAAGAACAAAGGTGAGGCGTGTGTTGGGCTTTTGGGGCCTTCTTCGCCTTGGGCGATTTGGGTTGGACGAATTCTAATTTTCTATCTTAAAATGTCTACGTGTAATATATTGTGAAATTTTTGGTGTCTCGATATGAATTTCCGAGTTTAACCTGTGAAATTCAATCGAATTTTTCTCAAGATATATTTTTATTAAGATAACTAGCTATACCCATAGTGTCATCCACAAATACTTAATTCATTTAATAAATATGATTTTAATTCAAAATAAAAAAACTTATTTATTAGAAAAAAATTATATAAAATTTTACAATTGATGTCATATGAAACGGAGCCAAAATTATTAAGGTGATCCCACTATAATTTTGATGGCTTAATGATAATTTATTTATGCGAATTTATAAATAAAAATTATTTGAATTAAAATCATTTAATTTTAAAAATTATTTACACAAAATATAAAAAGGTAAAAATAATCTAAATTCTTGTAATTTTTTATTAAATTCAATTCTTTTAAAAAAACTGAATAAAAAATTAAAAATAGACTTAATAAGAAGATATGAAAAAATATAAATAAAGAATGAATTTTTTAATCATAAGAAAATTATTTATATTTACATAAATAATTCAAAAAGAAAAGTAAGGAAAAGATCACATAATTTTTTTTTATCAAAAGTCAATTTAAGCAAGTAATTATCTAGATTGAAAGTTCTATTTTTTATCAAAATTTTATTTAAGATAAATCTTTTACATAAATAAATAAATAAAGATAAAATAATTTTCTTCAATTTTAATAAATTCGAATTTATTTTTTATTTAAATAGATAGAAATTTAATTGGAAAAACTAAATTAATATATCTATCTTCATATATAATATCTAAAGTTCTATAATTTATTTTAATTTTAGATAAAAAAATTTAAATTTATCCTAATTCCCAATATATAATAGCTAACATCTTTATTTAAGATAGAATCTTTCTTAGATTAATTTATCCTATTTCTATATTATCCTAAAATAATATCAACATATATAAATTTCCAAAATAAAAAATCCTATGTGGCGAAATCATAGGTGGCTTAACGTGGGAACGACACGTAAGAAAATCCTAGGTGGCGCAACGTGGTGGCCTTATTCCTTGCGTCTTTTATATATATACATATATTTTTTTCTCTATACTGTAATTTTATTAAAAATATTGGTCAATAGTAGGACTAGGGGTGTCAATCGGGCGGGTCGGGTCGGGTTTGGGTCTGGTCAATTCAATTTCGGGTAAGTTTGGATTCGGGTCAAATTCGGATATTTTGAAAATCGGGTCAAATTGGGTTGGATCATTTCGGGTCAGGTGCTCAATTAATCGGACAAAGTCGGGTTTCGGGTCAATTTTTTGGTCGGATCATTCGATTTTCGGTCCAATTTGATTTCGAATAAGTTCGGTTTCGGGTTTAGTTAGATTTCGAATTTAGTCGGGTTTCGGGTTTTTCGGATTTTGGGTGAATCGGGTTTCGACTTTGGCCGAATTTCGAGTTAATCTGATTTCCAGTAAGGGATTTTGATTCAGACCATATATCGAATGACTATTTTTTATAGTTTAACTACTCTAGGGTCTAAATATTTAATGTAACATTTAAATTAAAAACATAGTTATAATAAATATTCACTATTATTAATATTTTAAACCATAACGTAATTTTCGAATGGTTTCGGGTCGAGTAACTTCGGATTTTCGGATGGTTTAGGGTCGGGTAACTTCGGATTTTCGTATGACTTTGCATTGGATATCGGGTTGCATCAGGCTAGTCAATTCGGGTATAATCGGTTTTGCGTTAATCTCGGGTTCGGGTTTTTCGAATTCGGGTCAAATCAGTTCGGATCAAACATGTCTCGGGTATAAAACTTTTTATTTTTTTCTCAGGTCGGGTCGGGTTCGGAATCTGGCGGGTCGGGCGGGTTTCTCGGGTCGGGTCAAGTTTTGATAGCCATAAGTAGGACCGTCGATAATAAAAGCAGTTATAAAGTAAATTAATAAAAAAATTGACGAAGAAAGTTTTTTCCTCGCATAAATTATTAAGACAAATAAACCATACGTTCATTACACTAACTATTTGTATATGTCGTACCATGTACGACTACGATTCGGTATTTATAGACATTATAAATAAGATATTAATAAAAAATATAATATAAATTTTAAAATAATTACATTTCTCTTTTTTTCTTGATGATATTTCATAGATATGTAATTAAAAAAAAAAGATAAAATATGAATAAAAAAATTTATATATTCAAATATGGAAGAGATAAGAATTTTAAAAAATAATAGTTAACTTAATAAATAAGATATAATAAAATATGAATGATAAGGATAATTTAATTATATTAAATATTAAAATTTATTTAATTTAATTTAAGATGGGACCAAACTCATTTTGTGGTTCGATAAAGTAAAGATTAGATGATATTATATATTTTATTATTCATATTTTATTACTTTCCATGTACGTAAATTTACAGATTATCAAATATTTAAATATATCTATTAAATATTTTATTATCTATTTTTATTAATTTTAAACATTGTAAATATTTATCATTAATTTTTTATTATATGAGAAAATCAATATATATCTATAAATAAATTCGTAAAAAGATATATGCTAAAAGGTTTATATTTATTTTATCTTTAATTTTAAATACTTGTATAAATGTTAGCTATTTTATCTTTAATTTTAAATACTTGTATAAGGAAGTTTTCAAAGATATTGCTATACTAAATAGATATCTGATTGATGTTAGAGATATATTTAAATAGTTAAAAAAGAATTTAATAGAAATAAGTTATAATAATAGAAATAGAAATTAATTTTTTAAATATGAGGTGGGGCCAGAATCGTTTTGGTGGCTCGAAAAAATACAACTTTAATATATAGTTCTAAATAATGTGAAAATCCAATGACAACAACCCAATTTAGACCAATCGGCCTATGTTCAACTATATATAAAGGCACGGCGAAAGAAGTAGAAGAACCTTGTCCTACACCAGCACTAGATCTTTCATTAGTAGTAAAACCGTATGGACGAGGGTTAGAAGAAACATACCTGCCCGACGACGTGCGGGAACCATAACTCTTATTGCGTACATGTTGTTGATGAATTTTCATGGCCGTATGCACTAGTATGTTGATATCCTTAATAGGAAGGATCTCAAGCTGATCTTTTATAGGCAAATTCAGACCACTAATAAACTTAGTACGCAATGTGGATGGAGCAACACTGATATTTGCCTTGAAAAACATGTCCTCTAACTTTTCGAAATACTCAATAGGGGACAAGGATCCTTGGCGAAATTCAGCGATGTCCAAGCGCATTTGATTACGGTAATCAGTTGGAATGTATTTTTGAGTCATAACATAGACCAACTGATCCCATGTAGTCACTGCGGTAAGACCCCGACGCAAACGGTCATCCACAAAGCGTTGCCACCAAACCCGGGCGGAACTACGGAAATGTAAGGTAGCCGCTTGTACATGCTCATAAGCGGGGATATTACAATAGCGCAAAGTATGCGCCGTCGCAGTAACCCATTCTAGAAAGACCGCAGGGTCATGATGCCCTTCAAACGGTTCAATCTTGACCTTGACTTCGTGTCGTTGGTACCGGGGAGTGTCCCGATCGCCATTAGCAACACGAACATCATGGCCACGATCAATAGGGGATCTAGGCCGGGCCGGCACCTGTCCGTAATAATGGTCTTGCCCTTGATGATGTTGCTGGGGCGGGGCTTGGGTGCGCCGCTCGGTAACATGATCATAGGCGCGCCGGTTTCGACGCGTTTGGGCATTACCATTACTAGGGGTGGGGGCTGGTGGAATCCAATCCGATGGGCGCTCATTCAATTCAGGAGGATCGCCCAACGCTGGAAAATTATAAGGATTAACCATGCCCGAATCTTCTATTTGTTCATCATCGAACTCATGGAAGTCGTCATGGATAATCGGAGTAGCAAAATTGTACTCCAAGGAACCATGTCGACGATTGTGACTAGGTTCCTTCTCATATGGCCTGTTGATCGTTGCAAAAGCATTATGGTCAAAAGCCGGTGCCGGAAAGCGTTGGTCACGCATTCCATAAAGCCGGCGTGCTCTAGCGTCGTCCACAAATTGTGGGCGATTCGGAGCACCACGCGAGGTGGTGGCGTAGTAGCCATCATCCACGGGACCATAAGAATCAAAAATAGGCGGTTGAGAGTACATACCTTGGTCTCCGGCGTAGGCACTCGAAGACGGAGCATTAGCAAATGGATCGCTATGCAAAACGTGGACTTCCTCACCTTGCCTTGATTCGGGGACGACCTCCACCGGTGGCGGGTTAGGCTCAACGGGGTCCTTGTCCTTGCGGCGGGGGTCCTGTGTAGTAAGCGGTGTAGGCTGAGTATGCATGATAGGAACCACCGATGTTCCTGGCTCGCCAATAGTGATACCGGTAGCCTTAGCGCGGGCTCGCATCAAAGGCCCGGGGGGAAGTTGTTGTGGCGCCGGGAGACCAGCCAAGACAGGGTCTTGTGTTGGACTCGAAGTATTGACGCCTGGTTGCGGCATTGGAGCCGATGTTGGTTGCTGAGTAAGGGCGGCCAGCAAAAAGAGTTTGCATATCGGTCATTTGTTGCTTTAAAAGAGCAATTTCTTGCTCCATAGGTATGGCCTCGATCACAGCAGTGGAATTGAGCGTAGGATCGTCCTCTTGAATGTGCACAGCACCTGAATCAGGAGTAGAAGACATGGCGAGTAACAACGAACAAAACGAACAATAGCAAGCAAACACACAAAGTCTTAGCTCTTGATCCGAGCAGTGCACTCACACAAGGTCACGGTTGGCTCTTTGTGCGAGAGGCGGCTTAGGCTCACGAGTAAAACAATGGTGTTATTGAACAAAGCAAAGTAAAGCAAGATGTACACCACACAAATTCGTAATATCAAACAAGTAGTACTAATCAAACAAGTGATGAAGCAAGCACTAACAATTGTTGAAGTCACTAACAAGATGTGGTTATGGCTTACCTTATTTTGGCTTTTCCACCCACAAAATTTTTTTTGAACAAATGTGGTTAATGGCTTACCTTATTTTGACTATGCCACCACAATTGAAAATTTTTTTATATATAAGGAGGGCCGATTTTTTTTTTGAATAATGCTGAATTTTGGTACCCTCAACAAGCAACGATAGATATGTAGTGAGAATTATAGTTCACTGCAATCAAAACAAGCACGATAGCCTATCAAGTAATTGAAAATTACTACAATGGGCAATCAACCAAGCAATAACCATGCAATGAACACAATCACACCACTATTAAACCCTAAGGGACAAGATCAATTAATTAGGGTTTGGCTGAAAAAAAAAATTGGAATTTTTGCTGATTTAATGGCGAAAAATTGGTGGTGAAAGTGCAAAGATCGAATCAGAAGACTTACAAGATGATGGCTCTGATGCCAATTGATGCGTTTCGCCTCGCTACAAGGACCGACGTCTCGTATTTTGAATCCTGTCACGATCTCGAACGAATGATGAAGCGGAAGCAAGCGAGATAGGGCACGCAGGGGCGCGCGATTTGGGAATTAATGGTATGACGCTAGGGTTCTAGCGACGTCTCGAGATGGAATTGATTCCGACAAGCGAAACCTTAGAATGATTGTAGGGCGATTGGAAGAAGGATAGAAGGATTTGTGACGCCTGATGCCTAGGGAAGAGAAACTCGATTCAACAAAGGCAAATTCAATTCAATTCAAGCGTAAACTGAAATTATGAGAGTCTGACAACTTTAATAGAAAGCTAGATCTAAACCTAGAAATCCTAGGGAGAATGGGCCCAAGCATGCAAGCCCAACCCATCTCGCTAAATAAAACAAATAGCGGAAATATAAATAATACCAAATTAAGTATTCGTTCTATTAAAATCCCTACATAAATATAAAGATAGAAACTCGAAGACCCGAGGCCTCGGAAAGACTCGCATAGATCCAAATCACCGCCAGTCGGGGCGCGGTTTGGCCCGGGAGAGCGCAGGCGCGCTCTCGGGGTCTAGGCCGCGCCCGAGAATGTCGGCATTCTGCGGCGCGGGCGCGGGCACGCCCGGCCAGAGCGCGGTCGCGCTCTCGGCGTTTTGCCCGCGCTCCAAGGAGGCCGGTTTCTGCGGCGTCTGCGCGGCTTGCAACGGCCAGAGCGCGGGGGCGCTCGGCATGGCATCGTCCGCGTCGTCGGTGATCCTTCCGAAAAGGCTTGGCTCGACTCCCGACTCCTCCAAGTGATCCGAAAATGCGTCTCTACCCAAAGATGTCATCAATATAGTCGAAGGCGGGTCTTGAACCGAACTCACGGATCGGTTAGCTCTTCGTATGATAGAAACCGTAGCCCGACCTATAGCCTTCGCGCGAGCACGCGTCAAGGGTCCATTTGATCGAACCGACATGGCCTCCTCCTCCTCAACGGCGGTCATAGTAGCAAACGCATCACAAGTGCTCCCCAAATTAATCCACCCATTGCAGGAAGCATTTGTCACAAATTGGGTCATCCAAGATAACGTACTTAAAGCCTGTGAAATTTTTCATTCTTTTCACATGAAAAAAGGAAAGATGGGATATGTTGCAAACTTGCAATCAAACTAAACACGAAAAAATGCATATAATCAAGTAGATTTGAATTATATTGGCCTAGAAAGATTGTGCTTTAACCCCGACTTTATCAACTGGATTCGAGAATGCGTTTGAAAAGTCTCATTCTCTATTCTTGTCAATAATGAACCTTCAGAAACATTCCTACCATAAAGAGACCTTAGGCAAGGATATCCATTCTCTCCTCTACTTTCCATTATCGGAGCAAAAGTGTTGGCGCGAAAGTTACAACAAGAAAGTAACGATAGCAAAAGAGATATTAGGATACAAATAACAAAAGGAGGCACAATAATTCCTTTTTTTATCCTTCATGGATGATATAATTATCTTTACACCAGCAACCATCAAAGCATTTCGAACAGTCAAAGACATTTTGGATGATTATTGTGCGATCTAGAGACAAAAATTAAAGTACCGCAAAATCAACATTTCAAACAATAAGAAACACTCTTCTTATGTTAAACGCTTAATACAAATGAAACTACATGTTTCATGCACTAGCTCCCTAAACATATATTTAGGATGCCCAATTATAAATGAGAGAGTAATTAAATCGACATTTGAAATAATGTCACTAAAAGCCATCAACAATTAACAAAACAAGGAGCAAACAAACATCTCTCAAGCCGGAAGAACAACCCTAGTCAAAACTACTTCAGAAGCAAAACCAAACTACATAATGCAGAGTTTCATGCTTCCTGAGGCCACCCTAAAAGAACTGGATGATATTAATCAACATTTGTTTTGGAACAAAGATCTAAATCATCGACCCCTCATCAGTTAGGACAAAATCTGTAAAACAAAACAGAAGGGCGGACTAGGACTTTGTAAAGCAAAACACACTAACCAAGCTTTACAAATTGAACTTGTTATGGCAAATTCTTTATAAACCGCATGACATCTGGGTTCGTATTATCACATCAAATACTTACATTACCAAGTCCTACTTACATACAAAGGAAAAGGAAATATGGCCTATCAATAGAAAAAACTAAGTAAGTTGCAAGAAGAATTTACAACAGGGGCTCATTTGGCAGGTATGTGATGGACAAACAATAAATTTTTGGCACGACACCTATCTCACATCAAAACCACTAATAGAAAGGGTGCCAACACAAGATGGAATTGATACAAACCGTAAGCTTGCCAAATTTATTACCTCTACAAAAATGGGATCAAGAAGAATTAGCCAAAATTTTCATAAGTAATATTGTGGATCAAAGAAACTCTGTTGTAATACCACAAAACCAAATTCAGGATAGACTATATTGGTGGCCCGATAAAAATGGATGATTTTCTACAAAATCAATTATAACATTGATATCAAAAGAACATGAACAACTTGAATCTCCAATCAGATGGATCTGGGATTTAGATGCTCGACCCAAAATTAAATTGTTCTTATGAAAATTATTCATTAATGGCCTACCCACAAAAAAACGGTTAATGGCAAAACATGTGATAGTTACGTCAAAATGCCCTCTTTGTAATCACCACCTGGAGAATAATACACATTTACTTTTTTATTGCTACTATAGTACTATTCAACACAAATACTAAAACAGGTAAACAGACAAACATAAGAACATTTGGGAAGATTAAGAACAGATCAAAATACTATCATATCCATATTGTCTCATATTATGACACACCTCTCAAAGACAAATTTTTTTGAGCTAATTACCACTTGGTGGTGCATATGGTAGATTAGAAGCCAAATAATTAATTAGCATGAACAACATAAAATTATCAATAAGCCATAAGAGTACAAAAAAAACAAATAAAAAATTCGCACATAACTAAACAATTAGAAGAAGAGGGTGATCTTATTAAATGTAGAGCCACAAAACAACAACAGCATAAGCATATGAAATGGAAAAAACTACCAGCAGGCTTCATTAAAATAAATTTTGATGGATCAAAGAAAGACAATGGTCAAGCTAGTGCATGATATGTTATGAGAGATGATAGAGGAGATTTAATCCATATAGACGCATACCAAAACACAAATTGGAGTGCTTTACAAGCAGAAATAATGAGCTTATATTATGCAATCAAAGAAGCACAAAAAAGAGGTCTCATGAAACTTGTGATCGAAGGAGACAATATCGTTGTCGTTAATGCTATGAGTGGTAACAAATCATGTCCTTGACCTATAGAGATGACCATCACGACTGTCATATCAGTCTTGTACACTTTGAGGCTATCCAAATTTGTCATGTATCTCAACAATGTAACTTTGTAGTTTATGTAGTAGTTAGATTACGACATATCTCAATGCACCATCAGATCAAACAAGGTACACAACTTCGTGTTCTCAACTTCTCATCCGTAAGGATGCCCTAGGTTGAAACCCGATTTCCACCTAATTCTTACCTTGATTAAGAAAAAGATATATCTTTATATTACACATTAAAAGAATATTTCAATTAGATAGTAGTAATTTAATTTAGACACTTTCATCTTCAAAAAAAAATTACGGTATGACTATGAGATGTTGTCTTTTTGCTTTTTTTCATGTTCAACTAGTTAAATTTCCGTTTTATACAAGTTTTGTTTAAAATATTTGCCTGAATAAATAATTATTTCAATTAAAAAAAATAGTCAAGATTTTAAGAATATTGTATATTTATTATTTTTAATTAACTTAAAAATTAATTAGTTAAAATAAAATATATACCAAGCATAACTGGTATATTAAGAGGCCAATAAATAGGCAATCGACCTACTCAACATGAGCAACAAAACCAAATAAAAAAATCAAGAAAAGGAGAATACAACAAAATAACTAAAAATAACTAAAAACTCTAAATGAGCTTGGGAATGACCGATCCAACCTACAAAAATGAAACGGTCCCTCCGCTATGGGATGGGTAAAGCACCAAATTATTTGGAGTCATTAGTATAACTAGTTATACCCGTCGTGCATGCACGATTACGACTTAGATTAGGTCTGAACATATTTTTTTAATATAATGATACATAAAAAGATAAAAAAAAATTATACTCACATACGATAAATTTTTATTCTTATAATCAAATAAACTTTGAATTCTTACAATTTTTATAAATAATAGAGAGAAAATTTATTTGAAAAAGATAGACTAATATAAATAAAAGTTGACATTTAAAAAAAAAGCTGGGCAAAAGCCAATGTGGAAGCTTTCAAAATCTTTAAAATATTTTATCTTTAATTTTAAATGCTTGTATAAGGAAGTTTTCAAAATATGTTATTATAGTAAATAGATTTTTTTTATTAGGTAAGAATTAGGGTGCTCTCCTTACGGAGGGTGCCCTAGAGCATCCTTTCGGATGAGAAATAGAAGTTCTGGATGAGTCTTAATAAACTCAACATGGAGACTGTGGCTCAGCTTAGCAACTTCATCAGCCACAACATTACAATCCCTAGAAATATGATTAATCACAACGTCCTGGTTTCCATAAATGGTGTAACACCCCCTTTTTATATAGGGATATTAACGCTAGTGACCCCAAGATTAAACTCTCAAAGTCACCCAAGGCTTATAGTAATTACAGAACTTAACCAAAAACTTTAAATGCGGAAGACATATATATATAAAAGATGCGGAAGTTAAATACAAAAGTTGAATAACTTGAATGGATACAAAGTTGAAATGGGAAGGGTCCCACAAGTTGGAACCTCAATCTTTAAATTTTATTCTAAACTTATATCAAAGCTAACCACCTTCAATCCAACTGCTCCTCAAACTTGTTCTTCCTCCTCAGGCTTGTTCCTCTTGGTCCTCGATGTAGAACTCCACCCCTGATGTGTCGCGACGAGAAATGCGATGGACACCAGCCGACCATGCAAGGAAAATAAACGGTCGGTTAGTCTTGTGACAGACTAAGCAAATGGGGTTTTGGAAGGTGGTTCAGATTTTAGGAAGGGACGAGTTGGGATGTTAGGTACCGAATGAAAGCCGGTCCCATCCTCGGACCTCCTATGAAAACTATGATTTGAAGAAACAGAATGAGAACGTCACCCAAGGGTGAGTCTCGGTTTCGAAAGAGAAAGATTTACTTATGTTGAGAACTTGGGTTTCACACATTTAGTCAGGTGGGTGATTAAACCCCTCGTTGATCACGTTTCCCTCTACCAACCTCACCGCATACGTGTTGTGCAAATTCAGATTGGAGCCAGAGAATTACGAAATCCGAGAGTAAGGATGACATTCCATTTTGTACTAGCCTTCCTATCATTTTAATGGTCGCCATCAGGCGCCTATTTAATCTCTACCAATTTTAATGATCACAATATCGTTCCACTTGGAATTAAGCATACTTTTTAAGTAAGAAGGATGTGGGTTACGGCCCCACGGAATTTCTCAAAGGTTGGGTGCGAACCGAGACTAACACGAGCTACGTGCCATCACCCCTCATCGAGCGAGCGGGTATTGACCATGGTCTTACAAGTAGAGCATCAGCTCAAGAATAAAGTTGAATGATTCGACGCGTATACAATAAAGTACGCACATACAAGCCTACTCATCTAGGCACACATATCACAAGGCAACGGCCCTACAATCCATCTAGCGTAACCTAAGTACGACTAGAGAATAACATGTCATTAAATCTAGAACAATATAAATCCTAGATTCATTTTATTTCATACAAGAGTTCCCAACAAAGTCATAAAACAATTTGAAGCACATGAAACATATAACAAGATATGTAACATGATTGATCAAACGAGTGATGCATAAACAACATTATATGGAAATCGAACCCAAACCACTTGCCTCGAAATTGACGTAGATGGTTTACGAAACTATCACTCGCAATTAAGAACTTATTCCTGTTTCAATCAACTACAAAATAAATTGTCATCAATTTATTTTGTTCATTTGATAGCGTTGATTTTCTGAGGAATGACAACGAATTTAAGTTTATAAAAAAATTATAAACTTTACACACTATATTATTAATTTCCTTTTTATCAATATAATGACACTATGTTATGAATTTTTATAAATCCTTCATATCATTCAAGTTAAACTTTTCCTTATAATATACTAACCTCAACATATGTATATATATATTAATAGTAATCTAACGGAAAACCTTATTTCTTTATAAATATATTCAAAATATTTTTACTAGTCTTATTTATCCATAAGAAATTCTTCCTCTTATTAATCTCCTTTTAAAATACCAATTTATTCATATGAACACTAAAGATACCCATTTAAAAAAAATCATAATTTTATTTAAATACTTATGGAATACATAATTCTTAACGTTTCTCCATTTAAATAATTTTTACCCATTTTAATTTAACAAAAGATTTTTTTTAAATGAATTAAAATAGAATATACCTACAATGGTGAGCAGCCCGGTCGGGCCGGGTCGGGTGACTCGGCTAAAATCGTTGTTGCCAAGATCAAAAATAAATAACCCTAAACTACTAACTAGTATAGCAAGCAAGCAAGGGGTCGAACCCTAGAGAATCGGGATTCTGATCAATCAGCAAGAGGAAAGACAAGGGTTTTGAGAGTTCAAACAAACAAACAAACAAGCAACTATTATTAAGGTTTAAATCAATTGGAATAAAAGTAGAGTTCATTCAATCAATTCCACCTTTTTAATCATTCGATCATTGATTCATCCACTTTTCTATTAATTCCCTAGTTAATTCCAATCCTTATAAAAGATATCCGCTTGTCCACGGTCCAAGCGAAACGATGATATGAACAAGAACGCTTAATTCAAATCATACAAAATATTAAGGATAGAAGGATATTAATTCATGCAATCAAGCTACGAGTCTCATGCATAAAATAACAATCAAACACTCTTTCTCAATTCTAGTCCACGGTCCTAGAAAAGAGTTGTTTCAAGGATAAATAAGATTGCACAGACAACAATCAAACTAATCCAAACAGTAGAATATCAATCAAATTCAACAAGTTGCGCACCAAGAGAAATCAATTGATAATCATGAAATTAAGCCCAAGAGTTTGGATATTAACCAAGGGATAGAAACGTTACCAGAATCTCACGAAATACATAAAAAGGCTTCCTTGATTAAACAAACTCCAAAGGTAAATTAGTTCTCCATAATACTGGAATAAAAACCTAAAAGTAAAAGTATGCTAGAATTTTGTCCCTAAAGTGAAACTCGAAACAAAGCTTAAATAGTAGAAAATAAGTCTGAAACCCTAAGATATAATAATACTAAAAGATAGAATAAAAGAAGCGAAGGCGGCGCTAAAAAGCCAAAATCCGCGAGCGCGGATCCACTCGAACACTCGGTCGCGGAATCACCTCGATCCGCGAGCGCGGATATTTTCCGCGGGCGCGGATCTTTTGACAGCTTACTGGTGTCAACTTCGGAGGTAGTTTTGACCCACTTAGAGTTGGAATTTGAACTCGCCATAAAAATATGAATTGTAGCTCTTCGAGTTAGATTTCCAATGATACCAAATTCAGCTTCATCCGATCACCATAGCTCCTGAAATAAGTGTTACAAGAAAGTGGTGTCGAAACAACTCCAAATCAACACTTGTCTTCAAAACTCTTGCAATTCTTCAAATCGTGTCTTCGGTCTTCATATGACAATTATGCTCAAAACTAACCTAAACACACTCAAATTATACCTAAAATACAAGAGTTAACCTATACTAAATAGAGTGTATCATCGGGCCCGACCTGCTCACGGGCCAAAACGAAGCAATTCGGACAACGCAAAGCAGGGCGAACTTCAAAGCCTTCGTTCTCCCTCGTCCGACGTCGGTTCGGGGCGTGTGAGTAGGCATTGGAACCATTAGAGAGAGAGCTTTCCAATGATATAAAATGGGAAAATTTTGGTTGTGTGTGGAAGAAGAATGAGGCCAAAAACCGAGCATGTGCTCTGTTTTTAAACGTGAACGAAATTGAACTTAATAGAAAATTTGAGGCTTCGTATGGCGTTTTTATGAGACATCTTGTGAAGAAGAATGGTAGATAACAATCCCTACTACCATTTGGGTTTTTATAGGCCCAAATTCGACCCCCAATCGATTCACATTCCGAGCTTGAAAGCGTAACCTCCCTAAACCCAATCGTCACTAGTTTAATCCGACATTATCCACACATTAATGGTATGTTCAAACGATTTAGCCACCAAAATTACTCCCCATTATTACCTCTTATCCATACACGTCGACAATTCCATCCAATTCGGGCTTTGAAAGCCGAATTCAACCAATTTCACCATTTGAGGGTTTCGAACAAGGTCAGAAATTAATCCCCAATATTTGTATTTTCTGCAACAATTGATTGAGGGGTGATCGCTCTCTCATGGTGTGCGAGGGTCAAGAGATACAATTTATAACCCGACCCCGTTGTAGTACGTGGTGGGTGTCGAACACTCGGGAAGTCTACTCGATCGATGTGCCTAGACACTAGGAAGCTAGAAAGGAGAGCATAAAACAAAGGAAAACAAAGAAAACAGTCGGGACCGACACTGAGGTCACGTCGGGCCCGAGGTTGGCGACGAGAGGAAGTCGGGACCGACACTGGGTAAGTCGGGCCCGAGGTAGCTGGGGATGTCGAACTCAAAGATTAAAAGTAGATCTTGGGCTTTTGGGTTCCTTCTCTAGTAGATTAAGGCTTTTCCACCCCAATTCAAGCAATGAGTGATGATCGGACTAGGATCGAGTGCTTTCGCCCTCGTTCCAACCACTTCTACACATCGATCATTGGGGAAATCCCCTTCGAAGCAAGGTCTTGAGATTGACACATGTTCACTTTCGCTACTTTGCCAATCTCAAGCCTTGATTCCCGACTTTCGCAAGGAATTGTAGCTCTATGTAGAGTGGGTTCCTTAGATCAAACACTCAAGGCTATGGAATTGGGGTTTCTAGCCCAAACCTAGCTAGGGTTTTCCCCCATAACCCAAGATCAAGGAGATCTACTCCATGTGGCAAACAAAGAAAGCAAACAAATCAAAAGGGAAAGCAATCAACATCATCAATCTCAAGACAAAGCAAAGTTTCATTCAAAATCAAAAGCAATCCACAAATTCCAATCAAGGGTTTCCAAATCCACAAGATCAAAACAAAGCAAAGCAAATCTATCAACCAAACCTATCAATTTTCCTCTCTCTTGGCCGATTCTCTCTCTTCTCCTTCTCCTCTCCTTCCTCCTTGCTCTCCAAGTATCCCCTTGAGAGATTTTGAGGGTTGGCCCCCTTCCTAAGTGTGGGAACCCTCTTCTTAGAAGACAAGAGGGCCTTTTAATAGATGAGGGGCAAAAGTGGAAGTTCACAAATTCGTGCCTTGGAGCCCAAGTAGTTCGGAGACCGACTTGGACCGACACGGAGGACCTCGGGCCCGAGGTACTGTGCAACTCGGTCCGATGTTCTGGAGACTTCAAAGTCGGGCCCGATGTTGGTTGCAACTCGGTCCTGTCCTCGTTCCACCTTCTTCTTTGTTGGCTTCTCTTGTTCTTCTTCATGGCTTGCTCCTCTCTTTCCTCCTTTGCTCGGGCCTTGCTCCATGTCTCGACCCTCCTTCAAAACGACCCTTGATCCATGCCGAATTACCTACAAAACACATAAAATGCGCGTAGTCTCCGAATCTCATAGAAATACGGGAACTAAGCTAAAAAGGAACAAAACGCACAAGAAAAGGGGAAAAAGAAACATATAAACAAAGGAAATCACATATGAAACACCACCAAATAGAGAGACATCAAAATACCCCATACTTAAACTTGCTTGTCCTCAAGCAATAACAATGTAAGCAAGACCGAAACATAATCTTCAAGTAAAGCCTCATATGAAAACACATTTTAAGCACAAATGATCGATATTCAAGCAAGATTACATCATCACACATGATTAAGTGTTCCAAGGAATAAAGTCAATGCAACTAAGCCTCCCTTTAGGGATATGTGAATGTGTATCACTCATCATGTGTTTAGGTTTAGCAATGAACACTCAAGCTCAAAAATCATGCAAGTAAGGACTTTACTATTGAAGCTAATATCACCAATTCCTCCACCTAGAGATGCCTAATGCAAAGTACACAAAGGATTTCGAACTTGGCTCAATGGAGGTCCTCAAAGAGGTTCCATTCGGCCGGGTTGTAATGGGGCTTTTGGTATTTCTCAAGGTGGGAATTATTTGGTCTTTTGGTGCTTACAATTGGGATTGAACAACCTAAACTCTCACCAACTTCACCAAATTCCACAATTACTTTCACACTCACCCCAAAGACTTAACATTTTCCTTTCAACCCAAAATTTCACTTAACATTCCACTTCATCTTTGCTCTTATGCTTTTTGTTGGATTTTCAACACTTTCTACATGTGGACCGACTTTCTTATGACATCGGGCTCGATGTTGCTTGTAACTCGGTCGGACCCTTTTCTTCACTTAAGCTCTTTGCTTTATTCCACTTTACATTTCCAACATTTTCTTTCTTTCTTTTCTTTCTTTTTTTTTTCATTTTTGTACAACAAAGATGCACTACCCACATGATTCATAACACCATTCTTTGCCCTTAAACCCAAGAGAATCTCAACTCTTCAAATACAATCCAAACCTCTCTTCTAAAGTCCAATCCCATAAGGGTCAAGTCATATAAGGCTAGGTATAATATTTTTGAGGAGTTTCAAACAAAGGCTTAGGCCAGAACGGGGCTACAAACAAAGGATTATCTTCATGGTAGGATATGGAACATTTATGTGACTTAGAAGAATAAAGTTCAAAATCAATGTGACAATGCTAGGACAATTCTCATGACGGTCTTGGAAAATAGATAAACACCGCAATAGCAAGTTTTACTAAGCATGAATGAGCTAATCACACAAGAAAAATGAGGGATATGCAAATATGAACAAGCATCCCTAAAATGGCCAAAAATCAATCTCACAAGGGTCACTCATACTTAGTTGCATAAGAACTCATCCTAGAACTCACATGTTCAATAAAACAAGCAAGATATCATGATCACATCAAAAGCAACATCATTTAAGAGGCTAAACCATCCAAAAATATGCAAAGGAATTTACATGCTCACATCATCATTAGCTTTTATTCTGGCAATCTAAGATGGGAATTTCTAGTCCAAAACCTACAAATCACAAAATCTTTTTGTTGTTTTCAACACAATTTTTTTTTTCAATTTTTATGGATTTTTGCAAAAATTTCTCTAAAACCAAAAACTCATCCATTCAAGACCAATTTAATCATTCATGTTTTTTCATCAAACCACAAACCAAGAAGCAAACATCCCAAACACAAACTAGAAACACAAACTAAATATCCTCAAAACAAGTGAAATCATGAACACTCTTACCCCCACCCCATACTTAAAATTTTGATGTCCCCATCAAACAAGGAAACCAAAACTTAAGAGCAAGAGAGAAGAGTATGAAAAGCTCACAATTTCTTATTCTTCAATGGCATGTATAGGATCAATCGGCGAGGACGAGAGCCCATGAGGCTCTAACTTCTTCATTTGGACCGTCCTTGTCATAGAACTTCTTCACTCGATGACCATTCACTTTGAAAATATGTCCTTGTTCATCAACCAAGTCCACCGCACCATGAGCACAGATACGGTGGACCACAAATGGTCCACTCCACCTAGTCCTTAACTTTCCGGGGAAAAGTTTAAGCCTTGAATTGAAAAGGAGAACCTTGTCACCGGTTTGATAGGTCTTTGGAATTAACTTCCTATCATGCCACTTCTTGGTCTTCTCCTTGTATAGCTTGGAGTTCTCATAGGCTTTCAACCTCAATTCCCCCAACTCATGAAGTTCTAGAAACCTCTTCTCACCGGCCAAGTTGATATCCCAATTCATCTCTTTGAGTGCCCATTTTGCCTTGTGCTCAAGCTCTACCGGAAGATGACATGCCTTGCCATAAACTAGATTGAAGGGTGTAGTTCCCAGAGGTGTTTTAAAGGCGGTTCTATAAGCCCAAAGTGCATCGTCGAGCTTAGAGGCCCAATCTTTCCTTGATCGAGATACGGTCTTCTCCAAGATAGCCTTGATTTGACGGTTTGACACCTCGACTTGCCCGCTTGTTTGAGGATGATAAGGAGTAGCAACTCGATGAGACACCCCATACTTGATCAACACATTCTCGAAACATTTCTCAATGAAATGAGGTCCGCCATCACTTATGAGAACCCTAGGCACACCAAACCTTGCAAAAATGTTGCTTTTTAAGAACTTCATCACCACCCTAGCATCATTGGTTCTTGTTGGTATGGCCTCCACCCATTTTGAGACATAGTCCACGGCTACCAAGATGTACTTGTAAGGCCCCGATGTGGGAAATGGTCCCATGAAGTCGATACCCCATACATCAAATAACTCAACTTCTAGAATGCCGGTTTGAGGAGTCTCATTTCTCCTTGATAGGTTCCCCTCTCTTTGGCACTCCTCACACTTCCTCACATAATCATGCACATCCTTGAACATGGTTGGCCAATAGTAACCACATTGAAGAATTTTTGAGGTGGTTTTGGAACTCTTGGCGTGACCCCCCGTAGGCAAGGAATGGCAATGGTGAATTATGCTCTCAACCTCTTCACTTGACACACACCGTCTATAGATTTGATCACGCCCTTCCTTGTAGAGATATGGATCATCCCAAAAGTATTGTCTAGCATCATGTAAGAATTTCTTCCTAGCTTGATAAGACAAATTTGGTGGGATCACTCCCCCTATGGCAAAGTTAGCAAAATCCGCAAACCAAGGGGAAACCCCTCGTCTTACGGCACTAATAGAAAGAAGGCCAGTGGGAGAAAAAGAATCAATCAATTGAAAATGAGAAGGAATGGAAATCGAGTTAGGAAACTTACTTTCTTCCACGGATCGACATTGAAGTGTACCGAGCCCGACATGGTGGGACGCCGGTCCAGCTTCGCAGACACACAGGTCACTCGGGCCCGATGTTGAGGTCCTCGGTCCCGACTCACTCGTACTCGCCTTGCCTTCGGTCCGATGTTCTGAACCTCGGGCCCGACTTACTCGGTTCGTCGATCCACCCTTCCTTTCCTCCTTTCCGCTCATGAGACCTTCATCTGCTCTTGAATCATCTATAGTCAAACCATCCTCCATCTCCAACATGTACTCGATGGGCAAACGGGATAGATGATCCGCTACCACATTTTCCGCACCGGTTTTGTCCTTAATTTCATGGTCAAACTCTTGGAGAAGGAGCATCCACCTTAGAAGCCTCGGCTTTGCATCTTTCTTCTTCATGAGGTATTTGATTGCCGCATGGTCCGTGAAGACTACCACCTTTGATCCCACAAGATATGAACGGAATTTCTCAAATGCAAACACTATCGCAAGAAACTCTTTCTCCGTTGTTGTGTATTTGCACTGAGTTTCATCCAAAGTTTTGCTTGTGTAGTAGATGGCATGCAACTTTCCATCCTTCCTTTGTCCAAGGACGGCCCCTACGGCGAAATCACTAGCATCACACATTACCTCAAATGGAAGATTCCAATCGGGTGCCGCCATTATTGGAGCCGAGATCAAGGCATCTCTTAACCTACAAAAAGAACTCATGCAATCCTCGGAAAATACAAAGGGTACATCCTTCATCAAGAGGTTAGACAATGGTTTTGCAATTTTAGAAAAATCCTTGATGAACCGTCTATAAAATCCTGCATGACCTAAGAAACTCCTAACATCACGAACACAAGAGGGAGGAGGTAGTTTTTCAATTATTTCAACTTTAGCTTTATCTACTTCTATCCCCCTACTAGAAACTAGGTGTCCTAGTACTATGCCCTCCTTCACCATAAAGTGGCATTTTTCCCAATTAAGCACCAAGCTAGTCTCCTCACATCTAGTCAAAACCTTGTCTAAGTTAGCTAAGCAAACATCAAATGAGGAACCATAGACGGAGAAATCATCCATAAACACTTCTACTATATCCTCAACCATATCGGAGAAAATGGACATCATGCATCTTTGAAATGTTGCCGGCGCATTACATAAACCAAAAGGCATGCGTCTATAGGCAAAAGTCCCATAAGGACATGTGAATGTCGTCTTCTCTTGATCATCGGGATGAATAGGGATTTGCCAAAACCCGCTATACCCATCTAGGTAGCAAAAATATTCATGTTGTGCTAATCTTTCTAGGACTTGGTCTATGAAAGGAAGAGGAAAATGGTCCTTGCGAGTGCCACTATTAAGCTTACGGTAATCAATACACATACGCCATTTTGTTGTGGTTCTCGTAGGTATCATTTCTCCCTTTTCATTTTGCACAACGGTGAGACCTCCTTTCTTAGGAACTACATGCACGGGACTCACATACTTGCTATCGGAAATTGGGAAGATAATTCCCGCATCCAACATCCTAAGTATTTCACTCTTTACCACTTCCTTCATGTTAGGATTTAATCTTCTTTGGGGTTCAATAGTGGGTTTATGGTTATCCTCCATATAAATCCTATGCATGCAAATTGAGGGAGAGATTCCCTTTAGTTCCTCTAGTGAATACCCTAAAGCTCCTCTATGTTTTCTTAGAACCTCTAACAACTTAGACTCCTCCTCATCATTCAAGTTGGCATTTATGATTACGGGTAAAAAAGAGTTGGGACCAAGAAATGCGTACCTCAAATCTTTTGGAAGCTCCTTGAGTTCTTGAGATGGTTCCGGTGGTGCTTGAACTTCTTCTTTCTCGGCCTTGAACACCTCCAAGTAAGACATCCTTTCCTCCAATTGTTCATGCTCAATCATATTGAGGGCTAGACCTTGGCGCTCTATCTCAATTTCTCTAAGTGGTGGGGTGGCTTTCAACCTAAGCTCCCTTGGCCTTGACTTCTTAGAAACGGCTTCCCATTGCAATCCAAGAGGAACTTGGATCATCTTAGCTTCCTTATGTACGGTCCCTTTTGAAGTTGGCCTAAAGAAAAACTCAATCTCTCTTCCTCCAATGTCAAGAGACAAGTGGCCCTTCTTTACATCAATGATTGCCCCAACCGTAGCAAGGAAAGGTCTCCCTAGTATGATCGGTTCACCCGGCACTTCTATCATGTCCACCACAACAAAGTCGATTGGGACATAGTGGCCTTCAATGCAAACGGGGTAATCCTCGACGATACCAATTGGCTCGATGGACGACCCATCCGCTATTGTTAACCTCATGTTGACCGGAGCTATGAGACCCATGGATGTGGATTTCCATATGGTGTAAGGAATGATGCTCGTGCTTGCTCCAAGATCACACAAGGCTTGGAAGTTTTGGGACCCCACACCAATGGTTATAGCAAAGCGACCGGGATCTCCTAGCTTTTGCGGTAACTCCAAGGTCTTGACCTCATCTTGCATTTCCACTATGGACCTCTTCTTGCTCAAAATCTCCTTTAAAAACTTGGCATAAGATGGCATCTCACTCAATGCGTCGGTGAACGGGATAGAGATGTTCAAGCCTTGCAAGAGTTTGAGAAACCTCTTGAACTTGTTCTCAACAACATCTTTCGGCTTCTTTGAGGGATATGGAAGAATCGTTGCACCTTGAATCTTGCTTGGATCAACCTCCTTGGACTTCCCTACTTCATTTGCAAACTTCCTGGTTGGACCGACTTGGGCACCATGTCGGGCCCGATGTTGTGAGTCTCGGTCCTGGAGAGAGGAGTAGGATCGAGGTCTGTGTACGTCGGTCCCGAGTTGCTCTCGACCTCGGTCCTGGGTGAAGGAGTCGATCTTGCTGAGTCGACTTCGGGGAACGTCGGACCCGACTTGCTGGGTAAGTTGGTCCGACTCTCTTCATTCTTCTTAGGCACGTGCGGCTCGGGTAGGTTTCGGCCACTTCTTAATCCAATTGCCCGGACTTCATTTTGATTGTTTTGAGCTCGGGGATTCTCCTCGGGTCGGCCCGGAAGTCTCCCATTCTCTCTCGGGGCTTGAGTTGCAATTTGAGCAAATTGATTGTCGACTTGCCTCCTCCATGCACCAAACTCATTGAATTGGGTCCTCATCTCCTTGAACCCATCTCTCATCTCTTGAGCAAATGTTTGTAACTCATTGAATCCCGGTGGTCTATATGGTGGTGGTGGCGCCCTTGGCTCGTTTTGGTTGAAGTTGTTGTTGTAGCCTTGAGCTTGACCGTTGTTCCACCGGCCATTGCCACCATTGTTGAAATTGCCTCTTCCACCGAAATTTCCTCGGACATAGTTTGCCTCCTCAATTCGCTCGGCCAAGCGTACTTGGCTCTCATTCGGACAAACTTGTGTAGCATGTGCAAAGGATCCACACTCCTCACAAGCTCTAGCATTTTGCTTGTAGTAGTGGACTTGCCTCTTAAGCTTGCTCACTTCACCTTCAAGGAATTGGAGCTTCACATCCCTATCAATGTCTTCTCCCTTTGGATCATATAACTTCCTTGCACCTTCACCTTGAACTTTCACCTCCTTGCTAGCTTGACTCACCCCATACATGGCCTCATAATCGGATAGCTTGTCAAGTAGCTCCCAAGCTTGATCCGGTGTCAAGTCTATGAACCCACAATCGGTGTGGAGATTGAGCTTGTCCTTTGTTACCGGATTGATGCCTTGGAAAAAGATGTCTTGAAGCACATATGGTTGTTGGCCATGAGTAGGACATTGGCGCAACATCTCCTTGAAACGGTCCCATGCTTCGAAGAGGGGCTCATTCGGACCTTGTTGAAAGCTTGCAATCTTCCTTCTTAACTCGGTTGTCTTTGAGGGCGGGAAGAACTTCATCAAGAAAGCGTCATAGAGTGTCTTCCAAGTTGTGATTGACCTAGGAGCTTGGCTCTCGAGCCAATGTGTGGCCTTGCCCCCAAGTGACCATTTGAACGCCTTTAGAAGCACATACTCCAATGTCTCCTCGTCGGTGGAGATCGTCTCACACATATCCACAAATCGTTTAACATGCTCTATGGGACACTCATGTGGACGGCCCTCGAATTGATCACGCTTGATGAGAGAGATGAATTGCGTCTTGATCTCAAAATTCTTGGCAACCTCGGGAAGCACAATAGCCGGCTCGGGTACCCTCAACTCCGGATGCATGTATTGGCGTGCATTCCGGGGTAGAGCGTTGAGTTGAGCCTCGGCTCTCATCCGTTGCTCCCGTTCTCTTCTTGCCACCTCCTCTTGATTGTCCCTCTCAAGTTGCAATCTAGCCATTTCGGCCCTAAGTCGAGCCAACTCTTCATCAACATGGAGAGCTTGATTCTCCATCCTTTTCCTTCTTCGGGCTTCTTTGAGAATACTTTCCGGATCACTCACAAACTCAAGCTCAAGTGTTCCTCGGGAGGAACGAGCTAGCATACACCTACGAAACAAAAACACAAACCAAAACAAATCAAAAACAAACAAAGGGTTTGGGCTATTCCCTCACCCAAATCACTACCAAAACACAAGAAACTCACCAAATTGGCACTCAATGCACTTAGACTTCCCCGGCAACGGCGCCATTTCTTTGATCGCTCTCTCACGGTGTGCGAGGGTCAAGAGATACAATTTATAACCCGACCCCGTTGTAGTACGTGGTGGGTGTCGAACACTCGGGAAGTCTACTCGATCGATGTGCCTAGACACTAGGAAGCTAGAAAGGAGAGCATAAAACAAAGGAAAACAAAGAAAACAGTCGGGACCGACACTGAGGTCACGTCGGGCCCGAGGTTGGCGACGAGAGGAAGTCGGGACCGACACTGGGTAAGTCGGGCCCGAGGTAGCTGGGGATGTCGAACTCAAAGATTAAAAGTAGATCTTGGGCTTTTGGGTTCCTTCTCTAGTAGATTAAGGCTTTTCCACCCCAATTCAAGCAATGAGTGATGATCGGACTAGGATCGAGTGCTTTCGCCCTCGTTCCAACCACTTCTACACATCGATCATTGGGGAAATCCCCTTCGAAGCAAGGTCTTGAGATTGACACATGTTCACTTTCGCTACTTTGCCAATCTCAAGCCTTGATTCCCGACTTTCGCAAGGAATTGTAGCTCTATGTAGAGTGGGTTCCTTAGATCAAACACTCAAGGCTATGGAATTGGGGTTTCTAGCCCAAACCTAGCTAGGGTTTTCCCCCATAACCCAAGATCAAGGAGATCTACTCCATGTGGCAAACAAAGAAAGCAAACAAATCAAAAGGGAAAGCAATCAACATCATCAATCTCAAGACAAAGCAAAGTTTCATTCAAAATCAAAAGCAATCCACAAATTCCAATCAAGGGTTTCCAAATCCACAAGATCAAAACAAAGCAAAGCAAATCTATCAACCAAACCTATCAATTTTCCTCTCTCTTGGCCGATTCTCTCTCTTCTCCTTCTCCTCTCCTTCCTCCTTGCTCTCCAAGTATCCCCTTGAGAGATTTTGAGGGTTGGCCCCCTTCCTAAGTGTGGGAACCCTCTTCTTAGAAGACAAGAGGGCCTTTTAATAGATGAGGGGCAAAAGTGGAAGTTCACAAATTCGTGCCTTGGAGCCCAAGTAGTTCGGAGACCGACTTGGACCGACACGGAGGACCTCGGGCCCGAGGTACTGTGCAACTCGGTCCGATGTTCTGGAGACTTCAAAGTCGGGCCCGATGTTGGTTGCAACTCGGTCCTGTCCTCGTTCCACCTTCTTCTTTGTTGGCTTCTCTTGTTCTTCTTCATGGCTTGCTCCTCTCTTTCCTCCTTTGCTCGGGCCTTGCTCCATGTCTCGACCCTCCTTCAAAACGACCCTTGATCCATGCCGAATTACCTACAAAACACATAAAATGCGCGTAGTCTCCGAATCTCATAGAAATACGGGAACTAAGCTAAAAAGGAACAAAACGCACAAGAAAAGGGGAAAAAGAAACATATAAACAAAGGAAATCACATATGAAAACACCACCAAATAGAGAGACATCAAGGGGTTTGATAGAAAGCGTCATGGGCTTTCGGGAACATCTTTCGGATCGAAAATCCGTTGAGAAACGAGTGAGATATGGCCATTTGAAAATTCGGGCTCAAGGTTGAAGACAACCCAATCGGGTTTCAATCCATTTCCGAGAAATTGCACAAACAACCCTCTTGTTTTGCAAAAGTGATAAAAATGTTCTTTCACCTTAACTTTTGCACTCCAAATAAAATAGATAGTTATCATTTGAACTTTAAACAATTTATTTTATTAAACTTTAGCTTTAAAACACTTGTACAAATTTTAGAAATATTATTATAATACTTGTTCTTAAATTTTGTTATTTATAATTATTCTCTTATAATTTTACATAATAAAATAAGATTCCATTATTCATGGTTACATTTTACCATATTGTATTAATCATAAAACCATAATTCTTATGGTTCAAAATTAATATGAGAACATAGTTTTTTAACCTTTACTATGGGGTTTTAAGTTTTAACCTTATAAACCAACCTTATAGCCATTAAAATGTTATAACATTATAACTTTAAGAAACAAAATATGTAAAATATTTTATCATGATAAATGTAAAATTACATTTTTACCCTTTATAAAAATGAGGGATATTACAAATGGAAACAAGGATATCAGCGATTATAAGCTCAATCTCCCACGGACTATGGTTTTTCTTTTTTACCGCATTAATAACTTGGAGATTATCCCCCTCAATTTCTACCCGATCAAGATTTCTATTTTTTATCTGTCTAATTGCTTACCTTAGGGCTAGCGCTTCAACTTTCACAGTCGATACTTTCCCAAAACTTTTTGTCACAATGCCTAGTACTTGTCCCAAATGGTCCCTAATTACAATACCTCCTGTCGAATTGTCGTTGGCTAGTTTTGATGCATCGAAATTGATTTTATTGTTTCCAAGTCTAGGCTTTCTCCATTTTTTCTGATTGTCTCTTTTATTATTTCTTTTACTTATATGAGGTGTTGATCGAGCTTCTTCATCTTCCGACCACTTAGAAGCTTTTTCCCAATTTGTAATTTGATTTCTAATATAAGTTGTCAAGTCTGCTATTCCTTCATCGGGATCTTGCTGACAAACTAACTTGTTGCGTTGATGCCAAATACAGCACCAAACAACCGCCAGGCACGTGAAGTCTTTCTTCCCTAAGATTTGGTATATCTCATTTAGGATTACTCTAGGCGTTTTGTTTTGGGAGTCGTATGTTCTTATAGAATTCACAATGTTTGTGTTTACTATATTTGTTATATAGAGTGTGTATGGATATTTTATTAGTAGGTGGTTAGTATCTTCATTAGTACATTGGCATAAGACACACACTCCAGGTGTAACAACTTGTTTTTTTCTAAGTCTTGCTTTCGTAGGGAGTCCGTTATTATCTACTTTTCAGAGGGAGTTTTTAACTTTTGGGTATATATCTAATTTCCATAACCATCTATTTATATTTGGCGTCTTATTTTGTATGTTAGTGATTAAGGCTATTGCAGATGAGGTGGAGAACCAACCATTTTTGCTTGGTGCCCAATATAGTCTGTCTTGGATGTGGTTATCCGGGATCGGGGTATTTTGAATTTGCTCAACAATATTATCCGACAAAATTTGTTTTAGTTCATCTACTTTCCAGCTATGATTACTAGCAATCCATTTATCTACCGTTATTGTTTCATCAATACTCGTGGGATCCTTTGCATACAAGTGGAGCAGGCCTCCTAATTGCCAATTGTCTGTCCAAAATTTTACAGTTTGTCCGTCCCCAATTTGCCATATAAGACCTTTAAGGAATTCATCTCTTAGGTGCATGAGTTTTTTTCCATTGCCAAGAAGTATTTGTTTTTAGTTTGTATGTGAACAAGTTTTCGTTCCTAAAATATTTTTGTGAAATTAATCTAACCCATATATTACTTGGTTCTGCAATAATTTTCCGGAGTAGTTTCATTTTCAATGCTTTGTTCATATGTTCTGTTTTCCTAAGTCCTAATCCCCCATGTCTTTTGGTTTGCAAATTTTATCCCAACCCACCAGAGGTTTATATTTCCTGTCTTTATTCGAGAAGAATCCTCTATTAATCTTGTCCATTTCTGTATACACATATGAGGGTAACATAAAACTCTGTATTACATAGTTAGGCTTTGTAGCTAAGGTGGATCTAATTAGAATTGTTCTTCCTTCTTTTCCTTCTATTAATTTTGCGCTTTTCCAATGGAATCCTTAAAGGTTTCTTTATTGACTTTTCCATTAATAATTGGGTAACCTAGATACTTTTCCAAGTTTGTCATTGTTGCAATTCTAAGAGTGCGTTGAGGAATGTTTTTTTGTTGGTTGGTCATATTTTTAGACGTTTGGATAGCTGATTTATTATAGTTTACTTTTTTGTCCTGAAATTCTACAAAAGTCGTCTATAATATTTTTAACTTTGTTACACGATCCTTGGGATGCTTTGGCAAAGATGATAATATCATCTACAAAGGATAAAAAAGGAATTCGAATACCCTCTCGAGCAATTGGGAATCCAATTGAGTTTTTATCTAATTCACTAGTTAATTGTAGCTTTCTTTAGAGGATTTCCAAAGCTATGACAAATAAAAAAGGTGATAATGGGTCACCCTGTCTAAGCCCTCGTTTTGGTTTAAAGGGCTCCGTTGGTCCATTGTTTACAAGTATTGACAAGGATACAGAGCATATGCATTCTCGAATCCAACCTATGAATTGCGTATGAAACCCAAATCTATGCAACACATCTAGGAGGAATTCCCAATCAACTCGATCGTAAGCTGACGAGCACTTTTATGTCGTTGTAAAAGCACTGTCAAAGAATTATCCTAACTTCCTAACCTAAGTATAGTGGAAGCAAGGGTCGAACCCACATGGACTCAGATTACTTGTATTTAAATAATATTACTAAGAAAAAAGGGGGTTTATGATTGATTTATCTAAACTCTAATATGCAAATAAAAACTAACTATGAATGCAAATATGATTGTGTTTAACAAATATGAGAAATTTGTGTTCAACTAGTTATATCCATCATAGATATGCTTATTGATCATTGATTTTCTTGATTCTCAATTCACTTGAATAATCTATCGTGGATTACTATCCAAAACTTTATATTTAGTTGAAAGAACTAACAGTATGAACAACCCTAATCATCTAACAACCTAGAACAACGTCTAGATTCAATTAAACGACAACTTTAAGTTCAAAGTATCGATAGAAACAAATACTCAAAGCAAACAGCTAATCAAGTTACCTGTGGTTTATTCCCTTCTATAACTGAATAGGCCGAACGGGTCTAAACAATTATAGTTGCTACTTTATCTAATCAATCCCGAACGGGACTTGATCAGATTAGTTGTAAATTATCCCAAAAATATTATTAGGGAGCTAATCTAACAAAACCCTAGAATAACTTTGATTCAATTAAGCACAGAGAATAAAGCCTATTCAAGTTGTTGAAAATCAATCAAACCTCACAATAATATGCAATCTATGATTTCAATAACTAGTCAAACACAATGAAATTTAGCAATGCATAATTAAATTGAAAACAAACTTACAAGAGTTTCAAAATTGCTCTCTTGAGAGAAAAACCTAGCCTCCAAAAGTCTGATAAAAGTTATGAAAGAGAAACTAAAAACAAGGTTTAAATACCCCTAAGATATCCAAAGATAAAAATATCCCGAAATTACATCAAACTAGTCGAAAATCATATAATCAATGCCCAACTCGAAGCCCAAATGCTCGGCCCAACCATCTCCGTCGAACAACAGACGGCGCGGGCTACTTCTAAGGTGGCGCGGCCACGCACTCTGCTTAATATGTAACACCTCGACTTCCGACAGGGCGCTACTTAGAAGTAGACCTTACTAAGTACTACTTAAGTGGGTTGACAACAACACTTTAGGATCTTGCAACGCGGGCACGACGAGAAAACTTAATAAAAATATCCAACCTTTCTATTTAATAAAAATTAGAAAACACAGTTATGCATGTATTCCCGAGAATATAAATATCTAAATCCGACAAAACACTATTAAAAAGAATTATTGAAGAAATAACAATAAGCAAAACCTAATACCCACTCCAACATAATAATAAGTCATAAATAAACCAACATAACCCCGACCCCACTATGACACGCGCTCTTCACCGCTCCGCCACGCCATCTGGCCTCGGTTCCTGCACGTTTCCCTGATTCATACCTGGAACTGAAAAATATTCCCCGAAGGGTCAGCTACTAATCTATCAAGTTAGAAAGAATACGGAAACAACAAGACGTTTTGAAAGCACTTCTAAAGTCAACATCCAAGTCCACAATCGCACTCATAACTCTAAAGGCCAATACCTAAATTAGTCATGATTAGTCATATATAACCACATACACATTCACAAATACAACCTTACAACAATGTAATTCATCCATTTCACAATCCGACTTCCAAGGTGCTCGACCCGGCGCCGAGTGCAGAGGCAGGCCCTCTCACTCTACTTCACAATCTCCCTTCTAACCCCGGCTAAGCCTCCACTGGAGCACTTGCCAAAACACATAGATAATTTTTTTTCGTTTTGAAGGGGCACAGTTTCCTTGACACACGGACCATACATAGACAACTCTTCCTCAACGCCAGCTACGATGGGGTCGTGCCGGAAACGGTACCAACACAGAGAAAACGTTTTAAAAATCTCTTTCCGATAAAATGCGTTCAAAACCATTTTACACACAGCACACCAATAAGTTCAAAACAATTCAAAAAGGTACTCGGGACTAGTTCCCAAAACACGTCCTACAATAACGGTATACAATCTAACAGGATAGAGAAGAACCGAGCAAGTCGAAAACGAGTTACCTCGTGACGAAAGATCCTTTGAAGAAGATGGAAAATAAAAGTACGAACGGATTCCCTAATAGAAATATTAACACGTGAGACTAAATTAAATACGAATCAAGCCATACTAGATAGACTCTTAAAAACAACACTCTATCGACAAAAGGCTACTAAACCTAACTAATAACAATTCCACCAACGAAACCTGGTATCTAAGATCATCACCCAACCACTCTACTAACTTGTAGTTAATTATTTCTCTTAACTCACCATATGATTAAGACTTCACCTAAATAATTCTTTCTTCTAAAACTAAGGAACACTAATTTATTATTCTAACTTATTAATCTAACTACTACTGCTGACTAAGTAAAACAAGCGAACAATTTGAAATCCAATTCAGCCCATCCATAAAAACAGGACAAAACCGGACGTCCTCTTCCCTTCCCCTTCCAAGCCAAGTACCCTCTCGATTCACACCGACAGGACCGAAGGAGAAGAAGAATTAAAAAAAGGCGGCGGCTTACCCCGGCTCCACCGCGGATGAACAACAACGCGGCCACCCACAAGCTCGTCGATGAGCGTCGGTCGATTCGAAACAAGGCAACGCATGAAGTTGCGTCGAAGAGAGACTGGTTCCCAGCGATTGCGCGGTCTCGTGATCAGCGGCGTGACCTACTGGTGGTTTTTGTGCTTCGATAGGTTGTAACCCGAGAGGCCTTAGAACAACTAAAAAAAATTCGATAAGGAAGAGAGAGTGGAGATGAACAATACGAAGAAGGAAGGAAGTGAAGAACCATGATCGGCGAAGAACCAACATGTTACCTAGAGTTGACGATAGCGGTGGCGATGAAGAAAAGGCTGACTTCCGGCTCTCCACATGACGAACAGAGAGTTTGGATTTGGTTGACTCTCAGTTGTAGATTTGGAGGAGGCGGAGATCGGGATGAACGGTTTTAAAGGATGAAAGATTGGATTTAGGATATAAGATCGGGTTTTATTGAATGATATAAGATTGGGTGGTTAGACTAGAACTCCGTTGAATTTGGTTAACTAAGGTTAAATTAAAAGAATTTACTTGATTGATTTAAAGATATGATCGAAAGAGTTGGAACAATAAATAAATTAATTAGTTAACTATTAGGTAGAAAGAGTAATTGTATAAAGAATTATAAGGAATATTTCTAACGGTTTCAATTATACCGGTGTCACTTGCGGCTAAGAACTCCGTTGTTTGTAAACTTAGAAACTCGTTTTTCCGACCCAAAAGGAAAACCGACACCCGAGTATTACATAATATGCCTGCGCCCCTTTGTTTTGAACCGTGTTCTTCAAAATGCTACGCACTCTCGCCTTATGCTCGTGTGATCTATACTTGAATTTCTTCAATCTTCATTCATGCACTTCAATTCTCCACCATAGCTAGCCCGAATCACACCTTGCTTGCTCTAGTACCTAAAAACCTGCAAAACATAGCAAACAAGCACAATCTACCCGAAAACAATAAATCCTATAAACTAAGCTAAAACTAATCTAAACCTATGCAAAACAAATATAAAACATTCATCTAAACTATACCTATATACAAGCTATCAAATTCCCCCATGCTTAACCCTTGCTTGTCCTCAAGCAAGATATAAATCCAAAACACACCACAAAAATGCAATCATGCATCCATCTCATAATCAAATGAACATTTCACATATAATCAAAACCCGACCAAGACTTCCTAGCATCCATTATAACTACCAAAAAGCAAAGACCATTCATTCATTATAGACCTCACCAAGGTAAATGTGTTTGCACTCAAACTCTCAAGTGTTTAAAGGTATGTGTTTCACTCAAAATCAGCCATGAAAACTAGACTACCATAAGCTTGCATCAGAGTTCTAAATCTCCACCGCTGGGGATCAAACACATAACAAAAATCATGAGGTCTTTTTAAGGGTTGTAATGGGGCCATGGTAAAGAGAAATTTGGAAGGGATCAATTTTTGGCTTGTGGTGCTAAATCCGGGATAAAGAACTAATCCTAGACCCAAACTTCAACACTTTTCTTTTTATTCCTCAACACTTCCAACTTCAACTTTACCAACTCCTTACATTCACATTTAAATACTTTGTTTCTTTCTTCACTTTTTTTTTTCTTGCCTCTCTTTCAACTCTTTTTCTTACACTTATGAAGATTATTGACATTTGTACTCAACTTCTTTTTTGCTTTGCAACATACTTTTCATCTTCATTTTTTTTTCACTTTGCAACTAGAGTTGTATTTACTCTCTTCCACCTTTTTCCTTCAACTTCCCCCATACTTACACAAAACTCACATAAAACAAAACCAACCTAAAGTCCTAAATCCCGGATGGGTCAAGCTTATTAGGCTAGGGATCATTTTGTGGAGCTAATAAAAACAGGCTTAAAGCTCAAAAGAAATAGGGGTGTCAAGAACATGGATCTTGAAAGGTAGGAAGAGAAATAATAGGCTATAAAGAAACATTGCCTCAATCATTTTAATGTCATGCATTCAATCATATAAAGCAGCCTTGAAAAAGAGTCATAACGCAAGTTCTAGAGCTAGATAATCATGGTGATACACTGAAGAATGTAGAGAACAAATATAATCATGAAAGGCCAAAAATCTCACAAGCCAATTTGTTGTCTAGAACTTCAGAATGAATCAAATACTCAAGCTAAATACATGCTCAGTCCTATAATCAAGGTAATCAATCAATGATCATGCTCATATCATATAAACTTCAGCAAATCATGAAAATCATGGGTTAGATCTTATACTTAACTTAGAAACACAAAAGGAATCAAACAATGTGGAAATAAGAACCTAAATGCAATATTTTTATATTTTTTTTCAAATTTTCTGATTTTTTTTTTCATTTTTCAAGATTTTAATCAATGCATGCAAGAGTTTTAAATATGACCTAAACTAATGCAACTACATGAAATGCAAAAGTCATTCCCTTCCCCATGCTTAAAACATATTTTGTCCCCAAAGTATAGTAAAAAGTAAAGGAAAGAGAAAAACTCACAGAAATCTAACTATCCGGGTAATGCGGAGGATCCTGTGGCGGCGATGGATAAGCAGGGAACTAAGGATATGGCGGCGGAGGAAAACTGTACTGAGGGTAGTACGGATGAGGCGGGTAACCGGTGGAACTCCAACCATCCAATCTAGTATTGAGCAGCCTAAACTGCTCATCATGACGTGCCTGGAATGCCTCCTGCTGAGCCTGAAAAGCAGCAAACTGCTGATCCTGATGTGTTTGAAGAGCGGAGATCCTCTGATCCTGATGTCTCTGAAATGTGGAGAAACGCTCATCCACATAATCATGCAATCCCATGAACCCTTGAGTCTGGCTCAACTGCGTTTTCTGCATCATCCCAGACAACTGATCAAACTGGGCTGAAGAATAGCTGATAGCTTGCATATAGGAATAGTTTAGATGCATGTTTTATATATATTTTAGCTAGTTTTAGGTTGGTTTTTATCTAGTTTTTAGGTTTTTGTATTGTCGGGTAGATTGCGCTTGTTTGCTCGGTTTTGCAGGTTTTTAGGTTTATGAGCAACAATGGGGCGAGTTTTGGTTGATCATGGCGGTGGTAGATGACTTGAAGGAAGCTAGGAGGAGGTGCAAAGAAGCAATGGAGCTTGAAGAAGTGAAAGTGAAGAGCAAGAAAGAAGAGCCAATTGCGCCGGTTGCAACCCGAGCAGTCAAACCGCGCAATTCCAACTGAAAGCCAATTACGCGACCTGACAATTGCGCGGTCACGCATTGGAGGCCAACCCTCAAAATCTGGGTTTGTACGCGGACATGGGCCGACGACTTGTGGGCTTGATTTTTGGGCCTAGAATTATATCTTGTCCGAGATTGTAGCTTAATGAGAGGGTTTTGAGGATTGTTTTTAGAAGACATATATAAGCCTTTGTTAGTTTTTTTTATGAGAACTTTTATCAAACTTTAGAGGCTAGGTTTTTCTCTCAAGAGAGCAACTTTGAAACTCTTGTAAGTTTGTTTTTAATTTAATTATGCATTGCTAAATTCCTTGTGTTTGACTAGTTATTGAAATCATAGATTGCATAATATTGTGAGGTTTGATGGATTCTCATCAACTTGAATAGGTTTTATTCCTTGTGCTTAATTGAATCAGAATTATTCTAGGGTTTTGTTAGATTGATCACCTAATAGAATTTCTAGGTTAATTTACAACTAATCTGATTAATGCCCGTTCGGGGTTGATTAAATAAAGTAGCATCTATAATTGTTTGGACCCGTTTGGGCTATTCAATTGTAGAAGGGAATAAATCCACAAATAACTTAGATGTCTATTTGCTCTAAGTGTTTGTTTCTATCGATAACTTGACTCGTAAAGCTGTCGTTTAATTGAATCTAGACGTTGTTTTAGGTTCTTAAATGATTAGGATTGTTTAGACTGTTAGTTCTTTCAACTAGATTTGAAGTTTGGGTCATAATCCTTAGTAGGAGTATAATCCACAATAGATTATTCAAGTGAATTGAGAATCAAGAGAATCAATGATCAATAAGCATATCTATGATGGATTTGACTAGTTGAACACGCTTGTCTTTCATATATTACAATCAATATTTGCATTCATACTTACTTTTATTCTTGCACGGTAGTTTAGATAAATCAATCAATAAACCCCCCTTTTGGTTACTTGGCATTCAAGTAAAAGCACAAATACACAAGTCCTTGTGGGATCGACCCTTACTTGCCGCTCTACTGAGTTGGTAAAGCTAAGGTTTCTTTGATAGGTATTAACGACCACTGAAAATACCTCATCAATAGCCCATACCCTGATGCTCATTGCTTGCCTCAGTAGTCGGCTGCTCGTCCTCACTCTCATAATCATCATCATCTACCTCCATTTGATAATCCTCAACTTCAGCTTCATCATCCACCTCCTCCAACACCTCACAATGTGCACGGTGAACAGGCACTCTAGGCTGTCTGACATTTGAACTCTAGCCTCTAACCCTCTCTACAGGCAAATCACTATCCAACACCTCAATCATCCATGTAGCAGAGTTGCCCATCCCAACAAAATCTCAGCCCTCCTCTCATTAGGTAGTTGCATAACCCGACCCGAGTCTCCTATCACCCAATAATATGTCCCCTTATAGAAATAGCACACATTCATGCTATGGAAAATCCTGAAGCTCATGGGTAAAGGCTCCATGTCAGCCTGATATCCACTCAGGTTAATGCGGAAATGACGGGCAAATCGAGTAACAATACCACCAATAGCAATAGAAGTACCTTCAACTCGGCCCACTTGATACAACTGAGTCATCATCAACCCAGCTAAATTAACTTCCTCTTTTTCCAAACATGCACATAGAAGCAACAGATCTTTCCTGGGGCAATTGTTCTCCCCATCCCCTCTCCCACTAATGGTGTGGGCTATGAACCTCTGAAGTATACGAATAACGGGATGAGAGATGAAGGAAGATTTAGCCCTTGAAGGCTTGTAGACTTGCTTCCCTGTAATACTAGACCAAAAATCCACAGTCAACCAAGTAGCTTGGCTCTCACAACGGGCCACATCTTTATCCTCAACCTCAGGAAAACCAAACAGGGCATTAATCTCATTCAGAGTCATCCTCCTTTGTAAACCTCCCAGTTGAAATCTACACATCCCATCCTCAACTTCCTGCCCTTCAGTAATGTCACACTTCAGAGTACTCAGAAATTCCAAAGTGAGGCCTTTGTAAGTAGGGTCTTTCAACTGAATGAAATCCCCAAATCCCAAAGCTTGAGCAACCTTGATCAATTCTCCTTGAAGTCCCAATGCCTGCATGAATTCCCAATCAATGCAGCGAGTGGGCTTCCACGCCCGTTCTATAAGACTCCGAAACCTAGCCCGGCTCCAATCTTGAGTCAAACGGAAGCCATACTGCTCAGGAGTGGCCTCTCCCACAATGAGTAGTGGTTCAGGCGCCTCTGGAGCTCGTCTCCTAGTAGTAGAAGTACGGACTGCTCGTGACCCAGTATTTCCTCGTGCTCTAGAAGCAGCAACACGGGAGGTAGAAGCACCCTGACTCGCTCTCTTAGGATCCATGGTACCTAAATTTTGTCAAATTCCTGCACAAGCACCACCGAACAACACAATGCAATTTTTGTTGTCCCGACAAGGACAACCACAACAATATTTCACAAATAAACTCTCAATCACTCTCTTCCCCACTACCTAGAATATTTTAATCAATTTTAATAAAAATTCTAGGGTTAATCTCAAATCTTCACAAATTAGAAAAATAAGCACAAATCTAGCCTATAATCAAGCAAAGAGCAAACTTTTGTGAAGGAATTAAGCAAAAATCGAACTAAATTTGCCTAGATCTAAGCTTTTCTATAAAACCTAGAGCATGCAAAAATTTCGAATTTATGCTTAAATTTGAGAATTATGGGGTTAAGAAAGCAAAAACTTACTTGAATCTTGTTGTTGGATGAAGTTTAGGTGAGTTTGATGAAGAAATTCGAGCTTGAGAGGCCTTTAATGGAGTTTTGGGTGAGAGAGGGGCGGAAGGAAGGAGATGAAATAATTTGGCTGAGCGTGTGAAAGAATTGGCCCGCTCTCGTTATATTCCGAGAATTGCAGGTGGCGTGGACTTGGGCACAGACTGCGCGGCCGCCGCGCAGTCTGCCTAATTTGCATGCGTCACTTGCTTCTGCTTACTGTTGGAATTACGCGGGTGTGGGCCCCAACTGGCGTGACCGCGCCACCTGTCTCTCATGTCCGCGTCACTCTGAATCATTCGGGTTATTGATTTTTTTGAACCTAGGGTATCTAAAATATAAACAAAAACCACCTAAAAAGCAAAAGAATAAAACTGAAAAACAAAACTACTATAAGCCTTGGGTTGCCTCCCAAGAAGCGCTTGTTTAACGTCATTAGCTTGACGTAAAAAGGATATTAAGGCTCTTGCTCCGGCTCTTGTAGAGCCGTCTCTTCTAAGGTGGCATTGTTGAATCCTTCAAAGTATAGCTTCAGTACCATGGAATGGGTGGCACTGTCATAAATGTCCACATCGTCGTGTGGGTAAACACGAGTAACCACATATGGGCCCATCCATCTTGACCTCATCTTCCCAGGGAACAACTTCAGGCAGGAATGAAATAGAAAGACTTTATCACCTACCTTGAAACTCTTCCTCCAAATATGCTTGTCATGCCAGACTTTTGTCTTTTCCTTGTAGATTGATGCATTATCATAAGACTCAAGCCTAATCTCTTCTAATTCTTGGAGTTGAGGTTTCCTGAATTCGCCCACCTCATTTGCCTGCATATTGCACTTTTTAACCGCCCAATATGCCTTGTGTTGAATTTCCACCGGTAGGTGACATGCTTTACCAAACACTAAACGAAATGGTGACATTCCAATCGGTGTTTTATAAGCAGTCCTATACGCCCATAGTGCATCATCCAACCTAACACTTTAGTCTTTTCTGCTTGGTGCCACAATTTTCCAAAATAGACTTAATTTGTCTGTTGGACACCTCTGCTTGGCCATTTGTCTGAGGATGGTATGCTGTTGAGACCCTGTTTGTGACATGATATTTTTTCAATAACGCGCCCACCATCCTATTACAGAAGTGGGATCCCTTGTCACTAATTAAAGCTCTAGGGACTCCAAATCTAGTAAATATGTTGGTCTTCAAGAAATCTGTCACCACTTTAGAATCGTCAGTTTTGGTGGCCTTCGCTTCCACCCATTTGGAAACGTAGTCCACCGCAAGTAAGATATAATAATTCCCAAAAGAATTAGAAAATGGACCCATAAAGTCAATGCCCCAAACGTCAAAAATTTCACAAAAAATCATAAGAGATTGAGACATCTCATTCTTTTGGGACATATTCCTAACCCTTTGACATCGGTCACATGATTTACAAAAACCATGGACATCTCTAAAAATGCTAGGCTAGTAAAACCCTGCATCTAATACCTTCCTAGCTGTTTTGTTAGAACTAAAGTGCCCCCCAAGCATAATTATGACAAAAGGTCAAGATAGAAGTTACCTCATTATCCGGGATACATCGTCTGATTACCTGATCAGCGCATTGCTTCCATAAATATGGATCATCCCAGATGTAGTACCTTGCTTCACTTCTTAACTTGTCCTTTTGAGCTTTT
This sequence comes from Fallopia convolvulus, assembly GCA_964016875.1. Classification (NCBI taxonomy): domain Eukaryota; kingdom Viridiplantae; phylum Streptophyta; class Magnoliopsida; order Caryophyllales; family Polygonaceae; genus Fallopia; species Fallopia convolvulus. The sequence goes on from OZ024733.1 coordinate 35,617,597, forward strand.
GTGAACGTTGGTGGGAACTCACCCATAACTAGGAAATTGACCAAGTGTGCATGCCAAGGTTTTACAACCTTAATAGCAAACAAGGTATCGTCAGGAAATTCCTCCTGAATGGGTGAACTCTTTGGGCTGCTTTGTTCTTCCATCACCAGACGACTCAAATGATCAGCAACCACATTTTCAGCCCCCTTTTTGTCCTTGATCTCAATGTTGAACTAACTCAACAACAAGATCCACCTTATTAATCTAGGCTTGCCCTCCTTCTTCGTCAGCAGATAGCGGAGTGTTGCATGGTCTGTGTATACAACTACTTTTGTTCCCAGCAAGTAAGAGCGAAATTTCTCCAATGCAAATACAACTGCCAAGAGCTCCTTCTCGGTGGTGTAGTAGTTCCTCTGAGCCTCATTCAATGTCATAGAGGCATAGTGAATCACATGAGATGCCCTGCCCTTCTTTTGTCCCAAAACAGCCCCCACTGCATAGTCACTAGCATCACACATGATCTCAAAAGGAAGAGACCAATCTGGGGCTTGAATAATGAGAGTTGTGGTGAGGCGGAGTTTTAGCTCATCAAACGCTGTCTTGCAAGCCTCACCAAACTCAAAATCGGCTTCTTTCTTCAACAACTCACATAAAGGGGAGGCAATCTTCGAAAAGTCTCTAATAAACCTACAGTAAAACCTTGCATGACCTAAAAAAGAACGCATTTCACGCACATTAGTAGGATAAGGCAAAGATTGAATCACTTCAACCTTAGCCTTATCGACCTCAATACCCCTAGAAGACACTACATGGCCTAATATTGTACCTTGTTCTACCATAAAATGACATTTTTCATAATTAAGAACAAGATTAGTGTCTTCACATCTTTTAAGCACAAGTGTCAAGTGAGTTAAGCATGAATCAAAATCATTCCCATGGACTGTGAAATCATCCATAAATACCTCAATAAATTTTTCTATGTACTCAGAAAAGATATTAACCATACACCGTTGGAATGTGGCTGGGGCGTTGTACAATCCAAAAGGTATCCTTCGGGAAGCAAAGGTGTCAAAAGGACAAGTGAACGTTGTCTTCTCCTGATCCTCTGGTGCTATGGCTACCTGAAAATATCTAGAATACCCATCCAAGAAACAATAGAATGAACGACCGGCAAGTCGTTCCAACATTTGATCAATATAAGGTAATGGGAAGTGATCCTTCCGGGTTTTCGCATTAAGCTTACGATAAGCAATACAAACTCGCCACCCGGTTTGAACTCTAGTGGGAATGAGATCACCCTTTTGATTCTCAACCATTGTGATGCCACCCTTTTTAGGGACAACCTGAGTTGGGCTGACCCATTTACTATCAGAGATTGGAAAAATCATACATGCCTGAAGGAGCTTCAACACCTCCTTCTTTACCACCTCCATCATTGGGGGATTCAACCTTCTTTGGGGCTTTCTAGAGGGTGTAGCTTCATCTTCCAATAGAATCCGATGCATACATGTTAAGGGACTAATCCCTTTAATGTTTGCAATGGTCCAACCTATGGCTGACTTATGCTCCCTTAGAACCGCCACCAATCTGTCCTCTTGCTCATTGGTAATCTTGTTGGATATGAACACAGGTAAAGTATCCCCATCTCCTAGGAAAGCATACTTAAGATGGTCTGGAAGTTGCTTCAATTCCACCACTGGTGCCTGCACAATAGAAGGCAAAAGCTTCTCGCTTGGAAAAGTTAGTAGCACGGGCTTTGAACCCGGTGGTATAAGTGGATGCTCATAGTGAGCATTTAACTCAGCCACCACTTCTTGCAGGTTAATATCTAAACCAAAATCTGAAGTATCATTCATAATAGCATTTTCCAAGGTGGATCTCAAAGCTTCATATTCATGCATATTAAGGAATTCTTGAACAAGTGGTTCTATAACATCAATTGAGCACAAAGATGAATCTTCGGGAGGGTATTTCATTGCATCAGATATGTTGTACTCTACCCTTTTCCCGTCGAATTCCATGGTCAAAGAACCACTACACACATCAATTTTTGTCCTAGCTGTTTTCTGAAAAGGTCTACCTAACAGAATAGGTGCAACATGCTTATCATGGTCCATATCTAAAACATAAAAATCAGCAGGGAATATCAAAGTATCAACCATAACAAGCACATCTTCAACTATCCCCCTAGGGTACACATTAGATCTATCAGCTAACTGTATGACAACACTGGTCTCTTGCAAAGGACCTAATTCAAGCATTTTGTACAAGGAATAAGGTAACACATTTATTGAAGCACCAAGATCAAGCATAGCCATGTCAATTTTTGTGTCACCAATTATGCAAGGGATAGTGAACATGCCAGGGTCACCACATTTCTGAGGCATGCGCCTTTGAAACACAGCAGACACATGTTCACTTACAGAGATCTTCTGTTTTCCCTTAAGCTTTTGAGCTCTTTTTATGGTGCACAATTCTTTAAAAAACTTAGCATATCTAGGGATGCTTTTAATCAAATTGAGTAAAGGAATAATTACCTCACATTTGTTGAATGTCTCGAACAGTTCCTTGTCATTTTCTAACTTCCGGGTCTCCTTTAGAGCTTCTGGGAAAGGTGGAACGGGTGTATAAGACCTCGGATCGGAACTCTTAGGAATCACCGTCGCCGCGGTCTCCAAAACAGTGAGCGTGGGCGCGCCATCTATGTGTCGCGGTCGCGCCGCATCATGTGCGGTCGCGTCTTCTGCTTTTTCGCCCGCGTCCAGTTTCTCGAACTCACTGTTGGAATTACGCGGGCTCGGCTCAAGAGGGCTCGGTCGCGTCACCTCATGTTGTAGCCCGCGTTCATTTGGGTTTCCGTGTTCGTTTTCCTTCCATTCATCCTCCTCCCCTTCATTGATTCGAAGATCGTCCTCGGGCTTCCTAGTTAATGTCTTGCCACTACGTAAAGTGATGGCATTCACATTCTATTTAGGATTGAGTTCCGTCTAAGAAGGTAATCTGTTGAAATCTCTAGCTTAAAGTTTGCTCATCGCCTTTGCAAGTTGGCTCATCTGATTATCCAAATTGGCGATGCTTGACTTGGTGTCTTGCTGAAATTGCCCCATAGATTGTTGCATAGCAGTCATATTTTGGGTAAGAGCACGGATCATTTCATCCGCGGATAAGGACGGGCCTTGATTCGGTGCTTGAAGTTGAGATTGAAAGTGAGGTCTAAAACCTGGAGGCCCGTTTGGAGGTATATATTGTTGATTCTGATTTCCATACCTCAAATTGTGATGATCCTTCCAGCCCGGATTGTATGTGTTTGAATAAGGATCGTATGCTGGCCTTTTTGGCCCATAGCCTCCGAGCGCATTGACTTCTTCCTCTTGAATATGAAGAGTAGGACAAGCATCTGTCTTGTGAGTAATATCGGAGCAGAAACCGCAAGGTTTGACTTGTTGTTGTCCCTTTAACATGAATTGCCTGAACATTGACTTCAAATCATTCACCTCTTCATGTAAAGTTGTAGCATCGATAGAATGGGTAGCCCTCATTGTAGCTCTTTTGCTGAATTGACGAGAGCCTTCAGATAGTTCATGGAAAAGTTCAAAAGTTTCAGCAGGAGTCTTATTCAGGATGTTTCCTCCACAAGAAGCATTAACATGTCGGCGTTCTTCATCCAATAAGCTTTCATGGAGGTACATAACAACATCTAGTTGAGAATAACCATGATAGGGGCAACTTGAGATTAGCTTCTTGAACCTCTCAAAATACTCATAAAGCGATTCATTCGGGAGTTGCTCAATGTTGCTAATGCTCTTCTTCAGACTCGAGAGCTTTGTGCTAGGGAAATATTTCTCAAGAAAAGCCTTCTTCAATTGCTCCCAAGTCTCAATACTGCCAGGAGCCAAATAATAGAGTCAATCACTAGCTCCATCTTTCAAAGAGAAAGAGAAAGCTCTCAGCTTGATTTGATCATCCGTGATGCCTTTTGGTTTCATGCTAGAGCAGACAACATGAAATTCAGCTAGATGTTTGTTGGGATCTTCACCCGCCTTCCCATAGAATTGAGGAAGGAGGTGAATCAACCCAGACTTCAGTTCAAATTGGACACCGTCAGGGAGCTCAGGTAGCTTCACCGCCAATGGTTGTTGGGCCAAATCAGGTGTAGTCAACTGTCTTAGTGTCTATTGAGTCATCTCTGCGATTTCAGGAATGCTTTCAGTTTCAGAATCAGATGAGGAAGACGCCAGGTTAAATGGTAGTTCACGAGAAATCTCATGAGCTTGCCTGCGTAACCTAGAGAATGTCCTTTCAATTTCTAAATCAAATGCAACAAGAGATGGATTAGTAGCACGGGTATGAACCATGCAAGTGGTTCACACCCCAAAAAAAAATAAAAAAATATAAAAAGTAACACTAGATAAGCACAAACAATTAGCCGAGTCCCCGGTAACAGCGCCAAATTTCACGAGCACTTTTATGTCGCTGTAAAAACACTGTCAAAGAATTATCCTAACTTCCTAACCTAAGTATAATGGAAGAAAGGGTCGAACCCACATGGACTCAGATTACTTGTATTTAAATAATATTACTAAGAAAAAGGGGGGTTTATGATTGATTTATCTAAACTCTAATATGCAAATAATAACTAACTATGAATGCAAATATGATTGTGTTTAACAAATATGAGAAAAGCGTGTTCAACTAGTTATATCCATCATAGATATGCTTATTAATCATTGATTCTCTTGATTCTCAATTCACTTGAATAATCTATCGTGGATTACTATCCAAAACTTTATATTTAGTTGAAAGAACTAACAGTCTGAACAACCCTAATCATCTAACAACCTAGAACAACGATTAGATTCAATTAAATCACAACTTTAAGTTCAAAGTATCGATAGAAACAAATACTCAACGCAAACAGCTAATCAAGTTACCTATGGTTTATTCCCTTCTATAACTGAATAGGCCGAACGGGTCTAAACAATTATAGTTGCTACTTTATCTAATCAATCCCGAACGGAACTTGATCAGATTAGTTGTAAATTCCTAGCAATATTATTAGGTAGCTAATCTAACAAAACCCTAGAATAACTTTGATTCAATTAAGCACAGGGAATAAAGCCTATTCAAGTTGTTGAGAATTAATCAAACCTCACAATAATATGCAATCTTTGATTTCAATAACTAGTCAAACACAATGAAATTTAGCAATGCATAATTAAATTGAAAACAAACTTACAAGAGTTTCAAATTTGCTCTCTTGAGAGAAAAAACTAGCCTCCAAAAGTCTGATAAAAGTTATGAAAGAGAAACTAAAAACAAGGTTTAAATACCCCTAAGATATCCAAAGATAAAAATATCCAGAAATTACATCAAACTAGTCGGAAATCATATAATCAAGGCCCAACTCGAAGCCCAAATGCTCGGCCCAACCATCTCCGTCGAACAACAGACGGCGCGGGCTACTTATTGGGTGGCGCGGCCGCGCACTCTGCTTAATATGCCTGCGCCCCTTTGTTTTGAACCATGTTCTTCAAAATGCTACGCACTCTCGCCTTATGCTCGTGTGATCTTTACTTGAATTCCTTCAATCTTCATTCATGCACTTCAATTCTCCACCATAGCTAGCCCGGATCACACCTTGCTTGCTCTAATACCTAAAAACCTGCAAAACATAGCAAACAAGCGCAATCTATCCGAAAACAATAAATCCTAAAAACTAAGCTACAACTAATCTAAACCTATGCAAAACAAATATAAAAGGCGAAATACATCTACAGACCATTGAACTTGCACGCTTTTGTCAATCAACACCCTATACTTTGCGAGTTTCAAATAAACACCTAGACTTAACTAAATTTTTTCATTAAATACTAAATGCTGATGTGGCACATCATGTGAGACTCACTCTCTTGATATTCAAGTGGGAAACTTATTAAATACTAATTTGAATTTTCTTTAAAAAAAAACCAACATAAAATATCTCAAAATCTAACATTAGCTAATACTCCGTATTTTTTTCCTTTATCTGTATTCTTTCATTCTTTCATTTCATTTCTTTTATTTATTTTTTCCTTTTTTCCTTTTCTTTTATTTGCTTTTTTTTCTTTCTAAGATCCAGATCTGGATCACAAACTCTAGAGAGAGAGTCAGAACGACGAAACGACGGACTCGGGAGAGAGTCAGGATAGAAGGAACGATGGACTCTGGCTGAAGATGCGGTCAATTTGCCGCCGGACTCCGGCTCAACGACGGACTCGGATCTGCTATATCTGATTTCTTTCGTGTATACCGACGAAGAAAACTCCGACTGAAGATGCGCTCAATTTGCCGATGGACTCCAGCTGAACGACGGACTTCGGTTCTGAAGATGCGGTATGCCACCGGGATATACGATTACCTCAGGGAAATGGAGGTATTGGGATCTGATTTGGAATTTGATTTCTTCCAATTGAATTGGGGCTTAGGGTTTTTTATTTCTGCCAAAATACAGCCAAAAAGGCAGTGAAGATATGCCGGCAGTGAAGAATTGGAACTCCCGAGTCCGTCGTTCCTTTCTCTCTGGTTCTAGTTCACCAACAGGCCGACAATGGAGGAAGTGAATTTGGAGTTTTTTTAATATTTAGGTAGGAATATAGATCTGGAATATAAATCTGGGAAATTGATTTGGGATTTTTTTGGTAGGAATATAGATTTGGAAGTGATTTTATAGTTTTTTAAATATTTTTTTATCTATTTATTAAATTGAAAAAAACAATTGTATATGTGGTATCTATATGGCACTTACATGGCACACATGTGGCATCCACGTCACCGCGAGTGAATTTCACTCAATGATTCAGTGTCTAAAAGACAAAAAATAGTAAAGTTGAAGTGCTTATTTGAAAGTCGCAAAGTATAGGGTGGTGATTGACAAAAGTATGCAAGTTTAGTGGCCTATAGATGTATTTCGCCAAATATAAAACATGCATCTAAAATATACCTATTTGCAAGCTATCATAAGCCTTTTCCATATCTAGCTTAATTGCAATCCAACCTTCTTTGTTTTTAGTATGTCTAAAGGAGTGAAAGATTTCATGTGCTATTAAGATATTATCTTGTATCACACAGTTTGCTATGAACGCCCCTTGAAAAGGGGTGGATAATTTTGCCGATTACTCTTTTGATCCTCTCTGTTATGATTTTGGAGATGATATTGTATATCGTTGAGCATAGGCTTATTGGTCTATAATGGTTTGTTGACTTGGGGTTCTCTATCTTAGGTAGGAGAGTTATAAATGTATGGTTGATTTTTTTAACATCTTTCCTGAGTGGAAGAAACTTTTAACTGCCTTACTTATCGTTGGTCCCACAATATCCCAATATCTTTTGTAGAATTCCGTCGTCATGCCATCCGGTCCCGACGATTTATCTGAGCCTAGGTTCATTACTATCATTGTAATTTCTTCGTTTGTGACGGCACTTGTTAGCATGTTGTTGTCTTCTTCCATTATTTCGTTAGTTATCATATTCATTCGCATTGTATAGATATGTTATTTGTTTGGTAAACCTTTTAAGTCATTTCTTATTTCATCCCGAATATTTTCCGTTCCTATTATTTGTGTACCTTCGTCTGTGACAATTTCCTTGATTGCTTTCCGGTTGCGTTTACCACTCGCGATTTTGTGAAAGTACCCTGTATTGGCGTCTGATAGTTTAATGTGCTTTGTTTTGGCTCTTTGTTTCCAATATGTTATGTGGAATTTTAGTATACACTCTTTTTTCTTCAATAGTCTTAGTTGTTTTTGGATAGCACTTGGTTGGGGGAGATTAGGATATTTTTTTGGAGTTCGACCAATTGTACCTCAATTTCTTTAAGTTGCTCAAAAATATTGCCCAATGTATGCTTGTTCCATCGTTTAGCATGTTGTTTAAACAATTGTGTTTTCTTCACTAGTTGGAACATATTGGAACCCGAAAACTGCACTCTCCAAGCTTGTTTAACTACATTCCTGAAGTCCTTTCTATACATCCATATCTTCTCTAGCTTAAACGGTTCTGCTTTAAATGTTTCCTCATTACTAAGTTCGATTGTCACTTTGCAATGGTCAGAAGTCGTAAAGGCATGGTTCTTGGCACTGATGTATTCTTGTATGATGTCATTACTAACTAAAACTCTATCTATCTTTTCATAGATATTATGAATTTCTATTTTGTTTTTTCTCCAGGTGAAAATATTACCAACAACTGGAATATCTTCCAAGAGGCAATCGTTTTTAAGATTTAATAGTCTTTCAAACCGCCATGGTTCCGGGTACACCCCCATTTTTCTCACTTGCACTTTGTATTTCATTAAGATCTCCAATCATAAGAATAGGTAGGTTCATGTTTTGCAGGGTTTCAGTTAATTTTTTCCAAAATTCCTCCTTATCACTAGGATTAGGGGGGGCATAAGTAAAACACAATGCCACAATGCTTTTTGTGACTAGATGATAGTATTTTAGAATAATGTACCTTGGTTCTTGTACAAGCACAGTAACCTCATCATTGATGAATTGGTATGCTTTCCAAAAGATTGCGATTCCTCCCGCTCTCCCAGAAGCAGGAGACCATACAACATTGTCAAAACCTGCACGTCTCCAAACCTGATCACTTGGTAAGGAATCTGTTTTTGTTTCCGCTATTTTCATAATTTGTACTCGTTGGATTTTACAAAAGGAATCAATATATGGCCAAAAGGATTTTCTCCCTATTCCCCTACAATTCCAAAAAACCTATTTTCATGATGATATACTATTTTTATTGTATACCTCTTGTCAACTTTAACATGTTGTGATTTGTTTTTATTATGGTTCAACAACCGACAGTAATATTTCCACCTAGTGTAGTATTCTGATTTATTTGAATTACCAAGAATAAAGTTTTCCCCCTTAGAGAAATTCCTAAGCGGATTGTTAAATTCGTACCTGCAATTACTATCATTACACACTTCTTTCCTATGAAAAGAGAAAAGAATTATATGTTCTCTGTGCCTTTGTTTCATGCACTTAAATTTTTTCCTTTTCCTTATCTTGTTTCTTATAAGGCCTATAAATGCCCATTTATTCTTTTTTTATGGTTTGATAAATGACCATCAATATAAGCATAGCTTAGGTCTTTATCATATGGCTTGATACAGTGATCCAACTTCTGATGGTTACAGAAAATTAACCCAGTCCATCTTATGCATTCTTTTTTAATGTTGCCCTGCCTTAACTGATCAGATGGCCTATAATCTTGTTTTTTTGCGTTCTTTAACTGGGTTATCAGCCTGGCCAAAATGTAGCGGTTCATGCCCTGTTCTTTATTTTCCCTGGTGTTCACATGTCTATTCTGTTCATGAGCTTTCTTGATTTTTGACTCAATCAAAATGGTCTTTATGTGATTCTCTTTTTTCCTCATCAACAATCTCATTTTAGTGTTCAAACTATACATTTTGCCTTTTTGGCTACAAATTTTTAATGCATAGAATAATCCAGGCCGGTAGGTTCTCCTCTAGGTGTTGAGATTGTAGTTCTTCTTGTATTGTCCTCCATATTTCCTGATCCTTGTTCTTTCCCTGCATTTCTTAGCTGGTTTCATTTTCATTCCAGATCTTTTCTTGCTTTCCTTGAGTCTATGAAAGTTCATAATATACAATTTAGGTATCACAAAGTTCAAAGGATGTCCTTGCACCTGGTAACATTGAAATGTACTAAAAGCCAAAGATGGAAGTATACTAAAAGTACTAAATAGATATTTGTTTGATATTAGAGATAAATTTAAATGGTTAAAAAAATAATAGAAAAAACTTATAATAATAGAAACAAAAATAAAATTTTAAATATGTTGTGGCGCCAAAATGGTTCTGGTGCCTCGAAAAGGTATAACTTTAATATATAGTTATAGATTTGGAGTAAGTAAACTTACGGAGTGTTGAAATAAGGTGGAAAACTAGAAATATATTGAAATCAGACCTAGCATTTCTAAGACATCAAACCATTGACCTCAAAATCCCATTCAAAGTTCAAACACAACAGACCTTCCTGGGGTAGAATTGTCTACTTTTGACATTAGGAGATCTTCCTGGAGTACATTCATTGTCTATATTTAACACAGAATTAACAGTCACAACTCACAAGAAACTAGTGCCATTCTACAGGACAGGTGCTACTGAAAAATGCCGTTAGGCATTGAACAGCAATGCCCATATCAACACTGAAAACAATTTATTACACTCTATGACCACTTCATCAGTTCAAAACTTGAAAATATAGCATTGAGAAAAACTAAAGTGCACAGAACATTAAATCCAATCTTCTTGCTGCAGTTTAAGGGGCAAATAGACCTCAGACAAATACTGAAAGCCAAAGGAACTCAAAGCCTGGATCTCAGCCTTTTGTTTCGTCTTCACCATCAACTCCAACTCTTCAACCCACTTCGGATTTTTCTTCACAAAATCCTCTTCCAACAAATCCTTTCCAGTCTTAATATCCTGCTCAGTCATGGGTAGCCTACACTGTTCCGGTATCTTGTACTTGTCAAGATCACTCGGTCTGATTCCCAGCCACTTGATATCAGGAGTAGTCAAATTAGCACTATCATAAGACATGTTCTTCGACCCACAGCCATACACTGACAAAATCTTCAACCCGTATGGATCACTATCAACCAAAGCCAAGACAGGGAGCTTCAACTCTAGCTTTAACTTCCTCAAGAATAGTCGGGTAGCTACATCGGGTTGTCCTTTTGCAGTGAGGATTATACACGGAAACCGATTGTAGAATCTGTCCTCGGCCAATCTGATGTATGCAGCATCCTTCTCAACTAGAAGAATGAACAATGCATCGCTGTTTATATCTCCAACTCGGTCTATGTTAGGAGGGATCGCCTTGCCACCGACCCCCATCTTGGTGCAGTCAATAACGTCTCCATTGTCACTGAAGGTGAGCCTCCCAACAACCACTCCCTTCTCTGCAGCAATCACATTGAGACTTGACCTGGTGCAACCTAAGATGCATGACACATCATCCAGTACAGCATCACTATGTGTCTGGTCCTGTAAGCACAAATCCCACTCACTGGTTTATTATATTTTCCACATATATATATTCTACTGTCCCATGTCCAAGAACTCAGGAAGTATTCATATTAGTACATTCCCAAATTCCAACTGTATGTTTTAACCAGCTATTCTCATGATTCATACTCTCCAATGTCCAGGAATAACATAAATTCCTACAATCAAATGGCCAAGTGACACGATTCCTACTATCCAATGTCAGATATCATACAGTTTCAACAAAATAAATGTCCTACAATCCAATGTCCAGGTAGTATTCACAATTGTCCTACAATCCAATGCACAGGTAGTATTCATATTTTCAAGTGTAATACATAATTTTCTACTCTCCAATGTACATTTATAACATAAATTCCTATAATTCAATGTCTAAGTGATACACAATCTTCCACTATCCAATATCAAATAGTTTATAATGTCAGATATCATATAGTTCCAACAACACAATTGACAGGATTACTTCATAATAACATTACAACTATACACACGGAGATTGATAGTAACCAGACCTGGAAAAGCTTGACATCGGTGTAAAAGAGATCACGCTTGGTGACATGAATGCTGCGGAGACAGAGCTGGTGAACGAGCGAAAGGATGCGGGCAGTGATGGTGGTTTTCCGGACGGATGAGACGGAAGCAAAGGGGCGTACGGAGCACTTGTCGCGGAGCACAATACGGTCGAGCTCCGGGATGTAGAGGTGGTTGGAAGAGGAGCGAGAGGGGACTGTGAAAGAGTAACCGTCGCCGTCAAGGATGGATTTGGCGATGGAGAGGATTAGGGTTTCGATGGTGGATTGGACGGAAGTGAGAGACAGGTCGGTGACTACACGGCAAGTGGAGGCGAGAGAAGGCGAGACGTCGGCGAGAGTAAGAGGCTGCTTGGAGGAGGAGGAAGGAGGATTTGTGAACGATTTGCTGAATTTGGTTAAGGATTTGAGGATGTCTTTGTCGGATTTCAGGCGTTTTTGGAAAGGGACTGAGTTTGGTGAGAGGTGGGAGGATTTGGAGGATTTGGACGTGACGGTGGAGATCGGCTTATCATCGTCGTCGTCGTCGGTGTCGGAATGGAGGTCCGCGCGACGGCGCTTTCCCCTGTCCGCCATGAGAAGCTGTGGGAGATAGGTGAGAGTGAGTGACTGGGCGGGAGTTGGAAATTGGTGGGAAGTGGGAAAATGTAGGGCTTTTTGTCAAAGATGGGAGCTGAGAATTAAGGAAAAAAGCTAGCAAACGGTGTCGTTTTGTTTTTGAGAAATAAGAAAGCAAAACCGGTGTCGTTTTGTCTCTTCTATGTTATGAACATCAGAACATGAACTGATGAACATCGATCCATTTACACTGAATCAGTCAAATCACCCGTAAATTATAAAAACTACGCATATTAGGGTTGCATTTCTATAAAACGCCCAATATTTTCATCATTTGAAAGGCATTATTACATTATTACCTTAGTACCTTACCGGCGTATCCTTCAACACTAGTTATTTTTCTAACAAGCTTGACTCAACATTAAAACCAAACTACTATTATTTGAAAACCAAACTCAAAACTAGAGTGATTTACATAAAGTTTTATACCCGGGACTTTGTACACATGTTCACATGTATCTATACAAATACAACTACTATTATACTTCGTATACAATAGGTGAAGGTCACAAAATGCCTTCAGAATGAGTTTAGAAGATAGCATGTTTAAGTCTTATGCACAGCATGCTTTCAATACATCTTCTATAGGAGGATCATCCCCTGCTTCTTTGTCCTGTTCACCAGAAAAAACAACTTAATTGAATCAACATCAAATGTGGAAACAAGAGAAACTGAAGCAAGCCTGTTGGAAAATTACCTTATGAACATATGAAATGTTGCTTTTACCAGGGCCTGCCACAATAATACCACCTTGCTGCCTGCAAACACCAAATAGCAAAAAATGCACATAGCACAACTACTCTACAAGCTAAATTTATTTTCCTTCTCTTTTTTTCACAATATAAGCTAATCAATTTTGAACAATATCAATTGTAAGTAAAATGCCAGATATATGGGGATATGAAGTTTTTGAGGAAAAAAAACGCTGTCATCCGAAGCTGTAATTGCTTTTTTACTTTCAAAGAATTTGTACTACAGATGCAAAATTTTGGTTAAGTTAGATAAGCGACATACCAGCCACCTCTTTCGACGGTGTGCTTCTGAAGGGAAAGCTCCCAATCTTGCCTGTAACCTTCCATGTATACCTGGATAATCTTCAAACCAGCCTACAAATTTAAAGTTGTAGGATTCAAAGTAAAGGTCGAGTCAATTAGCAATTAAACCTCCTTGGATGTAAGTTGACACATGCCCTGGTAGTATTCTGTACATACCTTGGGAGTAATTATGGTTGACAAGCCAGAAACAAACTTGAGCGCATCATACGACGAGTGGTCAGGATCTGCATAGACTTCTGCAACAGACAAAATACAATTTTACCTGATAAAAGAGAGAAGTGTTCTACTCCTAAGTTTCCGTTTTTCAGTGAGAATAATTACCTCCTTTAAACTTTGTCTGCTGAGAAAATGCTCTCGCCTGAATGAGGAGAAGACATATAATTTCAATACAGAAAACAAAAAAAAGTACAGCATATCTAGTGCACAAGTATGCATATGAAGCTTACATGCTCCAGCTAATGATTTTACTAATATTTACCTGATCAATGTTTCCTGGGCCGATCAAAACGAGTGCAACGCCAGCTGCATCCATTTGTTCCTGCAAAAGTGAATTTGAATATATAAGCACAATGATGAATGATCGATCAATAAACTCAAAGATCTAGACTCAAATAACAGTAGTGAAGAAGGGCTTACTTCTTATTAGCCATTATATTAGGCCAAATATCTTACAAAGGTATAACTTCTTATTAGACAATGATTTATGCCAACTGCTGATTTCTACCCATTTAAACTCTTTTAATTAGATTCATAATTCTTAGCTAAAGACAATTCAAAGCTTGCATGAGTTAATTCACTAAGACTGAGATGAGATGGAAACTAATCAGATGCTGTAACAAGTCCTGGAACACATTCAAGCATCATTTCACAAGAAGCCCTGGCGGTTCAGGATGGCAAATTAATTCATCTCAACTTCAAGTTATTGAGCAACCAATTTCTGCAAATTGGGGCCGTATGAAATAACGTTGATTTCATTTCACATCAAGTATAGAGGATGAGCAGAAGAGGCGATTTTTACCTTCTCGGCAGCAAGATAATCAGCCCGCTTGCGGCAAAGCACGCAACTACAACAAACACACGGAGCCGTAAGCATTTGGCAAGGAAATGAGGAATTGAAAATTCGTCTGAACAAGCATATCACCCAAAATGGCGAGCGAATGCGACGACGGCTTTTCGATCCTTCCACAAATCAGAGATTGAAATCGCATTCCCCTCTAGATCGAACACCTTGACCTCGTCCAAAGCTTCTACGGCACTCTGAGGAACGACGCTGGGAGATCCTATTCCTGTTACTAATAATTTAAGTCACAAAGAGATGAAGAGGCAAATTAGGTTACTCGAAGTGAAATTGAGAAGACCGGAGACAAAGAGCACGTAACTTGCCTGGGGAGCTAGAGATTGCGGAGACAGAGATGGGACGTAGGCGTGGGGTGGTGATTAATCCCTGGTGTTTGAGGAGAGAAGGTGGATGGTTTTGCGGTGATTTTCGGGTTGGTAAATGAGAGAGCGGCGGCGGCTGGTGGTCGTTTCCGTTGGACCTGGTGGCGGTGGAGAAGAAACCCATAAAAACGGAGAGCGCCATGTTGCGACCTTGCCGACCTCGAGTGAGGGAGAGTGGGGTTAACTGGGACGGAGGGGGCCCCTCTGGGTATTTGTGGTTAACAAATAAACACGTTTTTAGGGAGTGTTTGGATGGGAAAGTTAAGAAATTGGAAAATCTGGATATTTTTAATGATGTAGGTTCTTTTGAAATTCTTAATTCATAAACGGTTTTTCTATAGGTATAGGTTGAGAATACTAATTTTAAGAACTAAAATTCTAATACAATTTTAAAATATATTACCATTTTTTAGGCTCTTAACCATTTGTAGGCTTCCATTGTCAATTAAGAACTCGTTTAACTAGGAAGTTTGCAATTGTTAACGAAATAAACAAACAGTCGTGATGGATTTCTTCCTCTTCAAGGTGATGGGCATCACGTCGTGACCCTTTCGGACAGACATTCTGGGCTCTTCCCTTCGAGTACTCCTTGCGATCATCTTAGCTGCAGAATAAGTTACACCGCAAACTTCAGATCCCCTTGTGATAACGTTAATTACCCATGTGTGTTTTGGCGGTGGTGGTGGACTGGCTTTCCCTTTGTTGCGTTCCAACTGCTCCCTCGCTTTTTCCGATATCAAGTCTTTGAGATACCCCCTGCGTAACAATTCATTTACCTCTTTTCGTAACGCGATACATTCGCCCGTTATATGGCCGTGGTCTAAGTGGAAGTCACACCATTTGGATTTATCCTTCTGGTATGAGGGTGTGTTGCTTTTCCTCGGCCATTTGACAGTATCCTCCATGTTGTTGAGAGTTTGAACCACTTCTGTTGCGTCCACCCGAAGGTTGTAATAAGACAATCTCGGAGGTAACTTTGGGTCTTCATATCGTTCGTACGCTTTAGAGGAGGTCATGTTCATGGTTGGTTTGGCGTGAGAAGAGTTTGGGTACGGAACATATCTAGTTTCTTGTCGTCCCTGCCGTCACTTAGGTCGGTGAGGGCTAACTGTCTTGTTGGAGAAGAGGTCGTCTTCTTCCAGCCGTACATGAGCCAACACCTTTACATGTACCTCATCGAAATTCAAACAAGGATACTTAGTCAATTCACGGTAAAGATCAGGATTACCAATAGAGATGCCTCTTCGAAATGCCTCAATAGTTGTGGCCGCATCACATGCTTCTATGTTTACCAACTCCTCGTTGTACCTGTTTAAGAAGGCTTTCAAAGATTCACCAGCTTTTTGGACCAAGCGATACAAATCACTAGATCGTTTCTAGGCATGTCGGCTACTTGCGAATCTAACCCTGAACTTATCAACCAATTCAGTAAAGGATGACCCTGAACTAGATCGTTTCTAGGCATGTCAGCTTTTTGGACCAAGCGATACAAATCACTAGAGTACTGTCAATTAAGTGCTAATCCGGATACGTTTAAACGCATGCTAATATTCATGGCTTGTTTAAACGCATCTATGTGCTGGTCCGAATCCATAACCCCCTCGTACTTAGGTACGTCGGGAACGTGATACTTTCGAGAGATGTCTACCCTCACGATAGAAAGTACAAAGGGGAATCAGTATACTCGTCCCGCCTTTCCACTGCTATCGGTTGCGGGGCCCTTGGGACCTGAGTAATTTGGTCCTTCAAGGCCTTGAGGCGTTCCCGTAATTGGACTACCTCGACATCTTCTCTGACAATCCTTAAAGAATTATCGTTTACCTGATAACATGTTACCGATCTCCCGTCATTTGGGGTCAAGACTCGGATCATCCATGTCCAAACGACGAGCAACGACATCCAATGCCTCATCAGCACGTTGTCGATTCGTTGCTGAGTGTACCTGAGACTGAAGCAAGTTGCGCTCATTAGTTGAAGTTTCAATTTGTTTTTCATATACCTCGGTGAACTTAACGTGAGCATTAATCTGGTTTTCCAGATCCTTTTGAAGGATGAGCATGGATGCGCGTAGTTCGGCAATGATATCAGAGTCGACCGTTGTCCCTTGTTCAGCGATCGTGGAAGTGGTGGGATTCCCGTTTCCATCCCCGAAATTAAGTTCATTCCCTTCCATCCCGTTTCCGGCTTGCAAACCATTGACTCCCTGGTTGATTTCGTTGCTATCGGGATCATCGATATGTTTGTAGATGGTTTGAATGCCTTCCATCTCACTTGTAAGCAGAGTTTACGATTTTCGACGATTTTCTTTGGCTAAGCCCCACGGTGGGCGCCAATTGTTTTGGGTAGATTCAACGCGTAAGCATTACCTGCTATAATGAGGGAAACTCAACCAAGAAACAGTCTAAACAAGTTAAACTCGAAACAAGGTGGAACTCAGGGAAGACACAAGAAGTAGATATGAACTAAGAATATAAGAAGTTATTTGATTGTCTTAAAAAGGTAATTGAACAATAACGATGCCTTTCTGAGTTGCAAAAAGAATCCACTGAACAATAGCCTTTCGATTTAATGATAGTGGAGATCAAAGAAATGATATGTGATTTGCTGCTTGTAGGTGAGTAATTATGTGTCCTTCCCTTTATTCTTCATGTGTTTTTATATCCGTCCTCTACCTCTCGACTGTTGTGTGTTTAATGACTCGTGATCAGATCATGATCCCGTGAAATCCGTCATGGGCATTGAATGTCGTAGCCGCTATGCAGGATACTTCGCCAACTCTACCAACCGTTTCTTGTTCGAGCGTCGCCTTGATGTATTGGGCCTATTTTTGGAGAGCCCAACAATTATTTGGAAACATGCATGCGTCATCCAAATGACAACCTTTTCCCGGCGGGCAGTCCATAGGAAGTTCTGAAAGAAAAGAATAGGTCTTCGCATCAGGAACTATTAAGAATTTAAAATCGAAGTTCCTTTTCTTCTTACTCTCTTCTTGTTCGAAGGGACCCCTCGGAGACTAAAACCACTTTTTCTTCTCCATTACCGACAAGCCCATACCTAATTGTCACCGATCCTCGTATATTCTAAGGTAAGTTCCATTTGTTTGCATGAGCCTATTTTAGATGAGAAGGTAAAAAATCACGCGTGGTTCAGTTTCATATTAGCTTTTCATATGCGTCTTATCCAGGCTGCTCTTAGGGCAGCTATCACGCTTAGGCTTATTGGAAGTAGGAATGTCGACACTTGTGAAATTTAATCATTCATATGTAAACCTACATATAAGGAAGAAGTTAAGTTATTAAAGTCTTCATATATCGAGAATCTTAAAAATATCAGTACATGATTTTACAATGTTCGCTTCAAACTTAATATTTCTTCAAGCACGCTACATTCCATGTCTTGGGTAAGGTGATGCCTTCTTGGTCAGAGCTTTTTGAGCAACTTCTTCTCCTAGGATGAAAGTTCCTTCCACTTCAGGACCAACTTCCTACCATTAATGCATCTTAGCACCATATCTCTAGTGTTGAACTTACGCCGGTGAAAATTATTGTTATACTCTTATATTGAATTGCAGAAAGAAAAAATGCATGAGTGGATGTATGTGCGTAATATAGATGGTTTTTTGAACAACAAGTTTTCAGCTGGCGTAGAGCAATATCTCGAATTCTGCAAAGCTATGCCGACCTATGACTCATCCGAATTAAGGTGTCCGTGTTGGAGGTGCAAGAATAAGAAACTGAAATCTATAGATGATGTGCATTATCACCTTCTTAAGGAAGGTTTTGTTCCTGTTGACGGGCCTTCACTCAGGACAACAAATAAATTTATAGTCAAGACCCCGCTGAGTATAGGGGAGTCAGGATCGTTCCACGAGAAGCAAGGTTGTTTGTCTATCAACTACTAAAAATCAAACAAAAACAAGCAAACACTCACAAGCAGCCTCGTTAACGACGTTGTCAGGGTCGTTAACGAACCACCGTAAACAAAAGACTCAAACTAACGACCTAAAAAGATTCGGTACCGAGCTAGCAAACTCAGCAACGAGTATCTCTTAAGAAAATTCAAATAAAAACAAAGATCTAGGATTAGGGACACCACAACATAGTCATGCATATAAACTCGTAAGAAGATTAGATCATGCCTTTAAACAGATAAATTCATCAACTCTCATTGAATATCAAGTAAATTAACCTACTTTTGTAACCCAATTCACTCAATTGCTTGTTTTGGATCTAAAGCTTGAAACTTTCGTATTCAAACAATATCAACCTTCAAGTTAACAACTTTCTCTTTCAATCAAGTCAACAACTCAAATTACCTCAACTTTCATCTCGGTATAAGCACAACAAACAATCTTAATCAATAGATAAAAGGCATTCAACACACAATCTTACTCACCAAACATGCATAACTATGTCGGGCTTAACCCCGACCCTAGAAAAGAAGACTACTCACTAATCATAACTATGAAACAAATAAATTCAACAAAAGAAATCATTGAAAACAAATCACTACTCAAATTAATAAGAAAGATATCGTCTTACAGAAATTTAGAAGAAACCGAAAAATACAAAATAACGATTAACGAACCCGGTAACTCTCGTCCATCGAGCCTCGATCTCGATTCCGATTCTCTCTCTACTCTCTCGGCTCTTCCTCCTCTCCAAGTCGATCTCTCTAAAAATCCCCCCCTTTTCTTGGCTAAACTAGAGGGCTATTTATACTAATAAAGCTAGAAACTAATAAGGCTAGAACGATAAAAACTTTCCTAAAAAGATAGAAATAAAATCTTAAAAGATAGAAATAAAATCTAAAAAGATAACAAGACCTAAAATACATAATATAATAACCCTAAAATCATAAAAAGATACTATTGACACGGAAATAAATTCCCGCACAGGATCGGTGAGTCACAAAGTCAACTCTCGAAATCTCTATCTCGTGGCCTCGTTAACGAGCCCTTGCAGCCTCGTTAACGAGCCTGGGCTTGGTTTCTTCCACACTTTATCTCGTAAAACTCGAACTCCGACTTCTTCAATCTTGTATTCCTCTGACTTTCACTGTAGCGCTCCAAATTCAGCTCCATATAGCACCTTTTCCTTGCTAAAACCTACAAAAATACACAAAATAGAGTAGCTTCCATACTTTTCATAAAAATATGCAAAACTATCCAAAAAACACATAAAACTAATCCTAAACTATCAAAACTAATCCTAATAAACTAAGAAAATATACTAAAAACTATACTAAAAATACGAACATCAAAATACCCCATACTTAAACTTGCTTGTCCTCAAGCAATCACTAAACAATAACCAAAACCAAACAAACATACTTATCAAGACATAGCCATCATCTAAAGAGCAACATCTACACATAGAAGAGAAATAACAAATGATTATTAATGTCATTACACATATATGCACCAAATAGACATAAGAAAATACAATCCAACCTCACAAGGGATATAATGTGTTTCACTCATCTCTCAAGTGTTTAAGCTTATAGATTCAACTCTCAACTCATCTTATACACAAAAACTCATAGAAATTGGAACTTATATCACCAATACTCTCCACCCAAGATTTGTCAAAACAAGCAAAAATCATCAAGAGAACTTAGGCTCAATGAAAAACTTCATAGAAGCTTCCATTCGGCCGGGTTGTAATGGGGCTTGGTAAAGACAATAAGGCGTGGAAAATATTTTGGTCATGTGGTGCTAATAATATCCAGGAATCAAAGACTCCTAAAGACTCACACATCCAAAAACTCTCATAAAAAACAACATACCAAACTCACTCTTCATTATGCATTTTTTTTTCTTTCACTCACCCATTACATCCTAAAAAGTCTCATAAAAAGAATCTCTGATATTATCTAAAAACACACATGCACTTCAAACTTCTTCTTCTTCTTAACAACTTTATTTTGTGCAACTTTTGCTCATCAAGAGATCTTTCTTTTACATAATATTAGAAACAAGAGACTTCCAATCTACCCTTACCAATAATCCCAAAATTTTGAACCCAAACATAACATTGCACTCAACAAAACATACCTCTCCAATCTAAGTCCTAATCCCCGGATAGGGTCAAGCTTATCTCGGCTAGGAAATAATTTTTGTGGAGCTTAAAAATAAAAGGCTTCAGGCTCAAATTGGCTGTCAAAAGAGGGGATCATGAAAGGGTGGATAAGGAATAATAGGGCTTATAAAAAATAAGTTCTCTATCATATGATTCTCACAAGTAATGAACTATAAATCTTATATAGGTCTCAAGAAATAGATAACCATCACAATTCCAAGAGATAATATGCATATAGAGAGTAAATCACACTAAAAAGAAGAGGGATTTTTGATATTCTCCCTATAAGGCCAAAAATAACTCACAAGGTAATTATTTTGTTGGATTGCATCACTTATGCTATAAAGTATATGTGCTCAATTTCATCAAGTGCTATTCCTTCCTAAAAACACAATTTTAAAACAAGAATCCGACTATACTATCAAAGACATGCTTGCAAGGATTTATATGATTATGCTAGCAACTTACCATCATAGAACCTAAGAAAGGGATATCTATCAATTCTAAAATCTTTTTTAGATTTTTTTTTTCAATTTTTTCAATTTTTTTTCGATTTTTTCAATTTTTTATGGAACGAAACTACTTAAAACAAATAAACACACAAGACACATAAGATAACAAGTTGTCTACTTTCTCCTACCCCATACTTAAAATTACAGTGTCCCCACTGTAAGAAAAATAAGAAGAAGGAAAGAAATAGAAAAGAAAAGAAAAGAACAAAAAACAAAATAAATAAAAAGAAAAGACATAAAAAACTTACAAAGACTCAAAAGTGGAAAACAAGGAAAACGTCTTCTTCGTCAGGCTGAATCACTGGTTCAGTGGAGGAAAGTAATGCTCAAAGTTCCCCATGAAGTCGTACATCGTTCTCCAACGCTCTGCATCCTCCGCCTCTCTCTGACGATGCCTCTCATCCTCCATCGACATGCGAGCAGAATAGACGGTCTCCCATCTATCCATCCTCCTATGAATATGGTCCTGCTGGAGGTGAAGCTGTTGCATCTGAGCAGAAAGATCCTCGGCCCACGGTGGTGGCATACTCGATCCTGTGTACTCGGGCTGAGGAGGTGGTGGATAGTGAGGCTGGAAATGGTCTCGGTACAACACCGGGTTATATGGCATGAGACCATAGGAATGAGGGTCGGCAGGAGCTGGCGGTGGGTCGGTAGTCGTCCTCGGGACCTCGTTAACGAAGTTGGGTGCCTTGTTAGGAATGTAGGGAGGAGGCTGGAAATGGTCGTTAATGAGCCTGGTAGGCTCGTCAACGAGGATGTTGGTGCCCAAAACTTCCGTGTCGATGTCGTCATCCTCGAAGTTAAGCTCTTCCGTACCTCCCTCGGTGTTGGCTTCTTCAGTGTCATCGCCAACTACCTCGGTAGCCTCATCTTCATCTTCATCCATCTCTTCTTCTTCTCGCTCAAATCTTGTCTCACACGGTCTAAGTGATAGCTCATCCTCCGGCTTGGGCTCTAACGGGTAAACATGACCCGTCCACGCCTCGTACCAATTTGGTACGTAGAGTAGCTCCAACTTGTCAAGGGTGGGTGTAACGATACGGTCTTGTACTTTCACTTTGAACCCTCCCTCGGCTTGAATGAAAATACCGGAGCTATACCAATAGCTCTTGTTGAGGAGTTGAGCATGAGCCGGTGTGTAGCGAGTAAGGTCGACTCCGAGGTTTGTAGCCAAAAGACTAACCAAGTTACCACACCAAACTTCCTTGGACTTGGTTGATTTCTCTATGTAGTAGAGCCATTCATACCCCAAATTCAAAGGGTCGGGCTCCTTGAAAAGGATGGTGCGGAGACAAGCAACTTTCGTCTTTGTTGGCCTGTTCAACTCTGTCTTCGGCCAAAATGTAGCGGCTAGGACTCGGAGAATGATTCTGAATATGGGGTTGATGATGCTTGCCCCAGATAATGCCGTTGTGGAGGATTGGTCCTCCCCAGTGATATAGCTCCAAGTCCGAGTCACCCTGTAGTCTTTTAGGTTGTAATCTCTAGAAGGGTTTGGAAGCTCCAGAATTGCATTGAACTCCGCCATGGTATATTCTCGGCTCACATTACCGAGCCTAAACCGGATGCGTCCCGCCGAATTCTTTGACGAAAAACTAATCTCTAGAGTGGCCAAAAACTCGGATGTGAGGGCCGGAAAATGTGGTACCGTCTCCTTCTTCAGCAAGTGAGGCACACCGAGAATAGAAAAGGCCTCCTTGACATCCGTATAAATCCCCATGGCCTTAGCACTTGTCTTTGAGAACCACCGAGTGTTGTGGTCCTTGTCTAGGATTGCTCTGTATCGGTCCGCTTGCCCTTGAGTGCGCAAGATCACATTGTCCATGCGAGGTGGAGATGGGGACCTCTGGTTCCTTCTCTTCTTTTAAGCTCGGGTAGTGGGTCTGCTGGAACTTGCCATGTGATCTACAAAACAATCATGATTTTCCAAGATAAGATCCACTCAAGTTAAGTTAGGCAAGAGACCCCATACTTGGTCTCGAAATAATCCTCTGAATTATTCGTTAACTACCCAATTGGGTCGTTTACGATTCTGGACTGGGTATTGATCTTTGAGGATATGCAGGGTCGTTAACGAGCCTGGGTGGGTCGTTAACGAGCTGCCGAGAGCCAGTTCACAGAATTCCGAATTTTTCATCTTTAAAAATCAAGCCAAAATCAAGCATGCAATCCTCTATACTCCCTCACTAGGCACATAATCGGATATATGCACCCCATACTTGCTCAACTACCCATCCCGAACATGCTAAATTTACCCGAAATTTTGACATGCAAAGTTTGTATCTTAATACTAGAACAAGAAAAATTCATGCTTTTCTAAATCAACTTTTCACAATGAGACATCTAACATGAATATCCTTCCCTAGGCCAAGAACTACAAAGCATAATCAAACTTTCATGAGCAAAATCCAATCATATCAATCAATCCTTTCTATGAACTCAATTCAAGATATGAAATTTCTACCCTAAAAAACCATGAATCATGCAATTTCGAGTTAGGGTTTAGAAATCATACCGGAGAATCGAGAAAGTGAAGAACAAGAGGTCGGAATTGGGTGGTTAACGAGCTCGGATCTCGTCGGTGAGAAGAACGGGTTTCCGGGCTTCGGTAACGACGGCTTCTCGGTGGTCGATGGAGTGACGGATTCCGATCGATGGTGAGGGGATTCGGTGGAGGTTTGAGGGATTTGGAGTTTGAGAGATTTGTGGGTAGAATTTTTTAGGGTTTGGGAAGGTTTAAATAGGAGAGGGTAGGGATAGGAAGAGGTAGAAGGGGGCGGCGGCAAGGGGTAGAAAAAGATAGATTTAGGTTAAAAATAACTTACCTTCCCGTTTTGCCGAATCGGGTCATCGAACCGGGTCGTTAACGACCCTAGGTGGGTCGTTAACGAGCCACCGTAGCCTCTTGGAGTGATTTTCGAGCCCTTCTCCTGTATCTTGTTAGCTCTAAATTTATCCTAATTTCTATCCTAAAAACTACTAAAAAGAACTCAAAAGAAAGCTAGGAAAAAGAATCTAAAAAGAAAAGAAAAGAAAAGAAAACTAATTCTATACTAAAAGGCGGGTTACCTCCCGTAAGCGCTATTTTTAACGTCGTCAGCCCGACGTACTTACCTGAGCTCAAGGTGGCTCTTTCGTAGCTATGTTGGGGTCTTGAGGTACCCCATACTTAGCCTTGCAACCTTTATGTGATTGAGTTACTAAATTAGGTTTCTTTTCTTCTATCAATATGCCCGGTATTCCTACATGATGGTTAGTGAAATGCGAAAACCAAGGTGGTTTGGACTCCTCTGTAGTGCATATGATGGGGCATGCTGTAGGAACAAAAGATAAAGAATAGTCATGACCATCTTTAGCGGATTCATAGTTAGAGTACTTACCGTGGTTGTATTCTTGCACGTGGGACTCGGTAGTCGGCCAATGTGGTTCGGTAGGGACTTGTATGAAATTCTCTCTTGTTTTGGTATTTGGGGGAGGCTCGGTAGGGCCAGCTATGTCGAGTTCTGGTTGAGTCAACTCGATTTGTGCGACCGCAGTTGGGTCGTTGGCATTCTGATCCAAGCTGAATTCCACTCGTTCCTCTCCAATATCAAAAGTGAGGAGTCCTTTCTGCACATTGACTCTTGCACCTGCTGTGGCTAAGAATGGTCTGCCGAGAATTATGGGTACATGAGGGTCTTCAGGCATATCGAGGACGATGAAATCATTCGGTATAAAGAATTTCCCGACTTGAATAGGATAGTCGTCCACGACTCCTGTGGCCTTGACACATGATCCGTCGGCCATGTACAGATTCATATCTACCGGCTCTAGTGGTCCCATATTAGCTTTGGACCAGATCGAGAGAGGGAGTAAAGTAGCACTGGCTCCCAGATCACATAAAGCTTTGAACTTGTGGTCGCCTATGCCGATCGTTATTGCAAATCTCCCTGGATCTCCTAGCTTTTCTGGTAAAGCTATAGATCTGACTTCATCCTGTAGCTCTGTAATGGATCTTTTCCTGCTAAGAATATCTTTCAAGAATTTTGTGTAAGCCGGCATTTCGCTTAGGGCCTCAGCGAATGGGATGGAAATATTAATGCCCTGAAGAATCTTTAAGAAACGCTTGAACTTACTCTCAGTAGAGTCCATAGATTTCTTAGTGGGAAATGGAAGAGATTTCACCATCCTCGGAACCAAGTTAGGCTCGAGGGGTGATGCTACCGGGTCGACACTAGGGTCGTCAGGTACGCTCGGCGGGTCGTTACCGACCCTGCTGGGGTCGTTAACTACCCTGGAATTGAGAGGAAGGCTCGGATTAGAAAACTTACCTGGGGTAGGGTCGTTAGGTACCCTCGGATCCTCGTCACCATGGTACACTGGTTCGGTAATTGCCCTCGCTGGCTCGTTTCCGAGGGTAACCGTGGTGTCCTCTTCCTTCTTGTCTTTAGCTTGGACTCGCTCCGGTAATGTCTTTTCACTCCTAAGGTGTATTGCTGCTATTTGTCCTTTAGGATTTTCCTCGGGACGGCCCGGAAGTTGCCCTTGTGGCCTCGGAATCTGTGCAGCAAGGTTCCCTAGTTGGGAATCTACATTCTTCTTCCATACATCGAACTCTCCCCATCTTTTATTCTGGTGGTTAAGGTTAGCTTGAACTTCATTGACCTTGTTGTGGACCCCATTGATGCTATCCTGTAACCCTTGTACCCAAGATGGTGGCTCCTGATGGCCTGGAGGTCGATAAGGTGCAGGTCGTCTATTTGGTGGAGGCGCTGCATAGCTTGGATTTGGATTCTGATTGCCCCACGTCTGATAGTTATTTGACCTGTCAAAATTGCTAGGCTGGTTCCTGTATGGGCCTCTCATGTAATTCATTTCAGCAATTGTCTCAGCGGCTCTTACATGCTCTATGTTAGTGGAAGCAGAAGTACTATGGGCAGAAGAACCACACTCTTGACAAGATTGAGAGGATTTCAGAAAACTTACCTGCTTCTTCAGGCGGTTGACCTCGACTTGTAGAAACTGATTTTTGACGTCTAGGTCAACATCTTCTCGGTTAGGCACATAGAGATGTTTATGCGGCTGGGGAGTCTGTTGGGTTCCATACATGGCATCATAATTGGACAACTTGTCCAGCAATTCCCATGCAGCCGTAGGGTCCATCTCTATAAAACCACACGATGTATGCGTGTTAATGCGGTTCTTGGTCTCTGCGTTGATACCCTGGAAAAAGATTTCTTGCAGAACATATAAAGGTTGCCCATGAGTGGGGCACTGTCTAAGCATCTCTTTGAATCTTTCCCATGTTTCAACGAAGGTCTCATTAGGCAGCTGGTGATAGGAGGTGATGCGTTTCCTCAACTCCGTCGTCTTGGCAGGCGGGAAGAATTTTGTAAGAAATTGATCATACAAGTTCTTCTAAGTCCTGATAGACTTAGGAGGTAGGCTCTCCAACCAGCTCAGGGCCTTTCCAGTTAGAGACCACCTGAAAGCTTTTAGCAGAACATATTCAAGTGAGACACCTTCAGCAGCTATGGTGTCACACAAATCAAGAAAATTTATAATATGCTCCATAGGGCACTCAGTAGGTTTCCCTTCAAACTGAGCCCGTTTAATTAAGGATATAAATTGAGACTTGATCTCAAAGGCTTTCTCTATCTCCGGAAGCACGATTGGGGACTCTGGCACCCTCAGTTCTGGATGCATATACTGTTTGACATTCCTCGGATAGGCATTCAGTTCCTCTTGTAGGCGAGCATTGTCAGCTCGTTGATGCTCAGCTTCGGCAGCAGCGCCTTCCTTCTCGGTTTTCAACCCCTCCATCTGGTTTTGGAGGATCTCCAATTGACGAGCCATCTCTTCAGGTGTGGCCATGGCTCGGTTCTCTCAGCGTCGACGGTGCAGGGAACGTTCAGGTTCTGAGTAATAACCAGCGTTGTCAAACTCAAGCCTTCGACGTCCTACCGGCATGCGCTGAGAAAACAGACAAAGAAAACAAAAACGGGTTCGGGCTATTCCCGAACCCACAAATAAACAAACAAACTCGTTGCTTCCCCAACAACGACGCCAATTTGTTTACGGGCCTTCACTCAGGACAACAAATAAATTTATAGTCAAGACCCCGCTGAGTATAGGGGAGTCAGGATCGTTCCACGAGAAGCAAGGTTGTTTGTCTATCAACTACTGAAAATCAAACAAAAACAAGCAAAACACTCACAAGCAGCCTCGTTAACGACGTTGTCAGGGTCGTTAACGAACCACCGTAAACAAAAGACTCAAACTAACAACCTAAACAGATTCGGTACCGAGCTAGCAAACTCAACAACGAGTATCTCTTAAGAAAATTCAAATAAAAACAAAGATCTAGGATTAGGGACACCACAACATAGTCATGCATATAAACTCGTAAGAAGATTAGATCATGCCTTTAAACAGATAAATTCATCAACTCTCGTTGAATATCAAGTAAATTAACCTACTTTCGTAACCCAATTCACTCAATTGCTTGTTTTGGATCTAAAGCTTGAAACTTTCATATTCAAACAATATCAACCTTCAAGTTAACAACTTTCTCTTTCAATCAAGTCAACAACTCAAATTACCTCAACTTTCATCTCGGTATAAGCACAACAAACAATCTTAATCAATAGATAAAAGGCATTCAACACACAATCTTACTCACCAAACATGCATAACTATGCCGGGCTTAACCCCGACCCTAGAAAAGAAGACTACTCACTAATCATAACTATGAAACAAATAAATTCAACAAAAGAAATCATTGAAAACAAATCACTACTCCAATTAATAAGAAAAATATCGTCTTACAGAAATTTAGAAGAAACCGAAAAATACACAGTACCGAACCAAAATAACGATTAACGAACCCGGTAACTCTCGTCCACCGAGCCTCGATCTCGATTCCGATCCTCTCTCTACTCTCTCGGCTCTTCCTCCTCTCCAAGTCGATCTCTCTAAAAATCCCCCCCTTTTCTTGGCTAAACAAGAGGGCTATTTATACTATTAAAGCTAGAAACTAATAAGGCTAGAAAGATAAAAACTTTCCTAAAAAGATAGAAATAAAATCTAAAAAGATAACAAGACCTAAAATACATAATATAATAACCCTAAAATCATAAAAAGATACTCTACCGACACGGAAATAAATTCCCGCACAGGATCGGTGAGTCACAAAGTCAACTCTTGAAATCTCTATCTCGTGGCCTCGTTAACGAGCCCTTGCAGCCTCGTTAACGAGTCTGGGCTTGGTTTCTTCCACACTTTATCTCGTAAAACTCGAACTCCGACTTCTTCAATCTTGTATTCCTCTGACTTTCACTGTAGCGCTCCAAATTCAGCTCCATATAGCACCTTTTCCTTGCTAAAACCTACAAAAATACACAAAATAGAGTAGCTTCCATACTTTTCATAAAAATATGCAAAACTATCCAAAAAACACATAAAACTAATCCTAAACTATCAAAACTAATCCTAATAAACTAAGAAAATATACTAAAAACTATACTAAAAATACGAACATCAGTTCCTAACTATTACCATTGGGTTTCGCATGGGGAGACAGCTGAAATGTTCGCTGCATTGTTGGCCAAGTCTAGACAGCATGAAGATTGTAGCAGTACTGATCCAGGCTTCATCCAGCACCACCAGTAAATGGTGGGAATGATAATCGAATGGAACAGATGGTATATGATGGTTTTAATGCTCGAAGTCATTACACTGTTGAGGATCCCGTGCAGAATCAGGATATAAGGCATGAGCAAGGGGAGCAATATTATAATGAAGCGCCCAATCCCGATGCACAACGTATATATGACATGTTGTCGGCCGCAAATAGGCCTTTGTGGCCTGGATGTGATATGACACAGTTGGAGGCTGCGACTGAGCTACTTAGCCTAAAGTCTAAGCTAAGGATGACGGAGCGCGTATATGACATGATCTCGGATTTTTGCGGATGCGTTTCTCACCCAGACACGACATTACCAGCCACGTTTTACGACACGAAAAAACTGGTTGAGGGTCTCGGTCTTCGTACGAGGCCATTCATTGTTGTCCAAACTCTTGCATGATATATTGGGGTGCAGATGCAGAATACGCGACATGCAAGATATGTGACTATCCTAGATGGAAACAAGGCAAGTCAAAGCTCTCCCTATTCTCATATGTTTTATTTGCCAGTAACTCCACGATTGCAGAGTTGTACGCATCTGTGGTGACTGTCAAACAAATGAGATGGCATGCAGAGCACGTACAAGATGGGGTGATGAGACATCTGTTAGATGAAAAGGCATGGAGGCACTTCAATACTGTGTGGCCAGATTTTGCATCAGAAATACGAAATGTGAGACTAGGCTTGTGCAAGGACGGTTTCAATCCGTTCGGGGCGTCCGGGCGCCAGTACTCATGTTGGCCTGTGATTTTGACACCCTACAACCTTCCGTCGTCGATTTGTATGCGAGAAGAGGTTATGTTTTTGACGATTATTGTACCTGGACCGAAGAGTCCGAAGCAAAAGTTGGATGTCTACTTGCAGCCGTTGATAGCCGAGCTGAAGGATCTATGGCTTAATGGGGTGTACACATACGATTCTTGTAGGAAGCAGAATTTTGTGTTGCGTGCAGCTGTAATATGGATTATTAGTAACTTTCCGGCATATTCGATGTTGTCAGGTATGTTGTTAATTTTAAATATGCTAATGAATTTGAAACTATTATATATAATAATCATGCATATATGATTTGTGAAATTTAATTTATGATACAAAATATATGTTTGTGTAGGCTGGAGAACTTTTGGGAAATATGCGTGTCCTTATTGCATGGAGGACACTGATTTTTTTATCTAACACATGGACACAAAATGTGCTGGTTCGATTGTCACAGGAGGTTTATAGAACATGATCATCACTTTCGAAACAATAAGACTGATTTCAAGAAAGGTCGACGGGAAAGTCGTGGTCCCCCGGTACTCCGTGACGGATACGAGATATTAGACAGATTAACAATATGGGGTTGATGAAGATAACTAAAGTGGGAGCTGAGGAGCACAATGCCACGGTCAGTAGAGGTTCGGGTTGGAAGAAGAAAAGCATTTTCTGGGACCTACCTTACTGGCCCAGTCTGCTGGTAAGACATAATTTAGATTTCATGCACATTGAAAAGAATGTCTTCGATAATGTTTTCTTCACCATTCTCGATGTTCCGGGGAAGTCGAAAGACAAGTGGTCGACCAGAAAGGATATAAAGGAATTGTGCAAGCGTCCGGAGTTGGAACCTGATGAGGAGGACAATAGGTACCCAAAGGCTTGCTATGCACTAGATCGTCATGAAAAACAAGTGCTTTCTGATAACATTATTATCATTTACTATTCCGATTTACTGTTTTCTATCACTATGCTCATAATACTATTACGATAATACTATTCGGATTCACTATTTTCTATTACTATGCTGATAATACTATTAGGATAATACTATTCGGATTCACTATTTTCTATTACTATGCTGATAATACTATTCGGATGACACTATTTTGATGACAATATTATCATTTACTAGCTAGATTGATGACAAGAGGCATGCATGCACATCACAACTTCAATCCTCATCTCCATTTCCGACCATAAAAGGAGACTTCATCTCCTTCCAACATGCATTAGTCTTCCATTCTGCTCATCTCCAACTCCAAAACATCAAACCCTCACCTAAAGCTTCGATTCCATCTCCAATTCATCCGATCAATGGCTCATCAAAGGGAGCATGTTCTTGGCGCACGACCGCCTTTGCTCCCGAACTCATCCATTTCTCGATCAATCGTGCATGTACGTGGGGATATAGAGAGCAGAACGGAATG
The DNA here is from genome assembly GCA_964016875.1 of Fallopia convolvulus. Lineage (NCBI taxonomy): Eukaryota > Viridiplantae > Streptophyta > Magnoliopsida > Caryophyllales > Polygonaceae > Fallopia > Fallopia convolvulus. Next base: position 35,648,737 of record OZ024733.1, read on the forward strand.
GAGCACCAGACCATATCGCCCATTAAGAGTTGCGATCGCTGGTTGGAGGTCACTTGGCGGAGAAGCACCACCGAGATTTTGCCGTTTTTTCTTGAACGGCGAAGACATCACAGACCGCATTGAGGCCAGTGAAACGGCTGCGCAGCTTCGCGTGCTCGAAGGAGCTGAGATTAGGGTTGTTGCTTCTTAAAAATAAATGATGTTTGTCATCTAATTTGTAATTCAGCAAGTTGTTTGTTGATGTTTTTGCTTTACAAGAAGCAAGTGTTATTCGTACGTAAGCTGTAATGAAATTGGTTGTAACTTGGCTGTGTGGAAGCAATGAACTTCGTCGTTGTCGTCGTACTCGTCGCCGCCGTCGTCGCCGCCGCCGCCCGTCGTCGTCGTTGTTGTTGTTGTTGTCGTCGTTGTCGTCGTCATCGTCGTTGTTGTTGTTGTCGTCGTCGTCGTTGTTGTTGTTGTTGTCGTCATTGTTGTTGTTGTTGTCGTTGCTGCTGCTGTTGTAGTTGTGTTGTTGAATTTTGATGAGAATTGTTGTTGTTTATGTTGTTGATGATGATGATGATGTTGTTGTTGCTCTTGTTGTTGATCTCGTTCTTGTTGTTGTTTGAAGGAGTTAGGGTGAAGAAGTTGTTGTTGTTGTTGTTGTTGAATTTGAAAATTTTTGGAAAATATTGATTGAGAAATTTGAATTCAAATAGAATAAAATTGTTGTTGTTGTTGTTGTTGATTTGGTTGTTGCTGTTGATAGTATTGTTATTGTTGTTGTTGTTTTTATAGTTTTGTTGTTATGTCCGGATCACGTCGACGTGGACGAGCTCCTCGTCCGGACGAGCCGAGCTCGTCTGAGATACCGGACGAGGAGATCTCGTCCGAGGCGACCCACACGGACACACCACGTTAGTCCGAGGACGACGAGGTCCGTCATCCTAGTATAGAGGAGACGGGAACCCAAGCGGATGAGTCTAGGGCCCCTACATCCGCGTCCTCGTCGGGATCGAGCCGATCCCAATCGCATTTGAGATCTTTACATTGCCGGCGGGTGGTACGCACAATTTCCTCTAAGACATTGCTTTTATTAAATTCTTTTCTTACCTTTAAATATGTTATAACACGTTTTTCGAAATCTCGCAACGTCGGGCATGATGTCGCGGTGGTCGACACAGATCATACAAGGCCAACCCGATGATAATGTAATATTCGCTAAATTCTAAATATAATAAAACGGGTATTTATTCCAATAAATTTTTTTCTCTAAAATAGAGAATTTAATAATCATTATAATTTCATATTATATTATGAAAGATTATAAAAAGTTTACTACAATGACAATTAAGAATTTAATTAAATATATTAAGCAAGTCGGATATCTATGTAAATATTTTTCCTCTCAAAAAGTGAGTTTAATAATTTTCATAATCTTCTTAATAAATTATAAACATATTATAAAAGAATATTAAAGTGACAAATAAAATGTCAAACACATATGTGTCATTATAAATTTCGGATATTTATTTAATGTATTAATCAAGGAAGCAAAAATATCAAACAAGGCAAAATAAAAAGGGTCAAGAGCCCGCTTGAACCCACGACCTCTTGCAACTTTCACAAACTAAGGCTGTGTTTGTCAAAATAAATAAACTAGTTAATAAACTCTAATCAGTTGAAAATAATACATAAACTTTGTTTGTCTTTTGAAAATAAACTAGTTACTAGTTACTAAACTAGTTGAAATGATAAGCTAAAAAATCTAGCTTATTTGCTAGTTTATCTAGTTTATTTGATTAAGACAAAAGAAAAAGAAAAAATCAACCAATAAAAAATAAGAGAATAAGTAGTGGATAGGAGAGAGAATGTAGTGGGATGGAAAGTTAGCGTGATTGTGAATCCAAAAGCTAGTTTATTTCAACAAACATGGTTTATCGATTTAACTAGTTTTTTATCTCCATTTTTATCTAGTTTATTAATTTTAACTAGTTTTTTAACTTCAACTAATTTATTAACTAGGTGACAAACACAGCCTAACACACACTCCTTCCCGCTATGCTATAGTAACTCATCTACCCACTTAGGAGTTTAAGTGCTCTTATTTCATTATTTCTTCCTTGTTAGAAGAAATAGTCATGATTGATTGATTTGACGCTTGATCAATGCATCTCTTCACCTCCTACCATGGCCACTAAGGACCTCTCTTCCCACCTCTCCTCTTCACCAATCTTCTTCTTCCACCTCCATTGCAAGAAACACACAATGGACCAACCCCTATGGATCACCTCTTCCATGAGAGGTCCATCCATGGAGGTGTGGATCAAAGAGGATGTCTTCCACCACTACAAATTGGGGTGTTGTCTAGAGGAAAGACTCACAAACTAATCCTTTCTTCTCCTCTCATTTTCGTCCATAATCTCCCCCAAAATTTCAGAAATTCACCTTCCTCTTTCTCCCTCAAAATTCTAATTTTTACCCAAAAATTCCAGATTTTTTGCACCAGTTGTGCATGATATTCAAAGAGGCGATTCCAATCTCGTTTCTCCACCAAATTTTGTGATTCAAGTCCCTAAATATAGAGGAAGAAATTGCCTACAAAACCCCTCAATCAATCAGGCACAAACACCACAAAAATCGAGCCAAAAATGCATCCAAACCAGTCGACTATGTACAGTTTTCGGGTTTTTCGGGCTGGTGAAGAACGATTTTCTCCAAGCTCCTACGCCTTCGTTACACATCCTTTTTTGGCAATTTTTCCAACAGTAGAAAGAGGGGGATGAGAGGTTTCAGCTTTAACAACTTCCATCCCCGACCCATTACTGGTGTCACCTCTAGGACCGCGCGAACCTACTTTGATGACCAACTTGCACCCACTCCAAGAGAACGGGCTGGCGGCGATCGAAGTTCCCGACCACCGTACTCCGCCTTCAAGCCGCCTTAGCCCGAGCCATTGCCAACAATTGGTAGAGGGGGTGTCCAGTTACCGATTTTCGCTTGAAGTGCCCCCATTGGCCTTCCGACGACGACGTAGCACACCAGCGAAGTTGGCTAGTTGTGCTGATTTTTTTTTCGTTTGGAAAGAAAGAAAAGAGGTGTGAACCAACCACCTCGTTTTGCATGCCCATTCCCATCTCGTTATCGCTCGGTATAACTTTCCGACTCGTATATTATTTTTTTATCTCTTTATAAAATAATCTTTCACACATATATGATATTTATTTAATTAAATTGAATAAAACTAAAATGCATGTAAAGTTATAAGAGAAATAAACTTGGCAAGACATTAAAATTATAAGAATAATATAAATGACTTTTGAGCATATATGCTGGATTTTAATATATATATATATTAACTTGGTTGTGTTTTTATATTTATGATTAAAGAAATAGATTAAGATAAAAAGGAGTTATTAAAATAAGACTATATTAAAGATAAAAATAGACTTGCATGTTTTTATAAGCTTTGAAATAATATTAATAAGATATTTTGTCACAAGATAATTTAATAAGAATAAGTTGAGGACTAAATAGATTTATTAAAGTATTTGCATGCTAGAAAAAAGGACTTTCCTTGAATTTATAAGGAAAGTAGTTTAATAATAATAATTTTGGATTTTAATAATCTAGATAATGTTTTGTTGGTAGACTTTATTTATTATTGTCACCTTGCATGTAATTAATTAAGACTTACCAATACTTTAAAAATAATGTTTTATCATCTTGAGACTTAATAAAAAGATTGAGTATTTTATTGAGTTTTAACCATAGGTTACAAATATTAATAATAAGTCAAAAAGGAGTTTATCTTGACTTTCAAAAGTATATACAACTTTATACGAATATAATTGTTTTTATAAAGTACCTTTGGGATATTACAATTAAAGAAATAATAATCAAGAATATTATTATTTAACACCTCCACCTAAATTATTATTTTAATAATTTAGTCTTTATAATTTCTCTTATAAAAAGGAAAATAAGAGAAAATAAAATCCTAGAAGAGATAAAGAATTTTAATAAAAATTCTCTTGTTATCTCTCGTGTTGTTAGGTCGAGATTCCGTTTCCGTCTAAACCATCAACTAGTGTTCTTTCAATCGTAAACGCTCGCAAAGCTAAGGCAAGTGGAATTTCTTCTTGTAGCTTTGATAATTCGTTTTATGAAATTTCTCGATGTTGGGAACAACTTGCTTGCTAATAAATAAAAAAATCTAGGAAATATCGATGTTAGAAATAATGACCCACTTGTTATCGTTATTACGCTATTTAATATTTGATAGGACTATTACGCTAGTCTTGTTTGTGACCTTGCTTGTTTAAGATCCCTTTTCGAGATTAGTTTGGATGAAATAGTGAGGGGTGCAGGATTAACTCGCACTAGTACAAAAATCCTAATTTACATCACTTAATATACATCGGGCGTGTGTCATATAATATAAAACATGTACGAGAGACATTATACACCGGTTTCCTTTAATGTGCAATTTTTAACCGGCATATTATATACATGGTCTCTTCATAACCGTTGTATAAGCCTCATATTATTTTAAGAAAAAAAAGAATCCTCATTAATTACCAAAGATAAACGAGCGCGTAGGGCTTTACCTTACCAAAAAAAAAAGATAAACAAGCGCGGGTATTTTTGGAGGGCAAATTTTTGCCAAATTCCAAATTATACTAGCAGGATTACTGAAATTCTATCAATATCGGTTTGTGTGTAACACTAAACCAAATCAAATCTTCTAAAATCCCTCTCTTTTGCCTACTCAATCTCGCTCTCTTTGCGTAAAACTAACCAAAATTTCTTCTGCGTACTTAATCTCTCTCCATCGACATCGTTATCAGATCAATTTGCAGTTGCATCCAATCTTGTCTGATTAGTATGCCCATAGTCCATAGATGATTTTGAATATTATCAAATTCTTGATTTCTTGTCGAATCTTTTTCTTATATTGTGATAGCGTGAACTAATTATGATTAGGGAGAAGTAGAAGAGACAAGAAGTTGAACAGAGAAGCTGGTCACTCAGGTCGTCGTTAAGCTCGAGCTTCACAAGTTCTTTTGGCATCGGAACCCCCAAACAGGTTAGTCAATTGATATCGATTTGTGTTTGCCTGTTTTTTTTAATTAACTTAAAGGATAGAAGAAGTTGGTTTTAGTTGAAAAACGAACAATTGTTAAATGCTTGCATCTGCTGTGATTGATGGTTTTTTTAATTAACTTAATCATTCTCCTCGCCACTGATCCACTGATCCATTACTTGGATGAGGCCTTTATATTAATCCAATGTTTTATTACTCTCTTTGTCACCATAGCATTAATCAAGGTTGCAGCTGCACGTGTAATAACACTCTTTGTCTCAGCAATTATGCACTTAAACTACAGTACTACACTATTACCAATTAATACAGCAACACTACAAACAATCAAAACAAAATTTAACTAGTTATGTCACCCAAGAACAGCAGTCATTCTAGATTGTCGATGCTCATTTTCTACCCTAACTGCCTAAAATACTGTATCAATGTTTCTCAGCATAAAAAAATAAAATCGATGAACAAAACGTGAAATTGCAAGCAAAGAAGCAATTCCTATCAAGTTCAAAAACAGAATTTCAAAATTTCTTCCCTAAGCTTTCGGTTTACAAAAGTAGCAATTCCTGGAAAAGAGTATCAAATAGGAAGAGGCATTAAATAATACAGATAGGAGTAGGACTAATCAGAAATTTTGAAAGATACACAAAATATAGCATTGGTAAGTACTAATCAGAGCAAGATATGAGTGGAGAAGAGTGCTTGGAACTAAAAACCAGCACCTCAAAACACTTTAATAAACAAAACCTAGAATAAGCACTTAAACTAAATAAAAAGACTTATTCATTATCAAATAGGATATAACATCAGCAAAACTTTTAGACAAAAAACCCAACAGAAATAAGATTGGAAAAAAATTACTATAATGCTCAAACCCCCTAAACAAGAAGCCTACAATGCTAAAGATTAGTTAATTTACATTAGGCTTGTATTTGATTTTATTAGAATACTAGCTACAAGCCTACAATGCTTTCTGATTTTTTTCTAGACCTTATCTTTTATTTTTATGGTTTAATTTTTTCATATATGTAGTGATGGTTTAATAAAAAAAAATTTGAAATTCAATTAGATAAATACATTATTTATCAATCAAGCATTCTCATTACACATAAAGGTCATACATATAATTGTCATAACTTATGTAACAAAGTTATATTTATTTGGACTATTTACCATATAACTTATATAATGAGTTATGTTATTTTTAGATATTCATTAATACTAAGAAGAAATATAGAATGTTAACTATATCTCCTTTATACATAAAGCTTAGAACTTTAGGCTAGTATAGTCTTTAATAAAGTTGAACCATCGTGAGTAAAAGTTACCAATAACGGTGTGGGTGTGAAGCCCCAGTTTGAATATAATATAGAAGCTTCCGTATATATAGGTACAGTCCTTTAATATTGTCTAAATGAAGTGAGATCATATATATATATACAATCCTATAATGTTGTTAAAATGTCCTAATCTTAGTACAATTTCAAATCTTAATCTTAATCTTAACCTGTTAACAATGTTAAAAGAAATCAAAACCAAATTCAGCTAGCCTTTTTACACATGTTATAGGTATAGGTTTGTTCAACTCGTTTGAGCATTCGTAGTATGATGGATCGAGAATGGATGCGAGAAAGTCGTTTGTCTCAAAAATATGCTGACGGGGTCGAGGAATTCATCAATTTTGCCCTTGAACATGGTGCTGATCCAATGAGAATAGTCTATCCATGTGTTAATTGTTCCTATGTGAAGCGGATTAGTATGGAAGAAATTAGGGATCATCTTGTTGTTAACGACATTAATCAAGACTATATACAATGGATATGGCATGGAGAAAAAGCTCCCAGTCCAATGCCTAGTTGTGATACACATGAATTCGAGATTCGTGATACATTGGAAGGCGACCGAATTGATGATTTGCTTCATGATGTTGAAGATGATTTCAGAGATGGCGATGATACATATGCAAACCTGATGGATGATGCTCAAAAGCCCTTATATACAAACTGTACAAATTTTACAAGATTATTCGCTACTCTCAAGCTTTATAATTTAAAAGCTAGCCATGGATGGACGGATAAAAGTTTTAATGCTCTACTTGAACTTTTAAAGGAAATGCTCCGGGAGCCCAATTGTCTTCCTAATCGTACATATGCAGCCAAAAAGATAATGCGCTCATTTGGGAATGGATTATGAAAGGATATATGCATGTCCTAATGACTGCATTTTGTATCGAAACGAATATGAATCGTTGGAGAATTGCCCAAATCCATTATGTGGTGCACCGCGGTATAAAAAGAAAGGATTACCATCGAAAGTGTTGTGGTATTTTCCTATAATACCAAGATTTCGACGCTTGTTTAAAAATGCTGAAGATGCCAAGGAATTGGTGTGGCATTCAAAGGAAAGAATAGACGACGGTAAACTTCGACATCCGGCTGATTCTCCACAATGAAAAACAATAGATGCTTTATATCCTGATTTTGGACATGATGATAGAAACCTGCGCCTTGCTCTTTCGATCGATGGTATGTGCCCGTTTGGTAATCTTAGTAGTGTTCATAGTACATTGCTGGTATTTTTGATTATTTATAATCTTCCACCATGGTTGTGCATGAAACGTAAATATATGATGTTATCATTATTGATTTCGGGCCCAAAAGCACCAGGGAATGATATTGATGTCTACTTGGCACCACTTATCGATGACTTAAAGCTCTTCTGGGAAGATGGTATAGATGCTTATGATGCACATCGTAAAGAATCTTTTTGTCTTCGAGCCATGTTATTTTGCACCATAAATGATTTTCCAGCTTATGGAAATCTGACAGGATGTATTGTGAAAGGGTACAAAGCGTGCCCTATTTGTGGAAAAAGTACTTGTTCTGTGAGTTTGACAAAGAGTAAAAAGATTGTGTACATGAAACATCGTAATTTTTTGTCTTCAGAGCATCGTTATCGGAGATTGTGCAAAGCTTTTGATGGGTTTGTTGAAGATGGAAAGGCACCAATGCCTTTAACTGGTCATCAAGTATTTGATTTGGTGAAAGACCTAAAGCAAAGCAATGGAAAAAAATGTCCCCCTGAAGTCTCTGAAGATGGTTTCAAAAAGAGGTCCATATTTTTTGAGCTTCCTTATTGGAAAGATCTCCCTGTTAGACATTGTCTAGACATGATGCATATTGAGAAAAATATATGTGATAGTCTAATTGGAACACTGCTCAACATCCCAAGAAAGACAAAAGATGGCTTAAAAGCTAGAGAGGATTATGAGCATATGAAAATTAGAACAGAACTGGCACCAAAAAAGACAGCAACACCTACTTATTTACCACCCGCGTGTTATAACTTAACGAAGAAGGAGAAAGATGACTTCTGTATATTTCTTCAAGGCATCAAAGTTCCAGAAGGGTATTCTTCCAATATTAGAAGTCTAGTGTCATTGAAAGACTCAAAATTGGTGGGTCTAAAATCTCATGATTGTCACATTCTCCTACAACAATTGTTACCGGTTGCTATACGTGCCATATTGCCAAAGCACGTGCGGTATGCTATCACTAGACTCTGTCTCTTTTTTAGGAAATTATGTAGTAAAGTTGTTGATCCTAAAGAATTGTCAAATTTACAAAAAGAAATTGTTGAGACGGTTTGCCAACTGGAGATGTACTTCCCACCAGCATTCTTTGACATTATGGTTCACTTACCTCTGCATTTGGTTCGAGAAGTTCAACTTTGTGGGCCAGTTAATGTAAGATGGATGTACCCAATTGAGCGGTGTATGAAAATCCTAAAAGGTTATGTGAAGAATCCAAATCGTCCAGAAGGCTGTATTGTTGAAAGTTACTCAATGGAAGAAGTAGTTAATTTTTGCGATTATTACTTACTTGGTGTGGATTTTATTGGTCTCCCTAAGAAATGTCATTTAAGGGAAGAGGATTGGAGGGGAACATCAGGAGCTGAAACATTAAATATTAATGATTCCCTATGGAGAACAGCGCACTTGTACGTACTTCACAACACCGATAAGGTTCAGCCATATGTGACGTTGCACATGGATTATTTGAGAAGCTGTCATCCAAGGCATGCTAGGAATGAGCAGTGGGTTGTAAATGAACACAATAAAACATTCATTGAGTGGTTCAAAAATTAATACTTGAGCAAGTCAATTCTGGAGAAACTGTTTCAGATGACTTGAAATGGCTATCTCAAGGGCCCAAATATCAAGTGATGAGCTACAGTGGAATGGAACTGAACAATTGTACTTTTTACACCAAAGATCATGATGATAAAAGTGCCTATCAGAATAGTGGTGTCACATTAGTGGCTCAGGCAATGCATGTCTCAAGCGCAAAAGACAAAAATCCTGTTCTTGCTACCATGCCATATTATGGTGTGATTGAGAGCATATGGGTGCTAATCCACATAGATAAATTACAAATTCCAGTGTTTTACTGTAAATGGGCTGAAAATAATAATGGAGTTGATGTTGATGACTTGGGATTTATTAGAGTAGATCTTAATAGAATGGGTCATACAAATGATCCATTTATTTTGGCAACACAAGCAAAACAAATATTTTATGTTACCGATCCCATTGATTCAAGGTGGTCTATTGTCATATCAGCACCAAGTAGAAGTTTCTTTGATGACATTGAAGACATATGTGATGAAGGTCCTAATTCAACTTTAGTTACACCTCAAGGTGAAGATGAAAATGAAGACACTGTTTACATAAGGGATGATCACAATGAGGGTATATGGCTTGATGAAGAAACTCTAGGTGGCAAATCTAGTCAATCACAGTCGAGTGAAAAACGCAAACGTAAACAAAACTGAGATACATGGATGAGTGTTTTGCATAGATGTCTCTTTCTACTATTGTCCTGCTTTGTTCATCTTGTATTTTTTTTTCATTTTAGGAAATTTTAACATTATAAATTGTTTCTAGGTAGATTTTTTAAGCAAGGATCTTTTTTTATGATTTTCTATATTATATAATAGAACATATTATTCATGAATACAATTAACTTTTTTAAATGTCTTTTATTTTAAAAAGAATTCAGATGACTCTTGTGTTTATTTTATGAAATTGCACCAGCTGATTAGAAACTAATTAGTAATGTAAAGTAGATACAACTATGTTAATCTCATATATGAAGATGTTCTAGCTCCTGGTATTATTGTACCACAATGGTATGGATTGCAGTGTTGTTCCTCGAATTTACTTGAAATAGAATGGTATGGATTGCAGTGGTGTTCTTGAATTGTATTTTTACTGTATAATTCATCTTTAAGACATTTCTTCATTCACCTTTTGTTGCAATTAGGGGCCTGTTTTGTAAATGTTGATGAAAGATTGATTTTCTTCGAACCTCTTATATAAAAGAAAAATAATGGTGATATAAAGATCTGAAATAAATTTTAAAATATCTATAACATTGAGAACATGTGCATACTGTAAACAACAATAGGAATTGGTGTGCTATGCAACTTTATAGCTTGGTCACTGTGTTACTCTTCTTGGTCACTATGTAGGTGATGGCAGTTATGTTGACTTCAATTTACAACTATTAACCAAGCAGTTCTTGCTGGTTACAAATAGTTCCTCAGCTCTAGGTTTTTATTTGCTATGTGTTACTCAGCAGTTCTGTTTACAAACATTTGTGTTTCCTCGGTGATGGTAGTTGTGTTTGCTCCGTGTTTGCTCTAGTTACAAATAGTTCTGTTTACTTTGATCCAAGTTTAAAAATATGGCTAAACTTCGGTGATGGTAGTTGTGTTTGAGGCGATCTTTCCACTATTAGTATTTATCTTGATACACTTGGTTAGGTCATTTATAGTCATCACATGTTCCAAGAATTATTATGATTTTTCATTTTAGCAAACATTGTTGGACTTAGTCTTGCTACTTATAATTTATGTGTGATCTTTCCACTATTAGTATGATTTTTCCAATGAGACATTGCCACAAAACTATGTCAGACAGCAACATATAAATTTCTTCTTTTAATTTTTTTTATATACAATGCCCTCTGGCACCATGCTTTCTTGTTGAGTTTCTGTAATAAACAATGGTTTGTTATGAATTGCTTGAGGATATTTCAACTTTGTTCATGAATACCCAACCCTAATAGATACCAGTGGTGATATATGTTCATGAAAGCAATCAGATGCAAGCTATAGTAATAAACTGATAAATTGACCAGGATAATATCAAATGTAACCTAAACTGATTTTTTTTATTATGTACTACTTTAAGGTTTCATTATTCTATTTTTTTTATTAGAAACTGAAATCAACAAATGATTATAAAGGAATTTAGACAATTAGCATTTTAATTGTCTTTTATTTTTCAGATGACTTCCAAAAAATCAAAAAAAGGTGCTCAAGGAAGAAGAGGAGCTTCCATGATGAAAGTGGTTACTAAAGCTATATCAAGTGGTCGGAAATTTGAGCTTGAGTGGAATGATATAGGCTAAGTCATTGGAAAACATACACACATGTTTAAGAGCTATATTGGCACAGTTGTTAAACGCTTGGTGTCAATCACATTTTCCGATTGGCATCATGTTCCAAATGGGCCGAAGGATATGGTTTGGGATGAAGTTCTAGTTAGTTTTTCTCATTTTAATGTCAAGCTTAGCTTATATTAATTATAGTTCAACATAATTTAAGTTAATAAGTTATTATTATATATGTTGTTTTTTGTAGACTGCTTTCATTGTACCAACGACAAGAAAGCATTGGTTGTTGAAGATTGTTGGCAAGCTATGGAATGGGTTTAAGACGGACTTAAACAGATTTCGTGTTTTTGATAAAAATGGTCAAATAGTTACTGCACATCCAGAAATTTATGAACAATACATTACTCAGGGTCAATGGACTGAATTTATTAGTGTTAGACAATCCAGCGACTTTAAGGTGAGTTTTAATATCATTTATCTTTTGTAGTTCTTTTGAAAACCTTCACTTGTTTTAATTATAATTTAAGCATGCTGTTTTTTTTATATGTTTTAATAGGAAACAAGTGATGTGCATCGGCAACTGTCGCGCAATAGAAAATACACATATAGAGGGTCTCGTAATGGTTATGCTCTAATAGCTGAAAAATTGGTAACAATATATGCATGTATTTTACAGAAATTATGGTATGCTTGTTAATTTAGTGTTTGGTACTCATGGTTATGAATTTACTTTAGAAATCAAAGAAAAATTGCTCCAAGGTAACTCAAGCAGAGGTATGGAAGGATGCTCATTCAAAAAAGGATGGAAAATTTGATCAAAATGTGCAAGAAGTAGTAGATAAAATGGTAAGTATACATTAGTTACTTATTTACAAAATCATACAATACATGGTGAGTACATTAATAATACACTTGAAAAGTTGGTTCTGCTTACTATTTTATCTTCTTTTATTAGGAGGATATTTTAACAAATCAAGATTCTGTAAAGGATTTTGATGCATTTGGTCGACGAGATCTATTGGCAATGTCCTTGGAAAATGAAGAACACCCAGGACGTGTTAGAGGGATAGGTGGAGATGTCACAATGACTGAATATTTTGGCCATGCCTCGCGGGGTATAATATCTAGTGGAGAAGCTGCCATTAAAGAAGCCTTGAAACAAATGGAGTCAAAAATGGAGGCAAAATATAATGAAAAATATGAAGCACATATGCAGGACATAAAAAAATATCTTGAGAAAGTGCTTCATGGTAAGACCACAAACATGTTAGATATTAACATTCCCAAGTTTCCATTCGAAGTGGACCAAGCTCAAGAGGTTGGTGGGAGTAATGGAAATGATGTAGGTTGTATGGGACATAAGGTTCCTGATAAGGTTGCACCTAAGGCTAGTTCCAATATTGGACGTCAAGCCAGCTCTAGTGTTGAGTTCGATGTTGTTGACCCTAGTATTGTACCAAGTATCCCATTAGACTCTTTAGAAGAGGTAATTCATAACTGATGTTGATATAAATAATAATGTTGTTTTGATATATACAATTTTCACAATTTTGAGGGAATTTTATATGCAGGAATATATTCCATGTTCTTTGTTTTGGCCAAACAATTTCCAGGAAGTGGCAAAAGGAAAGGTTTGTCGCACCAGATCGGGCATTACACTACACAACCACACATTGAAGCCCGGATATGTCAAAGTTCAAGTTCTTACCCCTGTAGTAAGTTCAGCAGAGCTTCCACAACCTACCGATGAAGCTCGTACTGTCTTTGAGGCTTTAGGTGGCTTTGTTGCATGGTCTGCTGATTTTGTTTTAAATAACTCGGTATATAATTATTACTTACTTACTGATATTTCTAAGTACATATATTGTCATATGTTAGTATACATGCATTATATCGTATTTATTAAATTTCATGATAAATTTTATTTCATTACTGTTTTTAAATAACCATGCAGGAACTCACATCACAGAAATTGGTGTTAAACCCCCATAAAAAAGCAGCACAACACATGACCAACAAGACCAAGTTTGAAATGAAGAAATCTACCATACAGGTCTCATCGGAAAAGGACAAGGCCAGCCCATACTCTGACAGATTTAAGAACTTTTATTATTACTACTTGGCCATGAGTGACACGGTGATGCATGAGATCAAGTTATCTAAGGCAATTATGGGATTTGAGCGGACACTTGTGATCAATAAGCTGAATATTGCACAATGGTTGAACAAAGAAGAAATAGAATCAAATCACATATCCCTTTATATAAGGTTAGTTTACTAAATACAATTTTTAAATATATATTATACAATTCATTATTTGTCATAATTTCTTGTTGTGTTTTAGGTTTTTGTGGAACAATGATTGCCATAAAATTGATCATATGTATGGATTTTTTTGTCCGACGAGTAGCTCTCCAAGAGGATGTAATGCATTGATGTCTGATCCACAAAGATATGTTGTCAACACACTCAAAGGTGACATTGAAATGAAGCTGTTTTTTACTCCTTACAACACAGGGTAAACTAATATTTTGTATTTTACTATATAAAATTATGATCTATATATATAGAAGCAAGTTAAACAAAAAAAATGTGTAAGGGTCATTGGGTTTTAATGGCGATCAATGTCAAAGATGATACCGTCTATTATCTTGATCCTTTACACGGGGAGGTTGATTTAGTAGCAAAAGGATTGATTGACACGTAAGTTTGAAGTATGATTGTAATTTTCATACTTTGTGCATTGAATTTGTTAAAGTCTATTTTTTTTACTAGGAGCTTGCGAGTGTTTTGGGCTCAAAGGGGGCAAAATAAACCTCGTCAATATACACGATGGATCACAGTTAATGTACCATATACTATTTGTGAATGAATACATCTGATGTTTTACCTGTAGATTATAGTTCTACTCCTGCTGAACACATCTGTTAAATGCCAAACATCATTAATTTCTGAATACAATTGGGCAATTAGGTACTGGAATAAAATAATATTATTCAAAATTGGTACACAATGGAGATATGATTTCAACTAGGTATGGATTCTTATCTTGAAATATAAATTTCAACACAGTTTCATTATATACTGATTCAGTAAGGCAGAAAGTATGCAACATAAGATGAGGCATAGACTGGTTTTCTTTCCACTGCTGCCATATGTAGGCCAATTCTTATAGAAACATGTACACTGTGAGCTTAGAACAAATGTGTTGTCATGTGGCTTAGGAGGATTGTAGGTAATAAAATAGAAATGTGGGGGAATATCAAATATCTTGGTGAACTTTGAACCGCATTCTTCCTAATTAGAATTGTGAGTTTGAAATTATGTGCTCATACTACTGTAAAGTAGCCAATGTACTTAAAAGACATGTGAATAAATAATTAAAAAACACTTAGGAGACCTAAGTAAGAGCCTACAAATTTGACTTCATTTCTCATTATACTAGTTTATATATAATAAGTAAATATACGTAGAATATACTGGAATTATGAGCATTATGAAAGAGGGGGCGATGGAGGATTCTGATAATCCTAGGCCATGTTTGCTTTTACTGCACCATATATAGCTGGTTAGGTGGAGCTCTAGTTTCTCTACACAAAACCCATTCTATTGAGCATATTTCTGTAATTGTTCTTTCTATTGAGCATGTTTCTGTAATTGTTCTTTCTATTGAGCATATTTCTATTGACCATAGTTCTGTAATTGTTCTCTACACAAAACTCATTCTCTTCACACCACCGTAATACACCTATCTGCACCATATGTTTGCTTTTACGTACGTTACACATACATACTTCTTTCTATTGAGCATATTTCTGTAATTGTTCTTTTAACTACATACACACTATGATCATCAAACACCACACCACCTTAATACACCTGTCTTCACCCTATTATTCATTTTTTCATAATTAACCAAGGAAATCAATCAATATATATATATATATATATATATACACACCTCAGCCTCATAATTATTATAATTAGATTAGATTTGGATGGTGCTTCAAAAATAATTTGAAGTTAAAAAAATGGAGAGATTTGGATGGAGGGCCATAGCTATCATCCTCTCCTTCCCTTTTGATTGGGCAACTTTTGTCGTTTGCCCTTCACCTCTTCCTCTTCAAAAATAAGTCAATACTAGTACTTGGGATAGAAGGGGGTCCTTTCAATTTATTATCTGAATCTGGTCCGTTGTCGTATGTTAAATTTGAAATCCAATGTAGGGTGTTTCTTTCTCATATTCATGTAAAGTTGTGCTCTAATTTTATACTCTACATACTTAAAATTTTTATGACATTGTTGTAGGGTGTTTCTGCCTCATATTCATGTAAAGTTGTGCTCTAATTTTATACTCTACATACTTAAAATTTTTATGACATTGTTGTAGGGTCCTCGCCAACCCAACACCGTGGATTGTGGATATTACGTGTTGCGACATATGCGGGAGATAATTGCCATTCGAAACACAAATTCAATACCAGAAGAAGTACCATGTCTAACTTTTCTTGAAACAAAATTGCTACATATTTATATTTCCTACAACGTACTATTGTGACATGCATATCATTTTTGTTTTTCTAGTATTATGATAAACGGCAATGCTCATACTCTTCAAAGGAACTTGATCAGATTCGTGTGGAGTGGTTCCAATCTCTACAACTATAAAAGTTGTCTCACTCATGTCTAATAAATGTTCTATAATTATGTATTGATTTTCATCAATATTAAAACACAATAAGTATTTACAGATTTATTTGAAAAACATGATACACATATTTACAACATGACTATTTATCTCCTTTTAAAAACTTGAGATTCTTTTTTTAGAAAAAAAAAATATAAACATCGTGAATAATATAAAATCATAAATACATAATATCATTTTTCTTTAATAATGATAAACTCCGGAAAATTGAGAATCCGGAAAATTGAAATAGATGGAGATAGTTTAAAAATTTAATAGTGATAAACTCTAGAAAATGTAAGACTAGGTTTTTGATGAGGAAGATGATGTTTCTAAAGTGCACTACATAAGTCAAGTGCACAACTAAGGATGTATTTTTTTGGAGCAATGTAAACAATCTAAAAACATTAAAATAAGATATTTTTTGAGTAAAGTATTTTAGTTTTTGATTTTTCTGAATCATTTGATTCTTTTTTAATATAGGGCAAAGTTATATATACAAGCCAAGTACATCAACATCTTTTTTTTGGTTGAAACATCCTTTCTTATTTTATAAGAGAAAAAACCGTGATTATGTTTCATATATTCTTTCGAGACTTTGAATTTGATATCATCTCTGATTTTTTCGGGAGTGTATGAGCATTAATTCTCTTTTCAATGAAGATATCAAGTTGGTTCCAATTTTGTTGACCAATTTTTATATTTTAATTCATTTTGTTTTCAAATTACAATGTTTTGATGTTATAAATTATTAATATAATTTGTTTTATTTAGAATATTGCAACTGTTGTGTTAGCTTCCCTTATTGTTTCAAAAAAGTTAACAAGAATATCTTTAGGTGATCATAAATTTGTGATTTTTGGGACGAGAGAGGTAATTGTTAACACCTATATTATCTAATTTTAATAATTTTAATTTCTAATGGCAATTTGGATCTTTATTTCATTTTATTTTTCTTATTTATAGGTTGTGAAAGGAGTGATGAATCTTATCTTGTCAGAAGTACTAAATGAAATCGGAATTTTTTTGAAAAATTTCAAGGATTATGCAAGTTGATCCAAAAGTAATATGATTTGATTTTTTTGGTTTTATAATCTAATTATTTGACTTTTTTGCATATTTTAACATGTAGTTTTTATTGTTTTATTAGGGGCCTCACAAACTTGTTAATGTTATCAAGTTTATTAGACCTTCTATTCTTATCGGATTGTCTAGAAAAAAAAAGTGCTTTTAATAAAGAGGTTGTTCGAGCAATGAAATCTGTTTGTAAAGTAATTCTTTTAAAATTATTATGCTATTTTTCTTATTTTCAAAATAATATAAGCATATAACTTATGTGTTTTATCTAAATTTTGGGTAGAAACCAATCATGTTTGCTCTGTCTACACCAGAAGTGGAGTGAACTGCTAAGGATGTATTTTTTTGGAGCAAGGTAACCAATCTAAAACATTTTGATTAAAATATTTTATTTTTTGATTTTTCTGAATTATTTGGTTCTCTTTTAATATAGGGAAAGTTATATATATAAGCCAATTACATCAGCATCCTTTCTCAGTTTATAATAGAAGGATTCTGCTTCGCGCGTGCCTATATTTTGTATATTTTTCCTGGACTAGCACTTGGAGTAATGTTATGTGGGGCTCGCTATATTAATGAGGATATGTTATTAGATGTTGGTAAGTTTTCTATTATTTGTGTTGGTTTTATAGTATGTCTTAGGGGTAATGATAAGGATTCATCTAATTCTAAACAACTCTAAACAAAGTTACTAAATAATTTCAAATATAGTGCTGACTCTTCAGGTTGAATTTCTTTTGTTATTATGTTTATTTGGGAACAACTACTTATTTTCCTTGACATTATTTAGTAAGTTCTTGTGGCCCAATTTATGTATGAATATTCCTCTTGTTGTACTCAGTGGCGTAGTCAGGAATTTGTGCCAGTGGGGGCTAAATTCCTTTGATAATTATTTTTGCTACAGAAATATTCTTGGCGAAGTCAGGAAATTGTGTCACTCATGTCTAATAAATGTTCTATAATTATGTATTGATTTTCATCAATATTAAAACACAATAAGTATTTAAAGATTTATTTGAAAAACATTATACACATATTTACAACATGACTATTTATCTCCTTTTAAAAACTTGAGATTCTTTTTTCAGAAAAAAAATATAAACATAGTGTATAATATAAAAACATAAATACATAATATCATTTTTCTTTAATAATAATAAACTCCGGAAAATTGAGAATCCGGAAAATTGAAATAGATGGAGATAGTTTAATAGTTTAATATTTTATGGGCGATGCCTTGTGCACAGGAATTTTTTGCCTGGCGCACAAGGAAAACGCCGCTTCATGAAGCGTCGCGCTTCATGAAGCGGGACGGCGAAACGCCAAGTCCTCGGATACCCGCGATTGGAACGCATCATGAAGCGCTGCGCTTCATGATGCGTGAGAAGTGCGGCGGTTACAACAACGCGATATTTTATACAGTCGCACACGAAAAAAACCCTAATTTGTTCGACGATAATCAATCACGTACAGCGAAATTTATTCTCTCCACGAACCTAATTTTTTTGATTAACAAACTCGATATTGAACAATGTCATCCGAAACAGAATTTTTGTATTCATCGTATGAAGCAGAAGACGAGTCGCACTACTTGGAAGAAGAGTCAGAGTCATTAATGTCTTTTGAAGAAGAAGGGGAAGTTGAGTCTGAAAACGAGATGGTCAAATCAGAGGTAAATTACGATTTAGTTGAAGCAGTAATATTTTTTTCAAAATAATACATGATTTCGATTGTTGTTTTAAATTTTTTTATTAAAATTTATAATATTTTATTATTATTGCATAGTATACATGTTTGGTGTATTGAGATAAGTTGTGATATTATATACGTAGGTACCTAGGAAGGATTTTTCTGTTGATTTTGAGAATGATACTGTGTGGGATAATAGACAAGATATACTAAATTGGACTAGGCAGGTCGGTCGTGAAAGAATGATGATGTTGACAATAAAAACATCAAACCAAACAACGGTCAGACTTGCATGTCATAGGCATGGCAAATATAGATCTGGAAAGAAGGGTGAAGTACTCCCAATTGTTAGACCACCAAGTGTACGGACAGTTCAGAGCAAGTGCAATTGTAAGTTTGAGCTGGTTGGGGTTCGAAGCAAGTTAACGGGAAAATGGGCATTAACTGTTGGGTGCGGATTTCACAACCATGACCTCCCAAGTAGTTTACTTGGTTATTCGTTTATGGGATAATGAAAAAAGCTCAGAAGGAGTTGGTTAGGAATTTGAGCTACATATATGTGCCTCCAAGGAGAATAGTCGAGGAATTGAGGGCGCTATATCCTGGTAATGTGACACCAACGAAACAAGTTTTAAATTTGAAAGCAAAGTTTCTAATTGAGGACCGTGGAAATATGACGGTAACCTAATATGCGCTACATTTTTTGCAACGAAACGAATATTGTTTCTTTCCGAAGAGGATGGATAATTCAGATCATATTGAGATCTTGTTCTTCGTCCACTCGATCTCGTTGCATCTACTGAGATTGTTTCCATATGTTGTCATTATGGACATCACATATAAGACAAATAGGTACACTTTTCTAAACTTTGAATATGTTATTGAATCATTTTGTTTTGTTTTCACAATTTTATTAACATGTCATACATGGACAGGTACGACATGGCATTACTAGAGATGGTTGGTTCACGTGCACTCACAAATCTGTAACACCCCTATTTTACAACATTGGGTATTACCGCCAGTGACCTCGGACTTTACCGTTCAAAGTCACCCAATGCTTTTGGAATGATATAGAACATTATTAATGCGGAAATAAACATAATTCATAAAATAAAAAGGGTGCTCCCGAAGGAGACTTGGTTCTTACAAAACGTCTTACATTGTCTTCAAACTTAAAGTTCCTCGAAATCAAATAACAAAACCATCTTATTCTTGAAACAAAGCGAAACTAAAACCAAAACGAACTGATAAATACATCTTGAGAGTTCTTGACCTTCCATCACTTCACTTCACCTCACGCCTTGCTAGGGTTCCTGGGTCTGACATAATTCGCGAGGGGCGATAAAATGCTAGGCAAACATGCGGAAAAGAAGAATTAGTCTAAGAGACTAAGCAAGCGGGAATGGAACTTCCCGAGGGTATTTCGGTACTTTCAATTCTTATCGAAAGAGATAATGGGGTTGTGTTTACGATGGGCTTGTTTATGTGGGGCTTTAATGGTTCGAAGAAGAGCATATCTTGAGCGGAGATAGCTCGATAAACGAGAGAAGAGCTACTAGATTGTAGCCTTCTTTTAGAATCGAGATTGTGTTGGGAACGTTATTAATTCAGACAAGTTAAAAACCTCTCGTGCCCTGAGCGGACCGAGAGCCGGATCGATCATTTGAGACCGGTCCGATTTTGGTATCTTAAATGTGCATTGGGCACTTATCTTATATAGTGACGAAAAATATTCGATTTCATTAATGATTTTTAAAGAGAAGGGTGGGGGCTTGGGTGGCCCGATCCACCAAGGGGAAACCCAGTTTCCCGGCACTTAGCTAGAGTGCGCTCATCCCTCCTTGCAATCGGAGCGGATGGGATCATGATCCCGAAAGTCATACTTCAAACACGTAGGCACTTACGACTTAGTAAGATTATATAGAGGCGTCGGCTATTCTGCGCCCCTTACTAGTTCGTTCGACGTTGATCTCTGAACGAGACCATAAACAACCAAGGCCACAATCACACTAGCATAAATAATCCTACCAAATATTAATAGCGAACTATACTAACAATGGTGGTTATATCTAACAATCGATATTTCCTAGGTTCATTCGTTACTTAGCACACAAGTCGTTCCCAACATCGAGAATTTTACGGA
This sequence comes from Fallopia convolvulus, assembly GCA_964016875.1. Taxonomy (NCBI): domain Eukaryota; kingdom Viridiplantae; phylum Streptophyta; class Magnoliopsida; order Caryophyllales; family Polygonaceae; genus Fallopia; species Fallopia convolvulus. The sequence continues at coordinate 35,669,877 of OZ024733.1, forward strand.
AATGAAATATAAAGGTCACAAGGGGAAAATTCCACTTGCCTTAGCTTACACGCGTCTACTATCGAGTCTTGACGAAATACTTGGTTCGCAACTTCGAGCGCGAATCCCGACCTAATGACACGGAATTTACGAGCGAATTTTAAATACGAATTCCTCCTAGCTTGGATTCTCTCTTATAGTACTTTATATAAGAGCATGAAATTCTAAATTATTATGATAATAATTTAGGTGGTCTTTTAAAATAATAATATTCCTTTATTATTATTTTGATTTTGTAATATCCCTCTTTATTCCATATAATAAAATCCTTATTCAATAATTATTAAAATAATTTCCTTTTTAGCTTCACTTGCAAAATTCCTTAATATTGTTAAGGAAGTATAGTTTCGTAAAATACTATACTTTGCCTAAAGTGTATTTTTCTTATAAAATTACAAGTTCTCCTTAACTTATAAGAAATCCACTTTAACCTTTTTATATACTTATCTTAATTAAAATATAACTTTTAAATTTCCAATTATTCCTTAGTGACTTAAAATATTATTTCCTTCACCTAGAATACTTTATTAATAATATTCTATTAGTAGAATTTTATTTAGTTATATAATTCACATTAAATAAAGTTAATAGACTTATAATCTATTTTCTTGGAAGTTTCCATAATTAAGACTTTCTATTTTCTTTATAAGGTAACTTCCTAAATTTAACACCTAATTATTTAATCTTATTTATTTTATTCTTATAGTTCCTTTCACATTATATGGTTTAAAAAAATATCTATGATCATAGCTTATACTATATGATCATGGCTTATAAATATTCTACTTCATATTTATAATCCATTATTATAATATTTTAGGTTATAAAATAATATCTTTACCATATCTTAATTATTTCTTTTCATGCAAGCAATCCTTATAACTTTATAATATTATAAAATCATTATATAAAAAATCATACTTCTTATATTTAACTTAGAACTTATGTCTTGCAATAATTCTCTACACTTAGAACTTATTAAATTAATATTTTTCTCCCATGATGACTTTAGTAATATAATTATTAATAATATTATTCTTTTATAAAAATCACTATCTAATGTCAAACTATAGTCCATGACTACAATCTTTGAAACAATAATATTTTTTATAAGGTTTCTCTACAATTTTATTATTATAATATGTCATAGGTATTTTATCATTACTATTATATATTATAACTAAAATCATATAATAACCTAGTTTACTTTATAGTCACATTTATCATATTATAGTAAAAGTTCATATCTTGTAGTAACTTTTACACTTTGAGGTATGCTAACTTTATATTTTATTAAATAATGAATTTATTTAATATACCTATCATTATTATAATTAAATTCATATATCATGATATCATCTATAGTTTAGGGCATGCAACAATTATATCTTCTAGGAATCTTATTTCTTTTATAGAGATGATATTTTTCATATTAACAACTATCTTCATATGCTATATTTTATATATAAAAAAATATAAATAATCCTTTTATATTATGTAAGGAGCATACTTTTAATAGATACAATAAAAATTCTGATATTTCCTTATGAGACTAATTTACCATAGTAACTTTAAGTTGTTTCTATCATTCAACTAACATAATCTTCTACTTAATATTTTTATTACTTAAATTCCTTATTTGATTTCTTATTATTAAATCTAATAATCATAAAAGGACTATTATTTTATAAATACATAAATTAAATGGATAAAAAAATTAGGATTTAGAATTATACTGATTTCTGTAAAATACAGAATGCAGAGAAGAGAGGCAGGGGAGGCGGCGGTCTTAGGGCGACGCAACCAGGGATGGGACGGCGGCTCCGGCGTGGCTCGGCGGTGCAGGGGCAGCGCGCTGGTGGTCCGGCTAGGGAAGGGAGGCGGTCCGACGCGGCTCCAAGGGGAAGAAAAGGAATTTGATGGTGTTTTTGTGATGGAACAAAGCTTTGATTGTGGCTGATTTTTGAAGCTCAAGAGAGCAATTGCAACTAGAAGGAGAAGATGAATGAATGTGTGAGTGAAATGGTGAATGAGAGGCCTTTTTATAGGCAAATTGATAAAGCTTGTGATCCATGTCTATGGAAGTAGACCAATGGAGGAAGGAGGAGAAGCTCTCCTATAGGTCAATGATGTGCTTCTTGTGGTGATGAGAAGATGATGTAGGAAGGGTGGTCTTGCAAGGCAAAGGAGGTGGGGGAAGACCATGCATTGGCTCCATTCAAAACTACGTCAATTCAATCAGACATCATTCTGATGTCTTTTTGGAAGATGAAGAAGAGTTATTTGATATTAGATAAAAAGGTTGGGTGAATGAGTGAGAAAGTTCACTTGGTCTAGCGGATGAGGGGGTGGGGCGTGTGTAGAGATTTGCAAGAGGTCTCGGGTTCAAGTCCCGGCTCTTGCATTCTTTTTACAAGACTTGTAATTAGATTTTAAGCCCTTAATGTAATTTATTTTATTTAAGAGAATTCGATCTCTATAAGGCATTATTTTTATTTAATGCCCTTTTTATTTATTCATGAACCTTATACTATTTTATTGGATTTTATTTACTTTTATTTACTTGATAATCTCTTTTAAAAGAGAAAGTAAAAGTTATTACGATATTTAGAAATTCTCTTTTTATTTAGAGAAAAATAATTTATTATAATAACTATTATATTATATTCGGTTTAAAAACCTTGGAATATCGCGGATATTACAAAATCATTCAACATTGGTTTTGCATTTATCGCTAAGGAAGACACCGAGAGTTATACATGGGTGTTGAAACATTTGAAGCGTTTGTTTGCAGAATTGGGGACAATGCCAAATGCAATTGTTACAGATCGAGAGAAGGACATCATGAATGCAAAGGATGTTGTATTTGGGGACGAAGTAAAACATCTCCTGTGTTGGGTGCACGTGAAGGCGAACATTAAAGCGTATGCTCTTGGTATTCTAAAAGACCTCAAGGCTGCAGAAAGATTTGCCCATAGATGTTGGGGCATATTTATGTCATCAACTGAGGCCAAATATGAGGAGAGGTTTCTAAAAGTGAAAGAGCGTTGGTCAGGGCTCATGCCATATGTTGAGAAGGCATGGCTTGGGCCTTACAAGCAGTCGATAGTAAGAGCATAGACAGAGCATTGTCTTCACTTTCAGACGAGAACAACGAGTCGGTAAGTTTAGGCCTATATATGTACCTTGATTTATTAATTTATATTAAGAAAATAAGTGAAATTATGCTTATTACAGGGTGGAGGGGATGCACCATGTGCTTAAAAAAAATACTTGACAGTTCTCGAGGAGGCTTTAACACGGTGATTGGAAGGATTCACCATCAGATTGTGTCCCAAGTTGGTGGTTTGAGGGGAGATCTTGAGATGGCACGTACGAAGCTACCAATATAGTTGGAGGGTTTCCCTAAGGAAGTGAGGGCGATATTTGTTCGTCTATTTTATAGAGTGTCAACACACTGCATTAAGAAGTTGTTGAATGTGTTCTATAGCCTACACAAAAAGATGAGTGAGGGAAAGATGGAGACTGAGTGTGATGATTATTGGTGGAGAGAGTGCATGGGTCTTCCTTGTCCTCATAGGATTGCTCATGACATCGTCAACAGGCAGCCCATAATGCCAAGTGAGATACACCCATTTTGGCATCAAGTGGTATGGGACGACATCGAATCCACAACGCATGCCCATAAAAGACAATGTATCCCTCTCAATTGACCAAGTTAGAATGGAATTGATGATTGAGATGTATAAGAGAGGAGAATTGTCAAAGGATCAGGTGCACGGTATATCTGATTCATTTGTAGACATGGTCATACCCCAAGATTCTTCATTTCTTGAGCCGATAGATCTTGTTTCATGGAGAAAGGGAAGGCCAAAGGGTTCTACAAAGGGCTCAACCAAGAGGAGTAGTACTCTACTTGAGCATATGATGAGTTAGTATGAGCAGGAGAAGAAAGACCATGAAGTGAAGGAGAGAGAAGAGAAGGAAAAGGAGAGCAAAAAAGAAACCCCGTCAACGGCAAAGAAGCATGGGAGGCCAAAGGGCTCAACCAACAAGGCCAAAAAGAAAATTATGGTAGATACGAATTCACAAGTTCACAGTAAAGAAGTGATGTGGTTGGGGGTGAACTTTGGTGTTGAAAATGTTAACCCTTTCATGTTTCCTTACATTGTGAGAGTTAGGGATGTAGCGGTGGATGGTCATTGTGGTTATAGATCCTTTGCAGAGGTATTGGGATATGGAGAGGGACAATACCATAGAGTTTGAAAGGATCTATCTACTGAATTGAGGCGGAACAGAGTCATATATGAGCATGTAGGGAACAGGCCACCTATCGATGAGCTTTTGCAGAGTATTTCGTATGTGGAGAGCCTGTGCATGCGACCATATTGGCTCGAGATGCCCATTGGTGGTTTGATATTTGCCACATTACATCAGGTTGCTCTTGTGATGTTGTCGTGGAATGGATCACACACATGCTTATCTATGATGGGTGTAGGGGACAATCGGCGCCCTCCGACAAGGATTTATGCCATAGCTCTTGTGGGACAAAAAAACCACTTTATACCAGTAAGTGTAATTAATGATGACTTAATTATGTTTACTTGAATTGTAATTGTTGTTGTTTATCGTTAGATATTGTTTTTGTAGGTATGGTTGAAGGATGACGCGCCGCTTCCTCCTCCTCCGATAGATTGGACAAGGAATCATGACCCTAGTACTTCATTAAGATTGTCAATAGGTATTTATTTGCTTTTGTTCATGTAAACATTTCTTTATCTATTTGGCAAATCTTTGAATTTTGTGTTCTTAGCAAGTAAACTAATGCATGTTTTATGTGACAGTAAATCATCGGAGACATAGATGAGGGATGGATATATGGCAAACAACTTGAAGGCTATTCATTGATTAAAGGTCTGATGTCATTTTAGTTTCATTGGACAAGCTAGCTAGATATAATTACTTTTATTAACATTTCTATATTTGCAAGTGTTGTACGTACGAATTGGTACAATTTTTTTTGATGGATATAAATACATTTGGTAACATCTGCTCATGTCCTGTTGTGCAAACTCGCCAACTCTTGTTCTGTTTCAGATCTGATTTACTGATTATTATTTTAAAATGCTTGCTCTTGATGCTGTTTTGCAAACCATCTAGCTTATGGGTTGCTCTTAAAGTTGTTGGTTGGTTGCATTGTTAAGGGTCTTAGGCATTAATTTGCAAGTGTATGGGCTCAACCAAGCAAATCATCATCATATGAGTTGTCGTGGAGAAACATACTTGTATTTTTAAATACGTCTTTTCAACCCTTTTTAAAATGGGCTTTACTTTCCGCTGCTACATCATTAGTAAAACGACTCTCGATGTACTGAACGAAAGTTCTTATCAATTAATTAAGTCAATTTCATCTTTAATTGCATTTAATTAAATTATTTAAAGTCTTGGGTGACTTTGGATGTTAAAATCCGATGTCACCGATGGTAATACCCAGTGTTGCAAAATAGGGGTGTTACAGATAAGACGTCGGAGTTCGACTTTGCCTCCGCCGCATTGAAGACTCGTTGGTTTGAGTCTTGGAGGGTAAATTTTATTTAATTTGCATTTATTTTTACAAATTCCGCATTAATTAATTACTATTTTAAATAATTGTTTTGTCAGATTTAATTATACACACTTCCGATGGGATCCCTCCCAGCCGGGTATGGACGTCGAGTCGGTCCGGTTGCTGTGGGAGAAGAGAGCAAAGAAGAGATACGACGACTTGATCGAGAAGCACCGTCGGGCCGGGACGAAGCTGAATTTCATCCAGTCCGCCACTTGGGAGAACTGGAAGACTACGCATTGGTCCACAAAGGCGTTCAAAGCCAAGTGTGCGCGCCAAAAGCAAATCCGGAATGTCAATCCGACGAACCACAGTAGCGGTTCGAGGTCGCACCCCGACACCATGCGTCAAATGGTACGTATGTTATTTTAATTTGATTAAACTTAAATTAAGTTAATTATTCTTAATAGTTCGTAACACGCTTGATCAATTTCGTAGGAAGAACAACGGCGTTGCCGCATTACGCCTCTCGAGCTTCTCATCGAGACGCAGACGCAGGGCGCCGATCGGCATTTTATAGACGAGCGGTCGGCCTTCATCGCTGTAAGTTTTAATTATTTTACGTCTTATTTAATTTCGTATATTATTATTTTCATTTATATTATTTACGTATTTTGTTAGGCTCGGACCCAAGAGATCCTCTCCCAGAGTTCCTCGGAATCGGGCACCCCGCCGTCCTTTCAGGACGAGTGTGATGCCTTTCTGATGGCCGCTGGGGGTGGGCCCGGCAGGAGCCATCTTCGGCCTCGGCAACGCCGCCTCCGAGTTTTACGGCGAGCGATTAAAGGCGTCGCGTCGCCCAGCTCCTCGGGTGGTGGAATTGACGCAGCAGAACGTCGCCCTTACGTAAACCGTGGCGGACCTAGAGAGTAGAATGCTCGAGGTCGAGGCGTTCATGTAGCGAATGCGAAGTGGAGGCTTCGACCTGTAGACCGGTGGGTCCCGCCAGTCCGGTCCCGACTGGAATGACCAGGACGCGGACGGCTCCAACGAAGCCGGCTAGATTAGGGTTTTTTGTAAATATTATTAAATATTGTAAATTATTTAAATTTATGTAAATTAATTTGAATTATGTAAATTAATAAATTTAATGAATTAATAAGAATTATTTAAAGTAATTCGTAATTATTTTTTAAAACAAATAAATTGGCGACCAAGTGGTCGCTAAACGGAAATATGATCGTGCACTCCAAAGCGCACGATCGTGCGCTTTGTTCTCAGACAACGACTAGGGTTGTGCCCGTTTTTATTGCTTTTAGCGACCAACTGGTCGCCAGTTCGCGACCGATCGCCATTTAGCGACCAACTGGTCGCCATGGTTTGGCCCCTATTAGCGACCAGTCGCTCGCTAATAGTGGCGACCACGTGGTCGCTGTGGTCACCAGAGTGTTGGCGACCATGGGCGACTATGGTCACAATGTGGCGACCATATGGTCGCCATGGTCGCCAAGTGGTTAGCGACCGGCCTTTTAGTGACCACGATATGGTCGCTAAATGCATTTAGCGACCAGATTTTGCATTTAGTGACCAGAAATATGGTCACTAAATTTGCGTTTTTTGTAGTGTTATTTCCATCTTTAAAGTCTCTTCATTAGGGTTGTGCAATCTAGGACTGGACCGGCAGACTGGACCAGACCGGACCGGAATTTTACGGTCCGGTCCAAGACTGGGGCCGAGTCGGTCCGGTCCTCGGTTCAAGAAATTTGAGAATTTCGGTCCCGGTCCGGACCGTAAAGCCTTATAATTTATATATTATATAGAATATTAGGCTTATAATTTATACTTTAAAGTTTCATATTAAAAAAATTGTGGATTATTACTAAATAAAAGGTTTGAGTTTTGCCCATTGGTACTTTAACTCTATAATAATAGAATTAATCTTGCTAATTACTAAATCTCTATGGTATGAGTGTTGATTTTCGGCAAAAAAATCAAACTAAAACACTAAGCGGTCAAATCGGTCCAAACCTGGGACCGGACCGAAATGATTCGGTCCAGTCCGGTCCACGGTCTATATTTTTATAAAATACGGTCCACCGGTCTGGACCGGACCGTGTTTATTCGGTCCGGTCCGGACCGGTTGCACAACCCCACTCTTCATTTTGTTGTGGGTCAAATTAAAAAATACGTGCATAAGGCACAAGTGTCTCTAACTACTACGTCCATATCATATGTCAAGTTCAACAATGATCGACTCTTTTCTATATGCATATTTATACGGTATTTATATAGCACCAATGGAAACAAGTTGTCCTACCTTCAATGGGTAGTTGTCCCACCTTCGATGGGTAGTTTCTAACTCTCACCCTAGTCTCGCCATCTTATATGCCAATGTTCACCTTCCTAGATGGCCTTCACACACTCCTTCGTATACTTCCATAAGAACTTTTTGAGCTTTTTAGAAACTAATGCATGATAAATTAATTGTAGCATGCATACCCCTTCTTATACATCCGTTTACCGTAAAGGCGGCGCATGCTAATCTGACTTTTATCTTCTTAGCTTTCGTCTTAACCTTATGAACAATGTTGTGTTTATTGCCTTCATTATAAGTGTTGAAAGGGTTTCTTGACAACAAATAAATTTATAATCAAGACCCCGCTGTGTATAGCAGCGTCAAGTTCGTCCACATGGAGAAAGTCAGTGCTAAGTTTTGTTATTTATTACTCAAGCAATCAATAAAGTAAGGTTTTTTTATGGCTTAAAACATATACAGCCCCCTGTACTTGTGCAAATTTGTCAAATAGACACCCCACCTTTGGTTTGGACCTATTGAACACTTAAATTTAACAATTTGGACCTATTAAACACCTGATCGCTGACGTGGCGAAGTACGTGCCAGTCAAACGCACATATACAGCCCCCTGTACTTGTGCAATTTTTTTTTCTTTTTGTATTTTTTTATATTTTCTGATTTTATTAAAATAACGGTGTTAAAGTTTGGGCTTATGTGGCATCTTATGTGGCAAAATAAGCTTATGTGGCACACATCTGGACAAAAAATTGGAATATGTCAGCATGTGTGTGTTACACTCAACGAGATTGTCAGCGACCAGGTGTTTAATAGGTCCAAATTGTTAAGTTTAAGTGTTCAATAGGTCCAAACCAAAGGTGGAGTGTCTATCTGACAAATTTGCACAAGTACAGGGGGGCTGTATAACGTTTTTTTATCAAGAGAAAGAGAAATATAAGGTTTAGGGTATCCCCACAACAACAATTATGCATGCAAACGCTAATGAAACATAAAGATCATGTTTTTATCACATAAAGGCGCTAACTTTTGTTAACTTTAAGCAAGTAAATCAATCAACTTTCTCTAAATTAATAAACTTACTACCTAATCTCTTCTACTTCTACTAGGATAGATCCGCTTTCGCTTCAAAACCCTAAATTGACTATTCTAATCCAACGTTTCCGCTTTCGCTTCAACTATGAATGAGAAAATTCTCTTCAACTTTCGTTTCAAGGATTATAAACAAGAGAATAGATTTATGCAATAAAAACAATCAAGACATGATCACAAACAAGCATGCACAACCATTGTTGGGTTTAACCCCAACCTTAGAGAGGAAGACTACTCACAAAGCATGATTAAAAGCAAAACTGAATTAAATTAAAGAGAAAGCTTACAACTTTAAATCCAAACTCGTCCCACCACGTCTCTCTATCTCGACCCTCTCGCCCCTCTCTTCTCTCCTCCTCCCTTACTTTCTCTCCAAGGCAATTGATTGTGTGTTGAAAAACAAAGGGTAGACAAGAGTATTTATAGAGAAACTAATTTATCTAAGATCTATCTATAAGGAAATAATATCTTCTAATAAGATATATCCCTTCCAACTATCTAATAACATAAAAGGAAATAGGATAAAAGCCTTTTAAATGCGCCGACTCGGTCTTCGCTACGACACGGGATGCCTCGGTAACAAGCTGAGAGCCTCATTACCGACCTGTGACAGCACTACGAACAGCTTAGAGTAAAACTTGCGTAGCGGATTCGTTACAACTCTGTTTGACTCGAATCTTTTTCCTATGTTCTTGTAACGAATTTCTCTACCTCTTTACAAGCTCAAACTTGATCTTCAACATTTTTATGAACTTCAATCCTTGAGCTTTTCCTTAAGTGCTTCTCCTCGGTTTTGCTCTTTTCCTCAAAAGTGCTCCAAACAGCTTCTAAAAAACCTACAAAACAGCACCAAAGCTTATGTAGACTCCATATCTTAAAGAAATACGAAAACCTACACAAACGACTCAAAACAGAACACAAAACTAAAGAAAAAGACTCAAACACACTTAAAACACACCCCAAAAACATGACTAAAAAGCCGGACATCAAAATACCCCATACTTAGACTTGTTTGTCCTCAAGCAATCAACAAGACATTAACCAAAACCATCAACACATATATCAAATCAATGCCCTTATCAAAAAGCAACATCAAAGCACAAGTAGAAATAGATAGATAAGTGAATCTAACGTCATCACACATATATGCAACCTCAAGCAAAAGCAACCAAGAATCCAACCTCACAAGGGTAATGTGTTTCTCTCAACTCTCATGTGTTTAGGCTTAGAATAATAACTCTCAACTCAATCCAATATACAAAAATCAACATAGTCATTGTTACTTATATCACCAAACTCTCCACCTGAGATGTCAAAACACATAAAAATCATTAAGAGAACTTAGGCTCAATGAAAAACTTCATAGAAGTTTCCTTTCGGCCGGGTTGTAATGGGGCTTGGTAATGACAAATAGGCGTGGAAATATTTTGGCATGTGGTGCTAATAATATCCGGGAATCAAAGACTCCTAAAAACTCACACATACACCAAAACTCTAATAAAAACAATATACCATACTCACTCATTATGCACACTTATTTCTTCAACTCCTTTAAATATCCCAACTAATCTTGCTAAAAAACAACAAGGAAATTTGGCTCAATCACACTTTACACTATTTTGCACCTTTTTCTTGCTTTTTCTTCCCTTCTGATTTTTCTTGATTTTTTTCCTTGCTGGGAAGCCTCGGTACCGAACCCTACTAGGGTCGGTAACAAGCTCTGATTTTTATCATTCTTTCTCAACTCTTTTGCAAGTACATTCAGGGAACCAAACTCCTTTTACAAGATAAACTGCAAGATCTTTAATTACCCAACTCAATATTACCCCACACTTGAACCAAACAACTCACTCAACAAAATCATAACAACAACCAACACTATGTCCTAATCCCCGGATAGGGTCAAGCTTATATCAGCTAGGAAATAATTTTGTAGAGCTACAAATAAAAGGCTTAAAGGCTCAAATTGGCTTCAAAAAGAGGATAATGATAAGGGTAGATAAGGATTAATAGGACTTATGAAAAGTAAGTTCTCTATCATATGATTTCACATGCAATGAACTAATATCTCATATAGGTCTCAAGAAATAGATAAACATATCAATGACAAGAGATAATATGCATAAGGAGAGTAAATCACACAAGAAAAGAAGAGAGATTTTTGATGTTCTCCCTATAAGGCCAAAAATAACTCACAAGGTAGAAATTTTTGTTGGATTTCAGTTACTTCTACTTAAGATCATATGTGCTCAATTTCATCACATGCTAAATACCAACATAAAAACAAATTTTCAACATGATTCAGGCAAAGCTATCCAAACATGCTATGGAATTACATGATCAAGCAAGTCAAAGCATATCATAGGACATCTAAGTGGAATATTATCAACCCTAAAAACACAAAACAAAGACAAAAACTGACACAAAATTGGGTTACCTTTTCCCATACCCCATACTTAAACTAAACAGTGTCCTCACTGTTTAAAACATAAAAATAAAAAGGGAAAAGAAAAGGGAACTCACAAAATAAAACTGAAGCTGCTTGAAACCATTGATCTCTTGAGGAGTTGAATTTCTCGGTTCGGTAGAGGTCGGTACTGACCCTGTGAAGGTCGGTAACGAACTTGATGTATGCTTGTACCGATTCTTCTTGATTTTAGCACTTCTTAACTTCTTGTACATGAGTCACTTTAGAAAAACTTCTATCCCTACTATACTAATCTAACCTAAAAACAAGTCAAAAGAAAGCTAGCAAAAAGAACTAAGAAAGCAAAAACTAAAAAGCGGGTTGCCTCCCGGAAGCGCTATTTTTAACGTCGTTAGCCCGACGAACTTACCTTGGCAGATCAGGGTGGTTTCCATCCAGCTATGTCGGGATCAAAAGAAACCCCATACTTATCCTGAAAAACATCATAGCTTATGTCCAAAATATTTGGCCCTCGATCTTCGATAAGTATGCTTGGTAGTCCTACAACAGGGTTAGTATAATCCGAAAACCAAGGAGGTTTTGACTCCTTCACAGTACTAACAGTAGGATATGAAATAGAACAGGGATATAAGAAAGGATCATGACCAACTTTGATTGGATAAGAACAAGAAAACTCACATGGGCCACTTAGAGAATGACTTGTTACCGAGGCTATATGGGTCGTTAACGACCCTGCTGGATCTGGAAGTGGCTCGATGTCGTGCCTGGATCCACCACCCACCTCGTTTTCCTTCAAATAAGGTTCATTACAGACCCATGGGGGTCGGTAGGCTCCTTGATAGGCGTGTCTCCATTGAATTTGCTCGTTTCTGTACTCAGAGAGGAGTCGTTACCGAGCCATGGTGGGTCGGTAGGCTCCTCAGTACTACAACTAGCTACTTCGCTTACGGGCGAATTGAAATGAAATTCGACCTTCTCTTCTCCAATATCAAACGTGAGAAGTCCCTTCTTGACATCTACACGTGCTCCTGCGGTGGCTAAAAATGGTCTGCCTAGAATGATTGGCACCACATAGTCCTCAGGCATATCTAGAACAATGAAGTCGTTGGGAACAAAGAATTTTCCAACTTGGATAGGGACATCATCAACGACTCCAGTTGCTTTTACAGAAGATCCGTCCACCATGTAGAGATTCATATCAACAGGTTCCAGTGGTCCCATGTTAGCCTTGGTCCAGATAGACAATGGTAATAAACTGGCACTGGCCCCTAGATCACATAAAGCTTTAAAACGGTGAGTCCTAATACCTATGGAAATTGCAAACTTACCTAGATCACCGAGTTTTTCAGGGAGCTTTATGGAATGGACCTCATTATGCAGCTTTGAGATAGATCTTTTCCTGCTCAAAATCTCTTTCAAAAATTTAGCGTAGGCAGGCATTTCATGAGGGCTTCAGTAAATGGAATTGAAATATTTAACCCTTGAAGAATCTTAATAAACTGTCTAAACTCTCCTTCCGTGACATCATTAGACTTCTTAATCTGGAAAGGAAGAGTTTTTGACGGACTCGGGATAGAGAGAGGCTTGGATCGAGGCTCCGCCAAATCGACAAGAGGGTCGTTCGGTGTAGGAGAAGGGTCGGTATCGACCCTAGTGGGGTCGGTAACAACTTCAGAACTGAGAGTAGGGTTTGGTTTAGAAGACTTACCTGGCTTGGAGGGCTCGGTATCGAGCTGGGGAGCCTCGGTATCGACCTGTTGGGGTCGGTAACGAGCCTGACCGAGCATCATCTTTGTTGTTGTGCTCAGTATCTTTAGGCTTGGCTCGATCTGGAAACTCCTTGCCACTTCTGAGGTGTATGACTGCAATTTGTCCTCTAGGGTTCTCTTCGGGTCAACCCGGAAGTTGCCCTTGAGGTCTTGGAATCCGTGCAGCTAGGTTCCCAGTTGTGAGTCAACGCTCTTCTTCCAGTTCTCAAACTCTTCCCAACTTTTCATCTGATTATTGAGGTTAGCTTGGACTCCATTGATTCCTTCTTGAAGTCCTTGCACCTAGGATGGTGGCTCTTGGTAGCTTGGAGGTCGACACGGCGCGGGCCGTCTATCTGGTAGGGATGCTGCATAGCTTGGGTTCGGATTTTGATCACCCCATGCCGGATAATTATTCGGCTTGTCAAAGTTATTAGGCTGGTTCCTGTATTGATCTCTCATGTAATTCATCTCAACATAAGTCTCAGCAGCTCTTACCTACTCGATGTTAGTGCAAGCAGAAGTACTATGGGCAAAAGAACCACACTCTTGACAAGATTGAGAGGTTTTTAGAAAACTTACTTGTTTCTTCAGAAGGTTGACCTCATCCTGTAGAAATTGATGTTTGACATCGGGATCAACTTCGTCCTTGTAAGGCATGTAGAGACGCTTCTGTGGCTGGGGTGGCTGTTGGGTACCATACATGGCATCATAGTTAGACAGCTTGTCCAGCAGTTCCCATGCAGCAGTGGGATCCATCTCTATAAAACCGCACGCAATGTGTGTGTTGATGCGGTTCTTCATTTCTGCATTGATCCCTTGGAAGAAGATTTCTTGGAGCACATATAGGGGTTGCCCATGAGTGGGGCACTGTCTAAGCATCTCCTTAAACCTCTCCCATGTCTCTACAAAGGTCTCATTAGGCAGCTGGTGATAGGAGGTGATGCGTTTTCTCAACTCCGTTGCCTTAGCAGGAGGGAAGAACTTTGTAAGAAATTGATCATACAAAGCTTTCCAAGTCCTGATAGACTTAGGAAGCTCTCCAAACAGCTCAGGGCCTTTACAGTAAGAGACCACCTGAAAGCTTTTAATAGAACATATTCAAGTGAGACACCTTTAACAGCGATAGTGTCACATTAATCAAGAAATTTTCTAATATGTTCCATAGGGCACTCAGTAGGTTTTCCTTCAAACTGATCCCTTTTTATTAAGGATATGAATTGAGACTTAATCTCAAATGTCTTCTCTATCTCTGGAAGCATGATTGTAGACTCCGACACCCTTAGTTTTGGATGCATATATTTCTTGGCATTCCTCGGATAGGCATTCAGCTCCGAGGAATGCATTCAGACTCCAACACCCTCAGTTTTGGATGCATATATTCCTTGGCATTCCTCGTAAACGAGCATTGTTCGCTCGTTCACGTTCAGCGGTGGCGGTAGCAGCGTCTCGGTCAGCTTGTAACGCCTCCATATGTCTCCGGAGAGCGGCCATCTGTTGTGCCATCTCTTCCGATGTAGCCATTGCTTTGTTTGCTCTTAATCTACGGTGGAAGGATCGCTCGGGTTCAGAGTCTACTATTGGATTAGACACAACTCGACGTCCTTCAACTGGCATACACTGAAAGCAAAAACAAAAACGAAATCGAAATCAAAAAGCAAAACGGGTTCTCGGAGAGGGTCGGTACCGAGGCCCAGGGGTCGGTAACGAGCCTGGAGTGACCCCGTATAAACCGAAACTAAAAAGAAAGAAGTAAGTACCTGTCGACAGGGTCGGTACCGACCTGGATAGGGTCGGTAAGACGGTAACGACTCGACAGTGACCTAAAAAATAAACAAAAAAAGCACAAAAAACTGGGTTACCCAGCAGGGTCGGTACCGACCCTAGGGGGTCGTTACCGACTCGGCGGAGTCCCAAAAAATGCAAAAAGAACAAAACTTGGCACTATTGAAATCTCCTCGGCAACGGCGCCAATTTGTTGAAAGGGTTTCTTGACAACAAATAAATTTATAATCAAGACCCCGTTGTGTATAGCAGAGTCAGGTTCGTCCATAGGGAGAAAGTCAGTGCTAAGTTTTGTTATTTATTAGAGGAATTGGCTGAAAACCACCCGTATAATATGGCATATTTCACTTAACCACCCGCATTTTCAATAATTATAAAAACTACCCATATTAAGGGCTCAGTTAAAAATTAACCACCCAAAACCCAGATCCATTACCCTCTATCAAAAAAGAGTGTCGTGGCACTCACATTTTAATTTTTTTTTTAATTTAAAACCTTGCCACATCAAAAGCTTTGTTTAATTTTCTTTTTCTCTCTTTTTTTTCCTCTCTCTCCTCCCCTCTCTTTACTTTCCTGCTCATCCTAACCCCTCTGCTCTTTCTTCCTCCTTCTCCATCTCTCAACTTCACCCTCCCTCACCACTCAGCAATAGCCAACCACCAAGAAATTGATGCACAAAAAATTCTTGCCAACTTCACCCTCCATTAAATAACCAACAAAATTGAAGGTCGCTTGAAACTGTTCTACAACCCTCATTCTTCTCCATTACCACATTACAGACCCTCCATCAAACAAATCCACAAGCCCAATTCATATGCCTTGGAAGACAACGAACAAATTTAGAGATGGAGAACCCAACAAGAACCAACGACTTGAACTCTCATAAGCAGACATAAAGCACATAAACATACAGAAATCCTATCGACAACTACAGAGAAGAAAAAAACGAGATTTGTCTCCCGTTGAACAAATCCAGGCCTGGATCGATCGCGAAAGCCTCGAAAATCTCGTCAAATCCCTTGATTTGTTCAAAGCCCTCGATTCATTTGAAAAAAATTAGGGGATTTTTTGTGGTTGCAACTACAAACCCTAAATTTAAAAAATGAGATTTATCTCCCGTTGAGCACAAAATTGTGAAATTGAATGTAAATATTGGGTTTACCCGATATGAATTTGAGTGGAAAGGAGTTTGATTAGTTTATCTTGGAGTATTATGGGAGGGAGAAGATGATGTATAATAGATTTTGAGCAACCATTGATGGAGCGATGGAGCTTGAAAGAGATTGAGAAGGAAGAGAGCGATGGAGCACAGAAATTGATCGACAATTATAGATGCCCTTTAATTGATGGGATCTGGATTTGGATAATGATAGATCTGGAAGAATGGGCAAATCAATATTTGATAGGTTTTTTTTATTTAAAAAAGAAATTTGTGATATTTTAAATATGGGTAAAAATGGTGATTTGGATGGAAATGGGTAAAAATGGGTGATGTGGCAAGGTTTTAAATTAAAAAAAATAAAATGTGAGTGCCATGTCACTCTTTTTTGACGGAGGCTAACGGATCTGGGATTTGGGTGGTTCATTTTTAACGGAGCCCTTAATATGGATGGTTTTTTATAATTATTGAAAATACGGGTGGTTAAGTGAAATATGCCATATTATACGGGTGGTTTTCAGCCAATTCCTCTATTTATTACGCAAGCAATCAATAAAGCAAGGGTTTTTATCAAGAGAAAGAAAAATCTAAGGTTTAGGGTATCCCCACAACAACAATTATGCATGCAAACACTAATGAAACATAAAGATCATGTTTTTATCACATAAAGGCGCTAACTTTCGTTAACTTTAAGCAAGTAAATCAATCAACTTTCGCTAAATTAATAAACTTACTATCTAATCTCATCTACTTCTACTAGGATAGATCCGCTTTTGCTTCAAAACCCTAAATTGACTATTCTAATCCAACGTTTCCGCTTTCGCTTCAACTATGAATGAGAAAATTCCCTTCAGCTTTCGTTTCAAGGATTAAGAATATGAGAATAGATCCATGCAATAAAAACAATCAAGACATGATCACAAACAAGCATGCACAACCATTGTTGGGTTTAACCCCAATCTTAGAGAGGAAGACTACTCACAAAGCATGATTAAAAGCAAAACTGAATTAAATTAAAGAGAAAGCTTACAACTTTAAATCCAAACTCGTCCCACCACATCTCTCTATCTCGACCCTCTCGCCCCTCTCTTCTCTCCTCCTCCCTTACTTGCTCTCCAAGGCAATTGATTGTGTGTTGAAAAACAAAGGGTAGACAAGAGTATTTATAGAGAAACTAATTTATCTAAGATCTATCTATAAGGAAATAATATCTTCTAATAAGATATATCCCTTCCAACTATCTAATAACATAAAAGGAAATAGGATAAAAGCCTTTTAAATGCGCCGACTCGGTCTTCGCTACGACACGGGATGCCTCGGTAACGAGCTGAGAGCCTCATTACCGACCTATGACAGCACTACGAACAGCTTAGAGTAAAACTTGCGTAGCGGATTCGTTACAACTCTGTTTGACTCGAATCTTTTTCCTATGTTCTTGTAACGAATTTCTCTACCTCTTTACAAGCTCAAACTTGATCTTCAACATTTTTATGAACTTCATTCCTTGAGCTTTTCCTTAAGTGCTTCTCCTCGGTTTTGCTCTTTTCCTCAAAAGTGCTCCAAACAGCTTCTAAAAAACCTACAAAACACCACCAAAACTTATATAGACTCCATATCTTAAAGAAATATGAAAACCTACACAAACAACTCAAAACAAAATACAAAACTAAAGAAAAAAAACTCAAACACACTAAAAACACACCCCAAAAACATGACTAAAAAGGCGGACATCAATAAGTGTATCGGGCAATCATCCTCCTCGATGTCAAACACTTCATCTTCAACTTCTCTAGAAACATGCCTTTCTATCAGACCTTTGTTTTCGACTCCTAAAGGGAGTGACACATTTAATCAATTTATCACGCTGAGTGACACATTCAATCAAGCTATCACTCTAACTTCTTGATTTTTCACCCTTGGTATTGCTTCTAAGGAATTAAATTCTAACATATAACACGACATTGATACTAATTTTGCTTTGTACGTACTCACCGGCAACCTGCCACACCACAACTTCAATGTTAGTAATAGAAGCCACTCTTTGCGCTTCACCGATTATTGCAATTTCCATACCATCTATCAAGACTTGATACTCAACCTCATTGTTAGTCACAACTCACAACTCACAATGAATGCAAAGTTAAGCATATACTCTATTTTAACAAAAGTAGAGCTTGCCAAAATAGTCATGACTCCTCCCCTTCGTGGTTTTTGGATCCATCAACAAAAAGTCTCCAAATCTCAATGCCCTCAGCACCTCTACTTAGATATGTTGCCTACAACATAAAATTTGCTAGTGCTTATGTATTGATGGAAGCACACGACATATTAGAGATATCGAATATTGATAGTTCTACAACCCACATGGTCATTTTGTTGGGCAAGGAAAGTGAAGCAAAATTTATCGCAAGGGAAAATTGGATAGAACTTATAGGAAATAAGCACGAAAGTGACAACAACCAACACCAATTCTTAATTGGTGAATACCTTTGTTTAACTAGTTGCAAATTTTGGCTAACATAGTACACGATATGTGTGGCTTTACGCATAAGAAAAGTACTAACTATTTTTGTGCTTACCACGACATACAACTATAATTCATGCCCTTTGACTACCGAGGAAAGTGTTGGAAGATTTGCTAGTACTTCTTAGGCTTAGTGAAAGTAGAATTCAATTCCTATGTCCGTTGAGAATTTGAGATCCTCCAGCCTTATTCATCTTAATAAAGAGTGGCATGACTTGACTGTAACACCCTAATGATTTATAAGGGAATAAGGTGTTGTTAATGTCAACAAGAGCTTTTCATTTTTAGGGTTTGATTGAGGACAAAGAACTCGGAAGTTGAAGTTAAGTATGTAGGGGTGGTAGAGCATATAGTTATAAGTTTTAGAGCATGTTTTTATTCTCTTTTTATGCATTTCTAGCTAGATTTTCACCTTAATTCGTAGTTTAGTTTTGTTTTAGTTTAGTTCGGAATCTACGCTCTTTCATGCTTCATTGCAGGATTGAGGTGATCGAGAGGTGAGCTTGGTGGATGTCAAGTAAGGGTTCGATGCTATGGAGCTAGGAACAAGTGCAAGGAATGAAGGAGCTGGTGGAGAGCATTGAAGTGTCAAGACACGGGGACAGGCACGACTAAGGACAGGTCGGCGCGGGGGCGCTGAGGAGACCTAAACCGCGTCGAGGAGATGGAAGTCACTGAAGGCTGAACGCGGTCAAGAAGGCGGGAGCGCGACCACGCTCGTACGTGCTAAACCGCGCCCAAGGCTGCGTTGATCTGACGCTGATTTCGAGGCTTTGTTTTATCTTTTAGTTATCTTCTTGTTATTTTAGGATATTTTGAAATTATGTTATAAATAATTTTTATGGTTCTATTTTGGAGGAGTGGAGTTTTATTACGTTATTCAACTTTGAGAGCAATTAGGAGAGAACTTGGGAGACTAAAACACTACAGATGAATTTGAAGAGAAACCTGACTCTTTGTAAGTTTGATTCCTCTTTAATGTCGTTTTCTAGCTAATTTCTCATGTCCAACTAGTTAGTTGAAGTTGTATGCATGATTCTTTGTGAGATTTGAATTATTTCAACTTGCCTTGACTAGATTGAATTAATCCATGCTTAATTGATTAAATTCGCTTAGGATTATAATAGCTTGATCACCTATTTTGAATTCTAGGTTGAATTACAACTAGAATAACTTAATATACGGTGTAATTTGGTTATTCATGGATGAATCCTTTTAATTAAACTTATATAAGGTGGAATAAGGTTAATCAAAGGAGGACAATTCAATCACAAAACTTCATGAATATACGGTTGAATTTATGAACGATGTTTCTATTGAATGCTTTGCACTAGAATTTGCATGATCAATTTGACATAGAAGGTTTTCTAGGATAATTGATTAAAGTGTTTATTGTGATCCATACCCTAAAAAAAGTTTCTAATAGCAAAAATGTCCTTGTTTTTTTGAATTTGCATTATTGTCCAAAAAAAAAAATACCCAATTTAATTACATGCATACCCAATTTTTCAAATTTATTACTTTAAAAAACGGTGAATTATTTAAATTATTTAAAATTTGTTCTATTAAAAATAAGTATAATGATTAAAATAGTGAAAAAAAAATCTATCAAAAATAGTGAACAAAAAAATTCATATTAATTTCTCAAATCTATCAAAATCTAAGTTGTGGTCTCTGCAATCTACATCCGCTCTTAATTTCAAGTATCTGAATCCTCCATCGCCATGCCGCCGAAGTTCGATTGTCGCAGTTTACCGAAGATCGGGCCATTCGATATCTCTCTAGAGAAGATGACAACGAAGGATTGGAAGGGTCTCGGCGTCACCGTCAGCGGCGGCGTTTGTGCTCAAGGATTGGAAGGGTCTTCTTCATGAAGAAGACTAGGAACATCAAGAATAACGGAGATCACCAAGATTACGAGGCCCCGCTCCATGGCCACGGAATTGGCCGGTTACGTCAAGGAGATTCTCGGAAATGTTGGATCCACGGTGGAAGGAAACGAGCCAAGGATTTACATGACGAGATCTTCGACGGGGATGTGAAGATCTCAGAAGACTAAAGTGATTCCATAAAATGCGTCATTAGGGTTAATTTGTCCTGCTTTTTAATTCATAGTTGCTAGTTAGTTTAAGAGAATGATGTGCTTTAGGAGGATGTTGGAATAATTTTGGATTGGATGATTATGGAGTAGGTTAATTTGAATGGCCGTTTAGATTCTTAATTGAATTCAGTTTCACTTTCGACTTTGATCCTTCAATGAATCATCATATTTTGATCTTTAAAATGTCCCTTTTTAGAGAATCGTCCTTCGGGGTCGAGCTTCTCATGAAAGCCTGTATGCCCTCTCAAAGTGACATTGATTTCACTTTCGAATTTGATCCTTCAATGAATCATCCTTCAATAAGCAAATGCTAAGTGGAATTGATTTCATTTCATAGAGAAGATAATTACTAGCTAGTATTACAACCGCAAGCCTTCAATGTGTTTGTTAATATTGTCTAGCTAGTATTCCGTATCAAATAAGATTACATATATTTTTTTTTCTTTTTTATCATCATTTTCTATTTAGCATTTTTATTTTTTTTATAAGGAAATTCCTTTTCATATTTTTTAACAAATTTTTTATTTTCTAGTTTAGTAGTATTGTAAATGGAAAAAACAGAAATTTTATTGTAAAAAATGCCCAAAAGGACACTCCTTGCCATTTACTCTAAAAGAGGATATTTTTTACATTACCAACTTATTTTGGGGCATATATGTAAATTAGCCTTGATTAAAAGATTATTAAAGATGGTGCATATTAATAACCACATTGAGCTTGAATTCCATG
The DNA here is from genome assembly GCA_964016875.1 of Fallopia convolvulus. NCBI lineage: Eukaryota > Viridiplantae > Streptophyta > Magnoliopsida > Caryophyllales > Polygonaceae > Fallopia > Fallopia convolvulus. Next base: position 35,691,338 of record OZ024733.1, read on the forward strand.
AATTCACCATAGACTAGTCAAGGGAATTGAAATAAGAATAATCAAGGATCAATACTCATGTATGCAATGGATACGAAACTAGTTGGACGCTTTCTTTCTACTTGAAAACTCAATTATTCTACTTGTTTTGTTTTTGTTTTCTTAGATTAATAGTTTTAAATATGAAAATCCCTTTTTATTACTCTAGTAATATTATTTAAACATTGAAAATCCGAGTCTCTGTGGTACGACCCTTACTTTCACTATACTTAGGTTTGAAAGTTATGATTTTTCTTTGACAATGCTTTTACCACGACATAAAAGTGCTTGTCAAGGGGCGAGAAAACTATTGAGATGGGTGACCTCCTTGAAAGTTCACGTGTGTAAGAGAGATACGTACATACCAAAGGAGGCAATGGGTGGTAGTTATTGTGGTTCTTGGAAAGAGCAGGAGATTTGGTTGTGGGACTGATTTGGTAGAAATTAAGTCTTACTCTGCAAATGGACAAGTGGGTTTCTTACTCTTATTATGCTTCTTTGGAATGATGATGATGATGATACCCAATGGCCATGGCCATGGTTTAACTTCTCCATCATCGTGAAACTCTCTCTTCTCTTACTCTTTACCGACATGTGAGAAAATCTTATCTTGTTACCTCCAGGACCGGAGTATAGAAATGGCACTCTTTACTCTTGGTTTTCTTTTCTCTCTTTTAGATCGGTAATAACGTTTGGTGTAGGTGTGTCAAGTAAAATTTTTTAAATTGCTTGGCATGGAATTGAGATATATGATTATTTAAATGGACAATCAAGATTATTCACTCTTTATTGATGTGCTAAACTGATCAATATTTCGGTATGATGATTACCGTTTTGATTTTTCGCGCCTTCTGTTAGATAATGTGCATTGATTACATGTATTTTTGAAAGGGTGCTAAATCTCTTTGGGAATGCCTTCCTTGGATTTTTTGAGAGCCTATCTACATGCAGGACCCGTATAGCGATTTTGCTATCATCATCTCTTTAACGGAGGTCATCTATTTTGTCCGTTATCGCACCGTTTTATTCGTGCACCATCAATCCCACCTGATCCATCGATCGTACACGATTTCACCTAATCCCACCACTTTTTCGATTTTGACTCCGATTTGGATCGTTTTAGTCAAACTAGATCGTACGATCCGGATCACAATTTTAACAAGAGTAGTATATTATCATAGGAACACTAGTACAGATTAAGGTTCTCTTAGGAGTTTTATTACACTACTCTAGGGGGTTATTGAACCCCTGTTATATGTGTAGCCGAGAAAAAACTCTCAAGGGTTTTTAAAAACCCCCGAGAGATATACAAACGCTCAGAGGTTTTTATAAACCCTCGAGAAATATTTCTAGAGGCTTTATTAAAAACTCCCGATAAATGCTTCTCAAGGGTTTCTTCAAAAATCCCCGAAAAGAACTTCTCGGGGATTTTAAAAAACCCTTGAAAAATTATTCATAATTTAAAAAAAAATTAAAATCATTACTCAATACTACCATTTACAGATTTACCAAACAAGACTTCAATATTTAAATAGCTGTCTAATGTCGATTAAACATAAAGAAAGCACTGTTTTTATAACTGATATTTGAAGTTGCAAATTCTGAAGTCTAAAACAACACAAGATTGTCTACTGAAAGTCTAAAAACCAAGTTCCAAATTCTAAAGTCCAATAAAACACTACTAAAATTCTAAAAATCAAGTTCCAAATGCAAGGGGCTATTACACATTTCGTGTCTCCAAATATTGCATCCATTCCTCTCGCAACTCATCAATGTGATGTATATCGTAGCAAGTCGGTGAATCTTTAATATACTGCAATATCAAACATATATACATAGTGCATGGGCATTAATTGTATACATGGATGATAATATATATAACAACAATGACAACAACTCTTTCAGCAAATGGTAAAGCACAACACGCATATTAGACACATAATGAGCAACTATAATGCCCAGTTCTGGTGTACGTGTCACTTGCACAAGTTCTAGCCCGTATTTACAAGGCCTAATCACTAGGTTAACACTAATAATGCCCAGAACAAAAAACATAATAAGAATAATATGCAGAAGAGGGAATTAATGTATATAAGAAAGAGAGAAAGTGAGTGTGAGTTTTTAGGGGCTTCTCTTTTGGTGGAAAGCGACCCTTAGAAGAAGACCAACAAGACAGACACAGTCAAAAAAGTATATTAATTAGACAGTCTTGGCAAGTACTAGGGACTGACTACACAAGTCTACTATCAAACTAGCTATCAACTCTTTCAACAATAATGTCAAGAGAAGTTGCAAAATTAGTTATCCTAACAGCTTTCATAATTCATAATTTTATCCCAACAAATTACATTTTCAGCCTTCCAAATTAAACATCAGAGAAACAAGCAGACCTTCTGTTTGGATAGAAAGAAACAAGCAGACCTAGACAATTAGTGAAAAGAACCAAATCGATCAAATATGCATAGAAAGATGGGAGAAGGTAAACTAGCCCGCTACAATTACATCTTTGTACACCGCCAAATTTCTAGAAAATTTCTGAAAACTGATGAAGCAAAAATTTTAACCAAAAGAGCCTCAACTTCAATCTGACTAATTTCTCAAGCATAAATAATACTCTGATTGTTGCCAAACATACCCAAAATCTGTTGCAATGAGCTAGACAGTACAACTTTGGTATTTTTTTCAAGTTCAATGTCACCTTAGTTTTTTCAGACTAAGTGGAGTGGCTGTTTTGGACTAAGTGGAGCTGAAACTTAGCAAAACTAACCAGAAGTAAATTGACAAGCAAAAATGTGAGGTATGTTCTCAGCAAAACTAGACCTAAATTCAGAAGCAAAATTGCAACTGCGTGAGTATATTTTAGTCATAGACAAACCAAAACCTAGACCAATAAAAATCGAGTTTTGAAACTAGAAGAAGAAAGGAATGCAAAAATCAGGTCTAACTTATATAAACCACAGTGGGAACAACTTTGGGCTAGTTTTGGTATGTTTTTCAAGTTCAATGTCACCTTAGTTCAATGATGGTCAAAGAATTTATTCAACCAACAGACTCTATACCAAAGGCCTATAATCCAAAGTGTTTACATATATAATATATAGTATAGATCAAAATTGATATAAAAATACTTACATTAACTGGGATGACGCGGTGCATTGATGATCTATAATCTCTCACATGTATCGACATACATAATACCCACAATCCAAAGTGTTTATTTCTTGTTGAGGACACTTTAAGAATAAGCAAAACCAATCCAAATTAGCTTTATAGATAGGCATAAATTACTTAAAAATTGTGAGATATCCAAGAATATTTGATTGACATACTGCAATATTACCCAACGCTTCTCAAGTCGCTAATTGAGAACTTTCGTCACTTCTCCTGCCTTCTCCTTCTTCACATAGAAGCTAACTTTATGTAGTCTTTGTTCTGTTTCTGCATGCATTGAAACACAAAAGAAACCTAAGAGAACCTCAAATCAATAGAGCACAAAACAAGAACAGATGAAATTTCCATGAGCAAGAACAACAAATTTACATGACTTATTATGAGTGAACTGAACTACTACTTGAGGAGAAAGATCAGGCAACTTGCTTGCCTATTCTTTAACAATGTTCCTGTCCCATTTATCATTCATGTCTTTCTCATACATAATCTCGGTTCCCATGGACATTATGGTAATATCATGGGTCAACAAGGGCTTCTCTTTCCTCAATTCTTCATACAGTGTTGGAGAACGGCCAGTCGAGAACACTAGTAGAGAATCATGACAATTGCGGGTTTCCCACAGACAATTAAACCTCAATAGGGAGAGGTTTAAAAGTTCATAATGATCAACCTACAAAATTCCCTCCATTAATTCAATTTCAACAAACTCTCATTGAATTCAGGAAAATCATAACACTGAAATCCACCTACCATAGTGTGCTCCAGATCAGAAACAATCATCGGGTGAGGAGAAGTATTAAAGCGATCCATGGTATGTTCCCCAATCCCTTCAATCAAAGACGAAATGATGAAATTCATGAAGGGAAACAAAACACGAATCGATCAAAATTTATGCTACAATCAGACAGCGAAGGAACCAGGGAATTTTTTATCCGATTTCAATTGATACGATGTGCGCGGAAGAATATTCACCGAGAATTTATTAAAACATGAGCAATCATCACTGATTTGGAAGATTAAATCTGCAAAATCTCAACCCAACTAACTTACCTGGATGGAGGCGAGGCAAGTAAAGAAATGCAAAATTAAATTTCAGACGATTTACATAACATGAAACCCTAGCAAGATGGAAGAAGACAATGAAGAAGAAATTAAAGCACATATCCCTAACCTGTTGGAGATGAATGGGAAACAAATTCGTAAATCGCAAGTGTTTGTATGGCTGGGAGATAATTGAGGAAGTGTAACCAGTCCAATCTTTCTTGTTCGTTCCTCTGCGTATTGCGCACGAAAATTCTCAATGAGCGACTTAGGGCTGCTTTCGATTTAGGACCATGAGGGCGATTTAGGGCTGCTTACACGGGGCTCTCAAAAAATCAAGTGAGTTTGCGCGCTTCACCAAAACCAAAAAAAATCAGATAGAGCTATCTATTTTTTTTTCTTTTTTCTTTTTTTGCAGCGATTCCCTAAACCCTAAACCCTAAACCCTCCTTAATTAAAAAAAAAAAGGTAATTTTGCAGCGTCACAAAAAAATAAGAGGATAACGGCAACGACAAACCGTCAGCCGTCTGTCCAATCAATACGTTTTTAGCTGGAATCGCTGCCAACCCTAACGTCAGCTGAAAATGGCCGTTTGCTCCTTTAACCTTTCAGCTGCCAGACACGTGTCCATCTCAATCAAATAAGATCACAAAGCAAGCACTTGTGCTCTAGCTTTTGATTTTGTCGAGCTTCCCCCGCCACGCTGTTTAATTCTGCCACATGTCATAATTTTAAAGCAAATGGCCCGGCCAAAATTTCCATGTCATCAAAATAATTTATTTTTCTTTACCGAAAATAATTTGGTTTTTGATAATATCTTTCACCGTACCTCTACAAACAACACTTCTCTGCTTTTCTTCCTAACAATACACAAATCTGGAAAGCACGGAAAATTAAGGCGTTTTGGAATCTGCTTTCATAAAGCAATCCCTTCCAAATCTGAATTGAGGCAGTTCTGGTAATTTGATGCACAATTTCACGATTCTGAACATGTTATGGTTCCTTTTCTGTTGACTTTCGTTTGCTGCTTGATGAGCTTGCTGTTCAAATATGCTGTCAAAATATAGTTTGATTGCAGTTTCCTGATCTTTAGTATTTACGTGATGAGTTTCTATGCTGATTAAGTTGCAACTTGAGTTTTATTGCGCTTTGTTTTAGAGCCTTCTATGGGAGCAGATTAGGGTTTAGCTTGGTTTCAATGCTTTTCATTATTCTGAACGCTCTGTTTTGGATTTACAGGATTTACAGTGCTTGTTTGAATATAGAATTTGCGATACATATCCGACAAATGATGAATCTTCATGGTTTAAGATGACATGGAGCTGTTATTGCTCCTAGATCTGGATGCTGTTTGGTTGAGGACTTGGCCTCTTTTAATTGCCATAGAGAATTCGATAGGAGCTCCTTTGTGAATAGACGCTTCTTAGGTAAATTATAAAGATATGTGCAGTTTATTTTATGCGCTAAAGTGGGCTTTAAGAAGAAGGTTGAGCTTAAGTTCCCTTTCAGTATCACTGTCTAGTATCAATGGATTTAGTTGGCAGGGATAGAGATAGGGATGCAATGAGTGAGAACAGTGATGGGAACAAAGATTTGATAGAGTTAAGCCGGCTTCTGTGCAATGAAAGAAAGCAGCTCGAGAATGGAGTTGTGGACCAAGATAGAAGACAGAACGTGTTAAGCGAAGTTGGGCTCAGGGTTGATCACAGGAATGAACAGGCCTTGGAAAGTGGAAGTGAAAGGGCTGGATCTGTTTCAGCAGTCAGACAGTCGTTACCTCAGCAGCCATCTTCTCAAGCCACAACAGTCTGCTGGGAGCGTTTCTTACATGTGAGGTCTTTGAAGGTTCTATTGGTTGAAAATGATGATTGTACACGTCATGTTATTGCAGCATTACTTCAAAATTGCAGCTATGAAGGTTAGTAGCTTGATCCCAGCCTTCATATCGGCATTTCTTTTGCATCCTTTCTTTCTTTGGATTGGTGAACCAGCTCTGTGCCTGCCACTAGTTTTCTGTTGCATCTTTTCTGTTTGATCATATTATTGCTTATATGTAGCTTTCTCTAAATAACTTGATACCGATAAGTGATAATTCAGCGAAGATAATTATCTAAAGCATCGGGGAGTTAAGGCTTTATTGAATAAAATCCATCTTTTTCTTTGGGTATTCTTTTTAACTAACAATCTGCTATTACTCCGCAAAAGGTTTTCAGGTTGATTCATAATTTAGTCTTTTGGGGGAGTTGATATGCATAAAAAATATGCTATTTCAGTTTACATTTTCTATTCTCCTGCCTGAATAACTATAAGGCAACTTTGCATTTGATTTCCTATTGCAGTTGTGGAAGCAGCAAATGGTTTGCAAGCATGGAAAATACTGGAAGATATAACCAACCGTATCGACATTGTCTTAACTGAGGTGGTGACACCTTGTTTATCCGGTGTTGCACTTCTGAGCAAAATTCTAAGCCACAAATCAAGGAAGAATATACCTGTAATCAGTAAGGGTTTCTTGTTAAGCAAATATTTTCCTCATAAGAGTTACCTCTTTAGTTTTTACTCTTCGATATAATGATGAATGTTGATCACCATTTTGATCTCTTATTTGGTATCTATATCGTACTAATATTGTTTGATAAGGTTATATGTTTTCTTTTTTTAAATTGTTTGCCACCTGTTTATTTTTTATGAAAATGCTGCCTTAACTAGTTCTAATGAGATTTATGTGCAGTGATGTCCTCCCATGATTCAATGGGAGTAGTCTTTAAATGTTTGTCAAAAGGCGCGGTTGATTTTTTAGTGAAGCCTCTACGAAAGAATGAGCTTAAGAACCTTTGGCAGCATGTTTGGAGAAGATGCCACAGCGTGAGTTTCACTTGATTTCCTTCTCAGGATGTATATCTATTTAGATTTAATCTGGCTTGCTCTTGACCCTCTGCTGGGACTTGGGATGTATATGATTTTACAATTTGAGATTTTAGATTATTATTATTATTATTATTATTATTATTTTTGGTTGAATAGATTATTTTTTATTTTAAATATTGAAAATTTAGCTTTCTTGGTTCTATTTTCTTCCCTCTTGATTTGTTGACTGTGCTTTTTCTTTTCTTCATTTTAGTCTAGTGGAAGTGCGAGTGAGAGTGCTACACATACAAATAAATCTATCCAATTTAGAAGTGCTGTTAAATCAGACAACGACAGTGGCAGCAATGATGGGGAAGATAGTGAGAGCCCACGTCTGAATTTTGGAGATGGAAGTGATCATGGAAGTGGAACTCAGGTATCATTGTATATTTCCATGGTACTCAGGTATCATTGTATATCAGTTGTTTGGGGGTTTTTAAGCACGGTGCTTGCATGATTTCTTTTCCTCAATGGCTTTTAACGGATCAGAAGTTTTCATTGAAGAATATCTTAAGTTAATAAAATGTATTTTGCTTGTGCTATCTCAAGTGAATTGTTATATTTTTTTGTACAAAAAGTTTTCTGTGAGTTGTTTCCCTTGGGGGTCATACAAGTGATCTTTAGAGAGATTTTTTGCTTCTGTGTTTTAGACAAATTATGTGTATTATCTACACACGCTATGGAAATTAGTCAAGGAAATGAACTATTTTCTGGGAGGTTAAGTCATTCAGCATCGATAGGTTGAACTCTCCAAAGGCCTAGGCACCCACCTAATACACTCCGTAGGAAATTGGATTAAGTGCTTAAGCGTAGCACCATTTGTATTTATATATACATAGTTGGATGTTATATCACAGACTGTCAACTTAGCTAATCTCCCTTCCCAAGCAATCCCATAACAACATTAATCCTCTATAGTTCCCACCTTTTCTGGTTGCCTCTTCTTAAATATCTTCCTCCTGTATATCCTCAAGGGCGGCTGCAGCTTAGTGTTAACAACTAGCCAAGTTTGAACTTTGAAGTGCTTGTAACTGTTTGAAAAACCTGTGTGGCATATTTTTGGGTGGAAAAAATCCATGGTTTTATGAGTACTAAAAACTAGAAGCAGATTCATTGAAGGTAGTATTCGGGACATGGCTAAGTTCTAGCAGTCTAGTCGCATATTGATAGCTAAGGCCTCAGAATGATGTTAATACTTTTATAATTTTATACATTTAGCAATCGTTTTTGCAGTTATGTGTTTTGCTGGATGTTCTTGAAGTTTTGTAGTTGTATGTGTAAGATAAGATCAATTAAAATTAGTTTTGGTAGGTGCAGGATTTTGGGTCACAAAGAAGCACTGTCAATGAGAGACTTAATTCCTGCATTAATATTGGAGGGATATATAGCTACAACATCAATCCTCTTTTGGAGACAGAAATGGATTTGTATTAAACCACTTTAGGCTTCTTTGTCAGGTTTCTGTCAGATTGTCTAATGAAGTTTTTATTTTTATTCTAGAATTCTTGGACAAATCAAGCTGTAGAGGATCAGATTGAGAGCCCTCAACCTGTGTCTCCATTGAAAGAGATAACCGAGGGTCCTGATAGCACATGTGCCCAAGTGACACATCCTAATATAAAGCCTTTTGAAGAAAATTTAGCATCTATGGCTGCAACAATGGAGTGTGAAGAGCAGAAGGAACAACCTGGTACATGAATGCCTTTGGGCCATCCATTCTTAGTTCTTTTATTTTGAATTTCCCTTTGGGCTATATAATCTCCACTTAAGATTGCAATGCTATTAATTTATTCTGTTTCATTTTGTCAGAGAAATCTGAAGTTGACAAGATTCTGATGGCTAACCTACCAAAAAGTTCAGACCCACAACTCAAGTCTGAGGTTCGAGTGGAACTATCAAGCATGAACCCAAGTAGCATGCCTAATTTAGATTTTAGTCAGTTAAGCAACCCTGTAAACAATGGTATGGACTTAAGTAGTGATAACCCAACCACTGAGCAGAATACCAATCCAACTGGCATCCTTCCCGAGCCCGCTGATCGTCAGAAAGAAATCAAAGAATTTGATGGCAAAAAGTATACCAAGAATCCAACTATTGATGTCAACACTGTTGACCATGAACAAGAATTATTCCCTGATCAAACTTTGAAGCGGTTAAGAGTCACTCAAGAAACTGGAAAAATTGTGCAGGATGATCGAAATGTATTGAGGCGTTCTGATTCTTCTGCCTTCACTAGGTATGAGAAAAACCAAGCTATTCTGGTTGCACTAAATATTTTATTACTTCAAAAAATTTGAAAGTGAATAGGTATTATAAAAATTCCAGGGGTGCATATAATTTTTTTGGGTGCAGGTATAATGCTGCCTTACATAATAAAATTTCTGGCACCGATGCAAGAAGTCTTACTCCTCGTGAAAATGGCTTGGATGGGAAAACTGAGTTGATGCATAATATGCAGTCTTATTGTGGAAGTAACATCCCTAACCAGTGCTCCAATGGAGGGAGTATGTACAGAGATATGACTTCGACCTCCAACAATAATTACAAAAAGGACCAGTCTTCTGAACCCATGCATCATCTTCCTGCTGTTCATTCTCTGAATAATGAGCTCACAGCAGATCAAGCTATGCTTGATAATCATGAAAATAGGGCAGCTATGACCTCGTACGTGATACCAAAAAGTACGCATCAGGAACGTCAGATACAACCTTGTGATAATTTGTTGCTGCCCACAAAGGTGGTGGGGTCCTCTCAAAATTTCCAATCATCTAATATGATGGGGAGAGATATCGAAGGTACTGCAGGAAATTATAGTTTGAATGGAAGTGGCTCAGGTAGTAACCATGGAAGCAATGGAGCAAATGGTAGTATTAGTGCAGCCAATGCTGGAGGGGTGATTATGGAGACTTGTGATGGGGTGGGATGTAAAAGTGGAAGTGGTGGTGACAATAGTGGGGGTGGAAACAAGTTGGATCCGGATAAGTTTGCCCAACGAGAAGCTGCTTTGATCAAGTACAGACAGAAGAGGAAAGAACTTTGCTTCCAGAGAAAGGTAATCCATCTTCTTTTTAGTATTGTTTTACTCTTGCTCTTTACCTATACTTATATGTACACATCTTCAGTTTCTCATTACTTGTTTTTCCCCCTTCTTTTCGCCTATATACTTCCTCCATCGGAAAAAGATTGTCATTTTAACTATCTAATCTTGCTAAGAAATGATTGTCATATAAAGAATTTCGAGTTTTAGCTAATGATTTATTGACGAGTTAAGAGATTTGTTATTAGAAACTGCACATATTGATTCTTTTTATGCAAATTCTATTTTTAATTGCCTAATTTAAGGTGTGTATTAAATAAATTGTAGATTTGAATAAAAGTTGATACTATTTAGTTTAATTATGGGATTTCTTAATAGTTGTGCCAAAGGCTAAAATGACATTTTTGTTCCAAACAGAGGTAGTATATCTCTTCTTTGCCTTTGTTTCATTTTCTTAACCCTTCTCATGTTTTTGCAGCTTCTCATTTGTAGGATCAATCATCATATAATTGTTGACATAATGATATTTTCATGAGATTTAGATTACATAGATGCACTTGTACTTTTATACATACTGATCTCTTCCAGTTCTCTTGAACAAAATCTGTCCAATTATTATTTTTGTAGTTTTATACATGTACCATCATACAATTTGTTCATTAAATGCCTTAAGAATACTGCGGATTGCAAAAGAAATATAAAGAAAACAATGCAATAGTGAAACTAAGTGCAACAAATTTGAATACGATTATGTGCAGTAAATGGATGAGATACTTACGACAATTTGATAGAGTAGAAATTGGGAAACACACACAAAAACTGATTATATTGAGAACACAAGATAAATCTCAATGGAAACAAGTTTCCAGAGAGCCAATCTCAAGGAGATGAATCTCCAAGAGACCAAGGCCTAGCCCGTTTCTTTTCTCTACTTATTTGGATAACCCTCCTCCTAGCAACTCTCTCTCCTATATATACTACTGAGACACACACAGCAGCCAGCACACAGGCTGGTACACCCACGACACTAAACACACCACACAGGATAACCACCACATGTTGAACACAAGGACAGAATTACCCTTTATAACAAACACTATCCCTTTTCTTGCCCCGTTTCCTAACAAGTTGTTTCTCGTATTATGTTCATGTTTCTTGTATTATGCAATTCTGGGCAATACTTGCAGAGATCTGATTACCAAGCACTGGAAAAGGCCTGTTCATTCAACCTTGTGTTAGCTTGTCTATTGAGCTTGTAGTTCAATTTCACTTCTCTCTTTAATGTAAGGTCATAGTCGAAGCCCTTAACAAAACCAAGAGATGGCATGTTGGTCTTTATGGTTTTTAATGATCATCCAAGAAACTGATTCTATATTCTCACTTTAAAAATGTTTTTCTATATGTGTCTGCTGTGTTGTGTAAGTTCTAGGTTTGTCATCCTCGCTTACGTTGTGCGTTTTTGTCTTCTGAAAAATGGATTTGATCTGTGAAAGTGAAAACAAACTGAAATTTTGAGCTGGTCATTGCACTTTATTAGCTTGATAGTGATGCCTGAACTGAAAACTTTCATCTGCAGGTGAGGTATCAAAGCAGGAAGAAACTAGCAGAACAAAGGCCAAGAGTGCGAGGGCAGTTTGTGAAGCAAACACTCTCAGAAAGCACAAGCAAGGACGAGCCAACAGATACCCAAACTTAACATTTCTCTTATACTCTTGTCACCCCACCAAAACTGATCATGTCAAACTTCTGGATGAATCCAATTAGTAACACTTAACCCTGCTGTATCATATTTGAACTATCATTCATGTTGAAAACTGTATTTGCACTTTTCTTGATTTGACGACGTAGCCCTTGAGGTTGCACCCGATTACAACCACCATTTGCCTTTCATTAATAACCAGTAAATGACGTATATCTGACCGACTGACCTGGATAAATATAAAATTTCACGCCAGCAAACAGTCAGAATACGTTGAAAAATGAAAGCCCGGTACTCTCTTAGGCCCATTTGCAGTTGACTTTCTAGTTTCTGAATAATGCATTCACGTTTCTTCATTCCTCAGTCAGAACAACTTGCTTATTTCATACTAGAATTTTACAAGTACAAAAATGTTAAAAGAACAACAATTTGTGCCATTTGACTCTTTTCAGAAATCTTCTTCGTAGACACAATTTACTTATAGTTTAAGGTCTGTTTGGTTGCAAACTTGCAATCTATAAAAATGGAAACGAAAAGAAAGTATGTAATGATACATTTAAGAAAATTTCTATCTCGCCCTGCAGTATACAAAAAGGGGTTTAAGAGTGGTTTCAAAATGGTGAAATTATTTACTTTCACCAATTTTAGACACAAATTTAGAGTTGCGAACCAAGTTAAAAATTTATGTTAATAATGTCACAAAAATAGACTAGGAGATTCATTTCGCTTCCTTTCCATTTTTGCAATTTGCAACCAAACGGACCTTTCGTGACTTGTGCAAAGAGGTACGCATCAATATTTACTCATGTGCAACCAAACACGCCCCAAATGCAGTTGTAATGATATGTTTATCGTGTAATAAATAAAACTGCAGAAAACGGACGGGCACGGGCACCAGCCACGGGGCCCCTGGTTTTCCCTCCACCAACTACTACCCCATTCATCATAACAAACAAATCCCCATTCCCTTTTCTCTCTCTCTCCTCTGTCATTTCCTCCACTCTCTTCCTCTCTGTTTCGCCATGGAAACTCGTAATACGCCAACACGAAGAAGAAGAAGCATAAGTATCGGCGTCAGCAAAGCTCTTCCGGTTAGTATCTATGTCGTCTTTTTGATCGCCTTCCTCCTCGCTTCTTCCGCTTCCGCTCTTCCTCTTTCAAGTCAGTCTCCCTCCCGATTTCGACTTTTCTTCAGTTCTTATTGTTCATTTTTGAATGTTCTGATTTCAATTATCGGTTCTACGGATTGAATTTATGATCGCAGGAAGCCTAAAAGCCATGGAAGCACCTCGCGTAATTCCGGATTTATCTGCGCAGGTTTATCGCTCTTCTCGCCTTGATTTTTTCTCCATCGACCTCCTAGTTTACTTTTTTTTTTTAATGAGATTTAATTCATAATAGATGAAGTTCAGTTTTACTGCATTATATTGGATAACCTGCTAGCAATTTCAATCCTCTTGCTGTACTTTTTTTAATGCATCAAAACAAAATAATCGCGCTATTGTACTAAAGTATTATAATTGTGATTTGTGAAGTAAACGTCACAAATGCTTTTTAACAAATTCTAACTTCTCACTTTAAAGAGAAATCTAGTGAGAGGATTTAAATTTACATCCATTTATAACTTAACTGAAGAAAACAGGAATGAGGTTGATTATTACTTTGTACTTAGTTGGTGTCCTGTCTTTCATCCACCACCTAATTAAGAATATAGCTTAAGATAGAAAGTTCCACTGAGCCATATGATTTATAAGCGAGTACAAGGGAAGGATTGGGCAAAAATCAAACCTAATTCGATTACAAATGTTTAGGATTGGGCAAAAATCAAACCTAATTCGATTACAAATGTTTAGGATTGGGCAAAAAAATCATTCAGAACACAAATTAACTCTAAACCCAATAACTGAAATCATTAAAATTCAAATTTTCATATTATAGAAACCATATATGTTGTTGTTAGGTTCCTCACGGTCCAACATATGTATTTCTGGCTATTATAGATTTGGCTTTAGGCTCTAGTATATCCCTTGGATGTGAACATATCTAAATAATCGAATAATCACAACATTTTTTGGTATTTAATAGGAGACACTCAAGTCATTTCAATAGCAGTGTCATCACCTACTTACTTGTTGGGTTAGTGAGTCACATCTTTTGGGTGGTGTGCAATGTAGCACTTATAGTGATATGTCATGAAACTCAAGTACAGTAACAAGTTTCAACATTAATGAACTAATTAATCAACGTGTGGTTCATACTGAAAGTCTTTTGTCATCAATCCAATCTGTCCTTCAAATCATTGTGGCAAGTCAACAATTGTTACCGAAGCTTTCCACCCTATGTTTTGATTTAGGGAAATGTCATTGTTTAGACACTGTGTTAGTTAAAATAAACTTCTTTTTTTTTATCTTGAATTTTAAGCAACTTTCATATATAATATAAGGCATCTTTAACCTAGAAAAGAGTTCCTTTGATCTAGCCAAACAGAGCTGCTGGTAGAATGGCAATCATTTTGGCTTTGAAGATTGTTTTAACAATTATAGTGGATGGCTGTTATTAATTTCATATAAATCAATTGCATACAGCATACACACTTACCTCTTTGCCATGGCGGATATTTATAAATAGCAGACTGGATCATGGGGATGCGGCGAGTATGAGGAAGAAAGGAGGAAGCTGGTAGATGAAACCAACGACTATGGCGATACTGGGGCTAACAACAAGCATGATCCGCCCAGGTGATTGTCTGCAGCTGTTCTACACTACTCCGTACAACATACAACTCCACCTTTGTGTGATTTTGTTTTCTATACAACGTACAATTCCCCCCTTTAAATGTAATATTGTTGAGCTTGCATGATTTGTAAATTGCCGTCTCTTCGCGATGCGCTTTGTTATGCGTGAATGTGATGCACACACTTATACAGTGTGTGCATATGTATTTATGGTTTTATTTTCAGCTTGTATGCCCAGTGTATCCCATCTCCAGTAGAGATTTTTGTTCTACATTCAACCAGATTTTATATTTTGGCTATCAATTATCAAAATAGAATTAGAAACCCAAAGTAAAAAATACCAATAATATTCAAACATACCAATATTATTCAAACATTGGAATTAGGGAGGTTTGAATTAATAAGATGTGATTTTACAAATTAGTACCCTTAAAACAAATTAGACCGACGAGAAGAGTGACATTGATGATGGATACACAAGGACTTTTGGGTCTGAAAGACAAAAATGGGTATGGGCTAAACTGACCCACAATAAGCCTTAAAGACTAGTGGGAGAAACACTCCCATCTCTATCTCTATTCCAATTTCCAAGGTCCATAGCTAAACTTTAATAGCAGCTTCGAGAAATGGGATGACAGCAAAGCAATAGATTTTTCAAGCGTTTTACCCATCTCTGTAAGAATACACAAAGCGGACAGATTATGACTTCTACATCACCGAAAGATGAACATCAAGCAAAAGCCATTGAATATTCATGCTATCTGTCAGTGAGATGAGATAATGAGATGTTGGCACATGTAATGTAATAATAATACAATACTGCTGAAGGACTGTACATTGAAAGTTGAAATTGGGAGGTCACCACCTCCAAATACTTTTACTGGAGCTGAATTGTTACAGAGGAAGAATACTAAAACTACTCACCAATCATAGTCTCCAAAATATGAAAAAAGTAGTCACCCACACCAAGCATCACAACGTAATGAGTTTGGTACTGATACCGATTTAAGAGTGCCCGAGCTGCCTTTCCTGCAGGATGTTGCTGAGCCTACTGTACAGATCTAATTGCTCCTCAAAAGCCAGGTTCACCAAGATCTGTATATAATTGCAATATCAGGCATCTCAAACTATGATGAAATTTAAGGATTACCGAGTGGAAACAAAGATTAACAGAGTCCTCTACCTGGTCCAAGATCGACTCCACTGACAAGCTCTGAGGGACGACGAATGACTGATGGTATATGTATGCAAACACAGCCATTACCATCTGCGGAGAATGGAAAAATTAACCGATTAGGTATGACCAAAACCAAAAACCAGGACCTTGCCAAAACTGATGATCTCTTCAGATCTGTGACATTTGTACAATGAAAAATATCGCTAGACCACACAATCATTGTAATGAGGGTGATTTTATCATCCTCAATTTAAACCAAAAACCAAGTAATTCCCTCCATTATTACCAAAGAGCACCCTGAACCATATGGTGAACCGTAGAAAAATCAGAAAGACGAGATGTTAAGAAACTGTGATGAGGATACCTGGCAATCCATTCTATCAGTGATTCCCCCATGCCCAGGGATACTGTCACCAAAGTCCTGTTGCATAAAAAATGAATTGTAATTTTTTTTTGTGAAGAGTGTCAACCTAGATGAAGATGTCATGTAATGCCTCAAAAACATGTGAGAAATTAGGACCTTGATTTTGAAGGCTCTCTTAAATCCACTAGCAAAGAAGCCTCCAAAAGGTGCGATAATTGAGGCAAATAGACCAAGGCATAAAGCATGCCACTGAGCTGGTAAAATGGCCATCTCCTTCCAAGGAAACTGTTAAACAGTACATTCAATGATGAGACAACTCTATGCAAACAGAATAATAGAGTGCCACCTCTCTAAACAAAAGATAAGCAATTTAAAGAAGTAAAACATGATGAAGGTAAGCCTTTAATGCTGAAAAGCAATATTGAAATCATGTTACACTTGACACCGAAATCACATAATCACATAATTCCTCACCCATTCAGGAACCCATCCTTGTAAGCTATAGAGCTCTGGCTTGAACAACGGCCCAGGATCACAGTAGAGCCAACCAGTTGATAAATCCTACAGATAATACAGGCAAAGGCATTTAAAAATATTTTCGCAGAAAAGATGAGTCAACCCCAAAATTAGTATTAAACTAACCTTCCTTGGGCACGTAAACCACTGAAAACGACCCATGACATTCGCAAGCTGCATGAAAATGTATCAACGTCATGCATGTCCTACTGTAAGTCGATTAAAAAGGGAACACAGGACAAGGAAATATAGTCCATGTTCAAATCATGCAAAAGCATTGAGCAATCAAACATGAACTCAAACAACATGATGAATAATTGAGATATGTTCCTTGTTAATCGCAAAGTAATGGAAATAAGGTTCTATTTAAAGTGAAATGCACAAATCACAAATGGAAGAAAAGTGAAATGCACATCAAAGAAATCGCAAAAAAAAATTGCAGAAGAATTTAGCTGACCATGAATGCCGAAATCACAGTTGCAACAGAGGCTCCAATAAACCCCTCCCATGTTTTCTTTGGAGACAACTTAATCAAAGGGGTTCTTCCAAAAAAGAACCCGAACAAATACGCTGCAATGTCATTTATGACGATGAGAGATGCAGGAAGAAGGAACCTGTACATAAATTAGTGCATGTGAATTAGAGGTAGTAATGAACATATACACACGTATGTAAAAACAGCAGGAAAAGAAAAAAAAAATAAACAAAAAACTGTGATAAGAACTCATAAGAAATCTTACCAAAATATTCCTTCAAATATATTCGCCACAGTGAATGATGACTGTGTGAACACAACAATGAGAATCATATGTGTCCATGCAAATTGGCCAAACTGATATTTGTACATCTTCTTCTTTAAAGTGAGAATGAACCACATGAATCCTGAAGCAGGTATTAAGTAACCTTAGTCACACTTTTTTTGTTGCTTCCATCAATCATACGGATCAACTTTCAATTCAACTAAAGCAAGAAAACACATGTATAAGTGGACAAACCTGCAATGTAAAGGAAATAGCAAATAGCCATTTGGTACTTGACCAGATTGCTCACAAGCTTGAACAGTAATTTGTCTGAAGTGACAGTGTTAACAAGCCTTTGACTGAGAATTCGGCCATACACAAATAGCATTGCAGTGAAGAAGAAGTGCCTGGCCAAAAATGCATACAGATCTTGTCTATGACTTCCCAGTTTCCAATAAACAGTCAAGTATACAATATACAGTAACACAAATGATAAAATTTCTCACCAATTTAGTATCCGAAACCCTGGAAGATGCCGATCTTCATGAGATTTCCTCAGCAAGTTAAAAAGCTCTTTTGCCATCAGTATTTGAATTACCACAACCATGGCCCAAATATAAAGATGCCCCATGTAGACTATGAAAACAAATCCCCCAATCATCCATATGGTTGAATATGTCCTGATCCACATTGACTTGTACTTGCTACGGTCATCCATAAGTAGGTGGCCCCCATTTTCTTTGGAAGCGTCAGGAAGATTCTGATACAAAGAAAAATTACACTTCAGAAACTATTTGTCAATCTATAGAAGGGGAAAGGGTAAACATTTTAAGCATCAAATAAGCAAGCATCTGAAAGCACGTTGGCAGAAATGCCCCACCTCATGTGAGCGTCTTCGATGCCTGAGCTTAGGATTTGAAGAGGTTCCGCCACCTTGCATGGCTCCTCAAATTATCTAGGTCTTTCTGCAGCACAAAGCTTGATACATGCACCTGTGTTATACAGATCAATACCTGAAAATCAGTAGTCAAACCAGTGAAGGGAAACTTCATAGTTCATGATTAGGATCTTTGATTTAGTTCAATAAGAGAAGCAACAAAAAATGTGTATGGACCAAGCTGGTAAGTAAGGCAAATATATTGCAAAGCAAAACATCAAAAATAAACCTAGAAGGAGCAAAAGAGTGAGCAAACCAGAATTAAACTCAACTTCCAATTTATACTGTGGGGGGAATACATACAAACTAATAGTTGGACAGAGCTAGTAAGTGTGATAATTTAGTGCAGAAACTAATATAAGTGTGATGAAGTCACAAGAATTAAACTCTTTGATATATAGCAGTTCAGTAAAAGGACTTCCATGCCCTCTTTTGAAAAGTCAAATTGACTATATTAAGTGTGGAATAATTATCAAACTTAAGCAAATGAAACAGATAATACAGTTGTTGACAAACAAACATGTAAATTCATTCTGAACCCAGTAGTTGAAACATGGGAGGAAAATTTCATGTTTTTATCAAAACAAATCACTTTACTTCACAGAAATTTCTGCTTTAATCATTACATATCTGGAACGCCCTCCGACAGAAGACTTTCTGCCTTCTTAATGTTTCTAGACATAATATTCACTCTCACAAATGAATTGACCACCGTTCAAACACAGTCTTAAATCGTAAACTACAAGAAAGTTGAACTGCACAAAGAAACCACAATCCATATATGAATTCGCACCCTCCGAGCCCAAGCAATTGAGAGTAAAGCAGTTATCAACAGGATTCGGAACCTTGAATTGATTACAAAAGCAAGACACAAAACTGACCTGATCCGCAAACCAATCCAGAACAGCAACACTGCTCTTTCCGATTGCAGGCCGCTAATCCTCAAGTATCCAATCTCTGGAAAACCTAGATTACAGCAGTAGCAGCACAAAGGGAGAAGAGAAATGGAAAAGAGAATTTAGGTTTGGAATCTGCGTTGCCGGGTTGGAAAGCATAAAATTGAAAGAGAATAAAATCTTAGAGGTTTCTCCTCTCGGCCTTGGAGCTTGGTGAGAGAATAGATTGAAGTAGAAGCTTGGATGGAATTCGTGGTGGATGCCAATCTGGGCCCTCCTGGCAAAGTTGGTAAATACTAAATATCACATTAAACATATGAATGATTATATATAATTTCGTTATAAATCACTTTGTTTAGGGTTTTTTCCCCTGATTATTGTGTGTCACATCACATGCAATCCAGCTAAAGGTCTTTGCACAGAAGAAATTCATTATTAAAATGACAAAGGAATTACTTTGATCCAATAAATTATGAAAGGGCTTGTCAAATCTTATAACAAGTAGTATTAAATTTTATCAAGAGAATTATACAAAATAATAGTATATGTTAAATCATATATGATCATACTTGACAAATTTCCAGTCTAGACCAGTCAAACAAATTGATATTATATTTTTGTAAGAAGGGACACTTTGGACAATCAATATATATCTTCTAAACCTGAAACACTTTTGGGCAGATTCGTCATTATAAATTTATATTACAGCCAACCTATTTTTAATAATGCTTTTTTTAATCAATTATATATTATGTAATTCAATCACCTTATGGAATTTCCAATTTTATACCCTCAACTTATTTAATAATTTTTTTTATCAATTTTATATTTATTTGGATAAATTTTTATCTCTACTTATTATTGCATTATATTCTAGGGATAAATTTTTATCTCTACTCATTATTACATTATATTCTAATATTTAATTATGGAATGATTATCAATTTCA
Source organism: Fallopia convolvulus (assembly GCA_964016875.1). Classification (NCBI taxonomy): domain Eukaryota; kingdom Viridiplantae; phylum Streptophyta; class Magnoliopsida; order Caryophyllales; family Polygonaceae; genus Fallopia; species Fallopia convolvulus. Next base: position 35,711,526 of record OZ024733.1, read on the forward strand.
ATATATATATATATATAAGATAGATATCCATAAGTGTGCAAGCTCGAAAATTTGGTTGTTAAAATATTAATATTTTTTTGATAATCATAGATTATACGTATGAAAGGAAATAGTTAATTTTTTTTTTTTGATAATCATAGATTCGGATGTGAAGGGTAATACATGCATATTTTGTAATAATTTTCTTAATTTTTTTCCACTCATCTTATGTAATAATTTTTTTAATCAATTTACTACTATGAGATTATCTCTTATTATATTATAATATATAACTATCTTCTATCCATATAGTAATTATCTTATATACTGTATTATGTTATTTTTCTATCTTCGTTATATTTATAATTTTTTTATTAGTTTTATATATTATAAGATCTTGCACGTGATAATTATATACAACATATCTCACGTTATTTTGGAAAGATAGGAAACATGTTTCACCTTATGTAATTTTCAAATTTATCCACTCATCTTATTTAATAATTTTTTAATCAATTTACTATTATATTCTATCAATTTTTCATCTCTACCTTTGTCATTAAGTTTTTATATTCCTCACAACAATTTTATAATTGCATATTTTTTAATATTAATATCTATTCATATATATGACACATAAAAATACTAATTTTATATATTATAGTAAAATAGATAAGTTAATCTATTTAGTCACCATATTTTTAGTTACAAATTTTTTTATATTAATATTCTATCAATGACTATGAAAACTTTCTTAATTAATATGAGCCATGTTCTTAATTAAAAAATTTAGATTTCTTTATAATAATTTTCTATGAGTATGCTGAATTTTTATATTATGGATCGTCTAATAAATAAATAAAAATTATTGATCCGTTAATCTTAAATCGGTTAATCACTATCCATATGTATGTCACATAAAAAATACTAATTTAATCCATTACATTAAAATAGATAAGTTTTTTATCCATAAATATGATGAATATAAAATTATTTCTTATTTAACTTTTCTATCCGAAAGTATATTTTTAATTACAGATCTTTAATAATAAGTTTTTATTCATAAGTATGACAAATATAAAATAGTAACTTAATATCCCAACTACCTTTTTATAATTAGATATCCCATAATATATTAACTTTAATATCTCTAAATGAAATAGATAACTTTTATATCCATGAGGAGCAAATATGGATCATATTTTAAATTATGGATTTTCATCAATAAAATTTCAAATTCATTTATATTAATTTTCTATTCAAAAGTATAATAAATTTTTTAATTAGTAAGAACCCTATTTTTAATCATGTATTTTTATATTAATCTTCGGGTCTTTATATTAATTTTATTATGTATAAGCATGACAATATTTTAATTAATATTGATCATACTTTTAAAATTTATTTCGTATTTTTCAACATTAATTTTCTATACATAAAAATGACAAGTTCTTAAATTTTCGTCCATAAATATGTTGGGTTTTATATATTAATTTTTTTTCTATAAATATGATAGTTAAATGCAATATTTTCATCAAATTTTAATGTCTCACTCACCATATTTTTATTTACGAAATTATTTATAATAATATTCTATCCATAGTCATGACAACTTTTTAAATTAATATGCAATATTGACATTTTTTCATAACAACTTTTTAAATTTTCTATCCATGAGCATGTTAATTTTTTTATATTAATTTTCTATTAATAAGTATGACAACTTTCTATCCATAAGAATGTTAATGTCGGTATAGATTGTATCTTGCAATATATTAAATTTCTATTCATAAGTATGCTTATTTTTTATATTATAAATACCTTAATAAATATATAAAAATTATTGACCTCTTAATGTTAAACCGGTTAATTGGGTCAGTTCGATCGAGTTTAGTTCAATCATTTCATGTTTTAGTTGAGTACGCGTTCATTTCGTTAAAATTTACGGGTTGATTGAAAAAAAGCAATGGTGAATAATTAGTTAGGGATAAAATTGAGAAAAAAGTATACTATTTTAAATTTAAATAATGATTTTCTTAAAAAGTGTGATAAAAGCTAAAATGACTTATATTATTGATCGGAGGGAGTATTAGTTTTTATAGATAATTAAGACAACTTTTTTAGGTAGGTATTTATTTTTTATATTAATTTTTATCCATAATTGTATGCCAATTTTTTTTGCAATATAAATTTCTATCCAAAATTATTATTCATTTCACTTTCTATTTATATGGATGATAACTTTGTAATTTATATGATCAATGTTTTAAATTACGAATTTTTTATATTAATTTTTGGATTTTTTCATATTGACTTCCTAACCAAAAGTGTAATAAGTATTTTATTTATTATGGATAGTATTTTTAATCATGATTTTTAATATTTATTTTTGACTTTTTATATTAATTTTTTTTTCTATAAGCATGATAATTTTCTAATCAATATGAACTATATTTTTAATCACGGATTTTTATATTAAATTTTCATTTTTTTGTATTAATTTTCTATACATGATAATTTTTTAATTTCATACATAATTATGTTTAGTTTTTATATTAATATTCTATCTATAAATATGATAGTCAATAGTTGTATTGTTCTCAAATTTAAAATTAAATATCTCAATCACCATATAATTAGTTATTGGTTCTTTTTATATTTATTTTCCATCCATAAATATGATAGACAACGTTTCAATTAATATGAACCATATTTTTAATTACATATTTATATATTAATTTTCGGATTTTTTATATTAATTATCTATTTAAAAGTATGACAACTTTTCAAATTTTCTATATATAAGTATGTTGATTTTTTAGATTACAGATCCCTAAATAAATAAATAAAAATTAATGATCATTTGATGTTAAATTAATTAACCAGATTGGTTCGTTCAAGTTTTGGTTCGGTCATTTCGATTTAGGATTGAGTACAAATTCATATTGTTAAATTTACGGGTTGATTAGATCAATTATTTGCGGTTTTCTTGCGGGTTAAAATTTACGGGTTGATTAGATCATTAAATTTTTATGATTATGAAAATGATATTACAAGTAAATAATATTTTTAATGATAAAATACTATTTAAGATATTTTTATAATTAAATATATTATGATAGTTAAAATAAATTTTATAAATGCAAGTATTAGTTTCATTATTTGTATTATTATTTTTCATTATATAAATTATAATACATATATCATATGTAAATCAATATATTATAAACTTTTTAAAAGCCCTCGGGCAAGGCCCGGGTCATAAACTAGTATAGTTCTATACTTCTATTTGATTGGTTTCAAATGGGAAAAAATGAGGTGTGGTTATTTTTTTTAAATCAAAACTTGAGTATATTTTTGAATGAAAAAAATGAAATTATGGTCTATCATAATATTCTTATGTGAAAATGGGTGGTTAAGAAACGAGTAAATTTGGCTATGATGTATAGTTATTCTTAACTCCATTAACTGGTAACTTTGGTAAAATTTTCTTAAGTGTTAACATTATACATTTTCTCTCAAGATTGAGTCATTGCTTGGGCTCTTCTGCATGGCGCATTAGATAGAAACTAGTGTAATGCCCGTACCCTGTACGGGTTTAACCAATATAATAATATTTATATTAGAGTATTATTAAACAAAGATATACATATATATATATATATGTTTTTACCAATATCGACCAAAAAAAATATATGTTTTTACCAAATTAATATAAGAGTCATTCCATATGTTAGGATAGCCAAGATACTGCAAGTTTTTTAATTCAACTTGTGATCCGGTTACAAAGAAAATATTAGTCCACTCAAATTCAAAAACCTAATTAGAAACCAAATTCAAAAAAATTATAAGAATAAAGTGAGTTTTTAAATACCTGCACATAGTTGATAAAAAACATAACCATAAAATTACATGTACACTACTTTAGACTAATCAAAATTTTATTTGAACCTTTAAAATTGGAAAGATTGATAGTTATAATAGAACACCAGTAACAACTAACAACATGATAGTGAAAATACTGTCATAAAATTATAAGAACTACAACCAAAGCTATGCTTGGTCTTCAGAAGTGTTGGGTGAAGAAGGTTCGGTAACTTTAGGGAAATCTGATGGGAGAGTGAATACAGCTTCAATTCCTTGTCAACATCTCCTTCGCTTGCCTTCGCCAAGCTATAACCAAGATCCCGAGCAACAGGTATTGCAACAATATTACCAACTCGAATGTACCTATTAACATAACACAAGGAAATTGTTACAGTTTAGTATCAAGTTTTTGAAAAAAAAGATTATGTTTAAGCAGATATATTGACTTAACAGTGAACATACATCAATTTGACTGGGTCACAAAGCTTGTAATAGTCTGGGTGTATCCTTGAAGCCTTGCATTCTCCCTCACACACCAGGCTAGTCTCAGAAATTTGCCCCTGGATTGCAAAATTACCAAAATGGCAAAAATACAATAATCAAACTCTTCAAGATCAGTAGTATAGCAGTATTGACTAGTATGGGTATAGAAGTATTACCTTTTTCTTAGGAATCTCACAAACTCTTTGAAGATAACAATCATTCAGTTTCAGTGGAAAATGATCATATAAGTCGGGTGTGTATAGCCATGTCTCCCATGGATGAAGTGTAAGATGCTATAAACAAAATAAACAAAACGATTAATATATAATTAACCTAGATATGCCAAGACCAACGACTAAATGAAATACTGAAAAAATAGAATAATAGTTTAATTGTTAGAAGCACAAGATAAGGGATGTGTCAAATGAAAAGCAAGTTTTAAGAGGATGATTGGACAATCATGCTTGACATGAGTTAATTAGAGCTGGGTACCATGCTTACCCATACAATTGGGACACATAATTACATGACTGAGAATCACATGAAAACTTATTGAGTTCAACAAAGATATCCCCCCTAATTAATTTAGTGTTAGCAAGGTAAGAAAGAGGGCACATCAAATCTTTCATCTCAATGAGAGGATTATAGGTTGCATAGCAGTTACGAGTTTGTTGAAGTATCCCTTGTCCATTTACAGATACTATGTGATAAAAACATAGTTACTCAGAAATCAGCAAATACTAACAACTTTGAAACAATGTAACCAACACTCTAGCACCTGAATTTGAACATAAAACTCTGAGAAACAACCTTCATACATGGATAAAGTGAAGCAATTCTCTACACATTATCATACTGGATGATATAGATCAAAAAATTGATTTACGAGATAGAAACATATTGGATCAATTCTTCTTGAATTGTTATTTCATCAAGTTGTCGCCTAAGAGAAACTATTCTCCTCAAATTTGCAGCAAGTTTCTAAGAGCACAATCACAACCACAGGTCATAGTGAATAGCATCCTCTAACATATCATCATACAAGTTACAAAGAAGTATGTTGCATCAGAGAGATCTTCATTTAAGACAAAAACATCATGCCCTCAAATAATTATGATGTCCTTGTCTTTTTAATCATCATCTGCAAGAGCAAAACAAAGCAAATAACCTCAAAATTCTAGCACTAAAATAGGAGGGCGACACTAAATAAAGGGAGCAAATTGGAGATGAGAATGTTTCCAAAATATCAATCTACCAAGGATACAAATACAAATCTTATTTGGATCCAAATTGAGAATGAAGGGTTCCTACTAAATGAAACTATAGCCAATCACGTAGAGTTTAGATTTCATGTAATGACTTTGGAGTCCGGACTTTGAATATTCGACCAAGCTTCAACAAAGTAACATCACTCAAATCTCCGTTCTTGTTTGAAGATCATCAAGCCAAAATCAATCAGATAGATGCATAAGATCTAAGTCCAGGAATATAGATTTATTTACATTTAATTCCTCCTCTTTTTCTTCATTCAACAAAGCACAATCGCGATATTAAGTACATGATTAATATGATTTGTATGAAATGATATTAGATTTATGAGCATTAATTGACAAAGACATTTAATTTTATAGTATTATTACTAGGATGGTTAACCCGTCCGTTGGACGGGGTCGGGATTTTCAGCCTTTATAGCTTATTTACAATTTTAATAACTTGTTTTTTTATTACTTCAATTTTAACTATATAATTGAAGGATTTTAAAAAAAATATATTTAAAGACAGTATTATTTGTATCAATTTACAAATTAAACTTATGATATAGAAATTGGGCGTGATTAGAATTTGAATAAATTTAATTTTATTAATAAGAATTTAATCTATTAATTGGTTGTTAAAATTATTGTAATATAAATGGATTAATACTAATTTATGAGTATTTTTAATTCATATTTCTCTTCATATAGCATATGAAATTTTATGTTATTTAATAATTATAGATTTACTAAGTTAATTACATTAATATTTATGATAATTTTTACATTAAAAAACCTAATAAAAAATAAATGACAATAAATTGTATTATTAATGCGATTTTGATCTATTAACATTGATTGTTCGAAGTTTTGGAATATGAATAGCTATTTATTTATAAATGTTGAATATTAATAATTTGACAATTTTTTCAAAGATTTTATCATCAAAATTTATGAACTTAATAGTGCAAATATATAGTAATGGAAACATATAAGACTTCTAATAATTAATTTTTATACTTTTAAATTAAAGGCATCAATAATTCATAGTATGATTTTTTTTGGAAAAATTGCCCTTGTTAAGTCATTATTTCATTACATATATGTGGGCTTGTTTAACTATGATTTATAGATTTTTAATTATTTAAATAAATTAAAATATTATTATTATTTAGATTAATGGATGGGGCATTAATTTTCAAAAAAAATCAATAGTAAGATAAGAAAATTATTTGTGTTTATGAATACAAATAATATAAAGAATATAGGTTATAAGAGCATTGATGATTATAAAAAAAATCTACTTTATGTCTAGCATCTCTTTTTGATAGTTTTTTTAACATAAGTTGGAGTTGGAATTCGAAGAGGTTGTTAATTTTTTATCTTCTTATATTAGTCTCTTCATCTGAACTTTTGTGACATTTATTTAAACTATTCATTTTTAATCTTTTATATAATACCAAACTAACACTATTATATATACTTTTTTTTGGTCGAAACTATTATATATACTTTTATCTATACACCATTCATTTTTTTGTTCAATAATGTATAAATCTAAATAATAAAAGACTAAAGTATTGGAAATTTATAAATGTATATTTAACATAAAATATTTATATTTTTAGATGTTAATTCTTTTTTTTCTATTTGTAAAGTATTATTGCTATCCATTTTTCTTCTTTCCTTCTAAGAGGGTCTACTTGATTTCACCTTTGATTAGATATATGCAAAAATAAGTTTTTTTCGCAATTTAAAACAAAAAATAAATAATACTTTACCTTAATAATTTAGTCCTCTATCTTGTGAACATATTCTCTCATCGTGTCCTAAACAAATACACCCGAAAACGATGAGAAATTAAAAATAATTATAGATGCAACTAAATTTTATGAAGAATACAATTTTCTATTAAATTGGAAATGAGAGTCATACAAAACAGAAAAAAAAATCTAAATAGAGCATGAAAAAAAAACTAAACACACTTTTTTCTCTAAAGAAAATAAATAAATAAATAAAATACAGGTTTTGAAATGCTAGACCAATTACCTCATTGCTCTTTGATCATACTTTTGAAATTCTTTTCATTCTCAAAAAACCTCCCACATCTATTTTTTAATTCCTTTTTTTGTGTGCCAAAGAAAATCCTTCAAATGAACTAATCTGTATCATCCCTTAAAAAACATCACCATCCCCTTTTAAGATAGAGAAATAGTGAGCATGGAAGACAAACAATCAACCTAGTTAGACAATACCCCTTTTACCACTCTATTGTGTATTCAATAGCCTATTTTAATTTTAATTTTTATTGTAAAATTAATGTGGAAAATTTAAGTCGATTTAGTTAATTAGTGGTTATGGAATGTGAGGGGATTGAAAATGTGAAGTGAAAATTCAATATATTTTGTATAAATTCAATATTAAATGTATGTGCATTTATTGTCAAAATATTTACTTTGTAAATTATATGTAGATTTATGTACATAAGTTTATATAGAATTATTATTAAAATAATTTATGTAAGTTCATATAGAATTATTATTAAAATAATTTATGTAGATTTATATAGAAATAATATAAGTTTATGTAGATTTATTAAAATAATTATAATTCTCTTGAATTAGTTTCTCCATATGTATAATTGTTTTGTCAATTCATTATGCAAAAGAGTGCGACTTTTTTGTCTTCTTATATTAGTCTCTTCATCTTGTGACATTTATTTGAACTATTCATGTTCAATCTTTTATATAATACCAAACTAACACTATTATATATACTTTTATCTCTACACCATTCAGTTTTTTTTTGTTCAATAATGTGTAAATCTAAATAATAAAAGACTAAAGTATTGGAAATTTATAAATGTATATTTAACATAAAATATTTATATTCTTAGATGTTAATTCTTTTTTTTTCTATTTGTAAAGTATTATTGCTATCCATTTTTCTTCTATCCTTTTACCTTTGATTAGATATATTCAAAAATAATTTTTTCGCAGTTTAAAACAAAAATAAATAATACTTTACCTTAATAATTTAGTTTAATATCATTCAATCTCTCATTTCCTCTATCTCGTGAACATATTCTCTCATCGTGTCCTAAACAAATACACCCGAAAACGATGAGAAATTAAAAATAATTATAGGTGCAACTAAATTTTATGAAGAATACAATTGTCTATTAAATTGGAAATGAGAATCATCCAAAACAGAAAAAAATAATTCTAAATAGAGCATGAAAAAAACTAAAACACACTTTTTTTCTCTAAAGAAAATAAATAATTAAATAAAATACAGGATTTGAAATGCTAGACCAATTACCTCATTGTTTTTTGCTCATACTTTTGAAATTCTTTTCATTCTCAAAAAACCTCCCACATCTATTTTTTAATTCCTTTTTTTGTGTGCCAAAGAAAATCCTTCAAATGAACCAATCTGTATCATCCCTTAAAAAACATCACCATCCCCTTTTAAGATAGAGAAATAGTGAGCATGGAAGACAAACAATCAACCTAGTTAGACAATACCCCTTTTACCACTCTATTGTGTATTCAATAGCCTATTTTAATTTTAATTTTTATTGTAAAATTAATGTGGAAAATTTAAGTTGATTTAGTTAATTAGGGGTTATGGAATGTGAGGGGATTGAAAATGTGAAGTGAAAATTCAATATATTTTGTATAAATTTAGTATTAAATGTATGTGCATTAATCGTCAAAATATTTACTATGTAAATTATATGTAGATTTATGTACATAAGTTTATATAGAATTATTATATTATTATTAAATTAAAACTTGTTATAGATTTTTAGGCCAATTGAATGAGTCATTAATTGTTTAAATTTTTCTATTTTATAGTATATATAGATATATACATAGATATATAGATTTTATAGTATTGTAAAAAGATAGATAGATTTATCATATGCTTAGAATGAAATTATAAATTATTTTATTATTTGTATGAGCATTAATTACCAAGTTATTTAAGTTTATAGTATTATAGATGAAGTTGTAAACCCTATAAGTAATCTCTAAGTTATATTAATAAAATCGCAAGTCTCTGATTAAAAAAAAGATTGAATGTATATCTATCAAATAGGTCGATTAGGTTCGGTTTAGGCCGTCTTGGGTTCAGATCACGTACGGATCAACTTATTTTAGATCATGGGTTGCAAAATACTCAACCCTAACTCATATTCGACAGTCATCGGGTTTCAAGGATATTCTTGTATTTTTATACATTTTTTCTAAAATTAAATTATAATGATAATATAATACTAGTCAATTATTATATAAAATTAAAAAATAATTTATTTGATTATATTAAGAATTTATTTTTCTACACATTTTGTGAATGTATTTTATAAACCATACAAATGATATTGTAATAGGCTCAGCAGGGTTGTCACATTTGTTATGGTATTTACAGGGTTTTTTTTTTGCCAAAAACCTACAATAGAAAGGCCATATGTTATGTTTGTCTAGACAATTTTGAACTACTAATTCATTAAATTAATTTTGCTTACACTCTTGACTAAAATAAGCCAAACTCAATTGTGATAGGACTTCTATAAGTTTTGATGTCTTGGAAACGCTATCCCATGTGAACACAAGAACTTATTAAGAGGTCACTCATTCTGGTACCTAATCTCGCCCTTGCATGCTTTATTTCAGAGCTCTATGTCCTTATTCGAAACTTGAAAAGGAAGAGATCTTAATTCCTTAAAAATCACTAAGGTGTTACAATCTTCCCTATTTAAACACTTGGCGTTCTCATCAAGGTCCAAGGACTGCCCTGTAGGTCAAGTGACCGCCCTTTAGGTCAAGCTAACTCGTAACTCAAATGCCTTAGAAGTGCTATCTAATGCCAACACGAGGACTTCCCAAGAGTTCACCCATTTTGGTATCAATCTCGCCCTTGCACACTTAACTTCATAGTTCTTTATACTTACTTGAACCCTGAAAAGAAAGGGCAACACGGGTGCTGCCACAATAAGAGGAGTCATTCGAGACGACCGAGGGTAGTGGGTTTGCAAGTTCACCGCCAATCTTGGCACCGCGACAATGTCGAAGAATGAGTTGTGGGGAGCCTTCTTGGGATTGAAAATGGTGTGGGATCAACACTTGTGTCAAATTCAAGTCGAGACGGACTTCGAGAACGCCACCCATCTGCTTTAGAAAGGATATTGAACCAGTCAACCCCTTCTTTAGCCTGGTACTAAATTGCCATGGCTACATTAAACGAGATTGACTCGTTAGCTTTAGGCACACTTTTCAGGAGGGTACGTAATAAAGTGGCGTGCAACTGACTCACTTGCAAGTCTAGCCCACTCCCTAGATTTCAGCTTTTACTTCTTGGGCAAGCCATCGCCTGAGATTAGGCAATTGTTGTTAGATGACAACAAAGGTGTTTGTTGGCCCCTTGTTGGCCCCATATGACTCATATGTAAGCACATCTCCAACAACTTCCCTATATTATTGGAAAGTTTGAATTTAGAGAATTTGGTACAACTTTTTACTCCAATACTTTCTCCATCACATTCCCCATAATAGATAGAGGTGGGAAAAACGGAGGTATCTTCCCTAATTTGGAGAATTCTCCAACCATATTTAGGGAATGTATTAATTACATATGCTCTCATCACAACTTTCAATTGATTATACTATATTTTATAATATTTTGGTAAATATTTATATAGGGTTGAGTTCAAGTAAGGAGGTAATTTAGTGTAAATAGTTAGGAGAAATAAGGAGCGTCGGATGCAGAGAGATGAATGGTACTGATTTAATAGGATTAATGATTTAAAAGAAAAAAGAATGATAAAAAAACGTATCACGTAGATTACGGTAGTTACCAAAATGATACCTTTTTTTATATTTTTTTATTGCCCGTAAAATTTAAAGTAGCGTACATTTTGCATCGTATTATAAGTTGTTCATCAATTAACATAGAGTTGTTCATTACAATAAAGAAAGTGTTCATTAAAAAAATCTTCGTACATTGAACTAATTTGTTCCTTGTTCACTATATTATGTTGAGTTATTGTTCATCAATTAATATAGAGTTGTTCATTACAATAAAGAAATTGTTCATTAAAAAATTTACATACATAAAACTAATTTGCTCGTTGTTCACGATATTAGGGTTGAGTTATTGTTCATCAATTAATAAAGAATTGTTCAATAGAATAAATAAGTTGTTCATCGAAAAAAACTTCGTAAAAAAAACTTATTATTTGTTTTGTGTTCAATATATTACCCTAGTTGTTCTTCTGATTATATCTAATTGTTCATTCATAACTAAGTAGTTGTTCATTGTTTTTTTTATTAATAAGTGTGAGATTGTAGTTGTTCATTCGAGAACAAGTAGTTGTTCATTTGTGATATATTAGTTGTTCAACATGTACTATAGGAGAGAGAGTTTTTTTCATCAACGCTTATATAGAAGCGATGAAAACTATAGGAGAGAGAAATTACACAAAACTTCCTGCAATTACACAGATTGATTGTTTGCTTATATTACGGTAGTTACCAAAATCACACCTTTTTTTATCTTTTTTATTTTAAACAATAAAAGTGAGTAAATCAATACCGTTCATCTCCTTGCATCCGATGCTCTTTATTTCTCCTGACTATTTACACTAAATTACCTCCTTACTTGAACTCAACCTTATTTATATATGTAATAAATATGGGATTTACTTGACCAAAAAAATAAATAAATATGGGATTCTCTATAATAGGGAAATTGTTGGAATCGATGTAAAATTATTTTGAAGAATATAGCATTTAGTTCTCTATTATAGAGAAAGTTATAGGGAATTTGTTGGGCATGCTCTAATGTTTCTTCTTAGTTAACGAAACGTGTGTCACACTCCTTTCTATCAAAAACAACTTGAAGAAACTTAGAACAATGAATGAGTATTCTTTACATAAATGACCATATGTAATAAAGCATCCATTCAGGGTTTGTTTGTTTGCATACCCTTGGAATAGGGAATCGGGTTTGAAATAAGTGAAACCTATTTTTGTGTTTGGTAGGATTTGGGTTGGGAATGAAATCCATTCCATGGTATGGGCTATACCAGCCCATTATACTAATTCTCATATCTTCCAAAAAATCAAGGAATGAGCTAAACCTAAAACAAAAAAACGCCTCTCTCGCCTGGTTTCTCCACAGCTGCGCCGCTCCTACAAACTTGCATCTTCAGATCTGGTGAGTTTATATACTCGATTAGATTTGGTTTGTAAAAATGTGAGATATGTATTCAAACTTGCGCCCTTGTCTCTTTGGTTTCTCCACACTTTTTCTGCACATACCCGATCCTATTTTGTTTGATGGGTTTATATACCCGATCGATGTGCACACTTCACCTTCCAATATGTTGTAGATAGTAGATGGATTTTAGATTTCCTATTTCCTCGTGAATTTCCTATGTTGTTTGTATGCTTGGATTTTTTAGAAATTTGAAATTATGTTAAAATCGGATTTTTAAGCTTGAATTTTTAAAATCTGGTACAATGCTTTCCAATTTGAATATTTTAGCACCTCTCTTTTTTTGTTTATATAGTATATTTAGTAATGGACTTAATTTGTGTTTTAGTAGTTTGCTTAATTTTTTTATTTCTTCTTTGATATATATGTTTGCCTGTAATGTAGTGATGGATCCATTTGAGCTTGATTCAATAAGGAGGAAGAAGGAAAGATAAAAGCTTGAGCACATTATAGTTTTAATTATGTGAGATTTGTTTGCATGACTACAATTATGTTCCGTGAGCATGTTTCCAAAATCCGAGAGATTCAATTGGAGAAAAAAGATAAAAAGCTTCATAGATTGGAAAATTTGAATAGGATAATTAGAGAAAGTGACATAATATGTAAGTATGAGCTTCGTGTCAATAGAAAAACTTTTGTTGTGCTTTGTGAGATGGTTCGAGATATTGGGGGATTACATAGAACCAAAAATATGCAATTGGAAGAAATTGTTGCCATGTTTTTGTACACATTGGCTCATCATAAGAAGAATAGGTAAATAGAAAAATACTTTCTAAGAAGTGGGGATAGTGTAAGTCGAAAATTCAATCTTTGTCTACTTGCGGTTTTAAAGTTGCATTGCCACTTGCGGTTTTTTTTTTATTTTTTGGTTAGGTTGTTATTACCTAGTAGATGCGGGATACACAAATTGTGAGGGGTTCTTAGCTCCTTATAGAGGTCATCGGTATCACCTAAAGGAGTGGAAAAATAACCAACCTACAAGGCCAGAACAATACTTCAATATGAAGCATGCTAAAGCTAGGAACGTAATAGAAAGGTGTTTTGGCCTCTTAAAAGGAAGATGTGCTATTCTTCAAAGTCCTTCATTCTTTCCAATACGAACCCAAGGTCGGATTGTTAGTGCATGTGCTCTATTACATAACCTCATCCGAAAATATATGCCAACTGATGAAGAATTGATCATTGATGACATGGAGTGATATGGAATTGATGGGCTTGCGCACTTCGCTTCCGTTTGTTTTCCAAGTCCCGATCTTGTCAGCTTTAATTATTCTCTTCTTTTACTTGCAAGTTCTTAACTTTGGTATGAGAAGACTCAAACTTTAAGCTTTTCAATCACTTCCTTGGATTACAAGGCAACAAGTCTTGTAGATTGATTGCTTAAAGAACAAGTAACAACTCAATTGATTGAAGCTTAGATATTGTGTTGGACGAATGAATGAAAGAGAAATTCGGATTTGGTGTTGTGTTTGATATTGGACGACAATCACAAGAGAGCAAGAGAGGGTTTTGGGTTGAAGGTCCTTGAAATAAGAAACAAGGTTTTTATTCCAAAGATTTAATTCAACATGTCTTAGAAATTAAGGAATACAAGGGTTTAAATAGACTAGATGACCAAATATCCTATGCCATTCTTAAAAAATATTATAACCTAAAATAACTTCTATCTTATCTAAAGATATTATTGCAAGACAGCTAATCACTTAGGTTCCAAGTAAGATTCATATTACCTTCCAAATTTGTCTCACCAATTTTGCATGATCCAAATTGATAAGATAATATGTTTCCTAACTTAAAAACCATAAGCCCACATATTATGGACCACAACACATGGTCAATATATGTACAAAAGCCTATTAATATAAAACCATATATAAATCACTATAAATAGTAAGTCTAGGATAAGCATGCAAACAACTCTTGCATGTGAGTTTAAATAATGTACACATGCGCTCTTCATATTCCAATGTTGACTTGACAATGGATGGATGACATAATGTAGATTCTTCAAGACTATTTTATACTTAAAAGCTGTTGATTTCTTGAATGGTCTTGACGTAATATGGCTTCTTATCCTCTTCCATGACTCCTTAGTCTTGATCCTATCTTGATCCATATCATGGAGGAAGAAGAAAGTGATGAAGAGAGTGATGCAGAGAGTGATGGAGATAGTGATGGTAAGTATCTGATCGGTTGAAGATATGGGATATTTTATATTTCTTTAATCCGGTTTTTGTGAGATCTGTCGAATGGAATAACATCACAATTAGGCAAGATTGTGATTGAGATCAGACTCGGTAGTTTCTCTATAAAAGGCGGGTCTTAGCTAGGTTTAGAGTGTGGTTAAAGACGACGAACAAGTGAGAAGCGAGAGCTTAAGTGTTCGTGCATTTTGTGAGAACTGAGAACTGAAGTGAGGGTTTTCATGTGGGAATTTGAGTACTTGGTTCATCTATTGTTTAGTTTTCCTATTAGGGTTGTAGAAGTCTAGTTGGTTGAACTTCAGTTGGTGCCGAAGTTACTTGGAAACTTGACTTGCCTAGTTGCCTTGTAACCGCTAAGCTTAATACAATAGCGTGCTATTAAAATAGATTGCTAGCAGTTCCTCCCTATATATATATATATCCATCAATCCATCACCGGGGTCGATAAGTTGAAAGAATCAAAGATCACGCGCACTCAAGTTTTCCCCATCATAACTATGGAAGGCTCCAATTGTTATTACGAAAAGCGGAGTAAGAATATATTGTTTGTTTATGAATGCATGTTTGACCTTGTTGTTTATAAATTTAGTATAAAAATTTACTAATCATGCATTTCCTATATGATTTAGAGATGAGGAGTATAGAAGATATCAATGAGACCTACCGGTGCTACAATCTCGCCGACATGCCGCCTATCAACGACATAGAGAAGGGACTTTGTTCATTGCTTTTGAGATATCTTCTTAACGAAGGAGCAGAGGAAGCCATTCTTCAACATCATTTTGAAGACATCTTGAGAAGGAGGTCAAGGCTCTGGGGGGAGGAGGCGGGGGTGAAGCGTCCTCATCGACACCTCCGGCTCCGGCTTCGGCTATTTGAGGTATGATCTCTTTTTTTCCTCAACCTTCTTTTTACATTTTATTTTAGTCCTCAATCTGTAAATTGTTTCAAATTAGTTCTTAAACTATGGGAAATGTTTAGAATTAGTCATTCGATCTCAATTTCATCCAACTCTGTTACATGCCGTTAAAATTAGTTCATGTAGAGGATTGGAAAGATAAACATTGAAAGATAAAAATAAATTAAATCTCAAATTTGATTCCTTATTTAGTCTTCGATTGCTTTTCGTCCTCTTGTTTGTTTGTACAACCCCCTCCAACTTAAATCTATTAGAGGGGAACATTGGAGCATAGAAGAAAACTTATAGTAGAAAAGTTGGTTACCAATAACTGAATTTGCAAGTGAAGTTTGGAATTTGTAATTTTCTTTACTTCTATGCTTTAGAAAATAACTTATTCTTACTTATTTATATATCTATTAACAAATTATATATATTAATATCTTTTTATCAAACATTATATATTATTTATTTTATGTGAGATCACAATTGGAACTTCCTTCAATTAGTATTTTTTTGGGTATAATTCCTAATCCCACGCCTTTCGTTAACCCAAACCCAAACCCAAACAGCTTTGTCTCATCTCAACCCCCCATTTTTGGAAGTCGCCAACACCCAATACACTATCAATCAAGGTCGAGTTCGCTCTTAAAAATATAGTCATCCATAGCCCCTCGCGTCAATCCAATCAAGACCAAGTTTTCTGCCCTAGTAAGGGCAAGGGCCCAGTGGCGGACCCGGGCCCTTGGCAACTTGTTCTATAGGGCCTATGATATTTATCAAGCAACTACTGGTACTTTCAAGGCATTTATTGTCGATGAAAGTATGACAATTGCAATGGATCAAGATACCGAGTAGAAAAAAATAGCTATAGAGTTTTTTGCTCTATCTCCCATCAGCTTAGTGAAAGAACCCATATGGGCTTCTTCTCTTCCTCCTCTAGAGTTCGACGGTAGAGGCGGATACAACGTCGCAAGGGGCGATGACGACGTTGGCGGTCGTGGAGCAACAGATATGGAGTCGACAGTGGGTACGAAGCAGGCGGAAGTGGCGGGTACGCCGATGGCAATAGAGTCGACGACGGCTACAAAGCCGAGGGAAGTAGCGGGTACGCCGTCGGTAGCGGAAACGCGGAAGCAACGGGTACGCCGACGGCTGTGGAGCCAAAGGTGGGTACGAAGCAAATTTTCTAACTTTTCTACTATAAGTTTTCTGGTAAACCAAACTTCACTTGCAAATTTAGTTACTAGTAACCAACTTTTCTACTATAAGTTTTCTTCTTTGCTCCAATGTTCCCTTCTAATATATTTAAGTTGGAGGGGGTTGTAAAAACAAACAAGAGGACGAAAAGCAATCGAAGACTAAATAAGGGAATCAAATTAGAGATTTAATTTAGTTTTCTCTTTCAATGTTTATCTTTCTAACCCTCTACATGTATTAATTTTGATGGCTTGTAACAGAGTTGGATGAAATTGAGATCGAATGATTAATTCTAAACATTTCTCCTGGTTTAAGAACTAATTTGAAACAATTTAAAGATTCAGAACTAAAATAAAACATAAAAAGAAGGTTGAGGAAAAAAATAGATCATACCTCAGATAGCCGGAGCCGGAGCCGGAGGTGCCGATGAGGACGCTTCACCCCCGCCTCCTCCCCCCAGAGCCTTGACCTCCTTCTCAAGATGTCTTCAAAATGATGTTGAAGAATGACTTCCTCTGCTCCTTCGTTAAGAAGATATCTCAAAAGTAATGAACAAAGTCCCTTCTCTATGTCGTTGATAGGCGGCATGTCGGCGAGATCGTAGCACCGGTTGGTCTCATTGATATCTTCTATATTCCTCATCTCTAAATCATATAGGAAATGCATGATTAGTAAATTTTTATACTAAATATTTATAAACAACAAGGTCAAACATGCATTCATAAACAAACAATATATTCTTACTCCGCTTTCCGTGATAAGAGTTGGAGCCTTCCATAGTTATGATGGGGAAAACTTTAGTGTGCGGGCTCTTTGATTCTTTCAACTTATCAACCCCGATGATGGATTGATGGATATATGTATATATATACACTAATATACATATATATATAGGGAGGAATTGCTAGCACTCTATTTTAATAGCACACTATTACATTAAGCTTAGCGGTTACAAGGCATTTTCAGGTAACTTCGGCACCAATCAAAGGTCAACTAACTAGACTTCTACAACCTTAATAGGAAAACCTAAACAAAAGATGAACTAAGTAATCAAACTCCCACATTAAAACCCTCACTTCAGTTCTCACTAAATGCACGAAAACTTAAGCTCTCACTTCTCACTTGTTCGCCGTCTTTAACCACACTCTAAACCTAGCTAAGACCCGCCTTTTATAGAGAAACTACCGAGTCTGATCTCAATCACAATCTTGCCTAATTGTGATGTTATTCCACTCGACTAATCTCACAAAAACCGGATTAAAGAAATATAAAATATCCCATATCTTCAACCGATTTGATACTTACCATCACTATCTCCGTCACTCTCTCCATCACTCTTTTCATCACTTTCTTTCTTCCTCCATGATATGGATCAAGATAGGATCAAGACTAAGGAGTCATGGAAGAGGATAAGAAGCCATATTACGTCAAGACCATTCAAGAAATCAACAGCTTTCAAGTATAAAATGGTCTTGAAGAATCTACATTGTGTCATCCATCCATTGTCAAGTCGACATTGAAAAATGAACAAAGCATGTGTACCTTATTTAAACTCACATGCAAGAGTTGTTTGCATGCTTATCCTAGACTTACTATTTATAGTGCTTTCTATATATGGTTTTATATTAATAGGCTTTTCTACATATATGGACCATGTGTTGTGGGCCATAATATGTGGGCTTATGGTTTTGAAGTTAGGAAACATATTATCTTATCAATTTGTACCATGTAAGATTGGTGAGACAAATTTGGTAGGTAATATGAATCTTACTTGGAGCCTAAGTTATTAGTTATCTTGCAATAATATCTTTAGATAAGATAGATGTTATTTTAGAATATAATATGTTTTAAGAATGGCATAGGATATTTGGTCATGTAGTCTATTTAAACCCTTGTAATCCTTAATTTCTAAGACATGTTCAATTAAATCTTTGGAATAAAAACCTTGTTTCTTATTCCAAGGACCTTCAACCCAAAACCCTCTCTTGCTCTCTTGTGATTGTCGTCCAACATCAAACACAACATCAAATCCGAATCTCTAAGCTTCAATCAATTGAGTTGTTACTTGTTCTTTAAGCAATCAATCTACAAGACTTGTTGCCTTGTAATCCAAGGAAGTGATTGAAAAGCTTAAAGTTTGAGTCTTCTCATACCAAAGTTAAGAACTTGCAAGTAAAAGAAGAGAATAATTAAAGCTGACAAGATCGGGACTTGGAAAACAAACGGAAGCGAAGTGCGCAAGCCCATCAATTCCATATCACTCCATGTCATCAATGATCAATTCTTCATCAGTTGGCATATATTTTCGGATGAGGTTATGTAATAGAGCACATGCACTAACAATCCGATCTTGGGTTCGTATTGGAAAGAATGAAGGACTTTGAAGAATAGCCCATCTTCCTTTTAAGAGGCCAAAACACCTTTCTATTACGTTCCTAGCTTTAGCATGCTTCATATTGAAGTATTGTTCTGGCCTTGTAGGTTGGTTATTTTCCCACTCCTTTAGGTGATACCGATGACCTCTATAAGGAGCTAAGAACCCCTTACAATTTGTGTATCCCGCATCTACTAGGTAATAACAACCTAACCAAAGAACAAAAAAAACTCAATATCACTACCCCTTATATGTTGAAAATAAATTATCAATTTAGATCTCAAATATAGTAACCTTGTGGCACATTTAAACCATTAGGCGTAGAAAGAGCATCATGTAAGACACGACCATCATGTGCAGAACTTTCCCAACCGGACAATATGAATATAAATTCCATATTAGGTGTACATACAACTAACACATTCGTAGCAAGATCACTTTTCCTCGTTTGATACCTTGATCTACTATCATTAGGCACATGAACACTATTGTATATGCCATCTAATGCTCCTAGAGAATTCTACAAAATAAATAAATAAATATGTGATATGACTTTGTAAAAAGAGAGTGAAATGTGTACATTTCGACTTACATTGTCCCCATTTCTTAGAAAGTATTTTTCTATTGACCTATTCTTCTTATGATGAGCCAATGTGTACAAAAACATGGCAACAATTTCTTCCAATTGCATATTCTTGGTTCTATGTAATCTGATGCGTTCCGTCTTTCGGGTGGATCACACGGGTGCCTGATCTAGGCTCGGAAGGGCCTCGGATCTTCTCCAACGGATAGTAACCGAGATAAGCGCAAACCACAGGGTGGCTCACGAGGGAAAACTCGACGGATCGAGACAATCCTTGTAGCGTGTTATGAATCAACCACATGGTGTCTACTTCTACACCTGGCTCTGATACTAGTTGATGCGTTTCGCCTCGCTACAAGGACCGACGTCTCGTGTTATGAATCCCGTCTCGATCTCCAACGAGTAATGAAGCGGAAGCAAACAAGATAGAGCATGCATGGGCGCGCAGGTCGTGAATTGATGGTACGACGCTAGGGTTCTAGCGGCGTCTCGATGTGTAATTGATTCCGACAAGCGAAACCTCAGAAGGATTGTAGGGCGATCGGAAGAAGGTTTAGAAGGATTTGACGCCTGAAGCCTAGGGAAGAGAAATTCGATTCACATAGGCAATTCTATCAATTCATTCAAGCGTAAATAATACAATGGGAGTCATGCCTCTTATATAGAAGAAGGCTCATGAAACCCTAACCTATTATGGGGCGGCCTAGGGTTAGCAACAAGCTAGGCCCAACGTCTGAAGCCCATAAACTAATAATAATAATATCTAATATAAATATAAAAGTGCAAAAAACCCTAATAGGCTTTATTCTAGCTATCGAGTCGGCCTCTTAAGCATAAGAGGTCACACGCCCAATATAGTAACAACGGAAATATAAATAGAAACTAACTATAAATAGAAACATGCTAAAAATAGGAAATATAATAAATATAAATATAATAACGAGCTAGGTCGTAATCCAAGGCGGGCGCCAAGGTTTCGGTAGACTTGGGCTCGTCATGATCGCTCTCGATCGAGGACCGGAACGCATCATAATCCCCAAATATCTCGAACCATCTTACAAGGCAAAACGAAAGTTTTTCTATTGACACGAAGCTCATTCTAACATATTATGTCACTTTCTCTAATTATCCTATTCAAATTTTCCAATCTAGGAAGCTTTTTATCTTTTTTCTCCAATTGAATCTCTCGGATTTTGGAAACATGCTCACGAAACATAATTGTAGTCATACAAACAAATCTCACAATAATCAAAACTATAATGTGCTCAAGCTTTTGTCTTTCCTTCTTCCTCCTTATTGAATCAAGCTCAAATGGATCCATCACTACATTACAAGCAAACATATATATCAAAGAAGAAATAAAAAAAATTAAGCAAACTACTAAAACACAAATTAAGTCCAATACTAAATATACTATATAAACAAAAAAAAAACAAGAGAGGTGCTAAAATATTCAAGTTGGCAAGCATTGTACCAGATTTCAAAAATCCAAGCATAAAAATCCGAATTTAACATCATTTCAGATTTCTAAAAAATCCAAACATACAAACAATATAGGAAATTCACGAGGAAATAGGAAATCTAAAATCCATCTACTATCTACAAAATATCGGAAGGTGAAGTGTGCACATCGATCGGGTATATATATCAAACTAAATCGAATCGGGAATGTGTAGAAAGTGCAAAAAAAGTGTGGAAAAACCAGAGAGACAAGGGCGCAATTTTGAATACATATCTCACATTTTTACAAACCAAATCTAATTGAGTATATAAACTCATCAGATCTGAAGATGCAAGTTTGTAGGAGCGGCGCACATGTGGAGAAACCGGGCGAGAGAGGCGTTTTTTGTTTTAGGTTTAGCTCATTCCTTGATTTTTAGGAGGGTATGAGAATTAGTATAATGGGCTAGTATAGCCCATACCATGGAATGGATTTCATTCCCAACTCAACTCCTACCAAACACAAAAATAGGTTTCACTCATTCCAAACCCGATTCCCTATTTCAAGGGTATGCAAACAAACAAGCCCTGAATGGATGCTTTGTTACATATGGTCATTTATGGAAAGAATACTCATTCATTGTTCTAAGTTTCTTCAAGTTTTTGTTGGTAGAAAGGAGTCTGGCACACTCGTTAACTAAGAAGAAACATTAGCATGCCCAACAAATTCCCTATAACTTTCTCTATAATAGAGAACTAAATGCTATATTCCTCAAAATAATTTTACATCAACTCCAACAATTTCCCTATTTTAGAGAATCCCATATTTATTTATTTTTATGGTCAAGTAAATCCCATATTTATTATATATATAAATATTTACCAAAATATTATAAAATATAGTATAACTAATTGAAAGTTGCAATGAGAGCATATGTAATTAATACATTCCCTAAATATTTTTGGAGAATTCCCCAAATTGGGAAGATGCCTCCTTTTTTCCCATCTCTATCTATTATGGGGAATGTGATGGAGAAACTATTAGAGTAAAAAGTTGTACCAAATTCTCCAAATTCATACTTTTCAATAATATGGGGAAGCTGTTGGAGATGTTCTTACATATGAGTAATATGGGGCCAACAAGGGGCCAACAAACACCTTTGTTGTCATCTAACAACAATTGCCTAATCTCATGCGGTGGCTCACCCAAGAAGTAAAAGCCGAAATCCAAGGAGTGGGCTAGACTCGCAAGTGAGTCAGCTGCGCACCACTCTATTACGTACCCTCTCGAAAAGTGTGCCTAAAGCTAACTAGTCAATCTCGTTTAATGTAACCATGGAAATTTAGTACCAGGCTAAAGAAGGGGTTAGCTGGTTCAACATCCTTTATAAAGCAGATGGGTAGCGATCTCGAAGTCCGTCTCGACTTGAATTTGACACAAGTGTTGATCCCACACCATTTTCAATCCCAAGAAGGCTCCCCACAACTCAGTCTTCGATATTGTCGCGGTGCCAAGATTGGCGGTGAACTTGCAAACCCACTACCCTCGGTCGTCTCAAATGACTCCTCTTATTGTGGCAGCACCCGTGTTGCCCTTTCTTTTCAGGGTTCAAGTAAGTATAAAGAACTATGAAGTTAAGCGTGTAAGGGCGATAATGATACCAAAATGGGTGAAGTCTTGGGAAGTCCTCGTGTTGACATTAGATAGCACTTCTAAGGCATCGAATCAGGCCTTACAAATGGTACCAGAGCCGAATTTGAGTTACGAGTTAGCTTGACCTAAAGGACGGTCAATCGACCTAGAGGGCAGTCCTTGGACCTTGATGAGAACGCCAAGTGTTTAAGTGGGGAAGATTGTAACACCTTTGTGATTTTTAAGGAATTAAGATCTCTTCCTTTTCAAGTTTCGAATAAGGACATAGATCTCTCAAATAAAGCATGCAAGGGTGAGATTAGGTACTAGAATGAGTGACCTCTTAATAAGTTCTTGTGTTCACATGGGATAGCGTTTCCTGACATCAAAACTTATAGAAGTCCTATCAAAATTGAGTTTGGCTTATGTTAGTCAAGAGTGTAAGCAAAATTAATTTGACGAATTCGTAGTTCAAAATTGTCTAGACAAACATAACATATGGCCTTTCTATTGCAGGTTTATGGCAAAAAACCCTGTAAATACCATAACGAATGTGACAACCCTGCCAAGCCTATTACAATATCATTTGTTTGGTTTATAATGTGTAAAAAATATATTCATAATATAATCAAATAAATTATTTTTTAATTTTATATAATATTTGACTAGTATTATATTATCATTATAATTTAATTTTAGTAAAAAATGCATAAAAATACAAGAACATCCTTGAAACCCGATGACTGTCGAATATGAGTTAGGGTTTGATATCCGCTTTTTAGGTAGTGTTTTTAGTATCTAGATAGATTAGATTGAGTGGTTTTCGTACTTGAGTTTTATGTTTTTGAGTCTTTTTTGCTTTAGTTTTCGTATTTCCTTGAGATTCGGAAGCTACGCATTTTTTGTGTCTTTTTGTAGGAGTTTTGGAGCTTGAAAGAAGAGTTTGGAGCATTGCAAGAGAAGATTGAAGATTAAGCGCTCAAGTAAAGTTATTGAAGATCAAGTTTGAGCTTAGGAAGAGATAGAGAATTTCGTTACAAGAACATAGGAAAAAGAATCGAGTCAAACGGAGTTGTAACGAATCTTCTACGCAAGTTTTACTCAAAGTTGTTCAAACAAGCCCTCAGGAACGACCCCATGAGGGTCGTGCACGACCCCAATGGGGTCGTGCTAGACCCATGGAGATTACCAAGACTCAGGATCGACCCCTAGGGGGGTCGTGCACGACCCACTTTGGGTCGTGCATGGCGCCGACTCTCCCTTATTCCGAGATCTTTTGTGATATATTCTATCTTTTATCTTAGGAAGTAGTTTTATCTTGTTTCCTAGTTTAATTAGGGCTCCTTTTCCTCTATAAAGGGGGGGGGGGCTCTCTCTATCTTTTATGAATTCGTTCTTTGGGGGAGATTAAGAGGAAGACTTGGAGGACAAATTGGAGAAATTTGTAAGACATCTTTGTTTTTATTTGAATTTTCGGTTTGTTTCTATGATCATGTCTTCTTCTTTCTTTTCTATGAGTGAGTAGTTTTCTTAGATTCTAGGGTTGGGTGAAAACCCAACACAATCATGCATGTCTAAACTTGAATTCATGACTTGAATGCTTGAAGATCATATCTATCTATCTTGTGCTTAAATCCTTTGCGAAAGTTGAGGCATGTCTTGCAATTAACCTAAAAGCGAAAGTGTAAAGTTGGTTGCTTGATTAGATCTAATAGGATTATTTGCGAAAGTTGATATTCCTAGGTTGAAAGATAGATAGAAAGTTGTTTAATTTGCGACAATTGGTTGAATAACTTGAATTGTTTGCGACAGTTGACTTTTCTATGATATAGATTGCATGATAGTTGTGAATTCTTTTTGAAAGCATGTATGGTTGTTGTTGTGGTAGCCCAAGCCCTAGGATTACCTTTTTATATTTGATTAAGTCCAGTTAATTTGCATCGATTTCGACCCACCTAAGGTCGTGTTTGTGTTCGTGTTTGTCTGTGCCCCTTCGTGTTTATTTTGCTTTTCATAGTTTATCAACTAATCTTTGGCCCTAATCTCATTCCCGTGGACGAACCTGACTCCGCTATACTCAGCGGGGTCTTGATATAAATTTATTTGTTCAAGAAACCCTTCAATAGGGTTGAGTATTTTGCAACACATGATCTAAAATAAGTTGATCTGTACATGATCTGAACCCAAAACAGCCTAAACCTGATCGACTTATTTGATAGATATACATTCTATCTTTTTTTTAAAATCAGAAACTTGCGATTTTATTAATATAACTTAGAGATTACTTATAGGGTTTACAACTTCATTATAAATAATAGAGAAAACACTCGAAGAGGAGGAACTAAAATTCAATATAAGAAACATCAAATTGCATGGCCATGTTAGCTAGATTATCCGCCACCGAATTAGCAAGACGACGGACGTGCTTAAGCCAGATCATCCAATCACTCGCGATTGAGCTTTTGACACATTAATAAGAAGGAAACATTAATAGTGGAGCTGGAGGCGGGTACGAAGCCAGTGGTGGTTGATATTTCCAGGAGGCCGCTTTTATCCAGTTGTTACTCGCTTCTCTATAGTTTTTTTGGAGAAATGACTTATAATAATACGAACTTTAAAATCACCGGTAACTATACGAACTATTACGATATTAACCAAAAATAATACGAACTTGAAAAGTGACTCGTAATAATACAAAGTATTTGCTTAGAACCAATAATAATACGAACTATCATGATATTAACTTAAAATAGTACGAGAATTAGTTTCATGTGAAACCTATGTTGTGGTACTTGAAATTATGACATGACATCAAATTAATTGACACCTAATTTTTTCCTAATTAACACTTCAATTTACACGTGTCAACTCTTCCCTCCCAACCATCCTCCTCTCCAACTTCTCTTCACATGTCGTTTTTGTTAACCCTATTCTCTCTCCCACCTCTTCTCTCTTGAAACCGAATTCTTTGAGAGTTGCAACATCGTGCACCACATCCGACAACCTTGTCCCCTTCTCCATCCTCGCCGCCTCCTAAGCGTGGCCTAACTTCATCCTCTAACTGCCGCAACATGCCCTTAATATCTGGTATGCTTCACTCATTGCTACTAACGTCATTTTTCCTAGTTTTTTTTCTTTTCTTTTTTTTTAAAAAAATTTCCTAGGCCTTTCTAGCCACGCATTTTAACTTTTAAGTATGTTTAAGATTTCGATCAACAAAAAAGTATGTTTATGATTTAAGTATGTTTAACTTTTAACAAATTATATATATTAATAACTTTTAAGTATGCTTCATTCACTCGAGTTTTGCATGATTTCAGGTACTTTGGAGTCAAAGTTGAGCATAAAGGATGGAATCAAAAGATTGAGATGTTCAAGTATCTTTTCCGAGGATGTTCAAGCTAATATTGAAGATCATTAATCCCCAAAAGTTGTTGGGAAAAGGACGCTTATTTCTAGGCCATGCATTAGAGTTGTTTCGACACCACTATCTTGCGATGCTTCTTTTGGGAGCTACGGTGGTCGTATGAAGGTCAATTTGGTGTCATTGAAATGCTAACTCGATGAGCTATATTTCATAGTTTTCCTCCGAGTACAAATTTCAATTCTATGTGGGTCAAAAGTGTCTCAAAAAATCATAATTGAGAGTTACCCGACCGGGTACTTGGTCGGGTAGTAACCCGTGTAATCATCCGAGGCGAGGGAGAGCTTTCTGAAAGCTACCCGACCGGGTACTTGGTCAGGTATTTGCCCAGGTACTTGGTCGGGTGACGTTGTTTTTCCCCGAGCGAGTTTAATTACAATACCCGACTGGGTAGTCACCCGGGTACTCTAGTTTCGAACCGAATATTTTATTTTTGGACGTGTATCCTTTCTTTTCCTTGGGGAGACTATTTAAACCCTTGTTAGTTTTGTTTTTAGGGTTCTAGACATTTTATTATTGTTCATTGCTTGTGAGACAAGAATGGATTACTAGTTGGAGATTTGAAGACTCTTGTTGGAATTTGAGTTTGATTTGTTGAATCTTAATCAAGTTTTCTAATTTCTTCAATCCGGTATGTTTATTCTCATTATTGATTTGATTTCTTCCCTCTCCATGTCTGACTAAACCCTAATTTCCAAGGAAGGGTGAACCCAATGATGAAGTAGGTAGATTTAAGATGTGATATTTGGTTGAATCAAGATTTGAGTGAAGTTTGATTCATTCCTAGGATGCTTCATGACTTAATTGATATAAATTGAGAATCCTATTATAATTTGATTCCGAGAGGAGATAATAATAGTTGTAGATTATTTGGAGATTGATTAATTGAATTTAAAATTGTTTATTCATGATTAGATCCCTGGGATTGAACTTGAGAGTTATTTCACGAGAGTGGTTAAATCTTTCTTGTGCTGCTTTAACTATTGTAGTTGATCAAAGTTGAATAGATTCAACGGAGCGCGAGAGCGGATGTTGCTTTTGTTTGACTATGTTCTCTAAAGATCTTAAAGGATCTAGATTAGACTTTCTATCCAACCAACAAGTCGTAGAGAGAAAAACTTCTACCCCTGAGACTCCTTCTCAAAAGATTTCAATATCACACTATAGTATTAAGTTTAGCAGTTACAAGACAAGTCAAGTTCCTAGGTAACTTTGGCACCAACCGAAGTTCAACCAACTAGACTTCTACAACCCTAATAAAAAAACCTAAACAATAGATGAACTAAGTACTCAAACTCCAATAGATGAACTAAGTACTCAAACTCCCACGTGAAAACCTTCACTTCAGTTCTCACAAAATGCACGAACATTTAAGTTCTCACTTCTCACTTGTTTGTCGTCTTCAACCACACTCTAACCTTAACTAAGACTAGCCTTTTATAAAGAAACCACCGAGTCTGATCTCAATCATAATCTTGCCTAATTGTGATGATATTCCACTCAGCATATCTCATAAAAATCGCATTAAAGAAATATAAAATATCCCATATCTTCAACCGATCGGATACTTTCCATAACCAACCGATCTCAGATTTCTTCCACTTTCCATGATAAAATCTCTCCGATTTGATCTTATCTTCTCACAAACAACCGAGCTTAGCTGTCGAATCTTCACACATCTTCGCAATCGATCATTCGCTCAAGATCCGATAACTTGCCATAAATAGAAATCTGCGTATCTTTCAGATTAGCCTTTCCAGATCGTCACTCGTTTCCTCCATTATTCCTTACAATGTTCCGTCACTCTTGATGATGCTCTTGTTTTCCTAAAATGCTTACATGAAAAAATACTTTATACCATCAAAGTTTGTCATTGTAAAACTAAGAGAAATCATGGAACAACGAATGTTCCAACAATTTGGATGCATAGATCAAGTGTGGAAGACAATTCAATATCATTTGTATTTTCTAAGATCATTAATGTATTTCCTAAGATCGATTTAGCTACTAATCTAATAGGGTTTGTTTGTTAATTAGTAGGTGGGATGTGTACAAAAGAGCCTTTGCATTTTTTAGGTTAAGTAGGTGCATTTTTATCTTTTTGAAAGATAGACAGATAATATGCTAAAGGGAATGAAGCGGAGGACATTGATGACATGGTTGGAACTATGGAGAATGAATATGTGAATTTTGGTGATGAATATGACATGGATGACTTGGCTGAATTAGCAAGCCCTCCACCTTCAAAGAGGCAAAAAAAAAGGTAAGTCTACTCTTGCAACCTCAAGCAAGAAAGATCATGTTCAGACTTGGACGGATGCAATGAAAGATATGAACAAACATTAAAAAACAATTGCACACTATATGGCTGCTGGAATAAATCGTGAGAACGAGCTTATCGAACAAAAAAAAAACAATTGTTGTCTGATATTGCCATGATTCCTGGGGTTTCTATTGATGAAGCCATTGAAGCGGCTCGTATTCTACGTAAATCACCAAGTGAGCTGGATAATTCTATAGTTGTCCCAATGAGGAGTGGAAGGCCCGCTATATAAGCAAGCTTATTTATAAGACTCGAGGTTCAAGTGGAAGCTTTGGTGGAGGCTTTGGTGCAAATTAAAGTGTCTGAAAAAATCAGCTAGGTAGCTCATTTTTTGGTGTGATTGCAAGACCATTTTGATGTGATATCATTTTGTACTTTTAGGATGTATATCACAAATCTTTATATGTCAAACACTATTATTTAGGTAGTCTCTTTGGCTTATATGAGGTTTATTGTGTTGACATGGTTAGATGCAATATTGTAAGGCACTTGCAAAACACTTATGCTTGACATCACTTATGTTTATATGAAGTCATGTTTTAGTAATGCCTATTTCAAATGATTTGCATTTCTTGTTGTTTCATTTAATGTTCATTGTAAGTGATCATAGTTATATTGTCTTACATGATCTCTAATCTCAAAATATGTTATTAACAACCATCAAACAGTTTTAATTCTCATTTCAGAGTTCAATTTAACCAAACACCAAGTTTCAGGAATGATTGATTCCGACAGGATACCAAACACCAAGTTTCGAGAATGACTGATTCCGACATCATACCAAACACCAACATGATCTCTAATCTCAAAATATGTTATTAACAACCATCAAACATTTTACTTCCCATTTCAGAGTTCAATTTAACCAAACACCAAGTTTCATGAATGATTGATTCCAACAGGATACCAAACACCAAGTTTCAAGAATGACTGATTCCGACATCATACCAAACACCAAGTTTCAAGAATGACAGAACCCGATTCCTGATTCCAACCCGATTCTTGGCATAGAAACAAATTGGACCTCAAGGAGAGGAAAGAATCTCGAAACAAGAAAGGTTCTAGAATGACATGCTATCAAAAATAAGCAAGACGTCATTACTCCCTTTGGGCATATTTGTTATGTCATTCTTTGTTAGGGGAAATTAAGTGCTTTTCAATGCACTTTGATCACCATGCTAGAGGTAAGAATTTGTTCCAAAATTACATTTTGTGCTTCTTAGGGCTTATAATCACATTCCGAGTTACCCTTCAATTAATTGCTTAGATAAACTCTCTAATTTTGTTGTCCACCACCCCTCTTCAAATGTCTAAGAAAAATTGTAAAAATGTTCAAAATACATCTACATAAGATCATTTATAATTCTCGTTAGCAAGGAGTAGACTCATCAATCATGTCGGGTTCAGGTTCGGTCATTTCAGATTCGGATGGAGTACGAGTTACGGGTTAAATGAGTCGGGTCGGATTGCTGTGGGTTTTCGGAGAGGTTGGGTTGACCAACGGGTCAAAAACATCGATTTTTATGATTATTAAAATTGATTTTAAATAATAGTAATATTTAATAATAATGTATTATTTTATGTATTTTAGTAATAAAATATATTGTAAGTTTCAAAATATATTTTGTACATTCTATAAATATACTAAATCAGTCAACCCAACGAATTTCAGGTCTATCGGGTTTGGTTTATTTCGGGTTTTGTGTTCAAATTTTCGGATTTTGACCCTAAAATTTTTAGACAATTCGAATCGGGTTAGCTTTTGATAGCTTTAGCATGGAGTATAATGAACATTTCATGTGATTTTTTTTATGAAAATAAATATCGGCATGACTCATGCGTGATGAATTGCAAACAAAACCATTGAAAAAGATGATTACATGTAATTTTTAAAGAAAAGGGCGATTTTGTGCAAAATAACATAAATAAGAGGTGGTTTTGTGAAGTTTACCCGCCACTTATTTGATCACTACCATTTTCAGTGTGTAAAGGACAGTCAAAACTCAAAAGTCCAAATCCCTGAACGCCCTTCTCAGACCCCCTCCCTGCGGAAGAGAAAGAGTGTGCGAGAGAAGAATGGAGCTTGATGGTTTGGACGGAGAGATTAAAGGCGACACAGTAGGTAAGTGTCTGAGCAGCTACGTCGACGACGGCACCGTCGAGTCCCACCGTTACTACCTTGCTCGCCGTACCATCCTCGAGATGCTCACCGACCGAGGCTTCGTTATCCCTTCCTCCGAACTCGACATCTCCCTCCAAGAATTCCGCTCCAGCCGCGGTCCCATACCCGACCCGGACAGCCTCCGGATCACCACCTTCCTCCGATCCGACACTTCTAAGAAGGTTTCTCTTTGCCTTTCTTTTTCCGAGTAATGTCTCTAGGTTTTTTTGGTTCTGCTCGTTTTGAATAGGGTCTAATTCCGTCATTTTCTTCAATCCGACCCCTTTGAGCCTTTTCTTTGTTGATTGTCGAGGGAAAGCTGCTACCTTTAGGTTTAATGCATGAGCAAAAGTGGGGCTAGGGTTTATGACTGCTTCATTACTACACGTAAACTAGCAAATGTGGGGCTTATTGCGAGGGAATCGGTTTCCTTCCCGATTGCTTGTAGGAATGCTTAATGAATGCCTACTTGAAACTGCTGGATCCGAGTTGGTGTCTGCTGGTTGTGAATAAGATCTACTTTACCGTAAAACTTCAAGTTAGTGCAAATACTTTGGCTGGGGAATGTGGTGACTGTTTTGATGGAATCTTGGTGTCCATTGTAGCTCCTTTCACATCTAAATAGCGAGGTTTACAGTTTACGTGATGATTTGCAGATGCTGGTGGTTTTCTGTGGGCCGGCCATGATCAAAGTGAATGTTATTCGAGGCATTCTAACCCAAATTGTCGATAGAGAGACTTTGTATGGGCTGATATTAGTGGTGCAAAACAAGGTTACTAGCCAGGCTTTGAAGGCCCTTGATCTCCAACCCTACAAAGTCGAGGTTTTCCAAGTGAGCTTTCTTCTACCATATATAGCCTTTAACTTATCTCTTCCTGTTACAGAAAGAGGGGTTTTCTAGTTATATGTTTCAAAATTGCCCAGAGCATTATGATTAAATTCAAAGGATATCTCATGCATTTATTTCATTTGTGTGGTTTCTAGTCTATATGTAGTAACTATGCCTTCGCTTCACATTGGTCAGATTACAGACTTGCTTGTCAACATCACCAAGCATGTTTTGAAGCCAAAGCATCGTGTACTGACTCAGAAGGAGAAACAGAAGCTCCTGAAGCAGTTCAATGTGGATGAAAAGCAGGTTACCTCTCTTTCATTGCTGAAAAAAGTGTTTATTCTGCACCTTTTGCATGCTTTAGGCCTTAAATTTGCCAATGCTTTTCAGGCTAGCATTGTTTATTTGCTTCTAGGATTAATGATGTTCTTGATTTACATCTCTTTTGTCTTTACCTGCCTCCAGTCTTTGACTTCGATCAATTGCTACAGCTGTTGTGCCTGATAATTCATCCAATGTTTGCTGCTTATACATGCTTATGAGATTGCATATCTTATTGAGTGCTAAAGATAATGAGCTAGTAATTTTGATTATTAATTAGCTACTCTTTGTCAAGACGATATGTTGTAAATTCGACCAAAAAAAAGACGATATGTTGTAAAGGTGTAGCCTCATCCTGGTTTGCTCTGCTAGTAGTTGATTTCTGAGACAATGCTCTCTGTTTCTGATTTTCAGCTCCCGCGAATGTCTCAGAACGATACAGTTGCAAGATACTATGGACTGGAAAAAGGGCAAGTGCTGAAGGTGACTTACGGTGGTGACATGACCCAATCACATGTAACTTATCGCTGTGTGTGTGGATGATGGAGGTGCTTTCTTAGGTCTATTATCAAACGTCTGAGTCTGTGTTTCTAGTTAATCTTTTGCGTATCTACTGGGTAGTCTTGGTTGAATCTTGGAAACTTGCTTGGCTTAGCCCTTTATGGTTCTCATTTCTCATGTTTATATTCAAGTGCTAATTGGGGGGCAACTTTAGTGCTATACATTTGCTCTGATTTGTGTTTCTTTTTGTAAATCACTCTCTGATGGAAACTTGAAGCAGTTGGTTAGTGTCAGGTGTCAATTGGTTGGATTCTGACTAAAATTTATGCACTTTATCATCTATGAAAGCTCTCATGGCTTGTTAGTCTGTATCTCTTGTAATTTTGATTGATTTGTGGTCTCATCTTGATTGTTAAAGGCTTGGGGGTGATGAACACGGGACTATTAGCATGACAAACTTATGTCGATCATGATAGAATTGAAGTAATGGCGAGAGAAAGAAGAGGTGAAGGACACAAGGAACAAAGTAGCTAGTAGCTAGTGACATGGAATGACTGAAATGAACGAGAACCATAGAGTGCAAGAAAACAAGAGGACGTAGTTCCTGGGTCCATCGGGCGTACCCCTTTTTCCCTTGGGCAGGGGTACCCCCATCTTGACCCTCCAGATTCCGTTGTAGTGGAGCCTCACTGGGTCAATGATGATGATGATGATGACGACGAGTGTTCAATCAAAAATATCCAAATTATGATCTTAAGACCTTTGTACTAGGCGCTCGAAGGGCAAAAAATCCAGATTTAAAGTCTTCATGTAAAGCATGAACTCTTGCCCGAGTGATTCGACCCAAAAAAGGTCGAGTGTCGGAACCCCTCATTGGCACCACGGCGGTGGTGTTGTCCAATGGACCCTCTCGGTGCACACCTGGCCCCTCTTGCGTTTTCTCTACGCCCTCAGCCTCCATGGACATGAAATGGTGTGTATAAGCCTCTCCCGAAAGATGGCCCGATGGAACTTGAGAAGTGCCCGACAGAATTGGCTCCACGTCCTTAGAAATCGGTGCGCCCTCAGCTCCCACCTCGGTATCGGTCCCAGGCTGGCCATGATGCGACGTAGTCCCATCACTCTTATTATTTGGTCATCTCATGTGATTTCATTTGAGTTGTTGTAACCATTGCAGATGATCTATTCCTAGAGGGAAAAAAGTATTGGTTTTTTTTAATTAGGTAATGAGAGTCGAAGTCTTATTAGCTAAACATGATGTTCAATAAAAGGTTTTGTTTACTGATGTAATTCTTGGCACCAGAAAATTATAATTTTTAAGTTCAAAAATGTGATGGAGAGTTAGATAAGAACTCTATCCAATTTCTTAAAGATTATACTTCAGCATCATAATAATAATTGTCCAATGCACACTAAATTAATCTCAAATGTCACAAAATGTTTGTAAAATTGTAATGGAGGGAA
The DNA here is from genome assembly GCA_964016875.1 of Fallopia convolvulus. NCBI lineage: Eukaryota > Viridiplantae > Streptophyta > Magnoliopsida > Caryophyllales > Polygonaceae > Fallopia > Fallopia convolvulus. The sequence continues at coordinate 35,745,748 of OZ024733.1, forward strand.
AAAAAATTCTATGAATCTACTATTTCTGTTACGGAAAAAGAAATTACAGTTATCATCCACAAGACCACACAGTGTAGAATCTTTCGAGTGTTCAGCTCCGCTTATTCTTGCCTCCAAACACCAAGGTCAAATAAAACAGAAACCTGAAGAAGAAGCCCCAAGCAATGGTGATCATGAGGCAGCTCATCTTATCAAGGTCAGTAATCCCCTGCTGCTCCAGTATATCTCTTCCGGTGGTCACGCAGCTGTTGGCCGTCAGATTCATGCCCAGCACCCCACCCATGGACGACAGCAGCTTCACCTTCAACGCCTCCGGCACTGCCTGCAACGGCGTGCTATCGAACATCTGGACTCCCCTCACGAAGCACCGGGTCGGATCCCCGAACTCGTTTTGCAGAACGCCTTCGAACGGGTACTTGACCAGGGAAAGGTAGTGGAACCAGATCCAGTAGCTAGGGATCCGATCCGGCGCGATGAAGAAGCCGCCGAAGAGCACGAAGTAAGCCAGGATGGCGACCACCACCGTGTACCCGAGCATCACGTGGGTGACGACGCCGGAGAGGAAGGTGACGAACGAGTGGCCCGCCCAGAAGGATGCGAAGATGAAGATGAAGAAGTTGAGGAATCCGGCCGCTCCGCCGGATAGGGAGACGGCGAAGAAGGTCACGGCGGTGAAGGTGAGCGAGAGGAAGAGGAGGGAGGGGAGGGAGATGAGGGCGTGGGATAGCACGTAAGATGTTCGACGATATGCGTGAAAGGAGGTTTCTCTCAGGAAGATGTAACGCTCCTGGAGGAAGTTCGGGACGGCCTCCGCGCACGTGTAGAAGGTCGTGGACATGGCGAATGCGAAGAATCCGAGACGTTCTTTCGCCCCTCTCGGTGAGTCGTCCAAATGCCAGTAGATGGTTGCGAGGATTAAGCCGGTGACTAGGATTGCGCCGAATCTCATTCCGAAAAGCTCAGGCATTCGCCTGGAGTTCATCAGTGACCGTTTCCCGATCACGTAGACTTCGATCCAGAAAGGGTTTGCGTATTTAGGGAAAGAGGATCGCTGGTTTGTTTCGTTAGCGACGCCGGAGACCAGCTTCCCCTTGGAGATGCTTGCGCTAATGGCGTCTTGGAGAGTGAGTCTGCGTGTGGAATTGTTGGTTTTGGCTGATGAGTTGTTCCTCTTGCAAAATTCTTGCCATGAAGTGTTGAATTCGACTAGTGAACTGGTTCCTTCTGGGGATTCTTCTAGCTCTCGGATTAGATCAAGGGCGAACTCTGCTTTGTTCTCGTTTTCAGGGATTGGGTGCCCAAAATCAGCAAAGAAGGCAGAGAGAGTTGCAGGGGGGCCACTGAAGACAGTTTGACCACGCGAGACGAAGTGCAATCGGTCAAGCAGGCTGATGATCCGTTGGCTGGGCTGGTGGATTGAGGTGACCACGATGCTTCCGCTCTGAGCGATCCTTTTAAGCACCTTGATCACCATGAATGCACTGGTTGAATCTAGACCAGAGGTGGGCTCATCAAGGAAGAGGATGATGGGGTCATGGATTATGTCAATACCTGGTTTCACAAGCAATGCAACAGGAAATGTTCATATTGGTTGAGCCTTCAGCATTTCAAGGGAAATTAAAAAGGTGAGTATATTTCCTTTGAATTTGTGCAACTAGAGCATATATAAAGAAGTGGGTATGTTTAGTGGAAATCTTTGACACAAACTATACGATGAATTAGTAGATTGGACAGGAAATGAGATATAAATAGTTATAACACTTTGGAATTTGTGTGTTGTTCTGAATTTGAAATTGGCTGATGGCTTGGGTTTTGTGCGAAATGGGAGACTCTAAATAGTTATCTAAAAATGTGATTATAATGTGTAGTGCCAAGAAGCCCTAAATTCTAATATTTAGAATGGTATAATAGGAGTATAATACCTATGGAAACTCTCCTCCTTTCGCCTCCAGATACACCTCTATGGCTCTCATCTCCAATCACTGTCTTGGCAGCGCTTCTGAGGCCGAGTTGATCAATTAGTGCTTGAACTCTTGCAGCCTTCTTGGACTTAGAAAGCACCCTAGGCAATCTGAACTCCGCCGAGAACATGAGTGTCTCCTCCACAGTAAGCATTGGAAATAGAAGGTCATCTTGCATAACATAAGCTGAAATCACCTTCAACATCTTAGACTCCAAGGCCTCCCCATTCAGTCTCACCTCACCCTTCAAACTATCCTTAGAAATCCGGTCAGCCAATGCGTCAATCAAAGTTGATTTGCCTGACCCACTTGCCCCAAGAACAGCCATGATCTCTCCTTCCCTTGCCTCCCCAGAAATGCTGTTAAGAAGTAGTTTCTGGGTCGACCCGTTTGAGGATCCATGGGTGAAAAGACCCGGGCTGGGTATTTTGTTCTTGTGGATTTTGACACTGTATGTTAGGTTATGGAAGGAAAGGACAAATGGGTATGAATGTGAGATTGATCCTAAGTTTGTGCTGAAATCAGAGAGTTCTATGATTTGGTGGGATGAATTTGTGGTGCCATCTTCGACCCATTTGAGGAGCTCGCCTAAGGTGGTGGATACACGGATTCTAGCGGTTGCTCTATTGGAATATTGCTTCTCCATCGTGGTATGCCTCAAGTTCACATATGGAAGTTTAAGTTCATCATCTACCATTCTGAGTGATTGTTGCTTGCTTTCTGGTTTAGCAAAGACTTGACTAATAGTAAGATTATTGAGAAAAGAGAGATGAGGGCTTTCTTTGATTGTTCATGTAAGAATTTTGGGGATTTGGATGTGTGTTTTCTTCAGAAAGTGCTGGGCTTGGTTTGTTTTTGTGGATTACATACATATGCTATATAGTGTATATTATAAGTGAATAGGAGAGAATTATACCCTTTTTTGGTATGAAAGTTTTTTTCGGTGGTTGTTTGGTTGATCGAATTGATGTACCAACATTAGAATTGAACCTTTCTTCCTGGGATGGGTTTCATTCTCAGAGTTTCAACTTTTTGGTGTTTTGACTTTGGTTTGTACTTGAAATCTCTCTCGTTATTACATATCTTCAAATATAGTAAATGGTATAATTTTGAATTAAGCTAATTACATGCCATATTTTAGAGAGATTTGGTGGGAAAATCCAGGTTCTCTCTTTTTTTTTTGAGCGCCGGTTCTCTCTTTTTATGTTTAGAAGGAACGGTTGTTTTTACTTTTTACCATTTGCAATTCTACGCGAATGATTTTTATCATATATAACTTGAATTTTTTTTAGGGGTTTCATCTTTGGAATGCGTATTAAATACAAAAAACGAATTAATACGGAGTTTTTCATATTCGTTTAAAAATATGCATGCGTATTATCGAAGGAATTGTTAGAATTTGTTCTTCCCTTCCTACGTGTTGATCCGGCAGATAGATAAACTGGAGACGTGTCGATATAGGCGCACATGCGTGGATGGGCCTAGCACATAAGTCCAACGGGGTTCCATTCTAAAACCAATTAGCAATAGGAGGAGTAACCCAAGAGTATATATGTAAGCTAATTTAACTCTCAACTTCCGATGTGCGAAGGAGGATTCTCAACAAGCCATAACCCAAGAAAAAGCATTCATCCGCTACCTAATTTCATGGGTTTAATTTATGGTAAATGGAATCGTATGTCGTCTTACGTTGCATTGCATGATCATATCCACAAATCTTCTTTAGGGATCTATTTTTCCTTTTTGTTAGGTTTACTTTTTCAGACTCCATATACATCTTTAGCTTTATACATAATATCTCTCAAATAATCTTAACTCTATCTATATGAAGAAAACGCCCAATATTCTAACGTTGTCATTGATCAAAAGTATGTATGTTTGCTGCAATTTTGATTTGAGGCTGTTCAAGCAAGTTCCTCAAGTAACCTTCTCTTAGTGGTCAATCTAAACCTAATACTCTCCCGAGTCCGGTTCAGGTGCGAATGGGCGCCTAGGTGCGAAATAAGAAAGAACATGAGCCGTTGGATCAAGAAAAATCAAAGGCGCTGATCATTTTACTTAAAAGGGGAAAAAAACGGCACGGACGAATTATTGGCGAATTATTCGCGTATTTTTGAAAAAAACGGAAATAGGACACGCGCCCAGATTGTTCATCAGTATTGTGGATTTGTTCATCAATAATGTGGATTTGTTCATCAAAACTGTGATTTTGTTCATCAAAACTGTGATTTTATGCATAAATAAACTATTGTTTGTGCATCAAAAATCTATTGTTTGTACATAAAAAATGAACAAATGTGTATCAAAATTACATGCAATATGTTCATCAACATTGTGATTTTGTTCATAAAAAACGAAAATATTTATTCATTGGTTTTGACATATTTTTTCATCAGTTTGTGCATATTTGTTCATTAGTAACATCAATTTGTTCACTGGTTTATGCATATTTGTCCATTGCCTTTTTTATATAATTGTTCATTACTAGATGCATATTTGTTCATTAGTAACCTCAATTTGTTCATTGCTATATGCATATTTGTTCATTAATATCATCAATTTGTTCATAGCTAATTAATGCACAAGCACTCCTCTTCGATTTGTTGCTATCTCGTTCTCTTAGCATATATCATATTATTGCAAAGTCAAATTCTTTATCTATTATCTTTTACATTCAAGTTTCTACATCAAACTTATCTTATTTTGGTACTATATTGAGCACTTCATTCGTATTGACAAGTTAGCCTTAAATCACTTCATTCGTATTATACTTTGAATTCAAGATAGCCTTAAAGCACAAAATAAATGCAAAAATGCACAAATAGATAGTCCTAAATGTACAAGTTGATGGTATTAATAGTCTTAAATGTACAAGTTGATATCATTGACACATAAAACATAAGTTTATTTCAATTCACAAATAAGGGTATAATAATGAACAAACAAGGTTATATTAATGAACAAATAAGGGTATATTCATGAACAAATAATGGTATACCAATGAACAAAAGAGAAGTATACTAATGAACAAATAATGATATACCATGGGTATATCAATGAACAAATAGGGGTATATCAATGAACAAATACAAGTATATCAATGAACAAATATGGGTATATCAAAACTAATTATATGTGCATAAAAAACTACATAATATTGTATTCCTACACATAAATAAGGTTAAAAATAAAATTAAAAATTAAAAAAGTTCGAAATCAATGAACAATGTTATCAAAAACTCAATGCACAATTAGTTAGTATTGATGAACAATTGGTGAATACTGATGAACAAATCGTTATTTCTGATGAACAAATTGGGCGCGTCTCCTAAAAACGTATTTTTCGAAAAATTCGTGAATAATACGGGAAAAATTCGTCTGTATCGTATTTTATTGAAAAATAAGCGAATAATACGGGAAAAATTCACTCGTGCCGTATTTTTTTTTTTAATGAATGTTTAATCAGGGACGTTGATTTTTTGGAATGAACGAGCGAGATTTATTCTTATTTTTTACACAGGCGCTCATTCGCACGTGACTCTTTCTCTTTCTTCTTAGGATTAGTATTTGGCTCTTCTTCTCACACGCTTTCATCTTCCCAGCATCTTGCCTAATGAAGGAATTTATGAGTTATATAGTTGAAATTCAAACACAATAATCTTGTATTTTGCAAATCTTATTACTTCTCAACATGGGCAACTGACATTGGCAGGTTAGGATGTTGATCTACTGCAGAACGTATCTTTGAAGGGTTTTGGGTGGAAATGTTAGTCAGAAGCTGACATTATACGTGTAGACCCTAGTTTCTTTTATACTTCTCTGTATTTAGTTATGTTTTCAGGTAGATTTGGGTGCTCATCTAATCCAAAAAGGTACCTACGTGATACGTGTTAGTAGCTTATGTCAGCCCCTCCCACCCTCTCTTTACTCTGATTTCTAGATGTCAGAGATCTCTTAGTCAGGCCGGCGACGCCCGACTCATTCACGTCTTTAGGGAAGCGAACATGGTCGCGGACTCCCTCACTAAGTTAGCTTTTGCTTTTCCTATCGGTTTTCATATTTTGTATGAGACTCCTCCGGATGTTCTCAAAATTTTGTATGATGATGTCGCGGGTAGGGCCACCCCGCGTCTCGTGAACTCTACTAGGCCTTAATAGTATTTGGGATTTTCCCGTTTCCGATCAAAAAAAATGTGTTCACATACTTGTAACTTGTACGTTAAGCCTGATTGACGCATACATCATCTCCCAATGATATGATGAAACCCAGCACCAATAATAGATGTGTTAATGTCTAATTTTGATGAAAATTAATATTCCCACCTAGCTCATGGTATGATGATAATGCAAACTTCAAAGATATTGGCTTCAAATCAATTGGCAACTTCTTATTGCACTACATATCAGTAGTTTCATCAAGCCAAGGAATCAAATTCCAAGCGTGAATAAACTTCTCTAGGGCTACATATTTCGTCAAGATAGAAGATCAACAAATCTGCCCACTTTAATTAGATAAAAAATGATGCAGATTAAGATCCATTTCAAGTACAATTGTACAAATTAAGGCTACAATTAAAAATCATGTGATGAATGCAAGTCTAGATTAGTAGATTTTAAAACCCCCTTTTGGAAACACACAGGCCTCAATGAGAATTGAGAAACAACTAAAAGCAAGTTCAAAACTGTTTCATAAACCAGGAAATAACCAAGTCACAACATTTAACATTCTAAATAACAAAAAGCTCAGACAAGCAGATAAGAAATGAGTTCAATGCAACAGCTCCTTGAGGCAACATTAAATAAAAATATCTAGCAGCTTAAAACAAAACGAGCAGGAGTACGGTCCTATTACTGCAGCCGCAGCATAAAATTTAAAGGCTCACTCTTCATCCTCTTCGCCATCACCACCAGCAGACTTCTTAGCAGCAGCCTTCTGGTTCCTTCTCTTCACTCTTCCGGGCCTGCCACCTCCGAAGGGACTTGTGAGGGAGAAGTCAATGTGCTTCTGTGAGTCAACCCTCACCATGAAAGACGGGATGTTCACCACTTGCCTTCCGACCCTGCAGAGAAGAACATGAGTTGCAATTTCAATAAGGAATGATACCAGAATGTAAAAGAAGAACGAGTTGTATAATCTCAGCAAGAATATCAGCATAGAGAACATATTGAGATAATGGATCATGCATATCAGTTCTATTCAAGGGGTTATCATTTCTACTACAATCATAATAATGATTCATTCACATAGAAGACAGAACCCAATAGAGGTGTTAATGCTAGACTCCTAGCACATCTATAGCATGATTCACACACAGTCCAATTTTAGCTCAAAGTTCATATAAACCAGAAGCCACTCCCTACTGATTCCATAAGCGAAGGGCAAAAGGCAATCATTCTGATGATAGAATTTCCAGAAATATATTGATAATGGACAATGCATATTAGTTTCTTGCAGGATGTATAATTGCCATCAATCCTATCATAACCATAATGATTCAAATACAAGGCATGCCATTTTAAGCAGTAATCTGTCAGATATCAAAGCACAATAAATCAAACTAATCACATTACAGCCCAAAATTTCTAGATCACAGGCCCTTTACTAATTCAACAAGAACCAAAGGGCAAAAGCAAATTATTTTAAGCAAGTCACATCAAACAATAACCCAAAATAGCAAGTGCATCATCTTCAACAATTTGACAAAATAAACGCAGGTCAAATAGCAAGTAACAGTATACCTGATGTGCTTCTGCCTGATGAGGACACGGGCATGGTGGATGGACTTAGCCATGCCAGACTTGAAAACAAGGGTCTGGAGACGACGCTCCAGAAAGTTCTCAACAGTAAGAGACAAGACGTAATCGAGCTTGTTCTGGCTCTCATCCAGCAGACCGTAACGGAACATCCTCCTAAGAAGGGCGTCTCCCTCAAAGAGACGCTTGGGATTCTTCTCATCGAGGGTCAGAAGATGCCTTGCATTGTTCCTGATACGACTCAGTGTGTACTGCACCCTCAACAGCTCCCTCTTGCACCGGAGACCATACTCTCCCACAAGCTTCAGTTCAGATTCCAGCCTCTCCTTCTCATAAGGACGACGGGGCTTCTTGAATGTCTTCCCATCTAAACACAATCACACCAATCACAATCATATGGTTAAAAAAATATCACCATAATAAATCGACAGAATATCTGAATCGCGATTCATTCCAATTCACTGTACCTCACATTCAAAGACAATTGGAAAGACAAAATCATGGATTGTAAATAGAATGCTAAACGTATTTGAAACAAATTAGGGCACAGAAATCAAGTGGAGAAGGGAGTACAAGCAGATCTAACGCAACAACCATCTTAGATTAATCGTATGTGGAAAGGCATAATTAAACTTACAATTGCGATAGTAGGAGACGTGCACCATGGCTGCGCGGCGCGGGAGTGTTTCTCTTGCCCTCCTCTCCCGAAACCAATAGCAGAGAAGAAGGTTATGTAAATGGAGGAGGAGGGTTTACATATAAATGCTGGGTTGGGCTGGGCCAACGTGATGAAATCAGCCCTAACTCAATGACAAAAGACCAAAGGCCCAAATACGGGGATTACCTTTTTTTATTTTTTTATTTTTTTTATATAGAAACTGCCATGCCATATTACTTTACTATTTTTGTAATAACTTATTTTAAGAAAAATGTAACAAATATGTTCACAAAAATTTAAAATATAGTTTTGATATAAATTTAAAATATATCATTATATTCAGCTATGATTTTTGTTCATCTTAGCATTTTGTGTCTCGCTAGTTTTTCCAGCAAGTTTCTTAAAACGACCATGGCAAGTTTGTATGTGATCAACTTTTGTATATACTATGAACTTATTATAATGCATAAAGAACCCCAAACTTAAAGGAGACATACATCATTGAGCTAGCTTCACAAGTTCACATCATATCATATTAAAATAGAAAAGAAACAAAAAATGAGCCAATTTAGGAGTGCAAGTGTGCAACTTGAGCAAGGGGCGGATTGACAACAAGATAACCTTCCTATTCGGAGGCAAACATATAAACAAAAGCTTCACCATCAACATCCACCCCAAAAAGAAAACAAAAAAACAAACCAAACCAAATCAAAAGTACCTTGACGAGCACATTATCTACATATCAAACCTAGTTGCTCCTATAGAATACACAGATCAGGCTATTCTAACTTGTGAGTGAAGCTGGAAGCGATCATTCAAGGGCTTAGGGAAGCCCGTTTCTTGATCAAATCCCCTCGTGCATATGTAGCCTGCACGGTTAACAAACACATATGGCATATCATATCACCCAACTTCTGCTTTTAATTAGATTGATGCCATTCGACCAGGCGATTGAATTTCAAAATGTACCACATTAAATGGTCTGAAAAAAGATGGCTCATTTGTATGATATAAGTTATGTTCTTAAATCATAGAATTTCGGATTATGTATACTAATTTAAAGGAAGCATGTTAAAAGAACAGGACACACCTTCTTTAAAGCATCGAGATATTTCCTCTCCTGATAATCCTGCAACGACACGAGATTGATCTTTGCACGTCAATTAAGCACTACTAGCTACTTAACAGCCAGGAAAAAAATGTTCATTTCTTTTTTCCTTTATGAACATTTTCACCTCTAACAATTTCTGTTATGGAAGTCCCGCAGTATAGGACCTTCTTACGAAGCCGTGCTACGCATTTTCGGGAAACTTTAAGCGGAATTTCACTGGTCTTGTGGTCTGCAAACATCTGTGCAGTAGCACCATTTTTATTTAGTTAAACATGTACACTAGAAGATGCATCACAATGCTGGACTATGAAAGATGAACAATTTTGATCAATTTGACTCGTGAACGAATTGATCCAAATGTTCATATATATACCTCATTGATCTGGAAGAAGGTGCCATTGAGTGGAAAGCTTCCCATTAGTGCTGTTCGGCATGGTATCTGCAGAATAACAAATAATGCATCCATTTTAATTCTTATATGTTAGATTTTCAATGTATTCTAAAACAAATTAAACTTCAACTCAATCATAGTCTTGCCATGATTGTCCCCTCTACTGGTAGAAGACAAGATGAACCCATCTTCTTGCCCTTGTTTAAGCCTTCTGATTTAGGGTGATTTATGATTTCACCTGATACCAGAGATTGCAATGAATCAAGATTCGTCAGACCTGAGAAAATAGCATGTCATATTTTGCTTTCTTGATATACCAACACCTAAACTGAGTATACTATTCCAACGCGGACAAATATTTTTCAAAGTTCTTATGTCAATAAGTGAATTTCATTCCAAAGACTGGTTGTTTTTACAAAGTTAATCTTATAGAGCTGAACCACAAAGTTTAGCACTAACCTTATACTTTACATGAGCAAAATTTAAAATAGAGCATGGATTTACATCCATGATATCATGACAAGCTACAAAGTATAGGCTTATTCCTAGCCTGTCACAGAAAATATATTGTAGTAGTGAGTCCAAGAACATGGGATTTGAGAGTCTTAGATCAATTACCTTGTTCCCAAACAACAAGAAGATAAGGGCTTGAGTCTTCAACCACTCTTGTGTTCATCTACAACACAACACAAAACAACCACAAAATTAAATAAGTATTCATGTATCGTGATTCGTTAAAACAAAAGAGAGAAAAGGTCAGTCAATTTTGCTCACATATTCCAAAAAAGGATGCTTATCTGGAAGCTCATAGCTGCATTGTGAAGATATAAAAAATTAGATGTAGCCATGTTTTCAATCCATTGTTACACTCTAATCATTTTTTAAGATCACTTTTTTTATTCTGATTTATAAGGTTCAATTTAATATCAAATAGACTCCCATGGGATATACTCACACCACAAGTTGTGTCCTTTTATCGAATCTTTTGGTCAATGAAACAGATGCTATTTCAGCATTGAATTTTCTTGATCTTGTATTGTAGGGAATATCTTCAATGTCAGTCCCCAAACATCTAGAAGTGCAAGGTTCTGTGACATTGCAGGACTTGCACTTCCCTGTTTTCTCCTGATTTCTTCTGCACAGACAAAAATCTCTTTATGTTAAATGTTAAAAAAAAGGGCCTTTGATCATGTAATTTACCGCACCTCTTAACTCCGCTTTTGTAGTATTTGCACTTTTCTCTCATTGGACATACACTGCAGTTAGGGTTATTGTTTGTACAAAATACCTACAAAAGTAAAATAGGTGCAATTTGATTAGCTTTGATATCATATAAAAAAGTGACTTACAAACAAGGAAACAATGGTGGTTAGTGTCTTGCCTTTCCAAAGGTAATCATCTGGCAATGCAACTCATACCTGAGAAATGAAAATTTTGTGCAAAATAAATGCTTAGATTGCTAGCAGTGGAGTTCAATTCACATAATAAGATCCATCTTTTTTTAGATGTTCACTGAAAAGAGAGATTTTACATAAAACCAGCATTTTTCAGAGTGGGTTTTAAAAAATATGTTCCTTTTACAGATTCATAACCTTAAGATATACACTGAAAATAATAAATAACTTGCTTACAAGGTTTCATGATCAAGCTCACGTAATCGTGACCAGAGGTACTGGTGAATCAACTTAATTATTCTCCGGTACCTACATAAGAAAATTAATTTGTTCCTTGAATTTCTCCATTTATTGGATCACTTTTCCTTCCCTTGAAATTCATTGATTTGGAACAAATATTAACCTCTCCAAAACACTTGTTTGAAGCTCATATAGGGCTGGAGGGAGAGGAATCCATCCAAGGCGAATTGCCACCCTTGCAACATGTGTATCAACCTTACAAAGATAACAGCACATTATACACAACTATGATTGTGTAAATAATTAATCAGAGAATACAAAATAAAATAAAAATTTGCTAACAATTCTCACCGGAAAAGCTTTTTGTTTAAGTGCCAAAAGGCGCACACATTCCACACTTTTGACTCCAATTCCTGTGAACTTTTGCAAGAACTTCCTGTATAAGATCATTAGCTCAAATCACAAAATCAATATTTTACCATCAATGTCTCAACAAATTAGATCATTAACCATATTCACCTACATTATGATTTCAGGTGCAACATCTTGTAGATCCTCAAGGTTCAAACCTTTGTGCTCCTTAACCAACCAATTAAGAAGTGCCTAAATGACAAAATCAGAAACACACACATTAAACGATAAACATACAACTATTTCATTATTGGTTGTTATACCTTAATTCTACTTGCAAGACGGTTATGCATTCCCCTAGTTGAAATAGCCTTTGAAACATCCCGAGTCTTTGCTTGCCTAACTGCATCCCAGTGTAAACAATCCACAGCACCACTTAAGTTGTTGTTTAGAGGAAAATGTGCAGCTAGTGACATGAATGCCAAGCTGCAAATTGATTTATACGAAAATAAGGTATCATTAACACTTAACAGCACTGTCTAACAGATTTTTTTTTTTGGTTTATCATTATCCGTAATGACTATACCTAGACAACTGGTCAGATGCATTTTGTGCCAAGAATGCTCCAATGACTGAGTCCAAAACCGACCCCTTCCATTCTGAATAACATCTATCTCCTGTAAAAGTACAACTCAAAGTCATCTATTAATATGGATACAACAAAAGTAACACATGATTTGTGCTTTTATATGAACAAGTTACCTTGAACTCGCCGCACATTTCGGATAAACACCAATACAAGGTTTCTCAACGGTTCACTCCCTTTCTCCAAATTGCAGTCCTCTTCCAGTAACATTCTCCATTCTTTCATTGCATCCAAAACAGATGTTTTTGGTAGCTCTTTCCAGGATTGATGAACACCCTTCATCATCTTCCTCAATGAAATTTGCTCATTTTTTGTTGATTCTAACTCGAAAAAGATACCCTCTGCAACACGGATCAGATTGCGTGTGTGGTAAGCGTACTTGCAATGCTCGTGAAATAACTTGGCTTTGTTTTCTATAGAGGCCAAGCATGACGATTTATAACTTTTTTGCTTCCTTGCCGGGTGACTCTTGTTTACAGGTTTTTTCTGAGACATTTCCCTTCTTTTGTATTCCAAACTAGCACTCTGGTCTACATAATGGAGAGTTTGGGTTACTACCCTCTTTCTTTTAAGACATGGCCTTGTTCTACAGGGTTCAGGAGTATTTGGTTGAATTTTCTGTAGCTCCTGAGTAGCAATTTGTTCCTGTTGTTCGTCTTGCTCTCTATACATGCATCCAGTAGAAGGTAAAATTCCTTGGAAAAAAAATAGAGTATAGCTAAGTAAATATGGTTTTATATAGTAACAAAGAATATGTAAGGAGTTTCTTTACCTGAATCATTGGATGATATCAGATAGATATCTGCTGCACTTCTCATTTTATACTGTTTAGATGACGTCGGCATCATTTTGGTAACGTGTTGTTCCATGGTCTGTGCTATGCTCTTGGCTCCTATCAACTTTCCATGGCAAAGTTCCATGGCTTGTCTTTGTGGTTGCCAGTTGAGTGGTTGACCCTAATCCCTAAAAGGGGGGTAAAAAAACAGTTACTACATGATTCAGAATTGAACATTCATACAAGAATCTGTATATTTTATATCTAGAAAGTAAGTGAATATGATAACAAAGCAGTCCAATTGTTGTGTGTTTATCAGCACATAAGCATACTCAGAATCTGATGCACCCAGATGCACATGATAACAAAGCAGTACTTCATTGTAGATTTTATAGTTGAAGGAAAGCTTCCTACCCACTAATATCACCTTATGTGCCTAAACATTGTAAGCTTTTGCTACTAATTATTTAATCAACTACTCTGTAGCTAGAAAATATGCATTAATAAAATATGAGATTGAAGCCGACATGCAACCTCAAAAACCAAGAAATGCACAACCCTCAAGCAACAACAGACCAATGAATTCGTTAATCTACAGGCTACAGCTACCAATTTCACGATCACACGGACATTTTTTTTACTGGCAGGTTGAAATTAAAGACGCTACCAAATTTTCAGACAAAAAAAATTCAAACAAGTTGATATGGTGCTTGCCTTCAATTTCAAGGCAAATTAGATCTTTTAACATGAACGGTTGTAACGTTCTTTGAAGCAATTGGGGACTTATTAATTAGGTTTCCAGCTGACTCTACTCACCCAGAAGGAAGTAGCAGCTGATCAGCTCAGCTACAAACCCTTACAGAGGAAGAGAATATTCAGCAAATCACAACTGCAATAAAATGAACGAGAGGGAGAGAGAAAGAGAAAAGGACATGCATTTTTCGAAGGTCAGCGTGGGAGAAGCGCAAAGCCACAAACTTCATATTCCTTTCGGTTACATAATTCCGATCATATTCTCAATGAAGATTTTACTTTCTTTAGCTCAAGCACGAGTTTTGTATTTTCCTTTTTTTTTGGTTGAAAGAGTTTTGTATTTTCTAGATTTTGGAAAACATGTTTGGGTTGAATACTACTTTTCGTTGGGTTGAAAATGTAATAAAAAAAAATTATAAGAAGAGAGGATAAGAGGACTCACGTTAACGGTAAGTAGGTTCCTTTAATATCTTTATTGATAAGGTTCTAAAGGCCTGGATTAACTACAAGTGGAAGAGAAGAGACGTGACGAAACGAGTCAACGCTAAAGTTCGCAATAGTGTTGACCTCGCAAAAAAACGTGGGAAATGCATCATCGCCGAAAACGAGCAATCTACCATTATTAAGTTATCTAGCTTGAGAACAAACTCCAAACGAAGACTAATGTTGGTCAAAAGAAAACCCTTTTAGTGGTAAACTCCGGATCCGTGAACTAGCTGGCAAAGTGCACAAATCAGATAAATTGGTTTGCATCGACCGGTTCGACCTAGTAGTAAGAAGAATGACGAGACTTGGTTTTTCACCCAAGTGAAGAGGCGAAAGCAAGGATCGAACCCGGAACCTCCCAACATCTCTCATGCCTCTTACCACTAGACTACCTTTCCGGGCCACATTACATGATTTTATTTCCATCTTTTTGGGTATAATTGTATAAATGATAGTCAAAAGGTGGACCATTATATAAAAATTGAGGTATAGATGTACGTTATAATCTAATCCAAAGTCTTATAATCCATAGGCCCATACACTTGTATAAAGGTTAGAATGCAATGCTAGGGGAGTTTGAAGTTATATCAAAGTTCAATTGGCTGATCAGAAAGTCATCTCACAATTAGTTTCATTAATGCGTTTGAACGTTTGCAAGAGACGAGTGCTGAGTTCATTTGATGGCATAACCTTGTGTGTGTGAACTTTTTGATATTCTTAAGGTGCCCAGAAACGAGGGCAAAAGGAAAATGTTATTATGAAACCTACAACAGCTGTAAGTAATTCTTACACAGTGAAATCATACACCAAGCTAGAATGCTCTACTAAATATAAAACAGTAGAAGGTGCCATTATCAGCAAGGATTATAATCAAAATGTTATTTTGATGACAAATTGCTATTCCCACCTAGCTCATGAAAATGAAATGAAAACTTCAAAGCTTATGGCCTGCCTTTACAAGCAAGGATTTATAATCCATTGTCATGAAAAAATAAAATGACAAATTCTTATTGTAGTTGTATCTGTAAATTCCACAAACCAAAGAATCAAGCTCATGAGGTGGAGAACTTCATAAGGTCTGAAAGTAAGCTTCATAAGAAGTTAAACATGTCGTCGGGATAAAAGATTAACAAATCTTCCCACTCAGGTGCCAAAATGCCAAATACAATCCCAACATATTGTACAATTATTACGAAACATAATGCAGACCCTATTTATCTGCCACCTCAATAACAGCAGTCAGTTGCACAAGGTAGTACTGTTAATGGAAATTGTGGGCAAACTAACCAGATGCTTGAACATAACATGAAACCATTAAGCTTCAGCTTTAGCTTTACACTTTGAAGAGCAAATTTCTAACACCATACAATTACAATTATCAGAGATGAATCACTATTACAAACATCAGTGAGCTATATACAAATAAGTGAGTCAGCAAGGCAACTGCTTACTTTTGCCACCACTGATCCAACTTCATAGCTCGAACTCCTCATCCTCCCTGAGAGCCAACTCTGCAGCCTCTTCTTCGTCCTCGTCAATAACAAAGTACTCGTTCCTCTCGACCGGTCTGAACATGTAGAACATCACCACATAGAAGACCAAACTAGCCATTTCTTCAGTTAAATTAGTCACCCACTGGAACTTGTAAGCAGCAATTGTCTTCAAAGCAAACACCACAATCCTGGTAAAGTAAAGGTATCCTATCACCACAATGTAGAACTGCCTAAAAAGAGTCAATTTGGCCAGATTTCTAGCTGCCTTCCCATCTGTCTTAGATGTCTCCCTGAGTGACCTAATTGACCAGACAATTGGGAATATGATGGCACAGCAACATACAATATCAACAAGCAAGAAAATCTGGTTCCAAGTAACCCAATCCTTGATAAAAGGCCCGGTCTCCCCAATCACAATTGAAGCTATATTAGCCAGAACCTGGAGGGGGATCACAATCATTAACACTTTCTTCTCCTTCTCCTGCAAAAATGGCTTCAAAAACGACCAACCAGTTCCAACCAGCACAATCACAGTGAACAATAGCACAACCCTAATGAACTGAAACAAGTAAAACAGCACGTCCCAGCCATGGGGAGTCCCTGTACCTTTCACATAGTGCTTATCCTCAGCAGCACAGATCAAATTCAACGCCTTAATCAAAAGCAAAGACGCCATGAGATAGTGAATCCTGTGAACCGATTTCTTGTTCCTGTAACAAGTGTAAATCCAAAAACCTAGAAATCCGACATATGCGAGGGAGAGGACGAAGAATAGGACGGGGAGCTGGGTCTGACCAGCGGGGAGGTAGTCTTTGGCCCCATTGCTGTCGAGATTGTACATCTCGGTGCGAACAGTCATGGAAACGAAGCTCTCGGCGTTGCAATTGGCGAAGAAGAGGCTGTATTCCTGAGGAGTGGGGACGGGGAAGGTGAGATTGTGAGAGGAGGTAGGAGGAGGAGAGAGATCTCGGAAGGTGAACAGCTTCTGGACGAATCTGGAATCGAGAACGCAGAAAGAAGGATCGCGCTGGATCTCGAGGAGCACGTTAAGAAGAGCTTCCTCGGAGAGGATGAAGAAGCCGAAACGGGAGGAATCCGGTGGATACAGCTTGGAGGTGGCGGATACGGAGGAAACGGAGACGGAGACGTGGCCGGTGCGGGTGAAGCCGAACTTCTCGAAGAGAATCATGGAGCGAGAGTCGGATGTGATCTGGAGCGTCTTGATCTCAGCGCTCGAAAAGTTGAGAAGCAGAAGACAAAGGAGCGCAAAGAGGATGGTTTTCGACATTTCCGGCGACGGCGTCGGAAACAGCGGATGCAGAGACGGTGCTTTGGTGGGGGTAAAAGGCCCTGCGCGCGCGAAAGAGAGGGGGAGGTAAGGCAAGGAACGAGAGAGAGTCGAGTAGTGTGGGATCGAAGAAGTTTGGATTCCCATAAAAGGAGTGGGGGAGAGAAATATTTCTACTAATGCATTATTCCTGCGATCCAAACAGGCCTTAATGTATTAAATTTATTTTTTATTTATTTAAATCGCTAATTTAATATATTAAATTATAAATTTAATGCAGCTTAATGCATTAAATTCCTTGATCCAAACAAGGACTAATATGTTATTAATAACTTATAAAATGTATTACTAATATTTAGTCATTCAGTGATAAAATGGTGTTAAGTGTTGTTTAGGAGATTCGAGTTTGAATCTCTCTAACAGTTTGTATAGAGAAACTAATATTGAGAGAGTCTTAATTTGAACTCCTCACCAACATATGGTGGGGCCTTTGGTTCTCGAGAAACAAGAGAGTCTTTGATTGCAACACCGGAATAAACCTGACCAATGCCGATCAAATCAGTGATTTCGTCTGAAACCAAATTAAAGATTGGAAACTTACAGAAGCCGCTGCCTCCTCCGGCCCCCGTAACCGTAGTGTACGAGGTCGGGATGGTAGAAAGCGAACGAAGTGGGAAAAACCCAAAAGTGACTATATTAAAATTTGAATTTTGATGGTGCAGTTAGTGCAGATGGCGTGGCTTCTTTCGGGTTCATCCTCAGGGACTCTGGTGGCTCCCCCATCCATTTTGACGGAGGACTGATTGGTCGACAGTCTGTTCTGATATTCGAGACCATCGCCTTGTGCCAGGGACTTCTCGAGGCCATCAGACGTGGCATTCCCCGGATCCAAATTGAAGGCGATAATTTGCAGTTGGTCAATGCCGTGCTCGGTGACTGGCGCTGCCCGTGGGAGATTGAGTTGTTGCGTGCGGATATCCATTGCTTGTTGGCTCATTTTCAGGATTGGAGTATCTCTCATGTTGTTCGGGAGTGCAATTCTGTGGCGGACTTCATCGCTGGATCGTTCAGGCGTGTCTCGTCCGTCCCACTTGTAGTTGATTCGGGCCTCCTCACCCTCATCCGTCAGGATACTGTAGGGCGACCACTAGGTTGTTAGTGGTTACCCTAATTTCTTTCCTTATCAAAAAAAAAATATTGAGAGAGTCTCTCTCCAAATGGGACCACAAAGTGATGGATCGAACCAGACATAGAGCGACATTGACCGATCGAGCCGGACGAGCCAAAGGCAAGACAAAAAAATTATAAAATATGTTAAAAAGAAATATTTTATTTATTTTGTTACACGATATTTTTTACTGCCTTCTCAAATATCAATTTTTTTTTGTATTTTCTAAAAGAGGTAAAAATTCGGTAAGCTAGACAAGCCCGACAAAGAGAGGCTGCCAAAAAACGTATCACAAAAGACCGAAATATATGGGAGAATCTAAGAACACAAATCCAAGCAGGATAAGTATAAGCACCCAAAAAAAGGGAACATGAACGAGTTAAGAAGCAAGATGGGTAAAGTACTAAAAGGCTTAGTGTCGTTGGCAAGACGGTCAACCCGGACAATATCTAAAACAATGCAAAATGGACCAATGTAGTTTCCTTTCCAAGATGAAAAATCTTCAGAGACCTTGGAGAACAAAAATAAGTGTGTCAGTTCACATCCTAAACTCAATTGCAAGTAGCTAAAACAAGATTTATTCAAAAAATGACAAATGATTGTCGGACCTTTTGAGATTGGATCTTCTTCGCCTTTTGGGGTTAAGAAACGGGCAACCCTTGCGCATTATTATTGAGAAAAAACTAGTTATTCCTAGGTAGGATTACATATTCAGACATAATCAAATCCTTCACAGTATTAGGAAGAGAAGAAAAACTAAAGGTGCTGAAATTTTCATTAAGGGAAATTGCAAGATTAGCAAGACTATCCGCCACCGCATTCGCTTGTCGATTCACATAGATAATGCGAATCCTGGGCGCCCATTTCTGCATCAAAACCCGACATTGCTGAAGAAGAGAGTTGTGGCGGGGATAGGAGAGCTCTGGATTGTTGAGTAGATTACATGCCACTTGAGAGTCACTTTGCACAATCAAGGTGCTCAATGTTCATGCTAAGCGCCTGTCAAGGCCGAGTTTCAACGCCCATAGTTCAACATTGAAAGCATCACAAATGCCCCATCGAAAGGTGAATGAATTGAGGCATCATCCATGGTTGTCACGAAAAATTTCACCTCCTCCAGTCGTGCCCGAATTACCTTTTGACACCACATCGACATTCAACATAATCCACCCAAGCGGTGGAGGAACCCAGACTGATTGGCTCGTTTGCTGAAATTGTGGCTGCCTATTTGTGCTCAGTTGGTTACTCAAATTGGAGTTAAACACTTCCGTTTGCATCGTGACCACACAGTGAGTCGACTACTTGAATCAACAACATCAAAGACCGTGGAATTGCGACATTTCCACATAAGTGAGTTAAACTGTTCTTCCTTTCGTGAAGGGACTTTGTACAATCATCCATAAGGATGATCTATACTAGAAAGGGAGTAAGCCAGTTTCTTGGACAAAAAAAAGATTTATTCAAAAAATTATATTTGTAATAATATTTTTCAATTTACCCGTTAAATGATTTTTCTAATGTGTGCCCATGGGCACACAATAAGAATTCTAATCTTGGTAAATCTGGATATTGATGGTGTCCAAAACAGTAAAATAGGAAGGGGGCCCGGAGTACGGGTCATAAACGGACCCGATGGGACTCCCAAGGTGGATTCCGGGGCCCACAACTGTGTCCGTCTCTCAAATTAAACAAAGTTCTTACCCCCGCGAGGTCTCCCGACGCCTCGAAACGAGGTCTAAACCTCGTTGCCGACTCTACTGACATACCCGCCCATCCGAACCACTCAGCTGGCGCCGCTTCCCCAGGCCAATCACCGGCTGCCTCGCCTCCGAACCAATCAGGAGCCCTGATCTCGGGCGTCCCAAATCGGATGATAGCCAAAACTCGACTTCCCAATTCTCTATAAATAGAGGAGAACCTCGCAAGTGAGAAGGGGTCGAAAAACATCTTGAACTCAAGAACTATCTTGCTCGTTGAAGATCAACGTGATTGAAACATCGTCAAAAGACCTCGCTATAGACAAGTGAAGTTCACAAAAAGACTTCAAGTCACACATAGCTCTCGTCTGCACAAAGGACCTCGCTACACAATCTCGCAAGCCACCTTCACCCTTCACCACACTATCAGCTCAGCCTCGCACCAAGATCAGTCAAGTGACGCCGAGGTGGTAGAATCTCATAGCGATTAGGAGATCTAGGACATTGTTAGGTCGAGATCTCGAATACTCGTAGGAGGTCTAGGGTGTGAATCTCGTTGGCTTGTAACCTCGTTGTAAAGAAATAATAAATAAAGAGCAAGAGTTTGCACAATCGAATATAATAATCTCGTTTCTTGTTATTTAGCGAACGTTTTATTTCGGGTTTCATCACTAGCGCCATCTGTATGAACCTTTTCATCCTAAGCAGTTTCTCGATTTGTGCAAACCTTGACTTCGAACCCTTCAAAATGGCCTGCCTAAACAATTTCTTCCCCCAACACCCCGATAACATGCCCGAAACCGCGCAGTGGACGGGCGCGGGGCCTCCGGGCTGCCCGTTCGTGGTCCCCCCGGACTGGACGTACACCGCCCCACAAAACCCATACCCCTTCCAAGGGTACGAGCAGGGCGGCGCACCCCCTAACCCATATCCCTACCCAGGCTATGGGCAATACCAACAGGGCTTCGCCCCTTCATACGTCCCCGTCCCCCCCCCTCGGGGCAACCTCACTCTGAGTACGTACCTGCGTACGTCCCTGAACATGCGCCAGGACATGAGGCCTCCACCAACGGCTCATCAACGGAGAGGCCTCCCCGAGATCCCATGCAGATCTCGCGGTCCCGATCGCGACGTTCGAGGATGCAAGACCCGAAACTGTCCGAAACGGCGGGGAGCGCGATGCACTACCAAAGGTCACGATCACACAAGTCGCGACCACCGCCCCCACCACAGGTTGAGGCCGTAAGCACCTCTCCATTCATAGACGAGATCCAGAATGCGCCAATGCCCAAGGGCTTCCTAAGGCCACAAATGGGGCTTTATGACGGCTCGGCAGACCCGGAGGAGCATGTGAAGCACTTCGCGGTCCAGATGAACGTAAATGCCTACAACGACGCCATATTCTGCCGAGTCTTCCCGACCACCCTGGAAAAGGCCGCGATGACGTGGTTCTCCAACATTAAGATCGAGTCTGTAGCCTCGTTCGCTCAACTGTGCGGAGCCTTCGTTACATATTTCAGCAGTTCGAGGAAGCGCAAGAAGAACATGCGGGATCTCCGCGGGATTGAATAGGGGGAGGGTGAGTCTCTGGGCGCCTTCTTCACGAGGTTCACGACCGCGGTGGCGGAAATTGCGCATGTCGACGAATCGTCGGTGCGCGACACCCTCATGGGCAACCTAAACATCGGGGCGTTCAAGAATTTCATTTTCTTGAAGAGCCCGACAACGTACGACAGCCTGTGCGCCCGGATCACGGCCCAAGTGTACGCCGAGGATGCCGCCAACCAAAGCTCGTGACCGAGGACCGACAAGGAAATCGTCGCCGAGGCTAAGGGAAAGGCAAAAGTGACCGCGCCAGCCACAAGGGATGCATATGTAACGCAGGCCCACAACCCCGTCAACTACAACAACAACAACAACAACAACAGAAACAATAACAACAACTAGAACAACAACAACAACGACAACCGGAATAACCACTATAACAACCGCGGAGGCAGCGGTGGAGGTTGGAGCTGCTTTGGCAGGAAACCACGAGGTTATAGAGGCAAGGGCGGCCCTGCATACAACCCGAATGAAAAGGGGTGCGCCAACCCCGCCTCGGGAGCCAACACCGTACCGCGAGGCCCGAGTCAGGCTCAGGCCAACAACGTCGAGCAGCAAGCTCCCGCGAAGCAGGCCCGGTCTAGGCAGGCGACGACACCCGACGGGTATATCCATACCATCTCGGGCGGACCATCGCTGGCTGGATCAAGCCAGGCAGAAAGAAAGGGGTACGCGAGGGCAAGCCATCATGAGCCCTCAGTATTTAGCGTCGCCCAAACCCCGCGATCTCATGTGGCCTTGGCCTTCTCCTCCGAAGATACCGAGGGGCTCCACATGCCACACTCTGACCCCTTGGTGGTGCACGCCCAGATGGGCTCAAAAATGGTGAAGCGAGTGCTGGTGGACACGGGGTCCTCCGTAGACATCATGTACTACGGCGCATTCGAGCAGTTGGACATCTCCGAAACATCCTTGAAGCCCTACGCCGGGAAGCTCACCTCCTTCTCGGGGGACGAGGTCGACGTGGCAGGTCTCATAGACCTTTGGATGACGCTGGGCACCGACTCCACAAGGAGGACCGAGATGGTGGAGTTCACGGTGGTACGCCTTCCTTCGGTGTGGAATGCAATCATCGGGAGGGTGTCCCTGATGAAATTTCAGGCCGTGGTGTCCATCTACCACCTCAAAATGAAATTCCTCGTCGATGACGGGGTTGGAGAGGTAAAGGGCAATCAGGAGGAGGGTCGCGTTTGCTATGCGACCTCGGCCAAACAAAAATGCCTGGTGTTCATGGTGGAGTCCTCCGGTGAGGCCGACCTCGAAGTCCGGGACTTCACGATCCCCACCCCTGAAATAGAAAGAAGGGTGATATCTCCCTTCGAGAGCGATCTCGAGAAGATCTACCTGGGAGAATGCCTCTCCGGGACGTCAGCGACGTCGTTGGAAGCCCTGCTTGCTGGGTCCGACGATGTGTTCGCCTGGACCGCAAAGGACCTCCGCGGCGTCCCGCGGACCGTGGCCCAACATTGTTTGAACGTTGACGTTACCACTCGCCCCGTGGTGCTGCGACGAAGAAAAATGAATGAAGAGAGGGCAAACGCTGCAAATGACGAGGTGGCAAAGCTGCTGGCCGCGGAGTTCATTCGTGAGGTCCAGTACCCCCGGTGGTTGTCCAACGACGTGCTAGTCAAAAAAGCCAGCGGGAAGTGGAGGATGTGCGTCGATTTCAAGGATCTCAACAAAGCCTGTCCCAAAGACAGCTACCCCTTGCCCTTGATCAACGAGCTCGTTGACTCAACCGCATGCCACGGAGTATTAAGCTTCCTCGACGCGTACTCAGGATACAACCAAGTCCTGATGAACCCGCAGGACGAGGAGGAGACATCCTTCATCATCCAGCGAGGCACTTATTGTTACAAGGTCATGCCATTTGGCCTAAAGAATGCGGGGGCCACCTTCCAACGCCTCGTCGACCGCGTCTTTAAGAATCATCTGGGAAGGAACGTGTCGGCCTATGTCGACGATATTGTGGTCCGGAGCAAGACCCCTGAAGAGCATCTAGTAGACCTCGCTGAGGTCTTCACCACCCTCAGGCACAACCGCCTTAGCCTGAACCCCGAGAAGTGCGTTTTCGGCGTATCATCGGGGAAGTTCTTAGGCTTCATGATCAGCGAGCGCGGGATCAACGTCAACCCCGCTAAGGTCGAGTCGATCCTCTCAATGAGGTCGCCACGATCTCGCACAGAGGTGCAGCGGCTCAACGACGCCGTCAACTATCTGGGGAGGTTTTGCTCCCGCTTGGCGGAGAAGTCTCTCCCCTTTTTTGCTGCCCTCAAGAAAAACGACAAGTTCGTGTGGGATGAGGGGCTCGAGCTCGCTTTCTTTGAGCTAAAGGCCTTCCTATCGAAGCTCCCCACTTGTCGCCCCCGATAGCGGGCGAAGACTTGCAACTATATGTGGCAGTCAGCCCGGAGACGGTAAGCGCGGTGCTAACCAGAAAAGCCACGCACCCAGTCTACTTCGTGAGTCGCGTGCTCCAACCCGTGGAGCAGCGATACTCCCCGGCGGAGAAGATGGCGCTGGCGGTCGTGACCGCCGCAAGGCGTCTACGCCCTTACTTCCACGCGCATCCCATTCAGGTCCTCTCTGACCTCCCACTTCGACAAATCCTCCACCAGCCCGCCCTCTCCAGGCGAATGACGAAGTGGGCAGTTGAGCTCTCCGAGTTCGACATCAGCTACCTCCCGAGGACCGCAATGAAGGGGCAGGCCCTCGCCGACTTCATGGTGGAGGTCACCTTCCCCGAGACTGATGCGAGCTTAGAGGAGTGGAAGGTATTCGTTGACGGCTCACGATGTGATGCCGGTGGCGGGGCTGGCGTGTTCCTTGCTAGACTCTCGCGAGGTTGGGGTCTGCCCTTCCCTTGGAAGTGGGGAATCGCGTGATGGTGGAAAGAAAACTCTCACGGAGTGTGACTGGCGAGGTTCTCTCCGTTGTTACTGAGGATTGGAGGATCCCGATAATGCGATATGTGGAGAGCGGTGTCCTCCCAAAGGACCCCGCACAGGCTAGGAAGCTTAAAATGCAGGCGGCGCGCTATTGCATCGTCAGCGACTATCTCTATCGCCGAGGCTATGCTGAACCCAACCTGTTGTGTGTGCTAACCGAGTCTACAGAGCACATCCTCTATGAGGCCCATGAGGGGGTCTGTGGCGGCCACCCAGGGTGGCGAACCCTATCACATAAGTTCGCCCACTTAGGATACTTTTGGCCCACTCTCCGACAGGACGCGAGAGCCTATGTCCAGCGTTGTGACGGGTGTCAGAAGCACAGTAACCTCCAGCACGCCCCGACCTCGCATCTTCGCTCCATCCACGCGCCATGCCCCTTCGCGATGTGGGGGATGGACATCCTCGGCCCCTTCCCCAAGGCTGCTGGCCAGGTGCGGTACGTATATCCTGGTCATTGTCGACTATTTCACAAAGTGGGTTGAGGCACAAGCAATGACAAAAATCACGGGGGCAAAGGTCTGCGACTTCTTGTGGAAGAACATCGTTTGCCGCTTTGGCGTTCCCATGACCATCATGACTGACCATGGCCCCCAATTCGATTGCGAAGAAACTTGGACCTTCTACTTCGACCTGGGCATAACCCTCAAGTTTTCCTCCGTGGCCCACCCTCAGTCTAACGGCCAGGTAGGAAACATCAATGCCCGCATCTTGTCCGATCTAAAGAAGCGCCTAGGCATGGCGCAAGGTCGTTGGGCAGAGCTTCTCCCACTCGTCCTATGGACATATCGCACCACCGCACGCCGCGCAACAGGAGAAACGCCTTTCGCTCTAACTTACGGGGCGGAAGCACTAGTCCCAGTAGAGACCCTGGTCCCTTCGACGAGAGTGTTTGATTTCGATGAAAAAGAGAACGAGGCCAATCTCAGGGTCGAGTTGCTATTCCGGGACGAGCTGAGCGAGGTGGCCGACCTGCGTTCCAGGGAATACAAACGCCACGTGGCTGTATACCACGACAAGAAGGTAAGACCTCGATTCCTGGCCACAGGTAACCTCGTCTTGAGGCGTACCGAAGGTGGCAAACTGGACCCCAACTGGGAGGGGCCATACCTCCTCGGCGAGGAGGTCGCGCCCGGAGCTTTCAAGCTCAAAGACAGCGAGGGGCGTACCCTGAGCAAAACATGGAACGTCGATCGACTCAAAAAATATTATGTGTAAACTCTCTGAACTCCGTTACTTCTCGCAAGTTTTATGAATAAAGGGTTGTGGAATTTTCAAATCTCTCTAAAAAATGAGAACCTCATGTTTAAGTCCACCCCTCGCTTCCCGCTTGAGGTTGGAGAACCTCGTGTTTAAGTCCACCCCTCGCTTCCCGCTTGGGGTTGGAGAACCTCGTGTTTAAGTCCACCCCTCGCTTCCCGCTTGGGGTTGGAGAATCTCGTGCTTAAGTCCACCCCTCGTTTCCAGCTTGGGGTTGGAGAACCTCGTGTTTAAGTCCACCCCTCGCTTCCCGCTTGGGGTTGGAGAATCTCGTGCTTCAGTCCACCCCTCGTTTCCCGCTTGAGGTTGGAAACAGTCCAAAAACATCATGCAAGCCCGAGCGAGGCTCGTGACTTTGGCATAATAATCATCATGCGAGATCCGAGCAAAGCTCGGAAGCTCGGCGTAAAAACAAGCACCCGATGTAGCCCGAGTATGCCACAAATGTTGTGACACTTGGGCCATGTGGTTGGATCGGGATATATATGTACAAATAAATTAAAAACAAAGAAACACAAACACATCCATAAGACAAAAGAAATCGCATAAAATAAGGCCACAAGGGCCGAGATGTTTAATTACAAACCCCTGTGGGGCCACCGACATAACAAAAAAAACATTACAAGACCAAAAACGTCCTTCAGTTCTTCGAGACCTCGGCGGCGGTGTCTTTCGGGGTATCAGTGGCGGGTTCCGTAGGAGCATCGAGGACGGGCAAGGCAGAGACAGCGTCGGGCTGGGAGCTCAGCGCGTCGGACGCAGGCTGCGGGCTCACCGCGTCAATCACAGGATGGGAGTCTGCGTCAGCGAGGTCCAGACCGAGGTCCTCCGCGGGCGGTGCTTCGGAGGCCACTGTCCCATCCTCCTTAAGGAAGAACTCGTATTCTCCCTCGGGCTCCTCCCTGGTCTCTTCCCCCATAGTCTCCGTGTAGCTGGGGTTAAAGAAGGAATTACGGGGGTCGATGTGCCTGTACTTCGCCACCACCTGCTTAACCCCCATGCGGACGGCCTGGCGGAACATCTTGTTCACGCTCCCCACCAGCTCCTCCTTATACTTCTCTGACTCCACATATTTGGGCCCCGCAGCCGCCACCTCCTGGTTGAGTTCGCTAACGCGCCCTCGGAGGTTGGTGATCTCATCCTCGGCCTTGAGGAGCTCCGCCTCCTTCTCTTTGAAGAACTTGTGCTCAGCGGAGAGTTTACCCCGAAGCTCCTCGTTCTCGCCCTTTAAAACCTCGGCCAAGGCCTTCGCCTTTTGCTCCTCCTCCCTCGCCCTCGCCGCCGCCTTGACCTCGTCCTTCGCCGCGACCTCCGTGGCTTTGGCCTGCCTACTAGCCTCGGCAAGGTCCTTCTCGTGCTTCGCACACTCCGCTGTGCGAGCCTTGAGTGGCGCCTCCATTTTTTCCATCCTCGTCTGAAGAAGGGTGATGCGGCTGTGGTTGTAGTTCTCAAAGAAGGTATGCTGAAAATTCACGAAGTTAAAGAAAAACGAGAGAACCCGAAATCCAAAACAAAAACGAGATCAGTGGAAGCGGAACGTACCATCGCTGAGTAGCGGGCGACCTCGTCGTTAAGGGCCTCCTCGGTGAGATTATTATCCCACGAGACCTCTTCCTTATAATCCTCCCGATTCCAGCGACTAGAGGCACCACGGACTGACCCGGGGCAGTGGAACTTCGCGGGAGAATGACCGCGGACGACGATGGCCCGTTCCTCAAAATTAAAGCTGGGGATGATCTCCTTCCCCGACGAACCGCGCTGGCTGTCCCCCTTGTGCTTCTTTTTATCGTCGCGGGGGGACTTCGCGCCTTTTCTCTTGGACCCGGCTTTGTCGCCGGATCCTCGGGAGGCTTGGGATGACGTCCTCATGACATCCCCCTTGGTCGAGGCCCCCTCGTCTGTCTTCGCCCCGGACACCTTCGGCGGCGGGGCTGTCACCTTCGGTTGCGAGGTGGGTGGCCTCGCCTGCGGTGTCGGTTCCTTGATGACAATCCCCTTTTGACCTCGGGGAACCGGGGCAGTGGAAGTAGAAGTCACAGGTCTCTTTCCCTGCTTCTTCGAGGTTAGAGCGTTGAAGAGGTTCACTGTAAAAAAAAAGAAAGAAGACATAGACATAGGTTAGATAAAGAAACGAGACGTAACAACAAGTCAAGTTAGCATGCATCACTAGACGAGCGAGGTTTCAATCTCGCTGCATAAAACCAAGGGCAAATAGTAAATAAAAAACACAACAAAGAAGAACTTAAGTACCCTCTTCGCCCTCGCGGGGTGGAAGGGTGAGGCTCAGGCCCGCTCAAGCCGGTCATGTGCCAAATACTTCTGGTACGATGCCTGACGCTCCGGGGTGTATCGGACCTTGAGCTCCTTGAGCTTAGAAGGTTTATGTGTGCCCTTGGGCCGAACAAAGTTGTCCGGTGCCATGGAAAAGTTGAGATACCTCCAATTAGGGTCTCGGACCAGGAACCATTTCTTCTTCCACGACCCGACGTTCGATGGAGCCGTGGTGAGTTTAATACCCGACATGCTGAGATTGACGAGGTAGGAATCGTGCTCCCTCCTCGCTAGAAGTAGACTCGACATGATGCCGAGGTCCGGCCCATCCCCAACCTCGCAAATGCGAACGGTGTAGGCGCACAACAACCTCCACGCGTTGGGGAACAATTGTGTAGGGCAGACGCTCATGACCCACAAGAAGTCGACGATGTGTGGGGCCAGGGGTAGCCTGAAGTCAGCCTGAAGACTGTGCAGGTGCACAACCACGCACTTGTCATAGCTCGCCAAGGAGCAGCCCTCCCCCTCGGGAAGCGCTAGTTCGACCCCCTCGGGCCAAGCGAAGTCCTTGGCAGCATCCGCGAAGCCCTGTGCAGGTGGGCTCCCCCTCGGACAGAAAGGCCTCGTTCGAGTCTGAGGACATGGGGATCCGCTCCTTGAGGATGGGCGGGACGCAGGACACGATGTCAGTAATGTGCTCCGCAAAAAAGCTCACGGGCTCGTTGGAGTCGGACGACCTCGCGATAACCTCGGTGACATCCTCATCAGAAATCAGAGACAACGCCATCTCGACACTAGAAGACACGCGATGTCGGGAGAAGCAAGAATTGATGGAGACAACAGAATCGCTGGAAGAAGGTTCGCTGAAGACCAATGAGGGAGACCTCGGGTTCTGGGAATCACTAGCCTCTACACTCCCTACGGATTTGGAAACCTCCTCGTAGAATCTCTCTTGAGCCTTGAACACGACGCCTGTCGGCGGGCTCTTAACCTCTTCGTAGGATCTCTTCTGATCTTTGGACGCGAAGCCTGGCGGGGGGCCCAAAGAAGCTTCCCTAGGCATGAAAGAACGATGTCCAGGCCACGAAAGGCGAGCACCTGGAAAAGAAAAAAAAGAAGAGGGGGGTTGAGACATCGAGCAAAGCAACCAAAGAAGTAGAAAGTGAGGTCATAAGGGGAGAAGGCCACGTGGCACCCTAGGGCTACTTTGACAAGATAGGACGGCGGGGGAGAAGTTGAAGCGCCAAAAAGAGGAGAGAGAAGGTGAAATGGAGACCAGCGGTGGAAAGCAGCGGCGGAAACCCAAACGTCTCGTCAGTCGGCCATCATGACGTTTGGGTTTCCGAGGATCTCAAAATTCAAAACCACCAAGAGAAAACACAGAAACCTAACCGTTGATTGGCGGACGAAGGGTTCGAGGGCATGGCGGTCGCCACACTCACCCCACCGTCCCGCCTCCATGACGCTGGTGCAAAACACCGAGAAACAACCATTGTCCGCTAGGGCACAAAGCAAAGCAAGAGAGAACGCAAAGAAAAGACGGCGAGGGCACCGCGTAGAAGCGCACGCCGCCCACACCATCACTGTTTCGCTGCCGTGACGCCAACGCGAAACACCGGGCAACAAACCGTCACCCACCTAGGGCATGAGACGAAGAAAGAAAAGAAGGAAGAAAATCGAAGGCGTCGTACAGACGCCAGCGCCGCCCTCACCCCCTTCGTTTCGCCACCGTGGCACCGGCCCGAAACACCAGGGAGCGTTTGTCTCCCGTTAGAATAGAGGGCGGTGAGAGAACGACGAAGGACATCGAAGACGAGAAAAGAGAGTTGAGAACTTACTTGCTTAAAGACGGCGTGGAAAAAGCGGTGGCGCAATTGGAGGATAACGGAAGGTCGCCGGTAACCGTCTCGAAAACTGCTCGCCAGGAACTGAGAAAATGAAGAAAGAGAGAGAGCGAAAATTTTGGAGAAGAAGATGAAGAGGAGGCGTGTGAGGGACGCCTCTTATAAAGAACAGGCTTGGGCCTCTCCTCATTCCCGAAAGGCTTATTGGGCCTATCCCACCTGGACGACCCATTAAGCAAAGTACGGAGAGCGGGCCCAGAAAGCATCACCTGTACGAGCAAGAGAAAAACCTAAGTACTGGGCCTCGCAGGGAGAGAACCTCGCAATACGCCCTCCCAGACTCCAAAAGCTCGCACCTCGCAATACGCCCTCCCAGACTCCAAAACCTCGCACCTCGCAATCCTAGAAGAGCTTATGACTTGTGGTCCTCGGGGCGAGGTCTGGCCTCGTAGAAGAACCCCTCACGAAGCATCCACCCAACCCCTCGACCTCGCACCCCGCGACCCTAAAGAAGCACAAACCCCACACCCCGGTCTTTGATGGACCAAGCGCCCTTCATGTTTATGACCCGGGGTCCTCGGAACGAGGTCCCCAGGCCATGGGGTTGTGATGGTGCCCAAAACAGTAAAATAGGAAGTGAGCCCGGAGTACGGGTCATAAACGGACCCAACGGGACTCCCAAGGTGGATTCCGGGGCCCACAACTGTGTCCGTCTCTCAAATTAAACAAAGTTCTTACCCCCGCGAGGTCTCCCGACGCCTCGAAGCGAGGTCTAAACCTCGTTGCCGACTCTATTGACACACCCGCCCATCCGAACCACTCAACTGGCGCCGCTTCCCCAGGCCAATCACCGACTGCCTCGTCTCCGAACCAATCAGGAGCCCTGATCTCGGGCGTCCCACATCGGATGATAGCCAAAACTCGGCTTCCCAATTCTCTACAAATAGAGGAGAACCTCGCAAGTGAGAAGGGGTCGAAAACCATCTTGAACTCAAGAACTATCTTGCTCGTTGAAGATCGACGTGATTGAAACATCGTCAAAAGACCTCGCTATAGACAAGTGAAGTTCACAAAAAGACTTCAAGTCACACAGAGCTCTCGTTTGTACCAAGGACCTCGCTACACAATCTCGCAAGCCACCTTCACCCTTCACCACACTATCAGCCCAGCCTCGCACCAAGATCAGTCAAGTGACGCCGAGGTGGTAGAATCTCATAGCGATTAGGAGATCTCGGACATTGTTAGGTCGAGATCTCGAATACTCGTAGGAGATCTAGGGTGTGAATCTCGTTGTCTTGTAACCTCGTTGTAAAGAAATAATAAATAAAGAGCAAACGTTTGCACAATCGAATATAATAATCTCGTTTCTTGTCATTTAGCGAACGGTTTATTTCGGGTTTTATCAGATATTGTTTGTTAATTTTGACTTTTTAAAAAGGTTGATTAATTCCAATTTAGTTAATAACTAGTTGAATTCCCGTACCATGTACGGGTTTTGTTTAAAAATATGTTGCATAAATAAGTTATTTTTGAAATTTACATAATTTAAAAATACATTAATGTTTAAATTTTGAAATGCCTATATATTAGGGATGTTAAGTATTTATTATTTTAATAAGTATAAAAAAATTAGTTAAAATATAGTGGGACCCAAATTATTGATAAAAATAAAAATTCAAAAATACCAAAAAATGACACATAAGCGAATTGAATAATAGGTTGACATGTTGCAAAAGGCTTCTTCTTTAGTATATAGATAGATTTTAAAATAATTTCTCAAATTAACATTTTTATTTTGTGAACATGGGCACACATTAGCCAACAAATTATTTTTCATTTGTCCTCCTTCTGCGGCGTCCCTACAAACGGGGCGAGAATCGGAAGATCAAGTAGAGGAGCAAGAGGCTTTGGCGTTAATCTCAACGCCACACACCCTTCTCCTTCATTGCCCGCCATTTTCTCTAACAACCGAAAAACGAGAGCTAATATTTGTTTATCCTCCATTTCTCTGTTCAACATTCTTCTCGTATTCTCTCTCCTCCTCCCCCCTCCCTCCATTCCTCATTCGATCGAATTGATAATCAATATGTGCAGCAATAGCTTTTTCTAAAAAAAATTCGACATTGCAATTGTTTACCTAGATTCAATTGAATTTTACCGTCTGATACCTGGCTAGGGTTCAATTCAAAGCAAATTGAGGGGAGAATGTCGTGGATAATAAGAATAGCGGTGCATAAAGCTGCCAATCTCAGTCGCATCCGCACCTACGCCGATTCCGTCGTCAACCATGCCGGTCAAGCCGTCGAAGGTGCCAAGCGTTTCCAAGCTCACATCGTAATCTCTCTCCTCTCACGATTTCTTCTTCAATAACTACTACTTTTTTTTTAATCAATTAATATATTATTAGGGGCAAATTCTGTTATTTCAGGGCAGCGGACATGATCAAAGCGTTCATGACAATGTCAAGAGATTGGAAGAACTTGCTGTTTCTTCTACAGGAGATGAAAGAGTTCTAATGTTGAGGACGTGGATGCATTCACTCAGAGTAGCTGAAACTTTTAACAATGTTGATGCGGAAAAGAGAAATGAAGAAAGTGATGAATCGACGCAAACGATTTTGGTGAGTCACCAGCAAAACAGATTAATTTTTATTTTGAAAAGTAATGTTTTGTATACTATTGAGATATTTCCTGGCTATTGATGGAGGTATATGGGATTATGGGCCATATGGCTATATGCTAAGAAATGTTGGCTTGCTAGTCAAAGCTGGACCTTAACTTTTTTCTACTGATTTTTTAGCATTGCTTTTTGGCTTATTGAAGCTGAATATATCGTAATATTATATTCTTGAACATCCTTTGCCTAAGTTTATTTAAAGAATGTGCTATGTGCACCTCGTGCAGGAATTATATCAGGATATTGATCATGGAGGTGAACCTTTAACCTTTCTTGATGTCTTTCTGCGTAGTGAAGCTCTTGAAGGCATTGTGTTATCTATGGTTCGTGACAAATCACTATTACTCAATTTGTGTTGATTATATTCTGTTTTGAGATGGATTTAACCCCTATATCAAATTTGGTGCATTCTAACTAAATTCAGTTATTATTGTCACATAGCTGAATTTCAGTTTTTCTTGGGTCTATCGGGCGCATCCTCCTGACATGTTCATGTCATGGCTCTCATGGGTACTCCTATCTTGACCTCCCAGATCCCGCTTGAGCGGGACTATACTGGGCGATGATGTTGTTATTCTGTTTTGTCCCGTTACATTAACCAAATAATATACATGCACACAATATCCTGTCAATACTTAGTGCACATGATGTAAATATGTGCAATTGTTTCTATTGTTTAATGCTCATGTCACAAAGCAATGTTTAGGTAAAGAGGACATATTAGATATCATATACGATTCTGAGCAATGAAACAGACTTCACAAGATCATGAACACCCAATTTAATTGGAGAAAATCTGTTTTATGATGCAGTTAATTACCAGATGAAATTCATATGACTTTTATTTTCATAAAACACCATTGATGATGAAAGAACTATCCCTTCATCAATTGAGAGCAGGAGTTGATGAACATTTCCAAAATATTGATTGACCTCAGCGATAAAAGAGATTTGTAGGAAAGTTTAGTGTTTCCAGAATTTGAAATGAAGATTGACCTCTGGGCACACCCTCTTGTTTCGTTTGGGGCACGGGTGTCCACATCTTGGCCCCCCAGACCCTGCCTTAGGCGGGATTTACACTGGGTTGTTATTGTTGTTGCTGTTGTTAGTTTGGTAATTTTTGAACTTGCTGATCCATGTAAGTTAACCGCAGGTTAACTCTTTTGTCTAACCAGATTCTTGAAGCACCGAATGATGAAGAAGTTGCTCTGCTTCTTGAGATTTTTGGGTAAGTTCTTATTATCCTGGTTTTTTTTTTTTGCCTACTCATCAGATTTCTAAACTGCAAATTTTCTGGTAGATTGCAAATTCCTATTGGTTACTATTTTAAATTTGTGTGAATCATCGCATCCAGGCATTGTCTTACGGGGGGAAAGGAAGTTCACAGTGCAATACTGAGCAGCATAGTGGACTTGGCTAAAGTTTTCTCATCCTACAATGATGAAGCACTGGTAAAAATATGTCTGATGTCTTGTCTTACCCTTTGTAAAAGTATGGCTGATCAAATTTTGATTTATTTTTCTCGTTTTAGTGGGCACAAAATTGATTTTATTTCACATGATTTTTCACTGAATGCGTTTATTGACATTGCTCAAGTATCTAACAACTTCATCTGTTCCAGATGAAACGTGATGAATTGCTTCAATTTGCTCAAAGTTCTATATCAGGGTTGAAAATCAGTGCTAATCAATCTAGGTAACTCTGAAGGATATATCTCTATCTTCTTCATCTGCTTCAAGATTTTTAGATGTGCTCTTTTATATGCTAATAATAATCATAATTACAGAAGAGGTTTTTACCAAAAAAATTACAGGAATTATTTATTATGTTTTTCATTCGTTAGTTTGATAAGAGTCCTGTTGGTGATTTAGTAGGTTCATCAATTCTTTGGAAAAAATATAAATGATGGCTATAACTTTCAGCTAATGTGTCAATCTGAAAACATGTTATTACAATAGATCTGTTTGCAATGATATAATGTTTCCTCTTTTCAGTTCGTTGAATCAAAAAATAAATTTCCAGTAAGTTGACCTGACAATTTAGCTAATAGTACAAATAAAAGTATCTGTTAAGAGAGGGTTGTAAAATACTAAAATAATCAAGGCTAAAAGGCTAAAGCACTTGAATTTTAGTCATTCTATATTTTGAACACTTGAATTTTAGTCATGCGATATTTTGATATCTTGTCCTCAAAGTGTTAATGATTAGGAGCACAAGCATATTTTTAATGATTAGGAGCAAAGGCATATTTTTTCCTCTATCGATAGTGTTATTAGATCCAAAAATGTAATCGTGTCTATACAATGTCATCTGGTCTCAGAATAGATGTGGAGGTGACTAGTTTGAAAAGTGAACTCATGAAGGAAATCAAGATACCTTCAGAAGAGGATGATGCGGAATCATCTCAAGAATTAGATGATGCAAGGACACAGGTTATCTTGATATATATAACTGCATAATCTGTCATATTTAGCTTGATATATATAGCACTCTTCTTCATGAATTTTAACTCAAAATTAAGCATCTTCAATTGTTTTAGGCAATCAAAGAAGCTCTTTCACATGTACGACTTTATTCCAAGTTGAACACACTTCTGATGCAAAAGAGAGATGTAAATCATGGAGATTCCCCAGAAGCTCATGCTCAAAAGGTCATGATTTGGCATTCTCTTGTCATATCCTTAACTTTGACTGTTGCTTTCTGATATAAATTCAAATGTTTGATTAATTTGCAGATCGATAAGTTAAAAATTCTATTGCAGTCTCTTGCCAAATGTAGCTCGAAAGCTGAAAAAGAGATAGAAGTCCACAGGTTGTATTAGCTTTCTCTGCATACATCAATATGAAGAATAAGATGATTGTATAGTATAAATTTGATAGAAGGATTTATTTGGCACATAATAGATCTTGAAACACATGATTGAATGATGCCAGCATTAGAATGCAATTACAGAATCAACATTATTTATACAATTAGCCCTTGCAAAAAGCAAAATGAAATTTCAGAAGAAACGTGCTAGATTGTATTCTTTTTAATAACCAACAAGAACCATGTGAAAAAATCATGTAAAATATGTATTAACTTTTTTCTTTAATCTTCTTTTGTGCAGACGTAAAAGAGAGGATGCATTGAGCTTCCGTGTGGCAAAAGAAAATGAAGTTTGCCTAGCAGAGAAGGAAACTGATGTAAAAGAGAGGATGCAATGAATATTTGATATCCAATTACTTTGAGTCTTTGACCTTTATGATATATTTTAAATCCATTTTTTCTTTTTCTAGGGTTTGCAAACTGAAATTGAAAAGCTTCAGCAGCAGAAGGATGCACTTCAAGCTCAGCCGACAGAGGTAAATTATCTACAATAACTGTTTTTTTACATTGCTTTTGGTAATCTATAAAAAGTGTTTTGTATCATATAAGTTTATACACAAAAAGATTAGCTGGGTATAACCTATCTCTTACTGGTGCTATTATATCTTGCAACATGTTTCAACTCAAATTCCTTTACTGGATTTCCTATCTTTGATTGATCAATCAGTGCAGGTCAATGTTTCATTAGGTTCTGATAGTGGGTGCCTTCAAATTGCTAGGGAAGAAAGTCAACATTTGGATATAGCAAACGAAGAACTTATTCACTATTTTGAAACCAGAGTATGAGAGCATTAAATTTCTCCATCCATCTTCAAAATATGACTTACCTAATATTTTTAAATTTCCCTCTTACGCAGGAGCAAGAGCTATTAAGATCTGTTGCATTGTGTAAAACAGAAACAGATGTTGCTTCTTCTTGGATTAACTTCATCGAAACTACTTGGCGTCTGCAGTGTCACTTCACGAAACAAAAACAGGAGATTGTGAAGTATGAGAATTGCTCTCTCTTACCTCTGTCTAGCTTTTCAAATGGGAACAATTCTTATTTCTCCTAATTTATGTCTGCAAACTAATTTCTCCCTTTCTTTTCTTTGTATTTCTAAGTGCTGAATTAGGAAAATTTGCTGAACATTTTGTGAACCTGTCTAAGCATCTTCTTCCTGCTTACAAGGTTCCATTTCTCAAGCATCTTTGACAAAAAAATAATAGTATTAATATCAACAATGCTAATATTGTAGCCGCATGCAGTCCTTACACATTTAATGACGCAAAAATCTAAACTGCGTATTCCTTTTCAGAATGAGCTGTCGTTTTCCGTCAAGAATTTTGAAGAACACGCACAGATGCTGCAAGATGTGTATGATTCATTTTTCTCCAATAACTTATTATCGGGGGTACCCCATCTTCACCAGCGGAGCCTCACTGGGTCAATGATGATGATGATGAACTTATTATAGTAGAAATTAGGCTTTCCCCAATTACATGTGATCATTAACTATTTAATAAATCTTTGCATTATAAACACTTTAATAAATGCGATCACTAACTGTATATAAATAGGTTTTTAGGTTGAATTTCTAATTATAAGGTGAGAAGAATAAATCACATCCATACTTATGTTAACTAGTGCTTGTGTATTTTTCACAAGGCATGGCCAACTAATTCTTCTTGTTCACCAGGTCAAATGATCATCCATGGAGTAATGAAGCTCTCGCATCAGCCAAAAGCAGGACAAAACTAGAGGAAGAGTACCTTGATATGGAAGCAAAGGTATCAAGCTGTATAATCATATCTAAGTTCATTTTGTTAAGCACTATCATTCTTTCACTTATTCATGTCAAGACAGTTTTCCAACAAGCAAACACTAGATAAAACACTTCAAAAGGGCTAGAATGTAAACAGCATTTAGAGTTTAGACATCAAAATCATCATGTCACACCCTCAATTGTGATATGACTTCACTGTTTGTTTATTGATAATTATGTTCTTTTTTTTTCGCACATTGGTTTACTTCTTTTGTTTAAAATTATCTCTGTAAACGGAATTGAAAAGCTACACGTCTTATTGAATTGTTTATCAGTTCATATCTGCCTTTAGTGTTGTGGAAAGCATCAAGCAACTACTTGCTCAAAGTGAACCATTCTACAGGTGCAGTGCCTTAATTAAATTCTGTTATCTATTCTTTTTTCCAGCAAATCCAAAATATTTCTTCCTATGATCAATTACATAAGCTAATGCGTCTACTATGAACTACTTTAAACAGGAAAGATGACTGTCAAAATATTGAAAAGCTAATGGATGATCTTCAAAAGGTGAATGATGAATTTCAATCCATTGAAAGGCCAGATTTAAAAGTTGAAACACCCACCACAATGAGATGGAAAAAGATAACTAAAAAGTTGGCATTTAAGGAAGGCCCGAAAGTGCCAGAACTTACACATTTTAAACTCGTGCCACACGAAGAAGAAGAAGAAGAAGAAGAAGAAGAAGAAGAAGAAGAGAATTTGGG
The DNA here is from genome assembly GCA_964016875.1 of Fallopia convolvulus. Classification (NCBI taxonomy): domain Eukaryota; kingdom Viridiplantae; phylum Streptophyta; class Magnoliopsida; order Caryophyllales; family Polygonaceae; genus Fallopia; species Fallopia convolvulus. Next base: position 35,783,894 of record OZ024733.1, read on the forward strand.
CGCCAATGATCACAAGCATCGTAAACAGCACCGTCGGGTTGTTACAGTTGATGGTCAAGAACTTGTGGTCTCTGAGTACATACTACAAAAGGAAAATCATCATGTGATTGATGGCCAAGAGCTTTTGGACTCTGATGATGAACTGACAACTCTTGATACGGAATTTATCTCATACAATAGTAGCAATGCAACTCATCAGCCTAATGGATGGGAGGTATAATAGTAACCAGAAAATATCTCAAGTGAGGGATGTATACTAACAAGAAGATAGTTCGCCAAAAAGAGGAAAGTCTTGTTTTATATAATAATGTGCGTGTTTTTGAACAGCTTGTTTTATGAAATAACGTGTAAAGTCGTGTAAATTACTTTGAAAACCTGTCTAAGAGTGTAGATATGATCAATTTTTTTTTTAACACAAGTACAACAAAGTTGTGATGCCTCCAGCTATTGCTTTCCAGAGAACAGCACACTATGTATGTACATTTCTTCACAGATTCATCTAATTGGAAGCTTATGAAGTTTCAATATAACAAACCTTACTTTAACAATTTTGAAAGAAAAGATATTCGATCATTGGTAAGAAAACTTTCAGTTTTATGGTTTGCATTTTTTTAACTAGATTAACCAAAACAGTGAATGTATATTGATATCATTTTTTTGAGGTAAAAAAAATCTTGATAGCTTAGCCTCACTTTGGATTATTTAACATATTTATATAAAACAACAAAAACAGTACAATCATCCCTTTTGATGAATAGAAACATCTGTTTAATGACTGGCCAATAGCCACAACAAAAAGGCAACATTAAGAAGAAACAAATATCTTGGATACATAACGCTTGTTTAGACTCGCAACAGAGCAAACTCAGTACTGGCGATTTTATTAGCAAATCAGGACAACGTTTTGTCTGCTCTCATTGACAGAATCACCTGCGCAATGTACACAAAAGCAAGAGTCAGAAAATTAGTTTGCTAAACCTAAAACTAAGTCATTTTATAATGAAAATATAGGGACAGAATATAATTTGATCCACAACTTCACTCATTCTTGACAAAAGCAAGTTGTTTAAGACACTGCCTATTCATAAAACTTGAATCGCATGAGAGAGTCCAAAGAATACTAAGACAAATCAAGGAAATGTATCTGTATGTTCAGATTAAGCAAGCTACTGTCGCTTATTAATATATGACACAGAAATGATGTATCATATTGATGCAGAAGTATGCATCTATAATCTAGAGTTATCAAGAATCAAACAATACAGAATTTTAGAAGCAGTCAGGAAGTATATTTCAGCTGAACATGTAATGTTCAAAGTCCTAGCAAGAAATTCAGCTGAAGAATTACAGACTGATTTAAATAGAAGTATGCATCTAAAATCTGGATACAACAACAATAATACAGTATCATAAAGTCACATAACAAGCCGAAGATGTGGTGTTCAAAGTTGTAGCAAGAAATTCACATAACAAGCCAAATATCACCAAAGACAATATGAGATATCAACAACTCAGGTTCAAGCACAAGCACAAGCACAAAATGAGCCATGGCTAGAGAAAGAACTCACTTTGAGGAAGATGAAACCGACTCAAGAACCTCATCATAAGGGTCCCTGCGACCAGGGACGTTGCTGATCTGGGCATCCCACGCGAGCTGAGAGTTGTGGCGCTCAAAAGTCCAGAACCCGTACGGCCTCAATGGAAGAGCCCACATCTCCTTGGTCTTTTTGCACCTGTCTTGCAACGAGTACAAATGCTCCCTGAACTTCCTATCTCTCTCCTTTGGATCCTCCATGAGTCTCAACACCAAGTTCTCAGCAAACTCCATTATAAACCCCATCACTCTCTCTCTCTCTCTCCCCCTAACAATTTTAAGAATTCAAAATTAGCCCATACTATATAACCAGAAAAAAAAATTGTATACGAATCGAACATCCAAACCCTAAAAGTCTGACCATCGACAGATACAATGTTTTGTTTTTATTTACAAAAAACCCTAAATTGCAATGATCAAACAAATTGTTTCATAATAAATTCGTGTGAATTACCTGATTGAAGGATGTCGCTGCTGTTTGATAGAGAATCAACTCACGATTTGGGGAAATGAGTCTTCTGGAGAGAGAAGCTTTGAGTTCGGATTTGCTATGGTGTTCGGTCATCTCCAGACTAAATGGGCCTAATTACACGATTTATATATTGGGCCCGTCAAATGGCCCAATTTCTCCTACAGGGCCCAGATCGAAAGATTAAAAAATGACGTCGTTTTCCGCCACGTGTCCACTTTTCTTCTCTCCGTTGTTGAGTTGGGGCCGCTTGCCGACAAAAGCAATCTGTGTGCGTGTATCTCTCGTCCGCCATTGATGCACCAAAAAGAAACATTCGTCCTTCGATGAGTTGCTACTTTACTCTCAATAACTACCAGAACCGCTCCAAAATTTAATTCCGAAGAAAGAGACGCTTCAAGCAGTAACGACAGATACTGTTTCTTCTTGCAATTAATGGGAAACTCCCATCGCAAAAATCGGCCGATCCATCCTCCTTCAAACTCACACGTGTCTCCCTATATATACCCTCCTCAACCTCAGCAATACCCCTATCCACCAACTCCGGCGCCACCGCTACAACCACCAGCACCACCGCAACCGACGACCAGACCCTACATGGATCACTCCGTCTCCGTTCCTTACTCTCATGTCGACTCTGCCCTCCGCGCCCTCGTCGGCCAGGCTGAAGGATTCGGCCAACACGCTGTCGGTGGCTTACACGGCCCCGTTCACGTCGTCCAAAATCTCCACGGTTTGGATCGCCCTCTCATATTTACCCCATTTTCAAATTCTTCAATCCAATTCGATTTTTCTCGTAGTTTCCTGCTAAATTAGCTTTAATTGGAGCCAGAATTGGGTCTCCTCCACCTTTAATTCTGTTGTTTTATTCGATTTGGCATCTTCGGTTGAACTGTCTGGGAATCTCTTTGATTCTGAGGGTTTTGTGAAAGAGGCAAATTTGTGCAGTCGTTAGCAGCAGCTGTAGCATTTTCCAATCATTTTCTTCCGGAGTCTTATAATCAATTTGGCAAAGATAAACCAAAGTAACACAATCAGCTAACTAGTGTTGTGACTTGATATAGAAGCTAGTTATAAAGAACTGAAAATTGAAAAATGAGCATGACTTTTGCATAGGGCTTGTGCTTTCTTCAATTTATATCACCGGATTCAGTCTTATATTTTGAAGTTTGCTGATATTTACAATCTCATCTTTGTTGAATTAGATGACGGCCCAGGATCACTCCGAGCAGCATGTCGCGAGAAGGAACCACTGTGGATTATCTTTCAAGTCTCAGGAACCATTCATCTCAATTCTTACTTGAACGTCTCATCTCACAAAACCATTGATGGGCGAGGACAAAGGATCAAGATTTCAGGGAAGGGATTAAGGCTGAAGGAATGTGAACATGTGATAATCAGTAATCTGGAGTTTGAAGGTGGCAGGGGACCTGATGTAGATGGAATTCAGATTAAACCCAATTCAAAGCATATATGGATTGATCGGTGCACTCTTCATGATTTCGATGATGGGCTCATAGATATCACCAGACAAAGCACAGACATCACAATATCAAGGCCAGTCACTTTTCTAAATTGGGTGTAAAATTTTGGCTTACATTTAACTCTTTTCTGCTAAAACATTTTTTTCTCTGAAAACTCAGATGCCATTTTGGACGACACGACAAGACGATGCTCATAGGAGCAGACCCATCTCATGTGGAAGATAGATGCATGCGTGTCACCATCCACCATTGTTTCTTTGATGGTACTAGACAAAGGCACCCTCGGGTCAGGTTTGGCAAAGTGCATTTGTATAATAATTACACAAGGAATTGGGGCATCTATGCTGTCTGTGCTAGTGTGGAATCACAGGTGAGTTTAGTGAGATCATTGGTATTTCTTTTCTAGTTACTTTCCGTATTGATTGAAGTATTTTCTCCTTATTTTTATCAGATATTTTCTCAATGTAACATCTATGAAGCTGGACAGAAGAAAGTAGCTTTCAAGTATTACACAGAGAAGGTAACTTTCTTGTTCAAATGTTAAATTACCTTTCTCTGAGGCTTTTTTGTGTATCATTGTATCCTTCAATCTTCTATTGTTTATGGAAGATGGTGATCATGTAAGTCTTTGTTTGTGGTGCTCCTGTGCAGGCGGCAGACAAGGAAGAAGAAGGAACTGGTTGCATAAGATCTGAAGGTGATCTGTTTGTCAATGGGACTCAATCTGGATTAAGGACACTGCCCAAAGAAGATAGCGTTTTCCATCCTAGCGAGTTCTACAACACGTGGACAGTTCACCCGCCATCGGAATCGCTGAAGCACCTTGTCATGCACTGCACTGGATGGCAGAGCATTCAGTGTCCACCTGATCTGCCACCTTGTGCTTCAGCTTGACCATTGCAGTTGGATTCTCAATAAATCTCCGCATGAATCTCATCTATCTTACCACAAATATATATGTGCTGTTTGTGTAGCTTCATTTCTCACTTGACTAAAGTATAACCTTCTTGATATCAAATTTACCCTTTTGTCAGATTTTGCTTTGAATCCTTCTTGCTGTGGACTTTTTTTTTTTATTCTTAAAAGCAGTGTAGAAAAACAATATTCATATTACAAAGGGTTCGTGGTTATTTGAGTATATGAGTTCCTTTTTTATTTGGGTTAAAGGAGGGTATATGAGTTCCTATTTTTATGGTGCTTTTTTGTATTGAATTAGTTTTGTAGAACGTGTACACGAAAGACCGCATAGCGCAGTGGATTAGCGCGTTTGACTTCGGATCAAAAGGTCGTGGGTTCGACTCCCACTGTGGTCGGGCAATATTTTTTGTCAATTTTTCTAAATCGATTTTAGTTCCTACTTGAACTTGGATACTCACCCGAAATCTGTCAACTTCAATTTACACACACTTACCATATCCTCTCCTTTTAAATAAGCCTGTAAGCAAATTTTCACCCCAACCTCTTGTTGTAAGAAAACTCTGTAAATTTAAATTGTTTTTTATGAGTTGAGATGCTCTTGCTTTAACTTGAATTTGAACTGGTTTTCGAAGGCCTTTCAAATTGTTACAACCTTATCTATCTATCTATCTATTAATGAATCTATGTATATTAGAGCTGTCAAAAGCTGACCGAACCCGCCAACCCGACCCGAACCGTCCGATAATTTTAGGGTCAAGACCCGAAAATTTGAACCCGAAACCCGAAATCAACCGAACCCGATAGAACCCGAAACCCGTTGGGTTGAAACCCGAAACCCGTTGGGTTGACCGATTTAGTATATTTAATAGAACTTTTAAAATTTATTTTGAAAATTGTAATATATTTTATTATTAAAATAAATGAAAATAATATATTATAATTAAATATTATTATTTAATTAAAAATTGATTTTAATAATCATAAAAAATGATATTTTAGACCCGCTGGTCAACCCGAACCGACCGAAAACCCGCTACAACCCGACCCGATTGACCCGTGACCCAAAAGGAAATCGAACCCGAACCCGAAATGACCGAACCCGAACCCGCCCGACCCGACCCGATTGACAGGTATAACGTATATATATATATATATATATATAGACGCAAGGAATAAGACCACCGCGTTGTCGTTCCCACATTACGCCACCTAGGATTTCGCCACTTTGTCAATTTAAATATGTTGATATTATTTTAGCATAATATTAAAAAATAAGATAAATAAATCTAGGGGAGATTCTATCTAAAATAAAGATTTTATCCAATGTCAAATATTAAGTATTAATGTTAAATATTTTATACGATAATTTATTTAACTTAAAAAGATTTTATCTCAAATAAAATAAACTATAGAAACATTAAAGATTAATGCTAAATATTTTTGATGATATTTTATTTAAGTTATTTTTTCTATCATATTATAAACTATATGCCACGTGGCCCACTTATGATCTTACTATGTATCACATAGGACTTTTCATATATGTCATTTCTATATTAAGCCGCATAGGATTTTGCCACATAAAGTATATTAAGCCGCCTAGGATTTTGCCACGTAGGATTTTGAATTTTTAAAAATTTACATTTGGTTAAAAGATTCTATCTAAAGTGAAATAAATTATATGAACATTAAATATTGATGCTAATATTTTTGTGATAATGTAATTAAGTTAAAAAGATTCTATATAAAGTAAGAGAAACTATAGAGATATTAAAATATTAATGCTAAATATTTGTTATACTAATTTATTTAAGTTATATTTTCCACCGTATTATAAACTACATTCCATATAGAATTTTGTCATATATGTATTTTTAATATACAATTTATTATATAGATTCTATCTAAAAATATAAGGAATAAAAAATAATATAATTATATCCTAAACTAAATATATATATTAAAGTTGTACATTTTTTAGCAACCATATTGATTTTGGTCCCACCTTAAATTTTACAAAATTAATTTTATTTATATTAATTTAGTTTTTTCAATTAAATTTCTTTCTATATATTTATGAGAAAAAAAAATTTAATTCGAATTTCAAAAAATATTTTATCTCCATATCTTTGTCTATTTATGTGAAAGATAGATTTATATTAATTCAAATTTCGATAAAAAAGAGTGAAATTTTTTAATATTTAGATAATTACTTGCCTACATTGAATTTTGAAAAAAAAAATATAATTATCTTTTCTTTTATTTCCTTTTTGAATTATTTATTTGAATATTAACAAAAATTCAATCTTTAAAAAATTCAATCTTTATTCATATTTTTAATCTTTTCTTATAATTATCTTTTTAACTTTTTATTTAAATTTTTTTAAAGAATTGAATTTGATTAAAAAATTATAAGAATTTACATTGTTGTTGCATTTTTTTTATCTATTTTGCAAAATATTTTTAAGATTGAATGATTCTAATTAAGATCATATATATTTATATTTTTCATAAATAAATTATCATGAAGCCATCAAAATCATATTGGACTCATCTTAAAAAAATTCTATTTGTTTCGCATTATAATAATTGTATAATCCTAAATAAGCCATCAAAATTATATTGGGTTCACCTTAATAATAGTCATAAATAAGTTATTTTTATTTTTATATTAAATTAAAATCATATTCATTAAATAAGTTAAGTATTAAGTCATGTAGTCGTGCACGACACGACGGGTATAACTAGTTATAACCATAATTCAATATATGTATCTTTATTTAAATTTATTAAAAAATACAATACTAAATAAATCTATATTCAGCCACATTTTTACTTTCTCCTTAATTAATTATATATTATTCTTGGGTTTTTTTTTATCAAGAATTAAAAATTTAGTAATATCCTTCAAATGAAACGAAATTTATACATCTTTTTAAAAAAATTAAACATTAAGTATCGTATTAAAATAATCAACAATTTTTGTTCATGTCCACATAAAAAAATAAAAAATAAAATACATTTGAACTCACTTATTTTAAAATATATCATTTATATTTAATCAAATTCGTACATGATACAGAGTAGTAGAGTACATATGTTAGTTTCTTAACAACTATAACAGTTATCCATCTATGTTTAATAAATGTTCCGTTCTTCTATAACAGAAGAGTCGTTCGATGGTGAGGAAGGAGTTGTGAGTTGTGTACACATTCGAAGTTCGCGTTTGTAAATTCGATATTGTAATAAAATTAGTTAATTTTTTGGGAGATCTTGTTAATTCCGCTAGTTCACTGATCCCTATAAATAAAAGTCTATATTGAACACACCTGATCCAACACAATTAAGTTATCATAATTTAACTTCTAATACTGTTAATTCTTTTCTTTACAAATCCTGCACCAGCCGCGGCCCTATGCTAAAAGTGCTTTCACAAAGTCAAGCTCGTTGAATTCGTAATCCAAAGATGTTGTAAGATCTAGCTAGCTACCTACCTACCTGTACACAGGGCATATAAATATACATAGTGGAGGACTTAATGGGAGATGCATCCCTCTAATTAATTATGCAATATTTTTTTTGGTAAACTAATTATGCAATATTAGTAAAAAATCAAATCAGTTCCTTCAATTTGTAATCCGAAACTGCCGTAAGCTAGATACGCGAGCTTTACATAGGGCATATCTAGGCTCCGTTCGGTAAAATGGTACTTATCTGTGTTAATGCAGATGTTGATGTTGATGCTGATACTTATGGTTGTTGATTTTGATCGTGGATGCTGATATGGGATACTGATATGAGTTGTTTATTTTCCAAATAATACGGAATGTGTTCGGTAAACTGAATTGTTGATATTTTAAGCAAGATGTGTAAAATTACTTAAAATGGCTTTAATAAAGGGTAAAAAAATAAAAATAAAATTAATTGAGAAATAACGTGGGTCCCGCTAACTTATATTTTGGTAGAAAAGTTTTTATTTGACATAAGGTTGGGGACGCTGATTATTTTTTCAACAGATAAGTATCGGATATAAGTAACTTATTTCAAATAAGCAAATTTTGCCGAACACATAAAACAAAACTTATTTTTTCCATATAAGTAACTGGGTACTTATAAGTATCCAAATAAGTTTTGCCGAACGGAGCCCTAATCTAACTCTCCTCATAATTAGAAACAGAAGTACTTATTTCCCTTAATGCTCTTCTCTATATAAACCCTTGGCCGAATTCCCAAACACGTACCACACACACACACAATTACTCATAACTAGCCAATTAAAAAACATTCCACCAAATCAAGAACGACGTGAAAACTTACCCATCTAAATATGACAAAGATGATAGTACTCGGTCTTCTTGTCTCTCTACTTCTTACCGATGGTACTAGCACTAGTGTTCATGCCATCCCCCAAGGCTTTCCTGGTGGGCGGTTGTCATCCATTTACCTTCCTGCCGATCTGAGTACTCCAGGGCAAGTGGCCAATAGTCTTCGAACAATTTCCATTCCTGCTGATCTGAGCACTCTAGGGAATGTGGCCAATAGTCTTCGAACAATTTCCATTCCTACTGACCTGAGCGTCCCATCGATTGACCTACCTGCTGAACTGAGCAATTCAGAGGTAGCGGATATCCCATCGATTAACCTTCCTGCAGATCTGAACGTCCCATCAATTGACCTTCCTGCCGACCCAAGCCTCGCATCGATTAACTTGCCTGCCGACCTGAGCAATTCAAAGACAGTGGATATCCCATCAATTTATCCTCCTACCGATCTTAGCGTCCCATCGATTGACCTGCCTGCCGACCTCCCGAGCATGGTAGGACCCATTGCGAGCGTTCCAGAGTTGCCAGAATTCCCGACCTCTTTTCCGTGAAGGATGACAAGTCCATCATTACCCAAAGCGCTCATAATAAATAAGGCTATTTTGCCCGTTGATCGATGCTTTATCATCAAGAGAGCTTTGTATAAGTTTGTTGTTGTAATACTATATCATATATATGTAATGCATTAAGTCCGTACACTTATTATATAAAAATATAATAAATGATTTAATGTTGTGAAATTATTTAGCGTAATTATGGAGTGAGATTACTCGCTTCAATGTAAGGGCCATACATATGTATCGGTCCTTCAGGTTATATTATACATGCATGCAGAGAAAGAACTATTTAGCTTAATTATGGAGTGAGATTACTTTGTGACTAGTACTCAATTTTTTTAAAAAAATAAAAAATATATAAAAACACTAAATTATTGATAAAAACTAGTCTATTTAGTTAAAAAATATTAATTTTTGTTTATAAAAAATACAAAAAAAGAGTTTTAAAATACATATGTTTATATAGAAAAATATAAAAATTTTGATATAACTTTTTATACAAAAAAAATTTTCCATAAAAAAAAAGAAAAAATAACTAAGTCATTTAAAAAATACATTTTTTTTTCTGTAGCCAAGAATTTGACCCAGAGGAATTTAGCCCCTTCTGGATCAAATTCTTGGCTCCACCACTAACTATATGGGGGCTAAAAGTGGCACGGACCCGACCCCCAATCCAATTTTTGTTCAATATTTATATTTTTCTTTCGTTGACAACTTCGATTTGATATATTATAAGCTCCAATTCGATATCCGAGCTGTAGAGTTGTATTATATGGGCTTGTAATTTCTAAGTTTGGTTAATTGGGCTTATATGTCATCTGTTATATGTAATAGATTACCTGTAAATGGGCTATAAGCTCGTAGGAGTATGTATTGGGCCAAACGGCCCAACATACGCACACCCGAGCCTGTCCATTACACTGGTGGTCTGTCTCATTTATTGGAACGACGTCATTGAGAAGCTAGGGTTGAAGTGTGCCATATATGATGCCACTCTTCTCCCTTGTTCCTCTCGTTGGATCATTCAGAGAGCTCTTCTAGGGTTTATCTTGAGAGCGTTTACTCGGCCTTTGCTTGCCTGAGCTCGACGCCAACAACCTTGAGCTCCCTCTGAAATCCAAACTAGGAAGAGAGAAAGAGAGTGCACCTTGGATACCTTTGTGGTTGTTCGACTTGTTCGAGCTGTGCACTTCTCACTTTGCTTCTCTCTCTCCGATTGCTTGCTTGCATTTACAATTCTCTTTGCCCTTCTGTATTCCCCTTGGACCTCTGGCATTTCGATTGAGGCTCAAAGCCAATAAAACTTTGTTTGATTGTCTTTGCTCTTTGATTTATGTTTGCTTGAGTTCTAATTTGTATTCCGCACTTCAAAGTGGTATCAGAGCCAGGTTCGCTCAAACAGATCTAGGGTTTGAAGTTTCTGGACTCTCTAGTCCCGGATCTTCGAATCTAGGGTTTGTTTTTGTTGTTGCTTGAGTTGGATCTTGAAACTTGAGGCTCTCTTTGCTAGATCTGGGAGTTTGGCTTCCAAATCTTGAGCTCTCGTTGTTGATGTTTCATCTTCTCTCTCTTGTTCTCGAAGTTTCTTTTGCAATGTTCCACTGAGTACGAGTTACTCTTTGGATCTAAAGTCTTAAGTCCCTTCTTTCCTCTTTTCTGGGCTGGATCTAAAGTTCTAGAGTCAAGCGACTCTCTAGAACTCAGATCTGAGGGCTCACAAAGAAAATTGCTTTAAAATAGTTTGAAAACTCGTAGTCTCAACTATTTCAAGTGTTTTAAGTTGCATGCTTGCTTTGCTTACTTCTGAGTGGTAGATCTCCGATTCCCTTTGCTAGAAAGGGGCGAGGGATTCTTGATAAACTGGGTTCCAGTTATACTGGTGTTATCCCGTTATCGGATCCTACACAAAGCTCTTGCAAAAGAGCGTCTTTGTTCAGATCTAAAACCTTGAGTTTCTATTTGGGGCTTTTGATCCTGTTTCGTAACTTGTTTGTTACTTGTGCTAGTTTACCACTTCACTTGATATTTGTTGAGACTTGCAACAGGCCAAAGCCATCTCTTGTTGGTCTTATTGCATAGACTCTTTGCATACATTTTGCAGGTGCTGGTTACTTATAGTGAGAATCTCTGTTTTGAGTCTCACTTGTTGAACTATCTGTCTCTCTGACTCTCTGGGTTGCTATTCTCTCTCTGAGCTTTGCTCACCATGTCTGATCACTCATCTGTCCGCATAAAGCTACTTGATGGCTCTTCTGACTTTGCTATGTGGCAACTAAAGATGAAAGCTATCTTAATTAAAGAAAAATGTTGGGTTGTTGTTGATGAATCATGGCCTGACAAACTTGATGCTAATAAAAAGAAGGAAATGGATCAAATAGCTCATTTTGAGATTATTATTCGCTTATCTGATGAAGTTGCTCGCCAAGTGGTCGCAGTAGACACTTCTAGGAATATCTGGAAGGCGTTGAATGACCTCTATCAGGTAAAGTCCCTTCCCTATGTTATTAGCTTGCTTAGTCGCATCTTTACTTTCAAAATGGATGTCTCTGTGTCTTTGAATGATAATCTTGATAGATTTCTTAAGATGAACCAGGATTTGGAAAGGTGTGGTGATAAGGTTGTAGAATCTCACCAAGTTGTGCTTTTGCTCACTTCTCTGCCTTCCCAATTTGATAATTTTAAAGATGTGCTTGAGTTTAATCATGATGGCATACATGGTCTGACTAAGAAGAGAATTATTGATGCTATAGTGTTTAAGTGTAAACCTGACAAAGAGTCTAAAAATGAAGTCATGTTCACTAAGGGAAAGTATAAAAACCAGAAAAAGAGCTATAAGAAGAAAGAAAAGGAATCTGACTCTTCTAGCTCCAATTCTGGGAATACCAAACCCAAGTCTGAGAAAAAGAACCTTAAATGCCACTACTGTGGTAAAGGTACTCACTTGATTAATGACTGCTTTAAGAAGAAGAAAGATGAGGCCTTTGCAGCCTCCACAAAAACACAAAATGGTACTTTTGCAATTGTTGAGTCACACCTTTCCTATCTTGCTGAGTTGCTTATGTGTGCATATCATGTTAATTTTGATCATGATGCTTGGATACTTGATTCTGGTTGCATTATGCATGCTACTCCTCATAAGCATGTCTTCGATTACTTGCATCTCTGCGATGAGGGTGAGGTTAGGTTGGGTGATCATTCTTCTCTTAAAATTAAGGGTGTTGGTACTGTTCCTTTTAAAATGCATGATGGTGTTGTTAGAATTCTCCAAAATGTTAGGTGGGTACTTGACTTGAGGAGGAATTTGTTGTCTGAAAGCATGTTTGATGACCTTGAGTGTCAGATCCACACCCATAAAGGAGTCAGAAATGTCTCTAGAAATGGGAAAGTCCTTGTAAAAGGAATTAAAAAACATGGAGTTTATCATGTCATTGGTTCTCCTGTTATGACTGTGTCTTCTGAAGTGAATGCTTGCATGAATATTGATTCAACTAAGTTATGGCATGTTAGACTAGGTCACATAGGAAACAAGGGATTGCATTATCTATTCAAGAATGGATATTTAAGTCAAAAACCCTCTGATTTGAGCATGTGTGAAAACTGTGTGTTTGGGAAACTTACCAGAACTCCCTTCTCCAAATCCAAATTTGTTGCTCAAAAGCCACTTGAGTATGTACATGTAGACCTATGGGGACCTGCCCAGGTGGATACAGTTGGTGGCAAGAAATATTTCTTGTCATTAATTGACCACTATTCCAGGAAGGTTTGAGTGTACCTACTCAAAGCTAAGAGTGAAACCTTTGACATGTTTAAATACTGGAAGCAAACTGTTGAGGGCTAGTCATGCCTTAGAACTGACAATGGCCTTGAGTTTTGCAACCAAGCCTTTGATGCTTTCTGTCATGAAATGGTATTAAAAGGCACTTAACTGTGCCTGGCACACCTCAACAAAATGGCATTGCTGAAAGGATGAACAAGACCTTGCTTGAAAAGGCTAGGTGCTTGCTAATCAGTGTTGGGATGAAAGATTCCCTTTGGGGAGAGGCTATCACAACAGCTTCTTACCTAATAAACATATCCCCTTGTTCTTCCATTGGTTTCAAAACTCCACAAGAACTCTAGAGCAATGTTATCAAAATCGCGATCCGGATCGTAGAATCGTACGATTCTACGATCCTGATCAGGTCAACCGATCCAGATCGTGGTCAAAATCGTTGTCGAGTAAGATCGACCATAGGATCGGTAGAATCGGTTAGAATCGATTAGAATCGGTAGAATCACGATTCTGAACCGATTTTAACGATCTTGCAAAATCACTTTAGAATTGGACTTTTACAAAGCTTAGCTAAATTTTGGGCCAGGCCCATCAATTGCTCCACCCGGTTAATCTGATTATATCCTTACCAATAGAACAAAATCCCTAATTTCACTCTCTCGCCCCTTTCTTCATATCTCAGGCAAAACCTTCACACAAAGTCAAACCCCTAAATCCTTAATTTGCTGATTTATGTCGATTTTTGGATCAAAATAAAGAAGAATTCGGTGATTGATATCTATTGAAGTTGATTTTCCAACCCGATCGTGAATTCTTGTTGTGACGAAGAGGCCAACTAGCTAGGGTTGCGTTGAAAATTTCAGCCTTTCAGAGTTGCAGGTACGTAGTTAGTTTGAGTTCCTAGTCCTACTTTCTCAAATTAATCCACTGATTTTTGCTCTTTTAAATTTAATATCTCTTATGATTTTTTTGAGAATGAGTGATTAATTAGTAAACCAGTGATGATATCATGATAATTTTCATGGTGAACTATGATCGGTTTCAGATTCTAGGTAATTTGTTCCAACTTGAAGCACATACATATTCTGATAGTGCCATAGTGGCAATCAATAATAATTTTAATTTTTTTTTCTTGTGATGACTTAATTAAATTAACTAGTTAATTATACAACAAGTATATTTTTGCATTAGTTATTCTTGATAAATATTGATGTGCTTTCTAAGGAGCAATTAATTAACTAGTTGTTGATGAATCATCTGACTTGATTTAATTTTTTCCTTGTTAATGGCTTTATGCTACTATGTTTGATTAATTTGATTATATTGTAATCACTTAAAACTTTAGTAAGGAAATAGCCAAATAGGAATTTAGGATATTGCTAATTGGCCTAATAATGATAAAAACTTATAATAGGCTTTTGAGTAGAAGCTAATTTCTTTGAACTTTATAGGTATGTCAAGCTCTGGTTCAACCTCTGTAAAAAAGAGAAAAAATGCTGCTGGTAGTAGATCAGACCCAGGTTGGGAACATGGTATTGAAGTGGACGGTGATGCTAAAAAGGTACGGTGTAAATATTGTTCTGTAGTACGTGCTGGTGGTGTTTATAGACTTAAGCATAATTGCTGGAACTGGTAAGAATGTTGAGGCTTGTTTGCAAGTTCCTGATGAAGTAAAACAGAAATTTAGGGCATTATTACAAGCTAATGAAGAGCAATCTAGTAGAAAAAAGAAAATACTTAATGATATTGGTGAGGAAGAAGATCCTTGTGGATATCAAAGAGATTTTAATCAAAGGGGGAAACTGGATGTTTTTGTGAGTAGAAGCAAACCAGGATTGCAGACAACACTTAACCAAAAGTTTAAAAAGGAAGAAAGAGAAGAAGTTTGTCAACAAATTGCTCGTTTTTTCTACACTAGTGCCATTCCCTTCAATGTTGTAAACAATCCTGAATTTCCAATCATGGTTGAAAAAATTGCTAAGTTCGGGATTGGACTTAAACCTCCAAGTTACCATGAAATTAGAGTCAAGTATTTACAGAAAGAAGTGGACAGTGTGATAAATATGCTTGAGGAGTTTAAAGAAGAATGGAAAAAAACAGGATGCACTATTATGTCAGATGGATGGAGTGATAGGAAAAGACGCTCTATATGTAATTTCTTGGTTAATAGCCCTAAGGGGTCTGTTTTTTTGTCATCCATTGATACATCAGACATCTCTAAGACAGCAGACAAAGTTCTTGAAATGTTAGATGCTGTTGTAGAAAAAGTAGGTGAAGAGAATGTGGTGCAAGTTGTTACAGATAATGCTGCAAACTATAAAGCAGCTGGAGAAAAGTTGATGGAGAAAAGGAGTAAGTTGTTTTGGTCACCATGTGCTGCTCACTGTATTGATCTAATGTTAGAGGATTTGGACAAAAAAAATTAAGGTTCACAGTGTGACTATTGCAAAGGCTAGGAAGATAACAACGTACATATACTTTAGAACCTTAGTCCTCACATGGATGAAAGAGTTTACAAAAAACAGAGAGCTTATTAGGCCCAATGTCACTAGATTTGCAACTTCATACATGACTTTGAGGTGCTTAAATGAACATAAAGGATCATTGTTGGCTATGTTTGCATCGAACAAGTGGAAATCAAGTAAGTTTGCTAAATCTGACGAAGGGAAAAGGGTTCAAAGAATTGTTTTGGATACTCGAGGATTTTGGCAAAGTGTTGTAACATGTTTGAAGGGTGCCTTGCCACTTGTGAAAGTTCTACGTTTGGTAGATTCCGATGAGAATCCGGCTATGGGATTCATCTATGAAGCAATGGCACAAGAGAAGAATAAGATAAAGGAAAATTTTAACAATGTGGAGAGAAAGTAAGTAAATTATTTTTTTCTTTCAGTTTATTATTTTAGTTTATACTTTACACTTTATAAGTTAGTTGCTTATACAACTTGTTTTTTTTAGCTACAAGCCTATCTTGGATATTGTTGATGAGCGTTGGGCAGATCAGTTGCACAAACCCTTACATGCTGCTGCTTATTTCTTAAATCCCCAATTCCAGTATAGTCCTCATTTTCAATCCAATGCAGAAGTTAAAATTGGATTGTACAGTTGTCTACAAAGAATGGTTCCTGATTCCGAAGAGAGAATGTGTATTGACTTGCAAATGGATGCTTTCAAAAATGCAAGAGGTCTTTTTGGGTTGCCAACTGCCATTATGACACGAACCAAAAAAACTCCATGTTGATGTTTTTTCATATATATTTTATTTTTTAATTTATCAATTTTATTATATCCTATTTCATGACAATGAAATAATTTTCTAAACTTGCTTAATTGTGTATAGCTTATTGGTGGGAGTCATATGAGGATGAATGTCCGGAGCTAAAAAGGTTTGCAATAAGAATTCTAAGTTTAACTTGCAGTTCTTCTGGTTGTGAGCGAAATTGGAGTGCATTTGAGATGGTAAATAAACTATCTACTATTGTTTTCTACTTTGTAATTTCTATTATGCATTTTTGATTTACTTAGTTTATCTTGTGAGCTATTTTTTCATTGGTTTAACAAGTTCATACAAAGAAAAGAAATCTATTGCATCAACAAAAGATGAACGATTTAGTGTTTTTGATGTATAATCTGAAGTTGAAGCGTAGGCAACAGAAGCGAGCAAACAAATTTGTCATTCAACAACCTATTATATTGGATGAGCTGCCTTCTGATGATGAGTGGATAGCTGAAACAGAAGAACCTGCTCTACCATCGGATGGAACATGGTTTAATGATCTCGATAGAGCAGCAAGAAGATTGGCTAGAACAGCGACACAAAATGAAGATGAAAACCCACGTATGTTTTTTTAAATAATATCATTATTCCTTTTTCATTTTGATTCTTAAAGCTTCTAAGATCATAAATCTTATCCCTCCCTTTTTCTTCCCTTTTTTTACATAGATGAAGATGTTGAAGTCCAAACATTGAGTGATGAAGAAGAGGTTGCGATGACTTTTAATGGCTCAAATGAAATTGATTTGGATGATTTTGGTGATGGAGACGATATGCAAATTGGAGGGACTACTGTTGGAACTGATTTAGGAAGTGATGATGTAGATGATGGTAGTTTTGGATATGATGATGTGTAGACAATGCTTAACTAGTGTGTGATGACAATAGTGTAGTATTGTAGTTTGTATTGGTCACAGATTTGTGGTAGACTTGGTAGTTTAATTTGTACTTGGCTATATTTTAACGTTATATGGTGAACCGCAAGATGCTTGGTAGTTTAATTTGTGGCAATTTAAGATATTCTAATGACATTATGGACCGCAAGATGCTTTTCAGATAAATATATCATGTCTTTTTTTTATCAGAATTATAATAAAAAAAATATAAGTCTTAATATATATAGGAATGTATACAATTTAACGTTACACTTGATAAAATTTAGTAAAATTTCATTTTTTTACAATTTTTGTAGGATCGATCGATTCTACGATCCGATTCAACGATTCGATCCTACCCCCCTCTTCCGATCCAAAGTAGAATCCCGATCCTGATAACCTTGCTCTAGAGTGGAACAAAACCCAATATTGAACATCTGAGGCCTTTTAGGTGTACTGCCTATGCTCTTAATAATGCAGGGAAGCTACACCCTAGGGCCTAGAAATGTGTAATGGGTTACCCTGAAGGGATAAAAGACTACAAACTACTACTCATACAGCCTGGTGGCTATAGAGTGATAGTGAGTAGGGATGTCACTTTCAATGAAAGTGACTTCCACTTCAAAAATATTCTCACATCTTCCCCTGAGCACTTAGACAGGTTTGAACAAGTCCATACCCCATTTTATGTTGCTCCCCCTCAAAGTGAGTTGTTTAATGAAGACTTTGATATTGGATACTCTCCTTCTCATTCTGGACTTTCTGGAAATTCTGGAAATCCTTGAAATTCTGGCATTGGTATTTCTAATGAGCACTTGAATGCTCAAGCAAGTACTGAAGAGCAATTAGTTGTGCAACCTCACCATCACGGTGGGTCGGTTAGCTCACATAATTCCCCCTCTACATCTATGCATGAGCCAACTCTTGATGAATTGCATGATTCTTTGCATGACTCTGTGCATGATTCTGTGTCTGATTTGCATGATGTTGATGATTCTGTTGAGGATATTCACTTTGATGAGGTGCCAAACTTGAATAACTATCAACTGACTAGAGATAGGGCCCCTAGGGTTAAAATTCCAAACAAGAAATATGTGAACAATGTCGATGAGTTTGCTTTCATAATTGCTGATGTTTTGAATGCTTATACTCCTGACCTGTTTGAGCATGTTGTTAAATGTGTTCATTCTGATCTTTGGTTAAATGTCATGAATGAGGAAATTAAGTCTATGCATGACAATAAAACTTGGATCTTGTTTCCCAAACCTAAGAATTCAAGAGTTATTGATTGCAAATGGATTTATAAACTCAAAGAGGGAGCTATTGCTACTGATCCACCTAGATACAAAGCTAGGCTAGTAGCAAAAGGCTTCTCTCAGAGAGAAGGGGAGGATTATCATGACATTTTTGCTCCTGTTGCTAAGTATAAAACCATGAGATTGATGCTTGCTATGTCTGTTGTTTATGATCTTTAAGTTGTCCAAATGGATGTTAAAACAACTTTCTTGCATGGTGACCTAAAAGAAATAATTTATATGAAACAACCTAAAGGTTTTGTTGATCCTTCTAAGCCTGATCATGTATGCTTGTTAAAGAAATTCATATATGGCTTGAAGCAATCACCTAGGCAGTGGAATATAAAGTTTGATAATTGCATGAAATCTTTAGGGTTCCAGTCTAGCAAGTATGATTCATGTTTGTACTTTAAGCATGTCAAGTCTGATTTGCCCATTTATGTCTTGCTTTATGTTGATGAAATGCTTTTGATTTGCAAATCCATGTCTAAAATCAATGATGTGAAAAGGGCCCTTAGAAAGAACTTTGACATGAAATACCTAGGTCATGCTCAAATGATCCAAGGCATTAAGATTGTTAGAGACAGGTCTAAGAAACAAATCATGCTTACTCAATCTGATTATTTGCATAAGGTGCTTGATAGATTCCATGCTTTGAATGCTAAACCCTCCTCCATGCCTTTAGGAGGGCACCTTGATTTGACAAAAGCCAAGCCGCCTCTCTCCAAAGATGAGGAGGGCAAAATGTCGTCTATCCCCTATGATGCTGCAATTGGTTCTGTTATGTATGTTATGATTTGCACCAGACCTGATCTTGCTTTTGCCATCAGTGTACTGAGTAGATATATGTCTGAGTCATGTGAGAAACATTGGCATGCCATGAAATTCTGTTTGAGATATATTGTTGGCACTGCCAACTTTGGTTTGCTCTATGGTGTTCATTCTTCTCCTTCTGAACTCTATGGTTATTTTGACTCTGACTTTGCAAGTAACAAAGACAATAGGAAATCCACCACCTCATATGTCTATACTTGGTGTGGGAATTGCATCTCTTGGAAGTCTCAGAAGCAGTCTATTGTAGCTTTGTCCTCTACTGAGGCAGAGTACATAGCTGCCACTGAAGCTTGTAAGGAAGCAATCTGTCTCCAAGGACTGTTGAGGGGAATTGAAGGCAAGAACTATATGTCCAAATTGCATATGGACAGTCAGAGTGCCCTCTATTTGTTCAAAGATCCTATGTACCATGAAAGGACCAAACATATTGATGTTAGGTACCATTTCATCAGGCAAAAGGTAGCTAAGAAAATCATTCTGGTTGAAAAGATTGATGGTAAGAAAAATCCTGCAGATTTTGGTACCAAAATTGTCACAACTGATAAGTTTAACTTTTGCAGGGACTTCCTACATGTGATCGAGCCAGAACAGTGCTGAGGAGGGTAAATGGGCTGATGATAGAAAGACTGTAAGACTAGGGATCAACAAAACAAGGAAACAAGTTTTACTTTTGATGTAAACTTAGGAATTAGGAGGGCAAATTGTAGAGTTGTATTATATGGGCTTGTAATTTCTAAGTTTGGATAATTGGGCTTATATGTAATCTGGTATATGTAATAGATTACCTGTAAATGGGCTATAAGCTCGTTGGAGTATGTATTGGGCCAAACGGCCCAACACACGCACACCCGAGCCTGTCCATTACACTGGTGGTCTGTCTCATTTATTGGAACGATGTCGTTGAGAAGCTAGGGTTGAAGCGTGCCATATATAAGGCCACTCTTCTACCTTGTACCTCTCGTTGGATCATTCATAGAGCTCTTCTAGGGTTTAGCTTGAGAGCGTTTACTCGGCCTTTGCTTGCCTGAGCTCGACGTCGGCGACCTTGAGCTCCCACTGAAATCCAAACTAGGAAGAGAGAAAGAGAGTGCACCTTGGAGACCTTTGTGGTTGTTCGACTTGTTCGAGTTGTGCACTTCTCACTTTGCTTCTCTCTCTCCGATTGCTTGCTTGTATTTACAGTTCTCTTTGCCCTTTTGTGTTCCCCTTAGATCTCTGGCATTTCGATTGAGGCTCAAAGCCAATAAAACTTTGTTTGATTGTCTTTGCTCTTTGATTTATGTTTGCTTGAGTTCTAATTTGTAATCCACACTTCACGAGCAAAAAGTTATGATCGTTTGAAGATTACACGTATGCAAACCACTTTCACATGTCATTTACTTAGTTAGAATGCCTTTTTTAAATTTTATATCTTCATACGATAATTGAAAGCGAGAGCTTTAATAGAATAGGTTATATTAAAATACTTGACTATCGTATAATAAAGTACGAGTGCATGTTTTAACTACTTATTTTAGTGCATTCGAGCACCTACTCAAGCAGATAGGATTTCAAGGTATGTACATGAGGTATAAGTTTGTACAAACCAAATCTAAAGGAATCTTCTTCTATTGCTCATACGTGTTTGGAAAACCTTGACATAAATACGAAAGTAGACACGAAAAATTGTTGATGTTGTTCGGATGTAAAATTCTTGCGGAGCCTTAAAAGAGGAGATTCAACGAATTCAATAATATTCAAGTGGTTTCATGATGTAGAGGGAACAGAAATGATAAAATTGAGTATTTTTTTTGGGTTTTATGATTTCATTGATATTCATAATTCATAATCTAATAAAGTGGATGAGCGTGAAAATTATTTTGAGGGGGTAAAAACTTAAAAGTGAACTTTTGGGTTATGGATGGTGTTACTCCAGTTCTCTAATTCTCCAATTTCTCCCGTTTGATTCTATCTCTATTGTTCTCGATCTCTAGTGTTTCTATCTTCACGACTTCTCTCTTCTGGTTCGAATTCGATTTTTGGCTTATGTCTATCTTATATCTCGCTGTTTTCTGGCTGTCTGCTTAATCGAATTTTCCCTTTCTCTAGTATCGGTTAAGTGTTGTTACAAATTGTTT
Source organism: Fallopia convolvulus (assembly GCA_964016875.1). Lineage (NCBI taxonomy): Eukaryota > Viridiplantae > Streptophyta > Magnoliopsida > Caryophyllales > Polygonaceae > Fallopia > Fallopia convolvulus. The sequence goes on from OZ024733.1 coordinate 35,805,402, forward strand.
CCGTTAGTTATTTCAAATTTGTTGATTCTTTCTCATAGTGCTATAACAGCTTAGTTTTCCCTGTTGTTTCCGCGACGTATTGCTTCCTATAATATTTTGGAATTGGTTAATGGAAACCTAGCTCAGCATTTGGTTCAATTTATTGATGCATTAAGAAGATAACACGTTTTCTCTCTCTTTTGTTTGATCAATTTTCTTTTTGCTCAGGAAGGACTTAGGACAATATGGCAGTGAGGATCCGTTTGTCTAGATTTGGCTGCAAAAATAAGCCATTTTACAGACTAATGGCAGCCAATAGTAGATCACCAAGAGATGGCAAACATTTGGAAGTTCTAGGTTACTATAATCCACTTCCAGGTAGTCTTTTAAGCTATCACTCCTTCCTCTGTATGACGTGGTAATGGCTTCTTAATTTTGTTCATTTGCTTGCTCAGAACTGTAGCCATTGTAAAAGGGATGAAAATAACCTTGTTTGCTGTTTGGTGTTATTGTGCTACGTGCTTACATGTCATGTTTAACCATTGTAAATGGACTAATGATTGTGGAAAACTTGAAGTTCTTATGTTTAGAGAGGAAATATATCTCTCCCCTTGATTGACATCTTTTAATGTGTTTGCAGGTCAAGATGGTCAAAAGCGTATGGGCCTCAATTTTGATAGAGTCAAGTAAGTAACTTTTTTCATCTGTGTGTATTCAAACCTCTATTGCATTACCAAGACGAGTCTGAATCTTCCAGCTATTAAATGAGCAGGAAAGTGCAATCTCTGCATGTTTTGTTGCATTTTGTTATTATGATCTCCTTCCGAGTCAAATGAAGACATTTGTATCACATCCTTGTTACAGTATTATAATGTGATGCTTCTGGATAGAAGAATTGGAATATCTTGATTGAAAGATTTTTTTTGGATCGATAGTAGCCACAGGACTAACTAGTAATTCTCTTTTCCTGCACTTGACGAATGCTGACTTCATAGTGCTTATGAATTATTTGTATTTGCCACCATTTTGGAGATGATCCTGTAAACTACCAAGCAATAGGCACGAAGACTGAAATTGTCTGACTTTTTGGGACTATTAACCTTAGGTTCTACTGTACTAGTGCGAGCATCAGCTATGGCATTCCATGCTTTGTGGAGGAGAAACTTGATATTAATACATCTGATCCACTGTTCTGGGGACTTCTCTTCCCTTATATTAGTCCGTAAAACATATATCATATCCAACTTGATAAAGACTCTGTATAGATTTCTTTTCTGTTCCATACTGAAAAGTCTTCCAGATATAATAGCATGAGGATCAACTCATGGTGCTAGTCAGCTGATGTTGCATGCAAATTTCCTGATGAAAGCTTCTCATTTTCCTCATCAATGTGAACCCATAGTGTATCATGATGCATGTGAGGGCATGATTCCTCTGCTTCTAATATCAGCGTAAAGCACGAAAGAGGATAATTTCTTCCCTCTATAAAAACCACCAAGCTCCATTCTTCTATCTTTTGATTTCCCTTTCTATGCTGCAAAATTTTCGAACTTGCTGGGTACTTCTATGGTATCAGGTGGTGGACATAACACTTGCCTTTTTCTTATTAATTGTATGGTATCCATTAGTACGTTTCACTCTGAAATTAAAAGAATCTAAGGTGTATTCCATCATTAGGTGGTGTAGTAGGACTCTGGTTAAGTGCTTCTAGGTTCATGAAATTTACCCAAGCCTAACTGTGTTTTCTGTATACATCTGTTAAGTATAATTCTTGTCATGTTCTTCTGTTCAATGGATAACATCCATTAGTTTTTAGTGTAATAACATTAATTACATTTGAATGTAATAATATCCTTTTGTTGATTAATGGCCTGTTTCCTGTTGCACCTCCACTGTTTACCATTTTGAACATGTATTTTACTGAATGAAATCCCACCCATTAGCTGTAGATCTTTTAAAAGTATACAAGTACTAAGGTCTTATCTACATTTTGCTCATGCTTCATTATGGTCCTTAACTATCTACATTTTGCTCATGCTTCATTATGGGAATATGGTCCTTAACTTCCTTGCCATGTTTTATCCAATCAAATGATTTAAAAAATTTGAACCAACCATTAAGAAAGGAATTACTCTCAAGAAAGCTATCTTAACACTTCATATGATTGTGCCCTGAACATGAGTACCCTGTTTTATCTGCACTATGTTTATAATTGAAACAGTTATGTGAGTAAGTTTGTTCTAGACTCCATTTCTTGTTGAATAAATTACTCCTATGGTATACAATGTGAGAATCACAATTTATGTTTTTCCTATAAATTAGTTGTTTTCCATGTTCTTAATCCTTGCAATTCCTAGGTACTGGCTATCAGTTGGCGCCCAACCTTCAGAGCCAGTAGAACGCATTCTGTTTCGAGCAGGTTTGCTACCTCCACCGCCTATGCTAGCAATGGCTCGTAAAGGTGGGCCCCGTGATACCCGTCCAGTTAATCCCATGACTGGGTGTGTTTTGACAGCAGAGAACCCAAGCAACTCTGGCCAATCTGATGAAGCCATTGTCGAGCCTAATGAGATAGTAGATACTCCATCCACATCTTAAGTATGTTCTCTCATTATTTGGCCATTCTCTAGTTGTTTTAATGAGTTTTACAAGATGGAGCTCTGCACTGGTTGTTATTTGATGTGACCAAACTTCTTTGTCAGAGTTTTTGGGAATAAGATGAAATTTGGGAAGTTTGTGCTTCAGTTGAAAAGATTTTGTTTGGAAAACTGAATTAGAATGGAGGTTGATTTTCAAAGTCTCAATATATATTCTAAAGTGTAGAAAAGAATTCCATTTTTGCTGTTTTAGATGGCCTCTATCCCTCTGGAAACCATCTAATCCTCAAGCAAATCTAGCAGCCTCTGGTCAGTTTTCCACTCTCTGGAAGATTTACATTATTATTTTTGATACCATGGTCCAATTATCCTTTTTTGTTTTATAAAATTAACTTCTTCTATAAAAGATAGGAATTCATATACAGTATCAGTTTATCACCCATATTTGTAATTTCATCTTGGATATTTTTCATACTATCTCGAGATTCATTCCTCCTACAATTGGTCATTCCTTTCATTTCTTGAAGTGGAATGGAACTTGCTGTAGATATTATTTTATATTCAATTTAAATGCAGTGTATATATTATGGTTATGACTTGTGAAAATCCCGACTTTTCCTCATACATCTATGATCTATCTATCTTTTTTTAGTTTTTTTTTTAACTTTCTATCCATCTATCTTCTTGGAAACTATGATTCTGTTTCTGAAAAGATTCCCACAACACAGCTGCTAGCTATGGAACTGTACTGTTTCAGGCTACTGGGTATATCATTGTATGAACAATGAAACATGGGCAATTTAAGTACAATGATTACTGATGAGTTGGGTATTAAGAGTCTGAAACTTCCACTACTTACTGTTTCCCTTGTCTCTCTGAAACTCCATGGTAAAAAGAAGGGTGGTTATCTTGAGCTTCTGGATTTCTGTACAATGTTCCAAGCAGATTTTTATAAACAAATGTTTTTTTTATATATTTTCTAAGAAAAAAGTTAATCAGAAGAAAGTGAGATAGGAAATGAAGCAAGCAGAACAGAAGCCCATAATTTCTACTTTTATCTGCCATCACTCTACCCCCTCCAATTCAGCAACTTTTCCAGTGTTTTGTTTCAATTCAGTTGTCATGTTTTTTTTTTGGGTAGTCACAGACTAAATGATCAACTTGGAAGTGACAGTTCTGGGCCAGCCCTTGAAATAGTAGTAGCTCAATTAACCTTGCCTCGCCTGATTTGTGCTAGAAGTGAGTTTTCAATTGATAGTTTCTTTTGGTATCTAAAGATAATGATATGCATATTCACGGGTATGTTTGAGTGAGGTTATAAGTTGTGCAGGTTTAACAAGCCTAGTAGTGTCAACTTAGGCATCAGGTTTTTTTCATGTTTGAAGTAAATTTAGGCTCTGAGCTGAAATTTTATAATCAAACTCTTACAGGAGGAGTTGAAGGCTCAAAACAGTTGATCCGGTGGACTTTGATGGCAACAGGTAATGCAAAGAATCTCAAGCCAAAAAAAAAAGTGTAAAGAAGTAAAAGCAGCTTCTTCTAATGAGAGAGTATATATTCTCTTGGTTTCTCACAGAAGAGAAGAGAAGAGAAGAGAAGATAGATGTGTAAAATGGGCATCTGATTCTACCATAAATTAGTGGAGAAGAAGAGGGAGAAAGTGGCTTTGTGTCTCCTTCACCACATCCCCATAAAAAAAGACCTAAAATTCCATTTTCCATTCATTCATCTTCAAGAATCAGAATACAATTCTTATTCCTCCATCAGATAATAATTGACATAAAAGCCATAAAATTATATTACACCTGCCATTTGCTAATTACACACGCCAATCAAGTTAGCCAGATAATTTTAGGTAAATAATTAGGTTCAAGTCGGCTTTTATTTTGCATAATTTTAAGTTTTTGAAAGTTTGTTAAAAGAGTAGAAATGAAACGTAGCATTATCTCAATCTCAACGAACTTTCTTTCCAAATTTGTAAGTTGAGTCCACACCAAATTGAGACTTGATTGTAAAAAACTCCAAATTATGCCATCAGCTCCTGGGTACGGTAATTTATCGTTTTCACCGGACCCCAATTATTTACCCAGAATGAAATCCAGTCTCTCTGCAGTTAAATTACAGAGATCAAGCCAGTTTTCTAGCCGTTGGTGTTGTTAATTCCCTCAGGTTTCAGGCATGTGAATTTTTTCATGTCTTCTTTCAAAGCTTTCAACTTGTTCAACAGCTCACAATCAATTTTCCACCTATGAATCAGAGGCGTAAAAACTGTAGGCCATCATCCCCAGCTAACCCAATTTCATCGTCTTTTTCACAATCAATTTCATCATTCAATCTCATTTACGGGTACACAGACCAAAGCAAATATTAAATAGCTTCTGAAAACCATGGGCATGAACATCAATCATCACCACAACTTGCAATACTTATCTACCTTGTGTTGCTATCTCCATATTTACAATAAAAAACTTAATAAAAAGAAAAATTCAACCATGCACCTCATATAACTTACATGTAATGTAATGTGCTTGCTTGTCAAATCTAAGTACTATTATAAGAAAACCTCAAACAACCCATGTACCAAAGTTCATTTTTTTTTTAATTTTTCTTTTTAAAGAATCCAAGTTTGGCCCCATACCCACCACCGTCCCTAAGTTCCAAGCATAAAAGTAACCAAACCAATTGGAAACTCAGCTTGAATGACAAGCAAAACACATTCAAATTTGCCCAACAAAAATCTTCTCTTTCAAGCCTTCCAATTCAATACCACAAAAAAATTGCATATTCCCTAAAACTAAAAGAAAAGAATGAAAGGAATCAATATATCTTGTTCCTCTCATTCCTCCACAGCAATTTACACACCCATCTCCATGGACCAAGCTTCTTCTTCCTCATCCTCCTTATCTCCGGTGACCCTCCTGGGCGGCTCTTGCGGCGGCGGAGGTGGCAGCCGAGCCATCGACCGCCACAACCCAATCATCGCCGACGAGAGACGAATCAGCAGATCAACTCCACCCACTTCTGCTCACTCAACACCCTTCTTCACTCCAAAAACCTCTCCTTTTACTATTAATCACCAAAAGAAAACCCCGAAAAAGAGCAAGATCAAGAACACTTCTTCTTCTACTAGCAATGCTAAGAGGCTGATTGGGTTATCGCCCAAGATCAAAACAAACGATCATCATCATCAGCACCATCAAATCCATGCTTTGAAGAAGGGTGAATCTCAGCCGTCGGATCTGATCACCATCAAGGGCGGGTCTAAGGCTGCTGTGGAGCAGCACATTAGCCCGCCCGAGTCGTCAAGGTACTTGCTGGATGAACCGGGCGAGGAATTCGGGTCGGGTTTTCTTGATCGAGTTCTGTCTGATTTGGACCCGGTTTTGAAGTTCAAGATTCCATTCGAGGAGCCCAAAATATCATCTTCAGCTCGTCATGACGAGTTAGTTGTGGCGCCCAAATCATTGGATGGTTCTTGCAAGACGTCTAATTCTGCAAAGCCACCTCTTCCTCCTACGTCTAATTCCACTTCTGATCATCAGGTTAATTTAAACCATTTTTTCTTCTCCATTGTGTTTGTTTAAGTATAAGCTCAGTGAATTTGACACAATTTTGGTTTTGGCTTTGAATGCTTGTTAAATGAAAACAGGTGGTTGTTCTAAGGGTGTCATTGCACTGTAGAGGGTGTGAAGGAAAAGTGAGAAAGCATATTTCTAGAATGCAAGGTATGCTTAAAAGTTCAAATCTTTGCATCTTTTTGCTTTATGGTTTATGCTTATGTCATGCAATCTATTGGGACATCAAATTTATTTTATGTACATATAAACCAGGTTAGTCATATGGTTCATGTTTAGATACTACGTAGTACTGAAGTCTTATAGATACTAGGACACATAAAGATATGAAATATTGAGTATCGGAATCGGTATAGATAGATATTAGGATACATTTTGTACATAAAAAATATTGATGTACGTACAACGTTGCATCATGCACTTGACATATAGTGTAAATTTGAGAGTACAGCTCTATCTGTTACATACACAGTAAGTAAGGTCAGTGGACCTAAATGTTAATAAATGGTAAATAAGAAATCTACCAGCCTACAGGGACCATTAATTCTTGCTGGTATCTTTCTATATTAAACACATAACAGCTAGAACAGAAAGTTTCATAAATGAAATCTGAGAACTCTGCAGATATTTAAAAATTTATGTGCAGTCACAGAGTTACAGTCCTTAACACATACAATGTAGATTGTGTTTAAGTTGCAAAAACTTAGGAAAATTGTCACAAATCAATGAAAGTCTAAACTGGATAATTGGGATACTTAATGTGAATGATGACAATTAAGCAGGAGTGAGATCTTTCAACATAGATTTTGCTGCAAAGAAGGTGACAGTGGAGGGAGATGTGACTCCATTAGAAGTGTTAGCCAGCATTTCTAAGGTCAAGAACGCTCAGATTTGGACTCCGCCAGCACCAGCCTTTAAATCCATGGATCCAATTACTCATAATAAGATATTTTAGGTCTTACTTTATCAAACAAATTTGAGTGCTTTGTTTGCTTAATTAAACCCAGAAAGGGGGCGTGATTTGTAAATGTTGGGTCATTAGCTAGAGCCTTTTTTATGTTAATTATAATTAGGAGGTTGGTGTGGATTAATTGTAGCTGATCAGTTGTGTCAGAATAATCTGTGTTTTTAGAGGAAAGCAAACAAGTTTTATTCTGGCAAGACAGCCTGGTTTGGTTTCTCTAGTTGTCTTGTGCTAATTCATGTGAATTCTCAAGCTAAACAACTTTGTTTTAGCTTTTTATTATCATTAGCATCTTTGTCAGACTTTTATAACTATGATATGCTTTTATGTTGTTTAAGATATCTAAATCTTACTTAATTGTTTATAAATTTGATGTTTATGAATTGTGAAGTTATATTTTTGTCTGCCACGGGTTTGTTTGTGTAATCATGATTTAAGAGTACCACGCTTAATTACCAGTTCTCTGCTCTGCCCCAAAAGGCTTGTTTCATGTGTATTATTATTACTTCATTTGTTAATAAAATATATATTGGACCTTGTACATATTATTATATCTTAGTTATGTGTCATCTTGGTTTATTTAAAAACATTCTGTAGTGGACATAAGGCAATGAAAGACTGCAAGTTAGTAGGTCCAGCAATAAGTGAAATGGAAGTATTGGTGGACGTCATATGTGAATGTCTTTTTGTCAAAAAAATGAGTGATTTATCAAGGTAAAATTAGATAGGTCGGAAAACCATCCGTATATAATAGGACATTTTGCACTAAACCATCAAGATTTTGCAATATTACCAAAAATGGGCGGTGTTCGGCGCCTAATGAAGAAGTCATTAGGGCAATTTTCAGTGCTATCGTAAAATCCGGACGGTTTAGTGTAATATGCCTTATTATACGAGTGATTTTCGGCAATTGACCATTCAAATATGTTTTTGCCATCGTACCACATGGATGGAGATGCAATAAACGTATGGATTCAGAACTGCGTTGAAAATAGCTAATGGGCCTTCAAAGGGAAACAAATGCTCACCATTCCACCAACAACTTCAAAGCAACACCATCAGCCATAACAGGAGATCAGTATAAACCACATCACAACTAAATAATTGAGCAACAGCCAACAAGTCATGAACGGAAATGGGAGCTAGAATGAAATAAGTGGGACGAGACAGCCACCAATCCATCCTACCATAAGTTCAAAGCAAGTCTGTCATAAAAAATTCATCACAGAATGAGGAGAAAACATCAATAAAGATTTTTTTATACCTCAGCCATTCACTCAACAATTTCAACAAGTTGATTTTTCTTCCATTAGTCATTTTGTATGCCTACCCCCAATGCACTATGGTTACCAGTACAGAGATGCAAATCGAAGATTTTGCAGACATTTCAGCTAAAAACATATATGCATAACATATAACAGATTTTCATTTTACTGTCACAACTATACTTATTCAAATCTCTTCGTCTGAATCGATCAATGATCAATTCCAGAGCAGAGCATATTATGTGCCTCTACGTTCTGTCTACATATCCATATCAAAGGTGAAAATCTCCTACTTACTAACTACATTACCATGGATTCCGCTATAAGATCATCAAACACCATCTTCCCAATTTCCCTGCCTATGGCATCAATGTGCATTCCCAGATCCATCCACTGCTCATCGCTCAGCTGTGCCACATCAGCAACACACATGGCTTGACCTTCCAGAAGTTTCCACAACTCCCCCTCAAACCAGACCTTCCTCAATTTATGCAATGTCCTGCAACCTCCATTGGTCTTCTTCACCCATGGGTGAGGGTTTATGGAGCCTTTGGCAATCTCCGTTACTCCATCTTTTATTCGGTCAAAGAGAAGTTTTCGGTCTGGTCTGGAGCAAATGGATTCCTGACCATTGTATTTCTTCTCGAGTTTCTCAAACACCCAGGGGCCCACAGGGCATTCTGAGGCGTTCCACGAGGCCATGTCTTCTTCAAGCTCGAGTTCAGCAAGGACATCAGTTGTGTAAGAGGCCTGCCAGCCGTCAACTTCAGCGAGTGTTGGTCCTTTTGCTACTTCTACAGACCCAGAAGACACTTCATCCTCCTCATCACTTGAGATCAACAAGCTTCCTTCATCATAAGCATTTGATTCCAGCTTCAGAAGCTGAAGTTGCATCCTCAGACCTGAAAAGAGAAGATTCATGTGACATAATGCATTAATGCTTAGTTACCTAACAATATATAGTTTGTTTGCATAAAAAAGAATCCACATCATATTGAATTGCTTATTTTGATTTCTAGTTAATTTGACATTAATCTGACCAGTAAGTATGTGTCAATAGGAAGACAGTAAAACTCAAAAGTAAAATTGAATGTTGCTATATCATACCATGAAGATCAGCGCTGACTCTCTCAAAACATTCAGAGCCTGATGAGGGATCTTCTGGAAAAGGAGCTTCAAGAACTGAAACTGGACTAGGCTGATCAGCCTCCTTACTGCTAGCTGGAGATTCAGGTTCAGCTGCATGGTTCTACAAACAAGGTAAATCGTTATTCTTCCATGTTCATCGACAATACCATATTGAACATAAGTTTATGATAAGAGCAAATCAGTCAGAACAGTGGATCCGGAAGCCAAGGCAAGTAAAGATCGTTTGACTCACGAAATAACAACATGAGAGAGAACATCCAGTCACTAATGGATAATATAGGTTGCAGTTGGAAAGGGACAAGCTTATTTTATTATAATTGGAGTCCTTCAATATTCAAACAAATAAGATGAGAGAAACTATTAAACTTACTATTCATGGAATATATTTGAGCTACTATGGCAGTAGCTACATCAACAAAACTATTTTCTTACAGTCATCATTATTAAATAAGAAAATTTTCCAAATAGAATAATAGAATAGCTCTTCTGCATTTATAATTGGGAACAAAATATGACACAAGCTGAACAAAGCACCAGGTGGTTAATCACACAAGCACATAATTTATTGTGTCAACATGCTCCAATAAGTAAGTCAATCACATATCTATGTGCTTAACATATACTATTGCAGGAAAGTCTTTCAAATAGCATAAGTAAGTGCTTGTGCGCATAGTTAAATACCATAACTCTTGATGCAATGCTTATATCTCATGAGGGCAGCGTTAAATCACACATCAAATAGTTGGCTATATGAGATGGCTAAGAAACCGCATCTATACATGAACAGAGCTACAACTAAGAAATGATTATGACTAAGGGCTTGCTATAGTTTACTTAATGAAAAGCAATTTTTGAAAAAAAAACATTCTTTTCACATTTTCCAACACAAAAATACAACTATCATTCACGTAATTCGAGATAAAAAAAAAGCATACTTTTTCCCAAAAATTACTTTCCAATAAGTAAGTGTAACAAGCCCTAATGTGGTAAAAGATTGCATAACAAACCTGAGGAGCAGATTCATGCAACGAACTGCAACAAGATTCATCTTGTACTTGCAAATCAGTGGATAAATCAACATCAGGTAACAAATCATCACCAGTATTCAGCGGTACATGGATGCTCTCATGCTCTACCTCCACCGTAGAATCAAGATTCAAAATTGTACTCAGCCGACAGGTCGGTGCTTCCAGAGTTGAGGCTTTACTTTGAGGAGAATCCTTCTCTCCAAGAGCAATCTTGTTTCCATTCAAACCACCTTGGTCTTCTTCCTCATCATTTCTCATTTCCTTGCTCAAGCAATGAGAAGAGTCAGGTCTATTATCACTTAGTCCCCTACTTTCAGAAGATGATCCTTCTTTCAAACCCAAATCCCTACTTGCTGCCTTCTTTCTGCTGTGTTTGGCACCTTCTCTAGTCCAAAACACTTCATTCTTCATGTGCATTTCTTGATTTTTAACATGATCACAAGCATTTGGAAGAGACCTTGATCTTGATAAGCTTCTGACGGATCCATTCTTCCATCCATCTTTGCTGCTAATACCCAAAGGTTCAGCTGGTCCTGCTAGCTTGAGTTTAGTATCAAATCTGCCAGAAAACCCCTCCTCAGCCATTGCTCCGTCCAACTTTGGTGACCTAATGTCCCAATCAGGCATAGAAAGCATCTCTCCTAATGTAGTACCTTTCTCCATTCTAATTTCTTGAGACCTATGAGTCACATTCCACCTCTCTGACAGTCTCTTCTTGCCTTCTTTGTTCACAGATGACTCGGCATGACGTGATGATGAGGATTTTCCTCGAAAACTAGAGCAATAGGGAGTTTGGAAAGATAGAAATGTAGTGTCTGATTCATTACCTGACATATCATGTGAACTCTCATCTGCAGAGTACCCTTTATATCCTGACAAAGATGCATCAAATGAAACTTCACCTAATCTAGTTTTCATTTGTTGTGTGATTTCCTTAGCTATCTCCCTAGATTCTCGAGATCTATGTGTTGAGAAATCCAGATCAATGGGCAACCTTTTCTTACCCCTTAGTTCAGCTCCACCGTGCCTGTCATGCGTTTGTTTCGTAGTACGCATTTCAACATCTGACCAAAGATCACAAGGACTGGAAGATGAAAATGATTTAGGAGTTTTCTGTGACCTTCCAAGATTCGGTTTTAAAAGAACTATTTTGGTTGGGGAAATACTTGTTGCTTCTTTGCCTTCAGCAGGAAAAGTGACAAGTTTGTCTGAATGTGGTGCATGCCTGCGGGATATATGACGAGAGAAGCTAATATCGATCTTCTGTGAACCTTCTCTGCCAGCCTGGCCCCCGATTGCTTTAATATTATAGTCCAAAATCTTTGATGCCTTCAAATCTCGGACATTTGGAGAATGGGATTGTTGAGAAGCATGGAAATCATGAAGATGTTTTGCAAACAACGAATCAGGTTCCTGGAGTAACTTCAGGAATAGATGATTGTTGGAATTCAGCACATCGATAGCATCATGAAATTCCTTTGAACCCTGAAGCTTTTCATCAGTGGAGAGACGTTTTGCATCCATGAACTTCTGTCTTATAAAATCCATCTCATCTTCTTCAGTATGCTTTCTGTTAAGAGGCATATGAGATGAATAGCCTTGAACTTGGCCTTTCAAACTCTCTCTAACTTCATAAACATCCTTAAACTGATCTTGCTCCTTTGCAATCTTCCTACAAGACTGGTTCTTGCAAGATTTTCTATGTTTGGATATACCAGCTGACACAGTTTGCCCATGGAAAGAATCAGATGGTTTTTTAGGTTGTCTACCACTACCATTTTGGGAAGGCATCCTGTCAAGACCCATTAGTTTAGCTATGACACTAGGTGCTCGCCTTCTGGATTCAGTCTCCTTCAGCATCTCGTCTTTTAACAAACTCCTCATTAAGTTGCCAGCTGGTGATGGGGAACTACTTCGACCCAAGTCAGCTGCAAGCTGTAATAGATAATTCATATCACCCATTAATAATTAAAAAAAAGTGTCAAAATGTAAAATTGTTTCTTCACAGTTCATACAACAGAACAACTACATATATCAGAAGTCAGAAGTTGTTGAAGCTAAGCATAATAATAAAGCATTCTTTATGATAAGATCGAACAAAAATAACAAGGGACCAGCTTTTACCTGATCCTCCAATGTTGTTCTATTCCTACCACATGTACTTGAATCAGAATCTGCTGTCCGGAATTTCTTCTTCAAAGCATTATGGTTTCCTGAAACAACCACAAAACTGTTATCAACAAGTATATGTACAAAATCAAGCAATGCAACAAGGTGGAAGTTTATTTTTTTGCTACAGAATCAAAAAGCCCACGTCTTGACAAAGCTTGAAAAGATGTTCAATGGATCCCAAAGGTGGAACCTCAAATTCAGCCAAAACAAAGTAGCTAAAATCAATTTCTCGCTTCAAGATACGGAAACTACTCAAATTGTTTAGCTGCCCTTCAAATTCTGTTTGTTCCGTGAAACCTCCCCTTGGGATCAAGGCGGTTTATGTGAGAAGAAGCCAAACTAGCGAAAATAGGGTGGCGTATAAAAGTTGAAGAAGAGCAAAATCAGAGTCTGAGAGAGAGAGAGACAAAGCAGTGGCACAATAATGCATCATCATAACCCTAAATTTCAGTCGAAGGCAGACCTAATCATGTCAATTCCCACTAAAGAAAATTTTAGTTTAGTACCACCAATTCAGTCCCAACACCTTTAAGAAAGCACCCAACAACTTCTATGATTTCTATCCATATCTAGAAAATTACCACAAATCAAAGGAGAGAGATACCTCTGAGAGGTTTATCATTGGAATTCAGCTTATCGTCGGAGCTCCGCTCAACGATTGTAGTCACTTTGGATGCCGACGAAAACCTAGCAGCTTGTGATCTCTGTCGCCGTAACCGCTCCATTTTCAAACATCTAATTTTTTTTTCCTTTTAGAAAGTTTGAAAAGCAGAGATACAGAGAAAGACAAACATAGATTCGATATCTATGCAGAATTGGAGAAAATGGCGATCGGACGGAGATTGCGGAGACGAGGCGACAGAAAAAAAGAAAGAAATTAAAGGCACGCGAGCACCTCGAGAAAGACGACAGCTGAAGGATCCGAGAGACTCTCACCCGAATCGCCTCAATATCTTCACCTCACCCGAAATTGCAAAAGGCAACCGAGATAAAAAGAGCAAAGAAAAAAGCCCTAAATTTGGTCTACTACTTTTTGGTTCAAATTTTAGAAATTAAAAGGATGAACGGGAAGGAGTACACAGTGAAAGCATAGAACGAAGAATCTAGCGCAGATCTCACTCCCAGATAAAAGAGAGGAAAATGCAGCGAAGCACGAAGAGAACAGAAACTGACGCTTCAGGTGGACGAAAATGGCGGAAAACTGCAAGGGAGAGAGGGAAAGAGGAAATAAAAGAGACAATAACTAACTGAGAGAAAGAGAGGGGCGGTTAGATAGGTAGTGGAAGGTGGACATTAATGGCGGTTCGTTGGGATTCTTCACTCACTCAACTCTCTCTCGCTCCTTCACAAGCACTACTACGATTCTTCTTCTCTCTCATCGGGGAGAGTATTTGAACATTTAAATACGGAAATCTGACGCAGCGAGACGAAGAGCACCTGACCTTCTGGGCGGGCAACTGATCTCGTCCGTGTGATTCTCTTCTGCTGCCACGTGGCATCTCCGATCATCTCCTCCCCTTCCGTGTTCACATCTACCATTTTCTTCTAGCATTTTTTATTAGTTTCCAGTTTCCACTACTACTCAACGGCGTTTATTGTGTAGCTTGTGCAATACGGAGGAGGATAGGGACAAAACATTTCTTCCCACTTGTATTATTATAACAATAATAGTATCAGATTATTGTCGCTTTTAGGTTTGTCCAATTTATATCTTTCTACAAAAACAAATCTTTATATGTTTTCAGTGTTTCCCGGCCCGTTAACGACATGAATTTCAAGTTAACATCCTACTCGATCATATTTGGTCTATTCTCTTAGGACCTTATCTTTCTTGGTGAGTTTTCTCTAGAGGTTTGTGACTATTACACACAAAATTTAATTTGTGAGAATCCATCCATCACTTTGAATTTAGAAAGTGAAAGAATAAAGAAGATCCGAAGAAATTTTCCATTTTTGTGACATGAATCTATTACTAAGAAAGAAGATGTGTTTTCTTTTATACAAGTCATCAAAACTTTAACTAACTTGTAATAAACAGATTGGTTTAATCAGTTCACTAACCCCTCTTTGGCACGGTAAGAGATGATTGATGGTAAAACCATTCCCATCTTGGACATATATAATTAAGGGGGTGTTGGACATAAATTTGGATATGAGAATGAAATTAGGTATCAGGTTGAGTTGGTATGGGGTTGGAAATCCATACTTATAGTCAAGTATTTGGTACAAAAGTTGGGCATAAAATTAGGGTTTATTTTTGAGATAATTTTTTTGGGGTTAAGTTTGTCGTCTTCGTTCTCATCTCTTCAATCCACCAAAAAAGATACAAATCTCTTGAATCGTTCATTGATGGAAAATAAATTGTTCATTGATGGTGAGCATAAGAGCCATTAATGGTCGAAAGAAATCATTCATTGATGGAAAAGATTGCAAAAAATTTCACCACCAACACGTACAAGAAGAGGTTGATGACTTCCTCTATTTTGCCGTCGAGCTCTTCCGCTATTTCGTCATCAGATTTTGAACACAAGAAGCTCGATCGGTACTAGTGATGTCTGAGTAGGCAAATGAAAAGTCTTCTTCTTCAATAGATCTTCTATTTTTAGGAGAGATTATATTGTAAATATGGGTTTCATTTTCATACCCGAGCAATAGGTGAGGTATGAGAATCTGATACCTATCGGGTTTAGGGTATGGGTTTGAAATCCTAAAATTAGCATACCAAACAAAAAAGTATCGAGTTTTCATTCCCTAACCCGATACCTCATTCCCAATACCTTTAAAACAAATGGCCCCTAAAATTCTATTGTGAGGAGGTTATGTACTTTTGTAAGAACAACAATTTTTTGAGCAGTGGGAACATAAGACAATAGCAACAAGTCTTCTAAAGTGTCTCATGTAAATTGTTCATCTATCTCTATGTACTCGTTTCACTCATGTTGGATAGGAATTTGAGTTATCATAAAGTTGTTTTATTATCACAGTATAGCTTGATAGGCTAAATTACATCCTGTAATTTGTATAGTGTAACTAGGACTTTTTAGCATATTTTATAAGTGTGTTTAGAGTAAAGTTTGAGAGTTGTAATGTTTCTAAGTTGAATTGATAAATTGAAGAACACAAGGATTTAAAGAAGGTTTAAGGCTTGAAGTGTTCAACCGAGAGATTAATTGAAGATTGTTTGTCGTTGAAGACTCGCGGGTGCAGAACATCACGCCGCGACTGCACCACAGGAAGAACCGCGATCGCGGGGCACCGAGCCGCGATCTCGGGTGGATGCCAACTCGAGACTTTCAAAGTTGAACAACACCATGACCGCATGTGTCAAGCTGAGATTGCGGGTCTATTGGGCCGTGCAAGATGAGATTTCTTTCTCGGGTGTCCGAGTTTATCTATCTTTAAGTTTTTGGTATTGTTTTATTTTTGGATATTTTGTGTTTGATGTTGCTTTAAAGACCTTTGTTCCAAGGTTTTGATTATTCATTGAGCCTTTTATTTTCATTCTAGGTATTAGAGAAACCTAGCATGTCAAAATTTGGAGTCGTTGTCGGGGATTCTTCGTTTATTTCTAAGTTTTAGTTTTATTAATCTTTGTGTGGACCTATCTTATGGTCCACACTAACCCATCTCTTTTCCCTTTTGATTAGAAATCGAGAGGATTCTCTCCATGTTGAGGAGTGAAATTTGCGATAACTTTCATAAACTACCATTCAATCCAAATTTGTTAAGACTGAGATAATGGCTGAACAGACATTAAGGTAGCAACCTGCACCGAACTTCCAACAACAACAATTGGCGGTGCAATTCCATAAGCTCACTAAAGGTGTTAACTTTGAGCTTAAATCAGGGTTGATTCATCTTTTGCCCCAATTTCATGTTGTCTACACTAGCATGAAACCGAAGAATGTAACTGAGGAAAAGATCAAGCTAAGGGCGTTTCCTTTTTCTTTGAAGGAAACCGCCAATGATTGGTTCTACTATCTAGCTCCAAGCACTATTGATGCATGAGTCAAAATGAAGGAGACGTTCCTTGAAAAGTACTTCCCATCCACGAAGTAGAACAATCTTAAGAAGAGCTTGAGCGGCATTGACAATAGGCTGGTGAGAGTTTGTATGACTACCATGAGCGCTTTAAGAGGTTGTGTGCTAGTTGTCCTTACCACGAGTACCCCAATCAAGACTTGGTGCTTTATTTTTATGGAGGTTTACTTGATGATGAACATCGGATATATGGTAAATGCAGCTTGTGGTGGTAACATTTTCAACAAGACACCAGCTGCAACTCTTGAGCTATCTTTTGAACTCTTTGAGAGCCCAACGCAATTCAACATGAGGTCAGGTTCCTGTAGCATTCACATTGTTAATTCCCCATCTTTTGTCTTACATTCTGAAGTGACGGAGTTGAAGGATATGATGAAGAAGTTCATGTTACAAGGAACCCCTCAACAAGTCAAAGCTTGTGCGATTTGTGCTGATGCATTCCATGCTACAACCTATGGATGCTTGTCCCCAACTTCAAGATCCACAAGCTGAGGTTAATGTTGTAGGAGGTTTTGGACCTCTTTGACCTCACTATGATCCCTACTCCAACACTTACAATCCTGGGTGGAAAGATCGTGGTTTTGAAAACCACGATCGAGATCCTCAAGGTGAAACAAAAAAATTTAAAAAAATCGAGCTACCGTTACCCGATCCCCATTTTCTTCCCCTGTCTACCTTCTTCCTATCTTTTTTTAATCCTTCCTCCATCTTTAACCCCCAAACCCCCATTCAAACCCTCATTCAAATTCTTAACCTCCAAATCTAAGCAAAATCACCTAAATTCCTTTTCTAAACACTCAAATCTTTCTTCCAAATTCCAAATCCACTACTCTACCTAAATATCTCAACCAAATCTCAAATCTCTTCCCATTCAACCACAAATTTCCAAATCCAAAACCCAACCTTCCATCACTATAAACCACCAAAAACTTTCACCACTGTAACCATTCCCATCGTCGGCAACCTCGTGCACCACCTCCGACAACCTTTGTGTCGGCCCATGATTGCGACGTACTCGAATCCAGAATTTGCAGAAATCGGGATTGTGGATGGAGCAACCACGATCGCGGTTTGGGTCGACGACATGCTTTTTGTCGATTCTTCAGTTTTGTTGTGAGTTGTTCTTGCCTCTTTCCACTTCTTTGATTTGCATTCCTTGTTTGCGAGTTCAAAAGGTCTAGAGCTATGAGGAAATTGTCCATATATTAGAAAATGGGATGAGTTGGAGAACAGAAGAATTGTGCAAACCAAGTATGGGGGAGATGCTCAAGGAGGTGGATGGGACGCTGATACTTCTGTTGTTAGTTTATCTAGCTAGCTAGGGTCTATCTTGGCAGGACTAGGTTTCTGCTCAGATAGAGATAATGTCTTTGAGGGTGGATGACATTTATGATAGACATGTGGTATTCCAAAGGCAATAAGACTATACGAGGGACACACTTGATGATGTTAGTAGGAATCTCAAGGATATGTCCTTGTCTATGGATGAGATGAGGAGGAGGTAGAAGGATTTGTGTCAGAGGGGTTGGTTTGGCTATCCCTAGTATCCATCCGCATCATCACAAGTCTTCTGATTTCCTTTCCCTTTGCTTTCTTTTGTTGTCTTTGATTTCATTAAGGACAATGAAAATTCTTAAGTATTGGGGGGGGGGGGTCCACTATTGCTATATATGTACAATTGCATTTCCTTTATTTATTTATTTTTGATTAGGTAAGACTTAGGATTACTAAAATGGGCTTCGGATGAGAACAATAAGTTCTGGCGAGTTTCTAATAGAACTGATGGGGAGACTGAAGCCCATTTTAGCAATTTTATCAGCCACAATGTTACAGGTCCTCTTAGAATGAACTAAGCGAACCATCTCGAACTCTTGCATTGAAGCAAGGATGTCAGAGATAATAATCTCAATTTCCCAAGGGCAACAACGACTACCTTGGGCAGCTTTTATGATTGTTAAATTGCCCCCTTCAAGTTCAATGTTGAAGATTTTCCTTTTCTTTGCTTCCCTAATGGCATCCCTGAGCGCAAGTGTTTCTGCTTTCAAGGCTGAGCATTTCCCATATTTTTTGACTGACATGTCTATCACTTCTCCTTTATGATCTCGCATCACAACACCCCCTGCAGCTTGTCCATTAGTTAATATAGATCCATCAAAATTAATTTTAATAACATCTCGTTGAGGCTTTCTCCATTTTGTCTCTTTCCCATTTTTCTTTCCTTTAGCACAAATTTTGGTTTTTGTCTTTTCTTCATCCTCCTCCCACAATTTAGCCCGTTCCTAGTTTTGTATTTGGCTTCGTATGTACAGTTTGTTGGAAAACCAGTTTATTTCTCTGATGCCATATGCACTACCAACTAACAGCCAGTTCCGTAAATTCTTTGCTTCCAATCTGTCCATGGATTTCATTTAGTATAATTTGCGGCCTTTTGTTCATTATGTCATAGGCATGCAACACTTGAGCAGTCTTTGGGTTTACTTGTTTTATTATTCGTTGAGTGTGTTGGCATTTGACAAATAGGTGTCCAATATCTTCCGACGTGCAGTTACAAATAACACAACCTTCAAGTATCGCTACATGCCTCTCCCTTAGTCTCGCCTTCGTTGGGAGCCCGTTAGAGTGAAACTTCCATAAGAAGTTTTTGACTTTCGGGAACGTATCCAGTTTCCATAGCCAGTTATTTATGCTTGGGTTCTAGGCTTGAATATTTGTTATTAAATCAATCATTGTGGAGGTCGAAAACCATCCGTTTTTGCTTGGGGCCCAATATAGTCGATCTCTAATTAGGTTGTCCGGGATTGGGGTGGCAATAATTTGTTCAACAATATTATACGGAAGTATTTGTTGCAATTGTGTTGTTTTCCACACTTTGTCATCGGATATAAAGTCCCCAACCGTGGTTAGAACATGCACTGTTATAGGATCTAGTGCATAAGGTTCAAGGCTTTCATTCATTACCCATTTATCCTTCCAGAAATTAATCGTTTTTCCATCACCTACTTGCCAAATTAGTCCCTTTTCAAATTCTTTTCTTAAGTTCATTAATTTTTTCCATTGCTAGGACGCGTTGGATTTTAATTTGTATGTGAAAAAAGTATCATGCCAAATATATTTTTCAGTTACTACTTTGACCCAACTATTTTGTGGCTCCGCCAAAATTTTCCATAATAGTTTCATTTGAAGTGCTTTGTTCATGTGCTCTGCCTTTCTAATTTCGAGACCTCCATGGGATTTTGGTTTGCATATTTTATCCCAACCAACAAGCGGCTTATAGTGTTGGTCTTTGTTCCAAAGAAAACATCTGTTTAATCTGTCTAGGTTTTCATGTGTACTTTTCGTTAACATAAAGATCTGCATTGTATAGTTCGGTTTTGCTGCTAGGTTAGCTCGAATTAGAGCCGCTCGGCCTTCCTGGGATAGTGAATTTGCCTTCCACTTTGTTAACTGGTTTTGTGTCTTTCCTACCACATCCTTAAATGTTTCCTTATTCACTTTGCCATTAATAATATGACATCCAAGATATTTCTCTAAATCCGTCATGGCTAAGATCCCAAGAGCTTGTTGGATTTGTTGTTTATGTTGATTATTGATATTTTTTTATGTTTGGAACGCTGATTTATGGTAGTTAACTTTTTGTCCTGACACCGCACAATAATCTTCAACAATCTGTCTTACAGTCTGACACGCACTTTGGGAAGCTTTGGAAAAGATTATTATGTCGTCTGCAAAGGCTAGGAAGGGGATGCGGGTTCCTCCTCGGGTAATGGGGAAGCCAATTTGATAATTCCTTTCAATGTTCATTTGTTGGAGTTTCCTGGCTAGGATTTCCATCCCCAGGACAAATAGATAGGGTGATAGTGGGTCTCCTTGACGAAGTCCACGTTCTGGTAGAAAGGGGTCAGTGGGTCCATTATTTACTAGAACTGAGAAGGAGGTCGTGCACACACATTCCTTTACCCACTCCATGAAAACTGGGTGGAACCCAAATTTTTCCATGACTGCAAACAAGAAGTGCCAGTCTACACGATCATAGGCTTTCTCCATATCTAGTTTCACTGCAATCCATCCATCTTTCGCCTTACTTCCTTTGAAAGAGTGGAATATTTCATGTGCTATTAGGATGTTATCCTAGATGGCTCGATTTGCCACGAAAGCCCCCTGGAGGGGATGTATGATTTTCCCCATTACTTGTTTCATTCTATCTGTTATAATTTTCGATATTACTTTATATATTGTTGAACAAAGGTTAATCAGTCTGTAATGATTAGTGGAGCTGGGGTTCTCAATTTTCGATATAAGCGTTATAAATGTATGGTTGATCTGCTTTAGCATCTTTCCTGAGTGGAAGAAACTTTTTACAGCTTTTATAACTGAGGGTCCTACAATATCCCAATACTTTTTGTAGAACTCTGCAGTCATTCCATCCGGACCAGGAGATTTGTCAGATCCAATTTGCATTACTGCTACTTTTATTTCCTCATTAGAAACTGGTTTAGTTAAAATCCTATTGTCTTCAGATGTGACTTCTACATCAATCAGATTAAGATAGCCTCTCATGAGTATTTGATTAATAGGTTCTTTATAGTATCGTTTTTTAAAATCATTTCTGATTTCATTGCGGATGTGTTTTCTTCACCTGTGATTTGAGTCCCTTCATTTGTTCTTATTTCCTTGATATTCTTCCTGTTTCTCCTTCCACTTGCAATTTTATGAAAGTATCCCGTGTTTGTGTCTGCTAAACATATATGTTTAGTTTTTGCTCTTTGTCGCCAATATGTTTTATGATAGTTTAGTATGCATTCCTTCTTTTTTATCAACCGAATTTGCTTCTGTATCAACCTAGGTTGTGGGGAGGCTAGAATTTCGGCTTGAATGTCAACAAGGTTGTTTTCTATTGTTTTAGTTGTTCAGAGGTATTTTTGAAAGTTTGTTTGTTCCATTTTTTAGTATGACACTTTAGGAGTAGTGTTTTTTTAACCAGTTGCATTTCCTTTATGTTTGCCTTACAATTTTGTACAGAAAAAATTAAGATTTTTTTTAAAAAAGTTAGAAAAAAAAGACATATGAAAAGCCTTGCTAAGTTGAAAACCTAAAAGAGCGACTTAGGCAAAATTCAAGGACATGGACCTAACATTAGGTTGGGGTAATAAGAGGTTAAAGAGTGAAAGTGAGATTTGTGAATACATCTTTGAAAAATAAAAAGAGTGGTTAAGTGAAAATCTAAAAGAACGCCTAAGCAGAATGAGTAGAATAAGAGTGTCTAGGATTCATTCTTGCTTGGTTGTTCATCTTGATGTTTTGTGAATAAGAGATTTGTGAATACTTGAGTTTATTTGTTAGGTTGTTCATCTTAATGTTTTTGAGTGCTTAGATTGTGCTAGGATTTGATGTATCACTTTCATTCTTACTTGGGTTCGGATAATGAGCTTTGAGATATTATATTTTAAAAAGAAATCATTTTTTATTAATAAGATTATTCTAAGGAGATAAGCTAAGGTTGAATATAGAGAATAATCCTTATTTATTAAAAAGATTATGTACTTACTTCTTACAAATTATTAAAAACTTCGTGCAAGGCACTAGAACTAGGATTAGTATTATAAAAATAAGACGTAACTTTTTCATTCTTATTTTATGAAATGTTGATTCAAAAAGGGATTTATATTTTTGTCAAAATTGCAATTCAAACAAAAAAGACGACGTTGTGTCAACTTTATCAACTTTGATAGCTGCAAAGCAAATATTCGTGAAATTAATTCAAAATAAAGCCAAGAAAATCTCTCCAAAAGAAAGGTTCCATAGCAATTTTGTGAGTCTTATCTTATGAGTAAAACTATGAAATCAATTAAAGGCTCCTCCTCTCCTGGATCTATAATGCCTACCTAGCTATTTAATCTACTTCTTACAAATTATTTTACATGATCTAGCTCTAGCTCTAAATTTGAATTCAAAACAAAGTTTAATTTGAGTTGAACAAGTTTAAATCTTGGATTATTATTTTTTGGTCTAGGACATTGCTCATGGGAGTCAAAACTCAAAACAGAAACCTGTTACACTGGAGTCTTAACCGCTTGATTAGATACCCGAAATCAAATTTTAAATTATCATGTTGTATAAACTATACGGGACATATTTCATATGTATATTGCTTCTTGTCCCTTTTATCCACGGTTTCATGTTCAGCTACGGGTGTTGCCAAGCTTTGACCGCTGAGCTTAAGGCGATTCTCTTTGATCTGCAGCTTGCTCGTAATCTGAATGTGCCCCACTTAATCGTGGAGGCGGATTCACTTGTTGATGATGTGCAGTTGCTCAAGGCCAAATCTCTGGTTACCCATGCTGATGTGATCCTTATTCGATAGTGTCAATGCTACTTGGCTATGGCATCGTGAGAGATAAAGCTCAATCATGTTTATCGTTCGTCAAATGCTGCAGCCGATGGTTTGGCTAATTTAGTTGTCAATCTAGCCTGAGATTTTAATTCCTTTGATGAACCTCCCATGCAGGTTACTACAATGTAGCCTTTAATGGTGGCCAAGCTTAATTAATTAAATAAAAATTGCAGGGTCTTTCAGCCCTGTTTCTTGATAAAAAAAACATTTCATATATATATATATATATATATATGAATTTCGATTAATTAATCACCCTTTAACATTTTAAATTTGATAAGGAGACCGATACTTGTTATTGATAAATATTGCGTGGATCCAATATCAGGGGACGTAATATAAAGTTACATGACAAATATATAAGGCATGCATGGATCCAATATCATATCTCAATCTCTGAAGCAAATCGATCAGAAATTCAGAATGGCATTGATACCGCAATATTGCCAAGCAGGCTAGAGATCCAACAGACTTTGGCCACCCACCTGAAACTCAGTGTACATGCAATGTGAATTATGTAAATTAGCAACTGCATGTCGAGCAAAACCAAATTAGTACTACCATGTATATATATACGCACTCAATAATTTTGTTGTTGACAAACGTACTCTGTCCCACTCCATTATACATATGTATATGTATTCCTCGAAAAGCATCATGATTATTTTTTACCAGGACTAGCTAGTGTATATGTATAATGTATAGTCTCTGTTTTTGGCGCCTTCCTAGCTAAGCTACCTAGTAGGAGTATATTGTTTGAGATATATGAGCGTGATTTCTACCTCTTACCCATTAGATAGAATGTGCATTCCTAAATATATATAGCTAGTTAAGATGTATTTGTAAAATTTGAGTTGTTTAATTAAATGTTAGACCCAACAAGACAATACAATCAAATAACAGACGCACGGTGCAAGTGGTCTAATAAAGCAACTGGGTCAGGAATTGGTGACGAGTTGGATTGTTCAATGCACTTATTTTTTTATAGGGTAAGAATTAGAGTCGTCATAAGTACTACTTGGGTTCCCCTAGAGCAATCATTAGGGATAAGAACTGATTACTAACCAATTTTAGAGAATGGGCAAACTGCCGTCCTTGGGGTTCGAAAAAGGTGACCTCGGGGTCACTAGTAGAAAAAGCGTATTTTACCTCGGTTCTTTGGTAATGATTACCTCGGTTGTGAACCGGGGTAATCTTGGCCATAGTAAACTTGTTTACCACGGTTGTAATTTTACCCTGGTTCTTCTATTTATCTCGATTCATGAACTATGGTCTTTGTGATACGCGTGGTAAAGTATGCATGCAGTAAAATTGTTTCAAATCGTAGTAAACTTGCATCATTTCGAATGTTCTTGAACCGTGGTAAACTGACTCAACCGTAATGAATATGTGTATCCCGAATACATCGGTTACGAACTTAACCTTATATAGTAAATGTGTATCTATTTTTTCAAATAGAAAATTTATAATAATATATATTATACCATATACATAAAGGCAATTATAAATTTGACACCAAATTCAACTATCAAAATACATTATGTAATGTGAAAATGTCATATATCAAAATTTATATAACCATAAATTTAAAGAAATTGAAATAGTGATGGAAGCTTCGACAAAATACTAGGAACAATCTAGTAACTCTATATCTATGCTATTAATTACTTGTTAAATTCAACTAAGTTTAAAACAATGTACAAATTAAACACTACCTAATCTATTGATTGCTTGTTAAATCCATAGTATTAAACTCTATATCTATGCTATTAATTGCTTGTTAAATCCGTAGTATTAAGCAATAAGCATGCACAAATATCACGGTTCATATGAGCACCGTAGTAAAATAACATGCTAAAAGACAACGGTTTTGTATTGAACTGGTTAAATTTGTCAGTATACTAATTTACCACGAAAAAACATGGAACCGTGGTAATTTGTACCGTGGCCAAAAGCACATTTTCTACTAGTAGGTACTACCCCAAGGCTCAACCGTTGAAGCAAATGCCCGAAGGCGGATTGTTCAATGCACTTAAATTAAATACAAAAACGTTTAGATTTTTTTATTAAAAAAATGACACTAATTTATCACCAAAATGAACCGTACCTTGATATATATGACATTTATTTGACAACATTAAGTCTAGCTCAAATTATTGAAAATTACAAAATGAACCGTGCAAAATGTTAGTAAAAATTTGTTTGATAGTAGGTAGCCAGGTAGGTTGGAGGCAAAGATGATTCCCATCCCATCTAGCATTTGAAATGGAGAAGAAAAATTGACAAATTATTACAAGTACGTGAATTAAGTGAAGCCCATACACATTGAACACATGTTTTTCGTTTACTAAATAATATATAGAAATGTCCTCTCTTTTCTTTTTAAACAATAACCTAGATCGACCTACGTACGTATTCACATTAAATTTTTTCACACATTTAGATCGCCGTACGTATTCCAACCCGTAGATGGTGAACTCGGATTTTTTTTTAAGACAAAAAATACTAACATTTTATTTGAATTAAGGTACGTACGTATATATACAAGTCACATAGATACACACCAGATTCCGATCGAACAGTGGCGGTTGCAGACGAGGCCAGGCCAGGCCAGCTTAAATTATTAAATATTAATAGAGCTGCCCGCAATAAAACACAACAATGCCATTGTCATTTGTGTCTGATGCATTATGCATAGCTAGCTAGCCAGCTGGTGATTGAATCCACAACAAGTCAAGAGCTTAGATATATTTACACATAGATCGATCACTCGTGTACCCCCACTACTTTTCTGTGCAATTATAACATATATTAAAAAAAATGCCCATCTTGTCAAATTGGTGTTTGTCCTTTTGCCAAGCATCCTAAGCTTTTGCTGCGTAGCTTGTTGAATTGGTAGGTGTATGTAGCCGTGTACTATTTTGTCGATCGCTTACATTTCTCGCTTCACTAATAATAAAATGAATGAATGAATGTACCCAAACACACACATATATATATGTAACGAATATATAAATGGGTATGTCATTCAATTTTGTCAAATCCTACTGCATGGGTAGGTTCTTAATTAAGACCATTCAAGGAGAGTACTACTGTACGTGTATGTCATTTACACATATATGCATGTACAATTTCTCTCTATTTACATGTGAAGTTAATCTATCCATGCCATGTAATGCGACACCTTTTCTAGGTGAAACCGGCAGTTAGTAATTAATTCATATATAGCTGGATGTGTAACAAGCTAGTGCAATGTCTTCCAAACCTACTTTCATAAATAACCATGCATATATATACTCACTGACTCACTGTTTGTGGTTACTGTGACATATTTAAATTTGTACTTTATGTTTATTCATATTAATTAAAAAGTAATGGTTTAGAAATTTTACTTCACCTAAAACGATTACTCGATCACGTACTAGATTAACGGTTATTTATTGAGATGTGATTGTGTTGGCAACAATTTATTGGGATATTATATTACATGTCAATCCACGTACATAAATAACAAGCAACTAATCTGTACACAAGTATTTTAACATAACCCCCACTTCGAGATTGTAAACCCCAAATGTAAACTAGCTAGCTAACAATAATGCAGAGAAAACTAAAACTGTGATTATTGTACCTGATGATTGATCACTATAGTTGGGAAATTTTTAGTGTGGTCGTCGATGGAATCCTGAAATCCATAAATTGGGTGCTCAAGATTTCTTGGGCCGCAGACTCACATGACATGTTCGAAATCATATTGCCAAACGTAGGTGTAGCCATAGCAGAAACAGTGGAAATGTAGATGAACAGCAAAGGTCATTAATTTAATTATTTAATTATGTAAACTAATCTCCCATTCAACGAAGCTACAATTAATTAAGCGATTTACCAAATCGTCATGGGGGTTTACTTGATTTCCGCACCATGATCCTCGCAGAAATGCCTCGGAATTTTGGACCCACATGAACCAACATAGTCGTAAAACCTAACTAAAGCTCGGTGTTGGGATTAATAAAGAAAAGGTCGCGCTTATTGAGCGTACAAATTAAAGATACGGCCAAGGTGGCGCCAAATCCTCGCGAATAGTACGGCGTACGCGTACTTTTATTCAATAGACGTACAATCGATCACCAATAAAAACCAGCAAGTGAAGTGAAGTGAAGTAAAAAGGTTTCACTTCAAATGCAAATCGATCTCGTATGTATATATGGGGATTTTGCCCCTTGTACGTACGTACCACTCTTTTTCAAACACGTAGATTGAATGCAATTAATTTTAGCCCTCCAAGTAGCAAATCCCAAGTGATGGATTCTTGTGGAATTCACAGCCACGTTAGTATGCAGAGAGATTCATTATGGCTTCCCTGCATTGTCAGCCCAAAGCCAGTTCAATATTAAGTATTACCACTCACAAGTACACTCTATGTTACTCACCTGGTCGAGTAACATGAATTTCACTTCACTTCTATTTACTTCGGCTCGGGCTATTAATACTAGTGTAGGTAGGGGTAAGAGTAATGTTTCAATTTTACCGATATTATTGGCTACGCCTTTTTGCACACTATTTTTGAGCTATATGCACCACGGCATATTGTAGCGTAACGATTTCACGCAATAAGGTGCCGTAACATTAAAAAATATTAAAATATTCAATTTTAGTGCATTTTTTCGAGGTGTTCGAAAAACTATGTAACATCACGCTATATGGTGCCGTGAAATAACTGCAGAACAAAGCGTGGATTTATATACACACCTGGGACAATTTTGGGTTGGCCAGATTGGGCCCAGCCCAGTCCAGATTTCACGGCACGGGCTTGCGTGAGATCACGGCACGGGCTTGCGTGAGATCTGAAATGGGCTGGGCCCAAACTATCCAGCCCAAATCTGGCCCAAGTGATATTATTTGAACGATTATAAATATGACATTATTATATGCCAAAATATATTCCTACAGAATCGTTTATATTGATAAGAAATCAATATATTCATTTCGAATCGTTCATTCTTATAAAAAATCGTTATATTTCTTTAAAATCGTTCATTCTTATAAGAAATCAATATATTCGTTTAGAATCGTTCATTCTTATAAGAAATCGTTATTCATTTAGAATCGTTCATTCTTATAAGAAATCGTTATATTCCTTTTGAATCGTTCGATTCTTATAAGAAATCGTTATTCATTTAGAATCGTTCATTCTTAGAAGAAATCGTTATATTCCTTGAGAATCGTTCATTCTTATGAGAAATCGTTATATTCCTTGAGAATCGTTCATTCTTAGAAGAAATCGTTATATTCCTTGAGAATCGTTCATTCTTATAATAAATCGTTATATTTCTTTATAATCGTTCATTCTTATAAGAAATCAATATATTCGTTTAGAATCTTTCATTCTTATAAGAAATCGTTATATTTCTTTAGAAACGTTCATTCTTATAAGAAATCGTTACATTCATTTAGAATCGTTCATTCTTAGAAGAAATCGTTATATTCCTTGAGAATGGTTCATTCTTATGAGAAATCGTTATATTCCTTAAGAATCATTCATTCTTATGAGAAATCGTTATATTCATTTAGAATCGTTCATTATTATAAGAAATCGTTATATTCATTTAGATTCGTTCATTCTTATAAGAAATCGTTATATTCATTTAGAATCGTTCATTCTTAGAAGAAATCGTTATATTCCTTGAGAATCGATCATTCTTATAAGAAATCGTTATATTCATTTAGATTCGTTCATTCTTATAAGAAATCGTTATATTCATTTAGATTCGTTCATTCTTATAAGAAATCATTATATTTCTTTAGAATCGTTCATTCTTATAAAAAATCGTTATATTCCTTGAGAATCGTTCATTCTTAGAAGAAATCGTTATATTCCTTGACAATCGTTCATTCTTAGAAGAAATCGTTATATTCATTTAGAATCGTTCATTCTTATAAGAAATCAATATATTCATTTAGAATCGTTCATTCTTACAAGAAATCGTTATATTTCTTTAGAATCATTCATTCTTAGAAGAAATCGTTATATTCCTTGAGAATCATTCTTATAAATGAATATAAGAAATCGTTCATTCTTATAAGAAATCGTTATATTTCTTTAGAATCGTTCATTCTTATAAGAAATCGTTATATTCCTTGAGAATCGTTCATTCTTAGAAGAAATCGTTATATTCCTTGAGAATTGTTCATTCTTAGAAAAAATCAATATATTCATTTAGAATCGTTCATTCTTATAAGAAATCAATATATTCATTTAGAATCATTCATTCTTATAAGAAATCGTTATATTTCTTTAGAATCGTTCATTCTTATAAGAAATCGTTATATTCATTTAGAATCGTTCATTCTTAGAAGAAATCGTTATATTCCTTGAGAATCATTCATTCTTATGAGAAATCGTTATATTCATTGAGAATCGTTCATTCTTATAAGAAATCGTTATATTCATTTAGATTCGTTCATTCTTATAAGAAATCGTTATATTCATTTAGATTCGTTCATTCTTATAAGAAATCAATATATTCGTTTAGAATCGTTTATTCTTATAAGAAATCGTTATATTTTTTTAGAATCGTTCATTCTTATAAGAAATCGTTATATTCCTTGAGAATCGTTCATTCTTATGAGAAATCGTCATATTCCTTAAGAATCGTTCATTCTTATGAGAAATCGTTGTATTCCTTAAGAATCGTTCATTCTTATGAGAAATCGTTGTATTCCTTAAGAATCGTTCATTCTTATGAGAAATCGTTGTATTCCTTTAGAATCGTTCATTTATAAAAGAAATCAATATATTCATTTAGAATCGTTCATTCTTATAATAAATCGTTATATTTCTTTATAATCGTTCATTCTTATAAGAAATCAATATATTCGTTTAGAATCTTTCATTCTTATAAGAAATCGTTATTCATTTAGAATCGCTCATTCTTATAAGAAATCGTTATATT
Organism: Fallopia convolvulus; assembly: GCA_964016875.1. Classification (NCBI taxonomy): domain Eukaryota; kingdom Viridiplantae; phylum Streptophyta; class Magnoliopsida; order Caryophyllales; family Polygonaceae; genus Fallopia; species Fallopia convolvulus. The sequence continues at coordinate 35,835,516 of OZ024733.1, forward strand.
CCTTTAGAATCGTTCGATTCTTATAAGAAATCGTTATTCATTTAGAATCGTTCATTCTTAGAAGAAATCGTTATATTCCTTGAGAATCGTTCATTCTTTTGAGAAATCGTTATATTCCTTAAGAATCGTTCATTCTTATGAGAAATCGTTATATTCCTTTAGAATCGTTCATTCTTAAAAGAAATCAATATATTCATTTAGAATCGTTCGTTCTTATAAGAAATCGTTATATTTCTTTAGAATCGTTCATTCTTATAAGAAATCGTTATATTCATTTAGAATCGTTCATTCTTAGAAGAAATCAATATATTCCTTTAGAATAGTTCATTCTAATAAGAAATTGTTCTATTTCTTTAGAAATCGTTCATTCTTATACGAAATCAATATATTCCTTTACAATCGTTCATTCTTATAAGAAGTCGTTATATTCCTTAAGAATCGTTCATTCTTAGAAGAAATCAATATATTCCTTTAGAATAGTTCATTTTAATAAGAAATTGTTCTATTTCTTTAGAAATCGTTCATTCTTATACGAAATGAATATATTCCCTTACAATCGTTCATTCTTATAAAAAGTCATTATATTCCTTAAGAATTGTTATTTATAGCCGTTCACATATTGGGCTGGCCAGATTGGGCCCAACCCAGTACAGATTTCACGCAAGCCCGTGCCGTGATGTCACGCAAGCCCGTGCCGTGAAATCTGCACTGGGTTGGGCCCAATCTGGCCAGCCCAAATCTGGCTCAGGTGTGTATATATATCACGTTTTTTTCTGACGTGATATCACGGCAACATATAGCGTGATGTCACGTAGTTTTTTGAACCACCCCAAAAAATTGTCCTAAAATTAAATATTTTAATACTTTTTAATGTTACGGCATTAGATTGCGTGAAACTGTTACGGCACTTCTTGCCGTGGTGCAATAAGCTCAAAATTAGTGTGCAAAAATCCCGAGCGATATTCAATTGGTCTATTGAGCTAGTAGATTCTAAATGTAGTTGCCTGCTGCTGAGTGCTGGCCGCCTATGAAATACCAGCGAGGGATTCATAGGACAAAATAAAAAGGAAAGATTTTTCCAAGTTTTAGCGAGTTAGGATAATATCATAACTATAACCTAAAGCGGAGGTTAAAAAAATTATTAAACGACACATGTCACTATTAGATTGGACCACACCACCCTTTTTTTTTTTAAATAATCTTTTATTTTTTGATATGATAAATTCTTATTCATGTTTTTAGAATATAGGATAGAAAATCACATTATTAAACAATCTTTTATTTTTGGATATGATAGATAGGAAGATCATTATGATATTTTTTATATTGTCATACAAATTCTAAAATATTTATTTTATTTTTAGATAGAATCGTTTTTTAACTAAGATATTAATTGAATAATTATCTTTGTAACCGTATATTACTAGCAATCTCTTTGCCAATTTGGTTATTATTATAATCCAATCATTTGTTACCTTATATGAAAAGATATTGATTATATGATAATTGTCTTATCTTTTTAATCATAAGAAAAATTTATATTTAAGCATTTACATGTTTACTAGCATTTGTTCCCGTACCTTGTACGGATTTTGATTAAAAAATGTTTATCATGCGAAATTTTAAGATCTCTAAATAAAATTATATATTAATAATATTATTATATTTAAAAAAAGTTATTTTATAATGAAAAATATGTTTCTATCACTTCCCAAATTTTAAGAACTCTAAATATAATTGTATATTAGTAATATTATTATATTAAAAACATTATATCTTAATATAATTGTATATTAGTAATATTATTAAATTAAGAAATTATTTAATAATGAAAAGTATGTTTCGTATCAAATTTTAAAATCTTTAAATATAATTGTATATTAGTAATACGATTAGTAATATTAGTAACATTAGTGTATTTAATAAAATTGTTCCATAATGGATTACACACCAAATAAAACTTGCCAAAATTTAAGATCTCTAAATATAATTGTATATGAGTAATATAAGGAATATTGTTATAATATAAGGTTGTAAGTACTTAAATAAAAGAAGGGCAAAGAGGTAAATGAAAAAATTAAAACGCCTACGTGGCATAGTTAAAACAATGACACACGTAGGATAGAGAGATTCGACTTAGTTATAATATATTGATATATTGATTTTTCTCAGATAATAAATTTATTTGAAAATATTTTATTATTAATATTTTATTTAAGAAAAACCCGTACAAGGTACGGGAATACATACTAATTCTAACCTAAATAGAGATGCACAAAAAATCCGTGGGGATGGGGATTCGCGGGGACCTGTCCCGTTAGGGGCGGGGATTCCCCGCTTTGGTGGGGAATGGGGCGGGGGCGGGGATCAATTTCATATCCCCAATTTTAAACGGGGCGGGGATGGAAAATGTACTATCCGCCCCGAATTCCCGCTATATATATGCCCAAAATATTTTTTTATAGCATAAAATAAAATAGATTTTAAATATAATTGTAGTTTTTAATTTAAAAGTAAATATATTTACAAAGTATACAATGAAATTTAAAATTTATGTTATTAAATTTAATATTTGTAAACTTTTTTAAAGTCTAAATTATTAAATTACTAGTGTAAAATATTTTTTATAATAAATGGAGCTCGTTAACAATCTGATAACCGACGGGGATGGGGGACATAGTAGAGGTCGGGGATGGGGACGGAAAATGCATTCCCTGCCCTGCCCCACCCCCATGTGCATCCCTAAACCCAAAGCAAATGTTCTACGCCACTTAATTAAATAAATGTTAATTTTTTTTAAAAAAAAAATATGTTTATATTTCAAATACCTATATATATGTATAAATTTATTGCTTAAAAATCATATTATACAATTTTTAAAAATTAAAAGGGTAATACTTTCTAAGAAAATCATTCTCTTAATTTTTAAAAATTTTATAATATGATTTTTAAGATATAAATTTACATACATATGTATATAGTAGTTTTCAATATAAATATAATTTTTAAAATTTTTTAATATTATTTTGATATTTAGATTTAAGTGGAACATAGAAATGGAACACCAAAATGGAATAGAGGATTTACGTTGATTCTAACATTATGTCGAATTCATGGTTCATGTCAAATTCCTACTTTAGAAAATATTTTAATGTTAATTTAATTTTCATTTATTTATAGTTTAAATTTTTTATTTATCTACGAAGAGTAAGACCAATAATGAAGAGAGCATGCCCAATGGAAAACTACGGAAGCCCAATTGAGAGCCCGACGCAATGCTCTAATTGTCTGGCCCAAAGCTGAAATTGGATGCTACCTGCCCATTCTCGATATATTACTTGAGTCATCTCCTTCCCCACTCTAAGTCCCTAAACCCTAGTTGGTCGTTCTCCTACGTAGGTACTTCTTTCATCGCCCCAGGACCTTGAAGAAGACAAGGAATCCCAAATACCCTCGCATCAGTGCAACTCAAAGGAACAAGCTTGAGCAATACCAGATCTTGAAGTATCCACTCACAAGTCACAACCATGTAAGCCATGAAGAAAATTGAAGACAACTACACTCTGGTGTTTATTGTTGACATTCGTTTTGATAAGAAGAAGATTAAGGATGTTGTTAAGAAGATGTATGACATCCAACCCAAGAAAGTGAATACCTTGATCAAGTGATAATTCAAGCTTATTTCCATGTCACATAATTTGGTGCATTGATGAACCTTTATTAACTACTTGTTGTTTGGCTGATTTTATATTAGCTAATATAAGTTATATTGATTTGAACATATCATGTGGTATAAGCTATATAGAACTAATATGTAGGATATATAACTTGATTTGGAAGGCTTCCTGATTGTACGTTGCTCCGTTTATGATACTGGATTCTTCCATCAACATATGTATCACTTTCTTCTAAATATTAATTACACACTAAAATATGAAGCACTGAAAAATTAAGTGCATTTTTTTGAAAAGAAAAAGAAAAGTAAAATAATAATAATCAAGTTTGGCCGATTGAAAAGTTGTCAAAGAAACGGTGATTTTTTTGAATAACCTAAACTGAAAATCTATGTTAAGCGTATGACCTCTCTAAAAAATTTATAGTTAAATGACATATGCGGGATATAATCCAGAATTAAGTTGGGTGTGAAATATATATATATATATAGAGAGAGAGACATGAACTCAATAGTATATATACATACCAAGTGCCAATACCAATGGTGATTTTTTAGGCTTGGGAGGGCATCTATATGCTTTAGTGCGCACAACAGTTATTAATGGAGTGCATGTATGTGGACACTTGCTACATTCCGCGACCAATGCAAGCAACGGTAATCAACCCACTTTAATTCGAATATTAATTTATGTGTGTGAGAAGGAGAAGTTGTATATCAAAGAAAAAGATGACAAACACGTTAAATATATATCTATATATCTATATATCTATATATCTATATATCTATATATGTATAGATGAAGATACCTTAGCAATCGTTGGGGAGGTAAGGATTGCCTTGGTAGTATTCACGTATACATTTACACGAATATCCTCTAGAATAGTTATACCATTGACATGAAGAATTGGTGTAGTTGGGTGAATGGATGGTTAAATCTGGAACCATCAATTGCAAAAGTAACTTGGGGACGACTCGATTGTTCCACAAATGATGTGGCATTAAAAGACCTTCTATTTGTTATGTAGGAGGAGTTAATTATAATAATAAAGATAACATCTAATAAGTTGGCACCGTTGAGAACCGAGGTCTCTACATCAATCCTAAAGTAGTCAGGGGAGGGACGAATGCAACATCCCACCCCATAAAAATTACTCACATTAGATGACAATTATTCTAAAAAGACTCTTTCATAATCGCATACGGAAGCGCATCCAGCAACAATGTCACCATCGTTGTTCCGGACGACAACACTTCCACCGCAGCCCACGAACAATAATGAGTGGTGCATTCCCATCAACTCAAAAGGGCTTCCCCTCACGTCAAACATCAACATGGGATAGTAGATTGAAACAAACGCACTACCGGTGCTAGTTGTTGGGAAATATGCTACAAGGGTTCCGGTAAGATATGGAGATTGGTATTACCCTACATCTATGCTAATGGTAAACATCCAATATGTCTCATTTTTATTTGGAATAACATTGGAACCATGAACTGATGGTACTCAATCTACACCGATTTTTTTAGAACGGCTACGTCGGGGTTGTGGTAGCATTTAATCTTGAACCATGGGTTGTGGTAGCATTTTGGCTCGATCCCAAAAGGATGGGGGATTGGCGTATGTCCACAATAAATTTGGCGTCATGGTAAGCCTATGGGGTGGTAGTGGTGGTGAGGATCATGATGTGATGGTGGTGGTGGCTTTTTAGAGGGTGAAACATGAAGAATTAGAATTGTCGTCATCACCAACGACAAATGCATATACATATGGATATTTTTTTTATTTGGAAAAAGGTATAGGGTTCAAAGAAAGAAGTAAAATCACAAGAAGATATAAACCCACAAGGAGGCTAATGCATATTTTGATGATCCAGAATATCTATATAGAACCTCTTATGATAATCTGAAGCATCAAAATATGCATTAGTATCCTTGTGGGGTTTATATCTTCTTGTTATTTTAATTCTTTTTTTGAACACCATAATATTTTCCAAATAAAAAAATATGCATATGTATATGCATTTGTCGTTGTTGATGACGACAATTCTAATTCTTCCTGTTTCACCCTCTAAAAAGTCGCCACCATCGTCATCTCATGATCCTCCCCCACCACCCCATAGGCTTACAAGGATGCCAAACTCATTGTGGATATACGCCCATCCCCTACCCTTTTGAGATCGGGCCAAAATGCTACCACAACCCATGGTTCGAGATCAAATGCTACCATAACTCGGACGCAGCCGTCCTAAAAAAACCGGTGTGGATTTAGTACCCTAAGCTCATGATCCAAAGATATTCCAAATAAAAATTGGACATATTAGATGTTTACCATTATCATAGATGTAGGGTCATACCATTCTCCATATCCTACCGGAACCCTTGTAGCATATTTCCCAACAACTTGCACCGATAGTGCGTTTGTTTCAATCTACTATCCCATGTTGGCGTTTGATGTAAGGGGAAGCCCTTTTGAGTTGATGGGAATGCACCACTCATTAGTGTTCGTGGGCTGCGGTGGAAGTGTTGTCGTTCGGAACAACGATGGTGACATTGTCGCTGGATGCGCCTCCGTTTGCGATTATGAAAGAGTTTCTTCTGAAAAACTTTCATCTAATGTGAGTAATTGTTATGGGGTGGGATGCTTCATTCCTCCCTCCATTGACTACTTTAGGATTGATGTAGAGACCTTAGTTCTCAACAGTGCCAACTTATCGGATGCTATATTTGTTACTATAATTAACTCCTCCTACATAACTAATAGAACGTCATTTAATGCCACATCATTTGTGGAACAATCGAGTCGTCCCCAAGTTACTTTGCAATGGACGATTTTCAGATTTACCCATCCATTCACCTAACTACAATTCTTCATGTCAATGGTATGACCATCCTAGAGGATATTCGTGTAAATGCATACATGAATATTACCAAGGCAATCCTTACCTCCCATATAGTAATCTTTAACGTGCTTGTTATCTTTCCCTTTGACATACAATTTCTCCTTCTCATACACAAATTCATATTCGAATTGCAGTGGTCACGGAATGCAACAAGTGTCCACATACATGCTCTCAATCAATAACCGCTGGGCGCACTAAAGCATATATATGCCCTCCTAAGCCTAAAAAATCCCCATTGGCATTGGCACTTGATATGTACCTATACTATTGAGTTCATGTCTCTATATATATATATAGGGGGAGGTTCCGGTAGAAAGGATTTTATAGTAGAAAGTGAGGGTGAATATAGTGCATTGGATTAGAATGGATTAATGGTCAGATTTGATGTTCCGTTTTAATTGAAATGGGGTGAATATTACTATAGTAGATTTCATTTGCCAAATTAAACCCATATTCCTTAAAAGTAGCAAACAACTTATTTAAAAAAAAGGAAAGAATAATATCAATCAGTAGAAAATCTGAAATCTCTTGTGAATATTAATTCTCTCTCCTATTTTTAAAATCAAAACAAATAATTTTTAATATTAATTAGATTCTATTTTAAAACTAATTGATGTTGATGAAATTTTTCATCACTATTCTCGTAACCTGCCAGATGATCGAATACCAACATGATGAACAATGAACATACATCATTGCAGTCTGTCGAGTGAATATCATCGTGATAAACAATGAATATGTACTTGTATTACGGTGAATAGGATTAAAATTAATAGTTGTACAATCTCATTATAATTTTTAAAATGAATACATCTGTTTATATTGAATATATATTAAAATGAAGATGAATATCATCATAAAATTACATGAATACTATGAGTTTGTCACAACCCAATTACATAAAATGGATAAATATCACCACTAATTAATTTCTTGAATATCACCACCCTATCTTCATGTCTCGATCTTCATCGATCTTCTTAATCTTCATCTTCCAAATCTTTATACTCCACTTAATATTGTAGGTCCTTGATCTTCATCTTCCTACAAGTACAAAGGCTTATTCAACAATCTTCTTTGCATGAGTTGTTTAAAAGGTGAAAAACAAAGAATATCAACTTTGACAAAAAGGAATATCAATGTGAAAGATAATGAATATCAATGACTACTTGAAAGTTATTCACAAAATAAGTACAAATATATAACATAGAAACTCAAAGTGAATAACATATAATAAACCAATTTACGAAGATGAATATCAATGCATACTTTAATGAATACCAACATTAATCTAAATGAATATCATCATTGCATACCAAGTAAAATCAGAAAATTAATAGTAATTAGCATATTATAAACCATTTTTTAAAAATAAATATCAATGCACAATAATATCATAATTAATCTCAATGAATATCATAATTGAAAAACACATAGAACTAAAAACCCATTTGTGAATATCATAGTATAAAACAATTTAAAAGATGAATATCAGTGGACAATATAATGAATACCAAAATTAATCTCAGAGAATATGGCATATGATTTCTTCAATATGCGATTGATTATAAATTCTGATTTCTTCATTAATTTTGGACGTTATTCCTTAAAATTTGTCCTCCTTTCAATTCACATGGCATATCAAGCATCGATACCAGAATTAATCTCAGAGAATATGACATATCAAGCACGAGTCCCTTCTTCAATGGAGATTGACATAACCCAAAATCAAATCCAAAAAAACCAACAAAAACATGAAATTGAACTAATTGGAAACGGAATCAATTTACATACCTTGTAAATTCCGATATAGAACTTCACGGAATCGGCACCCGAATCGATAATGGCAACAAGTTGTGCATAACCCTAAAATCAAAAACATGAAATTGGTGTCTATATGTTCAAAGTATAAATCAGAAATTGAAAAGACAAAAAAAAAACAATCGAAAATAGTAGAATAAAAGAGGGAATAGTTGATTGTTCTATGGAAATCCAAAAATCCGTATACAATCAGTGAATCCCCAAGAGAGGAGATATAAAAGAGAAAGTGGTAGATATTTTTTTAACTAAACAGTAAAAAAATAAAAAATGAGAATATCTTTCCAATTTTAACTTATTGAGACGTGTTTCCCTGGAACGCTTATTATATGCACCTTTGACACTCAAATCTGGAACGTTCAATAATATTCATCTAACGGTCTATATTCACCCTCATTTTCCAGCCTAAAAACCTTTCTACTAGATCCTTATACTATATATATATATATTTCACTCTCAACTTAATTTCGGATTATATTCCGCATATGTCATTAACTATAAATTTTTAGAGAAGTCATACGCGTTACATAGGTTTTCAGTTTAGGTTATTCAATAAAATCACCGTTTCTTTGGCTATTTTTCAACCAGCCAAACTTGACTAATATAATTTTATCTTTATTTTTATTTTAAAAAACGCACTTAATTTTTCAGTGCTTTATATTTTAGTGTGTAATTAATATTTTGAAGAAATTGATATATATGTTGATGGAAGAATCCAGTATCATAGACGAAGCAATGTACAATTAGGAAGCCTTCCAGATCAAGTTATATACTCTTCTTCTGTTTTTTTATCTGACAAGGTAAAGTTTTATTAGTTGTGTGTAAATTACGTGTTTTGGACAAAAAAAAATCAACATATCACTTTTATGTCCTTTAGAGGGGTAGATTGCCAAAGGTATACGATCAGATTGGATTGTCGGGAGAACGAGTAAAAACAAAAAACGACAGAACAACACAACCTAAACTAATCCATAACAAATCTCGAAAAGAGATTGAAACAAACAAGGTCAAACACAACGGACCTAAGTTCAATACTAGCGTAAAACGAGATAATAATAATATCGTTAAATCTAAACAATAAATAAACCTAAGTTCATTTATTGAGCAAGGAATCAGTTTCAAACAAAATGAATATTTTTAGAGAAATCGAAGATATAACAAGGGTAACAGGGAGAAATATCCGATTGTCTTAAATTTCGGTTTGACCCCTTTAAGGCGTAATGTTACGGACAAATTCCTTCTCAAGAGTTCAACCTAATCCAAGGTCGGATCGTACCGAAAAAGATAATGAAATAAATTATATTCAATTTATTTCTTCCCTGATTATTACAAATATAATAAAAATTATTATTCATTTTTAGCAATTTTTTTTAAAGTAAGGATAAGTCATTATTGCTTCTATATGACTTTAAGAGGTCACTATAAATTATCATTTCTTTAATAATTCATACTCCGAAATACTCATAATATTTTATCATTGTTATTATCCTAAAAAAAATGTACTTGTAGATTTATAGAAATTATAAATTTACTAACAAGCATGCTAATGATATTTTCGTATAATTTATAGAGGTTGATTTACATGGAAATGATTCTTATCATGAAAACTAGAAACAAATGAGGACCCTTGAATTTGAGAAATGGATGGCTAAGATTAAAAGAGATAGGAGCAAAATGGTACTTTTGACAAAAAAAATAATTTTTTTAAATTTTCTTAGTTTCGCTTGTTTTTGCCAAAAACACGAAATTTGATTTTTTACCTTATGTTCACATATTTTATGCATATGTTCACACTATTATAAGACATGTTCACATATTATCACATTTTTCAGTTCAGAGATTTTATAATATGTTCACATATATTACAAGTGTGTTCACATATTAGTAATGTTTGTTCATGTTTTATGGTCATATGTTCATGTTCGATTAAATCATAATACAAGTGTTAAACGACTTAAAAAAATTGACAAAAAAATAAAAATAAAAAAATAATTTTTTTCCGCTTATTTTTACCAAAAACACGACGCTTGACATTTTACATTCTGTTCACATATTTTATACACATGTTCACATTATTACAATGCCTGTTAACATATAACCGCATTTTAACTTCAGAAAATTTAGTATATGTTCACATATAATGTAGGTACGTTCACATATTAGTATTGCATGTTCACGTTTTATGGCATTATGTTCATACTCGATTTATATCATTCTACATACGTAAAAAGACTTTAAAAAATAAAGTAAGAAAATTAAAAAAGAATATTTTTTTATTTTATTTATTTATTTTTATCGGATGACCTAGATTCATTTCTAGTATTTCAATCGGATGGTCCAGATTCGTTCTTAGTTCTCATGATATGCCCCATTTTCATTTGATTCAATCTCATAATTTATATATATTAGGATCGCCACAAGTACTACTTGAACTCACGTAGAGCATCCACTAGAGATAAGAAGTAGTTACTATATGCTTTGTGATGTAACCCATCCGAACAATAGTAATGGAGAGCTTAAGAGAGAATTCTTCGACTATCGGCCGGAACTTCTCCGGAAGCCGGCCACCGGACATAGTGCGCCAAATGAAAAAACTGAAACGCGACTATGAGAAAGAAGATACGTACATCTCCTCTGCCCCTCAGGACATGAATGAATCCATGGATCAAGAATTTCCATCTCTTGCAATGACCATGGGACATAAAAGCACAGAAAACACAGGATCGTTTAGGGACAAAGTTGCAGGAAGGGAAGGCAATGAAGGATTCACTCAATATGATAATCCGTTCTGGGACGACACGGTGAAAGAAGATGATCTAATTGATGATGTCCTGCCGGAAAACCATGATCCGAAATGCCCCATCATCCTCCTAACGGCAGAGGAGAAGGAGAGAATTAGGAAACCTTGGCGTGATGCAATTATTATCAAGATGCTGGACCAATCAATTGGATACAATCATCTAAGAAGAAAACTATTGCTCAAATGGAATCCGAAAGGAGGAGTTACAATGATAGATGTGGGCAATGATTTCTATGTAGTAAAGTTCCAAAACGTAGACGACCTACACCATGTCATGATAAATGGACCGTGGATCGTGGGAGACAGCTACTTGACAATTCAGAGATGGCGTCCGAATTTTATTGCTGAGGAAGAAGAAATTAGACATGTTGCTGCTTGGATAAGAATACCACACTTATCCATGGAATATTTTGACAAAGAAATTTTGGCCCTGATTGGAGAAAATATGGGACGAGTACTCAAAGTTGATAGGACCACTGCAAAGGGAGAAAGGGGAAAGTATACTAGACTGTGTGTGGAGATTGATATCAGGAAACCATTACAGTCTAAATTCTGGATGAATGGAAGACTCTGGAAAGTACAATATGAAGGACTAAGGATGGTATGCTTCGATTGTGGAAAAGTTTGACATCTGGGTGATCAATGTCCAGAAAAGTTGAAGGCTCTGCCGCAACCAAGTGAAGGGAAAGAATTGTCGTCTTCCACTGGAAAGAAACCGGAACTATCGGAAGAATTTGGTCCTTGGATGATTGCTAAAAGAACTTTTAAAAGAAGGAATGGGACCAACATGGGGATGACAAATACTGTTGTGACACAACACACCGGCGGTGAAGGCCAATCGGCCGATATGGGAGGACACAATAGAGGAGTGCCAAACGAGAATAGGACCGGGTTCAAGAAGGATTCAAAGCGAACCGGTTTACAGAGAAACAATGATCAAACCGGAATTAGATCAAAAGGAAAGAATATCCCGCTCACTAAGGATAGTGGCTCGAGATTTGAAGTTTTATCAGAGGAGGAGGATATTTTGGAAGAGAATAATCCGGGGGAAATTCATGAATCCTCTACTGTAATTTTAGGAAAGACCAATCCGAATGATCAATTCCCTAGGAGATTTAAGGAAGGAAAAGGAAACTTGAATTCCAAGGGAATTAAAATTTTAGAGAAAGTTAAACAGGGCAAAAGCAATGATCCAGCAAACTTTCCAACCAAAGATACAGCTGGAGGATCCACCAAGAAGGATATAGAAAACCAAGGGACAGAGAACAACGGTGGAATGAAAGGAAACTTGGAAAGTATGGAAAAACCGAAATCGATTTCAAAAGATATGGATAACAGAGATTCTGAATATCTTGAGAGGGAAACAACTTTGCTCAAAAATATATTCAAGGAAAGTGGAGATAAGGATAAAATAAAAAGAGATATTCAAGGCCAGTTGGTAATTACTTCGAAGGAAGTGCAAGTAATAAACAAACAACTCGCCTTTGCAAACTCAACTAAACCTCCCGATAATTGCAATGTCGAATTGGTCGTGGACGATCCCGATGAGGAAACCCAAAATTGGGAGAATCCCGAAACTGATGTCAGAATGGAAGATCAACATAATGAAGAGCCAGGAGAGGAGAATGCAAACATCGACAATCATGGTGATGGAGACATTGCCATGGATGAGCTCGATGGTTGAAAAAGTTATTGCCTGGATGTATGATGATCCCAAACTTTCCAAGGACCAAACTTTCCGCCCGATTAGTCTTTGCAATGTTGCATTTAAGATCATCACCAAAGCAATTGTTGCAAGACTCAAGTCGATCATGAAGAAAGTTGTGTCGCCAACACAATCAAGCTTCGTTCCGGGGCGCCAAATCTCGGATAACATTGTGATCGCTCAAGAAGTGATGCATTCGATGAAAGCAAAAAGGGGAGATAGAATGATGGCCTTAAAGATCGATCTTGAAAAAGCTTATGATCGCATCAAATGGGCATTCATAGAAGATACGCTGCATGACTTAAAATTACCATCGGAATTGATTGAGGTTATCATGAATTGCATCACTTCGTGCAACATGAAAGTTCTATGGAATGGAGAGATTGGACCGGGATTTGTGCCTACTCGAGGGATTAGGCAAGGGGATCCGCTTTCGCCGTATATATTTGTTCTATGCATGGAAAGATTGGGTCATATCATAGAAGAAGCTGTTGCAAGTGGGGCATGGAAACCGATTCGGTTAAGCGTCTTTGGTCCTGATTTGACACATTTATTCTTTGCGGATGACTTGGTTCTATTTGCTGAGGCGTCCATTCATCAGATACAAGTCATTCGATATTGTCTTGATAAATTTTGTCAAGCGTCAGGATCGAAAATCAGTCTCCACAAATCAAGAGTGTGCTTTTCCAACAGCACGCCTAGCCATACTGTTGACTCAATTGCAACTGAGAGTGGTATACCAGTAACTGAAGATTTGGGAAGATATCTCGGTGTGAACCTGACAAAAGGGAGAGTTGGCCAAAACCAGTTTAAGCATATTGTGGAGAGAGTAAACCAGAAACTGTCAGGCTGGAGGGCGAAATACCTTTCTATGGCTGGCAGAGTCACTCTTGCAAAATCGGCCATTGAAAGTGTTCCTTATTATGCTATGCAAACAGCGGATATCCCTCTCCACATTTGTGATGCTATTGAGAAGAAGACTCGGAGTTTTATTTGGGGATCCTCGGAAGAAAAAAGAAAAGTTCATCTTCTTAGTTGGGAGAAAGTTAAAGAACCAAAAGAAGCAGGGGGTCTTGGCATGAGAAGTATGAGACAAGCTAATAGCGCGTTCATGGCGAAAATGGGCTGGCGGATGATCAAAGAACCTGAAACCTTATGGTCAAGGGTTATGCGTGGCAAGTATTGTCATGGTCGTTGCGATCAAGATATGCTACAAAATCAGCCAGGTGCGTCTAATCTTTGGAAAGGAGTGGTTAAAGCTAAGGGCATTCTCAATCAAGGTATGAGATCGGCGATTGGGAATGGTAGGAACACGCTTTTTTGGTCACATCTTTGGGCAACAGACACACCCCTGGAAGATTTGGCCATCAATACGGTGCAAGAGACTGATTTGGCAAGGACAGTGCAGGAATATTGGTTTGATGGAGGCTGGAAATGGGATGAATTTGCCACCCTTTTGCCAAATGATGTTCTCAATAACATTGCTGAGATTCAGCTGGCTGAAGAAGAGGTGAATGATAACTTCTACTGGAAAGGCACTAGAAATGGTGAATTTTCAGTTAGTTCTGCCATTGCTATGATTCGTCAAAGCCCGGAGCACAACAATGCTACTAATTGGAAGAAAATTTGGAAGATTGAAGCACCGGAAAGGGTGAAGATATTTATCTGGATGCTGGCACATGATTGCATTTTGTCGAATGTGCAGCGAGTCCGTCGGCGGCTTTCAAATAATCCATCTTGCAGCACGTGTGGAGCAATAGCGGAGAATGCCCTTCATATTGTTCGAGATTGTGTTGAAGCTAGAAATGTCTGGGGTCGTTTTATTCAGGCTGCAAGGACTCCAAACTTCTTTACTGAAGATCTACAAGGATGGCTTAGATGGAATCTAAATCAGTTAGGGGAATGGCTCACCACCTTCTCTACATGTGTGTGGTGGATTTGGAGATGGAGAAATGTGCGTGTGTTTGGTGATGCTGATAAAATCCCTGAGAACAAGTATGAGTTTATTCAGCAACGCACTACTGAATTCAAAAAAGCAAAGCAAGTGCAGGTCATTCAAGGAAATTCGAATGGACACTCTGCTAGGAATATCTCGCGATGGCGCTACCCCTCTCTTGGATGGTTCAAGTTGAATTCTGATGGTTCATACAGAACTGGAGAAAATACTATACGAGCAGGAGGTCTGATCCGCAATCACGCTGGACAGTGCATCAAAGCATACACGGCCTCTGGAGCTGGTCGGACTGCATTCCGTGCGGAGCTGCTTGGTATTATACAAGGCCTTGTGATTGCTAAAGAACTCAAGATAAGAAATCTTCAAGTTGAGATTGATGCTGCTGATGTTGCTCACAGTATACTCAACACAACGCAGCCGATGAATGATGCTTATGCCATGATCAACAGATGTCGCCAACTTATATCCGAGTATGATGGAAATGTTGAACTCAAAGTGATTCCAAGAGGAGCTAACAAAGCCGCGGATTAGCTTGCTAAGGAAAGTGCAAAGATGATAGGAAATTTTACCCTTTTCAATGATATTCCTAATGATCTTAGAAAGATATGTGCTGATGATATGGAACAATTCTCTATGTAATCCTATTCTATTTATATGAATAAAACGAGCGCTAGCTCCCCCTTATGACCAAAAAAAAAATAATGAGAAAAGGGTAAACCGCAGCCTGTGGGGTTCGAAACGGTGACCTCAGGATACTACCCCAGAGGCCAAACTGTTGAACCAAATGCCCGAAGGCATATTAGGCCGTTATATCATTTTATACAATTTTTAATATAAAGTTAATATTCATAATTTTTAATTATTTTAAAAATTATGAAAAGGGTATAAAAGATCGAAATTTATACCGATACGGGATTGACGACGAAAAGCGAAGGGAGGAGAGCATGAAGATTTAGGTAGCTCTATTTTGTTGTATTCCTTTCTTTTTAAAAATATCTGATGGGCTGCTGCTTGTCCTTTAAAAAAACGGATTGGGCCCCCATTTTTTTGTTCCAGCCCAACACTAGTCCCAGCCCAACTCACTCTTCCCTCCTGCTTCTTCCTCAGATTAGAACGGCAACAAGCCAACAGCAACCAGGGACAGCAGCCACGCAGCAACGCAGTCGACGCCTGGTGGTCCGCGCGGTGGCAGGATGCTCCTCCGGCTGCAGTGGTGGCCCACGATCGTGCCGGCGGTCTGCATGCTTTGTTCGAATGGAAAAAAAATAGAAGATAGAAGAACGAGGGAGGTGGAGAATTATATATTGGGGCTGGCCTTCTCAGAAAATGATCATTAACATGTATCATATATATATATGTTGTGTACATTTCTTTGGGTGTGAAGCTTCCTAGCAACTTCTTGATTGCATAGTCTTTGTTGACTATGATTTGTTGTTTGCTTGTGAGCAACTTCCGAGCAACGTCCTTTGTAGCTAGCTAGGCTTCTCGCTCCAAGTTTGTACATTGTACTGTATTAAAGAGAGAGGACAAGAGAAGACTTGTCAAATAATGCCAGCCAAGGGAAATAGGAAATGCGTTTTCGGCCTCTCATTGGCTACTACTTAACGTTCTGTTTGTAAGGACTGAATAAGACAATTTTTCCACCCTCTTATACCTCATCATGAAATAGCTTTGATGAATCATCCCACCGCCACTCTTTACCTTTGCTTTTCTTTCTTGTATTTATGTGGTGTTGGCAACAAGGAGTCTAACAATTAAAAGTATGACAAATACCCACACTCATGTTTGTAAAAACTAATTATAAATTGAAGTATTGCAATTAGTGTGGAAATAATCCACACCCAACGAAATCACGTATTGTAATGT
Source organism: Fallopia convolvulus (assembly GCA_964016875.1). Classification (NCBI taxonomy): domain Eukaryota; kingdom Viridiplantae; phylum Streptophyta; class Magnoliopsida; order Caryophyllales; family Polygonaceae; genus Fallopia; species Fallopia convolvulus. Next base: position 35,852,235 of record OZ024733.1, read on the forward strand.
TGCAACAATTAAAATAATATAAAATAAAATAATTAAATTTATGTAGGTACTACTATTGAAAGGGTGGAAATATTTTTTTAATTTAGATATGTATATTGATAATTTATTCAAATTCCATTAATTTATCTAATAAATCATTATTATTTCACATTTAGCTATATTTAATTAAATCAACATATAAAATAAAATTCAAATTCTTTAATAATTAAAATTTAATAACAAACTTCATAAAGTTACACGTAAAACATGTAAAATTATCAAAAGCCTTGATGTGGTTGCCATTTTATTGATAACCATATATATATGGGTGTACACTGCAGTACAGAGAGGAGATACGGTAGAATTACAATATTAACAATAAGATACCAAATCCTATATATTATATATTTATTCTAACAAAACATAGTAAAATAAGGTCAGGTGTTTCAAATCTCAAGCACAATTGGATGGAAAATGTTAGTGCACAAAAACTCCGCCTTCAATTCGTCTTTAATGCACTAATTAATAACTCCTCCTCTTCCGTTCTTTCTTCGATCTCTTGACCTAGAAACCTGCAAAACAATGGACACAGGGGCGGGGACCCTCTAATCCACCTCCGATGCCTAAGTCAGAAGAGTAATTGTCGTTTTGAGCGACGAGGTACAACTAGAGAGCGGTGAATCCCTGAACAGTCGAGCTAAGCGAGTATTAGCCTATCCAGAGTTTCTGAATATGCCGATATATATGCACATGTGTCTCTCCCTACACGCCCTAAGCGTGTATTTATAATGGAAGAGGGAGATCAGGGGGCCTTATTTAATTATTTCCTAGGGTTGCTTAAAGCCCAAGCTAGGAATATTCCCACCTTCCCCAGGTTTAATTCTATCATATTTGCAGGATAGAATCTTCCATAAAGTTGCATAACCACCATATATTTTATAATATGGAAAATAACGAAAATAATAATAACTGCACAGTAATTTTAGAAATACCTTTTTAATAGCGAAAATAACTATGGTAACTATGTTTGTTTTACCCGCTCACAAATGCCCCACCTACACCGCCTTACATGTCTTACCATGTTTGTCGACGTAGGGTACGTGTTATTGGTCGTACAAAAAAAAAGTGTCCTTTGTTAAATAAGAATGAGGATCGAATTGAAGTTGATCATGGGATCCTTAATCGTCCCAAGTCAGCCAATATGCCAGAGGTTCCTTTGGATGAACAATTTGGGCAATGGATGCATGTTAAGAAGCCTCAACGAAAGCCAAGAACCCAATCCAAAGATATCAGTCAAATTACTACTCATCAAGGGGCTGCGAATGTATCAGGAAACCATCCCGGACCATCCACTAGTAATGGTTCGAGATTTGAGATATTGATGAGTGATGATGCGGACGCTCCACCGGCACTGCCCGCGTCAATTGAACAGGAAAAGCGGGCGGAAATTGCTAGGGGTAAATCGGTCATTAGCCAGCCAAATACGAACCCAAATGCAACTGCACGATCCAAGGATCCCACGCAACTCAAGGCCGTGATTTCAGAAGCGGCAATGACAGCTGCTAATGTCAATCCAGAAGATCTCGGAGCTAGAGTTATGGAAGGAAATAATAATGGGACCACACATGCAAACAACCAAGCCAATCGCCAAGTAAAGAAAAAAGATAAAAAAGATTCTCGGGCTTCAGCTCTATCCACTACGATTAAAAATAATAAGAAGCAATCTTCTGTGCAGATTACAACTTCTAAAGATCTGGAAGTTAAGAAAGCCTAGTTAATTGCTGAATGCGTCGCTAACAAGAAACCAGAAGCCATAAATCAAAACCCTAATCTAGAGCTGCCCTCCCTACCCTTACAAACAGCCGCCCAAAACACTCCACCACCTCCAGTCCACAATGAACAACCAACAACCGCCCCTTGTCCCTCGAGTAGAGACGAGACTAGTTCTATGCACGTAAAGTACGATGGTCTCAAACCACCGGACGACACCTCAACTCCTCACCCTCCCTCGTTTATCCAACCGAATGCCGGTGGACTTGCTTCCAATGATGACGGATACTCAACCGGTTCTGTGTCGAGTCTCAGTACCTCAACAAATCAATGAAGCGATGCTTTGCATCGCACGTGCGGCTGCCGCTTTTGCAGTCCGTTCGAATGCCATGAATGCCCCTATATTTGGGAATTTAATTCAATCAGTTATGTCCATGAATAACCTCAGTCTCCTTATTTGGAATGTCTGGGGCCCAGGGAGCGCCAATTTCATGCAAGCAATCCGGGAAATAATTCGTCTGCATAATCCCTTTGTTTTTGCTCTAGTGGAACCTAGAATTAGTGGAGTAAGGGCTGATGATGTTTGCCGCCGGCTTGGATATGATGGTGTTTTACGGGTAGATGCTACGGGTTTCTCTGGAGGTATTTGGTTGATCTGGAGAACCGTTGACGTCCTTATTATTCCTTTATCTCTCAACCCCCAACACATTACAGTGGAGGTGATTCGTAGAGGCGACGAACCTTGGTTGTTGACTGCGGTTTATGCTTCACCGGACCCAACAAACCGTGCGATGCTCTGGGACAATTTGTCAATTTTGGCTCGTACAAATAATAAACCTTGGCTGATTACAGCCTTTACAGGGGATTTCAACACCACAGTTAACGCTAGTGAAAGATCGGGTTCGTTTGTTGGTTCAAATCGTGCATCTTCCTCTTTTGCTGACTGGATTAACAACATGAATCTTATTGACCACGGATTTGTGGGTCCCCGTTTCATGTGGTCGACAGGAACTACACCTGCTACTTATAAAGCGGCGCGACTTGATCGAGATTTATGTAATGATTTGTGGCGATTTCGTTTCCCAGAGGCTTCAGTTAAACATCTGGTTTCGACCCATTCTGATCACTTGCCTCTATTCATTACTCTTGATGCCTCCAACTTTAATCATGCAAGCAACCGGCCTTTCAAATTTCAGGCTGCTTGGCTAACTCATGAGGCCTTTAATAGTTTTCTTCAACGCTCTTGGAATTCTTCTGAATCTCTTACGGATGCCCTCACTCATCTCACGAGTTCTTTGTGTGAATGGAACAAGACTGTTTTTGGTAATGTTTTTTATCGGAAACGGAAACTCCTGGCTAGACTTGAGGGAGTTCGACGTGCTATGGATAATTGACTCTCACCGGGTCTGTTTTGGCGGGAACGAGAACTCCGTAAAGAGTTAGAACAAGTTCTCCAACAGGAACAACTAATTTGGTTCCAGAAATCACGATCGGACTTCTTGATTGATGGAGATCGCAATACCAAGTATTACCACTTATCTACTGTTATTAGAAGGAGAGGAAATAAAATATCAATGATGCAGCTTAATGACGGAAGCTGGTGTTCAAATGAGGACACTACCACATCCATTGTCCTTAATTTCTTCTCTGGCCTGTACTCCGTTGATGCATTCGAACCGGATTCATGGCCCCTGTGGTCTCCTTTCCGTCTATTCCTTCTGATATGAGGGAGGAGTTGGCTCGACCTTTTGAGGCAGCGGAGGTCAGGGAGGCTGTCAGAATGATGAACCCTTATAAAGCGCCTGGACCGGATGGATTTCCTGCCATCTTCTATCAACAAAACTGGTCCGTTGTTGGCCAACAAGTGAGCAGTTGTGCGCTTTCTTTGCTCAATGATGGGGTCCATGATCCGGGGATGAGTGACGCTTTTATGCATCTCATTCCAAAAGTGGATTCCCCCTCCTCTGCTTCGCAATTCAGGCCAATTTCTCTCTTAAATGTGTCGTTCAAGATTGCTACAAAAGTTATTGTTAATCGGTTAAAATCGGTTTTGCCAATTCTCATCTCTCCGACCCAGGCGAGTTTTATTCCGGTACGACAGATTAATGATAATGTCGTGGTTGTTCAGGAAGTTCTCCACTCCTTTAACTTGTCTATTAATCAGGCTAAAATGATGATGCTCAAAATCGACCTTGCGAAAGCCTATGATCGTATTAGATGGAGTTTTCTCAATCTGATCTTGACACGTGCTGAGTTACCCGCCCGGTTGATTGACGTTATTATGACTTGTCAGACTTCAGGCTCTATGGAACTTCTCTGGAATGGTTCCAAGGCTGGTTCTTTCCGACCTTCTCGAGGTATTCGCCAAGGCGATCCTTTGTCCCCTTACTTATTCGTCTTGTGTATGGAGTATCTTTCGCATTTGATAAATGAGATGGTTTCTAATGGTGCTTGGCGTCCGGTTCTTGAAGGAGGTATAGGATTGTCGCATCTCTTTTTTGCTGATGATCTTATTCTTTTTGGAGAGGCCTTGTATTTTCAAGCATCTATTATTAAGAGTTGTTTGGATAGCTTTTGTCTCTACTCGGGCGAAAGGGTCAATTATGATAAAAGTAGCATCTATTTCTCTCGCAAGGTGGATCATGATACTCGGCATGCTATTAGTTCTTTCTTGTCAATGCCGATTTCAGATGATTTTGTTTCTTACCTCGGTGTTCCAACCATTTGTGACCGAATGTCTGTTGATCGTTATTCGTATCTTCTTGATAAAGTGACGGCTCGGTTGACCAGCTGGCAAGCTAAGTATTTGTCTGCAGCAGGCCGTGTTACATTGGCTAATTCTGTTCTTACTAGTCTTCCATTGTACATGAGGCGTTATGGAGCAAAATCGTTCGTCACAAATATTGTAATAAAAGGAGTGATATTGATATGTTCCAATTTCGTGCTAGAGCTTCTCATATGTGGCGTGGAATGGTTCAAGGGTCTGATATTCTGAAGAAAGGGGTTAGCTTCTTAGTTGGGAATGGTTCTCTTACACTTTTTTGGAAACATTATTGGTTAATTGATAGTCCACTCTTATCTGTTGTTGTTTGTGCTATTCCTATAGTGGATCAGGATCTTTGTGTGGCTGATTACTACTCTGAATCTGGTTGGAATTGATCGATCTTATCCTCACTTTTGCCTTCAACCATTCTCCACAAGCTGTCTTTGTTTCAGCTTCGAACTGATGAGCAAGATGTTGATCGTATCTACTGGTCTCGATCGAAGTCAGGGGTATTCACGTCGAGTTCAACTTATAATATGTTGTTGCACACTGATGCACAATTTGATGGTCCAGTATGGGGAAAAATTTGGAAAACGTCGGCGCAGCAGCGTGCTCATCATTTCCTTTACCTCGCTGCACACAATGTGGTGCTCTGTAATGAAAATAGGGTCATACGCCACCTTGCTGTTGATGCAGCCTGTCCGTGTTGTGGTCAATCGAATGTCTGGCTTGCGTTATCAGGCAACTCTCTTAAGCCAAATTTTTTCACGCAGACGCACATTCAGGAGAGGATCTATGACAACATCAGAACTTTGGACGCTTGGAGCTCTGTTTTTGCCACCATGGTTTGGTTGACTTGGAAAATATAAGCTTGTTTTCGAGCATATTGATGAAATCTCTCGATTAAGCTCCAAAGTTGTGGCTGCTGTTGAGGCATATTCTCTTGTTGCAGCAGCTATCCCCAACTCCTCTGCCATCAATAATCCATCTAATACCATGACATCTTGGCTTCCCTCGCCTATCGATTGGTGTGCCCTCAATACTGACGCCATTTCCAAAGGGAACCCGGGCGTTGCTGGTGGTGGCGGTGTTTTTCGGTCCAACACATGCCAATTTCTCCATGCTTTCTCCTTTAAGTTGAATGAGTGTGATGCCCTGCATGCTGAACTGAATGCTATCCACCAGGGGCTGTTGATTGCCAAAAAATTGGGGCTCAATCAAGTGCAAATCAAATCTGATTCTAAGAGTGTTGTGCAATTACTTAACCAATGAGCTATTCCACCCCACAAAGATTTCTTCTTATTGGAGGACTGTAGGCGTTTACTCAGTGACTGTAGGCGTCTACCAAGCTCATTCATGTGTCCCACTCGGCTAACAAAGTTGTCGATCATCTAGCTAATCTATCTTTAAGTTTATCTACAAACTTAGTAGAATTTCCTCACATTCATAGTTGTTTTGCTGATGTTTTGGACATGGATAGGGCCTCTGTTTAGGGTCCTTTGTTTTCTTCTTAAGTTATTAATATAAGCTTTCCGCAGGAGCCCTGCTCCGTTTCCCACCAAAAAATTCTTTTTGTATCATGTGGCAAATGGTTAGGAGGGAGAATCAGCTCCCATGGAATATTGGTCTCCTGAGAGCGAAAATTTACTTTCCAAACTGGGTTGCTAATAATTGGTCAAACATTAATTACAATAATGGCAAGCTGTCATTATAATGGGAAAATTTACTTTCCAAACTTGTTGCTAATAATTGAATAAGGCTAGCTAGCTACTTAAATCGTAACCTAGATTTTTATTATTCTTTTCAATTAACGTGGGTAATATTGGACAAAATAAGGTAAATTATGTAAAACATCAAATATTATTGAACAAGAACATCAAGCTAAAACATCATGTATTTTTGAACGGAGGGAGTAATATTTATGGGATCTTAGTGCAATAATTTTTATTTAGTACCACAATTTACTTTAACCAATGTTTTTTCTTTCATAAATAAATTGCAACAAAAGTAATACTCTGTCTGTATAAGGAATCCAAGAGAAAAAAAATATAGTAATAATTCTGACAATATTCTTGAATTGTATATAGATGGCAAATTTTTGTATGATGTGGCAAAGGGGTAGGAGGGAGAATCAACTCCCATGGAATATTGGTCTCCTGAGAGCGAAAATTTACTTTCCAAACTAGGTTCCTAATAATTGGTCAAACATTAATTACAATAATGACAAGCTGTCATTATAATGGGAAAATTTATTTTCCAAACTTATTGCTAATAATTGAATAAGGCTAGCTAGCTACTTAAATCGTAACCTAGTTTGTATAATGTCTAACTTGTGACATTGAAAGATGATGGACAGAAGGAGAAGAAGACGTAAATTCATGAAAATAGAGCCATACACGTAAGTGTTACTCCCTCAATTTTTCAATTTTGTTAAATTTTCGTATTAATCAGATACATTAATTTATAATGTTTATCGCATGTATGTGTACACAGTCCAGATAGCGAAAGTATTGACATGTGCTTTACAATAACCGACGGATGTATTAATGATTGCTGGCGTGACATTGGCAAAGTCTCAATCGATAGATACTCGCACGAAATCATGTAGTGACAAAAATCCTAAATGGATCAACCTGAACTTGATACGGAAAGGCAAAGACAATGACGACAAGGATAATGTGATTGTTTGAAGATCCAAAGATCCAACTTCTACTTGACCGGCATCCAAACATCAAGACCCGAGTGGTTCGAGTTCAATTTAAACAAAGGTCAACAAATTAATGGATCCACAATGCTCAAGAGCAAGGGAAGCTACACAAATGTGGAAGCGAAAGTCATATCAACATTAAAATGTCATCGTATGAACCTTGCGGCAAACATAAAGCAGCTTGATACATACCAACGGCACCACCCAGAAAGGCACCACCCAGAAAAGAATTTGCTAGAAAATGTGATGCCGTCTTATGTGAAGGTAGGTACTAGGTTTATGGCATGGTCAAACGAGATTTGTAAAGTTTTTATTTGAGCTTGAGACCACAGTTGATTTTAAGTAGGGTTGTTCATCGGACCATTAAACCCGTAAATTTATAGATCGGGTAACGGGTCAAAAATTTTTAATTTATAGGTTACGGGCCGGGTTACAAATAAACCCGTCGGGTTACAGGGTCAACCCGTATAACCCGTATATATAAAAATTAAATTAAAATCTTATTTTATTATATATGACTTTTGTAAAATATTAAGGCCATAAGCTTTCCAATGCAATATAGGTATTTTATACTACCCATACCTCTGTCCCCTCCTTGAAATTGGCGATGTGGGATAGCTAGCCTCTCACATTTTTCCAAAAACACTTCCCACATCGAATTATCAAGTAGTTGCCTGCATTTGTTGGTTACTCTTGTAATGGGCCATTGTTATTATTGGACCATTGTTAGTATTGGGCTTTTAATGTTTAAAGCCTGATCTCTGTAAAGTATCCAAATATTACGGGACCCGTAAACCGGGTCATGGGTTGAGTTTATAATTGTTACGGGTCATCGGGTTAGCCCGTAACACGTAAATCGGGTTACGGAGAAAGGATTCTGATTGGGAAACAGAGCAAAGAAAGAAGTTGTATATGATCAGGGCTCCACATGAGGCACTCCGTAAGATGGGCATTCTTCTAGCATATCACAAGCGTGATGGTTTATAGTTTTTAGCATGACGCAATCGGAGAAAAGCGTGATGGTTTACATTGTTTGCATTTAGAATGCTAGTAATTTGCATAAGAGGTTCAACAAAAGAGGTAAAATCTAAGGCTAAATTAACTGCCATATTAGCCAAACCATCAGGTGCTTCATTAGACGTGCGATGGACATGAACTAGTTTGATCTCCCACGATGTCAAAGAGAATAGCCTTCAGTTCCTTCTCTGCCTACAAAGTGTTGGCATTGTCGGATGAGATGTACTGCAGCATGGGTGACAAGGGAATTGGCCTCGATCAGCTTTACAACAACGGAGAATCAGTTTCCACGATCAGATGTTCCACATTCAGATTATGAGCAAGCTGCAGGCCAAAGAGAATGGCCTTCAGTTCAACAAATCCCACTTGTAAACAATTTCCGGCAATATAACTCCATTTCTACTTCGACAAAACCGAATTCAATACCAAATGCCAAAACTCATATGGTAGCTGAGTACTAAAAAAAAGACAGCATTCCTTGATAATCAAAGATTCAAACCTTAATACCTTCTCCTGAATTTAATCCACATGCTGATGCTTCTGTTGCCTTTGTGGACAGACGTCCTCGAGAATGCCTTTGTGGACAGACGTGAGAGTACGGGAACGAGGGCGCTTTGCTTTTGATCCTTTCTTTGGGGGACGCACAGTTCTCCTGGTTGCAATCACAATGACATCCTGTATAAAATAAAAGTTAGCAGAGTTTAAATAAAAAAATAAGGTAGAAAACAGAAAATCTCAACCACCCAATAAAGATAACAACAGCTTTGATTTCATACTACCCTTTGAGATCATAGGAACCCAACTGACCAAAAATATGCAAACTATATGTTCAAGCACTAACGCGACATTAAGAGGAAATGTTGAGGATTAGTTTGACATTAACAGATATGTATTATAATACAATTGAGCCAAAATTTTGAGCTAGCTAACAAGCATTACCTAATATATTGTCAACTAGGTGAAACGTCTTGATTGATTTAGGTATGTGTGGTATTGAAAGCATGCACCCGTTCTGCTCTAAAGAAAATTTCAAGAAATTGCATCAAATTGCAATGTGACTGCTTTTATAAGCCTTTAATATATATGTTATACTCAATTTTCTAAGAAAATGCTAGGCGGACCCTAGGCGGAGAAGGAACGCCTAGACAACCAGAATGATTGCCTATGCGGTCCTAGACGGACTGGACAGCTAGGCAGGTTGGCCGACCTTCCAGCATTTCTTTGGAGTCTACTAGTTGTGGGTAATAGATTAGAAACTTAAAACTTTGATAATCAGTTTAATATCACTCATACTCATATTAATACCGATATCTCAAATCTTTGGTATCGATACTACACTTTATTGGTAAAATAATGTTTTGGCTAATAAATTAGAAACTTCAAACTTGATAGTCATCTAAGAATTGCTCTACTTTTTCTAACATTTCTTTGGAGTCTACTTATATATCAGCTAATAAAAACAATCACCTCTCCTTCCCTTTTTATTAATCAAATATTGAAATTACTAGACGGCTTGGCCCGACCGTCCAACGGACTATAATTATAAATTTTATAATTAGACATAGATAATTACGTATATTATTTAAATTAAAATAAGAATGCAAATTATATGTGTTAGTTGGTGAAAACAAATAATGAAGAGAAAATGCTTTAATATGTTTTTTTTAACTATTAATTTGTTGTAAGATATATATATATATATATTATGAATATTAATTATTTTTTTATTGATTTTATGAGTGGGAAGAGATAATTTTATATGTAACTAGATGGCTTAGCCCGTCCGATGGACGGGGTATAATTTTGTGTCTATGGTTTTTTTTTTGATAAGGTAAGAATTCGGAATACCAAACAAGCTTGGTAGTCCGAGAGGCCGTAATAAAACGGCAGCCGAGAACGGCATTGATTTTATAAGTGGAGATAGATAAATGTGCATTTTATTTGAATTAGTATAAAAATGTAAAATATATGTGTAATTTGATGAAAAAAGTAATGTAAGAAAATTGTATTTAAACCTAAATTTTGAATGGTTGATTTGGTGCAATTATATATAGAAAAGTGAGTATATGTTTATGAAAGGTTAAGCATATAGATATAAGTATATAGTTGTATGATATAATTGATGTAATGTTATATTTTTCCCTGCTTTGTATATGTAGGATCGTGTATTTCAGTTGTGATGTTTTGTGTTGTATGTTTAATTTTGGCATTTTCATAAAACCAACTTGTTTATATTTTTCTAATTTTAGATAGATTATAATTTGAATTCATTTTTATCACTAATTTACGATGTGAAATATGAGAATTATGCATTTAAGTAGTAAGAAAGAAGTGTAATTAACTTAAATAATATTTTCAAAATTTATTAGAGGCCTTTTGTAATTTAGAATATTTTTAAATTATTATTTCAATAAGGAGAAGATTGTGTAAACCAAATAGATATATTAGTAGGATAATTAATTTGTATTTAAAAAATAGAACATTTATTATTCTTGAGAGGGAGAGTTTTTATAGTTGTATAGATTAATTATTACTGAAGTGGTACTACTATTTGTCCGCTTTAATGTGAATAAATAATGAAGGGAAAATGCAGTTAATGAATTTAATTAGCTTTGATAATTTTGGTTTTTATTTATACTATAAAGAAATTCAAATATCTTAAATTATTATGCACTAAATGATCAAATAATTTATAAATGTATGTATTTAAAAAAAATATTTTTTTTACATTTAATTATAATTATAATATTTCATAACCAAAGTATTTAATATGTGTAATCACATGCTATGATTTTTAATTTGTATTACTAAATAACTTGGCTTTCTATTTTTGAAAGGAACCTTTTTCTTTTAAATTCAGAAAACCTTTCCTTCTAATAATCCTTCACTAATAAAGAAAAGAAGATGTTGAATTTCTAGGTTGCATGGATCCTACAATTGAAAGTGCTGGAAATCTCCAAAATTTAAGATATTCATATGGATCTTCCTTTGTTATGCTTTTAATTGTTTAAAAACTAAGTACACTACTTACCAATGTCTTTTACTATTTCTTGGTGTGATGATTTTGAACCAGAGTTTAGGATTCTAGGGTGTGAAGTGTGAAGGGAGGTCATTTAATTTTTGTGGTGAGTTTGTTTTGGAGTCTATATTTGTGTTGCTCCTAATTACTGTTTTGCTCGAGCATTTTTTTTTTGGGGAACTTAAATCGGGGACATTGTGGGTTGAAGTTGACGGAGTACATATGACATAGGGTTAGTAAGAATGCATGGAATGGATACTTAGCTATGAAATTGTATTGATTTGAAAGATTGGTTTTTTTTTCATAGCATAAGATTACACAACGCAAAAGAAGGTTTAAATGCATAAAAGGGAAACAAACTTAAGTAAGCTAACATAATGGTTTTTTAGACTGGTTGTTCTGGATAGCTCTTCAGTCTCTTTTACTGGTTTTTAGGTTTTGTTGGTTCCGTTTTCCTCAGTTGTCGGCCTGGACGATGCTGCCTCCATCTTCCCTGCTCATGTAAAATAAACATTGTAATTGATGTTTATAATATTTGCAGGATTCTTAGTATAAAAGCAAAATGGGAACAACACAAACCTATATTGTTTCTTCGGATCGGTGTACACGCGAACTCCCAAGATGGAACTATGACTGGCTGGATGAAAGGTACCGGCTTCGAGCTTGGGCTATCTATATATAGTGCAAGGGTTGCTAGTTGTTGGGAAGATGAAAGGGTGACTAATTACTATGGTCTTACTATATTAAAGAACGAAGTTGAAAGGACTGTTGTTATAATATTGAAGAAGGAAGTTGAGAGGCTATAACATTGAAGGAGGGATCTAAAATGGTGATCGGAGAAGCTGAAATGTATAAGCCTAAATGCTCTTATGGCGGAACATATTCCCCATTTAATTATATGTTTTGTGATTGTGAGTGGCTAATGACGGAACCTGCACAGTGGATAATTTCTTCGAATTTAGGCATTTAATTATATGTTTGGTCCATCTTTTATCAATTACAATAATCATTTAAAGTTTTATAACAAATGATAGGGTGCACTAATCGTGACAACTTGGTGTGGCCATTCGTCGACCGTTTAAACACCCGAACATATTCCCCATTGTAATTATTTGTTAGAGGTCTTTTGTATTTGAGATTTTTATTTATTTATTTCAACAAGGAGAAACTTGTGTAAATCCAATAGGATAATTAGTTTGCATTTAAAAGTAGAACATTTATTTGTCTTAGAGGGAGAGTTTTTATAGTTGTATAGAAGATTATGAAAAGAAAGAAAAAGACAACAACAAATATGACATAATTATCAAGGGAATTAATTAATAAGATAATTAATCCTTCAATCTTTTAGCAAAGGATCGGATAGAGTCGCCACTGTCCACTATATGGTTCATAGTCTTCATACCCATACAATAATCCATCTCTTGCAATCATCCACCTGCAATCCGTGCACCGGTACATGTCCCTCGTCTCGTCATACGCGTCGAACCGGAGCCATTCATCGGACCCGGGCCACCTCACCCGACAATAGAACAATGTGTTCCACCAGAAATTATCGCCGAAGCTCCACGTCATCTCTTGTCCATCCGCAACGATCACGACTCCAAGATTGTCGTCCGCGGACTTGCAATGGACAGTCAGGTTTCGACTATCGCCGAGGCCGTTGATGACGTGGACATGGTTCTTGCCAGTGGCTACATGGCTATGGAGAGCAATTAGTAGTAGTGATAGTAAGAAGGGTATTGTGTTTTGTGGTTTGATCATTGTTGTGTTTGATTACTTTGATCATTGTTTAGTTTGTATGCATGGGTGTGTATTTAAATTAAAAGAGCTTATAAGTTTGTTTGTTTGTTTGTTTGAGATTTAATAGGCCAAAATCTTTTCATGATGTTCAAGAAGATTGATTACCTAATAACCTTTTTCTATGTGATCTTTTTGTCACAACTAGTTGTCCCCGTCGTGCCATGTACGACTCGATATTTTTTAGATGTACTATAAAAAAATATTAATAAACAAAAATATAATATAATATAAAATTTAATATAAGTAATTTGTTGATTGTAATATGTATAAAAATTATTTTGTTTTTTAAAATCAAATCAAATAAAATAAATTTAGATTATTAAGTTAAATAATGAGAATAATATAAAAGATTTTGACCTATAATAATATAAGCTCCTAAAAAGATCAGACATAGAAAAGAACAGTAGGTAATCATCTTCTTGAACCGTCATGAAAAGATTTTGACCTATTAAATCTCAAACAAACAAACAAACTTATAAGCTCCTTTATACAAATACACACACCCATACAAACACAAGAATGATCAAACATCAAAGCACAATAACCTTCTTACTATTGCTACTACTAATTGCTCTCCTTAGCCATGTAGCCATTGGCAAGAACCATGTCCACATCTACAACCAGCTCGAGGAGGGTCGAAACCCGACCCTCCATTGCCAATCAGCCGATGACGATCTTGGAGTCGTGACGATCTCAGATGGGCAAGAGATGACGTGGAGCTTCAACCTTAACGTGTGGGGTACGACATTGTTCTAATGTCTGGTGAGGTGGCCCGGATCCGATGGGTGGCTCCGGTTCGACGCGTATGACTGGGAGAGGGACTATCACCGGTGCGCGATTTGCGAGTGGATGATTTCAAGAGATGGAAACTTGTATGGGTATGAACTAGATACTGGAAGGTGGCGACCCTATCCTTTGTTTCATAATGTTCCTATACTTTGAAGGATCCGCTCACAAATTAATGATTGGAAAATCGCCAACAAACTTGATGAACCTCCTCGTAGAGGACAACGTACCTTCACTTGATGTCTTTTTTGGTACAAAACGCAATGTAGTTGAGGCTAATATAATCGGATATGGACCATCTCCCAGTAAGAGGATCACATGCGAATCCAACCATCTCTTGCACCTACAAACCAACAAAATCACAAAACACTTCAACTTATAAAATATAATTATACTAATCAAAAATATTAACATTTTATAATAGCACGACACTCAAAACGATACTAGTTAAAATTAATAAGATGCTCCCTCTACTCCACGTTATTGACACCACAATTTAAAGTTAAAAATGTGACCTGAAAAACTCTGTTTTCAACTACAACCGAGACCTCCATTTTTCCATCAAGAGTGGAAGCAGAAGAAGTGAAGTATCAATCATGGCGTTCATATTCCTTCGTCGCCCTTTACTCACAAGCTTTCTGCATAAGAATCTCGGTTTGCCATTTAATTCCTGTTTACGGAGTTACTCTGATTCTTCTCAACCTCTGAAAATCGGCAATGGCAATTCGGCTTCTCTCAAGTCGTCGCTGAGCCAGCCGGAGATTGTCAAGTTCTCCGCCATAGCTGAAACCTGGTGCTTTTGCTTTCTCGCATTCGTTCTTCGTCTCTTTCAGATAACAATTAATTTGAATTGATTGGATTTGGAAATCTTATGTTATAGAGTTTGAAATTAAGTTTGCATGTTGAACTAGCTGTCTAACAATGTTAAAAAAAAAATTAAAATAAAATTGTTATTGTTGTAGTTGTTGAAAGGAAGAAATATAATTTTATGGCTTAAAATGGGTCGAAAAGTGTTAATTTTATGGGTTGAAAGGAGTCAAATTATCTGCGTCAAACGGGTCGACTTGTGACCCGACAAGTAAACCCATAACAGGTTGCGGATCGGATCATGGGTCGACATTTTTTTTATGGGTCATCGATAGACATGAGTCCGGTTCCGGAACTGGCGGTTCTGGTTCTACCGAACCATGGAATCGGAACCGACCTTTGACCGATTAATCTGGTTCCGGTCCTGGTTAAGAAACCGAAAATAATAAAAATTAAATTAAATTAAATCTCAATTTTCCTACCATGGGTCGTGACCGTGGTTTTCGTTGTAATAGCCATTGGTGGAACCACCATTTCATCGGTTCCGACTGATTTCCCATCGGTTTCCCCGGAACCGGACCCATGTCTAATTATCGTGTTGAAACCTAATGAAATTAAGTTTGCAGGTGGGATCCTCAAGGGCCATACAAGCCGCTCCATGCTCTGAATCCTCTAAGACTTGCATTCATTCGTACCACACTCTGTGACCATTTTGGGTTGGTCATTTCTTGAACTATAATGGTGAAATGAAATCTTTCATTTTGGGTTGCATTCTTCCCAATTTAACGATTCAGTTAAAAAAAGATAAGTTGTTTAAAATTCAAAGCTTTTCTGTCCATGAATTGCTTGTTGCAGGAGGGATATGAACAGTATCAGGCCGTTTGAAGGTCTGAGATTTGTTGATGTTGGCTGTGGAGGTGGATTATTATCAGAGGTATTTACATTTGTTGACCTTAACTTCTCAATTTTGAGCAAATTTACCCTACATCCAATTTTGACTGGCCATGTTCAAGGTAATGTGAATTTTCCTGGTTTTGTTTTCAGCCCTTGGCTCAAATGGGTGCATCTG
The DNA here is from genome assembly GCA_964016875.1 of Fallopia convolvulus. Taxonomy (NCBI): domain Eukaryota; kingdom Viridiplantae; phylum Streptophyta; class Magnoliopsida; order Caryophyllales; family Polygonaceae; genus Fallopia; species Fallopia convolvulus. The sequence continues at coordinate 35,867,953 of OZ024733.1, forward strand.
TTACAACAATTGATGCAGTGGAGAAGAATATCAAGATTGCAAGTCTTCATGCTGTAAGTTCATTCAACCAGAAAATTGTATATGCTTGCATTGCTTTGCCAACATTAAATCCAAATTTGTAATCTTTCATCTTGATAATTGCATAGGAATTGGACTCATTGACTTCAACGATACATTGACTACCAATTTACAACAACAGCCGGTAAATGCTAAATATCAAACTTGTTTATATCATTAACATCATTTCTACCTTACTACATTTGTTTCGCAATGTAAGTCATTTTTAGCTATAAAAGATGTTTCATAATGTAAGTCATATTTTTAATTATTTAATATCAAACTTTCTATTTATACATCTTATTATATTTTTTTATTTTTTCCTATCTATAAATTTAATATTTTAACTTTTAATTAAATATATATTTAATATAAAATGTCATAGTAAAATGGCTAGATGTTCAGGCCTCTTTTCATCCTGAGTGTTCAGGTCTCTTTCATCCTTAAAATACCAGACATCTTTCATTCCAAGTATATAGGTTTCTTTCATCCTGGATAAATAGGCACCGAGCTAGCACACGATATCGCCTATGTTAATCCATACACAGTCTCAAATGAGACACTTAAACACATAAGGCCAAATCATCGGTCCTAAATTTTGTACTAGCGTAGTACGAAATATAGTAAGGAATAACGAACAGTCGTTAAATCTAGGCAATAAATAAACCTAAGTCCGCTTATTTATGCAAGCAAGTCAGTCTGGCAGGATAGAATATTAAAGGGAATAGAATTCACATTTAACTGAATACAAGAGGAAAAGAACATCCACTTGCCTTATTTTCGCGGTAAATCTTTAAGGAGGTGGATTCCTCGGATCATGAGCGATGCATCACTTGAATACTTGACTGGAACTAAAATTGGATTTCCTCTCAAAACAAATGAAATAAATCAATAATCAATTTATTTCTCATTCTAAGATTTTTTTCCAAAATTATTATCTCCTTATAATAATTTTTAAGGGTCACTAAATTATTATTCCATTAATAATTTATAATCAAATGCGTATAGTCAACCCATTATCTTTATAATCCTTAATAAAATGATTTATAAATTTATAACCAAAATAAATTTACTAACGAGCATGATAACATCTTGTCGTATATTCTTTATGCATGTCTCAGAGTCATATGATTTATACGAATTTTGTCGTTCAGAATTCGTTATGCATATTTTTAAAATATATTAAAAATATTGATATGACACGAACTACGAAGGGTCAGAAAATATACCGATATGAATCTTGTGTTGACAGGCAAGAGCGGACTTTGGGCACGAATGTCAAGATGGGTCTGCCCACTTTTGCCTACTTCTTTCCCTTTATCCTTCTAATTTTGATGGGCTTGCACAGAAGAAGCCGAACAGTTTAGCCCAAGAGAGAAAGGCCCATCCCAATCCATCTCTTCCTCTACCCTCGCTCTTGGAAGATACCACTTGCTTGGTGACAAGGTAGCGGGCCGGCCCTAGGGGGTTGATTTTTGGTCCCCCATACCCTCGCTCTTGGAATGGGCTCCAGTATAGTTGTAAAAAAAATTTATGGGTAGAATTAGAGAGATCTCAATGGTTAAATAAAATATCAATGATTGAGATTAGATTTCCCTCTCACCAAATCTAATTCTAATTTTTTTCTTTTTAATTATTTTCCCTAGGATTCACCAAATTACTATAGAGTCTTAGAACTTCACCTATAGAGTTTCTAAACAACTCTACCAAATTCGAACTGCTCTCTCTTCCATTATAAATACACGTCATCGCCATGTATGAAGAGCATCCTCATATCGCTGAGTACTCTAGCAATTCTTGCCTTTTACCTTGACGCTCGATCGACGACTGTTCTTTTGACTTAGGCATCAAAGGTGGATTAGGAGGTCATCGCCCCCTATGTCCATTGTTTTGCAGGTTCTAGGTTGAAGAATCAGTTGGAACGGAAGGCGGAGGAGTAATCAATTAGTGCATTAAAGGCGATTTTTTGTGCATTAACAATTGGCGCCGTATGTGGGAATAAAGTACTCGATCCACACAATTTTGGTGTTGGAATCGATCCCAAAGAATCAAGAAGTGCTTTTTAATAACCCTGGCCCCTGGGGTAGCCACAAAAAGCAAAATCTATCGCGGTGTCGTCAGTGAGCAGCACTGCGATCGCGAAAACGAGACCCGCGACCGCGGAACGGTAGTCTGCGACATCGGACCCACCTTTCGCGATAACGCGAACTCCGAGGTTCGCTCGGAGGATCAAACCCTAGCACATATTAATCAATCCAATCCCGATATTAGCTCGGAAAATCAGACCTTTTCACGATTCGAGCAAGGCGTCTTACCCGGCTTGAACAGTGACCCGACCCCTCTTATAAACACGACTGTTCATCGCACAGACCGTCAGGGATCCGAGTCAAGCGACAAAATTGACAGTCGTGACACTTTAAGGTTTGAATCTATTGGATTTGATCGAATTTGGGACTCAGCTATGTGTGTCGCTGAATCCGAAAGCAACCGAAGAATTCAAGATCGCGAGCCATCGGGACTACCAACTACGGTCGCTGAACAAAACTGCAACTGCGGTTCGCGTATATTCGAGCTTGCATCAATGCCACAACCATGAGCAAACCCTAGCTTGATCAGCCCTCGCTATGAACATGGTCAATCAAGCCATGCTGGGTCCAATCCCGTCCATGGTGATAATCGTATATCTTTGGCATCCGCGCCAAACGGCGGGAATGGAGCATCAACCACCGTCGGGAATGAGGAAGAAGATGAAGTCACCCATGCTTTGGCTTCTACTTTGAGAGAGAATGTGAAGATCCAAACTAGGTGTGCTCAGGTTGTGTCCCGCTTGGACCAAGCCATGGAAGATATTGCCAGGTTAAAGCACAACTTGGATAAAGTTCAAGGCAAGCGCCCCGTCAGCAAATCAACAATTGAACAGATTACTCGACGGCTCGCTAGCGTTATCGAATTCGTCGATGACCGTCATGGTCCCGAGCCAATTAGCTTTGACGAATCAGAGGAGATGCTAGTTGATTATGAAGGTGATCGTAGGGCGCCTAGAAGTCGACGAAGAGACAAGCATCACGAGTCGCCCCAACGTAAGAGGTCTCGAGCTGTGGACCACCCTCAGTCGAGCGACCCGACCTCGGACGACTCGGATGACTCCGACGACTGCGGAAATCACCGCGGAGACCGAAACCGCGACCGCAAACGGTCCACTAGCGACCTGGGCATCATAATCGACGTGAGAAATCACGCGAGCACAACGACGACCGTTACGACCCTTTCAAGAATCTTGAGTCGAACCATGATCAAGGCAATAAGAAGAAAAGACAACGGAGTCAACATAGGAGTGAAAGCAGAGAAAGACGTGAAGGGAGAAACCGGGCTCTTAGGCGCACTGAAAGGAGATTGCTTGATCTCTTAATAGCGCAAGGTAGGACCTTGCAATCGGCTCAAGAGCAAGCAGGGCACAAATTGGCTATGGTGACATCGACACCATTCCATAGGAATATTCAATGAGCCAGGTCCCCGACAAAGTTCTCTCCACCATCATTCACTCTTTATGATGGGAATTCGGACCTCGTAAATCGTATAGCTGCTTTCTCTTATAAGATGGTGCTATGGGTATCCGAGAAGCTATAATGTGCAAAATGTTTCCAAGCAGCCTCACCAAGGGATCGCTAAAGTGGTTCCAAAGTCTGAAACCAGGATCAATACGGTATTGGGATCAATTGGCCACTAAATTTGTGAAGCGTTACATAGCCAATAGCCGAGATGCAACGTCTCTAGATACACTCTTCGACCTCGAGAATGAGAAAAACAAAAGCTTGCATCACTTTTTTAATTGTTTTATGGACAAATATCAATAGGCTACCTATTTGGGTTATTTTTTAATGTTTTAATTCTTTAATGACAGGATTTATAATTTTCAAAAATTGGTTTGTACATGGATTCGAATACTTGGTATACGGGTTATGTGAGATTTTTTAGATTTTCATTGGTGCAATTTGATGCGTTAAATTAATGTATGTGGTTTTGATTAGTTTGGGCACTAATTAGTTGCATTTCTTTTGATCAAGTTAGGCATATGTTACCATTTTAAGGAATATGTGGCCATTTTATTTTTAGGGATATGATAAATTGTATTAATAAAATATAGTTCTAAATAATTGTATGTGTTTTGTCTTTGTTAGGCTATGATAAATTGTATTAATAAAATATATTTCTACGGCTATGATAAGTTTTATTTTTTTAAGCTCAGCTCAACTCAATGCATCACCTTTATTTTATCCTTTTTGTCTTTGTTAGGCTTTTGCAACCCCTTTTTTTAAAGGTGGTTCTGTTACACTTTAAAGGCTATGAAACACTTTAGTTTTGTTTTTGTTAGGCATGTGCAACCCTTTATTTATTTATTTTTAATTTTAAGCAGCCTTTACATTTTTTCCAGTAATTATATAATACAACAACATGGGAAACCACCTAATATTTCATATAAAATTTGGATGAACAGGAACACAACCTTACTTTATATACAATTAGAATTTCTTGGTTTTTTCGAATTTTTATCTATTGTAAATTAATATAGCATGTTATAAACTAATCATACGAAATCAATATGATTGGAGATAGTGGAAAAAGAAAAAGAAAAAAGGCAAAGTGAAAATCAAAAAAAATGGTGAAAATTATTAAAGGTATAATTTAGTAAAGGTGGTTTTATCTAGTAGCACACATATGAATTCAAGCTTGATCAATTTAAATATATTAATATTAAAGAAGAGGTGAAGATGGGAGGAGAAAAGCAAGATATTAAATTTATGCATAGAAAAGAAGTGAATTATTAATATTAAAAGGCACACAATTTTATGTCATTAAGAAGTGTATTGTTCCTAAAAAAAGTATCGGTTTGCATAAGATGGAAAGGGATATGGAAATGGCATTTCCGTAAAAGTTTTGGCTAGCATAGGATGGAAAGTAGACCTGTCAAATGGGTCGGGCGGGTCGGGTTCGGGTTTGGGTCAATCGGGTTCGGGTCAAAACGGGTCACGAGTCGTCGGGTCGTAAAATTTCCGGGTTCATATGGGCCGGGTTGTTCCGGGTTTGGTACGGGTTCGGGTTGATCCAACGGGTCAAGATCGTCAATTTTTTTTAACCTTTATCTTTATATTTATTAAAATAATTAATATTATATTATATAAAATATTATTTAATAATAATAAAATAATAATTTTATACAAAATTTATAATAAAATATTAAATTTTTAATTGAAATAATACATTATCGGGTTGGCCGGGTCAACCCAACGGGTTGTTGACCCAACCCAGTTTTTTCCGGGTCGACCGGGTTCGGGTTACTCTTGACCCATTGATTTTCGGGTCGGGTTTAAACCCAAAAAACTTCGGGCGGGTCGGGTCGGTTTTTCGGGTCAGGTCAAGTTTTGATAGGTATAATGGAAATGGATATGAAAATGGCATTTCCGTAATTTATTTAAAGGGGGGTGGTTTTTTTGAATTCACACTATTTTTTATATAATAGAATAGAATAGAAATAATGAATAATGATATAGGTTTTATCTAGGCTCCTTCTATGCGCCCTGCTGACAACTTCCTACTATCATCTTTATGTTATTTCAGTTTTTGCACTCAATTTAGGTTAAATTATCAGATCTGCCCAAAAGTTTTAAACCTATACAAATATATCCAAAGTAAAACGGCTTATAAATTTAATGACTTTAAATGGTACTAATTACCATAATCTATTAATTATATCATAAATAAACTATTTTCTATGAACACAAGCCCACCGTTCTCCGTAATTAAAGAAAATTATAAATTAAAGAGTTTTGACCGTTACCTAAGCGTAGTATCTCTAGACCTCCGGTGTTCTTGTAGCTTCCGGATTTCTAGGGCATGCTAATCCTCAACCAGAACTCCCTTAGCTCAAGCACATCACAGATCTGTTTTGTTTCCTACCTCAGATCGTAGTCTCTAACTTAAAATCTCTCAATTTTTGTGGATGGGGGATTTGTAGTCAAGAAAGAGGTTTATTCAAGACATAGTTTCGATTAAGTAGCTTACCCTTACTTAAAAACAAACTTTTATTGAATTTGAAAGGATTACAAGCACATAAACACACTGAAAACACTCAAACTAGAAAGATCCATAGAAGGATTTGAACTCTTAGAGTGAGGGAACACCGCTTCACTTTCAAGTTCAAAGCTTTCTCTTTCTCTTTCTCTAGATTCAGACTTTATTTTTCTGATTTTCGGTGCCCTTCCTTCAACTTACAAGGGTCCTATTTATAGAACCTAAAAGAGCATTGGATGCTCTATCGATGCCCTTTACAATTTACTACCGACAAAGCCTCAGAGAATCCACTTACATGGCAAACAGTGTCATCACTCTAAAAGAAAAAGCACATTGAACAGTAATAAAAAGACAACACATTAAAGAGATTCCGTCTGATGGTCCATACGGCTTGGCATCGTAATAGTTAATAATCCATGCAATAATCGATGTTGTACATGCTTTCTTCTCCAAGATTATCCTCCCAACCTGCAGCAGCCTCTTCATCAAAATCAAGCTCTATTTGCTTCATCAAGTTTTCTGAATATTTTGGATCCTAATCCATCAGCTTATTCCATATAAATTCTTGGCCTTTGGACAATAAATATCTCCTAAATTCTATTTGTGATAAGTAATCCTGGATTGAATCAGATGACTCTATTGCTTCCGAAAAATATGGTTGTAGCTCTTTCGAATTTATAATAGTGGTGAATCCTACTTTGAATATCAGCATGTCGGTCTTTTGATACTGCTTAATGTATTCATAGATGTAGAAAATTCCCATAGCTCTGGCTTCAGTGGCATTTTATAGGACTGGTTGCCTTATTGTTATTGGACCGGCAGAAAACTGGTCTATAACAAACCTAATCAAGTAGTGAGGTGCTCTTGATTTTCCACCTTCTGTCTCCATGTTTGCTCCACAAAAAAAAAAAAATTAGCCTATCGGCTATCCCAGATTGCTTGACTCTATTGAACACATATTCTGAAACTTGGTGAAATGCTTCCTGATTGGACTCCATTTATAAGGACATTTTCCATATATGTTGTTGCACATTCCATAATCCCACGCCTTTAATATTCCCATATCTTCATAAGGATTAGCATGAAGGTTTATTCCTCCAATTCCAGAGTTATCTTGAAAAAGAACTAGAGTTCCCCATTCATAGTATGGACATCTATCCCTGCTCATGACGTAAGAATACCATTGTGGAAAATCTTTATACTTCCAATAACCCTTTAGCTTTTCTTGGAGCTCCCTTGGGAGCTGAAGTATTTTATTGGTTATTTCCAATTCTAACACTCGTAAGGTCATCAAATGGTTCACCGATTGATGCCCATAATGACACCTACTCTAACTAATTTCTTCCATCATTGAAATTTTAAACTGACTGGGAGGTGACACCCATCCCTTGTGGTACTTTTCTTTCTCCTCAAGTTCCCGCCTCTCTGCGTTTGATGGACGCAAAGATAGGGAATTGTGGACTATTTCTTCCATTTCTTCTGGAGATAAATTCTCGTATCCATAATCATGATACAATCTTAAAATTGGTTGTGGAGGTGGTACTCTGTTCACCATTCTTCTCAACTGCAAGTTCTCATGTTAAGCTATCTGCTAATGAGTTCTTTGATCCCTGCACATGTTCAACATTAAAGGAAAACTAGTTAAGGGCTAATTGCCAACGCATGAGCCTCCCTTGCGCTTTCATTTTATCCAAATTATTATGGATAAATCCCAATATTCCTTTACAATTAGTTCTCACTGTAAAGGGTTTTGGAGCACGAAAAATCATGAATTAATTAATTCTTTTTAAGATAGCAAGAATCTCCTTCTCCATTACAGTGTAATTACATTTGGCTTTGTTGAAACTTCCACTGTTGTACCTGCAAAGCTTGTTATCCTTCTTTAATTTCAAAACAACACCCCAATGATAATTACTAGCATTAGTTTCAAGAACAAGTTCATCCTCCTCATTGGGTAGAGTTAATACTGGCAAATTCATGCAAAATTTTTTAAGTTCTTGGACTACCTTTGTATCCTGATTAGTCCAGTTCCAAACCTCTTCTTTTTTCAACTTGACTTGTAAGAGCTTTCTTAATTTAGCTAAATTCTTTTTAAAATCAGAGGCATAAGTAAGACATCCTAAAAATCTTTCCAATTGCTTCTTATCCTCTATTTTATCAGGAAATTTTTCTACCTTTTCTAGGATATGATCTTGTAATACTATTTGTCCAACTTTAATCATCAACCCAAGAAATTCAATCTCTGACACAACATAAGTACATTTTTTCTGTCCTAAGATGATGCCATGATTAACACATTCTTAAGTTATAGCCCTAAGGTCATGTGTAATAACTGCGGTTTTTAGGATATTTTTGAATTTTTCTCGGATATCCTTTTAACCTCTTTGTCCGTTTTAACGCTTAATCCAATATTTTTGTGATATCCTAAAATCATAAAGAAATGATTATATGGATCAGTGTGAATTCTAAGATTTTTCAGTGGAAAAAGAATATTTATTGGATAAGCCGTTTTTTTAATTATGTACTATAAAAGATTTAAAATACGAAACGGAAGCCCTAAAAATTGAAGGTAGCAAGATAAAATCATGGAAAATTGGTTTTATTAGTCTACATAATTTACGGGACGTTTTATATTTAGTAAGTTTTTCCATCTGAGGTACATAATTTTACCGCTTTAACGCGAGCCCCGTTTGGAGACGGAAAATTCTTATCTTTATCCTCCACTTTCTTAATGGGGAAGGAAGTTGATTTTCTTGCCTCGGTTTTATACAATTGAATTGAGATAGAAAAAGATAGGAATAGAGGAAGGAATGAGAGCTAAATCAGGACGAGAACGACGGACTCGGTTGCCAACTTCTTCACTGTCGGCGTCCTCTTCTCCTCCGCCTTCTCTGCCCGTCCACCACCCTCCTCCTCCACCTCATCTTCTTCCTCTATGTTGGGCTGTTACAAAGGAGGAACCAGAACCAAGAGAAGAATCAGCACGGAACAAGTGGCTCGGGAGGATTCGAATCTTAACCGTCGGTCACTTTCTAGCCTCGCCGCGCGACGTCGCCGACGATCGCTAGGCCCTCCGACCACCACCCACTGCGAGAGCTGCCGTCGGGCAATACTCGATCACCCTTGGGCTCGGGGATCGAGCCACTATCGAGCCGAACGAGCCATGGGCTCAAGTGAAGGTATTTACGATCGAAATTAATTAGCGGGTTGATTACGGAGCCACCGTAAGGACCTTTCGGTTCCGCTTTGCTAATTAAATTTATGGTTTCTATAATCTTGACGTTGATACGGTCTCACGGGTTCAAACCGCTCGAGAAACGGACGTCAGGATCTTCAGTTATAGCGAATACAAGTTTTGACACCGATTGGCAGGTAAAGGACTTCGGATAATTACTCGGGATTCGTTGCTAATCCGTTTGATCCGAGATTTGGTCACGTTTAAGAACTATTGCTAATGAACAATTTTTTCTTAGAAAATTATTTCAAAAGTGAAGCGGATAATTAGTTATAATTCCGCCAAGATGGCTCCTTAAAGCATAATAACTAAGGATTTGTTATATATCGATATTCGGAAATTAAATCGTTTATCGATTAGGAAGTTGTAGAATTTGAGTATACAACTAAGAAGTGTTTTCGTGAGCTCGATGTTGAGAAATCCTTTTGTTATATTTGGAAGAAGGGTGATAAAGATTACTGTTGGAATTGCTAAGGACTTTGAGCACGCCTTCTAAGGCAAGTGGACGATTCTCTCTTGCGTTATTGTTATTAAATGAGGAATTGAATCCCATTTAATATTTACGTTGGAAACAACTTGTGTGATTAATAAAATATGATAGGTTGTTGTTTTGTTAGAAATAATGACCATATTGTTATTCGTTCAGTTTCGCGATAGAACTGGATTTAGGTCCGTTATGTGTGACCTTGTATGTTGTCTCATGCTCAGACATTATTGTGAAGTAAATTAGTTTCCAGGGGTAGGAGCCGAGTCTCCGATGACCTCTTTATAACACAGTCTATGTTGGGAGGTTTAGTTCGCTATCATATCCCAACATTCGGGTCATGACTCATACCTCACTCAACGCTGGAGGAGGTGTTATGCACTCTAGCTAAGTGCAATTGGTACTAGTTGTTCGTCAATGATCATGGATGCAATAATCCCACTCATCTTGACGTCACATGTACATGTGGATTCTTGGCGGTTTCAGTCGATTAAAAGTTACCAACATGTTTGTAAAAAGTTCTGAAAGTAATATAAGATAAGTGCGTTAGGCACATTAATGTACCCGGATGGTTAGTCTTTTCGATAACCATTCTTACTCCCGGTTATGAATGATTCTTAATCAAACTTTGATTAAGTCAATCTGATTAGTCGATGGAGACTTTTCAAAATGTTATGTGATTAATATGAGTTCCCAACAATTGTTTATGCTTCTTAAAGAAACCACAAGCGGTGGTGTTCTCTCTCTTGATTATGCAAGTCTCCTTCTTTTTCTCTATAAGACTGCTAACTGTTGGATCATAATCCGAGTCTAATCGGATTTGGATGCCAATATGTTTAGTTACAACCATAAGAACCAAGTTAGATTCTCCGCTTGCTTAGTCTTTCATTAGACTAACCCGTCCATCTTCTTTTCTTTTATATGGTCGGCTGGTGTCCACCGTTGGTTTACGACACATCAGGTTCTTCTTGGAAATTGATTCAAGAGGCGGATTCAGAGGTTTGAAGCTCCAGAAGTTGAAGAAAGGTTTCCAATGGCTATACTTGAGTGAAGATCATGGTTGAACTACTTCAAAGCGAAGCTGAGTTTCAGAAATAAGAACTTAAGGAAGAGTTGATGAAGATTTTGTTTAAATAGAATGCTGTTCTATTTATTTACTAATTCTTTTTAAGTTAAGGCTTGTATAAGACCTTTTATTCTCTTTTCCGCTGTAAAGTTTTACTTAATTTTTTTAGGTTTTAAATGGTTTCTTTTACCTTGTTCTAGTGAGTGCTGTCAGGTTAAAGCCTTGGGTAACTCTGGTTTAGTCCTAATCGGGGTCTTTCTTAAGACTTTCATCTTTTATATAGAATTACGGAGAATTCTATATGGGTGTTATCTTAGAACCATTTATGGAAAGTGGTTAAGATTGGAAGCCAGATTCGTGAAGAGATAGAAAGAGGAAAGGAAATTGGAGAACACGAGGTTACAAGTTTGAAATGGTTTATGTGGAAAAAGGTCCTATAGTGGACATTTGATCCCCTGGAGATGGGAATGGATTCCGAGAAGGATCCAAAGTAAGATTAGGTGAAGATTCCTAAAGTTTAACCAAGTCTAGACCAAGTTCTCAATAAATTCCTATTCTTTCTTGAGAGTCTGAATTAGGTGTACCCTCGTCGTTTCTTCCATATTAGGAAACTTCTTGTGAGATTTTGAAGTTAAGTATTGTATTTCGTAAAGACTTTCTAGTTTGAAGGTTTCCTGTTTTAAGCTCGTAAGATGGAAGATTTCATGTTAAGAATTTTTGTTAGAAAGTTCATGATTCAAAGTTATGTGAAAGAAATTGTTAATTTCTTTTCTTGAAATGTGAAAGTTCAAATGTTGTCTTTAAAAAGGAAATTTTAAAGTAAGTTTCTTTGACATCGAAGTCATAAGAGTAAGAGTTTTCATGAGAATATTTTTATAGGAATTTCTGAATTTTGTTGAAATTCGAATTTCAATAGAAGGAATGAGTTGGAACCTCTACATCTCAATGTTAAGATTTGGAGAATCTTATGAGCCTTGAGTGATTCTAAAAAGATCAGTATGGATCATGAAGTGATGTAAAATAATCCTGAATAGAAAAGGATTACCTTTGGAAACTTTCTTCAACAACTACGTTTGTGACTCTATAGTATAGAATCATGGATATTCTGTACTTTTCTTTGCTCAGTTGGAAGTTAAAGAGCTTTGAAGTGCTCAAATGTTGGATCAATTGAATTGTTAATCTATTGGAAAATACAATTCAATTTTTAACCTGATAGTGTTCAAACTCGGATTTTCATATATGTTGTTATCTTTTGAGTTAAGAGGATTGAGAATCCTAAATGGAATGGAAAATTCTTATGATTATAGTAAGAAAGAAAGGAAGAATGTTGGTTCAGTTTAAGTTGTGAACAAGTGGTTAATCATCAAGGTTGTTGTGAATAAGGTTGATTGGTCAAAATGGATTGAACAAGTAAAAGTTCATCAGTAATGTGTTTATGTTCAATTAACTACTTAGCACAAGTGTTAATTGATTACATGAGTTGTTGATATCCAGATGACTAACCTATGTGACAACGTTATTGGAGCTACGTTGTATCATACCCAACTCGGGATAATGAGAAAAGACTTGAGGTCTATAATGGACTAGTAATGGAATCAACATTGAGATGTTCTAATTTGCAAATGGTATTGACTTATTTTTCTTTAAGGATGGAAATGATAAAGTTCAGTTTTGAGAAGATCATGCAAGGAAGAATTTTGGCATGTTTGCCTTTGATATTTTAATCGGTTGGTAGAAAAATATCAATCATTCAATATTGTGGTCAATAAGGCTTAGACCTTATCGCTGAAAAATAATTTCAGTTATGTTTGAGTTTTGAAAATTTTATAACAGTCAAACCTAATGTCTAAGGTAGTACTGGTGAAACTATTAAGTTGTCGGCAAGTCTCCTAACCACAAGTTCTTCCTTTGCAATGTGGTTTGAACTTGAGCTAATAAAAAGGTATATGTCTTCTCCTTATGGTTAAGAAAGAAGACAAGAATGATGGAGAAGTCTAGTTTGATTACCAATGTAGAATTGGGAAGTGTTTAAGAATATCATGTTTGATCATGTGCTTTTCCTTGCTATAAGGTATTGGAAACTAAAGGAACATCCTGATTTGAAGATAAAAGGATTGAAAGTCCTTAAATTAGTCGGAAGAGTTCGATAGTTCACTTTTGGATATCAGAATTTATATGAAGATTCACTTGCAGAAGGCTCGTTGTCTTGTGAATGGATGAACTCAAGTATTGAATTTTGTCAATGGATCATATTTGCCTAACTTTAAAGTAGTATGTCAAGGAGGCATACAAGTTGGGAATGATCGAAGAAGAATCTTTGTTATGAGTATGAAGATGTTGGAATCACATTTTCCCTAAGGATTGCAAGTAAGTGGATTTGAGCGATCAACTCTTTTATTGAACTTGCGAAATTAAGTTGGGTGGAGATTGAGTTAAATCAGGCAGAGATTACTCAATACTATGGATTATAGAAGAGTCTAGCAGTATGTCTAATTAAGAAAAGTCAAGGTATGTCCTCAGGTTCTACCTTGAAGAGGGAAGAAAGTGTCACATTCGAAGAGAAATGTGGAACTCAGAAGTGAATCGGGGTATATTAGCTCCTTTGAGGCTCAGTTTTAATTTGAAACTTTGGCCAAGTTGGTAAGGCCAGTTATTGTGCAAATGTCAGCACAGAACTAGGGCAAAGCGTCAGTAGCATCATGAAAATAAGGTCAACAATTTTATATGATGCATTGGCTAACGCGCCCAATTCTTCAAGAGAATAGCTAATCTTTGTTTCCACAATATTCAAAGTTAAAGCAAGTATGTTAGTAACCTATGTCGAGTTCCTGTCAAGCTGTTATGATTTAAGGGATATTTGAAATTGTTTTGTGATTTTCTCTTTTGAGAAAAATCTTATGACTTTGTAGAATTCTGGTATGAATTTTTAAAAGAAATGTTGATTTGATATACGGAATTCATGAATAAAATTTTCTACGATTTTCATGGTGGTGAGTAAGAATGTGATTTGTCTTCCATCTTGATCACATGGTAAGGCAAGATTACATGTCTTATTCCTATGAGAATACAGTAAAGGATTATGTTTATTTTATCTCCCCATCCTGATCACATGGTGGAATAAGATCACATAATTCCTTGGGTTTAAAGAATGATTTCTAGTATGATTTGGCAATCATATAAGTTTTGCAATTATATGAGTTTTGCAAGTATAGTTGGTTGAGATGAAAAGATGCAAGCTTTCTTTTGCATTATAGCAATTTCTATATCTAGTATCTTGTAAAACTCCTTTGAGTTAATACATCCTTGGTATCCTATATCATTTAAGGAGTATGGTAAAACTTCCCAAAACAGTTCGATTATAAGTAAAGAAATTTGGTAAGATTACAAATCTATGTTGGTCTCTGAAGAGCATGGAGTAACTCCGTACTTCTCTAACAGTTTGGGATTGTTTTCAGTTAATGATTATTGGAATTCTCTAAGCAGTTTACTAGTAGTTCATCTTGGTTGACGTCATAACCTAAGAAAGTCATTGCCTTTTTAGCGGAATTGTCCTTGAAAGTAAGTTGATATGGACTCTTGGGATGGAACCCTTTCTAAGGAATGATATTGTAGTAATCCTTTCTTTGGAATAAAGGATGTACTAGTAATTTTTCCATTAGTTGTTATTTGTTTTCATGTTGTCTTGAAAACTTAAATCTCTTTGAGATAAGATAGTCAAGTGAGGACTTTAAGCAGAACTCCAATGGGTTTGGAGTTTGGATATGTAAATTAGTATTGATATTCAATCTCAGCCTGATAAGTTGTTGGATATAGAGAGTGGACACGGGAGGATATGTTTTTAATCCTAAGAGTTAGGTTGCTCAACAAGTCAGAATGTTAAGTGAAGTCTAAACAGTTCTTTGATGAAAAAGACTAAAAAATTGTCAATGGAGACAATTTTGTTGGAAATTATTGGACCAAAGGTATTATTGTCCACTATGTTGGTATAGTAATGCGTAAGAGTGTAGTTTGAAATAGTTGAAAGAGATAACTACTTTTGAATGTCATTATGCCCAAGCTGAGTTTTGGTTGAGAAAAGAATGTAAAGGGTTAACAAGATAGGTTATTATCTTGTCATGGGTTGGATAAATCTCATATTCTTGGTTAAAGTAATACTGAGATTTTATCTCAAAAAGGAAGTTGAGTAAGGATTTTAAGTAATCCTTGTAAAGAATATAATTTGAGAAGGACTAAAGGTTTAGTTCGGATGACAACAAGGCTGTGTGAATACCTTAGGATTTTATTCAAAATCTGTTGACCAGATCAAGGAAAAGTAGTATGGGAAAGTAATATTATTTAAGATCAATGGAGAAGATCAACAAGGTAAGACACCGGGATTTGTTATTCAAGTTTAGGAATTGCTTGGTTTTGAAACTGTTCATGTGTATCTGTTGTTAATGAGCTTTGAAAGCTTATTTCAAAGGAAGCATATTTATTTGCTTAGTTAGTTCATCCTGGAACAAGTAAATGTATAAGGATTTAAGATAAAACTTTTGATGGACTGACATGAAGCGGAATGTCACCGAGTTCGTTTTGATATGTTTAGTTTGTCTGAAAGCCCTGATTGAGCATAGAAGACCAGATGAAATGTTATAGTCTCTTCCTGTTTCAGAAGGAAAGTGGGAAGATGATACAATGGATTCTTGTCATTAGTTGTTCAAGAATTAATGAAAGAAAAATGCTATATGGAGGTTGATAAGAAACTCACCTAGAGTGTTCTTGTTAATGCATTTAAGATGACTTAAAAAGTACAGAAGTTAGCTGAGGTGTTCATGCATGAAGTTTTTCATCTTCATAAAAACTCCAAAGACTATTATCCCTGATTGAGATGGATGGTTCATGCCAAGGTTTTGAAAGAAGTAACATCAAGCTTTATGGAGTGAACTGAATGTTAGCTTGAGTTTGAGTGACTTCACAAGCAAGAATTGTGATCACACGACAAAGAAATGACTCTTTTTGAGGCTTGGTAAGGCTGGAAGTGTTGGTTGTCAATTTGTTGGAATGACAATACTGACAAAGATCTTCATGGGCCAGAATTGGCCAAGAGAACAACAGCTGATATCGCACTAACACGATCAAGGGTGCTAATTGCTCAAAGGCGACAACAGTCGTGTGTTGTTTTAAAGCAAGAGCATGTCAAGTTCATTGTAATGAACGACGTTTTTGTGCTAGTATCCGCCTTGAAAGGCGTATTCCGTTGGGGAAAGCGAGACAACGTAAATGCTCGCTATGTTGGATCTTTCGAGATACTAGAAAGAACTGGTAAGCTTGCTTAATAGTTGGCATTGCCACCTTCAGTGCATTCTATCCGTAATGACTTCCTTAATAGTATGCGATCAATATATCTCATGTACTCAATAATAATGAGATGGATATTCAACCAAATGACACCTGTGAAGAAAGGCCAGGTTGAATCGTGAATAAGAAAAAAATACCTTTGATTAGGCTACCTTGGCCTAAAAATGGAGGTGAAGAAAAGACTTGAGAAACTAGACAGGAAATGCTGAGTCATTTTCCAAACTCAGTGAACGTTGTAAAGAAGAAGTTTTGTAACTAAGCAGTGGTTGTTTTGTGCTTAGTGAAGAAGTAACAACATGTTTTTTTTAAGGGGGTACTACAAACTTCTGTATAGGTTTGTAGTGGTTGTGTGTGTATGCTTGTGCTATCTTTCCTTATGATCCGAGTTCTCCTTGGTTTCGAGGACGAAACCATTTTTAAGGGGGTACTAATGTAATAACTATGGTTTTTGAGGATATTTTTGAATTTTTCTCGGATATCCTTTTAACCTCTTTGTCCGTTTTAACGCTTAATCCAATATTTTTGTCGGAATTTAAATCCTAGAAAATTGTTGGTGATATCCTAAAATCATAAAGAAATGATTTTATGCATCAGTGTGAATTCTAGGATTTTTCAGTGGAAAAAGAATATTTATTGGATAAGCCGTCTTTTTAATTATGTACTGTAAAGGATTTAAAATACGAAACAGAAGCCCAAAAAATTGAAGGTTGCAAGATAAAATCATGGAAAATTGGTTTTATTGGTCTACATAATTTACAGGGCGTTTTATATTTAGTAAATTTTTCCATCCGAGGTACATATATTTACCGCTTTAACGCGAGTCCCGTTTCGAGATGGGAAATTCTTATCTTTATCCTCCACTTTCTTAATGGGGAAGGAAGTTGACTTTCTTGCCTCGGTTTTATACAATTGAATTGAGATAGAAAAAGATAGGAATAGAGGAAGGAACGAGAGCTAAATCAGGACGAGAACGACGGACTCAGTTGCCAACTTCTTCACCGCCGGCGTCCTCTTCTCCTCCACCTTCTCTGCCCGTCCACCCTCCTCCTCCTCCACCTCATCTTCTTCCTCTATGTTGGGCTGCTACAAAGGAGGAAGCAGAACCAAGAGAAGAATCAGCACGGAACAAGTGGCTCGGGAGGATTCGAATCTTAACCGCCGATCACTTTCTAGCCTCGCCGCGCGACGTCGCCGGCGATCGCTAGGCCCTCCGACCACCACCCACTGCGAGAGCTGCCACTGGGCAATACTCGACCACCCTTGGGCTTGGGGATCGAGCCACTATCGAGCCAAACGAGCCATGGGCTCAAGTGAAGGTATTTACGATCGAAATTAATTAGCGGGTTGATTACGGAGCCACCGTAAGGACCTTTCGGTTCCGCTTTGCTAATTAAATTTATGGTTTTTATAATCTTGACGTTGATACGGTCTCATAGGTTCAAACCGCTCAAGAAACGGACGTCAGGATCTTCAGTTATAGCGAATACAAGTTTTGACACCGATTGGCAGGTAAAGGACTTCGGATAATTACTCGGGATTCGGTTTTAATCCGTTTGATCCGAGATTTGGTCACCTTTAAGAACTGTTGCTAATGAACAATTTTTATTTAGAAAATTGTTTCAAAAATGAAGCGGATAATTAGTTATAATTCCGCCAAGATGGCTCCTTAAAGCATAATAACTAAGGATTTGTTATATATCGATATTCGGAAATCAAATCGTTTATCGATTAGGAAGTTGTAGAATTTGAGTATACAACTAAGAAGTGTTTCCGTGAGCTCGATGCAAGAGTTTTGAAGACAAGTGTTGATTTGGAGTTGTTTTGACACCACTTTCTTGTAACACTTATTCCCGGAGCTACGGTGATCGGATGAAGCTGAATTTGGTAGCATTGGAAAGCTAACTCGAAGAGCTACAATTCATGTTCTTATGGAGAGTTCAAATTCCAACTCTAAATGGGTTAAAAACACCTCCGAAGTTGACACCAGAATGTTGTCAGAAGATCCGAGCCCGCGGATCTAAACCGCGCTCGCGGATCGAGGTGATTCCGCGGATGAGGAGTTCAAGTGGATGCGCGCTCGCCGTTTGATTCCGCGCCCGCAGATTTTGGTTTTCCAGCGCCGCCTTCGTCTTGTTTTATTCTATCTTTTTATATTATTATATCTTAGGGTTTTGGATTTTTTTTCTTCTATTTATGTTTAGTTTTGTATTTTCCGAAACACATTCTAGCATACTTTCAGAGATTATTCCACTTTTTAGTTTTATTATGGAGAACTAGTTTCCCTTTGGAGTTTGTTTGATCAAGGAAACCTTTTTATGTATTTCGTGAGATTCTGGTAACTTTTCTATCCCTTGGTTAATATCAAAACTCTTGTTTTTATTTATATCATTATCAATTGATTTCTCTTGGTGCGCAACTTGTTGAATTTCTTCAAATCAACACTTGTCTTCAAAACTCTTACATTTCTTCAAATCGTGTCTTCGGTCTTCATATGACAATTATGCTAAAAAATCCCATAAAAATAACGAAAAATAAACTGAAAAGCAACTATCTATGATAAGCGTAGTGAGTACTTCCTCCCCCATACTTAAATCCTTCATTGTCCTCAATGAAGTAAAGAAAAAGGAATTAAGCATAGAAGAGGAAAATCAGAAGACTCACATACGAAAGAAGAGAGGAATGAACTCCCGGAATTATAAGCACCAAACTCAGGAATCAAACTGATCTTTCTGGGAACGAACCACAAATGTCGTCTTCACAACTCAGCAACCAGATCCACACCATAGGACGTCTCCAATGAAAAGGAACTAGACTTCTCAAAATAATAAAAACTCTGACGACGGCAACACCCCCATACTTGAACAATGCCACAAAGATGGTGTAGCTGCAGACTCACCACAATGGAATGGAACCTGATAATAGTACCAAACAATTCCAAGGAACTAGACATGGAAAGATATAGAAAAATGGAATGGTGGATGATGGTAGAATATGGAAGAACACTCTTTTTTTTTCTCTCTCTCTCTGATTTATTTCAAGTGTTTCACCTGAAAGCCTTTTATTTCAGGGGTTTCACCTGAAAACCTTTTTTATTTTATTTTATTTTATATTTATTTTATATTTATTTTATTTATTTTATTTTTTTAATTTTTCCGAAAAAAAACAAAATTTTAATTCCGCCAGGCCGAACCGCGAGCGCGGTTCCGGGCCGCGGGCGCGGTTCGAGCCACGGGCTCATCCTCGCCTCGAGTCTGCTTCTTTTTTATGGAAAAAATTGTACCTGCAAGTTAGCCCGACAAAACCAAAACGAATACTAAAACTAAAACTAAACTAAAAAGATAAAAATAAAAGAAAAGAAAAACGTACCTCGGGTTGCCTCCCGAGCAGTGCCTTTGTTTAACGTCGTTTGGCCCGACGTCCTCTATGCTCAGAATGGATCATCATCTATCTGAAACTGGACCTTTTCCCTTCATGTGCCATGGATAATAGGCCCTTTGAAACATCAATTACGGCGCTCGCCGTCTTCATAAATGGACGACCCAACAACAAAACTGGGTCGTATCTCCCCTTACCGATCTCTAGGACATAAAAGTCCGTCGGAAAAATTAAGCCATCCACCTGCACTAAGACATCTTCCAAAAATCCTTTCGGACTCACTTTAGAGTGGTCAGCCAGTTCAATAGTAATATTAGAATCCTGTAATGGCCCTAGACCTAACCTCTCATAGATGCTAAGTGGCATGACATTAATAGATGCACCTAGATCAAGCATAGAATGCTCAATTTTGGCCTCACCAATTGTAACGGGAACAGTAAACCTCCCTGGATCTCCATACTTCTTAGGCAATTGCCTTTGAAACATGGAAGATACATTTTCAGTATTTTCAACAAGATTAACTTTTGTAACCTTCCCTTTTTCTTTTTGCTTCCTCTTAATAGTACATAATTCTTTCAGAAATTTAGCAAAACGAGGAATGCTTTGAACAAGTTTAAGTGTAAAGGGACATTTACCTCACACTTGGAGAAAGTTTCAAAAATTTCCTTGTCATTGGCTGGCCTCCTGGTGTCCTTCAGTGCCTCAGGAAATGGTGGAGCGGGCTTTTGAGAAGCCATGGGAGGAAACGAAGGCCTGACATAAGAATCAGGTTCTGTCAGAGGGGCAATCTGCAAGCGCGGATGGGGACCCACGGGCGCGGATGATCCACGGGTGCGGTTTTGGTCCGCGGGCGCGGATTCTGCATGAATCTCAGTTTCTGCCTCGATTTCTGTGCCGCGATCGGAACTGTCCTCCAGCGATATCGGTGGGTCTCCGCTGGCGGGAAAATCAGTATTCAGCTCTTTCCCACTCCTTAATGTCATTGCACTCACATTCTCCCTCGGGTTAATGGGCTGAGATGGCAGTTTTCCCGAGTCCTTAGCTTCTAGACGGTTCAGAATGGTTGCAATCTGACTTAACTGAATTTCCAAGCTCTTCACTGCAGCCTTAGTCTCTTGATTCTCCTTCATAAGCTGATTGATAATGGCTGGATTTTCATGAGGAGCATGGGGCCTTGGCACATAATTAGGCATGGGAACATAGTTGGGCTGACCTCCCTGTGGTGGGAAAGGTTGTTGAGGTTGTTGATTCCACCAAAAGTTAGGATGGTTTGCCCACCCCGGGTTGAAGGTATTTGAATATGGGTCATTCCGGGGCCTTTGATCATAGTTCCCTATAGCATTCACATCAATTGCTGGCTCTTGCATGATAGGGCATGCATTAGAAGGATGGCTCGATTCACCACAGATTCCACAAGCCCTTGAACTTGAAGCTCCATTGCCCACCAACAGTTGCTTCATCATAGCTTTTAACTCCCTTACTTCAGCATTCAGGGAATCATTAATAGAATTGACAGACCTACTATTGGACCTCTTTCTTTGATTTCTGCATTGTTCAGCTAGAGTTTCCAAATTCTCAAACGCCTGCCTAGGAGTGAGATTCTCATAAGAACCTCCACATGAAGCATTCATCAGGCGCCTATCAACATCACAGAGACCCTCAATAATATAACAGATCAGATCTTTATCAGAATAGCCATGGTAGGGACAGCTGGCTATTAGTCTCTTGTAACGCTCATAGTACTCATACAGATTTTCATCATCTCCCTGCTCCAGGCTGCTCAGCTGCTTCTTGATAGACGTTTGTTTGGCAGCAGGGAAATATTTCTCTAGAAAAGCACCCTTCATCTGAGCCCAAGTAGTGATCATCTCAGGTTTTATGTACAGATACCATTCATTAGCTGCATCAGCTAAAGAAAATTGAAAAGCCCTCAACATAAGCTGATCTTCAGTCATATCAGCTGGCTTCATTCCCAAACAGACAGAATGGAACTCTGCAAGGTGTTTATTCGGATCCTCCCCACTCAGTCCATGGAACTTAGGCAAATAATGGAGAAGACCAGATTTAAGCTCAAACTTCACTCCTTCTCCCAGAGCGGGAAACTGAAGACCAAGTTGTTGCTGCTCTAAATTAGGCGCAGTCAGTTGCCTAATAGTGCGATCTGCCATGGTTACTAGCTGCTCTTCAACCTCTGAATCAGATGAAGAAGAAGAAGAAGAAATTGGATCAAACTGTATGCCTAGCACTTGAGCCTGTACTTGACGTCTTAACTGTCTCAGAGTCCTGTTAATTTCTGGATCAAACGGAACAATAGGAGAATTATCAGTAGAACGGGTAAGAACCATAAGATAGGTTCTTACCAATTCGGGGGATCTGGACGAACCGATCCGCGGGCGCGGAATATATCCGAGGGCGCGGATTTTCCGCGGACGCGGAAATAATCTGAGAGCGCGGTTTCGTCAGAAACGCCAATTAAACAGAAAATTAAAAACCGATTCCCCAGCAACGGTGCCAAAATTTGACTCGGCTAAAATCGTTGTTGCCAAGATAAAAAATAAATAACCCTAAACTACTAACTAGTATAGTAAGCAAGCAAGGGGTCGAACCCAATCGTTGTTACCTGCTTATTACCTGAGCCGCCCTTTCGGGTTTTCAGCTCATCCTAGGATTTTTATGCCTTTTTTCGAATTTTTTATGCCTTTTTTTTCATTTTTTTTATTTTTTCAAACTTTTCTCGATCCTAAACACGCGGATTTTGGTTTTCCAGCGCCGCCTTCGTCTCGTTTTATTCTATCTTTTTATATTATTATATCTTAGGGTTTCGGATTTTTTTTCTTCTATTTATGTTTAGTTTCGTATTTTCCGAAACACATTCTAGCATGCTTTCAGAGATTATTCCAGTTTTTAGTTTTATTATGCAGAACTAATTTCCCTTTGGAGTTTGTTTGATCAAGGAAACCTTTTTATGTATTTCGTGAGATTCTGGTAACTTTTCTATCCCTTGGTTAATATCAAAACTCTTGTTTTTATTTATATGATTATCAATTGATTTCTCTTGGTGCACAACTTGTTGAATTTGATTGATATTCTACTGTTTGGATTAGTTTGATTGTTGTCTGTGCAATCTTATTCATCCTTGAAACAACTCTTTTCTAGGACCGTGGACTAGAATTGAGAAGAGTGTTTGATTGTTATTTTATGCATGAGACTCGTAGCTTGATTGCATGAATTAATATCCTTTTATCCTTAATATTTTGCATGATTTGAATTAAGCGTTCTTGTTCATATCATAATTCTGCTTGGACCGTGGACAAGCGGAAATCTTTTATAAGGATTGGAATTAACCTGGAAATTAATAGAAAAGTGGATGAATTGATGATCGAATGATTAAAAAGGTCGAATTGATTGAATAAACTCTACTTTTCCTTAATTGATTTAATCCCCAACAATATTTGCTTGTTTGTTTGTTTGCCTGAACTCCCAAAATGCCTGTCGTTACTCTTTGCTGATTAATCAGAATTCCGATTCTCTTGGGTTCGACCCCTTGCTTGCTTACTATACTAGTTAGTAGTTTAGGGTTATTTATTTTTGATCTTGGCAACAACGATTTTAGCCGAGTCATGTCCACCGTTGGTTTACGACACATCAGGTTCTTCTTGGAAGTTAATTCAAGAGGCGGATTCAGAGGTTTGAAGCTCCAGAAGTTGAAGAAAGGTTTCCAATGGCTATACTTGAGTGAAGATCATGGTTGAACTACTTCAAAGCGAAGCTGAATTTCAGAAATAAGAACTTAAGGAAGAGTTGATGAAGATTTTGTTTAAATAGAAGGTTGTTCTATTTATTTATTAATTCTTTTTAAGTTAAGGCTTGTATAAGACCTTTTATTCTCTTTTCCGCTGTAAAGTTTTACTTAATTTTGTTAGGTTTTAAATGGTTTCTTTTACCTTGTTCTAGTGAGTTCTGTCAGGTTAAAGCCTTGGGTAACTCTGGTTTAATTCTAATCGGGGTTACTGGCGGTAATACCTCCAGGGTAAGTAAGGGGGTGTTACATCATGCATATGTTGTTCTAATGTCTTGAAAAAGATTAAGATATCACCAATGTAGACAAGACAACAATGCTTAAGATTTTTAAAGATTTTATTCATTCTTCTATGAAATATTTGTGGTGCATTTCTTAGACCAAATGGCATAACTACCCATTCATTATGACCTTGTGGTGCACTTAAAGCTGTTAATGGTATACTGTCTTCTTCCATTTTAATTTGCCAATACCCACTTTTACAGTCCATTTTAGAGAACCATGTGGCTCCATGTATTCTATTAAATAGAACTATTTTATTAGGGATATAATATCCATCAAAGACAGTATTATCATTTAATTTCTTATAATTGATAACCATCCTAGCCTTTCCTCTCTTTTCTTCAGCATGATTTCTAACCGTAAATGCAGGACTAGAATGCGGGCTTTTACTTTCTCTAATTAAACCCTTTTTTAGTAAATCTTCAATTTTCTCCTTAAATTCTTGTTGGTCTTTAAGGGTATAGACCATCTGTTTTACTCTAATAACAATCTTAGGATTTGTTAATTCTATCTTAGCAAATGACTTATCTTTATCTCAAAACTTTAAAGGGTCTTCAGAATAGAACTCCCTACACAAATCCTTTTGTTGACTAATAATTTGTTCTTTTATAGTTATCGCATCTATTAGTAGTGCAAATTCTCTTTGTGTAGAAACAATATGCTCCTCACCATGCTTAGTGCGCGTGAGTTCAATCTTTTATCGCGTATAGGCTTCTTTCATTTTTCTTACCCAAGCTAATTCTCCATTAACGGTAAATATCATTTTATCTAAACTTTGGGTACATGGAGAATATAACCTTTGGAAATTATTTCCTAATATCATGTCATGAGATGTTTGTTCAATAGCCCATAATATAGGAATTATACATGGGTAACCCCCTAGCATAATTGGTAGATCTAGAATGACTATCAAGTGAGTCATGATACTATTATTAGCTATTCTTACCTGAATAGGTTTGCATGCTAATTTCCACATAAATTCTGGGAATAAAGATTTCTTTCCAAAACACACAGAACATCCACTATCTACGAAAGCACATAATTCATAATCATTAAATCCTTCAATGCATATAGGGATGTAGATGCTATTTGGGTTAGTGACTCTTGTGAATATTTCTATCTGTATATTTGATTCCTCGTCTCCTTCATAGACAGGTTCACTAATAGTTTTTGTTTTAAACCCTATTAACCTTTTATCAGCTCTAGAAGTAGACGCTTCTCCTGGTGTTGCTGGAAGAAATGTGGGATTTGAACTAGTTCTAGAACTAGAACTAGAAACTGATGTTGATCCTAGATCTATAATATGTCTATCTGGTTCATGAAGTGTTCTTCCAAGGCTATTAAGTTCTAATTTCCTATTTAATGCTGCTAGAAGACTAGCAATATCATCATCTACTCGGAAGGGACTCTCTTCTTTAACACTTCTAATTGAAGGGGATAACCGATTCCTCTGAGCAAGACTAAGACTAGGATTGAACCTAGAACTTTGACTCCTAGAAAGACTCATGTTTCTTATTAAACTTGCTGGATGTTGTGAGTTTGTATGGATTTTTCCTTCTTCATCAATTGTTAAGACCTTTTCATACTTAGTGGTTGAAGGATTTTCAAAGGCATTTACCCAAAATGTTTTTAGATTAATTTGCTCTGGCTTTACCTTAACATGTACTGTTAATTGTCATGGTCCACTAATCTCATATTTATCAACTTCTACCATTTGGTTTCTAAGTGGAGGATTGGTGGTATTTTCTAACTTATATACTACCTTCCACTTTAACTGTAGAGGACAAGTTCCCTTATGCATATTAATTCCTTCAATTAATAGTTTTAACGATAGAAGCTTAGATGCAAATTGGTCTCCTAAACTAAAATAATAGTTTGGCCTACATATCCAAGACACTGGTCCTTGACTTAGGTTACACACTACTCCACTAATAGTTTGATCACTAAATTTTTTGTGCATAGTGTCACAAACAAATTTAATGTAGTGCACATTTTTACCAAAATCTTGTAGAGGAGTGATGAATATTTGGATTCCACACACATAAATATATTTGTATTTTTTATCCTTGTTGTGTTTTTGAATATTTTTCCAAATTAATTAGGTTGATTTCAGTAGCTTGATTTTCGTTATTTTTTATTACTATATCTCCTAGAATTTCTTCGCACACGAATTTAGAAAATGCTGGGAAGAAATGTCTCTTGAAGAACTGTTCTTTAGTGATAATCGGGAATTCTACCCCTGATTTTCGCATGCTTTCTATTTGTTCTTCATCTATGGATGATTCTGCTTCTTAGAGTTGAGCTAGAGTGGTTATTTGTCCACCTGAGTCGAAAGCTTCTTCTGTGAAATTAGGAGCGTATGTTCCTTCTCCTTGCATCATCTCATTGACTTCCTCATAGTCCGACTCCTCTCCTTCTTCTTCCTCAACTACTCAACAACTCCTTTGTTGTTGCTTAAAGCTAATTCAATAGCTTCATCCTCGGATATTTCAATGTAATTCATACTTTCTAGTGCTTCTGCTAACTTATTATTCTTTCTATTTTTGCATTCATTAGCATAATACCCCGTTTCTCCACATGCCCAACACTTGCAATTTCTGTTCTTTTCAGGACAGTAAGAAGCTTTCTTGAAAAACCTTATTTTCTTAATAAACGGTTTCTTATAATACTTCTTATGATATTTCTCACCTCTTTGTTTATTGAAACTTTTCTTCCTATAATTATTTCTTCTTTGATATCTCTTCTATCACATCCCCATTCATTAGGTAAATCCCAACATGGCAGGAATTGTCTCTTCATTTGTTGTGTTCCTTTTACCTATCGACATTTCTTTTCTACCCATGTTTTTTTAAACTTCGTTCTATTACCCAAAGTATCTCTAGAATTATACCTATCTTTCCATTCATGGCAGCCATCGCTAATTTCTTCATTAACGGGTTTTGGGAGTTTGTCAAAGAGCATTTGAAGATTAGTTTGATTTTCTCCTATCTTATAATAGTAATGTTCGAATTCAGAGAGATAGTTATCCAAATACCTCATATTACAAATTTCAAGAGTATTTAACTTTCTTTGCCACTCGATAATTTTTTTGTCAATTTCATCTCTTTCTCCAACAAATTCTTCGTCTATAGCATCACATAATATGGTAAACATTTCTGCTGGAGATTCTTTTGATCTCAGACTTTCTTTATATTCTTCAGGTATTCCTTCATACCAGTCGGCTACTATACCATACAGATTGTGTTCTATGTACTTTAAAAAAATTGAGGATCTCCAATCTGTATTTAGTTTTAAGACACCCATCATGCTTTTCTTCCAGAAATCCAATACTTCTTCTCGTCTTCTTATACCATCTAGGTTTAACTTATATCCCGTTTCACTTATTGGATCTAACGTGATTTCTTTTTTATTAGGTTGATGATTTGGCATAATCCTTACTCCAAATCTAGCCGTTTTTTTCTAAAAACTCCTTAGGTTTAATATTGGGCCTTTGATAGCTACACAACCCTTCTTCATATTTTTTATAGTAGGATCTATTTGCTTCATTTGTCTCTTCTAACATTATAGGTGTTATCTCTTCCTCAACTTCATTAAAATCTAACACCTTTTTACTAACAATTTTGTCTACTCATCTTTTGACTTCGTTAATGGGTATTGTTTCCACATCTTTTAATTTTATTAATCCCATTTGTTGATACATTTCTTCTTCTTCAGTACCATATTCAGATTCTTCGCTACTCGTAATACCAAATTCTTCCATGATATTTTCTAGTAACTTAGAGTTATTCTCTATTTCATGGTTCATCATCTTCAGGTTCGGTTTTCTTTTTAATTTTTAAGTTGGGGACCGAGAACGTTTTTAATGGGTTTTGATTTTGAAAATGATACTTATGTGGAAACAGAGTCGATCTTTTACCTACTACAATTTTAGTAATAGCACCTTAGTGTCTAATTTCGTTAGTAAGTGCAATAACAATTTTTGGTTTTCTTCTTGATGGATTCGTTGGACTAAAGTAATTTCTTCTTTAATTTTTTGGATTTTTTCACTTAATCTAAAAATAAAACTTCTTAAATCTGCGATGTCGTCGACAATGGTGTTTAATATAGCTTCATAATGTTTTTCACCAATTTTTAGATGTTTAATATGTGGAGATTCTCGATTAGGACACTTATCGGAAATTTCCAGCTTGTCGACTTGATAACTCGTTGTCTACAATAGTGTTTTGTAATGGCTCTGATACCAAATTACAAGACCTATATTAATTTAAGGGCAGAATACATAAACGGCCCCCTGTACTTGGGCCAATTGGTCACTTGGCCCCCTGTACTTTAGCCCTAACCGTTTGGCCCCCTATAGTTGCACATTGTGACCTACTGATTACTGATGTGGCAGTACGCGTGCATTTTACTCTCGTATGAGAGACTGAAGAATGCTTATGTGAATTTTTTTATCATTTCCTTTTTTTTTTCTTTCTTCTTTTTTTTTCTTCTTCTTCTTCAAGTGTATGGGTGTGTTCTTCAACCTGCTAAACATAGTTCAATCTGAGCCTCCCCAATGTCTCCACGACTCCTCCCCGACGTCTCCCAATACCTCCACCCTTCCGCCCAATTTTAATGGTCAATTTGATATATAATAAGTCAATTTCTCAGATCTAGGTTTAGATTCAATAAAAACCTAATCTCTAAATTTGAATTTCATCCCCCGGAACAGATCCAAACAGATAAGAGTGCAAATGAGGGCAGCAACGACGATGTCGGAGTCGGCGTTGGTGGCAGGTGGGACCTCGGTTGCGGGAAAGGTCGTGGATCTTGGATTTGAGAAATCTAGAAGGATAAGTAATGTGGATATGGTGGGTTGGTGCTTAGGGGATTGAGGGAGTCAACACTTTAGAGAGGATATGAAGATGAGCATCCATGGATCTTGAATAAGGGGGAGGTTGAAGATGAAGGGTAGTTTTGGGTAGAATTTTAGAGAAAATAGAGGGGTAAAATAGTAAGTTTGATAGGAAATTTTAGATTTTAGATTTTCTTTTTCTTTTTCTATTCGATCTGCTCTTTTTAATTATATTTGTTTTATCTTTTTTTTATTATATCTTGGCGCGTGTGATATACACAATAAAAAATGAAAGTGAAAATGGTCGAGCAGGTGTTCAATAGGTCGCAATGTGCAACTATAGGGGGCCAAATGGTTAGGGCTAAAGTACATGGGGCCAAGTGACCAATTGTCACTAGTACAGGGGGTCGTTTATGTATTCTGCCTTAATTTAAGAGGTACTTATAAAAGGTGCTTGATATTTTTAAATCTAAGGATATTTTTTTAATATTTTTTAAAACTTACTAATTAATTTTGTGATTATTTAAGAATAACGAGAATGAAATATAGATACTACAAATAAAAGGAAAAGAATTGTAATTAACTAAAATAAAAATCGGGCCGATGAGCAAAAAGTCACGGGCCGCTGAGCACACCCCTTTATCTAAAGGTCATCTTAATTCTTACGACTATATGTTTTCTTATGTGTGGTCTAAGTAATTTAGAGTGGGTTAAGCTTCCGATTGTTTTATAGCTAAGGCCATATGTAATGGGGAGTGCTTAAGGGTGCTTAAGGGGTACTTGTCTAATTTTTGGGTAAAAGACAAAGAAAAATGATAAGTACTCACCCTCCTAGTGCTTGTACAAGCACTCTCTAAGCACTCTCCCATTACCTTCTAACTAATAATAGTTGCCACATGTCATTCAATTTATACTTTTGGTATGAAAAATTTTAGGTATAAAAGAAATAAATGGGTGCTTATAAGTACTATAGAGTTGCTCTATTGGAGTGAAAAAATAAATGGGTGCTTGTGTAATGTTGAAAGGAGAAAAAAATATTATAATAATAATTAAGTACTCTTAGAGTATTGCCAATGGTTGCCCAAAAATTTGGTCATAGAGGAAAGAGAGTATAAAAAAATATTAAAAGAAGAGAGAAAAGATCAAATTTGAGTGGAGTGGGCATTGTTTTGGTCATTGTGATGACCAAAACTCTTCTTTGGTCATTGAATGACACAATGACAAGTGTCATTGAAGAGTAGAGAATGAAAATTAAAAAATTTAAAAATAAAAAAATGGAAGAGAGAGATAACATTATTTTAATTTGATGACCAAAATTCTTGGACAACCATTGTATATGCTCTTAAGCACCTCAAACAAGAATCTCCCACTGCACATGGTCTAAGGGGATGATTAGTGAGAATCAATCCTTGTTGACTACTGCATTGTTGGAATTGACTTGGGATTTGGAAAATTTTGAATGTCCAATTTTTATTTCTTTCTTTATTTATTTTTGTTTTGACATTAAATGGGCATCTTCCTAGAAAGAAAATTAATGTGGTGACGTACTATAAGACAAATGAATGTAAAGCATAGAGATCAAGATGGACCGGGTTATGGATGGATGACCCAATATCATCACCCGATCTACGAATTAAATGCTTCACCCAACCCGTCTACCACCCGTGAAAGTCATCATCCGTCAACCATCCATTCATCATCCATCGGGTTTTCGTGTGGGTCGGGTGAAATAATCGGGTATTTATTTTACATATTTTTTTGGTCTAGCCCATCAAAAGATGTATAATTGTTATATTTCACCATAAAAAATACAAGTGTAGTGCATAAAAATTACAAAAAGAAGTATAAAAATAAACATTATATATTGAAGTAGAAAATAACTGTGAGATTTGTAAGAGAATGAGAGTAGAAAGGAATTCATTCATTGAAGTTGTTAATTTACAGAGAGTTCTGGATATGCCTTATATACAAGCAGTTGTATACAACTTCGATCAAAGAACAAGTTCTCAACTAACTCAGCACGTGTTAAACACGTGATTAGTTAAAACTAACAAACTCTTTCACAGAGGAGTTATATCCCACAATAACAAAGTCCATAATCTTTTGCATTCAGTAGGAGAACGAACAATCAGAATTCAAATTATCATCTTACTCGAGCAAAGAACAGAAATTAAGGAGAAAGACAAGGGGAAGACATCGGAGAAAAACTGCTTCTTTTCCTTTTCCTGCTTAACTTTATTATAAGATGTGTATGCAATATACAAAGTAATTGATATGGATTCTACAAGTAATTGAATCACTAAATTTTAGCATATAAGCCAAACATACCCAATTTTTGAAGAACATGTCAAACAAAGTGAAATTTCTCCCAACTTTCTTCTTAAAAACGCCAAAAAAAAGCTTCACAAAGAATAACAAAGAGCATTAAAACACTAGAAATCAAAAGCAAAATAAAAATAAAAATCAGAACTTTAGTGTATCCATGAAAGATACCGCTACCAGAGTCTGAATGATCGAATTCCCCTATTCAACATCCGGCGGAAGCGTGCCGGCAAAGCAATCCGGTGGCGTTTCGAACAGAGAAACCGGGAATTGCAAATTTTGTTATGGTGTTTTGAAAATAAAATATGTGGATTAATATGGTGATGACACGTGGTAAATCTGACCTGACACATTTTCGTAACTACATGTGTACATTGATGAAACGGCGCAAGAAAATGGCTCTAAACCTTATCGGTTTTATATATAGAAGATTAATCTATCAATTTTAACTTTTGAACAATTATCAATTTTTAACAAATTAAGTAGTCAACACTCAATATTCAACAAATCAACCATCAACATTCAACAATTTTTTAGTCAAAAACCTCAATAATTACTAAATAGCTAATTAATTAAAAAAGTATTACCTTTAAATCCATCAAATTTGAAAACCCTAAGTAGCTAATGCCCAATTGCTCGAATTCTGAAAACCCTCGTTGAACAGCGAGTCGTCCTCGCCCCTCGCGGTCGCGACCTCGAACAGTCATCGGGACGGCGTCGGCGATGGTCGGCTAAAGAGGGGTTAAGCTGGAGAAGGCGGGCCTTTTTTCGCTCGAATGAGAAAGTCGAACCCTCGAAGGGGCTGAGTGGCTGGCTGAGCTGCTCTCTTGCCTCTCTTATTTGGGGCTTTTCTCAACTTTGTTTTTGTTTTTAAAAAAAAATAAAAAATGAACTGGGTGTCTCGGCCATATAAAAGAAACCACGAGTTTAAAGTTTAAACCTTCATTTTTATACCTAGGCTAGGCCATTTAACAAGACGACGCGTTTTATTTCAACTCTACATATAGATCTTCTTCTTCAACCTTTCATTCGAGTTTCGGCCTTTCGCCCTCCTGCTGCAAGTCCGCCACTACAACTCGCCAAACGGCGTCCCGCATGGCCGCGTCTACCCCTCCGCCGATTGTGCTTTGCCCCATCCCGCCCCTCAACAACCTTGATTGTGCCCTCTACTCCATTACTCTATAAAAAAAATTTCGGCGAACAGGGGGCGGGCGCCCACCCATGCGCCCCTAAATCCGCCGTTGTCGGTGAGGTTGGTGATATGCCCAAATCGGAGTCTGCACGAGACGTTTCGGTCGAGGGGGGACTGGCACTCGAACTTGGCGTTGCAGGCCTCGTCCAGGTGGACCTCGAATCTGTCCTCATTGTCCAGTGTGTAGTCCATGACGCCCTTGGGGAGGACGCCCACCGGGAGACTGTGTGATGTTAGGGCGTCGTAGATGGACGACGACGTCGTATGGGGCCGTGGTACTTCGGTATTTTTCGTCCAAAACAATCGGCCATCCCTAAGAGATAGAGTTTTCAACCTTCGTTCTCCCTCTCCTCCATTATAAATACATGTCTTCGCCATGTATGATCAACACACTCATATTCCTTGAGCTCGCTAGTAAATCTTATCCTTTACCTCGAGGTTTGATCGACAAACTACTCTTTTGACTTAGGTATCGGGGGTGGATTAGGGGTCCCCGCCCCCTGTGTGTCCATTATTTTGCAGGTGTTAGGTTGAAGAGGGGCTTGGAGCGGAAGATGAAGAGGAGAATCAAGAGAAGTATTCAATATGTGCATTAAAGGCGAATTTTTGTACACTAACATAAACATATATATTTACACATAGACCGATCACTCGTGCATCCACTACTTTTATGTGCAATTATAACATATATAAAAAAAATTGCCCATCTATTAAATTGGTGTTTGCTCTTTTGCCAAGCACCCTAAGCTTTGTTGCGTAGCTTGTTGAATTGGTAGGTGTCTTACTAGCGACTCGACCCTGCGACTAGAAATCCTTCTAGCCAAGTCGCGCGATGTGTTCGCGTGGATGGCTAGCGATTTGTGGGGAGTCCCGTGTTTGGTCGCACAACATTCTCTCAACATCGATCACGCCACTCGCGTCGTGGTGCAGAGGAGAAGGAAAATGAATGAGGAACGGGCGGATGCTGCAAATGCGGAGGTTGTTAAACTACTGGTCGCGAGGTTCATCCTTGAGGTCTAGTATCCTAGGTGGTTGTCCAACGTGGTGTTGGTGAAGAAGGCCAACGGCAAGTAGGGCATGTGCGTCGACTTCAAAGATCTTAACAAAGGCCTGACCAAAGGATAGTTATCCACTGTCGTTGATTGATGAACTAGTTTTTTTGGTGTAAAGGTAAATTCGGATAAAAGAGAATATGCACCTCAGAAGAGGTGGTTACAATCAAGCACACAAACCAAAGGCATCAAAAGACAAGCGTGAAGGCCCTCCAAACCATGCCAACAACAAGCGTAAGGACAAGCACGTAGGCCCTCCAAACACGCCAAAACAAACAAAGAAAATCAACCAAAAACAACCAACCAAGCCAAATAATCATACAAGCAAAACCAACTAAGGATCTGGTGGCCTAGCATGGCCACGGGCCATACTCCGCGTGACGCGGCCAAGCAAATCCCCAGGCCACTTGGCGCGCGCCTTGAGTCCGAGGACGGTACATATCTTAGAAGGTGACCTTTTTTTTTCTTCTCCTTGGCCAACGAGTGGTTGCCCTTGTCTTGAGGTTCTTCAAATTCATTCGAAGTATCAGTCATGATCAGTTTCCTCCATAACCTTGCTAGAACTTCCAAAAGAGTGACTTTCAACTTCATCATGGGAGTCATCCTCCGAGCCATGGGTATTGGACTTATCATCACGTATTTGAACGGTTTTCATGGCATTTTTCGTACCATGCTCATCACCTTTCTCACGAGAGAAAGGAGCATTTCCCTTCTTTTGATCCTTTTTCTCCGTGTCTCCTTTATTGTTGGCCTTCTCTTTGGGCTTACCGAGGTTAAGGACCAAAACCACATGAGGGGTTTTAGCTACGTTGCCGGTAGTGCTTTTCAAAGGACCCTTGCCCTTATCCTTATCAAGAGTAGCCATGGGCGCTCCCTTAGAAGCCGGCTTTCCCAATCCACCTTCAACAATGCTCACATCTCGAACTTGTCTCTTGGCATTGACACCAACGTCATCTCTTTTCTCTTTGAACTTGCATCCCATATCTTCGTGACCAAAAGAACAACAAACCTTACAAAATAAAGGTTCGTTTTCCACAAGAAAGGAGCACTCAATGGAAACACCTTCATCAAAATCAACACTAACCTCTCTCGTGATGGCTTCGGAAAAGTTGATTTCCACAAAAACCCGAGCATATGAGCCTCTTTTTCTACCGCCGGTAACCGGATCAACATAAAGTGGTTTGCCAACTTGGGAGGCCACACGACCAAGTAAATCAAGAGTCCAATAGGTTTGAGAGAGACCGTAGATCCGGACCCAAAGCGGAATCATCGCAATGTCGCGCCGGTTGAAAGCAAACTTGTCCGGAATGTGCTTGAGGAGAAAAGGCTTACCGTGGATGAAGTACAGGCCACCTCTAAGGACCTTGTCTTGATCTTCTTCGGAGTCAAATTGGAAAATTATCCAGCCCTCCTCCTCACGATATCGAGCCTTGACGCCCCAAGATTTAACCAAGTCATTGATCAAAAAGTGGCCCGGGAAAAAGCCAACGTATTGTCCAAGCAAGGACCAACCCCAAACGGTTTGTTTCGGAAGACCTTCCGAGACTTTGATAGCAACACGATTGGAAGTTGGTGGAGTATATGTGAGTTTTCCACCAAGCCCGGAGTTCATAAAATTTTTCTTGGAACGATTGGCCCAAGCATTGGGGCGAGTCGCGCCGGAACCGGGACGAAGAGGAGCGTCGGGGAGCTTGGCAGCATGAGCATAGGACTATGGGCGGATTTGCTGGCGCCGATGTGGCCCGTTGCTGCGGAGTTGGGGTTGCCATGGCTGGCATCCATGGCGCGGGTAGGAGCAAGAGGGAGATCGGAGGAATGCGCAACAACATGCGCGCCCGCCTCGGGAACTTGTGGGCAATTAATGCCGATGTAGCATGCTCGGCCTTGGGAACATGGGCCAACTCTTTAACATCCACCACGCCATTACGACCATCAATGGCACACAGCACCAGGTCAGCGTTGCAACGTTGGACAGCGGCACGATTCACCAACGCCGAGGACGTCGGTTCAATGCCGAGCGGCACCAGGAACGTCGGGTCCTCCAAGTCTTCATCGCACAACTCGTTTCTATTGTGGACAGCAACCTCTTCGTTATCTTCTCCCATGAAACCATCTTCATATCTTTTAACCAAGGCAAAATCCAAGATCTCTCCAATGGTGGTCTTTGAGGGAGAAGACGCCCCATTAACCACGGCTTTGTTGATAGCCTTCTTCTTCAACCTTGCTTTAGACAATCCATCCATGGATTCTTCCACGAATGAATCCAAAGCCGAAAAGAGATCATCATGTTTTGGATCTTCATACTTTTTAGACTAGAGAGAGGGGGAGATTGAGTTTCTCTTCTTTTTCCCCATGGCGGCCGAAGGCAACACCACGAGCAACGAGAGGGGAGGTCGGCTTAAGGAGGACGTTCAACCATGGCAAGGAGGGGAAGTTGGAGAGGGAAGCAAGAGAGAAGACTAGGGCTGGAGTGGCGGCGCAAAAACTAGGTTAGATGGAAGGGAAGGTGAGCGGTCACCTCGAAACGCCTACGCTCAAGGACACCAACGGGGCTCCGGTTCGATGGTGGCTCGAGAGGATACCACCATGAACGAAGGGCAAAGATCTCGTGAGGAGAACCACTCCGGGCTTCCTCGACGCATATTCAAGGTACAATCAGGTCTATATGGACCCCCGAGATGAGGAGGAAATGACGTTCATCACCCAACGCGACACTTTTTGCTACAGGGTGATGCCGTTCGGTTTAAAGAACGCGGGGGCCACTTTCTAGCGCCTTGTGGATCGTGGTTTAAAAATCACTTAGGGAGAAACGTGTTGGCCTATGTGGACGCTATTGTCG
The DNA here is from genome assembly GCA_964016875.1 of Fallopia convolvulus. Lineage (NCBI taxonomy): Eukaryota > Viridiplantae > Streptophyta > Magnoliopsida > Caryophyllales > Polygonaceae > Fallopia > Fallopia convolvulus. The sequence continues at coordinate 35,903,896 of OZ024733.1, forward strand.
TGAGAAGCAAAACCCCGAAAGATCACTTGGCAGACCTGGCGGAAGTGTTCACGACGCTCAAACGAAGCCGTCTGAACCTCAACCCCGAGAAGTGTGTATTCGACATCTCATTTGGGAAGTTTCTAGGCTTCATGATCAACACTCGAGGAATAGATGTGCACCCGGTCAATATTGACTCAATTCAGACAATGCAGTCACCCCGGTCTTGCACCGAGGTGCAACGTTTAAATGGCGTGGTAAACTATCTCGGGAGGTTTTGCTCCCGCTTTGCGGATCAGGCTCTCCCATTCTTTGCAGCACTAAAAAAATGAAAAGTTTGTCTGGGAAGAGGATTTGGAGTGGTTGTTTTCGGAGTTGATGGCATTCTTGTTGAAGCTACCTACCCCCTCCCCGCCAAGAGCATAGGAAGACCTACAACTGTACGTTGGGGTGAGCTCGGAAACGGTCAGCGCGGTGCTGACAAGGGAGTCAATGCACATGATATACTTCGTCAGTTGCGTTCTCTAGCCCACGGAGCAGTGGTACTCCCCGACAAAAAAGATGGAGGTTGCAGTGCTGGCCGCGACGCGAAGGTTGTACCCTTATTTTCATGCTCATCCCATCCAGGTCCTTTCGGACCTCCATCTCCGCCAAATTCTTCATCAACCTGTACTTTCGGGAAGAATGACAAAGTGGGCAGTCGAGCTTTATGAGTTCGACATCAGCTACCTCCCTAGAATCGCCATGAAAGGGCAAGCCCTCGTCGACTTCATAGTGGAGGTCACTTTCTCGGAGAAAGTGAGAGTGCAGATGAGTGGAAGGTTTTTGTGGAGGGCTCGTGTTGCGATGCGGGTGGCGGAGCTGGGGTTATCCTAATCGAACCATCAATCAAAACAAAATACTCCCTCAACTTCGCCTTTGACACCACTAACATTGAGGCAGAGTTCGACGCCATGATCGTCGGCATCGAGATGGCATTGCTCAATGGAGCTCGAAAAATCATGGTGTACACCGATTCGGAGTTGGTCGTGCGCTAGCTAAGCGGGCAATACAAGTCTGAGATGGATTTCGCTTCGCGTATTGTGAGAATATCAGGGCGGTTGTGTCCTGTTTGGAGACGTTCGCAGTTGAGGCCATTCCGCGCGCATCTAACACCAAGGCATATGTGCTAGCCAAGTTAGGATCAACTCTCCCGCTGGAAGTAGGTAATCGGGTGATGATCGAGAAAAAATTATCGCGAAGTATCGCCTATGGCGTTTTCTTCCTTTATGTCGAGGGGTGGATGGCCCCGATCATCCGATACTTCGCCAATGGGGTTCTCCCCAAAGAACCTATGGACGCGAGAAAGTTCAGACTGAAGGTCGCACGATTTTGCATACTCGGTGGTCGGCTGTACCGTCGAGGCTCGCGAAACCCGATTTGTTGTGTGTAGACGTGGAGACCCAATAACAAATTCTGCACAAAAACCATGAGGGAATCTACGGAGGGCACCCGGGCTGGCGCTCCCTGTCTCACAAGATCGTGCGGCTAGGTCTGTTCTGGCCAACCCTCAAGCAGGACGCCAAAGCCCACGTCCAAGGATGCGACAATCGTCAAAGGAACGCTAACATACAACATGTGTCCGTATTCGTCTTGCGCTCAATCCACACGCCTTGCCCCTTTTGGGGAATGGACATTCTAGGCCCATTTCCAAAGGTCGCGGGACAGGTTCTAAAGTGCTCGTTCCTTTGGAAGAACCTCGTCTGCCGATTTAGGGTCCCGATAACCATTATGAATGATCATGGCCCCCAGATCAATTGCGAGGAAACGCGAACATTCTGCGCAGACTTGGGTTCACCCTTAAATTATCTTTGATCGCTCATCCCCAATCTAACGGCGAGGTCGAGAACGTTAATGCTCGCATCTTGGCGGACCTAAAAAGGTGCCTAGGCATGGCTTATGGCCGATGGGAGGAACTCTTACCCCTCATCTTGTGGACGTACTGCTCTACGGCGCGCCACGAGAGAAACCCCCTTCGACATGGCATATGGAGTAGACACTGTGATTCCGGACGAAACCCTGGTCCCACGGCCAGGGTGTTAAATTTCGATGACAAGGAAAACAAGGAGGCACTCAAGATGGAGTTGCACTTGAGGGAGGAACGCCGCGACGTAGCTGCGCTAGGCTCCATAGAATATAAGAGATGGATCGCGGTCTACTACGATAGAAAGATCCGATTAAACTAAACTAAGGTAAACCCATGCAAAATAAACATAAATATGCATCCTAAACACTACCTAAATGCAAGTATGTATCAAAATACATACCAAATGCCAATGGAGATTTTTTAGGCTTGGGAGGGCATCTATATGCTTTAGTGTGCACAACAGATATTGATGGAGTGCATGTATGTGGACAGTTGTTGCATTCCACGACCACTGCAAGCAATGGTAATCAGCCACTTTAATTCGAATATGAATTTATGTGTGTGAGAAGAAGTTGTATGTCAAAGAGAAAGATAACAAGCATGTATATATGAAGGTACCTTGACAGTCGTTGGGGAGGTAAGGATTACATTGGTAATATTCACGTATACCTTTACACGAATATTCTCTAGGATGGTCATTCCATTGACAGGAAGAATTGGTGCAGTTTGGTGAATGGATGGGTAAATCTGAAACTGTCCATTGCAAAATAACTTTGGGACGAATCGATTGTTCAACAAATGATGTGGAATTAAAAGACCTTCTATTTGTTATGTAGGAGGAGTTTATTATAGTAACAGAGATAACATTCGATAAGTTGGCACCGTTAAGAACTGAGGTCTCTACATCAATCCTAAAGTAGCCAAGGGAGGGAGGAATCATAGCTTGGCAGCATCCCACCCCATAACAATTACTCACATTAGATGATAGTTTTTCAAAAGAGACTATTTCATAATCGCAGACGGAGGCGAATCCAGCAATAATGTCACCATCATTGTTCCGGACGACAACACTTCCACCGCAACCCACGAATAATAATGAGCGGTGCATTCCCATCATCTCAAAAGGGCTTCCCCTTACATCAAACACCAATATGGGATAGTATATTGAAACAAACGCACTACCGATTCTAGTTGTCGGGAAATATGCTACAAGGGTTTCGGTAGGATGTGGAGATTGGTATGACCCTACATCTATGCTAATGGTAAAAATCCAATATGTCCATTTTTTATTTGGAATAAATTTGGATCCATGAACTGAGGGTACTCAATCCACACCGGTTTTCTTAGGACGGCTACGTTGGGGTTATGGTACATTTGATCTCGAACCATGGGTTGTGGTAGCATTTTGGCCCGATTCCAAAAGGGTAGGAGATGGGCGCATGTCCACAATGAGTTTGTCATCCTGGTAAGCCTATGGGGTGGTGGGGGGTGGGGGGATCATGAGGTGGTGGTGGCTTTTTAGAAGGTGAAACAGGAAGAATTAGAATTGTCGTCGTCAACAACAACGAAAAATGCATATGCATATTTTTTTATTTGGAAAAAGGTACGGGGTTCGAAGAAAGAAGTAAAATCACAAGGAGATATGAACCCACAAGGAGGCTAATGCATATTTTGATGATCCAGAGGTTATATATATAGATAATTTGGATCATCAAAATATGCATTAGTCTCCTTGTGAATTTATATCTCCTTGTGCTTTTACTTCTTTCTTTTAACTTCATACCTTTTTCCAAATTAAAAAAATGCATATGTATATGCATTTGTCGTTGTTGTTGATGACGGCAATCCTAATTCTTCCTGATTCACCCTCTAAAAAGCCACCACCACCATCACCTCATGACCACCACTCCATAGGCTTACCAGGATGCCAAACTCATTGTGGACATATGCTCATCCCCTACCCTTTTAGGATCGGGCCAAAATGCTACCACAACCCATGGTTCGAGATCAAATTCTACCACAACTCCGGCGTAGCCGTCGTAAAAAAAAACCGGTGTGGATTGAGTACCCTCGGTTCATAGATCCAAAGTTATTCCAAATAAAATTGGACATTGGATGTTTACCATTAGCATAGATGTAGGGTCATACCAATCTCATATCCTACCGGAACCCTTGTAGCATATTTCCGGACACCTAGCAGTGGTAGTGCGTTTCTTTTAATCTACTATCCCATGTTGGCGTTTGATGTGAGGGGAAACACTTTTGAGTTGATGGGAATGCACCACTCATTATTGTTCGTGGGTTAATGTGGAAGTGTTGTCGTCCGGAAGAGCGATGGTGACATTGTCGCTGGATGCGCCTCCGTCTGCGATTATGAAAGAGTCTCTTCTAAAAAATTGTCATCTAATGTGAGTAATTGTTATGGGGTGGGATGTTGCCAAGCTACAATTCCTCCCTCCCTTGACTACTTTAGGATTGATGTAGAGACCTCAGTTCTCAATGGTGCCAACTTATCGGATGCTATCTCTGTTACTACAATCAACTCCTCATACATAACAAGAAGAAGGTATTTTAATGCCACATCATTTGTGGAACAATCAAGTCGTCCCCAAGTTACTTTCCAATGGACGGTTCTATATTTATCCATCCATTCACCCAACTACACCAATTCTTCATGTCAATGGTATTGCCATCCTAGAGGATATTCGTGTAAATGTATACGTGAATATTACTGAGGCAATCCTTACCTCCCCAACGGCTGCCAAGGTACCATCATCTATATATATATATATATATAACGTGTTTGGTATCTTTCTCTTTGACATATAACTTCTCCATCTCACACACATAAATTCATATTCGAATTAAAGTGGTTGATTACCGTTGCTTGTAGTGGTTTACAGAATGCAGCGAGTGTCCACATACATCCACTCCATCAATAACTGTTGGGTGCACTAAAGCTTATAGATGCCCTCCCAAGCCTAAAAAATCTCCATTGGTATTGGCACTTGGTATGTATATTGGCACTTGTTATGTATATTCATAGCTTGCATTTAGGTCTCGGACACCCCAGTCGTCACGAGGATCCACCAGTACCTAACCACCAAACGGAGTTGGCAAATTTCACCCAGAGGCCCTGTAACTTGGAGAAGGACATATTCGACCAGTGCATTAGCACCACAAGGCGCTACTCGCCAACCACAAGGCACCACTCGCCAGCAATCGTAGCTTCTAACGCTAGCAAACAAGGCTTAAACCGCCAGGGCAGTACTCGCCAGAATAGGGACTCCCTTGAGGACAATGCTCGAAACGTCAAAGACGTTGGTCATCGCTTGGTTGAGCACTCTTGATCTTAAGCAGCAGCAAATCAAATGGTTGGTGAGCACTTTTTGTAGGGGTTAAGCCTCCAGCTTAATTTTGGAGCACAGACCCTCATTTTTTTACGCATAGACCCTTAGTTTATGAGGCGAAGACCCTCATCTTCCGAGGTGAAGACCCTCAACTTCCGAGGTGAAAGTCCCTAGCTTTTGGAAATAAGCCTTCAACTTCTGAGTCCCCATCTTCACAAAACAACAACTCTAAGCCCTTGGCTAGTGGCGTGGGTCGAATCTAAGCCCTTGGCTAGTGGCGTGGGTCGAATCTAAGCCCTTGGCTAGTGGCTTTGGTCGAGTCTAAGCCCTTGGCTAGCGATTTCGATTAGGTTAACGCCCAACGCTGATGGTTTTCATCAAGTTAAACGCCAATGGCTACACAACTTCAATTGAACCAATGCTAGAGGCTAACAACTTCGGTCAGGCCCATGACTTTAGCCGATGACTTCGATCAAGTCATGTGTTTGGCTAACGGCTTCCATCGCGACGATGCATAATGGCTAGAAGCTCAACAGCTTCCAAATGCAATAGTTCTTACGAAGATGACGAGAAATTCATCTTACTCGTCTCCTCGCCTTAACGGCCAAGATGAATTTGGGGTATTGTTGAACCTAGAAATTCCTAGTACGATTTCAAGACCGTCATTGTCAAAAGACTGTCATCATCACAAAAGACCGTCATCGTCACATGACTATCTCGCAGTGCCAACGTGATCCCGAGATCTTCGGATCAGTCACAACCTCCTTTGACCATATCTTCCACAATGTCCATGAATACCTATTTTTCAAAGGAAGTTATTATTGGACCCTCATTCTTAATGGGCAAATGGGAACTTGTCAATGGGAACTCAACCCATTTATTATTGAGTTTTGGTATTCAAAAACTCACGGCCCAAGTCTTGGTGAACAAGCAATAACTGCTGAAGATAACAGTCGCCAAACATGGTCAAACACGACTGTTAGTGGACTCCGATGCATGTGGAGTGAAAAACGACCACGACGATCACTCTGAACCTTCCGCAACTTGGGTTGTAAGTAGCGGTTACTCTAGGCTAGCCTAAGGTAGGATATATAGGGTAGAATGTAGTGAATGATAAATAAGTCTCTCTTAGGCACAAAATAGAGAAAAACTCGATTGTAAAAAGAAACTCATGTACTTGAATCTTGAATAAAAAAAAGTTCATCCTTTCGCTCCCTTTCTTTTGTCAATATTCTGAAATCTTCCAAAAGTAGTCATAAGTTAGATTGTGACCCAAATTTAGGACGTTAAGGTATTTTGGTATGATGAACACACTCATATTTGCTAAGTAGGCATGTAACACCACTATTTTGCAACAATGGGTATTACCGCCAGTGACCTTGGATTTTTCTCATCCAAAGTCACTCAAGGCTTTAAGGAACAAAACACAATTTAAAATAACGCGGAAATTTCAAGAAATTATATTACATCAAATGTGCTCGAAGGTTCGAGGCTTTAATTCTAGTTATATTAAAGGAATTATATTAAAGGAACCAAGTTCTGGCACCTAGCTAGGGTGCAGTAAACCCCCTTAGGTGAGGAGCGTTAACAGGATCATGATCCAAGTACCGAGCGAAGAGAGGGCGGAAAGCCATACCACTTGATAAGTTATAGAGAGATGTCAGGGAAAAATCTGCATCCCTAATCCTATATGTTAATCCATAACAAATCTCGAAAAAAGATTGAAACAAACATAGTCACACGCAACGGACCTTAGTTCAGTGCTAGCGTAATACGAATAATAATAATTTAATGTAATTTGTTTGACTTTGTAAGTTTTTATTATTATTATTATTATTAATAGTATGTCGTGATATCTAAACAATAAATAAATCTAAGTTCATTTATTGAGCAAGCAATCAGTTCCCAACACGGAGATGAATATTTTTAGAGGAATCGAAGATATAACAAGGGTAACAATGAGAAAAATCTACTTACCTTATATTCCAGGTTGACCTTTTAAGGCGTCGGATTTCAGACGTATTCCTCCTCGAGAAAGTTCACCTAATCCAAGTTCGGATATTATATGATAAAAATAAAATATATATTAAAATTCATTATTTCCCTTTTATCCATAATTTATTAAAATTATAAATTTTCAAGGTGTACATGCTTGAGATTTTATTTTAATAAAATTGCTTTATAAAAGTCCACTTAACAAGTTGATAAAAAAATCAATAATTATCATTTATGATAAAAATTAATTTAAAATAATAATATGTTCTCAAAAAAAATTAAAAAAATAATAATTAAATGTAAATCGGGATTTAATACCATAGAAAACCTGAACGGAATTTCAACCTGAAAACTAGGTTGGAACCTAAAGGGTTGGGATTTTTGGGCTGAAACTTTCCTCAAACAAGGCAAGGCTAATAAGCTGTTTTTTATTTATTTATTTCCTTTATTAAAAACATTGGGCCTGATGACAAACGCTCCACGCGGCCCAAAGAACAACAACCCAGTTTGAAGTATTACCTTTTTTTTCTTTTTTGGTTGAAACCTTCTTCCTCTGTTGCACGATGCACAGTAGCAAGGTCCTCAGATCAGAAGCAGGGCAGGCGGACGGTACTCCGGTGTGGGGCGGCGGCGAGCGACGAGCAGTGGTGGTCGTCCGGCAGTTGTGGCCGAGAGGACGTCGGGACTACGGTGGTTACTCGCTAAGGCGGGCGACTCGCGGGCTGAGCGGCTGGTGCACGTGCACTGGCGGCTCGAGCGGAATGAAAGAAAAAGGAAGATGAAATACCAGAAGAACAGAAGGGGGAGGAGGTTGGATAAAAATTGAACGGAGAAAAAGTGCGGCTTTTGGCCTTCCAAGATAACTAGTGCTCTATGCACATAAATAATACGACTGATAGGATTTTAAAAAAATAGAAAGTAAAATATTAGGGGATATTCCTAATGGTACATTCATGTTTATGTCAATTCCGTTTGGTGGACATTATTTTTTTCCTTTTCTGCGTGGTACCCCCTTGTTCTTCACCTAGTCCGTCCCGTGCCCAATCTACCCCATCTGTCAAAATTCTCTGTTAATTTAATAAAAATAATATAAAAAAAAAACAGTTCCAGAGAAGGGGATATCGTACACCGCCAACGCCGGAGAAACTTGACCGGCGGCATCACATCATCTTCAAAGCTATGAAGCGGCATATCTAACCTCGGTTTGATTTTACCTGTTATGTTTGGGAATTTTTGCTTTTGGATGTGAATTATTTGGAAATTTTAATGCGTTTGGCTGAGATTTTTTCATTCGGGTTGAAATCTTAATTTGACTTGCAAATTTTTTTAACCCGATTTTAAGTGTTGGACCAGATGGGTGATTGTCTTCATAGAATCTTATCTTGATAATCTTATTATTTAGACCTTTTTTTGTGAAAAGCATCTTACTAATTAGAGCTTTGATTTAAAATCAAGTTGGAATTTCATTCGGGTCTTTGCTCTAATCTAAAATTTTACCTTACCTAAAACTTCTTGCATGAAGAATTAGAGATTCATGGAGTTTAAATCATATATTCCCTTCAAAAGTTCGATCTGCAAAATAATAGCAGTATATAATGTCTGCATGTGTTGGCAGTTGGCAAGAGACTACGAAGAACAAATATGGGTCCTCGATCTATCATGGCTACGGGTTGAAGATGGGAGGACTGGAGGAGATGAGTTGATTCACAAATTTTGCATCCAATTTGCTGATTTCCCCAACTTTTAGCGTTTTTCATTATTTTATTTTAGAAATTAATGGATGATTTTGACGGAGGGAGAAGAATGGGCACGGGGCGGACGAGTTGAAGAACTGAGGGGTACCATAAGGAAAAGGGAAAAAAGTTGTCCACCAAACGGAATTGACATAAACATGAGGATACCATAAGGAATATCCCAAACATTAATGTGCAATTGGCTAGTGTTTGTAGAGGAAGGGTAATAAGTTCACATGTAAAGAAGGCACAATAATGAATTGACTAATACTTGCCGGAGGAGGGCTAAGTTCACACGCAAAGGTACAATAATGAATTGGCTAATGCTTGCCGCCTTGCCGGAGGATGGGTAATTTCACACGCAAAACCCACAGTAATGAGATACTGTATTTAGTTGATCTGTTGATGTCGGCGGTTCTCGTATTCAAGTGGTAAAATTATATAGGCCCATAAAAATACCTCTCTTGTAGAAACGGCACTAAAAATTATGCTGGTTAATAAAATTAACTCGAATAATTTTATTATGATATCTTTAATTTTCTAGCAATAAATTTCATTTCCTGATCGTAATGCGTAACGCATTAGTTAAGCGGGTCTAGGAACTTGTTCGAAAATTTCTAAAAATTATTCGAGAGGTGTAAAAATCATCTTACATAATTACACTTTGATCACTTATAAAAAATTTAGACTTTATTAAGCGGATCTTAGAAAATTCAAAATTATCTTATAATTTCACGAATATTACAATGCATGGCAATGGGTCGGGTGTTGTTGGACTACTTCCACCACCCGACCCGAACCTAATACCTGCTCACCCGACCTGGGAAAAAACCGTCGCGTGTCAAAAATTGTACTTAAAGTTGTAAAATCAAACGCTTAAATAAATTCAAAAACGCAACTCCATTTCCTTTTGGGCTTATTTTCAATTACCCATATTAGGAAATGATGAGATTGTATATGATGTGTTTGAAATTATTTATAGCATTTATTGCACAAGCTTATTCCCATGATTTTCAATGTGGGATAGAAATTCCTACATTTTTCGTATGGCGGGTGGTCGGGTCGGGTCGGGTGATTTTTCTGGTCGGGTCGGGTCGGGTGAAGTGACCACCTGCACTCGTATCCAAACTTCCACCCGATCACACGTCACCCGGTTTCACCCGATTTTTTCGGTTTTTCACCCATTTTTTCAGGTCAGTTTAGTCAGGTGTCGGGCAAACCAAATCTTCTTTTATGCTCCACTTAGTTAAATAAATATTAAATTAATGTTAAAAAATTCAAAAAATTATTTTTATATTAGAAATATCTATATACATATATGTGTAAATTTTTAGCTTAAAATCATATTACATAATTTTTAAAAATTAAAAGGGTAATACTTTGTAAGTAAATCATTATCTTAATTTTTTAAAATTTTAAAATTTGATTTTTAAGAGATAAATTTACACACATATGTATATAGTTGTTTACAATATAAATATAATTTTTAAAATATTTTTAATATTAATTTGATATTTAAAATCTAAGTGGAACATAAAAATAAAACACTGAAAGTGTAAAGGAGGATTTGTGGGTCGCTTGTCGGGTGCGGTTGAAATTGTCATACCTGTCGTTTTGCTCGCTAGCAAGTCTTATCCTTTACAGCGAGGTTCGATCGACAAAATGCTCTTTTGAATTAAGCATCGGATGTTGCTTAGGAGGTCCCCGCCCCTTATATCCATTGTTTTGCAGGTTCTAAGTTTAAGAGGAGCTTGGAGCGGAAGGTGAATAGGAGAATCAAGAAGAGTATTCAATCAGTGCATTAAAGATAAATTTTTATTTACCATACGCATAGATCAATCACTCGTGCACCCACTACTTTTGTGTGCAATTTTAACATATACTGCATTTCTACTTGTTAAATTGTTAGGTGTAGCCGTGTACTGTTTTGCCAAATTGGTGTTTGTTCTTTTGCCAAGCATCCATGTGAGCTTGTTGAATTAAGGTGTAGCCGTGTACTATTTTGTCGCTTACATTTATAGACGTGTACCCAAACACATGTCATTCAATTTTGTCAAATCAATCCTAGTATTTAAGACCATTCAAGGAGATTACTGTACGTGTATGTCATTTACACATATAAGCATATGTACAATTTCTCTATTTACATGTGAAGTTAATCTATCGGGTTAATTATGGATTTGGTCCCAACCCATTTCTACTCGTTCTATAATATTCCAAAACCTTATAAACGTTCCAGCTTAGTCTTTAATCTTTTTAAATTGTTTATTAATTAGTCCTTTGGTTAATAATTTTAAACATACTCAAACCTAATGCTTATGTGTCATGATGAGTTGGCATTTTTAATGTGTCCTTCTTTTTAAATTATATTCTTTCAATTGGTTTTACCTTGTAAATGCAAAACTAGGGTTTTTGTAAATCAATTTGGGGGAGATGAAGATGCGATGAGGCGGCAAACGCGGTCGATAAGGGAGGAATCGAGTCTCTGGCTACCGAATTCGTCGATCTTCCCGTCGTCCTCTCTACAGACACCTCACATGACTTAATCACATATTCTTCTTCTTCCTTTGAATTTTGGGATTCTTTCTCCATCCCTCATTGCTACCACCGCCGATTTCGTTTATGTTTTTAAAGTAAACCTAAGTAATTCTTGTAGAGTCGATATCGGTGTCCGTGGAGGAGGACATCCGCGGTAGCGGAGAAGCTTTTGATCTCGCCGTCGCCGGTGTCTGTTGTGGAGGAAGAGCTATTGGTCTCGTACTCGACACAAGTCGTGAAGGTGAAGGAGCTACAAGTTTCGAAGGGTTCGGAGGCGATGGAGGACCCGCCCTCATTGGCTATCTTTCTATTGTTGTAGGCTCGTTGGAGAAGCAGCTCCAAGTATTGACGGCGATAAGGCACTCATTGTAAACTCGATCTCCGGCTGCTCGCTCTAAAAGAAAAATAAGCACAGGACTATAAAAAAAATATTAAAAGAAAACTAAAAGAAAATACACAAATAAAAAAATGCCAACTCATCATGACACATAAACATTAAGTTTGAGTATGGTTAAAACCATTAACCAAAGGACTTATTAATAAACAATTAAAACGTTAAGGACTAATTTAGAACATTTATAAGGTTTGGGACTATTATAGAACTAGTAGGAAAGGTTAGGGATTAAACCTATAATTAACCCTTAATCTATCTATGTAATGCGACACTTTATATATACTCACTGACTCACTATTGGTGGTTACTGTGAAATATTTGTACTATATGTTTATTCATATTAATTAAAAAGTCAGGAAAATGTCGACTTACATCGGGAGTAAAGAGGATCTCTTACACCGAACACATGTCACTATAAGAACTTGATACATTTCATACTACTAATAAGTAATGAGTCTCATAAAAAAGACTTTTACTATACTACACTTATTAATTTCAATTCTTTTTTAACTTTTTACCAATTTTACAATTAACCTTTTTCATCTTTATGTGTTTTTTAAATTAGAGCCTAAATTAATTCGACAATCTCAATTAATTTTTAATTTAAACTCTTTTCATATAAGAAGATTTCATAAATTAATAATACATGTCCTAATATTCTCATATAAACAAAAAAAATTGTTCACATGAATATCAATATTCTTTGTTGCGTACATGTAATACGCATATGTTGTGTTCATATTTTCATCTAGATACCGTGTTCATAATTTGGCTAGCATAGAGATCAATATTTTTTTTATATTTGCTTCTCAATTAGAAGGGAAAAACAGAAGTTACAGAACGCTTAAAAAATAAAATAATTAGTTGAAAGTAGGGTTGTTCAACGGGTCAACCCAACTCACAACTAAAACTGGGTTGGCCCATTGACCCGTTAAAAAAAGCAGTCAACCCCTAAACCGGGTTACGGGTTTTACGGGACAGGTCATGGGTCAACCCGTTTGCAGGGCCAAATGGGTCAAAATGAGTCACTTCACACGTTGACCCGCTTGACTGTTTTGATCTGACTTGATTTTGGGCCATGAACCCATTTGTCCTATTTAAAAAAAAAAGACTACTTACAACTACACACTAAAGAATCATGAAATGCACACTCAAGATGCATGAAATGCACACTAAAAATTATATTAAAAATTGATCCGGGTCAAAAGTTTGGGATTACGGGTTACGGATCGGGTTTTCGGTCCAACTAAGATTTCGCATAAGTCGGATTTTGAGTTTAGTCAAATTTCGTATTTCGTCGAATTTGTGTGAGTCGGGTTTTGAGATTGTCGAATTTCGAAAGAGTCGGATTTTAGATTTTCGGGTTTTACGATAATCAAATTTCATTAAAGGCGGAATACATCAACAAGCCATTGAACTTTCACACTTTTGTCAACCATCTCCCCGTACTTTGAGATTTTGAAACAAACACCACTAAATTTATTCAATTAAGCAATAAGCACTTATGTGGCATGGTGTGTGAGATTTACTCTCTTAATAAGTGAGTGAGAAAATTATAAATACTATTTTGAAACTTTATTTTAAAAATAAACTCCAATGGAAAATAATTCAACATTTTCATATGTCTTATTTCATTTTTTTTCCTTCTTTCTTCTTTTTTTCCCTTTTTAATCCAGCACTGGATCTAGATCTGGATTAAAATTCAGATTCGGCGGTGACACCTTCGAATTCTTTCTCAAGTTTGTCCTTCCTTCCTAATTCTCTGTACCGGAGGTGATGAATTCGAATTCTTCTCCGATTATGTCGTTCCTTCCTGATTCTCTATGGTATTGATGTTCGTGTTTTTGGTCTAGTTTTGGTTGCTTTTCTTAGGTTGTTTAGTTTAGTTTTAGTAAGGTTTATAATTAGTTTTGTGTGTTTTTGGATGAGTTTGCATATTTTGTGAAAATTATGGAAGCTACTCCGTTTTGTGTCTTTTTGTAGGTTTTTGAAGTGGAATGGAGCATTTTCAAGCGAAGCTAAAGTCAAGTGGTGAATGGTGGAGTGCATAGAAGAAGAAAAGGAAAGAGTGCATGTTAAAGATCCCGATGGAGTCCAAGAGAAGTCATGAGAAAGAGTGCAAATAAACCCGAAACGGAGAGCTCATTACCGACCTGTGAGGGTCGGTACCGAGTTGTGCAAAGAGAACTATTTGGGAGAATTCAGCAAGTGTCTATCGACCCTGTACAGGTCGTTACCGAGGTGACCTGTGTCGGTAGAGCGGCGCCGACTTTCGGAAATTATATCTTTTATCTTGTAATCTTTTAAGTTTAGAAAGTTTTTATCTTTTAGATCTTTATTAGATAGTTTCCTCTAGTATATATACCCTTGTTCTAGCCTAGTTTAGAGGGGAGAATTCGCTAGTTGAAGAGGGAGATGTTAGTTTGGAGTTCACGAAGTTTTAGGAGAGCGAGTTGTGGAGTTCAGGCTCGATCGAGAGAGAGAGTTCGAATCCTTTCTTCTTTGATCTTCGTTGCTCTTAAGTTTGATCGTGGGGTTGATTGTAAGACGATATTTCTTTAATTTCAAGTAAGTTTTAATTCAATCTTTTCTTTCAATTTAGTTGTTTGTTTTGTTTCAATTATGAGTGAGTAGTTCTCTTCTCTAGGATCGGGGTTGAAACCCGACATAGTTATGCATGATTGAATGAATGTGTTGAATGTTTGATTGCCTTTTATCCTTTGAAATACTTTCTTGTGCTTATACTTAGACGAAAGTCGAAGTAATTTGAGTTTATTGCTTGATCGAAAGAGAAAGTTGTGAACTTGAATGTTGATATTGTTCGATAATGAAAGTTTCGAGCTTTGGATTCAAAACAAGTAGAAAAGTGAATTGATTCATGAAAGTTGATTGATTTGCTTGTTTAGTCAACGAAAGTTGATAGATTTATCTTTAAAGGCATGATCTTTATCCTTCACATGAGTTTGTTTGCATAATTATGTCGTGGTAACCATTGTCCTAGACTTTTCTTCATTTGAATTTCCTTCGTTTTTACTCACGAACAGACTCGTTACCGAGGTATCAAGGTCGGTACCGAGCCTGCAGTTGAAACGTGTTGTTTGCTCTGTTTTAGTAGAAACCCAGCGTCATTACCGACCCTGACAAGGTCGGCACCGAGGACTGTCGTAGTTGTTTGCTTTTGGTTTGCTTTGTTTTCTTGTATTCTTTCGGTAAACAAACAACCTTGCTTCCCTTGGACGATCCTGACCTCCCTATACTCAGCGGGGTCTTGACTACAAATTTATTTGTTATCAGTAAAACCCTCTCAACAAATTGGCACCGTTGTCGGGGAAGCAACAATGTTTGTTTGTTTACTTGTGGGTCTGGGAATAGCCCGACCCCGTTTTTATTTTTAATTTTTTTCTTTTGTTTTTTTTCTCAGCTTTTGCCAACAGGACGTTGCAGGCTCGAATTTGATAACAGTAGTTATTATTCTGATCCTGAACGTACCCTACACCACAGAAGAAGAGAAATCCAACCCATGACGATACCTCCTGAAGAGATCGACAGATGGCTGAGCTCCAAAGGCAACTTGACGCCACGAAAATTGAGAAGACCGCTCTACAAGAGAGACTCAATGCCTATCCGAGGAATGTCAAACAATATATGCATCCAGAACTGAGGGTGCTAGAGTATGCAATTGTGCTTCCAGAGATAGAGAAGACCTTTGAGATCAAGTCTCAATTTATATCCTTAATAAAACGGGCTCAGTTTGAAGGGAAACCTACTGAGTGCCCTATGGAACATCTTAAAAAATTTCTTGATTTGTGTGACACTATTGTTGCTGAAGGTGTCTCACTAGAATATGTTCTGTTAAAAGCTTTCAGGTGGTCTCTTACAGGAAAGGCCCTGAGCTGGTTGGAGAGCTTACCTCCTAAGTCTATCAGGACTGGGAAGCCTTTGTATGATCAATTTCTTACAAAGTTCTTCCCTCATGCCAAGACAACGGAGTTGAGAAAACGCATCACCTCCTATCACCAGCTGCCTAACGAGACGTTTGTGGTGACGTGGGAGAGATTCAAGGAGATGCTCAGACAATGTCCTACTCATGGGCAACCACCATATGTTCTCCAAGAAATCTTCTTCCAGGGAATTAACGCTGAGACGAAGAACCGCATCAACATGCACACTGCTTGCGGTTTTATTGAGATGGATCCCACTGCTGCATGGGAGTTGATGGACAAGCTGACCAACTACGATGCTATGTATGGAGCCCAGCAGCCACCTCAGCCACAGAAGTGTCTCTACATGCCTAATAAAGACGAAGTTGACCCTGATGTCAAAAATCAATTTCTACAAGATGAGATCAACTGTCTGAAGAAACATGTAAGTTTTCTGAAAACCTCTCAACCTTGTCAAGAGTGTGGCTCTTCTGCCCATAGTACTTCTGCTTGCACTAACATCAAGCAGGTTAGAGCCGCTGAGACATATGTTGAGATGAACTACATGAGAGGACAATATAGGAACCTGCCTAATAATTTTGACAGGCCAAACAACTACTCGGCTTGGGAAAGTCAAAATCCAAATCCGAGTTATGCAGCACCCCCTCCGGATAGACGACCCGCACTGTATCGACCTCCAGGCTATCAAGAGCCACCATCTTGGGTACAAAGGACTCTATGAAGGGATCAATGGCGTAAAGAACGCAATCACTGGAGTCCAAGCCAACCTCAACAATCAGATGAAAAGATGGGGAGAGTTTGATATTTGGAATAAGAGTGTCGACTCACAATTAGGGAACCTAGCTGCATAGATTCCGAGGCCGCAAGGGCAACTCCCGGGCCGCCCCGAAGAGAACCCCAGGGGACAAATTACGGTCGTACACCTCAGGAGCGGGAAGACGCTGCCAGATCGTGCCAAAGCTAAGGAGAAGGACCTTAATGCTGAAGAAGACGCCACGGCCCAGGTCGACAACGTACCGAAGAGGGTCGTTACCGAGCCTGAACCACTCGGTATCGATGCTCCCAAGGTCGTCACCAACCCCAACTCAGGTAAGTTTTCTACACCGAGCTCCTCTCTTAGTCCCAGGCTCGATACCGACCCCACCAGGGTCGGTACCGATCCTTCTGCGGCACCGATCGACCCTATTGTCGAGCCGGTAGCACCACCTCTCGAGCCCGCTTTGGCTCCGAGATCGGTGAAGTCTCTCCCCTTTCCTACTAAGAAGTCAAAGGACTCAACAGAAGGCAAGTTTAAGCGTTTCGTTAAAATTCTTCAAGGCTTAAATATTTCTATTCCATTTGTTGAGGCCCTAAGCGAAATGCCTGCTTACACAAAATTTTTGAAAGACATTCTTAGCGGGAAGAGATCCATAACAGAGCTGACAGATGAGGTCTGATCCATTACCCTTCCGAAGAAGCTAGGTGACCCAGGGAGATTTGCTATCACTATTGGGATTGGCGACCACCGATTCAAGGCTTTATGTGATTTGGGAGCCAGCACCTGTTTACTTCCCTTATCAATCTGGTCAAAAGCTAACATGGGACCTCTAGAACCGGTGGATATGAGGTTGTACATGGCGGACGGATCAAGTGTAAAGGCTACAGGAGTCGTTGACGATTATCCCATTCAAGTGGGCAAATTCTTCATACCAAACGATTTCAATGTCCTCGATATGCCGGAAGATCCGTTAGTACCCATCATTCTAGGCAGGCCATTCCTTGCTACAGCAGGCACTATAGTTGATGTTCGGAAAGGACTCCTCACCTTTGACATAGCAGAGGAACATGCCGAGTTCAGCCTTAATCAAGATGCCAATGACACAACCGCGGCCGCCCCGATCGAGACGTCTCAGCCCGAGCTCGACATTGTTGAAACCGTAGTTTCTCTTCCAATCAATAAGGACTACGAGAGCGCTACTAAGGAAGCTACCGACCCTCCTAGGATTGGTACCGAGCCCTTCGTATAGCAAAATGACTGAGGCAGTGTATTTTGGCACAACATCGAGGGAAACCTTGCTCCATATGGTTCAATAACGACCTCAACAGCCTCGGTGACAACACCCCCACTGACGGATCGAGGTGAGTACTCTAAATTCACTATCACTAGTCATGATCCTTCCTTATGTCATATTCCTACACCATACCCTACTGTTTATGCTATAGAGGAGTCGAAACCTCCTTGGTTCTCGGACTTCACTAACCCTTGTGTAGGAATACCGGGCATACTATTAGAAGATGAGGGACCAAACTTAGTGAGAAGAAATAACAATGCCTTTAACGCTAAGTATGGGGTCTCCCAAGACCCCGACAAAGTCGAGAAGGAACCACCTTGATTAGCCAGGTAAGTGCGTCGTGCTAACAACGTTAAAAATAGCGCTTAAGGGAGGCAACCCGGGTTTAGTCTTAGTTTTAGTTCAGTTTTCTTTTCTTTTTATAGTTCTTTTTTCTTGCTTTCTTTTGAGTTTTTAGTAGTTTAGAAGTTTGCAAGATAGGATATTTTTGAGCTAACATGTCACAGAAGTCGGTCTTGAAAGGCGCTGGAAATTAAGTCGCCCAGGCTCGGTACCGAGCTGAGAGGGTCGGTACCGACCTGAGACGAAACACGATTCAGCAACGCGCGGGCAAGGTAAGTCTTTTAAACCTAAATCTATCTTCTATCCTTGCCTCACCCATTCACGCCACCTCTTGCCCCTCTTTAAAAATACTCTCAATCTTGAAAATCCCACACCAAATCTCAACCAAACCCTCAAATTCTCAACCGATTTCCACTCGGATTTCTCTCGCTGCACCAACCCGATCCCACGCCCCCTCAATTCACAATCCATTCGATAACGAACACACACCTTGTGATTCGTTACCGGAGCACTCAAGTCCTCGTTACCCCTTGCTAATTCGATTTTTGTTCTTCGATTTCTCAAATCTACGGTATGATTTCTAAACCCTAACTCTTTTCTTGAAGATTCATGGTAAATTGGGATAGTTTTATATCTAGATCTCTATGTGAAATCGGATTGCATGTCTATATTACCATCGTTCTTTCTTGTTCTATGTTTGGTGATTTATCTTGATTGATTTTTGGTTCTTCTTGCTTGATTTATATTGTAATTTTTGATAAGACAAAGCATGAAGTAACTTATTCTTGAATTGTATGATTTTTACCATGAGTTTTGGCAATTGTTGGCATGATTAGATAGGGTTTCGAGCAAGTATGGGGTTGCATGTTCTTGATGGTGTGTTTATATGTGGATTCATGCTTAGAATTGAGAAAAATTATCAAAGAGAATGGAATTTTTATATTTGGAATCGATCGCATTATGTTTTCGCACAGGCTCGTTACCGACTTGTGAGGGTCAGTAACGACCTGAGAATGCCAGAACATGTGCTAAACCCAGAAACCTCGTTACCGAGCCAATTGGGTCGGTACCGAGGTGGGTCGAGACCATTTCCGAATGCAAGTATGGGGTTTTATTTTGTTAGTTTGAGTAGATCTTATCTAGGATTTTTGTGGTAATTTCAGGTACAAATGGCAAGAACAAGCCGAGCTAACGCTAGAGCGGGAAAGAAGAGGAGGACTCAAAGATCCCCGTCTCCTCCAAGAATGGACGATGTAATCTTGCCTACTCGGGAGCAAAGGGCGGTCTTCGATTCCATCCTTCAGAAGGACCACTTCATTAGGTGGTTCTCAAGATCAAGTGGCAAGGCCATCGATATTTATGATGATGTCAAGCATGCCTTGGCTATTCTTGGTGTGCTGCATCTATTAAAGAAGGAGGACACACCGCATTACCCGGCCCTCACCTCCGAGTTCATTGCTACACTCCAATTCAGTTTCAAGTCCAAGAAATCGGTCGGGAAGATCAAGTTCCGTTTGGGCAACGCCGACCACGAGTACACCATGGCCCAGTTCAACCAACTTCTTGACTTGCCCCACCACTCTCGGGATTACACGGCTCCCGATGATTTCAAGGTCACCGACACTTGGAGCTACATTTCTGGGGAGGTCAATCCTTCCGCATCGGCACTTCCAGGGGCAAGCATCATCAACCCCATCTTCTGGATCATTCTTCGAGTCTTGGGCGCCACTTTTTGGCCCAAGAAGGATCTTTCAAGGCCGACAAGAACGGAGGTAGGATGCCTCCGCACCATTCCTTTCGAGGACCCCGCCCCCATGAATTTAGGGTACGAATGGTTGAAATATATAGAGAAGAATGGGGCCAAATCAAAGGAAGTATGGTGTGGGAACCTGGTGAGTCTTTTGGCGAAGGCACTCGGTGTCGACTTCACATGCTACACTCCACACAACGTCCAGAAGCTAGACTTGAAGTATTGGTTCTCTTCTAGCAACTTTATGAGGATTCCGGGTGGAGTAGCCGCCAAGGTTTTCGGACAAGATGTGCCAATTACTCGGGCCAAGTTGGAGTTGCTCTATGTGCCGAATTGGTATGAAGCTTGGACGTCTCATCCGTTCCCGTTGGAAAAGAAGCCTCAAGATGAGCCATCATTGAGGGAATGTGAGACGAGATATGATAGAGATGGAGCTGCTATGGATGAAGATGAGGCATCTACGGAGGAGCTCGATAACGAGGATGATGACCTCGGTACCGAGGTGCTTGGCGAGGATGATGACCTTGGTAACGAGCAACCTGGGCTCGATTCTGAGTATTTTGAAGTCAATACCGAGGCATTCAACTTCGATAACGAGCCTGCTCCTCCGCCTACCGAGCCTCGGTCATATGGATTAGTGCCCTACAACCCGATGATTTATCAAGACCACTTCCAGCCTCATGATCACTATCAACCACCACCCGGCCCACCTATTCTGGATCAAGTGTTCCACCTCCATGGGCCAATGATTTATCCTTCCATATGCAGCAGCTAAACCTGTAGCAGACACAACTTACTCAAAGGATGGAGCATTGGGAGGGTGTGTATGCAGCTCGCATGGCTCTTGAGGATGTGAGGCATCAATAAGCTGACGCTCGTTGGAGGACTATGGAGCAGCGGGTGACGGTTGATGAGGAGCGCTGGAGGACTATGTATGAGTTCATGGGCAACTTTGAGCGCCAGTTTCCACCACCACCACGGCGATGATCTCAGCTTTTCAAAGGATGTTTCTTCTGCTTCATGTGTTCTCTTGTGAGTTTCTTTCTTTTCCCTATTCTTTTCTTTTGGTTTTGTTTTATTACAATGGGGACACTTTAATTTTAAGTATGGGGTAGGGAAGGAAAAGAAAACTTGTTTGTTTATTTGTTTGTTTGCTTTGTTTTGTTTCTTGTTTTAGTTGCCTTTGTTTAGAGAAAAAAAAATCACAAAAAAATTGAAAATTTTGAAAATTTCAAAAAAAGATTTTAGAATATATAAGTACCTTGTCTTTTGGTTCTATGATAGTTAATTGCTTGCATGACCATGTAATTTCCTTTCAGCATGTTTTTGATAAGTATAGCCTCAGTCTTATTATGAAATTGTTTTTTATAGAGGAATAGCATTTGATGAAATTGAGCATGTATAACTTTTAGCATGAGTAGTTGCAATCCAACAAAATGACCTTGTGAGTTATTTTTGGCTTTATAGGGAGAACACCAAAAATCCCTCTTCTTTTCTTGTGTGATTTACTCTCTTTATGTATATTATCTCTTGGAATTGGGATGGTTATCTATTTCTCAAGGCCTGTATAAGATTTTTAGTTCATTACATGTGAAAGTCATATGATAGAGAACTTATTTTTCATAAGCCTTATTAATCCCTATCCACCCTTACATGATTCTTGATTTTGACAACCAATTTGAGCTTTAGCCTTTTATTTGTTGCTCCACAAAATTATTCCCTAGCCGAGATAAGCTTGACCCTATCCGGGGATTAGGACTTAGTTGGAGGGATTGTGTGTTGAGTGCAAGGATGTTTATTGGTTAAAAATAAAGGTTTGGGTGGGATAGATTGGAAGTCTCTTGTTTTAAATTGTGTAAAAAGATCTCTTGGTTAAAAAGAATGCACAAAGGAAGAAAAGGAATGTCAAGTCGATACCAGCCTATGTGACCTCGGTACCAAAGGTTTTCGAGGAAAGAAAGAAGAAAACAACACAACTCGATACTGATTCTCTCAGGTCGGTACCGAGGCAAGTCGAGAAGAAAAGAAAAAAAACGCTGAAATGAAAAATGAAGAAAAAAAAGAGGAAGAATAAGGAAGTTGTGCAGTATGTTTAAAAGTATAAACCAGAGATTCTTTAAGTTTATATGAGGCTTTCTAGGATTAAAAGGTGAGTGAAAAGAAAGAGCATAATGAGAGTGAGTTTGGTATGTTGTTTTTATGAGAGTTTTGGATGTGTGAGTTTTTAGGAGTATTTGATTCTCGGATATTATTAGCACCACATGGCCAAAATTTTTCACGCCCTATTTGTCATTACCAAGCCCCATTACAACCCGACCGAATCAAAGCTTCTATGAAGTTTTTCATTGAGCCTAAGTTCCCTTGATGATTTTTTGCTTGATTTGGCAATCTTTGGTGGAGAGTTTGGTGATATAAGTTCCTATTTCTATGAGTATTTGCATATAAGATTGAGTTGAGAGATGAATTTATAGCCCAAACACATGAGAGTTGAGTGAAACACTTTATCCTTGATGAGGTTGGATTGTAGTTGCTTATGTCTATTAGTGCTTATATATGTGTGATGACGTTAATAGTTGTTTGCTATTTTTGCTATGTTGTGATGTTGCTTTTTAAATGAAGGCTATTGCTTGATGAGCATGATGATTGGTCTTGGTTAATGTTTAGTGATTGCTTGAGGACAAGCAAGCTTAAGTATGGGGTATTTTGATGTTCGTGTTTTTTGTCTAATTTTGGTTGCTTTTCTTAGGTTGTTTAGTTTAGTTTTAGTAAGGTTTAGAGTTAGTTTTGTGTGTTTTTGGACGAGTTTGCATATTTTGTGAAAAATATGGAAGCTACTCTATTTTGTGTCTTTTTGTAGGTTTTTGAAGTGGAAAGGAGCATTTTCAAGCGAAGCTAAAGTCAAGTGGTGAATGGGTGGAGTGCATAGAAGAAGAAAAGGAAAGAGTGCATGTTAAAGATCACGGTGGAGTCCAAGAGAAGTCATGAGAAAGAGTGCAAATAAACCCGAAACAGAGAGCTCGTTACCGACCTGTGAGGGTCGGTGCCGAGTTGTGCAAAGAGAATTATTTGGGAGAATTCAGCAAGTGTCTACCGATCTTGTACAGGTCGTTACCGAGGTGACATGTGTCAGGAGAGCGGCGCCGACTTTCGGAAATTATATCTTTTATTTTGTAATCTTTTAAGTTTAGAAAGTTTTTATCTTTTAGATCTTTATTAGATAGTTTCCTCTAGTATATATACCCTTGTTCTAGCCTAGTTTAGAGGGGAGAATTCGCTAGTTGAAAAGGGATATGTTAGTTTGGAGTTCACAAAGTTTTAGGAGAGCGAGTTGTGGAGTTCAGGCTCGATCGAGAGAGAGAGTTCGAATCCTTTCTTCTTTGATCTTCGTTGCTCTTAAGTTTGATCGTGGGGTTGATTGTAAGACGATATTTCTTTAATTTCAAGTAAGTTTTAATTCAATGTTTTCTTTCAATTTAGTTGTTTGTTTTGTTTCAATTATGAGTGAGTAGTTCTCTTCTCTAGGATCGGGGTTGAAACCCGACATAGTTATGCATGATTGAATGAATGTGTTGAATGTTTGATTGCCTTTTATCCTTTGAAATACTTGTTTGTGCTTATACTTAGACGAAAGTCGAAGTAATTTGAGTTTATTGCTTGATCGAAAGAGAAAGTTGTGAACTTGAATGTTGATATTGTTCGATAATGAAAGTTTCGAGCTTTGGATTCAAAACAAGTAGAAAAGTGAATTGATTCATGAAAGTTGATTGATTTGCTTGTTTAGTCAACGAAAGTTGATAGATTTATCTTTAAAGGCATGATCTTTATCCTTCACATGAGTTTGTTTGCATAATTATGTCGTGGTAACCATTGTCCTAGACTTTTCTTCATTTGAATTTCCTTCGTTTTTACTCACGAACAGACTCGTTACCGAGGTATCAAGGTCGGTACCGAGCCTGCAGTTGAAACGTGTTGTTTGCTCTGTTTTAGTAGAAACCCAGTGTCGTTACCGACCTTGACAAGGTCGGTACCGAGGACTGTCGTAGCTGTTTGCTTTTGTTTTGCTTTGTTTTCTTGTTTTCTTAGTTCGGTAAACAAACAACCTTGCTTCCCGTGGACGATCCTGACCTCCCTATACTCAGCGGGGTCTTGACTACAAATCTATTTGTTGTCAGTAAAACCCTTTCAACAGGTATGCCGGCGGTGAAGAACTCGAATTCTTTCTCCGAGTCTGTTGTTCCACCTGATTCTCTCTGCTTTCGGTCCCTTCCTACACCCGCAGCGAAGAATTTGAATTCTTTCCAAAGAGTTTCGAGAAATGGAATTCTTTCTCCGAGTCCATCGTCTGTTCCAATTTTGGTTCTTCTCTCCAATTTTGGTTCCTTCCACGAGTCCGTCGTGATTTTGGTTCTTTCTAGTTCGTCGGTGACAAATTCGAATTCTTTCTCTAGATCCAAATCGAATTCTTTTGAGAAATTGAATTCTTTCTCTAGTTTGGGTTCCTTTCCCGAGTCTGTCGTATGTCGGCAATGAAATTCTGAACTCCCGAGTCCGTAAAAAAGGAAGAAGAGAAGACCAAAATAAAAAAACAAAGAAAAAAAGTTTTATATTAATTTTTATTTATTAAAATTTAATAAAATTATCTAGTTGGCACCTACATGAAACACTTTAATTCCACATTAGCGCGTGTACATTACACTCCAAGGAGTTGTGCATAATCGAACAAATTTAGTTGAGTTTAGGTGTTTGTTTGAATATCTCAAAGTACAAGGAGGTGGTTGATAAAAGTGTGAAAGTTCAAGGGCCTGTTGATGTATTTTTCCTTTCATTAAATGTGGTGTGCATTTCTTGCAAACAATGACCATCATATGATGATTATATAATCTAGTTTATATCATTGTCAAATACAATTACTATAATCAAAGTAGATGCAATGTAATTAAATAACCAATTTATTAACAAATTTGATTTTTTTTATCCTTGTATATATCCTTATTTAGATAATTTCTACATAAGCATTCAATCAACTCTACATATTTATAATGATGTTGTTAACTAAAATCATAAATGTTACAAACCATAGAAATTCTATTTGGCAATGGTCATTACAATGTTCACAATCCATAACCAAATGCATTCCCGCTTTCATTCTTTCGTGTTCTCTAACAAGGATTTATGTTTTATGGATTAGGGTTTAGGCTCTAGTGGTTAAGAATTTATGTTTAGAGTGGAGGGTTAGGTTTTAGGGTTTAGGATTTGCAATTGATTATACAAGGTGTGCAATTTTTTCGCTCCTTCCCCTTCCTTTTTCATTCTTCTTCCCTTAATGGATTCAAATCCGATTTTGGATCATTCTAAGCAACAATTATGGCTAACTTCTGAAAGGAAGTTTTGGATCTTCAATTGCTTGAGCTCCACGAACAAGAAGCCGTATATATAGTGGCCTAATTTGGTCGAATTTCTGCAGATAAAAACTAAGAACCTATAACTCATCTCTCTCGTTCAAACTCATATTCTCTCAATCCGTAAATCCAATCCTAAAATTGAAGCCATATTCGGAATCCTCACGAAACAACCTTAGAAAATCATGTGCACCTATTAATTTTCCAATTGTCAAAGTTCTCTAAAAACACGATCGAAACCGTCAAACATGCCTAGAAGAAACCCAATATACATTTCTATTTTCTTCCAATTCGAGAACTTTTTGTTTCGAATTTCACAAATCCAAGGCCTCCATTGTGTTTCTCACACTCAAAATATGTGAAATAGACTCTTGAATCCTCCAATTCCTTCCACAAATCATCCCGAAATCACTCTCAAAATCAAACCCGAATCATTCCCCTGTTAACGGCACATTCAATATGCATGAAATGCACACTAAAGACCCACACTAAAAATTATATTAAAAAGTTAACCGGGGTGAAAAAATTAGGGATTACGAGTTACGTGTCGAGTTTTCGGTCGAACTAGATTTCGTATAAGTCGGGTTTCGAGTTTAGTAACATTTCGTACATTAGTCGGATTCGTGTGAGTCGGGTTTTGGGACTATTTGATTTCGGGAGAGTCGGTTTTTAAATTTCCAGGTTTTGGGATAGCCATATTTTCATTAAATGCGGTGTGCATTTCTTGCAAACAATGACCATCATATGATGATTATGTAATATAATTTGTATCATTGTCAAATACAATTACTATAATCAAAATAGTTGCATTGCAATTAAATAACCAATTTATTAAGGAAATTTTGCAGACATACACCAATTACATACGTTTTTTTTTTGCAAAAAAGCCTACTTTATGGATAAATTAAAGTGGGTACCAATGTGGGCACTTTTGCTAAAAATCTAGGCATGTGGGACCCACTTAAACATTGATTAAATCTTTTCTTTTTAACTCGAAAATGAAAAATGACTTTTAAGAAAAAGGGCAAAGAAATTTGGAATAGAATAACAAAAGGAAATTGTTTAAAAAAAGAAAAACAACAACAACAACAACAACATCTACCCAGTTCGAACCCGGTATGAACGGGATCTATGGGCCGAGATCGATGTACGCACCCTTACCCCCAATCGAAAGTCGGGAGGGTATTTAAGGGGGCCTAAAGCAAGAAAGGGGGAAGAGTGAGAACCAAAAGAAAGAAAAAGATAAAAGGGGCCGAAAACGAGAGCGAAAAAGCACGCTAAAAACACCGAAAACGAAAATAGAGAAATTAAAACGAGAGGAAAAGAGTAGGGCACTCCCTTAGGTCCTCCCACTATCGCTCTATCACTGTGACTTCTCCTGCCATTGGTTCCTACACTGGGCCAAATCTAGTGAGATTGCCAGAAAGCTAAGGTCTTGTTTTATGACTTCCTTCCAGCTCTTCTTCGGTCTACCCCTTTCCCTGCGAAAGTCGCTACTGATCAACCTTTCGATTCTCCGAATCAGGGCCTCTAGTGGTGTCCTTTGTATGTACCCAAACCATCTGATCCTTGACTCTATGAGCTTTTCGCCTAAACTGGCCACTCCCACCTTGCTCCTAATCACTTCATTCCTAATTTTGTCCAGTCTCGTGTGCCCACACATCCACCTCAGCATCCTCATCTCTGCTACCATCGACTTCTGCTCCTGCACCTTAGTAGTCGGCCAACACTCCGCCTCGTAAAGTATGGTTGGTCTAACCACAGATTTGTAGAACTTGCCCTTGAGCTTGAGTGAGACCTTTCTATCACATAGCACTCCAGAAGCACCCCTCCACTTCTTCCAACCTCTTTGGATTCGGTGTCTAATGTCCTCCTCGATGCTCCCATCACTCTCCACTGCTTCTGTTGTCAACCCATGTCCCTCATTTAGCAAGCTGTAGAAGTACCTCTGCCAACGTTCTTTTATTTGTCCATCATCAACTAGTACCCTCCCTTCCTCGTCTTTTACACACTTTACTGTATCCAAGTCCTTGCTCTTTTTCTCCCTTGCCCGAGCCAACCTATACAACACTCTCCCCCCTCCCTTTTCCTCAAGAGCTTTGTACAACTCCTCGTATGCTTTTTCCTTTGTACATCACTCTCCCCCAACCCCTCATTAGGTCATGATTGGGTGGCATAATTCTGAAAAAGACGCTCAACTTTCCGAAAGGGCGCTTAAACATATACAATTTCCCGTCAAAAATTCAATTTCCCGCCAAATTTTTTTATACCCATTTAATTACGCAGAGATCATGTCATGCAACTATTTATATCCTGTCATGAAACCATGTGTATCATGTATGTGAAAAATTAAAAGTTTTATGATTGTTGGCATAAAGAGTTGATTCCCCCCCTACAAAAGCAGATAATAAAATCGAATAAACTAATAATGATTTAACAAGAAACATACAAAGTATTTTCTAAATCGTGAAATACGACTGGAGAAATATCAAATTTAGTTGGATTTGTGTGAGTCAGGTTTTGGGATTGTCAGATTTTGGGAGAGTCGGTTTTTAGATTTTCGGGTTTTGGGATAGTTAGATTTCATTAAATGCGGTGTGCATTTCTTGCAAACAATAACTGTAACATCCCCGACCAAAATGCATATGTCATTCGGCATTCATATAAGATTAAGAGCATATGCATAGCATATTGGCATGATATATAGTGAGTTTTTAAAAGTAATATTTATTTTATATTTAAGTTTATTATATTTTAAAAAGTTTTTAAGAAAAAATTACTTATTAATTATTTCAGGGTAAATTTTATAGTAAACGAGATTTCAGGGTGAAATATGCAAATTTGGAAAAAAAATTAGCCGACTTTGTATTTCGGCCGACCTTGGCTTTTATATATATTTGAGAATGTTACCATTCCTCATAAGTTACGTATGATATCAAATAAAAAAGATGGGGGAGAAAAGTCGGGGAGAGAAGAAGTTGAATTTGAAGATTTTGGTTGTTTTTACTGGATCTGGTACAAGATCTCTTCAATCGGGTTTTAATCTCGAAGTACAAGCGTGATTTGGTAAGTTTTTAATTAGTTAATGGTTTATTTGGATTTTTCTAATTTTTCCAGATCTAGATCTACAGTGGTTTTTGATTGAGAAATCAGTTGATCTATAGTTTTCAAAGGGTGTTTTCGATATCGGATATATATTCGGTAAAAGATTTCAGAGTAATTTTAGGGTTTTTCCTTGTAATGATATTAGGGAGCCCTTTGATCAAGTTTTTCAGAAAGGTTTGAACTAGAAAAATGTTCTTCTATATATATAGTTTATTGTTGTCAAGTTTTAAAGGATTTGGATATATATATGCAAGAAGTTATAATGCATTCTGGCATTTCATTGCATTTGGGGTTAGAGTTTATAAGAGTAAATAGCCTAAATTATATTGGGTTATATATAGGAGCACAAGTCATAGATCGTGGTCAAAGAGAAAGGGAAGAAATATAGTATCTGTTCTAAACAGGTGAGTATAGACCGGAGATTCAACCCTATGTGCTATATGTGAAATATGAATATATGAATATATGTGTTATATGAGCCATATGGATATGTGTACTATATGATTTATTTGGATATATGTGATAGCTCTGAAATTTCCAGAGTTGTTTGCACAGAAAGTATGTTAACAGATAGCATATGATATATGATTACAGGATGCACTTGATTGCATAGCATATTGCATGAGATTTAAAGGACCTGTGACTGTCTTGCCCTGAACTGTAATGAGGAAATCTTTGGATTTCTTTCTTAAAGCTTACATGATCTTCGGATCATACAGGACCTACGGGTCAATGAGGAGATCTTCAGATTTCTTTCTTAAAGGGGACCATAAGAGTCCATATATAGTAAACCCGGGACAGATTCAGGCTTGAACAGTTCACAGAATAAAGAATCGGAAACATCAGCATTTGCATATGCATAGTAAATTCTTATATATGACATATGTATAATATGTATGTATATGTATATGGATTAAATGTTTGACTCTGTGTGAAATAATTGATGATGGTTTATATTCACTGAGTATGCGATTCACGTAAATCGCAAAACAATTTTTCAGGTTCAGCTAGTTCTTAATGACATGTGTCCGTTTAGAGGTCACATCCATACAGGTCGGTCGGCTGAAGCTCTAAGCAACCTTGTCCTCCTCATTTTGCATCTTAGACACATGGGTTGTAATATAAGTATATGTGTGCAACCTTTTATGGTTGTTAATGTCTGCTATATGCTTACATGGATAGTTAATCTATGTCTCTTATTTGTTTATATAAGAGATAAGTTTTACAGAGTATACGTCATAGGGTGTAAGGGTGTCACAATAACCATCGTATGATGATTATGTAATCTAGTTTATATCATTGCCAAATACAATTACTATAATCAAAATATATTCATTGTAATTAAATAACCAATTTATTAACAACTATGGGTTTTTTTTATCCTTGTATATATCCTTAATTAGATAATTTCTACATAAGTATTCAATCAACTCTACATATTTATAATGATGGCGTTAACTAAAATCATAAATGTTATAAACCATAGTAATTCTATGTGGCAATGGTCATTACAATGTTCGCAACCCATAACCAAATGCATTCGTGCTTTCATTCTTTCGCGTTCTCTAACAAGGATTTATGTTTTATGGATTAGGGTTTAGAGTTTAGGCTCTAGTGGTTAAGAATTTGTGTTTAGAATGGAGGGTTAGTGTTTAGGGTTTAGGGTGTGCAATTGATTATACAAGTTGTGCAATTCTTTCGCATTCTCTTCCTCTTTCCCCTTCCTTTTTCATTCATCTTCCCTTAATGGATTCAAATCTGATTTCAGATCATTCTAAGGCACGATTGTGGCTAACTTCTGAAAGGAAGTTTTGGATCTTCAATTTCTTGAGCTCCATGAAAAAGAAGCCCTATATAGAGGCCTAATTTGCTCGAATTTCTACAAATACAAACCGAAGACATAGAATTCGTCTCTCTCATTCAAACTTAGATTTCTCTCAATCCGTGAATCCAATCCTAAAATTGAATCCATATTCGGAATCTTCACGAAACAACCTTCGAAAATTCCATGCATCCATTAAGTTTCCATTAGTTGAAATTCTCCAAAAACCCGATTGAAACCGTCGAAGCTGCCTAGCGGAAAAGCAATATATATTTCTTTCTTTTTTCTAATTCGAGACCTTTTTGTTTCGAATTTCACAAATCCAAGGTCTCCATTGTGTTTCCCATACTCAAAATATGTGAAATACATTCCTAAATCATCTAATTCCGTCCACAAACCCTCCCGAAATCACTCTCAAAATCAAACTCAAATCGTTCCCCTGTTAACGACATGCTTCTGTATTTGGGCTCGTTCTCTCTCCACACACAACGAAAATTTGATAACTTTTTTATCATTGGAAAACTCTTGACCTTATGGATCCAATGCCACTGGTCTCGTATAAAAAGGATTCCATTCGAGCTCGAACGAAGGATCGAATCCGACTAACCTGCAGCAAAGAACAGAGCATGACCTGCTCAGTGTTTTGGAAATTTCTCACTCGTCCGTCAATATTTTTAGATGTTGTCAGCTCCATAGTTCCGTCTCGAAGTCTTGGTTCTAAAGTCGTTGGCCCCGCTCTGTGTCATAGACTGTAGCTTCCTCGACAAGCCAAAAATTGAGGTGTGGTATGCAACACATGAACAGTAACGTGCACAAGGTTGAAGATGACTTTTCGTCTCGTTCGGTATTTTTTGACTCAATTAATTTAATAAATTAATTATTAAAAATATTTATTAAATATAATCATTATATTTATTAAATGCACACACATTCCAGAAATGCATACACAAGAATCATGAAATACACACTCAAGTTGTTGAAGTGCACACTCAAGATGTATGAAATTCACACTGAAGATTATATTTATTTTTATAAAGTTGTGTGTTGCACCAAATTGAATTTTTTTTAAATATTTTACTATATCCTTTTATAAATAAAAGGATTATCGAAAATTTGGTGGGGAGTTTAAAAAATTAAATTTGGTGAAATATTAAAGTTGGTGGATAATTGAAAATGGTTTGAAAATTAATAGGGGTAGTATAACAAGTCTTTTTTTATGGGATATACCACTTTTTGTACTATGCAATGTGGCAATTCCATAAAGTGAAATGTGTACATTGTAAGAGATTCTCCTTATACAGGATGTAAGCGTACCAGCCTCCAAAAAGTCATGGTTTAGAAATTTTACTTCACCTAAAACGGTCACTCGATCACCTACTAGATTAAAGATTATTTATTGAGATGTGATTGTGTTGGCAACAATTTATTGGGATATTATATTACTTGTCAATCCACATAAATAACAAGCAACTAATTTGTACGCAAGTATTTTAACATAACCAGGGACAGAACCAGAAATCGAAATATGGGTGGGTAGGATTTACCTTATACGATGGAAAAAAAAATAGACCGGAACTTTTTTTATTTTCAATGAATTATCACTTAATGATAAAATGAAAACATTTTTTAAAAAGGAGTCATATTATTGTAAAATTTTCACCAAGTATTATCATATTTAAAATTCTAATCAAACTAATTTTCTTACACTAATTGATTATATGCATGCAAAATGCAAAATATTTAAAAACAAATACTAGTTAATAGTTAATATATGTACAAATATTCAACTAAAAATATATTTAAATTAAAATATTTAAATATATGTACGATGGGAGATTGGGCATTTTAGGCCTAGCAGGCTAGTACTGTAGGTGGAAAGGGGAAAAAAGAATAAAAAGGTGTAGGTTGAGGTTCGAACACGGATGTAAGGGCTTGAAGTGGCCTTTTAGTTTAGTTATGTACCAACTGCACTAGATCTTTACAGCATACTTTCTACTACTAAAAAATATTTATTTGTTTTTTGGGGTGGGCTACAGCACACACCAGCCCACCCCTGGTTCTGTGCCTGAACATAACCCAACTCCGAGATTGTAAACCACAAATGTAGACCGGCTAACAATAATGCAGAGAAAATTGTGATTATTGTACGTGATAATTGATCATTATACTGTAATTGGGAAATTTTTAGTTTGGTCGTCGATGGAATCCTGAAATCCATAAATTGGGTGCTCAAGATTTCTTGGGCCGTAGACACACATGACATGATCGAAATCATATTGCCGAAAAATTGGGAATTGAGTTACATCTGATTTCAGACATCGTAATTAAGGCCAACCAAAGGAAATTTAGATGTACAACAAAGGTCATTAATTTAAGGTAAATCTCGGTTGGTACCCTCGATTTTTTGATTTTTTCGGATGATACTAAAAAAACTTATTCCGAGTGGTACCCCCGAGCTCTTACAAAAGTCCGGCTCATGCCCTTACTTAGAATTTTCGTTAGTCAATTACTAAATTATTATGTTTTCTAATGGAAAAATATTTTTATATTTAATTAAATTAAAACATAATTTTAATCTAATAGCATTTAAAATAAATTATATAAAAATATTAACTTAAGTATATTATATATACTAGCAAGACCCAGTCGTGCCATGCACGACTATGACTTGAAATTTTTTTTTATGTAGGAACCGTACTCATCGATCAAATTTTACATAAACTTATTTGATAAAATAAAATATTTTCCTCAATAAAACTTTCAAGCGTAAATTATTATAATATGTAGGGTGTGTAAAAAACTAATTAAATAATAGTATTTATTATTTATAATAGCGTAGGTGATTTAATTTTTGTATTAGATAATATTATTATAATATACAGGAAAATAAATACTGAAAAGACTAAATAATATTTCCATAATCATTAGTCGAATATGGTAAGTAATAGTAATAAATGAGGTAATTTATTATAATAAGCATGAAATTGTAATAACTGCGGTTTTTAAGGATATTTTTGAATTTTTCTCGGATATCCTTTTAACTTCTTTGTCCGTTTTAACGCTTAATCCGATATTTTATTTGGAGATTAAATCCTACAAAATTGTTGGTGATGTCCTAAAATCACAAAGAAATGATTTTATGGATCGGTGTGAATTCTAGGATTTTTCAGTGGAAAAAGAATTTTTATTAGATAAGCCGTCTTTTTAATTATGTACTGTAAAGAATTTAAAATACGAAACGGAAGCCTTAAAAATTGAAGTAGCGTGATAAAATCATGGAAAATTGGTTTTATTGGTCTACATAATTTACGGGACGTTTTGTATTTAGTAAGTTTTTCCACCCGAGGTACATAATTTTACCGCTTTAACGCGAGTGCCGTTCCGGGACGGGAAATTCCGTTTTGACCGCCTTTCTTTTCTTATTATGGAAGGAACTGAGAAAGAGATAGGGATGTTGGACTTTTCAACCATTTTGATCAATTCAATTTAGAAAGAAAAGGAGACAGAGGAGTTCGAGAGAGAGTTTGGCGGAACGACGGATCGGGAGCTCCTTCACCACCGGCTATCTTCTTCCTCACTTCCACCTCCACCTTCACCTTCATCTTCTTCCTCTCGGTGCTCGGGTTTGGGCTGCTGCAAAAGGAGGGGTCGAGACAAAGGAGTTCGAGAACGAGAGTCTAGGACGGAACGACGATGGACTCGGGAGGAAAGAATCCACACCGCCGGCTATCTTCTTGCATCGCCGGGTAACGCC
Organism: Fallopia convolvulus; assembly: GCA_964016875.1. Lineage (NCBI taxonomy): Eukaryota > Viridiplantae > Streptophyta > Magnoliopsida > Caryophyllales > Polygonaceae > Fallopia > Fallopia convolvulus. The sequence continues at coordinate 35,937,955 of OZ024733.1, forward strand.
GCCGACGACCACGGTCCTTCCGACCACCACCCACCGCAAGGTCCACCGTCGGGAAATACTCGACCACCCTCGAGCTCAGGGATCGAGCCTTTAACGAGCCAAACGAGCCATGGGCTCGAGTGAAGGTATATACGATCGAAATTAATTAGCGGGTTAGTTGCGGAGCCACCGTAAGGGCCTTTCGGTTCCGCTTTGCTAATTAAATTTATGGTTTTTATAATCTTGACGTTGATACGGTCTCACAGATTCAAACCGCTCGAGAAACGGACGTCAGGATCTTCAGTTATAGCGAATACAAGTTTTGGATACCGATTGGCAGGTAAAGGACTTCGGATAATTACTCGGGATTCGTTGTTAATCCGTTTGATCCGAGATTTGGTCACCTTTAAGAACTATTGCTAATGAACAATTTTTATTTAGAAAATTGTTTCAAAAGTGAAGCGGATAATTAGTTATAATTCCGCCAAGATGGCTCCTTAAAGCATAATAACTAAGGATTTATTATATATCGATATTCGGAAATTAAATCGTTTATCGATTAGGAAGTTGTAGGAGTTGAGAATACAACTAAGAAATGTTTCTGTGAGCTCGTTGCTGAGAAATCCTTTTGTTATATTTGTCAGAAGGATGATAAAGATTACTGTTGGAATTGCTAAGGACGTTGAGCACGCTTTCTAAGGCAAGTGGACGGTTCTCTCTTGCATTATGGTTATTAAATGAGGAATTGAATCCCATTTAATATTTGTGTTGGGAACAACTTGTATGCTTATTAAAATATGATAGGTTGTTATATTTGTTAGAAATAATGACCATGTTGTTTATTCAGTTTTGCGGTAGAACTGGATTTAGGTCCGTTTTGGGTGACCTTGTATGCTATCTCACGCTGAGATATTGTTGTTGAATCAAAGTAGTTTCAGGGAGGGGAACGTGGTTCCATATCCTCTCTTTAAAAGAATATTACATTAGGAGGGGCCTAATCCTAATGGTGGGTCATGAATCTTCCCCTGCTCTTCGTGTGAGAGGGGTGATGCGCACTCTAGCTAAGTGCAATTGGCGGTGCAGTGTAGACGACAGGGTAATAGGCCTCTCTGATCTCTACCTCACCATATGCAAATGAAAGATCAAGGATAGCTTAAGTCCTGTGATCTTGGTACAAGGTAGATGACAATGGATGAAATACTCCGATGATCTCTACAATACCAAAATATTTCTGCAGTAGTTCGAGCCGATTATGAATCACCAACCTGTTTGTGAAAAGTTTTGAAAGTAATGTAAGATAAGTGCGTTAGGCACATTAATGTACCCGGATGGTTAGTCTATTCGATAACCATTCTTGCTCCCGGTTATGAATGATTCTTAATCAAACTTTGATTAAGTTAATCTGAATAGTCGATGGAGGCTTTTCAAGATGTTATGTGATTAATATGAGTTCCCAACAATTGTTTATGCTTCTTCAAGAAACCACAAGAGGTGGTGTTCTCTCTCTTGATTATGCAAGTCTCCTTCTTTTTCTCTATAAGATTGCTAATTGTTGGATCATAATCCGAGTCTAATCGGATTTGGATGCCAATATGTTTAGTTACAACCATAAGAACCAAGTTAGATTCTCCGCTTGCTTATTCTTTGATTAGACTAACCCGTCCATCTTCTTTTCTTTTATATGGTCGGCTGGTGTCCACTGTTGGTTTACGATACATCAGGTTCTTCTTGGAAGTTGATTCAAGAGGCGGATTCAGAGGTTTGAAGCTCCAGAAGTTGAAGAAAGGTTTCCAATGGCTATACTTAAATGAAGTTCTTGGTTAAGTTGCTGCAAAGCGAAGTGAGAAAGAAGTTAAGATCCTACGGAAAGCTCTTTAAAGACTTTGTTCAAATAGAAGGTTGTTCTATTTATTTATTCTGTTTAAGTTAAGGGTTGTATAAGACCTTTTACTTGTTTTTCCGCTGTAATATTTTACTTAATTTTGTTAGATTTTAAATGGTTTCATTTACCTTGTTTTAGTTTGTTCAGTCAGTTTAAAGCCTTGGGTAGCTTCGGTTTAGTCTTAATCGGGGTTACTGGCGGTAATACCTCCAGGGTAGGAAGGGGGTGTTACAGAAGTGGTATCAGAGCTAAAAGTTCCTAAGTCTTGCTTAAGACTTTCATCTTCTATATAGAATTATGGAGAATTCTATATGGATGCGTTGTCTTAGAACCATTTACGGAAAATGGTTAAGATTGGAGGTCAGACTCGTGAAGAGATAGAAAGAGGAAAGGGAATTGGAGAACATGAGGTAATAAGTTTGTAATGGTTTATGTGAAAAAGGTCCTATAGTGAACATTTGATTCCTTGGAGATGGGAATGGATTCTGAGAAGGATCCAGAGTAAGATTAGGTGAAGATTCCTAAAGTTGAACCGGTTCTAGACCAAGTTCTCAATGAATTCATATTCTCTCTTGAGAGTCTGAATTGGGTGTACCCTCGTTGTATCTTCCATATTAGGAAACTTCTTGTGAGATTTTGAAGTTAAGTATTGTAATTCATAAAGACTTTCTAGTTTGAAGGTTTCCTATTTTAAGCTCGTATGATGGAAGATTTCAAGTTAAGAATTTTTGTTAGAAAGTTCATGATTCAAAGTTATGTGAAAGAAATTGTTAATTCTTTTTCTTGAAATGTGAAAGTTCAAGTGTTGTCTTTAAAAAGAAAATTTTAAAGTGAGTTTCTTTGACATCGAAGTCATAAGAGTAAGAGTTTTCATGAGAATATATTTATAGGGATTTATGAATTTTGTTTGAATTTGATTTCCAATAGAAGGAATGAGTTGGAACCTCTACTTCTAAGTATTAAGATTTGGAAAATCTTGTGAGTGTTGAGTGATTCTAAAAGGTCAGTATGGATCATGAAGTGATATAAGAGAATCCTGAATAGAAAGGGATTACCTTTGGAAACTTTCTTCAACAACTATTTTTGTGACTCTATAGTATAGAATCATGGATATTCTGTACTTTTCTTTGCTCAGTTGGAAGTTAAAGAGCTTTGAAGTGCTCAAATGTTGGATCAATTGAATTGTTAATCTATTGGAAAATACAATTCAATTTTTAACCTGATAGTGTTCAAACTCGGATTTTCATATATGTTGTTATCCTTTGAGTTAAGAGGATTGAGAATCCTAAATGGAATATGAATTTCTTATGATTATAGTAAGAAAGTAAGGAAGAATGTTGGTTCAGTTTAAGTTGTGAACAAGTTATTAATCATCAAGGTTGTTGTGAATAAGGTTGATTGGTCAAAATGGATTGAACAAGTAGAAGTTCATCGATGATGTGTTTATGTTCAATTGACTACTTAGCACAAGTGTTAATTGATTACATGAGTTGTTGATATCCAGATGACTAACCTATGTGACAACGTTATTGGAGTTTCATTGTATGATACCCAACTCGAGATAATGAGAAAAGACTTGAGGTCTATAATGGACTAGTAATGGAATCAGCCTTAAGATGTTCTAAATTGCCAATGGTATTGGCTTATGTTTCTTCAAGGATGGAAATGATAAAGTTCAGTTTTAAGAAGATCAATCAAGGAATGATCTTAGCATATTTGTCTTTGATATTTTAAACAGTTGGGAGAAAAATATCAATCCTTCAATATTGTGGTTAATAAGGCTTAGCCCTTATCGCTGAAAAATAATTTCAGTTGTGCTTGGGTTTTGAAGATTTTATATCAGTCAAATCTAAAGCCTAAGGTGGAACTGGTGAGACTGTTAAGTTGTTGGCAAGCTTCCTAACCACAAGCTCTTCCTTTGCAATGGGGTTTGACGTTAAGTTAATGAAAAAGTATATGTCTTCTCCTTATGGTTCAGTAAGAAGACAAGAATGATGGAGAAGTCTAGTTTATTTACCAATGTTAAATTGGGATAAGTTTAAGAATATCTTTATTGGCCATGTGCATTCTTCTGTTAAAAGACATTGGAAATTTAAAGGACTCTCAATATATATAGAGAGGTTTATGGAGTGAATGTTTTGAACTAGATGCAAAGTTTGAAAGTTCACTTTTTATTTTGAGAAGATTAAGTTGTAAAACGATTGAAAGCCCTTAAAAATCGTCAAAAGAGTTTGATAGTTCACTCTTGGATATCGGAATTTAAATGACTATTAACTTGCAGAAGGCTTGTTGTTTTGTGAATAGATGAACTCAAGTATTAAATTTTTGTCAATGGATTATATCTGAATAACTTTAAAGTAGTATGTCAAGGAGGCATACAAGTTGAGAATGATCAAAGAAGAATCTTTGCTATGAGTATGAAGATGTCGGAATCACATTTTCCCTAAGGGTTGCAAGTAAGTGGATTGGAGTGATCAACTCTTTTATGAAACTTGTGAAGTTAAGTTGGGCTAAGACCGAGTTAAATCAGGCAGAGATTACTCAATACTATGGATTATAGAAGAGTCTAGCTGTATGTCTAATTAAGAAAAGTCAAGGTATGTCCTCAGATTCTACCTTGAAGAGGGAAGGAAGTGTCACATTCGAGGGAAAATGTGGGGCTCAGAAGTGAATTGGAGCATCTTAGCTCCTTTGAGACTCGGTTTTGATTCAAAACTTTTGCCAAGTTGGTAAGGCCAGCTAATGTGCAAGTATCATCACAGAATTAGAACAAAGTGTTAATAGCATCATTAAAATAAGGTCAACAACTTTATTTGATGCATTAGCTTGACGGGCCCAATTCTTCAAGAGAGTAGCTAATCTTTGTTTCCACAATATTCAAAGTTAAAGCAAGTATGTTAGTAACCTATGTCGAGTTCATGTCAAGCTGTTGTGATTTAAGGGATATTTGAAATTGTTTTGTGATTTTCTCTTTTGAGAAAAATCTTATGACTTTGTAGAATTCTGGTAGGAATTTTTTTAAAGAAATGTTGATTTGATATACGGAATTCATGAATAAAATTTTCTACGGTTTTCATGGTGGTGAGTAAGAATGTGATTTGTCTTCCATCTTGATCACATGGTAAGGCAAGATTACATGTCTTATTCCTATGAGAATGCAGTAAAGGATTATGTTTATTTTATCTCCCCATCCTGATCACATGGTGGAATAAGATCACATAATTCCTTAGGTTTTAAAGAATGGTTTCTAGTATGAGTTGGTAATCATATAGGTTTCTCTCAAGTGAAGTTATTGAGATTCAAAGACGAGAGTTTTCTTGTATAGCAATTGCTATATCAGCTAGTTTGTAAAAATCCTTTGAGTTAGTATATCCTTGGTATCCTATACCATTTAAGGGGTATGGTCAAACTTCCCAAAACAGTTCGATTATAAGTAAAGAAATTTGGTAAGATTCTTTACAAATCGGTGTTGGTCTCTGAAGAGCATGGAGTAACTCCGTACTTCTCTAAAAGTTTGGGATTGTTTTCAGTCAACGATTATTAGAATTCTCTAAGCAGTTTGCTAGTAGTTCATCTTGGTTGACGTCATGACCTAAGAAAGTCATTGCCTTTTTAGCGGAATTGTCCTTGAAAGTAAGTTGATATGGACACTTGGAATGGAACCCTTTATAAGGAATGATATTGTAGTAATTCTTTCTTTGGAATAAAGGATGTACTAGTAATTTCTCCATTAGTTGTTATTTGCTTTCATGTTGTCTTGAAAACTTAAATCTCTTTGAGATAAGATAGTCAAGTGAGGACTTTAAGCAAAACTCCAATGGGTCTGGAGTTTGGATATGTAAATTAGTATTGATATTCAATCTCAGCCTGATAAGTTGTTGGATGTAGAAAGTGGACACGTGAGGATATGTTTTTAATCCTAAGAGTTAGGTTGCTCAACAAGTAAGAATGTTAAGTGAAGTCTAAACAATTCTTTGATGAAAAAGAATGAAAATTGTCAATGGAGACAATTTTGTTGGAAATTATTGGACTAAAAGTATTAGTGTCCAATATGTTGGTATAGTAATGCGTAAGAGTGTAGTTTGAAGTAGTGGAGAGAGATAACTACTTTTGAATGACAGTATGCCCAAGCTGAGTTTTGGTTGAGAAAAGAATGTAAAAGATTGACAAGAAAGGTTATTATCTTGTCATGTGTTGGATAAATCTCATATTCTTGGTTAAAGTAATACTGAGATTTTATCTCAAAAAGGAAATTGAGTAAGGATTTTAAGTAATCCTTGTAAAGAAACTAATTTGAGAAGGACTAAAGGTTTAGTTTGGATGACAACAAGGTTGTGTGAATCCCCTAGGATGTTATTCAAAATCTGTTGACCAGATCAAGGAAAAGTAGTATGGGAAAGTAATATTATTTAAGATCAATGGAGAAGATCAAGAAGATAAGACACCAGAAATTGTTATTTAAGACCATGGATTGATTGGTTTCAAGACTGTTCATGTGTGTCTATTGTTGATGAGCTTTGGAAGCTTATTTCAAAGGAAGCATAGTTATTTGATTAATTAGTTCATCTTGGAACAAGTAAATGTATAAGGATTTAAGATAAAACGTTTGATGGACTAACATGAAGCGAAATGTCACCGAGTTCGTTTTGATATGTTTGGTTTGTCTGGAAGCCCTGATTGAGCATAGAAGACCAGATGAAATATTATAGTCTCTTTCTGTTTCAGAATGGAAGTGGGAAGATGTTACAATGGATTCTTGTCATTAGTCGTTCAAGACTTAATGAAAAAAAAAGGATGCATATGAAGATTGTTAATAAACTCACCTAGAGTGTTCTTTTTAATGCAATTAAGATGACTTAAAGAGTACAGAAGTTAGCTGAGGTGTTCATGTATGAAGTATTTCATCTTCATAAAAACTCCAAAGACTTTTATCTCTGATTGAGATAGGTGGTTCATGTTAAAGTTTTGAAAGGAGTGACATCAAGCTTTGTGGAGTGAATTGAATTTTAGCGTTGGCTTCCCTCATCAAACTGATGAACAATGTAAAGACACAAATTCAAACTTCCGAGGGCATGTATTCTGGATTCCACACAAGTTGGGATGTTAGCTTGAGTATGAGTGATTTCACATACAAGAATTGTGATAACACGATAAAGAAAATGACTCTCTTAAGGCTTTGTAAGGTTGGAAGTGTTGGTTGTCAATTTGTAAGAATGACAATGCTAATGAGGTTCTTTATGGGCCAGATTTGGCCAAGAGAACAACAGTTGATATTACACTAACACGATCAAAGGTGCTAATTGCTCAAAGGCAACAACAGTCGTATGTTGTTTTAAAGCGAGAGCATGTTAAGTTCATTGTAAAGAACGACGTTTTTGCTCTAATATCCGCCTTGAAAGGCGTATTCCGCTGGAGAATGCGAAACAACGTAAATGCTCGCTATGTTGGATCTTTTGAGATACTGGAAAAAACTGGTAAACTTGTTTATCAGTTGGCATTGCCACCTTCAGTGCATTCTATCTATAATGTCATCCTTGTGATTCTTCTAAGATAGTATGCGTTCAATATATCTATGGAGGTGAAGAAAAGACTTGAGAAACTAGACAGGAAATGCTGAGTCATTTTCCAAAGTTAATGAACGTTGTAAAAGAAGAAGTTTGGTAACTAAGCAATGGTTGTTTTGTGCTTGGTGCAGAAGTAACAACATGTTTTTTTAAGGGGGTACTACAAACTTCTGTATAGGTTTGTAGTGGTGGTGTATGTATGCTTATGCTATCCTTCTTTGTGATCTGAGTTCTCCTTGGCTTCGAGGATGAAACCATTTTTAAGGGGGTACTAATGTAATAACTACAGTTTTTAAGGATATTTTTGAATTTTTCTCGGATATCCTTTTAACTTCTTTGTCTGTTATAACACTTAATCCGATATTTTATTTGGAGATTAAATCCTAGAAAATTGTTGGTGATGTCCTAAAATCACAAAGAGATGATTTTATGGATCGGTGTGAATTCTAGGATTTTTCAGTGGAAAAAGAATTTTTATTGGATAAGCCGTCTTTTTAATTATGTATTGTAAAGGATTTAAAATACGAAACGTAAGCCTTAAAAATTGAAGGTAGCGTGATAAAATCATGGAAAAATGGTTTTATTGGTCTACATAATTTACGGGACGTTTTGTATTTAGTAAGTTTTTCCACCCGAGGTACATAATTTTACCGCTTTAATGCGAGTCCCGTTCCGGGACGGGAAATTCCGTTTTGACCGCCTTTCTTTGCTTATTATGGAAGGAACTGAGAAAGAGATAGGGATGTTGGACTTTTCAACCATTTTGATCAATTCAATTTAGAAAGAAAAGGAGACAGAGGAGTTCGAGAGAGAGTTTGGCGGAACGACGGATCGGGAGCTCCTTCACCATCGGCTATTTTCTTCCTCACTTCCACCTCCACCTTCACCTTCATCTTCTTCCTCTCAGTGCTCGGGTTTGGGCTGCTGCAAAAGGAGGGGTCGAGACAAAGGAGTTCGAGAACGAGAGTCTAGGACGGAACGACGATGGACTCGGGAGGAAAGAATCCACACCGCCGGCTATCTTCTTGCATCGCCGGGTGACGCCGCCGACGACCACGGTCCTTCCAACCACCACCCACCGCAAGGTCCACCGTCGGGCAATACTCGACCACCCTCGAGCTCGGGGATCGAGCCAAACGAGCCATGGGCTCGAGTGAAGGTATATACGATCGAAATTAATTAGCGGGTTAGTTGCGGAGCCACCGTAAGGGCCTTTCGGTTCCGCTTTGCTAATTAAATTTATGGTTTTTATAATCTTGAAGTTGATACGGTCTCACAGGTTCAAACCGCTCGAGAAACGAACGTCAGGATCTTCAGTTATAGCGTATACAAGTTTTGGATACCGATTGGCAGGTAAAGGATTTCGGATAATTACTCGGGATTCGTTGTTAATCCGTTTGATCCGAGATTTGGTCACCTTTAAGAACTGTTGCTAATGAACAATTTTTATTTAGAAAATTGTTTCAAAAGTGAAGCGGATAATTAGTTATAATTCCGCCAAGATGGCTCCTTAAAGCATAATAACTAAGGATTTATTATATATCGATATTCGGAAATTAAATCGTTTATCGATTAGGAAGTTGTAGGAGTTGAGAATACAACTAAGAAATGTTTTTGTGAGCTCGTTGCTGAGAAATCCTTTTGTTATATTTGTCAGAAGGATGATAAAGATTACTGTTGGAATAGCTAAGGACGTTGAGCACGCTTTCTAAGGCAAGTGGACGGTTCTCTCTTGCATTATGGTTATTAAATGAAGAATTGAATCCCATTTAATATTTGTGTTGGGAACAACTTGTATGCTTATTAAAATATGATAGGTTGTTATATTTGTTAGAAATAATGACCATGTTGTTTATTCAGTTTTGCGATAGAACTGGATTTAGGTCCGTTTTGGGTGACCTTGTATGCTGTCTCACGCTGAGACATTGTTGTTGAATCAAAGTAGTTTCAGGGAGGGGGACGTGGTTCCATATCCTCTCTTTAAAAGAATATTACATTAGGAGGGGCCTAATCCTAATGGTGGGTCATGAATCTTCCCCTGCTCTTCGTGTGAGAGGGGTGATGCGCACTCTAGCTAAGTGCAATTGGCGGTGTAGTGTAGACGACAGGGTAATAGGCCTCTCTGATCTCTACCTCACCATATGCAAATGAAAGATCAAGGATAGCTTAAGTCCTGTGATCTTGGTACAGGGTAGATGACAATGGATGAAATACTCCGATGATCTCTACAATACCAAAATATTTCGACAGTAGTTCGAGCCGATTATGAATCACCAACCTGTTTGTGAAAAGTTTTGAAAGTAATGTAAGATAAGTGCGTTAGGCACATTAATGTACCCGGATGGTTAGTCTATTCGATAACCATTCTTGCTCCCGGTTATGAATGATTCTTAATCAAACTTTGATTAAGTTAATCTGAATAGTCGATGGAGGCTTTTCAAGATGTTATGTGATTAATATGAGTTCCCAACAATTGTTTATGCTTCTTAAAGAAACCACAAGCGGTGGTGTTCTCTCTCTTGATTATGCAAGTCTCCTTCTTTTTCTCTATAAGACTGCTAACTGTTGGATCATAATCCGAGTCTAATCGGATTTGGATGCCAATATGTTTAGTTACAACCATAAGAACCAAGTTAGATTCTTCGCTTGCTTATTCTTTCATTAGACTAACCCGTCCATCTTCTTTTCTTTTATATGGTCGGCTGGTGTCCACCATTGGTTTACGATACATCAGGTTCTTCTTGGAAGTTGATTCAAGAGGCGGATTCAGAGGTTTGAAGCTCCAGAAGTTGAAGAAAGGTTTCCAATGACTATACTTAAATGAAGTTCTTGGTTAAGTTGTTGCAAAGCGAAGTGAGAAAGAAGTTAAGAACCTACGAAAAGCTCTTTAAAGACTTTGTTCAAATAGAAGGTTGTTCTATTTATTTATTCTGTTTAAGTTAAGGGTTATATAAGACCTTTTACTTGTTTTTCCGCTGTAATATTTTACTTAATTTTGATAGGTTTTAAATGGTTTCATTTACCTTGTTTTAGTTTGTTCAGTCAGTTTAAAGTCTTGGGTAGCTTCAGTTTAGTCTTAATCGGGGTTACTGGCGGTAATACCTCCAGAGTAGGAAGGGGGTGTTACAGAAATGCTTATCAATAACATATCTTATTATTTTTTTTATTTAATATGGTAAGTACTAATGATAAATGAGATGAGAAAGAGTCTTGTGCGAATGGGCGCCTGTGTGAGAAATAAGAATAAATCTCGCTCGTTCATTCCAAAAAATCAACGTCCCTAATTAAACCTTCATTAAAAAAAAATAAAATACGGCACTGAAGAATTTTTCTCGTATTATTAACGTATTTTTCAAGAAAATACGGCACGAATGAATTTTTCCCGTATTATTCACGTATTTTTCGAAAAATACGTTTTTATGAGACACGCCCAGTTTGTTCATCAAAAATAGCGATTTGTTCATCAATATTCACCATTTGTTCATCAATACTAACTCATTGTACATCGAGTTTTTGATAACATTGTTCATCGATTTCGAACTTTTTTAATTTTTAGTTTTATTTTTTAACCTTATTTATGAGTATGAATACAATATTATCTAGCTTTTTTTATGCACATATAATTAGTTTCGATATATCAATATTTGTTCATTGATATACTACTATTTGTTCATTGATATAACTATGTTTGTTCATTGATATACCATTATTTGTTCATTGATATACCATTATTTGTTCTTTGATATACTCTTTTTTGTTCATTGATATACCGTTGTTTGTTCATTGATATACCCGATTTGTTCATTGATATAACTTTTTTGTTCATTGATCATATCTAACCTTTGTTTGTGAATTGAAATAAACTTATGTTTATGTGTCAATGCCACCAACTTGTACATTTAGGACTATTAATACCATCAACTTGTACATTTTATGATTATCTATTTGTGTATTTTTGCATTTATTTTGTGCTTTAAGTCTATCTTGAATGCAAAGGATAATACGAATGAAGTGCTTTAAGGCTAACTTGTCAATACGAATGAAGTGTTCAATATAGTACCAAAATAAGATAAGTTTGATGTAGAAACTTGAATGCAAAGGATAATAGATAAAGAATCTGACTTTGCAATAATATGGTGTATGCTAAGAGAACGAGATAGCAACAAATCGAAGAGGAGTACTTGTGCCTTATTTAGCTATGAACAAATTGATGTTATTAATGAACAAATATCCATATTGCAATGAACAAATTGAGGTTACTAGTGAACAAATATGCATCTAGCAATGAACAATTATATGAAAAAGGCAATGAACAAATATGCATAAACCAATGAACAAATTGACGTTACTGATGAACAAATATGCTAAAATCAATTAACAAATATGAATATAACAATGAACAAATATGCATCTACCAATGAACAAATCTGCATAAACTAATGAACAAATATGCACAAACCGATGAACAAATATGCTAAAACCAATGAACAAATATGAATATAACAATGAACAAATCCACTGTATTGATGAACAAATCTGGGCTCTTTTTTTTTCAAAAATACGCGAATAATTCGCAAAAATTCGTACGTGCCGTTTTTTCCCCTTTTAAGTGAAATGATCAGCGCCTTTGATTTTTCTTGATCCAACGGCTCTTGTTCTTTCTTATTTCGCACCTGGGCACCCATTCGCATCTGAACCAGACTCAAATGAGATATTACTATTATTATATAATATGTAGGGAATGTAAATTCTAAATAAAATTAAGGATAAAGAGGTAAATGAACAATTAAATATGTCTATGTGGCATAGTTAGATGGGTGATACATAAGAGAGAAGGATTCGACTTTAGTAATGGTATATTGATATGTCAAGTAGATTTTATGTTGTATAATTTAAAAAATTGAGTTAAACAAAAAATATTACAATATTTATATTAAAAAAATATATTGCATAATTAAAAATGAGAGCTTTAGGGTTTCTCAAGAGTCAGCTTTCGTATAAGAGGAAATAGAGCATGAAATTGGGTCGAAATTAATGGATCAATCCATGCAGGACTGGACCAAAATCTCTCAAGCTCATACTAGACCAAAGCAAGCATGGACATTCATGTATCTCCAGCTCCCCATAAACCAAACCAAATGAATAGTCCATTGCAATATTGGATAGAAAGAGAAATGGATAAAAGTAAAGTGGACAAAATTGAAAAAAATGGATAAAAAATCTCATTGTCTAAAAAATTAGAAAAATGGATAAAAAAAGACATAGGAAATTTGCTTTTTAAGGTTGAACAAAATAAAGTGGAAAAAATTGGAAAATTAAATCCATTGCACATTTTATTTTTAAGGTTCATAAAATTGGATTCAAAAAGACTTTGTAATTTGATTTTTTATTGTTGATATAAAATGGATAAATAAATGAAAATAAAAGGATGTATTAAAAAATTATGGAGTGTTCATTTAATGGAGGTAGGGGAAGATGAATAGTTGATGGAGATGGAAAGATAAAAAGTGGGTAAAAAATGATATTGTTCGAGGGTATTTTTGTAAGAAATGTATAGATAGAAAAGAAAAGGAGGAAAGTATGACAAACATTTCGGGACGCCCAATATGGAATACTGGACAAACAAAAAGGGATGGAGGAAGTAATTCTTGAAAAATCATTTTCCATCTTCTTCCTCTATCTTCTACCTCATCCCTCTTCCTCTGTCTTTTATCACTGAGCAATCAAACTTTTCACCAAAAGATATCTAAATCACCTTCGGCCATACAATGTTTGTCCAAGCTGAGCTCTATATTTGTTGATCACTTCCTTCGCAATAGATAATAATCCTATTCAACCAAAAATTCCAAAAGACTCACCAACAAAAAAATTGTAATTTGCAAATGAATCCATCATGCAAAAATCAACAAATCTAAACACCAATTACATATAGATCGATGAAATTTGAATCAATTTAGTTAAAAAAGTTAGGGTTTACAAGTTGGAGAAAGAGGGATCCCCCAAAGAAACTCCATCGAATGAGTTTGCGAGACCTACGAGCCTAATAAGAAGAACCAAATTTGGCTCAACATTTTCCCCACCGTCGAGATGGCAGCACAAGCCCACGACGCCACCACCATTTTTGTTTGTGGGAGCTTGCCCCAACTTTGATAACTCTACCTAGTAGTTGCCCATTTCGACCTTTGACAACACCAAACAGACTCAACAAGCGGTAATCCAGGCAGTGGAGATGTTCTGACCACCGTCTCAGGAGGCTGCGGTGGAAGTAGACAGCTGTTGTGGGCCCCTTCGAAGAGGGGAGGAAGATGAATGAAGGAGTGGGTTTGATAAACGAGGAATTTTTTAATTAAATAAATTGTTTTCTTAATGTTTTTCTTATTTATTTAACTTATTTTGGATTAAAAAAAATTAGTAAAGAGGCGCGTGCATCCACACTAACGGATTTTTAGACGGAATTCTAGGACGGGTGGTAGCTTGCTAACAGAAGTTGTTATGCGGGTGGTTTTCGGTAATTTTGTATATAGAAAATGGTTGTCGCTAATATGGCCTATTATACTGGTGGTTTTTGGTCATTAGGCCTCTTTATAATATACATAATCAAAATGATTTTAATTAGTCATACCATTAATTTTTAACGAGATTCTAACAAAATCATGGGGTTAGGGTCATACTTTATCAACAATAACTAATTTATGCTACTAGATCACATCTCCGATGATCTAGACAAATTTAACGTAAATTTCTTTGGAATAAAGATCAAAGCCATAAACTTCTTATTGGTTGAGATAAAGTCTACAAAGTATTCAGACAACACAGTCTTGGAATAAGAAAATTGAAAGACATGAATTAAGTTCTATAAATGAAACTTTTATGGAAGATTATGACGAAACCTCATTATATATGGCTGCAATTATTAATGAAAAACATCTTAAGGGATGTCATGTATTAAATTACTCCAAAGGAAAAAACTGTTCTTAGCAATGGAGGAAACTTATGGAATTGAGAGGCACCTTCTATAAAGGATTGATCTAGCAATTTAGGAAATGATAAAACAATTCACTTTTGGAAAGATCCGTGGATCGATAATCAAGCACTCCAAACTAGAATCTCCATACCACCCTTGTCCAACCCAAACACGAACGTGGCAGAATACATAACAGACCAAAAAGAGTGGAATGTTCAAAATCTGGAAAGCATTTTACCACAACAATGGATCATACAAATCATAAACATTCTGATTCTGATTAATGACATACCCGATCGAATATACTAGTGGCCAACACTAATGGGTGGTACTCGATTGAGTATGCAATTAAACTCATCAGAAATAATGGTAGAGATCACCAAACAAATTGAAACTATATATCACTCTTAAGTGTGTCCCTGTTGTTCTCATTATGTTGAAGACTCTTTCAATATTTTCTTAGAGTGCCCCCATTTTGTGAACCTACTATCACGACTGGTTGTGAACTACTTAGGGAAGATGAACTCAATTGTTACCAATGATAAACCTATGATTTCCATCTTGTATGAAATGTACAACATATTTGAAAGAGGACAATATTTGAAAATTATGATGAGTTGGTGGTCATGTGGTACAACAAGAATAAGATGCTTTTTGATGATCCAAACATCATCACAAATCTATACACCTTTATTCTCAACCAATGGAAAATGTTGGAAATAACAAAGAAATAGAGCGATGATGAGAAGACTTGAATGTCCCAAAGAATTATAAATGGTAACCGACATAAGTCGAGAAAATGGATGAAACCTAAGTTGGGATGGATAAAACTTAACTTTGATACATCTAAACTAAAAGATGGAAGATCAACAATTGGATTTAACTTTGAAGCCTTCGGGCATTTGGTTCGGCGATTGGACCTTTGGAGTAGTACCTCGAGGTTATCGTTTCGAATCTCTCGGGCGGCGGTTTGTCCTTTCTCTTTATAATTGGTTAGTAACCAATTCTCAATTCTCATTCCTAGTTGATGCTCTAGGCGAGCCCAAATAGTACTTGTGGCGACCCTAATCCTTCCCTTATCAAAAAAACAATTGGATTTATTCTCAGAAATTCACATGGAGAACAAGAAGGTAAAACATTAGCCCTACAAAAAGGACTAAGTAATGGCAAAAGCATTAAATTTTGAGAAATTGGAAATTGAAGGTGATAATATTACCCTTATTAATAGTAATCAAATGTCCTTGGAAAATTCATATACTTGTGTCCATATCAGAGTACAGCTTATCTCATTTCCAAATACTACAGTTAGACAACGGACAACGGACGATCTTCCCTTTCACTCCGTCGGCTGAACCCCTTCTCTCTCTAGTCTACAACTATGACCGCCGCCGCAGCCGCCACTAGTTCCCTGTCTCTTTCCCTATCAACCTCGCGACGCCGTGCTTCGTCTTCATTCTTCACTCTCAACACCGCTGGTTCGTCTTCTATCCGCCCTAACCCTCTCTTCCTCTCCAAAATCCTCCGGAGAAACCCCAATCTCCGTGCTTCACCGATT
The DNA here is from genome assembly GCA_964016875.1 of Fallopia convolvulus. NCBI lineage: Eukaryota > Viridiplantae > Streptophyta > Magnoliopsida > Caryophyllales > Polygonaceae > Fallopia > Fallopia convolvulus. The sequence goes on from OZ024733.1 coordinate 35,953,899, forward strand.
TCCATGAGCGTTCAAGCTCCCGAGAAGAAGTCAACGTCGTCCTTCCTCGATCGCCGAGAAGCTGGTTTCCTTCACTTCGTCAAGTACCATGGCCTCGGCAACGATTTCATCTTGGTACATGTTGTCGATTTTCAGTTTCGTCATTTATCCTGTTTTGTGCATTGAGGAGCTAGATTGTGCCTTCTGTGAAAAATGCTATCTGTGTTGGAATTTGGAACGGAATAGTTTACGTGTGCGCATTTTAGGTTGATAATAGGGATTCAACGGAGCCTAAGATTACGCCAGAACAAGCTGCAAAGCTCTGCGACCGCAATTTCGGCATTGGAGCAGACGGTGTGATCTTTGCGTTGCCTGGGACCAATGGTACTGATTACACCATGAGGATTTTCAATTCGGATGGTAGTGAGCCCGAGGTGATTGATTCTTTCAAAAGTCCATTAATTGTTTCAAACAGATTGAGATGTTCAGTGACTGAACTCTTGTCTGGTGCTTTTGTTTTCAGTTTTTATCTTGTTATTGACATGGTTTCATTTCTATGTCTTGCAGATGTGTGGTAATGGAGTGAGGTGCTTTGCCAGATTCATTGCTGAGCTTGAGAACTTGCAAGGGAGGCACAGGTACTTGTACTATCTGAAACTCTTTTTACGGTTGTGTTTGCTTATAATCATGGTGTGGCAATAATCCCCAATATACATCTTTTGTGCAAACTTTGACATATATTTATAGGATAAAGTGCATTTTGAGGTGGCAGTGCTTTAATTTGAGCAATATAGTTCCATATGTTCAAAATATATGTTAGGTTGATATTTCCCACTTCTTTCTAAAGTGAACAAAAACTGTTTAGTATGTTGCAATTACAAATCCTCGGACTTTCCTTATAAATCTATTCACTTAAATATTTTGTGATGAAAGAGAATGGCTTGGGGAGAGCTATCAGGACTTGCTTCCACTAGCTTATCTCATTTAATAGGTGCATTATGTACTTAAGAGATATATGAGTAAAGAATGACATTTGTGTCTAAGTTGTAAAAAAAAATGCAAATTGCTACTTCTGGGATAGTGAATACTACTGTTTAAAATTATACTTTTAACATTTAATATCTGATGCATTTAGTGTTTTTACCTTCTCTAAATTTCTTCTGATAATCCATTTTGATGACATCTTGTATTTCAGTTTCACTGTGCATACTGGTGCTGGCCTAATTGTTCCTGAAATTCAAGATGATGAACAGGTACTTTCTTGTCGTATCTTCCTGTCTATACAATATTCTGTTCTTTGTGTGCCTAATTTTTTATGACTTGTTTTCTTCAAGGATGTTAATCTTATTGTTGGGTTTTCCTTGAGCATTTGTTTAATTATATCTTTCTGCAATATTGAACATTGATTTTCTTTCATGTAATGCTGGTTTATTATTGTGGTGCAACCATCTTCAGTCATCTTGATTTTCATTCTGAATTTTCCATAATTATCGAGCTATATTTTGGCCTGGTGACCATTTTCAGTCAATAATCATTTTGTTGGTTATATGCTACATCAGGTTAAAGTTGATATGGGAGAGCCCATTCTTAAAGCTGCAGATGTACCTACAAAAATACCCTCCAATGCAGATGTTTCTGTTGTTAAAGCAGATTTGGATGTTGATGGCACAACCTGGAGCGTAACTTGTGTGAGCATGGGGAATCCACATTGTGTCACTTTTGGTAGAAAGGGAGACAAGGTACTTATGCATGTGGCTTAATGTGTCAATTTACCTTTTATTTGCGGGTAGGGTTTATGGTCCTTTCTTCTTTTTACCCTCTCCAAGTTTTTATGCAACATATCATCAGGATGCATCTCTTCGTTCTTCTTGCTGGATGATGAGAACTTTCTGTATTAAAATGAGTTTTGAACTTTGATGTACTTCCGAGGTAAACTTTGGGAAAGAGTGATTCAACTAGTCCTTTTATAAAATTGTTAAAATGCTTTAGTTAAGGAGGTGACAAGCGATTTCTTATGCATGTGGCTTAATGTGTCAATTTACCTTTTATTTGCGGGTAGGGTTTATGGTCCTTTCTTCTGTTTACCCTCTCCAAGTTTTTATGCAACATATCATCAGGATGCCTCTTTTCATTCTTCTTGCTGGATGATGAGAACTTTCTGTATTACAATGAGTTTTGAACTTTGATGTACTTCCGAGGTAAACTTTGGGAAAGAGTGATTCAACCAGTCCTTTTATAACATTGTTAAAATGCTTTAGTTAAGGGGGTGACAAGCGATTTCTTAAGGTTGACAGACTCACCAGGGTAAATGTGGAGTTTGTGAACTCCTAATGGTACTATTGTAAAGAAATTATTGGTTTAGCTGAACTCTAACTTGGATTTCTACTTTTATCCAACAATGGTGAAATTTGCTGTGCAGTCAGCTGTTTGCTCATTCTGTTTATTTGCAATTTAAGATTCTTGTGTAGAACATCACATTTTCTTGTTCACAACGGATGGAGTTTGTGATCACAAGCGTCTTATGCCCCTTTTTTGTTCTTTTTGGCTTTTAAATGTGGGGTGGGGGAGACAACATTTTTTGAAAGTGACAGAATTAATGTCATATATACATCAAATATCATGTTAATTGACATGTTTTTCTCATATACTAGGTTAACATTTTCCTGTTTTTATGTTCTTCTTATTGAGCAGGATCTGCAAGTTGATCAACTAAACCTAGCTGAAATTGGGCCTAAGTTTGAGCATCATAATGTGTTTCCAGCAAGGACAAATACTGGTTAGTTCTCTTTCTATATTAATTGTGTCTGGCAGTGGCAAAGAAGTATTAGCAGGCATCTTTTTTTTGTGTGTCCATTGATTGGGTGGGTTCTCTGCCGTAGTGGTTGTATACTATATCACGCGCAATTGCATATACAAAAAGCTTATTTTCTCATATCAGTGCCTTATATATAATTTATAAGTTGCTGATGTGCTAGAGGTCTCAGGCTTCTTGGCTTATAAGAATTCTCATATTTTCTATTCTCCATTTCAAAAAAGCACGAAACCGTTATTGAAGGCATGAAGCATGGACTTTTTTTTTTGGTTCCTTTTATATCTTAGACATTTTAATGAGCTCCATCTTCGTCTGATGCTCCAGAGTTTGTGCAAGTCTTCTCTCGTTCACACCTCAAAATGCGTGTATGGGAACGTGGTGCAGGTTGGTAATTGTTATACCAATGTACTAAAATATGCTCTTTGATTCAATAATACAATACTTAAAGGCTGAAAATTGTTTGTCAATTTTGTATGAAGCTCTTATTCTTTTGATTTCAGGAGCAACTCTAGCATGTGGAACGGGAGCTTGTGCTGTTGTTGTAGCTGCAGTTCTTGAGGGCCGAGCTGAACGGGTAACTACAATACACTAAATATTAATCCAAAAGTTTGTTGAATTAATCTTTTTTATGCTGTTTTTATATAAAAAATAACAAAAAGAGAAAACTGCACATTCTGTAGTTCTTTGACCAGGCTCACTATAGTTGGTTTTTGGCTTGGAAAAAGAAATGAAAAAGTGATTAGAGTTCTTCCCTTGTGAAAGGAAATACTGGTTCAATTCTCTCCAGATGTGTAGGGAGAGATTTAGCTACGTGGGAGAGATTAAAATTACTATTCTAAATAATTTCCAGTATTGTTGATTCCTTCTTATTATCTAGATTCATTCATTTACTTGATCATGCTAAGCACTGTTTGTTCTCTACATGTGTAACAGAACTGCACCGTTGACTTGCCTGGAGGGCCACTAGAGATCGAGTGGCGAGAGGACGACAACCATATTTACATGACTGGCCCTGCTGAGGTCGTATTTTACGGGTCAGTGCCACTCTGAGATGTTCTTATCTGGTTTGACATGACCACCTTTTTCAGCCTTTTGCCTTCACATTTATCTCTCAAGTCCCATTCAAGGAGGTCAAGAGACGACATTATTGGTATGAGCTTGCAAGTGAACCAACAAACTGCGCTGTTGTTTCCATTTTTGTGTGGCACTGTGGTTAGTGTGTTGAGTATATATGTTGAATGTATCCATGACTGGCCTGCATTTGAGATTTTCCGAGTGTAGTTTGCAAAGTTCAATGATGCGAATTTCTCATTCATACTTCAAACCTCCTTGACTTTCATACAATAACATTCTAATAGTGGCATGAACTCGAGATGACTATATTATCTTGGGTGGAGGACTTGAGTAAAACGCTCCCTATAATTATTCCAAAACCATACACCTCCCTGCAAGCAAAATGGACAAAAACACCTTATATCGGACAAAAACACCTTATATCTTTCAAAACCCATGTCACAAAGTCAAGCTCCCCCACTCAACACCATCTATCCCCTCTAGTAGAATAATGTAAATATCCTAAGGAAAATATCTAGAATTATAGAAATCTAGAGTATTCCATGGGGAATGGACAGGTGTCCTTACATTCACCTAGTACCATTGCCTATATAATGTAATGTCTTTCTACTGAATGAAACAAGGGGAAATACTGGAATCATTTTCCACCTTCACTAAAATCCAACATGGTATCACAGCTGTGAGACACACGTCCCCTAACGGCCTACCTCTTTTCCCAACAATCCAAAACCCTATTCCCCAAAAGCATCTCATCTTCTATTCCTCTTTTTCATCACCGCCGCCATGGCTCTTACCCTACCCACACAAAATCTGCCTTCTTTCTCATCCTTCATAATTGTTAAACTCACACAAAACAATTTTCCTCTCTGGAGAGCTCAAGTAGCTCCTTATCTTCGAGCTCATCATCTCTTCTCACTAGTTGATGGCTCTTACCCGTGTCCACCTCCAGTTGAAACAGGGGAACCCAACCCTGCGTTTGATGAGTGGCAAACCAAGAACAATTTGGTCATGGCCATTCTTACCTCATCCTTAACCGAAACTGTGCTCTCACAAGTGATTGATTGCACATCAGCTCTTCAGATCTGGAATCATCTTCATGATCTATTTGCAGCTCGATCCAATGCACAAATAGTGCACACTCGCCTACAGTTGGCGGCCCTCAAAAAGGGGTCCGAGTCGGTCTCCGACTACTTCAACCGAGCCAAGAATCTGAGCTCGCTTCTTGCTGCTACCGGCCACCATCTCCCAGATACCGACTTCATCACCTATCTTCTTGCCGGCCTCCCCTCCGAATACGATTCACTCGTTACCTCTCTCTCCACTCATCCTATTCTGCCCTCCCCACACCAAATCCTGTCTCATCTCCTAGTCCACGAGTCAAGGCTCACACACCAAACCCAAAACCTGACCTCCAACATCTCCATCAACAACACCACCAACAGCTCATAAAGCTGTGAAGCCAATGCGACAACCAAGGGACGAGGCAACGGTCGCAACAGGGGAGGAAACAGAGGAAGAGGCAACAGCGGCCGCATTGACAACAACCGAGGAAGTCATGACTTCTCTCGCACCAATAACAGCGGCCCCAACCACACTTTTACTGGAGCGCTTGACAATCGTGTGGTTTGCCAGGTATGCAACAAACCCAACCACACCGCCTTAATCTGTTGGCACCGGTTCAATCAATCTTATCAAGCGCCGCCTCCAACATCCTTCCAAGCAAACTCAACAATGGATCCAAATCAGACATGGTTTTCGGACACCGCAGCAACCCACCACTTCACCCCAGACTTGAGCAATCTTCGCATCGACAGTCACGGCTACAACGGGCCCGACACCGTGTCCCTTGGCGACGGTTCTCACATTCCAATCAACAACCATGGCTCCTCCTCCTTTCAGTCTTACCAACGTACCTTTACTCTCAAAAATCTCCTCCATACTCCTCTTTTAAATAAAAACTTACTCTCGGTTTATCGTTTTTGTTTGAATAACCAAGTGTTTTTTGAATTTCACTCTTCTCACTTTCTTATCAAGGACTCGCAGACTCGGGAGGAGCTTCTTCGAGGGACCGTTAACGCCGGACTATACGAGCTGTCGGTTGCCATGTCATCGTCGTCACCGTCTGCCCCGCAATCTAATTACACCGCCGCAAATAAATTCCAGCTTTGGCACGCTCGCACTGCACATCCCTCAGTTAGGGTTGTGTCACAGTTTATCCAAGTTATTCAGCCCTCTTCAACAAACGGCCCACCAGGCCCACAAAAATGTCAATCCTGTTCATGGGCTAAAGCCCATGCCCTTCCCCATCCCCCATCTCTTAGTGCATCTACTAAACCCCTTGAACTTTTGTTTATGGATGTTTGGGGCCCAACCCAACATCTCTCTATTAAAGGCAATAAATATTATTTAACTATCATTGATGACTTCTCTAAGTTTGTTTGGCTCTTTCCCTTTTCCTCTAAAACTTTAGTCACCAAAATTGTCACGCAATTTATTATTTTTGCTACTAAGTTCTTCTCCACAAAAATCTCTCATATCCAAACCGATGGAGGGACCGAATTCAAACCCCTTACCCCCTTCTTTCAAAACAATGGGATAAACCATCGCCTCACGTGTCCATATTCCCATCAACAAAATGGGTCTATTGAAACACGTCACCGCCGAATTGTCGATACCGGCTTAACTCTCCTAAAACATGCCTCCCTTCCCCTACAATATTGGGATTATGCTTTTGAAACCGCTACTTACCTCATAAACCGACTACCCACTCCCATTCTACAAAACTTAACACCCTTCACCAAACTCTTCAACAACAATCCCGATTACTCCTTTCCTTCGTGTTTTTGGGTGCCTTTGCTTCCCAAACCTTCGTCCCTATAATTCACACAAACTTTCTTTTCGGTCCAATCCAATCATTTTTCTTGGCTATGCATCCAACCACAAAGGATACATATGCTACGATTGGAACCACAACCGAACTTACATTTCCCGTGATGTAATTTTTCACGAGGATGTCTTCCCCTTAAAAGAATCCCAACCTCCTCTTTTACCCATCCCTATACCAGAGACCCATCTTCCTTTCCTTCCTCAATTTCTTCAAACCCACGATTCCCCAACTCCTCGGCCCAACAATCAATTCTCCCCCACACCACGACCCAACACTCCAACTTCCCAACAACCCAATTCACCCCCTAACATTGATCCCTCTCCTACTGGGCCCTCATCAATTGAACCAACACCACAATCTCATATTGGGCCCTCACCCATCGAACCCACACCACAACCCCCACCAACACGCTCCACCCATCCCACGCGCACTCGTTCTCAGAATAATATTTCCAAACCCTTAATCCGCTCCGACGGCACCATTCCTTGGCCACCACCACCAGATACACAATGCTCCGCCACCACCCTAGTTCCGGACGAACCCCACACATTCACCGAAGCCAACAAATTTCCCGAGTGGCGTCAAGAAATGAATGCTGAATTCCAAGCCCTACTCAATACAAACACCTGGACCCTCGTTCCCCCTAACGCCTCCTCTAATGTATTGGGGGTCAAGTGGATATACAAAACCAAGCGCCATGCGGACGGAACAATTGAACGGCGCAAAGCCCGTCTCGTTGCCAAGGGCTTCAACCAAGTCCATGGTTTGGATTATGAAGAAACTTTCAGCCCTGTTGTCAAACCCACCACTATCCACATCCTTCTTTCCCTAACAGCGATGACCAACTGGGCTGTCCGGCAACTCGACATCCAGAATGCGTTTCTCCACGGGTCCCTCACTGAAGAAGTCTACATCTCCCAGCCTGCGGGTTTCATTAACCCCACCTTTCCCAATCACATCTATAAGTTAAATTGCTCATTTTATGGCCTCAAACAGGCCCCACGGGCCTGGTTTTCACGGCTCAGTGAAGCCTTAGTTACCATGGGTTTCACGGCCTCCGAAGCCGACTCCTCCTTATTCACATTTCGCCAAGGGCATTGTGTCGTCTTTGTTCTTGTCTATCTCGATGACCTGCTCGTACTTGCCTCCTCTAACCAACTCGCAGGTGACTTTGTGCGCTCTCTGTCAAAACAATTTCCCGTCAAAGACTTGGGAGACTTGCACTACTTCCTTGGGATCGAAACCACTCGCACTAAGGAAGGCTTTTATCTATCTCATACCAAATACATTAAAGAGCTCATTTCTCGTGCACAAATGGCAAATTCAAAACCTGTGAGCACACCAATGGCTACCAATTTTGTCTCTGATATCAGCTCTTCACCGGCTTTCACTGATCCCACCCTTTTCCAGAGTATCATTGGAGGCCTACAGTACCTAGCGTTTACACGACCTGACATTGCGTTTGCAGTAAACAAACTCTGTCAAGCAATGCGTTCCCCGGATGAGAAAAACTGGCAAGGGGTCAAGCGTATTCTCCGGTACTTAAATGGCACTGCTGATCTCAAATTCCACATCTCCTCCAAACCCAGCACTGCACTTTCAGCCTTCTCTGATGCAGATTGGGCAGGAGACCCCACTGACCGCCACTCCACAAGTGCATATTGTGTTTACCATGGGCAAAATCTCATATCTTGGAGCTCTAAGAAGCAAGACATCGTAGCTCGATCATCAACGGAGGCTGAGTATCGCGCCATTGCCTTGGCAACATGCGAAGCTATTTGGATTCAATCCTTATTACGAGATATCGGAATTCCTCTGCCACAACCTCACACCTTGTGGTGTGACAATATTGGCGCCACATACTTAGCCATGAATCCTGTCTTGCATCTTAAAATCAAACATCTCGGTCTCGACTATCATTTTGTTCGAGAACGAGTCAAGAGTCGATCACTCCAAGTAGCCTTCATATCGTCCAAAGATCAGACAGCCGATGGCTACAACTCGCTTCTTGTTGTTACGATCCAAACTCGGATTACACCAGTTAGGATCGAGGGGGGATAGTAGAATAATGTAAATATCCTATAGAAAATATCTAGAATTATAGAAATCTAGAGTATTCCATGGAATGGACAGGTGTTCTTACATTCACCTAGTACCATTGCCTATATAATGTAATGTCTTTCTACTGAATGAAACAAGGGGAAATACTGGAATCATTTTCCACCTTCACTAAAATCCATCACCCTCCCTCCACCCCTGCCACTAACCTATTTCGCCAGCCACTCTCTTGTCATTCGTTCTCTTGTGGCTACTCTCTTGTCACTCATTCTCCAGCAGCCTTCTGTGACGCGGACACCTACAAGGCTACAAAGTAGATTTGGCGTTTGTCCACTACTCTCCATGACGCTTCCTGTTGTAGATCGGGCCGAAGTAAGAGATTCGGCTAGCCGGGATTCCAATAACCGTAAACCACAAACCCGTTCACGTATTGTACATACATGTTTCCTATAAGAAAATGAAGGGAAATTTCATTTGTTACCTCGAATTTTTTGCTTTTCTGGATGATACCTTGAAAAAAGAACTTGTTCTAAATAGTACCTCTGAACTTTTACAAAAATTCGTCATGTATCCTCACTTGTGAATTTCAATTATATTATAACAAAATTTGTACATATTAAACTAATATCCAATTCTAATTTAGAAATAATTAAGATTATTTTTAAAATGATTCCTTAAAATATTAAAATAAATATATTAAATAATTTAAATTTATCAAGTAGATTTTATGTTACATAATTTAAAGTTTTCAAGTTAAAACCTAACATATTTTAATATTTATATTAAAACAAATATATTATATAATTTATATTTGTCATGTAGATTACAAAGTCATTGGGGAAATTTAATTTTATGTTTTGGTTAGAAGGAAATAAGAGAAGAAACATAAGATATATTATTTGATTGGAAGGAAAAGAAAGGAAAATTTTAGTTAATTAAATGTAAGTTTTTTATAAAATTTTCATTTTTTAATAAAAAAAAATCACACATTCTTTTATGACTACCAATTTGGAGCAATTAATTCTCTCTCCATTTTTTCTTATTTGCCTCACTCCTCACATTTCCTTTAAATAAAACAAACTTAACCAAACAAAGAAACTAATTTACTTCCCCCTTCTCTATAAACTAATTTACATCAACTTTTTCTTTACCACGACGTCCCAAAAGTACATCAATTTTTTCTTTTTTTTGTTAAAAGTACATCAACTTTGTCTTTAAAAGTAAATCAACCTTTTTTGCTGAGTTTTTTACATTGCAAAGAGTTGCAGTTGTCTTTTACTTTTATTTTTATCCTAGATACCGTCGACACCGGGTGTCTTAGTATCATTCTCCCAATTGCATCCTCGACCCTTGCTCTGCCCTATGATTTCAATCTTTAGATAAAAGAGAGGGCTTTTTTTACAAGAGGATTATAGAAAAGGAAAGAAAATGATTGGGGAAATTTTAATTTTATGTAGTTTTGATAGAAGGAAATATGAGAAGAAAAATAAGAAATATTGTTTGGTTGGAAGAAAAAAAAAAGAGAAAATTTAATTAATTTTTTCTGTTTTTGGTTAAAAGTATTTTACTTCCTTCCCTCCTCTTAATAAACTAATTTACATCAACTTTTTCTTTTTTACATGACATATCAAAAGTACATTAACTTTTTCTTTTCTTTTTGGTTAAAAGTACATCAACTTTTTCTTTCTTTTTTTATTTAAAAGTAAATTAACTTTTTATTTGCTAGTTTTCTACATCGAAGAGAGTTACAATTGTCTTTTTTTTTTGTTTTTATCCTAAATGTCATCGACATCCGGTATCTTAGTATATCATTCTTCCAATTGCATCCTCACTCTACCCCTAAGATTTCAATCTCGGATAAAAAAAAAGGGGCTTCTTTTCTTACAAGAGAATTATAGAAAGGGAAAGAAAATGATTGGAGAAATTTTAATTTGATGTTGTTTGGTTAGAAGGAAATAAGAGAAGAAAAATAAGAAATATTGCTTAGTTGGAAGGAAAAGAAAGAAAAAAAATTAGTTAATTAAATGAAAAATTATATTAAAAAAATCATTTTGTTAATAAAAAATTCAAACCTTCTTTTATAATTCTACGGCAATTTAGAGTAATTAATTATTTCTCCCTTTCTTCCTTAAATGTCTTCTTAATTATTAACTTCTTACATTTCCCTTAAATGAAACTAAACCAAACAAAAAATAATAATTTACCCCCTCCTCTCCATAAAAATTCTTCTTTTTCCTCTCATCCAAACACATTGTGAACATTGTTTTTTTTTTTTTTTTTTTGAGACACATGAAAAATCAACACAAACAAAAGGAGGAAGAAGACGAAAGGAGTAAAAAGGAAAGAATATTTAAAAAGCATAAAAAGAAAGGGGCAAGAAAGGGAAAAAGAGGGCTTCGTGCCTTCGTCAATACGATCCGAGCGTCCATTTGAATTTCTTAAATAATGATGGGACCCACGTTTTACCCTCACGACTAGCCGTTATTGCCCACTGCCCCCCATACAAGTCGCACCACCTCGCATTTTTACAAGCCCACCATTCGTTTCTTAATCGAACTGCTACTTCTTCACAGTTCATTCACACTTTCTCTCATTTCAAAATTTGAACACTCGAAGGTTTTGGCCGGATTTTTGCGGAGATCTTCCGTGAGTTTTCTCTACATTGAAATCAAATTGCTACGCCGATAAGAGAAACAGTGATGTCGATGACACCAGATGTGTCGAAGAAAACTGGAGTCGGAGTAACTCCATCTCCGTACCCTTTTCTCACTCCTCGCCCGGAACGGCGTCGTCCGGATCTCAGAGCATCAGGTTTCGACTGGAACCCTAGTAATCGCCAGGACAAGGATAAGGACAGAGAGGTTAATGTCCAAGTCATCCTCAGATGCAGGTGAGGTTTCTCAATTCAAAGAATTGGCTTTTTCACCTTTTTGTGCCTAATTTTAATAGGCTTTAGAAGAAAGGTCTCCAAGCAAATTACTTGTACTTTACATTTTAGGTTGTTTCTGTGCTTTAGATAAAATCAGTCAAGGAATCAGCATACTTGGAACCCAAATAGTCTCCAGATGTTACTGTGAAAGTCATACGATGTTGTATTGATGTGCATTAGAGTAGCTTCTGGACGAATTCTAGCTGAGATAGCACATGCTTTTTCATGTAATAATCTAAGTAGGACAATCCAAAAAATAAAAAAATCAAGTGTTGTTTAGCATTTACATTTTCAAGCTTTAATGCCAGGCCGCTAAGTGATGATGAGCAGAAGCTTAATATTTCAAGAGCTGTAACATGCAATGAACAGAAAAGAGAAGTGATCACTTCACAGAGTATAGCTAATAAGCAAATGGATAAAGTTTTCACATTTGACAAGGTATGCCTAACCTTCTCCTTCAATTAATCTGTCCTTTTCTATTGCAATTTACTGAACAAAAAGGATTTGTGTGATTTTAGGTTTTCGGGCCAAAATCACAGCAGAGATCAATTTATGACCAAGCAATTTCACCAATTGTTAGTGAAGTCCTTGATGGTTTCAATTGCACTGTCTTTGCATATGGCCAAACTGGCACAGGAAAAACATATACAATGGAAGGAGGAATGAGGTCTAAGGTATAATTTATGCAATACATGCCCATTAGAGATTGCAGGCTCTCTCTAAATATATCTACTTAATTAGTATCATCTTAATCTCCTCAGAATGGTGATCTACCAATTGAAGCTGGTGTTATTCCAAGGGCTGTTCGCCAAATTTTTGACACCTTAGAAGGTCAAGGTGCAGATTACAGCATAAAGGTGACTTTCTTGGAACTGTACAATGAAGAGATATCTGACTTGCTTGCTACTGAGGACAATTCAAGGTTTCCAGATGAGAAACCAAAGAAATCAGTTTCTTTAATGGAAGATGGGAGGGGTTGTGTAGTTGTGAGGGGCCTCGAAGAAGAAGTTGTATATAGTGCAAATGATATCTACAACCTCTTGGAGCGAGGAGCAGCCAAAAGGCGAACAGCTGATACTTTGTTAAACAAGCGCAGCAGGTAGAAACTAGAAACCTTAATTTGGACTTGTTTATGTCTAATTTGAAATGTAAGTGCAGTTATTGATCACAGTTTTCCCATTGTCCAGTCGCTCTCATGCAGTGTTTACCATAACAGTGCATGTAAAAGAAGCAGCCATTGGAGAGGAGGAGCTTATAAAATGTGGAAAGCTAAATCTTGTTGATTTAGCTGGTTCAGAGAACATTTTGCGTTCTGGAGTCCGTGAGGTGTGTGTGCTTGTACTTCTTCACATCCATATCATGACATCATAAGCATATTTTAACATTGCTTTGAAGAAGCTAGTGAAATTATTTGATCCATGATGTAATGTGTGATAATTAATTAATAATTAGGGGCGAGCAAGGGAAGCTGGAGAGATAAATAAGAGTTTGCTTACACTTGGCCGAGTCATAAATGCATTGGTGGAGCATTCAGTTCATATACCTTACAGGTTTGAGTTAATAATACTATATATCTAGTTTTATCAATGAGAAAGTTCTCTTTTTTCATATCTTATTTTCATTTATGATGTACAATCCAGGGATAGCAAGCTGACAAGGTTACTAAGAGACTCTCTAGGAGGAAAAACAAAAACTTGCATCATTGCAACAATTTCACCATCTGCTCACTGCTTGGAAGAAACTCTTAGCACACTTGATTATGCTCATCGTGCTAAAAATATCAAAAATAAACCTGAGGTTAGTCAAAGGCTTTTTGATCCCTAGTCCATGCTTCTTGTTATCTATTTTCTACCTATGGGTCCTGTCATGTTTACTTTCTTTTAATATGCATTCACAAATTGACAAATTTTTTGCAGGCTAATCAAAAGATGTCCAAGACTATGCTTCTCAAGGAATTGTACTTGGAAATTGACAAAATGAAACAAGGTAGCCCAAAAGCCACAGCTTGTTATCCCTTTGATATATAATTATATAAATATAATCAAATGTAAGATGGAATTTGTGGCATTTACTTTACTTCTCTACGCCTGGTAGATGTCCGGGCAGCTAGAGAGAAGAATGGTGTCTACGTACCTCATGAAAGATTTACCCAAGAGGAAGCTGAAAAAAAGGTATTCCTCATAACTACTTGAGAATATATGGCATTTCATTCCTACCTACTAGTAGTGTTCTTAAATGCTACTGGATTCAGCTTATATAAATAGTTTAATAAGTATCCAATCTTGTAGGCGCGGAATGAAAGGATTGAGCAATTGGAGGCTGATCTTAATCAAAGTGAAAAGGTACCTTTTTTTAATGATCTTCCTCTTTAAACTATTCAATGTGCAAACTATTCAGTTTACATTACTTGTTATTGTAGGAAGTTGAGAAGTACCGTGAACTGTATCTCCTAGAACAAGAACAGAAATTGGATCTGGAAGCTGAACTCAAGGACTGCAAGGTATAATAAACCGTATATAGTCAATAGACTCATTACTCTTAAAATATGTGTGGATTACTTCTCGTCATGACTCTGTCACTTTATATTGGTACAAAATGCTGTACAGAGGGAGCTTGAGAATACAAAAAAAGCTATGCAGACTTTAGAAGAGAAATACAAGCAAGCCATCTTACAGTTGAAAGAAAAAGATTTCATCATTTCTAAACTTTTACACTCAGGTAATGAACAAATGATTTTAGTTATATATTTTGTAAATCATATTTGATTTGCTCTTTCCCCAACTTTCTAATCTTCATGTAAATACAGAAAACTCTCTCATTGATCATTCAAAGGAGCTGCGATCTAATTTGGAAAATGCATCAGAGAATATTGACACATTGCATGTGAAGATAGGTATTTGTTATCTCTTTCTCAATGCACATGCAAGATATACATATGTAGGGTTGGAATACCTAATATTTAACTCATTTTGTGTATGCTGCAGATCAGAAGACCAAAATGGAAGCAGAAAATCATGAGACGGTCCTGATATTTGGTTCTTATCTTGATCAGAGCCTAAGAGAACTACATAAGGCCATCTTGGGATCAGTTTCAGGGCAGCATGATCAAATAAGATGCATAGAGGAGCAGATGAGTTCATTCCTTGCATGCAAACATGATGTATGTAGATACTAAATGCCCAGCTCATTTCAAGGTTTTCTTTAGAGCTCAGTTTTAACTAACTCTAAATGATTTGTGATGGCTTTATCAGGCAACCGAGAACCTAAAATCAAAGATCAATAATATGACAGAGAAATACACTTCTGGAGTACAGGCATTGACGGAGCTTGCTAGAAGTCTTCAGACAAAAGCATCTACAGATCTAGAGCAGATCACTTTCAGCATATCATCTCAAAAGGCGTCTATAAAAAATGTAAGTTGTAATTCAATTATATAGAACAGAAATTAAACAAATAAAAAGTGGAGTAGATGAATTTAATTTGCTTATTGTGGTTGCAGTTCTTGGAGTCTGCAGTTTTTGAAGCTAATGAAGTCATAAACAGCATCCAGAATTCTCTTAGTATGCAAAAGCAGCTATTAGCTTTCTCTGCTCAACAACAAGAGGAGGTAAAGTACACATACAATTAGGCCATTAATATCAAACGCCCGCCTCTCAGTTTCTACTAACAATGATATATCCTCTCTTTTTTTGTACATGTCTACATTTTAGGGGTTACAAAGAACTCTGGCTTCTGCACAACTGATCTCTGAAGCTACAAATAGTTTCTTCAATGGTTTGTGTGTCCATGCTTCTAAGGTCATGACTAATCTGCATGAAAACCAAGCTAGAAACCATCAATGTATAAGTGACTTTGAGAAGATGTTTAAGGTAAACTATTTCCTTCCACTTGTCTAGCCTATAGGGAATAAGTTAGATAGTTGTCTGAACTATATTTTTGTGGACCAGGAACAAGCTGCCAAGGAGGAGAGACAGGCCACTGAAAAAATTTCTGCCATACTTGCAACCTTGACTGCAAAGAAAACTGCTATTGTAAGTTTCTTACTAATTCACCAGTGAAAGTTCTAACTTGAAAAATAAAACAACACTTTTTGATTACTTTTATGTTACCTCAAATTGAGTAGGTTTCTGATGCCATGAGAAACATTATTGACATGGAAACACAAGCAAATACGACTTTCCAGCAAGAATTATCTCACATTCAACAAGTTTCAAGTGTTGCTAAGGAACAAATTAACGGACACTTTGAAAGGGTGGAAGGCCATTTTCTGGAGGATTCACACATGCTGACCCATGTGAAATCAACAATGAAGGAACGTCTTGAGGAGTGGTATGCTTTGTGACCCTTTGTCACATATGGCCAATTCTATTGGTTACCTTACATTAACCACATATATTTTTTTTTCTCTCAAATTACAGCTCTCATTTGGTGAGTTACTCAAGACAGCAATGGGAGAAGACTCATCACTCGGTGAACAATATTCATGATCAAGGATTTTCAGAATTACAATCTGTTGTCAAGTACGTTTATTTGCTCTTCTTATTCAACTCCCAATTATCATAGAAGTTTCAATCCATTTTTTGGCTAACATATTCTAAATATGACAGACAAAATACTGGTGATCATAAGACAATATTTGACAAGTATGTTGCTGAGTCAATCTCCAATGATGAAGAGTTCAATTCTAGTACATCTATCCTTCTAACTGCAATAAAGGGTACGGATTGCTTCTTTGGCCACCAATTTAGAATCACATTTTCTAAAACGTTCTTGAAGTTATTTTTTCCCCTTTGATCTGCAGATTCATTCGCAGTAGACTCTGAAACTAAGAAGGAAGTAGATTCAATGACATCTGTGTGCTTTGATCAACTAACTTCCATTCAAAACGAACACCACGAAGGTGTATCAAGTATCAGGAGCCGTGCTCAGCAGTGCATTACAAAAGACTATATGGTACATAACGTTATAGAATATAAACTCCATTTTGCCTTAAACCCACAGTAATCTAAAATTTGTTTTGAATTTGTTTATGTAAAGGTTGACGGGCAAGAAACACCAGTAAAGCGAGTGATTAGGGTGCCAACGTTGGAATCGATTGAGGGAATGAGAACACCTGACTTTAAAGTCCTTGTGGAAAATACAGAGAGCTCAGAAAACATAATGATGAAATATGGGAAGATCCAACAGCAAACGGCAGAGAATCTCATGTCTCCAAATAGAACTCCATTTGTTGATGTCAACTGATTTTGTTTGAGGTTCATGTATGATTTGAGTAGAAACCATCTTTTGTGGGAAGTTCATCTATTGATGAGCATGTCATATGTAGACTACAAACTCTTTGAATGATTGGAGGTTTATAAGCCCTGCTGAATTCAGATGTAATATATGAGTTGGGCCTGAGTGTTTTTTTTAGTGGCATTGGCTTGCTGGCTTCCTTTAGAAACTTCCATTTTCAAAGTAAATAAAAACAAGTAATAAATCTTCATATATTAATATAAAAATCCTTTTAAGAAAAATCCTACAAGTCACAACAATGTTTTACAATAATGGATTGAATATCGATTGCTGACCAACTTGGAGAGGAAGACGTAGAAATCTTCTTTGCTTGGTAATAATGTAAATGTAGAAGTGGCCTTCAAACAAACATTAACTTCATACATATGATGGCAAATTGTCAGCAGTGCTACACTGAAACAAGCTTTCATGTCTTTTGGGGGAAAAACTCTCCTTCCAATACAAATTTGAAACAGTTCCAACAAAGGAAAGTGACTTTTAACCTTTCTACATGAGCAAACAGAAACTGTCTCCAATCCACAGGGACGTAAGTCACATAACATAAAATTTTCACTTAGCTGGGAACTAAAATTCAAGCTGGGATGTAGTGACAGCTGAAACAATTGATGGTTAGAAGAAAGATACAAGTAAAACCTGATAATATATTTGTTTGTTGCATAGAACTTCCAAGTTCGTTTTTTCCCACTGAGGATGCAACCCTTGAAACTTCATCTCCATGGAAAGCAAGGGTTATGATGACTTATGAGCCACAGCAAGCTGATTTCTGTGCAGCTTGGGCTCCCCCAGATGCTGGATCTTGTGGATTAATCTTGAGGGAAGCTGGCTGCTGAAAGAAAAAAAATAAAAAACAAAAGGAATGATGTTTCAAACCAACATAACCGAAGTTTGACACTTTGATATACTTCAAAACAGCATAACAGGTTTCATTAGCTTCTCTTCAACGAATTGTGCTAAAAATATAACTTAATACTGTATTGAAGTAATCAGCAGGCAACTTCATGTATTATTTATTTCAAACTGCAACAGATCTTCATGCAGAAATAGTATATTTATTTCAAAAAGCAGCAGTAATACCTCAGCCTTGGAGTCAGATTCTGCAAGTCTCTGCTTGATATCCCTGCCTATTGAAAAGAAGACCTCTTCGACATTCAGGTTTGTCTTAGCACTCTGCAATGCATCAGGTTTTCAGAGCTATGGAAAAGAAGATATTCTTTGTAATAGTTTAACTACCTGTAACAAAACCACTTAACTGTTTCAAAAAACTTAATTCCATACTCATCAGCAAGGGCTTGACCTTTAGCGGTAGGAACAGCCTACAGAGAAACTTACATTAAAAATGGAATAAACAATAAAATGCCTTCGAAAGAGAGACAAACAAGAAAGAAGGATGATTACCCTTTTACTCTCGTCCATATCAGCCTTGTTCCCCACCAGAATCTTGTTGACATTGTCAGATGCATGCTGCTCAATGTTACGAATCCAATTCCTTATGTCTACATAAGTAAGAGCATGAAAAATTATCTTCATGTTGAAGACAACAGATACATCACAAATTCACAATTTTATTCAATCAGATGATAAAGTAATGAACTATTGTAATTTAGAAAACTAGGATAATATAACAAGAAAAATTCAAAACCTTAGTCCCTATAATGGAAAATTCCATCTATAGTAGCACTCGACAATGACTCGCGTACAATGAAATAAAGGACTTACTATTGAAAGATGATTCATCTGTAACATCATAAACTAGCAGAATACCCATGGCTCCACGGTAGTAAGCTGCAAAAAATGTAGAATTGCATATTAGATTGAACCAAAGTGCATATAATTAACAAACACTGTCAGATAGAAGGATATTCTCATATATTTGCCGATAGCAAAAGATGTTAGGTCAATAATCTGCAAGGCACAGTATATACTACAGAGAGATAAAATGTGCAGTTGTGCACCCAGAAGTCATTTATCTTAGGGAGTTGGATGTCAGATAGAATAATATTCTCATATATTTGCAGATAGCAACGAGAAATGTAAAAATATAAAGAAGATTCAAGAGAGATATCATTGATGTTGGGGAAATTATCACCATAATGGAAACTCTACTGACATGTTACCGATAATATTTACAAGTAATCTGTGAAATGAACTAGAATCATGGCTTGAATAAGCAGAGCTATCAAGAGAAATATTTTATTCAGAATCTCAATAGTTCATGCAGCACGTACTAAAATGTCCAGAACAACTACTATTGTCATCTATGAAATTGTCAGGGAGTTAAAAAAAAGTTAATGACGTGATGGGGATGTATGTAACATATATTCATCTGTCTCAAGTAGAAGATGATCATTATAACATTACCAGTTGTAATTGTACGAAACCGTTCCTGACCAGCAGTATCCCAAATTTGCAGCTTGATCCTTTTCCCATCCAGCTCGATAGTCCTTATCTTAAAATCAATGCTGCAGAAGGTCTAAATTTGTAAAGAGAAATGCCACCGAAAGCTTAGATATGAAGAAATATAACTTCACAGGTACATTGATACAGCAAAAGTGTTACCCGATAGTTGTGATGAAACTTGTAGTGAAGGAACCATCAGAGAAACGTAATAGAAGGCAACTCTTACCCACACCTATAGTAATATATGGCAAGCACCACAAGCTTAGAATATAGAATTACCGCAAATACATTAGAAATCAAAACACAACATTCAGAAGGCAACCGGAACTGATACACTCATAATGTAGATCCACAATAATTACAGTACATTGAGCTGTGGCAAATGAAAAAGCATCCCCAAATTCACAAATTGATGGCTTGAAATAGTCAAATTAGCTGAAACACGACAAACAATTAGAATAGAACATCGAATTCACGATTCTAAAACCTCTATTCGAACACTTAGCAACTTAATTAACCTAGGAGCGGGGGAAAATAAAATGCACAATAAAATCAATCAAATAACGAGATCATGATGCAAATCGCGGGTCAATGAGATCGACAACACATATTCTTCCACTCACAGCCTTAAAGATCGCATCAAAAGAGACAGGAGGACAGAGTATCATACCGCTATCGCCGATCAAGAGAAGTTTGATGAGATAATCATAATCGGCTCTAGCTCTAGCAGGTGGAGCAGCCATGGATCCTATAAAGCTTTTCTCTTCTAAGATCGCCCGAGGAACGAAAAATCCGAGGAGAAAAACTATGAACCCTAAAAAAGGTATTAGTTGAGGACGAGGTTAACGAAGAAGAAAAGATACAGAGCTTAGAGAGCCTCTGAAAGAAAAAAAAAGGAAAATAAAAAAAATGCACCGAAAAGTCTGTACAATGGGGAACCGGGAAATAGCAAAATAAAAGTGCAGATACATTTGTAAATATCAAATTGATTGATGGGAAATGGAAAGTTCAAAACTACTAGATCTGACAGAAGAGAAACGTGTCAGCCGTTGATTTGTGAGGGGGGGTTCATCGGACGGACAGGAATCAAGAACCGTAAAATTACCCGTCACTAGATTTGCCTCAACTGGATTTCCCATGTTTTTGTAAAAATGTTTTGGACTCGCTCAAAACAAGCAATAAATTGGCCCATAATTGAAAGCAGTACTGGACTGGACCAAAACAGGAAATAAAGATGAGCCCGCTAAATAAAAACTCAAAGGAAGTTGCAAGGATTTTTTGCAACTGGTCAAGGCCGTTCTTGGGGACTGACGCTGCCCGTGGGAGATTGAGTTGCTTCGTTCGGACATACACTGCTTGTTGGCTCGTTTCCAGGATTGGAGTATCGCTTACGTCAACCGTGAGTGCAATTCGGTGGCGGACTACATCGTTGGCTCGTTCCAACGCGTCTCATCAGTTCCACTTGCAATCGACTCGGGTTTGCACACCCTCATCCGCAAGGATGCCCTTGGGCGGTCACTAACCTGTTAGTGACCACCCAAATCCCTTTCCTTATCAAATAAATAAATAAATAATCTATACCACCTAGGGGTGTTCATAAAAAACCGAAACTAAAAAACCGAAAAAAACAGTTATGTTTTAGGTTAACCAAAACGAAAATATTTTCGGTTTATCGGTTCGGTTTCGGTTCGCGACTTTACATATAATGGTTAACCAAAAAAAGGGTAAATATATTAATATTTTTTCAAATATTAGTTATCTTTGTTTTATTTAGTGGTTAAACACTATGATCTTCAAAATGTTGTTCTAATTTGAGTCTTTTTTTTCTCCAATTTTAACAATTTACACACTATTTTTCCACTTCTCATTGATATAAGACTCGCTTATTAAATTTGATGCGATAAAAAATAATACACACAATATTTAATTTCACACAATATAGTATATACTCTTGATATTTGTTTACAACAACCAAAACAATATGGTATAAGTACGTATTTAAAATAAAAATCTTGCTTGATCACCTTATTTATTCAAATTTTATTATTTTAGTTTTAATAATTTAAGGTAAAATTACATAAATGGTTATCGGTTAACCGAGAAAACCGAACCGAAAAATAGGTTAACCGAACTACGGTTAACCAAAATTCACGGTTCGTTTACGGTTCATGATTTTAACTAACCGAAATCATGGTTAACCGAAGTTATATGGTCATATATGTATTAAAAGCCCATAAACAAACCTCTTTTTGCTTATGAACAATACTTTTTTTTACGTAAGCGGTTTAACTATTTTATTTTTACTTTTTTAATCTTGCACTCCCATCAAACCATGCTTGTTCGTGTTATTTACAACCATGTCCCTCTCATTTTTATCTGCATGTCTCTTGGCCTTTTTCCCTAGAACTCTACTCTTTTCCGCCCTCTTCGTCTTTCGACCTTCTTTTGTTAGTCCGACAACCCTGCGAACAATCCACCATCGCCGTCTTTCTGGCCGCCAATTCTCCATCACCCTTGATCTTTCCTTTTCCAATTTGTGTTGGTGAGTTATGAATTCAGTTTTTCATTATACGTATTTGTTATTGTTTTTATTTTTAATTGGCCAACTCTATTAGTTTGCAAGTTCTTGGTATTGTTAATGTTATTGTTAATTTTTACTTTGATTTTGACTTCCTTTGATCTTGATTTTATTTGGACAAGCTGGGTTTCTTGATGTTTGTGCTTGATTTAGCTATTTCGCTCCTATTTGTGTATCAAAAGCTGAATTTTTGCTTTAATTTGGACTTCCTCTAATCTTGATTTTATTTGGGAAAGCTAGGTTTTTTTTGGCCTCCATTTAGCAGAGAGAGGGGAACACATAATGAGAGAAAAAGGAAGAGTGGGAGGAGAGATCAATGAGGCCAAAGTCGGTGATGTCGAGACCGGAGAAGGCGAGATCAAGACCGGTGACAACGAGATTGAAGACGATGAAGCTGGTGGCGTGGATAATGTTTTGTCTAACAAACAAGGCCATGTGCCAAGGCTGTTCTAAATTGGACTTGGAATATCTAATTGGACAATAAAACAAGGGATTACAAATAGGCTTATAAGACTTAAGGTTTGCTACTTTTATATTACATTTTAAACTATTGAGTAAGTTTAAATGGACAATCATAGCTAGTATGCTATGCTCTGATGATTTTGATCGGTCAATAGAGAATACAAGTTGGTTGGTTGGGGATGGTACTTTCGGAAAATTAAAAAAAAAAATCTCATTGTTATATGTCATTTGTTTGACATGGTCTTTTCTTATTGCCCCATACATCAAGAATGTGTATTGTGTGCTTTCTCATATATCCATTCACCTTTTTTTTGTGTTTTTGATTTGATAGTAATTCAATTCTTTCATAATACTCCCTCTGTCCCATTAAGTTCGTCTAAAAGGACAACTAGCGCACAAATTGAGAGAGAGGTTGTGATGGTGATTGTTAAATATGGAGGAAAGAGAAAGATAAAGGAAATTACTAAAAGGGGTATGGGTGTAGATTTTTTTACTGGATAATATGGATAAAAGGTGAATGTAATATGATAAGTATGTACTGATATAAAAGAAAAGAAAAAAAGTTAGACAAACATTTTGGGACAACAAAAATGAAAATTGGACAAACTTAATGAGACGGAGGGAGTAGAATCTATATGCAACTTTATTTAAACATTTAATTCGTCAATAAATACGACTACATATCTTTCTTTTGTTAAGATGGTCACGTAAAGTCATGACTGGTGTTTAACTTAGTCAATTCATTTGGTGGCTTCATTTGTAACTGAACATGTGCATACTGCATTTACTAATTGTTGTTTGAAATCATATGTTGCATCGAAGGAGCTTGTGTTGCTCATCCTATTGATGATTTGTTTATCAACTTTGCATCATTTACAAGGTGACCACATCAATCACTCGTCATGGTACATTCGAAATGCGTATTGAATTTATTCAAAGATTTCATTCAATACGGAGTATATGAGATGCATTCCTTTGCGCCTTTTAAGGTGGGAACAATGGCTCAAGTCCCAAGGGCAACTCCAATTGTAGTTGAGGTATTCTTTTATGAGTATATATTTACGTAAGTAGAAGGTTTTTTGTTGTTGTTTATTCTACTTGATTTGTAAATATAATGAGATGTGGCAAATCTGTTTGTTATAGATTGCTAAGGAAGCATATTTCTTTCATTTGACACCAGTAACCTCGCACATATGACATTTTGATACAGCAAAGATGATGTTGCAAGATTATTTCCAACATATCTAGCTCAAAGAATTATATAAACCGCCCTGATGGTGCGCGAATTTAACCCTGCACAAACAAACAAAATAGTTCACTCCAACCTTAAAGACAAATGACGCCAGGTGCTCGAACGGGCCCCACGGAGCAAGGACCTCGAAGGTGGATCTCGGGAAATTTCCCACACCCATCAAAAAACCCGCATTCCATGCATAATTCTGAGTGGGAAGGTTCGCAAGACCAAACATCGTGCACATTCAACGGTGAGGGAAAGAGCACTTGGTAGTAGGTGATTCTGAGTGAGAAGGGTCGCAAGACCAAACATCACGCACATTTAACTATACGGGAAAGAGCAGCTAGTAGTAGGTGATTCGGAGTGAGAAGGATTGCAAGACCAAACATCACACTCATACCAAAAGGAAAGGATAGCTAATCAGCGCGACATTACGTCTCATATTGGAGGATTTAGAAACAACACAACCACCTTATCCGATACATCGTTGATGGGGCTCTCCCCAAAGATCCCATCGATGCGAGGAAGCTCCGGTTGAAGGTCGCGCGCTATTCCATTGTTGGCCGTCGGCTATACCGTCGAGGCTTCGCAGAACCCGATTTGTTGTGTGTAGACATGGAGGCCTAGGGGCAGATTTTGCGCGAAACTCGTGAGGGGATCTGCGTTGGGTACTCAGGCTGGCGCTCCCTGTCTCACAAAATCGTGCGGCTTGGTCTGTACTAGCCTACCCTCAGGCAGGACCAGTGGCGGATTTATGTAGTGCCCAGTGGGGGTTGTAGCCCCCACAGAGATTTAAAAATAATAATTAAATATACTAATTTCTTTTTTGGGTTTTAAGCTGAGCCTCCTCCTCCCGAGTCTCGACCTCCAATCTGAGATTTACTGAAACTTCGCCTAACGCCTCGCCAGCATGCCTCTTACTCGAATCTCCGATCGACACCAATCCACCATCTCAATTCTCGACTCATCGGCGTCCAGCGTCCTCGAATCCCTCGTCCAGTCGTCCACGAAGGATTGTAATTGTTTAGAATTTTTAAGAATATTACTTTTAATTTTTTAGAATTTTGTAGAATATTAGTATTAATTTTTTAGAATTTTTTAGCATATTAGTTTTAATATTAGAATATTATTAGAATAGTATAGAATATTATTTGTAATTTTTTTAGAATTTTGTAGAATATTATAGTACCCATTTGACTTTAAGAAATGGAGCGAGAATTGAGTTACCGTCATCGAGCTCATCTCTTTCTTCAGTATCTCATGTCGAAAAGTGTACAACTGTCTCATCGATGTTGTCATGTCCGGCCACTTTTGCCGCAAGTATGTCATAGCAAATTTCGGTTCACCATGTGCGAGGGTTAATAGCCTTGCATCCTCCTTTTGCTCATCGGTCAGGCGGCCGACAAAAGGATACCCCTACAAACTAGTAGAAAAGTCGTGATTGTGGCGACCGCATTTCACGCTTAGCCGCCAAGAATGGGTACTCCTGTCCCGTTGTCCAACCAAATCAAACGGGCAACCAATCTTCCTACTACGTGGTTTTTCCCTTAGATTATCACCAGCTTGTAACAATCTTCCTATAACGCCAAATTTCCCCTTCTTTTTCGGCTTGTACTCACCAGCCAACACACATGCTAAAAGGACCCTCGTTTCCCAGGAATTTTTAATGGTCAACACCATGTTCAAATTCTTGCCTATTCCTCTAGCCCATTTTAGCATTACGTTCCGATCCGGCCACTCATTATCAGACTCAAAGTGGGTAGAAAAATCGGGAAACTTTAAACAATTGATTAACAAATTTAGAGCGTTAAATTATTACTTGCATATAATAAATGTTCAGTCATAACGATTATAAAATTACGATTAGGTATAAAACAATTAATTATAACAATTATAAAGTTTTAACCCTAAACCATTTCTACTCAACTTATTTTATAATTATAAAATATTATAGTAACTAACAATTTCTACCCAACTAATTTAACAATTATAACAACTATAAAAAAAATTAATATTTTCTAAATAACTATATTTAACTAAAAAATAATTATTAAATAATATAACTAAAATTCAGGATTTGCATACCACATTTTCGTATGGCATTCCGTCTGCACCGTCGTCTTCACCCACGTGTTCTTCATCGTCTTCACCCACGTGTTCTTCATCTAGATTCATGGGGTTAGGACTAGAATGCCTATGCCTTCTAAAACGTGGCCACATCTTGGAGCCTTTTACTTGCGGTAAAATTTCAGAGCGAAATTTTTTGCGCGTTTGGCACCGCGTCTTCCACTCTTCTCGGTTAAATTGCGAACTTCACTCTTGTGTTACAAATTCCGGTAGCGGAAACCGGAACCGATTTCTGTTTTCACCATAACGATACCGGTATACGCTATCGATACCAACAGAGGTAATTTTTTTTACTTGTGTCTCGATCCTTGGTATTTTACAAATACCGGTTCCGGCAACCGGTACAGCTACAATTTTACAAAAATTTTTTAAATATTAGCGATAAAACCTACCGTTACCATAAATCTTGGGCGCCATAAAATTCTGAACGGGGCGCAATAAACCGGCGTTCAGATTTGTGGAACATCTTAGCTTGGATTCTTAGATCTGTACATTCAATTTGGGTATGAATCTGTGTTATAGGTTGGTGGAATCGAAAATTCCTGTATAGAGCCCTAGCTGGTTAGATTAGTTATGTAGATGCTTGAAAGGTTCTTACTTTCCTGCTGGATTAGATTAGTTAATGAATGCTTAAAATCGTGCTTTCATTGAGCTTGAAGAACGAGTTGTAACTTGTAAGTGAGATTGGCACATAAATGTGATCTCTTTACAGGGATACCACTTCCTCTTTTTTTGACAGCCTACTTACATTTTTGTCTTTTTTTTTTGCAAGTTTGCAACTGTATTGTGCTCGATTGATTTTAGTAATACATTGATTTCAGTAGATACATTTCAATAATACATTGATTTACTACTTTGTATTGTGCATTGATTTCAGGAAATGAAGAGATTTTTTCCGACTATTAGGGGTTCACAAAATATAGGAAATGAAGAGATTTCGTATTTTATATATTTAGCCCCCACTGACTTCAATTCCTGGCTACGCCCCTGGGCGGGACGACAAGGCCCACGTCCAAAGAATGCTACAAATGTCAAAGGCACGCTAACATCCATCACACGTCCGTCTCCGTCTTGTGCTCGATCCACGGGCCTTGCCCTTTCACGATGTGGGGAATGGACATTCTATGTCCATTCCCTAAGGCCGTTGGGAAGGTACAATACATTCTCGTAATCGTCGATTATTTCACAAAATGGTTGGAGGCCGAGGCAATGGCTAAGATCACGGGTTCCAAAGTGTGCTCGTTCCTTTAGAAGAACCACATTTGCTGATTTGGGGTTCCAATAGCCACCATGACTGATCATGGCCCCTAGTTTGATTGCGAAGAAACGCGAACATTCTACGCAGAGCTAGGGATCACTCTTAAATTCTCTTCAGTCGCTCACCATCAGTCCAACGCTCAGGTGGAGAACGTAAATGCTTGCATTTTGGTAGACCTTAAAAAGCGCCTAGGCACAACTCAAGTCGATGGGTGGAACTCTTGCCCCACGTCTTGTGGACGTACCGCACTACGTCGCGTCGTGCCACGGGAGAAACTCCCTTCGCGATGACGTATAGAGTAGACGCGTTGATTTCGGTCGAGACCCTGGTCCCCACCGCCAAGGTGTTCGTTTTCAATGACAAGGAAAACGAGGCAACACTCAAGGTGGAGTTGCACTTAAGAGACGAACGTCGCGATGTGGCCGGTCTACGGTCCATAGAATACAAGAGACATGTCGTGGTGTACCATGATAGGAAGATCCGACCGAGAAGTTTGGTTGCAGGGAACCTTGTCTTGCGAAGGGTGGATGGAGGAAAACTGGACCCCAATTGGAGGGTCCATACCTTCTCGGTGAAGGTTGCACTTGGCGCCTTGAAGTTGAAAGACGACGAAGGTCGTACCTTGACAAAAACCTAGAACGATGCGCATCTCAAAAGGTACTACGTGTAAACTCTCTGGCGGTATCGTCACCAAATTTTGACCATATATAAGGTGACGAATCATTTTCACAAAACTTTTCGCGTTGTCACAATCGATCCTCCCCTATCTTCCCGCTTGGGGTTGGAAACACTCAAGTAGGAAAAGCGCGATCATTTGGAAGAAATCCTGGTTGATCGACACAGTCGATCCTCCCCTAGTTTCCCGCTTTGGGTTGGAAACACTCAAGCTAGAAAATCGCGATCATTTGGGAGAAATCTCAGATGATCGACACAATCGATCCTCTCCTAGCTTCCCGCTTGGGGTTGGAAACACTCAAATAAGAAAAGTGCGATCATTGGGGAGAAATCTCGAATGATCAACAAAATCGATTGATGCGCTTCCCACTATGACCGTCGCTGAGGAAGAAGAAGCCATGTTGGTTCGCTCCAACGGGCCCTTGACGCGCACCCACGCCAAGGCCATCTCCAAAGAATTAGACTATTAGGTTTGACCAAGTCTGACATCCGTGTCAATTGGTTTGCTTTAACATTTATCCTCCTCTTGTGTTCCTTTCTTTGTCAACTTCTGTATTATATTTCCTTGAAAATCCTATATTATTCTTTATCTCCAAAAAAGGTGATTACGCTCACCTTGGGCACCCCCACCGCACCCTACTCTAGGTTATTATGGAGGAGGTAAATCGCGGAATATGCGACACACCGGTCAGGAATCGAACCCGAAACCTTGCAGTCTTGTTGGAGAACATGTAAACCCTTTTCAATCTGCCCTTTACCATTACACCATGTGCCCAGGGCCTTTATTCTTTATCTCCACTTTTCATTAGGATGGCATATACTTCTCCATTTTTGTCAGCGACCGTGAAATGATTTTTTTTCCATTCCAGTAATTTTGTTTAAGATATCGATGTACCGTACAGGGGCGGAGCTATTTGGGGGTGGGTGGGGGCCATGCCCCCCCCCCCCCCCCATCCTTTTTTTTCTGTATATATATTCATCTTGTCAATAGCTTCAATTTGATATATTATAAGCTCTATTCTGAAATTTGTTATGAACGTTTGAAGATTGGACGTATACAAACCACTTCTAACAAGTCATTTACTTAGTTAGAATGTTTTTATCTTTTTGCTAAACTTCCTACTTTCATAATGTGATTGAATTCGAAAACTTTGAAACAATAAGTTATTTTTGGGATATCTCGAATCATACAATTCATTTTAGCACGAAGGTTTTAGTTTGGGTTTTATTTTTTAGTTATGAGCTTTTAATATTTATAAATTCAATTAATTTGTATTCTAAAACAATTTTGTTTTCTTAACCTAAATGTATTCTTAAACATAATTCATAATTATATAAGTTGTCATTATAAACTCTTGTTTTCTTAATGTAACTTTATTTTGAAATATTTTAGTCCCTCCTCTATAAAATATATTCTTTTCTTTGTCTAAATTCGTATTTTTTATTTATACATCTTTTTCGAAACGTACTTTAGTTATGTTAGAAAAATTTGTTGACCCCCACAACGATAAGTTTCTGGTTACACCCCTGACCGTACACTATATAATTCATATGGTAAAAAAATGCTTTAAAATACAATTATTGTATAAATTATACTACGGTAGATAAAAGTTAAAAAACATGCAGGAATATTTTCTTACGTACATTTATAATTTGAATTTTGTTTTATACTACGTGATATAGATAATAGAATTTGATTTCTACCAAAAAAAAAATAGAATTTGATCGAATTACCGTCCCAGAATATAGTACTAATCAAATTAGCGTAGATTGTTTGCAACTAAGTGGTATCCTCTAGCTAGAATAGAGCTCCTTACATTTTGATACTTGATTTGTACTACAATATTCCTTTCAAAAGGTTTAATTAATAAAATAATATAATAATATTCAACAGATAGTAAATATATTTCATTATGTAATTTGATAATTGTATTGATTGTGTTTTTAAAATCATCGTGATGATAAAATAATTTTTCAGCACAATTAATTTTAGCTGGAATATTTTTAAAGTGGTTATTCAATTTAAATAAATCGTTGAGCAACAAATCACGATCACTGGTGACAGCAACGGCCAATGGGGTGGGTGGATTGTGCACACCAGTGGCTCGTGTATGATTCTGATGGCTGAACTTTTGGGGTGTGTGGGTTGCAAGGCTTTCGTTTGGCTTACAATAAGGAATATAAGAGGACTTGTTTTGTTTCTACCAAAAAATATAAGAGGACTTGTTTTGAGACAGATTTTTAATTGACACTTTTGTTAATTAGATCGTTGTTATGTCAATGTTAAGGCGTTTTTCATAGAGATTGGGTGATTGAAAGGTTTAGTTTCACCACATGTTAGTGAGGTTAACGTAGTTGCTATCTTGCTTTTCTTACTTTGTCATTTTCAATAGGTATTCCGTATTCATGTATTATTTGACTATACTATTTGTATTATTTTCTTGTTCAATGGTTATGTATGTTAGGGGTCGAGTTGTTTTTTTATAAGAAAAATGATTCGATATAAGATAAATCAGTAAGTGAGGACAGACAAAAAACAACCCTAAACAAGTAATAGAAAAAACTAACATGCAATTAAAAGTCAACAAACACATGAAAAGGGTGGACTAAGTACTATAAAAATTAGTATCATTGAAACGTAAGGAAAACAGGTCATCTTCATCTGAAGAGTGCACCATGAACCACCTCGACCTCAATGTTACTCTTAAGTCTTATCTAAATAAGAGGTGTTTAGAGTATCTCCAATCCTGAGTTTTTTAGTATCATAGAAAAAAAAAATTTAAAATTAAATTAGAAAAAGCAAAATTTTTGTAATGGTTCAAGGTAATAAGTAGTACAAGTATGTAGAAGCCTTCGGACATTTGGTTCGATGGTTTAGACTTTAAAGTACTACCCCCAAGGTCACCATTTCAAATCTCGTGGGCGACGGTTTGCCCTTTACTCTTTAGAAATGGTTACTTTAATAACCAGTTTTCATCCCTAGTGGATACTCTAAGCGAGTCCAAGTAATAACAATTTGATACACATTTTTCAACTATTTGATACACATCTTTAGAAATGACGACCCTAATCCTTAACCTATAAAAAATACAAGTATGTAGAAGAAGAAACTTCTACTAACAATTTGATACACATTTTTCAACTATTTAATATTTTTTATTATATTGTTAGTATCTTAACAAAAAATAATCATTACCCAGATTATTATTTAGCTTATTTTTACTTTGTCATGAAATTTTAGAGTGTGTAAATTTTCCTAAAAAAACAAAAGCACAACTACAAATTGCAAAGTTAATATTCGACAACATAGATTAACAAGTAATAATTTTATTAAAAACTTCAAAAAGTTTTTGTTTGGTCAGATAAAACTTTAAAAAGTTGGTTATGCAATGTGTGGCTTGCGAACTTTTTGTTTAAGTTATAGTAGTAGCATTTATGCGTGCCTATATGGGAAAAGTAAATCAGAAACAATTTTGATGGCTTTTTAATATTCTATGAATGGGCTCAGGGCCTCAAGTTCGGATGCATGTAGATCACCGACGACGACAATCATAGCGCATCCGATCCTTCATCCTTGCTTTTATTTGTTCTTTACTGCTTTCCCATTTTCTCCATACAATTTTTTTATCCTTTCAATTAATAAATTTATACATTAATAGCTAGTCGGATCGGATACGGCCATACTGGCCACTGGCCACCGATAACACCGTCCGCACAACCAAGCGTTCACGATAACCCACACGACGGCTCTCTCTCTCTCAAGTCTCAAGCTCCACCGCACGACCGTTAGGAACTCCGTCTTTTTCCCATCCCATTCCCGGTGGACCCCGCCACCCTACTACCAATCACCTCCCTCCACGTGTCATCCTTCCTATTACAGCTGGATCCACCTCCCTCACTTACGGACGAATCCAAGAATCTCTAGATTCTATCCGCATTTTCTTCACTTCCTCTAGAAGCATCAAAATAGCCTCTTCTTCTTTCCTTTTTATTTCACCTTAATTTTTGTTATTTTTAATTTATTGTTCAATATTTTATTACCCAGTAATTGCTTTTTGGTTAGGCGGTTGCTTATAGATGCTTGCCTTTAAATGGCAGTGACTGAAGGCGAGGGAAGAGAGCGGGAACGCATAGGGCTCATTTCTCATTTCTCTCTTTCTCGGACTCGCCGAAGAGCTATTTCCGGTTTAGGTTTTGCTCTTGTCTTCCAGATCCGTGTTTGTTCTTGCTAAGCTCAGGTATGTGTACCTCTTCTCCGTTTGATTTCTGCGCTTGTTGATGGTTTCTTGCGTTCCCTTTGATGGATCTGATGGTTCTATATATGTTTCATGTGATTCGACATGCTTTTGATCCTCCAGATTTTGCCATTTTAGATTGACTGCCAAGTCTTTATGTGTTCCCTAATATGCTCAGTTTGTGCCTATTCTGTAATATGCTGCATAGATTGTTGCTTATTTTCTTCAGTTTTGGGAAGGGAAAATGTTTGATGCTCCGCAATCTTTCGTTTTGATTTCCTGCTCCCGGTAGACGAAAATTGCAATTTTCATATTACAGATATTTTCTCTTTCTGCTGCGCTAATTTCATGTTCAAATCACTTTCGATCAGTGTTTTCTCTCTCTCTGTATCTATCACTCTGGAATCTGGATGTTTTTTTGGCAGTTCTATTTTGATAATTGAGAGGTTAGAAAATTTTCAAGATTTAAGAAAATTTATGCATATTTTGTATGCTGATCTGATGTGCTGTATCAGGGAGTAAACATGACGCCTCCTATTGAAACCCCAACTAAGGTGGAGGTGAAATACATGCCACACCCACCTCTGAATGAAAGGATACTTTCATCCTTGACCCGGAGATCTGTTGCTGCTCACCCTTGGCATGATCTGGAGATTGGTACAGATTTTGACTTCCCAACTACCATATCTTTCTATTGATCAGAGTCAGTAGTTTCGGCAATTAACCTTTTATGTTTTTGTTTTTGTTTTTTGTTTGTTTGCAGGACCTGGAACTCCAAAGATTTTTAACTGTGTAAGATCTCAGATCTTATGTCCTTTTAAACATATAACCTGTTTGCTTTCAGTTATAATCAACTGATATATCCTCCCATATCATCCTGTGATATCCTCATGGATATGGATATATATAATTTAATAATAAAAGTTCAGATCTTAGGATGCTGAGTTGAATATTTCCTAGGTTTTATTTAAATAGACGAGGTTGAATTAGAGGTATTCCTTTGATGCGATAGGAGTGACATAGGACCAAGGAATCCATATGCTAAAATGTAAACTCGGTGTAACATCAAAGTTGTCTCGTGACTCAGTCTATGTTGTGCGGTTGAATATTCAAATTTTGTTTAGTTTTTCTAAGAATGCTTTTTACCCAGTTTCTTTTCCAAGAATATCATGTACCTTGAAAACGCAATTTAAGGTAGTCTAATATAGAGCTAGGCATTACAATTGACCATAGTCTTGTTAACAAATGCTGAAAATACCATCGGTCCTCTGAGTTTGGCAATTCTAAATCAGTATGGGCATTTCAATTGTGGTTCATTTATATGCAGGTGATTGAAATAGCCAAAGGGAGCAAGGTGAAGTATGAGCTTGACAAGAAAACTGGACTTATCAAGGTAAAATAATGTCTGCGTGTTTTTTTTTATAACATGTTATTCCTGTATGTCCATATAATTCATCCTGGGTAATAAGTGGTACTTATGTAGGTTGACCGTATCCTTTACTCATCAGTTGTGTACCCACACAACTATGGGTTCATTCCTCGAACACTGTGTGAGGACAATGATCCTCTGGATGTTTTGGTTATCATGCAGGTATGCAGCTTATTCACATAATCACACTGTATAGACTATATATTCACATGCATTTTACTTCAATCAAACTCAGGTTTTAGATTTTAACAGCCTCAAGCATAACAACTATTGGATATATCAGTTTGTCTCCTTACATGATTTTAAACTTCCAGATAAGTAATAGCTTCAAAGAGGGTTAACACTAATCTGATTGGCTTCATTTTGACATCATTGCAATATAGTTCTAAGATTAGGTTCTCAAATCATGTGATTTATGACTTGAATGTACTCTCTGTATGAAATTTTACTCAAGTACTTTAACAAACCATTGTAGGAACCTGTTCTGCCTGGTTGCTTTCTGAGGGCCAAAGCTATTGGCCTTATGCCTATGATTGATCAGGTACATAATTATTAGTACTACTTCGGTCAAGTGTGACAAAATTAGGCATCCACTAATAACCTCTTATTTACAGGGGGAGAAAGATGACAAGATAATTGCTGTATGTGCTGATGACCCAGAGTACCGACATTACAATGACATCAAGGATCTTCCCCCACACCGTTTGGCTGAAATTCGTCGTTTCTTTGAAGATTGTATGCTTCTTTAATTTCTCTCTTTTATTTTTGTACAAGTGTTAACATTCTTTTTGCCATAGATGTATTTGTTTTGGGCTCTTACACTGCTTTCTACGTCTGCCCTTTCTCCATGTTTGTAATGTTTTTTCCCTCTTGACAGACAAGAAAAATGAGAACAAGGAGGTTGCTGTCGATGATTTCCTGCCTGTAGAAAGTGCCCATGAAGCTGTCCAGCATTCCATGTATGTTCTCGATCATTTCCTCTTGTCTATTTTAATACTTCCATTTTTATTGCATTTTACAGGTTCAGTATGGATCTGAAAGTCTGAGAAAAACTCTTGTTTCTTTTACTTCGGGGTATTTCGTTCCACTTCATGAAATTTGACAAGCTCTATCCAAATTGCAGCTACTAGTTTGTTGGCATCACATGTTGTTGGTTCTATTAGTTCAAGCTGTGATGCACTCTCTTTTCCTACTGACATTTGGGGGTGTGGGGGATAGCATATATAAATGGTTTTGATACTTTAACTACAATATCTATTGAATTTCCTAACGCAAAACCAAATCATTAACCTTTCCAAAATGCCAAACAACTGCTATTCCGGAATGATACTTCTCAAATAGAAAAAACATATTGCTACTAACTCTAATTCAGGGGTTTACGCTATTCACATAAAATGTCTGTTTGAAGGATTTTTGAGTTGCTTATATCACAATAGATGGTCACTACTTACTAGACATGATCTTACAAGAAAGCACTCTTCAATGTTCCATATTCTTAACCTTAACGATTTAAATTGTGTTTATATACACTCCTGCAGGAATCTCTATGCAAACTACATTGTGGAGACCTTGAGGCGGTAGTCTCTTTTCTTCCTTCCATATTCACAGCTCTGAATGAGTCTGTGTACACTTCTTAATACATATTTTTGCATGTTGTTGCTTGTCTCACCCTTATAAACAAAAATAGTGAGAAAAGAAAACTGGTCATTTTACGCCTCTTTGGAGAAACAGAAGTACTCAATGTTATGCCTTGTCAGCTGGCTGTTGATACAAACCACTGGAAATCCAGAATTGTTGTTTGATTACAACCTCTATATGCGAAGTTTGTAATATGTGACCATGGATTTAGATTTGAAATATGATTCTTCACATTTTTCTTCAATGTCTTTAAAAGCATTGCTGTTTGAATTACAACACTCAGAATTTTGTCGTTACTGGATGACGGAATATATTGTTTGTGTTACTATGGTGCACAAGCTTAATGTTGTCCGCCATTGTCTGGAGACTCGTAAATTGAGAACCCATAGTACTCAAATTATCTGTATTCTTCTTGCTCAAGGGTGACATATTGTGAGTTGTGACATCCAAAAATTTATTGTTGAGATTTTGAAAGAATGAATTAGGACCTTGAACATATGATGTGATGGCTCGAAAGGGTAAACTATGTGAGCCAAGCATTTCTGGATCGTTTTTCAATTCTAAATATCGGCATTTACATGTCTTGCTATTTTGCTTTTCCACCAACGATTGTTTAAACAAAGACGTTATTACATAAAAAGATGCTGTTTTTTTTTGGAAAAAAAAACTAAAAATACGTCATTAGATATTTCGAAAGATGGTGAGTGATAACCACTACTTCTGGACGTAAGTGGAGTATGCTTTTCAATTTTTGTTCACTGCCATCATACGAAAATGATATTTCTATGATAGTTTGACCCGGGAACTAATTTTGTAAGGTAATGTAGGCTGGTAGGCTTGGTTCCGGCTCCCCGAAACTTGAAACCGGAATCATAACCTCTGGCCGGTTTCGGTTTCGAGACCAGTGCTGGTTCCTCCCGTTTCGGTTTCAAAACCAGTACCGGTTCCTCCCGTTTCGGTTTCGAAACTGGCCATAATTTGAAAAAAAAACTCTCTGGCGGAATGCAAAACCATAATTGCGGTTCCACGAGCAAAGTATCGCAGGAACCGTGGAATTGGGT
This sequence comes from Fallopia convolvulus, assembly GCA_964016875.1. Lineage (NCBI taxonomy): Eukaryota > Viridiplantae > Streptophyta > Magnoliopsida > Caryophyllales > Polygonaceae > Fallopia > Fallopia convolvulus. The sequence goes on from OZ024733.1 coordinate 35,990,027, forward strand.
TTTTGCCGGTTCCGAGGGTGGTGGAACCGGGACCATAAACACCCCCGAAATTGGAACCCGTTTCGTACTGTTATGGTTCTGAATCAGCTGGTTCCCCGGTTTTAGGGGAACCGGACCCAAGTCTTGTGAGTTGTGAACCAACATTCAAACTTAAAAGTATAATAAATTCATAGAAAAAGAATCAATTGTGTACAATTTGCAAAACCTTGGTTGAAAAAAATATCTGCGCCAAGCATAAACCCTGGTCGAAACTTGAAAGAGGCTAAAACCCCTCTTCCTCTGTTCCAATTTCATCAATCACAAGCTCACAACGATGAGCTCTTTCAATGGCTTCTCTCCAAACCTAGACAACCTCTTCCTCCAAACTCTAATGGACCGGCTCCAAATCCGCCCCTCTCCGCCTTCCTCCGCCGCCCACCCCAACCCGCTCCTCTCCCAATCCCTCGAAGACCTCCTCCTCGAGGCCGCCTCCAACCACCCCTTCTCCGATGACGAATCCGCCGCCAACGATTCCGGCAACAAGAGCCACCTTGCCAAAGAGGAATCCAAGCTCGAGAAGGAGATTATCAAGGTTATTCTCAGCGGGAAGATCGACTCGCTCAAACCTAATTCCGGCCAGGCCGTTTCGATTGTAGAGCACCATATTTGCGTCGGGTTTCAAGAGGAAACCGGGTCGGATTATCGCGTCTGGGAGTGGCACGGCCACATCATGCTGTTCGATGACGAAAACGGGTATACGCCTGAGTATATTTACGGGAATTACTTTGAAAGGCTGCAGATTAAGGCTGGGGGCGCTTCCGTACAGATGAAGAAAGAGGAAGAGGAGGGAAGAGTGGGGAATCTGGGTTTGAGGGAGTTAATTGAGCTTTCAGATTCGGCTCAAAGTCGGATTCTTCATAGGAGTGCTAATTCTCTCAAGTACTAATTTTGAACCCCCTCTATAGTTTTGCTTTTGATAATTGTTTGGTTCGACAAGTTTCTGCTGGATTGTAAATTGAATTGATGATTTGTTGCCTTGTTGATTGAAAGTTGCATAATAAAGCCCTGCATTAGAAATATGGATTATTGCCATGGTTGGTTTAGAAATATGGATTGCTTGAATTGTTTGCCTCACAAAGCTCTTTGATTTGTATTTGCTAAATAGTGAGGATATTCAGTCCATCAAAAAAGGAAAGATATGACTATTCAGAAATCTGGAATGTTGTAGTTTGTGAGGAGTAAAAATGGTATTCCTTAGTAATTGCATGGAAATCAAAACGAAAGCTGATGATCAGTAAAATTTAATTTTCATCACATGGGAATCAAAATGATGTTGCTTGTTCTATTTATGGCCAATAAGCAATTCTTAGTTCATTTTCATAAGCTAAATTATCACAGTTGGCTAGATTATCAGAGAGGGATTACTTTGGGGATAAGCTGGAGAACTACCAAATTTTGTTCTGATTGACAAGCATAAAACATTGTATCTTACTTAAATTCTACCTTACCTATGTTAATTCCTCTATATCATGGAATGCTACTTCCTATCCCTAACTTTGTTCCTGTAAGTTAAATTGTCCCTATAAAGCATAATCATTTTACAAGATGACTACTGTACATAATATAAACTGTACATTGCCAAACACAGCCCAAGTTTTGGTGTATAATAAAGATTATGGTAATTTACTGATTACTTTTGCTACAAAGATGTGGAAGATCTGGGTTACACTAGGCTCATTTAGTGTTCATCATATTGTATTTACATCATGCATGCATGTTAGGATCACTTGTATTGGAGACATTTGGACATGTTTCATTCAAGTTCCAATATAATAGTCCCTGTAATTGATTTGCCTTGATTGCAGGTTCTAGCTTGCTGCATTGATTCGTTGTATTTGCATCTACTCATGAAACAATGATGAATCCTGCCCATGGTCGTATGGTACAGTTGCTGCGCATCAGCTTCAATAATGAACTTCTTGAACACAACAGGGTTATTAACTTCATAATACTTGCTCAGGCGGGGTTAGAATGATAATTTGCAGCAATCAGGATCACTTATTTTGCTTGATCTGTTCTTTTGGAAAGGTTTATTTGCTTCATCTGTTGATATTCATGTAAACCCCATCATTTTTATACCTCTGTTTTATGTCCTATAACTCAGAATATCCTTTCAATGGGAAGATGATGAAATAGAGGAGATGTCTATACTGTGGATGAATCATTTGTGGTAAATACAAATTCTTACAGTTGGCTTCAGAGCTAATTTCTGAATTTGCCATGTTTGAGTGGTTTTTTGCTCCCTTATATGGATTGATGGGGGGTGAACTTAGTAGCAATAGCCAATACCCGTAGAATAGTTTGCTCAATTGAAAGAAACCCCTACCTACACTAGCACTCAGTTCTACATATCTAATCAGTAATCGAGGGTTTTTTGCTCCCTTATATGCACTCTTCTAAAAATCTCTTCTAGGCCCTGCCTAGGCACTAGAAGGTCCTAACCCGCCTAGCCGTCCAGACCGCTTACGCACCCGTCTAGGATCGTCTAGACCATCGTTCATACCGTCTAGGCGCTAGGCGGTCCTATCCACCCAACATGCGTCTAGCGTTTCTTATAACATTGCGTATATGATTGATGCCTTAATGGGTTTATGTTGACTTGATCATTTTCGAGGGATTAATGCCTAGTGGAGTTGTGTGGGTTATACAAACGTTGACTTGATCATTTTCAAGGGTCATTTCAGAAAACCAACTATTGAAGTTTGATATTCTTAATTACTAAAAAAATTAATTGATATTAAAATATGTAACTCTATTTAATACCCGTCTTTTGACCTTCAATTGAAATTCTCAAAATTTTGTAGGTATACTAGGTGAAGTCTCGTGATATTACGGGATAATTTTACTACAAAATTATACAATTCTACGATATTAATTTAAAATATTAAATATATTTATATAATATCATAATAAATTATACAATAGACAAATTATTTTTTTAGACTGTACTCCATATATTAATTGAATATATTTTTAAATATTTTTCCACCATTTGTGGAGATCTTGTCCAAATTTAGATTGAAATTATTAAAATATTGATTTTACTTTTTATTGAATATTTTTAAATAATATTTTCTTATTTTTTTAGACACTAATATGTATAAAATACTTGCTTTTTTTATAAAGATAATAATAATAAGGATAGGTTATCTACAAAACATAATATAATTTATTAAAATATTTTTTTAAAGTTACTTTATTAAAATTATATATTAGGGTTCTTATCTTTTACTCTATACAATATAAAGATTAGTATAGAAGAGAACTTTGTCCTTGATCTAAGAGATAAAATATAGAGAAAATTATGTACGTATTATTTTGCAAAATTCAATCCATCTATAAACTTGTTTTCCATACTAAATTTACATAACGAAGAAATAAAATATAAAGAAAATTAATGTATATGAAAATTTACAAAATTCAATGTATTAATCAACCTATCATCCATATTAAATTACAAAAATACATAGAGATTAAAAAAATTTAAACGTAAGGTGGGGCTAGATAATTTTTTTTCAATATTTACATAAATAAAATAAAAAGGAAATTAAGGAAAATGTAATGTAAATTTTTATCAAAATTCAATTTAAGCAAGTATTCATCAAGATTTGTAAATTTTTCTATTATTTTTTTATCAAACTTTGATTTAAGAAATTTTTTTAATATAAATGCATAAAAAGATAAAGAAAATCTAACTTTATTAATTTAAATTAAAACTCGAATTTTTTTTACATTTACATATTATCTTAGTCATCAACATAAAATTATATCTTTTCTCAAAATAAAAATATATCAACATAAAAAAATTTATCATTTAAAATTATATCATTATATAGATATAAATTTTATACTTGAAGCTCAAGCCTTGTTAAAAGATAAAAAAAATATTAAGACCCTAAATCTTGTTAAAAGATAAAAAATATTAAATTAATATGGAAAAGATCATATCATAGGAATTTATGTATATAAAAATTATATAAATATGTTATCTATTGTAGTAAACTAATACATAAGTGGGGTGGAATGTGAATTCACCATGTGACATAATATGTTACAACTTTAATATTATATACACCATAGTAGATTAAAATGTATCGACATTAATTGTTACAAAATATATAAAATGAACAAAGGCTAGTAAATTACAAAAAATAATGTGATTTTTTTAGGTAGGGGATTAATAATGAAAATTTTAATGGTTGAGAACCTGGTACAAAATGAATTAAAGTATATATCAATATGTGTAGAATTGAAGAGAGAATTTGCAATTATAATCCCAAGTTTGATATTGTAGATTATTTCAATTTTTACCGATTTGAATATAATTTTAAAACTTATACTTTCAGTATTGGGATTTAATATTTTGGTTTCTATTGTTTTAATTTTTCTTATAAAATAGAAAGCTTCAATAGTATATTTTTTATTTAAAATATATAAAAGATTTTGGTGAAGATAATACCAAATTAAACTAAAAAAGATAATACCAAAATAAAATCGTGGATTTCCAAAATACAAAATCGTGGATCAAATATAAAATTTTTTTAAAAAATATATAAAATTATAATACCAAAATAAAGAAGATATTACCAAACTCAAAAATAGAAAATAAATTTTTTTTATAACATCTTATAAATAATGGAGACTCTTGGTTAATATTTAAATAAATTATAATCATCCGATACGATATTGACAACTAATTTTATTTTAAATGAAAGACGATATATAAGTTATAATTATTTTTAATTTATAAAATCGTTAATTACCACTATTTAAGGAATGAATAATCTTCAAAGATCAAAGTGTATTATATTAAAGAAACTAACGGATTATCTTAGGTAACTATTGGATTTGTTAACATAATCTAAAAAAATAATAGATAGGTTCAATGGCACTGAGATTTGTTAACCCAATCTATTTTTTATTTAAAAAATGAATAAATTATTAGTAGATTAGTATACATGTTTATTTCTACTATGCAAAATATTTTTATAATTTTTTTATTTCTGATCTATCATTGATGTGCAAAGCTTGTAAAACTACAATAATCTATATATGGCCAAAATCTACTGATTTGCTATATTATGCTCGTAAAAGATGCTTGCATAATCCGTACAATTTGCTATAAAATCTACTGATGTGCAAAGCTTCCAAAAAATCATATTAACTAATTTGCTATAATTATGCTCAAAAATGATGCTTGCATAATCCACCAAATAATTATTCATGTATAGAAAGATATAAAAATTAAAAATCGGGTCATGTCTACTAAGTGATGGGAATGAATCAACATTCCAAAATCTATATATTGCCAAAATAAATAAAATCATAGCAAATTAGTAAATCCCAAAATCTGTATTGCCAAAATACAAAATCACAATTCATAGCCAATTGAATTCTAATTTTGATTAGGGTAAATATATATATTGCCAAAAAATCATAACCAAAAAAATCTAAAAATTATGGAAGTACGTAATCTTATATGATAAAGTTAAGTTTTTTAAATTTAAAAAAATTAAAAATCTTATATCATATTTTTTGGTTAAAAATAAATGAAATATAAAAATAGAAAATCAATTATGAAGTAAGATATCATCATTTCTTTATTTTTACAATTTTTTTCATAATAATTAATTAATAAAATGTCATAAGATTGAGATTTGAAAAAAATTCAACTCCAATATTCTTATTCTAATCTTTACTAGTATAATTACTACGATTTTCGAAATCTTAACTGTCCAAATTAACAATAATTTCGGATTTTATCTTTGACCAACTACATTTTTTAGGTAATTTTTTTTCTTATTTTGATAGTTTTTATTATCTTAATAAATTTTTAAGGTAAATACAAATAAAAGAAAGATTGATATTAATCAAAGCATTGATATCGATGGCATCGATAGAGATCCGAAACAAATACTATGCTTTGATTGAAGTTATAGAGAACTTCTTCAATGGATTTGATAGAGAACCGAAATCAACAAACTTATCAATATCATCGACGGACTGTGGTAATATGTAGAGAACATAAATAGAAGTTTCATTATAGCGGATTAGATCTAGAAGAAGTAATGAAGTCGAATTCGGGATAGATAATAGTGAGTAGTTGCATCGTCCGGGAGTGGCATCGACAACGTTGTGCAAGGAGGTCGGCAAGGCAGCCATAAAGAGTGGCATCGGTGGTCGTGGAGGTTGCCATTGATGGCCTTATAAGGTCTATGAAAAATTCCGATAAAGATGGCAAAGAAGGAGGAAGAGAGTTTGTAAATGGGTTTATAATTAATATTTTTATTAGATTATTTTTTATTTATAATTGTAGTTAAATATGACATGTAAATGACGGGGCAAAAATAATATGAATTGGAATATGACGTGTAAAAAATCATATGAGATGCCTTAATAAGAAGATGACACGTGGCAAAATTCAAGGTGGCACATTCTCGAAGCGACATGTGGAAAATGATGAGGTGACGCAATGTGGAGTCTCCAAACCTTATTGTTTTTATATATATAGTAGATTAGGTTAGATTGCTCTTATAAAGCTACTCCCTCTGTTTCGTAAAACATGTCTTTTTAGTTTAATGCACACATATTAAGAAATTAATTTTTACCCAAATTACCCCTACATTTAGATAAATGTGCACTCTTAACCCCTCCTAGAAAATTGTAAAAAGTAATTATTACACCTATAAAGTAAGGGCAAATTTGGAAAAAAGTGGAAAAAATGCTAAAAAGACATGTTTTATGAAAAATGAAAAATGGGCTAAAAAGACATGTTTCATGAAACGGAAGGAGTATAATATTATTACGAGTATTTGTTTTGAATGCAAAAACCTACTAATATTTAGGTGGTAAATTCAAGTGAAATTGGAAAACTCTATTTTAGTGGGGTTGAAATAAAATTTCAATGATTAAGATTAGATTACTTATCTACTCCATTTAACAAAAAAAATTGTAGGCAATCCTTTGTTTTTTTTTGTTTTTTTCAGGGAAATGGTCAAATTACGTTACTTATCCGCCTGTTTTATCTAACCAAATCTAATAGGATCCATACGCTCCATTAACTCTGGCCCACAATCCCATCAAAATCCAACGGCTTACAATTTTTCCACGTCATCTATCCGTGCTCAGAACCCTTCCCCCTATTCCTATATAACCGCCCTAATTCTGTTTCTTGAATCATCTTTTTTCGTCTACCTGACACCGCATTCCTTCTCGTCCGTCTCAACAATCTGTAACTCTGCGATCATCGTCGGCGATAATGGCTCCAAAGGCGGAGAAGAAGCCGGCCGAGAAGGCTCCGTCGTCAGCGTCGGCGGAGAACAAGCCGAAAGCCGAGAAGAGGATCCCAAAGGAAGGCGGCAGTGAGAAGAAGAAGAAGAAGGCGAAGAAGAGCACCGAGACATATAAGATCTACATTTTCAAGGTTCTGAAACAGGTTCATCCGGACATCGGAATCTCCAGCAAGGCGATGAGCATTATGAACAGCTTTATCAATGACATCTTTGAGAAGCTCGCCCAGGAATCTTCTAAATTGGCTCGGTACAACAAGAAGCCTACGATCACGTCTCGGGAGATTCAGACCGCCGTTCGATTGGTTCTTCCCGGTGAGCTGGCGAAGCATGCTGTGTCCGAGGGTACCAAGGCTGTTACCAAATTCACCAGCTCGTAGATTATGTACTTCGATGATCGCGTTACGAATATTTTGCTTTAGATTGATCGCTATTATTTGAATTGATTTTGATTTTGCGATTTGTGGCACGGTTGTAATTGGAAAGTTTATCAATAAGATTATTAGAGATGCCAGATTTTGGTGTTAATCTCGGAAATGGGAAATCGGTTTTGTTGGGTCACTTTTTTCCATTGTTTTGGAATTGCGAAAGTGATTTTCTTCTCTCTTTCATTTTGTATGATTGGTGGTTGAACATCTCTCTGTTGGATTTTTCCATTGTGTTCCACATTGTCATTACCCTAGCTCATTGTTTTATTGTTGATAATGGATTGAGATTTGAGATGAAACCGCTGCTTCTGTTTGTTTTAGATGCACAGCTATTTGTGGGCACTGAAATTTGATTTTTTTTATGTGATTGCTGTCTTGTTGATGCAATTGAGGCCACTTTTTTTGAAGGGTTAGTAAACAAGTTTAAAATGTGGATACTGGATGTTGAAACCCAGAGTTGTGTTGATGGCTGGAGGGAAAGAAAATTTCCCCAAATGCCCTGAATCATTTTTTTTTGGGTAGAAAAATGCCCTGAATCATTTATGGTTGTTACTTGTTACCAATTAAATGCTGCAGGGACTAGCATTTGAGATGCAATATGCCTCGTTGTGAGCTCATTACTAATGTACAGAAACAATTGCGCAAGTTGTGAGCTCTTTCTACAGAAACAATGGTAGGTTGCAAGGATGAGGGATGCAGAAAATTCACCATGCCACGGCCTCCTCGATTGTGCTTTAATCTCACTAAACCTTGTTAGCTACCATTACAGGCTACAGCACAGACAGGTAAAAGAGTGAGATGCTAAATGCAAGGACTCATCATCCCACATTCCTTTTGTCACTCCAATGAACATTTGAACTTCCTCAAACAAATCTTAATTGCTTGCGCACCACATTAACAAATGAAAATTCTTCTGCCATGATTGACTTCTTATGTGTGGTGGATTTGCAGTTTTTGAAAACACAGCAAGTGCTTGTTGATGGATTTATATGATGTGGGTTGTTTATTTTTATCGACAGATGAAAATGCTCCATCCTTCAATCTTCAGAGAGCAATCAAATGTGGAACATTTGCCTAAGTAGACAAAAATGAACACAGAAATGCTCAGGATGAAGCAAATAAAAATGAATTAGCTGTGTAGAGCCCAAAAAAAACACCAAACTGTATCCAGAGTTCCTTATATTGCAAACATAGAAAGAAACAAGCCTAGATTTCGTTTATTAACATCATCCATAATCTTCTCAGCAAAACAAGCCATTCCCAAAGCAAATAGAAGTTATCAAATGCTGATGAAAACTAAACATGCACTTTCATTCATCTTGTAATGAGCCATTACAAATCCGAGTTCTAAATCAGCACTGGAAACACTTGTCCTACGACCACAATTACAGACATACACAGATCACAAGAGAAAAAAAAAACTAAGAGAAATCCAAAAGAGATGGTCATATTCATCCTAAACGGACCATACACAACCATGGCCTCATGTTTAAGCCTTCTTAGGCGACTTGGTGGCCTTGGAAGGAGACTTGGGTTCCTTGGAAGCTGCTTTCTCGGACTTCTTTGGAAGGAGAACAGGGTTGATGTTGGGAAGAACACCGCCATGGGCAATGGTAACACCCGAAAGAAGCTTTCCAAGCTCCTCATCGTTCCTTATAGCCAACAGAAGATGTCTCGGGGTAATCCTGTTCTTCTTGTTGTCCCTGGCCGCGTTCCCAGCAAGCTCAAGAACCTAATCCATATGAAAACCCTAGCTGGTTAGGTCAAATTCAATTCCAAACAAACACAAAAACCTAATCCCTTAAAATGCGACCATTTCTCACAATTTTACATGCGTAATTTCAACCAGAGAGACAAAAGAAACTCTTAATCACATCAATTGACGACGATTGCAAACCCTACAAAACTAGGGCACAGATCGGAACTCGGGAAAATAACCTGCAGGAATGAAAAGATTCAACACCGGACTCAGGAAATTACCTCAGCTGCGAGATACTCGAGCACGGCGGCGAGATAGATCGGAGCACCAGTACCGACTCTGCGAGCATACCTTCCCTGCTTCAAAAAACGTCCGATCCTACCAACGGGAAACTGCAAACCGGCTTTGACCGATCGGGAAACTGGCTTCTTCTTGGGGCCACCGCCCTTCCTGCCGGCGACTCCCTTCTTAATCTTCCCAGTGCCGTCCATTTTCTGATGTCGAAGTCGCCGGAAGAATCTGAGAGAGGATGGAAATTTGAGGAAGGTTGTTTGTTGTTATCGCACGAAGATGGGATCGTAGGGTGGTGCTGAAGGTGGGGCTTTATATCCGGTTCTTGGATAGAGAGGAAGAACTCCACGTCCGCGATAAGTGAATTTGAGCCGTTAGATTGTTTTGGTAATCGACGGTTCTAAGGAGCTGAGGAAGTGATCCGTGTGATATGAGAATGGACCAATGGGGTGCGTGGAAATGAGGTACATATTTAACTGCAAATTCTGTCCCGGGATTAAGATTTTTTACAAATTTTGCATACTATCCTCCTATTTTGCTTTTTCTCTGTTTAGCACCCACCTCTTTTCCGGTTTGACCCTGTGGAATGTGGATATTAAAAATTTTAGAATCTCTCACAAATCACTAAATATAGTAAATTAGAAATAGAAATATGTATATTTGATATGAGCGATCAAATGTGTAAATTGCAAACGGACCATGACCGTAAGATCAATTTCAAAGTGCGGCGTAATTTAATCCATTCAATTATTATAGCAATTACATCTCATTTGGAACATTAATGGAGTGTAACCTAGCTAGTAAACACACGTTTGGAAGTGTCTCTGCATCTGGGTTCGGGTTTTTTCTTTAATAAAATATTTTCAAATATATTTATTATCCGAGAAAAACAATCAGATAAATGTTTAAATATAAATTTTAAATAAACATTTAAAATCAATAAACTCTAAAAGTTGTTTATTTAAAACAATAATACTTTATTAGTATTACGAATTAAATTAATATCAAAACATGATAATTTATTTAATTATGAAAATAGATAAGTAATAAGATAAAAACTTATCAATTTATTATATACATGGGACCGTTCAAAAATCAAAATAAACTTAATTATAGTGATATTACACTATCTTTATATTAAACTTAATTATCTAAACCTAGCATATGCATTCTATCAAAAAAGAAAATAAATCTCCTAATATTTGTATAATATATAGCATAAAAAATATATTAATAATCTTCCTATTTATCATATCCAAAAATAAATAAAATTTTATTTTTTTAAAATTAAGAATGAGATTTTCTATCCATTGATTATAGTTATATAAGATTGTACATACATTACACTATCTTTATATTAAACTTAATTATTTTGCCAAAGATTGGTTTTAATAAAAGGGGTGGTGTGGTCCAATCTAAAAGTGATATGTGTCGTTTAATAATTTTTTTAACCTCCGCTTTAATATATAGTTATGATTAGGTACGAATCTTTGTTGTTGAACTTGAGATAGGTTTATTTATATGGTGTATAAATTATAGAAAAGATACAATTATTTTTAGCATAATGAGTATAAGTCTTAAATGACTATATATGAACATTGATATGTACTATGTAGTATTTGAACTTGAACAAGATGTACGATAACCTGACTATGAATTGAGACATTAGAAGCATAATTAATTTCTGTTACTTAATATATCTTTAATCGTTTACATATCTTTAGGATAGAGAAAAATAGAATTAAAAACACAAATAACAGATTTATTTATATATACATAGAGTATTTTACAAGGATGCTAATAAAGAAAAAATATACTGCAATATTTTATATAATATTACATGGATAGAGCTTCTAGATTACTTTGGTTGATATTTTCATTGATCCCGAATTCATCATCTATGGTGAAATCAGATACATTCAGGCTTGGTATAAGTTTAGTGTTGTCAACAAAATAAGTCTTCACGTTCTTTCCCTTGTTTTTTTTTGGGTTTCTTGGTACAACTCGACCAAATGTTTAGCCGTGCAACACACCCTTGCCCAGTGACCTGTCATGCCACATCTATAGCATGTAGATTTGGGCTTTGGGATGGTCTTGTATGACTCTTCTAGACAATTTGCTTATCATTCCTCTTTAAAGTGAATGCATCAGGAGAGTTATGCTTCTGATAATCACCAAACCCTTACCACGACCACGACAATGATTACCATAGTGTCCACGATTATCTTGATGCTTACTATCATTTATTTGAGAGGCATATATTGCATTCCTCTCGGGGTACAGTGCAGTACTAGTTGGCCTTAGATTGTGGTTTTTCATGAGCAGCTCATTATTCTACTCGGCTACAAATAATACTTGTATCAAATCTGAATACTTTTTAAACTCCGTCTTATTGTATTGTTACTATATAACAACACATTAGTAACATGTATGGTTGAATAAGTTTTATCCATCATTAGCTCTTCAAAGATTTTCAACCCGCATAAACGTAATTGGGAAGTTATACGTAACAAGGCAGAATTGTAATAACTAATTGATTTAAAGTCTTGAAACCATAAATTAGTCACACATAATTTGCTTTAGGGAGCAAAACTTGTTGTTGGTGCTCATATCTCTGTTCTAGGCTTTCCCATAATTCTTTGTTATTTTCCACCAATAGATATTCAGATTTCAAGCTTTCATGTAGATGATGACAAAGAAAGATAATCACCTTAGCCTTATCCTGCACAAAAATATTTTTATTTTCTTTTATGTTCTCTTGTAGACCATTTGCTTGGAGGTGAGCCAATGCATCAACTTAACTCTCTATTCCAAATATCTTTGACCCCATAAGTTGAGAATATCAAATTTCCGCTTTGCAATTTTTGTCATTTGATCAACTACATAATTAATAAAATTATTAATTAGTGATGCATAGGAGTATAGGACTATAGGAGTAATTATCATTTCGTTAATATATATGAATCAAGTAATTAAATATACTAGTTAACCATAAAATATATTGACTAACATATATGTGTAATAGAAAAAAAACAAAAAAAAATTAACATGCAGATATACTAGAACATGATTTCATTTTATGTGAAAAAATTTATATAAAATGTTTGTATATTAGTCAAACGAAAAAAACGATTACTTATTTTTCTTAAGAGTTCAAAGATAGACTTTTCAAGAGAAAAAAAACAAGAGGTTAATTATTATTTTTTGATTAGGTAACAATTAGGAGACACTCCCTTCATGGAGGGCGCCCTAGAGCATGCTAACGGCTGAGAACATAAAGTTCTGGGTGGATTTTAATTGCATCAATAGGAAGGTTGTGGCTCAATTTGGCAATTTTATTGGCCACAGTATTACAAGCCCGATTGACATGGAGAATCCTAACCGATGAGAAACCTTGTAAGGAAACAAGGATATAAGGAATGATCATTTCAATTTCCAAAGGGCAATTAGTGTGTTCTTGAGCTGCTTTTATTACTTGTAAGTTATCACCTTCAAGTTTAATATTTGAGAAATTGTTTTGTTGCTCTTCTATAATGCAATCTTTTAGGGCTAAAGCCTCAGCTTTAATGGCCGTAATTATACCATAGTTTTGTGCTTTTATTCCTAGTACTGATCCACGATGGTCTCTAATGACTATGCCTCCTGAGGCTTGTCCATTCAATAACCGGGATCCATCAAAGTTAAATTTTATTATATTTATGTTTGGTTTTTCCCACTTGGTGTTCTTTTGTCGTTGTTTATTTTTCGTCGAGCCCATGCACTTGGTTTTCTCTTCATCTTCTTCCCAATGTTTAGCTCTATTCTAGTTGTCTATTTGTGACAAACAAGAGCTTATATATCTCTTTCAAACAAATAAGAGCTTATGTTTATACATGAAGATAGAATCCAACTTCTTTTCAAAAAATTCAATGGAAGAAAAAGAAGATAGCAAACAAGTTAATAAAGATTCAAAGAAGAAGATTTTTGGTAAACATCTTCTAGAAATTTTAATAGACATTTTTACCTTTCATCTATATCTCCCTATAACACCCCTATTTTGCAACAATGGATATTACCGCCAGTGACCTCAGATTTTTCCCGTCTAAAGTCACCCAAGGCTTTAAATTATAATTTTTTAAAAAATAAAGGAGAATAACTAAAAGTGGAATTTGTATTCATTAATAAGAACATTCGTTAATTACAATGGTAGTTGTTTTTACAAAGGATGAAGCAGCAGAAAATAAAACCCATATTATAAAAGGGTTGAAAAGACGTATTGAAATTACAAGTAAATTTCTCCAAGACAACTCATATTGTGATTACTTGCTTGGCTTAAAAACGAAAGAGTTGGTGCACCACCTTTTGAATGCTTTGATCTAGGAAAAATTTCTTCCTTCCTTGAACGTCGTCTTGCCTTGATCTTCTATCATTGAATAACTCTTCTCAAACCTTATAGTCTTTATCTTCAATCTTATGGCAAACTCTCCTTGACTCGGCTAAAGTCGTTGTTGCCAAGATCAAAAATAAATTACCCTAAACTACTAACTAGTATAGTAAGCAAGCAAGGGGTCGAACCCAAGAGAATCGAGATTCTGAATAATCAGCAGGAAACAAGACATGGGTTTTTGGAAGTTTAGACAAGCAAGTAATTTCAAGTATTAAATCAATAAAGGAAAAGCAGAGTTCATTCAATCAATTCCACCTTCTTAATCATTTGATCATCAATTCATCCACTTTTCTATTAATTCTCAGGTTAATTCCAATCCTTATAAAAGATTTCCGCTTGTCCATGATCCAAGCGAAAGGATGATATGAACAAGAACGCTTAATTCAAATCATGCAAAGTATTAAGGATAGAAGGTTATTAAATCATGCAATCAAGCTATGAGTCTCATGCATAAAATAACAGTCAAACACTCTTTCTCAATTCTAGTCCGCGGTCCTAGAAAAGAGTTGTTTCAAGGATAAATAAGATTGCACAGACAACAATCAAACTAGTCCAAACAGTAGATCTAAGTCAATCAAACAAGTTGATCAGGCTTATCAAATCAAACATAGATCATATAAATAAAAACAAGAGTTTTGATATTAACCAAGGGATAGAAAAGTTACCAGAATCTCACGAATTACATAAAAAGACTTCCTTGATCAAACAAACTCCCAGGGAAATTAGTTCTCCATAATAGAAAATAAAAACTAGAATAAAAATAAAAGTGGTCTCTGAAAAGTATGCTAGAATGTGTAACTAAAAATACGAAACTAAACATAAAATAGTCGGAAACCTAAAAGATACAAATAATATAAAAAGATAGAATAGCCGAGACGAAGTCGGCGCTGGAAAACCACGATCCGCGGGCGCGTATGCAAACTGCGGGCGCGGATTATCTCGACCTCCTCGGCCGCGGAATCACCTCGAACCGCGAGCTCGGTTATGAACCGCGGGCGCGAATCCTGCGACAGCATTCTAGTGCCAACTTCGGAGGTGGTTTTGACCCACTTAGAGTTGGATTTTGAACTTGCCGTAAAAACATGAATTGTAGCTCTTCGAGTTAGCTTTCCAATGATACCAAATTCAGCTTCATCCGATCACCGTAGCTCCCGAACGATGTGTCACAAGAAAATAACGTCAAAACAACTCCAAATCAACACTTGTCTTCAAAACTCTTGCAATTCTTCAAATCGTGTCTTCGGTCTTCATATGACAATTATGCTCAAAACTAACCTAAACACACTCAAATCATACCTAAAATACAAGAGTTAACCTATACTAAACTATAGTGTATCACTCCTAAAGTCTGATATTTTCGCAAAGGGCGAGAAATACCAGACAAAAATGTGGAAACAAATGGAATTAGTCTAAGGAGACTAAGTAAGGGAAAATGGAAATTCTCAATGCAAGAGTTGATAATATCATCAATTTACCAACCAGATAATGGAGAAGATTTATTTAAGTGCAACAACATCTTTGTGGAGTTTATAAGAATAGAAGAAGATTTATGATGCGACCCTAGGGTCACAAGGGGCGGATCTAGGCTCAAAACGTTCGGATCTTCTCCGACAAATAGTAATCGGATAGATTTGAGGCTGAAGCCTAGACTTTGAGATGAGAGGTGAAGTGAAAGGATTGAGAATGGGGCCTAGTTTGACGTAGGCCTGGAGAATATGGGGTCGGAAAAAGAATATGGTGACGCCCGGGCCAAAGGGGAGGAGAAACTCAACTCAAAGCTCTGGCTTAATTCATTTTGGACGTAGATTGAAAGAAGTCCCGAGTGCCTCTTATATAGAGAGCAAACTCGAAACCCTAGGTACAAAGAAGGGGATCGGATTGGGCCTAACATTCAATCAAGGCCCACATCCGAAAAGCCCATAAATCTAATAATAGTAAAGATATAAATGGAAAGGTGCAACAAACCCTAATGGGCCTTATTCTACCAAAATGGGCCGGTCTCTTAAGCATAAGAGAACACACGCCTAAAATATTAAAGACGGAATGTAAATGACGGAAATAGAAATAATAATATAAATAGTACATAAATGAGACTAAGTCCTAATCCAATGGGGTCTCTAAGGTCTAGGCCGTCTCGGGTCCGTCGGAGCTGGGTCCGAGCCTAGGCAGGGTCTTATCTATTTACGAGAAGAAGAATACTACGAGATTGTAGTTCCTTTTAGAATATGAATATTCTTGGGAACGTTTAATTCCACATCAAGTTTTATAAAAGCTTCTCGTACCCTTATTGGACCTCAACCAACCTCATCATATTCAGAGCTCCAGATCGGGGAGGTGGCCTGAAGGCGCTTAAGTACCAAGCCCACCTAGACAAGCCCGAATAAACATCAGATTGGAAAGACGATTGTTAAAAATCCGAGAGCAAGAATGGACTTTCCAAGTTGTACTCGATCCATCCTAGTTCCATTATTTTTGTTTACTAGGTACTTATCATTATTAAATCATAAAACGTTACATTCGTTTGACGATTTTTAAGTGTGGTGGCTACGAAGGCCGGTCCACTTAAAGGAACAAAGTTCCAACACTTAGGTAGAGTGTCGTAAACTCCCTCAAGTGAGGAGCGCATACAAGATCATGATCCAAATTACCGATGGAAGAGAGGGCGGTGAGCCAAACCACTTGATAATACCGAAGGAAGAGAGAGTGATGAATTGTACCACTCGTTGAGTTATAATGAAATGTCCGGGGAAGAGAGGGCGATGAGCCAAACCACTCGACATATTATAGAGAGATGTTAGGGTCAAAACCCGCATCCCTAATCTTATCTTAAATCCATAACAAATATCGAAAAGTGATTGAAAAAAGCAAGGCCACAACAAACGGAGCTAAGTTCACTTCTAGCATACGAATAATAATAACGATAATAAAGCAAGGCCACAACAAATATCCTTTGTTCAATTGTTTAAACAAGTATGTTCCCAACATAGAGAAGATAACGGAATCGAGATATCGAAAAGGGTACAAGGAGAATATCCACTTGCCTCGATTTCGACTTGCTCTTAACGATAGCTCGAAATTATGACAACCTAGATATCGCGAGAACTTGACCTAGGAATCCGGGATCGTATAAAGAAATGAATTGTATCAATATCCTTTATTTCATTTCTTATACTAAACTTATAAAGAAATGAATTGTATCAATATCCTCTCCGCCCAGCGTCCGCCTAGCATATTTTTTAGAACATTGGCGGCGGCGGTCCGACGACCAAGAGAGGAGGAACAAGGGTTGTGTGGATTTTTTATGGGAAAAATCAGATTTTAGTGGGAAAAAAATCAGATTTAGGTACAATGTTAATCTAGGACTTTAGGCTTGAAATTAGGACGAATTTGAGATGGATGATGAGAGGATTTCTTGCATTTTTCTTCATTGCTCTCACCCCCTTTTATAGAGGTGAATGAATCTTTGAGGCTTCTCCCATGGTGAGGTGTAAGCCTCTTGGAGGTGACTTGTCCATTGAGATAAGAGTTGGTTGGTGGAAGCTATCATATGTACTATACTTGTCTATATAATCCTTTGGATTATCCTCTAGATTATCATCTGGATTAACATGTCTCAGATTTAAAGGGTTTTACAGATCCGGAAAAATAGGTATGTAACATCGGTTTTTAGTTTAGATCTGATTTAAACTAGGAGTTTATATTTTGATCTTGAATTTTGTTGTAAAATCCGTTTGGATCTAATTAAAACGAGGTGTATGTTCAATTTTTTTTGTTTCATACGAGAAAATAATTTTTTTGATGCAAGCTCTCATATCATCGAGCCATTAAAATGATGATCCATAAAGCTATATATGGTTTGGAAAATTGCAAGCTGTATAAAATATGTACTACTCGGCTACTCCCTCCGTTTTACAATACATGTTCATAAAGACTTCTTTTTTTGTTTCACAATACATATTCATATAAGAATTTTATTCATTTATTTATATCTATACTCCTAATAATTATACCCCACATTAATTTTTCCTCACATTAATTCTACATACACTTCTTCCAAAAAGTACAAAAGGAAGAGAATTTAATAGGGGTAATTTGGGTAAAAAAAATTCTTAATATGTGTGAAACTTTGTCTATGAACATTTATTGTGAAACAGAGGGAGTACCTTAAAATATCTAGCCACTCAGTTGGTATTTTGTTTTGAGAAACTCTCGTGCTGATAACGAGTTGTGATATTTTGGGAGAAGCTTATGAAATCTGATCTGATTTCCTTGATGATATTACATTGATTTATACATGCTATTTATAGGCTAGAAATTTTGCTTAAACTTGTCGTACAATCTACTTGAAGGCCATAAGGGCCGCCAAGCCGTATGACTATCAAACCGTATGGGCCAAAATCTACTAAGTACAAAACATGCATAATACAAAAGGATAATTTTTTTTTTTGATAAAGAAAGGAATTAGAGAATCCATTCTAAAAAGAAATGGACTGCCCTAGAGCATCCTTGCGGATGAGGTCCCTAAGGACCGGGTCGGAGGTAATCGGGAGAGAGGAGACACGTCGAAACGCTCCAGCGATGTAGTCCGCAGCAGAATTGGCTTCTCGGAAGACATGTGAGAGACTCCAACTCTAAAAGTGGCCCATCAAACTCTGAATATCCGCTCGAACTAGCTCGATCTCCCAAGGACAACTCCAATCACCCAGCACGACTTTAATAAGCCGTGCTCGACATGGAAAAAGCCTATGATCGGATCAATTGGGATTTCTTTTTCCACGTGATCAACAAACTTGGTTTTGAACAAAAATTTACCAATTGGATTCGAGAATGCGTCGAAACGGTAACGTTCTCAATGCTTGTAAACAACGAGCCCACATACCAATTCGCCCCCCGACAAGGGCTGCGACAAGGTGACCCCCCTGTCTCCTTACCTCTTTATCCTTGCCACAGAGGTACTTGCTAGACAGCTCCAAACATCATGCATAGAGACCAATGGTGGGATTGGCATCCAAATCTCAAGGGGAGGAACAAAAATCCCGTTCTTGGCTTTTGTAGATGATATCATCATCTTTGCAAAAGCAAGTAACCAAACATGCCATAAAATAAAGAGCATAATTGACGATTACTGCCAAATATCCGATCAAAAGGTTAATTTCCATAAATCTGCTTTCCAGGTTACTAAAAATATTAGCAATAGCACAAAAACACAACTTAAACAACTCCTCCACATTTCCAACACAACTGCCTTGGATAAATATCTGGGGTGCCCCATAATCAATGAAAGAGTAACGAAAAATACGTTTAAACCACTCACCCTCAAGACAAGAGATCAATTGTCCAAATGGAAAGCTAATTCACTTTCCCAGGAAGGACGGAAAACCCTCATCAAAGCAAACCTCTCAACACAACCAAACTACCTAATGCAATCCTTCCTGCTACCAAAAACCACTCTCAAAGAACTGGATAAAATAAACAAAAACTTTTTCTAGAATAAGGAGTCCAACTATAAACCACTGATTAGCTGGAACTCGATTTGTAGGCCTCATCACCATGGAGGACTAGGAATCGCAAA
This sequence comes from Fallopia convolvulus, assembly GCA_964016875.1. Taxonomy (NCBI): domain Eukaryota; kingdom Viridiplantae; phylum Streptophyta; class Magnoliopsida; order Caryophyllales; family Polygonaceae; genus Fallopia; species Fallopia convolvulus. The sequence continues at coordinate 36,009,771 of OZ024733.1, forward strand.
GGCTGAGGAGATGAACCATGCACTTCAAATGAAACTCCTATGGAAAATTCTTGCGGAACCAGACAACATCTGGGTTAAAATAGTTACAGAAAAGTATCTCAAAAAGGAGAGCTTATTAAACTATGTTAAAAAACAAAATACATCTTGGCAATGGTCTAAACTCATGAGCCTTCGCAGCCTTTTTGTTTCCGGGCTGATCTGGCAACTGGGTGATGGACAAACCATTCGTTTTTGGAAGGATAACTGGACTGGATCTGGGATCCCAAAACCTAAAGTAAACATCACCCAAAATATAAATTGGGATGAACCGGTCAGTAACTATCTTCATGATGACAATTCTTGGGGCGAATCAAAGCTCTACCAGATTCTAGACATAGATAACGCAAAATGTATAACCCAATTTATAACACCACTTAACAAAATACCAGATAGAGTGTATATTGGAAGCCAAGCAAAAATGGTTGGTTCTCAACTCATTCCACGATGCAATGGATCCACAATAACAAAGGGGAGCCTCCCATTGACCTTAAATTGATTTGGAAGCTTAATATTCAACCTAAAATCAAAAACTTTCTCTGGAAAACCGCTCGGAACGGCCTCCCCACAAAACAGAGACTTGCCGCAAACCATATCGTTGTCCCGCAGGGTTGTGCGGGGTGTAACAATACAAATGAAGATGCCTACCACCTTTTACTAAAATGCCCTCTCACAACCCAAACCCTAAAAATCATTAACCCAAAACTAGCTTGCATCATCAACCAAACTAACCCCGCAAGTAGGTTGCCTCTCTAGTTCTTGGAGGAGATTCGATCTAGGATCTCCAAGTCTGAGTTGGAATGGTTGACTTGTTCCTGGCGGTGCATCTGGTACTTCAGGAATAAAAAAACATTTAACTCCGCAAATGACCAATCCCAACATAACCCAAATAACATTTGCGTATTCATTCACAAACAAATGGATGAATGGAAAAACGCGAACACCACAACCCCGGAACATTCTTCCATCGGGAGTAAGAAAACGACAAAAAAGAAAAGAGTGAAAGCAAAATGGGTCAAACCCCCACAAAACCATTTTAAACTCAACTTTGATGGTGATGTGAATTATGATGGTGTCTCGTCATCCGGGTTCATCCTTCGAGACCATCAAGGCGCGCCAATTTACATGGACGGTGGATTCCTTGGCCGTCACTCTGTATTGATGACTGAAGCTGTTGCACTTCGTCAGGGGATTCTTGAGGCCATCCGACGTGACGTTCCCCACATCCAGATTGAAGGATACAAAAGGATAAATAATTAACCCGTAATTATCTCTTAACAAAATAGAAAAAAATAATAAAATAATAAAATTTAATGAACTTATAACAATCATAGTGACCAACATTTCATATGCCCTTACCAAAATAAAACTTAATTTCTCCCATTTCTTCCCAACTTTTCCATTTAAGTTTCTAGTCCCCAAAATTTACACGTAAAAAGGTAACAAACTGGATGAAACGTGTACGTTCCAGATTCGATCACAAGGACCGCCTCCGAAGCTCTTCACTCACAGGATCGTCTTTTTAATATCTTTCCTCTATGCCATTGTCGTCACTCCTCATCCATTTGTTCTAGCCCCCTTTTCCACGTCTGTTTTCTTCCACTACTGATCTAGGGTTATATTTCATCACCGGTTTTTCGATCGATTGATTATTCAATGCTGTAGCTAGCTCACGTCTAACGCGTGTCTTTTCCTCTTTAATCGGTCGATCGGTCGCCTGATATTTCTGGATATTGCAATCTTTTGTTATTGTAGACATTAGATTTGGGATTTGATAGGGGGTTTTCTTTCTTTCTTCTTTTTTTGATTTTTTTTTTCATCAGCATCGGAGTACAATGCCTTCGGTGCTAGCTGAGCTTCCTCTTCGAACTCCAATTTGCGTCTTCGCCTCTTTGCATAGCTCTTTGTGCTCTCATCGTCTTAAACGGCTAGAGAAGGGTAATTGGCGTGGTTATTCTAATTAGTATTACCTTTTCTGCGTTGATCTTCTCAGATCCAGCAGTTTTTTTTCCCGTACTTTGTATTATATTCTCGTTCTTCATTACCTCATTCACCTGGAGTGGAAAGACACTAGAGAAATCGAAGTTGGGTGTTTACGTCCGAAGAGGATCAAGGATTCTGGTTGCTTGTTTCGGTTTTTACCGATCAGTGTGGTTTTTAATTCCAAACTCAAGGTATGTACTCAGCTTTTTCTCGATGTGCTATCGTGGATTTACTAATGTTTATTGTGATGTTTGGCTTGAGTAATTTCTGTTCCTGAGACTGATTTTGGAAGGTAATCGTTTCACTACATGCATCTGGTTTAGTTCTTAAAGTAGGTTCCTGCCCTATTTTATTTGCCTGCTTGATGAAAATGATTAACATGATCATGAGATTACTTGTTATCTCAGGAAAGTAGGTTCCTGTCCTATTTCTTACTCCTACTTTGATAATGCTATTGCTGTGCAAGTGAACTGCCGTTTGAGAAGACTGATATTCACCAACTGAATGTAGAAGATGGTCATCTCATAAGATGTTTATGTTAGGCCTTTTATAGAGTCGATACTGCTGTAGAAGTTTGTGATTAATTTGATGCTGCTGGTTTTTGTCATGGGTTTTCAACTAATTTGGATTGTTGGTTAATGGAATGATCACTTGACTTCATTCCCCCGTCTTCTTACTGAATTTTTGTTTTTGGTTGAGAACTTGTTGCCCCCATGCTGAATTAACTTTATTACTCTTAATCCTCATGCTCATTGGCTTTTATACACTGCCTTTGAGATGGATTTAGTCCCTATATCAATTTTGGTGCATTCTAACTAAATTCAGTTATTATTGTCACATAGCTGAATTTTAGTTTTTCTTGGGTCTATCGGGCGTACCCCTTTCACTTGGGCAGGGGTACCCCCATCTTGACCCCCCAGATTCTGCTGTAGCGGAGCCTCACTGGGTCAATAATGATGATGACTCTTGTTCTCATGGAAATGTATGGTAATTAATGAAATTGCTGTTGGCAGTTTATGCAAGGGATCATCGTTTCCATGGTCAGCGTGTCCATGGAACTACCAGATTTGGACAATTGCAAATGTGATATCAATTCAAAGCTACCATCTCCTGCCAGAGAACAGTCTACTTCTGATGCAAGTGGAGAGGATGTTATCTCACAACTGACGAGTGCTTTTGAAGAGGCTTTACAATTCCAAAATACTGAAGTAGAAAGTAACATCGATTCTCCTTTGGGTGCGAATGTTGGCAGTGATATGGGAGTCACAATGATGAGTGAAAAAAGCAGAGCACGGGAACAAGACAAGACTTCGCTCAATGTCCATCCTTCAAATTCTGTAAAGTGTTTGTGCAAGAGTGCTACATTTCCTGTAGCAGATAGCAAAGACAAGGCAAATGCTTTTGAATCACAAGAGAATGTTTCTTGTTTGCGCTCAATGTCCTTGCCTGTAAGTTCTTGGATCTTTTTTATGCTTCTTGATGCCAATGTTGTGTACTAGTTTATCACTAGTCGTGGTCTCTGCTTATGTATCTTACACAGTGCTCGTCACAATGCTATGCTTAATTAATGTGATTTTTTCTATCCGTTTTTGGGTTATATTTATATCCCCGTGTTTTACTGCAGTCCTGACTTAATATGCAGTTGTTCATATGCTACATATCCTCTACAGGAGATAATCTTTCTGTGATTTTTTCACCTTTCACATAATATATCCAGTGGTCTACAAGTGTCATTGATGCAATTATTAGCCTGATTGATGCTTGTTGGACATGGGTCTAGAAATATACACTGCTGTGCTAATTGGCTCATTAGGGTGTGTTTGAATGATCCAAGAAGGCCAAGATAATGCATGCACCTGATCTTGGGTCATCAAAATATACACTGCTGTCACCTTGTAAATGTTTGAAGAGAATACTAATACTAATGTGTTCACCGTGCACTACAGGTGCAGAGGAAGGTCATCCCTGCCATGAAAGGAAGCCGTGAGAAAGAAAGGTTACCACTTAGGAAACTGAGTGTGTCATGGGCCCCTGATGTTTATGATCCCATACCATCTTCAGTATCACATCTGCCAAAGAAGAAGAACAACCAGCAATACAGGAACAACAGCAAAAAGCATGGCAAGGGGAAGTATAACAAGGGCAAGAATTCAAGAGGAAGCAACAAGAAAGACAAAAAGCATCATAGCGAAGAGCCATCACTGGGACGATGCAAGTTCAGTATGGATCCCATTACGGTTCCAGACACTGAAAAGAAATTTGCCATGGATGATCCTCCTATTGCAGTTGAAGGCACTGAGAAGATAGTGTCAAGCAATTACACGTCAACAGTGGAACTCTTGGATTTTGATAATGAAGTTGACAGCCCTGATTCGAATTGTGGGAGTAGCTTCTTGAGGAAGTCTCGTGGTACCCTTCACTTTCCTTATGCTGAGACTACATGATCTTCAGGTATGCTCAGTTTCTGTTTGGTTTCATTGTTGTAGATAAATAAGAAGATTCTCATGCTTTTGTTGATCCTGACTTGAAATTTGGGACTCTGTTGGTGTGGATTGTTATAATGGTTTTGTATGATAAGTGTTGAAAATCATCTTGTCAATATTTCATGTGTGGCTTTGTATTTTGTACAAAGCAATGCTATTTCCTCCCATCTATCAGTTTTTGTTATTGATGTATGATGTCATGAATCAAAAAGTTTAAAAGATAAATCAGAATGGTATGCAAAGATAGATAACTTAGCTTAAAGTCATCTGGCATTTTGACCTTCATAGTGTCCAATGCCGATTAATTTTACAAGAATTGACATATCAAATGAATAACATTAGTGTAAAGAAGTGCAAATTCTGCATACATAGATAGATCTAAGTGGTGTGCTCGGCATTGATTTTCACATTATCACAACTCAAATCATTATCACTCCGTTCCCTATATATAGCAAACTCTGCAAGGAAATAATACAATACATAACTTGAAAATATAAAAGCACAATCAACATTGAAATTACAAGGGAGCCATTGATGAGCTTTATGAAGCACCCCGAACAAAGGGAAAGCTAGAATAAGTGAATAATATGGATACCTAGATTAAGTTGTTGAACTTTTTTTTTCATTTCACCGATTCGTGTAAAAATATCCAATACTTGTCCAACTCGGAAACTTAGCACGAATTTGCAAAATCCATTCTATACACAAAATGATGCTAAGGCCAAATCATTCTTGAACTACTTTGCAATGCATCACAAGATTCACAACAAGTACATAAAAGATGCATACAAGAATTTCAGTTTTTCACATTTAAAATATTTTTTTCCTGCTTTTTTCGGATCAATTCATATTCTGGTAATTTGTGGAAAGAGAACCCAAATTAACGAGAGATATAAGGAAAAAAAGCTTGCATTAACATATTTAATATCATACATAACATCCAAAGCTTCAATACTATTCCGTCTACAGAAGTGCAAAAAACTGCGTACATCTAAGTGGTGTACTCGGCATTGATCTTCACATAATCATAACTCAAATCACATCCCCATGCTTGAGCCTTCCCACTTCCATTACCTATAAATTAGCAATGGGAACCGAAATAAATTATAGTATATCGCAAACACATTCGACATTGAAATTTATAACGAACGATATCACATTGAGAAAGAGGAGCTTACCAATGGAGATGCAAATCTCAACTGTGCCATGTTTCTCTCCAGCATCTGCAAGGTACTTGCTCACAGCATTCCTGAACAGAATATCAAGGGAAGATAAAATCTCAACTGTGCCACTTAGGGTGCGTTTGGATGACGCATTAGCAAACTCCAGCTTATAACATAATCAACTTACAAGTTCCTGTATAAATAAAAAAGATGGTTTTGGTCAAAGTACCTATTAAATGGAAGAGGTTGACCACCCTCCATTAGCAAGAAGCCACCAAGTGTAATTTGGAGTTGGTTTAGGTCAAAGGGAATTCCTGCATAGCCAGCAGCACATGCAATACGCCCCCAGTTTGGATCTCGTCCATACACAGCAGCCTACATACGCCAACACACACACACACACAAAAAGATGAATATGCTATGATGGTTGAAGAATAGCCACATGTACCGATCAATCTGTGGCTTATACCTTAGTCAGCGAAGAAGCAGCTACCGAACGTGCAACTTTTGCAGCTTCTGCCTCATTGTTAGCACCACTTACTGTCACCTGTGGAAAAAACAGAAGTAATTTGCTTTGCTGAAATAGAACAATGCAACAACCACCAGCCAGTTACAGACCTAAGCTAGAGAGGTGAAGTTAATGCCAAATAACAGTCCTTTTAAAAAATAGTGGAATTGCATATACGGAAATTTGCGCAATCCCAGGGATGATAAAATATATACCTCAATAAGGCATGTTGCCCCTTCTCCGTCCCAAGCTATTGACTTGGCAAGTCCTTGCATTACCTAAAAAGTGAAAGCATGGGCAAGAAGGAATCATACAAAATGTATAAAATCCTTCTAACCATTAGAGTCGCACATTTTTCTGATTTGCAACCATGATTCAACCAAAACCAACCATTTACTAGAGCAACTTTTCAAGATCAAACGAACAAATGACATGCTTTTCTTATACTTTTAAGAGTGACTTGTTCTCTAAAACTAAATGTTAAGAAAGATCAACCCTCAGAAAATTAGAAGAGCTATGGTAAGTTCTAAATTACACTTCTACGGCTTCACCTAGATTAAGTTAAACTGATATCTAAAAAAAATAGCATAAGAGATAATCTTACAGCATCAAGGCACGATTGAAGTTGTTTTGCTTCACTGCTGTCCAACGAAGATATCAGAGTTGATCCAGACAACCCACTAGCCAAAGCAATGACAGTATCATTTGTACTAGTATCTCCATCTACCTACAAAAGCCAACATTTAGAGCATTATTATGTGCACAACTCCTTACTTTCGTTTAAAAATATTTCCTTCTCCCATACAGTAATTTGTTTGAAGCTTCAACCAATATAGACTTGGACTATTTTTCTTCAACAATATTCATATGGCTTAATACAATAAGTGCTCACCGTAATTTGGTTGAAACTTCGTCCAACAGAGACTTGGACCATTTTTCTCCACACATCACTGCTAACTAAGGCATCTGTTGTGACAACCTGAAAAGAAAATTATCATGAGAACTCATACCAAATGGAAGCATAAACAAGAGAACAGCTAAACAACACGTACTCCAAGCATGGTAGCCATGTTCGGGTGGATCATTCCTGAACCTTTTGCCATTCCCCCCATTCTGATACTTATCTCCCCTACCTAAAGGACATTACATCATATAATTGTTTAGAAGTAAACAAATGTAAAATCAGCAACTTCGTATCATTAAAAGAATGAGCACACAAACAGAAACGAGCTATGTTTCAATGTAACTATTCACACCTTTGATTCAACAGCCACACTTTTGGTCACAAGATCTGTGGTTGTGATTGCAACAGCTGCTGAATCCGCTCTACAAACAAACTATAATACTTTAGCATGCATCATAAATAAGAACAAAATCCGACTAAGTTGTATCTTTGGAAAGAAAAAGCTCAAAGACAAAGATGCAAGGGAAAGGAGAAATGTTAAGGGAGAAAAGCAGCCAATAATATCAAGTTAATTCAATGTAATATATAATAGAAGAAGCAAAACATACCCTTCAGTAGTAGATGACAAGGATCTAATCAACTTCGGAAGTGAATTAATAAGCGCTTCCTGTGAATAAATGCCAACAAACAGTAACCAACCAATATAGAAGCACTAGCATTTTTGGTCCCAAAAGAGGCATAAGTAACATTTATGATATCAAATCCAACAAAAAGGCGGATATAATTGCTTATTTTATACCAGATATTAAGTTTACCTTCTTTATTCTTTTACCGATGACACCTGTGGATTCAATCAAAACATCTTCGGGTCGGATATGGAGTAACTGCACAAACCAAGAAGGTTATAATTGAAGCAAAAGAAGAAATATCCTGACTTCCACAAAAAGCTTTGCCTGAGTAATAAGACTGAACTACCTTGGCAAGAGCACATGCAGATTCAATTGTATCTTGATACCCTGCATCACCCTGGAATGAAGAATCAGTTCACCAATTGCCAGAAACACAACATTATATGATAAACTCTGAAATTTCCCTTGATATATATAAAATCAAGTTTGTTAATTTACAATAAAATACTTACGGTTGCTGCATTTGCTTGACCTGCATTTATCAATACTGCACGTGCCTAACGAAATCAACAAGCCAAGCAAATACATTGAAGTCAAACATAATGATGAAAGATACCATTGGTTACAAAAAATCTTAAAATGGTGTTGTTGACATACTGTCTTTGAAAATTCCAAATTCTTCTTGGAGTAAAGCACAGGTGCAGCTGCAACCACATTGGTTGTAAATGCCCCTGCAAAGACATATATTAAACAATCAAATATTTGCTTTCTTTCAATTGTATGCAAGACAATACAATCATATACATCAACTCTAAATAAGAACCTGCAGAGATGGCATCTACATCACACATTACAAGCGCGAGATCAGGCTTACTTCCTTCCCGCAACCCACCAAAAATGCCACTGGCACTGAATCCTTTAGCGGCCGTAACACCTCCAGGAATCTATAAAACCAAATTTCTTAGGAAACATTGCACCTTTATATTCTCAGGTGAACAAAATACATAAAAATAATAGTAAACAGATTTTATACACTACAGATACTATCATAATACAATCAGTATATATCTTTCTGTAATTTGCCTGTAAGAGAAGTACAGAAATTTAGAATCACAACAAGAATAACCTGCTTCCAGGAGCCTTCAGGAAGCAGTATTGGAGCTGCTTCAATGCGAGTGCCATCCTCCACCATGGCCATAGAAAAGACAGTGATCTTCCTTTGAGAATAACCAAACCCTTTGATTACCTAAAAGACAAACTCACAATCAGCATCACTGGAATCTCAATTACAAAAAAAAAAAAACTTCAATATAATTTAGGATTTAAAAATTAAAAATTTGACCGCAAATCTCTAAAATTCCCTCCATAACAATAATCAAACAAGTTGTAGATTTTCCAGTTTGACTTCAATTAAAAACAGAAATTAGGGAAAAAAAAAAAGAAGAAGAAGAAATTACCTTTGCAGGGTTGGAGAATTGATGAAGGTGGAGATGAAGACAAGTTGGCATTTTACACCTCTCTGATTTGAGGAACAAAGATTGTGGCGGCGAGGGTTCAGAAGAACGAAGTTACGGTGGCAGCAGCCTGTGTTACAGTCTTCCAGAGTCTTTGAGCAGTCCAAGTCCGGCGTAGCCTTTTTCTTCCCACTCAGTGACTCGAGTGTGTGCCTTTATCGGCAAAAATCTGTTGTGTTACGCTTGGTGTGAATGACAGATAGTTTACGACATAGTTTCAGTAAGTTTTTCTAGGGCTGTTCGATCTTGTATTTTTATTTTAAAAATTATTTGTTAAGAAATTCAATTTTTATGATATAAGTTTTTTGGAAATTTTAGATTGGTACCTGAAGTATTTGATTTTTTTGATTGGTGCCTTAAAAAAACTTATTTTGAGTGGTGTCTATGAACTTTTCTAAAAGTCCGATTGGTGCCTTTATTTGTAAATTTTCGTTAGTTTATAACTAAATTAGTATAGTATATTGTAGCTCTAGGGTTTTTGCACTTTCTTCACCGGCTTTTATTTTCCGACGACACACTCACCAGGAAGCCGCTTGTACTGGTGTCTCGATGTCAGCCATAGCCCCCCCTCCAGGGGCGACAACTATGGAGGTGGACCCTGACCCAAATCGGCGGTCACCTCCGCCAGCGCCCATAGCACCGCAAATTACTGATGCACTGCCAAAGCCTGTCTCACGCTCCTGCACCGTCGGCGAATACTGTCTCAAGTTCGCTTGTCCACCACCAACACTCCCCAAGTGTTAATGGGGCTATACCTGCTCCTGCTACACAGCCCCCTAGTGTCCCAAACACGCCATCTTACAAAGATATGGTCTCTCATGGCCTACACAAAACCTTACAATCATCTCGGAAGAACTCGTATGGAAAGAACGTCCATATCTTTATGATACTAATGATGATGAAGTGCCAACGGAAAATGATCCGATGTGTGATGAGGTATTTTCGGTGGTCGTTATACCTATCAAATAACCTAACTTAACCAAACTTAGTAGAATGGTAAGTAAGGGTCGATCCCACAGAGACTCGTGTATTTATGTTGTTACTTGCGTGCCAAGTAAAGTAAATATGGGGGATTTTGAATGAATTTCTTAGGCCTTGTTTCACTTTCTACCCAAAAGCCATTTCTACCCAAAAACTACTTTTAATACTCTTGAAATACGTGCAACTCTCTCTACTTTTATTCAAGACATTAAAAATCACTTTTCACCCAAAAATCCATTTCTACTTATAAGTGAAACAACCCCTAATTCTAAGATGCAAACTAAAAACTCTATGAATGCAAATATGATTGTAAATATATGAGAGAAATATGTTCAACTAGTTAAATCCATCATAGATATGCTTATTGATCATTGATTCTCTTGATTATCAATTCACTTGAATAATCTATTGTGGATTATGCTCCTACTAAGGATTATAACCCAAACTTCAAATCTAGTTGAAAGAACTAACAGTCTAAACAACCCTAATCATTTAACAACCTAGAACAACGTCTAGATTCAATTAAACAACAGCTTTACAAGTCAAGTTATCAATAGAAACAAACACTTAGAGCAAACAGACATCTAAGTTATTTGTGGATTTATTCCCTTCTACAATTGAATAGCCCGAACGGGTCCAAACAATTATAGATGCTACTTTATCTAATCAACCCCGAACGGGCATTAATCAGATTAGTTGTAAATTAACCTAGAAATTCTATTAGATGGACAATCTAACACAACCCTAGAATAATTTATGATTCAATTAAGCACATGGAATAAAACCCATTCAAGTTGATGAGAATCAATCAAACCTCACAATAATATGCAATCTATGATTTCAATAACTAGTCAAACACAAAAGAAATTAGCAATGCATAATTAAATTAAAAGCAAAACTTACAAAAGGTTCAGAAAACTCTCTCCACAACAAACCCTAGCCTCCAAAATTATGTTCTAGGTTATCAAAGAGAAACTAAAAACAAGGTTTATATACCCCACAAGATATCCAAAGATCAAACTATCCCGAAATACCATAAAACACATCGGAAAAGACCTAAATAAGCCCAACCCGAGGCCCAAAACTCGCGGCCCAACATCTCCGTTGAAAGAAAGATGGCACGGGCTCTTATTGGCGCGGCCGCGCACATTGTGTCCTAGCCCGCGACACTTCTCGGTTCAGCATTCAAGAGACACTTCGGAGGCTGTTTTCACCCCCTTTGAGTTGGAATTTGGACTTGGAGTAAAAATATGAATTGTAGCTCTTCGAGTTAGCTTTCCAATGATACCAAATTCAGCTTCATCCAACCACTGTAGATTCTAAACCAAGCATTGTAAGATAGAGGTGTCGAAACAAGAACTCCAATGCATAGCCCGGGTTTAAGCATTCTTTTCACATAAGCTCTTGGGCCTTAGCTCTTCCAATCTTCACTTGTATCACTCTAAGCTTCATCAAAATCCACCACAATCATCTAAGATCATTCCCGTCCATGCTTGTTTACCTAAAGATCTGCAAAAGCGAACAAAACAATCGCAAAACCCGAATTTCCTAGAAAACCTACAAACCTAAGAACTAAACTAGACTAAGCTAAAAACAAGCAAAATAAACATAAAACATGCTTCTAAGCTACACCTATATGCAAGCTATCAATGTGCCCTACTATCACTCTCACGGCCAAGCAGAAACGAGAACTTCGTCGTCCTTGGGCGCGTGCTTTAATCCTCCACCTTTCCGATAAGGGGTCGGGTTACCAAACACTCAAGAAAAGGCTCGAGTAAAAATGGGAAATCAAGGGAACATTAACCCTAATTGACATCGGAAATTACTACTATGTCGCGAAATTCACGAATGAAAGTGATTATCACCATATGCTGACATTGTGACCTCGGATGGTGGGGGACAATTATCTGATGATTCGTCGTTGGGTCCCCAACTTTAATCCTTTCTCGGATGTTGATAAAATTCTGATGGCTTAGATTCGCATCCCGGGGCTTAGCATGGAATATCTCCATGGAGAATTTCTTAGACAAGTTGGCCAGGAAATAGGTTGTGTGATTCGTATTGATAAGACTACTGTGGCCGCTGACAGAGGCCAACTTGTGCGCCTTGGAGTGGAGATTGAACTTAACAAACCCCTCCTTTCCAAATTTCGCTTTGGGGGCCGAAATTGGATCGTACAATATGAAGGTATTAAAATGCTTTGTTTCTACTACGGACGTGTTGGACACACGTTAGCGAACGATGCCCTTCTCTGAATCAGGCACCGCCCAAAACACTGCTCCTGCCACCGAAGACCCTTCTGAGACTCCGTTGGAGAATGCGGAGATGTTTGGGTCATGGAATAAAGTCACAAAGCCAGTCAGGAAGCCTAGAAAACAAGTTGATACTAAAGATACAACCCCATCACCGCTTCCGACTACACAGCAAATGACCGCCTCCAATCCTCATTCAAGGGCACCATCGAGAATCCGACCATCCCCTCAGAATACTGGTTCGAGGTTCTTTGTTCTTAGCAATGAGGACAATGCCTCGCCAAAAGTCTCTGATGCAAATCACGCCGTTCAAGCTACACCCAATCAGCAAAATCAAAATATTGCATTTACGAGTCACGCGCCACCACCGGCGCCAAAAAATAACCTAGTGGTTGTCACCAATATTCAGTCCTTGGTAGACCCCGTGAAACAGGCTGCTTATCCGAAATCCAAGGAAAGAAAAGATAGGCGAGATCCTAAAGATTCGGCGCTATCTTTATAGAAGCGTACAAAAGGAAAACTAAGCTCTTTAAATACGGTAGTGGCCACAGATTCTGAATTAATAAATCTCATCTTATTAAAGATCTCGTTAAACAAGCCCAAGCCAACCCTACGAACTCACAAGTTATCTTAGCTTCCACTAAAAATCTAGCCACCACGCCAACTACCGAAGTGAGTCCCTCCCCACAATCCACCCCCGCCATTCTACCCACAAACGAAAACCTAACCACTTTACCCACCTATGGAGACCCAGATCCTACCGATGCTCACCAGCAGGTCCGTCCTGGCCTCAAGCCACCGGACGGGCCCGTTCTTGCTAACGCTCCCGATCCTAGCAAACCGGATGACAATAGAAGCTCATCCGTACCTATGCCGGGTTTCCATGCCCAACCAGATTGGGTGACTTGAAGTCTTTTTGTAGAGCCTCTCTTGACTGTAGCGTGGTCTTTACGATGATTCAACACGTCGATCTTCAATCAATAAGATAGTTCTTGAGTTCAAGATGTTTTTCGACCCCTTGCAACCTTCAAGGTCTTCTTCTATTTATAAATGTTTGAGGATCATGGTTCTTGCCAACTTCCGATGTGGGATGCCTGAGTCTCGACCATTCGATTGGTCGAGACGTAGGTGGCGGCTCATTGGTTGAGAGTTAGGTTGCTTTTGACTGGTTAAGCGGGGCAAGACTGTCAGCTTTTGAGTATGCGAGGTTAGGACCTCGCTATTTCTTGTTGCGAGTTGCCTAACCACCTTACTTAGTGAGTTTCGCGAGGTTTGGAGCTCTCTCCCGTGGCTTGAGGCTTCGCGTGAGCATGGACTTTGCTTTTTTGGATGGGTATGGAAAAGATCGTCGGGAAGATATCTTGGGGACCTCGCCGGTTCCTTTGACCTCCCATTTCGTGCCCACTGTTCACACATCGTCATTTCGCGCACCATTAGTATTATCTTGCAGACAAGGAGGCATGCAAGAGCAAGTTATATCAAAATTCCTCAAAATTGGAATAGGATAATCTCTAATAATCACATAATCTTTGAACAAAATAGATAAAATACAAGAGCAACAACATTGATTGGCAACAGATAAAACCATTTATTTTAATACAATGTATAAGATAATAGAAAGTTGAAATTATAAATGATGAAACCCGCAATAAACCCACGCTAGAAGACAAGAAACGAAATTACTTTTATTCGATTGTGCAAACACTTGCTCTTTATTTATTGTTTTTTATGACGAGTTTACAGGTCATGAGGTTACAAGCAAACGAGATTACACTTCAGACCTCCTAAGAGTATTCGAGATCTCGATCTAACAAGGTTCGAGATCTCCTAATTGCTACGAGATTCTATCACCCACAGGCCGTTTGACGAACTCTGGCGGCGAGGTTGAGGAGTTTGAGTTAGAGCGTGGTGATTGTGGCCTGCGAGATGCTGCTGCGATGTCTTTGATGTGAACGAGGACTCTTTGTGCGACTTAAAGTCTTTTTGTGGACTTCACTTGTCTGTAGCGAGGTTTTTGACGATGTTTCAACACGTCGATCTTCAACGAGCAAGATAGTTCTTGAGTTCAAGATGTTTTTTGACCTCCCACCACCTACGAGGTTCTCCTCTATTTATAGAGAGTTGAGGAGCCAAGTTTCGGTGTTTGCTCGATGTGGGACGCCCGAGATCAAGGCTTCTGATTGGTCCGGTTGTGAGGCAACTGATTATTGGTTGAGGGAGCGGCGACAACTGAGTGGTTCAGATGGGCGGGGGTGTCAGCTTTTGAGTGACGAGGTTTGGACCTCGTTGCCGAGGTTACAAGGCCTCGTAAAGGTCGTGTCTTGTTTGTTTTTAAGAGGGGTACGACAATGGGCTCCGAGTTTGACTTTGGGAACCCCGCTTGGCCCGCTAACCCTTGTACCCCGATCCCACCTCTTATCACGTTATTTTGAGCACCATCAATAAAGAACTCAACCTCAACGGAAAGAAAAATTCAACCCTCAAACCAAAGCTAAAGTTGAAAGACCAAACATGTTACATTCAAAAAAGACGATTCTGAGCTGGAAATAGGCTCTATTAATTCCTCCACTATATTCTCGCTTGATTTCAATATTGGGTAAATTGAGAAAAGTTGTGTGGGAAGCAGCGACGCATGCTGACCAAAAATGATGCGTCGTTGAAGTCAAAAAAATGATGCGTCGTTGAAGTCAAATAATAACTTCAATTTTCGCTTCTTAGAATACTTTAAATTGAAACCTCCTTTTCGTGTACCCAACTCCATTCATTTCATTCTTCCCCTCTTTCTCTCTTACTTCTTCTCGCCTCCTTTTCTCTCCCCCACCCTTGGTACACGTTTGGCCTATTTTGATAGGGTTTTCTCATGCTATAATCCGTCTCTTGCACAAACTGAAGCTTTGCTCTTGTTCTGATCATCATACTTGTGGGTCTTGAAATTTTGGATCTGGGTCGTGGATTTTCTGTCTCAAACCGGTCAATTTTTTTTGGCTCTTTGAGGTTTTTGCTCAGTTCTTCGACTACATCGGTGAGTCAATTATTGGGTGATACTTGTTTGCTCTTTGTTATTTGTATATTTGGTTAAGAATCGGTTTTAAGTTGTATTGATGGAAGAATTCTTTTGTTAGCTGTTGTTGGATTCTTGTATTCTTATTGCTGATCCATAACTGGGTAGTATTCATTTAATTTGAAGAATTTTGGCAAGATTGTGAAAATCCGTCGAATATACTACGGTGTATGAAAAGAAACCGTTTGGTTAGATCTAGTTGGTTTCTATGTGATTTGTGTGAAATTGAATCCGTAATATAGCTATACAATCCGATTAATTGGAAATTTGATGAATGAAATTTGGCAGATTCTCTGTACTTTTTTTTAGCTCTCTTGTGGAAAGGTTAATTATAACCGATCTAAATTGGATTCTCGGTGTTTGATGATTTTAAGGGAACGAGTGTTTCTTGTTCAGTTTCGGATTAGGGTTTTGGGAGATATGTTGGGCAATTTCTGACTAGGGTTTTGTGCAGCAGGTTGTGGCTATACTCGTAGATATTAAATCTGATTGAATCATCTAAGAGAAACAACAAATCTAATAAAATCAGAAACTGGGAAACCTCTACATCACCAAGGAGAAAAGAATGAATTCTCTAATGGCTTCCGAAGAAAATCCTTCGTGGGCCGATCTTCCGGGGGAATTGCTGGGAATTATCTCCCGCGGGCTCCGAAACCCTCTCCAAATCGTCCGGTTTCGATCTGTTTGCCGATCATGGCGATCCTCCACCCCTCTCCCGCCTCTTAATAAACTCTCTGCCTTCTTTCCTGCTAAAGTCCCCTTCTTAATGGAGTATATGAGCACCCCGATTGTCGCCAACACCGTTTACCTCGTTCATCCCCGATCCGATCCTTCCAAGGCTTGGCTAGTGACCGTAGAAGAACCTGTCCCCAGAAAGCTCGTTCTGCGCCACACGCTTACCGACAAGGAGATGAATAGCAATGCTGGGCTCGACTTAGAACCCGACTGGATCGCCGCGACTCAAACCCCCATTGCCAGGTTCTATGCTAGCAACATACGCAATGATGGAGCTAATATCACACGGACGCTGGTTTGCGTATTCTCCGATATATCACAAAAAACTGGATGTAACCAATTGGTTGGCTTATATACACAGGGTGGTAAATGTTTAAATTTAGCGATTAAGCTTGAGGCAACTAAATTCAGTGTTACTGACGCCAGTATTCTCAAGTGTTGTGAATTCAATAATCGGATCACTTGTGGTATTCTTGACTATGTGAAATTCGATGGACGGATCTTTGCTGTTGATGAACGGGGCCATATCTATGTTCTTGACCACCACACAACCGATTTGCAGCAGGTTCAAGCGGCGACACCGAAGCCTGTCAAGGGGGGATATGCTAATTGGTATCGATTCGTGGTATCTGATGGAGATTTATATTTTGTTTGGGTATTCTACAAAGACCGTAGTGACTCTTTATGTAATATCTATAGGCTAAAAGTAAAAGTTGGGGTGACTAATAAGGGTGGTACTTGTGTTAAGAGGATATTGAGTAAGAGAGTCGGGGATTTGGGGGATAGGGTTTTCTTCATCACTCAAGCCTGCTCTTTCTCAATCTTGGTCGACTTCTTCCTGATCCTTGGCAGCGGGAAGGAAACTGCGTTTTCATCTCCGACTTCCCCAACTTGGACGGACATGTAGTGTTCCGCCGACAGACTTTGACCGGGCTTTGGAATCCTCCAGAAGGCCATTCATATTCAGACTTGTTTTCTCCCCCAACTTCCTCTGACTCCACAAGGCCATTCATATTCATGTCTTCAGGGCTTCTTAAATCGATGTGGAGGAGATTTTCTAAATAAAATATTTGAGGTATAAAAAACATAGGATAACATGTTTAGGTATTGAGATAAGACGTTTATTGATCGAATTTGTGAATTTTGTGTGGATTGAAGCTTGGTCTGCAATCAAACTCTTGTTTTTTGAGCATCTTTAATGGTTTTGCGCAAGGCATACTCCCTTGCTCCATTTTTATCAACAATCTTGATCACAGAATCTCAACTATGCACTTATCAACCAAATCAATGGCTTCTTCAACTCTCATGCCACTATGGTAGGGCCAATCCGTTCTGAAAGCACCAAAGTTTTTCATAAATAATAGGATTGTAAAAACGACATTATATAGAATAGACCAGGCTGTAAGACGTATAAGCAATACAAGTTTCATTATTTCAGGTAGAGAAAAATAGAGCAAAAGCTTAAGTGCTTAAAGCAACATTGAGATTCTTAGATTACAGATCTCAATTTTCTCATCACGCAACACTGCAAGAGTAATACTGGCTTGCACCACATCAACTATATTATAACAAAATCCAAGTGGCAAGCCTTTATCAAAATTCGCAAAATGGCTGTTGCATAGTAGGTAGATATATTGTGGGCACCTCTAATTGGAGTTTTTTTTTAAATTGTTTGGGTTTTTTTTAAAATTATACTGCTCAATTGAGTCTTGAAATAGTTTATACTTTTTCTTGTTTAGTTTGGTTTGCCTCTTGCAAAATATTTCTTGGCACAATTTAGTGCTTATATACCTGGAATCATCATTAATTATATTTATTTTTCTACCTTTTTTACGGCTCATGTATAGAAATCTCCAAAAAAAAATGCAAGTAGTGCTAAGAGTGGGCCGTGCAAAGTGTGAATAATCGCGCTTATTTGTTTTTGATGCATATGAGTTTTTGGTTAGTTGGAGAAGGCTTTATTTTGGTGGATTTAGTTTGTCCTTGGCGGAAATTTTGGTGCTTATTATGCGGATTTTCGAAGGATCCATTATGTAGCTCTGTCTAACTGTCTTCGTCGAATAAAGTATCAGGGATTAGGAGTTTAATCTGGTAATATTAAGTCCTGAGGCTACTTTGATTGCTTAATTACTATGATCTACCGAGTCATTATATGTAGTTGAGTCCAGTGGAGGCGGTAAATTCCTGAGTTTTTGCATTGTATGTTTCAGTTCTTTGACTATTATGGGACCATTTTCTGTTTTCTTTTGTTTGATGGTTCCATGAGTTTACCAAGTGTACAGACCTACATCCATGATCCATGTGATTAAATGTTGTATACTTTTGCATGGTTTCTTAGGTCATGGATGTTGAGGGATTTATATGAAAACAATTGGCAAAATACATCAACAGACCCCTGTACTTACACTTTTTTTCCTATTGGACCCCTGTACTAAAAAATGTTCAAACAGACCCCTGTACTGCCCCCAATTTTGTCTATTGAACACTTTCAATCTTATTCTCCTTCCAGTGTACATCACGCACCTTATGTGTCATGTTATTTTGCCAAATAAGCCAAAATGGTCAAATACATACATGTTATTTTGGCAAAATACGTACATGTTACATAAAGCGCGTGAAGACTTGAAAGTGTTCAATAGGCAAAATAACATGTATGTATTTGACCATTTTGGCTTATTTGGCAAAATAACATGACACATAATGTAATAACTGCGGTTTTTATGGATATTTTCGAATTTTTCTCGGATATCCTTTTAACCTTTTTGGTGCGTTTTAATGCTTAATCCAATATTTTTGTTGGAGATTAAATCCTAGAAAATTGTTGGTGACATCCTAAAATCACAAAGAAATGATTTTATGGATCGGTGTGAATTCTAGGATTTTTCGGTGGAAAAAGAATATTTATTGGATAAGCCATCTTTTTAATTATGTACCAAAAAGGATTTAAAATACGAAACGGAAGCCTTAAAAATTGAAGGCAGCATGATAAAATCATGGAAAATTGATTTTATTGGTCTACATAATTTACGGGACGTTTTTCGTTTAGTGAATTTTTCCACCCGAGGTACATAATTCTACCGCTTTAACGCGAGTCCCGTTCCGAGACGGGAAATTTCATTAGGCCGACATTATTTACTTAATTGGGAAGGATTCTCCACGGCATATCCTTATGCCTAGTCAAAGTCTACTGTCATTTTTTCAAAGTAAACAAAAGGAAGGAACCAGAACCAAGAGATAAGGACGGAACGACGGGCTCGGGCGAGAGAATTTCACCGCTGGCCACCCTTCCTCCGCCTTCCTCTAGCTCCACCTTCCACCTCTTCTTCTTCATTCTTGTTCTGTTTGGGCGTTGGCTTTTGCAAACCAGACCAGGGAGGGAATCCGGACGACGACGGCATGAAGAATTAGGCGGAATGATGGACTGGGGAGCTGAACGCCTTCACCGTCGGCTGTCTTCTCCGTCCCCCGCCACTGCCCAGCCACCCCATCTTCTTCCTCTTTGTGTTGAGTTGGGTTCGTTGCTGTTGTAAAACCGAGCCAAAGAAAGAGAACCAGGATGACAACGGACTCGGGAAGGGAGAAGTTATCACCGCCGGTCTTCTTTGCCTCGCCGAAGTGACGCCGTCGGCGACCGTTGGCTTGTCCGACCACCAACCACCAAGAGGGCTGCTGTCGGGCAACGCCCAGCCACCCTCGGGCTCGGGGATCGAGCCATGATCGAGCCAAACGAGCCATGGGCTCGAGTGAAGGTATATACGATCGAAATTAATTAGCGGGCTGATTGCGGAGCCACCATAAGGGGTTTTTGGTTCCACTTTGCTAATTAAATTTATGGTTTTTATAATCTTGACGTTGATACGGTTCCACAGGTTCAAACCTCTCGAGAAACGGACGTCCGGATCTTCCGTTATAGCGAAGACAAGTTTTGGTTACCGATTGGCAGGTAAAGGACTTCGGATAATTACTCAGGATTCGTTGTTAATCCGTTTGATCCGAGATTTGGTAATCTTTAAGAACTGTTGCTGATGAACAATTTTTATTTAGAAAATTGTTTCAAAAGTGAAGCGGATAATTAGTTATAATTCCGTCAAGATGGCTCCTTGAAGCATGATAACTAAGGATTTATTATATATCGATATTCGGAAATTAAATCGTTTATCTATTAGGAAGTTGTAGGAGTTGAGAATACAACTAAGAAGTGTTTCTGTGAGCTCGTTGTTGAGAAATCCTTTTGTTATATTTGTCAGAGGGATGATACAGATTACTGTTGGAATTGCTAAGGACGTCGAGCACGCCTTATAAGGCAAGTGGACGATTCTCTCTTGCGTTATTGTTATTAAATGAGGAATTGGATCCCATTTAATATTTGTGTTGGGAACAACTTGTATGATTAATAAAATATGATAGGTCGTTATATTTCTTAGAAATAATGACCATGTTTTTTATTCAGTTTCGTGTTAGAACTGGATTTAGGTCCGTTATGTGTGGCCTTGTATGTTGTCTCATGCTGAGACATTATGGTGAAGTAAGTTAGTTTTTCAGGGGTAGGAGCCAAGTCTCCGATGACCTCTTTATAACACAGTCTATGTTGGGAGGTTTAGGTCGTTACTATCATATCCCAACATTCGGGTCATGACTCATATCTCACTCAACACTGGAGGAGGTGTTTATGCACTCTAGCTAAGTGCAAATTGGTACTAGGTGTTCGTCAATGATCATGGTTGAAATAATCCCTCTCATCTTGACGTCTCCATGTACAGGTGGATTCTCTGCGGTTTTAGCTGCTTAAAAGTTACCAACATGTTTGTGAAAAGTTTTGAAAGTAATAAAGATAAGTGCGTTAGGCACATTAATGTACCCGAATGGTTAGTCTATTCGATAACCATTCTTGTTTCCGGTTATGAATGATTCTTAATCAAACTTTGATTAAGTCAATCTGATTAGTCGATGGAGGCTTTTCAAAACGTTATGTGATTATTATGGGTTCCCAACAATTGTTTATGCTTCTTAAAAGAAACCACAAGCGGTGGTGTTCTCTCTCTTGATTATGCGAGTCTTCTTCTTATCCTCTATAAGACTGCTAACTGTTGGATCATGATCCGAGTCTATTCGGATTTGGATGCCAATATGTTTAGTTACAACCATAAGAACCAAGTTAGTTCTCCGCTTGCTAGTCTATCATTAGACTAACCCGTCCATTTTCTTTTCTTTTATTTGGTCGGCTGGTGTCCACCGTTGTATACGATACATCAGGTTCTTCTTGAAAGTTGATTCAAGAGGCGGATTCAGATGTTTGAAGCTCCAGAAGTTGAAGAAAGGTTTTCAATGGTTATACTTGAGTGAAGATTATGGTTGAACTACTTCAAAGTGAAGCTGAGTTTCAGAAATAAGAGCTTATGGAAGACTGGATGAAGATTTTGTTTAAATAGAAGGTTGTGCTATTTATTTAATCCTTTTGGATTAAGGTTTGTATAAGACCAATTGTATTTATTCCGCTGTAATGTTTGTTTTAGTTTGTTCAGTCAGTTTAAAGCCTTGGGTAGCTTCGGTTTAGTCTTAATCGAGGTTACTGGCGGTAATACCTCCAGGGTAGGAAGGGGGTGTTACAGAAGTGGTATCAGAGCTAAAAGTTCCTAAGTCTTGCTTAAGACTTTCATCTTCTATATAGAATTATGGAGAATTCTATATTGGTGTTGTCTTAGAACCATTTACGAAAAGTGGTTAAGATTGAAGGTCAGACTCGTGAAGAGATAGAAAGAGGAAAGGAATTGGAGAGCATGAGGTAACAAGTTTGTAATGGTTTATGTGGAAAAAGGTCCTATAGTGGACATTTGATTCCCTGGATATGGGAATGGATTCCGAGAAGGATCCAAAGTAAGATTAGGTGAAGATTCCTAAAGTTGAACCGGTTCTAGACCAAGTTCTTAATGAGTTCCTATTCTCTCTTGAGAGTCTGAATTGGATGTACTTTCGTCGTTTCTTCCATATTAGGAAACTTCTTTGTGAGATTTTGAAGTTAAGTATTGTACTTCATAAAGACTTTCTAGTTTGAAGGTTTCCTATTTTAAGATCGTATGATGGAAGATTTCAAGTTAAGAATTTTTATTAGAAAGTTCATGATTCAAAGGTATGTGAAAGAAATTGTTAATTTCTTTTCTTGATATGTGAAAGTTCAAGTGTTGTCTTGAAGTCATAAGAGTAAGAGTTTTCCCGAGAATATTTCTTAGGAATTTCTGAATTTGGTTGAAATTCGATTATCAATAGAAGTTTGGAGTTGGAACCTCTACTTCTCAATGTTGAGATTTGGAAAATCTTATGAGTCTTGAGTGATTCTAAAAAGATCAGTATGGATCATGAAGTGATGTAAAAGAATCCTGAATAGAAAAGGATTGTCTTTGGAAACTTTCTTCAACAACTGTGTTTGTGAATCTATAGTATAGAATCATGGATATTCTGTACTTTTCTTTGCTCAGATGGAAGTTAAAGAGCTTTGAAGTGTTCAAGTGTTGGATCAATTGAATTGTTAAACTATGGGAAGATACAGTTCAATTTTGAATCTGAGAGTATTCGAACTCAGATTTTCATATATGTTGTAATCCTTTGAGTTAAGAGGATTGAGAATCCTAAATGAAATGCGGATTTCTTATGATTATAGTAAGAAAGAAAGGAAGAATGTTGGTTCAGTTCAAGTTGTGAACAAGTGGTTGATCATCAAGGTTGTTGTGAATAAGGTTGATTGGTCAAAATGAATTGAACAGGTAAAAGTTCATCAGTAACGTGTTTATGCTCAATTAACTACTAGTGCAAGTGTTAATTGATGACACTGAGTTGTTGATATCCAGATGATTAACCTATGTGACAACGTTATTGGAATTTCGTGTATAATACCCAACTTGGGATAATGAGAAGAGACTTGAGGTCTATAATGGACTAGTAATAGAATCAGCATTGAGATGTTCTAAATTGCCAATGGTATTGGCTTATGTTTCTTCAAGGATGGAAATGATAAAGATCAGTTTTGAGAAGATCATGCAAGGAAGAATTTTGGCATGTTTGCCTTTGATATTTTAATCAGTTGGGAGAAAAATATCAATCATTCGATCTTGTGGTCAATAAGGCTTAGACCTTATTGCTGAAAAAAAAAATTCAGTTGTGTTAGGATTTTGAAGATTTTATATCAGTCAAATCCAATGTCTAAGGTGGTACTGGTGAAACTGTTAAGTTGTCGGCAAGCTTCCTAACCACAAGTTTTTCCTTTGCAATGTGGTTTGAAGTTAAATTAATGAAAAGGTATATGCAATCTCCTTATGGTTGAGTAAGAAGACAAGGGAATGATGGATAAGTTTAGTTTGTTCACCAATGTTGAATTGGGATAGGTTTAAGAATACCTTGTTTGGGCATGTGCTTTCTTCTACTAAAAGAGAATGGAAATTAAAGGAATTTCCTTATATGTAGAGAGATATAAGGATTGGATGTTTTGAACTAGATGCAAGGTTTGAAAGTTCACTTTTTATATTGAGAGTATTAAGTTGTAAAAGGATTGAAAGGCCTTAAACTCATCAAAAGAGTTTGATAGTTCACTATTGGATATCAGAATTTAAATGACTATTAACTTGCAGAAGGCTTGTTGTTCTGTGAATGGATGAACTCAAGTATTAAATTTTGTCAATGGATCATATTTGCATAACTTTAAAGTGAGATGTCAAGGAGACATACAAGTTGAGATCGACCTTGGAAGAATTTGTTATGAGTAAGAAGATGTTGGAATCATATTTTCCCTAAGGATTGCAAGTAGATTGATACAAGCAATCAACTTCTTTTATTAAACTTGCGGAGTTAAGTTGGGTTAAGAAGACTGAGTTAAATCAGGCAGAGATTACTCAATACTATGGATTATAGAAATGTCTAGTAGTATGTTTATTTAAGAAAAGTCAAGGTATGTCATCAGGTTCTACCTTGAAGAGGGAAGGAAGTGTCACACTCGAAAGGAAATGTGGGGCAGAAGTGAGTTGGAGTATTTTAGCTCCTTTGAAACTCGGTTTTGATTCAAAACTTTTGCCAAGTTGGTAAGGCCAGCTAATGTGCAAGTATCATCACAGAATTAGAACAAAGTGTTAGTAGCATCATTAAGATAAGGTCAGCAATTTTAATGGATGCATTGGCTTGACGCGCCAAATTCTTCAATAGAGTAGCTAATCTTTGTTTCAGCGGCATTCAAAGTGAAAGCCTGTATGCTTGTAGACAATGTCGAGTTCCTGCCAAGCTGTTATGATTTAAGGATATTTGAGATCGTTTCATGATTTTCTCTTTTGAGAAAAATCTTAGGACTTATTATAATTCAAGTATGAATTTCTAAAAGTAATGGTAGTTGTTATAAAGGATTAATGAATAAATTTTCTACGGTTTTCATGGTGGTGAGTAAGAATGTGATTTGTCTTCCATCTTGATCACATGGTAAGGCAAGATTACATGTCTTATTCCTATGAAAATGCAGTAAAGGATTATGTTTATTTTATCTCCCCATCCTGATCAGATGGTGGAATAAGATCACATAATTCCTTGGGTTTTAAAGAATAGTTTCTAGTATGAGTTGACAATCATATAAGTTTTACAATTATATGATTTTTGCAAGTGTAGTAGTTGAGATGAAAAGATGCAAGCTTTCTTTTGCATTATACCATTTAAGGAGTATGGTCAAATTTTCCAAAACAGTTCGATTATAAGTAAAGAAATTTGGTAAGATTCTTTACAAATCTGTGTTGGTCTCTGAAGAGCATGGAGTAACTCCGTACTTCTCTAAAAGTTTGAGATTGTTTTCAGTCACGATTATTGGAATTCTCTAAGCAGTTTGCTAGTAGTTCATCTTGGTTGACATCATGACCTAAGAAAGTCATTGCCTTTTTAGCAGAATTGTCCTTGAAAGTAAGTTGATATGGACTCCTGGAATGGAACCCTTTCTAAGGAATGATATTGTAGTAATCCTTTCTTTGGAGTAAAGGATGTACTAGTAATTTCTCCATTAGCGTTATTTGTTTTCATGTTGTCTTGAAAACTTAAATCTCTTTGACATAAGATTGTCAAGTGAGGACTTTAAGCAGAACTCCAATGGGTCTGGAGTTTGGATATGTAAATTAGTATTGATTTTCAATCTCAGCTTGATAAGTTGTTGGATATAGAGAGTGGACACGTGAGGATATGTTTTAATCCTAAGAGTTAGGTTGCTCAACAAGTCGAAATGTTAAGTGAAGTTTAAACAGTTCTTTGACGAAAAAGACTGAAAATTGTCAATGGAGACAATTTTGTTGGAAATTATTGGACTAAAGGTATTATTGTCCAATATGTTGGTATAGTAAAACGTAAGAGTGTAGTTTGAAGTGGTTGAGAGAGATAACTACTTTTGAATGTCAGTATGCTCAAGCTGAGTTTCGGTTGAGAAAAGGATGTAAGAGATTGACAAGATAGGTTATTATCTTGTCATATGTTGGACAAATCTCATATTCTTGGTTAAAGTAATACTGAGATTTTATCTCAAAAAGAAAATTGAGTAAGGATTTTAAGTAATCCTTGTAAAGAAAATAAATTGAAAAGGACTAAAGGTTTAGTTTGGATGACAACAAGGTTGTGTGAATCCCCTAGGATGTTATTCAAGATTTGTTGACCAGATCAAGGAAAAGCTGTATGGGAAAGTATTATTGTTTAAGATCAATGGAGAAGATCAAGAAGGTAAGACACCGAGATTTGTTATTCAAGATTATGGATTGCTTGGTTTTGAAACTGTTCATGTGTATTTGTTGTTGATGAGCTTTGAAAGCTTATTTCAAAGGAAGCATATTTATTTGCTTAGTTAGTTCATCCTGGAATAAGTAAATGCATAAGGATTAAGATAAACTTTTTGATGGCCTGACATGAAGTGAAATGTCACTGAGTTCGTTTTGATATATTTAGTTTGTCTGAAAACCCTGATTGAGCAAAGAAGATCAGATGAAATGTTATAGTCTCTTCCTGTTCTAGAAGGAAAGTGGGAAGATGTTACAATGGATTCTTGTCATTAGTCATTCAAGACTTAATGAAAGAAAAATGCAATATGGAGATTGTTAAGAAACTCGCCTAGAGTGTTCTTTTTAATGCATTTAAGATGACTTAAAGGGTATAGAAGTTAGCTGAGGTGTTCATGTATGAAGTATTTCATCTTCATAAAACTCCGAAGATTATTATCTCTGATTGAGATGAATGGTTCATGCCAAAGTTTTGAAGGGAGTGACATCAAGCTTTGTGAAGTGAACTGAATGATAGTGTTGGCTTCCCTCATGAAACTGATGAGTAATGCAAAGAAACAAATTCAAACTCCCGAGGACATGTATTCTGGATTCCACATGAGTCGGAATGGTAGTTTGAGTTTGAGTGAATTCACATACAAGAATTTTGATTTCACGATAAAGGAAATGACTCTTTTGAGGCTTTGTAAGGCCGGAAGTGTTGGTTGTCAATTTATTGGAATGACAACACTGACAAGGTTCTTCATGGGCTAGACTTGGCCAAGAGAACAACGTTTTTGTTATAGTATCCGCCTTGATACGCGTATTCCGCTGGGGAAGGCGAGATAACGTAAATGCTTGCTATGGTTGATCTTTCAAGATACTGGAAAGAACTGATAAGTTTGTTTATCGGTTGGCATTGCCACCATCAGTGCGTTCTATTCGTAATGTTTTCGAATTTTTCTCGGATATCCTTTTAACCTTTTTGGTCCGTTTTAATGCTTAATCCAATATTTTTGTTGGAGATTAAATCCTAGAAAATTGTTGGTGACATCCTAAAATCACAAAGAAATGATTTTATGCATCGGTGTGAATTCTAGGATTTTTCGTTGGAAAAAGAATATTTATTGGATAAGCCGTCTTTTTAATTATGTACCAAAAAGGATTTAAAATACGAAACGGAAGCCTTAAAAATTGAAGGTAGCGTGATAAAATCATGGAAAATTGATTTTATTGGTCTACATAATTTACGGGACGTTTTTCGTTTAGTGAATTTTTCCACCCGAGGTACATAATTCTACCGCTTTAACGCGAGTCCCGTTCCGAGACGGGAAATTTCATTAGGCCGACATTATTTACTTAATTGGGAAGGATTCTCCACGGCATATCCTTATGCCTAGTCAAAGTCTACTGTCATTTTTTCAAAGTAAACAAAAGGAAGGAACCCGAACCAAGAGATAAGGACAAAACGACGGAACGACGGGCTCGGGCGAGAGAATTTCACCGCTGGCCACCCTTCCTCCGCCTTCCTCTAGCTCCACCTTCCACCTCTTCTTCTTCATTCTTGTTCTGTTTGGGCGTTGGCTTTTGCAAACCAGACCAGGGAGGGAATCCGGACGACGACGACATGAAGAATTAGGCGGAATGATGGACTGGGGAGCTGAACGCCTTCACCGTCGGCTGTCTTCTCCGTCCCCCGCCACTGCCCAGCCACCCCATCTTCTTCCTCTTTGTGTTGAGTTGGGTTCGTTGCTGTTGTAAAACCGAGCCAAAGAAAGAGAACCAGGATGACAACGGACTCGGGAAGGGAGAAGTTATCACCGCCGGTCTTCTTTGCCTCGCCAAAGTGACGCCGTCGGCGACCGTTGGGTTGTCCGACCACCAACCACCAAGAGGGCTGCTGTCGGGCAACGCCCAGCCACCCTCGGGCTCGGGGATCGAGCCATGATTGAGCCAAACGAGCCATGGGCTCGAGTGAAGGTATATACGATCGAAATTAATTAGCGGGCTGATTGTGGAGCCACCGTAAGGGCCTTTTGGTTCCGCTTTGCTAATTAAATTTATGGTTTTTATAATCTTGACGTTGATACGGTTCCACAAGTTCGAACCGCTCGAGAAACGGACGTCCGGATCTTCCGTTATAGCGAAGACAAGTTTTGGTTACCGATTGGCAGGTAAAGGACTTCGGATAATTACTTAGGATTCGTTGTTAATCCTTTTGATCCGAGATTTGGTAATCTTTAAGAACTGTTGCTGATGAACAATTTTTATTTAGAAAATTGTTTCAAAAGTGAAGCGGATAATTAGTTATAATTCCGTCAAGATGGCTCCTTGAAGCATGATAACTAAGGATTTATTATATATCGATATTCGGAAATTAAATCGTTTATCTATTAGGAAGTTGTAGGAGTTGAGAATGCAACTAAGAAGTGTTTCTGTGAGCTCGTTGTTGAGAAATCCTTTTGTTATATTTGTCAGAGGGATGATACGGATTACTGTTGGAATTGCTAAGGACGTCGAGCACGCCTTATAAGGCAAGTGGACGATTCTCTCTTGCGTTATTGTTATTAAATGAGGAATTGGATCCCATTTAATATTTGTGTTGGGAACAACTTGTATGATTAATAAAATATGATAGGTCGTTATATTTCTTAGAAATAATGACCATGTTTTTTATTCAGTTTCGTGTTAGAACTGGATTTAGGTCCGTTATGTGTGGCCTTGTATGTTGTCTCATGCTGAGACATTATGGTGAAGTAAGTTAGTTTTTCAGGGGTAGGAGCCAAGTCTCCGATGACCTCTTTATAACACAGTCTATGTTGGGAGGTTTAGGTCGTTACTATCATATCCCAACATTCGGGTCATGACTCATATCTCACTCAACACTGGAGGAGGTGTTTATGCACTCTAGCTAAGTGCAAATTGGTACTAGGTGTTCGTCAATGATCATGGTTGAAATAATCCCTCTCATCTTGACATCTCCATGTACAGGTGGATTCTCTGCGGTTTTAGCTGCTTAAAAGTTACCAACATGTTTGTGAAAAGTTTTGAAAGTAATAAAGATAAGTGCGTTAGGCACATTAATGTACCCGAATGGTTAGTCTATTCGATAACCATTCTTGTTTCCGGTTATGAATGATTCTTAATCAAACTTTGATTAAGTCAATCTGATTAGTCGATGGAGGCTTTTCAAAACGTTATGTGATTATTATGGGTTCCCAACAATTGTTTATGCTTCTTAAAAGAAACCACAAGCGGTGGTGTTCTCTCTCTTGATTATGCGAGTCTTCTTCTTATCCTCTATAAGACTGCTAACTGTTGGATCATGATCCGAGTCTATTCGGATTTGGATGCCAATATGTTTAGTTACAACCATAAGAACCAAGTTAGTTCTCCGCTTGCTAGTCTATCATTAGACTAACCCGTCCATTTTCTTTTCTTTTATTTGGTCGGCTGGTGTCCACCGTTGTATACGATACATCAGGTTCTTCTTGAAAGTTGATTCAAGAGGCGGATTCAGATGTTTGAAGCTCCAGAAGTTGAAGAAAGGTTTTCAATGGTTATACTTGAGTGAAGATCATGGTTGAACTACTTCAAAGTGAAGCTGAGTTTCAGAAATAAGAGCTTATGGAAGACTGGATGAAGATTTTGTTTAAATAGAAGGTTGTGCTATTTATTTAATCTTTTTGGATTAAGGTTTGTATAAGACCAATTGTATTTATTCCGCTATAATGTTTGTTTTAGTTTGTTCAGTCAGTTTAAAGCCTTGGGTAGCTTCGGTTTAGTCTTAATCGAGGTTACTGGCGGTAATACCTCTAGGGTAGGAAGGGGGTGTTACACATAAGGCGTGTGATGTACACTGGAAGGAGAATAAGATTGAAAGTGTTCAATAGACAAAATTGGGGACAGTACAGGGGTCTGTTTGAACATTTTTTAGTACAAGGGTCCAATAGGAAAAAAAGTGTAAGTACAGGGGTCTGTTGATGTATTCTGCCGAAAATAATTAGGTGTTTAAAGGCTACTTTGTAGTTCACCCTGTGCCCCTTTGAGTTGCAGTGCTTTTGACATCTAGTTACAAGTTTCAAGATGAGATTGTCATGTTTGATTCTAGTTGTACTGACTGAGATTTATTAATAGTTGCCATCATATGTAATCTCAAGCATATCGATTGCAGAAGAGATTTGTTACATAGTTGCCATCATATGAAATGTTTGGTATGTTTGTATGATATGCTTGTTTTATCCAATTTCCTCCCCAAAAATATCTATCATCAAATTAAGCGTCTATTGTTTGCATTGCCTTTTGAATTAAGGTCTTCTGATACAGCGAGGGTCAGAAGCAAGATGATTTATGCGAGCTCCAAGGACCGCTTTAAGAGGGAACTTGATGGCATTCAGGTCGAGTTGCAGGCTACCGATCCAACTGAAATGGGTCTTGATGTGATTAAAAGCAGAGCCATTTAAAGATTTGATTGTATGGCATTTATACCAAGTTCATTTAGTCTTTCTTCATTGTGTGAAATGCTTATACTAGTGTGTATGATGGCTCAACTTGGCAATTTGTGTCCTAGTTTCTACTGTGCCATCTTTGTTTATCCTAAAGTACAATTATGTGGTTATTATATGGTATATTTCATGATTTTTGTGGGTTTTAGCTTAACAATGCAAGCACACGGCTCCTTTTCTCATAGCCTGAGTGATGCTTACAAGCTAACGTGTGCAGCTTATGTTATTTCCAAAGGATATTAAAAAGGAAGTGATTCCCTGCTCTCCTCTCTTTTGCCGGCTCTTTTTTTTTATCAATAAGAAGGGTAGAGGCACCTGTCAAATGGGTCGGGCGGGTCGGGTTCGGGTTCGGGTCAAACGGGTTCGGGTCAAAACGGGTCACGGGTCGTCGGGTCATAAAATTTCCGGGTTCATATGGACCGGGTTGTTACGGGTTTGGTACGGGTTCGGGTTGACCCAACGGGTCATAATCGTCAATTTTGTTAACCTTTATCTTTATATTTATTAAAATAATTAATATTATATAATATAAAATATTATTTAATAATAAAAAATAATAACTTTACACAAAATTTATAATAAAATATTGAATTTTTAATTGAAATAATACTTTAGCGGGTTGGTCGGGTCAACCCAACGGGTTGGTGACCCAACCCAGTTTTTTCCGGGTCGACCGGGTTCGGGTTAGTCTTGACCCATTGATTTTCGGGTCGGGTTTAAACCCAAAAAACTTCGGGCGGTTCGGGTCGGGTCAAGTTTTGACAGGTCTAGGTAGAGCCCTTTAAAACTTTTATTCAAATTAGTCAGAAACATGAACATGGCTAATGCCGGAATATAAAAGAGAATCAACAGCCTAATAATTGGATTTGGAAACTGGATATTTACCCTAAAGTAAAAAATTTCTTATGGAAAATTGTTCAGAATGGGCTTTCGACTAAAGCAAGACTACAAGAAAAAGGTGTTGACACCCCTCCAGGATGCCTAATGTGCAATTGTACTCATGAAGATATAGGTCATTTGCTCATAGAATGTCCGCACACAAAGAAACTAGTTAAGACAATTAACAGTAAAACAGAGGCTATTATCAGAAATTGGGATATAAGAAATAAATCGATTGGGGAGATCATTAATGATTTAATTAAAGTCATGGACAAAACTGAATTTATAGAGCTGGATGTTTGTTGGTGGTGTGTTTGGTATCAAAGAAACAAGCTAGTCTTCCAACAAACCCCAGATGATTTCATCTTGAATTTAGAACAATACACAAAAAATCAAATTGCCCAATGGAAACGATCAAAAAGATGGGAAGAAGATGAAGAGAGGTTAGAACAGAAAACAAAAATTGAACATGCTAGGAGGAAAAGGAAAGAGGAGAAGTGGCTAAAACCGCCTAATAACTATCTGAAATTGAATTTTGATGGTTCCAAACTTAGTTCAGGTCTAGCAACCTCAGGATTTGTAATTCGAGATCACAATGCAGAAGTTGTTGATATAGGCACAAAGAAACAAGGAGCCGTATCAATCTTAAAAGCGGAAACTAATGCTCTAAGGGAAGTAATTAAGGAAGCACGAAGATTAGGCATAGAAAACATTGAAATTGAAAGTGATAATCTCATTGTTATTAATGCTATCAAACAAATTGGTAGATGCCCATGGGAAATTGAAATGCTAATTTCAGACATCCTAGCCTCCTTAGAACAATTTACAGTTGTTTCAGCTCAACACGTGGGTAGGGATTGTAATGCCGTGGCCGACAAAATTTCTAAGCTGGGCCACAGTATCCATACCAACCTCCTTATGGATAATTTAGAGCTGCAAGCTCTCATCCGTAAGGATGCCCTAGTACGCCCCCCGTAGGGGTCTCCTAAACTTTACCGTTTCAAAAAAAATAAAAAAAATAAAAGAGAAGCAACAGAAACTGGAGGTTCAGCAAAATTGGAAAAAGGAACAGAAAGCTCTAAAGAATCATTAGCAAGTTGATCAGCTACTTGATTATCGCACGTCTGACAGGGTGGACCTTCTCTTTTTTCTGGCTCTATTGAAGTCTAAATATTGGACATTAGGAGAGTTCACCCTTATGCTGGGATATTCCATTTGCATTGGATTGGCGGTTTCATTTTACTAGCCATTTAATCTCCTATTCCACTTGTGATTTGTGAATCTCTGCATTATGTTATTTCTCATGTTGAAACTTTATATTTCAATAATTCTCAAGAGATGAGATTAGTTGATAAAGGAACTTTTATTTCCTAGTAAGATGCTCAATCCTTATTTATTCGCTTCCTTTATGATCATTGAACCAAAGGCACGGATTAGAAGACTAGAAGTCGCATACAAAACGACGTCGTGCGTGGATATATTCGATTAATTCTGTTTGCCTCGCTTTCGAATTTTAAGTGGTCACAGTCCACGGGGAGAGTAAAAGCGAGCATCAGCTTGCAAAGCCGTCGTCGGAGCTCCACCAATGGCTTCTCCAGGAATCCTCCCCTTCGAAGACAAAGACCTCGACGACGCTGATCTATGGGCTGTCATCGACTCTGCCGCCGCCGCTTCTTACTCCACCGCCCTAACCACCACCTCTCACACCGCCGTCTCCACCTCCAGATCCCGCAAACCCCTTACCCTAAAACCTTCCAACTGTCGAACTCCACAAATCTTCCATTCGGCTTCCCCATCTCCACCTCAGCAGTTACAGAAGTCCTCTTTCAAAATTCCCAGGCACAACCACCACCATTCCTCCCCCAACAACGCCGTTACTCCCTACTATGGAGGTGGAGGTGGCGAGGTTCTGGACAGTTTCGATCGCGACCATCAACGTCCCCAGAGGATCACGCGATCCTCTTTCCGCGTCTCTGAGGTGTCCGAAAGCAGTCCTTTGGCAGTTGTGAGGCATGCGCAGATGAGGTCTCCCGCGACTCCGGTTCACTCTTCGCCGGGATCGGGGAGCTTCACAGGGAAGGAGATAAGTCCTTTTTCAGAGAATTTGATACCAATTAATTGTGTAGGAGACGATAAGGAGATAACGAGGCAGATTGCCTTAGGAGGGCGGGTTAACACTGTGGATTTGTTCAAGGAGTACCAGGATACAGCAATGGCGGTTAGCTAAACTAAACTCATCATTTTTTAGTTGATCGTGGTTTTCGTGAATGCGTGAGATAAGATCTGTCTTTTTACTAGGCAATTTCCTGTATAATAGCAAGCAGAATTTGACTTTGTATGCATTAGTTCCTTTGTTTTCCGAGTATTATTGAAGGATTTGAGGTACAAATTAGACTATCTTGGTGTTGAGCATTGAGGATTTGAAGTATAAGTTAGACTACTTCTCCATGTTGAGTATTGTTGGAGGATTAGGGATTTGATTATTTGAATATTTGTTTGGTGCACTTGATAGTGAATTTTGAATAGAACTGCTTGTCAATTCTAATTAAATTACCAGTGTCAAAGATTTTCATAGCTGATTCTTCCATGAATTGAGTTGGTTTCCACTCAACATAATTGGCTGGGCAAAGAGTTATGTAGAGATTCGTCATCATTAACTCCATTATTAATATGCCTTCAAGGTTCAAAATCGTACTGTCCAAGCTTGACTATATAAGCTCTGTTGGTTAAATTTGTGTTTTCCCATTGTTCTCCAAAACCATGCTTCACATTCTTTTATGAAACCTTCCTTCCTTTCATCTATAACTTAGATTATACTATTTCCACTTTAATAAGTTCTGTTTATGCATAAATGGTGCACCTTACCAGTTGTCGTTGAGAAGGTTTTCTTTTAAGTTAAACGCATGTTGGTTGTACAATCTTTGAGTTTCTTGGTCTCATATTTTGACAAATTGGCAGATTCTGGAGAAATCTGATTACATCATGATCTCAGGAAATCCTTACATTAAGAAATCAGGTTAATGAAAAACTCTATTCCATCAGTTATTAGTGTGCTTGGACCACAAATATAATCATATGCATTTCCACTGAATAGGTTGGAGGAAGATGGCATTTTTCTTCAATGTGTCCTTTGAAATCAAGGACAAGACCATCGAATTTGATGATAAGCGAAATGTACAACGTGCAGAATTTTTAGTCCGAGCACACATGCCGTATGTATTTTGTTGCTTGCTGAATGTAGGAACTGTAATTCTAAAATAGTCTTTTATATCTGCAGTACTTATTGCATAACTTGTTCATTCTTCTCATCAGGAGTGGTAGATTTTCTGATGGATGGGGCTCGTGTGAAAAGAATGAGAAGAGATTTATGAAACCAAATAATGATATACCCAGTACAGCTGAAACTAGAGCCAAGAATAGAGCATGCCAGGTCTTTGACTATTTGTTCTTATAAGTTTGTCATCCATCAGCATCTTCATTTTTTCATCCCTCAGTATTTGTTCTTTTCTGTTAACAAGTCCTGAATGTTTTTCATGATGATTCTGTTAGATGTGTTTCATATTGAGCTCATGAATTCTCACAACTTTACTACTCATTAGGATCAAGCAAACCAGACAAACTTGTTTATATACTATTTGAGCTAGCTTTATTCCTCTTTTTCCCCCGCTTGCTGATAAAACTTCATTTTTGGGGTTTAGAAGATATATGAGCAGTTGTGCATTTGAATGTTTTGTACCTGCCTCTTCCCAAGTAGTAGTATATGCTCAACTGTAGATCTGAATTGGCTGACACTTGAAGTGGTTTTTGTTTCAGGATCTACTGGGAATTGGGCAGTATAGACCTGGTACAACTGGCAAGTCATAACTATACTGTGAAACTGTATACTGTATATCTCGAATGTATCCGCTAACCTTCCCGAAACTTTGCCACATCAGAATTTAATGATGTGCAAAATCCTCCTCTTTACTATATCAGCATTAAGGCCTGTTTTGATTCCCATGACAAAATCCAAAGAGATACAGAGTGTATAGCCATCATAGAACATAAAATGTAGTTTTAATTCCAGCTGGGCAGATTTTTTTTTTTCCACCCTTCTTTTTCAATGAAGATTTCGTCTCCTGGTTAGTGATCCAGAACTTTCTCTCTTACATTTCTGGCTCAAAATTCCAGACTCCATTGCAGATGCATGGATTCTGTGCTTGGTCCAAGCTGAAGAATACATGAGTTGGGTACTTCATCTGTTGGTCATTTACGTTTCTTACAATTGGAGCGGTATTGGTAACAAGTGACAGCTATTTAGCATTATGGTAACATAAACTCTATCATCAATTCCTCCTCTTACAACTATTAAGAGCGCCAAGGACATCCATCTTCCAGTGTAGCAAAGCTTGAAGGCCTGATTCATTGTTTTACCTGGGTTAGTTTACTTTTCTGTTAATTGATAGTGGTCTCTAGAAAAGTGAAGTCTGGTAATACTCGTATTTTTTTTTACCAAAGCCAAAGTCTCTTCTTTCTAGAATCTAGGTGCCACTTTTCAAATATCTTAAGCAAAAAAACATTCACAGGTCTTTTCTAGGCCTTCCTAATTCCTATCCGGCAGATTTTCCTTTATAGCTTCTTTTTCTTTGGAATAATTGTCAGCTTACAGATTTGTCACAATTTTTAATAAAGAAATATAAAAGTAATTATATTCAATGATTAGTACACTAGTGATGAGTTTTTTTAAAATAAACTTAGGGTATTTTCATTCATGAAATTTGCTCAAATTTTCTTAATTGACTTTTTAATTTTCTTTTTTGTGCCACAAATGCTTTAAATTTTATCTTCCACGTCCATGAAATTCATTTAAGTTTTTTTTTTTGGTAAATAAATGACCCAAGTATACCTGTGGTATGGAGGGTTTTTACTTTTTATGTTTTTTTATTTCTCTGATAAGTCATTACTTTAATTTTTTTACCTTAAACTTAAAAAAACTGAGAAGATCATGGATAGAGATGGCCTTAGAGAGGATCATTTGTAATTCCGACAATTCATCAAGTAATTCATTGTATTCTATGCAATCTGCTGGAAAGTGTATGTACCTTGCTTGTTTCGAATCCATAAACCCATTTTTGTTGGCCTTTTTATAACACTGCCAACCTTCAAAGTTCAAATTGAATGGCAATAGATACTAATTGGATGCATAGAAAAAAGGATTAGCCAATATTAAAAACAACATTAAAAAAGAAAGGGGAGTTTGCATCATGAATTTGGTGATTTCTTCAGCTATTCGCCTGTATTCTGTTCACATAACAATTTTTTTGTTTTTTTTTTTCTCTGACCATGGTCATAATCTTATTCAACAATACAACTTTCTCTTGTTTACATTCTTAAATAATAAGAGAGAAGCAGACCACAGCTCTCTGCCTACGTTAATGAAGTGAATTAAAAGCAAAGAAATCACCAAACTCTTGATATCAAAGTACCGTTTGTAGTGAAATTTAGGCTTCCCGAATCCCCCTGTTAATATGATCTTCTCTTCCAAAAGAAGCATCTCTCTAAAATTTGGGATGCTTCAAAACAAAGCTCGATAGCTTTTGTAGTTAATATTCTAGAGGCATAACAGTTTAACATTTCGATGTTTCCCATGGATAAAGAGTAGAATCCTTATTTTAGTTATTTGATGGCCAGAGGCAAATCAGGGTCATTACTTGTACTCTCAAAATTGCACAATGGTAAGGGTCATTACTTGTACTCTCAAAATTGCACAATGGTAAACAATACATAACCCTTCTCTTGCCAATACATGATCTCTCATATCCTTTTTTCTCTACTTTCTTATCATTTCCATCATACAATATTACACAACAAAACCAAAACCTCAAGGGCTGGTCACTGATCATCTTCATCCATCACTCCTGAAGCTTTTCAGAGCTTATATTTGATTCATCATATCTAGAAAAAAAATGAGCTTCAAATATTACTCCTGAAGTGTTCATCAGGATAAGGGCAGAATTATGAATTTGACTTTATGGCAACTCATTCACATTCTTATCCATCTCTCTGCTACACTCAGCTGCAATCTTTCCTGAGCCAATGCCAACCATCTTCCCAAGAGAACCCATGGCAGACAAGCCCTTGAAGCTACTACTACCTTCGCTATAACTCCAATACTTCTTTGATCTCCATGGCTTTGATGAGGGGCTCAACTCGACCTCACAATCATCATCAGCATCATCATAATCACCATCAACATTGATGCTGTCATCATTGTCAATTTCAAGTTTATTCATCCTTGCAACAATCAATTGGTTGATGTTGCTTCTGCAGAAGGGGCAGAGAAGAGGCTTATTGGAGGTTTGATACTGACTAGGCTTGCTGACCTGGCAGCATAGTGCGAGCGTACAGTGGGCGCACATTTGGTGGCCACATTCCTCAACCTGAATTGTGCAGGCTTGCTCAAAGCAGATGCAACATAGCTCTACTTCGCTATCCTGATTGAGAGTTTCAATGACTTGTTAGAAATTCAATCAGGATTTTAATGAATAAATACTAAGATCAAAGGAATTTACCTCGGTTGAGCCGTCTTCAACAGAAAGAGTAGGGTCTGGTGGTGGAAGGAACGAGTGGGCAGCTTCCTTTAATATGTATTTTTCTCTCTTTTTATTTGCATCTATGAGGGCTTTCTCTAGAAGAGATTTAGCATCAGGGCTAAGCTCATTGATGACTTTCAGTGATGAAGGCCATACAAGTGGTTCTGCTGATGAAGGATTGAGTAGGGCTGCACATAACGTATGTTTGTACTTGAGGGCAACCATGTATGGTATTCTCCTGAAGATCCAAAATTAATTCTCAAAATCGAATCTTGCTACAGATAATCAATTTATCTTCCATGATTGCCTTGATTCAAATCTATAATTTAACAGCACAAGCTTATGATTGATGATAGTGTCTCTCTGAAGTCCGAGCGCAGGTACAAAAGGAATGTCATTTATTGCAGGCTATGATAGTCAGGAATGTGAAGGCCTTTCAGGGAAAACTAAGGTTTCGTTTGGCATGATGTACTTAATATTATACACAAGTTATAAGCATCTTATA
Organism: Fallopia convolvulus; assembly: GCA_964016875.1. Lineage (NCBI taxonomy): Eukaryota > Viridiplantae > Streptophyta > Magnoliopsida > Caryophyllales > Polygonaceae > Fallopia > Fallopia convolvulus. The sequence goes on from OZ024733.1 coordinate 36,048,236, forward strand.
AGTAATAAGGTCATTGTGCCAAACAAAGCCTAATTAGTTTGCCAATGATCAACTAGATATTGATTGTGATGCTTAGTTTGCCAAGGATTTACCCTGCTGAATCACGTTGAAGTCGGTCAGCTCCATGAGCTAGTAATTCTCTTACACAATCCAACGAGCCTCCACGAGCTGCCAAATGTAGGGGCGTGCTCCCACAATAGCTGCCAGGAGGACAATTGCTCAATTTCAAACGGTAAATCACCAAAACCGATAACAATGCAATGTATCAACAAAGACGATTACAGATTCACAATCCAACATATGAACAACTACCTGGATCCACCAGTTGAAGCCGAAACAAGAGCTCCTCTGTCCAACAGAATGTGGACACATTCTGCATGCCTTTGCCGGGCTGCCAAATGCAATGGGGTCGATCCTTTTTTATCTCTGATGTTCACAAATCTTGTGAAACCCCTGCCGAAACAATTAATTCCAAACCAGGAAAGATTTAGTACTGATTGGTAAATTGAGAGGTACAAATAGAGAGAATTTAGTGAAGGAGACATACCAAGAGGCAGCCACAGGAGAGGAATGCGCAGAGGAGAGAAGGAATTGTAAACAATCTGAGTGACCATATAGTGCAGCATAATGCAAGCAGGTTCTTCCTTGAACTGAATCGAACATCAGCATCTAAAACAAACCCAGAAAGAATCTGTGAAATGTCAGTACTTTAAACAGCAAATCTTGATCATTTAACAGCAAAAGAAACTAAGAAAGTGAAGATCAGTAAAGAAAATGTAAGGGAGTAAAAGGGGCCTACATTTGCTCCTGCTTGAATAAGCCTTTCCAGACAAGAGATCGTCCCATGCATTGCAGCCAACATAAGCGGAGTCTTCAAAATTCAAGAAATCACTACCTCAATACCACATAAATCAGAAGATTCTAGCATTGTAAAGAGAGATCGAAGTAGAACCTGCTTATGGCGATTGAACGAATCAGGATTTGCACCGTGATCCAGTAACACAGACAGAAGCTGTACCAACCCGATCACTTCCACCCAAATCAGAAAAAACAAAACATCAAAGAAACAAGAAATCAGGCATGAAATCGAGAAATCGCACCTGGATCTGGCCAGAAGAAGCAGCGAAATGGAGAGCAGAAACCCTATCACGGCCATCGACGGAGATTCTACGCACAGATTTAGGATCCCTCTCTAGAAAGGACTTGACCTTTTCCAAGTCCCCATTCTGAATGGCACTAGAAATCCCATTGCCGTGGATGTCTCTGAGTTCAGAGCAGCTGCAACTCAGCCCCTGGCCCATTCTTCCGCCTCCGCCTAACGGGGAGTACCAGGAGTCTGGCCTGAACTTCACGCGCCACCGCCCAAGGTGGCTCTGCTCCTCCTCCTCCTCCTCCTGGATATGGAGTAGTTTAGACGAGATGATATTTATTTGGTAAAGCGAGAGGTTGAAGAAGAAGTAGAAGTAGGAGTAGAAGAAGTGGGACCTGGGCGCGGTGAATCAGGGCTGCTGCCGGAAGCGCTTTGATCTGGGTAAAGAGATTTTCAGATTTTGGTTTGGATTGGAAAAAAAAAGAAAGCAGCTTCACCTTTTTCTTTTGTACACGTCAGGATTTTTTTGTTCCCACTAATATAATTTTTTTTTAATTTTGTGAATTTTTCACACGGAATTTTGTGTAATTACAGAATTATTTTGGTGAAATTTAATGCCTTTTTTAGTAGCAAGTAGCAACTAGCAAGTCAAAAGGTAAGGGATTTTGATTTTTCTCTATTAGTGTGTGGATAAATCGGACATTATATAAAGCAGAAGATTGTGTTTGGCTAAAAGAAAACATGAAAAAGTTACAAAAATTTTTATTTCAAATTCTTATTCAAACTTGCATTAGTTGGGGATTTATTACTTTAAAATATTTGATAGAAGTACTATATAAAAAATTTATAATTATTATTGGAAAAACTCAGTTTCTAACAAGGTTTTGGGAAATGGGAATCCTAATACAGTATAAGTAAAAAATTGAGTTATTTCATATTTTAGTTTATAATTTTTTTTCCATTTATTTGTCTTCAAAATTATATATTCCATTATTCAAATGAGTTTTTGAACGAATTCTAATGTTTTTTATATACATTTTAAGAAACACTACTAAATGATGTTGTAGTCATTTGGATTTTTGTGGAAAAAATGTTAACCGAAAAGAATTTATTCCTCGTCTTATTATCAACGCTAGTTACGCTATACTACATATTCTCTATGAGTGGTCACTCAACTCAAGTTCTTTCTCAATAAATAAAAAATTGCTAGGGGAGAAAATTGCTATGAGAAGTTAGATTTTTTTGTGAATTTTTTTTAATTTTATAAAAATATTTTAAAAACTATTAAATTCAATAAAGGGAAATAAATATTTATAACTCACCTTTTATTTTTAAAATTATGTTTTTTTATTATGAAAAGTGCTATTTTTTTGAAAAAAGGAGTAAATATGGTGTGAAAATTTATTATTTTTTCTTAAAATGTGTAGATTGAGGTATTTTTTTGAAAATAAATAAATATTTCTATTATGACAAAAATAAATATAAAGTTTAGGTGTTTGGTTGTAATTAAACTTAAAGTCTAAAATGAAAAAGGACTAAATAGTAACACTTTTCAAAGGTTAGGGACCTAAAAAAATATTTGTAAAGGTTAGAGACTAAAAAGAATTTTATGTGATAGGTTAGAGGGCAAGAATACATAAACGGCCCCCTGACCTTTGACCAATTGGTCACTTTGACACCCCACCTTTGAAAATGTTCGATTGAGTACTTAAACTTGTAAATTGAGACCTATTGAATACCTGTTTGATAAAAAAAAAATTCGTACATAACACGCGCGCCATGTCAGATTGCCATGTCACACATTTAACTAATAAATTTTTAAAAAATCTAAGAAAAATAGAAGCTTTTCCACATCATTAAATTAGAAAGAAAAAGTCTATTAAATTTTATTAAAAAACATTTTAATTTTATCCCCCTTCCTCTTCTTTCCCAATTTATATGTTGTGCCTTCTTCCCCAACTTGTCAAATTCAATACCATGGTAGTGGGGTAGATCTGGGTAATAGATTAGGGTTCTGTTTGGTCTAGAGAGGCAAAAATAGACATTTTGCTTTGTTTTTTTTTCTTCTCATTTATCAGATTTGGATGGCTTCACGAAGAACTACGGACTCGAACTCGGATTCGGGACAAAGAAAAAGAACCAGAAAAAGAAATCTTCACCGTCCGCCGACGATCTGTTGCGAAGACACTAGAAAAAGAACCAGAGAGGAGATCGTGACGAAACGACGGACTCGGACTCGGGACAAAGAATTCGTATTCTTCACCACTGGCATGTGACGAACAACCCTAAGAAGGAACCAGAAAAATGAACCAGAGAGAGGCCGGAACATGACGAAATGACGGACTCGGGTCAAAGAAATCTTCACCGCCCAAGGAAGGAGAGAAGAGACAAGGGAGAAATTCAGATCTGAAAAAAGAGAAGAGACAAGGGAGATCTGAATTCGAAAGTGAGATTCAGGTGGTAGCGGGGGCGGCGGGATGGGTGATGGGAAGGGGAAAGTCGGGAATCCGATAACTTTTCTCGTTCAGCTTCTTCTTCTCCAGATCTTCTTCTTCTCCAAATTCGATTTTTCCCAGATCTCTCCTCCACTAATTTTTTTATTCTTTCTCCTTTTTTAGATCTGATATGAAACAATGAAAGTTAAGAAAAAGGAGAAAAAAAAGAAAGAATAAAGAAAAAGAATTTAAAAAAAAAAGTAAAATACAACAAGAAAATAGTAAAACAAAAAAAATTGTGTCAAGTAGGATCCAAATCGGCGCCACATCAGCGTCATTAATTCTCTCACTCGCTTAAAAGAAACTGAGTTACACGCATTTGTCCACATCAGCAATCGGGTGTTCAATAGGTCACAATTTACAAGTTTAGGTCTCAATCGAACATTTTCAAAGGTGGGGTGTCAAAGTGACCAATTGGTCAAAGGTCAGGGGGCCGTTTATGTATTCTGCCTAGGTTAGAAACTATAGAAGAAATTCACCCGATATCAATCCTAAAAATATATCGTGTAATACAAAGACAAACTATTGAATTTGAAATTATGCCACTTCGAGACATTCGAAACGTGGAACACTGGAACATGTAAAGATTGTGCCAGTCCGATACAAGGCCCAGTAAAAAGCCCATTATTTTGATTAGCCCAGCAAATCCCGCTTTTGAGCACCTGTGAAGGCAGTGAAGCCCGAAAACAAATCCCTCACGTACATGGGACAACAGAATTCCTCAATTCAAATTCTTTGCTGCATATTTTCCACACTCCGTAACGATATAATTAATCAATTCATTTTTCAGTTAAGTCAAAAACAAATTATCTATTAATAAAATAACAAATAAATTCAATATAATTAATTAAAACAATTTAAGTATATCAACTATCAAGGACTAGAAATTTAGGCTTTAAACATCATTATAATCTAATATTAATCTTGTCATCCATTTCAATATTCAACTCTCTCAAACATCATTAACACATCGCTAATAAATGAACCATCCATATAATCTAATAGATCATATATAGATTATGAATGTGTGAATTATTTTCAACGATAACAACACTATTTATTATATTCCGCGGAGTGTAGGGGGATTGGAATGTACACACTTAAGGAAAGACGACCAATAAGCGTAACAAAAAAAAGACAAAGGCCATGGACAAAAATTCAAACAAAAGAAAACACAGAAACGACAGAATATCAAACAAAAACCAAAACAAGCACACTCATCACACCAAAACGAAACAACACACCAATTCAAATGGGCCGGAAATAAACGAACAGAAGCACACTCAAAAGCACCAAATTGTCCATAGTCAAATATCATGTCCCCGTTGCAGCATTCAAATTACAAACCGCAACGTGAAGAATTGCACGTAAGAGTACAAGGTGTTTATTTAAATTAACCCTGGTAGAATTATGATCACGTATATATGTGTGTGTTTTGTATATTATCTAATTAAGCTTTCTGATAGATTTAGAGAAGAAAATTTATTTGGGAAGCTTCATTCATTGAATCTGGAAAGTGATGTTTACAGAGTATTTATACAAATCATTCTCAAGAGATAGAAAACAGAACACGTGTCCTGTAGGCTTAACTAACTCATTCTAGAGAAATGATCCTCTACAGTCACACTCATACTAAGTGCTACAGACTTCAATTATGTATTCCATCACCCCCCCCCCCCCTCAAAGTTGGCGTGGAGACAAGGCCAAATTTGCCTAAATCTTCTTTGAGTTTGTAGCCTGGAATTTGCTTGGTCAAAAGATCAGCTAGCTGATTCTGAGTGTTGACATGTGAAATCTGGATTAAACCTTCCAACAGCTTCTCACGAACAAAGTGACAATCAATGTCAATGTGCTTTGTTCGTTCATGAAAAACGGGGTTTTTAGCAATGTAGATAGCAGCAAGATTATCACACTTAACTGGTATAGGAGTGACATCATGAAGACCAAGTTCAAACAACAATCTACTTAACCATGCCAACTCAGTGGTGACATTTCTTAATGATCTATATTCAGCTTCGGCTGAACTCAAAGAAATTGTTTGCTGCTTTTTAGATTTCCAAGAAATCAAAGTATCTCCAAGAAAAACAACGAATCCACTTACAGATTTCCTGGTGTTAGGGCAAGATGCCCAATCAGCATCACAAAATGCCTTCAAATCAAATGTTGGAAGGGAGCTAAAAAGGACAGCTTGATTTATAGTGCCTTTAAGGTATCTCAAAGTGTGAAAAGCTGCAGACATGTGAGCAGTTGAAGGAGCATTCAGAAACTGGCTGAGGAGTTGTATGGTGTATGCTAAATCTGGGCGACTATGCACTAAAAAATTCAATCTACCTATCAAGCGTCTATACTCAGTGGGATTGGACAAAGGAGTACTAGAATCCAGCAACAATTTAGTGTTGAGCTCTAGAGGAGTGGCAACAGCTGAATCTGTGCAGTTATATTCATCTAACAATTCAGAGATATATTTCTGTTGACTCATCAATAAGCCATCATCAGATTTCTGAAATTGCAAGCCAAGAAAGTAATGAATCTCACCAAGATCTTTAATCTTGAAAGTATCATCAAGATAAGTCTTAAGAGATGAAATTTCGGACTGATCATTGCCAGTTAGAAGGATGTCGTCAACATAAATGGCAACAAAGGTATCAGAGTTTGATGTAGACTGTTTATGGAATAATGAATGATCATTTTGTGATTGCTTGTACCCTCTTGCTCTCAAAGCGCTGGATAATTTGGCATACCATTGGCGAGAAGCTTGCTTGAGGCCGTATAAGGATTTTCTTAACTTGCAAACCATGTTTTTGCCTTCAACCGTGAGACCCAAAGGAATCTTCATGTACACTTCCTCATGTAAATCACCATGAAGGAAGGCATTGTTTACATCAAGTTGATGTATTTGCCAAGCCTTTTTCACAGCCACAGATATTAAACACCGGACTGTAGTCATTTTTATGACAGGTGAGAATGTCTCAGTATAATCGACACCCTCTTTTTGAGTAAAGCCTCGAACTACCAAACGAGCTTTATACCTTTCTATAGAACCATCAGATTTTTGTTTAATCTTGTAGACCCATTTGCAGCTTATAGGTTTCTTTCCTTTAGGCAAAGGTACAATGTCCCAAGTATGGTTGTGCTCAAGAGCTTGGAACTCCTTAGTCATGGCTTCTTGCCATTCTTTGTGTTCAACAGCTGAGTGATAAGTTTGTGGTTCAAAAGGGATAATAATGGGGGAAGAAAGAGGCTTGGGAAAGTTAAGTGTAGTGGCTAAAGTATGATGACAAAAATGATGAGTATCCTGTAAAGAGGCATGACACACATATTGGTCAAGATGATAAGGTCTGTGATGTTGTCTTTCAGATCTTCGCAAGGGTGGAAAAACTTGTGGGTCTTGTAAATTCAGATTTTCAGGTGGAGATGGAGGAGGAGGTAAACAGGCGGAGTGTCATCATCAATAAAAGGCTGGGGAGAAGAATTGGATAGAAAAGGTTTAGAAGAAGAATGGAAAGGTAAAATATGCTCATGAAATATAACATCTCTGGAAGAAATAATTTTGTGTGTATCAAGGAGCAAAAGCTTATATGCTTTCTTACCACTAGGATAGCCAAGAAAAACAGCAGGTTGAACACGAGCTTGTAGCTTATCCCGGCCTTGTTTGAGGGTGGAAACAAAGCATAAGGAGCCAAAAACTCGAAGATGACCAAAATCAGGCTTTTTGTGAAACAGAATTTCAAAAGGAGACTTGTTGTGAAGAATATGGTAAGGAAATCTGTTTATGAGATGGACAGCAGTAAGGACAGCTTCACCCCAATATTTGGTTGGTAGCTTGGAGTGGAAAAGTAAAGCACGATTCACTTCTAGAATGTGGCGATGCTTTCTCTCAGCCACCCCATTCTGCTGGGGTGTTGCAGTACAACTGGTTTGAAGAACAATGCCTTGTGAAGCTAAGAATTCAGATGCTACTTTACCTGATCCCAACTCTAATTCATTGTCTGTTCTTAATGTCTGAACTTGGCAAGAAAACTGTCTTTCCACCATGGAAATAAAAGATTTAACAAAGCTAAAAGCACTCCCTTTGGTGGCTAACAAATGTACCCAAGTTGCTCTTGAGAAATCATCCACAATTGTGAGGAAATATTTGAAGCCATTATATGTTTGTGTATGAAAGGGGCCCCAAACATCTAAATGTAATAGTTGGAAAGGATAAGTAGAAGTGATAACACTAGGAGAAAATGGGAGTCTATGCATTCTTGCCTTAGCACAAGTAATACATGATTGTAATTGTTCAACATTTTTAACAAGAGTCAAAGCTTTGAGCTTAGAAACAGGAAGATGCCCGAATCTAGCATGTAAAATATGGTCTGAAACAACAGAATGAACTAAACAAGAATCTGAAGTATATGACTGACTGTAAAGGGTTGGATCATCTGAATTATGCAGGAAATAGAGGCCTTTGTGAGCTTTACCAATCATCATTTGCTTCTGTGATGTTGAGTCCTGTAACAGACATTGATTCCGAGAGAAAATAACCACAGAATTCAGATCAGAAACAAGCTTTGCAATCGAGATCAGATTACATGTAAACGAAGGTACAACCAGCACATCTTGAAGCATCAATTTGTCACAGACTCTGACTGAACCAGATTTAATAACTCTGACTTGATGGCCATTAGGAAGAGAGACAATAAAGGGCTGCTTTAATTCAGTAATATTGTGCAATAATGAAATATTGCCACACATATGATTGCTTGCGCCAGTATCTAAGATCCAAGAATTAAAATGTATTGTAGTAGAAGTAGAAGAAAAAGCTTTACCAGCAAAAGCGGCAAAATCAGACTCCTTGAAGACGTCTGCAGAAGAGGACTTCGAATTGAGCAAATCCATAAGCTTGGTATATTGATCAGGAGTCAGCTGTTGAGATTGAGAAGAACCAGAATCGACTTGACCAGCGAAAGATTTCGAAGATTCCTCTCCCGATTTCTGATTTTTTGTTCTGTAATTCGGTGGAAATCCGATAATAAAATAGCATTTGTCAACAGTGTGATTTGTCTTCTTGCAGTTCGTGCAATAACGCTTTTCTCCTTTCTGATTTGGCTTGGAAGTGTGCTTTGATGAAGAAGTCGGACCAGAAGTGGCGTTGACATGGAGCGATGAAGATGAATTCTCCTCAATTGAAACAGAAGAGTGCAAGGAGCGTTGTGTTTCTTCTTGAATAAGCATGCGATAAGCCACACTAAGAGGAGGCAATGGTTGCTGCATCAAAATCGTACCTCGAGTTTGCAAGTACTCGGCATTAAGCCCCATTAGGAAGTGAAGAAGCTGCTGATTGTCTTCATAATCAAGTATCTGCTTCATAGCGCCACAGGTACAAGAAGGAAAGCTACGAGAGCTTGCAATTTCGTCGAAAATCGACTTTAACCTAGTAAAGTAAGTCGAAATAGAATCAGAACCTTGATGAAGATTCATAAGATCCTTTTTAAGAGAGAATAGATGTGCTCCGTTGCAAACGCCGAAACGATCATCCAATTCCTTCCAAACGTCTTTGGCAAGATCTGTGTAGGTGACGGAGCGCTTAATTTCTGTGGAGAGACAATTGAGAATCCAAGAGACGACCATATCATTGACGCGTTCCCAGATTGCACATTCAGGAGTTGTTGAAGTTGGTTTTGGAGTTGAGCCAGTGATAAAACCCCATTTGTTCTTGGCTGAAAGGGCTCGACGCATCGATCGACGCCATTCACCGTAATTTGAGTCGTCGAAGGGCGAAGAGACAAGAATCAAGCCAGGATGATCAGAGGGATGCAAATATAGTGGATTTGTGGGATCCATGATCATCAATCAAGATGAGATTTGGTGCGGAATTACCAGGAAAAACCTACTGATACCATGATAGATTTAGAGAAGAAAATTTATTTGGGAAGCTTCATTCATTGAATCTGGAAAGTGATGTTTACAGAGTATTTATACAAATCATTCTCAAGAGATAGAAAACAGAACACGTGTCCTGTAGGCTTAACTAACTCATTCTAGAGAAATGATCCTCTACAGTCACACTCATACTAAGTGCTACAGACTTCAGTTATGTATTCCATCACTTTCACAAAAAAATATAATAAAATTATTCTAAGATGTGAGATATCGAATATCGATATCGGAATGCATATATATCAAGGTATGAGTATGAGTGATATTAAGATATCGAATATGTGTATAGTTATAAGTGATATCTTTGATATACTAATTTTTTAGGGTATATCAAAATAATACTATGATATTAACCCGATATCACTTTGATATTAGCTGATACCAATATTCACATATACCAAATAAAAAATATCAATTTGATATTGATATCAAAATATGCCAAACATTAGATATGAGTATCAATCATATTCATACCCATACAAGATATCCTAATATAGATACTAAACAGGCCCTGAAATTTGACGCGGTCGAGCACGTGTTGCGACCTTGATATCGATGGGACTCAAAGGTACGTCGTGAATGGAGATCTAGATCATGTAGGGAGTCTCGCTTGACTTGGTAGCGTGGAAGCTAGACTAAAAACAAGGTTGTCTCACTTGTCTGCCTTGGAGCTTGATCCAACGTGATAGGCCAAGGGAGAGTGTACCGTGATGAACTCTGATTTGTAACCCAACGTTATGGCTCGAATTGAACTTGTTTGAGAACTTGATAAGAGGCGCACGAATCCACAATAAAGGAAAAACTCTCCACTTTCAATTATGGATCTAAAATACGCGTGACCTAGAACAAGATCTTGAGTGCTCCTTATAAAGGGAGGTGGCTTGAAACCATATGCTAACAAGGCGACAGAGTGGACTAAATGTGCAAATGAGGCCCATCTCCTTAATTGTACAAAAAACCTTAAAACACTTACTAAAAGTAGCAAGACAAATAAAAATAGTCTTATCAAAGAGAAATACAAATAAAAGTAAGGATAAGTGCAACGTCATGGCCAAGGTGTCGGGGGTGCCAAGACCAATGCCAAGACGGGGGGGGATATGACAAGGCGAGAACTCACTTAGCATTGGCGTTGGTATGGTGTGTAAGACCAAGACTTGTCTTCGGCGCCGATGATGACGACACAAACGAGGGATATCGTGGGCACGGGTGCGTCATGGTTGGCGAGGACTCGGGCTGCAAGTGACTGCGTTGCCGAAGTGATTGCCTTGGCGCAGCTGCGAGTGATGGGCTCGTCCAACCAATTAAAGTGACATAGCTTGTTCTTCCTCGGTGGAATCCATAAGCGAGGTAGCATCACCTTCCCCCCTTGAGTGAGAAACGTCCCCGTTTCCTCGTCATGGATCTCGAACTTGACTTAGGGAGAGAGATCTGCGATGTCAAAGGTGGCGTGGACACCATACTTTTCGAGAAGGTTGATTTGATAAGCGTTGTCTCTAATGCACCGAAGGACTCGGTAAGGGTCGTTACTGTGTGGGTGCAACTTTGTCTTGTGAGCATGGGAAACCTATCCTTGCGAAGGTAGAGCCAAACTAGATCGTTGAGCTCAAAGTCCATTTTACGATGCCCCTTGTTGTGTTGGGTAACATACTGGTCTGCACGACACTGGAGTTGGATCCGGGAGCACTCATACAAGTGGTGCACGGTGTCAGCGCGATTGGCCGCATCGATGTGGCCGCCGTCCTTTAAAGGGCGTGACACCAAATCCAAGGGAGTGAGAAAATTACGGCCGTAGACCACCTCGAATGGTGTCTTGTTTGTAGCCGAATGAATGGACCTATCATAAGAAAACTCAACGATGCACAATAAGTTCACTCATCGACGTAGGTTTGCCTTGAGCACCGTCCTAAGAAGGGTGCCAAGGGTCTGATTGGTGACCTCGTTCTAACCATCGGTTTGGGGATGATAAGATGTAGAAAAGAGTAAGTATGTACCCAACTTCCCCCCATAGAGTACTCCAAAAGTGGCTAACGAACTTGATGTCCCCATCACTAATGATAGTTTTAGGTACACCATGAAACTTCACGAAATGCTCACAGAAAAAAGTTGCAATGTCCGTCGCATTATTGTTCCCTTTACATGCTATGATGTGACCATCTTGGAGAATCAGTCCACAACGACTAGAATAAAATCTCTACCGCGATGTGACATCAAAAGGCCCATAATAAAATCCATGGAAAGATCTTCCTACGGGGCATCCGAAAATGGTTAACAGTATGTAGAGACCATATGGACTCGACTTAGCCTTGGATCTTTGGCAAGTGACGCAGGCCTTGCAATACTTTGTAACATCTCGAGCCATCTGTGGCCGAAAGAAAGGTTCGTTAAGTGCTGCAAGGGTCTTGGCGATGCCAAAATGGCATCATCCATCATGGGCCTCTTTGAGCAACAAGTGCCTAATCGAAGACCCATCATCCAAAAAGTAGGTCTCATGGATTCGGTTATGCTCGAGGTCTCATGGGCGCGCGCATATGATGAGGCGAGAATCTCATGACTTGCCACCGGTGTTGGGCAGACGTGCAAGACCAAGACTCTTGTCTTTGGCGCCGATGCAGATGAGGGCTCTCATGGGCACGTGCGCGCCGTGGCTGGTGAGGACTCGGGCCACGAGTGACTGCGTTGTCGAAGTGATTGCATTAGTGCGCCTGCAAGTGATAGGCCCGTTTGACCTAAATGACACAACTTGCTCTTCCTCGGTGGCATCTATAGGTGAGGTCGCATCAATATGTAATTTATTTATTTGATAAAGTACTTTTTGATCAATTTTACCTACTTCTTCCTATGAAGCAATTAAAATATATTAGTTTTAATTATACGTAGGGAGGTCGCATCCCTATATTAATTTTGGTGTATTATAATTAAATTCAGTCATTAGCTGAATTTCACTTTTTCTTGAGTTTATCGAGCGTACTCCTTTCTCTTGGACAGGGGTACCTCTATCTTGATGTCCTAAATTCCGTTGTAGCGAAGTCTCGTTGGTGTCAATGATGAATCATATGTGTGGGCAGTGGAGGTGAATATTTGTCTTGAAGGAACATTTTTTATGATGCTAATGATTGCCCCCGGAAATATTAGTACCTTGCAATAAATACAAAATTTTGTTAGCGTTGTGTGTTGACTGGTGCGATATGCGGAGAAAAAAAAAATTCTTTTACATGCATTATTGCAATCAATCTGATTCTGACGTACATATTTACAATTTGCATGACTACGCAATTATAACTAGACAATAATTGGTAAGATAAGAAATCAGCATCCACGTGGATTTATCTTCCCCGTATATGTTCGTTAAATGATTTAGACCTAAGGTATTTCACATGAAACAGTACACCACGATTAATTTCTAAACATCAGTAAGTTAGGATCCTTTTAGTTTGAAGCCTAACTCAAAGCTAGGTAAAGTCTATGGTGGACACAGGGTTGGTTCTTTGACACGTTATACGTATCTTGTCATAGGGTAGATATATCTTTAACTTTGTTAAAAATTGAACGACTTACACAATTTCCCAATTAGAATATGAATGGGATTGTCTTGCACCGATAAAAAGTTGTCTTGCTAATAATGCATATGTAAGATGTGAAAGGTACGTAACTTAGCATGCATTGACGTAAGCACATATCTAAACCTATATACATATATAAAGCATTTCCCACTATGAAATCTGTTGTTAAGTTCAATCAATTCTATATCAATTTGTGTCGATTCATGAGTCTAAGAAGACATGCACCTGTACGTATATTTAAAAATGAAAGAACATGATTATTAATTGTGTGTCTAGCTTGTTTCAAGTAGCAAAATTCAGCGTATATACTCCGTATTTGATTTAACTACGATTATGGTGCATGAGTCACGATAGGAATGAAACCCTAATTATAAAACGTATGTTACAATGTAATTTTTCTTCTTAATTAATGAGATAGGAAGTGTATCGGTTACCACTCGTTCAATGCAGAAAATTGTGAAGTAGATGATGGAGTAGGGAAAGGCAAAAGCGAAGAACTTTCAAAGGGGCGGGGGTGGATAAGAGGATGACGAAATTCCTTTATTATTGGAGTACATCAAATTAAGGGGCCGGAGATAAGAGTGATCATCATCATCATCATCATAAGCCAGAAACATACGTACATGGGCAACAAATCCCCGCCTTGCTTTTAATATATATTTGGCCAAATCAAAGCAATTGGATTTGGAAGGTACACTAGAATTGACAAGCATTTTCATTTCATCCAAGCAACACAAATATCACAACAACGCTTGCCTAATACCCATATGTTTAAATCAATTTGCACAATTTAATTATATATTCATTGAACTAACATTGAAGAATTCTTATTTGAAAAAAAAAGAAATTATCTTTCATTTATTTGCATATTGTTTTCAAGGGTCAAGTTCAAATAAGACCACTCTTACAGGAAGACTTTAAGACCAATCGATATTTATGCTTTTGAGTTGCATATGCATGCTTTTGAATGAATGTATTTACGTTTTTGAGTTGCATAATCATGCTTTGTAATGATTGTGAGACCAATCGATATTCATGATTTTAAGTTGCATATGCATGCGTTTGAATGACTATTTTCCTGTTTTGAGTTGCATATTCATGATTTTGAGTTGCATACTTTCATGAATATGCAACTTAAAAACATGAATATCTAACTCTATGATTCTATAAGCATATATGATAAAGAGATGAGAGATGAGGGAAGCTTTGTGTTGGATCAGTGTTAGTTTCTAACACTGGAACAATGGTTTCATCAATTCAAGTCTTCGAAGTTTTGATGATAACAAACATTTGGAACTAAGTCCCCATTCAAGTGATTCCAGGAAAGACAAAGATTCACAGGAAAAGCAAGGGAATTGTTCCCCATACCTACCAGAGTACGTGGCAAGTTAATGAAGGATAAGGGTCTATTTGTTCCAAACTTGGACGGCAAGCACAAAAGGATGAAAACGTCATAAAGAAGAAATGCTCCTCAGGGGTACGCTGGTCATTGGAACAATGTCTTGCTCCCCAAGAATAAAATGATAGATGCATCTGATGATGTCCAAAATGGTAAAATAAGAGGTGGGCCCGGGGTACAAGAAAACAAACAGACCCGACGGGATTCCCAAAGGCGATTTTGGGGCCCACACCCATACCTCTTCATTTATTTAAACAAAGTTCCTACCCCCACAAGGTCCTCCGAAACCTCGGACCACTCAGCGAGGTCTATAACCTCGTAACCAACTCTACTGACACGCCCGCCCACCAGGACCACTCAGTTAACGCCGCTTCCCCAAGCCAATCATCGGCTGCCTCACCTCTGGACCAATCAGAAGCCTTGATCTCGGGCGTCCCACATCGGACAATGATGAGAACTCGACTCCCCAATCCTCTATAAATAGGGGAGAACCTTGTAGGAAGAAGGGGTCGAAAAACATCTTGAACTCAAGAACTATCTTGCTCGTTGAAGATCGACGTGATTGAAACATCGTCAAAAGACCTTGCTATAGACAAGTGAAGTCTACAAAAAGACTTCAAGTCACACAGAGATCTCTCCCGCATCAAAGACCTCGCTACACAATCTCACAAGACTCTCTGCACCACGCTCTCAGGTCAACCTCGCATCAAGATCAACCAAGTGATACTTAGGTGGTAGAATCGTCTAGCAAATAGGAGATCTCGAACATTGTTATTTGTTAGATCGAGATCTCGGATAGTCGTAGGAGGTCTAAGGTGTAAATCTCAATTGTTTGTAGGTCTCGTTGGCTTGTAATCTCGCTGTAAGGAAACTATCAATAAAGAAGCAAGTGTTTGCGTAATCGAATATAATAATCCCGTTTCTTGTCTTTTAGCGAACGGTTTATTTCGGGTTTTGCACAAGTCATACTCTTGGTTCATTAATAAATGGTTTAATTGAGCAATTTTATCAACCATTTGATTCATTTTATGGAAGTCATGGGAGATTTATTTAATTTTCATAGTTTCTTTGCAACATCACTGGGTCAATGTAGTTTCTTAATTTGCAACATCGGTGTTTAGTTTCCGTGGATAAATTGTATCAAAGCAAGATTATCATCCCAATTAACATTGCATCATAATTGTACGTCATTATCAATTAATTTCAGTTTCTATAGTAATTTTAAGGATGTAAGAGGGCAATTTGGATGCATGCATGGAAATGAACATACTACATAATTAATTCAAATATTCTGAGCGGCCGACATTATTAGTGATGATAGATAAACGTGAATGTGTAAGGATCGGAATTGAAAATGAACGATGAATAGAATATGGACTATAGAGGCTAGAAATGCCTATGCATTTTGAAATGATATACATCAAACTAAAGGAGAGATATGAAATTGCACGGAAAGATATGTAGAGGGGACGACGAGTGGAGAAGTGGCCCCCATATATAATTATATATGCATGCAACTATGCAATTGGGGATAGAGAGGGAGATTGGAAATAAACCATTTTCGGAATCTCATATCCCTTGTCTTTTTTCTTATTTAACGGATGCAGTATTTTTTGTTCTTTTTATATGTACATAAATATAAATGATAACATGCATGATTAGAGAGATTTAGAGATTTAGAGATGATCAGACAATGAAAGCGAAAAAACATGAAGCTGCCTCCTCCCCCATTCAGATCTCAATCACACTATATGAAGCTGACTCCTAGCTACTTCCGAATCCAAAACAATTTTTAATATACATCTTACGGAGTACTCCGTATTATTTATAATATGAATATAAACCCAACTCACTTAACAATATGTAAAATCTGTAGCTAGTTAATTATTTCAGTCTTTTAAAAAAAGGCCAGGATTTTCCATACAATTTCTTGGCATACAAATGGAATGTATAGGTTAATATACATGATCGAGGAACAAAAACATTGAACCAGAATGGAGAAATGGGTGTATTTTCTTGTACAAAATACAGTCAACAATGGAAACTCGGGGAAGACAGCGTTCAACGGCGGAGACTAAAAAGATAAGCGAGAGTTGAGGTAGAAATTTGGAAGGAATCCTTCCTTGGTGGGCCCCATTTTTTTCCATGCTGGCCCCACAAATGAAAACCTACACTAGAAGAAAAGATAAATGTATACTCCATTAAGAAAACGGTGCAAGAAGACAGGATAGGCCCACTTTAATTTTGTCAGCAAATTAGTAATGAAAACATAATGCGGACAAATCACGTGATGACACGGCGGCAGCCACCATTCCGCCTCCTCATCATGTTCCTGTTCTTTTTGAAAAACCACCACACGCTCCGCATTCCAATTGATTTGCTAAACGCTTCGTTTTCCTAACTATACTACTACTACGTACGTACCATTAATTAAGAGTTATCAAAAGTTGACCAACCCGTCAACCCGATTCGAACCGCCCGATAATTTTAGGGTCAAGATCCGAAAATTTGAACTCGAAACCCGAAATTAATTGAACCCGATAGAACCCGAAACCCGTTGGGTTGACCGATTAGTATATTTATAGAATTTTGAAAATTTATTTTGAAAATTATAATATATTTTATTATTGAAATAAATAAAAAATAATACGAGTATATTATAATTAAATATTACTCCCTCCATTTCAGAATAGTTGATCTTAGACAAAATTGCACACTTATTAAGGAAATTCTTTTTTACCCAAACTACCCCTATAAGTACACTTTTGGAGATTCAACTAAAATAAATAAATTTTGGGATATGTGTAATGTGGGGTATAAATAAGGGTATAAATGGAAAAAAAAAGTTAGATGAACAAGTATTTTGAAACAAGAAAAAATAGCTTTAAGAACAACTATTTTGAAACGGAGGGAGTATTATTTAATTAAAAATTGATTTTAATAATCATAAAAAAAGATATTTTAGACTCACTGGTCAACCCAACCCGACCAAAAAACCACTACAACCCGACCCAATTAATTCGTGACCCATAACGAAACCGAGCCCGATTTAACCCGAACCCGCCCGATCCAACCCGATTGACAAGTCTATATGAAGTACATAAAAGTAAGATTTACAATTATAAAGCACATTCTTTAGTTCGGCGACTTCTAATGTTTTTTTATTGTAATTAGGTTGGAGTTAAAAAGTAATTGTATTGTACTAATAATAGAAAGCTAACGAGTATAGTTTTTTTTAAAAATTGTTATTTGATAGTTTTTCTTACTGAAGTTTGACATACCTACTGAAAAGAGGTTGATTCACATGAAAATAACTCTTATTATCTAATCTACATGTAAATTTGTATTTTTTTTACATTCAATGCTTTGAATTTAAAGCATTCAATTGCTTCATATAGACTTAATATCATACATATCTTACATACTCTACATTAGCCCATTAACCTTCCACACATAATATTTACTTAATATTATACATCAAGCATAAATTAATTATTTAGAAAACCTATATTTTTATAGGTTTTCTAAATAATTGAATGTGAATTGTAAATGCATGTGATAACTTATATGTAAAAAATATATACGAACTTCAAAAGTTTCATTGATGGAATATAATATTTGAAAAAAATAAATACCTAAACATAAACATGTAAAAAAGAATTTAAATAGAATTATCAACCCGTGCAAATGCACGGAAATATACTTCTAGTGAAAACTAAAAACAAATGAGATCCTTTAATTTGAGAAATAAATGACTAAGATTAAAAAAAATAATAGTAAAATAGTAAATTTGACAAAAAAAACAAATATTAAAAAATTAAAAAATTATAAAAAATAAGAAACAAATAATTTTTTATTTTCTCTTGTTTTTGCCAAAAACACGAGATTTATTTTTTATGTTATGTTCACATGTTTTAGGCATATGTTCACACTATTAAAAGACATATTCACACATTATCACCTTTTCAGTTCACAGATTTTATAATACGTTCACATATATTACAAGTGTGTTCACATAAATCACATATTAGTACTGTTTGTTCATATTTTGTGGTCATATGTTCATGTTCGATTAAATCATCATACAAACGTTAAACGACTTAAAAAATTTGACAAAAAAGACTTTAAAAACAGGTACGGTCACATATTAGCACTGCATGTTCACGTTTTATGGCCTTATGATCATACCCAATTTATATCATTCTGCATACGTAAAAAGACTTTAAAAAATAAAGTAAAAAAATAATAAAAAATTATTGTTTTATTTTTATTTAATTTTGTTTATTTTTTTAATCATATGGCCTAGATTCATTTCTAGTGTTTTAATTGGATGGTCTAGATTCATTTCTATTGAGCCCCATTTTCATTTGATTCAATATACTGAAAATACAGCCAATATTTGGCTTTTTAATCTATAAAGTATTCCTTCATTTCATTTTTCATACTTATTACGATATATTTAAAATTAAAAAATAGAATAATATGTTTCTTTAAATTTAATGACTCGATTTATATTTTCAATGTAGTTTTTAAATTAATAAATGTTTCATTATCTATAAAGACTAGATGCAATGTGGGGAGTTGGATTATTAAGAGAAGTTAAAACTACACTCCCTACGATTCAAAATAATTGACCTTTTGCATTAGATTAAAATAAAAATAAGAGGAATTTATTATCTTAGAATTTAATGATTCAGGGTACATTTTCAATGCAATTCTAATAAGAATTTTATTGAAACTAGAATAAAATAAATGTATTTATGTTATTTTTAAAATGCTTTAGTATTAATTGAACAAAAAGGTCAAATATTATAAATAGAGATTTTAAGTTAAAAATACCAATTATTGTGAATCAAAGGGAGAAATAAATTATTGGTCTTGCTTAGGTGAGCCAAGCGTTTTTCGGTTGATTGGGCCTCCATGGGAAATCGCATCACGTGTCCAATTCTTGCAGAAGAAATTAGAAAGGTACAAGCACACCATTGGTTAGTTTTGAATTGGGAACGCTGGTTTTGACCCTTCTACACCCTGTAAAACCGATGCAATCACTTCTTTACCTCTTTTGGGTCCTTCTTCCTTCGTCTTCCCTACAAATCTCAATCTCTGAAAATCTTTCTTTCTGTCCTCTTTAAGCAAAAAGCCAAATTCTCTTTCTCTCAAAATTATTCCAGTTCACACCAATCCATGGGTTTGCGAATGGATTGATTCCAACCCTCAATCCTTTTGTCAGACCAAGCTCATAGAGGCCGACAACAACCTTGATCCAACCGAAAGGCAACATCTCTACCGACTACTCTACGAGTCCGTAAAGCCCCATCTTTGTCCACCTAAAGATTTGACGGTTGGTCCCTCGTTTCTCGAAACCGAGATTTAGGGCCAGGCTCCTTCTCTTCCTTGGGTGGTTGCGCCAACCCTAACATCGTTGTCCTCTTCTCAACCCGTTCACCTCCTGCAAGATCTCTCTGCTCAAAATCCAAATCCCCCCTTCTAAACCTGTTTTGATCATGGACAACATTAGTCTTGATCCCCCCAAATGCAAAAAAAAACCCACAATCTAAACCCTCTTCCTTTTCCAAATCCACCAAGAAGAAGAAGTCTACCCTCATCTCTCTCGACGCACTCATGGGCTCTACTCACCCGGTGTTGAACCTTCCACCACCACCCTCTTCCATTCCTCCACAAATTCTACTACTTACACCACCTTCCTTCGCAACCTCCTCTCAAACATATTCTCTACCACTCTCTATCTCTAGGAACCTCGATCCCAAAGACGTCTACACCTTTAGGAACCCTAATCCCAAAGAAGCCTCCTTTACATAAACTTCCACTCTTCCTCCTTCGACCTTTGGGAACTCTAGTCCCAAAGGCCCATCCACCACCACCGTCAACACCACTCAAACTTCGTCTCTCTCTACAAACCATACACACCTCCTCCTCCTCCACAAAAGAGCCTACCCTCCTCCTTCCTCTGATATTGTTGTTCCCACCGCCTCTCCCACCAAGGCTATGGCTGAGCTAGAAATAGTCGTCAACCTGGTCGACGACGACTCTGATGACGACAATCAACCCATCGTTTTCGGAAACGGGCACAATTGGTGCACATGACAAGGGAACAGAGGCACTCAAGGCCTCCACTTTAGGGGAATGTAAGTTGATCGATCACTCCCCTCGTCCTTTCTGTTGATTTTCTGAATGGCAACATGCTTGGTGAGTTGTGGGAACTCATCAAGGCTATAAAATGGGAATAGCTGCGGTGATCCTGCCCTGGTCGACCCTGACCAGGTCCGACTGTTCTACTCCTCTTTCTCTCTCTCCAATGACGGTGCAAAGGGCTCCTTCACCATCAAGGGGGATGAGTACCTCTTCACCAAGGCCAACATCTGCCGTATGCTGAACATTCCTAGTGAAGGGTTGGACTCCCTTCCCATAAAGAACTAGGACGTCTTCAATAAAGACGCCATTCTACATCGTTTATATGAAGGGCGAATTCCCGACAAAGGTTTGCCAGCCCACAACCTCTCTCTCATTGCTAAGTTGGCACAACAGTTCATCATCAAGGTGGTGATCCCTCGACAGGAGAAACAGAACACAATGAACATCCAAGATACCATTCTTCTGGATCACTTCCTCTGCCACGAGCCCATCAATCTACCCAAAATCATCCTTGGGCACATGGACAGGTGTATGAGTCTGCCCTCTCACTCTCGTCCTTATGCCACCCTTGTGAAGAAGCTCCTCTAGAAGGAAGATCTCTACGACTCCACCAAAGAGGAAGTGGAACTTGGTCAAGAACTGAACCTGACCATAATTTAGAGGCTTAGACACTCTAAGAAACCAACGAAACAATCTGCAACTAATCTTCTTGCAGCTAAGGCAGAGGTTGGGAACACCTCTTTGCTTCACCATATTGCCATCACTAGTGATCGCATACTAGAAGTTCTAGTTGAAGTTAGGGACCTACTTAAAGCTCAACCCCCATAATTTTGTCTCTTTTGTTCCCTTATCCTATCTCTCCTCCTCAAAATGTAATTCTTGTTCCATAATGTACAACTTTTGCCTAAGTAATAAATGGTCTTTTAGTTTCAATGTGTGTTCTTATTGCTTTCTTGTTTATTACATTTTACCTTTCGATGATGCCAAAAGGAGGAAGAATGAATTCAGAGAGATGTGTTGATTAAAGTTATCTTATAAATGCTTTTGCTAAGGGGGAACTATTTGCTTAAAATGCTAAGTAGGAACTACATTGTCTATGGAAGTGGAATTCTCTGTAAAGACTATCACGACATGCATTGCATTAGAAAATCTTAGGGAACTTTGGTGCATCTGTTGCTTATCACATGCATTGAAATACTTGTCTTTTTGAAATGGGTTTATCATCATCAAAAAAGGGAAAATTGTCGAGGCGGTGTTGGGAACTCGGGTTCTACAACACTGGAACAATGATCGAACTCTCCAATTTTGATAATGACAAACACCATTAGGGAACTCATGTATTAAGTCCAAGTGTTTCAAGTGAACTCCAGATCAAACATATGTTCTCATGAAGGGAATTCAGGAGTAATATATCGTCAAACTGAATGGAAGCAAAATGAAGAAGTTCCTCTCAAGGGTTCTCATGAGTGACAAGTTTCCATAAGAAGGGAATTCACATGTGAAGACAAAGACAATCAGTGCGAAATGTGGAAGCCTGTTCCAGACAAAACAAAGGCACAATCTGCTCCTCAAACTGAGCCGTTTGATCCAATGGTCTGATGAGCTTGAAGAGTTGACAAAATTCAAATTAAATCACATGTGAAGAAAGTACACATGCAAGGGCATTTCGGACAAATTGTACTTTGCCTTGCAGTAGCTAAGAGAACAATCAATAAAAGAAGGTCATTCAAAATCCTCCAAGCGGAGGTATAGGTTTATCCATAGAACTAAATAATTGGGTTTAGTGGGGTTCCTCACTTCCTCTATAAAGGAACTATGTCTCATCCTTTCTGTTTTACTTGTGATTTACTTGTTTTCGCTACTTTGGAAACAATCCAGTTGTTGTTTCCAACTCTTAACTAACACTTACTATCCAACCGTTTTATTAGTATTAGGATTAATTAGAAATACATTAATTAAATAAATTAATATAGTACTCCCTCCGTCTAAGTCTATTTGTCCTTTAAGCATTTTGCACAAATATTAAGAGAAACACTATTCTTACTAAAATACCCATATTAAATCATCAATACATATAATTAATTCTTCTCTTTTTCATTTCAACCAATGAACTAGAAATTAATTGAGGGTAAAATTGAAAATTATTGGATAAAATAGTTAGAAATCCAAATAAAATTAGACAACTAATTGAGGCTAAAAAGCCAGATAGACTTAGACGGGAGAGTAGTTTGGTAAGTTTTACATTGATTGATTAAAAAGCGACATACACTGTAACACAAGGTTTATAGGTAAAAAGAACTTATAATGCGAAACGAAACATGTAGTGATTACAATCCAATCTATGAGTACTATGTTATGCTTTCTTGAAATAATAAATTAATTGAGGCTTACGTTTAATGAACGTGTACGTTTAGAGCAAAAAGAGGACAATTAACTTATAATGATCGATAAAGAGAGGAATTAATCAACGCACAGGTAAGTGAGGTAACAAACTAAATGCAGTTAAAAGCAGTCAAAAATGAGATTTGCCTGCACAGTTGAAAGAAAAAGGAGACAAAAGCAAAGCCGGCCATATGCAACAACATGTGTACTGATCATCATAGACTGCCAGCAGCTTAATTAACTGATCGATTTACATATATATAAATAGGAAAATCGGTTATATCCGAAAGTCTAGAGAAGAAATAAAAATGGGTTGATGGAGGAGAACGAGACAGCTTTGCTGGAAATCGAGATTCTTGTATTTGAAATAAATGGTTTCCTTTTTCGGCTTTCTTCGTCACTTTCTTCTTTCTTCTTCCTCAAAAGTCCCGTTCCCAGAGCAGATACCCATAACAGGTAACAAGAAGATTTACTCACTACTTCGCATTTTTCACTTATGTATATTTACCTATTTTAATTATTCCTATTTTTTACACTGTATATAGGAAAAGGTCATCTAAAATCATGTGATGCATATATTCCTCATCTATTTAACCTAATTTTGTTGTTTATATAGCGTGCATGCAATCCATGCATAATTAATTTCATGATTTTATGATCTGGAACTTGTGGATCGCCGCGAACAATTCTCGATTCTAAAGAGAATAATGTGAACTTAATTATTTAAAGAAAAAAAAAATGATAGATTTTTTTTTTGTTCTATTCTAACCCGATTTGATATACAATTGTAATGGTATTACAAGCGATAAATAAATATGAAGTACAAAATGACTATTATATATATGCATATATAAAAATAAAATATACAGTTTATTATAGCTCAAGTTAAATTAATTATTAACCTCATTTATTTTGTAACATTTCTATTTACCAAATTTATTATACATGTAATAACTTGTTATTACACATATAAAAAATATACTCCACTATATATTAGGTCACACTACATTTTTAGTTATAATATAGAATATCTTACGATCTAATCACAAAGGCTTTCAATGATCTGATCCTAAAATGTCGATTCTCACAAGATAGACAAACATTCGAAATCTATGGTGGATTCAAACACAACTTATTAATAAGATTATCTAGCACTGTATAAGAGCGACCTGGATTATACGCCCAGAGAGTTTAAAGGAGCTGAAGATTTGTAATTTGCCCAAGATTAATAATTGTATGTGGTCGAACAAATTAAGGAGTTCATAAGCTCAATAAGATTATCGACTTTCTTATTAAAATCTTATACTGATTATATTGAGCTAAATGTTTACCAAGCTCTGGTAAACAGCAGTTAGCAATGCACTTAATTCCTTAAAATATTTCACACATGAAATGTTAAAACGCGTTTACTTGTTATATCATCTAGCCTCCGGGCAATGAAAATCAGTAAATATGTAAGCTACACATACTTTTTGGTCCAAGTGTTGTTAGTTTAGAACAGTACTTGAAATCGAGTTTAAAACCCTTCTCCTTATAAATGCCTCTGAGTATAGACTAAAAAAATCACGTAATTGAGATTTAATTGTGTATATATATACGATCTTTTACTGTCTTCCATTTTGGATTGGGAAATCAATGCATGCATTATGATCCAAGAGAGTTGATTAAAGCAATTTTCGCCTTGAGATAAAATTACGAGTGGATCTCTAATCAGATTGAATGATTGATTAGCAACTAATATATATATATATATATATATGCATGGAGTAAACTTCAAAATTGGAGACTCATTCATTGATGAAATAGTACAAAAATTAATCTTGCTCTAAGAGTAGTATGACATAACTATAACAAAAATTACTCCGTAGCTCATAGATTAATTAACTAGGCTCGGCCTTCAAGCAACATTAACCACCCTAGCTAGTTAATTACCAAAACATCAGAAAAATCCAAATAAAGAAAAAAAAATAATATTTTGGAATTTTAGGGCTCAAATCCATTACAAACATATAGGAGAGAGCTCCAATATGATCATCATATCGACTATGGGGATGGATTTCTCAACTAAATATCTAATCAAACAACTACATCTCATAAAAAAACAAAACACTAACCCATACTCATTCAACAAACACCAAAAAAAAAAAACTCCAACCCTCCTTAATTAATAATTAAAACATGGTAACTGTGATTTAGTTGATATTTTTGGATCAGTTTTTACTCTTACATGGCACTTGTAGTTGAGCAAGAGGAGTTGTTAATCCCTGACATATCCGTCCACGCATTCCCTCCACCACTACTACTACTCCCTCCACCGCCTCCAATGCCACCGCCACCACCACCCCAATTGAACTGTTCTCCGGCGCCGCCGACATTTCCATGTTGATTCAACATTCCCAAGTTAAACTGCCTTGCCAAATTAGCACTACTACCACTCATATCTTGCTGCCGAGGCCCGCCGCCGCTCCCCTCCGTCTTAACCGCCGCCGTCTCCAGCCCCTTCGACCGCATGTTACCAATGGCCAAACTCGATAACTCCACTCCGTCGAACGAGTGCCCGTACAAATTATTAACTCCTGCCGTCGCCGCCGCCTCTAACCCGCCCAGGAACGGGAATTGCGGCGGCGCCGGAATCCTCCACTGATGATCCATCCCGCTCCCGCCGCCAATGCTTCCCAACTGAAACCCTAAATCTCCGGGCGCCGACATCCCTCCGTAGCCCCCGAAATCCGACACGTGGTGGTGGAGAGGGCTCATGAACCTCAACGCCGACAGAGGCGGCGGCGGGGTAGTCAGCCCCAGAATGTCCGCCATGCTGGAGGTCCCCGCCATGCCGCCGGAGAGAGCCGAGCTGGCGGAAGACGCGGCGGCCGCCGACGAGGAGCGGTCGCTGGCCGCGGATTTCGAGGAGCTGGCGGCCCCGCCGGCGGAGGAGGATGATTTGGAGCGTTTGTTGCGGCGACAGCCTCCTCCGACGGGGACGCTGCGTAGGGCGCCGCCACGTGTCCAGTAGCGGCGGCAGGTCTTGCAGAAGTGACGTGGCTGGGAGAGGCTGTAGTTGTTGAAGTAGCAGAACTTGGTGTTGGTGGACTCGCATCTAGGGCATTTTAGGGCCGGCTCCGGCATGGGAATGTTGGCCATTCGGGCCCGCTCCGCCATTGAGCCGGGCCTTATGGAGCCGCCCATGGGCCCCGGTTGAGGCAGGGGCTGTCCGTGGGCCGTTGTCGGCTGGAGGGGCGGCGGCAGCGGAGGAGGTGGTAGGAGTGGGTTTGAGTGGCTGCCTCCATGGTGGTGATGATGAGTTAACGTTTGCTGTAGATTTGGATATTGGAACACACAAATTAAGAGAAAGGTTAAAGATGAAATATTTTGTAGAGATATATACTAGTATATTCAACCAAGGATTACCACTAGCTAGCTATATACCCCCACATAAAATTCAAAAGAGAAAGAAGGTGGAACTTGGAATATTTATCTTTTTGGTAGCCATGGAAACTAAAATCAACAAATCGAGCAGCTAATACAAAAAAAAAAAAGGGGGGGGGAAGATCAAAAGAAAGAAAGAAAGAAGGATAAAAAGTAAGCTCACAAACCTGTTGTTGTTGGTGTTGTGGTGGTGGTGGTGTTTGCTGCCAGTTGGAAGCATCAAGATAAGCTGGGATGGAGGAAAAATCCATGGTTTAAAATTGTAACTTTGGGGCTTTATAAAAATTTAGGAAGCAAATCTTCTTTAGTTGCTATGGACGCTCTCTCGACCCCCTTTAATTCTCTTTAGGAAAAGGTTAGTGGGTGGTGGAGAATATAACATCAACTTACAAACCAGAGAGAGAGAGAGAGAGAGAGAGAAGAGAGAAGAGACAGAGAGGGAGAAATTAAAGCAAAAGGGGAAGGAATTGGGAATGAAGAAGAGGATGATGAAATTGAAGCTAGAGAGGCCAAAATAAAAGACAGCCCTTTTACTCCATTATATAGCTACCATATACTTTTTTAATTCCCTTTTTCTTTTTTCTTCTTCTTCTTTCATGCTCATTTACTAGCTAGCTATATAGTATTAATTGTCACATATATATATATATATATACTTGCACAAGTGTAACATATGTTCAATCAGGGGGTAGCCTTATTATAAGCTTCTTGAATCCATTCCATTCTCTCTTTTCAGAGCATGTTCAGTTTTTTTTAGTAATAATAATATATAAATAATATATAAAAAGTGAGAAGAGATCATTTCATGCATGTTTCTTGGTTGCTTAGTCTATAAGCTTTCTATGAGATTCTCACATATACAGACTGTGGAGGTTTGAGCTTGAGAAAAAGGTGAGGGGGGGCTGGTCTTCCTTAGTCAGGATGTTCATTACACTATACTTTGAAAGAGACACTCAAAGATGTCATGTAGCATATGCTTTGTGTTAAGGAATTCAAATCAAATTATTAATGTAAATTAATATGGGTTTTTTAGTATTAAAATACTGTAAAGTTTGGAATTATTAAAAGGGAAAAGGTGTCTTGGGTGCTTTGAAGGCCAGGGGTGGTGGGTCTGCACTGTATACACAATGTACTGTACGTAGAAGAATCCCTACCAATTTAATTAAGCTTCTTATTTTCTCCCACATATTATATGGTTTGCCTGCCCTCTCAGTCTCTCACTGATCTCTTATTTTTTAATATTGGGTTTGCATGAAAGGTTGTATAGAAGGAGAGATTGCATGATCATACATTATTAAATATTATATAATTATTTAATAATGAGATGTCACCATTGCTCTCAGAATGAAGCTAATTGAGGAAAAAAACTAAAAAGTGGCTAGTACCTGGGCGAAGCAGGTTCTAGAATCATAGATATTATGAAGGTAGATTTATCTTGCTTATTAAGTATATAATTATAAAACCAATTTCATTTATACACATTCAAGTTATAAATTAGAGACTATGCGGGTCTTTTTTTTTTGTTGCCCACTAGTTCATGATAGTTTTGTTTTAACTTTTAACTACGTCCGGCTAAATTCGGATCGCACACCTAGTTTTGGCGGGTGAGCTCCTAAAATGTATGCATGTGGATACATATTAATAATTTATAACTGAAAAATATATCCTAAGTTAAAACTAATTAACCTTAGAAACACATTTTAAAACAAGAAATAAGTTATTAGATTAAATATAATTTACAACTAAACTTCAATTTTTTATATTATTTAGACAAAATTTTAAAAACTTGAAAGTGATTAATGAGGTGCTCAACTATTCAACTTGTATACTGTAATTGTCCGGTCAGTTTAGGCTGGTTACAAGTTGAGCAAGCGCTAGAAGAGTAGAACTGTGAAGAGTGATTCTAACTTTTTCGACTTTCGGTAAATTGTTTTCAGTCCCAATTGGAAATCTTATTACCAAACCTGCTGAATTCATAGTTAGGTTTAGATATTGGAGGTTGGGTAGAGGTGTATTCAAATTAAAGCACAAAGTCTTTAGCTCTATATGCTAGTATAAGAGGGAGAAAAGACAGAAAACCAAAAAGAAGAAAGGTAGTTCTTTATACACATCCACAATCACACACAGTTAATTTGACCATCTATTCAATTCTCCAATTCATCTTAAGTGGTCACAAAGAATCAATACGCAACCAAAACAAACGGTAGCTACCCTATACAGATACAGTATCTCCGGCATATTCTTCCTCCATTTTATGTATGAAAGTGCTAGAAAATTTTCATAGCTTTCAGGAGCAGCTAGGTAAGATCTCGTGAGAGAGACATTGCATGATTCTCCGATTTGGTCTTCGTTTCCTGTTGATTTATTTATAAACGGGCCATGAGGCCCAGTCAAAAAGGCCTTGTTCTTGGCCCAAGTTGAGATGAGAAAGAGGGAGTGTTGTTTATTTACACTGGTTGGATCTGAAAATCTCTGGATCAAGGAGCTTAAGCACAAGCTTTTCAAGCCTCTTTGAGTTTACACTAGGCTTCAAAGCATCTGTAATCCCATGAGGGACACATCGGTCTTTTCCCAAACACCAACCACCCGGGGTAAAAGACCCAGTTTCCCTTCCCAAGAGCTCATGATCAATTTTGTCAAGAACGGGATCATCCATTGCAAACCTACGTGCAAAGGGGGCTCCGCTTTGTACCATGTCGTCAAAGTGTTCCAAGGTCAGATTCATGGGTTGTGCCCTTGGGGGATTGTCCCATTTAATGAACCGGAGGTCATGGTTGACGGTTGTGTTCTGGTAATTTTGGTGGTTACAGATGACAGTGTGGAAGTAGCCTTCTGATGAGGATGGAAAGTTGGTGTAGTACATTAGTAGTGTGCGTGGGAGATTGTCCCATCCCCAAATGCAGAAATCAAGAAACGGTTTTGTTAGAACCACCCATTCAGAACCTGCAAAAGGTATAATCAGGTTACTCTAGTGCATTGAGAGTTTTTATAATTTGTAATGATGCATATGAACACAAGGTCATCTTACCAGCAAACAATTTGAATGCAACAGGCAATGATCTTCTTTCTTTTGCCCAAAATATGCCGGATTTCTTGGTATGATACAAGCCTGGATCTATAATGATAGGCCTTGCTCTTTGGTTCCTGTGGGCAAAGAATCAATTTTGCTCTCAGTTGATGTTTCATTTGTACTGAAAAAGGTGGAAACTTGAGATTTAGGATACAAAACAAATGAAAGAGTTGAGGCTAAGGCAGTGTTCTTACTCTTTCCAACCAATATCGCTTGAGTGCTCAAGAAAGTTCAACTCTCTGGGCAAATAAGAGAAGATATGCATGAGATCTGAAAAAAGTAAGAACATAACAATAAGAACCAAGAGACCTCACAACCAGAAGAACATTCTAGATCATTTTGAACATTAAAGGGCATGACTAATGCCTAAGCTTCTCAAATTCAAAGTACTTTGAGAATATCCAATCAACCATGCATAAATTACCTTTTATAAACAACTGCAAGACAAAAAAAAATAATGCTAAAGGAGCTTTTTCATCCACATGCCACAAATCCTTCCCTCTCTTGTTAGATAACTTTAAAACTTGACAATGAGCACCCGACACAGTTCAACATCCTTACACATGCAAATCATAAGTCTAACTAATAGATATGCATCTACAGAGTTGCACGTCTGAAAACTCCACAATTCAACCTTGACAATGAGCACCCAACACAGTTCAACACCTTCATTAGGTTCTTATATATGCAAATCATAAGTCTAACTAATAGATATGCATCTACAGAGTTGCACATCTGAAAGTCCACAAGCACACATGCAAATCAAAAATCTAAGTAATAGATATGC
Organism: Fallopia convolvulus; assembly: GCA_964016875.1. Classification (NCBI taxonomy): domain Eukaryota; kingdom Viridiplantae; phylum Streptophyta; class Magnoliopsida; order Caryophyllales; family Polygonaceae; genus Fallopia; species Fallopia convolvulus. The sequence goes on from OZ024733.1 coordinate 36,078,520, forward strand.
ATCTATGGAGTTGCACATTTGAAAACTCCACAAGCTCCTAAAAATGGATGCAGTTGATATAAATAAATAATGGAATTTCAATTGGGGTAATCAGAAGGGAAAGGAGTGATTAAGTAATCAATGATTTCACACTTGAAAACTCCACATCCTCCTAAAATCGGATGCAGTAAAAAAAATCATGGGATTTCTTTCTTCAAATTGGGGCAATCAGAAGGGAAAGGAGTGATTGATTAATGACTAGTCAATGAAAAACGAGACAAAAAAGGGCAATATTTTTCTCACAAGTGCAGACCCAGATCAGTTGGAACACAATGGAATAGGTTCAGAAACCCTTCCATCTGTTCACTGTAGGCAAAAGCTGATAAAACTTTACCAGCTATAAACATAATTCAAGATCAAAGGAATCCATCTATCTTTTCTTAGATTCCTCAAGAGGGCCACAAGGAGAAGAGAAGAGAAAGAGGATCAACTTCAAATCAAAGGAGACTTTCTAAATTCTTGTTTGGCAATATCCATTTGGTAAAACTTTGTAATGGGTTGCAATATTAGGGTTCTAGGAGACTTTCTCTAAAGATTTCCAAGGAGAAGAGAAGGAGGATCAACTTCAAATCAAAGGAAGGCTTCTTTCTTTATTACAAAAAAATTGAAAACTCACATAATTTTGTCAAATTAACAAAGGGCAAAACCTCCACATGCTTAAAAAAGAAGCAAGGGGTTTGTCATTTTGGGAAAAGAAGAACCAAATGGGGAAAGGGAATACTCAAATTGAACATCAAAGTTACAATCTGCCATGTCATAACTTCAATTTATGAATTTGGTCCCAAATACATATCGTTCAATATGCATAAACCCTCGAAAAAAAATTATGAGCTTCACACTCAGATCGATTTTTGAAGGAGCTTCTTGCTCAAGAACATTTAATTATGAGCTTCTCGCTCGGGAAGAATGGCTTCTCGCCCAAATATTCATCCAGATTTGTTCATGGTGTGGAGGTTCTCACTTTCATTCATCAACAATTGGGATTTGAGTGAGAGAGAACCAGATCAAGAGGGAATTTGTCGAAGTAATTTGGGTCTAGGATTGCGAATTGGGGATTTGGGGCTACAGTGGCACGGGAAATTAAAGGGAGCAGGGGTCTCCTATATTTCATGCATTTTCTATTTCCATATAAAGATAAGCTTTTTAGAATTATCAAAATATCTCGATATACATTAAAGACTACAAACTCCGTAAATAAATTGTACAGGTTACAAGCTCATTTAGCGCGAGAAAATGACATGTAATCGAATATATAATATCAGTCAAAATTATGAATATATCACTTATCAACTAAACTAGTAAAACTTGGCTACAAAATTAATCAACCACTCAATTGAGGAAAAAAAGACTTGGCTTTATATGAGCATAGTAAAAAAATAACTCTTAAGGCCATGGAATATTAACACTAGTTGTCTTACTCATCTCTCTCAAACACCATTAGGGAAAAAAGAAAAGAATCTAAAGAAGAAGTAAATAAGTGTGAGGATGTAGAAGAAAATCAAAGGGCATCCAAAACGTGCCCCAATTTAATCCTCTCCACCCACTACTTCATCTTGCCCCTAATCCTCCTCCTCCTTCCTAACCCTACCTTCTCCCCTCACCCAAACTCGATCAAAATCCCTCGCTCTATCCAACTCTAATCAATTAATTAGGCGGACCATCCATGAGTGTAGATGAATCATCGGTGAGATCCTTATCGATGGACTATCTAAACTTGCTCATCAACGGCGAAACGTTCAGCGACGTCTCATTCTACGTGCCGGAAGAAGAGGGAGTTCCGGCACGCAGAACGAGACGTCGCTGAACTGTTATAGGAAATCCTTATGGGGGATTCCCACATTGGAAATTCATGACCTCTAATGTGTGGTATATAAGTGGGGGTTCTCCACCCTTATTGGCTAGCTTTTAGGGGTGGTTCTCCCTTTACTTAGATATCTTGTAACAATGGTATCAGAGCTGAGATCGGCCTTCCGACACGATGCCTTCTGTTGAACGTAAGAGGTAAGGAGAAACCCAGTTCTCTGGTTGGGGTCGTGTGGAGCCATCGTCGAACGTAAGAGGCAAGGAAAAGCCCAGTTCCCTGGTGGATACCCGTCGGAACGCCGGGCTAACCTTCGGTGTGCAAGTGCCACCGTCCCGGCGGCACTCATGGAGGGTGCTATGTTATAGGAAATCCTTATGGGGGATTCCCACATTGGAAATTCATGACCTCCAAGGTGTGGTATATAAGTGGGGGGTTCCCCACCCCTATTGGCTAGCTTTTATGGATGGTTCTCCTTTTGCTTAGATATCCTGTAACAAATTAACCACCTTAAAAGCTAGCCAATAGGGGTGGGGAACCCCCCATTTATATACCACACATTGGAGGTCATGAATTTCCAATGTGGGAATCTCCCACATTGTTACAGGATATCTAAGCAAATGAAGAACCACCCCTAAAAGCTAGCCAATAGGGGTGGAGAACCCTCCACTTATATACTATACATTGGAGGTCATGAATTTTCAATGTGGGAATCCCCCATAAGGATTTCCTATAACATGAACGCTTTGCAGTTGATGAGCAGGTTTAGATTTTTCATCGACAAGGATCTCACCGATGGTAGGGAAAAAGGAAAAGAAAAAGAATCTAAAGAAGAAGTAGATAAGTGTAAGGATGTAGAAGAAAATCAAAGGGCATCCAAAACGTGCCCCAATTTAATCCTCTCCGCCCACTACTTCATCTTGCCCCTAATCCTCCTCCTTCCTAACCCTACCCTCTCCCCTCACCCAAACTCGATCAAAATCCCTCGCTCTATCCAACCCTAATCAATTAATTAGGCGGACCAGCCATGAGCGTAGATGAATCATCGGTGAAATCCTTATCGACGGACTATCTAAACCTGCTCATCAACGGTGAAGCGTTCAGCGACTTCTCATTGTGCGTGCCGGAAGAAGAGGGAGTTCCGACACGCAGAACGAGACGTCGTTGAATGTTTCGCCGTTGATGAGCAGGTTTAGATAGTCCATTGATAAGGATCTCACCGATGATTCATCTACACTCATGATTGGTCCGCCTAATTAATTGATTAGGGTTGGATAGAGCGAGGGATTTTGATCGAGTTTGGGTGAGGGAGAGGGTAAGGTTAGGAAGGAGGATGTGGATTAGGGGCAAGATGAAGAAGTGGGTGGAGAGGATTAAATTGGGGCACGTTTTGGATGCCCTTTGATTTTCTTCAACATCCTCACACTTATCTACTTCTTTAGATTCTTTTTCTTTTCTTTTTTCCCTAATGGTGTTTGAGAGAGATGAGAAAGATAACTAGTTTTAATATTCCATGGCCTTAAAAGAGTTATTTTTTTACTATGCTCATATAAAGCCAAGTCTTTTTTTCCTCAATTGAGTGGTTGATTAATTTTGTAGCCAAGTTTTACTAGGGGTTGTTTCACTTGTGGGTAGAAATGGATTTTTGGGTGAAAAGTGATTTTTAGTGTCTTGAAAAACGTAAAAAGTAGAGAGAGTTGCACGTATTTCAAGAGTGTTAAAAGTAGTTTTTGAGTAGAAATGGTTTTTGGGTAGAAAGTGAAACAAGGCCTAGTTTAGTTGACAAATGATATAGTCATAATTTTGACTGATATTATATATTCGAATACATGTCATTTTCTCGCGCTAAATGAACTTGTAACGTGTACAATTTATTTACAGAGTTTGTAGTCTTTAGGGTATATCGAGATATTTTGATAATTCTAAAAAGTAGAAAATGCATGAAACATAGGAGACCCCTGCCCCCTTTAATTTCCCGTGCCACTGTAGCCCTAAATCCCCAATTCGCAATCCTAGACCCAAATTACTTCGACAAATTCCCTTTTGATCTGGTTCTCTCTCACTCAAATCCCAATTGTTGATAAATGAAAGTGAGAACCTCCACACCATGAACAAATCTGGAGGAATATTTGGGCGAGAAGTCATTCTTCCCGAGCGAGAAGCTCATAATTAAATGTTCTTGAGCAAGAAACTCCTTCAAAAATCGATCCATAAATTTTTTTCAAGGGTTTATGCATATTGAACGATATGCATTTGGGACCAAATTCATAAATTGAAGTTATGACATGGCAAATTGTAACTTTGAGGTTCAATTTGAGAATTCTCTTTCCCCATTTGGTTCTTCTTTTCCCAAACTGACAAACCCCTTGCTTCTTTTTTAAGCATGTGGAGGTTTTTCCCTTTCTTAATTTGACAAAAGTATGTGAGTTTTCAAAAAATTTTGTAATAAAGAAAGAAGCCTTTCTTTGATTTGAAGTTGATCCTCCTCTTCTCCTTGGAAATCTTTAGAGAAAGTCTCCTAGAACCCTAATATTGCAACCCATTACAAAGTTTTACCAGATGGATATTGCCAAACAAGAATTTAGAAAGTCTCCTTTGATTTCAAGATCAAAGGAATCCAGCTATCTTTTCTTAGATTCCTCAAGAGGGCCACAAGCAAAGGTCCCTATATTGGTAGCATTGTTTCAAAATTCAAATTGCATCATACCAAAAATATGCAATTCCAAACCTTTCTTCCCACTATTTCTGTAAAGAGGGCAACAGGCAAAGATTCTAACTTGTGATGATACTCATATTTGGCAACCAATTTTCGCAATTCTAATTTTTTATGACCCCTACTATATATTTAACTGACCCTACCCAGATTCTTTTGGATAGAAAGACGATGATCAAGCAGAGACGCACATTTGCACTAAAAATGAATGCATTCTACAATACAGTGCATAGAGAGATGAAACCAACCGTCTTGCGAAATCAGAGGATAATCAGAAGCACTGAGATTGATAAACCAGTCCCAATCCTTGGCCTGCTTCAGCAACAGGGCCACCGCATGAAGTGTGGAAGCCATCACCGTCGGGCCCTTGAAGGTTAGTAGATCAGCTTTCCCAATCACCATTACATTCCGAAAAGCCCTCAAAACCTTCTCCGACTTCACTGACTTGGCGAGATCGAGCCTCTCCTCATCGGAAGCTTCGAGATCGAGGTGCAGGACATAGTGATTCCTCGGGTGGTAGACGGCCTTGAGAAGGCGGCGTATGCGGCGCCCGTCGCCTCTGGTGCCGGAGATCAGGTAGGCAAATCGAGGGAGGCTCGGAAGCGCTGATTTGGCGGCGGTGGAGGAGAGGTGGTTCGAATTGGGAGAGGAAGTGAGGGATTGAAGGAGAGAGAGGGAGAAGAAGAGTAGAAGGGAGGTGATGAAGAGCAGGAAGAGCTGGATCGGCCATTTTTGATCGGTGTAAGAGGAAATTTGAGTTCGTTTCATTGGGATTTTAGGGTTTGGGTCTGGGGAGGTTCTACCATTTGGGGGAAACAGAGGTTGAGAGGGAAAGAGATGCAATTTGACGTGAATATACGTAATAAACTATACAGACATTAGGGCCCGTTTGTTTCTATGTCGGGAATCAGGTTAAAATCGGAAATGGGGTTGAAATAGGTATTACCTATACTCTAGTTTTAAATTGGATATGAACTCAAGTGTGATTTGGTGGAACTTAATGTTTTAAGTTAATATTATTTTTGTAGCTTTTTTTATTAGGTAAGAATTAGGGCGTACTCCTAGGTCAAGAAGTCCACCCTAGAGCATCCTTACAATGAGAACACTGAGTTCTGGTGAGGTTCTAATCGTATTGATGGGAAGACTGTAGCCCATTTTGGCAATTTGATCAACCACAGTGTTACAGGTCCTCTTAGAATGAACTAATCGGACCTTCTCAAAATCCTGCATTGAAGCAAGAATATCAGATGTAATCATCTCTATTTCCCAAGGACAGCTATGGGTACCTTGAGCAGTTTGTATAATTTTTGAGTTGTCCCATTCAATTTCTATGTTTACAAGTTTTTTTGATTTTGTTTCCCTGATGGCCCCTAAGTGCAAGTGTTTCTGCTTTCAAGTCGGAACATTTTAATAAATTAGGAGCTTTTATTATAAAGCGCCATAAAATTTAATTATAGAGCACCCAAAATTAATATAAAAATATAAAATTGGGCATAACACACTTGAAATAATAATTAAACACAAAATTTAACTAATTTATTAAAAGGTCCTTAATAAAAAAAAACCAACTCGTTTCTTTCACCTAGCTTATAAAGCTTGGTTAAGAAGTGTGGAACTTGAGAGGGAGGCGAGACTGGCGGAACTTAAGACAGCAAAGAAGGCAGCCAAGAGAGCAGTTGCAGCCGCTAAGGATAAAGTGTTTGAAGACATGTATAAGGCTCTAGACGAAAAAGGTGGAGAACGAGTCATGTACAGGCTAGCAAAAACAAGAGAAAGGAAGAGTAAAGACTTAGATAGAGTAAAATGTATTAAAGATGAGGATGGACGGGTTCTAGTAGAAGACTTACAAATCAGACAGCGGTGGGAAAGGTACTTCTGAATGAGGGGTGCGAAATGGAGGAGAGACGACACGACACGGCGGACCGGGAGAGTCGAGAGTACCCCATATGCTTTTACAGACGTTTCTCCAAGGAGGAAATAAGAGGAGTGGTCCGCCAAATTAGTAGCAGGAGGGCAGTGGGGCCGGACGAAATTCCGGTGGAGGTTTGGAAGTGCTTGGGAGAGAGAGACCTAGAGTGGTTAGCATCGCTTTTTAATGTTATTTTCAAGACGGCCAAGATGCCAGACGAGTGGAGGCTCAGTAAGCTGACCCCATGTTATAAGAACAAGGGAGATGTGCAGCAGTGCAACAACTACAGGGGTATCAAACTGCTTAGCCACACAATGAAGATATGGGAGAAGGCTATTGAGATGAGATTGAGGAAGACAGTCAGAGTGTCAGATAACCAGTTTGGTTTTATGCTTGGGAGGTCCTCCATGGAGGCCATCCACTTGCTGAGGAGGCTAACAGAGGCGTACAGAGAGAGGAAGAAGAATTTGCACATGGTTTTCATCGACTTGGAGAAAGCGTATGACAGAGTATCGAGAGAACTGATTTGGGAATGTTTGGCAGCAGCTAAGGAAGTATCTGGCACGTTCATCAGGATAGTCAGAGATATGTACGAGGGCTCGATGACTAGTGTGTGCACCTCAGGCGGGGATACCGAGTTCTTTAAGGTTGAGGCGGGCCTACATCAAGGATCAGCCTTAAGCCCCTTCCTGTTTACACTTGTGATGGACGTTTTGACGAGGGAAATTCAAGGAGAGATCCCGTGGTGTATGTTATTTGCAGATGATATAGTGTTGGTGGACGAGTCTAGAGCTGGAGTCAGTAGCAAGCTTGAAACTTGGAGGGAGAAACTGGAGATTAAGGGTTTCAGATTGAGCAGGTCCAAGACAGAATATGTGGAGTTTAGGTTCGGGCAAGGTGAAACCCACAATGAGGAGGTGCTTTTAGGAGGGGAAGTTTTAACAAGGAAGGAAAGTTTCAGGTATTTGGGATCTGTGCTACAGAGTGATTGAGGCATAGATGAGGACATCACGCATCGGATACAGAGAGGATGGCAAAAGTGGCGGGCGGCGTCTGGGGTTCTGTGTGATAAGGAAGTACCACTCAAGCTAAAAGGAAAGTTTTACAGAACAGTGATCAGACCAGCCATCTTATACGGGCAGAGTGTTGGCCCACCACGAAAGCTCAGGAACAGAGGTTAATGGTAGCAGAGATGAGAATGCTAAGGTGGATGAGCGGACACACGCTACTAGACAAAATCAGAAACGAAGTGATTAGAAGCGGAGTGGGAGTAGCCAGTATAGGAGATAAGTTGAGAGAATCCAGATTGCGTTGGTTTGGACATGTTCAGAGGCGGGGCCCTGCGGAGCCAGTTCGTAGGTGTGAGAGCCAAGTATTAGGAGACGTATGTAGAGGAAGGGGACGACCGAAGAAATGTTGGAAGGATAGTATAAGGTAGGATGTCAGCGAGTTGGGGATATCGACAGATCTCGCTTTGTGTAGAGATAGCTGGAGGGAGAAGATTCGAGTAGCGGACAACTAGGCACCTGAACAGATCGGTCCACGGGGGCCTTGAGGCTTCGACACTTTTGTTTAGTTTAGTGTTTTAGTTTCGTTTTTTGCCCCTTCTTTGCCTTTTGGTTACCTCGTTTTTAGGTGCTTTTATGGGTTTTATGTGCTTTGTGGTCTTGTCGGGTCTATTGGTCGCTCCCCCGTCGCTTTAAGCTAGGGGTGCCCCCATTTTGACCCCCCAGATTTCCCACTAGGGAAGTTCCACTAGGTAAATGTTGTTGTTGTTGTTGTTGTTGTCGTTTCTTTCATCTAGGGAAATGCAGAGATTTCAAAATTGGTTCAATTCATCCATGAAATTGCAAATGTTTCATCCGTAAAATTGGGTCATAGTCTATAAGTAAAGTACCTTAAATGTGTGAAATGTCTCATTGTTCAAATAATTTGATTGCTCTGTAGTCAATTTCTTTGAAGAAATTAAGTCTACAATTCTCGATCTCTCTTCTACAAACCAAAGCCCGCATGAGGCAGTGAGATCGTATTATACAAAAGTCATGTGAATTGTGCCATTGTAGTATGCCATTTACGATCATCACTAAACAGGTGAATTGAAGGTCAACGATCGCAAATCCAGCAATGGCCACAATGTCGCTCAAGGGCATCGATACGAGGGCGAGGTTGGTACTACAAAATCAGAACCTTCGCTCGAGATTTGAACGGAGAACAACAACGACGCAAAGGCGAGGATGGGTGAGGAGGCCAATCGACATCGGAGGTGTCTCACAATGACGGCGGTCGTGACTACGGATGGGAACCTAGGGTTGCCTCAAAGGATGAGGAAGAAGGGTAAAAAATACATTTTGAATAATTAAGGAGTAGAAAATTGACAAAATTGAAAATTTAGGGTTTCAAAAGGTAAAGTAGGCTAGGGATTTCTTACCAAATTAGATATGTTTTGTGTTTTTTATACTCTTTTCGTCTCATATTGTATGGGTTTTTAGCCTAAATTCTTTGTCCCATAATCAATTGGGTTTTAGTATTTTCATACTCCATATTCAATATCTTGTCACTATTGGTATTCAGATAGCATTCAATCCATCCTTTCTAATATCTTATATACATATAAGATTGGGTTTTGCCACCATTTATTGCTCTCATTAACTATGCTCACAATAATCCCTATATAATTACTATTGGCAAAAACATGTCAAAAAGTTATGTGTAGCTTAGTGGTGAGAGTGCTTTCCCATCAACCCATAGGTCATTGGTTCAAATCTTCTTAGTGTACTATTTTTTAGTTCATTTTTATTCTTCAATGACATTTATATATCTACTTATTAGTTTCTCTATTTGTAAGTTTATTTTCCCACATGTATATTCTATCTTATTATCATTGTAAAAAAAAAATTAGCGATCAAAGCCTTATCATAATTAAGAAATATTTATTGTATATTTTTCATTTCATAAAAGCAAAGGTTTTTTTTTCCTAACTCGATGGTTATGGTGATTGTGTACAAATCAAAAAATTACTATTCAAATCAATATGGTATCATTTTATAGACATTTTTTCATATAAACATTTGCTACCATAATTTTAAAGTTAAGTATAATTTTTCCATTTGCAAAAATAAATCCATTTTGTTATATAAGATAAGAAGCTTAAAATGAAGAAAACTCCATGACAATTGAGAAACATTTTTGTATATATTATGTTTTCATTCATATTAAATCAAAAATATTTCTTTAACTCAATGTTTATGATGTTTGCATTTCATAATAAATCAAAGAAAGTTAATATTTGAATAATTAAAATTTCGTACAACACTTAAACTCAAATCTAACGCCTATTTTTAAAATCCTATAAAAAAAATTAATTCATTTCCCCTCAAACCCTCTTTATGTAGTGAAATTAAAAAAAGGGATCTCGGAGGATCCTTAGTAGAACAAAGAAAAAACTCTAAATAGCATCATAATTTGAGGTACACAAGACGAACAACAACTCAAAACTCAAACATGTACTACATCCTCTACAATGTCCAACATCTTTTTCGTACTATTCCTAAATGGTATTGATGACCATATTTAGTTTGAACCAATATCTTTGTTGGCCAATACACCAAGATAATAGCCATATGTATATTTTATTGCATAAGGTGTGAATTACTTTATCACATATATTGTGCATATATTTGTTGGAAAATGTTTTAAGCTCCATCCTTGGTCGTACGTACATCATGCGCTATTTTTAGTAATTTGTAAATGGTTTTAGCCTCTAAAACATAATAAAAGAATAAGGAAGCAATGTGAAAGATAATCAAGTGAAAAATAAGATTAGGTTGAAGTTTTTATAAACCAAAGGATATATGTTGCAACTTGCAAATGTTTATATTAGGTAACTAATGATGATAGCAATTCAAACTTAAGGAAACAATAAGAAAAATGTTACAAATTTTCAAATTTATCAAATTCGGGGTAAATTATATTTGTGAAAGGAGAAAATACTTATTTTGGTTTAATTAATTTGTTGTATAATTTTCTCATCGATAAGAAGATATATTATGAGAAATTTTCAACGTACAAAATGCAATGCTACTCTATTGACAAATAAGAACCAAAATATATTAATGGGATTATGTTACTCTATTTATCCAAATGAAAAAGAAAAAAGCCTTGAAAGTAAAAGAAAAAACCTAAACTATTTAGAATTTGTTTTTTATATATATTTATGTATTTTAATTGCAATTAAATGGTTTATAGTACTTGGGAATAATTAAGAGTGAGATAATTTAATTATTACATGGGACAATAGTTTCAAAAAATTACATTAAGCGCATATTATGAAAATAGCCATATATTCAAACATTAACAATGGAACCATATAATCTCGGTTTACATTATTAATTTTAATCTAAGAAGAATGTAAGATGGTCAAATGCTTACTTTTTAAATATTTTTGCATCATTAAACGCATTTAAAATTTTTATAAATAAATTAAGATAAATATACAAGCATAAAAATATAAAATATCTTAATATATCTGTACAAAAAAATAGCCCCGTGCGTATGCACGGGCATCATCACTAGTGAACATGAATAGTCATCCCTCTTGGTATTAAGAGTAATTAATTCAATTTTCATGTAAACAAGAGATAAATTGTACTTTTTATTGTGTTGTGAATAATATGCCCCTAAAAAAAATAGTACTATTACGTAATAACTATCTACTTTTCACATACATTTAAAAAAAAAAAATCTACCTCTGGAAAAGGCGTAATTAAATAAAATGAAATATCATTGATCATTAACTCAACGATTAATGTTAGTAGGCTAAAAAAAAACTATTACCCAACTCTAACATGACACAAGGAACTGAACAAAGATCCAAATCTAATAAGTAGCGCACCTAAAGTTTAATCATTTTTAAGAGAATTTCGACCAAAAAAAAAATCATTTTTAAGAGAAAACAAAAGCTATCTATCCAAATATTTTATGAGGAAGAGGAAATATATATTGCACCACCTACAACAAATAGCAACACGACTACTAGATATCTTGAGTATACAATGTACATGTAGCATTCAAACAAACACATCACAATCTCCTCTTTATTGGTGAGTTCGATTAGCGTAAAATTGGAAACACAAACTGCCAACCATGAATTAATAATTCAGAGCCATCAATATTCGATAGGCCAGTGAAAATGCTTGCTATCATGCATCTTCAACTAGGTGGGCACCTTCCATCCAATCAAATTGTAAGGCCATTTTGCATCGAACGAAAACGATGTCGTTTCACGCACGCAGCGTTACCGATCTCCCAATTCCCACAAAACCCGATTCCGGCTCAGACCAGCCCGGCCGAGTCAGGGAGACCTTGCCAGAGATCAGTCTCACGCGCCGCTGCCGCGGCGGGCACAACCAGGCTACGCTTGGGCGGCTTGGGGAACACGACGACGCAAGCTCGACACACGGGGCAGCTGGAGTGCGCGTGCAGCCACGGCTCGATGCAGGGCGCGTGGAAGTGGTGGCCGCATAGTTTAAGCTGCCAGAGCTCCTCTCCGTCCTCGAACGCGGAGAGACACACCGGGCAGTCTCCACGCGCCTCTTCCAATTGCGCCACGTCGATGACTGTCACCCGCTCCACCCTGCCGCCGAATTGGCCCGTCTTGACGCTGGCCTCGGTGGGCGGCGAATGGGCGGCGGAGGAAGAGGGAAGGGTGCCTTGAGGGCATTTGATGACGTGGAAGAAGGTGTAGATTAAGGTGGGTATGGACACGAATATCAGAAGCATAAGGATGTAGCACACAGCTGACATGGTTAAGTGTGTGTATGAGAGAGAGAGGAAATAAGATTTAGATTGGAGAAGGAGGAGGGAGGAGAATTTGTTTTTGTTACACTTTTTGCTAAATCCATTTAAGAGGGTGCATTGTTGGTGGGGCCAACTGAAATTACGTGTGGCATAATTTGTTTGCCTACTTTGTGTTATTTTTAATTAAAGGAAGTTATAATAAAAGGATTACAAGATCAATTTGCGTATGAGGAAGATTTGTTGGGTGATAATGGTGAGATGTATTTATTTCGTGATAAGAATTAAGGTGGGGTTTATAAGCTATTATGGTTAGGCCGTGAGGGCCCAATGCTTGCGCAACGTCTGTGGCCTATAAATAATGGAATCCATAAATAAAACTCCGATAAAATATACTACTATATGGGTGGACAATAATTGAGATATGTCCTAGTGTGGGTCCAACCAGTGGTGGCCCATATTGGAGTCCACGTGTTAGATATTCATTGTTTGATTTTGCTGAGTTATTTTATAAGAGCATTCTCAATAGAATCTCCATTTTTTTTAAAGGGTAAATTTAAAAAATGGTGGAGCTTTCAAAATATAACTAGCCCTCTCTAAATTTAGAGAATTTTCCAAAAATATTTAGATAATTTATTAAATATATATGTAATCATGTCTTCTTCCAATTGATAAAATTAGATTTTATAGCATTATATTAATAAAAATAATATTAATATAAATATGATTTTTTAAAATGGAGAATTTGTTGGAGTTAGGGTATAAAAAATTAAGAGAATATGAGATTTTGTTCTCCATTTTGGAAAAAATAATAAAGAATTTGTTGGAAATACTCTAAAGGGGCTCGCTGAGCTTTTTTTTGATAAATAATTTGTATAAATAATGTACGTAAATTTTAAAGATTTAATTCTGTGAAAAAGCGAAATGTTTGACGAGGAAGAAAGAGAATTGGATTTCGTTGAACAAAGAGGATCAAAAGTTTCTTTTTTCAGTTTTGTTGTGGCGATAAGTAGCATTTCGAAGTGTTTGTGTTACAAGCGCTGGATTTTTTGTTGCTTTTTATTATTTGACGCGCGCAAACAATTCCAACAAGATGGACGATGCATATGTATTCTTATTTCACATGTGCGCGCTTTTTCTCACCTGATCCGAACTTTTATTGTTTTTTGCCCATGGCCTTTAAAATGTCACGACGATTAGCAATTGGTGGTGTTGAACTCCCCAACTGTAAAAGTCGATGCTCCAACATCTATTAATTTTGCACCCTCTAACATTTCGAGTTCATAATTCTCGTAACGCCCAAGTAGCTCCGGTTGATATGAAGAGACCGTTTTTCTAGAAGGATGTAGCCTTTTTAAACGCTAATTCTATCTGCGGTACTTAAGTCAATTTACCATTTTACGCTTGATATGTAATAAATGATTTAGAATAAATTAATCAGTAAAAACTGCCTTTACGAAACAAACAAAAAAAATGCAGAAAGAACTGAAATGAGGCCAATTTCTTTTCCTTAGCTATTTTGTTTCGTTAAGCTATTAGCTCAAAGTTTGCTATGTAGTATGATACGGTACAATCTGGCTATGGAATTATTATTAGTATTTTTATTAATGTAATCTTTTTAAATAGAGTTTATAAACTTCTTGATGGGTTTTCTTTACGGTTCTTTTCCCATGTTGCCTTTATTGAACCGCTAGAGCAGTATTATAAATACCTTATATTGTAATTCAGAAATCAATTAAGAAAGAAAATATTGAAACCATAATTTCCTTTGCCTCTCTTGTCTGTCTTCTTCTCCTCAACCTTTGGCCAATCGACCCTTCTTCCCTTCACCTTTATCTATTATTTGATCCTGCTTTACAGTGTTTTGGTACATTAATCCTAGTATTATCGTATCAAGTAGTCTCTTCTATTTTGAAATGAGGCCAATTTCTTTTCCTTAACTATCTAGTCAAGCGGTTAAGCCTCTAAGGCTAGTACTCAAAGGTTACTGGTTCGACTCTCATGGGCAATGCCCTTCACCTAAAAAAAAAACAAATGGAATTTTTTTAAAGAATTAACATATGGATTTTAAATAGGGGTCGGATGAGAAAAAAACATCTGATTTGTCGATCTGGTCAATTCGATCTGATTAAAGTGATTTCGAATGGATCACAAAAATTTATATCCTTATCCGATCTGAACCGTGAAATTTTTCCAAATCATCGGATCGAATATGGATTGAGATTTTGAGTTAAGCGGATATCCGGTACATGTGGTACTGTATATGTCTTCGGAAAGTGCACATAAATACTAAGTAACATAGATGTTTCAAAGAGTTTTTTTATAAAATTTCAAATCATCAAGGGTTCGATTCTCCCCACCATGTAAACTTTTTCTTATAATTGGGCCTAAATACAAATAGTTGAAATGTTTTTTCAACAAGGACTCTTTGATATCCAATAGCTGATATCCTATTCAAACGAATATTTTTTACTGGACATCTGGCTATTAACGGTTGGATGCATATTGGAATTTAAGAGAAAAAAATTTATCAGATATCCGATATACTAGACCAAATTAGACCGGGTATATCCAATTGCATAACCTAATTTTTAAATCATCATTGTATCAACATCGTTATTTACATTTTTGATGTATTTTTTAGTTTGAAATTGGATCGGGCCTTCACGGCCCATTATATACTGGGCTTGATTCTATTTTGTGTACCCAACTACTTTTTGGTGCTATTAATATAAGAGATGAACATTTGCATATGGAGAATAATTGGGGTTATTTTTGTAAATTATTCATATCTAAATTCTTCTATTTCCAAGACACGTTTAATAAAATATTGAAAAATTCTTTTAACTGCCATTTGGCAAATTTTTAATGGGGTGTAAAGTGAAAGATTTTACACCGAGTGACAAAAAATTTCCTTCTCCTATTTTTACTTTTGAATTAATTTAGCAAAATAAATAGTAGTAACAGACAAAAGATTGAAGATGCATCAAGGCATATAGACAATTAAGGCATATAGACAAATAAAGAGAAAATAACTATTCTAATTTTTAAAGAGAATGGATTATGATAGAAAAATATTTGGGCAGAAAATAGAGAATTTCTCACTCGTTGGCTCTCGAAAAGATAGATGGCTTAGATTAAAACATCATTAAAACAAAAAAATTCGGAAAAATATGAAAAAAATAGCGCGACCAAATCTTATTTGAAAAGAATGAGTATTATAAGCGACTGTGTATGGTTTCTTGAATGAAAATGCATGTCTTTTTAGACGATTGTGCATGATTATTAGGGTTGGGTAAAAAAAATCGTAACCGAAAAACTGAACCGAAAAATCGACAAACCGATCACTTTTTACGGTTAACCGAACCGAAAAAACAATTAATCGGTTACGGTTAACTAACCGATACCTTTCACGGTTCAACGATTCGAATACGGTTATTAATATTTTCACGAGCGGTTAACCGTATAACCGATAATATTTTTACCATACATTATATGTTTTTAAAAAGGTAATTATATATCTAATTAGTTTTAGCTAAAAATAAATGTATTTTAATAAACAATAAACTATCTATTGAAATTTTTGTTTTTTTACTTTGTTTTCAATACAATGAGAATGTCTTAGTGAGAGAGCTCAAAAATTAAACGTTGGATGCTTGGCTTGTTTTTAATTTGTTTTTAAGTTATTTTTTCTTGTGCTCGATTAAAAACTTCTCAAATCTAAACTCATCCCTCGCCAGTCGCCTCCTCCTCCCTTCTCTATATTATATGGATTTTATGAACATTATATACATTTTAATATTTGGATGCTATGTTTTGAATTCGCCGATAACCGCAGTGGTCCTGAGCCGGTAAACACTGACGAATCAGAAGGGATGTAAGTTGATTACGAAAGCGATGGTAGAGCGCCTAGAATACAACGAAGAGACAAGCATCGTGAGTCGCCCCCACATAAGAGGTCCCAATTTGTGGACCGTCCTCATTCCAGCGACTCGACCTCAGGCGACTATGTAACAACCCTATTTTATCCTAAGGGATATTACCACTAGTGATCCCGAATTAACATACCTAGAACCACCCAAGGCTTTAAAATACATAACTTAAATGAAAATGAGTTAAAAACAGAAATCTTATTCATTAAAAAGAATTGTACTTCATTACAATGGTATTTCGTTTACATAAGATATAGCAGCGGAAAGTATGCTCAGGTACTATAAAAGAGTTATTCGAAGGGCTTGCAAAAAAATATATGATATTTCTAAGGAGAACTCATATGATGATGAGCCCCTTTGTTTACAAATAGGAGAGATGACACACCACCTTTTGGGTGCCTTTCTTAGGGGGAAAACTCTACCTTCCTTTCAACCTTGTCTTGCCTTGATCTTCAAGTCTTTGAAATTATTCCTTTGAACGCGTACCTCCTCTTGAATAATTCAACTTAGGATTTGATCCTTCCTTGATATGTCCCTTACTGCATCTATTGTCAAATCCTCATTCCTCGAGAACTGCGCCTTGCATCCTAATGTCCGAACATACAAGGAAAAAGAAAGAGAGGGCGAATGGGTTAGTCTAATGAAAGACTAGCAAGTGAATGGCGGCTATGGTATTAACGTATCATGTTGGTGTTGATCTCCAAATGATGGTGATTGGTCGACAATCCAACAGTTAATACTTCTATCGAAAGAGTGAAGGCTAGGAAATTTCGAGATAAGTCTGAGATTACAAGGATGTGCTTCCATTAGGAAGCAAGTCAAACTCTTGTCCAAGAGAAAAGAGATACGATATTTCTTTAGAGATAGGAGACCATAAGGATAGTGGTTCCATCGGAACATAGATTGGCGCTATTATTACACAAAAAGAAATACAAGATTTCTTTAGGATGAGAGCAACATCAAAATGTGGTTCAACCGCAACATGGACATGGAACTTTATTATTTTGAAATATTCTACATAGTATAATTTAATTAATGGATTGAGTAAGGCAAGACAATTATCCTTATTATAAATTTTGAATGTCGGCATAGCATAAACATTAGCCTAATTCGTGAATTTGAAAGGCGACATAGCAAAAGACTTTAGTTGTCTTTTCCATTTCATGTGGCATTGCTTAAGACTTTAGACAAAATCTTTCTATTTCGACATTTCTTTAAGACTTCAGCCAACATTTCTTTTTCGTGTGACATTGCTTTAGACTTTAGACGAAACCTTTCTATTTCGACATTGCTTAAGACTTTAGTCAATGAAGTAAGAGTAGAGTCATGACCTAAATATAATATGATGTTATAAAAAGTGGTTCAAGACTTATGCGCAACATTTTTTCCTATACTATTCCAAGAAAGGTCTTTAAACGAGACACTTTAAACAAACAAGGACGCAATCATCGGTCCTAAAATCTAGTATTAGCGTAGTATGAATAATAGTAAGACTAACGAGGTTGTTATCTCTTAGCAATAAATAAATCTAAGTTCATTTATTGAACAAACGAGTCATTCTCAAACAAGAAGGAATATTAAACGGAACATAAATTCACATTTAATAGAAGGGCAAGAGATCCATCCACTTGTCTTTTCTTTTTCGAGTAAACGGTCGAACTAAGGAAGAATGGTGAGGTTGGAAGTCTAATGTACTTGCTTAAGTCGAATTTGACACCAGGGTACCAGAAAAATGGCATGCAAGAGTTAGATTTCTTAGACTCAATACTAAGATTAGAAAATGAAGTATTGTTCCTCTAAATACTCATCACTTGAAGACTTTTTGTAGAAAATATCCATTAGAAGGGCTTTTCTTAGAATTCTGTTTATACTTCAAATATAAAAACTCCTTTTTATTTAAAACCCCATTTCATGACTTAAAGACCATGGAGTTTCACATGCAACTTAATGAACTTTAAATCCTTATTTGTTCACGCATGATTCCTTGAAATTCCTTTAAAAGGTCTATAATCTTTAAAAGAGGGAAAAGGTTTCAAAATGTATTTATGTAACAAATCTTGAACCATAACCCATTAAGTTCATTCATGGTTCAAGATGGCTTCTTAAATTGAAAGGATTCTTTTTAAAGAGATCTAGAATGAATAAGTCTTGTATGCAACATTCCTTGAACCATCATCCTTTATAGTTCATATATGGTCCAAGGGAGTTTTTGAGTGGAAGATTTGATCATAAGAAA
Source organism: Fallopia convolvulus (assembly GCA_964016875.1). Classification (NCBI taxonomy): domain Eukaryota; kingdom Viridiplantae; phylum Streptophyta; class Magnoliopsida; order Caryophyllales; family Polygonaceae; genus Fallopia; species Fallopia convolvulus. The sequence continues at coordinate 36,096,943 of OZ024733.1, forward strand.
GACATGAAGGATATGGAATCACATGCATGCATCTAAGTGGACCAAATCACTTAGATGCAACTTGATTCAAAAGAAGTTTTTAAAGAATAACAAAATGAAATAGAGTTTTAGAAATTTTGCATGCATCATATGGTAAATGGATTTTTACCATATTCATGCATTATTCATTCATTGAAAACTAAGAACGAGGAGATTTAGAACTTTGCATGCATCATATGGTAAATGGATTTTACCATATGCATGGATGATTTATTCAAAGAAAAGCTAAGAACTTCAAGAGCACATTCACCAATATGTGCGATTGGAGGAGGCTAACTATAAAGCCAATGGGAAATCGCCCTCTCCACCTCGAAAGTTACACCGTCCTTCAAACGGGAACTTTATACAAAAAGCTCACTCATCGGGAGATCAAGCTAAAGCAGTCTACACCACCTACAACATCCCAATCTATAGGATTTTACCGCGCATCAAGCATGAGAATTACTTCCGATATCTCGTGCGGGATGAATGTTCTGAAGATGATCCTCGGAGTCGGAAATATTGCATGTACCACAGGGTACGGGGGCACATGAATGAGGAATGTGAGCCATTTAAGAAGTTCCTTGAAAGCTTGATTAAAAAAGGGTACTTGCGCGAGTACATTGATGAAAATGAGCCAAAAGACAATGGGGAACCGAGAAAGAAGGAAATTGAAGTCATTCAAACAATCTCGACAACATACAAGAATGAGGATGATGAAGTTAGGAGTAATTTTAGGAAATCGTGTCACGAGTTAGAGGTGATGCGAGTCCACCAAGCCGAGCCGCGGCCGCCATCATCACATGCGCCCATGGTTAACGGTTTGGTCTTTCGGGATAAGGACCTTGTGTCAGTCCAAATTCTGCATAACGACCCCTTAGTCTTAGAAATCGAGCTTGAAGGATTTAAGGTGCGTCGAGCCCTAGTAGACCCGGGGAGTTCAGTTGATATCATGTACTACGATGTCTTCAAGATCCTTGGAAAGAAGAACGAAGACTTAATTCTGGTCAAGATGCAGCTCACAAGACTTGGAGGATACCCGACGTTCCCGCTTGGAATGTACAAGGCCCGAGTCAGTTTGGAAAAGAAAGAGATGACAGTCGAATTCTTAATCGTCGATGTGCCTGCCTCATACATCTTGATCTTGGGAAGGCCATGGATTCATGGGATAGGAGCGGTACCATCGACACTCGATGAAATGATCCACTTTAGAGATGAAGACGCCATAGTCCGGGTTTGGGCTAATCAACTACAAGCGCTTATGTACTCTAAGGAAAATCTCCCTAAGACAGAGTTTATGGAGAAAATAGAAGACATGCCGAGAAGTGAGGACCAGAAGCGCAACCGCGATCATAGGCCCGAGAGTCGCGACCGCGGGACTGGTCCAAAGAGCACTACTCCTTCTAGCTGCGAACGTGGATTTGTAGCTAAGAACGACCCTTCTCATGAGAAGAATCGCAACCGCGGCCCGCGTGGGCGCGATCACGGCTACCCGCATTCCCCAACACAGGGATCCCGGGATTAGGAAATGCATGTAAATATGGAACTCTTTTTCCCATGTGGTTTTGATGAGGCCCTTAGATTTTTATTTGTCATTCATTAGTTATGTCCTTAAGGTCATGTCATGTTTATTTTTAATAAAAGTCTGTTTTTGCATTAGTTTGAGTCTTGCATAAAAAAATCACAACGTTAGTTCATCGCACTAACGGACTTCTACATACGCGTGTATGTAGAGGAGCAAAAGATCTCATGATATTCGCTCATGGAAGTATGAATATACGAATATAGGAATATATCAAAACACGCGTAAGGCCACTTCGTGTAGGACCTACAATACTTACGTCTTAGTTGCGTTCTAACGTAACTAACACCTAAGTGGGGCATTTGTGAGCGGGTAAAATTAATTGCCATAATAATTTTCGTTATTATCTGCCATAAAGGTACTTTTATTTATTACGCTTTTCTATCTTTAATTATTTTATATAAAACTAAATATGGCGGTTATTCGTTATGTTGGAGGATTCTATCTTAGTCGAAAGATAGAATTTCCACTTGGATTAGGGAGCAAGAAATCACTTGTTGGGCCTGGAGCATTATCGGCCCGCCCTTAGAGATAAGAGTTTTTCGACCTTTGTTCTCTCTCCCCTCCTCCATTATAAATACATGTCATCGCCATGTATGATGAGCACCTCATATTCGATGAGCTCGCACGCAAGTCTTGTCTTTTACCTCGACGTTCAATCCACAATTGCTCTTTTGACTTAGGCATCGGAGGTGGATTAGGGAGTCCCCGTCCCCTGTGTCCATTGTTTTGCAAGCTCTAGGTGGAAGAGTTAATTGGAGCGGAAGGTGAAGAAGGGAGTATTCAACCAGTGCATTGAAGAAGAATTTTTGTGCACTAACAATTGCACATTTCCATTGCATACTACTTACAAACTAGTCGAAAGATTGGAAGGGTTGACCAATGTTTGGAAGGGTAGTTGCGTGAAATGACTAGTGATATCCCTACTTAGTGGTGTAGATAGTTATCTCTTGCTGAATGGTGGAATATCGTACAACTCAAATTACCATAATTCTCTTCAAACTACACTATTTCAAGCATTGTATGGTTACTCTCCACTTCACTGAGGATTGGAAGCTTCAGTTGTATCAATTGCACATGTAGAAGAATGGTTGCAAGAGAGATAATTGACATTGCTGCAACTCAAAGAAAATCTACAAAAGGCTCAAGCTCGAAAGAAGCAAATGACAAATAAACATATATCAAAATGCAATTTTTCAAGTTGATGATTGGTTTGAAACTTCAACCTTATAGACAAATTTTAGTAGATCTTTGAAGGAATTTGAAGCTATGCTCTAAATACTATGGTCCTTTCCAAGTGTTAGCTCGGGTTAGTAATGTTGCTTATCATTTGTCTTTACCTACCAGATCCAAGGTACATCTTGTTTTTCATGTTTCTGATTTGAAGAGACATATGGGCCCTAAGTCGGTTTCTTCTTCAATTTTACCTTCCTTAAATGAAGAAGTTACTTATGGTGTTTATCCGGAGAGAGTGTTGGATACTATAACTCTATAGTTTCTTATCTTAGTAATGGTGATGTTGTTACTGAATGGCTTATTCAATGGAAGAATTTGGATGTTACTAAATCTACATGGGAGCCACCTGAAGATGTCTTGAGTCAATTTCCTGATTACATCTTCAGTCAATTTCCTGATTCCAATAACAAGCATTTAGGACAATGCTTATTAAGAGTTGGCAATGTAATAAATATGAGTTTGCTAATTTAGGAGATATTAAATGATGGTTTAGAATAGTTCACTTGTAACAAACTCATTATAAGGTAATCTCTATTTAACAAAAATGCATGCTTGATGAATAAGAATTGTCTTCTTCTATCTAATCCTCTACATTAGTTTCTCATCTAAATGTACTCTCTATTATCCCAAGATCGTCACACTCTTCTCCCTTCATATCTGATATAGTTATTTTTTTTTCAATTTAAATAACATTGTTTATTTAACCACACCTAAAAAATCAAATAATTGGATTGACATACTACTAATTCAATAAATATATATAACATCACAATCGGGCCTTAAACTTGTCTATAGTTTCATCCACTTTCATCTTTCTCTTGAAGATAGGGCTGGGCAAATTCCGGTCCGGGCCGGATTTTTGGACCGGACCGACCGGACCGAGGGTATACCGGTCCGGTCCTCGGTCCATGAATTTTTAAAATTCCGGTTCCGATCCGGTCCAGGTCCGAACCGACTTTTTTTAAAATAAAAATATAATATAAATTTGTATACATAAATAATATTTCTTATGTTATAAAATTTATTTTTTATTATTTAAGTTTCACTTTTATGTATATACTTCATAATATTATATTTTTTCATAAATAATACATAAATTTTCTCAATAAAAACATAATTTTTTCTTTAAAAAATATTAATTTTTTAAAAAATAATATCCCTATCCAAAACCGGTCCGAAGGTGGACCGGACCGGACCGGACCGGGAAATTTCGGTCTAGTCCTCGGTCCAAAGATTTAGGAAACTCGGTCCCGGTCCGGTTTTGGACCGTTGCCTACCCCTACTTGAAGATCCATTTACTTCCCAATGGTTTACATCCATGAGAAGATAAGCCAATACCCATGTATTGTTCCCCATGATGGAATCCATCTCATCATTAATGGCCTCCTTCCAAAAGGATACATCTAGAGACTTCATTACCTCATCAAACGTTCTTGGTTCATCCTCAATATTGTAACAATACAAATATTTGGAACCAATCTCGTCCCTAGTTCCCACTACCAAGTAAACTTCGAAATTAGGACCAAAGGACGTTTTCTTCCTTATTCTTTTACTTTTTCGAATCTCTGGTTTATTGTTCCCTAGTGAGATGTCACAGTCTTTGTCCCCATTGGAACCGGGAACCATGTCATTGTCTCTACTTGAATTGGGAACCATGTCTCTTGGTATAAATGTCAATGAAAATCGATTTTCATCAAATAGGGCACCTCTTGACTCTATAACGCAATGAAACAAAATAGACTTGTTTGGTTCAATAACATATAACCTATATGCCTTGAAATGCTCATCATATCCAATAAAAATACACTCTACACCTCTTTCATCCAAAGTTTTCCTCTTGGGATCGGGTAGTCTTACAACCGCCCTACAACCCCAAACTCGAAGATAAGTCAAGTTAAGTTTCTTTTTGAATCAAAGTTCATACAGGGTAGTCTTGTTCCTTTTATTCAGAACTCTATTCAACAGGTAACAAGTTGTCAACATGGCTTCTCCCTAAAACCCCTCATTTAGTCTTGAGTAGGAAAGCATGGAATTGACCATTTCCTTAAGAAGTTGATTCTTCATCTCCGATACACCATTTTGTTGAGGTGTATAGGGAGTCATAGTTTCATGGATGATACCTACAGATTGGAAGTATTTTGGGTCGAAATATTGACCACCTCTATCAATCGTTGTTCCCAACTATAGTTCCACTTCAGTTTTATACGCTTAAATTTTTTTAGGGCCTCATTCTTAGCATGCAACAAAAATACATAGCAATAACAAGAATAATCATCTATTTGTCTTGATGCGGAACAATCAACGTAGTTCCTTGTCCAGTCTTGAGTCTTACTTTAGGAAGTTGATGTGGATTATTCACTACACCAAGGGAAGAATCAATAAAATCTGTATTCTGATAAGATCTGACTTGTGAGAAATATTTCTGAAATTAGAATTTTGCCCCTTACAAGACTTAGGAAATCCGCAAAATCTTAAGTGAAATAAGACAAATCTTCTAGTTCTCTCCAAGGCTTATGGTGAGAACTAACTATAGAAGATGTATTAATGGAGTATGACTTTGATTTGTGTAACATCCCCGACCAAAGTACATACGTCATTCGACATTCATATAAGATTAAGAGCATATGCATAGCATATTGGCATGATATATAGTGAGTTTTTAAAAGTAATATTTATTTTTTAATTAGGTTTATTATATAAATATTACTTTTAAAAACTCACTATATATCATGCCAATATGCTATGCATATGCTCTTTATCTTATATGAATGCCGAATGACGTATGCACTTTGGTCGGGGATGTTACAATTTGATTAGATCTTTCGTGAGATCTTTTAACAAACCTCGACTCTATCTCCCTTTGTCCTTAAAAAGGATGTGGGAAATTCCTAGGGAGTAGTTTCTGGCATTTTTCAGAAGTTGCATGACAGTTTATGGGCAGTTACATGGTGGTTACCAAATGTTCTATCTGTCACCGACAACTCTCATTGAAAAGCCACGTGTTTATATAGAAACCAGTCATAAAAAAGGAAGTTACAAAGTGGTTAACATCAGTTATCAAAGTGGTTATCATCCAATCAACACATGGTGAAAATAGCCATACCGGATAATTGTAGTTCCCTACAACAGAATTGTACTTCCCTGGTAAGGAACGACGTATCAGGAGAACTATTATTCCCACCAAGGGATCAACCCATATTGTTCATCCTTAATGTCATATGCAGACTCTTTTTTGACATTGTTCCTTACAAGGAACTACTATTGTTCCATTGTTCTTTAATCAGTAACATAACATATCCTTAATATATCCTTCTAGACCTCAAGTAGTCAAATATACTTACATAAGCGTGTACTCCACATCCCCAAACTTGTGATATAGTTAAGTGAGATCTTGTAGCGTCGTGTGAACCTTGATTACACTAAAAGGCATTGTTCCGTACATAGTTCCCTAGTAGGTAACAATCACTTGATGACACTAAAAGTACCAACAACCTCAAGGACTTCCCAAGAAGTCCTTCATGCTAATACTACTCTCACCCTTGCACGCTTAACTTTAGAGTTTTTTGTCCTTACTTGAACCTTGAAAATGAAGAACTCTTGTTGACATAGGTAGAACTTCAATACATTATAAAGGATCTCAAATCCAGGGTGTTACAATCTCCCCCATTTAAACACTAGACGTCCTCCTTAAGACCTAAGGATCGCCATCTAGGTTGAGCGACCGCACTTTGGGCCAAGCCAACTCGTAACCAAAACTTGGCTCTAAGAGCATGAACAATGGTAAGTATATTCAATCCTCTCTCATTTTACTCTCTCCTTCTCTTCTTTTGATACATCACTTTGTTTTTCATCCACATCACTTCTCAATATCTCTTCCCCTTTCTCTATTTTTCTCCACAACAATTTATATCTCATTTTATCACTCATACTTTTACATATATATATATATATATCCACCCCATATTCTATATGATCTAACATTTTTACAAATTTAGTTTTTCAAATTAATTAATGATAAATTATATTTACTTAACTAATTCGATCTAATTAATAAAATTACAAATGACTAATATAATATAATCAGATTACCAATGAGAAAAAATTGATTGACATTAACATAACTCCCAGCAATATTTTAAAGTACTGTAGGATCGTTAGTACTTAATCGAGTCGGCGACTCCTGCGAAGTCGTCGACTTTGAGTAATAAAGCAACAGAATAATTAGACAGTAAAACAAACGTTACCAACAGTCAATGACAAGCGATGTATAGTGGAAACTCCTTGTAAACCAACTAGTTTACTTGGAGAAAAACCACTCCCTTCCATGTTTCTCACTTGGTCGGATTTCAAGAGTACTTAGACTCGCTCTATTGATTTCTTGAGTGTTTACAAAGCTCTCCCGTGTACAAGAATGAATCCCACACCCTTGAACCACGCTCTACCTTTGCACTTACACTCTTAATCACACGCTATGCCTAAGATCTCTCGACACACTGCTTGTACGAATCTCACACACAAGTTCGCTCTTTCTTTCTTACACACGATATTGAAATGACGCTCAAAAGTCTTACCACTAACCTAAACACTAGGGTATTTAAGCTAAGGTAAGAGAGATCTCGTGTGTATTATCTCCTATTCGGTTAGGGAAACAATACACACTCAATCTTTTACAAATCTTTCCAAATATACATTTAGGCACACAATAAAATATTCTAGGAGAATCAAATTATCTTTATCTTGATTTTAGCACTCTTTTGTGATGATCTTCTCCTAAAATAGAACGACGCAGCTATCTCCAAATATACGCATATAAGCTTGCGTTCCTTCCTTAAATAGATCACTTCGCCAGCTGGTTATGTCAGTGACTTGGCCAAGTCGCCGACTCGACTTGCCAACTCGGGGTCACTGACTCTGGAACCATCAAAACTCTATCTTTTATCTTCTAACAAATTCCCCCTTTTTGATGGTGACAAACAACCTGTTCTGATCTAAACTATGCAACATACAAAACATAACCACATTAAAAAGAGCAAAGCACAAAAACCATAAAAAGTTCCCCCTAAGCTTAGTAACCACATGATTTCAGTATTTTGATCCCCCTAATAAATCTATTCCCTCGGTTAATTCCCCCTTTTGGCATCATCAAAAAGATTGCTAAAACAAGAAAAGAAGTCAGAGGCAAATATAGAAACTTAAAACATAATGTCAAAACAAGCATATATAGTCATCCACCATAGCAAGCGATAATATATGATGCAAAAACAAAACAATCCAGAAATGCAGTACAACTAAATCGAACTAAACGAAAAAGTCTTTTAAACTGGAGAGATAATGTGGAAAGGGTAGAAAGAAAGGGGTAGAGGAGGCCATGAGTGTGCGACAATCACTGACATCAGGCTCCAAAGTCATTGAGCCGATCCTCTATTGCACTAAGCTTTGAAAGCGCATTGCCAACCATGCTCTGAAGTTTCTCGAGCATCCCCTTCAGAATCATATTCTGCTCCTTGATATCTTTCAATTCATCGTTCGCTTGAGCAAATTTTATTCCTTCTTCCTGGTGATCCTTGTCACTGACCTCATAAGTCTTTAACACCCATTGTCCATCAACCCAGTTCCAACCAAACTTCCTGATCATTTCCTTGTTGAGAACCCTGGTGTTGAGGACGTCACCACCATCCACATAAACCTTATGCTCAGTCATCATCAAAGCAATCAACATGCCATAAGGAAGTGCATGCTTAGCAGTTTCGAGCACATGCTTCATGTGAAGCATCATCAGACGTGGTATGTTAAGATTATTTCCCTTGATAATCTTGTCCATGACCAGTAGATCTTGAATGGAGGCAGCATTCCTTTTGAGTTCTCTTGGGAGCAAGTTGTTGATGAGGTAATTGAACATCACCTTCTTCTCAATTCCCATCTTGTTGACCAGGTAGGGATTGGTGAAATTGTCATCACTTTCAGTGACAATTCTGATAATCTCACGGTCATCGACCCCTTCAGGCCAAGAAGTACTCAGCAAAACCTTCATGAGGTATCTCCAAGATGTCATTGACATCCTTGCTAATGAAGGAGTACGTCTTCCTATCAACCATGTACCTCCCTATTGTCATGTTCCTTGTATCCTCAATCACTAGGGACTCATAAAACATCTTAACCATCTGCGGGTTGTATTCATGCTCCCCTTGCACTAATCTATCCCATTTTTGCTTCTTCAGCCAGTCAGTAACCTTAGTCAGTTTGAACTCTTTTAAGAATTTTTCCTCCCACATCAAATCCTTAGTAAACTCCCTAGAAGTCATGTCAACAATCACACTAGACTTCCGTATCTTTTTGCTAGACCCAACAACAGATTTTGGAGATCCCCCCTTTTCTTTCTAGTGACCTTCTCAGAGAAAGAGGAGTCACCTCCCTCTGATGCAGCCTTAGGGGTTTCCAACCTCTTGCCCTTTTTGGCTTTAAGAGCCACAGCCGTAGCTCTAGCACTTGCAGATCTAGTTTTAGGGCGAAAAGGAGGAGGCATTTCAATTTCATCCTCCTTGATCAAATCAGAATCATCTCCAAACAAATCTTTCTCTAAATTTCTCTTGACAGAGTCACGATACTTAGATTTCTTAGAGACCAAGATGGGATCAGAATGTGTACCTTCTTCAAAAGTTTCGGTTGGTTCCTTTTGGGAGACTTCCTTGTCAGAAACCTTGTCGACATGCTCCATACCAGTGTCTATGTCAATGACTTTTGGAGAGTCATTGACAGCCTTTGCTTGATCATGAGGAGATAGTTGTTGGTTCTCCTCTGTTCTGACATGCTTTTGTGTGCCATCCAACGTCTCTTCTTCGCCTTTTTCCTCGAACGACCCGACAACCTTTTCTGTTTCCTCAAAATCCATCGACTCCAAATTTGGAGTCTTCACTCTCTCTTCCTCTACATTCTCTTGTTCAGAGGGTTTGGGTGTAGAGGCGTCACCGGTTTCTGGAATAACCACCAGTTGCGCCGTTTGGCGCGGTATTCCAGATTCCGGTGAAAGGGTTAGGGTTTCGGTTTCAATTTGTGGTGATGGAGGGTTTTGAGATTTTTCAGTGGGAATGGGAGACGAGGGAGTTGTTTTTGGAGGAGAGGGGTTTGGATTTTGGTTTTGTGGAGAAGTGGGGTTCATGAATGGTGTTTCGATGGCGGTTGGGTGAATGGTTGAAGAGGTCGATTGCCCAGACAGAAGGACTCGAAGAAAATCGTCACCAAAAAGAGCGAGAATCTTCTTCTTCGCCGATTCTGGACTTTCAGTTTGGGTTTTGGGAGAAGCGGGGAGGTTTGAGTTGTTGGAGGGAGACGTCATTGGAGGGGTTTGAAGGTTCGAGGGTTTGAGAGAGAGAGAGAGAGAGTAGAAGTCGAGAGAGAAAGGAAGATTTTGTCTTGACGGTTGGAACATAATAAAGAAGTGCACTTCCATCATTAAGGAAGTTGTCAAATCACAAGATCTTCTCTTTCCTCCTTTTGAAAAAAAACTTTCCAAGTTCAAAAGATATTGATAAGCCATGATCTTTTTCTCGAGCCAAAACACACAGTCACTGACCTTGATCAAGTCGGCGACTTCTATCATAAAACTGCTCGTTTTATGTGTCCATGACTTTTACACACTTCATGACTTTCTCTTAAGGAACTTACTTGGCGTTGGAGTTGCACAGGGAGTGCCAAAGCAAACCAAGTAAAAGCTTTATTTTTGAGGATTTGTCGATCATGATGATAAGTCTCCGTTTTATAAAGAAATTCAAAAATTGGCTCATAGAGACTCTCAAAACATGATAGGTCAGGGACAAGCATTAGAATCAACCATCATTTGGGCTTATAATGAGGGTTAGGATCATCAGGTTGATTCTTTTGGGATAAAACAAAGAGCTCAATAAGGTTGCACACATACTGAATGTAGTAAGAGTCATCGACAAGTCAAATGAATGGGGTTTCCTAAACATGATGTCTATCAAAAATGCAAAGATTTATACTATAAAAGCATGACTTCAAAACATATGCAAAGCAATCAATTCTAGCCAATCATTGAGGGAATTCATGTAGGGAAATAGATCATTGAAGAGAGATCATACCTAATTCCATGCGGAGTTGTTCAAAGGGTTCACGATTTAAGGCCTTTGTGAAGATGTCTGCTCTTTGATCACTTGTTCTACAGAATTCCATAGTGACCATGCCTTTTTCTACACAATCTCGAAGAAAGTGGTGCCTTATCTCAATGTGTTTTGTCTTCGAATGTTGCACCGGATTCTTTGAGATGTTGATTGCACTAGTGTTGTGACATAGTATGGGCACTGACCCACACTTCACACCATAGTCATTGACTTGTTGTTTGATCCATAAGAGTTGTGAGCAACAAGCTTCAGTTGCAATGTATCTGCTTCCGCCGTTGATAGGGCAACATAATTTTGCTTTCTAGATCCCCATGAGACAAGACAAGGCCCAAGAAATTGAGCCATCCCTGAGGTGCTTTTTATATCAACACGGATTCCAGCAAAATCAGCATCTGTGTAGCCGACACGTTCAAAATCAAATCCTCTTGGATACCATAAACACAGATTGTCAGTCCCCTTAAGATAGCGAATAATTCTTTTAACAGCTTTCAAGTGGGACTCTCTTGGATCAGCTTGAAATCTAGCACATAGACATACTCCAAACACAATATCCGGTCTACTTGCAGTGAGATAGAGCAATGATCCAATCATACCCCTGTACATAGTAGCATTGACTTCTGGATCCTTGTCATCTTTTCCAAGTGAGGTAGTCGACGACATAGGAGTATCAAAAGGTTTAGCATTTTCGAGACCAAACTTTTTAACACATTCTCTGAGATATTTTTGTTGATGAACTCGTGTCCCATCCTCACTTTGCACAACTTGAAGTCCTAAAAAGAACTTGAGTTCACCGACCATACTCATTTCAAACTCACTAGACATGAGGTCAGCGAACTTCTTCACCAGCTTATCATCTGTTGAACCAAAGATAATATCATCGACATAGACCTGAACAACCAGCGTATGACTTCCTTCCTTCAACAAGAACAAAGTCTTGTCAACCTCTCCTCGAACATAACCATGTTGAATCAAGAACTGTGACAAACGATCATACCAAGCACGTGGGGCTTGCTTCAATCCATAAAGAGCTTTGTCCAGTTTATAAACATGATCCAAGTGGGCGACGTCCTCAAAACCCGGAGTTTGTTCAACATACTCTTCTTCTTTTAGATATCCATTCAAGAATGCAGTCTTAACATCCATTTGTTGTAGCTTGAATCCATGATGAGCAGAATAGGCAATAAGTAATCTAATAGGTTCAAGTCGAGCCACTGAAGCAAACGTCTCATCATAGTCAATGTCCTCTTGTTGATTGTATCCCTTAACTACCAATCTAGCTTTATTTCTGACCACATTTCCTTAGGACTGGGCAACGGTCCAAGACCGGACCGAACCGGATCGGACCGGGACCGACTTCCTAAAAAAATTGGACCGAGGACCGGACCGGATATTCTCGGTCCGGTCCGGTCCGGGTTTGAACCGAGCTATTATTTTATCAATAAAAAGTTTTATTTTTAATAAAAGAAGTTTTATTTATTTATAAAATATATTATTTTTGATAAAAATATATATATTATACCATATAAAAGTTAAATTTATATTTTTAACATAAATTTTATAATATAACTATACATAATTTTTTACATAAAATAATTTTTTTTACCACTAATACAAAAAGTTGGACCGGACCGGATTTGGACCGGACCGGGGACTGACTCTTCATTTTTTGTGGACCGAGGACCGGACCGGATACCCCCCGGTCTAGGGCTGTGCAACCGGTCCGGACCGGACCGAATAAACACGGTCCGGTCCAGACCGGTGGACCGTATTTTATAAAAAATATGGACCGTGGACCGGACCGGACCGGATCATTTCGGTCCGGTCCAAATACGGTCCAGTCCCGGGTTTGGACCGATTAGACCGCTTAGTGTTTTAATTTGATTTTTTTGGCCGAAAATCAACGCTCATACCATAGAGATGTAGTAATTAGTAAGATTAATTCTATTATTATAAAGTTAAAGTACCAATGGGCAAAACTCAAAACTTTTATTTAGTAATAATCAACAATTTTTTCAATATGAAACTTTAAAGTATAAATTTTAAGCCTAATATTCTATATAAGATATAAATTATAAGGATTTACGGTCCGAACCGGGAATTCCCGGTCCGGTCCTGGTTTTGGACCGGGACCGAAATTCTCACATTTCTTGGACCGAGGACCGGACCGACTCGGTCCCGGTCTTGGACCGGACCGTAAAATTCCGGTCCGGTCCGGTCCGGTCTGCCGGTCCGGTCCAAGTTTGCACAGCCCTACCCCGGTCCGGTCCACCCCGGTCCGGTCCAAAAATCCGGACCGGATTTTGCCCAGCCCTACATTTCCATTTCCTTCATCATCCAGCTTATTTCTGAACACCCATCGAGTTCCAATCACAAATCTTCCCTTTGGCCTTGGGACTAAATCTCAAACCTTATTTTTTTTCAAATTGATGAAGCTCTTCTTGCGTGGCACTGACCCAGTCCGAATCTTTCAACGCTTGTTCAACATTCTTGGGCTCCAACAAAGAGATGAAAGCATTGAAAGCAAAGAAGTTGTTTAAAGAAGATCTGGTTTGCACACCCTTTGAGAAATTAGTGACAGGATGAGCACTTTTCTGTTGATAATTTCTGACCTGTAGATCTGTCAAGTCACCGACTTGTGTCTGAGGCGTTCTCTCTAAGTCATCTTTAGAGTTTTCCGGACTTGGGCTTCTCTCAAGTGTTTTCTCATCATCGGACTCACTATCACTTGAACTTTGATTCTGACTCCTTCCCCCTGTTCTGTCTGAGTCGGTGACACCAGCATTGTCACTGACTACCAATTCTTTTTGTGTTGTGGCAACTGGAAGTGAGTCATCTTGAACCAGATTGTACCCTTGATCACCATCATCAAAATCTTCAATCATCGAGCCTCCCATCGTGTTCTCATCAAATACAACATGCACACTTTCCTCAATTTTCCTCGTCCTTTTGTTGAACACTTTGTAGGCTTTACTGTGAGGTGAATAACCTACAAAAGTTCCAACATCACTCCTTGGATCGAATTTTCCCAGACTGTCCTTGCCATTATTGTGAACATAGCACTTGCATCCAAAAGTGCGTAAGTGGGCGACACTGGGCTTAACTCCTCTAAGTAGTTCATAAGGGGGTTTTCCAAGAAGTGGACGAAGCATGGCTCGATTCATCACATAGCAAGATGCATTAATGGCTTCACCCCAAAAGTTTCTTGGAAGACCACTTGAGATAAGCATTGTTCGTGACATGGTCTCCAAGGCTCGATTCTTCCTTTCAACTATGCCATTTTGTTGAGGAGTTCTAGGCGCTGAAAAGTTGTGACTTATGCCATTTTTCTTGCAAAAGACCAGAAACTCAGAGTTTTCGAATTCCGTTCCATGATCTGATCTGACAGACACAAGAGTAACTCCAAGCTTTTTCTAAACAGCTTCACCCATGCTTCAAATTCTTCAAAAACCTGATCTTTAGAAGACAAAAAAATTGTCCAAGTATACCGTGAAAAGTCATCAACAATGACAAAAATATAGCTATTTCCTCCACGACTTTGGACTCGCATAGGACCACATAAGTCAATATGAATAAGCTCTAAGGGTCTAGTGGTACTTACCTCCTTCTTGGATTGGAAGGATGACTTCACTTGCTTACCTCTTACACATGTTTCACCGACTTCATGCTTGCTTGGATCTATTTTGGGTAGCCCTCTGACTAGCTCTTGCCTATGAAGTTTATCAAGGAGTTGAAAACTTGCATGACCAAATCTTTTGTTCCAGAGGTCGGCGACATCTGCAACTGTTCTAAGACACAATTTTTCTTCAGGTTCAAAACAGGTGTCCACCTTGTAAAGATTGTTTTCACACACCCCTTTCAGAAGGATCTTTCCTAAGTTAATTTCTTGTACCTGACAACCTTTCCTATCAAAAACAACATGATATTTTCCATTAGCACAGATTTGGGAGACACTTAAAAGCTTAAAACTGAGATTGTCCACTAAATTCACATTATTTATTGTTAGCTTATCTGAAAATCGTACCGTACCAATACCAGAAATACCACCTTTACTATTGTTGCCGAAGGTAATCTTACCTCCCTTGTATTCTTGAAGTGAGACGAAATCCCTGGGGTTTCCCGACATATGAGTTGAGCACGCACTATCAATAAAACAGGGCTCCTTGTCACCCACTTCAAGCTGCATTGAAAGAATTAGTTTTTACGAACCCATAGTTGTTTAACTCCTCTGGGTTTGGCAACAAAGTAATTTTCTAGAACAACATTTGTCACAATTAGCACACACAGATCCTAGAGGACAGTCAGTGACAGTGGTTCTGCCATAACTGTCATTCAGAATCTGTGACCTTGCATTTTCATCATCTCTTGCCTTTTCGTGACAATCATGTTGGCAGGGACCAGGCTTGCCGCAGTACCAACATGTTCTATGAGACTTCAAGGCCACATACTTACTATAACCCGGATAGATGGGTTTGTTATTGATGCGAGATTGAAAATCAATTTGTGATGGAGTCGAGTTCCGGACTTGTTTTTGCCATATGTTGTGCACCTTTTGATCAGGATACCACTGTTGCTTCCCTTTGTCAGGCTTAGCCACCACATGTGTAGAACAACTTGCATTGTCACTACACATAGGGGTTTTACCTTTAGACACAAGGGGAGAAGCTTTGGTACCCTGAGTATTGGGTGCACGAACAAAGCCAATTCCAGATCTGTCTACCTCCTTCACAAACTTCTTTTTGTAGTCAATTCTGACCTCTTGAGCCTTTTCAGCAACAATTTCATCCAACCATTTCTTTCTTTTATCCTCATCCTCAACTTTAAGAGTTTCTAACTCAGTGGACAACTTAGCATTTCCAAGCTTAAGCATAAATCTTTCACCTTCTAGGCCAGTGACTTGTTTTTCAAAATCATTAACTTGTTTTTGCAAGTCAGTGACTTGGTTCTTTGAGTCTGAGCAGGACTACAAGTCATTGACTTAGGAGATGAATTCTTTTCTAATTCAATAGTCTTAGAGGATCAGAGTTTGTTATCATCGAAGAGATTGGAGATTGTTTCTTCATTATCCTCCACTTTTTCTCTTAACTCAGTGACCTGAGTTCCAAGCTTTTCGATGATAGCAATCAATTGTTCTCTAGATTTTCTAGCCAGAAGAGAAGATAGTTCAGAATCATTTACCTCTTAGGACGATTTATCTTCAATGGCCATGCAACAGTTTCCTCTTGTTGGCGCTACTTCATCATCATCATCAGACATGTCCCAAATTGTAACATTTCGGTGGTTTATAAGGAATTAAGGTGCTGCTACCCATGTCAACAAGAGTTCTTCCTTATCTGGGTTCGAGTGAGGACAAAGAACTCAGAAGTTAAGCGTGCAAGGGTGAGAGTAGTACCAGGATGGGTGACCTCTTGGGAAGTCCTCGGGTTGGCATGGGATTGCACTTCTAAGGCCGCGGGCCTTACAAATGGTATCAGAGCCGACTCCGGGTTACGAGTTGGCTTGGTCCGGATGGCGGTCACTCGGCCCGGAGGGCGGTCCTTAGGTCTTGATGAGGACGTCAAGTGTTTAAGTCAGGGAGATTGTAACACCCCGGTGGTTTATAAGGAATTAAGGTGCTGCTACCCATGTCAACAAGAGCTCTTCCTTATCTGGCTTCGAGTGAGGACGAAGAACTCAGAAGTTAAGCGTGCAAGGGTGAGAGTAGTACCAGGATGGGTGACCTCCTGGGAAGTCCTCGGGTTGACATGGGATTACGCTTCTAAGGCCGCGGGCCTTACACAAGTTGCCATCATTCCTTTGCCAGCTTCTCCATTTCTTCTTTTTGGACATTGCTTGGCAAAGTGTCCTTTAGCTTAACATTGATAACATATGACATCCTTCATATCCTTCCCTTCCTTGCTTGATTCAGGAGCTTTGACTGGAGCTTTGTTGCGATTCCACAGCCTCTTCATAGCCTCAGAGATGAGAGCAACATCCTCATCTATTTCTTCAGTGTCGTCGTCTCCCTGAGCCAAGTCAAAAGCTCTTTCAACTTTAAGAGCAATGTTCTTAACCTTTTCTGAGTCAAGTCTCTCAACTCTTCTTTGTTGAATGCCTCCATACATGGTAAGTTGTCCAACAAGATCTTCCAAGGTCAGCGACTTGGTTTTCTTTTGAGTGAGAAGAGACGAAGCAATGTTGTCCCAACTCTTGTTCAATCCTTAGATCATCTTGTTGGTTAGTTTCCATTGAGAGATTTCTTCACCAAGAAACTCTAATTGATTCACGATTGTTTGAAATCTGGAATGATAATCACGAAGAGATTCTCCTTTTCCTTGAAAGATGTTGTCATATTCTGCTTCGAGACTTATGATCATGTCCTTCTTTACATCATCATTGCCTTGATGAAGTCTTTTGAGGGCATCCCAGATTTCTTTTGCCGTTTTGTATCCGATCACCTTCTTGAGGTCACCGTCAATGAGAGCATGATGGGGCACTTTCTTTGCTCTAGCATTTTTCTAAAGCTTCTTGAAATCCACATCATCATACTCAATTGTGGTCTTTTCAGTCTTTCCATCCTTTCCAAGAAAGGTTTCTGGACCTAGTTCAATCACTTTCCATAGCTAACCATCAAGTGAGCATATGTGGATCTTCATTCGTTCAACCCACCAGTTATACTCTTCGACCTTGAGGATTGGAGGTTTTCAGAAAGAGTCACTCACAGAAGTGTTGGTGGACGTCATTTTCCTGCAAGAAAAGTACTAAAAACATAGTCTAGAGCCTTGGCTCTGATACCAATTGTAGGATCGTTAGTACTTAATCGAGTCGGCGACTCCTGTGAAGTCGTCGACTTTGAGTAATAAAGCAGCGGAATAATTAGACAGTAAAACAAACGTTACCAACAGTCAATGACAAGCGATGTATAGTGGAAATTCCTTGTAAACCAACTAGTTTACTTGGAGAAAAACCACTCCCTTCCAAGTTTCTCACTTGGTCGGATTTCAAGAGTCATTAGACTCGCTCTATTGACTTCTTGAGTGTTTACAAAGCTCTCCCGTGTACAAGAATGAATCCCACACCCTTGAACCACGCTCTACCTTTGCACTTACACTCTCAATCTCACGCTATGCCTAAGATCTCTCGACACACTGCTTGTACGAATCTCACGCACAAGTTCGCTCTTTCTTTCTTACACACGATATTGAAATGACGCTCAAAAGTCTTACCACTAACCTAAACACTAGGGTATTTAAGCTAAGGTAAGAGAGATCTCGTGTGTATTATCTCCCATTCGGTTAGGGAAACAATACACACTCAATCTTTTACAAATCTTTCCAAATATACATTTACGCACACAATAAAATATTATAGGAGAATCAAATTATCTTTATCTTGATTTTAGCACTCTTTTGTGATGATCTTCTCCTAAAATAGAACGACGC
Organism: Fallopia convolvulus; assembly: GCA_964016875.1. Lineage (NCBI taxonomy): Eukaryota > Viridiplantae > Streptophyta > Magnoliopsida > Caryophyllales > Polygonaceae > Fallopia > Fallopia convolvulus. The sequence continues at coordinate 36,115,332 of OZ024733.1, forward strand.
AGCTGTCTCCAAATATACGCACATAAGCTGTGCGTTCCTTCCTTAAATAGATCATTTCGCCAACTGGTTATGTCAGTGACTTGGCCAAGTCGCCGACTCGACTTACCAACTCGGGGTCACTAACTCTGAAACCATCAAAACTCTATCTTCTATCTTCTAACAAGTACGAAAAGATGTAAAATAAAATTCACACTAAGCATAAATAATCATTGATTTTAAAAAAAGGGTGATGTGAAATAGGTAATGTGATTTAATGTGGAGTTGACATACATCCTTTTATACAAATTTTCACACCCAAACTTAATATTTTTTTATAAAATATTATTTGTTAAATTTCAGAATTAAAAATGTTTATATTGTATATTTTCCCGATGCAAATTCTTTGTCCCGTCTCTATATCTCCTACCATATTCTATTTGTTGTAATTGTTTAAAAAATAATTAAAAATTATCAAATAATATTAATTATATATTTAATAAATAGAACATGATAGAAAATTTTGCATCAATATTTTTCAATGTAAAGATCAGATATTTTTTTCCACACAAGTACACCCGTCGTGGGCCGTAGCCCTCCATTGTGGAAATTGTTGTAATGATACCCCTTACTAAAACAGTAATAGATGAGAGAGAAAAGCAAATATAGGTCATCCCTAGTCATTATTTAATATTTAATTAATTTTATTTTGATTTTCCAAGGCTAAAGGTTTGGATATCTCACTTCAGGTTTGGAATTTATTTCTAATGGGCTGAATACAATGGACTGCACAAATGGATTGTACATTTTAATTCGACCACTTTTTATGTTTCATTTTAAGTTCTCTGGGCTGAAAAAAAATGGATGTTGTTTCACCTAACCATGGGTAAAATTACCCATTAATGTGGCATTAGATGTGTGGAAAAATAAAAAAGAAAAAAAAAATATCTACGTGTGTAAAATAAAGTAAAAAACAATTGTTTGCATAGAAAATCTCAACCTACAAGCAGCATGCCTAAAACTCGAAACCCCCAACAGACCAACATGAACAATAATGCTAAGTTAATTAATTTGGTTTCTTTTTTTTCTGCCAAATTAACTCTCAAACATTACAATTGTATATACTGTACTTAATATCAGAGATTAAAATTTTAAAATTGATTTTTTTTGAGCCAATAAAATTTACGATATACAAATTTTCAATGTGATTCGTATGCAAATATTTTCTATTAAGATATTTGCATATGATAACAATCAGGTCTTGATTTGTTTAAAATAAATCAAGTTATTTAAATTAATTATTTTAATAAAATTTTGATACCTTAAAAAAAATCTTCTAATCATTTACTTATTTATATAGATGAAATATTTTATGCAAAATCTCATTAAAAACATTACTCCGTATAATACATATGCATTAATAATTCAGATAGTAATTCAAAAATATAATATTTTTTATTATTAATATCAAAATTAAATTTGAACAATAATACAAAATAGGAGAAGAAAAATATTCAAATTATGAATTAATTTTATAATAATTTCTTAGTTTAAAATATACCCTAATTGAAGGTCGAAAGGGTAACCCGATGGGCCGGAATTTCACAAAGTTGGTAAGATCTCTAGATGAAGTTGTGTAATTTACCCTAATTGAAGATCGAAGACGAATCAAAGAAAAAAATAACCTTCGACATTTCAAAAAGAGGTGGAGTGGGCCGAATTGCAACCCCGAAGAGCTGACCGCCGTCAAACCCCGATAAGCTATAGGATTATTGTTTATGATTTGGGGCTTGGGGTTTGGGTATGGGGTATAACTGTATAAGCTATAGAGTTTGGGGTATGTGTTTAGGCTTTATGGGTTTAGGATAGGGGTGTTCATAACCAGATCTGATCCGATTAGCTTAATTGGATCGGATATCCGGAAAAATATTTTTACCAAACCCATATTCGTATCCAATTCGGATATCTGATCTGTATATCATGGACTGGGTCGGATCGGATATTCGGATATTTATATTTGTTTTTTTGTATTTTTTTAAAGAAATTATATATTTGAAGCCCGAGTCTTGTTAAAAGATAAAAAAATATTATGCGTAAAGTTAATATAAAAATATTAGATCAAGTTATTATCAACAAATAAATAAATAAAATTATATACTTGGATCCCAACTCTTGTTACAAGATAAAAAAGACATGCATAAAAAATATCAACATATAGGAGTTTGGTTCAAATGAAACCAACCCTTAACATGAAACGGAAGGAGAGTTGTCAGCCTTTGGATCACATGATCCAATGGCTCAGATTACTCCTGTGCTTTTGAAAAATAAAATAAAACAAATCAGCAAGGTGGTAATTTTGTAAATAAACTCAACTTCTATACCCTTAACTTCACTCTCAAATATCAAAAAAAGCCCCAATCGTACAGTACTAATCACACTCCCACGCACGTGACGATTCCAATCGCCCAAATGCCCAAAGCTCCCGACGGACAATTCCAAACTTCGATCGAAGGCTCACAACTTCAATCGACGGACGATTTCAAAGGCTCCCAACTTCGATCGCTCACCTTCTCGATCAAGGCTACCGCTCGCGCTTAGTTTGTCGATCCAGGAACTTCCATAACGTTGGCATGATTGTCTGTTTACTTCGTACTGATGTTGATTTTTATATGTGCTACAACGCTATTGTTGATCCATATATAACCAGAGTTCTAATGTTTGCTGAAAATAGGGAGACTTTTTCCATTTAATCAAATAAGATTAGCAAAGATGAGGTGAAAAGTGCATTGAAAAGTTTCAAAAGTGCATTATGACATAGGAAAAAGTGCATTGATAAATGTCATAATAAAAGTGCATCATCTGATTGAAAAAATGCATTGAAAAGTTTCAAAAGTGCATTGAAAAGTTTCAAAAGTGCATTGTGATATATGAAAAATGCATTGATAAATGACATTAGAAAAGTGTATCATTTGATTGAAAAAGTGCATTGAAAAGTTTCAAAAGTGCATTGTGACATAGAAAAAGTGCATTGATAAATGGCATATGAAAAGTGCATCATCTGATTACAAAAGTGCATTGAAAAGTTTGAAAAGTGCATTGTAACATAAGAAAAGTGCATTGATAAATGACATAAGAAAAGTGCATCATCTGATTGAAAAAGTGCATTGAAAAGTTATAAAAGTGCAGTGAAAAGTTTCAAAAGTGCATTGTGACATAAGAAAAGTGCATTAAACAGTTTTGTGAATTCCTCCTCTACTCACACGCTCTTAGATAGTATTAATTAAAGTGCATTATGAAGTAAAAATAGTGCACTCAACAGTATCAAAAGTGCATTCTTAACAAATAAAAAGTCTCATTCCAAAGCACCAATCAAGAAGAAATCCACCGTATCCATATCCTCTTTGTCCAAGAACAAAACCAAATCCCTTAAACCTTCTTCCACTTCTTCTTCATATGAATCTACCGACAGTAAGCCACTCAAATCTAGCTCCATTTACAGCAAGAACCAGACCAAACTCATCAAGCTTGTTTCAAGCTCATTGAAGAACAAGACCAATTCGGGAGATGGCTATTCGTTGGAGAAAAACAAGCTCAAAAAGCTCAATTCTACCTCCAAGATCAAGGCAATCAAATCTGTAACTGATTTGTCAAGCACCACATCAGACGACAAGAAGCTGAATTCAACTTCCAAGGCATTGTCATCCTCCGATTCAGTTTCCCCCAAAAAATCCTCAGATCTGCTCAAATCCACCTCAAGCGCAAAGACCAAACCATCCAAATCTAACACCGATGAGAAAACTGAACCGAAGAAGGAGATCACTTCGGAGAAGAGCAATCCCGATCAGAATAAGAAGAAGCTCTCGCCACCGACCTGGCTCTACAACTCCGACGAAGACGACGATCTGCTATCCGAGTTCAGAGATCTACCTACAAAGTTCCAGAAAACCTTCATCCCGGACCTCCGGCGAATCTCGTCTTCATCGCAGATCTACTTCTCGAAGGCGAACAAGGAGATGACGAAGGGATTCAAGCCGTACGTCGGCAAAAAATACGCTCCGTCAATCGCGACCGCCATATCCTGCGCCTTCATCATCATCCCGTTCCTGCTCGTCTCCCTCCTCTTCAACCGAACATCAGCCCTTGGATCTCCTTGATCCAAGGGCCCAGAAGGCTCCTTCCGTTTCATGTTAAGGGAGTGTTTTATGGGAACCAATATCTTATAAAAAAATTGGATATATAGAAAAAGTGATACAAGTAATTATAATATTTATTATTAAAAAATGTAACATTGTTTTATTCAAAAATGTCACGTGACGCAATTTTTTCAATAGACATGGTTTCTGCTTTATAATGTATTAGGTAGATAGTTTGATCATCATAAGAGATGGTTTGATCATTATAAGATATTTTATTTTATGATCTCAACCTTCAGATATAGTAAAACATTTATGATCTCAATCTTTTTTTATAAATGACCGTATGTACTATTAGTAGAGTTGTCAAAAGCTGACCCAACCCGAAAACTGACCCGAACCGCCCGAAAATTTTAGGGTCAAGACCCGAAAATTTGAACCCGAAACTCAAAATAAACCGAACGCGATAGACCCGAAACCCCTTGGGTTCAAACCCAAAACCCGTTGGGTTGACCCGATTTTTTATATTTTTAGAATATAAATAATATATTTTAAAAATTATAATATATTTTATTATTAAAATATATAAAAATAATAGATTATTATTAAATATCATTTTAAATAAAATAATATTTTAATAATTGTAAAAAATTCGATTTTCTTGAACTGGTGGGTCGACCCGACCCACCCGAAAACCTGAAAAGACCCGACCCGATTTGACCGATGACCCGTTACGACCCGAACCCTACCCAACCCGAACCCGAAATAATCGGACCTGAACCCAACCTGACCGACCCGTTTGACAGCTCTAATTATTAGACACAATTTGGTTATATATAATAACGTACACTTGAATTCTTTGTTTAAATGACATGGTAAAATATTTTATGACCCGTTTGACAGCCGGATGGAATGTCGGCTAGTTTCTACAAAAAATATTGGCATATCGTTGGCCCGGATGTAACTAAAGCTGTTAAAAGCTTTTTTCACAATGGCAAAATCCTAAAACAAATAAACCATACATTCATCACCCTACTGCCAAAATGTGAAAATCCCAACTCTACGAATCATTACAGACCATCAGCTTATGTAACACCATATATAAAATTATATCAAAAATACTGACAAACCGTCTAAAAATGTTTTAGAGAAACTAATCCACCCAATGCAAGGTGCGTTCATTCAAAACCGAAGTATCCATGACAATACCTTAATCGCACATGAGATTTTCCACTCCTTCCGTAACAAACAAGGGCGGGAGGGGTGGATTGCAGTCAAACTAGATATGGAAAAAGCCTATGACCACATAAGCTGGGAATTCCTAGTTGCAGTTCTACAAAAATTTGGTTTCCACGAGAAATTTCTGGGGTGGATCCGAGAATGCGTTGAAACCGTATCTTTCTCAGTCCTCGTGAACAATGGGCCAACAGAACAATTTTTCCCCAACGGGGACTTAGACAGGGAGACCCCCTTTCACCCTACCTGTTCATCATTGATGTTGAGGTTCTAGCTAGACAGATCCATCTGGTAAGTACCAACCCAAAAAGAGGCATCGGGATCCAAATCTCAAGAAATGGAACAAAAATACCATTCTTAGCATTTGCAGATGACATTATCATCTTTGCTAAAGCTAACTGCCATTCATGCAAAAACATGAAAGAAATCATTGATGACTACTGCCAGATATCCGGCCAGAAAGTCAATTTTCATAAATCTGCGCTCCAAGTCACAAAAAATACTAACAACAACACGAAAGAACAGATAAAACAACTGCTACAGATAACAAACACAGTAGCTCTTGACAAATATCTAGGCTGCCCGATAATCAATGGGAAAGTAACACAAAACACATTTAAACCCTTGATAATGAAAACCAAAGCTCAATTATTAAAATGGAAAGCGAACACTCTATCACAGGAGGGACGAAAAACCCTAATCAAAGCGAACCTTTCTGCACAACCAAACTATATAATGCAATCCTTCATGCTACCCCAGACAACTCTAAAAGAACTGGACCAAATCAAAAAAAAATTCTTTTGGAACAAGGAATACAATTACAGGCCTTTAATTAGTTGGAATTCCATCTGTCAGCCCCCTGCGCATGGGGGGGGGGGTTGGAATTGCTAAGGCGGAGGACATGAACAAAGCTCTCCAGATGAAACTGTTATTGAAAATCTTAGCAGAACCAAATAACCTCTGGGTCAAAATAGTTTCAGAGAAATACCTCAAAACGGATAACATCTTGAATTATAAGAAAAAACGTAATACATCATGGCAATGGTCCAAGCTATGGGTCTTAGAGATCTCTTTCTGTCTGGACTCATCTGGCAAGTAGGGGATGGGAAAACCATTCGTTTCTGGAAAGATAATTGGATCGGGTATGGCCCTATCCAACCAAAAACTGGAACTGAGTCCCATATTAACTGGGAGGAACAAATCGAATCGTACTTACGAGAGGACAACTCATGGAACATAGAAAAATTAAGCAAGGTTGTTAATCCCGATGACCTAGATAATATAGGCAAAATAATTAACCCAATTAACAAAATCCAAGATAGGCTTTACTGGCAACCAAGCAAAAACGGCTGGTATTCCACCCACTCCACTATGCAGTGGATAAACCTCGCTAAAAATGAACCAAAAATCCCTAGAATGGATTAACAAACTCAATGTCCCACCTAAAATGCACAATTTCCTTTGGAAGGTGGCAAGAAATGGCCTGCCAACCAAATCGAGACTTGCTGAAAACCACATCCCGGTACCACAAGGTTGTACTGCATGTAATAACCAGAGACACAAACCATATTCTGATTTCATGCCCCCTGACAAGGGAAACACTTAACACCATAAGACCCAAATTGCGGAGGACGATCGACCTTATCTCCTCCGATGAAAAAAACCACACGAGGTCTTAGAGGAAATCAGGGCAAGAATAAATAAAGAGGAAATGGAAATCCTTACCAGCACCTGGTGGTGTATTTGGTACTCCAGGAATAAGAGAGTGTTTGATAACAACATCGGAACAAACCTAGATGATGCAAGCAAACTTAGTGAATTTACCCAAAAACAAATCAGAGAATGGAAACTAGCTAGAACACCAGACTCCACTGACCCACAACCTAATAAAGGTCATGTAAGAACTGAGACGAAAAATACTAAGTGGGTAAAACCCAAGAACGACTATATTAAACTTAACTTTAATGGTGCTGTGTGTGCAGATGGCGTGGCTACTTTTGGGTTCATACTTAGGGACTCCAACAGCTCTCCCATCTCGTTCGATGGAGGACTGATCGGTCGACAGTCTGTTCTGATCTCCGAGACCATCGCCTTACGCCAGGGACTTCTCGAGGCCATTCGTCATGGCATTCCCCGAATCCAAATTGAAGGCGATAACTTGCAGCTGGTCAAGGCCGTGCTCGGCAACTGGCGCTGCCCGTGGGAGATTGAAGTGTTGCGTGCGGACATCCACTGTTTGTTGGCTCAGTTCCAGGATTGGAGTATTACTCACATCTACCGTGAGCGCAATTCTGTTGCTGACTTCATCCCTGGCTCATTCCGACGTGTATCTTCCGTTCCACGTGCAGATGACTTGGGTTTCTTTACCCTCCTCCGTCAGGATGCCCTAGGGTGGTCACTAGTTTGTTAGTGACCTCTCTAATTCCTTTCCTAATCAAAAAAAAGAAAGAAAAAAAACATGGGCCAATTTGATTTTTATGAACTTCATTTTTTTAGGAGATCAACGTTAATTACATCATATGTAGATTGGGCTTGATTTTTTAGGAGAACATTAGAGATAGAAAAATGGGCCAATTTGTTTTTTATGAACTTAATTAGGCCCATGTATCAGGCTAATCCGAACCTCAAATTCATTAGCACCAAACCTAAAGGTATGGAACTAGCTTTGAACTAGTGTCATAATTAATTTTCTAAAAAGTGGTGAAAAGTAACTCTACATTAATACCTTCTCTCTTATAAATCACTATTTTAAGTAATGGGTCATGACCCATATGGTCATGCAAACACCCTCCGTATAATCAGGAATTTGTTTGGATGACCCGCAGGGTCATGGCCCAGTTAATATTTAATTAATATGTGTATGACATTGAAATTTACCTTTTCTGGTCTGTACATATATTTGCCTCGTAACTTAGGTTCGGAATTAAAGTGTGTCATAAGCATAAAGTAGACTCTCTCTCCTCCGTCTTCTTCTTTCCTTTTTTTTTTTTCAATTTTCTTTTAGATGGGGGATAGGGCCATAAACAATACATTTTTCTTAGTTTTTCTTTTTAAACAATGGGCCCTAATAAATTTAGAGAGGCTCAAGTTGATTTATCTATTTATTTATTGTGTAATCAATTCTAACATTATTAAAGAAAGATGTATAAATTTTAACTTAATATTATTTAATTAATTTTAACAATATTGAAAGAAATTAATATCATCATCATCATCATCACTATCATCATCATCATCATCATCAATGTATTGAAATGTATGCGGTCTAACAACTTACGGTTATAAGTGAAAAGGTATCTTATTGATTGTAATTTGGGAATTTTTATCATTTCATAATAAGTTTGAAATCCTAATACAAATTATATATACATAATGTGATTTAGTATGCTAAAAGAAATTACATTAATATAGAATTGCAAACATATAACAATATAGAGGTTGATTCACATGGAAATGGGGCTTATCATGAAAACTAAGAACAAATGAGGACCCTTGGATTTGAGAAATGGATGGCTAAGATTAGAAGAGATAGGGTCAAAATGGTAATTTTGACAAAAAATAATAATAATAATAATAATAAATTTTTTAAAAATTTTCTTAGTTTCGCTTGTTTTTGTCAAAAACACGAAATTTGATTTTTTACGTTATGTTCACGTATTTTATGCATATGTTCACACTATTATAAGACATGTTCACATATTATCACATTTTTCGATTCAGAGATTGTATAATACGTTCACATATATGACAAGTGTGTTCATATATTATTACTGTTTGTTCATGTTTTATGGTCATGTGTTCATGTTCGATTAAATCATAATACAGGCGTTAAACGGCTTAAAAAATTGAGAAAAAAATTAAAAAATTTAAAAAATTTATTTTATTTTAATTTTTTCGCTTATTTTTGCCAAAAACACGACGATTGACATTTTACGTTCTGTTCACATATTTTATACACATGTTCACATTTTTACAAGGGTTGTTCACATATAACCGCATTTTAACTTCAGAAAATTTAGTATACGTTCACATATAATATAGATACGTTCACATATTAATATTGCATGTTCACGTTTTATGGCCTTATGTTCATACTCGATTTATATCATTTTACATACGTAAAAAGACTTAAAAAAATAAAGTAAGAAAAAAAAATTTATTTTATTTTTATTTTTTTAATCAGATGGCCTAAATTCATTTCTAGTGTTTCAATCGGATGGTCCAGATTTGTTCTTAGTTTTCATGATAAGCCCCATTTTCATTTGATTCAATCTCTAACAATATATTGATCATGTCCAACGGACGGGGTCAACTCTCTAGTTTATCTATAATTCTATCTAGTTATATTTTTCACATTTATTGTCCAATATAATATTTAAACTTTTAGATTATTGTTTCTTACTTAATTCATGAGAAAATTACACGGAAATAGAAGAAAACTAGTGTAAGAGCTCGTACATTGTACATGTTTTATTAAATATAAATAAATAGTTCAAGAGTAGAAAATTTTGTATTATGGATTTATTTATTTTTCTTAGAAAAATAGTTTAATAATGGGATTTTCTACCATATATTCTAAAAGGCCGAATACATAGATAGACCCCTGAACTGACAACTTTTGTTCGCTCAGACCCCCAAACTAAAAAACTTACATTTTAACCCCCCAACTTTACATTTTTATTCCGTTGAACCCTTTTTGCTGAGCTGGCTACGCGCGTGCATATTACATTCGAGGGTGGCGAGTTAATACGATCAAGAATGCTGATATGGATTTTTATTATGAATTTTTCATTTTTTTATTTGTTCTTTTATTTGTTTCATTAAACCCCTTTTTTATTATGATTTTTTAATTTTTCATGGATCTTTTTTATTTTGTTCCTCTCTCTTTTTGTCTTCTTTGTTTGACAGATCTGGAACGGATCTGGTTTTGATTCCATCTTTCCGTCCTAAAATCGAAGATCACGGAGGAAGATCGAGAAGATGGAAGACCTAAAATCCAGATCTAGATCTGGAATTTTCGCCAATTTTTTTTTTGCAGACGAATCTGTAGACTTCGACGAGACAGAAAATATGCTGACGGTGATGAATCTGGGCGAGGGAGAGGAGGCCGTTGTGGCAGGGGGAGGCGGAAGAGGCGGAGAGGTGGCAGTGCGGGCAGAGAGGCGGTCATCCTCATCCTCAGGCCGGTTATGTGGCTTATTTTTTGATTATGTCATCTGCGATGAGGACGATTGATAAAGTGGAGCCGGAATTGGGGATTTCAGGGAGCAATTTGGGGGTTGTGATGCGAGGTAGAGTTTCGAGTTAGCGATTTGGGCTAGAGAGTTGAGGGCGTTGATGGTGGTGATGACGGCGAGGAGGAGAAGGCGTCGACGGTGAGCCAGAGGTCGAACTAGAAGAGGCGGCGGCCGGAGGCGGCGTCGATGAAGGTGGTGAGGTCGAGGTTGGGGTTGGGTTAGAGAGGGATTGAGCGTTTGCTGTAGAAGGTGGAGTTGGCGGAGCAAAAAGTCGCTCCGGGGATCCGTCGATGGAGATTGCCCATCTCCTTGGTTAAATTTTGTAATTTGTTTTTTTTTTTTTCTGTAAGTAAATTAAGTCATTATGGGTGAAAGAGGGAATGATGGGCGTTTGCAGTAGAAGGTGGGAGAGGGATTGTTTTATTTTTTTTATTTTTTTTTTGCCCATCTCCTTATGTGGCTTACAAGTCATAAAAAAGTGCTTAGGTGTCTTACAAGTCATCAAAATGGAGCTTATGTGGCAACCAGTCATCGAGCGTGTATGTCACGTTCTCAAAAAAGGGTTCAACGGAACAAAAATGTAAAGTTAGGGGGTTAAATTGTAAGTTTTTTAGTTGGGGGGTCTGATCGAACAAAAGTTGTAAGTTCAGGGGTCTATCTATGTATTCGGCCTTTTCAAAATGTAATTTACCTTATTTTTTAATTGTGGTATATTATGTGGCACACATGTGGCAATATTTTAATATAAAATATGATTAGGTGGCGCTTATGTGGCAAATCTTAGAGCCAAATCAGCGCGCGTCAACTTCACGGTAATGAGGAGTGTCTCGTTGAACAAAATCTTTATAGTATAGGTATCTAATAATAGATTTTTTAGTACGGGGGTCTGAGCGAACAAAAGTTTTAAGTTCGGGGATCATGTATGTATTTGGCCCTCCCTCTATTGTTGGGATCTTTAATTGAATTTTCCCAATCGAATAATGTCAAAACTCATCTCCACGTGTAGCTATTCGAGTCGAGCTCTAACGTCGGCAGTAGGGTCACCGTGGAACCACGCCCCGTGACCACGTATATAACCTTTTATAAAAAAACAATACTCCAATAAAGTCTTCGAGATAACAATATCAACTTATCATTATAGCACATATAATAATTTGTATATTGATAAGCCTTTACTCCAATTTGTATTTTAATCTATCGATTTTTTCTTGTTAACTTAAATCTGTTAACTTTTTTTTCTCTTTGCAATTAATATTTTGATTTTTTAGTTTATTGATTTAGGCTTATATAAGTGTCACTATAATTTTTTAGAGGTTGTAGGCTGTGATATATCTATTATTATATAAAAGCCGCGTTAATATTCAATCTTAACCGTTAATTTTACAAAAAAAATGGGCCTCATTATCTCCTAATCCTGGCCGTCTCTTTGCTTGCCTCCTTTCTTCAACTTCTCGACCATCCACCTCCTGCTATCTCTTTCACCGCCTCTCCCACGCTTAGTTTTTGATCTCATCCTATTCTCTGGAAAACATGTTAATCTACTGCAAAACCCAATAAAAATTTCAGCATTCACCTTCTCTTTTGTCTCATCGTTTTTCACCAAACACCGTAAGCAACTGCAAACCGATTTCACCGCCATCGTAATTCTTGAACCGACTCCGTATTCCGGCGTAATCCGGTACGAGATTACGGGATTAGGCTAACCCTTTTCTCAATCGCCGTTCCGATTCACCTGCTAGGTCAATCGATTTCCCATTTCACTGTTCCGGGGTGTTTGCGGATCAGAGGAGGTTTCGATTGGGCTCTAAGTGGACTGGTTGAATAATATATTGAGTGTGGTTACAAAGGCAGTTGATGCTTTCTACTTAGCAAGATTTGCTAGTGTCTTAATTGTGGTTGATTCTTCATCAAGTCCGCCACCTGCTAGTAGTAATTGGATTGCTCCTGATGTGGGATGGATTAAACTAAATGTGGATGCGGTATCGAAGGGAAATCCGGGACTGTCAGGTGGTGGCGGGGTTCTCCGGGACTCCTCAGGCCAATTTTTACATGGATTCACCTTCATTTGTGGTGTGACCACGACATTGGTGGTTGAACTATGGGCGATATATCACGGGCTCCAATTGGGGCGTAAACTTCAGGTGGAATGGTTGATCATTGAGACAGATTCTTTGCTGGCGTGCAAGCTTATAAAGGATGATCAGCTCAAAACACATGAGGTGTTCAATCTCATTATCCAATGCAGGAAGTTCATGCAGCTGCAAGACTGGAATGTCAAGCTTAACCATATTTCCAAGCATGCTAATTCTATGGCTGACTCTTTAGCTAATTTATCCCTTGTGGTTAATGCCCCTTTTGCTGAATTTATGTCCCCCCTGGTTGTATTAGGCCTAGCAGTAATGCTGCACCAATTTCGAACTTTGTTTCTTAAGCTAATAAAATAAGGGTAATCGACCCTCATGTTTCACCAAAAAAAAAGGGACTTGGTGACACATAAATATGTCATTAAAAGACCTTGATGACAAACAAAAAACACATATTATAAATTTTTTTACAACAAAAAATAATAATTATTGACATAAATTTATAGGGTCTGGTTCAAAACAGAACACACTCTCAAGAGAGAATTGAGAATACCTCTCAACCATTGGAACTCGAAGAAATAAATAACCCTGATTAAAACTTCAATAAAATGAAAAATAAAAATTCGACAGTATCGAATTATATAAAAAACATGCATTATAAACGATTATGTTTTATAAAGCTATGTACACTCGTCCAAAAACTCATTACATAGTCGGTACAAAAATTATGCACAATAAGTATAAAAACTAGGCATAATCAATACAAAAATTAGGTAGAACTAGACTTGTCAATCGGGTCGGGTCGGGTGGGTTCGGTCATTTCGGATTCGGGTTAAATCGGGTTTGGTTTCGTTATGGGTCACGGGTCAATCGGATCAGGTTGTAGCGAGTTTTCGGTTTGGCCGGGTTAACCAGCGGACCTAAAATATCTTTTTTTATGATTATTAAAATCAATTTTTAATTAAATAATAATATTTAATTGTAATATATTATTTTCATTTATTTTGATAATAAAATATATTCTAATTTTCAAAATAAATTTTAAAAATCCTATAAATATACTAAATCGGTCAACCCAACGGATTTCAGGTTCTATCAGGTTCGGTTGATTTCGAATTTCGGGTTCAAATTTTCGGGTCTTGATCCTAAAATTATTGGGCGATTCGGGTTGGGTTAGTGGGTTCGTTAAGTATAGTCGGTTATAGGATAAGACACATATTCTAAACAATACGTTTTTTTCGAATATAATTTGATTGTGCCGAATTTTTTCAATTTATTTTTTAAATTTTCAGTTGTGTGTTAGTTTAAGTCATTTATTTTTCTAAATCGAGATGTTTGTTATTTTCACATCATCCTTTCTCAAATTTATACGGAGTAGTAAAATATAAGTATTTGAAATGACTGATGAGAGGTGCATTCAATTATTTAAGGACCAAGGTGGTTATTTGTTGCATCAACGGCATAGGGGTATGGACCTCTTAAATTATAGGGACCTGAGCAGGGGCGGAGCTATGTTGGGGCGGGTGGGGGCCATGGCCCCCCCAATCCAAAATTGTTTCTGTATATATGTTCTTCTTGTCAATAGCTTCGATTTGATATATTATAAGCTCAATTATGACATTTGAGCAAAAAGTTATAAACGTTTGAAGATTGGACATATACAAACTACTTTTAACAAGTCATTTACTTAGTTAGAATGTTTTTATCTTTTGTTAAACATCCTAATTTAATAATGTGATTGAATCCGAAAACTTTGAAACAATAAGTTATTGTTGGGATATCTCGAATCATACAATTCTTTATTAGCACGAGGGTTTTAGTTTGGGTTTTATTTTTAGCTACGAGCTTTTAATATTTATATATTCAACTAGTTATACCCGTCGTGCCCTGCACGACTATGGTTCGGTATTTTATAGATATTAAATAAATATATAATATAAAAATTAATATAAGTAATTTATTGTTTGTACACTGTACAATTTTTTATTTTTTCAAATCAAATAAAACAAATTAAATATAAATTATTAAGTTTAATGTTAAGAAAAAAAGATTATTAAGGTAAAATAATGTACATTTCTCATTTTCCTTGATGATATTTCATAGATATTTAATTTTAACAAAAGATAACATATGAATAAAGAAGTATTTATATATTAGAATATAGAAGAGATAAGATTTACATAGAATAATAATTAAATTAATAAATAAGATATAACTGAAAGATGAAGATAAAAATAATTTTAAAAAATAATTTATTTTCAATTAAGGTAGGACCAAACTCATTTTTTGGCTCGTTATAGTAAAAATTAGATAAGATTAAATATTATATTTTTTTATTACTTTCTATGTACCTTAATTTAGAGAGTATCAAATATTTCAATATATTTATTAAATATTATATTACCTATTTTTAAACTTTATAAGTATTTATCATTAATTTTTTATTATAAAAGGAAATATATGTATATCTATAAATAAATTGGTGAAAAGATATCATGCTAAAAGATAAAAGATATTTATACTTATTTAAAATATCTCAAATTTGTTATCTTTAATTTTAAAAATTTGTATAAGGAAGTTATCAAAAGATATTTTTATACTAAATAGATATTTATTTGATGTTAAATATAGATTTAAATAGTTAAAGAAGAATTTAATAGTAAAAAGTTAAAATATTAGGAATAAAAATTAATTTTTTACATAAGAGGTGGGGCCAGAATCGTTCTGATGGCTCGAAAAGGTACAACTTTAATATATAGTTATAGATATTGAAAGTTCTATTCTTTTAGCAAAATTTTATTTAGGGTAAATCTTTTACATAAATAGATAAAAAGAAAAGGATAAAATAATTTTCTTTAATTTTAAATAAAATTCGAATTTAATTTTTATTCATATAAATAGATAGAAATTTAATTGGAAAAACTAAATTAATATATCTATCTTAATATTAAAATTCGAATTTAATTTTTATTCATATAAATAGATAGAAATTTAATTGGAAAAAATAAATTAATATATCTATCTTAATATATAATATCTAATGTTCTATAATTTATTTTAATTTTAGATAAAATCTTTTAGGTCTATCCTAATTCCTAATATATAATAGATAACATTTTTATTTTAGATAGAATCTTTCATAGTTAATTTATCATATATCTATATTATCCTAAAATAATATTAGCATATATAAATTCTCAAAATAAAAAATCCTACGTGGCGAAATCCTAGGTGGCTTAACGTGGGAACGACACGTAGGAAAATCCTACGTGGCGCAACGTGGTGGCCTTATTCCTTACGTCTTTTATATATATACATAGATTAATTTGTATGTTGAAACATTTTTATTTTCTTAATCTAAATGTAGTCTGAAACATAATTTATAATTATATAAGTTGTCATTACAAACTCTTGTTTATTAATGTAATTATATTTTGAAATATTTTAGTCACTCCTCTATAAAATTTGTTCTCTTCTTGCATTTTTATGTCTACGTCTTTTTCGAAACGTACATTAGTTATGTTGGAAAAAAAATTTGGCCCCTACAATGATAAATTTCTGGCTACGCCCCTGGACCTGAGCCTACCCTTTTTTAAGTAATTCCTAAACATAATACATACGGAGTATAGTTTTTCTAAGGCCATGATTATCAATAAAACACATGAAATCCGTAAAATTCAAAAAAATACTTATTTTTATTATTTTTCTCTCTTCTACATCATCATACATTCTCTCAATTCCATTTCATGAAACCACTTAAATATCAATGAAACTCATGAAATTCACTTTTCTACTTTTCTCATTTTCCAACAACCATTTATTTCTCTATATAAAATTACAACTATACCATTCATTTATTAATTTTAAATATTTCTTTAACTAATTAAACAAATAGGATCGCTTGTATTTAAAATATATAATTAATTTAATGATAATGTAGATACAATTAATTTCAAAAATTGGTGCAAATTAAATGGATATATATATATATATATTGCACCAATTTTATCTAAATATATATAAAATTGGTGCAAAATAAATTAGATAAAAATTAATGAATCTAATATAATTTTTATAAGTTAAAACCATGAGTTATTTTAAAAAGTTGTTAACATGTGTTTGTTTATCCATAATTAACCCAAAAAACCAATTTAATTTTAAAGTTAATCAAATATATACAAAATTGGTATCTATGGATAGATAATTTTTTTTATTAATTATAATATAATTTTTTATTAATAATAATTTAAAATTAGTTAAAATAACCAAATACTAAGATAAGTTTAATTAGCCAAAAGGAGTGCCACTTGGCATACTCCAATTGGTCAAACAAGCATGCCCTCTGACAATGAAACCAACTTATGGAGTTTCGTCTGGCAAAACCCAACACACCGATTTCACATATTTATCTTTTTTTATAGAAATTGCAATGTAATTGCACTGAAACTGTGTGGAGTTTCACCGATGTGCATGCCCTAATATTTTTAGTAGAGTCGATGTACTTTTATCGGAAAATATATATGAAGATACAAGCAATTTTTTATGAGGCAATATACTTTTTATATTTGATATCTTGAAAATGCACACTAGCTTGTTTCATTGAATTTTATGTAAATTTTTATCAAACGGTGGGAAAGTCCATGGGTCCGATAGATAGATAAACTAGGGAAGTGTCAGTACGAGCGTACATACGCGAATGGGCCTAACACATAAGTTCATGGGGTTCAATATTAAAACCAATTGGTAATAGGAGGAGTAACCCAAGGAAATATATATGATAGGCTTGATCTCTTTGGAGTTTAGATGTGGGATAAGTTATTATTCTCAACACGCTCCCTCAAGTGCAACTGGGATGACCAATTGACACTCGGACTATAGTTAAGTAAGGGTAGATAACGGGCGGGTAGCAACTCGCTAAGCTCAACCCAAGACAAAAGAGTAGATAACGGACGGGTAGCAACTCGCTAAGCCCAACCCAAGGTAGATAATGGGGCCCATGACCGAACCGCTTTGATACCATATTAGCCCAATGGGGTTCCATCCTAAAACCAATTGGCAATATGAGGAGTAATCCATTGTGTTATATACTAGTCCAATTAAATCCCAACTTTCAAATGTGGGATTGACATTCTAACACACCCTCGCAAGTGCAATTGGGAGAACTAGCCTAGTTGACACTTGGACAACACAACGAGGCAGCCTAGGATCGAGATAAGCCGTTAGGCAAATAGCTCTGATACCATGTGAAAGTCCATGGTTCCGGTAGATAGATAAACTAAGGACGTGTCGGTACGGGGCACATGCGCGATGGGACTAGCACATAAGCCCATAGAGTTCAATCCTAAAACCAATTAGCAATAGGAGGGTTAACCCAAGGATATATATGTCAGGCTTGATCTCTTTGGATTTTAGATGCGGGATAGGTTATTATTCTCAACAAACGGGAAACACTGTTATGCAAGGATTTTTTAGAAAAAAATATTGTCACTATTATAAATTGAATATTTGTTCATGTTCCAATTCGGACCATAAACGAGCTATATAAAGAACCACAACATTCTCATGTATAGGGACATGTTTACGAATAATAATAGAAATAAAGTTGATATTGCATCAACTGGTCACTTATGAACTTGTTTGACAATCAAAATAACACCAAATCCAAAGGATTCTCTAATAATTACCCCAACCCTCTAACGTCTGCAACAAAAAGGGTTGTATCCCGCTGAGCATATACATTACATATAAAACAAACGTTTGATATTGCCATATGACTATTTCAACCAAATTCTTGTTCATATGTACTGCGAATTTCAGTTATGATTGAACATTCTTGTAAGTTTGCTTTAGCGAAAAATAATCTACCATCAACGAAAAAGAGATGAGAAATCAAAGAAGTTGTTCAACTGACCCGATTAAAATGAAATTTAGAAGAGGAGACGATAATTGTAGTAGGGTGAGCATCATCAGTTGTAGTCGATGTTGTGCTACCAAAGTCATCTTGAGAAACCCGTGAAATAAAAGATCAATCAGCAATACATGAATTTGGTGTCGATGAAACCCTTGCAACTTCTTTGGATTCTGTCCAATCAAGTGGAGCGATTGAGAGACATTTTAGTATGTTAGAAGAAGCAACATCAACAAATGACACAGAGATTGTAAAGAATCGGTCAAGCCACTCTTGGAGCTTGATAAATCACGCACGTGAATTCCACACTTAATGTTCAAAATTGTGCAAAAAAATTGTGAAGGGCATTGACAATCGTTTGTTTGAGACAAGGTATTCCCCTGTGAGGCCAAGATTAAATTTAGATATTGGAAGAGACGAAACATCGAGAATAACCAGAATGACCTAGTGTGCACTAGTAGACATATTCAAAGAGGAATCCATGAAGAAAAGAAGAAGAAAGATGGAGAGAAAGAACCGGAGAGAGAGAGAGAGAGAGATCCAAAGGAAACTTGAAATTGTAGACAAATGGAAAGAGGGATCCATGGAAAAACGAAGAAGAAAGATATAGAAAAGAAAGTAGAGAATGAAAAAGAAAGGGCAATTGGGTGGTGGGAAGAAAACACCGGTAGCACCGCCTCAAGATAGATCGGAAAACACCAAAAGACGACGATAATTGTCATGATACCAAACAGAAATTGGTCATTCACCAAACATCTCCTAGAGAGCGCTAGAGACTAAAAACTAGGGACGGAAACTGACCTATAATTATACAAAAGGCATAAAATATTTACTTCTATAATCACATTTGTTTTTATAGTTTTATTTCTATAATGTATGCTATAGTAATATTTTTTTTTGTCAAAAAGCATCGTAGCATCTAAATCTTTGAAATCATATAAAAATTACTTTATATAATAAAAGTTAATAAATGCACATCAACAAAAGCCAATATTATTAGAACGGTTTTTCTAACTTATGTTATTAGGATAAGAAATTAGTTTTAGAAAGAAATCCTAAATTTTGCATTTAGATTTCTTTTAATTTTTTTAAAAAAATTATGCAATCTAATTTAAGGTTTTAATTTTTAAATTTGAATTCTTATTTTATGTTTGATAGAAAACTATTATTAAAATGTATAACTATTTTTTCTAACATTGTATCACTCTGATCTAATCTGTTTTTGCCTAGTTTATTAGATTTTTAAAATAAATTTAGTTTTATTGAAAATTCAATTATAATTTTTTTTTTATCCTCCCAGTAATCTACCCTAGTACAATACTAAAGTAGAAATCAAGTGTGAAGAAAAATTTGTACCAATTGTCATCATGTAAAAAAAATAAAATTATTTTTTTAAATAAATTTTGTTAAAAAAAATCTAATCACTTCTCCACTCCCCCACTAACTATAAAACTACTAAGAACTTTTTTTAATAAAAATTTGATTTAAAAATATTAATTATTTTAACAATTTCATATAAATGGTTATGTTGAAATTATCTAAACAAAACTTTTTAATGAACATTCGATTGAAAAATCTTAATATTCCGATGATCTAACACAAATCATTTTTTTAAAGTTATCTAACAAACACTATTTATTTAATGAATTTTATCTAAAAATATTATTATCCTAAATATCACGTACAAAATTGTTATTTTGAAGTTATATAATATTTAAGTAATTTTTTTTCCATGATCCAAAAGTTGAGATAATATTGGCATTAGATTACACTTAAATGCATATCTTGAATTTATTTTTATAACTTCAAGTAATATATTTGAAAAATAAATAAATAAATATTATCAAAAACATATTAATTAAGTGTCTTATTTTTATAATTGGTAAATAAAAGTTAGAAATTAGAGGTACTATCTACTATACGTATTACTTTACTATACGTATTACTTTACCAACTAGTGTTAATCCCTTCCTTGCTGAAGATTTGAACTTCGAACCTCCTGATTAAGTGTCTTATTTTTATAATTGGTCTAGTGGGATGAGGTGGTAGGCTCCTTAAGCGTTTGTTCAGGAGGTTCGAAGTTCGAATCTTCCTGGCGGCGTGTATGGAAAAAATTGAATTGGAAAGGTCGCCCCCAACAATGAGCCTCTACAGTATCCGGTTCGGATGTAGATTGGGCCCGGCTAATCGAACCGAGCGAGAGATAAAAAAAAAAACGAAAAAAGAAAACTGCAAATACATGTACAGCAGCATATCATGGTTGCCCCCCAATTTCCAGCGCAACGAAGGAATGGGGCCCGCAGTCACGCAAAAAATGCTGTCCGTCACCGTCAAGTAACGGTAAGCGTTCCTGTCCTAATCGACCGTCACCGTCAAGTAACGGTAAGAATTTTTCTGGTAGTATCCGGTGTAGGCTTCTACCGGTAGACAAAGCTCAACCCTACCACCGCCCCCACCTTCTCCGTTCCGATTTTCCTCTTCTTCCTCCTCGCAAACCTCTCAAATATCTATAAAACAAAAACCGAAAAAGAGAGGGAAGCAACAGAGCAAAACCGGATTCAACGCCAATGAACGTTATAGTAATTGATTCGAGCCTCAATTTCTATGGATTCGAAGCTTATCCTAAAAGGTACTCTTCATAGATCCCTCAACGCTCCTTCTCCATCTAGGATTTAGGGTTTCCCCCTTCCTTTTTTCCGGGGGGGCTAGAATAGAAGACTAACTCAAGATACATTTTTTGGATAGTTTTGAATCTTTCTCACCCGTCTGCCTGAGTTTGGGCATCTCAGTGTTCGTTCCTCTCTCTTTTCTCTTCGCTCGAATCTCATTCTATTCTTCTCTTCTTGTTCCAATAGCTGCAGATTCAAACAGATGTATGTGGTTTCCTGAGGTAGATTTTTTTTTTTTTGTTTTTACATATAAAAATAAAGCATTATCCCCTTTTCTTTTCTTTTCTTTTTTCTCTTTCCCTTTTCTCTTCAAGTACAGTGGAGAGGAGATTTCGTAAGAAGCAAAAAAAGGTACTATAATAACGTGGTTAATCCGAATGGGCTTGGATTGGATTGAATTTTCACATTTGTGTGAATCATTAGTACTATTGATTTGGGTTGGGTTGGTGTAGAATAGCACAAATTCATGGTTTGTGAAGGATTCAGAATTGTTGTTAATGTAAGGTGCCCTTTCCATTTTTATGTATCATCAATAATAGTGGAAGATCTCTTCCTATTTTGAATTCATTTTAGTCTCCTATGGTATTTTCCAACGCAACAGAGAGAGTTGCTGTTCAGTAGCAGATAACGCAAGACATGGTAGAAATTCTCCTCACAGCTCTGTCCATGGAGAATCATCACCCCTCCACAATGCTGTCAATGGATTCAAGCGCTTCTTCCCACGACGAACTCGACCTCGAAATGAACCGCCACATCGTTCTCCCTCGCCCACCTGACATCAATCTTCCTCTATCAGCAGAGCGCAGCCCAACTCCTCAACAATGGAATTCAGACCCATGTGAAATCCTTGAAGTTGGCCTTGCCCCCCAGAATTACGAAACCGACACTCATCTCAATCTTCCCAAATCAGGAAAGAAGTGTGTGAAAAGGGTGGATAGTATTTGGGGTGCCTGGTTTTTCTTCAGTTTCTACTTCAAACCTGTGTTGAATGACAAATCAAAGGCCAAGATCATCAGGGACTCCAATGGAGTATCCGGGTTTGAAAAATCTGATCTCCAGCTTGAGACTTTCATGGTTCAGCATGATATGGAGAATATGTACATGTGGGTTTTCAAGGAGAGGCCTGGAAATGCATTGGGTAAGATGCAGCTTAGGAGTTTCATGAACGGCCATTCTCGCCAGGGAGAGCGTCCTTTTCCTTTCAGTGTTGATAGAGGCTTTCTTCGGTCCCACAGGATGCAAAGGAAACACTACCGAGGGCTTTCAAATCCTCAGTGTGTACATGGAATTGAGCTTATCCCATCTCCTAATTTGTCTTGTGTTAACGAGGAAGATAGGAAAAGATGGATTAAGCTTACAGGAAGAGAGCTGAATTTCTCAATTCCTCCTGATGCAAGTGATTTCAGCTCATGGAGAAATCTTCCCAGTTCTGAATTTGAGCTTGAAAAGGCTCCTGCTTTATTAAAAAGCAACCTTCCCAAGAAGCTTCTTAATGGGTCGGGTCTGAATTTGTCCACACAGCCTTCAAACAACAATAGCAGCAGCGACGGTATGGATCTCTCGCCTTTATGCAGCAAGAGAAAAAAAGATCTTCTCCCACATGCCAATGGAAATGGAAATGGAAATGTAAATGGTGAATATTGTTACTTGGGTCAGTCTGAAATGGACGTTCAAGTTCAACCAAGCGAGCCACAGTGGTTACACGATTTCAGCGGGGTCATGAAAAGCTCTTATGGACCTGTCACAGCTGCTAAGTCCATATATGAGGATGAAGAAGGCTATCTTATTATCATTAGCCTGCCTTGTGTGGATCTTCAGAGAGTCAAGGTCTCATGGAGGAACACTCTTACACATGGAATCATAAAAGTGTCTTGTGTGAGCATGTCAAGAGCCCCGTTCATTAAGAGGCATGCCAGGACATTCAGGCTAACCGATTCTTCTCCCGAGCATTGCCCACCTGGAGAATTCATCAGGGAAATTCCCTTGTCTACCAGAATCCCCGAGGATGCAAAGATAGAAGCTTATTATGACAGTTCAGGAACGGTTCTTGAGATTATGGTTCCTAAGCTCCATGTTGGGTTTGAAGAACACGAGGTCCATGTTTGCCTCCGTCCTCCGCTTGACCCAATGAGTTTGTGCTAAGGTGAGGGAGTTTGCAATTGAGAAATGTATCTGTGGTTGCTATTTTTATTGTTTTAGTGTACTTTTTTTACTATTATTTCTCTTGGGGTTCATTCTATTAAAGGATATGGTTTGTATTACAGTTTGTTTTCTTACACACCAATTGGTCTGCTGGCTGTTCTAACAATATACTTAACATTTGATTTGCGATCCTTCCAGTTTGGATCCAGAACATTGACTGACTTTTGTAACCAAATTTAATTTAACTCTCTCCACAGGACATGTGTGGTTATTATGTAATGCTTGCAACAATGTCAGGCGTTGGCTTATCATTTTGTTCAACATTGTCTGGTAACTATGCATCTGGGTCTTTCTTGAATCTTTGTATCGAGATTCTTCTGAACTAGGGCTTTCTGAGTGACGAAATTGTTAAGATGGAGGTTCAACTGGGGTGGGGAGTATGTACATAATGTTGGAAACCTACTGGGGAAGGTGGCAACTACTTGTGTTGTTTAGTGGCACATGATTCGCTCTCTGTACAGAGGAAAACGATGCTTTGTTTATCACGTAATTTGGGAATTACAAGTCCAATGTCCTATTTTATTTCCCTTTCCCAGCGTGAGCCGTGGGGAAAGCATTCAAGTCCAAATTTGACGCCCTCTTTGTTGTTCTCAACAAACAAATACTCCGTATAAATAAGTTGTGGTGGTAGTAATAAAATTAAGAAAAAGAGGCAAGAAGTATCAAGGATAAGGTCGGTAACATCTCAGCCAATGGCTATTGGGATTATGGGAAATAGCAAAAGAGGATTGTGATATGTTGACTGACAGAGAGATAGGTGGGGGTGTGAATCGTGTGAAATTGTGTCATTTCTCTTCTTTTTTTTTTTGATGGGTTTTGCGTATATATGTGGATTTTAGGTAGTTGGGTTTGGTGGGATTGTGATTTTTAAATTTGGGAGTAATTTTCAACGCATTTATCTCTTTGGCATTTAAGCTATCGCTTTATTTATTGGCTTGTGCTTTTGTGGTGGACCTTTGGAATAGAACGGAGTATTAATTTTGATAATGTGATGCACTTCCTCATGGGCAATTTGATAAGGAGGAAATTGTAAATGAAGTCTTGAGACACACATTATTGGCATGGGTTTAGTTGGGGTTTTGTTTATCTGGCTGTATGGAATAGACCCAATCCGGTTGGTGGGCAATGAGGGGCAAAGGCCAAGAGGAGCCATTTAGAGTTTGATTGGATTACAAATATTTTGTCCAAAAGTCATCTAGGCTTGTATGGCTATGGCTTTTGGGAGTGATGAAAAGGCAATTAATGGGGCAATGTTTTAGTTTTATTTTTATTTTTTGACCCGGATAATATTAGAGAAAATTCAAGATTGATAGTTTGATAACAGACTAGTCAAATTTGAAGGACAATCCAAGTTGTCCAGTGCAACTATTCTTCTCCTTGGCATTTTTGTAGTTGAATGTTACAAGGGAAAGCATGCAATTTTGAATACTTGCAATGTGAAGGCTAATTAGTTAGAAAGCCGTCTTTGTTGTAACTTGTAACTTGCTGCTGGTGTACAAAGAGGCAGCTATCAGCGTGTCATGTAATTGTGGGTGGCCATTTCTCCACGGCAAATAAAAACTTTAATTAGTAGTAAGATTAGACTGGATTACATGGGAAATTAATGGTTGTGAACATGACGCGATTTAAAATTTAACGAGGAATGTGTACTTGTAGTAATATTATGGTGGCCTACCTTCTGATCTTGTTGCTTGCAAGTGCACATTATCATCATATCCTATCATATGCTATCTATACAATCCTTTTTTGTTAAAACCATCTATGCAATTATAGCTATCTGATAATTATACATTATACACCGCTTTGACTAGCTTGATTCCTGTTTGTTTCGACTTTCCAGCTATCAGATTTGATTGTTCCATGCAACTTTTCATCAATGAGAAATGGACTACCAGTTTGCTAATAACAAGTTTAAACATGAAGACATTAAAGGAGCAAAAAACACCTTAACATCCTATCTGGTATACTGTATATCCCAGCATTATCTTTGGCACTTAAACAGATGCTGCTTAAAACTCCAAAGATAGTTCAACATACTTAAAAAATGAATGCACAGATTTAGCTACTATTTGGAACTAATACATAAGATTCAAGTACTTCAGGCAAATGACAATGCTCAAAAAGAGAGAAAACAAATTTAACTCCAAAATGATCAATTAATTCCAAAACCAGCTAGTAAACAGAAGTTCTTGCACCCAGATTCCAAAATTAAATGCAGAATTAAAGTTTTTTCCCCATACAGAGAATGAGCAAGAGGTGTAAACAGAGCTTAGTCCACCTCTTCAATCTTAGGACCAGGACCACCCGCAGCAGGAGGAGCATCATCATCCATGGCACCAGCACCGCCCATATCACCACCGGCACCCTGGTACATCTTAGCAATAATAGGGTTACAGATGCTTTCAAGCTCCTTCATCTTGTCCTCAAACTCATCAGCCTCAGCAAGCTGATTCCCATCCAGCCACTGAATAGAAGCCTCAACAGCATCTTCAATCTTGGTCTTGTCAGCCGCGTCAAGCTTCCCAGCAATCTTCTCATCCTTAATCGTGTTCCTCATGTTGTAAGCATAGTTCTCAAGAGCATTCTTGGCCTCCACCTTCTTCTTATGCTCCTCATCCTCAGACTTGTACTTCTCAGCTTCTTGCACCATTCTCTCAATCTCGTCCTTAGAGAGTCTTCCCTTGTCATTAGTGATAGTGATCTTGTTCTTCTGCCCGGTTGTCTTGTCCTCAGCAGAGACGTTCAAAATACCGTTGGCATCAATGTCAAAGCAAACGGTGATCTGAGGAACACCTCTCGGTGCAGGTGGGATCCCAGAGAGCTCGAATTTACCAAGCAAGTTGTTGTCCTTTGTCCTTGCTCTCTCCCCTTCATATACTTGGATCAACACACCAGGCTGATTGTCCGAGTAGGTTGAGAAGACCTGTTCCTTCTTTGTTGGGATGGTCGTGTTTCTTTGGATCAAGACAGTCATGACACCGCCAGCTGTCTCGAGACCCAGTGAGAGTGGAGTAACATCCAAGAGAAGCAAGTCTTGCACTTTCTCGTTACCCTCACCGCTCAAAATAGCAGCTTGAACAGCAGCACCATAGGCAACAGCCTCATCGGGGTTAATGCTCTTGCAAAGCTCCTTGCCATTGAAAAAGTCCTGAAGGAGTTGCTGGACTTTGGGAATACGGGTCGACCCACCAACAAGAACGACATCATGGACGGTGCTCTTGTCCATCTTGGCGTCCCTCAAACACTTCTCCACGGGCTCCATACACTTCCTAAAGAGATCCATGTTCAACTCCTCAAAACGGGCACGGGTGATTGTAGAGTAGAAGTCAACACCCTCGTACAATGAGTCAATCTCAATTGTGGTTTGAGCAGTGGAAGAGAGAGTTCTCTTTGCCCTCTCACATGCGGTTCTCAAACGCCTCAGAGCTCTAGGGTTTCCAGTAATGTCCTTCTTGTGCTTCCTCTTAAACTCCTGAACAAAGTGATTGACCATCCTGTTGTCAAAATCTTCACCTCCAAGATGAGTGTCTCCAGCGGTGGCCTTCACTTCAAAGATACCCTCTTCAATGGTGAGAAGAGAGACATCAAAAGTACCACCTCCAAGATCAAAGATCAAAACGTTCTTCTCCCCAACGCTTGTGGCCTTCTTGTCAAGACCATAAGCAATGGCAGCAGCTGTGGGTTCGTTTATGATACGCAACACATTGAGTCCAGCAATGACTCCGGCATCCTTTGTAGCTTGACGCTGAGAGTCATTGAAGTAGGCAGGGACAGTGACAACTGCGTTCTTTATTGTGGAACCGAGATAGGCTTCAGCAATCTCTCGCATTTTGATTAGGACCATTGAAGAAATTTCCTCTGCGGCAAATTCCTTGTCCTCGCCCTTGTAGTTGACCACAATCATGGGCTTCTCAGCAGGACCAGGAATGACCTTGAACGGCCACAATTTCATGTCACTTTGAACTGAGGCGTCATTGAATCGTCTTCCAATCAATCTCTTAGCATCTGCAAAGAGAAACAGGTTAGATGATAAGGAATTGTGACATGAATTAGATGAAACTACTAACAAATAACTCCAGACTTTTCAAAAAAAAAGAATTAACAAAATAGCATATACTGCATTACTAATCATGGAACATTTACATTTCATACGATGATATTTTACAATGAGCAGAGTTCATTTAATACCACCTCGGGACATTTACTTTTTATTTTAGCTATAAACTTGGCATTACTAATCATGGAACATTTATCACTCAAATCATATGATATTTTACAATGAGCAGATTTCATTCAATATCACCTCTAGACATTTTATTTCTAAAATAAAATAGACTTCTTTTTTAGCAGTAGACTTCTATATCGATTATACCAAGGCAAAGAGCATATTTCTAAATGCAAGCATAGGTCACCTTATGCCACATCAAATTGATAAAGCAGTAAAAAGAATCTATCTTTAATACTATATGACTAATTTCAAGTTAGACAATCACAACACAATGAAGCAATTAAACTTCCTAGATCTAGATCTGGCTCAAACTAGGTCAAAGTCCATACCAATACAAATTTCCATCAGATCTCAAGAACAATAAAACAACCATCTCGTATACTGTCATAAAACAATAAGATCTCTTGCTTCAGGGCAAAACAGACAAGCATAGTTCCACGAAACATCTACCAATACACACATTCGGACAGAAAACAATCTAAACATACATTAAAAAGATTGGAACTTTAGCAGGATAACAGATGCAATCTAGAAGACTAACCAAAGACGGTGTTAATGGGGTTCATGGCGACCTGGTTCTTGGCCGCATCTCCGATCAACCTCTCGGTATCGGTGAATCCAACGTATGACGGCGTGGTTCTGTTACCCTGGTCGTTGGCGATGATTTCAACACGGTCGTGTTGCCACACGCCGACACAAGAGTATGTAGTTCCTAGATCAATGCCGATGGCCGGCCCCTCTCCCTTTCCCGCCATTACTGGTTCAGCTTAGAGATCGAGAGAAAATATTATGTGAGATTCGGAGATAGCAGAAGAAGATTTATGAGAGATTTCTAGTTGAGGACTACATGAGCAGCTTATAAAGGAACTCTTTAGGGTTTCACGTTGTACTTCCAAAATTCCAGAAGCTTCGATGGCCTCGGCTGATTTTGAGCCGTACGATAAGAGGCTGAGATCTGATGTCAAAAACTTACGTGTGCGGTCGGATAGCGAGATAGAAATAAGATATTTATGAAAAAGTATCATATACTAACATTATAACTTGTTACGTAGAATCACGATTAGGTGCATCAAAATGCT
Source organism: Fallopia convolvulus (assembly GCA_964016875.1). Taxonomy (NCBI): domain Eukaryota; kingdom Viridiplantae; phylum Streptophyta; class Magnoliopsida; order Caryophyllales; family Polygonaceae; genus Fallopia; species Fallopia convolvulus. The sequence continues at coordinate 36,144,084 of OZ024733.1, forward strand.
ACGGTGAATTATGCGAGCAAATCTAATTCGTTTAATCATTACACATCTACGGTCCGATCAATACATGTCTTTAAATTATTTTTAAACGGAGAGGTATTTTGGACTTTTGTCCGTTGAATTAGAACACAACATACAAGGGCATCTTCTTCCTATTGAAACGTGAAGAATTAAGGCCGTTTTTCGATCGATTCTTCTCCAAATCTGTTGCCCATTGCTTTCTTTTTAATTTGATTTGCTTTTTTTTTATTTCGACCCAAATTTGGGTTCTCTCTTCATGGATTTTGGTATAAACCTCTTTTGTATGGTTTCAACTTTCAAGTTTACATTTGGGATTTTTCAAATTTGAGAGCTTGGTACTTCGATTTACATGTTTTTGTGTGTTTTCAAACTGATTTGTGTTGCTTTTAATCAAACCTATGAAGATTATATATGCTTTGCTTTACAATTTCAAGTTTTTAATTGAAAACAAAGGCTAATGGCCAATGCTTTTCTAACCGCCCACCATGTGTTTGACAAAATGCCTAAATGATCAACTTCGAGCTTAAAGCATTTGTTTTTACCAATTGTTCATAAATTTTGAACCTAGCATACCAAATTTTAAACACATATCATTTATGAACAAGAATATATGACACACGTACGAAATATTGTGAATTAAATTCCATGAACCTTATTGATAATTGTTATGAAAATAATCTTATAAAGACATGAACCCACAAAATACGATGTATGTACTAGATTATGTGACAAAAATAACAAGTATTATGAATTAAATTTCACGAACTTTATTGACAACTGTTATGAACTTATGAACCTAGCACGCCAAAATCATTGAATAAAGCTTTTGAGTATGTATGCTTGAAATTGTATAAAGAGTGGATGAGTTTGAGATTTTGGTTCATTTTTATTTTTAGACTTCTTTTATGTGCTTGAAATTTAGTCTCAACTTTAAGTCCAACTTCACGTACTACAATATTATGCTTTTAAGGGTAATTTTCATGAACCTTATTGATAATGTTTATGAGCTTAATCGTATAACATGAACCAACATAATATCATTTATAAATGTTAACACATGTTATTGTGAATTAAATTTCATGAACCTTATTGATAATTGTTATGAACCTGACCATATAAAGCAATGAACCATTGGTCAAACTTTTATGAACTAAAAATCGTAAGATGAAATATTATAAACTTATGCTTATAAAAACATGAACTAAAAAGAACAAAAGTGATGAATCAAAATAACTAGTATGACTTAAAAGACATGAACTATAAGATCAACTATTAAGAACTAAAAGTCATGAACCATAAGAATTATTATGAACCTAGCTAACAAAAACATGAACCGAAAGAACAAGTACCATGAACCAAAAATCATGAAAGAAAATAATAACTAGCATGAACTAAAAGACATGAACCATAAAATGAATTTTGATGAACCTAAGGTTATTCAAACATGAACCAAAAGAACAATTATTATAAACAAAAAAACATGAAACAAAATTTATGAACCATAAGAAGATATATTATGAACCTTACCTTAAAAAATCATGAACCAAGAGAACAACCAATACGAATAAAAAGACATGACCATATCAAGAATTAGCCTATGTGGGATTTGAACTCACATCTATGTGCATATGCACATTGCTCTATCATTTGAGCTAATAGGCTATCAAATAAGTTTTCAAACCATCAATTAGGATATGCATTATTATTGTGTCCACTAGTGATCGATTCTTAGAGAACTCAAGATTAGATTCTAAGTTCATTCAATTGAGTTGACAATGTGAGGAAATAAGCTTAAAGAAAAAAAGGATAAGATCAAAGAGAACTAAAACAATAAAAGAAAAAAACAAGAGAAAAAATAGGAGTGTAGGCGATGGACAGACAAATCAAACATATGGTATATAAATTTAGGAAGGACAACTCAAAACAAATGGAGAGAGAGAGAGAGAGAGAGATAGAGATACTTGTTCTATACTCTATGCTAGTTTTATAGGTTGTAGAGACTAACTAGTGACTTTTGCTTAAAAGAAGGAAATCTCAGAACTACATTAAAGAAGAAGTGAGTGTTGGTGTGTGATTTGACATTGTTTTAGCCTATGTGGGATTTGAACCCACATCTATGTGCACATGCACATTGCTCTACCATTTGAGCTAATAGGCTACCAAACAAATTTCCAAATCATGCTTATAGGTTACCAAATAACTTCAACATATTAGTAAACGTAGTACAAAGCATGAATCGTGAGAACACTGATTATGAACCTTAAGATAGAAGGTTATGAACTGACAAATGTCATGGATCTTCGTTGTTCATTTCTTCAGAATAAGAGCTGGATCTATAATTTAGTATTCTCCGAGGCTAATTGGAAGTATTAACTATATAGATTTCTACAAGTGATTGTCATTTAAGTGCCAATGTTTTTCAAAAAAAAGGAAGAAAGATGTGCAAATGCCTCGCCCCCTTCAAACCAACATTGAAGAAAATAAGGGTCATGTTTCATGGTTTTCGGGCTCACCCCCCCCCCCCCAAATCAAAATTGACGCAAACATGTAACAAATCATGCGAGAACCACTCATGAAATTCCATGGTGGGAATGAATGTCACTACCCCTATCACAACAAGGCAAGTTCAGTTTGATTATGAACCTACATACTTGATATTTTGAACCTATACATTAAATATTCTGAACCATAAAATCAGAGACCGCGAACCCGATCGAGAAATTTCGAACCTAAACAGTAAACACAATCAAATACAAACACTCATCAAATCAACCATAAACACCCATTAAAGCTCAATAAACACTTCTAATACTAAAAAACAAATCTTACAACCCTCAAAAATCGAAGCCAAAGGAATCCATAGAGCTACCACATAAATAATAACCGTATCAAATTAGGTCTAAAAAAACTCATCTTGAAACCAATGTCGCAAATCGATGCCATAGACCCATAGCCCAATCAGAATCGGAAAGGAGTGAGCTTGAGGGTGAGATTTCGAGTTTGTGGTGTAGATTTTACAGTAGATCTAGATGTTGAAGATGAGTCTCTTTTTCCCCCAAAAAAGAATATGTACCATCAAAAAAGAATATGTGTAAGGGTATTTATGTCTTGTCATTCAAATTTTAAACAAATTACACTTCGTGCCATTTTAAATGGATGAGACCCTTTTCCTTTTTTTTTTATCAAACTCGTTTTATTTAATCTAGTCCGTCCATCCATTTAATCCAATGGCCACAATTTGCTCACATTTTTTACTGTAGCAATAATTTCCACCAGAGCGTGACTCTTGTTATGTATATACTTTTTATTTAAGGAAAAATTGCTTTAAATATTCCAATTTTTTACGCGAATGTATCATGTCATATCATCATCTCATAACTATATACTAAAGTGGAGATTAAAAATTTATTAAACAACACATGTCGCTTTTAGATTGGCCCACCCCTTTTATTAAAACCAATCTTTGGCAAAATAATTAAGTTTAATATAAAGATAGTGTAATATACAAACAATCTTATATATCACTATATAATCACCATATAGAAAATCTCATTCTTAATTTTAAAAAATAATCTTTTATTTTTGGATATGATAAATAGGAAGATTATTAAGATATTTTTATACTATATATTATACAAATATTAGGATATTTATTTTATTTTTAGATAGAATGCATATGCTAGGTTTAGATAATTAAGTTTAATATAAAGATAGTGTAATGTACGTTCAAGCTTATATCATTGTAATTAAGTTTATTTTAAACAATTGATAAGTTTTTATTTTATTACTTATCTATTCTCATAATTAAATAAATTATAATTTTTAGATATTAATTTATTTAGCAATAATAATAAAATATTATTGTTTCAAATAAACAACTTTTATAGTTTATTGATTTTAAATACTTATTCAAAATTTATATTTAAGCATTTACATGATTATTTTTCGCGGATAATAATATATATTTTTTAATATATTTAATAAATAATATTTTATTTAAGAAAAACCTGTACAAGGTACGGGAATTCATACAAACTCAAATTACTTTGACTCTCGTCTAAGTATAAGCACAAACAAGCAATTCAAAGGATAGAAGGCAATCAAAACATCAACTTATTCATTCAATCATGCATAACTATGTCGGGTTTCAACCCCGACCCTAGATAAGAAAACTATTCACACATGATTGAATCAAAGCAAACAACTTTATTCAAAGAGAACATTGAAAAGCAAAACTTACTTGAAATTGAAAGAAATATCGTCTTACAAATTCTCGTTCAAACTCCGAAACAACCAAAGACAACAAACTCGATCGCCGATTCTCCCCTCTCTCTCGATATGATCGAATAGAGTCGGAAATCTCTCTCCATCGTCTCCTCAAAATCTAACGAGAATCTCCCTTTTTCTAGGCTAGAACAAGGGTATTTATACTAAAGAAAGCTATCTAATAAAAGACCTAAAAGATAAAAACTTACCAAACTAAAAGATTACAAGATAAAAGATATAAATCCCGAAAGTCGGCGTCGTCTACCGACATAGGTCACCTCGTTAACGACCTGCACAAGGTCAGTAGACACTTGTTGAATTCTTTTTGGCAAAATCTCTAATGCACAGCTCGGTACCGACCCTCACAGGTCGGTAACTGATGTGACCCTCGATTGGCAAGGGGCGGATCTAGGCTCGAAACGTCCGGATTCTTCTCTGACAATCGTAACCGGGATAAATACGAGACCACAAGTGGACTCGCGGGCCTCTAATGCTCGTCGGAACGAGGGTGGGGCGAGGTAAAGGACTAGAACGTCGGTCTTTGGACTCGACAAAGGAACCGGGGTGACGTCGGGCCAAGGCTAGGAGGATTCACACTCGACTATAACTTTGGCTTAATTCATCTTGACGTAAGAAGTACAATGGGGCGTGACTCCTTTATATAGAGGAGGCCACATGAAACCCTAATTCTAAATGGGAGAGGCGCCTAGGGCTTGTATGCAAACAAGGCCCAACGACTCCTGGCCCAATAAGACAATTTACTAAGAAGGGAAACTAGCTAGAAAGGGAAATAACAACATACTAAATATGGAAACTAGCTAGAAAGGGAACTAACAAGGCTAGCCCATTCTATAAGAATGGAACACACGCCTGAAATGGAAATGACGGAAATATAAATAATAACATAATATGAGACTAAGTCCTAAGCCAAGGGGGTCTCCAAGGTCTAGGCCGTCTCGGGTCCGTCGGAGCTGGGTCCGAGCTAGGGCAGAGTCGCATCATTCTCCCCCGCTTAGCTTCGAAGCGTCCTCGCTTCGACGTGTGTCGGAAAAGGGAAGAAGGCGACGATCTCAACAAAGCCTTGCCATCGACATATGTAGTCTCGAGTAAATATGGTGTCGACACAGGGGCAGGCGCGAGCTTGGGCTCGATGTTAGTGTGGGACTCGGGGAGGACCTCGGAAAGAACCTTGGGAAGGACCTCGGGAAGGACTTCGGGAAGGACCTCGGGAAGGACCTCGGGAAGGACCTCGGGAAGGACCTCGGGAAGGACCTCAAGAAGGACCTCGGGAAGGACTTCGGGAGGAACCTCGGGAAGAACTTCGGGAGGAACCTTGGGAGGGATCTCGGAAAGGACCTCGCTACCGACGTCGCTGGGCATGGGCGCCGACGTCGTTGGGCTCGACTCGTGTCTTGGCACGTGGGGTGCCGACCACGGTTGAGACTCTTGGTTGGCCTCGGCGAGAAGGCGCTCGAGTTCCGCGATCCGTTGCTCCGCGGTTATGGCGTAGTGTGTGCGCCGTTGGTTCTCGAGAGGGTCGGAGTGTTGGCGCTAGGGGTCGGTACCGGCGGTCCACGACTCAAATGAAGGGTTTGAGCGCGGGCCGGGGGAGACATTGGGGCCTCCAGGATGCGGTCTCGGGGACGTGGTCGCCGAGGTGGCGGACTCAAATCCCGCTCATCGTATCGGGTACGCGTGCGCCGAGGTGGTAGACTCCAATCCCGCTCTTCGTATCGGGGATTCGTGCGCCGAGGTGGCGGACTCCAATCACGTTCAACGTATGATCGACGTCGGGGTTTTGGAGTTTCGCCGTAATAGCGGGCCCGATTCTCCGGGAGTCTATATGGCGGGATCCAATCCGGATCGTCCATCGGAAGCGGCCTATAGGGACGAGTGTTGACTTGTCGATGAGGCCGATCCCAAGAATCTGAATCGTCCCATGCGACCGAGCAAGTCCAAGACATGGCTCGGGCTTCTCGTTTTTTTTGTTCTTTTTTTTACAATATTACGAGATCTTCCACAATCCGAAAGATCCCGTTTAAAACGGAAATAAAATCTATCCTAAAAATTAAAAATAACGAGATCTTTTATAGTTAAGATCTTTTACAAAAAAGGATAAAATCAAACAAATAAAATAACAAAAGGATATGCTCCAAATCCAAACCAACGCAATCTTCGGAAAAGATCTAGAGTTTCCGAAAAAAGGGTTGGCTGGCACGGGGACGCGCGGGCTGGAACCTTCGGCGCGATGTGGCGCGCTGCTGGTGCGTCGCTGCAGGGCTGGACTGTGCCAGGATCCGAGTCCTGGCACGCTGGCGGCGGAGTCCTGGCACGCTGGTGCGTCCCGGCGCGCTGGCTGGTTCGTATTTCGGCCTTTTGGAGGGGCAAACGACGTCCGTTTTGGACGAATTTTATATTCCCGGACTCGTATCGAGAAGACCTACAGTAATATGGAAAAAAATTGCAGAAAAATAAATTTTTTTGTGGCCGAAATCTGGGCAGTAGTCGACGTATTTTTTTTTTGAAGGGACGGAGAAGGGTCCGTTCGAACCGCCTGACGCTCTAATACCACTGATGTGACCCTCGATTGGCAAGGGGCGGATCTAGGCTCGAAACGTCCGGATTCTTCTCTGACAATCGTAACCGGGATAAATACGAGACCACAAGTGGACTCGCGGGCCTCTAATGCTCGTCGGAACGAGGGTGGGGCGAGGTAAAGGACTAGAACGTCGGTCTTTGGACTCGACAAAGGAACCGGGGTGACGTCGGGCCAAGGCTAGGAGGATTCACACTCGACTATAACTTTGGCTTAATTCATCTTGACGTAAGAAGTACAATGGGGCGTGGCTCCTTTATATAGAGGAGGCCACATGAAACCCTAATTCTAAATGGGAGAGGCGCCTAGGGCTTGTATGCAAACAAGGCCCAACGACTCCTGGCCCAATAAGACAACTTACTAAAAAGGGAAACTAGCTAGAAAGGGAAATAACAACATACTAAATATGGAAACTAGCTAGAAAGGGAACTAACAAGGCTAGCCCATTCTATAAGAATGGAACACACGCCTGAAATGGAAATGACGGAAATATAAATAATAACATAATATGAGACTAAGTCCTAAGCCAAGGGGGTCTCCAAGGTCTAGGCCGTCTCGGGTCCGTCGGAGCTGGGTCCGAGCTAGGGCAGAGTCGCATCAGTAACGAGCTCTCTGTTTTGGTTTATTTAAACTTCTCATATGGCTTCACTTGCACTTTAACTTGATCTTCAAGATGAACTCTTCCTTCTCCTCTTCCATGTATTCCACCCTCCACCACTTCACTTCAGCTTTACTTAGAAAGTGCTCAATTCTGCTTAAAAAACCTACAAAAAGACACAAAACGGAGTAGCTTCCATACTTTTCACAAAATATGCAAACTTATCCAAAAACACACAAAACTAACTCCAAAACTTACTAAAACTAATCTAAACAACCTAAGAAAGACACCTAAAACTAAACTAAAAACATGAACATCAAAATACCCCATACTTAAACTTGCTTGTCCTCAAGCAATCACTAAACAATAATCAAAACCAAACAATCATGCTTATCAAGCAATAGCCTTTATCTCAAAAGCAACATCAAAACATAGCAAAAATAGCAAATGACTATTAATGTCATCACACATATATAAACACTAATAGAATTAAGCAGTAACAATCCAACCTCACTAAGGATATGTGTTTCACTCAACTCTCATGTGTTTGGGCTTATAAATTCAATCTCTCAACTCAATCTTATATAGAAAAACTCATAGAAATTGGAACTTATATCACCTAACTCTCCACCTAAGATTTGTCAAAACAAGCAAAAATCATCAAGAGAACTTAGGCTCAATGAAAAATTTCATAGAAGCTTCCATTCGGCCGGGTTGTAATGGGGCTTGGTAATAACAATAAGGCGTGGAAATTTTTTGGCTATGTTGTGCTAATAATATTCGGGAATCAAAGACTCCTAAAAACTCACACATCCAAAACTCTCATAAAACAATATACCAAACTCACTCTCTTTATGCACTTTCTTTTCACTCACCTTTTAAATCCTAGAAAGCCTCATATAACATAAATAATCTCTGGTTTTTACTTTAAACACAATGCACATCTTCCTTTCTCTTTCTTTTTTTTTTCTCTTCATTTCAACATTTTTTTTCTTCATATTTCTGCTCTCGACTTGCCTCGTTAACGACCTGAGAGGGTCGATAACGCGCTACACTTCTCCTCAATTTTTCTATCGGTACCGAACCCACTTAAGCCGGTATCAATCCAAACATCTTCTTTTTCTTTTTATTTTATTATTTGTTTTTGTGCACATTCTTTAACCAAGAGATCTTTTACAAAATAAAACAAGAGACTTCCGATCTACCCTTCCTAAAACCCTTATTCCGAACCAAAACATATCATTTTTCACTCTACAAAACATTCCTCTCCAACTAAGTCCTAATCCCCGGATAGGGTCAAGCTTATCCCGTCTAAGGAAATAATTTTGTGGAGCTGAAAATAAAAGGCTAAAGCTCAAATTGGTTGTCAAAAAGAAGGATCATGTATAGGGTGGATAAGGATAAACAAGCCTCATAAAAATAAGCTTTTTGTCATATGAATTTCACAAGTAATGAACTAAAAATCTTATATAGGTCTCAAGAAATAGATAACCATAACAATTCAAGAGATAATATGTATAAAGAGAGTAAATCACACAAGAAAAGAAGAGGAACTTTTGATGTTCTCCCTATAAGGCCAAAAATAACTCACAAGGTAGCAATTTTTGTTGGATTGCACTACTCATGCTAAAAGTTATACATGCTTAATTTCATCAAAATGCTATTCCTCTATAAAACAATTTCTACTAAGAATCAGGCTATACCGTCAAAAACATGCTTAAAGGAAATTACATGATCATGCAAGCAATTAACTATCATTGAACCAAAAGACAGGGTACTTATCCATTCTAAAAACTCTTTTTGGAATTTTTAAATTTTCAATTTTTTTTTGTGATTTTTTATTTTTCCTAAACAAAGACAACTCAAACAAGACAAACAAACAAAGAAACAAACAAACTAAAACAAGTAAACAAGCAAGCAAGTTGTCTTTCCCCTACCCCATACTTAAAATTATAGTGTCCCCAGTGTAATAAAGCAACTTTGAATAAAAGAATAAGGAAAAAGAAAGAAACTCACAAGATATCTTTGAAGCAAAAAAGAACATTCTTAAAACTGAATCATCGTCGTGGTGGTGGTGGAAACTGGCGCTCAAAGTTGCACATGAACTCATACATGGTCCTCCAACACTCCTCATCAACCGTCACCCGTTGCTCCATTGTCCTCCAACGAGCATCCGCCCGTTGATCCCTCGCATCATCTAAAGCCATGCGAGCTGCATAGACACCCTCCCAACGCTCCATCCTTTGAGTGAGATGTGTTTGTTGCATGTTCAACTGTTGCATCTGGAAAGACAAATCATCGGCCCATGGAGGTGGAACACTTGATCTAGAATAGGTGGGATGAGGAGGTGGTTGGTATTGATCTTGGGGTTGGAAGTGGTCTTGATAGATCACCGGGTTATAGGGCATCATTGCATACGACTGAGGCTCGATAGGTGGAGACGGTGGCTCGTTACCGAAGCTAAATGCCTCGGTACTAGCCTCAAAATAATTGTTAACGAGCCTAGGTGGGTCGTTAACGAGGTCGTCATCCTCGCCAAGGACCTCGGTACCGAGGTCATCATCCTCGATATCGAGCTCCTCCGTGGCTGCCTCATCTTCATCCATTGCAACCTCTTCTCTTTCGAACCTTGTCTCACATTCCCTTAATGATGGCTCATCTTGTGGCTTCTTCTCCAACAGGAATGCATGACCCGTCCAAGCCGCATACCAATTTGGCAAGTAAAGCAACTCAAACTTGGCCCGGGTAAGCAGCACATCTTGGCCAAGGACCTTGGTGGCTAACCCTCTTTCGATCCTCACAAAGATGTTGGAAGAGTACCAATACTTGGAGTCTAGCTTCTGGGGACGGTTTGGAGTATAACGCTCAAGATCGACACCGAGATTTTCCGCCAGAAGACTCACCAAATTCCTGCACCATACTTCTTTTGATTTGATCCCGTGCTTTTCAACATATCTCAACCATTCATACCCCAAGTTCAAGGGGGTCGGGTCATCAAAAAGAATGGTACGGATGCATGCAACTTCTAACCGTGTTGGCCTTGAAAGCTCTTTCTTGGGCCAAAAAGTGGCGCCCAAGACTCGGAGAATGATCCGGAAGATGGGGTTGATGATGCTTGCCCCTGGGAGTGCCGGTGCAGAAGGTTCGACCTCCCCAGAAATGTAACTCCAAGTGTCGGTAACCTTGAAGTCCTCGATCTTGTAATTCCTAGAGTGGTGAGGAAGATCGAGGAGTGCATTGAATTGGGCCATTGTGCACTCACGATCAACATTGCCTAACCGGAACTTGGATTTTTCCAACCGAAGTCTTGGTCTTGAAGCTTGTTTGGAGAGTGGCTAAGAACTCGAAGGTAAGAGCCGGGTAGTGCGGTGTTTCCTCCTTTAAGAGATGAGGTATACCAAGAATGGAAAAAGCGTGCTTAACGTCATCATAAATCCCCAAAGCCCTTGCGCTTGATCTCAAGAACCACTTAGTGAAGTGGTCCTTCCTTCTCAAGGACGACATCGTAGATCTTAGCTTGCTCTTGAGTAGCCAGAATAACATTGTCCATGCGTGGAGGAGATGGGGACCTTTGAGTTCTCCTCTTCTTTCTGGCTCTAGCGTTAGCTCGGCTAGTGCTTGCCATTTGTACCTAAAAACACCATAAAATTCCAAGATAAGATCCACACAAACCAACCAAAAGAAAACCCCATACTTGCTCTTGGAAATGTTCTCGACATACCTCGGTAACGATCCGATTGGGTCGGTAACGAGGTATCTGAGTTTAGATTTTAGAATTGAGCATTTCACAGGTCGTTACCGACCCTCTCAGGTTGTTAACGAGCCTGAGCGAGAACAATTTGCAAGTTATTCCGAGTACCAAACCTCAAAATTTCCAACAATTTTAGCACGATTTCAACCACAATTCCACATAAAAACACACAATCTAGCACACGCAACCCAATACTTGCTCGAAACCCTATCTAATCATGCCAATAAGTGCCAAAAGGCATGGTGAATAATCATGCAATTCAAGGACAAGTTATATCATGCTTTTCTTATCAAGATTTCAATGCAAATCAAGCAAGAATAACCGAATTGAAATCAAGATCAATCACCAACAATAGATGAAATAGAGGCACTATGCAACATAGACATGCAAACCAATTTCTCATACAAGATCTAGATATGAATTTAACCCCAAATTACCATGAAACTTGCAAAAAAAGAGTTTAGGGTTATAGAAATCATACCCTAGTTTGGAGAATTGAAGAACAAAAATTGAATTGGAAAGGGATAACGAGGGCTTGAGTGCTCCGGTAACAAACTTAAGGAGTGGGGCTCATTATCGATGGAATGGAGTGGGACTGGGGTGCGGTGGTGCTCGATCGGTGGTGATGAGAAATCCAATGGGATTTGGTTGAGGATTTGAGGGATTTGGCTTGAGATTTTGGTGTGGGTTTTGAAGATTTGAGAGGGTTTTAATAGGAAGAGGGAGAAGAGGCGGCGTGAGAGGGTAAAAAGATAGAAGATAGATTAGGGTAGAAGATCTTACCTCGCCCGCGTCGCCATTTTCACATGCCGTCTCAGGTCGGTAACGAGGCTCTCAGCTCGGTACCGAGCCTGGGCAACTCGTTTTTCAGCGTCTTTTTGGGCCCAACTTCCTATGCCATGTTAGTTCCAAAACCTTCTATCTTGCAAACTTCTAGACTACTAAAAACTCAAAAGAAAGCTAGGAAAAAAGAGCTAAGAAAAAGAAAAGAAAACTAAACTAAACTAAAACCGGGTTGCCTCCCGTAAGCGCTATTTTTTAACGTCGTTAGCCCGACGAACTTACCTTGGCTAATCCGACGCTGTGAGAACCATAGTGACTCTAATCTCTTCTTCCGGGTCGGGTTGCTCATAGAATTTCTTTAATCGGTGGTCGTTCACTTTAAAGATGGCTCTAATATTATCGATCAACTCTACGACTCCATGAGGATAGATGTGGTGAACCACAAATGGGCCACTCCATCTTGCCCTTAGCTTTGATGGAAATAAACGGAGTCTTGAGTTGAAGAGAAGTACCTTATCACCAACTTCATAAGTTTTAGGCACCAATTTCTGATTATGCCACCGTTTGGTACGCTATTTGTAGATCTCGGCGTTCTCGTACGCCTTTAGCCTCAACTCCTCTAGTGCTTGCAAGTCCATGAATCTTTTGGCTCCGGCTGTGTCGAGGTTCATATTAAGCTCTTTAAGATCCCATAATGCCTTGTGCTCCATCTCGACCGGCAAATGGCATGCCTTGCCATACACTAAATATTAAGGAGTGGTGCGTAGGGGCGTCTTGTATGCCGTCCTGTAAGCCCATAGAGCGTCATCCAATTTAGATGACCAATCTTTCCTTGAGCGGGACACCGTCTTTTCCAATATGCTCTTAATTTGCCGGTTTGAAACTTCAACTTGGCCACTAGTTTGGGGATGATATGGTGTTGCCACCCGGTGTGATACCCCATACTTAACCAAAAGTGCTTCAAAACTCCGCTCTATGAAGTGAGATCCACCATCACTAATGAGGACCCTTGGAACGCCAAACCTGGGAAAAATGTTAATTTTAATAAATTTAGCCACGGTTTTAGCATCATTGGTCCTTGTAGCAACGACCTCCACCCACTTAGAGACATAATCAACCGTAACCAAGATATATTTGTAGGGGCCCGATGCAGGAAAAGGTCCCATGAAGTCAATGCCCCATACGTCGAATAGTTCGACCTCTAGTATCTCGGTCAGTGGGTTTTCATGTCTCCAAGTGATGTTACTAGAGCGTTGGCATTCATCACATGCTGTCACATAATCCTGCATGTCCTTAAAAATGGTTGGCCAATAGAGACCACTTTGAAGAATCTTCGCCGTGGTTTTGAATCCTTTTGCATGGCCACTGGTAGGAAGTGTGTGACATTGACGGATCACACTCTCTATCTCCTCTTCTGGAATACAACGCTTAAAGAGGTGGTCACTTCCTTGCTTAAACAAGTAAGGATCATCCCAATAGTACTGATTGACATCGTGAAGAAACTTCTTTTTCTTTTGTGGGGTTAATCCCTCGGGAATTACGCCACCTACAATGTAGTTAGCAAAATCCACAAACCAAGGGGCTTTTGACCCTCTAATAGCATGGATTGATTGAAAAGAAGTAGAAGCAAGAGATGAGGAAGGAATTGAATTGAAAGGAATGAGTTTGGGTTGATAAAACGTACATGACTGGGTCGTTATCGAATCTGATTGGGTCGGTGTCGACCCTGGAGTTGTTGTATTCCCGTCGGTAACGACCTCATGTGGCTCGGTATCAAGCCTCTTGATTATGTTATCGATGCGCCATGATTTATTGCTGATGTGCTTAATGCTCTCCAGCCTTGGTGATAGCTCGGTACCGACCCCTTCAGGGTCGGTAACGAGGGTCTTGCCGTGTCCAACCTCGTTCAGCATGAGGTGTTCGTCTGGTCTGGAGTCGTTTATTGGCACTTCGTTGTGGGATTTGTTGATGTGTTCAACTGGCAATCTAGATAAGTGACCCGCCACCAAGTTTTCTGCTCCCTTTTTATCTCTGATTTCATGATCAAATTCCTGCAATAGGAGCATCTAACAAAGTAGCCTAGGCTTGGCATCCTTTTTGGCCATTAGATATCTAACAGTCTCATGGTCAGTATAAACAATCACTTTTGAACCAACAAGATAGGATCGGAATTTTTCAAAAGCAAATACTACAACGAGGAATTCCTTCTCCGTTGTAGTATACTTACTCTGCGCCTCATCAAGCGTCTTACTTGCATAGTAGATGACGTGGAGCTTTTTGTCCTTCTGTTGTCCCAAAACTACGCCAACATCATAATCACTGGCGTCACACATAATCTCAAAAGGCAAAGTCCAATTTGGGGATTGCATAATAGGAGCGGAAACGAGGGCCACTCTTAACTTGTAAAATGCTTCAAGACAATCTGGAGGCAGCTCAAACACTACATCCTTCATTAGTAGGTTAGTCAGTGGTTTAGCTATCTTAGAAAAATCTTTGATAAAGCGTCTATAAAAGCCAGCATGCCCTAGAAAACTCCTAATGTCTTTTACAAAAGAGGGAGGAGGTAGTTTCTCAATAAGCTCAATTTTTGCTTTGTCTACTTCTATCCCTCTTTTGAAGACAAGGTGTCCTAGCACTATCCCCTCTTGAACCATGAAATGACATTTTTCCCAATTAAGCACAAGGTTGGTTTCTTCACATCTTTTAAGAACACATGCAAGGTTAGTAAGACAAGCATGAAAGGAAGAACCATACACAGAGAAATCATCCATAAAGACCTCTACAATATCCTCTATCATATCAGAAAAAATGGCCATCATACACCTTTGGAAGGTGGCGGGGGCATTGCAAAGCCCGAATGACATTCTTTTATAAGCAAAAGTCCATAAGGACATGTAAAGGTAGTCTTTTCCTGATCGTCAAGATGAATGGGAATCTGCCAAAATCCGCTATAGCCATCTAAATAACAGAAATAATCATGCTGGGCTAAGCGTTCTAACACTTGATCAATAAAAGGAAGCGGAAAATGATCTTTTCTAGTAGCGCTATTGAGCTTTCTATAATCAATGCACATCCTCCAACTAGTTGTGGTCCTAGTGGGGATTAGCTCTCCCTTTTCATTTTCAATTACGGTCATTCCCCCTTTTTTAGGAACTACATGGACCGGACTAACCCATTGGCTGTCTGATATAGGAATATGATCCCTGCATCAAGTAGTTTAATAATTTCCTTTTTAACCACTTCTTTCATGTTAGGATTTAACCTATATTGATGCTCAATGGTGGGTTTTTGATTATCCTCCATGTATATCCTATGCATACAAAGTGAAGGGGATATGCCGGTTATATCATCTAGGGAGTAGCCTATAGCTTTTCTATGTGTCCTAAGCACAGTAAGAAGCTTCTCTACTTCCTCATCTTTTAATTTAACATTGATAATGATAGGGAAAGTAGAATTAGGACCAAGAAATTCATACCTGAGAGAGTTTGGAAGAGGCTTGAGCGTTGGAGAAGGCTCAGCTGGAATAAGAATAGGCTCTTCTGGCTCCGTCTTCAGGACTTCTTTAAGGTATTCAAACGCCGAGATCTCTTCCTCCTCGGCCAAGCTCGGTGCCGATGCAGTAGGGGTCGGTACCGAGCTATCTTCATCTGTCAAGAGACTTGGTACCGAGCTAGGCAGACTCAGTACCGAGACTGCAGGAACTATCTCGGCCCATCTTCGACCTGAGAATATATCACTTGCATGCAGTCTTCCAACGGGGTCCCCACATTCGATGAATTCATTGTGGGTGTAGAGCATCTTAACTTCGACTCTATTTGTCTCCTTCATTGTCGGGTTGAACCTAAATCCCACCACCTCATCCCCAATTCCGAAAGTTAGGAGTCCCCTCCTAACATCAATTATGGCTCCGGTTGTGGCGAGGAATGGTCTCCATAAGATAATAGGAACCACCAGATCTTCGGGCATCTCCATAACTATAAAATCAGTGGGAACAAAGAATTTGCCCACTTGAACCGGAAAATCTTCTACAACCCATGTTGGCCTGACGCATGAGCCATCTGCCATGTATAACCGCATGTTGATTGGCTCCAATGGTCCCATGTTGGCTTTCGACCAGATTGACAAAGGTAGGACTCGCACTGGCACCGAGATCACATAAGGCCTTGAATCGGTGGGTGCCAATCCCAATTGTGATAGCAAATCTCCCCGAGTCTCCTAACTTCTCTAGAAGAGTAATAGATCGGATCTCATCTGTAAGCTCTGTTATGGAGCGTTTCCTGCTAAGAATATCTTGCAAAAACTTTGTGTAAGCCGACATTTCGCTTAGGGCCTCAACGAATGGTATATAAATATTTAAGCCCTGGAGAATCTTAACGAAACGCTTAAACTTGCCTTCGGTTAAGTCCTTAGACTTCTTAGTAGGAAAGGAAAGAGACTTCACCAATCTCGGAGCCAAAGCGGGCTCGAGAGGTGATGCTACCGGGTCGACAATAGGGTCGATAGGTGCCTTAGAAGGATCGGTACCGACCCTGGTGGGGTCGGTGACGATCCTGAGACTAAGAGAGGAGCTCAGTGTAGAAAACTTACCTGGGTTGGGATCGTTAACGACCCTGGGAGTATCGGTACCGAGTTGTTCAGGCTCGGTAACGACCCTCTTTGGTTCGTTGTCGACCTAGGCCGTGGCGTCCTCTTCAGATTCGGGGTCCTTCTCCTTGGCTTTGGAACGATCCGATAATGTCTTTCCGCTCCTGAGGTGCACGACCGCTATTTGTCCTCTAGGGTTCTCCTCGGGGCAGCCCGGGATTTGCCCTTGCGTCCTCGGAATCTGTGCAGCCAGGTTCCCTAGCTGTGAGTCACTGAGTCGACACTCTTCTTCCACACATCGAACTCTCCCCATCTTTTCATCTGGTTGTTGAAGTTAGCTTGGACTCCAATGATTTCATTCCTTACGCCATTAATCACTTCATAGAGTCCTTGCACCCAAGATGGTGGCTCTTGATAGCCTGGAGGTCGATACGACGCGGGCCGTTTGTTCGGAGGGGGTGCTGCATAACTCGGATTTTGATTTTGATTTCCCCAAGTTGGATAATTGTTTGGCCTGTCAAAGTTATTAGGTGGGTTCTTGTATTGACCTCTCATGTAGTTTATTTCGGCATATGTCTCATTGGCTCTAACCTGCTCGATGTTAGTGCAAGCAGAAGTACTATGGGCAGAAGAACCACACTCTTGACAAGGTTGAGAGGTTTTCAGAAAACTTACCTGTTTCTTCAGACGGTTGATCTCATCCTGTAGAAATTGATTTTTGACATCGGGATCAACTTCATCTTTATTAGGCATGTAGAGACGTTTCTGTGGCTGGGATGGCTGTTGGGTCCCATACATGGCATCGTAATTAGACAACTTGTCCAGCAGTTCCCATGCAGCAGTGGGATCCATCTCTATAAATCCGCAAGCAGTGTGTGTGTTGATGCGGTTCTTTGTTTCTGCATTAATCTCTTGGAAGAAGATTTCTTGGAGCACATTAGGGGTTGCCCATGAGTGGGGCAATGTCTGAGCATCTCCTTGAACCTCTCCCATGTCTCTACAAAGGTCTCGTTAGGCAGCTGGTGATAGGAGGTGATGCGTTTTCTCAACTCCGTTGTCTTGGTAGGAGAGAAAAACTTTGTAAGAAATTGATCATACAAAATCTTCCAAGTCCTGATAGACTTAGGAGGTAAGCTCTCCAACCAGCTCAGGGCCTTTCCAGTAAGAGACCACCTGAAAGCTTTTAAAAGAACATATTCAAGTGAGACACCTTCAGCAGCAATAGTGTCACATAAATCAAGGAAATTCAAGTGAGACGTCCTGCTGGCATACGCTGAGAAAACAAACAAAGAAAATAGAATTAAAAACAAAAACGGGGTCGGGCTATTCTCAGACCCACAAGTAAACAAACAAACAATGTTGCTTCCCCGGCAACGACGCCAATTTGTTGGGAGGGTTTCTTGACAACAAATAAATTTATAAGTCAAGACCCCGCTGAGTATAGCGAAGTTAGGATCATCCATGGGAAGCAAGGTTGCTTGTTTACCGAACTAAGAAAGCAATAAAACAAAGCAAAAACAAAGCAAACAACTACGACAGACCTCGTTAACGACCTTGTCAGGGTTGGTAACGATGCTCGATTTCTACTGAAACAGAACAAATATAACGATGCAAGTACATGCTCGGTATCGATCCTAGTGCCTCGGTAACGAGTGAATTCGAAATTAAAACTAAGGAATTTCATGAGATAAAAAGCTCTAGGACAAGGGTTACCACAACATAGTTATGCATATAAACTCATGTGAAGATAAAGATCATGCCTTTGAAGATAAATCTATCAACTTTCGTTGACTAAACAAGAAAATCAATCAACTTTAATAAATCAATTCACTTTATTACTTGTTTTGAATCCAAAGCTCGAAACTTTCGTTATCAAACAATATCAACATTCAAGTTCAAAACTTTCTCTTTCGATCAAGCAACAAACTCAAATTACTTCGAATCTCGTCTAAGTATAAGCACAAACAAGCAATTCAACAGATGGAAGGCAATCAAAACATCAACTCATTCATTCAATCATGCATAACTATGTCGAGTTTCAATCCCGACCCTAGATAAGAAAACTACTCACACATGATTGAGTCAAAGCAAACAACTTTATTCAAAGAGAACATTGAAAAGCAAAATTTACTTGAAATTGAAAGAAATATCGTCTTACAAATTTTCGTTCAAACTCCGAAACAACCAAAGACAACAAACTCAATCATCGATTCTCCCCTCTCTCTCGATCGAACAGAGTCGAAAATCTCTCTCCATCGTCTCCTCAAAATCTAACGAGAATCCCCCTTTTTCTAGGCTAGAACAAGGGTATTTATACTAAAGAAAGCTATCTAATAAAAGATCTAAAAGATAAAAACTTACCAAACTAAAAGATTACAAGATAAAAGATATAAATCCCGAAAGTCGGCGCCGTCTACCGACACAGGTCACCTCGTTAACGAACTGCACAGGGTCGGTAGACACTTGCTGAATTCTCTTTGGCAAAATCTCTAAAGCACAACCCAGTACCGATCCTCACAGGTCTGTAACGAGCTCTCTGATTTGGTTTATTTAAACTTCTCATATGGTTTCACTTGCACTTTAACTTGATCTTCAAGATGAACTCTTCCTTCTCATCTTCCATGTATTCCACCCTCCACCACTTCACTTCAGCTTTACTTAGAAAGTGCTCAATTCTGCTTCAAAAACCTACAAAAAGACACAAAACGGAGTAGCTTCCATACTTTTCACAAAATATGCAAACTTATCCAAAAACACACAAAACTAACTCCAAAATTTACTAAAACTAATCTAAACAACCTAAGAAAGACACCTAAAACTAAACTAAAATCACGAACATCACTTTCCCATAGCCTTTATTCCCAAACCCTAATTCTCTCTTCTCCCTCATCTCATCTGCGCCTCTCTTCTGTCTTCTCCCTTACCTCGTCTGAGTGACTCTTTCCCCTGGCCTTTGGCCCTTCTTCCCTTCCCTAGTTACAGTTTGTTCATTGAATTTGGTACGAGATCACTACGATCTTGTATCAACAAGTGCTTTGATCCCTGAACTTTTCGACTTGAGGATAAGTCGATTGTCAACGGGGGAGAATTGCAGTCCCCATGACCAATGAGAAAGAAACCTCTCATGTCACACACAATAATGCGGATCTTCGCGACATCCGAGAACTACTCCAAAAGATGTTCTTGGAGTTTTGTAATGCTCGCCAAGAGCGAGAGGTTCAAAGTCGAACTCTGTATGTTAAGATTCATTGGGAAATCTACCCAATTTCTTGCACTATATTAAAGCAACTGTTTTTGGCGTTCAGAATTATTGAGGACCATGAGATGTTAAGGCCAAAAATAGGGTCTCATTCCAAAATTCGTTTCAAGAATAGAGAATCGACCATGGATTAGACCTGGACCCGGTTCCGCTGGAACCGGTGAACCGCCGGTTCCGGAACCGGCGGGAACCAGAACCGGCGGGTTCGGTTCCCGGTAAGGTTCCGGTTCCGGTTCCTCCACCCCGGAACCGGTGAACCGGCGGTTCCAGAACCGGGGAACCGACGGTTTGGAACCGCCGGTTCCCCTCCAACGGCTATTTTTTTGATCGGATTTCAAAACCGCGACCGCGGCCTGAAACCACGCGGTCGCGGTTATTTCAACAGAATGGACCATTCTTTGCCAAAATCAAAACCGTGACCGCGGGTCTCGGGCCGCGGTCGCGGTATGGGCCGCGATCGCGGTTTTGCTTTAAAAGCCAACGGCTAGTTTTTAACGGCTAGTTTCCAACGGCTATTTCATAATTCCAACGGCTAGTTGATAAATTTCTTTTATAAATAACCACTACATGATCTCATTCCCACCCACACTAGCATTCTACCAATCTTTCTCTATCTCTCAATCTCTCAAGTTTACAAAGCTCTCTCAAATCTCAATTCTCAATTCTCAATCTCTCAATCTCTCAATCTCTCAATCTCTCAATCTCTCAATCTCTCAAATGGAAGGATTTCTTAACATTGATCAAATTTTTGGCTCACAAGAGAGTGCTTCAAATGTAGAATTTGTACCCCCTATTAACTTGGCGGAATTTTCGAATCCCAATCCCAATGTGGTACAACCGGGATCGTCCACTCCCAATGAAAATGAGGGAGTGGATCATGGATCCGAGGCGACCGAGGGTGAGGCTCCAATCCTTAAATCCGACATATTTACAAAACATTTTCGTAAGGGAGCTTATGAGGCATCTACCAAGAAATTTCAAGTTCATTGCAACTATTGTCCTAAGCATTACACATGGGTGTCGGGATCGGGCTATGGAACATTGTCAAAGCACGTGAAGAGAGCACACCCCGACAAGTTAGGCATGATGCGAGGACAATCCCAACTCTCCGGGTTTGCAACTTCTTCTTCCCTTAATCCTCATCATAACCCTCATTTATTTACTTATAACCATAATGATAGCATGTATGCCTTCTCCGAGTCTATTTGTGTTGATCACTTATCATTTAGTTTTGCCGAAAAGTTAGGTTTTAACAATTGGATGACTAATCATGTACAACCCGCTTATAAACCGACTACTAGGAAGTCGGTAAAAAAGAATGTGATGAAAGCATATAAAACTCGCAAAATGGCATTGGTGAGTTTTTTTGCTCAAAATGATATTAAAGTTTCAATTTGTAGTGATATTTGGAGTGATCATTGGCAAAATCATTCATACATGGGCTTAACATATCATTTTCTTGATGATCATTTCAATGTGCAAAAACGTGTTTTGGCTTATAGAGTATTTGATTTTTCTCATACCGCTTTAATGATTAGTAACATTATTCGTACTATTTTGGAAGAGTATAGACTACTTCATCGAGTTTTTTCTATCTCATTTGACAATGCATCTAACAACACCGCTTCAATTCGAGATTTGGTTCCGCATTGTCAACCAATTCTTGGAGCGAAGTATTTTCATGTAAGATGTGTTTGCCATATTTTAAACCTTTGTGTCAAAGATGGTTTAAATATTATGTCGGGTTTAATTGCTCCTATTAGATATGTTGTTAGTCGTATGTGGGCTAGCCCCCGAACCGCCCAAGATTGGATGACGTTTTGTAGTAAAAAAGGTGTTCCACCCCGAACATTTCCAAAAGATGTTTGCCACCGTTGGAACTCCACTTATAAACTACTTCATGCATGTATGCCTTACAAATATCTTTTGACTTCTTTTGCGTCCATATATTTTCCTGACAATCCCATTATTTCTCAAGTATGGGATTATTGTTATAGAATCTTAGAAGTTTTGAAAATATTTCATGATGCAACATTAACTTTTAGTCATGTTTATAAACCTTGTGCTCATTTGTTTTGTTTTGAAGCATTGAATGTGGTGGGCGGTTTTTGTGAGGGGCGTAAATTCAATGAACTTTGTGGTGCTATTGATGCTATGCAAGTGAAATGGTTGCACTATTATAAAGTTATCCCCGATATCTATCTTGTTGCTTGTGTGTTTGATCCTAGGTTTAAGATGGGTGGTTTAGAAGCATGTTTGAAGGGTTATTATGAGGCATTAGGGTTGGATGTTGATGATGATATTGCTAGTGTTAGGGATATACTTAAGTAAAAGTTAGAAGATCAATTGAGGAATTGATTACCGAATATTCATCTAGTGTTAGTTCTTCTCCATTACCTCCACATTCATCCTCCTCTTCGAGTTCGAGTGCCCTCGGTGCTACAAAAAGGTGGGGGCTAATCTTTTGCATACCCTTACCAAGAAACCGAGACATTCGAGCTCGAATGTGGAGTTTGAAACATATCTAACAACCCACTTTGAGTTTGGTGAAGGAGAATTTGATATTTTAGATTGGTGGAAGACCCACAAGAAGACTTTCCCAACCTTGGTCAAGATCGCGGCTCAAGTGCTTGTTGTTCCCGCCTCGACCGTATCGGTAGAGCAAACATTTAGCGAAGGAGGACACGTCCTTGATGCAAAACGATCTAGTTTAAAGCCCGATGTCTTGGAAGCCCAAGTGTGCGTATGTGATTGGAAGAGAGCGGAAATTCGTCAACAAAAGGCGGAGGTATCCGAAACTTCCGACTCGGACGGGCAAGATGATGAGTCCCAATCCCATAGCGCTTCGGATGCATCGACGTAGATGGACGATGGTAAGCAAATCGGGTTTCATATCGAAAGGTAAGAGAACTACGTGGGCTTTGATTCCTCTATAACCCCGAGAGGATACGTAGGCAACTTAATTTTAAGTCCAAGCCCTTTAATTATCCAACTTTTTTTTTGTTTTGAAGAACAAGCATTAATCACGGATTCGTCTTAGTCCAATTTATAAGCCCAGTTTGGGCCAAAGTGTAAACCACAATCGCGTTGACCATTACGCGGTCGCGTAATGAGCAACCGCGATCGCGATCGCGGCTTGGACTTTGGCCCAAAAACAGAGTCTCTGTTTTTTGGGCCCGCGATCGCGGGTTTCGGGCTGCGATCGCGGTCCGTGACCCGCGATCGCGGTTTGTATTTACCGCGATCGCAGCTAGACTCGTATTTTTTTATTTTTTTATTTTTTTTAATGCCCGGTTCCGAACCGGAACCGGGTGGAACCGGCTCCGGAACCGGCGGGAACCGCAACCGGACCGGGACCGGAACCGGGGAACCGGACCAAGGCCGGTTCCGGTCCCGGTTCCATGGTTCCGAGGAACCGAGACCGGAACCGGGGAACCGGACCAAGGCCGGTTCCGGTCCCGGTTCCATGGTTCCGAGGAACCGGAACCGCCGGTTCCGGTTGGAACCGGGCCCAGGTCTACCATGGATGCCTTGTCCTTCAATGGTAGAAACATCTATGATGGATGTTGTTAATTGGAGTTGTGCCTTGGAGAAGAGTCGTATGAGGAGGCTACAGAAGTAAGCGGATCGTCAAAAGGCTCTGTGATCTTTCGGGTTCGAGCCAAGTGGAAGCTCCGGTCGACACAATCGGCTCAGCGGCGCCCGCGACCACCTCCTCCGTGCCCGCGGCCACGTTCCTCGCGTTCGTTGATCGCGTGACTCCAGCGAGCGCAGCTACCAACCCGGCGCCCGCGGCTACCCCACAATGGCCGCGACTCTAGCGCTCGCGGCTTCATCCTTCGCGGTCTTCGCCTGCCCTTGTCCACGACTTGCAGATCTAAATCCTAAAAGTCTTGGCATCAATACGGAAATGCAGGAGAATGAATCTTCAAAATCAAATATTAATTCCGCTGGCCTGAGGTACATATTGGTTCATTTGATAATCTAGTCTGAATTGATGAGTCAGTCGATGAATTTGTAGGGTTCAGTTTGAGTGAGATCAAGTTGAACTCCATGGCGTTTTCGGACATCTCAGACATTTCGGGTGCACACTTAAGTAGCTATGTTGTTAAATTTCCACCGGTAATTGATGTGATTGTAGACAAGCACGCATGGTGGGATGGAAACTTGGTTTTTGACCCATAAATTCTGGGCATGAGCCTGTCAAAGGCTCTTCAATTATTTCTGTCTGATGTTCCAATGAAGAAATGTTTGGGTATAACCGAGCGGTTGGATGGTGATGTTTGGTTGGGACGTAGTAATAGGAGATTTGACCCAAGAGCACTCACATTAAGAAGTTGTGTTTTTTGTGAGGTGGTGAAGAGTTGAGGGTATACAAATCATTGTTATCTGATTTCAAGCGGCTAAAATACTCTCTAATTACACGAGTCTTTGATCCAAGTGAAGGCTTCAATACCATAGTGATGGGGTTGTCTAATCTACTATATATATAAAAGCAATAAGGTTTGGAGCCTCCACGTTGCGCCACATCAGCTTTTTCCACATGTCGTTCTATTATTATTCCACATAGGATTTTGCCACATGTCATTTAATCCTTGCTCCATAAAAAATTTATATTAATTATTCTTTCCACTTCATATTCCACATGGCAAATTTTTTCCACCTAATTAAAATTTATTTATTTCCCAAATTTAGATAATATCTTAATTTTTGGTAGGAGATAATATCTTAACTAAAAGAATTTAACTAATGGTTGAATTTTTTCCTTATAAGCCAATAAAATATATATGCTTAATCTTTTTAACATTTTAGTTGTTTCTTTCTCTTTCTTATATTAAAATATAAATATACTCAATTAGATATATTATTATTAAATTATCAAGTCAAAGTTTTTTTAACCTATATATTTTTTTCCATTATGATATTTAGATAGGATCGAATCTTTTTGTTGGCAAATCTTTAAATTTCAATTATGATATATCTTTGATTTTTCAATTTTTATTTTTTTGATAATTTACATACAAATCTAGCCAATTTCAATTGTAATTTTCAATTATAACTTCCCGGTAATGATTTTTTGATAATATACGTACATGTCAAGTCAAATTTATTTGCTTTGCTAATCCATATTAAATGTCCCATTATTTTCATTATTGCTATCAAAATCTTTAATTTAGAATATGTTTTTTTACAATTTATATAAATCACCAATTTACAATTATTATTTATATTATATTTTTATTTATTAATGTTTTTTTATAGTATATCTGAAAATATCGAGTCATAGTCGTGCAGGGCACGACGGGGACAACTAGTTTTGTCTAAAAGAGGGTTGACTTTGTGCAGGTGTTAGCTCAAATTTCTGATGTGTTGAAGAAGCATTTACTCATGATCTTCATCGGTCGCGATGTTGTGGTTTGTGTTGAATTTGGTTTGGAGTATATGGCACTTTCATTGCTTTTTGATAGAGGCAAATATCAGTCACAACATCTGAGGCATATGCAGAAGATTGAGGCTCGTGTGTGAGTATTTGATTCCGGAGGAACATGCTTACAACAAAGGGTCTTGACTAGAGTCGATTGTGGGAATCAACAACGGCTCATGATTTCTCTTCCTGATTTCCGACTTGAGGACAAGTCGATTGTCAACGGGGGGATAATTGATACGTTATAATATATCCTAGGGATTATTGTTAGTATTTTAATTAATGTAATTTTTATACAGAGTTTTATAAACTCCTTTCTCGGGTTTTCTTTACGGTTCTTTCCCGGGACGCTTTAATTGAACCGTTAGGCTTAGTATAAATACTCCTATATTGTTATGTTTTTCAATCAACCAGAATGAGAAATTAATTATCCTCAAACCCTAATTCTCTCTTCTCCCTCATCTCATCTGCGCCTCTCTTCTGTCTTCTCCCCTATACCTCGTATGAGTCACTCTTGGCCTTTGGCCTTTCTTCTCTTTTCTAGTTAAAAGTTTGTTCATTGCATTCGCTATGAGATCACTATGATCTTGTATTAGGTGGTGTTGCATTGGCAGCTTTTAAGTGAACCTTTATTTACTTGCATAAAGCTTTGATTAGTCTGATAGATATGCTTCGGTTGCAATGAAGTGGCAAATATATTGCCAACCCTTACATGTTTTTGATTTAATCTTGGGCCCAACCCATTTATTTTGTTACTTGGGCCCTGTATATATGTGGTTATTGGGCCACACATAATGTATTATCTTTGAAACTCATACTTGTTTGTAATTGTTTGGTAAGACTTTCTTTATGAAATGTACCTATCACAAGTGGCCAAGTGTGGGTGAAAATATATATCATGCGTATTTATGGGGACATTTGCTCATTCATGCCTATTGTGTGTTTATGCAAAGCTTACACATATATTTTTGTAGTTTTGGTCCTTTATATGATTTTAATTAATTTGATTTATATTTGCAATTTTATCATAAATTATTTTGTTTACCATCAAAGCTATATATATCATCTATCGCGGTTGATCGAAGCTCCTTGATTTTTGTAAGCTATGTGGCAAAGCTTCGGAGGGTGGTAACCTGATAACGAGCTAGATTATGAAGGCGTTTGTCACATTCTAAGGCACTACACATCCTCGAAAATCTGATGATTCGTCATATATCATTTTGCCACTTTGTGAGATTGTTAAGCGTTTCTCACTTTCAATTGTATTTATACATTTTTTTTTATTTGATGGTCATCCGAACTTTTTATTATTCACATTACCTAAGATATTCATAAATATGATCCAAACTCAAAAATAGTTATGTTGTTTTCGGAGGTGAAATTATTACTGTAATCAAATCATGATTTTTGCTTACGAAACCTAAACCAAAATTAGAATATCACATAAAGCCACCTCTAGAATCATTGACAAGAAAAGAATCAGAAAACCAATTAAGTGAAAGATTTACGTAATTTAATCTTAACGTGCAATGTTTAAACTTGGATAAGACAATTAATAAGAGATATTCAATTCAGTTATTTTATGAGTCATATTGCTTTGCGAAAAGTCAAACTATGATTAATGGGGTTAAATGAGTTAAACTCATGACTATTATAAACGGGTCCTATGCAGACGATCACATTTTTAATTGACAGACTAGATGAAAAAGAAAAATGGTTTATTATTAGTGTATATTACATATATAATAATAATAATGGATACGATTTATTTGTAAAATAAATAAATAATTAAGTAGGGTAAAATGAATGAATGAGGAAGGATTGTTACATTTTGACATGTAGGTAATGTAGCTAGGTTACATATGAAAGGGATTTAACTCTTCTCCAAAATTCATTATTCCTTAATTATTGGGGGAGGTTAAAATTGGGAATGAAGGTTAGTTATATATAAATGGGATTAACTCTCCTTATGAAAATATTACTTCTTTTTGTTTTTTATCCTTTTCATTTTAGTGCCTCTCTATTGCTCATAGACCTAGTAGTCGAAGCTAACAAAGGCGATTTAGACCGGGTTCGTGTCCGATCAATTAGAGAAATAACATATGAGGCTTTTCTTTTCTTTCATTTGCTCATTGATTTGTTCAGGTTCACGCATCAACATGTATTTTTAATAAACAATGATTCATCTATTAACCATGTACGAAAATCCTCATATTAGATGTTCAAAATTATTCTATATTTCCACTTTAAACATCTATTTTTCCTTCATTAAGAACATATCCATCCCTACTACTATAAAATTTTGCTAAGGCCATCTCCAACAGCTTCTCTAAAATTTTCTCCAAAATGGGACAAGAAAGATCATATTCTCCAAAAATATTTTGCTTCAACTCCAACAATTTCCCTATTATAGAGTATTGTATTTATTATTTTCTTATTTTATACGATATGAAATCTTCTACAATATTTATTTAATAATTAATTAATTTTTTTACTAATACAAAAGCAAAAATATTTTAGAATCTTATCTTATGAAATAATATTTTTTTTATTTGAGACAAAAATATTTTAGAATCTCAAACCTAAATTTACCTATACATATGAATATTATGGTTAATCTCGAGTCAATAAACTTGAACAACTATGAATCCTAATTAATTAATTTATACAAGCTATATACCTGCAATTATTTAAAATTATTGTCTACAGCTTACCAATAGTATGATGTTTTGCACTTGTTAAATTAATTAACAATATACCTTCTTAACCAATCAAATTAATTAACAATATATGAGCTTATAAAATTAAGCAATTCAAACAACAAATCCCCAACTCACTTCTGCCTTTTTAATAATCAATAGACTTTTAACAAAAAAAAAACTACAGATTTCCTGAAAAAATAAGCATCAACTGTAAACATGTACGTACAAAATATGCATCCCCTCTTCTAATTCCAACCACAGTAATTGCTATAAACAAAAAAAAAGAAAAAAAATGAAGAAAGGTATATGCCGAAGCAGGGTCTCGGCTGAATCCACCAGCCACAGAGGATTTTTCGCCCCATGAAGTGACAGGGTGTCAGACATAGAACCGGCCGTGTAGACCGGTTCTATGGACATCCAGCTTTGAAAGCCGGTTCTATGGAGATCCGGCTTTAAAAGCCGGTTCTATCCCGTATTCACCAAATTATATTTAATATGTAGTTAAATTAATTTATATTAATAATATTTCTTATATATGAATAAATTAGTTTACTTTAAATATTTTGTATAGTTAATATGTAATTTAATATGGAGGAAAACCAAAAATTTATATAATGGTTAAACAAACAATGTTTGATTTCATAAAAAACCGACTATGATAACTGTTATACGTGACTAGGGGTGTCCATAAAAAACCGAAAAACCGATTATTTTTTAGGTTAACCAAACTAATTTTTTTTTAAATTTCGGTTTGGTTAACCGAACCAAAAATATTTTCGATTTATCGGTTCGATTTCGGTTCACGACTTTACATATAATGGTTAACCGAAAATATATTAATATTTTTCAAATATTAGTTATGTTTGCTTTATTTAGTGGTTAAACTCTATAATTTTCATGGTATTGATCTAGTTTGAGTCTTTCCTTCTCCAATTTTAACAATTACACACTATTTTTTCACTTCTCACTGATATAGGACTCGCTTATTAAATTTGATGGGATAAAATTAATACACACAATGTTTGATTTCACGCAATATAGTATATACTCTTGATATTTTCTTACAACAACCAAAACAATATGGTATAAGTACATATTTAAAATAAAAGTGTTGCTTGATCACTTTTTTTTTATTCAAATTTTATTATTTTAGTTTTAATTATTTAAGATAAAATTACATAAATGGTTATTGGTTAACCGAGAAAACCGAACTGAAAACTTGGTTAACCGAACTACGGTTAACAGGGATTCACGGTTCGGTTACGGTTCATGATTTTAACTAACTGAAATTATGGTTAACTGAACTTCGGTTAACCAGGTTTGGACACGGGAGGAGGCTGCCGTGGTGGGGGAACTTGCCTAGGAGGGGGCACTTGAGGAGGAGGTGGAAAAGGAGTTTGCGTCAAAGCATCATAATTGTGTGTCCACATTGGACTCAACTCAGGTTACCGGTCCAAGACATGCATATTATCCGTTATGTAGCATTTCACGTAGTTGTGGGCATGTATTATTTAAACCATATAAGATTTATAAGATTAGAGAATAAATAATGTACAATCAAATATAGCAAATCATTTAAGTTATAAGGAAATTACAAAATTTAATTACGTAACGCAGTGATGCTATTGCCTACTTGAGGAATCGGGGGTCTTTGGTTCGGTTTTTTATAATTTTATAAAAATTATAGCTTATTTAAATGAGTATGCATTTAAATAATTTCATAAAATCCTAAGATAATAAAGATTTTCAATAAGATTGAATGATTCTAAATGAATATAATGATTTTTTATGAAAATTTCTTAAAGAATATAATAATTCCTTATAAGAATGAACGATTCAAAAAGACTAGAGCGATTTCTTATAAGAATGAACAATTCTAAAGGAATATATTGACTTCTTATAAGAATAAACGATTCTAAAGGAGTATAACAATTTCTTATAAGAATGAACCATTCTAAAAGAATATAGTAATTCCTTATAAGAATGAACAATTCTAAAGAAATAAAACAATTTCTTATAAGGATAAACGATTTTAAATAAATATAACGATTTCTTATAAGATTGAACGATTCTAAATGAATATAACGATTTCTTATAAGAATGAACGATTATAAAAGAATATAATAATTCCTTATAAGAATGAACAATTCTAAAGGAATATAACGATTTCTTATAAGGATAAACGATTTTAAATAAATATAACAATTTCTTATAAGATTGAACGATTCTTAAAAAGTATAATAATTCCTTATAAGAATGAACGATTCAAAAGGAATAGAGCGATTTCTTATAAGAATGAACAATTCTAAAGGAATATATTGATTTACCTTTACCACCCGTTCAATGCCTATTTACCGCAAACCACCCATAATATATATTCTGTTACCTTTTTTTACCTAAATCCTTATTTCCGTCCAAATTGTCGTCAAATTGTTAAAAGACCATATTGCCCCTATTTTTTACATTATTTTATTCTATTTTATTTAAATCTAAAATCTAAGAAAGTATGAAACAACCTTTTTGTCTCAACTAGTCAACTCCTCCAGATTTCCTCTTCGAACACTTAGAGTTTAAGTACAAATCCACCTCCACCGATCCATGGCTGCCATTTCAAAAGCTCTGAAACAGAACAAAAGGGCAATGGGCTTCTGATTTATTCAAATCTTTGAAGAAGATCCAAGCTCGATCGCTCCATCCACTACGACTCCGAAATCTGGTACCGTGGTGTACGACCTTCGCTGCCACCGCCTCCACATGATTGGGCGGGTCGAATCGGGACAGGTTGGGCTTCCTCTCTCTTTTCTCGGCCTTTTCTCGTCTGGTTTTCTTGTGATATGCCTTCTTCATTTAATGATAACCGTCTGTGGAGTCGCAATGATGTTTTATTCCAAGGAGATCTCAATTTTCGTCCATGGAAGCAAAACTGCGCGCAAGCAAGCTTCAAGGATCGACCTCCCATTTTCTGCCCCAAATTCTGATTTTCTTTTTTTTTTGGTAAGGAAATTCTGATTTTCATGACTTTGATTAATATAAGGTGATAGGTGATTTAATTAGAATAGAATAATGTTAAAAAATAGGGATAAAATGGTCATTTCTCAACTTGACGGTAATTTGGACGGAATTTAGGGCTTAGGTGGTAAAAAGGTAACAGAATACATATTAAGGATGGTTTGCTGTAAATAGGCATTGGAGGGGTGGTAAAGGTAAATATGGCCTATTTGATGGATGATTTCCGATGAAAGACCCTATTTAAAATAAAAGTCTTGCTTGATCACTTTTTTTATTCAAATTTTATTATTTTAGTTTTAATTATTTAAGATAAAATTACATAAATGGTTATTGGTTAATAGAGAAAACCAAACTGAAAACTTGGTTAACCGAACAACGGTTAACCGGGATTTATGGTTCGGTTACGGCATGATTTTAACTAACTGAAATTATGGTTAACCGAACTTCGGTTAACCGGGTTTGGACACCCCTAGCTGTGACGGTGAGGCTCGGGAGTCTTTGGTTCGGGTTTGGACACCCCTAGCATTTCACGTAGTTGTGGGCATGTATTATTTAAACCATAAAAGATTTATTAGATTAGAGAATAAATAATGTACAATCAAATATAGCAAATCATTTAAGTTATAAGGAAATTACAAAATTTTATTACGTAACACAATGATGCTATTGCCTACTTGAGGAATCGGGGATCTTTGGTTCGGTCTTTTATAATTTTATAAAAATTATAGCTTATTTAAATGAGCATGCATTTAAATAATTTCATAAAATCCTAAGATAATAACGATTTCCAATAAGATTGAATGATTCTAAATGAATATAATGGGTTTTTATAAGAATGAAAAATTCTTAAAGAATATAATAATTCCTTATAAGAATGAATGATTCAAAAAGAATAGGGCGATTTCTTACAAGAATGAACAATTCTAATGGGAATATATTGACTTCTTATAAGAATGAACGATTCTAAAGGAGTATAACAATTTCTTATAAGAATGAACCATTCTAAAAGAATATAATAATTCCTTATACGAATGAACAATTCTAAAGAAATAAAACGATTTCTTATAAGAATGAACGATTCTAAATAAATATAACGATTTCTTATAAGATTGAACGATTCTAAATGAATATAACGAGTTCTTATAAGAATGAACGATTATAAAAGAATATAATAATTCCGTATAAGAATGAACGATTCTAAAAGAATATAACGATTTCTTATAAGAATGAACGATTCTAAAGGAATATAACGATTTCTTATAAGAATGAACAATTCTTAAAGAATATAATCATTCCTTATAAGAATGAACGATTCAAAAGGAATAGAGCGATTTCTTATAAGACTGAACCATTCTAAAGGAATATATTGATTTCTTATAAGAATAAACGATTCTAAAGGAGTATAACGATTTCTTATAAGATTGAACAATTCTAAAGAAATAGAACGATTTCTTATAAGGATGAACGATTCTTAATAAATATAACGATTTCTTATAAGATTGAACGATTCTAAATGAATATAACGAGTTCTTATAAGAATGAACGATTATAAAAGATTTCTTATAATAATAAACGATTCTAAATCAATATAACAATTTCATATATTAATGAACGATTCTAAACTACTTCTTATAATAATGAACGATTCTAAATGAAAATAACAAATTCATATAATAATAAACGATTATAACCATTTTTTAATAATAATGAACGATTCTAAATGAATATAACAATTTCTTATAATAATCAATGATTTTAAAGGAATATAACAATTTTTATAAGAATAAACGATTTCTTATAATATTCAACGATCCTAAATCAATATTACGATTTCATATAATAATACGATTCTAAACGATTTCATATAATAAATTCTATAAAAAATCGGTCAACCCAACGATTTTTGAGTTTCAACCCAACGGGTTTCGGTCAACTGAACGGGTTTTCGGTCAACTAAAGACTCTAGTTTTTTTCTAAATTTATTTCAATGTGCACTTTTAGTTTTTATTTCGTTGTATTTCCGTAATCAATCAACTTGTCTTGACTTTATTTGCTTAACTATTATATAACATTTTTATATTTCATCTATATTATATTACATATTAACTATACAAAATATTATTAAATAAATTAACTTAACCATTTAATAATATTAAATTGTGAAATTGAGTGGAGAACCGGGTTTGAAAGCCGGTTCTCCAGAGCACCGTTCTGCAGGACCGGATCGCTGTCTGACACAACTGTCATGTTCCGGGGCGAAAAATCCTCTGCGCCCGGGGGAAAAAACAATAGCCCGAAGCAGCCAGATTCTCCACATTTAGGGAATTTGAGGTGAATTTTTTCTAGTCACTCCATAATGGAGAATGAGATAGGGAAACTGTTGGAAGATTTTTTTAACTCAAATTCTCCAAAAACACATTTTTCAATAATATGGGGAATCTGCTGTCTGAGGGCGTTAGTGTAGTCACTATCCGACCGTCTAATTAAATGCGATTAATAGTTCTTATCTAACCGTTCATTTTTTTTCCCCTTTTGCCTCTTTCTCCTTTTTTTTTTTCCCGTATCTTTTCCTGTACTTTTTTTCACGCCCAGCAACATATCACCCTCTTCTCTCTCTTCGTTTTCTCGCCATCGCTCGGGATTTGCAGACTCATTCTTCTTTGTGTTTGATTCGTCGCCGTCGGGCTTCTTTGCTTTTGATTCGGTTATACATATTGTTGCGCTTCTTTGCTGGTAATCCTGATCCCCTAATTTCTCCTTGGATCAATAATTTTTGTTTCAATTTCATCCTTCAATTCCAAGCTGTAGCTTAGGGTTTCAAATCCCTACAATTTAGGGAGATGGATTATTCTCAGAAGCTCTTTTGTAGGGCTCAGCGGAATAGGATGAGTGCAATGCTCTATATGCTTGCTGAGACTCTGGATATGCTCTTCTGGCTTACCTTTTATTCATTTTATGAGTTTTTTGTAAGGATTTGGAGTCACATGCTGCTGGGATGGTTCTCATCTGAGCCATGATAGAAACTTGGGAACTAGATTATGGAACATGGGTTTGTAAATGATCACATTGCAGAGTGGAGTAAGGAAGTAACTACTAGGTTTAGCCACAAAACTTAGACCGTAAGATTGTGTTGATTAGGAAGTGAACAAGAAGATAAGAAAGGTAAAAGTTTATTCTTAGGACATGGGAATCAACTATCAAATTTGATTGGTTAGTTGAAAAATAAAGATATAGTATTGTCTTAAGCCTCATTTCTAGCATTGCTCCGCTTTCTCAGATTTTAGTACCCCCACTTCGAGAGTTGCAGTTGCTTACAATAGCCTCAGTGAGAGATATCAGATATATATTAATGTGTTTGTTGAATTTCTTATTGCTTGATTTAATGAAAGTGTTTATGTATATATTGCCTTTAAGTAGTGGGACGTAGTGAATGGGAGATAAACCTAAATGAAATTGACAACCTATGGAGGACTAAAACAAAAAGAACTTGGCAGGATTATAATTTAGTCCACGGTTAAACATAGTGCAAAGTGCTGAGATGCTAATTTTTTTATTGGTTTACATGAGCCCTTAATCCTAATTAGTTGCAACTTCTTTGGTTTGGCTACCATCCTTTTTTGGGATTTGGGCCCGATAAGAGTGATGATTCCGCATCTCCGACTCGTCTCGAAGGCATGATGAAATGCCTACTGTGACGGAGTCCGGTAGTGAAGATGAAGGCTACAAAGAGAAGCTTTAGCATCTCAGCTTTCTTAAATGGATAAAATTATATTAAGATTATATTTTGTACTTGGTCTATATGGTTTATGTATTAAAAGTTCTGTCTTCTGTTCTTTTTGGATTTATGGAAATATGATTTAGCTGTTAAATTTATTGTTGTATTCTGGATGAGAAGCTACAAACAGGATGACAACTCTGGATAGTTAGCAACAAAACGGGCTGTCATATGTTTCTCGTTGTGTACTACATTATTGATGAAGTGTTAATTCACTCAATGAGGTCAAATACATTGACATCTGCTTCTAATTTACTGAAGGCAGACACACGTAATCTGCTGGGTAGACAATCTGAGGCACCTCTTGCATTACACTTCCGGGGAGATGAAAAGGCCTCAAATTTCAGGTAGAGCACCTGAAGCACATTCCATTGCAGTGTCTCTTCTTCTGATTTTAGCCATTAGACGTTTGGGCATCTTCCTGCTTCGAGGTCTATCTTCCCAGAAGTGAGCTTACTAATTCGCTTATAGTTGTTATACTTACACCTCTATTAGTTTTCTCCTTTGTTGTAAGGAATTCTTAATATGCTCAAAATAAAGCATGTTCATCGTGCTAATCTTGTTTTGCCTATAACTTTATCTTCTGTAAATACTGTCCTGTGCCTGTGTTGAAATCAATACCACAACTCCTCAAGAGACAGCACTGATTATTTATGGTACACACCAATCTGTATTTTATGATGGTATTGATGTCTTTTTATGGTGTTCTGTATTGTTCTTAGGGAATCATAGGTAAGTTGTATTGATGTTTGATTTTAATTTAGGGTTTTAGAAATTGAGGGGTTCATATTTCTTGGATGGGATTGCAAAAGAGTTTGCTTGTATAGTTTCAGTAGGTTGTCATTGGCTACTTGTTGTTTTTCTGTGGTTACGGATTTAGAGATTCGCTTCGATTTCTAGGGTTCACATTTCTGTCTGTCGCTTGAATTGATTGTGTGGTGTTTGATTTGGTTTGGCGTCGCCGCCTGTGAGCATCCACCTTCCTTTGTGTAGCACGATTTTGGGTTTGGCCTTTTCTGTTTTGTTATCCCAGTTTCTCGCCGTTGAAATCTCGTTGACTGTTTTTGCTTGTGCCTGTGTTCAATGTTGATTCAGAGTTGCATCGTCGCCTTCTCTCTGGTGAAAGTGTCGGCCTTCATTTGGAGTTCCCCTTTGGGTATAACCTTAGATTAGCTTTTGATTCAGAAGTGGTGGATCATCTTTCATAAACCAGGCAAGGTTTTACAGTTTCGGCCTTAAATTCCTGGTTTGTATTGACTTGCACTTTTTTTTCGGGTGCAAGTGCAATGTATTGACTTTCACTTTTAGGTAATACAGATCTGGTCTTTTGGTTGGGGTTTTGAATTTTTTGTGTTCTTGGTGTGCAGGGAGCTTGGTGAATTCGCACTTTGTTTTGTGAATGTAATGTTTGGTTTGTTTGGAATTTTGCTTAAGTTGTTAGCATGGAGGTTCAAAAATAATGACCATGTTTAATTCTTGCATGTGAACTATTGAGAGTTTGAAGTTTGTTTCAACTGCACTTAGTTTCAAACTGATTTGTTGTTGTTAACATATACAATAAGTTAATTTTCTATTTTCTTATTTGCTTCATCACATCTACATTAAATTTGTTTTCGTCAATGCTCTTCATAGGAAGTAACAGATTCAAGGCAGCAATTGCAGCCTAAAACCCCATGAAACTTATAAAACATAGAGTCATTAGCTTTTTGGTGAGCTTATAGCTCTTCAAATCAGCACTTGACAATTGAGTTATTACAGACATACAACAGTATTTGTCTTTGAGCATTTTATAACCCAATGATTTCTCAGAAATAAAAGAATTGCAAATTTGGTAAAAAATTACCCAGCTAAAAATTGCCTCCTATTTAAAATTTAATTTAATAAAGAAACACCTTTGAAACCAAATTCTTCCAATACTATATGGTTGTAAGATACTCCGTATCTTCTTTATTAAGTTTGAAAAATGAGCTAAATTTGTAAAACTAGAATACCTAAGGGGAGGTTTTGGGCACTTTTGTTAAGACGTACGACTTGTTCACATTATTTTTTTCCCTTTTTCATAAAGTTGTCATACTGATTATGTCTTGTAGATATAAAGTTAATGAAGGATGCAACGGCGAAGTTACAGATGCTCGTTTACCATACTTTGATGGTGATTATTGTTCAAGTGTTGAAGATAGTATGATGAAAATGAGACGAAGGACTATAAAAGTGATGGGGGCATACGGACCCTAGTATCATTGAGGGTGATCCCAAAGATATCTTACTGATGCATAGAGTTGAGTTGCATAAAGTATGTTCTCTGATTTCTGATTTTGAATGTGTATATGTTGCCATTGGCAAAACCTCATCACAAGTGTTGGATACCAAAATCAGTTGTAGTAATACTATATGCTCGGCTTTATCTGATCTTGTAACAATTACACGAATTACTCCAAATCTTTCTTTCAAATGATCAAAATGCAGTCTTGTAGAGCTTCTGGTTTTTGGTTAGGTTTTTTAATAGCTCGCTTCCAGGTTGTGACTGTCTTCCATTAATTTGGTCATTCGCTTCAACATATGTTAACCAAGAAAGATGATGGTCTTGTTGCTGGCTTTTGAGGGGTAGAGTGGAAAATTGGTGTTACCATAGGTAATATAGCCTATTACCTTGTTACCTTGTAGTGGTGGGATTGAATTAAATGGCTTTATCTTCTTTAATGTGTTAAGTCATAGGTTTTATATATTTATGGGCAAATTCAGTTGAGTTTTTTTAGGTTGGGTGGTATTGAACAAATTAACCTTTTGCATAGTTGAATTTCTTTTCGAATCTGAAACATGGGGACTTAATCCATCACTCTGGAAGCTTTAGATTGTACTGAATTTATCATGCTTATAACTTCAGTCCATCAGTAGTAGTTTACTTTAGCTATTACTTGGGATTGCAGGGACTGAGGGACACACTAATTAGCATTGCAAAGCACTATGAAACAGGAGAGTGCTATCCAGAAGAAAGAAGTGTATCAGATAATCAGAAGCTCCTTGCATGCAACACGGACTTATTTAATTTGTAGGATAAATTATCTGAATCTGATCCGATCCGAGAAAATTAACCGGATCACCGGATCGGATTGACCTGATCGGATATTAATGAACACCCCTAATTTTCATATTTGTTAATTATATCCCCCAAACTTCTACTTTCAATATGCCTCGCGTGCAACGCACGCGTCCAAAACTAGTACCCACAAACAACTACCTCTTTCATCTTTCATGAATTATACAGTGTATCAATGTGTGAAAGCGCTGATCGACAGAAGCGCCTGTGGAATAAGTTAATTTTGATAGTATCATCATTCATAATTACCTTATACAGTGCGTACCACCAAATTCTCAATTAGAAAAAGTAACAATTATTAAAAACAAATGATGATCGAAGTAACACGTGTACGTTGAAGATTCGATCACCAGCTTATATAATTGGAATTTTGCCGTATATGTGTCGATGGAGGTCAACTCTGAGGTTCAGTGAATGGCAGAGAGACAACGTACGTATATAAACATGATAAGAGTTCTCTGTCTATGTAAATAGTAGAGAGCAGTACATTGAAAACAAACCATACATGATATCTTTTACGATCGAGGGCCTAGCTAATCGTACGTGTGGCTGTGTAAGACGCACCAAATTAATTGAATTTCTTACCACAAATTAACTTAAGTATATATAAACTTCAATTAAGTTTTCTCATTCGATCTTTTGCTGTTGTTGATGGTTTCATATGTGGATGTAGGGATTTGTTCCCCACTCCATCTCATAATCTCACATGCAATTGGACAATTACTAATTTTATAGTGCATGCTCAATTATTATAATCTACTATGCGAACCTTAATTTTCTACGCTTGATAGCTCTATTTGTACATGCTGCTACTACAATCTAAACAATTATGCCTAAACATATATGTGGCTTTATGTGTGACAAAAAATCTACCAGTTTAACACGGAGTGTGTAAATTACTTGATAGGGGGAGTGACGACAAAAAAATGATTTTTTAACAGTTTTTGGTTAATCATTCTTGTTTTATAAACTAAAATCTTACAAGCACATAAATTAATCATATTAAAAAAAATTAAATTGCCCTAAATAATAAAAGCTAACAAAATATTTCTACTTTAAGATAGGATAGAGTCTTAACTCCCAAGGACATAATACTCCGTATAAAACATAATCAATAAGAACCCGTGTAATAGCAGGGACCATCCACCTAATAAACAATAAAATTCATAAAATTTTCATCATTAAAACCTAAGGATACAATTAAGTTTCCTAACACATATACATGAAAAAAACAAGGACTTAGATCCGAAACTATCACCGAGATATCTTGATTGTAATGCATGTTGACTTTCTAGCTAGGTGACCAAAACATTATATATTTTCAACATAGTCTTAATTATTAGTAATTATTATAGATTGAAAAGGAAAAATTATGAAATAGACCATGGCGTAAAAATGGATTTACTGTACTTAAAGCGTATGAGTGTAGGACCTTGGACCCAAAATAAGAGGATGTAAATTTGCTCTTCTCAGTTGGATAGGCCCAACTCAACACGTAAAGCTTATAACTTATAACCCACCACTATCCTTATAGGTTATAACCATCATAATTAACAAGTAACGATCCATCATTCACATCCACACCTTTTGCTAGCTCGATCGGTCTTTTTCCCCTTGTTCATTTACCATTAATTTTAATTTTATGTCGACCAAGATTATATGATTTGGTGACTTGTGAGTGTGTTCAAAGGTCGGATTTAAAAAATATATTCCTGGACTAAATGCTGACGTGATGGTAAAGAATCTATGTAGAATTATTTTATGGTTGTCGATCGATCTCATGTTGAACACACATCATATATGTTGTTAGAACTATCAAGTTGGAAGCGAAAGGCAAACACTCGCACGCACGATAATATTATTCATAGTACCGCCTAGAATGCAACTTGTTTAGTAAAAATGCGCATTTCAAACAACCTACATGCTTTATCCCTTCAAATCAAATCCATTCTCATGAGTGGTGTGATAAGGTTAAATAACTTTGTAGGGAAGCTAATTAATGTATTTGGACATTTTTTTCTTTCAATTTATCGTTGCTTTAAAATGATGAGAAGGTTTAGGTGTAAAATATATGGTCTTAAGTTACAAAATAAAAGTCCGTTCGGCAACTAGGTATTTGGTAAGGATTTGTTTATGAGTATTTATTTTTCTGAGTAAATTACCAAAAGAGTATGTAGTATTAATAAAATGATAATAAAAATAAATATAAAACACCCTAAACTCTAAAAAGTTAAAAACAGAAACGATAAACTAGTTCGATATGTTTGAAGATACTGATTATTTTTTGAGCTCGAAATAAACTCGATAAGCTTCTATAAATTTGGTATTGTCGAACACATATAATTATACAACAAAGCTTATTTTATCAATAAACGTGATAGGATCATAAGCTAGTTTAAATGGCATTGTCGAACAGGCCCTAAAAATAAATATCTAATATATCATGTTCGAGTGGGGTCTAGAGTGATAAAGTCCGGTGGGTCGATAAGTTGGGGGTTGTGCAAGTAACGGACCTAGCATACAAGTCTAATGAGGTTCCAACCAAAATCGTATGGCAATGATTAGAGTAACTCATGGGATTATATGCATATAATTTATGTCTAAGTTTTCCATGTGGGAAGCACTCTCAACACGCACCCTCAAGTGCAATTGTCTAGCTAGTTGACACTTGCACACAAATATATATCTCAAGGCTTGCGAACTGTCACATTTGGATTAGTCACTCCTTTATTGGGCGGGCTGCTTGAACATGCTCATAAGGCCGGCAAGTTCGAATAATCCCTCAAGGATAGCGAACCACCACTTTTGAGATCCGATCGCTCCTTTATTGGGCCGACTGCCTAAACGATCCCATTTAGTCAGCAAGCCCAAAGACTCTAGGAAATGAACCCATACTGAAACCTGATACCATGATAAAGTTTGATGGATTGATAAGATGGGGGTCATGCGATTAACGGGCCTAACATTCAAGCCCAACGAAGTTCCAACCCAAAACAATAATACAATGGGTGGAGTAACTCATGAGATTTATACTAGAAAATATATTTATGTCTATGTTTTTCATGTTATTGCTTTCATTCAAGTAAAAAGAAAATATTTATACAAGAGTTTTACGGTGCTCTGAATTCCAAGGAATCTCCTAATATGAATAGAATAATCCTTACAAGCTTATGGAGAAAAATGAACATGGAGATTGGAACGCAGTGTTTGGAATCTTTCAGCACCAACAACCTTTGTGAAAATATCAACAATCTGATCCAAAGCACAAACATGTCAAACAAGTAAAAATTTGAAAAATAAGTAAAAATCTGATCCAAAGCACAAATATGCTCATTGTTAACAAACAATAATTCAATATTAACTGATAATAGTTCAACTTTAATCTTATAAAAAAGGAAAAGGTTTGGAAAACAAATTCTATAAAAAATTTGTTGATTGCAATCACCATTTTTTACTAACATAAGGTATGGTAGGGTTTATGTTAGACTTAAGATAAGTGGTTTAGATTATTTTTACTTTTACCCTAAGAATCTTCCACATTTAGATCTCTCCCCATTGAAAATTTGTTTATGATACAAATCCTATAAATTATTTATATGTCCAAAGTTCATTATTCCTTATACATGCACTTACATGTGTTGTGACATATGTGAGAGAGTTAATAGAAAATAGATAATCAAAGAAACAGATTTACGTGGTTCACTAATGTTGTGCTAACTACATCCATGAGCAGAGAAACAGATCAGATTTATTAGGGAGGTAAGATTTGAGTGTTGCAAAATAGGGTTTCTCTCAATAAGAACAACTCTCTATTGAGAACTCACTCTGCAACACTATACAAAGTAGCTAGGGTTACACATAACAAAATATATGTAACACTCATGTAAATCCTAACAAACTAGGGTGATAAATAAGTTCCAATAGAAAACTAAAGCCCCAAAGGGAAAAATTCAAGGCATCTCAATATATCTTCACCTTGACTTAAATTCTCCCCAAAACAGATGTACCGGAGGCACCATGATAGTGATAGATGTACCAAAAGTCTTCTCTGCCTCATATTTACACCAAAGGTCAAGTTAGCATATGTACTAGATGCACCATGCCAATACTTAAATATAACAAACTTTTCTGCCTCAAAGGGCGAGTTAACAACTTGTGACATTTAGTAAGTCCAAACAACGTTGACACTTTCTATGTGGAACCGTCTTGGTGAGCATATCAACAATAATTACTTTCCCTACCTTGATCCTCTTCTCTCTTCTCAAGAAGTGAGGTATCACATCAATATTCTTAGTCTTCTCATGATGGACTTGATCATAGGCTAAGAAAATTGCACTTAGGTTTTCACAATAAATAGTAGCTTGATCATGATGTAGACCAAGATCACTAACCAATCCTCTCAACCAAATTCCTTTCTTGGTTTTTTCAATTAATTCCACATACTCTATTTCAGCAAAGTTGCCTTCCAACTATCAACAAAGCCTCTAAGAGAGAAAACTTAACCAGTCATATATCTTCTAGTATCAACATCTCCAACATAATTCGAATTAGACTAACTAGTCACCAAGCATTGTGTATCATCCCCATAAATGATACCAACATCAAACGTACCTCTAAGGTAAGAAAAATCATCTTAACAGCTTGCCAGTGCTCCTTTCCCGACTAAACCATGAACCTGCTAACAACACCGACAACATGTGCTAGATCTGGCCTTGTATGCACCATAGCATACGTCATACTTCCTACATCACTAGCATAGCGAACTCTAAACATATACTCCTTCTCTTCATTAGATTTAGGTGCAAACATGGCAGTAAGATGAATATTAGTAGCACTTGGAATGTCTATGGGTTTAGATGATTGCATATTAAACCTAGACAACTGAT
This sequence comes from Fallopia convolvulus, assembly GCA_964016875.1. Classification (NCBI taxonomy): domain Eukaryota; kingdom Viridiplantae; phylum Streptophyta; class Magnoliopsida; order Caryophyllales; family Polygonaceae; genus Fallopia; species Fallopia convolvulus. The sequence goes on from OZ024733.1 coordinate 36,186,833, forward strand.
AACGGTGAATTTGGTTGTACAAATCACGACTATGAAAAAGAATCCAAACTAACTAAGAACCGTAGTCTTTAGGAAGTCCGGGTCGAATCCACAAGGAGACATGTTTTATCTTTTGTAATGAATTTTATGTCAAACTTCAGTAACAAGTTTTTTTTATTGTAAAAACTTCTACGCATGCAAAACTAACAGATTAACAAAGTTTGTGAATAACAATATTTGGAAAGATAACTTAGGCAAACAAATATCCACACTCGTATGACAAGTTGATCATTGATTTCACCTCAAAATCACATGCAATGGATTTTCCAAGTCCTTTTCAATTGTAACTAACAACACAACCAAATACTATTAGTTCTAACTAATTAAACAACCATAAAACCATCAATGATTCAGTTTAATAGCAACAATAAGGATATAAATATAATAGGATACAATTCTAGCATACAACAACCAGCTTTTATCCTTGAATGTAAATCAAATCTCTTCTGCATATAACTAGCACAACCAGATACTAGTACGATGCAGTTGCTACTTTAATCTAGAGATGCTCAACCAGTAACACTCTAGATCTAGCAATAGATTCAAAAACAACAAACCCTAGTTGATCAGGTTAGAAATTGTTGAAATAAATCATAGAAATTCAAACAAGAGAGAAGATTAAATCCAAGCAATAGATAAGGAATTAGAAATCTCACAACTTTATTCGAAACGATGCTTCAATTTTCTGACTAAGCAAAAATGCTTAGTTCTCCATAGAAAATATGAAAAACCTAGAATGAAAAGTAGGAGAATGATAATGAGAGTTCCTTCTCCTCAAAACCCTAATATAAAGTAGAAAACTAGGTCTAAACAACATCAATCCCGTAGGATATAAGCCCAATATAAAAATTCTAAGATATAGCCCATTCGCAGATTGATTCTTGGCCTAGTAAAAGGCAGCACCCGCTACCCCATAGGTGGCGCCCGCTGCTAGCACATTCAGCACCCTCCTCGGTTAGCATTCAAGTCACACTCCGGGGGCCGTTTTGACTCCCTTCGAGTTGGAATTTGGACTCGGAGTAAAAATATGAACTTTAGTTCTTTGAATTAGCTTTCCAATGATAACAAATTCAACTTCATCAGACAACTATATCTCTCGAACGAACCCTTGCAAGATAGAGGTGTCGAACCAACAACTCCAATGGATGGCCCGAATTCAAGCGTTCTTTTCCCCAATTTCCATTCCTTGCACACTTGTTCAATTTAAGACCTATAAAACAACATAGAACAAGTGCAAAAACCTAAAACTCCTAGACACTCTAAGACACTAAAGAAACTAACTAAAACTACCTAAAAACAAAGCAAACGAAATGGAAACATGCATTCTAAACACTACCTATATGCAAGCTATAAATTAACAACATCTTTTGAATGTCACTTTTCTATGACAAGAAAAGCTTCTTTTGATTTCTCTCTCTAAGAATTTCCATTACTAGAATTTTCTTGGCTGCTCCTAGATCTTTCATCTCAAATTCAACACTTAGGAGACCTTTCAAATTTTGAATACCGTACTTGCCCTTTGTAGCTATCAACATATTATCTACATATATGACCAAATAGATGAATGAACCATCTTTCAACTTGTTATACTAGACGCAATAATCATACTCACTCTTGGCATATCCAATCTTTACCATATAGTTCAAACTTTTTCTACCATTGCCTAGGAGACCACTTAAGTCCATATAACGATTTCTTCAAATTCTCCATTGGATTCTCCTTTCCTGGAACATGGAATCCATCTAGCTTAGTCATGTATATCTCATCTTCCAACTCTCCATTTATGAAAGGTATCTTCACGTCAAGTTGTTTATGCTCCAAATCTTGATATCTAATGATTGCCAAAAACGCCCTAATGTAAGTGTGTCTTACCACATGTGAGAAATTCTCATTGTATTCCACTCCCCCTCTTTGATTGAAACCTCTATCAACAACTCGAGCCTTGTAATCAATTCTCACAACATGTGACTGCCCTTCCTTCTTCTTGAAAACCCATTTGCAAGTGATGATTTTTCTCCTAGGAGGTTGTACAACTAAATCCCAAGTATGATTCTTATAAATGGATCCATCTCATCTCCCATTATACTAAGCCATTGTATTGATTCAATGCCTAAGATTGCTTCTCTATAGGTAGATGGCTCTTGAAGCTCCACCTCTTCAATAGCTTATAGTGCATACCCAACCATATCTTCAAATTTGTACCTCTTGAGAGGTCCAACTTCAATCGTTCTTGGTCAATTTAGAGCTACACTATGTTGAAGGACGTGGAAGCGACATCCATGCAGAATCCTTCAAACTCAAACGAGCAAAATTACAGACCATTAATAGTTTGCAGCCTTTTGATCTTCTTCCTAGTTTGATTCTCCACTAATAACTATCTTCCACTGCTTGAACTTCTTAAAGGCCTCACTTTTATGTGTGAAGGACGTGGAAGCGACATTCTCCCTCAGGCTACCCAGAAGAAGTGCGATAGTTCAATATATCGGATAATCGCTTAGCAGTTCATAATGATCACACACACAAGTCATTCTTGAGTAATCATCAATAATAGATATGAACTGTTTGTGACCTCCCAAGGCATCAACAAGATTTAGACCCCAACAATCAGAGTGGATATAATCTAGCATACCTTTTGTCTTGTGAATAGCTTTAGGAAACTTATTGTGATGTAGCTTTCCCAAAACACAATGTTCATAAAATCCAAGGCTTGTGATCTTATAACAACCAAGAAGATCTCCAATCGATTGAATATGCATCCCTCTTTCTCAGCCTCATGTGTCATAACTTAGTCAAATTGTCTTTAAGGATCTATGACGAAGCAACATACGTTGAACCTATAACCTTTCAACCCTATAACCTATAACCTTGCAGGAAATAAAAAATAGCCTGCTTGACACCTTTTGAAATTACATTAGAACCCTTGTAGACCTTCAAAGCTCAACCTTCTCCTTTGAAACAATACCCCTCATTGTCTAGTAGACTTAGGGAGATCAGATTCTTCGTTATAAGTGGAACATGCCTAATGTCATTCAGTGTACAAAATTTGCCATCATGTGTATGGTTGTATTGAGCCTATTCTCACTACCTTGCAGACTGAACTATAAGCCATAGCCCATAGATATGCGTCATCCATCTACCTACTTGTAATTTGTAAACCAATCTCGCCTTAAACATATGTGGTAGGATGCTATAGAATCTACAATCCACATATCATGATGTGTGGGTTGTAGATTCTAATGCTCAAAGTGATGAGTAAGTTTCCTAGAAACTAGAGGAATATCCTCTTTAAAATTGGTGTCATCTTCAACTATAGCAACAAAACTTGAATTCTTCTAATTTTGATCTTGCTTCTACTTTTTTTTTGGACATTTATTTTCCAATGTCCTTTCTTCTTACAACAATTTCAGGTATGCTTAGGACCCTTGGGGATTGATTTTTGCTTTTTCTGCTTCTTCCCCTTGTTTCCATCAACAAATAAACCAGGTGCCTGATTATCTTTATTTGTACCTATACTAGTCGTCTTATGGCGCAACTGTCTTCTATGAAGAGATGATCTACCCACTTCCAGAGTCAGAAATATCTTTCCCACCAATAAAAGATTACACTAAATTCTCATATGATGGTGGTAAAGATACTAACATAATCAAAGCATCATCCTTATCTTTAACTTTTTGATATCAACATTATGCGATTCTAATAAAATTGTATTTAATTGATCTAAGTGATCCCTTATTTGCACACCTTTCTGCATTCGTAGGCCGAGCAGAGGTTGTTTTAGAAGCAACTTGTTGGTCAAAGACTTCTTTGTGTATAGACTCTCCAACTTCAACCATAGACCAATGATAGTCTCTTCGTCTAGGACTTCGTTGATGACATCATCTGTGAGACAAATCATGATTATCTAATGTGCATTCCACTCCAGAGTAGCCATCTCATCAGTGTCACCCTTCTTCTTCTTAGATAAGGGCGCCCACAAGAATTGTTGCTTCAACAAAGCTCGCATCTTCATCTGCCACAAACTAAAACTATTTCTCCTTGTGAATTTGTCAATATTCACATTCAAAGTAGACATCTTTCTCAACGGACCAAAAGTTCTGATACCAGTTTATTATGACAGATGTGAGAAAGATAACAAAAAAGCATATAAAATCAAAGACAAATTTATGTGGTTCACTAATATTGTGTTAGCTACATGTACATGTAGATAAATAGATCAGATTTTTTTAAAGATGCAAGATTTGAGAGTTATAAAATAATTTTTTTTTTCTTTTGAGAACTTTGTCTATAACTCAATCTCTACATAGTGGCTAGGGTTATACATAAGAGAGTATATATAAACACCCATATAAATTCTAACAAATTAGGCTAATAAAAATAAGACCCAACACAAAACTAAAGCTTAAAAGCCTAAAATGAAGGCATCTCAACAACATGATTATAATAAGATTTAGCTGAAGTATCCTAATAATGCAAAGGAAGTTACGCGAAGCAATTTAATTTGATATAAATTATTAACCTAACTCAAATGAAACAAAAGTAACATTACGTCATGAAAAATTTCTGGATGGATTCGGCTGATCCACCCATATATATATGGACTCCATCCCAGCCTAGCTTCTCATACACATGCTCTCGAGTGCTTCAACTTCCATCAAGTTGTAGTTCTTTCCATATTACTTCTTCCTCAAATCGATCAATCTGTGAAACATATATTAATATATTATACATATATATATATATACATGGCAGTACTAAATATAACGAGCGTTGGGACATCCTCCAACGGAGTATGGGAGGGCGAGGATCCCCTACACTTCGCCTTCCCTTTGCTTATCATGCAGACCACTCTCATCCTCCTCCTCACCCGCACCCTCGCCTTCCTCTTCAAGCCCCTTCGCCAGCCCAAAGTCATCGCCGAAATTGTCGTACGTATTAATTTTGATCAATTTCTACATATTATAAGTTTGGAATCCACCTTATATCACAAACATAAGTATAGACGACTATGTATGTAATTAAAAAAAACATTCCATCTTCAATTCTAACGTGAAAGCTTCTTTTTAAGGGTGGCGTGCTATTGGGACCGTCGGCGTTTGGGAGGAACGAGATGTACATGAAGACGATATTCCCGAAATGGAGCACGGCGTTGCTGGAGTCGGTGGCGAGCATAGGGCTTCTCTTCTTCCTCTTCTTGGTGGGGCTCGAGCTCGACCTCAACTCCATACGACGCAGCGGTTTCAGGGCCTTCTTCATCGCCCTCGCCGGAATCTCACTCCCGTTTTTCTGCGGCTCCGGCGTTGCTGTCGTCCTCCGCAACACCGTGGATGGAGCTGACAAGGTTGCCTACGCCCCGTTCTTGGTGTTCATGGGAGTTGCCCTGTCCATCACCGCTTTTCCTGTTCTCGCTCGTATTCTTGCCGAGCTTAAACTTCTCACCACCAGGTACTTAATTTGTTATTCATACATGTGTAATTTCATATCAGATAATTTCTTAATTTAGTTGTGTCAAATGATAACCAAAAATAATAACTGCATAATTGATGAATATTTTGATTCGTCAAACCAATTTTAGGACCTGAAAATTGTCAGTTGAATAGCGAATTTTACGTCCAAATCGACTTTTTTCATTTTACGCCTGGTGACTGGTGTATGTAGTACTTTTAATTAGTTTATTCGACATTTATTTATATTTAATTTAATTTTAAAAAAAAATAATAAAGGATCACACTTCACAGAATGGTGAAGTATTTATATATTGAAATTTAATTTGAATTATATATATCTTAATTCTTGCATGACTAACTGAAATTCACCAACCTAAATTATTGCTAACCGTATTCTAGTTCGGAGTTCGGTCCCCCAATCCTGTTTGTTATTTAAAAAAAAATAAAAATTAAAACGTGCGCACGTGATCGACAGGATGGGAGAGACAGCAATGGCGGCGGCGGCCTTCAACGATGTGGCGGCGTGGATCCTACTAGCTCTGGCCATCGCCCTAGCCGGCAACGGCGCCACCCACAAGAGCCCCTTAATCTCGGCATGGGTCCTCCTCAGCGGCGTAGCCTTCGTGGTGTTCATGGCGGTGGTGGCCCGGCCCGTGATGGCCCGTGTGGCCCGTCGATGCTCGTCGGGAATCGACGAGGCCTGCATCGCCGTGACCCTCGCCGGAGTCCTGCTGGCTGGCTTCACCACCGACCTCATCGGGATCCACTCCATCTTCGGGGCGTTCGTGTTCGGCCTAATCATCCCCAAGGAAGGCGGCTTCGCCGGGAAGCTTATCGAGAGGATCGAGGATTTCGTGTCCGTGCTGCTCCTCCCGCTCTACTTTGCGTCCAGCGGCCTCAAGACGAACGTGGCCACCATCAGCGGGGTCCAGACCTGGGGGTTACTGGTGCTTGTGATTGTCACCGCTACTGCCGGGAAGGTTCTGGGGACCTTTGCGGTGGCGATGACGTGTAGGATTCCGGCGAGGGAGTCGCTGACACTGGGGGTTTTGATGAACACCAAGGGTTTGGTGGAGCTCATCGTCCTCAATATTGGCAGGGAGAAAAAGGTAATTCCACTTACCCTTTTTATTCTTATTCAATATATTTATTTATATTTATTAGCCAATTATTGATCCAATTAATTAAAATACATAACATACCATAGTTTTAACAGAGGTAAAACATAATAAATATATTTATATTTATTAGACAAAGATCTAACAAAAATCGAATTTTGCATCTAGACCGAATCGACCCACCTCGAATACTTGTATTTTTACATTTTTAGGGGGAGTCAGGCACCGGACACTTGTTTGCTACATATGGAATTAATCGTTAGTGGGTTAATTAATCATGCGAACTTTTAAAGTGTTTTTTTTTTCTCCAGTTTGATCGAATAATTGAATCAGTTTACTAATCAGCACAACCTTTATGCTTTAATTTATACCATTAATTTATATCTAACAACATAAACTGATCATTTGTGCCTTTCGATAGATATATATCGATTCGAGATTCCGGGTTTTGGTGGAAACAAGAATCCATTTCCAGCTTAAAAAGAGCTTTAATTTGTACTAGAAAAATATAAGTTCATTTAATTCTCCATCTTCACTTTCTAGAATGTAGTGGAGTTGATCGATCAATTATATTCGTGTCGATCACCAATTATATATACTGGTTCAAAAAAGTAATAATAACTTATAAGTGCTCCAGAGAAAAGAAAATACACTATAAGATGGATCAATAAAAGTCTCAAACATTCCTTCAACAAAAAAAAGTCTCAAACATTCCTTAAAAAAGCAAAATTCTTTCACAGGACTTTTGGTTTAGAGTATAACAATGTTTCTAATGATGTTTCACTTTTCAACCTTAATTACCCCTACTAGCTGCCGACCGAAGAAAAGGTTCTTTAATTCATTTGTCTTAATGTAACGTGACGTTTCATCTTTAAGCAATATAAAATTAATCATGCTTTGTGGATACGATTAACTGTAGAGAAATTGATAGATTTTCTAATTGAATGATGATAGGTGCTTAACGATGAGATGTTCGCCATCCTGGTCCTGATGGCACTGTTCACAACCTTCATCACCACCCCAACCGTGATGGCCATCTACGACCCTAGCCGCCACGGCGACTCCGGCAGCGTCCGCAAGCGCAAGCTCCAATCCGACGACCCGGACTCCAGCGTCTCCTCCTCCACCAACTCCAAGGCCGGCCTGCGTATCCTGGCGTGCCTCCACGGCCCCGGCAACGTCCCCTCCACCATAAGCCTCGTCGACTCCATCCGGGGGCCCGCGGGCCAGGACCGGACCCACCTCAAGCTCTACGCCATGCACCTCCTCGAGCTCACCGAGCGCTCTTCCTCCATCGTCATGGCTCGCCGCCTCCGCCGCAACGGCATCCCCTTCACACGTCGGGCCGCCACGTGTGGGCTCCACGAGGAGCATGACCGCGTGGCCTATGGGTTGGAGGCGTACGGGCAGGTCATGCAGGGGCGGGTCAAGGTTCGGGCCTTGTCGACTATCTCGCCGCTCTCGACAATGCACGAGGACATCTGCAACGTGGCGGAGCAGAAGGAGGTGGCTGTGATTGTCCTGCCCTTCCACAAGACGTGGCAGGCGGTGGAGGACGGGACGGTGCTCGAGGAGGACATGGGGCAGGAGTGGCGTGCGGTCACCCAGAGGGTGTTGAAGCATGCGCCATGCTCCGTCGCGGTGTTGGTGGACCGAGGCCTCGGTGTTCAGGGAAAAAGGCCGGTTGGTGTGGAGGAGCAAGAAAAAGGTGTAGTAGAGAAGAAGGTGTGTGTTGTGTTCTTTGGCGGGCCTGACGATAGAGAGGCATTGGAGTTGGCGGGTCGCATGGCGGAGCATCCGAATATGAAGGTTGTGGTTATAAGGTTTATGGACAGCAACCAACAACATGGTGATATGACTAGGCTTTTGCCGGCTCCGGAGAAGACACGTGACCGTAGCTATAGCTTTTCTATCGCGGCCGTGAATCGCGAGGAGGAAAAGGTAATAGACGCCCCCCCATTAAGTGAAACTGGCATTCATGTTAAAATCCTTAGGCCAATAGAACGTGGGGCCACATCCATTTATGCACATATATGCGCGTTAGATTTAGTACATGTGTTCACGGGTCTATCCTAAAATCAATTAGTATTTCATATCTTTTTCCATTGAAAATCATTTGTCTTCGCAAAATGAGTCAACGGCTTATGTCTAGCTAGCATGTTTTTACTCAAAATATGTTAACTTACTACAGGCGTTGGACGAGGCTGCAGTGGCAGAGTTCCGAAGAAAATGGGACGGCATCGCAGAATACATGGAACGAGCGGTGGGGAATCTCATGGAAGACGTGGCGGCCATCGGCAGGAGCGGCGACTACCAGCTGATCGTGGTTGGGAGGGGGCGGTTTCCGTCCACCGTTGTGGCAGAGGTGGCGGCCGACATGACGGCAGAGCACGCAGAGCTGGGCCCCATTGGAGACATCCTCACCTCCTCCAATTGCCACGTGGCGTCTTCGGTGCTGGTCGTCCAGCAGCATGACCTCTCCCACGCCGAAGAGCTCCCGCTTTCTAAAGCCCAAGTTGGTGGCGGAGTTGCCGACCTTGTTTAATAACATTTCCGACGTAGTTTTCTTATTTCAGCTCTTGATTTAATGGGCTTGGCCCAAATCTGGAAGCATTTTGTACTTTATTATCGTATGGGAATGATTTTGTGATCCGCTTGAATCAAATTGGGCCTGTCTCTTTATGTTATTTCTCCATATTTGAAAAACTTGCACAAAAAATAGTAGCACAAACTTTTTGAGAGAGTGTGCATAAAATGTCAAGGTGTATCTTTTGTGCAAGTTTTAATGAAGTGTGTGTTAAAAACTCGGAGAGTGTTGCCTCTTCTTCGATCAAAAATTAAAAAAAAATGATCATTGTTGGATTAGTAACAAAACAAGCATTGTTCCATAGGGAACCGTCTTTCACGCAGCGAAAAGTAAACACAATAATAGGACATGAATACGATGATATATCGAGGAACCCCCACAATATTTTGAACGATGTACTTCTGTGAGCAGATAAAATTTAATAATTACCTATTTTTCGCTAAAAATGTATTTTTATTTATTATGCTATCTTTTCCTTTAAATATGGTATTTATTTTGGTAAGCCTTTATCTTATTTATTATGGTAATTAAATCACTATAGTGGAAGATTTTATCTCAATCGAAAGATAGAATTTCCGCGTGGATTGGGGTGCAAGATACCGCTTGCTTGGGGTGACAAGGCAAATAGCGGTCGACCCTAGGGGAGGATTTTCGACCCCCCTACTCCCTTTCTTCCACTATAAATACATGTCTTCACCATGTACAGTAAGCATACTCATATTCGCTGAGCTTGCAAGCAAGTCTTACCTTTTATCTCGACATTCAAGCGACAAACTGCTCTTTTGACTTAGCCATCGGAGGTGGATTAGGGAGACCCCACCCCTTGTGTCCATTGTTTTGCAGGTTCTAGATTGAAGAGGAGCTTGGAACGGAAGGTGAAGGGTCGAGTCAAGAGGAGTAATCAATCAGTGCATTAAAGGCGAATTTTTTTGCACTAACAGTTGGCGCCGTCCGCGGGGAACGAGAAATTGATCCACACAATTATGGCGTTGGAATCGATCCCTGAAGAACAAGAAGTGACCTTTTGTGATCATTAGGCAACCGTGCAAAGCGAAATAAAGCGCAGCACTCTCAACGAACAAAACCGTAGCCGCGACACAGAGCACCGCAACTGCAACCCCGAAAACCGCGATCGCGACACCCAGGGCGATCACATGAACTCCGAGATTCACTCGGAGGATCGAACCCTAGCACGCATCGAGCAAGGCGTCATGCTTGAAGACAACCTAAACCGTGATCCGGCCCCACTCGCAAGCACGACCGCTCATCACAAGAGTTTTCAAGGGTCCGGGTCAAGCGACGGAATCAAAGGTCGTAACGCTACACGATATGAATCTGATGGATTTGACCATCTATGGGACTCAGCTAAGCGCATTGCTAAATCCGAAAGCAATTGAAGTTTACAAAGGCGTGGGCAATCGAACCAAGACGAGTAACCGCGGTCACGGATCATAACCACGACCGCGACATAGAGAGTCGTGACTGCGGTCGAGCGCAATTGCGCATCTCGGAGCCCGCACAACGACCCCTTGATCCTCAGAATCTAGCTTGAGGGCTTCAAGGTACGTCGGGCGTTGGTAGATCCGGGGAGCTCGGTGGATATCATGTATTATGATGTCTTCAAGCTCCTAGGAAAGAAGAATAAAGAATTTGTCTCGGTCAAGATGCAACTCACCGGACTTGGCAAATATCTGACATTCCCGCTTGGAATGTATGAGACGTAGGTCTTTTTAGCAAAGAAGGACTTGGCGGTCAAGTTCATAGTAGTCGACGTTCCCTCCCCATACAACTTGATCTTGGGGAGGCCTTGGATTCATGGGATGGGAGCGGTACCATCGACCCTCCATCAAATGATCCAATTCAAAGATGAAGACGCCACTGTCTGAGTGTGGGCCAATCAGCTAGACGCGCGCATGTGCTCAAAAGGAAATCCTCCCAAGATGGAATTCCTTCAAAATATCGAAGACGAGCCAAGAAGTGAGGTTTAGGAGCAAAACCGCGATCGCGGGCCCACTAGTTGCGACTGCGCATCTCACCCAGAGAGCATCGATCCTTCTATAGAGCGAAACCGCAATCGCGGGTCCGTTGATCGCGACTGCGGCCTCGAGGTAGGAGACACCGCTCCTTCTCTGAAGCAAAACCGCAACCGCATCCCTTGCGATCGCAGTTACCCGTATTCCTCTGCGCAAGGATCTCGGGATTAGTATATACATGTAAATAGGGCACTCTTTTTCCCACTTGGTTTTGATGAGGCCCTTAGGTTTTTATTTTTCATTCATTAGTTTTGTCCTTAGATCATGACTTTCACGTTTATTTATTAATAAAAGTCAAAGTTTTTTGCATTAGCTTGAGTCTTGGATTAAAAAATGTGCAACGTTAATTCATCGCATTAATGGGCTTCTATATATGTGTGTATGTAGAGCGGCAAGGATCCCATGTTCATCGCAAATGGATGTTCGAATATACGAATATACGAATGCGCTAAGGGGACCCGACGACATCCACATGGCCACTTCGAATAGGTCCTAGAGTACTAGAGTCTTAGTTGCGAAGAATGCAACTAACATTCAAGTGGGGCATTTGTGAGCGGATAAAATAATAATAATTACCTATTTAAGTATTTTCCGCGAAAAAAGTATTTTTATTTTGCTATCCTTTTCTTTAAATAAGGTTTTTATTATGGTAAGATTTTATCTTCTTAATTTTGGTAATTAATTCTCTATAATGGAAGATTCTATCTTAGTCGAAAGATAGAATATCCGCATGGATTGGGGAGCAAGATACCACTTGCTTGGGTGACAAGGCATCTTACCTTTTATCTCGACGTTCAATCGACAAACTGCTCTTTTGACTTAGGCATCGGAGGTGGATTAGGGGACCCAGAGGCGGAGCGAGGGGGGGCGAGGGGGGCCGGTCGCCCCCTCTCTCGTGTTGTGAATATATATAATATATGTTAAAAAGTTTCAAAATTAAGCAGTAAAACTTCTTGGCCTAGTGGGAGATTAGGAGGCACCCTTCTTTTAAGCAGGGGTCGTGTTCGATTCATGTGAGCTGCAATTCCTACGGAGCTGCAAGTATCTCTTCTGTGTTGTACTAGTTTTTTGCCCACAGGCGGTGTGGCCCAAAGTAATTACTACACTACATTTCCGTTTTTTAATTTTATTTCAAACACAAAAAAAATAATCAAATTAAAAGCTAGATCTTTATTATAATGAGTAATTTTATAATACTAATAATTTTGGCATATTATTAAAACATAATTACTACATTGTAAAATAAAAAGTTGTAACTAATTATTAGTTTAATTATTAATAATAAATTTTAGGTTGTTCGTTATATTTTTTCTATTAGAATAGAGATAGAATTTTTTTTACATTCTCAATTTATTGTTTATTTACTTTATATAAGTATATTCTTAATTGCTATAACTATGATATGTATTTCTTTTAATATTTATTATGTAAAATAATAATATAATAATAATAATATGTTATCTTATTTGTCAATCATGGTAACCGACTCCGCCCCTCCTTTCAATTTGTTCTGGCTCCGCCACTGAGGGCACCCCTCCCCCTGTGTCCATTGTTTTGCATGTTCTAGGTTGAAGAAGAAGTTTGGAACGGAATACGAAAGGGCAAATCAAGAGGAACATTCATTAGGGCATAAAAGGTGAATTTTTGTGCACTAACAATTAACAAGGCAAAATTGATGAACCGAAAAGAGGTTTTTAGTGATTGCAGGAGTATGAAAAAGATGAGTAAAAGTACTATTATTAGAGTAAATGGAAGAAGAATCGTGGTTTTGAATGGAGATTTGTGACCCATTGCCAAGAGAAACCTGATCTGATCCTGATCCTTCATACCAATAGTTGTCGAGCCTTGTGTGGACTATTTGAGTGCTTGATCTAGCAGAACACAACTCATGAAGTGTTGTCCAAACTTCAGCAGTTGTTGTGGAGCAATCCATGACTTGCGCGAGGACGGCTTCCGTAAGTGAGTCGGTGAGAATGGCCAGAACCATCTGGTCTTTGGTGACCTTGACTGGGAGAGCAGGATTTGGCATCGTTGAGTACCGTCGGTGGTCTTGGGTTAGACCCATCAATGAAAGAGAAGAGGTTGTGTGCCTTTAAATATGGTGTGACTTGGCACTTCCACAATGGAAAGTTGTCTTAAGACAACTTCACTATAAAGAAATGCGAAAAGGAAAAAAAGGTAGTGTTGTTCCCAAGATTTTCAAGGGCCATTGAAAATGGAATGGAAAGCTTGGATTTTAGTGAAGAAAAGGGTTAAAAAAGGCAGTAACTTTTCTAGATCTCATATCTGTTTTCGGATGAAGGAAGATATTTTAATTTTGCGGATGTTGGTCCTTGAGCTCTAATACCATACTAACACATGTAAAAATATATTTGATAAATATTCCTTAATTTCTCTTCATGAGTTTTATACATATTTATATAGGAATTAGAATATTCTGGAATAGGACAACATTCCATTACAAGCCTTAGTGCTAATGGGTTGCATCTTGTCCCTACTAGAAGCGGACTTATTGGGTCGTCAAGTAAGCATATCCTTGGTCCAATAGATCCATTCCAGAGCCCAAAAATAAATAAATAAATTCTCATTTATAGTTGTAAATTAAGGCTTTTAATGAAACATGACTCTACTCACAAGTCACAACACACTAATAGTAGTAAGGAAATACCAACTTCACCTAATTTTTTGAGAGTTTTCTCACTTATAACCTCTCTCTCTCTCTCTCTCTCTCTCTCTCTCTCTCCCTCCCCCTCTCTCCCTCCCTCCCTTTGGCAAAAGTTGGGACAATTTAACGCTTGAGCACAATAGAATTTTCGTTCTTTAGGAGAATATGAACAAATTACAATTCAAATTGAACATCATAAAATAGTTTGTTGGTAGGCATTAATTTGAACAAATTACAATTGAAATTAAATTGGGGTTAACTTTAAGGCTCAAATGTGTTCTGAAATTTTTTGCAAACAGGCCTTGCTCTCAAAGAACGAGTATAATCATTGAGAGCACGACCGTAATCAATATGCATGTCAATGTTGATGTTCGTGTTTTTGGTCTAGTTTTAGGTGTCTTTCTTAGGTTGTTTAGTTTAGTTTTAGAAAGTTTTAGAGTTAGTTTTGTGTGTTTTTGGATAAGTTTGCATATTTTGTGAAAAGTATGGAAGCTACTCCGTTTTGTGTCTTTTTGTAGGTTTTTAGAGCGAAAATGAGCATTTCGAAGTGAAGCTGAAGTGAAGTGGTGAATGTGGAATGCATAGAAGAGGAGAAAGAAGAATGTCTTTTGAAGATCAAGTTGAAGTGCAAGTAAAGCCAAAGAAAGAGTTCGAAATAAGCCAAAACAGATGGCTCGTTAACGACCTGTGAGGGTCGTTACCGAGCTGTAAATCAGAGTTTTTGCAAAGGAGTTCAGCAAGTCTCTACCGACTCTGTGCAGGTCGTTAACGAAGTGACCTGTGTTGGTAGAGTGCAGTCGACTTTCGGAATTAATATCTTTTATCTTGTAATATTTTAAGTTGGGTAAGTTTTTATCTTTTAGATGTTTTATTAGATAGCTTTCTTAGTATAAATACCCTTGTTCTATCTTAGACAATTGGGGGACAGTAAGTCGTTTTTGGGGGTTCCAAGTAGTTTTTAGGAAAGAAGTCGAGAGAGAACTCGGACTGTTTCCGATCGAGAGAGAGGAGGGAGTTTGGGTTCGGTGATCGGTGCTCTTGTTCGTTGTTCTTCGTTGTTTTCAGATTCCACAAGTATTTGTAAGACGATATTTCTTTCAATTTCAAGTAAGTTTTGCTTTTCAATGTTTTCTTTGAGTAAAGTTGTTTGCTTTGATTCAATGAAGAGTGAGTAGTCTTCTTTTCTAGGGTCGGGGTTGAAACCCGACATCGTTGTGCATGGTTGAATGAATATGTTGAGTTTTTGATTGCCTTCTATCTTTTGAATTGCTTGTTGTGCTTATGCCTAGACAAGAGTCGAAGTAATTTGAGTTTGTTGCTTGATCGAAAGAGAAAGTTGTGAACTTGAATGTTGATATTGTTCGATAACGAAAGTTTCGAGCTTTGGATTCAAAACAAGTAATAAAGTGAATTGATTTATGAAAGTTGATTGATTTGCTAGTTTAGTCAATGAAAGTTGATAGACTTATCTTCAAAGGCATGATCTTTATCTTCATATGAGTTTATATGCATAACTATGTTGTGGTAACCCTTGTCCTAGAGCTTTTTATCCTTTGATTATCTTCCGTTTTACTTTCGATTTCACTCGTTACCGAGGCACTTTGGATCGGTACCGAGCCTGCACTTGCATCGTTATTTATTCTGTTTAAGTAGAATCCCAGGATCGTTAACGACCCTGGCAAGATCTTTAACGAGGTCTGTCGTAGCTGTTTTCTCCTGTTTTTGCTTTGTTTTCTTGTTTTTGTAGTTTGGTAAATAGACAGCCTTACTTCCCGTGGATGATCCTGACTTCGCTATACTCAGCAGGGTCTTGACTACAAATTTTATTTGTTGTCGAGTTAAATATACCCTTACAACAAATTGGCGCCGTTTCCGAGGAAGCAACAGTGTTTGTTTGTTTACCTGTGGGTCTGGGAATAGCCCGACCCCGTTTTTTTAGAGATTGGCGTCGTTGCAGAAACAAAGAACCGCATCAACACACATACTGCTTGCGGATTTATAGAGATGGATCCCATCGCTTGCACTAACATCGAGCAGGTTAGAGCCGCTGAGACATATGCTGAGATGAATTACATGAGAGGTCAATACAGGAACCAACCTAATAACTTTGACAGGCCGAACAATTATCCGACATTGGGTAATCAAAATCCGAACCCAATCTATGCAACACCCTTACCGGATAGACGGCCCGCGCCGTATCGACCTCCAGGCTACCGAGAGCCACCATCCTGGGTACAAGGGTTACAAGAGGGCATTAATGGAGTCCATAGCAAATTCAATGACGTCCATAGCAAGATTGATGGAGTCCTAGCCAACCTTAACAACCAAATGAAAAGATGGGGAGAGTTCGATGTATGGAAGAAGAGTGTCGGCTCGCATCTAGGGAACCTAGGTGCACAGATTCTGAGGCCGCAAGGGCAACTCACGGGCCACCCCGAGGAGAACCCTAGAGGATAAACAACGGTCGTGCACCTTAGGAGGGGAAAGACACTACGAGAGTGTGCCAATGCCAAGGAGAAAAGCCCCAAATCTGAAGAGGACACCACGGCCCAGATCGACAACGAGCCAAAGAGGGTCGTTACCGAGCCTGAACAACTCAGTACCGAGACTCCCATGGTCGTTAATGATCCCATCCCAGGTAAGTTTTCTACACCGAACTCCTCTCTTAATCCCAGGCTCGATACCGACCCCACCAAGGTCTGTACCGATCCTTCTAAGGCACCAATCGACCCTAATGTCGACCCGGTAGCATCACCTCTCGAGCCCACTTTGGCTTCGAGATTGGTGAAGTCTCTTCCCTTTCCTACTAAGAAGTCTAAGGACTCAATTGAAGGCAAGTTTAAGCGTTTCGTTAAGATTCTCCAGGGCTTAAATATTTCCATACCATTCGCTGAGGCCCAAAGCGAAATGCCGGCTTACACAAAGTTTTTGAAAGATATTATTAGCAGGAAACGATCCATAACAGAGCTTAAAGATGAGGTCCGATCTATTATTCTTCCAGAGAAGCTAGGCGACCCAGGGAAATTTTCGATCAAGATTGGCATAGGCGACCACCGATTCAAGGCTTTATGTTATTTGGCAGCCAGTGCCAGTTTACTTCCCCTATCAATCTGGTCGAAAATTAACATGGGACCTCTGGAACTTGTGGATATGAGGCTGTATATGGCGGACGGATCAAGTGTGAAGGGTACAAGAGTCGTTGATGATTATCCAATTCAAGTGGGGAAATTCTTCATTCCAAACGATTTCATTGTCCTCGACATGCCTGAAGATCCTCTAGTCCCCATCATTCTAGGTAGGCCATTCCTTGCTACAGTAGGCGCTAGAATTGACGTTCGGAAAGGACTCCTCACCTTCGATATAGGAGATGAACGTGTCGAGTTCAGCCTTAATCAAGATGCCAACGACACAACTGCTGCTGTTCAAATCGAGATTCCCAGCCAGAGCTCGACATTGTTGAAACTGAAGTTTCTCCTCCAGCAAATAAGGACTACAAGAGTGCAACCGACACCGTTACCGACCCCCCTTGGGCCGGTACCGAGCCCTTCTTACCACAATACGACGAAGGTAGCTCGTTTAGGCACGATACATAGAGAGGATTTGCTTCTGATGGGTCGTTAACGACCTCAACTACCTCGGTGCCGATACCTTCATTAATGGATCAAGGTGAGTATTCTAACCATGGATTCACTATCACTGATTGTGATCCTTCCTTATATCATATTCCTACACCGTATCCCACTATCTATGCTATAGAGGAATCGAAACCTCCTTGGTTTTCGGATTTTACTAGCCCTTGTGTAGGAAAACCGGGCATATTTTTGGAAAATGAAGGACCAAAATTAGTTAGAAGGAATAACAATGTTTTCAACGCTAAGTATGGGGTCTCCCAAAACCTCGACATAGCCGAGAAGGACCCGCCTTGATAGCCAAGGTAAGTACGTCGGGCTAACGATGTTAAAAATAGCGCTTACGGGAGGCAACCCGGTTTTTAGTTTTCGCTTTTCTTTTCTTTTTATTAGATCTTTTTCGAAGCTTTCTTTTGAGTTTTTTTAGTTGTCTAGAAGTTTGCAAGATAGAATTGTTTTTGGAACTAACGTTGCATAGGAAGTTGGGCTCGAAAACGTTGAAAATAAGTTGCCCAGGCTCGTTAACGAGTTGCGAGGGTCGTTAACGACCTGAGAAGGCACGAGAAATACAGGCGACCCGAGCGAGGTAAGTAACCTAAACTCTATCTTCTATCGTCTATCCCCTTATATCCCTCACACTGCCTCTCTCTTCTCCCTCTTCCTATTAAACCCTCACAAATCTCCAAATTCCACACCCAAATCTCAAGCCAAAACTTCAAATCCTCAACCGAAATCCCACCGAGTTCCCAAACCAACCATCGATCGCACCACCGCACCCAATCCCGCTCCATTCTCACGATAATGAGCCCCACCCCTTGCGTTCGTTACCGGAGCATTCAAGCCCTCGTTACCCCTTTCAAATTCGATTTTTGTTCTTCAATTTTTCAATCTACAGTATGATTTCTATACCCTAACTCTTCTCTTGCAAATTTCATGGTAATATTGGGGTAAAGTTCATACCTAGATCTTGATGGAGAAATCAGTTTGCATATCGATATTCCACTGTGCTTCTATTTTCTTCTTTGATTGGTGATAAATCTTGATTTATATTTGGTTCTTCTTGCTTGATTTGCATTGAAATATTGATAAGAAAAACATGAAGTAACTTGTTCTTGAATTGATTGATTTTCACCATGACTATTGGGCACTTATTGGCATGTTTAGATAGGGTTTCGAGCAAGTATGGGGTTGCATGTTCTAGATTGTGTGTTTTTATGTGGAATTGTGGTTGAAATCGTGCTGAAATTGTTAAAATTCTTGAGGTTTGGTACTCGGAACAACTTGCGAATTGTTCTCGCCCAGGTTCGTTAACGACTTGAGAAGGTCGGTAACGACCTGTGAAATGTTCATATTTTGAAACCAAACCCAGACACCTCGTTACCGACCCAATTGGCTCGGTACCGAGGTATGTCGAGAGCATGTTCGAGAGCAAGTATGGGGTTGTCTTTTGGTTGGTTTGTGTGGATCTTATCTTGGATTTTCATGGTATTTGCAGGTACAAATGGCAAGCATTAGCCGAGTTAACACTAGAGCCGAAAAGAAGAAAAGGACTCAAAGGTCCCCATCTCCTCCACGCATGGACAATGTCATATTGGCTACTCAGGAGCAAGCTAAGTTCTTCGACGCCGTCCTTGAAAAGAACCACTTCACTAGGTGGTTCTCAAGGTCAAGCGCTAAGGTTTTGGGGATCTATGAGGACACCAAGCACGCTTTTTCCATTCTTGGTATACCTCATCTCTTAAAGAAAGAGGAAACACCGCACTACTCGGCTCTTACCTCCGAGTTCATATCCAATCTCCAAACAAGCTTCAAGACCGAGACTTCGGTTGGAAGAATCAAGTTCCGGTTGGGCAATTTTGAGTGCCGGTTTCCACCACCACCACGGCGATGATTCAACTTTCAAGGATGTTCTTTTCTGATTTAGTTTGATCTTGTAAGTTTCTTTCTTTTTCCTTATTCTTTTCTGCTGCTTAGCTTTATTACAGTGGGGACACTATAATTTTAAGTATGAGGTGGGGAAGGAAAGAAAACTTGCTTTGTTTACTTGTTTGTGACTTTGTTTGTTTTCTTTGCTTTGTTTGAGTTGTCTTTGTTTTTAAAATATAAAAATCACAAAAAAAATTGAAAATTTTAAAAATTCAAAAAAAAAGAGTTCTTAGAATGGATAAATGCCTTGTCTTTTGGTTCTATGATAGTTAATTGCTAGCATGATCATGTAATTTCCTTTCAAGCATGTTTTTGATGGTATAGCCTGATTCTTGGTATGAAATTGTTTTATAGAGGAATAGCATATGATGAAATTGAGCATGTATAACTTTTAGCATGAGTAGTGCAATCCAACAAAAATTGCTACCTTGTGAGTTATTTTTAGCCTCTTCTTTTCTTGTGTGATTTACTCTCTTTATGTATATTATCTCTTGGAATTGTGATGGTTGTCTATTTCTTGAGACCTGCATAAGATTTTTAGTTCATTACTTGTGAAAGTCATATGATAGAGAACTTATTTTTATGAGCCTTATTTATCTTTATCCACCCTTTACATGATCCTTCTTTTTGTCAACCAATTTGAGCTTTAGCCTTTTATTTTTAGCTCCACAAAAATTATTTCCCTAGCCGAGATATTCTTGACCCTATCCGGGGATTAGGACTTAGTTGGAGATGTATGATTTTTAGAGTGAAAAATGCTATGTTATGGTTCAAAATAAGGGTTTTGGGAAGGGTAGATTGGAAGTCTCTTGTTTTATTTTGTAAAAAGGTCTCTTGGTAGAAAAGATGCACAAAAAATGGGAGAAAAGAAAGGAAGATGTTTGGATCAATACCGGCTTAAGCAAGCCCGGTAGCGATAGGAAAATAAGAGGAAGTGTAGCTCGTTAACGATCCTCTTAGGTCGTTAACGAGGCTATTCGAGAAGAAAGAAAAAAAGAAGAAAGAAAATGAAAGAAGAAGAAGAAGATCTGCATTGTGTTTAAAGTTAAAACCGAAGATTCTTTTATGTTTATATGAGGCTTTCTAGGGTTAAAGGTGAGTGAAAAGAAAGTGTTCTTTGAATGTGAGAGCGAGTTTGGTATGTTGTTATGAGAGTTTTGGTATGTGTGAGTTTTTAGGAGTCTTTGGTTCCCGGATATTATTAGCACCACATAGTCAAAATATTTCCATGCCTTATTGTTATTACCAAGCCCCATTACAACCCGACCGAATGGAAACTTCTATGAAGTTTTTCATTGAGCCTAAGTCCGCTTGATGATTTTTGCTTGTTTTGACAAATCTTAGGTGGAGAGTTTGGTGATATAAGTTCCAATTTCTATGAGTTTTTGCATATAAGATTGAGTTGAGAGTTTGAATTTATAAGCCCAAACACTTGAGAGTTGAGTGAAACACATATATTCTTGGTGAGGTTGGATTGTACTTGCTTATGTCTATTAGTGCTTATATATGTGTGATGACATTAATAGTCATTTGCTATTTTCTGCTATGTTTAGATGTTGCTTTTGAGATCATGGCTATTACTTGATGAGCATGATGTTTGGTTTTGGTTATTGTATAGTGATTGCTTGAGGACAAGCAAGCTTAAGTATGGGGTATTTTGATGTTCGTGTTTTTGGTCTAGTTTTAGGTGTCTTTCTTAGGTTGTTTAGTTTAGTTTTAGTAAGTTTTAGAATTAGTTTTGTGTGTTTTTGGATAAGTTTGCATATTTTGTGAAAAGTATGGAAGCTACTCCGTTTTGTGTCTTTTTGTAGAATTTTAGAGCGGAAATGAGCATTTCTAAGTGCAGCTGAAGTGAAGTGGTGAGTGTGGAATGCATAGAAGAGGAGAAAGAAGAATGTCTTTTGAAGATCAAGTTGAGGTGCAAGTAAAGCCAAGGAAAGAGTTCGAAATAAGCCAAAACAGAAGGCTTGTTAACGACCTATGAGGGTCGTTACCGAGCTGTAAATCAGAGTTTTTGCAAAGGAGTTCAGCAAGTCTCTACCGACCATGTGCAGGTCGTTAACGAAGTGAACTGTGTCGGTAGAGCGCAACCGACTTTCGAAATTAATATCTTTTATCTTGTAATCTTTTAAGTTGGGTAAGTTTTTATCTTTTAGATCTTTTATTAGATAACTTTCTTAGTATAAATACCCTTGTTCTAGCTTAGACAATTGAGGGAGAGTTAGTCGTTTTTGGGGGTTCCAAGTAGTTTTTAGGAGAGAAGTCGAGAGAGAACTCGGACTGTTTCCGATCGAGAGAGAGAGGGAGTTTGGGTTCGGTGATCGATGCTCTTGTTCGTTGTTATTAGTTGTTTTCGGATTCCACAAGTATTTGTAAGACGATATTTCTTTCAATTTCAAGTAAGTTTTGCTTTACAATGTTTTCTTTGAGTAAAGTTGTTTGCTTTGATTCAATGAAGAATGAGTAGTCTTCTTTTCTAGGGTCGGGGTTGAAACCCGGCATAGTTGTGCATGGTTGAATGAATATGTTGAGTTTTTGATTACCTTCTATCTTTTGAATTGCTTGTTGTGCTTATGCCTAGACGAGAGTCGAAGTAATTTGAGTTTGTTGCTTGATCGAAAGAGAAAGTTGTGAACTTGAATGTTGATATTGTTCGATAACGAAATTTTCGAGCTTTGGATTCAAAACAAGTAATAAAGTGAATTGATTTATGAAAGTTTATTTATTTGCTTGTTTAGTCAACGAAAGTTGATAGATTTATCTTCAAAGACATGATCTTTATCTTCATATGAGTTTATATGCATAGCTATGTTGTGGTAACCCTTGTCCTAGAGCTTTTTATCCTTTGATTATCTTCCGTTTTACTTTCGATTTCACTCGTTACCGAGGCACTTTGGATCGGTACCAAGCCTGCACTTGCATCGTTATTTATTCTGTTTCAGTAGAATCCCAGGATCGTTAACGACCCTGACAAGGTCGTTAACGAGGTCTGTCGTAGCTGTTTTCTCTTGTTTTTGCTTTGTTTTCTTGTTTTTATAGTTTGGTAAAAAGACAGCCTTGCTTCCCGTGGACGATCCCGACTTCTCTATACTCAGTGGGGTCTTGACTACAAATTTTATTTGTTGTCGAGTTAAATATAACCTTACAACAAATTGGCGCCGTTGTCGGGGAAGTAACAATGTTTTTTTGTTTACCTGTGGGTCTGGGAATAGCCCGACCCCGTTTTTTTAGAGATTGGCGTCGTTGCCGAAACAAAGAACCGCATCAACACACATACTTCTTGCGGATTTATAGAGATGGATCCCACTGCTGCATAGGAACTGCTGGACAAGCTGTCTAACTACGATGCCATGTATGGTACCCAGCAGCCACCCCAACCACAGAAGCGTCTCTACATGCCTAACAAGGACGAAGTTGATCCTGATGTCAAAAATCAATTTCTACAAGATGAGATCAACTGTCTTATGAAACAAGTAAGTTTTCTGAAAAGATCTCAACCTTGTCAAGAATGTGGCTCTTCTGCCCATAGTACTTCTGCTTGCACTAACATCGAGCAGGTTAGAGCCGCTGAGACATATGCTGAGATGAATTACATGAGAGGTCAATACAGGAACCAACCTAATAACTTTGACAGGACGAACAATTATCCGGCATGGGGTAATCAAAATCCGAACCCAAGCTATGCAACACCCTCCGTATCGACCTCCAGGCTACCGAGAGCCACCATCTTGGGTACAAGGGTTACAAGAGGGCATTAATGGAGTCCATAGCAAATTCAATGACGTCCATAGCAAGATTGATGGAGTCCAAGCCAACCTTAACAACCAAATGAAAAGATGGGGAGAGTTCCGAGGCCGCTAGGGAACCTAGCCGCACAGATTCCGAGGCCGCTAGGGCAACTCTCGGGCCACCCTGAGGAGAGCCCTAGAGGACAAATAGCGACCGTGCACCTTAGGAGCGGAAAGACACTACCAGAGCGTGCCAATGCCAAGGAGAAAAGCTCCGAATCTGAAGAGGACGCCACGGCCCAGATCGACAACGAGCCAAAGAGGGTCATTACCGAGCTTGAACAACTCGGTACCGATACTCCCAGGGTCGTTAACGATCCCAACCCAGGTAAGTTTTCTACACCGAACTCCTCTCTTAATCCCACGCTCAATACCGACCCTACCAGGGTCGGTACCGATCCTTCTAAGGCACCAATCAACCCTAATGTCGACCCGGTAACATCACCTCTTGAGCCCACTTTGGCTTCGAGATTGGTGAAGTCTCTTCCCTTTCCTACTAAGACGTCTAAGGACTCAACTGAAGGCAAGTTTAAGCGTTTCGTTAAGATTCTCCAAGGCTTAAATATTTCCATACCATTCGCTGAGGCCCTAAGCGAAATGCCGGCTTACACAAAGTTTTTGTAAGATATTCTTAGTAGGAAACGATCCATAATAGAGCTTGCAGATGAGGTCCGATCTATTACTCTTCTAGAGAAGCTAGGCGACCCAGAAAGATTTGCTATCACGATTGGCATAGGCGACCACCGATTCAAGGCTTTATGTGATTTGGGAGCCAGTGCCAGTTTACTTCCCCTATCAATCTGGTCGAAAGCTAACATTAGACCTCTAGAACTTGTGGATATGAGGCTGTATA
Organism: Fallopia convolvulus; assembly: GCA_964016875.1. Classification (NCBI taxonomy): domain Eukaryota; kingdom Viridiplantae; phylum Streptophyta; class Magnoliopsida; order Caryophyllales; family Polygonaceae; genus Fallopia; species Fallopia convolvulus. Next base: position 36,210,915 of record OZ024733.1, read on the forward strand.
TGGCAGACGGATCAAGTGTGAAGGCTACAGGAGTCGTTGATGATTATCCCATTCAAGTGGGGAAATTCTTCATTCCAAACGATTTCATTGTCCTCGACATGCCTGAAGATCCTCTAGTCCCCATCATTCTAGGCAGGCCATTCCTTGCTACAACAGGCGCTAGAGTTGACGTTCGGAAAGGACTCCTCACCCTCAATATAGGAGAGGAACGTGTCGAGTTCAGCCTCAATCAAGATGCCAACGACACAATTGCTGCTGCTCAAATCGAGATATCCCGGCCAGAGCTCAACATTGTTGAAACTAAAGTTTCTCCTCCAGCAAATAAGGACTACAAGAGTGCAACCGACACCATTACCGACCCCCCTTGGTCCGGTACCTAGCCCTTCTTACCACAATACGACAAAGGTAGCTCATTTAGGCACAATACGGAGAGAGGATTTGCTTCTGATGGGTCGTTAACGACCTCAACTACCTCGGTGCCGACACCTTCATTAATGGATCAAGGTGAGTATTCTAACCATGGATTCACAATCATTGATCATGATCCTTCCTTATATCATATCCCACTATCTATGCTATAGAGGAATCGAAACCTCCTTGGTTTTCGGATTTTACTAACCCTTGTGTAGGAATACCAGACATATTGTTGGAAAATGAAGGACCAAATTTAGTTAGAAGGAATAACAATGTTTTCAACTCTAAGTATGGGGTCTCCCAAAACCTCGACATAGCCGAGAAGGACCCGCCTTGATAGCCAATGTAAGTACGTCGAGCTAACGACATTTAAAATTGCGCTTACGGGAGGCAACCCAGTTTTTAGTTTTCGCTTTTCTTTTCTTTTTATTAGATCTTTTTCGAAGCTTTCTTTTGAGTTTTTTTAGTAGTCTAGAAGTTTGCAAGATAGAATTGTTTTCGGAACTAACGTTGCATAGGAAGTTGGGCTCGAAAAACGCTGAAAATAAGTTGCCCAGGCTCGTTAACGAGTTGCGAGGGTCGTTAACGACCTGAGAAGGCACGAGAAATCCAGGCGACGCAAGCGAGGTAAGTAACCTAAACTCTATTTTCTATCGTCTATCCCCTTATATCCCTCACACTGCCTCTCTCTTCTCCCTCTTCCTATTAAACCCTCTCAAATCTCCAAATTCCACACCCAAATATCAAGCCAAAACTTTAAACCCTCAACCGAAATCCCACCGAGTTCCCAAACCAACCACTGATCGCACCACCGCACCCAGTCCCGCTCCATTCTCACGATAACGAGCCCCACCCCTTGCGTTCGTTACCGGAGCATTCAAGCCCTCGTTACCCCTTTCAAATTCGATTTTTGTTCTTCAATTCTTCGATCTACGGTATGATTTCTATACCCTAACTCTTCTCTTGCAAATTTCATGGTAATATTGGGGTAAAGTTCATACCTAGATCTTGATGGAGAAATCAGTTTGCATATCAATATTCCATTGTGCTTCTATTTGCTTCTTTGATTGGTGATAAATCTTGATTTATATTTGGTTCTTCTTGCTTGATTTGCATTGAAATATTGATAAGAAAAACATGAAGTAACTTGTTCTTGAATTGATTGATTTTCACCATGACTATTTGGCACTTATTGGCATGTTTAGATAGGGTTTCGAGCAAGTATGGGATTGCATGTGCTAGATTGTGTGTTTTTATGTGGAATTGTGGTTGAAATCGTGCTGAAATTGTTACAATTCTTGAGGTTTGGTACTCGGAACAACTTGCGAATTGATCTCGCCCAGGTTCGTTAACGAGATTCTGATGTGTTGCTATTGATTTTTCTTGTTTGTTGTTTGCGGTACAAGTCCAAATATCAAGGACCTCCCTCGTTTGGAGTTTCATCTCACTTTATTATGAACAAAACATGATGTGAGGAACATTCAATTAGTGATTATGTGCTTGATGATGCTCTAAGAGTCAAGAGTGAAAACAAGAGTTCAAAGCATTGCTTTCAAGGAGTGTGTCCACTAACTTGTTTCTTGTGCTAAATGTGAAAATAAACAAATGAGTTTGATGTTTTCTTTGCTCTACTATTTGTGTCTATGGTTATGATGATACCTCTTTTTATAGCATACGTGCTACCTTCTATTAATTAAGTTGGATAATATGCAATCAGATGTTTCCATAATTGAACCAAAAGATAACAATTAAGTAAATTCCAATTGCATTGCGTATAATAGTAAAGCTAGGTATTTGTAGCATAAAAAACAAAACATTATAACATTACATTCATATCTATAGTTTTAACCCTTTGTGACAATAGTTTATTGTATAATGCCCACACTCTAAATTAAGTAAATTAATAAATCAAGGGTTTTATCCCAAATGTCATCATAAATCTCTATTCACTTCTATCTACTTCAAATGTTTTTCTTTCAAGATATAAATCCATTACGGACATACCTTAAACATTATTATAGTGTTGGAAATGGATCTCAAGACCCCAACGGTGGAAATCGTCCTTTGTCATGCAAAAGGATTTCGAATCCTTTACATTCTTCTTAGAATTAGTAGAGAATGTCGAAGCTTGGAATTGGCAATATAGGCCTTATGTTGAGCACATCTTGATCCGGTGAGAAATTGAAAGGAAGTTTGCTGAACATAACAAAGATCCTACAACGCATAATATATAAGCAAATAAGTAAAACGTCAAAACAAACATTACCCAGAATAACTCAGCATTGGTATGAAATGAAGGAGCACAAATATTTATATACAAGAAAAAAATACATTTTGCTTAGAATTCGAGGAACACAATGCTTAGCAATGTCAGCTCTATTGCCACTGAGAATGAGAATCCTCCAGTGCCAATCTTGAGATTCGATCCAAACAAGATGTTGGTGTCTGTCAAGAACGAGACAATACAAAATGGATGGAGGAAATCATGATGATCATTGTGGAGAGGAATGCAATCACCTTCATCGTATGTTGGGACACATGTCACTAGTAGGACGTGCCACCTCACTAGCCTCTTAATCATGTCTTTGAACACAAACGACAATGAATCCCCTTCTTCATCCCTCATGACCACTAGACGATTTCCATCTTTAATACAAAATAAATATTTCGTAAATATATTACGGAAGTGATCAATCAAGAAATCTCAACTCAATAGCATTTAATTACAATTTAATAATTAGTTACCATTGCATAATTATAACAACAACCGAATTGGAGAGCCATATGGCCTTTTCCACGCATCCATTTTTTAGGCTCCGACTTTGGCTCCGAATATTTGTGATATGCACATTGACACGTTGATAATCAAAGTCAAGATGTAATTATCTCTCTACTAAAATTAATAAGCAATTCTGGTATAAAAAAATGTTAATAAGCAATTGGACGTTCATTTTTACCTCTCAACTTTCACTTTCGTCCCGTATCTTGTAGCTTGTAGACAAAGTTAACTATATCTAGTTTCTCTTGGGTGTTGAAGACTCTAATATGAAGCTCAATTCCTTGTAGAATATTAACTTTTTTACCTTTAACATTCTCATAATAAACAGAATTTTCCTTCATTCCAACCTGGGAAATCCTAGCCAACTCCATCTGATCCTCCAACAATACTGTTGGTTGCCTAAGAAGGTAGACATAGTCGTTACCCCATGAACAACAACAACTACAACTATGAGGTTGAGATGTTGATAAACTAGTAAGACCCATATGTTGTTACCATGGTTGACTAATGATCAATGTTTTGTAAAGCTTATTGATGGTCGTTGTTGGTCTTTAGATTCCTAAATTGGGAACCCATAGTTTGACATGTTCGAGCCAAGTGTATGTCGATCTTTAGCATTAGGTTGAAAAGAATTCTGGTTGATGCTTGAACCGGGTTGCTGAGCGGCGTTTGCCGAGCCATTGCCTCGCCCACGGCCAGCAACAGGTCGATCAGCGTTAGCATCTAGGTTGGAGTTTTGACCACGACCATGATTTGAAGAGTTCGAGCCTCGACCAGTGCCTCATTTCTCAAAAACACATGGAATTGTCATGGCCCGATCGATTGCAATGAGAACAGTAGAGTAATTTCTTTTGTTCTAGCGTCAATTGAGAGGAATTAGTAGGGGATGACGACGAAGAAGAGCAAGCCGCGAACGCCAATGCATCAGACTTCGACTCACGATCTTTGATGATGTACTAGTGGCGTTCGTCTTGAACAACAAGCTGATAAATCCGTCCCAACGTTGCCAAGGGGTCTTGAGCCATGAGATTGGATCGAATGGTGCCGAAGGCGGCATCATCCAACCCCATGAGGAACTGATGAATGCGTTCCTCATCCCGGGCTTTCGTAAGCTTAGCGTTGAGGCCACAAGTGCAGTTGTTGCAAGTGAACGATTCAAGCGGGACATAGGTGGAGAGTTCTTCCCATAGCTTCTTTAGATTACTGTAATAGGCTTCAATAGAGAGGCCCTTTTGTCTACAATTCACAATCTCAGATCGAAGTTGAAGAATGCGGGGACCATTGCCGATAGAAAATCGTTGAGCTAAATCGTCCCAAAGCTGTTTCACGGTCTCAAAGTACGTGATAGAGGATCGCAAAGGCGGATCCATGGATTGGACAAGCCATCTAACTAACATAGAATTCACTAACAACCAATAATCTGCCTCAGGAGAGTCTGCCAGTGGTTTTGTGATCGTTCCGTCGATAAACCCTAGTTTTCTTTTAGTGAGAAGAGCATTCTGCATGGCTATGGACCATTCTTGATAATTATCGCCTTTAAGAGCGATAGGACAAATCGTCAAACAGGGGTGATCCGACGGGTGTAGATAACATGGAGAACCAAGTTTAGTGGTATTCGGGGCGGCGATCAACGCCTGTTGGAGGGCAGCGATTTGAGCCGCCTGTTGTGCGTCGGCGTCGGCCATGGTGGTGGCACAACAGATGTAAAATTTTTTTATTAGGGTTTGGATAGGATCTTGTGCTCTGATACCATGAAGGATTTTAGAGAGATAAATTTGGAAGAACAAATCTTGCTTTCTATTGAATGAATATCAGCTTATATAGTTATGTCAAGATATCTTAGGCAATAAGATAGCGTAACTAACAAGCCAAAACAAATATATCTAATAAAATAACCCTAGGTCTAATATAAGAATAAGCACAATAAGGAAAGTAATAGAGTAAAATATAATACAAATATAAGAAATTTTTTTATCTCATCTTCTCTATAATAAAACATGGTTTAGGCAAAACCGCAAAAATGTAGTTGGAGGAGGTAGTTGAGTTGATTTAATACCTGAAAAAAGATTGCCTGGTAAAATGAAATAATCTCTTAAAAGCATCTATAAATTCACACAACCCCAACAGCCACGCAAATTTCCCACTCCCATCACTTTCATTTACTGCTAATAGTATTCTACTTTCGTTCTTTCTTTCCTTCAACTGTCCCACAATATGAAACTTTAAATTTATACTCTTACATACTTTAAATGTAGTGCGTGACATGTAGAATTTCTTCTTAGGCCCTTTTTCTATATGTCTGACTTCTGGGGTTGGTTCTAAAGGGTAGAGTTTAGGTGAGGGGCTTGTTTGGTTCATTTCAAGGCGGTTTGAGTAGACCCCGAAGGGTAGTCTCGTGAGTAGACCCCGAAGGGTAATCTAGTTTGGGTGTAGACCGTAAAGGTAATCACCACCGACCCACTTAAGACATTTTATTAAGTTACTTGGATAAAGGCTACGAGTCACGGGATGAGATCCCGCTTTCCTTCAACGTATATTGCCCTATTCCATGCCAAGGGATTTCGCAATATCGTTGTGAGATAAAACATACCACACGAAACAATAGAGATGTTGGCAAGACAACTCTATTAAGATTAAACGTACCTGGTTCGAGTCCCATGATTCCTCTTCATTCTTTACTTGAACGAAGTCGTCTTCCCATGACGTTTGTGGTTCTTCCTTTACTTGGACGAACTCCTCATGCAACGCCACTTGAGGTTCCTTCTTCACTCGTACTTGTGAAGATTGATCCATGATATACTCACACTTTGTGTTTGATTCACTCGTGAAAACCCTCACGCAAACAAACTCTAGTCTCACACGACTACAAGTGTTTTCTCTCACCGATTTGTGTAGACTTGTGTCTAATTTTTGTGTGTCTTCTCACTCGTCCAAAAGGACGACATTCCCCCCTATTTATAGAGGTCCATGGCTGTCCAAATAACCGCCAAAAAGAAGTTACACAGTCGGTTACATAAAAGAGAGGTTGAGAGTGAATTTAGGAGGAGTTGTAAGCACCCTTCCTTATCCATTTTTCTCTCTCCTTGTCATCATTTTGGGAGTCCAAAACAGCCCATCATGGAGTCCAAAATGGCGTCCAAATCCAGCCCATAAAGGCCCAAGGAAATGGCCCAAAACTCCTTCAAGAAACCCAATCCAAAAGGCCCAACCTTGCGTCCATGCTTGTGGCCCATCCATCCCAAGCCCACGCCCCATGGGCCGGCCCACCAAGGCCCACACCAAGCTAGAATAGCTAGGTACCTAGCTAGGTCACTTACCTAGTGTAGCTGGCCCTTAGCTAGTTGAGCTAGCATCCAGGTAGTTGAGTTGGCTTAAGCTGCGTTGTAACTCGTTGAGCTGACTTTTAAGCTACTTGAGCTAACTTGATCTAGTTTGAGCTTCCATGAGCTAATCCCTAGTTACATGAGCTTCTTATAAAGCTTATACTTTGAGTCAAAAGCTTATTCAAGCTTCTAGAGCTAACTCTAAGCTAGTTTGAAGCTTCAATACTCCTTTCTAGAATTCATAACTATGTGCCAAGCTATTCTCAAGCTTTGGTTCTTGCTTTGAGCATCTACCAAGCTTTAGAGAAGCTTCCAAACATCCATTAGAATATGCACAAAGCTATTAGACTCTTATAACAAGCTCGAAACCATACCTTAGCTCAATCGCATCCACTCAACGCCTCGTGCCTAAGCCCTAGGCGCGCCACAAGCTCCTCGTACACCACCTAGGTGCGCCGCTAGCATCGTGCAGCCATGGCCGTGCCATCGCAATGTCAAAGGCGTGCCCCAACCACCGAGACTTGAACCTCAAGATCGAGCACTGGCGCGCCATTCCCTTGCATCATGCCGATGTCGTGTGAGCGCGTGCCATGTGCATCGGTGCGTCACCATCGAGCGTCGATGCATCGTGCCGCTACCGAGTGACGACGCCTTCAAGGCGCGCCCTCGCCTAGTGCTGTGGCACATGAGGTTTTGTTCCTTGGTGTTGGTGTGCCTTAACTTTGGATCTTTTCTATACATGACAATCTCTCTTCATCATATCATGGCAAGTCATATATATCAATTTCCCAATCGACATTATCCTTATGACTTGTTAACCTCAACATGCTCTTAACGGGATTTGATGACTTTTCACAAATCACCAACAAATGATCCACTTCATTTGACCTCGAGTGATAATCCAGGACTCAATCTAGTTACTACGACGTTCGATGGAACTAGATTCAGTGAATGGAAGATTTCAATGCGAGTTGCGTTGTCAGCTAAGAACAAGAGTTACTTTATCGATGGATCCAAAGTTTCCGATCATGGATCCAAAGTTTCATCGATGGATCAGGTGCAACGACATGGTAAAATCGTGGCTTCTGAACAGCTTAAGTGCAGAAATTCGACGAAGTGTTTTGTATATTGAGACATCAAAGCAGATCTGGCAGGAATTGGAAGGCCGATTTGGTCAGTACAGTGGAGCTCAACTCTATACGATTCGGAGGGAGCTTCATAACCTAAATCAAGGTGCTGGTTCGATTTCAACCTATTTTACAAAATTAAGAGCTCTATGGGATGAAATTGATAGTTGTTAGAGTTTTCATACTTGTATATGTGGTTCTGCAAAGGAGATGCTGAAACATAATGAAGATCAATGTTTAATTGATTTCCTTATGGGACTGAATGAGCAATTCACGTCAATAAGGGGGACGATTTTGATGATGAAGCCCTTACCTGATATAAACTATGCTTATTCACTGTTGCTTCAAGATGAAAAGCAAAGAGAGGTCCAAAACTCACCTCAGATTTATGAGGAATCAGCTTCAATGAATGTTCACGCTAAGAATGTTCAAAATCATACCAAAGGGAACAATGAGAAGAAAAGCTACTACTGCACTAATTGCAAGAAGAGCAACCATAACGTTGATCGCTGCTATTTCCTTATAGGATTTCCTCCAAACTATAAGGATAAGAAAAAGAAGCAGAATCAGGATGAAAAATTTGCAGGGAATGTCCAGACTTCTACTGGCAATACAGATCTCACACCAGCTCAAGTTGCTAAGCTGCTCAATTTACTGGATACTGGTTCTGCTAAAGGAAAGGAAGTCCAACAGGATGATTTTGTTGGCTTCGCAGGTACAACATTCACTTCCAATCTTTTTAATACTGCCATTTGGATAATAGACAGTGGGGCTAGGTTCCACATGTGTTGTGATGCATCAATACTTGATGATTATTACAAGCTATCCAAACCATTCATCATATACTTACCCAATGAGGCAACAACAAGAGTCAAGATAGCAGGTTCTGTGCAAATTTTGCCTTATTTGGTGCTTAAAGATGTGTTGTTGGTGCCTTCTTTCAAGTGTAATCTGATTTCAGTTGCCAAGCTTATTAAGGATCAGAATTGCCAACTAATCTTCACTTCTTCTGGATGCTTGATCCAGGCTCCTTCGATGAAGGTGCCTGTGGAGGTTGGTAAATCAAATCATGACCTATACTTCCTAGTTCCTACTGCTCAGAGGGAACAAAAACAATCTGAGAAAAATAAAGAAGCAAATGAACAGTTTTCTAGCCATGTGGATTATGATATTTTGCATGGCCGACTTGGACATTTGCCCTATTATAAGCTACAACAATTACCTTTGCCTAAGTCTTTACTTTCTAATAAGGAGGATGTACCTTGTCTTGTTTGTGCACAGTCTAGACAGACAAGGCTGTCTTTCCCACATAGTAGTATTACTTCTACTTATCCTTTCCAAATGTTGCATATAGATGTCTAGGGACCTTATCATACAAGTACTTTCAATGGTTTTAGGTTCTTCCTCACTATAGTAGATGACTACACAAGGATGACATGGGTTCATTTGTTAGCTACTAAAGGGATGCTTTTTGTATGATTAAAGGTTTTATAGCTTTGGTTGAGATGCAGTTTGGTCAGTTAGTGCAAAAGATCAGAAGTGACAATGCCCTAGAACTTGGTTCTAGCAAAGAGGGAATGGATTTCTTAAGATCCAAAGGCATAGAGCACCAAGCCTCTTGTGTGGCCACACCCCAACAGAATGGGGTTGTGGAGAGAAAGCATCGACATATCTTAGAAGTGGCACGAGCACTGATGTTTCAATCCAATCTACCAAATAAGTTCTGGGGTGAAAGTGTTCTAACAGCCATGCACATCCTAAACAGATTACCTTCACTTGTCCTTAAACACAAGACTCCTTTTGAGCTATTATACCATAAAGAACCCTCTTATAGCCATCTTAGAAATTTTGGATGCCTTTGTTTTGTTTCTACTTTGAAACAAGGGCGTGATAAGTTTCAAGCTAGAGCTATGCCATGTCTTTTCCTAGGATATCCCTTTGGGAAGAAGGCATATAAAGTTTTTAGCCTTGAAACTCAAACTGTTCTCACTTCACGAGACATTATTTTCCATGAGAAAAATTTTCCTTACAAAAATCCTTCTCTTCTTCAAACACAAACACCTTCTACCTTGTTTCCTTCCATACCTTTCACTCCAGATGATGATGTGTCATCTTCAATTCCTAGTGAACAAGCCACTTCTTCTGTTGGGGATGCACAATTAAGAAGGTCTACAAGGAAAACCAAGGCTCCTACCTATTTATCTGATTATGTGTGTGGTGCAGATGCATTTTGTGCACATACATTGACCTCCACAGTTCAGTTTCCACATCACACTGTTGATGCTGATTTTCATCTAGATTCAGAACCATTCTCATATGAATAAGCTTGTGAGTTTGGTGTTTGGCAAGAAGCAATGAAATCTGAATTTGCATCATTAGAATTGAATCAGACATGGGATATAGTTGATTTGCCAAAAGGAAAGAAGCCCATTAGTTGTAAATGGGTGTATAAAGTAAAGAGAAAAGCAGATGGAACAATAGATAGATATAAGGCTCGATTGGTAGTGAGAGGTTTTACTCAAAAGGAGGGGATTGACTACACAGAGACTTTCCCCCCTGTGATTAAGCTGACTATTGTACGCGCACTTGTTTCAGTTGCTTTAAAAAGGTCATGGAATATTTCACAATTAGATGTGAATAATGCTTTTCTACATGGAGAGCTTAATGAGGAAGTTTATATGAAGATACCTCAAGGGCTGCATGTTGATAATGCTTCTTCAGTGTGCAGATTAAAGAAGTCTCTCTATGGATTAAACCAAGTCTCCCATCAATGGTATACTAAACTTTCTACTTCATTAAGGTCTAAAGGGTACACACAATCTTTGAATGATTATTCTCTTTTTCATAAAAAGTCATCAAATTCTGTTGTGTTTATTGTTGTGTACGTTGATGATATACTGATTACTGGTGACAACACTCAAGAAATAGAGGAGATCAAGTCAATTCTGGATGATACTTTCAGAATTAAAGACTTGGGCACACTTCATTATTTTCTGGGAATTGAGTTTATTCCAGTGCCTCAAGGTTTGTTGCTCAGTCAAAGGAAGTTTATCTTAGAATTATTAGAAGAGTTTGGTCCAATTGATGCAGCTAGAGCATGCCCTTTAGATACTCGGATGAAAATGTTGCCAACAGATGGAAAATTGTTGCCAGATCCATTGATTTACAGGAAATTGATAGGAAAGCTTAATTTCCTGGTGCATACTAGGCCTGACTTGGCTTCTTCAATGTAATATTTGAGCCAGTTCGACCATGCTCCACGCCAACCTCACTTTGCTGCAGCTTTACATGTTCTGGCTTATTTGAAAGGTACACATACAAAAGCTTTGTTGCTTAATAATTCAGCAGATACTACTCTCCAATCATACTGTGATGCCGATTGGGCAACCTGTCCACACTCTAGACGCTCAGTTAGTGGCTTTGTGGTTTTCTTTGGAGGGAATCTGATTTCGTGGAAATCGAAAAAACAACAAAGTGTTTCTTTATCTTCTGCTGAAGCAGAGTATAGGTCTTTACGCAGAGTATGTGCTGAATTGGCTTGGTTGAGTAGGTTACTTGTTGAGTTTGGTGTTGCCAATGTTACTCCTATACCGGTTAAAAGTGACAGTCAATCTGCCATCTATATAGCTCGAAATCATGTCTTCCATGAGAGGACAAAGTATATAGAATTAGATTGTCACTTTGTACGAGAGAAGGTCTTATTACTTTGACACATTGTTCTTCTTATACTCAATTGGCAGATTTTCTTACTAAAACTTTACCTGGTTCCCATTTACATTCCTTGTTTCCCAGGATGGGGATGATAGATCCTCCATCTTGAGGGGGGTGTTGGTATGTAAGGGTAAATTGGAAACCATTGTGTTTACACTCCTTACTATAAATAGGAGTCACAGTTGCAATGTGAGAATCATTCACAAAAACCGATTCAATGAAACAGGAGCTCTAGCTCTTTGTTTCCCGCTTTCTTCCTTCTCAAAACTTCTTCTTCTTCCGCATTATCTTGTATCACATCATAATCTTAAGAACTTGGGTCACTGACTCACTGAGTTAAGAGGTCTAATGGAATTATGATAGAATGAGATTTTGAAATCATTTCATTTGTAGGAACATATCTAGTAGCCGTTAGGCTCTTGTCAAATCTGATGGAATTACGATAGAATGAGAATTTTGAAAACATTTCATTTGTAGGAGGTGCAAGTGGAATAGGGTTAGAGACTGCTAGAGTCATGGCTCTTCGTGGGGCCCATGTCGTTATCGCGGCTAGGAACATGGAAGCTGCAAAGGAAGCAAACCAATGACAACAAATCGGCTAGAGTGGATATCATAAAATAGTAAAACTAGACCTCTCTTCAATTGAATCCATTAGAGAATTTGCCAACAGCTTCAACTCTCTCAACCTGCATCTTAATATCTTGATGTAAGCTAAGCTTCTGCAATTAGTATAATCAAGTGGTTTGCCTATGGATCTTCTGCCTCCTATGGATCTTCTGCTACGAGATATGCTATGAATTATAGTGTGTCAAATTGACGAGTACTTTTATATCGTTGTAAAAGCACTGTCAAAGAAATATCCTAACTTCCTAACCTGAGTAAAGTAGAAGCAAGGGTCGAACCCACAGGGACTCAGATTACTTGTATTTAAATAACATTACTAAGTGAAAGGGGGGGGGGTTTACGATTTCAAACTATTTATCTAAATAAATAAAAGCAAAGCAAATAAAACGTTTAGAAATTCAAATATAGAGAAAGCGTCCAACTAGTTTCGTATCCATTGCATATATGAGTTTTGATCCTTGATTATCCTTATTTCGATTTTCCTTGACTAATATATTGTGAATTTATTAAATTCAAGCTTAAGGTAGTTATTAATATACACCGTCTTTAACAACCTTTTAACCAATTAACCTAGAAAACCTTCTATGTCAAATTGATCATGCAATTAAGTTCAAAACATTCAATAGAAACATAATTCATGAATTCCACCGTCTATTCATGAAGTTTTGTGATTAAATTCTCCGCCTTTGATTAACCTTATTCCACCGTCTATAAGTTTAATCAAAGGATTCATCCATGAATAATCAAATTCCACCGTCTATTTAATTATTCTAGTTGTAATTCAACCTAGAAAGAGAATAGGTGATCAAGCTATTATAATCCTAAGCGAATTTAATCAATCAAGCACGGAGAGATTCAATCTAGTCAAGGCAAATAGAAATAGTTCAAATCTCACAAACAAACATGCATACAACTTCAACTAACTAGTTGGACATGGGAATTTAGCTAGAATAAGACATTAAAGAAGAATTAAACTTACAAGAGTTTGATTTCTCTTCAATGTTGCAAACTAGGGTTGGGTCTCCCACAAATCTCCAATTCAAACTAACGTAGAAAACAAAGCAATAGATAGCATAGCATCCTCCAAAGAAAACCTAAGGAAAATATTTATATCGTAGCTAAAAACATCCAAAAATACTAATAAAGTTGGCCCATTAGATCACACGGAGGCCCGAGTCGGCGTCGGATCAACGCGTCGAAGCGCGGTCAAAAGCTCCCAAAGCGCGGTCGCGCTATGGCCGATCCTCCTAGCGTTTTGCTTGTGGCAACTCTAGTGACACTTCAGAGGCTGTTTTGACCCCCTTAGAGATGGAATTTGGACTCTGAGTAAAAATATAAATTGTAGCTCTTCGAGTTAGCTTTCCATTGATACCAAATTTAGCTTCATCCGACCTCTATAGCTCCCAAACCAAGCATTGCAAGATAGAGGTGTCAAAACCAGACTCCAATGCATGACCCGGATTTAAGCGTTCTTTTCACACAAGCTCTTGGGCCTTGGTTCTTCCAATCTTCACTTGTATCACTCTAAGCTTCCTCAAACTCCACCATATTCCTCTAATATCCATCCCGTCCATGCTTGTTTACCTAAAGATTTGCAAAACCGAACAAAACAAGCGCAAAACCCGAATTTCCTAGAAAACCTAAAAACCTAAGAACTACACTAAACTAAACTAAAACACATGCAAAACAAACATAAATATGCATCCTAAGCTATACCTAAATGCAAGCTATCAAATTCCCCCATGCTTAACCCTTGCTTGTCCTCAAGCAAGACATAAATCCAAACACACCACAGAAATGCAATCATGCATCCATCTCATAATCAAACAAGCATTTCACATAAAATCAAAAACCCGACCAAGACTTCATAGCATGCATTATCACAAGAAAAGAGCAAAGACCATTCATTCATTTTAGACCTCACCAAGGTAAATGTGTTTGCACTCTTACTCTCAAGTGTTTAAAGGTATGTGTTTCACTCAAAATCAGCCATGAAAACTAGACTACCATAAGCTTGCATCAGCGTTCTAAATCTCCACTATTGGGGATCAATACATAAAAAAAATCAAGAGGTCTTTTTAAGAGTTGTAATGGGGCCAAGGTAAAGAGAAATTTGGAAGGAATCATATTTGGCTTGTGGTGCTAAATCCGGGATAAAGAACTAATCCTAACCCAAAATTTAACACTTTCTTCTCTTACTTCTCCCAAACTTTCTTTTTCAACTCCATACACTCATTTATGCACTTCGTTTTTTCTTTTTTTTTTCTTTCTTCTTTCTTCACTTTTTTTCTTGCCTCTTCTTCAACTCTTTCTCTTATACTTATGAAGATTACTAACAATTGAACTCAACTTTTTTCTTTACTTTGCAACATACTTTCATCTTCATTTTTTTCACGTTACACACAAGAGTTGTTTTTCCTCTCCTCCACCTTTTTCCTTCAACTTCCCCCATACTTATATCAAACTCCCATAAAACAAAATCAACCTAAAGCCCTAAATCCCGGATAGGTCAAGCTTATTAGGCTAGGAAAAATTTTGTGGAGTTATCAAAAATAGGCTTAAAGCTCAAAAGAAATAGGGGTGTCAAAACATGGATCTTGTAAGGTAGGAAGGGAAATAATAGGTTATAAAGAAACATTGCCTCAATCATTTTAATGTCATGCATTCAATCATATAAAGCATCCTTGAAAAATAGTCATAACGCAAGTTCTAGAGCAAGATAATCATGGTGATACACTCAAGAATGTAGAGAACAAATATAATCATGAAAGGCCAAAAATATCTCACAAGGCAAATTTTTCTCTAGAACTTCAGAATGAATCAAATACTCAAGCTAAATACATGCTCCATCCTATAGTCAAAGTAATTAATCAATGATCATACTCATATCATATAAACTTCAGCATATCATGCAAATCATGGATTAGGATTCATACTTAGCATAGAAACACAAGAGGAATCAAACAATGGAGAAATAAAAACCTAAATGCAATATTTTAGTATTTTTTTCATTTTCTATTTTTTTTCAAGATTTTAAGCAATGCATGCAAAAATTGAAATATGACCTAATCTAATGCAACTACATGAAATGCAAAAGTAATTCCCTTCCCCCATGCTTAAAACATATTTTGTCCCCAAAGTAAAGTAAAAAGAAAAGAGAAGAGAAAAACTCACAAAACTCTAGCTATCCGGGTAGTGCGGCGGGTAATCCTGCGGTGGTGGTTCTTCAGGTTATCAATCTTCAGACCTGGGATATCTAAACACACACAAAAACTACCTAAAAAGCAAAAGATTAAACTGAAAAAGAAATCTACTCTAAACATTGGGTTGCCTCCCAATAAGCGTTTATTTAACGTCATTAGCTTGACGCTTAGCTGTATTTGACAAGATTAGATATTGTCAATGCCTTTAACAACCTGTCAAAAGCCTGTGAGCACATCTCGCAAGAAAATAAGTAGCACAAGGATAATTTCAAATTGAATAACCCATTTAAAAACCGCTTCAACTTATCAAACTTGTGAGACCAATTTTCATGAAATGGCATATGCTCAAAAAAAGTCAACACAAGTGGTGATGTCAGAAAATACTTACAGTATGGGTCAAAGTACTTGTCATCATCACCACTTTCCTCAAAGATGAATTGTGAGTATTCTCTAGTACCAACCTTAAACTCACTTGGTTCTATAGGCTTCTCCATGTCAATAGAGATTGAACTTGGCTCCTTGGTGTTCTCTTCAAGTTGAATTATAGGAAAAAAAATCATATTGGACATTAAAGTCACCTTCATAACCCAACTCAACTCTAGCGGATTCCTCCTCAACTTGTATTTGGGTGTCTAACTCAAGGGCATTTGATTCCAATGCAACCTCTCCCATCATTGGATAGGGAATTGGTGGAGATAATTCGACTAGCATACATTGATGGCTCATG
The DNA here is from genome assembly GCA_964016875.1 of Fallopia convolvulus. Classification (NCBI taxonomy): domain Eukaryota; kingdom Viridiplantae; phylum Streptophyta; class Magnoliopsida; order Caryophyllales; family Polygonaceae; genus Fallopia; species Fallopia convolvulus. Next base: position 36,226,823 of record OZ024733.1, read on the forward strand.
TACCAAAAGAAGTTCCAACACTCTTCTGGTCCCATACACCAAAGCCTATAATTGCTCATGTACTCTGCGAGTCCTCGAGTTTGAGAATTCAAACCGTCTAGGATGCATTCACATAATTCTCTCTCACATGGATAATAACCCAGCAAAGTACCATATTCATGAATCTTTTGTTGTAGTCTAGCAAAATACTCATGAAAATATTCATCCTGTACTTGTCTACATGCAAACATAGCCATGGGTCAGTAGCACGGGTGTTATGAACCGTAAGATAGGTTCAAAAAATAGTAATACTAAGTAAACACAAGGAAATAGCCGAGTTCCCCGGCAACGGCGCCAAATTTGACGAGCACTTTTATGTCGTTGTAAAAGCATTGTCAAAGAAATATCCTAACTTCCTAACCTGAGTAAAGTGGAAGCAAGGGTCGAACCCACAGGGACTCAGATTACTTGTATTTAAATAATATTACTAAGTGAAAGGGGGGGTTTTTATGATTTCAAACTATTTATCTAAATAAATAAAAGCAAAGCAAATAAAACGATTAGAAATTCCAATATAGAGAAAGCGTCCAACTAGTTTCGTATCCATTGCATACATGAGTTTTGATCCTTGATTATCCTTATTTCGATTTCCCTTGACTAATCTATTGTGAATTTATTAAATTCAAGCTTAAGGTGGTTATTAATATACACCGTCTTTAACAACCTTTTAACCAATTAACCTAGAAAACCTTCTATGTCAAATTGATCATGCAATTAAGTTCAAAGCATTCAATAGAAACATAATTCATGAATTCCACCGTCTATTCATGATGTTTTGTGATTAAATTCTCCGCCTTTGATTAACCTTATTCCACCGTCTATAAGTTTAATCAAAGGATTCATCCATGAATAATCAAATTCCACCGTCTATAAGTTTAATCAAAGGATTCATCCATGAATAATCAAATTCCACCGTCTATTTAATTATTCTAGTTGTAATTCAACCTAGAAAGAGAATAGGTGATCAAGCTATTATAATCCTAAGCGAATTTAATCAATCAAGCACGGAGAGATTCAATCTAGTCAAGGCAAATAGAAATAGTTCAAATCTCACAAACAAACATGCATACAACTTCAACTAACTAGTTGGACATGGGAATTTAGCTAGAATAAGACATTAAAGAAGAATTAAACTTACAAGAGTTTGATTTCTCTTCAATGTTGCAAACTAGGGTTTGGTCTCCCACAAATCTCCAATTCAAACTAACTTAGAAAACAAAGCAATAGATAGCATATCATCCTCCAAAGAAAACCTAAGGAAAGTATTTATATCGTAGCTAAAAACATCCAAAAATACTAATAAAGTCGGACCATTAGATCACACGGAGGCCCGAGTCGGCGTCGGATCAACGCGTCGAAGCGCGGTCAAAAGCTCCCAAAGCGCGGTCGCGCTATGGCCGATCCTCCTAGCGTTTTGCCTGCGGCAACTCTAGTGACACTTCAGAGGCTGTTTTGACCTCCTTAGAGATGGAATTTGGACTCGGAGTAAAAATATGAATTATAGCTCTTCAAGTTAGCTTTCCATTGATACCAAATTCAGCTTCATCCGACCTCTATAGCTCCCAAACCAAGCATTGCAAGATAGAGGTGTCAAAACCACATTCCAATGCATGACCCGGATTTAAGCGTTCTTTTCACACAAGCTCTTGGGCCTTGGTTCTTCCAATCTTCACTTGTATCACTCTAAGCTTCCTCAAACTCCACCATATTCCTCTAATATCCATCCCATCCATGCTTGTTTACCTAAAGATCTGTAAAACCGAACAAAACAAGCGCAAAACCCGAATTTCCTAGAAAACCTAAAAACCTAAGAACTACACTAAACTAAACTAAAACACATGCAAAACAAACATAAATATTCATCCTAAGCTATACCTAAATGCAAGCTATCACAAATGTCAAGTACTAGGTAGTAATATAAAAAACAAAGCAGAAAGTGTAGTTTGCCTATGACGTATATTACTAGTACTTTTTTATTATTTTGATACAGTATTGGTAGCATATCTCGTAGTAAAAGATCCGCACTAGATCAATGTTGTTTGAATGATGCATAATAACCAAGTTGGTTACATTTATTGCTGCAGAAATAATGCCGGTGTCATGTTTTGCCCGTTCCAGCTCTCTCGCGATGGGATTGAGATGCAATTCGCTACAAACCATTTGGGTATTTGCATTTTCATGTCATGGACACATAACACGGAATATGATACCAAATTCAGCTTCATCCGACCTCTATAGCTCCCAAACCAAGCATTGCAAGATAGAGGTGTCAAAACCAGATTCCAATGCATGACCCGGATTTAGGCGTTCTTTTCACACAAGCTCTTGGGCCTTGGTTCTTCCAATCTTCACTTGTATCACTCTAAGCTTCCTCAAACTCCACCATATTCCTCTCATATCCATCCCATCCATGCTTGTTTACCTAAAGATCTGCAAAACCGAACAAAACAAGCGCAAAACCCGAATTTCCTAGAAAACCTAAAAACCTAAGAACTACACTAAACTAAACTAAAACACATGCAAAACAAACATAAATATTCATCCTAAGCTATACCTAAATGCAAGCTATCACAAATGTCAAGTACTAGGTAGTAATATAAAAAACAAAGCAGAAAGTGTAGTTTGCCTATGACGTATATTACTAGTACTTTTTTATTATTATTTTGATACAGTATTGGTAGCATATCTCGTAGTAAAAGATCCGCACTAGATCAATGTTGTTTGAATGATGCATAATAACCAAGTTGGTTACATTTATTGCTGCAGAAATAATGGCGGTGTCATGTTTTGCCCGTTCCAGCTCTCTCGCGATGGGATTGAGATGCAATTCGCTACAAACCATTTGGGTATTTTCATTTTCATGTCATGGACACATAACACGGAATATGATACCAAATTCAGCTTCATCCGACCTCTATAGCTCCCAAACCAAGCATTGCAAGATAGAGGTGTCAAAACCAGACTCCAATGCATGACCCGGATTTAAGCGTTCTTTTCACACAAGCTCTTGGGCCTTGTTTCTTCCAATCTTCACTTGTATCACTCTAAGCTTCCTCAAACTCCACCATATTCCTCTAATATCCATCCCATCCATGCTTGTTTACCTAAAGATCTGCAAAACCGAACAAAACAAGCGCAAAACCCGAATTTCCTAGAAAACCTAAAAACCTAAGAACTACACTAAACTAAACTAAAACACATGCAAAACAAACATAAATATGCATCCTAAGCTATACCTAAATGCAAGCTATCACAAATGTCAAGTACTAGGTAGTAATATAAAAAACAAAGCAGAAAGTGTAGTTTGCCTATGACGTATATTACTAGTACTTTTTTTATTATTTTGATACAGTATTGGTAGCATATCTCGTAGTAAAAGATCCGCACTAGATCAATGTTGTTTGAATGATGCATAATAACCAAGTTGGTTACATTTATTGCTGCAGAAATAATGCCGGTGTCATGTTTTGCCCGTTCCAGCTCTCTCGCGATGGGATTGAGATGCAATTCGCTACAAACCATTTGGGTATTTGCATTTTCATGTCATGGACACATAACACGGAATATGATACCAAATTCAGCTTCATCCGACCTCTATAGCTCCCAAACCAAGCATTGCAAGATAGAGGTGTCAAAACCAGACTCCAATGCATGACCCAGATTTAAGCGTTCTTTTCACACAAGCTCTTGGGCCTTGGTTCTTCCAATCTTCACTTGTATCACTCTAAGCTTCCTCAAACTCCACCATATTCCTCTAATATCCATCCCATCCATGCTTGTTTACCTAAAGATCTGCAAAACCGAACAAAACAAGCGCAAAACCCGAATTTCCTAGAAAACCTAAAAACCTAAGAACTACACTAAACTAAACTAAAACACATGCAAAACAAACATAAATATGCATCCTAAGCTATACCTAAATTCAAGCTATCACAAATGTCAAGTACTAGGTAGTAATATAAAAAACAAAGCAGAAAGTGTAGTTTGCCTATGACGTATATTACTAGTACTTTTTTTATTATTATTTTGATACATTATTGGTAGCATATCTCGTAGTAAAAGATCCGCACTAGATCAATGTTGTTTGAATGATGCATAATAACCAAGTTGGTTACATTTATTGCTGCAGAAATAATGCCGGTGTCATGTTTTGCCCGTTCCGGCTCTCTCGCGATGGGATTGAGATGCAATTCGCTACAAACCATTTGGGTATTTGCATTTTCATGTCATGGACACATAACACGTAATATGAATCACACAGATTTGTGATTGAACTTATCATTGTTTTTATGTTCAGGCCATTTCCTCCTAACAAATCTCATGCTCAACAAGATGAAGGACACTGCAAAAGCGACTGGCATCCAAGGGAGGATTGTGAACTTGTCTTCAATCGCCCACCAGTACACTTATGAAGGATGTGGAGATCTAGATCTACTCGAGTTCTCTTCTATTGTTCATAAACGAGTTTGAAAAACACTTTGAAGAACAAAAACGCAAATGAGAAAGGGACACAAGAGTTGTTGACGCAGTTCGGACTAAGTCCTACATCTGCGGAGCCTCAAGAGAGGAGACTCACCCAATCCACTAGGCACCAAAGGCCATAAGAGCAATACAAGTACAAGCAAGCACACACACAAGTGGCAAAAGCCAGAAACCAGAGAAAGAGACAAAGATAAGCACAAAGCAACAGGAACAGAGACAAGAAGAGCCGGCAAGCTCACGAAGGACCAAGCCACACAGACCCGATCTCACTCATCTCTCTTGTTCTTCTTTTCTCTCTCTCTCGATCTCGTCACATTTCCATGGGAGGCGAAGGAGTCGAAGGGAATCAGCTCGAGAGCCAAACCCTAGAAACCAGAGCGCCGCGGAGAAGTAAGCAAGAGATGCTCTCGAGGGTTCCAAACAACCCTTTTATATGAAACCCTAGAGCCAAGACGACGTTGTCTCCAATAATGAGCCCAAGTGCATGGATCAGAAGTGGAGCGGCCCAAGATCGAAAATTAGGCCCAACAAGTCATCAGTCGAGCTCGCGCAATAAGTCACACAAGGAACCGGCCCAAAACACAACATAACAACAATGTCAAGAGCCACACTTGACCATGGGATGGTCAAGTGGCTCAGGCCATGGGTCATGGTCCAGTGAGGGTGGTTCGATGGCATCTCAAGCGTGAGCCATGATCCCTGTCCTAGCTTCTACCTACTTGTGTGTATGCATTGTACTATATAGTTCAAATGTTTACATATTACAACATAGGATTAATAACATTACAAAGGAGGAATAAGATTTGACAGCATGAATGATGAAGCCAAGGTCTGTTTCCTATATGAGCTAGATATTCTAAAGTACAAAGTATAAAGCTTGAAATTCTGTAATTTTGTTTTTATGTGATGGTGTTTTCAGTTACTCGGACAAAATGGCTTATGGGCAATCGAAATTAGCCAACATATTGCATGCCAATGAGCTCTCTCGCCGCTTGAAGGTGATTGATTGACCCGGTTGCTGTATCTTAAAGTTCTATAATTGGAACCTGATCTTACAGAGTTTCCTTGGTTGTAAATATTGTCTTCTTTTTTGGTGGAGAAATGCAGGATGAAGGGGTGAACATTACAGTCAACTCAGTTCATCCTGGCCTGATAATGACAAACCTCTTCAAACATCAGTATCTGATACTGAGTGTGTTCCTAGTCCACTGATACATTTACTCCAAATTCCCCCCAACATTAAATTCAAAGGAAAATAATTTCTTCTTCGTTCATGATGTGCAGGACTTCTCAAGTTCTTCACACCTCTTCTATGGAAGAACGTTCCACAAGTAATTAATTAATAACAAGAACATAAAAATAAAATGTATGATGACATTCTTGAGCATCTTTATTAGGATAACTTTAATTTGGATGTTGATTTGCAGGGAGCAGCCACAACATGTTATGTTGCAATGCACCCAAGTTTGAAAGGTGTCACAGGAAAGTATTTTCTCGACTGCAATGAGATGCCGCCGAGTGCGTTGGCTTCTGCTGAAGAATTGGCCAAGAAACTTTGGGATTTTAGCAACAAGCTGATCAAGATGGCATAACTCAAGTTGAAAATGAAATATATGATCAATTTTGTTTAGAATAAGTAGTAAGAAAATGGAAGTCAGTGTTTTTGTGAGGTGGAATATGCAGAAAATTCTCCTCATGGATTAAGACTTTCTTAAACAGTTGAGAATTCTTGTATGAGCTGCCATGGAATTTTTATATAAGCACATTCTATGATTTCTTCACATAAATGCGCCTCTTCTTAAAACAGCTCACTAATTGAACCTAACAAGATCCGTAATACACTGTACAGAGAGAATCATAACTTGGTAAACACTGTACAGAAAATCTAGATCCTGGTTAAATTTCTCCTCCATTTGTAATTTACAATCCGAATGCTCTAATTACGCAAGCGGAGCCAGCTACGATTATGGCAGCAAAAATCGGAGGAACTAACAGGTCGATGGCAGATCGGCGAAATTTGGGCATAGGCAGGCAGAATACTTGAGACGGCAAGTCCAACGGAACCCTAACGAAGCGATCGGGATCGCAGGGGCCGGAGGACAGCGACGGCGGCAAGGAAGAAGGTGATATAGACCACATGAAAGCCGCCTCCGGAGCGATTGCGGCGACTGCGACGGCCACCGTCAGCACCGCCGTCCAAAGTGCCGCGTACAGAAGCACCGGCCGCCGCGATTGGAAGCGATCGGAGATCGAGAGAACGAAAGAGCTCGGCATCGACGATTGAATTAAAATAAAATGCAGGATTGATGTTTGGTTGTTATGGATGATTGTGGTTTTATATTGTATGGAATTGAGAGTTGGCGACCGGATTGATCGGTAAAGTTGACATTTGAGGGGTTTTTTTTACTGGTTTGGTGTGAGATTTGATGTAGTTGTTTAAGATTTGGTTAGTTGTTTGGGAGAAGATGAAGGATGAGAGATTAGATCAACTGCTCGATCTTGACGTTGCGGGAGCGAAGTGGGCCCCGGCATACGCTTTCTGCAATTCAATTTCAGCCATGGCGTAGTTTGGCAAATAATCAGCCTTCATTTATCCCACCAAACACCGATCCCACTTAACAGAAATCGGTTAGAAAGTCCATCGTGCATGAATCCTGCCTGTTCTGTAGGTAGGCAAATTATGTCTATACATATATATACATAAATTACATTTCAACTTTTCAAGTAGTGTACATACATGCACGCCAAGTGTTTGTAGAAAGTCCTAACTAAACAAATTCTTCTGCTTCCCAACTCTCACAGGCAACCCAAAGTTCTGGTAGGCCTTGATTTCCCCACCCAACCCCGCCGTGACAATCACCATTCCCCACGCCGACGCCTGCACCGTATCCCCTTGGCTCCCCCCACTATCCAACCAGGACCACCCCGGCGACCACCCAGGCGACGCTGACGTCGCCGTATCCCCCTGCTTCATAGACCCCGATTTCAGCGACTCCCCTGTCTCTGATTTCTCCGTCTTCCCCCTGTCGGAAACCGGACTTTCCGGCTGTCTAAACTCCTTCTCTTCCATCCCATCTGTAATCTTCTCTTCCTTCTCCGTAGTGGTACTAGAATTCGGTTTCTTGGGCAACGGCGGCTTCTTGCTAGCGGTGTCGGTATTCGGGGCTGACGCAGATGCGGAATTCGATGGCGGCGGCGGCGGCTTGGCCTTTTTGGGATTTAAAGAGACGGAGGGGGTCTCGAATTTGAGGCTTCCGGGCCAGGGGATGGCGACGGAGACGTCCTTGCACTGAAACTGCTCGTAGGTTCGCGTTTGGACGACGGTCTTGGTCTTGGCGGCGGTAGCGGCGGCGGGTTGTCGGGGCTCCTCTCGCCTCCACACGAACACGTGCGAGTCTTCGCTCGCGCTGATCACGTGCCTCCCGCATGGGCTGTAAGATGCTGCTAACTGACTGCTTACGTTTTGGAACCCTGCTCGTTTTTCCAATTCCATCGATTCAAACATGTGCGTATGAGAATTTGTAAGTAGAAAGTGGGTTTAATCTAGCACATACCAATGAATTTGTGGATCATGTCTTGGCCTTCGTAGATTCGGATTCGGGAATCGGCTGAGGTTATCAGGACTTCGGATGGATTCTCCGGTGTAAACTAGTAAGAAATTAAATACCATTTGAGTTAGATTTTAACTGTGTGGTACTTGATAATAAGCATGATGACAGATCAATTACCTCAAATCCGGTTATCTTGACAACTTTCTTTGTTTTGTTGGGGAGACTGAACTGGCTTAGTTGGTTTAATTTCGCCTCTGCACATTGCCAAATTTCAGTCTTGTAAAATGGATCAACCAACAAAAATTTGCTTAAGATGTTGGTATAGAGTATAGACGTTTTTTTACCTGAAGTGCTGTACATGCGACAACTCCCTTTATGTGAGCCAATTATAGCATTCTTCATATCAGAACACGGTGAAAAAAAAAAGGTTATTGGCATGGGGAAAAGTAACATAAAAGATGGATGAGGTAAATCAGAGGATGAAGAACAAACCTGGCCATCAGGGCTATAGCAAGCGGCGGTGACCATCTCATGAAGATCGACCCAGTCCACAACACGTCGCCCAGTGACGTTCCATATCCGAATCTTTGCATCAAGTGAGCCGCTGATGAAGTAATCGTCGTTCACTGGGTTGAAGTGTATGCAGGTCACTACATATGCAAGCAATTAGGAAGAGTTCTTCAGAATATGGATGTTACTGATATTTGATATCAAATACCAAATGAGTCCTAAAAAGTTCTTTTTTTACCATAATCGTTGTGAGCAAACAACTTCAAGCAAGACTTTGATTTCAAATCCCATAGCCTAACAGTCTTATCCATCGAAGACGACAACAGCTGAAGCTGCATGACAACAGATCATAAGACGGTGCAAATCAACTCGAATCCATGACACGGAAAAAAAAACACAGCTCTGTTCTTACATTCGAGGGAGACCAGGAAACGTCCAAGACATCATCGAGATGACCCGTAAAGGAGCAAACGGGCTTGTCAGACAACCCGAACACCTTATCCGTCAACTGCACATAATCCGGAATCCCGCCTACCTTCTTACTAGCCGACTTCTTCTTCAGATCAATTGAAGACGACGACTCCGTATCCTCCTGAGGCATCAATGTGGTGGTCTCACTTTCCTGAACCTCCCACACATGAATCACTTTATCTTCCCCTGCACTTGCAAGAAAAGTCCCCGCCACATTGAATTTCATGGTCCAAATGGAGCCCTCATGAGCCTGAATCTCTTGACAAAGCCTCAAAGCTGTGAACTCTTTATACGGCTTTCCTTGTTGCCTGACTTTAACCCATTCTGAAGAATTAGTCCCATTTGAACCCGGATTTAGCCCCTTTTGTTGCTCGATTGCGGCCATTTCTTTCTCGGCGTTGAAACCTGAGCTCACTGAACTCTTGAGGTTCTTGAGAAGCGAAGCTCCCCTTTTCTTGCTGTACCTGAAGCTTTTGGCTATGGCGGCGCTCATCTTCCGTTCGAGGCTCCCGTGTGGCCTCCCGACGTGCTGGCGTCTCATGAGCTCTTTGACGACGGGGGAGTAGCCGACGACTGTTTTTTCGAATTCGTCCATGGTTAACTGTTTTCCGGTTTGGATGTCGCTGAGTCGGTTCCACATCCCGTCTTGATCGAATTCCTTGACTATGAACTCTTTTCCGGTGTCTAGGTTTTTTATCAGAAAGAAGGCTTCGATCGGGCCGTTGCTGGCGGTGTGGTGGTGATGAGCCGGCGCCTGGCCCGATGAGCCTCCGACGAGGATGGTCCGATGGATGGAGTTGACATTGAAATGACACGTCCTGGCCAGCGGCGCATGAGTCGATGCGGATCTAGTCAGCCGCTGCTTCGAAACGCCCCGGCCGACCATCTCCTCCCAAAGGCGTTTTGTATGGAACGACTCCGAGTCCAATTCCCCGTCGGATCTAGACCGGAACAGCACCACCTCTTGCGTTGCAGACGCCTGCGACGCGGTGGGGGAGTTCGTATACGGCGACGACGCGGCGGGGCTCTGCTCGTCGCTCACGGCGGCTGAATCGGTCTCCGATTGGGGAGGCGCTTCGGGAATCGGCTCGATTTTTTGGGGGTCGGACTTCGGGGGAGGGGCGGCGGCGGCGGAGGGATGCGGTATGGGGCTCGGCGGAGGGCGGTGTTTCTGGCTGTATTTCTTGGAGAGGCGCATGGTGACGAGGCGGGAGAGATCCTTGTTGCTGTTGATTCCCATGCCTTGGAGGAGGCGCTTCCGCCGCTCCTTGATGGATCCGGGCGCGCTCATCCAGATGCCGTAGTTTTCCATGGACGGCGGCGGTTGAAGGGGGCCGGCGACGGGGATGGCGGAGACGGAGAGGGAGGAGGGCTTGCGTAGCGGGTGGACGGTGAACGACATTCGGCTGTCCTCGAACTGGTTCTCGTCGTCGTCGTCTTCGTCGGAGAGGAGGAGGTCGATGGGGATGGGGATGGGGCCGGCGACGGAGGAGGGGCGAGCGGCGGAGGAGGGGCGGAAGTCGAGCGGGACGACGGAGGAGATGCGGCTGTTGGTTTCGAAGAACTCGTCGGGATCGTCGTCGCTGTTTCCGGCGAGGTCGTCCCAGTTCATCGTCCTTTTGGCCGTATGCGCCATTCTTCTGAATCGGGGGATCACACATTTGTTTCCCGCGACATTTTTCTGACAATTATTTTGAATTTGTGTACTCAATTGTTATTATTGTTTTTTTTTTTTTTTGAAGATAGAAAAAATTGCAGAAAGAGGAGATAGATTTGGGGAGGAAGGGGGTGAAAAATGGGGGTTAGATTGAGAGGTGGGAGGGAGAGAAACAAGGCGGGGGACTTGCATTAATTAACCTGGGTTTAATTTTGGCGATGAATATTGAAGAATAGGAAACACATAAAAATGGTTCCAAATTGCAGTAGACAATATAGTATACGGAGTATGATTCTTCCTCTTATGAGGGCGCCAATGCTAATTGAATCAAATTTAAATTAATATGTCTATCCTTGTTAGTTTAATTAGGACATTTTTAATATGAATCCCGTATTAAGTTTTTTTTTAATTAAGCCTTATAATGTATTATCTTGTATAATAATATATATTTTAAATTATAATGTAGGATTTAATCACTTTTTTATTTATTTTATAGTCACTATATGGCAATATGTAGATAAAAAAAATTTAAATAGATTTGGCAATTAAAAATTTATACTCCCTCTGATTCATAATTCAAGACCTTTTGCCATTTTTCACAATTAATAAGACATTTTAAAATAGAAATAAGAATAATTTATGGTTGAGTACATATACATACATATTTTTTCCCGCACACAAGATTTCAATGTACAGATACCCGATCGGATTTTGTACAAAAGCGGTAAAAAATGACACGCTTCACGAAGCGAGATGCCTTATGGTGCGATTTTCTTACCCAATCCAAAATCCGTCGATAGTTTCGATTTGATAGGTAATAAGCTCAAATCAGACACCGAAGCAAAAAGTTATGAATGTTTAAAGATTGGACATTTGCAAACTATTTTCACACGACGTTTATCTAGGATAGGATTTAAAACAAAGCATATAATAAGATTTTTTGGCAAGTGCTAGGGTTTATGGTTAGGGTAAAGCTTTACGGTAGAGTTTGGGGTAAGGTTTAAGGTTTATGGTAAATATTATGGTTTAGTGTAGGATTTGAATGAGGTTTAAAGTTTTGGTATGTGATCTGGTATAGGGTTTGGATGTATGGTTTAAATTAAGGCTTAAGGATAGGATTTGAATGAGGTTTAAAGTTTGAGTATGTGATCTAGTATAGGGTTTGGATGTATGATTTAAATTAAGGCGTAAAGGTAGGATTTGAATGAGGTTTAAAGAATAATGACTTGCTTTCATCCTTAAATCTTATACCCAAACCTTAAACCTCACTCAAATCCTACACTAAACCATAACCCTTACCCCCTAAACCTTACATTAAAGTCTTACACTAACCACAAACCCTAATACTTACGATAAACCTAAACCGTACCAAAATATTATATACTAAGCCTTATCTTAAATCATATCCTAAATAAAACATCGTGTTAAAGTAGTTTGCGTATGTAAAAAACTTAAAACAATTTAGCATCTGAAACATGGTTTGGTTGTTAGAGACATTGGCAATGAGTTGTTCATGTTTCAATTCTTTCACTTGGATGACCGCAAACAAGTATTGGAAGGACGGTTGTGGGGTATTGATGATTGATGTAGGTGATAGCTTGCATATAGGAGTAGTTTAGATGCATGTTTTATATATGTTTTAGTTAGTTTTAGGTTGGTTTTTATGTAGTTTTTAGGTTTTTGTGTTGTCGGGTATTATGCGCTGGTTTGCTCGGTTTTGCAGGTTTTAGGTTCAGGAGCAACAGCGGGGCGAGGTGTAGATTGACCATGGCGGTGGTGGACGAGATAAGGGAGCTAAGGAATGCTAGGAGTTGCTAGGATGAAGATTGAAGCTTGAAAAGAGCCAAGACAAGAACAAGACAAGTGCTCGGGATGCAAGCCGCGCATTAAGCCCGAGCAATCCCATCTGAAGGCCAATTGCGCGGGGAAGCAACAAAGCACGGCCGCGCAATTATGTCAAACCGCGCAATCCCGGTTTTCAGCGGACGCAATTTGGGCTGGAGAGTTGGGCCAAGCTTGTGATTTTTGGGCCTTTATTGAATCATCCGAGTAGCATGTCACTTAAGATATAATGTTTTGAGGGTTATTTTTAGAAGACATATATAAACCTTATGTTAGTTTAATTTTCTCATACTTTTGATCAACTTTTGGAGGCTAGGGTTTTCTCTCAAGGAAGAACCTTTGAACCTTTGTAAGTTTGATTTCAATTTAATTATGCATTGCTAATTCCTTTGTGTTTGACTAGTTATTGAAATCATAGATTGCATATTATTGTGAGTTTTGATTGATTCTCATCAACTTGAATAGGTTTTATTCCCTGTGCTTAATTGAATCAGAATTTATCTAGGGTTTTGTTAGATTGATCACCTAATAGAATTTCTAGGTTAATTTACAACTAATCTGATTGATGCTCGTTCGGGGTTGATTAGATAAAGTAGCATCTATACTTGTTTAGACCCGTTCGGGCTATTCAATTGTAGAAGGGAATAAATCCACAAATAACCTAGATGTATGTTTGCTCTAAGTGTTTGTTTCTATTGATAACTTGATTCGTAAAGCTGTCATTTAATTGAATCTAGACGTTGCTTTAGGTTGTTAACTTGATTCGTCGTCCATCAACTTAGACACAATCGACTTCAAAGGACGCTCAAAGTCGTCAAAATCAGATCCAAAACCTATGGTCTTTGCATCAGCGAAGTCGTGGTTCTTCTTCACCATCGGATGGAGGGAATGAATTATTATGGAGGAAATTACGTTAGGGTTATCGGCATATTGGAACTTGAAAGTGTCCATTATGATTTTTCCTTTATTTATTTATTGTAAATGAAATTGAAAAAGAAAGGAAAACGTAATTTGCTTTACTTAACGGAGAAAATGACGTTTTTTGTTAAAATGGGTGGTTAAATGCACAAAATTATAAATAAGGGGTGGTTAAGTGTAGAAAAAAATATAAAGGGTGGTTGATTGCAACAAAGGTAAAATAAAGGGTGGTTAAATGCAATTTTCCCTAAAATAAAACAAAAACAGTAAACTATTCAGTTCCGTCGAAGCCAGTTGACATGGCTCCGGTGGATCAGTTCTGTCGGGGCCGGGCGGACGGGACTCAGACGGCTGTGGGCAGAAGCGACTCATTTTCTCCATGAACTACTCCATCCCATCCATCCTAGCTCGCGTCTCCCTCTGTTACTGCTGCAGTTTTAACACTTTAGCACGAAGGGAGGAGTTTTCGAGTGAGATTTGCGTCACCCGAGGAGGCTGCACTGTCAATTGTGAACAGTAGTACTCCATCGCAGCGTTGGGTAGTTGTGCAGGAATCCCCATCTGCTTATATTATCGACTTAGGCTTTGTTTGGAACACCTAGCTGAAGCTGGCAGCTGGAGCTGGAATCTAGCTGAAGCTGGTAGCTGGATTTTTTGGAGAAGCTAAAACTGAATTTATTAGCGGAATAGAAAAAAAGTGTTTGGCAAGTAGTAGCGGAATGGCAAAAAAGTTAGATGAATTGACAAAATTACCCTTTAATAGAAAAATTAGAAATGCCCCTTGTGAACTTGTGCACCTCATGTGGCTCTTTTTTCCCCCAATTTCTACTTGCAATTCCAACCATTTGAGCTACAACAGCTGCAGCTTCGACCTCCTCTCAAGCAGCTCAATCTTCGACCTCCTCTCGAGCAGCTCCAGCTTCGACCTCCTCTCGAGCCAATCTTTGAACTCTGATGGCTGTGTGTTGTACTCCAGCTCGATCTCCTTAGGGTCGGCATTCATCAACCAAGTGAGGCGTCCTCGGAAGCTGCTGCCTGAGGCTCCTAGAAGCAAGACCCGCTTGGCTACAGTACAAGGTTAGTGATGGGTTTCCGTCTTGTTTGAACTAGCTAGGTTAGTGATGACGAGCTTGTGTCCTAGTGTTAGCAATTTTTAGGTGGTTGTTTGACGGAAATTTACGATGTTGATTTTTAGCTAGGTTATAGATATTGAGATGCATTTGATGATTGTTCGATTCATTTGTGACATTGAGAATTGAAAACAATCGAGCTTGTGTGAAATTGAGAATTGATATGTAGTGACATTGAATTAATTAGGTCGAGGATGTGCCTAAGCTTGTGTGAAATTAGTGAATGATATACAAAAATGAGGCTTTTTTGAATGTTGTTGTGTGTTGTTAATTGGTAATTATAATGAAATTTGCTTTGGAGTATAAGATTTTGTGTGTGTGTTTTATGTAATGTTTGTGAATCGAGGGTATTGAGGATAAATGGCCGAGTCAAGTGCGAAATCAAAGGGAAAGGGGGTTGATGGGAAGGGCGTTGCTTGGACCGACGAAGAGGCGAAAGCCCTAATGACAATTTTTCTACAATATCACAAGCAAAATGGGAAGGATACTCACTTTCAATGGGTTGAGATTGCGGAGAAGTTTAGCCATGAGAACACCCGGAAGATTGATAAGGATACGGCGAAGAACAAATTCGATTACATGAAAAAGATTTGGAAGCTATGGGTTGGTTTACGGTACAAGAAAATGGGCGTAGGATGGAACCCGGCCGATGGAACAATTACAGCGGATCCTGAATGGTGGGAGTGAAAGATAGGGGTAAGTTTGTTATGGTGATTTTTAGTGAAAGTTTCCGGTTTTCATTTTATGGGAAGCTTGCGTTGGTGTTAATGCGACACATGAATAATTGGCAAGAAAAGGCGGAGTACAAAAGGTTCCGGCATAAGCGTCCCGACCCGGAGTTGAGTGATCTTTGGGATTGCGTGTTCGGAAACATATGTGCGTCGGGCCAACATGCTGTCGCGGCCACAATGGACCCCCCGGTTGTAGCAACAGATGAGTCCCAATTTGGTGTTTCTGGGTCAAGAGGTTTTTAGGACCTGCTTGGAATGGATGACGACTTGGATGAGGATGATCTGCTTCGAGACTTTACGGACACACCAGGTCAAACCCGAGCTTCTCAGCAAGAAACCAACTCTCAATCTCTACAGCAATCGAGCGGTACTAGTCAACGAGTGCCTAAGCGACGCAAGAAACAATCGGGGACTGCCTTCTTCCAGGAGCAATTGTTAATTAGTGCACAACAAGGCGAGCGGTTTGTGACGCTGTTGGAAGGGCAGCCACAGGGTACGGTTAACAGCCAAGGCAAAAAGAGATTTTTCGAGCTTGATGAAGCAATGGAGGTTCTTGAAGGGATGGTGACGGCCGGAATGGTAGAGGAGTACGGTGGTCTATGGTGTTACACCGTGGATCAGTTGAACAATGAGAACATCCGCCGCCTGTTTCTGACATTGAAGAATGATGATGCAAGGATTGCTTGGCTACGGTACAAGTTTGAAGAGAAGGAGGCGTTGAAGAAGACCGGTTGAGTGTTGTTTGTATCTGTTGACTTTTATGTGTGTGGATTTTTATGATGGATTCTTGTTTATGTCAATTTCTGTCTTGTGTCATGACTTGATGAATTTTAGTTCCAGATTGTGTGTGGATTGTTATCATGGTTGTGATTGCCTTAGCCTTTATGGTTGGATGTTAATTGTAGGGATTCAATATGCTTACGTTATGCAGTACTTTTTATATGCTGGCTGCGTTGTTTAGTGTGTTTTTTGTTTGTCAATTTAGCTCATTTACAGGCCAAGAAGAATGCCTCGTGCACCGTCAAGGCAGCTTAGTCAGCGTGAGAAGATAATGACGGCGTGGTGGTTGTTTAGGCAACGGCAGCGTTGACTTTTAATGGGGTACTACCTCAAATATATGCACAAGACACCTTGCTACACGTCGCCTTTGACGGGATACTTATGGATGCGAGAGATAATGGAATCCGAGTCCGAGGTTAGGTGCATTAATGCTTTTCGAATGGAGAAGCACGTGTTTCGGAAGTTGTGTGACGAGCTAGAATCCAACCATGGGCTCCGAGCATCAAAGCATATGTGTGTCATGGAAAAGGTTGGCATTCTACTATAAAAATTTCATTGGGGGTGTCGAACCGAGCCGTGTGTGAGAGGTTCCAGTGATCCGGGGACACAATTAGTCGTGTATTGCATGATGTCATTGACGCCATCAGTGGTAGGAGGCAAGGGTTCGAGGGTCTGGCTAGATGTCTATTACGGCCCCGTGATCCGGAGTTCAGAGAAATTCCAGATAGGGTGTTGAACGACAATCGTTACACTCTTTTTAAGGAAGCGATTGGGTGCATTGATGGGACCCATGTTACAGCATGCATACCCCAAGCTGACCAAATGCCGTATAGGAATCAAAAACAAGTGTGCTCATGGAACATCATGGCGTGCTGCGACTTCGACATGTTCTTCACATTTGTATCTGCTGGCTGGGAAGGTAGTGCTCATGATGCCCGAGTATTTGAACATGCTCTTTCGACCCCCGCAATGAACTTCCCTCATCCGCCACCCGGTATGTCATGTTTTCCTTAAATATTACTTCAACATTTCCTTAAACATTAATTACTTCAACATTTTCTTAAATATTACTTCAATATTACTTCAATATTATTCTAATATATGCTTGTTAATGTAGGACGGTATTATCTTGTCAATAAAGGTTACCCGGACAAGCTCGGATACATGGTACCGTATGGCAAAGTCAAGTACCACTTGTCCCAATTTTAAAATGCGCTTCCGAAAGATGCACCGCAAGCATTCAATAAAGTTCACTCGTCGCTTAGGAGTGCAATTGAACGGTTTTTTGGTGTGTTGAAAAAACGGTTCAGGATCTTGACGTACATGCCGAGCTTTCCAATCGAGACGCAAATTGATTTGATCCTCGTTTGTTTTTCCATGCACAACTTGATTTTGGAAAATCGGATTGTGGATGAATATCTTGAAGAAGATTACGATGATCCCGATCTTCCTCCTCCCCGGGTTCCAGAACAAGGCCAAGACAATGCTCCGACGGGAATGAAACACATAAGGGATGCAATTGCAACTCAAATATGGGAATCTCGAAGTTATTGGTGATTGATGAATGGTTGTGATGTACTAGTGATAATATTACTTGTTACATGGGAGGAGAATACTTGGAAAATTAAGGTTTTAAATTGCCTAAATTTGCATGACTTGAGTGATCGTGAAGTTTACAAGACTTGAGTGATTGGGTTCATTTGCATGGCTTGAGTGATTGTGAAGTTATTTATAAGTAAGTGTGAAGTTTACAAGACTTGAGTGATTTTTGGAACCCAACATTATATTCATAAGTAAGTATGAAGTTTACAAGACTTTACATGGCAAAAGATATGTGGTACGAAAATGGCTTACGATGGCATTACAAAACTTTGGCTAATTTTTTTATGTGTAAACTACAAGACTTTACATGGCTTTACATGGCATAAAAACATCACAAACACTTCCAAAAATTGAGCCTCCCAAAGACATGCTACACGTGGCCTCCATTGCTTTCCAAAGAAGTCCTACAACCTGCAAGAAAAGCATCAAACCTGCAAAAGAAGAGAACACAAACCTGCCAAAAATTCGATTCAATGCAAATAAAACCATAATCAAAGCATTCATACACACCATAACAACACATTACGATGATTATCCATACAAACCATTCGCAATCCTTACAACCATTCATACACAAACATCAATACAACCATAGTCCACGAGTTGTTCAGCAAACCGAAAAAAACAACAAAGATAGAGTCCTTCGAAGCAACACATCCGCCACCCGGCTAGACTTCCAACACATCCGCCAACCTGCATTTCAATAAAAAAAAATTAAGTCACTATAATAGGATATATGCATGGTTAGGTAGGGAAAAAAGTCTCCAAATGCATGATTTGTACCCCCCATAAAAAGCAAAGGCGCAGGGAATCAATACTATTTCCCTTGCTTTTTTTTTCTGCCTATGCAGCAGGGGTAATGGACTGAGCATCGCAGCAGCCTATGCGCAGGGAATCAATACAATGTATGGCTGTTCCCCCCATAATGCAATGCCATTGCAGGCTCCGAACAGTCCCAAAATGGACTGTTCCCAACACTTAAAAAGCCAGTGCAGGCCAATGAAGGGCAGGCAAGTGAAAGCCATTGCAGGCTCCGAACAGTCCAAAAATGGACTTAAAAAGCTACCATTACACAGGCAGCATTGATGGCTAGTGAAGGCCAGTGCAGGCCAGTGCATGTCGAGCTTGGAGTTCAAAATTTTAAGTCCAAAAATGGACTTAAAAAATTTTAAGTCACTAAAATTCATAGGCAATCAGTTGGCTATTGACCATTACACAGGCAGAAATTAGACAGAAATTGTCTTCTACGTACACAGCAGTAGCAACATATCTAGCCTCACACATCGATCAACTTTCAAATATGACATCCTACCACCAGTTTCAAGAGGATACGTTATCATGTGAGTTAAGTGTAAGCACCATGGCCAAGCTAAAGAGAAGACTTGATGACTCAATTAACACGTGAACCGGGATCAAGACACAGAAAGTAAAAATCACCAAGGAAAGCCTTTCTTAAAGAGGTAAAAAATTCATCTTCCATGATTATATGAATAAAGTTATCATGTCATGAAAATAAAGCATTAAAGAGGTAAAAAATTACATATTAAACAATACCTAAGCCGAGGAATCCCCACGACGCACGCTGGGTCCAGCCCCCGACGCCACACTCTCTAGAGGCGCTTCATCGTCGTTGTCATCATCGTTGTCCGGATTTTCATCGTCGATGTCCGCCTCACCCGGGTCGTTGTCTTGCACCCCGAAGCATTGCTCCCTGAGTAGGCTTAGCTCCGGGTCAACCCCCTTAGTCCGGAACCGCCTGACGCGAGGGCATTGCTGCAATCCACACAAGGTAGAGTTAAGAGTTATTTAAGTATAAAATTATGTACCTCAAATGAAACACATAGTGGATATGAAAACAAACCTCGATCATGGACTTCCACCAAGCTGCATCACCGATGATCTTCCCCGTCGTCAAATCCCAGTGATCATGTCCACCAAGTTCCTTGAACTGGATCCATGCACGCCACTGGGTTCGATGGAAATCAAGCCTAAACTTCAACTCGATGTTGGGCCTTCTATGTTCGCTTGCATTCTCGAACAGATTCACCAACTCCCAAAAGTGAATCATTTGATGCGGTTGCATTCTCTCCCTCCTTATGGCAGGGAGGGCGATCTGGAGGAAGATCTTGTCGTAATCCACGGTCCAAACAAAGTTATCCGCCATCTGTTCAAGACATTTGGACAAGAAATTCAATGACCCTACTAACACAAACAGCATGAAAAACCTAGCTTATATGCATCATGGAAAAAAAACACATCTCAACCGAGCTATAAACCTCAACTTATACAAGAACATCCTAGCTTATATGCATCATGGAAAAAAAAGAGCATTAGAGTTATAAAGAGCATACCTAGGATAATGTCAGAATAAGATCCAAGGAGAGTGTCTTGCTTGAGGCTTAGCTCGAGTGATGAAGAATTGGGTCATTGAGAGGTTGTATTTAAAGGGGAAAAATATTAATATAATAATGAAAAGGTCACATATTATAATTGAATATATGTTACCATATGAGAAATGAATATAATATTCCTTATAAGTATTATACAACCATTGAATAATTTTACCAATTATGTAAAAGATATAATCTTCAATAAATTCAGGCCATTGATTCTAGTATATTATACCATATAAAGTATTATAGAACCGGATGACATATGCTGACTAAGGTAAGCAATGACTTTGGAAGATTCTGTAAATTTATTTTCACAACTTTGACCGGTAGTAAAATAATTGAAATTAAGGGAAGAAAATTTCAAAAACATGACTCAATTCAAATGACAAGCCAAAGTCCAGCTCATAATTGTTGCAGTTCGCTCATCTAAAAACAAAGTAGGAAATCCTTGGCTACTGATTGTGGAATTCCTACATACAGAATGCATCACTTTGTATTCATAGCTTTATATTTCATGATACAAATGAAAAGAATCATTACTACCAATGAATCCAACACCAGCTTCTTCTTTTCAGTGCTAGGAGTTGGAAGCCGGGAAGCAAAACATGCAACAGAGACATATATATATTTTACACGAGGACGCCTTTCTTTTTATTTTACCTCAGGCTCTCAGAATTGATACAACAAGGTCAAGGATTTAAATGAAACAACCATTAATTATAAGAGTAGTGATTACTACTTGATTGGAACCGAGTGAGTGAAGACTCCAACACAACAAGATGATGTTTCATCCTAAGAGTAGTGATTACTATCACCATTTGTGGTCACAGCTTATGTCAACTAGAAATTTATAACAATAAAATTAGCTTATGTAAACACAACAAGATATGATCTTCACAGCTGATGTTCATGACAACAAAGATAGATTGTACTGCCTATGTTTTCTAGTTTTTAAATTGGGAAACCAATTGTATTCCCATGAGCATTTGGTTTCAGTTTCTTGTTTCCATGTCACATAGTTTTTATTAGCTTCATCATCAAACCATGCATTGCAATATTCATTACAACTTCCAAAAGGATAAAAACTTCACAACCACCGAGTCTTCAATCCTAAACAACAATTAATCAATCACACCTAAAATCCAAAGAAACTTAACATGATACATACAACTAATGGAAAGGGATTGTATGGATAAATGAGAAACACCAAGCACATGAACGTGAGGGCAATGCTGCACATTTTCCAACAATTAACAGCTTCGATTGCCTTGTCACGCTCCAAGGCACGCTCGACTATACAGGTTGACAACTCTTCAATGAGTTCAACCTGCTCCTCAATCTTGTGAGCCTGTGCCTGGAGGCTCCTTTCCAACAACGCCACGTACCTCTCTGCGGCATCAACTCGCTCCTTATGACGATGTGCGAGTTCTTGTAGCCCTTTGCAGCATGGTTGCTCACTTAAATCCCGGTGCAGTAGTTGTTCCTTGTCCTCATCAGAATTGAATTGCATAGAACAAAAACAACAGAATTGCACTTCAACATCAATTGATTAACAACACACATTGGAATCATGAAATATTTGCTCAAAATGTGGTTCACAACTATACAAGAAGATTTTACCTCTTCATTATAGAATTGGTCATCAGCAAACGCCACACTATCACCTTCTTCACTCCATGAATCCTGGGACACCATGGTTGTGCACAATCCCTATGCAATCCAGACAAGAACCATTTTTTATGATGACAAGTATTTAAAATGAATGGAAAGAGCATTTATAAGGAGTTACAAGGGTAAATACATATAGTGAAAGATAAACAGTAATTTGCTTTTGATTTAACTGTAGACTGTTGTTCTTGTGCTCATCCATGATCATAATAATATCTGTATGGGAGATATAAGATTGATTCAGCAACTATTAAAATGTCGAATTAATTTACTTATAGTCTTTATATGAATGTTTTAATTTTTTTGATGTGATTGTGTTCTTATGGATCATATCACATCCTGCATAAATGGATTCCAGAAGTTGCAGAAGATTAAAGATGCCAATAGGCAAAGCAGGCAATTAGAAGAGCTCACTGAAAAGATGCGGGAGAGGTACTTCACTTTGTTGGTCTTGTTTTTCTCTAGTCTTCTCTTTCTCTGGAAATAGAATGATTTTTTTTGTTAAATTTATGTACACTTCTGTGGTGAGTTATTAATCAACTTGATAAATTGCAAATCTACTCAAAAGTGAAGATGCATAAATAAAACACGCAAGGATGTCAATCAGGTCTAGTGTCCAAACCTAAATCCTTAATTACTGTACGACCCTTGTCAAATTTCTACACCCGATTTCAGATTTCAAATTTATACCCTCGATGATGAAATGCAAAAGGGGGTGATGCTAAAATTATAGCCATTAACAACATCAGATTTCAGATTCGAGGAAAGCATATGCACAAAGCACAACGGAATTCCAAAGCTCATGACTATAATCTGATGTACAAAGCTCATGGATTCGTACCTGGAGTGAGCTTGGAGAGACGATGGAGAGAGCCCGCAGTCGCCAAATCGCCACTGGAGAAGGATAGCTTCGAGCTAGGTTTTTTGGGGAGACGATTGAGGGCTTTTTTTGGGGATATTGGAGGGGTATCGAGGGTAATCAAGTAGCGTCCGAGGGAAGAAGCTGGGGGGGGGGGGGGGAGGAGGGGGCGAAAACTAGCGTCCTCCCGCTAGCTTTCCCCGCTCCCGCTAGTTCGCTCATCTACACCTGAACACTGCCCCGCCACGCTCCCGCTGCGTCCCGCTCCCCCTCACGCTGAAAGACGCTGGTTTCCGAATGGAGCCTTACTGAAGTTACTGTACGAGGAGGGAGATCATTTAACTGATCTTCCCCTGCAAATTTGAATGAATAAATTTCGGGATTTGCCCTCTTTGAGACCAAAAAAAAGAGGCTTAATGGTTCACTATATGTTCAAGTAACGATATGTGGTGGGCAAGCCCGTCCAAATGTATGCATATTCAAAAGTGAGCCAGTGGGCCGAATACTATTTTCAATGCATAGTACTCCAATATATTTTGGCTTCTAATGAATACTGGGCTCAGTATTCATTAGAAGCCAAAATATATTGAGCCCAATATTCATTAGAATCCAATACACTACAATCTCTCTCCTTCAAGTTCATTGTTCACTGCCTTTTCTCTTCCTTCCTTCTTTCACCGGTGCTTACAAAGCTTCACTAGGAGTAAAATTTCCTTCAACCTCACTCAATTTAGGGCCCGTTTGGTTGTAACAAGGGAAACACTAACGTAAACAGTTTGAAAAATTGAAGGGAAAGGAAACAGAAACCCTTACATTCCAAAATTGTTTGTTTATCATTTAAGGGAAAAGGTTTGAAAAAATAATCCCCAATTCAATTTTTTTCTCTGATTTCCAAAAATTCCCAATTTTCCTCTCTTGATCTGAAGCCCCCCGAATACAAATCCCCAGTTCCCCTCATTCTTTGTTCACCGCCCGTCATCCCCTAACACTGCATGTGTCTTTGCTAGAGCTAGATCTGAAATCTAAGGTTCGTTTTTCTCTGATTGACTCGAATTTTTTTCCATGAATTGCAATTGTCTCTAATCAAAGTTCCCAATGGTTGATTGACTTCCAATTTTGCTTGTCGAGCACCGTCGTAAGCCATGAAGCCCCAAAAGCAACTCTTATCCATACCTTGTTGCCCGTCCTCTCCGAGGAGCTCTACCGTCGCCGATGTCGTGTCCAACGCCATGCCAGAGTCGGAGGTGGGAGGTCAGAGGCAGAGGTGGTGAGGACACAAGAGATCGGCATCGTCGGTGAGAACACCAAGAGTTCGTTTCCGGGGAAAGGTTGACGGGAAAGGCTTTTGTTACTTCCCAAATTTTAAGAGGAAACAAAAGAGGAGTTGTTTCTGTTTTTTAGTTGAATGAAAAAATGAATAATTAGACCATCAAACACTCTGGGAGGGAGTGAAAAGTTGTTTCCGTTTCCTCAATTGAAAAAAGTGAACCACCAAACGGGCCTTAATCTCTCCTTTTCATTCGTTCCTCCTAATTTTTCATTCTTAAGGCCGACCGGTGTATATCAAAAGATTGTGCCAAATATAAATTTGGATGGCCCTAATGCTACGTTCGGTCCAACAAGATGAGAATTGTGGCAGTTCATAACAAATAAAGGATAGAATATAATACTTCAATAATACAGCCATGATTATTCCAATACAAATTGATTCAAAAATTTGACTTGTTAATCCGAAAGAACAATTAAAAGATATAACTAGAGGCCATGAAAGTGTATATCACTATAGCTAATACCATTTCTAGATAAACTTGACTGGCATCTTACAATACACGTGCAAAATTCACATATTTAGTGTCACTGAAAAAATTAGTACAATCCTGCAAGGATCTTAACAAATCAGATTTCATGGTTTCCTCGTCCCCTTGGTGATCTAGAAATGCATTAAATGCTTACCAATCGAGAAAGACGCAGAGATAATTATTCTCAATGGAAAAGTTGGACCTAAATCTAATGTGTTAGTCTTATTACATACGCACGAGCAAAAGACTCTTTTGATTGGTCCACCAAACTTTAACAAAAGAGAGCATTATATGTACGTGGCATGTCCATAACTTCAATCTCAAGACAAAAACGATGAAAAATTGTTGGATCTTAAATGCATTAGTAATAATATGGAACAACAACAGGTGTTTCCTAGATAGCCAAAATTTAAACAATAGGTAACAACACGATGATATACTTATAGATGAAACTCAAAGCAAACTATTTAGTTTAATAAAACTTCTCCCTTTGAGCTTCCCACTCGAAGGAGTTCAAATAGCACTTTATTAATATCACACTTCACAAAACTCAAGATAACTAGACTCCTCCTAGCCCATCCTTCTATAATTATGCCTCATAGCAAATCACAAGTGATACTTAATAAATGAACTACAAACTTTATACCACGAACACACTCGAACTCTGTGAGAAAGTCATTGAAATCTCTCACGAACATCACTTCTCTTGATGCTAGTTTTCTCTCTCGCTAGCCACACTCAAAGCCACAAAGAAAACCTAGAATCCCATCTTCTTATACAATGAACGCTCTAGGGTCATCTTAGTTATTTCTTTCTGCAAATAAATGATATTCCCCCAAGAGAATCACACAAAATCGATTACACAAGCTTAACTAAGACAAGTATATAAAAAAATCTTAACTAATTAGATATGATCTCTCTTTTAGAAGGATTACGCCATATCTCGCAATTAAACCCTAGCGATTATAGGGCAACTCAACAATATATCTCCTCAGTTCCAATAGGAGATTTTTTAAAAACTATCGTTCTTATACATCCATCCGCATGCTTTCTAAATAGCATTAATTAAGAATACTTGGGAACTTATTGATCATAGCTTTCTTGCTCACACGCGCTACACAGATTGACCTTCGTTCCCTTAACTTCTAGTGTTCCAGTCACCTCTCTTTCGTAAGCTTTCTTCTAACTTCTTGGTTCACACGACTTTCATGTCGTTGTTATACTTGCATCATCTCTTATTATCTGAAATACTCAAAATAACAAACAAGAAATGCAAACCGGCTTACAATAACCATAAATTAACGATAACCCTAGTTTGCAACAATTTAAAAACCTTTTGGAGCATACAATTTAAAATTGCAGACATTGCATTAAATAGGCTTATCTCAAGATTTTGGTGTGATGTACGTATATATGCTAGACCCCCGTTGTCTTTAGTTATCGATCCCATCCAAAATTACAATATTCTCATATATAGGATATAGTAGTTTTTTTTTTTTACAATATCTTTCAAAACTTTAATGATACGTACCTGCCAATGCATATAATCAGCAAGCATATGCATTTAATATTGTTTGTTTTAATTTGGAGGCTAGCTAGCAAATTAAAACCCTGTAAATCTGAAGGTTATATATGATAATAGATACATGCAGATAAGGGGAGAAGAAGACAACCCAAAAAGAACAACTTCACATGTTGATGGGGAAAATTGGTATAGAGAAGACGCCAACTTATGCACATACATTATAACCCTTGTTACAGGGGAACAGGATGGATTAACAGTACGTAGAAACCTCCATTTTTTCTCAGTCTCCCAAAAACCAGAAATAAAAACAAATTCAATACTGCATGTTCATAATCATATAATTAAAACCCCGGCCAGTGTTAATTAATTTTTACAGTAACCAAGAAACGTGACATTGTGCTTTTTAATTAGGTAGTATATATATACTATATAGTATATAGTACAATTGGTGCAAATTTCTCCCTTCAAGAGGGGCCCTTCTTATAATCATGTGGACATGTTTGCCTTCTCTTGGAAGACATTAGTGTCCCTCTTGCAAGGGCAGTAATTTCTGTGGGTCCTGGAGATTGAATTCAATCTACTACTACTACTGCTAGATTAGATTTTTAAATACACATTCATTCAGTGTAAAATTAATTCAATGTTTTATACACATATATGTGTGTGTGTTGCATTATTACAGTTTAGGAAACTTTAGTTGTCATCAGTTCTTCTGATCAGCATGGAGATTCCCTTGTCAGGGAAGCTGCAAAAAAAAATAAGAAGGAAAAAAAGGACAAAACTGCCCTTGTTGATGCTGACTGCACTAGAGATGAATTTAATGGCATCTTTTCAGTGAGGGCAATCTTGTCCACTTATGGACAAAACAAAACAAACCCATGAAAGCTACCAATTAAGCAATCGAAGCAAGCAATCCATAGGCCAAAATGCTGAAAAAAATACTTCCTAACTGAAGCTTGAAGAGCAAGTCTCATGCACCCTCAAGCTTCCTTCCATCACACAACTCTCAGTCCCTAGCTTTAATGGAAAAAGAAGAGGAAAGTTGGGAGGCAAATGGAGAAATATCATTTTTTTTCTTCTTTCTTTCTTGTTAGGAATCTAAATTCCCTTTTACATTATCTGGTTTGTGTTCCAACTGCAAAACACCTTGATTGTAAAAGAAGCTAGCTAGCTAGCTAGCTGCCCAGTAGGATAGCTATATGTATAAAAGTTGCTTCTTTTTCTTGTACTTGGTATTCCATTTTTTGCTTTCAACTGGCTTTAACTTTTGCAAAGTATAGGGTGTGTATCAGATTAATATGGGTTGTTGTAGACCAATCCAAATCCTAGCTAAGCTTCCATTTCAAGATATTGAAACCCCCAACAACATACCCAGAATTCGATCAAAAGATGCCTACCTCACAAAAGTAATATATGTTGCTAAATCCAATTAATTCAATAATCAAACACATGCACTAATTAATTAACTGGCCGGCCAGACACTCCTATATTCTGAACAATTCGATCAATTAAGTGTACTTGAATTTAATCGGAGACAGATTAAATATGTTAAGTTGATGGACATACGTAATGTATATTACAAGCAACAATATAATTAAACCAACGCATGAATATACTAGGCTAGCTAGCTTAATTTATAATCCAGGCCATGTATACGTGTATGTAAAATAGCCATTAATCCTAATTTACATATACCACCAGCTAGCTAGCTAGTACATACACTAATTAATTAATTAAAAATCATACGCTTCGAGCTTTCTTGATCTTACACGTTAAATGGGGCTGCAGAATCGGAGGAAACATGGACTCGATCTCCCTAGAAAGATCTAGAAGCATCGGGGGACTACTCTGACCGCGCCTCCGCACGTCGTCGGCCGCCGACCTCTTGCGCTTGAGCGCCCGCATTCTCCGGTGGGCAGCCGCCGTCGATTTCTTGGGCGGCGGCGGACACGGCCTCGTCTCGGGGATTCGGTGATCCGAATTCGTGGGCGTCACGAAGCCGTCGGCGTTTTCAGTGGCTGTAGCGGCGCTAAGGCCGCCTAAACACGACGTCGTTTTGAAGGAAGGTGAAGATGAATCGGCCGCCGATGACCCGGATAGCGGCGTCGGCGTTTTCTTCTGGTCGTTTGGATCGGAAGTGGACATGCTGAGTATGGAAAATGCAGTGAATTCTGAATACATGAAATGAATATAATCGGATGGATAGAAAATGAGAAGAGAGAGAGGGAATTGAATGAAGATGAAACGGTAATTAGGAAATTTGGAGGTGGGTTAATTTATGTGCATCGGATCCTTCGCCGAAGAGGAGGTGGTGGGTTTTTACTCATTCATCGTCGTCATCATCATTCTTCTCTCTCTGAAATTAAGGCGAGATGAATGAATGAATGAATGAATGATGATGGGGTGTCTCCTTTTCCGGAATTTATATAATTTTAATTTCTGATTTTCACTAACTACAGAGAGAGGGGTGAATCTCTGCACGTGGTTTGTTAAGTGGGGACCACTTCCCATATGCCCCCATATCAAATGAAACGACTCCTCCTCTCGACTAGTCTACAGTACACAACCACTATTTTTGGTACTTTGAAGTTTTCTTTTTTATTTCTCGTGGGGAAAGTTGAATAATAACCCACACTTTTTCAAGATTAAGAACCTAATTAATTATTTTTTTATATGGTTGTTTGATAAAGTCAGATGCCTAGTTTATGTTGCAAGCAATCAGCAATGCAAGAAGAAAAATTACTCGCTGCGTACGTACGTCTTTAAGAACACTTGACTTTCTTTCTCTCTATGTATATATGTTTTAATTTCTCCACCTTACTTGTTTGGTTTTGGTACCTTGTAAGATCTAGCTAGCTATCGTCATAGTTTGAATTATGTTCATCTTGTTGCCTTGGATGCTCTTGTGATCAAAGAAATTTTATCATAGTTGTTGAAACTTTACCTAGCTATATACATGGGGGCCATATATGTATATATGCTTATAATACTATGGAGGGAACAAAACATGGTGATCAAATAGGATATGGCTCAACATAGACAAAACCAAATAATGAAAACAAAAGTCCTTCCAAAGCCCTCCATTGTTCACAATGTCAATCTATACATATATATATATATATACACGTCTCAACAGGAATACGGGACCATAATGATGTTCTCTCTTTTTCAAACGAAGATGCATGGGTCAATTTTGTTAAATAGTATATCATTTGGAATGTAAGATACGTACTAATGCTTAATTTAACATATTCATCTGTTTGTTTCAATTATAACCTCAACCTAGCTCTCTATATATAAATTAACCTAGGTTTTGTTATGAAAATGATTTTAATATATATTAGCTCCTCATCTCTTACTGAACATAAGATGCCAAATTGACTTTTATGTCTTCTTGCGTTTCCTTACCTTTGAATTATTAAGTAATTTGGATCTTAGCAACAAGGTTTAAAAAAAGAGAAAGTGCCCACCACAAATCATTTTAGGTATTAGAGCTTAGGATTCCTCCCGGCTGAAAAGACTAAAGCCACCAAAAGTAGTTAAGACATTTCATTTTGACCGGCTTCGATATTTTCCTTTTATTTATAACAAATACACTTACTCCCTGTATTTAATTTCTAGATATATTATTAGGCAACAATAGTATAGTTTTTTTTAGGAAAACATGCTTTCTTTCTATAGAATATCAAGTTCATGTAGGATCAACAATACTTGCCGAATAATTCGACCCAAATAATTAGTCCTATGTACTGACTCGAGCAACGAACGCACCACAAAATTAGCAAACCATATTCCCTGCTCGATCGAAAGTGAGTCAAGTCTGAACGACAACTTGAGGAGCACCCATTGGCTACACAATCATCAAGCCATAATTAACACCCCATGGCCTCCGCAGCCATAGCACACCGATCCACTGGACCTTTAGACGTCTAACTAAATTAAAGGTTATTAGGGCCAGGATCATAGCATCGGATCCTAATCGGTCTTTCGGATCCGATCATAAAATCATATTGCTGAATCATAAGATCCTACATCATAACTAAAATTTTGTGAAAGTAACCTAATATATGTTGGGCCACAAGCACACATAACTCCGCACTAGTATGATATTGTCCGCTTTGGGCCTAGCCCGCACGGATTTGTTTTCGGTCTCCTTCCCAAAAGGCCTCATACTAATTGAGTGTGCTTTCTCTTTATAATGAGCTCTTCACTTCCTTATTTTTTCCATGTGGGACTTGGATTGCCAATCCCAATAATCCTCCCCTCAAACCAAGGACCACAAAACTCATGGCCTCCCCTTCAGCGAAATCATCTTGCACCGTCGCTATCACCCACAGAACTCGCTTGCCTAACCATTCACATTGTCAGGAAGACTTTCGACACAAGGCTACAACATCGTAGCACAAATCTTCCATCTTGTACCGTCGCTACCACTACGGAACACGCCACTTGACCACCACAATATCAAGTGGACTTTCGATACAAGGCACCACAGATCTTCAATCGCAAGGTCACATTGAGGGTCGATCTCCCACACAACACTGCCAAGGACTTGCACCCACGTCATTGAGCCACACCGCTCTACACCCGCGTGTTCCAACACCAAGTCACATTGGGTTTTGTGTTTGTCCCAGCCGAACCATCGGCTCTGATACCAACTGTTGGGAAAATTCAACACCTACTTGCAACAATAACGGGCTCACATATTCACAAAAGAAATTAGAAACAAACAATAACAAGAACACAAGGGATTTGTTGACCCAATTCGTCAGAATGACTACATTTGGGGGCACTACCAAGCCAGAGATATCCACTAGATCTGAGACTTACAAGGATTACAAGACCTCAATCTAACCTAATCTCTCTAGCACTCTGATTTTTCCCTCTCTCTCTCTGCTTTCAAGTTTTCAACACACCAATTACACAAGCCCATAGGGTTCCATCCCAAAACCAATTGGTGATAGGAGGAGCGACTCATGACCTTATATACTAGCTTGTTTTCACTCCCAACTTCCCATGTGGGATTCACAATTGAACCCAACAATATATTGTATATTTTCTTATACATGAAGTAAGAAAATTATAAACATTATTACTTTGACGAGTAAGAATGGTGTATGAATGAGATAATTAACTAATCTAATGAAAGTGATATGTAAACCTTCAACTTTTAATATGTATTGTAAATCATTTAAGATCCCAATCTAATAAAATCTTGAATTGTGAGATCGTTAGAATCATAGAAACAGATTGGAATTCTGATAACCTTAGTCTAAACGTTGCAGTCGCAATGAAACCATAAGTCTCACGAACCACGACCATTAGCCCCACACCATTTGCTCCTAATATTATCGAGCAAGTACGTTTTGATCTTTAGAAACCCAACGACCAGCGGCGACCAACCAGAAACCACTCTTTTTCAACCCAACACCATTAACCGAGTCTCCATCAATCGAGGATACTCCATCACAATCTATCTAACGACCACCTTTAATTACCTTTCCATGGAAAACATTTTGGTTATGTAAAGTTCAAGCAACCCAGGACAAGAACAATAAATCAACAGTCCCTTGCACCCTGTGGATGCCAAGCACCAACATAGCAATCTCATGTAAATTTTCTACATCTGAAAGTTGGGACTAAATTAGACTAATATATAAAATTGGTGTGCTATTTTTCATATTATCAATTGGTTTTAGGATAAAACTTTGTTGAGCTTGTGTACTATGTTTACAAATGCATAACCCCCTATTCATCGGTCCATAGAAGATTTAATACTCCCTTCAATCCTTAAAGAATGCATAACCCCCTATTCATCGGTCCATAGAAGATTTAATACTCCCTTCAATCCTTAAAGAATGACGTTAAAGCCTTTAGAATTTGATCCAAATTAGGTGACATGCACTGTTTCCAATTTTTTCTCTACATTGATTATTTTTGTCATTCGAAATCTTCACTCCTCTTATCTAGAGCATGCATATGGGCAATTACTAATTATTTCAATTTGTATATGGGTATGTTATTAGATTTTGTCTGGTAATTAAATAATTCTCGGAGCAATTACCATGTATACCCCAAACTCTGGCATCCGGATTCACATTTGCACAAAGGGAGTGCTAATAATATGCCGAAAGTGAGTTGGATCCAAATAGCGTAGTTAAGGATTTGCACAATCATATTAATTTACTTTATAAATCTATTTTTTTTATAAGAAAACAAATGTAAATATGCCCCGCGGTGAGATGGATGATGAGAAATTGGAGAAGAGGATCCAAAATAACGTCTCGAGGATGAAAAAGGTGGCGGGGACCGCGGCTGGTATTGATTGGCATAGTTTTCATCAACCGAAAATGCAATGACGACAAAGACATTGAAATGAGAAACGCGCGTTTTCAGCACGCGCCACTAGTAGAGGGTGAAACCACGCGCCGCCTACATCGCCCCCTCGGCCTCGTAGCTAACGGGCGTACCTAACGTTCAAACTTATGGGCTATTCGTATATCGTACTTGCAAACAAACTGTAACTTCCACCACCTATATCCCATCCCATTCACTTGGATCTAATATATCCTTCAATTTCTACCAAATTAATTAACTTTTTAAACATTCAGTATTTTTGACCCAGTAAAAAAAAATATTAGTCAAATAAAATAAATTTCAATAATAATTTTTATACCTCATTCTTAATTAATTATTTAAAAAATCTAAAATGACATATATAATTGATAAAAAAAATTTAATCGGAGACAATAGTAATTAATTAATTAAAACAACTAGAGGTAGAAAAGGGTAAGAAATTAACAAATTGAAAAGAAAGAAAAGCACAAACTCTCATGCGGTGCATAATTGCAGAAAATGCACAAGGATGAAGGAATGATGATGAAGCCCCCATGAGCAGCAATCATGTCTGCCATTGAAGAAGGTCTCTCTCTATATTTCTCTCTCCAGTTTGCCCCACAAATCTCGGTATCTTCTCCTCCCCACCCCCATCGAAGCTAGCTTGCTTTGATTTGTTCGCCTAATTTACCTTAATTTACTGGCTACACTCTTCTGCTCTGTTTGTTATTCCATAGAGTTTTCCTTCACTCATTTCCTTTCTAAAGCTGCCATAATGATAATATATATTCTTCAACCTTATACATCGTAGTACCATATTGACATGATTTTTGATGGATTGATATTGACGATTTTTATAGTATATATATATATATTGCTATGGTCATGAAAATTCAACATTCAAATTTAATGATTCGTTTTTTACTTCAATACATATGATACCACAATTTCGGTTGTAAATACTGTAATGTGGCAATATAGCATGTTCTAGTTGGGTACGAATTACTTTTGATGACCGAATCAAGTGAAATAAAGCAAATTACAACTTTTTGTGATCTCTATTAGCCTCTTGCCAAGAATATATACAAATTTACAAAGATAATCCAATTCGGTTTCTCCAACCTATATCCTATGGGCATAGATTAAGGATACTAATTTAAGGAACTAAAATCCTAAAAAAAAACTAATAAATCCTTTTGAAAAATTAATTAATCCTAAATAAATACAAATTAACTAATTATTTCCATTTTAAAGAGTTTAAACTATGCTCTTAGGGCGGGCATAGGTTAGAAAAATCGTTAGATATTATCTCTAAAAGATATAAATAATGTAAATAAATATCTATCTAGGACAATGTAATATCTATACAAGATAATATTATTTCCCTCAATACTTTCCCTCAAGTGGGAGCATGTGGATCAACGATGTCCAACTTACCAAGGAGTTGAAACTGCACTTTCTCAAGAGCCTTAGTGAAAATATCTACTGGTTAATTTTTTGTGTGCCGATATGAAAACTAGCAATCTTGTCTGAAAGAATCAAATCACGCACATAATGACAATCGACCTCGATATATTTTGTGTGCTTATAAAAGATAGGATTAGCATTTATATGGAGAGTTGCTTGACCATCACAAAAGAGACGACACGATCCGGAATGTGCCACGACAAGCGACCGTAATAATTATCATAGCCAAGTAAGCTCATTGCAAGTGACTGCCATAGCTCTATATTCCACTTTAGCAAAAAAGCGGGAAATGGTCGGTTGTTTCTTGATTTTCCAAGAAATAGGAGATCGACCTAGCATAATAAAATATCTGGTAATAGACTGATGAGTAAGAGGACAAGCTACCCAATCAAAGTCACAAAAAAATTGTAAGACGAAGATAGCTCCCCTTAGATAAAAATAAGCCTTGTTTCGAATGTGACTTCAAATGCCTAAGCACACATAGCACAACAAGCCAATGATCTATCTTCGGCGACTGCATAAATTGCGACAAGGTGTGTGTATCTAATAAGAGAGCATCGAATGTGTGATCGTCAAGTAAATTAATTAAACGACCAACCAATCATTTGTACTGCTCGAGATCCTCGTAATCAGCTCCTGAAGCCAAGATCAATAAGGCCAAGTTGATCAACCATCTGAATAAAAAGATTCGAGTCTTTTGAAAGACGACCTGGGCCTCCAACTCTCTCAGAAGTATGCAAGATACAATTGAAGTCGCAACCGATAAGCAGAGGATATGACATGTTCATAACCTTAGTCGTAATATCACGCCAAAAAAAATTCCGACGGCCCGAAATAGGTGGAGCGTAGACCATGATCAAATAAAAACGAGCCACACCATCCATTATAACGACATGAATAAAGTGGGAGCCTAAGTGATAACTTGAAGATTGCATCTTTCCTTCCTCCAAAGCAACCAAACACCACCAACACGACGGACAACCTCCACACGAGCACAACCAGTAAAACCCAATGTAATCTCTCGCAAACTTCCCCCTGGATTGATCACCTGAAATCCTGGGCTCAAAAACAGTTAAAAACATCAATAGAAAAGTTCCGGACCATATAACGAATGATCCATTGAAAACCAGGCTTACCGGCTCCGAAACAATTTCATAATAAACTGTTCATAATAAACAAAATAAGAGAGGGGAAACAAAAAAAACATGAAACATAAACTGATAAACAAGAACCTGGTTACTGGTTCTCATGGCCCTTCACTACTCTTTGAGTAGCATCTTCATCTGTCATATTTTCATCCAAAGTTGCCAAAGAAGTCTCATTCGAAGCAGGACTCACCTTCTCCAAAGGAACCATCCAAAGTTGCATTATTTGATCAATGAGTTTAAGGATATCGTCGATGTAATTAGGAAAGGCGACTCGCATGAGGCCGGTAAAGACGTACGTAGGTTAATGCGAGCATGAGAAGACTAAATTAACCTTCGACCAAAAAAAAAATAGAAGACTAAAGTAACCGTGTCATGTGTCACACACGCCAATGCTCCATACATATGAAAATGGAAGTTCGACAAAAATAAAGATATATGGAAGAGTGAAAATTAAGCTAGGCATGTGATGTGATTGATGGGAGAGAGAAAGTGTAAGCTAAGCATGCATGTTCTAGCTATAACTTATGGACATGGTTGTAATATTTCACAACCAAACCTTGTGTAACCACCATATTAAATTAAAGCCCCCTCTTATATCATAATTAAAATTAGATCCTACGTGCTAATGGGATTGAAAGATGTAATATCAATATTTAAGTGAGACATTATTTGCCAATTACAACCAACCCCTAAATCATGTGCAATTACGCACAAATTGAATAAGTTTTTGGATTGAAAATTTGAAGGCCATGATTGGAGTTTTGGGCGTCCCTAGCTAGCTTAAAGTGACTGGCTAGGCTTCATATATTATTGTCTTCTTTAAGTCAATTTTTTTTGGTTGAAAAAAGATTGGGTGAGTTCAACTCCAGTCAACACTATTAAGTCGGGGCATGTTTTTGAAACCATAGGCCACTTACGTAGTTATTTATAGTTCACCCATCAATATAGCCCCCACATCTAATTGAATTAAAAATCTTCTAACTTTGAAAGAAGAAACTGTTGGAACAATGGTTGTTTCATAGTTTCTTTTAGTTTTGATGATAACAAACTTAGTTGATATAACTTGCTTCTACATGTAAGTGTTTCAGGTAAACAGGTACATGGTCACGAGTGAAGGAACATTGTGAGGAACAATGGAGGGAACGAGTGACAGATTT
Source organism: Fallopia convolvulus (assembly GCA_964016875.1). NCBI lineage: Eukaryota > Viridiplantae > Streptophyta > Magnoliopsida > Caryophyllales > Polygonaceae > Fallopia > Fallopia convolvulus. Next base: position 36,262,888 of record OZ024733.1, read on the forward strand.
AGGAAGCGCGTCTCTGAAGGAACGCGAGTTTATATAAATGGCAAGTTACCATATCTTCTGCAAGCGATCTTCTACGAAGATTTACAGCTGTAGGCGATTGCTTAAGGAGATAAAAGAGAAGATAAGATCAATCTTCACACGATCTTATCTTGGGAAATCCGAGATCATTTGGTTTTTGGGAAAAATCGGAATGGTTGAGGATCCGAAATCACAAACAATCTTTTTTCATATTGTGTGGGATTTGTTAAGTGGAATATCAGCGTAATTAGGCAAGAATTACGTGTGAGATCAGACTTAACTTATCTTATAAATAGCTAGGGTTAGCTAGGGTTAAAGGTGTGGTTTTGAGAGTGATTGAAGACGAAGAACTTGGAGAGAGAGCTTTTCAAGTATATGAGTGTGTGGCTTTTTCCGGTGAAGAATCCACAAGTAAGTCAGTAGTTTACTTCCATTTAGGTTTACGTTTAGGGTTGTAGAAGTCTAGTTGGTTGAACTTCGGTCGGTGCCGTAGTTACCAGGGAACTTTGGTTGGTGCCTTAGTTACTTGACTTGCCTTGTAATCGTTGAAACTTAATAAAGGTATTCTATTGAAAATCCTCTGAGAAGGAGTCTCAAAGGTAGAGGTTTTTCTTTCTACGACTTGTTGGTCGGACAGAAAGTTTTCCTCTCTAAATTCTGTGTTCTACTATTTATTTCCGCTGCCCAGGGAACATTACTAGTTCCCTGTATTGTTACTAACGCGTCACGATCCAACAATTGGTATCAGAGCGGGTTTGCTCTAGATTGTGTGTTAGTGCAGGAATACAGAATGAACTCAAACAACACTCACAACGTCATTGAAAACATCACCACCAGAAGGGGAGTCTTTACATTGGAAGAAGATCTTTGACGTGGCTCTCATAACAGAAACAATGAGGGCATTCTACAAGAGAGGCAAGAAGCAAGGAGCCTTGAAGGAAAAAGAGAAGGTCAACTCTGAGAAGAAGGAGACTAAGGACGTTACATGCTTCAAAGGTAACGAGTCTGGGAACGAGAAGAAAAAGGCCTACATCGCTGCATGGGATCATGACTCAAATGATGAATCTGAATCAAAGATCTGTGTCATGACTCTGAAGTCTGAAGATGTCGACCAGGAGGTAACTCCTGAACAATTCCTTGCTGGCTTAGAAAATGCTAAACAATCTGATCTTGTAATTCTTGTCAAAAAACTTTTTGAAGATAACCTAAAGATGCAAGATGAGATAGAAGCTTTTGATGAGAAATGTTCTAATCTTGAAGAAAAACTATCAGAAACCACTGTTACCAATGTTGTTCCTTGCTCAGAGTGTGAAGATTTAAATAAAGATATTAAGACTCTCACTGAAACCAATAATGAACTTAGATCGGATCTGCTTATCTTTAAACTCAGAGGAGAGGATTTAGAGAATGAGCTTAATAAACGAACTCAAATTGAGTTTAATCCTACTAGGTGTGGTATTGGTTATGGTAAAAACAAATCTGAATATCCTCCTGATGACCTTACCGTTGAAGAGAAATTGGAAAGAAGAGCTAGGGAACTGCAATCCGCTAGAGATAAGGTAACTCATCTAGAGAGTAGAGTCAAAATTCTTGAAAGTAATGTGAACAACAACTCTAAATGGTATTCTGGTAAAACGGCTCATAAAATATACTTAAAACTGTCTCAAGGGAACCAGCATAGAGTTCCTTCCAAGGAACGTGCGAAGGAACGTACCCTCCAGAAACCACATCCTAAGCGCTATCTTGGCGAATATTACAGGGTGTGCTATCACTGTGGTGGGGGAGGTCATGTTCAAAAAGACTGTAAAGTTAGGTTAGAAGAGTCTAACAAAAGAACTCAAAACCAGAACATAGGGAACAACAAGAAACAGTGGTCTGGTAAGAAAAATCAAGGGTGTGACAAATCTCATCAGAATAAAAAGGAACCAGCTCCACAATCACAAAAGAAGCATGATTCTAAAACTGAAAAAGGGAAAAACCATGTTGATCCCTCAAACATTGCTTCTAGTTCCAAGAGTCCACAGAAAGCTATTTTAGTTCAATCACAAATCTATCATTCTGTGAGCTATGCTAACCGACCCGGGAAGGCTAAGCAGGCCTGGGTCGTTAAAACGTGATTTCTTTCTTGCAGGTTGAAGTGAGGGGGAACATCCGCTGGATCCTTGACAGCGGGTGTTCATGTCACATGATAGGGAACAAGAGTATTCTGTCCTCACTTCAAAACAAAGCTAGAGGAAACATTTCCTTTGGCAACAACAATCAAGGAGAAATCATTGGAACAGGTGAAGTCAAGCTAAATGACAAGATCAGCGTTAGAGATGTAAGCTTGGTGAAAGATCTTAGTTACAACTTGTTGAGTATTGCTCAGCTTTGTGACCAAGGGAACAACGAGGTATCCTTCACCTCAGAAGGTTGTATGATCAAGAACCTGAAATCAAATCTTGTGATCCTGAAAGGAAAGAGGCGCAACAATGTGTACTTTGTCGACTCAAGTTTCCAACCACAAGAAGATCTTTGCTTTGTAACATTAGGTGACAAGACTGACCTCTGGCATAGGAGGTTTGGTCATGCAAATCATCGAGGAATTCACAAACTTTACTCACAAAACCTGGTGGTAGGACTTCCTAAAGTTCTTACAAAAAAGGAAAGCTTGTGTGAAGAATGTGCAAAAGGAAAACAAAGCAAGTCATCTTTTCAGCCTAAGTTGTCAGTCAGCACCTCTCATCCCCTTGAGATGATACATATGGATTTGTGTGGTCCCATGTGGGTGAGAAGTCATGGTGGTAGCAGGTACATTTTTGTTATTGTTGATGATTTTACTAGATATACATGGACTCTCTTTCTAGGTTCCAAAGATGAGACGTTCATGGCTTTCAAAAGCTGGATCAAGAAGGTAGAAGCATCAACAGAGCAGAAGTTAAAATCTATCAGGTCTGACAATGGAACAGAGTTCAAGAATTCCATGTTTCATAGCTACTGTGATGAACATGGAGTTTCTCAGAACTTCTCTACGCCAAGGACTCCTCAACAGAACGGCGTAGCTGAGAGAAAGAATGGAACACTACAAAACATGGCTTGAACTATGATGTTGGCAAGTAACTTGCCTCGGTCCTTTTGGGCTGAGGCAGTCGGTACCGCTTGCTACATCATTAATCGAGTCACCATACGTTCCAACTTCTCTAAAACTCCATATGAACTAATCAAGGGCAGAAAGCCAAATATTTCCCACTTGAAAGTCTTTGGGTGCAGGTGCTTTATTCACAACAACGGAAAAGACGAGCTTAGCAAGTTTGATCCAAGGAGTGACGAAGGTATCTTTCTGGGATATGCATCCAACAACAAGGCTTACAAGGTGTTCAATAAAAGGACTAAGAAGTTTGAAGAAAGTATTCATGTTGTCTTTGACGAGTCCAAAAATGGAGGGAACCTCTCTAGTAACGAGGATGTACTGAAGGTTCTAAATGCAGATTCAGATGATGAAGTCGATCCAGATAAAGGTGCACAAGCTCCAAATGATGATGTTATGTCTCCAAGTCCTAACTTGGATGGAGATGACACAGAAAATGCCCTAGTTCCTGAGGATGATACTTCAGAAAATGAAGAAAGAGAGAGTGATCATGGTGAAGGAACGTCACATGGAACGACAAGCCAACAGGAACAAGAGGAGTCACGTACAGATCCCACTCAAATTGAAGTCAGAAATTACCATCAAAAGAGGGATCATCCTGTTGACAACATCATCACTCCAAATGATAAAGGTGTGCTTACTCGTTCCTCTATTAAGAATTTTGTGCTTTCAATGCGTTTATCTCTCTTGCAGAGCCAAAGAATGTGAAGGAAGCATTAAAAGACCCTGACTGGATAGTTGCTATGCAAGAGGAACTACACCAGTTCGAAAGGAACAAAGTATGGAGATTAGTTCCCAAGCCAAAGTACAAAATGGCTATAGGAACAAAATGGGTTTTCAGGAATAAACTTGATGACACCGGAGCTGTCACAAAGAACAAGGCGAGACTTGTAGCAAAAGGGTACAATCAAAAAGAAGGGATTGACTACGATGAAACGTACGCTCCTGTTGCAAGAATAGAAGCCATTCGTCTTCTAATCGCCTATGCTGCTCACAGAGGATTCAAGTTGTATAAAATGGATGTGAAGACAGAATTCCTGAATGGGTACCTACAAGAAGAGGTTTATGTACTACAACCTCCAGGATTTGAAGATGTTGATCACCCTGACCATGTCTATGTGCTGGATAAGGCCCTTTACGGTCTAAAACAGGCTCCTCGTGCTTGGTATGATAGATTTGCTCAGTTTCTATTAGCCAATGGATACAGACGTGGTGTTGTCGACAAGACATTGTTCCTAAGGGAACAAGACGGTGAGGTTTTAGTAGTTCAAGTTTATGTTGATGATATTAGATTTGGTTCTACTAACCCTAAACTTGTAGAAAGCTTCAAGAATCTCATGAGTAGTGAGTTTGAGATGAGCATGATCGGTGAACTTACTTTCTTTCTTGGTCTACAAGTGGTACAAAGTGATGACGGAACAAAGGTACATCTACAAAAGTACATCAAGGAACTATTGAAGAAGTATGGTATGGATTCTACAAAAAGTTTTGATACCCCTATTTCTCCTAATACTCGTCTTGATGCTGATCTAAATGGTGTTGATGTTGATCAAACGATGTACCGTGGCATGATTGGTTCCCTATTGTACCTAACGGCCAGCCGGCCAGATATTATGTTCAGTGTGTGTCTTTGTGCTAGATTCCAGGCCAATCCTAAAGAAACACATCTGAAAGAAGTGAAGAGAATTCTGCGATACTTGAAAGGGAACGATGAGTTATGTCTGTGGTATCCAAGACACAACTCGTTCCATCTTGTCGGATTCTCGGATGCAGATTTTGCAGGTCACTTGGTAGATAGGAAAAGCACATCAGGCATGGCCCAATTTCTTGGTCCCTGTTTGGTGTCTTGGGGATCGAAGAAGCAAAATTCGGTTGCTCTTTCAACGGCTGAGGCAGAGTATGTTGCAGCAGCTGCTTGTTGTTCCCAGGTATTATGGTTAAAACAGCAATTGGTGGACTTTGGTATGTCTCTTGGAACTATTCCTATCTTATGTGATAATACAAGTGCAATCAATATCTCCAAAAATCTTGTGCATCATTCTAGAACCAAACATATAGACATTCAACATCATTTCTTAAGAGATAATGTTGAAAAAGGTTTCATCAAGATGGATCATTGTAGGACTGAAAATCAAGTGGCAGATATTTTTACCAAGGCTTTGGACAGAAAACCCTATGAACATCTGAGGATGTTGCTAGGAATGATTTCCTTGGAGTAAACAAGTCCCGGTCCTCTATTCCCTCAGTGCTTGACTAAAGAGGTAATTTCTCAGGTAACTACATATCATTTGACAAGTTTTCTAATGGCTTATATCCTTCCTCTATGCATAGATGTTGTATATATTAGAAATTGTTAGGTATTGCATGCTAAAAGGAACTAAAACTAATTTGCTTACATCCAAGATTTTTTTTGGCCCAAAATAACCAACTTGATCTATTCTATCCCTCACTTCAAGACGAAATGATAGTTGGTTATAAGCTGTCCCCTAGCCTGGTCCAAGCAAACGTTCCCTATGAACCCCCTTGATTACCTTTAAACGGGGAATAATTGTTTGGATGTCAAAACTATCCCAAGCCCACAAAAAGTTTGAATGGAACATCTTTTGTCCCTTGTCTGTTCAAACAAGCCTTTTTATCCACTCTTGGTAACGAGGAGGGGAACAATGCTCAAAGGGAATGTGAATCCAAAAGCAGTGGGTGAAGAAGCAAAAGCTCCAACAGAAAAGGTGTTCTAGAGGTTAAAAAAAAAGGGGGGGGGGGTTGAGGAAAAAGAACAAAAGGGAACTTATCAAGTTACTTCTGCAGTCCCGAAAAATCTGTGTTACTGAAGAGAAGTTTAACTTGGTTATGAGAAATTTCTTGAGGATGAAGTTCAAAGGCGAGTCAAAAGGGTCTATGGCGAAAAAAAAAATTTGTTAAGAAGGTTGGTGGAAGCGTTAATGTTAAGATGTTGTTTGAGCTTCAAAAGATTTCCTCTCAGCTGAGTACCGTCATTGGTTACCTGGCTAAGAGAGACATTGACACTAATGCTGCAGATTCCACCTCCTCTAAACCATGATGTGGACCCTCTCTAGTTCCTTAGCCTATCGATCTCCAGCTTAAAATGTTTCTTTTGTTTCTTGGATGTTAAGACTTTTATGTTTTCTCTAGGCTGTGACCCCTACAACAATTATCTATAAAAATAACTATCTTTTGCTTATGAATGGTTTAAGTTTCAATTGAATTTGTTCATTTGCTCTATGTTGTGCTTGATGATTGTTGATCTTTTGATGATGTCAAAAGGGGGAAGTTAGGAAAAATGCAGAGATGCGTTCTATCCAGGAAATACAGAGGGAACTTTGGCTAAGGGGGAATATGTTGTCAACTTTGAAGAGTAGGAACAACAGTGCATCTGTTAAGGGGGAACCATACAGGAATTTTTTTCTGATCTATATTTCTACTGGTTTCTAGATATGCATTTTTTGTATAGGTTTGTCATCATCAAAAAGGGGGAAATTGTTGGAACAATGGTTGTTCCATGGTTTCTCTTAGTTTTGATGATAACAAACTTAGTTGATATAACTTGCTTCTACATGTAAGTGTTTCAGGTAAACAGGTACATGGTCACGAGTGAAGGAACATTGTGAGGAACAATGGAGGGAACGAGTGACAGATTTAGGAAGCACGTCTTTGAAGGAACGCGGGTTTCTATAAATGGCAAGTTACCATATCTTCTGCAAGTGATCTTCTACGAAGATTTACAGCTGTAGGCGGTTGCTTAAGGAGATAAAAGAGAAGATAAGATCAATCTTCACACGATCTTATCTTGGGAAATCCGAGATCATTCGGTTTTTGGGAAAAATCGGAATGGTTGAGGATCCGAAATCACAAACAATCTTCTTCCATATTGTGTGGGATTTGTTAAGTGGAATATCAGCCTAATTAGGCAAGAATTACGTGTGAGATCAGACTTAACTTATCTTATAAATAGCTAGGGTTAGCTAGGGTTAAAGGTGTGGTTTTGAGAGTGATTGAAGACGAAGAACTTGGAGAGAGAGCTTTTCAAGTATATGAGTGTGTGGCTTTTTCCGGTGAAGAATCCACAAGTAAGTTAGTAGTTTACTTCCATTTAGGTTTACGTTTAGGGTTGTAGAAGTCTAGTTGGTTGAACTTCGGTCGGTGCCGTAGTTACCAGGGAACTTTGGTTGGTGCCTTAGTTACTTGACTTGCCTTGTAATCGTTGAAACTTAATAAAGGTATTCTATTGAAAATCCTCTGAGAAGGAGTCTCAGAGGTAGAGGTTTTTCTTTCTACGACATGTTGGTCGGACAGAAAGTTTTCCTCTCTAAATTCTGTGTTCTACTATTTATTTCCGCTGCCCAGGGAACATTACTAGTTCCCTGTATTGTTACTAACGCGTCACGATCCAACAGAAACTGATCCATCCTTACCGATTGAGCCAACATGCATGTGTATTTGAATTTGTTGAAGAGAAGATAAGGTTTCCTCTAGCTAGAAGAATATGCATTAATACTCCGTGTCGGAACATTAAATATTCTATGATTTTTCTTAATTTTGATAATAACAAATTTTAAATGATAAATGTACGTGTTGTTTCACAAATATCGCATAAATAATACAAGAATATCATCAGATGAAGGAATGTCGTGACAGAACAACGAAAAGTACGAGTGACGATCAATCTGGTCAGTCTCTACAAGAAGCTATGCTACTTTCAATATTTGGCAAGTTACCTTGTTTAGAGAAAATGACTTCGGTGGTGATTCGACAGCTAATCACGAGTTGTTTGTGAGAAGATAAGATAAAATCTGCAAGATTTGGTTGAAAGAGTTGAGATAATATTGAAGATGATCGGTTATGGGGATAATTCGATTGGTTGAAGATATGGTTAGGAGAGCTTGAATGGAGCGCGGTCTTCGGCATGGCTATCTACTGGTTTTGGAGATGGAGATGCGCAAAGGTTTTCGGCGATGAAGTCGCTATTACGGATAAGGCATATTTCATATTGCAACAGGTTAACGAGTATTTTAGAGCTTCATGTAAGTTTCTTTCTACTGCTCCTAGTTCTATTAAGATTATGCAGGAGGTTTGTTGGGTTGTGCCGGACGAAGGATGGGTTAAAATCAATACGGACGGTTCGGTTAAAGATGGAGGGAGTGCTGCGGCTGGAGGAGTGATTAGAGACCACTATGGCCAATGGATCACCGGGTTCGTCCATAATGTGGGTTCATGTTCGGTCCCCATGGTAGAGTTGTGGGGTGTGCTTGACGGTTTGAAGATTGCTTGGGAAAGAGGTCATCAGAAGGTCATATTGGAGTCCGATTCTCAGGTAGTTATTAGTCTTCTTAATTCTCGGGTGAATAAGAGTCATCCGTTATATAGCCTGGTTGTCCAATGCCAAGGCTTTATTAGTAGGAATTGGAGTCTCCGATTCCGTCATGTGTATCGAGAGGCTAATTCGGTTGCGGATTACCTCGCGTCTTATGCTTTTTCGTTTTCTTTAGGTCTTAATGTATTGCTTGCCCCGCCTGAGGGGATTAATTTATTGTTTCTTGATGATGTAAGGGGTCGGGCTATCCCCGCTTGAGTACTACTTAGCCCTTTTTTCTTTTATCAATAAAATGCCCCCTTGAGGGGCCGGAGAGCACCGTCTCTCCTTCTACCAAAAAAAAAAGAATATTACTTTAATCCATTTTTATGGAGATCTTCTGAATTGAACAACATCATAGTTAGGCAAGTCATGATTGAAATCAAATTCGTAAGTGATCCTATAAATAGACTAGGGTTAGCTAGGGTTAAGATAAGGAGTTGAAGGCGAACAATTGAGAGAGTGTTCTAAGTTGTTCGAGTGGTTTGTGGCGTTTTCGGTGAAGACTCCATGGCGGTTTGAGTACTCAGGTTTGTATTTTACTTATAGTGTTAGGTTTACAATTTAGGTTGTAGAAGTTAAGTTGGTTGAACTTAGGTTGGTGCCTAGTTATCATGGAATTTGTCTTGCCTTGTAATAGTTGAAACTTAATATATAAGTGATCTATTGAAATCGTTTGAGAAAAAGTCTTAGGAGTGGAGGTTTTTCTTTTTACGACTTGTTGGTCGGGCAGAAAGTTTTCCTCTCTAAATATCATGTTCGTGCTGACTAATACTTTCGATGCCTAGAAAACAACTCTTATTCTCTGTTTGACAACTAACAATATATGATCCAACACTCCTTGCGTTATATCATTGGGACTATAGAATAAATTCGGATGGGTTATGTGTGGTTGTGGATATATGCACCTTCATGGCACAACCTAAGAGACGTCTAACCTTTATCATAGCTACGTATGTACTTAGGAGCCTAGCCTTTTTGTATTACTATAAGAATCTCACTAAGTCATGAGGTTTGTTCTGTGCCAAGTTGCTGATTATGCTAGGGCCATTGTGATTGATGAGGGTGTCCATCGTGAGAAAGAGGAGGCTTTTATTAGATGAGAGTTACCTCGTGATGGATGGGTGAAGATTAATATTGACAGTTCGGTTAGACAGGACAACACTGCACCAACGAGAGGAGTTATACGAGACTTTAATGGTCAACGACATGTTGGTTTTATCAATTATAATGGGATGTGCACATTTCCTATGGTTGAACTTTGGGGCGCTTTGCAAGGGCTCCGTTTAAGCTTGGGAGCGGGGTTCCATGAGGGTTTGCTTAGAAATAGATTCACAACTTGTGTGTCTGCTTTTAAGCAAGTCTGTGGATCGTTATCACCCTTATTCAGCTTGGTTGCTGCCAAGGCTTCCTTAGAAGGGATTGGATTATCCAGTTTCGGCATATTTATAGAGAAGCAAACTTTGCTGTGAATTTTTTTGCATCTTTAGCTTTCTCTTATAGCTTAGGTGTTCATTTATTGTGTGGCCCGCCGGAGGGTGTTATTTCCTTACTTTTTGATGATGTTAGTGGTCGAGCTACCCCATTTATTGACTATGTAGCATATTTTTTTTATTTGACTTACAAAATCAATGAATTAATTAACATAGACATTTACAAAAACTCTAACATGATCAGTTTAATTCATATAATATAAAGTCATATATATCACTTTAATTTGAATTATTAACTCATCTTGATAACATTTACTTATCAAGTACGTTTACTTACTTGAGCCAAAACGCAAACCTCATGCTATACAAAGGAGATTTGTAGAGAGAGACGTACAAATTAATTAACCAGTTAAATCATATAACACGTGGAAAAAATTGACCAATTAATCGAGTTAACATTAAATTTAAGATATGTTATAGATTTATACAATTTATATTTAGACGAACACAAAGAATCTCATAATTGAAATGGAGATAGGCATACACATCATTTAATTTATCACTTTACCGGCCATATATTGTGAGACCCTTTTTGTTCCAAAAAAAAGTACTAGAATTAAAGGTAGAGCAAAAAACACGGATGTAAAGGCAATAATTACTTATCATCGGCCCACCCCCTAATCTCGCGTTGGTTGAGATCGATCAACAAGTGGAGCCCTCATCTACTACGTACGCTATCATGAAAGCTTTTGTTGAAAGATATACACACACATACCTAGCCTAGCTTTGAATCCTTTGATCTACATTATGTATATATATCATTATCTTTCACGTACTAAAATTATGCAATATAACAAAGGTGTCACCTTCCTAATTATAATTGATTCATTTCTTCAAAGCCAACAAATTTGACCCACATCACCCTAAAATCCAATTCAATTTCATACCATATATGCATATATATACACTTCTTTTGTCGGATTATTTAGAGCTAGTCCAAGATGAACAACCAGTTAGCTCAATAATTCGATGTATCATGAACGAATTTAATTACAACAATATAGGAGTATATATTCATATTTATCAGAATTTGGATGTACGCCAAACGGGTAATTAAGAACATTAATTAATTAATTGGTTACGAATTTGAATCTCTTTTTTGGTAATAATAGTAGAAGGCGAAGCATGTTTTCCACTACATTTTGTCTCAAGGAATAGTACAATTGAATTGGAAGCTTTAATACTTATCTTTCCCTATTCTTCTCTCTTCTGCGATTCTTGGGTGATCGATGATACATAAATTGGATAATGGATGTCGTATTCAAAGCTGCTCGAAAATTGCAAGTCAGAATTTCCCACCATTAAAAATGCATGTATATATATGATGTGGGGACTACATGCACTTCAACTAACATATATAACATGTAAGATGAAGCGTTCAATTGAAGCATTATGAAATCTGCTGGTTTTTCCAGCTTTCTGTAACTAATATTCCAAATTTGTGGGTTCGTTGAGGGACTTGCAGAATGGTGAAATATTCTCTGCTATATATCCTGATATATACCGGCATGCATGTATTTTTCAGCTCTTAATTCAATTGGTAACACATGCTACCGTACAATTGTCATTAATCGATCCATCAAAGCTGGCCTGCCTTTGTTTTTGGCTTATTTGGTTGATTTTTTATAAAAATTGGTTCACGTTTTGGTTACAATTCACCATATGCACATATGTCATTTGTTGCTAGCATTAGACCATTTTTTTTATTGTTCGGTTTATCAAATTCTTATTGTCTTATTCGCTTTTAAGACCATTATTGGTTGATGATTTGAGTTAATGGAGTAGGTTGTTTTGCTAATGATAAAAAGAATAAAACAAGAGGAAGAATGTCAGATTCATTTACTAAATCAATGTAACTATATATATATATAAAAAAAAAGACTCATTTACTTGGGTTCATTTTTATTTAAAAGAGGATCTTATATTATACAAACAAGATATTGTCTCAGAAGCTTGACGATAAAATCTGAAGTATCAAGTGCATTTCATTACAAAATAAGCCCAGTGCCCATTAGTATTATGGGCCAATGTCAAGCATCATGGGCTAGATGGGTTATTGGGTATTGATGAATACACTCTTTCAATGTTGTTGGATGAGAGATCTCCATAATGTCCTGTACAACCATGAACACCTTGAAGGACATGTATATATATACCACCAAGAAGCACATAAATAATGGATGGACAATCACTTTCAACTACCAAGTAATGAATGCCATAGCTAAGCTAGCAAGTATGGAGGACATCTCCGTATTTGATTGCTCAGTCATGGCAACAATCACATCTCCCTGACTATTTCAGATCGCAACTCCAATTCCAGTGTCTGTTTTGCTACATTCAATTTCAATTGTAGCATCGATTTTTTAGTTTAAGATGACCTTGAAGTGGGAAGTCCATGTTATCTAAGGGGATTCTCTTTGGCACTTAAGTAGATGTGAACCTTTATACAACTCGACAATTAGGGCCCATCTGGTTCTAAATTGTGGAAGCATAAACGAAAAGGAAACGAACCTAGTCCACTTTGATGTCATGATATATATCAATGTAAATTTTCATCCCGGCTCACAACAACTCATTTCCTATACAAAAATAGGCTTGTGACTCACTATAATGGAAGTATTCATTTTCCAAAAATAGGATGGGTTGAATTTTAAATCATCTCCTCTCACCCTTCTCCATACACACAAATATGACATGTCATATATATGATGTGTCACTAGCCAGATGAAAATTTTTCGTAAATGTTTTATGTCACCAAAGTGGACTAGATTCATTTCCATTCCTTTTATGTTTTCATTAATTGTAACTAAATGGACTCTTAGTCCACTTTGAAGGCACGCATTCTTGTGCCTTCAATGGGTTTGTATGCTTCATTGCATCAATAATTTCCTCTTCTTCAAACGGCCTGTTCAAGTGACTTGGTTGAGCTATCAATTTTTGCTTGAACTTAGGACCTCTTTAAGTGATTTGGTTGAGCTATCAATTCTTGCTTGAACTTATTCAAGGATTTTCTCAATCTCTTAGGTTGATTGCTCTCAAGTAGGCTCTAAATATACTACACAACAATCCTTTGAACTTGCTTCACAATAGTTCACATCATTCTAATTTCATCTTTAATAGTGTTGATGTCATTCCTTTCTTTACTAGTTGTAGTTGACCTATGAAAGAAAAAGGTGCCCATTCTCTTGCCTTAAGCCATGTTGCTCTACTTTTTTTTTCTCCAAGACAACTACTCCTCTTTGAGTACAGAGGCAATTTTTGTAATAAATTTATCCGTTGAGCGATGACCCTTTCACTAGGGGAAAGTATACAGAAAAGATATTGTTGTTTTATTTCCTACTTTAGATAACTAGAGCTTGAGTTTGGCCCCTTCATTCAACTTTCACAATTCCTTTCTTTCTTTGCAATCATCCTTCTCAATTTCATTTCCTATATGGCTCAATCTATCAACTCCTTTGAACAACAATCCCTTCTATTTGATCAAACTTCCATGGACAATCTCCTTGTAACTTTCTTTTTCTATCCAACCCTCTTTAAATCTGAATAGCTTTTTCCTATAATTTTATGACAATCCCTCCATGTAACCAAACTTTGACACATGATCCTCCTTCATCTCGTTATTGATGTCCATGTTTGTAGAATACGGATCAAAATAGCCTTTCCCTTCTCTAAATTAAACCTTCCAACATCGTCGCATTTTCATCCATAATGTTTCTATCCATCTTTTCCAAACTTTAACTCCCTTCTCAATCATAATACATTTTAACACAACACATGCTTTTCTATTTCCACCATGCATTATCATTTGGGTTTCCCCTTTTTTGATAAAAAAAATTTCAACACTTTAAACTTATATTTTCCATTTTCACATCAAAAATCTCAACAACATTCATATTATCAGTTTTGGCAGGCATTTCTTGTAATATCCGCAATATTCCAAGGCGTTAAATCCAATACAATATAATTTTATAATTCTTTCTTTTATAAAAGAGGAGTTTTAAATATATTTTTTTTATATAACCTTTTTCTCTTTAAAAAGAAATTCGTACGTAAATTAGATAAATTTCAAGAAGGCATTATGAGGGTTATGAATAAATAAAAGCATTGAAATAAAAATAATAATTCATAATTTAGGTTTTCGAAGATAAAAAGAGGTACAACAAGTTAGTGAAAATACATGAAAATTCAATAAAAAGAATGCAAGAGCCGGGACTTGAACCCGAGACCTCTTGCAATCCCATCCCACACGCCCACACACATAATCCGACATGCCATTGTAACTTAACTACCCATAATTCCCCTCTTTTAATAAAATACTCTCATATTCTTCTTCTTCTTCAAACAAGTCAAAGTGATTTGACGCTTCACCATTGCATGCTCTTCTTCTTCCTCCCTTGGCTTGCAAGACACCCTCTCTTGCATCATTCTTCCATCACCACCAACAAACACACCCTTGGCCAATGCAAGAACACCTCCTCCTCCTCCATTGGTATATTCCATAAGCCATGGATTGAGGACCTCACTAGATTGTCTATAAAAACCTCTCCCAAGCACTCATTCAAGCCTTTTGCTCTCTCTTCTAGCAAGAACATCATCCATCTTCAAAAAAATCAGCACCTTACAAGTAGAAATTCTCCATAAAAACACCACAAAAACACCATTTAAATTCCTTCTTCTTCTCCTTGGAGCCGCCGGACCACCGCCCCCTCACCGGAGCACCACTGTCGGACCGCCGCCGTCCTTCCTGTGTCGTCGCCTGCCCTCGCCGGACCCCTGGCCGCGCCGCCCCTGCCGCCGGCCCTCCTCCTCTGCCTTTCTCCAGTGTTCTGTAAAGTACAGAATACCCAAAGTATAAAAAATTCTATCCTAATTTATTTATTTAAATTATGCTTTTATAAATTTATAAAGTTATAAGTTATTAGAAATTATTTTAGGAAAAATAAGAAATAAAAATATGTTAGTAAGATCTTGTTAGTTAAAAGCTAGAAACAAAACTAATTTACCTTGGTAACTCAAGATCTAAAACAAATAGATAAGTTTTATGAATTTTATTACAAGCATGCTTCTTACATAATACAAATAGGTGTTTATAAAATAAATGTAACATGCAAAGTCTAAAATTAGTATTATCACATCTAAGATCAAATAAGAACTTTAGAGATTTTTGTGCATGTCTTATACAAAAGGTGATGTCATATTATATGATCTTAGAAATAAAAAAGATTATTAAATAAAACTATTATCATTCATATATGAAATTTATAACAAAGTCCCAAGTAGATAAAACTATTGCATGGCCAATTTATAGAAGTTATAATAATAAAAAGTTGTTTATAATAAATAGATTTATAAAATAAATTCATTTCACAATGAAAATAGTATTTTTAAGCACATTTTTATGTTTGAAAGTCATTACAATATATGAGTTATTATTAGGATATTATAAGAATAACATATGATAGCATGGGATTTTTAGTTATAAAATATAATACTATTAATGGAAATATTACTAAGTCATCTATAAGGAAAATATATTTTTAAAATCTCTAGGTGTAGAGACTTGGCACAAGACATGATTTTTAGGATAAAAATACTAAGTAAGATATTACAAATATTCTAGGATGTTATTTTTATAGCATAAAGTGACTTGGATGAAAAGAAATCTTTTAGTTATAAGGAAGAAATTATTTTTATAAACTAGAATATTATATTAATAGATTAAATTATGAAGTGGATATTTATAAGACTTTTTCCTATAAAAGAACTAAATTAATAGTTTAGGTAAGTTACCTTATAAGGAAATTTAGAAACTTCTAGTTATGGAAACTTCCTTGTAGAGGAACTATAGGCATGACAAATTATTTAATAAGAATTATGTAGGTAAATACTTTTCTATTAAGAAAATATGACTAATAAAGTATTTTAGATAAGGGAGGCAATATTCTAAGGTTCACCCAAGAATAATCGGAAATTTGAGAGTAATAGTTTATTTAACCTAAATAAGTAAAAAGGATTATTTTTAGTAACTATTTTTAATGATTATTTTAATAAAGGTTTTACGGAATAATAAGGATATTACAAAACCAAAATAATAATAAAGGAATATTATTATTTTAAGGAAAATAACTTTCTAAATTATTATTATAATAATTTAGAATCTCAAACCCTCTTATAAAATATTATAAGAGATAACCCGGACTTTAGAAGGAAAATCACGACTTAAGCCTTTCGCAAATTTCCGTGTCGTTAGGTCGGAATCCTCGCTCGTAGTGGGAAATCGCCTAAGTTCGTCAAAGCTCGTTCGTAAGAAACCGTTACGCTAAGGCAAGTGGAATTTCCCCTTGTGCCCTTTTATATCCGTCTACATGATACTTCTCGATGTTGGGAACGACTTGTATGCCTCAATAAAAATGAACCTAGGAAATATCGAATGCTAGATATAACGACCCATTGTTAGCATAGTTGCTTTATATTCTCGTAATAGGATTATATATGCTAGTGTGGTTATTATCTTGATTGCTTGCGGTCTCGCTCAGAGATTTACTTTGAATAAACTAGAAAGGGGTGCGGGATAGCCGACGCCTCTATATAACCTTACTAAGTCGTACGTCCATACGACTTTCGGGATCATGATCTCCATCCGCTTCGATTGCAAGGAGGGATTGTGCGCACTCTAGCTAAGTGCCGGGGAATTGACGTTCTCCCTCGGGTGGCTCGGATTACCCGTGTCCCACCACTCTCTATTAAAAATTGTTAACAAAGTCGAATATCTTTCGTCACTATATAAGATAAGTGCGAATGCACATTTAAGATACCAAAACCGGACCGGTCTCAAATGATCGATCCGGCTCTCGGTCCGCTCAGGGCACGAGAGGTTTTTACTTGTATGAATTAATAAACGTTCCCAACACACTTCCGAAATCCTAAAGAAGTCTACAATCTAGTAGTTCTTCTATCGCTTTTCGAGTTATCTTTGTCTAAGATATACTCTTCTTTGAACCATTAAAGCTCCACATAGACAAGCCTTATCATATAGCCCTTTGTAAACACAACCCTAATATCTCTTTCGATAATACTTGACATTACCAAATTACCCTCGGGAAGTTCCCTTTCCGCTTACTTAGTCTCCTAGACTAATTCTTCTTTTCCGCAAGTTTGCCTGGCATTCTCTCGCCCCTCGCGAATTATGTCAGAATCTAGGAATCCCAACAAGGCGTGAAGTGAAGTGAAGACGAAGGAAGAACAAGGATTTTCAAGATGTACCTTTCTATCATTTTGCTTTAGTTTCATTACGTTTCAAGGACAAACAGGTTTTGCATTTCAATTCCGAACCACTTTATATTTGAAAACAATGTAAGATGTTTTGTAAGAACCAAGTCTCCCTCGGGAGCACCTTTTCTCATTATGTATTATATTTTATTCCGCATTGATGACAACGAAACATGTCCTTAATGTCCATGTCCACTATAACCTTCAAAATAGCCTCTTAACTCGAGGTTGACTCACCTTCAAAATCCAAAAATTTCCCTATCATGTTTCCAATAATTTTAGCCACATCATCATTTCGGTGATGAAAGAAAACGTTCAAGGCTTGGACCTAGATAAGAGTGTTTAAACCTTAAATCACTCAGTCATTCTTCCCATTTTAGCTCTTGCAAAATAAGAAAAATTCCAAATTTATTTTTATTATATATGTTCTTTTCATCGAGAGCTCTGATTTGATATATTATAAGTTCCAATGTAACCCACTTTTACTTGTCATTTACACAATTAGAATGCATCTATGTTTTGCTAAAATTCACACATTCGTACTGTAACTAAACCCGAGAGTTTTGAAACAATATGTTATATTAAAATATTTGACAATCATAAAATAAAGTGCATATGCGTGTCTAAGTACTTATTCTAGTTATACATTCATAATTGTTGATCAGTTACTTTTCGGAATGATTTTAAGTGTTTTGAATTTTTTGAAATTGAAAAAAAAAAATCGATACGCTAGAAACAAAAATTAACCCTTCCAAGGAAAAGTTTTTTCTTCCGCCCATATATAATTTTAACATCAATAGAATTAATGAAACTATATAAATAGAATTGCGATCAGATGGGGGATTAATATATAGTGTTATATTATATGCGATCAATTTCAAGCCATTAGATCATGTATTTTTAATGGTTAGGATTAAAACACGCATTTAATTAATTTTATAAACGGAGGGGTATTTTCGTCTTTTACCCATTAAATTAAATCACTTGCTACAATATCATCTTCTTCCTCCGAAACGTGGAGATTTCATTCATATTTTCGATCGAATCTTCTCCGTAATTGTCGCCTCTTGCTTCTTCTTATTTGATTCGTTTTTTTTTTGTTGACCCCAATTTATGTTCTCTCTTCATGGATTTAGGTATGGATCTCCTTTGAGACAGATTCAAGTTCACATTGGGGTCATTTCAAATTTAGGAGCTTGATACTTCGATTTAGATGTTTTGCGTTCTTTGGAATAATGTTTGTTGATTTTTAATCAAACCTACGAAGATTTGTTTATGTTTTGCATTGAAATCTCAAGTTTTTTATTAAAACAAAGGCTAATGGTCAATTCTCTATCAATTGTCCACCATTTGTTCAATAAAATACCCAAATATTCAACTTAGAGTATAGAGCATTTTTTTACCAATTGCTCTTATTCTTTTATTTAATTTTTTTGTCAATGTGGTTTGTTTCCACGTCTATATATATTTAAAAAGGTCATGACTTTTGTCATCATATCTTAGTTGGTTAGTGTTCGGAATTCATGAACCGTAAGGACAAAAAATTTGAATCTAGCATGCTAAAACCAATGAATAAATGAACCTAGCTTACAAAACAATGAACCGAAAAAACAAGTACAGTTGGAACAATGGTTGTTCCATGGTTTCTCTTAGTTTTGATGATAACAAACTTAGTTGGTATAACTTGCTTCTACATGTAAAGTGTTTCAGGAAAACAGGCACATAGTCACGTGTGACGGAACATTGTGAGGAACGATGGAGGGAACGAGTGACAGATTTAGGAAGCGCGTCTCAAACGGAACGCGGCTTTCTATTAATGGACAGTTACCAGATCTTCTGTGAGCAATCTTGTACGAAGATATGACAGCTGTAGGCAGTTGCTTGAGGAGATCAAAGGAAGGATAAGATCAACTTCACACGATCTTATCTAAAGAGATCCGAGATCATTCGGTTTTGGCAAGAATCGACATGGTTGAAGATCGAAAATCACAAACAATACTTTCTCCTTATTGTGTGGGATTTGTTAAGTGGAATATCAGCGTAATTAGGCAAGAATTACGTGTGAGATCAGACTTAACTTATCTTATAAATAGCTAGGCTTAGCTAGGGTTAAAGTGTGGTTGTAGACGACGAACTTGAAGAGAGAGCTTTTCAAGTGTACGAGTGTGTGGCTTTTTCCGGTGAAGAATCCACAAGTAAGTCAATAGTTTGCTTTGTCTTAGGTTTACGCTTAGGGTTGTAGAAGTCTAGTTGGTGCTTTAGTTGCCTGTGAACTTGACTTGCCTTGTAATCGTTAAAACTTAATAAAAGTATTCTATTGAAAATCCTATGAGAAGGAGTCTCAGAGGTAGAGGTTTTTTCTTTCTACGACTTGGTGGTCGGACATAAATTTTTCCTCTCTAAATTATGTGTTCTTATTGTTTATTTCCGCTGCCCAGAGAACATTACTAGTTCCCTGACTTGTTACTAACGCGTCACGATCCAACAATTGGTATCAGAGCAGGTTTGCTCTAGATTGTGTGTTAGTGCAGGAATACAGAATGACTTCCAACAACACTCACAACGTCGGGATTGGAAACAACAAGCCTCCACTACTTGTTGCTGGAGAGTATGACCATTGGAGAATCCTCTTCCCTACTTGGCTCAAAAGCAATGACTACCAAGCTTGGACAATCATTGAGGATGGAGACTACACCATTCTTGTGGACAAGAAGGACAAAAATTTGAATGGGGACCAACTGAATGGTCAGGAATGGAGAAGAACTACAAGGCACAAATGTTGTTGAACAATGCCTTGGGTGCTGAAGATCTGCTAAGGGTGGTGAATTGCAAAACCGCAAAAGAAGCATGGGCGGCTATTGAGCAAATGCACATCGGTAGTACAGATCTGAAGGAAAGCCATCAAAAGGATGCCAAGAAGGAGTTCTACAACTTCCAAATGAAGGATGGTGAAACCATTGCCACCTACCAATCTCGGTTCGAGGCATTGGTGAATCGCATCAACCATCTTGGTATTGGAAAAGACATCACTCAGTCGGAGAAAATCTCTACGATTGTTGATGGTCTTGGTCCCAAGTATGTGGTGACCAGAGGCTTGCTAAGAGAAAATCCAATCACAAAGACTTGCACTCTTCATGATATCTTTGGAAAGCTGACAGACTACGAGCGATATGAGAGAATCAAAAGTAGTACCACAAGTTCTGACAAGGGTATTGCTCTCAAGGTGGAGAAGGCCATTGAGAACATTACTGTCGGAAGAGGAGTGTATACTACAGAGGAGGACTCTGATGTGGCTCTCATAACAAAAACAATGAGGGCTTTCTACAAGAAAGGCAAGAAACAAGGAGCCTGGAAGGAACAAGAGAAGATCAACTCGGAAAAGAATGATATCAAGGAAGTTACCTGCTACAACTGTCAAGAAAAGGGTCACTTTGCTAAGAGTTGTCCCAAAGGTAACGAGTCTGGGAACGAGAAAAAGAAGGCCTACATCGCTGCATGGGATCTTGACTCAGATGATGAATCTGAATCAAAGGTTTGTGCCATGACTCTGAAGACTGAAGATGCCGACCCAGAGGTAACTCCTGAACAATTCCTTGCTAGTTTAGAGAATGCTAAACAATCTGATCTTGTCATCCTTGTTAAAAAGCTTTTTGAAGATAACTTAAAGATGCAAGATGAAATAGAAGCTTCTGATGAGAAATGTCTTAATCTTGAAGAAAAATTATCAGAAACTATTGTTGTTCCTTGTTCAGAGTGTGAAGATCTAAAGAAAGATATTAAAACTCTCACTGAAACCAATAACGAGCTTAGGACGGATTTGCTTATCTATAAACTCAAAGGAGAGGAATTAGAAAATGAGCTTTATAAATGAACTCAGATTGTGTTTAATCCGGCTAGGTGTGGCATTGGTTATGGTAAAGATAAATCTGAATATCCTCCTGATGACCTTAGCTTTGAAGAAAAGATGGAAAGAAAAGCTAGGGAACTTCAATCCGCTAGAGATAAAGTTACTCATCTAGAAGGTAGGCTTAAGATTCTTGAGAGTAATTTAAGTGATAACTCTGAGTGGTATTCTGGAAAAACGGCTCATAAGATATATCTAAAACAGTCTCAAGGGAACCAGCACAATGTTCCTTCCAAGGAAAGTGCTAAGGAACGTACCCTCCAAAAACCACATCCTAAACGCTATCTCGGTGAATATTATAGGGTGTGCTATCACTGTGGTGAGGGAGGTCATGTTCAAAAAGACTGTAAGGTTAGATTAGAGATGTCTAACAAAAGGGTTCAAAACCAGAATACAGGGAACAACAAGAAACAATGTTCTGGTAAGAAAAATCAAGGGTATGACAAATCTCATCAGAACAAAAGGAAACCTGCTCCACAACCACAAAAGAAGCAAGATTCTAAAACTGACAAAGGGAAAAACCATGTTGATCCCTCAAATATTGCTTCTAGTTCCAAGAGTCCACAGAAAGCTATTTTAGTTCAATCTCAAATTCATCATTTTGTGAGCTTTGCTAACTGACCCGGGAAGGCTAAGCAGGCTTGGGTCATTAAAACGTGATTTCTTTCTTGCAGGTTGAAGTGAGGGGAAACATCCGTTGGATCCTTGACAATGGGTGTTCATGTCATATGACATGGAACGAGAGTATTCTGTCCTCACTTCAGATCAATGCTGGAGGAAACATTTCCTTCGGCAACAACAATCAAGGAGAAATCATTAGAACTGGTGAAGTCAAGCTAAATGATAAGACCAGTGTTAAAGACGTGAGCTTGGTGAAAGGTCTTGGTTACAATCTGTTGAGTATTGCTCAGCTTTGTGACCAAGGGAACAACGAGGTATCCTTTACCTCAGACGGCTGTACGATCAAGAACATGAATTCAAATCTTGTGGTCCTGAAGGGAAAGAGGCGCAACAATGTGTATTTTGTCGACTCAAGTTTCCAACCACAAGAAGAACTATACTTTGTTACAGTGGCCGATAAGACCGATCTCTGGCATAGGAAGCTTGGTCACGCAAATCATAGAGGAATTCACAAACTCTACTCACAAAATCTGGTGATAGGACTTCCCAAAGTTCTCACGAAAAAGGAAAGCTTGTGTGAAGAGTGTGTGAAAGGGAAACAAAGCAAGTCATCTTTTCAGCCAAAGTTGTCAATTAGCACCTCTCATCCCCTTGAGATGGTACACATGGATTTGTGTGGTCCCATGTGGGTGAGAAGTCATGGTGGTAGCAGATACATTTTTGTTATTGTTGATGATTTTACTAGATATACATGGACTCTCTTTCTAGGTTCCAAAGATGAGACGTTTATGGCATTCAAAAGCTGGATCAAGAAGGTAGAAGCATCAACAGGACAAAAATTGAAGGCTATCAGGTCGGACAACGGTTCAGAGTTCAAGAATTTCATGTTCCATAACTTCTGTGATGAACATGGAGTGTCTTAGAACTTTTCTGCGCCAAGGACTCCTCAACAAAACGGCGTAATAGAGAGAAAGAATGGAACACTGCAAAACATGGCTCGTACTATGATGTTGGCAAGTAACTTGCCTCGGTCCTTTTGGGCAGAGGCAGTCGGTACCGCTTGCTACATCATTAACCGAGTCACCATACGTTCCAACTTCTCTAAAACTCCATATGAACTAATCAAGGGCAGAAAGCCAAATATTTCCCACTTGAAAGTCTTTGGATGCAGGTGCTTTGTTCACAACAACGGAAAAGACGAGCTAGGCAAGTTTGATCCAAGGAGTGACGAAGGTATCTTTCTGGGGTATGCATCCAACAACAAGGCTTACAAGGTGTTCAATAAAAGGACTAAGAAGTTTGAAGAAAGCATTCATGTTGTGTTTGACGAGTCTAAAAATGGAGGGAACCTGTTTGGTAAGGAGGATGTACTGAAGGTTCTAAATTCAGATTCAGATGATGAAGTCGATCCAGATTCAAGTGCACAAGCTCCAAATGACAATGTTATCCCTTCAAGTCCTGACTTGGATGGAAATGACACAGAAAGTGCTCTGCTTCCTGAAGATGATACTCCACAAAATGAAATTGGGGAAGATCATGAGGAAGGAACATCTCATGGAACGACTAGACAACAAGAACAAGAGGATCAGTCAAACATAGATCCCACTCAGATTGAAGTCAGAAACTATCACCAAAAGAGGGATCATCCTGTTGACAACATCATCACTCCATACAATAAAGGTGTGCTTACTCGTTCCTCTATTAAGAATTTTTATGCTTTCAATGCATTTATCTCTCT
The DNA here is from genome assembly GCA_964016875.1 of Fallopia convolvulus. Taxonomy (NCBI): domain Eukaryota; kingdom Viridiplantae; phylum Streptophyta; class Magnoliopsida; order Caryophyllales; family Polygonaceae; genus Fallopia; species Fallopia convolvulus. Next base: position 36,286,426 of record OZ024733.1, read on the forward strand.
TGCAGAGCCCAAGAATGTGAAGGAAGCATTAAAAGATCCTGATTGGATAGTTGCTATGCAAGAGGAGCTACACTAGTTTGAGAGGAACAAAGTATGGATATTAGTTCCCAAGCCAAAGCACAAAATGGGTATTCAGGAACAAACTTGATGACATCGGAGCTGTCACAAGGAACAAGGCGAGGCTTGTAGCTAAAGGGTATAATCAACAAGAAGGAATTGACTACGATGAAACGTACGCTCCAGTTGCAAGAATAGAAGCCATACGTCTTCTAATCGCCTATGCTGCTCACAAGGGATTCAAATTATATCAAATGGACGTGAAGACAACATTCTTGAATGGGTACCTACAAGAGGAGGTTTATGTGTTGCAACCTCCGGGATTTGAAGATGTTGATCACCTTGATCATGTCTACATACTGGATAAGGCCCTCTATGGTCTTAAACAGGCTCCTCGTGCTTGGTATGATAGATTCGCTCAGTTTCTATTAGCCAATGGATATAGACGTGGTGTGATCAACAAGACGTTGTTCCTAAGGGAACAAGATAGTGAGGTTTTAGTAGTTCAAGTTTATGTCGGTGATATTATATTTGGTTCTACTAACCCTAAACTTGTAGAAAGTTTCAAGAATCTTATAAGCAGTGAGTTTGAGATGAACATGATCGGTGAACTTACTTTCTTTCTTGGTCTACAAGTGGTACAAAGTGATGAGGGAACAAAGGTGCATCAACAAAAGTACATCAAGGAACTATTGAAGAAGTATGGTATGGATTCTACGAAAAGCTTCGATACTCCTATTTCTCCTAATACTCGCCTTGATGCTGATCTTACTGGTGTTGATGTTGATCAAAGAATGTACCGTGACATGATTGGTTCCATATTGTACCTAACAGCCAGTCGGCCAGATATTATGTTCAGTGTGTGTCTTTGTGCTAGATTCCAGGCTAATCCTAAAGAAACACATCTGAAAGAAGTGAAGAGAATTCTGCACTACTTGAAAGGAAACGATGGGTTATGTCTATGGTATCCAAGACACAACTCGTTCCAACTTGTCGAATTCTCGGATGCAGATTTTGTAGGTCACTTGGTAGATAGGAAGAGCACATCAGGTATGGCTCAATTTCTTGGCCCTTTCTTGGTGTCTTGGGGATCGAAGAAGCAAAATTCGATTGCTCTTTCCACGGCTAAAGCAGAGTATTCGCAGCAGCTGCCTGTTGTTCCCATGTATTGTGGTTAAAACAACAACTGGTGGATTTTGGTATGTCTCTTGGAACTATCCCTATCTTATGTGATAATACAAGTGCAATCAATATCTCCAAGAATCCTGTGCATCATTCTAGAACTAAACATATAGATATTCGACATCATTTCTTAAGAGATAATGTTGAAAAAGGTTTCATCAAGATAGATCATTATAGGACTGAAAATCAAGTGGCAGATATTTTCACCAAGGCTTTGGACAGAAAACCCTATGAGCATATGAGGATGTTACTAGGAATGATTTCCTTGGAGTAAACAAGTCTCGATCCTCTATTCCCTCAGTGCCTGACTAAAGAGGTAACTTTTCAGGTAACTACGTATCATTTGACAAGTTTTCTAATGGCTTATATCTTTCCTCTATGCATAGAGGTTGTATATTAGAAATTGTTAAGTGTTACATGCTAAAAGGAACTGAAACTAATTTTCTTACATCCAAGATTTTCTTTTAGCCCAAAATAACAAACTTGATCTATTCTATCCCTCACTGCAAGCCGAAATGATGGTTGGTTATAAGCTGTCCCTTAGCCTGGTCCAAACAAACGTTCCCTATGAACCCTCTTTGGTTACCTTTAAACGGGAAATAATTGTTTGGATGTCAAAAATATTCCAAGCCCACAAAAAGTTTGAATGGAACGTCTCTTGTCCCTTATCTGTTCAAAGATAGCCTTTTATCCACTCATGGTAACGAGGTATGGAACTAGTGGTTTGGAAATAGTGTCACTTTAAAGGAACGTCTTTGATTACATTTGAAGATTTTTCTGGAAAGGAACAGTCGTCAATCAATTCAGAGAACGCAGTTGAGTACTAGCCGTTGTGATTGCTCGTTTGAAAAATCCAGCCGTTGCACAGTGTTTTTGCAGGGAACGGTAGGACGTTTGGCGCAGTCGAGAATTAATGGCGGTGAAAATTCATCATTATGGAAACTCTTAGCCGTTAAGATTTGGATAGAAAATCTTGGGAAGATTATGATCTTTATCAACAAGGAAAGAGGTGTGCTTTATAATCCCTTCTCTCGATCATTTTTTTCACCGCATCTATGTTTTACCTTTCGAAACCCTAATCTTCTTCAAGCTTCAAACTTTCCTCTCTACTGCTTCAATGGCTTCCTCTTCAAACACCCCTATCCTCAACTTTGACGGTCTCGAAGCCTCTGAGATCGCAGCCCTTCAAGCCCAACTCGAATCTCTCAAAAAGGCCAAGCTTTGTTCTCCCTCTCCCATCTCAAAACTCGAAACCCAGTTTGATGTTGTTGTCGACATCGGTGTAGCAGCCGCTACTAAGGTCTCGTTAGAAAAGGAGACTCCGACTGAGGAAACTGAGAAGGATCAATCAATGGTGCCTTTCGAAAACCCCTCTGAAAAACCTGCTGAAACAGGGGGAGAAAAAGAGGGCAAAGACAAGTCTGAGAAGGAAGAGGTGAACTCGCCTCCGAAGGAAACCACCGACGATCAAGCAAAGGTGTAGACTTTGCCATGTCACTTGCGGCCTGGGTGGGTTAAATCGACAAGCCGAGGCAAAACTCTGGCCAGGAAAAGAGCCCCCAAAATTCCATCTGAGATCTTTCATATCTCAGATACGGAAAAGACTCCCTCCCCTGCCTCCAAAAAGGCAAAAGTCGCTCCCTCAGGAACTAAGTACAGCCTTCGCTCCACCGTTTCCAAGAAACCGGTGGCTCAGGAGTCCTCTGAGGAAGAAGATCCTGAAGAAGAAGAGGAGGAGGTTGGCTCTGAGTCTGAAGAGGTCGAGGAAGAAGAAAAGAAGGAATCTGGTGGTGATGGTGATGAAGAGGAGGAGGAGTTGGAAGAAGAAGTGGAGGTTGACCAGAAGTCTGCCAAAGCAAAAGTGAAACTCCCAATGGAACCTGAGACTAGTTCCAAGAAGGTTTCAAAAAGGGTCGTCGCTCCTTTGGTGATCGATGAAGAGTTTCTGAAAGGGCATAACTTGGAGGAATTCTGGGAACTTCTCAAGTTTCAAGGATGGGACAAGATTTGTGCTTCTGGTGTCAAGGTAGATGTGTCTCTTCTTGCTTAGTTCTTTGCTTCCTATCAACTAGCTGATCTTGTGACTGGTTTAATGGGGTTCGCTACTGTTTGTGGAAAGGAAATTTCTTTTTCTCTGGGGTCTGTTGCCAAGATTTTGAAGGTTCCGGGTGAAGCTTATGCTGAGTTGCATACATCGAGCAACTGGCCAAGGAACAAGGTTCAACTGATTAAGCGCGTCATGGGAAAGGCGTCTGATGCTGGTCCTTATTCAACAAATGATCTGAGCTACACTACAAGGATTGCGCATCAGTTTCTGATCAAGGTTGTTGTTCCTAGGCTGGAGAAAACAACTACGCTCACCATCAATGACATGATTCTGTTGGACAAGTTTCTGCGAAGGGAACGAATCAATCTTCCGGAGATAGTGATGAGGCAAATGGCTAAGTGTACTGGAAAGAAGCATGGCCTGTCCTACCCTGAATTTGTGAAGGTCATTCTGAAGGAGAGAAAGGCTTACAAGCCTTCGAATGAGGAGTTCTTTGGATTACCACTGGATATGCGCAATATCTCGAGGATGAATTTCCAGGGTGATTCAAAGGGAACATCTGCAAAGAAGACTGCCCAGATGGACGTTGGGATTTCTTCGATGAGTGAAAGTGTTAATGCCAAGATGTTGTCTGAGCTTCAAAAAATTTCCTCTCAGCTGAGTACCATCATTGGTTACCTGGCTAAGAGAGACACTGACACTGCTGCTGATTCCACCTCCTCCGAACCATGACGTGGACCCTCTCTAGTTCCTTAGCCTATCTATCCCCAGTTTAAAGTTTTTTTTCTCTTGGATGCTAAGACTTTTTATGTTTTTATGTTTTATCTGGTTGTGATCCCCGCGACAATTATCTATAATAATAACTATCTTTTGCTTATGAATGGTTTAAGTTTCAATTGAATTTGTTCATTTGCTCTACGTTTTTGCTTGATGATTGTTGACCTTTTGATGATGTCAAAAGGGGGAAGTTAGAAAAAATGCATAGATGCGTTCTATCCAGGAAATACAGAGGGAACTTTGGCTAAGGGGGAATATGTTGTTAACTCTGGTGAGTAGGAACACTAATGCATCTGTTAAGGGGGAACCATACTGGAATTTGTTAAGGGGGAACCATACATGAATTTTTTTTTTCTGATCTATATTTCTACTGGTTTCTAAGACATGCATTTTTTTTTTGTAGAGGTTTGTCATCATCAAAAAGGGAGAAATTGTTGGAACAATGGTTGTTTCATGGTTTCTCTTAGTTTTGATGATAACAAACTTAGTTGGTATAACTTGCTTCTACATGTAAAGTGTTTCAGGAAAACAGGTACAGAGTCACGAGTGACGGAACATTGTGAGGAATGATGGAGGGAACGAGTGACAGATTTAGGAAGCGCGTCTCAAACGGAACGCGGCTTTCTATTAATGGCAAGTTACCAGATCTTCTGTGAGTAATCTTCTACGAAGATATGACAGCTGTAGGCGGTTGCTTGAGGAGATCAAAGGAAAGATAAGATCAACTTCACACGATCTTATCTAAAGAGATCCGAGATCATTCGGTTTTGGCAAGAATCGGCATGGTTGAAGATCGAAAATCAAAAACAATACTTTCTCCTTATTGTGTGGGATTTGTTAAGTGGAATATCAGCGTAATTAGGCAAGAATTACGTGTGAGATCAGACTTAAATTATCTTATAAATAGCTAGGGTTAAAGTGTGGTTGTAGACGACGAACTTGAAGAGAGAGCTTTTCAAGTGTACGAGTGTGTGGCTTTTTCCGGTGAAGAATCCACAAGTAAGTCAGTAGTTTGCTTTGTCTTAGGTTTACGCTTAGGGTTGTAGAAGTCTAGTTGGTTGAACTTTGGTTGGTGCCTTAGTTGCCTGGGAACTTGACTTGTCTTGTAATCGTTAAAACTTAATAAAAGTATTCTATTGAAAATCCTCTGAGAAGGAGTCTCAGAGGTAGAGGTTTTTTCTTTCTACGACTTGGTGATCGGACAGAAAGTTTTCCTCTCTAAATTCTGTGTTCTTATTGTTTATTTCCGCTGCCCAGGGAACATTACTAGTTCCCTGACTTGTTATTAACGCGTCACGATCCAAAAAGTACCATGAACCAAAAGACATGAAAGAAAAAAATAACTAGTATGAACTAAACGACATGAACCATAAGATAAAATTTGATGAACCTAAGGTTATTCAAATATGAACCAAAAGAACAATTGTTATTAACAAAAAGGCATGGAACAATATTTATGAACCATAAGAAGAAATATTATGAACCTAGTTTACAAAACCATGAACCGAAAGAACAAGTACCATGAACCAAAAGACATGAATGAAAATAATAAATAGCATGAACTAAATGACATGAACCATAAGATGAAATTTGATGAACCTCAGGTTATTCAAACATGAACCAAAAAGAACAATTGTTATTAACAAAAAGGCATGGAACACAAATTTATAAACCATAAGAAGAAATATTATTATGAAGCTTACCTTAAAAAGCCATGAATCAAAAGAACTACTAGTATGAACAAAAAGACATGACAATACCAAGAATTAGCCTATGTGGGATTTGAACCCACATCTATGTGCACATGCACATTGCTCTATCATTTGAGCTAATTGGCTGCAAAGTATACTATTTCTCAAGTGTCAAATGCACATTTCCCACCGATACAACAAGATCTAGATCGACTAAATTATATTGAGATTTCTCCCAAAAAGACCATAGTAGACAACTTCAACAATGACAACATATAATCAATTATGAGTTCTATACCAAAAGCACGTCAAGGAATCAATATCACTTTCAAATTAACCTTCTCAACTAAAATTATACAAAAGAGAAAGATTGAGAGCCTAAAACACTAAACCCTAGAAAAGTAAGATACAAGTACACCATTTTCTATTCCCTTCACCATTGTCGATTTAAAACCGATTAGATTGAGAGCTTAGAGTAGAGGATGGCAATATTAGGTGAAATCTGGCATAATCGAGCGAGTTTGAGAGATGGAGATTTGGAATTTTTGAGGGGAGAAAGTGGCTTAGTTCGTAAGAAGCGGAGCGCCGTTTGGAAATCATGGGTTTTTGGTGTTTTGAGAAAGATTTAGATCAAAGAGTATTTTGGTCTTTTGAAATAAAAAATTAATTTATTTACCCGCATTGCCATTGTGAATGAATCGTTTGTTTTTTTCTTTATTTTCCACAAAACCCTTTATATTTAATCTCGATCGTCCATTTTGTTTAATCTAACGTCTCTGATTTGCTCACATTTTTTTACTGTATCAATTTAATCCACCCGAGCCTGACTTATAAAACATGTATATATAACCTTAAAACTTGAATTCGTCTATATGATGCGGATTATCATTCATTGAGTAAATTTATATGATGGATATGTAATTAGAGATTCTACTTTAACTAAATTCATAAACTACGTAAAAGATTAATTCTACTTTAACTAAATTCATAGGATGCTTATGTAATTCGCTAATTATATTTTGATGGTGGAATTGCAACCAAGTTTTTTCAAGATTAAAATTAGTATCAGCACTTTACCAAAAAAAAATTATATACGATGTAGCTATATATGATTTGTTAGTCTAGGCGTCTAGCTAGGAAGAATCCCAACATGTAAGCAAACCCCACATAGTTTTCACTTTAAGCTATGGTAAGAACTAAGAATATAAGACGCTCTATTCAAATTTGTCCTTTCATTCCTTGCACGATATTACACTAATGATTTTCCATTCACAGTAACAAAAATCGCACTTTCATGTTACTTTAAACCAACTCATGTATCCTTTCAGCTTGTACTTGTGCGAAACTAAATTTGAATTCACTAGATCAAGAAAAAAAGGGAAATCTGTTGGATTAGTAATAGGGCAGTGTTAATATATGTCTTGAATATGTTGCTAACTGGTACTCGCCAGGGTACATAACACCAGGGCCCAGAGGTTTTAGGGGGCTCTGCCACCCGGTAGGGAGTTTTGGGAGTAGCACCCCACAACAGTAGTCTAGCTGACCAAGAGATCATGATGATATACATGATCTTTGGGTCTATGACCAAAAGAAACAAAGTGAGAGAAGGGAAGATATAAAGTATTTTATAAATATAATAATAAAACTAAAAAACAAATGAATTGCATAATAATATTTATCCATAGATCTAATAATTAAAAATAACGTGTTAAGGAAACATTGTTAACACATGGCCATTATTACATATTTAGATCTACACTATATATACAATATTTTGACAACTTTCAAAAGAAGAAGATGGTTATCGATCATGAACCATATTCTTGTAATATACGTCATTCTAGCTCCTTCCCATTATCTCGACGTGCTAAGCATTTTGCATCCATATACTACGGACTAATGACAATTACGTTTTTTTAGTTGTTTCAAATATAAATATGTTCTTTTTTATGTATAAAAAAAAGTTGGAGAAGGTTACGGTGAGCAAGGCGCCTGGTGCGCACCGTCTCCGAAAAGATTCAAGCACGCGCGGATCGTTGACTTGATTACGTAGTAGATCTCATGAATACGATACGGAAGTGATTTTTGGTTGAACATGGGGTTTTTTGAGGGAGTTCGAGATTGATAAAGAGATGAGAGTTTTATCAATGAGAGGTGGTCGGCCCAACGGAGGGGCGATCTAGAGGAAAGAGATTGGAAGGGTTTGTGACGCACAACACGAGAGTAAAGGAGCAAAGATTCTACTAAAGTCTCGAATGTAAATTATGCATGTTAGAAAAGCTAATGCTTTGGTTTTGATGGTTCCAAACGTCAGTCACGTGGCCGATCTCGAGTTTGTGAACAAAGTCGCCAACGTCAGTCAGGTCGTCGACGTGAGTTGAACTGTTGAAGGCAAACATAAAAGATCTTGAAGACGCGTGTGATATTGAAGATTTGATCAAGATATTCTGGTTTAGGAAAGATCTTTCTACGTATGGATATCAATCCGTGATTGCCTTGGCACTAAGTCATGTCTTATTGTATCTTATTTTATGCTTAGGATGATACTTGTAAAGATAGAAAAATATCATCTTTCCATAACCGAATTGAGAGATAATATCTTTTCTATTCCGACCTAATTTTCGTGTATTTAAACCTAGACATTAGGTTAGAATAAGTACGAACTCATTCTCTTCTTGTGAAACAAAAGAAAAAGGTTTTTGAGAGTTCGAAAGAAAGGAAGAGAGACGTAGGCTTGTTAGTTGGTTGAGAGTAGTGTTTACTTGGTTCATAAGAGTTCTAGCTAGCATACTTGAAAAGTAGGGCTAATTTTGGGGTGTTCTTGTAATCATATTCAATAGCATCAATAAAGCAAGGTACAAATTTTAATCCTTCCAAGCGAGAACTTGGTAGGGAGTGGTTCTTACACTTGATTAACAGAGTTCGTTGATCAAATGTTTCCACTATAAAAAAAATCATTGTGTCAAGGAAGCCTTTCTTGTTGTTTAATTTATGTTGCATTTACTTAAAGAGGTCGATGACTTAGTTGAGGTCGGCGACCTAGACCTACTAATGATCCTACATAAGGTGGCGGACTAGGACTAGATACTGCCTAGATGCAATCTAGGCCCAACATCCACTTAAACCCATAAATGGGTTACTAAAACTAGCTAAAACAATAATAGAAATGTTTAACATAGCAAGAAATACTAGAAATAGAAAAATATAGGTAGAAATCATGGCCAAGGGGTTGAGAGTGTCGAGACCAAGGCCATGACAAGGTTATTGCGGCGCAGACAAGGCATGACGCGCGCTAGCACGCGGAGGGTGTCTTGGCACGTTGGGGGCATCACAGCGTCGAAGGCTAGCAAGAACCTCATATGCTGAAGCCTTGGCACATGAGCACCGAGGCTGGTACGGGTGGGCGCGTCGGGGCTGCGGTGTCGAGGACGAGTACGCAGATTGGGGTCGTCGTGGCCGAAGGTACGCTGAGACACGCCAAGTTGCGCGACACACGTGATTGGGTGGCTGCGTCGATGGCACGGGCCTGTCCACGAGTGACAAGCCCGTTTGATCATTGGGACATGGCTTCCTCTTCTTGTGTGGCGTCTATAAGCGGGGGTGCGTTAGCGCCCACCTGAGAAATAAGAATGAATCTAGTCTGTTCTAAAAAAATAGATGGTCCGGATTAGAGTTTATTAAAGAAGCCAAAAACAATACGAAGGTATTTTTCCTAAATTATTTCCGTATTGTGTCAAAAAAATCTGTTTGCAAGGGACAGACACAACCCGTGCATCAGTTTCACTTTGAATGTGCATCAAAACTAATTGTATGTGCATCAATTTTAACTTTTGTAACCTTATTTATGTGTATGAATACAATAGTTAGATAGTTTTTTATACACATACCGTTAGTTCCGATGAACATGCAAAATAAGATGAACTTTCTAGTTGTTTTGATGTACATATGATTAGTTTTGATGCACATGGATAAATAAGATACACTTTTGTGAATATGTTTCACCTTATATGTGCATCAAAACTAGCTATCTATTATCCATGCATTGTGCATCGATTTCAAACTTTTTATTTTTTGATGCACATTCTTCACATATTGATGCACATCCAGCCGGTTTTGATACACAGATAAACAAGATGCACTTTTTAGTTTATTTTATGCACATAAGGTTCATTTTGATGCACATAACATATATCCGTGCACATAGTTGTAATGCACATTCGGCCAGTTTTGATATACATACAAACAAGCTAAACTTTTTAGTTGTTTTGATGCACATAGGATAGTTAGTTTTGATGCATATACAACTACTTTTGATTCACAAACGTATATTTATGCACACAGTTTTGGTGCACATTCGACTATTTTGGATGCACACACAACTAGTTTTGATGCACAAAGAAACAATTTTGATGCACAAAAATCCGGTTTGATGCACGTCCTGTGACCGTGCCCTGTATCTATTTTTTTTAAATACGCGAATAAATCGTCAAAAATTTAACCGTGTCGTTCTCCACCCTTTTTATTAAAATGAGTCACACCCTTGATTTCACCCCCATCCAACGACTCCTATTCTTTCTCATTTCGTATGGGAACACCCTTTCATACTAGTTGGACCTAAAAAGTATAGGATTAGGGGTATTCCCATCCTCAGCAAAGTGATCCTTCAAACCTCTTTTGTAATGTAATTATTGAGTGACTTTAAAAACAGATCAATGAGAATCGAATCGAACTTAAAATTATCCACTAAGCTTCGTCACGAGGCAACACCTTAATAATTGTACTGATTCTCACATAAAATTTAGCGGATATTCCAATAGTACCCCCTTAAAATTAGTTTCGTCCCCGAAACTAGGAAAGACTTAGGGCGGTACAAGGTTAAGACGGAAAGTAGCTACTACCACTCACAACTTGTGAGGAAACAACAAAGGGTCTAGTACCCCCTTAAAGAACATTTAGTTCTTTAGTTAAGATGATTGTACCAATAGAAGAATTACTATTGTACCTCTTTCTTACGGAATCGTTAAATTAGTATTCCTTAGAAAGATTCCCACATTTGAACTTATGTGGTTTAACGAAAACAAGGGATAGGAATAGAAATTCGATTGGTCTTGCTAGCGAAGTAGGCGGGGGATCAAGCGGTTTTGTCTATTAGCTTGAGTCATACCTCCGGAAGTTCTGGGTTGTCCTTCCCAAACAAAAAGTTGGACTACTTATAGAATAAGCATCCTAATTGAAACCAACACTTAAGTGTTTCTAGGAAGCGAGTAGGAAGATGACTAATTCATTCCATTCTTTTAGAATAGAGTCATTGCGGAGGAATTCTTTTAAGATGGACATACGATAACTGACGATATGGAATTGAAATTTTGAATATTTGAAACCATCTTTACGATGCCTTGGAAGAAGGATCTCGAATTATGATTTCTAAAGAAGTTACTATTGGGAGAGGCGATGGTTATCTCGCAAGAGAGAGTGACCATCTTTACGATGTCGTGTTCGGATATATTATATTATCGAGAAGTGGTTCGAGCGTCCTTCTATATTACGCGTATTAATTCTTATAAAAACATAGTTTTCTTAAACAAGGTTAGGTTCGAAGGGATAAGTGGTTTCATTTCACCAATGTGATCAGCATCGGGAAACTATTTCCAACATAACCCCTTAATATGCCTTCACAGGAATAAGACCTGAAATTCTACCTCAACCATGTGATCAAGATGAGAGATAGAAGTTCATCCTTATTCGCCATTGTGAACCATATACTTAGAAAAAAATGTTTAGCTATTTAAACTTATGATATTAACTATTGTAGTTTAACAACGCAACGCAAAATGAAAATATTTCTTGCAGAGGTAGGAGTAAATCGCATAAGAAAAAAAATGGAATGACTTACGTAATCCTATTAATCGAAACTAAGCGTTTGAAACAGTGCTTTCGTAGAGAAAGTACCAACGAACATCTTCAGGATGGCTATGATAGCATAGCAGAGTTCAAAGTATAACACTTTGTGAAAGAAGATAGTTGACAATAATATTGGAATTATTCAACTATGCTTTGATTCTAATCGAGGTTGAAATTCTAATGATAACCCTACGATATATGTCGCAAGTACCCTTGTTTGGACATATTTAAATTACACGAGGAAGGATAAGCTATTCTATTTGCTCCTTGCGTCTATCGTTGACTTCCCCGTGGCTTGGGGGTTGAACTTATCCACTTATGACGGAATACTTTTGGGCTTAAGGGGAAACTTCATATCGTGCGTAATGCAATAATTGGTTAAACTGTGTGGCCTTCTTCTCGACATACTTAGACCTTTAACCTTTAGAGTCTAAGAGATCATCAACTACCTCATCTCTCATAGAATAAGAGAGGAATGATTCATCATTTAGTCTTAACTTTTTCCTAACTCAGCATGACATGTTTTGCTTGATTATAATTCTCTTGCTATTGACTAACTCCTTTCCGATTTGTAGAGCGACAACATCCTCCCTTTTTCTTTGGTGCAAAGAATACTTCTTAAATCTTTCCACTTAGGAGAACTAGTAGTAGTTGTGGTCAACTTTTTGTTCCTTCATTGACATCATCTTCTTTGACGTGAATGTCAATTTATTTTTAAACTCCATTTGTACAATTTTCTTATTTTTCAGAAATTTAAAAATTTTACTTTTTGAATTGATCATCTAATTATTTTCACACTTTCTAAAACTTTAATTTTGTACTAATACAACACTAAAAATGTCATGTTTTGAATTGACCACAAAAGATGTTATTTTTACCAATGTTCGATTTTATTTGCACACGGTTTTTAAGCTATCAATGTCACATATTTAGGATGTATGAAAATTTCATGCTTTGGGTAAGCGTGAATGAGATGCGTAAACGATATAATTGATATGACCAAGAGTAAAAATACTCACTTTGGATTTTGTATTCGTGAAATCTCACGCATCCTAAAACTGAACCAATTTAGGCCCAATGCGCTAGCTCGTTCACACTTCTTGAATATGTGAGATTTCAAACCGTTGAACTTCTAGCCGTTTAAAATATGACCCTTGTCACACATTTGAATTGTTGCCCATATAAACACTTCATTTTCACCGTGAATAATGCACCTTTCCTCTCATTTTCACTTCTAAATTGTTAAATTTCAAAACATTATTGTGAGCAAAAAATGTCATGTGAAGGGGAAGATTCATCATATTTTGGAAGAGTAGAAGAAGAAGTCCCTTTTGGAGAATGGAGAATATGCATGTCGTTTGGTGTATACGTATATCTATAAAAATCCCTAAACTAAATTAACAAAAACACAACAACTAAAACCTGAAAAATCCGAAAAATCAAATAAAACTCCAGAAAAATAGCAAAAACCGAGTCAAATAAAACCTGAAAAATCACCCTAAACCCAATAAAATGCTCAAGTAAAAAGGTCTATTTTAGGGTTGTTCAAATTTGGCTCAGAACGATCCGGAACCGTAGTAAACATGTCTATGGTTTTAGTGATGAATAGAGGTATTTGTTGTGCATCCGATCTAGACCAGATTGATATGGTCAGATCCAAACGATGGACCATAACTTTGGAAGGATGTGGACCATTGATATGTTGTATTTCATATAACATAACTAGGACTAGATAGTACATTTTGTGCATAGGTTTAGGTCTTTATTAGAGCTTGTAATGACAAATTAGGAGAAGACCGAAGACTTGAAAATTTTCACTTAAAAGAAGACTTGAAGACGAAATTCGAGAATCAAGAAAGAAGTCCGCGGATTTAAAGCAACAGCGGTGGAACCAAGTAGCAGCTCCGCGATCGCGGTCGACGTTGACTCGGGGATTCAGTTTTATCAGCTCTGCGATCGCGGAGTTTACTCACCGCGCTCGCGGTTTTACACGTCAGCGAAGATCCGAGGCGGCATTTTATCTATCTATTTACTCTATTATATTAGTTTCCTTTTATTTTATTATTCCGTGTGTTTTTGGAGACTACTTAAACCTAGTTTTCAACCTTTTGTTTGATATCTTGAGACCTAATTTCTATTATTCTAGTTTGTATTCTCTCTTTATGGAGAACTAAACTCCTTTGATTCTATTCAAGTTGAAGCTTTCGGATTCAAGTTTATTGTGAGATTCTTCTTCAAGTTTATTCCTTGCAGGTTATTTCAATTCTCTTGTGTTTAATTTATATTGATTGTCTTGATTTCTGCTTGTCTGGCCAACTAGTTGGAATTAATACTCTATATTGCTAGATCTAGGTTTTCTCCTAGCAAAACCTAATCTTTGTAGCAACTCAATTGATTTAGGACTCGTTGGACTAAAACAATTGAGAAAGAGATTTGAATGCATGTTGATTGTTTGGCTCGTTGGAATTCAATTGCATGTATCCTACTTATCCTTGTTCTCATTGCTAATATTCCTGTGATTTATGATCGTTTTATGAGTTGTTTGGATGTTAAGTTTGCATGTCTCGTTGCCATGCTATATATCTGATCAGGATAGGAATAACCAAAGGGAATAACTTGTTTGAATCTATGATCAATAACTTGATGATGAAAGTGGATGCTTGAATAGGATTGCTTTTCCTAATCTGATAAAAACTCAACCTTTGTTTGCCTAATTGCTTTACTTGCTTTAATTTCTCTAGTTTAGAATTACAATTCCAAAATCCCCCTTTGTTACCTTTTCTGAGTTGATAATAATATTACTTAGGATACAAGTGTCTCTTGGGTACGACCCCGACTTACCAACTATACTAGTTGAGTAACTAGAGATTTATTTTTGATTTGGCACGATGACTTTCAGCCAGTCAACCATAAATTGAACCAGACTAAATTAAACATAGCTACATATGAACTAATTAAGCTATGTCAATAATGAATAATTAGATTGAGAACTAATTGGGCTAAACTAGTAAATTGATAAACTTGCTATATTGTGCGACCTTCAATTGAGAAATTTGAGCTTTGAGAAGGAGGGATGAGAGTGTCTTCACAAAAGAAATTGAGAAAGAGGGCTAAGATCATAGAAGGAGGGCGGCGAGGGTTGCACGTGGAATCGACAATGGAGCCATAGACCCACGAAGAAACCGAGGAAGAGAACTAGAGAAGAGTTAAATCAATGTCAACCAACCTAAACCGAAAAAGAGAAGAAAAGGGAGGGAAATGGAGATTGGTGTTGAGTGCTTATTGCTTGAGACAACAAGCGTTGACATCCATGTCAAGCGTTGGTGTTGCCACTATCACCAACACTTTGAGAGAAAGATGTCGGAGCCTCACAATCGCAGAATGGGCATGCGTGGGAATGGAGATTAGATGCGGCAACTAGGGTCGAGGGATCGAAGATGAAGTGTGAGATGTTTGAGGTTTCATTCAATGTGTGAAATGGACTACCTAATCTATTGGATTGGGAAAGGCCAAATTATGATTTTTGGTCTTATGGTCCAAATCGTAAATTTCTAATATGGTCCCACGATCTTGGACTATAAACCATAAATGCCAAAATCCTAGACCTTGGAATGAACATATCGATCCTAGTCTTGAACTGGACCGTAAATATCGATCTGGTCTTCCAATCCTATACAGGTTCACACATCCCAATATTAGGTATCTCTTCAAAACAAGCATTCTTCATAATGTGATCTCGAAGATGTAAATCGGATGCGAGGGTTAGAGAACTTGATATAAGATTGTGCGGCTTGTTCCTATATTGAGGCAGAGTATCATACCTTGACAAATTCTTGTATTGAGCTTGTTTGGGTGACATCCCTACTCTTTGAGCTCGGTGTTAGCTTGTAGCGACAATCAGTAATATATTGTGATAACATGGGAGTATAAAAGTCTTAGTGTTAACCTTGTGTTTCACTCTAGACTGGAGCATATTGCTCTCGCATTCCATTTTGTTCATGAATTGATTCAAAAGGGGCTTCTATGTGTGGCTTATGTTTCTACAGATGATCAGCTGGCAGATATCTTGACCGAGAGGTTGGCTCGCTCGAAGTTTCAGATTCTCGTCTCCAAACTTGGACTCTCAGTTCCGACATCCAATTTGAGGGAACA
The DNA here is from genome assembly GCA_964016875.1 of Fallopia convolvulus. Lineage (NCBI taxonomy): Eukaryota > Viridiplantae > Streptophyta > Magnoliopsida > Caryophyllales > Polygonaceae > Fallopia > Fallopia convolvulus. The sequence goes on from OZ024733.1 coordinate 36,302,233, forward strand.
TGTTAAGGATATTTTATGATATTGTTTTATATTTTGGGATAATATCCTTGATAGAATATATTCTTGATTTATTTCTATCATATTAGGTTTAGATTATTATTCAATCCTAACTAGATTAAGATTATGACTTAGGACTTGAGCCCTTTTCTGTTTGCTATCGTCCTGGATGTTCTAATGAGGGAGATCCAGGAAGATGTACCGTGGTGTACGCTTTTCGTTGATGACATAGTGTTGGTGGACGAGTTTAGGGAGGGAGTTTGTAGAAAGCTAGAATATTGGAGAAAGAAACTCGAGAGTCGCGACAGAGGGTTTTAAGCTGAGTCGGACCAAGACAGAGTATGTAGAGTTTAAGTTCAACCAGAAGGTGGAGCCAGATGAGGAAGTACGCTTGGGAGGAGATGTCATAGTGAAAAAGGAGATGTTCAGATACCTAAGCTCAGTTGTACATAGTGATGGGGTATGGAGGAGGACATTAGACACCGAATCCAAAGAGGTTGGCAAAAGTGGAGGGGTGCTTCTGGCGTGCTATATAACAAAAAGGTCTCACTCCAGCTCAAGGGCAAGTTCTACAAATATGTGGTTAGACTAGCCATACTTTACGGGGCAGAGTGTTGGCTGACTACTAAGGCGCACGAGCAGAAGCTAATGGTAGCAGAGGTGAGGATGCCAAGGTGGATGTATGAGCATACAAGACTGGACATGATTAGGAATGAGGTGATTAGGAGCAAGGTGAGAGTGGCCAATTTAGGTGAAAAGCTTAGAAAGTCGAGGCTCAGATGGTCTGAGCACATACAGAGAAGACAACCAGATGTCCCGGTTCGGAGATCGAAAGGTTGATTAGTAGCGACTTTCGCATGGAAAGGGGCAGGCCGAAGAAGAGTTGGAAGGAAATCATAAAACAAGACCTTACCTTTCTGGTAGTCCCAGTAGATATGGTCTTGTGTAAGGACCAATGGCATGAGAAGATTATAGTGATAGAGCAATAGTAGTGAAGACCTGGAGGGACTGTCTTGCTCTTTTTCCTCACTTTGTTTTAGTTTCTCTGTTATCGTTTTTTGAGTTTTTCTAGCATACTTTTTCACTCTCACTTTCTACTACCCCTCTAGCTTGTTCTTTTTGTTCCCACCCTTTCCCTTTTTGCTTTTGGGCCCACCTTAAATACCCTCACGACTTCGAGTTGGGGTAAGGGGTGCGTACATCTCGACCCCTCAAATCTCGTCTTCATCGGGTTCCACAATAGTAGATGTTGTTGTTGTTGTTGGTTCATGATGATGTATACGAATAATCTTTACTAATATTATACTTTGTATTAGAGGGAAAGTCAAAATCTCACTTAGCCTACTTTATTCGAATGGAGTTCCTCTCCCTATTATTTTTTTAACAAGGGTTTTCATGAACTAGGTAAACTGACTTGTGCCCAACTAGCTCGAAGAGATAGTAAAACTTGATTTTCCACCCAGTAAATACAGCAGAGATAAATATCAATCTTAAAAGAGAAAAATCCCACAATAGTCCTAGTTTCAATTATTTATTCCAAAAATATACCTCTATTGTATCTTGTTTCCAAAACTACACCTTTTTATTTAAAAAGGCTAAACTACCCCTAATTAATAATCTTAATAGATTTCTAATTAACAACCCCTCATATTGGGGATATTCAATCCCACGTTCAGCAAAACTCCTAATTGCTCGCTTAATCATCGCTCGTTATGTTTCAGGCTCCAACTGTGTTACTGGTGCTCGTTATGTTTCAGGTTCCAAGAAAGAGTGAAAGACATTGATTTCCTCTTGTTCGTAATTTGAGTCTTTCTTTGGTTGACGGAATAATTTTATTTTAAACAAACAAATCCTTACTCATGACATCCATATAAATCGAAATATAAAATCTGTGAAATTTATTTGGAGACACATGTCTTTGAACTGAGGGCTACCAAATTTCACCTAGTTAAATTTAGTGTAACAAAATTATGTAACAAAATTTTATGTAGATAAATTTAATGTAACAAAATATGTAATGCATACTAGCTAGTTAAATTATGTAACGCATAGTAGTTAAATTTAATGTAACGAAAAAGCTAATAAATTAATGTAACAATTTGTGCTAATAAATTTAATGTAGCAATTTAATGTAGTAAAAGTTGAATTTATGTAAAAAAAATAACCCTATATAAAATTATACTACTAAAATTTTTTATGTAGAAATCCTAATAAATTAAATGTAACAATATTAATGTAATAAAATCTGAATTTATGTAATAAGAAAATACATAGAATTATAATAACAAATTTTATGTAGAAAACTCTAATAAATTTAATGTAACAATTAATGTAATAAAAGTTGAATTTATGTAACAAAATAACCCTACATAAAATTATACTACTAACAAATTTTATGTAGAAATCGATCCTAATAAATTAAATGTAACAATATTAATGTAATAAAATATGAATTTATGTAATAAAAAATCATACATAAAATTATACTAACAAATTTTATGTAGAAAACTCTAATAGATTTAATGTAACAATATTACATTAATAATTTTATGTAGAAAAAGCTTAAGAATTTATGTAACAAAATACCCCTACATAAAATTATACTAAAAAATTTTATGTAGAAAATTCTAATAAATTATTGTAACAATATTAACGTAATAAACTCTAAATCTATCTATATACTAAAGAAGAAGCCTTTTGACACATGTCAACCTCTGGTTGATTTCGCCTATGTGTCGACTTTATATTCAATTCGCATATGTGGCGCCACGTCATCAAGACTCTAAAAAAATTAATTCAAAACTTATTTAGTATTTTTATATAAATTTGTTAAATTACAATAACTAAATCTTTGATTCCTTCTTATCTCATTTTCCTTGAATTAATTAATAAATATTTTCTTAATTACCTAAATTTTATTTGGCCTTATCTACTCAAATCTTTAATTTCTCCTTATTTACTCATACACTTAATTAATGATATGTTATCATTTTTTAACAAGAATTATAACATAATTAATATCCTTCACATAAAAAAAATTATACATTGTTATGTTCACTATATTTATTTATTACGGAGTAGTTATATACTATCCTGGGTTTTTTTAAATTAAAAGTATTAGATCTTGAATCAAAATAATTGACAAATTTTATTCATATTCATATAAAAATATTAAAAATATTTATAAATTAATTTATTATTAAAATATTTTAATTATATTTCACCAAATCCGTACATGGTACGGGTACATATGCTAGTTTATGTACTAAAAACCATACATAAAATTATACTAACAAATTTTATGTAGAAAACTCTAATAAATTTAATGTAAAAATATTACAATAATAATTCTTATGTATAAAAAGCTAAAGAATTAATGTAACAAAAAAATTCAGATTAGGTTTTTCTTGTTACATAAATTCAAAAAGAGGAGGATTTTGTTACATTAAAATATATATAACCAGAGGAGTGACCGACGATGGCAATGCAAGTAGGATGGTCAAAATCAGGAGGAGTGACCAGTGGCAAGAAGGGTGTTCGGCGATGCCCTGAACTTGGTTCCGGCAGTGGCAAGCTAGGTGGACGGCGGTTTTGACGATGAATGTCGATCTGTTGAGTGAGAATAGATTGGCGGTTTCCGGCGCCGACGAGGATGGGAGATCGTCGGAGGATGGATGGCAGCGAGGAGGATGGGAAGCGAGCGATTCACGGTGAGCGGTTCCCGGCGAATTGAGTGAAGGTTTAAGCGATCGAGAGCAGGGGCGGATCCAGGATTGTCTGGAAGGGGGGGCGGATTTTGTACATCGAGTTCAGGGACGGACGCAGGATTTAACATTGTGGTAGGCTAAAATTTTTTGGGCGAGCTAAATTACCTTAATTTAACGAATTTAACACTAAATTTACCCTTTTTTATTTTTTTATTATTAAATTTATCCTATTTTTATTATTTTTTATTTTTTAGGGCGGACTGAAGTGTACCCTAGCCCGCCCTTAGATCTGTCCCTGATTGAGTTAGTATATAAAAATTAACCGCATAAAATTAAGATAGTATAAATTAAGTGTACCCAAAAATTAAAGTAAAAACAATTTGACATAAAAAATAGGACATACAAATTAAGATACATGTGATTATTTGCTAAGAGATAATTGACAACTACTAGCCGGACCCATAAATTAATTAATGTATAACTTTAATCAAAAAAGGTAGAATAGATACAAACAGTGGAATCTCATTAAATAAATTAATTAAGTAAAATTATGCTTGCTTTACCCTAATATAGCAATATGGAATCTCATCAAATAGATACACAGTGGTTGAAAATCACCTCACATAGAAATATGATTAAATCGATCCAAAAATAAAAAAAACTAGCCAAGTCAAGCCCGTCCGTTGGACGGGGCAAAATTTATATTTTAATATTTGAAATGCATAGATGTTTGCAATCATTTATAAAAATAATACAAATCACAATAAAAAAATAATTAATATAATAAAAATCATAGAAATTTGAACCTTAAAAAAGTTCTTTTGTGCAAACCTAATTACCATCCACCAAAAACCAAATCAATTATAACAAAACGTTTTAAATATTTGAAAAAAAATATGAGTCACCCTATAACTACATATAATCAAATAGATTGATGTATAATTAATTCATTATCAAAATCATATATCATTTTTCATACACTTATGTGCAATTGTAATATAAGCATAATAAAGTTTTTATATATCATTCACATACTTTTAATATCAAATTTAAATTGAATTTAGTCTTGTGTATGGGGTCTTTTGATTGTGGTAAAAAAGTTATCTAAAGTGATTATTTGAATAATCGAACCTTAAACCTCCAATATAATTGTCAAAGCTTCAATCATTGAGCCAAAATTTTATATTAACGTATAATAAAATCAACATAATATGAGTGAAATATTTTTCAAAAATTTAATATGTTCACCTAGTACATAACATTTTAATGTTATAAATTTTAAAAATAAAAATTAAGGTGAATATAAAACAATTTGTTTATTATATAATAGTGTAATACTATAATTGACTATACATAATGGTGCCTAAAATATAATAATATACTAATGATTAAATAGTAAAAGTATTTCAATTAAATAAAATATATGCAACAAAATAACAATTGCCAATAAAGGATGATAATATATAATAGTATATACCAATTATAATTAAGCCTTAAAACTAAATGTGAATAAAAGGATCTACCTTGTTATGTAATAGTGTAATTGACAATGCATTGCATATTGTACATATGACATAATATATCAACGATTCAAAACTAAGAGTGTGTTATCTACCAAAACAAATAGTTGTCAAGATTTGAACCGTGATCTACAGGTAGTTTAAAAGATTCTTTACCACTAAGTTATGTAACATTATTTTATTATTTAAAATAATAAGTTCTCATAAAAATAAATATTATGTAATAAATATGGCAATGTGGTTTTGTACATAAATTTATTTATTTAGTATAAACCATTTTAAAGGTGAAAAAAAACAATTAGGAATTTACATTAAGTGCATTAAATGAGGCATGTACACAAAATTATATATGTATTATAGATAGAACTAAATACTGTATACAGGGAATGAAATCAGAGAGCCCTGTTGGGCCTAATTCCAAATTAAGGCAAAATGGGCCTAATTTCAAATTCAAGTAAAATGGACCTATTTTTTTTGTAAAATGCACCATAAATTAAAAATTAAAAAACTGAGGTTGTCTTCTTCGATGGACACAATCTCCATTGATGCCACCGAGTCCCCTCCCCTAATTTCGCCCCCTTCCTCCTCTAATACTTCTTTAGTTCTTCACCTTTACCCCGTCCCGGACTATCTATGGGGGCGAAATTAATAATTTTTTTTTAATCTTCCACGTTCTTTAGGTAATACTTATTACTCCTCCGGATCGCCCCCGCCCGCTCCCCCCTAAATCCGCCCCTGATCGAGAGGTTCACGTTGCAATATCGGTAGATGGGAGGGAGAATAGGGTTAATTTAGTCCTTTTTTATGTAAAAGATTAATGATGGAAAAATTATATAGAGGGATATATTATTGGAATAAATTAGTGAAATCTGGTTAGTACCGTCTTTTGCTCATCTTAAAACCTCACAAAATCCCTCACGTACGTCTTCTATCAGTAGTCCATCATGGGGGCACTCCTCTCCCTCAATGGCCTCGATTCCTCAAATAGCTCAAATTTTGCCTTTGGTTAAAAAAAAATCAAAATAGATAATTAAAATTAAGTATATTCACAGCCATCCAGCTGGATCCGTTAAACTCCCAGATCAGCGTGACAATTCTCCTTGACCGTTCGATGTATTAAAATATTAATGGAGTTATCATCAAAATAAAATAAAAATAAAAGCGGTCAGGATTCTTCGACAAATTTGGAAAGTTGCGCGAGCGATGGGCGAATTTTGGCCGCATTTCTCTCGCATTTAATTCTCATTTCGCACCCTCCACCACCCAAAACGACTCCTTCCCGTCCTTATTTTCCTTGCCAGAAATCCGAAGCTTGAAATCATTCTCTTCCTCTTTCTCCCCCATTGCCTTCTTCTTCCGCTCTCAATATCCTCTCTCTTTGATTCTTGCGGTTATCAGGCAAAACAGGTAATTAAATTTCATGCATCCATCGCGATTCGCTCGATGATTGTGTGCTTTCTTTTTTCGCTGCACAAGGTTGATAGAAAGATCGCTTTGATTGTGTGCCATTTCGTTCGTTTTAATCTGAATGATTCGCTATTTTGATTATTGATCTTCCATTTCTATCGTCTCCTTGGAAATGGCCTTTGATTCTGATTTGCGAATTGATAGCGGAGGTTGATATATATCGTATTTTAGGGGATTCAGATTTCAGAGATATGACATTGTTGCTCCAATGATTATTCTTAAATCTGAAATGCAGTAAAGATTTCATTTCTTCGTCCACATTTTCACCTTTCTATTTTGATTGGTGATGTGTTTTGGGGGAAAGAGTTGCATATAGATGGTGGGTCCTGTACCCGGCCTTTATTTGATTGTCGAAATCTGTCTAATCGAGGACAATGTTATTGCACATGAAGTAATGTTAACTGAATATAGATATCATTTTGCATCATCAAGGAAAATTATATGTTTGATCTTATTTAGCTTTTGATTTGTGATACTTGAGTCTCTTGGTTGAAGGCTTGCATTTGTATCATGAGGTGATATTTCTCTTTCTGAGAATTGAATTTGAAGTGTTTCTTTTTCCAGATATGCGGGGTATTGTCGTATTGGTTTTCATTATTTTAAGAAACTCTTAGTAATAGTCTGAGTTGGATTTGTTTAGTTTTGTCAAATTTCCATATGAGAAATGCTCACCTAACGATCCTGATTAAATATTTTCTTTCCCTAATCCCTAACTAGACTCATGTTCGATCTGTCGACCATTAATCAGATGATTCATAACCCTTTAAATGGTCATGGAACTCAATGCATCTGTCTAGTGGTTCTACTGAGAAACTTTATGCTCCATATTTTACCTTAAATTGATCATTCTTTTTTTCCTGGTCTGCATTTGATTTCATTGATATGCAAAAAAATTATGATCTATAGCAAACATATATATGCATCGTAAATTTGTGCATGTATAAGAATCTGTTAACTTACAACCATGATGTGCTAAAAGTTTGTTTATATTGAAGCTCTAGAAATGGCTGACGGTGAGGACATTCAACCTCTTGTCTGTGACAATGGAACTGGAATGGTCAAGGTATTTTATTCAAAACTGTCTTATTTTCGGTGGAATGACTTATCTGCTAGATTTTATTTATGGACTGATACTGTAACTGTCGCCTCTTCAACCATGATCTTTTTCTAGGCTGGGTTTGCTGGTGATGATGCCCCTAGAGCTGTGTTTCCTAGCATCGTTGGTCGTCCACGTCACACTGGTGTCATGGTTGGCATGGGTCAAAAGGACGCTTATGTTGGGGATGAGGCTCAATCAAAACGTGGTATCTTGACCCTGAAATACCCGATTGAGCACGGTATTGTCAGTAACTGGGATGACATGGAAAAGATTTGGCATCACACCTTCTACAATGAGCTCCGTGTAGCTCCTGAAGAACACCCAGTTCTTCTGACTGAAGCTCCTCTTAACCCCAAGGCCAATCGTGAGAAGATGACTCAAATTATGTTCGAAACTTTTAATGCCCCAGCTATGTATGTTGCTATTCAGGCCGTTCTCTCCCTCTATGCCAGTGGTCGTACAACAGGTTAGCCTCCTTTTATAAAGTTATTCTTTATTGTACTAGTTATGTGCTAGATTATACATTCCTTTAACGATGTGTTTGAGTTACCCCATATAATGTATTATCTTGCATTATAATATGAGGTAATGCAATATGTAGTGTAATCCAAATGCACCTTAAATCCAGGGAATAAGAATTAAAGTAGCCTTAGGAGATTCTTGTTGATTTGTAAGTTCATGGTATGGCTTATTCATTTACGAGTTGGTATCTGTTAAGTTGAGTTTTAAACTCTCAGACATTGTACTGTCAATTGGTTTTCAATCAGAGTTATTGAGTGTAAAACCTCATTCATCCCTGTGGTCATCAATTCATCATGATGTGATGACAATGTATCTACATTGTTTAATCATGCATATGGTTATTTATAGAGAAATGGTCTTGAAAAGGACTGCTGGATAGATGGAATTGATTTAGCATGACTGAAATTCCGGGAAGAAAAATGTTTTCGCTTTATGATAAGCTTATACTTTTATCATTCAAAGATCTTGATGCTATGATGAAGTCTGATAAATTTTCAAACTCAAAGTCTCTGCCTCCTAAGCTGTTTCATTTGTTGTTTTCCAGGTATTGTTTTGGATTCTGGTGATGGTGTCAGCCACACTGTCCCAATCTACGAAGGGTATGCTCTTCCACATGCCATCCTTCGTCTTGACCTGGCAGGGCGTGACTTGACTGACCACCTCATGAAGATCTTGACTGAGCGTGGCTACTCGTTCACCACCTCAGCAGAGCGTGAAATTGTCAGGGACATCAAGGAAAAGTTGTCTTACATTGCCCTGGACTATGAACAGGAACTTGAAACTGCCAACACAAGCTCCTCTGTGGAAAAGAACTATGAGTTGCCTGATGGACAAGTGATCACCATTGGAGCTGAGCGCTTCCGTTGCCCAGAAGTCCTCTTCCAACCTTCCATGATTGGGATGGAATCTGCTGGTATTCATGAGACGACTTACAACTCCATCATGAAGTGTGATGTTGACATAAGGAAGGATCTGTATGGAAACATTGTGCTCAGTGGTGGAACCACTATGTTTGCTGGTATTGCTGACAGAATGAGCAAGGAAATCACTGCATTGGCTCCTAGTAGCATGAAGATTAAGGTGGTTGCTCCTCCTGAGAGGAAATACAGTGTCTGGATTGGAGGCTCCATCTTGGCATCCCTCAGTACTTTCCAGCAGGTATCAAAATAATTGCTTTTAGTTTTTTATTTATTTATTTTTGAAACATTTTTATGTTCTTATAGTTATCAAAATAATTTTCTTTATATCTTAATTCTCAAAACCGACAACTAAAATTTGGAAATACCTGGAAACTGATAACTCAGTTCTATAACATGCTGTATATTGGTCTCATGGTTGGAATGATAATTTGCAGATGTGGATTGCAAAGGCAGAGTACGATGAGTCTGGTCCGTCAATCGTTCACAGGAAGTGCTTCTAATTGCAACCAAGGAGTTGTGGAGTTCTATTCTAGTATGCTGTCTTCAAATGGGAACTTCATCTTCCATCTTTGCTGGTGTGGACAGTGTTTATTTTCACCGTCTGCTAGTAATAGATTTGAAGGAGTTCATTACCAAAATATTTTTAATTCTTTCATTGTTGTGTCAATAGGCAATAGCAGTTTTTTTTTTTCCTTCAAGTATAACCATCGCCTGGAAAAGACTCTTGGGCAGCTTGCTATCTTGGTTCTTGTTATTGTACTTGAATTTCCTGGTCTTTTCTTGTAGAGATTGTGATGAAAAACACTATAATGAGTAATTTGAAGTTGTGCTTTTAATAGCTTGCGTGCTTTTGCGAGGATATATTATTATTGCTCATAAAATCAATGGCTGATAATCACGAATTCATCATGCTGCCATGCTGGGTAATTATAGTATCCTAATTCCACGGTTTGTTTTAAAGGTGATTACTTCATTAGAATGCAAAAATCATTATTTATAACTTGTGCAAGCAATGTTCTAGGTTCACATTGGCTGATTTAATTACCAACAGCTCTGATCAACCAACGGCTGAAAAGTGAAAAGTGAGAATATATAAAGCCTACAAGCTAGTAACAAACAATTGAACGAACTTCTTGGCCCACTACGAGGAACGGCAATTGTCATGAGTCCTACACTCCTACCATATTATAGAGTATAGACTGATGATCTTTTTTGTATTGTTCTTTTTTTGTTCAAATCTAATGTATTGTTCAATATTCCAATTGCAGTCTAAGACTCAAATAACAAGCCTTCCCAACTTAGCTAGTAAGCATGACATTTCATGACTATAAAGATCATAAGTTTAAATTTATTTATTTTTTTAATTTTTGCTGTGACTAGTGCCTCTTATGGACTAAAAAAACTCCAATCAAATAATTTATTTTTTCTGAACAAAAAAAAAATCACTTTTTTTGGTAGGTAATTTTCTTGATTTAAAACAAGGCTGAAATCTTTTTAATTTCTCTCTCATTTTTAACATGTGCTTGTTGACTTCTTGTTGTATGCGAAACGTTTTTTTGGGGGTCAAGACTCTCAAAAGAGTACGCGAAAGTGCGAAACGTTTAAAAGCTCGGAACTGCACAGTGCGCCTGAACTTTTTGCAATTCATCAGAACCAGAACATTGAGAAGAGGGCTAGGGTTACGTTTCTCTCACTTCACCTGCTCCTGGATCTTCTCGCGTAGAGATGGGAAAGCTAGGAATCGCCGTGATCCTCAGCATGTGGGCGATTCCAATTTCAATCCTTGTCAATCGAATAGTGCCTGATCCCTACATGGTTCGTCCCTCTCTCTTTCACTCTTGTCTGTGCATTTGCGCATGTTTAGAATTGAATTATCGCTATTGATTGTCCACGATGCTAACAGGACGAGATCTTTCACATCCCTCAAGCTCAACAGTACTGTCATGGCAACTTCAAGCGCTGGGATCCCATGATCACCACTCCTCCTGGCTTGTATGTTTCACATTCCTCCATTTTTTAATCCATCTGTCGTGTATTCTGTTTTTAATTAATCATCTTGTCCGTGGAACTCAATCCAGCAAAATGCTGTTTCTGAACTGCTCGTAATTGAAGCATTGCTTTGTTGCTGAACAAATCCCGAAACTTTCTGCTTTCAGCAAAATACATCTATTAGCGGTTCTAAGAGGGGGATAAATCAAAAGTTCAAAAGAAAGGACCTTTTAAAAAAAAATATCTCACTTAAAACTGGAGATTGGATACTTCTGTAAGTTTTGGCCTGATTGTTTACTATTTGAATAAGACTCGAAATTAGGTTAATGCATACGTGCTGAGCATAAGTGTTCTACTGTTCAATTATAAAGATTGAAGAGTTTTCTAATACTTTGTTCCATTTGTGCAAGTAGGCTGGTGAAATTTAGGCACCTACCAGTTTTGTTATCCTCTAATCTTCTATAAGATGCATGTTATAACTGTTAAAGTGTTGAAATTTTAAAATCATCATATCTGCAAGTGCTTCATTTTTGGCTGGAAAATGAAACAATAAAAATCTTCTAATGTAATTGTGTTAGTCCAGCTTTGTTGATATCCTATCATCCTATGCTTTTGCCAAATAGTTATATTATCACTGGCTTTTTTTTTTTTATAGATTAATGGGACATGTGCTGGCTTATGCCCTGTCGGACTTTTTTATGTTGCTCTGCTAAATTCCTTAAATAAGCCTATATAAACTGGAAAGTGAAAAATAACATAAGAAGAACAAAATGGAAACAACAGTTGATTGTTGAATTTATAACTTTGCAGGTACTTTGTTTCACTTGCCCATGTTGCTTCTTTGTTTCCAGGCATGTTTTTGCTTCACCAAGCCTCGTCGGTTTATGATGTTTGCTCAACTTCTATTCTTCGATCTACCAATATCGCCTTGTCTGTGGTATGCGGCATTCTCTTGTATGAAATAATCATACTGCTACAACCATCAATTGGAAGAAGAAAAGCTACGTTATATGCTGCCGTCCTTGCATTGTACCCCCTCCATTGGTTCTTCACTTACCTTTATTATACCGATGTAGCTTCACTTGCTGTATTTCTCGCAATGCACTTGTGCAGTCTAAAGAAGAAATATTGGTCAAGTGCCTTGGTAAGTTTTGTCTTATACTTGACCCCTATGGTTAATAACTATTAATGAGATTGTATGTGTTGATTTTTTTCTTGGTCATGAGATACATAGCTTTTACATTAAGGATATGTAAGAATGAGACTTAAGAGTTCTTTATTCTCTTACTTGCAGTTTGGAGCCCTTGCAGTAACCATTCGCCAAACCAATATCATATGGATGCTTTTTGTTGCATGTAGTGGTATCCTGGATGCTACTCTGTCCCATCAAAGTGAAATTGCAAGGGAAAATAACTACTCAGTTCCCTTGGGAGAAAATAATCCAACTTTTATTGATAATGCTGGAGCAAATCAAGGATTGAGAAAACGGAAGTCAAAAACCATCACTGATAAGGCTGATTCTAGCTCTAAACGAGCCACCTTTGGAAGAAATTATGAAAAAGGTGCTTAAATTCATCCTCTTTGGATACATAAGCTGCTAAATCTCTGTTTAGTACTATATAGAACTTGCTTAGCAGTCTATCACGTATTTTGTTGAGCTTGAATGAAAATATATATGCATTTTGAGTTTACAATAATGTTCTTGGGAAGGTGAAATTTACCAAAGGGAAAAGGATTGGATATCATAGTTTGAATCCGTCTATATATAAAGATCTTTTTCCGTTGACATGAATGTAAGCGTAAGTTTGTGCTTAGTTTGATATTCATCTTTTTTTTTTTGGTAGAATGATATTCATCTTTTTATCAAAGCATCTTTTAGCATACATATTGTTAATGCTAGCATCTCTTAATGTAATTTCACTTTACAGGATTCGTTGATGAGGTTCAACTTTTATTGTTGAGGTCATGGCATTTGAAATGGGAGCTCTTGGTTGGCTTCGCTCCTTTCCTTTTTGTATTGACTGCTTTTGTAGCCTTCATCATCTGGAATGGTAGCATAGTTCTAGGTACTCTCCACCTTCTTTTGTTCTTCTTATATCTCACTGGACATGCTCAAGAACCTCCAGCAACTTATAAGCTGTACTTTCAATGCAGGAGCAAAGGAAGCTCATGTTGCATCCCCCCATCTGGCTCAGATAATGTATTTTGCTTTGGTTTCTGCTCTTGCTAGTGCTCCACTCCATTTCACTATAGGCCAAGTTTTAAATATTCTGTCCACTCTACGGAAGATTAAACCATTGAGTACCTTCATTGGATGCTTAGCTCTTAGTGCTGGTCTAATTTTCATCCATTTCTTCAGGTCAGTGCTCACACCCAGTTTTCATCTTTCTTAGCAGACTACATGTCTGGTTTAAAATTTTAGTTGCCAGATTTGAGAACAAAGGCAACTTCTAGGATATAATTTGTTGTAAACCAGTTGTTTTGATCGAAAACTCAAAGCTAAATTACTGATAAATAAGTTTAATCTGCTGTGCTCAGCATTGCCCATCCATACCTTCTGGCTGACAATCGTCATTACACCTTCTATATCTGGCGCAAAGTCATCAATCCACACTGGGCAATGAAATACCTCCTAGTTCCAGTATACATCTATTCGTGGGCTTCTATATGTAGCATTTTGGGTCTGTATGCGCAACTCTCTCTCCTTTCTACTTTAACCATACTTGAAATTCTTTTTTTTTTTAATGAGAATGTATACTTATTCTGATTACAAGTCTCATGAAAAAAGGTGTCATCTTGGCAGGAAAAACCCAGAAAAGGATCTGGGTGCTAGCCTACTTCTTGGCTTGCTCGGCATCTTTAGTACCTGCTCCATTGATCGAGTTCAGGTATTACACGATACCATTTTATATATTTATGCTTCATTCACGGACTAACGAAGACTATAAGTGGGTAATCATGGCGGTTCTGTACTTAGCTGTGAACATCTTCACCATGTCAATGTTCTTGTTTCGGCCTTTCCATTGGGATCATGAGCCAGGCACGCAGAGGTTTATTTGGTAGAGGGAAACGCGATAACTACTTTCTTGATTCACTGTTGTAGTGTTGTGAAGTTATTCTTTGTAGCTTTTATTTTTGTTCGTCTGTCACTTGGCTATCTGTGACCAGTGAACATTTTGTAGCCAAAGTGCAAACTCTCCCATCCTTTCCCTCTTTTTTCTGTAAAAAAGAAAAATAGAAAGGAAAAAAGAAGGGGGAAATCCGAATCAGAGAAAGAAGTTACCAGCCCAATTTAGAAATTGCTCAAACATGAAACTTGTAAATCCAACCCCAGTTTTGAAGGTCTAATATATGAAATGGACGCAAATTTTTGAACAATTGGATGCCAAACGGCAAACAAACCCAAATTCAAAAGCAAATAAGTTATGGTCTTCTTCGTTCCGAAAATATTATCATTTTGAGTTTTAGATTTCCATTTATTTCTTAGTTATGTTTATTGAAAGAAAATCTTTGGGCTGATAATATGTACTTCAAGATCGAGTTGCACTTGCAACAACCAAAATCTTTGGGATGATAATTATGAGTTTTTGGGTGGGTCTAGATGTAATTCAAAGAAAGAGTATAAGCAAATTTAACAACTTTATCCGCCACCATATTAACTACTCGACAAATATGTAATTTAAACCGCTTAAAATTGTCCGAAAGCACCATATCATGCATGATATGCATGATAATATTAGAGGTGTCAAACGGGTCGGTCAGATCGGTTCGGGTTCGGTTATTTCGGGTTCGGGTTGAGTCGGGTTCGGGTCGTAACGGGTCACCAGTCAAACTGGGTCGGGTCATTGCGGGTTGTCGGGCGGGTCGGGTCGACCTAACAGGTCAAGAAAATTG
The DNA here is from genome assembly GCA_964016875.1 of Fallopia convolvulus. NCBI lineage: Eukaryota > Viridiplantae > Streptophyta > Magnoliopsida > Caryophyllales > Polygonaceae > Fallopia > Fallopia convolvulus. The sequence goes on from OZ024733.1 coordinate 36,317,348, forward strand.
ATATTTTTACTATTATTAAAATATTTTTTCTTTAAAAAATAATATTTAATAATAAATCTATTATTTTTATATATTTTAATAATAAAATATATTATAATTTTTAAAATATATTATATATTCTTAAAATATAACAAATTGGGTCAACCCAACGGTTTTTTCGGGTTTGAACCCAACGGATTTCGGGTTTATCGGGTTCGGATTATTTTGGGTTTCGGGTTCAAATTTTCGGATCTTGACCCTAAATTTTTCGGGCGATTCAGATCGGTTTTTTGGGTCGGGTCAGCTTTTGACAGCTCTACATGATATGGTATATGGTCATCTCAATATCCACGGAAGTCAGTACCAACTACTCCTACCAAACAGCTGTTGCTCAAAAAACTACCAAACAGCTATTTGATCGTTAAAAAAAACTACTCCAGTAGATTTTTTGTTAAAAAATCTCTATTTGAATTAATATTTATTTTTCACCAGAAATTCGTTAAATCAATTATTAAAATGTTAAAAAAAACTCTATTTGCCTAAGATATTTGGAACTTGCAAGGTAAAACATTCGTGATCTGTTCTAGTGGAAGAATTGGAGAAGCAATCAGCACATCCCTCCTTTTCCTCCGTCTTTCTCCATGAGTGGAGGAGCAAGATCGTGGTTCACCACATTAATGGCGAACCCCAGGCTCCGAGCTTCCACCACGCACTGTAAGAATTTCACCAGAAAGGAACTAGCCGTTGCACTCGCCGGCATCACCCTCGTCGTCTTCGTCTTCTCTTCCCTCTCCAATTCCTCCTCCAAAGACTCTCCTTATTTGACTGGTCAACCCGATTTGGTCGAGCTCACTCTTCTTAGCAACGCCAAAGACAAAGGCGCCTGTAAATATCACTTCTCGCTCCTAGATTCATTCAGTTTTGGTCCTTTCAGCTATCAGGGGCGCTGCTTTACTCATTCAGTTCCTTCTTCGCAGTTTGTTTGGATGGGTCTTTGCCCGCGTATCATTTTCGGAAGGGTTTCGGGTCCGGATCCAGCAATTGGGTTCTCCACATCGAGGTTAGCATGATTTCGAATCGTTCACCGTGAACATATTTCAGCAATTGAGCATCGTGGACTTTTTTTTGTTGATCTTATTCGGAGTGAAGCTCAAATGATTAATTATAAGTTAAATTTGGTTCCTTATTATTTCGCATAGGGTGGGGGTTGGTGTGATACAATTAAATCATGTTCATCTCGCGCAAGATCTTCTTTAGGGTCTTCACTCTACATGGATAAAACTCCCTTTACTGGAATTTTGAGTTCTGACCCGGCCCTGAATCCTGGTAACATTTTTTACCTTCTCCTTTCACATATTCCTAACCTTAAATCTCTGATCATAACTTCTCTTGAGTAAAAGGAACCCATTCCCTGTTGCTTGTTGTCAGTAGTGGGATTATTAACTTTGTATTGTTCATTGTGTGTTTGTACTTTGTACTAGTGTGCTTTGACTTTTCACAGCTATATGCTGCATAAGGAATAGAGAATTTATCAGTTCTAATGAATCAAGTTCCCTAAAGTTGGATTCAAATTTCAGCCAGCTATCACAAGAGATATGTCTTCCACCACTACAGCATAATTAGACCATAAATCTCAAACTGCAGCATGTACATGTTATATAGTTAATTTGCATTTTTGGATTCTTAGTAAGCTAGTAGCACTACACAATATCAAACAATGGGTTGCTGGCCTTACATGTGATCTGTTCTAGATTTCTTCAACTGGAACAAAGTGAAAATACGCTATTGCGATGGTGCATCTTTTGCTGGACATCGTGAAAATGAGTTCCATGTAAGTCCAAATAAATCATTTTGTGCTTTTTGGCAATCGTGCATTACTTTCTTTGGCCTTTTTGGTTCTTTTATGCTATGAAAGTGAAGTTTCTTTTGATCACTTTACTTCTTGTACTATATTGGTGTATTTGTGTTGACTTTGCTGCAGAATGGAACAAATCTATTCTTCAGAGGTCAGCTCATTTGGGAAGCTTTTATGGATGACCTTCTATCAATAGGAATGTCTAGTGCTAGGCAGGTAAATTATCTATATTTTAGTTTTTGTTTATCAAATCATATGACCACCCATGACCCATACATAGGTGGACTGAAAATGTGGAGTGACTGGAAACAAATTGGAAAATGCAGGCTAAGATTTATCAGTCTCTTAGGGATGCATGTGCATATTTCTTGCTTGTAGCTTGAACGATAAAAAGATTATACCAGGAGAAAATTTCCTTTTCCTCTCCACTCATGACACCAATTATTGGTACTTCTTTAAACTGTTATAGCTTTCCAATTGGCTTGTTTTGCATTAATTATTATAAATGGGCTATATATTTGAAGACAAAAAAGTTTTTTAGTTGCTCAACTGCTCAAGGATCTTTACTAAGACTTCTTGTAGAAAAAATGGGAAAAAAATGGTTTTGTTTCCCAATACATGATATCAATTCGCAATAAGGTCATTGAAACTGAAATTGTTTAGTGTCATCTAATGATCTCACAGGCTCTTCTTTCAGGATGTTCAGCTGGTGGGCTTGCAGCTATGATCCACTGTGATGACTTTCGAGAAATTATGCCAAAGAATGCTAACATTAAATGTCTTGCTGATGCTAGTTTCTTTCTTGATGAGTAAGTTTCCTTTGGAGTCTGAATATTGATTTTCTGTAATTGGTATTAAGTTGACATGCACTAGTTATTTACTGGTGGCAAGTATCATTTAGTTATTTCTATAGATACATCATCTTGAGCACATAGTTTATGGATCAGGATTTTTGGTTCTCCACTTCTCCAGCTGTAAACGGGTGCTTAAAAATGATGATAGCCCTAAAAAGCCCCTTGGAAGCATCCACGGTAACTGGTGGTCTAATAGCTGTGTACAATGCTTAAGTCACCACTTAACTCAACCATGGTCCATGATAAGTGGTGATTTAGGCTATGTATGATGCTTTGTCATACCAGATATAATCAATAAGTCTGTATCTAATATGCTGAATCTGCTGTGTCAGGAACGATGTCAGTGGAAAGCCTACTATGCGATCATTTTATCAGAGAGTAGTCAATATACAGGTTGCAATTCCATTGCTAAAGATTTATGCAATGTGCTATTATATTATGTTTCTAAATGATACTTGTTGCAACCATGCTGCATTTTTCTCCTATATTCTTTTGTTGCTGTTTTTGTAAATCTTTTCCACTATTTTATTACCTTGGCTTGTTTTTTGTTTAACATTCTTCTTATGGGGAAAGGAGAGCTGAATTTTTTTTCTTGTATTCTATTAGGGAGTAGCCAAGAGCCTGCCTAAAGATTGTGTCAACAAGATGGATCCATCAGAGGTTTGCTATGATTTCCTTTCTTTCCTTGGTTGATTTAACTCATGTAAGCAGGTTCCTTTGCAGCTTAAATTTCCATGTACTTACATTGGCTCTTTTGTTTGTTCTTTGATTTGGCAGTGTCTCTTTCCCCATGAACTAGTTAAAAGCATAAAGACCCCACTATTCCTTGTCAACCCAGCATATGACTTTTGGCAGGTGAATTTTATTGTAAAGATTCTCATCTGTATTTATCTTTAATTGAAATGGATGATAATACAATCTGGGGAAGAGAGTAGATACATGTGAGGAAAAAGGGAGAATCAGACATGGAAGAGGAGAATTCATCCTTCGGATTAAACCTATTCAAACTCAGCAATCAATATTAGAAAGAGCAGGTTTATTTATAGGTCCAAATGCAAAACAAAAATTAGGGAAATTTTATGTCATTGATATTTACAAAATTATATACATCTAAATCAATGGTTCTGACCTTATTTGGGTAGCTCTTGTGGTTTAAGTTCGTGCTCAAATTCTAACTTTACTATTCTAGTTTGACCTCTTACCACTCACTAATTATCAAATCCAGATATGTGGCAGACAGACTGAAAATGCTGCTGACTTAAGTTTCTGTAACACATTAAAGTTAGGTTTATTCGTACGAATATCACTAGGTTGGATTATTTCTGTGTAGTCAATTATAGTTTGGACTATTTACATTAAATTCACTAAAACTTGCTGTAACACTAAACTCAGAAAACTTTATATTATGGCAATTCGTATTTTGAATGAAATAACATGAACTAATTTGTCATTTCAAAATGATGAACTCTCTCTGTCCACTATCAGAAAATTTTCATAAGTTTTTGATACTAATAAACAAGTTTTCAGATCCAAAATGTTCTAGTGCCAGCTGAAACTGCTTCCATTGGCAATTGGCGCAGCTGCAGGCGTAACATTATGACTTGCGGTCCCAGTGAGATGAAGGTATTGCAGGGTAAGAACTTCAATGATGAAAAATTTATGTTATTAGCATTATGAAAATATCTGCACATCTACATCTACATCTATTGGTATGGAATGATGAGACTTGCATAATCATTTTGGGTTATGTTTGAAAGAAAAAAAATGCTCTTGCTAATTCCAATGCATAATGGGTGATTACATCTGATTAATCTCTTATTCTTTCCTGTATCAGCATAATTTTTACAACATTGCACTTTGTATAAAAACAATTATTAGTAAGAGAGAAAGGGATACAAACATTTTTTCTGCCATAAATCTATTTGTATCTTGCGTACTTCATTCGACTTCTCTTCTTGCTGTACATACGTCACGGTGGACCGTTTACAGGCTTCAGAGACTCCTTGTTGAAGGCAATCAGTGAATTTGAGAAACACAAGGATTGGGGGATGTTCATAAATTCTTGCTTTATTCACTGTCAAACATGGATGAGCACATGGCATGGACCATCTTCTCCCAAAATTGAAAATAGGGTGAGCTGCTTAGCTGCAACTTTTCACATGCTAACATTATTTGCTCTCATCTTGTTACTATGCAATTCTCTAGTCTCAAACTTTTGTTAACTGTTCTTTTATTCATTGTAGACCATTGCTGAATATGTGGGCGATTGGTACTTCAACCGGGAAATAGTCAAACGAATCGACTGCCCTTTCCCTTGCAATCCTACTTGCTTCAACATGGATTTTTCTAGACCTAGATGAATCAAAATCTGAATTTACCTGGTACTTGTGTTGATGCATCTCCATGGTATGTATTTGTTTGGATCTCATCAAATATAAGCATTTGTGCAATTAATTATTGATATAAATTTTGATTGCAATTCAGCTGTTGCTTGGTGTAATTTTTTGTCAGTTTATGTGGACCTTGACATTGATATAGTGAAGCTAATGAACTCAAAACAAGATGAGAATGTTGGCAATCTTGGACTAAGCTATATTTGACTTTTATTGGTGGTATTAATATCAGTGAATGAGAAAATTTTGGTACCACCAGAAAGATAAAAACATAGTACTAAAAGACATCTTAAATCTGAAGTTTGGCTTTTCAAAAGCTTTGACTTGGCACTTGTCTCCAAATGAAACAAAGTCAAAAAGAATAGCCTTGAGAAAGCTAAAAATCTTTGAAATTGGACTAACCCACTAACTAACACAACAAAACAAAACAACCCCACACAATTTGGAATTTTAAACAGTGATTGAGAATGTACTATTTAGCAAAATCCCCATATACTTGCCATTTTCAGGTTGTTTACCAGAAACACTTTGACACTTTTCAGGTTTGAAATCTCTTACATTGCCAACACTTTCTCACCTGTGGGAATTGGGTATTTTGATGGTGACAATTTCATTGTTAAAAGTTGGAAATCCGTGTTAAAAGTATTTGCTGTTTCTTTATTACTTCTGCAGTACTACTCAGTACCCACCAATCCATGCTTCTCACTTTCATATTTGATTATTTGCTCAGAAGATTTTTATGCATGCCTAATTCATAAGCAACCGCCCCACTAACATTTACATAAGGGTTAGTTTGAATTTTTTTAAAAAAATTTAAGTTTGTGCATCTTCCATATCAAACATAAACTATACTAATTAATAGACATGAAAGACTTAAGAAACCCTTTTTTAGAAACAGGTTTGTTTGTTGGTATTTGGGTAGGGTTCTTAAATAACCTTGAAAGAAAATACTATTCATAAATAAAAATATTTGATTTTTCATGCCAATTGCCATTGCCAAAGCACCTAACAAATTTGATGGGAAACAGGTTTGTTTGTTGGTATTTGGGTAGGGGTTCTTAAATGAGATACAAAGATGGTTGTTGCCTACATGAATTTCACTCCAAACACCATCTCAACAAATCTCATTAAATACAGAAAAACCTAACCCCACTCTCTCATTATCACCACCACCAACCTCAGCAGTGAACTCTCACCATCACAATTCACAACATCACAGCATCACAACATCACAACATAGAGATCGATTAGACAGAGATAGACGTTGCCATCTACCCTTTTTGCATCATCATCTTCTCCTTCTTCCCAAACTCAGTCTTTGTTACATCCATTAATTTGGTTTGGCCTCTTTGTGTATGCACATCAGCACATGTGACATGCCTGCCTACTTCTTCATGTTCCAAGCAACAAACTTCCCATCCCATACCACCCGGTTTCGGATTATTCGGAAAATCGCACATCCAAATCGAAACCCGAAAAAGTTCAAATACAAAATGAGATCATAAGTAGCTAGGTTTCCTTAAGAAAGTTGTGTAGAAAGTGTGAAGTGAATCAATTGAAATACTATTGAAACCCTAGCTAGCTTGGTTGTAACAACTAACAAGCATGCTTTGGTAGTATTTTATTTGAGTGCTCACTAATTTATTCCAATTATCCTTTCACTTACAATTATTTATACCAAGTTCAAAGATATGATGCTCTGATTTGATTCATCAACTTGAAGGATTAAACAATACACCAAAATACACCCCAGAGACCAATTAATTAGGCACAATACCATCTTAGTGTTTGACTATTTATATGGAGCTTATTTATACATACAAATACAACAACCCAAGAATATTTAAGTACAAGAGAGTTACAATCTAGAATAACACAACAACAACAACAACATCTACCCAGATCAATTCCGGTATGAGCGGAATCTGGGGGATCGAATATGTACGTACCCCTGCCTCGAGTGGTAGTCGAGAGGGTATTTATGGTGGGCTCAAAACAAAAAAGGAAACACAAGGGCTAAAACCCAAGATTGAAAACTGGGAGGGTGTATTACGGTCTATATCCACTGAGAGTCTGAGATATTGCTTCTCTTTGTAGGATTTGTGCACAAATTGCTTTGTTTTTTATTCAAAATGATTCCATAAACCAAATTCATAGGCCTTTACAATTAATTATCTAAAAAATTTAAGTTTAAGAAAATGACTATCACTTTCATTCTCCAACTCCACTTCATTGACAAATGCAATATGATTTGCTAATAAATACTTAGCTGGGTTAGTACTTATCTTCATCTTCGTATAAGAATATGAAGCAACCCAAATCCTCCTTCTAGATGACAATTGATTCCATTAATTTACTATTACTAATCACCCAATCATCTTATAAGCATATATCATTAAGCCAATCCACTTGAGACAACGGCTGTACTTGTTGAATTGAGTTCCGAATCGGAGTTGAACAATGAGTTTGAATAACTTGAAAGAAAGTACCTCAAGTGTGAACAAATCTTAATCAACATGATCAGTTTGAATTCATTCGCAAGTCTTTTTAGAAGAAACAAACAAACAAAAAGTTTATATCATAACGTCACATTCGTTCAAAATTCTTTTCTTATGTTTTACAAAAGAACAAGAAATTATCTGAAAAACTCTCCTCCTAGAACTTGCTACTCGTAGTGTGATAATTTGCAAAGAAGGAACAAATAGAGGGTAAACAAACAAGACGCAAAAATTGTTTGTCCTGCGCCCATTCATGTTGGTATATGATCACTAATCAAACTTTCTATATACTTACATATAAACATTAACACCTTGCTATTTACAGTGATGATTGCCATGTTCTTCCTTCAAACGATACGATTATAATGAAGACATCGTCGTGGTATTTTCTCCGTTCCCCTTGTGGTATATCCAACAATTCATGAAACTCCATCCCTGCAAAGTCGAACCAAACAAGTCAGGCCGGTTCGTATAGAGTTTGAAGCAAAGAAACGACGTTTCTAGTGAAGCTCGAGACTAGAGCTCATTTAATTCTTACCGGCTTTCTTGGCAGCTCTGAAGAGGACTTCTTCAATGAGGTGTTGTGCTGGATCGCCTTCTGGCGTTGAAGCCATGAACTGCTCAACCTCTGTGACCGCTTCCTCGTTGGTGAAGTATTGATAGAGTCCATCCGAAGACAAGATCAAGAACTTGTCTTCGGGACTGATCTTGTGGTGGCAAAGTGATGGAGAGCATGTTATGTAGGGCTTGTTCCCTGCATAGTCTATTCTAAACATCTCCAATAGCCCTTTGTTCCACTTTGGCTGCCAACACACACAAAAATATGGCATGAAATTTCAGTCATCTTTGATCCAAACCCTAATAAATTAAGAAGAAAACACAAAAGACAAGTTGTTATAGGTGATTTACATTCTTGAGAAACCCGGCTCCAAATGCTCGCGTAACCTTCAACGATCCCTTCACTCGTTCATTTGTGATCAAGCCGTATTCATTCGGGTGCTCGCGCTTGATCCTTTGCACTTCCTACAATCGAATCAAAACAAAAAGGATTCAATAAGAATTAATTTTTCAAAAGATTATAAACAAAATTTGAACTTTTTTTTAATTAATTGGGTTTTAGATCATTTTTGTCACCTCTTTGTCAAGTGTATTATGATCCACCGTAAGTTGAATTGCATCCATATTAGGGAAATCATCAAAAGCGTCACTCTCCAAATCCTCAGCCCTTTGCCCTAAAACCGCCCTACTATCACCCACATTCATCAAGTAGACATCTTCTCCCACCATCAACATCACCAACACACACGAACCCATCAAAGACAACACCGGATTCTCCAAAATCAGCTTATCAGCAATATCCAAATAAGCCTCCTCCGTCTTCCTCAACGCCTCCGAAAGCGCCGCCAACACATCCGAGTCCTTATGAGCAGTTGCACAACTAACCCCTTCTTCTTCATCTTGATCATTCCAAACAACTCCCTTGAGCTCCTTGTGAACCGCGGGGTACAGATTCGAGAGCAAGAAATCGGTTGCATCTGGGCCGTTGAACCCGTCGTAGATCCCCACGAACACCCAATTGTGTTCTTCTGAAACCACCACATGAACCCGATCCTCGCCGGCCTTTCCGTGGGCCCACTGGAGATTCTGCTCTTCCATCAAGAAACTCTCGTCCTCGCATAAGCTCCCCTGGCTACTCAGATTAGCTCCGCTACTACTACAGCTGCTGATACTGGTTCTCGTGATCGTGCTCTTTCCCACGCTCTCGTTGTGATTCGTCGTCGTCGTCTTTCTCTTGCCGAAGCTGTTCGTGGGCCCCCAAATCGCGGCCAAGATTGAATCTTTAATCCCCCTTATGGAGCTCCATTTGATTAGTTTGTGTTTTGATGATTTGACAGAGGGGCTGTGAACAGAGCCTTCCAGAGGCAGAGCATGCTCTGTTTTCTTCTTGTCGAGCGAACCGGAGAAGAGGCTCCGGTCCATCGGACCGGACATGAACCCGCGCTCGATCGGACCGGAGAGGAAGCCGCGCTCGATGGGTCCGGATCCGAGGATGGACCCGGATCCGGGGTTGCGGAGGAGGGGCCCGGAGCTGATGAGGCTCCGGGGTATAGGCTGCAGGGGAACGGAGGCGAAGGAAGGGGAGCTTTGGAAGGAGGCGGCGCGGTCGAGGGCGGCGGAGGCGGGGTCGAAGAGGGCGGTGGAGAGGGGGGTGGTGGTGTTGGCGGAGACGGAGGCGCCGGAGATTGTGGGGAGGAGGAGGAGGTTTGAGACGACGTCGTCTTGGGCGAAGCTCTCTGGAGGGCGGATGTAACAGAAGGAGTGGCCGATGCCTTCGTCCAGGGCGGCGGAGGAGGAGAGCATGACGGCGATGTCGTGGCGGCCGGAGATGTCGCCGGCCGCCGGGCAGAAGCACGCGTTTAGCGTCCCGGCGGAGTTGCCCATCTTTGGAGATTTTCAAGCAAAAACAGAGAATTTGAAGGGGTGTGGAGATTTGGTGCTGAGTTTTGTAGAGTGATATGAAGGGGTGAGAGAGAGTTGACTTTTGGAAGGTTAGTGGGCAATGAAATGTTCTCAGTTGATTAGTTTGAGCTTTATTTAATTTTATTTGTTGGGCATTTAATTGTTTTTTCTTTTTGAGTTTTTAAATTATGTTGGAGTAGTTGACTTTTGGTTTTGTGATTTGAAAAAGATATAAATGCAGGGGAGAGAGGGAGTGGTGGGAGAGAGAAAAAGGGCGCGTGAATAAGTATAGGCTGAGTGGAGCGAGAAAGTTAGGGTTATTGGGCCTAATTGTTTGTTTGTATCATAATTTATACGTAATTATTAATAAATGCTTGTGAAAGTCAAACCTTTTTTAGAAAAGAAGTTTTTCTGTTAACAATTCATATGTACTGTATGATAAATTGATAATGGACGATGCCAGAATATGTGACTTTCAAATGAGCTTGGAAATTTCTGGCTTTACAATTATTATTAAAGAAAAATTAGAGTCATTTTTAAGAGATCGCCTGCATTGCAATTGACGAAGTTTCGAGCTATAAATAAAATACAAGGGAGAAAAAAAAATATTTTTGTTCATAAAGTCAAAGTGCATTACGTATTTTTAACATCAACACAGCAAAATCCAAACTTAAGTTCACATCAAGAATTTTTTTTTATTTCCCTGCTGATTAACAATCCACTTTGAAATATATTTATTATTTCAAGTTTTTTAATTAAGTTTGAAATATTTCTGAGTGGTGGGGGTGGTGACCAGCCAGCTTAATATTAGATGGCAATGGCATGAATTATGAATACAAAATGGCCATCAAGTTAGACTATATATAGATTAATTCATATGGAAATATGTATATATAGAGATTTATATGGAAATATACATTGAGCAGAATATATTCTTGGTTTGTGGGTGTTCTTTTCATGATATACATTTGATGGCTTCACCGGCCATCCATCAAAGATATGTAACTTTAAAGCAAATTCAAATCTACATATTTTTTTGTTGCTGTGTAATCTAATGCCATATATTCCAATTCTAATTCATGGTGCTGTACGTTATATATATACTGGCTAACAAATAAAATAAAATTTGAAAAAAGAGCTAGAAAGAAAAATGGAACTTTGGAATAAAGCAAAAGTGAATTGGTTGGTTGAATTTGCATTTAGTTTACAAGTACAAGCGAAGCAACTTTTTATTATTATTGGATCGGGTATGTCTCATAATAATAGTTGAGAATACTTGATCATGTCAAATGGCAAAACAGCTGGAGGGATCGCCAAATGTGAAAGACCAAATCATACATGTTTTCATTATTTTGTTTTGACTTTAATTTGTACCCCTTTTGTTTTTGTTCGTAATAGGAATAATGTATTAGGTTACTTAGAGTACAAACTTTTTTGAGGGCCGGGGCAATGATCGTACAATGTGGCTCCTGTATAAACATTCACGTGAGATTTTATTGTCTAACTTTTTCGTTAATTAATCTGCAGAATAGATATTCTTAGACAACAGAAAAATGACAAGAGAAGGTAAACCGGCCAACACCAAAATTTTAACTTTTTCGTTGACAATGCTCATTCTTTACGTAAACGTACATTTGTTGCCAAAAAAAAACAAGTATATTATCGAGAGGCAAAAAGGATCGTCAATCGGTTGTTTGATTACCCTTTTGCTTTTTTTTTTATTTAGTATAATTACATGAACCTCTTTAAGGTTGCAGTTGAATACTTTTAGGGGATTTTCATAGTAACTTTATTATTTTATGACTATAGTAAAATTAGGAGCTGAATTTCTTCATTTTTGGCCCAAAAGAAGAAAGGTTCATACAGAATGGGCTTAGCACGGCCCAATTATGGGAGATGGAATATGATTACACAGAGCCCAAACGAACTAATTAAAGGAATTGGGCCTTTGATTTAGTAGCTGGGTTGGGGAAAACCTTGAAGTACAAGCAGTAGCCAAAGCCCAAATTGTGCTGGTGCAAATTGCAGGTGTTGTGAAGTCTTTCAAGAATACAGTATCTTTTTCTGATCTGTGCATCGGTCATCAGTGGATGTGAATAGGGTCCATTTGCAGGAGTGAAGTCTTGTAACTTTTTTTTTTTGGTTGAAAGTGAAGTGTTATAATTAAGCTATACCTCTAAGTTTGCCTTATGATCCCTCCCAGTTTTACGTGGAAGTCTTATGATCCCTTCAAGAAGGAAGAGGGAAATCAATGTAGGGAGATAATTAACTTAAATAAATAGAAGGCAGCACTTAGTTAGTTGGTCTACACTCAATAGAGTAGATTCTACGTACACTTGTATTTGCGTAGAGGATTGTATTTGGCTCAGAATAAAATAATTAATTCGCAGGAATGAGACTAGTTGCATGCAAATCCCTTTTAATAATAAAGAAGAGTGAATGCAGATATAACTTTGGAGAGAGTTAATAGTACATATATTGTGAAACATTTACATCAACATACAGCCCGTCTAGCTCAGTTGGTAGAGCGCAAGGCTCTTAACCTTGTGGTCGTGGGTTCGAGCCCCACGGTGGGCGTGTTTTTTTTGTATGTTGTTTGCTCTTCATTTTTACAAGCAATGAAATAACACGTGTGAGGGAAATACAATTAGAAGATGGAATACAGTATGTACGAGCGCACACTCTATTTTTACAAGTTGATCTACTAAGGCTAGCTATTTTAACATTCCACCGTGCAATTTGTCACATTTAATAATGCAGAACAAAAATCCCATCTTTCAACCCAAAAAGCTGCTGAACTAGGGAAGTGCTCACTTTTGCATAAAACTTCCTTTCATAGTTTCATATCTTCCTCTTCGTTTTTTTTTCCCACAAAAATGCAATAATATCATAAAATACAACATTCTCCTTGAGTGATTGGGATAATTTTTCTCCAACCCAAGTCATAAAAGTAATGATTGACTTCTCTCTTGATAAATAGAACAAGAAAACTAGTAAAAGTTTTGCAACGTACACGAACGAGATTCCTCTCTATCACCAACATGAACGGCCCATGTAAAACACAGGCCCACTGGGAATCTTGTTCGCACTGCATTCAATGAAAAAGGACACCATGTTTTCTCTTCTGTTTATCCTTTTCGGCTTTTGCTATCAACCTAACACATAACACACCCCATGTGCCTCCTACAATCCTATCTTATAAAAATCCCAAACACTTGTCTACGTGTTACACGCCATATATAGTGGATGATTAAATAATTTAAATTTATGTGCCATTCACCTTACAGATTATATCTAAAAATTACAGTAAACAACTTGATCATGGCACTCTAAAATGTGTCTCTAATTTTGTAAAATACGTCCACTTCATTGCAATTGTTTATTTGAAAACGTCTTTGGAGGGGATAAGCGTAGGCCACTGTAGAAAGAGACAGCAGCATGTAGAAAAAAAGCAAACAATAATTGGGGTTAGTATTGTAGCGATTTATGCCGCTGGAGATCGTGACACGTGGACGGTGGTGAATTCATCATAGTCTGTTTCGTAACTCCTATAAATTGAGAGGTGCCATCATCTTCCTTCTGTACACTTGCAAGCGGTTTCTCTCTACGTACCTCACATTCCTTCAGAGCTCTCTGTCATTTGTCTTGTGATTTCACTGAAAATGTCTTGCTGTGGCGGAAACTGTGGTTGTGGCTCCGGATGCAAGTGCGGAAACGGATGCGGAGGGTAAATTTCTCTTCTCTCTCACGTTTCCTTCTACCGATCGTCACCTAATTTCTCATATTCCGTTTCGGAAATTCATCGCGGAAGGGATCCGTGTGTTTCAATTTTGTTCAATTGGCTCTGAATTTTTTCTTTAGTTTCGCAATTTCGTTGTTGTTATATTGATTGTTGTGTTCTTCGGTCTGAATCTCGTTTTTTATTTTGAATTGCGCAGTTGTAAGATGAACGCCGACCTCAGCTACTTGGAGACCAGCGCCTCCACCGTCAGCATCGTCTCCGGCGTCGCTCCTCAAATGAAGTAAGCGATTCAGAATCCAAACTTCTAGTTTTTTTTTTCTTCCGAATTTCGCTCATGAATTTGTTTTGAGCGACAGAAAATTCCGCCTTGAATTGAGATCTAAAATCTTGAGTTTGAATTGAACAGCTACTTTGAGGGAGCAGAGATGGGAGCGGAGAACGGCGGCTGCAAGTGCGGATCTAACTGCCAATGTGACCCATGCACCTGCAAATGAAACCTGAGAATTCAAGTCTGAAAAACAGAGACTGTTTGTTATATGACTTCTCTCTCTATCGCATAATAACCCCAGTCGTTGCTTTTAATTAGAATAAAAGCTTAATCCATGGGAGCTTTACTCACTCTTGCGAGGGCTTCCATGGTGGCTTTTGTCATGCTTACAACTATGACTAGAAATATTTCTATGTAATGCTTTGTTCTTGAGATGTTGTGTTGGAACTAAAAGTTATGTTGGTAATGGTATGTGTTCGTGCTTATTATTATAATCTCTCTCGTGATAGTGGTCTTATTCTGTTATTTTCTGGCGCAAGTGGTAAAAATTGAGATTTTTAATTCCCTAAATGACCAAGAATGCAATATAAAGGCTATAACAAGTCACAAACTGCATCTCTTTGCAGAAATTCACACTAGTGTTACACAAGCACAACCATACTAAATAGAGTACACAAGCAAAGAATTCAAGGAACTGAGTACATAACATTTTATACACAACAACAGAAAACTTCACACAAGGCAGTGATGATGAAATCAAAGTTTTTAAGACCAAATTCAAGCAGGATTTCAATGGAGTGTTGATTGTGTACAACAGAGTGTTGTTGCAGATATTCAATCAAATATTCCTCTGGCAGCACTTCCAAACAAGTTCTGGACCTGTAATCAATAAAGAAGAAAAGTTAATATGGATATGCATTCGTCATTTAGCTCACATGAATTTTGAGAAAATATGATAAGATATTGACCTGCTTCAGTGAAAGACCTATCTTTTGCAGGTCACCCAACTGCGCAATAATAGCAAAGATAACACAAGATATCATCAGTTAGCGTTACATGCAAGAGAAGAGGTGGTGCCCAAATTTATGCAAGTGTGATGTTGCTTTCTGGGTTTTTTTTTTCCTTACCGATTTCAGTGGACTGGTATCTCTAAGCTCCAATATATAATCTGCCCTTTTTGGTCCAATCCCCTGGAATCATATTGGGAGGCAGAACAGGATGGTAATGCATACTTTTAAGTAAAAAAAGGGAATAATATCTAAAATATCAATACAAGTTTGATACGATAAGTCGATAAGGCTTACCTTTAGTGCAACTAGCTCCTCCCTATCAAACAAGAATAAAAAAAAAGATGTAGGGTCAAAAGTTCTCTTCAACTTTGATTGAAATGTAAGAACATATTGGCAAAAAAAATAACAAAGTCCCTCACCTTGTTGCAGTATTTAGGAAATCCATATACTCATCTAGCAAAAAGCTCTGTTCAAAGGGGAAGAAAAAAAACATATACAAGCTTTGTAAGAATGAACCAATTGATTGAATTTGAAAGAGCTCCAAAAGAAAATAAGGTGCTAGTGATGTTTTTAATTCAGTTAAGTTCTTCCTGTACCTTCAAATTAGAGCTACGTGCTTGGAATTTATCCAGGGCTGAGCCAAAATCTTGGAACTTGTCACGGGTCACTACGAAAGGTGTTTTGGGAGGAGTTGTTTCCAAGAGCCATAAGGAATGGTCTTGTTCACTCACTGAGATTTCTTCAAGAGAGATTCTTGATATGTTGGAATCAATGTCGGATAAGGCTTTTCTCCGCGGCGAAGAAATTTGATGGGCTTTTCTTTTTGAATTGCTAGGAGGTGATGATCCTATCAAGTTCATAGCTTTAGAAGCTGGAACCATCTCCTTTTTATCCAGTTGAACATCTGCATGAAAATAAAGCACCCATTTAAAAGTTTTCTTTTGTAATCAATGCTGAATCATTATAGAACAGTAGCAGTCAAAGATACATGTAAGTACCTGCTAAAATTGTTTGTAATTCCGTCAAGGACTCAAAGGATTCATCTTTGTTCTCCTTTACATTCTGGGCCTTGCTTACCTGAGTGGACAAAGCTATTGTTTGTAAAAATAAATAAAGAAGCTAAAATATAAATGATAAAACATGCACTGAAATTATGGTGCGAGCTAAAAAGGCACAAACCTCAGATGAGCATAGCTCAGAATCATCACACTTTGGTGGAGCACAGTTGCTGCTCATGCAAACACTTTCAGCTAAAGTTGAGTAATCACATCCGATTCCAATGTGAACACCATTCTCCTCCTCTCTTTGAGGGTCCATTCCCTGTGATTAAGAGTGAGGTTGTTACTATGCTTCTTCATAATGCTATCAAACAGCCTCCTCATTGCACAAAACTGTGGTGCTATGGTAGAGACTAAAAAAGTTTTTTGCATAATAGATTCTTTTCCTCAAAAAAATAAATGCAGCTGACACTGTTGCACTTACAGTAGTGTGAGAATTTAACGCAGTGTCATAATTGAATAACTTCCTCTGAGGTACAGACTTCAACCTGAGCAGTAAATAAAACTTAGTCAAGTCAAGAATTTAAAGTTATTACTTATTAGGAGGTATTGTAATTTTAATCAGACCAAGCAAGGACATTCACCTTCCATTTACAGTAGACTTTGACACAGCTGAACCATGAATACTAGTTTGTTTTCTCAAACTGCCAACAGTTCCAGGCGTTCTGCTATAAACTGGAGAGGCAAAAGCTCCCAATTTCTGAGCACTCTTTGTTTTCCCTCTGGATTCTAGCCAATCACGCAATTTCGCCTCCATATCAACTTTATCCTTGGGAGTTCCATGTTTGGATGCTGAAGGAACAAAGTTAGTGATCTGCCTAGAGCGAGCAGCCAAGCTAACTGTACGGACCGATTCTTGATATTCTCCTGGATTCTATCACAACAGAAGGATCAAATCTTATAAAGCGCCATCACAAATTTTATAAGAAGAGAATCTATCTGTTATCTTGTGGAACAAGTCATTAAGAAGTCCTTACCAGACAGGTCACCATTACGGCACGACTAGTCCCTCCTAGAGAATCTTGTAAAATACGGGTCAGCTTGCTTTCTCGGTATGGAACTCGGGGTTGGTTGTTATTCAATGCATATATCACATTGGAGAGAGCGAATAGAGACTGGTTAATCTTGCTGCTCTCTTGCAACCTAATCCCTTCATTGCAAGTCCATCTATTGTCTTCATTCCCTAATAACAGAATCCATGCGTAAGCAACATATGAGATTGAATAAAACCTGCAAAATAAAGTCATGTTTGGAAAATCAGATCAAACCTGCTAAATCTATGAGATTCAACTTCCCAGAAATGGCAGTGCTTGAACTATCGTTAGGACAACTAGAGACAGAAATCACAAGCACCCCATGGCTCCTACTAGAAGCATCATTAAGACCGGTATGTGCCACTTTACGCCTCTGAATTCCAAGAGAGAAGACGTCCTGAAATTCAGCCATGGAACTCACAGGGACATGAGAAAGCCCTCTCATGTGGACTTCCCCGTCTTTATCTTCTAAGACAGTAATTTCCTTTGCTTTTAGTTCTAGTAGATCATAACATCTGTCAAGATACACCTCATAATATGATATCTCAGCCTTACTTTCTGTGGATTCACAGATGGATAAGATCCTAGACATAGCCCGTACCATTAGACCCGGCTGCTCATCTGTCCCCTGCAACAGCATTGCTCGTATATTAAGATAGAGTTCTTATTTCTGAGATATTGGGCAAGATTATCAAGGGTGTCAACAGAAATTTCAATCTTTATCTTCTCTCATCGATACACTTCCCTGGTAATTCTTTCCAAAGCATTCTAAGACCAAAAACCTCACAGCACATAAATATAAGAGTGTCACCAAAAATAAATATATATGATCCCAGTATAACAAATTATAGGTTTAGGAAACACAAGCTTATCACCATCAATTCAGGTCAAAACTAGACCTATCAATTGTGCATAGTTAGGCCACCTACAAGAAGATATTAAGACATTTGAAAGGAATAATACAAACCGACTTCTTATTCTGCTTAGAAAGATTTTGACTTCCTATCCCGTTTGAAATTCATATTTAGCTCATAGAACGATAAATCAAACTCTGAAGACATGAAGGAAAGTCTAGTTGAAAGGGTCAAGTCAAGCAACTATACAGTCTACACTTTCACAGCACCCCAAACAAGCTATCTACTATGGGAGTATCAAGTTTGGCATGCCAGTATGCCACCTTCAATCACAAGCAATGTATCAAATTGCATACAAAGTTGGATAAATATAATAATTGGGGCCAATTTTATCTAGGTAGGGAAGTGCATAACGACATAATGTAAACCATTGATCTTATATTCTTGCTGTAGAATATTGCCAAGAAGTATGAAAAGAGTACATAATTACCTGCATAGTGTAGGTTTTCCCACTGCCAGTAGCTCCATATGCAAAGACAGTGGCATTGAAACCCTGGAAGATCCCAGGGATCAAAGGGCTGACTTCCTTGTTAAAGATCTCAGCCAGATTGTGGTCATCTTGGCCAAAGAAAGCATCCAACTTGTAACATTCATTTCGCCTGCACCCACAAAAGGATATGAAAAACCCTCAACAACCAATGGCCCTAAATCAACTCAAACCCTAAAAATTCGCCAATTCCTGAAAAGATTACCCTACCTAGTCTCCTGATCCTTCAAATGGACAGAAACCTCATTTTCCTCGGAGGAAGAGCTGAGGGATTCGGAGTTGAGCACCGAGACGCAAGGAACTGGGAATTCGCCATTCTTGGAGGCAATTTCTCGAGCAAGAAAAGGACGAACTCTCACAATTACCCTCACCTTTGATGCCCTGTTTGAATTTAGGAGTTTTGAAGGTGTCGTTGCAGGTTTTGCCTTGTGCGGTGTCTTGGGATTTACACCCGCCATAGTTGGAAATAAACTTTCGGGAGGGAGAGAAATTTGCGGCTTGGGTTCTGAAATATAAATCCGGAATTGGACAAGTTTTTAAAGGCAAGGAAACTTTGGGAATTTTAGTTGATTTCGATCAGTGTAGGAAAAATTAGAGTCGGAACTCAGAAGCAATCACAGGCGAGAGAGAGACAGAGAGAGAGAGAGAAATCGGGAGCTATGGAGAATTTGCATTTGCGTTGGGAAACTGCCGTCAAGGCAAAGAGAGAAAGCGCGAGAGCAGCATTTGAACAATTAAGAACTTGCCGTTGAGGTCCGTTAAATTTGAATGCGTCCTGTTTTGGAGTCAGATCCTTTTTCACTTTTGTGGGCCTCTCAAAATTTGAAATCTCACTTGCGGTTTATATGATTGATTTTGGGCCTTTTTGTAGCCCATATGCTGTCCCGATATACCATTTTCTTCTTTCTTTTGTTATTTATTTATTCGGTAATTAAGAAACTATGAACTTTTTATTGGTAATTTATTGATAATTACTGCAACAAGTGAGCATATCATTAAGATAATACGATATGTGGCTCCTAATTCACTCAAGTGACAAAGGCTCCCAAAATCCCAAGCATCCCATCCCAATATCCCATCATAAAAAGCTCCTAATTTTTTTTTTTATCTATTTCATTTAGAGATATATTGATCATTACACAAAGTTGAATGGGAGCCTAGCAACTAACTGGGCTCCGACACCCTTATTCAAGGCAAAGCTTAAACGCTGAAAAATAAAGCTCCTAATTAGAATTAATTTTTATTTTTAACACTTCAAATTTTAAAAACTATTTTAATTAAATTCAAGTTATTATCATAATATAATGCATCATAATATAATATATCCTAAAATTTCATCCAATTTACAACAAACATTAACAAATATGACAATTTCTATGGCAGTGGAAACGGTGGTGTGGGGTCCACGGCTAGCGTTTGAGGTGGTCATGTTGGTGGTGGAAATGGAGGTGGGAGAGGTGCAGGGGTGGTGGCTGTGGCGGGGCGAGGATGGCGGTGGAGGTGGTAGCAACAACGATAAAGGTGTTTTTAGTTTTTAAAAGTTGTAGTTTTGAGGGTGAGTTTTCAAACTTTGTCTTGACAACAATTTTATCAAACCGATTCTATATTATATTTATAAGTTCAAAACTAAAAAGGAAAATTTCATGTGAGAATGGGCACTTATATGAGAGATATGAATGAATTTTGTTAGTTTCCTTAAAAAATCAACATCTAGATTAGACTTTTATTAAAGAGGGCAAAAAAATGATACGGACATATTTTATATCTTTCAAAATGTCCCATATCCTTCCTTTGCTAATTCATCCTTTGCAGGATGCTTTTGTTTAATGACGGCTTATTCAAGATAATATCCTTATAACTTATGAAATATTACATTCGTTTCATACAAAAAGGGTATTAAAGGTTGGATGGCTCTTAAAATTGACATGGAAAAGGCTTATGATAAAATTGATTGGAATTTTATTCGACAAATATTATTAAAATTTGGGTTTTGTTCTTATTGGGTACACCTTATTATGACATGTATCACTACTTCTATCTCTTCTGTGTTAGTAAATAATGAACTTGGATCAGAATTCTCTCCTGATTGTGGTTTAGATAGGGTGGTCCTATGTCTCCTTTCATATTTGTAATGACAATGGAATATTTTGCTCGTACTTTACAATTTGAGTCCACTCAGACTTCTTCTCATGTTGCTATCTGTCTGGTTAGGAATGGAACTTGTATTCCATTTCTAAGTTTTGTGGATGACACTTTTATATTTGCGAATGCAACACATAATAATGTGAAATTATTAAAAAATTTCTAGATAAATTTAGTAGACTGTCTGGACTTTCGATAAGTTATAATAAAAGCTCGTTTCAGACCTCTTCAAATATTTCTCTTCCATCGGCCTTGTCTTTTGCAAGTATTTGAAATGTCCAAATAACTTTTACAATGGAAAAATATTTAGGAATCCCGATTTTAAGTTAGAGATTAGATCGCACGCTATTTCCTCTGTCGGATTATATTCCTTCCCAAGCGCTTAGTTCGGGTACGACCGTGCTAGGAGAGAAGTGAAAAAGCTCAATTCAATTGTTATTTACAAGGACGGGTTCATAATGTTATGTTCAATGATGCAATCTCTAGGCTAAAATACCAATTGTCTCAACTACCAAAAAAAAATACCAATTGTCTCAATAGAAGACTAATTATATTTCTCGAGCTGGAAGAGCAATGCTAATTCAATCTAATTTATTAGGACAAGTAAGTTATTTAATGCAAAACTTCCTACTTCCAAAAGGTATTTGTGATGAGATTGATAAGGTAAATAAATCATTTTTGGAATAAATATACCCCTAGTTGGGATAAAATTTGTTTGTCCAAGGAAAATGGAGGTCTTGGTTTACGTACTGCTTATAATAATAATGTTGCGCTTTAGATGAAATTGCTTTGGAATTTTTTAAATGATCCTATGAATATTTGGGTCAAAATTATAGATGAAAAATATTTACGCTCTCAAAGTATTTTCCATTGTATACATAAAACATCTTCTTGGCAATTTGGCCGTTTATTGAATATAAGAGACTCCTTTTCTAAAGGAGTAAAATGGTTAGTGGGAAATGGCCTCAAAATAAATTTATGGTATGATGTTTGGGTAGATAGTTCAAATTTATTATTATATTTTGATAATGGTAACCCCCATTTGAAAGTTGTGCACTTTATTACTGAAAATAAAACTTAGGATCTACAAGCTTTAGCTCAATTATTGTGGTATATATTGGATGGTAAATAAAATTTCATTATTAATTATCCCCATAACTAATGTTCAAGATACCATTATTTGGTCTCCTTCTACTGATGGTGTTTTTTTTATGTAAAGTCAACTTCTAAGTTAATCAATATGATGCGACACTTATCTTTAATAGGGTATTATTGGATCTGGAAAAGAAATCTTCCTCATATTCAAAACTGTATTTGGAAATCTTGTACTGATTTTTAGCCTACAACTGAGCGACTGAATAGATATTTTAATTCAATTCCAAATACTTGTTCGCTTTGTGATATGGATAATGAATCTATAAATCATATCTTTTTCCATTGCCCTTTTACTTAGAAAATGATAACAAGTTTCGAAGTAAAGCTACATCTCTCTTTTGAGATTATTTCATCGGGTTGTTTCAATGATAATTTAGTTTCTACATTCAATTCAAATGTTAATGGTGATATTCTTTGTTACCTTTGGTGGTATATATGGAGTCATAGAAATGCTATTATTTTCAATCATTCAAGACTCGCCTCGAATCTGTTACTGTGTGAGTTGGCTTTTAGAGAACACTCTATATGGATTTCGGCTTATGCTAAGCCATATCTTAGTAAAAATAATAGGCATAAACGTAAACCGAATGCAACTTGAAAAAAAATCACAGATTAACTTGTTCAAATTAAATTTTGATGCGTCAAAACATACTAACTCAAATATGTTTATTAGTTTTATTATTAGGGATCATGTTAGTAGCATCACTAGTTTCGATCACAAAAAGGTTAATCCTATATCGGTCCTTCAGGCTGAAGTAGTGGCTTTGTTAGAAGGTCTTATAATGGTGGTACAATTGAATATTCGAAAACTTTTAATAGAAGGCGATAATTTAGTCCTAATAAATTATTTAAGAAAATACTTGGAAAGTTCCTTGAGAAATTAGTTTAGTAGTTAAGGACATTTGAAATTTGGTTTTGGGGTTTGCTGATGTTGTTTTTTTCATTATTTTAGGGAATGTAATTCGACGACATATTTTTTTAGTAAGAAGGCATGTCAATATTCCTCATTTTCGTGAGTTGTCTTTTTATCTCAGCTAGTTTCTGCCTCTCAAGATCTTAGTGTTTGTAATTTTAGGGAGTTGCTATTTCATTATCCTCTATTATTGCATTTTTTAAAAATCATCCGCTGTGATGATTTAGATTGATCCTTTTCCTTTGGGACAGTTTAATGTTTGCCTTGTAATGAACTAGTAGCTCATTTTATCATGAAAAAACAAAGGAAATAAAATAAAATAAATAAGGCTTAATGGGGTGAGGCGCCCAATCCAACGGTTGGTCCTTGAGGGAAGAATCCCGATGTTACCGTTTAGACACCCACCGATGACGAAGCATGTTAATTGAAAAAATGCCTAAAATCTGAGACTCACTATCTTCAATTAACGAAATACGCAGATCATTAATTGAAAGCACCAAAGCTTCTAATCACCGTCGGTTCAATCATTAACATAAGATCAGAACCGTTCAATTACCTCACTCTAAACTTGAGTTAAGAGCGTATCAGAACCATTGTTTGAAGTTTTGTACGCCTCTTCAAATCCAACGGCTGAAAAAGACCCGGAAAGCATCCGCGATCTCATAAAACATGCAGAGTAACGACTACTACTCTCCTCTTGAGTGCCGTTTGAGGTTCAAACTTTTCTTCCGTTAACGTCTTTTAATTTACGGAGTACTAAAACCGTCAAATGGGAGGGCCGTTAAGTGATAGCCTGATAGGGTTTCGCACAAACAACTGAAACAACCCTCGAGAGATAACGGCAACGTCGGTGATATATATTCGTTATACTTTCCATTATTCATTTTAATTTATAATTTTTTTTTGCATTCCTCCAATCTGCCCCCCTCTCTCTTCTTTCAACGAACGGGCGAGGTATTCCGATTTCCGAATCGAAGTTGTATTACCCTTTCCCCTTCTCTCTCTTTCTTATCATCATCTTCTTCTTCGCGTGTTCATCCGGTAGCTTACTCGTCGAGATCGAAGGATGAGCTATTTAATCCGATTCCCGCCAATCTTCTTCTAGTGCCGGTGAGTTCAATTCAGAACAGTAACCATGTGACCTCTTTGTAGTTGTTCCTTTCGCTGTTTTCTTGACGGATTTTTTTTTTTTTTTGCTATTTATCCGAAATTGATTGCGGTTTGTAAATTGTTCTGAGTTTTGCACTGGTTCTGATTTGGATTTTATATGTGACCAGAGGTGATTTGACAATTTCTAGCCAGTTCTCCGGATTTTTTTTTCTATTGGATAAACTAAATGAAGACGCGAGCTTGCTCTAAGTTTGTTTTTGTTCTTGGTTTAGTGGAGTTGATCTAGGGTTTCCGGGGTTTTGAGCGAGCTTAAGCTGGATGTTATGCTGATTGTTAAATTCTCGTGTCTCAAATCGGGTTTTGCTTGGTAAATGCGGGATTTGGCTGTCCTGATCAAGCTATGATGTTATGGGAACAGGTGACAGCTCGGGGAAATGGCTGAAGGTGAGGAGAGAGGAGATGAATGCTGCTTGGAGAACAAAGAATCAGCAGCAGCTTCAAGTTCAGCAGTTTCTGATGGCAGTGGAAGTATTAGCTTTAAGTCAACTGGTGGTAGCATGACCCCACCTACAGCATCGCCCTCGCAGCGGTATTCATATGCTTATCATCCATGCATTTGATTGCTCTGTATTCTTTGAAGACAATCTATCTTGGTTGCTACTCTGCCATGTCTAATTCATTAGTAATCAGCAGAAGGCTGTTCAGATAATAGGCAGTTCAGATTAGATATAATGACTAGTAAATGCACTCTGAATCAAGTCATATGCATTAGCTCATATCATCTGACAGAGTGACAGGTTGTACCTGATTGTTGTAAGACATTTTGATGAGTGAGGTTTGTTGCATACTTGCATGCACCTATCACTTGTATTAATGGTGAACTAGATGACATTAATTAGATGGTGGTGGCAATGATATAGCCTTAAGTTACACGGTCTCTCAATTTATTTTGATTCTTTAGACTTCAAAATTGGAAATGATCGTGTGAAGTACGATGTTAGAGAGTGAAAAGCTTACAAGTCGTTTGCTGATTACCGTTACAAAGTTTACTACTTCGCCAATGGGTCTCGAGTATGATTAGGGTTATTGCTTGTTTGGAATGTACACATATTATATGATACCTTGAGCTTTCTAAATCTATAGTATTTGATGCATATCTTTCTTTCTTTTCACTTTTTATGAAGGTAGTTGACATTCTTTATTTTTTCTCTTAATCTGGCTTGTGTTGGCTTATTATAGGAGGACTACTGGTCCCATTAGACGGGCAAAGGGTGGTTGGACACCAGAAGAGGTTACTTACTCTGCTCACTATACAATTGAATCTTGGATTTTAAATGAGTAAAACAATATGAAGATGTACTCTATTTCTTATGAGATGAAGCTGTCAACTAAATTTTGCCTTGATCAGTTTTGATCTTTTCCTGCTGATCTTATTTATGTGCAGTCAACAATGTGCATTGCTATTCTTCTTTTTTACTCCATTTTTTCTTAAATTGAGCGACTTAAGTTATTAACTCCCATCATTCAGTATGGATATGTAATTCTCTACTCTTTTTGTGATGCATTGTAATTTTAACTGTTTCTGATCCTGTAGGATGAGATGTTAAGGAATGCTGTAGCTACTTATAATGGGAAGAGTTGGAAGAAAATAGGTATTTCTTCTTGGTTTATTTGATACTTGTTGAAGATTGATTGCTGCAAGTTTAGATTTTTTTCTTGCTTTCAGTGATGATTCTATCCCTTATTGATGACTTTTTCTTTATCAAATTAGAAAATATTTACGAAACTCTATCAATATGTGATACATGCACCATTAATCGTTTCTCTTCATGACTTATGAGTATCAGTTTAGAGAATATTTGTGAAGTACAAAAATCTCTAGTTATGGACAGTCAAATCTATCTCTTACTATTATTACTTGCAATGGGGCCCTCTCAACTAGTATGTAATTCGAAGTACAATTGACGCAAAGAAATTGTATTCTTTATTGGATGGTCATCAACAACAGGGAGAAAGATGGTTCTAGTATTCCAAGAACCCTAGTGCCTTTCCCCTAGAAATCATTCTGTTGCGTCAGTTTTCTTCTAGTCTTAAGTATTCATAGAACAACAACAACAACAACAACATCAACCCAGTGTTAACCCACCTCAGGCGGGATCTGGGGGACCATGATGTACACACCCTTGCCCCAATATAAAATCGAGAGGGTGTATGAAGAAGGCCCAAGTATTATCATTGCCTGGAAGACCCAAGGAAAACTAAAATTCAGCTATGTAACAATGATAACTGAATCTAGTTAGAATGCACCAAATTTTAGTCTTAAGTATTCATGTGGAAATTAAATTTAAGGCTTTAGATGATATCCAAATTTTTCTATTTTTCTGCATCTAGGTGTTCACTTGCAGATGATTCATTGTCTATGTTACTTATGTTTCAAAACTCTGCAACTCAGCCTCCTGTTGTTTTTCCTAGATATAGTGACATTTCAGTACTTCACATATACACTCTTCCTATTTATGTTCTAATCAGCATCTTTTATTCACACTTGAATTGACAAGTTGTATCCAGACTTTTTCAATACTGGTTGTATTGTTTTTCCTAGAATTAATATGATTTGCACGTGTAATCTCATTCTATTTGTATTCTTACCGACAGCTTCTTTTCACACTTAAATTGACAATTTTGTATGCAGCGGATTCTTTCCCAGATAGATCTGAGGTGCAGTGTTTACATAGATGGCAGAAAGTTCTTAACCCAGAGCTCATTAAAGGACCATGGACTCAGGAGGTGCACCTTGTGTCCTTCCTTTTTATTGTTTCTAAGAATATTTGTGATTGGAGTATAACATCATTTCCATTTTCCATTTGTAGGAGGATGAGCAAATTATTCATTTAGTTGCAAAATATGGTCCAAAAAAATGGTCTATCATTGCAAAGTCCTTACCAGGACGTATAGGGAAACAATGCCGAGAAAGGTATTTTTACAGTAAGGGTTTAACTATATTTCAGATGTTTTTGAAAGGATAATATATGGTTCTAAGATTCTCTGTTAATGATGTTCTAGGCCAAAAATGTCCTCCTTATTTACTTTTTAACATTTTATATATTTGATCTGTCTTCTATTGAAAAACACGGTGGTCTGTCATGGATTACTCTCTACTGAAGTGGAGAGGGACAGAGAAGAGATAAAATTTCTCCTTTTATAAGTTCGTCTCTACGTTAATGCCACACAATGATCTTGAGTTTGTTATGTGATCTCGAAGGGAACACTGGTTTCCCCTTCCTACTAATCTTCATTCCCCTATAAACTTTTGATGATGAGTTGATTAACTGGGTTTTGCTGCACATTTTTACAGGTGGCATAATCATTTAAATCCAAAAATAAAAAAGGATGCATGGACCTTAGAGGAGGAATTATCCCTCATGAATGCTCATCGTATATATGGCAATAAATGGGCTATTATAGCAAAGATTTTACCGGGAAGGTACTGGAAGTAACTCTGATGTTTTCCAGGTTTCTGATCATTTTGCATCATTGCCACTGAAATTATTAATACATGTTAGACAGTTCTATTGCATCTTTGACATTATATGTGAATCCCTTTCATAATTAAGCTTACTCACCGTCATTAATCAAAAGCTGTGGTCCCAAATTCTGTTTTGCATCCTGGACTCTAGCTGTGCAAAACTCTGTAGTAAAAGACTTTTGTTGAAGCCGTTTTTTTTAAAAAAATTTATAAAGATTGTACTAATAAACTGACTGGTTTGAACTGTTTATAGGACTGACAACTCCATTAAGAACCACTGGAATAGCTCCTTGAAGAAAAAGCAAGAATTCTACTTGGCTACTGGTAAACTTCCACCAGTATCAAAGATTTGCCTGTTTACTGCTGGTGCAGGAGATGAATTCAAACCATCAACATCCAACAAGGAATGTGATTCGTCTGCTCAAACTTCATCAATCACTACAAATTTTAACATACTGGATGAAAGTAAAACTCAGCTGGTGGAGTCTTCTGAACCAGTTCAAATAATGGGTTCCTCTGCTTCTGATTTAGACAACAATGCTAATACTGATGAGCATAAAGTTGCTTGTACACCTTTAAGGCCACCAAAACTTGAAAGCTGTAGTAGTAGCCCTGTGATGGCGTCTTCATTAGTAGATGTGTGGTCGCCAGTAGCTTACATCACTCCACCTTGTGTGAAGAGCAGCGGCATGGGGCCGACAGACAATAGCCCCGAGTCTATTCTGAGACTTGCAGCGAGCACGTTTCCAAATACTCCTTCGATACTGAGGAAGAGAAAGATGCAGCCCCGGTCGCTTAATCTGTTGAGCAGCATTGGCAGTTGGGATGACAGGTGTTCGTCTTCCATAATTGAAGGTGGTTCTTGTGAAAGTAGTGTAGCTTCTCATGGTGATAATAGCATCTGTCAGCTTCAGAATAGAAAGAAGTTGAATGGATCTCCTACATATCAATTAAGATACAAGAGCAGTAGTGTGTTCAAGTCTGTGGAAAAACAGCTTGAGTTTACGGCAGACTGAGAAATATGAGTCTCTCGGTTCAGGGAAATTCTTTTAGTAGAAAAGATGGGTCCGTCTATAGTTCTTGAGCATGCCATGTAATGATGTGCCCTTCCCATGCCACGTCAAATAAGCCACGTGGCATTCTCTCAATTATTTTTTAGGATATTTTTTGAACCATTTTTGGTATATTTATGGTAAATGAACAAAATCGATCGATACAGCCGTAACAGAAAATAAATAAATCTGTATTTTTTGTGTGCAATCGAAATAGAATTGATTAACATACTAATGTAATTATATCCTACATCCGATCTTAATTATATTATAATTGTAATGTTAAATCTTAATTATGTTATGTTATAAAACTTTGAATCTTAATCTATATACTATTACTAAACTCGAATCTCTCTATTCTACGTATCGTCGTCTTAACTATGCCACATAGGCGTTTTAATTTTTTTCAATTACCTCTTTACCCTTCGTTTTTTTAGTATTTACAATCCTTAAATATATATATATATTATAATAATATTACTAATAATTGTACATACTATATATCTAAATATATAATTATTTTTAGAAATACTCTAATCTTATAATTGTACACAATATATGTTAAAATCTGGCAAGTGTATCCATAAGAATATATAATAATTGTACACAATGTAAATATTTACATTATCTTTGATATCTTAAAATAATATCTACTTCGTACTATTTTTTATGGCCATATATTTTTTCAAAGCATATACTTTAAAATATATAATAACTTTATACAATGTATTAGTACGTGATCTTTGATATTTTAAAATAAAATTTACTATTTCATCTTTATGGCCATATATTTTATCATCATATAACTTTTTAATCTTTTTTTCAATATTATTAGTACGTGATGTTTGATAATGTATATATTCAAGCCATATATTTTAATACCATATAGTCTTTTAAGTTTTTAAATATTATTAGTAGGTGAGATAATGTGTCATAAATTTTGCAAAGCATATCCTTAAATATATATAATATATATAAACAACGTATGTAATCTTTGATATTTTAAAATAATATTTATTATTTCATCTTTATGACCATATATTTTAATATTATATATATTTTTTATTTTTTAATATGATTAATACGTGATCTTTGACTATTTATTTTAAATTTTGTCAAGTATATTTTTACAAATATATAATAGTTCTACACAATGTATTACTATGTGATCTTTGATGTTTTAGAATAATATATACTATTTTATCTTTATGACCATATAATTTATTTAAAAAATCAATATTATCAGTACATGATCTTTGATATTTATTATAAATTATAATGTGATATCGATAAATAATAATATTTACAAAAATTGTAATGCCATTATCATCAATTTAATATAACTAAAGTAGGATCCCCCTATCTTATGTGTTGTCGTCTTAACTATGCCACATAGGTATTTTAATTTTTCCATTTATCTCCTTACCCTTCATTTATTTAATTATTTACAATTTTTATATTATAATAATATTTTTGTATATTACTAATATATAATTATATTTAGAGATCTTAAATTTTGGCAAGTTGTGTTTGGAGTCTAATCCATTATGGAATAATTTTGTTAATTATAATAATATTACTACTATTACTAATATAGTAATATACAATTATATTTAGATATCTTAATATTTGGCAAGAAACATACTCTTATTATGAAATAATTTTTTTAATATAATAGTATTACTAATATACAATTATTTTTAGAGATCATAAAATTTGGCAATTGATGAAAACATAATATTGATTATAAAATATTTTTTAAAATTTAATAATATTACTAATATATAATTATATTTAGAGATATTAAAATTTAGCAAGTGATAGAAACATAATCTTCATTATAAAAAAAACTTTTGAATATTAAGAACATAATATTACTGTTTTTTAAAATATTGGGAACATAATTATTACATTTGAATTTTTTTAAAAAATAATTTTTAATATTAAATCATATATAAATCTATATATGTATTTAAAATATATTTTACTATTATAGACCCGTGTAAGACATGGGTACATCAACTAGTAATATTGTATGGTCATTCTTTTAAAAACTAAAATCCTAAATGGAAAGTCATAAACCCTTAAAAAAATAAAATAAAAATTCCTAAATAAATAAAACTTGTAAAAACTTTCCAAAATAAGGTTCTTATTAGGGACATAGGATAGAAAAATCCATATTGTATGTTATTTCCTAATAATCATATAAAAATTATATTCTAACTGCTAATATATACTAACCGTATATACAAAATGAATTAAAAGTTATTTCCTAATATTGACCAAAATGATTTAATGTTAACAACATGATATAACTAAGATTTAACATTACAATTATAATATATTAAGATTTAAAATTATTTTTTATACCCCAAAAATATAAGTTAAGAAGCTTTAAATAATAATATTTTGTTAATTTACATTTATTTAATTTTTTATATACTATTTATTTCCATATATTATTTTAGTTTTTAAAATCAATATACTTAACTTAGAGCTTGTTTGGTTTTCAAATAAATTTACACGAAGTTACAAAAATTCCAAAAAAAAATCAATAAGAGTAAGATTCAAATAAAATAACTTATTATCCTATAAAATAAGGAGCGTTTAGAGCTCTTGGATCACCTTGATCCAAGGGTTGATGTATTATCCCCTTTTAGGGACGCGATTGCATTTTGGTAATTTCTCGAAAATTATAAAAGTGCATCGCTATCGTGAAAAAGTGCATTGCTAAATACAAAAAGTGCAAACCGAAAAGTATTATTACAAAATATATAAATGATAGTATCGCGAGTTGTCTTTTTTTTAAAAAAAAATTAATATGCATAAACATCCTCGTTTGGTTTTTCCCATTTATAATCTCTATCGGTGACTCCCCATCCCCGTTTGATTTTCACCTTTTATAATCCCCACGGGTTACTCGTTTTATTTTCCATTTACTTTCTTGTACACTTTCTTCAAAAATTCTATTTATACACCATTTACAAAATTAATCAATCATACTTATATAATTAACAAGCCTACAAAATCTTCCAAAAACAAACAAGACAATAATTTTATAAATTCAATGATCATACCATTCATCATGTCAAGTATATAATATAAGGATAGCTGAATTACCAATAATTTAACAAAAGATTCCCCAACAGTTCCCCCGACAGGGATTCCCACGGGGTTCTCCAATTGGTCTCCCGTCGGGGATTCCCCACGTGGTTCCCCAACGGGTTGGGGTCGGGTCGGGGGTAGGCATGGCAATGGGTCGGGTCGGGTGCGGGTGGACTACTTCCACCACCCGACCCGCGGTTGTAAACCGCCCACCCGACCCGCGGTTGTAAACCGCCCACCCGACCCGGTATTTTCACCCGACGGGTTCCACCCGAAACCGACCCACCCAAAACCCGTCGGTTTTCGGGTCGGGTTTTTTTCGGGTGTTACAAAATGTTAAAATTTTCAATTTTTAATCATAAATTAACCTTAAGTTCATTTGTTCAACGGGTCAACCGATGACCCGTAAACAAAATAAACTAAAATTAACGAGTCAACCGATGACCCGTAAATAAATAAACTAAAATTTAAACCTATTTATATAGGGGCTACCCATAGGATTAGCCAAAAAAATAGATTTAATTAGAAGTCTCAAAGCCTATCCATTAGGCTTCAAATACTTATCCATCTACTCCTCTCATTTCCTTTTTATAACCTCCTCTTCTTCTCTCCTTCTACCAATTTTCCGATGGGGGACAAAAAACCGGGTGATCGGGTCGGGTGGTCGGGTCGGGTGATTGGGTCGGGTCGGGTCGGGTGAGGCCATACCCGAAACCGTACCCGCTCCATCACCCGAAACCTATTTTCACCCGTTTTTAATCGGGTTTTTTTCGGGTTTTTTCGAGTCGGTTTTTCGGGTACCCATCGGGTGCGGGTGAAATTGCCAAGCCTAGTCGGGGGTGGGGCGGAGACACCTATCCCCGCCTCCGTCCCCATATCCTAACAGGAAATTACTTTTCCCCCATACACATTACGGAAAATCCCCACCCCATTGCCATCCCTATGAATTCCTCTATGAAGAGAGAATACAAAGATGAACTTGATTCCTCTCCATTACACATGCTCTAAAAACGCATCTATGTTTTACTTTGGGTTTTGTTCATCTCGATTCTCGAGGTTTCAACTTCAGGCAATATTAATTAGACACAGAAATTAATTCATGGAGATCTCAATATAGAGTCGGAAATTAGATATTCAGCCAACAAATTGAGTTGGTAGCTGCTGATTGTTCGAGGAAGCGTACTAATCTCGCTGGAAATTATTTCCTAGACTGTTCAGTGTTTACTTTATGACGAATAAGTAGCAAATCATATTTTCTTGTTCTTCACAAAATGAAGACTCCATTGTCAAAGCTACAAGGCACTTTAAAAGAAACTGTGGAAATTTTATAATAAAAAAAGAGTAAATATCCAATCCAACAACATAATAAACACAAATGATTGATCCATGAAACAATTACCGTGTAGGAAAAGAATTTTATGTACATTAATTTAGAGCTCAAACACCCAGGAAAAAAAAACTATTACACGAGGAAGAAGATGAATTTCTCACCAAGCCATATGCAAAGGATGTATTTCTGTTCAGAAGCAAACCACTCAAATGAAGAACCAAGGCCACGTGGGCATGATATGCAAAACCACAATAGCCTTCAATTGAATAGGAATAATTCAATGTTCCTCATCAACACCAATACAATGGAGATGCCACAAAGAACCCTGAAGATAGACGGTGAAGAATGAAGATGATCGAGAGACAATTCCCATGCCTGCAGAGATTCAAACCCGAATGCCACACGTCATGAGGATGAACACATATATCCATAAAATTCAGCAATATTAACATTATTGTGGAGAGCGTATGAAAGTACTACATGTCTACATGTCACACTATGCTTTTTTTGTCATCGTCCTTGCAAAAATGAGGCTTGCCATAAAGAAACAGAGAGAAAAATCTTGTGAAAATAACGAACAAAAACTGATGTTAACTTGGCTTAATCTTCCAAAATACATACCAGAGGTTTAACTACTAAAGACGGGTCAATAAGATATCATCCAAGTCTAGCTCAATAGATTTTGACTCTGAGTTTATACGATTTTATGGATTGACAGAAACTAAGCACGTCCCATATAAAAAAAATCCAAGGGTAGTTTATTGTAGTCATTATTTGACACCTTATATACTCTTTCCAAAACAAACGAAGTGCCTAGAATAAGCATGCATTATAGGATATTACGGGTATTATGTATGAAGAAAGAAAGAAATTATGTGGTTTACCTCACCAGGTTCATTAAACATAAACTTTTGGTGTTAGGGCCAGAGTAAGATGACGTTCAGTGTGTCTCCTACTGTCTGGTTGAAGCAACATCTATCTTCTATGCAATATATTCACAAGGATTGGCATGACGTGTATAATACGCATAGTTACTTGGAGACTGCAAACTTCATGGGCCTATGCCATAAAGAAGGTGGTGGTGGTTGTGTGGCGGAGAACCTTGGAACTTCGATCCAGGCCATGCGAAGCCACCTAAGAAAATTAAGCAATGATTAACATAGCAGCATCATTAATACAACCATGTATATGTTAAGTCTGCAATAAAAAAAACTTTTCCTTGCAGTTTGACCTCACCATGTAGTTCAAAGCAGAGTATCGGTCTTCATTCAGATAAAGCGGCTTTCCCCTACGCATTTCAGGGTCCTGCAAGATAGAGCAAGAAGGAAATTGAAGATGTCCATGTTAATTGTTAAATATAGTCAAGTCAATAATCAGGACATTAAAAGTCATTTATGTATACCACAACAGATTAGGATTGTTCAATCAGCTTGTAACTTGAGTTCTTTATAAAACCCAAATATCTTGTATTACAACATTTCACCTCTGACCAATAATATCTTTTTATTCGGGGACTTTATCTAACACAAATTTATTCAAGCTAATGCTTGACCAAAGAGTCTAATCAATTTAAATAGTGTTTAGCAACAATTTTCACATCAAATGAAAGGATCAGAGCAATCCTTGTTAAGAGTTTCATTTAAAATCTTTTTTTAGGTGAAAATGAACGATATGATGCATATGTTAGAATATCACCTCTCTAAGGATTGTGCAAGGTATAGCACTCTTGTTTATTTTCCCTTGTTAAACACACGCACGCACGCACAAACAACATGCATGTATGTGCAAACACAATGATACTTTACATAGAAGAGCTATATTATTGATTAATACCTCTTCACCAAAGGCATCAAGGTAGGGAGAAGGCCAGAGTGCTCGCCGTGCATTTCTCTGCAACAAAATGGCAGTGTTCTTTTTTTTTTTTTGGATTGGGGATGGGGAAAATTAAAGAGACAAGTCAGATGAGAGCATAGAAAGATGATTGAAACTTCATGACCAACATAAAAAGGTAAGGGTAATCAAACATGAATAATACCTTGACCATGAGGAATACTCCAGTTCCAGCACCACAGGAAATTGCATGAGACTGGCATCCACTTTCCCTTAACATAAAACAAGAACAAGAATGTCAAAAACAGGACAAAAGAAGAAATTTGATGAAGCAAACAAGACGTCAAGTATAACCTGCAGCAGTTCTTCCAGGTCGGAGAACACAATCTACCACATAAGAGACACAATGCAGGTTCAGGTATGATATTAGTGCAGTTATGGCATCGAGGTTTTATACACCTGAAGTTCAAATATGCAAACTTAGTATCCAAGAAAACCTTATAATTACTTTCACATGTGCTGCAAAATAGTTATATAATCAAACAAACCTCTGAAGGAGATCCTGATAAACAAAAGGTAAGGGCATTAATTGAAATGACACTGCTGGGGTCAAGTACAGTACAGACTGAGTATTGCAGCATTCAAACTTCTCACGGAAATGATGGATCCATTTTGGTACTAGAGAACGTAAGTGCTCATCTCCTAAAATGTCATCCAATGGAGGAATTTTAAAAATGTTCTCCAGCTTGCTGACTTCATCAAGATCATCCTGAAAGCTACTAGTATCCAAACCATGAACAACATTCAACGGTGTTTCATTGCTACAATCACCACCAAGAGATTGTGCTGACATAGAATTTTTCAAAAGTTTGCACAGCAAGACACATCTTCGTAGAAATGGCAAACTGAGCAAACGAACATAATCCTTGATGTTGCAAGACGGATCAATATAGTTGCAAACAAAGTGCTCATGTGTGATGCCTAACTCTGCTACTAATTTCGCAATGTCAGTGACCAGGCAATCACCAGAACTCAAGTCTGCCATCTTTCTCCCATGCTTCACACAATAAGTAATTACACCCTGCATAAAAATGCAAGTAATTTAAGCCTATATAGGTAAAGTCCAAACATCATAGTGATTGAAAATAAAGCCAAGTATCTTACCTGAGTAATATTAACAGCATAGAACATGTGCACAAGAGAGAATAAAGACTCCTTCTGCAACATAAATTGACATGGAAGACAGAAAAGAATCCACATCAAAGTTGAGAAAGAATCTCGAGAAATGACTGGATCAGAAGCTCGGTTCCAAAATTGAGTGTCAGGAAATGGAAGATCAGCGTCTATATGTTCCATTATACGCAAAACTTTACCTGCAAAATATCAAAAAATGAGACCTATAGAGATGCATCCTAAATACTATCAAAAACAACAGCTTAGGAATATAAGAGGGTCAATTTTAAAATGCCATGAGCAATTCAATCTAGGATGAGTTGCTTGCTTCTGGCAAGGTCCCAAGTTTTTTTTCAAGGTGAAAGTAGTTCATGGTCAAGAAAAAAGCTCGTGGAAAAAGTGAAATATTTCCTACAATTCCTTTACATTGATTATCTGTCGTTCGTTAAATCTAGAAATCAATTCACTATTCGTCATGATCTTTCTAAAAATTAGGAGCCTATGCACTTACAAAAATTAAATAAGTGGAATTTTTATTTGGAATATCACTCCCATGATAGATACAACCTTTGAATTAGTCCCAATGATAAAAATTCACAAGCACGGATTCTTCATATTTATCCGAGTTACTCAACAAAGCAAGATATAGAAACCAGAATTTTCTTTTTTGACGGAAGAAAGCTTCTTTTTTTTCTATCATCATATAGTTAAAGCATCCCAAGCAACAAGTTCGATTCCTAAGAGCTGACATACAGCAAGTCAGCAAGATAAAAGATGTGCATATGCTTACACAAGTCAAAATCTTCAAATTCTACCACAACTTAACACCAATCCTGCTCATCATTCCAAATTGTGCATAGTGATCCATTACTCAACCATAAGAGCACCCCCCACCCCACCCCTACATGAGCATCACTTCATCACTATGGATACAAACAGGTTGAGAGCCTTGAAAAGGGAGATATGAGCCTTCAGCAAGGAAGAAAACCATGACATGCTCAAGGTTGGGAAACATTCATATTTTTAAGAATTGTTCACCTATGCTCATCCAATTACTAACTATGACTGATAAATACCACTCAAACAAGAATCTCGTTTGAGGAAACTACTCTAGGTAAGAATCTCACCAAAGAGGAATTTTGTCGAGAAACGCTCTCAACGACTCTTTTCATTCACAACAACATTGACCCAGTTCAGTACCCCTCAAGGAGTATCGAGGGGGGGGGGTGGTCAAGATGGGAGCACCCCTGGCTTAACGCTGAGGAGGTGCGACCGAGAGACCCAAAGAGACCAACAACTCTTTTCATTCAATAATTCAAATCTGCAGCTGTACAAACTGACCTGACTCAACTTAAATAGAGGAATTAACGTTAAAACTAGCCACTAACCCCATAAAATGAGTAGTGCTCCTAAACACTAACGGCTCCTAGACACTAATCCAGTAA
The DNA here is from genome assembly GCA_964016875.1 of Fallopia convolvulus. Taxonomy (NCBI): domain Eukaryota; kingdom Viridiplantae; phylum Streptophyta; class Magnoliopsida; order Caryophyllales; family Polygonaceae; genus Fallopia; species Fallopia convolvulus. The sequence goes on from OZ024733.1 coordinate 36,354,681, forward strand.
CTGACTTATAGGAAAACAGACTTTGACTCAAAAACTAACTCTCCTAGCAGAAACTAACCTATTAGAAGACAAAAGAAATAATTAACTAATGACTTGGACTGAAATAACATGGAATTGAATGAAATGACTCTAAACTGGAATCCTATCAATGACATGCATATACACACCTAAGGGCATTAAAAAAAAACTTTACGTGAACAAATAAAACACCTATCATATAGTTATATAAAAGGCACAAGTTATCATATAGTGTAGCTCATAACAATTAATTCAAAAGGTCACCTTCTTGTCTCGATGAGTGTCCAAAGGATCCATCAAACATGGAATCACAACAAATTGATTCTGCAAAAAGCATAATGCTTCTGAATCTCAGGTACATATCAACCGAACTCTTACTCCTAGTACTTTGGATAAGCCTTAGCATCAAGGAGAGTATAAAGCCACCCGATGACTTGAGCTCACTGTCCATAGAGCTACTAAAACCAGAAGCTGAATCAGTCCCACTCATGCGGCGAGCAGCAATTTCTGTTGATACAAGGGAATACTTGAGGGTATCCCACATAACTAGGGAGGGACTCACTCTTCCTGTCCTAAGGAAGGCATCCTTATATGAGGGAAAATACATTCCACACAGTACTTTGGAAAAAGGGCCAACATCTGGCATTACCTCCCTACTATGCATAACAAAAGTTTTAACAATTTCTCCCTTTGAAACAGCAGAGCCTGCACTTTTCAGCAAATGTAGCGCGTGGTGAAAGGAAAACCTAGCTTCTTGTTTATCTGACATTGAAGAATAAGAAGGGCTCATTGAACCCCTGTTTATATCCACAGGCTGCTGGGATCTATTGTCCCTAGGGTCTGCCGGCAGCACTGAATTCACCAGGCGACGGCACACAGGACAAAGGAACTCTCCCTAACAAAAAAAAAAGAAAATAATGAATATTCCTCATTAGAAAGAACCTAGAAAATTACAAGAATACCAAAAGTACCTGTTCTGGATCCACAATGTGCCCTCCTTCAAAAATCATTCTTCTGTTGTGTCTGCAGATACATTCAAAAGGCATAATTAGAGAATTAGCCTAGAAATCAAAAACACACATACAAAGCAAGGATAGTACATGCTTAAGGGTGGGAAGCATTCATAGACATCGGCAGTTCATGACCAGATAATTTATTTTACGCAAGGTAAAGAAAATCCAGATATTCATTTCCCCCAAGTATACTCCATGTAAAATAGAGAATCCCCTTCATAATTGCTCTCTAGATCTATCATGGGAAGGCGAAACTAAGAAACAATCTAAACATCAGAAGTTCAGGACAATAATGAAAGAAAAGTTGAACATAGGACAAATTCTTGTCTTTGCTGAAACCACATGGTTGACGCATCAAAATTGAAGCAATAAACACTGTTTAAAAAAGAATGGGGTTCAATTAAATTTAAAAGAAACAGCGAGAATGGATATCTTTCCGGGTATAATGATATATTATTATACATGTAAAACTTCCATGAAAAAGAATCAACAAGAAATCAGTTATCAGAAAAAGAGAAAACATAAACTGAATAACAAAATGTGAGGCATATACTTGCAATGGAAGTAAGCAAGGCAAGGGTGTAAGAGATTAATCATGACCAACCATAGGATACCTTTCTTTCAGAGATGACAAGTATCTGTCAAGACACCTCTGGTGCACTGCATGCCCACAGGAAGAGAGATGAATTCCATCGCAACTGGTTGGACCAAATCCATCATATGATAAAACCTTCACATTAGGTTCATTGTGGAGGCCACTATCTCTTGAAGCAGACGAGACATCTAAAGATTCTTTCATTAGAGAAGCTAAATATTTTCCCACCAAAATATTATTTATGTCAATGTTTTTCTGCAATCCCTCTTCAGGAGAGTCTATGCTACCATCATCCATGGAAACAGAGCCAGAAGCAGCAACAATCATTTCCTTCTGAATCAATGAACACAAATCTTGCTCCAATGATTCAATGGGATATTCTATTCTCTCACTAGAGTAACCATGGGCGGAAGGAACTGAAGCAATCCTCACACCAGGGACCTGCTTCTTCAGATAATCTACAAACAATTCAACTTCAGCAGGACACCCTCTACGAGAAAACTCATCCACTGCATCTCTAACCAGCTGCTTCAGCTCAGACATGGGTACTGCACGCTTGGAGGACTCCGTTTTATCACTTTCACATGAATCTGTCATTGAATTAGCAGTTGTATGGACCTTTCCTTTATCAGACTGCCAATCTTGATCCCACGTAGGTGGACCTCTGTCAACAAAACTGAGGAGCCTAGATTTCTTGTTTCAATGAGAGGAAAAGACAGAGTAAGACTAGAAGAATCAGTTTTATTGTCCTTGGCAAAAAAACCACACAAAAGTAACTTCACACCATGAACAGTAAATTATCAAATGATGCAATGAAACAAATCTGATGAGCACTACATTCGAGATTCATTTGTTAAGAAGAACTGAATCTGGAGTGTGTGATAATTGAGTGAGTCAAATCAGAATACATGATGAAACTAATAGAGAAATCAGGAGAATCATGTCATTACAGACACCTGCAACATAAATTTTAATTCCCAACCGATTCATAATAGAACACACAACGATTTCCTTGATTCATTCTCATGCACCACAAACAACTGATTAATGATGGTTCATATTAAATGAGAAACAATGAAAACTATGCTAGTGAACTTCAATTTTACACTGCCACATTAGGAGGCTTGACTTCTAGTTTATGGTAGAATATAATTTTTTAAATTCATGCAATATCTCTTCTGTTTGGAAGTTCTGTGCTCCCTTAATTGAGTCAGCGTCTCCACCAATACATTAAAAAGTCCAAATCTCTGAAACACATTGTTAATTTTCTCTATAAACTAGAAATTTTGTAGAAACTAAATTAGAAACAAAAAAATCAAGATTATTGATTTCAGATACAATGACAAAATCTTCTACTTGTTTATATCATCCCCCCTCCCCGCAATCCTTTTACTCTATATTTCAAACTAAGCTAAGTTGCATACTCAGATCATTAGATCAATGTCTCTAAATCCACTCTCTTTCTCATCTGCACACCCTCTCACCTTGATAGTACCTAGTGGCAGTCGCTAACTTCACCAAAGTATCCTGCCAAAAGCATCGCTAATGCCAATGAGAACTAAAATTTTCCTCTCTAACCTAATCTATGGAGCATACTACTCTACATGCTACCCTATGGAGTAGAAATTTTATACTGTTTGCAGAATTTGACATTGAGACAGGAATTAGCTGGCTGCTTGATTTGGTTCTAACTGTTTTTTGATGGAACTACGGTTGAAATCGAATTTGCAGCAGATTGGGTGGATTTATGGAAAACAATGCTACTGTGAAATGCTGGAATGCATTTCTAGTTGATCTCACAAATTTTAGAAAAAAATCTGACCTAAAGGAAGCAGCAGAATTGGCTGCGTAATATTGATGGCAGGGCTAGAGGAATGTGTGCAGAAATGAGAAAGAAAAAGTTGGATCTAATGATTCAAATTTAATAAAAACATACATTTGCCTACTTTATATTAATTGCACAAAATAGTTGACAGTAACCTTAAAAACTGGAAAGTACAAATTAGAATGGGAAATGGGTAGGGCAGTTTGTGATAAGACAAGAAATAAATTGTAATTTCACTTTATTTCTTGTTTAAAAGACTGAAATAGGTTTTCAGAATGAAATACCTGAAGAAGAACAAGGAAGGATACTGGACTTTTAGAACTGGAATCGTGGCAAAGAGAACAGGTTTCATTAGATTCCACACACCCTTCGCCCGTTTGTTCCTCCCTTCCAGGTTTTGAGTCATCTGCCTCGCTTTCTGGTTCTGCTTTGACATTCTCCAAAAATTTTGACTGCGCTGCTCTCATTTTTGCCTGCATATTTGTTTTTATGCCCAATCAATAGAAGAAAAAAAAGACCAGATGAGAACAAAAAATCCTATGATTTGAAATCCACAGCAAAGACCAAAAATGTACAGTTGCAAGTGATCTACCAAATGCAATCAATTAAACATACTCCCTCCATTTACTAAAAAGATTGCCATTTTAGCTTTTGACACTACTACTAAGAAGTTCAAAGATTAAGCTAAAATACTATAAACATTTTCTAAAATTTACAAATTATCAAATTACTCATTGCATTTGTAGCCAATGAATAAAGATAATATGCATAAAAAGAGTTAATATGTGTAAATCCAAAAACAAACCTCGTAATTCAACAATAAATCATGAGCTAGAACTCCAAAATGACAAACATTTCTTAACAAAATTAGAAGGCTAAAGCAAAAAAAATTTCTGAACAGAGGTAGTACTAGCTTTAAAAAATATAAGAAATCTTACCAAGATAGCAGCTTGCCTTTGGCGAGCTTTTACCTTCCGTGTCTCCGCATCTGACACTGAACTTAAAATCTTTGCCTCGTTGTCCTGAAATGATTGGAACAAACGGTTGAAGACATCTGGAGCAAGTTCTTGTAATTTACTCTTGCAATCAGAGCTTAAATCGGCAAACTTCTTCAACAAACTTTCAACTAGTGAAGACAGTTTGAAGTTCCCAACTTCAGAAAGGCTAAGATTTTCATTCTTATTTATCCTCAACAATGACGCAAGTAGTGACAACAAACTACAGCGATCAGACGCAGTAGATGTTCCACTGCTAATTTCTTCACCAGCAAAAGCAAGCAATGGAATTGTATCAGCATCCTGAAATGATTGACCAGATTCTTTCTGCAAAGTACATATCTCCAATCCTAGTGATAGCAAATGCAAGGATGTAATCAGAACACCATCAGGAGCACGGGATTGAGCTGCTTTATCACTAACTGCATAAAAGAGGACAGCACGAATTATTTCAAGCACCATCTTGCATGTGGCAATCCTAGATACTCCAATCAGTGGTTGATAGATCTTAGTCCACTTGGGTAGCTGGGAAGTCATCGCAGAGACACCACAGAACTGCAGGTATTTCTCCTCAGCAACCTGCAAATCCCTTGGACTCCAACGTGGGTGATATAAATCAAGCTCTTTCCAGCAAGACAATCGCAAAGAATATCTTCCCTGTCGCATTCATTGGAAGTAGGTTTATCTAAATTATAACAATCAAAAGCATGATAAACCCTTTTAAAAAGAAAATACCAAGGCAGAAGAAAAACCTGCTTCATTCCTGATGGATTAGAATATTGAGCGACAGAATCCAAGACCTCCTGCAAATTAAGTTTGGACAGATCACGAGGTAATGACTTCTGTAACTGACTACGCGTAGCATCGCCAGTTGCAAGCTTACAAACAAGCTCTCTGCGCATATTCTCAGATGCATTAGACCCACAATATCGCCTTTCTTTAACAATCTGAATTACTAGAGAAAGCATTTCTTGCACCAAAACGGGCTCATACCTGAACAAACATCATTAACAAGTGAATCTTCTGCAACGAAAATTCATTAAGAGAAGAAACAAAAGCGGATGCAAAACAAGCATTCTTATTAACATATCATCAGGCAGGAATACCCGCACAATTAAAGTTTTGTTCATAAACAGAAAATAAACAAGAAACATAAACACAGAAACAAGACATACTTTAACAGGCCCCAAAGCTTGAGGGTAATGGATCACTTTGATTTTTTTAATAAATCTGAGCTCGTTTTAACGGATCATTATTTGATATTAAGAATTTTCTAGTTTACATCATTCGATAAGTTATAACAAGTATCTTCGTTAGTCGAAGTACCAAATCATTTAAACTATGAAACTTTTTTGCTATACAACACTTAAAAATTAAACCCTATATTCAACCATGATGAGTTTCTTGTAACAATATTGTACCTGTAGGTCAAGTTAGTTTAATAAATCTGTCTGCAGCTGTGTCCCTGTGGTCAACTAACAGCTAACATATCAATGATCCAAGATCAATTCTTCAATGCATTGCATAGCCCAGGCTTTAAGTTCAATTTGTAATGAATAGAACAATAAAAAAAATCGAACCCAAAGGATCGCAAAAGAGGGCACTACAAGGAAATCATAGAAACAAAGACAGCAACAAAAAAGTAAAGACAGTCTGTCGCTGTTGTTGCATCAACTAGTAACTCATAGATTTCAGAGTACATCAATATCTATTAAGACTAACTGGAAACAATATCAGAGCACCTACTCACTAGAATGCAGCAGATCCAAAGAGAGATAGTTCAGAAGTCCAAAGCGGTCCAGGATTCTCCTGGCATAAAGATCAGGTGGAGCAAATGCAGCACAGACTTGTAGCAAAAAGAGATCAAGCTCCAAAGTATTCGCAGACCTACAGAGAAAAAAAATATAAATTAGGTCAGACAAACAGTATCAAAACGACCTTACATGAAGCCACAAATAAAAGGCAGTGTAACAAAGCTTTTGGTATATTACTCACCACTGAACAGAACGGTACATATCGTAAGATACTGTAGCAGCATCTCCATTCCTCCTCCACATCCCTGCACGAACTTGAGCGCAAAATACTCTGATTTGCAGAGGATGTTCCATCATGTAAGAGGAAAACCCATTAGGTTGACATCCTTTTAGTATATTTCCGAAAAAGCGATTAAATGATGTGAGTGAATCTTCACAAGTAGGGGCAACAGAATGCTGCATTGCAGATTCAGCATAATATTTTCTGAGAGCCTCTTTCAGTAAAGAAGACAGTAAACCATGAAAGGGTATGTGGATGGATATCTGCGATGAGCTAACATCATAGTTTATATTTTTCCAATCTGGCAAACTCAAAACCTGAAAGCACTCTGATGTTACATTAGAATCTTCTCCCATGACACAGTCACCCTCAACAAGTTCATGGGAACTATCAATGTCCATTTTACACATATCCGTTGGCTGACAATCTTGCTTGTCACATTGTAGAATTTGTAGTCCAGCGCCCCTATGCTTATCATACATTCCAAAAGAATATTTCCCTTTTCGCACCTTGAATAGCGCTTTCTTAAAAGAAAAAAACTTCCTGTTAGAACTACTACTATCACCAGAAGGCGCAACAATGGAGCTATTGATAAGCCACCTATCAATAGCCTTCAAGCACTCGTCTACCAGTGACATGTAGGCTGGTACTAAAAGATGAGCATCAGCATCAGGATTAGTTTCAGAACCCCTTGAAATAATTTCCCATTTGCCAGATCCTGAAGAAGTGCATACAAAACTTTCTTTAGACACCCTTCCCACTTTAGTAAATCTTTGACCATGCTCATGCACTAAATTTTGTTCATGTGATTCAGAAGAATCATTACCTGCTTCTTTTACACCAATCACAGAAAATGCACGGGCCACCAAGAGAGAATTAATGTTAAAAATTGAGCTGCATAAATAAAAGGGCAAATGTATACTTTCATTTTCTTCCTCTACATGGATACTTGTTTCTCTCTTTTGAGGATTCATGCCTTGAAGAAAAGACAATATTCTTAACCAAGCACTATAAATGTGCTGCTGTTCACTTCTCAGATACTCAGCTACTTCTGAATGGCTCATAACAAATTTTACATCTTCTAGCAAACGTATAGTAGTATCAAACAAATCACTCCACTTGCTGATCTGAAAATGGGCAATGAAAACGCAATTGTGAAGAAAGTTGCACATAAGAGATGAAGTGACAATAACCCAGATATCTGTAATAAGATAAGGTGAATGACAGTTACAAATGATACGACATGAATGATGAAACAGCTAATACCATCTTCCTGAGATAGCATCACTGAAGTACTTACAACTCTAGAACCAATTCCGAATAAATGTGGCGACTATGATAACTTATTCCAGCCATATGGAACCTAGGTCATAGACAATTGATGTTTAGAACAACATCCTTTTCAATTTGGTTAAGTGCAAGACACTGCAGTTAAGAAATTCTATTTCACTTGAAGGACTTCAAAGATTGGGAAAAAGCAACAAAAAGTTTAAAAAAGGGAGCCAAGACAAAAAGATAAGATTTAAAAGAAAGGCAGGTAGTCATCATTAACAGGGTGTAGAGAATTGAGCACCATCAGTTTATACAGTTAGGGGTTCTTTTCTCAACTTGAATTTCAAATAACCATTAATTCATACAGCATCCATTATGAAAATTCAATATTTGAGATGATGGTACATCTTTATTTATTACAACAACAATTAATTTTTAGAAGAAAAGTCCTTGAACAAAATATATAAAATGCTATTAAGACTACATTTTTCACCAATTAGTTTAAAATGAAATTATAATGCATATACACATAAAAAGGAAGAATAAATTCAGAGCAGCAGTATGAATTCATTCACTTCTGAATCCCAAATATCAAATGTTATAACAACAATTGAACATGAGCAGGAAAATAAAATGTTTATATTATCACCTGCAAAAGACCATCATCTCCCAAGCAACAATACAGAATGTCCCCTACACAGTATAAGAGCACTTCTAATAGGTTGACTTCCTTCACAAGACGCATGGTCAAAGTTGGCACAGTAAGTATTTGCACAGAAAAAGAAGATAGTAAAGGATATTTGCTTAGAACAGAATCATGGCAGGCCTTCACAGCTTCTTGCACAAAAACGGGATAGTAATTTACAATTGTTTTCCCAAACTCGTACTTGAATACTGGCTCACCAATCAGCTTCAGAAGCAACTCATGTAGCTTTTTAGTTACTGTCTCATTCAAGAACCTCTCAGTCCGTACCAGAGTATCAAGCAAACCAACAGCTGCGATTACCCTTTTAGAAATAAAGCTGAGTAAGCTTTCACTCCGCCTGCAAAATTCTTGAAGCATCTCAACTAAAGAAAAGGTCAACTCACTTGCAACCTTTCTCAACTCTGTAGCATGATCAGTTGGGCTTCCGCTTGATACAGATTCAACATCCATTAGTTTGCTTTTCCAGCAATCAAAAAGGGCATCAAGAACGGGCCCAACAGATTGTGCAATGTCATCTTGAAGCGGTTGAATCATTCCTGCGCCTCTATGCATTGAGCAAAAACCCTCAGGTTTCCAAGCAGTCTCGTCCCCACAGTCGCAGCAACCTCCCCCAGTATATATAATAGAGAAGTCATGATCCTTGTGGTTTCCATTCTGGAAACATGTAACACATATTGCACATGTTGGATCATGTTCACATGTCCTACACCGAAATGCGACGTCATCCTTACCCCAAACTGCCCCACATATACCACTCTGACCAACACTCATTCTTTCAAGGTTCTCTAGGGCATGAAGCGGTTCCTCCCTAAACATCAACCACTGTAGCCAGACCATACTCTCATGACAAAGATCACTCATTGTTGGGCTTATTATATCCCTTTTAGACCCTGCTTGAGCTTCGTGAATTGCCTCTGCAGCTTCACTATCAGTTGGCAAGATAGCTGATACCACTTCTGGTATGCACGCATTATTCTGTTGAATGAAAGCAACCAAACCAGATGGGAAGTCTTCTAAGTATTCTACAGAAACTCCATTAGCAGCGAGCCTCTGTTTAAAATTTTAAAAGCTATCAGGAAAACATCAATTCAAATATCATTGAATCGTATTTCTACAGCACAAGAAGGTTAACAGCAAAACTTAGAAAATAGCCAGCAAAGATGTAATGTAACCTCAGCCACATCATTTATCTTATTGTCCTGTGTACAGGAGCTCACATCTAAGCCATTAAATTAATAAATTTTCCCACTTCGTTCCAAAACCAAACATAAACCTCTGAAAACCATTAAAACACCCCATGGGATGGGATAGCTTATAACTATATGCATTGCATAAGCAAAATTGTCAGCTCATCTTATACTCACTGTTGAGTAGAGAAAGAGCTGGTCTTGATGAAAGCCTAATGCACACTTTACTTCTTTCTCCATTTCAAAACCTCAAACTCTAAACCACTCCTACAGCTAATCTATCCAACTTGATCCTTGACCTAAACAGGAGGTCCTTGCCACTGGTAATCTACTACCCTTTGCCATGAGCAACCATAAACCATCATGAGAGTGGTGCAAGGATCATTAAGCAATCGTTGTGCAATAACAATTCAACTGTGATTCGAGTGAGCCACAATCTTATGATTTGTCAAATTATCTGCAAATTTAACTCTCTTCCCCTTCCTTTGAGATCTATTAATAGACGTTTAAAAGGCTAACGTGTCCAGATGAAATATTTCATACGCTGCATGGGAGATAACTATACGGACAAAGTTTGCAGAACATTGTCAATTTTATGATGAACAGAATTCCACCAAACCAGCAATTTCTTATTAAACAAATAATCATCACCTCGCCATTTTTCAGCACCCTCAATCAAAACCCCTACAAGTTGCAGAATTGCAAAAGGAAGGATACGCAAACCCAAACAAAAAAATGGATGATGATAAATTACAAAAACCAAAATAACCATTAAAAAGTAAAAGGAAAAAAAAAGGACCTGTACGATTCGAGCACGAGGTGAGAGAGAATCACCGGGAGACGACGGTGAATCAACCTCCATCCTGAGTAAATTCCGCAACCAATCGACGCAGCGAAAATAGTTACTCGATCGAGGGCTTTCACTACCCAGCCTTACGAATTTGAACTTGTTCCTTGTACTTCTAATCGCGATGTTCAATCCCAGTAAAATTAAAAACAGTCTGCACTTTACGAATTGAATCCCCCGGAGTAGGTATCCCTATCTCCTTCTTCAACGCACTCACTCTCTCCAACAGATTTCTGGATTATTCGGCTGCTCCTTTCACACGCTCTTTCCCCAATCTGTCGTGCATCTTACACATGGCCGATTAGGCGGTTCGATTGTTTTGTATACATCCGGAATGATCTCCGCTGAACCGGAGTTCGCACCCTAACCGACTTTACTTCTTTAATGACAAAAATACCCTTGTTTTATTTCACAATTTCCGCTTTCAAAGCGTCGTTCTCGTCTTCAACTCTGATCTATTCATGTCCTAAGAATCGACCGGCAAGAAATAGAAGCATGTGGCAACGGCGACAACAGTGGAGACTTATTATGATGGGAGAAGTCGGCGACGTGCATATAAGGGAGGAAGGCTAGTTAGAGGCGGTACAGAGTGTTGGAATAATGTTAAAGGAAAGAATATATTTATGTGATTATATTAATATGGTCCATTCACGTTACAAATTAGTAAATCTCATTATTAATTTGTAATTGATCTTTATCTGGTTATCTTATCTTTTTAAAGCACATTTGATTTCTAAGTGGATTCTAACAACTTGATTTGTTGAACTGATTTTACAAATCAAAAGAGATTTATTCGGATTTACTTGGCTTAAAACCGTAAGTAGGGAAGGATTGGGTTGAGAAGAATCAGCAGGTTCAGTTGTGCTTTGGCAAGATAAAAGCCAAGCAGCCCCTGCATTCTAAATACAGAAAAACGATCTCTCTACTCCTCCTTTCTCATGATCTTCAATCTCTAAGTTCTGAGCTTTCTTTTGAGTTCCAATCTTTCTTTCAAGAGTGCATTAGGGAGAAGGAGTTGTGTGACCTTGGGGGACAATTGCCTATTTCGATTTGCACCTCCGGCCGGGGCAAATTTGTTTCTCACTATTGAATTCCTTTAATCAAAAGTAATGTAGGATAGTTCCATTAGGAGGCCAGAGGAGATGGAAATGAGCAAAAGGTACTGCAGGATCAAGGAAGAGGAATAAAATTTGTTGTTGATATTCTCTCGGAAGGAATGAAGATGTGTGAAGTGCTCCAAGCTAATGTTCTCATTGAAAAGCTGCCTGATTCTTGGATGAACTATCGCAATCATCTGAAGCATAAGAAAAAGGATTTGAAGCTAGAAGAACTTGTGAGCCATCTGAAAATTGAAGAAGCAAATCGCTTAAAGGATAAGATTCCTTCTTCTAATGAGCTTGATGTTAAAGCAAATCTAGTTGAGTCTTCTGCTCCAAAGAATGATTGGTACATGAAGGGTTCATATCAGAACCAAAAGAAGAATCAAAAGGCTACTAGCATCCAATTCAAAAAGCATTCCAACTTCAAGAAAAATAACAAGAATGAGAAAACCAGATCTGGATGTTATGTGTGCGGGAAACCTAGTCATAAAGCCTACCAATGCCACCATCGTAAGGATGCTCAACCTAATGGTCAAAAGCCGAATGGTGAACAACACAAGAACCAAGCAAACTTGACTGAAGAAGAACATGTTATCGCTGCAATGATCGATGAAGTCAACACCGTGGGCAATATGGCTGAATGGATAGTCGACACCGGAGCTACAAAACACTTTTGTGCCAACCGAGAGCTTTTTGCTGAGTTCGAGACAATCGAGGCTGATCACCAGGTTTACATGGGAAACTCAAGCAACTCAAGTGTTCTGGGCAAAGGTAAAATTCTGCTCAAGCTTACTTCAGGTAAAACTTTATGCTTGCAGAATGTATTGTATGTCCCTTCTCTGCGTAGGAACTTAATTTCCAGTGGACTGCTTAACAAAGCTGGAATTAAACAAGTAATTGAAAGTGACAAATTAGTCCTATCTAAAAACGGTGATTTTGTAGGAAAAGCTTACTACTCTGGTGGCTTGTTTGTTTTGGAGACTGTAATTGCTTCGGTTAATAATATTTCTGCTTCTGCTTATTTTGTTGAGAATTTTGATTTATTGCATGCTAGATTAGGACATGTGAGTTCCTCTTCTATTAAACGAATGCAGAACATGGGATTGATTTCAAACTTGGCTAAAAACGATCTCAGTAAATGTGAAATTTGTGTAGAGGCTAAATTTTCAAGAAAGGCCTTTAATCCAGTTGATGTGAGGACAACTGAGTTACTTGAATTAATTCATACCGACCTTGCAGACTTTAGAAACACGGAAAGTAAAGGTGGAAAGAAATATTATATAAGTTTCGTGGATGATCACTCTAGATACACCAAGTTGTATTTACTTAAATCCAAAGATGAGGCAGAAAAAATGTTCTTAATATATAAAGCTGAGGTAGAGAATCAACTTGATCGAAAGATAAAAAGAGTTAGGCCGGATAGAGGCGGGGAATATGGAACGACCACTCTAAAAGAGTTTTGTGAGAAAAATGGGATAATTCATGAATTTACCGCTCCCTATACTCCACAACAAAATGGGAAAGCAGAAAGGAAAAATAGAACGTTAAAAAATATGATGAATGCAATGCTTATAAGCTCAGGTTCTCCTGACTACTTGTGGGGAGAAGCAGTTCTTTCAGCAAATTATATTCTGAACAAGGTGCCTCATAAAAAAATAGACAAGACACCATATGAAATTTGGAAGGGACATATTCCCAATCTAAAATATTTAAAAGTGTGGGGGTGTCTTGCTAAAATTGGATTGCCTAACTTTAAACGTGAAAACATAGGCTCAAAAACAATTGATGCCGTTTTTGTGGGTTATGCTGAAAACAGTGCTGCATATCGTTTTATGTGTCTTCATGATAGATCAATATGTGAATCACGTGATGCTGAATTTTTTGAGAATATCTTTCCTTTGAAGAAATGTCCTAGTAGCATTCCAAAAGTTGTTAATGCATCTAGTGAACCTAGGAGAAGTAAAAGACAAAGAATAGAAACCAGGTTTGGAACTGATTTTGTCACTTCCTTTCTTGTTGAACTCAATGAAGTAGACAAGCTAGATGAGATGTTTATATGTCTACATTTGATAGAAGATGAGCCTAAAACTTACCAAGAGGCTATGAGTTCGATTGATGCTAGCTTTTGGAAAGATGCCATAAATAGTGAATTAGAATCTATCATGAGTAATCATACTTGGGAACTAGTTGACTTGCCTAAGGGAAACAAGGCCATTGGATGCAAATGGATCTTTAAAAAGAAACTTAGAACGGATGGTTCTATTGAAAGATATAAGGCAAGATTAGTAATTAAGGGATTCACCCAAAAGCATGGAATAGATTTCTTCGACACCTACTCACCAGTAACGAAGATTGCCACAATACGAGCTCTGTTTGGTCTGGCTTCTTGTTATAAATTGATAGTGCATCAAATGGATGTTAAAACTGCCTTTTTGAATGGTGATCTAGAGGAAGAAATCTATATGGTTCATCCACCTGGGTTTGTAACACCTGGACATGAACATAAGGTGTGTAGACTTAAGAAATCTCTTTATGGATTGAAACAAGCACCTAAACAATGGTATGAAAAGTTTCACAATATAGTTTTAGGTTTTGGTTTCCAAGTAAATGGATTTGATGCATGTGTGTATGCCAAATCATTTGATGATGGTTGTGTCATTTTATGCTTATATGTGGATGATATGTTAATTTTTGGCACAAACATACATTTTATAAATGAAACAAAATTGTTTCTTACCTCTAAGTTTGAAATAAAAGACTTAGGAGAAGCCGATGTGATTCTAGGAGTAAAAGTTTCTAGAATTGGAGATGGTTATTCTTTATCTCAATCACATTATATAGAAAAGGTGTTGAAAAGGTTTAATAATTATGATGTGTCACCAGTTCGTACTCCTTATGATTCTTCAATTGAGTTAAAGAAAAACCTTGGAAGAAGTGTCTCTCAAGAAGAATATGCTAAAGTAATAGGGAGTCTCATGTTTTTAATGAATTATACTCAGCCCGATATTACCTATGCAGTTAGTCGACTTAGTCGATACACACATAACCCTAGTAGAGAACATTGGTGTGCCTTAAAGCGTTTAATGAAATATCCAAGATGCACTATGGACTGGGGATTGCATTACATAGGCTTTCCTACCATCTTAGAAGGTTATTGTGATGCTAACTGGGTTAATAGCACTGATGAAGTCTGCTCTACGAGTGGTTTTGTATTTACATTATGTGGTGCAGCTATCTCATGGAAATCATCTAAGCAAACTTGCATTGCCCGATCAACCATGGAGTCAGAGTTCATAGCTCTTGACTTGGCAGGGCAAGAGGCCGAGTGGCTGAGAAGTTTATTGGCAGATATACCATTGTGGGGGCATCCTGCTCCACCAATTTCTCTACATTGTGACTCACAAGCTGCGATAGGTGTTGCAAAGAGTGGAGCGTATAATGGCAAAAAGAGGCATATACGCATCAGACATGTAGTTGTGAGACAATTGATAAAGAATGGTGTACTCTCTATGGAGTATGTGAGATCTGAGAGAAATTTGGCAAATCCACTAACCAAAGGACTAAGCATGAGATTAGTTCTTGACACATCAAGAGAAATGGGGCTAAAACCAGTGAGGTGAGGAATTTATGGTGGATACCCATTAGGGTCAAACGAAACCATGGAAAGACTCACAATAAGTACATGACTATGATGTATGTATAAGGAGAGGATGAGCTTGACATCTCTTAATGAATTCATAGCTCAAAATATGAGTAGTTCTTAGAGAAGGACTTGATGGATTCACCGTTGAATATAGTGAGGTTGAGCTTGACAGCTCTTAATGATTTCATAGCCTGGATATAGGTGGTCTATATGATGTTAGACTTGATGAAATCACCTACTTGAGTGTGCGGGTATGATTCCCGATATGAGGACAAACATTGTCTTTCCAAACACTCATGAGCATCCCAAGGCAACTTGGATATATGTTGGATAGTAATATTGCGAAACTCACTAGATATGAGAAAGATACGTGTTGCTAGGATGTATTTCTGAGTCAAGGAGTTCAAGATTCATTCACTCTATTGACAAAGAATTACCTATCTTCACTAAGTGTTGGTTCAATCGAAAGACACCAGCATTTAAGTATCAATCTCAAAATGCTGAGAACTCGTTTTTAAAGAAAATTCTTTTTCAAGATTCTTTCCTTCACATTTGTGGGGGATTGTTGGAATAATGTTAAGGAAAGAATATATTTATTTGATTATATTAATATGGGCCATTCACGTTACAAATTAGTAAATCTCATTATTAATTTGTAATTGATCTTTATATCTTTTAGTGGTTATCTTATCTTTTTAAAGCACGTTTGATTTCTAAGTGGATTCTAACAACTTGATTTGCTGAACTGATTTTACAAATGAAAAGAGATTTATTCGGATTTACTTGGCTTAAAACCGTAAGTAGTGGAGGATTGGGTTGAGAAGAATCAGCAGGTTTAGTTGTGCTTTGGCAAGATAAAAGCCAAGCAGCCCCTGCATTCTAAATACAGAAAAACGATCTCTCTACTCCTCCTTTCTCCTGATCTTCAATCTCTAAGTTCTGAGCTTTCTTTTGAGTTCCAATCTTTCTTCCAAGAGTGCATTAGGGAGAAGGAGCTGTGTGACCTTGGGGGACAATTGCCTATTTCAATTTGCACCTCCGTCCGGGGCAAATTTGTTTCTCACTATTGAATTCCTTTAATCAACACAGAGGAAGAAAGGGGAAGAAGAAATCTGATCGAACGACCATGACTCGAATTCGGCGAAATTGAGGTCCATGAATGAAATTTGGTCAGGCAAGGAGGAGACCCGGAGCTTACTTCTCGGACTTGGAGCTTCGTCTTCTTCAGAGAAAACTATTATCTGGATCCCGATCTCCTCTGCTGGAGTGGATCTGCAGCATATGCTACTTGGCTTCTGCTGTCATTGTTGTATGGTTTGTATTGTTGAGGAAAAAGGAAGATTAGAAATACAAGAAATTTTGATTAAATTCACAGTGGAATAGTTGTGTGTGAGAATGTGATGAGGTATTTTTCAGTCGTTTTACCTATCAAAGAATCCTAACTTAACCAATCTGAGTAGAATGGTAAGCAAGGGTCGATCCCATAGAGACTCGTGTATTAATGTTATTACTTATGTGCCAAGTAACTAAAGGGGGGTTTTCAGAATGATTATCTAAACTAATATGTAAGAATAAAACTAACTATGAATGCAAAGATGATTTGAATATATGTAAGACAAACGTGTTCAACTAGTTAGATCCATCATGATATTGATTCGTTGATCATCGATTCTCTTGATTCTCTTCTCACTTGAATAATCTATTGTGGATAGTGATCCTACTAAGGACTAAAACCCGAACTTCATATATAGTTGATAGAACAACCAGTCTAACAACCCTAATTAAATAATAACCTAGAAGGCCTTCTAGATTCAATTAAATAACAGCATGACGATTCAAGTTATCAATAGAAACAAACACTTAGAGCAACCAGACATCTAAGTGACTTGTGAATTTATTCCCTACTTTAATCAACTTGTCCAACCGGTACTAAATTAATTAAAGTATACTCTTGATCAAATTAACTCCGACCGGTAATTAATCAGATTCAGTTGTAAATTAACCTAGGAATTCAATTAGGTGATCAATCTAACAAAACCCTAGAATAATTCTGATTCAATTAAGCACAGGGAATAATTTCTATTCAAGTTTGTTGAGAATCAATCAAACCTCACAACTACATACAAATCATGACTTCAATAACTAGCCAAACACAAGAAAAATTAGCAATTCATAATTGAAATAAAATGAAACTTACAAAGGTTTCAAAGTCTTCCTTGAGAAAAAAACCTAGCCTCCAAAAGTTGATCAAAAGTTATTTAAAATAAACTAACATAAAGTATTTATATGCTTCTAAAAATATCCTCAAAAGATATATTAAACACACATACTCGGATGACATACAAGCCCACAAATCAAAACCAAAGCCCAATACCAAATCTTAGCCCAAAACAACTTGTCCGCGTAGAAGTCCGATTGCGCGGCTTCGTCCCCATAATGCGCGGCCGCGCTTTCTCTTGCAATCCCGCGCAATTGCTCGCCAGTTGGGAATGCGCGGGTTCATTGCTCGACTTCAACCCGAGCACTTGGCTTGTCTTTGGCTTGTCTTCTTCCTTGCCTTGGCTCTTCTCCTAGCATGTCCTAGCTTCCTTAGCTCCTTTGCCTCGTCCATCACCACCATAATCCATCTGTACTCGCCCCGCTGTTGCTCCTGAACCTAAAAACCTGTAAAACCGAGCAAACCAGCGCATAATACCCGATAACACAAAAACCTAAAAACTACATAAAAACTAACCTAAAACTAACTAAAACATATATAAAACATGCACCTTAACTACTCCTATATGCGAGCTATCAAATTCCCCCATGCTTAACCCTTGCTTGTCCTCAAGCAAGACATAAATCCAATCACACCATAGAAATACAATCATACATCCATCTCAAGTCAAACAAACATTTCACATATAATTGAAAACCTAACCAAGACTTCCTAACATGCATCATCATAAGCATAGAGCAAAGACCATTCATTCATTCTAGACCTCACCAAGGTATATGTGTCTGCACTCAAACTCTCAAGCGTTTAAGGACGTGTTTCACTCAAAATCAAACCATGAAAACTAGACTACCATATGCTTGCATCAGAGTTCTAAATCTCCACCGCTGGGGATCAAATACATAACAAAAATCATGAGGTCTTTTTAAGGCTTGTAATGGGGCCAAGGTAAAGAGAAGTTAGGAAGGGATCATATTTGGCTTGTGGTGCTAAATCCAGGATAAAGAACTAATCTACCCAAATCCAACACTTTTTCATAACACTTCCAACTTCACTCCACCAACTCCTTACATTAACACTTAAGCACTTTGCTTCTTTTTTTCTTCTTCAACTCTCTCTTGCTTCTAATGAAGACTACACACAATTCAAGCAATTTTTTTCTTTTGCTTTGCAACATAATTCATCTTCATTTTTTCACTTTGAAACCCAAGAGTTGTATTTCCTCTTTTCTACCTTTTCTTTCTCAACTTCCCCCATACTTATACCAAACTCACATAAAACAAAACCAACCTAAAGTCCTAAATCCCGAATTATGGGTCAAGCTTATTAGGCTAGGGATCATTTTGTGGAGCTAATAAAAATAGGCTTAAGGCTCAAATAAGTGGGGTGTCAAAAACATGGATCTTGTAAGGTAGGAAGGGAAATTATAGGCTTATAGAAACATTGCCTCAATCATTTTCATGTCATGCATTCAATCATATAAAGCAGCCTTGAAATAGAGTATTAACGCAAGTTCTAGAGCTAGATAGTCATGGTGATACACTCAAGAAATTTAGAGAACAAATATATCATGAAAGGCCAAAAATATCTCACAAGGCTAATTTTTTTTGTCTAGAACTTCAGAATGAATCTACTACTCAAGCTAAATACATGCTCCATCCTATAATCAAGGTAGTCAATCAATGATCATGCTCATATCATATCAACTTCAGCATATCATGCAAATCATGGGTTAGAACTTATACTTAACTTAGAAACACAAGAGGAATCAAACAATGGGGAAATAGGATCCTAAATGCAATATTTTTGTATTTTTTCTAATTTTTTTCTGATTTTTTTTTCATTTTTCAAGATTTTTAATCAATGCAGACAAAAATTTTAAATATGACCTAAACTAATGCAACTACATGCAATGCAAACAAGTAATTCCCTTCCCCCATGCTTAAAACATACTTTGTCCCCAACGTATAGTAAAAAGGTAAGGAAAAGAGAAAAACTCACAAAACTCTAATTGTGTGGCGGGTAGTATGGCGGGAAATCTTGTGGTGGCGGTGGCTGGTACTCCGGTGGATACTTTGGCTGTGGATGGTACGGTGGAATCTCCTGTGCTGGTGGTGGCTGATATGGCGGGAACTATATGGAGGATCTGGAAAGGCATACTGAGGATACGATTGATGAGGCGGATAGCCTGCTGAGCTCCATCCATCCAATCTGGTGTTGAGCAGTCTGAACTGCTCATCCTGGCGAGCCTGAAAAGCAGCAAGCTGCTGATCCTGATGAGTCTGAAATGATGTGAACCTCTGATCCACATAGCCTCTCATGCCCTGAAAGCTCTGATCGATGTGAGAAGACATATCATTGTATCGCTGCGTGTTGTCCAGCTGCATCTGTCTCATCATCTCCATCATCTGGTTATACTGAGCATCAGAGTAATGTACACCTCCAGCAGGTCGAGACGGATCAAACTGCCTCTGCTGATCCTCCTCCTCAGACTCATCATCCTCATCAATGTCAGCATCTTCAGCAGATTCTTCCTCTTCTTCTTCTTCAGCCATGGTGAAATCCTCATCCATCTCCTCTTCATCAGAATCCACCACAATAGGAACTGAAACCGCCTTTTTACCCCTAACCGGGCCCTTAACGGTAGCCACATCCAAATCTCCAGCCTGAACCTTGATGAACCAGTTAGCTGGACTATCCCCAATCTGCACTCGATGTCCATCAGGAAGCTTCATTGCTCTCCCAGAATCACCAATCACCCAGAAGTAGGAGTTTATGTACTTGTAGAGAGCGCCCATTTTCTTCAACATGATGAAGTCAATAGGTGAAGGCGGAATATCAACATTTAGATTGCTAAGATCGACTCTAAAGTGCTTGGCTAGGAAAGTCATAATCCCGCCAATACAAATGGCTCCACCGCCTTTGTTCCCAACATGAGCCATGTGGTGCATCAGCATAGCACCCAAGTTCAACGGTTTCCTCTTCAAGCTCACAACTAATACAGTGACGTCTTTCTTGGGACAATTGTTTCCCCCATCACCTCTCCCATTTAGAGTGCTAGCAATAAACCGCTGGAAAACCTTAATAGCGGGATGAGTGATGGGAGAGGCCTTTTCTCTAGACGGATTATACTGAGGTCTCCCTGTGATGGCTTTCCAAAAGTGTTTGTCAGCCCATGTAGCACCTGCCTCTGTAAGCACCAAATCTCTACTGATAGGAAAATTACAGAACCCAAACACTCGGTTGACCTCTTTCAAGGTCATCTTCCTTCTAACTCCCCCTAGCCAAAACTTAATCTCCCCTTCTCCTTTAAAATTGGTGGACAAGGTGCTCAGAAACTCCAAAGTTAACCCCTTAAAGGTCGGTTCACACAGCTTTAAGAACTCACGCATATGCAGATACGCTCCTATTTCATTCAACAGATGAGCTATCCCAATCTGGTTCATGAGATCCCAGTCAATGAACCGAGTTGCTTTCCATTCTCTATCTTTCAGAAGCTCAAACCTTATCATATGATTGTCTTTGGTCAAAGTGATCCAAAAAGTCTCTTGGGTGATCTCCCCCACCACAGCATGGGGAGCTAAAGCGGCTCGGGATGATGAAGGTCCATCAGTTCGGCCTCTCTTGTTACCCATGATATCAGAATTTCAAGTAAACCTGCACAAACACCACACAACAAACAAGCAAGCGCAATTTCGTTGTCCCGGCAAGGACAACCACAGCAATATTTCACAGATAATCACTCAAACGCTCTCTTCCCCCACTACCTAGAACAAATTAATCAAAATTTAATCAAATTCTAATTAATTTCTAGGTAATTTTCGGATTTGCATGCAAAGTTCAAATAAAACACGAATCTAGCCTAGAATCATGCAATAAACAAACTTTTGTAAAGGTCTTAAGCCTAAATCCGAGCCTAAAGGGGTCAAATTCGAGTTTTTCTAATCAAACCTAGATCTAGATTTAATTCGACTAAAACCGAATTTTAAGAGGAGATTGTGAAAAACTTACTTGAATTCCGCTTGAATGTGAGTTCCTTGCTTGAATTTGCTTGAAAATCCGACTTGAATGGCTTGGGTGAAGCTTGAGCTCTTGAGCTTTAATGGAGGAAGAGGTGAGGAAGGAGAAGGAGGGGCGTAAGAATGGGGAAGGGAAAAGGAGGGTTTCGGTTTTAATAAAAAGACGTCGCTGAAAAGCGGCCCAATGCGCGGCCGCGCATTTGCGATCCCGCGCATTCATGTCCCAGTTGTGATTGCGCGGCTTCGGCCCTGCGAAAGCGCGGCCGCGCATTTCCTTGCCAAGCCGCGCTTTTCCAACTGGGCCTGGAATGCTCGGCTTTGCTCAGACTCCTTTGGCCACGCAATTTTTGTCCCAATCCCGAGTTTTTAGCCCCTTTTACTTCTAAACTTGCCCGAGCTACCTGTATATCTAAGGATTATTCCTACCAAAACTAACTAACAAAAACACAAATTATATAATTGAAAGCAAAAATCAAAGCAAATCTATCCTAAACCATGGGTTGCCTCCCAAGAAGCGCTTGTTTAACGTCTTTAGCTTGACGTAAAAAGGATACTAAGGCTCTTGCTCCGGCTCGTGGAGAGCCGTTTCTTCCAAAGTAGCACCATTGAACCCTTCATAATATGGTTTCATCCTCTGACCATTCACCTTAAAGACGGAATGAGAAACTCCATCATAGATATCAACTGCGCCATGTGGGTATACCTTTGCTACCACAAAAGGACCTCTCCATCTTGAGCTTAGTTTCCCGGGAAATAGTCTGAGGCGTGATTGGAACAAAAGTACTTTGTCTCCAACCTTGAAATTCTTCCTCCAAATGTGCTTGTCATGCCAGGCTTTTGTCTTTTCCTTGTATATCACTGCATTGTCATAAGACTCAAGCCTGATTTCTTCCAATTCTTGGAGTTGAAGTTTCCTGAATTCGCCCACCTCATTTTCTTGCATGTTGCACTTCTTGACTGCCCAGTATGCTTTATGTTGAATTTTCACCGGTAAATGACAAGCTTTCCCAAACACCAACCTGAATGGTGACATCCCAATTGGTGTTTTAAAAGCGGTCTTGTATGCCCATAGTGCATCATCCAACCGAACACTCCAGTCTTTCCTGTTTGGTGCAACTGTCTTCTCCAGAATGGACTTGATTTCCCTATTAGACACCTCTGCCTGGCCATTTGTCTGAGGATGGTAAGCTGTAGAGACTCTGTGTGTGACATGATATTTTCTCAACAATGCACTCACCATCCTATTACATAAGTGAGATCCCTTGTCACTAACTAAAGCTCTAGGGACACCAAATCTTGTAAAAATGTTGGTCTTCAAGAAATCTGTCACCACTTTAGAATCATCAATCCTGGTGGCCTTCGCTTCCACCCATTTGGAAACGTAGTCCACCGCAAGCAAAATATAATAGTTCCCAAAAGAATTAGGAAATGGACCCATAAAGTCAATGCCCCATAAATCAAAGATTTCACAGAAAATAATAGGAGATTGAGGCATCTCATTCTTTTGGGACATATTCCCAACTCTTTGACATCGGTCACAGGATTTACAAAACCCATGAGCATCCCGAAAAATGCTAGGCCAGTAAAATCCTGCATCCAATACCTTCCTAGCTGTTTTGTTGGAACTAAAATGACCCCCACATGCATAATTATGACAGAAGGTTAAGATAGAAGTTACCTCGTTATCCGGGATACATCGTCGGATTACCTGATCAGCGCAGTGTTTCCACAAATATGGATCATCCCAGATGTAGTATCTTGCTTCACTTCTTAACTTGTCCTTCTGAGCTTTTGTGAATGTTGGTGGGAACTCACCCATAACTAGGAAATTAACCAAGTGTGCATACCAAGGCTTTACAACCTTAATAGCAAACAAGGTATCATCTGGAAATTCCTCCTGAATGGGTGAACTCTCTGGCCTCTGTTGCTCTTCCATCACCAGACGACTCAAATGATCAGCAACCACATTCTCAGCCCCCTTCTTGTCTTTGATCTCAATGTTGAACTCACTCAACAGTAAGATCCACCTGATTAACCTGGGTTTGGCCTCCTTTTTCGTCAGCAGATAGCGGAGTGCTGCGTGATCTGTATAAACAATCACTCTTGTTCCCAACAAGTAAGAGCGAAATTTCTCCAATGCAAACACAACTGCTAGGAGCTCCTTCTCCGTGGTGTAGTAGTTCCTCTGGGCCTCATTCAATGTCATAGAGGCGTAGTGAATCACATGAGATGCTTTGCCTTTCTTTTGTCCCAACACAGCCCCCACTGCATAATCACTAGCATCACACATGATCTCAAAAGGAAGAGACCAATCTGGGGCTTGAATAATGGGAGCTGTGGTGAGGCGGAGTTTTAGCTCATCAAATGCTGCCTTACATCCATTACCAAATTCAAATCCTGCTTCCTTCTTCAACAACTCACATAAGGGGGAGGCAATTTTTGAGAAGTCTTTGATAAACCTGCAGTAAAACCCTGCATGGCCTAAAAAAGAACGCACTTCACGCACATTAGTAGGATAAGGCAAAGATTGAATTACTTCAACCTTAGCCTTATCGACCTCAATACCCTTAGAAGACACTACATGGCCCAATACTATACCTTGTTCTACCATAAAATGACATTTTTCAGAGTTTAGAACAAGATTAGTATCTTCACATCTTTTAAGCACTAGTGTCAAATGAGTTAAGCATGAATCAAAGTCATTCCCATGAACGGTAAAATCGTCCATAAATACCTCAATAAATTTCTCTATGTACTCAGAAAAGATACTAACCATACACCGTTGGAATGTAGCTGGGGCATTACACAGCCCAAAAGGCATCCTTCGGTATGCAAAGGTGCCAAAAGGACAAGTGAATGTTGTCTTCTCCTGATCCTCTGGTGCTATGGCTACCTGAAAATATCCAGAATATCCATCCAAGAAACAATAGAATGAACGACCGGCAATTCGTTCCAGCATTTGGTCAATGAAAGGTAATGGGAAATGATCTTTCCGGGTTACAGCGTTAAGCTTACGATAGTCAATACAGACTCGCCACCCGGTTTGAACTCTTGTGGGAATGAGATCACCCTTGTGATTCTCAACCACTGTGATACCACCCTTTTTAGGGACAACCTGAGTTGGGCTAACCCATTTGCTATCAGAAATAGGAAAGATCATACCTGCCTGAAGGAGCTTCAGCACCTCCTTCTTTACCACCTCCATCATCGGGGGATTCAACCTTCTTTGGGGTTGTCTAGACGGTGTAGCTTCATCTTCTAGTAGAATCCGATGCATACATGTTGAGGGGCTAATCCCCTTAATGTCTGCAATGGTCCATCCTATAGCCGTCTTATGCTCCTTCAAAACTGCTACCAATCGTCCTTCTTGCTCCTTGGTGAGCTTGTTGGATATAATTATTGGCAGGGTATCCCCGTCACCTAGGAAAGCATACTTGAGGTGGTCTGGAAGTTGCTTCAATTCTACCACTGGTGCCTGCACAATAGATGGCAAAAGCTTCTCGCTAGGCAAGGTTAGTGGTATGGGCTTTGAGCCCGGTGGCATAAGTGGACGCTCAAAGTGAGCATTCAACTCTGTCACCACTTCCTGCAGGTCAGTCTTTAAATCCAAATCTGAAGTATTATTCATAATGGCATTTTCCAAAGTGGATTTCAGAGCCTCAGATTCATGCATATTGAAAAAATCTTGAGCAAGTGGCTCTACCACATCAACTAAGCACAACGAGGAATCTTCGGGAGGGTATTTCATTGCATCATAAATATTATATTCTACCCTTTCCCCGTCGAATTCCATAGTCAGAGAACCACTACAGACATCAATCTTAGTCTTAGCTGTTTTCAGAAAAGGTCTACCTAGCAAAATAGGTGCAGCATGCTTATCATGGTCCATATCTAAGACATAAAAATCAGCAGGAAATATGAGATTATCAACCATTACAAGCACATCTTCAACTATTCCTCTAGGGTAAGCATTTGACCTATCAGCTAACTGTATAACCACACCAGTTTCTTGCAAAGGACCTAGTTCAAGCATTTTGTACACAGAGTAAGGTAGAACATTAATTGAAGCTCCTAGATCTAGCATGGCTTTATCAATCTTTGTATCACCAATAATGCAGGGAATAGTGAACATGCCAGGGTCACCACATTTCTGAGGCATACGCCTTTGAAACACAGCAGACACATGCTCACTTACAGAGATTTTCTGTTTCCCTTTTAGCTTTTGAGTTCTTTTGATGGTGCACAATTGCTGAACGTCTAGGAATGCTTTTAATCAGTTTAAGTAAAGGAATATTTACCTCACACTTGCTGAACGTCTCGAATAATTCCTTGTCATTCTCCAGCTTTCGGGTCTCCTTTAGTGCCTCTGGGAAAGGTGGAACAGGTGCATAAGACTTTAGAGGAGTTGCAGACGAACCTTCAACCTCGTCTGAATTGCTCGGCTTCAGTTTAGAATGCGCGGGCGCGCTTTCCGATGTCATCCCGCGCAATCCTAACTGAGACGGGATTGCGCGGCTTGGAAAATGCGCGGCCGCGCTTTTTGGCGTCTCGTCCCCGCGCATTTTCAACTGAGATGGCATTGCGCGGGGTTGCATTTGCTCGGCCGCGCATTTAGCAGGCAGGCTGAGCAAATCATCGTCGAATGATTTGCTTGGAATTTCCTCTGTATCGACCTTAGCTTCTTCTGCCTCTCCCCTTCTGATTTGTTCTTGCCCGTCCCTGGGCTCTACTTGCAGCTCTCTCCCACTCCTCAAAGTAATAGCATTGACGTTCTGTTTTGGATTGAGCTCGGTCTGAGATGGCAACTTGCTTGAGTCTCTAGCTTCCAGTTTGCCCACAGCATTGGCAATTTGACTGACTTGAGTCTCTAGATTGTGGATGCTAGACTTGGTCTCTTGTTGAAATTGGCTCATTGAGCCTTGCATTGTAGTCACAGTCTGTGCAAGAGTCCGAATCATATCCTCAGTAGACATAGCATTCTGATTGGGCCCCTGAGGACGGGGTTGAAAAGGTGGCTTGTATTGAGCTTGGCCACCCTGCTGATTGAATTGTTGATTGTTTGGATTTCCGTACCTCAGATTAGGATGATCTCTCCAGCCGGGATTGTAGGTGTTGGAAAAGGGATCATACCTCGGCCTAGGTGGTCCATATCCTCCCACTGCATTCACCTCAACATTTGGATCTTGAAGTGTAGGGCAAGAGTCAGTGAGATGCATGTTATCAAAGCAAATTTCACAGGACTTCACCTGTTGTCTACCACCTTGTTGCAAAAGCTGCTTCATCATCATTTTCAACTCTGTGACTTCATCTTGAATTCTTGTATTAGCCACCACAGAGTTTGCAGCCTTCGAGCTAGTTTCTTTTTTGAACTGTCTTGTGCCCTCAAATAGTTGTGTGAATAAGTCAAACGCAGCAGCAGGAGTTTTGTTAAGAATGTGACCTTAGCAAGCTGCATTGACCATTCTTCTCTCATCGTCCAAAAGGCCATTAAACAGATATAAGATCAGGTCCTGGTCAGTGTAGCCATGGAAAGGACAGCTGGCTATCAACCTCTTGAATCTCTCATAGTATTCGTACAAGGACTCACTTGCTTCTTGTTCAATATTACTGATTCGCTTCTTCAGATCATTGAGCCTTGTAGCAGGGAAGTACTTCTCTAGAAAAGCTTCTTTCATCTTAGCCCATGTATCAATACTTCCCGGAGCCAAGTAGTAAAACCAGTCTTTAGCCTGATCCTTGAGAGAAAAAGGAAAGGCTCTCAGCGCGATCTGGTCATGAGTTACATCAGCAGGCTTCATGCTCGAGCACACATCATGGAATTCAGAAAGATGTTTGTTGGGGTCTTCACCACTATGCCCATGGAATGAAGGCAAAAGGTGGATCAA
Organism: Fallopia convolvulus; assembly: GCA_964016875.1. NCBI lineage: Eukaryota > Viridiplantae > Streptophyta > Magnoliopsida > Caryophyllales > Polygonaceae > Fallopia > Fallopia convolvulus. The sequence continues at coordinate 36,382,035 of OZ024733.1, forward strand.
CCCGGATTTCAGCTCAAACTTGACTCCCTCAGCAAGAGCAGGGAATTGCACCGCCAACGGTTGTTGTGCCAGATTCGGTGCAGTCAACTCTCTCAATGTTTGGTCACCCATCTCGACGGATTCAGCAGATTCAGATTCCGAGTCAGAGTCTTCAAGAAAGAATGGCAATGCCTGAAAGTGATTCCGGATTTCCTTCCTTAGCTTGAAAAGTGTCCTGTCAATATCTGGATCAAACAACAGGGGAGATGAGTTAGTAGCACGGGTATGAACCATATAACAGGTTCACACCCAAAACAGCACGAAAGTAATAAACACAAATAGCGACGAGTCCCCGGCAACGGCGCCAAATTTGATGAGGTATTTTTCAGTCGTTTTACCTATCAAAGAATCCTAACTTAACCAATCTGAGTAGAATGGTAAGCAAGGGTCGATCCCATAGAGACTCGTGTATTAATGTTATTACTTATGTGCCAAGTAACTAAAGGGGGGTTTTCAGAATGATTATCTAAACTAATATGTAAGAATAAAACTAACTATGAATGCAAAGATGATTTGAATATATGTAAGACAAACGTGTTCAACTAGTTAGATCCATCATGATATTGATTCGTTGATCATCGATTCTCTTGATTCTCTTCTCACTTGAATAATCTATTGTGGATAGTGATCCTACTAAGGACTAAAACCCGAACTTCATATATAGTTGATAGAACAACCAGTCTAACAACCCTAATTAAATAATAACCTAGAAGACCTTCTAGATTCAATTAAATAACAGCATGACGATTCAAGTTATCAATAGAAACAAACACTTAGAGCAACCAGACATCTAAGTGACTTGTGAATTTATTCCCTACTTTAATCAACTTGTCCAACCGGTACTAAATTAATAAAAGTATACTCTTGATCAAATTAACTCCGACCGGTAATTAATCAGATTCAGTTGTAAATTAACCTAGGAATTCAATTAGGTGATCAATCTAACAAAACCCTAGAATAATTCTGATTCAATTAAGCACAGGGAATAATTTCTATTCAAGTTTGTTGAGAATCAATCAAACCTCACAACTACATACAAATCATGACTTCAATAACTAGCCAAACACAAGAGAAATTAGCAATTCATAATTGAAATAAAATCAAACTTACAAAGGTTTCAAAGTCTTCCTTGAGAAAAAAACCTAGCCTCCAAAAGTTGATCAAAAGTTATTTAAAATAAACTAACATAAAGTATTTATATGCTTCTAAAAATATCCTCAAAAGATATATTAAACACACATACTCGGATGACATACAAGCCCACAAATCAAAACCAAAGCCCAATACCAAATCTTAGCCCAAAACAACTTGTCCGCGTAGAAGTCCGATTGCGCGGCTTCGTCCCCATAATGCGCGGCCGCGCTTTCTCTTGCAATCCCGCGCAATTGCTTGCCAGTTGGGAATGCGCGGGTTCATTGCTCGACTTCAACCCGAGCACTTGGCTTGTCTTTGGCTTGTCTTCTTCCTTGCCTTGGCTCTTCTCCTAGCATGTTCTAGCTTCCTTAGCTCCTTTGCCTCGTCCATCACCACCATAATCCATCTGTACTCGCCCCGCTGTTGCTCCTGAACCTAAAAACCTGTAAAACCGAGCAAACCAGCGCATAATACCCGATAACACAAAAACCTAAAAACTACATAAAAACTAACCTAAAACTAACTAAAACATATATAAAACATGCACCTTAACTACTCCTATATGCGAGCTATCAGAATGCCGATCAGAGGGAATTAAAACATTTTTCCATTTACGCTATAGCCATTTACCTTAGGGCCCGTTTGGTATTGATATCATGATATCAGATATCGGTATTGGGTCATATCTTGTGTTTGGTATGGGAGTATATGGATTTAGATATCGGTATCGGGTCATATCTTGTGTTTGGTATGGGAGTATATGGATATCGGGCCATATCTTGATATCAAAACAAGGCTCAATGCATGATAGTTGATATACCCAAAAAAAAGAGGTATGAGAGATATGAGATATGAATGATATCCCATATCCGATACCGATACCCGATACCGATATCTGATATCTGATATGTGATATTTGATAACGTTGTGAAGAATATCGCAACTCCCTTTCTTTTTTATACTCCATCCATTTCAAAATAGATATTCATATGAAAATTTGCACATATATTAAGGAAAAAAATTCTCCCAAAATTACCCCTATTAAATGGTACTCCCTACCTCTAAAAGTTGATTTGGGAAAAGTGTATATGATTAATGTGGTATAATTATTAGGGGTATAAATGGAAAAAAATTATTATATGGACATCTATTGTGAAACAAGACAAATAGTCTTTATAAACATCTATTGTGAAACGGAGGGGTATAATTTATTTTAGTTTTCCATTTTGGGCTCGTCGTTTAGATTACATGCATTATAAATTAGTCATGCATGGTTTGGATTATATGCATTATAAACTAGCTCTATAAACTAATTATGAATTGTTTGGGTTATATACATTATAAACCAAGTACAATATATATTGTGAAAGTTTATTTTTTAAAATTTATTATGGGAGTGAGCAGGCACGGATCCAGGGGTGGGCTAGGGTTGCTCTATCCCACCCCAAATTTTTAGGAAATATATATAATTATAATAATTTGGAAATCATTGGTTGAGTCGTCTCAATGGCACTAGACTGAAGTACATACATTTTTTCATGGGGATATGCGTGTTGGGTTCGATCCCACTGATGGTTTTTACTCCACATTTGTTTTCAACTTTTTGAAGTGTCCTTGAGTCATTAGAAAAATAGTGGGCATTTCTTTTTATTTCATTTTTCCTTAATTCTTTTTTTTTCTTTTTTATTCCAACCAACTACTCCCTCTATCCCATAATATTTGTCCACTTTTCTTTGTTATTAAAATTTTTTCTTCTTTTAAATGCAAGAAAGATTACTTATTTTTTCCCTTATACGTATAGAGTTTGGTTCAAATGAAACATTTGCTTATCCTAAAACGAACTCTTATCCTGAAACGGATGCACTTTTCCTAATTCGTAGTGCATTTTTCCTATTTCGGAGTGCACTTTTTCGGATTTGCACTTTTCATAATTTGCAGTGCACTTTTCATACCTTTTGTAGTAAACTTTTTGTATTTTGCAATGCACTTTTGTATGTAAAGTGCACTACGAACTAGGAAAAGTGCATTCGTTTCACATTTTAGGATAAGTGTTTGTTTCATTTGAACCAAACTCTATACGTATATACTAGGGAGTATTAATTTTATAATTTATATGTTTTACTCTTATTAGTGTTCCTATGTTTGTTTTATTTTCTATATTATTGAAACATCTTTAATTTGTTCAAGATTTTTCATTGATGATGTTATAAAGCTTTTACATACATTTATAAGAAAATAAAACTTTTTCAATGATTTTTTATTTATCGTTTATCAAAATTGTGCAAATTATAGCTTCAAAACTATTAAAAGGGTTAAGTAGGTATCTAAAGCTTCAATCTTAGTTTTTTTGGCCTATTGGCATTATTTTATTGTATAAGGTAAATTCAGCCTACCAGGATTTTCATTCTTGGTTCCGTTCTTGAGAGTGAGAGTATTAAAGCATTGCTTTTAATATATATAAACACAATAAGGCTTGAAGCCTCCACATTGAGTCACATCAGATTTTGCTTCATGTCGTTCCTAAAATGCGTCAAATTAGATTTTGACACGTGTCATCTCCTCATTAATTCATATAAATTATACAAATAAATTGGTAGTTTTGGAAACAAATCTTATGAATTCAAATATTATATTTGTAAGTTTTGATATCATCCCATATTTTAGAAAGAATCCAAATTGTAATTTTGGAAGTTTCTAACATGTTTAATTGAACGCTATATACTTTCATTATTTTTTCAACTATTTTTTAAATTATATTATTTAATTGTAATCCTTTTATTGGATATTTGTAACAAAGAAATGTGACAAACATAAATGCCAGTAACGAAGGGGTAAGAAATAACAATCAAAATAGCAAAATTTTATAAACGTGACTACAACTATAAAAGATATTACACGTATAGAGACTCATAATTAATGGTTGAATTTCTTATGTCATATAGAACCCTTGTTATATGTATAAGAGATATGTAATCTACTTAAGCTAGATGTTGATTGGTTGTATAAATAAAAAAAATATAGTTTTTATTATCATGTTGCATTAAAATCACGCATCTTTTTAATATATTCAAATATATGTATGAATAAGCTATTGTGTCTTCATCACATGTTTTGGGTAAGAAACAAGGTCATCAAATTAAGTCGCCTCATTTTCACCACATGTCGTTCCCACGTTAATCCACCTAATTTTTGCCACATATCACGGGTAAGAGATAAGGACATCACATTAAGTCGCCTCATTTTTGCCATGGGTTGTTGTCATGTTAATTCACCTCATTTTTCGTCACATGTATCGGATAAGAAATAAGGTCACAACATTAAGTCATCTCATTTTTCCTGTCGCTCCTCCTTAAGCCACCTCATTTAATATATTGGATCTTGCGTTAATTATAAAATTGATCAAAATTAATTACTTTAATTAAATAAAATTTACGTTTAAATCTTTTATCAAATTTTGTTAAAAGTTCGTTGATCATCATATTCAATTTGTATGTCATACTTAATTCATTTTTTGTATTTAATATTAGTATAGTGTACGTATAAGGACATTTTATTTTGTATATTTAGCTTATTAATACGACTATGCGATGAATCGATATGCAAAATGATACATTTTCGATATAAAATTCGAGTAAAACTGTAACAAGATCCGCGCACACATGGCGCGGGTACTTTCGCTAGTACATTATAAAGTAAAAACCATATCTATTGAAAAAATTGCGACACGTGACATTTCTTAAATAAAATAATGTTATGTTTTTAGTAATAAATATTATAATTAATTGTATCATTCTTTCTATATATCCAATTTTTTATAATATAATAACTTGATCTATATTTTGATATTTTTATGCATATAATGTCCTACTCCTGCCTGAGCTTTCCGATCAACCAATCTCCTATTTCAGGGAATCCGTGTTAGGTAGGCTCAGGGATCACTGATTAGTCGAAGCCAGAGGCTCCCTCTGGCCTATCATTTATTGGTCGATCCGGCTGGCGAACATCACTTACGCAAAATGAAAAAAATGACTGATCCGATGAGACGAAAACTAAAGACCACTAGTGGCAGATTGAGTAGTGAGAGTTCGATCATTATCAAACCGGTACTACAACAGCTATAATCAAACTTTCAGTTTAGCTTAATATATTCCTTTAGAACTCAAAAGCCCAGTGGGGACCGGAACCTTTTACCTACCACTGCGTCTCTTTTTGGACGATTGAAGACTACATATAGCTCTGATATTGGAAGTCTCTTTCTTTTTTTACTACGGGACTGGACTGGTCCGTTCAATGCTCGCTGAGCGGTGTGATTGGATTCATTAAACGTTGGAATTCGGAAAGGCATTGATTCTAGGTAGGGTCTCGTATATGAATGCTGCTTCCAGCACTTCAACGGTCACCTTAACAAGATTTGGGATCCAAGTATTTAATTTTTTATCTATATGTTGATAATGACTTGATCTAATATTTTTTAATTAATTTTATGATTGATAATTTTTTTTATCTTTTAACAAGACTAGGTCTTAAGTATATAATATTTTATCTATATGTTGATAAAATATGGGGCACAACCGTAAAGATTTTTTTTTATAAATTGCATAATTTTATTACGATATTATATATAAATATTTTAAATTTTATATTAATATCATAATATTGATAATCTTTAGTAAAATTATCCCGAGAGTATTACGGGGATTCAACTAGTTATTAATTAATTTGCTTCACTTTTGTGAATCGATGGATCCGAAGCACTCCGATTTACTCGCCACCTTTTACGTCTTCGATGAATGTCCTCCTCATCGCTAACTGACAGCCACCTCCCACTCGCACTCGATCTAGTTTCTCACACTAACTATTAGCTCGTTGCTGACTTCCCTCTCCGACTGATAATTGATCTCTTTCTCTCTCGATCTGGTTTTACAATGCTTGGTAATATTGAAATTTGAATCATAAACTGGTCTTTTTCCCTCTCGATATGGTTTTTGTGTATATTGATTTTGTTGAATTCAAGTGCGTGACGATTTCAATCAATTTAGGCAATTGGGTGAAACCTCAAATTTTGGCTAACATGAAATGAAACCTAGAATTTACTTTAAAATAATAAAAAAACAATAATGTTAATGTAGTTTAGGCTTGAACCATGTATACTATTACCGGGTTATTATTTTCAGTTTTGATTTCGTCGATTTCATTCCAATTTATGTGCAATTGTGATGTTTTGGATTAATTTTTGGATTATTTTATATTAATTTTGTATCTATGGTTATGACAATTTTTCAATTAATATGGACCATATTTCTAATTACGAATTGTAGTATTAATTTTCAGTTTTTTATAATAATTTTGTATCGATAATTATGACACCTTTTTAATAGGGTACTTAATATTACTTTATAGATTTTTATATTAATTTTCTATCCATAACTATATGATAACTTTTCTTGCAATATAATTTTCTATCCATAAGTATGATTTTTTATATCATCATTCATTATATATAGTAAAGTAGAGGTTAAAATCTATATATTAAAGCTAAACCTTTTCGAGCCACCATGTTAATTCTGGCCCCACCTTAAATTTAAAAACTAATTTTTATTTATATTAATTTAGCCTTTTCAATAAAAAAAATCCTATCTATTTATGTGAAAAATAATTTTTATATCAATATTTTATAAAAAAAACGAAAATTATTCTATCTTTATCTTTTTATCTATTTATGTAAAAGATTTATCTTAAATCAAATTTTGATGAAATAAAATAAAAATTTTCAATTTCTAGATAATTACATACCTAAATTGAATTTTGATAAAAACAGTTATATTATATTTTCCTTAATTTTCTTTTTGGCTTATTCATGTAAATATAGAAGATTTTTTTATCTTTTAAAAAAAGTCTTTATTCATATTTTTTTCATCTTTTCTTATTAATTATCTTCTTAACTTTTTATTTACAGATTTTTAAAGAATTGAATTTGATTACTAAAATTATAAGAATTTATATTATTTTTGCGTTTTATCTATTTTGTAAAAGAGTAATTAAAATAATTCATATTTATAGAGGTTGGATCCTTCCTCGATATATCATTTATTGTGTCTATCTTCGGACCCTCAATCATTGAGAAACACGCCTTCGCATCCTGATGTCCGAACATGCAAGGGAAAAAGAAAAGAGGGTGGATGGGTTAGTCTAATGAAAGACTAACAAGTCGGTGGTTATGGTACTAACTAAACACGATCCCAAGTGATGGTGATTGGTCGATAATCCAACAATTAGTACTTCCATCTATAGAGAGAAGGTTACAAAATTCCAAGATAGGTATGATGAAACCAAAATGTAATTTTACTAAGAAGCATATTAATACTCTTGCCTAGGGGAAAAGAACGAAATTTCTTTGGAGATAGGACACCATAAGATGGGGTTCTATAAGAGCATAGATTGGTGTTATCATCGAGCAGAAAAGAAATTTGAGATTTCTTTAAAGGTAGAACACCACATAAATGTAGGTCGATCGCAAGATAGGCTAGGAACTTTATTATTTCAAATATCCTACACAATATACTTTAACTAGTGAATTGAACAAGGCATAGTAGCCGATTCCATGTGGCATTGCTTAAAACTTTAGACGAACTTCCTTTTTTGACATTGTTTAAGACTTAAGCCAACTTTTCTTTTCCATGTGACATTGCTTAAGACTAGACGAATTTCCTATTTCGACATTGCTTAAGACTTGAGCCAATGGAGTAAGAGTACATTCATGATCCACATATAATATAATGTTATCAAGAGGAGATTCAAGACTTATGTCCAATACTCCTATTCTATACTATTCTAAGCAAGGTCTCTAAACGCGATGCCTTAAACAAATAAGACCGCAATCATCGGTCCAAAAGTCCAGTACTAGCGTCGTACGAATAATAATAAGATTAACGAGGTCGTTAACTCTAAGCAGTAAATAAATCTAAGTTCATTTATTGATCAAACAAGTCGTTCTCAAACAGGTAGAATATTTTTTTGGTCGAAAAACAAGTAGAATATTATACGAAACATGAATTCACGTTTAATAAAAAGGGCAAGAGGGCCATCCACTTGCCTTGGTTTTTTAGAGTAATATCCTTGTGAAGGTAGATTCCTTAGTCCACAAGCGATGAGTGATTTGAGCGCTTGACCTAATCCGAGCTCGGATTTCACATAAAATAAATGAAATAAATTAATAATCAATCTTATTCTAAGATTTTCCCCAAATTATTATCTCTTTATAATAATTTTCAAGGGTTAATATAAATTAGTATTCCATTAATAATTTACAAATCAAAAGTATATGACTAAATCAACATTTTCACTATCCTTATAAAAATGATTTATAAATTTATAAAAATTATAAATATACTAACGAGCATGGTAATGATATTGTCGTATAATTTCTATATAACCCGGTTATATAATTTTATGTGATTAGTAATATGAAGTCATTATTCATAATTTTTTAAAAAAAATTGAAAATAATGAGAGATCATGATTTATACCAACACGAGAGGAGAGCGGTATTTGAGCGGAACAAAAGCATAAAATTCAAAGTGGAAAGTGTAAGGCCGAAATCATTCTTCTTCTTATTTCTTTAGGGTTTGTTTCATTAGTTGATAGAAAGTAGTTTTTTAGTGAAAAGTTATTTTTATGTCTTGAAAAACGTAAAAAGTAGAAGAAAAAAAATGCACGGATTTCCAAGAGTGTTAAAAGTAGTTTTTGGATGAAAATTAGTTTTGGGAAACTAGTTTAGCCTACAATCTAACCGACCTTTAAAATTTAATGGACCTATTTTTATTTATTTGTTTCAAATTCAACAAGGCCTAATCCAACTTGAGCAACTCCTCCGTCCTCCTCCTCTACATGTCATGTTACAACAACAACAATAACACGTATTTAGGCAGGATTTCGGCGGCGCGACCCCAGCGACCCATCTGGTAGTGCGCGAGGGCAGTAGCATCGAATGCGTACCTCCAGCGGTCAACTACAATGGTCAGAGGCGCACAGTCAAGTTCCATCGAAAGGAACTGGAAGTTCGGTGAGCCAAAAAAGATAAAATAAATAATTAAAAAAATGAGACTTTAACCCAAACTTATGAAGTTAAAATGAAGATTGGGAGAAGAACTTGTTTTGGAATGGATTTTTTTAAATGGAGGAAGGAAGAAGTGGATGTGCCAATTCCACCAATGGCTTGACCCCATTTATTGGAAGATTTGTAAAAGAGCGAGCAAATTTTCGACTCTAGCAAAAGTAGGGGTTGCAACAGGTTTGTAGGGGTGCGAAATAGGGGGTTGAGTAGGATGGGGGCTAAGCTTGAGGCGGAAAATGAGGGATGTAAGCAACACCATAGGCCATAGTTGCCTCGCGTAGGTGTAAAAGTCGAATTCCCCACTCAAGAAAACTATATGTATACATGCATTGCTATATTGGTAAGAAAGCTTCAATGGCGAAGTGGTAAGGGTCTAAGGGATCGAAACTCCATTCCCCTATTTTCTTTTTCCTAATGGGTTGCGTGAACGACTGAAAGAATTGGTTGGGCCTAGCCCACTTCGGTTGGCTTGAAGATTTAAAAATTAAGGGGGTCAAATTTTGATTCGGTCCGCTCGATTTATTTTTATCAAAATCTGTCTTTATTAGATATTAAAATTTGCCAAATTATTTATAAAATAATTTTATTTGTAAATTTTATTTATTCTCATGTGAAGGCGGATTTGAATTGAGTGAAACGGGATAAATGCATCCCTATTTAAAAAAAATATTTTCCACGAATATTTTTTTAGTATTTACAATCCTTATATTACTTATGATAAATTTACTAATACATATCTCTATATTGCCTATATTAGGAAGAATTCCCTTTCATCATCAAATTCAAGCTTCAAAATGCCCCCCAAACAAAAGGAAGAAATTTAACACCCCTATTTTATCCTAAGGGGTATTACCGCCAGTGATCCCGGATTAACCTACCCAGAACCACCCAAGACTTTAATTTACATAACGTAAATGAAAATGAGTTAAAAAACGGAAATCTTATTCATTAAAAAGAACCTTAGTTCACTACAATGGTATTTCGTTTACATAAGATATAGCAGTGGAAAATATTCTCATACAATAAAAGAGTTATTCGAAAGGCTTATTAAAAATATATGATATTTCCAAGGAGAGATGACATACTACCTTTTGGGTGCCTTGTTTAGGGGAAAAACTCTTCCTTCCTTCAACCTTGTTTTGCCTTGATCTTCAAGTCTTTGAAATTACTCCTTTGAACGCATACCTCCTATTGAATACTTCAACTTAGGGATTTGATCTTTCCTTGATATGTCCCTTACCGCGTCTATCGTCAGATCCTCAGTCCTCGATAATTGCGCCTTTGCATCCTAATATCCGAACATGCAAGGAAAAAGAAAAAGAGGGTGGATGGACTAGTCTAATGAAAGACTAGCAAGTGAATGGCGGCTAAAGTACTAAATGAACTTGTTGATATCGATCTCCAAATGATGGTGATTGGTCAACAATCCAACAGTTAATACTTCCATCGAAAGAGTGAATGATAGGAAATTTCGAGATAAGTATGAGATTATGAGGATATGTTTACATTAGGAAACATGTAAAACTCTTTCCCAAGAGAAAAGAAATACAAGATTTCTTTGGATATAAGAAACCACTAGAGTAAGGTTCCATGAAAAAGGAATAATATTTGTGAAGGCTTCAATGTGTCATGATATTAGTTCGAGAAATCTTTATTGATTAGTCAAACAACTACTTATCTTAGCTGATGACTCGTAACTGGGACAACCGCCAGGGAGACTAGGTTAACGGAGAAGAGGAATTTGAACTACTGAGTTTCTATCTTATGATATACTATTCCACAAATGGAATATTTTCATTTTACGTTACACTTCCATTGAGAAATGTTTGATTCGGTATTATGAATGGGTAAACCAACAAAATTGCATGCCTCTTTCATCCTGGGTATACAAGTCTCTTTCATCCTGAGTGTGCATGCCTCTTTCATCCTAAGTGTGCATCCCTCTTTCATCCTGAGTGTGCATACCTCTTTCATCCTGAGTGCAAGCCTCTTTCATCCTGAGTGCAAGCCTCTTTCATCCTGAGTGTTCATGCCTCTTTCATCATGAGGATATCATGCATCTTTCATCCCGAGTATATAGTTATCGAGCTAGTTCTCGATATCCTTATTCTTTTACATGCATGGTCATAAACGAGACACTTAAAAACATAAGACCATAAATCATCGGTCCTAAAGTCCAACGCTAGCATAGTGTGAAACAATAATACGAATAACAAAGTTGTTGTTTCTAAGCAATAAATAAACCTAAGTTTATTTATCCGAACAAACAAGTCGTTATCAATCATGCATAAATTTTAAATGGAGCATGAATTCACGTTTAATAAGAAGGGCAAGAGGCTCATCCACTTGCCTTTTCTTTTTTTGAGTAAACGGTCGAACTAAGGAAGAATGGTGGTCCGAAGTACTTGCTTAAGTCGAATTTGACATCGGGGTACCGGAAAGATGGCATGCAAGAGTTAGATTTCTTAGACTCAATACTAAGATTAGAAAATGAAGTATTATTCCTCTAAATACTCATCACTTTAAGGTTTTTTTAGATAATATCCATTACAAGAGCTTTTCTTGGAATTCGGTTTGTACTTCAAATATAAAACTCCTTTTTATTTAAAAACCCACTTCAAGACTTAAAGACCATGGAATTATCACATGCAACTTAATGAACTTTAAATCCTTATTTGTCCATGCATGATTCCTTGAAATTCCTTTAAAAGGTCTATAATCTTAAAAGAGGACAAAAGTTTAACCTTGTATTTATGTACCAAATCTTGAACCATAACACCTTATGTTCATGCATGGTTCAAGATGACTTCTTAAATTGAAAGGAATTTTTTTAAAGAAATCTAGAATGAATAAATCTTGCATGCAATATTCCTTGAACCATCATCCATTATAGTTCATATATGGTTCAAGAGAGTTCTTAAGTGAAAGATTTGATCAAAAGAAAGGCATGAAGGATATGGAATCACATGCATGCATCTAAGTGAACCAAAATCACTTAGATATAACTTGATTCAAAAGAAGTTCTTAAAGGATAACAAAATGAAATAGAATTAAAAAAAACCTTGCATGCATCATATGGTAAATGGATATGCATGCATTATTCATTCATTGAAAACTAAAAACGAGGAGGTTTAGAACTTTGCATGCCTTATATGGTAAATGAAAAATACCCACATGCATGCATGATTCAACACTAGTCTTAGATTAGAAAACAAAGATTTAAGAGGCTAGACAATAAGAAAAATATGGAGATTCTTACCAATCTTCTTTGGTAGAACAAAGGGTGTTTTAAGTGGACAAAAAGGGGCAACAAGGCTGCCCAATGAAGGGGCTGTAAAAAGGTGGAGGAGGGGGTTGAATTGGTGGCGGAAATGGAGGTGGTAGGGTGGCACAAGGTGGTCCACCAAATAACACAAGCACGAGCTTTCTAAGAGAGATTTAAAGAGGGAGCTAGGCAAAAAGGCTATCCAAAGTGGAAGAAGGAGGGATCCTCTTGAATGGGAGACACATGACATACTCTTCCTAGCCAAGTGGAAGAGAGAAGTGCCCATGCATTGGTTGCATTTAGGTGGTGGCCATGCATTGGTTGCATGTGGGTGGTGGACATGAGTGGCCAAAAGAGAGATGGGCTAGCATGAAAGACACATGTACAAGCTTACATGCCATGTGGAGGAAGGGAATAAGGTGGAAGAAACTTTTGAAGGAGAAATAAAATAAAAGAAAGAATTTTCTTCAAAATGCAAGAATTACATGATGGCATAGTGGTGTGGGAGGAGTGTTTAAGTGAAGAGAGTGCACGAGGTTTGGGGTTCGAATCCCAACTCTTGCATTTTTCACTTTTCCTCCCTTGACCATTTTTTTAAAAGAAACTTATGCTAACGGAAAATAGAATTTCATATTTTTATTAAAATAATTTTATTTGCCATTATGTTAAACTTTATTCATGTTTATAAATATGAATTCCATAATAAAGAGTACTTACTATTTTAAAGAAATAATTAAATAATTAAATTTAATATTTCTTTTTATTAAAAATAGCGGGCATTACAGGAAATGATATCATAGGTAAATTCGAAATCCTAGAATCTCAATCTAATTTCTGATTTGGAGAATGTTTGTTCTGAATTTTGTTGTTTGGAAGGGTGAAATTGGGATTTCTATGGTAGCTTCTTTTGTTGGAATTCCTGTTCCTTCTCTCTTTGTGATTGATTCTCGAAATTTATTGTTTGAAGCTAAACTTGATAAGTTTTATTCACATCCAAAAATAATTCTCTGCTACTTGATGTGTGTTCGTGTTTTATCTTTCTTTCTCTATTAATGTTTTCGTTTAGAATCCCTAGCTAGGCGATTTTAGAATGTTGATACTACATTAATTTAGTATGAAGTATCCCATCTCATGTTTTGTGATTCTATTTCGAGTTTTAGGTTAGGAATAATATCAAAAGAAAATGAGAACTAACAAACACATGCTAGTTTGAGGTATGAAAAGTGCATTGTAAAGTATGAAAAATGCATTTTCATTTGCTAGTATTTTTAGTTTATGATAAGTTCAGAAAAAGTGCATCATTAAATGTGAAAAGTGCATTCTTAAATGCAAAAAATGCATTCAATAGTCTTAAAAATTGTTTTTAGACTATGTTGAGTTTTACTTCCTACATTGGATTACAATAAAAAAAATTCATACTTAATAGACTTATAATGCACGTTTAAAGGCATAATTTAAGAAAATTTTATTAGCTCGAACGAAAGAGTAATGTGCTTACGCACAGAGATGTAGTTTCGAATCTCATATAAGCTAATTTGATCATGACCTTTTTTGAAAAATAGTGGTTGATTAGTTAATTTTCGTACAACGATAAAATATAATTTTCTAAATGTAATAAAAAAAATTAATTAGTAACTCATTCTTAAAGCCAATAGATAGATAGAGAAAAGTCAATACAAACACTTTCCAATACATTGATTAACTAAACACTAAAAAAATGACAAGTTTTAATGAACAAAATTTTAACGCTAAAGTGTCAAATAGAATAGAACGGAGAGAATAATATTGACTTATTATCATACATCATACAACATACATCATACATCATACATATATACTTAATCTTAGTCTCTTGGTCTTCCACACATAATATTTACTTAATATCATACATCATAAATCATACATACTTGATCTTAGCATCTTGGTCTTCCACTATAATATCATGCCTATATTTTTATATTTAGAAAACCTTTTATAAAAAATATAATAAAAATATAAATAAATTAATCATTTATATGAAATCAAAATAAAGGCAAAATTGCTTGAAATAACACAAACTTTCTACTTGGTTGCCAAAAATAACACCAACTATCAAACAATTCAAAATAAACATGAACTAAGTAAGTGATATCGAAAATAGCATAATTTCAACTTCTTACCTGCTTTCACCGGTTACACCCAAATATAAATAAAAAGAAATAAAATTATTAATGACTAGATATTTAATAGGGTAACATGGATTTTTAAAATAAAAGAAAATAAAATTGAAAAGAATTAAAGCAGACTAAATCGACTTGAGAGATACGTAAAAAACAGAAGCTCTTCCCTCTTTTACGAAGATGCAGGCTGAACCCTAAATCCCGTATTCCTTTCTCCTCTGATCCTTCTTGTCGAAATCAACTTCACATGTATCTCTATTCTCTTCTTTATTTGATGTAATCTTCTCCTCTCTCTTGATTTGTAACTTTCAATTTCATCTCCTAGTTTGTAACTTGAACTTCCTTGATTTGTTTCACATTAAGGAACATGAATAATCAATCGTTAGTAGCATCCATTGAGATGGTAGACAATGCCAATCTCATAGAAAGATTATCTAGAGTTGAGTATACAGATGTTGAATATGATGACACCTCTAGTGATGAAGAATTGGCCAACAATATTAGGGTTTTGAGGGAAAGCAATAATCTTATGCTAGAAAGGATGGAGATGGATTATGGTAGTGATGATGATGAATCAGCAGATTGCTATGACACTCCATCTGAAGACAGCGATGGTGAATTAATTATGCATAGGAAATCAAAAAACAAGGCAATTGCTACGGTGGATGTCTCCTCTAATTTCAAGGTTGAATGGAAAGTGGGTATGAAATTTTCTTCACCTGAGGTTTTCAAAGAGACTGTAAACATGTATGCAGTTACTTGTGGGTATAGGATCACATGGTCTAGGAGTGAAAATATGAAGAAGTTGGAGGCAAAATGCAAGAGTGGTTGTACTTGGAAGATATATGCATCCTGGGATGGGCCAAGAGAGGCATTTGTAGTTAAGACATTGAATAGCTCTCATACATGCAATAGGGCAGATTATGAAAATAGTCAAGCCAAACCTAAATGGCTGGCTAAAGAGTTTATGATGGAATTTAAATCCAAACCAAACTTGACATGTAAATATTTGGCCCAAAAAGCTATGAAAAAGTTCGGTGTAGCAATGGACAAGTACAAGTTTAACAAAGTTAAGATTGCTGCTCATAAGCTTTTATATGGCTCATTAGAGGGTCATTACATGAAGGTGGGGTCTTATATTGGTGAGTTGCAGAGAGTTGATCCTCACACATCAGTTTTACTCTTAACTGAAGAGAATGACACCACTTATAGGCCACATGTATTCAAAAGATTATACATCAGCTTTCGGGGGCTAAGGGGAGGATTCTTAAAGGGTTGCAGGCCAATTATATGTTTAGATGGGTGTTTTTTAAAAACATTTCTAGGTGGAATGCTATTGTGTGCAATAGGAAGAGATGGAAACAATCAGATGTTCCCTGTGGCATGGGCAGTAGTGGAGGCAGAAAACAATGATTCTTGGAATTGGTTCTTAGAATATTTGAAAAAGGATTTATCAAGTTTTGGGGGAGAGGAATGCACTATCATTTCTGACCAACAAAAGGTAATATATATATTTTCTTATGCTAATTTTAATTTCATTATACTTTAGGGTTACAACTTACAAACTAGTGTGTCTGGTGTGTATTATAGGGACTTGTGAATGTTGTGAGATTGCATTTTCCATTAGCTGAGCATAGAAATTGTGCTAGGCACATATTTGCCAACTGGCATAAAAAGCACAAAGGAGAGCAATTGAAGTACACATTTTGGAAAGCTGCAAAGGCTTATACAGCTTCAGATTACAATGCTGCATTAGAAGAGATGGGCACTTTGAGTAGCAAGGCTATTGAAGACTTTCTTAGTCAAAATCCACAAACCTTCTGTAGAAGCAAGTTGAGAACATTATGCAAGTCTGATGTCCACGTCAATAATCTTGCTGAAACATTCAATGGGTATATTCTCAATGCTAGAACATTGCCTCTAATTGATATGATGGAACAAATAAGATTGTCTTTGCTAGATAGGATGTTCCAAAAAAGATTGTTAATGGAAAAAAGTAATGATACAATATGTCCGAGGATTAGAAAGCAATTGGAAAAAAATAAGGTACTAGCTAGGCAATGCATTGTACATCGTGCTCAACCCAATAAGTTTCAAGTTATGCATCAAGTAGAGATGCTTCATGTTAGCCTAGAAAAAAAATCATGTACTTGTAGGGTATGGGATTTGACTGGAGTGCCATGTTGTCATGCCATTGCTTGCTATAATTCGAGAAAAGTTCCATGTGAAAACCATGTAGTTGATTGGTTTGGATAGGAAAAATATGCATTAACATATTTTGGTGGTATAACACCAGTTACTGGTGAAAAACATTGGAAGAAGGTCCACTACCCATTGGACCCTCCAATATTGAAAGCTAGAGCTTGGAGACCAAGGAAGAATAGGAAAAAGGATCCACACGAGAGATATGAAAGGCCAGGGAAACTAAGCAAGCATGGAGTACAAATGACATGCAAAGCTTGTGGCGGAAAAGATCATAACATCAGAACATGTACTCAAAGGGGTTCAACAACAACAAGTTCTAATGTGGAACATTCTGTAAGAGATTTTTATATGCCATCTGATGCAGATTTTCAATTGTTAATAAATCAATACTAACTTTATGTTACTGCATTTTAAGGTGAGAAAAAGAGGAAGGCCTAGAAAGATGACCACTGAAGCTGCATCAAATGACCAATATAGGCCAGCTAGGCCAAGAGGAAGACCCCGGAAAGGTTCTAATCCAAATTTAGCGATTGTGAATGAAAGAGTTCCAAGGGGAATGGGTGCTTATTTTTCCGAAACAAGTCAGCGTATATTTATTAATGTAAGTTCATGGTATTTATTCTAATGCTTCAACTTCTTTTAAAACAAATTACTAATGAAAATCATTACAGCCTGGACTTGCTGGTGCAACTGTCATATCCCAATCTCAAGAGGGTCCACGGCCTTCTCAACCATGAGCAACATTCAACTTAAATCTTTTTGACTGAGAATTCCATCCAACAACAACAACAAACTTATTTAAGTTATTTTGTATATGAGTACTATCTTTAGATGTCTTTAGATGTTGGTGAATCATCAAGTTTATTTTGTATCTGAGTTGAGAACCTCTTATGCATAACCAACAAAAACAACTTTCATGTTTCAGCAACATATCTATTTTTGTATATGACTCAGCAGCTTCTTTTGTGCTTCCTTATTTGTGTAACCAGCAGTAGCAATTAGTGTGTGTGTTCAATGTCATTTGCTTAATTTTTTTTTGTATATTTCATCAGCAATTGCATGAAAAAACAGTCCTTGTGTTAGAATGAAAAAAACAGCCATTTACATCACCAAAAAACAGCCATTTACAACAGCAAAAAACAACCATTTACAGCAGCAAAAACAGCATAAAAACAGTGGCAATATCAATTATTTACAGCACAAAAACCCAGCAAAAACCAGCAACAAAAAACAACCAGTTATAGCACCAATAACCAGCAAAAAACAGCAGCAACATCAACTAATTACAACACCAAAAATCAGCAAAAAACAGCAACAATGTCAATCATTTATAGCACCAAAAACCAACAAAATACAGCAGCAACATCAACCAATTACAGCACCAAAAATCAGCAAAAAACAGCAGCAATATCAACCATTTATAGCACCAAAAACCAACAAAACACAACAGCAACATCAACCAGTAATAGCACCAGCAACCACCAACAAAACCCAACTACAACAACCATTTACAACACCAACAACCAACACAAACAAGAATTGAGCATTTGAACAGAGAAGTAGACATTAGAAAATTTTAGCATTAAAATTGATACATAAATATTACAAGAAAAATCTTACAACTTCACAACTACAACAAAAAGAAAATTACATAATTTCATGAGCTTGAAAAGAAATACACTACAAATAAAAGGGTGCCTTGTTCTCCCTAAACAACAACATTCATGACTTAAACAGAAAACCAAAGCTAGGTCCTAGATGGTCTTAGGTGGTGCAAGGATGGTTTTGTTTGCTTGCTTCTTCCTCAAGGTCGACAACTCTTGCTGACAAGTTCCGATTCGTACGATACAGTCCTTGGATCTCCACTTTGATAACTTTCATCGGAGTCTGACATTCTCCCTAAAAACAAACCCATACAACCAAAAAGTAATGTTTTAGCATTTAAAATAAATCCACATTGCAACAAGTAGAGTATACCTATGCACAAGAGAAACTAGGATAATTTTTCCTCAAATTGAGAATAAGGCTTATAGAGAACAAGGCTCGTGGTTCCCTGGCCCTTTCCACATCTGAATTTTGAACATTTTCTACTCCTAGCATTTTATCAAACACCTTATGTGCATACAAAACCCTAAATTGTACAAGCATAATTTTCCTCAAATTGACACTTAGATAACATAGCATTTACTAGTATCACTCTATACAAGCACAATTTCATAAGAAAAATCAAAATCTGAGACGAATTTTTTGAAAAACCCTGAATTTCGAAAGTCTCTTAAACCACCCAAATCATAGATCCAAGAGATTAAGTGCTTATGGAGTAGTTTAAAAGGACGAAGAAGGGTCAAACGTGGTGATTTGTGTTGTTCTTCGGATCCTTACGAGTCGCCCAAGTAGTTTTGATCCAACCTGGTGAAGAAGAATGACACGAGCAACAAACGAGTTCTCCTCTGAATAACAGATTTTGATTTTTTAATTTTACTTTACTTTTTTTTATAATGTGTGTAAATCCATGTTGGCATTACAATACCCAATCATCAAATAAATTTTTTTTTATTTTGAGTATAACCGGTTTATTAGGTAACAAGTTGAAATTGTGCTCGGGATAAATATGTCGAAACTGGACAACCTAGTCTCTACTAATGAAGCCTTGACAATGAGAAGTCAGGCTAAAAAGGGGATGAGCTCGATTGAGCGGTTTACTTAGAAGCATAATCACCAATTGAGAGTCAGCTTCCAGAAGGACCTTACGGAAGCCACCATCCCAAGCCAAACGAAGACCCTGAAGGATACCCCAAAGCTCAGCCGCAGGAACAGAGCAAATCCCAATGTTGTGAACAAAGCCATTGATCCAATGCCCATAATCATCACGTATTACCCCTCCTGTAGCAGCTAAGCCCAACTGTTGGTTAACTGCACCATCAGTATTAACTTTAACCCAAGAATCTTTAGGCAAAGACCATCGAACATGAATTTCCTCATAGTTATGCTTTACAACTAGCTACTGAGCCGCACACCATGCCTTCCCAAAGTCACGAACTTGAGAAAGGACAAAGGAATCCCGATTAGGAGGGTGTGGAACGTTATTAAAAATAACCCCATTCCGCCATTTCCACAACCACCAACATGTAGTAACAAAGATACCTTTCCAAGCCAAGTTTTTAACCTTGAAGTCTGCAGTAATCAAATTCCACCAAAGCCATTCCAATCCTGACAATCCAAAAAACATCTGCAACTGCGCATGAGGCACCAAATAAGACCAGGTTTCACTAGCAGCAGTACAATCACGGAGAAGATGGTCAATACTCTCATCCATGTTCCCACACAAATGACAAATTCCTGAAGCAGCAAGGTGCCGACGTCTCCTCTCCATATTAGTTAAGAGTCGGCCATGGCAAACTAACCACATAAAGTAACACACCCGTTCAGGCACCTGAAGCTTCCAAATGATACAAAACACATCAGAGTTCGGCTTATTCAGCAAATTCACATTGCACAACCGGTTATAAGCTGAAGCGACCGAATACTGCCCGGAAGAAGTACCGCTCCAAGAAATATCGCCCTTAGCATTAGGCAATTCTGAAATTGCAACAGCAGCAATTTTCATCAATATAGAGCTTGGAAACAAATTACTGAAAACTTGCCATTTCCAACCCACACTCGGTTCCCATAACTCAGCAACCTTCATGTTAAGCAAAGGTGGTTCCACAACATCAAGAGCACATAGCAACAGAGGGGTGTCATGTACCCAAGTGTGCGTCCAAAACTTAACGAAATTACCATTGCCAACCAACCATCGGATACCCGGAATAACAATCTCATGAAGACCACGATGAATGCTTCTCCAAGTGTGTGAAGCTCGGTTAAGCCTCGACACAGAAGACGGACTAGAAACATCAATAATACTGTATTTCCGTTCAAGGATCGAAGTCCAAAGCCCATCAGCATCATTAACAAGCCTCCACCCAATTTTTCCAACCATGGCAAGGTTCATCTCCCTCATGGATTTAATACCCAAGCCACCAAGCTGCCGCGGCCGGCAAACAGTAGGCCATGAAACCAAATGAAGCTTAGACTTTTCAACATCACCGCCCCATATAAATCTCCGACAATAAGCATCAATACGATCACACGTGCCCTTAGGTAAGCAAGAAGTGTTCATAGCATAAATAGGAATCGAGGATAGCACCGAGCGAGTAAGAGTCACCCGCCCTGCAAAGCTAAGATTCCTACCTCTCCAACCATTCAAGCGACCCATAATCTTGGCTAGGAGTGGTTCGTAAGTTTCTTTAGAAACTTTTTTATGGATCAATGGCATGCCAAGATAAGTACCGAGGTCCTCTGTAATCTCAATTCCGCTTGCAACACGGAGACGATTCATGATATCTTGGCTCACGTTCGGGGAGACAAACAATTTCGATTTTTGGAGGCTGACTTTTTGGCCCGAAACAGAGCAGAATTCATCAAGAATATCTCTAATAATCTTAACCTGACTCACAGTGGCCTCGGTAAGCAAAATTATGTCATCTGCAAACAGGATATGAGATAGAGGGGGCGCCTCTCTAGACAATTTAACAGGCTTCCAAGTTCCGTCACTAACTACTTGATTAATACGTTGGCTCAATCTTTCAATGCATAAAACAAATAAGTACGGGGATATAGGATCCCCCTGTCTGATGCCTCGAGAAGGCTTAAAGCTATTCGTAACTTCTCCATTCCACAAAAAACGCATGGTAGAGGTGCTAAGACATTCATGAATCCAATTACACCAGTTAGAAGGAATCCCAACATCGCGAATAGAGTCGATAATAAAATCCCAACGTAAGCGGTCATAAGCTTTCTCAAGGTCAAGCTTAAGGAGCATCCAACCTTTTTGCCCTTTTTCCGCTGCATGGAATGAACCACTTCTTGAGCAAGAACAATATTATTAGTAATGAAACGACCAGGTAAGAAGCTACCTTGGGCCGGGCTAATCAGTCGGTTCATCAATGGTTTCAGTCGATTTGTCAAGATTTTCGTGATCAGTTTATACGTGACGTTGCAAAGATTAATTGGCCAAAACTGCGAAATAGATTCCAGTTGAGCAACTTTGGCAATCAAAATAAGCAACGTATCATTCATGGAAGGCTCCAGCTGACCAGAACTGAAAAAGTCTAAGACAGTGCGGCAAACAGAATCTTTAACCGTGCTCCGGCACTTTTGAAAGAAAATTGGTTGGAAACCATCTATGCCAGGCGCCTTATAAGCGCCCATTTGACGCAGTGCACCAAAGATTTCAGCCTCAGTAAGGTTTCTCATCAATGGTGCCAAATCAGCCGTCGATAGCGAGGGGTAATGACCGGATAAAAATGTAGGCTGTTGAGCATTATTCAAGGTTGGAAGCGTGTACAAATCCCTGAAGAAATCAATAGCCATCTGTTCTAGTGCCATGCCATCAGTGACCCAACTCCCAGAAGAAGTTTTCAATCTTTCAACGTGATTAATCTTCCGGCGAATGACAACAGAGGTATGGAAATATGAGGTATTGCAATCCCCATACAAGATCCAATCTTCTCTGGATTTTTGAAACCATAGCACCTCTTCACATGCAAGGACAATTTCCAAATCAAGCTTTAAACGTGCCTCGAGTCTATAGAGACCCGCATGAGCATGGGAATTAAGGGCAGCTTGAATACCCTGTATACGAGCCAACAAATGATTTTTTTTTTGCTTAAGAATATGCCCAAAGAATTTTTTATTCCAAGATTGAAGGATCGGACGGAGCTTATCAAGAGCCGCAGGAGCAGTCAACCTCTTATCCCAGGAACCAGAAATAAGATCCGAAAAGTCTTGGTGTAAAAACCAAGCGGCTTGAAAACGAAACGCCCGACGTCATGGGTTATGATCAATGCTTGGATCAAGATCAAGCAAAAGTGGGTTATGATCGGAGCTTAGCCGAGGGAGGTGTTTCACACAAGCATTGGGCCAAAGAACCCTACCCACGCCATCAATAAATAACCTATCAAGTCTTTTGGAAATTCTCCCATATCTCCTCGAAGTTCTAGACCAAGTAAAAGGAGAACCTGAATAACCCATGTCAATAAGACTAAGATTATTAATCCAATCCAAGAAACGCCCGGTATCCTCAGATAAATCACCCGTTCCACCAGCTCTTTCATCACAGTCAATAATTGAATTTAAATCCCCCCAACAATCAAAGGCCCATAAATGGAGATAATTACATATTCCAACGAGTCCCAGAAAACTTGTCGACGAGTCGAAGACGGTGGCCCGTAGACAAATATCATATTCAGTTCACCCTCAGCCGTGGAAACGCGAGCGTGAATAAAGTGATCATAACATGCTATAACAAAGAGTTTGACAGAATTCCGCCACAGGACCCAAACACCCCCTGCACGTCCAACTGCTTCAACTCTAGCACAATTCTCAAAACCTAGCTTGTCACAAACATCAACAGAATGTTAACCAGAAATTTGAGGTTCAAAAATACCCAGTACATCAACATGAAAATGACGACACAAATATCGAATAGAACGCTTAAAACTCGGCTTCCCAGCACCACAACAATTCCAAAATAGACAAATCATCGGAAACTTGCTTGGGAAGAAAGGTATACACATTAGGAAATCATGCAGAAAGACCACCATTTTGGTGGTCCGAATGCATAATATCATCAGAGATCATCTCAGTACTCAATTGCAATTCCGAGCCCTACTGCCCCGGTACAAATCCTTCGTTGAAAGTCATGGTCCCCGGTCCAAGCCGAACTGTTGTAGGGACCCGATTCTCATTGTCAACTGCCATATTTTCCGGACCCGAGTCCATTTGTACGTTTTACCCTTTCCCCACAATGTCCTCTTGACCTGTCTGCGGTTTCAAAGTAGTTTGATTTCGAACAGTCTTATTGATAGGAGCAACCCTAACCTTCTCAGCTGTAAGCATTCCAGGGGATTGAGTCAGAGATTTTTCTCCATTTTGTTGTTGGGACCCTATAGCCGACACAATGGGCCCCGTCGAGGGGCCAACTTTTGACACCCCCATCACTTTTATTATTCGGGCGGGGTCTCTTTGTACTTGAAGATTTTTTCCTATTTTGACGATTGGAAGATGATCCTGGATCATAACGAATTACAAAATCAGCACCCGGAATACCATTATTTTTGTCAACTGTAGATTCTGTAATCTTCTCAAGATGGGCAAATCTGTTCGCATTGGGCAAGATACCAATTTTCACCAAATCTTTTCCTTTCTAGGGCCGGGTTTTTCGGGCAACCGTCCATCCAAGGACCAAGATGTTCAGCCGCATGTGTCTCCGGCAACTGGTTTACTTCTTGCTCAGTTCCCGGCGTAGAACTCACCGCCGGAGTGTCGTTCATCTCCAACCTTCTAGTAAGATTGGGGCACCCATCCTTGGAATGACCATACTTACCACAATGCAAGCATATAACATGTAGACCCTCATACTCAAGCTGAATCCGATCACCATTAACGAACATTGTCCCCTTTAAAGGTTTGCTGAGATCAAGTTCAACACACACCTGAGCAAATCTTCCCCTCGCCCCCGTGATTGTGTTCATGTCTACCTTGATGGGATTTCCAAGAGCAGCAACAACTCCAAACAAAACATCTTCCTCATAAAGAACTGGAGACAAACTAGTTAATCTAACCCAAGTGAATGTAGTATTTATGACATTCATACTTGGATTAAATAGTTGATCCCATTGCTTAACCGCAATATAGTTTCCAAAAACCATCCATGGCCCCTCAGTTAAAACATAGAGGAAATCTTCTTCTAGATCAAACCTTGCAAGAAATTAGTCATTGGGTACATCAACTAGCGTCATTCTTCCTTTTGGCTGCCACATAGATCGAAGCCTTGTATCAAGAAGCGCATGGGAGACCGGCTTACCAAGAACTTTCAGTACCACAGTGAACTACCACGAAGCATACAAGGACTGCATAACATCCTTGTCTATAGAAACATGAGGAGCAGAATCAACACCTTCCGGGTAGTCAACCCTAATTTTCCCACTTTTCCACAATTCATCCTTCACAAGGGGAGCATGAAATTGTCTTCGATCATCGACAACTTTGTCTCGCCAAGAGACAGTCGTGTCAGGAGGTTTGTCTGGGGGTAGCACTTGCATCAGTGAATCACCGTGGGCAAGGGAAGAAGATGACGACGGTATGGTCATAGAGAGCTTTTTTTTGTTATATTAGGAATCTAAAGTGGCAAATTAACACATTTAGCAACTAATATGGTTCAACTTGAAGATAATTTTGTTCTTAATAAGGTTGAATGTCAACTTGAAGGGTTTAATAGCCTTCTTGTGTAGAGGTTTAATAGCCTTCTAGTTAACAAAGAAAGCTTCAAATTATGATACTCCCGTTACTCTAAATGAGTCATGCATCCTTAAACCCATCGTGTACTATGATTCGTCCATGTTTTAACTGTAATAAAGTTATTTTTAGCTAACTTAAATGTTTCTAATCCTTACCTTCAAATATCTAGTCAAACGGTTAAGTTTCAAAAGATAATATGCTCAGAAGTCTCTGCCCTTTACCAAAAAAAATGTTCCTAATTTTTTTTTCCAAGAATAGTATCTATAAGAATTGAAACATGAAATTTATAACCTTCAAACATATAATCAAGCAGCTAAAATTTTATAATAAGGGTTTTGCTATTTGTCGCCCCAAGGGCGATAAGTAAGAATCCTAAAATAGAAATTAGTAGATATGATTTGTAATTTTTAGAATCAATCTTCTTAAATATCTCAAACAATATATTTTCCTAACTAAATACATATTACTCACTAAAATTATTTAAAAAGTTTCTTAATATAATTTTCTTTTAAATTGTTCCCTAATTATACTTCGTATTAACAAATCAAACTACAGACTAAACCATTTTTTTTCTCTTATATAGTAATGATAGCTACTAATATTTTTTTGGGGAAATTGAATTTAACCACCCTTAATTTTGCACTTGTTGCAATTAACCACCCTTTATATTTTTTTTCTACACTTAACCACCCCTTATTTGTAATTATGTGCATTTAACCACCCATTTTAACGAAAAACGTCATTTTTGACGTTAAGTAAAGTAAATTACATTTTTTCCTTCCTTTTTAAATTTTATTTACAATAAATAAATAAAGGAAAAACCATAATTGACACTTTCAAGTTCCAATATGTAAGCCGATTTTTGCAACACTGGCCTAATTTCCTCCGTAATAATTCCTTCCCTCCATCTAATAGCGATTAAGAACCACGACTTCGCCGATGCAAAGCCCATGGGTTTTGGATCTAATTTTGACGACTTTGAGCGTCCCTTGGAGTCGATCGTGTTTAAGTTGATGGACGACGGCCCGAGATTCAAAAGGTTGAGATGTAGGCCAAAATCCAATGATAATGACATTCCAAGCTCAATTTATTCTTAAATTCTTTTATTTATTGTAAATAAAATTTTAAAAAAGGGCAAAAACGTAATTTACTTTACTTAACGAAGAAAATAAAGTTTTGGGGAAATTGCATTTAACCACCCTTTATTTGTCACTTGTTGCAATTAACCACCCTTTATATTTTTTTCTACACTTAACCACCTTTTATTTGTAATTATGTGCATTTAACCACCCGTTTTAACGAAAAACTCATTTTCTGCATTAAGTAAAGTAAATTATGTTATTTCCTTTCTCTTAAAAATTTATTTACGATAAATAAATAAAGGAAAAACCATAATTGACACTTCCAAGTTCCAATACGTACGCCGATTTTTGCAACCTTGGCCTAATTTCATCTGTAATAATTCCTTCCCTCCATCCAATAGCGAAGAAGAAGCACGACTTCGCCGATGCAAAAACAATTGTTTTGGATCTGATTCTGACTACTTTGAGCGTCCCTTGGAGTCGATCGTGTCTAAGTTGATGGACAACGGCTCGAGATTCAAAAGGTTGAAATGTAGGCCGAAATCCAATGATAATGACATTCCAAGCTCAATTTATTCATAAATTCTTTTATTTATTGTAAATAAAATTAAATAAGAAGGGCAAAAACGTAATTGACTTTACTTAACGAAGAAAATAACGTTTTTCATCAAAATGGGTGGTTAAATGCACATATTTATAAATAAGGGGTGGTTAAGTGTAGAAAAAAATATAAAGGGTGGTTAATTGCAACAAGTGTAAAATAAAGGGTGGTTAAATGCAATTTTCCCTAAAGTTTTTCATCAAAATGGGTGGTTAAATGCACATATTTACAAATAAGGGATGGTTAAGTGTAGAAAAAAATATAAAGGGTGGTTAATTGCAATAAGTGTAAAATAAAGGGTGGTTAAATGCAATTTACCCAATGTTTTTTCCATTTTAATTCTAACACTAAATTTTTTGTTAATAATTTATTATTATAATTATGATATAATTCTTACTGTTTTTATGAGAAAGCATTGGCTGAAAACCACCCGTATAATATGCCATATTTCACTTAACCACCCTATTTTGTGAAATTATAAAAAACCACCCATATTATATCCTCCGTTAGTGATTCACCACCCACAACTTAAATCCGTTTGTTTTCGTCAGAAATTGTGTGACATGACATTTATTTTTAATTTTTTTTGTCAAATCTTGCCAGATGGAATTAATTTTGCCCTTCTTCCTTGTTTTTTTTTTTTTTTTTTGCTTTTGGTCTTCTTCCTTGTTTTTTTCAACACATTATCAGAGAATTCAGATTCTTCACCATCCACCAAACACCAGATCCAAAATCCAGATCTTCACCGCCAACAAAACGCAAGGAACGCATGGAACCAAAGCAAGAATTCAGATTCTTCACCGCCAGTAATGCTCGAACGAAATCCAAAATCAAGACGGAACGACGAGAATCTTCACCGCCAGAATTAGAATTCTTCACCTCCGGCATAGGAAAGAACCAGAGAGAATTAGGACGGGACCATGGACTCGAAGAACCAATTATTCACCCTCGCCCTTAGATCTAGTCCTTAGATCTGAAGAAGAACCCTAGAAAAATGGGGGAAGAAGATCCAAATGGAGATTTGAAGAGAAACCCTAAAAAATGCATCAGATCTGGGCGGTTGCAAGCATAATCTTGCAGATCTCGGATCGGAACCCGACGCGGTCGGCGGTGCCATTGTGGTCGCCATCGAAACCCTCGAAGATGGAGTCTTAGTGCTTCTCGATCAGATTTGGGCGGTGGTGGAAGATTTGAGCAAGAGATGGGAGATAGAGGAGAAGGTCGGTGTGCGCGGAAAGAGAAGAGGGGTCATCTTTAAGCGGTGGTGGAAGATTTGAGCAAGGGATGGTGAGGGAGGGTGAAGTAGTGAAGTTGAGAGATGGAGAAGGAGGAAGAAAAACAATAGGGATCGGGCTCTGCAGAAAGAAAAGAGAGGGGAGGAGAGAGAGGAAAAAGAAAAGAGAGAAAAATAAAAAAAAACTGAAATAAAATTTAAAAAAACGTCTATGTAGCAAGATTTGACAAAAAAAATTCGAAAATAAATGCCATGTCACACAATTTCTGACGGAAACAAACGGATTTGAGTTGTGGGTGGTGAATCACTAACGGAGGATATAATATGAGTGGTTTTTTATAATTTCGCAAAATAGGGGTGGTTAATTGAAATATGACATATTATACGAGTGGTTTTCAACCAATTCTTCTAAAATTTTACCTAGCTACAAACGTAAAAAAAAACTATCAAAACTTGAGCAATTTTAATTATTAAGAGATGTAAAACCGAACTGACGTAATACACAATATCATTAATTAATAGCAAAACCGAACTGATGTAAAACCGAACTACTAATTTTTATTTTAGGATTCTTACTTATTGTTCCGGGGCGACGAATAGCAAAACCCACCTATAATTTTTATAAGATTTTCGTTTCATATCCTTGACTAAAAAAATACAAAGACTTTATAATAGTTTTAGTTAACCGATTGACTTAGATTATCTAATCTAAAAATAATCCTCTAAAAATCTTAACATGTGTCTCCACAGTGCTTGACTTCTTCTAACAAAAAAAACAAGTGCTTGACTTTTCTATGCTCCAATAATTTAATCACCTGTGTCTTTCATCCCTTCAAAACCCAATCTAGTCTCCTCCTACTGCACATCGACAGATCAAAATGGCTTCACAAGACCACCACCCACCCGAATTAGCGTTAGAATTAGAAGCCGCCGCCACCAGCAAAACGACGTCGTCATCCATTCATCCTCCTGAGCTGGAGGTACCGGCGCGGAGCCTTTGCAGCCAGCTGGGGGAGGCCATAGGGAAGCCGGGGAGCCCACTGACGCCGTCTCCCGAGGGATCAGCGGCTATCACGGAGATCCTTCAGCGGCTGGAGCTCATGGAGACGGAGAGCCGCCATCTGCTTGCGCGGCTCTTCTCCCTGGTCCAGGCAGACGCTCGGCTCCAGAGGTACATCCGGCGCCGGCTTCAGGATCAGCGGCTCAGCAACATGTGGGGCCTCGTCGAGCAGATCCTCGACGCCGAAACCATGCTGAAGAGCTCCGATCTTGATTCTAGCGGCGGCTACTCTTCGGCGCCGGCGGAGGATAAGGAATTGAAGGAGGGTGGGACCCATGTCAATGAGAGGTTTAAAGTCCGTCAGTTCGACAAGGACAACGCCGTCGAATTTGACGAGCCGCCGCCTATTAAGCCGCCGACCGATTCCCAAGGCTAACCACCGGCGCGGCCTCCTCCTTTCCGGCATTCCTATTTTTTTTTTCGTTTGCTGCACGTTTTTATTCAGCATGTATAGTGTAATTAGTTACATAAAAATGGATTTCGGTTTGGGTATTGCTTTGTTAACGTTTTTAAAATACTACTCTTTTGATATTTTACTTGTTTACGTACTAAACTTTACTACTGGTATATAAATAACATATTTTTTTGGTTGAGATGAGTGATAAGCTATATATATTAGAGGTGATTTTATGTAAATTACCAACTTAAAATAAACAACAACACAAATTTATATTTATAATTTTAATATCATGCATATATATCTACTTCAGTTAGTTTGATTGGAAATATGTCAACACAAGTAAATATATATATATGAGTTACTTTAATTTTAGATTACACACAAGTTGTACCCGTCGTGTCCTACACGACTATGACTTGATATTTTTTTACATATATTATAAAAAAATATTAATAAAGAAAAATATAATATAAAATTTAATGTAAGTCATTTATTACCTATAAAATGTATACAAATTATTTTGCTTTTGAAATAAAATAAAACAAATAAAATCTAGATTATTAAGTTTAAAATTGAAGATAAACATAGATTATTAAGATAAAATAATTTGCATGTCCAATATAAGTTTGATAGCTTAATGATAACTTATTTATGAAAAAATATATATAAATTATTTTAATCAGAATCATTAAATTTTTATAAATATTTTTAAAAAATAATTAAAAAGCCAAAAATAATGTAAATTCTTATAATTTTTAATCAAATTCAATTCTTTAAAAATCTTTTCAATAAAAAGTTAAAAAGATAATTAATAAGAAAAGATAAAAAAAAATTGAATGAATATAGATTTTTTTTAAAGATAAAAAATCTTTTATATTAAAATAAATAATCCAAAAAGGAAATTAAGGAAAAGATAATATTTTTTTATCAAAATATAATTTAGGCAAGTAATTATATACATATTTAAAATTTTTAATTTTTTTAATCTAAATTTGATCGAAGATAAATCTTTTACATAAATAGATAAAATGGTAAAGATAAAATATTTTTTTTAATTAAAATTCGAATTAATTTTTTCCAAATATAAAATATAATGTAATGTTAGTTTTAGATAGAAAAAGTAATTGTAAAAATATTTTCATACCTTATTATGATAACAATCTATCATTATATATTAAAAAATCTTATGTTTTATTTTTTCTTTCTTTTCATTTTTTATTAAATATATTAGAATTTTAGTTTTTATAAAAATTAGATAGATTTTTAAAAATTTTAAAAGAAAAAATTATAAATAATAAGAATAAAAAATTACTTTTTAAATATAAGGTGTGACCAGATAGATAGATATTTCAAAGATATTATTATTTATATGGCTATTTTTATTTCAAAGATATATATGTGATCACATGTACATATTTTTTTCTTATATTTTTTTAATTTATCTTTTACAAATATAATAAATATAAAGTCCTTTTTTATCTATATTGGTAAAATATACTAATATTATTTTATCTTTATGTTTATTTGTAAATAAATTTTTACAAATATTATTTTATCTTTATATTTATTTGGAGATAATTTTTTTACATAATTAATTATAAAAAATTATTATTTTAATAAATGGGTGATGTGGCGCAATATGGTGGCAGAAATTACTTCGGCTTTAGTTATTAGTAATAGATAGATATGACATATGAACCGATTAACTGATGGTCCTAAAAAAATGAAGTATGTCAACTTATAATACAGAATCATATATACAAATCCACCTTAAAAAATGGGAATTGAAGCAAGACATATATATCATAGTCATAGATGTTAACCTATTAATTGCTATAATCTTTAAAATTTTCTAATGTCACGTTGCAAACCAGATCGACGTGATACATGTCGATGTGTTATGGAATTACTTGGACGTAATGGTTTAACAGGAAGATAGACTTTTCTATCCGTTTATTTATAATATTTTATATAGTTAATGATTGACGTTAACGTGGCTGATTAAGATCATTGGGATGACTGACTCGCAGGTACGTATGATATCTTCGACATCGTTCGATCTTATAAACTTATCCAGGTGTCGGTATCTCTAAAGACATCAACCACCTCACCTGTGTGATAGGAAGAATTTTGATTTTATTTAAGATGCTATTCTATCTGGTATTGCGTGCTATTCTTTCATACACAAGAGCTTAATTTTATTTAAGCATGTTGCGTAGTCATATTCTTCAATAATGATTTCAAAATTCTTTATTATAGGGTGAAGGTGATCCAACATCCAAGTTTTTATTTGTCATTTCTTAAAAGAAATTATGTGCTATATTATTTATATATATACCTCCTCCCAACCAGCAGTAGATATCACATAGATTATTTATATATACCTCCTCCCAACCAAAGTATCTCAAAACGAAGAATATCCTTAACTATAGGAAAAAATAGAACAATTCGTGACAGTGGTTAAAACTTTTAAGCCTACGAGACCGATTCTCCAAAGGGCTTATCTGGCAAGTCGGGGATGGTGAAACCATCCGATTCCGGCTGGACAACTGGACCGGTAACGGTCCTCTTACCCCAAAATCCGAGACCGAAACCCTAATCAATAAGGAGGAGCATGTTGATCCTTACCTAATGAGGACAGCTCATGGAACCTTGAAAAATTGCACAAAGTCTTAAACCAAGAGGAAGTTGAAACAATAATTAGAATATTCACCCCAATTAACAAAATCCCGGATAGGTTATACTGGCAACCGAGCAAAAATGGATGGTACTCTACCCACTCTGCTATGAATTGGCTTCAACAGGCCAAAGGAGAACCCAAAATTAATCTGGAATGGATAAAGAAGTTAAATATCCCACCTAAAACGAAAACTTCTTATGGAAAGTGGCCCGTAACAGCCTCCCAACGAAAGCAAGGCTTTTTGCCAACCACATCCCGGTTAATCAAGGTTGTGAGGCTTGTAATAGCCAGGTCGAAGACACTAACCATATACTATTTTCTTGCCCCTTCTCCAGGGCAACCCTCAATACGATGAATCCTAAACTAACTTGGATAACCGATCAAGTGTAGTTGTGTGATAAAAACCCACATCAAATCCTTGACGAAATCAAGGAAATAACAACCAAAGATGAGATGGAACTCCTTACCAACGCTTGGTAGAGCCTTTGGTTCGCTAGAAACAAGAGAACCTTCGAAAATGGCAATAGCCCGATCTCAAACAATGTAGGGTTTCTTTGTGAACTTACCCGTAACCAGATCAAAGACTGGAAGCTAACATCAATTACAAAAAATCAAAGCACGTCTTCCTAGTCCGTGAGAACTAGGCACAAGCGGAAGCCTGCTAAATGGGCAAAACCCAAGGATGACTTTGTTAAATTGAATTTTGATGGTGCAGTTAGCTCGGATGGCGTGGCCTTGTTCGGATTCATCCTCAGGAACTCCGGTGGCTCTCCTATCCATTTCGACGAAAGAC
The DNA here is from genome assembly GCA_964016875.1 of Fallopia convolvulus. Lineage (NCBI taxonomy): Eukaryota > Viridiplantae > Streptophyta > Magnoliopsida > Caryophyllales > Polygonaceae > Fallopia > Fallopia convolvulus. Next base: position 36,415,143 of record OZ024733.1, read on the forward strand.
TGATTGGTCGACAGTCTGTGCTTATCTCCGAGACCATCGCTTTACGTCAGGGACTACTCGAGGCTATTAGTCGTGGTGTCTCCCGGATTCAGATTGAAGGCGATAATCTTCATCTGGTCAAAGTTGTGCTTGACGACTGGCGTTGGCCGTGGGAGATTGAGTTGCTTCGTTAGGACATCCACTGTTTGTTGGATCACTTTCGGGATTGGAGTATCACGCACGTTCATTTTGAGTGCAATTCGGTGGCGGACTACATCGTTGGCTCTTTCCGACCCGTCTTCTCTATTCCGCTCGCAGTTGACTCGGGGTCGCATACCCTCATATGCCAAGATGCCCTTGGTAGGTCACTAGTTCACTAGTGACCTCCCAAATTCCTTTCCTTATCAAAAAAGATAAGAGTTTATTAAAAAACAAACTCAAGCTAAACTTCGACTGGGTTTCAAGGACAAAGTTGGCCTGTGTGGCTCGGTCCAACCCAAGCCTACCTATTTTGTGCGTAATCGTTCGTTTATGTAAACCTCAAAGTTAAACTCATTTACATATTTTTTTAATTATAAATTAATATCGAAAATTCAATCTAATACAATATGCAATATTATGTACATAATATATAATAAATATATTTTTCCTGCCTTCGGGCATTTAGTCAATCGATTAAGCCTCCAAGGGTAGTACCTAGAGGTCATTGGTTCAACTCTTGTGGGCAGTGCCCTTCACCAAAAAAAAATTATATTTTCCTTGATAAAGAAAGAAATCAAGGCAATCGACTCAACAGGTCATCCGACACCGTAGACCATGTATCTTGCTAGATGAGATCTTCAAGATCATTGAGTGCTACATGCATATGGAATTGGCAGGTATTGCCATCTTCTCAATGTGATCCACCATTTTGTTGTTCTCCCTAAAAATGTAAGTCAATCGTCTTATCTTGAACTTCTAAAGAGAAACAAGAATGTCCACCACAATAAGCTCGACATTCCATGGGTAGCACCAAATGTCATTGATGGTATTGACGAGCCAAAGATTGTCACATTCAATCTCGATTCTCGAGCAACCTAACTGGGGTGCTTCATTGACTCCATTTTTAAGGTCAAGGGCCTCAACCATAATCACTTGTTGGGTGCCACTACTTCCATTCATCGCGTCCAAGAGATGGCATTGTTGCCAGGGTCCATGAAAATAAACTAAAGGAGGATAAACCATAAGCGTTTTTGGCTCTGTCAAAGTTGAGTTTAACAAAACAATTTTGAGGTCTAGTCCATTTGATGTTTTTCCATTTTCTTCATGTTTGTTGTTTATACCTTCCATGGGTAGGAGAAATTGAAGCCTCTTCCACCACCATTATTTGAGCTATTTTCCAATCGAGTAGTTGTTTACGTAAGAATCCAATAACATTTTTTAGTTCACCCTGATCTTGTTTTCGGAAAACGTGTTTGTTACGCTGATACCAAATGCACCACCAGAGAAAAGCCAGAGTCTCAAACTCATGTTTCTTTAGCTTACCATTTAGTTCTTCCAACAACTGGTTCAATTTGAGGTTGGTGTCAACATCTTTTATTGTTTGTAGTATTGTTTGGTCAATTTGTTCATTGTGTCAAGTATACGAGGGGGCAGCAGAGAAGGATGTATCCAAATAGACATGGGTCCGGTTCCGGAATCGGAGCCTTAGCCAGCCTTGGGCCGGTTCCCCGGTTCCAATTCCGGTTTCGGTTCGATTCTGGTTGGTTCCATGCTCGGTTCCTTCTGGTTCCGAAACAAGATATATTTAAAAAAATCACTTTCGTTCTATTCAAAGAGAATGACAACCGTAGTCACGGTTAGCCAAACCGCGAGCGCGGTTTCAATTGATGACACAAACCGCGATCGCAAGTCAAGGTGTTGTGATCGAGGTTCAATGTGTCAAGCACGAAACAAAGAAAGAGTTGGACAACTAAAGAGCTTGAACTTAAAATTAAGTTGCATAAGTATCCTCTCGGAGTTATAGAGGAATAAAAGTCCACATAGTTCTCTTACCTTTCGATATGAAATCCCGCTTGCTTACCATCTATGATGATCAATCGGAACCGGCGTCGGTGGAAGCCGAAGAAGCGCTTTGGGAGTCGTCATCTAGGTCGTCCGAGTCGGAAGTATCGGATACCTATGACTTTGGTTGACGAATTTTCTCCCTCTTCCAATCACACGCGCACACTTGGGCTTCGAAGACATTGGGTTTTAAGCTCGATCTCTTTGCGTCTAGGACGTGTCCTCCTTCGCTAAATGTTTGCTCCACCGATATGGTTAAGACGGGAACAACAAGCCTTGAGCCGCAATCTTTACCAAGGTTGGTAAAGTCTTCTTGTGGGTTTTCCACCAAGCTAAAATATCAAAATCATCTTCAACAAACTCAAAATGGATTGTTAGATATGTCTCAATTAAACTCCACATTTGAGCTCGAATGTCTTGGTCTCTTGGTAAGGTTTTGTAAAATACTAGTCCCCACTTTTTTATCGAGGCGACTTGAGCTTGAAGAGGAAGATTGGGATTGCGGAGGTAATGGAGAAGAAGAAGTAGCACTAGATGAATATTCATTAATCAATTCATCAATTAATTGTCTAACTTTACTAATCATACTCCCAACACTAACATCCTCATCATTAACATCCAATTCTAATGCATCATAATAACCATTCAAATATATCGGGAATAATTTTGTAATAGTTCAACCATTTTATTTTCATAGCATCAATAGCACCACAAAGTTCATGGAATTTACGCCCCTCACAAAAAGCACCCACCACATTCAAGGCTTCAAAATAAAACAAACGAGCACAATGTTTATAAACATGACTGAAAGTTAATGTGTCATCATGGAGTTTCCGGAAAATATTGAGCGGCAAAAGAATTTAACACATCTTTGTAAGGCATGCATGCATGAAGTAGTTTAAAAGTGGAGTTTCAACGATGCAAACATCTTTTGGATGCAACACAAATGATAAGTAATCAACACAAATAGACTTGACAAAAGCATATACACTATCATTATGGTTATAACTAAATAAATGAGAGTAAGGGTTAAGGGAAGAAGAGGATGCAAACCCGAAGAGTTGTGATTGTCCTCACATCATTCCTAACTTGTTGGGGTGTGCTATCTTCATGTGCTTTGATAACGTTCCATAGCCGCCATTAGCCTTCCATGTGTATTCCTTATCACAATAGTTACAATGAATTTTATATTTCTTGTTAGGTGCATCATAAAAGCTCTTTTGAAAATGTTTTGTAAAAATGTCGGATTTAAGCTCAGGACCCTCGGCCTTGGGTCCATCCACTACCTCATTTTCATTGGGAGTGTTAGCTTGGGACGATAATGGTTCTCCCACATTTCCGACTAGAGGATTGGGATCCGACAAGATAATAGGAGGTACAAATTCTACATTAGCACCACTCTCTTATAAGGCAAAAATGTGATCAACAAATCCCTCCATTTCTAAAAATGTAATTGAGCAAAATGAGAACAAGGTAAATATTAAGAAAATAATGAAATACAAAGAAATATGATGTAAGACAATTATGCCTTTTTTTGAAAGGACAATTATGCAAATAATGTATGGAAAAGAAAGTAATTATAAAAACTAGTAAAGATTAAAAATGTGAGTATTTAAAATAGAAAATTATGGTTGAACACACAAACTAGCCATTGGAAATAATGCACAAAAAAACTAGTTGTTTGGCCATTCTGGCCAATAACCACGATCGCGGGTACAAAACCGCGTTCGCGGTTTGTTTTTTGGCCAGAACAACGGTCGCAGTTTTAGTTTCCAATGGCTACTTTTTTAGGCTGGTTTCGAATCGGTGGAGCCGGTAGTTTCGACCATTGGAACCGCCAATTCTAATGTATTTTTTAATTTTTAATATCTTCGAAATCGACGGTTCCTAACTAGTTTAGAACCAGCGGATTTGAACCAGATGGAACCGCTGGTTTCTCGATTCTTGGGGTGGGGGGACCAGAACCATTGTTGGAACCGAATCGGTTGTTTCGATTCCAATCCTAGTCGATTCCGAAACGGGCGGTTCCTCGGTTCAACTGGAACCGAACCCAGGTCTATATCCAAGCTCCTTATAGGAATGGTTGTAATGAATGCGGGGGAGTGTTATTGGTATATGACACTCATAATGTCTAGCCTTTGTTGGTAGGTCATTGTTTGCTATTTTCCAAATAAAGTTTTTTTACTTTCTTGGGTTTTTTGGCTTCCAAATCCATTTGAGGTCCATTTTTGTTATTCTTGTATTCCCCATTATCATTTTAACCACGAAGTTGGTGGAAAATTAATCGGTTCGATTCAGTGCCCGATATAGCATGTTCGAGATCACGTTGGTGGGGATTGGCGTGTTAATGACTTGGATTATATCTTCTTTTGGTAAGACCTGCTCCAATTTCTGTGTGTTCTAGGTTTTCTGTTATTTGGGTAGTTTGTGACTACATGGTCTTCATTCATCACGGTCGTGTTTTTACATCTCTTGATGAGTTTGTCATCACTGGTCCAAATGTTTTGCCAAAATTTGATTGTTTTCCCATCTCCGAGATTTTATCTTAGACCTTCTTTGAATAGGTCTCTCAAATCCATGAGTTTTTCCCATTTCTAGGAGGCATTGGATTTTTTCTTATACTCAATAACTTGACTTCCTTTGAGATTATTTTAACCCAAATGTTATTTGGTTCAACTAATATCTTCAAGATTAGTTTCATTTAGAGGGCCTTATTCATGTCATCAACTTTAATGGTTCTTATTGGAATAATGGAAATGCATATACCTTAGGGCGACAAATATTACTCCATTTTATTTGTTATTTATATGCATTTCCATTATTCCAGTAGAAGACTCTGTGGAGTTTGTCTATTTTCTTCTGAAGGTTAGTTAGTAGCATGTTATATGCGGGTTGTGATGATAGGCTTGCTTTAGTTAGTATTCACCGACCCTCTTAGTATAGAGAAGTGGTTTTCCATTTGGCTAGCTGATTCTTTGATCTTGTTAGGGTTTGTTCGAATGTGTTATATTGACTCTACCATTGATAATAGGGCAACAAAGATATTTGTCAATTGCACTTGCATTTTTTATGTTAAGTATTTTTTTGTTTTTGTGTTATTGTATTTTTCGATGTGTTTTCGTGATTTGGAAGGTTGATTTGTGAAATTTAACTACATGCACGAAAATCGCGCAATATTTTTCAACTATGCTTTTGATTTTCTGGCATGACGTAGCATTTGCTTTAGTGAAGATGATAATGTCATTGACAATAGCCTATGAGATTCTCGCCTCCTTTCTTGTAATTTGGATTCTCAAAGGATTGTTTTTCTCCTCCGCCAGCCTAGAGCATTTGGGCCAGGACTTCAACACATAGTATAAAGAGGAAGGGTGATAGGAGAATGACTTATCTTAATCCTCTTTGGGGAAATAATTGGTTGATGGGGCCGTTGTTGACTAGTACATAGAAGGAGACACTTTTGATACACTCCTAGATCCATTCAATGAATTTGGTACAAAATCCATGAGTTTTTAGTACTTCCAAAACGAAAGGCCTTTCATTTTTGTCATATGATTTTTCCATGTCTAGTTTACTAGCAATAAGGCCTTATTTTCCTTTTATGTTTCAAAAGAAATAAAAGATATCACTTGCGATGAGTATGTTATCATGGATATTGAGGATTGCAACAAAGGCCCCTTGAACTAGTGTGTGCATTTAGCCATGATTGTTTTTAATCTCCTGGTGATAATCTTGGAGATGATTTTGTAAATTGTGTTGCATAGGCTTATGGGCTTGTAATAGTTTGTCATTGTTCGGTTTTCATTTTTGGGGATAGTGTGATAAATGTGGGGTTTAGTTGTTTTAGGAATTTACAAGAGTGGAAAACACTCTTGACAACTTTAGTGATATCCGGTCCTACAACATTCTAGTATTTATTCTAGAATGCATACAACATACCATCAGGCCCTATGGATTTGTCCTCCACAACATTTTAGTATTTATGAGTGAGTCTCAAGTTTTCTTCTTCTGCAATTTCCATTTGATCATTTTAGAGGTGTCTTTGATAAGACCTATCTTTTTTCAAAAAAATTTGAACCCAAATCATTTGGTTTCCTTTTATAGGGTAAAGCATTTTTATTATCTTCCTATTTCATCTTCTCGTTGATATTCGATGAAAGTATTTAGAGATTTATATCCATGTTTTTGATATGTTTGTCCTTCGCTTCGTGTGCCCAATACGTGTGATAAAATTCAAGGAGGTTCTCCTTTTTCCTAATGAGATTTGCTTGTATCCAATTTTTCAACTAGTCATTTTGTTGTAGCATATCCTGTTGCAACTCAGTCACATCATTTTAAGTTTTCTTGAGTTGTTCAAAAATGTTTCCAAAAGTTCTTCGGTTCTATTCTTTAGCTTTAGTTTTAAGGTGTTGTGTTTTCTTTGTTAGTGAAAACATCAATGTTCATTCACAGCAGAGTCGCTAAGCTTGTTTTGACAATGTTGGAGAAGTCTTTCTTTTTTGTTCACACCATTTTCAATATGTAAGGTTGTGCCTTGTGTTTCGAATTGTTGCATAGTTCAATGGATATAGGGCAGGGGTCTGATTTAGAAAAGGCATGGTTTCTTGTTTTTATGTGGGGTATCCATTGAATGATTTGGTTTTGAACCAATATCCGGTGTAATTTTTCTTCTCCATTTTTTCTTTTCCTCCATGTGTATTCATTCCCGAAGCTAGGAATGTCGAAGAAGTCAAGTAGTTTGTTAACTATGCTTGGGTTTGGGTTATACCCCCTCTTTTTCAACATTGCTTTGGATTTCATTAAGGTTGCCCATAGTAATACATGGGTGTTGTTATTTATGTATATTTGTAGGTTGTTTTAGAATTCATCCTTATTGTCATTTAGATGGGCATGGACAAAAATAATCATAAGGGTGTGCTTCTCTTTAATTATTATTAATCAATTAACAAAAAGCTAATAAATTGGTTTTCTTTGTGGATAAGTTTTTATAGATTTTTGGATTAGTTGACGATTTTTTCAAAGGACACATATCCCAATGAAAAAACTGATTTGTGGTGATGAGTTGATGACTCACATGCATCAAACTCCATTTTTTCTATTTTTTTCCATTGGGTTTTCCTAGCTTTGGTTTCATCTAGTGATATCCTTTGAACGTGCTCTATTTTGCAAAACATTTCAATGTCTGTTCAGACAAGTTATTTTTCCTAAGACCCTACAATTCCATAAAGTTGATTTCATGAGAAACTAAATGGGTTAGGTTGTTGTATTTTTCTTCTCTTATCTCCGAATTTTTTTCCATGTGAGTTAGTTGTTATTTTGTGTAAGTAGTTTGTGTTTTTATATCACAATGAATAAACTATGCGAGTTTGTAAGGCCCCAATAGTTTAAAAGGGATTGAGGTGCTACCCATGTCAACAAGAGCTCTTCCTTTTTTAGGGTTCAAGTAAGGACAAAGAACTTTAAGGTTAAGCTTGTAAGGGCAAGAGTAGTACTAGATATGTGACCTCTTATGAAATCTCCGGGTTGGCATAGGATAACACTTTTAAGGCCTCAGGTCTTAAAAATGGTATCAAAGTCGACTTTAAGTTACGAGTTAGCTTGGAATGGAGGGCGGTCACTCGACACAAAAGGGCGATCCTTGGGCCTTGAAGAAGATGTCAAGTGTTAAAGTAGAGGAGATTGCAATACCCTAATAGTTTATAAGGGATTAAGGTGTTATCCATGTCAACAAGAGCTCTTCATTTTCAGGGTTCGAGTGAGGAGAAAAAACTCTGAAGTTAAGCATGCAATAGCGAAAGTAGTACCAGGATGGGTGACCTCGTGGAAAGTCATGGGTTGGCATGCGATATCACTTCTAAGGCCTCGAGCCTTACAAATGGTATTAGAGCTGACTTTGGGTTCGAGTTGGCTTGGCTTGGAGGGTGGTCACTCGACCCAAAGGGTGGTCCTTGGGCCTTGATGAGGATGTCAAGTGTTTAAGCGGGGTAGATTTTAACACTCTATTAGTTTCAAAGGGATTGAGGTGCTACCCGTGTCAACAAGAGCTCCTCATTTTCAAGGTTCGAGTGAGGACAAAGAACTTTAAAGTTAAGCATGAGAGGGTGAGATTAGTACCAAGATGGGTGACTTCCTGGGAAGTACTCGAGTTGGTATGAGATAACGCTTCTAAGGCAGTAGTACCAAGATGGGTGACCTCTTGGGAAGTCCTCGAGTTGGTATGAGATAACGCTTCTAAGGCCTCGGACCTTACAAGATTACTATCAATAATGGAATTTTAATATGGATGTAATTGCGTGCAAACAAAGCATGAGGACCATGTGTTAAGGGGTCATGAAAGTAAATTTCATGTGTTAAGGAGCCGATCCGATTCCCAAATCGAAATAAATTGTGTGGTCATATTATTTAGTAAATCAAAAACTTGTTTAACAATTAGCAGTTTGGCTTCGCTTGTTAGATTTAACTCCCCAAAAGAATATAAGTTTATTAATTCTATTGAGAAATATTACATGGTTTTTTGGCAATTTTTTTTGGTATAGCAAGCTGAAATTTTACAAATTCAGACAAGTTGTTTGCCTTATATCGTTTATGCAGTCGACCACACTCACAATGGCATCTACTAATCTTATTGTTGAAGTTGAGTCATTCTTTTTATTTGTCTTCAATTGGCCCTAAAACAAAATGGAAAACAAGTATGAGTTAAGAAAACCAGTGTACAAGGAGAAAACAAAACCAGCAAACAAGAAAAAAAATAACCCATAGAGAGATTGAGAAGACAAATGGGACAAACCAACAAGCGAAGAAAGCGAAATAAAGACAAACAAACAACCTCTGTGTTAGGCAAGTTATGTCCCAACTTAAGATGTGGGAATGCATTCTAACAATGTCTTTAAGTCCTTTCGCGTTCTTCTTTTCTCATAGTGGCCCAATATCATATTTAGCCTAAGATTGTAGGGCCCAACACATATGCTCATAAATTATTACTATAAGGTTCATGTTTTGGTGGTTCATGTTCGGCACCCTATTTAGATCATCTTCATTTTCTTCTCAAGTTATAGAATACTTCGTATTTTCCTATTGGTAATCATCCATTTTGATCTCAAGTGGCTTTGATGGTGCATGAAGAGTTTCATGCTTTACTCTAGGCTATTGGTAGTCATTTTCTCAGGCTCCTTCGTGATGATTTAAAAGATTGGAATCAATCTGTGTTGAGTAGTATTTTGAATCGGAAAATGAACCTTTGGGGTCTTGAAGGGATCCATATTTGATTGACTAGGTGACATTCACGTGGCTTGTTTTACCTTGAAAAGTGGCTTTGTAAAGAGCTCAAGGAAGTTCTAGCTAGTGCATGGGAAATCGCTTTGATTTCAAAAACCTGGATCTCAATTCTTTGTTGATGGTGATTGAAACACTCAGTTCTTTGATCTCTCGAATATAAAAAGACGTTGAACCAACTAAATTAAAGCTCCCCAATAGCCTAATAACTATTAGACTAATAATCAGACTAATTAAATTAAAGCGAATGGTGCTACAATATTTCAACAATTCATACAGTGCAAAATCGACTGTTGACTTGGTCTCCATGCTTCCTACTTTTGACTTGGGTTCCATGCTTCCTTTGCCCTTTTTCAACTGCTTGATTCAATCAAAAAAATTCTTGAGTTGCCTTTAGATAATGTTGATAATTAGGAAGCAGTATAAATGATGGTTTTATATAAAGTATAGATTCCGACTAGTTTTCCTGTAATTTTCTACTAGAAAAATTGGGAAATAATCGACCCTTAAGTGATCAGTACAACTTTGTAGTTGGTTAACCATAATGAACTACCTAATGGTATGTCTAATGCTTTGATGGTTTTAATACCTGAAATTGAGCAGCCCTAAAAACCTTTATGGTTCAAGTCTATTTCTTTACTTAACATGGCCTTTAAAATTGCTATAAAAATGATTGTTAATCACTTGAAGCTAGTTATACCAAGCCTGATATCTTCGTCCCAACCAAGTTTTAATCCTAGTTGTCAAAATTTGGAGAGTATTGTTGTTGTCCGAGGAGCCATTCATTCTATGTCTATTTGTACTAGACTAGTAAAGAATATGATGCTAAAAATTGATCTTAAAAGGCTTATGCTCAAGTTCGATTGGGTTTTCTTCAACATATGCTTCTTGATCCCCCATTTACCAAACCATATGATTGATGAGGTATTTTCAGTGGTCGTTATACCTATCAAAGAATCCTAACTTAACCAAACTTAGTAGAATGGTAAGTAAGGGTCAATCCCACAGAGACTCGTGTATAAGTGCTTTACTTGAGTGCCAAGTAACTAAAGGGGTGTTTTAAATGAATGATTATCTAGTCTAAGATGCAAACTAAAATCTAAATATGAATGCAAAGTTGATTGTAAATATATGAGAGAAATATGTTCAACTAGTTACATCCATCATGGATATGCTTATTGATCATTGATTCTCTTGATTCTCAATTCACTTGAATAATCTACCGTGTATTATTATCCAAAACTTTATATTTAGTTGAAAGAGCTAACAGTCTGAACAACCCTAATCATCTAACAACCTAGAACAACGTCTAGATTCAATTAAACGACAACTTTAAGTTCAAAGTATCGATAGAAACAAATACTCGACGCAAACAGCTAATCAAGTTATTTGTGGTTTATTCCCTTCTACAACTGAATAGCCCGAACGGGTCTAAACAATTATAGTTGCTACTTTATCTAATCAATCCCGAACGGGACTTGGTCATATTAGTTGTAAATTAACCTAGAAATTCTATTAGGTGGCCAATCTAACAAAACCCTAGAATAACTCTGATTCAATTAAGCACAGGGAATAAAACCTATTCAAGTTGTTGAGAATCAATCAAACCTCACAATAATATGCAATCTATGATTTCAATAACTAGTCAAACACAATAAATTTAGCAATGCATAATTAAATTAAAAGCAAACTTACAAGAGGTTCAAAGGTTGCTCCTTGAAAGAGAGAAAACCCTAGTCTCCAAAATTCTGATCCAAGTTCTCTCAAAATAAACTAACATAAGGTTTATATATGTCTTCTAAAAACAACCTTCAAAAACCCTATCTTTAAACCATTACTCGGACAAGATATAATACAAGCCCAAAAACCAAGCCCAATCCTTCGACCCATCAGCGTCCGCGTGAAAACTCCCGATTGCGCGGTTTGTCCCAATGCGCGGCCGCGCAATTTGCCATCCCGCGCAATTGCCTCGGTTCAGCATTTAGGTGACACTTCAGAGGCTGTTTTGATCCCTTTCGAGTTGGAATTTGGACTCGGAGTAAATATATGAATTGTAGCTCTTCGAGTTATATTTCCAGTGATACCAAATTCAGCTTCATCCGACCACTGTAGCTCCCAAACCAAGCATTGCAAGATAGAGGTGTCCAAACAAGAACTCCAATGCATAGCCCAGATTTAAGCGTTCTTTTCACAGAAGCTCTTGGGCCTTGGATCTTTTGATCTTCACTTATATCACTCTAAGCTTAATCAAACTCCACCATTATCATCTAAGATCCTTCCCATCCATGTTTGTTTACCTAAAGAGCTGCAAAACCGAGCAAAACAAGCGCAAAACCCGAATTTCCTAGAAAACCTAAAAACCTAAGAACTAAGCTAAACTAAGCTAAAACCATGCAATATAAACATAAAGATGCATCCTAAACACTACCTAAATCCAAGCTATCAATGATCTAAGTTATTATTATGCAATGTTAGTCTATTAGATGTCCAAAAACATGTAATCGTTAAAAAGTAACTCATCGGTTGTCAATTTTTGTCCATCATTTGTCAAGACCTTCTTTTTTGTGTCTTTGTATGAGCAATTACCACATGTTATTCAAGCAATAGTTGATGCTTAGTTATGTGATACAAGTCAAGGGAGGATCCAAGCGAATGATTCATTGAAGACGAATGGAGGCCAAACACCAAGACCTTTACTAAGGTCCCGAGCATTCAAGTTCAAGAAGGTTTTCATGGATTCCGTATTATCTTTTGATTATATTCATCAATGGCGTCCAAGGCCACCAAGGAAGAGGATGAAGTCATGAAAGCTTGAAAAGTTAAGAAGCCCGTTAAATTAAAAACAATATTCAGTAAAGTGGTCATAACTTGGGCTAGAAAATTGATCTCAAGTCAGTTCAAATTGCGTTGGAAAGATAATTAAAAGATCCACAACTTTCTAGTGTACGTCGAATCCAGAATCCAAAAGAAAAGAGGCGAAAAATGGGATTTATTGAGAGGTGTTCAAGTCTTACGTGAATCGTATCTTTAGTTTTAATTCTATCTTTAAATAGATATTTTATATATGCATAATTTTGGCCATAGGAGTTTGTTAGATGGCTGAATTGTCTTGATTTATTATTTTTCTTATCTTTTGTCTTTGTTAGAAGTTTGTTAGGATAGTTTCCTTATCTATTAAGTCAGATACTTATTTATTTGATTTAATTAAGGTAAGGAGATTTAGATAGATGTTTTTCAATTATTTTATTATATCTTTGGAAGAAAGACAAAGGTCGAGATTACCCTTTTAGGGCCGGCCCTATGTTTTCTTGCTCTCCAAGGAAGACACTTTGTATCTCTTTAAATACTTTGCAATTTCAGTTTAATAAAATCAGCTTGAGAGAGATTAAACCCCTTTGGTTTAATCTATCTCTTTGGGCCATTAAAAATCCATATTTCTTGTGTGATTAATTTCATTGATCGATCCACCTTGTTTTCATTCCAAATTTCATATTTGAGTTTATAGAATCATCAATTTGATTGTTCTAGTTGGATTGTTAAAGATCTCAACTAGTTTGTCAATTGAAATAGCGTTCGAGCCTTTCAATATAACTATCATCTTGAGAAATTCTATTCATTCGAATCTCCCTTCTCTTACTCTTCAATTTCGGATTCGTTCTTTGTTCCTTGTGTGTCAAGTACAAAGATGCCTATTCAACCGAAACTCAATCACGGTGACTACAATGACCCTCTACAGGCTTGGGTTGAAACTTCTCTCAATCCTCGCTTTGATCGCATAGAGGCGCTACTCACAACACTAAGGAAGACTTTTCCATCGGTCCAAAAAGAAGTCCACAAATTTGATCAAGATGAAGACATCACTATTGCAAAGCTTCCTGACATAGTGATTACTCCCGATTGGTGTGGTGAACCAATAATCTTAGAAGAAGTCTATCAAGAGCACCCTACTCTTGATGAAGAGCCATTGGTCATCGACACCGCATCAAATTCAGTCATGCAAGTTTTTGCAATGCCTAGCTCGGATACTTCCACGAGTCCGTCTCTTTCTGATTTCAAATTATTAATTACTGAATCTCCCGTTGCATCTACATACAACGTCGAATCGAGGATGATTCGAGGCCAAGTGGGGGAGAATGATACAAGTCAAGGGAGGATCCAAGCGAATGATTCGTTGAAGACGAATGGAGGCCAAACACCAAGACCTTTACTAAGGTCCCGAGCATTCAAGTTCAAGAAGGTTTTCATGGATTCCATATTATCTTTTGATTATGTTCATCAATGGCGTCCAAGGCCACCAAGGAAGAGGATGAAGTCTTGAAAGCTTGAAAAGTTAAGAAGCCCGTCAAATTAAAAACAATACTCAGTAAAATGGTCATAACTTGGGCTAGAAAATTGATCTCAAGTCTGTTCAAATTGCGTTGGAAAGATAATTAAAAGATCCACAACTTTCTAGTTTACGTTGAATCTAGAATCTAAAAGAAAAGAGGCGAAAAATGGGATTTACTTAGAGGTGTTCAAGTCTTACGTGAATCTTATCTTTAGTTTTAATTCTATCTTTAAATAGATATTTTATTTATGCATAATTTTGGCCATAGGAGTTTGTTAGAAGGCTGAATTGTCTTGATTTATTATTTTTCTTATCTTTTGTCTTTGTTAGAAGTTTGTTAGGATAGTTTCCTTATCTATTAAGTCATATATCTATTTATTTGATTTAATTAAGGTAAGGAGATTTAGATAGATGTTTTTATATTATTATAAGTTATCTTGTGAGACAAGTAAAATGTCAGATTTACCCCCCTAGGGTTGGCTGCCTTGTGGCTTGTTCTCCAAGGAACTTTGCTTTGTATTTCCTTTAAATAGTTGTTATTTACATTCAATAAAATTGAGCCTGAATTAGATAAACCCCTATTGGTTTATGTAGTTTATGGGTCATTAAAGCAACTATTGTGTTCAAGCAATTTCGATCATCATCATCACCAATTCGTTCTTGTTTCAATTTAGATTTGAGTTGTTAATTTCATCAATTAAGATAATTCTAGTTTGATTGTTAAAGATCAAACCTAGTTCATCAATTGAATTTAGCGTTAGAGCCAATTCAATTGAACTATCTCTTTGGTTATCTTAACTCTTCAAATCAGTTTCATTCTCATTCATATTTCAAGTTTCTTGTTCATCAATTTATTAAATTTGAAGGCAAATCAGGTTGGAAATCGAACTACTGGCAAGATCGAGATCTTGTGTGGTTAAATACTTGATCAACGAGGAGTAATCCGAGGCGATCACGTATCATTATGGAGACCGATTCAAGTTGAAGATGCCACTCTTTTTGCATTTGTTTTTTGCTAACGATTTAAACTTATTTGTTGAAGCTTCAATTGATCAAGATGTCGGGATTGAATGTTATTTGCAACATTTTAGTGAAATTTCGGGGGAGAAAGTTAGCTTTTTAAAAAAAATCATTTTCTTTTCTCGGGGCATTGGCGAAACTATAATGAAGTAGTTAAGCCATAATATGGGTATGCTAGTCACTTCTAATATTTTCAAATAGAGTTCCCACTTCTTATGGGCATTTAACAAATCAGAAGTTTCATTTTGGGATCCAGATTGAGTAAAAGGAAAGTCCATTTCTTGTATTGGGGTGTTATCATGAGACTGCATAAAGAAGGAGGTTTGGCTTGAGACCTCTGAGAAATGCTAACACAATTGTTTAACAAAATTAGGTTGGTGGGTGCCACAAGAACCCACAACTCTTTGGGCTTAGGTTCTTCAGGATAAATATTGCAACAATCCTAATGATGTTGACATGTTTACCTATAGATCGAGCTCACCCTATATGTGGAAAGGCATTTGTTATGCTACTTCTTTGCTTGTGAAAGGAATTCTAATGAGAAAAGGCCTTCGAATCTCGATTAAACTTTGGTCACAAGCGAGCTCTCAAAACTCGGTAAGTGGTTCTTTTTAGGATTTTTGTGTTTTAGAGGATAGACAATCAACTCTTCAGGATATGTGCACCTTTTGAGTTGAATGAGGTTGTCTCAAACTTTAGGATAGACTCACCTAAAGGTTAAAACAAACCACCCTTGATAAATTCACTAGGGGATGATTGAATACAAAGGATAAACGCACCTTTATGCAACAATCAAGGTGTCTCGATACACTCACGAAACCGGGAAGATCTTTGAGTTTCAACTTAGTTTTTGTTCTCTTTTTTATTTCATATTCAACCTGACAAAGCAAAGCAAAAGCTAGTGTTTATATAAGAGAAGAGGCATGATGCCTAGCCCATTGGAATGCCCCCATTTAAGAGGACGTTAGAGGTGAAGAGATTGTTGGGGCGTATTCATTCATAGGTGCCATGATGGAATGACTTGAAGAGGTGGATAGTTAGAACTGAATGCAACAATTGAAGAGTTGCCTTGAATGCTAGCTTGGAGATGAAAAGTTGCATTGATGGCGAATCAAAAGATGATGGGTTGTCTTGAATAATGTCACATGATGATGCGAAGTTACATTGAATGGCATGCTTGAGCAAATGATGCTTGCTCCGGGTTAGGACACATCATCCTCCCCTCCTTGAGGGGGATTTGTCCTTGAATCCCTAGCCTCCCCCCTCGAACGTCCTACATCGCAAGAATACAAAAAGTAAAACAAGCAAAGAAGAAGCAAAATCCAAATGACACACTTGTGTTTGACTCAAGAAAAGAAAACTTTGAGGCTCCCTAACAAATCTCCAAGCCTCCCTCAATTAACTTGCTAGCAACCAAGTGGTAAACTCCAAGTTTTCTTCCTCACAAAATGTCTCCCACTCATGCTCGAAAGCACAAGTAAAAGGAGGACTGACTCGTGTTTGGACTCGATTTTATGACACTCATCTCACTCTCTCTCTCTATAATCCATGAATGACTCTTTTAAACACAATCAAATGCAAATTACGACCACAAGCAAACTAACTATGCTCAAAGACACCACAAGGTACCAAAACACAAACCAAGACAAACCCAAAGGTAAGTATTTGCAAACACACAATTCTTGGAAAATATATGCTTAACTATGGGCTAGAAATGGTCAAGATGGAAATTTCGTCACGAAAAGGCAAAGGTTTGAATGAATGAGGAGAACAAGAAAGAGATGCACAACACTAATCTACTACATCTTGTTCTCTTCTTTTTGATCAACTAAAAGCTATAGATTTCTTTCTTTTTTTTAAACTCTCGGCAACTCACTCTTTAAAAAGACGCACTGACAAGATAATCAGTTCAAGTAACTTACAAAAGAAATTGTGCACACTTAAAATTACTACCAAATATATTATGCAAAAGCTTACAAGTGCACACTTAAATGAAGAATTAAAAATAGAAAAATGAAGGGGTTGGTCGACCAAACTAATGGAGAAGTGGAGGAGTTGGGTTTTAAAGGAAGTAGAGTTAATCTCAAGTTGAATTTAATACGGAATTTCAAGAGGTTGTCTTCAACCTTGAAGTGGTCTTAGGGGCT
The DNA here is from genome assembly GCA_964016875.1 of Fallopia convolvulus. Classification (NCBI taxonomy): domain Eukaryota; kingdom Viridiplantae; phylum Streptophyta; class Magnoliopsida; order Caryophyllales; family Polygonaceae; genus Fallopia; species Fallopia convolvulus. The sequence continues at coordinate 36,431,928 of OZ024733.1, forward strand.
GCGTATTCTTCACCTTTTTGGCCAAGATACCTTCACACAACAAGTGTTCTTAGGCCTTAATTTTGATGGAAAATGAGAGGGAAAAACTCAGGTGGAACAAGGCCACAATACTGGCCAAGATTAAGTAAGGACAAGCGAGTATATGGGTTAGTGTGGGCAGAAATTTGAGCATATAAAAACCAAATTATGGAAGCAATTCTTACCCATTTGGCTTGAGGAACTTTCCTCATAAAGGCTCTGATACCAAATGATGTGAAAAGGCCTTCGGATATCGATTAAACTCTAGTCACAAGCAAGCTCTCAAAACTCAGTAAGTAGTTCTTTTTGGGATTTTTGTGTTTTGGAGGATAGGCAATCAACTCTCCAGAATATGTGCACCTTTTGAGTTGAACGAGGTTGTCTCAAACTTTAGGATAGACTCACCTAAAGGTTAACACAAACCATCCTTGATATGCTCACATGGGGATGATTGAACACAAAGGATAAACACAACTTTATGCAACAATCAATGTGTCTCGATTCACTCACAAAACAAGGAAGATCTTTGAGTTTCAACTTATTTTTTGTTCTTTTTTTTTTATCTCATATTCAACTTGACAAAACAAAGCAAAAACTAGTGTTTATATACGAGAAGAGACACGATGCCTAGCTCATTGGAATGCCCCCATTTAAGAGGATGTTAGAGGTGAAGAAATGGTTGAGTCGTCTTCATTCATGAGTGCCATGATGGCATGACTTGAAGAGGTGGAGAGTTAGACTTGAATTCAGTAATTAAAGAGTTGCCTTGAATGCTAGCTTGGAGATGAAAAATTGCATTAATGGCAAACCAAAAGATAAGGGGTTGTCTTGAATGATGCCACATGAAGATGAGAAGTCGCATTGAATGGCATGCCTCTTGCCTCGGGTCAGAACACATCAAATTTAGTCCTCGATGGGTAATGGTCATCAAGATTTGTTTTGACTTCACTCGTGAATGTTGAATTTTCCTCTAGTGGATGTTGTTATAGTAGATGTTTTAGATGAGCTATTAGGTTCAACCGTAGCTAAATTATGAACTCCTACAAGTTGGGATTGGTCTACCTTCTCCCCTTCTTACATCTTGCAATTCTGATTCGAATTCCTCTATTTCCTTGATTAACAATGAGTAATCAAATGCTCAACTCTTTTGGGGTTACAGTACATTAGAGTTATTTACTACATAATCAACTTCTTTGTATGTTTTAGTGAGTTTGATGAAGATAATATCTAGAAGCTTGTTTGAACAACTCCAACCACCTAACATGTATGAAATTGTTTATATATTGTTGATCTTGACCGAATTCTTTGTATAGGGGTTTTCGTCAGGCTATTTTGAAGGAGTGATTCAAGTATTGTCTACTATTGCCAAAGGTCAGTACCCATGACTAATCTTTTCCTCCATTCCGAACTTAAATTTATGCAACATGTTGTCAATAGTCGGTCACTTATATTGCATAAATTATATAAATTTGAACATTGATTGTTCGTCTAAAGGCCCCTTGTTTGTCAGGTGGTGGAGGTATTTTTTTGATGATACTAGGAAACTCATTACAATACTTCATGAGATGCGTTTGGATGTAACTTTGTCAATTTTTAAGCTTATACTGTATGTAGAGAGAGATTCTCTTAGAGCATAGCAAGTGGTTGTCCAATTTTAGGCATCAATTGAGGATATAGAGGGTTAATAAAAGGGGAGGTGGGATACGAATGGCCAAAACTGCATTTAGGCATTTGGCCTACTAACACGTGTAAGAGAGAGAGAGAGAGAAGGCCAATTAAATAATGGGTTTTTCTACAATGATTGTTGTTTCCATAAGTAGAAGTTTAAAGGTAAATTAGTGGTAAGGAGAAATATTATCCTTTTAAAATTAAATCAATGATTTCCTAATTTATTTGATGACTAAACAAATTTGGCCCACCGTTAAATAAACTCTAAGCGCACTTTCTAATTGTCGACTTATCCAGATTCCCACACTATACTTGTCGATTATCGTCAATAGTGGTTTTCTTATGCATCACATATACAATGAAGCTTATGTTGGCGAATGGTGTAACTTCTTTCGCAGTTGGTCAAGGATATTGCTTAACTTGTAAGTCCCTTTTGGTACCTCTCAATTTTTCTTTTTTTTTTCTTTTGATGTTCCAAAAAATTTTAATTTTCTTTGTACCTTTGAGGTTTTAATTAGCTTTTCTCGATGATGCCCTTTTTGGGCCAAATTAGTTAAATTCAAGTTCATTATTGTGTTCCTTACCTTTAAATTGATAAGATTCAACTCTTAAAATACTCAAATTCATAACCAAACTGTATGAATCAATATATATCTTCTAAACCTGAAGCACTTTTGGGCAGATTCGTCATTAAGAATTTATATTACAGCCACCCTATTTTTAATAATGGTTTTTTAATTAATTATATATTATGTAATTCACTCACCTTATGAAATTTCCAATTTTATCCACTCATCTTATTTAATGATTTTTTTCTCAATTTACTGATAAACTTTTATCTCTACCCATGTAATTTAGTCACCTTATTTATAATAATAATTTTATAATATTATAATACTACTCTCTCTCTATATATATATATATATTACTCTATATACACGTTAGTTTTCTATCCATAAGATTTTTCTCTATCCATATATATCGTACATATAATTTATATACATACTATATTATTTAGCCACCTAACTTTTTTAAAATTTTGCGTTAATGTAATTTATTTTTTTAATACAATATATCGTACCCTATTTTTAATTATTTTTCTCTATCTTATTTTTATATGGTATTAAATTTTTATTTTTAGATTTATTATATTAACTTTCTATCCTTATATGACAACTTTTTTTGCAATATAATTTTCTATCCATAAGCATGATTTTGTTATAACATTTTCTATACATAAATATGACAACTTCTTAATTATATGGACCATATTTTTATAAACAAATTTTTATATTTAGTTTTTATATTATTTTATATTAACTTTCTATCCAAAAGTATGATAATATTTTTAATTAATATAGGCCAAAAAAATTCATCAATTTTCATAATAATTTTCAATTTTACACTAATTTTCTATATGGAACTATGATAATGTTATTTTATTAATATGAAGCATATTTTTAATTAGAAAATTTTATATTAATTTTAGATTTTTTTAATATTAACTTCCCATACATAAGAAATGATAATTTTTTAAATTTTCATCTATAATAATATTGATTCTTTTATATTAATTTTCTATTTTTATATGACAATTAAGGATAGTATAACACCCCCTTTTTAAATAGGGATATTACCGCCAGTGACCCCGAGATTAAACTCTCGAAGTCACCCAAGGCTTATAGTAATTACAGAACTTAACCAAAAACTTTAAAATGCGGAAGATATATTATAACAAATGCGGAAGTCGAATACAAAAGTTGAATCAACTTGAACGGGTACAAAAATTGAAATGGAAGGGTCCCACAAGTCGGAACCTCAACCCTTAAAATTATTCTAACTTTTTCCAAGCTAACCACCTTCACTCTAGCTGCTCCTCAAGCTTGCTCCTCGTGGTCCTCGGCGTAGAACTTCACTCCTGATGTGTCGCTACGAGAAATGCGATGGACACCAGCCGACCATGCAAGGAAAATAAACGGTCGGTTAGTCTTGTGACAGACTAAGCAAATGGGGTTTTTGAAGGTGGTTCGGATTTTAGGAAGGGACGAGTTGGGATGTCGAGGTATCGAATGAAAGCCGGTCCCATCCTCAGACCTCGGACTTCCTATGAAAACTATGATTTGAAGAAACTGAATGAGACGTCACCCAAGGGTGAGTCTCGGTTTATAAAGAAAGATTTACTTATGTTGGGAACTTGGGTTTCACACATTTAGTCAGGTGGGTGATTAAACCCTTCGTTGATCACGTTTCCCTCTACCAACCTCACCGCATACGTGTTGTGCGAATTCAGATTGGAGCCAGAGAATTACGGAATCCGAGAGTAAGGATGACATTCCATTTTGTACTAGCCTTCCTATCATCTTAATTGTCGCCAATGGGCGCCTATTAATCTCTACCAATTTTAATGATCACAATATCGTTCCACTTGAAATTAAGCATACTTTTTAAGTAAGACAGAATGTGGGTTACGGCCCCACGGAAATAATCAAAGGTTGGGTGCGCGAATCAAGACTAACACGAGCTATGTGTCATCACCCCTCATCGAGCGAGCGGGTATTGACCATGGTCTTAAAGGTAGAGCATCGACTCAAGATTAAAGTCGAATGAATCAACGCGTATAACATAAAGTACGCACATACAAGCCTACTCATCTAGGCACACATATCACAAGGTAACGGCCCTACAGTCCATCTAGCGTAACCTAAGTACGACTAGAAATATCATGTCATTAAATCTAGAACAATATAAATCCTAGATTGATTTTAATTCATACATAGTTCCCAACAAAGTCATAAAACAATTTAAAGCACATGAAAACATATAACAAGATATGTAACATGCTTGTTAAAATGAGTGATGCATAAAACACGTTATATGGAAATCGAACCCAAACCACTTGCCTTGAAAATTGGCGTAAACGGACTACAATCGAACAGATTACTCGCGATTACTGACCCGGACTTGTTCCTGTTTTAGTCAACCATAAAATAAATTTTCGTCAATTTATTTTGTTCATTCGAAAAGGTTGACTTCTAAAGAACTACACAACATTTAAGTTTATAACAATTATAAACTTACATATTATATTAATATTATCCTTTTTATTAATATAATGACTATGTCATGAAAATTTTATTTCATGATATTAAGTTAAACCTTATCATACATTTAACCTAAGGCTCTTTAATTTATTTATTTTTTTTAAAAAAAACTTTTTTTTATTTATTTATCTTTTTAAACAAACCTTATCTTCAAACATGCAATTTCTTATAATATAGATATATATTGCAAATTAAATCTTAATAACACATTCTTTGTTTTTAGCCATTTAACAAAAACGTTTTTTTTAAAAAAAAATCTCGGGCAAAGATTTGTTCATATCTTTTACCAAAATAAACGAATTAGGCTAAATGCCTAGATCATTTTTAACCAACCGAGATCCCATTGAACATCATAATTTTATTTTAAATAACCCATGAGATTTAATTTTAATAAAAACAAATCATCAAAACATCAGTTAATAAAACTTCCCATTTAAATCTTATTTCCATCCAAATAAAAATCAAAGGGATCCATTTTTTTTAATTAAAACACTAAATACTATTTCTTAACAAAATATCTACATATCTAATTTTTTTTAATTAGATTCATATCTATTTTCCTTATCAAAGGGATCTTATTATTATGAATTTTTTTTATTAATTATTTTTACTTACAATCTAACCTAAAATTAAAACTACAGAGTAACACGATACTGTTGTATCTTGTTTGGGGTTGAGTAGGCGCAATACCACACACCAGTACAACAACACAGCACCAATGTGCTGAATGACACAACGCAACAACAACAATACCACGGAACGACAACGAACTTCGCGACCTTCTTGCGGTGGCTACAGGCAACGGGAGCGGCGGTGGGCGGCGACAATCGTCAACAGGAGACGCCGGCTTCCAACTGTCGACAGTAGCAGCATCGGAGATGGCGCGAAGGCGACGCACGCGAGCGACGAACAACAACCGTGACCAGCCTTGGACAGACGCTCGACTAGTGCGAATCGGTCTAATTCCGACCTGAAACTCTCCCACTCTTCTTGGAATGTCTAAAATGTGAGATTTGCTAAGGATCTGATGTAGTTAAAACCCCAAACGCCAATCCCTTTATAATGGAAGAACAACCTTTCAATATCCCCAATTTCATAACCTTAAACTTAAATTTCAGATCTGAATTTAAGTTTATTTAATCCAAAATGTTTGAAATTGAAACGATTAGTCTTCCAGTCAGACGTGGAGGCTATCAATTGTAAGGATAAGATCGAATTTAACTCGTCCACCTCACGAAGATAAGATCGAAAAAGTTCAGAGGTTGAAGACGACTCTGTACACGGAAGGGTTAAATACAAAACAGTTTTTATCCAAAATGTTTTAATTATTGTTTTTATTTCACATTAGGTGAAAGTAGTTTTGTAAACAAATAAACTTGTTCCACATTATATTTATTTATGAGACATAAATAATATTTTATTTAGTTACACTTTAATAAAAAAAACACTTAGTTTGGCCTTTAGAAGTATACCATGATATTTCTACATAAATTTTATTATTTATAATATTTATAATTTTAACTAATAAATAAAACACATATTATTAATGGTTACATTTTATCATATTATAATAATCATAAACCATAATTCTCATGGTTCATAATTATTATTACTTATAATATAAGAAAATAATTTTTTTAACCTTTAAATATGATCTTAAACTTGTAACCAACTTTATAACATTCACAATGTTATAACATTACAACCTTAAGAAATAAAATATGTAAATATTTTATTTTATTAGAGGGAAATATGAAAATTACATTTTTACCCTTTATAAAAAATGAGGGATATTACAGATAGTAGGTATTAAATTTTAATGTGTCTATTTATAAGTATTAATTTGTATGAAAACTTCTTTATATAATATGAATAATATTTTATGAAAACTTCTTTATATAATATGAATACTATTTTAGTTATGAGTTTTTATATTAATCTAGATTTATTTTATATTATTTTTCCATAAGTAAGCTATTTTTTAATTAATATGGTCCATATTTTTTATCATGTATTTTTAGTCTTGATTTTTTTGTTTTTATATTAATTTGTTATACATAATTATGAAAATTTTTAAATATGGTATTTATTTTTTATATTAATTTTTTATCCATAATTGTATGAAAACCTTATAATTAATATGATCTATATCTTGAATTATGGATTTGATTTTAATTAATATGGCCATATTTTTAATTACATATTGTTATATTAACTTTATTTATTTTCTTATATTATTTTTCTATTTACAATTATGACAACTTTTAATATTTTCTATCCATAACTATGTTGATTTTTTATATTACAAATTCATAAATAAATAAATAGAAAATAATGATCCCTTAATGTTAAACTAATCAATCGGGTTGGTTCACGCATTTCGGTTAGGATTGAGTACGGTTCATATCATTAAAATTTACGGTTTGATCGGATCAATTCTTTGAGAGTTTTTTGCGGGTTTGAGTTGACCCAACGATCAAGATCGTTGACTTTTTTATGATTATGAAAATGATATTACAAGTAAATAATATTTTTAATGATAAAATATAATTTTCATATCTTTATATAATTAAATATATTATAATAATTACATGACGCAGTTTTGGGCAGATTCGTCATTAAGAATTTATATTACAGTCATCCTATTTTTAAGATGTAACACCCCGACTTCCGACGGGGCACTACTAAGAAATAGACCTTACTAGGTACTATTAAATAGGTTGACAACTACACTTTAGGATCTTGCAACGCGGGCACGACGAGAAAACGAAATAAAAACATCCAACCTTTCTTTTATAAAAATATAGAAAACGTAGTTATGCATGAATTCCCGAAAACCTAATTATAAATATCCTGAATCTGACGAATCATCACCAACAATAAAATCATTCGACGAAAACAGAAGACAAGTCATAATACCAACTCTAACATATTAATAAAAATAACATCCTAAAAATAACACAACTAAACTATCGTAAAAATAATCCCATCCCACTATGACACGCGCTCTTTACCGCTCCGGCCCGCCATCTGGCCTCGGTTCCTGCACGGCTCCCTGATTCATACCTGGAACTGAAAAATATTCCCCGAAGGGTCAGCGTCTAATCTACCAAGCTAGATAGAATACGGAAATTGTAGAACGTTTCGAAAACATTTCTAAAGTCAGCATACAAATCCTCAACCGCAATCATACCTCTAAAGGCCAATACCTAAATTAGTTATAATCAGTCACACAGAACCACATATGCATTCACAATCACAATCTCATAACACAAAAATTCCTCCTTTTCCACAATCCGACTACCAAGGCGCTCATCACCACGCCGAGTGCAGAGGCAGGCCCTCCCACTCCACTTCACAATCTCCCTTCTAACCCCGGGCTAAGCCTCCACTGGAGCACTTGCCAAAAACACACAGATAATACTTTTCGTTTTGAAGGGGCACGGTTTCCCTGTCACACGGGTCAAAGTAGCCAACTCTTCCTCCACGCCAGCTACGATGGGCCGTGTCGGAAACGGTACCAACACAGAGAAAACGTTTCCAAAAATATCTTCCGATAAAAATACATTCAAAACCATTTTACGCACACAACCATTCAAGAAGTTCAAAACAATTTAAAAAAAAGGTATTCGGGACTAGTTCCCAAAACCCGCCCTACAATAACGGCACGCAATCTAACAGGATAGAAGAGAACCGAGCAAGTCGAAAAACGACTTACCTCAAGTATAGGATTTCCGACAAATGCGAAAAGTTAAGAATCTGAACAAACGGGATCTCCTAAACGCGAAAATGGAAATTTTAGTAACATAGAAGACGCAAAGTTTAAAATAACTACACACTCACATACCATACCCGAAACCCACAAACTGACCTTAACTATCCACTCAATATAAGCCACTCTTACATTAACGCAATTGGATCCATCAATGCTCTCACACAAACCAAGCCTACTTGAATTTAACAATAACCATAATTAAATAAAAACCTGCACACACAAACCGATATCTCTCACATTCTTTTTTTTTTTCTAAACTATTGAAGTGCATAAAATATGTTAAGTAAAACCAACCCATGTCTAACAGAACAAAGACCCAAATTAATTAAATCCTTTAAAAGACAAACTTTCTGCCAACTTGATCGAATCCCAAGCTTGACGTCAAAACGGGAACATGAGTTTCAAAACAGAATTCAATCACCGAAAATTCAGCCCCCAAAACAAACAGCTTGTTCAAGAAAACTCGTTTATATTTAACTAGCCAAAATCTTCCCCAAAACAATAAATTTTGCACCAGACAAAATACTCGATCGGGTGAGTAGTCGTTCAAACATTCACTTGCACAAATCCAAAATTTCATATTAAACACTCGGTTTTACTCCCGTCACAAAACCACTAACTCCATATTCTAACCAACTCTCAGACCCCAGATTAACAACCCAAGCAAACCCGCCCCAAAACCAAAACCCCTTCAATCGACCCCCACCCCATGAAGTTAAACTACAGCTTATGGAAAGAAAAGTTTGTACCTTTAAACTATCCAATATAATGGATTGCTCGCTGGAACAGAGGAGATAAAGAAAACTCGGGGGTTGGTCGGAGGAACAAAAGAGTGAAGGCAGGTCGATCTCAACAACGGCCTCGTCGTTGAAGGGTCTCGCCGGAACGGAGGCGCGTCTCTGCGAGGAAATCGGTTCTCCCGGCAAACGAATCCACTTGTCGTTCGTGAAGGAGCTTCGTCGTAAATTTATAAGACCGAGGCCGAGAAATAAATTGAAGAAAGGTTGAAGAAAGGCAGATTTCAGAGCTCTCGGTTTGGCGGCGGTATGCCTCTCGCAGAAGGAGACGGGGGATTAAAAGGATTTGGATTGATAACGATTTAATTAAGATAAATTTTTTTATTTTTTTATTTAATCGGAATCAATCTGGATTTCCAACTGAGATGGATAATTTGGCCAAAGTTTAGATAGAACGAAATATATATATATGGCTTTTTTAGAAAAGTATAGTAAAATTGGTTACTTGCACAAAGATATTAGATATAGTTTACATAAGGGTGTAGTCCGATGGTTATCAAAGTGGATTACTGATTAATTTATCGTACGAGGCTACTTGTGGATCAAGAACTCAAGTGCTTGTAAGCGAAGGAAACCCGTTCTCCGACTTACGAGACCTAAAACGAATACGGATATTACATAATAATAATTTTTTAATTAATTATATGTTATGTAATTCAATCCCCTTACGTAATTTCCAATTTTATCCGCTCATCTCATATTACGTATTTTTTAAAATTAAGATCTATCCATATGTATGACACATAAAAGTACTGACATAATATATTAGATTAAAATAGATAATTTTTTATCCATAAAGAGGATAACTATATAATATTTTTATATAGTTTTTTTATCCGTAAGTATATTTTTAATTATAGAATATTAATATTAAGTTTATATTCATAAGTATAATTTAATATCACAACTACCCTTTTTTTAATTTAATATCCCATAATAATTCATTTTAATACCTCTAAATGAAATAGATATCTTTTATACCCATACGTATGAAATATGGACCATATTTTCAATTATAAAATTTAAATATTAAAATTTTAAATTCTCTTATATCATAACTATAACCTAAAGCGGAGGTTAAAAAATTATTAAACGACACATGTCACTTTTAGATTGGACCACACCACCTCTTTTTATTAAAAACTAATCTTTTATTTTTGGATATGATAAATTCTTATCCATGTTTTTAGAATATAGGATAGAAAATCCCATTATTAAACAATCTTTTATTTTTGGATATGATAAATAGGAAGATCATTAGGATATTTTTTATGCTATCATACAAATTCTAGAATATTTATTTTATTTTTAGATAGAATTGTTTTTTAACTGAGAATTTATATTCTAAAATAAAGATAGAATTGTTTTTTAACTGAGAATTTATATTCTAAAATAATCGTTTTTTTTAGAAGTTGCCTTATCTTTTTAGGTAGATCATAACAAAAATTTATATTTAAGCATTTACATAATTATTTTTCTCGGATAATAAATATATTTGAAAATATTTTATTTAAGAAAAACCCGTACATGGTACGGGAATACATACTAGTTTACTTTCTGTTCAAAATTATAATAATTTTTAATTAGTATGAACTATATCTTTAATAATGCATTTTTATACAATTTTTTATATTAATATATTTATAAGTATGACAACAAAATATTTAATTAATATTGACCATATTTTATGAATAATTTCGTATTTTTAATATTAATTTTATTTAAATGATAATGACAAATTTTTAAATTTCCATCAATATTAAACTTGGACCCATAAGTATGACAAATATAAAATATTAATTTATTATCCTAACAAGCTTTTTAATTTAATATCATATAATAAATTAATTTTAATATTTGTAAATGGAATTGATAAATTTAATATCCATAATTATGAAATATGGATCGTATTTTAAATTATGGGTTTTCAATATTAAAATTTAAGATTTTTTCATATTAACTTTCTATTCAAAAGTATAATAATCTTTTTAATTAGGATGAACCATATCTTTAATCGTGTATTTATTGTTATTAATTTTCAGATTTTTTATATTAAAGTTTTATATATAAGTATGATAACATTTTTAGTTAATATTGATCATATTTTTCATATTAATTTAAAAATTTTAATATTAATTATTTATTCATGAGATTGACAACTTCTTAAATTTTCATCAATAGTAAGTTACTAAGTTTGTATCCATAAATATGATAAATATAAAATAGTAATTTAATATCTAACAGACCTTTTTTAATTTAGTATCTCATAATAAATTAATTTAATATGTATAAATGAAATAGATATATTTTATATCCATAAGTATGAAATATAGAATATATTTCAAATAACGGGTTTTGAATATTCAAATTTTAGATTCTATTATATTAACTTTCTATTAAAAAGCATAATAATTTTTTAATTAGTATAAACCATATCCTTAAACATGTAATTTATATTAATTTTTGGATGTTTATGTTTATAAGTCTAACAATGTTTTCAACTAATTTTGGCCATATTTTCATACTAATTTCGGATTTTTTAATATTAACCTTTTTACAAATAAGAATGACAATTTTTAAAAATTTCAGCCATAAATATGTTGATTTTTATGTATTAGTTTTATTTTTATAAATATACCAATTAAATGCAATATTCACATTAATATAATATCCATAATTATGACAATTTTTTTAATTAATATGGACCATGTTTTTAATTGAAGGTTTTATATTAAATTTTAGATTTTCTTATATTAATTTTCTATTACTGTGTTGATTTTTTATATTTCGGATCCCTTAATAAATAAATAAAAATTATTGATCCCTTAATCTTAACAATTTAAGGAATATTAATATGTAAGAAACATAAAAAATACTAATTTAATCTATTAGAGTAAAATAGATAAATTTTTATCCATAAATATGACAAAAATAAAATTATTTTTATTTATCTTTTCTATTTATAAGATATTTTTAATTATTTAGTTTTAATATTAAGTTTTTATCCATAAGTATAACAAATAAAATAGCAATTTAATATTTCAATTGTTTTTTTTCGTTAATACCCCATAATAAATTAATTTGTAAATCTCTAAATGAAATAGATAGCTTTTATATCCACAAGTATGAAATATAGATCATGTTTTAAATTACGGATTTTCAATAATAAAATTTTAAATTCTTTTATATTAACTTTCTGTTCAAAGTATAATACTTTTTAGTTAGTATGAAGTATTACATTACAGCGTTTTTAATTAATATTGACCATAGTTTCCATAATAATTTCATTTTTGTCAATATTAATTTCCTATATATAAGAATGATAACTTTTTAAATTTCTATCTATAAATATGTTGGGTTTTATATATTAATTTTTTATCTATAAATATTATATTAAAATGCATTATTGTCATCAAATTTTAATGTCTCAATCACCATACTTTTAGTTATGAAATTGTTCATAATAATATTCTATCCATAACTATGACAACTTTTTTTGAGCACACTATGACAACTTTTTTAGTTAGTATGAATCATTTTTTTAATTGTATATTTTATATTAAACTAGTATGCATTTCCGTACCTTGTACGGGTTTTTTAAAAATAAAAAATTAATAATAAAATATTTTTCAAATATATTTATTATTCGAGAAAAATAATTATGTAAATGCTTAAATATAAATTTTTGTTATAATCTCCGTAAAAAGATAAGGCAATTATCATATAACTAATCAAGAACTTTTCATATAAGCTAACAAATGATTCGATTATAATAATAACCAAACTGGCAAGGAGATTGCTATAAATATCCGGTTACAAAATAACTATTCAATTAAGATATCTTAGTTAAAAAACGATTATATCTAAAAATAAAATAAATATCCTAGAATTTGTATAATAGCATAAAAATATTCTAATGATCTTCCTATATCTATCGTATCCAAAAATCTACCCTAATACATTATAAAGAAGAACCCAAGTCTGTTGTAAAATTTGCGCCACGTGACATTTTTGAATAAAATAATGTAAAACTATATTTTAATAAATTTTGTAACAACTTATAGTATTATTGCTATATATACTAAATAGATAACATGTTTATATAATTTTTTATGTATATAATTTTCTATCTATGGATTATGCATTAGTTTACTACAATAGATAACATATTTATATAATTTTTATATACATAAATTTTGTATATTTTTTTTATCTTGTAACAAGATTTGAGATCCAAGTATATAATTTCTTTTATTTATATGTTGATAATAACTTTTTTGGTAGAAAATATGTTGATAATAACTTGATCTAATATTTTTTATATTAATTTTATGCATAATATAATTTAATCTCTTAACAAGACTCGGGCTTCAAGTATATAATTTTTTTATCTATATGTTGATAAAATATGGGGCACAATCTTACAGTTTTTTTTTTATAAATTACATAATTTTATTACGATATTATATACAAGTGTTTAAAATCTTATATTAATATCATAATTTTGTATAATCTTTAGTAAAATTATCCCGTGAGTATCGTATCCAAAAATAAAAGATTTAATAATGATATTTTCTATCCTATATTCTAAAAATATGGATAAGAATTTATCATATCCAAGAATAAAAAATTATTTTAAAAAAAAGAGGTGGTGTGGTCCAATCTAAAAGTGACATGTGTTGTTTAATAATTTTTTAACTTCCGCTTTAGGTTATAGTTATGATATATTGACATATTGATATTGATTCAAAAAGAAAATTAAGGAAAAGTTAATGTAATTTTTTTTTTAATCAAAACTCAATTTAGGCAAGTAATCATCTAGATTGAAAGTTCTATTTTTTCTCAAAATTTTATTTAAGATAAATCTTTTACATAAATAGATAAAAAAATACAGATAAAATAATTTTCTTTAATTTTAAATAAAATTCGAATTTAATTTTTTTCATATAAATAGATAGATATTAATAAAGATAAAATAATTTTCTTTTATCTTAAATATAAATTCGAATTTAATATTTTTCATATAAATAGATAGAAATTTAATTGGAAAAATTAAATTAATATCTATCTTAATATATAATATCTAATGTTTTACAATTTATTTGTTTTAATTTTAGATAAAATTTTAGATCTATATATCCTACTTCCTAATATATAATAGATAACATCTTTATTATAGATAGAATCTCTTCTGGATTAATTTATCCTATTTCTATATTATCTTAAAATAATAGCAATATATATATATATATATATTTCTAAAACAAAAAATCCTATGTGGCGAAATCCTAGGTGGCTTAACGTGGGAACGACACGTAGGAAAATCCTAGGTGGCGCAATGTGGTGGCCTTATTCCTTGCGTCTTTTATATATATACATAGATTTTAGGTTCTCTTATATTATTTTATATTCAGAAGTATGATAACTTTTTAAATTTTCTATCAAAAGTATATTGATTTTTGTATAGTGATTTTCTATTAATAAGTATAACATCTTTTTAACTGATGTCGATATAGATATATTGTGTCTTACAATATATTAAATTTCTATTCATAAGTATGTTGATTTTTTATATTACGAATTCCTTAATAAATAAATAAAAATTATTGGCCTCTTAATGTTAAACCGGTTAATCGGGTCAGTTCAATCGAGTTTAGATTTAGCCATTTCGAGTTCGAGGTGAGTACGTGTTCATGTAATCATGTCGTTAAAATATAAGAGTTGATTGAGTTAATTCATTGCAGTTTTTGTTAGGGGTGCTCACGGGTTCGGGTCAACCCCGACCCGACCCGACCCGCAATAATCGGGTCGGGCTGCGGGTCACGTTTTAAAAAAATTCGGGTCGCGGGTCGGGTCGGGCCAAACCCGACGGGTTGCGGGTCGACCCACAGACCCGCGCCCTTTTTTAAAAAAAATAAAAAATATGTTAGTGTGACTGTTAAATAGTGGAAAAGTCGAAAAATTTGGGTCGCGGGTCGGGTCGGGTCGCGGGTCGACCCGCGAAAGGGCAAAAAAACATATTTTTTTAGTTTTTTAAAATACATGCGGGTCAGCGGGTCGACCCGCGACCCGACCCGCAAAACCCGCAACTCGCGGGTCGGGTCGCGGGTCGTGTCTGAAAAATTTGCGGGTCATCGACCCGACCCGCAACCCGCACTTGCGGGTCGCGGGTCGACCCGACCCGACCCGTGAGCACCCCTAGTTTTTGTAGGGGTGCTCACGGGTCCGGGTCGACCCCGACCCGACCCGACCCGAAATAATCAGGTCGGGCTGTGGGTCACGTTTTTAAAAAATTCGGGTCGCGGGTCGGGTCGGGCCAAACCCGACGGGTTGCGGGTCGACCCGCAGACCCGCACCCTTTTTTAAAAAAAATAAAAAAATATGTTAGTGTGACTGTTAAATAGTGGAAAAGTCGAAAAATTCGGGTCGCGGGTCGACCCGCGAAAAGGGCAAAAAAAACATATTTTTTTAGTTTTTTAAAATACATGCGGGTCAGCGGGTCGACCCGCGACCCGATCCGCAAAACCCGCAATCCGCGGGTCGGGTCGCGGGTCGTGTTTGAAAATTTTGCGGGTCATCGACCCGACCCGCAACCCGCACTTGCGGGTCGCGGGTCGACCCGACCCGACCCGTGAGCACCCCTAAGTTTTTGTGCGGGTTCGATTCAACCTTACGAGTTAAGAGGGTCATTTTTTTATGATTATTACATAAATATTACAAATAGTATTTTAAAGAATAAGATAATATTTGTATACATTTTTTAATAAAATAAATTATTATAATGAAAATAAATTAAAAATATGTAATAATTAATATAATTATTTATAATATTATTTTTTGTTATATGAATTATAATACCTATATCATATTTAAATTAATATATCATAATTTTTATTAAAAAAGTTCCCGGGCAAGGCCCGGAACATCAACTAGTTTAAATTTTAAAATAATCTTCTATTTTAAGAGGTTGTTTAGAAGATTGTAAAAAAAATTCAAATTAGGATGCTTCAATTATAAATTTAAATGTTATTTAAATTAGGATGCTTCAATTATAAATTTAAATGTTCAAATCCTATTAATTTAATTGTGAAGAAAACAATGATAAACTTAAATTTAACTAATTTAAATCGAAGAGATATTAAAACTTTAGAGGTACCAAAGAAAAAAAACTTTTTTTTAAAGACATTACAAAGAAAAAATAAAAATTGAGAGATATCAAAACGAATTTAAAAAAAAAAAGTAGGGTAGAAGCTCAGCTCATGTAATTTTTTTTGGTTATTTTCCAGTGGAAAAGCACTTTCAAAAAAGGGAGAAAACCTTAGTTTTATAAGTCACTTCCCTTTCCAGTTCTCATTCATTCCCGTAAGAGCGAAAAATCGCGGTAGAGAAACAGCAAACGCAACAATGGCCGATACTCCTTGTGCAAAACGATGGCTTCCTCTTGAAGCTAATCCCGATGTCATGAACCAGGTTTGTGTAGTTTCCACTGTCTCTGTCCTGTTTCTATGGACGGCTCTATCCTCCTCAATATATTAGGGTTATTGGCTGACGATTCAAATTTTTTTTTAAAATAAAAAAATTCTTTTTCCGAAATTGAGGACGCAATTGCTTCACCCTTTGCATACCATAAATAATGTGCGTTTCGATCTTTCAATCGGTGAGTGCAATCAGAAGATGTAGTAAATCGTGTTTGCATGCAGTTCTAAGTCGAAGAATTTAGTCGGAGGATTCTCGTCATGATTTTTGAGTTCTTTCGCCTGATCCATAAAAGAGGGTTAAAGATGGATCTGTAGTTTTACTTTTTCGATCTTTCAATCTGATTTTTTCTTAGTTTTGGTGTTTCGTGAATTCGTGTAAAATCATTTGATTTTAAGGACTTGTATTTGTGTATGTGCAGTTTCTCTGGGGACTTGGTCTCTCAGAAGAAGAAGCCGAGTGCGGCGATGTTTATGGTTTGGATGATGAATTGCTGGAAATGGTGCCAAAGCCGGTCCTGGCGGTGCTCTTCTTGTATCCCCTTACTGCCGAGGTACTTCTAAATTTGTTTTTGAGATGTTTTCAGTGTGAGTCAATCAGCTCATGGGTGATGACTGTGCATTGTATTTGTATCTGACAGAGTGAAGCAGAGCGCCTGAAGGAGAACAGCACTGAGAAGGCAAGTCTTATGAAACCATCCATCCATTTCTCTTACGTGTCCTTTATTTATGAATAATTTGATCCCTGGTTAAGTAAATGACTGAATGCTGCTCTTGTTTCTTTGATTTTTATTCTCAATTATGGATAGCATACTATCTGATTCACTCAGAAACAGAATTAAATAATCTATAGCAAGCACAATGCATAATAGTACTGCCTTTGACTAAAAGATATTGGTATACTGACTTCTTTTTACCGTTTTAGAAGTCTAGAATTAGTGAAAATTATTGAAAATTATTGAAAAGTAAATGGTTAGTAAAGCAGAAGGTATAGTCACTTGGTTATTGCAAGGGGATTTAACTTGTTACTGGAAGAATTATGAAGCATTTGATGTGCTGAAGTTTATGAGTTGTTTCTTCTCTTTTGCCTTTATTCTTCGTCTAGTAGCTTATGCTTTCTGTTTTCTTTGCATTTAGCAACGTACAGTGTTTTATCAATATAGACCAGCATTTAAATGATTATTATGCTATATGAAAATATGAAATGCGGGGTTTCATGTATTAAAATTTCAATGAGATTTGGGGTCAGAGTAAGGTCAATATTGATATTGAACAATAATTAGTCGTTAGGGGGACCTCTGAAATGACAATCATAAACTATTTCTGCATTTATACAATAAATGAGGACTTGGATTCTGGCAAAAACGACCACAAATGTGGTGGCTGCAGAATCTCAATTCCTAGGCAAGGAATTTTTCCCTACTTACAATAGCATGTTGCTAATAGGCCGATGAAGGTTTGAGTAATTGAGTTATGGGTGTCTACGAGCACATTTAATATTAGGAACATAGTCCATATATCCCTGACTATGGTAAATACAAATGCTTTATGTTTGTTTTTATTGTTAAAAATACTGTCAACCAGCCTGTGTCACAATAGTATGTTTGTAAAGTAAATGATATATCTTATTTATGTTTTTAACTTTATTACATTGCATTGTCTTTCTAGCATGGTTATTGTGATGGCGACTTTAGTTCCTTTCAGAACTTGATTTGTATTAATGTCTTTCATTTTGGAAACAATCTGTTGATTTTTACTACAGGAGTACAACAAAAAAGTATATTTCTTGGTACAAACTGTTGGAAATGCTTGTGGCACGGTTGGACTCTTACATGCTATTGGGAATGTTACTTCAGAAATCAAGCTTCGTAAGCTCTCTTTCAGTCTATAATGTATTACAACTAATTTATTGACTTGGTTATAGGGTATGAAGATGCCAAAATATTAAATTGTGATGATTGTTTGTATAATGTTTTTTCTTGGAATAATCATCAACTGTTTAAGTGTTATAATGAAACTGTTGGTCAAATAACGGAATAATTTGTTAGCTTTCTATATCTTTGACTATGTAAGGTTTATTGGGCATATATATACAGTAGGAAATAAGGGGAAATAATAGTTTAGAGCTAGAGATGGATTTAGAATAGACTAGAAATGAAAATAAGTAAATGGAGTTTTCTATATATATGATTTTATCTTGTGCCACTGACCCATTGTTTTACTGAACAATTGCATCATGTTTCATTGTTGATGCCTCTCTTTATAATTGGTTCGTAATTTACAGGGGATGGATCCTTTTTAGATAAATTTTACAAGACTACCGCAAACATGGACCCACTGGAGGTAATGTTTCTGTTGGAATTGTTCTATTATTTTTTTAATCTGCTAGTCTTTTCCATGAACTTAACATTCCCCTATGATGTTCAGCGTGCAGCCTTTCTTGAAAATGACAAGGAAATGGAAGGTGCTCATTCTGTAGCTGCTAGTGCTGGTGATACTGAGGTAGACCAAGGCTTCCCAATTTATTGTTTTCAATGATTTATGCTTCTTTTGTAAAACTTTAAATTGCATCTATATTTAAGGATCCTGCACGGACAGAAGTTAAAGTATAGAGGAGAGATGCTTAGCATATCACTTTAAAAGTGGTTAAGAGGTCATAGAAAAAAGCAATGCAGAAGAAAAATTAGTTTTTTTGCATAGTTAAGGGCAACGAGTAGTACACAAAGATTGTCCACATACTACAAGGACCTTCATTTGCTAAAGATCATCATCATCATTGACCCAGTGGGGCTCTGCTACAGCGGAATCTGGGGGGTCAAGATGGGGATACTCCTGCCCAAGGGAAAGGGGGTACGCCCGATAGACCCAAGAAAAACTGAAATTCAGCTATGTGACAATAATAACTGAATTTAGTTAGAATGCACCAAAATTGATATAGGGACTAAATCCATCTCAAAGACAGATTTTAGAGGGAAAGAGGAGAATTTAATAGTGCATTCTCACTTTTATATGAATGACTAATAATTTTAGTTTAATAATAAATTCATTAGTGTATATTCTTGGCCTATATTTATTGTTTCTAGTCTTGATGATGATTAGACTTGCTCTTGTATGTATAGACAATTGGGATATAGGTGTACTTTGTAAATCTTTCTGAAGGGTAAATTACATATTCAAACTATGCAAGTTTTCTCATGCCGATCCCTTAACTGGCAACTCATGATAATAAAGTCCTTGAAACAATGGGAACTGATGCAAGATTAGTCCATTTCCATAAAAAAGTCAAATCCATAGAAGCGTCAAAGCAGTTCGCCACTTCGCCCCCTGTTTTTTTTTTACTTGTGATACTACATACTAACCACCCACAACATCTTCCATGTTTGCTTTGATACTTTTAAGGACAAAAGGACTGACTGATCTTTCATTGGTTTCTATAATTTGGGGACTTCAATGGAATGACTTAGAGTTTAGGGATAAAGATGTTTTGTGATCTTAAGTAATTTTAAGATTGAATAGGGTTGAGAATGTTGTTATAATCAAAAACATCAAACACCCTACAGTATTGATGAAGCTTGAGAATGTTATCATCAAAAAACAAAAGTGTCAAACAGCGACAGTTATTTACAAACTTTTACTCAATGGGCTTCTTGTGACTTTTGCAGACTCCAGAAAATGTGGATACTCACTTCATCTGCTTTTCCTGTGTTGATGGTACATGCCTGAACCTCTCTCCTGTCTCTTTTTTGTGTAATGAGTATTGTTTTGCTTTATACACCAAAATTCTGTTCCAATCATGAGAATGGAATTGGTTTTGCAGGTGAACTCTATGAACTTGATGGAAGGAGGTCTAGACCAATTTTACATGGTCCATCTTCGCCAGAAACCTTATTGAAGGTAATTTTTCTTATTGCCCAAGCCTAGCATTGTCTTTTAAGGTAGTAAAGGTACATTGCATCAAAAAGGGAAGAATAACAAGGAAAATGCAGCTATAATGATTTGACTAATCATTCTGTTTTCCTAAGTTTGTGCTATGAAAATTGGCTTTCTCGTTGTTCCTGCATGAATATTGTCTTGTTTGGTTTGACAATTAGTGTTTGGTGGGAAGATCTAGTTCTGTATCCATCCAGAGCTCAAAAAATTGGCTTTTGCCAATTGAAGTATCTTCTGCAGTGTCAGAGATACAACACTTGTAACATCTCATGTAGAACATGTGGGTGTTGGATTGGATAAGAAATCTTGATTGCACATAAATGCAAGTTAATTAAGAATAAATAATTTCTTGCCATGAAATTATAAGGTAGATCAAGAACATAATACTGCCCCTATATCTGTCCTTATTCAATCTCTCATTTATTTGGCTATCTAATCAGTGATATTTCTCTATATGGTTTCACAGGATGCGGCTAAAGTCATAAAGAAAATGATGGAGAACAATCCTAATTCTCTGAATTTCAATGTCATGGCAATATCAAAGAAAGCTTGAGTAGCATATCGATACCGGTTTAGTGAGATCCTCTTTTACCTCCCACCTCTCAAGGCCCATTGTTAGATGGGGTCCAAACTTGGTTTCACAGCATCTTTAGATTTTCTCATAAAACACTAACTAGTGTAGTTGCTAGTACAGTAGTACCTGTGTATTACAAGGGTGTTGGGTTTTTGTAGCTCAATAGACTACTAAAATTAATGCTCATAAAAATAAAACTTTGATGTCGGTTTATTTTTCCCGGTCTCAACCTCCATGATTTGTTGATATATTAAATTAAATTAGTTTTCCCGGCATATCGTTATGCAATCTAGTGGTTGAGATTAGACCTGGGCAAAAGTGACCCCGGTCGGGATCAACTCATATTTCAGGTCCATGGATACGGGCAGTTAGCAGGTTTGAG
Source organism: Fallopia convolvulus (assembly GCA_964016875.1). NCBI lineage: Eukaryota > Viridiplantae > Streptophyta > Magnoliopsida > Caryophyllales > Polygonaceae > Fallopia > Fallopia convolvulus. The sequence goes on from OZ024733.1 coordinate 36,453,648, forward strand.
CTGGGTAAACGGACGGGCGTATGTAAATTTGCATAATTTTTTCGACCTGGGTGGGCCGGGATCACTCAAAATTTAAGCCTGCGGACATGGACTTTTTTAATACGGGGAATCAAGTATGGGTTTAGAAATGAAAATCCTATACCTGTATTTGATTTACGCGGGTTTTTAAAATAAAAACCGATACCTCATACCGGCGAAACTCATACCTCTATTTTTTAAACTCTCATTTCAATTTTAAGCTCCTACCAAATACACTTTTGGGCTTCCAATTCCATACCTTTCCAACCCAATACCTCCATTTTCATACCCAATTCCATACCTTTCCAACCCAATACCTCCATTTTCATACCTGAATTTATATCAAACGTCCCCTTAGGAATTTGGAATGGGCAAAGCGGACAAACCCTGTTTGCATATTTTCTTTGTTCATATCCATATCTATCTATTATTAATAACTAAAGCCGAAGCAATTTCTGCCACCACATTGCGCCACATCACCCCTTTATTAAAATAATAGTTTTTAAAGTTAATTATGCAAAAAAATTATCTCCAAGTAAACATAAGGATAAAAAAATATTTGTAAAAATTTATCTCCAAATAAACATAAAGAAAAAATAATATTATTATATTTTACCAATATAGATAAAAAAAACATTATATTTATCATATATTTAAAAGATAAATTAAAAAATATGTACATGTTGTCAAATATATATATTTGAAATAAAAATAGCCATATAAATGATAATATCTTTGAAATATCTATCTATTTATAACTATATATTAAAGTCGAACCTTTTCAAGCCACCGGAATAATTCTAGCTCCACCTTATATTTAAAAAGTAATTTTGTATTCATATTATTTATAATTTTTTCTTTTAAACTTTCTAAAAATTTTACTAATTTTTATAAAAACTAACATTCTAATATATTTAATAAAAAATTAAAAGAAAGGAAAACTAAAACATAATATTTTTTTAATATATAATGATATCTATGTAAAACTAAAATTACACTGTATTTTATATTTGGAAAGAAATAGTCCGAATTTTAAATAAAACTTTTTTATTTTATCTTTATCCTTTTATCTATTTATGTAAAAGATTTATTTTAAATCAAATTTAGATAAAAAAATATAAAAATTTAAATATGTATATAATTACTTGCCTAAATTAAATTTTTATAAAAAAAATTATACTATCTTTTCCTTAATTTTCCTTCTGGATTATTTATGTTAATATAAAAGATTTTTTATCTTTAAAAAAATTCTATATTCATTCATATTTTTTTATCTTTTCTTATTAATTATCTTTTTAACTTTTTACTGAAAAGATTTTTAAAGAATTGAATTTGATTAAGAAAATTATAAGAATTTAAATTATTTTTGTCTTTTTAATAATTTTTATTTATATTTTTTCATAAATAAATTATCATTAAGCTATCAAACTTATATTGGCCTCACCTTAACAACTTTGGTTATGCCTCACATTATATTGGCTCACCTTAATTATTTTTCTAAGAAATAGGTTATATTTATTTTTTATATTAACTTAAAATACTATTCATTAATTAAATTAAGTATTAAATTCATATAGTCATGCACGACACAACGGATATAACGCGTTAACCCTGTTTATGAAATATTGTTAAGGAAAAAGAGCAACGTAGATTATTTTATCTAAATAATCTATGTTTATCTTCAATTTTAAACTTAATAATCTAGATTTAATTTGTTTTATTTGATTTCAAAAACAAAATATTTTTTATACATATTGTAGGGAATAAATTACTTACATTAAATTTTTTATTATATATTTCTTTATTAATATATTTTTATAATATATCTAAAAAAATATCAAGTCATAGTCGTGCAGGGCACGACGGGTACAACTAGTGTATAACCTATACGGGCTGGACGGCCCATGATACAGGCTATTGCTAACCTGTACAAATCCGTAACCAAATTGAATGAGAAGGGTAGAATGGCCAGGCGACCGGAGGTGAAGAGTGACGATAGAATGGTGAAAGGCCTGGCGGCCGAGGGGAAGAAACAGACGAGATTAAGGAGGAGAAGATAAGAGATTAGGGCAATTATGATATCTGATTGATTTCCCATAGCACACAATATATGGATATTTATAATAATAAAACCCTAATTGCTCAAATATTAAAAAAGATACTCTTCCTAATAAGATAAACTCAAATCTCTTAAAAGTAAATAATAATATTCTTAATATAATCCTAATATAATTATCCTAAGCTTATCAATTACTCCCCCGGTGAGAATCGACTCGTCCTCGAGGCGGAAATCAGGGAAGTCGAAATCAATGTCTTTCCTCGATCATACGGCATAAGATGTGGCACTCCTGGTTGAAGACGAAACATGGAATGTAAAGTCCGCAACATCGATTGAAGTGGAGTGTCGGGCACAACTTCGATTGAAGTTTCAGTCTCCTGTCGTGCCAAATTGACGCCAAGAATTTTAGGAATGAAATCTGCAGGCGCCGGATCAGGGGAGACGCAGGCCAAGGGAAGCCGCAGGCGCGGGCACGGAGCCGCGGGCGAGGAATGCGGAACCGCGGGCGCGGGTACGGAACCGCGGGCGCGGGTCACGCTGGCCGCGGGTGCCGAGAAACTGGCCGCGGGCACCGGCTGAGTTGCCGCGGGCACGGGTTGAGGGTCCGCGGTCGCGGGACTGATAACCGCGGTCGCCGGCGTTGGAGTCGCTGTCGCGGGCACGGAGGGGGTAGCCTCCTCAGACGTCTCTTCTCCTAGGCACAACTCCAATTGACAACATCCATCATAGATGTTTCTTCTATTGAAGGAGTAGAAGGCATCCAAGGCCGATTCTCTGCTCTTGAAACGAATTTTGGAATGGAACCTTGTGTCCGGATTCAACATTGCAACGCCCTCTCTAATTCCGAACCCCGAAAACAATTGCTCTAATAAAGTGCAAGAAATCGGGTAGATTTCCCGATGAATCTTGACATACAGAGTTCGACGTTGACCCTCTCGCTCCTCTCGCTCCCAGCGAGCCATACGGTACTCCAATAACAGCGTTTGTATTAGATCTTCCTCGTTGGCCATGGGGATTGCAATTCTCCCCCGTTGAGTTCCGAATGAAAGCACCAGTTGATACAGGCTATTGCTAACCTGTACAAATCCGTAACCAAATTGAATGAGAAGGGTAGAATGGCCAGGCGGCCGGAGGTGAAGAGTGACGATAGAATGGTGAAAGGCCTGGCGGCCGAGGGGAAGAAACAGACGAGATTAAGGAGGAGAAGATAAGAGATTAGGGCAATTATGATATCTGATTGATTTCCCATAGCACACAATACATGAATATTTATAATAATAAAACCCTAATTGCTCAAATATTAAAAAAGATACTCTTCCTAATAAGATAAACTCAAATCTCTTAAAAGTAAATAATAATATTCTTAATATAATTCTAATATAATTATCCTAAGTGTATCAGCCCAGCACAAATTTGTCCAAGTCTATTGATAATGGGAAGTGCTGTGGGTTGATGTTACTCACATATGCAAAACGATATTAAACAATGGTCAATGGTTCCCGTGGTTCGTTTCAAGTTCAAACCAAAACTCGGTAGTCTACATATTTGTATCACAAGTATTTTTATTAGTATATTGGCACGCAAAGCACAAATGAACAATAAGAGCATTGAACATAGAGGTAAACTAACTAAGAGGACGATCATGGACTAAAAAACAATCGGAGAAGATGTGCTCCTTGGCATCCACTTATTTGTTACCACACCACTACTTGGGGAACCACATGTTTGCCTATACGTATATAGTGTATACATATTAGATCCAACATATAAGAGAATAACCCATAGACTTGTATCTGAAATCTAAGCTTTTGCTCTCTCTAGAAGAAGATTTAGAAACAAATCAAAGCTGGTTTTTGGGAAAGAACTCTCCAGTTCAAGAAAACCCCCAATAAACCAAAATACCAAAAAACTTCTTTTTTCTACACATTATCTCCTTTTGTTATCTCTTCAACGACAACGAAGTTGATCTGTTTGTTGTTCATGTAGATGGAAAAATTTATTAAATCCCTCTCTCAATTTCACAGTTTACTTACAAATAACTTGAGATCCATAAAGCTAGGGGCCGAGTCTCAAGCAAAATTCTTTAAACCTGATCCATTGCCATGCCCGCTATCACCCTAAACCTGTAATAACAAGAAATAAACACCTAATTGCGTGTTTGTAAACAAGATTCAATTTATTTGCTAAATATCAAAAATCTGTCCGTCGCTCTCTCCATCTCCTCCCTACATGAGTTAACTCAGTCAACCGAGTTGACTTGTTTATTGACCGGCGTTGACCTTCCGTTGACCGACCGAAGACTCAAAATTGTCATCCATCTATCATCAAAAACCTTGATGCTAAAAAATATCATCAAAAGCCTTTATGTTAATTTTTTGATGACAAAATATATCATCAAAGGCAAAAAAGTATCATCAAATGCATTGATGATACTTTTTTGATGACAAAATTGTCATCAAGACCTTGATGACACTTTTTGAAACTGTCATCAAAAGCCTTAATGATAAAAAAGTGTCATCAAAGGTCTTGATGATAACTTATTGTCATCAAATGCCTTGATGACAACATATTGTCATCAAATGCCTTGATGACAAAAACAAGTGTCATCAAAGGCATTGATGACACTTTTTATGACAAAATTTGTCATCAATCTGTCATCAAATGTCTTGATGACAAAAAATTATCATCAACTTTTTAAAATTTCCATCAAAAGCTTTGATGACCAAAAAATATCATCAAGACTCTTGATAACAGCATATTGTCATCAAATGCCTTGATGATAATTTTTTATGATAAAAAGTGTCATCAAAGACCTTGATGATACTTTTTAAAATTGTTATCAATTGCCATCAATTAGCTTTGATGACAAAAATGTGTCATCAAAGGTCTTGATGATAATTTTCTATTGATAAACAGTGTCAACAAAGTCCTTGATGACACTTTTTATGACTAAAAGTGTCATTAAAAGCTCAGTGATAGTTTTTTGATGAAAAAAAGTATCATCAAAAGTCTTGATGACAAACAAATTCGTCATCAAAGAATCTTGATGAAAAACAATTGTCATCAAAAGCAATATGGGAAAATGAGAGCCACAAAGCTCCCAAAGAAACCCTAACGACGGACTTCCAATCGCCTTCTAACTGACAAGATCCGACACCTTGGGGTTGATTTGCCTCTCTATCTTCCACGAATGAAGATGCATGCTCACCGCCTTTGGGTCTCTCTCATGCGGCGCCTGGCCACCTCGTCTAGTTCTTCCTGTCGCCGAAAAACACCAAACCCCTTCACCATCACCGGAGTGATAACCACCCTTTTGAACCGATGTTCTTCATCTCTCTCCGGACTCGAAACCTCTCCTCTCTATTTAGTTTTCCCATCTGAAGACTTCACGTGTCTCTGGGTTCGTAACCCTCTCGAAGCTTTGGACGCCGCCACTATCGGAGTCCAAATCTTTCCAGCACAGATCTCTAATCCCAGCCTTCTCCAAATGCAAACGACCTCGACGACCCCAAGAGACGTCTCCCGTAAACGTATCCGCATGATCCTTATCCGATCCGTTGAATTTTTGGCACCAGATCACGTCCACATGTTCCGACCCACTTGGATTTGCATCTTCCTTCTCGTGTTTAAGTCTCATCCCCTCATGAGTACTGTTGTCTGTCGTGTGAGGTGTATTTTGGATCCATTAAAGCGGTGTTTCCTAAAAAAAACTTTCTAACAATCACTGTTGACACCACTAGGGTAACCCCCCATTGTGTGTCCTTGAAACCCTTGAACATAAGGTTTTCGCTTGCCTCAAACTCTGGTAGAAGTTCGTGATTTGCTTTGTGGTTCAAGATTATGTTTTAGTGTTGTCCGGTGGTGTGTTTCCTATATATGCTTTTCTCGACGATTTGTCACACCTCCTAAAGTTGGCTTCTTGTTATCTTGCGCTTCGACGACCCTTTACGCTTGTGTTAGTCCTCTATTGACCCACGGAAGTGCTCTTCTCCTACCTGGTCTCAAGTCTCTCCGACTTCCTGACGCAATGTTTGCTGCTTGTTTACCTTGTTCTTTTGTTTGCCGTTTGTTTACCTTGTTTCTTTGTTTGCTTTGTTGGTTTCTTTTTGCAGTTTCTTGTTGTCGGTTTGTTCAGCTATCGAGTTTCATCTCGTTCTCTCGAGATACCATGCTTGTCTGGTACCTCGAATCTCTTTCCTTATCAAGAAAAAAAACAAATGTCATCAAATGCTTTTAAAGGGCCTTGATGACATTCAACCACACCAAACACAACCGTTATCAACAAATAAAAAATAAAGTTGTCATCAAATACATCACTTGTCATCATCACATAAAAACTTGTCATCTAAAACATTACTAATAAGCCTATGTGTGATTTGAGCCCAGATCATTGTTTTAAGCAAAATGCTATATCATTTGAGGTAATAGGCTAAATACATTTCATAGTAAAAATAGATAAGATTACTGTGGAAATAAATCATTGCATTGTTATATTGCTTCCAACATAGTGAGATAAAGGGTGATGTGATGTATCCAATGCTAATTTATATGTATTCTAATTCTTAATAGAACATTTTAAATTAAACCATCAATATTTAACTACATACTTTTAATAGTTCACTTTTTCCAATCTCACCAATTAACAAGTAATACTTTCCATTCCTTTTAATGCATGTGGCTACATATGAGTATCTGAAGAATGGATCGGAGTCAACTTGATGGATATATGATGAGATCAGAACTTGTTGCCTAACCCTAACCCAAGAAAAATGAACCAGACTCATGAAAATTGGCCTTTTCATAGTGCATAAAGGAACAATAAATCTCATGGTCCGTATAAGTAAATAACAAGTATTTTCTGGTCATTATGAGTTCAGCAATTAATAGGATGACAGCTAAAAGTTCGAAATGTGCATAAAAAATTCGATGCATAAATAATTAGTTTTTGATGTACAACTGGTCGATATTGATGCACAAACATTGAACGTACCTCGTAAACAAATTTTTTTTTAAAATATGAGAAAATTCACCCGTGCTATTTTTTTTTATCCCTTTTAATGAATTTCTAATTAGAAACGTCGGTTTTTTTTGGAAGAAATAACCAAGAATTATTCTTTATTTCTTGCATAAACATCTATTCTCACCTGAGTCTTTCTTCTAACTATACAACGACTCTTTTAATATTGCAGAGATATCAAGTGGTTCGATATTTGGAAAAAGCTCCTAATCATATCAAATGAACCCTTAATTAGCAAATAGTTATTGAATGTAATTATATGATTTTTATCACCAACCTCACCTAGTCACCTTCATGTCATCAATGTTTTTGTAAACATATGGAATATGATGATGCAGTTGACAACCAAAGATGATTAGGTAAAACTATATATTACTATTGACGTGTGTCTTCTTATCAAATGAGTCCTCGACATTTCACATCAAAACACGAGAGAGGAAGAGTTATGGAAGTCCACATATCTCATGTTGTTACACCACGAAAGGAAAGAAAATAAACATGAGTGCACATCACATCATAAATGGTTAGACCATTCACATTCACAATTGCCCGCTTCCATTATCTCATTTCCTCATGTATTACCTTTCATCGTAAGAAAACTTCCTATGACCAAATAAAAGCTCGTGTTATCTTTAATGCGTTACTTTTATATAAGGTATAAAGTTTACTATAAACGTGTTTGTCAATTCAAGTCACATAGAGGTCGATTTATGCTAAGGCATAGAAGTTAGGTTTCCGATTACATTTTGTTATATCTTCTCTTAATAGATATTGGTGGTATGAGAATCTTTACTCTCTTTTTTGGTCGATCAAGAAAACTTTAACTCTTGAGTATGTTTTCTCTCCTTAGTATAGTTATCTTTAAATCTTGTATAATCTTTTGTCCGTCGAGAACAGATTCTTGAATTATATATTATAAAATTTCTATATTGACAATAGCAAGAATATAAATAATTCCAAAAACCCAAAATCATATACATTTGGATAAAAATAAACATGAGATGCATATCCCTTATCACGATCTAGCAAAAGGGATTCAGAACTGTAGGCTCGTTAGTACTATTAAGTCGTCGCAATCAGTTAAGTCGTCGACTTATAAACACGGAACGAAAATAATTCAAAGAAGAAAGACTTATTTGGCTCGTGAATTTTTTTTATAGTGGAACACTTAGCCAACTGACTCAGCTAACTAAGCGAAAACTACTCTGTTTCAAGTTCTCGTTTGGTCGAATTAAAAGTCATAGCTTGCTTTATAGATCTCTTGAGAGTATTTACAATAGTAACTCGTAATCAACTACTACACCTCTATGGTAGTTTGACACTTGTTTACTCTATGATAAAGCCCTATGATGAAGCTCGAAATAAACCAACGCTAAAGATAAGAAACGAGATTGTATTTATTCGACGAGACAAACCCTTGCTTTTTATTTATGATTTCTGAGCGGGATTACAACAGCAAGATCATCGCCTAGATCTCTTTACACGAGATTCGAGGCCTCTGCTTAACCAAGCTTCGAGATCTCTTGATTACATCGAGGTTATTACTTTACAAACTACTATTTATTCTTATTACAAGTGGAGCTTGACGTCTATCAAGCGAGGTTGTACACTTGAGTGTTTACACAAAGATTGTAGTTTGCGAAGTGGCTTGAGCGAGATCCTGCTTGAGACGAGGTCTCTTTGGGCGACTTGAAGTCTTTTTGTGGAGCTTCTCTTGGTTGTAGCGCGGTCTTTACGTTGATTCAACATGTCGATCTTCAATCAACAAGATAGTTCTTGAGTACAAGATGTTTTTCGACCCCTTGCAACCTTCGAGATCTTCTCCTATTTATAGATGCTTGAGAACCATGGTTTTTGCCAACCTCCGATGTGGGATGCCTGAGTTTCGGCCATTTATTGGTCGAGACGTAGGTGGCGGCCCATTCGCCGGGAATTAGGTGGCTATTGATTGGTTAGGCGGGGCGGGAATGTCAGCTTTTCAATATGCGAGGCTATGACCTCGTGGCGAGCTGCCTAACCACATCTATTGGTGAGTCTCGCGAGGTTTTGACCTCGCACCCGCGGTTTGGGGTTTCGCGGGGGCAGGGACTTTGCTTTTTTGGATGGCTATGGGAAAGATCATTCGGGAAAAGACCTCGGGGACCTCGCCGGTTTCTTTTACCTCGTGTTGCATGTCCACTGTTCACACATCGTTATTTCGTGCACCATCACCCTACTCTCACTCACAAGGTCTAACTAAGACTCTCTCTTCTTCTTTCGAACAAGCTCGTACCTATTTTGCCTAATTAATCTCTAGGTTTAAATAGGTGTCGTGTCGCACTAGGGTTTGAAAAATATATCATTTCCAATTCGATTATAGAAGATAATATATTTTTAATCCTTGCAAATCTTCCTAAGGATGAAACAAATAATAAGATAATAAAACTCCACATGTTCAAGCCCCATATCCACATTTTTCCTTATCTTGAGAAGATATTATCCTTTTCTAAACTGATATGCAATCTCGTACAATCTTTTTACGCCCCTTCAAGATCTTCTAATTCGCTTTGCATCTCATATCGACAATATCACTTACGTCGGCGACCTTATGATTATTTTACAGACGCTTAATGCTAGCAACTTCACTTACTTAGAACCATCAAAATCGTAATCATATTTTAACAAAAGCAAGACAAACGTGAAAAATCTTTTCTAAATAATTTTATTACATAATACAAGAAGTTAAGGGGGAGATGAATATCAAGCAAGAAAACAAAAGGAGGGACAAAATCACATGCCCTACCATCAAATGCTAGCAACCATCAATTACACAATAACGGACAAATCCTAGAGAAATTCTACAAGTAGAGTTTTTTTTTTTTAATTCTATAATAAAAATTGAAGTCTACTAAAATAAATTAATTTAAATCGATGGAGAGAAAAGAATATAATTTTAATTGTTAAACTTTTTAAACAGATCTAAGTAATGTTATTAGAATTCTGAATCGTTCCTACGATTTTACAATATTACGATTTAGAATTGAAAAATCGATCAATGATCCGTATGTAGGATCTTATTAGAGTAGATAGACTCTTATATGATTTAAAATAAAATTTTATTTTAATACCGATTTTACATACGATTTTAAAAATTCTACAAGTAATTCTAACGATCATGCAATTAATTCTTAACCTCATTTATTTTTACTTATGAAAATAAAAATGTCTATAATGTTCTTACTTCATATATAAGAAAATATACAAGGTTTTCTGTATATACTTTTAGCTATAGTATAGAATTTTATAATCCAACAATTCGATCTTATGATCCGATCTAAAAGACCCTCAACGATCCAAGTTTTTTAGATCGGATCATAACATCGAATTGTTGGATTATAAAATTCTATACTATAGCTAAAAGACCCTCAACCTTATATATGAAGTAAGAACATTATAGACATCGTATTAATCTGCATGCATCGTATTAACCCAACCCGATTGACCCATGACCCGTAACGAAACCGAACCCAAAATAACCTAACCCGTCTGACCTGATCCGATTGACATATCTAGTCCTAAGTCCTCATTATAAGACTTTATCCTTGCCACAAGGAATGTCCTCACTTGAACATTGTCATCTTTATCTAAATCTTAAAGTTTGATTATTTCTCAAGTATCGTAAATCCCTATATAAAAAACACTCATTTGATTGGAGGACTAATAAACACAATTGTAATCATGACTTGCTCTCTCCACTTCCTCAGTTCCTCCTAATCTCTCTTATCAACCTAATACACGTACTGTGTAATATTAGGAAGTATAAACTATAATGAATATAATCTAAAACCTTTATTATATTAGGTCATGATTCTACCAAAAAAAAAATATTATGTCATGATTATTATTTCTTGAATCGTTGAATTTAAAAGGGTATATATTATACTTGAGGTGATAGTTTTCATTACTTAAAGTGAATAAAATAATACGGAGTATTATTTAATTTATTAATATAAATTGTTAGTATAGTGTGCATTTTCTAATTATTCATTCCCTAAAGGGGATGTATTATAGTGAAATGAAAGTTGCGTCAAATTCTACTATAGGATAATCAATCATCAATGCAATATATTATTGTAGGACTTCACAAACTTTTTACTGATTATACAGTAATTTTAAATAGTTTAAACTCTCGTATGTACTATAGTGAAAAATACTTACAATCTCCTTACAATAGTATAAAGAATTAATTTGTGTAATGAAATTTCCTTTTCTCTATGTAAAGATTTGTACGAGTAAATTTTATCAGCTCTACTTGTAGTGGTGGAGGGTCAATGACTGGATTGATAAGTCAAATTTTCTTCTGTCCAAATTACGAATGCACACGTTTAATGAGGCAGAATACATCAACAGATCCCTGTACTTATACTTTTTTTTCTTATTGGACCCCTGTATTAAAAAATGTTCAAACAAATCCCTGTATTGCCCCCAATTTTGCCTATTGAACACTTTTAATCTTATTCTCCTTCCAGTGTACATCACGCACCTTATGTGTCATGTTATTTTGCCAAATAAGCCAAAATGGTCAAATACATACATGTTATTTTGGCAAAATAAGTACATGTTACATAAGGCGCGTGAAGATTTGAAAGTGTTCAATAGGCAAAATAACATGTACATATTTAACCATTTTGGCTTATTTGGCAAAATAATATGACACATAAGACGTGTAATGTACACTGGGAGGAGAATAAGATTGAAAGTGTTCAATAGGCAAAATTGGGGACAGTACAGAGGTCTGTTTGAACATTTTTTAGTACAGAGGTCCAATAGGAAAAAAAGTATAAATACATGGGTGAGGGGCAAAAGGAGAACCACAGGTCATTTCAACATTCCAATAAAATTCACAGCTCTAATTAAAACAGAATTACTAAGTCATCGATTGAATCACTTGACTACTTGAAAACATGAATCCGCGACCCACCCGATTCCCTCCACTAAGATTAAAAGATTAATTACTACTCGCTACTATTACTGTCATCATTTCCCTAATTACCGCCTTCAACATGCCACAATTACAGCATTCAATTCAACTCCTATTACTAAGGGACGATCCCCAGGGCATCCGCCGTTGCCCTCTGGCATCGGCGTCGGCGGATGCAGCTGCCGGCGTCGGCGCTCCGACTCGCTCGCAGGAGGGGCACATGGTGAGGGTGGTCGGCGGCGTCATCTGCATGTAAAACTGCGGGGACATTTTCAGAGCCCTGAGCTCCTGAACTTCCTTTTGCAGCCTCTTGTTGTCCTCCGTTAGCTGCTCACAACACCTCTTTAGAAACTCACAGTCTACCTCCGTTTGCTTCAGCTTTGTCCTGTCACCATTCACCAACAACAGAATCGTAAATACACACTTCTCTCCAAGGGCATAAATGGAACGATTGGTAAATAAAAATTAGTAGTGTTCACTGTTCACTATTCACTAACCTTGCCCGCCGGTTCTGGAACCACACCTCCACCTGGCGCGTACGGAGTCCAAGCCGGTTCGCCAGAGCCAGCTTCTGCTTCTGGAAACAACGAGAACGAAAACTTTATCAGTATTGACCATTATGCCCTTGAAATGAGTATGAATTTGCGAGGATATGCCATGCCGGAGGTTTTTTTAAGGGACTTACGGGATTCAGAGTGCTGTGCTCTTTGAAGTTCTCTTCCAGGACGGCGGATTGTTCCTTTGAGAGCCGGAGCTTCTTCCGGGAGGTCTCTCCGTCCTCCTCGTCGCTGATGCCTCGCGAGCAAGCAAGCTCCGTGTCCTGGTAGTCTCCGGCGCCGACGGTGGCCTCGCGCTCACTCCGCTTCCCGCTCACCGAGGAGATCGTGCTGTTTGGCGACGACACGCCGGCTTCTTCTTCCTCGCCGGCGTTCCTGTTCACGTCGATTCCTTTTAGGAACGATCTCGGCTCTCCGGTAGCCATGCCGGCTACTACGGCCGCGGCGGCGGTGGCTCCTCCGACTGATTTGCAAGGTGCGTCTGTAGTCCGAGCTGCTAAACAAAACAAACCGGTCAGAGATCTAAAGATTCCAGAAACGGAAACTTCTGGTGCAGAGCGATTAGACTGATTTTTCACCAACAGAAATCAGATCCCAAAAATATCGAAGTGAAATCAAACCGAAGAAATTATCCTCTTTCCGAAGGGAAAAAGTTTCTAAAAAAATCGATTCAAAGCCTAAAAAAGGGAGAGAAAATTTCCTGTTGCCTTTTCCTCGAAAGTAAAATCAGATCTGAGATGGAAAATCTAAACGGCGTGAGAAGAAGCTTACCAGCTATACCGAAGGAATCGTTCCAGGTACTCCTTCGCGGAAATCCAGAAGCGAAGGGAAGATTCGGGAGAGACAGGTAGGCAGAAGAAGACGCAGATGAAGAAGAGAGGCCAGAAGACATGAGATTCAGCTGAAGGGGGTGAGGATGAAGAAGATGAGGGCTCCGATTGAAGCTGTTGCTGTTACCATTAATATTAGTGTTAGAACGCCCTAAGCTCAAGCTCAATCCCAGATCTTCCTTTTCAACCATCATCTTGGCAATTTGACAATCACAGACAACAAGAAGAAGAAGCAGCGTGATAATGGCAACAGAGGGAAGAAGAGAGAGATAGAAGGAATAGGAGGAGGTTGAGGGGTTTTATAGAAACAGGAGAGGATGGAGGTGGGTCATGGGGTGTAGGATGGAGTTAAACACTTCAATCATGACTTGGTGTCAGATATAAAGAAAAAGTTTTTTCATAACAAAAATAAAATAATAAAAAAAATTAAAGAGTGCTGTAATAACAATAATAATGTAATTGCAAGAAAAGTACAAGCCCAATAATGTCAATCATGGATTCATGGGCTTTGCCTGCTGACTAAGAAAAAATAAAATAATTTGCTACAGTGAAAAGAAAATGAATTTTGTTAATTATTTTCATCTTCATTTGTTTTTTACTTGGCCATGGTTACTTTGATTTGGTTGGGTGTTGTGCAAGTGCAATATCCATGATCGTGAGCATGCATCATCTGCAGGTTGACCGTTGACTATGCCCACCAAAAAAAGAGGGCAGAGATGAAAGATGAAAAACAGCATTTGGTGGGTTTTCCTTTTGAGGTGTTCATTGTTCAAACTATAATACTATAGAGTACTAGTTAAAATAAAACAGAGCTGAGGTTAAATGTTAAGATTATGCTAAATTATAGAATAAGATGTGACATAATATTGATCATAATAATTTAAGAGCATTGTACACTAATATAGTCGTGGTTCAGTTTCAAAGACCCCGAACCGGGAAAAAATGTTGGTTCCGGAATCGACGAAAATGAGGATCAATTAGTCCCGGTTCTACGTTCCCTGTAATCGGCGGTTCCACCAGATTTTTTTAAAAAAAATATGACCGTTAAGAACCGGTGGAACCAGTGGCGGAGGGATAGGGGTGCGAGTGGGGGCTGTAGCCCCCACTCGATTTTTTAATTTTTTTTAAAAAAATATATATAAAAATATGTAAAAAAATATTAGGTTATTTGATAAAAACTAGTATATTTGGTTAAAAGAACTAGGTTAATTTTTTGTTTTTATGAAAAATACAAAATAAGTGTTCTAAAATATAACTTTTTTTAATACAGAAAAATACAAAATTTTCTACACTGTTCTGAAAATCCCCGCTTAATTCCGTCTAGGTCTTGCCTAGGCGCTGAAAGGTCTTATCATGCCTAGTCCTTCAGCCCGTTTAGAAGACCACCTAGTTCATTTAGGCGGTCCCTCTCCGCCTAGGAACCGTTTAGTGCTTTTTCGAACACTATCTGTGTAAAAAAATTATACAGAAAAATACAAAAGAAATTTTCAATTTTTGTTGATGTGTAGTTAAGCATTTGACCTAGAGAAATTTAGCCCCCACTGGATTGAATTTCTGGCTACGCCCCTGGGTGGAACCCCCGGTTCCGACCAGTTCCCAGCGGCTATAATGCCTCCAACGGCTAGATTTGGCTTTTTCCCCTCTTATTTCCTACCCATTTTTACCCCTATAAATACCATATCACACCTTCAATTTTATTCACGTTAATCTCATACTCATACTCTCTTATTATCTCTTTCTACTACTCATTCATAATCTCATATTCGCATCATTCTCTACAAGCTTCCAACTTCCAAGTTGCAAATCTCTTCTTAAATTTATTATTAATCTCCTTCCTATTCTTCTCCAAAAAATGGAACACCAAGGGCAAGGATTTGTTGATTTGTTGGCCGAGCAATTCTTTGGTGGTGTTGATGGTTCATAAGAATGTCAAGTTAATCTCAATCAACCGCCTCCTTATCCTCCTATTCCTATGCTGACACAATTCCTCCCTTTTGCTCCGATTCATAACCAAGGAGTTGAGGGTAATGAGGAGGAGGCATCTATGACCATCCAAAGCTCAAAGTTGCTTACTTCCGACATCTTCACAAAGCACTTTACTAAAGACAATGTATTAGATCATCTAGACCGATATGTCGTCAAGTGTAACTATTATACCGCGAAGTACAATATGATGCGCAATGGAGGTTACGACACATTGGCACCTTGAACAAGCATTTGAAGGCAAAACACATAGACAAGTTGGGCATGAGGCAAGGAAGAACTTGCAAACCCGGAAAGTTGTGTTTGTCCTTGCCTCATGCCCAACTTGTCTATGTGCTTTGCCTCATGCACAACTTTTCGGGTTTGCAAGTTCTTCCTTTCAACCTCCTCATGTTTTTAGTTATAATCATGATCGTATTGTTTATGCTTTGTCCGGAGCTATTTGTGTTGATCATTTGACAAATCAATTTGCGAAAAATGTGGGTCTAAAGGATTGAGTCACTAACCATTTGCAACCCGCTTATACACAAATTACTAGAAAAAAAATTAGGAAAATGTGCTTAAAGCATATAAGATTAAATAATAATTTGTCTCTTTTTTGCTCAAAATGATATTTTTGTTTCTATTGTAGTGATATTTGGAGTGATCACTTCAAACTCATTCATACATGGGGATTTCATATCACTTTGTTGCTGATCAATTTCACATACAAAAACGAGTTTTGTCTTTTTAGAAATTTGATGGGGTGCATACCACTACAAATATTTGTAACATTATACAAATTATTTTAGAAGAATATAGACTACTTCATAGAGTTTTCACTATTTCATTTGATAATACATCTAACAACCCTATTTCTATTAGTGAATTGTTTTAAGCGCATATCTTGTACCTATTAAATATGTTGTTAACTATATTTGGTTAAAAAAGAATATCTCAATGGAGTGGAAGAAGTTTTGTAACGACCATGGTGTTGTAGAATATATTTTTTTTTAAAAGAGGTCGACCATGATTCGAACTCCACTTATAAATTACTTCATGAATGTTTACATTACAAAAAAAATTTGGCTTTATTTGTCGCTCAACATGTTCCGAATTCGCAAGCAATTGAACCCTCTTGGGACCAATGCTATGATATTGTGGAAAATTTAAAAGTTTTTAATGACGCAACTTATACTTTTAGTCAAAAATATATACCAAGTGCTCATATGTTTTTTTTGAAGCTTTGAATGTGGCGGGCATCTTTAAAGAAGAGCTTTTACAGCCCGACCGGGGTAACCTTATTGATGCCATTTTACTCATGAAGAGGAAGTGGTTGAACTATTACAAAACTATTCCCGATATTTATCTCGTTGCTTGCGTTTTTGCAAGATATTTTGAATGCATACTATGAGTTATTGAATTTAGAGGAGTATGATCAAAATTGTAATATTGATGTCATTATGGAATGTGTTAGATCTCTTGTTTATGATTTGTATAAAGCTTATAGCACGTGTCGTGAGACGCCTTCTTCGCCTCAATTACCCCTATCATCCTCCGCATCTCGCCATTCGTTTCTAGGAATGGGTTCTCTTTTATTGCAAAATATTACAAAAATATCGAGACAAATGAGCTCACATACGAACTTCGATACTTATCTAACCACTACCTTTGAGTTTGTAGAAGAATTTGATAGTTTAGATTGGTGGAAGCAACACAAGAAGACGTATCCAATACTAGCAAAGAGCACCGCTCAAGTATTAGTCAATCCCGCCTCAACAATAGTAGTGAGGAAAAAGTTTAGCCAAGGTAGCTACATCCTAGACGATAGGAGATCAAGATTGGTGCCCGATGCATTGGAAGCTCAAGTTTGTGTCAACGACTGGAAGAGGGCAAAGCTTAGAGTACAATTGATGAACTATACAGAGTAATCAGATGGTGTACTTAACAACGACGACACAAGCCGGGCTTCTTCCGCGGGTTCCAAAGGGTCGTCATAGGTAAGTGGCCAAAGTTCCGTATATCGAAAGTAAGAGAACTACATGGGCTTCGATTCCTCTATAACCCCAAGAGGATACGTAGGCAACTTAATATCAAGTTCAAGCCCTTCTTTTCCCAACTGTTCTTTTCCTTAATTGTACAATCGAAAATATTTCATCTCGGACCCACCGAGGGGCGTAGACTCCGGTGGTGGTGGCCGGTGGTAAAGGAGGCGGAGCGCCGATGGGTGGATGGGGGCAAGAATCGATTGAGTTCTTCACTAAGTGAACTTTTTTTAAAGCTTCACTACTGGAATCGGCCCTGCGCCGGAACCTGTAAAAATAAAAATCGAAACCGGGGATCAGTTGGTCCCGATTTCACCCTTGTGTGAAACCAGGACGGACGGTTTCAGAACCGAACGCATGGCTACAATGATATCTATGTAAAATGATTAAGAGATTGACATCGAAGTTATTAAAATATTAAAGTGAATAAAAGAAAGCCAAAATCTATTTTTGTAAAGTCTACCATCAAATCAATAGAAATAAATAAAAACACAAATTTGTTGATATTGTTAATTTTATATTGTATTATGTTATGTCACATTCTTTGCTCCCATGTAAAATCATAAGATCCGTGCATCCCTCTCTCTCTCTCTGATCGCCTTAGAGCATGCTCATTGGTTGGCCAATTTTTTTGATCATCATATAAAAATAATGTAATTATTTCTCTCTCTTCTCTCACATGTGACAAGTGTCACAATGCCAAACAATGACCACTCTCCCATTTTGGTCATTCTCATGACTGGGTCATGATTTTTTTTTCACTCTTTCTCCAAATTTAATAATTTGAAATTACTTATCTAAAGTGGTCTACCGGCTACCGCTGACAATGCTCTTATATTTCCCACCTTCTTCACTTATTAAAATTCAACCTGGTTAAATTACACACAAAAATCGCCTATAATTTAATTATTTAACCAGTTGGTGCGAAAGATATTATATTTAAGTACTCGCGCCTTAGATAATTTTGTTAGCTATTTACCTCTGTAGACTTATCATTGCTAACCAAACATATGAACCGTCTTAAGTCGTTTTCAATCACACATTTGAGTATTTACTTATACTGAATTATGGTATGCTTTTCAATTTTGATGAAAAACCCCAACATCAAGTAAGCGTAGCAACATCATTCGTTACAATCTGTAACAAATCAAAAGGCAAGTCTACACTACCTTGGGAAAGACAAGATTGGAGATTACGGGTGAATAGCTGCTTAATTGAGATCAACAACAGACGCATCACAGTTGATCTTTAGAACTCCTTCCAGCAGTTTCCTCCATTTAAAATCTGCTACTGGTGCCCTAATCGAGCCAATTAAGTTGGCTCATTATATTCATTGAATTCCTGCACCACGTTCAAGGCCCTATCAAGGATCTCTTGAGGAGCACTAGGGTTAATAATTTATTATGTTATTGAATTGCTGACTAACTTTGCATAAAAACTTTTTTGATTTGGACTAAATCAGTGGTGGCTCACTTGATTAGGTTATCAGTTGGGTAAGGTTGTTGTGAAAGTATGTGGGTCATAAACCGGGGGTCGTGCATACATAAGCCCAATACAAGTCCAATGAGGTTCCATCCTAAAACCAATTGACAATACAAAGAATAACCCAATGGTATATATGTAGGCTAATTTAACTCTCAACTTTCGATATGGGAAGAGGATTCTCAACAATTGTTAGTGCATTCAAACCATTCCTTCAAACCATCAAATGCTTTCTGAACAAATTTGTATAACAATAATTTCATTGTTACTAAATTAAAAATGATATAAGTCAAATGATATATCCTTTGAAAATGATATTCTCATTGTTCAAACCATCAAATGCTTTCTTGATGAAATGTAAAATCATGTTGCTTTATTTTAATTGCGGTTGTTTTATTACAGTTAACCATGATGATGCTCAAAATAGCAAAGCGAGAGGTGGGCCCGGAGTATGAGGGTCAAACCAGATCAAGGGACCCCCGAGGATGATCCTGGGGCCCACAACCATACCCACCTTTTATTTTAACAAAGTTCCTACCCCACGAGGTCCCCCGAGACCTCGGAGCGAGGTCTCGACCCCGTAACCGACTCTACTAGCGCCCGCCCACCATGACCACTCAACGAGCGCCGCTCTCCGGGCCAATCACCGACTGCCTCGCCTCTAGGCCAATCAGAGCCCTTGATCTCGGGCGTCCCACATCGGACAAGGACCAAAACTCGACTCCCCAATCCTCTATAAATAGAGGAGAATCTCGTATGGAAAAGGGGTCGAAAAACATCTTTAACTCAAGAACTATCTTGCTCGTTGAAGATCGACGTGATCGAAACATCGTCAAAAGGCCTCGCTATAGACAAGTGAAGTCCACAAAAAGACTTCAAGTCTCGCAAAGTTCCTATTCGCACCAAAGATCTCGCTACACCATCTCACACGCCGCCTACACCTCGCTCTCATTCACATCAAAGACTTCGCTGCCCGATCTCGCAAGTCGTCAACACCGTCCCGCTAGATCAACCTCGCTCAAAAGGTCAAGCAAGCAATACTTAGAATTGTCTAGCAATTAGGAGATCTCGAACATTGTTAGGTCGAGATCTCGGATAATCGTAGGAGATCTAGGGTGTAAACTTCCAAGTGTTTGTAACCTCGTGTTACCACAACCTCGTTGTAAAGAAAATCATAAATAAAGAAGCAAGGTTTCGTACAGTCGAATATAATAATCTCGTGTCTTGTCTTTTAGCGAACGCGTCATTTCGGGTTTCATCACTGGCGCCGTCTGTGGGAACTTCTTCATCCTAAGTAGTTTCTCGATTCGTGCGAGCCTTAGCTTCGATCCCCTCAAAATGGCCTGCCCAAACAATTTCTTCCCTCAACACCCCGACAACATGCCCGAAACTACGCAATGGACAGCTGCGGGGCCTCCGGGTTGCCCATTCGTGGTCCCTCCGGGATGGACGTACGCTGCCCCGCAAAACCCATTCCCATTCCAAGGCTTCGAGCAGGGCGGCGCGCCCCCGAACCCATATCCCTACCCGGCTTATGGGCAATACCAGCAGGGCTTCGCCCCTTCGTACGTCCCCTACCCCCCCCCCCCCCCAAGGGTGAGCCGCACTCCGAGTACGTCCCCGCGTACGTCCCTAGGTGTGCGCCGGAGCCCGAGTCCTCCACCAACGGATCGTCAACAGAGAGGCCTCCCCGGGATCCCATGCAGATCTCGCGGTCTCGATCGCGACGATCGAGGCTGCAGGGGACAGATTTGTCCGAAATAGCGGGGAGCGCGATGCATTACCCGAGGTCTCGATCGCACAATTCAAGGCCGCCGCCCCAAAATCAGGAGGAGGCCATGATCACCTCCCCATTCATGGACGCGATCCGGAACGCGCCCATGCCCAAGGGCTTCTTAAGGCCACAAATGGGGCTTTATGACGGCTCAGCGGACCCCGAGGAGCACGTAAAACACTTCGCGGTCCAGATGAACGTCAATGCCTACAATGACGCCATATTCTGCCGGGTTTTCCCAACCACCCTGGAAAAGGCCGCGTTGACGTGGTTCTCAAGTAAGAAGTTCGGCTCTGTGACCTCGTTCGCCCAGATGTGTGATTCCTTTGTCACACACTTCAGCGGCTCCAGGAAGCGCAAGAAGAACATGCGGGACCTCCGCGGGATCGAGCAGGGGGAGAGCGAATCCTTAGGCGCCTTCTTCACAAGGTTCACGACCGCGGTGGCGGAGATCGCGCACGTCGACGAGTCGTCGGTGCGCGACACCCTCATGGGCAACCTGCGCATCGGGGACTTCAAAAAAATCATTTTCTTGAAGAATCCGGAGACGTACGAAAGCATGTGCGCCCGGATCACGGCCCAAGTATACGCCGAGGATGCCGCCAGCCAGAGCTCGCGACCACGAACTGACAAAGAGATCGTCGCCGAGGCCAAGGGAAAGGCAAAGGTGGCCGCGCCAGCTGCGCGCGATGCGTATGTGACGCAGGCACATAACCCCAACAACAACAACAACAACAACAACAACAACAACAACAACAACAACAACAACAACAGAAACAACAACAACAACAGAAACAACAACAACAACAGAAACAACAACAATAACCGGAACAACAACAACAACAATAACCAGAACAACAACCGCAGAGGCGGTGGCGGAGGTTGGAACTGCTTTGGCGGGAGACCGCGGGGTTACCGAGGCAAGGGAGGTCCCGCGCACGACCCAAATGAAAAGGGCCGCGCCAACCCCGCGTCAGGAGCCAACCTCGAGCCGCAAGGCCCGAGTCGGACCCAGGCTAACAACAACAACAACGTCCAGCAGCAAGCGCCCGTGAAGCAGGCCCGGTCTGGACAAGCGACGGCGCTCGATGGGTACATCCATACCATCTCGGGCGGACCATCACCGGCTGGGTCAAGCCAGGCAGAGCGGAAGAGATACGCGAGGGCAAGCCATCATGAGCCCTCGGTATTCAACGTCGCCCAAACCTCGCGCACCCACGTAGGTTTGTCCTTCTCGTCCGAAGATGCCGAGGGGCTTCACATGCCACACTCCGACCCCTTGGTGGTCCACGCTCAAATGGGCTCGAAGATGGTTAAGCGAGTGCTGGTGGACACGGGATCCTCCGTGGACATCATGTACTATGGCGCGTTTGAGCAATTGGGCATCTCCGAGACCTCCTTGAATCCCTACGCTGGGAAACTCACCTCCTTCTCGGGAGACGAAGTCGACGTGGCCGGACTCATCGACCTCTGGATGACGCTAGGCACCGGATCCACCCGGAGGACCGAGATGGTGGAATTCACAGTGGTACGCCTGCCTTCGGTGTGGAATGCAATCATTGGGAGGGTCTCCCTGATGAAGTTCCAGACGGTAGTTTCTATCTATCACCTGAAGATGAAGTTCCCCGTTGATGGCGGGGTTGGAGAGGTAAAGGGCAATCAGGAGGAAGGTCGTGTTTGCTACGCGACCTCTGCAAAACAAAAGTGCCCGGTGTTCATGGTGGAGTCCCCCGGCGAGGCCGACCTCGAAGTCCGGGATTTCACAGTCCCCACTCCAGAGCTAGAAAGAAGGGTGATATCCCCTTTTGAGAGCGAGTCCGAGAAGATCTACCTCGGGGAATGCCTCTCGGGGGCGTCGGCGACGTTGCTAGAAGCCTTGCTCGCTGGGTCCCGCGACGTGTTCGCTTGGACTGCGAAGGACCTCTGAGGTGTCCCGCGGACCGTGGCCCAGCACTCTTTGAACGTCGATGTTACCACTCGCCCCGTGGTGCAGCGGCGAAGGAAAATGAACGAAGAAAGGGCGAGCGCCGCAAATGACGAGGTGGCCAAATTGCTGGCTGCGGGATTTATACGCGAGGTTCAATATCCCCGGTGGTTGTCCAACGTCGTGCTTGTCAAAAAAGCCAGCGGGAAGTGGAGAATGTGCGTCGATTTCAAGGACCTCAACAAAGCCTGTCCCAAAGACAGTTACCCCTTGCCCTTGATCGACGAGCTTGTTGACTCAACCGCAGGTCACGGGGTTTTAAGCCTCCTCGACGCGTACTCGGGGTACAATCAGGTCCTGATGAACCCGCGAGAAGAAGAGGAGACATCCTTCATCACCCAACGGGGCACTTATTGCTACAAAGTCATGCCGTTTGGGCTGAAGAACGCGGGGGCCACCTTTCAACGCCTCGTCGTCCGCGTTTTTCAAGAACCATCTCGGACGGAACGTGTCGGCTTATGTCGACGACATTGTTGTCCGGAGCAAGACCCCTGAGGAGCATCTGGTCGACCTCGCTGAGGTCTTTGCAACTCTCAAGCACAACCGTCTCAGCCTGAACCCCGAGAAGTGCGTCTTCGGCGTGTCATCGGGAAAATTCTTAGGCTTTATGATTAGCGAACGGGGCATCGATGTAAACCCTGCCAAGGTCGAGTCAATCCTCGCAATGAGGTCACCGCGGTCCCGCACCGAGGTGCAACGACTCAACGGTGCCGTCAACTACCTTGGGAGATTCTGCTCCCGCTTGGCGGAAAGGTCCCTGCCCTTTTTCGCGGCTCTCAAGCAGAATGACAAGTTCGTGTGGGATGAGAATCTGGAGCTCGCTTTCTCTGAGCTAAAGGCCTTCCTGACAAAGCTCCCCACACTGTCGCCCCCGCTGGCGGGTGAAGACTTGCAACTTTATGTGGCCGTCAGCCCCGAGACGGTCAGCGCGGTGCTCACCAGAAAGGCCACGCACCCAGTTTATTTCGTGATGCGTGTTCTTCAGCCAGCGGAGCAGCGATATTCCCCAGCAGAAAAGA
Organism: Fallopia convolvulus; assembly: GCA_964016875.1. Lineage (NCBI taxonomy): Eukaryota > Viridiplantae > Streptophyta > Magnoliopsida > Caryophyllales > Polygonaceae > Fallopia > Fallopia convolvulus. The sequence continues at coordinate 36,477,355 of OZ024733.1, forward strand.
TGGCGCTGGCAGTTGTGATCGCCGCAAGACGTCTGCGCCCTTACTTCCATGCGCACCCCATTCAGGTCCTGTCTGACCTCCCACTCCGACAAATCCTCCACCAGCCCGCCCTCTCCGGGCGAATGACGAAGTGGGCAGTCGAGCTCTCCGAGTTCAACATCAGCTACCTCCCAAGAACCGCCATGAAGGGGCAGGCCCTCGCTGACTTCATGGTGGAGGTCACCTTCCCTGAGAAAGAAACAAGATCGGAAGAGTGGAAGGTGTTCGTTGACGGCTCGCGATGTGACGCCGGTGGTGGGGCTGGCGTATTCCTCGTTGGGCCCTCGATCGAGACGGAGCACTCACTTAACTTCGCCTTCGACGCCACCAATACCGAGGCCGAATATGAAGCCATGATCGCTGGAATCGAGATGGCGCTCCTCAGTGGTGCCCGGAAAATCAGGGTTTACACCGACTCCGAGCTGGTGGCGCGCCAACTCAACGGTCAGTACGACACCAGAACGGGGTTCCTGCCCGCGTACCGAGAAAAGGTCAAAGCCTTGGTATCGTGCCTGGAAACCTTCGCGGTGGAGTCCATCCCGCGAACCTCGAACACCAAAGCAGATGCGCTGGCGAGGTTAGGATCCGCCCTCCCCCTTGAAGTGGGGAACCGCGTAATGGTAGAACGAAAACTCTCGCGGAGTGTGAACAGCGAGGTTCTATCTGTCACCGCGGGGGATTGGAGGATCCCGATAACACGGTATGTGGAAAGCGGAGTCCTCCCAGAGGACCCCGCACAGGCCAGGAAGCTGAAAATGCAGGCGGCGCGATATTACGTCATAGGTGGCAGCCTTTATCGCCGAGGCTACGCCGAGCCCAATCTATTGTGCGTCCCGACCAAATCTACGGAGCACATCCTCTATGAGGCCCATGAAGGGGTCTGTGGCGGCCACCCAGGATGGCGAACCCTTTCGCATAAGATCGCCCACTTGGGGTACTTCTGGCCCACCCTCCGGCAAGACGCAAGGGACTATGTCCAGCGATGTGATGGATGCCAAAAGCACGATAATCTCTTGCACGCCCCGACCTCGCAGCGTCGCTCCATCCACGCGTCGTGCCCCTTCGCGATGTGGGGGATGGACATCCTCGGCCCCTTCCCCAAGGCCCCCGGTCAGGTGCGGTATATCCTGGTCATCGTCGACTACTTCACAAAGTGGGTTGAGGCACAAGCAATGGCGAAGATCACGGAGACTAAGGTCTGCGACTTTCTGTGGAAGAATCTTGTCTGCCGCTTCGGCGTTCCCATGACCATCATGACCGACCATGGCTTCCAATTTGATTGTGAAGAGACTCGGACATTCTGCTCAGACCTGGGCATAACCCTCAAGTTCTCCTCCGTGGCCCATCCTCAGTCCAACGGCCAGGTAGAGAACGTCAACGCCCGCATCCTGTCCTATCTAAAGAAACGGCTGGGCATGGCACAAGGTCGTTGGGCAGAGCTTCTCCCACTCGTCCTATGGACGTACCGCACCACCGCGCGCCGCGCGACCGGAGAAACGCCGTTCGCCCTAACCTACGGGGCAGAGGCCCTAGTCCCGGTAGAAACCCTGGTCCCATCGGCAAGGGTGTTCGATTTCGATGAAAAGGAGAACGAGGCCAATCTCAGGGTCGAGTTGCTCTTCCGTGACGAGCTACGCGAAGTAGCAGACCTTCGCTCCAGGGAATACAAGCGCCGCGTGGCCGTCTACCACAACAAGAAGGTGAGACCTCGGTTCCTGGCCACAAGCAATCTCGTCCTGAGAAGAACCGAAGGTGGCAAACTGGACCCCAACTGGGAGGGGCCATACATCCTCGGCAAGGAGGTCGCTCCTGGAGCCTTTAAGCTCAAAGACAACGAGGGGCGTACCCTCAGTAAGACGTGGAACGTCGACTGATTAAAGAAATATTTTGTGTAAACTCTCTGAACTCCGTTACCTCTTTTTTGTGAATAAAAGGTGGTTGGACTTTCAAAATCTCTCTCAAAAATAGAAACTTCGGGTTTTAAGTCCATCCCTCGCTTCCCGCTTGGGGTTGGAGAATCTCGTTAAGTCCACCCCGCGCTTCCCGCTTGGGGTTGGAGAATCTCGTTAAGTCCATCCCTCGCTTCCCGCTTGGGGCGAGAGATTATCGTTAAGTCCAAACCTCGCTTCCCGCTTGGTGTTGGAGAATCTCGTTAAGTCCAAACCTCGCTTTCCGCTTGGTGTTGGAGAATCTCGTTAAGTCCAAACCTCGCTTCCCGCGTGGTGTTAGAGAATCTCGTTAAGTCCAAACCTCGCTTCCCGCTTGGTGTTGGAGAATCTCGTTAAGTCCAAACCTCGCTTCCGCGTGGTGTTGGAGAATCTCGTTAAGTCCACCCCTCGCTTCCCGCTTGGGGTTGGAGAATCTCGTTAAGTCCATCCCTTGCTTCCCGCTTGGGGTTGGAGAATCTCGTTAAGTCCATCCCTCGCTTCCCGCTTGGGGTGAGAGATTCTCGTTAAGTCCAAACCTCGCTTCCCGCTTGGTGTTAGAGAATCTCGTTAAGTCCAAACCTCGCTTCCCGCGTGGTGTTGGAGAATCTCGTTAAGTCCACCCCTCGCTTCCCGCTTGGGGTTGGAGAATCTCGTTAAGTCCAAACCTCGCTTCTCGCTTGGTGTTGGAGAATCTCGTTAAGTCCAAACCTCGCTTCCCGCTTGGTGTTGGAGAATCTCGTTAAGTCCAAACCTCGCTTCCCGCGTGGTGTTGGAGAATCTCGTTAAGTCCACCCCTCGCTTCCCGCTTGGGGTTGGAGAATCTCGTTAAGTCCATCCCTCGCTTCCCGCTTGGGGTTGGAGAATCTCGTTAAGTCCATCCCTCGCTTCCCGCTTGGGGTGAGAGATTCTCGTTAAGTCCAAACCTCGCTTCCCGCTTGGTGTTGGAGAATCTCGTTAAGTCCATCCCTCGCTTCCCGCTTGGTGTTGGAAAATCTCGATCAGTCCAAACCTCGCTTCCTGCTTGGTGTTGGAGAAACTCGAACAAAATATGCGAAGTCCGAAAAAGGCTCGAGACCTCGGCGAATTTTTGTAAAGATCCGAGCAAAGCCCGAAATCTCGATGCAGAATTAGAAGCACCCGATGTGGTCCGAGTACCACAATAGTTGTGACACTCGGACCATGGGGTTGGGTAAGTATGCGCAAGCATATACGAGTAAGCTAGAGCGGACAAGCAATCATGAGGTAAGGAAAATAACATAAAAAGTTGGGGCACGTGTGCCCAGATGTTTAATTACAAGCCCCGCAGGGCCATTAGCAAAACAACAAAACAAAAAAAAAGACGACATCCTTTAGATCTTCGAGGCTTCGGCGGTAGGGTCGGAGGTCTTCGCAGGATGTTCAGAGGCTTGAGTAGTAGGGTCTTGGGGAATCTCGAGGGCAGGGGCGGAGATGGCAGAAGGTTGGGAGCGTGGCGCATCCTCCGAGCGATGGCTGCCGAGGTGGGCGCCTCGCTGGCAACAGTGCCGTCCTCGTTGAGGAAGAATTCACATTCTCCCTCGGGCTCTTCCCCGTCAAGTTCCCCCATAGTCTCCTCGTAGTTGGGAATGAAGAACTTAATGCGGGGGTCAATGTGCCCGTACTTCGCGACCGCCTGTTTAACCCCCATCCGGACGGACTGGTGGAACATCTTCCTCACACTCTCCACCATCTCAGCCTGAAAGGCCTCGGACTTCACATACCTGGGCCCCTCGGCGTCCAACTCCTTGCTAAGCTCAACAACACGCCGTTGGAGCCTGGTAATCTCCTCCTCAGATTTCCGAAGCTCCGCCTCCTTCTCTCTGAAAAATTGGTGCTCCTCGGATAGCTGGCCTTTGAGCTTCGCGACCTCGTCCTTGAAATCCTCGTTCTCGTCCTTCAAATCCTTGTTCTCCTCCTTCGCCTTCCTCAGCTCCTCCCTGACCCTCGAGGCGGCCTTGGCCTCGTCCGCTGCTACGACCTCCGCGGCGTGAACACGCCTTTCGGCCTCCGCGAGATCTTTTCCCTTCTTCTCGATCTCGGTGTCGCGCTCTTTAAGCCTCACCTCCAGCCTATCCATTTTCCTATGGAGGAGGGTGACGCGACCACAGTTGTAGTTCGCGAAGAAGGTGTTCTGATACAAGCAAAGAATACGTTAAGACGAGCAATAACAGTAAAACCAACAAAAAGCGACCTCGTAAGAATAAGACGTACCATCGCCGAATAACGGAGGATTTCGTCGTTGATGGCGGCCTCCGAAAGATTGTTGCTCCACGCAACCTCCTCCTTCTAGGCTGTCCTGTCCCATTCATCAGGCACGCCCCGGGAGGGTCCGGGGCAATGGAACTTTTCGGCAAGAGGCCCGGAGGCCGAGATGACTCGGCTCAAAGCGCCAGGGAGCTCGATTTTCTCGCCCCCCGGGGTTTCCCCCTGCCCATCCCCTTTTCGTTTCTTCCTTTTCTCCCCCCGGGTAGACCCCTCTTCCTTCCTTTTGGACCCGGCCTTATCCCCGGATCCTCGGGGGATTTGGGAGGACGTCCTCGCAGAGTCCCCCTTGGACGCCACCCCCCGCTTGTCTTTGCCTCCGGCGCCTTCGACGTCGGGGCTGTCGTCTTACTTTGCGGGGCGGGAGGCCTCGCTTGCGATGTCGGTTCATTAATAGCGACCCCCTTATAACCTCTGGGAATGGGGGCCCCAGAAGAAGAAGTCACATGCCTTTTGCCCTGCGACTTCGAGGTAAGAGCGCCAAGTAGGTCCATTGTCAAAACAGAGAAGGAGTATGAAAGTTAGATAAGAAAAGCAAAAAACAAGTTAGCAAGGTTCAAACCCTTGCAGCTCAAAGACAGTAATGAGACAAAATAGGCCGGCGAGGTTTATAACCTTGCTCCTCAACAACAAAAAGAAAAATCAGGAAAGAGATTGAATACCCTCTTTGCCCTCGCTAGGAGGGAGGCTGAGACTCAGACCAGCCCGCTCAAGCTGGTCCTGAGAAAGATACACCTGGTGCGGTGCCTGACTCGCTGTGGCGTATCGGGCCCTGAGAGCCTTAAGCTCATCAACCGTCAGCGGGGTTACGCACCGAACGAATGTGCCCGGCACCACGGGAAAATTGAGATATCTCCCGGTGGAGTCGCGAACCAAGAACCAATTCGGTTTCCACGACCCGACGTTCGAAGGGGCCGTGGTGATCTTGATAAGAGGCGTGCTAAGATTGATGAGGCTTGGGGACCGAGTGTCTCTCCTCGCTAGGAATAAAGCCGACATGAAATCGAGTCTCGGTCCGTCCCCAAGTTCGCGACTGCGAATCGTGTAGGCACACAGCAACCGCCAATCATTCGGAAACAACTGCGCGGGGCAGATCTTCATGGCCCACAGATAATCCACAATGTGCGGGGCCAGGGGTAACCTGAAGCCCGCTTGAAGGCTGAAGAGGTGCACGACCGCACACCTCGCGTAGGACGCCAAGGGCCGGCCCCCCTCTTCGGGAAGTGCCAGCTCAATCCCCTCGGGCCAGGCGAAGTCTTTGGCAATCTTCACGAGATCATCGCGCTTGAGTTCGGTGGCCATTCCCTCGGACAGATACTCCTCAAGGGTGCCCGGGGTCATGAGAATCCGCTCTTCGAGGACAGACGGAACGCAGGACACGGCGTCAGTAATATACGCCGCAGGAAAGCTCGGAGGCACGTAGGGAGGCGGCGCCGAGGTCGTTCCCACGTCCGGCCGCACCTCAACCTCAGTAACAACCTCGTCTGGGGTGGAAGACGAAGCCATTTCAACGCCCGACGACGTTCGAAGATGGGAGAAGCGCGAATTGATAGAAACCTCGGAGTCGCTTGAGGAAGGCTCGCTTAAAACCAGCGAAGGGGACCTCGGGTTCTGAGAGTCGCTGAGTTCCACGCTTCCCGCGGACTCCGAAACTTCCTCGTAAAAACCCTCTTGGACTCTGAAAGCGAAGCCGGGCGGAGGGCTCGCAGAGGCTCTCCTAGGCATGAAAAGAACGATGTCCAGGCCGCGGAAGGCTAGCACCTGGAAAAGAAAAAAGCGTTGAGACGTCGGGCACTATAACCAAGGAAAAACAATGCGAGGTCATAACCTCGGAAGAAAAAGAACGAGATCATAACCTCGTAAGAAAGAGAAATTCTAGGCCATAAGAGGCGAGGAGCCACGTGGCGCCCTAGGGGCTACTTTGACAAGATAGGACGGCGAGGGAGAAGACGAAGCGCCAAAAAGGGAGAAATTGAAGCGCCAGAAAGAGGAAAGAGAAGGTGAAATGGAAGCCAGCGGTGGAAAGCGGCGGTGGAGACTCTAACGTCCCATCAATCAACCGTCAGGGCGTTTGGGTTTCCAAGAACTTCAAAATTCAAAACCGCCGAAAAAGAAAAAGAGACGGCCGTCGGTTGGAAGGCGAGAGGTTCAAGTGCATGGCGTTCGCCACCCTGACCCCACCATCCCGTCACCATGGCACCGGTGCAAAACACCAAGAGGCAACCACTGCCCGCTAGGGCGCAAGGCCGAACGAAAAGAAAAGAAAGAGAAAAGGGCAAAAAGAAAAAAAAACGGCGAGGAAAAGCATGCGGAAGCTCACGCCGACCTCACCACCGCCGTTTTGCCATCGAGACGCCGACGCGAAACACCAGGCGACCCACTATCGCCTCCCCAAAACCACAAAACAAAAAGCAAGCAGGGAAAAATCGAAAGCGAACAAAAGACGGAAGAAGAAAAGTCGAAGACTTACTTGTTCAAAATCGACAAGGAGGAAGCGGTGGTGCAACCGGAAGGTGGCTGAGGCTCGCCGGAAACCGTCTGGAGAAACCGCTCGCAGGAAGCCGAAGAGACAGAAAGGGAGAAGGCGAAAATATCGGAAGAAGAGATAAATGGGGAGGCGTGTGAAGTGCGCACTTATAAAGAGCAGGCTTGGGCCTCCCCTTCCCGGGTAGGATTATTGGGCCTGAGCGGTCCATTAAGCAAAATACGAACAGCAAGCCCAGATAAGCTTTACCCTCGCCAACCAAAGAAAAGCTAAGTGTAGAACCTCGCAAAAGGAGGGCTCCGCAAGATGCCCCCCATGAACCTCGGAAACCCTTGAAGCATCGCAAAATGCCTACCCACCTCTCAGAGCCTCGCACCCCGCGATCTTTGAGAACTTATACCCTGCGACCCTCGGGGCGAGGTCCCCAGGCCATGGGGTTGTGATGATGCTCAAAATAGCAAAGCGAGAGGTGGGCCCGGGGTATGAGGGTCAAACCAGATCAAAGGGACCCCCGAGGATGATCCTGGGGCCCACAACCATACCCACCTTTTATTTTAACAAAGTTCCTACCCCACGAGGTCCCCCGAGACCTCGGAGCGAGGTCTCGACCCCGTAACCGACTCTACTAGCGCCCGCCCACCATGACCACTCAGCGAGCGCCGCTCTCCGGGCCTATCACCGACTGCCTCGCCTCTAGGCCAATCAGAGCCCTTGATCTCGGGCGTCCCACATCGGACAAGGACCAAAACTCGACTCCCCAATCCTCTATAAATAGAGGAGAATCTCGTATGGAAAAGGGGTCGAAAAACATCTTTAACTCAAGAACTATCTTTCTCGTTGAAGATCGACGTGATCGAAACATCGTCAAAAGGCCTCGCTATAGACAAGTGAAGTCCACAAAAAGACTTCAAGTCTCGCAAAGTTCCTATTCGCACCAAAGATCTCGCTACACCATCTCACACGCCGCCTACACCTCGCTCTCATTCACATCAAAGACTTCCCTGCCCAATCTCGCAAGTCGTCAACACCATCCCGCTAGATCAACCTCGCTCAAAAGGTCAAGCAAGCAATACTTAGAATTGTCTAGCAATTAGGAGATCTCGAACATTGTTAGGTCGAGATCTCGGATAATCGTAGGAGATCTAGGGTGTAAACTTCCAAGTGTTTGTAACCTCGTGTTACCACAACCTCGTTGTAAAGAAAATCATAAATAAAGAAGCAAGGTTTCGTACAGTCGAATATAATAATCTCGTGTCTTGTCTTTTAGCGAACGCGTCATTTCGGGTTTCATCAAACCAAGTGTAGCTTACTAGGGGTAATTAACTCATCACTTGAGTAGACCGTTAGAACTATGGTTAGCACTACTGTATAAAGACTTGCAACACACTGAAATGTGATTTGCCGATTCTCTCTGAATTTCTGGAGATTTCCATTTTCCCCAACTCAAAGTTGGAGCACAAACACCTTTCAATTTCTTCTTGGTATCAGAGCGCAGGGATCGATCTATCCGAGTAGGAAGAGAGTTCAGAGAGTTAACCACAATCAAATCCACAAAATCAAGTGAGATAGCTTCAAACTGAGCTGAGAAGATGACGGACGAAGAAAGTGCCAGGATTATTGCTCGAATCGCTCAGATGGCACAATATCAAGGCCAATCACAAGGTGATCCACTTACGCTGGGGAACTCCGATTATCCTGGTATGTCTCTGACTACGGTCCCGTTTGATGGTACGAATTTTGTTTCATGGAGTCGACAAATTATGCTGGCTTTAGGAGCAAAATTTAAGTTAGGGTTCATAGACGGGATGATTGAAAAACCAGAGGAAAATCCTTTAGATCTAGCAAGGTGGGAGAGAGCTGGTAGAATGGTAGCTTGTTGGGTTTTGAACTCGATGACAAAGGATGTTTCGGGGTCCTTCATCTATGTTAGCACAACTAAGGCTATGTGGATGGAAATTATGGAGCGGTTTAGCCATAGCAACGCTCCACTGATTTATCAACTCAAGCAGGAACTGAATCGGGTTACGCAAGGAAATTTATCTGTTACTGCGTACTATGGGAAGTTTAAAAGATGTTGGGATGAGTTACAATTGATGAATGGGATTCCCGTGTGTACATGTGGAGCATTAGCTAAGTGTGAGTGCCAGGTTCTTGAGAAGGTATAGGAATTGGAGGATCAGGACAAATTGATGCAGTTTCTGATTAACCTCAATGGAGAATTTGATGCAGTAAGAACACATGTGTTATCACATGATCCATTGCCTAAGCTGAGTAAGGCATATAATCTTGTGTTGCAAGATGAAACAAACAAGCATATCACTAGTTCAGTTCCAAAATCAGTTGCTTTTGGAGCAATGAACCAGGGTCAGTCTAATGGTGGTCACAAGAACAGTTTTGCAGAGAAAAAGGATGCAAAGAAGAAGGCAAATGAGAAGAAGCAGTGTACTCATTGTGGTATGGTTGGTCACACAATGGAAGAGTGTTTTGAAATAATAGGGTACCCGGACTGGTACAAAGGAAAAAAGAAGAGTAAGGGGAAGCCAATTGCAGGCAATGTCACAACAGAAAGTGGGTCACAAAGCACTCCTTTGGATGTTGATGAAGGGAAAAGCAAGTATAACATAGATCTAGAGATGATGCAGGCTATGTGTCAGGAAATGCTCAGGATGTTCAAAGGAAAAATGGTGGCATCTTCTGTTGCAAATTTTGCAGGTAACTCCTATCTTAACTTTGTGCAACAGTTCAGTAAATATGACTGGATTCTTGACACAGGTGCGATAGACCACATGTCACCCTATGTGGAATGTCTTAGTGATGTCAGAAAGATGACACACCTTGTGAGTGTCACATTACCAGATGGCACAGTAAATAGGGTGCAAGAAATTGGAAATGTGGTGTTAAAGCCAGGTTTTGTGATTAGAGATGTTTTGCTTATACCTGAATTTAAGTTCAATCTACTGTCAGTTGGAAAGATAATTACTCAAGATGATTTGCTGGCTTGTTTGGATGGATGTCAATGTTTGATACAGGACCGTTTGAGTAAATGGATAGTGGCAGTGGGCAGAGAGTCAAATGGGGTGTAGAAGGTTTAAGCTAGGCAAAGCAAGGTTCAAGAGGAGAATAAAGCATGTCAAGTCATAGTAGACAAGCATGTTTTTCATGACAGATTAGGGCATATTTCTTTTGAAATATGTACCTGGTTTTGACAATATTGAAGTTTCAGACAGTTTTTGTGATACTTGCAAACTTGCAAAGTTTCATAAGTTGCCATTTCCTTTGAGTAATAGTAAAACCAATGCTTTATTTGATCTTCTACATATGGATTTATGGGGGCCTTTTCCCATTGCAAGTTTAAATTGTGAAAGGTATTTCTATACTATTGTAGATGATTTAAGTAGAGCTACATGGACCTAATTGGTTCATGACAAAACACAGGTTCTGGATATAGTCAAGAGTTTTGTTTGCATGGTGAAGACTCAGTTTGGGTCACTCTTAAAATGATTAGGTCAGATAATGGGACTGAGCTGATTAATGAAAAAAGCAGACAGTTCTTGGCAGAAATGGGCATATTGCATCAAAAGAGCATGCCTTATTGTCCACAACATGCAGAACGGGGTGGTTGAAAGGAAGCATATGCACTTAGTTGAAACAACAAGAGCATTGAGAATTCATGCCAATCTTCCAAAAGAGTTTTGGGGAGATTGTATACTGACTGCTACATACTTGATCAACAGAATGCCTTTGATTAGTATTGATTGGAAGACCCCATATGAACTTTTGTTCAATAAACAACCTACTTATGATAATCTGAAGGTAATGGGGTGTCTATGTTATGCAACAGCCTTGAGGAGAAATATTGACAAGTTTGATCCAAGAGGTAGGAGATGCATATTAATAGGATATCCAACACAAAGCAAAGGCTATAAGTTGTATGATCTAGTTACCAAACAAGTTTTCTATAGCAGAGATGTGGAATTCCAAGAGAAAATTTTTCCCTTCAAAAGGGGTGAAGGTGAGCGGCAAGACAATGCTGAACGCAACAGTATCTTTCCAACACCAGAATTGGTGCCAATAGAGGAAGAAGAAACTGGAATAGTGATTCAAGATGATCCTACACCTTCTACCAGTAGGGAAGTAGATGTTCATGTGATTCAAGAGCCACAACTGAGAAGGTCCAATAGAGACAGAAGGCTTCTTGTTTGGTCTCGAGATTATGTGCTGACAACAACAACTACACAACCATATAGTGATGATCCTAAAGTTTATTGTGCTTTCATGACACAAGTGGATTCAGTCCATGAGCCCTCAACATACAAAGAGGCCAAAGGGAATCTATTATGGCAGGAAGCTATGTCTAAGGAGATTCAAGCCTTGAAGATGAATGGAACTTGGGATCTTGTGGACTTGCCACAAGGATGTCAAGCTATTGGATCTAAATGGGTGTACAAGGTTAAGTTCAAAGCAGATGGTACAGTGGACATATATAAGGCCAGGTTGGTAGTGAAAGGGTATAACCAAAAGCTAGGGAAGGACTACAAACATACCTTTAGTCCGGTTGCTAAATTACCTATAGTAAGGATTGTGGTAGCAATGGCAACTAAAGAAAGGTGGTCCATATGTCAATTAGACATAAATAATGCCTTCCTCCATGGATACTTAGAGGAAGACATCTACATGAGACCACCAGAAGGGTATGCACAGGCCACAACCAATCAGGTTTGCAAGCTTAAAAGGTCACTTTATGGGCTTAAACAGGCCTCAAGACAGTGGAACCATGAGTTGACTACTTTCTTGGTGAGTCTTGGTTATGTTCAGTCTACAAATGATTATTCACTCTTTGTGAAAGCCAGAAATGGATCATTCACAGCTTTACTGGTATATGTGGATGACATCCTAGTCATTGGCAATAATACTGATGAGATCAAGACAGTCAAGGCAGCTTTGCATGGAAAATTCACCATTAAGGATCTTGGCACAACAAAATACTTTCTGGGTGTGGAGATTCTAAGAACAGATGAAGGAACTTATTTGAATCAAAGAAAGTATATACATGATATACTTCATGATGCAAGGTTGGTGCCTAGTCCTATGCCAACTGGACAAAAGCTGTCAGCTGAGGAAGGTGATTTGCTAAAAGATGCAGAGCAGTACAAGCGACTTATTAGGAGGTTGCTCTACCTTGCAATCACTAGGCCAAACATTTCATATGTGGTCCAACATCTATCTCAATTTGTTTCTCAGCCACGACAACCACACATGCAATCAGCTTTGTATTTGCTGAAGTACTTGAAAGGGACCATGAATAAGGGTTTGTTTTACTCAGCAGAAAACAATTACAAAATTGTGGGATATTCAGATGCAGATTGGGGTTCTTGTTTGGATACACGACGTTCATTGACAAGGTACTGTGTATTCATGGGTACTTCTCTTATTTCATGGAAGACAAAGAAACAAACGACCGTCTCCAGATCATCAGCAGAGGCAGAGTATCGAAGTATGGATGCAACCACTGTTGAATTGGTTTGGACAAGCTATATTTTCCATGACTAAAGTTCCAATTCCACTTCCAGTCAGTGTCTTTTGTGACAACAAAGTTGCACAACAGATCGCAGCCAATCCCTGTTTCCATGAGAGAACAAAGCATCTAGAGATAGATTGCCACTACACTCGAGAGAAGATTCAGAGGGGTTTCCTTCGCACAGCTTATGTCCACACAAGTTTAGAGCTTGCAGATGCTATGACCAAGCCTTTATGCAAGGTTCAATATGATTTCCTGATGATCAAGTGGGATTCGTTATAGTTCCAACTTGAGGGGGTGTGATGAAATGTAAAATCATGTTGCTTTATTTTAACTGTGGTTGTTTTATTACAGTTAACCAAGCGTAGCTTACTGGGTCAATTAACTCATCACTTGAGTAGACCGTTAGAACTATGGTTAGCACTACTGTATAAAGACTTGCAACACACTAAAATGTGATTTGCTAATTCTCTCTGAATTTCTGGAGATTTCCATTTTCCTCTTCCGTGTTCCCAACTCAAAGTTGGAGCACAAACTCCTTTCAATTTCTTCTTTTCTGAACAAATACAATTAACGATAATTTCATTGTTACTAAATTAAAAATGATATAAAAGTCGGTTGTTTACAGCATCCTTTATTTAGTTTGTACAATGAGTATCATTTTCAAAGGATATATTGAAAACCACAGTTGTTGGTCGGTAAGAAAGACTAGTTATCTATTAAAAGTGACTTATTTTGTAATGGTTGAAATTTAATATATAAGTGATCTATTCAAATCCTCTGATAAGGAGTCTCGGGAGCAGGTTTTTCTTTCTACAACTTGTTGATCGATCATAAAATTTTTTTTTCTAAATACTGTATTATTTTTTCTGCTTACTGTTATTTCCACTTCCTAGGGAACAAATATTATTCCGTGTATGAAAACTAACACTTTACAATCCAACACAAATAATCAAATCACACATTGTGTGATGTTAATGATGTATCCTTGTGATTGAGCAAATTAATGAGGGGAACAAGGCAGGTATTCTGCTGTATTCCGACCAAAAACAAGAAGCTATTCTGCTTAATTGGCATCGCGTGAGTGAAGGCAGAAAAACGGGAAATGGGTTTTCGGTTAATTGTGTGAAAGCATGTATGATACATGTTGAAAAAGATAAGAAATTAAATTTGTTTTTATTCTACTATTATTTTCAAGTTGGGAAATATATTTTTTTTATCATCCATGAATAAAATTCATGTATATAGCTTAGCAAGCGTTCGCATGCAAGTTTTAAAAAAAAATTGTCAATAATAGTCGTCCTCAATACCTGCCGAATTTAAGTTCATATGTTGACGATCGAAACAAAAGACAATCAAGTTCATATGTTAATACAATTTCGGAACTTAAAAACATCATTGCAATATATTTAAGTAATGATTTACGGAGTATAACATTTCATAAAATTTTCATTTTCTACCTGAAGACAGGTTTAGGGTTTAATCTGTTGCCTCTTTCATTGCTCCACGTCTCATTATACGTATATGGAGAAAAGTTACAAAGATAACAATATCTTAAAAAAAATATTCTATCCTAATTTAATGACAGATAACAAAATATTTTATCCTAATACTTTTTAAGTTGGAGCTTGTATGTCAAGAACACCAAACTTGTCAATAAATTTCTCAAACTGAGATGAACCGAGTACCCTAGTCATTATGTGGGCAGGTTGCGCAGCTGTAGCAACATGCTTAAGACAAAATGTTTACTTTAGAGTTTAGAGTGATCACGCAACAATATAACAATCGAGCAAGTGCTCATGGCTCAACGGTTGAGCCTCTTGCCAATGTGCAAGAGGTCTCAGGTTCGAGCATTCAGGGCGGCGATTTGCCCTTCTTTCTTAGAATTGGTTAGTAAACCAGTTCTCACCCGTTTACGGGTGCTCTAGGCTAGTCCAAGTAGTACTTGGGCTACCCTAAATCTTACCAAATCAAAAAACAAACAAACAATATAACCCGTTTACGGGTGCTCTAGGCTAGTCCAAGTAGTACTGGGCTACCCTAAATCTTACCAAATCAAAAAAAAAAAACAAACAATATAACAATCAACTTCAATGTGTTTTATTCGCTCATAAAACATTGGATTTTTTCTATATATAGTAGACTGATCAAATTCATGGATTGTGAATTATGAACCTCAGGAAAATAAAGGAATCGTCGAAGCCATTTAAGTTCACAAGTAATAGAGGACATAGCCTGATATTCTACCTCATCTGAAGACCTAGATACTTGGATTGCTTTTTAGTGCACCACAAAATCAAAGAGAGAACAAGATAAACACAATAGGTTGTCAAAGAACGCTGGGTTTGTGCACAAGTGGCCCAATCCAAGTCACAATACCCAGAGAGAGTCAAATTAGAATCGGCAGCAAGAAGAACCCACAACCAAAAGCCCCTTTGTGATATCGAACAACACGTAGGGTGGCCAACCAATGTTCCCGTCATGGCTCGTTCATAACTTGTGAGAGAATATGCACCGAGCTAGTAAGATAATTCAGGCTGAGTTATATTAGTAAGATAGATCGACCAACAAGGTGACAATAGAAAGCATGAACATTAAAGTGAATGTCGGTCGCAACAGCAAGGTTGTGCTTCTATTCCATTGGGACAACGGAAGGTTTGGAACCAAGAAGCCCAACCTCGAAAATAATATCAAGACAATACTTTCGTTGAGACAAAGAGATACTTGATTCATTCCGAGCAACTTCAATTTCAAAAAAGTAATGAAGGTTCCCAAGATCTTTCATGTGAAAAAATGAGCTAAGATATGCCTTGAAAGTAGCAATGGCAAAATTGCCAGTACCTACTATAACAAAATCATCAACATAAACAAGAACAACCAACGAAAATGTGCATCTTATTATGGTGAAGAGGGAATAGTTAGTTGGATATTGATGAAACCTATATTTAATCAAATCAGCTAACAATTTGGTAAACGGACAACAAGGTGCCTGCTTAAGACCATAAAGGGATTTCTTAAGACGACAAGCTTGGTGCCTAGAGGTCGCAAAAAAAACCAGGAGGCAATTTCATAAACACTTCTTCCTCCCAATAACCATAAAAAAGGCATTGTGGAGGTCCAGTTGTTGATGGTCCCAAGTCCCAACGACGATAACTAAAAAGGTCCGAACAGTGGATATCTTGGTGGAGGCCTTCAACTTATCAATTACCGTTAACAACCAACCGAGCTTTATGGCACTCTAAGATCTCATTAGAATTTTATTTAAGTTTGAAGATCCATTGGCTCCCTATTGCTTTCTTTGAGGGGGGAAGGTCGGTAATGTCCCAAGTTCCATTTTCCTCAAGTGCTTGGATTTGAGATTGCATTGCTTTTTGCAAGTTGATTTCCTTGACATCCTTGCGGAATGAGGTTGGCTCGACCCCAACTAAAATTAAAAGATTAAAAAGCTAACATATAAATCCTACCGTTACTCCTATTACCAATTTATTTTACGATAGAACTCCATAAACTTATATACTAAATTCAATACTCATATTATACACGAACTAACTTACAAACTCCCCACATTATATTGCCCACCAAACTTACCCGAACCTATTGAGTAATTTCTTACCCGAATCTAGCGAGTGAGTATTGATGATCAACGCCCTCTTTTTCTAGCCGTCGATGTGCAACCCTCGGGTGTACCATCCATATCAACGGCCAATACGTCTCTGGAACACAGAGACAAAGTAGTACTATAGGAGTATATGATGGTAGTAGAATAAAAAATGATGGGGGCAATTGGATGGTCATGATTGCGGGAAAGTGCCATTAATTTATATGCTCATCCTCGTCGCCATCGTTTACCATCATTACATGCATAATACATTTGTATTATGCCCATCTCAGTAAAACAGATAAATACTGACATAGTGAAAATTAAATTTAGAAAAGTTGGAGAGCACGAGGGGGAGCTCACGACAAAAGTCTGTTTCTCCGTCGCTTTCTTCCTCGAATTAAGTTTGCTTTTGGAGACATTATGCTATACCTTCGTGTTCTTTGTTTTTTAAAGCTTCAAAAGAAACTTGAGAGGATCCAAAGTCACCAAGAAATCCGGTAGAAATCAACAGCGAAATTCATTCATCAAACACATTAATCATGCAACAGGCTAAGGAGAATTAATTAATGTATTTTAGCAAATCAGTTTCACTCAAGCTCATAGCATAATCTCTTAACTAACTAAGAAAATTTATATGTTTAGGCAGGCTAAACAGGTTCAAATAACTAATCCTACAAGCTCGATCAGTATTCAAGTAAAAACTATACTATATATATAAGTGAAAATTTACCACACCAGTCACCACAGCAGTAGAGATTACACACGTACCTTCAAGTAGTAGAGATTAGAAAGAGGGGTGCCCATTACGAGGCACTCATTACATGGTAAACGTGGTTGACTGTTTTAACCGGTCAGTGCTAATCATGAAGCCTCTCGCACGGGTAAATGACAGTGACCATCCCTAGCTATGATAACCCACCATTAACCAAAGCTCATAATGACCAATCATCATATATCACAATTTTAATCGTATTTCGATCTCATTCAAAATGATGCATTCCAATATGTTGATGCTAATAATAATGGGAATTGTCTATGCATAAATCATGGTGTTCCCTAATCTAAATATTTACGGTTGCTGTCGTTGATCTAAGAGAATTTTACATATGAAATGTGTACATGCATGATTTATAACCACGAGACATACAATTCATAAATTAAAATCAAGAATATAAAAATAAAAAATAAAAAATAAAAACTACATCTTAGAATACACATGACATGTTTTAGAGTTACACCAAGCGGTAAGCGTACACGTATCATATAACGTATATGTATGTATGTAGATATAAACTACGAACCACATTAACTAAACCCCGGGCTAAAGCCAAGAAACAGGTGGTCCCCACTAGAGGCGCAAAAGGCCATCGTGCGTCTCAGCATGCCCCCCAACTGGCCTACACCGTCTTCTCCTCACAATCATTTCAAGTCTTCTCCGCCCCCACTTTCTTTCTTAGCGCGTGAACTCTCCCACTTCCCTCTTAAGCCTACCCACCCATAAGCTAAACCATCAATACTAGGGGTGGGCACGATTGGTTAGGGTATTTCGGTTATTAAATTTCTCATGTGTCGGGCTACGACCTGTTCAGCTGCCCGTTTGTAGGCTGCGATCCATATAGCTGCCACGTCTCGATCACGTTCCTCGGCGAAGTCGAGGTGGCCGGAAAGAATACGACTATTCTTCCCAGGATCAAACAACGTTGTTCTAAAGGTTGGCATGCCGATTTCAAACGGAATTACCGCTTCCATGCCATATGTTAAAGCGAATGGCGACTCCCCGGTCGATCTATGTGGGATGGTGCGATAGGCCCATAGCACGACCGATACTATGGTTATTAAAATCCCAATTCGATTCAACAATTTTAACGATTTTGATCAAAAGTGACGGAGCGATTCACGATTCTAGGTAGAATCTTATTTGTGGTAGAATCTTAAGTGATCACAATAAAAACTTATAAAATCTTTGTGCGATCCGATTTTATATACGATTCTATAAACGATTATAACGATTCTACAAAATGACTATTACTATTTATATATTATTGAGGCGGATTTGCATGGGTACCCCATGTACAAAAAAAGTTTGCAAAAGTACCCCATATTATAGGAAATTGCAAATCATGCATTTTTGGCATTTATGCAATTTTATTTTTCATTATTTTATTGTTTAATTATTTGAATTTAAATTTGTAATGTTTTTTAGAAATGAATTATTAAATTGAAAGAATTAAAATCAAAAACGAAAATTGAGAAAATAAATAAATAAAAGTCATGTGAAAAGATATTTTTAAATGATCTATTGGTTATGATCTTAAAGTGTTTACGGAAAATAAGGAGTAAAAAGGGAAAAAAGATATGGCAAAGATACTTGAGATTTTGGTCAAAGTCTACTCTGGCTAGATTTTATACTGCCATGCTTGCCTATTCTACTATCATACCTCTCTATGATACATGAAAAGAAAAAGGAAATTGCAAACGAATTAGATTTGTTACGAAATATTTTGTTTTCTTTAAATGAGAAATATAACAAATGTTAGAAAGATAACAATCTTAAAAGATACCAATATTAATGGAAACAATAATAACCAATTATTAGAGGATAAAAGAAAAGACAAAGATATGGCGAAAATACTAGTTGGTTGAGATTTCCGTCAAAGTCTATTCGGGCTAGATTTTATACTCTCATGCTTGTCTATTCTACTGACATACATCTATATGATTCTGTCACATACTTAAAAAGGAAAAGGAAATTGTAAATGGATTAGATTTGGTACGAAATACGAGATGATGACGAGAGAAGGGGTTGGCGCTGATTGCAACTCGAACCTATGAGTGAATTTCACGAGACAAGGGGCTAGCGCTGATTTGTTCTCGATCGCCTCCTACGAGTCGTCCGGCAGAAAAGCCGTCGGGCTTTTTTCCCAGTTCGAGATCGAGAAAGACGACGCTAGCTCGAGAGATGACGTTGTCTCGAGAAAGAAGAATGGTGAGGAGAGAGACTCTGGCTCGAGAAAGAAGAAGACGGCGTGTTTTGTTTTTGATATGCTTTTAATTCGTTCTTCTTAATTTAATTTAAAATTTTTAAATCTTGTTTTTTTAATTAGTAGAAATCATTTTAAGTTTTAAATTGAAAATAAATTTCGTAATTTAAAATTTCAAAAAAAAGAAGTATTTTAATATTTTTCTGAAAAAGGAAAGGGTATGATTTTGGGCATTTTTGCTATATTTTTGGCCATTTATGCTATTTTTTTGGGCATTGATGTAACATTAGAAATAAGAAGACATTTTTGCAAACAAATTTTCAAAGTGGGGCATGGGGTACTAATTTCTCTATTATTAATTTGTTCAATGTTTGCCTCTCAATTATATTCAATTATTCTAACTAACAATTTACTTATTACATTCATAAAGTTTATAATGTTTTTCACTTTGTATATAATAAATCGACAATATATAATATTATTTTTACATACTTTTAGTTATAATGTAGAATCTTACGATTCAACGATCCGATTTTACGATCCGATCTGGACACCCTTATACGATCCGTTCCTAGAATACCGATTTTAATAACATTCCGGTAGCTCTTCGATCCATCTTCCATTAGCTTTCTCGAGGTGCTTCTTTAACCCTTCAATGATCACTTTGCTTGTTGCCTCGATTTGCCCATTTACTTGCGGGCAGTCAACGAAAGAGTACACGTTTTTTTATGCCCGTCCCTTTGCAATACTCCTTAAATTTCTCGCTTTCAAATTGCATCCCGTTGTCAGAGATGAGAGTAAAAGGGATCCCAAAGTGTGTGATGATATGCTTCCAAATGAATGGGAGAGAAAAGAAAAGGGAGATATAGAGAGATGAGGGAGATCGGGACCTTTGTGGCTTGAGCTCTTTGGAGCTTACCTGTTCCACTCTCCGTTCTTGTTGTTTTTGCTTGCCTCTTGTTCTTTCTCTTGTTTCTGGCTTTTTCCACTTGTGTGTGTGCTTGCTTGTAACTATGTGTGTGCTTATGGCCTCTGGTTCCTAGTGGATTGGGTGAGTCTCCCCTCTTGAGGCTCCGTAGAGTAGGACTTTGTCCGAAATGCGTCAACAAACCTTGTGTGTCCTTTTGCGTTCTATTTCCAAAGTGTTTTCAAACTCCTTTCAAACAATCGAAGCGAAATCGAGTACATCTAGGTCATAACAATTGGTATTAGAGCCTTTGGTTGCTCTAGATCTGTGTTTCCGCTGCGTTTGAGATTTGAATTGCTAGGTTAAGCTTCTTCTCCTCTTCTTTGGAACCCTGTGCAACTGACTTTGTGTCTCTTGCCAAATCCATGAGCGTGTGAGGTTGGAAAGTGATTTCTCTTGCTTCAGATCTCTTCTTTCTACTTTGGACCTTATCTTCTCGTGCTTGCTCTTGTTCAAAGCTTTCAAACGTTTGATCTTCCTTTGAAAAACACAACAACAACTAGGATTTGGTGTTTGGCCCCTGACCTTGAGGTGAACCTGATAGCTTGGGTAATGGTTGTGCCGGTGTAATTCCTTTCTCGGTTCATATACTCAAGCCCTTGCAAAGGGGTTCTTTATCTAAAACCTAAATCTAAGATCTGACTTCTCATGTTTTGGATTTGTGAGTTTTTCATCTCTAGGGATTCTCTCTTAGCTTCCTTGTTTGATTTGACAACCAGGACACTCGATTTTGGCTCAAGGTGTTAGGACTATCCGCAAAAGCTTGGGTAATGGTTATGCTGGTGTAATCCCTTTCTCATATAGTACATTTAAGCTCCTGCAAAAGAGTGTGTTTGTTTCTTGTATCCTATGATTGAGATGGATGAAGTTGCACATTCTGAGATCATGGTGAGGATAACTGACGACGTGGCTCGTAAGGTGGTAAGCTTTACTAATGCTAGATCTAGGCCTTGTTCTTTTTTCACCCAAAAATAACTTTCTCTCCAAAACCTACTTTTAACAATCTTGAAATCCGTGCACCCCTCTCTACTTTTTACGTTTTTCGAGACAAAAAATAACTTTCGCCCAAAAACAACTTTTCACCTACTAGTGAAACAAGGCTATTTGGAAGGCCTTAGAGGACCTTTACTTGGTTAAATCCTTGCCTAGTTTAGTCTCTCTTCTTTGTAGGCTCTTCACTTTCAAAATGGACCTTAATTTGTCTCTGAATGATAATCTTGACAAAATTAAGGATTCTCAACAAGCTGTCTTGTTGCTTAATTCTTTGCCTACTTAGTTTGACACCATTAAAGATGTTATTCAATATAGTGCTGGAAATTTGCAAAACCCTAAAATTACTCTGAAATCTTTTACCAAATATATATCCAATATCGAAAACACCATCTAAGAATTAAAATCGACGAATTTTCAAATCAAAAGCAACTGTAGATCTAGATCTGGAAAAATTAGAAAAATCTAAATAAACCATTAACTAATTAAAACTTACCAAATCACGCTTGTACTTCAAGATTAAAACCCGATAGAAGAGATCTTACACCAAAACGAGATCAAAATAAGAAAACCAGCCTTTTCATCTTTTTGTCTCTTTAAACTCTCGAACTCTCTGTGTTGTTTTGTTGTTGCTCGTAATTACAAATGAAAGAAGATGCTACATGGAGACAATATAAAGGCATAAAAGATAAAATTCAATTTCCAATACATACACCAAGTCGAATTTAAACACGAATTCTGCAAGATTTTTGTCAAAATTGTAATTTCCACCCTGAAATTCTTTTTACTACAAACTTTACCCTGAAATAAATATTAATTAAATTTTAGTTAAAACTTTTTAAAATATAATAAACTTAATTGGAAAATAAATATTACTTTTAAGAATGCACTATATATCATGCTAATATGCCATGCATATGCTACTAATATTATATGCATGCAAAATGACATATGCACTTTGGTCGAGGATGTTACAGATGAAGCCTTTGATGCTTTTAAAACCTGAAAACTTTCTGTTGAAAATGAAACAAACTTGAAGCTTAAGTGCCTTAAAGCTGATAATGGCCTTGAATTCTGCAATCATGCTTTTGATTCTTTCTATAGTGCTAATGGTATTAAGAGACATCTTGTAGTTCCTAGCACACCTCAACAGAATGGTACTACTGAGAGAATGAATAGAACCTTGCTTGAAAAAGCAAGGTGCCTGCTCATTGGTGCTGGAATGAAACCTTCGTTTTGGGTTGGGACAATCACCTCATCAATAGGTCGGTCTTTATCCTCTATGGTTGACTTCAAAACACCACAAGAGATGTGGACTGGAAAGAAACCTAATCTTTCACATTTAAAAGCTTTTGGTTGCACAACCTATGCTCATGCATCACAAGGCAAATTGCAGCCAAGAGCTCAAAAGTCTGTTATGTTAGGTTACCCAAAAGGTCTTAAGGGTTACAATTTACAAACTATTGCTTTGTCAGCCTCATGGTTACAAAGTGATCACTTCAAGAAGTGTGACCTTTAATGAGTTAGAGTTTTATTTCGAGGATAGAGCTAATGCATCTACTAAGCATGCATGTACCAGCACTGAAGGAGAAAAAAATAGGTTCTTCTTGCCACATGAGGCAACAATTGATGAAGACAATGAGTATGATCATGGAGCTCTAGTAAAGGAGACTGAAATTGACCACAATGGTCATGGAGTGAATGACCATCCAGAGCAAGGAGGGAATGACAATGTCATTAAAAGTGTGACAAATTCAAGTACTGAAGACTAGAACCCTCACCAATCAGGTGGGGAGGTAAGCAATGATCTGCCTATTACACCTAGCAACTCTATGCCCTCTAGTAATGACTTGCATGATTACCAATTAACTAGGGATAAAGAGACAAGGACTAGGATCCCTAATACGAGGTTTATTATGCTTGCTGAGTTTTCTAATCTTCTATCTAAGGTGAATTTGATTAAGTATGCTTGCCTTTCATCTGAGCATGTTGTGAATTCTTTTACACCTGACACTTATAAGATAGCAATGAAATGCATGCATGCTAAAATTGGATAAGTGCCATGAAAGAAGAGATTTAGTATACGTATGCTAACAATACTTGGGTCCTTGTTCCCAAGCCAACCAATGCTAGACGAATTGAATGTAAATGGATTTACAAGCTTAAGGATGGTGCTCACTCTAGAGACCTCCCTAGATATAAATCTAGACTTGTAGCAAAGGGTTTCTCCCAAAAGGAGGGAATTGATTACAATGATATCTTTGCACCTGTGACACCCCTATACCCTATGACGTATACTTTGTAAAAACTTATTTCTTATATAAACATATAGCTCACATATATCAACTATCCACTTAAGCACATAGCGGAAATTAACAACCATAAAAGGTTGCACACACACAAACATCTATGTCGTTACTTCTCATATTAAAACATCTGGCACTCTAACTTATATTACAACTCATATGTCTATGATGCAAAATGAGGAGGAGAAGGTTGCTTAGAGCTTCAGCCGGCCGACCTGTATGAATGTGACCTCTAAACGGACACACGTCAGTAAGAACTAGCTGAACCTGAAAAATTGTTTTGCGATTTACGTGAGTCGCATACTCAGTGAATATAAACCATCATCAATTATTTCACACAAAGCCAAACAATTGGTCAGTATACATATTCATACATATTATTTATATATATATATATATCATATATGAATTTACTATGCAAATGCAAATGCTGATGTTTTCGATTCTTTATTCTATGAACTGTTCAAGCCTGAATCTGCCCCGGGTTTACTGTATATGGACTCTTATGGTCCCTGTAAGAATTATGACCCGTAGGTCCTGTATGATCCGAAGATCTTGTATGATCCGAAGATCCTGTATGACCCGTAGGTCCTGTATGATCCGAAGATCCTGTATGACCCGTAGGTCCTGTATACAAATTCAGGGCAAGACAGTCACATGTCCTTTTAATCTCAATGCAATATGCTATGCAATCAAATACATCATGTATTCATATATCATATGCTATCTGTTAACATACTTTCTGTGCAAACAACTCTGGAAATTTCAGAGCTATCACATATATCCAAATAAATCATATAGTACACATATCCATATGGCTCATATAACACATATATTCATATTTCATATTTCATATATAGCACATAGGGTTGAATTTCCGGTCTATACTCACCTGTTTAAAGAAGATACTATATTTCTTCCCTTGACTCTGACCACGGTCTATTACTTGGGCTCCTATATGTAACCCAACGCAAATTAGGCTATTTACTCTTACAAACTCTAACCCCAAATGCAATGAAATGCCAGAATGCATTATAACTTCTTGTACATCTTTCCAAATCCTTTAAAACTTGACAACAATATATAGAAGAACATTTTTCTAGTTCAAACCTTTTTGAAAAACTCGATCAAAGGGCTCCCTATTATCATTACAAAGAGAAACCCTAAAATCACTCTGAAATCTTTTACCGAATATAAATCCGATATCGAAAACACCCTCTGAGAACTATAAATCAACTGATTTCTCAAACAAAAGCAATTGTAGATCTAGATCTGGAAAAATTAGGAAAATCTAGATAAACTATTAACTAATTAAAACTTACCAAATCACGCTTGTACTTCAAGATTAAAACCCGATTGAAGAGATCTTTTACCAGATCCAAAATAAAACAACCGAAATCTTTCAAATTCAACTTCTTCTCTCTTAACTTTCAAACTCTCTGTTTTTTTTTTTGCTTTGAACCTTCGTAATGAAGGATAACAAGGCAATGATGGAGATGTATATATCTCTGCCAAAGTCGGTTTAATTTTAGAAGAATTATGTTTTTCACCCTCAAATCTCCTTTACTATAAACTTTACCCTGAAATAATTAATAATTAACTTTTTCTTAAAAACTTTTTAAAATATAATAAACTCAATTCGAAAATAAATATTACTTTTAAAAACTCACTATATATCATGTCAATATGCTATGCATATGCTATTACTCTTATATGAATGCAAAATGACGTATGCATTTTGGTCGGGGATGTTACAGCACCTGTTATAAAATATGAGACTCTTAGACTCTTGCTTGTTATGACTATTGTGTACAACTGGGAATTAGAACAAATGGATGTAAAAACTGCTTTGTTGCATAGTAAACTTAATGAGACTATTCATATGAAACCACCTAAGGGCTTTGTGAACTCTTCTAAATCTGATCATGTTTGCTTGCTAAAATTTAATCTATGGCCTTAAACAGTCCCCTAGGCAATGGAATATTAAGTTTGACTTGTACATGAGGAAACTTGGTTTCTAAAGAAGCAGTTATGATACATGTCTTTATTTTAAGGGCATTAGGACTAAAACTCCCTTGTTTGTGCTTTTATATGTTGATGATATCATGTTGATGTGTCCTTCTAAGGTTATCATTACTGGTGTGAAAAGAGACTTGAAACTTCACTTTGATATGAAAGATTTAGGGGTAATTCAAAAGATCCTTGGCATAAAAATTACTAGAGATAGGAAAAACAAGAGTATGTGGTTGTCTCAAAGTGATTACTTGCTTAAGGTTCTAGAAAGGTTCAAGATGCTTAACTCTAAACCTACTACTATTCCTTTAGGAGGGCATTTAGATTTGTCTAAAAGGTTCTACCCTAGTACACCTGAAGAAAAAGCTAAGATGTATGATATGCCTTATGATGTTGTTGTTGGGTTTGTTATGTATGCCATGCTCTGTACTAGACTTGACTTGGCCTTTGCTATTAGTGTGTTGAGTAGATTTATGTCCAATCCTACCGAGTGTCATTAGAATGCTATGAAATATTGCTTGAGATATATGCATGACACTAGAGTTTTCTATCTTGTTTATTCTAAGCATGCTTCTACTAATGAGTTACATGGCTTTTATGATTCTGACTATGCAAGTAACAAAGACAACATGAAATCTACCTCTGCATACTACTATACTTGGGCAAGCAATTGTATATCATGGAAGGCTCAACAACAGTCTGTTGTTGCTCTTTCCTCAACAGAAGCTGAACATATTGTTGCCACTAAAGCTGCAAAGGAAGCTATATGGCTAATTGGGATCTTGAAAGAGATCCAAATTGTGCCATCGATCCCAGTTCTCCACATGGATACCCAAAGTGCATTATATTTGTGCAAGGAACCTATGTTTCATGAAAGGTCAAGCATATAGATGTGAGGCACCATTTCATCAGAGTTCGGATTGAAGAGAAGTCACTAGATGTCAGGAAGGTGAAGGGAGATGAGAACCCTGCTGTTAAACATAATACTAAGATTTAAGAAGATAGGAATGAAATTACTGTATGGAAGTAGAAGAAGGGATTGAAGATAGAAGAAGAATAAATTAGGCAGAGAAGAGGCAGAGAAGTTACGTGAAAAGGAGAAGATAGAAATGAGATTAAGGTTAAGATAATTTCTTATTTTTCATTGATTCCTTTCCTCATTAAAAAGATACAATATATATAGCTAAATTATAAACCCTAACCCTAATCCTAACGGTTCAACAAACGCGTCCCGGGAAAGAACCGCAAAGAAAACCCGAGAAGAGGTAATTAAACCCAACTAAAAATTACAATTAATTAACGAATATAAAATTATATAACATTAACGTATCAACTACTCCCCCGATGAGAATCGACTCGTCCTCGAGGCGGAAATCAGGAGAAGAAGTCGGAATCAATGTCTTTCCTCGATCATACGGCATAAGATGTGGCACTCCTCGTCGAAGACGAAACTTGTAATGTAAAGCCCGCAACTTCAATTGAAGTGGAGTGTCGGGCACAACTTCGATTGAAGTTTCAGTCTCCTGCCTTTCCAAATTGACGCCAAGAATTTTAGGAATAAAATCTGCAAGCGGCGGACAAGGGCAGTCGAAGGCCACGGAGGACGAAGCCGTGGGCGCGAGGCACGGAACCGCGGGCGCGGGGCACGGAACCGCGGGCGCGGGGCACGGAACCGCGGGCGCGGGGCACGGAACCGCGGGCGCGGGGCACGAAACCGCGGGCGCGGGGCACGAAACCGCGGGCGGGGGACTGATAGTCGCGGTCGCCGGCGTTGGAGTTGCTGTCGCGGGCGCGGAGGGGGTAGCCGCGGGCGCCGCTGAGCCGCTTGTGTCAACCGAAGCTTCCACTTGGCTCGAACCCGACAGAATCACAGAGCCTTTTTACGATCCGCTTACTTCCGTAGCCTCCTCATACGTCTCTTCTCCCAGGCACAACTCCAATTGACAACATCCATCATAGATGTTTCTTCCATTGAAGGAGTAGAAGGCATCCAGGGCTGATTCTCTGTTCTTGAAACGAATTTTGGAATGGAACCATGTGTCCGGATTCAACATTGCAACGCCCTCTCTAATTCCGAACCCCGAAAACAATTGCTATAATAAAGTGCAAGAAATTGGGTAGATTTCCCAATGAATCTTGACATACAGAGTTCGATGTTGACCCTCTCGCTCCCGGTGAGCAATACGGTACTCCAATAACAGCGTTTGTATTAGTTCTTCCTCGTTGGCCATGGGGATTGTAATTCTCCCCCGTTGAGTTCCGAATGAAAGCACCAATTGTTAAAGATAATACTAAGATTTAAGAAAAAAGGAATGAAATTATTGTATGGAAGTAGAAAAGGGGTTGAAGATAGAAGAAGAATAGATTAGGCAGAGAAGTTACGTGAAAAGGAGAAGATAGAGAAGAGATTAGGGTTAAGATAATTTCTGATTTTTCATTGATTCCTTTCCTCATTAACAAGATACAATATATATAGCTAAATTATAAACCCTAACCCTAATCCTAACGGTTCAACAAACGCGTCCCGGGAAAGAACCGTAAAGAAAACCCGAGAAGAGGTAATTAAACCCAACTAAAAATTACAATTAATTAACGAATATAAAATTATATAACATTAACGTATCACCTGCCGACTTTGGGACCAAGATTGTGACTGCAGACAAGTTCCATTTCTGCAGGAATTTCCTGCATATTTGGGACACAATTAACATGAGCTCAACAACTCATGGGCCGACGATGGACAAGAGATAATGATTCTAACAATCCACTACTAGCGCCTTAGGCTTTATTACAACCAAGGATTAGGAGGGCATTTGTAATGTTATTAATCCTAAGTTGTAATTTGTAAACATAAGTACATTATAGTGCAATGCAACACACATATAGGTAGGTAGAGGCTAGGATAGGGATAATGGCTCATGCTTGAGAGGCCATCGAACCACCCACATTGGACCATAACTCATGGCTTGAGCCGTTTGACCTAGCCATGGTCCAGCACGACTCTTGTTCATCGTGTTGTGGTATATATATGGGTTGGTTCCTTGTGTGACTTTAGGCATGAGCTTGATCGATGTTTTGTTGGGCCTGTTTGTGAACTTGGGCCTCCTCTCTTCTGATCCAACTCGACGATCTCATTAATCCAAACGCAGTGTTTGAGTTAATGAGACGCGTTTGAATGCAAACAACGTCGTCTTGGCTTTGGGGTCCTTTAATTTATAAGCTTACGGACGAAACCCTAGAGCCTTGTCTTGCTCACTTCTCCGCGGCGCTCTGGTTTCTTAGGGTTTGATGCTCTCGAACTTGAGCCCCGCGACTCCACTGTGCTTCCCGGAGAGATGGTGAGACCATGGGAGAGAAAAGAAAAGAGAGGGATACATAGATGAGGGAGATCGGGGCCTCTGTGGCTTGAGCTCTTTGGAGCTTACCTGTTCCACTCTCCGTTCTTGTTGCTTTGTGCTTGCCTCTTGTTCTTTCTCTTGTTTCTGGCTTTTGCCACTTTTTTGTGTGCTTGCTTGTAACTGTGTATGTGCTTATGGCCTCTAGTGCCTAGTGGATTAAGTGAGTATCCCCTCTTGGAGCTCCGCAGAATAAGATTTTATCCAAACTGCATCAACAAACTTTGTGTGTCCTTTTATTTTCTATTTTCAAAGTGTTTTCAAACTCCTTTCAAACATCGAAGCGAACTCGGATAAATCTAGTTCATAACAATAATTAACACTAGAAATCGTAAATTATTGGTCAAAGAGAAGAGATTGTTAAAATCACGAATGATTCAAGATAGAAACGGAAGAGATCTGGAGCAAAATCCGACAAGATGTCGGGTTGATGATTGTGGGGATGTTTCCCACGAGTGGCTTGCTTAA
Organism: Fallopia convolvulus; assembly: GCA_964016875.1. Taxonomy (NCBI): domain Eukaryota; kingdom Viridiplantae; phylum Streptophyta; class Magnoliopsida; order Caryophyllales; family Polygonaceae; genus Fallopia; species Fallopia convolvulus. The sequence continues at coordinate 36,506,326 of OZ024733.1, forward strand.
CGCTAGCTGTCCCCCATAATTGCATTCCAAAATTAAATCCCGACAATCATGATGATAATTACGATGATTGATGATGGTAGTCATGATAACTATAATAATGATCTAGGAAGGTGGGTTATGCTTGTCATAATGTCAAGTTATGCACATGCACGTGAACTCGCCCTAATCACCCTATTTGCAAGCAAATACGGAGTAATTTATTTATTACTCCCTAATGGTCTACTCCAATCAATTTATACGGAGTACTTCGTATTTAATTAGTTTGTAATTATAGTAAAATCATGGTAATGATTGCGATGAGTGATGTTGAGTAAATTTCAATTTACTTTCTTAATAAGATGTCTTTCAATTCACACTATGCAATGCATCACCCCAATATATAATTTCATTATAGTTTAGGGGAGCGCGCGTTTGAATAAGATGAGAAAATTCATGATATTAAAATGTTGTTATATTTTAAAAACTTTTAAAATTTAGTTCTCCTTTTGATTGAAAATTTGTATCGTTTTAACACTTGAATTTTTATCTTTATATATTATTTTTGATTTTCTAGACAATTAATTAGTAGTGAGATATGAAAATTATTATTGTAATTTATTTAGTTTGAACAATATTCTTTATTTATTGACTCAAAAAAAATGATGAGTGTTTATAAGGTGATAAAATTAAAAACACCTATAAATTTTAAATTAAAATTAAAACGACATTTATTTGTAATCAAAAGATTATATTTTTATGTATTGTAATGCATTTTTCTCTATAATCCACGTACATAGCTATTAACTTGATTGTAAAGCGTTCTCAACAGCCTCCATAATATATGAACTATATTATATTATTATACTATAGTGTTCTCAATAGATAAATTAAAAAAATACTGTTATCATTTGCTAAGCTGAGTATATTCTGTATATATAATATTTTTTTATAATTACGTACAGAACATTTTCTAAAGCCATGTATCAACCACTACGTTGAGCTCACAAGAAACAAGTACTACATAACATATTGCTGAAGCTAGTATTATGGAGATTCGAACGTGTTGGGATTCGCACCCTCCTCCACGTGCGGACAGAAGAAACAGCACACATCCAGCACAGTACACGTGTAATCCTTTGCCATTCTCACGTGCGCCCTCGGTCAATGCTAGAGTTCGTTCAACGGTCAAAGCCTCACTTTGCACATCCAACGCAACAAAACAATGTGGGATATTCTTTTCTTCTCTTTGGTTTGTTGGTTTGTAATTGTATGCAATGTTATAATATTATAGCATCATTGTTCAATTAATAAATACTATATCTTACCAATGATATCGCTTACTCTATACTCCGTATAATTCATATACTAATATACTATATGTAGGACTCCATTAGGTATGGTCATATGGACAATAACTATATTAACCGTGTTAATTAAATGCATACTGTATTTTTTAATTAAAAAATCAATACTGTATTAATTAATCATGCATGTCCAACTTAACCTCAATTAAAAGTTAAAAATAATTATATGCATGGACCTTTTTAGATGATTTTACATGGACTGGCAACCATGAAACTATTGTGCATTGGAATTTTTCATTCTTAGATTTATATCATAAAGCATACATAGAGACACACAGCAAAAATAGCTCTAAAAATAAACTACAAGTCCTGAACTCTTGAGTTATACGATGAATTATGATGAATATGATCATCTAATCAAAAAAACATCATGAATATGATTATGGAATCTGGCCGCACGTGTAATTATGTAAGAGTTGCTAGTGGGCCCCACATGTGAAGATGTGATCTTGTGTGACCGACTTTAGCTTGGAACCACATGTCCAGCGCATACTATTATATAGTTTCGACTTTGGTATTAGCTAGAAAAACAGTTTTTTATCCTATATCTTTAAAAAAAAAAAATTAAGAATTCGAATTTAAAATATAAAATCTTATTTTAAAAATAAATTCTCTTAAAATTTTAAAAAAAATCTAAATACAAATTTAGACAAATGGATAATGAGAAAATTTTAGTACCGTTTGGATATTGAAAAATGCCCAACCAATCACCCGATTAATTATCAGTAACAATGATCTTCCATAGACCATGGTTTTAATAATTAATGGCATTAAACTTACAATTGAGTAAATGAAATTTTTTAAGAAGGGTTTTCCTTATAGAGAAACCTCATGTCATATAAACTCAGGTTGAAGGCTTATTATTGTGACAATGAAGATATATATGTAGGATTTAAGGTCCAATAGCTTTATAACTTTCACATCGTACTAAGGTAATTTTTGCAAGCCTTACACTTTCAATCAAATAATAGTAAATCACCTAAACTGTAAGGTGATAGTAATAATAGTAAATCACCTAAACTGTAAGGTGATAGTAATAATCCAAGCTTAGAAATTTTTGCAAGCCTTACACTTACAATCAAATAATAGTAATAATCCAAGCTTAGAAGGGTTCTCCTTGCACTTACATGATCAAGGTGGTTTATGTCATTAGATACCATATTATAGTAGTTAGAAAGCTAAAACTGAAGAAATTTCTCCTCGAAATTGGGATGAATATCATGAGTGGCAAGAAAGTCCGCAACTTTGTTGTATTTTCGAAAGCAATGGAAAATTCTCAAAGTCCTTATTCGGTGTAGGAGATTCATGATGTCCTGAATGATGGGCAAAACCTCCAACGTACAAAATGTTCCAAAAACGTTTGATATTGTTAATGACCACCAAATTATCTCCTTCAATGATTAATATATCCAGATTAAGATCAATTGCTTTTTGTATGCCATCAAGTAGTGCAAGAGCTTCTACCTCCAAAGCCGATTTAGCCATACACACCTTGTGTGACAACGAAACAACTCTACCATCACTATCACAGATAAGAAAAGCAGTATGAACCATCTCTTCGTTTCGATCCATCAAAATTAATTTTGTACCAATCCTGGTCAGGTTTTTTCTAGAAAAGACTCAAAGGCTTAGATTTCTTATGTTGAATAGAGGATTCAAAGGTCTTCTTCCAAGACAAATAAGCCTGGAAAGAGTTTTCCCAAACATGTTCAAGAGATGATCGAGGGGCCTGTTATTCAAATCTTAATTGTTATAATTCCTTGCGTAATTGTTCCATTCTCCTAGAGCAGCTTGTGTAGTCTAGTCATCGATGGCCTGTTGAGATTAGCATTTACATGACATTTAAAACATACATTTTGTTCATGTTTTCAATAAACTTACGTACACAATATTTTTTTGATAAAAACAATTAAATCTCATGACATATAATGTCCTCAAGTTATCGACGACAACGCCATACTCCATATAATAACCAAAACCCAACAATAGTTGGAAACTTTGAAGAAAATATTGCACATTTTAAGTTCATAGACCATTTTTCTTGGTCACCCCCACGTGTTGACGCTCATACAAATAATCTCCTGCCATTTGGCCTAAATTTAATGATATTTCCTACTTGCGAGAAGCGTGAAAAATGAAATCTAAGGGACAGCAAAAGACATCACCTTTCATATATATAAAAAAATAAATTGTAATCTCTGTCCAGAAACAATCTACAACAATGTTATGAATTCTATTGCAAGTCTGTAAATGTATTAATAAAACTACATCAAATGGATCAAACGTCAGGTTAAATTACCTGAGGTTTCAGAAGTTCATGAATAGGGTTCTGATGCGTCCAATATTGGCAATAGCATCAAGAGATGAACATCAGGGAATAATTTCGGATTGGAGGCCTGAGGACTTATTTGACAACAGACCAACATCAATCAAACAAGGTCATTTTTATTTTCAGCAGCTTCGTCCTGAAACTTCTGCAGAATTAGGCTGCAGTTGTTCATTATACCCGCATCTACAAGGCCATGGTTCCACATTTTGATCATAAACAACCTCCAGCACCTAAAGGTTACCAAACATTTGATTAGATCAGTTGAGAATTTCAACTACAATACAAACTTGAAAGATTGAGAAAGCAACAGAAAGAGATCACTAGCAAAATGCACCGCTCGATCAAATTGATACAGATTGACCAGGAAACTTGAGTTATTTGGTCTAGACCAGGGAGTTTCGGCTGAGAAACATATACATTATGGGAAAAAGCAAGTAGAGAAGATATATAACAAATAACAGCATTACCAGAAAAGTGCTGGGTTTTGAACTAGCTCCTGCCCATGAAGTAGTAGAAACGCCTCACAGGCCCAGGGAATATGACCATCTGCCAAGACCCTGACATAATGAGTAGTAAAAGTTCATTAGAATGATCACAGATGCTGGGAGTCCATGACACTGCTGGAACTGCACATGATTGGCAATCAACAATGCATGAAACATATAATACAAAGAGAAAAGGAGAGGTTAAGAGACCGTTTGGTTGAAAACTAGGTAAATGAGAGGAGAGGCGAAATAAATTTAGTTCACTTTTTAAATTATCATTCATTAACCATAATTCTAATCCATGCTCTCATTTTCCATACAAAAATTTATTCAATTCTCTCCTATCTCCATTTCACTCCAAATATTGGAGATGGGATTCAGAATAAATGAAACATTCCATTGCACACTCCTTTAGACTCAATACCAAAATTTTGCACTCAGACAAGAATCTATTGACTCCTGAAGAATTTACCGACTCCTTATTCAATTATGCTATCTCAATTCACTTTACCTTTACATTTCCATAATCATCAACCAAATGTACATTATGTGAATAAAGAGGTCATTGAAATAATAAGGATTTACCTTTGCTTTCTGACAAAAGAGTTCCAAAGGTGCATTAGATGTTTCTCATCCTTGGTTACATCCACAAAATCATCAAGCATCTGAACATCACAATATAGTTTCTTAATCGTCACCAAAGAGCATGTCAACAGATCAACAAGACAAAGAGAGCACCGATAAGGTGAACATAGATACACAAGTTGGTTACAATCAAGCAGCACGCTTGCGATTTTAGTAATTAACAGATTAGGTGGTTCCCATTACAGGTAAAATAGGTGCGCAATCCCCATAATTTATTGGTTCCAAGGCAGCCTGATAGGTCAAGATAGGTCAAGCTAAACTAAGATGAACTAGATATAGCCAAATCGTTTAGAAATAGGCTACTTCAAATTTCCTAATAATAAGAAAGCATTGGATAAAATGTAATCAATTTAAAAAATAAATAAATTGTTTCTTATGCATAGTACCACCTCAAAAGCATAAAGTGACCAGTAATTCTATACTAAAAGTAAAGAGGTTGAGTTATGAATTTACAATCCAAAATCTCAAAATGGATTAAACTTAAACCATAATCTAGAACATCAGGTGTAAGGTGTTATAAGAGGTAAAAAATAACCCATAAATACTTTCTTAAGGAGCATTATACATACCCTTCTATCTTCAAGATCAGCGATGGCATAATCAATTTCGTCCTCGCTATCTCTGTCAGCCAAAACTTGTTCCATAGTCATTGGCTTCCAACACCAACCAAATAAGAAGAAAAGAATCAGCAGTACTCAGAAACTTAGTTAATAAAAGTCAATAACAAGTCAACAAAGAAGAGATAGAACAAGAGAAAATTGCATGAACAGGAAATTGGAATCCATAGTCTACACAGGTGATTCATTCAACCAATTTGATCAATCATAAGACAAAGCAACATTTCCGGATCAAAAAACTTAAGCAGATTGCACTCCTTGCAAGAAGAAACAATCCTTTTAAGGGTACCATACATGGGAACAAAATTTCTCTTGTTTCCCATAACACAAAGGTGATATTTCATGATCAAATAACCCCCAAAGATAGACCAAGTGAATAGCTACTGACAATATTGGTATCCAGGATTTGCATATGCATAATTGAGAATCTTAAAAAGCAAAGAAAGATGTAACAATATGCAAAAAAAAACAAACTGATACATCAGTTTTAATAATGAACCGAGACAGTATGAACATGAACAACAGCTTTGGAGTGAATGATTACCTGAGCTCTATGAGAGTGGTAGAACTGCCGCTTCTGGAGGAGTGCACCACTGGGGAAAAAAATGCAAATGTGATTTAATATGAAAAACGATAAGCTGGGGTGCTAGAAGAATAACAAATGCTGAAATGCACTTGACGATAAATAAAGATAAACTAAAAAGAGATAATCTCTCTTCACAGACATTTTTGTAAGAACAAGCAACCAGTACTTGCTACTTATACTACCTCATCATATACCATTATTGTAATCATTCGAATGAAACACCCTCATTTACTCTGGCAACATTTATAAAGGAAGCTACAATTTCAATCTGCCATACAGCTAAAGATTCTTAGATCATGCCCAGAATATATCGAAAGCAGACAAGTACATAAATAAACCTATCATATAAAAGAAGCACGTAATCAAATTGAACTGAGATTTTACAAGATGAATTTCCGTGCACTATGATGGGAAGTTCAGTGTCTGACATAATAATTTATCTTTACTGTAAATGATGCAAAAGTGTTAACACACAAGCTCTTAAGTTTGTGATCCATATACAAAGAATTTCCAATATATCAGAATATGAAGTCATGTAAATTGGTCAATGCATATCGACACCAAGTCCCTTCCTGGAAAAATTGAGTGGGTGCACAAAATTTAAATCTATATGATATAAATATATACTATAGCAGATGCAAAGGGATGTGTCAGGAATTCTAAAAAACTCCCAGCCCAAATGATTTCCCATTTATAGAAAAATATTATGCAAAGTAAGAACATCTAGAAGCAACATCAAACACTTCCTCACTTTAAATAGCTATAAATAACATTATGGTGGGATAAAGCCTGAAAGACCAACAACAACAACAACATCTACCCAGATGGATCCCGGTATGAGCGGGATCTGGGGGTCGAGATGTACGCACCCTTACCCCGAACAGAAAGTCGGGAGGGTATTTTTGGCGGCCCCAACGCTAAAAGGGGAAAACACGCAGGATAGGGAAAAAACCAAGAAGGGCACGGAAGGGGGTAAAACAAAAACTAGAACACGCACACAAACCAAAAGGGGCAAAAGGGAAAACTCAAAGACGAAGGGAAAACTCAAAATAAAGCCTGAAAGACCAATCGATAAAAGATATATACTTTTTAGAATCTGCTCTCTCCAACGAAACCTTTCGGCTTTTTGCATTCTGAAGTAGTGAAGGTTGGTCTGTGGACGCCATCTGTGAACATTCAGTGTCTTCAAAGGAATGAGCTCGTGCAACTGGCATGCCAACAGGATCAAGGCTGTCCAATGCAGGTTCTGCACAATTTGCACCGCGAGTTTCAAGTTGATAATGCTGTCCTCCTGACCTTGAATCTGGTACTTCTGTCTCATTGTGGGATGATCCATGTGTCTCCTCAGCTAAAGCATGAACCAAAGAACAAATCAAATATAGTACCTACTATCAACGTTAACATGTGGTAATAGGCTATCTAATTATTTGCAGACAAATAACTTCTAGACAAGATGCCGCCAATATATGCATAAACCTGATGTCCTGATTTTATTTATAGGTCATTCGAAAACACCCTGTCCATTTTCTCAGCAAAGTTCAAGTGCACGCGCACATGTTGTTATAGTCTAATTTAATTTAATTTATTGTACGTGTCGTGTAGTGGTCTAAAATAATTAAATTACATAATTCAATTTTCCACAAAATCACTTAATACTTAATTTTCTTAGTTTGTGGATTGAAGAAAGGGGAATTTAAATTCTAGCATTGCAGATTAATATATATGTGAGAAATTGGGTAAACCTAGTTGTGAACCAAAAGCACACATAAAGACAAACTCCCACAGGGAAATGAGGTTTGTGCTTTCGAGTTTTTAATACCCTAATGTTGCAAGACCTTTTTTAAATGCCAATTTGTCCAAAGGGGAATTTTCATCCAATTTGTGCTTTCGCTTATCAGATTATGAAAAGTTCTTCCTTGTGCACATAGACTTTCTAAATAGCCAAATCATTTACAATCCAGTGAATATGAGGTTTCATCATCATGAAGGGAGATATTGCATATCTTAATGAGCAATAGCTGTCCCATGATACTTGCATTAAGTGCCAATTTTCATAATTTTCACTTTTTTAGATATCCTACACTTACCCCACTAGTTGGGCAATGCCATCCCACGTGTAATATACAAGTCTTCAGCATTCGTTTACTAACAGATAAAACTCAGAACATCATAGGAGAACACTTCCAGTATATGAAACACTACTAACCTAATGAATTATGTTATAATCTAGTTTAGAAAGATGATTAGATCAGAGAGAGAATGGACACCTTTGATGGAGCACTTATGTGTGTTTTCACTATTATTGAGAACCCAGTCAGGCTCTACTACAAACAGATGGACATTCCTTGCATTGTCAAGTGGATTCTCTACTCTACTTCGTTTGCGAGGCTTTGACCTGTTCACAAAATTGTTTCATGTCTCTACAGCCTTCATAACTGGTTGAGATACATGCAGTTTTCTGAAGATAAACTTACAACAAACAATATGACTGCCATTGGTGATCAATCCCATTTGTATCAACCTGTAGATCAGGGCACGCAAATAAAATTAGTGACAAAGAACACTTGAAGTGGCATTGAAACATGAGCAATATTTTAACTCAAAGTTTCAAATAACACAAAATGTGACTATTATTTGGTACTGTTAACTCAATGAGTATCACTTGTTCTTGACTTCTTGTACCTGCAAAATTTGAAGAGGACATAAATTTCCACTGACCTAAGCAAATGAGCTCAGCTCAGGGTTTTTAAGAAGAACAACTAGCAGAGAGGATCAAATTCAACATGGGTTTCAGCTTCTTTGGAATGCCACGAGCTAAAAGAGGTGTGACTGTACAAAGTGGATTATCATCATCATTGACCCAGTGAAGCTCCGCTACAGTGGAATCTGGGGGTCAAGATGGGGGTACCCCTTCCCAAGGGAAAGGGGGTACGCCCGATAGACCCAAGAAAAACTGAAATTCAGCTATGTGACAATAATAACTGAATTTAGTTAGAATGCACCAAAATTGATATAGGGACTAAATCCATCTCAAAGGCAGTGTATAAAAGCCAATGAGCATGAGGATGCGCCCGAAGTGGATGTCTAATCAAATTTAGGCGATAGTTTCTCTTTCAAATGATTTCAATCTAAAGCAGCTAGGACCGCTAAATTTATTATGCAAGGCATAATATTCTCCTGAGATGCTAATATACGAAACCTCAATGTGAGTTTATTTCAGATTATGAACATGTTCTGAAATAAGGAACCTTAGTAGCTAGGACCAAGTTGAAACTTGATAAAGGCTAGTAACCCATGACTCATAAACCTAGGACCATGAATGTTTGAGAGATTATAACTAACGACATTAAGCTAATGACCATGACCTGCTTGTACAGAAGGCTGTTTTCTCACTTGGAAGAAATGCATTTCTCAACTTAGTGTACACTTAAATGGCTCAAGATAGTTATCATACACTTGAACCAAAAGCTAAATACAACCATAAAATTTCTTTAAGGACTTTGACAGGTTGCACTTTAGTCCTTTGTGTACATATGTTAAACACATGATCATTGAAGTTCTGAAGGTCAAACAAAAGGGTTATTGTTGTTTATGGAATTTTTTGCCTGTGCAACTGTACGTAAACTCTATAGGAAGCAATTGGCAGTTATTACCTCGGATTGTAGGTCATCAACTTTAACAGAGACATTGACAGCTTGATATTCTTCTGACACCTACAGTTGGAAGTCAGTTAGCTGTATGCTTTAAAGTTCAATAACAGTGTTTTAATTCAAAATGTAGGTGTTCTACCCAGAATTCGAATTGGAAAAGGTCATGTGTTGATGTCAAGTGATAACGAAGGCCCTGCAAAGAAAAGACAATTTTGAAAAAACATATTTAGCCAAAAGTTCAATATCAGACAATAGGACTCCAGATTGATGATATACAGTGCTAACAAAGGCCCTGGACATCTAACAAACTTAAACGACCTCTTTATTTGCATGGGCTGCAATTAGGGTGAGTTTCAGGTTTGAAATTAGTCCGGAACCCAGATTTTAAAATTGGGTGAACCAAGAACTGGACCAAATGGTAATGAACCAAACTGGTGTGAAATTGTAGTAATGAAATAAATGAATAGACACCCTTAGTATTCTTTAAGAATTATCAGTATTGTTGCATGCTTAAGGGATTTAAATCTGGATGATATACAGAGTTCAGTTGAGTACAAGTTGATCAATATACATATCAACCTTTTAGAATAAGCACACGACGACAACAACCCAGTGTGGACCTGCCTCGGGCAGGGTCTGGGAGGCCAGGATGTACCCACCCTTCCCTCGACCTAAGAATCGAGAGGGTGTACCCACCTTTTTAGAATAAGCATGGGACAAATATATTTCTTCCACAAATCCTATAATTATTCATTAATCTTTGAAGAAAGAAAGAAAAAACACAATCAATAATGGCACACATGCAAGTACTATGATGTAAGAGGTGTGTATGAAACCACCAAAGCTCCCTACCTTGAAGCTCGCACATCTCATCAAGCAAAAGGGGCATGAAAACTCTCTGGTCACTGCATGTAACAATTAAGCAAACACAATCACTTCCAAAGCCAACAGACAAGTGACTGCATGTAACCATTAAGCATACAAAACATTCAAATCCAATTATTAAAACGACTATAAAACCAAAAAACATGCCCAGCTCAGAAAATGTTCAATAGTACTCGTCCATTAATGCCTGTTAAAACTATGTAAAACGAGATCAACCCAGATAAAAGAGGAAGTTTTCCATGGACCACGTACCTTCAGACTTTTTTAATAAATTGTTCCCGTCTTTATAGTTGAAGATCACATTTCCATTTGTTGACCTAAACATAACACATCAAAGACATTATAATAAACCCATCAGAAACATCTTTAAAAAAACATATATACTTTCCAGAACTCCAGAAGAATGCAAATGTATAAGAGTATGTATCCAATTGCATGGAAAACAATTATTTCTACACCAGAAACGAATAGCAGAAACACAATCAAGACTTTTGGTGCAAAATTTGAAATTTCAGACAAAGAGGTATTGATAGGGGGCATAGAGCTCTCTTATCCAAGAAAACGTGGACATCCAAAGTTAAGAAAGACTCTTTCAAGTTTCTGCAAACTATATTTCTGACAAGAAAACATGTATCCTCAGAGGCTCAAATTATCCTACAGATATCCTTTGAAGGCATATTACGAAGGAATTGAGTTCAACCGGTCCCCAGCTACATGTCAAGTAGTGGAAGATGTGTGGTTGTTGTATTTGTACTACAGGGCCAAATTTCCTAAATCTTGTCATTTAATAACATCGTGAGGTTTAGAAACTTTTAATCGAATTAATTTTGGTTGTGGTTTCCTACATTTAACAAGCACTGCACGTAGTTGCTGAATTGCATTAAAAGCACAACAAATTACATTTGCCTGTAAACTATTCCCTCAGCTGGCATGACATTGAGAAGAGAAATCAAGAGAATTGCAAATATCTTCATTTTAAGCTGCATAAATCCAGGAAAATCCTTGAAATTTTAGGCAAGCTTGCTATTTCTGGTTGGTTTTTGGCTAGTCCTTGGGGTTTTCCGCTCTGACAATCAACAGTCAAGAAGTATTAAAGGCTTGAGATTTTTTTACTAGTCACACCTCGATGAAATACATTTAGTGGATAGATAAATATCATCCAACAGTCCAACAGAAACATTTATCTCCACCAAGATGTAGAAAATGCACAAGGTTATTCTCAATCATCTTACAAACTCATCAAACCTAGCAGGATAGAGTGAGGGATATGTTTGCAAACAAAGTCCCTTTAGGCAGAAAAGAAGAGAAACCTTCCCCTTCATTGCCTCACCGTTTCAAATTCCGAAATAAGGAAAAAGAAATTCTTTGGATTTTTCACTCCCACCCTTTCTAGTTGGTCCCATAATTAAGATATTGTTCAGTTAGTTAAACTTCCTTTTTTTACAAATTTTTCAATTTTGGTCTCAAGCCTGAGTTGGAAAAGCTCCCAGTTAAGGATAGTTTTGTTGCATGATATCTTTATAACCTTTTGTTCTCAATCCCAAGGACATATTTTTTACCTCAAAACTCTCAAGAAAAAGAATCAGTATGTATGCTTACCTTCCTTGATAGCTACAGTGTCTGTAATATGAATTATATTAGTTATTATAGGCTCTTAGCATGCCTATTTTACTTCTTCTAGTGCCGTCTCTTATGCTTCCTCCCAATCTATCCATTAACTTCTATCTCATCTATACCACATACCAACGGTACAAGATAATAATAGCTACTTAAGTATTGACCCAGTAAGGACACTGCCTCATTGCGTTTAATATTTTTTTTTAAAAATCTGCATGCAAGCTCTATCAACTCCTTCCATTTCTAAAGCCTAATCCCATGTTTCCTATGTTAGGATACAAAAGGAATTGATTGATTGTGGCACGTGTGTGACTAGCAAGGATGGTGAGCTGTGCACTTGCCACTTGGGGAATCAACGAGGATTAAAATTGTGGTTTAGGTTGTGAGGAAGATTGTCTAAAGTCACCATGTCTTAATGTAAGATAGAATTACATATGATCAATAAGGGTATTATGCCATAGCTAGGGATTGCATATACCATATATATTAAGGCTTGGTCCCTAAATTTGGCCCAGATAGTCTTTCTCCACCAGAGACTTCGTTTCGGCCCAGCGAGAGTTTGTTCTTATTCGGATACTCTGTAAACTGGGCCAGGGCTTATTTTAGGTGTGTTCATTTCTGTGCGTAAGTTGTGTTTGGTTGAATTTACTTTTACTCCCAGCATCCTCCCGTTCACACACTCTCCAAGTTCCAAATTCAATCGTTCTTAACAGGTAAATAAAATAAGAAACATAATGCATAATGCAACCACTGTTCTAAAAATCCCTTCTAGGCCCCGCCTAGGCGCTAGAAGGTCCTAGCCCGCCTAGCCATCCAGACCGCCTAGGCACCCGTCTAGGACCGCCTAGGCCACCGTTCAGGCCGTCTAGGCGCTAGGCGGTCCCTCTCCGCCCAGCATCCGCCTAGCGTTTTTAAGAACATTGAATGCAACTAATGTTTACACTAAGTTATTAACTTAATAGAGAATTGTCCAAATTATAGAGCTTCCCTCATACCCAAAAACATTCTTTAGTTGAGAGTTTGACATAGTACTGTATCCATTTTACTCCCAGCATCATCCCGTTCACACACTCTCCTTCCAAATTCAATCGTTCTTAACAGGGAAATAAAATAAGAAACATAATGCAGCTAATGTTTACAATAACTTATTAACTTACAGAGAATTGTCCAAATTATAGAACTTCCCTCATACCCAAAAACATTATTAGTTAAGAGTTTGACATAGTACTGTGTCCATTTTCTCCCTCTCTTCTATTGTCAAAATGATGAAAAGATTATACATGACAACGGAAAAAAAAAACAATGATATGTTGACACTATGGCAAGAACCGGAGACAACACATACCTTCTCTTCTTCCTTGCTTGTACTTTGTACTTCAAACATCTAGATAAAAATGACGGCTACAAATCAAAAGAAACTGAAATTAAAAGGAAAGAAGTAGAAGAAAATTTTAAAAGGGGTGCAGTTTAATAAAAGAAAATATTATGCTGATATTGTTAAATGATCTTGTCCCAATAAGGTAGTTATTTCTTCCGAAAGGGGAATGATTTACAAATGCGAAATTTGTAAGTTGTAATCTAGTTGCATGTAACTTTTCACCGTTTTTTTTTTAATTTTTAAAAAATGTCAATGTACTGCATAGAAAACCTATTAAAAAATTGTATTTCATAGCAAAAAAAGCCAAAAATAATTTGAATGTACCATCTTGCAATCATAGAAATGCAAAGAAAGAACTTTTTAACTAAATTTTGAGACCATACATCATGTTGAGCACGATGTAGTTTCATTTAACTTTTGATCCTTGTCTTTTCTAAAAAAAATCTAAGAGTATCAATGTAATCCATAGCAATCCTTTCAAATAAAATAAAAAATACTTCATAGCAACCAAAAGCCCAAAATAATTTGAATATGCCATGTTGCAATCACAGGAATGCAAAGAAAGGGCTTATTAACTAGAATTTGAGACCATACATTATGTTGAGCACGACGTAGAAGAATATTATACAGCTCAACAGGCTTGCAGTATATTAAGAGGCATTCTTCAGCTGCACCAGCCTCTTCAACTGAAACAGATACGCAAGAGTTCTGATGACACATTGTACCTACATCAAACACGTATATGATTATTCCACCAAATTCCAAAGATTATCTCAAGCAAAAAAACCAGCTGAAGACAAAAGTAGGTTAATCCAGAACGGAATTTGAAGGCCTTTTTCCCTTCTTATGTATTCTCAAGAGAAGTACACAGATCCAGACCACATACTATGTGATATAGTCATATTCTCGCAAATAATGATACATAATTAATTTTAGTTATATATATATAAGAACGTGAATTGCCTATGGATCAATTTTTTTCCCCTCTTCAAACGGTATCAAACTAGCTTAATTCGTTCAAAGTAACAAAGCAATTTACGACATTGCAATTACAATCGTGATCTAACAAACTACTGGATAAGAAGGATAAGAAGGGTGATGAATGAAAGAAAAACCTAAACGCGTTCTCCGTCACTTGGAGTCGGAGTAGATTCTTTCCGGAAACGTGACGACACGGACACGGGAAGGGGATTTGGAAGCTCAGACTTCTGAATTAGGTTTAGGAGACGGAGAGAGAAGAAGAAGCAGGCACCAGCTGGCAGAGGAGTTATAATTGCTGAAGAGATTAGAGCAAACAATCGCGGGGGAGGAGAATAGAATCAGCTCCCCTGTCTTCGATCGCCTGAAGAGGACGAAGGAAGAAGACGATGTGTGATGTATACTGATCTGTCTCAAAGCTGACACTTTTTTATTTAGGTTTCTTTTTTTTTTAATCTTCAAACGTACAGTATTTGGCGTAATTAAGACCAGACGCGGATCGGGTTTAGCTCGGACTTAACATAAATTTTAGGACCGGATTAGGCCGAACCAAATTTACCTGATCTATTTTCTTTTCCACATCGGTTCACTTGTTTTTTACGATGAAAATGTGAATTTCATTGCAAAAAATGCTCGGTGTTTACGCGAAGTGGATGGCCGGCTTACAAGTCCCGAAAAAGTTTATTACAAAGGGTTTTCAATGCCAGTCAGATGCGACGACTTACAATGCTATAATGCTAAAAATATAGGTCTTCAATAGAAGATAAGAATCGGAAATACAAGGAAAACAGGACCTTGTACACATGGGTCTTGATTCTATGGACGACGTTGTCTGTGGTCAGGGTGTTGCTTTCAAAGACACGGATGTTCCGGGGTTTCCATATGAAGTAGACCGTTGTTCCGAGGGCTGTCTTTCTCATACTCTGTTTGTTTGCAGGCCCTTGATTGTTGGATGTTAGCTCTGCGGTCGCCTCGGCTATGCTTGTTGCGTTTCCCCGAAAATGGAGCCAAGCCCGAATGTTGCCCCAAACCACCCGGCTAAAGTGGCAATCAAAGAATAGGTGTTCGATGGTTTCCACCCCATGCTAGCACATAGTGCAGGTGGTATCAATGTGAGGAAGGTAGCGTTGGATCCTTTCCCGACTCAGTTCACTTGTTTTTTAGCTCTAGACTAGGCCGAACCAAATTTTAGGACCGGACTATATATAATCATGCACACTCATCTAGAATAGACCATATATACTTAACTTGAAAATAATGGACACTCAGTTACAAAATTATACACAATCAGTTATATATTCATGTATAATCATCTAATAAAATATGCACATCCATCCAAGAAACAATACACACTCAGTCGTTGAGAACATATGAAGCTCATACCTCGAGGCTCGAGCTTCACGTGTCAAGAACGCAATCCAAGTTATACGTGTTCAAAAAAAAACACATGAAGCTCCTACAAAAAATTGTCAAGAACTACAACTACTTAGTTGGATTAACTACCAAACTAAAAATTGTTATAAACTAATTCGAACCCTCCTTGCTTAACTGTCAGGTATTACTTTGATCCCCCTTTTAAACTTTCAAGCTAGTCCTTTGGAGTGTAAAATAAAAAGATTCGCCCAAAATTTGCATGATTGAAATAATCAATGTCACTAAACAAAAAGAAAGCAAAGTCACATTCTAACTTTCTACTGAATGTGAGAATGTCTATAAAGCAGATACGAGGTACAATAACACAAAATCCCCTCAAAACAGCCAAAATAGATATGGGGTTTTCAACCTGTGACCAAACTAAAACTCCCACAACATGCTTAAGTCGAAATAGATCGGATCCAAATACTATTTGTCATTTGGATAGAAGTTACACCAACATTCTGCAAGAGCTAATGCCTTTTCTGGTTTGAAGAAGTCTTCTTTCCCTTCCTTCTGTCTCTTTTGTTATGAAGCTTCGGCCTAGATCTTTGGTTGACCACCTTTTTGAATGGTTTTTTCTTCACCGGAACGTTTCCCTTTTTCGTAGCTCCTGCACTAGACCCAGGTGCTAATGATGTTGTTGCTGGCCTTACACTGGGATGCAGATTATCTTCTTCTTCCTGGGCTATCGCACTTGTAGTCACCGTCACTTTGTAATCTCCATTGTCATACATTCGTGTCCCTTTTAGCCAAAAAGATGAAAAGTGTGAAATGAGATGCAAGCAATGATACACTATAAGTTGTCTGGTATCAAATAAATCAATACCTTACTTACTAGCACAACCAAGTAGTTAGAAGTGAAGTAGGTGAACATGGGATACCATCATACCACTACTTTTGATGATAAGATTCTAACAAGATATTCAAGATCTTACAAACCATAATTCAAACCACAGAACCAGCTGCATTTACTGGATGTATTACTGATAATTAGGTATAAGTATAGTATAGCGAGTTCTTAATCGTTACCAAATAAGTTTTAAAAAAAAACATGATGTTTGAAATCAACATGATACACCTTTATTGTAACAAGTTCTTCATACTCACCAGAAACTGAAGCAATTTGATCAATTTCTTCGTCCTCCTCACTTCCTTCATCCTTCTCGTGATCTTCTTCACCATCAGATTCTCCTGTGCCTTTAGGTAGCGGTCCACCATATAGGGCAAACTCCTTTTCTAATTTCCTCTACAGTAGATTTTAAGACGACTTTAAAACATACTTGCATATCATTCATAACAGAAGATGCTAAGCAATACTTTTTGAGGTAATAAAGAGAATTGAATATACTATGCAAATGGTTGTATCTCATAGCATGTAAAACCAAACATCAATACGATAAAGATTTAAAATTAGAATATATATGTTTATTACTTGTTATAACCTGTTAAAAATGCCTAAACCTTAGGCCTTAGCTTTGTGATCATTCCATGGAATATCATGTCAAGTGTCACAATGAGCAAAACTCACACAAGCTTTTTAAATTATCTAATGCACACATTCTAGGATAATTTTGTTACTATATTGCAAATCCAATCTAACATCAATCAAATACAAAACCAGCTAAATGAGTGAAACCTTCTTGCGGCCTTCAATTCGCTTGCGACGGTCAACTGCTTCCTGCTTCTGCCTGGCTTCCTTTCTCCTCTTCTTCTTCCTCTTATGAAATCCAGTCACATAATCCCTAACACAGACAAAGCCCTAAAGCAAATCAGCCCGTAACATGAAATTATCCCATACAAAATCAACCCAATTCTAACGCATGAATAGAAAATAGAAATTATTTATCAGATAATCCACACAAGCATTCGACTTGCACATGAATCAATTTAGGGTTACACAAAAAAAAACTAAAATATGTGGCGTAATTGAATAACAGGGTCTCACTTGAGATCCTTCTCGTTGAAAGTGATAGTTAGAGCTTTGTTCTTGAGAGACCGCTTCTTGATGTGCTTAGACCTTGTGTGAGAAGCCTGAGGAGCTTCTTCCTCCGCTACATCCATGGCGGTCGGCTGGCTGCTTTTCTTTCGCAGTTCGGCGCTTGGCGATTGATTTTGTTCGAAAGGCTTCAAGCAGAGCGCCTGCTAGTAATAGTGGGCCGAATGGCCCAAGCAAATGGGCGGGTCGGCAGGTTTCCTTAGACGAGACCTGTACATGGGCGGGTTCGGGCCGGGCTCGGTCCGGGCTAAAAAAAAATTTGTCCACATCAACGGGCCGGGCCAAGCCCGGCCCGGTAATTTGGGCCTATTTTTTTGTCCAAGCCCGCCCACACACACGGGCCGGGCCATCCACGGGCTAGCCCGGCCCGCATAATAAATTGTATATATAATATATTAATATTATTATAAATTATAAATGATATTAATTTTATTATAAAATATAAATTATATATAAATTAATGATATAATATATTAATAAATTATATATATAATATATACGGGCCGGGCCGACAGGCTTTTTTCGTTGTCCAAGCCCGGTCCCATATTTAACAGGCCGGGCCGGGCCTTTCGGATTAATTTCAATGCCCAAGCCTGTGTTTTAAGCGGGCCGGGTCGGGCGGGCTGGCCCGGACTTGTACAGGTCTACTTAGTAACGTCCAGCGGTGGATTCAGAAATTATTGAAAGTGGGGATGAGATTAAAAAACATCGACATGAGTATATGACCATTTAGTTACTTTAACACTTCACCTTTAAAAATATTTAATTGAGTAGTGAGTACTGGACTATATACATTACGACCTATTAAACACTTATTTGCTAATGTGGATAAATGTGTGCACGCTGGTAGGAGCGAATGAGAGGTGCTCAATCCAGTACGATTTTTGATGATATGGAAAATCTAACTCAATTTTTCTTAAAAATTTAAAAACTATAGAAAAATAATTTAACCCAAATTAAATTTTAAACAAAAAATAATAATTCAAAGAGCAGATTTGCACTCAGATCTACGAAATCCAAAAGCAGTTAAGACTTTTGCCATGAAAAAAAAATTGGATGGTAATTATTCCAAAAAATATTGACTATATTTGAAATACATAGATTACTTCTTCACTTAAAAATATATATATCTATATCTATATACTATTATTAAACTCGAATCTCTCTATCATATTTGTCATCCATCTAACTATGCCACATAAGCATCTTAATTTTTAAATTTACTTATTTACCCTTTCTTCTTTTTACTATTTACAATCCTTAAAATATAACAATATTACTATTCCTATTAATATATAATAATTTATTAATTTTTTTATGGACAATTATATAATTGTACATCATTATTTTTAATATGTATTGTTATTTTTTTCAATGAAAGGTATGAAACTATCCATACATAATATCTCTAATATACAATGATCTACTACTTTTTTTATGGATAAAATTTAAATATTATATCATTGTATATTGTCATCTTTAATATGTATCATTATATATAATATATTAACTTTTTTATGGACAAAATTTAAATATTATATAATTGTATATCATCATCTTTAATATTTATCATTATATATAATATAATAATATTACTAATGTTATTAATATACAATTGTATCCTTAGAAATAAAAATACAACTAATTATATACACTATATAATTCTTTTACACTTAATTTATTTAATTACTAAAAGGTATTGACTTTTTAAGATCAATATATATATATGTATATATATAGAATTATTACTAATTAATTATATCTTTATTAATGTATGTAACTTTTTAAAGATCAATCCGTATTAAATAGTTTTAATTTTAAGATACGTTTATCATTACTATATACTAAAGTATGCATTTGAAAATATATATAAAATAACATGTGTCAAGCTCATATTGAACCACATCACCTATCATTGTAAAATCAATCTAATTGGTTAGCATTGAATTGGGCTATGTTTTATTGGTTGAAATCCGATTATAAACCCTATATATTATTTATATATTAAATAAAAAATTGTTTATGTTTATTTTTCATAGAATTTGGATTTGAATATTTTTTCCTCCTATTTTAAACTATTAAAATTCCACATTCTAGAATAATCTTAAAATTATTATTTTCATACGATTTGGATTTATCAATTAGAACTATTTTGCATTATTGTTAATAAAAAATTATAAATTGTAGAAAAATCAAGAAACTATTATTTTCTAAGGATTTAGATTTACCAATAGGACCAATTTTATATTATTATTATTCAATTTTTATTTGGACATTAATAATAAAAATATTTCATCTATTTAAATGTGTAAATTAATTAGATGTCGCATTTTAGAATGAAACTACATGACTATTGTTTGTTCAAATCAAAGATATCATAGATAATACGATATTGTTGATTAATAACTAAACTAGATATTGAAAATGACACATGTCAATCTCACTTTGAACCACATCACATATATTTTTATAATCAATCTAATTGGTTAATATATAATTGGCCTATTTTTTATTTGTTAAAATTTGATTGCAGATCCATCCCATATATATATATCATTTTTATATTAACCAAATAAATGATTTATATTTATTTGTTAATTTTCTTAAAAAATCGTAGATTTTATGTCTTTAGTCATGTATCACTTCACCAATATTTTTTTATTTTTTATAACAAATAGACAATTAAGATTTATTAAACTCATTTATGCTAAACCTAAGAAAATTTAAATTTCACTAAGATTTTAATAAAATTATTAACTTAGGCTAACTTGGATGTGTTGATGCACTTTGTGATGGTATTATCATTCTTGCAAACAATGCAAAAGAAAAATTCAACCTCAAGAGGTTGAATTTTATTACACTAAATGTGCCATATTGTCAAATACATCATTCATAGGTATATATTTACAATTAAAATTTATTTTTTAAATAATTAAATTAATCTTCTTAATATAAATTTCAATTTGTTATAATCAACGATGAATCTAGCTCACCAGATTTTGTTATCTTTGATCAAGATGTTAAAAATGGTTAATCAATCGGTAACCCCATTATCAGAAGCAAATATTAAGTTATTCTATAAACGATATTGTATGATTCCATTACAATTATTGTACATACGTTAATTAATGATATTGCAGCTACTTACATCATTTAGTTAATAACTACATTTCAAAAGGACTAAAAGTTTTAATTGGAAAGACATGTTTGTTTAGAACTAATGTTGATTCCTATAAACTTGAAGAGCCATGCATTCATTGTTACTAATATGACAAACAATCTAAAAGTCCTTTCTAAAAAAAAAGTAAACCTGAGGTATTTACTATTTTTTTATAACTATTTTTAATACTTTAATTGTTAAATGTTAATATATCCTAATTCATAAGAATTATATTTCATTTTTGCATAATAATGTTGAACCATCTCCATCTGAGCTTGAAATACACTCCTATTCATCGTCAAATAAGTAACTAACTCCTTCAAAACTTTTCAAATGAAAAAAATTATTAAATTATTGCAATATAATGATGATAATGGAGAAAAACTCAGCGAAGATCAACATTCCACTTCCTATTCCAAAAAAAAAATTACGAAGTACGAAAGTTCATCTCTAGGTTGCTTGCAGACCTCATGCAAATTATTGCAATCTTAATGAACTTTATTTCTCAAGCATTATTTCAAATGTATTTTCTAATTTGATTTAGATTTATTTCAAACATATTTTCTTATTGTTATTTCTATTTAGTTTTTGGAGGTTAAATTATATAAAAGTATATTGACATTAAGTTATATTTGATTTTTTTAAATAATTATTAAATGTTTACTTTTATAATATTATAGTATGTATAAATTAATATATGTTTATATAATAAATTTTATTATTAAAGACTCGTGCCCTTGCACGGGTACATCAACTAGTATCATTACTAAACTCGAATCTCTCTATCCTATTTGTCATCTCTTAACTATGCCACATAAGTTTCTTAATTTTTCAATTTACTCATTTACCATTCATAATTTTTAGTATTTACAATCCTTAAAAATATATAATATAATAATATTTCTAATGTTATTAATAATTGCAGATAATATACTAGTACTTAGTAGTGATCTTTAATTTCTTACACACTAAATTAGTACATGATATCTCTTCTATTTATCTTTATGAACAAAATTTTAATATTATATAGTCATAATAGAACATAATCTCCACTATTCCATCGTTATGGACATGAATTCATAAATTTAAAAATTATATAATTTTTTATGTTTTTATAATAATTATATATAATACATTAGTACATGACCTTTTATTCTTTAACAATATGTAATGTGTACACACTATATTAGTACGTGAGAAACTTTAATAATATATAATTATATTAGTACATGAGATGTAAGTACCGTAATTTTTTCTAATGTAAATATGAAACTATGAATAAGTGAGATCTCTATGATTTTATTTTTATGGACATAAATTTTAATAGGTCTTTGCTATTCGTCGTCCCTTATGTGTGAGGTGTCACTTTTATAATATTAAAGTATATGTATAATATCAATTTATAATGAGATTAGTGGTGGTACACCTCATATTTTTTTTAAATATGAGGTTTACACCGCTTCTTTAATTTTTAATAATTGTTGATTTGATATTTTGTTCCTATATATAAAAAAAATTCTCAAATTATAGTCGTGCA
Organism: Fallopia convolvulus; assembly: GCA_964016875.1. Lineage (NCBI taxonomy): Eukaryota > Viridiplantae > Streptophyta > Magnoliopsida > Caryophyllales > Polygonaceae > Fallopia > Fallopia convolvulus. The sequence continues at coordinate 36,528,948 of OZ024733.1, forward strand.
TGGCACGACCGGGTGTTGCTAGTCTATATACTATTACTAAACTCGAATCTCTCTATCCTATTTGTCACCCATCTAACTATGCCACATAAGCATCTTAATTTTTATATTTACTACTTTACCCTTTTTTCTTTTTAGTATTTACAATCTTTAAACATATACAGCATAATATAACAATATTTCTATTCATATTAATATACAATGATCTACTACTTTGTTATGGATAAAATTAAAATATTATATAATTGTACATCACCATCTTTAATATGTATTATTTTTTTTTCAATGACAAATATGAAACTATCCATACATAATATCTCTAATATACAATGATCTACTACTTTTTTATGGATAAAATTTAAATATTATATAATTGTATATCATCATTTTTAATATGTGTCATTATATATAATATACTAACCTTTTTATGGACAAAATTTGAATATTATATAATTGTATATCATCATTTTTAATATATATCATTATATATAATATAATAGAATTGCGATCAAATGGGAGATACTGCTACAGTGTTTTATGCTGGCATTTATGAGCTGTTTGATCTCTTATTTTAATGGCCAAGATTGCTTACACGTGTTTAAGTGATTTTTTATAAAAGGAAGACACGGAGGGTTATTTTCGTCTTTTCACCATTAAATTAGAACACATGTTGCAGGGGGTCTTCTTCAACCTGTGCATCGTGGGTTTTCATTCGCATATTTCGATCGATTCTTCTCCATACTTGTTGCATCTTGCTTCTTCTGATTTGTTTGGTTTTTTTGTTGATTCCGACCCCAATTTATATTCTCTCTTCATAGATTTTTCTATAGATCTATTTATATGGTTCCAAGTTCATATTTGGGGTTTTTTATTTCAAAATTTGGAGTTTGATACTTCAATTACATGTTTTTGTGTGTTTTGGATCGATTATAATCAAACTTATGAAGATTGTGTATGTTTTGCTTTACATTTTCAAGTTTTCGATTTAAAACAAAGGCTAGTGTCCAATGCTCATCTAACCGCCCACCATGTGTTCGACAAAATGCCCAAATGGTTAACTTAGTGTTTAGAGCACTTTTTTTAATCAATTGTTCATAAATTATGAACCTAGCATACCAAATCATTAACTCATACCATTTATTAACTAGAATGCATGACACAAGTAACAAGTTTTGTGAATTAAATTTCATGAACCATATTGATAAATGTTATGAATTTAATCCTATAAAGACATGAACCCACAAAATACGATTTATGTACTAGAGTACATGTTAAAAATAACAAATATTATGAATTAAATTTCATGAATCTTAATGACAATTGTTATGAACTTAACCATATAATGACTTGAACCGACATAATATCATTTTTGAAAACATGACATAAATAACAAGTATTGTGAATTAAATTTCATGAACCTTATTGACAATTGTTATGAACTTGACCATCTAAAGCCATGAACCATTAGTCCAACTTGTATGAACTAAAAATCGTAAGATTAAATATTGTAAACTTATGCTTATAAAAACATGAACTAAAAGAACAAAAGACATGAACAAAAATAACTAGTATGACTTAAAAACATGAGCTATAAGATAAACTATTAAGAATTAAAAATCATGAAAACAATAAGAATTATTATGAACCTAGCTTACAAAAATATGAACCGAAAGAACAATTATCATGAACCAAAAGACACGAAACAAAATCATAACTATCATGAACTAAAAGACATGAACCATTAGATGAACTTTTGATGAACCTAAAGTTAGATAAACATGAACCAAAAGAACAATTAGTTATAAACAAAAAGGCACGAAACAATAAGAATTAAAAGACATGAACCATAAGATTATTATGAACCTAGCTTACAAAAACATGAACCGAAAGAACAATTATCATGAACCAAAAGATACGAAACAAAATAATAACTAGCATGAACTAAAAGAAATGAACCATAAGAATTATTATGAACCTACCTTGCAAAAACATGAACCGAAAGAACAAGTAACATGAACCAAAAATCACGAAAGAAAATAATAACTAGCATGAACTAAAAGACATGAACCATAAGATGAACTTTGATGAACCTAAGGTTATTCAAACATGAACCAAAAGAACAATTGTTATAAACAACAAAGCATATAACAAAATTTATGAACCATAAGAAAAAATATTATGAACCTTACCTCAAAAAGTCATGAACCAAAAGAACAACCGATACGAACAAAAAGACATGACCGTATCAAGAATTAGCCTATGTGGGATTTGAACCCACATCAATGTGCACATGCACATTGCTCTACCATTTGAGCTAATAGGCTGCAAAATATATTATTTCTCAAGAGTCAAACGCACATTTCTCATTTCTCACTAATACACCTAGATCTAGACAAACTTACATTGAGATTTCTCCTAGGAAGACTTAGCAGACAACTTCAACAGTGACAACATATCATCAATCATGCCTTTTATACCAAAAGCATGTCATCAAAGAATCACTTCCACTTCTAAATTAACCATTTTTCTTATAACTTATGAACCACAAGCTCAAAACATCACAATACATCAATAAGCAACCATTTTTCTAGAAACATTAACACAAATTGAGTAGTAATAGTTCACCACACCAAAATCATCAAAAACCACCCAAAAAAAACCACAAACACTTCCATTACTGGAAATCAAACCCTAGAACCCTAGAAAATCAAAATAAAACATTAAAAAATCCTATAAGTTTATGCATACTTTCTTGTGTTTGTTTCTCCATATAATTAGATCAATCGACAATTTGAATGAGTTAGAGGATGGTGGGAGTGATTTCTGTAGCGACGTGTTTGAATTTGGATCTTTGTAGATCGTTCGGGTCGGCGGGGGAGAAGAGTTACGTGAAGGAGAAGAGTAAAAGCAGCGTTTGATTATTTTTTGGGAGTTGAGGGTATTTTTGTCACGCGTGTGAAATTTTAATATATTTACCTTCCGTGTCATTCAACCCAATCAACCCCCATTTTTCTTTTTTGTTGAATAATTATGTTCTAATCTGGACCGTTCGTGATATAAGTCGGACGCCCCAAAATTGCTCTCATTTTACACTGTAGCAAAATATTGCACCAGAGCGTGACTCTAATATAATAATATTACTAATGTTATTAACATACTATTGTATCCTTACAAATAAAAATACAATTAATTATATACAGTATATAATTGTTTTACTCTTAATTTATTTAATTACTAAAAGATATTGACTTTTTAAGATCAATATATATAGAGAGAATAATTACTACTTAATTATATCTTTGTTAATGTACGTAACTTTTTTAAGATAACTCCGTATTAAATAGTTTTAATTTTAAGATAACTTTATCATTACTATATACTAAAGCATGCATTTAAAATTTTATATAAAATAACTTGTGTCAAGCTCATATTGAACCACATCACCGATCATTTTAAAATCAATCTAATTGGTTAGCATTGAATTGGGCTATGTTTTTATTAGTTGAAATCTGATTGTGAACCTTATATATTATTTACAAATTAAATAAAAAATTATTTATGTTTATTTTCATAGAATTTGGATTTGAACATTTTTTCCGCACATTTTATACTATTATTTAATTTCAATTTAAATATTAATAATAAAAAAAATTCCACATTCTAGAATAATCATAAAATTATTATTTTCATAAGATTTGGATTTATCAATTAGAACTATTTTGTATTATTATCAATAAAAAAATTCAAAATTGTAGAAGAATCAAAAAACCATTATTTTCTTAGGATTTATATTTATCAATAAGACCAAATTTATGCTATTATTATTCAATTTTAATTTCGATATTAATAATAAAAAATATTTTATATATGTAAATGTGTAACTTAATTAGATGCCACATTTTAGAATGAACCTACAAGACTATTGTTTGTTCAAATCAAAGATATCATAGATAATATAATATTGTTGATCAATAACTAAACTAGATATTGAAAACGACACATGTCAATCTCACTTTGAACCACATCACCTATATTTTTATAATTAATCTAATTAGTTAAAATATAATCGGTCTATTTTTTATTGGTTAAAATTTGATTGCAGATCCATCCCATGTCCCATATATAAATATTTTATTTTTATATTAACCAAATAAATGATTTATATTTATTTGTTAATTTTCTAAAAAAATGTAGATTTTATATCTTCAGTCATGTATCACTTCACAGTCTTCACCTATATTTTTATATTTTTTATAACAAATTGACAATTAAGATTTATTAAACTCATTTATGCTTAACCTAAGAAAATTCAAATTTGACAAAGATTTTAATAAAATTATTAACTTATGCTAACTTGTATGTGTTGATGCACTTTTTGATGGTATTATCATTCTTGCAAACAATGCAAAATGAAAAATTACTTTCTTAAATAATTATATTAATCTTCTTAATATAAATTATAATTTGTTATAATCAACAATGAATGCAGCTGTTGATAGGGTTTTTAACTCGACAACAAATAAATTTGTAGTCAAGACCCCGCTGAGTATAGCGAAGTCAGGATCGTCCACGGGAAGCAAGGTTGTTTGATTACTAAACTATAAAATAGAAAAAACACAGAAACAAAGGAAAACAGAAACAAACAAGGCTACGACAGCCCTCGGCACCGACCTTGTCAGGGTCGGTAATGACGTTGGGTTTCAACGCAAACTAAGCAAATAAAACACAACCTACTACAGGCTTGGTATCGACCTGTGTACCTCGGTAACAAGTCTATACGTAAGTAAAACGACGCTAATTCAAATACGAAAATAACTAGGACAAGGGCTACCACGACATAATCATGCATATAAACTAGTGTGAAGGATAAATATCATGCCTCAAAAAGCTATCAACTTTCGTTGACTTAAACAAGTAAATCAATCAATTTTCATAAACCAATTCACTTTCTACTTATTTTTGAATCCAAAGCTCGAAACTTTCGTTACCGAACAATATCAACATTCAAGTTCACTACTTTCTCTTTCGATCAAGCGATAAACTCAAATTACCTTGACTTTCATGTTAAGTATAAGCACAAAACAAGTAGTTAAAGGATAAAAGGCAATCAAACATTCATCACACACATTCAATCATGCATAACTATGACGGGTTTCAACCCCGATCCTAGAAAAGCTAACTACTCACTCATGATTGAAATAAAACAAGCAACTAGATTGAATGAAAACATTGAAATAAAAGCTTACTTGAAATATAAAAATCTCGTCTTTGAAACAAACACGTTTGAAATCAGAACTAAAGAAACAAAACTCGACCTCGGTTCTTCTCTCTCTCGAACGACTCCAAACAATCGCCCCTCTAAAAAGAACTAACGAACGAACCTCCTAAAATAGACTACAACAAGGGTATTTATACTAAAAGAAACTATCTTACAAGGGTCCCAAAAGATAGAAACTTGCCTAACTAAAAAGATTACGAGATAAAAGATAGATTTGTTGAAAGTCGGCGCCGCCTACCGACACAGGTCACCTCGGTAACGACCTGCACAGGGTCGATAGACTCTTGCTGAATTCTCCAAGTAAAACTCTTGCTTAACAATTGATGAGGAAGGACAAATCCATACAAACTCACAACCTCCAACGAGTTTAATAAGAAACAGGAGCTTTTCTAGGAGTTAAAGTTCTAGGTTCAATTAATGAGGGTCGGTACCAAGCTCTCTGTCCTAGGTTTTTTGTACACTCTTCATAGCTTCTCTTCGGATTCGACGAGATCTTCAAGGCGTATTCTTTCTTCTCTTCTCTCTACATACTCCACCATCAACCACTTGACACTAGCTCTCTCGAAATGCTCCCTTCTGCTTCGAAAACCCTATAAAAAACACAAAAACGGAGTAGCTTCCATACTTTTCACAAAATATTTAAACTTATCCAAAAACACACAAAACTAGCACTAAAACTTACTAAAACTAAACTAAACAGCCTAAGAAAAACACCCAAAACTATACTAACAACATGAACATCAAAATACCCCATACTTAAGCTTGCTTGTCCTCAAGCAATCACTAGACAATAACCAAAACCAAACAACATGATCATCAAGCAATAGCCCTTATCTAAAAAGCAATTTCCAAAACATAGTAAAATAGCAAATGACTATTAATGTCATCACACATATATAAGCACTAATAGACATAAGCAACCACAATCCAACCTCACCAAGGATAAAGTGTTTCACTCAACTCTCATGTGTTTATGCTATAAATTCAATCTCTCAACTCAATCCAATATGCAAACAATCATAGAAATTGGAACTTATATCACCAAACTCTCCACCAAAGATTTGTCAAAACAAGCAAAAATCATCAAGAGAACTTAGGCTCAATGAAAAACTTCATAGAAGCTTCCATTCATCCGGGTTGTAATGGGGCTTGGGAATAACAATAAGGCGTGGAAATATTTTGGCTATGTGGTGCTAATAATATCCGGGAATCAAAGACTCCTAAGAACTCACACATAATACCAAAACTCTCATCAAATATACCAAACTCACTTCTTATTATGCTCTTTCTTCACTCACCATTAAATCCTAGAAAGCCTCATAAAAACATAAAGAATCCCTTGGTTTAAACTTTTAAACACTGCACATCTTCCTTATTCTTTCATTTTTTTTCATTTATTTCTGCTAGACATACATCGGTACCGACCTGAGAGGGTCGCTAACGAGCTGTGATTTTCTTCTTCTTTCTTCCTTTGGTACCAAGCCCACATAGGCTGGTATCGATCTGATATGCCTTTTCTTCCTTTGTGCATTCTTTTTTACCAAGAGATATTTTTACACAATTCTGAAACAAGAGACTTCCAATCTACCCCACCCAAACCTTTATTTTGAACCAACACATATCTTTTGCACTCTATAAAACAACTCCTCTCCAACTATGTCCTAATCCCCGGATAGGGTCAAACTTATCTTGGCTAGGATAATTTTGTGGAGCAACAATAAAAAAGGCTAAAGCTCAAATTGGCTATCAAAACAAGGATAATGTAAGGGTGGATAAGGATTAATAGGGCTCATGAAAAATAAGTTCTCTATCATATGACTTCCACAAGTAATGAACTAAAAATCTTATATAGGTCTTGAGAAATAGATAACCATCACAATTCCAAGAGATAATATACATAAAGAGAGCAAATCACGCATGAAAAATCAAGGCTAAAAATAAGAACTCACAAGGTCAATTTTTGTTGGATTGCAACTACACATGCTACAGTCATACGTGCTCAATTTCATCATATGCTATTTCTCTATAAAAACAATTTCATCATAAGACTCAGGCTATACTCTCAAAAACATGCTAAAAGGATATTACATGGTCATGCAAACAATTAACTATCATAGAACCATAAGAAAAGGGTACTTATCCGCTCTAAAATCTTTTTTTGAATCTTTTTCAAAATTTCAATTTTTATCAAAATTTTTCAATTTTTTTTTGTGATTTTTGTTTTTAAAACAAGAACAACTAAGAACAACTAAAACAAGAAATAGAACAAACTGACACAAAAACAAACAAGCAACCAAGTTTTCTTTTCCCTCCCTACCCCATACTTAAAATTATAGTGTCCCCACTGTAAAAATAAAGCAAATCACAAGAGAAGATAGGGAAAAGAAAGAAACTCACAAGATAACTATCAAAGTAGAAGAAACATCCTTGAAAGCGAGGTCATCATTTGTTTGGTGGTGGGAAGTAGTGCTCAAAGTTGCCCATAAATTGGTACATCATCCTCTAGCGCTCCTCATCAACAGTCACACGCTGCTCCATCGTCATCCAGCGAGTGCCAGCTCTTTGATGCCGTGCATTCTCAAGAGACATGCGAGCTGAGTACACATCCTCCCAATGACTCATCCGTTGTTGAAGCTGTGTCTGCTGCAAATTCAGCTGCTGCATCTAAGAAGACAGATCTTGAGTCCATGAAGGAGCATCGGAACTAGCGTAGTTGGTTTGGGGTGGCGGCTGGTAATGTGCGTGCTGTTGGAAGTGGTCGTGATGGATGAAAGGGGCGTACGGCATGACACCAAACGAGTGTGGCTCGGTAGGCTGATGAGCAGGCGTTGTGTCGAAGTGGAATGCCTCGGTATTAGCCTCAAAGTACTCGGTATCGAGGCCATGTTGCTTGGTAACGAGGCTGGCAGTGTGCGATGGGGCCTCGGTACCGAACTGTGGGACCTCGGTACCGAGCCCTGCCGTATCGGCTGGCTCATCCTCTTCCATTGCAGCTCCTTCTCACTCATACCTCGTCTCAAATTCCCGTAGTGTTGGATCGTCTTGAGGCTTCTTTTCCAAGGGGAATGGTTGAGACGTCCATGCTTCATACCAGCCTATTCCATTCCAAACCACAACACTATTTATTCATCTGATGAACTTGCACTTTGGCACATGTAGCAACTCCAGCTTATCCCGAGTAATCACCACGGTCTGTCCAAGCACCGTGGTGTCTACTCCACTTGGATATCTCTAAAAGATGCCGGAAGACAACCAGTACTTCCTGTTCAGCTTCTGGGGACTGTGTGCGTTGTAGCGCGAGAGATCGACATCGAGAGCCATCGCCAAGAGGCTCACTAAGTTGCCACAACAAACTTCTTTTGAAGAGGCCCCATGCTTCTCCACGTACTTTAGCCATTCATACCCAAATTCATGGGGGCGGGGTCCTCGAAGAGAATAGTCCGAAGGCATCCAACCACCGTGCTCGTCGGCCTGGAAAGCTCCTTTTTGGGCCAAATGGTTGCACCCAAAACTTGGAGGATAATCTTGAAAATGGGGTTGATGATGTGCGCCCCTGGAAGTGCCGGTGCAGTCGAGTTGACCTCCCTGGAAATGTAGCTCCATATGTCTATGACCTTGAAATCATCGGAAGCCTTGTAATCCCGAGAGTGGTTGGGGAAGTCGAGGAGGCGGTTGAACTCGGCCATAGTGAACTCATGGTCCGCATTGCCCAATCGGAATCTAATCCTTTCGAAAAACGTCTTGGACTTGAAGCTGACGCGGAGAGTGGCTATGAACTCGGCAGTGAGAGCCGAATAATGCGGGACGTCCTCCTTTTTGAGGAGACGAGGCACATCGAGAATAGCGAAGGCATGCTTGTTATCCTCATAAATGTCGTTGGCTTTGGCACTTGACCTCGAGAACCATCTTGGTCCTTTTGGATGATGGAGTCGAAGATCATCAATTTCTCCCGAGTCGGCAGGATGACTTCGTCCATTCTTGGAGGAGATGGAGATCTTTTCGTCCTCCTCTTCTTTCCTGCCCTAGAGTTGGCCCTGCTTGTGCTTGCCATTTGGTACCTGAAAACACCATAAATATCCAAGGTAAAATCCACTCAAATCAACAATAAAAACCCCATACTTGCATTCGGGAATGGCCTCAACCCACCTCGGTACCAAGCCAAGAGGGTCGGTATCGAGGTCTCTGGGTTCAACTCTGGTTCTGGTCAATCACAAGTCGGTACCGACCCTCACATGTCGGTAACGAGCCTGGGCGAGAACATTACGCGAGAGTTTCCGACTCCCAAATCCCCAAATTTTTGACAATTTAGCACAATTTCAAGCAAGATTCCACACAAAAACACACAATCAAGTACTTGCAACCCATACTTGCTCAAAGCCCTATCTAATCATGCCAAAAATTTACCAAAACTAATGGTGAAAATCATGCAAATCAAGAACAAATACTTCATGCTTTTCTATCATCAAAATTCAATGTAAATCGAGCATGAAGAACCAAAAATCAGACAAGATTAATCACCAACATAGAGGCATGGAAGCACGATGCAATATAGACACGCAATCTCGAATTCACACAAAGAACTAGATATGAAAACTACCCAATTTTACCATGAATCTTCAAGAAAAGAGTTTAGGGTTCAAGAAATCATACCGTAGTCTTGTGAAATTGAAGAACAAGAATTCGATTTGCAAGGGTAACGAGGACTTGAAGCTTCGGTAACGAACCAATGGAGTGTTGATTGATGTTAGTATTTTTAGTATAGTTTTTAGTATGTTTTCTTAGTTTGTTAGGCTTAGTTTTAGTAGTTTTAGGATTAGTTTTGTGTGTTTTTGGATGGTTTTGCATATTTTGTGAAAAGTATGGAAGCTACTCCGTTTTGTGTCTTTTTGTAGGTTTTAGCAAGGAAATAGTGCTATTTGGAGCTGAATTTGGAGTGCTATGATGAAAGACGGAAGAATGCAAGATGAAGAAGTCGAAGTCTAAGTTTTAGAAGATAAAATGTGGAAGAAAGCCAAACCCAGGCTCGTTAACGAGGCTGCAAGGGTTCGTTAACGAGGCCACAAGATGAAGATTTCGAGAGTTTGATTCTATGACTCACCGATCATGTGCGGGAATTTATTTCCGTGTCGGTAGAGTATCTTTTTATGATTTTAGGGTTATTATATTATGTATTTTAGGTCTTGTTATCTTTTTAGATTTTGTTTCTATCTTTCTAGATTTTATTTCTATCTTTTTAGGAAAGTTTTTATCTTTTAGCCTTATTATTTTCTAGCCTTATTAGTATAAATAGCCCTCTTATTTGCCTAGAAAAGGGGGAAGGATCGATTGAAGAGAAGAGGAAGAGTCGAGAGTAGAGAGAGAGGATCGGAGTCGAGATTGAAGGTTCGGTGGACGAGAGTTACCGAGGTCGTTAATCGTGATTTTGGTTCGGTGTTTGTATTCTTTTCGGTTTCTTCTGAATTTTTGTAAGACGATATTTCCTATTAATTTGAATAGTGTTTTGTTTTCAATGATTTCTTTTGTTGAGTTTATTTGTTTCTTAGTTATGTGTAGTGAGTAGTCTTCTTTTCTAGGGTCGGGGTAAACCCGGCATAGTTATGCATGTTTGAGGAGTAAGAGTATGTGTTGATTGCCTTTTATCTATTTTGAGACTGTTTGTTGTGCTTAAGACCTAGATGAAAGTCAAGGTGAATTGAGTTTTTAACTTGATTGAAAGAGAAAGTTATAGACTTGAAGGTTGATATTGTTTGAATACGAAAGTTTCAAGCTTTAGATCCAAAACAAGCAATTGAGTGGATTAGTTTATGAAAGTAGGTTAATTTACTTGATAGTCAACGAAAGTTGATGAATTTATCTATTTAAAGGCATGATCTTATCTTCTTACGAGTTTATGTGCATGACTATGTTGTGGTATCCCTTGTCCTAGATCTTTGTTTTATTTGAATTCTCTTGAAGTGATATTTGTTGCTGAGTTTGTAGGCTCGGTACCGAATCTGTTTAGGTCGTTAGTTTTGGTCTTTTGTTTACGGTGGTTCGTTAACGACCTTGACAACGTCGTTAACGAGGCTTCTTGTGAGTGTTTTACTTGTTTTTGTTTGATTTTTAGTAGTCGATAAACAAACAACCTTGCTTCTCGTGGAACGATCCTGACTCCCCTATACTTAGCGGGGTCTTGACTTATAAATTTATTTTTTGTCCCGAGTGAAGGCCCGTCCAACAAATTGGCGCCGTTGCCGGGGAAGCAACGTGTTTGTTTGTTTATCTGTGGGTCTGGGAATAGCCTGACCCCGTTTTTGTTTCTAATTCTTGTTTTCTTTGTCTGTTTTCTCAGCGCATGCCGGTAGGACGTCGAAGGCTCGAATTTGATAACGCTGGTTATTACTCTGAACCTGAACGTTCCATGCACCGTAGACGCCGAGAAAACCGAGCCATGGCCACACCTGAAGAGATGGCTCGTTAGCTAGAAGTCCTCCAAACACAGATGGAGGCGTTATAAACTGAGAAGGAAGGCGCTGCCGCCGAGGCTGAGCGTCAACGAGCTACCAACGCTCGTCTACAGGAAGAGTTGAATGCCTATCCGAGGAATGCCAAACAGTACATGCATCCAGAACTGAGGGTGCCAGAGTCCCCAATCGTGCTTCCGGAGATAGAGAAACCCTTTGAGATCAAGTCTCAATTTATGTCCTTAATTAAACGGGCTCAGTTTGAAGGGAAACCCACTGAGTGCCCTATGGAGCATATTAGAAATTTTCTTGATTTATGTGACACCATAGCTGCTGAAGGTGTCTCACTAGAATATGTTCTGTTAAAAGCTTTCAGGTGGTCTCTTGCTGGAAAGGCCTTAAGCTGGTTGGAGAGCATACCTCCTAAGTCTATCAGGACTTGGAAGAACTTGTATGATCAATTTCTTACAAAATTCTTCCCTCCTGCCAAGACAACGGAGTTGAGGAAACGCATCACCTCCTATCACCAGCTGCCTAATGAGACCTTTGTTGAAACATGGGAAAGATTCAAAGAGATGCTTAGACAGTGCCCCAGTCATGTGCAACCTTTATATGTTCTGCAAGAAATCTTTTTCCAGGGTATCAACGCAGAGACCAAGAACCACATCAACACGCATACAGTGTGCGGTTTTATAGAGATGGACCCTACAGTTGCATGGGAATTGCTGGATAAGCTGTCCAATTATGATGCCATGTATGGAACCCAGCAGACTCCCCAGCCACAGAAACGTCTCTACGTGCCTAACCGAGAAGAAGTTGACCCAGACGTTAAAAATCAGTTTCTACAAGACGAGGTCAACCGCCTGAAGAAGCAGGTAAGTTTTCTGAAATCCTCTCAATCTTGTCAAGAATGTGGTTCTTCTGCCCATAGTACTTCTGCTTGCACTAACATAGAGCAGGTAAGAGTCGCTGAGACAATTGCTGAGATGAATTACATGAGAGGCCCATACAGGAACCAACCTAGTAATTTTGACAGGTCGAACAACTATCAGACGTGGGGCAATCAAAATCCAAATCCAAGCTATGCAGCGGTTACAGGAAAGCATCAATGGGGTCCACAACAAGGTCAACGAAGTTCAAGTTAACCTTAACCACCAAAATAAAAGATGGGGAGAGTTCGATGTATGGAAGAAGAATGTTGATTCCCAACTAGGGAACCTTGCTGCACAGATTCCGAGACCACAAGGGCAACTTTCGGGACGTCCCGAAGAAAACCCTAAAGGACAGATAGCAGCAGTGCACCTTAGGAGCGGAAAGACATTACCGGAGCGTGTCCAAGCTGAGGACAAGAAGGAAGATGACACCACGGATACCCTCGATAACGAGCCAGCAAGGGCAATTACCGAACCAGCGTACCATGGTGACGAGGCTTCGAGGGTACCTAACGACCCTACCCCAGGTAAGTTCTCTACTCCGAGCCTTCCTCTCAATCCCAGGGTAGTTAACGACCCCATCAGGGTCGGTAACGACCCGCCGAGCATACCTAACGACCCTAGCGTCGACCCGGTAGCATCACCCCTCGAGCCTAACTTGGTTCCGAGGATGGTGAAGTCTCTTCCATTTCCCACTAAGAAATCTATGGACTCTATTGAGAGTAAGTTCAAGCGTTTCGTAAAGATTCTTCAGGGCATTAATATTTCCATCCCATTCGCTGAGGCCCTAAGCGAAATGCCGGCTTACACAAAATTTTTGAAGGATATTCTTAGCAGGAAACGATCCATTACAGAGCTGCAGGATGAAGTCAGATCTATAGCTCTACCAGAAAAGTTGGGAGATCCAGGGAGATTTGCAATAACTATTGGAATAGGCGACCACAAGTTCAAAGCTTTATGTGATCTGGGAGCCAGTGCCAGTTTACTCCCTCTCTCAATCTGGTCTAAAGCCAATATGGGACCACTAGAGCCGGTGGATATGAATCTCTACATGGCCGACGGATCATGTGTCAAGGCCACAGGAGTCGTGGACGACTATCCTATTCAAGTCGGGAATTTTTTTATACCAAATGATTTCATCATCCTCGATATGCCTGAAGACCCCCATGTCCCCATAATTCTCGGCAGACCATTTTTAGCTACAGCAGGTGCTAGGGTTGATGTGCGGAAAGGACTTCTCACTTTTGATATTGGAGAGGAACGCGTGGAATTCAACTTGGATCAGAATGCTAACGACCCAACTGCGGTCGCACAAATCGAGTTGACCCAACCAGAACTCGACACAGCTGGTCCTACCGAACCTTCCTTAAATACCAAAACGGAAGATAATTTCATACAAGTCCCTACCGAACCTCATTGGCCGATCACCGAGCCCCACATGCAAGAGTGTAATCAAGATAATTACTCTAACTATGAAGTCGCTAATGCTGGTCATAACTATTCTTTATCCTTTGTTCCTACACCATGCCCATTATATGCACTACAGAGGAGTCCAAACCACCCTGGTCTTCGGATTTCGCTAACCATCATGTGGGAATATCGGGCATATTGATAGAAGAAAAGGGACCTAATTTAGTGACTCAAGCGAATAAAGGCTGCAAAGCTAAGTATGGGGTATCTCAAGACCCCAACATAGCTGCAAGAGAGCCACCTTGAACAAGGAGTACGTCGGGCTGACGACGTTAAAAATAGCGCTTACGGGAGGCAACCCGCTTTTAGTATAGAATTAGATTAGATTTTTCTTTTCTTTTTAGATTCTTTTTCTTAGTTTTCTTTTGAGTTCTTTTTGGTAGTTTTTAGGATAGAAATTAGGATAAATTTAGAGCTAACAAGATGCAGAAAAGGGGCTCGAAAATCACACAAGGAGGCTACGGTGGCTCGTTAACGACCCACCCAGGGTCGTTAACGACCCGGTTTGGCGAACCGACTCGGGAAGGTAAGTTTTTCTAACCCTAATCTATCTTTTATCTTCTACCCTAAATTCTTACCACCCCCCCGGCCGCCATTACCTACCCCCCTCCTATTTCTACCCCCTTCTATTTAAACCCTTCCCACACCCTCAAGAATTCTACCCATAAATCTCAAACTCCACAACCCCCAAACTTCCACTAAATACTCTCACCACCGATCGGAATCCTTCACTCCACCTACCGCCGGAGACACCGTCGTTACCGAAGCCCGGAACACCCGTTTTCCCACCGACGAGATCCAAGCTCGTTAACCACCCAATTCCGACCTCTTGTTCTTCAAATTCTCGATTCTCCGGTATGATTTCTAAACCCTAACTCGAGATTGCATGATTCATGGTTTATAGGGTAGAAATTTCATGTCTTGAATTGTGTTTATAGAGAGGACCGATGTGCATGTTTAGATTTTGCTCATGAATTATGGTTGTGCTTAGTTGATTCTCAATCTAGGAAAGATTCTTCATGCTAGATTCTCCATTGCAAAAATTTGATTTAGAAAAGCATGAATTTTTCTTGTTCTAGATATTGAGTTTGATTTTCACCATGTTAATTTTGGGCAAATTTAGCATGTTTGGGGTGAGTAATTGAGCAAGTATGGGGTGCATATACCCGATTGTGTGTCTAGTGAAGGATTATCGAGGATGCATGCTTGATTTTAAAGTTGATAAAACTCGGAAATTCTATGAACTAGCTCTCGGCAGCTCGTTAACGACCCACCCAGGCTCGTTAACGACCCTGCGTAGCCTCAAAAATCAATACCCAGTCCAGATTCGTAAACAACCCAATTGGGGGGGTTAACGAATAATTTCGAGGATTATTTCGAGACCAAGTATGGGGTCTCTTGCCTAACCTAACTTGAGTGGATCTTATCTTGGAAAATCATGATTGTTTTGCAGATCACATGGCAAGTTCCAGCAGACCCGCTACCCGAGCTCAGAAGAAGAGAAGGAACCAGAGGTCCCCATCTCCACCTCGCATGGACAATGTGATCTTGCGCACTCAAGGGCAAGCGGACCGATACAATGCCATCTTAAACAAAGATCACAACACTCGGTGGTTTTCAAGAACGAGTGCCAAGAAAATGGGGATTTATACGGATGTCAAGGAGGCCTTTGCTATTCTCGATGTGCCTCATTTGCTGAAGAAGGAGACGGTACCACATTTTTCGGCCCTCACATCCGAGTTTTTGGCCACTTTAGAGACGAGTTTCCCATTGAAGAATTCGGCGGGACGCATCAGGTTTAGGCTCGGTAATGTGAGCCGAGAATACACCATGGCGGAGTTCAACGCTATTCTGGAGCTCCCAAATCCTTCTAGAGATTACAGTTTGAAGGACTACAAAGTGACAAGGACTTGGAGCTACATCACCGGGGAGGTTGAGCCCTCCGCAGCGGCATTATTCGGGGCAAGCGTCATCAACCCCATTTTTAGGATCATCCTTCGAGTCCTAGCCGCTACATTTTGGCCGAAGAGAGAGGTAAATAGGCCAACAAGAATGGAAGTTGCTTGTCTTCGCACCATCCTTTTCGAGGAGCCCGACCCTTTGAATTTGGGGTGTGAGTGGCTCTACTACATTGAAAAATCAACCAAGTCCAAAGAAGTATGGTGTGGAAACTTGGTTAGTCTCTTGGCTATAAACTTAGGAGTCGACCTTACTCGCTACACGCCGGCTCATGCTCAACTCCTCAACAAAAGCTATTGGTATAGCTCTAGTGTTTTCATCCAAGTCGAGAGAGGACTCAAAGTAAAAGTGCAAGACCGCATCGTTACACCTACCCTTGACATGTTGGAGCTACTCTACGTACCAAATTGGTATGAGGTATGGACGGGTCATGCTTACCCGTTGGAGCCCAAGCCGGAGGATGAGCTATCACTTCGGCCGTGTGAGACAAGGTTCGAGAGAGACGGAGAAGGCATGGATGAAGATGGAGATGAAGATGAGGATACCGAGGTAGTTGGCGAAGACACTGAAGAGGCTGACACAGAGGGAGGCACGGAAGAGCTTAACTTCGAGGATAACGACCTCGACACGGAAGTTTTGGGCACCAACATCCTCGTTGATGAGCCTACCAGACTCGTTAACGACCATTTCCAGCCTTCTTCCTACGTTCCTAACGAGGCACCCAGCTTCGTTAACGAGGTCCCGAGGACAACTACCGACCCCCCGCCAGCTCCTACCGACCCTCATTCCTATGGTCTTATATCATATAACCCGGTGTTGTACCAAGACCACTTCCAGCCTCACTACCCACCACCCCCTCAGCCCGAGTACACTGGATCGAATATGCCACCACCATGGGCCGAGGATCTTTCTGCTCGGATGCAGCACCATGGGAGTCTGTCTATTCTGCTCGCATGTCGATGGAGGATGAGAGGCATCGTCAGAGAGAAGTAGAGGATGCAGAGCGTTGGAGGACGATGTACGACTTCATGGGGAACTTCGAGCATTACTTTCCTCCACCAAACCAGTGATTCAGCTTGAAGAAGACGTTTTCCTTGTTTTCCACTTTTGAGACTTTGTAAGTTTTTATGTCTTTTCTTTTTATTTATTTTGTTTTTGTTGTTTTCTTTTCTTTTCTATTTCTTTTCTTCTTCTTATTTTTTCTTACAGTGGGGACACTGTAATTTTAAGTATGGGGTGTGAGAAAGTAGACAACTTGTTATCTTATGTGTCTTATGTGCTTATTTGTTTTAAGTAATTTCGTTCAATAAAAAAAATCGAAAAAAATTGAAAAATTTGAAAAAATCCAAAAAGAGTTTAGAATTGATAGATATCCCTTTCTTAGGTTCTATGATGGTAATTGCTAGAATGATCATATAATTCCTTGCAAGCATGTCTTTGATAGTATAGTCGGATTCTTAAATTAAAATTGTGTTTTTAGAAGGAATAGCATTTGATGAAATTGAGCACATATACTTTATAGCATAAGTGATGCAATCCAACAAAAATTGACCTTGTGAGTTATTTTTGGCCTTATAGGGAGAACATCAAAAATCCATCTTCTTTTCTAGTGTGTTTTACTCTCTATATGCATATTATCTCTTGGAATTGTGATGGTTATCTATTTCTTGAGACCCGTATAAGATTTATAGTTCATTACTTGTGAAAATCAGATGATAGAGAACTTATTTTTATAGCCCTATTATCCTTATCCTACCTTACATGATTCTTCTTTTTGAAGCCAATTTGAGCCTGAAGCCTTTTATTTTTAGCTCCACAAAATTGTTCCCTAGCCGAGATAAGCTTGACCCTATCCGGGGATTAGGACTTAGATTGGAGAGGTTTTCTTTGTTGAGTGTAAAAAAAAAGAGAGAGTGCAATATTTATGTTTTGGTTTGAAATTGAGGAATTATTGGGAAGGGTAGATTGGAAGTCTCTTGTTTTTAATAGTTGTAAAAGAAAGATCTCTTGATATCAAAAGATGCACGAAATAAGATTGATGGTTGAAGAAAGTTGTTTAGAAATTGAGGAGTACACAATAAAGCTCGTTAACGACCTTGAAGTGGTTCGTTAACGAGGCAGAAGAAAAAAAAGAGAGAAAGAAAAGAAGTTTGAAGTGCATGTGTTTATATAGATAATATCAGAGATTCTTTTTATTATTTTTATGAGGCTTTCTAGGATATCATGGGTGAGTGAAAATGAGTGTGCACATTGAGAGTGAGTTTGGTTATCTTTTATGAGAGTTTTGTTATGTGTGAGTTTTTTAGGAGTCTTTGATTCCCGGATATTATTAGCACCACATAGCAAAATATTTTCCACGCCTTTATTTTTACCAAACCCCATTACAACCCGACCGAATGGAAGCTTCTATGAAGTTTTTCATTGAGCCTAAGTTCTCTTGATGATTTTTGCTTGTTTTGACAAATCTTGGGTGGAGAGTTTGATGATATAAGTTCCAATTTCTATGAGTATTTGTATATAAGATGAGTTGAGAGATTGAATTTATAAGCTTAAACACTTGAGAGTTGAGTGAAAAACACATTATCCTTGTGAGGTTGGATTGTATTTTCTTATGTCTATTTGGTGCAGATATGTGTGATGACGTTAATAATCATTTGTTATTTTTCTATGTGTTGATTTTGCTTTTTAGATGATGGCTATGTCTTGATGAGTATGTAGTTTGGTTTTGGTTATTGTTTAGTGATTGCTTGAGGACAAGCAAGTCTAAGTATGGGGTTGATTGATGTTAGTATTTTTAGTATAGTTTTTAGGATTTTTTCTTAGTTTGTAAGGCTTAGTTTTAGTAGTTTTAGGATTAGTTTTGTGTGTTTTTGGATGGTTTTGCATATTTTGTGAAAAGTATGGAAGCTACTCCGTTTTGTGTCTTTTTGTAGGTTTTAGCAAGGAAATGGTGCTATTTGGAGCTGAATTTGGAGTGCTATGATGAAAGACGGAAGAATGCAAGATGAAGAAGTCGAAGTCTAAGTTTTAGAAGATAAAATGTGGAAGAAAGCCAAATCCAGGCTCGTTAACGAGGCTACAAGGGTTCGTTAACGAGGCCACGAGATGAAGATTTCGAGAGTTTGATTCTATGACTCACCGATCCTGTGCGGGAATTTATTTCCGTGTTGGTAGAGTATCTTTTTATGATTTTAGGGTTATTATATTATGTATTTTAGGTCTTGTTATCTTTTTAGATTTTGTTTCTATCTTTCTAGATTTTATTTCTATCTTTTTAGGAAAGTTTTTATCTTTTAGCCTTATTATTTTCTAGCCTTATTAGTATAAATAGCCCTCTTATTTACCTAGAAAAGGGGGAAGGATCGATTGAAGAGAAGAGGAAGAGCCGAGAGTAGAGAGAGAGGATCGGAGTCGAGATTGAAGGTTCGGTGGACGAGAGTTACCGTGGTCGTTAATCGTGATTTTGGTTCGGTGTTTGTATTCTTTTCGGTTTCTTCTGAATTTCTGTAAGACTATATTTCCTATTAATTTGAATAGTGTTTTGTTTTCAATGATTTCTTTTGTTGAGTTTATTTGTTTCTTAGTTATGTGTAGTGAGTAGTCTTCTTTTCTAGGGTCGGGGTAAACCCGGCATAGTTATGCATGTTTGAGGAGTAAGAGTATGTGTTGATTGTCTTTTATCTATTTTGAGACTGTTTGTTGTGCTTAAGACCTAGATGAAAGTCAAGGTGAATTGAGTTTTTAACTTGATTGAAAGAGAAAGTTATAGACTTGAAGGTTGATATTGTTTGAATACGAAAGTTTCAAGCTTTAGATCCAAAACTAGCAATTGAGTGGATTAGTTTATGAAAGTAGGTTAATTTACTTGATAGTCAACGAAAGTTGATGAATATATCTGTTTAAAGGCATGATCTTATCTTCTTACGAGTTTATGTGCATGACTATGTTGTGGTATCCCTTGTCCTAGATCTTTGTTTTATTTGAATTCTCTTGAAGTGATATTTGTTGCTGAGTTTGTAGGCTCGGTACCGAATCTGTTTAGGTCGTTAGTTTTGGTCTTTTGTTTACGGTGTTTCGTTAACGACCCTGACAACGTCGTTAACGAGGCTGCTTGTGAGTGTTTTACTTGTTTTTGTTTGATTTTTAGTAGTCGATAAACAAACAACCTTGCTTCTCGTGGAACGATCCTGACTCCCCTATACTTAGCGGGGTCTTGACTTATAAATTTATTTTTTGTCCCGAGTGAAGGCCCGTCCAACATTGATCGATATTGAGAAGGATGCGGGTTTGAGGGCGAATGCTGTGCGCGGGAGCGTGGTGTGGAATCTGAATGAGAATCGGTTTAGATCTTGAGAGATTGGTGAGGATTGGGGTGGGATTTTGTGGTTTGAGAGAGTTTTTATGGGTTTGGGCAAGAGGCGGCGTGAGAAGAGAGGCAAGGAAGGAAGAATTTTAGATTTAGAAGACTTACCTATGCCGCGCGTCTCGTTCCTGAATTTTTGACACAGGTCGGTATGTACCGACCCTCACAGCTCGGTACCGAGCCTGGGCGACTCTTTTTTCACGCTTTATCGTGCCCGATTTCTGTAACATGTTAGCTCAAGAATATCCTATCTCACAAACTTCTAATCTACTAAAAACTCAAAAGAAAGCTAAGAAAAAGAACTATAAAAAGAAAAGAAAACTAAACTAAAACCAAAACCGGGTTGCCTCCCGCAAGCGCTATTTTTAACGTCGTCTGCCCGATGATCTTACCTGGGCTAATTCGATGATGGCTCCATTTCAGCTTTGTCGGGGTCATGAAAGATCCCATACTTAGCTGAAAAGTCTTTGTTTTTTCTTCTTACTAAATTCGGTCCCTCATCCTCAAATAGTATGCTCGGTATTCCTACACAAGGGTTAGTGAAGTCCGAGAATCAAGGAGGTTTCGACTCATCTATAGCATGAATAGTAGGATATGGTGTAGGAATATGATATAAGGAATGATCATGACCAGTGACAGTGAATCCAGAGTTAGAATACTCACCTTGATCGGTCAGTGAGGGAGTCGGTTGAGGGCTCGCTACCCTCATCATATTTCTATACGAAGGGCTCGCTACCGACCCAAGGGGGGTCGGTAGATGGCCTAGTAGTTCTCTCATAATCATCATTGATTGGAAGGGAAACTTCGGGCTTAGCAATGTCGAGCTCTAGGTGGGACATCTCGATCTTTTTGACCGCGGCTGTGTCATTGGCAGCTTGATTGAGGCTGAACTCGACCCGCTCTTCTCATATGTCTAAGGTTAGGAGTCCTTTTCGAACATCGACTCGAGCACCTGCTGTAGCAAGAAATGGTCTGCCTAGAATGATGGGTACTAGAGGGTCTTGAGGCATATCAAGGACAATAAAGTCGTTTGGTATGAAGAATTTGCCCACTTGAATGGGAAAATCATCAACGACTCCAGTAGCCTTTACACTATATCCGTCTGCCATGTACAACCTCATATCAACAGGTTCTAGAGGTCCCATATTAGCTTTTGACCAGATCGATAAGGATAGTAAACTGGCAGTGGCTCCCAAATCACATAGTGCTTTGAATAGGTGGTCGCCAATCACGAAAGTGATAGCAAATCTCCCTAGGTCACCTAGATTTTCTGGGAGATCTAGAGATCGGACCTCATCTGTCAGCACTGTTATTGATCTTTTCCTGCTAAGAATGTCTTTCAAGAATTTAGTGTAAGCCGGCATTTCGCTTAGGGCCTCATCGAATGGTATAGAAATTTTTAAGCCCTGAAGAATCTTAACGAAACCTTTAAACTTGCCTTCTGTTGAGTCCTTAGTCTTCTTAGTAGGGAAGGGGAGAGACTTCAACAATCTCGGAACCAAAGTGGGTTCGAGAGGTGGCGCTACCGGGTCGACAATTAGGTCGATCGGTGCCGCGGAAGGGTCAATACCGACCCTGGTGGGGTCGGTATCAAGCCTGGTACCAAGAGAGTGGCTCGGTATAGAGAACTTACCTGGGTTGGGGTCGGTGACGAGCTTGGGAGCATCGGTAACGATTGTTTTAGGCTTGGTAACGAGCCTCTTCGACACATTATCGATTTGGACCTTGGTGTCTTCTTCAGTACCGGGGTCCCTTTCCTTAGCTTCGACACGATCTAGTAGCGTCTTTCCGCTCCTGAGGTGTATGGCCGCAATCTGTCCTCTAGGATTCTCGTCGGGGCGGCCCGGGAGTTGCCTGTGCGGCCTCGAAATCTGTGCAGCTAGGTTCCCTAGGTTTGAGTCAACGCTCTTCTTCCAAATATCAAACTCTCCCCATCTTTTCATTTGATTATTAAGGTTGGCTTGGACTCCATTGGTTTCATTCTTTACTCTATTAATCCCTTCATGAAGTCCTTGCACCCAAGATGGTGGCTCTTGATAGCTTGGAGGTCGATATGGTGCGGGCCGTCTATCCGGAGGAGGGGCTGCATACATTTGATTTTGATTTTGATTTCCCCAAGTCGAGTAGTTGTTTGGCCTGTCAAAATTATTAGGCGGGTTTCTGTATTGCCCTCTCATATAATTCATCTTAGCATATGTCTCAGCGGTTCTAACCTCCTCAATGTTAGTGCAAGCAGAAGTACTATTGGCAGAAGAGCCACACTCTTGACAATTTTGAGAGGTTTTCAGAAAACTTAACTGTTTCTTCAGACGGTTGATCTCATCTTGTAGAAATTGATTTTTGAAATCGGGATCAACTTCGTCTTTATTTGGGATGTAGAGACGTTTTTATGGCTGAAGTGGCTGCTGGGTCCCATACATAGCATCGTAATTGGTCAGTTTGTCCAGCAACTCCCATGCAACAGTGGGATCCATCTCAATAAAACCGCAAGTCGTGTGCATGTTGATGCGGTTCTTCGTTTTAGCATTTAACCCTTGAAAGAAGATTTCTTGGAGTACATATGGTGGTTGCCCATGAGTAGGGAACTATCTGAGCATCTCCTTGAATCTCTCCCACGTCTCCACAAAGGTCTCGTTAGGCAGTTGGTAGTAGGAGTTGATGCGCTTTCTCAACTCCGTTGTCTTAGTAGGAGGGAAATACTTTATCAAAAATTGATCATACAAAGCCTTCCAAGTCCTGATAGACTTAGGAGGTAAGCTCTCAAATCAGCTCAGGGCCTTTCCTGTAAGAGACCATCTGAAAGCTTTTAACAAAACATATTCTAGAGAGACACCTTCAGCAGCAATAGTGTCACATAAATCAAGAAAATTTTTAATATGTTCCATAGGGCACTCAGTAGGTTTCCCTTCAAACTGAGCCCGTTTGATTAAGGATATAAATTGAGACTTAATCTCAAAAGTCTTCTCTATCTCCGGAAGCACGATTGCAGACTCTGGCACCCTCAGTTCTGGATGCATATACTGTTTAGCATTCCTCGGATAGGCATTTAGTAACTCCTGCAGAGCGGTTTTATCAATCTGTGGC
Organism: Fallopia convolvulus; assembly: GCA_964016875.1. Taxonomy (NCBI): domain Eukaryota; kingdom Viridiplantae; phylum Streptophyta; class Magnoliopsida; order Caryophyllales; family Polygonaceae; genus Fallopia; species Fallopia convolvulus. The sequence continues at coordinate 36,552,474 of OZ024733.1, forward strand.
TTCGAGCTGCCTCTAGAGTGCAGCCATCTGTTGAGCCATATCTTCAAGATTCATCGCCATGGCTTGGTTTCCTCTTCTTCTGCGGTGCAGGGTGCGCTAAGGTTCAGAATAATAACCAGTGTTATCAAACTCGAGCCTGCGACATCCTGCTAGCATAAGCTGAGAAAACAGACAAAAGAAAAAAAAATTAAAAAAAAAACAGGGTCGGGCTATTCCCAGACCCACGAGTAGTCAAACAAGCATTGTTTCTTCCCCGACAGCGACGCCAATTTGTTGATAGGGTTTTTTAACTCGACAACAAATAAATTTGTAGTCAAGACCCCGCTGATAATAGCAAAGTCAGGATCGTCCACGGGAAGCAAGGTTGTTTGATTACTAAACTATAAAACAGAAAAAAACACAGAAACAAAGCAAAACAGAAACAAACAAGGCTACGACAGCCCTCGGCACCGACCTTGTCAAGGTCGGTAACGACGCTGGGTTTCAACGCAAACTAAGCAAATAAAACACAACCTACTACAGGCTCGGTACCGACCCGTGTGCCTCAGTAACGAGTCTGTACATAAGTAAATCGACGGTAATTCAAATACGAAAACAACTAGGGCTACCACGACATAATCATGCATATAAACTAGTGTGAAGGATAAATATCATGCCTCAAAGATAAAGCTATCAATTTTCGTTGACTTAAACAAGTAAATCAATCAATTTTCATAAATCAATTCACTTTCTATTAATTTTGGAATCCAAAGCTCGAAACTTTCGTTACCGAACAATATCAACATTCAAGTTCACTACTTTCTCTTTCGATCAAGCGATAAACTCAAATTACCTTGACTTTCGTCTTAAGTATAAGCACAAAACAAATAGTTAAAGGATAAAAGGCAATCAAACATTCATCACACACATTCAATCATGCATAACTATGTCGGATTTCAACCCCGATCCCAGAAAAGCTAACTACTCACTCATGATTGAAATAAAACAAGCAACAAGATTGAATGAAAACATTGAAATAAAAGCTTACTTGAAATATAAAAATCTCATCTTTGAAACAACCACGTTTGAAATTAGAACTAAAGAAACAAAACTCGACCTCGGTTCTTCTCTCTCTCGAACCACTCCAAACAATCGTCCCTCCAAAAAGAACTAACGAACGAACCTCCTAAACTAGACTAGAACAAGGGTATTTATACTAAAAGAAACTATCTTACAAGGGTCCTAAAAGATAGAAACTTTCCTAACTCAAAAGATTACGAGATAAAAGATAGATTTGCTAAAAGTCGGCGCCGCCTACCGACACAGGTCACCTCGGTAACGACCTGCACAGGGTCGTTGACTCTTGCTGAATTCTCCAAGTAAAACTCTGTCGCACAGCTCGGTACCGACCCTCACAGGTCGGTAACGAGCTCTTTGTCTTGATTTTTTTGTACACTCTTCATAGCTTCTCTTCGGATTCGACGGGATCTTCAAGGCGTATTCTTTCTTCTCTTCTCTCTGCATACTCCACCATCAACCACTTGACTCTAGCTCTCTCGAAATGCTCCCTTCTGCTTCGAAAACCCTATAAAAACACAAAAACGAAGTAGCTTCCATACTTATCACAAAGTATGTAAACTTATCCAAAAACACACAAAACTAGCACTAAAACTTACGAAAACTAAACTAAACAACCTAAGAAAAACACTCAAAACTATACTAAAAACATGAACATCACTAGCTCAACAGCTTTTTTTTATCTTTGATCATGATGTTAAAAATGGGTTAATCAATCGGAAATCACATTATTAGAATCAAATATTAAGGTATTTTGTAAATGATATTGCATGATTCCATTACAATTATTGTACATATGTTAATTAATGACATTACGGCTAGTTACATCATTTAGTTGATAACTATATTTAAGAATGACTAAAATTTTTAATGGGAAAGACATGTTTATTTAGAACTGATGTTGATTCCTGTAAACTTGAAGAGTCGTGCATTCATTGTTACTAATATGACAAACAATCCAAAAGTCTTTTCTAAAGTAAAAAAAAATCTAAACTTGAGGTATTTACTATTCTTTTATAACACCATATTTTTTCTTATTAACTGTTTTTAATACTTTAATCGTTAAATGTTAATATATCCTAATTCATAAGTCATTATATATCGTTTTTGCATAATAATGTTGAACCATCTCCTTATGAGCTTGAAATATACTCAAATTTATCGTCAAATAAGTCTCTAACTCCTTCAAAGCATTTCAAATGAAAGCTTATCTCTAGATAATAATAATGGTGAAAAACTTAGCGAAGATCAACTTTCCACTTCCTATTCCAAAAAACATTACGATGCACGAAAATAAAAACTAGGTTGCTTGCAAACCCCATGCAAATTATTGCAATCTTAGAATATGAACTTTGTTTCTCAAGCATTATTTCAAATACATTTTCTGATTTAATTTAGATTTATTTTAAATATATTTTCTTATTGTTATTTCTATTTAGTATTTGGAGATCAAATGATATGAAAATATATTGTCATTAAGTTATATTTGATTTGTTTCATAATAATTATTAAATGTTTATTTTTATAATATTATAGTATGTATAAATTAATATATATAAAATAAATTTTACTATCAAAGACCCGTGCAAAGCCACGGATACATCAACTAGTTTTTTAGTATTTACAATCCTTAAAATATACTGTATAATATAATAGAGGGAATTGGCCCAAATATCCTAAAAAGGTTCAAATTACACGTTAGTAAGGAAAAACGTTTTAATATTCCGCATAACCCTCATCCTCCGACTGACTTCTCTCCTTCCACAACCTTTCTCCTCCGTCAAACTCGGCCAAATCCAAATTTTCGGATGAATTGAGCCTCGAAACTTACAAATTAGGGATTCCATGGCCAAAATCTTGAGATTCCGCTCGTCGAACTCCATTTTTGCTCCTCCTCTCCCTCTCTCTACTCTTCCTCTACGCCGGTGAAGATTGATTCTCCGACGGTGGAGGATGAGAAGGATCTCAGCTTCTTCGAAGAGCCAAAGGCAGCTTTCGGAGACGGGGACCACCATTCTGCCTTCGCCATCTCCTTGTTCGCCTTCGAGAAGTAGATCTTCGTCATCTCCTTGAGCCATTCTGTAACACCCCTATTTTTGCAACATTGGGTATTACTGTTGACGGGCCTTCACTCGGGACAACAAATAAATTTATAAGTTAAGACCCCGCTGAGTATAGGAGAGTCAGGATCGTTCCACGAGAAGCAAGGTTGTTTGTTTATCGACTCCTAATAGCAAAAATCTAACAAAAACAAGCAAAACACTCACAAGCAGCCTCGTTAACGACGTTGTCAGGGTCGTGAACGAACCACCGCAAACTAAAGACTAAAAATAACGACCTAAATAGGTTCGGTACCGAGTCTACGAACTCAGCAACGAATGTCACTTAAGAGAATTCAAATAAAAACAAAGATCTAGGATAAGGTATACCACAACATAGTCATGCATATAAACTCGTAAGAAGATGAGATCATGCCTTTAAATAGATAAATTCACCAACTTTAATTGACTAATAAGTAAATTAATCTACTTTCATAAACTAATTCACTCAATTGCTTGCTTTGGATCTAAAGCTTGAAACTTTCGTATTCAAACAATATTAACCTTCAAGTCTATAACTTTCTCTCTCAATCAAGTTAAAAACTCAAATCACCTTGACTTTCATCTAGGTCTAAGCACAACAAACAATCAAAAATAGATAGAAGGCATTCAACACATAATCTTACTCATCAAACATGCATAACTATGCCGGGTTTAAACCCCGGCCCTAGAAAAGAAAACTACTCACTACTCATGACTAAGAAACAAATAAATTCAACAAAAGAGATCATTGCAAACAAAACACTACTCAAATTAATAAATATCGTCTTACAAAAATTCAGAAGAAACCCGAAAAATACAAAGCACCAAACCGAATCTCGACTGACGACCTCGGTAACTCTCGTCCACCGAGCTCTCGATCTCGACTCTGATCCGTCTCTCGCCTCTCTCGGCTCTTCTTCTTCTCTCTACTTTCTTCCCTACTTGTCCTCCCTCTTCTAGGCTAATAAGAGGGCTATTTATACTAATAAGGCTAGAAAAATAAAAAGACTAGAAGATAAAAACTTTCCTAAAAAGATAGAAATAAAATCCTAAAAGATAGAAATAAAATCTAGAAAGATAACAAGACCTAAAATACATAATATAATAACCCTAAAAATTCATAAAAATCACTCTACCGACACGGAAATAAATTCTCGCACAGGATCGGTGGGTCACAAAATCAAACTCTCGAAAACTCTATCTCGTAGCCTTGTTAACGAGCCTGGGTTTGGTTTCTTCAACACTTCTTCTCCAAAAACTTAGACTTCGACTTATTCATCTTGCACTCCTCCATCCTTCATCATAGCACTCCAAATTCAGCTCCAATTAGCACCTTTTCCTTGCTAAAACCTACAAAAATACACAAAATGGAGTAGCTTCCATACTTTTCACAAAATATGCAAAACTATCCAAAAACACACAAAACTAACCCTAAACTTATCAAAACTAGTCCTAACAAACTAAGAAAACATACTAAAAACTATACTAAAAACACGAACATCAAAATACCCCATACTTAGACTTGCTTATCCTCAAGCAATCACTAAACAATAATCAAAACCAAACAAACAAACTCATCAAGACATAGCCATCCTCTAAAAACAAAATCAACACATAGAAAAATAACAAATGATTATTAATGTCATCACACACATATGCACCAAATAGACATAAGAAAATACAATCCAACCTCACAAGGGATAATGATGTGTTTCACTCAACTCTCAAGTGTTTGGGCTTATAAATACATCTCTCAACTCATCTTAAATACAAAAACTCATAGAAATTGGAACTTATATCACCAAACTCTCCACCCAAGATTTGTCAAAACAAGCAAAAATCATCAAAAGAACTCAGGGGGCTCAATGAAAAACTTCATAGAAGCTTCCATTCGGCTGAGTTGTAATGGGGCTTGGTAAAAACAATAAAGCGTGGAAATATTTTGGCCATGTGGTGCTAATAATATACGGGAATCAAAGACTCCTAAAAACTCACACATCTCACCAAAACACTCATAAAACAACAATATACCAAACTCACTCTTCCGTATGCACTTATTTTTTTCTCTCACCCAATATATCCTAGAAAGTCTCATAAAAACAAAAAGAATCTCTGATATTATCTATATAAACACAAATGCACTTCAAACTTCTTCTTTCTCTTTCTCTTTTTTTTATATATATCTCTTTTTTTTCGCTGCCTCGTTAACGAACCACTTCAGGGTCGTTAACGAACTTCATCGTGTACTCTTCCTCTTTTTCAACAACTTCCTTTTGTGCATCTTTTGCTATCAAAAGATCTTTCTTTTCTACAATTTAAAAATCAAGAGACTTCCAATCTACCCTTCCCAATAATCCCTCAATTTCAAACCAAACATAACATTGCACTCAACAAAATATACCTCTCCAATCTAAGTCCTAATCCCCGGATAGGGTCAAGCTTATCTCGGCTAGGGAATAATTTTGTGGAGCTAAAAATAAAAGGCTTCAGGCTCAAATTGGTTGTCAAAAAGAAGATAATGATAAGGGTGGATAAGGATTAACAGGGCTTATAAAAATAAGTTCTCTATCATCTGATTTTCACAAGAAATGAACTATAAATCTTATACAGGTCTCAAGTAATAGATAACCATCACAATTCCAAGAGATAATATGCATATAGAGAGTAAATCACACAAGAAAGAAGAGGGATTTTTGATGTTCTCCCTATAAGGCCAAAAATAACTCACTGGTTAGCAATATTTGTTGGATTGCATAACTTATGCTATAAAGTATATGTGCTCAATTTCATCAAATGCTATTCCTTCTAAAAAAAACAATTCCATAACGATAATCTGGCTATACTATCAAAGACATGCTTGTAAGGAATTATATGATCATGCTAGCAACTACTATCATAGAACCTAAGAAAGGGATATCTATCAATTCTAAAACTCTTTTTCTTTTATGATTTTTGAATTTTTCGATATTTTTTTTCATAGAACAAAGAACTACTAAAAAAAACAAACAAAACACATAAGTCAAATAAGACACAAAACAAACAAGTTTTTCTACTTTCTCCCACCCCATACTTAAAATTACAGTGTCCCCACTGTAAGAAAAATAAAAAGAAGGAAAGAAATAGAAAAAAAAAACAAAAGAAAACAAGAAAAGAGAAAACAAAAAAACTTACAAAGTCATAAAGTAGAAAACAAGGAAACTTCTTCTTCAAGCTGAATCAACGGTTTGGTGGAGGAAAGTAGTGCTCAAAGTTCCCCATGAAGTCGTACATTGTCCTCCAGCGCTCCGCATCCTCTACCTCTCTCTGACGATGCCTCTCATCCTCCATCGACATGCGAGCGAAATAGACAGTCTCCCATCTATCCATCCTCCTATGAATGTGGTCCTGCTGGAGGTGAAGCTGTTGCATCTGTGCAGAAAGATCCTCGGCCCATGGTGGCGGCATACTCGATCCTGTGTACTCGGGCGGAGGGTTGGTAGTTGTCCTCGGGGGGTCGTTAACGAAGCTGGGTGCCTCGTTAGTAGCATGTGTAGAGGTCTGAAAATGGTCGTTAATGAGCTTGGTAGGCTCGTCAACGAGGACGTTTGTGCTCAAAACTTCTATGTCGAGGTCTTCATCCTCGAAGTTAAGCTCCTCCGTGCCTCCCTCTGTGTCGGCTTCTTCAGTCTCGTCCCCAGCAACCTCGGTATCCTCAGCTTCATCTTCATCCTCATTTTCGTCCATCCCTTCTCCTTCTCGCTCGAACCTTGTCTCACAAGGCCTAAGTGATAGCTCATCCTCCGGCTTGGGCTCTAACGGGAATGCATGACCCGTCCACGCCTCGTACCAATTTGGTACATAGAGTAGCTCCAACTTGTCAAGGGTTGGTACGACAATGCGGTCTTGAACTTTTGTCTTGAACCCTCCCTCGGCTTGAATGAAAATACCGGAGCTATACCAATAGCTCTTGTTGAGGAGTTGAGCATGAGCCGGCGTGTAGCGAGTAAGGTCGACTCCAAGGGTTGTAACTAGAAGACTAACCAAGTTACCACACAATACTTCCTTGAACTTGGTTGATTTCTCAATATAGTAGAGCCACTCAAATCCCAAATCAAAGGGTCGGGCTCCTCAAAAAGGATAGTGCGAAGACAAGCAACTTCCGTCCTTGTTGGCCTGTTCAGCTCTCTCTTAGGCCAGAATGTAGCGGCTAGGACTCGGAGGATGATCCTAAATATGTGGTTGATGATGCTTGCCCCGGATAATGCCGCTGCGGAGGGTTCAACCTCCCCGGTGATGTAGCTCCATGTTCTTGTCACCTTGTAGTCTTTCAAGCTGTATTCTCTAGAAGGGTTTAGGAGCTCCAGAATTGCGTTGAACTCCGCCAAAGTGTACTCTCTACTCACATTACCGAGCCGAAACCGGATGCGTCCCGCCGAAGTCTTCGATGGAAAGTTTGTCTCCAAAGTGGCCAGGAACTCGGATGTGAGGGCTGGAAAATGTGGTAGAGTCTCCTTCTTCAACAAGTGAGGCACACCTAGAATAGCAAAGGCCTCCTTGACATCCGTATAAATCCCCATTTTCTTAGCACTCGTCCTTGAAAACCATCGAGTGTTGTGGTCCTTGTCTAAGATGGCATTGTAACGATCCGCTTGCCCTTGAGTGCGCAAGATCACATTATCCATGCGAGGTGGAGATGGGGACCTCTGGTTCCTCCTCTTCTTCTGGGCTTGAGTAGTGGGTCTGCTTGAACTTGCCATGTGATCTACAAAATAATCATGATTTTCCAAGATAAGGTCCACTCAAGTAGATTAGACAAGAGACCCCATACTTGGTCTCGAAATAACCTTCGGAATTACTCGTTAACTACCCAATTGGGTCGTTTACGAATCTGGACTGGTTATTGAATTTTGAAGATACGCAGTGTCGTTAACGAGCCTGGGTGGGTCGTTAACGAGCTGCCGAGAGCCAGTTCACAGAATTCCGAGTGTTATCAACTTTAAAATCAAGCCATAAATCAAGCATGCATCCTCTATACTCCTTCACTAGACACACAACCGGGTATACGCACCCCATACTTGCTCAATTACCCATCCCGAACATGCTAAATTTATCCAAAATTAATCATGGCAAAGATTGAACTTAATACCTAGAACAAGGAAAATTCATGCTTTTCTTAATCAAATTATTGCAATGGAGAATCTAGCATGAATAATCTTCCCTAGATCAAGAACCACTATGCACAATCAAAATTCATGAGCAAAATCCAAACATGCAAATCGACTCTCTATAAACACAATCCAAGTATGAAATTTCTACCCTAAAAGCCATGAATCATGCAATATAGAGTTAGGGTTTAGAAATCATACCGGAAGATCGGGAAATTGAAGAACAAAGGATCGGATTTGGAGGGTAACGAGGTTGGGTCTCGTCGGTGGGAAAACGGGGTTCCGGGCTTCGGTAACGAAGGCGTCTCCAACGATCGGTGGCTTGGGAGATTCCGATCGGTGGTGAAGGTCTTCGGTAGTGTTTTGAGGATTTTGGAGTTTGAGATTTGAGGGTAGGATTTTTGAGAGTTTAGAAGGGTTAAATAGAAGGGGGTAGAAGTAGGAGGGGGGGGGGGGGGGTAGTGGCGGCGGCTAGGGTAGATAGAAGAAAGAAGAAGATAGAAATTAGACTAGGGTAAAAATAATACTTACCTGCCCGAGTCGGTTCGCCAAACCGGGTCGTTAACGACCCTGGGTGGGTCGTTAACGAGCCACCGTAGCCTCCTTGAGTGATTTTCGACCCCCTTTTCTGCATCTTGTTAGCTCAAAATTTATCCTAATTTTCTATCCTAAAACTACTTAAAAAGAACTCAAAAGAAAGCTAAGAAAAAGAAAAGAAAAGAAAAATCTAGTCTATACTAAGAGTGGGTTGCCTCCCGTAAACGCTATTTTTAACGTCGTCAACCCGACGTACTTACCGTGGCTCAAGGTGGCTCTTTTGCAGCTATGTTGAGGTCCTTTGGTACCCCATACTTAGCTTTGTAGGAATTATTCACTTGAGTTACTAAATTAGGTCCCTTTTCTTCTATCAATATGTCCGGTATTCCTACATGATGGTTAGTGAAATCCGAAAACCAAGGTGGTTTGGACTCTTCTATGGTACATATAATGGGGCACGATGTAGGAACAAAGTATGAAGAATAGTCATAACCAGTATTAGCGAATTCACAGTTAGAGTACTCACCTTGATTATACCCTTGCATGTGGGACTTGATGGTGGGGCCATGAGATTCGGTAGGGACTTGTATGAAATTCTCTTCCGTTTTGGTATTTGAGGGAGGCTCGGTAGGATCAGCTATGTCGAGTTCTGGCTGGGTCAACTCGATTTGTGCGACCGCAGTTGGGTCGTTGGCATTTTGATCTAGGCTGAATTCTACGCGTTCCTCTCCAATATCAAAAGTAAGAAGTCCTTTCCGCACATCAACCCATGCACCTGCTGTGGCTAAAAATGGTCGACCGAGAATTATGGGGACATGAGGGTCTTCAGGCATATCGAGGACGATGAAATCATTCGGTATAAAGAATTTCCCGACTTGAATAGGATAGTCGTCCACGACTCCTGTGGCCTTGACACATGATCCGTCTGCCATGTAGAAGTTCATATCTACCGGTTCTAGTGGTCCCATATTGGCTTTGGACCAGATTGAGAGAGGGAGTAAACTAGCACTGGCTCCCAGATCACATAAAGCTTTAAACTTGTGGTCGCCTATGCCAATCGTTATAGCAAATCTTCCTGGATCTCCTAGCTTTTCTGGTAAAGCTATAGATCGGACTTCATCCTGCAGCTCTATAATGGACCGTTTCCTGCTAAGAATATCCTTCAAAATTTTTGTATAAGCCGGTATTTCGCTTAGGGCCTCAGCGAATGGGATGGAAATATTAATGCCCTGAAGAATCTTTACGAAACGCTTGAATTTACTCTCAGTAGAGTCCACAGATTTCTTAGTTGGAAATGGAAGAGATTTCACCATCCTCGGAACCAAGTTAGGCTCGAGGGGTGATGCTACCGGGTCGACACTAGGGTCGTTAGGTATGCTCGGCGGATCGTTACCGACCCTGGTGGGGTCGTTAACTACCCTGGTATTGAGAGGAGGGTTCAGATTAGAAAACTTACCTGGGCTAAGGTCATTAGGTACCCTCGGAGCCTCGTCACCATGGTTCACTGGTTCGGTAATTGCCCTCGCTGGCTCGTTACCGAGGGTGACCGTGGTGTCCCCTTCCGTCTTGTCCTTAACTTCGACACGCTCCGGTAGTGTCTTTCCGCTCCTAAGGTGTACCGCTGCTATCTGTCCTTTAGGGTTCTCTTCGGGACGGCCCGGAAGTTGCCCTTGTGGTCTTTGAATTTGTGCAGCAAGGTTCCCTAATTGGGAATCAACATTCTTCTTCCATACATCGAACTCTCCCCATCTTTTATTCTGGTGGTTAAGGTTAGCTCGAACTTCATTGACCTTGTTGTGGACCCCATTGATGCTTTCCTATAACCCTTGTACCCAAGATGGTGGATCCTGATGGCCTGGAGGTCGATAAGGCGCAGGTCGTCTATCCGATGGAGGCGCCGCATAATTTGGATTTGGATTCTGATTGCCCCACGTCTGATAGTTGTTCGACCTGTCAAAATTGCTAGATTGGTTCCTGTATGGGCCTTTCATGTAATTCATCTCAGCAATTGTCTCAGCGGCTCTTACTTGCTCTATGTTAGTGCAAGCAGAAGTACTATGGGCAGAAGAACCACACTCTTGACATGATTGAGAGGACTTCAGAAAACTTACCTGCTTCTTCAGGCGGTTGACCTCGTCTAATAGAAACTGATTTTTAACGTCTGGGTCAACTTCTTCTCGGTTAGGCACGTAGAGACGTTTCTGCGGCTGTGGAGTTTGCTGGGTTCCATACATGGCATCATAATTGGATAGCTTATCCAGCAATTCCCATGCAGCTGTAGGGTCCATCTCTATAAAACCGCACGCAGTATGCGTGTTGATGCGGTTCTTGGTCTCTGCGTTGATACCCTGGAAAAGGATTTCTTGGAGAACATATAAAGGTTGCCCATAAGTGGGGCATTGTCTAAGCATTTCCTTAAATCTTTCCCATGTTTCAACAAAAGTCTCATTAGGCAGCTGGTGATAGGAGGTGATGCGTTTTCTCAACTCGGTTGTCTTAGCAGGAGGGAAAAACTTTGTAAGAAATTGATCGTACAAAGCTTTCCAAGTCCTGATAGACTTAGAAGGTAAACTCTCCAACTAGCTCAGGGCCTTTCCAACAAGAGACCACCTGAAAGCTTTTAACAGAACATATTCAAGTGAGACACCTTCAGCAGCTATGGTGTCACATAAATCAAGAAAATTTCTAATATGCTCCATAGGGCACTCAGTAGGTTTCCCTTCAAACTGAGCCCGCTTAATTAAGGATATAAATTGAGACTTAATCTCAAATGGTTTCTTTATCTCCGGAAGCACGATTGGTGATTCTGGCACCCACAGTTCTGGATGCATGTACTGTTTGGCATTCCTCGGATAGGCATTCAGCTCTTCCTGTAGACGAGCATTGGTAGCTCGTTGACGCTCAGCCAAGGCAGCAATGCCTTCCTTCTTTGTTTGGAGGACTTCTAGCTGACGAGCCAGCTCTTCAGGTGTGGCCATGGCTCGGTTCTCTCGGCGTCTACGGTGCAGGGAACGTTCGGGTTTTGAATAATAACCAGCGTTGTCAAATTCGAGCCTTCGACGTCCTACCAGCATACGCTGAGAAAACAGACAAAGAAAACAAAAATTAAAAACAAAAACGGGGTCGGGCTATTCCCAGACCCACAGAAAAACAAACAAACTCGTTGCCTCCCCGACAACGACGCCAATTTGTTGACGGGCCTTCACTCGGGACAACAAATAAATTTATAAGTCAAGACCCCGCTGAGTATAGGGGAGTCAGGATCGTTCCACGAGAAGCAAGGTTGTTTGTTTATCGACTCCTAATAGCAAAAATCTAACAAAAACAAGCAAAACACTCACAAGCAGCCTCGTCAACGACGTTGTCAAGGTCGTTAACGAACCACCGCAAACTAAAGACTAAAAATAATGACCTAAACAGGTTCGGTACCGAGCCTACGAACTCAGCAACGAATATCACTTAAGAGAATTCAAATAAAAACAAAGATCTAGGATAAGGGATACCACAACATAGTCATGCATATAAACTCGTAAGAAGATGAGATCATGCCTTTAAATAGAAAAATTCACCAACTTTCATTGACTAATAAGTAAATTAATCTACTTTCATAAACTAATTCACTCAATTGCTTGCTTTGTATCTAAAGCTTGAAACTTTCGTATTCAAACAATATTAACCTTCAAGTCTATAACTTTCTCTCTCAATCAAGTTAAAAACTCAAATCACCTTGACATTCATCTAGGTCTAAGCACAACAAACAATCAAAAATAGATAGAAGGCATTCAACACATAATCTTACTCATCAAACATGCATAACTATGCCGGGTTTAAACCCCGACCCTAGAAAAGAAAACTACTCACTACTCATGACTTAGAAACAAATAAATTCAACAAAAGAGATCATTGCAAACAAAACACTACTCAAATTAATAAATATCATCTTACGGAAATTCAGAAGAAACCCGAAAAATACAAAGCACCGAACCGAATCTCGACTGACGACCTCGGTAACTCTCGTCCACCGAGCTCTCGATCTCGACTCTGATCCGTCTCTCGCCTCTCTCGGCTCTTCTTCTTCTCTCTACTTGCTTCCCTACTTGTCCTCCCTCTTCTAGGCTAATAAGAGGGCTATTTATACTAATAAGGCTAGAAAAATAAAAAGACTAGAAGATAAAAACTTTCCTAAAAAGATAGAAATAAAATCCTAAAAGATAGAAATAAAATCTAGAAAGATAACAAGACCTAAAATACATAATATAATAACCCTAAAAATTCATAAAAATCACTCTACCGACACGGAAATAAATTCCAGCACAGGATCGGTGGGTCACAAAATCAAACTCTCGAAAACTCTATCTCGTAGCCTCGTTAATGAGCCTTCACATCCTCGTTAACGAGCCTGGGTTTGGTTTCTTCAACACTTCTTCTCCAAAAACTTAGACTTCGACTTCTTCATCTTGCACTCCTCCATCCTTCATCATAGCACTCCAAATTCAGCTGCAATTAGCACATTTTCCTTGATAAAACCTACAAAAATACACAAAATGGAGTAGCTTCCATACTTTTCACAAAATATGCAAAACTATCCAAAAACACACAAAACTAACCCTAAACTTATCAAAACTAGTCCTAACAAACTAAGAAAACATACTAAAAACTATACTAAAAACACGAACATCAATTACCGCCAGTGACCTCAGACTTTACCGTCCAAAGTCACCCAAGACTTTATAATGATATTTAGAACTTATAAAATGCGGAAATTGACATAAATATTACATAAGTTAAAGAGTGCTCCCGAAGGAGACTTTGTTCTTACAACCTTCATTACCAAAAATAAAAAAACAAAGTTTGATAGCGGAAAACGTAAACTTGTCCTTGCAACATAAACATAAATAAACCAAAATAAGCGTGAGGTACATCTTTGAGCTCGAGATCCTCCTCCTCATCCTCAATAGGGATCGCCTCCTCGGGCTCATAGAAAGGGTTATCTTCAGCATTCTCGTAAGGCTAGTAAGGGTTTTGAGCTTCCAATGCTTGGAGTGCTTCTTGAAGTTGGTTTCTGAGGCGGGTGGTTTGGTGAGTTTCAACCATTGTCTGTTGAAAGGGAAAGAAAGCAAGCGTTAGTATAGAACATCCTTAGATTCTATAAGGTGATTACACATTGAAGGAAGTTAAGGCATTATTTATAAAGTTGATATATAAAACTTTTAAGTTAAGACTTTTCATTTTCTTGGTCCTCTTAAGAAGTCTCAAATTCCTTTGCACATGTTTCTAGAAAAGAGTTCTCTAACTTGAAAAAAAATTCTAAGATAAGAGTTAAGTTTAAAGGGAGATTTTAGCTAAGATGATTAAGTTTAAAAAAAGGTTGAAATAATTATGTTACTTGAGTTTTTAGAAGGTAGAAAGGAAGTTCTTAGACATAAGAGTTTAAGGTTGCAGAATTAAAAATTTAGGTTTAAAAGTTCTTGTTTTTGAAAATTTTCGGTTTTGAAAACAAAACGTTCGACTCTGATACCATAATTGTAACACCCCTATTTTTTCAACATTGGGTATTACCGCCAGTGACCTCGGACATTACCGTCCAAAGTCACCCAAGGCTTTATAATGATATTTAGAACTTATAAAATGCGGAAATTGACATAAATATTACATAAGTTAAAGAGTGCTCCCATAAGAGACTTTGTTCTTACAACCTTCATTAACAAAAATAAAAAAACAAAGTTTGATAGCGGAAAACGTAGACTTGTCCTTGCAACATAAACATAAATAAACCAAAATAAGCGTGAGGTACATCTTTGCGGGTTCAGCCCTTCCTTCGTGATGCAGTCTTCACCTACGCCTTTTGGGAGTTCCTAGGGTCTGGCATAAGTCGCGAAGGGCGAGAAATGCCAAGCAAACATGCGGAAAAGCGGAATTAATCTAATAGACTAAGCAAGCGAGAACGGAACTTCTCAAGGGTATTTCGGTAATTTATAATATTCGAGATATGTTATCGGGATGTGTTTTAAGGTATAGGTCTTTATGTGGGGCTTATCGGGACGGAGAAGAGTGTATCTCGAGAGGAGATAACTCGTTAATCGAGAGAAGAACTACGAGATTGTAGACTTCTTAGAATAGAAAGTATGTTGGAAACATTTATTAATTCATACAAATTTTGAAAACCTCCCGCGCCCTTGTCGGACCTCAACCAACCTCATCTTATTCGGTGCTCCAGATAGGGGAGGTGGCCCGAAGGCGCTTAAGTACCCACCCACCTTAGACAAGCCCGAATAAGCATTCAGATTGGAAAGACGATCTTTTCAAGAACCGGGAGCCGGGCGGTCTTTCCACGTTGTGCTACTCTGACCCGGTTTGGGTTTCTTTTAATTGTGCTTTGACACTTATATTATATTGTGATGAAAACTTTCACTTACGTTAATGATTTTTAAAGAGTGTGGGGGGCATGCATTGGCCCAGTTCACTGACAAGAACAAAGTTCCGAGCACTTAGCTAGGGTGCACTCATCCCTTCGTTGCGCGGGAGCGGACATAAATCATCATCTTGAAAGTCGTAATTTAGGCATGGTGGCAATACGACTTAGTAGGTTATATAGAGGTGTGATGTTCGTGTTTTTGGTATAGTTTTTAGTAGGTTTTTCTTAGTTTGATAGGACTAGTTTTGATAAGTTTAGGGTTAGTTTTGTGTGTTTTTTGATAATTTTGCATATTTTATGAAAAGTATGGAAACTACTCCGTTTTGTGTCTTTTTGTAGGTTTTAGCAAGGAAACGGTGCTTTTTGGAGCTAAATTTGGAATGCTATGGTGAAGGACGGAAGAGTGCGAGATAAGAGAGTCGAAGTAAAGCTTTCATGGAGAGAGATGAAGAAGTCGATACCCAGGCTCGTTAACGAGGCTGTGAGGGCTCGTTAACGAGGTTATGAGATAGGTTTTTCGAGAAATCTTAGTGATGACCTGCCGATCCTGTGCGGAAATTTATTCTGTGTCGGTAGAGGTGTTTTTGATGAGTTTTAGGGTTATTATATTTTATTTTAAATCTTGTTATCTTTCTAGGTTTTATTTTTATCTTTTTAATAGGTTTCTATCTTTTAGGAAAGTTTTTATCTTTTATCTTATATTTAGATAGCTTTATTAGTATAAATACCCTTCTTTATAGCCTATAGAAGGGGTGGCAAGGAAGGCAGAAAGGAAGAGAGGAGTCGAGAGAGAGAAAAGGGTCCGAGATTGAGATCGGGTTCGGTGGAACGAGAGTTTGCCGAGGTCGTTAATCACGGTTTTTTTATTCGGTTTTATGTTTTTCGGTTTATTTCGAATTTCTGTAAGACGTTTATTTTTCTTATTAATTTGAAGAAGTTGTTTGTTTTCAATATTTTCTCTTGTTGAATTTATTTGTTTCTTAGTTATGAGTAGTGAGTAGTTTTCTTATCTAGGGTCGGGGTTTAAACCCGGCATAGTTATGCATGGTTTGATGAGTAAGATGATGTGTTGAATGCCTTTTATCTATTTTTGAGATTTCTTGTTGTGTTTATACCTAGATGAGAGTCAAGGTAGTTTGAGTTTTTAACTTGATTGAAGGAGAAGGTCATAGACTTGAAGGTTGATATTGTTTGAATACGAAAGTTTCAAGCTTTAGATCCAAAACAAGTGATTGAGTGAATTAATTTATGAGAGTAGATTAACTTACTTGCTAATCAATGAAAGTTGATGAATTTATCTATTTAAAGGCATGATCTTTATCTTCTTACGAGTTTATATGCATGATTATGTTGTGGTGACCCTTGTCCTAGATCTTTGTTTTTATTTGAATTCTTCTAGATCATATTCGTTACTGAGTTCGTAGCCTCGGTACCGAACCTGTTTAGGTCGTTATTGTTAGTTAGTTGTTTGCGTTGGTTTATTAACGACCCTGACAAAGTCGTTAACGAGGCTGATTTTGAGTATTTTGCTTGTTTTTGTTCGATTTTTATTATTTATAGTTGATAGATAAACAAACCTTGCTTCTCGTGGAACGATCCTGACTCCCCTATACTCAGCGGGATCTTGACTTATAAATTTATTTGTTGTCCAGAGTAAAGGCCCGTCAACAAATTGGTGCCGTTGCCGGGGAAGCAACGAGTTTGTTTGTTTATCTGTGGGTCTGGGAATAGCCCGACCCTGTTTTTGTTTTTAATTGTTTTATTTTTCTGTTTTCTCAGTGTATGCCGGTAGGACGTCGAAGGCTCGAATTTGACAACGCTGGTTATTATTCAGAACCTGAACGTTCCCTGCACCGTAGACGCCGAGAGAATCGAGCCATGGCTACACCTGAAGAGATGGCTCGTCAGTTGGAAGTCCTCCAAAACCAGATGGAGGCATTGAAAACCGAGAAGGAAGACACTGCTGCCGAGGCTGAGCATCAACGAGTTAACAATGCTCGTCTACAAGAAGAGCTGAATGCCTATCCGAGGAATGCCAAACAATACATGCATCCGGAACTAAGGGTGCCAGAATCACCAATTGTGCTTCCGGAGATAGAGAAACCTTTTGAGATTAAATCTCAATTTATATCCTTGATTAAGCGGACTTAGTTTGAAGGGAAACCTACTGAGTGCCCTATGGAGCATATTAGAAATTTTGTTGATTTATGTGACATCATAGCTGCTGAAGGTGTCTCACTTGAATATGTTCTGTTAAAAGCTTTCAGGTGGTCTCTTGCTGTAAAGGCCCTGAGCTGGTTGGAGAGCTTAGCTCATAAGTCTATCAGGACTTAGAAGAACTTGTATGATCAATTTCTTACAAAATTTTTCCCTCCTGCCAAGACAACGGAGCTGAGGAAGCGCATCACCTCCTATCACCAGCTGCCTAATGAGAATTTTGTTGAAACATGGGAAAGATTCAAAGAGATGCTTAGACAGTGCCCCACTCATGGGCAACCTTTATATGTTTTTCAAGAAATCTTTTTCCAAGGTATCAATGTCGAGACCAAGAACTGCATCAACACGCATACAGCGTGCGGATTTATAGAGATGGACCCTACGACTGCATGGGAATTGCTGGATAAGCTGTCCAATTATGATGCCATGTATGGAACCCAGCAAAATCCCCAACCCCAGAAACGTCTCTACGTGCCTAACCGAGAAGAAGTTGACCCAGAGGTTAAAAATCAGTTTTTACAAGACGAGGTCAACCGCCTGAAGAAGCAGGTAAGTTTTCTGAAATCCTCTCAATCCTGTCAAGAGTGTGGCTCTTCTACCCATAGTACTTCTGCTTGCACTAACATAGAGCAGGTAAGAGCCGCTGAGACAATTGCTGAAATGATTTACATGAGAGGCCCATACAGGAACCAGCCTAGTAATTTTGACAAGTCGAACAACTATCAGACGTGAGGAAATCAAAATTCAAATCCAAGCTATGCAGCGCCTCCACCGAATAGACGACCTGCGCCTTATCAACCTCCAGGCCATCAGGAGCCACCATCATGGGTTCAAGGGTTACAAGAAAGCATTAATGGAGTCCACAATAAAGTTAATGAAGTTCAAGCCAACCTTAACCACCAAAATAAAAGATGGGGAGAGTTCGATGTATGGAAGAAGAATGTTGATTCCCAACTAGGGAACCTTGCTGCACAGATTCCGAGGCCACAAGGGCAACTTTCGGGCCATCCCGAAGAGAACCCTAAAGGACAGATAGCAGCGGTACACCTTAGGAGTGGAAAGACACTACCGGAGTGGGTCCAAGCTAAGGACAAAACTGAAGAGGATGCCACGGTTCAGCTCGGTAACGAGCCAACGAGGGCAAATACCGAACTGAGACATCATGGTGACGAGGCTCCAAAGGTCGTCAACGACCCTAGTCCAGGTAAGTTTTCTAATCCGAGCCCTCCTCTCAATCCCAGGGTAGTTAACAACCCCGTCAGGGTCGGTAACGACCCACCGAGAATACCTAACGACCCTAGTGTCGACCCGGTAGCTTCACCTCTCGAGCCTAACTTGGTTCCGAGAATGGTGAAATCTCTTCCATTTCCCACTAAGAAATCTATGGACTATACTGAGAGTAAGTTCAAGCATTTCGTAAAGATTTTTCAAGGCATTAATATTTCCATCCCATTCGCTGAGGCCCTAAGCGAAATGCCAGCTTACACGAAATTTTTGAAGGATATTCTTAGCAGGAAAAGATCCATCACATAATTGCAGGATGAAGTCCGATCTATAGATCTACCAGAAAAGTTAGGAGATCCAGGGAGATTTGCCATAACAATTGGCATAGGCGACCACAAATTCAAAGCTTTATGTGATTTGGGAGCCAGTGCTAGTTTACTTCCCCTCTCAATCTGGTCAAAAGCCAACATGGGACCAGTAGAGCCTGTAGATATGAATCTCTACATGGCAGACGGATCATGTGTCAAAGCCACAGGAGTCGTGGACGACTATCCTATTCAAGTCGGGAAATTCTTTATACCGAATGATTTCATCGTCCTCGACATGCCTGAAGACCCTCACATCCCTATTATTTTAGGCAGACCATTCTTAGCTACAGCAGGTGCTCGGGTCGATGTATGGAAAGGACTCCTCACTTTTGATATTAGAGAGGAACGCGTGGAATTCAGCCTGGACGAAAACGCCAATGGGGGGCAACACAGATCGAGTTGACCCAACCGGAACTCGACATAGCTGATCCTACCAAGCCTCCTCCAACTACCAAAACGGACGAGAATTTCACACAAGTCCCTACCAAATCTCATGAGCCCATCACCGAAGCCCACATGCAAGGGTATAATCAAGGTGAGTACTCTGACTATAAATTCGCTAATGCTGGCTATGATTATTCTTCATACTTTGCTCCTACACCGTGCCACACTGTATATGCTACAGAGGAGTCCAGACTACCTTGGTTTTCGGATTTCACTAACCATTATGTAGGAATACCGGGCATATTGATAGAGGACAAAGGACCAAGTTTAGTGACTCGAACGAATAATGCCTACGAAGCTAAGCGTGGGGTACCTCAAGACCCCAACATAGCTGCAAAAGAGCCACCTTGAACAAGGTAAGTACGTCGGGTTGACGACGTTAAAAATAGCGCTTACGGGAGGCAACCCGCTTTTAGTATAGACTAGATTTTTCTTTTCTTTTTTAGATTTTCTTTTTCCTAGCTTTCTTTTGAGTTTTTTTTAGTAGTTTTAGGATAGAAAAAAAAATAGGATATTTTTTGAGCTAACAAGATACAGGAGAAGGGCTCGAAAATCATTCAAGGAGGCTACGGTGGCTCGTTAAGGACCCACCCAGGGTCGTTAACGACCCGGTTTGGCGAACCGACTCGGACAGGTAAGTTTTATTTAACCCTAACCTATCTTCTATCTTCTACCCTATCTTCTATCTACTCTAGCCGCCTCTACCTACCCCCTCCTCCTATTTTTACCCTCTCCTATTTAACCCTTCTAAAACTCCCAAAATCTTACTCTCAAATCCTCAAATCCCAAGCTCCAATTCCCTCAAAATTCTACCGAAGACCCTTCATCACCGATCGGAACCCCACCTTCACCGAACTTCGGAAAACGCCTCGTTACCGAAACCCACCGCCCCAGTTTTCCCACCGACGAGATCCAAGCTCGTTAACCATCCAAACTCGATCTTTGTTCTTCAATTTCTCAATCTTCCGGTATGATTTCTAAACCCTAACTCTTTATTGCATGATTCATGGTTTTTAGGGTAGAAATTTCATATCTTGATTGTGTTTATAGAGGAGGTATTTAGGGTCGAATCGCATGTTTATTTTTGCCTATGGGTTTTATTAAGTACATTGGTAGTGATTCTCGATCTAGGGAAGGTTGTTCATGCTAGATTCTCCATTGCAATAATTTGATTAGAAAAGCATGAATTTTCTTGTTCTAGGAATTGAGTTTGATCCTCACCATGTTAATTTTGGGCAAATTCTAGCATGTTCGGGATGGGCAATTGAGCAAGTATGGGGTGCGTATACCCGATTGTGTTTCTAGTATAAGATTATAGAGGATGCATGCTTGATTCATGGCTTAATTTTAGAGTTGATAACACTCGGATTTTGCGAACTGGTTCTCGGCAGGTCGTTAACGACCCGCCCAGGCTCGTTAACGACCCTGCGTATCTTCAAAGCTTAAAAACCAGTCCAGAACCGATTAACGACCCAATTGGGTAGTTAACGAATATTTCCGAGGGCTATTTCGATACCAAGTATGGGGTCTCTTGTCTATCTACTTGAATGGATCTTATCTTGGAAAAAATCATAATTGTTTTGTAGATCACATGGAAAGTTCAAGCCGAGCCGCTACCCGAGCCCAAAAGAAGAAGAGGAATCAGAGGTCCCCATCTCCACCTCGCATGGATAATGTGATCTTATGCACTCAAGGGCAAGCGGACCGATACAACGCCATCCTAGACAAGGACCACAACACTCGGTGGTTCTCAAGGTCAAGTGCTAAAGCCATAGGGATCTATGAGGATGTCAAGGAGGCCTTTGCTATTCTTGGTGCGCCTCACTTGCTGAAGAAGGAGAATTTACCATACTTTCCGGCTCTCACATTCGAGTTTCTGGCCACTCTTGAGACGAGTTTTCCGACGAAGAATTCAGCGGGATGCATCCGATTTAGGCTCGGCAATGTGAACCGAGAGTATACTATGGCGGAGTTCAATGCTATTCTGGAGCTCCCAAATCCATCTCGAGATTACAGTCTCAAAAATTACAAGGTGACGAGGACTTGAGCTACATCACCGGGGAGGTAGAGCCCTCCTCTGCGGCACTATCCGGGGCAAGCATCATCAACCCCATATTCAGGATCATCCTCCGAGTCCTAGCCGCCACATTCTGGCCAAAGAGAGAGCTGAACAGGCCAACAAGGACATGAGTTGCTTGCCTCTGCACTGTTCTTTTTTAGGAGCCCGCCCCATTGAATCTAGGATACGAATGGCTTTATTACGTGGAGAAGTCAACCAAGTCAAAGGAAGTTTGGTGCGGGAACCTGGTTAGTCTCCTGGCGACCAATCTTGGAGTCGACCTCACTCGCTACACACCGGCTCATGCTCAACTCGTCAACCGGAACTATTGGTTTAACTCTGGTATTTTCACTCCAGATCAGGATGGGTATATTACTAAAGTGCAAGGTCGAAACGTCGTGCCCACCCGAGACAAGTTTGAGCTACTTTATGTACCGAATTGGTACGAGGCATAGACGGGTCATGCATTCCCATTAGAGCCCAACCCGGAGGATGAGCTATCACTTAGGCCGTGTGAGAAAAGATTTGAGCGAGAAGGAGAAGCAATGGATGAAGAAGAAGATGAGACTCAAGAGGCAGCTACTGAGGGAGGTACAGAGGAGCTCGACATCGAGGAGGATGACCTCGATACAGAAGTTCTGGGCACCAATGTCTTCGTTAACGAGCCCACCAGGGTTGTTAACGACCACTTTGAGGCTCCTACCGACGATCCTACCGAGGCACACAACTTCGGTAACGACCCGCCGAGAGCATCTAACAACCCCTTGCATCCTCCTATCGACCCTCACTCTTATGGTCTCGTGCCTTACAACCCGGTGCTTTACCAAGACCACTTCCAGCCTCACTATCAACCACCCCCTCAACCCGAGTACACTGGATCGAGTATCCCGCCTCCATGGGCCGAAGATCTTTCTGCTCAGATGCAACAACTTCATCTCCAGCAGAACCATATTCATAGGAGGATGGATAGATGAGAGACTGTCTATTCCGCTCGCATGACACTTGAGGATGAGAGGCATCGCCAAAGAGAGACGGATGATGCAGAGCGCTGGAGGACGATGTATGACTTCATGGGGAACTTTGAGCATTACTTTCCACCACCTAACCGTTGATGCAATTTGAAGAGTTTCCTTGTTTGCTGCTTTTTAAGACTTTGTAAGTTTTTATGTTTTTCTTTTCTTGTTTTCTTTTGCCTTTCTTTTCTATTTCTTTTCTTTGCTTCTTATTTTACTTACAGTGGGGACACTGTAATTTTAAGTATGGGGTGGGAAAGAGTAGAAAACTTGTCTGTCTTGTGTCTTGTTTGTTTTATGTGTTTTATTTATCTTAAGTAGGCTTATTAATCGAAAAAATAAAAAAAACTTTTGAAAAATCCAAAAAGAGTTTTAGAATTGATAGATATCCCTTTCTTATGGTTCTATGATAGTTAGTTGCTAACATGATCATATAATTCCTTGCAAGCATGTCTTTGATAATATAGCCGGATTCTTAATTTAAGGTTGTTTTTTTAGGAAGGAATAGCATTTGATGAAATTGAGCATGTATACTTTTTAGCATAAGTGATGCAATCCAACAAAAATTTGCTACCTAGTGAGGTATTTTTGGCCTTATAGGGAGAACATTAAAAATCCCTCTTCTTTTCTTGTGTGATTTACTCTCTATATGCATATTATCTCTTGGAATTGTGATGGTTATCTATTTTTTGAGACCTATATAAGATTTATAGTTCATTACTTGTGAAAATCAGATGATAGAGAACTTTTTCATAAGCCCTATTAATACATATCCACCCTTACATGATCCTTCTTATTGAAGCCAATTTGAGCCTGAAGCCTTTTATTTTTAGCTCCACAAAAATTTGTTCCTTAGCCGAGATAAGCTTGACCCTATCCGGGGATTAGGACTTAGTTTGGAGAGGTATGTTTTGTTGAGTGCAATGTTATGTTTGGTTTGAAATTTAAGGATTGATGGGAAGGGTAGAGTGGAAGTCTCTTGCTAAAATTGTTCGTAAAGAAAGATCTCTTGGTGATAAAAGATGCGCAAAAGAAAGTTGTTAGGAAAGAGGAGGAGTACACGGTGAAGCTCGGTAACGACCATGTTGCTCGTTAACGAGGCAACGAGAAAAAATGAGCTGAAAAAAAAAGAGAAAGAAGAAGTAAGAAGTGCATGTGTGTTTGATAGATAAACCAGAGGTTCTTTTGAGTTGTTTTTATGAGACTTTCTAGGATATATTGGGTGAGTGAAGAATAAGTGCATAAAGGAAAGAGTAAGTTCAGTATATGTTCTTCTTGAGAGTTTTGTGTACGTGTGAGTTTTTAGGAGTCTTTTGATTCCCGGATATTATTAGCACCACATCTTCTTGAGAGTTTTGTGTATGTGTGAGTTTTTAGGAGTCTTTTGATTCCCGTATATTATTAGCACCACATAGCCAAAATATTTCCACGCCTTATTGTCTTTACCAAGCCCCATTACAACCCGGCCGAATGGAAGCTTCTATGAAGTTTTTCATTGACCCTAAGTTCTCTTGATGAATTTTTGCTTGTTTTGACTAATCTTGGGTGGAGAGTTTGGTGATATAAGTTCCAATTTCTATGAGTTTTTGTATATAAGATGAGTTGAGAGTTGAATTTATAAGCCTAAACACTTGAGAGTTGAGTGAAACCCATATATGCCTTGTGAGGTTGGATTG
The DNA here is from genome assembly GCA_964016875.1 of Fallopia convolvulus. Lineage (NCBI taxonomy): Eukaryota > Viridiplantae > Streptophyta > Magnoliopsida > Caryophyllales > Polygonaceae > Fallopia > Fallopia convolvulus. The sequence continues at coordinate 36,576,708 of OZ024733.1, forward strand.
TATTTGCTTATGTCTATTTGGTGCATATATGTGTGATGACATAAATAGTCATTTGTTATTTTTCTTCTATATGTTTTGATGTTGCTTTTTGGATGATGGCTATAGTTTGATGAGTATGTTTGTTTGGTTTTGATTTATGTTTAGTGATTGCTTGAGGACAAGCAAGTCTAAGTATGGGGTATTTTGATGTTCGTGTTTTTGGTATAGTTTTTAGTAGGTTTTTCTTAGTTTGATAGGACTAGTTTTGATAAGTTTAGGGTTAGTTTTGTGTGTTTTTGGATAAGTTTGCATATTTTGTGAAAAGTATGGAAGCTACTCCGTTTTGTGTCTTTTTGTAGGTTTTAGCAAGGAAACGGTGCTTTTTGGAGCTAAATTTGGAATGTTATGGTGAAGGACTGAAGAATGCGAGATAAGAGAGTCGAAGTCAAGCTTTCAGAGAGAGAGATGAAGAAGTCGATACCCAGGCTCGTTAACGAGGCTGTGAGGGCTCGTTAACGAGGTTATGAGATAGGTTTTTCGAGAAATCTTAGTGATGACCTGCCGATCCTGTGCGGGAATTTATTCTGTGTCGGTAGAAGTGTTTTTGATGAGTTTTAGGGTTAGTATATTTTATTTTAAATCTTGTTATCTTTCTAGGTTTTATTTTTATCTTTTTAATAGATTTCTATCTTTTAGGAAAGTTTTTATCTTTTATCTTATATTTAGATAGCTTTATTAGTATAAATACCCTTCTTATAGCCTATAGAAGGGGTGGAAAAGAAGGCAGAAAGGAAGAGAGGAGCCGAGAGAGAGAAAAGGGTCGGAGATTGAGATCGGGTTCGGTGGAACGAGAGTTTGCCGAGGTCGTTAATCACGGTTTTTTATTCGGTTTTGTGTTTTTTGGTTTCTTTCGAATTTCTGTAAGACGTTTATTTTTCTTATTAATTTGAAGAAGTTGTTTGTTTTCAATATTTTCTCTTGTTGAATTTATTTGTTTCTTAGTTATGAGTAGTGAGTAGTTTTCCTATCTAGGGTCGGGGTTTAAACCCGGCATAGTTATGCATGGTTTGATGAGTAAGATGATGTGTTGAATGCCTTTTATCTATTTTTGAGATTTCTTGTTGTGTTTATACCTAGATGAGAGTCAAGGTAGTTTGAGTTTTTAACTTGATTGAAGGAGAAAGTTATAGACTTGAAGGTTGATATTGTTTGAATACGAAAGTTTCAAGCTTTAGATCCAAAACAAGTGATTGAGTGAATTAATTTATGAGAGTAGATTAACTTACTTGCTAATCAATGAAAGTTGATGAATTTATCTATTTAAAGGCATGATCTTTATCTTCTTACGAGTTTATATGCATGATTATGTTGTGGTGACCGTTGTCCTAGATCTTTGTTTTTATTTGAATTCTTCTAGATCATATTCGTTACTGAGTTCGTAGCCTTGGTACCGAACCTGTTTAGGTCGTTATTGTTAGTTAGTTGTTTGCGTTGGTTCGTTAACGACCCTGACAAAGTCGTTAACGAGGCTGATTGTGAGTATTTTGCTTGTTTTTGTTCAATTTTTATTATTTATAGGTGATAGATAAACAAACCTTGCTTCTCGTGGAACGATCCTGACTCCCCTTTACTCAGCGGGGTCTTGACTTATAAATTTATTTGTTTTTCAGAGTAAAGGCCCGTCAACAAGGTGTCGGGTTAATCCCGCACCCCTCACTATTTCATCCAAACCGATCTCTAAACGAGATCGTAAACAATCAAGGTCACAAACAAGACTAGCATAATAGTCCAATTGAATATTTAAATAGCGGAATAACGATAACAATGGGCTCATTATTTCTAACAATCGATATTCCTAGATTCGTTTATTATTAGCACACAAGTTGTTCCCAACATCAAGAAATTTCACGGAATGAATTATCAAGGCTACAAGGAGAAATTCCACTTGCCTTAGCTTTGTACGATTGTGTACTAACGAGTTGGACGGAAACGTTGTCTTAAAACGGAACGGGAGTTCGACCTATCGACACGGAATATACAAACGAGCTTTAATAAGAATTTTCTTTAAATTATTTTGAAGTTTTGGAAATCTCTTATATCCTTATTATAAGAGAATTAATTTCTAAATTATTATAATAATAATTTAGGTGGAGATGAATAAAATAATAATATCTTCTATTATTATTTTATATTTGTAATATCCTTTTATCCATTTTAAAAATCCTTATTTTAATTTATTTACTATAATATTTGATGTTCAAGTTATGACATTATTTATATTATTAAAATATTCCTTTTAGCTTAACTTATTATTCTAACATTATAACCAAGCAAGGAAATAACTTTATAAAAATCATTAAGATGTACTTTTCATAATTATAAGAATTATTGTTTTTATAAAACCCTTTTTAGGATGTAAAAAGTCTAGGATACCCTTGTCATTAAATATCTTGTATTCCTCTTATTATTATTTTATTAACCACCTTATCAAATAATATCTTTTTAATTCTTATAATATATTCTCATTATAATATCTTTTTTGTTATACTCTTCATAAAAGACATGCCATATTTTATAAATATAATTATAATGTAATATGTTTTTTTCTAGAACTTTCCTTAAGTAGAGATCTCTACTATACTTACCATAGTAACTTTCTATTATGATATATAAAGATATAATCTTATTATCTATTTAAATAATTTTTCCACATATCTTTAGTTTATAAGATAGAAACATGTCTTAGAATATTTTTTTATAACGTCTTAAAATATTATTTTATAACTAGGAGCATACAAATTATTTATTTATATCTAATATCATAATAATATCTTTCTTATATCTTTTATATAAGACTTCTTTTAAGAAAACTAGCATGCTCAAAATCTTATGACATTAATTATATATATAAAATACTCTTAACATATCCACTATTTTTATTTAATAAATTCCATGGCTTGAGATTTATTTTATTATAAAAAAATAACATGCAAGATTAAGGCTTTATCTAAGTATAATAAAATTTACTTAATTGATTTTATCTTGTTTAACTAACAATATCTCTAGGTGAATATTTTTATTAGGTTATTAGCATAAATCCATTATTATTATTTAGATTTCTATGGAAAGCAATTTAGGTTATTTAAATCAAAATAAAAAGATTTTTAAGAGGAAAAATAGACCTTCTGGTTTACTGGGCGGCGTACACCAGGAGGGGCGGCGACGGACGGCCGACGGTTTGATGGCGGCTCCGGCGGCGGTCGCGGACTGTTGGGCGGCGGCCTGGTGGTCTGGCGGTGGAGTGGTGCTGATTTGGGTGGACTTTGAATGTGTTTGATTGAAGAAAATCAGCCAAGAAATAGCTTGAATTGAATCTGAATTTTGACAATATTAAAGAGCAAGAGTGCTTAGAAGGGAGAAGAGAACTTGTGTGTGAGTTTTGATGGGATAAATCAGCCTTTAAATAGGCAAGGAAGGAGCTCTTGGTGATCCATGGCAATGGCTTTTGACCTATGGAAGAGAGGGTGATGAATGGTGATAGGGGGAGAGTGTGCTAGTTGGTGATGATGCTTGATGATGAAAATTGGGTGGTCTTGCAAGCAAGAGTGGAGAAGAATGGAAGACTCCATTTACATGCAATGGACGAGCCTCACTTCAATCAGACTTCTTTGACTCTCTTTCTTGAAGAAGAAGAATAGAGAGGGTTTATTATTAAAAGTGTGGTGAATTGGGTAGTCAAATTACAATAGTCTAGCGGTTTGAGGAGTGTGTGTGTGAGGGGGAGATGCAAGAGGTCTCAGGTTCAAGTCTCGGCTCTTGACTCCTTTTTATTTTATTTTGCCTTGTATTTATTTTTAGCCTTGTAAGACTATATTGTTAATGAAATTCGAAAATTATGTTAGTATTATTTTATTTGAAAAATTTTCATACCTTATAATCCTTTATACAATGTTCTTAATTTTATTTAATTTAAAATACTTAAACTCTCTTTTTAAAGAGAAGAGGATTATTTAAATAATATATTGGTGTTAAAAACCTTGGAATATTGTGGATATTACACATTCACCCTCTCACAAATTACTTGGAGTTTCAACCAGAAAGAGAACTGTTTTCGATTTGTTTTTCGTGAATTTCTTGGCTTGAATCCAAAAAATCTCATCCAATTTATGGAAGACACAAATCTGACCAGGAGATTTCCGAGATGGCTACTGGTGCAATTGCTGATCATTCTGGTAAGTCAATTTAGCAGACTGATTGTAATTTCAGTTTTTATGATACATTAGTATGTTTGCTCTTCCCAAAGGCTCTGCTCGAGTTTCCAACTGTCTTTTTTTGGTGTTTTTGTGATTATGAAACACTAGCTTTAATTTACTGAATTATGGTTAATAATTGTTAGTTGTTGACAATTTTTTGACAATAATTGTTGACGTTGACAATTGTTGACGAGTGTTGACAATAAGGTCGTTGATAATTGTTTGTTGACGTTGAAAATAATTATTGTCAACAATCGTTGACGGTTGTTGAAAATAATTGTTGATGTTGATAACAATTGTTGACGATTGTTGTCAATAATTGTTTGTTGACGCTGACAATAATTGTTTGTTGACGTTTACAATAATTGTTGACAACAATTTTTTACGGTTGTTGACAATAATTGTTTATTGACATTGATAATAATTATTTTCAACTATTGTTGATGGTTATTGACAATAATTGTTTGTTGACGTTGATAATAATTGTTATTTGATGTTAAAAATAATTATTTGTTGACGTTCACATTTTGTCAACAAGATTCTTTTGTTGACAAATTGTTAACAAGATTCTTTTGTTGACCTTTTTTTTCAACAAAGATTTTTTTGTTGACAATATTTGTAATTGTTAACATTTTTTGTCAACAATATTTTTTTACGGTCAACGGGCGGTCAACCTAATTGATTCGGTTGACATTTTTTTTTGTCAACAAGATTTTTTATTGACAATTTTTATTTGTCAACAAGATTTTTTTGTTGACAAAATTTTTTTATCAACAAAATTATTTTTTGTTGACGGTCAACTCAGTTAATCGAGTCAACTCACAATGGGTAGAAGGTGGGGGGGGGGGGGGGAGGGGAGTGGGGTTACCCCATACAATTAAAACATATCACAAAACTTATATGTAATTAACCCCTTCTTTAAAGCTATTTTTCAAAATCCCCTTATATAATAAGAGGTTGATTCACATGGAAATGATTCTTATCATGAAAACTAGAAACAAATGAGGACCCTTGGATTTGAGAAATGGATGGCTAAGATTGAAAGAGATAGGGGCAAAATGGTAATTTTGACAAAAATTTAAAAAATTTAAAAATTTAAAAAAATAATAATTTTTTAAAATTTTTCTTAGTTTTGCTTATTTTTTGCCAAAAAAACGAAATTTGATTTTTTACGTTACGTTCACATATTTTATGCATGTGTTCAACCTATTATAAGACATAATTCACATATTATCATACTTTTCAGTGCAAAGATTTTATAATATGTTCACATATATTACAAGTGTGTTCACATATTAGTACTGTTTGTTCATATTTTATGGTCATATACTCATATGTTCATATTAGATTAAATCACAATGCATGCGTGAAATGGCTTAAAAAAATTTGACAAAAAAACATATAAAATAAATAAATAAAAAATTTATTTTTTTTTATTTTTTTATTTTTCTCGCTTATTTTTGCTAAAAATACGACGCTTGACATTTTACATTCTGTTCACATATTTTATACACATGTTCACATTATTACAAGGGTTGTTCACATATAATCGCATTTTAACTTCAGAAAATTTAGTATATGTCCGCATATAATATAGGTATGTTCACATATTAGTATTGTATGTTCACGTTTTATGGCCTTATGTTCATACTCGATTTATATCATTCTACATACGTAAAAAGACTTAAAAAAATAAAAAATTTATTTTATTTTGATTTTTTTATTTTTTTAATTGGATGGCCTAGATTCATTTTTAGTGTTTCAATCGGATGGTCCAGATTCGTTCTTAATTTTCATGATAAGCCCCATTTTTATTTGATTCAATCTCTATATAATAATATTACTATTGCTATTAATATACAATGATCTACTACTTTTTATGGACAAAATTTAAATATTATATAATTGCATCATCATCTTTAATATGTGTCGTTATTTTTTTCAATGGCAAGTACGAAACTATCCATACATAATATCATTTAATATGACAATAGTATATTTTAAGGATAATATCCATAATATGGAAACAAAATACATAATAAGTCATCCCGGACTCTGGCGCCGACTTGGTCGGTGTGTACTCATTCCCCTACAGACTGTACGTGTTCAGGGTTGACTTGAGCAGCAGCAACAGTCGCTTTGTTAGTCAATTGAATAGACCTGGCTACCAACGAGTCAACAAGAGGTTTCATAACACTGTGGTATTTAATGGATGCATCTTTGCTGTTGATAAAGAGTGCCATATCTACCATCTTGACCAAACGGATTTGGTGCTGGTTGAAATGAATAATTCGATTAGGTCCCTTGAATATGCTTTGGTCAGATTCGTGGTCTCGGATGGAGATTTATATTTGGTTTGGAGATCACACCTGCGGAGTTCATGTCACGTCTATAAGCTTATAGTTCGGGTCACCGATGGTCTAGACGATGATATATTAATTGAGGAAGTCGAGGATTTGGGGGATAGAGTGTTCTTCATCACTCATATAGGGTCTTTTTCAATCTCGGCTCCACTTCTTCCTCGTCCTTGGCAAGGAAACCACATTTTTTTCTCTGGTCACCCCCGTTACTCATCAATGTGTAAATGTGTTGGAAAGCCAACAGGTTTCGATCATGACTATGCATTAGGCCGAATAAATAATGATAATGATTTCGAGGACAACAAACATCATGGGGTATACGACCTTGGAACTCAAACGTTCACCAAGCTTTCATTGTTACAAAGCTATTCAGACTTGTTTTCTCCCCCTGCCTCCTTCGTCCAAGGTCCTAAGTGGCAGTTTCACTAAGTTTCTTATTCTCTCTACTTATGTTTCTGTTTTTTCTTTTCTGAATGAAGATGATTATCAACTATTGATGTAATAATGATGTTGTTATTAGCTGAATATTTATGTTGTGGAACAATTGTAAACTGGTTGATTCCAACCAGGTCTCCTATTTATAGATATGGATTTTTCAAAGTGTGTTTGTTTGTTTTCTAAGAACCTCATGACATCCAATAGGCTGCGTGCCGCATCTTTCAACATCTCAATAATAAATTTATTGTAATACATCATACCACTACTTTTTATAATGAGATTCTAAAATCTAGTTCAAATGAAACAAATTCTTATTATATATTGTAAAATATGAAAAATACAATCCAATATGTATAAGTTGTGAGACCTAACACTAGTTAAAATTTTAAGACAAATACAATATGAACTATATAGTATTATATTCTTGAATATTTTTTTCAAAATATATTTAGGCAATTTATCATAATAAAATAATTATTTTGTAAATAAAACCCAATTATAACTATTGAGCTATTCCTATTGGTCTATATTTCGTCTTAAAGCCTCATATGCATGGCAGTGAACTAAGTTTTGTTTTCACCATTTTAATGAAGCGTTTTAATAAAATATTATCTTCCAATCCAAGACTCTGTTTGACACTAGTGTTTTTGGAGCTTATCCTCGCTAATTGGAGCGGAATTTTGGCGATTTTCAAGAAGCTCATACACCCAAGCTTCTTGCTTTTCTGTTAGCGTTTCGGGGATAGCTTATCCTCGCTACTTCGTGTCGAACAGACCCCAAGTCGTCACTACTCCCAACCCCCACAACTTCTTTGAATATAATTTGATGTTAATAAAACTTTAGGTTATATGCCAATCCAGATGTGTGCTTGACCCACTTGGAACTATCTACCTTCCATATAAATTTATTTATTAAAGCTTACACAAATAAATAAAAATAAAAACTTGTAAAAGTGTTCGGTGAAGTTAGTTGAAGCTTAATAGAGCTAAATGTAATTGAAATGTTACTCAAAATATTAGGTAAATGAAATTTTTTAAATTTCCATTAATTACGCTCAAATTATAAATTGAAATTTTTAAATTTTATTTCAATATTTTTTGTAATTTTTATCCTTATTATTTGATAAATCAACTTCAATTAACTTTGTGTACCAAACACCCAAATTTTTTACCTCCAAAATAAGTCCTAAATTTTAACTATAAAAGCCAGTTGCTAAATATTTTTCATCTTTAATTTTAACTCATATTAACTTCATAACACAGACAAACCACTAATCACATAACTGCATAAAAAACACATAGACATTGACATTATTATAGCTCAGCTCACTAATCCAAATAGATATATCTAAGTCAATATGACCCTGGTTTGAATTTTAGATCCTGTAGAGTTTTTTTTTGATACAAGTAAGAATTCGGATTATCAAATATGTTTGGTAGTCTGAGAGGCCGTTATGAAAAACGGTAGTCGTGAACAGCTAAGAGGGTAAATAAAGGAGTCAAGACAATTAGAAATGACTAAGAGAGTATAAATCCTCGAAAAGAAGAGCAAGATGAAATCGAAATCGGAGTGAGTAAAGCATTAAAATGAATAGCGCCGCAAGCAATAGGTCAACCCATTATGGGTGTGCGAAATTGACAATAGATGTTCCTTCCACTGAAATGAAGAATCTTTAGAAGTCTCAGAGCACCATGTGACCTAGCCTGATACAACTCGGTTTGATACGTTCTGACCACAACTCCACCTCTTCCAAAAATAAGTACACAAATTAAGTGCGAGCCATCCAGGATACAAAGGAAGATTCAATCTTTTATCGCAAATAAAAAAAATACTTGGAATGCAAGTAAAGCTCAGCTTGCCCCGCAAGTAAGCCATGGACTAAGTAGTAATAATTGTTGTCTTATTAGTAGACCACACTTTTAAGATAAAGTAAGACATGAGAAGTAATTGTGAATGAGAAAGAAGATCAAACAAAATAGCTAAAGTAGTAGAAAATCAATAGAGAAAAGCTTCTAGGGATAAGGTTCTCTACAACAATATTTCAGTAGACTTTATACAAGACCGAAGTTTGACTTTGTTGAAGGTATTTATTTAATGTAATTACTAAGCCCTTTCGAACAATAGCAATTTGTTTAAACCTTAAAAAACATTCACTTTTACGACTAGATTGTTAATTGTAATCTAGACCCTTTAAGCATTTTGAATTTAAAATTAAATTGATATGACATCCGCTTTCGTTATTTGTTAACCCAACTCAATCTTAAAAATTCTATGATAACTATTATTCCACAAGAGAAAGCAAGACACTTCTGCAATAATGAAATCTCAAGTTCAAATCATAGTGTTCCAATAGGAAATATCACCTTCGGTCTCAACCTCTATATGTTTACCTATTAAGACTCACCTTTTGGTCTCAATCCCTAATAGAAGTCTAATAACTTTTGACAAATTAGATGAAGTACAACAGAATTGAATCAACAAAGTTGCAAATTGAAATCACGCATACAACAGATAAGTCTACTTGCACATTGTTGGATCACTCAAACCCTAAAATAGAGAAAGTTAGCTAAACATAATTAAAAAACAATCAAATGATCCATGAAAAGTATTAACTAAATTAAAGAGAAAGAACTTAGTCTCAAATCCAAATGACAATCTTATGAGGAATAATCTCTAAAAGTATTAACAACTAGGGTTCTAGCAAATCTCCCCAAAATCAACTCCCTAAAACTAAACAAGAAAAGAAATTATTTATACAAATAGAAGGGTAGGAAAGAGCGGAACATGGACCGACTCCAAATGGGTGCACGATGATGGTGTGTGTTATGCGGGCTAAGCGGACAACCTATGAAGGGGCGTATGACCTTAATTGTGCACGACCTTAATTTCTCTGATAACGAAGGTGTATGATTGTGCGTCCTAACACGCACGACCTTGGCCACAACCTGAGAATTTTTGCATGATCCTGCGCCATACGATGCACGACCTAAGTCGTTATCTGAGAAACGATGCATGATCGTGCGCTATTAGGTGCACGATCGAGCGAATTAAGTGCACAATCCATAACTTGTCCATTAGCGCTCACAAGACCGTGCACCTTAGATTGTCTGGTTTCTTCACCTGACTCTTAAATTGTTCATTTTCGGTCTCGTCGCCTTTCAAATTGAAGCCTCGATTCCGGCATGTCTCTATTCGCGTCCAAAAGAACTTCAGACTTCTCCAAACATACTAAAAATGTAAAAATAACCGTGTAGACATCTAAAATGAAAATAAAACAAGAAGAACTAGAAAACACAATGCAAATCCATAAAACTTGCTAAACTGAGGTCCTTACATGTCCTAAAATATTTATAATACACTAGGGTAGGACCGCGTACGATACGCATGTGGGGTAAGTTTGTTTTGCGTAGTCTCAAATAACATGAATTTTGTACTGGAAGAGGTAGTGCCAAACACAACAAAGGAAAAACGGAACCAAAGGATAGACAAACGGAAGATAGAAACAAACATACTTAGGTGGTATTGTTTAAGAAACAAATAAAATTATAAATATCAAATTGTTTGGAAAGAGACTCGAAGCTGATAAAATCCAACACAGTTCAATGACTATGCAATAAGAATCATTACCGAGTAGCCCTTTCAATGAACTCGGTGACCTATTTTCATATGTCTAAAAGCTTTATGGAGTTACAGTACCGAAAGCTTGCATATAGGTGTAGTTTAGATGCATTGTTTATGTTGGTTTTGCATAAGTTTTAGTTAGTTTTAATTGGTTTTTGTTTAGTTTCTAGGATCTTGTGTTTTCGGGTAGTTGCGCTTGTTTTGCTCGGTTTTGCAGATCTTTAGGTAAAAAAGCAAGGACGGGATGGATCTTAGATGATTGTGGTGGAGTTGGATGAAGATTAGAGTGATACAAGTGAAGATTAGAAGAGCTAAGACCTAAGATTTTGTGGGAAATGAACGCTTAAACCCGGGTTATGCATTGGCGTTGTTGTTTCGACACCTCTATCTTGCAATTCTTGGTTTGGGAGCTATAGTGATCGGATGAAGCTGAATTTGGTATCACTGGAAAGCTAATTCAAAGAGATACAATTTATATTTTTACTCTGAGTCCAAATTCTAACTCTAAGGGGGTCAAAACAGCCTCTAAAGTGTCGCTTGAGTGTTGAACCGAGGTTAAAAGCGCGGGTTAGCATGTAATTGCGCGGCCGCGTAATTTGGAGGCAAACCGCGCAATTAAGACTTTACGCGGAGGTGTCTTGGGCCAAGATTTGGGATTAGTTTTTGGCTTGTGATAGCATGCATTTAGGTATTAGTTTTAGGGCATATTTATGTTTAAATCTTAGGTAGTTGCATGCATTTTGCTTAGTATTAGTAGTTTTTGCATTTTGGTGTCTACTCTTGTGCTTTCGTGTTTTCAGGTCGTTTTAAAGAGTAAGGATTGGTTAAGTTGAAGGATTCAAGATTGGAAGTATTCAAGTTTCTTTTCCAAGGATATTGAAGCCACTTTTGATGATCATTAAGACCCAAGAGGTTGTGGAAAAGAATGCTTAAATCCGGGTCGTCTATTGAAGTTGTTGTTTCGACACCACTTTCTTGTAACACTTATTTTAGGAGTTACATTGATCAGATGAAGCTGAATTTGGTATCATTTGAAAGATAACTCGAAGAGCTACAATTCATATTTATACTCCGAGTCGAAATTCTCACTCTAAGGTGGTCAAAACATCTTCCGAAAGTACCGCTAAAATGCTGTCAGAAGGTCGAGGCGGCGTTTTCCATTGCTTATGTAGGTTGCACAATAGCATTCCGAAAGTACCCCTAAACATCTTCCACGACATCGAAGGTCGAGGCGGCGTTTTATCTATCTATTTATCTTTTATATATGTTTCCTTTTTATCTTTTTATTCCGTGTATGTTCGAGACTACTTAACCTAGTTTTTCAGCCTTGTTTTATTATTCTCTATTAGACCTAGTTTTCATAATCTCAGACTTTGGTATTTTCTCTCTTATGGAGAACTAAACTTCCTAAAATCTTATTCAAGTTGAAGCTTTTCAGACTCAAGTTGTTGTGAGATTCTACTTTACAGGTTTATTTCTACATGTTATTTCAATTCTCTTGTGCGTAATTATTATTGATTGTGTTGATTTCTGCTTGTCTGGCCAACTTGTTGGAATTAATATTATCTATTGCTAGATCTAGGTTTTCTTGTAGCAAAGCCTAATCTTAGTAGCAACTCAATGTTTTAGGACTCGTTGGACTAAAACCATTGAGAAAGAGATTTGATTGCATGTTGATTGTTTGACTCGTTGGAATTCAATTGCATGTATCCTGCTTATCCTTGCTCTCATTGCTAATATCCCTATTATTTATGATCGTTTCATGAATTGTTTGGATATTAAGTTTGCATGTCTCGTTGCCATGTTATATTTCTGATCAGGATATGAATAACCAAAAGAATAACTTGTTTGAATCTATGATCAATTGCTTGAGGAAGAAAAGTGGATACTTGAATAGGATTGTTTTCCCTAATTGATAAAAAAACCAATCTTTTCCCTATTTGATTTATTGCTTTGCTTTGTTTAATTTTCCCTAGTTGTAGTTTTTACAATTCCAAAATCCCCCCTTTATTACTTTATAGTTGATAATAATATTGCTTAGAATTACAAGTGTCTTTTGGGTACGACCCTGACTTACCAGTTATACTAGTTGTATTAACTAGGGAATTATATTTTGATTTGGCACAACGACTTTCATCCAGTCAGCTTGGCTTTATACTTCCGACGAGTTGTCTTGTATGGGTGATTGAGATTTGTTTTCTTGGATATCTTTAATAGTTTTAAGAGATATTTAAACTCTTGTTAGTTTCTCTCTCTTTCATAACATTGATCAGACTTTTGGAGGCTAGAGTTTTTCTCTCTAGAGGCAAACCTTTGAACCTTTTGTAAGTTTGTTTTTAATTTAATTATGCATTGCTAAATTCATTGTGTTTGACTAGTTATTGAAATCATAGATTGCATACTATTGTGAGATTTTATTGATTCTCAACAACTTGAATAGGTTTTATTCCCTGTGCTTAATTGAATCAGAATTATTCTAGGGTTTTGTTAGATTGATCACCTAATAGAATTCTATGTTAATTTACAACTAATCTTATTAATGCCCATTCCGGGGTTGATTAGATAAAGTAGCATCTATAATTGTTTGGACCCGTTCGGGCTACTCAATTGTAGAAGGGAATAAATCCACAAATAACTTAGATGTCTGTTTGCTCTAAGTGTTTGTTTCTATTGATAATTTGACTCGTAAATCTGTCGTTTAATTGAATTTAGAGGTTGTTTTAGGTTGTTAAATGATTAGGGTTGTTTAGACCGTTAGTTCTTTCAACTAGATTTGAAGTTTGGGTCATAATCCTTAGTAGGAGTATAATCCACAATAGATTATTCAAGTGAATTGAGAATCAAGAGAATCAATGATCAATAAGCATATTTATGATGGATTTAACTAGTTGAACATATTTCTCTCTCATATATTTACAATCATATTTGCATTCATAGTTAGTTTTAGTTTTGCATCTTAGAATTAGAAAATCATTCACAAAACCCCCATATTAGTTACTTGGCACCTAAGTAATAACATTAATACACGAGTCCTTGTGGGATCGACCCTTACTTACCATTCTACTAAGTTTGATTAAGTTAGGATTCTTTGATAGGAATAACGACCACCGAAAATACCTCATCAAGTACACACCTGAATCAAGTAATTTGAAGACTTAATGAGTACTTTCAGCAACTGTAATGGAGAATTCTCACATGGAACAGAAATGGGAGATATAAAAGCTGAGGCAATACATGTTGACTTGCAAGGGTAAAGGCTATTGTGCAACCTACATAAGCAATGGAAAATTGACCAATCATAAGCAAGGTGATAAATTCAGTCAATTGGACAACTTTGAGATATAAAAAAATCACCCAAATAACCTTTTCTAACAACATGCCTACCCATGTAGCTGATTTTCTTCAACTATAGTAGTTCATGGCATAAGCAACTACAAACAAATAGGTCTAAAGACGAGAGAACATTAGATTCACATGCTTTGCTGACCATGAACCTAGAGAAGCCTGCAAGAAGAAATTTTCTTCCATGATGCCAAATCACCTAGCAATTGAAAGTTGATGCAATAGTTTTCCTACAATAATGAATGAATTGAAAGAATGAATAAATTCAGCATCGTTTTCACCTTAATAGGATCTAAACAACGTCTACAGATGTAACATGTTAAACTCCTTCAACAACTTCCTCAAGCGACTATCAAAAGTTGATACTATAGCCACCTCTTCCTTGGTGGGTCCAAATCAGCTTCTTAAGCAAGATCTTCATCCATGCTCTTCAAAATTATAAATAAGAACCAACTGACCCACATTTTCCCTTTCATTTTTTTCAGCTGGTGATGCTCTTGCATTACACTAGTTTTAGGATTGATGAACACCATTTTGCTAGCACTATGATATGCCAACACGTTTACAAGTATTTCTAATAGCCGGAAGTAGTAGTGCTTGTCTTGCATTGCATACCAATTACTGGATTATATATATAGTTCAACAATATTTAGGAAGTACAAATTAGATTTAGAGCACCTTGCCTTTGTTAGGCTTAGATCACAAAGGCTGTATCATGGTGGTCATGGTACATTTGGGCATCCGTTTCTTCAACGAACATTCTGTAGTTGAGAACAATCACTCACTAAGCACAAATATATATATATATATATATAATCAATTATATATAGTCTTCCAAAAGTAAATTGTTTTTACATTACCTTACAAACATTACAAACTCTTGGAATGACCTTGTTGGTAAAGCCCAACTATACATAACTAACCACATGCTTCTAAATGTAGGCATGGCTGGTAGAAAATTTCCTTCTTTGGTAATCCCCGACGTCCTCTTACACCTGTTGGAAAAATGTTGTCCTTCAAGACAGAAGATCAAAGAAAGGTTAATTAACACATAATATTTTTGACAAAATCACTCTTTAAAAGTGGTTTGGGAGGACTTACCTACAATTAACAACATTAATATGCAACGAGTAATGCGGAATAACACAATTGTGTTTCCCACACGGGAAACTTTGGAAGGTGAGTTTTTTCTTTCTTTAATATGTTTCATTGATTATGATTTTCCAAACATGTACTTGAAAATTCACTTCCATTTCTCATATCCAAATAGTTTTTTAAGTGGGAACCAAAACATTTGAATGCTATAGAGTTGTGTTTGTCCCCTGCATTCATACCAGAAAGGGAAAAATATTAACAATCAAATCTCAAATGTCACATTCTAATCATAAGAAAAATTAATTGACAACGTTAACAATTGATATAGGTGATGGTTGCTTGGTCAGCAGATGTCTCCAACACGATTTGCACAAGCTCGAACAAACACCACAATGTTAAGAATAGAATTAGCTCCAACATGTTTAGCATCACGAACTGATGAACAAGTTGCCTCTCCAACACGCATTAATCCGGGAACTACAATAATTTGTTAATCTCCTTTTTCCCATAGTATACGTAGTTGTAAACTAAAATTCAATAATATCAAAGCTGTGTTTTGGTAAACATGTGGTTGCCTTAATCTTCTGTATGAGCACATATCTACTTCTTAGGAATTATTATTATTCAACATCAGCATCATGTTTATTATTAGCATGCTACCCAAAATAAGCATTAATCAATATATTATTTGAAAATTTTAAAACATTGATAGAAAAAATCAAATATATAAATACAAGAGACCAAATCAATAAAGAAACCATGAAATCCTTAAGAAAACCGCATAATCAACATAACTCTCCTAGTGTAGATTACAAACAAACAGTTAACAGCCAATCAACAACTTAATCTCTCAAGAAAGTTTCCATATACTAATGCAAACTCAAATTAGAGGCAACATATACACCCCACAACAAGTGATTGAGATAATACAATAAACTCTAATATCACTCTTTCATATACTATTAGAAAATTTATCTTTAATTTCTTGTGGCACTTCCTTGTGTAGGACAGTCCATTAGCTCTTACTCAAGCCAATGAAACTCGTGAAAAGCTCATGGCATCTCAGCCTGAGTTGAATGAGAAATGAGCAATTCAAATTGTAATAATCAAAACAACATGCGACAAAATCCTTAACCAGCCACTTGAAGGCGTTGGAGGGAAAGGCTTGTTCACAAAGGAGATAGATGAGGCACTCTTAAACAGTGAGATTGACATTGTCGTTCACTCAATAAAATGCAGTAAGATTGTTGGAGAATTGTGTTGATTATTTATTGGCTTTTAGCCTTTCTACAGATGTCATTCTTTCATTTCGCCTACCACAAACCCTGAAATTTCAAAGAACACCCTTTGTTTGCTCTTCTTTCCCTTCTGGTGGATTCCTGCAGGGTTTGTTATGTTCAATTTTGTGGGTGTGCTTCATATTTTGTGTAATTAGTTACTTTCCTTTGTTCTTCAGTTGCATAGTTTGGTGTTTCAATGTCTTAGCACAATACCACCTGGTATGCTGTAATTTGTCTTGTACTGATACACATGCTAGTATAGTTGAAATTTTAGAATTCATAGGTAGAATATTTAGTGGGTTTTGAACTGCTTGCTGATCCATTCCGAGCAACTGATTATTTGACGATGGTTGGAAGTCACATGTGCTTTCCAAATAATGGAGGGTTATTATAAATTGTACAAATTTAAGGTTATCCTTTGATTTGTGATTTTAGTGCACCATGGGATGTTTATTGGCCAAACCCTCCACTTTGGAAGATACCCACGAGAGGGATAATATAGTAACAGATAGAAGATTGTCAGAGTATGGTGTGCATAGGGAAGAGTCTCAAAGGAGGGAAGGGAGTTCAGTTTTGGGGGGAAGGAATGAGACTACCAAGACTTTCTTGATTGATAAGAACCCGAGTGGTTCGATCAGATATCTGAATGATCATTCTCAAAATAGTAAGGTTAAGCTTGAAAATGTGTTTTCCAATACCCTGGCAACTATTAGTGTTGTGCCTAAATCAAGGGAAGGTGAGCAGATTGTGGCTGGATGGCCCTCTTGGCTTGCTTTGGTTGCTGGTGAAGCCCTTAGTGGTTGGATTCCAAGGAAGATGGATTCTTTTGAAAAATTAGATAAGGTTTGTTTCCTTTCTCACTTCCTTTTTGACTGATCAGATCAAGATGCTTATTTTGGATATGAAGTTTAGTCACATTTGATAAAAAATAATGATGGCAGTCCTGTTTTAGTTTCTAGGTATTATGTTCAGTGATTTCCCTATCAATTGTGTGTTTTAAATGTCGTTACGAGAAGTTCCTTCTTGGGTTCAGCATATATCATGTATGACATTACCGAAAAAAAACATGCATTTTATGGAGGTAGATACTTAAAAGTTAAAACAGATACCATTTCAAACTTAGAAAGCTCAAAAATAAATCAAAGCAATAGAGAACAGATTTCAACTTCCATCAGACAAAGCAGTAGAATTAGATTAGATAATAAGAATATAGGTAGAATGTAGGACCTAATTCCTCTCACTTCATTATAATTATTTGAGAGCTATGCAAGCTTCCTTCCACTTTTACAACTAATGGCCAAGCATATTCATCATTAGGATGCAGAACTTGTTTTATGTGTAATTTTTTTTGTTTAGTTTTATGATGATCTATATGCCTGACAATTTATTTATAGTGTACCTAGAATATCTCAACCCTCAAAAGCGACATTTCTTGAAACAACAAAATCAATAACAGCTGAAGTTACAACTTTGAATAAATAACAAAATTAGAATCCTACCTATTACTGATGTGGGACATGATTAATACATGTACATGCTCTGAAATTTAAGCAACTAATTAATCATAAGAAAAAGATACTAAAACGAAAAGCAAAAAATTGAAATCATTAAATCCAACATAACGAAAATAGACCTACAAACAATAATCAACCCAATCAAATTAAGAGCAGATAAATTTCGGGGTAGCTATTTTAGCCTTATTTTTTGTGTGTCCCTATTACGATTGCTAATTGTAAGCGCATTACATACTAAGCACTAAGTTTATATTAGGCGCGCATTTTATCAAACACCTTGAATGCACGAACGGTAAACCCCAAGGTTCAGCGCAAGAATAACAATTAGAAGAAATAAATAAAAGGGAGACATTTGCGGAAAGAAAAAGAGTGGAGCCGATACTATTCACAAGATATTGCTGCGTTTATAAGTTTTTGATTTTGATTTTTTATTGATGTTATCACTTTCTAACACAACCAAATAAAATTAAAAAAAAGTTTTGATATGTTTTATAAAAATATTAAATCACAATAATCAATTGTTTTTTTAAACAACTTCATACATGGAAGTTCTTATAAAATTTAGGAAAATTCCGAGTGGTACCCTCAAATTTTTGGCTTTTTCGAGTGGTGCCCTTAAAAATAAACTTATTCCGAATGAAAATAAATCATATTAAAATATTAAAATAAATTTTTATTTTTACACATATTTGTCAAGTAGATTTAATGTTCTATAATTCAAAATTTTTAAGTTAAAAGAAAAAATATTATAATATTTTTATTCAAATAAATATATTGCAAGAATTAAATGTTCCATGTACATTTTATATAGTAATTTTGAAAATTTTTGAATTTTTTTTGAAAAATTGATAGAATTAAAATTTTAATGTAACTCGAGAGTACCATAATAAAAGTTCTATTTGTTTTTATAATAAAATTTAAAATTATTACATAAAATATACATGATAAATTTTAATTATGTAATATATTTATTTTAATATAAGTATTGTAATATTTTTTTCTTTTAACTTAAAAAATTTGAATTATAGAACATTAAATCTACTTGACAAATATGTATAAAAATAAAATTTTGTTTTAATATTTTAATATGATTTATTTTCATTGTTATTAAATTAAAATTGTCTTTTGGTTTAATTAAATACAAAAATATATTTTTTCATTAGAAAACATACTAATTTAGTTATAAACTAACAAAGATTAACAAGTAAGGGTATTAGCCGGACTTTTACAAAATTTCAAGGGTACCATTCGGAATAAGTTTTTTTTCAGAGCACCACTCAGAAAAGCCAAAAACTCGAGGGTACCACTCGGAATTTCCCTAAAATTTATTCTAATTTGTAGGAGTATATGATTATATGATCTTTGAAACCATGCATTCACAACGTATATCAAGGTCGGTATTGTTTTGAAAATTGAATTTAAATTATGCATTGATTCGATATACCATTCGTCGTGAACATCTTAAGATTGTAACACTTGATCACACATATACATTTTTTTCATTTCTTCTTTACAGAATATTATAATTAATCACAAAATAAAATTGGATGCATGAATCATCAATATACTATAACTAAAGTTGAATCCATCTATTCTACGTGTCGTCGCCTTAACTATGCCACGTAAGGGTTTTAATTTTTTCATTTACCTCTTTGCCCTTCGTTTATTTATATTTACAATTCTTATATTATAATAATGTTCCTTATGTTATTAATATAAAATTATATTTAGAGATCTTAAAATTTGGCAAGTTGTGTTAGGAGCATAATCCATTATGGAAATTTTTTATTGAATATAATAATGTTACTAATATACAATTATATTAAGAGATCTTAAAATTTGGTAAGAAATATACTCTTTATTATGAAATAATTTTTTTAATATAATAATGTTACTACAATCATATTTAGATATCTTAAAATTTAGCAAGTGATAGAAATATAATCTTCATTATAAATTTTTTTTAAAATATTAATATAATAATATTACTAATTTTTATAAATATTAAGAACATAAGTATTATATTTGAATTATTTTCAAATGATGATTAATATTTAATTTATAATATTAAATCATATACAAATCTATATATAATAAATCATGTGCAAGGCATGTGTATAAAAACCATCTTTTTCAATTATTATTTTTGGATACATACAACTTATTTCTCTAATCAATTATTATTGGTTTTATATTCTAGAAAAAACTTAAATAGAAGATTTTATTAAATTAAATTATTTAAGCTAACTTGATCTATTATTTAATCTTGGATATTAATGATAAAAAAAGTATTCTAAAATCTAGAAAACTTTTAATTTTATCTTATTTATACAAATTAAAAGCTAATCTACCCTAATACATTATAAAGCGGAACCCAAGTCTGTTGTAAAATTTGCGCCACATGACATTTTTGAATAAATTATTGTAAAATTATATTTTAATAAATTCTGTAACAACTTATAGTATTCTTGCTATATATACTAAATAGATAACATGTTTATATAATTTTTTATGTATATAATTTTCTATCTATATAATTTATATATATATATAAATTCCTATGAGATGATATTTTCCATATTAATTTAATATTTTTATCTCTTAACAAGATCTAGGGTCTTGATATTTTTTGTTATTTTTTTTTTTGATTAGGTAAGAATTAGGCTGGACTCCTTTACGAAGGGCGTCCTAGAGCATCCTTTCGGATAAGAACCTGAAGTTCTGGATGAGTCTTAATGACCTCGGTAGGGAGACTATGGCCCAATTTAGCAATTTTATCGGCCACAGCATTACAATCCCTAATAATATGGTTAATCTGTAAATCACGGTCTCCGAAAGTGGAGACAAGGATATCAGATATTATTAATTCAATCTCCCAAAGGCATTTAATTAACCCTTTAAATGCATTAATAACCTGGAGGTTGTCTCCTTCAATAACAACCTTTCTTAAATTCCTATCTTTCATTTCCCGAATGGCCTCTCGGAAGGCCAGAGCTTCAACTTTTAAAATTGAGATCTTTCCAAAGTTGCATGTTTTCAAGTCGATTATTTGGCCAAGGTGATTTCTGAGTACAATTCCTCCCGTTGCTTGGTTGTTAGAAAGTCTAGACGCATCAAAATTGATTTTAACTTGGTCTTGATTAGGTTTTTCCATTTCTTGTTCATTAGTTTTTGCTGATTCGCTAGTCGAGGTTTAACCATTCTTATGCTTTCCTCGTCTTCCGACCACTGTTTTGCTTTGTCCCAGTTTTTAATTTGGGTTTGGATATATCTTGTCAAATCCGGAATACTATCACACTGATCTTGTTGAAAGGTTAGTTTGTTTCGTTGATGCCCAACACTCCACCAAATAATCGCCATTTCTGTGAACTCCTTTTTTTCCCAACAATTGTTTAATTTCATTCAAAAGTTCCCTTGGTGATTTATTATCAGGATCGATTCCCCTAATTACTTGGGTCGTGTTTGAGTTTACTTTATTTGTTATATAAGTCATGTACGGGCACTTAGTAAGTATGTGGTTTGTGTCTTCAAGCGTACAGTCACATAATATACATCCTCCTGGAGTAACAACCTGTTTTTCCCGTAATCGTGCTTTCGTAGGGAGACCATTGTTATCAATTTTCCATAAAAAAATTTTAACTTTCGGGTATATGTCTAAATTCCATATCCAATTATTTAGGCTTGGAGTTTGTCCCTCTATGTTAGTAATTAACTCGATTGCCGAAATAATGGAAAACCACCCATTTTTACTTGGTGCCCAGTTGTTGACGGGCCTTTACTCTGGACAACAAATAAATTTATAAGTCAAGACCCCACTGAGTATAGGGGAGTCAGGATCGTTCCACGAGAAGCACGGTTTGTTTATCTATCGACTACTAATAATGAAAATCAAACAAAAACAAGCAAAATACTCACGGCCAGCCTCGTTAACGACTTTGTCAGGGTCGTTAACGAACCTGTATACTACTAACGACCTAAAAATAAGTTTGCTACCGAGGCTACGCACCCAGTAACGAATACGATCTAAGAAAATTCAGATAAAAAATAATATCTAGGACAAGGGTCACCACAACATAGTCATGCATATAAACTCATAAGAAGATAAAGATCATGCCTTTAAATAGATAAATTCATCAACTTTCATTGACTAGTACGTAAGTTAATCTACTCTCATAAATTAATTCACTCAATCACTTGTTTTGGATCTAAAGCTTGAAACTTTCGTATTCAAACAATATCAACCTTCAAGTTCATAACTTTCTCTCTCGATCAAGTTAAGACTCAAATTACCTTGACTTTCATCTAAGTATAAACACAACAAGCAATCTCAAAAATAGATATAAGGCATTCAACACATCATCTTACTCATCAAACCATGCATAACTATGCCGGGTTTCAACTCCGACCCTAGATAAGAAAACTACTCACTACTCATAATTATGAAATAAACAACTTCTATAAAGGAGAACATTGAAAACAAAACAACTACTTCAAATTAATAAGAAAATATCTTCTTACAGAATCCAGAAGAAACCGAAAAATAAACAAAACCGAATCGAAACTCGTGATTAACGACCTAGGCTAACTCTCGTTCCACCGTGGCTCGATCTCTTTCTCCGACTCTTCTCTCTCTCTATCGGCTCTTCCAAACTCGTCTCCTACTTCCTCTCTACTTGCCACCCCTTCTCTAGGCTATAAAGAAGGGTATTTATACTAATAAAGCTATCTAAATAAATAAGGATATAAGATAAAAACTTCCGTAAAAGATAGAAACCTACTTTAAAAATATAGAAATAAAACCTAGAAGGATAATAAGACTTGAAATAAAATATAATAACCCTAAAACTCATCAAAAATACTCTACCGACACGAAAATAAATTCCCGCACAGGATCGGTAGGTCATCCCTAAGATTTATCGAAAAACCCTATTGCTAAGCCTCGTTAACGAGCCTGCATAGCCTCGTTAACGAGCCTGGATTTTGACTTCTTCAACACTTCAACTCTAAAAGCTTGAACTTCAACTTCTTCATCTCGTATTCTTCCGTCCTTCACCATAGCATTCCAAATTCAGCTCCAAAAGGCACTTCCTTGCTAAAACCTACAAAAAGACACAAAACGGAGTAGTTTCCATACTTTTCACAAAATATGCAAAACCATCCAAAAACACACAAAACTAACCCTAAACTTATCAAAACTAGTCCTAACAAACTAAGAAAACATACTAAAAACTATACCAAAAACACGAACATCAAAATACCCCATACTTAGACTTGCTTGTCCTCAGGCAATCACTAAACAATAATCAAAACCAAACAACAATACTTATCAAACTATAACCATCATCTAAAAAGCAACATCCAAACATATATAAGAAAATAGCAAATGACTATTAATGTCATCACACATATATGCACCAAATAGACATAAGCAAATACAATCCAACCTCACAAGGGATATATGTGTTTCACTAAACTCTCAAGTGTTTAGGCTTATAATAACAACTCTCAACTCATCTTATATACAAAAACTCATAGAAATTGGAACTTATATCACCAAACTCTCCACCTAAGATTTGTCAAAACAAGCAAAAATCATCAAGAGAACTTAGGGGGCTCAATGAAAAACTTCATAGAAGCTTCCATTCGGTCGGGTTGTAATGGGGCTTGGTAAAGACAAATAAGGCGTGGAAAATATTTTGGATATGTGGTGCTAATAATATCCGGGAATATAAGACTCCTAAAAACTCACACATATCACCAAACTCTCAAAAGATACCAAACTCTCTCTTCATTATGCATTTATTCTTCACTCACCCAATATATCCTATAAAGTCTCATAAAAACAACTCAAAAGAATCTCTGGTTTATCTATTAAACACACATGAACTTCTTACTTCTTTCTACTTCATATTTTTTTTCAGCTCATTTTTTTTCTTTTCTTTCGCTGCCTCGTTAACGAGCCAACATGGTCGTTACCGAGCTTCACCGTGTACTCATCTTACTTTCTTTCAACAAACGATCTTATTTCGTGCATCCTTTGTACTAAGAGATCTTTCTTTTATAAACAATTTAAGCAAGAGACTTCCAATCTACCCTTCCCAATAATCCTCAAATTTCAAACCAAACATAACATTCCACTCCTTTCTTTTTACACTCAACAAAACAAACCTTTCCAATCTAAGTCCTAATCCCCGGATAGGGTCAAGCTTATCTTGGCTAGGGAACAATTTTGTGGAGCTATAAATAAAAGGCTTCAGGCTCAAATTGGTTGTCAAAAAGAAGGATCATGTAAGGGTGGATAGGGATTAATAGGGCTTATAAAAATAAGTTCTTTGTCATCTGATTTTCAGAAGTAATGAACTATAAATCTTATATAGTCTCAAGAAATAAATAACCATCACAATTCCAAGAGATAATATGCATATAGAGAGTAAATCACACAAGAAAAGAAGAGGGATTCTTTATGTTCTCCCTATAAGACCAAAAACAACTCACAAGGTCATAATTTTGTTGGATTGCATCACTTATGCTAAAAAGTATACATGCTCTATTTCATCAAATGCTATTCCTTCCTAAAAACAACTTTTAAATTAAGAATTCGGCTATATTTCAAAGACATGCTTGCAAGGAATTATATGATCATGTTAGCAATTAACTATCATAGAACATAAAAAAGGGATATATATCAATTCTAATTTTTTTTTCATCTTCATGGAACAAAGAACTACTCAAAACACATAAAACACATAAGGCAAAACACAAGACAACAAATTTTTTTACTTTCTCCCACCCCATACTTAAAATTACAGTGTCCCCACTGTAAGAAAAATAAGAAGAAGGAAAGAAATAGAAAAGAAAAACAAAATAAAACAAGAAAAGAGAAAACAAAAAACTTACAAAGTCATGAAGCAGAAAACAAGAAAAACTTCTTCAAACTGAATCAACGGTTCAGTGGAGGAAAGTAATGCTCGAAGTTTCCCATGAAGTCATACATCGTCCTCCAGCGCTCTGCATCTTTCGCCGCTCTCTGACGATGCCTCTCATCCTCAAATGTCATGCGAGCGGAATAGACACTCTCCCATCTATCCATCCTCCTATGAATATGGTTCTGTTGAAGGTGAAGTTGTTGCATCTGAGCAGAAAGATCTTCGGCCCATGGAGGCGGGTGATGAGGTATTTTTCAGTCGTTTTACCTATCAAAGAATCCTAACTTAACCAATCTGAGTAGAATGGTAAGCAAGGGTCGAACCCACAGAGACTCGTGTAAAAGTGCTATTGCTTAAGTGCCAAGTAACTAATAGGTGGGTTTTATGAATGAAATTCTAATCTACTATGCAAAGTTTGAAACTATCTAAGAATGCAAATATGATTGAGTTTGACAAATATGAGAAAAATATGTTCAACTAGTTACATCCATCATAGATATGCTTATTGATCATTGATTATCTTGATTCTCAATTCCCTTGAATAATCTATTGTGGATTATACTCCTACTAAGGATTATGACCCAAACTTCATAAATAGTTGAAAGAACTAACAATCTAAACAACCCTAATCATTTAACAACCTAAAACAACGTTTAGATTCAATTAAACTACAGCTTTACGAATCAAGTTATCAATCGAAACAAACACTTAGAGCAAACAGACATCTAAGTTATTTGTGAATTTATTCCCTTCTACAATTGAATAGCCCAAACGGGTCCAAACAATTATAGGTGCTACTTTATCTAATCAACCCCGAACGGGCATTAATCAGATTAGTTGTAAATTAACCTAGAAATTCTATTAGGTGATCAATCTAACAAAACCCTAGATAAATTCTGATTCAATTAAGCACAGGGAATAAAACCTATTCAAGTTGATGAGAATCAATCAAACCTCACAATATTATGCAATCTACAATTTCAATAACTAGTCAAACACAAAGAAATTAGCAATGCATAATTAAATTAAAATCAAACTTACAAAGGTTCAAAGGTTCTTCCTTGAGAGAAAACCCTAGCCTCCAAAAGTTGATCAAAAAGTTATGAGAAAATAAAACTAACATAAAGTATTTATATGTCTACTAAAAATAACCCCAAACATTATATCTTAAATCATATACTCGGCCAAAATACAAGCCCACAAACCCAAATGTCAAAGCCCAAAACCATAGCTCGGCCCAAATTCACGCTCGCTGAAAAGCTCCGATTGCGCGGCATCGGCCCCCAAAAGCGCGGCCGCGCTTTTTCCTCCCCGCGCTCTTGGCCACCAGTTGGGATTGCGCGGGTTAACTTGCTCGGGATCAGCCCGAGCTTTCTCCTTAAGCTTGGCTTGGCTTCTTCCTTGCTTAGCTCTTCTCCACATCATCCTAGCACTCCTTAGCTCGCTTGGCTCATCTACCACCGCCATGGTCAATCTGTATTCGCCCCGCTGTTGCTCCTGAACCTAAAAACCTGTAAAACCGAGCAAACCAGCGCATAACACCCGACAACACAAAAACCTATAAACTACATAAAAACTAACCTAAAACTAACTAAAACATATATAAAACATGCAACTACGCTACTCCTAAATGCAAGCTATCAGCGGGATACTTGATCCAGTGTACTCGGGATGAGGAGGTGGTTGATAGTGATTGTGAGGCTGGAAATGGTCTTGGTAGTAGAGTCCATAGATTTCTTAGTGGGAAATGGAAGAGATTTCACCATTCTCGGAACCAAGTTAGGCTCGAGAGGTGAAGTTACCGGGTCGACACTAGGGTTGTTAAGTATTCTCGGAGGATCGTTACCGACCCTGATGGGGTCGTTAACTACCCTAAGATTGAGAGGAGGGCTCGGATGAGAAAACTTACCTGGGCTAGGATCATTGACGACCCTGGGAGCCTCGTCGCCATGATGTCCCAATTTGGTACTTGCCCTCGCTGGTTCGTTACCGAACTGAACCGTGGCGTCCTCTTTAGTTTTGTCCTTAGCTTGGACACGCTCCGGTAGTGTCTTTCCGCTCCTAAGGTGTACCGCTGCTATCTGTCCTTTAGGGTTCTTTTCGGGACGGCCCGGAAGTTGCCCTTGTGGCCTCAGAATCTGTGCAGCAAGGTTCCCTAGTTGGGAATCAACATTCTTCTTCCATACATCGAACTCTCCCCATCTTTTATTTTGGTGGTTAAGGTTGGCTTGAACTTCATTAACTTTATTGTGGACTCCATTAATGCTTTCATGTAACCCTTGTACCCTGATGGTGGCTCCTGATGGCCTGGAGGTTGCTAAGGCGCATGTCGTCTATCAGGTGGAGGCGCTGCATAGCTTGGATTTGGATTTTGATTGCCCCACGTCTGATAGTTGTTTGACCTGTCAAAATTACTAGGTTGGTTCCTGTATGGGCCTCTCATGTAATTCATTTCATCAATTGTCTCAGCGGCTCTTACCTGCTCTATGTTAGTGCAAGCAGAAGTACTATGGATAGAAGAGCCACACTCTTGACAGGATTGAGAGGACTTCAGAAAACTTACCTGCTTCTTCAGGCGGTTGACCTCGTTTTGTAGAAACTGATTTTTAACGTCTGGGTCAACTTCTTCTCGGTTAGGCACGTAGAGAAGCTTCTGGGGCTGGGGATTTTGTTGGGTTCCATACATGGCATCATAATTGGACAGCTTATCCAGCAATTCCCATGCAGCCGTAGGGTCCATCTCTATAAAACCGCATGTTGTATGCGTGTTGATGCGGTTCTTGGTCTCGGCGTTGATACCCTGGAAAAAGATTTCTTGAAGAACATATAAAGGTTGCCCATGAGTGGGGCACTGTCTAAGCATTTCTTTAAATCTTTCCCACGTTTCAACAAAAGTCTCATTCGACAGCTGGTGATAGGAGGTGATGCGCTTCCTTAGCTCCGTTGTCTTGGCAGGAGGGAAAAATTTTGTAAGAAATTGATCATACAAGTTCTTCCAAGTCCTGATAGACTTCGGAGGTAAGCTCTCCAACCAGCTCAGGGCCTTTCCAGCAAGAGACCACCTGAAAGCTTTTAACAGAACATATTCAAGTGAAACACCTTCAGAAGCTATGGTGTCACATAAATCAAGAAAATTTCTAATATGTTCCATAGGGCACTCAGTAGGTTTCCCTTCAAACTGAGCCCGCTTAATCAAGGATATAAATTGAGACTTAATCTCAAAGGGTTTCTCTATCTCCGGAAGCACAATTGGGGATTCTGGCACCCTCAGTTCCGAATGCATGTATTGTTTGGCATTCCTCGGATAGGCATTCAGCTCTTCATGTAGACGAGCATTGTTAACTCGTTGACGCTCAGCCTCAGCAGCAACGTCTTCTTTCTCAGTTTTCAATGCCTCCATATGGTTTTGGAGGACTTCCAACTGACGAGCCATCTCTTCAGGTGTGGCCATGGCTCGGTTCTCTCGGCGTCTACGGTGCAGGGAACGTTCAGGTTCTGAATAATAACCAGCGTTGTCAAATTCGAGCCTTCGACATCCTACTGGCATACGCTGAGAAAACAAACAAAGAAAACAAAAATTAAAAACAAAAACGGGGTCGGGCTATTCCCAGACCCAAAGATAAACAAACAAACTCGTTGCTTCCCCAGCAACGGCGCCAATTTGTTGACGGGCCTTTACTCTGGACAATAAATAAATTTATAAGTCAAGACCCCGCTGAGTATAGGGGAGTCAGGATCGTTCCACGAGAAGCACGGTTTGTTTATCTATCGACTACTAATAATGAAAATCAAACAAAAACAAGCAAAATACTCACGGCCAGCCTCATTAACGACTTTGTCAGGGTCGTTGACGAACCTGTATACTACTAACGACCTAAAAATAAGTTCGGTACCGAGGCTACGCACCCAGTAACGAATACGATCTAAGAAAATTCAGATAAAAAAAGATCTAGGACAAGGGTCACCACAACATAGTCATGCATATAAACTCATAAGAAGATAAAGATCATGCCTTTAAATAGATAAATTCATCAACTTTCATTGCCTAGTAAGTAAGTTAATCTACTCTCATAAATTAATTCACTCAATCACTTGTTTTGGATCTAAAGCTTGAAACTTTCGTATTCAAACAATATCAACCTTCAAGTTCATAACTTTCTCTCTCGATCAAGTTAAGACTCAAATTACCTTGACTTTCATCTAAGTATAAACACAACAAGCAATCTCAAAAATAGATATAAGGCATTCAACACATCATCTTACTCATCAAACCATGCATAACTATGCCGGGTTTCAACCCCGACCCTAGATAAGAAAACTACTCACTACTCATAATTATGAAATAAACAACTTCTATAAAGGAGAACATTGAAAACAAAACAACTACTTCAAATTAATAAGAAAATATCTTCTTACAGAATCCAGAAGAAACCGAAAAACAAACAAAACCGAATCGAAACTCGTGATTAACGACCTCGGCTAACTCTCGTTCCACCGTGGCTCGATCTCTTTCTCCAACTCTTCTCTCTCTCGGCTCTTCCAAACTCATCTCCTACTTCCTCTCTACTTGCCACCCCTTCTCTAGGCTATAAAGAAGGGTATTTATACTAATAAAGCTATCTAAATAAATAAGGATATAAGATAAAAACTTCCCTAAAAGATAGAAACCTACTCTAAAAAGATAGAAATAAAACCTAGAAGGATAACAAGACTTGAAATAAAATATAATAACCCTAAAACTCATCAAAAATACTCTACCGACACGAAAATAAATTCCCGCACAGGATCGGTAGGTCATCCCTAAGATTTATCGAAAAACCCTATCGCTAAGCCTCGTTAACGAGCCTGCATAGCCTCGTTAACGAGCCTGGATTTTGACTTCTTCAATACTTCAACTCTAAAAGCTTGAAATTCAACTTCTTCATCTCGTATTCTTCCGTCCTTCACCATAGCATTCCAAATTCAGCTCCAAAAGGCACCGTTTCCTTGCTAAAACCTACAAAAAGACACAAAACAGAGTAGCTTCCATACTTTTCACAAAATATGCAAAACCATCCAAAAACACACAAAACTAACCCTAAACTTATCAAAACTTAGTCCTAACAAACTAAGAAAACATACTAAAAACTATACCAAAAACACGAACATCACCAGTAGAGCCTATCTTGGATATAGTTGTCTGGTAGGGCAATTGTTTAGATTTGGTCGACTATTTCAATTGGTAAAACTTGTCGTAGTTGGTCTATTTTCCATGTTTTATCATATGATAGCCAATCTGCAACTTTTGATGTTTCACTAATCATTGAAGGGTCCTTCACATGGGGATGCAAGGGACCTCCAAGGGTCCATCTTTCCTTCCAAAAGTTAATCATTTTTCCATCCCCGACTTGCCATATTAGTCCCTTGCAGAATTCTTCCCTAAGATGAATTAGTTTTTTCCATTGCCATGATGTATTCTGTTTTGGTTTATATGTAAAGAGGCTATCGTCTTTAAGGTATTTTTGTGTCACTATCCTAACCCAAATATTGTTTGGTTCTGCAAGGATTTTCCATAGCAATTTCATTTGTAGTGCTTTGTTCATATGTTCTGTTTTCCTTATTCCTAACCCACCCATTTCCTTAGGCTTGCAGATCTTGTCCCATCCTACAAGTGGCTTATATTGTCTATCTTTGTTCCCAAAAAAACCTCTATTAATCCTATCCATTTCGGCATGAATGGAGCTAGGAAGCATGAAACTTTGCATTACATAGTTGGGTTTTGTTGCAAGATTAGCTCGGATCAAGGTTGTTCTCCCTTCTTGAGAGAGAGAGTTTGCTTTCCATTTCGTGAGTTGTTTCTGTGCCTTTCCTATGGACTCCTTAAAGGTATCTTTGTCAACTTTACCACTAATAATCGGGCAGCCAAGATATTTTTCAATATTTGTCATTGTTGGGATTCCTAGCGTTTGGTGGACTGTGTTCCTTTGTTGTGCATTCATATTTTTAGACGCTTGAAATGCAGATTTGGCGTAATTTACTTTTTGCCCCGAAATCCTACAAAATTCATCAATTATGTTTTTTACCTTAGTGCACGAGCCCTGATATGCTTTGGCAAAAATTATGATGTCGTTTGCAAAGGCCAGAAATGGAATTCGGATTCCACCATGAGTGATCGGAAAGCCAATCGATTTCCTATCTGTATCACTTGTTAACTATAATTTTCGTGCCAGGATTTCTGCTGCAAGGACAAACAAAAGCTGTGATAAAGGATCGCCATGTCTAAGACCTCTCTCCGGTATGAATGGATCCGTGGGGCCGTTATTGACAAGGACCGAGTATGACACGGATCCTATGCATTCTTGAATCCACCCTACAAATTTCTTATCAAATCCAAATTTCGTAAGAACTTCTAGAAGGTAGTTCCAATCCACTCTATCATATGCTTTTTCCATGTCCAACTTAATTGCAATCCAACCGTCTTTAGCTTTTCTATTTCTAAAGGAGTGTAATATCTCATGGGCAATAAGAATATTATTTTGAATGGCCATGTTTGCAATGAAGGCCCCTTGAAGCGGGTGTGTTATTTTACTTATTACTTTCTTCAGTCTTTCCGTTATGATTTTGGATATTATTTTGTATATGGTTGAACACAGGCTAATTGGTCGATAGTGATTTGTTGAACTTGGGTTTTCTATTTTTGGAATAAGAGATATAAATGTGTGGTTTATTTGTTTTAGTATTTTGCGAGAGTGGAAGAAACTTTTAACCGCTTTGGTTACCATTGGGCCTACAATATCCCAGTATCTTTTGTAGAACTCTGTCGTAATTCCATCTGGTCCTGGAGACTTGTCTGATCCAAGACTCATTATCGTATTTTTAATTTCTTCATTTGTGACCGGTTTTATTAGGCTAATGTTATCCTCCTCAGTTACTTCTCTAGTAATTAGGTTCATATAATCACTTGCATTTCTTAATTGTGTTGGTTCTTTTGTATAACGTTTTTTAAAGTCTTGTCTTATTTCTTCCCGAATGTTTTCTGTTCCAATGATTAATGTACCATCAGTTCTTCTAATTTCTTTTAAGATTTTCCGATTCCTTCTCCCACTTGCCACTTTGTGAAAGTATCCTGAATTCGCATCAGATAACTTGATGTGTTTCGTTTTTGCCCTTTGCCTCCAATAAGTTTTATGGTAGTTCAATATATACTCTTTCTTTTTCAGTAATCGTAATTGCTTTTGTATAATGTCTGGTTGTGGTGAGATTGAGATATTTTTTTGTATTTCAAGAAGTTGATCTTCAAGTTCCTTTAATTGTTCAAATATGTTTCCTAGTGTGTGTTTATTCCACCTTTTTGCATGTTGCTTAAACATCTCTGTTTTCTTAACTAACGGGAACATGTTAGAGCCCTGAAAGTTAGCCATCCATGCTTGCTTTACTACATTTCTGAAATCTTTTCTGTACATCCACATTTTTTCTAACTTGAAGGGTTGTGCTTTGATCATTTCGTCATTACTTAATTCTACCGAGATTTTGCAATGGTCGGAACTGGTAAAGGCGTGGTTTCTTGTACTTAAATTTGGGAACCATTGGATAATACTGTTACTTACCAACACTCTGTCTAATTTTTCATAAATGTTGTCAATTTCTGTTTTATTTTTCCTCCACGTGAAGAGATTTCTCGAGGTCGGAATGTCTTCCAGAAGGCAATCATTTTTAAAGTTTATTAGCCTTTCGAATCTATGTGGTTCTGGATGAGCTCCTCCTTGTTTTTCATTTGGTTCCTGAATTTCGTTTAGGTCTCTAATTATCACAGTTGGCATGTTCATATTTTGAATAGTTTCAGTTAGTTCATTCCAGAAAGCTTTCTTTTCACCAGCATTTGGTGGGGCGTAAGTGAAACAAATAGCTAGAGTTTTTTTGGTAATTACATGATAGTATTTAAGAACAATGTACCTTGGTGCTTGGACTAACACGTTGATTTCTTCGTTGATGAGTTGGTGTGCTTTCCAGAAAACTCCTATTCCACCAGCCCGACCGCTCGCAAGAGACCATAGGATGTTATCAAACCCGGCACGTCGCCAAACCTGGTCGCTCGGAAGAGTATTAGTTTTTGTCTCTCCAATTGCCATAATTTTGAATTTCCTGAATCTTGCAGAAGGAGTCTAGCTCGGGCCAAAAAGATTTTCTCCCAATTCTTCTACTATTCCAAAATCCGATCTTCATATTAAACCAATTTTATAATCCTTCGTTCCATTATCTATCTTTATTTTAATCTTGGTGAAGACGTGGCTTATGGGCTTTATATTTAGCTTTTTGTTTTTAATTGCCTTAGAATCAAGTTTCATTTTTTTGCATTTTTCTCTAACACCTCTTGAGCGGGTGAGGAAGGGAATTTGAATAACTCTAAAGTGCTCATGATATCCCTTTTTAAAAATCCACTGCACATTGGTATCTGCATTGTTCCTTTTTCCTGGTGTTAATGACCACCCATTCAATATTCACCACCAGCTTCATATAGACCCAAGGGCCTGCATTGCCAAAACACCAGCTCTGAAACCATATAATTTGTACTCTACTTCCCATCGCGGGTTTAGTGTTTTGAATACGTACATAGGATACTCTACAAAGGTCTTTTTCATACATCAATTCTTCATTTCTTCCTAAGCCAACACTTGATACAGTTTGGTCTTTATTCTTCGTTCTCCTCCATTGTTGTTTATAGTTCCTTATTGCACTTGGTGCATAAAAGCCTTCTCTATTCCCTACCTTGAGATGTTTCTGAATTTTTTGCAAGAGAACTTCATGGTTCCACTGTTGCATAATTTCTTGCCATCTTGAATATTGTTGTCGTAGCCACATTTCCTTCTCCCAAGCACAATTTCTACACCTATCAATTATCAAAGCTCCAGCCACACATTGAATGACATAATTAGATATATATTTTCGACATTGGTAAGAAGCTAGATCATGAATATTCCACGTTCCTTGCATCTTATAACAACCAGCACAATGTATATTTGGTTTATTACTGGTGAAGGTTTGCCTCTTTTTTTTTACAATTTTAATGATACTTGTCCTTATATAATTGGTATAAAAAAGAGTTAAGATATAGGACCTTAACCTTTGTATTTCATGATTGGCTCTGAGACTAGTTTCTTTATTTGGTTTCCTCAGATTAACCATTTCTGCACCTAAAAGGTAATCATTCTTGGAATTAATTTTCAAATCCATACAATTACCCTGTGTCATTAGACAGGCCCTCCTATTCATACTCATCAAAACAAGCACTACAATCAAATAATCTTCATTACATATTGCACTGGCCATTCTTGTATCATAGCACTTAGCATAGAGCATAACAACTTCATACATATTACAGGGAATCATGACAAAACCACCCTTCTGCTTGAATTGCAAATTCAAACCAAGAAAGGATTTGTGTCCATCAAGCAAATTTGCATAATAAGTCCTAGTATAAATGAAACACACATGATCAACATGTAGCAATGTTTGTAACACAATTAGCTTCACATGTCTGCAAAGATTTAAGACAAACTTGGTAGTAGATTCCGATATCTGTAATACACCATATGAATAAGGAAGTTCCTGACACCAGATATTTAATACCAACTTGATGTTCTCACGAATATTAGAAGGTTGGCCCAAAAAAGCTTGCATATCCATATTCCCTTTGGTTCTACCCCTGTCTTTCTTAGATCCCGAAGGACCTGCCTCTTGAGGCTTAGAGCAATTGCCACCCTTAAAGGTCCTATGGACCATGGTAGGCATTGATTCAGGTTGTTCAATCAAGGGATCATTAAGATCGGTTTCTTTAGAATAGGAGGAATCATAGAAAAGAACTCGCTTGAAGGATTTGTTCCTTTTGTTTTTATCCATTAGGTGAACAGAGAGACCAATATCCCCTAGAAAAACCACACAAAGCGTAGCAAAAAGAGTATAGAACAGAGAGATATCGAAGGAGAGGGTAGCGTAACAGGAAAAGATGCAATTAACATATATATATATATGCAAGTAAAATGATAAAGTAGCATATCAAGGAATTATCATGTCTATAAATCAGTCTGGGAAGTAAGTCCGACCTGGTAATAGTCGGAATCTCCATCTTCTCTCTGAGCTCCTCCCAAGGCCGGGAAGGAGGAATTTTCTTCATTCCCTCCGTCAGAGACGCCCCGAGAACCCGCTGAGAGACCAGAATCCCATGCAGCAGTTCATCCCCCCCAATAGTTAGCCCCTTGTTGATCCGTATGTATCCCAAACCTAGCCTCCAAAGTGAACATGGTTCGCATATAGCCAACCCCTTTTGCGTAGTCCTTCTTCTAGAGCATGATGCGATGGTTGGCAACCGGTCACGATTTTCATCCCTTCTATCGCCGATTGTCATATTCGACCACCTGTGCACAGTCACCACATCACGCGATTTGGGGTTTTTTGAGGAAGTGCTTTCAGATTCGCTCCAAAGTACAAAAACGAGGCCATAGAAGATCACAAATGTAGAGATTGAGATCTGTTTTTCACGAGATTTGGGTGATTTCTTGATTTAGGGTTTTGAAAATTGGGGCAAAGAGATGGGTTCACGGGGAGAGAGTTTTTTTAGGGGTTCATTTGTCTAACTGGACCAGCACCATTTATTTGATATTTTTTGTTATCTTTTAACAAGGCTTGAGCTCCAAGTATAAAATTTGTATCTATATAATGATATAATTTTAAATAATAAATATTGTTATTTTGATATATTTTTATTTTGAGAAAAAGATATAATTTTAAGTTGATGACGAAGATTATATGTAAATGTCAAAAAAAAATTCGAAATATAATTTAAATTAATGAAATTAGATTTTCTTTATCTTTTTATGCATTTATATTAAAGATTTTTTCTTAAATCAAAGTTTGATAAAAAAAAAGAAAAATTTACAAATCTTGATGAATACTTGCTTAAATTGAATTTTGATAAAAATTTACATTATATTTTCTTAATTTTGTTGGATCGTAAAGGGTTAGCAAGAGCTTGGGAACTAGCGGTTAAGTTGTTCCCAAGGCAACGGAAGTAAATAAATGCAGGCAAACAAACAGTAATGAACACAGTTCCCTTATAGAGGAACCCCACAACAACCGACCAGTTGTGTGGGTAAACCTCTACCTCCGCTTGGAGGATTTTGAATGACTTACTTGTATTATTGATTTGTTCCTTAGTTACAAACAGCCAGATTCAAACTTCTCTGTTCCTAAGAGTTCTACCTAACTCTAGCAACACTAATGAATCTTCTCAACTGAGTTCCTAAGCGAACGACTCAACTAAAACAAGTAGATCAAACCTTGCACCTTGACTATCTTATTTCCCTTGCTCCGGGGAACTTAGCTTCGCCGTCGTCATCAGACACTCGCCGTCGGGGACTTCTCTTCTTTTTTCTTTCTTTCTCTGGGAGTATATGTGAATTCTGGGGGAAGTGCTCTATCCGAGCACTATTCACTTGGCTTTATACTTGTGATGCTTGGGCTCCAATCTTGACTTTCATTTGTGTCCGAAATGCCCCTTGTCTTGTATGTCAAGTCGTTGTCCTTCACATGTGACAATATTTGAATTGAGTCAACTTTGAGAGTTGATCGGGCCGTTGGATCAAACGCCTCATTCTTTTCCTCAGACTGAGCGTTTGTTTTGTCTTGAGGCAGGATCCCGCAAATCTCGCTGACTTGTCCTTGTCTGCACATGTGAGTTCCCATGAGATGGGAACTGTCTTTTTCAGAGTTCCTTTGAGAGGAACTCTTCATCATGTAAGCTAGTGTTCCTTGAGTGTTGATGAAGATTCTTCACTTGACCTGTGTTCCTTGGAAATACTTGGACAAAGCTCGTTAGTTCCCATATGGTGTTTGTCATTATCAAAACTGGAGAATGGTATCGTTGTTCCGATGTTTAGAAACAGAGGTCCCAACACCGTTCCAACAATTTCCCCCTTTTTGATGATGACAAACCCATCAAAAAAATAACCAAGTATTTCAAAATATAATATGCAACAGAGTTCCTATGTGAGATGATGTGAGTTCCTAGAGATCCACTTCTTATGAAACAAAGTTTGCTTACTTGGCATTTTAAGCGATAGTTCCCCCTTAGCAATAGCATATTCTGTTATAGCTCAAAATAAGACTCATCTCGCACATTTTGTCCTTCCCCCTTTTGGCATCATCGAAAACAGATAAGCCTAAACAAGGAAAGAAAGGAACACGCAATCATACTAGAAACCATTGATATTACTTAAGCATTAAAATGTACATAAGGAGCACATAATGTTTTGTGGGGAAAACAGGGATAATGATAAAGAGGGGAAGATCATGGGCTCGGTGGGAGCAGGAGTTCACTCAACCGGGACAAAGCATGCAGAATTTTCCCTTGGGTCCTTGCCATTCGTTCAAGTGTGGCTGCTATGTGAACCAACACTTGAGTGTTCCCATGCTCAAGGCCTTCACCAGAGGGGAGCGTCTCTTGGTCCTCATCTTGCTCGGAGTGACGCATCTTCTAGACCACAGAGAGGTCCAGTTCCCTTCCAATGGTCACTTCTTCCTTGTCGGCTTCGTAGAGCCCTTCCTTGATCATTAGTTTCTTGATCAGACCGGCATAAGGCAAGGAATGGGAAGTCGAGGCCATGCACTTCTCCATGTGCCCAAGGATGATGCAGGGGAGATTGATGGGCATCTTGTGGAGGAAGTAGTAGAGCAGTATGGCATCTTGAATGTTGAGTTGGTGATGCTTCTCCTGCCTTGGGATCACCACGGTGATGATGAACTGATGAGCTAGCTTAGCTATGAGGGAGAGATTATGAGTGGGTGTTCCGGTCCTGGGAACACGACCCTCATAGATAGTGTTGTAGATCACGGTGCTGTTGAACTCTCCCCAGGCCTTGATAGGAACGGTGATGAGGCCCTTGAGAGGGACTTGGAGTTGGTGGCGAAGAGTGGAGGCGGTGAAGACAAAATTGTCGCCTTGGATGGAGAGAGTTCCCTTGGTGCCCTCTATGGCAAAGTTGTTGTAGAAGAGGCGCACCTGAGCTGGGTCGACGCTCACAGCAGCATCACAGACGTGTTCCCACCCCTGGGCCTTAATGAGGTCCCAGAGTTCCCCAAGGCCCTTTTCTTGGAGTTGTTCTTCGTTGAGAACGAGGGGAGGGATGAGTTTGCGATCGTCCTTGATAGGAACCCTCTTTAAGGCAGTTTTCTTCCCCTTCTTTTGCTTGTTCCCCCTGGAGGTAGTAGCCTTTCGCTTTTGCTGGGGGGAGTCAGCCGCTTCGATCATGAGGGCAGGTTCCCTTTGCTCTTGGGCAACCTCCGACACCACTATTTGGCGTCCTTGATCGTTTGCGGTTTCTTGCACTTCGGTGGTGGCCTCACCATCCGAGGTTCCTTCTTCTTCGGAGGACAGGCCCATGTCCTCTTCGTCATCTTCGTCGTGATGACTGGTTCTTAGCCCAGCACCATCAGTTGGTGTTGGGTTCCCTTCTTTTTGGGTCTTGCTACCTTGCTCGTTGGAGGACCCGTGTAGCACGCCTCGGAGTTCTTCTTCGAGGGCGTCAAGTTTGGCATTTTCCTCGGCAGTTCCCATGACTATGGGAGGCTGCACTTTGGCCTTCTTGTGAGCGATCACGCCGATGGGTAGTGTATCCTCATCGGAGTCGAGGTTCATGGTTTGTTGGGCTAGAGAGGGAGAAGGGAGCTTGACGGTGGAAGGGGATTTAGGTGGTGAGGGAGAGTGATGGAGTGGGGAGTTTTGTGGTGTTGGGACCTTTGTGGTTGAGGAAGGAGTGAAGTGAGAGGTGACAGGAGCCTTGGCAATGGGGGAGGAGGGTGGTGGAGGAGTCTTCTGTGGTGAAGAAGATGGAGGGGGATTGGATGTTCCCTCAATCATGGGAAGAGAGGGAGAGGAGGTTGTCGAATCTTTGGGACCAGCGGTCTCAGAGATGGGTTTAGGGTTGGTGGTGGAGGGGGCAGAGGAACGTTTTCGAAAAAGAGATTCCAATTCGGAAGGAGGGACAATGACATAGGAGTCGGGTTTGGAGAGGTTGAGAACTTCGTCCATTGCAAGAATAGATTTCTTTCTCGGTTCAGTGCAGAGGGAGGAAGGAGAAGATGAGATCTGAGAGTGTTTGCGTTTTGAGGAAGAGTGTTTGGATTGGGATGGGTTTTTGGATTTAGAGAAGGAGTGTTTGGATTTTGAGGATTTAGATTTTTCGTGCTTGGATGGTGGTTCGGAGCCGAAACTGTCAAGGATGACAGTTCCGGAGGAAGAGACTGAGAGAGGTTGAGGAGGAGGAGGTGGAGGGGGAAGAGGTTGAGAGGATGTGGTGGTGGGGAAGGCATTGCTAGGGTTTGCGATGCCGGAGGTGGAGGAGGAAGAAAAGGACTAACATATTTGTAAAGCCCTTCAAAGAGAATTGCATGAAGAGCAGGATCTTGTTCTTTATCAAGGTCACTCAACATGGTGATGAAGAGTGTTTTGGGATTGGCTTGGATCCACTCACGAACTTGTTCAAGAGTGTGAACTGGAGCCATGAGAGAATTTTGAGAGAGAGAGAGGGTTTTGGAGGTTTGCTTGAAGGGGAAAGAAAGAAGGTTTCAGGTAAGATGAGTTGCAGAGGATGAATGAGGAAGAAGGGCCCAAAAATAGCAATGGGGTTTTTATGTGAGAGAGAGGCAAGGGTAGAAAGGGAAAGAAGGGTAACCTCGATAACCGTTGGCCAATAGATGCGGAGGAGCGCTTCAACTTCCATAACGCGCTTATGACACGCGTCGCTTTCTTCCAAGGGAAGTCACTTCGAGAATTTCAACGCTTGGCCCATAATGCTTCGAATTCTGACACAATTTCCCGTTTCCCAAGTGACGCTTCATCCTTTCATAGATATCAGTGTTCCCTTTCTTGTGCACACCAGTTCCCATGATCTTTGAAAAGGTCGATTTGAGTGGAGTGGTTAAGGGAACTCACCCTCAAGTTCTTTGTGTGGCTTGGGAACTTACAAAAGAACCAGACAATTACTACTCGATAAAGGGATAAGAAGTTCGGCTCATGAGAAGCGTTTGTCTGGCCCTTGGCTTAGGGTTGGTTTTATGATCAACCGTCATGGTGGCTTGTAATGAAGGTTAAAGGGAATTCTGGTTGATCATTTTGGGCCAAAAGAAGTAGAGTTCCAAAAGTACATTAAAAGCTCTGGACTAGTAATATGGCAAAATGAAAGCAATTGTTCCTAGTGTTCCCTATCATGCGAATCAATATAAACTAGCCAAGCACTGAGGAAATAACAAACATGGACTTGTTCAGTTTAGAGTTATCATCCCTAGGAGCATCCGGAGACGCTGATAGGGACGTCTGTCTAAAGCCTTAGTAAGAATGTCCGCAATTTGCTCTTCAGTTCTACAGTGTTCCATAGAGATGTTCTCATGTTCTACATTGTCATGTAGGAAGTGATGCCTAATGTCTATATGCTTGGTACGTGAATGATGTACATGATTTTTAGATATGTTAATGGCACTTGTATTATCACATTTAATGGGAACAGGGCCAAAGGACATACCATTGATGGTGTGCGAAATAACCGCTAAGTAATAAAAGGCAGATTAAAATATAAGAAAGAGATAAAACGACGTGTGTCGTATACGTGTCTAAATATATTAGCACATTTGGATTGTTTGTGCGCGTGATGACTATTGAACAATTTACAATGCTATGTGATAATATACATGCATTAAATGCATGCATTAAATGCATGCATCTAGCCACGTAGGCCATTAAACTCTCACAGATTGATGAAATGTAAGAGCAAGCTGGTGCATTCGACGTCCCACATCGGACCAACCCAAACAAGCTGCCAGCTCAATTATCTATATATAATGAAAGAGGTAATACATAATAAGGGTCGAAAATCCTCTCTGGCTCGAGAACTATCTCGTTTGCCAAAGCTCGACGTGTTTGATCTCCGAGTGAGATCGCGCTATAAACGGTATAAAGTCTAAAGGCTTTATTTGTAAAGAGCACAAAAACAACCGGCTGAGGGGTGGGGAGGAGGAATAATCCACGTACGAAAACCGTTCGGTTGTACGAATCCCGAGAGTTAGTATTTATTTAATTCTCGTTTATAGCGCATATTATATCGGGTTTCAAAAACCATAATCCTGTAGTTGGTACTTGAGCCATAGAACTTGGGAGCAACATGAGGCGGCAGCCACGTACTCTGCTTCAGCTGTGGAGAGTGCCACGGAGTTTTGCTTCTTTGATCCCCATGAAACCAAGCACGATCCTAGGAACTGAGCCATTCCTGATGTGCTTTTGCGATCAACTAGGTGCCCAGCGAAATCTGCATCTGAGTATGCAACCAGCTCAAGGGAGCTGTTCCTTGGATACCAAAAGCACAAGTTGTCGTTCCCTTTGAGATACCTGAAAATCCTCTTCACCTCTTTCAGGTGTGATTCTTTAGGGTTAGCTTGAAAACGTGCACATAAGCACACAAAGAACATGATATCGGGTCGACTTGCAGTTAGGTAGAGGAGAGACCCAATCATACCTCGAAAGTTCCTTTGATCAACACTTATACTTGTTTCATCTGCATTGAGCCTTGAGTTTGGTGAGATGGGAGTGTCGATGGGCCTGGACTGTTCCATCCCATACTTCACTAGCATTTCTCTGATGTATTTCTGTTGATGAATCCTTGGTCCCTCCTTAGTTTGAGATATTTGGAGTCCCAAGAAGAACGTGAGTTCCCCTATAAGACTCATCTCGAACTCACTGCTCATAAGATTCTTAAATTTCTCAACAAGGATTTCGTTAGTGGCTCCAAAAACGATGTCATCAACATATACTTGAACAATCAATATATCTTTAGATTCTTTCTTAAGGAAAAGGGTTTTGTCTATGGAACCTCGAAGGTACCCATGAGACAAAAGGAATTGAGCAAACCTGTCATATCATGCTCTGGGAACTTGTTTGAGACCATATAGGGCTCTCTCCAGGAAGTACACGTGGTTTGGGAAGTGCTCATCCTCAAATCCTGGTGGTTGTGCCACGTAGACTTCTTCTTTGAGGTGCCCGTTTAGGAACGCCGTCTTGACATCTATTTGATACAACTTGAATCTTTTGTGGGCTGCATAGGCTTTGAGAAGACGGATAGCCTCAATTCTTGCAACTGGTGTGAAGGTCTCATCGTAGTCGATTTCCTCTTCTTGCCTGTATCCTTGAGCAACCAGACGTGCCTTGTTCCTTGCTACAGCCCCAATGTCATCAAGCTTGTTTCGAAAGACCCATCGTGTTCCTATGATGTTCTTGTTCTTGGGCCTAGGAACTAGCTTCCATACCTTGTTCCTCTCGAATTGATGGAGTTCCTCTTGCATGGCTTGAATCCAATCTGGGTCCTTTAGAGCTTCCTTGATGCTCTTGGGTTCCACCATTAAGACAAAGGCGTTGAAGGCACAGAAGTTGTTGAGGGAAGAGCGAGTCTGTACGCCTTTATCATAGGGAGTTATGATGTTGTTGATGGGGTGATCCTTCTTCTGGTGGTAGTTCCTGGTTCGAACATGTGAAACATCAACCTGTTCCCTTGTCTCTTCATCTGTATCTTGGGCTTCTTCTTCTTCAAGGGAACAGTTGTGCTCAACTTCTTCGCTGAGACTCTCGTCAGGATTCTCTTCAAGATTTCCTCGTTGTTCCCCCTGAATTCTAGACTCTGGTGCGACTTCATTTTGGGGAACAGGAGAGTTAGATGCATCTTGTGGCTCTTCTGTTGAGGAAGGGACTTCAAAGGAGCTTTGATCTGTGGAATTTTGATCTCCTTCGTTGTTCCCTTGCTGTGGAATGTTGTTCCCACTTGGATAATCTTCATCTCTTTTTCTTGGTTCATCATCATCGTCATCTTCCTCTTCCTGTCTAACTAGTTTGAACAGAGTTCCCTTTCCATGGGCCTCTGTTCCCTTGTTTACGGATTGCTCGTCGAAGATGACGTGAATGCTTTCTTCTATCTTCTTGGTCTTC
This sequence comes from Fallopia convolvulus, assembly GCA_964016875.1. NCBI lineage: Eukaryota > Viridiplantae > Streptophyta > Magnoliopsida > Caryophyllales > Polygonaceae > Fallopia > Fallopia convolvulus. The sequence continues at coordinate 36,619,514 of OZ024733.1, forward strand.
TTGTTGTAGACCCTATACGCCTTGCTTTGGGAGGAGTATCCCAGGAAGATCCCTTCATCACTCCTAGGGTCAAACTTCCCAAGATTGTCTTTGCCATTATTGTGGATGAAACATCTGCACCCAAAGGTCCTTAGGTGAGAGATGTTGGGCTTCCTTCCCTTGATTAGCTCATATGAGGTCTTCTTAATCATGGGACGTATCATAGCTCGATTCAGGATGTAAGTGGATGTGGAGATGGCTTCGGCCCAAAAGTTTGCAGGGACTCCACTTTCCAGCATCATGGTTCTTGCCATGTCTTCCAATGTTCTGTTTTTCCTTTCCACCACGCCATTTTGTTGAGGAGTGCGAGGAACCGAGAAGTTGTGGGATACACCGTTGTTGTCACAGTACCTTAGGACCTCTGAGTTTTTGAACTCAGTTCCATGGTCAGATCTGAGTGCTTTGAGCTTAATTCCCATGCTAACTTCCATCCTCTTGATTAGAGTCTCAAATTCTTTGAAGGTATCTGATTTTGATCTCAAGAAAAGAACCCATGTAAACCTCGAAAATCCATCAATTAAAACATACATGTACCTATTTCCTCCATAGCTTTCGGTGTCCATGGGACCACAAAGATCCATGTGGATTAGCTCCAAGGGCCTTGTTGTGCTGACTACCCTTTTCGGTTTGAAGGAACTTCTGGTTTGTTTGCCACGAACACAAGCTTCACACATCTTAGCTCCCTCGATATTGATTCGAGGAAGGCCAATGACCAGATCTTGTAGATAGAGCTTTAGGATTTGATTGATTCCTGCATGACCTAGTCTCTTGTGCCAGAGCTCCGTTTCATCAAGGGAACTTGCTAGGCACAGTTTCTTTGGTGGTTCAAAGTCTGTATCCACCACATAGATGTTGTTGGATCTTCTTCCTTTCAGGATGATTTTGTTAGTCTTCTTGTTGATAACCAGGCACTCCCTTGAATCAAAAGTGACAATGTTGTTCCCTTGATCGCATATCTGAGATACGCTCAAGAGGTTGAATCCCAGGTCCTTCACCAAGTTGACGTTGCTGATTTTGATTGATTTATGGAGTAGTACTTCCCCTGTTCCTATGATTTCTTATTCTTGTTGCCAAAGGATACATGACCTCCTTCGGCTTTTGGGTAGAGTGAGGTGAGGTTGTCTTTGTTCCCAGTCATATGGTTCGAACATCCACTATCAATAACCCATGTGCTATTCCCCCTCACTGCCACCTACAAGAAAAGTTAGTTTTTGATGACTCAGGCAAGATGACTCTTGCCTGGTTCCTTACAAGGAAAAACAGTCTCAAATAACACATAATCAGCAATGTTAATGTCACGAGAATACTTGTTATAAGCAAAGTTCCTATGGTTGTTCCCACCGGTGGGAACTCTAGCAGATTTGTTGGACCTTTGGTTTTGCCTGTTCCAATACTCGTGGTTCCTCTGGGTTTGGGCTTTAGCCTTGGGACAGCTTTCCTTGTAGTGCCCATGAGCACCACAGTTCCAGCAGGTCTTGTAGTATTCTCCTAGGTAGTACTTAGGATGAGGTCTTTGTATCCTGTTCCTATCCATAGTTTCCTTGTTGTATACCCTAGACCTTTTTCCCTTGGCTATTTGGACATACAGCTTATGCCCAGTGTTCCCAGTGTAATAATCCACTTCTCCATTTACTCCACTTTCCAAGACACGGATTTTCTCTTCTAAGTGGACATTCTTTTGTTTCTCGCACTAGAGTTCTAAGGCCCTACATTCGTTGATCTCTTGTTCACACAAGGGAGACTTTCCTTTCTTAGGGCTCTCTAACTTATACCCTATCCCATGTTTGGCTGGTACAAATTTGGTTTGGGAACAGGAAGCTTCAGGACTTTCAACCCTCTCACTCAGCTTTTGTAGAAAGGTATTCTTATCACTTTCTAGGGTCTTAATCTCATCCTCAAGCTCTACGATGTGAGATACGTAGGACTGAAGCTTGTCGATTAGGGACACACAGTTGCAACAAGACTCAAGACCAACTAATTCAGCGTTAGTGTGTTCCAATTTTTCCAACTTCTTTTGCGGTTTTATGTTATCTTTAACCAGACTCGAAAGAATTTTAAGCAGTTCAGGTTTATCGTAAGTTGATAAGGAAGCAAGAACAGATTCAGTGGTTACCTCACTGGGTTGTTCCCCAGTGGTGTCTCCTATGGCCATTGCGCACATGCCCAGGGATGCCCAAGATTCAGGATCTTCGTCCTCGTCATCGCTCCAGGTGGCGATGTAGGCCTTCTTCCCTTGCCTTCGATCGTTAGTTCCTTGTGGGCACTCCTTCGCGAAGTGTCCCTTTTTGTAGCACTTGTAGCATGTGACATCCGAGAGGTCCTTCTCAACAGGTTTTCGTTGAGAACTCTGTCCTTTCTGTGAGTTCCCATTCCCTCTCTTGAACTTTCCTTTGTAGAAGGATCGAAGGGCCTTTGTCACAAGGACTAGTTCCTCATCCTCTTCTTCTTCAGATTCTTCATGTTGCTCTTGGACTGACTTGAGCATCTTTTCAAGTTTGAGAGCAATCCCTTGGTGTGCCTTCTTTTGCTCCTTATCATCTTTCTTCCTTTTCTCGTGTCCCACCAGTTTTTCAAAAACTTGGTGGAGCATAAGATTTCTGTTTTCGGGGTTCTCCTTGAACATCGTCCTTTCATTTCCCCATTCGCCAGTTAGGCCGTTGAACAACTGTTGGACCTTCATCTTATCAGTGATTTCATCCTTCGTGATTCCTAGTCCCACGAGCTTGGTGCATAGGCCCTCGAAGCGCGATTGGTAACTATCAACAGATTCTCCCATTTCCATCTGGAAGTTGAAGAACTCCCTTCTGGCATTCATTTGGAGGTCCTCTCTGAGATCAGAGTTCCCAATATGCATCTGTTGGATGGCTTCCCACACTTCCTTGGCTGTGTCTAGGTTAGCTACCCTGTCACAGTCTTGAACCGTCATAGCATTTTTGAGGTATTGCTTAGCTTTGAAGTTGGCTTCCATGCATTTCCACTCATTTGGCCCCCATTTGGAGTAGTCGTCCCTGATGGTTGGATCTACTTCAAAGTTCCCTTTCTCTATGACGCACCAAGCTTGGAAGTCCTGGCTCCGCATCCAGTCCTTCATGTCGCGTTGCCAGTTCTCGAATCTTCCAGTTATAAGCCTTGGAGGCTTGCTGTTGTTGTGTCCAACTTGAGTAAGTTCGTGAGCCATTTTGAAACCTGCGATGCTAACACAAATCTAGAGTGACCTGCTCTGATACCAATTGTTGGATCGTAAAGGGTTAGCAAGAGCTTGGGAACTAGCGGTTAAGTTGTTCCCAAGGCAGCGGAAGTAAATAAATGCAGGCAAACAAACAGTAATGAACATAGTTCCCTTATAAACGAACCCCACGACAACCAACCAGTTGTGTGGGTAAACGTCTACCTCCGCTTGGAGGATTTTGAATGACTTACTTGTATTATTGATTTGTTCCCTAGTTACAAACAGTCAGATTCAAACTTCTCTGTTCCTACGAGTTCTACCTAACTCTAGCAACACTAATGAATCTTCTCAACTGAGTTCCTACGCGAACGACTCAACTAAAACAAGTACATCAAACCTTGCACCTTGACTATCTTAGTTCCCTTGCTCCGGGGAACTTAGCTTCGCCGTCGTCGAGATCAGACACTCACCGCCGGGGACTTCTCTTCTTCTTTCTTTCTTTCTCTGGGAATATATGTGAATTCTGGGGGAAGTGCTCTATCCGAGCACTATTCACTTGGCTTTATACTTATGATGCTTGGGCTCCAATCTTGACTTTCATTTGTGTCGGAAATGCCCCTTGTCTTGTATGCCAAGTCGTTGTCCTTCACATGTGACAATATTTGAATTGAGTCAACTTTGAGAGTTGATCGGGCCGTTGGATCAAACGCCTCAGTCTGTTCCTCAGACTGAGCGTTTGTTTTGTCTTGAGGCAGGATCCCGCAAATCTCGCTGACTTGTCCTTGTCTGCACATGTGAGTTCCCATGAGATGGGAACTGTCTTTTTCAGAGTTCCTTTGAGAGGAACTCTTCATCATGTAAGCTAGTGTTCCTTGAGTGTTCATGAAGATTCTTCACTTGACCTGTGTTCCTTGGAAATACTTGGATAAAGCCCGTTAGTTCCCATATGGTGTTTGTCATTATCAAAACTGGAGAATGGTATCGTTGTTCCGATGTTTAGAACCAGAGGTCCCAACACTGTTCCAACAAATTTCCTTTTTATTTTATTTATGTAAATATAGAATTTTTTTTATCTAGCCACACCTTACATTTAATTTTTTTTTATCTCTATGTTTTTTTGTAATTTAATATGGATGATAGGTTGATTAATACATTTAATTTTGTAAATTTTCATATACATTAATTTCCTTTATATTTTATTTTTTCGTTATGTAAATTTAGTATGGAAAACAACTTTATAGATGGATTGAATTTTGCAAAATAATACATAGACAATTTTCTCTATATTTTATCTCTTAAATCATGGACATTGTTCTCTTCTATACTAATCTTTATATTGTATTTTTCATATTTACAAACATTCTTATTATTGTAGAGTTAAAGATAAGAACCCTAATATATAATTTTAATAAATTAACTTTAAAAAATATTTTAATAAATTATATTATGCTTTGTAGATAACCTATCCTAATTATTATTATCTTTATAAAAAAACCAAGTGTTTTATACATATTAGTGTTTAAAAAAAATAAGAAAATATTATTTAAAAATATTCAATAAAAAGTGAAATCAATATTTTTATAATTTCAATCTAAATTTAGACAAGATCTCCACAAATAATGAAAAAATATTTAAAAACATATTCAATTAAAATATGGAGTACAAATACAATCTAAGAAAATAATTTGTTTATTGCATAATTTATTATGATATTGTATAAATATATTTAGTATTTTAAATTAATATCGTAGAATTTTATAGTTTTTTAGTAAAATTATCCCTAAATATCACGGGACTTCAACTAGTTTGTGTTTAAAGATCGTGCTTCTTTGTAGCTAGACGATTGATATATTTAAAAAAAATAATTATTAATCTTTTTAATCAAAACTCGTACAAGGTACTGGAATATATGCTAGTCTATAACTATATATTAAAGATATACCTTTTCGAGCCACCAGAACGATTCTGACCCCACCTCATATTTACAAAATTAATTTATATTTCTAATATTTTAACTTTTTTCTATTAAATTCTTCTTTAACTATTTAAATCTATCTTTAACATGAAACAAATATCTATTTAGTATAACAATATCTTTTGAAAACTTCCTTATACAAGTATTTAAAATTAAAGATAAAATATTTTAAAATAAATATAAATCTATTAGCATATATCTTTTGATGAATTTATTTATAGATATATAGTGATTTTTTATAGCTAAATATTTATACTTTTTTAAAATTAATAAAATAGATGATAAAATATTTAATAGATATATTAAAATGTTTGATAATATCTAAATTTACGCACATGAAAAATAATAAAATATGAAGAATACTACTCCGTATTTGATTAAAAAATTATACATTCTATGAGCAACAAATTACTTATATTAAAGTTTATATTATATTTATTTATTTATTTATTCATATCCTATTTATAATGTTTATAAAATATCGAATCGTAGTCGTACATGGTACGACGGATATAACTAGTTATAATTATATCCAAATACAATCACTTGATCAAAGACATATTCGTTTCGCGTATAGATTATCAAAATCATAATATATAACATGGATGCATGAATTACAATTATATGAAATTATTTGGTTAAATTAATTATTATAAGGTGTCCATGCACACAATCTTTTAATTTCGGAATATACATGAATACATATATTAGATGTATATAATATTAACATTTTAGGAGATCGAAAAAATACCATAGAATCTTAATAATAAAAAATTACCATGTAATCTTAATAAGTTAAAAGTATGCATTTATTTTGTATAAAAAAAATATTATTTAGTTTTTCATTGATTTTAATCACATACACTATAAATACAATTCGAAGGGGAATCAAGAGTATATCAATAAGCAACAAGTCCTAGAAATTAAGCAATGGCTTCCTATAAACCCATTTTCTCTATATCGTTATTGATGATAGTGATTTTCATCAGTTATCATCCTTACGCACTTTCAAAACCCGTTGTAATACATCTCAAAAGCAACAATCTCGACGAAACCCAACTAAAGACAACAGTGTCGCCAAGCGGTCCAAACCAAGGTCACAATTCGCCATTAAAGTCACCATCAAAAAGCATCAATTTCAATGAAGCTCAGCTAAAGATGAAAGTGTTGCCGCCTCCAAGCGGCCCGAGCCAAGATCACAATTCGCCATCAAAGCCACCATCAAAAAACATCAATCTCAGTGAAGCTCAACTAAAGATGAAAGTTTTGCCACCTCCAAGCGGCCCGAGCCAAGGTCACAATTCGCCATCAAAGCCACCATCAAAAAGCATCAATCTCAATGAAGCCCAACTAAAGATGAAAGTGTTACCGCCTCCAAGCAGCTCGAGCCAAGGTCACAATTCGCCATCAAAGCCACCATCAAAAAACATCAATCTCAATGAAGCTCAACTAAAGATGAAAGTGTTGCCACCGCCAAGCGGCCCGAGCCAAGGTCAGAATTCGCCATCAAAGCCACCATCAAAAAGCATCAATCTCAATGAAGCCCAACTAAAGATGAAAGTGTTGCCGCCTCCAAGCGGCCCGAGCCAAGGTCACAACTCGCCATCAAAGCCACCATCAAAAAGCATCAATCTCAATGAAGTCCAACTAAAGATGAAAGTGTTGCCGCCTCCAAGCGGCCCGAGCCAAGGTCACAATTCACCATCAAAACCACCATTACTAAGCCTCAATCTCAATGAAGCCCAAATAAAGATGAGAGTGTTGCCTCCTCCAAGCGGCCCGAGCCAAGGTCACAATTCACCATCAAAACCACCATCACTAAGCATCAATCTCAATGAAGCCCAACTAAAGATGAGAGTATTGCCTCCTCCGAGCGGCCCAACCCAAGGTCACAATTCGCCAACAAAACCACCATCAAGAAGCATCAATTTCAATGAAGCCCAACTAAAGAAGAGAGTGTTGCCTCCTCCAAGCGGGCCGAGCAAACGTCACAATTATCAGTTAAAACCACCATCAATAAGCAACAATCTCAATGAAGCCCAACTAAAGATGAGAGTATTGCCTCCTCCAAGCGGCCCAAGCCAAGGTCACAATTCACCATCAAGAAGCATCAATTTCAATGAAGCCCAACTAAAGATGAGAGTATTGCGTCCTCCAAGCGGGCCGAGCAAACATCACAATTATCCATTCAAACCACCATCAATAAGCATCGATTTCAATGAAGCCCAACTAAAGATGAGAGTGTTGCCACCTCCAAGCGGCCCAAGCCAAGGTCACAATGGGCCACGAAGACCACAATAGAGTCATATATATCAACCTTCAAGAGGTCAAGTGTGCAAGTTTTGCTTGATCATCCAACTAGTAGAATAATTTTGATCTCTTAGTATGGAAGAAGAAAGACAATTTATGTAAGAAGTTGTGTCCTGGAAAATTATTTGAGAACAACCCAAGAAAATTTCGGCTTTTATTCAAGATATTTATGTTTTTCACACATATATAACATGATTAGTTATGTTTTACGGCAAGCTTTGCAAGTTATTTTATTGATAATCTATTTTAATTTCTACTTAATACTTTAACATAACTACTATTCATAACATACTTAAAATAATAATAAAACACAAATTTTACCTAATTTATTAAAAGGTTTTTAACAAAAAAAAAACAACTCATTTCTTCCATCTAGGATATACAGAGATTTGAAGATTGGTGTTCATCCATGAAATTATAAATGTTTCATCAATGAAATTGGATCATACTTTACCAATGAAGTACCTTGGTTAGCACAACAAAGAACCCACGTTTTATTGGTGAAATTTTAATTACACGTGTGAAGAAGTGTCACATTGTTCAATTAATTTGGTTATTGTGTAGTCAATTTCCTCGAAGAAATTAAGTCTACAATTCTCGATCTGTCTTCTACAAACCGAGCCCACATGAGGCGAGATCACATTATACAAACGGCATGTAAATTATGATATGCCATTTACGTTAGCAGAGGATCTGTTCCGAACGGCATGTAAATTATGATATGCCATTTACGTTAGCAGAGGATCTGTTCCGACAATATTTCTTAATTGTGATTAAATGTGTGGAGTGATAAAGTCCGGTGGGCCGATAATCTGGGGGTCGTGCGATAACGGGTCTAACATATAAATTCAATGAGGTTCCAACCCAAAACCATATGGCAATGGGTGGAGTAGCTCATTAGGTTATATAGTAGGCTTTGTAGTTCTCAATTTCAGATGTGGGACAACTCTCAACACGCCCCCTCAAGTGCAACTGCTTGGGCCAGTTGACACTTGGACAAAGACAGACAGAAATCCCTCAAGGCTTAGCGAACCGTCACAATTGGTACGGCAGCTCCTATATTGGGTGGGCTGCTTGAACGGGCTAATGAAGCCAGCAAGCCCGAAGAAGACTCCAGGAAATAAAGGAAATAAACCCACACCGAAACCCGCTCTGATACCATGATAAAGTCCGGTGGACCGATAATCTGGGGTCGTGCGATAATGGGTCTAGCATACAAACCCAATTAGGTTCCAACCCAAAACCATATGGCAATGGGTGGAGTAGCTCATTAGGTTATATACTAGGCTTTGTAGTTCCCAATTTCAGATGTGGGACAACTCTCAACATGGAGTGCCTTCTTTTCATTGGTTGTGTGAAACGTCTTCCGTTAGCAAAACTCGGATTTGAGATGTGATGCGACCCTGCCTAGGCTCGAACCCAGCTCCTACCATTCCGAGACGGCCTAGACCTTGGAGACCCCCTTGGCTTAGGATTTAGTTTCATTTATGTATTTATTATATTATTTCTATTTCCGTCATTTATATTCCGTCTTTACTATTTTAGGCGTGTGTTCTCTTATGCTTAAGAGACCGGCCCATTATGGTAGAATAAGGCCCATTAGGGTTTGTTGCACCTTTCCATTTATATTAGCTACTATATTAGATTTATGGGCTTTTCGGATGTGGGCCTTGATTGCATGCTAGGCCCAATCCGATCCCCTTCTTTGTACCTAGGGTTTCGAGTTTGCTCTCTATATAAGAGGCACTCGAGACTCCTTTTAATGGACGTCCAAAATGAATTAAGCCAGAGCTTTGAGTCGAGTTTCTCCTCCCTTTGGCCCGGGCGTCACCCTATTCTTTTCCCGACCACATACTCTCCTGGCCTACGTCAAACTAGGCCCCCTTCTCAATCCTTTCACTTCACCTCTCAATCTCAAAGTCTAGGCTTCGGCCTCAATTCTATCCGGGTACTATTTGTCGGAGAAGATCCGAACGTTTCGAACCTAGATCCGCCCCTTGTGACCCTAGGGTCGCATCAATTGGTATCAGAGCTTTAGGCGGTTCGGACGGATTTTTCTTCCGACACCACCCTCCAGTCCGTGTCGACCACCAGCCCGCCTGTGTGGGTCGATCTTTATCTCCGTATCTGCCAAGTGAGTTCGGCTATTTTTTCCAAAAAAAAAAAAAATTCCGATCTCCTAAAAAAAAAATTACTCAATTTGTTTGGATCGTGTGATATGATTGGCGTGTGTTTGCCGACTTTGCCCATATCCTTGCCTTCAATATCCACATGCAGACACAAATTCGATTCTATTTTATTCCCATGAAACACATATCTACGTTGATCTTTATTTGCCAAATCCAGTTTATACGTAGAATATCTTTTGATATGTGGAGATTAGCTTGTTAAAAAAAAAAAAAAAAAAAAGAATCGGCATAAGAAAATAACAGCCGATCGTTTTTTTCCATTTATTTGTTATCTTTTTTTTAAGATCTTACCTATATAAAAGATCTCGTTATTTTTATTTTTAGGATAGTTTATATATTTTTCCGATTTGTAAGAGATTCTTTCGGGTTGTGGAAGATCTCTAGTAGTATTAAAAAAAACCCGAGAGGCCAAGCCATGTCTTGGACTTGCTCGGAAATATGGGACGATTCGGATTCTTGGGATCGGCCACATCGACGGGTCAAATCTCGTCCCTATAAACCGCTTCCAAGAGACCACCCGGATTGGATCCCACCATACCGGCTTCCCGAGAATCGGGCCCGCTACTACGGAGAAACTCCTAAATCCCGGCATCGTTCCAATGACGAGCGGGATTGGAGTTCACCTCCTCGGCGCGCACGCGAACCTCCTCGACCCCGGCATCGTTCCAATGACGAGCGGGAGTGGAGTCCGCCTCCTCGGCGCCCACGCACTCGAGTCCACAACGAGGGCTCGCGCGCCAAGCATTCAGCCTCGGCGCACCATGTGCCAAGACCGGCCCGTCCGATTGAGCCCCCGTCCCCTTCCGTGGCCGAGAGTCCTAGCCTTGAGGACAGGTTTGCGGCCTTAGAGCGTCGGATGGTCGAATACATGGCACGTTTTCATCTCACACTGTCCCGATACTCGTTTCGACACCCCAACCACCATTGGCGTCGGTGTCGAGCGAGCCCATCATCAAGACCGTCTTGGCGCCTCAACCACAGCCGAACAATGTGCCGATCGAACTAGTCCTCACCGAGGACTCCACACCAGCAGCGCCAATACCCGAGGTCTAGAGCCCACCCGAGCTTGACGTCGAGCCTTCACCCGCGCCGGCGCCCACTTTAGATGAGCCTATGTCATCGGAAACCCTGATCGACATGCCTTTGTCTTTGATGCCAGACGCCGACCCCGAGCCCATAATCAAATCTGCCCCTGTGTCGACACCGTATATTTTACTCTTTGAGAAGACCCACGTCGATGGCATGGTTTTGATTAGGTCGCATCCTTCTTCTCTCGTCTCTACCACGTCGAAGCGAGGACGCTTCGAATCTAAGGGAGGGAGGATGATGCGACCCTGCCTAGGCTCGGACCCATTCCTACCATTCCGAGACGGCCTAGACCTTGGAGACCCCCTTGGCTTAGGATTTAGTTTCATTTATGTATTTATTATATTATTTCTATTTCCGTCATTTATATTCCGTCTTTACTATTTTAGGCGTGTGTTCTCTTATGCTTAAGAGACCGGCCCATTATGGTAGAATAAGGCCAATTAGGGTTTGTTGCACCTTTCCATTTATATTAGCTACTATATTAGATTTATGGGCTTTTCGGATGTGGGCCTTGATTGCATGCTAGGCCCAATCCGATCCCCTTCTTTGTACCTAGGGTTTCGAGTTTGCTCTCTATATAAGAGGCACTCGAGACTCCTTTTAATGGACGTCCAAAATGAATTAAGCCAGAGCTTTGAGTCGAGTTTCTCCTCCCTTTGGCCCGGGCGTCACCCTATTCTTTTCCCGACCACATACTCTCCTGGCCTACGTCAAACTAGGCCCCCTTCTCAATCCTTTCACTTCACCTCTCAATCTCAAAGTCTAGGCTTCGGCCTCAATTCTATCCGGGTACTATTTGTCGGAGAAGATCCGAACGTTTCGAACCTAGATCCGCCCCTTGTGACCCTAGGGTCGCATCAAGATGTGAGGAGTGCTTGACCACTCACAAGTGAATTGAAGGTCAACGATCACATATTCGACGATGGCCACGACGTCGCTCAAGGGCATCGGTGTGAGAGCGGGGTTGATACTGCAAAATCTGAACATTCGCTCGAGATCTGAACGGAGGACAATGACGACACTAGGGCGATGACGCAAAGGCGATTATGGGTGAGAAATCCAGTTGATGTCAGAAGTGTCGCACAACGACATCGTTCGTGACTACAGATGAGAACCTAGGGTTGCCTCAAAAAGGAGGAAGAAGAAGGGTAAAAAACACATTTTGAAAAATCAAGGGATATAGAATTGACAAAATTGCAAAATTATGGTTCCGAGAGGTAAAGTAGGTTAGGAATTTCTTAGTGAATTAGGTATATTTTATGTTATTATTATTTTTACTGTGTTGTGAATAATATGCCTCGAATAAATCTTATAGACTTTATACCGTAAATAGTGATCTCTCTTGGAGATCAAACACGTCGAATTTTGATTAACAAGAAAAGATCTTGACCCGAAGATGTTTTTCGGCCCTTACCTTATTCCATGTATTCTCATATTTATAGCGCAATTACTCATGTGTATACCGCTTAATGGGCCAAGCCCATGTTTGGCTACTGACATCCAATTCTTAAGAAGGGACATAAAATAGTATTGCATCGATGCTACTTTTAATTATGATTTTTTCCCTTGATTACTTATCGGTTATTTCGCGCATCATCACTATCCATTCCAAAATATGTATGGTCTGATGTTTCAATGGATTTTATTGATGGATTGCCACACTCGTTCGGGAAGTCGGTTATTTTTGTAGTAGTTGACAGATTAAGCAAAGCAGCTCACTTTATGGCGCTATCACATCTATATTCAGCTATTTCTATTGTTCAATGTTACTTGAATAAGGCTTTTAGGTTGCACGGGTTTCCTAAGAAAATTACTAGTGATAGGGATGAAGTTTTTTTTGAGTGAATTTTGGAAAGAATTATTCACATTGCAAGGGGTGTCTATCATCCCCAGACGGATGGAAAGACATAGGTGCTTAGAAACATATCTGTGATGTATATGCAATGATAGGCCTCATCTATGGAGTAAATGGTTTCCATTAGCCGAGTGTTGGTACAATACCACCTTTCATTCAACTACTCAACTGACACCCTCTGAAGTGGTATATGGACAGCCCCTTCCAATCCATTTACCGTACTTGCTTAGGGAATCTAAGGTGGATGTGGTGTCTAGAAATTTGTAAGATAGAGAACATGATTCAAGTTTTGGAATTTCATTTGAATCGAGCTCAACATCGAATGGAACAGGTCGCGAATCAGCACAAAAGTGTGAAAATTTTGACATTGGAGATTTAATATTTGTCAAATTACAGCATTATAGACAACAAATTGTTGTATTTCGAAGCAATCACAAACTGGCTCTAAGTATTTTGGGCCTTTCAAGGTGCTTGATAGGCGTGGAAAAGTTGCATACAAGTTAGAATTGTCGTCTTCAGCCAGAGTACACCCCATCTTCCATGTCTCTCAATTGAAGAAGCGTGTGGGGACTGTAAGAGTTTTGAATCAGTTGCCATTTGTCCTGATGCATTTGTGAAAGAGCCTAAGTTGATTTTAGAAAGAAGAATGGTTAATAGACAAGGGAAGCCAGTAACTTCTAGTGAAGTGGGCAAATCAATTGATTAAGGAAGCCGCATGGGAGTATTATTAAGATTTTCTGTAAAAATATCCATCTTTTAAACCTTGAGGACAAGGTTTCTCTAGTGGGCGGGATTTGTTACAAGGATATTGTAATATTAACACGTGAGAGCCACGTGAGATTTTAATTTCTGTTACGAATAGTATAAGTACATGCAGGATGAGAGGAAGGAATAGGATTTACGAAAATCATTCTTGTAATTTTCTCTAAAAACTCTCAAATGTAACTCCACATATTTCACCATACATGCAAAATGAATCACAACCGACACATAAGCAAAATGAACGGCGAACGACATGTATCAAAGAGAATCCTTTAAGAGTATATAAATAGATAGATGTGTGTATTTATTCTGTACTATATGTACATCGTTCCTGTGAGCGGTTAAAAAATAGCTACCATATTATTATTTTCGTTATCGCCATAAAGGTATTTTCTTAAAAAAACGTATTTATTATATTTTATTTATTTTCCTATTATATTAAATATGGCAGTTAAGCAACTTAATGGAAGATTTTATCTTTCATTAAAGATAGAATTAAATTTGGAGAAAGGGTAGAATATTCCTTGCTTGGGCTTTAAGGCAGTTGGCCAGCCCTAGGAGGATAATTTTTTCGGCATTATTGATAATAAATTCGGCCCCCCTACCTCTCCCTCTTCCATTATAAATACACGTCTTCGCCATGTAGGGAGAGACACATGTGCGCATCGGAGGTGGATTAGGGGGTCCCCGACCCCTGTGTCCATTGTTTTGCAGATTTTTAGGTCAAGAGATTGAAGGCGGAAGAGGAGGAGTTCTTAATTAGTGCATTGAAGACGGAGTTTTTGTGCACTAACAATTGGCGCCGTCTGTGGAAACGAGGATTAAATCCATGAGTAATCGTTCCTAGAAGAAAAAGAAGTGAATTTTCAAAACCCTATGGCGATCGAGCGAATCGAATCATTCGTGAAAGCCCTTAGCGACGAAACCGCGGGCGCGGGTCACCAACCGCGAGCGCGGGTCACCGGAGTGCCCCTCCGGAAATTCGTTACTCCGGAAATTTGTGTTTTAGGGGGTTTTCTAGCCTAAAGGTGATTTAGTGTCGATCGCAGTGAGTGTTGTGAAATCGACGACATTGGGGGCAGGGGGCAGCCTTGTCAGCCCCTTGTCGAATTCAATCTCGCCTAAGGTTGGTAGTCGACCACCAATTGACAGATTAGGCTCCGGGTGCGTGCCCGGTAGCCCAAATTTGAAAACTTGATTGTGAATCAACGATCACACTACAACAGAAATGCTTTTTTGCGACCAATTTTTTAGCGAGAAAATTATTTTTCTCACTAAATGCGGCTTTTGGCGAGAAATTTAATGATTTCTCTTTAAATGTGACTTCAGTTTTAGCGAGAAATTCATTTTCCTCGCTAAATGTTGCTTTTGGCGAGGAATTTAATGATTCCTCTTTAAATGTGACCTCACTCTCTAAATGTAAACCCTAAACCCTAAACCTAACAAGGGAAAAAGTTGGTAACTTTTTAGAGCGGAACCAGGACCCGCACAAGAAGTGACGATCGATATTCGCTCGATCGGATGCGTGTAGGATTGAAATCGACCGCCAAGAAGACCGCGATCGCGGCCCGATACACCGCGACCGCGGCCACGCCACCGCGACCACGGCTGTAACATCCCCGACCAAAATGCATACGTCATTCTGCATTCATATAAGATTAATAGCATATGCATAGCATAGTGGCATGATATATAGTGGATTTTTAAAAGTAATATTTATTTTCGAATTAAGTTTATTATATTTTTAAAAAAAATAAGTAAAAATTAATTATTAATTAATTTAGGGTGAAGTTTGTAGTAAAGGAGATTTAAGGGTGAAAAGTGTAATTTTTCCAATTAAATTGCCGACTTACGTTCAATATATATATACATTTGTTCTTAGTTTTGTGCAAGGCTACGTACACCAAAAAGAAAGTGAGGAGAGAAAGAAATTAAAGTTCGTTGATTTGGTGATTTTGTTAGTTTGATTTTAATTCTGGTATAGGATCTCTTCTATCGGGTTTTAATTTCGATGTACAAGCTTTGATTTGGTAAGTTTTAATTAGTTAATTATTTATCTGAATTTTTCTAATTTTTCTAGATCTAGATCTACGGTGAGTTTTGATTTGAAAATCGGTTGATCTATAGTTTTCAGAGGGTGTTTTCGATATCGGATTTATATTCGGTAAAAGATTTCAGAGTATTTTTAGGGTTTTTCTTGTAATGATATTAGGGAGCCCTTTGATCAAGTTTTTCAGAAAGGTTTGAACTAGAAAAATGTTCTTCTATATATATAGTTTATCGTTGTCAAGTTTTAAAGGATTTGGAAAGATGCACAAGAAGTTGTAATGCATTCTGGCATTTCATTGCATTTGGGGTTATAGTTTGTAAGAGTAAATAGCCTAATTTGCATTGGGTTATATATAGGAGCACAAGTCATAGATCGTGGTCAAAGAGAAAGGGAAGATATATAGTATCTGTCTTGAAACAGGTGAGTATTGACCGGAGATTCAACCCTATGTGCTATATGTGAAATATGAATATATGAATATATGCGCTATATGATATATATGCTATATGGATATATGTGAGTATAGACCGGAGATTCAACCCTATGTGCTATATAAGCTATATGGATATATGTGCTATATGAGCTATATGAATATTGTGGTATATGGATTATATGGATATATGTGTTTTATATGATAGCTCTGAAATTTCCAGAGTTGTTTGCACAAAAGGTATGTTAACAGATGGCATATGATATATGGTTACAGGATGCACTTGATTGCATAGCATATTGCATGAGATTAAAAGGATTTGTGACTGTCTTGCCCTGAATTTGTATACAAAAGAGACCTACGGGTCATACATGAGGCCTGAGATGCCTAAGAGATGGTAATTGAGCAAATGAGGCCTAAGATGCCTAAAAGTCGGTAATGGAAAAAAATGGAAAAAGAAAATAAAAGTTGGTATATGGAAAAGAGTCGGTAATGGAAACCCGAGGCAGATTCAGGCTTGAACAGTTCACAGAATAAAGAATCGGAAACATCAACATTTGCATTTGCATAGTAAATTCTTATATGATATATATAATATGTATGTATATGTACATGGACTAAATGTTTGACCCTGTGTGAAATAATTGATGATGGTTTATATTCACTGAGTATGCGACTCACGCAAATCGCAAAACAATTTTTCAGGTTCAGCTAGTTCTTACTGATGTGTGTCTCTTTTAGAGGTCACATTCATACAGGTCGGCCGGCTGAAGCTCAATGCAACCTTCTCCTCCTCATTTTGCATCATAGACATATGAGTTGTAATATAAGTTAAGAGTGACAGATGTTTTAGTATGAGTAGTAACGGCATAGAACTGTGTGTGTGCAACCTTTTATGGTTGTTAATTCCGCTTTGTGCTTATATGGATAATTGTTATATGTCTCTTATCTGTTTATATAAGAGATAAGTTATTACAAAGTATACGTCAAAGGGTATAGGGGTGTCACAGTTAGTTTTAGGTATCAGAGCAGGGATATGATTCTTTAAGGGCATGCATTCATAAGCATATGTAATTGACATTAGAATTGCATTCATGAGCATGATGCATAAAGGAGAGAAGGTTCAGCCGTGCCACATCAGTTTATAAGAGCATCTTATACAGCACTACGCCACTACATGAGCATACATTTCATATACATGAACCGTTAGAAGAGAAAGTACAGAGAAAATGGTAAAGGTACATACAGTATATCAGGATTGTATAATACAAGTGGATATAGTAGAGTTACCAGTTGACCGGATCTTGTTATTCCTGCATGACTTTGATGTTATTTTGGGCATGGACTGGTTGTCAAGACATCATGCTAAAGTGGATTGTTATACCAAAGAGGTAGTGATAGACTCACCTGGGAAATCTAGTGTGGTCTTCTATGGTGATAGACAAATGGTACCCATTTGCTTAATATCTGCAATAGCGGCTTCTTGCATGATCAAATAGTTATATGAGGCATATGTAGCCCATGTTATAGACCGTACAGTTGAATGTGATAAAGTTGGTGGTATTCTAGTTGTTAATGATTTTCTAGATGTATTTCCAAAAGATCTTCCAGGATTGCCAACTGATAGAGAGATAGAGTTTACTATGAAATTAATATCAGGTACAGCACCGATTTCTATTCTTCCATATCGGATGCCTCTTCTAGAGTTACAGGAACTGAAGAAACAGATACAGGATTTGTTGGACAAAGTATTCATTAGTGCTAGTGTATCTCATGACTGTGCAAAGATTACAGAAAGTTGAATCATGTGACAATGAAGAACAAATATCTATTGCCAAGAATAGATGACTTATTTGATCAACTTCAGTGTGCAAAGGTATTTTCGAAGATAGACATTCGATCAGGATATCATCAGTTATAGATAGCTAAAGATGACATTACCAAGACAACATTCAGGAGTCGATATGGACATTATGAGTTTCTGATAATTTCATTTGGTTTGACTAATGCAGCAACGAAATTTATGACTTTGATGAACAAGGTGTTTAAATATTTTCTAGACAGATTTGTGATCATCATTATTCATGATATATTGGTATATTCGTGAAGTACAGATGAGTATGTTGATCATTTGTGTACCGTGCTACAAGTCTTAAGGGAAAAACAGTTGTACGCTAAATTGTGTAAGTGTGAATTCTGGTTGGATCATGTGGTATCTTTAGGACATATAGTATCTGGAAAAGGTATACAAGTTGATCCTAAGAAGGTTGAAGCAATGGTAAACTAGAAAGCATCAACTACAGTTACAGAAGTTCGTATCTTTCTTAGTATGGCTTGATACTACAGACTATTAGTGGAAGGATTCTCTATTATAGTTGCACCACTTACTAAATTGTTATGAGAGAATGCTTCATTCCATTCAAATTCCGCGTGCCAACAGAGCTTTGAAAAGTTAAAGCACCGTCTGACTACAACAGCAATACTGAGAATTCTTACAGGTACAAGAGGATTTGGTATTTACATTGATGCTTCATATCAGAGTCTTGACTGTGTCTTAATGCTGGATGGAAAAGTAACTGCCTATGCATCATGATAGTATCGATCACATGAAGTTTCTTATCTTGTACATGATTTAGAGCGGACAACAGTAGTATTTGCTCTAAAGATTTGGCGTCATTATCTATATGGAGAAACATTCCAAATCTTTACAGATCATAAGAGTTTGAAGTATTTGATGAGCCAAAAGGAATTGAACATGCGGCAGAGGCGCTGGATGGAACTATTGAAAGATTATGATTGTACAATCGAGTATCATCCGAGAAAGGCTAATGTTGTAGCAGATGCTTTGAGTCGAAAGTCAAGTGGTATGATGGCCAATATGCACATGACTTCATTGTCAGATTTGATTGCTTTGTGAGATCTAAATGCTATACTAGAGTTTGTCACAAATAAAGTATTGATTGCAACTTTGGAGATTCGGCCAGTGCTGAGACAGAAAGCTAAGATGCACAAATAAGAGATGGAAAGTTCATAGAAATTATTGAACAGTTTTGATAAGGTAAAGATACGTCATTTGACATTCAGGATGGCATATTGATGTTTGGCCCTGATTCATAAAGTTTTCCATATTAGTATGCTACGACAATATTGATCTGATCAGTCACATGTGTTAAAGGATTCAGAAGTATAGCTTGCAGAAAATCTGAGCTTCATAAAGGACTGATCATGATAGCACATTTTAGAATCAAACAGTTACAGAGAGAGATTCCGAAAGTAATTTAGAAGAATCGTGGTATAGAGGAAAAACTTGTGAAACAGAAGATAAGATTAGAAAGTCATATGAAGACATAGCGAATTTTGAGGACAAAATTCATATAGAGGGGGAGGATTGTAACATCCCCGACCAAAATGCATACGTCATTCTGCATTCATATAAGATTAATAGCATATACATAGCATAGTGGCATGATATATAGTGGATTTTTAAAAGTAATATTTATTTTCGAATTAAGTTTATTATATTTTAAAAAGTTTTTAAGTAAAAGTTAATTATTAATTAATTTAGGGTGAAGTTTGTAGTAAAGGAGATTTTAAGGGTGAAAAGTATAATTTTCCCAATTAAATTGCCGACTTACGTTCAATATATATATACATTTGTTCTTACTTTTGTGCAAGGCTACGTACACCAAAAAGAAAGTGAGGAGAGAAAGAAATTAAAGTTCGTTGATTTGGTGATTTTGTTAGTTTGATTTTAAATCTAGTACAGGATCTCTTCTATCGGGTTTTAATCTCGATGTACAAGCTTTGATTTGGTAAGTTTTAATTAGTTAATTGTTTATCTGGATTTTTCTAATTTTTCCAGATCTAGATCTACAGTGAGTTTTGATTTGAAAATCGGTTGATCTATAGTTTTCAGAGGGTGTTTTCGATATCGGATTTATATTCGGTAAAAGATTTCAGAGTATTTTTAGGGTTTTTCTTGTAATGATATTAGGGAGCCCTTTGATCAAGTTTTTTAAAAAGGTTTGAACTAGAAAAATGTTCTTCTATATATATATAGTTTATCGTTGTCAAGTTTTAAAGGATTTGGAAAGATGCACAAGAAGTTGTAATGCATTCTGGCATTTCATTGCATTTGGGGTTATAGGTTGTAAGAGTAAATAGCCTGATTTGCATTGGGTTATATATAGAAGCACAAGTCATAGATCGTGGTCAAAGAGAAAGGGGAGATATATAGTATCTGTCTTGAAACAGGTGAGTATTGACCGGAGATTCAACCCTATGTGCTATATAAGCTATATGGATATATGTGCTATATGAGCTATATGAATATATGTGGTATATGAATTATATGGATATATGTGTTTTATATGATAGCTCTGAAATTTCCAGAGTTGTTTGCACAAAAGGTATGTTAACAGATGGCATATGATATATGGTTATAGGATGCACTTGATTGCATGGCATATTGCATGAGATTAAAAGGATTTGTGACTGTCTTGCCCTGAATTTGTATACAAAAGAGACCTATGTGTCATACATGAGGCCTGAGATGCCTAAGAGATGGTAATTGAGCAAATGAGGCCTAAGATGCCTAAAAGTCGGTAATGGCGGTAATGAAAAAAAAAGGAAAAAGAAAAGAAAAGTTGGTATATGGAAAAGAGTCAGTAATGGAAATCCCGGGCAGATTCAGGCTTGAACAGTTCACAGAATAAAGAATCGGAAACATCAACATTTGCATTTGCATAGTAAATTCCTAAATGATATATATAATATGTATGTATATGTACATGGACTACATGTTTGACCTTGTGTGAAATAATTGATGATGGTTTATATTCACTGAGTATGCGACTCACGCAAATCGCAAAACAATTTTTCAGGTTCAGCTAGTTCTTACTGATGTGTGTCTCTTTTAGAGGTCACATTCATACAGGTCGGCCGACTGAAGCTCAATGCAACCTTCTCCTCCTCATTTTGCATCATAGACATGAGTTGTAATATAAGTTAAGAGTGACAGATGTTTTAGTATGAGTAGTAACGGCATAGAACTGTGTGTGTGCAACCTTTTATGGTTGTTAATTCCGCTTTGTCCTTATATGGATAATTGTTATATGTCTCTTATCTGTTATATAAGAGATAAGTTATTACAAAGTATACGTCATAGGGTATAGGGGTGTCACAACGGCACCCTAATCTGCGGTCGCGGGTCCCCCTAAATTGAAGACATTCAAGATTTGACATGCCGGAATGGACCGGAGTGGGCTTGGAATTCAACAATAAATCTATTGCGGGGTAATCGTGACCTCTCCGCATAGGACCCGTACGATTTGCTTGGAATAGATTCAGGTCTTACTTGCCATAGGCTGAACGATTTCTCAAACGTAAAGCCGATCGTAAAAGCAAGCGAAACGGTCTTCTATCTAGCAATCGTGAGGCTGTAATCGATCTCTGACAACCAAGAAACAACCTTTTTAGGCCCCGAAGGAACAATGAACTCGCCAACGCTAAATCACCAGCGAGTTCTAGTGCCACCACGATCGCAGCATCGTCAAACACGACCGGGCCCTCGTCAACCGCAACTGCGGTCCGTACCACCGCGATCGTGGCCCAGGAGAAAGCAATTGCCGTGTGGTTTTTTCGAAATCCGAAACCCTAAAAGCGCTGGGGGCAAAATCCGATCTTCGCTCAGAAAATAATCAAGACTCACAAGGTGATCAAGCGAAACTCCTATATTCGCTTGGAGGATCAAACCCTAGAAAGTGCCAAGCAAGACGACTTGCTTTAGGATGATCAAATCCGTGACCCGACCTCACCGTCAGAGCATGGTTACTTTTCATGCAAGCCAATCAAGGTTCGGATCAAGCGACGGAATAAAAGGTCATAGCACTACACAGTTTGATGAAATCAATCATCTCTAGGAATCAGCGATGCGCGTCCCTGAACCCGAAAGAAATCAAGATAGTGGGGCATAGACCACCATCAGGAATGAAGACGAGATTGTGCTTAACATGCACTCTAGCTTCCGCTTTAAGAGAGAACCAGCGGACTCAAGGCTAAAAGCTTTCCTCGTAAAGATCCAAGAAAAGCGCCTCATCGATAAATCGGCGATCGAAAGGACCAATCGACGGCTCGTTAGTGTTATTGGATTCGCCAATAACCGCCGCGGTCCCGAGCCGGTAAAGGCTGGTGAGAAGATCAAAGAAATACAAAAAGCCAAATACGAGGAAATTACCACAATCGAAGAACCTCACGAGCGACAAAGACCGCGATCGCGGCGCCCATAGGCCGCGGTCGCGGCCAGTCTCTAGAATCGTTCGTTGCCTCGGTTTACGAGTACCATGCCCGCGGGTCCCTAAATGGCGACCGCGTTCACCCCCGTAAACTTTAAATTCAAGATCAATCCTTGAAATCGTATGACGCGTGTCGGAATCAAGGATTCGAAATTAAGTGTTAGGGCATTGTAAAACCGAAAGATCAACAATGCTCGAATATAATAGAAGAGTTCAAGCTATTCAAGAATGGACAATGATCAAGCGATCAAAACGAGTCCATTGAATGCATTGGCAACATTAGCCACTCGTGCAAGAATTGCTTAAGACCTCGATGCGCGTCGAGGCAACAGGATATCCAACAATTAGGCATCTAAATCAAAATTGTGAGTAAGAACGTGCTTGCAACTGTGACCGTGATCACAAGAAGTAAAACCATGTAAGGATCTCGAATGGCAAACGCCCTTGATGTGCAACTTGGATGAGAACATTGGCCCTCGGATGTCGCCGGGGCACGGGAAGTTCTCTTAAGGTCTCATAGGTTTTGGCTATCGCCGAAAAGGATTTTATATTATCGTTATTTTTCCGGGCCAAACTTGAGAAGCGTACCCCCAAGCAAGGTTGAGCCTAGATTGTATGAGATCAGTAAAAACATGTATGAAGTGCACGTCGGAGACTGCATTTCGGCTCTCCAAGCTCGTTTGCAAAAATATTGTTGGCCTTTTTTGTGAAAAGTGCCTAGAGAAAACCAATAAAATAATCGCCGCGCTCTTTCCGACCACCTCGCCTTCGCCAAGGATTATCGGGACGTTGCTAGTATGCAGCGCAAGGTCGGAGAACATATAAAAAGTCTCGACGGGGGAGATGTCCCCCGGACTTGGAATCTCGCTCGTTTAAAAAGGTTTTTCCTTGAAAGGGATAACCGCCCTCTTAAGGTCTCATAGGTTTTGGCTATCGCCGAAAAGGATTTTATATTATCGTTATTTTTCCGGGCCAAACTTGAGAAGCGTACCCCCAAGCAAGGTTGAGCCTAGATTGTATGAGATCAGTAAAAACATGTATGAAGTGCACGTCGGAGACTGCATTTCGGCTCTCCAAGCTCGTTTGCAAAAATATTGTTGGCCTTTTTTGTGAAAAGTGCCTAGAGAAAACCAATAAAATAATCGCCGCGCTCTTTCCGACCACCTCGCCTTCGCCAAGGATTATCGGGACGTTGCTAGTATGCAGCGCAAGGTCGGAGAACATATAAAAAGTCTCGACGGGGGAGATGTCCCCCGGACTTGGAATCTCGCTCGTTTAAAAAGGTGTTTCCTTAAAAGGGAAAACCGCGGCCGCGGAATAGTAGACCGCGACCGCGGCACTGTTGATCGCGCCCACGGCTTTTCGAGCCGCGATCGCGGAATCGCCGGCAGTCGACCTCTTGTTGAAGGCTCCTTTGCGTAAATGTTGAGCTAAGGCTAGAATTGTTAGAACAAGACGCCTTTTCATTTTCTTTTGTTTTTTTAAAAGCCTGGTCAGGGGCTTTTTGAACTTAAAACGTTCTATTCTCCCTATTTTGTTTTGTTTGTTCTAATGATTCTACCTTAGTACTTGGCAAAGGACACGGTTCGAAAAGAGAGTATGCGCCCTATGATATTCGCTCATAGGTATGAAATTTACGATATTCGCTCATAAATATGCACTATGATATTCGCTCTTAATGTGACCAAAAATTCTATGATATTCGCTCATAGGTATTAGTTTTATGATATTCGTTCATGGACAATCTCGCACGCACGCACGCACGTTAGGGGAACCCAATCGACTAATCTGCATGGCCACTTCGATTAAGAGAACTTGGTACCCTACGTCCCTGTATATGAGAAAACGTATACAACGACGTAGGTGGGGCAATTGTGAGCGGGTAAAAAATAGCTACCATATTATTATTTTCGTTATCGCCATAAAGGTATTTTCTTAAATATTACGTATTTATTATATTTTATTTATTTTCCTATTATATTAAATATGGCGGTTAAGCAACTTAATGGAAGATTTTATCTTTCATTAAAGATAGAATTAAATTTGGAGAAAGGGTGAAATATTCCTTGCTTGGGCTTTAAGGCAGTTGGCCAGCCCTAGGAGGATAATTTTTTCGGCATTATTGATAATAAATTCGGCCCCCCTACCTCTCCCTCTTCCATTATAAATACACGTCTTCTCCGTGTAGCGAGAGACACATGTGCACATCGGCATATTCAGAAAACTTGAACAGGCTAATATTCGCTTAGCTCGACTGTTCAGGGATTCACCGCTCTCTTGTTGTACCTCGCCGCTCAAATCGACAATTGCTCTTCTGACTTAGGCATCGGAGGTGGATTAGGGGGTCACCGCCCCCTGTGTCCATTATTTTGCAGGTTTTTAGGTCAAGAGATTGAAGGCGGAAGAGGAGTTCTTAATTAGTGCATTGAAGACGGATTGAAGACGGGATTTTTGTGCACTAATAGTTCCTCACATCACATGTGCAATTATTTTATACAATATATGTAAGGTTCTCGTGTTCTCGGAGGACACATTAATATAATATACCATACTATATTCCACATAAATGTATGTAAGACTAAATCAAGCAAAAGACTTTTCCAGGTAGAGTTTGGAAAATAACAAGGCCCCAAGTCCCTCATACAGCTCTTTTCCAGCTTATTTCTAGACTGTACATGCTTACCATTCAAAGCAAGCCTCATTTGCCCTCCCATCCACCACGTTTTAAGTCATCTTATTATATAAGTAGAGTTGGCAGTGCAGTCTCCTCTCGATCGCCCTCAATCCATGGCTCCGACCCACAAGAAATCCGGTAGCTCTAACGCTACCAATAAGAACCGTCGGATCCTGGGTTGTTTCGGGCTCGGGTCCAAGATGATCAAGAAAGACTCCGCAAAGGCAGAAGAAAAGGTGGTTGAAAATTGGGAAAAGAGCAACTTGAAGGTAGTTCATGTCTCTGCCACTGCTCATGATCATCATCAGCCTCTGCCTGTTGCTAAACTGCTGCTGATCAATCAAACAGCTTTAATCGATCATGATTGTCAAGAGGTTAGTTTTTTTTTGTCATTTTAACTAATTGCAGTTGCTAGCTAGAGGATTATTGCACAATAAGTTGACAAGCAATTCTGTTATTGAATTTCCTAAAGCAGAAAAAAGATGGGATTGAAAAGTTTATCAAGCAGCTTGATCAAGGAGCCAAGGACAGTTGTGGTTTCAAGTTTCTAAGGAAACTAAGCTTTGACCGACCCAAGTCAAACCAAATGAATGAATCCAACGACCTACCAAAACTCAAAGACCAAGGAGAGAATATTCCGGAATTACAAAAGAGTAGCAGCAGGAAGCCGAAGAACAGGAGGCGTTCGAGTAGGCGTAAGTTTGAGGGGGACACCATAGCGGCCATGTCCATTCTGATGGTGATTTTAATCGTCATGCTTCTTTGTGGTCGATTGTGTGCCATTTTTTGTGCTTCCATTTGGTTTTATTGCATGCCTCGCTTCATCAAGACAAGCAACAGCAACAGCAAGAAGAGCAAATCAAATGATGCAAAGCTTGAGAATTCCGAGTTCGATTCGGATGCTTATCGGAAAAGAGTGGTATTGCACGGCCTTCTTGAAAGAAAAAACAAGGTCTATATGGGCATATCCTAGCTGCTAGAGATTGATTTGGATATCACTAATTCATTCATTTATCTTATTTTTCCCTCCTTTCGCATGGGTGTATAGTGTATACACATATATATTTCATTCAGGGTGCATATCTATCTAGTGGTGTATGTATACTCAGTTTGAACTAGAATTTTCAGTTTGAGGTACTGGGAACCGGATATATTACAAAATTCAGTGCAGTTTTGATCGTAGACCTATTTATCCCATTTTATTTTTTATACATCATCTGAAATCTTTTACCGATTAGATTCCAAAACTCTTGCGTGAAAGTATTCATACCCTTTAATTGAGAAAATACCAAATTTAAATTTGCATTGACCGGAAATTCAAGCAAGTATCAATATTTGGCATCAACCAAAACTTTGAGAAAAAAGAGGAATTGAGGATACAAAGAAGAATTCAGCAGTACATTCCTTCAGTAGTACAAAAATCTGTTCAGCTTAAAATAGGGGCAATAACATGCCCAACTATTTCTACCTACATTTCGATGCACAAACAACATCTCACAATAATAATTTCTCCAAATCCAGTACAGGAAACTAAAACCATGCAGAACCCAAAGAACTCATGTGTAAGTATGATGTCTTATGAATCCTCTGTTTCTGGAGCCAAAGCAAATCCTTTCTAAAAATGAATACACAACACTCGCATCGTCACTCCAATGAGTGATTCTGCAAATTCAAATTAATATGCAGCTCGCATTGCCCCCCTAGCTGCCTCTTGCTTCATTTGATCTGCTTTGCCACTTCCTCTGAAATACATGTATACTTGCTGCAGGTAGGAAAGAAAATGGTTAAGATGGGAAAAGGAATTTGACATAACGGTTGCTGAGAATAGAGAAAGAACCTGAATGACCCAGATGCTTATCAGAGACTCGAGGCAGAATAGACCGAAGCCGATGAAGTAGAAGATCTGAGCAAAAATGGATCATCAAGTATTAATTTTTGAACTGAGTAGCAACAGTGTATAGTAAATCACATGCGTATCTCTTGTGTTTGTGAAAACATCTTTATGAAATATAGAATGGTGTACAAGAGAGAGAAACTCAAGAAGCGATAAGAGGTGAAACTTACCCCAACCAAAACATGATCACCCATGAGATCTATAGCTGGAAGAATACCTCTGGTATGGTTTTTCAGAAAAAGAATAAGAGTTAGTTGGAAATGGAAGAAGATTAGCAATAAGATGCCGAAAGAGTGTCCATTATTGTACTCAACCCTCAATATTAAAGATTATAGATCTACGTAGAATGGGAAAACACATATATCAGCAAAAATAATGAGATACTGAAATGTATGTTAGAATGTACGGAGATTTAGGATCAGAGAGCTTACGCAAGTGATTTCCCTTTAAAGACTATAGGAGGAGCAACAGCAGCAAAGACACAAAAGCCAATGTGAAGCTGCAAAAAAATAAAGCAGTGATTCAGTAGGCCTTCATTATTCCATACACCATCCAGCAGAAAATGAATATATGAAAAAATGAAGATTGTACCATATAGAAAATGAAAAACCATCCAAATTTCAAAGCGCTGTCAGTCCTGCAAGAAGTTGCATACCATCATCAATTACAGGAAGACAAAACTCACATGCATCTCTGAAATGAAATCTAGGAATAAGTACCTGAATGCCCTGTAAAGAGGCTTGTACCATAACACATAACCACCAGGGACTCCAGCTATCAAGTAAATGATTGCAAGGAACCATATTGTAGCATCTGAAGGAAATTGAATACGAGACAAGCAAAGCTTTAATCTTGCACAAAGATGGAAACATAAACTGGTAGTAGGGATCAAAAAGAAAAAGGCTAGAGCAACTAACCACCCCCTTTAATCCAAGCTGTAGTTACAGCTATTAAGTTCCATACAAGACATGCTGTTAATCCTGCATGCAGCAAAAAAGTTGAAGGGGGTGAGCATATTTACTCTGCATATGTGGAACAGATTCAAGAGGATGGCACAGTAAGTGGTATAGTAGGTGGGACAGGAGAACTGTATTGCATAGCTCAGGAGAAGATGGTCATATTTTTCTTCAAGAATGTAGTTTAACCTCACAGAATAAAATTAACTGGATGTTTTCAATTATAGCTCAAGCAGTCAGATCAAATACAATTCAGGAGCTTAATCAAAGCATCCTTGAATATAATTTGTCACATACAAAAGCTTTACTACCAGCAGGTGTCCAGCATGGCCACTGGTGGCAATCAGCCTCATTATAGAACATATCAGTTATTGTTCTGATCATAAGTTCCATATATGAATAGATTTTCAGAAACTTGTTGCAGAATCAGCTTCAGCTGAATCAAATTATAACTCTGCATATGTTTGTCAACTCACTCAAATCTCCTCATACTTGATTAGCTGAGATATAAATAGCCAAGCTAATACATACAGCTATAGAATTGGTTAACAAACCTAACAATGTAGTGAAAGTAGTATATTGTAATCTCTGGAGATGAACTGGGATTTCATTTGCAATATCATGATGAATAATTGGGAAAAATGGGGGCCAATTCTTCTCCTCCAGAACTATTCCAGCTGCAAAGTGGCAATAACAACCAGCCATTAAAGATTATGAACAAAACACATAAATCATAGATGTATACAACCTCTCCATGGCATAAGGAAATGAAGGAGTAGCAACACAATCAAATTGTCAATTGTTTATCACAATGGAAGCAAATGCTACAGAAAAATTTTAGAAGCACTTTTTTTTTAACGAATGACTATAATGCCAATCATAAAGAAATGAAAATCAATGTCCAAAGGCCTTAAAATCATATCGGCCATGATTATGGACATGAGCGCATAAAAATGTACCTCGTGCTGCAGCGTCCTCTCTCTTTTTGACTTCCTGCCAAAAACAAAAAAAAAATTAAAACAGAAATTCTAAAGACAAACAGATACATTTCACTATGGTGAACCATTTGTGTTATCCCAAATTGACAAATTGTGACAGGTATTCATTTCTAAAACAGGATAATATAACATATAATACTTCTTTTTTCAACCATGTGAGAAGCAAAATCATATAATGAATCCCAAGGATAAGTTGCTGAAAATAATGAAATGATCTCAAAAAATTAAATTACAGCAATATGCAGAATAATCAACCATAGGACAGCTAATAATACACTTCACCAGATAGATGACAGAAGACCCTAAACAGTTCCATAATCCATTTCATGTACACATAACAATGCTTACAATAAACATCCACGAAAAGAGCAGTAAAAAGGCTACCTGTTCCCTCTTTCGTAGCTCTGCCTCTTTAGCTTGGAGATCTTTCTCTTTCTTTTTCAAATCCTATAATTGAAAGTGTAAGCAATTAGATAAACAAAGACACTAAAAAAAATTTAACAATACCATAAGAGCACTTAGGGCTCGTTTGTTTCTATACCCGGAATCGGGTTGGAATGAGGTATCGGGTTGGGATAGGAATCACCCATACCTTAAGTTTGAGGTGGGTATGAACTCTAGTGCATTTTTTTGGTATGGGAATCACTCATTCCTATCCCTTAGTTAAAACAAACATTGGATTGGGTTTGAGCCATTCCTAACCCCATTCCCTATACCATGGGTATAGAAACAAACAAGCCCTTAATGAATTTTAACAATACCTTATTTGAATCAAGGGGTATATCAACTGTGGCAGTGGGGTTGTAGAAATCAGCCGCTTCAGGTGAAAGTCTCGAGTTTATGGCTGGAGGAACACTTCCAGGTGCCTACAAATCCAAAGTAGATGGGGAAGAGGAAAATGTCGTTTCAGAAAGAAGGCTAACATGAACATAACATAACACGGGAAGTATAATGATACGAGTAGTTGAAATAGCACAAACCAAGATCTCAGAGAGAAATGAAATAGCTCAGGCAAAACCAATCCAAAACATGCCTAATATATAGCAAATAGCAACCACACAAGAGAAATACCTAAGTAACCCAACAAGAAAATAAGTTTCACACCCACATCTAGTCTTTTTTTTTTTGGTCGAAACATCCACATCTAGTCTTCCTCCTTGCTTCTAGAAATTATACCACATCATTTCAATTCTGCGGGCCATAAGAATGCTACAAGGAAATAATGCTTACCGTTGTATAAAATGCACCACCACTATAGTTTGACTGCCCTGATGTCTTGCTCCTTTCTCCCGATTGCTAATAATAAAGGGAGATAATAAAAGGTGAACAGAGATATAACTAGAATCAATAATATATTTTTCCTTGTCAAAAAATTAAAATAAAACAAGTAAACATACCAACCATTAATGACAAAAGCACAAAATTGCATGTCTAGCAAATATTCAACATAAGCATACAAAACTAATCACAAAGTACAGAATTCAACTTCTTAATGAACAGAGAGTTAGGGCCTCGAGGCCCATTGATGCATATTGATTCAAATGTGCAGCTAGGACCAAGAGTGAATATGATTATATGACCATATTGATTATTTATACAGAACCTTTATAAGAATCCAGACTGTTTTTTTAATATTAAAATCACATTCCTATTCATACAACAACAACAACAACACCAACCCAGTGTAGACCTGCCTCGGGCAGGGTCTGGGAGGCCAGGATGTACCCACCCTTTCCTCGACCTAAAGATCGAGAGGGTGTGTAAGAGAGGCCTAAAGACCTAAAAAAACATGAGAAAACACCAGAGGAGAGAGAGAGAGAGAGAAATTATTTTGCGCATTTATACAGAAATCACTTTTCTGCTTTAAAAAGAAAAATTCAATAGTAATCAGAAAGTTAAAACCACTAGCAAGGCCACTGTCCACTCACCATCACTATGGCTAAGTTAATTAACAAGGTAATGTGGAGGCTGTGGAGCCTTAAACTTATTGACGTGATTTTAACATCCTTAGCCAATATTAAGGGCTAAATCCAAAATCCAATACGCCTATCCATAGTCGAAGCTCTAATATATAAAGTTTTGAGGGAAACCACTAGATGGACATTTATCAAGATAAGAGGTGTATTTTATACAAACTTGAATAGAATGCTCATATAATGGAGTGTTGAAATTCAAATAACTTCCAGATATCTAAAACAATCAAAGCTAGGCAAGCAATCCGAAATCTGTAGGTAATAGGTAGCAAAACCAAACATTTTGCGAGTCTATTTCATTCAGATACCAGACAGTATAGCTCCGTGAATTAAGTTATGTGACAGATCTTTACCCAATTATCTTATGGAATATGCTTCAATTCTGAACAAAAAAAGATAGGAGCACTACACCACACACGAGAGTAGTGATTTCGTACCAAAAAAAATCTTCCGCCAGTGAACACTTTACATAGAACCAAATCACATAACCGTCCAATACAAATATCACCATTAATTCACAAATCAACCCGCACATTTCCCTCACCAATCAATAACTTTAAACCCTGACCATCCCAAGATACAACAAGCAAGCGGAAATGGTTAGAAGTCCAAACACAGGAAAGTATGACAACTCAGATGCACACCAGATCTAACAAATTCCAAAACAAACAACTCTTATCAACAATATCATTACTTCAAACAATCATTATAATAAATTATCGATACTGCGACAGAAACAGCACACCGACGGATGAAGTGAAGCAGAAGACCAAACCAATTCTTCACAAGATACAAGACGCGACAACACAAACAAAGATAGATATGGATGAATGGTGGGAGGAGGACTCACGGAGAAAGGATTAACTTCATCCTCTTCGAAAGGGTTGGGATCGTAGCGACCGGCCATCAGATTTTTCTCTCTTGACAGATTTGGGGGCAAATCTAGTGGTCTCGGATCAGAAAAAATAACAGGTTGAAGAGTGATTCAAAGTTTCAAACAATCTGTACAGAGAGATCTGACTATGGGTCAGCAGGAATATTGAAAAGACGACGTTAAAAGCAGGCAAAACGGAGAAATGTGAACAAGGATGAATTGCAAACTTCCATTTTGCCGTGCCCAAACGCACTCCTATCGCCTACCGGTTTACAGCTGTCTTCTCCTTAACTTGAAATTCTTACAAATACAATAGGCTGGTTAAGGGTGAAGTAAAGTGGCATTAAAAAAAAAAAACCCACATATATGGCGGTCAAAAGCTGACCCGATTCGAATCGTTTGAAAATTTTACAAGAGTCGAAAATTTGAACCCGAAATCCGATAGACCCGTAACCCGTTGGGTTGAAACCCGAAACCCGAAACCCGTTGGGTTGACCGATTTAGTATATTTATAAAATGTATAAAACTTATTTTAAAAAATATAATATATTTTATTATTAAAATACATACAAAATAATATATTTATAATTAAATATTATTATTTAATTAAAAATCTATTTTAATAATCATAAAAAATTCTATGTTTTTGACCCGATGGTCAACCCGAACCGCTCGAAAACCCGCATCGACCCGACCTGGTTTAACTCGTGACTCGTAACGACCCGAACCCAACTCAGCCCGAACCCGAAATGACCGAACCCGAACCCGCCCGACCCGGCCCGTTTGACAGATCTACCCACATAGGATGTTCTAGTGATAAGAGACATGAGGATGTTGGGAGGTTTGAGGTTTGATCTTTGCGTTCGTCCCTTTACTTGGGTGAAAAACCAAGTCCCACCATTCTCCCTACCACTAGGTCGGTGCAAGTCGGTTTATTTGATCCGTGCGCTTTGTCGACTAGTTCAAGGACTCGAAGTTTACCACCAAAGGTGGGTTCCTAATTACTAAAAAAAGTGGTATATAAAATGAAACTTGTATTTTTTTTTTGCCCTTTCGTTAAAGCGCACTTTTACTTTATCATTCTAATGCATCTTAAGTATATAATAAAATTACCTCAAAATTACACAACTCACCATCATCAGTCATCACACACTCGCTCTCGATTGCCTCTCTTCCTCGTCTCTCTCCCTCACTCTGTAATATCCGCGAATTTTATGGATTTTTTCGAATACCCTTTATAGTTCTTTTAGTTCGATACCGATGCAAAATGAAATGATTTTAATGGGAATTAAAATCCTAGAAAATCCTCAGTGATATCGAAAAATCATAGAAAATTGATTTTATCGACGAGTTCACTTCTTAGGATTTTCTAATGGAAAAAGTATAATTATTTAATACGCGGTCTTTTTAATTATGTATCGGAAGGAATTTAAAATACGAAACGGAAGCCTTAAAAATTGAAGGTAGCAAGATAAAATCATGGAAAAATTGGTTTTTTTGGTCTACATAATTTACGGGACGTTTTCGTTTAGCGAGTTTTTCCACCCGAGGTACATAATTTTACCGCTTTAACGCGAGTCCCGTCCGGGACGGGAAATTCGTTTTAACCGCCTTTCTTTAGCTTACTTAGGAAGGAATTGGGATAAAATACTTATCTACGACATATCTCTCAGCCTTAGTCAAAGTCTATCAAATCGTTTTCAAAGCAAAAGGAAGGAACGAGAGAAATCAGGACAAGACGACGGACTTGGAAGACCCTTCACCGCCGGCCACCATCTTCTTCCCCTACCTCCTCCTCCACCTTACCTTCTTCTTCCTCCTTATTATAGATTAGTTGCTGCTGCTGTAAAAGAGATTCGGGACTAAAGAATTCGAATCATCACCGTCGGCAAATCGTTTCAGCCTTGCTGCGCGACGTCGCCGGCGATCGGTATCTCCTCGGACCACCACCCACCGCAAGGGCCGCCACCGGGCATTACCCAGCCACCCTCGAGCTCTTGGGTCGAGCCACTATCGAGCCGAACGAGCCAAAGGTTCAAGTGAAAATATTAACGATCGAAATTAATTAGCGGGGTGGTTACGGAGCCACCGTAAGGACCTTTCAGTTCCACTTTGCTAATTAAATTTATGGTTTTTATAATCTTGACGTTGATACGGTTCCACAGGTTCAAACCACTCGAGAAACAGACGTCTGGATCGTTACTTATAGCGAATACAAGTTTGGACATCGATTGGCAGGTAAAGGACTTTGGATAATTACTCAGGATTCGTTGTTAATCCGTTTGATCCGAGATTTGGTAACCTTTAAGAACTGTTACTAATGAACAATTTTTATTTAGAAAATTATTTCAAAAGTGAAGCGGATAATTAGTTATAATTCCGCCAAGATGGCTCCTTAAAGCATGATAACTAAGGATTTATTATATATCGATATTCGGAAATCAAATCGTTTATCGATTAGAAAGTTGTAGGAGTTGAGAATACAACTAAGAAGTGTATCCATGAGCCCATTGTTGAGAAATCTTTTGTTATATTTGGCAGAAGGGTGATAAAGATTTCTGTTGGAATCGCTGAGAACGTTGAGCACGCCTTATAAGGCAAGTGGACGGTTCGCTCTTGCATTAATATTATTAAATGAGGAATTGAATCTCATTTAATATTTTTGTTGGGAACAACTTGTAGTTGTATGCTTAATAAAATATGATAGGTTGTTATATTGTTAGAAATAATGACCATGTTGTTTATTCAGTTTGCGCTAGAACTAGATTTAGGTCTGTTATGTGCGACCTTGTATGTTGTCTCTCGCTGAGACTTTGTTGTTTATTAAGGTAGCTTCAGGGAGGGGAACGTGGTTCCATGTCCTCTCTTTAAAAGAAAATTACATTAGGAGGGGCCTAATCCTAATGGTGGATCATGACTCTTCCCCTACTCTTCGTGTGAGAGGGGTGATGCGCACTCTAGCTAAGTGCAATTGGCACGGTGCAGTGTAGACGACAGGGTAATAGGCCTCTCTGATCTCTAAATCACCATATGAAAATGAAAGATCAAGGATAGCTTAAGTCCTGCGATCTTGGTACGGTGTAGTCGACCATGGATGAAATACGTCGATGATCTCTACAGTACCAAAATATCTCTGCAGTAGTTCGAGCAGATTAAAAGCCACCAACCTGTTTGTGAAAAGTTTGAAAGTAATATATGATAAGTGTGTTAGGCATATTAATATACCTGAATGGTTAGTCCAGTCGGAAAACCATTCTTGCTCCCGGTTATGAATGATTCTTAATCAAACTTTGATTAAGTCAATCTGATTAGTCGATGGAGGCTTTTAAAAATATTGTGTGATTAATATGAGTTCCCAACAATTATTCATGATTCGTAATGGAACCGCAAGTTGTGGTGTCCTATCTTTTGATTATGCATGCCTCATTTCTTATCCTCTATGGGACTGCTAACTGTTGGATCATCGACCGGTTGTTATTCGGATTACGATGCCAATATGTTTAGTCACTACCATAGGAACCAGTCATTTTCTCCACTTGTTTAGTCTTTCATTAGACTAACCCGACCACCTTATTCAATTGCATGGCCGGCTGGTGCCCACCGTCTGTATACGACGCATCAGCTACTAAAGAAGTTAACCAGCGAAGAGAAGGCTAGCCAAGGAGTTTAGGAAGTCAAAAAGTTTTGAAAGTGGTCGCTTGAAGAAGAACAAGTTTGTTGTTAGACATTTTACTTTTGTTCAAGTTGTTGGTTATGTTTTTGTGTATTGAAGGAGGTGATACTACGGTTTGTAATAAAGTGTTATAATACTTGTTGTGGTTGTAAGTTTTAAAGCCTTGGGTAACCTTGAATTAGGACTAATTAGGGTTACTGGCGGTAATACCTCAAGTACAATAAGGAAGGGGTGTTACACACTCTCATTCTTCTCTCTCTCATTCGATCTCAAAATTGAGAATTTTTCTCTGGCCTCACAAATGACTATGTACAGAGCCATTGTTTATGCTTTGAACGAATTCTAATCTTGGTTGATTTGAGCGTCTAAATCTATTAGTTTTCTCTTATGGGTCCTCATCATGAAACCCGTCATTGCCAACCTATTCGCTTCCTTTATCCATCAAAGTTGATTTTGATGAAAGTTGGTGGTAGTTTTTCCCATTTATTGGTCATAGGGCTCTTTATCCGACCTCACTATGTACTCGCTCTATTAGTTTGTTCGTCTTCACTATTAAGCTTCCAAGAGTTATTCTTGAGAGTTTCTGATAATTTGATATATTTTTCTGATTAATTAATTAACATAGTATCTTGTTGATTAAAAATCGCTTTATTCCATATGGGCCATATACACCATCACGTCATACTTACTTCTAGAAATTGTTTCCTATCTATTCTTTTTTTATTAGATTCAAGGTGTTAAGAGTATTTGTTGTAGTTGTTATGGCCCATCTCATCTTTGCCACAATTTGTAAGCTAACTTGTTGGAAATGTTGCTTTGTATCCGAACATTCGTAACAGATATGATACTAGTATGTATTTCCGTACCTTGTACGGATTTTTTCTTAAATAAAATATTAATAGTTAAATATTTTCAAATATGTTTATTATCCGATAAAAATAATTATGTAAATGCTTAAATATAATTTTTTTTTATGAATAGCGTAAAAAGATAATGCAATTATCATATAACTAATCAAGATCTTTTCATATAAGGCAAAAAATAATTGAATTATAATAATAACCAAATTGGCAAATTAAATAAATATTATAGAATTTGTATGATAACATAAAAAAATATCCTAATAATCTTCCTATATATCATATCCAAAATTAAAAGATTATTTAATAATGTGATTTTCTATCCTATATTTTATAAACAAACATGAAAAAGAATTTATCATATCTAAAAATAAAAGATTATTTTAAAAAAAAGGTGATGTGGTCCAATCTAAAAGTGACATG
Organism: Fallopia convolvulus; assembly: GCA_964016875.1. Taxonomy (NCBI): domain Eukaryota; kingdom Viridiplantae; phylum Streptophyta; class Magnoliopsida; order Caryophyllales; family Polygonaceae; genus Fallopia; species Fallopia convolvulus. The sequence continues at coordinate 36,656,000 of OZ024733.1, forward strand.
TGTCGCTTAATAATTTTTTTAACCTCCGCTTTAGGTTATAGTTATGATATCTTTCCAATACATGATTACATAGTGAGCATTCTAAGATTATGTCAAAAGTATTTCATTGCTAGTCTCTGCTTTGTAGGTAGGCCATTATTGCGTAGCTTCGATAGGAACATTTTTGTATAAATTATACGGTTTTTTTTAATGAAATTATGGGTAGAATATAAGAGCTTTCTTAAAGCCAGATGTAAAATATTTATTATAGAATGACCACGTATCTAAGAAAAACATAGTACAATTAGTAGGGTTGTTCAACGAGTGATCGGACCCAATTCGTAAAAAAAAATCAGTCGACCCATGACCCGACTCATAAACCGGTTTACCGTTTGACCTAGTCAAACAGATCAAAATAATCCATTTGACCTGTTTGACCCTTTTGATTCGTTATGGTTGATTATGGGTCATTCTAACCCATTTGTCTTATTTAAACAAAACAAAAGACTAATTATAACTAGTTCAAAGATTTTAGGGCATTAATATATTAATTATAAAGATTAATATTATTATACTATTATAAAAAATATTTAAAAAATAATATTACGGATTACGTGTTTTACGGGTCGACCCACAACCAGTAATTTCAAAAATGTTGACCCATGACCTTACCAGGAATTTACGGGTCAGGTCGGGTCGGATTATAGGTCATCGGGCCATTTGAATTAGAGAGATGTGGAAAAAAAATTGGACATCTTACAAATGAATAAAATTGCTCACTTTTTACATTCCACGTCTGTGTCAACGTAGGCAGAATCACACACACCCAAAGAATAAATTTATACAGCTCCGCACGCCCATCAGTAAAATGAGCATCAAACCAACTGTTACATCATCACCTACTAAAACAAAAACAAGGGACCTAACTATCACATGACTTCCATTTTGAAGCCATCGCAATGAATCTGGAATCTGGAATCTGGAACCTTCCATGCCAACACTGGAGTGTTAACATTCAATCATTTTGTTAAGGATCCCTTCTAGACCTGCATACTCAAGAGGCGCTGCACGATCTCCGACATTGGAGGCCTGAATTCCGGCTCAGCCTGCAAAGTTCAAAACAAGAATCATAGTTCAATTCAAGCCAGACAATATTTCACTGGAGTTTTTGAAGCTCATATCATTTTTTACATACCTGAAGACAGAGAGAGATAATGTCTGCAAAGCGCGATAATGACTTGGATGGATAAGCTCCATTTAGTGAAGGATCCACCATCTTGGACAACAAGTCTATATCATGAAGCCGAGGAATTGCCCATGTGACGAGGAATTGATCTCCTCGAGGACGTGCTCTGCAGTTTCAATTGCCCATTTATTAAGCAATATCAAAAGGGCAAACTGGAAAATAAAAAAAAAAAATTGCATAATATAGCTGATTGTACCTATCAAAGGACTTTCTTCCAGTCAAGAGTTCAAGCATCACTACACCGAAGCTGAAAACGTCACTTTGGTAAGTATAACTTCCCAACTCCAGCTCTGGAGCGCCATAACCATTAGAAGAAAGTTGTGCCAACTGCAAGCAAATTACATTTTGTATATAATACATGTGTCAAACTCAATCATGCGCATCTTTACCACGGCATATTTTCAAGCAAACTGAACATGGCGTTGATATTTTACATGAATATATGAGTTGTTATTCCATGAAAGTTCATGTACCTGATTTCTCAAGCCATCTGAAAAGAGAGATGCCAAACCACAGTCTGATATTTGTGGGGTCAAATGCTCATCAAGGAGAATATTGATAGCCTTGAAATTTTTATGGATAACAGGAGGTTGGCAGACCTCATGCAAGTACCTTCACCAAAGACGACAAGGTAAAATCACATTTCAAACTTCATGTTCATTTGATTGCTAAGAAAGGTCATTCAATACATTACTTACTCAAGGGCTCTTGCAGCTCCAAGAGCAATCTTGATCCGTGCATTCCAAGAGAACCTCTTATGGATCTCATCATCATAGTGCAATGCATCAAAAAGCGTTCCATTGCTGCAGTATTCATAAATTAGCAGCCTCTGTCCATACTCAGCACAATATCCAATAAGCTTGACAATGTTATCATGCTGTAGTTTTGCAAGGGCAGAAACGAGCTCAACAAACTCCTCATCACTCAATTGCCTTGAAATAGCAGCATTCAGCTTCTTCACTGCCACAATCTGAAAACACTATATCACAAGACTGACCCAAAAAAAGGTAAAAACTAGACTAGGGTAATTTTAGGAGAAGGACAATTTAGATCTTACTTTTGTGTCTGGAAGGTTAGCCCGATAAACACTACCTAGTATGCCTTCTCCAATACGATTTTCTTGGGAAAAGCTGTTAGTACATTCTTGAAGCAAAGCTACAGTGAAAGACTTCACAGAGCTCAGAGATCTGACTTTGGGGAGATTTAATTGTTTTATTTGCTCCTTTTCAGTAGAATATTGCCTGGGCGGTGGCAGTGGTTGTGAGGTAGCCCCGGTAATATCGATAGCATGATCATCTTTTCTCCTTGTACTAGTAGTGCCCCCCAGGACATTCGTGGCCTTCATGGAATCGACTTTACCACCATTAGATGATTTTGTAATTGCATCTTCAGAAGCTGTCAGAAAATACACCAAAGTATCTTAGTTATGGAAAAAACATTTTATCAGTCCTGAATGGCAACGTGGGAAATTTGGTTTGTTTGCAGTCTAAGGAATTTATGCATAATTGAGCATTATAATTCAGAATGCAGTATTTGATCTAAAATGCATTATGTTTCATGACCTATAATACATTTTATGAATCATAATGCTATGACCCATAATACATCATATCAATGAATCATAAGGCATTATATATTGGGTTTACCAAACAACACTTAAATTTCTGGGCTTTATAATGCATAAAACATGCTATTTATGCATGTGTTATGCATCCAAACAGGCACTTACCCGTCTGTTTATATGTTTGTGGAAGAGATTCAGAAACATTCTTTTCATGCCCAAAATTAAGTGTTTCATCCCCTTGTCTTTTCTTGCAGCGTCTTGACAAACAAAGCAAGAACACCAAACCGATACCGGCAAGGATTAATACCGCAATGATAGCACTCCAAATGATTGTTTTTGTTGTCAAAGGCTTTGACTTTGTTGAGTTTTGAGTGTTAAGTGGCTCAGACACAGAAGGTCCAGTTGACTGCTGCTGCTCAGGTGTTTCTCGGGGAGATGGTTTGACTGGAAGTGATGAATTGGGACTCGGAGCAGGTGCACCAGCTGGCGGCGATGGGAGAACAGTAGTGTTAAATGGATTTCCTGAACTCCTGTTGAAGAAATCAGAATGGACATTAAATTAAGAGGAAGTATATAAAAGTCAAGAAAACTTGAAATAATGAGACCAATACTTACATAAACAAGAAATTCAAATATGAAATATCATATAAGAAGATAAGTGAGTAGGATAAATTCATATATCCACCAAGATATAATGAAATATGACCTGAAATTTGGAATAGTAAGCAATTTAGGAGGTATCGGCCCTGAGAATTCATTGCCTTCAATATTTCTGTGCAATGCAAAAAAGTAGTTAGGTCCGGACTTTCACAAATGGGTGCTCAATTGAAGAAAACATATAAGAGGGAGACATACAAGTCAATGAGGGGAAGATCTTGTATGAAATCTAGCGTCCCTGTAAGTTCATTTTCCTGCAAATGACTGGATAAGAGCAGCAGCACTCATCATTAAGAGATCAAGAAAGAAGACGTGAAGTCTCTGAGGAGTGAGGATAGATGCTCACAGTGTAGTAAGAGAAGACAGATTTGACATTGATGGTGGTAGTGGACCACTCAGATTGTTCCCAGACAGATCCCTGTAAACGTGCACATAAACTTGATCAAAACTGAAAGAATCTAAGGGAACCAAGAATGAAAAGAAAAATAAATAAATAAAAAGTTGAGTGATGAGTGCGTACAAGTTTATCAAACCAGCAAGTAGTTGGAAGGAATCGGGAATTAGTCCGGTTAAGTTGTTGTTGTTCAGTGATCTGGAAACATCATCAATATTCTTTTCACTTGCAACTCTGTTCAAAATATAATACAGCTGCAGTTGAATGCTAGAAGAGTTGAGCAAAGCTTACATGTCCGTCAACTGACTTAACATGGATAATCCATCTGGGAGGCTTCCAGTAAATTGGTTACCTGAGAGAAAGCTGCACAGGCAGAACTTAACATTAGCAATTGGCTAAGGTCATTTCAGTTAGTAGTTTATCCAGCAAACTCCATATATAAATAAATAAACAGTATAAGAAAGTGACAGAATGGTACGTACAAGGTCTTTATGGTGGGAGGTAGATTGGATGGAATGGTCCCTCCAATGTGATTGTTGCTCAAATCTCTGCTCAAAATAAATTTATAAAGAAAGAAAAAAATATAACATCCCATTGATAGTAAAATGTATAATGACATGACATTGCTTTAACTAAAAAAGTTAATTATTAACATTTAAATGCAAGCGAAGTTTCAGGAATCAGCCGTATTATGCATCAAACGTTAAAGCACAAAGAAAAAACACAAACGTGCATATTATATATAAGCTCTTTACTGATAAGCCATAACATGACATTGACATGATAAGAATAGACTAACAGAAGGAGAGTGCGTATCTTTACTCTGAATACTTTTCTATCAGGACCAAGTTCAAACTTTATGACTAACTTACATTGATATAATGGACCTGAATGAGTCCAAATTCGTGCCCAACTCTCCTCCCAAATTCGCAGCATTAAGCGATCTGTCAGCGAAGAGAGCCCAAATGATCAGAAATAAGTAGAGCAGAAAAGAGAATTAGAGAAGTTAGACTAAATACAGAAGAGATGTAGCCGAACGCACATTCCAGTGATATTTGAATTGACACAGAGAACTCCTTGCCAAGCCTCCATGCAAGGATCTCCGCCAATCTGGACCCACCCAGGAAGAGGTGGTGAACCCATAGCAGCATACAAGCTGTTTATTGCAAAAACTGCAGAAAACAAAGAACACCCAAATTAACCATTCACAGAATTTAACATAAATCCCTTTCTTATCTATCGTCACTTTTTTCCTCCTCTCATACTAAAACAGGTGAGGACCTGTAATTTTGGATATGTCATTTCAGAATTTGATCTTCCGGCAGGAAAAGGCAAATAATGTTGTTCAGAACTCTCAGATGTACAATATTTGGCATACAAAGGGTAATTTGTCAAAAAAATTCAAAATTAAGGTAGAAAATAGGAAGCTAATGAACTTACCATCAAGAGGGTCAGTAACGCCGTTTGAGGGGGAAGCTGTAAGCATCAAAATAAACCCAACAACCCACCAGCAACCCTTCAAATCACCCATTTGAAACACAGGACAACCAAGCTACAACTGTAAATTGATCAAGTACCAGAGAAATTCAACAATTGGGGTCAATAACCCAGAAAGCTTTCAACTTAAAGAAACCAAGGGACGCATTCAACGAAGTTCAAAAACAATACAAAAATATACAAGGGAAGGAGGAACATACAAAGACAACTCGGAAAGAACAGCGATAGGTAAAGCAAGGCAGAGGAGCCTACAAAGAACACATTGTGTGACAAGGAGAGTAAATCACGGAATCTATGTAAAACCCTAAAAATCTTTCCTTTGAGGATGCAACCCAAAAAGCTAAGTGGGTCAATTATGAAAAAGCTGGTTTCTTCTGCTCGCTATCAAGCCAGCTCCGCCTCTTACTCACTTTTTTCCTTTGTTCTTTATTAACCATTCATCTTGTAGAATGAAGACACCAAACGGCTAGCAGAGCGTAACATTTTTTAATTATGGATTTTTAATTATGATTTTGAGCTTTGAAGATATTGAATAAATTGAAGATTGCCACTGACTCTGAGCCAGTACAAGTTGCACATGGCAGTATACTTTATTTTCTTTTATTTAGTGAATTGCTGATGTGTGATACAGGCTCCTCCTAGTCATGGGACTGGGTGTTGCGTAACGTCTGCGTATGAAATTGATCAATTTCTTATCAGATAGTTCGTTACTCGTTAGGTTGACCAAAAACTGTTTTAAACGTCGAATTCAATGATATTTCGGCGACAACGAGTTTCATTGTTCTCGTGAATTTGTGATATCATGAAAAGGACTAGTGTTTCAACAAAACCCAAAAGATTTCCTAAAATGGAAAGATGGAATATATGGTATAGTCCTGAAACATATATAGCCCCCTGTACTTTTGTAAATTTGTCAGATAGACACCTCACCTTTGGTTTGGACCTATTGAACACTTAAACTTAACAATTTGGACCTATTGAACACTTGTTCGCTGACAACCATGTTGAGTGTATAACACGTGCGCTGACATATTCCAATTTTTTGTCCACATATGTGCCATGTAAGCATATTTTGCCACATAAGCCGGGATTTATTTTTCCACATAAGTTGGAATTTAAAGGTTAATTAAATTATTAAAACAAAAATGAAAAAAGAAAGAGTAAAGATCAGAGAGAGATTTGGAGTGGAACGATGGACTCCGACTGAAGCTTATCTTCCATGGCCGAAGGCTCTAAAGCTTTGAAGCTTGTCTCCCATTGCGTGCTCTAAATCTCGTCTCCCATGGCTGAATGCTCTGAAGTCGGAATGGAACGGCTGACTCGAACTAGATCTAGAGAGAGGCGGGACAAAAAACGACGGAATCGAACCAAATCCAAAGGGAATCGGGACGAAAAACGACGGACACAAACCAGATCTAGAGATAATTGGGATGGAATGACAGAATCAAACCAGATCTAGAGAGAATCGGGACGGAACGACGGACTCGAACCAGATCTAGAGAGAATCGGGATGGAACAACGGACTCGAACCAGATCTAGAGAGAGTCGGGACGGAACAATGCACTCGGACCAGATCTAGAGAGAGTCGGGACGGAATGACGGACTCGGAGAAGTTTGTTCAGAAGTATGTGAGGATGAGTCCAGGCGAGGGTGTGAAGAAGGCAGAGAAGAATGGCTATGGAGGAAGAGTAGAGCTTGCGAGAGGAAGAGGAAGAAGTGCAGAAAAAAGAGGATTTTTTTTATTTTTTTTGATATTATTTTTCAAATCAGCCTTTTACAATGGGTTTATGGTATTTCACTCGCCCCTTAAAGCGTTACATGTACGCGCTCAGCCACGTCAGTGACTAGGTGTTTAATAGGTTCAAATTGTTAAGTTTAAGTGCTCAATAAGTCCAAACCAAAGGTGGGGTGTCTATCTGACAAATTTGTAAAAGTACAGGGGGCTGTATATGTTTTAAGCCATATGGTATATTAGCCAATAAAAAGAAAACGATTTTGAACCTAATTATAGCAAGAAATCATTGATTTTGTATTTAGAATTCTTTTAATTTTTTTATATAAAGGATTTATGATTTCCAAAATGGAAGGGAAAGAAGGCTCGGGAGATCAACGGTTGGAAGTTGTGGTACTCAGGTGCAGCTAATGGTAAAAATGGGGTTGGGATCCTAGTTGACAGCAAGTTGAAGGACCAGGTGTTACAGGTGGAACGGATGAGTGATCGTCTGATGATGGTAAAGATCAACTTAGGGGAGAGGATCCTGAACATTATTAGTGCATACGCCCCACATGGAGGGCTGAGCTTCGAAGAGAAGAGGCAGTTCTGGGAGGACATGGATAGCTTGACAGGGAGTGTACCGCATACAGAGCAGTTGTTGATTGGTGGAGACTTCAATGGGCATATTGGAGAGGTCAGAGATGGGTACGAGGAGGTTCATGGAGGTTGGGGGGTCGGAGACAGGAACGAGGGGGGCAGGGCACTGCTAGATTTTGCAGCAGCTTTTGGTTGTTTGGTTGCCAACTCATGGTTCAGAAAGAGAGAAGAGCATTTGTTCACCTTTCAGAGTACAATGGGGAGAACACAAATAGACTTCTTCCTTGCTAGGAAGGAGGGCAGAAGAAGCTGTAAAAACTGCAAGGTTATTCAGTTTGAAGGATTGTCGATGCAACACAGATTATTGGTTCTGGATTTCAAGTGGCCTTGCAAAATGAGAAAGTCAAGCACGGTGTCACAACCGAGGATCAGATGGTATGGCGTCTTTCAGAATCCAATACGCAGACCTTGAGGGAAAGGATATTTGAGGAAACAGATGCTAAAGGGGCGTGGCAAGAGAGTAGTAACGCAAATGAAATGTGGGGCAGGATGGCAGAGTGCATCCGGAGAGCGGCTTGTGGAGTGCTTGGAATGTCAAGAGGAATTTCCGGGAACAGAAGGGCGGAAGCTTGGTGGAACGACGAGGTTGAGGAGAAGGTTAAGGAGAAACAACTAGCCTGTAACACCCCTATTTTACAACATGGGTATTACCGCCAGTGACCTCAGACTTTACCGTCCAAAGTCACCCAAGACTTTTAGAATGATATAGAACAATTTAAAATGCGGAATAAAACATAATACATAATGAGAAAAGGTGCTCCCGAGGGAGACTTAGTTCTTACAAAACATCTTACATTGTTTTCAAATATAAAGTTGTTCGAAATTGAAATGCAACACCTGCTTGTCCTTGAAACGTAATGAAACTAAAGCAAAATGATAGAAAGGTACATCTTGGAAATCCTTGTTCTTCCTTCGTCTTCACTTCACTTCACTTCACGCCTTGTTGGGATTCCTAGATTCTGACATAATTCGCGAGGGGCGATAAAATGCCAGGCAAACATGCGGAAAAGAAGAATTAGTCTAAGAGACTAAGCAAGCGGGAATGGAACTTCCCGAGGGTATTTCGGAAATTTTCAATTATTGTCGAAAGAGATAATAAGGTTGTGTTTACGATGGGCTATACGATAGGACTTGTTTATGTGGAGCTTTTGTGATTCAAGGAGAGCATATCTTAGATAAAGATAACTCGAAAAGAGATAGAAGAGCTACTAGATTGTAGACTTCTTAAGGATTTCGAAAGTACGTTGGGAACGTTTATTAAGTCATAGAAGTAAAAACCTCTCGTGCCCTGAACGGACCGAGAGCCGGATCGATCATTTGAGACCGGTCCGGTTTTGGTATCTTAAATGTGCATATGCACTTATCTTATATAGTGACGAAAGATACTCAATCTTTATTAATGATTTTTTTATGGATAGTGGTGGGACACGGATAAACCGAGCCACCCGAAGGAGAACTTCAATTCTCCGGCACTTAGCTAGAGTGCCGCACAATCCCTCCTTGCAATCGGAGCGGATGGAGATCATGATCCCGAAAGTCGTATGGACGTACGACTTAGTAAGGTTGTATAGAGGTGTCGGCTATCCCGCACCCCTTTCTAGTTTATTCAAAGTAAATCTCTGAGCGAGACTACAAGCAATCAAGATAATAACTACACTAGCATATATAATCCTATTACGAGTATATAAAGCAACCATGCTAACAATGGGTCGTTATTTCTAGCATTCGATATTTCCTAGGTTCATTTTTATTGAGACATACAAGTCGTTCCCAACATCGAGAAATATCATGTAGACGGATATAAAAGGGCACAAGGGGAAATTCCACTTGCCTTAGCGTAACGGTTTCTTACGAACGAGCTTTGACGAACTTAGGCGATTTCCCGCTACGAGCGAGGATTCCGACCTAACGACACGGAAATTTGCGAAAGGCTTAAGTCATGATTTTCCTCCCAAGGTTTGGATTATCTCTTATAATATTTTATAAGAGAGTATAAGATTCTAAATTATTATAATAATAATTTAGAAAGTTATTTTCCTTAAAATAATAATATTCCTTTATTATTATTTTGGTTTTGTAATATCCTTATTATTCCGTAAAACCTTTATTAAAAATAATTATTAAAATAATTATTAAAAATTATCCTTTTTACTTATTTATGATAAATAAACTATTACTCTCAAATTTTCGATTATTCTTGGGTGAACCTTAGAATATTGCCTCCCTTATCTAAAATACTTTATTAGTAATATTTTCTTAATAGAAAAGTATTTACCTACTTAATTCTTATTAAATAAAGTTGTCATGCCTATAGTTCCTCTACAAGGAAGTTTCCATAACTAGGAGTTTCTAAATTTCCTTATAAGGTAACTTACCTAAATTATTAATTTCGTTCTTTTATTGGAAAAAAGACCTATAAATATCCACTTCATAAATTTAATCTATTAATATAATATTCTAGTTTAAAAATAATTTCTTTCTTATAACTAAAAGATTTCTTTTCATCCAAGTCACTTTATGCTATAATAATAACATAGAATCATTATAAGATCATATTCCTTGTATTTAACCTAAAACTTATGCTAGTAATTTTATAAAATCCTTCTTAGGATGTGAAAAGTCTAAAATACCCTTGTCATTAAATATCTTTTTATTTCTCTTATTATTATTTTAATATCCACCTTATCAAATAATATCTTTTTAAATCTTATAATATATTCTCCTTATAATATCTTTATTATTATGCTCTTCATAAAAGACATGCAATAATAAATAAATATATTTATGTTAATATATCATTTTCTAGTATTTTCCTTAAGTAGGAATATCTACTAAACTTATCATAGTAACTTTCTATGTATATGATATAGTGATATTATTTTATTATCTATTTACATAAATTTCCCATATAGCTTTACTTTATAAGCTAGAAACATATCTTAGAATATTATTTAAATCTCATATTGATCGTATTAATTATTTTCTTTATTTATGAAAGATAACAATAATTTCTTATTAACTTAACAAGGTTCTTCATATCTAGAACATTATTTTATAAAATATGAGCATGCAATTCCTTATTTTATATATATAAGTATTGATAATATTCCTAGAATATCTTTTCTAACAACTTAGGTCTTTACATTAACATCTTTAAATCTAGTATATATGTAATATATAAATATCTTATTATCCAAGTATATATAAATAATGATGAAAAGTCTATTATTTTACTTAAGAAAACTCATGTCATAAGATCTACTTTATATTAAAATAACATGTATGATAATAATTTTATCCATGAACAAGGAAAATAATAATTTGATTTATCTTGTTCTAACCACCTAGATTTTATGCTCTTATTAGAATGTGTTCCTTTATAAAAAAAACACATGAAAATTATTTAATATATCTTTTTTTTTATGCAATATCTTTAGTATATCTTTTTACTCTTCATTTTCACCATAAGAAAATATCTCATGACCAAAATATCTTATCCCAAAAAAATATATTTAATTTTATGATATGGTTTTTAAAGGACATGCAAGCCTTTTCCTATATAATTAGTCTTAAGATAATAATTTTCATCCTCTTTGATCTAATTCTTTTATTCATTAAAATAAGCTCCTAATAAGGTAAACATATTATTAAAACACACTTTTTAATCTTAGAGGTCTCATATTATACTCTCATAATTTATTTAAAATTTTTCCATGTCTACCCATATTTTATTTCTCTTTATATAAAGCACAAATAAGTTAATAAAACTATTTATTTACTAGTAAATAATGGTACTTATAAAATCTGATTTAAATTAGAGATTTGGGCCAACAAATAAAAAGCCCAAGTTTAGTTTTAATTACCCCACATTAATTAGGCCCATTATCACCCCTTCTTCTTCTAGCTCTCACGCACCAATTTGGACAGAACGATGATGGAGAAGGACGAGCACCACACCGGCGGTAGAGGGGCGGCGAGGACTTCCGGGCAGCGGTGGTGGGCGCGGGTGGCCGGCGGCGGTCCGACTGGGAGGCCCTGGTGGTCCGGCGGCCATAGGTGGAAGAAACAAGGATTTTTGGGAATTTTTGCTTAAAAATTCAGAATTTTAGAAAAATTGTTTTAGGGTTGAAATTGGCTTGAATGAGATTGTGTTTGTAAGAGGATGAGAAGAGAGTTTGATGGGTGAATTTGCAATGAAGTTTCAGCCTTTAAATAGGCAAATACTTGAGCTCTAGTGATCCTCTTCAATGGAGATTAACCAATGGGGGAAGAGGAGATTGATGATGAATGGTGAAGCTTGTGCTTCTTTGATGATGACATAAGGTGATGAAGTTGTTTTGGTGGTCAATTGAAGCAACAATGGTGATTGGGAGGTCAATTCAAAGATATTTGATATACGTCAATTCAATCAGACTTTGTCTGATGTTCTCTTTGAAGAAGAAGAAAAAAAAGATTGTTTATAATAAAAAAAAATTGTATTATGAGTAATCAAGTTGCAATGGCTTAGCGGAAGGGAGTGCTTGTTAGTTTATGAAGGGTGCAAGAGGTCTCGGGTTCGAGTCCCGGCTCTTGCCCCTTTTTTTTTTATTTGTCTTCCTTATTATTTTTGCTTGCCTTGTAATAGCCAATTATTTATAAAAATCGAAATTCACATGATTTATATTTGTTGGAAATTTTATTTGTCACTTTAGTAATCCTTTTAAAATATTTTTATAATTTATTAAGAAAATTATTAAAGTAATTAAACTCTCTTTTCCAAGAGAAAATATTTAAATAAATACTTGACTTGCTTAATATATTTAAATAAATTGTTAATTGCCATTGTATTAACCTTTCATAATATAATATGAAATTATAAAGTTTATTAAATTCTCTATTTTAGAGAAAAAAAAATTTATTGGGATGATTACCCATTTTATTTCATTTAGAATTTAGCGGATATTACATAGCCTACATAAAGTGGTTACATAGTGTGGAGTCAGACAAGGAAGCGAGTTTGGCAGAGCTTAAGGTAGCAAAGAAGGCATCTAAGAGAGCGATGACAGTTGCAAAGGAGAAGGCATTTGAGAATCTGTACAAGGCACTGGATGAAAAGGGTGGGGAACGAGTTCTCTACAGGTTGGCTAAGGCAAGAGAAAGGAAGTGTTCGGATTTAGACAAAGTAAAATGTATCAAGGATGAGGATGGACGGGTGTTAGTGGAGGATGCGCAAATCAGACAACGGTGAGAAAAGTACTTCTGCAGCCTACTTAATGAGGGTTGTGAAAGGATAATAAGTCAACATATGCCGGAGGGTCGATAAAGTGAGGAGGAACGCCCCTTCCTCTTCCACAGAAGAATCTCAAGGGAAGAGATAAAGGAAGTGACCCGTAAAATGAGTAACAGAAGAGCAGTAGGGTCGGATGAAATCCCGGTAGAAGTTTGGAAATGCCTGGGGGTGAGAGGAATAGAGTGGCTAGCGACGCTTTTTAATGTCATTCTTAGGACGACTAAGATGTCAAATGAGTGGAGGCTTAGTAAGTTGATCCCTCTGTACAAGAACAAGGGGGGTGTACAGCAATGCGGAAACTATAGGGGTATTAAACTCCTTAGCCATACGATGAAGTTGTGGGAGAAGACCATTGAGCTGAGGTTGAGGAGACAAGTCAAAGTGTCCGAGAATCAGTTTGGTTTTATGCCTGGGAGATCGTCTATGGAGGCTATCCATCTGTTAAGGAGGCTTCTAGAGGCATACAGAGAGAGGAGGAAGAACCTACATATGGTATTCATTGACCTGGAGAAAGCGTATGACAAAGTGCCGAGAGAGTTGGTTTGGAAGAGTCTGGCAACCAAAGAAGTGTCTGGCACATTGATTCGGATTATCAGAGATATGTATGAGGGCTCGATGAGCAGTGTCTACACCCCAGGGGGAGACACATAGTACTTCAAGGTGGAGGCAGGTCTACATCAGGGGTCAGCCTTGAGCCCCTTTCTATTCACGGTGGTGTTGGATGCTTTGACAAGGGAAATTCAGGGAGATATTCCTTGGTGTTTGTTGTTTGTGGACGACATTGTCTTGGTGGATGAGACTAGAGATGGAGTTAGTAGCAGGCTTGAGACTTGGAGGGATAAGCTGGAATCTAAAGGATTCAAACTGAGCAGAACCAAGATGGAATATGTGGAGTTCAAGTTCGGGCAAGGAGCAGACCCCAATGACGAAGTTCGTTTAGGAGGGGAAACCATTGCAAAGAAGGAGAGCTTTAGATATCTGGGTTCAGTGCTACAGAGTGATGGAGGCATCGGTGAGGATATTACGCATCGTATCCAGCGTGGTTGGCAAAAGTGGAGGGCAACATCAGGGGTTCTGTGCGATAAGAAGGTCCCACTAAAGCTCAAGGGCAAGTTTTACAAGACAGTTATCAGGCCTGCCATTCTTTATGGGGCAGAGTGTTGGCCAACCACGAGGGCACATGAGCAAAGATTGATGGTAGCTGAGATGAGGATGCTAAGATGGATGTGCGGGCACACGCTATGGGACAGGATCAGAAATGAAGACATCAGGAGCAAGGTAGGAGTGGCTAGTATAGGGGATAAGCTAAGAGAGTCGAGACTCAGATGGTTCGGACATGTACAGAGGCGGGGTACAGGGGAGCCTGTCCGCAGGTGTGAGAGCTTAGACCTTGGGGACTTTCGCAGAGGCAGGGGACGACCTAAGAAAAGTTGGAGGGACAACATAAAACAGGATATCGAGCAGTTAGGAATTTCAGCAGAACTAGCAGAATGTAGAGATAGCTTGAGGGAGAAGATCAAGGTGGCAGATAGCTGAGCGCCAGGATAGACGGTCCATCGTTATTTGAGTGTTTGGTTCTACTATGCTTTGTTTTGTTTTTTCGTTCTGTTTTGCTGTGTTTGTCTAGGGTGTGTCGGTGCTCTTTAGGCTTTGTTGTGGTGTGTTGCTTATTTTGGGTGTAGACCTTTGTCCTGTGCTTGTAGGGTTTCTGGTTGGTGGTCATACTTGGGCCTTTCAGGGCACTCCCTCTCAGCGTTAAGCCAGGGGTGCTCCCATCTTGCAGGCCCCCCAGATTCTGCTGAAGCGGAGTTACACTGGGTCATTGTTGTTGTTGTTGTGATTTATGATTTTCAAAATAGAGTTTTAATTTCTTAATTTGGGTTCTTATCCTATGCCCTTAAGGGCATAGGATAGAAAACCCGAAAAGAAAATTATATCTGGTTATAATATATGCAAGTGATTACTTAAAGGATGTTTATTGGACAAGATTACCCAAGCAACTTGTTATAAAATATTTAAAAAGTTGGAAAAAAATTAGGTAAAAATGGAAAATATCATGTTCAATGGCAAAGTCATGATTATTCGGAAGGAGGTGGACATCGGTCGTCGTGTAAAAGGTAAAGGTTGTCACGTTGAACCCATCGCTACCTTGTCGGTAGTTGAAATTTAGAGGGTCTAAGAGAAGCAACGAGTCTTTGCTAAAGTAGATTCCACCATCTCTTAGTCTCTTCTCTCCTAATATAGGTTTTGGACTAATTCGAACATGATCTTCGATCAAGTTCGATATTTGTAATGGAAGATGGGGATCTTTGGGTGGCTGTTCTTAAGAAGAAGTATGTTGAGAGTGCAATGGGTAATACCTGGGCGGTTTCACATATATGGAGAGGCATAAGGACAGGAATTTCTGAGGTAATCATCCATGGTTCTAAATGGTTGATTAGGGACGGGCGATCGACGCGTTTCTAGACTGATGTTTGGCTAATTGATGAGCCCTTTGTAATATGGTGATCGCTTTTATTAATAACGTTCAAATGCACTACGTTGTTAAGGATTATTGGAATGATGATGGCGGTTGGGATTGGGGTTCACTCTTGTCGCTGCTCCTGAGTTTGATGCTTATGAGATTAGCGGCTGTTATGGTTCTTCCAGAGGGTGTTGGTGAGAGTGATGAGCTGAGTTGGAGACATTCTGCTGATGGTGCTTATTCGTTCTCCTTGGGTTATGATATGGTCCGCAATAATTTCGAGAGAAATGAGGTTGATGGGCCGTTCTATAAGTAGTTGTGGATGTTGACGGTCCCGGAGAGAGTCCGCAATTTTGCTTGGCTTGCTAGCAGGGGCGGGGTCATGATGAGCTTGGAGAGGTTCCGGCGTCACATCGCCTCGAGTGGTCGTTGCCCTCATGGTTGCAACTCGGACAAATCCTACGAGCATATGTTCCACGATTGCCCACATGTTAGACATATTTAGATTAAATTGAGTGTTACTAATTTTTACCCTTCCTTCTTTCAATCCGTTTGCTCCTTGGATCATACGTAATATTTTGGACGAGCGAATAGTAGAGAATGTGGATTGGAACTCACTGTTCGCAACCTCTCTTTGGCGGTGCTAGAAATTGCGGAACGCTAAGGTCTTCAACGATGAGATTGTGGTAGCTGACAAGCTGTCGTTCGTGATCGGCCAAGCGAGAGAGGCTCGGAATGCCACGAGTAAGCTCGTCAATTCTCGTAGTCCTAGGATAAAAACTTTGCAGGATATCGATCTCTTGGAAGATGCCAGAGGAAGGCTGGATTAAAGTTAACATGGACGGGGCGGTTAGGGACGACGGGCTTCCATCCGCGGGAGAAGTGATGAGGAATGATAGAGGGGATTGGATTAGCGGATTCGTTCATCGCATCGGAGTTTGTACTATGCCTATGACGGAGCTGTGGGGAGTCTTTCAACAGTATCAAGTTGGTGTGGGAGAAGGGCTATTAAAAGGTGTTTTTAGAGTCCGACTCTCAATTAGTTATTCGCCTTATTGATGCTAGGTGACAAGAAGTCACTCCCTCTTCAATCTGATATCTCAATGCCAAGGCTTGATTAATAAGGATTGGATTATCCAATTCCGACATGTCTATCGCGAGGCTAACGTTGTTGCGGATCACATCACATCCCTCACGTTTCTTTTTCTTGTTGGTTTACATGTATTGTCTGTCTCACCGAAGGGGATTATTAACTCTTTGCTTGATGATGATAGGGGTCGGGTTATCCCCCGTTTGCTGACTACTTAGTCTTTTTTTCTCGTTATTAATAAAACTCCCTTCGAGAGGACGAAGAGTGTTGTCTCTCCTTCAACTAAAAAAATATCAAGAGAAAAAAGAAATAGATTTGGTGAGAGAGAAAACTCATCTTAACCATTAATATTTCATTGAACGGTTGAAATATCTCTAACTCCACCCATAGAGTTTTTTTACAACTCCACCAGAAGTAAATTCGTTTTAAGATAATTTGGATAAAATATAAGAATATATGAGTAATTTTAATATATCTAAAAATAAAAAATGTAAAAATAGAAAGAATATTTTAAGACACCTTAAAAAAAATTGGAAAGATCAAATTAAGGCCTTAGATTTTTAATATTTTGAGATACTAAAAATCACTTTTCATCCAAAAACTCCTTTTTACCCACAAGTGAAAAGACGGTGGGATTATAAGTTTATAACTGATAATCAAAATTTAAAATTAAATAGCCGGTCAAATGGTCAATCACGAGCGTATTCGGCCTGTCTTTAAACAGGCCCAAGTTCATTCAACAGATAGCCCTAGGAAGGAACCGGAGAGAGGAGCATTAGGACTGAACGGATTCGAATTCTTCGCCGCCGGCATATCTTCTCTGCCTCTTCAAAGTCTTCACTTTCGTCTCCAAAATTGATCGGTTTGAACTTGCTGTTCTCAATTGAATTTTGTTTCCTAATGTCTTTATGTCAACCGTGGTTCTTTTTTCTCAATTGAGAAAGATCCAAATTTTCACTTGTTTTTGCCGCTGGCGCCTGGCTGAGAATTCCCGGCCGCCGACTACCTGCCTCCGCCACTGTCCATACATATTCACTTTTCTGGACCATTTCTTCCATGTCATTTTGTACTACATGTTAAATCGAGGGTAAAATTTTGATTCTTTAATGAAAGGTATAATCTGATCTTAGTTTTGTTCATGATGACAAGTGGTAGATTCAGAAAGAAGTTGATTCTCTTGTTTGAACGGATTTGGTAGGTATCACAAGTTTTCCTATGAGCTGAAGACCTAGCCAATTCTCCTAGTTCTTTGAGATGTTTATATCCTCTTTCAAACCTTAGTATGCCTCATTCGATCCAAATAACTCATCTTTTGCCTAATTCTTACGGTGCTTACTTTTCTCTATACACTTGTGCTTGCTCAGCAAATGCATCACTGAGTAAAAAGCTCGAGTTGAACGAGCCACCACTGCCGTCATGGGAGCTCCACGGCTTTCTGGGATGCAGAAACAAGTACTGAGCTTATACAGAGGCTTTCTCCGAGCAGCTCGTTCAAAGTCACCTGAAGAACGACACCGAATTGAATCAATCGTTCAAGTTGAGTTTCGGCAAAATGCAAAGGAAGTTGACAGGAAGAACTTCCTCTACATTGAGTATTTGTTGAGGCTTGGTAAGAAGCAGCTAGATCAACTTAAAAGGCCTGATATTGTTAGCTTGTCATCTTGGAAGGTCAGAAACCGTGGATCATAATCAAGATCTATAAAGTTTATATAATCAATCCCTTTCTTATAAAGCTCTGTTATGGTTGTAATACAATTTTCTCTAGATTTTATGTTATTTTTTATTTTACTACTCCAAAAGCATGGATTGACATGAAAATTTGATGACTAGGCCAGCTAGTGAAAAGACGAATAATTTGTTGTTATTCCTAACACCATTGTTAACAACTTGTACTCAGTTCAGGCTGTTTAGCCACATAATTATGATTTATGAAGTATTATATTGGAAGAAGAATCAGGATCTTTTCATTTGTATTGTAAAATTTTCCTCATCCACTTTGCCAATTTGCCCCATGATTTGTTCTGCCGGTAGTGCATTATGATTGAGAAGAAGGACAATGATCCATTATATTATGATTAATTAAAAAAAACCTGTTTCTCATTTGCTCAAAACACTAGAGTTTGGCATACTAAGATGCTTGTATGAATTAACCTAAAGCACTATCAAAGAATCCCTCTTAAGGATTTTGATATTCATCTGCTGATTCTGGGTTAGATTCTTCTTTGCTCCTTCTAGACTCATCGCCCACAACCAGGAATGGTTTAAAAGTTAATATTAATCCCAGAAGCACTGTGACATTGAGCACGAAATAGATGGTCTGACTACCTGCAAGCATTATACGGAATTCGGGGTTCCTTGGTGAGAGAACAAATCCAGTGACATAAAGCAATGTTGCTAATTTATATGAGTAAGTGCCGTGCAGGATCCTTGTGAATATGTCAGTACTCAGTAATTTGTGGCTTCTATCTTCCAGAGAAGACACGCTAGCTTTTTAAGGTCAGTTAGTCAGCTACATCTCACATTTCATTTCTACTGTGGTATAATTGCCAGTTCTAAAGATAAAAACTTGTCTGATGCATTAGAACAAACCACATGAAGCAGCATAAAATAAGGCTACATTAGTACATTGCAAGCATGATGAGTATATAGTAGTGTTATGACATTGTATGGATTGAGAAACTTTATAAAATCTGTGGTTTGAAATCTACCTGGGAGGAAGGATGCATCTTGATGCTTCTCTGCCCATGAAAGTCTGTAAGAGATTGACAGTTACGAGTAGCATGCTAATTAGATTTGTGTCTGTTAGGCTTGCCTAGTAGATTGATACTTGAGTTACATCTGTTTTTTGCATGAACCTACAATGTACCTCAACAAGCTGGACCAATAGTTTTAGAAATAGCCATGAAAGTCATAGCAATGCCATTAGCAGCTCCTCTCTGGTCTTGGTCCTGTAGTTTTAGAGATGGCCATAAAAGATTTGTAATGGTAAGACTTAGAAAAATGGTCATGCTAAAAAAGACAGGGAATTGAGAGATTACCGCAACCCTGTTTTGAAGAATGAACAAACTGGTGATAACTGGTGGTACCTGTTCATAGCAAAAAAGCCAGAAATGAGAAGAAGAGAAATTGACAGTGTGATTTACTATTTACAATCACTTTAAAGCAAATTATATCATGTAGAAAAGAAGACATACACCAAAAGTGTTCTTCAATATGACACGCAAATTAGCAGTGCCCGAAGACTAAACCTTGACAGCAGTGCTATAATAGGGTAACTCTACAACAAAGGTATTGACAAAACCTGCAAAAATTGAAAATTTTGTTACACAAGTGAGTCCAACAATACTAACTCAAATATGACATTGACAGGATCTTGAAAAACTTACACTAGATATCCGGATTGTCAACACAGGTCCGAGGATTCTCTGTATATATGCATGAGCAAAAAACTGGGAGAGCAATAACCCAAAACCTGAAGTTTGGCATGAAAAATCGTCTTTGCTTACTTTTGTATCTTCTTACTTGTGACAGACAGAATTTCACCCACATCCTCAGTTGAATAGCCTAGTCCTCCAAAATTATTGGGACTAACAGCCCATAATGAGAATATGAATATCTGCAAAACAGATCCTCACTTAGACGAGTTGAATGAAGTATTTCAGGATATTTTTCTAGAATAACATACACATAGTGTGAAGTTTACATCCTAAACTAGTTGAAGTCTCGTGATATTCACGGGATAATTTTACTAAAAAATTATACAATTTTACGATATTAATTTAAAATACTAAATATATTTATATAATATCATAATAAATTACGCAATAGACAAATTATTTTTTTTGGATTGTACTCCATATTTTAATTGAATATATTTTTAAATATTTTTCCATTATTTGTGAAGATCTTGTCCAAATTTAGATTGAAATTATTAAAATATTGATTTTATTTTTTATTGAATACTTTTAAATAATATTTTCTTATTTTTTTAGACATTAATATGTATAAAATACTTGGTTTTTTTATAAAGATAATAATAATTAGGATATGTTATCTATAAAGCATAATATAATTTATTAAAATATTTTTTTAAAGTTAATTTATTAAAATTATATATTAAGGTTCTTATCTTTTACTCTATAATAATAAGAATGTTTGTAAATATGAAAAATACAATATAAAGATTAGTATAGAAGAGAACATTGTACTTGATTTAAGAGATAAAATATAGAGAAAATTATCTATGTATTATTTTGCAAAATTCAATCCATCTATAAAGTTGTTTTCCATACTAAATTTACATAACAAAGAAATAAAATATAAAAGAAATTAATGTATATGAAAAATCTACAAAATTCAATGTATTAATCAACCTATCATCCATATTAAATTAAAAAAACACAGAGATAAAAAAATTTAAATGTAAGATGGGGCTAGTCGGCTAGATAAAAAAAAATATTCTATATTTACATAAATAAAATAAAAAGGAAATTACGAAAAATGTAATGTAAATTTTTATCAAAATTCAATTTAAGGAAGTATTCATCAAGATTTGTAAATTTTTTTGATCAAAATTTGATTTAAGAAAAAATCTTTAATATAAATGCATAAAAAGATAAAGAAAATATAATTTTATTATTTTAAATTAAAGTTTGAATTTTTATTTTTTTTGACGTTTACATATAATCTTAGTCATCAACATGAAATTATATCTTTTTCTCAAAATAAAAATATATCAACATAACAAAATTTATTGTTTAAAATTATATCATTATATAGATATAAATTTTATACTTGAAGCTCAAGCCTTGTTAAAAGATAAAAAAAAATATTAAGACCCTGAATCTTGTTAAGAGATAAAAATATTAAATTAATATGAAAAATATCATCTCATAGGAATTTATGTATATAAAGATTACATAAATATGTAATCTATTGTAGTAAACTAATACATAATCCATAGATAGAAAATTATATACATAAAAAATTATATAAACATGTTATCTATTTAGTATATATAGCAAGAATACTATAAGTTGTTACAAATTTTATTAAATATAATTTCACATTAATTTATTCAAAAATGCCACGTGACGCAAATTTTACAACAGACTTGAGTTCTGCTTTATAATGTACTAGTTGTCCCCGTCGTGCCCTGCACGACCATGACTCGATATTTTTTAGATATACTATAAAAAATATTAATAAATAAAAATATGATATAAAATTTAATGTACGTAATTTATTGCCCGTAATATATATAAAAATTATTTTATTTTTTAAAATCAAATAAAAAAATTAACTCTAGATTATTAAGTTTAAAATTGAGAATAAACATAGACTATTAAGATAATATATTTATCTTTTAATATAAGAGAGAGAAAGAAATAACTAAAATGTTAAAAAGATTGAGCATATATATTTTATTGGCTTATAAGAAAAAATTCAACCATTAGTTAAAATGTAAAATTTGCTATGTGGAATACATAATTTTTATGGAGCAAGGATTAAATGCCATGTGGCAAAATCGTGGATTAATAATAGGATGTCATGTGTCAAAAGCTGAGGTGACAACCTTATTGCTTTTATATATATAGTAGATTGATCAAACTATATTTAACACGTTTAAATATTAGATCCTAACCATACCTTACATATATGGATTCCAACACCATACACGACTAATAATATTAAAATTTTCCCATTCTACGTATAAAACCAATATTGTCATAGGAAAATATTCTACGTTTAAATACGAATTTTTATTTTTTGGTTAATTCTCCTATATGGTAATTATAAATTTTTGTGTGCTTATTAGAGTAAAGTTGTCTTGCATATATGGATTCGAATATTCTGTAAAATAGTGTTCAAAAATATCGTGGATATTATCATGTTTAATTTTTTATTTTTTTTACCTTAGATATTATATTCCATATTTTACCATACCTTGTCTACATGGTTTCGAACATTATGTAAAATAGTGTTCAAAAATATCGTGGATATTATCAAACATGTTTAAATTTTATTATTATTTTCCCCTTAGATATTATATTCCATATTTTATATTTTTGTTTCCAATAGATCATAAAATAATTAATTAAAAATATAATATTCAAAATTATAGTTTGCTTGTTTTGATCATATTATATACATGTATTCATATAGGAGAGGCTTTTTTTGGTAGATTATCTAATATGGTTGTTAGGATCAATTGAAAAGATATATTTAAATATTTTTTTATTTTTTTCCTTAGATATTATATTGAATATTCTATATTTTTGTTTGATAATATTTTCTCCATTTTGGTATAATATTTTCTTTTATTCTTCGTATCATCAGATAAAAAGGAAAATTATCTTTTAGATTTTTCAAAAATTGTAATTTAAAAATAAAATATATGGATTAATATGGTGAAGACATGTGGCAAATCCTACATGGCACATTCTCGGAACGACATGTGGCAAATGATGAGGTGGCACAACATGGAGGCTCCAATCCTTATTACTTTTATATATATAGTAGATTTAGTGGACAAAATTTTTGATTTATTATCAAATTAAATTTTTCCAAAAAAGATAAACAAAAAAAGAACTCATATTTGATATATATATGATACGTGATTTTTTTTAATTCTCCTATAAGGATGAAAAAAATCTATCCAATCTAAATGTTGATATAATATATATAATAAATATAATGTCTCTTTCTTTATCTATTTATGTCTCTTTGTGGATAACTTTTTTGCATAATTATTTTTAATAATTTTATATTTCAATTAACTATAAAAATTATTATTTTAATAAAGGGGTGATGTGGCGCAACGTGGTGGCAGAAATTGCTCCGACTTTAGTTATTAGTAATAAATTATCTAGATTGAAAGTTCTATTTTTTATCAAAAATGTAATTTAAGATAAATTTTTTACATAAATGGATAAAAAAATAAAGATAAAATAATTTTCTGTAATTTTAAATAAAATTCGAATTTAATTTTTTCATATAAATAGATAGAAATTTAATTGAAAAAACTAAATTAATATATCTATCTTAATATATAATATCTAATGTTCTATAATTTATTTTAATTTTAGATAAAATCTTTTAGATCTATCCTAATTCCTAATATATAATGGATAACATCTTTATTTTAGATAGAATCTTTTCTAGATTAATTTATCCTATTTCTATATTATCTTAAAATAATATCAACATATATAAATTTTCAAAATAAAAAATCTTATGTGGCGAAATCCTAGGTGGCTAAATGTGGGAACGACACGTAGGAAAATCCTGGGTGGCGCAACGTGATGACTTTATTTCTTGCGTCTTTTATATATATACATAGATTAGGGTAGATAAGCCCTATCATGAAAAGAGAAAATGCAATACAGGAAAGGTTGACATGAGTTGCCAATTCTTTAGTATGCTTCCTTTAGAAATTAGAAGTTGGCGAAATTTTATTTTTTTTGCTTCTTGTGAGCTTTCTCTTGGACATGGTCCACAAGGTGTAGACTCCAGGGCCTTGTATGAATTATCCTCTGATGCGGTTTCACGTGCTTATGCAATGTTTCTAGCAAAATTAAGTTCAATTAACAACTCTTTAAGTGTTTTCTACATTTTGCTATTGTATGTCTAGAATGAGAAGTTACCAGCAAAGAGACAATAAGCATCAAAGAAAGGTTGGCTGTTGTACAAGATACATAAGCTAGAAAACTAACATCAAGACAAAATGTGAAGATACTTGCTCCCATTTTAATAAGTGAAATCCAAAGGGAAGGCAAGAAGTATGGGAACTTGCAAGGTAAAAGATCTAAGGGCCTGTTTGGTATAATAGTACGAAAAGGAAAGGGAAATGAAATAAAATTGTACGGTGATCCTCTTTTTCTTGAGTCTAGAGAAGGGATATGGTTAGAGGAGAATGAATGATATATCTCATGTAAAAATTAGTCATAGGAATGGGGAGAATTAGCTCAAATTTTACATGAAAAATGGGAGAAGAGAGGTAATGATTGTAATTTTGATCAATAAACTATAAATTAAAAATACACTATATTCATTTCCTAAATCATTTCCTTTCCACACTTAATAACAAACGTGCCCTAAATCTAAATCCAAAGCTCCAAATAATTAACTTTAGAGCATCATCATTATAGTTTAAAAAAAATATCTAAATCTAGGAACAACCACAAACTAACCTTCCAAAGAGTGAACCTTTCGAAAACATGTTGGGATACTTCTCTGTAGATTGAAAAGAAGAAATTTCATAACATTAGTAAATCACTCCTCCAGGCCAAACATGTTCAAGCAAAATAAGCTTTACTTGGCCAAACAAGCCACCAATTGTTGGCCCAATTATCAATCTTATGCTCCAAGTTGTAGATATCTGAAACAATCATATATATATGTACATAGATCTTTTCGTCACACATTTAAAACATTTTTTTGAAAAAAGGTAAGAATTCGGTAACTAGACAAGTCCGGTAGACCGAGAAGCAGCATAAAGCGGCAGCCGAGACCGGCTAAGAAGAGACATGGACTAAATCAAGCTAGAGATCGAACCAAATAAACAAACAACAAAGAAGAAAGACTGAAAGTGAATTTAGGCTTGGGTGAGTAAGGCACAATAAGAAATGCTTGGCAACAACCGATCTAACTCGGGGTGTGCGAAAAGGACAACTGATGTTCCCTCCGCCTAGATGAAAGATCTTCAAATGCCACGAAGCACACAAAACGACCAAGCCCTAAATGACTGTCCAACACCCAAACTCAAGTTCCACTCTTTTGAGAAGTTCTAGCACGCTCGATCAAAACAATTCGGCCAACCTGCAAACAAACAAACACCAAAAGACAATATAGCATTGAAGAAGATCGACCAAATTAAAAGCTCAAAACATTCGAAATAAAATAGTCTTTCAAATGGCCCTAAATTGTACATGTTTTGGAGTTTTACAATCTTGATTTGTTATAGTTTGAAAACCTGCACTTGGTTTGAATATACAGAAAATTAGGAAGATCAGAAAACCTCTATTATATTGCACAATATGATAGTCGAAGACGAACGAGATAAATACACTCAGTATGATGTGACTCGATTTCAAGAAGTAGATGACAATGATAGAACACTGGTGGAATCTACGTTGTCTACATGTGAACCTATCAATGTTGAAAGGGTTTCTTGACAACAAATAAATTTATAATCAAGACCCCGTTGAGTACAGGGGAGTCAGGTTCGTCCACGAGAGAAAGTCTACTGTCAAGTTTTATTACTTAGAGCGCAAGTAATCAATCAAAAGCAAGGGTTTTTATCAAAGGAGAGAGATTTTTAAGGTTAAGGTGTCCCCACAACAACAATCATGCATGCAAACGCTTAATGAAACATAAAGATCATGCCTTTATCGCATAAAGTCGTCAACTAAGCAAGTAAATCAATCAACTTTCGTCCTATCAATAAACTTACTATCTATCTCTTCTACTTCAACTAGGATTGATCCACTTTCGTTTCAAAACCCTAAGTTGACTATTCTGATTCAAAGTTTTCGCTTTCGCTTCAACTATGAATGAGAAATTTCTTATCAACTTTCGTTTCAAGGATTAAGAACAAGAGAATATATTCATGTAATAAAAACAATCAAAACATGATCAAGAGCAAGCATACATAACCATTGTTGGGTTTAACCCCAAACTTAGAGAGAAGAGACTACTCACAAATCATAATTAAAAGCAACTAAATCAATTAAATAAAACTTACAACTGAATCCGAAAACACACTTAGTTCTTCCCCACAAACTCGTCTTTCCCTCCTCCTCTCTCCTCTCTAACGTGCCCCAAGGCAATTGATTATCAAAAGAAGGTGCTAGACAAGAGTATTTATAGAGAAAACTAATCTATCTAAAACTATCTATAAGGAAATAAATCTCTAAAAGATATATCCCTTAAAACTATCTAATAATATGGATAAAAGATCATTAAATGCGCCGACTCGGCTGTCTCTACCGACATGGGACCCTCGGTACCGACCCCGATGGGGTCGGTAGGACTCTTTGCTGAATTCTTCAAACTTCTTTTGTTGAACACCTCGTTACCGACCCTGTGTACCTCGGTATCGACCCCTGCAACCTCGTTATCGACCCCCACAGGGTCATTATCGACCCCTTCAACATTGAAATCTGCCTTGTAATTGAGAGTAAAACTTCGCTGGGGGTTCGTTACTCCTTGTTTTGCCTTGATTATTTTTCCTTAAGCTACGAGTTTCTCTACTTCTTTCCTAACTCGAACTTGATTCTTCACCTCTTTATGGACTTCATTCCTTGAGCTTTTCCTCGGCTTTGCTCCTTTCCCTCAAAAGTGCTCCAAATAGCTTCTAAAACCTACAAAAACACGACCAAAGCTTATGTAGACTCCATATCTTATGCAAATACGAAAACCTATACAAAAGACTCAAAACAAAACACAAAACTAAAGAAAAAGACTCAAACACATAAAAACACACCCTAAAAACATGACTAAAAAGGCGGATATAAAAAATACCCCATACTTAGACTTGCTTCTTCTCAAGCAATCAACAAGACAAGAACCAAAACCATCATCACATTCTTCAAGTCAATGCCCTTATCAAAAACAACATCATAGCACAAGTAGAACAAATAGACAAGTGAATCTAATGTCATCACACATATATAAGCAACCTCAAGCAAAAGCAACTAAAATCCAACCTCATAAGGGTTAGGGTGTTTCTCTCAACTCTCAAGTATTTAGGCTTATAATAACAACTCCCAACTCAATCCAAATATAGAAAAACTCATAGTCATTGCTACTTATATCACCAAACTCTCCACCACAGATGTCAAAACACATAAAAATCATCAAGAGAACTTAGACTCAATGAAAAACTTCATAGAAGCTTCCATTCGGCCGAGTTGTAATGGGGCTTGGTAATAACAATAGGGCATGGAAATATTTTGGCTATGTGGTGCTACTAATATCCGGGAATCAAGACTCCTAAACTTTCCAACATAACTCACCAAATACATCAAAAGAATATACCAAACTCACTCAAACTTTGAATACACTCACTTTTATTAACCCCTTTAATATCCCAACTTATCTTGCTTATAAAATCAAGGAAGATTTGGCTCATGCACTTTTTTACCATTTATCACTTTTTTCTTTTTTTTCATGATCTTTCTTCTTCTTTTTTTTCTCTGAGGGGGCTCGGTACCGACCCTACTGGGGTCGGTAACGACTCTGCATTTTTTCTGTTTTCCCTCTTTCTTTCTTCTCTTAGTGGATACAGAGAACCAAACTCCTTTTACATAACAAACTGCAAGATTTTTACTTTACCCAACCCATATTACCCCACACTTGAACCAAAACATCTCACTCAACAAAACCATCACAACCAATACTAAGTCCTAATCCCCGGATAGGGTCAAGCTAATATCGGCTAGAAAATAATTTTGTGGAGCTAAAAATAAAAGGCTTTAAGGCTAAATTAGTTTCAAAAAGAGAAATAATGATAAGGTAGGTAAAAAGAAAGGATAAAAAGTGGGTTAAAGAAATAAGTTCTCCATCATATGATTTCACATGCAATGAACTAATATCTCATAAAGACTTCAAGAAATAGATAACCATATCAATGACAAGAGATAATATGCATAAGGAGAGTAAATCACACAAGAAAAGAAGAGAGATTTTTAATGTTCTCCCTATAAGGCCAAAAACAACTCACAAGGTAGCAATTTTTGTTGGATTTCAATCACTTGTACCTAAGATCATATGTGCTCAATTATATCACATGCTACATATCTACATAAAAACAAATTTTCAACATGATTCAGGCAAAGCTATCCAAACATGCTATGGAATTACATGAACAAGCAAGTTAAAGCATATCATAGGACATCTAAGTGGAGCATTATCAATCCTAAAACACAAACAAAGACACAAAAACTGAGACACAAAAACCGAGTTTCCTTTTCCCACACCCCATACTTAAACCAAACAGTGTCCTCATTGTTTAAAACATAAAAAGAATAAAGAGGATAAGAAAAGGAAACTCACAAAATAAAACTGAAGTTGTTTGAAACCATTGATCACTTGAGGAGTTTTGAATTTTTTCTCGGATTTCCTGTAAAGGTCGATATCGACCATGTGGGGGTCGATACCGAGGTTGTTGTATGTTCCGATTTTCTATGTTGTTCTTGTACCGAGTATGATTGATTGTTTTCTTCTGTTTAACACTTCATCTTCTTGTACCCGAGTCACTTTTAGAAACATCTATCCCTACTACACTACTCTAAACTAAAGACAAGTAAAAAAAAAGCTAGCAAAAAGATCTAAGAAAACAAAAACTAAAAGCGAAAACAAAAAGCAGGTTGCCTCCCGTAAGCGCTATGTTTAACATCGTTAGCCCGACGAACTTACCGTAGCGGATTAGGGCGGCTTCCATCCAACTTTGTCGGGATCAAGAGAAACCCTATACTTAGATGGAAAAGCTTCAAAGCTTCTATCCAAAACATGTGGTCCCCTATTATCAACAAAAATGCTTGGCAATCCTACAACAGGGTTAGTATAGTCCGAAAACCAAGGAGGTTTCGACTCTTTCACAGTGTGAATAGTAGGATGTGGACATAGACAAAGGATATAAGAAAGAACCATGACCAGAATGTATTGGATTAAAGTAAGAAGACTCACCTTTGTCTCTCAGGGAAGGGCTCGTTAACGAGGCTATGTGGGTCGTTACCGACCTATCTAGGTCAGGGAGTGCCTTGATATCGTGCCTGAATCTGCTTCTAGCTTTGTGCTCCTTCAGATAAGGGTAGTTACCGACCCATGGGGGTCGATAGGCTCCTTGGTAGGCGTGTCTCCATTGAATTTGCCCATTTCTGTACTCAGAGAGGGGTCGGTACTAAACCATGGTGGGTCGGTAGGTCCCTCAGTACTACACTTAGCAACCTCGTTCACCGCTGAATTTTAGCGAAACTGGACTTTCTCTTCCCCAATGTCGAATGTAACTCGTGCCCCTGCGGTAGCCAAAAGTGGTCTTCCAAGAATGATTGGCACCATAGGGTCTTCTGGCATGTTTAGAACAATGAAGTCGTTGGGAAAAAAAAAATTTCCAACTTGATTAAGGACATGCTTAATTACTCCAATTGCGTTGACACAAGATCCATCCGCCATGTAGAGATTCATATTGACTAGTTCCAGCGGTCCCATATTGGCCATGGACCAAATAGAGAGTGGTAGGAGACTCGCACTGGCACCTAAATCACACAAAGCTTTAAACTGATAAGCTCCAATCACAATTGTAATAGCAAACTTACCTGGATCACCTAGCTTCTCTGGGAGCTCTATGGACTGGACCTCGTTAGATAGCTCTGTGATGAACCTTTTCCTGCTTAAGATCTCTTTTAAAAATTTAGTGTAGGCAGGCATTTCTTTAAGGGCTTCAGTAAATGGAATAGATATGTTCAAGCCCTGAAGAATTTTAACAAAGCGTCTAAACTTTCCTTTCATGACATCATTAGCTTGCTTGGTCGGGAAAGGAAGAGTTTTTTACGGACTCGGAGTAGAAAGAGGTCCGGATCGAGGCTCTACCGAATCGACAAGAGGGTCAAATGATGTTGTAGAAGGAGGGTCGGTACCGACCATGTGTGGGTCGGTAACGAGATGAGAGTTTAGTTCATAAAACTTACCTGGGTTGGAGAGCTCGTTAACGACCTTATGGGGGTTGGTAACGATTTGTTATGCCTCGATATATGTAGGCTTGGCTCGATCTGGGAACTCCTTCCCGCTCCTTAGGTGTATAGCTACAATCTGTCCTCTCGGGTTCTCTTCGGGACGGCCCGGAAGTTGACCTTGAGGTCTTGGAATCCGTGTAGCTAGGTTGCCAATTTGGGAGTTTACGCTTTTTCTCTATGTTTCGATCTCTCCCTATTGATCCTGTACACCTTTTAGGTCAGAACGAACTCTATCAATTTTGTTGTGGACTCCGTTAATACCCTCTTGTAGCCCTTGTAACCATGATGACGACTCTTGATAGCCTAAAGGCCTATAAGGCGGAACCCTTTGCTCTTGCTGAGGAGGTTGGCTCCCTTGGCCATAGTTGCCCCAAGTAGGCTGGTTGTTATTCCTCCCTGCATAAAAATTATTACCTTGGTTCCTATATGGACCCCTCATGTAGTTAGCTTCTTCATATGCTTCAACAACACGGACCTGTTGCAAGTTAGTGCAGGCAGAAGTAGCATGGGCTTGAGACCCGCATTCAAGACAAGATGAAGATGATTTAAGATAACTTATCTGCTTCTTTAGGCGATTGATCTCGTCTTGCAAGAATTGGTGCTTCACTTCAGGGTCTACATCGTCCTTGTTTGGATTATAGAGCCTTCGTTGGGGCTGTTGGGCCTACTGTATTCCATACATTGCATCATAATTTGACAACTTGTCAAGCAATGCCTACACCTCATCGGGATCCATCTCTATGAAACCGCAAGCAGTATGTAGATTGATGCGGTTTTTCGTCTCAACATTGATCCCTTGGAAGAAGATTTCTTGGAGTAAATATTGTGGTTGCCCATGGGTAGGGCATTGTCTGAGCATCTCCTTGAATCTCTCCCAAGTCTCATTAGGCAGCTGGTGGTAGGAGGTGATGCGTTTCCTTAACTCCGTAGTCTTCGCAGGAGGGAAGAAATTTGTCATGAACAAGTCATGCAGAGTTTCCCACTTCTTTATTGACTTGGGAGGTAGGCTCTCTAACCAGCTCAGGGTCTTTCCCATAAGAGACCACTTAAAAGCTTTCAACAGAACATATTCTAAAGAGACACCGTTAGCAGCAATAGTGTCACATAAATCAAGGAAATTTCTAATATTTTCTATTGGGCACTCAGTGGGTTTTCCCTCAAATTGAGCCCTTTTGATCAAGGATATGAATTGAGGTTTGATCTCAAAAGTCTTCTCTATCTCAGGAAGCTCAATTGCTGACTCTGGCACCCTTAGTTCTGGATGCATGTATTGCTTGGCATTCTTTGGAAAGACATCCAACTGCTCTCGTAGAAGGGCAATGTGCTCTCGCTCACGATCTCGGTCAGCCTGGAGCCGCTCCATCTGTTGTCGGAGGTCGGCCATCTGTTGATCCATCTCTTCAGGTGTTACAACCATTGCTTTGTTTTCTCTTAGTCTGCGGTGGAAGGATCGCTCGGGTTAAGGGTCAACTACTGGATTAGAGGCAACTCGGTGTCCTTTAGTTGGCATGCACTGAAAGCAAAAACAGAAACAGAAACAAAATCAAAAGCAAAACGGGTTCTCAGAGAGGGTCGTTATGGCCCAACGGGTCGGTAACGAGCCTGTAGTGATCCCTTAAAAACAAAACTGAAGAAAAAAAACTGAGATCTGTCGATAGGGTCGGTACCGACCTGGGTAGGGTCGTTACCGACTCAACAGTGTACCCGAAAATGAACAGAAAAAGAAAAGAAAACTGGGTTTGCCGACAAGGTCGGTACCGACCCTAGGGGGTCGTTACCGACTCGACAAAGTCCCAAAAAACACAAAAAGAACAAAACTTGGCA
Source organism: Fallopia convolvulus (assembly GCA_964016875.1). Taxonomy (NCBI): domain Eukaryota; kingdom Viridiplantae; phylum Streptophyta; class Magnoliopsida; order Caryophyllales; family Polygonaceae; genus Fallopia; species Fallopia convolvulus. Next base: position 36,688,091 of record OZ024733.1, read on the forward strand.
CAATTGAAATCTCACCGGCAACGACGCCAATTTATTGTGAGGGTTTCTTGACAACAAATAAATTTATAATCAAGACCCTGCTGAGTACAGGAGAGTCAGGTTCGTCCATGGGAGAAAGTCTAGTGTAGGGCTAGTCATGGGTAGGTGGAGCACTTCCACCACCCGTCCCACCCATCATCCGCAGAACCTTTCACCCATATTCGACCCACCCGTCACTCGTGGGTGAAGTGGGTGGCCCATCACCCGCGAATTCTAAATTACAATAAAAGGTCGGGTGAGCGGGTGACCTGACGCCTATCACCCTGGTTGGCCCGTCAAAGTTAGAGGTCGGGCGAGATCGAATTGGAGCGGGGGAGTAGCGCGAGAGTATTGAGCGGAGGCTGTGGAGTGGCGAATCAAACTGGAGCAGGCAAGCGCACTCTTGAGAAACCCCAATCTGAGAAGTGAGAAGGGCGAGGGTGAGAATTAGGTCTGTCCATCTGGGGCATAGCCGCATATCACATGTGGGCATATTTCCATTAGGGTTTGTATAGTTTTTTAATATTATAAAAAAAACCCAAACTTTTTTTAAAAAACCCTCAAATCCCAAACTTTCGTTAGTAAAAAAACAAACCTAATTTTAATTTAGGATAAATTTTTACGGGTGTTTGACGGGTGAAACGGGTGGTGGGTGACGGGTCGGGTTAAACGGGTGTAAAATTTTACCCATTTCCGACACTTCACCCGTTTCACCCGTCACCTGACCCACCCGTCACCCGCTTTTTTACGGTTTTTCACCCGTATAATTACGTCAGGTGAAACGGGTGGGTCGGTCACCCATAATAATGTCCAGCGCTAGTCTAGTGTCAAGTTTTATTACTTATAGCGCAAATAATCAATCAAAAACAAGGGTTTTTATCAAAGGAGAGAGATTTCTAAGGTTAAGGTGTCCCCACAACAACAATCATGCATGCAAACGCTTAATGAAACATAAAGATCATGCCTTTATCACATAAAGTCGTCAACTTTAGTCAACTAAGCAAGTAAATCAATCAACTTTCGTCATATCAATAAACTTACTATCTATCTCTTCTACTTCAACTAGGATTGAACCACTTTCGTTTCAAAACCCTAAAGAACAAGAGAATAGATTTATGCAATAAAAACAATCAAAACATGATCAAGAGCAAGCATACATAACCATTGTTGGATTTAACCCCAACCTTAGAGAGAAGAGACTACTCACAAATCATAATTAAAAGCGACTAAATTAATTAAATAAAACTTACAACTGAATCCAAAAACACACTTAGTTATTCCCCCACAAACTCGTATTTCCCTCCTCCTCTCTCCTTTCTAACGTGCCCCAAGGCAATTGATTATCAAACGAAGGTGCTAGACAAGAATATTTATAGAGAAAACTAATCTATCTAAAACTATCTATAAGGAAATAAATCTCTAAAATATTTATCCCTTAAAACTATCTAATATTAGGGATAAAAGATCATTAAATGTGCCGACTCGGCTGTATCTACCGACACAAGACCCTCGGTACCGACCCCGTTAGGGTCGGTAGGACTCTTTGCTGAATTCTTCAAACTTCTTTTGCTGAACACCTCGTTACTGACCCTGTGTACCTCGGTATCGACCCCTGCAGCCTCGTTATCGACCCCCACAGGGTCATTATCGACCCCTTCATCATTGAAATCTGCCTTGTAACTGAGAGTAAAACTTCGGTAGGGGGTTCGTTACACCTTGTTTTGCCGTGATTCTTTTTCTTTAATCTTGGTAACGAGTTTCTCTACTTCTTTCCTAGCTCCAACTTGATTCTTCACCTCTTTATGGACATCATTCCTTGAGCTTTTCCTCGGCTTTGCTCCTTTCCCTCAAAAGTGCTCCAAACAGCTTCTAAAACCTACAAAAACACAACCAAAGCTTATGTAGACTCCATATCTTATGCAAATACGAAAACCTACACAAACGACTCAAAACAAAACACAAAACTAAAGAAAAAGACTCAAACACATAAAAAACACACCCTAAAAACATGATTAAAAAGGCGGGTATCAATCAGCATGCCACATATCTTAATAATCGGGTTACAAAAGTTGATACGAATGTGCACCATCAATTGAAAGCTGATTTGATTTAGAAAATATGGCAAAAGTTTGGTACCACAACTAGTGAAGATTAAAGTAGTGTTATTTTATGATTAATTGTGTCTTATGTATTATTTTTTGTTTTCTAGTATTTTGATGTGTTTCTTATATGAATTATCTTTTGTTATTTTAGGCTTAATTATGTTGTGTTATCTATCGTTTTTAGTATTTTGGTGTTTTTTTTATGGATTATATTGTGTGATTTTATTCTTAAATATGTTGCATAAGTAAACAAAATATTTGTATTGTCTTTTCTTAATGTTATAATATGCTTTATTAGAAAATTGTTATATTATATTGATATTATTTAAGATACAAAGTAATATTATAATATTATTTGAGAGTACATATATAATTTAATATAAAATTTTAAATTTTTTTAAAAATATGATCGAGTCTCTACTCTCTACTTATACGGGTATCAAAATTCAATTTGTTTCTAAAAATAAAAAAAATTATTTTATTGGTGGGAAGGGAGATGCCCTTTGTAGAGTTTCATATTCTACGGTTTCTACCCGCATATTACGCGAGACTTTCACCAACTAGCTAAGCTTCAACGTAATTACGTAAGCATTCCACCTCAAAATAGTATATGTAGCAGTTAAATTTTGAAACTCATCCTCTGCCACCACCACCTCGTATGGGCCCATGATTTTTTTTCAAAGACCACAAAAAGCGCATTCAAATTTTAAAACAAGTTGAAAAACATGAAAATTGAAATAAACGACACTTATTCGGAAAGAGCCCGAGCGGGACACGTCTCCTAGTGAAAAGACAACAATACCCCTGCCCTTGTTATCTATTAATACTAGTTTTAATAAAAAAGAAAAGATATAAAAGGAGAGATTCTTCTACGGGCTCGGCCTTTGTATGGATCCATCGCAAAATTCAATGACAATCCCAATTGGGCGTGACTCACACCAGAAAAAGTCGCCGATCTTCGCACCCTCTCTTCACATGGAAACCGCAACGAACTTTCCATTTATTGGTTTCTTCTGCGGGTTAACGTGTAGAGGACGCAAACCCTAAAACCCCGATTTCTCCCACTTTTCTCTGTCTTTGCTTTCTATTGTCTTGCTTTTTTTGGGGAAATATTTCCGATTCATCTCGAGTCCGTATCTGTATAGCGCATCATACGTAGGAGCATAATTTTGATCGGACTAAGCGGCGGACTGGGCAGCGAATTGGGGTTATTCCGAATTTCGGCGAAGTCGAATCTCAACTTTGGTTGTTTGATCGTTTTTTGCCCTTCCATCTTCTGGTTTGAATGATTTGATTGCCGCGATGTTGATGGCGCCGCAGAACTCGAATTCTGGTTTAAATGGTGATGTCGGTGGTGGATTTGATGGTTTTTTTGAAGAATATGACGACGGCGGTGACGTTTCCATGGATGTGGAATCGTTCTACCAAATTTTGAAGGAGGAGACGCCGTATCCTTCGCAGGTAAGGGTTTCCTGCTTGCGATTTACCGAAGGTTCATTTCTGATTCGGTTTTGATTTAGGCGTATCGTTGTTTGATTTGATTCTTTTTCCTATCTTTTTCTCATGTTTGGGGATTTTGAGGGCAACTTTGCGAGGTGCTTCCAAGTTGAGATTTTTAGGTTTGAAATAGAGTGAAACAAGCCCTGGTTGGTAACTTTCTTTAGTTCAAGTGTGTGGACAAAGGTATATAGTTGAATGTTGGTGAAAATCACTTGATTTGGAATTGCGAGTCCATTGTGAAGAGTGTATCGCAGAAAATTCTGTGGAGCATTGAATTCTATTTTGAACAGGTCCCATTATCAGGAATGATTATGTGGTTAAGCGTGGAAGTACTCTGTTGAAGGGAAAGGGCAAGAAGTTAGAGACGTGGGCTTATGTTTAAGCTTAAATTTGTCTGGTATAGTATTCTTAGGAACGTCTTACAGCTTCTGTATTCTTGTAACTAGGTTTCCGTCAATGTTAGTAGAATCATTGTGAGTTTCAGGCTACAAGTATGCAATATTAAATTTGTTTACAACATCTCTTGGGAGATGTGTTCAAAATACCCGTCTCATTTCGTAACCATCCTGGTCTTTTAAACATAGGATTTACCCTCTGTTTTAAGTACAAAGTCATAAAAAACCTACAGGACGGATTGTTTTCTTCAAGCCAATGTTTAATTAATGTAGCTATTGGATTTGTAAATGCAAGTGTCTGACGATTATAAGAGCTGAATACTTGACTAAGGATAAGATGATTGACAACACATTCAATTTGTATGTAGCATCAGCAAATAATTAAGAGCTACGTTTGTACACGGTGGTAAAAATGATCATAGGAGATTAAGCAGTTGCCTACACCATGGATTCTGATGGCATTTCCATGCTGGATGATGTGGTTCTTACATCTAGGAATGTGAAAATCCCTAGAAGAATAGGAACATGATTGCTGCATTATTTTGTCTTGTTCTATCCCCTACGGGTAGTAATTGTGCATATATTTGTTTTTAATTAAGGACTTTTCTGCTTCTATCATGGTAAATGCTCTATTCTTGTTCTGTTTTCTGTGTGTGATTTTGGCATACTTCTATTAGCTTCTGTAATTGGCAGTCTATCCTTGGGTTCTTAAATCTATGTTTTCTGCTCTAGAGTAACTCACTTTATCAATCAATGGAAGTTAAGCATGAAGGTGGATCACCTATGGGTGTTGAAGAATGTGACAAGTCTAACTGGCAGAGAGGTAAATTTTTTGCCCCTTTTGTTGTCGCTAGTGTCTTTTCCACTCCATTGACAGGAATATAACCATGTGAAATTGAATAGACATAAGCATACCCTGAAGTGACCTTTTTACGTTAGCATTTTAAGTAACATTGATACTAGTAAGACAATGGAAAAACTTATATTAGCCTCAATATAGAAGCTATAATTATTCCATAGGAGTTTTTTCAGAATCTCTTTTCTCCTGTAATTAGTACTTCTAAAACCTTCTTATTTTCTTCATTGTCACATTCTTCTGATGTTCAAATGCAAAGCTAACTCTCTTCCTTTTCCCCTTTTATGGGATACTTCAGATACTTTATGTTTCCCTTCTACAGATGAGTTAAGTCTTTCTTTTTCTGTTGGGACAAGTGAAAATAGCAGTGAGGCTATTGAAGGTTTCAGAAAACATCCATGCACTTCTCCAGCAGAGATCTCCTTAGTTGAAGCAAACAAGGTTTCACCGAGTGGAAATGGCTCTGGGTCTGGTGCATCCCATGTCCCTGAGCCGGAATACATTGATAATGATAGTTATGCTGCTATGGTTCAAAGTTGGAATGAAGACCACGACATTGATGATTTCATGACCCAGACACTGCCAATCTATGGGAAGATGTTGAGTTATGAGAATAATGAAATAGACAATCTTCAACCCTTATTTTCTTGTCTGGCTCAGGATGTTATGCCCGAAATTAAATTGCAGAGTATGGATAATTCCATGTCAAATGTTCCAACAATTGATTTTCTTGGTCAAAAGGCAGTTGCACAGGATTCTAAAAATGGATACTTCGTTGATCCAGTTGGGATAGACTTCATCAGTGGGACTTCTGCTTCTACTACTGATGCGGTATCAGAGTATTTTATGCTCCCGACCCAGATAGTAAAAAATGATATATCTGGTGGAGAATCTAGTGCCATGAATTACCAACTTTTTGAAGAGGCTGAGAATAAAGATTTCAACCTGAATTCCTCTTTTGCTTATGCTGATGGAAATTCATCCGATAATAGGTTGACTATGTTCCCAGGGAGTCAAAATTTGGTAGTAACTAAAAAGGAAGAAGATCTTACATCTGATAGATTGCATCCCTCTTTGGATCTGAATCGTAACTGCATGAATCTGAATCTCGGACCTGCTGGGAATTATTTCCCTGTTTTCAAAGGACTTGAGTCACATGATCCAAATTCTGTTAATAAAGAAGAATTGGCCACAAACTTTGTTCCAATGACAATGAACTCTTCTTCTCCGTTGTCTGAAGGATGCCAGGTTATCTCTCCAAATTGTGGGAGTGATGCTGATGATTTATGTATTCTTGACGATTTCAGTCAACCTGGACAAATGTTTCCCTTCTTATGCCCACAATCACGTACACCAACTTTGAATCAGCTCACTCCTAGAACACCTGAAAACGATGTCAGTGTTGGAGGCCCCAGGCTGAAGGCCCGTGATGAGCGACCAATCCGTCGAGTCGCTTTGCAGGTAACTCATGAATAATCCATCATATGGACGCTTTTGTTGTCTGTGCATGTGTATATATATGTATATATTCTGCACCCATTTAGGCCTTTACACTTTAGGATAGGATTTGTATTCTATACAAATGTAATTTCTGACCTTTTTAAGTATAATGTGTGTGATTATGCTTAGTACAAGTGCGTCTAGGCATAGACAACTTTGTAATGAGCTTCGGTCATATGAGATATTGATGTGGGCATGTAGGTTTCTATTTGTTGACTGTAATGTCTGGGCATTATCAAAGGTTCAGTATCTTAAAGATGCCATATAAAATTAGGATTCTTTAATTACGTGCAAACTATAGACCGATTCTGTTGTGTGTTATTATCATTTTTACGCTAGCCAATCTTGTAAACTCGGGTGTGGGTATGTGTGTTTTTATGTGCTCTTGTGCTCTTTTTCTGGATGTGCTTTTCATGTCTATCTTATGCCGTTTGACTATGTTTTCTCTGGGTCTATCGGAGACATCCTCTCGACTTTCTCGGGATAAGGGTGTGTACAAGTCAACACCTTAGACCCTGCATGTGCAGGATTCGGATTCACTGGGTTGATGTTGTTGTTATTGTATGCTAGCCAATCTTGTTTCAGTTTTCAGATTGGCTGTAGTAGTTAAAAGTGACGGAGAATGTTTTAAGTGATGAAACATGATATGTTCTTACATGATAGATATTATTTATGCACATGCTCCTGTGGTAACCCCTTGTGTCATCTTATACACACTACTTCTATTCAACCATTTATATTCAAATCCTTTTTAGAAGGGGGACTTCAAAAATTTGAATTTCATCATTTGTACATCTGGATCTGACTCTGAGACAATTTTCTCCTTCGTAGGATCTTTCTCAGCCTAAAACAGAAGCTCATCCACCACATGGATCTTTGGCGGTGCCTCTGTTAAGACATCAGGTGAATAATTGTGGCAGTTATGTGACTTTAATAAGTGAAAAGGCTTTAGTGGTAGATTTTGTTTATATCCTTACACAATTGTGATGCTTATGGTTAATAAACAATTTTTGTTTTCAAGAAGCTACCGTCTAGATCCGCCATATGGGTCTGTATGTGAATGTTTTTACTCTACATAAATCTGAGGAATTTTCACTGAATATATGTGTTTTTCTACATTCTTCGTGGCTTGTGTGTAACTTTTCCACCCATGTCAAACTTCATTTATATATAAATCTATCATGGTTCATTTTTTCAATTTCATACTTGTGTGTTATGCTTTTATTTCAAAGCCTAAAATTGTGTTACCTGAATGGATTACATATTTACAGTGTAACATGACATTATCCATTAGCAAATCATTAACGTCTATCATACTGGCTGTAGGTTTGGAATATCATCTGTGTCATAACCCTGTAGATTAGGGTGTCTTTTTGGTATTTTAGTGGGATCTAGATTATGGTGCATTCTATAGTGTCAATTAGTTAAGATGATTGAACAATGGGTATAGACGATTTGCAATTAGTATGCTATTTTTATGTTTATTTTTCCCATTCATGTGTTTGTATGACTGACTTATGATGAAAAATTAGCGGATTGCATTGCATTGGATGGTGCAAAAGGAAACAGCTGGAGGGCCCTGCTCTGGTGGAATTTTGGCAGATGATCAGGTATCTAGTGTTTACTTGCCCAGTATCTTCCCACCTCAGAATCTTGAGCTTTATGGTTTCTAGGCTTAATTGAATGGTTATGGCAGGGGTTGGGAAAGACCATTTCGACAATTGCTCTTATTGTTACAGAGAAGCCTTCTTCTAGATCAACCCCAGTTGACATAGATAAAGTTGAACTTGAAACATTGGATGTGGATGAAGACGAATCCAAGTCTGACATACTGAAGAAGAATGGTATTGTTAGAAATAGAGATCAAATGAAGAGCAACAATGATTCTTCTCTATCAAGGGGGAGACCAGCTGCTGGAACCCTTGTTGTGTGCCCTACTAGTGTTATTAGGCAATGGGCTGAAGAGCTGCGCAGCAAGGTGACCAGTGAGGCTAATTTCTCTGTGTTGTTATACCATGGAAGTCATAGGGCGAGGGATCCTGAGGAATTGGCTAAATATGATGTTGTTCTTACTACTTATTCTATTGTGAGCATGGAGGTCCCCAAGCAGACTCTTAAAGAAAAAGATGATGATAAAAAGAATCTGGAACCAGGCAGTGTTCCTCATCCTCCTCCTAGTAAGAAAAGAAAACATCCTTCAAGTTCGGATAGAAGACATTTGAAAAGGGGAATGGGTGATGTGTTGCCTGAATCTACAGCAGGCCCTCTTGCAAGGGTTAGATGGTTTAGGGTTGTACTTGATGAGGCCCAAAGCATTAAAAATCATAAAACTCGTGTGGCACAAGCCTGTTGGGGTCTTCGTGCCAAACGCCGTTGGTGCTTGTCAGGGACGCCCATACAAAATGCAGTGGATGATCTTTATAGTTATTTTAGATTTCTGAAGTATGACCCGTACGATGTGTACCAGTCATTCTGCTCTATTCTCAAGGCACCGATTGGGAAAAGCCCTGCTAAAGGGTATAGGAGACTGCAAGCTGTATTAAAGACGGTAATGTTACGCCGCACAAAAGGTAATTTGGAGTTTGGCAATCTTTTTTTTCCACGTCATATTTAATGCAGTTGGGCTACCTTTTCTGCTGAATGACAGCTGCCTTTTTACTTGATAGTGCATATATATTATAGACATCATCTATGTTGTATTAAGCATTAGCTGACACTTAGATACAAGCATGTTATTTTGAAGAGCTTTTATTTATACAACAATTTTGTGCATGCTATGAGGTTATTAATGAGTAAGACTCTAATTTTATCCTTATGTAAAGAGATTAAAGAATCTGGTGTGGAATTTTAGGCCAACATTGCTTTGGCAACAGACAATAGAGTTGCTTCTGGGAAAGATAAAACATAAGTCCCATCTGATATGCGTCTATATAACAAGCAACTTTTTAACATAAATTTAAGCTCATCCATTTTGCTTTCAGGAATGTTACACACTATAGCAGAGCATTGTCCTTATTATAAGATCATGCTAGCATTCTTATGTATTGATCTAATGAGTACTTTATGGACTGTTTGCTACTAATGTCTCTGTATGTCTAATGGACATGTAACATCAAATGATCTCTTTAGGCACGCTTCTGGATGGCGAACCTATTATTTCTCTGCCCCCTAAAACTATTGAGTTGATGAAAGTGGAGTTTTCTATGGAGGAGAGGGATTTCTACGCAAAGCTGGAGGCTGATTCACGTGCTCAATTTCAAGTATGACTTTATTGAAGTCTCTCTGTTAACATTAGATTTTAATTTTTATAAAGTAAAGTTTCATCGCTGATAAATTTACGATTATCCTTCACTCCTTTCTTTTATACTTTTTTTTTTTTGGGTAGATTGGGACGAAAAAATAGCGTGTTTAATCATATTTGTAAGACTTGTGCATATCTCTGAGTTTTGTTTTATCTTCTTTCTGAAAGGATTATGCAGCCTCTGGAACCGTCCAACAAAATTATGTCAATATATTGTTGTTGTTGTTGCGGCTTCGCCAAGCATGTGATCATCCACTTCTTGTTCATGGATACGATTCTAACACTGTCTGGAAATCCTCTGTCAGTGAAGCAAAAAAGCTCTCTCCGGAGAAACTTCATTCCCTTCTAAGCTGCTTGGAAGCTTCTTTGGCACTTTGCGGTAGATGCAACGTATGTCACCTCCCCCCCCCCCCCCCCCCCCCTTCTATACATATGCTTGCGATGAGTTGGATGGTCTTTTTATTGTGAGTTAGTTTTAATTGAAACTATTCATTTTAATCTAGAATATCTATGACATAAATAAACAACAAATTCTATCTTTGTCTGCTTGTTTTTAATTAGTATCATGTTTTATCATATGATGCTTGTTCTTAATTAGTATCATGTTTTATCATATGATGCTTGTTCTTTTTGTAGACAGATTATTCTAAAGGAGACAAACAGTAAGCGTGTTAGATTTCTGTGACATCTGAAACCATATTCATATTAATTGTTTTTTGCTTTACATTGTGTAATCTATTTTCTTATTGGCATCACCATGCAGGTCCTCTCTTTCATTTTACTCGAAGTGTTGGACACTTCTAATTACTCAATCAAGGATTTTTTTTTTTTTGTAATTTTGTCCAACTGATGAATTTTGCAGGATCCTCCAGAAGATGCTGTGGTTAGTATCTGCGGCCACGTATTCTGCAGTCAGTGTATCTCTGAGCATCTTTCAGGGGACAAAAACCAATGCCCTGCATCGAACTGCAAAGCTCAGCTGACTTCATCCTCAGTCTTTTCAGGAGATGTGCTGAATTGTTGTCTCTCAGAGCATACCAGTTTGTCTGGTTCCCACCAGTCCAACTCAATAGAGGTTGCCAAGCCTAGCGGAGGAGGTGGATTATCTGATTCTTCCAAAATTAGGGCTGCTATGAGAATCCTGCATTCGCTATCTAAGCCTCAAGATTGTATGCGAAGTATTTGCTCCACAGAGCATAATGATACTGGACCCAGTTGTTCAGAATCATCTCAAAGCCGTGGGGAAATTCCTGATTCCTCTGATGATAAAATACTTGCTTTTAAAGCAGAAGCTAAAAATACCGTTTCAATTGTAAGTGAGAAGGCTATTGTCTTCTCTCAGTGGACCAGGATGTTGGATCTGCTTGAAGGTGGCTTGAAGGAATCTACCATTCAGTACAGGCGATTAGATGGGACAATGACTGTTGCAGCTCGTGACAAGGCTGTTAGAGATTTTAATACACTTCCCGAGGTATATTATTTGCATTTATCTTTGGTCATTTGTCTTTTGCCTTCCCCATTACACCTTCCCAATCAGAAGGGAAAAATCAGGTGGATGTTTGTATACTTCTAAGTTCTAAGGGCATAAGTTAAGATTCCTAGTTTAGGAAACTATTACGCTAATTGAAAAAGTTAAACCCAAGTTAGAAAAACCAAAATGTTGAATCTTTCCAAATCTGGCTTCTTAGTTCCTGTAACCTATGCCCTTTAGAGCCCAAGTTAGAAAAATCGTTCATTGGCTTCTTAGTTCCTGTAACCTATGCCCTTTAGAGCCCAAGTTAGAAAAATCGTTCATTTATCTGATGAGTTTCTTTGCAGGTAACGGTGATGATAATGTCATTAAAAGCTGCAAGTCTTGGACTGAATATGGTTGCTGCTTGCCGTGTCCTTCTTCTGGACCCTTGGTGGAATCCTACGACTGAGGATCAGGCAATTGATAGAGCTCATCGCATTGGACAGACTCGTCCTGTTACTGTTTTCCGTTTGACTGTTAAGGATACAGTTGAAGATCGCATCTTAGCTTTACAGGTATTTTTACCGCGTGTCTAGCTCAAACCAAGTTGTTACCTCGAGTATATGACATGTCATTTATGAATCATCTTTTTAGCTGTACATTCTTATGTGTGTGACTTAAACCGATTTGTTCCTGCCATGGTAGTTTGAAATACTGGGAATGATAACCATTTGCAAAAATAACCCCAGCATGAAAAATTAGCATGTCACATATGAAATTATAATGCGTCAACCCTTAAAAATGGCATCTCAAATGTACTAGAGGGGTCTGTTTTGCAAATTGGCCTATTATATGAGTTATTTTTGCAAACTGGCCTTTAAATATCCGTGAACATAGTAGTTATTGCGTGGAACTTGACTTTTGAAGACATTAAGATAGAAGTATTTGCTTTTGCTTGAGCTCTGGCCGGCCACGTTACTTTTTATGGGCATTATTCTGCAGGAAAAAAAGAGGGAGATGGTTGCATCTGCTTTTGGAGAAGATAAAACAGGCAGCCGTCAAACTCGCCTGACCGTGGAAGACTTGAACTACCTTTTTATGGTATAACAAACTCAACTAACCTAGAGGCAGAAGAAGAAGAATAGTAATCAGTTAGTTTCCCTCTCTAGAGCAGCACAAGTCTCTCGCTCAAGGACTGACATACAAACGTTTTTCCATTGAAAGGTAAAAATTCTTTCTCCTAGAAGATTTGCACAGGATTGATCTTTTACAGAGTTGGGATACAAAATTCTTTTCTAGAATTACTATGATAGTAGCGGGCCTTGCTTCTTGCTAGAACAAGGTTTATGCCGTATAGTCTGCATAGAGGAAGTTTATTAGTCGGATTTCATTTTTTCCTCGTGTATAAAATTTCTAGTTTCTGTACAAAGGCTGGGATCTATATGCTCTATTCGCATTTTGAGGTGACAGAATCTGTGTAAATACTCTGTTGACACATTCTGCAATATATTAGCCCTAGAGGAGACGAATTTCTATGTCAATGGAGAGTCAATCGCTCAGTTCTTTCTTTGCTTTCAGTTTTCAAGTAAAACGGTTTGATATGACCAGTGCAACCATTCTCCAACATGAATCCAGTTTCAATAATCAAGTTGATCTTACAAATATAAACAAAGCTACAAAGCCTAGAATGAAATCGTGCTTCAATTCAACACCTTTCATTCAACCAAGCCAATAAATCCTTCCTCACCATCTCCACGTTCTCATCCGTCTCCCCAAACAAGAGGGAATGCAACATTCCGGGGAAGATCTTGAGCGTCTTGTCTCCGCTGGCGGCTTCCTCATACAGCGCCCGACTCACGTTCGGATCCGTCACCACGTCGTCGCTCCCGTGCACCACGATGAACGGGATATCCACCTCCCGCAGCCTCTGGCTCAGGTACTCCGTCACCCTCAGAAGCTCGATCACTGTCCCCAGCCTCGGTCTTCCGTTGTACCTCATTGGATTCTGTACTGCTATCACCTGAATTCGATCGAGTGCAAGTGTGTAATTTCATCGTGAACGAACACTGAACAAAAAAAAACGAAGACACAATTGCAAACCCTACCCTACCTTTTTCTCCGGCACCTTTACGGACTTGTCGAGTAGATCGGCGGAAGGAACAATTGGCAGCGTCGGGAGAAACCTGCCGACGAAGGTCAGAATCTGAGGAATAGGCCACCGAGGCTTCACTTTCTCCGATATTCTACACATCGGAGCAATCAGCACTGCTCCTTTTAAACCTAAATCCTCTTTCTTCTGCTGCTTCATCTTGAGATGGATCAGTAGGCAGATCGCCCCTCCCATCGACTCCCCGAAGAGGAATCGAGGGACGCCTTGATACTCCGGCAAGCTCCCGATGGATTCGAAGTATGCGATGCAGTCATCGACGACGGCGTCGATGCTTGGGACGAACGCGCGGAGGCCGCCGGAGCGGCCGTGGCCGGGGAGATCGAGGCCGAAGCAGGCGAATCCTTGTTGCGCGAGGAAGATGGTGGTTGATTGGAAGGTCCAGCCGGTGTCGTTGCCGTATCCGTGGACCATGAAGAACAGGGCACGCGGCGGCGATGCGGTGGTGGTGAGCGGAAGCCATGAGCGAGTGAAGAGGGAGAGGCCGGTGGTGGGAGAGGTGAAGTAGGACTGGTCGCCTTTGATCCCTTGTTGAGCGTAGAATTCATTCTCCGGCGTGTCTCCCCAGTAGTGGAGGAGAGGGGCCTGGTGATTGTACTGGTGGTTTTCCTCCATTTGTTTTTTTTTGGGGAAAAGGGGTTTTGGATGGGTTGAAGGCAAATCTACTTGTCTGACGTTAACAGGTGTGGTGGTATGTGTGCATGGAAAGGCTCTCTTCTGATTGGTTGGATCCCTGAAGAAAGGAATAAACCCCGTTTCGGCCGTTGGTTTAAAAAAACACTGGGCCGGCTTCAGGCAAACAAGTGGGATATTCGGGTATTTTGGTTGAGCCGGTCTCTAGATCTTGGTTGTCTTGGACGGTTTGGCTTTGTTGCAAGCACTGTTCTAAAAATACTTTTTAGGCTCCACCTAGGTGCTGGAAAGTAATAGTCCGTCTAAGACCGCCTAGAAAACCGTTCACGTCGTCTAGGCGCTAAACGTTCCCTCTCCCGTCTAGGGTCCGTCTAGCGTTTTTTAGAACATCGGTTGCAAGTCATACATGTGGTGTGCTTCATTAGTTAGTGAAAAGTTTTGGGTAAAAAATTATTTTTTATGTTTTGAAAAACGTAAAAAGTAGAGAGAGACAAATTTCAAGAGTTTTAAAAATTGTTTTTGGATAAAAAGTAGTTTTGGGAATATAAAGCTTTCATGTGATATCATTTAGTGTTGGTATGCTAGCTGGGAAAGGCCTCGCCATGCTGATTACTAATGGTTCAGTTAAGGGAGGCGGTATGGCAATTGCAGCGAAAGTCATTCGAGATGATGAAGGTAGGTGATAGATAGGATTTATTTATAATATTGGAAAGTGTTCAATCCTATGGTAGAGGTTTGGAGTTTGCTTTAGGGTTTGAGTTTTGCTTAAGCAAGGATTATAGAGGATTCTCTTGAAAGTAAATTCACAACTAATAATTCTCCTTCTTGATCGACCTATGTATTGTAGTTATCTACTCGCTAATCTGGCACATAAGTGTCAAGGCTTTATTCATATGAACTATGAGATCTAGATTCGACGTATCTTTAGAGAGGTAAATAGTGTTATTGACTATTTTGCTTATGTAGTATTTTCTTTTAGCTTAGGCCATGAATATCAATGAAACCCCATGAAATTCATGAAACCCAAAAAAACACCCATATTTATCATTTCTCTCTCTTCCACACCATTCTACACTCTCCCAACTTCATTTCATGAAACCCACTTAGGGCATTTTGGTTCTATACCTAAGATATTAGGGTGAAATTGCGGTGAAACTAAGTTTGGTTTCGTCGATAAACATGCCCTTAGGTTACTTGGGTTTTCATGCATTGCTTGAACCTTCCGAGGGTTCTAATAATTTACTTTTTGAGAATGTAAGGGTCGGGCTACCTCCATTTGATTGCTACTTACCTCATGTTTGGATTGCTCAATTTAATGCATTAAATCCATGATTTAATGCAATTGAAGGCATTAAGTTGCATTACCTCTATTTGTGTATAGTCACTAGAGGTGTCAAAGGGTCGGTCAGGTCGGGTTCGGGTTCGGTTATTTCGGGTTCGGGTTGAGCCGGGTTCGGGTCGTAACGGTTCACCGGTCAAATCGGGTCGGGTCATTGCGGGTTGTCGGGCGGGTCGAGTCGACCTAACAAGTCAAGAAAATTGATTTATTTACAATTATTAAAATATTTTGTATTTAAAAAATAATATTTAATAATAATCTATTATCTTTATATATTTTAATAATAAAATATATTATAATTTTCAAAATGTATTATATATTCTTAAAATATAACAAATTGGGTCAACCCAACGGGTTTCGGGTCTATCGGGTCGGTTTATTTTGGGTTTCAGGTTCATATTTTCGGGTCTTGACCCTAAATTTTTCGGGCGGTTTAGGTCGGTTTTTCGAGTCGGATCAGCTTTTGACAGCTCTAATAGTCACTATTATACTACTACTAATCAATTTGCATTTGAGAATATCCACTATCGTATTGATCTGTACGCATTTGAGAGTATCCACCCAATCACCGATAGTTGGCATCTAACTTGGATGCATCGACGAATATCCAATACTATACCAATCTCCAGCAAACGGCATCGGTTCTGATTGCAAATAGGAATATCCATATTCAGAATTGTTGTATACGAGATCACTATGTCCATCTTCATGCATCAAGTCCAATGTATACTTCATTCTCTTCCTATAAAGATTAAAATAAAACATTGCATTAAAGAATTAGGTTCCGCAAAGTGCAGCCGTTGCGGCCAGAGGGTGCCCGACCGTTACGACCAGAAGCCCTCTGGCCGGCCATGACGCGTCTGGCCGTAACGGCTGGGGGCCCATTTGGCCGTAACGACCATAACGCTCCTTGTGTTCAAAGGTAAGATTTTTTTTGTCAAGAACACTTTAATCTTTTAATTTAATCCAAAAGCTACGATTTTTTCCAACAAAGACATCATCTTTAACCTAATTTTTTGCTAATAATTACATACGTTTGCCTAGCGAATACATGGAAGTTCAAACATACACTTTTTTTCCAGCTTCACTACCATCTCAAGATAAACATGGTAGTTATACTAAAAAAAATAGATAAACATGGTAGAGTAAAGTAGAATAATGGAAGAAAGATAAATACAAACTAGCAAATAAAACATACCTCATTGTGATTGATATTTAATGCTCGATCTTCCCAGGCACAGATCTAGGGAAGGGCTTGATGAAACCCGAAATAAACCGTTCGCTAAAAGACAAGAGACGGGATTATTATATTCGTTTGTGCGAACACTTGCTTCTTTATTTATGATTTTCTTTATAACGAGGCTACAAGCCAACTATAACGAGGTTACAAGCCAACGAGGCCTACAAATACTTGAGATTTACACCCTAGACCCCCTACGATTATTCGAGATCTCGACCTAACAATGTTCGAGATCTCCTAGTTGCTAGACGATTCTATCTCCTAAGTATCGCTTGCCTGACCTTGCAATGAGGTTGATCTGAGAAAGCGGTGTTGATGACTTGCGAGATTGGGTAGCAAGGTCTTTGATGTGAATGAGATCTGCGTGTGACTTGAAGTCTTTTTGTGGACTTCACTTGTCTATAGCGAGGCCTTTTGACGATGTTTCGATCACGTCGATCTTCAACGAGCAAGATTGTTCTTGAGTTCAAGATGTTTTTCGACCCCTTTTCCATACGAGGTTCTCCTCTATTTATAGAGGATTGGAGAGTCAAGTTTTGTTCATGGTCCGATGTGGGACGCCCGAGATCAGGGCCTCTGATTGGTCTAGAGGCGAGGCAACTGGTGATTGGTTTAGGGGAGCGGCGTTAGCTGAGTGGCTCTGGTGGGCGGGTGTGTCAGTGGAGTTGGTTACGAGGTCTAGGCTTCGTTCCGAGGTTTCGGAACCTCGGAGGACCTTGTGGGGGTAGGAACTTTTGTTTAAAATAAATGAGGGATATGGGTGTGGGCCCCAGAATCATCCTTGGGAATCCCATCGGGTCTGTTTGTTCCTTGTACCTCGGGCCCACTTCTTACTTTACTATTTTGGACATCATCACAACCCCATGGCCTGGGGATCTCGCCCCGAGGGCCGCAGGGCATAAGCTCCTTGGGGTCGCGGGTTACGAGGTTTTAGAGGTCGGGAGAGCACTTTGCGAGGTGTGAGGTCATCGAGGTTGGGAAGGCACTTTGCGAGGTTTTTTCCTTTGCGAAGCTCCGCACTTAGGCTTTTTTTCTCGCTCGTATGGGTGAAGTTTTCTTGGGCCGCTCTCCATGTCTTGCTTAATGGGCCGTCCAGGTGGGACATGCCCAATAAACCTTTCGAGAGCGGGGGAGGCCCAAGCCTGCTCTTTATAAAGGTGTATCTCACACGCTTCCCCTTCATCTTCTCTTCCAACATTTTTGCCTTCTCTCTCTTCGTCTTCTCGGTTTCCAGCGAGCGGTTTTTCCAGGCGGTTTCTGACGAGCCTCCGCTACTTTCCGGTCGCACCACCGCTCTTTCCACGCCGACTCTAAGTAAGTAAGTACTGGACCCTCTTCTTCTCGTCTTTGGGTGTTCTTCGCTTTCGATTTTTCTCTTCTTGTTCTGTGTTTTGGAGGGGCGACGGTGTATCGCCTGGTGTTTCGCGCCAACGTCACGGCGGCGAAATAGCGGTGGTGAGGTCGGCGTGAGTTTCTGCACGTAGCGGGCAATGGTTGTTTCTCGGTGTTCCGCGCCAGCGTCATGGTGGCGGGACGGTGGAGTGAGGTAGGCGAAAGCCATGCTCTTGAACCCTTTGCTCACCAACCGATGATTGGGTCTCTGCGCTTTCTTTTGGCGGTTTTGAATTTTGAGATCCTCGGAAACCCAAACGTCATGATGGTTGATTGACGAGACGTTAGGGTCTCCGCCGCTGCTTTCCACCGCTGGCCTCCATTTCACCTTCTCTCTCCTCTTTTTGGCGCTTCAACTTCTCCTCTTTTTGGCGCTTCGACTTCTCCATCGCCGTCCTATCTTGTCAGGGTAGCCCTAGGGTGCCACATGGCCTTCCCCCTTTACGACCTCACGCTTTCTTTCTTTGATTGTTTTGTCCGACGTCTCAACACTTCTTTCTCTTCCAGGTGCTAGCCTTCTGCGGCCTGGACGTCGCTCTTTCATGCCTAGTAAAACATCCGTGAGCACCCCACCTGGCTTCGCGTTCAAGGCTCAAGAGAGATTTTATGAGGAGGTTTCCGAGTCCGTAGGGAGTGTAGAGATTAGCGATTCCCAGAACCCGAGGTCTCCCTCGCAGGTTTTCAGCGACCCTCTTCTAGTGACTCCGTTGCTTCTATCAACTCTCGTTTCTCCCGACTTCGTGCATCGTCGGGTGTTGAAATGGCCTCGTCCTCCATCTCCGATGAGGTTGTTGCCGAGGTTGTGGTGAGGTCGGGGGTTGAAGTGGCCTTGCCTTCCACCTCCTACGAGCCACCGAGCTTCGCTGCGGCGTATATCACTAACGCCGTGTCCTGAGTTCCACCTGTTCTTGAGGAGCGGATCCCCAAGTCCTCGGATTTGAACGAGGCTTTTCGGTCTGAGGGAGTGCCTACCGAACTGAAGCCTAAAGACCTTGTGGACATCGCCAAGAACTTCGCTTGGCCCGAGGGAGTCGAACTTGCGCTCCCGGAAGAGGGTGGCTCCTCCTTGGCCAACTACGAGATGTGCGTGGTGGTACACCTGTTTAGTCTCCAGGCCGGCTTTAGGTTACCATTGGCCCAACACTTCGTCGACTTCCTGTGGGCCATGCAGGTTTGCCCCGCACAGCTGTTTCCCAATGCTTGGAGGCTGCTGTGTGCCTATACGGTTCGCAGCCACGAGCTTGGGGACAGGCCGAGTACGGACAACATGTCGACTCTGTTTCTAGCGAGGAGGGAGCAAAAGTCCTGCCTCATCAACCTCAGTTTGCCGGGTATCAAGCTCACCACGGCCCCTTCGAACGTCGGGCCGTGGAAACCGAAGTGGTTCTTGGTTCGAGACCTCACCGGGAGGTAGATTAATTTTCTCACGGTGCCGGGCAACTTTATCCGGTCCGTGGGTCCGCACACGGTTGCCGAGCTTAAGGCACTCAAGGCCCGATACGCCCCGGTGGAACAGGCGTCGTACCAAAAGTACCTGGCACAGGACCGGCTTGAGCGGGCCGGCCTGAGTCTCACCCTTCCCCCCGACGCGGGAAAAGAGGGTACTTACTGTTTCTCTTGCTTGCCTTTGTTACTTGCTCTTTGTTGCCTGGTAACGAGGTTTAGAAACCTCGCTTGCCTATCTTGTTTTAACGTTGTCTTTTAGGCCGCGAGGTTGAAAACCTTGGTAACCTGTAATGTTTCTTTCTTCTTATCTAACTTACTTTTTATGTTCTTTTTTTGACAGTGGTTGACCTATTGAGCGCTCTTACCTCGAAGTCGCAGGGCAAGAAGCCTGTGACTTCTTCTTCCAACGCTCCGAAACCTCGAAGCCAACAGGGGGTTGTTACAAAGGAGCAAAGCACGCTGGCGAGGCATCCCACCTCGCAGCCGAAGGCAACACCCCGGAGCCGAAGGCGTCTGGAGCGAAGACCGCTGAGGGGGCCCCGCCTAAGGGGGACGTCGCGAAGACGTCGTCCCAAACCTCCCGAGGGTCCGACGATGGAGCCGGGTCCAAGAGGAAAGGCACGGAGTCCCCTCGGGGGGATAAAAAGAAAAAAACATAGGGGGGAGGACCAGCGTGGTCCATCGGGGAAGTAGATCATCCCCTCTTTCAACTTCGAGGGACGAGCTCTTAACGTCGCTGGTCCCTCACCCGCCAAGTTCCATTGCCCTGGGCCGGTCAGGGGTGCCTCGGTGAAGTGGGGTCGGGAGGAGTGGAAGGAGGAGGTCGTGTGGGCTAACAACCTCACTGAGGCGGCCCTTGATGACGAGGATGCTCGATACTCGGCCATGGTAGGTTCAGTTTTTATGAACTTCGCCTCCGTTTCGGGTTTCGTGCCTCCTTTCTTATTTATTATTTTTCTTTTTGTAAAAAAATTTCGTGAACTTGTAGCACACCTTCTTTGACCACTACAACCGCAACCGCCTCACCCTTATGCATACGAGGATGGAGAAGATGGAGGCGGCGTTTAAGGCCCGCCAGAGGAGTGTGCGAAGCAAGCGAAGGAGCTTGATGCGGCCGAGAAGCGGGTGAAGGCCGCGGAGGTTGCGGTGAGGGACGAGGCCAAGGCGGCGGCGAGGGCGAAGGAGGGAGAGGCCCGGGAAAAGGAGGGGGAGAGCAAGGCGAAGGAGGTGGCCGAGGTCTTACAAAGCGAGAATGAGGAGCTTCGGGGTAAGCTCTCCGCTGAGCACAAATTTTTCAAGGAGAAAGAGGCGGAGCTTTTGAAGGCCGACGACGAGATCACCAACCTTCGGGGGCGAGTCAACGAGCTCCACAAGGAGGTGATGGCTGCGGGGCCGAAGTATGTGGAATCAGAGGAGTATCAGGCGGAGTTGGTGGAGAGTGTGAGGAAGATGTTCCACCAGGCCGTCCGTATGGGGGTCAAACAGGCGGTTGCGAAGTACAAGCATATCGACCCCCGGATTACCTTCTTCATCCCCAATTATGAAGAGACTATGGGGGAGTTAGACAGAGAGGAGCCTGAGGGAGAATGTGAGTTCTTTCTCAACGAGGACGGGACTGTGGCCAGCGAGGCACCTCCTGCGGCGGACCTCGTTCAGGGAGGTCAGGAAATTGTCGCCACGGGCCCTCAGCCTGCAACTGATGATGCGTCGAGCGCCCAGCCTTCTACGGTCTCTGCTCTCGTTCTTGAAGCTCCCACGGAACCTGTGGTTGATGCCCCGAAAGATGCCGCCGCCAAAGCCCCTAAGAACTGAAGGATGCCTCTGTTTTTCTGATGTTTTTTGTATATTTTTTTTGGTGACCCTGCGGGGTCTGTAATTCAAACATCTTGGCCCTTGTGGCCTTTATTTTATGTCACTTTTCTTGTCTTTTGATTGTGTTTCTTGCTTTAATCTACTAGTATATGTCCATCCATATCCATCCAACCCCATGGTTCGAGTGTCACAATTATTGCGGCACTTGGGCCACATCGGTGTTTAATTCCGCACCGAGATTGTGAGCTTCGCTCGAATCTTCATAAGATTGCGCCGAGGTCACGAGCCTTGCTCAGACCTCGCACAATGATTTTTATGCCGAGGTCGTGAGCCTCGCTCAGACCTCGCATGGTTTAATCGAGATTATCCAACCCCAAACGAGAAGCGAGGGGTGGGCTCAACGAGATTCCCCAACCCCAAGCGGGAAGCGAGGGGTGGACTCAACGAGATTCTCCAACCCCAAGCGGGAAGCGAGGGGTGGACTCAACGAGATTCTCCAACCCCAAGCGGGAAGCGAGCGGTGGACTCAACGAGATTCTCCAACCCCAAGCGGGAAGCGAGGGGTGGACTAAACGAGATTCTCCAACCCCAAGCGGGAAGCGAGGGGTGGACTCAACGAGATTCTCTAACCCCAAGCGGGAAGCGAGGGATGGACTCAACGAGATGCTCCAACCCCAAGCGGGAAGCGAGGGGTGAACTCAACGAGATTCTCCAACCCCAAGAGGGAAGCGAGGGGTGGACTCAACGAGATTCTCCAACCCCAAGCGGGAAGCGAGGGGTGGGCTCAACGAGATTCTCCAACCCCAAGCGGGAAGCGAGGGGTGGACTCAACGAGATTCTCCAACCCCAAGCGGGAAGCGAGGGTGGACCCAACGAGATTCTCCGACCCCAAGCGGGAAGCGAGGGGTGGACCCGAACATACAGAGATTTTTGCTTTTGAGAGAGATTTTGAAAATTCCACAACCCTTTATTCATAAAACTTGCGAGAAGTCATGGAGTTTAGAGAGTTTACACAAAATACTTTTTGAGTCGATCGACGTTCCATGTTTTGCTCAGGGTACGCCCCTCGTTGTCTTTGAGCTTGAAAGCTCCGGGCGCGACCTCCTCGCCGAGGAGGTATGGCCCCTCCCAGTTGGGATCTAGTTTTCCACCTTCGATACGCTTCAAGACGAGGTTACCTGTGACCAAGAATCGAGGTCTTACCTTCTTGGCGTGGTATACAGCCATGCGGCGCTTGTATTCCCTGGAGCGCAGGTCGGCTACCTCGCGTAGCTTGTCACGGAAGAGCAACTCGACCTTGAGATTGGGCTCTTTCTTTTTTTCATTGAAATCAAACACTCTTGCCGAAGGGACCAGGGTCTCTACTGGGACTAGCGCTTCGCCCCGTAGGTTAGAGCGAAAGGCGTTTCTCTGGTTGCACGGCGCGCGGTGGTGCGATATGTCCATAGGACGAGTGGGAGGAGCTCTGCCCAACGACCTTGGGCCATGCCCAGCCGTTTCTTTAGATCGGACAGGATGCGGGCATTGACGTTCTCTAACTGGCCGTTGGACTGAGGATGAGCCACGGAGGAAAACTTGAGGGTTATGCCCAAGTCTGAGCAGAATGTCCGGGTTTCTTCGCAATCGAATTGGGGGCCATGGTCGGTCATGATGGTCATGGGGACGCCAAAGCGGCAGACGAGGTTCTTCCATAGGAAGTCGCAGACCTTAGTCCCCGTGATCTTTGCTATTGCTTGCGCCTCAACCCACTTCGTGAAATAGTCGACAATGACTAGGATATACCGCACCTGGCCAGCATCCTTGGGGAAGGGGCCGAGGATGTCCATCCCGCACATCGCGAAGGGGCATGGCGCGTGTATGGAGCGAAGCTGCAAGGTTGGGGCGTGCTAGAGGTTACTGTGCTTCTGACACCCGTCACATCGCTGGACATAGGCCCTCGCGTCCTGTCGGAGAGTGGGCCAAAAGTACCCCAAGTGAGCGATCTTATGTGACAGGGTTCGCCACCCTGGGTGGCCGCCACAAACCCCCTCATGGGCCTCATAGAGGATGTGCTCCGTAGCCTCGGTTGGTACGCACAGTAGGTTGGGCTCAGCATAGCCTCGACGATAAAGGTAGCCGCCTAAGATGCAATACCGCGCCGCCTGCATTTTCAGCTTTCTGGCCTGTGCGGGGTCCTCTGGGAGGACACCGTGCTCCACATACCGCGTTATCGGGATCCTCCAATCCCCCGTAGTAACAGATAGAACCTCGCTGTTCACACTCCGCGAGAGTTTTCTTTCTACCATCACGCGATTCCCTACTTCCAGGGGTAGGGCGAATCCTAACCTCGCAAGAGCATCTGCTTTTGTGTTCGAGGTTCGCGGGATGGACTCAACCGCGAAGGTTTCCAGGCACGACACCAAGGCTTTGACCTTCTCTCGGTATGCGGGCAGGAACCCCGTTCTGGTGTCGTACTACCCGTTGAGCTGGCGCGCAACCAGCTCGGAGTCGGTGTAGACCCTGATTTTTCGGGCCCCACTAAGGAGTGCCATCTCAATCCCGACGATCATGGCCTCATACTCGGCCTCATTATTGGTGGCTTCGAAGGCAAAGTTAAAGGAATACCCCGTCTCGATCGAGGGCCCAGCGAGGAATACACCAGCCCCACCACCTGCATCACATCATGAGCCATCAACGAATACCTTCCACTCCTCCGAGCTTGCGGATGTCTCAGGGAAGGTGACCTCCACCATGAAGTCAACGAGGGCTTGCCCTTTCATGGTGGTCCTCGGGAGGTAGCTGATGTCGAACTCGGAGAGCTCGACTGCCGACTTCGTCATTCGCCCGGAGAGGGCAGGCTGGTGGAGGATTTGTCGAAGTGGGAGGTTGGAGAGGACCAGAATGGGATGCGCGTGGAAGTAAGGGCGTAGACGCCTTGCAGCGGTCACGACTGCCAACGCCATCTTCTCCGCCGGGGAGTACCGCTGCTCCGCGGGTTGGAGCACGCGACTCACGAAGTAGACTGGGTGTGTGGCCTTTCTGGTTAGCACCGCGCTAACCGTCTCGGGGCTGACTGCCACATATAGTTGCAAGTCCTCGCCCGCCATTGGGGGCGACAATGTGGGGAGCTTCGACAGGAAGGCCTTTAACTCAGAGAAAGTGAGCTCAAGCCCCTCATCCCACACGAACTTGTCGTTCTTTTTGAGAGCCGCAAAAAAGGGAAGAGACCTCTCCGCTAAGCGGGAGCAAAATCTCCCTAGATAGCTGACGGCACCGTTGAGCCGTTGCACCTCAGTGGGAGATCGTGGTGACCTCATTGAGAGGATCGACTCGACCTTGGCGGGGTTGACTTCGATCCCGCGCTCGCTGATTATAAAGCCTAAGAATTTTCCCGATGACACGCCGAAGACGCACTTCTCGGGGTTCAGGTTGAGAAGGTTGTGCCTGAGAGTGGCAAAGACCTCGGCGAGGTCGATCAAATGCTCTTCATGGGTCTTGCTCCGGACAACAATATAGTCGACGTAGGCCGACACGTTCCTTCCCAGATGATTCTTAAAGACGCGGTCAACGAGGCGTTGAAAGGTGGCCCCCGCATTCTTTAGACCAAATGGCATGACCTTGTAACAATAAGTGCCTCGCTGGGTGATGAAGGATGTTTCCTCCTCTTCCCACGGGTTCATCAGGACTTGGTTGTATCCTGAGTACGCGTCGAGGAAGCTTAATACTCCGTGACATGCGGTTGAGTCAACGAGCTCGTCGATCAAGGGCAAGGGGTAATTGTCTTTGGGACAGGCTTTGTTGAGGTCCTTGAAATTGACGCACATCCTCCACTTCACTCTGGCTTTTTTGACCAGCACGACGTTGGACAACCATCGGGGGTACTGAACCTCGCGAATGAACCCCGCGGCCAGCAGCTTTGTTACCTCGTCATTTGCGGCGTTTGCCCTTTCTTCATTCATTTTTCTTCGTCGCTGCACCATGGGGCGAGTGGTGACATCGACGTTTAAAGAGTGCTGGGCCACGGTCCGCGGGACGCCTCGGAGGTCCTTTGTGGCCCAGGCGAACACGTCGCGGGACCCAACAAGCAGGGCTTCTAGCGACGTCACTGACGCCCCTGAGAGACATTCTCCTAGGTAGATCTTCTCGGACTCGCTCTCGAAGGGGGATATCACCCTTCTTTCTAGCTCAGGGGTGGGGACTGTGAAGTCCCGAACTTCGAGGTCGGCCTTGCCGGGGGACTCCACCTTGAACACCGGGCATTTTTGTTTTGCAGAGGTCGCGTAGCAAACGCGACCTTCCTCCTGATTGCCTTTTACCTCTCCAACCCCATGGTCCACGGGGAACTTCATCTTCAGGTGATAGATGGAAACCACCGTCTGGAACTTCATCAGGGAAATCCTCCCAATGATTGCATTCCACACCGAAGGCAGGCGTACCACCGTGAACTCCACCATCTCGGTCCTCCTGGTGGAGCCGGTGCCCAGCGTCATCCAGAGGTCTATGAGACCTGCCACGTCGACCTCGTCTCCCGAGAAGGAGGTGAGCTTCCCAGCGTAGGGCTTCAAGGATGTCTCGGAGATGCCCAACTGCTCAAATGCACCGTAGTGCATGATGTCCACAGAGGATCCCGTGTCTACCAGCACCCGCTTCACCATTTTCTACCACCGCGGTCGTGAACCTCGTGAAGAAGGCGCCCAAAGACTCGCTCTCCCCTTGTTCAATTCCGCGGAGATCCCGCATGTTCTTCTTGCGCTTCCTAGAGCCGCTGAAATGTGTGACGAAGGACTCACACAACTGGGCGAACGAGGCCATAGAGCCGATCTTAACGCTTGAGAACCATGTCATCGCGGCCTTTTCCAGGGTGGTTGGGAAGACGCGACAGAATATTGCGTCGTTATAGGCGTTGACGTTCATCTGGACCGCGATGTGCTTACATACTCCTCCGGATCCGCTGAGCCGTCATAAAGCCCCATTTGTGGCCTTAGGAAGCCCTTGGGCATTGGCGCGTTTCGGATCTCGTCTATGAACAAAGAGGTGCTCTTGGCCTCCACCTGGGGTTGGGGCGGTGGCCGCGACTTGTGTGATCGCGATCTTGGGTAGTGCACCGCGCTCCCCACTGTTTCGGACAACTCTGGGTCCTGCAACCTCGATCATCGCGATCGGGACCGCGAGATCTGCATGGGGTCTCGCGGGGGGGGGGGGGGGGGGCTCTCCATTGACGAGCCATTGGTGGAGGACTCGTGCTCTAGCACATGCCTAGGGACATACGCAGGCACGTACTCGGAGTGAGGTTCACCCTGGGGGGAACGGGGACGTACGAAGGGGCGAAACCCTACTGGTATTGCCCATAAGCCGGGTAGGGGTATGGGTTCGGGGGTGCACCGCCCTGCTCGTAGCCTTGGAATGAGAATGGGTTTTGCGGGGCGGCGTACGTCCATCCCGGAGGGACCACGAACGGGCAGCCCGGAGGCCCCGCGGCTGTCCACTGCGCAGTTTCGGGCATGTTGTCGGGGTGTTGAGGGAAGAAATTGTTTGGGCAGGCCATTTTGAGGGGATCGAAGCTAAGGTTTGCACGAATCGAGGAAATGCTTAGGATGAAGAGGTTCCCACAGACGGCGCCAGTGATGAAGCCCGAAATAAACCGTTCGCTAAAAGACAAGAGACGGGATTATTATATTCGTTTGTGCGAACACTTGCTTCTTTATTTATGATTTTCTTTATAACGAGGTTACAAGCCAACTATAACGAGGTTACAAGCCAACAAGGCTTACAAACACTTGAGATTTACACCCTAGACCCCCTACGATTATTCGAGATCTCGACCTAACAATGTTCGAGATCTCCTAGTTGTTAGACGATTCTATCTCCTAAGTATCGCTTGTCTGACCTTGCATCGAGGTTGATCTGAGAAAGCGGTGTTGATGACTTGCGAGATTGGGTAGCAAGGTCTTTGATGTGAACGAGATCTCCGTGTGACTTGAAGTCTTTTTGTGGACTTCACTTGTCTATAGCGAGGCCTTTTGACGATGTTTCGATCACGTCGATCTTCAACGAGCAAGATAGTTCTTGAGTTCAAGATGTTTTTCGACCCCTTTTCCATACGAGGTTCTCCTCTATTTATAGAGGATTGGAGAGTCACGTTTTGATCATGGTCCGATGTGGGATGCCCGAGATCAGGGCCTCTAATTGGTCTAGAGGCGAGGCAGCTGGTGATTGGTTTAGGGGAGCGGCGTTAGCTGAGTGGCTCTGGTGGGCGGGTGTGTCAGTGGAGTCGGTTACGAGGTCTAGGCCTCGTTCCGAGGTTTCGGAACCTCGGAGGACCTCGTGGGGGTAGGAACTTTTGTTTAAAATAAATGAGGGATATGGGTGTGGGCCCCAGAATCATCCTTGGGAATCCCATCGGGTCTGTTTGTTCCTTGTACCCCGGGCCCACTTCTTACTTTACTATTTTGGACATCATCACGGCTAGGGTTTGCTACAACCCTCCCCAAGTTTTTATAATATATATGCTTCTAGTTGTATATGAACTCATTGTTTAATTATCCCAATGGTAGTGGAGTGCATTGTTTTTGTAAAAGATCTGCGCGTACGACCGTGCGGGTTCGATCCCTACTAATAACTTTTACTCCGTGTTCATTTTCAAATATTTGTTTTGGATAAGTTATTGCAACAACAACCACCATGACAAAAACTAGGCTACCAGCAAAAAGCAAGGTTAGCCTAAATCACCATCTACTAGATGGTGATCTTGAAAATACAACAACAAACCAAACCTAGGCATAACAAATGTTAAGGCTTCAAATCTTCAATCTGAAATCAAGACGGAGAATCGAGAAGCCCACCACGACAAGGAGACGAACAAACCCAATCGGAGAAACCCAAATCCAAGGCATCTAAAACAAGCACCAAAACAGAACAAGCAAGATTTCAAAGGAATGGTAGATGAAAAGGTCAAATCGGCTTTGAAATCGATTAAGGATACAAGAACTAGAAGCAGAACTAGATCCATATAGTAGATCCATTATACGAACAAACCCTAAAGTTTCATGGAGAAGGAATGTATTTCTTGTCAAGGCGATGATTAAAAGTAAAAGGAGATGAAGGAGTTGAGGAGCGGAGGTGGCAAGGGCAGGCAGAGCTATTGGGAAGCCAACAAAGGAGGCAGCGGCGAATCTGATAGGGAAATGAAGAAAGAAGGTTGATTGGGAGACGTTGAAGGGGAGTTAGGGTCGGCTCCAAAGGGAGCGTTTCCGAGCTTTCACATTTAAATGCGGTGTTTGCGAGGCCATGATGACTTATTTTTAAATTTTTCGAAAGATGACATGGGTATTTTTTTCTTCTCATTTTTCTTTGTTTTTTCCCCTTTTTTATTCTATCTAACTAGTACTTGTTTAATTTACCTCTTCTTTTCAATATAGGAAATATTACTTATTTGTTTTTTCTTATACATATGTACTATTAAGTTTATAATTTATATTTTTTACTCTTATTATTATTTTTATGCTTATTTTATTTTCAATATTATCGAAACTTTTTTAATTTGTTATTATTCATTAATGTTGTTACTTATAAAACTTTTACCTTTATTTATATGAAATAAAAATATTCAATGATATTTTTATATCAAATTTGTATAAATTATAGTACGTTTAAAAACCATCAAAAGGTGTCTAAAGCTTCAATTCTAGTTCTTCCTCATCTATCGACTTTTCATTGTGTAGGATAAATCCAGCCCAACCAAATTTTTATTCCTGGTTCCATCCCTGAATCTTCCAATCCCAAAAAGTGTGGATAATCCACATTGTTGAAGAATGATGAACATGGAGAGGTTTTGGGATTTTTGGAAAGGAGATGAAATGGAGTGGTTCATGACCATGGTAGATTAAATGTATACGTCAAAATAAATTAAGGTAGATGAGAACATTTATTTTCTTGGTTTACGAAAAAAACAGCAGTTACAACTTGAGCTCCTTTGGTCATAACGGTTGGAGTACCGTCGACAGTTAAGGCTGGACACCATCAGAGAGTGCGCTACTATGAAAAAGGAGGAGTCCTCTTATTTAATCCCGTAAAATTCTACCAATGTGAATGCTCTAAATGTGTATGTGCGTCAACATTGATCTAATAGTGCATTTATACTTTGTCTTAGAGGTGGGTTCCGGTCCCTGGAACCGGGGAACCGAACCGGAACCGAACCGGAGGAACCGGTAGAGGACCGGTCCCGGTCCCGGTTCCTCCCTTAGAGGAACCGGAGAACCGCCGGTTCCTCCGGTTCCGAACCGCCGGTTCCTCCTTAAGGAATAAGTGCGACCGAGAGCGCGGTTTCTAGAGGGCGCGACCGCGGCCTTGGGAACCGCGATCGCGGCCCTAAAACCGCGGTCGCGGTTCCGCCAACAGAATGTACACACATTCTGTTGGACCACACCGCGATCGCGGATTTAGGGCCGCGATCGCGGTTCCCAATGACGCGATCGCGCCCTCTAGAAACCGCGGTCGCGGCTATGGGAACCGCGATCGCGGCCCTTAATCCGCGATCGCGGCCACTGTTCCAACGACTATTTTTTTCCCAACATCTATATTCCAACGGCTATATTCCAACGTTCACATGAATTCCAACGGCTATTTTCCTTCCATTTACCCATATAAATACCATACTTCACCTTCAATTTGATTCACACCAATCTCATACTCTCTTATCTCTCTCTACTATTACTACTCTCATAATTCTACAAGCTTTCAACTTGCAAATCCTTTCTTACTACTTCCAAGTCTCTTATCTCCTTCCTAATCTTTTGAAACATGGATAACCAAGGTCAAGGCTTTATTGATTTGTTGACTGAGCAATTCTATGGTGGTGGTGGTGGTGGTGGTGGTTCACAAGAAAGTCAAATGGATCCTAATGCTTATCAACCACAACCACCTTATCCTCATATGTCTATGCCTATGCCCATTCCTCCTCATATGTCTATGCCTATGCCCATTCCTCCACAAGTTCCTCATTCCGCTCCTATTCATAACCAAGGTGCACAAGGCAATGAGGAGGTCGATGAGCAACACATCGACGAGGATGAGCAACACACCGAAGAGGAGGAGGGGGCATCTACGGCCAACCAAACCGCAAAAGTGTTGAAATCCGACATTTTCACAAAGCACTTCACCAAGGGCAATGAATTGGATGCACTAGACCGATATGTTGTCAAGTGCAACTATTGTCCCTCGAAGTACAAATGGAAGCGCAATGGAGGCTATGGCACCTTGAACAAGCATTTGAAGGCAAAACACTTGGACAAGTTGGGCATGATGTGAGGTCAAACACAAATTTCGACTTCGGGGTTAGCAAGTTCTTCCTCTCAATCTCCCTTATTTACTTATAATCATGAGCGTAGTGTTTATGCTTTGTCCGAAGCTATTTGTGTTGATCATTTGCCATTTCAATTTGCGGAAAGTGTGGGTATAAATGATTGGGTTTCCAACCATTTGCAACCCGCTTATAAACGAACAACAAGAAAAACAATTAGGAAAAATGTGTTTAAAGCATATGCGTGTCGTAAAAAGGAGTTGTCTCGGTTTTTTGCTCAAAATGATATTCGTGTTTCTATTTGTAGTGATATTTGGAGTGATAACTATCAATCTCATTCATACATGGGTATTACATGTCATTATATTGATGATCATTTTCACATGCAAAAACGAGTTTTGGCTTTTCGAGTATTTGATGGGGCACATACCGCTTCAAATATTTGTAACATTATACGAACTATTTTAGATGAGTATAGACTACTTCATCGAGTTTTCACTATTTCATTTGATAATGCATCTAACAACACCGCTTCTATTAGTGAATTGATTCAAGTTTGTCAACCGGTTTTTGGAAACAAATACTTTCATGTAAGATGTTCTTGTCATATTTTAAACTTATGTGTTCAAGATGGTTTGACACTTTTAATGCCATATCTTGAACCTATTAAGTATGTTGTTAGCTTTATTTGGTTAAAAAAGAAGGCCAAAAGTGATTGGGGGAGGTTTTGTAAATCGAATGGTGTTAAACCAATACTTTTTTCAAAAGATGTCGGTCATCGTTGGAATTCAACTTATAAATTACTTGTTCAATGTTTACGTTATAAAGAACTTTTAGCTTCCTTTGCCGCTCAACATATCCCGGGTTCACAAGCAATTGAAGCTTGTTGGGATATTTGCTATGATATTGTGGAGGTTTTACAAGTTTTTAATGATGCAACTTATACATTTAGTCAAACATATACACCAAGTGCTCCTTTGTTTGTTGTTGAAGCTTTGAATGTTGCGGGTGCCTTTAAGGAAGGGCTTTCACAACCCGACCGACCCGACATTGTTGAAGGTATTTTACATATGAAGAGGAAGTGGTTGAACTATTACAAATATATTCCCGATATTTATCTTGTTGCTTGTGTTTTTGATCCAAGATTTAAGATGCAAGGTTTGCAAAAGTTTTTGTATCAATACTATGAGTTATTAAATTTAGAAGAAGAACATTATGATAGAAATTGCAATGTTGATTTCATTATAGAACGTGTTAAATCTCTTATCTATGATTTGTACAAAACTTATAGCACGGGTGGTGAGGTTCCTTCTACGCCTCAATTACCCCCATCGTCCTCCTCATCTCGTCGTTCTTTTCTATCCGCCGGGTCTCGTATGTTGCAAAATCTTACAAAAAAACCGAGATTCACGAGCTCACATACGGAGCTCGATACTTATCTAACCACTACCTTTGAGTTTGTAGATGATTTTGACATTTTAGATTGGTGGAAGCAACACAAGAACACATATCCAACACTAGCAAGGATCGCCGCTCAAGTACTTGCCGTTCCCGCTTCAACGGTAGCGGTGGAGCAAAAGTTTAGCCAAGGCGGCCACATCTTAGACGATAGGAGATCAAGATTGGCACCCGAAGCATTGGAAGCCCAAGTTTGTGTGGACGATTGGAAGAGGGCGGAAATTAGATCACAATCAATGAACTATACGGAGTCATCCGATGATGTAATAGAGGACGACGCAAGCCAAGCTTCTTCCGCCGGTTCCACCGGGTCGTCTTAGGTAAGTTGCCAAACGGGGTTTCATATCGAAGGTAATAGAACTACGTGGGCTTTGATTCCTCTATGACCCCGAGAGGATACGTAGGCAACTTAATATCAAGTTCAAGCCCTTCTTCTCCCACCCCTTCTCTTCCCAAACCGGTCGGAATAGGCTAAAATAGCCATTAGAACCACAAACCGCGATCGCTGTGCGATCACAGCGATCGCGGTTTACGGGCCGCGACCGCGGTTATCTATCACCGCGATCGCGGCCCACATTCCGCGACCGCGGTTCTCAATCCGCGGTCGCGGATCCATTCCAACGGCTATATTTTTCAAATTCAACGGCTATTTCAACGGCTATTTTTAATCCATTTATCCATATAAATATCATATCTCTCCTTCAATTTAATTTACACCAATCTCATTGACTCATACTCTTTCATTTCATATTCATTTTCAAGTATGGAAAACCAAGGCCGAGGGTTGAATTCGAAATTTTCACAAATCACTTCACCAAAGACAACGTATTGGATGAACGAGGCCGATGTGAGGTTAAGTGCAACTATTGTTCCAAGAGGTACAAATGGTTGCCGGGTGGAGGTTATGGAACCATCACTCATCATTTAAAGACCAAGCACGACATCCACCTTAACCGTAGCCCGTAGGTAAGTCGCCAAGCGGGGTTGCAT
The DNA here is from genome assembly GCA_964016875.1 of Fallopia convolvulus. NCBI lineage: Eukaryota > Viridiplantae > Streptophyta > Magnoliopsida > Caryophyllales > Polygonaceae > Fallopia > Fallopia convolvulus. The sequence goes on from OZ024733.1 coordinate 36,720,970, forward strand.
ATCGAAGGTAAGAGAACTACGTGGGCTTTGATTCCTCTATGACCCCGAGAGGATACGTAGGCAACTTAATATCAAGTTCAAGCCCATCTTCTTCTCCCACCCCCCTTCTCTTCCCAAAGTCCCAAACCGGTCGGAATAGCCGAATAGGCTAAAATAGCCATTATAACCACAATCCGCGATCGCGAAGGACGGGCTGCGACCGCGGTGCTCTATCACCGCGATCGCGGCCCACATTCCGCGACCGCGGTTAAAAACCGCGGTCGCGGATCCATTCGAACGGGCATTTTTTTTTTTAAAAAAAGTTTTTAAATTAAATGGAACCGAACCGAACCGGAACCGGAACCGGTCCAGGAACCGGTTCCGGAACCGGCGGGAACCGGAAAAAACCGGAACCGGAACCGAGAAACCGGGGAGTTCTCGGTTCCGGGGTTCCGAGGAACCGGACACACCACTACTTTGTCTTCAACGTGTATTTGTCTATTCCCAAAGTAGCACGCGTGCATCTGTGAGATTTTCTAAAAATGTGTTTTTCAAATATAATTTGAGCGTGCCAGTTTTTTTCATTTAATGTGAAGGATAATCTAGGCGTTTGATTTTTTATATTTTTTTTGATATGATGACCCATGTTTATTTACAATTCACACAAGGGCAACCCAATCTCGACCATATACGGCTGGCTATACTGTAATTAGTATAGAAAAATAGATAAAATTATATTGAAGCCACTATATATATAATCTTTAAAAATTTATAATATGTAGATTTTATATCATTAATTTATTCTTTGAAAATAAACTTTACAGAGACTAATTTTCAACCCTTAATTTTCTTCTGTTGATTAACTTAAAATTAATTTATATCTCAATACTTTTATAGTATCACGCTAGTTAACTTGATAAAATTCAAAATCTACTATTCTAAGGGAAAAATTAACATCCTCTATTGCGACCAATTACCATTGATGGAATAATTTTCAACAACAGTGAAGTTGCACGATTGATTTTTATAACACAAGAAGACGAATCAAAGGATACAAACAAAACCTAACCTTTTGCTAGTTCATGATGATGGCGAATTTAGCACATAATATTGCAATGTCGTAAATGCAGAGCAACATCAATGCTCTCGATCTAGAAGCATCTGATTCGCCAAAAAGGAAGCCAGCTTAGCCAATGCCCAATGGCTTGCATGACCTCATTGAAAAAGGAAGGAATTAATGATGATTTGCGAGATTAAAGTGACAAGATCGACTTTATGTGGAGACCCAACACAGCAAAAAGTGTCTCCAATACAACATTACAATTACAACTAATCTCTTCTCCCATTGGTTCTGGTGCATCAACATATATTAATGGCGTGTGTTGTTGGATGATTGGTCAGCCAAGAAGATAGAGCCAACACCATAACCCCAGAAACAAAAGGAATATATTACATAGGAGTATAATTAAAAGGATTGATTGTTTTCCTATTCCAAAGTCTTAAAGTCTGTACATATTCATGGCTATTGTTGATAGGTAGTGTGTATCTAGGTATAGTTTGAGGTGACAATATATAGAGTGTTCAATTAATCGATGAGATATAAGATCATTTCGAGTTTGAGATGCACGAGGCTGGTTCAATTCCTTTCGGATAACTATGGTTTTCTTTATTTACTTTAGTGGTTCTTAGGTCATTTGGGGTTATGATTATTTCATATCCGTTTAAGTCAGATTATAAACTGTTCCAAAGTCTAAAGTTAGTGCATATACATGCATGGATTATTGTATTGTTGACAAATAGTTTGTACGTACACATGCCATGCATGGGTTATTATTATATTGTTGATATAGAGGTGATTGATTATAAGTACGTTATAAGTTGCTAGAAGAAAATTGTTAATTAGGCCCATGGCAAACATATTTTTGTTCACAATATTGGTTTATGTACGGTTCCTATGGCTGAGCTTTGGGGTAAAGTAGGGTCTTCGTTTAGCTTGAAATAAGTGTTACAGGAGGGTTTGCTGAGAAATAGACTCCCAATTGGTGGTTATGTTTCTTAGTAAAGCTGTGGATCGTTATCACCCTCTCTTTAGCTTGAATTCTTAGTGCCAAAGCTTACTTAGTAGGGACCTACATGTCGAGTTCCAACATATTTATAGGGAAGCTAATATAGTTGCTGACTATTTAGCTTCAGTTGCCTTTTATTTTGAACTTGAATTTCATGTATTGCTTAACCCTCCTGATCGAAATTGTATATGAATTTATAACTGAGTGTACATGATCAAACATTACAAAAAAGGTATGGAAAAGAGTCTTCTATAACAACACCTTAGCTGGTAAACATACAATTCAAGGACACAAACTCAAGTTTGCGGAAGGAATCCGAAGGTGACCGAGTTTACAAGGAAGGATATATGAACTGCTAACTAGTGGAGAAAAAACCTAGTACAGTAGTTGGAATGGTGACAAGCCCAAGCATCACTAACTAGTGGATAAAAAACCTTGTAGTTGGTGGCAAAATGGATTGACATAGAGTTTTTAAAATTAAATCTCTTTGGAATCCGAATTTTTCGTGTTGGAGTTTAAGGGGTTGTTTCACTTGTGGATAGAAAGGGGTTTTTAGGTGAAAAGAAATTTTTAGTGTCTTGAAAAACGTAAAAAGCAGATAGAGTTGCACGAATTTCAAGAATGTTAAAAGTGGTTTTTGGGTAAAAAGAGATTTTGTAGATATAGTGAAACAAGGCATAAGATGGAGGAAGATGTAACACCCTGGTCCTTTATAAAGGATTGAAGTGCTATTCATGTCAACAAGAGCTTTTTCTTTATAAAATTTGAGTGAGGACAAAAAACTTTGAAATTAAGCGTATAGGGGTAAGCGCACTACTAGGATAAGTGACCTCCTGAAAAGTCCATGAGTTGGTCCTTCTAAGGCCTCGGGCCCTATAAATGGTAATCAGAGCCGATTCTAGGTTACAAATGCACTTGTCTTGGAGGGAGGTGACTCAATCTAGAGGGTGGTTCTTGGGCCTTGACAAAGACGTCAAGTGTTTAAGTGGGGAGATTCTAACACCTTGGATTTAAAATCCTTATAAAGGATTGAAGTACAATGTCAACAAGGACTCTTCATTTTCAAGGTTTTAGTGATGAGGACAAAAAAATTCTAAAGTTAAGTATGCAGATGCAAAATCACTACTGAGATGGATGACATCCTAAGAAGTCTATGTGTTGGCATGAGTTGACCCTAATCCACCTCCGATGCCTAATTCAAAAGAGCAGTCGTTGATCGAGCGTCAAGGTAAAGACAAGAAAAGCTAGAGAACTCAGCGAGTATGAGTATTTTTGAACACGTAAGCTAAGCGAATATTATCATGTTCAATGTGTGAATGTGTGCTCTTCATTCACGGCGATGATGTGTATTTATAATGGAAGAGAGAGGTTAGGGGGGACCCAAAATCAACCCCTAGGGCCGGCCCAATGCCTTGTCACCCAAGCAAGCGATATCTTGTTCCCTACTCCAAGCGAAAGTTCTATCTCTTCGTTAAAGATAAAATCTTCCATTATGTCGAATAAACACCATATTTAATTTTATATAAAAAATACTTAAAGATATAAAAAGCATAATAAAAAAATATTTTTAAAAAATACTGTGGGTTGCGGGTCGACCCGCTGCCCGCGCGGTTTAATCTGACCTTACCCGCAAAATAAAAAAATTCACCCGCGAACCGTAAATTGCGGGTCGGATCAATGCGGGTCGCGGGTGACCCGACCCGTTGAACATCCCCAATCACTAGGTTTTCCCCTTGAGGTTTTCTCGGTGAATGGTTTTAACGAGGCCTAGGTTTTTAGCTTTCGGTTTTTTTCTTTTATTGGGTGTATCGTTGATGCTAAGAACGATTTGAGCACTCCAAATTTTGGGTGTTATAACAATAAAATATGAATGATGCATGAATGCAGGTACAAAGTGGATGTAAATGAAATCTCCACTTGCAATTGGATCATTAAAGAATAAATGAGCAAGCAGTTCTGTGGATGTAAACGGAATCTTGCAATCGGACCATTTACGAATAAATAATAAGCGGTCTTGTGGATGTAAACGAAATCTTGCAATCGGTCCATTTATGAATGAATGAACGAGTGGTCTCGTGGATGTAAACGAAATCTTACAATCAAACCATTTACGAATGAATGAACAAGCGGTCACGTGGATGTACACAAATGACGATAAGACCATTCATGAATGAATGAACAAGCAGGCCACGATATACGACATGTTTATGATAGACAATGTGATTACGATTGATGGAGCTCAATATAGTAAAGTAAGAAGTGGGCCCGGTGCACAAGGAATAAACGGATCCGACGGGACTCCCAAAGTGGATTCTGGGGCCCACAACCCTACCCGCCTTTTATTTTAAACAAAATCTCTGTCCACACGAGGTCTTCCGAGACCTCGGTGACGAGGTTTAAACCTTTGTGACGAGGTCTAAGCCTCGTTGCTCAACGGCTGACACCCCCGCCCTATCTCAGCCACTCAGCGACCCCTCTCCTCCGGCCAATGGTCGACCGCCTCACACTCAACCAATCAAAAGGCTTGATCTCGGGCGCCCCACATCGAACAAACACCAAAAGTCATCATTTCGAAACACTATAAATAGGGAAGAACCTCGTAAGGAACAAGTCTCGAAAAACATCTTGAACTCAAGAACTATCTTGCTCGTTGAAGATCGACGTGTTGAAACATCGTCAAAAGACCTCGCTATAGACAAGTGAAGTCCACAAAAAGACTTCAAGTCACACAGAACTTTCGCTCACACCAAAGACCTCGCTGCATCATCTCGCAAGCCATCATCACTATACTCAAAACTCGAAGCTCAACCTCGCTACCGAAGTCCATCAAGCGGCCCGTGGGTAGTAGAATCTTGTAGTGATTAGGAGATCTCGAACCTTGTTAGATCGAGATCTAAAATACTCTTATGAGGTCTAAGTTGTAAACCTCGTTTGCTTGTAACCTCGTTGTAAGAAAACAATAAATAAAGAGCAAGTGTTTGCACAATCGAATAATAGAATCTCGTTTCTTGTCTTCTAGCGACGTTTTATTTCGGGTTTCATCACTGGCGCCGTCTGTGGGAACCTCTTCATCCTAAGCAGTTTGTCGATTTGTGCAAACCTTGGCTTTGATCCCCTCAAAATAGCATGCCCAAACAATTTCTTCCCCCAACACCCCGACAACATGCCCGAAACCACGCAATGGACGGGCACGGGACCTTCCGGTTGCCCGTTCGTGGTCCCTCCGGGTTGGACGTACAACACCCCACAAAATCCCTACCCATTCCAGGGGTACGAGCCGGGTGGTGCACCCCCGAACCCATATCCCTACCAGGGCTATATACAGTACCAGCAGGGCTTCGCCCCCTCATATGTCCCCGTCCCCGCCCCAGGCCAACCCCACTCCGAGTACGTTCCCGCGTACGTCCCTAGGCATGTGCCGGGACACGAGACGTCCACCAACGACTCGTCAACGGAGAGACCTCCCCGGGACCCCATGCAGATCTCGCGATCTCGATCGCGACGTTCGAGAATGCAGGACACGAAGTTGTCAGGAACGGCGGGGAGTGCTATGCATCCCCTCAAATCAAGGCCAGCGGTGTCGATGCACTCCCTCAAATCGAGGTCGCGACGTCAACCCATTGAGGCCGGATGTCGTTCCCCCTTCGTGGACGAGATTCGGGAGGCGCCTATGTCCAAAGGTTTCCATTGGCCACAAATGGGGCTCTACGACGGCACGGCTGACCCGGAGGAGCACGTGAAGCACTTTGCTATCCCAATGAATGTCAACTCCTACAACGACGCCATATTTTGCCGCATCTTCCCAACCACCTTGGACAAGGCCGCGATGACGTGGTTCATAAGCCTCAAGATAGGGTGTGTGGCCTCGTTCGCTCAGCTGTGTGAATCCTTTGTCACACACTTCAGCGGCTCAAGGAAGCGCAAGAAGAACATGCGGGATCTCCGCGGTATTGAGCAGGGAGAGGGCGAGTTGCTAGGCACCTTCTTCACGAGGTTCACCACCGCAGTAACGGAGATCGCACACATCGACGAATCATCGGTGCGAGATACCCTCATGGGCAACCTGTGTCCGGGGCCTTTCAAGACTTACATTTTCTCGAAATTCCCAACGACGTACGACAGCCTGTGTGCCCGGATCACGTCCCAGGTGTATGCCGAGGATGCCGCAAACCAGAGCTCGCGACCGAAGACCGACAAGGAAATCTCCGCCGAGGCTAAAGGAAAGGCGAAGGTGGCCGCACCGCCCTCGAGGGATGCGTATGTAACGCAGGCCCAAAACCCCGTCAACAACAACAACAACAACGGGAACTACAACAACAACAACAACAACAGAAGCAACAACAACAATAACAACGGGAACGACGCCAACCACAACAACAACTGCGGTGGCAATTGGAACTGCTTCGGCGGAAAGCAACGAGGCTATAGGGGCAAGGGCGGCCCTTTGTACAACCCAAACGAAAAGGGACGTGCCAACCCCGCGTCAAGCGCCAACACCGTACCACGAGGCCTGAGTCAAGCCCAGGCCAACAACTTCGAGCAACAGGCTCCCGCGAAGCAGGCACGGTCTAGGCAGACAACAACACCCGATGGGTATATCCATACCATCTCGGGTGGACCATCGCTGGCGGGATCAAGCCAGGCAGAAAGAAAGAGGTACGCGAGGGCAAGCCATCATGAGCCCTCGGTATTTAGCGTGGCCCAGACCTCGCGGTCTCATGTAGGCTTGGTCTTCACCTTCGAAGATGCTGAGGGACTCCACATGCCGCACTCTGACCCCTTGGTGGTGCACGCTCAAGTGGGCTAGAAAATGGTGAAGTGAGTGTTGGTGGACACGGGATCCTCCGTGGACATGTTCGAGCAGTTGGGCATCTCCGAAACATCCTTGAAGCCCTACGCTGGGAAGCTCACCTCCTTCTCGGGAGATGAGGTTGACGTGGCAGGTCTCATAGACCTTTGGATGACGTTGGGCATCGGCTCCACAAGGAGGACCGAGATGGTGGAGTTCACGGTGGTACACCTGCCTTCGGTGTGGAATGCAATCATCGGGAGGGTATCCCTGATGAAATTCCAGGCGGTAGTCTCCATCTATCACCTGAAGATGAAATTCCCCGTTGACGACAAGGTTGGAAAGGTAAAGGGCAACCAGGAGGAGGGTCGCGTTTGCTATGCGACCTCGGCAAAACAAAAATGCCCGGTGTTCATGGAGGAGTCCCCCGGCGAGGCCGACCTCGAAGTCCTGGACTTCACGGTCCCCATCCCCGAGGCAGAAAGAAGGGTGGTTACCCCCTTCGAGAATGAGCTCGAGAAGATCTACTTGGGAGAGTGTCTCTCCGGGAAATCGGCGGAGTCGCTGGAGGCCCTGCTGTCCAGATTTCGCGATGCATTCGCCTGGACCGCCAAGGACCTCCGCGACGTCCCACGCACCATGGCCCAACACTCCTTGAACGTCGATGTCACCAACCGCCCTGTTGTGCAACGACGGAGGAAGATGAACGAGGAAAGGACAAACGCTGCGAATGAAGAGGTGGCTAAGCTGCTGGCCGCGGGGTTTATCCGCAAGGTCCAGTACCCGAAATGGTTGTCCAACGTCGTGCTGGTAAAAAAATACCAAGTGGCGGATGTGCGTGGACTTCAAAGACCTCAATAAAACGTGCCCCAAAGACAGCTACCCCCTGCCCTCGATCGACAAACTAGTTGATTCAACCGCGGGGCACGGGGTCTTGAGTTTCCTCAACGTGTACTCAGGATACAATCAGATCTCGATGAGTCCGCATGACGAGGAGGAGACGTCCTTCATCACGCAGCGGGGTACGTACTGCTATAAGGTCATGCCCTTCGGCCTTAAAAACACAAGGGCAACCTTCCAGCGTCTCGTTGACCGAATCTTCAAAAACGATTTTGGGGAGAAACGTGTTGGCCTACGTCGACGACATCGTGGTGCGGAGCAAAAGCCCCGAAGAGCATCTGGCCGATCTCCACGAGGTCTTCGTGACCCTCAGGCACAATCGTCTCAGCCTGAACCCCGAGAAGTGCGTCTTCGGCGTGACATCGGGGAAGTTCCTAGGCTTCATGATTAGCGAGCGCGGGATCGACGTTAATCCTGCCAAGGTCGAATCAATCCTCTCAATGAGGTCACCATGATCCCGCACCGAGGTACAACGGCGCCGTGAACTACCTAGGGAGGTTATGCTCCCGCTTGACGGACAAGTCTCTACCCTTCTTTGCTGCCCTCAAGAAGAACGACAAGTTTGTTTGGGACGAGGGGCTAGAGATCGCTTTCTCCGAGTTAAAAGCCTTCCTACCAAAGCTCCCTACGTTTTCACCTCCAATGGCAGGCGAGGACTTGCAGTTATATGTGGCGGTAAGCTTGGAGAAGGCCAGGGCGGTGCTAACCAGAAAAGCCACACACCCAGTCTACTTCACAAGTCGCGTGCTCCAGCCTGCGGAGCAGCGATACTCCCCGGCAGAGAAGATGGCACTGGCTGTCGTGACCGCCGCCAGGCGCCTACGCCCCTACTTCCACGCGCATCCCATTCAGGTCCTCTCTGACCTCCCACTTCGAAAAATCCTCCACCAGCCCGCCCTCTCCGGGCGAATGAAGAAGTGGGCAGTCGAGCTCTCTGAGTTCGACATCAGCTACCTCCCTAGGACCGCAATGAAGGGACAAGCCTTCGCTGACTTCATGGTGGAGGGTCACCTTCACCGAAACTGATGCAAGCTCGGAGGAGTGGAAGGTATTCGTTGATGGTTCACGATGTGATGTCGGTGGCGGGGCTGGCGTATTCCTCATCGGTTCCTCGATCGAGACGGGGTACGCCCTTAACTTCGCCTTCGATGCCACCAACAACGAGGCAGAGTATAAAGCCATGATCGCTAGGATAGAGATGGCTCTCCTCAGTGGAGCCCGCAAAATCAGGGTCTACACCAACTCCGAGCTGGTTGCGCGTCAGCTCAACGGGCAATACGACACCCGGACGGGGTTCCTGCCTGCGTATCGAGAGAAAGTTAAGGCCTTGGTGTTGTGCCTAGAAACCTTTGCGGTAGAGTCCATCCCGCAAACCTCGAACACGAAGGCGGATGCTCTCGCAAGGTTGGGCTCTTCCCTCCCCTTGGAGGTAGGGAATCGCGTGATGGTAGAAAGAAAACTCTCGCGGGGTGTAACCAGCGAGGTTCTCTCCGTTACCACTGGGAGGGGGTCTGTGGCGGCCACCCAGGGGAGGGCTCTGCCCCCTAGAGGTAGGGAATCGCCCGATCACGCGATACGTGGAAAGCGGCGTCCTCCTAGAGGACCCCGCGGAGGCCCGGAAGTTGAAAATGCAGGCGGCACGCTATTGGGTCATCGACTGCCGGCTCTATCGTCGAGGCTATGCGGAGCCCAACTTGCTGTGTGTGCCGACCGAGTCCACGGAGCATATCCTCTATGAGGCACACGAGGGGGTCTGTCACACAAAATCACCCATTTGGGATACTTTTGGCCCACTCTCCGACAGGACGCAAGGGCCTATGTCCAGAGATGTGACGGGTGTCAGAAGCACAGTAACATCCAGCACGCCCCGACCTCGCGTCTTCGCTCCATGCATGCATTGTGCCCCTTCACGATGTGGGGAATGGACATCCTCGGCCCCTTCCCCAAGGCTGTTGGCCAGGTGCGGTACATCTTGGTCATCGTCGATTATTTCATGAAGTGGGTCGAGGCGCAAGCAATGGAAAAGATCACTGGGACAAAGGTCTGCGACTTCCTGTGGAAGAACCTCGTTTGCCGCTTTGGCGTTCCCATGACCATCATGATTGACCATGGCCCCCAATTCGACTGCGAGGAGACTCGGACTTTCTGCTCTGACCTGGGCATAACCCTCACGTTTTCCTCCGTGGCCCAACCCCAGTCCAACGGCCAGGTAGAGAACGTCAATGCCCGCATCCTGTCCGATCTAAAGAAGCGCCTGGGCATGGTGCAAGGTCGCTGGGCGGAGCTTCTCCCACTCGTCCTATGGACATATCGCACCACCGCGCGTCGCGCAACGGGAGAAACGCCTTTCGCTCTAACTTACGGGGCGGAAGCACTAGTCCCAGTGGAGACTTTGGTCCCTTCGGCGAGAGTTTTTGACTTCGATGAAAAAGAGAACAAGGCCAACCTCGGGATCGAGCTGCTATTTAGGGACGAGTTGCGCGAGGTGGCTGACCTGCGCTCCAGAGAATACAAACGGCGCGTAGCGGTGTATCACGACAAGAAGGTTAGACCCCGGTGCTTGGCCACGGGTAGCCTCGTCTTGAGGCGTACCGAAGGTGCCAAGCTAGACCCCAATTGGGAGGGGCCATACCTCCTCAGGGAGGAGGTCGCACCCGGAGCTTTCAATCTCAAAGACAGCGAGGGACGTACCCTGAGCAAAACATGGAGCATCGATCGACTCAAAAAATATTATGTGTAAACTCTCCGAACTCTGCTGTTTCCGTCAAATTTTGTGAATAAAGTGTTGTGGTATTTTCAAATCTCTCTAAAATGAAAATTTAGTGCGAAGTCCAACCCTCTCTTCCCGCTTAGGGTTGGAGATTATCGGTTTTAAGTGGCGAAGTCCACCCCTCGCTTCCCGCTTGGGGTTGGAGATTATCGGTTTAAAGTTGCGAAGTCCACCCCTCGCTTCTCGCTTGGGGTTGGAGATTATCAGTTTTAAGTGGCGAAGTCCACCCCTCGCTTCCCGCTTGGGGTTGGAGATTATCGGTTTTAAGTGGCGAAGTCCACCTCTCGCTTCCCGCTTGGGGTTGGAGATTATCGGTTTTAAGTGGCGAAGTCCACCCGTCGCTTCCCGCTTGGGGTTGGAGATTATCGGTTTAAAGTTATGAAGTCCACCCCTCGCTTTCCGCTTGGGGTTGGAGATTATCGGTTTAAAGTTGCGAACTCCACCCCTCGCTTCCCGCTCGGGGTTGGAGATTCTCGGTTTTAAATTGCAAAGTCCACCCCTCGTTTCTAGCTTGGGGTCGGAAACAACCAAAAATCATCATGTGAGATCGGAGCGAGGCTCACGATCTTGGCATAGTAATCATCATGCGAGATCCGAGCGAGGCTCGTGATCTTGGCATAATAATCATCATGCGAGATCCGATCAAGGCTCGTGATCTTGGCATAATCACGATGCGAGATCCGAGTGAGGCTCACGATCTTGGCATAGTAATCATCATGCGAGATCCGAGCAAGGCTCGTGATCTTGGAATAATCACGATGCGAGATCTGGGCGAGGCTCGCGATCTCGGCATAATAACCATCTTGCGAGATCCGAGCGAGGCTCGTGATCTTGGCATAATAATCATCATGCGAGATCCGAGCGAGGCTCGCGATCTCGGCATAATAACCATCATGCGAGATCCGAGCGAGGCTCGTGATCTTGGCATGATACATGCGAGATCCGAGCGAGGCTCGTGATCTTGGCATAATCATCATGCAAGATCCGAGCGAGGCTCGGGATCGCGGCATAAAACCAGCGCCCGATGTGTCCCGAGGGTGCCACAAATATTGTGACACTCAGGCCATGGGGTTGGATTGGGATATATGTGCAGTGGGCAAAGGAAAAAAGAAACATGAATCACAACCATAAAAAGAAGTTACATAAAATAAGGCCACAAGGGCCGAAATGTCATAATTACAGACCCCGGCGGGGCCACCAAAATTCCAAAAATATAAAAATTAAAACTTAACGGCTCAAGAGGGTCTCCCTCACTCCTTCGAGGTCTCTTCGGCAGCATCCGTGGGGACCTAGGGGACGGGTGCGGCGGCGATCACATCGGCGTGGGAGGATGGCGCATCCATCGCCTGTTGGGGGTTTGCGGTGGCAAGGTCTGAACCTCCCTGGACGAGGTCCTCTGCTGTGGGTGCCTCGGTAGCCACAGTTCCATCATCTCTAAGGAAGAACTCACATTCCCCCTCAGGCTCCTCCCCAGTCTCTTTCCCCATTGTCAGCGCATAGTTGGGGTTGAAGAAGGCAATGCGGGGGTCGATGTGCCCATACTTCGCGACCGCCTGCTTGACCCCCATGCGGACGGCCTGGCGGAACATCTTGTTCATGCTGCCCACCAACTCTTCCTTGTACACCGCAGACTCCACATACTGGGGCCCTGCAACCTCCACTTCCTCGTTGAGCTCGCTAACGCGTTGTCAGAGGCTGCTGATCTCCTCCTCGGCCCTCTAGAGCTCCGATTCCTTCTCCCTGAAAAAGTTGTGCTCCGCGGAGAGTTTTCTTCGGAGCTCCTCGATCTTGGCCTTAAGATCCCCAACATGGCCCTTAACCTTCTCCGCCTCCCCCTTAACCTTCCCCGCCTCCTCCTTAGCTTTCTCCGCCTCCCCCCCCTAAGCCTTTCCACCTCCTCCTTGGCCTTGGAGGCGGCCTTGGCCTCGTCTGCCGCCGCAACCTCGGCGGTTCGGGTCCGCCTCGTGTCCTCTGCGAGGTCTTTCTCCCTCTTCGCACACTCGGCCTCGCGGGCCTCGAGCTGCGCCTCCAAGCTCTCCAGGTTCTTCTGGAGGAGGTTGATACGGCTGTAGTTATAGTTCTCAAAAAAGTGATGCTGAAAGAAAGAGAAATTCAAGGGGTGCATCAGAAAAGAAAAAAACACGAGGCTAGCAAGCGAAGTCTACGAAGACAAAACAAGACATACCATCGCCGAGTAGCGCTGCGCCTCGTCATTAAGGGCGGCTTCGGAGAGATTATTCGCCCATGCAATCTCCTCCTTCCAGTCGTCCTTCCTCCAGTTCCTAAGGGCCCATAGAAAGTTGACCAGATGTTGGGCCAGCGACAACCGAAAGCCGGCCTGGAGGCTGACGAGGTGCACGACGACGCACCTCTAATAATTGGCCAAAGAGCAGCCTCCCTCCTCGGGGAGCGCTAGCTCAACCCCCTCGAGCCAGGCGAAGTCCCTGGCAATATCCGCGAGGTCTCCCCGCTTCAGAACCGTGGGCACCCCCTCGAGAAGAAAAATCCCTTTCGAGGGGTTCGGATGCATGGGTATCCTCTCCTCGAGGACTGGAGGGATGCTCGACACAGAGTCGGTAATGTAGTTCTCGAAGAAGCTCGCTTGGTCATTGGAATCCGACGACCTCGCATGGGGACCAACCACCTCCTCGTCGGAAATTGAAGACGAAGCCATCTCGACTCCGGAATATACGCGTAGTCGAGGGAAGAGCGAGCTAACCGAGACAACGGAGTCGCTAGACGAGGGATCACTGAAAATCAGCGGGGGAGACTTCGGGTTCTGGGAATCACTGGTCTCGACACTCTCCTCGGCCTCAGGGGCCTCCTCGTAGAACCTCTCTTGAACTTTAAACGCGAAGCCTGGTGGAGGGATCAAAGAGGCTCCTCTAGGCATGAAAGAGCGACGTCCAGGCCACGAGAGGCGAACACCTGGAAAAGAAAAAAGTATTGAGACGTCGAGCAAGGCCACAAAAAAAATACGCGAGGTAACGACGAGAAGAAGCCATGTGACACCCTAGGGCTACTCTGACAGATAGGACGGCTGGGGGAAGAATGTGAAGCGCCAAAAGGAGGAAAGAGAAGGCGGAATGGAAGCCAACGGTGGAAAACCAAATGTCCCGTCAGTTGGACATCATGACGTTTGGTTTTCAAAGGAATTCGAATTTCAAAAAAGCAAAGGGGTTGCAGAAACTCAACCGTCAGTTGGCAAGCGAAGGGTTCGAGAGCGTGGCGGCCACCACCCTCGCCCCACCATTTCGCCGCCGTGACACAAGCGCAAAACGCCGAAAAGCAACCATCGCCCGCTAGGGCACGGAACGAAGAAAGAGAAAATGTGAGAAAAAGAGAATCAAGGGCGTCGCCCAGGCGCGAGCGCCGCCCTCATCCCCTCCTTCTCGCCTCCGCGAAGCACTGGGAAACGCCCATCTCCCGGCAAGGCAAGGGGCGGCGAAAATACGGGGGAGGAACATCGAAAATGCAAAAAAGGGAGTCGAGCGCTTACTTGTTTAAAACTGACGCGGCTGGTGCGGTGGCGCTCATGGGCAGTGTCGGAAGATCGTCGGAGAACCGTCTGAAAACTGCTCGCCGGAAACTAAAAGGACAAGAGAGAGAGAAAGAGAGAGGGAACGCTAGAGGAAGAATATAGAGATGAGGCGTGGGAGTTACACTTCTTATAAAGGGCGGACTTGGGCCTCTCCCTACCCCCGAAAAGCTTATTGGGCCTGGTCTGCTTTGACGGCCCATTAAACAAAAATACGGGGGAGCAGGCCCAGAAAGCATCACACACACAAACAGAAGAAGGGCCTAAGTGTCAGGCCTCGCAAGAGAGTTCCACACAATATGTCCACCCAACCTCTAGACCTCGCACCTCGCAAATCCTAAGAAGTACAAACCCCGCACCCCGGGTTTGATGAACCAACTACCCCTCGTACTTTATGACCTACGGTCCTCGGGACGAGGTCCCCAGGCCATGGGGTTGTGATGGAGCTCAAAATAGTAAAGTAAGAAGTGGGCCCGAGACACAAGGAATAAACGGATCCGACGGGACTCCCAAAGTGGATTCTAGGGCCCACAACCCTACCCGACTTTTATTTTAAACAAAATCTCTGTCCACACGAGGTCTTCCGAGACCTCGGGGACGAGGTTTAAACCTTTTTGACGAGGTCTAAGCCTCGTTGCTCAACGGCCGACACCCCCGCCCTATCTCAGCCACTCAGCGACCGCCTCTCCTCCGGCCAATGGTCGACCGCCTCACACTCGACCAATCAAAAGACTTGATCTCGGGCGTCCCACATTGAACAAACACCAAAAGTCATCCTTTCTAAACACTATAAATAGGGAAGAACCTCATAGGGAACAAGTGTCGTAAAACATCTTAAACTCAAGAACTATCTTGCTCGTTGAAGATCGACGTGTTGAAACATCGTCAAAAGACCTCGCTATAGACAAGTGAAGTCCACAAAAAGACTTCAAGTCACACAGAACTTTCACTCACACCAAAGACCTCGCTGCATCATCTCGCAAGCCATCATCATCATACTCAAAACTCGAAGCTCAACCTCGCTACCGGAGTCCATCAAGCGGCCCGTGGGTAGTAGAATCTAGTAGTGATTAGGAGATCCCGAACCTTGTTAGATCGAGATCTCAAATACTCTTAGGAGGTCTAAGTTGTAAACCTCGTTTGCTTGTAACCTTGCTGTAAGAAAACAATAAATAAAGAGTAAGTGTTTGCACAATCGAATAATAGAATCTCGTTTCTTGTCTTCTAGCGACGTTTTATTTCGGCTTTCATGAACGATATGTTTGTGCGATTACGATATATGCGATTACGGTCCCGTGGATGAACACGCAGGCCACGATATATGAAGCGTTTATGTTTATGTTTGCGCGTATATGTTTATGATTGTTTTGGCACTTGAGTTTGTTTTCTTGTGATAATGAATTCAATTGACAATGTGAAAGCGAATCTAAGTGTGCTAACTGAGTGACGATAGCGTGCTAACGGAAGCATTTATGTTTATGTTTGCGTGTATATGTTTGTGATTGTTTTGGCACTTGCGATAATGAATTCAATTGCGAATGTGAAAGTGAATCTATGTGTGCTAACTGAGTGACGATAGCGTGAGAGTATGCGGGAGCACGAGTCGAAAGTGTTGAAGCACGAAAAACTTTCGAAATGTCGAATGTTAGTATTTACGCGCGCGAATACGTGACATTCGAAGGGAAATTTGTAAACGATTGTTTAGCACCATTTAATTATATTATATTAAATGCATTAGATAATTAATGGGCCTACCTAATTAATAATCCCAAAATTGAATGAGCCAGATGCCTATTAGGTTAGAAACCCTAGCCTCTTTTTTCCCTCTATTTAAATCCTGCCTCAGATGAATGAGAGGTCAGATTATTTAACTTCCACATTACTCTTGTTCCGAGTTTTCTTTAACCTTTTTTCCCCTAATATTTTGTGCAGAAACAAGTAACAAATCAAGTTCTTAGTTCTTACATGATTCGCGGGAGATTATTAAATGTATTGACAATAAAGTTTGGATTTTTAAAGGGACATTAAAAAGGAAGAATTTATGCATTTATAAATCCCCTTGGATATTACATTTCTTATTCTTGCCTCCTAATTTACAAGACAATTAACTTTATGATTACTTTTGTCTATGCCTCCAACTTCATGGAGTATAACAACTTCATGGGACTTTAACCTTGTTAAAGACAAGGTCATATAAGGAGTATTTAGAATATTTCGAACCACAATAGTGACAAATTTGTGTGGAAATTAGTTCTGAATTGTGAGAGACAAATTTGTTCCCAATTAAATGTAAGTGAAATTTACTCGGTCGAGTTTGAAAATGGAGGAAAATACAGCACAGAGGCTATTTACGGTATCATTAGGGCACCCATCCAACCGGTGAATTGTGATAATATAATCTTGGTCGGAGACCCCAAATTTTCACAACTTGGGGTGCATCCTCATGTTCATTGGCTTTTAGACACTGCCTTTGAGATGAATTTGGTCTCTATATCAATTTTGGTGCATTCTAACTAAATTCAGCTATTAATATCACATAGTTGAATTTCAATTTTTTTGGGTATATCGGGTGTACCGCCTTTCCCTTCGGCAGGGGTAACCCATCTTGACCCCCAGATTCCGCTGTAGTGGAGCCCTACTGGATCACAATAGGGCTACTTATGCTTGATAAACTCAAAAATTTACAATCGTACTTTTTGGGAGAAAAAACAACGGAACCAAACACACGTTACTTGGAGCTTCGTAGACCTTGATCGATGGATCAATTGGATGATTGCTCATCAAGTAAAACAAGTATTCGATTTCATATATACCTGAAGCTCATTTCTTGAAGGCCTGATTTATGTACCTAAAAAATCAAAGAATTGCACGCAGTGCAAGAGTTACAAAATGCGACAAATTTGTTGGTGTTTCAGCAAACAGCTCAACCCTAGAGGAATGCGCCCAAAGAGTGATTATGCATGTTGAAACCTAGATCTTGATGAATCCCTTCGATTGTTCGGAAAAATGAGTTTGAAAAGCTTTGCATTAAAAAATACAAGTGAATACAGAGGTTTGTTGACGCAGTTCAGAACTAAGTTCTACTCCATGGAGCTTCAAGAAGGGAGACTCACCCAATTCACTAGGTAACGAAGGCCAACACAACACCCACGTTTACAAAGCAAGCACACACATATAGCTAAGGCTAGAAACGAGGTCAAAGAACAGAAAACAAGCACAAAGCAGGAAGAACAAAGAGTGGATCAAACAAGCTCGTAAAGAACCAAGCCACCAAGGGTCCAAGGCACCGATCTCCCTCATCTCTCTTTTCTGTCTTCCCCTTTCTTTCTTCTATTGCCTTGGCACAACTCCGATGAGCAACAGTGGAATCGCCAGGCACAAGCTAAAGCAGCGCGGAGAAATGAGCAAGACAAGCAACTAGGGTTTCGCTCAGCCCTTTTATGCTAACCCTAAAGCTTCAACAACATTGTTCCACCTCAAAGGCGTCTCATTAAGCCAAACACTGCGTTTAGTGTAAGAGACGACCATCAAAGATCAGATGCAGCCCAAAATAGATAGGCCCATTAAGACTTTAAATAAGCTAATGCCATAAGTCGCACAAGAAACCGACCCAATTCAACCAAATTACAAACACAAGAGCCATACTTAATCATGACTTGATCAAGCGGCTCAAATGTTGAGTCAAGGTTCGAACCAGGTGGTTCTATGGCATCTTAAGTACAACTCCAGTCCCTGTCCTAACCTCTATCTAAATTTATACATGCATCACTTAGTAATATAGTGTATGTGTTACATATTACAACATAAGATTAATAAAACATTATAATACATATAAAAAATTGCTTGAAAGTGAAATGGATGAGCCCCAACCGTGAAGCTCGTAGGTGGCCAATGAAACTTAGAGCTTTTGAAAGTTACTCTCTCCGTTTCTTAAAACTTTTCCTTTTAACAATTTACACATTAATTAAGAAAACTATATATCAAAAATACTATTATACCCTCATTTAGTACTTATTTTTTTCTACTTTATCGAAAACCACTATTAATAACATATCAATAATTACAAGGATAAATATGTAAAGTAGAGACCCAAGATCTAACATATTCTATGAAACAAAACAATAAAGCTAAAAAGACAAGTTTCACGAAACGGATCGGAGGAAGTATATAATAAGAGTACCTAAGGAAAGCCTAGGAAAATTTTGTAATTCTTTATATCGAATATCAATGAATGAATCCCCTTTCATTAGAAAAAAATTGTACTCCACCATGTGAAATATGTAAAATTTGGGGTATGATGTGAAAAATTCCTCAAATTCTTGGGATATGATTAGTATTACCTATTATAAATATAACTCATTAGACGACCACTATTACACGTACTCATTAATATAGAGGCCGACTTTAGTTGAATGACTGTGCATTTGCACTCAGCAAACGGATTTGGCCAGCAGGAGGTCTTCATTTTTAGTAGCAAATTATTACTACGATTTATATACTATATTTGCATATTCTAGCACATGCAAATATAAACAAATAAATGAATATTATACTATGAATCCACTATGATCATCACCATTTAAGGGACAAAGAGCACAAAACCCTCCTTGATTACCTCATTTATCGCCAAAGTCAAAAATCAGCGACGAGTTAGTCATAGAAATGTTTGTTGTAAAGTGTAATTTACTAACTAATATAATCCACTATCTGGTAATAGATACCATCCACGATTAACCACGTCAAAAGTGAAGAGTTAATGTCACACAATGATCATAAACACACACGAGTTCTACAGTTGGTTCACACATACACAGTTTAAGAATTTTCTGAATCAATTCAGTCGCACTCTTCCGTATTGAGTTTTTTTTCATTACCAAGAGTTTAACCACATTACATCCACCGGTTGACATATATATATATATATATATATATATACTAATAACAGCTAACTGTCTAACTGTCAATAACTATCTAGGAGCGGGGTCTCCCTTAATTCACCTCCGATGCTTAAGTCAATTGGCTAGTCAGAATGACCTTGCTAATAGGAGGAATCAGACTCTCATTAGAGTAGTTTGTCGATTAAACGTCGAGATAAAAGGTAAGACTTGCTAGCGAGTTCAGCGAATATGAATATGCTTAGTACATGGCGAAGACATGGATTTATAGTGGAAGAAAGGGAGTAAGGGGGTCAAAATCCTCCCCTAGGTCCGACCCATATGCCTTGTCACCCAAGCAAGTGATATCTTGCTCCCCATTCCACACAAAATTCTTTCTTTCGACTAAGATAAAATCATTCACTATATCGATTTAATCACCAAAATAAAGAAGACAAGCTTACTATAACAAATACTATCTTAAAGAAAATGACATCATAATAAATAAAAATACATTTTTAGCGGAAAATAGGTAATTATTAAAATTTATCCACTCACAGAAGTTATTGAACTTTTTCGTTTATAAAATAAGAGGTGGTTTTAAGTGTATATATATTATCCTTAGGGTGTAAATTAGAGACAAATTATAGCTATTAATTTAGGAGGATGAGGACTAGGATTAGAAGAGAGTCAAGAGACACATGTTGAATGTTTTTTTCCGTTCATATATAAGATACATATATATGTTTATAAATTATTGTTATAAGGTTTTAATTTGTTATAGTGATTTATGTTTTGAATTAAGGGGTTCATGTTTAAGCTGTATATGTACACTTTCAAAGATGTTAAAGTTTATATTTTTGAACAATCAATAGTTGGTCTTGCGGGATGAGACGCTAGGTTTTTTTATGCGTGTGTGTCCAGGGAATTAAATTCGAATCTTCTTGACAGTGTGTATGGAGAGACTAAGTTGGGAGCGACTCCCATTAAGGACCTCTAAAGTACTCGGTTCAGATGTAGAACGGCTTCACATATGTAAAAACGCTTAAAAAAGTTCAAAAGTGTGTATGAAGAGAAATTTTCATTTGATCCCATAAAAGAGTTATATTCTTTTATTTTGATAAAGGTAAGAATTCGATAACCATACGAACCTGATAAACTAAGATGTCACACAACACGACCATTGAAAGACGACTAGATAGAGAACTTATTATCCTAATTAAAAAGTTGAATATTAAAAATTTTAAATCAATATTTTTTTTTCCTGAATTTGGTTTTATATCAAATTTCTTTTTTTCTTTTAGAATGAGAGGTGGCACTTTCCATCCTCTCAAGGGGGAATTTTATTAATAAAGAAAAAAAGGCTAAGTAGTTAGCAAACGTGGGATAGCCCGAACCCTAACATCAAGAGACAATAAAGAAATAACATCCTCCGGCGGGTCAAGTAATACATGAGTACCTAAACTAAAATAAAAAGCATAAGAAGCTAAAAAGTCAGCCACACAGTTGGCTTTCCTAAACACATGTCGGAATTGAATAAACCAATCCCTTCTAATTAAGTCTTGACACTGAGATACCAGACTGAATAAGGAGTGATAACGCTCTACGGGTTTGCCTAGAAATTGAACCACCAATTGAGAATCAATCTCTAGACAAACCCTCTTGAAACCCCTATCCCAGGCTAAATTGAGGCCAATCATGATACCCCAAAGTTCAGCCATCGGAACTGTACAACTCCCAATATTACGCACCACTCCTGCTAACCAACGCCCATTGCTATCGCGAATAACACCAGCAGCCGTTGCTAACCCCTCTCTAGAAACAACTCCATCAATATTTAATTTAATCCAACCTTCCGAAGGGCGCGACCAAGCAATATACTCCTCCCGAGTGCGCTCGTTCCTATCAATCTCCTGAATCGGAAGTGTCGACCGCCAATACTCCCCCACCTGGCCTCGAATGAAGTCATCTTTGCTTCCCAAAAACTCCTCCACCAAATACAAAGGCATTTCTCCATTTCCACAACCACCAAATGATAGTTGCAAAAACGGAAACCCAAGCAATATTATTACCAACAGGATACGAAATATTAACTCGAATCCAAAAGGCAAAATCCGATAAGTAGAAATCTTCCTTGGAAAGAGGAGGACGTACATACATCATCCCAAATACGTGTTGTAGATTCACAATCACGTAAGAGATGAAGCAACGACTCCTCCTCGGTAGAGCACCTAGGGCAAGACGCGTCCAAAGCAAAGTGGCGTTGAACCCTTTCTTGATTAGTTAAGGGAACACCCTTCAAGGCTAGGCAAAGAAACACTTTAACCCCCTCTGGAACTTTTATTTTCCAAATAAATTGAAAAACATCACAATCAATACAAAAATCTAATCGATCCTGTTGAATCAGATCGTAGGCGGAGGAGACAATATAGGCTCCACAAGAAGATGGGCGCCAACTCAGCACATCAGTCGCAACCTCATCTTCGACAACAGCAACAACGACGATCCGGAGAAGAATTCTCGATGGCAAAAACTGGGAGAAAAGCTACCATCTCCACCCAACCGCCAGCTCCCAGAAATCACACACAGGAAGGTAAGGACTATCCTAGTTGATGTGCATTAAGGCGACATCGCAAAGCCGGTCCTCATCAAGCCAAATATCATTCCAAAAGCAGACTTGCTTGCCATTTTCGACGCACCGACGGAAACCCTTCAACACATGCAACCTCCTGCACGCCCTTCTTAATGCTACGCCAGACATGTGATTATATCAAATTTCTTCTATAAACATAACTCCATTTTGCTCTCATTTGAAAGATGATATAGGTGTGGTGCAAGGGTTGACTCCCCTGGCCAAATTCATACTAGATTAAACTTTTTTTTTATTTGGAGAACATATATAGGTACTACAAAGTACATATAAGTTTGAATCTTATGTATAGAATAAATATTCTGTGTGAATATGCGGTAAGTAAAAGTGTATTGTAAAACATTAAAAGTGCATTGTAAAATCTAAAAAATGCATTTCTAAATGACACTATTATGAGGCATCGTAAAACATCATAAATGTATCTTAAAGTATTATAATTGCATTCCTAATTTGAATGTATTTTTGACACTTTACGATGCACTTTTATTAAAGACCGTAGATGGAGTCCATCCTAAAACCAATTGGCAAGGAGTAATCTGCTGAGTTATATATTAGTCCAATTTACTCCCAACTTTCAGATGTGGGATGAACATATTCTAACACGCCCCCGCAAGTGCAACTGGGAAAATTGGTCCAATTGACACTTGACAACACAATGGGGTGGGCCCAGGATCAAGATAGGCCGTTAGGCAAATGACTCTGATACCATATTAGCCCAGCGGGGTTCCATCATAAAATCAATTGGCAATAGGAAGAGTAATCCGCTGAGTTATATATTAGTCCAATTTACTCTCAACTTTCAGATATGGGATGGACATATTCTAACAGTAGTGAGCTTTATATTACACATACCTCTTATACCGCACATGATTCACACTCATCAATGTAGTGCTAACTTTTTTCAATTTAGGAAACATATATAGAGATTAATATCCTATTAAATTATACCTATGTACGTCGTGCCTCAAGTAAGTGGCAAATCTTGGTATAAAAATATACTTAAGAAGAAAAGTCGTGGATTTATAAATCTAGATTAATAAGCAAAAGTTAATTAATCAAGTTGTTTATATATAGTGGGGATATTTATCTGGCTTTCAAAATGGTGCTGTGGTGTGTGCGCGCACAAAATCGATGGTGAAGAATTAGTGGATGATATAATTCCCATATGGGGAACAAATTAAAGATGCCTGAAGGCCCCGGCTCTCCATGCCAAACATATGAACCTTGGAAATATTTAATCTTGAATGTTGATAAGTCGATCATAGTGATGATGATTCATTCGATCGTTTTAAAAAAAGACCCAAAAAAGCGCTTCGGCCTTTCAAATACGACCACCATTATACTTTTTGTTCCAACGATTATCATATTAAGAATGCTGGCTGTTAGGCTAATTCAAAAGCTAGGCCGGTCGATTTAACCAATTAATTTTGCCTCAGATGAGGTGCCTAACGGGGTTAGAGGCAATAATGGTAGACCAATATTCAATTGGTCTAGTGGTAAATTGATACTAGACTCTTTAAGTGTTGCTCGAATCTTCCTAACCGCATGTATGAAGAAATTGATATTTAAGAGGTCTCTTTCAAAATGGGACTATGAAGTATTCGTTCCGGACGTAGAGTGGTGCTCACCGATCGAACCGGGCG
Source organism: Fallopia convolvulus (assembly GCA_964016875.1). Lineage (NCBI taxonomy): Eukaryota > Viridiplantae > Streptophyta > Magnoliopsida > Caryophyllales > Polygonaceae > Fallopia > Fallopia convolvulus. The sequence goes on from OZ024733.1 coordinate 36,744,179, forward strand.
AGCAAAAGGCAAGACCAAAAAAAAAAGGCAGTAATGGTATAAAGTATAGGGGCGTAGGGAGGTTTCGAGTCCGATTCCTGCATTCGTCCCTTCACTTACGTAAAAAACCAGGTGTCACTAATCCTTCTTTTGTTGGGCTGAGTTAGTCAATACAAGTCGGTTTATCTGATTTGTGGTCCTTGTTAACTAGATCACGAGCCCAAAATTTATACCGAAGGTGGGTTTCTCGTCACAAAAAGTTTGGTTGGTCGATGTGTGTAAATTAATGCACTTTTTTATAATAAATATAAACTTATATAGAAGGCCTACATGTAAGATTGTTAGGGTTTTAGGGTGAGTGCAGAAGACAAGGAGAACATGATCTTACCATTTATTAAGGAAGAGTTTAAGAAGGTGGTTTGGGACGTTGGTAGAAACAAGACTCTAGGCCCAGATGGATTCAGCTCAAGATTCTTTCAAAAGGTATGAGCAGTGGTTGAAGATGATGTCATAGAAGCAATCCTTGACTTTTTTGAGAATGGGAGGTTCCTTAGGGAGATTGATAGCATTGTCATTACACTGGTTCCAAAAAAAAGATCATCAAGAAACAATCCATGACTACATATCTATTTCATGCTGCTTAGTCCTCAACAAAATTATTTCCAAGTTGCTGGTGATGAGGATTCAAGAAGTGCTTCCAAAGCTGGTGGAGGGAAATCAAGGTGCATTCATCAAAGGGAGTAACATAAGATTTAAATGTTGTAGTGTGTCAAGAGCTAGTAAAGGGTTATGCTAGGAAATATATAAGCCCCAAATGTGCCTTGAAAATTGATTGGAAGAAGGCATATGACATGGAGAATTGGGACTTCCTTAATGGCCTAGGATTTCATCCTACCATGGTACATTAGATAAAGGAGTGAATGAGTGCATCACAAACAACTAATTTTCTATAAATATTAGGGAGAACTTTGTGGTTATTTTAAAGAAAAAAGGGAATAAGGCAGGGAGATCCCCTCTCCATACATGTTTGTGTTACTCAAAGAAGTGCTCAATAGAGCAATGAAGAAGATGAGTAGGAACAAAAGCTTCAAATTCCATCTAAATTGTGCTAGAAAGAGATTGAATAGTTTGTGCTTTGCTGAGAATCTGTTTATTTTTTCTCATGGTAGTGAAGGGTATTTTCAAGTAGTTAAAACAACCTTAGATGTTGATGATCTGTTTAGGTGACATGTCAGGGCTCAACATCAATACTAGCAAAACGACCAAAGAAATTTGGGATGCTCTTAAACGACTTCACCGAGGAAACGATGATGTGAAGAAAGACTGCATTATAACATTGGAAAGGGAGTATGAAAGAATGAGTCGAGAGAAGAACGAAGCCTTTGGTGACTATCACTCGAGATTTCAGGCTGTGGTTAACTAACTTGAGTTTCTTGATGAGAAACTTTATCAATGGAAGCAAGTTAGCAAATTGATCCAAGGTCTCAACTCGAAATGGAATGAATCTACTGCTGCGTTGCTAACCAAAAGTGAGACCAAGTCACTCACTTTAGAGGATGTCATTGGAAAGTTGCCTATGTAAGGAGGAATCAAAGCAAAGGCAAGATGATCGCTTTGAAATTGACAAGCTCATGAACATTATCTTGAAAGTGGAAAGAGCGTGTGATTAAATCAAATATAACAAAATATAGCTATTTTAAAGATTTTAATTTATGTTTTAAAAATATAAGTTAGAAAAAGCGTATATAAAAATTGTATTTATCTTGTGTGATTAAATCAAATTTAGATCAATATGAGAACATTGACTTAAATTCATTTTTGTGATGATGCCGCTAAATTTTGGAAATCCATGTCATAACTCACTCACAAATTTTTGTAGATAAACTCGAAGTTTCGCCACATAAGAGTGTGGACTTTCATATTCTATGATTTCATCATAATATTCTATGATTTAGCCACATAACTAGTGTGATCTTCGTGTGCATGACTTTCAGGACAAAGTAATAGCTATAGGTTTATAATATTATATTATAATTATAAGAATACAGGCAATGAAAATATCACGAGTGTGTATCTCATATTAGTATATTACTATCATCTACTACCTATTTGTAGGCTATAAAAAAAAAATCTCCTCGTGAATGTATTTATATTTTTGTTCCTTTTTTTTTGAATCAGATTTGAGTATTCGAGTGACTGTATGTAAGTGGACATCGATATTTCTCCCTTGCGTTTGTTTATCCCTTGGTAAACCCCTTGTGAAATCGAGGAAAGTTGGAAGATTTCATGGGGTTGGCTATTTTGGCTCGGTGAAATTATGGGGCTTTGACTTGTATGTCCCAGACATAAACTTCTTCACTCTAAACAAGTTGAGCAGTGCTCCATTCTATTTGTGCATATCAACTGTTCGACTAAATGCCCTTGTTTTTAACTCTATCATAAGTTGTGTGTTTTGGAACGATGGGGGAGTCTAGATTATTTTATTTCAGAACTCTATCTGGATTGTTGGATGTTACAATGCTCTTTAGCTAATAAACCCGTGGATATTGAGATTCCACAATTTTTTTTTTGGCAATTTCAAAATTCTTCTGTTTGGTGATAAAATTTTGTTTTTATCATTAAGGAGACTGTAATTTTTTGTTCTTCAAAATTAGTTTTATACAAATACTACACTTGTCATTATGTTTGTCTCAAAATCATTTAGTTTCATATAACAAATCTGGTGTTTCAAGTATCATTCAACTTTACTACATTTTTTCACCTAAAGCAACTAAAAGTTGAGTTCATGTGTTAGTTTGGCAAATTTATTAAATGCACCTAAATAATAGTTCCATAAAATAAATTTTCCTAAACGGTGTACCTCTGAAAACTTTAACATAACTGATGGATCAATAAGAACATAGTTACATATTAACCTGCATTTTATCAATGTTTACAATCATTGTTTATATTTGGCTTGCCTATTTTGTCTTCCATAAAGAGTGATGCATTTAGCCAAGACTAGCCTTAAAACTGTTCAAGTTGATTAGAAGGCAATAATCACTCAAAATTTTCTTCTTAAGGTCATTTCCATGTCTCTCAGCTGTTGTTTTTTACATGAATAGCTGTTGTTTTTTACATGAATTTTTTACTCTTAACTCCCATTTCACCTAAGACAAATGATTTGTTAGATATCACCTGCTCCTGCATATTGATGCAGTAGTGGTCCTCGCTGTTGACACAGCAGTGGGGTGGGAGATCACCTGTTGCTGTAGAACTATTTATTAGGGTAGAGAGAGAGAGAAAGAAAACTTTGAAGAATGCCCACGTGGCAAATTTTGCTACAATGAATTCCTAGATGTTGACTTGTTTCTGGATGGTGAAATTGGTCAAACGTGAATGAAATTGAGAAAGGAACTGCTGATTGTTCTCATGGCCAAGTGGGTGCACCATTCACCATGTTGTTTGAGGTTTAGTCACAGGGACCATCTCCTGCCAAGATATTTCTCTTTAAATGCACCAGCAGTGCTGTCAATGATCTTCTGTAGACCAACCAATTACTATGCAAATGAAATCAATATTCTTGTTTGATGTTTTTTTTTGACAGAATTTGATCATAAGTCTGTATAAAATAGGGTATTTGGATGTTGCACAGTTCGTTTTTTGCTTCAGTTGTAAGTGCATGGTTGTGTGTTTAGAGTTAACTGCAGTTCATTTTGGCTGCAAGGATACCTTTTTCTAGAATGCTTGACTAACTTAATGCCAGCTTAATTTGGTTGACATTTACTACCTCTTTCTGTTGCTTTTTCGATGATTCAAGATATAACTTATATGAGTAAATTGAAATGAAATAAATCAGTTGTTGGCTTGTTGTTGTGTTAATTGTTCTTGTGATTGATTATCATTTAAGGAAAAAACAAAAACAGAAGACCCACTTAGGCTCAGCTACTGTGAAGCCATAAAAGCTCATTTAAGCTGGCCTAACTGGAATTAATCCGTGTCAGATGCCATCCTTGTCAATGATCCCATTAGTGGAAGCAAAAATGCAAATGGCCACATTACTCCTTAACCAATATTATAATATTCATATTCCTCTTTGTCTCTCTCATTGGCTTTCTTTCTAGCTCACTATGGTCTATTCTGTCTATATATACCATTGGTAACCTTACACTTCTGCTTCATCCAGTTATTTGTGAGCAATCATGGAGTCTGTATCCAACCTGATTGTCTTTCTCAATTTGGTTACACTGTCGTTACTCGTCTTGCAGCTAAAAACTGTAGTTTGTGTTAGGAACCAATATCAAGCTCCTAAAATTGAGCAGAGATTATATTCCTTGACGAAGGAGGACCATTTGGTGTCTAAACTGCCAGGACAGCCAGAAGTAAGCTTTCAACACTATGCTGGATATGTCACAGTAAATGAAACCAATGGAAGGACACTCTTTTATTGGTTTTATGAGGCCTTTTCTCTGCCTGAGCAGAAGCCCTTAGTCCTTTGGCTTAATGGCGGTAAGCCCTTACAAAATCTGATCTTACTTTACTATATATAAGCTTAGTCCATGTAGCATGTTGTTTCCCTATTCCCATTGTTTGCGTTATATGCTGCTCGTACTCTGAACAAATGACACTACGTTGCTGTCGTATTTTTATTTTTTTTATGTTGCAACTGTATTTCTGCTCTGCTTCTCTTTTACCTGTAAATTCAACCTGCTTTTAATTCATCCCCTTTTGATGGTTATCTTGATCATAAACGAAGTTGTTCAAACAAATATGCTAAAATCGACATGATTGTAAAGCAGACAATAGAGGGAATATTTTCCTTATCCAAGAAAAAAAGAGGAACAATTTGGATTTTTGTATCATTCTTTTCCACTTCTTTTTTCTGATTCCATCCATGATGTAAGCCTCTAGTGGGTTAGGACTCCATTGAACAAAATGTATGGTTGTAAACCAAAGTAGATTTCTAAATTCAAGGGTGCATCAGCTTTACCTGGATGCTTCCATTTAAGATCGTTGAAGTCCATGGGATTTCATATTCCTTGTGCTGGCAGTTTCGTTGAATCTAGACTATCCTCTTCAATCAAGCTTGAAACTTATTTGTCATGTAAACATAAGGTTTACTGCTGTGAAACCACAAGTTTAATGCTCTTGCGTTTCCAATTGGTTTATAGGTCCTGGATGCTCCTCAGTTGGATACGGAGCTACACAGGAAATAGGACCCTTCATCGTGGACAACAATGGCCAGCAACTCAAATTCAATCAATATGCATGGAATAGAGGTGACCTAATTCTGACATAATTTGCCATTTTCATAATTTAAGCTCTCCTTGATTTCTATGCTCTCATGATCTGTGAAGCTTTCATTGATGTTCAAATTTGCTAACCGTGACGATGATGATGCAGAAGCGAATATGCTGTTTTTGGAATCCCCGGTTGGAGTTGGATTTTCGTACACAAACACTAGCACTGACTATGATGTTCTTGGAGATGACTTTGCAGGTTATTTTTTGGGCTTGTTCTTGACGTTTGTGTGTCAACATTGATCTTGGGATAATTATATGGGATTCCTCTTGATTATTTCAGCAAATGATGCTTATGCATTCCTGCATAACTGGTTTCTCAAGTTTCCGTCATATAGAAGCCGGGCCTTCTACATTGCAGGGGAGAGCTATGCAGGAAAATACGTACCCGAGTTAGCTGATCTCATCTATGACAAGAACAAAGATCAATCTCTTTATATCAATCTCAAGGGTATTTTGGTATGTTATCTCTCGCTTGCGCTGCACAAATAATCTTAAATGGACTGGATTTGCATCTTTCATTTTCTGATGGAATTGTTTGTATAATATGGTCAGCTGGGTAACCCAGAAACATCCGACTCAGATGACTGGAGAGGCTTAGTAGACTATGCCTGGAGCCATGCTGTAGTTTCTGATGAGACTCACAAAATCATCAATGAGACTTGTGATTTTGACAGCAACGATACGTGGAGCAATGTTGAGTGCAGCCAAGCTGTGGATGAAGTGCTAAAACAGTACAAAGAAATCGACATCTACAGCTTGTACACTTCACTTTGCATTGGCAATTATACAAAATCTGAAGATGGATCATCATCACAAGTCATGTTCAAGAGCTCCTCTAAAATGGTCAGTTTTCTTTTTTTTTTTTTTTTTTTTGTTTTAAGCCTCCTTTTAATCCAATTTAGTAGATTTTATCATATAATCAAACTTATGTGCATGTACAGATGCCAAGAGTCATGGGAGGCTATGACCCGTGCCTTGATGATTATGCCAAATCTTTCTACAACAGACCCGATGTTCAAAGGGCTCTTCATGTTAGTGATGGGCTTCAGCTTAGAAATTGGAGCATTTGCAAGTAATCAATCAATGTTCTTGAATTTCCATCACCTTCTATCTTCGCATTATCACCATTTTCTTGATTATATGGTTTCACCTTGCCAGCTTCACGATATTTTCCAACTGGAACGACACGAAGCCGTCGGTTCTTCCCATCTACCGAAAACTGATTGATGCAGGACTCAGAATATGGGTTTACAGGTACAAAGGGCACTTCCTGTATAAGTTTTGAATTTCTCACTAGTATCTTGTGTTGATCTTCAACTATCTTTTCTGGACCAAAATCACAGTGGAGATACAGATGGAAGAGTTCCTGTTCTATCCACTCGGTACAGCATAAACGCGCTTGGTCTCCCTATAACAAAATCTTGGAGGCCATGGTACCATGACTCACAGGTAACTCACCTAAAACCTTGGTTGAAGCAGATAAAGCATTTACCTTGCATTGTATTGCATTAATTCTTGTTTTTATTATGCAATGTAATGTAAGATAACGCATTATTTAGTGTGATCTTAACATGGTATATATACAGGTGAGTGGGTGGTATCAAGAATATAAAGGGCTAACATTTGCAACGTTTAGAGGAGCAGGGCATGCCGTGCCTATCTTCAAACCGAGTGATTCGCTTGCACTCTTTGCCTCATTCCTGCAAGGAGAATCTCTGCCTTCTGCTAGGTACACAAATATCTGATGATTTCTGAATATATATCCAGGTGGATTTTGAGGCCATAGTATTAAAACTAGTGAGGATCGGTCCATTGGTCGCGCTGGTAATTAGAGATAAGAGAGTTATTGTCCTAATTCCTTTTGTCTTAATCAAATATCAGTTTGGAATGCCTAATGAAATCCTTAGCCAGATTGATCGAGAACTGCAAGAGATGCATACCAAGGTCTATGAAATGCATTCATACAAATAAAGAATGGTCAGATAATTTTGCAGAATGTAATGATCTCGTGTAATGCTGGTACATATGTAATTCTATATCTTGAGTTAGTTTTGGTGACCAATGTATTCTTATGGTTCTTGCTCATCAAGTATGCTAACTACAACCAAGTACCTCTTGGTCTAGTGGTAATTGACGCTAGGTCGCTTAAGCATTTGTCCAGAGGTCTCGAGTTCGAGACTCTCTGGCGGTGTGGAATGCAGCAGAGAGGCTTGGGAGGAGCAACACCCCTTACGGGGTCCAGCCACACTCCGGTCCAGACGTAGGCACAAAGTGTCGAACTGGGCACCAAAAAAAAAAAAAAGTATGCTAACTACAATACTGACATGTGACAAGCCATACTTCCATATGCTCCAAAATTCATGTCCAAACAATTGTTCCAAACTAATTTTTTTTTATATTACAAGGCAAATATTAGGTTACCCGAATACTAATCTAAATCATCAATGCGGATGATTTTTAGAAAATTAAAAACAATAGGTTGTTGATTAACATTCAGCATGGAGTTAAATTGAAACAAGGGATTAGACGAATTATCTTCTTGAAGACTATAAATCACTTGCTGAGTAAAGGAATCTGAATATGTGTTCTTGCTAAGAAGTCAGTCGCAGAATTACATTCCATGAAACAGTGGAAGAAAAAAAAAGTGGTACGATTATGCATCGACAAATCAATAATAAGAAAATTATTAGCTGAAAAATTAGTAATCAGATTTACTTGGTAATCGATTTCTTAATTTCATTCACGTATCTCTGGTTTGAAAAAGAAGACTGATCGGCGAGCTGAAAAATGTTCTAGGATCCTAAACGAAATTTCCTTTTCCGTCTTTTTTAATAACTAAGCTGGTTTTTGTTGTGGAGATCGTCGTCGTCTTTGTCGCTCGCTGTAAATACTATAAATTAGGTGTCATGTCCCAAATTCAAAACCCTTTCCCTTCCTCACCCAAACGAGCTAGTTGGGGGAATTGCAATTCTCCAATAGCCGTTAGGAACGCTCAACGGGAAAGAGAGGCTTTTCCTCTTCGCCGATCGAGAACGCCACCGGCACCAACAACTACGTGCTCTAATTTCTATCCCTTGAAAACTATATCCCTCCCAAAGGGAGTCATTCAAGAAAAAAGTGCATGTAATTTTGCCCTCTCGAAGGCAACTAACTTACCCTAACTCTACCATGATTCGAATTGATAATCATTTGATATCACATTTTGGTTTTGGTTGCGAATTTGTTTTTAGCTTTCCTTGCTTTTGCTATTCTGAGTACCCAGATTGATTGATTATTCGACCTAGTTGCGGTGCCTGCTTGTGATTATATTTGATTGATTGCAACGATTCAATAGGCAATCAAAAGATTGTGATTAGTGTTTCGTTTAGAGGATAAAATTTTGATCTTTTTCCTCTTCACGACGAAGAAGAGGGAGACCATATAAGAGCATCGTCCATGCGGTTTACAGCCAGCAAACCCCTCTCCTTTTTCTCTAAGGTCTTCCGTCCCAACACATCAAAGGTATGGTTTTTTCTTCGCCTCTTTTTTTATTGTGCTTCCGTTGGAAATTTTAGCTATTTTGATCCCATCATCAATATTGTGTTCTTTCGGATTTGATTATGCATTCACATTCTAGCATTTCTTGGGGTTTCCAGATTGTTTCTGGTTGTAATCATGAATGTTGTTTAAATTCTGTTGGTAAGGAATTACAAATACAAACAGGATGAAACCTTAAGGAAAGAAGACATATAGAAGAAATTGTTGCTTCAAAATAAATTTGTATGATTTATTATTTTGTAAATTTGTTGCATGATCATGAGTAAATTCCATCCAAGAATCTATGTCCCTTGTCCGAATCTGAATAGAAAAGTGGACTGAAACTTTAGTGATGGCATTGTTTTTAGAAGCGTACGTTTGGAAAGGCTCCTAGTGAAGGAAGGAAGAATGACAAGAAAACCATACGAACCTTCTTGAACAGGACACACAGCGTCGACAGCAATGGAGGATCAGAAAGTGGAGGAGGCACCTTTTTAGAGTTTATGCGCCTGAGGAAGAACATCCTCATCTTCCGTGACATTTTTGACTTTCCTCCTATCAATGGCTCTGTCTCTATTCATGAGGTATGTAGTTGTTTTATTTCACCTCTATGGATAAGGATTAGGGGCTTATGCTAATCAGTGAGTCGGCTGATTGGTCTGGCTGGATTTGGATGACAAATTGGATTTCCTTTGCAGCTGGTGATGGAAACAATAGATGATTTGAACAGGATGTACCCAGACTTGATTCCTGGCAATCCTATATTGAAGATGAAGGAGAAGAACACTCATCAGGTGTTGTTTTGCTAATAGACAACTTTTCTGGTATCTGAAAAAGAAGCTTGAAATGGTTATATGTTATTGTAACTGGCCTGAAACATTCTCATTTCATAGGGTTTGATTTGCCTCTATTATGTTCTTGAATGCATGGCGGATTCTTGGGTGGAGGATAGGAGTACAAGGGACAAGTTCAAGAAGCCTCATATTGATACTAGTCCCCTGGATGAACTTGGTAATAATATATAATGCTTTTACTTACTACGATCCTTCTTGGACGAAGTTTATATCAAAATAAACGTAAATGCAGTTGAGATGCTAATGAAAGTTTCTTATTGTTTTTATTAGTTGAACTGGTGCTGGAAATGTTAGACTGCATCAACAAGTCTGCAAAGGAAAGGTTTGAGTTGATGGATGTGGAGCGAAAACACGGATACCCGGGTCCCATCAAAGTAAAGCCAAATCCAAAACCACTGGTGGACTGCAGCTCAGAATATAGCAGGTCTTCGTCTTCTCGGTCTCCACATACCCCTACTTCTGTGCTTTCAGATTCTCCCAAATTTGCAGATCTATTGGGAGCCATGCTGGGGTCTTACTCTTCTCCTCAGCTACTGAACTTGAGAGTTCAGACTGTGGAGGAGCTCAGCCCCATGGATCTTAAGCGCCTGGTTTCCCATGTAATGCCTCATTTTAAAGCCAACGGTAACTGCCAAAAGAACCTAAAGTTGGCTTCCATTGAGGAGGCTAAAATAGAGGCCAATGTTAATAATGTTGGAGAGAAGAAAGATAGTGGTAGAAAAGACACTGAGGAAGAGAAGGGTGAGAAATTTGACAATGAAGAGAAGGAGACGAAAAACCGTACTCCAACTGTATATGGAGATGAAGTTTCAGACATAGTACAGCCACCACCATTACTGGAAAAAGCAGTTTCGTCACGACGTCGTTCTTCTCCTCACCCTCCACCACCCCCGCCATCTCCTTCTTATAGCCCTCCACGCCCACCACTACCAGTACCATTACCGCTACCACTACCTCCCTCTGCTGCCGCCCCACCACCTCCACCACCGCTTGGAATTTCACTCCCGCCACCTCCACCAACAGTAATGAGAAAGGAAGGAAGTCTAACACCGTCAGGGCAAATGATGAAAAGAGGAGTTGCGCCACCTCCACCTGGTGGCATGAGAACCATTGTTTTTCCTAAGTACAGAACAAAGCTAAAGAGGTCCACCCACATGGGGAATCTCTACAGGATTCTTAGGGGGAAGGTGGAAGGCTCTTGCATTCCTGTCGGAAGATCGTCTCCAGGGCACAAGAGCGCTGCCAATGGCGGTAGCACAGGAGGAGGAGGCATAAGCATGGCTGATGCATTGGCCGAGATGACAAAGAGGTAATGTTTAAATGACATTGTTAGGGTTTGTTTGGATTTCATGCAGTAAAAGAACAGTATCGTGTATTAAAAAAATGTAGTATTGAATTTTAGATGTATTCTTATTAAAAAGCCAAAATGCTGTATTTTTTGGGGATATCCAAACAACCATTTCTATAGTAGATATTATAATGCAGAATATATTTCATATCACATGTCTTATGCATCCAAAATGGGGTTTTATTTACCAAAAATTGACATGTTTTAAAGTTGCTTTGTTCTACTGTTTGGCATTCAGATCAGCATACTTCCAACAAATAGAAGAGGACATGGAGAAGCATGGGGAGGCGATCAAAGAATTGCAACGTGACTTGAATTTATTCAAGACAAAAGATATGGATGAGCTGCTCAAATTCCACAATCATGTTGAATCGCTTCTTGAAGTCCTCACGGATGAGACCCAGGCTAGTATCTGCACTTGAAAAAAAAAATCAATCAATATTATTTTTAGCAGATCATATTGCTAGATGGATGTTTTTATATTCATAGTGCTCTTCAGATTTTGTCAAGGTTTGAAGGCTTCCCTATGAATAAGCTGGAGACACTAAGGACGGCAGCAGCCCTGTCCACAAAGCTAAATGGGAATGTCTCAGACATCCAGAACTGGAAGATCGAACCGCCTCTTGCTGAGAATCTTGATAAAGTGGAGAAGTTCTTCATCAAGGTGAGAACATTCCTCTTGCTGATGCCCCACATATTTTTACTGCTGTAAACAAGCTGAAATCCTTACCAAAAGAGCTCAAGAAAAGTAGCCTTGATTTCCCTCGTATTCTCTTTGCAGATTAAAGCAGAACTTGAAGGATTAGAGCGTACCAAAGATGAAGAATCAAAGAAGTTCCAGAGCCAAAACATCCATTTCGACTTTAGCATCTTTACAAAGATTAAGGAGTCCATGGTGGATCTTTCGTCAGGATTCATTGAATTGGCACTGAAAGTATGCACATCCCCAACTTCATATAAAAAAAATGTCTTTGCATTCCTTTCAACATCCTTTTCATTTCCATCTTCCTCATTCTGGTGTTGCAGGAGAAGCGAGAAGAGAAAGAAGATTCAACTGATAACACGTCATCAAAAACAGACGGCAAACATACATCAAGTGTGAAAATGCTGTGGAGGGCATTTCAATTTGCGTTTAAAGTCTACTCATTTGCAGGTGGGCAAGACGAGCGTGCTGATTCCTTGACAAGAGAGCTTGCCAAAGAAATTGAAACACATCCAACGCAAGAGTAACCCAGAGAGACAGACTTAGGAAGTTGACCCAAAAAGAAAATCTCATGCATCAAATTTTCTTCCCTGGAAAAATCATGTGTAGTTGAAAGGCTTGGTGTAGTACTTTTGATGCTCTGCACTTTTGGTTGAGCAGGATTATACAAAAAAAAGAAAAAAAGAATGATAAACAGACAGAGGGATTAAGTTTTGGCTGAGGAATTATGGTCTCGTTTGTGAGATAATTGCTTCCTTTGTCCCCGTCTTGGAGCGGTAGAGCTAAAAGTGTAGTTAGTTTGGCCCATTTCACTTGACAAGTATACATGTATAGTGCACTGACATATGACTGTGTAACATAACCAACCATGTATATGTTGACCAGTTGAACAATTGTCTGATTGAGTTCTTTCATGGGGAGAATTCAGAAAGTGGGCAGAACTTGTTGCTCTTTCCATTCTAGACCTAATTTATCCAATCAAATTTAGACAAAAAAAAATCTTAAACGGTAAAGACCGGATTGCTTTTTAATTATTTTTTTAAATCTTAAAATATTCACATTAAAACCCATTCAATTAAGGTCTGGTTCGTTTTGGATCCAGAATGGACCGTGAAAATTGGGGATCTAGTTAGACCTGGGTCCGGTTCCGGGGGAACCGGCGAACCGGCGGTCCCGGTTCCTGAACCGCCGGGTCCGGTTCCCGGGACGGTTCCGGTTCCGGTTCGTCCACCCCCGGAACCGGCGGTTCCGGAACCGGAGGTTCCAAACCGGGTGGAACCGGCGGTTCTGACCCAAAAAAATAAAAAATAACCAAACCGCGACCGCGGTTTGGGTGACCGCGACCGCGGTTTTCTTCCAGAGGTCAAAATTTATTTTTTTTTAATTTTTTTTTATTATTTCCGGTTTCGAACCGGAACCGGAACCGGCCTCGGAACCGCCCGAAACCGGACCGGAACCGGGCCAAGGCCGGTTCCGGTTCCGGTTCCATGGTTCCGAGGAACCGGAACCGCCGGTTCCGGAACCGGACCCAGGTCTAGATCTAGTTGTGATAAGATATCTTACACATTTATGTATCAAAATATAAAAGAAATTAACGGGTTCAATCTTCAGGGTCTTATAAATTCATTGTTAGTCCTTAAATTACAAAGTTTTTAAATCTCTAAAAAAAACTAATTTTGCTTTAGAAAAAATCAGAAAAATAAGAAATTGTGTCGGTCTAATTTTTTTTATAGATGATAATCACTCTTACACAATTTCTAATTCACCTATTAGATTAATTTGATTGTTAAAAAAAATTAAAATTAGACTATTTTTTTACACAGATTTTTTTTGGTGGCCCTCGAGGGGCATTTTATTAAAAATAAAAAAGAGAGTTAAGTAGTCATCAAACGGGGATAGCCCGACCCCTAACATCATCAAGCAAATATAAATAAACTCCCTCGGGAAGGGCACTCAATACATGATAGCCTAACGGAAATTGAAAATCAAAGGAGACAAGGCGGTCCGCAACAGAGTTCGCCTCACTGAACACATGGCGGAATCGGATGATCTAATTCCTACTAATTAAGCCTTGGCATCTCGATGCCAGGCTAGCAAGAGGATGACTCCTCTTAACCCCAGTGCTTAGGAGTACCTGAGGAGTACCTGACGATACCCACTTTTCCAGGCAAGATTTAGACCATTATACACCCCCAAAGTTCCGCCATCGGGACCGAACAAATCTCAATGTTGTGAATGAACCCGTTGAGCCACCTGCCATTACTATCCCTAATAACACCTCCCGACGTTGCCCCACCGTCCTTCATGACGCCTCCGTGTTGACCTTAATCCAGTTTGCATCCGGTTTACTCCACTGAATGTCCTGAACGCTTGTCATTTTGTTCTTGTTAAAACAACTAGCCTTACCTGCAGTCTTGTGGGCTTCCTTGACTCGATAGTTTTGTCCCGATTGCTCATACCATCCTCAATTTAGAAATTTAATGAGTTTCTAATGAGTTTCATTATTATAGAATATAAAACTTTTTATTTATATAAAAGAAAGAATAATACTAAAAATAATTTAAAATTTTTTAGACAAATATCATCATTAAAGATGCTCTTAATATCACTAGATCTATCCAGACTATCGACTATCGAGCTTGCCGGGTGGGCACAAATCTCAATTTAGAAATTGAAGGGCAGCCATCAAAATACATACTGTACTAAATATTATATTTTTCTAATTAAGTTAATTGGATTTTTGGATAAGCATGAAGTATAATATAAATAGGCGATCACTAACATGTTAGTGGTCGTCCTAACTTCTTTCCTTATCAAAAAAAAAATAATAATAATTTTGGATTAGCAAACACTTACCGTTGAACAGCGTCCGTTGTGAACGAGTAAATAAACATAGCTACCATAATTATTATTTTCATTATCATCATAAATGTATTTCTTAAATTACTAGGTATTTATTATTTTTATTTATTTTCTATTATATTAAATATTGTGGTTATGCAACTTAATGGGAGATTTTATCTTTCAAATAAGATAGAATTAAAGTTGGAGAATTGGTAGAATATTCTTAGCTTGGGCTCCAAGACAGTTGACTAGCTCTAGGACTCTAGGAGATATAATTTTCGGCCCCCCTAATCTCCTTCTTCCATTATAAATACACGTTTTTGCCGTGTAGGGAAGGCCACATGTTGCATATCGGCACATATCGAGAACTTGAACAGGCTAATACTCGCTAAGCTCGACTGTTCAAGAAAGATCCATACTCGTTGGATTTCTTGCTTTCTTGTTGTACCTTGACCTTCAATTCGACAAACTGCTCTTTTGACTTAGGCATCGAAGGTGGATTAGGGGGTCCCCGCCCCCTGTGTCCATTGTTTTGACTTAGGCATCGAAGGTGGATTAGGGGGTCCCCGCCCCCTGTGTCCATTGTTTTGCAGGTTACAGTTTGAAGGAATCAGTTTAGAGCGGAAGAGGAAAGGAGCATTCAATCGGAATTTTTGTCCAGTGACACCCGTTTATGTCAGACACTATACATAGAATAGACCCTACTTTTACCACCACAATTGCGGATGTCGAGGACAGATTCGATGATTTGCTACAAATAATTAAACACCTGTAAACAACCTTACCTCCGGAAAAAATTTGCGCACTCATCACCTGCTGGTGGGGTGTATGGTTATGGCGAAACAAGACTATATTCAATAGTGACTCTACTAGTCAATGCAAAAGGGCAGAGGAACTAATACGTAACCAGATTATGGTGGGAAAAAACAAAGAGCATATCTAGTGAAACAGATGATAAGCATGGCATGAATATAAAACACTCCAAGAAAAAAAGTAGGAAATGGACAAAATCTCAATATCAATTTATAAAAATCAATTTTGATGAATCAAAACGAAAGGACGGTAAAGCAACCGCTGCATACATCATTCGCGATCAAAATGCAAAATCTGGTGAGAAATGGAGTGTGATACAAGCGGAGGCAAAGGGTTTATAAGAGGCCGTTTTAGAGGCGATGGAAAGAAAATTTTGAAAAGTACGAAGAATTAGAAGGAGACAACCTTTTAGTTATAAACACATTAAAAGAATGCCGATCTAGCCCATGGCCCATAGATATGATCATTGTAGACACTTTACTGATGTTTCAATCTTTCGAGGCAATTATATTAAAGCATGTGCCTCGTGATTGCAATTCTGTGACAGATTTGATTGTGAAACTACATCACACTTGTAGCATCAATCAGATTAGAAACCACGGTGTACTCCAAGCCCTCATCCAAAAAGATGTCCTAGGTTAACTTTTTCCCATTCAAAAAAAAAGTTTTGGATAAGCTTATCTGACCGGCATCAACTGAAAACTTTCCCACTAATATTTTGATAGTGTTCACACGTCATATTCCACTATGTAGCTAGTGTGAGGATTAGGGATGCACAAAAATCCCGTGAGGACGGGGATTCGCGGGGACCCGCCCCTAACAGGATGGGATTCACCGACTCGAAGGGGAATGGGGCGGGGACGGGGATCAATTTTGTATCTCTGATTTAAAATGGGATGGGGACGGGGAATGTACTATCCGCCCCGATTCCCCGCTATTTTTACTTAATATGTTTTTTTTTGTTTTTTAATTTATAAAACATAAAATAAAAAAAGATTTTGAATATAATTGCAGTTTTTAATTTAAAAGTTTAAAAATTTAAAATTTAAAATTACTAGTTTTAAATATTTTTTATAATAAAGGGGGCTCGTTAATAACCCGATAATTGACGAGAATTCCCCGCCCCGTTCTCCGCGAGGATTAAGCGGGGATGGGGAGGAGACGGGGGGCATAATAATAGGTCGGGGATGGGGGGGAAGAATGCATTCCTCGTCCCGCCCCGCCCCTATGTGCATCCCTAGTGAAGATACCTTATTGACTAATTAACTAACGATTTTTCTAACTTATGCACTAAGGGTACGCGATAGAATAAAAATATTGAATATGAAAACTAAGCTCCAAAAAGATAAAGCATCAACCTTTAGAAAATAATTTTAAAAATATTAAACAATCAAGTACACTTAAAAATAGAACATATATTAGAAAAATCGATAAACTAAATGCAGAATAATTTTAAATGGTTAATTTGATACATCTATTAGTATATAAATTCTATAAAAATGAATTAATCTAACATTTTCCTGTTGGGGTTCTGAAGTCTGAATTTAAGTGGTTGGATGCTTTGAATTTAACCAGGCCAAATGTCTATGGGTTTGTTAATTGACTTACTAGTTTTATTATATTAAGCTTTTCTGTGTGACTGAACGTACCCAAAAAGATGTAATCCGTAAAAAAATTTAGGACCCATTCAAAATATTTTTCCATCAATGAACTAGGAATTTTGCAAATATGTTAGAACCTAAAATTATCCATTTTAAAACATTTACATCGATACTTGGTTACTTACTTACTTACCCACGTCAAAGTCCAAATTAGACCTTGAAAAATCCGTCCCAACATTACAACATAGGATATCCATGATTGATCCACAAAAGAGAGAAATACAACCAAGACCCTAAATTTGTAAGTTTTGTCAACCAGTCCTTTGTATTTTAAAATGTTCAAATAAAAACCTAAACTTAACTAATTTTACACTTATAAACACCGAAGCTCTAAGTCTCCTTCTCTGGTGAACATTACGCACGCTGATGTGTATATTTTTTAGCCAAATAAGCCAAATGTGGGTCAGTGTTTTGCCACATAAGCCAAATGTCAAACAAGAGACAAATTTAAAGAAAGATTACCTTGTTTGAGACAAAAACAAAATTGTTGATATTTCGACAAGATCGTTGGAGCCGATGGAGATGGAGCCCTAATCAACGATTATGCATGCCCAAGTCGAAAAAGCCTTGACGAAGTCGGATTGGAGAGAGGAAACAAAGGAAGGAACGAAGTCGCCTTTGCTAGAGGTGAACTAGCAAAGGCGAGGTTCCAATTGATGAGGCTAAGGTTCCAATTGCTCATGAACTAGTTTTAGAAGAATGTGATGAGAAGGATGAGGCCCCAAATATTGATGAACCAGTTTTAGAGGAATGTGATGATGAAGATGATAATGAATCTTACACTGATGGTGGTGATGAAATAGATGATGCAAGCTACAGTTAGCCTACAGAAGAGATCGATACAGTTGATAAAGGAAGGGTGAAAGGCATGACGGCTAGGGGAAGATTAGACGAGGTTGAGAGAGGGAGAAGATAGGAGATTAGGGCAAAATACTATTATATTGTTAATTAAGAATAAGATAACATAAGAGTATTTATAGTGCTAAGCCCTAACGGTTCAATAAAGGCATCCGGGAAAGAACTGTAAAGAAAACCCGAGAAGGAGTAATTATACTCTGTTTAAAAAATTACATTTATAAAATACTAATAATAATAATAATAGTCTTTAAAACGCATGGGAAGGCGACGTTCACGCCTCGGCCTAATTGTAGTAACAACCGGCTCAGCTTGAGGCGTATCAATCTCTCCCCCATTGACATTCGCCTTGTCCTCAAGGCGCAAATCAGGGAAAGAGTGTTGTAGCTGATCTGTGGGCTCCCAAGAAGCATCCTCTGGTGTACCATCTTCCCAAACTACGAGCCATTGACGCTGCGGTGTGGAGTCCACCAACACTTGTCTCTCAGCGATGGCACGCACCGGTCTAGACACGGGCTGATCGTGGATGAATTCAGTAGGAAACACGGGTTGTAGTGTTGCACCGTGCTGTTGGTTGCTGCAAGAAAAGGCCGAAGAAGCGATACATGAAAAACATTGTGGATTCTTGCATTTGGTGGCAACTCCAGGCGGTAAGCAACCGACCCAATTCGCTCAATCACTCGAAATGGTCCATAAAAGTGTCGAGCTAGTTTAGCCGCCAACGGCTTGGCAACGGAGTGTTGTCTGTACGGCTGAAGTTTAAGCAAAACCAGATCGTCCACCTTATACTCGAGATTGCGTCTATGGGCATTAGCTTGGGAGGCCATACACTGTTGCATCTTCGCCAAATTGCGCCGCAACAGATCGAGCACCTGATCATGCTCGTGGATAGTGGCCATGGCTGCACACGCGAGTCCTGAAGGCCGAGTCATCCGAACCAAAGGAGGAGCTTCACGGCCGTATAGAGCTTGGAATGGCGACATTTTTATACCTTCATGATATGTGCAATTTAAGGCAAGTTCAGCCCAAGGAAGAAATGTTACCCAACGAGAAGGCCGAGCATACGTAAATGCTCGTAAGTACTGCTCCAAGCCGCGGTTTTTTACCTCGGTTTGGCCATCCGTTTGCGGATGGTACGCTGTGCTATGCCGTAACATGGTGCCACTCAATTTATGCAACTCCTTCCAAAATGAACTAGTAAAGATGGCGTCACGGTCCGATAAAATTGACGTTGGAATCCCATGATGTTTTACAACAATATCCACAAATAAAGCTGCCACTTTTTCCGCATTATAATGCTTCCCAAGAGGCCCGAAGTGAGTGTATTTAGAAAGACGATCCACCACCACGAAAATGGTTGTATATCCACGAGAAGGAGGGAGACCGGTAATGGAATCCATGGAAACCGCGTCCCAAACCTTTATTTCATCGATTGTATATCCACAAGAAGGCCAGCTGGTTTCTGTCTACTGTATTTCGTCGATTGACATGTGAGACAAGAATCAACGAAATGTTTAACATCTTTCCGCATTCCCTGCCAAAAGAATACCTCTGCTACCTGACGAAAAGTACGGTCAATGCCCGGGTGACCCACACTTGGAGTGGAATGGAACTCAACCAAAACATCCGCCTTGAGAGGCGACTCTTTACCGATCACCACACGATGGTTATAGTAAAGAATACCATCGTGAATACTAAACGGGGTCGGCAGCTTTCCCTCCTTAGTGGCTGAATGAAGCTCAATCAAATTCGGCAGTGATGAGTTTTCACGACGTATCTTGGTCAACAAATCAGGCAATGGTTGGGAAATGGCAAAAAACTGTTTCACGGAAGCGTCATCATCTATCATGCAACGTGACAAAGCATCAACCACTTTATTGCTCGAACCGGTTTTGTATTCGATTCAGAATTTATTAGCCATTAATTTCCGAATAAAAAACTGTTGATCGGGAGTTTGAATAACCTATGAGAGGAGTTCTTTAAGACTCTTCTAATCAGTGCGGATAAGAAATTCTCGGCCTAAAAGATATTGACGCCACTTTTGCACCGCTAAAACGATAGCAAATAATTCACGGTGATAAGCGGAAGACCCGCGGCGGCGAATCCCGAGAGTCTTACTGAAAAACGATAAAGGGCGTTCATCTTGTAGCAAAACAACCCCGATTCCTTCATCCGAGGCGTCGGTTTCCAGCACAAATGGATTAGTAAAATCGGGCAATTGAAGGACAAGCGGATGCATCATAACTGATTTCAAGTGTTGGAACGCCTCCTCTGTTGTATTCGACCACTGAAATTTATCTTTTTTCAAGAGAGTTGTAAGAGGCGACACGAGCAAAGCATAGTTCCGAATAAATTTACGTTAGTAGCCCGTTAAGCCCAAGAATCCTCGTAGCTGCTTGATTGTTTTCGGAGATGGCCATTTGGCCATGGCCTCAAGTTTCCCTAGATCGGCCAACAATTTCCCTTCCAAGACAATATGCCCTAAGTACTCAACTTTCGACGTACCAAAGGAGCATTTGGACCGCTTCACAAAGAAGTGATTGTCACTTAAAATCTGCAGTACAGTATTAATATGGTGAACGTGTAGCGACAATGAAGAGCTATAAACGAGGATGTCGTCAAAGAACACGGTCGCAAATTCTCGTAGATATGCTGAAAAAATACGATTCATGGCTGCCTGAAAAGTGGATGGTGCGTTTGTTAATCCAAAGGGCATGACTAAAAATTCAAAATGCCCGTCATGAGTGTGGAAAGCTGTCTTATATAATCGTTTGAATGCATTCTGATGATAACCCGAACGAAGATCGAGCTTAGTAAATAAAACTGCTTGGTCGAGCTCATCAAAAAGCTTTTCTGCTGTGGGAATTGGAAATTTGTCAGCAATAGTAGCAGCGTTCAAAGCTCTATAATCGACATAAAACCGAAAGCTACCATCGTATTTCTTGACGAGTAATGCCGGTGAAGAGAACGGACTGGTACTATGTTGAATTATGCCCTGCTGAAGCATGTCTTTTACTTGGCGCTCGATCTCTGATTTTTGAAAATAAGAATATCTATATGGGAGAACATTGATCGGTTTGGATTCGTGTAACAAGTGAATTCGGTTATCCCAGTCTCGTTTGGGTGGCAACCCACTCGGCACATTGAACACAGAATCATGGCGCTGCAGAATTTCGCTAATCAAAGGATGAATATCGGTGGAAGAATCGGCACTTGACATGGCTGATTGCTGCTGCATATTGTCGTGAACCAAGGGCACAATTTCAAAGCATTCAACCACAACATCAGAATCACACAATGTCTATAATGTATTCAAAGAGATTAGTTTGGGAGGCTGTCGATCCCCTTGCAAAATTATCGAGGTACCCTGCCACAAAAATTCCATTGTGAGCTGACTATAATCATGGGATACCTTTCCCAACGTTTGCAACCATTGGACACCAAGAACCACTTGCGGACCGTGGACTGCGAGTACGAACAAATCGATTAGAAATATGTGACCCTGTAAACAGAGCGGTGTCGCTGCGCACTGCTGATTGCACAACAAAGATTCGCCATTGCCAATATAGACACGAAAGGGAGAAATCTGAACCACGGGCAATTTCAGCGACTCAACAACTTTAGGGTGCACGGAATTATGTGTACTACCACTGTCGATCAAGACTTGAACCGATACATCAGCAATCGAACCTAATATTTTTAGCGATTTCGGATTCGATAATCCTTCCATGGAATTTATGCTCGAGACATCCCCGGTAACTACTAATGTCTCCTCATCAGGCTGAATTTCTTCCTCATCCGGATCTTTGCTCCCTAACAAAGCTAAGAAGCGGTGTTTGCATCGATGGCCCGGGGCGTATTGTTCATCACAGTTCCAACGAAGGCCCTTCTTAGTTCGTTCCTCGCGCTCAACAAGTGTTAAACGCCTAATAGGTAGGCGAGAGATGGCCTCAGATGAATGTGGCTGGCTGCTGTTGCCACTGTTTGTTTGTGCAGCAGAGGAAGAAGTTGCGTTTGATCCCGTGACAGTCCCGATTCGAAATCCAGAGGGGGTCCAATTACGACGGTTCATGGAAATCCCTGCCACAGAGTCGGCATAAGAAGCGGCTAATTCTCGAGCTAGGGCGAAGCCTTGCGCCAATGTCGTGGGATTTCTCAAATTCATCTCTCGTTTAATAGGTTGCTTAAGCCCTGCTTTAAACAGCGAGATCAAGGTGTCTTGGGATAACCCTTCAATTTTGTTTAATAGAGCCTCAAATTCTGCCTGATAATCTAGCACTGTGGTTTTCTGCTGAAGCTTAGCAAGTAATCCGACATAGTCTTCATAGAGGTGGGGATTAAATCTTTGTTTAACAACATTCAAAAATTCAGGCCACGTACCCGTTAAGTTGTTCCGACGTTGATAGCGGAACCAATCGGATGCCGGATGCTCGAATAACATACCCACTAATTGCAAACGTTCGTTATCACATGTATGAAAATAGTCGAAATAGGATTGTACCTTATAGACACAACCAGCGGGATCGGAGCCGTTGAATTTTGGTGCCTCAATCCGAATCTTTTGGTAGCGCTCGGCACGCCCCTGTTCGTCGTGAACCTGGCGTCGTCCTAGTGGGGGATCCGGCGGGGATAATCTCTGGACTTGCTGATACGCAGGTTTTAGTACAACATAATTATGTATTTTTACTAGGATTTCTGAGTGTTTTAGGCTAGATTAGGGTGTTTAATTGTAATATCACAGAAGCCTACAGTTGAAGCTTTTGAAGAAAGAAGTCCTAAGTTCGAGCTGAAGACCCGCTTTACAACGGTTGCAAGGAATAAAAGACTGAAGATTTTACGGAGAGCAAGACCCGTGCCCTCGGGTATGGAACCAAGAGCGAGGTGAAGAGAAGATTCGAGGGGGCGAGAAGAAGCCGGACCCGCGCTCGCGGGTCGGGGACCGCGATCGCGGGTCATCAGGATTCCGCGGACGCCGAGAGGAAGTTGCAGCCGCGCTCGCGGCTTGTGACCTGCGCTCGCGGGTGGCGGTTATTCCGAGCGCCGACTTTCGTTTTATTCTATCTTTATTTATATTTATTATATCTAGTTTTAGTTCGGTTTTTCTACTATTTAAGCCTAGTTTCGTAGCAGACTTGAGGAGAGCATACTTTTGGAGACACTTTACTTTTAACCTAGCTTTTATTTCTGTTATTATGGAGAACTAATCCTCCTGGGAGTTTGTTTGATCAAGGAAGCCTTTTTATGAATTCGTGAGATTCTGGTAACTTTTCTATCCTTTGGTTAATATCAAAACTCTTGTTTTTAATTCCATGATCTATGTTTGATTTATGAGCCTGATCAACTTGTTTGATTGACTAGATCTACTGTTTGGATTAGGTTTGATTGTTGTCTGTGCAATCTTATTTATCCTTGAAACAACTCTTTTCCAAGATCGTGGACTGGAATTGAGAAAGAGTGTTTGATTGTTATTTTATGCATGAGACTCGTAGCTTGATTGCATGATTTGATATCCTTTTATCCTTAATATTTTGCATGATTTGAATTAAGCGTTCTTGTTCATATCATAATTTCGCTTGGACCGTGGACAAGCGGAAATCTTTTATAAGGATTGGAATTAACCTAGGAATTATAGAAAAGTGGATGAATCAATGATCGAATGATTAAAAAGGTGGAATTGATTGAATGAACTCTGCTTTCCTTTAATTGATTTGAAACCTAATTTCGCTTGCTTGCTTAAACCCCAAAAAACCCTGTCTTTGTTCTTTGCTGATTGATTAGAATACTAATTCTCCTGGGTTCGATCCCTTACTTGCATGCTATACTTGGTTTGTAGTTTGGGGTAATTTATTTTTGATCTTGGCAACAACGACTTTAGCCGAGTCAAATTTTGACACCATTGTCGGGGAATCGGTTTTAATTTTCTGTTCAATCGCATTTCTGGACGAACCCGCGCTCGCGGCTCACAGCCCGCGCCCGCGGTTTAATACCCGAGCTCGTGGTTTGTTTCGTCTCGGAAATCCCGAATCTGGTAAGAACCTATCTTATGGTTCTTACCCGTTCTACTGATAATTCTCATGTTGTTCCGTTTGATCCAGAAATTAACAAGACTCTAAGAGAACTGAGACGTCAAGTCCAAGCTTCAGTTTTAGGCGTTCAGTTTGATCCAGTAACTTCTTCTTCTTCTTCCTCATTTGACTCAGAGGTTGAAGAGCAGTTCGTAGCAATGGCAGATCGTACTATTAGGAAACTGACTGCGCCTAATCTACAGCAACAACAGCTTGGACCTAATCTAGGGGAAGGTGTGAAGTTTGAGCTTAAGTCTGGTCTTCTCGATTATTTGCCTAAGTTCCATGGATTGAGTGGGGAGGATCCGAATGAACACCTTGCAGAGTTCCATTCTGTTTGTTTGGGAATGAAGCCGGCTGATGTGACTGCAGATCAACCTATGTTGAGGGCTTTTCAATTTTCTTTAGCTGACGCAGCTAAGGAATGGTATCTATATTTAGCACCTGAGACAATTACTACTTGGGCTCAGATGAAGGGTGCTTTTCTGGAAAAAAAATATTTCCCTACTGCCAAGCAAACATCAATCAAGAAGCATCTGAGCAGTTTGGAGCAGGGTGTTGATGAGAATCTGTATAAATATTATGAGAGTTACAAGAGGCTCATAGCCAACTGTCCCTACCATGGCTATTCTGATAAAGATCTAATCTGCTATATTATTGAAGGGCTCTGTGATGCTGATAAGCGCTTGATGAATGGTCCTGTGGAGGTTCTTATGAGAATCTCACTCCTAGGCAAGCGTTTGAAAAGTTGGAGACTCTAGCTGAGCAATGCAGGAACCAGAGAAAGAGGTCCAACAGTAGGTCTGTAAATTCTGTGAATGATTCCCTGAATGCTGAAGTAAGGGAGTTAAAGGCTATTATGAAGCAACTGTTGATCGGTAATGGAGCTTCTAGTTCAAGGGCTTGCGGAATCTGTGGTGAAACAAGCCATCCTTCTGATGCATGCCCTATCATGTAAGAGCCAGCAGCTGATGTTAATGCTATTGGGAATTATGAATCAAGGCCCCGAAATGACCCATATTCAAATACATACAATCCGGGGTGGGCGAACCATCCTAACTTCAGGTGAAATCAACAACCTTTTCCACAACAAGGAGGTCAGCCCAACTATGTTCCCAGGCCTAATTATGTGCCAAGGCCCCAAGTTCCTCTTGAAAATCCCGCTATTATTGCTCAGCTCATGAAGGAGAATCAAGAGACCAAGGCTGCAATGAAACATCTTGAAAATCAATTAAGTCAAATTGCAACCAGTCTTAGTTGCTTAAAAGCCAGAGATTCGGGGAAATTGCCATCTTAGACCATTAACCCGAGAGAGAATGTGAGTGTCATCACATTGAGGAGTGGGAAGGAGCTGAATATTGAAGTCCCAGCCAGCGGAAATCCACCGAGCTCGCAGGAGGACAGCCCCGATCGCGGTACAGAAAAAGAGGTTGAAACTGAGCGTCAACCAGAACCCGCGATCGCGGTCAACCCGCGCCCGCGGGTCCCCACCCGCGCTCGCGGGTCCCTCCTTCGACAGATTCTGATAAATACGTTCGGCCTTCGTTTCCTCCCATGGCTTCGCAAAAGCCCGCTCCACCATTTCCTGAGGCACTGAAGGACACCAGAAGGCCAGCTAATGATAAGGAAATTTTCGAAACCTTCTCAAAGTGTGAGGTGAACGTTCCTTTATTCAAACTTGTTAAGAGTATTCCTCGTTTTGCTATGTTCTGAAAGAATTATGTACTATTAAGAGGAAACAAAAAGAAAAAGGGCAGGTTAAGAAAATTAATCTTGTTGAGAATGTAGAAAATGTTTCTTCCATGCTTCAAAGGCAATTGCCTAAGAAGTATGGGGATCCAGGGAGGTTTACTGTTCCCGTAACCATTGGTGAGACAAAAATTGAGCATTCTATGCTTGATTTGGAAGCATCTATAAATGTCATGCCACTTAGCATATATGAGAGATTAGGTTTAGGGCCATTACAGGATTCAAATATTACTATTGAACTGGCTGATCACTCTAATTTGCATCCGAAAGGATTTGTGGAAGATGTTTTAGTGCAGGTGGACGGTTTAATTTTCCCGACGGACTTTTATGTCCTAGAAATTGGTAAGGGGAGATACGACCTTGTTTTACTATTGGGTCGTCCATTCATGAAGACGGCGAGCGCCGTGATTGATGTTTCCAAGGGCCTATTATCCATGGCACATGAAGGAAAAAAGGTCCAGTTTCAGTTAGATGAGGACCCGTTTTGAGCTATAAAAAGACGTCGGGCCAACGACGTTAAACAAAGGCGCTGCTCGGGAGACAACCCGAGGTAAGTTTTTCTTTTTTCTTCTTTTTGTCTTTTTAGTTTAGTTTTAGTTTTAGTTTCGTTTTGGTTTTGTCGGGCTAACTTGCAGGTTAAAAATTTCAAATCTCGAAGACAGTGCAAGCCGAGGCGAGGACCCGCGACCGCGGCACAAGACCCGCGCTCCCGGGTCGGCCCTGACGGAATCCAGTTTTTGTTTTTTCGGAAAAATAAAAAATTTAAAATTTAAAAAAAATAAATATAAAAGGTTTTCGGGTGAAACCCCCGAAATAAGAGGCTTTCAGGTGAAACCCCTGAAATAAAAGGTTTTCGGGTGATACCCCCAAAGCAAGGCTTTTTGGCGTTTGGTTGGAGTAAAGGCGTTTGTGCAAATTTCGGCTCCAGATCTACATTGATTAGTACTCATTCTTGAAATTGGAGTTGATTTTCTGCCTTGTTGAGGTCGAATTGTTGTTGCTTGAGAAGAATTTGAGGAGATTAAGGAGTTTTCGGGTGCCATTTTTGAGTCGAAGTTTCAGATCTGGAATTCGCCAAAAACTGCGCCCGCGGTTGACGATCCGCGCTTGCGGGTGGAGTTCTGATAGATGTCGCGCTCGCGGTTCGAGACCTGCGCTCGCGGTTTTCCTTTACCAGTCTTCGTGCCCTCGTCTTTTATCCTTCTATCGCGGGTACCTCAGTTCGGGTAATTTCGGGCTACAGAATTTTAATTCAGTATGGGGTATTTCGGGCTACAGAATTTTACTGATAGGCAGATGCAATCATGGGATAATACGTCAGCAGTGAGTCTTCTGATTCTCTTCTCAATACTTTGTTTTATATTTCTTAACTTCATTGGGGACAATGAAGAGTTTAAGTATGGGGGAGGGGATTCACTGCTTTGCTTGTGATATATGTACAATTGCATTTGATTTCAGTTGGCATCAATTAAAAAATTGAAAAAAATCCATAAAATAGGAAAAAGGTATAGAAAATCCTGGGATGAGTTGAAAACCCGAAAGGGCGGCTCAAGTAATAAGCAAGTAACCCGAACCAGCATTAGGCTGGGGTAATAAGAGGTTAATGAGAGATGTGAGTATATGTGAGCACACCTAAAGAAAAATGAAATGAGTGATTAGGTGAAAACCCGAAAGGGTGCCTAAGTAGAATGAGTGGTAAAATCAGAGTGTTTAGGATCATATTCTACTTTGGGGTCTGGGGATTACACTTTAGATGTCGGGTAGATCCTAGGTTGCTCTACACTTTTTAGAGCTTGAGAGTTTGTATGTATTTTGGTGAGGTGTGTTTTGAGCTTTCATGTCTTTGCTCATTATTTTCTCTACATGGGTTCGGGTTGTGAGTTGAGAGTTTTTAGATTTTTCATATTCCCTTATTACTTCCTATGGATCTTTGATAGGATTTATTGTTGGATTTATTTTGAGCTTACTCAAGGACGAGCAAGATCTAAGTATGAGGGAATTTGATACGCTGGTTTTAGTACAGCGTAATTATGTATTTTTACTAGGATTTCTGAGTGTTTTAGGCTAGATTAGGGTGTTTAATTGTAATATCAGAAAAGCCTACAATTGAAGCTTTTGAAGACAGAAGTCCTAAGTTCGAGCTGAAGACCCGCTTTACAGCGGTTGCAAGGAATAAAAGACTGAAGATTTTACGGAGAGCAAGACCCGTGCCCTCGGGTATGGAGCCAAGAGCGAGGTGAAGAGAAGATCTGAGGGGGCGAGAAGAAGCAGGACCTGCGCTCGCGGGTCGGGGACCGCGCTCACGGGTGATCAGGATTCCGCGGACGCTGAGAGGAAGTTGGAGCCGCGCTCGCGGGTGGCGGTTATTCCGAGGGCCGACTTTCGTTTTATTCTATCTTTATTTATATTTATTATATCTAGTTTTAGTTCGATTTTTCTACTATTTAAGCCTAGTTTCGTAGCAGACTTGAGGAGAGCATACTTTTGGAGACACTTTACTTTTAACCTAGTTTTTATTTCTATTATTATGGAGAACTAATCTTCCTGGGAGTTTGTTTGATCAAGGAAGCCTTTTTATGAATTCGTGAGATCCTGGTAACTTTTCTATCCTTTGGTTAATATCAAAAATCTTGTTTTTAATTCCATAATCTATGTTTGATTTTATGAGACTGATCAACTTGTTTGATTGACTTAGATCTACTGTTTGGATTAGGTTTGATTGTTGTCTGTGCAATCTTATTTATCCTTGAAACAACTCTTTTCCAGGACCGTGGACTGGAATTGAGAAAGAGTGTTTGATTTTTATTTTATGCCTGAGACTCGTAGCTTGATTGCATGATTTGATATATTTTTATCCTTAATATTTTGCATGATTTGAATTAAGCGTTCTTGTTCATATCATAATTTCTCTTGGACCGTGGACAAGCGGGAATCTTTTATAAGGATTCGAATTAACCTAGGAATTATAGAAAAGTGGATGAATCAATGATCGAATGATTAAAAAGGAGGAATTGATTGAATGAACTCTGCTTTCCTTTAATTGATTTGAAACCTAATTTTGCTTGCTCGCTTAAACCCCAAAAAACCCTGTCTTTGTTCTTTGCTGATTGATTAGAATACCGATTCTCTTGGGTTCGATCCCTTACTTGCATGCTATACTTGGTTTGTAGTTTAGGGTAATTTATTTTTGATCTTGGCAACAACGACTTTAGCCGAGTCACTTGCGCGTCACGCTGTGCTTGCGCGGCATCCTGCACCGGCGGCTGCTACTGTTGTCTTGCCACTTCCGGTTGTAGCCCACGCGGTTCCGCGAAAGGATTTTCAACATAAACTCCGCGATTCCGATCGTCAAGGATATTCTGGTTATCCAAGATATGGAAAACCTGATCCATCTGTCGTCGTAAAACGTCTTGTTCATGATGTTGTTGTCGAACTTCAAGAGAAAGATTTTGAAGCAAGACTCGGATCTCATTATCGGAGCCGGTGATCAGCGAGTTATCTCCGTCGTTGGACATGGATGGGAAGGCGTTCAATGATGAAAGCACCAGTTGATGCAAGCTACAGTTAGCCTACACAAGAGATCGATACAGTTGATAGAGAGGAAGGGTGACAGGCCTGACGGCCAGGGGAAGATCAGACGAGGTTGAGAGAGGGAGAAGATAGGAGATTAGGGCAAAATACTATTATCTTGTTAATTAAGAATAAGATAACATAAGAGTATTTATAGTGCTAAGCCCTAACGGTTCAATAAAGGCGTCCCGGGAAAGAACCGTAAAGAAAACCCGAGAAGGAGTAATTATACTCTATTTAAAAAATTACATTTATAAAATACTGATAATACTAATAATAATAATAGTCTTTAAAATGCATGGGAAGGCGACATTCACGCATCGGCCTAACTGTAGTAACAACCGGCTCAGCTTGAGGCGTATCAATAGATTCAAGTGAGAGTGTGTCTTTGAAGATTATTGATGATAGTGAAGTTGATAAAGAATTAAGAGAAGTTAGAGAAGCAACAAGACAGCTTATGGCTAGGAGCTAGGAACTCATTTTTCAAGCTCCACTGTCTCGATCAATCTAGAATTAATCAGGACTAGAAATGTAATTCGAAACTTTTTGCACAAACTAATTTGATCATGAAATCATTAAACTCCTGCATTAAACTCCTGCATGATATTCGAATTGACAAGTTTAAGGCTAGGGTTCATTTTGAATATCTTACTTATCCCATCGGCTCGTTGATGACGAACCAAACTACCCCTATTATAACTCAATGATGGAATTCCTTGCGTTATGTTAAAGTAATGCCATATTATCTTTGAACAACTGATTGGCTTATATTAATGCAATCGGAATAAAAATAATGGCCGGATAGAAAAAAAAAATTAATTGAAACTAATTCATCAATCCCCCTATATAAAATTGAGTTGGTAATAGTATAATCTACCCTAATCAATATATATCTTCTAAACCTGAAGCACTTTTGGGCAGATTCGTCATTAAGTTTTTATATTACAGCCACCCTATTTTTAATAATGATTTTTTAATTAATTATATACTACCTAATTCAACAACCTTATGGAATTTCCAATTTTATCCACTCATCTTATTTAATAATTTTTTCTATGAGATTGGATAAATTTTTATATCTACCGATTATTTCTATCTTTGTTCATGTTCATTATATTATAATATGTAATTATTCTATCCATATATTAATAATGATGGCACATACAAAAACAATATTAAAATAAAATATGTCCATAAGCAATTTCTTACGTACTATAACTATTTACGTTAATAATGAATTTTTTTATTTTGAACATTCTATCTATATCAAATTGATTTTATAATATTAATTATATCTTCCATATATTACATTATTTGTATTTTGCAAACCCTATTTTTAATAAATAACTTTTATACTAATAATATACTACAAGATATTGCACATATTTATTATCATATATTATCCTTATATTTTTACTAATAATTTTTATTGCATAATATATTGCGTTATTTTATCCATAATTATTACAAACGTTTTATATAATATAAACCATAATAAAAAAAATATCCATCACTTAATCTTAAATCGGTTAATCACTATCCATATATATGACACATAAAAAATACTAACTTAATCTATTAGAGTAAAATAGATAATTTTTTATCAATAAATGTGATCAATATAAAAAATTTATATAATTTTTCTATTTGTAAGTATATTTTTAATTATAAAATTTTAATATTAAGTTCTTATCCATAAGTATGACAAATATAAAATAGTAATTTAGTATCCCAAATACCTTTTTTTTAATTTAATACCCCATTTAAATTAATTTTAGTATCTCTAAATGACACAGATAACTTTTATATCCAAGATTATGAAAAATGGACCATATTTTAAATTGCGAATATTCAATACTAAATTTTCTTATTCTTTTATATTAACTTTCAATTCGAAAGTATAATAAGTTTTTTAACAAGTATGAGACATATTTTTAATCATGTATTTTTATATTAATTTTCAAATTTTTATATTAATTTTATTATTTATAAGTATGATAACAACTTTAATTAATATTGACCACGTTTTCATAATAATTTTGGATTTTTCAATATTAATTTTCTACAAATAAGAATGATAACTTTTAAATTTTCCATCTATAAATATTTTGTGTTTTATGTATTAATTTTTTATCTATAAATATAATAGTTAAATGCAATATTGTCATCAAACTTTAATGTCTGAATCACCATATTTTTCAAATTTTCTATCCATAAACATGTTGATTTTTTATACTAATTATCTATTAATAAATATGACAAAATTTTAATTAATTTGGTATGGATATGTTGTGTCTTACAATATATTAAATTTCTATTCATAACTATGTTAATTTTTTATATTACGGATACGTACATAAATAAATATAAATTATTGATCCTTATTGTTAAACCGATTAATCAGGTTAGTTCAATTGAGTTTAGATTCAGTCATTTCGGATTCGTGTTGAGTTCGGGTTCATGTCGTTAAAATTTATGGATTGATTGAGTAAATTCATTGCGCTTTTTGTGCGCGTTCGAGTAAACCCTACGAGTTAAGAGCATCAGTTTTTATAATTATTACATAAATATTACAAATAGTATTTTAAAAAAACAAAATATTATTGGCATACATTTTACGTATCCCTTAATAAATAAGTAAAAAATTAATAGTTCCTTAATGTTAAACTAATTAATTGAGTAGATTCAGTCGAGTTCAAGTTCGAGTTTAGTTTTGCTTCATTCCATTAAAATTTACAGAAAAATTGAGTCAATTAGTTGTGGTTTTTGTTCATGTTTGAGTTGTCCTAACAGGTCGAGAGCGTCTACTTTTAATGATTATAAAAATAGCATTATATCAAAATAATATCTTGATAATAAAACAATATTATTTTTACTATTTAAATTATAGTACTTATATGATATATCATATGTAATTTAAGTATTTTTTATTTGAAAAAGCCCCGGGGCAAGGCCCGGGTCATCAACTAGTATATTATAAAGCAGAATCCAAGTCTGTTGTAAAATTTGCGCCACATGGCATTTGTGAATAAATTAATGAAATTATATTTTAATAAATTTTGTAACAACTTATAGTATTTTTCCTATCTATTACTAATAACTTATAGTAAAGTTGTATCTTTTTGAGCCATCACATTGACTTTGGCCCAACTTTATTTTTAATATTTCAACTTTTATTTTTATTAATTTATTTTTTTCAAATAATTTTTCTCTATTTATTTATAAAAATTCAAAATTTATTTGATTCTAAAAATAAAAACCTATCGTACGTATGTGAGTATAAATTTTTTATCTTTTATGTATCATTATATTAAAATAAATACGCTCATACTTTATTCGAGTCGTAGTTCCCGTAAATTTACGGGTAGTTTTAAAAATTATACTATATAATACATTATAATAAATTAAAGAGAAAAAACAAAGATAATGTATATTTTAATAATTATTCTATTATTATAATTATTAATGATATTTATATAAAATTTAATGATTTTTTGTTTTCTAATCTGTAAGATAAAACTAAATAAACATGGAAAATATTTTTCTAAATCAAACCTTCTACATTCACTTTTAAGTATAATAAATAAAAATAAATAAATAAATCAATAAAATGAAAAAAATGATTGGTTCTTAAAGTGTCATGTAGCACAAATTTTGTAGATAATTTATTTCTATTTTATTATGTATTAATTTAGATATAGATAGAAATTTATATCGATAACCTTTTTTCAATAATCCAATAAAAATATTTTAGCATAATCTTAAGATAGCATATATAATATTGCTTTTCAATATCAATAAACATAGATAAAAAAAATTATATAGATAAAATTTTATTTTGATACATTAATTATTTTATAAAATCTAAAATTGCCTTTTTTATAATTTTAAGAATAAAATCAATATTTACATAGATAGAAAACTATATATATTATATATTTTATAAAATCTTAAATCTTACCCTAAAAACCTTCAATCTTTATAAGTTCATTTTTTTTATTTAGTAATTTTTATTACTTAATTAAATTTTTTCAAAATATAATTGAATATTAATTAATTACTACTCCCTCTGTCCCCATTTGTTTGTCCAATTTTCTTTTTGGGCGTCCCGTTTTGTTTGTCCACTTTCCTTTTATATCTATATTTTTCTTACATTATTATCCCTACCTAATATCAATTTTTACCCACTTTTCCAATTACCAATACTATTTTACACCTTTTATCCCTATAAAATTACAAACATACCCCAATCAATCTCACCTTTTACCCACTTTCCCAATTACCAATACTACTTTACACCCTCCTTAATAACCACAAAAACCATCCTTTTGGACAAACAAATCGGGACGGAGGGAGTATATGAAACAATCTATGCATATAATATGATATCTATCCATTATCTATTTTATGAAGTGGTTAAGAATTTAAGATAAATCGTGATTTCTAGAATTATTATTAGAGAATAATGTGTAGGGGTATTTCTAGCATTATTATTTTAGTTTTTTAAGTTGAAAAAAGGTTTTTCATTATTTTATTCAGGTTATGCCATGTGGCGCAAATTTTTACACAGACTTGGTTTCTGCTTTATAATGTATTAGGGTAGATAACTTATAGTAAAGTTGTATTTTTTTAGCCACCACATTGACTTTGGCCCAAC
Source organism: Fallopia convolvulus (assembly GCA_964016875.1). Lineage (NCBI taxonomy): Eukaryota > Viridiplantae > Streptophyta > Magnoliopsida > Caryophyllales > Polygonaceae > Fallopia > Fallopia convolvulus. Next base: position 36,778,075 of record OZ024733.1, read on the forward strand.
TTTATTTTTAACATTTCAACTTTTATTTTTATTAATTTATTTTTTTCAAATAATTTTTCTCTATTTATTTATAAAAATTCAAAATTTATTTGATTCTAAAAATAAAAACCTATCGTACGTATGTGAGTATAAATTTTTTATCTTTTATGTATCATTATATTAAAATAAATATACTCATACTTAATTCAAGTCGTAATCGTGCATGGCACGACGGGTATAACTAGTTATTGATTATGGCGAGGCGACATGCCTGGCTGCTTGCCCGATGCATTAATTCGCCATGTGCAAATACGCATATTCTAAGGGGGCAAATGAAGAAGCGCACCAGAAGAAAGAAGCATAGAAGTCGTGACAATTTTATTATTAAGAGCAAGTGTAATTATTTTATTAATTATATTCTTCATTACATGATTTGACAAGATATCTATGCGGATTAAGCTTATGATGGTCATTTTTTTTTAGTTCATAAGAGATAATTAGGCCATCACAATTGAAAGAATTCGAATTCACGATCTAATAATCACGGACGTCATTACCTATCAACTAGGTTTGATTTTATTCCGCGGGTCGATTTATTGAATTAATTTTGGGTAAGATGGACACTAAGACGGTTTTCATACATATTATTAGGAAAATTTCATCTAGTTCAATTTTGGGTAAGACGGTTTTCTATTGGATTAATTAGTATATCACATCTAGTTCATTTTTTCATATTCCTAAAGATAGTATAAAGCTGATAAATTTTAAGGTAAATATAATGCAAATTTTTATTATGACATAAATCAGATATACTTTAATATGGGATAATATTTTCTTAACTAGCTAGCTATATTGTGTTAGGGTATTTTATGTTATAATTGAGTATGTGATTATGACATAAAATATACTCAATACAATAGTGATGCTTTGCTGAAGTATTCATGTCATACTTATCGTATTAAATTTTATACTGTGTTACTTAATTTCGTTATGGATTAGGTAGCTATTTCTTTTAGATCCTTGGCTGGAGACCTAAGTATCCCCTGGTCTTGATCTATATGAATTGAAAATTAATTTTTTTTTTAATATTAAATAGGTCTATTATTAGGGATGATTCTCCTAATTAATTTAGTTTCTCCATACATATTATATTAGGAAAATTGGACTAGCTAGGTATTTTTTACTATAAGAATTAAGAAGCAAGAGCTAGAGCCTTTGTTTGCGGACGAAACAAGATCACATACTTTAAGATGGAATATTACCATTATTACGCAAGTACTGGACATAGATTACAAGAAATACTTGCATTACATTCTTGATGGAAAACAAAGTAAACCATTCCACTAGTTTAATCACCGACATAAATGAAGGAGAACGAAAACTCAAATTTGACCAGTCATTAATTAATAAACGGAAGCAAGGACAATCTTAACTTCAGTTACCACAACGGCGTCGTTTCCTTGCTTAGGCACAAGAGTGACGACAACGCTGTCGTCACCCTCAACATCCAACGTCTCAAGCAGCTCCGTAAGCCCCAGCCTCAGCTTAGTAGTCATCTTCTTCATCTCTCCGTGCTTGTGCTTGTGCTTATGTGGCACATTCACAAAACTGCCCGCGAACTGGGCCTTGATGGGCTTCCCGGCGGCGGGGTCGTCGTCCTCGTCGTTGACCAACACATCGAACTTGACAAAGGCGTCACGGGTAAGCTCGACGCTGATGACTAGGACCTCCTCTTCCTTGTCCTTCTCCTCCTTGGTCCGCGACTTCTTCGGCCTCCGGACGTCGGTTATGATAGTTGACGTCAGCGGCTTCGGGAAGCGCACGAGCAGCACGTTTGGGGCCGCCTTGGCATGCTTGGTGGAGGAGAAGAGGCTCCGGACTCGGGACTTGGAGGCGGTGGGGCGGGAGTTGAGCCACGCCAGCTCCACGTCTTGGTAGGTGTAGCCGAGGTTGCGCGTGTCCAGGCAGTCGCGAACCTTCACGCGCACCGCGTTTGCGTCCTCGTCGTAGAACAGGAACGTTGCGTCTAGCCAGTCTCGGTCCGTGTGGTCCGTTCGGTTTTTGTCGCCTGTCGAAATTGAACATGTATCATATTTTATTCTAGGGCTCGTCGATCACTCTTAATCATCGACCAAATGGCCTACTTGATCTTTTTAATATATGTTACAGCTCTTTCTAAACAAAACATAAATGTAACATTTTGAATTAGTCCAAATAGATTATAGAGGTTTAGTACTTTTATAAAGTTTTTAATTAAATATTAGGGTAGTTTCTTGATTAGAACGTCCTTTTTAAAGTTAACTACTTAGGAAAAAAGTCAAATTTTGAGACTAAGTAAGAATATTATACGGCGCAAGAAAATCCGATTAAGAATTAATTAAGTGCCATTTGTAACTCTTAATTAGTAACGAATTAAAGTCAACATATTATTACCAATTTCAAAACCTTTTTTTTTAAATAACTAGATCGAAAAGGACCTCGTCAGAAATATATTGGACTAATTAATCAGGTTGATAAATAAATTTGTTTGATCAGTTAAAAAAAAATCTCATGCTTATCAAAGGCAGCTCGGAAAATCTTAATGATTCGTGTCATCATTAGTACGTAGTAATAATCTAATCTAAACATGTAGTTCTCCTAATAATAAAAAGAAATTAATCAAAAAAGAATATTAATGAAATAATGTACCTAAGGTCTTCCAGAGGTACCACATGCGGTCAACGTTGGCATGGTGAGAGTAAAACAAGGGATCTCGTCCAGCGGAGTAGAAGTTCCCCATGTCCTCCAAGTTGGGCTGGCTCCGGTCACCCGACCACACATGGATCGGGCCGTGGGGCAAATTCTCGATCGACCCCGCACCGGGATCGGGCTCGTCCCCAGCCCGGTACGGGGACCCGAGGAACAGCCTCGGGCTCCTGGCGTTGGACACCATCTGCCGGTACATGACGGTGAGGTTAGCGGTGACTCGGTCATCGTTGGACTCGTCCTCATCCTCTCCGCCGTAGTTGAGGTCCAGCACGGTGGGGGGCTGGTGGGCCTTGTCTCGCCGCGGGTTGTAGATGGCGGCGCTTGGGTCGGCGAACATGGGCGGCATCTGCATCCCACCTGGGGCGTCCCAGTTCCAGTAGGGCAGTGCAAATGTGGGGTCGCCGATCAGCTTCCCTAAGATTTTCTCGTGGAAGTATAAGTAGTACCTGGATTTATAAATACATTTTTTTTAGTAAGTTAAGTTGCACAAAGATGAAATACGTACGTACGTATATGAGATTTGTTATATACGTCGTCTTTAAAAGTAGGAATATTTGTAGTCGATGGTTAGATAACAAAATTATCAAATACTTGTACATACTGGATATGATGAATCGATGAAACTAATCCATCCAAACAAATTAATTACACAAAATGCTTTACTGCTTAAGATTTGGGGATAGCTTGGTATAACGGTAAGCTTTTAATATTTGTAAGATTGTCAACTACCAAACTAAAGATCGAAAGAGAATGTTTTAAATCAAACAAGCCCTAATGCTTTTGGCAAGTGATTAAAAATTAATTTACAAATCATAGATGATTAAACGTACCTGTGGAAGGGGAAGAAGAGCCAAGAGTTATGTACTTGGAGATCAAGATTAGGAAACCCAACTTGGTCATGAGCGCCGTCGCAGTACGCGCAATGCACGTTGGCCTGCTGCGTAAAGCTCCGGGGATCGGAATCCGGCAGCGCCTTCATCAGCGAAATCGCCTTGTTGTACTTGTCAATGTACGCTTTATCCACCAGGTGCGCCGCCGGCCTCACCCTCAGCGCGTTCGACTGAGGCGGCAGCTTAAAATCAGCTATCTTGGTGGTCGGCGGCGGGCAGCAGTTGAGCCCGCGGGCCGCGGCTGGCAGGTTCGCCTTCCCGCACTTTGTGAAGTCCGGAGCCGATACCGGGGCCCCATGGGCCGCTAGCGGGTCCCCGAAGGCGGTGGCTGCAGCCCCGTATAGGCCTCCTAGCCCTAGGAGCAAGTTTCGCCTATCCACCTTGTTTGATGAATCTTGATTATTGTTATCAATGTTGATATCATCATTGAAGTTTCTTGATATTTTGCACTTGATGTTGATTTTTTTTGTGAGGATGGAGATTTGTGATGAGGATCTTGGAAATGAGAAGGGGTTTGGAGGGGCGCAGGAGAGGGTGGTGGTTGGAGTATTGGAGAGATTACAAGCAGCCATGGCTTGGTGGGATAAGGCTAATTAGCTATATTTGGTATAAGTTCTAATTCATTTGGTTTAATATATAATGGATGGATCGATGAGCACTAAGAAAGAAGATGCATGCATGTATTATGCTATAATTTTATATTTGCAAGTCGTCTGACGAGAAAAAAAAATTAAGATCGAGATCGAATTAATAAATGTACACCTTGGTGATCGCCGGGAAGACGATTCTAAAATTTTGTATGGAGGACAAACTTCATGTGACAACATGGGATTAATAAATTGATTTCAACTTTTTGATCTGTACAATTAGATGTGTATATTGTATTTTGGGGATTCAGATTTATATATTAATTATGATTGATGACAGTTTAGATAACTTATTTAGTTATTTTGGAGGCAGTTGAGAAACCTCAGTGTCATAGCTGGGTGCTAGCTTTCTCGTCACATATGTTATAATAATGCAACCACATTCGTAGATAATTTAAAAGCCCTTGACTAATACGTTAAACAATCATTTGTACTAATGTAATTGTTCGTCAATTAACAAATCCAAAAAAAAAAAAAAAAAATTCAAAGGATCCCAATTTATGCGCTAGTTGACCGTGGAAGACAACCCAAACTTCAGCATTATTATTCGGTCTTGTTTCGAGTTGGGTTAAAAACTATAGATAGATTTATAAACCTTTTCACAAAAATAATGAACTCTATAAAAAATATAAAACAAAAAAGATTTGGAGAGAATGAATCAATCTCAACTCTTTATATTAAAACTAAGGGTAGTTTGTAAATTTTAGTGGTGTTTTACGTGTTTTGTTGTATTGTATAAATAGCCTCTAGAGTAAACTTTATTCACAAGTGGTGTTTAACAGATTTCCTTCTACGCTCTCTGTGAGCTTGAAGGTGGTTTAATGGAGATGGTGATTGAGCATTCTTGATCCTGGTTTAGTGTAGTTTTACCATCAAATTACACATTTTATATGGTATCAGAGCAATAGGGCTCAATTCTCTCCATTTTTTGTCCGGATTACGAAGTTCTTCTCATTCTTGATATTTCGTCAAAAGGTCGATTTCGCCTGCACGAACTTTTGATCCTGATTCACCTCAAAGAGTTGACGATTATGAACAAGATCGAAGGTTTGATTCACCACGAAGAGGTCGTCATGATGAAAGAAGAGGTTGTTATTGTGACAGAGATCTAGCTAGGTCTTGCGTCAAGTGATCCTTTGGCGTTGTCAAATTCCGATCAACCAGGTGCGCAATTGGTTCCGCAACGATTTGATGGCACGAATTGCTTGAGTTGGAGTCGTAATGTGAAGCTCACTCTTGGAGCTAAGATCAAGACGAATGGTTTTATTGATGGCACGTGTTGAAGGCCACCGTTGGGAACGACTGATTTTGCTAGGTGGATTCGTGCTGATCACATGGTTCAGTGTTGGTTACTTAACTCCACGGATGGTAATATCTCTGAAACTCTCATCTTTGTTGAATCTGCTAAACGATTATGGGATGAATTGGTTGAAAGATTCGGTCAAGCTAATGGTCCTTTGCTCTATCAACTAAAACGAACCCTAGCTAATTTTGAGCAAGGATCCATGTCTGTTAGTGACTATTATAGTACATTACAGGCGTAATCAATCAACAGAAAGCGGCCATGAATACCCTCAAATAGCCAAGTGAAGGGATCATCCACGTCAAAATAATCATTAGAGTGGGTCTAGATAGAAGAGCGGAAAAGATTCCAAACCAGTTTGGCAAACTCGCAATCCCGAAACACATGAATGAGGGACTCTTCATCACTCCCATAGCTGGCGCATGAAGTCATTGTCGTAAGATACCTTCTGGCACGCTCAACATTTGCGAGAAGCCTCCATTTAACTCCCAACAAAAGGAAATGACGAATCCTCTTCGAGACCCGAAGTTTCCAGACAGCTTTGAGAAGACCCTCTAGAGAGGGATTGAGCTGAACAGTAGGGCGTAGCAGCCAATAAGCTAAGGCAGTAGTGAATTCTCCTAACATGGTAGCCGCTCAACAGATAGATCGAGTCTTGCACGTGGTGATCATGGGAGAGCCCGACAGCCGCTAACTTCATAAGTTCCATGGCGGGTAAGGAATCTCCAATAAGCTACCAATTCCACCCACCAATAGACCAAAAATCATGGACTTTCAAGAAACTTTGATCATTATCAATTTCAGCGGAGGCTTTCAAACACAATGCCCCTTCATCAATCCACCAATCTTTCCAAAAGCAAATAAAATGACCATCGCCCACATTCCAACGGATGCCCTTTGAGTCAACCTCCTCATACCCCCATTTGACACTTTTCCACATGTTGGAGCCACCAAAGAATTTTTTGAACTGCATAATCTTTCCACCTGATAAGTTGAGCCCATACTTGGCAACCATATATAAGGTCGCCCCAAGCACCAACTGAACAATTGATGAGTCTTTAACTCAGTTTCCCAAGGATAGCAACATTTGAATATTTGGCAACCTTGATACCCAGTCCAACCATAATTTTCGAAAGGCATAAATCATCCCAAGCCACAAGATGGGTCTTCTGCACGCCCGGTCTACTACCCTAATTAAAATCCCGAGTCATACAGTCAAGTTCCTCCCAAATGCTAGAGTGTACATGGAGTAAAAAGGCATGGATGATAGAACTGATCTAGCCAAAGTAACCTGACCCGCAAAACTAAGAGCGTGAAACTTCCAGCCATTTAGTTTTGCCTTTGCCTTAATGGCAACATCAGCAAACGTCTCTTTTGTAACTCTATCATACAGGATTGGCATGCCCAAGTACAAACCAAGATTTTTGTGACATCGAACCCGTTGATCAGTTGCAGCTCGCCTGCCAACTAAGGCGTAACATTCCCTAAAGCGAAGATCTTGGACTTGCTTTTGTTCACAATTTACCTTGAGGCCTCGCAAAATGTTGCAACACTTCGAGGATGATCTGAATTTGGGTTGTAAAGGCTTTCGCCATAAGGACAATGTCCTTCACAAAGAAGACATGAGACAACTCTGGAGCATTTCTACAAATAATGATGGGTTTCCACCTACCCTCTTGATACTCATGGTTGATCAAGTGGCTCAAGCGTTCCAGGTGGAGAACAAAAAGGTACGGGGAGATAGAATCTCCTTGTCTAACAACCCTCGAAGGCTTGAAGCATTCGGTAATCTCTCCATTCCACAAGACCCTCATAGAGGCCGCAGAAATGCACTCTTTCACCCAACTGATCCAACAACTTGGAAGCCTCATATCAATCAAAGTATATTTGATAAAATCCCAACAGAGCATTTTTGGAGGTCAAGGTTGAGGAGCATACACCCCGAGCGACCCTTCTTTCGAGTCATTGAGTGAACCACTTCTTGGATGAGAACCACATTGTTAGTAATTAAACGTCCTGGCATAAAGCTGGTTTGACTCGGTCCCACCATTCTCTCCATCAAAGGTTGGATTCTATTTTAAAGAATCTTGGTAATCATTTTATAGGTCACGTTACAGAGGGTAATGGGCTTGAATTGAGAGATGTGCTTGGGATTATCAACCTTTTCAATCAACGAAATCAACATCTCAATCACAACAGTAGGCAGAGAGCTCATGGAAAAGAAGTTCTTAATAAACAAGCAAATAGAGGGCCCCCAATTTGCCAACATCGCTTGTAAAACACCAGTTGGAATACATCCACACCCAGCGCCTTGTAAGCACTCATGCTTTTGACTGCAACCCAAATTTCTTTCTCTATCATAGGGTGAATTGGTCTAGGCGCAATGGCAGCCCTAACTCTTGGAAGAGCTTAATTGGCATTTAACCTTTGTTCCCTTTTTGACTCGTCTGTTTGTAAGCCTTTTGAAACTGCTTACACCTTTTGAGCTGTAAATTCTTCTCTTATCAATATATCTAACCTTTCAAAAAAAAAAAAAAAAAACCCGCCCCTAGGCAAGCTTTGAGGCACCATACCATCAGTTGGTAGCTTGTAAAGGTTGACAAAGAAATCAACCACCATCTTTTCAAGAGCTTTTTCCTCAGTCACCCAATTGTTCCAACCATCTTTAAGAGTCGTGATCATCTTCTTTTGGCATCTAATAACGACGTTGGGGTGAAAGTAATTCGTATTACGATCTCCACACTCAATCCACTTAGACCAAGATTTCTGGAACCACAACATTTCCTCCTGACCAAGGACCTCATCGAGCTGAATCTACAAGTCATTTTGGCGTTGGATAAAGTGATCAGACGCCCCTTGATCAATAGCATTGATGACCCTTTGTATTTCACCCATAATCCAATCTTTCTTGAGATGGATGTTCCCAAAGATATCTCTATTCCATTTCAAAAAGTCGTTCTTTAAACTCACTAGCACAGCCATCGCATCCGTTTTGTTTCTCCACTTTCTAGCAATAAAAGCCATGAACTCCGGGTGAGACATCCACATTACTTCAAAGCGAAACGGCCGACTACTTTTATTACGAGGCATAGCCGGCTCAAGGACAAGTAAATTGGGTTGTGATCAGACGTGATGGCTGGGAGATGGATAACCATGGCATCTTTCCACATATTTTGCCCAAAATGTTGATTAACACCTTGTCAAGACGTTTAGCAACCTAGTTCTTGCACTACGCCCACTTCTCCAAGTAAAGTGAGATCCGTTGCTACCCATATCCACCAGGTTCCGACGATTAATCATCTTAGAACAGAGTCCTCCGAAAGCCCCTCAAAACCACCTTGTCGCTCGTTCAAGTCTAAGATAGAGTTGAAATCCCCACTGACAAAGAGGGGCTCCTTAATTCTAGAAATCATACTCTCCAAATCCTCCTAGAAGCTGACACGACGAGTAGCCGAAGGCGGGGCGTAGAAGACAATCAAGAGAACTGAATGCCCCCACTAGCAACACATGCATGAATGAAATTGGCATTCTAAAGGAAAATCTGGACCGAAACCGAGTCGTCATTCCACAAGTTACAAACTCCTCTCGAAAAGTTTGTTGGATGAACTTTGTAACTATGTGAGAACCCAAGAAGATCACACACCTTATGAGCCTGAGTTCCCGAAATCTTAGGTTCAAAAATTACAATAATTTGCATTTTGTGGTGTTTGAGCTAGTAGCTAATTTCCCTTTTAAACCCCTTCTTTCCAACCCCCTGAATGTTCCAAAAGATACAATTCATAAGGAAACTAGAGAGGAAAGCAGTACCCGCCAAATTAAATCCCCTAAGGGTTCTTCTCCTGGGCGGAGAAGTTGAATAAGCCATTGAGACATCTTCTTCATACTCACACTTGACCTTCGATTGTAAATCTGACGGGGTGCTATTTTCGTTAATTGTTGCATCGTATTTCATCTAATGAGCATCGATTTCCATCTCTTGAGACACCCTCTGGTTTTTCGGGGTTGTGGTTTCTACAGTATTCTGCAATATTCCAACTTGCTGACTTGGGGGTGAGAAGGAGCAGAGACTTGGATATGTGTTTGGTCGTGGGTCATTCTTGGGCCTTTTGTTGGGTTGTCTCATGGGTCGGATTCAAAACAATCTGGCTCAAGGCTTTTTCATTTGTTGATTCAATTTTTTCCCTCTTGTCCCCACCTACCGATTTCCTCTAGCTATTCTTCGTACTGTTATGGGTGTTCTGGCCCACCACAATAAGGGCCCGTTTGGTATTCATATCAAAGATATCGGATATCAGATATCGGTATGGGTATCGGATATCGGTATGAGATTGATATCAATATCTCTTGTTTGGTATATTTTAGATATCAGCCATATCTAAATTGAAAATCTAAAAAAATCAAAAGCTTCCAGATTTTGGTGAGGATTATTACCCTTCACAAACAATACGTGTAATTAGCAAATCCTAGAGTTCGATTGATGGTTTGAATACCGATTGGATTAAAGTTTCAAGAGCTCCACAAATTCCAGATCTGGAAATCATCATTGATGTGAGCCAGGTTTAGACCGGGGAGAGCAAACAAGGCGGGCAAGAGGCGACCGATAGGTGACGAGGCCGGCGAGAGTAACAGGCCGGTGAGCTCCTCCTTCGTGGTTTGCTCAAAGTGAAACAAAGAAGAAGAAGTACTGGTACTACTACTGCGTGGAGAGAGAGGCAAAAGAGAGAGAGGAGGAGAGGAGAAGAAAGGTTCATATACCCCAATTTATTGGTATATCAGATTGGGGATTATTGATATTCTGATATCAAAAAAGATATCACCCGATATCATATCTTATTATACCAAACATAGGATATCGTCCGATACCTATATCTGATATCCAGATATGAATACCAAACGAGCCCTAAGGTTGTTGGGATTCTCCTTGCGTGAAGCCGCCTTTCTACTGACCTCCTCAGTATTGATGTTTGGACCATTGTTTAGTCCCTTGTCAACCTTCGAACCTGTCATTTCGTTAGGCGCTCCAACGACCACTTTATCATCCCCATGCGTCATCCCAAGACCACTTCATCAATCAACAGAGATAGATGGGACGCCACGATGTCGAGCGGCGTCCCATCTATCTTCGTTGATTGATTTTCACAGAAGCTTCCCTAGCTCGACATTGTGGTGTCCGTCTCCGTCGAGCTCTGCTCGCCCTTTCCCTGGTTTGCCGGCGTGGACTTCCCATCCATACTAGAGTCTGTTGTATTAGTGTCGACATGTATACATTTATCGAACGTATGCCCATATCGGCCACATCGATAACAAATGGTATGCAACTCTCATGCTCAAGGAAGACTTTTTCTCCATTGACAAACATCGTACCCATAAGAGGTTGGGTGATGTCGATCTCCACACAAATCCTGGCAAACTTCCTTCTCGTCGCATGTAGCTTGTTCATATTAGCCCTAACCAGATTTCCAATGACAACAGCTATGCCAAACAACACATGTTCCTCATACAGGACCATGGAAAGATCGTAGAGGCGGACCCATGCATAAGTTATTCGAACAATATCAGTATTTGGTCTGAAGAGTGGATCCCATTGCCTAGCGACGATATAGTTACCAAATATCATCCATGGCCCTTCTGTGAGAACGTAGAGGAAATCATCTTCAAGTTCAAACCTGGCCACAAAATAGGCGTTGGGGATATCCATGAGGGTCATTCTTCCTTTTAGGTTCCACATTTGACGCACACGTCAACCCATCACCGAATGTGACACCGACTTGCCCAAGATTTTCAGCACCACCGAGTTGCTCCAAGCCGAGTACAGTGATCCCATGACATCCTGATCAATAGTAACATGAGGAGCCCTAGTAGTTCCCTCCGGATAGGTAACCTTTATTTTCCCCACCTTCCAAAGGGTATCCTTGGCAAGAGGGGTGCGGTACTATCGTCTTTCACCGACTACTTTATCTCTCCAAGTTAAGGGGGATGTGGCGGCTTGTCTGGTGGAATGGCAGTGGCTGCTGGGACAATTGGCATGATGGGGGTGCAAAAGGAGAGGGGGTCATTTGGAATCGTCGATTATAAGATTACATGGCAAGCTGAATGTTTGCTTGAATACTCTTCTCTTGACACACATTCGACAATTTCGGCTCTTTTTACTTAAGCATCGGAGGTGGATTAGGGTGTCTCACCTCCGTTTTTCCATTAAGTCTTGAAGGGGGATTGAAGATTGCTCAAGGAGAAAAGTAAAAAAGAACTCAATTAGTATACCCGATGAATTTGTGCACTAACAAATTGTATAAAAAATTAGCACACATTAATTAATTTCTGGTGAGAAACAACAGGGAGTATAAAGTGAATTCATAAATATAAGGGACAAAGGTGGTAGGTAATATTTGTCTAAAATATGTAAAGCAAACAAATAAATAAAACGGAACGTAATTAATTTGTATGATCAATCTATGGCCGGCAGAATCTAAAGCTAGCGTAGGTACATGATTCATTAATCGAGACCATATTCCTTCATTTAGCTAGTCAAGGCTATGTTTTCTGGATATTAATTTCAAGTCTCAACGGGTTAACTTCATTTTCACTTGTATTAGCAAGAAACTTGTATACGTAACTAACGTAAGCTTGTAGAGCAAGGCGTTATAGATGGTATATTTATAGGAAGATACATCATACATGCATAAGCAAGATTGTAGAATAAGTTGTAGTAAACTAATGCTAGTATATTTGTAGAAGTTTATAAGAGGAGCAAAAATCTTGAAAGTAGTGCTGCGTGAATAGTGATCAGTAGAACATTGCGATTAGGAGAGTGTCCTCACTTAACCCATCCCTGATATATATTTAACGTATATAACGTATTAACGTACACTTAGCTTATTAATTTTAGTGCAGAAATAATCAATATCATAACTATAACCTAAAGCGGAGGTTAAAAAAATTATTAAACGATACATGTCACTTTTAGATTGGACCACACCACTTTTTTTTTTAAAAAAAAACTAATCTTTATTTTTGGATGTGATAAATTTTTATCCATATTTTTAGAAATAGGATAGAAAATCTCATTATTAAACAATCTTTTATTTTCGGATATGATAGATAGGAAAATCATTAGGATAATTTTTTATGCTATCATACAAATTCTAGAATATTTATTTTATTTTTAGATAGAATCGGTTTTTATCTTATTAGTTAAATAAATAAATAAATTATCATGTTTTGGATATTAATTTAATTCATAATACTAATAAAAAAATTATTGTTTTAAATAAAAAAAACTTTTATAGTTTATTGATTTTAAATATTTGTTCAAAAATTATATTTAAGCATTTACATGGTTATTTTTCTCGGATAAAAATATATTTGAAAATTATACTAGCATTTACATACTAGTATCTATTACTAATAACTAAAGTCGGAGCAATTTCTGCCACCACGTTGCGCCACATCACCCCTTTATTAAAATAATAATTTTAAATAGTTAATTATGCAAAAAAAGTTATCTCCAAGTAAACATAAAGATAAAATAATATTTGTAAAAAGTTATCCCCAAATAAACATTAAAAATAAAATAATATTAGTAGATTTGACTATTATAGATAAAAAAAGGACATTATATTTATTATATTTGTAAAAGATAAGAAAAAGTATGTACACTTGATCACATATATATCTTAGAAATAAAAATAGTCATATCTATCTATAACTAATTAACTATATATTAAAGTTGTAACTTTTCTAGCCACCACATTAATTTTGGCCCCACCTTATATTAAAAAAGTTATTTATATTATTTTTTCCAATTAAATTCCTGTTTTTTTATTTATGTGGAAAAAATTGATACAAATTTTAATTAAAAATAAAGAAAATTATTTTATCTATATATTTTTATCAAGTTATTAAAAAAATTATCTTAAATCAAATTTTTGATAAAAAAAAGTAAATTTTTTAAATATCTATATAATTACTTGCATAAATTAAATTTTTATAAAAAAATTTATATTATATTTTCCTTAATTTTCTTTTTGGATTGTTTATGTAAATATAGAAGATTTTTTATATTTAAAAAATCTATATTTTTTTATCCATTCTTATTAATTATCTTTTTAACTTTTTATTGAAAAGATTTTTAAAGAATTGAATTTGATTAATTTTTTTAAAGAATTTACATTATTTTTGGTTTTTTATTTTTTTGTATATTTACTTTATTAATATTATATTTATAATATATCTAAAAATTGTTGAGTCGTAGTCGTGCATGTCAATATCTAAATAATTAGGTACCTAAATTGAACTTTGATAAATAAAATATTATAATATATTTTCCTTAATTTTCTTTTTGGATTATTTATGTAAATATATAAGACTTTTTATCTTTAAAGATTTTTATATTTATTCATATTTTTCATCTTTTCTTATTAATTATCTTTTTAAATTTTTATTGAAAAGATTTTTAAAGAATTAAATTTTATATAAAAAGTGATAAATTAAATTAATAAATTTTATATTCTTTTGTTAAGAAAGACAAATAAAAATATACAATAACGAAAAGTCAATTAAAATAATGCTTTTATGGTTTTATCTTATAAGAATAAAAATTTACATAAAAATGAAGTAAAAGTTAATATATATTTTATTTTGTTATCTTTGTTGGAAAGAAGATAAGTAAAGAAAATAAAAAAAGAAAATTTTCATTATTATTGGAATAAATGATAAGATAAAAATATTTCCTTATATATATTTCCTTTACATATAATAAAATAAGATTGTAGTCGTCAATTTTTCATATTTTTCTTTCTATATGGTTCAAGTTATCTTTATTTAAAAATATATTTTAATATCACGATTTTAAGTAGCTATTTTAGTATAGGGTGATGTGATGCAATATGGTGGAGATATATTTTATCTTTATTTAAAAATATTAATTAATTATGTAAAATTACACATAAACCATATTTGAAAGATATTATCATTTATATGGCTATTTTTATTTCAAAGATATATATGTGATCATGTGTACATATTTTTCTTATATTTTTTTAATTTATCTTTTACAAATACAATAAATATAATATTCTTTTGTAATAATATTGATCAAATCTACTAATATTATTTTATCTTTATGTTTATTTGGGGATAAATTTTTGCAAATCTTATTTTATCTTTATGTTTACTTGGAGATAAATTTTTTGCATAATTAACTATTTAAAATTATTATTTTAATAAAGGGGTGATGTGGTGTGGTGGCAGAAATTGCTTCTGCTTTAGTTATTACTATTAGTAATAGATTTTTTATTATAATATTTCTATCCATAACTATGACAAATTTTTTAATTAATATGGACCATGTTTTTAATTGTAAATTTTATATTAAATTTTATATTTTCTTATATTAATTTTTAGTTTAAATTTTCTATCCATAAACATGTTGATTTTTTATACTAATTTTCTATTAATAAGTATGATAAAAAATTTTAATTAATTCAGTATGGATATGTTATGTCTTACAACAATATATTAAATTTCTATTCATAAGTATGTTAATTTTTTATATTACGGATACGAACATAAATAAATAAAAATTATTGATCCCTTACTATTAAAATGATTAATCGGGTAAGTTCTATTGAGTTTAGGTTCAGTCATTTCACATTTGAGTTGAGTACGGGTTCATGTCGTTAAACTTTATGGAATGATTGAGCCAATTCATTATGGTTTTTGAGCGGGTTCGGGTAAACCCTACGAGTTAAGAGCATACTCTTTTTTATAATTATTACATAAATATTACAAATACCATTTTTTTAGGAATAAGATAATATTGGTATACATTTTAATAATAAAATATATTATTATAATTAAAATAATTATAGATATAAATTTAAATTTAATTATTTATACTGTTATTTTTTATTATATAAATTATAATACCTATATCATATTTAAATTAACATATTATAATTTTTATTTGGAAAAATTCCCGGGCAAGGCCCGGGTCATCAACTAGTATCTTCTAAACCTGAAGCACTTTTGGGCAACCTATTTTTAATAATGTTTTTCTATTCAATTATATATTATGTGATTCAACCACCTTATGAAATTTCCGATTTTATACTCTCAACTTATTTAATAATTTTTTTTATCAATTTTTTATATGATTGGATAAATTTTTATCTCTACTCATTATTACATTATATTCTAATATTTAATTATGGTATAATTATCAATTTCAATATATAGATATAAGATATATATCAATAAGTGTGCAAGCTCGAAGATTTATATTCTCCGATAAAAAATATTAAAAATTTTTGCGATAATAATAGATTGTACGTATTTATAATACCACCGTTTTTTAAAATAATTTTTTTTCAATATTTTGCACTTTTTATGTGGCTAATGAGTAATTTATGAACAAAGATAAATTTATTAAAACAAACAGACATAAATTAGCATCGTGAATTGTATTGGGCACTTATTAAAACAAGATTGAATTTATGTCCGTTTTAAAATATAGGAAGATTACTGTTTTCAATGAATAAATTGTTTTTTATATTAATGCATACAAATATTAATATGAATCATGAGTTTTAATACGTATAAAAATAAAATTACTATTTGTATAAATACCTAGGATAAAAATTTATATTACAGCCAACCTATTTTTAATAATATTTTTTTAAACAATTATATATTATGTGATTCCATCACCTTATGGAATTTTCAATTTTATACTTTCAACTTATTTAATAATTTTTTTTATCAATTTTATATGTGCTTGGATAATTTTTTATCTCTACTTATTATTGCATTATATTCTATGGTTAAATTTTTATCTCTACTCATTATTACATTATATTCTAATATTTAATTATGGTATGATTATCAATTTCTATATCTAGATTTAAGATAGATATCCACAAGTGTTAATTAATAATTAATTTTTGCATATATCATGATATTTTTGAAACATATTTACAATATTTAATTACGGATTTTTAATAGTAAGATCTATCCATATGTATGACACATAAAAGTAATAAGATAATATATTAGAGTAAAATAGATAATTTTTTTATCCATAAATGAGATAATTATAAAATATTTTTATATAGTTTTTCATAAGTAAATTTTTAATTAAAGATTATTAATATTAAGTTTCTATTCATAAGTATATTTTAATATTCTAACTACCCTTTTTTTAATTTAATGTCCCATAATAATTCATTTTAATATCTCTAAATGAAATAGATAACTTTTATAACCATAAGTATGAAATATGGAGCATATTTTCAACTATGGGTTTTAAATATTAAATTTTTAAATTCTTTTATATTAACTTTCTATTCAAAATTATAATAATTTTTTAATTGGTATTAACCATATCTTTAATCATGCGTTTTTCTAATAACTTTTTTATTTTTATATTAATATATTTATAAGTATGACAACGTATTTAATTAATATTGACCATATTTTTCATATTCTAAATATATAATATATTTTTAAGTATATATTTTTAATAATAAGCTTTTATACATTAGTATATTAAATAAAATAGTAATTTAATATTTCAATTGCCTTTTTTTTTACTTTAATACCCCATAATAAATTAATTTGTAAATCTCTAAATGAAATATATAACTTTTATATCCATGAGTATGAAATATGGACCATATTTTAAATTATGGATTTTCAATATAAAAATTTAAAATTCTTTTATATTAATTTTTTGTTCAAAAGGATAATAAATGTTTTAGTTACTATGAACCATATTTTTAATCATGTATTTTTATACTAATTTTCGGATATTTTATATAAATTTTATTAATTATAAGCATGATAATGTTTTTAATTAATAATGACCATATTTTTCATATTAATTTCCTATATATAAGAATTACAATTTTTTAAATTTCAATCTATAAATATGTTGGGTTTTATAAATTAAGTTTTTATCTATAAATATTACAATTAAATAAATTATTGTCATCAAATTTTAATGCCTCACTCATCATATTTTTAGTTATGAAATTGTTCATAATAATATTCTATCCATAACTATGACAACTTTTTTAGTTAATATAACCCACATTTTTAGTTGCATATTTTATATTAAATTTTAAATTCTCTTATATTAGTTTTATATTCATAAGTATGACAACTTTTAAAATTTTCTATCCAAAAATATGTTGATTTTTTATACTAATTTTCTATTAATGTAACACCCCTTACTTACCCTGGGGGTATTACCGCCAGTAACCTCGATTAAGACTAAACCGAAGCTACCAAGGCTTTAAATTGACAGAATAAACTAAAAACATTATAGCGGAATAAATACAATTGGACTTATACAAACCTTAATTCAAAAAGAATAAATAAATAGAACAACCTTCTATTTAAACAAAATCTTCATCAAGTCTTCCTTGAGTTCTATTTTCTGAACTCAGCTTCGCTTTGAAGTAGTTCAATCATGATCTTCACTCAAGTATGACCATTGGAAACCTTTCTTCAACTTCTGGAGCTTCAAACATCTGAATCTGCCTCTTGAATCAACTTCCAAGAAATACCTGATGTGTCGTAAACCAACGATGGACACCAGCCGACCATATAAAAGAAAAGAAGATGGACGGGTTAGTCTAATGATAGACTAGAAAGCGGAGATCTAACTTGGTTCTTATGGTTGTAACTAAACATATTGACATCCAAATCCGAATAGACTCGAATTATGATCCAACAGTTAGCAGTCTTATAGAGAATAAGAATGAGACTCGCATAATCAAGAGAGAGAACACCACCGCTTGTGGTTTCTTTAAGAAGCATAAACAATTGTTGGGAACTCATATTAATCACCTAACATCTTGAAAAGTCTCCGTCGACTAATCAGATTGACTTAATCAAAGTTTGATTAAGAATCATTCATAACCGGGAGCAAGAATGGCTTCCGACATGATGAACCATTCAGGTATATTAATGTGCCTAACACACTTATCTTATATTACTTTCAAAACTTTTCACAATCAAGTTGGTGGCTTTTAATCGGCTCGAACTACCGCCGAAATACTCTGGTATTGTAGAGATCCTCGGAGTATTTCATCCATGGTCATCTACCCTGTACCGAGATCACAGGACTTAAGCTATCCTTGATCCCTCATTTTTGCATATGGTGAGGTAGAGATCCGAGAGGCCTATTACCAGGTCGTCTACACTCCACCGTACCGAACCTGCACTTAGCTAGAGTGCCTATCAACCCTCTCACACGAAGAGTAGGGGATCAGAGTCATGACTCGCCATTAGGATTAGGCCCCTCCTAATGTAGTATTGTTTTAAAGAGAGGGTATATAACCACTCCCTGAACTATCTTAATCACAACAAAGTCTCAGCGTGAGACAGCATACAAGGTCACCCATAACGGACCTAAATCCAGTTCTACCGCAAAACTGAATAAACAACATGGTCATTATTTCTAACAAATATAACGACTTATCATATTTTATTAATCATACAAGTTGTTCCCAACGCAAATATTAAATGGGATCCAATTCCTCATTTAATAACAATAACGCAAGAGAGAATCGTCCACTTGCCTTATAAGGCGTGCTCGACGTCCTTAGCAATTCCAACAGTAATCTGTATCATCACTCTTACAATATAACAAAAGGATTTCTCAGCAACGAGCTCATAGAAACACTTCTTAGTTGTATTCTCAACTCCTACAACTTCCTAATCGATAAACGATTTAATTTCCGAATATCGATATATAATAAATCCTTAGTTATCATGCTTCAAGGAGCCATCTTGGCGGAATTATAACTAATTATCCGCTTCACTTTTGAAACAATTTTCTAAATAAAAATTGTTCATCAGCAACAGTTCTTAAAGATTACCAAATCTCGGATCAAACGGATTAACAACGAATCCTGAGTAATTATCCGAAGTCCTTTACCTGCCAATCGGTAACCAAAACATGTTTTCGCTATAACGGAAGATCCGAACGTCCGTTTCAGGAGCGGTTTGAACCGTATCAACGTCAAGATTATAAAAACCATAAATTTAATTAGCAAAGCGGCACCGAAAGGCCCTTACGGTCGCTCCGTAACCACCCCGCTAATTAATTTCGAGCGTTAATACCTTCACTCGAACTTCTAGCTTGTTCGGCTCGATGGCGGCTCGATCCAAGGACCCGAGGATGGCGGTGTGATGTCCGGTGGCAACTCCTAGCGGTGGGTGGTGGTTGGCGAGCTACTGTTGGCCGGCGGCGGGCAGCGAGGCAGAGAAGGAAGCCGAAGATGAAGATGGTGCTCCCTCTCCCAAGTCCGTTCCGTCCTGATTTGTCTCCCTGGTTTCGGCTTTCAAACAGCCCGGTTTCACACAACAAAGAGGAGGTGGTGAAGGAGGAGTTAAGGGTAGTGGCTGGCAAGGTGGTGGCAAGGAAAATCGCCGGCGGTGGAGGTCGAATTCTATCGTCCAAGTTCGTCGTTCCGTCCGTTCTCTATCTCTCTCGGCCTTTGTGTTTGAAATGGAAGAAGATAGACTTTTGAAAAGTCAAAAAAAATGGCTTATACAATTCTATC
Organism: Fallopia convolvulus; assembly: GCA_964016875.1. Taxonomy (NCBI): domain Eukaryota; kingdom Viridiplantae; phylum Streptophyta; class Magnoliopsida; order Caryophyllales; family Polygonaceae; genus Fallopia; species Fallopia convolvulus. The sequence goes on from OZ024733.1 coordinate 36,798,212, forward strand.
TCCCAACTCCTTAGCATCTAAGAAAGAGACGGTAAAATGCAATTTTTCGTCCCGAAACGGGACTCGCGTTAAAGCAGTAAAATTATGTACCTTGGGTGGAAAAACTCACTAAACGAAAAACGTCCCGAAAATTATGTAGATCAATAAAACCAATTTTCCATGATTTTATCTTGCTACCTTCAATTTTTAAGGCTTCCGTTTCGTATTTTACATTCCTTCCGGTACATAATTAAAAAGACGGCTTATCCAATAAATATTCTTTTTCCACTGAAAAATCCTAGAATTCACACCGTTCCATAAAATCATTTCTTTGTGATTTTAGGATATCACCAACAATTTTCTAGGATTTAATCTCCAATAAAAATATCGGATTAAGCGTTAAAACGGACCAAAAAGGTTAAAAGGATATCCGAGAAAAATTCAAAAATATCCTAAAAAACCGCAGTTATTACATTAGTACCCCTTAAAAATGGTTTCGTCCTCGAAACCAAGGAGAACTCGAATCACAAGGAAAGATAGCACAAGCACATACACACCACCACTACAAACCTATACAGAAGTTTGTAGTACCCCCTTAAAAACATATTGTTACTTCTGCACCAAACACAATCAACCATTGCTTAGTTACCAAACTTCTTCTTTACAACGTTCATGAACTTTGGAAAAAAAATGGCTCAGTATTTCCTGTCTAGTTTCTCAAGTCTTTTCTTCACCTCCATTTTTAGGCCAAGGTAACCTAACCAAAGGTATTTTCTCATTCACAATTCAACCTGGCCCTTCTTCATAGGGTCATTTGGTTGAATAACTATCTTATCATGGTTGAGTATATGAGATATATCGAACGCATACCATCAAGGAAACATTATGGATAGAATGCACTGATGGTGGCAATGCCAACCAATAAACAAAACCTACCAGTTCTTTCCAGTATCTCGAAAGATTCAACATAGCGAGCATTTACGTTGTCTAGCATTCCCCAGCAGAATATGCCTTTCAAGGCGGATATTATAACAAAAACGTCGTTCTCTACAATGAACTCAACATGCTCTCTAATTAAAACAGCACACGATTGTTGTCGCCTTTGAGTAGTTAGCACCCTTGTTCGAGTTAGTGCAATATAAGTTATTGTTCTCTTGGCCAAGTCTGGCCCATGAAGAACCTTGTTAGAATTGTCATTCCAACAAATTGACAACCAACACTTCCGGCCTTACCAAGCCTTAAAAAGATTCATTTTCTTTATCGTGAAATCAAAATTCTTGTATGTGAATTCACTCAAACTCAAACTACCATTCCAACTCGTGTGGAATTCAGAATACATGTCCTCGGGAGTTTGAATTTGTTTCTTTGCATTGTTCATCACTTTGATGAGGGAAAACCATCGCTAAAGTTCAATTTACTCCATAAAGTTTATTGTCACTCCCTTCAAAACTTGGCATGAACACCTCAACTAACTTTTGTACTCTTTAAGTCATCTTAAATGCATTAAAAAGAACACTCTAGATGAGTTTCTTAACAACCTCCATATTGCATTTTTCTTCCATTAAGTCTTGAACGACTAATGACAAGAATTCATTGTAACATCTTCCCATTTCTATCCTGAAACAGGAAGAGATTATAGCATTTCATCTGGTTTTCTATACTCAATCAGGACTTCCAGAGAAACCAAAGATATCAAAACAAACTCGGTGACATTTCGCTTCATGTCAATCCATCAAAAGTTTTATCTTAAATCCTTATACATTTACTTGTTCCAGGATGAACTAATTAAGCAAATAAATATGCTTCCTTTGAAATAAGCTTTCAAAGCTCATCAACAACAGATACACATGAACAGTTTTGAAATCAAGCAATCCATAAGCTCGAATAACAAATCCAGGTGTTTTATCTTCTTGATCTTCTCCATTGATCTTAAACAATATTACTTTCCCATACTACTTTTCCTTGATCTGGTCAACAGATTTTGAATAACCTCCTAGGGAATTTACACAACCTTGTTGTCATCCCAACTAAACCTTTAGTCCTTCTCAAATTATTTTCTTTACAAGGATTACTTAAAATCCTTACTTAATTTCCTTTTTGAGATAAAATCTCAGTATTACTTTAACCAAGAATATGAGATTTATCCAACACATGACAAGATAATAATCTATCTTGTCAATCCTTTACATCCTTTTCTCAACCAAAACTCAGCTTGAGCATACTGACATTCAAAATTAGTTATTTCTCTCAACTACTTCAAACTAAACTCTTATGCATTACTATACCAACATATTGGACAATAATATCTTTAGTCCAATAATTTCCTACATAATTGTCTCCATTGACAATTTTCAGTCTTTTTCATCAAAGAACTATTTAGACTTCACTTAACATTTTAACTTATTGAGCAACCTAACTCTTAGGATTAAAAACATATCCTCACGTGTCCACTCTCTATATCCAACAACTTATCAGACCGAGATTGAATATCAATACTAATTTACATATCCAAACTCCAGACCTATTGTAGTTCTGCTTAAAGTCCTCACTTGACCATCTTATCTCAAAGAGATTCAAGTTTTCAAGACAACCTGAAAACAAATAACAACTAATGGAGAATTTACTAGTACATCATTTACTCCAAAGAAAGGATTACTACAATATCATTCCTTAGAAAGACTTCCATCCCAAGAGTCCATATCAACTTACTTTCAAGTACAATTCCGCTAAAAAGGCAATGACTTTCTTAGGTCATAACGTCAACCAAGACAAACTATTAGCAAACTGCTTAGAGAATTCCACTAGTCGTTGATTGAAAACAATCCTAAACTTTCAGAGAAGTATGGAATTACTCCAGACTCTTCAAAGATCATCCAAGACTTGTAAAGAATCTTACCAAATATCTTTACTTATAATCGAACTGTTTTGGGAAGTTTGACCATACTCCTTAAATGGTAACTCAAAGGAGTTTTACAAGATACTAGATATAGAAATTGCTATAATGCAAAAGCAAGCTTGCATCTTTTCATCTCAAACCACTATACTTGCAAAACTCATACAATTGCAAAACTTATATGATTGCTAAATCATACTAGAAACTATTCTTTAAAACCCAAGGAATTATGAGATCTTATTCCACCATGTGATCAGGATGGGGAGATAAAATAAACATAATCCTTTACTGCATTCTCATAGGAATAAGACATGTAATCTTGCCTTACCATGTGATCAAGATGGAAGACAAATCACATTATTACTCACCACCATGAAAACCGTAAAAACATTTACTCTCAAATCGTTTTAACCACTAACATTGCCTTAAAATTTCATATTTGAAATTTTCTCAGAATCAAAGATGAGTCTCAAAGGACCTAAGACAATCCAATTTACTTATGAGTACTACATTTCCTTTCGAATGTAATACTTCATTCCTTTCTCAAGATAAATTTGGTGGCAGACCTCGACTTTTCTTAATTAGACATACTGCTAGACTTTTCTATAATCCATAGTATTGAGTAATCTCTGCCTGATTTACTCAGTCCTAGCCCAACTTAACTTCACAAGCTCAATAGAAGAAGTTGATTGCTTGTATCAATCTACTTGCAATCCTTAGGGAAAATATGATTCCGACATCTTCATGCTCATAGCAAAGATTCTTCTTCGATCATTCTCAACTTGTATGCCTCCTTGACATACTACTTTAAGGTTATGCAAATATGATCCATTGACAAAATTCAATACTTGAGTTCATCCATTCACAAGACAACGAGCCTTCTGCAAGTGAATCTTCATATAAATTCCGATATCCAAGAGTGACTATCAAACTCTTTTGACGATTTTAAGGACTTTCAATCCTCTTATAACTTAATCTTCTCGATATAAAAAAAAATGAACTTTCAAACTTTGCATCTAGTTCAAAACATCCAATCCTTATATCTCTCTACATATAAGGAAATTCCTTTAATTTCCAATCTCTTTTAGCAGAGAAAATGCATATGACCAAACAAGATATTCTTGAACCTATCCCAATTCAACATTTGGCAAACAAACTAGACTTCTCCATCATTCTTGTCTTCTTACTTAATCATAAGAAGAAGACATATACCTTTTCATTAATTTAACTTAAACCACATTGCAAAGGAAGAGCTTATGGTTAGGAAGCTTGCCGACAGCTTAACAGTCTCACCAGTTCTCCCTTAAGCTTTGGATTTGACTGATATAAAATCTTCAAAATCCTACACAACTGAAATTATTTTTCATCGATAAGTTCTAAGCCTTATTGACCACAATATTGAATGATTGATATTTTTATTCCAACCGATTAAAATATCAAAGGCAAATATGCTAAGATCATTCCTTGATTGATCTTCTCAAAACTGAACTTTATCATTTCCATCCTTGAAGAAACATAAGCCAATATCATTGGAAATTTAGAAGATCTCAATGTTGATTTCATTACTAGTCCATTATAGACCTCAAGTCTTTTCTCATTATCCCGAGTTGGGTATCATACAACGAAACTCCGATAGAGTTGTCACATAGGTTAGTTATCTGGATATCAACAACTCATGTAATCAATTAACACTTGTGCTAAGTAGTTAATTGAACATAAACACATTACTGAAGAACTTTTACCTGTTCAATCCTTTCTGACCAATCAACCTTATTCACCATAACCTTGATGATTAACCACTTGTTCACAACTTAAACTGAACCAACATTCTTCCTTTCTTTCTTACTATAATCATAAGAAATCCGCATTCCATTTAGGAATCTCAATCATCTTAACTCAAAGGATAACAACATATATGAACATCCGAGTTCGAATACTCTCAAATTCAAAATTGAACTGCATCTTCCAATAGTTTAACAATTCAATTGATCCAACACTTGAGCACTTCAAAGCTCTTTAACTTCCATCTGAGCAAAGAAAAGTACTGAATATCCATGATTCTATACTATAGAGTCACAAACACAGTTGTTGAAGAAAGTTTCCAAAGACAATTCTTTTCTATTCAGGATTCTTTTACATCACTTCATGATCCATACTAATCTTTTTAGAATCACTCAAGACTCATAAGATTTTCCAAATCTCAACATTGAGAAGTGGAGGTTCCAACTCCAAACTTCTATTGATAATCGAATTTCAACCAAATTCAGAAATTCCTAAGAAATATTCTCGGGAAAACTCTTACTCTTATGACTTCAAGACAACACTTGAACTTTCACATATCAAGAAAAGAAATTAACAATTTCTTTCACATACCTTTGAATCATGAACTTTCTAATAAAAATTCTTAACTTGAAATCTTCCATCATACGAACTTAAAATAGGAAACCTTCAAAATAGAAAATCTTTATGAAGTAGAATACTTAACTTCAAAATCTCACAAGAAGTTTCATAATATGGAAGAAACGACGAGGGTACACCCAATTCAGACTCTCAAGAGAGAATAGGAAATTATTGAGAACTTGGTCTAGAACCGGTTCAACTTTAGGACTCTTCACCTAATCTTACTCTGGATCCTTCTCGGAATCCATTCCCATCTCCAGGGAATTAAATGTCCACTATAGGACCTTTTTTACATAAACCATTACAAACTTGTTACCTCGTGTTCTCTAATTCCCTTCCTCCTTCTATTTCTTCACGAGTCTGACTTCCAATCTTAACCACTTTCCATAATGGTTCTAAGATAACACCAATATAGAATTCTCCACAATTCTATATGGAAGGATGATAGTCTTAAAGAAGACTTGGAACTTTTATCTCTGATACCACTTTTGTAACACCCCTTACTTACCCTGGAGGTATTACCGCCAGTAACCCCGATAAAGACTAAACCGAAGCTACCCAAGGCTTTAAACTGACTGAATAAACTAAAAACATTACAGCGGAATAAATACAATTGGACTTATACAAACCTTAATTCAAAAAGAATAAATAAATAGAACAACCTTCTATTTAAACAAAATCTTCATCAAGTCTTCCTTGAGTTCTATTTTCTGAACTCAGCTTCGCTTTGAAGTAGTTCAATCATGATCTTCACTCAAGTATGACCATTGGAAACCTTTCTTCAACTTCTGGAGCTTCAAACATCTGAATCTGCCTCTTGAATCAACTTCCAAGAAATACCTGATGTGTCGTAAACCAACGATGGACACCAGCCGACCATATAAAAGAAAAGAAGATGGACGGGTTAGTCTAATGATAGACTAGAAAGCGGAGAATCTAACTTGGTTCTTATGGTTGTAACTAAACATATTGACATCCAAATCCGAATAGACTCGGATTATGATCCAACAGTTAGCAGTCTTATAGAGAATAAGAATGAGACTCACATAATCAAGAGAGAGAACACCACCGCTTGTGATTTCTTTAAGAAGCATAAACAATTGTTGGGAACTCATATTAATCACCTAACATCTTGAAAAGTCTCCGTCGACTAATCAGATTGACTTAATCAAAGTTTGATTAAGAATCATTCATAACCGGGAGCAAGAATGGCTTCCGACTGGACGAACCATTCAGGTATATTAATGTGCCTAACACACTTATCTTATATTACTTTCAAAACTTTTCACAACCAAGTTGGTGGCTTTTAATCGGCTCGAACTACCGCCGAAATACTCTGGTATTGTAGAGATCCTCGGAGTATTTCATCCATGGTCATCTACCCTGTACCGAGATCACAGGACTTAAGCTATCCTTGATCCCTCATTTTTGCATATGGTGAGGTAGAGATCCCAGAGGCCTATTACCAAGTCGTCTACACTCCACCGTACCGAACCTGCACTTAGCTCGAGTGCCTATCAACCCTCTCACACGAAGAGTAGGGGATCAGAGTCGTGACTTGCCATTAGGATTAGGCCCCTCCTAATGTAGTATTGTTTTAAAGAGAGGGTATAGAACCACTCCCTGAACTATCTTAATCACAACAAAGTCTCAGCGTGAGACAGCATACAAGGTCACCCATAACGGACCTAAATCCAGTTCTACCGCAAAACTGAATAAACAACATGGTCATTATTTCTAACAAATATAACGACTTATCATATTTTATTAATCATACAAGTTGTTCCCAACGCAAATATTAAATGGGATCCAATTCCTCATTTAATAACAATAACGCAAGAGAGAATCGTCCACTTGCCTTATAAGGCGTGCTCGACGTCCTTAGCAATTCCAACAGTAATCTGTATCATCACTCTGACAATATAACAAAAGGATTTCTCAGCAACGAGCTCACAGAAACACTTCTTAGTTGTATTCTCAACTCCTACAACTTCCTAATCGATAAACGATTTAATTTCCGAATATCGACATATAATAAATCCTTAGTTATCATGCTTCAAGGAGCCATCTTGGCGGAATTATAACTAATTATCCGCTTCACTTTTGAAACAATTTTCTAAATAAAAATTGTTCATCAGCAACAGTTCTTAAAGATTACCAAATCTCGGATCAAACGGATTAACAACGAATCCTGAGTAATTATCCGAAGTCCTTTACTTGCCAATCGGTAACCAAAACTTGTCTTCGCTATAACGGAAGATCCGGACGTCCGTTTCAGGAGCGATTTGAACCTGTGGGACCGTATCAACGCCAAGATTATAAAAACCATAAATTTAATTAGCAAAGCGGCACCGAAAGGCCCTTACGGTGGCTCCGTAACCACCCCGCTAATTAATTTCGAGCGTTAATACCTTCACTCGAACTTCTAGCTTGTTCGGCTCGATGGCGGCTCGATCCAAGGACCCGAGGATGGCGGGGTGATGTCCGGTGGCAACTCCTGGCGGTGGGTGGTGGTCGGCGAGCTACTGTTGGCCGGCGGCGGGCAATGAGGCAGAGAAGGAAGCCGAAGATGAAGATGGTGCTCCCTCTCCCAAGTTCGTTCCGTCCTGATTTGTCTCCCTGGTTTCGGCTTTCAAACAGCCCGGTTTCACACAACAAAGAGGAGGTGGTGAAGGAGGAGTTAAGGGTAGTGGCTGGCAAGGTGGTGGCAAGGAAAATCGCCGGCAGTGGAGGTCGAATTCTATCGTCCAAGTTCGTCGTTCCGTACGTTCTCTATCTCTCTCGGCCTTTGTGTTTGAAATGGAAGAAGATAGACTTTTGAAAAGTAAAAAAAATGGCTTATACAATTCTATCTCCCAACTCCTTAGCATCTAAGCAAGAGACGGTAAAATGCAATTTTCCGTCCCGGAACGGGACTCGCGTTAAAGCGGTAAAATTATGTACATCGGGTGGAAAAACTCACTAAACGAAAAACGTCCCGAAAATTATGTAGACCAATAAAACCAATTTTCCATGATTTTATCTTGCTACCTTCAATTTTTAAGGCTTCCGTTTCGTATTTTACATTCCTTCCGGTACATAATTAAAAAGACGGCTTATCCAATAAATATTCTTTTTCCACTGAAAAATCCTAGAATTCACACCGTTCCATAAAATCATTTCTTTGTAATTTTAGGATATCACCAACAATTTTCTAGGATTTAATCTCCAATAAAAATATCGGATTAAGCGTTAAAACGGACCAAAAAGGTTAAAAGGATATCCGAAAAAAATTCAAAAATATCCTCAAAAACCGCAGTTATTACAATTAATAAGTATAACTACTTTTTAATTGATGTCTCGATATAGATATGTTGTGTCTTGCAATATATTAAATTTCTATTCATAAGTATGTTGAGTTTTTATATTACGGATTCCTTAATAAATAAATAAAATTTATTGGCCTGTTAATCTTAAACCGGTTAATTCGGTCAGTTCAATCCAATTTATATTCAATCATTTCGAGTTCGAGGTGAGTACGTGTTCATGTCGTTAAAATATATGAGTTGATTGGGTTAATTCATTGCAGTTTTTGTGCAAGTTCGATTCAACCCTACGAGTTAAGAACGCCATTTTTTATGATTATTAAATAAATATTACAAATAGCATTTTTAAGAATAACATAATATTTGTATACATTTTATAATAAAATAATTTATTATAATTAAAATAAATTACAAATATGTAATAATTAATTTAATTATTTATAATATTATTGTTTATTATACGAATCATAATGCCTATATCATATTTAAATTAACATATTATAATTTTTATTTAAAAGAATTCTCGGGCAAGGCCCGAGTCATCAACTAATACTGCTACTAATCTCCTGCTTTTTTTTTCTTTTTTCGAGATAATAGTAGTCTCCTGCTTACGTACTACTTGGTTGATTTCTCCATTCAAAAACCTCAAATTAACGAAACCAAGAATCCAAGCTACATGACAAATCCACAATAATTTATGGGCCTGCAGAAAGCCCAAAACCAGGAAATGAACCCATGACAAGCCCAGACCCATATAATAACCTAAATAAGTAAATAGTAGGACCTCTTTCCCTGCAAAGGACTCAACCTAATTTGAAGTAGCATGGTTGACCAAAGGTTTTTACCATACTAGTTTTACCCGTCGTACCATGTACGACTACGATTTGATATTTTATAGACATTTTACGTAGGATATTAATAAATAATAAAAATATAATATAAATTTTAATATAAGTAATTTATTGTTCGTAGAATGTATATAATTTTTTAATCAAATATTATATTCTTCATATTTTATTACTTTTCATGTACGTATATTTAGTGTTTATCAAATATATAATATAAACTTTAATATAAGTAATTTATTGCTCGTAGAATGTATATAAGTTTTTAATCAAATATTATATTCTTCATATTTTATTACTTTTCATGTACGTATATTTAGTGTTTATCAAATATTTCAATATATATATTAAAAACTTTATTATCTATTTTTAGTAATTTTAAGAATTATAAATATTTATCATTACTTTTTTTTATAAAATAAAATCATTATATATCTATAAATAAATTTGTGAAAAGATATATGCTAAAATATTTATATTTATTTTAAGGTATTTTAAATATTTTATCTTTAATTTTAAATACTTGTATAAGGAAGCTTTCAAAGAATATTATTATACTAAATAGATATGTGTTTGATGTTAGAGATAAATTTAAATATTTAAAAAGAATTTAATAGAAAGAAGTTATAATATTAGAAATAAAAATTAATTTTTTAAATATGAGGTGGGGCTAGAATCGTTTTGGTGGCTCGAAATGGTACATCTTTAATATGTAGTTATAGATATTACCTATTTTTATTATTTTTAAACATTATATGTATTTATCATTAATTTTTTTATTACAAAAGAAAAAATATATCTATAAATAAATTCGTGAAAAGACATCATGCTAAAAGATAAAAGATATTTATACTTATTTAAATATATCTTAAATTTATTATCTTTAATTTTAAATATTTTTATAAGGAAGTTTTCAAAAGATATTGTTATACTAAATAGATATTTGTTTGATGTTAAAGATAGATTTAAATAGTTAAAGAAGAATTTAATAGAAAAAAGTTAAAATATTAGGAATAAAAATTAATTTTGTAAATATGAGGTGGGGCCATAATCGTTTTGGTGACTCGAAAAGGTATAGCTTTAATATATAGTTATAAATTCTCATTGTAAAATACTATATTTTTATCCACACAATTATTATTCTTAATTAAAATAACTTAGAATTCTCAATCCTCTAAGTTGTCTAGACGATAAAATATTTTCAGGAACAAGCAAATTATAATGATTTTTGGCCCAATTAATAAGGTCGAAACCAGACTTTATTGTCATTTTGTTATCCTTTTCCAATTCAAGTATAGACAACGCATAATCGAATAATTCCATAGAAAAGGACTCAACATTCATTTCAATTGCAAAGCAAAAGATCATGAACGCGTCTAGGTCTATTTCCCAAGTCCAAATGCTTTTGGGTTGATTTTTCGTTCTACCTATTTTCATATCTGATTTTGTATAAAGTTCTTCCATTTTTTTATTGGTTTGAGAGAACAAATTCAGGGTTCTCTCGATTTTGTGCATCTGATGCGAGATCTCTTTGACCTATGGTTTTTTTTCTTCTTCTTAATTCTCTAATTCAAAAGATTTGATTTCTTGTAGTGTGAAGTGAAATTACACCTAGCACCACGAAACCAAAGAATTAGGAATCTAAACGATGGCCCGAAAATCGATTAAAACTCTTGACTTGATAACGGACTTGACATGACAATTTAACCTCATAACTCATAACCTAACTAACCCAAAATCCAAAACAATCCAAACTTAAAACAACCCGACCTAAATTACAAACATAATCTTTGTATAGGTCCATTTCAATACAAGCTATAATTTTTACCCAATTTGAATGTTTTCTTTTTTTTTTTGGTTGAAGGAGAGGCAGTATTCACAGTCTCCTCAAGGGGGAGTTTTATTAATTAAAAAAAAGAGCTAAGTAGTCAGCAAATCGGGGATAACCCGACCCCTAACATCATAAGAAATCAAAGAAATAACACCCTTCGACGGATCAAGCAATACATGAAATCCTAGACTAAAAGAAAAAGCTATAGTGATGCAAGATAATCCGCAACACAATTAGCCTCTCTATAAATATGACGAAAATGGATATCTCATTCTCTACGAATAAAATCTTGGCACTTGCGTACCAGACTAGACAAAGGATGACTACGCTCCACACATCAGTTTAGAAGGAGAACCACAAATCGTGAATCAATTTCTAAAATAATCCTCTTGTAGTCCTAATTTGAATGTTTTCTTAACTTAAAATAAGAGGCTCTGTAATTATCAAAGCCTATATGACCCAATTCAACAATAATCTCGATTCACCTCGAACTACAATCACAATTTAGTCAGTCTAGTAGTTATATTATTAGGTCCCATGATTAATGATTCAAGCTCAAATCCCCTTAATGAAAATTAAGTTGCTTATAAGTAGGAGGGTTTTTTGGACGCTCCCCCTCTACGTTAAGTCAGGAGTGTCCCCCATCTTAGTCCCCCAGACTACACTGCAGCGGAGTTACACTAGACCAATGTTGTTTGTTGTTGTTGTATAAGTAGAAGGGTCTATCTATGTACCCTTAAATGGGTCACACAATACCCAAACTAAATAAAAAAATGGCTTTTGCCGAATAAACTGAGCAAAAGACAAAAAGAAAAAAAAGTAATAATTTAGACCCGAAATGACCTGAATGGAACCCTACTGACCCGTTCCACTTTCTAGCTCTAGCACAAGCTTCCCCACTTGTATGAATCATGCATCCGTTAATATCATTCACATATATGTCTAATCTCATGTCCTGTAACTCAAATCATGTCCGGTGTGATTGGATAAACAGTATTCACAATAGAAATTCTCGTCTCGGTATCACGTCAGAATATTACACCCGCACAAATTGAATTCAAAACTGTAATCGTCATCCTTTAAGAGAGCAGATTTTATGGTAATCTCTCAAATTGAATTCAAAACTGTATACACTCCGACTTAAATCCAAATTTTAGAAACGTGCAAAAAGATCCTTTAAACCCTTGTGCGTGGCTTTGATAAATGTACAAGGGGCGGTGATATGTGAAGGACTATGCCAACATGCAAAAAGATGACACGACAAAATCGGCTCGAAACATAAATGAACTGAGTTAACACAAAGTTGTGCTTAAGGTCCTTGTCATCCATACGAGTGACACGACAAATAGAGCTGTAAATGAATAGAGCCGTTCGTGAGAAATTCGGTGTTCAGCTCGGTTAAATCTTGTTCGTGTTAAGCTCGGTTTGTAAATGAACCAAGCTTGATCGAGCATAATTTTAAGGCTTGAAACATAAATAAACTGAGCATGAGAACAAGATAACTCGACTCGTTAATTTGCTCATGAGCAAACCCGATTATATGCTCATAAGCAAGCTCGATTATACATTAAACAAATAGATTATAAGTTCATGAATACGCTATACTATATATATTATATGCAATATATAGTTTATGTTAAATTACATAGTTTTGGTGGTGTTTCTCAAACCACGTTTTTTAAATTTTAGTTTCATTTGCTTGTATAATTGATCAAATAAACGAGTTGTTCACGAATTTGTCTCACGAAGAAACTAAATGAGGGGTTCGTGAGCAAGTTCGAGCTCGGTGAACATTTAAATGTATCAAGCTCAAAAAAGATTTTAAGATCGAACCAATTAACCAAACACACGTTCAAACTCAAGCTCGTCAATTTTTAACCGAGCCGAGCTTGAACAACTCAAAGCTCGACTCGACTCGGTTAGATTATAGCCCTAGCGACAAGTTGTCATACGAGCGGATAAATAAGTGACGTGTTGGATTTACGTAGGATGTACGAAAAATTGATGTACAATTAATTGATCAACGGGTATCAATCTAGTGAGTCGTTACTTTTTTAGAGTACAGGTTCATCGGTGACAAATAAATTCGGTATCTTAAAATGCCATATTTATGTTTCTAATTAATTGGTGATCGATCGATTGGAGAAAGTATACATGAAGCAATCGAAAATAAAAAATTATATAATGCTTAACAAGAGCATAAGGTATATATGCAAATTATAAAACTAGCTAATTAAAACTATTGTTCTAAAAATCCTTTCTAAGTTCCGTCTAGACCCCACCTAGAAGCTGGAAGGTCTCAGCCCGCCTAGCCATTTAGACCGCCTAGGCACCCGTCCAGAACCGCCTAAACAATCGTTTAGGCCGTCTAGGCGCTAGGCGACCCCTCTCCGCCCAAGGTTCGCCTAACGTTTTTTAAAGCATTGATTAAAACACGCACCAAAATAATCACATCAAATTGTCTTGTCCAATAATCAATTAAAATAACTTTTTTCTAGTTTTATTTTAAGAAAAACCCATTTCGATAATAAGATGTGGATATTGGAATTATCCAACTTGATTGATCAATTAGCTAGACTGCTCGAGCTAGGGTTGAAGGGTGCTTGATATTATTGTTGGGATGATAATGATATTATTGTTAATAATTAATTAACATGGGCAACATGCATGCATTATGAAAAAGATTTTGGTTTGATATATTGATCCAAGCTGTCTGGCCTATCTAATGTTCCAACCTGGAATGTTTCAAATCTCAACTGGGGGTGGGGATTGATCTCTTTGGCAGTTTAATTTTTTTAATCGAAAATACATGACCATTCAATCAAACGGTGCTTCACAATTCCAAATATCCATCATAGAGAATGACACTTGAAGTTGAAGATCCATATTAATTATTGTGAGTTGTTTTTTGTTGCTGTATAAATCGATTTTAATTAATCGAATTAAGGGCAGATCGACTAGAATAATATTTGCGATAAGTGTCATTTTCACTGGACCAAAACTACAAACTTAAAAGTATATTTTACGGTGAGAAAAAGGCAGAATAATATAATCTGCTCTAATTTGGTTTCAGTTTGGCTGCGGACCAATTTTATCGGCTTTTTTTCAGTTTTGTTTGATTTTTTATTATTAAAACATAAATATAAATTGAAAAAAAAGGCATTCAAATTAATTTCTAAGCACAATAAATAAACATATTTTATCTAGCAAAACTCTGAGCATTAATTATTACTTCGCAACAAAAAACAACATTTACCTAGTGACTAGTGTAGCTCCGCTTAAGCGGAATATGGGGGTCAAAAGACATTTCTGCTTGACCCTGAGGGGGTGCGTCCGAAAAAATCCGAAGGGGCACACCCAACCACTAAACCCCAACACCCGGCAAGTCAAGGAAAAAGGCCTAAACACAAGCAAAGCACAAAAGTACAAAACCTCCAAATAGTAAAAACTAACAGAAGACACAAAACGAAACAAGACACCCAAACCACGAAGGCCTAGTGAAATCGTTTGTCCTAGCAACTAGTTGTCCGCTACCCTAATCCTCTCCCTCCAACTATCTTTGCATGCGGCTAGCTCTACTGAAATTCTCAATTGGTTTATATCTTGTCGTATATTATCCTTTCAGCATTTCTTCAGTCGCCCCGTCCCCTCCCTCTACGAAAGACTTCTGAGACCAATCTCTCACACATGCGGACTGGCTCCTCGGGACCCCCCTCTTTACATGTCCAAACCAACAAAGTCTCCATTCTCGCAGATTGTCCCCTATACTGGCCACCCCAACCTTGGTCCTGATTACTTTGTTTTTGATCTTGTCCAGAATCGTGTTCCCTCACATCCACCTCAGCATCCTCATCTTATTTACCATCAGTCTCTACTCGTGTGCCCTCGTGATGGGCCAGCACTCCGCACCATAGAGGATGGTGGGCCTAATAACTGCTCTATAGTACTTACCCTTGAGCTTGAGTGGTACCTTAAAACTCTTAATGCCATCCTCCACTTTTGTCAACCTCTCTGAATCCGATGCATGATAACCTCATCGATGCCCCCATCGCTCTGCATGACTGACCCCAAATACCTGAAATTCTCCTTCCTCATAACGATTTCCCCTCCTAAACGCACTTCATCGTTGGGTTCTGTATCTAGCCCGAACTTGAAATCCACATATTCTGTCTTAGTCCTACTCAACCTAAAACCCTTGGACTCTAGATTCTCCCTCTAAGTTTCGAGTGTAACTCCGGCTTTGGACTCGTCCACCAAGACAATATCGCCTGTGAATAACATACACCACGGAACCCCCCCTGAATTTCTCTCGTCAAAACATCCAATACTATCGTGAAAAGGAAGGGACTCAGGGTTGAGCCTTGGTATAAACTTGCCTCCACTTTGAAATACTCTGTATCGCCACCTAGGGTACGCACATTGGTCATCAAACCTTCATACATGTCTCTGACATCCTGATAAACGTCTCTGACAATTCTTGATTACTTCGTATAACTGAAGCCCCTAATCTCTTGCCAAATTATTAATTAAGTTGAAGAAGATCTGGATACGGTTTCGAAACCGGAAAATATATTTAGAAATAAATAAATATATAAAAATAGACTTTTTTGTTGATCAGAAAACGAAAACCGCGATCGCAGTTTTAGGTTCCAACACCTTTTTCTTTTAAAAATAGTCATTCTAACCTTGAAATCTGTGGATACAACCAGTTCCGTAGTTCTTACTTCTTAGGATGGGGAACCAGGACTAGAATCGTGGTCGGAAGTTGGAACCGAACGAACAGTTTCCAAGTGGTTTCGGGCCGGGTCTGGACCAGGTCTGAGTTAAACTGTTAATTTTCAGGGTTTAAACTTCAACATGTCCCTGTAGCAAATGAAAATTTGGAATCTCGTAACAAACATTTTGTACTTATACGAGGGTGGCGCCACCAACATGCAAACAATAGCACGCCTATAATTTTGTTAATATTAGATAAATAAAAACTAAAGAGTAAATTAAAATAACCCTTTGGCCACTGAGTTGGCATATTAGACCCTTTTTAGTGATTAATTAATTAATTAATTAATTGTGGGTTATAACTTATATCTACGTTTTAGTAATTGATTTGTAGTTAGCTAAACCAAATTTGGTGTATGATTATGATTAGTGGGGGTCTCGGAAGAGAAGTGCCATGTCAGTAGACATATATTCCGTTTTGATGGATGGAAAATGTCTAAATATACATCCTACCTAACAAATCCACCGACCAACCTTTCTGCTTTTTCCACCTTCATAATTTTTTGTAATTATTATTTTTCTAAATTTATTCTCATATATAGCATCTTGTTACTCTTGTACGAATAAATGAACAAGACATTTGGAAGAAAATAGATTAACTTTGGAAGAAAATAGATTAATTGGTGTAATGAATTCATTAATTCTTGCAACGTAACACCAATAATCTAAATTTACATGTTCTAGCCATTCCGATGAAAATGATTTACGATTTCAAAAAAAAAAAAGGTTTGAGGAGTCGAAAATTCTCAAATTTTCAAGTTAATTAACCTAAATGTGAACACATCCATATTATATCAATACAAATATTTGTAATAGGAAGCTATATCAAATGCACATCATACCGAACATAAAACTTAATAGAGAAGGGTTTTAATTGATGAATGATATTAGTATACAAGGGAACGAAGGTTGGCCCATGGAATGAATGATCAACACCTCATAATGGAATCAATTCACCAATATGGTAATCCATCCACGATCCGTCACATGTTGCCAACTAAACATTTGCATCTTTATTTTAACTTTTTTGTATTTGAATAAACTTTCTAACCTATATTAACTAGCTAGGTTGAATAAAGATTAAAAAAAAGTTGAAAGAATATCATATAATTAACAAGCACTGCTGGAAAGCATCACTTCAAAACAAAATTTCATCTCTAGCAAATAAATAAAAGGAGGCCAAAGTTATTTGAACCGCTATTGTACCGTGGTCACAACGTCCTTTTTTGGTCAAAGGTTGTCACGACGTCCTAATTGGATTCTTGGAAGCAAAGTGTGCTTAGATCGTACAAGTATTGCAAGTCAAATGAATTTGCCCCCAAGGTTAGCAAGTCATCTTTATTCTATTTTTTTAAATATAATAGTTTATTTTATATTTTCTATTCGCTTTACATCAGTCAAATTATAAATGAAGTATAAAAAGTGAACTAGAGGATCCTTATTACATTAAAATGGTGTTATTTTTTGAAGATATGTAAACTTAAAAAGGATGTCTCTTTTCTATTGGAGCCAAAATTAAAGGGAAAAATTAATTAAGAACATCATCTTGCAAGGCTCGACTAAATGCATGATTAATGTCTCTCCAAAAAAACACAATTAAATGTTTTATTCATTTGTATACTATTACTCACAATCGGCAATGCAATGAGGGGATTTCCCATTACTTGTGGGAATTTTCCGACATAGGAGTTTGGACTAGAGTTGTGTAAATCTTGACCGGGTCGGATAGGGAGATTGAAATGGACCAGACTATTCAGTCCAAGTTATTGTAGTTTTCGGGTTATATAGTCCAAGACCGAGACCAGATCGTTACAGTTTGGATTGTGTGGACCGTATTTATTTAGAGTGTAGATAATTTACTTGTTTGATTTAATTTTCAACTTGTGTGATTTCTTAGCATGAAGATTCTAATGGTTATTATGTGGATTTGAATGTGCTAAATACGACAAATTATGTGATTTATTTAGGTTCAGTTCAAATTTGGACCATAATTATAGAATTTATAAGCCACAATTAGAAAACTGGTCTAAATCCGGGATTGGATTGTAACTATTTGGTCCTGATAGGTCCACGATCCATATATTTCCCAAATTATGATCCACCAGTCCGGACCGTTTGCACATCCCTAGTTTGGACTGAAAATTTAAACGGGGATAGGACTCGAGAAAATATACTCCACGTACGTGAAGATGGAAATGAGGATAGGTATGTCCGCCCTAGCCTAACCAAGGAAAGGTGTGAGGAAAACCAACAAAAAAAACTTGTGAGGATTTCAGATTTAGGGCTTAATCTCATAACTTTCGAGGATTTAAGATTTAAGACTCGAGCAAATCGACTATGATAGTGATCGTAGGGCACCACGGGAGCGATGGGAAAACCTTCGAGAAAATGTGTCATCCCGGAAGAGAGCTCAAACACCTAGGGATCACAGAGGTGATGATGATCGATCCCGAAAGGGAGGGGATCGTGGATCCCCTTCCGATTGCTCGAAAATCGAGAGTCGCGAGTCCGAAGAGAATTGTCGCGGCCACGGGAGACGCAACAAGAATGGGCGCGGGCATGGCCAAAGGCAGGAGAAGTCCATCAGAGGACGGGCTCATGACGTAGGAAGGAAAAGTCGGGTTGTAGAGAGAACTGAGAAGAGACTCCTCGACTTGTTGAGAGCGCAAGGGAATCAGCTTAAGAACAAGCGGAGCAAAAGTTGGCTTTGGTGATCTCTATGCCTTTTCATCGGAGTATCCAAAGGGCTAATCCTCCCGCCAAGTTTTCTCCCCCGACATTCCACTTGTACGACAGTCACTCGGACCCGGTTAATCATGTGGCATCATTCTCTCACAAAAATGGCTTTGTGTGTTTTCGATGATGCGATTATGTGCAAGATGTTCCCGGGGAGCTTGGGAAATGAAACCTTTTAAGTGGTTCCAAAATTTGAGGTCGAATTCCATTAGGTCTTTTTGTCTTGGAACCAATTGGCCACCGAGTTCGTTACGCATTATATAGCTCACAATCGGGACTCGGTCTCCTTGGACATGCTCTTTAGCCTAAGAAAATAAAGGTGAAAGCTTGACGCGGTTCTCGAATAGATTTAATTTGTGGAGTGCTACTCGGAGATAATTATGATTAGAAAACCACTATCACCACCTTCAAAGGAGGCTTGCCTAGAGATAGTAGGCTAACAGAGGATTTGACTCTACGGATTCCCGCTACTATGATTAAGCTACAAGAGTGGGTTAAACAATTTACAAGGCTGGGGAGGGGGACTTGAAGCCAAGGAATCGAACATTATCTCCTTCACGCAAGGCCTACAACACATCGAGTCGGGACGGGCATAAGTGCGGACATGGTCGGGCCGTAGAGCACACGATGGCCATCTACGCGATCTTCAACATGCCTATTTACTGTATTTTGCCTCGTATCAAGCATGAACCATATTTTCGATGGCCAAAAAGGGACGAGTGTCATGATGAGGACAATAAGAGGCGGAAATACTGCATGTACCACAGGACCTGAGAGCATCTTATAGAAGATTGCGAGCCCTACAAGAAGTACATTGAGGAGTTGGTCAAGCAGGGGCATTTGCAAGAGTTCATAAAAAAAAGATGACCCTCCAAAAGGAGAAAATGCGCCCAAGGATAAGCCCACCCGAATGGAAGTTATTCAAGCAATTACCGCCGCTTATAAGGATGACATTGCCAAAGTAAGTGTCAAAAGTCTTGTCATGACTTGGAGGTGATGTGGGTCCAAGGGGGCAAGCCTAGGCCATTCGAATCCAAGCGTTCTAGAGACATCATTTTTAGGAAGGAGGACCTCGCCACAGTACAACTTTTACATAATGATCCTTTGATCTTAACGATCGGTGTGCAAAACTGTGAGGTAAAAAGGGTCTTAGTGGACCCCGGGAGCTCGGTCGACATTATGAATTATGGAGTCTACAAGTTGCTAGGCATGAGACATCAAGTTTTGACTCCAATTTCTATGCAACTCACTAGTTTGGGAGGCTACCCTACCTTTCCGCTGAGGGCCTTCAAAGCAAGAGTGAGTTTGGTTAAGAATGAGTTAGAGTTGAGTTCATCGTTGTGGATGTTCTCGCCCTCCTACAATTTGATTTTGGGAAGGCCTTGGATTCATGTCATGGAGGCGGTACCCTCGACCCTTCATCAGATGATCCAGTTTCTGGACGGGGAGACTTTAGTGCGGGTGTGGGCCCATCATTTGGACGCCTGATCGTGCACCAGAGGAGCATGACTCAAGTCAGATTGCATGTGGATCGAGCAGTCGACTGATGAGGAGCCCACGATCGATCGTCGGCGAGGTGGTCTGAGGACCCATACGTGTGGGATCCGCTCTTCGGATTTCATGTTAGGAAAGGACACTCTTTTTCCCATGTGGTTTTGATGAGGCCTTTAGATTTTTCATTTAAGCATTGTCCTAGGATTCATGACATTCATGTTTGTTTATTAATAAAAGTCAAAGTTTTTGCATTAGATTAAGTCTTGCATAAAAAATATATATGATTTCGACGTTAATAATCGCTTAACGGATCGTTCGGTACCGATATATTGAAGCCCATATGCGTGTATGGAGTGCAAGGATCGCATGTAGACTTGTCTGTCAAATGGGTCGGGCGGGTCGGGTTCAGGTTTGGGTCAATCGGGTTCGGGTCAAAACAGGTCTCGGGTCATCGGGTCGTAAAATTTTCGGGTTCATATGGACCGGGTTGTTACGGGTTTGGTACGGGTTCGAGTTGATCCAATGGGTCATGATCATCAATTTTGTTAACATTTATCTTTATATGTATTAAAATAATTAATATTATATTATATAAAATATTATTTAATAATAATAAAATAAAACTTTTATACAAAATTTATAATAAAATATTAAATTTTTAATTGAAATAATACTTTATCGGGTTGGCCGGGTCAACCCAACGGGTTGGTGACCCAACCCAATTTTTTCCGGGTCGACCGGGTTCGGGTTACTCTTGACCCATTGATTTTTGGGTCGGGTTTAAACCCAAAAAACTTCAGGCGGGTCGGGTCGGTTTTTCAGGTCGGGTCAAGTTTTGACAGGTCTAATCACATGACATTTTCATGGATGTACGAATGTACAAATATACGAATAAAGTGGGTCCCTTAATTCCGCATAGCCACTCGCGAGTAAGTCCTGGAGAATTTTAGCGTATTGCGCTGCATGCAATCGACATTAAGATTCAAATGGGCAATTGTGTGTGGATAATTTCCGGTAGTTTAATATTATGTTTTTTTATTGATTATGCTATCATATTTATTATGCCATATAAGATATATTTATTTTAGGATAGTTATTATCCTAGATAGATACAGATTGTTATTTTTCAATTATTATATCATTCGATAATATTTATGGGAGGCAAAGATTTTATCTTATTGATTATAGTTAAAATCTCGTCTTGCTTGGAGAGTAAGAAAGCCAATAGGGTCGTGTGAATTCTAAAGTCGGCCGATCCTAGGGTTAGTCGAACCCTCTCTCCCTCGTTCTCTCCCATAAATACCCAAAGCCACAACCACTGAAAGGTAAGTTGTTACAAGTTCTAAATTTTGAAAAGAGAATACTCGCTCTCTACTCGTTTATTTCGACACACATCGACTTTGTGCCCTTTTTGACTTAGATCCCCGACCCCCTTGTTCCATTGTTTTGCTGGTCGGAGAGAAAACGAAATATTGTTTGAAGAAGAAGAGGGAAGAAGACAATTAGTGTAATCCTAGGTCAAAACCTAATAACGGGACCCACGAAAAACCCCAAAATATATCCTAGTCATCTTTTTTAAGCCTAGGGCGTGTCCAGCACATCCTCCACGCCATGTCAACTCATTCTCCACCGACCCGGCCGACCTTGTCTATTTTACCCATTTTTGTCGTACACGTAAGCATTTGGACTTGTGCAGATTAAACTTGAATTTACACTGCCTAATCGAACTGATATGTTATATATGTACGCGCTTATACTTGGCAGAGTGTAAAGTGATCCCGAAGTTCTACCTAAACATAATTAAGTTTTGATCGAAATGATGTGTCATGATGGAAATATATTTTTATGATTAAATTTAAAATTAACTGACCAGTAAAGAACTTAAATTAAAAACTATCCAGCTCACACGCAAGTTCTGCGATCCGGTTTATTTTACACGTGTGTGTTCGATACAACTTATCACTTATCAGCAACATTTATAATCATTTTACCTCATTGCAATTATAACAGCCACATCCTCTACTATTATATTATACAATACATTTAGAAGGATATATATTTATATTAATTTTGATATATTTTAACAAAATTTAGTTATCATTATCACATTACTGATTTTTTTTATCTATTAAATATATTTTTTTATTTTAAAATATTTAAATATTTATTATCCTAGATAGATGCAAATTGTTTCTTGTTGCGATCATACCAGCCACAAGGAGGGTCTACTTGTCCTTACGCTAGACCCACACCAAATTGGCTAAGAATAGACAACGCACTATCAATGGCTAAGCTCGTTCCACGTGTCACCATCATTCATAATTACCTTAAGAACTAAGAAAACACAATGAATTCCTTATAAAATTCTTAGAGGTAAAGAGGGTGATGATGTGTCTGTGCAATAAAACGTTCACATTGTTTAGATTTGGCAACAAACTACACTAGTACACCGCCCACCTCATCAAGCAACGACTATACCTAGCTATTATATACCCACCACACAAGTGAAGTTCAAATTCTTTTCTTTTTTTTTCATTTTATTATAAAATTTCCATTTGGGTCATCTTTCTATTCTCCTAATTCTCTCTTATTACAAGAAAAACGGCTATACGTACTACATTTAGATATAGAAGAAAGACATGCCCTCTTCTCCTCACCTTCCAGGCTATTTCATTAATTCCAAGCTTGTCCGTCACAATCTCTCTTCTCTATCCAATATATACACCTTCAACCATCAACAAGGCGACGCCCGTCTTGTCTTCTTCTTGTTCTTATTCATCTCTCCTCTCTTGTACCCCTTAGAATCAAAGGTCAGAATCATGCATCTACGTACGTAGTTTGTTTTTGCTTGTGATAACCAAAAGAGTTTGGCGTCTAAACTTCCTTTTTATAATTTGTTTTCATTGTGTTGATTAGTGAATATATTAATCATGGGTTTGAGCTCAAAGCAAGTTTCAAGTGATGTGCAAGATTGGAGTCAGGGCTTACTCAAGTCTACTACTAGTGATAATTCTGGTAGTGGTAGCTCCATGGAGTTACCAAAGCCTCCAATGAAAAGGCAACAACAACAACCACCGGAAAAATTGAAGTGTCCAAGGTGTGATTCTAGCAACACCAAGTTTTGTTACTACAACAACTATAACAAGTCACAACCAAGGCACTATTGCAAGGCCTGTAAAAGGCATTGGACTAAAGGCGGGATGCTTCGAAATGTCCCGGTTGGTGGTGGCCGGAAGAATAAGAGGCTCAAAACATCATCAAACTCCTCAAAACCCGCCCCTAGTGTTAATACCAATGTCCAAGCTTCAGATCAAAGGCTTAGCCTTCCAATCAGATTGGAAAATGAGAATTCAATGAAAAAGATGCTCAACCAAGCAAGTCTTGGGTCACAATCTTTTCTCCAAGACGGTCTCTTCAACAACGCCATGGATTTTTGCATTGGCAAGAACGCGTCTAGTGAAAGTGGCTTCAATGGCATGTTTGGAGGCTCATCTGTTCTCTCTATCCCTCAAAGCCATGACTTGCAATTCCCATGTCCAAGTTTCGGCACTTTGGATGAAAACTACCCATGTTCGATTCAAGGTTCTTGTCACATTTCGAATCCGTATGGTTTAGAGTCTAATGCATTGGAGAGTGGCATGACCGGCTTTGATCAGACGTCTCTCAGCTGCAGCTCGCTGAACGATAAGCCATGGACATCTAACGAGAGCACGAGCAATTGGGTTTGGGATGACATTGATAAGTTTGTGACATCTGATGTTACTATATCTTGGGATGATGATGCAGAGATCAATTAAGGCAAATTGAGTATCCATCTAAGGGGGCTTACTACAGTTGGGTTTTATATTTTGAGTTTTGTTTTGATGATAATTCTAGTTCATTAATTACCTTTTTCAGCTTTACACTGATCTAGCTAGTCAAAATCCGTTGTCTATAGAGATTAAATCTTGATGTTCTTTTTTTTTCTTGTATTGGTTTTGTGTATAATTTGCAATACTAAGAAAGTAATTCATCTGAAGCTGTTTGTTTTAGTTATGAGCTTCATGTAACTTGGGCTCTACTGTCTACTTCTGAATTGGTGAAAGAAATATTAATATAGCGCCAATTCGATTCTGCAATTACGACAATTACAAAAATCAAGGGCATTAAGAGAGGCAACTGGGGTCTCCATCCAGCTATGGCGGTCTAAGAAAACATGAATAGAAAATTCTTGTGGATAGAATTTTGCATGTTATTCAATTCAGGTGTCTAGAAATAAAAAAACATGCAAAATGAGATTCACTTCATACCCTACAAGGCTACAAATATAATATGGCCACTTGTATTGAGAATAAGAGATTTGATCAGGGCATGCTTTCTTTTTATGGGCCATGTTGTGTAGGTAGCACACCTGTAAAGGGCCCTGCAAAGCACTGGAAATCTGACTTTAACAAAGCACAACAGAGTGGTCCTCAAGTCCTTTTCAATTCCCACTTAAGAACCCAGTTGATCCTTAAACAAGTGCATTTTGATGAGGGGGCCACATATCATTTTCATAGGACATGGTTTAATGGTTCTTCAGAACATGCAAGTTGCTACTCCAGATCATCATGTTCTTTCTCATCTTGTGCAAGATATGAAAGCACATAAAAAAGATGTAGACCCACCTTTAACAGGGGGGCGCGTTTGGTGGGCAGTTTTGGTATCAGAAGTTGGTTTCAGTGACTAGGCCGGCTATGCAGAAGGTGGCTGTATGACAACGATGACAAAGACTACACAGACAAAAGAAGAATTTAAAGTTTTTTGAAAGAATGGGCTTCTGGTAAAAAGCAGATCGGCTCTGTTTAGTTTCAATCTTGACATAGTACCGACATTAAAATCTTCAAACAAACAAATCAACAGATACCCATTAGGCCCACAAGATAACCAGAAAGTATGCTTTGCAATTTGATCAGCTTCCATACTATTACTCACCAACCAGAAAGAGTAACAAAATTAATATCCAGTTTTCCGTCAACTTTTTTTTTTTTACCAAAAAGCAAAATAAAATTAATATCCAGGGGCAAAACTTTCGAGCAAAGAGCTCATACCAAACCCCAAAAAAAATGGCAACTTAAATTACAGACACATGATCATCTGTCCAAGTATCTTAAGTACAAAAAAACAAACAACTAGCTCTATGCATCAAAGGACGAAAAGAATGAATTGCAGTCTAGTTGAAGTCTTTCTCCAGTAACCGCCATAAGCACCATGGTGCTTAAGCTAAACCTGTTTTTTTGTATTTACAAATGTCCCGTGATACTTCCTACAGATGATCAAATGATCCGCTCTTAAGCCTTTCCATCCGAGCCTGAAGGCCAGATAATGCCTTCTCATCCATGGGTGGCACCCCGCTATGGACATGATTTTCAGTACTTGGATGATCCGATACATTTTGCATTTGATTGTGAGCAGTGAAGTTTCCATCCATTGGCATCAAAGGGTTGCTACCAGAATTTGGAGTTGCACCAGACAACTGCATAGACTTCATTCTCTCTCTGATTGCGTCAAGTGTCCCTCTAGCAACTACAATTGCGAAGTTTCTGTTAATTTCACAGAGAAAAAAACGGAATATGATCCGCAAGAAGAAACGGCATGAAAGAATAAGAAAACAAAGCTGTACCTCCAGAAGGATATCTGTCACTCCGTTGGTCAATTAGAAGCTGTGCCTCTACTTGATCAGAGTGAAGGCCTCTGTCTTCACTATGAGACGGTGGTAAACGAAAATTGGTGGGCTCAGTTCTTGAATTATGTGATTTTGTTAAATCGTTTGAGAGGTTTGTATTTACAGGTGAGAGTGGTGCCAGTTTAGGGGAAGAAAGAGTCAAGGCAGCAGGTGGAGGAGTTGCCAAAGGGACACTAGAAGGTGTTCTTCCAGCAGCAGCATTCTTCTCCATCTGGCAAAAGAGTAATAAAAGCAACAAGCTATTAAAATCATAGTGATAATTTAATATTAAATCACCTGCCTAACTTGAAAATTTAAGCAAAACATACCTGAGCTAAACCGTCTCTTATGTATGTCCTAAATGCTTCACTAGCATTCTGGAGTTGAGAAAATATATCAATCTGCAACAAACAAGTTTGGCTCATGAATGTGTTTCCAGTCTACCTTCAGTGGACTTGTTCAATTAGCAAGAGTGCACTTACCTTGGGGTATAGCTGGGTGATGCGATACAATTCATAGAGGCCAATACCACATGTTTGTTTATCACCAATTTTCTTGAATATTGCAGCAAGTTCTTGCTGAAAAATACATAAGAAAAGATGGGAAGGATAAAACAAAATGAAAACAAGAAGTGTAAGTAATTAAATATCATCTCTCTTTATACCTTCAGTTGGACTTCAGCAGACTGAGCTGGAGATGGGTGGTTTGTTGCTGAATCCCCCCATTGTGGTTGTCCTATTGGACCTGTAGGTGTTAACATTCTGGCAGCTGCCAATGTCTTTCAAAAATACAAAGGATAAAATAAAAATCATGTCAAATAAGATTTGTTAGGATTCCTAATGCAATAGTAGTAAAGTTCTACGATATAGGTCACCAAACAACTAAAAAATTAAATTATACCTGAAGATTAAGATCTATGTAGGCAAGAATAATTGGCGGAGGTTCCATGTCTATAGGAACCATTGACAGATGGCCTTTAACTGCTGTACCACGGAGCTTCACTAGTTCATGTAATACAGTTTTAACCATGCGCAGTGGTTTGTCATCAGCACCCGCTCTATTACAAGTAGGAAATAAAAAGTCAAAACAACCGAAGATGAATAATTAAGAGAAAAACTAAACCAATTCATATGTTCAGTAATTACCTTCTTCGAATTTCCTCCATACCCAATGCTTGCAAATAAACATGAATACTTTGTAGAATACGATCTAGGTCAACATCATATATAGTGCTTTGAAGAACCTACATGAAAGAGAATAATAAGTGGCACTGTTTACAGTCTAAATCATTTCATACAGGAAATAAATTTACTAATGCTACCAAGTGATGCAGAACAATGTTAAACAAAAGGATTCCGAAAACAAAAACTACCTTTGTCAATTTAATGAGACATTTTACAACCAAATCAGCAAACTTCTGATTTCTGAGAACAAGGGCCTCACTTGATGCAGGGGCTGGCCATCTTGAGAGGTCCAATGGCCGTAATAAATTTATAAGGACCACAAAAGATGATGTACGGTCTGCATTATCCTGCATTGTAAACAACAAAGACAGTATTAATCTTCACAAAGATGACATCAATAGAGCATGACAAGATGAAGTTAACAATCCCATGATAGATACTAACCAGTATCTTAAGCATCAGGACATTCAGAGCTTTCAAAAGCTGGCCACCATCATCCATATGTGGAACACGCTCATCCAAAAGCCAGATAAGCAGCTCAATTATAAGATTATACAGAGTATTTTCATTCACAGCATGCGCAATCCTCTTGTTCTGAAATGTCTGCAGGAAACTCCAAGTAACTTTAATCAGCAACTGCATGCGCGAAAATAGAAAGCTATAAATATTGTTACAAAATATGACAGAATTACCTGCATGAGAGTATTCAGGACATATTTACTAGACCTTGAAGAAGCTCCTGATAAACTAAAGTTGAACGTAGTTGCAATCTGTCACACCAAATTGCAGATTTTGATCAACAATTTTAAGCAGGAACAGAAAACAAGAAACCAAACCAAAGGAATGCAGTAGTCATGCCTTATTTGCCAAGCATGATACAAGCCGATCAGCATCCTTTACAATATTATCCATAACACTTCCTTCAGGATCATTTGTTACTTGAGTCAGGTCATGGCATACAAGCTTCATCCCCTCCACAGACTACAAGTAGACAGCATATATGCAACAAAGTTGTAAAGTTTTATTGACAAGACAAGATTCAAAGCACTACTCATCAACGAAGAAAATTTGTTTCTGAAATAGGAGTAACTTGGAAAACTAACAGTCCACAACACCAAACATGCCCTACTTAGAACTGCCATGGGAGCCACTGCTTCCCAAAGGAAATTTTGGGCCGCAAAGATAGTCTATAAATTATAAAGATTCATACCTGTTCAGGAGAGCCATAAGATATAACATCCAACGCTTCGTTCCAGTCTGCAGGTCCAGCAACACCAGCAATTGGCCCAGGGAATATATTTCTCTCTATATTAAGCTCAGGATGATAACTATCCCTGCAGAAGACAGTGTCAGTATTGCAAGACAACAGAATACAACCAGAAAATACAGGTATTTTTTAATGGCCCTTAGGATTTAGAACCGTCAAGTGAAGTGTGAACGACCTCACAAAAGTAGGAGCAGGAAGAGATCTTGCAACTTCTCCACTTTGTTCTGCTATATCAGACCTAGAGGACAGATTCAGGATAATGTCAGAAAGATCTAACAGCATATAAGTCAAAATATATTCAACGTATGAGACAACAAAAAGATCTAGAAACATGACAAGTAATGCAAATAGCACATATAATCAGGACAAGGTACTCTTTTATGAATGGATGATGACTTATTTTTCATTTTTGACACTATAATTTTTACAAATCAAAAGCATAATTTTCCAACATTGCCAACAGTTCTCATTTTTCAATAAATCAAGCAAAATTTAGACAAATAGCATTGAACAGAACATCTCACCCATTATCCCGAACAGAACGTCTAAGCATGGAAGTTCTAGCATCACCAGGCCGTCCTTCTCTCCTCTTGTCCATTTCTCGTGCCTACAACAGCTCTTATATATAAGAAAAATAACAATATTCCCAGAAAATTAAAAAAGGACAGGTATAAATACCTTCGATTTGAATTTTTCATCGATCATACTTCTTTGTGCATCTGTTAGCTTCCCTAAATATCTCCAGATGTCATCACCTGAATGCAAATATTGTGGTTTACATGTCAGAACTACAGAACTCAATCGCAGCAGTGTCACAATTTTCTTTACTAAATAATTAACAACCAACCTGCTACATACTCTTGACACACATAGAACAGCCTATCATAACAGTTTTAAAGCCCAAAACTATGACAAAATTTGTGGCAAGAATGGTGGATAAAATCAAAAGGAATCCGTTCCATACCTACGATTTTATAACCACTAGCTAACGTATTAAGAGCAGCTTTTCTGATGTCACCATCCCTCTCAGCTGTTAGGCTTGCAACAACTTGCAAATTCTTGAATTGTCCACTTACCTGAGCATATATTTGAGGTGCATAATAAAGGGTCTATTGGTGAAATGAAAATAGTAACTAATTTATCCAGGTTTACCTCTGTTCCATGGTTATCAATGAGAAAACCGATGAGATCAGCACACTCTATCCTAGATCGGTTATTTTTTGAGCGGAGACCCTCTGAAACATATGGAAAGAACCTTGCAGCTGGATAAATGTTTACAATCTGCCTTGTTAATTCACGCATCTTCTCTCTTACTTTCTCCATGTTGTGCCCAGACTATATGAAGATGATAATTGATATGCATCAAGGTCAGAAAGCAATTGCTAAAGCATCAGAAAAACAATTATGTTATTGCATCAAAGTTTATGGCAAACAGAAACACATAAGCATTTGTATCTGGATTAAATGCAGTGTCTTTTGTGTTAGACTAAAATGCAGTCTGCACAGAAATCTGTATTACAAGTGCAGCAATATATTTATACAAGTATGCCACCCATGTATATATAAGTCGAACTAGCAGGGCATCAGATTGCATTGCAAAAGTAGATGCAACTAACATTTGTCAAGCACATTGAGTAGTCAATACCTAGGATATTAATTTACCAAAACACAACAAAAAATACAAACCTTCTCCATTAAGCAAGGAAGAAAGATCGCTGCTTCAGACTCAGTCAGTGAGTACCCCTCATTTCTCAACTTGTCAAAAAGTTCAGGTAAGAATTCCAATACCTATCATAAGAGAATTATACATGCAACAAGAAATATATCATAATATTGAAGCATCCATGGGTAAGAACCAAATCGACAAAAAATGAGCATATGGAATAAATAAAATACCTTTAACAAGCATGTAGTGTTGGATTCACAAATCCGCAAGACAAACCATCTCAAAAGTATATCTAAGACCTCCACCACTTCCTTTTCTATGGCTGGGAGGCCCTATTACATTGAGAAGCTCACTCAGTGAAAATTGCTAGTGCGTATTCTAGATAACAAGTAGATCACAATAATTACCTTATGAAGCATATCTATTCCATCTACATGCTTCTTGAAGTCGGGGGAGAGAAGCTTTTTACTCAAATCCTCTCTGAAATATTTCATTATGCCATTCTGCAACAGAAGGAAAATTTCATGCCAATATATTGATGCAGTCAAAACATAGTATTTCTTTAAAGTCGAAAAGACAAACCTCAAGATCTAGAATTATCTCAGCACGTGGCTCTTCAAATTTAAACCTGCGAACAACCATTCTCTCCCTATCTTCCTGCAAATCCATGGAAAGGTATAAATAGCGTATCTCAAGTACTTGAACAATCAAGAGTAATAATTATTGATGCCAGTGCAACCACCTTGTTTGAATCCTTAACGTTGAATAATGACTGAGACTGGGTAACAATGTCTTGAGCAGACATAGACTCAGCCCTTGAGCTCCTCATTGGCGCACCTCTCTTAAGAGAATCACGAATCAGTACTTAGTTAAATTTACTGGAAAAAGGTTCTGCAAGCTTTAGGATATGCATGAGCCCAATGACCTACCGAAGGAACAACTTTGGCCCCATGCTTGGGCACACTGTTTGAATGACCTTTTGCCATCCTAGAAGAAGTGTTCTTCCCAACAACTCCGTTTGAAACCCCTTGGCTAACATCGTGTAATTCTGTCAGAAACAATAACAGCATTAATCAGTACATTAAATAACTGTGAAAAAGTAGCAGCAGAAAATGGGCAATATACACACCAGATAGAGCTCCACAAGGCTTCAATCGCTCCATTATTAGAGCTACTGCTGGGCCCTGAACATCTCTTAAATTCTTGGTGACCTGAAACATTTGCATGGCATGAGATACATAAATTCCTTATAAATAAAAATGAGATCATAGAGAAACATCGTGGAACTAAGCAGCATACCACTTCAGGGGGGCAAACTCTTATAATTTCACCAATACATGCTTCAGACGCTTTGCGTACATCGGCTGACTTATCCTAAAGTTTGAAGGCGAAAAAAGGTGAAATTTATATTACAAATAGAATAAACACCAATTTCCAAGCTAAATAGAGTATCAAACAATACCATCATAGCAGAAGCAGTCGGTTTAAGAAGAATGACAGCATCAGGCAATTGATTCAACTTTGTAAGATGCCTTGACAGCCATTCAAAGAGATCCTTGCGCCCTTCAGCCCCAAGTTTTTGATCAGACAGAGCAGCCATGATGTAAGGAATCTACATAAAACAGCAGTATTAAGCATCAATGACATGAATTACAGAAATCAAAATCAACAGAGACAAAATTGTTGAAATAGAGAGAACCATTTTATCCAGATTCGCAGCAGCAACCCACAAGTCCAAAGTTGCCAGGGTACATTCTCTCATTTGCCTTTTGTTGTCACCAAGGCATTTCAAAACATCAGAAAGAATGCCCTGTAAATGATAGCCACAAGCCCACAACATTGTAATAAGTTAACACCATCCATGGAATATAATTACAAGATTTATCAGAAAACAACAATTGAGGCATTGAGCCCAACCTTGCTAGCCTTCTCAACAGCAGGACCCATGGCAGAAGCAACAAAACCAACAGCTGCCAAGGCTTCTGACACCAATTTCTTGTTACTGTCATACAAACGTCCTCTAAGAGCACCAAACAACTCCCCTACAGATCAGAAGCATGCAATCTATCATAAGTGTGGTGTAGGCTTTCTGTGCCGTTTAAGCAAAAGGGGAAACACAACTAGAGCATACCAGTTCCAGTTGGTAGGATACGTTTGTTGGCCTCATCCAATATTTTATTTACAGCCTCAATTGACTCTAAACGTAACTATAACCAAAGAAAAAGCTAGATTAACATCAGCAATAAGAAATGACAAAAGAAATTACCATGCATCACTATTTTATGTAAAAACCGCAAAATTACCAAGTTCACAATCATATAACACAGGTGCAAATTGAATTACCTTCCAATCAGAGCTTTCAAAATTCTTTAGCAGTGTAGGAGTAATCCGCCCACTAATATCTTCCCTGGGTAAACCATCTAATCCACCAGCGGACACAGATGAAACCTCCAATATTTTCACTGCTCTTTTGGGAGCCAAAGATGAAACCTGTTCAAAATAAAATACAAAACGAAAATTAATGAAGGACACATGCATACCTCAAAAGATTGGGCCATTCAATCATTTGATGTTAAACAGGCAACCTCATATGGATTTTTTTCATATTCAGCATCAAGTGCACTCAGAAGAGCAGGCTTGACATCTGCCAAAAATCCCTTGATATCTGCAAACAAGATATAAACCAGCAGCAAACAGAATTATGACCTTACAAAAATCGCATTTTATTTTCGTTGTATTACAGGATATGTGTGAAAAATAGAGTCAATCCCAAAGAAAAAAGTTACCTGGACCAACAAACTTGTGCAAAACTCCAATTAGCTTAATTGTAGCATTTCTTGTGCCTGCAGCACTTGACTGAAGGCCTGTCTCTTTGCAGAAATCAATTAAATCCTTCCAACAAGAAAAGCAGAAGATATTTCAGTAAGCCATATTGCTTCAAAAGTAAATGAGACATCACAAAAGCTCATATGAGCTACCCACATACCTTCAGTTTCAAAAGGGAGATGCCAAAATCTTCTACTGCAGAAACCATCCACAATATGCCCTCACTTAGAACCTTCGGATTTCTGTGCTCTTTCATAATTTTATAAAGCTACAAAATGAATATACCAGAGTCACTTGAATGTAACAAGTCTACTTGAATTAGGAAAACATTAAGATTTTAAGAACAAGATATGATCACAACATAAACATAGCAATAAGATTGTTAGGAAGCTTTCCCCACCACCAGAATCTGAGAAGAAATAAAGAACAAAATATTATATATAGAAAGATTACTCTATCAAACAAGAAGCCCGGACCCACTGCTTCTGAGAAAGTTGTAAGGCACTTCATTGCCTGGATCCTCGTCTTAATGTCAGCAACTCGTTCACTTATGCCTGTGTATAAGCATACATAAATTTCAGAGGAAAGAAAAAATGCAAGAAATAAAAAGCCAGGTGCAATATAAAAAAGATCTTAACAAAAGTTGCATAATCTATCAGCAGTCAGATGTAATAAGCATATGGAAGCAACATCAATTCATTGTAGCTTTTAAGGGATGCAATGGCTCATATCAAATCCATCTTCTGCTTTGTAAAAGTCTTTTGAAATATAGAAACTTAATCATGAAAGCCCCAACCAAAAAAAAAAGCTGGGCCGTTAAAAATTAATAAAATGACGATAACAAGAAATCATTAAAAATGTTAAACCAGCAGGAAAAGTTTATTTAAACAAATTAATGCAAGTTTAAAGCTAATATAAGTACACAAATCTGAAAACCTACCAAGAAGGCATAGTACAACACATTTCTTTGGAAACTTTTTCGCAGTGAATGCAATGTGATTGATAACTTCAATTGTTTGTTGTTGGACCTGCAAATGTCAACAACAGAAATTACTCCAAGCACAAGTCTGCTAATCCATTAAACAAATTGTGAAAACTAAAATTTCAAAACAAAAATTGTGAAACATCAGATGGCCCACAGTAAACACCCATTAAAAATGCCAATAATGCATTAATGGGTAAATATTTTATAACATCAAATGTCTGTTTTCTTGTAAAGATCTGTCACTGAGTATCCTCTAGCTACTTGCTAGATAGCTCAAGGGAAATAATAATTGAAGCATAGCGCATGGCCAAAAAATGAAGTCTACACAAAAAAAAAGCAGAAAACTTTAAAAGGGAAGATTTTATAAGCAAAAACCTGAACATTTTTCTCATTCCATCCAGGAAGAGCACAGAGCAAACGTATTAAAATTTCCACTGATTGATCAAGTTCTTGAATACCCTCCACTTGTGTCCTCAAGGATCCAATTGCTGCAATGAATAAAAACAATCAATAGAGTTAGTAGCATGCAAGTTCACATTTACATTTTACATTGGCATATATTATGAAAAATGCAATGGCTTCAATTTTTTTTTCCAGCTAACAAAATAAAAACAGCATAAATTAGCTTGCATCCTCTAAAGCACATTAGGATGTTATATAACCAACATGAAGCCC
The DNA here is from genome assembly GCA_964016875.1 of Fallopia convolvulus. Classification (NCBI taxonomy): domain Eukaryota; kingdom Viridiplantae; phylum Streptophyta; class Magnoliopsida; order Caryophyllales; family Polygonaceae; genus Fallopia; species Fallopia convolvulus. Next base: position 36,832,757 of record OZ024733.1, read on the forward strand.
AACAAACAAGAAAGTATCTTTCAACTACCGTATACTATATGTTCCACGTATTTTAAGCTCTACAAAGATTAATTAATAGAGCCTAAGAATAATCATTTCATCCACCCTTTGTGCATATCAGGATCCTCTTTTTTTTTCAAAGAGCGTGCAATTATCATGAAAAATTCAAAAGCAAGAGAAGAATAACTTATAGCATAATGTTAGTAAACCTTCAAGCCGATCTTTCCACGCAGCACTCTTCAATTGAGATATAGTGTCAGATTGTACAAGAGATTCCACTCTATTTTCAATTTCCTCAAGGCTCATTTCTCCAGGCTGCACACCAAAGCACACTTCATTTTAAAAATATTTTCAGAAATAAATGCAAATGACATAACAAAAGAAATAGAATAATATAAGAAAGGAATACAAATTATATCAGACTACCTCAACATCTTCAGGTACGTCAGGCTTTATTGCTTTCTGCTGTCCTACAGTCTCAGTTTTCTTGCTGCCCACAGGTTTACTAGATGCTCCTTTCTTACTAGCAGGCTATCAGTTTTTATTAAGGGGTTATTATAGGAATGAAATAAAATATAGCATTCCAGAGGAAAGGTTGATGGAAAAACTCACATCTGCCTGAATAGGCCTTTTACCGCTAAGCATACTTGCTGCTGATCGTCTTACATTTTCTGAAGCCTACAGATATCCATCAACGCAAGATATTATAAGCGGCCTTGGTTCATCCAAAACATATGACTGAGTGCTAACTTCAAATAGTAGTTCGAATTAAAAAGGCAAGACAGTGAATTGATGAAATTAAAGCATGAACATCATAAACATTATCCTCCAAATCAGAGATTCCAACTCAGTTTTTGCACTTCATCCAACTCCTGGAACAATTACACCTTTAGTTCATACTCTCCACTTTGTAGCAAAGACCAGTGTTTGAAAAGGCACAGTGCAGGCACACCTGAGCCATGCCAGTGCCCGTCCTACTAGCCTCAGGTGAGGCAATTGTGGCCAAGCACACCTACGTGTCAGGCACTGTACCTCTTGTTTTTAGAAGAGATGGTTATCTTGAAATCTTTTTTTTTTGTTATTTTATCAAGTGTATATTCAATATCTTTTGCTTTCCTTTTATTATTTCTTCTCCCCTCTCTTAGCAGTTATTATCTTTTCCAATGTATGTTCAATATCTTTTGATTTCCTTTTATTTCTCTCACGCATAAAACAAACCATTCTTTTCCTTTCCCTTCTCTCACGTGTACAGCAAACCATAGTCTTCCACCTCCCTTCACTTAATACACAAAAAAGTAAAAGAAACCAGAAGATTCAACAGTGTTGTTCGGCCTATTGTTGTTGGTATCAGTGTACAGCAACACACCATAACCTATTCCTTGGGGGTCTATCTAGTGTGACTAGGAGTGCACTACGCGCCTCTCAAGCATGCCCAGAGACACCTGAGGCTTTTTCAGAAACACAGAGTAAGACAAACAAAAACACACTGGGATAGACAACTACATCCAGAGCTGTCAAAGAATTGTATATAGGCACATGCCTTGCATCTCAGCAATAGGCTATTCGAGCAGGACCTTAAGACAATGTTATTGTTGCTAAAATCCAATAGCTAATAATAGGAAAGAAAGAAAGCGCAAATAAGAAGACAAGACAATAATACGAAGATTAAATATTTGCCTGCCATCCTATGTAATAGATTACAAATATAAGCAAAAATATATATCAGGTCAGTAAAAAAGAAAAAGCTCGATAAAAAATAGAAATTGAACAAACCTGAGCTCCAGTTGATTTTTGTGCAATAGCTGGAATATAAATTCACAATGTAAGCATCACATGTCACAATAATAATATGATATAATAAGCACAAGATCACATAAAGAACAAGAAGAGCATAAACCTGAGGTTCCAACAGTAGGTTGAGCACTCTCTGAGTTTCCAATCATGTCAGAAAGCTTCTTCCTCCTAACATCGTCAAGTTTCTCCAGTGATCTTTCAAGTGGTCTCATGCCTACAGACTGAAAATTTTAAAATGTCAACATCCACATTATTAGTAAAAATGAATGATTAATAGCACGAAATAAAGATAAATTGAAAAATTGAAAAACTTGAAGCCAAGGCTTCATCTTAAAACATCTTAACCTTAGCTACTGCAGCCAAAGCCGAAAAGGCAGCATCCCTTACTTCAGGAGTTCCGTCATTGAGGCACTGCAAAGAAACCCAGCAGAAAACAATCAGTCAGTCCTGGGTAGAAGTGAAACAATTGAATCAATTATTTTTCGAGCAATTCATTTCGTTTAACCAAATCGCTATACTTTACCCAAAATGTAATTAGCTCAGAATATATAATAATTGTTTCAGTTATTTAAGTGTGTACCTTGGTACTCAATGTTTCAAATACGAGTAGAGGGGTTCAAGTAATTTATGAGGGCACAAGCTTGAGTTGGTTTGTTCAGTAGAAACAGAGACAGTAACTTCAAGCATCTTAAAGTGCATGTTCCAGAAAGAGGCATTTATCAGCTGTTTTGTTAAAGTGATCCCATATAGCCAACTACTTGCATTTTAATTTCATAACTTGTTTCATATAATATGACTCTTAAATATCACATAGAAGACCTGAAAATGTATAATATCTTCCTTTTTTAGAATATGCATGTGTTGATGCAGGAAGTTAACAGTTAACACGCCTATTAAAATTCCCTCTTTTCTCAGTTCCTTGAATTTTTGGTCGCTCCCCATTGCGTTTAGCCAGGGGTGCCCCCATCCTGACCCCCCAGATTTCCCGTAAGGGAAGCTACATTGGGTCATTGTTGTTGTTGTTGTCTCAGTTCCTTGAGTGAAAACACTCAAATAGCATTCTATTTATTTAGCTTATAGTCCAACAAACATTAATAGAACAAACAAAATAGTATAGATCAAACAAATTAACAATGTTGATAGGTCATGAATAGTAAAGACTAAAGAGGCAATACCTCCATACAGATTTGTACGTAATCTTTGTGGATTTTCAGAACAACAGCCTTGTTGCTTGTCTCAATACAATATGTCACCCAGTTTAAAGTTAGTGAACGCACAAGAGGGACTTTATTTTTAACTGCTGTCTTAACATCTGCACCAACGCCAAAGATATTAAATAGGTTATAACAGTGCTACTATGCAAAAAAACTCATTTTTTATTAAACTGAAGCTTCAGAACAAACCATCCACAGTTGTGAAATGTAATTAGATTTAACTTACAACACAAGGATGAATATGTAAACTTCCAAGGCAGAAGCCAAATATCAAGACAGAATGAGTACCAGAAAGATAGGCATTATACCGTCAAAAATTTAAGATCAGAAGAGCCCCCTTACTTTGCAATAAATTGCATCATTGACTTATAGACTCCACTGACAAAGAACTGTCCCAATGCAATCACTCTTCTGAGAAAACGTATGAACACCTTTGACCTTCCCAATTTGATTGCAGTTGATTCTTAAGATTGATTATTATAACATAGAACTTTGACTAACTTTTAACTTTTTGAAGGCTGAAATGCATGGGTAGACTGTAGATATGTATGCTCAGTTTGATTATACAGGAAGGGAAACACAACTTAAATAGGGTACAAAGATAATAAAATACAAGGCAATTCACCTTCAACTATATCAACCATAAAGCATGATAAGCTAATGTCTCATAAGGTACGTTTGGTGAGACTTGTTGACAAAATATTAGTAACTCTTAAGGATAAGTCACATCTGATAAGGTTATTTTTGTTGATGTAATTTGGCCATGCCAAGCATGCCCAAATACTTTCAAAACAAATGCAATTACCTTCAACTATATCAACAAGATTTACACATCCAGCCTTGTGCATTGCTTGAAGAGTTTGAGTTAGAGCCTCAGTTAGGGTAGGTTTTTTCTCCTTTAATTTTTCCTGAAGAGCATGCAAAATGTCAATCACACTATACATTGTTTAGAAAAAGAATAAAGAGATAAATGTCGAATAAGCCAGAGACAGTCCACAAAATTCTACTATTTATTGCAGTATGCAATTAGAGTCACTTCAAAGTCATGTAAAATAGGACATATGCAAGATGCACTCGTCAAAACGTGACTGGAAAGTGGAAATTCAGAAGGCACTCAGCCAAAAATGCTCCATCTGGATTCTTTCTTTTTTAATCTGTCGCAAATATGCCAATCATCAACATTGTGCATTGCAGTGAGGCAAATAAACAGGTGTTCTTTCTACATACCAATAAGCCATGCTCTATAACGTTTTCCACAGATAAAGAAATCACAAAAGACCAATAAACTATACAATAAGTGAATCAAGGAATATAGTTAACTAATAAGTGGACAGCATAGAAAACATCAAATAGTAACATTGTGAGACTTACAAGTAAAACAGGCAACAAGAAACGTGAATGCCCAGAAAAATGGGTCCTCAAACCCTTGGCAAGATTCCCAATTGCTTGTATAGCTTCTACTGCAACAGCTATGTTTACGTCCGTGGCAAGCTGGAAAAGGACCCAATTAATTTAACAGAACAATACCAAGAAAGAAAAGAGAGAATGACACAAACTTAAATACCTTTTTCAGTGTCCGGCCAACTTCTGAGAAGTCACCAGGGGCAATTTTCTTTGTTGAAGCAAGCTTTGTCAATTCTGCAACTGCCTCTTTCCGTTCAGACCACTTTGAAGCTTTCTGTAAGAAAAAAAAGAAACATAAATAACACTGACTGCAGTCCTCCAAAAGAACCAACAGAATTTCCAATTTTCCTTTCCCACTGCCGAGTAAACCAATCAAACAAAGTATACAATCAGTACATCTTCTGAAAGCAATAAGTAAAAAGACTGACCACTCCATCCCAAAATCCTGACTTCTCCAAGGGTGTTAGTATATCAACAGGATCAACAAGATCATATTCATCTATTTCCTGAGAAGCTGGAAAAGGAAAACAGAACATAGAAGTTTAGTGCTTAAAGTACACAAATGTAAGTTACATTAAGGGCGTATCTACTTCAAAGTATGTATACTGTCAAATAATATACAGCAGAACTTCAGAATAAGGAGGACAAAAGGCAGGTGTCATGGTATCGTGGTGTCATGGCAAGGGTCATTACATCATGACCATGATGAGTTTCTTGGGTTATAATGAACTCTTCAAAATATTCAACTGTCCTTCACTTGCTTCCAAGGGTAGTTAACAGATCAAATGGAAATTTGTGGATGCCTTAAAACTGTCTCTCCCCTAATGCAACTACAAGGACAGTAATTCTACTGATGCTTAACATTCTGAAGTTGGACATGGTTTGTCATTTTCATTTTGATGAAAGTCACACCACAGTCCATTTCCAATGTATCACAGTAAAAAAAATAACAAATTAAAGGACAAGGTCACAAAACCATATTGCTAACCATCAGCCTCTCCGCTAATGCAACTACAAGGGCAGAAATGCTACTAAACCGTAACTTTCTATAGTTGAGCATACTTTGTCATTTTCATTTCGATGAAAGCCTCATTTCCAATATATCACAGTAAAAAGAAATGGCAAATGCAAGGGCAAGTTCACAAAGCCATATTACTAACCATCAGCTGTAGACTCTTCAGAAGACCCAGCTGCTGCAACTTCAGAAACAGCTTCCTGTTCTGGTTCCTCCTTGTCTTGCTCTGATCTAATAAAAGCATCAAGAAATGAAGCCGTATCTCCAGAGAGGCATAAGATAAATGACCAAACATGTAAACAGTTCTCATAAAAACACCAAGATTAAAGATGAAAATGAATGGAATTGGAATATGCACCATCAACAGAAATACATAAATCAAAAATAAAATCAAGACCACCTCATCATCAAAATAGTCAATCTAATAAGGTCAAAGGCCAAGAACACAACCAAAAATGTCAGCTAGGATTTCCAGTGCGCTAATTGTTCAGTGTATCAATGTTTCCATATTTTCCCATGGATTAGAGTTTCCAAAGCACATCAATTCTCAAGCAATTCAAAAAATGTGTTCAGAATTCATCAAAAAAATTCAGAAGTTGCAAGATGACGGGCAAACAAAATGTGATAAAGAGTATACAGTGAGAACCAGGGGAAAAAAAAGAGTGCATGTTGGTGCCCTGGCATCACAATTCAGCCAATTCAACACTAATTAAAAGACTAATCAACAATCCTACACTTACTAAAATGACAACTTAATACTAAGTGACAGGTAGAGATTTACTTCCACACAAGCTTATTTATACACTTATTAAATTGGAAGGAAAATGAGGAGAAAACCAACCTTATTTTTCGTGTAGGCTTGGCTATCCCTGAGACATTGGCAAGCTCAGCTTCTAGCTCTTTTTTCTAAAGAAACATAAATTGAAACCAAAATATAATTCAGTAAAAAGAAATTTTAAGAGATGAGACAGCTCATAGAAGACAAATAACAAATAGTAAATCTACCATTGTATCCCGCATTTTCTCAAACAAGATAGATTTGACCGGCTCCTTCCCAATCCAGCGACATAGTTCAAGCGTCACACCTTTTGAGGAAGCACGAACATTTTGATCTTGATGATCAAAAAGTTCAGGTAGCATCTTGAGAATCCTTTTCGGCGGTACAACCTTGGTTCCAAATTCACTGATAAAAGGCAGATAACCAAGCAAAACATTTTAGAAGTGCAATTATTCCAAACCTGCTAAGAAAAAGGATCAAGCTGACGAACCTCAGTGCTTGAAACATTACATCAATAGCAGGAACAACAGCCTTTGCCACTTTGTTTTTTATTGCTTTCTCCATAGCATCCTTACAAGACAAATACATCAGGATGAAATAAAGAGAAAAGATCATTTCAGAGCAAGACAAGCTCTATCAGAATATCATTCCTGAGATATAAAGAGGACGAGGGGAAATTGGGAGGGATGCATTAGATACTGAATGTAGCACATCATAATTAGAGGCAATACTGGTTGACATAAGTGGCATAGTCAGTTACTCAGTTGTATCCATGGTCCGCGAATGGTATTGGTCAAACAGTCTAGACTTGAAAAGGTCATGTCATGCATGAAGCATCTTTTTCCCCAGTTATAATTAATTCCATACCAAATAAAAGACTTCAACTCTGTAAAAAAAAATCGCCAATTATCATCCAGATTTGGTACAATTATGTTTCTGGAGGGAAGTGGTCATTTAGGCAAATTCAAAAATTAAAAAGCTGATTGTAATGTTCATTGCTAAGGTTCACTTCCATTATAAGTGCACAGAAATTTCTTGTTGATAGTACATTTGCAAGATTCATCCTGTATTCCTTCCCCTTTCAAACACATTGTAACAGACAAAAGCAACAATGACAAAAATAATAAAATCATCCATTGGCCAAGGCATAGCTAAGATTTGGGACTGCAACATTTGTCATGCCACCTTCGCCCACCACCGACACCTACAACTCACCTTTGTCTTCCAACTAATTCAATGGGTAGAGTGACTAGACCTTCAAGTATGTCTAAAATAAGATAGGGTTTTTCTAGTGTGTGCCCATGGGCACACACTAACAATGATTGGGTCACCTTAATTAGGAAGGAGAATGTAAATTGAGAAGGAGGAGTATGTAAATTGAGAAGGGAAATATATAAATAAGGAAATCATAACTTAATTTTGGAAGAATATTATTTCTCTTTATTACTAATTTTAAAATTATTAAGTAATACTTACCTTTAAATTTCTAATTAAAGAAACCCCAATCATTGTTAGTGTGTGCCCATGGGCACACACTAGAAAAACCCAATAAGATAATATTAAAAGAAAGAGGTATATAGGATTGACATGGGCACACACTAGAAAAACCCAATAAGATAATATTAAAAGAAAGAGGCTTATAGGATTGACATGATCCAACAGCAAGTTGATGCTAGACTACAGCTCTATGGCAGTTCCTTCCTTGTTGGAGAGGATCAGATAAGCCTTTTTATCTATGACTATAAACTCTACTAAACAAGATATTTTAAGTGTGTGAACACCAATGAACCGTGCAACATTAAAAGTGAAATAAGCCTTTTATCTATGGTCATGACCATACTGAATAAGATATGTCCAGTGTGTAAACACCAATGAACCTTGCAACATTAAAAGTGCATATAGGTCTTTTATCTATGGCTATGGTCTTCAACTGAGTAAACATTAATGACATATATTAATTGATGTTTGGCAAACAAGTTTTATTGTACATAAAACTAATAAACTTACAAGTTCCCCAGCAAAGAAATAATCATTGAACACAAAAAAGAATTGCACATTACACATACCAGGAAAGCCTCAATTGCCTCTAGCTCAACCCACAGCAGGAAAGCTGATTGAGCCTTCTCCACTGTCTTAGTCCGCCCAGTAAGACACTTCGCCACAATGGAATCACATATTTCTTTTGCATACCTAAATAGTAAATATGATATAATCTTCAAATAATTCTTCACAATGCATAATTCAAATTACTGCGCTAGTTGGGAAAATTAATTGAGATTTCACATTCCATAAAATATTAAAAAAAAATCACTCACCTCCCTGCATCAGCATCGGCAGCTCTTAGAAACGCAATTAGCGCATCCAACGCCTTTTCTTGGACGGGCGCATTCGAATCTGCCACTGTCTTTCTGAAAAAAGGTGCTGCCAGATTTCCCCGGAATACAAAAATTGGAAAACAAATGAACAACTATTAATGAAAAGACGATCAATGACCTAGAAAGCCACAATGCTGGACAGCGTTAACTATAGATTACCCTACCGAACAAAAAAATAACATATTAGACATGCATCAGTAAAAGGAATCGTATCCGAGAGATCAAAACTCCTCAGATCTGACCTAGCGAAACAAAAGCAAACCCTAAAACCGAAAAAAAAAAAACAGTACCAAATTCGCGAATGCGAGGATCCTTGGGATCGGTAATGGAGTCGCACAGAGCAGCGAGATCGATGTTTGCGTCGTTCCGAACCTTCCAGTTCTTGTGCAACAAGCGATCTTCCCATGGCAATTTCTTCGCCTCTTTCAACAACTTCTCGTCCTCCGTAGACATCTTATCTTCTCCTCCTCAGGTACAATCCCGAAAGCAAAACCTAACACTTTCGATCTGAATCGGCTCTCCAGCTGCAAACTCCACAGCCCCTAGAATGCACCTCTTTGCATGCGCGAGGGCACAATTCTATATAAAAGCGAATTAGGTCTTCGCCTCACGAACTTCTCCTCCTCTTTTCGATCTTCCAATTCTTCTCTCTGCTGCCAGCCGGGAATGAGAAAGAAGAGAAGAGCGGGGGAATTGAAGACTGTGAAATGAGAAAAGCGAAGACGGAGAATAAGGAAAGCACAGAAGGTCTGAGGCAAGTAGGAGCGTTCAAGTTCTCTATTTTTACCGTTGCAAGGTGTTCCGGGTTTTCCACGCGCATCTAGTGGAGCCTGAGGGCACGTACGAGTAGGATTGCGTCGAACAGCAGGAAAGCCGGAAAGGAATCAAAGGATCGATATATAGTGTTGGCGCGTAAGATTTACTCCAAAATGATGTGAGATGTAGGCCCCGTTGGTTATAAGGGAGAAAAAAGTAAGGCGGAGAAGGGGTGGAGGGGCAGAATTGCCAACAAATTCGAATTGGTTTTGATAGGGGAGCGGTGAACCGTGATTAGAAATTTGAAAAATTATTAGCCGTTTCCACTCTGGATCATCTCCCTCCGTAGTAGGATATAAAGTTAAATTTGGCCTAGCAGAGCACCTATGATAAGATATAGTTTTAAAAAAAAATTATACCCAATGTGAAAACAAGGCTAAATTTGGCCCCAACATTTGCTAGGTTATATGATAGGTCTCATAATAGGCCCCCTCTCATTTTTCATTTTTTTTTTGTAATTTACGGAGTAATAGGTAAGAACTAACTAACATGTTATAAAAATATACTATTCAAATGCTTTTAATTATAAAAATTATATCATTGTAATGGTCTCATTGCAATGTTTCATACGAGCCTAATATTTAATATATAAATACGAAATATTATTTTGTATTTAAATAAACTAATTTATTAAGAGAGTGGTTCAAATGAAAAAAAACTCTTATCTTAAAAAATGAAAGGAAATGTTCTTTTCCTACTTCGGAGTGCACTTTTTCGCATTTGCACTTTTCGTATTTTTTGTAGTACATTTTTCGGATTGCACTTTTTGTATTTTGTAATACATTTTTTGTACTTTGTAGTGCACTTTTCATTTTTCAAGATAAGAGTTTTTTCATTTGAATCAAACTCATTTATTAATAGTCTCATTAAAACCATACTTGAAAATAAATTTCAAGTTAGGAAAAAAGAGTACTACAAAAATAAAATGCAAGAACATAAAAACTAACATAAGATAAATCCAAATTTATCATAAGCATAAACTAATATTTTGGAAGATTAGCATCATTTTCGTCGTAACCATCATTCCTCCTTGATCGACCACTTTGATTGGGCTCATTGGCAGGTTCACCACTACAACAACAACAACAACAACATCTATCCAAGTGAAGCCCGGTAAGATGGGATCTGGAGGTCGAGTACGCCCATTTTGGTAGGCTAAAAAAATATGGCCTTTAGAGCATAAATATTGGTGAGTTTTACACAAAGTTTCACAGAAAAAAAAAGGAAAACCAATTAATTTTGGGTGAAACTCAATTGGGAGTTCCGCAAAGTGAAACCAAGAAAGACAAGGCTCAAATGAGCCTCTTTTTAAATTAACCATTCATCATTTGCCATGTGGCATATGGTGGTTGATTAATTTTTTGGGTTATGTATTTGCTATACTAATTATTATTTTGGGCTATTTTGAGTTAGTTTTATTTTATTTTATTTTAAAAATAATTATACCAAATTTTTTAACTTTTTTATCTACAAATAAATACCAATTTTGTAGATGTTTTAATTATTTTAAAATTAAATTAGTTTTTGAGGTTGTTTTAGGGTCATTAAACACATTTAGCCATTTATTAAATAACTCATTGTAACAAATATTTATTTCTGTTGTGTTTGATATTTAGGTTCAATTAATGAAATATGTTTGCTTGATTTGGTTATAAATTATATCTTGTTTTAATATGCCCTTAATTAAATTTTAACGGAAAAAAATATTTTGGAATTTAAAACAAAATTACAATCATAATTCAAAAAAAATAATCGAATTTGTAATTAATAAAATTAATGTGGCCTAGGTAAGATATATATATATATATATAATAATAAATTGTGGGTATATTTGTAAATTTGTATGTAGAAATAAATAGTTGTTGGGAATTGAAAAGAGTGAAAAGTGATTTCATGGTTTCATTGATATTTAGGGTAATTTTGTTAAATGAAATTGGGGATTGTAAGATGATGTGGAGGGGAGATAAATAATTTAAAAGTGGGTTTATGGGATTTCATGGGCTCATAAATATTCATGGTCTTAGCCTACCATGGGAGGTGCTCTTATATCTCCACCACCCCCTCCCCCATAGGGCAAATACCCAAATATACCCTACCATCATCCCCTCATAGGGCATATACCCATTTTTCAAAAAAAAAATATGGCCTACGTGATTTTGGGGCAAATTTGGCCTTCATATTTGCTAGGCCATATGAGTGGGTTCCACCTTTTCATGGTGGGTCTTCTCACATTTTTTATTTTTTTGGTTGTGATTTAATGTGTAAAAATTAATTAAAACATTATAAAAGCATATTATTCAAATGTTTTTAATTATAAAAATTGTATCATTGTAATAAACTCGTTACAACGTTTCATACGAGCCTAATATTTAATATATAAATACGGAATATTATTTTGTACTAAAATAAACTAATTTGTTAATAGTCTCGTTAAAAACCATACTTGAAAATAATATAGCCATTATTTACAATTATTATAATAATAAAATTTTGAAATACAACCGTTATTCACTATTATTATAATAATATTTTTTGAAATTTAGCAGTTATTCACAATTATTATAATAATAACTTTTTGAAATAAAATATAATAACAATTATTCAAACTAGTCGTTATTTTAGACTATGTTATAGCTGAAAATACATAGCGAAAGAGTAAAACTAGCCCTTAGAATTAAATATTTATAATTTTAGCCTATAAAATTTGGCATACGGTGGGAGTAGAATTTTTTGAGCTTAGGCTAGAATGGCATCAAATGGGAAATATACCCAATTTGGTAGGCTAAAAAAATATGGCCTTTGGCTTATAGGGGGAGATGCTCTTAGACCATCTCCCACCCTAGGCTATATTGCCAAATATGGCCTAGCACCTTCCCCCACCCTAGGGTATACACCCAATTCTCAAGAAAAAAAGATGCCCTACGTATTTTTAAGGCCAAATTTAGCCTTCTTGTTTGCTAGGCTAAATGAGTGGAATGGTGGGCCCTCTCATATTTTTTATTTTTTTTGGTTTTGATTTAATGTGTATAAATTAATTAAAATATTATAAAAGTATATTATTTAAATGTTTTTTAATTATAAAAATTGTATCATTGTAATGGTCTCATTACAACGTTTCATACGAGCCTAATGTTGAAGGGTTTCTTGAACAAATAAATTTATATTCAAGACCTCGCTGAGTATAGCGGAGTCAGGTTCGTCCACGGGAATGAGAATAGTGCTAAAGATTAGTTGATAAACTACGAAAAGCAAAGAAATCACGAGCAAAACACGCCAAGACCGAACCGAGGAGGGTCGTGCACGACCCCAAGAGGGTCGGTCCTGAGCACAGAAAAACACACGAACACACAAAACACAAACAAAGGATCGAGCACAGTGTTATGGGTCGAAATCAAAGCAAAGACAAGAGTTTTAATCAATATAGAAGACAAATCCTAGGGCTAGGGCTACCACAACAACAATCATACATGCTTCCAACAAGAACTCACAACTATCATGCAATTTAGATCATAGAAGAGTCGACTTTCGCAAACAATTCAAGTTATTCAATCAACTTTCGCAAATTAAACAACTTTCTATCTATCCTTCAACCTAGGAATATCAACTTTCGCAAATAATCCTATTAGAACTAATCAAACAATCAACCTTACATTTTCGCTTGGGTTAATAACAAAATATGCCTCAACTTTCGTAAAGGAATTTAGCACAAGATATATAAATATGATCATGAAGCATTCAAATTATGAACTCATATTTTTAGACATGCATGATTGTGTTGGGTTTTCACCCAACCCTAGAATTTAAGAAAACTACTCACTCATAGCATAGAGAGACGAGAAAAAGAAAGAAGAAGACATAATCAATCCAAACCGAAATTAAACTAAGAAGAAATCTTACAAAAAGTCTCAACCTTGTTCTCCAAGTCTCCCTTCAAAAAATAAAAAAACGGCATCCTTAAACTAAAGGGTTTAACCTCCTTTTATAGAGGAAAAGGAGCCCTGATTTAATTAGGAAACAAGATAAAATAATCTTCCTAAAATATAAAGATAGAATATCTCCTAAAGATCTCGGAATAGAGAGAAAGTCGGCGCCACGCACGACCCTCATAGGGTCGGTCCTGGGAGCACTCTCTCTTGCTTCTTTAGCTTGGTTCGTGCACGACCCCTCATAGCTCGATCTTAGGTCGATTTCTTCATCTTTCTTCATGATTTCACTCTTCTTGGCCCTACTTCCTTAGCTCATTAACTCAAGTCTTCCTCATAGCTAGTCCGCCTTTTCTTGCAATGCTCTAAACTCTTCTTTCAAGCTCCAAAATGACACAAAAGGTGCGTAGCTTCCGAATCTCAAGAAAATACGAAAACTAAAGCAAAAAGACTCAAAAACATAAGACTCGAGTACGAAAACCAACTCAATCTAACTTATTTAGACACTAAAAATCCTACCTAAAAAGCGGATATCAAAATACCTCATACTTAGACTTGGTTGTCCTCAAGCAATAATCATGCAAAATCAAGACCAATAACACAATCTTCAAGCATAGCCTTTGTCAAAATATTTTAAACACAAGTGAAAAAAATAGACAAATAATTTTAACGTCATCACATATGTATGAGTCTCAAGCATAGGCAATCACAATCCAACCTCACAAGGGATATTAATGTGTTTCTCTCATCTCTCATGTGTTTAGACTATTAAATCAACTCTCATCTCAATCTTTATGCAACATCTACTTTATCATTGAGACTTATATCACCAATCTCTCTACCTAGAGAAGTCAAAACACATCAATCATCATAGGAACTTAGGCTCAATGAAATCTTCATAAAAGACTCCATTCGGCCGGGTTGTAACGGGGCTCTGTAATAACATCAGGTAGGGAGTTATTTGGCCATGTGGTGCTAATAATATCCGGGAATCAAAGACACCTAAAAACTCTCACATTACCAAAACTCTCAAAAAGAACATATACCAAACTCTCTCAACATTATGCACTCTCTTTTTCTTTCAACTCCTTTAATATCCCAACTTATCTTGCTTCTAATCATTAAGGAAATTTGGCTCATGCACATTATTCACTATTCAACTCTTTCTTTCTTTTTTCTTTTTCTTCCTCCCTTCTAATTTTCATTTTTTCTCTGTGGGAGGTCGGTACCGATTTTTTTTTCTTTTGTTCTTTGCAAGTGCATTCAGGGAACCTAAATCCTTTTACATGACAAACTGCAAGATTCTCAAATACCCAACCCAAAATCACCCCACAATTGAACCAAACAATCTCACTCAACAAAATTATCACAACAACCAATACTAAGTCCTAATCCCCGGATAGGGTCAAGCTTATTTCGGCTAGGGAATAATTTTGTGGAGCTAAAAATAAAAGGCTTTAAAGGCTCAAATTGGCTTCAAAAAGAGGATAATGTAAGGGTGGATATGTGATAGCTTGCATTTAGGTATAGCTTAGGATGCATATTTATGTTTGTTTTGCATGTTTTTTAGTTTAGTTTAGTGTAGTTCTTAGGTTTTTAGGTTTTCTAGGAAATTCGGGTTTTGCGCTTGTATTGTTCGGTTTTGCAGATCTTTAGGTAAACAAGCGTGGACGGGATGGATCTTAGATGATTGTGGTGGAGTTTGATGAAGCTTAGAGTGTTACAAGTGAAGATTGGAAGAACTAAGACCCAAGAGCTTGATGGATAAGAATGCCTAAACCCGGGCTATTCATTGGAGTTCTTGTTTCGACACCTCTATCTTGCAATGCTCGGTTTGGGAGGTACAGTGGTCGGATGAAGCTGAATTTGGTATCACTGGAAAGATAACTCGAAGAGCTACAATTCATATTTTTACTCCGAGTCCAAATTCCAACTCGAAGGGGGTGAAAACAGCCTCTGAAGTGTCACCTGAAGTGCTGAACCGAGGTATGACGCGGGCTATTACACAATGTGGCGGCCGCGCACCTCTGGGATGAGACCGCGCCGTCTGTTCCCGTGCTAGAGAGTTGGGCCGCGAGTTTTGGGCTTCGAGATGGGCTTAAGATAGATCTTGACCGACGTGTTTGATGTAATTTCGGGATAATTTGATATTTGGATATCTTGGGGTATTTAAACCTTGTTTTTAGTTTTCTCTCTCTGAATTGTCATAACATTGATCATAACTTTTGGAGGCTAGGTTTTTCTCTCAAGAGAGCAACTTTGAAACTCTTGTAAGCTTTTCTTAATTTTAAGTATGCATTGCTAAATTCCTTTGTGTTTGGCTAGTTATTGAAGTCATGATTTGCATATTGTTGTGAGGTTTGATTTGATTCTCAACAAACTTGAATAGAGTTTATACCTTGTGCTTAATTGAATCTAAACTAGGGTTTTGTTAGATTAGCTACCTACTTGAATTTTTAGTTATAACTGAATCTTATTAATTACCGGTCGGAGTTAATTTGATCAAGAGTATACTTTAATCAATTTAGTACCGGTTGGACTAGTTGGTTGAAGAAGGGAATAAATTCACAAGTCACTTAGATGTCTGGTTGCTTTAAGTATTTGTTTATATTGATAACTTGAATCGTTATGCTGTTGTCTAATTGAATCTAGAAGGTCTTCTAGGTTGTTAGATGATTAGGTTTGTTAGACTGGTTGTTCTATCAACTAAATTTGAAGTTCGGGTCTTAATCCTTAGTAGGTTCATAATCCATAATAGATTATTCAAGTGAGAAGAGAATCAAGAGAATCGATGATCAATAAAGCAATGTCATGATGGATTTAACTAGTTGAACACGCTTGTCTTTCATATA
Source organism: Fallopia convolvulus (assembly GCA_964016875.1). Taxonomy (NCBI): domain Eukaryota; kingdom Viridiplantae; phylum Streptophyta; class Magnoliopsida; order Caryophyllales; family Polygonaceae; genus Fallopia; species Fallopia convolvulus. The sequence goes on from OZ024733.1 coordinate 36,848,928, forward strand.
TTACAATCATCTTTGCATTCATATTTACTTTCTAGTTTGCATATTAGTTTAGATAAATCAAGCATAAACCCCCCTTTCACTTAGTAATATTATTTAAATTCAAGTAATCTGAGTCCTTGTGGGTTCGACCCTTACTTCCACTATACTTAGGTTAGAAAGTTAGGTATTTCTTTGACAGTGCTTTTACAACGACATAAAAGTGCTCGTCAAATTTGGCGCCGTTGTCGGGGACTCGGCTAATTATTTGTGTTTATTTAGTATTACTATTTTTTTGGTGTTGTGAACCTATCTTACGGTTCATAACACCCGTTCTACTGATCCATGGCTATGTTTGCATGTAGACAACTACATGATGAATATTTTCATGACGATTTTGCTAGACTACAACAAAAGATTCATGAATATGGTACTTTGCTTGGTTATTATTCATGTGAGAGAGAATTTTGCTAGACTCACAAAGAACTCTTGGAAGCTTGGAAGGAGGTGGAACTCATCATGGTGAAGGTTGCCTTTTTTGTGGGTCTAGAGCTCGAAGCCGACATAGTACCTCAATGGAGAAGAGTGTTTTCGAAATTTCCAGACCGGGTCGTGCACGACCCATTTAGGGTCGATCTCGACCCCCCTGCAAGTTTTCGAAAAATTACCCATAGTTGCACCGCATGTAAAGTCGACTTTTCTCGTCATTTTGAGCCCGTATTTGAAGCTTAGGACCCTGCAAAAATCCCACAAAAATTCTATCCTAAACAAATGTATTCTATCCTAGTCTAAAGAAGGTTAGGGAAAAAAACTGATCTAAAGAAAAAACAAAAAAACATAATAAAAATTAAAAACTAAAGACCGGGTTGCCTCCCGTAAGCGCTTGTTTAACGTCATTAGCTTGATGACTTACCTTAGCTCATCAGGGCGGCTTCCATCCAGCTTTGTCGGGATCGTGGGAAACCCCATACTTAGATGGAAAAGCTTCAAAGCTTCTCTCTAGGACATTCGGTCCTCTATCATCCACAAGTATGCTTGGAAGTCCTACATTAGGGTTAGAAAAATCTGAAAACCAAGGAGGCTTCGACTCTTTCACAGTATGCTCAATAGTAGGAGTTGTAAAAGAAGGATGAAAGAAAGGATCATGACCAGAATCAATTAGATTAGAGCAAGGAGACTTACCTTTGTTATTCTAAAGAGGGGTCGTTACCGAAGGTATGTGGGTCGTGATCGACCCCACTGGATCAAGGAATGCCTCGGTATCGTGCCTGTCTTGCCCAATAACGGGTTGGAATTCACCCACAGCGTTGTGATTTTTCAGAGAATAGTCGGTACCGACCCACCATGGGGGTCGGTAGGCTCTTCGTTGATGCTTTTAGCGACCTCATTTGTAGCAGTATTGAAGCGAAACTTGACCTTCTCTTCTCCAATGTCAAATGTGAGTAGTCCCTTTCTAACATCAACTCTTGCCCCTGCGGTGGCTAAGAATGGCCGTCCAAGAATGATTGGCACCACAGGGTCTTCTGGCATCTCCATCACTATGAAGTCGTTGGGAACAAAGAATTTGCCTACTTGCACAGGAACATCCTCTACGACTCCAGTGGCTTTGACGCATGATCCATTTGCCATGTAGAGATTCATATTGACAGGTTCCAGCGGTCCCATATTGGCTTTGGACCAAATAGAGAGTGGTAGCAAGCTTACACTAGCACCTAGATCACAGAGAGCTTTAAAACGGTGAGTCCCAATACCAATTGAAATTGCAAACTTACCGGGATCACCTAGCTTCTCAGGGAGCTCCAACGACAGGTATTCTACAGGTCCCTTTTTGCTCTTACTATTGATTGTCTGGACGTATACTTAATCCCTACTTGTTACCTATGGACTCCAACTCACTCTTGCAACTTACGACACCTTCAAAGATTACCCTGAGCAATTGGCTCAGAGTAAAATCAACACGCAGCTTGAGAAGGATAGGTCTGTCATTTTAGGGCAGGAGAAGAAGGCTTTGGAGAAGAAAGTCCTTGATCTGCAAGGTGCCCTTGAGAAAGCTCTGGATGGCTCCAAGATGTGGGAGGACAAGTTCAAGGAAGCATCAAAGAAAAGTGCCGCCCTTGCCCAGGAAGTTGAAGATACGGCTGACTACTGGTCGCTCAGAGCTCGCGTCGAGACGATTGAGGAATTTGCTGCCGGAAAACATTCTTCCTGGGATACTGCTAAGGAGAGGGAGCAATTTGAGAACCTGTTTCCTGAAGAGGCCAACGCGTCCAAGAAATCCTCTCTCGTTGACGATATTTCAAAGGTTGCCAAGGAAGTAGCTCTGGTCGAGATGGGTAACCAGAAAGCAACCGAGAGCACTGACAAAGAATGACTCTATCTTGTTTTTTCCTATTTTCGAACTCTTTTCCTACCCCCAGCGTGTTGGGGTTTTTGAAAACTTTACGTTTTATGTGGCCGCTTGTATTAGTGCCTAGATGTGGACAACTTTGCACCCCGTGTTGATTTCCGGGGTTAAGTTTATTTTGATAATGCTTTTAGTAGTTGCTATGGCTTTGGGTCTATGTTTGACTTTTTTTTTTGCATGTAAGCAGGTTCACCATTGGAGCAAGGAGATCAACATGTTTTTGGGGAAATCGACTCGTTTAAACCACATACTCGTAGTTTAGCAAAAACTTCTTTGTTGTATAGCGCTTTTCTATGTAAGATGCAAAGAGAGAGAGAATGATGTGTTTGTCTAAATGTAAATACTTGCAATAAATTTGTGAATTTGTATTACAAATGAAAATTTTCACTTGTTGTTGAATTCATGTTACATGTTCTCGTCTCTTGCATCTTTTTGACTAGTCGTTGTGTGCACTGCGTTGCCTGATCATAAGGCGAGGGCCCATGTTTTGGCCTGTAACGTCACAAGGCGTCCCTTGTTAGTTTTTTCGAAACCGTTGTCGTCTTGTATATATGTATAAAGATGTAATGATATAATGTAAAAAGCAAGAATTTGTGGAATATACCTTATCGCGATTCTCGCGTCTTTCAAAAGTGATACAGCTTCAAGTTCATCGCGTTCCAACTTCTGGGGATCGTTTTCCCATTTTGTGACATTAACTCGTAAGCTCCTTGTCCCACGATCTTCGTGATTTGGTATGGTCCTTCCCAATTCGCCCCCAACTTGCCATCGTTCAATTCCTACGTATTCTGGAAGACTTTCCTCAATACCCAGTCTACCACTTGGAACACCTTGGCATTAACGCGTTTGTTGTAACTCCGAGCTACCCCCTGTCTATATGCCGCCATATGAATCAATGCCTCATCTCGTAACTCATCTACCGTGTCTAAATGGTGTAACAGGTTAGGTAGGTTTGATTCTTCGGTAGTGAGTCCATATCGAACTGTGGGCAAGGTCACTTCTACTGGTAACACGGCTTCGCATCCATAAACCAAGGAGAAAGGTGTATGGCATGTGGCGGTCTTGGGGGTTGTTCGATTTGACCATAGGATAAGGGGTAACTCATCTGCCCATTTTCCCTTTGCCTCTTTGAGTCGCTTTTTCAAGTTGTTGATGATTACTTTGTTACTTGCTTCTGCTTGCCCATTGGCTTGAGGATAACGAGGCGTTGACATTACTAACTGAATGTTGTATTGCTGGCAGAATGATCTCGTCTTGTCACTAATGAATTGGGACCCGTTGTCGCACACTATAGTTGATGGTATTCCAAATCTGCTCAAGATATTCCTCCTTATGAAGGAAATGACTTGGGTGTCCTTAACTTCTTTGAAGGCTTCGGCTTCAATCCATTTGGAGAAATAATTAGTCATTGCTAAGATGTAGACGCGTTGCCCCGAAGCTGGAGGCAGTTTTCCCACAATGTCCATCCCCCGTTTCATGAATGGCCAAGGAGAAGTTATAGGATGCAACAACTCCGAGGGTTGATGTGGTATGGGTCCATGACGCTGGCACGCATCACATTTGCGAGCGAACTCCACTGCGTCTTTGTTCATGGTAGGCCAATAATAACTCATCCTGCTTGCCTTCTTCGCCAAATTGCGACCTCCTGTATGGTTTCCGCATTCTCCATCGTGTATGTCTTGTAACACCCTCTGTACCTCCTCTTCCTTTACGCACCGGGCGTGTATTCCTGATGACATCCACTTAAAAAAGATGTTATTCTTAACAGTGAAAGTGGAAGCTTTTACCTTAAGTCGTTGAGCTTCTTCCTTGTCTTCTGGCAAAACTCCATCTCGTAACCACTTCATATAAGGAGTTACCCATGACTTGTCTTCATCAGATCCTCGAACTTCCAATATGTCTGCCTCTTTGGTTATAGATGGTGCATCAAGGTACACGAAAGGTATTTTGTCGTATTCCCTTGGGTCGATTGCGGATCCGAGGTTGGCTAAAGCGTCTGCTTGTGTGTTGGCATCTCGGGGAACTTGCCTTATCTCAAAATGTTTGAAATGCTTTACGATCTCTTGGACCTTTTCCAAGTACGCCTTCATCTTTGAATCCCTAGCAACATACGAGTTCGTAACCTGATTTACAATAAGTAACGAGTCACAGATTACCTCAATTTCCTGTACATTCAGATCCTTAGCAACAAGTAACCCTGCAATAAGCGCCTCGTACTCTGCTTCATTGTTAGTAGCCTTGAATGTACATCGAACAGCTTGGGCTATCCTATCCCCCTGTGGTGACTTCAGGACTACCCCCAATCCTACACCAATCTGATTTGATGCGCCGTCTGTATGCATCAGCCATTTGCCACTTCCTGTTACGTGCAATACGTCTTGGTCCTCATGCTCTGAAGTGGTAGGAGTGAAGTCGGCCACAAAATCTGCCAACGCTTGAGACTTCATCGCTGTCCTAGGCTCGTAGGTTATGTCATAGCCATTTAAATGGATCAACCATCTTGTTAGCCGACCTGACAATTCTGGCTTTGACATAATACTTTTCATTGGGTAATTAGTTCTCACTATAATAGAATGACTTTCAAAATAAGGACGTAACTTTATTGAAGTCATTACCAAAGACAATACTAATTTCTCCATGGGGGAATACCTGGTTTCTGCATCAAGCAGAGTTTTACTTACGTAATAAATGGGCAATTGGTCTCCATTCTCTTCTCGGATCAAGACTGCGCTAACTGCTACTTCGGTCACGGCCAAGTATACATATAACTTCTCGCCTGGCTTGGGTTTGGATAATACCTGTGGATTAGACAAATAATTCTTCAACTCCTCAAAGGCTTTTTCATGTGCTTCTGTCCACTCGAACGACTTGTTTTTCTTCAAAATGTCATAGAACAACTTGTTTCTATCTGAAGATCGTGATATGAACCGGTTCAATTAGGGGTGAGCAAAAAATATCCGATCCGTTGACCCGATCCGCGATCCGGCCTATCCGATCCGAAAATATCCGGATCCGAATGGATCACAAAATTTTTTATCCGTATCCGATCCGATCCGGGTTTTTTTTCCGGATATCCGGACCGGATACGGATCGGGGTTTTCAAGCAAACGGATATCCGGTATATCCGGTATTATTTATATTTTTTAGAAAATACACATTATACTAAGTAGAATAGATGTTTAAATGAGTATTTTGTAAAATTTTAACTTATCTAGTGTTCAATTCTCCTCAACCGTGTAAACTTTTAATTAAAATTTAAACAGATCGACGGATATCCGGTTCCGATATCCGTCAGTCATTCATATTAATTGGGCCTAAATCAAAAATAGTAATAATATTTTTTTCAAAACGGATAGTTTGGATATCCGCTACCGGATATCCGTTCCAAACGGATATTTCTTACCGGATACCCGACAATTAACGGATCGGATACGGATCGAGGTTTTAAGGAAAAAAAATTTCCGGATATCCGGTATACCGGATCGGATCGGATCGGATAATCCATTTGCTCAGCCCTAGGTTCAATGCAGCTACTCGTCCTGTTAATCTCTGGACATCCTTGACGCATTTTGGCGATTGCAACTCCATTAATGCCTTGACTTGTTTTGGACTTGCCTCGATTCCCCTTTGCGTCACTATGTATCCAAGGAATTTCCCTGATGTCACTCCGAAAGAGCACTTGGTTGGGTTTAGCTTCATCTTGTAACTCCGCAGGATCTCGAACGCGTCTTTTAGATGAGTAATGTGGTCCTCCGCCTTCAATGATTTGACCAGCATTTCGTCTATGTACACCTCCATCGTATCCCCCAGTTTTTCCTGAAACATCTTATTAACCAATCTCTGATAAGTAGCACCTGCATTTTTTAACCCAAAGGGCATAACTTTATAACAATAAGTTCCTTGATTGGTTACGAACGCAGTTTTTTCTTGATCGTCAGGGTGCATCATTATTTGATGATACCCGCTAAACGCATCCATGAAAGTCAAGAGTTCATGCCCTGCAGTCGCGTCTACCATTGCATCAATATGGGGAAAGGGAAACGAGTCTTTGGGGCATGCCTTGTTTAAATCGGTAAAATCCACGCAAACGCGCCATTTACCGTTTTTCTTTTTAACAACAACCACATTCGCAAGCCAATCAGGATATTTTACTTCTCTAATTTTTCCAGACTCAAGTAAGGACTTTACCTCGTCGTTGACTATCTGATTTCGTTCTGTAGCGAACTTTCGCCTTTTCTGTTTCACTGGTGGTACCTTTTTGTTGACATTTAAGGCGTGGTTAATCATGTCGGGATCTATGCCTACCATATCCTCGTTTGACCAGGCGAAACAGTCACTGTAGGACCGTAGAAATTCCACTATTTGCTTACGTAAAGTTGGTTCCAGATCTGCTCCTATTTTGATTTTCTTAGAGGGCTCTAGTGGATCAAGAGCCACTTCTTCGAGCTCGGGCGTCTCCGGCTTTACATAGTAAGTGGTCGTTCTACAGTCCTTTAATTGCTAATCCGACGCCTTTCTCCCTGCCTCAAGCTGTGGGTTTTTGGAAGTCGTCGCTTTCATTGTAATGGAATAACATTCCCTTGCCAGTTTCTGTTCCCCTTTGATCTCTTGAACTCCCCATGGCGTCGGGAACTTAACGCATTGATGATAGGTAGAGGGGATGGCCCTCATCCCGTGTATCCATGGTCTGCCCAATATGACATTAAAAGGCGAAGGACAATCAAGCACTTGGAATTTTACCTGATAATTAACTCCTCCTGCAACAGTGGGTAATGTTATCTCTCCCAGTGTGTTGCGTGATTCTCCACTGAAGCCTACCAAAGTCGTTGACTTCTTGACGATATCATCCATCCCGAAACCTAAGCTGTATAAGGCATCCAACATGAGTAAATTAGTAGAGCTGCCATTGTCGACTAAAATTCTTTTGACAAGGAAATTAGCTATTGTTAAGGAGATTATTAAGCAATCATGGTGAACTTCCTCTTCTTCGACATCGTCGAAGGTGATTGGCATCATGGTAAGACTTGCTTGTGACGGGGCCTTTGGGCACTCTCTTCTAGTGTCCCTTGCGATTCTTTTGGCTGCGGAGTAGGTTATACCACATATTTCCGATCCCCCTGTAATGACATTGATTACTCCGGTGTGCTTCGGTGGAGGTGGTGGACTGGCTCTTTCTTTGTTGCGCTCCAACAGCTCTTTTGCTTTCTCCGATATCAATTCTCTAAGATGCCCCCTTCGTAACAATTCGCTCACTTCCTTTCGTAAAGCGATACACTCGTCGGTCCTGTGCCCATGATCGAAGTGGAAATCACACCATCTAGTTTTGTCTTTTTGATGCGCTGGCACATTGCTCTTTCGAGGCCATTTAACAGTATCCCCCATGGTGTTGAGAGTTCGGACCACTTCGGTTGCATCCACGCGGAAATTGTATTAAGAGAGTTTCGGAGACAGCTTAGGGTTCTCATATCTGTCTCCTTGTCTTAAAATCGTTGTATTTACGGTTGTCTTCGCATGAGACGCAGTTGGATACGGGACGTATCTTGTGTCTCGTCTTCCCTGTCTCCGATCGGGTCGATGAGGACTCATTGCTTTCTCGGCGAAGAGATCATCTTCTTCCAACCGGACATGAGCTAAAGCTTTTACCTGTACTTCATCAAAGTTCGAGCAAGGATACTTAGTTAGTTCACGATATAGCTCGGGACTACATATGGATATACCCCTTCGGAATGCCTCCACAGCTGTAGCGACATCACATCCTTCAATAGTCACCAGTTCTTCATTGTAGCGGTTGAGGAAAACTTTCAAAGATTCTCCCGGTTTTTGGACCAAGCGGTATAAATCACTTGATCGTTTTTTGGCATGTCGACTGCTTGCGAACCTAATCCTGAACTTGTCAATCAACTCAGCAAAAGATGAGATACTTCCAAGAGGTAAGTGCGAGTGCCAATTGAGAGCGGGTCCAAACAACGTGTTCTCGAACCATCGGCACATGACAATCTCTTTCATATCAAAAGGGACTGTACTAATGTTCATAGCCTGTTTGAATGCAGCTATGTGTTGATCGGGATCTGTTACCCCTTCATACTTAGGCACGTCGGGGACATGATACTTCCGGGAGATATCGACCCTTGCGATAGCGGGCACGAAGGGGGAGTCGGTGTAACTGTCTCTCCTTTCCATTGCTATCGGTTGGGGTGCCCCTAGGACCTGAGTGATTCGGTCCTCCAAGGCTCGAAGGCGTTCCCGTAATTAGGAGACCTCAGTATCCTCCCGTACCGCTCTTAAGAAGTTACCATTTACCTGATACCCGGTTACGGGCCTGACGATATCGGGTGTCACGAAGCTTGGATCGTCCATGTCTAATCGCCTAGCAACTCCCTCTACCACATCGGTTCCTCGGGGACGGATTGGAGCTGATTGTACCTGCGATCGAAGCAAGTTGCGTTCATTAGTTAGAGTTTCAATTTGTTTTTCATATACCTCAGTGAACTTAGCATTGGTCTCTTTCTGGCTTTCCAGGTCTTTCTGAAGTGCAATCATTGTTGACTAAGTTCCATAATGACGTCGGTGTCGCCTCCTCCAACTCCCCGTTGCTCGGAAGTGCCAGGATTGCCATTGGTATCTCTAGTAACTTGCTCAACTCCATCCGCATTCCCTATTCCATCTACGTTTCCAGTGCCTTGATTGTTCGTCTCCTCATTGACCTCATGATTGTCGAGGTCCCCAACGTGGTTGTAGGTAGTCTGGATTCCTTCCATGTGATGGATCTTGCGGTTGTTTTAGCGTGACTTCTTCGGCTAGGCCCCACGGTGGGCGCCAATTGTTTTGGCAGGATAATCGCTCTAACGCGTTACCTGCCTTGATATGGGGTTTCCTAACCAAAAAGTAGATGTAACGCGTTATAAACCAGAGACAAAATGTAAAATCGATTAAAGAACAAAAAAGGCTATAGCGAACGGATTGAATCGTGTATATTGTGATTGTAATTGAGGATGAATCTCTTCTGACACAAATGAGTACTTCGTGTGAAAATAGAGTAGAATGAACAAGAGTTAGTTTCAGCTTTTTGTATTCCTCTCGAGTGCCTGTATCCGTCCCTTTCCTTATTTGGTTTCAGCCTCCTTTTATAATGCCTCTCTCTCCGTGGACCGTTGGGAGGATCGTTCACCATATCCCGAAGATCTCGCCGTTTGTATTAATGTGGTAGCCGTTGAAGCGAATGAATGTTGACTCCGAGATCTTCGCTAGGCGTGGATTGATCACTCTACCGGAATTGCTCTGGGTTCAGTGGGTTGGGCTTCGTCGTTCCTTTTGGGCTGAAATTTAGGAGGGCCCAACAAATATGCCTCAACTTTCGTAAAGGAATTTAGCGCAAGATAGATAAATATGATCATGAAGCATTCAAATTATGAACTCATATTTTTAGACATGCATGATTGTGTTGGGTTTTCACCCAACCCTAGAATTTAAGAAAACTACTCACTCATAGCATAGAGAGACGAGAAAAAGAAAGAAGAAGACATAATCAATCCAAACCGAAATTAAACTAAGAAGAAATCTTACAAAAAGTCTCAACCTTTTTCTCCAAGTCTCCCTTCAAAAAATAAAAAAACGGCATCCTTAAACTAAAGGGTTTAACCTCCTTTTATAGAGGAAAAGGAGCCCTAATTTAACTAGGAAACAAGATAAAATAATCTTCCTAAAATATAAAGATAGAATATCTCCTAAAGATCTCGGAATAGAGAGAAAGTCGGCGCCACGCACGACCCAAATGGGTCGTGCACGACCCCTCATAGCTCGATCTTGGGTCGATTTCTTCATCTTTCTTCATGATTTCACTCTTCTTGGCCCTACTTCCTTAGCTCATTAACTCAACTCTTCCTCATAGCTAGTCCGTCTTTTCTTGCAATGCTCCATACTCTTCTTTCAAGCTCCAAAACTCCTAGAAAATGACACAAAAGGTGCGTAGCTTCCGAATCTCAAGAAAATATGAAAACTAAAGCAAAAAGACTAAAAAACATAAGACTCAAGTACGAAAACCAACTCAATCAAGCTCCAAACCTCCTACCTTTGGATGTACTGTTTTTGTCCATGATCATGGTCCACAAAGGGGAAAACTCGATCCACGTGCCATAAAATGTATATTTATTGGTTACTCCGCAACTCAGAAAGGATACAAGTGCTATAACCCAGCTACAAAAAAAACTTATGTTTCCATGGATGTGTCATTTGTTGAAGCTAAACCCTTCTATCCCTCAAATGACACCACCTCTCTTCCATTTGACCCTAATCTGGATCATACTCCATCACTCTTCCAGCAGCCAGCAAAAACCAACATTCCTCCCTCACTCTTCCAACAGCCAGCAACGGAATCCAACATTCCTCAACCACCCTCCGTGCAGCCAACAGAAACCATGCTGCCCTCACCAGATATTCGTGATTTATCTGACCAACCTTCCCAACCAAACCTCTCTCACTCTCCACCATACTATCCTAAAGTTTATTCTAAGAAAAAGAGGCTACCTCCACAGCTTGACCAAGATTCTTCTCCAGCCGTTGATAGCACATCATCAGAAGGTAATTTATACAATTCTGACTCTCAATACATAAGTGCAATTATTCCTGATGTTGAGTTACCAATTGCCCTTAGAAAAGAAACCCGAAACTGCACAAAACACCCCTTGTATCCTTTAGCAAATCATGTGTCACTGGATCGCTTCTCTCCATCTCATCAAAAGTTAATTGTAGATCTAAATCAAATTCCCATTTCTAAGAATGTTTCGGAAGCTCTTAAGAAAAGGGAGTGGAGAGAGGCTATGAGAGAAGAGATGTGTGCATTAGAAAAAATTAATACTTGGGAGATTGTTGAAAAACCGTATGGCAAGAATATTGTTGGTTGCAGGTGGATATTTTCTCTCAAGTACAAGGCCGATGGGTCATTAGAAAGGTACAAGGCTCGCCTTGTAGCTAAGGGTTTCACTTAGACCTATGGGATTGACTACCAAGAAACGTTTGCTCCGGTTGCTAAGATGAATACAGTCCGCATTCTTCTGTCCTTGGCTGCTCACTTTACCTCGCCTTTGTGGCAATATGATGTGAAAAATGCTTTTCTCCATGGCAATCTAGAAGAAGAAATATACATGCAAATTCCTCCACGATTTTCTTCTTCCTCTTTCCCTCATCAGGTTTGCAAGTTAAAGAAGGCCCTTTATGGCCTCAAGCAATCACCAAGAGCATGGTTTGGACGTTTCACGGTTGTTATGAAAGGCGCTGGGTATAGGCAAAGTCAAGGGGATCACACTTTGTTCATCAAACATTCAGCTTCAGGGGGAGTGACTATTCTCCTTGTGTATGTTGATGATATTATTGTCACTAGTGACACTAAATCTGAGCAAGAGAAACTTAAGCAAAAACTAGAAGCTGAATTTGAAGTAAAGTCTCTTGGGAGACTTAAAAATACTTCCTTGGAATAGAGGTTGCACATTCTGTTGATGGAATTTTCATTTCCCAACAGAAGTACATCACTGATTTGCTTAAAGAGACGGGAAAGAGTGGATGCAAACCAGCCTCAACCCCAATTGACCCAAATCACAAACTTGGAGACTTCAAAAAGGAGCCGATTGTGGATACAGAAATGTACCAGAGATTGTGTGGGAAGCTGATTTATCTTTCTCATACCAGGCCTGATATTTCTTATCCGGTGTTTGTGATAAGCCAGTTTATGCATGATCCTAGACAACCTCATCTCTCATCCGTGTATCGAATATTGCATTACTTGAAAGGATGTCCAGAAAAGGGAATACTTTTAAAAAGAGGGAATAAACTGACCGTAGAAGCTTTCACAGATGCTGACTATGCTGTATGTGTTGTTGATAGAAGATCTACCTCTGGGTACTGCATGTTCCTTGGAGGAAACCTTGTTACTTGGAGAAGTAAGAAACAAAATGTTGTGGCAAGATCATCTGCTGAAGCTGAGTTTAGAGCTCTTCCTCATGGATTATGTGAATTATTGTGGCTGAAAATTATCCTAACAGATCTTAAGATCAGGTTGGAGGAACCTATGGTTCTAAATTATGACAACAAATCTACTATAAGCATTGCTCATAATCCTGTCCAGCATGATAGAACCAAACATGTGGAAATTGATCGTCATTTTATCAAGGAAAAGTTGGAAGAAGGGATTGTCAAGATATCATTTGTTAAATCAGAAGATCAACTTGCTGATCTATTAACCAAAGGGTTCCATTGTTCCAGATTTGGGCATTTGACTTCCAAGCTTGGATTAATAGATCTCTACCATCCAGCTTGAGCGGGGAGTGTTAAACTGAGTTATTTAATTTTTACTGTTGATATTTACCTTTGCATGTCTTGTAAGTTGTGTTAGGCTTTTTCTAGCCACCCTAGTCTATTGTTAGTGTTAATCATGTATTCTTGGGACTAGGTGTAATTACTGTCTTTTTCTCTCTCCTCTCCTTGTATTTAATCTGGCTTCTGCCATTGTAAATCTCAGATCTAAGAAACTCTTTTTTCTCATCTCCATTTTAACTTTCAATTTATAATTCCTAATCTAACAATGATATAACAAAAGTTGGGAATGGATGATTTTTTAGATAAGGCTTTGTTTTTATGGGTGTTTAGGTGTTTTCATAATTCCCAATCTACATTTGGATGAGAATATAAACATTTCTCACATCTAAAAGTTGAAATTAAAAAAGCTTACTATGGGTGATGGTGCGCGGATTTAACTATGCACAAACAAACAAAATTGTTGATACCAACCCAAACGCAAATGGTGTGAGATGCTCGAACGGGCCCTGCAAGGTCAAGGGCCTTGAAGGTGGATCCCGAGGAGTTTTCTGCACCCATCAAAAAAACTCATGCGTAGGAGTAATCCGGTCTTGTTTCACTTGTGGGTAGAAAAGATTTTTTGGGTGAAAAGTGATTTTTAGTGTCCAAAGTAAAAAGTAGAGAGAGTTGCACGGATTTCAAAAATATTAAATGTAGTTTTTGGATAAAAAATGACTTTTGTGAGGAAAGTGAAAATATCTAAGTGAGAAGGGTCGCAAGACCAAACATCACGCAAATTCAACTGTGAGGGAAAGAACAAGGAGTAATTCTAAGTGAGAAGGGTCGCAAGACCAAATATCACACAAACTCAACTGTGAGGGAAAGAACAAGGAGTAATTCTAAGTGAGAAGGCTCGCAAGACCAAACATCATGCACATTCAACTATGAGGGAAAGAAACGGTAGGAGTAATTCTAAGTGAGAACGACCGCGAGACCAAGTTGAAGCTGATATCATCGACCGAGTTGAAGCCGATATCTTCCTCCTTTTCTCTGATAACTTGTGGCAGATGTGGTGGTCACCGACGAGTTGTATACGAATGGTGCCAAGATAAGTTGAAGGAGCAAACCCTAGGAAGGAACTAGAGAGAGAATCATGACGGAACGACGGACTCGAGGGGAAGAATTCTTCACCGCCGGTATATATCTCTGCTCCCTCGAAGTCTACAAATTTGTCTCCAAATTTGATCGATTTAAATTTGTCCTTCTCAATTGAATAACGCCTGGTAAAATAGCTCAATTTTCTCAGACTTCAAAATTGATCAATGTCAATGGACTTGTCCTTCTCAAAAACAAAAATTGATCAATTTTGGTTTTACCAGCCATTCGTCTCCAAATTGATTGGGAGAAAGAATTCTTCACTGCCGACATATATTTTCTTTGCCTCCTAAATTGTGAAAGATCCAAAATTTCACTTGTTTTGTGCCACTAGCGCCTGGTTGAGAACTCTCGGCTGCTTGTGGAGGGTGTGTGTTTTGATAGAACAGGTGTGTGGTTGGGTAGGTTTTAGGATTATTTTATTATTATTATATTTGTTTTTGTTTTTAAGGGTATTTTGGTAAATTCCTTAATTAATTTTAAAAAATATCAAACTCTCAAACCGAACACTCACGTGCTTATTTTAGAAATAAGTTTTCATTTTCAAGCACCAGAAATAAGCACCTAAGAACACATTTATCAATGGAAATTCTAGCACCCCACTTTTCACCACTTTTTCAATTTCTCTCTCCGTCTCATCATATTTGCATCTCATACCCATTTTACCATTTTTATCAATCCAAATCTAAGCATCCAAAAAAGTTACTTTTTCTTATTAATAAATTTACAAATATACCCCTTTATTTCATTTGAAATTATAAATATGCCCTGCACTATCAATTATCAAAATACTAATTTTCATATATTATAAATTTATAATATCAATTAATTTGATAATTCATAAAATAAATTATTCAAATAAAATTTGTACAAATTTTAATCAATAAAATTTCATCAAAATAACACAAAATAACAAAATCTAAGTATTTTTGGAGGCAAAGATACCCAAAATACACAAAATTTTATAAATATGTCAAATATAGTCTAAACGTAGAGAAAAAAAAATCTAGACTCATGGTAATTTTCTTAAGTTTACAATGCCCAAATATTATTTTTTATGCAGTAATAAAACCATGTGTCGCCTTAAAAAAACGCATTCCAATTAAAGGAGCATCGATACTCGATCTTGAAATGGAGCACCGATGCTCCTTTCTCCCCCAATAGTTAACATTAAATAATTAATATAATGTCTAGCATCGATGCTAGATTTCAACTGATAAACTTGCTCTAATATCAGCATCGAATACAATCTGCATCAACACTTATTTGTCGAGAGTCTAAGTTGCATTACATTTAATACAACTTAAAACATTAAATGATGTGATCCAAATAGGGGCTTAATTTGGATTTTAAGAAGCATCTTTATTTTTCCCTTCCAAAATTGGATTATTCAGTTTGGGTCAACATTGCTTATTCAGAACTTATAATTTTGGGTTGAGTCAAGTTGCAGTTTGATAGTTATCGTTATTCTAACTTTACAAGAGATGGTAAAAAAAAAACACCCTGTATTTTCTAGGGTGTATAAAGATTGAACAGAGTAAAAACAGAAGCTCTTAATTAGAGAAAGCAAGCAAATCTCTTAACTTTATTTGGTTAGGGAATAGCAAAAATGAACTATACATGAGAAATTTGGATTTACACTTTTGCAAACAAACACATTGCGCAGAAGCATTTGAAGGATTTTCAAAATTACACAAGAGACAGAAATTACAAAGCATCAGGGAAAGAAAGAGCTAGCTAGATGAAGTCCCCCAAATTAAATTAAGCATATTTCAAAATTCAGATAAAGTCCAGTTAGCTTCACTTCCAACTCTGGGCATGCTGTAGATCTTGGAGGTGACGTCCACCTTGAAGTTGGCCCCACACATTGCCCCTTCACTGTCAATTCTGGGCATGGCTTTCAGCTTCTTCTTTGGATGCTCAAAGCTGCCCAGCCCTGCTTCACTGTGGAACATACACCCTGCATCCACACAATAATTTATTTCAACTTTGGTCTGTATCTTTTCTAATTGCAAAAATTCAAGGCAAAGGATTCATCAGATTGTTGACTTACCAGCTGGAAAAGGTGCAAATGACTTGGCACAACTAGACTTGATAACATCCAAGTCATCACAAATAACTGCTGACCCATCAGCTGCAATTCCCCAATACAGTTTCACACCTTGATCAGCATCCTGTTATCCAAACAGACCAAAAATATTAAACATTTGTTAATCAGTGGGTTAAAAAAAAGCTTCTGTTTAAATTGAAGGAAAAGAAACTTACAAGGGCAGTGAAAACAGTGCCAGCAATTTTGTCATAGAGCACAAATCCAAAGCTGCCTTCAAGATCTCTGAGGACTTGATGGGCCGGGTAGGGCCCGCGGTCTCGGAGAGTCTTGTAGGCTTGAATCACAAACATGGCTTCATTTGTGTTCTTTGACAGGCCATACTGTTTGATTAGGGTGCTTAGGTTGTTCAGGTGCCCTGTGAAGATGCAGTATATGTTGTCTATGGAGCAGAACATCCTGCAACACCCACACGACTATACAATTTAGGGTCTTCACAGTAGAAACATTGTATAAATCTTTTGTAGATTAAAGGAAAGTATGAGATACATTTTTCACAACAATCGCACAAGACAGAAAGAAAGAAGGAGACTATACCTTTGGTCAAGCAATGAGCTTTGAGAAGGGAAATAAGCAAGAAAGGCAGAGTTTCCAAACCCAATGGAGAGAGCTACATTTGAAGGCTGAGAAGAGTGGAAAATCTTTACAATCTCATCAGGGGATCTGGGTTTTTGACCAAATCCACTCTCAGATGCTCTAGAAGAAGAAGAAGAAAGAGGGCTGTTGAGCTCCTTTGGTGGATCCACCACACCCTTCTTGAAAATCGCCAACATTTTTTAAACAAACTGAAGAGAGCACAAACAGAGTTTTTCAATTTCAAATTGATGTGTATGAAAGCAGATGGATTACAAGGGAGAGGAGAATGAATGAAAACTCCAGATGGTGAAGATGGGTATTTATAGGAGTTCTGGGGTTTGGTAGGGTTTCAAAGTTTTATCCACTCTTGCAATAGTTAATTGGAAATTGGAATAGAAAATATTTTATTTTTGGATAAATGTTAAACTGCATCAGGGGATAATGACGTGGGAGACAGTGATTGCTTGGTTATTTTGCGGGGTGGTCTCCACGAAGAGAGAGAAAAATAAGCCTTATCCATAGAGGAACACCACAATGACAGCAATCCAAGTCAGCAACTCCTTTTTCTGTATATACGTGCCAAGTCAGCAACCCCCTTCTTGATTCTTTATCAAGTTTCATGGGTTTATCTCAATTTTTTTGGTAGAAGGGTTTATCTCAATTTTGATTTGCCTGAATTTTTTTTAAGCTAGTTTATTTTTTATTAAAATAATTTCAGCAGTGAATGAAATTAAATTTGTATAAGAAGTACAGTAAGTCAGTAACGGATGATCATCTTCAATACAATGGGCGGTTAGTATGGCTGAGCCATTAATCTTTGACTTTTGATAACAATAGTAAAAAAAATAAGTTTATATGTCATTTTCTTTTTGCTTGGTATACCTTATCGTTTGGCATATGTTATTCATGTTAATCCATATAGAATTTAATACCAAGATGTAAGATAATAACGCTTCATCATTTGAAAGTGACTCTTAATCAATGTTCTAAAAAACACTATGCGGATGTTGGGCAAAGAGGGACCATTTAGCGCCTAGACAACCTAAACGGTAGCCTGGGCGGTCCTAGATGGGTGCCTAGGCGATCTAGACGGCTAGGCGGGCTAGGACGTTCCAGCACCTAGACGGGGCCTAGAAGGGATTCTTAGAACAGTGCTCTTAATACATAGGTTGAAGTTTCATAACCCTAAACTCTAGTTTAGGTTGGGTACGTTATAATGCATCGAAGAATTCCTTTTTCTTGAAGCTATTTTATCATTTCGAGTTTGGAACATGAACAAGTATGATAGTTTCATGTTATTGTTGAAAGATGTTCGCTTTGACATTAAAGTTACTCTATTAGATTGGGTCATATTTTCCTTCAGATCTACCACCAAATGTGTTCTTTCATCCTCCCATTTATAACTATCCGAGGACATGATTTGTGACCGAAAAAATTCATTATGAAGTCCAGATTCTATGGTGTACAAAACTCATTTCTTAAACACAGAGCTGTATTTGCACCAAAAACAACAGCATGACAAGTTGCTACTTGTTATCATAAGTTCTGAAGGTAAGAGGTCATCTCTTCAAACTGCTCATTATTCTGTGTATGAAACCACATGGCTTTATTTACCAGTCAGTTGCTGTCAACCTCTAACCGGTTTTAGCTCCCACTGTACAACTTTAAAAAAAAATTATTTATTTCAAAAACATTATACTTTCATCCCCAAATCCTATCAAACCAGGAGTATAATAAGTTTCTAGGATGAGTTTTAATTCTTGCAATAATAGATGTGTATAACTGTATTCATATCATTGCCCAGGCTTGAACTCAAATATGGATGATGATGATGACAAGGCTTCTCTTACTTGCAATTTATCAAAGCCCATCTCCAATGCATCCTCATAAAGCCTCTTTGACTGCTGCAGTAATTTGACCTTGTCTTTGCTATTTCTCGGTCTTAGACGTGATCTTTGTTGCAACACCATTGCCCATCTATATAGAGCTGCAGCAAAAAGACATGCTGGTCAGGGACTACAGTGGTTGCACGGCCCTAATAAGGACATGCAATGTCTTCTATTACTAACAAGGTTTCTTCTTGGTGATCTTTGGCTATTGGAGAGCGAATACTTTAATTCTACATACTTGTGACAACATACACATAAACTGCATAAAAATGATATGGAATAGCATTTAAACTTTTGGTTTCTTATGATTCTTTATTCATTCTCAAAAGGTAATGGTTTCTACAAATGTGTGATCTAGCAGTATTCACTGAGTGGCCATGTAATACTCAACCTGCAAAATTGTCCAAAGCAAACAATTGGGCCATGATTTAACTCACATTCCAAATGCTTAAGTGCTACACTGTTCTTAATAAGCTGTCATGGCAAACATAGGTTTGTGGATTTTGATAAACTTATTTTTTGTGCATGTTCATAAAATCATCACTGCTAACACAAACAAATAGTCTAAAGATCGAGCCCTATGGTCATTATCTTTCATACCTTTGCTACGCTATATTTCAAGAATCTCTGTATATACTGGATTAACTGATTTCCCAGGTAATTGTGATTGAAACACTAAAACAGTATATGGAGGAAGAGCAATATAGTATCCTTTTTTTAAAAAAATTACCCCTACCATCTGGTGCATAAGTTTTGCTTCTGGACATCATGGCATCGAATTTGTCAATTGCAGCCAAGAATAGCTTGTCAGCATCAGAAGCTGCTTCCTAAAAGTTGGTAAAAAATAAAAACTACAATCAGATTCCATCCACTATAGAAAATTCAACTGTCAAAGAGCCCAAATTGCCGTCAACTGGAAATTATTTAGCCAATTTCAATTTGAAACACACCGGTCCAATATTAGCAATCAGCTGGGCGCGAAATGAGAGTGCTACACCCCAGTTATACAAGGCTCTGACATCACTTCCATCAATTGACATAGCCATTCTGTACTTCCGTCCAGCTTCAATGAGGAGCTCTTCACACTCTTCACACACGTCAATAAGACGACTTACAAGTTTATCTTTGGTTGGCAGGGGCTCATCCTTTGAGACAGGTATACCATTAGATCTATCAACACTCGAATCATCATTTCCGGAAATCAGATATCTTAACTCCTGGCTAAATCTGAGTTTTAGCTCTCCAAGAAGCAGATAAGTGTTTCCGAGTAGACCCGTTGCCAATAGACTCATAGGCTTCAAAGAGAGAGCTCTTGAGAGTAATTTGGTAGATTCATGTAACATTTGCTCCACATGCATTTTGTCATCTCTTACCCTTAAACCATCATTGGCTTGTTTCAGAAGACTATAAGCTTCAGTCAGGTACTTATCAAATAGAATGTCATCTGAAAGTACCGAAGATGAAGATGAAGCCAATTCCGTCTCCCGTCTAGATTGATCATAATTTTCAAAAAGATTTCCTTTATTTGTTTTGTCTCCATAAGCACTACTATAATTTTCATATGCTCCCTCCAATTCATATTGAGAAGACTCAAAAGTTCCACTAAAATTTTGATGGAGTTTTGCATTCCTCTGGTTGCTACTAAACACTACATCATCATCAAAAGCATCATGAGATACCCCTGGTCCAATTTCATCATACTCGGACATCCTTAATGTTATCTGTTGATCATCTGTGAATCTTACTCTATTACTGCGAAAATTAATCTCCCTGCTACTACCATCAATAAATCTTTCATCTATCCTGCTTTGTGACAGCTCTCTGCTCTTGTTCATCTCCATAAAACTGAAACTCCCATTTCCCATTTTTTCACCTGCATAATCTGACCTTCTTTTGCTATTGAAATCCAATGGTTGATGAAAGTAAGCATTGTCCGAATCCCTCCTACTTGGTTTCGTAGCGTCATTAGCAATCTTTGAATTGACCAATCTCTCCTCATCTAGCAAAGCATCCCGGGATAGATTATTTGCATGTTTTAACTCGTTTTTTATTACCTCTTTCTTCTTAGTGGACTTCACACCAGCTGCATTATCTTGAAAAAACCTAAAAGCAAGCTGAAACCAATTAAAGGCACTGTCATCAGACTCTTTCCTTTTCCTCTTTGGCTTCTTATTCAAATTCCTCTCCATTTCATCATCCTCAACAGAGTCGAAATCGACACATTCATCAACAACATTTCTAGCTTTCTTTACACATAACCCCATTAGCTCTACAGCATCAACATAGCTTTTCAAATCGTCAACTTCGACTTTCTGATTCTCAACAGCTTCACTAATATGACCCTTCAGCTTACCAACCCTACCATCAAAATCGTCAAACAATTTAAGTAGATTCTTCAATTTATCACCAGAAATCCTCAAATCCTCTCCCTTGGACTTCCTCTTACCCCCACTAGAATTGACACCGCGAGGTCCGCCATTAAGAAACCCAAAAGAAAAACCAATCGCAAAAACTATAGCAGCAGCGGGAACAACTATAATCGACGGAACCCTAACCCTGGAAATCGCCAGAGCGCAAGCAAATCCAAGTACGTACACAATCACGTACTTCTTATCGTCAATCCCGAGCGAATTCAAATAGCTACGGATCAGATTAGACTCACCCGAGTGTGCCGGGTCAACTCGAAGCCTCAAATCATCCCAGCCGTTGAGAGCCGTAGAGTCCGCTGGCGATGGAGCCGCTACACACCTCGGCGCGGATAGTGGGAGGCGCAAGAGTCGTACAAGGTGCGGGGAGATAATGTAGGGACCCCGATTCCGCCATTGAAGCAGTTGAGATGAGAAGAGTGGATGAAACTGCGAGCGGTGGGCAAGAAGGATTTTCATCTGAAATCGTTGCTGACAGGCAGGCAGAGCTCTGTTTTACATTTCCCATTTTCCCGTTTATGTGTGGACTGTGGGAAACTGGGGACACTCGACTAAAATTATAGATTTAATGTAAAGTACGTAGGTAGAGAGTCAACAAAAGTTGCTGTGGTGTAGTGGTTATCACGTCAGTCTTACACACTGAAGGTCTCCAGTTCGATCCTGGGCAACAACAATTATTCTTTTTTTTAAGACCTATACCCAAAACACGAGGATAAGAAAATCTATTTACTAAAAACAGCAACGCATTCACAGATGCCATTCATTCAGTTTTCATTTCTGAATCAAATCCATGCGTTAAAAGTGTCGTGCTAGGTTTGTTTTGTAGGCTGTAACTCTCTCGATCCCTCTCTCTTCTTACTTTCCTCTTTCTTTTCTAAAAGAAGTCAGTAAGTAATGTTTGAATATGATAATGTCACTGGAAAATTGTAATGGTCAAGCAGAAGTGTGTGCCAAGTGATCTTCTTCCTCTGTATCTATTTGTTGCTCATCAAACTTGTTCAGAGCAGGTTTCTCAGGAGAAGGAAGAGGCGACTTTTTTGGCCTGCTGGGAAGAACATCAACTCCTTCTACTACTTCGGTTGGCATGTATTAATAATAACAACAACAACAACAAGGTTTGTTGCTGTCGGGGTGGGTTAGGGTTTGCGGGTAGGCGGCAGTAGTGCAGTTGGGTTTCCGACATGTCTGGCCGTCTTCGCTGCTCGCGGTCGTGCTTCGTTGTTGCTGTGGGCGGCAGTAGGGTTTGTTGTTGATGTGTCGTCAACAACAATAGGTCAGTAGGGTTTGCTCGTCCGCGGGTCTCCTTCAGGTCAGTTTTTCGTTTTCTTCTTTGGTGCCTGTGGTTCGTCTGCTGGGGTCCGTGAGTAAGGGTTGTTGTTGTGTTTTGGGTGTCATCTTTGTTGCAGGGTTTGTTACTGTTTGACGTGTTGTTGTGCTTTTTCTTTCCGGCTGTGGTGTTGGACTCCTCTCCGGTTGTTGTGTGTTGAGTTCGGCTGACATGGTGTTGTGGTGTGTGTTGAGTTCGGCTGTGGTGCTGTGTTGAGTTTATACACACTCTCACTCTAGGATTTGTTTCTTTTGGGTGATTTGAAGTTTTTTATTAACTTCGCTTGGAAAGTAGTGGCATAGCGCGTGTAATAACTATAGTTTTTAAGGATATTTTTGAATTTTTCTCGAATATCCTTTTAACTTCTTTGTCCGTTTTAACGCTTAATCCAATATTTTTGTTGGAATTTAGATCCTAGAAATTTTTTGGTGATATCCTAAAATCATAAAGAAATGATTTTATGGATCGGTGTGAATTCTAGGATTTTTCGGTGGAAAAAGAATATTTATTGGATAAACCGTCTTTTTAATTATGTACTGTAAAGGCTTTAAAATACGAATCGGAAGCCTTGAAAGTTGAAGGTAGCAAGATAAAATCATGGAAAATTGGTTTTATTGGTCTACATAATTTACGGGACGTTTTGTATTTAGTAAGTTTTTCCACCCGAGGTACATAATTTTACCGCTTTAACGCAAATTCCGTTCCGAGACGGGTTTTGTTTTAAAACCCATCACTTCTCTGCCTTAATAAGGAAGGAACCAAAGAGAAAGAATTAGGAAGGAACTCGATCTAGAAAAAAAAGAAACAATGAGAGAGAGGTAGAATTAGGACGGAACGACAGGCTCGGGTGGAAGAATCCTTCTCCACCGGCATATCTTATCTGCCTCGTCAAAGTCTACGAGTTTTGTCTCAAAAATTGATCGGAAGGAACCAGCGTGAATCAGGGCGGAAAGGCAAACCAGAACCAGTGAAAGAATCAGGACGACGACGGACTCAGAGAACCGAACTCATCACCGCCGGCAATCTTCCCCTGCCTCGCCCCTATTTTGGCGTGAAACCGCCGGCCTTCTCCTTAGCCACTCCCAAGCTTCAACCACCAGGCACCACCAGCCACCTGGTTGGCCGTTCGAGAGGGAGAGGAGCAGGACGGAACGTGGATGCGGGAGAAAGATGTTGTCACCGCCGGTGTATCTCTGCCTCGTTATGGGTTACCGTCGGCGATCACCCACTGCTCCGACCACCACCCACCACGAGGACCACCACCGGGCAACACCCAGCCACCCTTGGGCTCGGGGATCGAGCCACTATTGAGCCAAACGAGCCATAGGCTCAAGTGAAGGTAATTACGATCGAAATTAATTAGCGGTTTGGTTGCGGAGCCACCGTAAGGACCTTTCGATTCCGATTTGCTAATTAAATTTATGGTTTTTATAATCTTAATGTTATTACGGTCCCACAGGTTCAAACCGCTCGAGAAACGGACGTCAGGATCTTCAGTTATAGCGAATACAAGTTTTGACACCGTTTGGCAGGTAAAGGACTTCGGATAATTACTTGGGATTCGTTATTAATCCATAAAATCCGAGTTTTGGTCACCTTAAGGAACTGTTACTGATGAACACTTTTTGTTTAGGAAGTTGTTTCAAAAGTGAAGTGGATAATTAGTTATAATTTCGCCAAGATGGCTCCTTAAAGCCTGATAGCTAAGGATTTATTATATAGTCGATATAAGAAATCAAATCGTTTATCGATTAGAAAATCGTAGGAATTGAGTATACAACTAAGAAGTGTATCCATGAGCTCGTTGTTGAAGAATCTTTTGTTATAACTGACAGAAGGATGATAAAGATTACTGTTGAATTGCTAAGGACGTTAGCACGCCTTCTAAGGCAAGTGGACGGATCTCTCTTGCTTTATGATTATTAAATGAGGAATTGAATTCCATTTGATCTTCATGCTGGGAATAACTTGTGTGTTGAATAAAGTATGATAGGTTGCTATTTTGTTAGAAATAACGACCATGTCGTTATTTCAGTTTTTGCGCTAGAACTGAACTTAGGACCGTAGTGTGATCTTGTGTGTTTAGCTGTCTCATGCTGAGACATTGTTGTGAAGTAAGATAGTTAGAGATGGGAGTTTAGACTCCAAAACATCTCTTTAGTGGTCCTATGCTGGAACACTTTTGTAAAATAAGTTAGTTTAGGGGTAGGAGCCGACTCTCCAATGACCTCTTTATAACAAAGTCTGTATTGGGGGGCGTAGCTTGCTAGCGGATCCCAATATTGGAGTCATGACTCATGTCTCGCTTCACGTTGAAGGAGGACAATGGTGCACTCTAGCTAAGTGCAAAAGGAACTGATGTGGGTCAAGTGGTCACGGATGAAATATGCCCTCTCACCCTGACGACATCAGTTACAAGGAATTTATCGACAGCAGTTTGGGTCGATTAGAAGTTATTAAAATGAACGTGTAATGTTAAAATCATAAAGTGGAGAGTGCGATAGGCACGTTAATGTAACTGAATGGTTAGTTCTTTTGATAACCATTCTTGCTCCTGATTAAGAATGATTCTTCATCAAACTTTGATTAAGTTAAGTTGATTAGTCGCTGAAAACGTTTGTGAATGTTGTGTGGTTAGTATAAGTTTCCATTAATCATTTATGCGTCTTAAAGGAACCATAAGCTGTGGTGTTCTCTCTCTTGAATATGCAAGTCTCCTTCTTATTCTCTATAAGACTGCTAACTGTTGGATCATAATCCGAGTCTATTCGGATTTTGATGCCAATATGTTTAGTCACAATCATAAGAACCAAGTTAGTTTCTCCACTTGCTTAGTCTTTCATTAGACTAATCCGTCCATCTTCTTTTCTTTTGTACGGTCGGCTGGTGTCCACCGTTGGTATACGACACAACATGTTCTTCTTGGAAGTTGATTCAAGAGGTGGATCCAGAGGTTTGAAGCTTTAGAAGTTGAAGAAAGGTTTCCAATGGCTATGCTTGAGTGAAGTTCTTGGTTAAGTTGTTGCAAAGCGAAGTGGGAGAGAAGTTAAGAACTTACAGAAAACTTTTTAAAGACTTTGTTCAAATAGAAGGTTGTTCTATTTATTTACTAATTCTTTTTAAGTTAAGGCTTGTATAAGACCTTTTATTCTCTTTTCCGCTGTAAAGTTTTACTTAATTTTGTTAGGTTTTAAATGGTTTCTTTTACCTTGTTCTAGTATGTTTTGTCAGGTTACAGCCTTGGGTAACTTTGGGTTAGTCCTAATCAGGGTTACTGGCAGTAATACCTTCAAGGTAAGTAAGGGGGTGTTACAGAAGTGGTATCAGAGCTAAAAGTTCCTAAGTCTTGCTTAAGACTTCCATCTTCTATATAGAATTACGGAGAATTCTATATGAGTGTTATTATAGAACCATTAAGGAAAATGGTTAATCTACAAGGGTAAACTCGAGAAGAGATAGAAGGAGAAAGAGGAATAAGTTGCTAATAACTTTTGAGAAAAAAGGTTTTGTGATGGATGTTTCAGACCTTGGGAATGAGAGTGGATTCTGAGAAGAACCCATAATAAGAGAATGTGAAGATTTCCTTGGTTGAACTGGTACTAGATTAAGTTCTCAACATATTCGCTTCTTTCTCTCAAGAGTTTGAAGTGCATGTACCCTTGTCGTTCTTTTCCTGTTGACAAAAAAACTTTTGTGAGTTTTGAAAACTAAATAGTATATTTCTTAAAGACTTCCTATTTAAAAAGTTTTTACTTTAGCTCGTATAATGAAGGATTCTAAGCTAAGAATTTTCTTGAAAAGGTCATGATTTAAAGCTATGCGAAAGGAATTGGTAGTTTCCTTGTTTGAAATGCGTATGTTAATGTTTTGTTTGTAAAAAGGAAATTCTAAAGTCAAGTTTCTTTGAGACTGAAATTATATGATTATGAATTTTTACAAAAATACTTTCTTAAAAACTCAAAGTTTTGGAGTTGCATTTCAAGAGAAGTAGAAGTTGGAATCTCTACTTTTGGCCTTAAGATTGGAAAATCTTGACAAGGTTGGAGTGTTATGAAAATTCAATGTGGATGGTGAGGTGATATAAGAATATTGAAAAGAAAAGGATTATCTTTGAAAACTTTCTTTAACAAATTGTGTTGGTAAGTCTGTAGTATAGAATCTTGGATATTCTATATTTTCTATTGTTTGGAAGTGAAAGTGTGAGCTTTGAAGTGCTCCAGTGTTTGATCAATTAAATTGATAATCTAATGGAAATGCAACTCAATTCTAATCCGATTCAAACTCGGATTTCTATGTATGTTGAATCCTTTGAGTTGAAAGGATTGAGAATCCGAAACGACATGGGAATCTTTTATGACTATGGTAAGGAAGAAAGGAGGGATGTTGGTTCAGTAAAAGCTGTGTATAAGTGGTTAATCATCAAGGTTGTGATGAATAAGGCGGATTGGTTAAAATGGACTAACAAGTAGAAGTTCATCGGTAATGTGTTTATATTCAATTAATCACTTAATGCAAGTGTTGATTGATTGGGATGAATTATTGTTACTCAAGTGTTTAACCCAGAAGGCTATTCTGTTGGAATTTTGTAGCATTATGCCAGTTCAGGATAAGGATATGAGGCTTGAGATGTATAATCAAGCAGTATGGAAATTAATGCTAAAGACATTTCTAAGTTGTCAATGGTATAGGCTTATGTTTCTTCAAGGATAGAAACAATGAAGTTCAGGATTCAAAGAATTACTCATAGAATGAGTTTGGTATAACTATTTGTGTTCTGTAAATAGTTGAGAGAAAAATCTCAATCATTCAATGTTATGATCAATAAGGTTTGGACCATAAATCTGGGAAGTAAGTTTAGCTATGGTTGGGTTATGAAGATTATATTAGTCAAATCCAATGCCTAAGGTGGTACAGTTGAAATTGTTAAGTGTTAGGTGATCTCCTAACAATAAGTTCTTCCCTTGCAAATTGAGTTGAAAGTAAGATAATAAAAAGGAATATTTCATCTCTTCACAACTATGTGAGAAGAGAAGACAATAATGAAAGATTTTGATTTGTTTAAACAAGGTAGAATTTGGAAGGATCTCCAAGGGTTATGTGGAAACATGCACTTCCATATGTGATAAGGAATTGAAAATTGGAAGAATTTCCTTATGTAAGGATAAAAAGGTAGTAAATACTTTGGGATTGTTACAAGGTAAGTTTGTTTACCTTTGAATATAGGAGTTGAGATGACAAATAAGCTCCAGAAGATCTATGGTTTTGGAAAATAGATGAACTCAAGCTTTGAATTCTAGTGGGGAATCATTAATACTTCATCTTAAAGCAATATGTCAAGATGATATACAAATCGAGAATGATCTCAGGAGAATCTATGTTTTAAGTATAAAGATGTTTAAATCTTTTCTTTAGTAAGGATTGCAAGTAAATGAATTCAAGTAAGCAACCTTTTTATTGGAACTTGTAAAGTTAAGATGAGTTCTGATCAAGTCGTATCAAAGGAGGATTACTTCATACTATGGAGTACGGAAAAGTATGATAGTGTATTGGAAGTGAGAAAAGGTCAAGGTACGTCACCAGGAACTACCTTGAAGAAGAAAAGAAGTGTTATACTTCAAAAGGGAAGTTATGTGTTTAGAAACGAATTAGTTTGTCTTTGCTCCTTTGAGACTCATCTTTGATTTTGAGAAAAAAATTCAGATATGAATTTTTTTAAGGCAATGTTAATTGTTAAAACGCTTTGAGAGTAAGTGTTTTTACGGTTTTCATAGTGGTGAGTAAGAATGTAAATTGTCTTCCATCCTGATCACATGGTAAGGCAAGATTACATGTCTTATTCCTATGAGAATGCAGTGAAGGATTATGTTTTTTTTATTTCCCATCATGATCACATGGTTGAATAAGATTACATAATTCCTTGGGTTTTAGATGAAATAAAGAATTTGTAAGAATTCCAAATATTTGTCATAATCTGAGTGAAGTGCAGTACTGTCTGGATAAGATTTTCGAAAGTAAGCATTTCCTTCTATGTAAAGTGTTTGAGCCAAACTTTAAGACTATTTTTAGATGGTGCGTTGGTCATCTAAGGGATACGTGATTTTCTTGGGGTTTCTAAAGAATGGTTTCTAGTATGAGTTGACAATCATATAAGTTTTCTCAAGTAAAGTTATTGAGATTCAAAGACGAGAGTTTTCTTGTATAACAATTGCTATATCAACGACTTTGTAAAAATACTTTGAGTTAACTTAGTATTGGCATTGTATACTATTTTAGTAGTATTACCAATTACTATATCTAATCTTGAGAATTTTGTTGCTCAACAAGACAGAATGTTAAGTGAAGTCTAAACAGTTCTTCGATGAAAAAAGACTGAAAATTGTCAATGGAGACAATTTTGTTGGAAATTATTGGACTAAAGGTATTATTGTCCAATATGTTGGTATAATAAAGCGTAAGAGTTTAGTTGAAGTAGTTGAGTAAGATAACTACTTTTGAATGTCAGTATGCCCAAGCTGAGTTTTGTTGAGAAAAAGATGTAAAGGATTGACAAGATATGTTATTATCTTGTTAAGTGTTGTATAAATCTCATATTCTTCGTTAAAGTAATACTGAGATTTTATCTCAAAAAGTAAATTGAGTAAGGATTTTAAGTAATCCTTATAAAAAAAATAATTTGAGAAGGACTAAAGGTTTAATTTGGATGACAACAAGGTTGTGTAAATACCCTAAGTTTTTACTCAAAATTTGTTGACCAGATCAAGGAAAAGTAGTATGGGAAAGTAATATTGATACGCTGGTTTTAGTACAGCGTAATTTTGTATTTTTATTAGGATTTTCTGAGTGTTTTAGGCTAGATTAGGATGATTATCTGTAATTTCAGAAGAGCCTACAGTTGAAGATTTGGAAAACAGAAGTCCTAAAGTTCGAGCTGAAGAGGTTAAGAAGTCAAGACTCGCGTCTTCGGGTTGGACCCGAGACCGCGGTGAAGGAAGATTCGAGAGAGTAGAGGATCGCAGGATCCGCGACCGCGGTATTGATCCGCGCTCGCGGTTGGACGAGGATCCGCGGACGCCGAAGCTTGATGGAGCCGCGCTCGTGGTTTGAATCCGCGCTCGCGGATCGTGGTTTTCCAGCGTCGACTTCGTCTCGGCTATTCTATCTTTTTATATTGTTTATATCTTTTAGGTTTCCGACTATTTAAGTTGAGTTTCGTATTTTTAGTTCGACATTATAGCATACTTTTCAAAGATTATTCCAGTTTTTAGTTTTATTATGGAGAACTAATTTCTCTTGGAGTTTGTTTGATCAAGGAACCCTTTTTATGTAATTCGTGAGATTCTGATAACTTTTCTATCCCTTGGTTAATATCAAAACTTTGTGTAATTTGTTGAAATAATTGCAATTTCTAATAAATAAAATTGAGGATATCAAAACTCTTGTTTTTATTTATATGATCTATGTTTGATTTTATGAGCCTGATCAACTTGTTTGATTGACTTAGATCTACTATTTGGATTAAGTTTGATTGTTGTCTGCGCAATCTTATTTATCCTTGAAACAACTCTTTTCTAGGACCGTGGACTAGAATTGAGAAAGAGTGTTTGATTGTTATTTTATGCATGAGACTCGTAGCTTGATTGCATGATTTAATATCCTTTTATCCTTAATAATTTGCATGATTTGAATTAAGCGTTCTTGTTCATATCATCCTTCTGCTTGGACCTTGGACAAGCGGAAATCTTTTATAAGGATTGGAATTAACCTGGGAATTAATAGAAAAGTGGATGAATTGATGATCGAATGATTAAAAAGGTGGAATTGATTGAATGAACTCTGCTTTTCCTTAATTGATTTATTACTTGAATTTATTTGCTATCCTAAATCCCAAAACCCTTGTCTTGTTAATTGCTGATTGTTCAGAATCCCGATTCTCTTGGGTTCGACCCCTTGCTTGCTTACTATACTAGTTAGTAGAATAGGGTTATTAATTTTTGATCTTGGCAACAACGACTTTAGCCGAGTCAAATATTGTTTAAGATCATTGGGGAAGATCAAGAAGGTATGACACCAGGAATTGTTATTCAAGATTAGGGATTGCTTG
This sequence comes from Fallopia convolvulus, assembly GCA_964016875.1. Classification (NCBI taxonomy): domain Eukaryota; kingdom Viridiplantae; phylum Streptophyta; class Magnoliopsida; order Caryophyllales; family Polygonaceae; genus Fallopia; species Fallopia convolvulus. Next base: position 36,879,176 of record OZ024733.1, read on the forward strand.
GTTTCAAAACTGTTCTTGTGTATCTATTGCTGATGAGCTTCGAAAGCTTAATTCAAAGGAAGCATATTTATTTGCTCAATTAGTTCATCCTGGAACAAGTAAATGTATAAGGATTTAAGATAAAACTTTTGATGGACTGACATGAAGCGAAATGTCACCGAGTTCGTTTTGACATGTTTGGTTTGTTTGGGAGTTCTGATAGAGCATAGAAGATCAGATGGGATGTCATAGTCTCTTCCTGTTTCAGAATAGAAATGAGAAGATGTTACAATGGATTATTGTCATAGTTGTTCAATACTTAATGAAAGAAGGATGCAATATGGAGGTTGTTAATAAACTCACTTAGAGTGTTCATTTTAATGCAATTAAGATGACTTAAAGAGTACAGAAGTTAGCTGAGGTGTTCATGCATGAAGGATTTCATCTTCATAAAACTCCAAAGACTATTATCTCTGATTGAGATGGATGGTTCATGCCAAAGTTTTGAAGGGAGTGACAACAAGATTTATGGAGTGAACTGTATTTTAGCACTGGCTTCCCTCATCAAAATGATGAACGATGCAAAGAAACAAATTTAAACGCGAATTCGCGAATTCCGTTCCGAGACGGGTTTTGTTTTAAAACCCATCACTTCTCTGCCTTAATAAGGAAGGAACCAAAGAGAAAGAATTAGGAAGGAACTCGATCTAGGAAAAAAGAAACAGAGAGAGGTAGAATTAGGACGGAACGACGGGCTCGGGTGGAAGAATCCTTCTCCACCGCCATATCTTATCTGCCTCATCAAAGTCTACGAGTTTTGTCTCAAAAATTGATCGGAAGGAACCAGCGTGAATCAGGGCGGGAAGGCAAACCAGAACCAGTGAAAGAATCAGGACGACGACGGACTCAGAGAACCGAACTCATCACTGCCGACAATCTTCCCCTGCCTTGCCCCTATTTTGGCGTGAAACCGCCGACCTTCTCCACCCCCATGCTTCAACCACCAGGCACCACCAGCCACCTGGTTGGCCGTTCGAGAGGGAGAGGAGCAGGACGGAACGTGGACGCGGGAGAAGGATGTTGTCACTGCCGGTGTATCTCTGCCTCGTTATGGGTTACCGCTGGCGATCACCCACTGCTCCGACCACCACCCACCACGAGGGCCACCACTGGGCAACACCCAACCACCCTTGGGCTCAGGGATCGAGCCAATATTGAGCCAAACGAGCCATAGGCTCAAGTGAAGGTAATTACGATCGAAATTAATTAGCAGTTTGGTTACGGAGCCACTATAAGGACCTTTCGATTCCGCTTTTCTAATTAAATTTATGTTTTTTTATAATCTTAACGTTATTACGGTCCCACAGGTTCAAACCGCTCGAGAAACGGACGTCGAGATCTTCAGTTATAGCGAATACAAGTTTTGACACCGTTTGGCAAGTAAAGGACTTCGGATAATTACTCGGGATTCGTTATTAATCCATAAAATCAGAGTTTTGGTCACCTTAAGGAACTGTTACTGATGAACACTTTTTGTTTAGAAAGTTGTTTCAAAAGTGAAGCGGATAATTAGTTATAATTTCGCCAAGATGGCTCCTTAAAGCCTGATAGCTAAGGATTTATTATATAGTCGATATAAGAAATCAAATTGTTTATCGATTAGGAAATCGTAGGAATTGAGTATACAACTAAGAAGTGTATCCATGAGCTCGTTGTTGAAGAATCTTTTGTTATAACTGACAGAAGGATGATAAAGATTACTGTTGAATTGCTAAGGACGTTGAGCACGCCTTCTAAGGCAAGTGGACGGATCTCTCTTGCTTTACAATTATTAAATGAGGAATTGAATTCCATTTGATCTTCATGCTGGGAATAACTTGTGTGTTGAATTAAGTATGATAGGTTGCTATTTTGTTAGAAATAACGACCATGTCGTTATTTCAGTTTTTGTGCTAGAACTGAACTTAGGACCGTAGTGTGATCTTGTGTGTTTAGCTGTCTCATGTTGAGACATTGTTGTGAAGTAAGATAGTTAGAGATGGGAGTTTAGACTCCAAAACATCTCTTTAGTGGTCCTATGCTGAAACACTGTTGTAAAATAAGTTAGTTCAGGGGTAGGAGCCGAGTCTCCAATGACCTCTTTATAACAAAGTCTGTATTGGGGGGCGTAGCTTGCTAGCGGATCCCAATATTGGAGTCATGACTCATGTCTCGCTTCACGTTGAAGGAGGACAATGGTGCACTCTAGCTAAGTGAAAAAGGAACTGATGTGGGTCAAGTGGTCACGGATGAAATAGGCCCTCTCACCCTGACGACATTAGTTACAAGTAATTTATCGACAACAGTTTGGGTCGATTAGATGTTATTAAAATGAATGTGTAAATGTTAAAATCATAAAGTGAAGAGAGTGTGATAGGCACGTTAATGTAACTGAAGGGTGTTGATTGGTGGAGGAATGTGGCACATCCTAATTGGTCAAGGATGCGGTCTTAAACTTATTGAATCCTCCGATGTGGGAGAAATCATCGGGTTGAGCTTAGGCCGTGCCCCGTTGCTTCTTTCACGATGATCGCACAGTTTCAAATAACATGCCACCTATGCCGAGAGTTGTCTTGTGATTCGTAGCTTCCAGTCATATGATTGTGCTGAATGAACAATGTTTTCTCTCCTTGATCTAGGTCTCGAGTCCATCCTTTTTGTCTTTTATACGGAAAGTGCGCGCTAAATGAACAATGCTTTCTCCCCTTGATATGGGGTCTCGAACCCATCCTCTTGTCTTTTATGTGGAAGGTGCGTGTTGAATGAACAATATTTTCTCCCCTTAATCTCGGTCTTGAGTCCATCCTTTTGTCTTTTATACGCAAATTGCGTGGTGAATGCAAACAAAGAGGTTTAAAGTAAACTTGTGTTTTTTATAGGGGTGGGAAACTTCGTCGGTATCGCACACCTCAAATCTTCTTAAGAGTTCTTTCCATGTGGGTCCCGCGGGGTGTCTTCGTCAACCCCTCCTTCAGCAGAGGTCATTTATTTTGTTCGTTAGTGCACGGTTTTATTCGCGCCTTATTAATCATATTCACTACTTTTTGACCCAACGAATGAAGAGTATTGATAAAAAAAAAAAACAAATCTATAATACATATATAATTTTGTGTACATGCCACATTTAATGCACTTAATGATAATTTATAATTAATTTTTTCACCTTTAATATAATTTATACTAAATAGATAAATGTATGTACATAACCACATTCATTGCCACATTTATTACACATAATATTTATTGTTATGAATACTTATCATTTTAAATAAATAAAATAATTCTACATAGTTTAGCGGTAAAGAATTTTTTAAACAACCTATAGATCATGGTTCAAATCTTTACCACTATTTTTTTTTAGATAACACACTCTTAGTTTTTTAATTGTTGATATAGTATGTCATATTACCATATACATTGTCAATTACACTATTACATAATAAGGTAGATCCTTTTATTCACATTTAGTTTTAAGGCTTAATTATAATTGCTATATACTATTATATATCATCCTTTCTTGGCAACTGTTATTTTGTTGCATGTATTTTATTTAATTGAAATACTTTTACTATTTTAGTCTTTAGTATACTATATTTTAGGCACCATTATGTATAGTCAATTACAATATTACACTATTATATAATAAAATAAATTGTTTTAGATTCACCTTAATTTTCATTTTTTAAATTTACAACATTAAAATGGTATGTACTAGGTGAATGTATTAAATTTATATTGATTTTATTATATGTCAATATGAAATTTTGGCTCAATGGCTGAAGCTTTGACAATTATATTGGAGGTTTAAAGTTTGAGTCTTCAAATAATCACTTTGGATTACTTTTTTACCACAATCAAAAGACCCCATACAAAATACTAAATTCAATTTAGTTTTGATATTAAAAGTATGTGAATGATATAAAAGAATTTTATTATGCTGATAGTTGCACATAAGTGTATGAAAAATGATATATGATTTTGATAATTAATTAATTATACATCAATCCATTTGATTAATTTAGTTATAAGGTGAGTCATATTTTTGAAACGTTTATAGAAAAAATTATAGTTTTTATTAAACATAGGAGCTAAGTTGTATTGAAAAAACACATAGAGCAAGGTAAATTAATGTGTTAACTAATATATGAATTTGTTAAGTATACACCAATCTATTTGATTACATATTGTTATAAGATGATCCAAATTCTTTCAAACAATGAAAATGACTTTGCTATATTTTTTTTAATTCAATATTAGATACACGAGTGCATTAAAAAATTTAGATGAATCTCTTTGTATTTAGCCTACACTTGCTAAAGGATCAAATTCAATTTTAGATGGGTGGATATTAAGAGAATGTCAAATGATACAATAAGACTATATATAATACACTAAATCATTCATTAAAAAAAAACTAAATAGATTTATTACACCCCTATCGTGAATCTTAATGGTAAAATTTTGAAAGCATTACTAGACTAATCCAAATCACTAAAGTTATAATCTTACAACATGCGAAGTTATATATCATCAAAACCAAATAAATATTTTTTTATTGATGTCTTGAAATATTTTAAATCCTTTTGTTTAAAGTTGGAGGATTTGCACAATAATTGTCTATCTTAATTTAAAAAGTTAATTTTGCAACATTCAACATCAACATTTGATATTACACATTAAATTATGAACCTTTGATACTAGATACAAAACACAACATCCAACACAACTGTTGGCATTATAGCTAACCAAACATAATATAGAATTTAATTTCTACCTTTTTCTTTCTCACTATATACCTCTTATTAATATATGAACGCATCACAATTTCATCCACTATGAAGCGAAAAATATAGAAGACAACCATCAGATTGCAAAAAATATTAATCGAATCGAAACACGAATTGAGATGGGGGAGAGTGAATGTGAAAATGTAAGACATGAAGGTTTTTGGTGGATGGTAATTAGGTTTGCACAAAATAATCTTTTTAAAGTTCAAATTTCAATAATTTTTATTAAATTAATTATTTTTTTATTGTGATTTGTATTATTTTTGTAAATGTGTACAAACATATATGTATTTTAAATATTAAAATATAAATTTTGCCCCGTCCAACGGACGGGCTTGATTTGGCTAGTTTCAATAACAATTCCCATACCTCACTCTTAATTAATTGTTAAAACGATACTTATTTTTCAATTGGATGGAGTAAAAGATAATTACGCTCAATATAACAATTAATTATAGATATAAATACAATTGTAACATAATGTAGTACATAATATGTGTTACAATAAGAATATAATTTTAGAGTTTCAAAAAAAGTTAAAAGTACGGTCGGGTTTGAGTCATTAACTACTTGGGTAGTTGGGTCTTGGTACTCTGCCTGAATAAATTCTCTTTCCTTGCACTCAGCCCAGCCCAGCCCTGCCCTGCGGCTTTGAGTTTCTCGGTTGCCCTTTGGTCACCTCTCGATGACGTCCTCCGATCACCACCGATCTTCAACCTACGCCACCCGCTCCGGCGGGATTGAAGACGACGAGGGGGAGGAGGAGGAGGAGGAGGAGGAGGAGTACGAGTACGAGGAAATAGAAGTCGAGGAGGAGATTGAGGAGGAAGGGGAGGGCGAAATTGAGGTTGAAGAAGACGAAGATCCAGAAGAAGAAGAAGAAGAAGAAGAAGAAGTAGAAGTAGAAGAAGAAGGAGAAGGAGGAGGAGAAGAGGAAGACGAAGAAGAAGGAGAAGAAGAAGAAGAAGAAGAAGAAGAGGAGGAGGAGGGGACATCTATGAAAGAATTGGAGGAAGAAGAGGAAGATCCAGAAGAAGACCCGGAGGAAGAGGAGGAGGCTGAGGAGATAGAGGACGAGGAGGAGGAGGAGGTAGAAGACGATGACGAGGAGGAACAGGTGCAGCTTGTTCAGGAGGAAGCAAGTACCGACGCCCCGAAAGCATCAATTGCAGCCCCAAACGATGGTAATGGTTTTTTTTTAATCAACTTCCGATTCTGCATTCTATGTTCAAGGCACAATTTTTTATCCGGATTTACATGAGCTTAGCCAATTTCATTTGTTCTATCCAATTGTGTTAGTTTGCAATGTGAATTATGTGTTTTAGGCTTAGTCCTGCATTAAATGTTGATTCTTTGATGATAGCTTTTAGATTTTGTGGTTACTTTGACCCCCAATTGAGATAAACATGGATTCAAGCCTTTTATGAGAGATACATGTTACTTTGGAAGAGCATAAGCATTAGAACTTCATTAGTTGGTAGATAATGCTGGTAGATAATATGAGACAGACAATGTTGGTTGGATCTTTGCTTTAAGCCTTGTAATACATATGAGAAATCCTTCTTCCAGAATAACCAAGTTGACAACTTGAAATGCTTACATCATTACAGGAACCATTTAATATGAATGCCATTAATACTGATCATGTATAGTGCTTCTCTATAAGAGATAACGGTGTATATGTATCATGTTTATGCATTAGCTGATTCTATTAGCTATCTTTGTTTTGGGATCTTCGGACCAACGTAATATTGTTGCTTTAAAGATATGTGCTGCTCTCTACATCTTCTCTGTCTTTCTCTTTTTCCTCTCTATTATCCTTTTCTCCTTAGTTCTCTTGGTTTGGTCTTCAAATGCCGAATTAACACACGTCTCTCCCCCTGTTCTCACCTCAGTGGAAGAGTGATAAGCAAATGCTATATTTTCTCAAGAAGTATGATGTACATTAATAATATACAAAATAAGAGCATTGCAAACTAAGCAACAACATTATCAACCTTGTGCAAACAAAGGGGGATTCACATTTGTGTTTATCTGATTTGCCTGTATTGTCAAAAGATCTTATGCACTACTTTTGGTATTTCACTTCTCATCTTATATATATAAAAAAAAACTTTGTAGTATTTTGGATTATTGTGTAAATTATATTTATTTATTACTCTTATTTAGAGGTTTGATGAACTATATAGTTTATATGCAGTTTCTTGCCATGTTTATGTCATGTGTTTTTTGGAATGGCTTCTTCCTTAGGTCTGTTTCCTGTGTCCATGCTATTTCTCACATCACAAATATAGAAGCTGATTGAATACTTTTATTTAATCCAGATAAGTCAGAAGCTCAGATAATAAACTAAGTATAGCTACCATTTCCTTGTCTAAAATCCTTTTAGACTGGAATGGATTTTACACGGTCCACTTATAAGTAATATGTGGTACTACGTACTACAATCTTTTTAAGTTAGCTGGTATCAGGTTTATGAGTTGATCCCAAGTACAAATGAAAAAAATATCAGTAAAGATAATTTTCAAAAGATATAGTCTTCCTTTACATCTTCATGTCACTTTTCGGTGACTTTGTTGCACCCACCATTTCACCATTGGATATTGCTATCTGCCACAAGCTAAATGCCCTTGCTCAAGTCAATTTTACTTTAATTTAAAAGAAAGAGATGCTGACTTGAGCTGAGTATTGTTCTAGAGAGGCGATGGTGAAATGAATTGTCCAGGTGTAGGTAAAAAGAAAGAGATCTTGATTGAGCTGAGTATTGATCTAGAGAAGAGAGGGTGAAACAAATTGTAGTAATCCCACAACAGCTATTAGCTTTGCATAATTTTTGCACTTCCAATGATTAAGTTTATTGTTTAATATGTCATCTGATTCTTAGGTTCAGATCCAAATTTTTGAAGAGCTACCACTTTTTATAATAAAAAGAGTGGTTTATGATGAGAAGTGAAAAAATATTAGAAGTATGGAGATATAGGTGTTAACTAAACATCTACGGAGGCTCTCAGTAAAATGAACTTTTCAAGAACATGATTTAGAAAATATGTCTGCCTTGTGTATTCATTCTACTGTTTTATTCTCTTTTAGATGCCAGCCAAGACATATCACCAAAAAGCCACGATGACTGCGCACAGTCCAACCTTTCAAATTCTATAATAAATCTTGAAACAATGGCTGCATCAAAATCTGATTGTGCAGTTGTTAACATGACTGGTGATAAAAGTTCTGGCCCACTTGAAGGACCGATTAGGAATGTTGAGATAGACAGTGATCAAAATGCCAGAAAAGATGTTGTCATGTCTAATGGTGGCCAACTTGAAGTACATAGTGGTGATAAAAGTTCTGGCGCACTTGAAGGACTGATTAGAAATGTTGAGATAGACAATGATCAAAGTGCCAGAAAAGATGTTGTCATGTCTAATGGTTGCCAACTTGAAGTACATACTGTATGTGATGAGGGTGTTGATCATGCTAAGACATTGAAGAGAGCCCACATTAATTATCAAGAAAAAGATTGCTCTAGTTCATCAAAATCTGATTGTGCACCTGGTCGCATGACTGATGATAAAAGCTCTGGCCCACTTGAAACACCAGTTAGGAATGTTAAGATAGACAGTGATGATCAAAGTGCCAGAAAAGATGCTGTCATGTCTAATGTTTGCCAACTTGAAGTACATGTTGGAGGTGATAAAGATGTTGATTTTGCTCAGACGTTGAAGAGATCGCACATTGATTTTCAAGAAAAAGATTGTTCTAGTGATATTGGTGCTAAGCTAGATAAGCTTATGGATGTGAAGGGAAGTCAAGTCCCTCATTTTAATGAGATGGAAATTACTTTAGAAAGTTCATATAAAGGAGATACTGTTGCAGAGATAACCCCTGTTTGTGACTCTAAGGAAAAAGATGAGCAATCAGATAAACAGCCAATGGATGGGATTAGCAAGACTGCATCAAGGTTAGCTGATATTTTTTTTATAAATAAATTTCTGTAGACTGGTTCAATCTTATTTGATCTAGAAAAAATCAATTCCCTTTGCACTTCAGTCATAAAATTGCTCACAATCTCTGAGTCAATGACAAGTTATGAGTTTTCCAGATTTTCTGCCCAACTCACAAGGTGTAGGAGTGCATCCCCTAAAACTGAGGGTAATGATAGAGAGAAAAGGCCTGCTCTCATATGCGAGTTTTTTGCTAAAGGTTGGTGCATTAAAGGGAGTGCATGTAGGTTCGTTCATAAAAGAGAGAATACTGGTAACACCGGCCAAATACTTGGGGAAGATATTGCTTTGCAAAACAGTAATGGAGGTACTAAAGGTTTATACTTCTGGTTAGGTTTCTCTAGTTTGATGCTTTTAAGTTCTAATTTGTATCTTGGGTGTAACAGGTTCTCGAGAGCTTGCTGAATCACTTTCTTCTCCAAACGGTTCTGGATTCATCACTTCAATAAGGGATACCACAGGAGGTGTAATAAAACAAAATATCTTGTCAGATATGCCAGTAGTCAGTAGAAGCAGCTCAGAAGTGCACCATAACTTCTCCGGGCATGAATCTGGGCTGAGAGGTTATGGTTCATCATTTAGCTCTCATTCAGGCAATGGATTGTCTTATCACGCAAGTATGAAGGAAGCAACCCTGAGGCCTGGCCAATACATGCCCAATGATCACAGTGCATCAGGTGTGGGCCATTCCATGAATCACAGCTGTATGCCTGACTGGAGAAGTCATTTTTCTAGTCACTCTTCATTGAGACAAGATGCCTTTAGATCATCCTTGGTTCCATCTTCAGGTGCAAGCATTGAAAGATCATATCATGCCAGTATTTCTAGGGAATCAAGATTGTCTTATGGTTACAAGTCAAAATTTATTCCATATAAATGGGAACCATCTACCCCTTTTCGAACATCATCTTTTTCTGTTCCCTCATTAAGTACATCATCTCCTGAATGTCAATATGGTCCTATTCACGATAGCTTTGAGAAAACAGAAAAGGACACTTCAGTCAAAGCTTCTCCTGGTGCTGGGGTATTATCTCATGGTAAATCGTATTCATGGAATCCTGAGAAAAGGCAAAGTGTTAGTGATCAAAAAGATATGCCTATGATGGATGCAGAATCAGCTGCCGCTTCTGCTACTGATGCAGAAGCTCATACCAACATGCCTAAAGATGTGGAATGTGGTGCTAATTATCAAAGTAATGCATCAAGACATAGGATTGAGCAAAAAGTAGAAAAGGAATGGCAAACCAGTGAAATGGACTTAGATCCCACAGAATTTGTAGAACATCGAGAGTCCAAAGCCTTGAAACATTTTCGAGCTGCTCTTATAGAATTTGTCAAAGAATTGTTGAGACCTATGTGGCACGAGGGTGCCTTGACAAAAGATGCTTTCAAACTTATAGTTCAGAAGGCAGAGGAAAAGGTTGTGAATAGCTTGCAGCCAAATCAAATTCCGGCCACTGGGGAGCAGACTAATCAATATCTTTCTTCATCGCAATCGAAAATACTAAAGCTTCTTGAGGTAAGAGTTGCCACAGGGCATTTAAACATCCAAGTTTTATTAGACCTCTTTTTTTTGTTTTCCTGAACTTGACGTAGTACTTATTTTCAATGTGTAGGGCTATGCAGCGAGATACAGAAAGTCAATGAGCAGCCAGTAGCTGGTTTGAGTAATGTAGAAAAACCCTTCTGTTTCTTGCAAGAGGAGTGATAGGGTATCTCGAACTTGCCTTTTGTTGTAAGTATTAGTATCTGAAACCAGGACTCTGAATTTCTGTTGGCTTACCTCTTTTATGTTTATAAGTTATAACATTATCTTGCATTCATAAATGATGAAAGATGTTCTGATTCCTCAAAAAATTAACGGAAGATATTACGTTCCTACACAATCATAGATTACCTGACCTTTTAGCATCTGACAGTTCTTTTCCATGTGCACTTTTTGTGAAGGAATACTGATGATCATTTTAGTGTTCTATGGTCATGATGTCAATGAGCTAAAGTGTGTACTACAATGCAAAGCAAAGATAAGATGAGATGTATTTATGTAAAATTTGTGCTCTTTTTTGCTGAAATGCAAAGTTTTTGTTTCTTTCTTCAGAGAAAGAAGTTAGTTTGGGCGCACAAACTTTGTATGTGATTATGCTGATCTAATTTTCATTCCCGACTTCATATGTTTAGGTCAACTTGTGACATGTTCCAAACCTGTATACTTGGATGAAGGTTGGTTAAGGATTTAAGGTACACATAATCAAATACTATGCAAGATAGATTGGTTAAAGGTAATTACTTTGCTTATTTGTTTATAGTTTTTGGCTTGCAAGATTTAAATCCATGTTTATGAGAAATATCTTTACCTGTTATGTGTAGGCTCCTATAGTTATTTTGAGTTTGGCCTTGCTATTGAAGTGCAATATATACTTATATAGGATTTTCCCCCCTCTCTTCAATTCCATTTTTTAGGTAATGCCCATTATACCCATATACAATGTTCTAAAAAACGACAGGCAGACCCTAGGCAGAGAGGGACCGCACCTAGGCGGCCTAAACGAGCGCCTAGATAGACTAGATGATATCCTAGACGGCTGGAAGGCTAGGTTGGTGGTGATTTTTAGAACAGTGCCCATATAGGATGTTTGCTCAATGTATCTGGGTGTCTAAAACTACATCCACATACAACGTTTAGAAGTCTAGAACAACTTCAACAGTGTGTGCAGAAGTTAAAACAACTTCCACAAAGTGCATGCGGAAGTCGTTCTTTTCAGTGACTTGATACCGTTGAACTTCAATCCCTCGTTTCTTCATCCAATCACATTCCTAGTAACAATTAATTCAACTTATAAGTTCAGTGTGCTCATATTTATCTTAACAGCTTAAATAATTAAATGGAGATTTATTTTGTGAGAAGATGCAAGATGGAATCTTCGAAAGGAAGTTTAGTTTGTGAGGAAAAAGCAAGTAGTTGAGCTGAGATTGGAGATTGCAACTTGGCCCTCGAAGGGCCAAGATGGGAAAGAGAAGGATGGATGATTCAAGGAGCTGTTGAACAAAAATTGTCCGAAAAACACATTTAAAATTAATTACATCGGATAGAATTGGGCAAGAATGATAAGTCTCGAGTCTAATATCAAGTAGTAGTGTAGTACCCCGTTTATTCGTGCCCTAGTCAATCCAGTGTCCTCTCGTGAATTATAAATACTAGCAAAATGAAACCTTATATGATACTTGGAGACATGATGATACATTTCTCCCTTGATCAAAACATTTCAATTATAAATACGATGTAATATATTTTCCCTTAATAGAGATTTTGAGTTTTTGACAAAAAAAAAAAAATTACAAACTAGGATGCGAAATGAACCTCATAAAGACTTAAAAGGGTGCAACATAGATAACAAAAAAGTTAAAAGGGCAACAAAGGGGAATTGAAAAAAAGACATTAGAACATCACATTAATTATCATGACTACCACCAACATCTCCCATATTATTAATCCAGTCATCATCCAGCTTCAAATCAGAGTTATCTTGGGTGCCTTGTGGGCCACCAACTCCAGCAGGCATAGTGGTCGATGAACCAGGGCCGGGCGGGACAAGCCCAGTCAAACCAAACGGTTTCTGATCAAATGCATGCAAGAAATCACCCAAATTAGAAGACAAGGTTTCGGGTATCTGATTCATAGACTGAAGCCCCACCTGGGAAGGGTTAAACCCCGCCCCACCACCGCCGCCATAAAATGGCATCGGATAGTAACGAGGAGCGGTCAACGATGATGTCATCAACATAGGTGAAGGAACAATTAGTTGGGCGGAGGGCAGTTGAGGCAAGGTGGATGGATGCGCATGAGGGCGGCCAGGGCGCTTGTACTTGCGGGAGGTGCCACCAACAGGGACATTGCGGAGGGTGCCACCATGGGTCCAATAGCGGCGACAGTCCTTGCAGAAGTAGCGCGGTTGTGATTGAATGTAGTTGTTGTAGTAGCAGAATTTCGTGTTGTTCGAGTTGCACCGGGGACAACTCCTTGCTGGTTGTTGCTGGTGGAGGTGGTGGTGCTCTGGCTTCGCTGCCTCCATCGTTGTCTGCATTTGTTCCTCTCCCCCTTGTTGGCCTTCATTGCCGTTTTGATGATGATCCATTTTTCTCTCTTCTCTAAGAACTATTGCTATTGGGGTATAGATAGTCAAACGTGACCACACAATATATATAACTAGAGAACGACTTCAAAAAGAAATACATAATCTCATAAGGTTTTTGCAATCACTTTAAAAGGAAATAAATAACCCACCACATGTTTTTAATTTTTTGATTTCTCTTAGTTGTAAATCTTAGGTTTTGATATCTTGCCAATTTAGGTTGACCAAAGACTAGACTAAGGATCTGTTCAACGCTAGTTTAAAGATGTTTTTGATGGTTTGTAAATATCTCAAATAGTTGTTTGGTGAATGAAGGTTCTTTTAGGAGGTTGAATTTTAGTAAGTTTATGGGATGTTTGAAACATATAATATTGAACTATTGGGATAGAAAGGTTATGGGATACTTTGAAGAGGTTTGAGAAATTTAGCCCACAATTTTTTTTGTTAATTTTTTTTTTCTTTTGATAATTTTAAGGCCAAACCTTACCGAAAAACCTTATAATGTGTCCCATCGTTCGGTTAAAATAGGTTTTTGAGGAGGTGAAGGTTTTTAGGTATGTAAATGTTTTTTTATTTGAAACCTTCAAATACCTAATTTGACGTTTGACATTGTAAGGTTTTTGGATAAGTTTTACCTTTATAATTATAAAAAAAATCACCATCATCGACATCATCACCTCGGTATAGTCTTGCACAAGCAAGATCTAAGGGGTTGAGATGGTGGCACTCATATCATGAATATGTCACGAGGAAGGAAAACTGAAATTCAGCTATGTGATAATAATAACTGAATTTAGTTAAAATGCGTCAAAATTGATATATGAGTGATATCCATCTCAAAGAAACTGTTTTAAACAGCCGATGAGCAAAATGTTGTGCCTCAAAATTATCAAAAAGGATATTTAATTATTTATTAAAATAAGTAATATAAAATTATAGTTAAAATTTCTCAAATCTGCTAAAGTTTTTATTTTGTGGTTTTAAATCTCCTCGAAAACATCTACCTTCAAAAAAAACCTTGTTAACCGAACAACTACTTAAGTAGATTTTAAATAGTAAATACCTTCAAAAAGTTCCACAAATCAACAGAGAAGTTATAAGTAACTATTCAAACACCTACCCAACACCTACAAAAAAACCGCCTTAAAAACCTCTACCTTGTTTTATTTAACAAACACCTAGGGTTGATTTAGAGTGGGTTTAAAGAGGTTTTGAAGGTTTACAAATGAAAAACCTATCCCAAATAATTGTTCGGTGAATTAAAGTCTTCCACCTGGTTGAAGTTTTAGTAGGTTTTTAAGGTGATTTGAAACTAAAAAAGTGAAACATTCAATTACAAAGGTTTTGGGAGGTCTACATGGTTTTAGAAATTCGACACACAATTTTTTTGTTACTTAATTTTAATATTTTTTTTGACAATTTAAAGATAAAATCTATTGAAAATGCTTACAATGTCAAACACCTAATTAGGTGTTAGGAGGTTTCAAATACCTAATCAAACACCTACCCTAAAAACCTACCCATACTAAAACACTGCCTAAGAACTGAAAAAATCCATGTAAGAGTCATTTAAATTAAAGAGTCAAAAATCAAAAGCCGCCCGTAAAATATGACCTTTTTCACTTAACCACCCAGAATTTACCTATTTATCGTAAACCACCCATCCATGGTTAGCTAAACGCCACATGTGCCCTATTTATATCCAAAAAGTTCGTTAAAACCATGAAATTACCGTTTTATACCTCATTAAAAATAATTGAAATGTTGAAATTCACCCCCCATCTTCCTTATTTCCCTCCTCCATTGTCTTCTCACCCAAGCCAGTGAATCAGAGAAACCACTTGGCATCGCGCATCAGGTACACAGAAGGAGAAGAGTTGAGAGAAGAGGGAGCACGCATCAACATCGGAGACGAGCCAGGGGTGGCAGTGAGCGAGGGCAAAGATGAATTGAGTGTTTGTACATTGGAGTGAGGAAGAGATCAATAAGAGAATGGCTCGGGTGGTTCCTTGACTCCCAAGCCAAGACCTCTCTTATGTACAAGGTACCTGTTTTCACTTGCTTGTTACATACCTTGTGGAGGATGAGGAATGAAGTTATCTTTGATGATGAATCTCTTAATGTGACCACTTGTATTGAAAGAGTCCTAGATGAGTGTAAATTTAGGATTTCTTTTAAGGCATATTTGAACGAGAGAAAGGGAAGAAGGTGGAGAGGTTTTATGAGGATTTGACATAGTTGAGGACTTTGATGTTTTTTGGGGCAATGGCAGTATTTTTCAGCTTTGGTGACACTTTTACGAGCTTTTTGAAACCAAGTGTTGCTTGGTTGGTTAGTAGCTATGTGCTCGACTTGTGAGCGCTTTGGCTAGGTTTGGGTGATGTTAGGAGGTTGTAATGGGGTGTTAGGGTTTTAGCCTGATCTTGTTCTTGGATTTGATTTTAGTGAGCCTTCTTTGGAAGTGTCTTGTTCATGTATATTCCACACATTTTTCTTTATATTTACCACATTCGAAGTAAGCGCCAGCCTTGGAGAATGGGGTGACGCCGATGAGGTAGTCGAAGATAGGAGCCACAGAGGTCAGTGACGAGGTGGAGGTGAGATCAGGAAGATGTTCGCTAGATCTGGAGCAGCCCTAAAGGTTAGAGCTGATGCAACAACTACATCAAGGGCATTGAGTTCATTTATTTGGGCCAGAAACAACTTCAATTTTGGTCAATTTGTTATAATTTCTTCAATCATAGTCCATATCCAAATTGCCCTTATCCTAATCCTTCAAAGTCCTCAAAATCCCTTTCAAATCTCGCCAAAATCCGCCCCTAGTCACTGTCGTTGACGCCTCTATTAGACGGCTGTAGTGTTTACCACGGACCATTTTTGAAGTCGTCATCAACCTAGTTGAATTTCTTTCGCCGTCACAATTCCATAGCCACCAATGCCACATCTTTCATTACCGAATGATGATGCAACCATTGTTAATGTACCTTATCTAGAGGAAGTAGAAGGCTCCTCACCCAACCCGACCAACTGACCAACAAAAGTATGTTGATTCATATAGAAATAAAAAAGAGGGGCAAAATGGTAACTTTACGTGATTTAACTATTTTTTGGAAGGCATAGTGTCGTGGGTGATGTTTGACTAACAAAGTGTCTTTTAGGGGGGTTTATGATAAATAGACAAAAAGTAGGTGGTTAAGTAAAAAGGCCCAAAAATGGTCGTATTCAGTTTTTACCTAAATTAAATGTAGATAATATCAAGACTCGTATCTAAAATTGCATTTGAAAGTACGTCTTTAAAGAGTTATAATTCCATTAGGTTCTTGCAATTACTTCAAAATTTTTTTACCGTAATTCTCTTAGCGATAAATCTTTGATATCTTGCCAAATGAGGTTGACCAAAGATGACTAATGATAAGTAAAAAGTCCACCCAAGAATAAATTTGAATTAAATGCAAAAAATATCATGACCCAAATCAGTGTACGCCTTCGCCATATCTAAGTTCCATCTGAACCGAATTAAACACCATCTCTAAACCAATAGAGTACGAATTAAAAGAGAAATGACTCGTTCTCTAAGACATTTGTAATTAATGGAAGAGGGAAATTCGACAATTGATTTGTGTCCTGGTTAATTTATAACATACATAAAAAGATAATTATGAGTTTAGGTGAGGAAAAAATCTTATGGTAAATAGGAAGTAATATTTTCGGCCTTCAGATTAATGGGATTTGTTCATCAAATAAACTGACTTATTTTTTTTAAAAGGATAAAATCCTTTAATATGGCAATCGAGGAGGAAATCTCATCATATATAATAAAGAGAGTAATTTCTTTCCGTAAAAATTGTTAACATTAAAATATCCCTTTGACGCCTTTGACTTGTTCTCATGCGTCTCTCCAACTTCATCAAACTCTGGTCCATACTCCCAATGAAATCCCAAAACTCCCGACCCCCAAAACCTAAAACTGCGCCGCCACTGCCACACCTTCCAAAAATCCATTGATTTTGATTAACAACTTTCTCCGGCTTATGTCTTCCGCTACTCCATCTCCGCTACTCCAAAATCCATTGATTTCACCTCCCAGGCCTTCCACTACTGTTGGGGCCTCCTTGATTTCAATTCCATGAGATCCCACATCTCCGACCAGACTCCACTAACCTCAACCCAACTCCCCCGATCAGATCTGGTGTGTATGAAGGTTAATGAGTTGATTTATTTGGTTATAATTTTATGCAAATCAATCCATTTTGGGCTGATGAAGCCATTTTTGAGGAAACTTTTTGATCTCCATACTCTTGGCTGAGAAAGCCATCTCCACCCGAATGAGAAAGCCATATTAACTTGGCTAAAAAAGCAGCCTCCTTTTGAAACCAACAAAGTCATGACGGGTCTGGAGCCGGTTCGATCACATGAGACCTGATTTGTTCTCCATGACCCCGAAGGCTCCCCTTTTGCTGAACTGCCGTTCTCTGGCTTGATCCACGCTTAATGTTGATTTCCGGCTTATGCTTTGCCAGTTACATCCTTTGTTTTGGGATTACGCGGCCGCTAGTGCCGTTTCGAATCTATCCACCTATCCAACCTTCCGTAGCCCAGGCCTTTGTCAATTTCGTAGGTTTGTTCGACCTTCTGAGGTCGGGTGGGTCTCCGCCCTTGCTGGCTACCTTGAACAGTGACTTAAGAATAAAAGAAAAAGAAAGGAAAAATATATATATGCTTGGGCAATAAGTATGATAATAGGAAATAAGAAATAGAAATAAAAAATTAAAAAGTTTTCCTTGGGGAACAAGGATTTTGTTTGTTGTCAACGTCCTATATAATTAAACGTTTTTTTAATAAATTTAAGATAAGTTAAGGCCTTGCTAGGCAAGGTATTGCTGTTTTAATTGCGTGTACTTGCGAGGCAAGTTAAGGTCCAAGTATAACTTTTACGTTTTACTTGCGAGGCAAGTTCAACTTCTTTTCTTGCAGGATAGCTCGAGGCTTACTTATGTACTTTTTTCCGAGAAGTTGGAGCTGAGTTTGGCATTGGACCGAGTTGTATTAGGCCAGGTCGATTGGTGCTCTAGGCCTTCTGAAGATCCTTCATCTCGGTGGATGGAACGTCAGATGTCCATTTCGCACGCCCAAAAGGGGTCGACCTGCTGCATGCGGCGCTTTCTTTTAGTGCTTTACTCACCCTGATCTCAAACTCTCCTTAGCTCTCATTTTCGGAAATTTGTACTTCTTATAACTCTTCCTGCTTGTTTTGATTTTCTTAGCCGTTCTCGGATGCCGTTTTCCAACGGCCTCTCGGTTTACCAAGTCTGTTTGGTATCCGAATTCTTACCTTATCAAAATAAAAACTTCATCAAACTCTTTTGTGCCCCCATTAATAATGCCATTCTCACCTCTTATTCTTTATTTGATGGTGTTTAGAGATGGTGTTCAAAGGTTGACTATCTGGAAAATATTTTTTCATGTTGTATTGAACCTTTTTGTTCATATGTGTATTATGTATTGTTCATAATCATATAGCGCTTTTGAATGAGGATTTTTTCTTTGTCTAATACATGGTTGCTCATTTGATTTTCATATTGTATATACATTTGTTGTTCATTTGATTGACAAATCTGATAGAGACATGTGATCTGATAGACATTCCAACAACGGAAAATACATACACTTGGCGAATAAGAACAATGGATATCGACAATATATATGAAAAATTGGATCATGCGATGGTTACTGACCCAATAATGCAATGGTTTCCGTTTATCCAAACACGAAATCACGCCTTCACTACGTCTGATCACTGCCCAATTTCAATTGATTTAGATACGAACAATATAATAAAAGGTCATCCTTTTAGGTTTGAAAAGATGTGGATGCAGCAGAGAGATCTTGAAAGTTTAGTGAAATAAGCATGGCGATACGATCCTGTAGGATCGCATGTGTTTAAATTAATTAAAAAAACGCAACTACTCAAAGCTAAACTTAAAGTGTGGAATAAAACGATCTTTGAAAATATTTTTCCGGCAAGTTAAAGATGTAGAAGACAAACTTATACAACTATAATAAGAAGTCGTAGGCCAAATTCAGGCACTCAGATAAATTTGCAGAATCAACTTTTGAAAAACGAGAGATATTAATACAATTTCACAAAACATATTGGGCGCAACGAGTGAAAAGTACTCATGTTATTCTGATTCGAAATCTGCTTATTTTCACCGAATTGCAACAGGAAGATGTAATAGAAAATGGATAAAAAAAATATTCAAACATATGAAGGTACAATTATAGTAGGAGAAGAAAATATTCACAGAGAGATACGAAAAGATTACAAACATAGGTTTCTGAAAGGGCCTATAGATGCTCCTTTGCTACAAAGACAATTGGATCTCATTTCTGCAAAGATTTCTGAAACTGATAATGATTTCTTAATAGGACCAATTACGAATGATGAAATAAAACACACGGTTAGGAAAACACAAGTCACATGGGCCGAACGGAATAATAGTTGAATTTTATCAAAAATATTGGCATAGTGTGGGTCCCTCTGTGAACAAAGCAGTCAAAGGTTTTTTTTTCATTCCGGACATATTTTGAGACAAATTAATAGTACTTTTATAACTCTCCTTCCAAAGAATGACAATCCTACGTCTACGACGCATTTTCAACCTATAAGATATGTTCCACAATATATAAAATTATTGCTAACATTATAGTTGCGAGTAGGGCTGTCAAAACTTGACTTGACCCGAGAAACCCGCCCGACTCCAAACCCGACCCGACCCGAGAAAAAATAAAATTTTTTATACCTGAGACATGTTTGACCCGAACAGATTTGTCCCGAGTCCGAAAATACCCGAACCCGAGATTAACCCAAAACTGATTATACCCGAATGGACTAGCCTAATGTAATCCGATATCCGATGCTACCCGACCCGAAGTCATCCGGAAATCCGAAGTTACCCGACCCGAAACCATTCGAAAATCTTAAGTTACCCGACCCGAAACCGTCTGAAAATTACATTATGTTTTAAAATATTAATAATAGTGAATATTTATTATAATTATGTTTTTAATTTAAATGTTACATTAAATAATTCGACCCTAGAGTAGTAAAACTACAAAAAAATCATCATTCGCTATATGGTCTGAATCAAAATTCGGCTTACTCGAAATCAGACTAGCCCGAAATTCGGTCAAAGTCGAAATCCGATTCACTCAAAATCCGAAAAACCCAAAACCCGACTCATCCAAAATCCGCCTAAATCCGAAATCTAACTAAATCCGAAACCGGACTTATCCGAAATCAAGTTGGACTGAAAACCAAATGACCCGACCGAAATTGAATCGAAACCCGACTTTGCCTGATTAATTGAGCACCCGACCCGAAATGATCCAACCCAATTTGACCCGATTTTCAAAATATCCAAATTTGACCCGAATCTGAACTTACCCGAAACTAAATTGACCCGACCCAAACCCGACCCGACCCTCCGGATTGACACCCCTAGCTGCGAGCTTGCGAGATTAAAAATAGTCTTTCTCAAAATTATTCATCCGTTGCAAGGAGCATTTTTTTACAAACTGTGTGAATGTGTGATTCAAGACAACGTCCATATTGCATATGAGATTTTTCATTCCTTTAGAAACAGAAGAGGAAAAGATGGTTGGACGTCGATAATGTTGGAAAAAGCATACGGTAGGGTAGAATGAGAATTTCTGCATAAGATTATTAAGATACTTCAATATTTTGGTTTTTGTCAACAATTCATATCTTGGATACAAGAATGTATTGCTACTTACTACAGTTTCGTTCTCTATTTTAGTAAATAACGAGCCTACATAAATGTTTTTCCCAGAACGTGGGTTGAGAGAAGGGGATCCCATTTCCCCCTTTATTATTTATTTTAAATACTGTTTAAACCCTAGCACAAAGAGAGAAAACCTTACATGGGCATTTAGTAGAAATTCGGGTATGGGGTTCGAATGAGGTATTAGTTTGAAAAGGTATGATGTTGATAATCCATACTTTGATTTGGTTGTTTGGTAAACTTTTGTGGTTAACATTGCTTAAATTTGACCTACATCCTTCCCGACCCTCGAATAAAGAGAGAAAAGAACAATTTAAGGGCATTTAGTATAAATTCGTTATGCGGTTGGAGTGAGGTATCGGGTTAAATATGTATAGGGTTAAAAACCCGAACTTAAAATGTTTTGTTTAGTGAATTTTTGTGTTTAAAATTAGGTTAAATTTAAGCATCATCCTTCTTTCTTCTTCGTATGCCTTTTTCTATAGCCTCGTCTACATTGTTCTTCAATTTTGCAAATTTTAACGACCCATGGATAAATTGAATCCAATTCAAACCCTAGTTAACTACATTTTACTCTCATCTAAAACTTAAAAGCAAGCCAAATATTATAGAATAATTGTCACCGTTAGTGCACAAATTCGCCAGAAGCACTAATTAAGATCTCCTCCAATTCTTCTCTTCAATGATCTCTCGAGCCTTTCTTTGAGATCTTCAAAACAATGGAAAAAGGGAGGTGGGGCTTCTAATCCACCTTCAATGCCTAAGTCAGAAAGTGCCAAAATTGTCAAATATGTCTCGAGATAAGAGAATTCAAGTAAGCTAGAGAACATATCTTTCTAAGGGGCTGTCTTACCATATTTTTAGGAGAGGAGGAGGCATTACAAGATTGAGTATTGTGCGTATTGTGCGTGTAACAGTCATGGAACAATTTTTTGACCCTTTTCATGAGGGATTCTGAGTTTGGTTCCTAAACATCAACTAAAGTGCACTCACTCTTCTTTCCGATGCTTCTTGAATCATCCCTAACCGGTAAATGTAGCCTCCAAACGAGGCATTGTAAGATTGGTAGTTCACACGTCGATTCTTAGGGAAAATGTTTCTTGACGTTTTGATCCCGACTCGTTGCCCTAGTCGTTGGCCCACCGTCCTTTGCTAATACGCCCTTCCTCGCTTTACCAATGTGGCGCACTCGTCCCGACCTTCATGTTGTCCACGGGTATCGTCAACCAGCCGATCGATGGTCCGTCGAGCCTTTTTCCATTATGGTCTCATGTCTTGGGCATTTCGAACGTTTCTCACCGCTTTGCTCCAAGGCTTGCCCCAAACATCCTTTTCTTCTCGACAATTGATGATGCTTGATTCATAACAATGGCTTCGTTTCCCTATCCTTCATAAGGATTACGAACTCGTTTGTTAATTAGGGTTTGGGTTGCCCTAATCTTTTCAGCAACTTTTTGAATTAAAGTGTGGTTCCAATTCTGCATATGTTGTCGGGGCCAACCTATTTTCGAGTTTAGGTTGAGCCCTAGCGTGCTGTTGGACTCTTCAGGCATGGTATCGTGGTCGCGACTGAGGTTCGTTCATTGGGGGTGTGTGAGTATATGGGTGATCCGCTGCCCTTCACCGAAGTCAGGGCGATTAGGGTTCTACGAGAGTCGATGCCTCCACCTTTCTGCGACATCGTGTCGGGTGAGTTGTCAAGGTCACCCCGTCTAAACCGGTTTCAAGCGTCGCTTCCGCATGACTCCATCCACTCGCGACTGCACCCGTGTTTGCTTCAGATGACGTGATCGTTCTTGAGAATGCTAGACTAATCGCTCATGATCGATCCTGGGTGTGCGATCGCTCTTTTGTTTGAGATTGGTTAGGGGCTCGTGATCGCCCCCGGACTTGTATTTAATCACGCCTATGCATTGTCCTTAGTTGAGCGATCGCGGTTGTTCTCGATGCTCTCCATAGGACATTCGACAAGCCAACATCTTTCAAGGCTAGCCGCGATGCACAACGAAGTTTGTGTGCCGTACCAACTCCCTCTTATGGATAACATTTTTTTTATTGAATTTTCATATGAGAAATTCATGGATCTCGTATCCGTTTCGCATAGGTGGTGCCAATTGTTAGCGCACAAATTATTCAGATGCACTAATTAAGATCTCCACCCATTCTTTTCTTCAATGATCTCTCGAGCCCCTCTTCGAGACCTGCAAAACAAACGGAAAAGGGGGTGTGGTCCCTAATCCACCTCCGATGCCTAAGTTAAAAAGGGATGAAATTGTCGAGTGTCTTTCGAGATAAGAAAATTCAAGCAAGCCAGAGAACATAATTTTCTAAGGGGCTGGCTTACCGTATTTATTAGAGAGAGGAGAATTTTCATAGGCATGCACCTAGGGGCGACCGAGTGCTTATGCCTTAGGCAGACCAATTACTATACACTTCAAGCAAGTCGAGATTCTATCTTATCTTTAACATAAAATTATTGCACTCCAATTCAATAATAGCGTCTTACCTTGATTTGAAAAACGAGACACCAACCCCTCTGATTGTTTCAACCAAAACTCAAACACGAAATACCAATTTATCTCCTTTGATCGGGGAATTCAGATTTGTTAGAAAAGCTGGAGGCTTTGATTTTGATGGTTCCAAATGTCTACCACGTGAACGACCTTGAGTCTTTGAATAGAGTCGCCAACGTTAGTCAAGTCGTCGACGTGTGTTGAAGGCAAATCTCGGAGATCTTGAAGACGCGTGAGATCTTGGCAGTTTGGATAGTATATTCTTGTTTTAGGAAAGATCTCATGCATGTTATATTGTAAGCCGATTATTGCCTTTGCCCTAAGCTGATTTTATTATAATCCTTTTATATGCTTAGGATGATTTTGTAAAGATAATAGAAATAATATCTTGCCATAACCGAATTGGAAGATATTATTCTCTCTTATCTAACCTAGTTTGTGTGTATTTAATCTAAGGTTTTAGGTTAGATAGAGCACGAACTCATACTCCAACTTGTGCTAAGAAAGAAACGAGAGTTCGAGAGAAAGACGTAGGCTTTTTTTAGATTGAGTGCGGGTTGTAGTTACTCAGTTCACAACGAGTTCTAGAGTGCTTGGGAAGTAGGTTTAGATCCAGGGTGTTCGTGTAATTAATCCAAAAGATCAATAAAGCAAGCTACGACTTTTAATCCTTCCAAGCGAGAACTTGGAAGGGAGTGGTTTTCACACTTGGTTGATAGAGTTTATCAAACAAGTGTTTCCACTATAAAAATCATTGTGTGCAAGTAAGTCTTTCTTGTAGTTCATTTCTGCTGCATTTACTTTAGAGGTCGACGACTTAGTTGAGGTCGTCGACCTGAACTTACTAACGATCCTACAATTGGTATCAGAGCTTGACTCTAGATCTGTTTTAGTACTTATCGTTTTATAGGCCGGAAAGATGACTTCGACAAACACAGCAATTAGTGATTCGTTTTGGAAGCCACCAGTGCTCAAAACTGGTGAGTATGATTGGTGGGTCGAGCAAATGGATACCCATATTTGCTCACTCGATGGACAACTCTGGAAGGTTATCGAGATGGGTCCTGAAACTTTTCTCACTGCTGATGGAAAAGAGGAGAAAAAGAAGGAAGATTATGGTGATGCGGATTACAAGAAGCTAGAGAAGAATGCTCGTGCTAAGAAGGTTCTTCACCATGCTCTAACTCCTGGAGATCTGAAGAAGGTAGTCCAGTACAAGACGGCCAAGAAAATCTGGGATGCTCTCAAAAGGCTCCACCAAGGAAATGATGATGTGAAGAAGGATCACATCATTGCTCTGGAAAGGGAGTATGAAGGAATGAGTCAAGAAAAGAATGAAAACTTGGGTGATTATCACTCAAGATTTCAAACTGTGGTTAGCCAACTTGAATCTCTTGGTGAAAAGCTTCCTCAATGGAAGCAGGTTAGCAAGTTGATCCAAGGGCTCAACGCAAAATGGAATGAAGTTGCTGATGCGATGCTTACCAACAGTGAAACCAAGACACTCACCTTGGAAGATGTCATAGGAAAGTTGACTATGTATGGAGGAATAAAGAAAAGATGAGATGATCGCCTCGAAACTGACAAGGTTAAGAACATTGCCTTGAGAGTTGAAAGGGCCTTCGATCTTGCACAAGGTGATGATGATCAAGTTGACGGTGACGAGGAAGTTGCATTTATTTCAAGATCCATGAAAAATCTTTGGAATCGCAATGATAAAACTCCTTCTAAAGGAATAGAACCCCTCAGAGACATGAAGGAAGTGATCTGTTATCACTGTTCCAAAAAAGGACACTTTGCAAGAAATTGTGTCAAGAGGAAGTCAGAAGGAGACAAAAGCGCTTTGTTGGCTACTTGAGATGATTTATGCTGAAGATGAGGTAAGTCAACAAGGAGAAGTGTGTCTCATGGCCATAGATGCTCCAAAAGAGGTATATGATTCTGACCTTTCATCTATGTTGTCCAATAAATCAAAAGAACAATTGCATCCTATCATTGAGAAGTTGGGAATCCGTGTTACTAACCTCAGTGAAACACTTGAGGAAAAGGAAGATAATATCTCTAATTTAATGGATGATAATCATGGATGGTCACTTAAATGTGCTAAGTTAGAGAAAAAGTCTTATGATTCCGAATCTCTTGCATGTAAAACTTGTGATAAACTGAAAACTGAAGTGGATGACTTAGAAAAGAAGATAACAAACCTTGAAGGAGAAAATCTCATGTTAAAACTTGGTAATGCTAAGTTAGTCAATGTCCTTGAAAATGAGAAGGCAAGTAATGAGTCCAAAAAGAAAAAATGGATAGAAGAGTTTGTTGCTTAGAAAACTGCTGAAGAATTTGCTAAAACTTTCTGTAACTTCAAGACCTGGACTTGGATATTCCTATGTGCCTAAGGATTTGAAAACCTTGTGTCCACCCGAACCTAAAGGTAACACACCTGTATGTGACAACAAGGGAAGTTGTTCTACTTCAGAGGTGGGGAACCCTGGAAAAGGTAAACGACCCTTGTATTTACGCCAGAAGGCACATACAATCTGGATGAAACAAGTTGAGAACTTGAAACCATCAAAAATTGATTTTCACGCTTGCCTCAATAACAAACTAGTCTATCCTGGGTATAGCAAGTATGTCGGTCTTAAATCTCATAAAACTTCCTGGTATTGTGGGAAAGAAGGTCATCTCCAACATGAGTGCAGGAAAAAGAAAAGAGATAGCAAATCTTATGGACTTTGGGAAGCTCATGAACGTGAGCCAACCATAGATCCTGAGAGAATCTAAATGAAAGATGTTCTGAAAATCATCACGTTGCCCAACCCAGAAGAGTTGTTAAACAACTCTGGGTTCGTAAGAACTGACTTTTACCTTGCAGAATGAAGTGAGAGAAAGCGGTCCCTGGTACTTCGATAGTGATTGCTCAACTCATTTGACGGGAAGCTTTGAGTCATTTATCTCACTTCATAAACAAGAAGGTAGCAACATCACCTTCGGTAATAATAGTAAGGGACAAGTCGTAGGTATTGGTAAGGGAACTTGTGAAAACAATCTTTATAAGGTTTTTCCCTGGCTCTTGCCTGAAGAAAAGTTGTGTTTTCAAGTGATCGAAGATGTTGCCAACCTCTGGCACAACAGATTTGGTCATGCAAGTCTACAACTTATCAACAAACTTCATAATCAGGAATTGGTACGTGGGTTACCTTAGATTGATCCAAACAAGTATGAAATCTGTGAAGCTTGTGTGAAAGGGAAACAGGTTAGATCTTCATTTCAATCGAAGAAAGAGGTAAGCACATCTAAAGCTTTAGAATTAATTCATATGGATCTTTGTGGACCTATGCGTGTGAAGAGTCGAGGAGGTAATAGATATGTGTATGTTATTATTGATGACTTTTCACGATATACTTGGGTATTTTTCTTGTCTTCTAAAGACCAGGTATTCGTAGAATTCAGTGCGTGGAGGAAGTTAACAAAAATGGCACTTGGAGTACCTCTGGTTTCAATCCGATCCGATCATGGCACAGAATTTGAAAATGCTCAGTTCCTGGACTTTTGCAAAGAAAATGGTGTAGGTCACAATTTTTCAGCCCCAAGAACTCCTCAACATAATGGTGTAGTTGAGAGAAAGAACCGTACTTTGGAGGATATGTCGAGAACTCTGATGATCTCGAGTGGTCTACCAAGGAATTTCTGGGGAGAAGCTATCAATGCTGCTTGTTATGTGCTGAATAGAGCTATGGTGCGCCCTCTCTTGGGAAAGACACCCTATCAACTGTTGAGAGGAAGAAAACCGAACGTCGCCCACCTAAGGACGTTTGGTTGTAGATGTTTTGTACATAACAACGGCAAGGATAATCTAGGCAAGATGGATGGTAGAAGTGACGAAGGAACTTTTGTAGGCTACTCTCAACATAGCAAAGCCTATAAAGTCTTCAATAAGAGAACAAGGAAAGTAGAAGAAAGTGTTCATGTTGTGTTCGATGAGAAAACAATGGGAGGAAGCTCTATTGAAGAAAACGATGAAGGAGATATAGGTTTTCGTCTCTGTGATGAATCAGGAGATGAAGTTGTTGAGATTGTCCGAAATTCCGTAGTCAACAACCCAAAACAGGTGAATGACGCAGAAAATTCTGATATACCTGCTTTGGAAGAGGAGGAAGAACATGAAGATTCTGATGATGTTGTATCTAGGGGTGGCAATTCGGTAAATCGGTCGGATTTCGGTCGGGTTATTCGGATTTCGGATCATTCGGGTTTCGATCAGTATCGGGTATGATCGGTAATCGGGTATTTCGGGTCGGATTGGATCGGGTCGAATGTGTAAATTGTCGGTTACATCGTGGTTATCGGGAAAAAATCGGTCAAGCAAATCCGGATTTCGGTTTAGTCGATTTCGGGTTGAGTCAGTTTTTGCAATTTTCGATTGAATCGGATTTCGGTTGAATCAGATTTCGGTTGAATCGGATTTCGGTTAAATCAGTTCGGTTAAATCGGTGTTCGGTTAAATCGATATTAAGAGTTCAAAATAACTGTATTTTAAGTGATAAAAGTTATATGATTTTAATGAACTAGTTACACCAATCGTGCCATGCACGACTATGGTTCGGTATTTTATAGATATTAAATAAAAATATAGTATAAAAATTAATGTAAGTAATTTATTACCTATACAATGTACAAATTTTTTATTTTTTGGAATAAAATAAACAAATCAA
This sequence comes from Fallopia convolvulus, assembly GCA_964016875.1. NCBI lineage: Eukaryota > Viridiplantae > Streptophyta > Magnoliopsida > Caryophyllales > Polygonaceae > Fallopia > Fallopia convolvulus. The sequence goes on from OZ024733.1 coordinate 36,907,142, forward strand.
ATATAAATTATTAAGTTTAATGTTGAGAATAAAAAAGATTATTAAGGTAAAATAATGTACATTTCTCCTTTTCCTCGATAATATTTCATAGATATTTAATTTAAAAAAAGATAACATATGAATAACAAAATATTTATATATTAGAATATGGAAGAGATAAGATTTACATAAAATAATAATTAAATTAATAAATAAGATATAATGAAATATGAAATATAAAGATAAAAATAATTTATCTATAGAAAATAATTTATTTTCATTTAAGGTGGGGCCAAACTCATTTTGTGGCTCGATAAAGTAAAGATTAGATAAGATTAAATATTATATTTTTATTACTCTCTATGTACCTTAATTTGGAGATTATCAAATCTTGTAGTATGTCTATTAAATATTATATCACTTATTTTTATTATTTTTAAACATTATAATTATTTATCATTAATATTTTTTTATTATAAAAGAGTATATATAAATTAGTGAAAAGATATCATGCTAAAAGATAAAAGATATGTATACTCATTTTAAAATATTTTAAATTTGTTGTTTTTAATTTTAATTATTTGCATAAGGAAGATTTTTAAGGATATTGTTATACGGAGTACTAAATAGATATTTGTTTGATGTTAAAGATAGATTTAAATAGTTAAAGAAGAATTTAATAGGAAAAAGTTAAAATATTAGGAATAAAAATTAATTTTGTAAATATGAGGCGGGGCCAGAATCGTTCTGATGGCTCGAAAAGGTATAGCTTTAATATATAGTTATAGATGGGCAATGATAATATTAAGAATTGTTGTATTTATAATATACTATTTGTATTTGAATTTGATTTTGATTTTGAGTTTTTAAAGATGAAATTTACCACTTGTATAATAAATCAATTAATATTTGACCGGAAAATTCAATCAAATTAATATATGATCACAATTTACAAATTCATAAGATACAATCATACAATTTTCACAAATCACAAGTAAAGATTGTATGCTATTAAACATATGTAAGATTTTATATTCGTAAAAAATTCTTATGATATTGCAATCAACTAATTACATGTTACAAATAATGATTATATGATGTTATACTCCAATAATTTAAAATGATCTCAGTTCACAAATAATAATTTTATAGTCACATACAATTTCAAGATCATATACATAAATAAATAAAATCTTTACATTTTATTGAAGAAATATATCATTTGTGATGAATAATAATATTGGAATCCATGACTATATGAGACTATGGTAAGTAGTTCTAAAGTTATTAAAATATTCAATCATTACTATATACTAAAACGGATGTTAAAATATTATATAAAATGATTCCATATTAATATATATCATTCATCTTTTTTAAATCAAGCTGATTAGTTGAAATTTAATCGAATTATTTCTAAATATTTATATTTATATATATTAAAAAAATATTAGTTTTATTTTTGGATAATATTATTTTTTAGATAAGAATATAAGCTATATATAATTCTTAAAATATCCTTTCTTATATCAATTTTTAATGATTATTTTTAGAAACGATAGTTTTTTTTAGATAAGATATGTATAGTTTTTCTAAAATATTCTTGTTTATATCATCAATTTGATCAAAATTTAACAAGTACAAATACATAATACAATAATTTTATAAAATTTCGTAAAAGGTGCGAGAACTAACACTATTTTATAACTAAATGATTATACAATCTCTTATATTCATATGATCTTATATATTAATAACATATAAGATCTTATGTTCTATCAACCAGTAGTTTTGAAAACTCAAAACATAAATATTATAAAATCTCATATTGATTTTGGTATAACTATGATAAATAAATAAGATCTTAATAGACTATTATTAAATAAATATATCTTTTTTTGATGAATGATGATATTTACCTAATACATTATAAAACAGAAATCATATCTGATGAAAAAATTGCGCCACGTGACATTACTATAATAAAATAATGTCAAACTTTTAAATAATAACTTGTATTATTCTTTTTATACATCCATATCTATTTGAAAGATCTAGAACAATTGTGTGATATTTGAGTATGGAAGCATAATTGAGTTATTATCTTATTGACTTACTGCTTATTTTATATTTGATTGTAGTGAATTAATGGTTTGACCATTATTAATTTATTATAGGGACAAATCATTTAAACTTTTCCTACAAAACTATCTTGTTTATTTCATACTAGTATTACTTTGTGTCAATGTGCGTGACTAGGCGTCATGTATAAATGTATAATTCAGTTTGAATTATTCTAGGTCTCGGGTATAATCGGGTTCGGGTTGTTTCGGGTGTAATCGGGTTCGGATTGTTTCGGTTTTCGGATACAACCGGTTCGGGTACAATCGGGTTCGGGTAGCTCGGATTCGGGTATGTATCGGGTTGGTCTTTTCGGATATAATCGGTTTCGGGTTGCTTTTTTAAACGGGTTGCTTTCGGGTTCGGGTTAGAATCGGTCAGATTGGGTCGGTTTCGGATTTCATTTTGTAATTTTTTCCGGATATCGGTCGGTTCTCGAATCGGGTTGTTCGGTCGGTTATTTCGGGTCGGATCAGAATTTGCCACCCCTAGTTGTATCTGATCCAAGTGAAGAAGCTGCAGAGACAAATAATTCTAATACTGAGCAGGGTCATAATAGTGAGGTGGTTGACCTCACTTAGCTTCAGTTGAACTATCAACAAAGAGATGCTCATCCAGTAACTAACATCATCTCTAATTACTCAAAAGATGTTCAAACGCGTTCTTCACTTCAAAATTTTTGTGCCTTCAACGCTTTTCTCTCTATCATGGAACCCAAGAACGTGGATCAAGCCTTAAAAGATCCTGATTGGATGTGTGCTATGCAAGAAAAACTTCATCAGTTTGAGAGAAACAAGGTTTGGCACCTAGTTCCACGACCCAAAGATAGAACTGTTATTGGAACACGTTGGGTATATAGAAATAAGCTTGATGACTCTGGAAACGTTGTGAGAAACAAAGCAAGACTTGTGGTTAAGGGATATAACCAACAAGAAGAGATAGATTATGATGAGACTTTCGCTCCTGTAGCACATCTCGAGGCAATTCGTCTCTTGATAGCTTATTCAGCTCATCATGGTTTCAAGATTCCACAAATGGATGTTAAAACAGCCTTTCTGAATGGATTTCTTAAGGAAGAAGTGTTCGTAGAGCAAACCCCAGGCTTCGAAGACGTCACTCACCCAGATCATGTATTCAAACTTGAAAAAGCACTTTATGGACTGAAGCAAGCGCCACGAGCTTGGTATGATAGGCTCTCTCAGTTCTTGCTACAACACGGATATGTTCGAGGACAGGTGGATAAGACCCTTTTTCTTCTTAAAGAGGGAAAGCACACTCTGGTTGTGCAAGTCTACGTTGACGACATCATCTTTGGTTCTACGGATGATAAACTTGTGAAGAAGTTTGCTAACCTCATGGCCAGTGAATTTGAAATGAGTATGGTTGGTGAACTTAAGTTCTTTCTAGGACTTCAAGTTGTTCAAGGAAGTGAGGGTACAAGAGTACATCAACAAAAGTACCTCAGGGAGTGTGTCAAGAAGTTTGGCTTGGATAATTTTAAATACTTTGATACACCTATCTCTCCCACCACTTCTTTAGGAAAAGATGAAAATGAGAAGAAGGTTGACCAGACTCTGTATCGAGGTATTATAGGTTCGCTACTATACCTCACGGCAAGCAGACCGGACATCATGTTTAGTGTTTGCTTATGTGCTAGATTTCAGTCTGATCCAAGAGAATCTCATCTCAAGGCTGTTAAAAGAATCCTAAGGTATCTCAAAGGTTCTGATGAATTGTGCTTATGGTACCCAACCTCTTGTGACTTTGGTCTAGTCGGATACACAGATGTTGATTTTGCTGGGAACAAGGTTGATCGTAAGAGTACCTCTGGAATGGCTCAATTTCTTGGACCATGTCTTGTATCATGGGGATCCAAGAAGCAGAATTCAGTTGCTCTCTCTACTGTAGAAGCTAAGTACATAGTCGATGCCTCGTGTTGCACTTAACTTCTTTGGCTAAAGCAACATCTTCATGACTTTGGCTTAAAGTATGATGGCATACCTATTCTTTCTGACAACACAAGTGCCATCAACATCTCAAAGAACCCTGTACAACATTCACGAACCAAGCACATCGATATTCGACATCACTTTCTTCGTGACTGTGTCGAGAAAGGGTTGGTGACCATGGATTTTTGCCGAACAGGTGAACAACGTGCTGACATATTCACTAAAGCTCTCAATCGTGAACCCTTCGTATAGTTCCGCATGGAGCTAGGTATGATTTCCCTAAACTAATCTATTTCCCATCTATTTTCCCTCAATGATTGGCTAGATTAGATGATCTATTTATGATTCAAAAGTTTAATGATCTTGAGGTGTTAAATTTGAATGTTTCCTTGTTACATACTCATGAACTATGCACATCATACTGTCTTCATTCTTTGCTTCTTGAGTTATGTATTAATTGCATATTGAAACCATTCTTTGAGCCCAAAATAGTCTAAACCTGATGTTCCTATCCGTCAATACAAGCACAAATGACGGTTGACTCTACAGCCTACCTAAGCCTATCATGTTAGGGAGTCTCTATGAGCCTATTTTTATATGTTTTGATATAAACGGAGACTTGCCTACTTGATTGACAAATCCACATAAATTATTTCCCATGGTTCCCTTTGGCACCCCCGTGCAAAACCCCAAAGAACCAGGCGTATTCTCTTTTTAATGGATGTTGGCAACTTGAGTGAGGTTAGTGACTGTGCATTATATGAGGAATGTCAGTTCTTTGGAAAATTTACTGGTTAAGTGGTTGACGCAGAACAGGTTGAGAACGTTAGTTTTAGAGTAAGACAAGAATTACCTTTCTCCAACGGTATCTTTTCAAATATTTGAAGATCTTTTTGCAAAAGGAAATTTGCCCTTTCAGTTGCATTGAATAAAAGTTCTTAGGAAGATCTAGTTTCCATCACATCAACTCAGTACAAGCTTAAATACGGAGACAATTTTACCAAAAAGGTACGCTCGCTCTCTTGCAATTATTCTCGATCTCTTGCTCTTCTTCATCTCTCTGAAACCCTTTACCAAAAAGCTTGAACCTTTCATCAATGGCGTCACACCAAAACCCTAACCCCTCATCCCCCATTCGCGGTACTGAATCCCCACGAACCCTAGCCCTAAAGCTTGGGAAAGTCGTTGATCCCCAAACCATGGCTCTGCTTTTAGCAGCCATTCAAACCGCCAAACGGCCCGCTACACCATTGATGCTTGAAGGTGCCCAATCCACACAAAACCAAGAACAAGGCCAATCATCTCCAAATCCCAATGAATCTCTCCCAATTCCTCAAGAAATCCCTCCTATTCAAACCACAACAGACAATCTCGCCCCATCTCCACAAATTTCTCTACCCAATTCTCCGAAACCCGTAGAGAATGAGCAAGAGAAAACCGAGACTTTGCTCGGAGTTGAGAGCTCCAAATCTCAAAACATGCAAGGGGAAATTGATTCTGTTCAGGAGGTAGTGAAATCAATCGAGGCCATGGAGTCTCAAGAAAGAGAAGTAGAACCAGTCGTTGTGGAGAAGACGACCACTGTACACTCGACGGGAAAAGTTGCTCAGGTCGATGACCTTGAACAAGTTGTTGACCCAAGCAAAGTGATTGACCCAATCGACAACCCAGATTCACCTCTCCAGCCTTTGAATTTTGAAGGTCAAGATGACTCTGAACAAGGTACTCCTAGTGATCCCAAGCTCTCTCTGTTCAAATCGGTTGCCTCCTCCTCTAAAGCAAAAGCAAAAGAAGAAATTGCTAGGCAACTTTTTGAATCTGAACAATCTGATGAGGATGATGTCGTGATCACTAAAGAGTCAAGAAAACCTAAGACTAGGGAGTCTAGTGCTAAAGTTACTAGAAAGAGAGGTAGGGAAGTGTCTCCCATGGCAGTAGGATCTGAGGGTGGTGACTCTGTTGTCTCCAAGAAAACTGTTAAGTCGAAAAAGAGTAAGAAGGCGCCCACTCGATCAAGTGGACAACTTGCTGCGAGTGGAAAACCTAAAAAGGGCAGTGGAGAAATCAAAGGCGAAGGAAGTAACATGGCTGAATGTGACTATGTAAAGGAACTCATCATGGACGATGAGTTCATTGAGTCCACAAGTTTAAAGGAGGTGTTTGAGTTGCTAAACATACAAGGATGGAATCATCTATTTCATGAGGAAGAAAAATTTAATCCTAGGTTGGTAAGGGAATTCTACAGGTCGTTTACTGTAGAGGACAGAGAAAAGTCGACCATGGGTCACTATGAGCTTAATGGAGAAAATTTTTCGTTGTCGAGCATGGAGTTAGCTACTCTTCTGAAAGTGCCACACAAGGGATTTGCTGGTTATTATAGGGGTACATGGCCCAAGGAAGTTGATTCTGCTGAGCTGCTTAAAAAGGTCACACAGGTCATTGATGTTGAAGGTGGATCTTGCCACCAACCTAATGTGTACAGAGAGGAAGGTTCTTTTTACTTGGGTTATCAGCAACTTGATTCCCTGAGAACAAAAGAGGAGCACTACTATGATCCAAGACATTCTTGTCTTGGATAAAATTCTCAACAAAGAACCTGTCAACTTTGCAAGGTTGCTACTTCTCCATATGGAATCTATCAAGGATTGTGCTCGACATGCTCTCCCCTACTGCTCTATCATCAAGAAGGTGCTCCAATATCATGAGGTTTATGAAGATGATGAAGAGGTGGAACACGTCCGCAACCTGAATTCTGACATTGTTCGCAAGATGGGCTATAAGTTGATTAATGATCAATGGGTGTCACGAGATGCAGGCAAGGATGTGGTTTCAGATGCTGAGATGGAAGATGTTGAGTTGGGCATCCATGCTGTAGAAAGGGAAGGTGAGCAACCTGGTTCAATCATGAATTTGATCTCCAACTCCAGAACCGGGATTTGCTTGAGAAGGTTGGGCAACTCATCTCAGGTCAAAATGCGCTCAAGGCTGATGTTCATGACTTATCTATTGCGCTTGATGACCTTACTAAGTCAGTGACTTAGCTCGAGTAGCCGACATCCAGTTCCCTTCATTTTTCCTAGCACATCTACTATCTCCAAAACATCTCTTCGGTTTCATATATGTGTTTTTGCTTTCTTTGTGTTGCATGGTTAAGACTATTTTGTTTCTTTTGCTGTGGTTTGCGTATCTACGCTGGATAATTTTCTATTTACCCTTGTTTGATTATCTCTTTTTGCTTGATTATTTAGATTGATCTTTTTGATGATGCCAAAAGGGGGAAAAGGTTGGGGGTAGATAAAATAATGTGAATATTTATGCTGAATTACATGTGGGTTATCCTACTTAGGGGGAACTTTTGGCAAACTTGGTGTTATTGCATATCTTGTTCGATATTTGGTCTTGCCATGTTTATACAGGTTAAACAGAGTTTGTCACCATCTAAAAGGGGGAATTTGTTAGAAAAGCCGGAGGCTTTGATTTTGATGGTTCCAAACATCTACCACGTGAATGACCTTGAGTCTTTGAGCAGAGTTGCCAACGTCAGTTAGGTCGTCGACGTGTGTTGAAGGCAAATCTCGGAGATCTTGAAGACGCGTGACTCGGCTAAAATCGTTGTTGCCAAGATCAAAAATAAATAACCCTAAACTAACAACTAGTATAGTAAGCAAGCAAGGGGTCGAACCCAAGAGAATCGGATTTCTGAATCAATCAACAAGTAACAAGACAGGGATTTTGGAAGTTTCAGGCAAACAAACACACAAGCAAATAATATTTAGATAACCTCGAGAAGTGTGAGCCGTTCATAGTGAACCTTCCAAATGGAGAAAAGATTTTAGGAGCCAAACAATTAGGAAAATTTCCCTTATGCATTCAGGGAGTGAACTTCCGCTCCAACTTGATATGCATCCCTATGGATCCCTATGACATCATACTCGGAAGAGATTGGTTGTCTGAGCATGGAGCAATCATTGACTTCTACACCCGAACTGTGACCATCAACTCGGGAGGAAAACACATCTGCAAGTTCAAAGGGAAACGGGAAGAAGAAAATGGAAAGGTGATCAACGCCATGAGAGCCAGTAAACTACTAAGGCAGGGCTGCGTTGGATATCTTTGCTATCTCGAGGCAACAGAGAAGAGGATAGTAAACGTGCAAGAGATCCTCGTGGCCAGAGAGTTTCCCGACGTCTTTCCAGACGAACTCCCCGGGTTACCTCCTCGACGAGAAGTAGAGTTTTCAATAAGCCTCGAGCCGGGTACTGGCCCAATCTCTAAGGCGCCATACAGAATGGCCCCGCTGGAGATGAAAGAACTCAAGAGTCAGCTCGAAGAACTGCTTGAGAAGGGTTACATTCGACCGAGTGCTTCGCCTTGGGGAGCTCCCGTGCTATTTGTGAAGAAGAAGGACGGAACCTTCCGTTTGTGCATCGACTACAGAGAACTGAACAAGGTCACCATCAAGAACAAGTATCCTCTTCCAAGGATAGACGATCTCTTAGATCAACTCAGAGGTGCAAAAGTTTTCTCAAAGATCGACCTGAGGTCAGGCTATCACCAGCTTCGGATCCGCGAGGAAGACATTCCGAAGACCGCCTTCCGTACCCGTTATGGTCACTACGAGTTTGTAGTAATGCCATTCGGGCTGACCAATGCACCTGCGATATTCATGGATCTAATGCACCGATGCTTCCATGAATATCTCGACAAATTCGTCATCGTTTTCATAGACGACATCCTGGTATACTCCGGAGATCAAGCAGACCATGAAGAACACCTCCGAACCGTGCTACAGATCCTAAGGCACAACCAACTCTACGCCAAGCTGTCCAAGTGCGACCTATGGCTTAGAGAAGTGGCTTTCTTAGGCCACGTCATTAATCAAGACGGAGTATTAGTGGACCCAAAGAAGATTGAGGCAGTCTCAGAATGGAAGCAACCCAAGAATGTAAAGGAAATTCGCAGCTTCCTAGGACTCGCCGGGTACTATAGAAGGTTCGTTGAAGGGTTTTCAAAGATTGCCCTTCCCATGACAAAGTTACTCCGAAAGACTCATAAGAAGTTCGTATGGGATGAGAAGTGCGAAGAAAGTTTCCAAGAACTCAAGAAGCGCCTCACCAGTGCGGCAGTGCTAGCATTGCCCAAAGGACACGACGATTATGTGGTCTACAGTGACGCCTCAACGCAAGGGTTGGGATGCGTACTCATGCAGAATGGGAAGGTGATTGCCTACGCGTCTCGACAGCTCAAAACTTATGAAGTAAATTATCCGACGCACGACCTCGAACTGGCAGCAGTAGTATTCGCGTTAAAGATTTGGCGACACTACTTGTACGGGGTTAAATGTCAGATCTACACAGACCACAAAAGCTTGAAGTATGTGTTCACCCAGAAGGAACTAAACATGAGACAAAGAAGATGGCTGGAACTACTGAAGGACTACGACATCGAGCTGCTCTACCATCCGGGCAAAGCTAATGTCGTAGCAGACGCTCTCAGTCGTAAGACACAACAAGAGGGCTTGATCGCAATGCTAACAGCCCAGCCAAAGCTGCAACAAGAACTGATCAGAGAAGGCATCGAGATCTGGTTCGAAAGACAACAGGGTTGTCTCAACACTTTGGAAATCCAATCCGATTTGTTGACGGAGATTAGAGAGAAGCAGACTGAGGACATCATGCTGATCAGGATAAGCGGCGAGGTACAAGTAGGCAAGGCACCAGGGTTCGTTATCCAAGATGACGGTTCCCTATGGTTTCAAAACCGAATTTGTGTGCCAGCAGTGGACGAGCTCCGAAAGATCATTTTAAAGGAAGCCCACTCATCTGCCTACTCAGTACACCCAGGAGCAAGTAAAATGTACAAGGATGTACGTAGAAATTTCTGGTGGCCAAATCTGAAACAAGATGTCACAGAGTTTATATCTAAGTGCTTGGTCTGCCAGAAAGTAAAGATCGAACATCGAAGACCAGGAGGAAAGTTGCAATCCCTTTCCGTGCCAGAATGGAAATGGGAAGATATTGCAATGGATTTTGTGACCGATCTGCCCAAGACCCAAAAGCAGAAGGATTCTATCTGGGTTATCGTGGATCGACTCACCAAGAGCGCCCACTTCATCCCCATTCAAAAGAAGTGGAAAGCTCCAAAGCTAGCAACAGTTTTCGTCAAGGAGATAGTCCGCCACCATGGGACCCCAAAAACGATCATCTCTGATCGAGACGGTCGCTTCATGGCCTCTTTCTGGCAAGGACTACACAGGGCCATGGGCACAGAACTGAAATTCAGCACAGCTTTTCATCCTCAAACTGATGGTCAATCAGAAAGGACCATCCAAACTCTCGAGGATATGCTACGAGCTTGCGTGCTAGACCGCACCACAAGTTGGGATGACAGCTTACACCTCATAGAATTCACTTACAACAATAGCTGGCATTCTTCCATCAAGATGGCTCCCTTTGAAGCCTTGTATGGCCGGAAATGTCGTTCTCCGCTCTGTTGGGACGATAACGCCGACAAGATTCTCCTAGGCCCAGACCTAATAGAGCAAACTGCCTCCGAAGTCGCCCTCATCCGTCAAAGGATGTTGACCGCTCAAAGTCGACAGAAGTCTTATGCAGACCTGAAGAGACGAGACATAGAATTTGCTATAGGAGACAAAGTTTTCGTCAAAGTATCTCCTTCAAAGGGCGTGTTCCGCTTCGGAAGGCGAGGCAAGCTTAACCCTCGCTATGTAGGACCCTTCGAAGTCCTAGAAAGAGTCGGCAACCTGGCCTATCGGGTTGCTTTACCACCTTCTGCTCACCCTGTGCACAATGTTTTCCATGTGTCACTCTTAAGGAAGTATGTGCCCGACGAATCCCACGTGATCAATTTCGACGATGTCGAGATCCAGTCGGATGGCACATACGAAGAGAGACCGATCAAGATTGTAGAGCACCGAATCAAGCAATTGCGCAACAAAGATGTACCTTTAGTCCGTGTACTCTAGTCCAAGGATGGCAACGAAGGTACAACTTAGGAAACCTGGGAAACCGAGCAAGACATGCAGAGGCGCTTCCCAGAGTTAATGTCTTCTTGAACACCACGAGTGTGATCCTTTTAAGGGGGTACTAGACCCCATAGAATCCTTGCAAGTCTTAAACTGTAATTGCTTTTGCCTCTACATCCTAGTACTGCCCTGTTTTCTCTAAGTTTCGGGGACGAAACTTAATTAAGGGGGTACTATTGTAATATCCGCAATATTCCAAGCATTTATAATATAATATTTTCAATTATTTTCTCTAAGTTAAAAAGAAGGATTTTTGATATCGAATTAATTTATCTTATTTTCTTTCGGAAGAGGCTAGTAATAAAAGTCGAAATAGATGAAAATGTAATAAAATAACTTGAGGGGTATAGTTTAATAAAGGGAGGTAGATGAATATTAATAAAAATAATAACCTTTGGCAATTTAATTTATTCTAGGAAATAAATTACATAAGAGCCTAGAAAACTAAATACAAGTTTTGCAAAAAGAATGCAAGAGCCGGGATTTGAACCCGAGATCTCTTGCACTCCAACCTCACACGCCCCTCACCAAATTCCGCTAGACCATGGCAATTTCTTGTTCACTTAACCCAACCTTTTAATCTTATATCAAATAAGCTTCCTTCTTCCAATTTGAACATCAGACTAATGTCTGATTGATTTACGTTGATTTGAAAGTGTCCAATGCATGCTTCCTCCACCTCCTCTTTGCTTGCTTGACTCAACTTGTAGCATCACCTTTCATCACCATGGAAGAAGCACACCATTGCCCTATGCATGGCCTTCTTCTCCTCCTCCATTGGCCATCTTCCATTGCCATGGATTGATGACACTCTCAAATTGTCTATATAAAGCCTCTCTCAAGCCTCACTCAAAGCTTTTGCTCTCTTCTCTAGCAAGAACATCCATCCTTTCTATCAATTGTGCCTTCTAATCAAAAAAAAATCAACCTTCATTCAAACTAATTTCTCCATTAAAACACCACAAGAACACCACAATTTTTCCCTTCACCCTTCCCTTGGAGCTGCCGGCCGCCACCACCACTGCCGCCGGACCACCGCCGCCGCCTGGAGCCGCCGCCGAACCGCCGCTGCCTGGCCGCGCCACCCCCTGCCGCCGGGCCCTCCTCCTCTGTTTTCTCCTCCTGTGTTCTGTATTCAACAGAATACCAAAGTATAATTTCTATCCTCAAAAATTATATTATCCTTATGTATTTCTTTAATTAAAAGCCTTTTATAATTGTTAGAAATATATTTAGGAATTTATGGAAAAAAAATATGAGAGGGAGATCTTGTTAGTTGGAAAAAGAACTAGAAACAATATGTTTTTACTATAGTAACTTAAGCTAAATAAATATAAGTAGATATATTCATGATTTTATTACATGCATGCTATTACAAGATATAAATAGATGAAATAAAATTAATATAGTATGAAAAGTCCATATTTAGTATTATCTTACCTTAGATCAAAATAAAAAGTTGAGAAACATTATGCATGTCTTTTATACAAAAGAGGATATAATATTATGACCTTAGAAATCAAAAGATTGTGCAATAAAAATAATACCATCTTTATAAGGATTTTTAATAAAAGTTCAAGTAGAGAAAAGTCTTGCATGGCCTAAATTATATAAGATATAGAAATTATAAAGTTGAGGAAAATATAAGGAATTTAGTATAAATTATTCATTCAATATCAACTTAGCATGTCTTATGTATGAAGAGCATATGAAAAAGGTGTTAGTTATTATAAAAAAATATAATAAAATATTTTACTAACACATAAGTCTTGATTGTAAAATATGATAGAGATCAAGAAACTATAGTTTAACTTAGACCATGACTACATTAAAAGATACTAATATTAAATAAAATATTATTAGAATCTTATATAAGTATGTAGGATTATTAATGGGCTTCTAGTGTAGAGATTTATGGAAAGACCTAGGTTAAAAATTAAATATACCAAGTATGACATTATAATAAAACTAGTATGTTTTATAACATAAAGTAGACTTGCTTGAAAAGAAATCCCAATAGAAAAGATTCTATGTCATGAAATATAATATCATATTATATAATTATGATCCAAGAGGTTTTATGAATCTTATAGTATAAAAGAGTTATGGAAATAGAACAATAAGAGAAAAAGTTATTCTAGGCAAGTTACCTTATAAAGAAGAGTAGAGATTTCTATTTAAGGAAAACTTTCTAATAAAAAGGATTTATTTAAAATAATTATTGTAATAAAAGATTTTCGGAATTAAGGATATTACAAAAGAAAAATAAAAAATAAAAAATAAAATAAAGGAATATTATTATTTTAAAGAAAATAATTTTCTAAATTATTATTATAATAATTTAGAAATTCATACCTCTTATAAAAACATTATAAGAGGTGATCCGAACGTTAGTAGAGGAATCGTGTTTTTGAACTTTTCGTAAATTCTCTATCATTAGGTCGGAATCCTCGCTCGTAGTAAGAAATCGCCTAAGTTTCGTCAAAGCTCGTTACTAAACTCGTAACACTAAGGCAAGTAGAATTTCCCTTGTGCCCTTTTATATCCGTCTTTATGATATTTCTCGATGTTGGGAACTTCTTGTATGTTTAATAAAAATGAACCTAGGAAATATCGATTGCTAGAGATAACGACCCTTGGTAGTATAGTAGATATTATATTCCTTGCTAGGATTATATTTGCTAGTGTGTGTACTTTTGATTGATTGCAATCTCGTTCAGAGATTTGAATTGAATAAACTAGAAAGGGGTGCGAGTTAGTCGACACCTCTATATAACATTAATAAGTCGTACGTCCATACGACTTTCGGGATCATGATCTCCATCCGCTCCGATTGCAAGGAGGGATTGAGCGCACTCTAGCTAAGTGCAGGGGAATTGATGTTCTCCTTCGGGTGGCTCGGTCTATCCGTGTCCCACCACTCTCTCTTGTAAAAGTCATCAACAAGATTGAATATTTTCATCACTAACGAAGATAAGTGCTTATGCACATTTAAGATATCAAAAACCGGACCGGTCTCAAATGATCGTTCCGGCTCTCGGTCCGCCCAAAAGCGCGAGAGGTTTTCACTTGTATGGATTAATAAATGTTCCCAACATCCTATCGAAATCTTAAGGAAGACTACAATCTGGTAGTACTTCTCTGCTCATCAAGCTATCCCTTTTGGATATGCTATCGCTATCGTTCGTATCTTAGCTCCACCTAATCAAGCCCATCGTAAACACAACCCTCTTTCCTCTCATTACACCGATAGGTTGAAATTACCAAATTACCCTCGGGAAGTTCTATTCCCGCTTGCTTAGTCTCCTAGACTAATTCTTCTTTCCGCATGTTTGCCTGGCATTCTATCGCCCCTCGCGAATTATGTCAGATTCAGGAAACCATAGCAAGGCGAAGTGAAGGGAAGTGAAGGAAGTCAAGATTGCTCAAGATGTACTTTTATTTCCATGTTGGTTTTAATATTACTTTATCTCCGAAACATGATGGATTTGGTATTTGTTTTCAAGTGGTCTTAAAGTTAAAGACAATGTAGGATATTTTGTAATGAACTAAGTCTCCTTCGGGAGCATGCTTTCCTATTTATGTAATATGTTTATTCCGCATTTAATCGTTCTATATCATTCTAAAAGCCTTGGGTGACTTTGGACGGAAAAGTCTGAGGTCACTGGCGGTAATACCCAACGTTGAAAAATAGGGGTGTTACAATTGTGGTATCAGAGCTAAACGTTTTCGTTTTAAAACCGAAAAGTTTTAAAACCGAGAATTCTCAAAAACCAAGAACTTTTAAAAACCTTAACTTTTACTTCCGCTACTTAGGACTTCAAATTTTAGAAGATCTTCTCCTTTACTCTTTTAAAAGAAAATCTAGGGATAATAACCTTCCAATCTCAAATTCTTAGCTAAAAAAAAAAACTTAAAATGGTATGAACTTTTCTTATCAATAATGTAAGTGTTCCTTTAGGAAACCTATCACTAGAATCTTATACTTTCACCTTAGAAGAACTTATACTCTTATACGAGAAAATTTGATTAGTGAAACTCACTTCATAAAGTCATTAGGTTAAGAGAAGAAAACCTTAGCCTCATAAAAGGGCCAAGAAAATGAAAAGCATAAAGTGAAATTTTTGATTTAGCAATTTTCAAAGTCTTGACTTCATTCACTACATCTTCCTTTTCTAGAAACTAAGGAGGTTCTATAATAACGCCTTTTCTTTTCTTTCTTCCTCAGAAAAACCATGGCTAGCCCGAACCGCAACCACCTTGAGAACCACATCGACGGATCCAACTTCGGGATGCAAGCCCCGAACCCGTACTTCCCCAACATTGACGAGGATGGTCACCTCGGGGTCAATATGGAGATTGACCAAATCGGTGAGCCATGGGAGGAGTCGGAAGAAGATCCTGAGGAAGATCCTAACCTGCCCATAGGACTATCAGATGATGAGCTAGCACCCGTCGAATTGCCCCCATCGCCCGTGTACGAGCCCGAGGTTTACCCCTCGGAAGATGAGGAGATGGCACCGATGTATGAACCCGAAGATTACTCTGATGAGGAGAATGAGGAGTTGGTGCCCGATCATGACTTTGAGCATGGAGAAGAGGACGAGTTTGATGACGAGGAGCTGGAGTTATTGTGGCAGGCACAAGCAGATTGGGACGCTATGAATGAAGCGTCTGAAGAAGAAGATGAAGACGGGGTGGTAATCGACCCAGAAACACCACCTCCACCACCGCCGCCGGCGAGCCCCGAATGGGAATATGTTCCTCCGGCCCCGATGCCCCCTATGATCGAGGTCCCAAGGGTCATGCCGAGAATGGAAGTCGTCTCCCCACCACGGGCGTACGCGCCCGAAGAGCCTATGCCACCGATGAGACACTTTTGGTGTCACGAGGACGAGGAGCTCTTACAACAGCTCCAATCCATGAATGTTGATCACTCCGGGGAGAGACACTATGGACCGCCCTCTCTATTTGAGCGGGCAAGGCAGGCACCTAGGGAGATACAGAGGGAAGGATTCACCACTTGGATGGAGGGGGAATCTTCCAACCGCCAGGCTCGTCAACCGTTAGTCAACACGCCCCCACCATCCGGCGTGGTCCCCACCAGAAGTTGGAGGATAAACCGTGGCCTACTTGAGAGCCACCAAAGAGAATGGATTATGGAGACGGAAAGGGAGCGAGCGGAGAGGCTCCAACTTCGGATTTGCATCGCGGAGCTTCAGGCCCGTGAAAACCGTCGCCATCGTAGGATTGAGCAGGCCAACATCCTCCTTGGTAACGACACAGGGTTTATTGACGAGACCCTCTTCGAGGAAGGATTCCTCGATACTTACGCCGACCGTATTTAGATTTCCTTAGGGTTGTATTTCTCTTTTCAAGAAGTGAGCATAGACCACTTCTTTCGACTTCATTTTTTTTTCCTTAGAAAGTCGAAGCGGCTTAATTTTCTTTTCTAGTTGAAACGGCTTAAGTTATAAAAGCCTTGTACTCGCTATTATGAACTTATTAATAAAGTTCCTCTTTTAATTATATGCGCTTGATCTATCTATTCTTTCTTCATACTACACCGATTTAACAAGTGGAAACTAACCCAAAACCTTCAGATGGTCAACACGAGAGCCACTAATCGCAGTACCACGGAACCTAGAGACGGCAATGACGATGTCGAGTCCGAAACTAGAAGAGAGCCAGAAGTGAATCCACCTCATGCACCAGTAACGCCAATCGCATTCAACGCAGAGACTATGAATGCGCTACGCACTCTCGTACAACAATTGATACGAGAGGAGATTCCTGCTGGGGTTCCTAAACCTGTGGACCCCGAAGTCCCAAATGTAGTGCCAGATGAAGGGTTGGAAGAAGTAGGACAAACTGCTGAGGTGATTCCCGTGAAACAGAATCTGGTTAGCTTCACTGAGGGAATCAGGGCTTTCAACGCCATGAAGCCTGATTCGTACGACGGAACTGGGGATCCGTCAGGAGTGCAATACTGGTTCTCTCATATGGAGCGACTCTTACGCAACATACCATGCTCGGAGACGGACAAAGTGCACATGGCTGCACTTAAATTGAAAGATGAAGCAGGCGAGTGGTGGGAAAGCTCTAGTCTAGCCGGCCGCCCAGACTTAAGCTGGGCAATGTTCAAAAGCAAGATGATGCGCAGATTCTTCACAGAATCAATGAGAGATGAGAAGCTGGATGAATTCCACTCCCCAAAGCTGCATGGGTTGAATGTGCTAGAAAGAGCTAAGAAGTTTAACCACTTGCTACAGTATGCTGATGAGGAGATCACCACAGAAAAGCAGAAGATCAAACACTTTCATCGATGGATGAGTGATCACATCAAACCTTGGATGGCAAACCGCTCCTTCACAACCCTGGAAGAATATGTGGATCATGCGCATAAAATGGAGTCGACTCTGAAAGTTCCCGAACGCAAGAAGTTTGGTGGAGGAAAGCCTCACCACTCTAGTCACAGTGGGTTTAAGAGGCCAGCATCGCCGCAAGGATCTCAGTGGTCAAAGAAAAGCAAGCATAAAGCTTCGTCGGTTGGTACAAGACCAAGCCATGGGACTGAATCCACGAAGACCTCAATCGTCTGTCACAACTGTGCTGAGCCCGGGCATATAAACCGGAAGTGTCCCAAGCCGCCAAGAAGATGTTACAACTGCAACAAGGACGGACATCTCCGGCAATTCTGCCGGCAACCAGCGAACCCATTAGGTCAGACCCGCTCAAACACAGTTTCCCAGCGACCTCAGGCGTCAAACAGGCCAGCAGGAACCACTTTAGCTCAGTCCACGGCCAACCAGAAAGGCAAAGGGCCTGTGAACCCGCAAGGACAGGGACAGAGATTGTACGAGATGCGTACCACTGACAAGCCAGAAGAACCCATCTGCCAAGGTACTCTCCATGTCCGTTCTAAAGACGTGTTTATACTCTTTGATTCCGGTGCATCACATTCATTCATATCCGAAAAATGCATAGAACTTCTAGGTTTAGATAACCTCGAGAAGTGTGAGCCGTTCATAGTGAACCTTCCAAATGGAGAAAAGATTTTAGGAGCCAAACAATTAGGAAAATTTCCCTTATGCATTCAGGGAGTGAACTTCCGCTCCAACTTGATATGCATCCCTATGGATCCCTATGACATCATACTCGGAAGAGATTGGTTGTCTGAGCATGGAGCAATCATTGACTTCTACACCCGAACTGTGACCATCAACTCGGGAGGAAAACACATCTGCAAGTTCAAAGGGAAACGGGAAGAAGAAAATGGAAAGGTGATCAACGCCATGAGAGCCAGTAAACTACTAAGGCAGGGCTGCGTTGGATATCTTTTCTATCTCGAGGCAACAGAGAAGAGGATAGTAAACGTGCAAGAGATCCTCGTGGCCAGAGAGTTTCCCGACGTCTTTCCAGACGAACTCCCCGGGTTACCTCCTCGACGAGAAGTAGAGTTTTCAATAAGCCTCGAGCCGGGTACTGGCCCAATCTCTAAGGCGCCATACAGAATGGCCCCGCTGGAGATGAAAGAACTCAAGAGTCAGCTCGAAGAACTGCTTGAGAAGGGTTACATTCGACCGAGTGCTTCGCCTTGGGGAGCTCCCGTGCTATTTGTGAAGAAGAAGGACGGAACCTTCCGTTTGTGCATCGACTACAGAGAACTGAACAAGGTCACCATCAAGAACAAGTATCCTCTTCCAAGGATAGACGATCTCTTAGATCAACTCAGAGGTGCAAAAGTTTTCTCAAAGATCGACCTGAGGTCAGGCTATCACCAGCTTCGGATCCGCGAGGAAGACATTCCGAAGACCGCCTTCCGTACCCGTTATGGTCACTACGAGTTTGTAGTAATGCCATTCGGGCTGACCAATGCACCTGCGATATTCATGGATCTAATGCACCGATGCTTCCATGAATATCTCGACAAATTCGTCATCGTTTTCATAGACGACATCCTGGTATACTCCGGAGATCAAGCAGACCATGAAGAACACCTCCGAACCGTGCTACAGATCCTAAGGCACAACCAACTCTACGCCAAGCTGTCCAAGTGCGACCTATGGCTTAGAGAAGTGGCTTTCTTAGGCCACGTCATTAATCAAGACGGAGTATTAGTGGACCCAAAGAAGATTGAGGCAGTCTCAGAATGGAAGCAACCCAAGAATGTAAAGGAAATTCGCAGCTTCCTAGGACTCGCCGGGTACTATAGAAGGTTCGTTGAAGGGTTTTCAAAGATTGCCCTTCCCATGACAAAGTTACTCCGAAAGACTCATAAGAAGTTCGTATGGGATGAGAAGTGCGAAGAAAGTTTCCAAGAACTCAAGAAGCGCCTCACCAGTGCGCCAGTGCTAGCATTGCCCAATGGACACGACGATTATGTGGTCTACAGTGACGCCTCAACGCAAGGGTTGGGATGCGTACTCATGCAGAATGGGAAGGTGATTGCCTACGCGTCTCGACAGCTCAAAACTTATGAAGTAAATTATCCGACGCACGACCTCGAACTGGCAGCAGTAGTATTCGCGTTAAAGATTTGGCGACACTACTTGTACGGGGTTAAATGTCAGATCTACACAGACCACAAAAGCTTGAAGTATGTGTTCACCCAGAAGGAACTAAACATGAGACAAAGAAGATGGCTGGAACTACTGAAGGACTACGACATCGAGCTGCTCTACCATCCGGGCAAAGCTAATGTCGTAGCAGACGCTCTCAGTCGTAAGACACAACAAGAGGGCTTGATCGCAATGCTAACAGCCCAGCCAAAGCTGCAACAAGAACTGATCAGAGAAGGCATCGAGATCTGGTTCGAAAGACAACAGGGTTGTCTCAACACTTTGGAAATCCAATCCGATTTGTTGACGGAGATTAGAGAGAAGCAGACTGAGGACATCATGCTGATCAGGATAAGCGGCGAGGTACAAGTAGGCAAGGCACCAGGGTTCGTTATCCAAGATGACGGTTCCCTATGGTTTCAAAACCGAATTTGTGTGCCAGCAGTGGACGAGCTCCGAAAGATCATTTTAAAGGAAGCCCACTCATCTGCCTACTCAGTACACCCAGGAGCAAGTAAAATGTACAAGGATGTACGTAGAAATTTCTGGTGGCCAAATCTGAAACAAGATGTCACAGAGTTTATATCTAAGTGCTTGGTCTGCCAGAAAGTAAAGATCGAACATCGAAGACCAGGAGGAAAGTTGCAATCCCTTTCCGTGCCAGAATGGAAATGGGAAGATATTGCAATGGATTTTGTGACCGATCTGCCCAAGACCCAAAAGCAGAAGGATTCTATCTGGGTTATCGTGGATCGACTCACCAAGAGCGCCCACTTCATCCCCATTCAAAAGAAGTGGAAAGCTCCAAAGCTAGCAACAGTTTTCGTCAAGGAGATAGTCCGCCTCCATGGGACCCCAAAAACGATCATCTCCGATCGAGACGGTCGCTTCATGGCCTCTTTCTGGCAAGGACTACACAGGGCCATGGGCACAGAACTGAAATTCAGCACAGCTTTTCATCCTCAAACTGATGGTCAATCAGAAAGGACCATCCAAACTCTCGAGGATATGCTACGAGCTTGCGTGCTAGACCGCACCACAAGTTGGGATGACAGCTTACACCTCATAGAATTCACTTACAACAATAGCTGGCATTCTTCCATCAAGATGGCTCCCTTTGAAGCCTTGTATGGCCGGAAATGTCGTTCTCCGCTCTGTTGGGACGATAACGCCGACAAGATTCTCCTAGGCCCAGACCTAATAGAGCAAACTGCCTCCGAAGTCGCCCTCATCCGTCAAAGGATGTTGACCGCTCAAAGTCGACAGAAGTCTTATGCAGACCTGAAGAGACGAGACATAGAATTTGCTATAGGAGACAAAGTTTTCGTCAAAGTATCTCCTTCAAAGGGCGTGTTCCGCTTCGGAAGGCGAGGCAAGCTTAACCCTCGCTATGTAGGACCCTTCGAGTCCTAGAAAGAGTCGGCAACCTGGCCTATCGGGTTGCTTTACCACCTTCTGCTCACCCTGTGCACAATGTTTTCCATGTGTCACTCTTAAGGAAGTATGTGCCCGACGAATCCCACGTGATCAATTTCGACGATGTCGAGATCCAGTCGGATGGCACATACGAAGAGAGACCGATCAAGATTGTAGAGCACCGAATCAAGCAATTGCGCAACAAAGATGTACCTTTAGTCCGTGTACTCTGGTCCAAGGATGGCAACGAAGGTACAACTTGGGAAACCGAGCAAGACATGCAGAGGCGCTTCCCAGAGTTAATGTCTTCTTGAACACCACGAGTGTGATCCTTTTAAGGGGGTACTAGACCCCATAGAATCCTTGCAAGTCTTAAACTGTAATTGCTTTTGCCTCTACATCCTAGTACTGCCCTGTTTTCTCTAAGTTTCGAGGACGAAACTTAATTAAGGGGGTACTATTGTAATATCTGCAATATTCCAAGCATTTATAATATAATATTTTCAATTATTTTCTCTAAGTTAAAAAGAAGGATTTTTGATATCGAATTAATTTATCTTATTTTCTTTCGGAAGAGGCTAGTAATAAAAGTCGAAATAGATGAAAATGTAATAAAGTAACTTGAGGGGTATAGTTTAATAAAGGGAGGTAGATGAATATTAATAAAAATAATAACCTTTGGCAATTTAATTTATTCTAGGAAATAAATTACATAGGAGCCTAGAAAACTAAATACAAGTTTTGCAAAAAGAATGCAAGAGCCGGGATTTGAACCCGAGATCTCTTGCACTCCAACCTCACACGCCCCTCACCAAATTCCGCTAGACCATGGCAATTTCTTGTTCACTTAACCCAACCTTTTAATCTTATATCAAATAAGCTTCCTTCTTCCAATTTGAACATCAGACTAATGTCTGATTGATTTACGTTGATTTGAAAGTGTCCAATGCATGCTTCCTCCACCTCCTCTTTGCTTGCTTGACTCAACTTGTAGCATCACCTTTCATCACCATGGAAGAAGCACACCATTGCCCTATGCATGGCCTTCTTCTCCTCCTCCATTGGCCATCTTCCATTGCCATGGATTGATGACACTCTCAAATTGTCTATATAAAGCCTCTCTCAAGCCTCACTCAAAGCTTTTGCTCTCTTCTCTAGCAAGAACATCCATCCTTTCTATCAATTGTGCCTTCTAATCAAAAAAAAAAATCAGCCTTCATTCAAACTAATTTCTCCATTAAAACACCACAAGAACACCACAATTTTTCCCTTCACCCTTCCCTTGGAGCTGCCGGCCGCCACCACCACTGCCGCCGGACCACCGCCGCCGCCTGGAGCCGCCGCCGAACCGCTGCTGCCTGGCCGCGCCACCCCCTGCCGCCGGCCCCTCCTCCTCTGTTTTCTCCTCCTGTGTTCTGTATTCAACAGAATACCAAAGTATAATTTCTATCCTCAAAAATTATATTATCCTTATGTATTTCTTTAATTAAAAGCCTTTTATAATTGTTAGAAATATATTTAGGAATTTATGGAAAAAAAATATGAGAGGGAGATCTTGTTAGTTGGAAAAAGAACTAGAAACAATATGTTTTTACTATAGTAACTTAAGCTAAATAAATATAAGTAGATATATTCATGATTTTATTACATGCATGCTATTACAAGATATAAATAGATGAAATAAAATTAATATAGTATGAAAAGTCCATATTTAGTATTATCTTACCTTAGATCAAAATAAAAAGTTGAGAAACATTCTGCATGTCTTTTATACAAAAGAGGATATAATATTATGACCTTAGAAATCAAAAGATTGTGCAATAAAAATAATACCATCTTTATAAGGATTTTTAATAAAAGTTCAAGTAGAGAAAAGTCTTGCATGGCCTAAATTATATAAGATATAGAAATTATAAAGTTGAGGAAAATATAAGGAATTTAGTATAAATTATTCATTCAATATCAACTTAGCATGTCTTATGTATGAAGAGCATATGAAAAAGGTGTTAGTTATTATAAAAAAATATAATAAAATATTTTACTAACACATAAGTCTTGATTGTAAAATATGATAGAGATCAAGAAACTATAGTTTAACTTAGACCATGACTACATTAAAAGATACTAATATTAAATAAAATATTATTAGAATCTTATATAAGTATGTAGGATTATTAATGGGCTTCTAGTGTAGAGATTTATGGAAAGACCTAGGTTAAAAATTAAATATACCAAGTATGACATTATAATAAAACTAGTATGTTTTATAACATAAAGTAGACTTGCTTGAAAAGAAATCCCAATAGAAAAGATTCTATGTCATGAAATATAATATCATATTATATAATTATGATCCAAGAGGTTTTATGAATCTTATAGTATAAAAGAGTTATGGAAATAGAACAATAAGAGAAAAAGTTATTCTAGGCAAGTTACCTTATAAAGAAGAGTAGAGATTTCTATTTAAGGAAAACTTTCTAATAAAAAGGATTTATTTAAAATAATTATTGTAATAAAAGATTTTCGGAATTAAGGATATTACAAAAGAAAAATAAAAAATAAAATAAAAAATAAAAATAATAATAAAGGAATATTATTATTTTAAAGAAAATAATTTTCTAAATTATTATTATAATAATTTAGAAATTCAAACCTCTTATAAAAACATTATAAGAGGTGATCCGAACGTTAGTAGAGGAATCGTGTTTTTGAACTTTTCGTAAATTCTCTATCATTAGGTCGGAATCCTCGCTCGTAGTAGGAAATCGCCTAAGTTTCGTCAAAGCTCGTTACTAAACTCGTAACACTAAGGCAAGTAGAATTTCCCTTGTGCCCTTTTATATCCGTCTTTATGATATTTCTCGATGTTGGGAACTTCTTGTATGTTTAATAAAAATGAACCTAGGAAATATCGATTGCTAGAGATAACGACCCTTGGTAGTATAGTAGATATTATATTCCTTGCTAGGATTATATTTGCTAGTGTGTGTACTTTTGATTGATTGCAATCTCGTTCAGAGATTTGAATTGAATAAACTAGAAAGGGGTGCGAGTTAGTCGACACCTCTATATAACATTAATAAGTCGTACGTCCATACGACTTTCGGGATCATGATCTCCATCCGCTCCGATTGCAAGGAGGGATTGAGCGCACTCTAGCTAAGTGCAGGGGAATTGATGTTCTCCTTCGGGTGGCTCGGTCTATCCGTGTCCCACCACTCTCTCTTGTAAAAGTCATCAACAAGATTGAATATTTTCATCACTAACGAAGATAAGTGCTTATGCACATTTAAGATATCAAAAACCGGACCGGTCTCAAATGATCGTTCCGGCTCTCGATCCGCCCAAAAGCGCGAGAGGTTTTCACTTGTATGGATTAATAAATGTTCCCAACATCCTATCGAAATCTTAAGGAAGACTACAATCTGGTAGTACTTCTCTGCTCATCAAGCTATCCCTTTTGGATATGCTATCGCTATCGTTCGTATCTTAGCTCCACCTAATCAATCAGCAAGTAACAAGACAGGGGTTTTGGAAGTTTCAGGCAAACAAACACACAAGCAAATAATATTTGGGATTAAATCAATGGAAGGAAAGCAGAGTTTATTCAACCAATTCCACCTTTTTAATCATTCGATCATCAATTCATCCACTTTTCTATTAATTCCCAGGTTAATTCCAATCCTTATAAAAGATTTCCGCTTGTCCACGGTCCAAGCGAAAGGGTGATATGAACAAGAACGCTTAATTCAAATCATGCAAAATATTAAGGATATAAGGATATCAAATCATGCAATCAAGCTACGAGTCTCATGCATAAAATAATAATCAAATACTCTTCTCAATTCTAGTCCACGGTCCTAGAAAAGAGTTGTTTCAAGGATAAATAAGATTGCACAGACAACAATCAAACCTAATCCAAACAGTAGATCTAAGTCAATCAAACAAGTTGACCAGGCTTATCAAATCAAACATAGATCATATAAATAAAAACAAGAGTTTTGATATTAACCAAGGGATAGAAAAGTTACCAGAATCTCACGAATTACATAAAAAGGCTTCCTTGATCAAACAAACTCCAAAGGAAAATTAGTTCTCCATAAGAGAGAAAATACTAAAATCTGGAATAATTGAAAACTAGATCTAAGAGAATTAATAAAACAAGGCTGAAAAACTAGGTTAAGTAGTCTTGAACAACTCGTATGAAATAAAATAATATCGGAAATAAATAAAGATAGATAGATAGAAAGATCAGTCGCCGCTTCGGATTTTTGCTGACGTGGACTTCCGCGGGCGCGGTGAACAACCTTTGCGAGCGCGGACCTGTAGAAAATCAAATCCGAGTCAACATTGACTCCGCGATCGCGGCCTTATACCTCCGCGAGCGCGGCACTGAATCTTAGCTCCACTGCGGGCACTCTACTCCGCGGCCTTCACTTCTCGGTCTTCTACTTATATGTCGTTACAAGCACTAAATGGACCTAAATCTATATATAAAATGTACTATCTAGTCCTAGTTATGCTATATGAAATACAGCATATCAACGCGTGAGATCTTGAAGACGCGTGAGATCTTGGCAGTTTGGATAGTATATTCTTGTTTTAGGAAAGATCTCATGTATGTTATATTGTAAGCCGATTATTGCCTTTGCCCTAAGCTGATTTTATTGTAATCCTTTTATATGCTTAGGATGATTTTGTAAAGATAATAGAAATAATATCTTGCCATAACCGAATTGGAAGATATTATTCTCTCTTATCTGACCTAGTTTGTTTGTATTTAATCTAAGGTTTTAGGTTGGATAGAGCGCGAACTCATACTCCAACTTGTGCTAAGAAAGAAACGAGAGTTCGAGAGAAAGACGTAGGCTTTTGTTAGATTGAGTGCGGGTTGTAGTTACTCAGTTCACAACGAGTTCTAGAGTGCTTGGGAAGTAGGTCTAGATCCAGGGTGTTTGTGTAATTAATCCAAAAGATCAATAAAGCAAGCTACGACTTTTAATCCTTCCAAGCGAGAACTTGGAAGGGAGTGGTTTTCACACTTGGTTGATAAAGTTTACCAAACAAGTGTTTCCACTATAAAAATCATTGTGTGCAAGTAAGTCTTTCTTGTAGTTCATTTCCGCTGCATTTACTTTAGAGGTCGACGACTTAGTTGAGGTCGACGACCTGAACGTACTAACAATCCTACAAGATTGATTGAAGTTCATTTGTCCTCCTCGTTCTTTTTCACGTGGAAAATGGAATTTGAGTTTTTGCTTTTATGGTATTAATCAGATAAAAACATCTTTGTAACTTTCTTAGTAGCTAACATGAAATGTAATAGAATTATGGACTTTGTGGTATCTCGTTCTTCAGATCAAGGTAAGAAAACATTCACAAATTACAAATTAGGGTTTGGGTTTTTGTATTTGAATAGTAAAAATTGGTGTTTTAATAGTGAAAATAATGAAATTCTAATTTTTTAACGGAATTGATAATTTGGGTTGTCTTTTGCAAAAAGAATATTTTTACGTGTGTTTTTTTTAACAAACGAAATACTTTTACATATATTTTGCTGAAATTTTAAATTTTACGGGTAGTTTTATATAGAAACCTATCATTCATAGATGGTTTTAATCTCTCAATCCCGTGCCTGGTTTTGGACGGGCCTTATTCAGCATATCGAGCCCATAAGAGTTGGGACTTTCCTCGAAAATAGGCTCTAAATTAAGTGAGTAGTATAAGAGCTTATAAGCGTGTAAGTTTTTGGGTGATATATTTTGAGAACAAAAGTTTCAGAGAGAGGAAAACAAATTAAACAACCGGCAAGGACACGTAACGTAGAAACAGACAAGCTTATGGTGTATGTGTCAAACTCGCATGCTACGCGTCATAAATAGGTTAATCCCAGCATGCATACAGAAAGCAGTATAACTATTACCATCCTTGACTGCAACTTCCAAGTAACAAGTGAAAACACAAAAATAGAGCGTTTTCTTTGCAATTTGATCAATCAATAAAGACCAACTAAGCCAATATAGAAAGAATGGTGTCGAGCTTTGTGTGGAAGAACTCCATGTTGCAGCTATCAAAGGCTTTACCTCAACCACCTACTTCTGCTTTCCTTCCCAGAAAAGTGTCCAGGATCTGTCTCTCCTCTTCTTCCTCGCAGGTATATATATATATATACATGTCCTAATAGTTTATTAGAGTTAGAAAACATAATTAAATATATGAGTGATTAATACTAATAGTTATGATGATCGGATGATGATGATGGCAGAGCCGATACGGGGAAGATGAAGAACGACATGGGAAAGAAGCGATGAAAGAGGGGTTAGAAGCCACCAAGCGATCCGCTGATGAGATGAAAGCGGGGCTAGACGACTCGGAAAGCCGGACGGGGGCACGGGACTTGGGCGACATCACCAAGGAAACCGCCCGGAACGTCTCGGGGAAGGCGAAGGAGGGGACGGAACGAACGGCCGAGAAGATTCAAGAGATGAAGAACGACGCCAAGAAGAAGGCGTGGGACACGACGGAGAGAGCAAAGTCGAGCATGCACGAAACAAAGGAGAGGACGAAGCAGGGCATGCAGGACACCAAGGAGGGGGCGGAGGAGGCGGCCGGAGAAGCCAAGGAGAGGGTGAAGGGGGCGGCCAAGAAAGCCAAGGAAGGGACGGAGGGAGTCGGGGAGGCCGTCAAGGGGACGGTCCAAGGGGCGTGGGACGCCGCTAAGGGTGCGACGCAGAAGATTAAGGAGACGGTGGTCGGAAAGTCGGATGACGAGAAGTCGCCTGAGGAGTTGATGGAGGATCATCTTAAGAAGCGGGCGGGAGATGACCCTAAAAAGAAAACTTATTAAGAGGTGTTGGTTGATACCGGGTGGAGGGATGAATTGTATAATCAAGCCTTTTCTGCGTTTTTTTGTGTTTTTAACTGACAATGATTTGTTGTTTTAATTCGCACATCTGGCCCGGTTGATGATGCAAAATATAATATATGGTTTCCACTTTGAATTTCTCAAGTATATACATGTATTGATTGTTTGGGGTAGTGATTTTTGCTGTATAAAAAGCACTACTCTCCCAGTTGTCACTTGTAAAGCTGCTGCTATTAGTACTGCTGAGTTGATTGTGCGGCTATTTGCAAGAAAATAACCCATAGGGATCTTGCTGTTGTATTAAGTTCTCTTTCATGCGTATTATAGGGTTTATTATTTTGTGATATAATTTATAAATCTTAGGGTGGCTCTAACAGATTTACATGCTGACCCTTAAAATGAATTAAGCCCATCCATGCTTACGGGTTTGGGTTTGTCGATCCGTGATATGGATTTTATAGGTCGATCAATCTATTGACTTGTTTGACTTTTTTTTGTTCTATTTATAGCTTAATTATGAACGATATGGGGTTTATGGGTCGATTAATCCATTGACTTGTTTGACTTTTTTTTTTCTATTTAGCTTTAATTATGAACGAGTTGGGAACAGTAGTTGGAATGTTCTCAACAGAAATACGTAAACACAAGTATAACAAACACAGATCAGACATAATTCCTTTATAGAGGAACCTTACTACAACTAGGTAAACACAAGTATAACAAACACAGATAAAATAATTCCTTTA
The DNA here is from genome assembly GCA_964016875.1 of Fallopia convolvulus. Classification (NCBI taxonomy): domain Eukaryota; kingdom Viridiplantae; phylum Streptophyta; class Magnoliopsida; order Caryophyllales; family Polygonaceae; genus Fallopia; species Fallopia convolvulus. The sequence continues at coordinate 36,935,824 of OZ024733.1, forward strand.
TAGAGTAACCCACTACAACCAACTAGTTTTATGGATAAACCTCTACCTTCGCTTAGAGAATTTTAAATGGCATCCTTCTTTTCTTGATTGTTCTCTTAACTACTACAAGCTAGGCAAAGTTAACTTTTTTTGTTGCTAAGAGCATGAATAACGAGGGTATCGGAGCAGTTTCGGACTTGAGTTTCATTCCAAAAAGAAAAAAATAGAAGGAAAAAAGGAACGAAACGGAGGGCACCGGTATCGTTGAACGAAACTCAAACAAAGGGGTTCATCCACTGATATTTTGCAGAGCTGGGCCCCATCTTCCCCATTTTAGCAACACATTTATTATTTTATAATACAGCTAGTAATATTGGTTTTTTTTTATATTTTGTTTATTATTCGTTTTAGTTGTTTTAGACCACTTCTAATATAAAAATAAACTAAAAACTATACCAAAATTTATAAATTTTTTTATCTACCCATAGACACCAATTTTGTATATATTTGAATTATTTTAAAATTAAATTACATTTTGACGTTGTTTTAGAACGAGAAAATACATATTTATATATTTATTTGAATAACTCATTTTGTTAGCTCAAAAAATTATACCAAAAATCACAATTTGTTTACCTACCCAAAGATATTAATTTGTATAATTTTGATTTATCGGTTTTTGATCTGTCCATGGTTTTTGTTATCTGCCCATAATTTTTGTTATCCGCCCAAAAAGTTATACCAAATAAAGGGATTGTAATTTATTAAGATTATTGTGACATGTAAAATTAGATAAATAGGTATTTAAAATTAATAAATTTGGAATATATTTGTAATTGTGTAAAGGGAAATAAATAGTTGTTGGGAATTCGAAAAAGTGAAAGGGAGTTCATGGGTTCATTGATATTTAAGTGCGTATTGCAAAATGAAATTTGGGGATTGTAGGATGATGTGGAAGTGAGAGAAATGGTAAAAGTGGAAAATTATTGGGTTCATGAGGATCACCAATATTCATGGTCTAACAGTCTCCGAACTTTAAGAACACTAATAAACTTTCTCAACCTAAGTACTAAGACAACAACTCAACTAAAATAAAAAAACCAAACCTTACACTCTTCGTTTTTATCTCTACTCAGTTCCCTAACTTCAAGGAACACACTCTTCACCGTCGTCAAGATGAGACACTCGCCGTCGGGGACTTCTCTGGCTTTCTTCTTCTTCTTTCCTGACTAGGCTTCTTTAGGATTTGCTTGAGACTTTGTGTGAAGTAATATGCAAGAGTACTATTCATGAGCTTATATAGGCAACTGATGCTTGGGGCTCAAGCTCAATCTTATCTCTTTGTACTCTTGTCCGAAATACCCTTGTCTTGCTCTCCAAGTATGTGTACTTTTCTCACATGTGATTCTATTTGAATTTCGTCAACTCTTGAAGTTCATCGGGCCGTTGGATCAATCGGCTCAATCTGAGGAATAGAATACGCCTCTGTTTTTTCTAGAACAAGCTTCCGCATTTCACGCTGAGTTGTTTGTCTTCACATGTGAGTTCCTTATCTTGGGAAGTTGTCTCTCATGAGTTCCCTTGTTGGAAACTTCAGGTGTGTTTCACTTGTTTACAAAAAGGGATTTTTGGGTGAAAAGTTATTTTTTGTGTCTCGAAAAACGTAAAAAGTAGAGAGAGCTGCACGAATTTCAAGAGTGTTAAAAGTAATTTTTGGGTGAAAACTGGTTTTGAGGTATAAGTGAAACAAGGCCGAACTTTTCATTCAGTTTGTCATTGTCTCGCTCTTGAGTTCCCTTGAGAGAATATCTGTTTAACATGGAGTTCCCTTGAAATACTTGGACAAAACACATTAGTTCCCTAATGGCGTTTGTTATTATAAAAACTGGAGAGTTCGATCGTTGTTCCGATGTTGTAGAACTTGAGTTCCCAACACCGTCCCAACAATTTTAATCTTTTTGTCCTATTTAAAAAAATGACTACTTATAATAATATATATGGACCCTTAACTAAATTTTTACCATAAATAACAATGTAGCAAAGAAAACAGAAGAGAAAGCTATCCATGAGATTCAAACATTGCGTATTGAACTCCTTTCTTAACAAATAAAACAAGTACGCATATTTATGTTTCACTCTTTAAAAAAAAATATGTGGTCCTAAAAATTTTAAGGCCCTATTTTATTGGGTTGTTTGAACACCGTATTAGACGAGCATGTTAATGCTTAGCATTCTGGATGTGCAACAATTATGTAGTATTAGAGGCTGGAAAACTCTCTATTCCTCCAATTCCAAATGTGGGATGCTACAAGCCCACAAGTCCACAACAATATCAGCATATACTACGTGTGGAAGGCCCGGAATGAGAAGGTACATAGACAGTGTGCTATTAGTTCGGATGCGTTAGTCATGGGTCCGGTTCCAGTGGAGCCGTGGAATCGAACTTGGAAAAACCGCCGGTTTCAGAATCAGAATCGACCCACTTTCGGTTCCTGTTTGTGGGAACTGGCGATTTGAACCACCGCTTTCACGATTTATTTAATTATTTTTTAGAAAATTAAAGTTCAAATTTAGAGTTTTAAGTTTTTTTTTTTGTTAAAGTTAAAAGTTTTGGTTTTAGTTTCAATGTAGAATTTAGTTAAATTATATGGTTTGATACACTAATTTTACTTAATCTTAAAATTATAATTTTTTTTGTTAAGTGTTTTATTTTTGTAATTTTTTTAAAAAAATATCCCAGAACCGAATCGGAATTGGAACCAGAACCTGACCCATGACTAGAATGTGTGTGCTCAATGGATTGTAAATCATGTGAAGTTTTGTGTTGGAGATACATTCATGTATTGTACCCTTTTTTGTAAATTATTTTTATAAAAAGAATGAATTACCCATTTAAAAAATAAAAAATGAAAGTCATATCATTTTATTACGAAATGATATGACTTTCATATGTAGCTATATACAACACATTAATCGAAACCCCCAAATGTAGCTATATACATAGCTTTGTACGACCAAGCTTGCTATACACATGAACATATGCAATGATGAAGAAAATGGGAATGAGAAGATGACTGTAAAGGGAGCAATTTAAGAGGTGACAACTGAAGGGAATTTAAGAGGTGACAACATTCCAACCTAATTCGACCCGACTCGACCTGACTCATGAACCCAATCGATACCCGAAAAAAAATTAAAAAAGTGTATACTCAGAACTGGTTTGACACGAACTGGTAAAAAGCCCGAACCTGAGAATAATTCGTAATCAATTATATTCAAATAGACTAGCCCAACTTAACCCGATACTCGATGCTTACCCGATTTGAAAGCATCTGAAAATTTGAAGTTACCTGACCCAAAATCATCCAAAAATCCAAAGTTATTTGACCCGAAATCATCCGAAAGTTACATTATATATATATATAGGGCATGGTTCCAGTGAGGACCACCCTTATGGTGAGGATTGGGCTTAAAATGCGGACTAATGTGGACCATTGATTGTATTAAATTAACGCCTGAGATTTAATATCTCCTCACGCGCTTTCTTAAATCACATGATTTTCAGGGATAAAAATGTAATTTTTTCTACTTCTCCCGAACAATATCGGCGATCTTCAACCTTCCATTACACGCACAGAGAAAGTGAAGCGGCACACAAATCGAATCTTCAAACTTCTACAAGCTTCTCCAGATTGATGCTATTGTCGATCTTCTTCAGAGATCCGAATCCACTCCACTCCACTCCGCAATAATCGAAGAATTCTGAACACTCTACTCCGCCTCTGGCAACCAACGACGCTACAGGTGTCTCTCCTCTCCGGCCACTAAACAACCAACAACTACCTGGTTTGTCTCTCTCTTTGACATTAAGGGACATTAGAAACAAGACGAGAAATTGAAATTAAGGCATTGATTTTGCAAATTTGTATATGAGGATATAGAAATGAGAAGAAATTGAAATTGGGGCATTGAACCTGTTCTAGGGTTTGGAGTTGTGGATTTTAGTGTGCTTTGTATGTATTGTTCGTTAATTTCAATGCATGTGGTTGGATTTCAGTGTGCTTTGTATGTACTATACAAACTTATCCAAGTCTTTTGGACCAAAACAATTTATGGCAACCTACCTATGCTTTTCAGACTCAATGAGTTTGATATCTTCAACTAACATCTCGTATTGTTTTTTCACTTCCTCGGTAGTCTTACTACCAATGGCCTTTGCCACGTTCCGCCACCGATCTGGTGTGTCCTGGTCATAGATGACTAATGCATTCTCAAATAGCTTGTTTTCCTTCTCTGTCTAGTTTGATCCCATTTCTTGAAGGATATATTATTGGTGGAGTTCAGTAGTGTGCTAGTGTGTGCTGCAAATGTCACATTCCATTTCTATTTATATTAGTTTGAGGAGTTGTTGTGGTATTTGTGGGCTGAGTTGGAAGGTCAATGATGGAAAAAATCCAGTGGTGATGAAGTGGTCCATTGTATTTCTTGTTCAATATAGCTTTGGAGGGGAATAGAGGTCAATAGCAACAACTAATGTGATTTATGTGCACTTTACATGTATAATAGTTTTGTTGTATAACTTCAATTCTAAGAAGCACCAGTACAACAAGGCTTACTTTGTACAAGAAAAGTTATTCCTTTTCGTAAGGTCCATAAAAATTTCTAGCTACACTCACTCAAGCAATCCATTCACAAAACCTATAGAATGTACGTTAAATATATATAAGCTAAACTTAATTAATTCCTAGGGTAGTTGGACCTCCTGGTCATATTATATATTTTTTAGTATATGCTCCTTCATTGCTTAGTATCTAATATCATGGAGCTATCCAAAGCCTAATGTATCGTGTTATATATGTATTTTTTGGATCTGTTTTAGGAATCATCTTCAAAGTCTTCTTTCACTTCATTCGTTCAGTGTTTTTATGCTATAAGTTCAATTTTGCACATGAGAAGTTCATTTTATTTGCATGTGTATTTTTTTTATCACATTCGAATTTGTTGGTTCATTTCTTTATGCTAAAAATTCAATTTTTTATATGAGTAGTTCATTTTGTTGGCTTGTATATATCATTAGTCTTAATCTTTTATTCTCTATTGCTTTATTATCCATATAAATCATTTATTTGGAATTATTTGAAAAGAAATTTGATAAGATAATGCCTCCAAAGAAGAAAGCTAATGTTGATGAAGGTAAGTATTTCAAATTTATTGTAAAAATGAATAGTTCAGAAAATATCTTAAAACGTTCAATATGTTATTCTAATACAATTTTTAAATAAATACAGATGACATCCCTCTTAAAAATTTGATTCCCAACAAGGGAAAGAGATCCGTTGAAGAAATAGACAAGGGGAAACACAACATCAAAAAGGTGACTTGTAATGAAGCTGAAGAAGTCACATAAGATGATATAGAGTCTGGTTCATATCATGATGAAGATGATAGTAGTGAATTCAAGTTATAATGTGCCTTTTGTTAAAATTTGGTAGTATTAATCATTATATGACAGCGGGATTGAAATCCCTCTGCATGTATTTTTTAGGAAGGAAATTTCTGTTTTTTGGGATGGAAATTTTCTGATAGGTTATAATATCTTTTGGTTGACATGTTAGTATTAAAAACCTTATGCTTGCACTTTGGCTACTAATGTAACTATGAATTTTTAAAATTTAAATATTGACACTTGGTTTAACTATTTTATTTGTAGTTTCTTGCATCTCAGCAGTCAAAATAAAAATTGTAATAAAATTTTCTATCACATTAACTTATGATTTGATGAAGTATCAACACTTGGTTTGTACTAAACATTAAGCAAAAGAGAGCTAAATTGAAACCAATCAAGAGGCCACTAAAAAGTGTGAAAATATAAGACATTTGTTTATGTTTAATACGAAGCATATATTGCAACTATTCAAAGATATCAATGAAGTAATAAAATTTCAATACATCAAAAACATAGTACGAGGAATGCTTAACAAAATAGTGAATCACATATGAAAAGGTAGAATAAATGAAGTTCAATTTTCCTTTGTAGGAAGTTCAAAATTTGTATGAGCTTTGTTCGTTTCTATCCAGACTTCTGCTTCTCTTGCTGCATTATCTCACAATTCCTACTATTGTGATCAACATATTCTTTACACCTGTTACACTTCCTTTTAGGATGTTCCCTTTTATCAATTGTATTCTCTTTACCACCCTTCATTCGCTTGCCACTACCTTTGTTTTTTGCTTGTTTCGGTGGTAACACATTAACTTTTCTTGGTGCCCTAATGCCAACAAAACTCTCAACTAAATCCTCCTTGCTTGGTGTAATAATACCAGATGGGCCACATGCAAAATCGGTGCCGAGTTGTGTAAAAAATCCTCTCAGCTGCAATCTTCATTGAAGGATCTTGATCAGTCACCAAATTCCTAGGTTCACGCACCATTGCTTTCTTGAATTCTTCAAACAGCCACACATATGAATTCACATCCTCTTTGACAATAAGCCCTGCCCCAAATTTGACACATTTATTATGGCTATCCAAACCAGTAAAGGGTGCGAAAACCATATTGTACATGGAAAAGATTTAGAAAAAACATAACATTAGAAAACTATACATGTATGTTCAAATTTATAGGAAAAAAGTTCAAAAATATAAAACCAATAGTTTAAATAATGAAAATTACATTTTACTTCTATATCTTCAAAAATAGCATAGTTTCTCCTTGATATATGATCAACCCACAAAATTCGTGTTAAACGATCATACTCATCAGCATCATAGTTGAAGTAATAATCACTACAAATCTCATTCTTTCTAAAAACAACTTAACTAAAACCATCTGAGCATCAACACCACTTATATATGCCATCAAATCTCGCTTTAAATTTTTGAAATCAACAACCGTTGTACCAACATTGCTATAACTCCCTATAAATTATTTGAATATCCTATAAGACTTCTTTGGATCAATGCTGGATTTAGCACAATTGATCACAAAACTTTGATGGCCTACATCAAATTTTTTATTTGATTTAGAAAATTTCTTTGAACTAATGCCCATAAGTGTGTGAGTATGAAGTTCTTCTTTCCCTCTCTAAAGCATACGCAATACCTCATCGTATTAGCCTCTTTCTTTTTACGAAGAGTACTATGATGAACCTTAAATCCACAAGCGTACTTTGCATACTCTAGTTACAAAGAAGCACCTTCATCTATAGTGGAAAACAACCTACCAATAAATGACTTCAAAACCTCATCACACATAGGAAGCCTAAATTTTGGTTTACTTGGTGACAATTGTAAAATAGATTGTTGGTTTTCATGTGAAACATCACCACTAACCCCTAATGGGCATCCACTACTTGAAGTGTCAATATCTGTAAAGTCGGTTCACAAATAAATAACCAATAGTTCAAAAAAATAGTACTATGAGTTCAAAAAAAATTGCACCTATAGATCGTGTCATGCGAAAACCGTATAAACATCACACACAACAAACACAATGTCTAACATGAATTTCAACACACCATAGGAAGCAATTAACATTCAAATTGATAAGGACAAAGCAACTACCATCTATACTTCATGTTTTATCTACAAAAACAAAACCTAAACTTAGTTAGGCATTTTGTCGAACAGGTTGTAGTCTATATTCAATAAAAGTGTGAAACATGATTAATTTATCACAAAAATCTGCCAAAATTTGGGATTTGATCTAAGCTTGAATAGAAAATATCAAATCCTCTGACCTTTGAAAGAAGACATGAGATTGAGGCCTTGTATGAGCAAAGTGATGCAAAATTCTCCAAAGGTTCCAGAAATTGAAGCAAATTTACAAAATTTTAAGACAAAAGTAGGATCAAGTTGAAGATTATCAAAAGCCAATAGATTTCCAATGGAAGAGAGCACAATACTAACCTGCAACCATAATCAGTTGAGAGTGAAGCCTTTCTCAATATGAATGAGCAAAATCGAGAACGAGATTAGAAGAGGAAGAGCGAGGAACTTAGTACGAAATAGAAATCAAATTTCTGAGGGTGAGAACGAGATTGAAATAGGAAGAACGAGGAAGGGGAGAGAGCGGCGTGCCGCGCATTAGAAGATTGGATTACGTATTTTTTTCTTTAATTTTAACCCTAGATCTAAGAAAATCAATGGTCCTAATTAGTCCTCATTTTAAGCAAAAATCCTTACCATAAGAGTGGGTCTCACCTGAACCAAAACCTATATATATATATATATATATGATAGGGTAAGAATTAGGGTCGCCACAAGTACTACTTGAGCTCGCCTAGAGCATCCACTAGGAATGAGAACTGGTTACTAACCAAATTCTAGAATAATGGGCAAACCACCGCCCATGGGATTCGAAACGGTGACTTTGGGGTATTACCCTAAAGTCTTAACTGACGAACCAAATGCCTGAAGGCGTTACATTATATTTTTAAATATTAATAATACTGACTATTTATTATAATTATGTTTTTGAATTTAAATGAAACATTAAATATTTTGACTCTAAACTAATTAAGCTACAAAAAATTATTATTCGATATATGGTCTCAATCGAATTTTGGCTCATTTAAAATCCGACAAACTTGAAATGCGGCTCACCTGAAATCAGACTAAACCCGAAATCTAACTAAACTCAAAACCCGACTTATTGAAATCTACTTGGACTGAAAACCGAATATCCGACCGAAATTGACCCGGATCTGAACTTACCCCAAACTAAAATGATCTGACCTGAATTCGACCCGACCCATCCGATTGAAACCCCACAACATTGTACTTGGTTTCAAGACAACCGAAGAGTCCGCTGAAGGTCTGATGGCTACACGCCTTATGATACGTTAATATTATATATTTTTATATTCGTTAATTAATTGTAATTTTTAGTTGGGTTTAATTACCTCTTCTCAGGTTTTCTTTACGGTTCTTTCCCGGGACGCGTTTGTTGAACCGTTAGGATTAGGGTTTAGTGGCAGGACTTATTATTATTATATATACTCCTTTTGTATTCAGAAATCTGGCAATCAATAAATTAGAATTATCTTATCCCAAACTCTAATCTTCTACCTCTCTTCTCTCGTCTCTCTGTTCTTAATTTCTCGTCTAATTCTGCCTCTAATCTCAATTTCTTCTTCTATTTCCCCAATTCCTCTCTTATCTACTCAATTCGGTACTAATACGATACTTATTTCGTATCACCTTAATTGTAAGGTCATAATACCATGACAATTGCTTGACCTTGATGAATGTTAATTTGAAATCACGGATCTTATTTTTCTACACAGTTGTGCTAATTGTAGGAAACTCAATACTAATGACTTTGTGACTTTTTAGGTCCCCGTTACTAGGGTTGTCAATGGGTTGGGTTATGGGTGGGTGGAGCACTTCCACCACCCGACCCGCAAGTTAAAACGTCTCACCCGACCCACCCGTCACCCGTGAAATGTTCTACCCGTCACCCAAACCACCCGTCACCCGCTGGTTATATGGGTGACCCGTTCACCCGTATAACCGGTGTATAACCTCTGTATTTTATATCTATAAATAAATTGTCATACATAAACTGAAATAAATATCCATAATCCATACATAAACAAAAACAAATTCCATAAGCAATAAATATCAAAATGGAGTCAAAGATGGATTACAAATGAGCTTATTTATCAAAGGCCCGAAATGAGTTATATGGGTGACTTCAAAGGCCCATACATATTGGAAATTATGGGCCGAAGCGGGTTATATGGGTGGTTTGGGTGAAACGGGTGATGGGTCGGTTGATGGGTTGGGTTATTGGGTCGGGTGATTGGGTGATAAAATCCCACCCTTACCCGACCTATAACCCGTTTCGCCCGTCACCCGAACCGACCGTCACCCGCTTTAATTGGGTTTTCACCCGTTTATTTCGGGTGGGTTAAACGGGTGAGTCGGTCACCCGTGGGTAATTGACAGCCCTACCCGTTACCCTCTTATGCTCCGTATATTTTCTTTTTTATTAGGAAAGGGAGCTAAGCTCCTGCGGTCCATATATTCCGTATTTTCTTTGGATAAATGCTTGCAAAAAACCAGGAGTAGTAAAAATGTGAGGCAAAGAATATGTAATTTGTTAGTATAATAAGTAACAAACAATCTCGCCCTAGGCCCATATTGTAATAGTATTATTTATAACTATTGGATTCACCCACTAAATAATGGGTGTTCGGGTCCTTTAGAAGGTGGGCCCATCCTTGGCAGTAATTCCCCTGCTTTTGGGCATCCATCAATAATATCATTGGCAGCTTATATACTTTATCCATTGTTTACCAAATTGTCGTAATTCATCCTCCCTAATCACATTCCTTTCCCTGTTAATTTGCCCCCTTACAAGTAACAAGCCATATGCAATCCGCAAATCCCCGATCCCTTTATTTATTTTTTCCTCCTTTATACTTTATCCGCTCCGTTTCATTTTTCACATAGGACGATAAAGACGACAAGCCAGTACAGTACGTAGAAATCAAATTTATGCGTATATGAAGAAAAATAGCGACAATGAAGAAAGGTTTCCTCTTTATTGATTCATTCATGAAAGTGGGAACACGTAAACAGAGAGAGAGAAGACTCATAATAGACCGACCCCCATACCAAGCACAAGCAGCGTGCAGTCACAGTAGCTACTACTGACACTCCTGACATCCTCTAATCCACAATCCAACACAAATTAAACACTTCTTCTTTTTCCTTTTTCTCTTTCTCTTAAAATCAATAAAACTCAAGATGCAGGGGAGTTTTAATTAATTAATTAAGGTAAGTACTCTAATGCCCAAACTGCTCCTCGTCGGAGGTTGGCTTACGGCAGCGGCGCATCGGGGGCTCGTAGGCGAAGGGGCCCACATTGTAGAGGCTGTAGTGAAGAGGCGCCAGCGTCTCCTGCGGCTTGAGGAGCGCGCCCAGGCGGCCGCCGTTGATGTTGGTGGGGCGCCTGCACTGGGCACCGGCCGGCGCCGCCGCCAGGTACACGTGGCAGTACTTGGTGACCTTGTAGGAGACGACTTGCTCGGGGGCCTCCATGAAGAAGTAGCCGTTCTTGTCCGTTGTCGCGTTCTTCATCACCACCGATTTTAGGGTCCTGCACTTGAGCACCACCGTTGCACCTGCTCATACGTAGTTCATCATCCATTAACTACTACTTCGCTTTAACAATTTATTATAGGTGCATTTTTGTCATTTTATTATTCTGAGTGACTTTTTTAAAAAGACTCAAACTTTATATAACTTGATCTGAAAATGGGGTGGACCCACGCAGACCAGGTGCCCAGAGCTGTGTATGTATGATTAATGGAGATATATTTTGTTCAAAATTTGAAATCCATGCTGCGGAATTAAAGAAGCAAAAATAAAAAATTTGAAAATGGGCCGGGGGTACAAACCGGAAAGGGGGTTGGAGCCGAGGAGAGTGTCAACGCCGGAGTAGGAGCAGTTCTTGCAGTAAACTACACCTTGTACGGCAACCTGCGGAGTGGTCGGAGGCTTAACCGGGGGGTAGGTTGGGGGCTTCACTGGAGGATGAACCGGGGGCTTGGTGGGAGGCTTCACTGGAGGGTGAACCGGGGGCTTGGTAGGGGGCTTAACCGGAGGTTGAACCGGAGGCTTGGTAGGTGGCTTGACCGGAGGCTGAACCGGGGGCTTAGTAGGAGGAGTCTTGACCGGAGGCTTGGTAGGGGGCTTGACCGGAGTGTGAACCGGAGGCTTAGTAGGAGGAGTCTGGACCGGAGGCTTGGTGGGGGGCTTGACCGGAGGCTGAACCGGAGGCTTGGTAGGGGGCTTAACCGGAGGGTGAACCGGGGGTTTAACGGGTGGGTAAGCCGGGGGTGTGGTGGGGGCTTTAACGGGAGGAAGAACCGGGGGTTTAGAGGGAGCGTAGGCAGGGGAGCCTTGGTGGGGATGGAGGTGAGGGTGGTGGTGGTGGTGGTGATGGTGGTAGGAGGGGGCAGTGGCCGGCGGTAGCTGGGCGGAGGAGGAGACCAAGAGGAAAGCAAGGTGAGAGAGGAGGAGGAGGAGTTTGGGGTTGGACAGCCCCATTTTTTAGGGTTGGGTGTGGGTTTTGGGAGCTTGTTTGGGTTAGTGGGAGCTATCCAAGTTGGTCGTATTTATAAGCTAGGCCTACTTAGGCTTGAAGCCCAGTCACAAAACTCGAAAGTGATCAATTTGGAGTGAATATAGAAGAAATCATTTTCTCAACCAAAAAAATAGAAGAAATCATTTTTTAAAAGGAAATAATTATTCATAATTCATCTACAATTAAAGTATCACCCTAAAGTATAATATCATATGAAAATTTTAAATTTTTATTTTACTTTACAACTAAAATAACTTTTGTTCTAAAATTATATTTTAACTCCTGGTACTTTTTTTTACTTTTTACGTTTTTAGAAATAAACAAAATAAGTTTCTATCTACATTCATTTTTGGTTTAAAGAAAAACAAGCCTTCACTTTTATTTTAAAAATTATTTGAGAATGAGTGGCTAAAAGATGTGAGTTTGTTGTTAAGTCACAAAATTCGGTTCTCTAAAAAAATGAGTGATTCGAAAAGTCAAAAGCCTCCAAATTTCATAATAGAGTACCTATATATAAAATTTCACCCAAAATTACAACTCAAATCACATTCACATTTCTAACTCTCTCCATCAACCCTCTCCTCCTCCCTCAACTCTCAAACTTCCCTCAACTCTCAATTTCAAGACATTTATTCAACATTTCAAGCAAAGACATCACATTAAGGTAAGCTTTCTTCAATTTTTTGTCTTTCATTACAAATTTCAGATTTGAAGTAAAAAAAATTAGGGTTTTAGTTTAGATTTGTTGTTGTACAATGGAGACAAGAAATTAGGAAGTTTAGGGTTGTAGAAATTACCTTAGAAACATGCAAAATGGGTTGGTAACCTCGCGGAAGCCCTCAGACGTAACAGCGGCACGCCATGGACGACGAGCTCGCGGAAGCTCGTCGTCTTCGACGAGCTTCCACTAACCCAAACAAGCTCCCAAGCGGAGTGTTAGATTTCAGTGACACTCTATCCTCTTCACGTTTCCACGGTGTGATATCTGTTCTTGATATCTCAGAGCCGTACATGCCTGATCGAGCCGCTAGGCAGTACCACCGTGTGCAGCAGATACCACGTCCGCCTATCATGCCTCGCACTGCCGCACGACCAGCATCCGTACGGAGTTACGTAGTGGACTATGATGCGTCTTAGTGGGTTTGAGATGCACAGAACTTCCACTCCATTAGTTTAGACCTCATGGGACCTCCAGTGACGGATGACCCATCGGCTTGTTCATCAGATTATATGTCGTGGTATGAGCCTCGTACTCATATGTACGTGAGTCCACAGATTGCAGAGCAGATATATTTACAGTGCATGCAGCGTGTTGTGGGTTATCTTGCACCATTCGCTATGGCTCCCGATCGAGATCTGTGCGAGGCCATTAGAAGATCTATGATTGATCTAGGAGGACAGTGACCCCCGCCAGAGGCCGGCCAGGGGAGTGGTTACGGACGCCACAATGATGATGATGATACCGACATTTGATTTTTATGTTGTTTTGACTATGATTCCTTTGACTTATGTCGTATTTTCGTACTTGACGTTTGGATATTTTCAGACTTGGGTTGTATTTTCGTACTTGACGTTTAGATATTTTCAGACTAGTCTATTATATGTGATGACGTTTGGATATTTTCATACTTAGGAGATATTTTCAGACTTGAGTTGTTGTTTAAATGCTTTCATTTAATTTCTCACCTAACTCAAAAGTAAAGAAAAGCTTTAAATTCATGCTTTCACCCTAAAATTTCTAAGTAGTCTTCCTATCCTTACTCTCTTAAAATGGCACATGAGGAAGACAATTGTTTACCATTCCAACATTTCTTCAAGATCATTCCATTCCCCAAACATTGAAAAATATGATTTCTATGACGATTATGTATTTTCCGACATTCCGAGTTTGATTGAATATGCATTAGAATTGAAATATATCGCCTAGGCAAATCAAGAATTGTTCCGGCCGTTACGGTTGGAGGCGCGCCGGTCGTTACGGCTGGAGGCGCGCCGACCGTAACGCCCAGATAGTTTACAGAACAGAATACAGACAGTTTATAGAAACCAGTTTATAGAAAAGAAAACAGACAGTTTATAGAAAAGAAAACAGACAGTTTATAGAAACTAGTTTACAGAACAGAAAACAAACAGTTTACAGCTTACAACAGACAGTTTGTCATCCTATTGAGTTGCCAAATCAAGCCTAACATGATTGCCATCACCCTTGAACAAGTTCATACGGTTTTGGATTTCATGTAGTAGAAATAGTGCACTATTATCACAATGAAGCTTCCATTGTGAACAAATATGCGACAACAGCGAGTCGTCCGAGAAAGACACCTACAATAGTATGACATTGTATAAGTATGAAGGTATTTAAACATGTATACATGGATGCTTTAATAAATTTCTCTTACCGATATATGATGAGCTTCATTTGGCAAGAAGCAAATTGAAATTACCCCATTGTCCAACTTGCCGGTCCTCGAAACTAATGGAAGGTAAGTTTGATTAATAGTGGTCCCCACACATGTCAAAGCGCAACTGAATGTTGTTGTAACCAAGGAGCCCGTCTTTGGAAGTGTAAACCAATAATCGAAGGGGGCGAATCCATTATCAAAGAAATTAAGTCTTTGCCTCATTCTTTCAACCGTATGCTCATAGAAACTACACCTAAACCACCCTTCATGCTCATTGAGCGTATTAATCATGCTTTAACGCACTTGTCTCCAATTTTCTTGAGTGATGCCAAGAGAGTGTGCAACAGCTCTATAACCACAATTTCCGTCCGGTGCAATGTATGAAAAACCAGTGAAGTATGGCCTCATACACAAAGGGAGGTCATCCATGTATGGGAAAAGTGCTCGGCGGGTGGGCGGTGTCAGGGGTGTTGGTGGAGTCTAGGGCATCCTCGAAGTATATGGTGTCAGGGGTGTTGGTGGAGTTTGGGTGTAACACCCCGACTTCCGACGAGGCGCTACTAAGAAATAGACCTTACAAGGTACTATTAATTAGGTTGACAACTACACTGTAGGATCTTACAACGCGGGCACGACGAGAAAACATAATAAAACATCCAACCTTTATTTAATAAAACTTAGAAAACGTAATCATGCATGAATCCCCGAAAATTATAAATATTCAAGAACGTCACAACGCCTACTGAAACTGGACTATCTGAACCAAAAAGATAATAACCGAAACAAAATACCAACTCCGTCTAACAAATATTAAAATCAATATTCTAACTATTATAAATAAACTAGTATAAACCAATCCCACTATGACACGCGCTCTTTACCGCTCCGGCCCGCCATCTTGCCTAGGTTCCTGCACGGCTCCCTGGTTCATACCTGGAACTGAAAAATGTTCCCCGAAGGGTCAGCGTCTAATCTACCAAGCTAGAAAGAATACGGAAACTGTAGAACGCTTTGAAACCATTTATCTAAAGTCAGCATACAAATCCACAATCGCAATTATAACTCTAAAGGCCAATACCTAAATTAGTTATATCAGTCACACAAGTCACATACGCATTTACAATCACAATCACACAGCAATGCAATTCTTCCTTTGTCCACAATCCGTCTTCCAAGGCGCTCATCACCGCGCCGAGTGCAGAGGCAGGCCCTCCCACTCCACTTCACAATCTCCCTTCTAACCCCTGGCTAAGCCTCCACTGGAGCACTTGCCAAAAACACACAGATAATTATTTTCGTTTTGAAGGGGCACGATTTTCCCAGTCACACGGGTCAACGTAGCCAACTCTTCCTCAACACCAGCTACGATGGGCCGTGTCGGAAACGGTACCAACACAGAGAAAACGTTCCAAAATATTTTCCGATAAAACTCATTTAAAATCATTAACGCACACAACACACAAGGAGTTCAAAACAATTTAAAAGGTATTCGGGACTAGTTCCCAAAACCCGCCCTACAATAACGATATGCAATCTAACAAGGTAGAGAAGAACCGAGCAAGTCGAAAAACGACTTACCTCAGACAAGGGATTCTTTGGCGTGGGCAAAACTAAGATCTTGAGCAAAAGCAGTTCCCTAAACATAATAATGAGCACACTTAAATACCTGATGAACCACACCCGTTATCATAACGGGTATCAACTATATACTTTATACCCTTAACGACTTATCTATCTACTAACTACTAACGTAATTATATTACTAACATAAACGAATTACTACTTCCTAATATAATACGTAGCTCTTACCAATTTAAAATTTACAAAGAGTATTTATAACTTACTAATAGCCATCAACCTATGTTAACAATCTTAATCCAAACCCATAATCACGATTGATTGATATATATATGTACTCAAATTAGGGCTCACCCGTTTCAAACCCATACATATTTGTATATACTTGAAGACACTAGATATAAATACTAACCCATACTAATAGTTAGTGATCCCTTATATTAATTAGTACTAATTTAATTTATATTATCACTACCTGGTACCAGCCACCTAAACCCAATCCACACCAACACCCTTCTCCCTTGTCCAATTTGATCGGCCCAGCTAGTCATAATAAGAAAAAGCCCAAATACAAATTAAGCACTAGCTACCAATTAAAATTAATTGTCTATCCCCACTGCTCAACACGAGAGATTGCAATACCCACCCTGCTTGACTTTTCAACCGTGGCCCCACTCCCTTATCTTCCTCACCCGAACAAACCGAAGTTCCGAAATTCCTCTCCCGCCGGCAACTCTGCAACGACACCCCTCTCCTAATTTCTGCTCCTTTTTCCGACCCACCACCTGTTCTAATTTCCGCCGCCACCGACCTCTCCTTCCTCCTCGACTAAACGATCCACCGTGGACGACAAAAGGCGATTCCCCTAGTTGGCATCGTCGACGACGGCCCACTCGGACTTGAACTGTGGAGTCACTAAAACCCTTTTCCCCAGACCCTACCCCCGATACGCTCAACCAAACCGACGAGAGAGAAAAAAACATGGAAAGATGACTGAATTAAGGGGCGGGACTCACCGGGACGTCGGTACCGGATCGCCGACGAGAATGGGTATCACCGGTGAATCGCTGAGGTTGCGGTGGTTGACCGGTGACAAGCGCGGAACACACCCTGATCCGCTTGACGATCGATCGGAATCCGCTAAATCCAGCCGGTGGCGTAATCGTGCCGCTAATCCCCAAGCCAGGCGAGATCGATCGGAACACCTTCTCCGCAAAACAGGGGACTTTGATTGGCTCCAAAGAAGGGTTATTAATATAGAGGGTTTTACCGAGATTTGAGAGATACGGTTGAGTTTGGATAAATTTTCGGGATAAATTATATATAAATTAGAAAGATTTGATAATTTGATAGGTTATTCGGGCCCAGTTTTAGCTAAAAAGAAAAAAGAATATATATATATATATTAGATATAATTTACATAGGAAGAACAAGGGTATAGTCCACTGGTTGTCAAACTGTTTACTACTTAATTTGCTTTACAAGTTTACTTGCGGGTCAAGAAACTTAAATGCT
Organism: Fallopia convolvulus; assembly: GCA_964016875.1. Taxonomy (NCBI): domain Eukaryota; kingdom Viridiplantae; phylum Streptophyta; class Magnoliopsida; order Caryophyllales; family Polygonaceae; genus Fallopia; species Fallopia convolvulus. The sequence goes on from OZ024733.1 coordinate 36,953,394, forward strand.
TGTAAGTGAAGGAAATCCGTTTTCCGACTTACGAGACCTAAAATGAATATGGATATTACATTGGGGCACCCTCGAAATAGTTGGTGAATTGGGGGTTTTCAGGTGTGTTGGTAGCTTGCCTCTAGGTTTCTTTGGCGGTGTTTTATTTAACTCCTTATCAACATGCTCCCAATCACCAAGAAATCTTTTGTTAGGGCTATTCTTGGGCCACCCCTTATATTTCTTCTTCTCAGTTGTCGGTTCTCGTGCAGTGGTCATCTCGAGGTAGACTATATCATATGCAGCATTGGCACAATCATGTTGTAGATCGGCATATATTTGTGGGAATGTGTTCTTGTAGAAGTCATCCATCAAACATTTTGCAACTCTGCCCTTGCACCCTTCAACATCCTCGTTCTGTACTACTCTCTCTATGTCAAGGGTCCTCCAAAAAACGTGCACTGTAGTCAGAGGAATGGGAACCTCTAGAGTCACATACCGTGCAATAGTATGGAAACAAGGCAAACCGTGTGTCACCGGTCTAGTACATGTACGCCTCATGTCAAGGAAAACACCTTCACCCTTATGGTACTCTTCTATCAGAAACTCCATGCACTTGTCAGAAACAGTGTACTTCAACTGCTTAAAAACATCAACTGAGGCCAAATGAGACCGCGTCTTTAGACGACATGCATTGAAGGAGGCCTTTATGTTATTTACTTGGATCTCTAGTGATGTATGCAATAGGCTAAATGTTGTATCTAAACGGTTGTTTGCAATCTCAATCCAATGTTTCAAGGATGAGTGATGTGCTTCTACCCTGCAATTCAGAATAACTATTAGCTCCCAAATGTTTAAAGGATGAGACCATATACTGTGTTGTCTTTTAGGGAATAGATGTGCATACCTGTTTGTTGTATTACACTCAAATGTCAATACTGTGTCTGTCCAAGCAGAAACAAATCTTGTCCTGTATGGATCAAGCCATTGTTTTTTGACATATTGCAGAAGACGCGACCACATACACCATTTTGTTTCTAGCCTTGCCAACTCCCTTTCATAGCCATCTATTGTCGTTTCCTTAAACAATACCCAAACATCATTCGAAAAGTATTTTGCACTTGTTGCATTCTTCATTAGAGTCTTTGCTCTAGCTTCAATATTCTTCTCAATGTGTTGCCTACAAAGAAGGCGCTTCGATCTCGGAAACATCTTATCCAATTGCTTCATCAAAGCCAGCTCACGATCTGTCACCAAACAGGTAGGCTCAATCTGCGCGAATGCACAAAGCTTTTGAAGTTGTTCCACGACCCAAGCAAAGTTTTCCTCCCTCTCAAAGGCCAAGAAAGCTCCGGCTACAGTGTAATTAAACCATGTTGAGGTAAATCCAACAATTTCTAAGAAAGGCATACCGTACCTATAGATTTAGCAATGGATTAGATGGGGGATTTTAATTCTGTTTAAACCAGCCGTTACGGCCAAAAGAGCTCCGGCCGTAACGACCACAGTGTCTCCGGCCGTAACGGCCAGAGGCGCTTCGGCCGCTACGGTCATTTTCAACAGAATCTAAATTCGATTCATAATAAGTGCTTAAAAGCGAAGTGTATGACTTACTTGTTTGTAGCGTATGTGCAGTCGAGTACTAAGACGTAGGGAAATGCCTTAATAAGTGATATCGAATTAGGACCGGCGAAGAAGACGTCACTAATCCGATTGCTTTTATCATCTAATCTGTGCTCCATGAAATAGTTGTTCTCCTTAGCTCGGAAGAAGAACTCTTGAACAACAGTTCGCCCCTCCAAACCAGCCTTCTTTAAACTATATCTTGCCGTGTACATCTATTTCTTACTTGTGAAGTTCATTGGGAAATCTTTCAATGCCACTACAATCTGGATCGGGGTACAATTGCTTGATGATATCGACTCCACCAACTTCAACTTTTGGCCGGTGAGTCTTCCAGCGAGTGCATGCCCATGCAAACTAGAATTTATCCTCTGGTTGTGAATTCCATGCACAACCTCAATCCTCCACGATCCTCTTGGACCCTCAATACAAGTCACTGCAAACTTGCAGCCACATTTCTTGGACTTAATGGTCTATTGGACCTCCTTTACTTCCCTTCTCTTCGGGGTGTAAACCCCTTCTCTCTCGCATACCAACCAAGTCTTGCCAAGCTGACCAAATAATGTAGACTTTTTTGTCCGCCCAGTTCGAATGCACATGTTATTTTGAATACATGTTGTCTTAGCCCACTCTATGGCCTCCTCTCTACTATCAAATATCCTATCTGGGGTAAATAACTCTGTATAGTCATCAGACTCTTGCACCACCTCCTCCACGGGTTCCAAAAAATGTGGCATGCCGCTCAAAGATGGAAGCCCACGCCTCTCTAGTGACTCCATCTGTGTATAATCAGGACTATACTGATCGGTATGCATCTGAGCATACCCACTATCGTACTGATCTGGACATATCTGAGAGTGTTGTTGAGAGGGTTTCTTGACAACAAATAAATTTATAAGTCAAGACCCCACTGTGTATAGCGAAGTCAGGATCGTTCCACAGGAAGCAAGGTTGTTCGTCTATCGACTACTAAAAAGCAAACACAATCAAACAAAAACACACAAGCAGCCTCGTTAACGACGTTGTCAGGGTCGTTAACGAACCACCGTAAACAAAAGACTCAAACTAACGACCTAAACCAGTTCGGTACCGAGCCAAGTAACTCAGCAACGAAATTCACTTAAGAATAATCAAATAAAAACAAAGATCTAGGACTAAGGACACCTCAACATAGCCAAGCATATAAACTCGTAAGAAGAATAGATCATGCCTTTAAATAGATAAAGTCATCAACTTTCGTTGACCATGAAGCAAATTAACCTACTTTCGCAACTTAACTCAGTTAATTGTTTGTTTTGGATCTAAAGCTTGAAACTTTCGTATTCAAACAATTTCAATCTTCAAGTTACTAACTTTCTCTTTCAATCAAGTTAAAAACTCAAATTACCTCAACTTTCATCTCGGTATAAACACGACAAACAATCTCAATAATAGATAAAAGGCATTCAACACACAATCTTACTAATCAAACATGCTCAACTATGCCGGGCTTAACCCCGATCCTAGAAAAGAAAACTACTCACTAATCATAACTACGAAACAAGAAATCATTGAAAATAAATTACTACTCAAATTAAATAGAAAATATCGTCTTACACAGAAAATCAGAAAAAAACCCGAAAACAAACAAATACCGAACCGAAATACTTGATCAACGAACTCGGTAACTCTCGTCCACCGACCCGACGACTCAACTCTGATCCTCTCCTTGGCTCTCTCGGCTCCTCCTCTTCTCTCTATGCTCGATTTCTCTATCTATCCCCCCTTGCTAGGCTAAATAAGAGGTCTATTTATACTAAAAAGCTAAAAACTAATAAGGCTAGAAGATAAAAACTTTCCTAAAAGATAGAAATAAAACTCTAAAAAGATAACAAGACCTAAAATACAATATATAATAACCCTAAAAATTATAAAAAGATACTCTACCAACACGGAAATAATTTCCCGCACAGGGTCGGTGAGTTACAAAGTCAACCCTCGATATTCCTATCACGTGGCCTCATTAACGAGCCCTTACAGCCTCGTTAACGATCCTGGACTTGGTTTCTTCCACACTTCATCTCGTAAAATCTTGGACATTGACTTCTTCAAACTTGTATTCCTCTGTCTTTCACTGTAGCGCTCCAAATTCAGCTCCATATAGCTCTTTTTCTTGCTAAAACCTACAAAATACACAAAATAGAGTAGCTTCCATACTTCTTATGAAAATATGCAAAACTATCCAAAAACACACTAAACTAAACCTAAACTAATCAAAACTAAACCTAATAAACAAAGAAATGCTACTAAAAACTATACTAAAAACATGAACATCAAAATACCCCATACTTAGACTTGCTTGTCCTCAAGCAATCACTAAACATTAACCAAAACCAAACAAACATACTCATCAAGAAATAGCCATCCTCCAAAAAGCAACATCTACACATGAGAAAAATATAGCAAAAGATACTTAACGTCATTACACATATATGCACCAAATAGACATAAGAAAATACAATCCAACCTCACAAGGGATATAATGTGTTTCACTCAACTCTCAAGTGTTTAGGCTTATAAATTCAATCTCTCAACTCAATCCAATATGCAAAAACTCATAGAAATTGGAACTTATATCACTAATACTCTCCACCCAAGATTTGTCAAAACAAGCAAAAATCATCAAGAGAAACTTATGGGGCTCAATGAAAAACTTCATAGAAGCTTCCATTCGGTCGGGTTGTAATGGGGCTTGGTAATAACAATAAGGCGTGGAAATATTTTGGCTATGTGGTGCTAATAATATCCGGGAATCAAAGACTCCTAAAAACTCACATAAACAAAATTCTCATAAAACAACCAAACTCACTTTCTCATTATGCACACTCTCTTTACTCACCCAACATATCCTAGAAAGTCTCATAAGAAATAAAAGAATCTCTGACTTTATCTATAAACACATATGCACTTCAAACTTCCTTCTTTTCTCTTCCTTTTTTTTTCTTTTCCTTTCGCTGCCTCGTTAACGAGCCCACTTCAGGGTCGTTAACGATCCTCATCGTGTATTCTCCCATCAAATAACTTTATTTTGTGCATTTTTTTTCAAGAGATCTTTCTTATTACAAGTAAAACAAAAGACTTTCAATCTACCCTTCCCAATAATTCCCCAATCACACCAAGCAATATATGTCACCTCTCCTTTCGCTCAACAAAAATACCTCTCCAATCTAAGTCCTAATCCCCGGATAGGGTCAAGCTTATCTCGGCTAGGGAAAATTTTGTGGAGCTAAAAATAAAGGCTTCAGGCTAGAATTGGTTATCAAAAGAAGAATCATGTAAAGGTAGATAAGGAATAACAGGGCTCATAAAAATAAGTTCTCCATCATATGATTTTCACAAGTAATGAACTATAAATCCCATACGGGTCTCAAGAAATAGATAACCATCACAATTCCAAGAGATAATATGCATAAGGAGAGTAAATCACATAAGAAAAGAAGAGGGATTTTTAATGTTCTCCCTATAAGGCCAAAAATAACTCACTAGGTAACAATTTTTGTTGGATTGCATTCACTTATGCTATAAAGAATATGTGCTCAATTTCATCAAATGCTATCTTCTTCTAAAAACAATTTTCAGTTAAAGATTCCGGCTATACTATTAAAGACATGCTTGCAAGGAATTATATGATTAAGCTAGCAACTACTATCATAGAACCTAAGAAAGGGATATCTATCAATTCTAAAACTTTTTTTTTATATATTTATTTTTTTTCTAAACTACTCAAAACACATAAACACATAAGACAACAAGTTTTCTATTTTCTCCCACCCCATACTTAAAATTACAGTGTCCCCATTGTAAGGAAAATAAGAAGAAGGAAAAGAAATAGAAAAGAAAACAAACAAAGAAAGATAAAAGTAAGAAAAAAAGAAAACATAAAAAACTTACAAAGTCTCAAAAGTGGAAAACAAGGAAAAACTGCATCTTCAGGCTGAATCACTAGTTTGGTGGAGGAAAGTAATGCTCAAAGTTTCCCATGAAATCGTACATCGTCCTCCAACGCTCAACATCCTCCGTCTCTCGCTGCCGATGCCTCTCATCCTCCATCGACATACGAGCAGAATAGACGGTCTCCCATCTATCCATCCTCCGATGAATGTGGTCCTGCTGGAGGTGGAGTTGCTGCATCTGAGCAGAAAGATCCTCGACCCATGGTGGTGGTATACTCGATCCTGTGTACTCGGGCTGAGGAGGTGGTGGATATTGAGGCTGGAAATGGTCTTGATACAACACCGGGTTGTATGGCATGAGTCCATAGGACTGAGGGTCGGTAGGAGCTGGTGGTGGGTCGACAGAAGCTCTCGGTGCCTCGTTAATGAAGCTGGGTGCCTCGTTAGGAATGTAGGGAGGCGGCTGAAAATGGTCGGTAACGAGCCTGGTGGGCTCGTCAACGAGGACGTTGGTGCCCAAAACTTCCATGTCGAGGTCTTCATCTTCAAGGTTTAGCTCCTCAGTTCCTCCCTCGGTGTCGCCTTCTTCAGTGTCATCGCCAATTACCTCGGTATCCTCATCTTCATCTTCATCTTCCTCCATTGCTTCACCATCTCGCTCAAATCTTGTCTCACACGGCCGTAGTGATAGCTTATCCTCCGGCTTAGGCTCTAACGGGTAAGCATGCCCCGTCCACGCCTCGTACCAATTTGGTACATAGAGTAACTCCAGCTTGTCGAGGGTGGGCCTAACGAAGCGGTCTTGAACTTTTACTTTGAATCCTCCTTCGGCTTGGATGAAAATACCGGAACTATACCAATAGTTCTTGTTGAGGAGTTGAGCGTGGGCCAGTGTATAGCGAGTGAAGTCAACTCCCAGGTTTTTAGCCAAAAGGCTAACCAAGTTGCCACACCAAACCTCCTTGGATTTGGTTGATTTCTCGACGTAGTAGAGCCATTCGTACCCCAAATTCAAGGGGTCGGGCTCCTCGAAAAGGATGGTGCGAAGACAAGCAACTTCCATCCTCGTTGGCCTGTTTAACTCTCTCTTTGGCCAAAACATAGCGGCTAGGACTCGGAGAATGATCCTGAAGATGGGGTTGATGATGCTTGCCCCAGATAATGCCGCCGTGGAGGATTGTTCTTCCCCCGTGATGTAGCTCCATGTCCTAGTCACCCTGTAGTCTTTTAAACTGTAGTCTCTAGACGGATTTGGAAGCTCCAAGATTAAGTTGAACTCTGCCATGGTGAACTCACGGCTCACGTTACCGAGCCGAAACCGGATTCGTCCCGCCGAAGTCTTTGACGGGAAGCTCGTCTCTAGAGTGGCCAAGAACTCGGATGTGAGGGCCGGAAAGTGTGGTAAATTCTCCTTCTTCAGGAGATGGGATGCACCAAGGATAAGGAAGGCTTCCTTGACATCCGTGTAGATCCTCGTGTTGAGAGCACTAGACTTTGAGAACCAACGGGTGTTGTGGTCCTTCTCTAGAATGGCACGGTATCGATGCACTTGGCCTTGAGTACTCAAAATCACGTTGTCCATGCGAGGTGGGGATGGGGACCTCTGGTTCCTTCTCTTCTTCTGGGCTCGGGTAGCGGGTCTACTTGAACTTGCCATGAGATCTACAAAATAATCAAAAATTTTCCAAGATAAGATCTACTCAAAAGAGATAGGCAAGAGACCCCATACTTGGTCTCGAAATAGCCTCGGAATTATTCGTTAACTACCCAATTGGGTTGTTTACGAATCTGGTCTGGTTGTTAAATTTTGAGATTATGCAGGGTCGTTAACGAGCCAGGGTGGGTCGTTAACGAGCCGCCGAGAACCAGATCGCAGAATTCCGAGTTTACTCTACTTTAAAATCAGGCCAAAATTCGAGCATGCAATCCTCTATTCTCCTCACTAGCCACACAATCGGAAATACGCACCCCATACTTGCTCGATTACCCAACCCGAACATGCTAAATTTTACCCAAAATTTTGACATGCAAAGTTTGTAGCTTGATACTAGAACAAGAAAAATTCATGCTTTTCACAATTAACTTCTCCCCGTAAAACATCCAACATGAATATCCCTTTCTAGATCTAGAAAAACGAAGCAAAAATCACAACCATGGGTAATATTTAATCATGAACACCGATCCTCTATATAAACTCAATCCTAGACATGAAATTTCTACCCTAAAAATCATAAATCATGCAATTCGAGTTTAGGGTTTAGAAAACATACCGGAGAACCGAGAAATTTGAAGAACAAGGGGTCGGGATCGGGTGAGTAACGAGCTCGGTGGGGGCTATCGAAAGCTTCGGATCTTCGACAGTGAAGGGAAGGATTTCCGGCTTCGGTAACGACGGTTGCTCGGTGATGGTTGGCGAAGGATTCCGATCGGTGGGAGGGGGTCTTCAAGATCTTTGGTTGATTTTTTTATTTTTTTTGGAGAAGGTTGGATTTGGATGTGAAAGAGATTTGGGAAGGGTAGAAAGGTTATATAGGAGAGGGAAGGGATAGGAAGGGGTAGAGGGGTGGCGGCTAGGGTAGTAAAAAAAAAGATAGACTAGGTTAAAAAAACTTACCTGCCCCGTTTTGCCGAATCGGGTCGTCCGAACCGGGTCGTTAACGACCCTGAGTGGGTCGTTAACGAGCCATCGTAGCCTCTTGGAGTGATTTTTCGATCCCTTCTCCTGTATCTTGTTAGCTCAAAATTAAATCCTAATTTCTATCCTAAAAACTACTAAAAAGAACTCAAAAGAAAGCTAAGAAAAAGAGTCTAAAAAAAATCTAATTCTATACTAAAAAAAAGCGGGTTGCCTCCCGTAAGCGCTATTTTTAACGTCGTCTGCCCGACGTACTCCTTTGACTAGTCCGATGATGTGAGAGCCATGGTAACTCTGATCTCTTCGTCCGGGTTGGTTTGCTCATGGAACTTCTTCAGCCGGTGCCCATTAACTTTGAAGATTACGCCTCGGTTATCGATCAACTCTACTGCTCCATGAGGATAAATGTGATGAACCACAAATGGCCCACTCCATCGTGTCCTGAGCTTCCCTGGGAATAATCGGAGTCTAGAGTTGAAAAGAAGTACCTTGTCGCCGACGTAATAAGTTTTGGGCACTAATTTCCGATCATGCCACCTTTTAGTGCGCTCCTTGTAAATTTCAGCATTTTCATACGCCTTCAGCCTCAGTTCTTCTAATGCTTGCAAGTCCATGAATCTTTTTGCTCATGCCGTATCAAGGTTCATGTTGAGCTCTTTTAGAGCCCATAATGCTTTATGCTCCATCTCGACCGGTAAATGACATGCCTTGCCATAGACTAGATTATAAGGAGTGGTGCGTAGAGGCGTCTTGTATGCTGTCCTGTATGCCCATAGAGCGTCATCTAATTTGGAGGACCAATCCTTCCTAGAACGGGAGACTGTCTTCTCCAATATGCTCTTTATTTGCCTGTTTGAAACTTCAACCTGACCACTAGTTTGGGGATGATAGGGTGTTGCCACCCGATGGGATACCCCATACTTAGCCAAAAGTACTTCAAAACTCCGCTCAATGAAATGAGAGCCACCATCACTGATAAGGACCCTTGGAACGCCGAACCTGGGGAAAATATTGGTCTTGATGAATTTAGCCACAGTCTTGGCGTCGTTAGTCCTTGTAGCAACAGCTTCGACCCATTTAGAGACATAATCGACTGCAACTAGGATGTACTTGTAGGGGCCTGATGCGGGAAACGGTCCCATGAAGTCTATGCCCCATACGTCAAAAAGCTCAACCTCCAATATCCCGGTAAGTGGATTTTCATGTCTCCAAGTGATGTTTCCTGAGCGTTGGCACCCATCACATGCTGTCACATAAGCTTGCACATCTTTGAACATGGTTGGCCAATAGAGACCACTTTGAAGAATCTTCGCCGTGGTTTTGAATCCTTTTGCATGGCCTCCAGTTGGAAGTGTGTGACATTGATGGATCACATTCTCGATCTCCTCTTCCGGGACACAACGTCTAAAAAGGTGATCGCTCCCTTGCTTAAACAAGTAGGGATCATCCCAATATTACTATTTTACATCATGGAGAAATTTCTTCTTCTTTTGTGGGGTAAGGCTCTCGGGAATCATGCCTCCTGGATGGGTTGTTAACGAGCTTGGAGTCATTATTTTATCCTCGGTAACGATCTCCCGTGGCTTAATAACGACCTGATTGACTGTCATACCGACCCATTCTGAAGTTTTATCCTTGTAATTTGTGCCTTCCAGCCTCGGCACCTCGTTAACGACCCTGAAGGGGTTGGTAACGAGGGTCTTGTGGAGTTCGACCTCGTTCAGCAGGAGGTGTTCGTCAGGTCTGGAATCGTTTATTGGTACTTCATTGTTGGACTCGGTGATATGCCCTATTGGCAATCTGGATAGGTGATCTGCCACTAGATTTTCTGCTCCCTTTTTGTCTCTTATTTCATGGTCAAATTCCTGCAGTAAGAGCATCCAACGAAGCAATCTAGGTTTGGCATCCTTTTTAGCCATTAAGTATCTAACAGCCTCATGGTCAGTATAAACAATCACTTTGGATCCCACAAGGTATGACCGGAATTTTTTCAAAGGCAAATACCACAGCAAGGAACTCTTTCTCCGTTGTGGTATACTTACTCTGTGCGTCATCCAGCGTCTTACTGGCGTAATAGATGGCATGGAGCTTTTTGTCCTTCCGTTGCCCTAAGACTGCGCCAACTGCATAGTCACTGGCATCACACATAATCTCGAAAGGCAATGTCCAATCAGGGGACTGCATAATGGGGGCAGATACGAGGGCAGCTCGTAACCTGTAAAATGCTTCAAGACATTCTGGAGACAGCTCAAACACTACATCTTTCATTAGTAGGTTAGTCAAAGGTTTAGCTATCTTAGAAAAATCTTGAATAAATCGTCTGTAAAAGCCAGCATGCCCAAGGAAACTCCTAATGTCTCTTACAGAAGAGGGAGGAGGTAGTTTTTCAATAAGCTCGATTTTTGCTCTATCTACTTCTATCCCTCTTTTAGAGACAAGGTGTCCTAGTACTATCCCCTCTTGAACCATGAAATGACACTTTTTCCAATTTAACACAAGATTGGTTTCTTCACATCTTTTAAGCACTCGTGCAAGGTTAGCAAGACAAGAATCAAATGAAGAACCATAAACAGAAAAGTCATCCATGAAAACCTCTACAATATCCTCTATCATATCCGAAAAAATGGCCATCATACATCTTTGAAAGGTAGCAGGGGCATTGCAAAGCCCAAATGACATTCTTTTATAAGCAAAGGTTCCATAGGGACATGTAAAGGTCGTTTTCTCTTGGTCATCAGGGTGAATGGGAATCTGCCAAAAACCGTTGTAGCCATCTAAATAACAAAAATAATCATGTTGGGCTAAGCGTTCTAACACCTGGTCAATAAAAGGAAGCGGAAAATGATCTTGTCTAGTAGCACTATTAAGCTTCCTATAATCAATGCACATCCTCCAACTAGTGGTGGTTCTAGTCGAAATAAGCTCTCCCTTTTCGTTTTCTATCACAGTCATTCCCCCTTTTTTTGGGACTACATTGACCGGACTCACCCATTGGCTATCCGATATAGGAAATATGATCCCTGCATCAAGTAATTTAATAATTTCCTTTTTAACTACATCCTTCATGTTAGGATTTAACCTACGTTGATGCTCTATGGTGGGTTTATGATTATCCTCCATGTATATCCTATGCATGCAAAGGGAAGGGGAAATGCCAGTTATATCATCTAGGGAGTAGCCTATAGCTTTCCTATCCATCCTAAGCACATTCAGGAGTTTTCCTACTTCCTCATCTTTTAATTTAGCATTAATGATGACAGGCAAAGTAGAATTAGCACCAAGGAATTCATACTTGAGGGAGTCTGGCAGGGGTTTAAGTGTTGGAGACGGTTCTGCAGGGATTAGAATTGGTTCTTCTGGTTCCGTCTTCAACACTTCCTCAAGATATGCAAAGGCTGAAATTTCGTTGTCTTTTGCCAGGGTTGTTAACGATGCTGATGGGATCGTTAACGAGCCTGCTTCTTCTGCCAGGAGAATCGGTAACGTTGCTGGGGAGCTTGTTACTGAAACTGCAGAGGTTATTCTGCCCATCTTTGACATGAAATTTCATCACCTAATGATGATCTTCCAATAGGGTCTCCACATTCAATGATCTCCTTGTGGGTGTAGAGCATCTTGACTTCGGCTTTATCAGTTTCCTTAATTGACTGTTTAAATCAGAATTCCGTCACCTCATCCCCAATTTCGAAAGTTAGGAGTCCCCTCCTAACATCGATTATGGCTCCAGCTGTGGCGAGGAATGGTCTTCCCAAAATAATAGGCACCACCGGATCTTCGGGCATTGTCATAACGATGAAGTCGTTTGGGACAAAGAATTTGCCCACTTGAACTGAAAAGTCTTCTATTATCCCTGTTGGTTTGATGCAAGATCCGTCTGCCATGTAAAGTCGCATGTTGACGGGCTCTAGCGGTCCCATATTAGCTTTAGACCAGATTGAGAGAGGAACTAAACTAGCACTGGCGCCCAGATCACATAAAGCTTTGAACTTGTGGTTGCCTATGCCGATTGTTATTGCGAATCTCCCTGGGTCTCCTAGCTTTTCCGGCAGAGATATTGATCTGACTTCATCCTGCAGCTCTGTAATGGATCTTTTCCTGCTAAGAATATCTTTCAAAAACTTTGTGTAAGCCGGCATTTCGCTTAGGGCCTCAGCGAATGGGATGGAAATATTAATGCCCTGAAGAATCTTTACGAAACGCTTGAACTTACTCTCAGTAGAGTCCATAGATTTCTTAGTTGGAAATGGAAGAGATTTCACCATTCTTGGAACCAAGTTAGGCTCGAGAGGTGAGAGTACCGGGTCGACACTGGGGTCGTTTGGTGTCCTCGGTGGGTTGTTATCGACTCTGATGGGGTCGTTAACTACCCTGGAGTGGAGAGGAAGGCTCGGTCTAGAAAACTTACCTGGGGTAGGGTCGTCAGGAACCCTCGAATCCTCGTCACCTTGGTATATGGGCTCGTTATTTGCTCTCGCTGGCTCGTTAACGAGCTGTTTGGTGACGTCCTCTTCCTCCTTGTCCTCAACTTGAACTCGTTCCGGCAATGTCTTCCCACTCCTAAGGTGCACCGCTGCTATTTGTCCCCTAGGGTTCTCCTCGGGGCGGCCCGGGAGTTGCCCTGGTGGTCTCGGAATCTGGGCAGCGAGGTTCCCTAGTTGGGAGTCAACACTCTTCTTCCATATATCGAACTCTCCCCATCTTTTATTTTGTTGGTTCAGGTTGGCTTGAACTTCGTTAACCTTGGTGGTCACGCTGTTAATGCCTTCCTATAATCCTTGAACCCATGATGGTGGCTCCTGATGGCCTGGAGGTCGATAAGGTGTAGGTCGTCTATCTGGTGGAGGCATTGCATAATTTTGATTGGTATTCTGATTGCCCCATCCCTGATAGTTGTTTGACCTGTCATTGTAGCTAGGCTGGTTCCTGTATGGTCCTCTCATATAATTCATCTCAGCTATTGTCTCAGCGGCTCTTACCTGCTCTATGTTAGTGCAAGCAGAAGTACTATGTGCAAAAGAACCACATTCTTGACATGATTGAGAGGATTTCAGAAAACTTACCTGCTTCTTCAGACGGTTGACCTCATCTTGCAAGAATTGATTTTTAACATCCGAGTCAACTTCGTCTCGGTTAGGTACGTAGAGACGTTTCTGAGGTTGTGGAGTCTGCTGGGTTCCATACATGGCATCGTAATTGGAAAGTTTATCCAACAGTTCCCATGCTTCTGTCGGGTTCATCTCTATAAAACCGCACGCAGTATGCGTGTTGATGCGGTTCTTGGTCTCTGCGTTGATACCCTGGAAAAAGATTTCTTGCAAAACATATAAAGGTTGCCCATGAGTGGGGCATTGTCGAAGCATCTCTTTGAATCTTTCCCATGTTTCAACGAACGTTTCATTAGGCAACTGGTGATAGGAGGTGATGCGTTTCCTCAACTCCGTCGTCTTAGCAGGAGGGAAGAACTTTGTAAGAAATTGATCGTACAAAGCTTTCCAAGTCCTGATAGACTTAGAAGGTAGGCTCTCCAACCAGCTCAGGGCCTTTCCAGTAAGGGACCATCTAAAAGCTTTTAACATAACATATTCAAGTGAGACACCTTCAGCAGCTATGGTGTCACAAAAATCAATAAAGTTTCTAATATGCTCCATAGGGCACTCAGTAAGTTTCCCTTCAAACTGAGCCTGTTTAATCAAGGATATGAATTGAGACTTGATCTCAAAGGGTTTTTCTATCGCAGGAAGCACAATTGGTGATTCTGGCACCCTCAGTTCTGGATGCATGTATTGTTTGGCATTCCTTGGATAGGCATCAAGCTCCTCTTGTAGACGAGCATTAGCAGCTCGTTGACGCTCAGCTTCAGCCTCAGCGCCTTCTTTCTCAGTCTTTAACGCCTCCATCTGATTTCGGAGGTCTTCCATTTGAAGAGCCATCTCTTCCGGTGTGGCCATGGCTCGGTTTTCTCGGAGTCTACGGTGCAGTGAACATTCGGGTTCTGAGTAATAACCAGTGTTGTCAAACTCGAGCCTTCGTCGTCCTACCGGCATACGCTGAGAAAACAGACAAAGAAAAAAAAATTAAAAACAAAAACGGGGTTGGGCTATTCCCGAACCCACAGATAAACTAACAAACACGTTGCTTCCCCGGCAACGGCGCCAATTTGTTGAGAGGGTTTCTTGACAACAAATAAATTTATAAGTCAAGACCCCACTGTGTATAGCGAAGTCAGGATCGTTCCACAGGAAGCAAGGTTGTTCGTCTATCGACTACTAAAAAGCAAACACAATCAAACAAAAACACACAAGCAGCCTCGTTAACGACGTTGTCAGGGTCGTTAACGAACCACCGTAAACAAAAGACTCAAACTAACGACCTAAACCAGTTCGGTACCGAGCCAAGTAACTCAGCAACGAAATTCACTTAAGAATAATCAAATAAAAACAAAGATCTAGGACTAAGGACACCTCAACATAGCCAAGCATATAAACTCGTAAGAAGAATAGATCATGCCTTTAAATAGATAAAGTCATCAACTTTCGTTGACCATGAAGCAAATTAACCTACTTTCGCAACTTAACTCAGTTAATTGTTTGTTTTGGATCTAAAGCTTGAAACTTTCGTATTCAAACAATTTCAATCTTCAAGTTACTAACTTTCTCTTTCAATCAAGTTAAAAACTCAAATTACCTCAACTTTCATCTCGGTATAAACACGACAAACAATCTCAATAATAGATAAAAGGCATTCAACACACAATCTTACTAATCAAACATGCTCAACTATGCCGGGCTTAACCCCGATCCTAGAAAAGAAAACTACTCACTAATCATAACTACGAAACAAGAAATCATTGAAAATAAATTACTACTCAAATTAAATAGAAAATATCGTCTTACACAGAAAATCAGAAAAAAACCCGAAAACAAACAAATACCGAACCGAAATACTTGATCAACGAACTCGGTAACTCTCGTCCACCGACCCGACGACTCAACTCTGATCCTCTCCTTGGCTCTCTCGGCTCCTCCTCTTCTCTCTATGCTCGATTTCTCTATCTATCCCCCCTTGCTAGGCTAAATAAGAGGTCTATTTATACTAAAAAGCTAAAAACTAATAAGGCTAGAAGATAAAAACTTTCCTAAAAGATAGAAATAAAACTCTAAAAAGATAACAAGACCTAAAATACAATATATAATAACCCTAAAAATTATAAAAAGATACTCTACCAACACGGAAATAATTTCCCGCACAGGGTCGGTGAGTTACAAAGTCAACCCTCGATATTCCTATCACGTGGCCTCATTAACGAGCCCTTACAGCCTCGTTAACGATCCTGGACTTGGTTTCTTCCACACTTCATCTCGTAAAATCTTGGACATTGACTTCTTCAAACTTGTATTCCTCTGTCTTTCACTGTAGCGCTCCAAATTCAGCTCCATATAGCTCTTTTTCTTGCTAAAACCTACAAAATACACAAAATAGAGTAGCTTCCATACTTCTTATGAAAATATGCAAAACTATCCAAAAACACACTAAACTAAACCTAAACTAATCAAAACTAAACCTAATAAACAAAGAAATGCTACTAAAAACTATACTAAAAACATGAACATCAAAATACCCCATACTTAGACTTGCTTGTCCTCAAGCAATCACTAAACATTAACCAAAACCAAACAAACATACTCATCAAGAAATAGCCATCCTCCAAAAAGCAACATCTACACATGAGAAAAATATAGCAAAAGATACTTAACGTCATTACACATATATGCACCAAATAGACATAAGAAAATACAATCCAACCTCACAAGGGATATAATGTGTTTCACTCAACTCTCAAGTGTTTAGGCTTATAAATTCAATCTCTCAACTCAATCCAATATGCAAAAACTCATAGAAATTGGAACTTATATCACCAATACTCTCCACCCAAGATTTGTCAAAACAAGCAAAAATCATCAAGAGAAACTTATGGGGCTCAATGAAAAACTTCATAGAAGCTTCCATTCGGCCGGGTTGTAATGGGGCTTGGTAATAACAATAAGGCGTGGAAATATTTTGGCTATGTGGTGCTAATAATATCCGGGAATCAAAGACTCCTAAAAACTCACATAAACAAAATTCTCATAAAACAACCAAACTCACTTTCTCATTATGCACACTCTCTTTACTCACCCAACATATCCTAGAAAGTCTCATAAGAAATAAAAGAATCTCTGACTTTATCTATAAACACATATGCACTTCAAACTTCCTTCTTTTCTCTTCCTTTTTTTTTCTTTTCCTTTCGCTGCCTCGTTAACGAGCCCACTTCAGGGTCGGTGAGTTATAAAAAGATACTACAATATATAATAACCCTAAAAATTATAAAAAGATACTCTACCGACACGGAAATAATTTCCCGCACAGGGTCGGTGAGTTACAAAGTCAACCCTCGATATTCCTATCACGTGGCCTCGTTAACGAGCCCTTACAGCCTCGTTAACGAGCCTGGACTTGGTTTCTTCCACACTTCATCTCGTAAAATCTTGGACATTGACTTCTTCAAACTTGTATTCCTCTGTCTTTCACTGTAGCGCTCCAAATTCAGCTCCATATAGCTCTTTTCCTTGCTAAAACCTACAAAATAGAGTAGCTTCCATACTTCTTATGAAAATATGCAAAACTATCCAAAAACACACTAAACTAAACCTAAACTAATCAAAACTAAACCTAATAAACAAAGAAATCCTACTAAAAACTATACTAAAAACATGAACATCAAGTATCCACCCCAATCACCTGTAGCTGGCATCTGACTTGGATGCATCGACGGATATCCACTACTATACCAATCTCCAACAAACAAAATCATTTCTGACTGCACCTGGGGACATCCATATACAGAATTGTTGTATGCGAGATCACTCTGTCCATCTTCGATCCTCAATGCATCAAGCCCAATGTACACTTCATTATCTTCCTACAAAGATTAAAATAAAGCTTAAATAAGATTCTGTAAAGTATAGCCGTAACGACCAGAGTGTGCCCAAGCCGCAACGGCTGGGGCTCCTCCGGCTGTTACGGCTGGGGCTCCTCCGGCTGTTGTTTGGCCGTAACGGCCAAACCGTTTCTTCCTTTCAAAGATCCAATCTTTTTGTTCAAGAACACTTCGAAGTTCTAAGGCAAAAGTTACGATCTTTTGTCAACAAAGTAACCTTCTTTAACCTGGTTTTTTTACTAATAATTATATACATTTGCCTACTCAATACATGCAAGAGTAAATACACTCTTTTTTCCTACTTCAAAACCATCTCTAGATAAACATGTAGTTTTACACAATTTTTTTTTCCAAATATAGTAGAGTGAAGTAGAGTGGTGGAAGAAAGCAACTTGGAACCAAAAAAAAAAACATACCTCATTATGATTGATGTTCAAGGCTTGATCTTCTAAATCCATGAAATATTAGTAATATCCTTTGTTGTTCATGGTTGAAGATTGAAAACCATGGAGAAGTGTTGTGATTTTTGGAATAGAGATGAAATGTAGTGGTTGGGTTATGGCTATGGCGTATTAAAAAGATTACGGCGGAAAAGAGTTAAGGTAGTTGAGTGCATTTAATTCCTCGGTTTCAATAAATATCCAGCCGTTACGGCCCGAGGGACCCCAGCCGTAACGGCCAGAGGGCTTCCAACAGTAACGGCCAGATGCGTTCCAGCCGTTACAGCTGGGAGCACTCTGGCCGTTATGGATGGGGTCCCTCGGGCCGTAACGACTGGAGGGTGCGCTATTATGAACAAAGTGGCTTTTCTGTCCCATTTAATGTTCTGATAACATTATATCATTTAATGTTCTGATGACACTATTATGAGCTTTTCTTATGACAAGACCCATGCATGTACATCACATTGAGGGTAGAGCAATTTTCAACCATAAAAGAAGAGTTCCATCCATCCAATCTCAAACTCAAACTAGAATTCCATCTCCATCCATGGCTCCTAGGAAAGCAGCATGTTCCTCGCGAACCTACGTCATTGCTCCACGCTTCATCAACATCTCCATCATGCTCATGCAAGGTGTTAAGGAGAGCAGATCGGAATGGACCATGGTACCCGAGGGCACCCTACGAAACTTGATCATATCTTGGAGCCAATCTGGCGAGGGAGTACCACCAGGATATTGCCGCTTTTTCTTGAACGACAACGATATAACAGATCGTATGTTAGCCAAAGAAACGGCCGCGCCGCTTCGCCTATTCGAAGGTGATGAGATTCGGGCAGTTGATAATATTACGCCTGAGGATTAATGTTGTTTGTTATTTTTTCATGTTTCGACTTTAGAAGCAAGTGTTGTTTGTCATTTCGTGATTCAGTAAGTCATATTTCGATGTTTTTTCATGTAGAAGCAAGTGTTGTTTGTAAGTTCGTGGTTTGGAAGCAATGAAGTTGTTTGTTGTTTTTAAACTTGAATTTGGTCACCTAATAGCACACGAAAAATGGTAAAGTTGAACATGATACATTTGTCAAGGCTTTAACAATCCACCCAAAGATCCAAAATGGAATCATATAGAGACATACAACAATATATAAAGTATATAATACATACATACCTACACTAACTTAAAATCTAAAAACAAAACCCGGCCGTTACGGCCAGAACGTGCCCAGCCGTTACGGCCAGAGTACCCCCAGCCGTAACGGCTGGATCGCATCCGGCCGTTACGGCCGGGGGTCCTCTGGCCGTAACGGCTGGGCACCCTCTGACCGTAATGGCTAGAGGGTGCGCTATTATGAAAAAGGATGGGTGCTCTATTCGGAAATGGGGTAAATTTTTACCTTCTTCAAAGAAAAAAAATTGAAGATTGAGATGAATATCTAAAATAATCATCTTGATTTCCAAAGCAATTTTAGAAACCTTTCACAAATTTAATACAGTAATGAACGACTACCCTAAAAATTTTATGCAATCATTTACAAATTTTAATTAGTCATCTTACGCAGGTAATGAAAAATTATAAATAGTCTACCCTCTCCGTTTATAAATATACGTCGTTTTAGAATTTGTCTCAAAAATTAAGAAGTCATATGATTTAACTTAAATACCCTCAATCTTGTTAAGATCTTTCATCTTCTGTTTTCTGTTTTATATTTTAACGTAATTATTTTTAATTAATGAGGATAATATCAGAAAACGGTGCGGCAAAATATGTCAAATGACAAATATTATTTCCAAAAGTAATTTTAGAGTATGTTTGAATCGTCAGGATAATGACATTATTTTGCATTATAAATAGCCATCTTACAAATTTAATATAGTAATGAACGACTACCCTAAAAATTTTATGATGGCCTTCTTATTTATGCAGGTAATTAAAAGTTATAAATAGTCATTATTACATAAAAAGCATTTTATAAGGCTTGAAAAGACTTTTTAGCTATATAAAGGATATTTTGTGGCCTCATAATCAAGGGTTAAAAGAGAGTTTTTGTAGGAGAAAATCTCCTTATTTCTATTAATTCATAACATATTAATACAAGGATTATAATAAGGTTATACAAGACATATACATCTTGTGGTCCAAAGAACATATACAAGAAATGATAGAAATATACATATATGGATAGAAATTTTAATATAACTCTAATACTCCCCTCAAGTTGGAACATGAAGATCACGAATGCCCAACTTACTAAGCAAAAGCTAAAACCATTATAAACCAAGAGCCTTAGTAAGAATGTCAGAAGGCTAGCCTTAGTAAGAATGTCAGAAGGCTACAAATGTGTACGATTGTGACCAGTCTAAAACTTACTAATGGTCACGAAAAACTAGATTAGTAGCAATATGTAGAGCCACCTGACTAGCTTGGGAGGTGACATCTGCTGAGTCAACTGCTACTTGGACAAAATTTCTGAAAACCTTGCAATCAGAATTGGATCTTGGGAGAGGAGAAGGTCTTACTAAAATGTCTGACATGCATTTGGTAAGTATTTATGCAATTTTTTCCTTATTATGATATTCAGTTCTAACCTCATTTTCATGTATTATATAGGGTATAAGGGCTGCAGTGAGAAGTGAGTTTCCAAGCGCTGAGCATAGATTTTGTGCAAGGCATATCTATGCAAACTAGGTAAAGAAGTGGAGAGGTGCTGAAAGAAGAAAGAAGTTTTGGGCATGTTGTTGGTCCACATTCCCAATTCAGTTGAAAGAAAACCTTGACATCCTAGGCAAGCTAGATCCCGAGTTGGTTAGTGACTTCTTAGAGTATGGTAAGGAAAATTTTTGCAAGCCTTACTTTAGAAGTGAGATTAATTGTGATGTGTTTGAGAATAATATGTGTGAAACATTCAATAGCTGGATAGTGTCAGCTAGGTATAAGGCAATAATATCCATGCTTGAAGACATAAGGAAGCAAGTTTTGGATAGCATTAGGAAAATGAATGAATTTGCAAGAACATGGATCTGTGACATTGCTCCAATGCCACTGTTGAGATTGGAGAAGAACAAAGAACTTGTAATGCAGTGTAATATCTTGTGGAATGGGGATAGGGGTTTTGAAGTTCAAGATGGTGACTATTGTCACACTGTAGACTAAGGAAAAATACTTGTAGTTGTAGAAGCTGGCAACTGAAGGGCATTCCTTGTGCACATGCCATATGTGCAATGAACCACTTAAACATTAATCCAGATCAACATGTGGTTGATTGGCACAAGAAAGAAACCTACCTGAGAGCATATGCAATTCCTATTCAACCTGTTTTGGATATGAAAATGTGGCCCACTTCTAAACACCTACCAATTGAACCACCTGATATTAGAAGGAGAAGAGGAAGAAGAAAGATCAATAGAAGAAAGCCTAGGGATGAGCCAAAGAAAGATGGGAAGTACTCAAGAAGAGGGGTTGTGATGACATGTTCTCTGTGTAAGTGCCAAGGTCACAACAAGAAGGGGTGCCCTAATAAGGGAAATCCAAATGTGGCAGCTAGTACATCAAGAAGTCAAGCAAGGGCACCTCTAGTTGCACCAGAAAGGACACCTCCAATTGCATCAGAAAGGACACCTCCAATTGCAGAACAAAGGGCACCTCCAATTGCAGAACAAAGGGCACCTCTAGTGGCACCATCTCCATCAACTCCAACTGCACCAGCAAGGGCAACAATTAAAACAAGGAGAAATGGAAAAGAGCAGGTTTTGAACCACCTTGTTCTCTCATTTTTTTAAAACATGTTTAGTAAGCTCCAATTTGTTAATTTGCACATGATAATGGGAAGAGGAGTCGATCTGATGGACCAGTAACAAGAAGTGGTAAAAGAGGAAGAATGGTGGGTCTTGGTACCTATATCAACCCAACCACATGATTGACAGTGTTGAATGTTAGTAGATGTTGCAAGTGTTTGACAATTTTGATATACTTGATTTGTTTTACAATTTTTGATGTTGCAATTGTTCTGATACTTTGGTTGCTTCTTATACAACAGTCGGGCCATGAAAGCAGTAGGATTTTAAGGGCTCCAAAAAGGACGGCACATTCCAATTTTGCAGTCAATTTTGGAAGTTAAACCAATGGTTTGAGGTGGCAAGGCAAACCTGCTGTCACAAGGAGTCAATTGAAAAAACCTGAAAGCAAGGCAATTCAAGTCCCATTCAGAAGCCAAGGGAGTTCAACCAGACCCTAGTCATTGTGTTTTTAAGCTCTTATATTGGGGTAGTATATATTGCGGATATAATAGGTGTTTATGTAGATGAAGTTGTCTTGTTTTGTATTTATTGTAAGAACAACCTAACTAGCATCTTGTAACCAGTTTAAACAATTATGTGTAAACTGTCTAAGAACAACATAACTCGCATTTTGTAACCAGTTGAAACAGGTCTATGTAAGATGTCTAAAAACAACCTAATAACAAGCTGTCTTGTTTTGCAAATATTGTAAGAACAACACTTCCTTTTGAATATGATGAACAAGCCCTTATTTTGCATATATTGTGTAATTTTGCATATGAGAAGCTGTCTAATGCATCATGTATCTTGTCTTTTGAATATAAGGAAGAAGCTGTCTAATTTTGCATATATATTGTCTTTTGAATATAAAGAAGAAGTTGTCTAATTTTGCAACTGAAAGATGATTATATTCCGATTAATTAGACTTGGGTCCGGTTCCGGTTCCTGGTACGGTTCCGGTTCGTCCACCCCCGGAACCGGCGGTTCCAAACCGGGTGAAACCGCCGGTTCCACTAATAAAAAAAATTAAAATAGCATAACCGCGACTGCGGAATGAAAACCGCGATCGATGCCCATTGGACCGCGATCGCGGTTTTCATTCAGAGGTGAAAAAAATATTTTTTTATTTATTTTTAATATTTCCCGTTCTGGAACCGGAACCGGGAGGAACTGGCTTCGGAACCGTTCGGAACCCGACCCAGGGAACCGGCCCATGCCCGATTCCGGTTCCATGGTTCCGAGGAACCGGAACCGCCGGTTCCGGAACCGGACCTAGGTCTACCATTAATTGTTAGAACTGCCTTCAACTTGGCACATTACAACCATCTGAACTAACACTTGAAATAACACTTGTACTAACACTTGAACTCAAGACAACTTATGACAAGAGGAATTTGAGACAATGAAGGCTTCTAATTATCACTAAAACATACAACAACACCTTAGCTCGACGTCTAGCCTTGTCCCTCTCAACTTCGTTCTCCCTCACTCTTTTCAGCAATCCTGTAATCACTTGCTTAGCATGTTCCGGGAATGGCGGATCAATCCATCTGAATAAATCACAAGCCCCCATTCTCTGCATTGCAATCAAATTTCCAGATTCAAAATACCAAAATAGTTAATCATAATCCCTAAATTGAAATTTTAGGGCATATCACCAAAGTGTATATTCAATTACCAACAAAAATACATCAATTGTACATTCAATTTTATGGTTTACGATCAATTGAACCAAATCCCTAAAAGTTAGGGTTCTTTGCAAATTTCTCAAAATAGAACTCACCCCATAATTAGGACATCCATAAAAACGCCTCCCTGGATTTGTTCCCGTCCATGAATGCCTCATGGAAGCTACATCGCCACACATGCATATCGGAAATGCGAGATCGGGTTGTCCACTTCTTCGATGAAGGTTGGTCGACGAGGATGACATTTTAAGGGAGAGATGCGGGAGATAGTGAGGTGCGAGAGAAGATGAACAAGCTCTAATGGATGAAGGGACAAGAAGGAGCTCTAATGGAGGAAGTGAGAACTGAGAAGAAGGAGATCTAATGGAGGAAGGGAGAAGAATGAGAGAAAGAAGAAGATGGTTGGGGCTTTAATGTGTTTAATAGGGTTTTTTTAAATAAATTCCATGTTAGCTTGGATACGCTCCTTCACTCGCACATGTGCGTTTGGATTGCACACACTCCGCCACATTAGCGAAGAGGTGTTTAATAGGTCCAAAATGTTAAGTTTAAGTGCTCAATCGGTCCAAACCAAATGTGAGGTATCCAAGTGACCAATTTGCACAAGTACATGTGGCTGTATATTTTTTAAGCCTATTAGGATCATAAGGAGTTTTTATTGGCACCACATCCATCAGCCACCCAACCTTGTTGCCCACAAGGTTCACCACCGAAATCGCATTATTCAGTTGTTGATTTTATTTAGTCAAGTTGATCCACAATTTTTTATGTTCTCCGTTAGGCTTATGAGCATTCTTTGGTTGTCAACTTTGTGGTCACATTGAAAAGCACGATGCCTTGTGTCCCCGCATGCATAGCAACCATGTTTCTTCATATCGTGTGGCTTTCCTTGCTTCTTTAAAATTTTCATATGCTGAATTTTTTCTTTCTTTTGTCCCGATGATGAATCTCCCTTTTTGAACTTGTCGATTTTGGAAGAAGACTCCACAAGATTAGCATTAATTGAATTTTCAAAGGGTTTAGGTTTAGATTTATCTTCAAGGCAATTAGCCTCTTCAATATTCATGGGGTTGTGCAATTTGAGATGGGTCATGTGGTACTTCTCGTGCTTTAGATGGTTATGGTAGTTTGCCCAGGATTTAGGCAAATTTTTAATCATAAACTTTGTCTGCAAAACCTCGCACATTTTCATCTCCTTGGTGGGTATGTCAGCCACCAGATTTGCATACTCATAAACTTGCTCCATGTTGGCCTTGTCGTCCATCATCTTGAATGGTAAAACTTTTCACATATATATTTCCTTTTCCCAACATCATCAATAGAGTATTTAGTCTCTAAAAGATCCGACATAATTTTAGCAGATTTGTGGGTAACCAGTAAATCAAAGACGGGATTGGTAACATGACTTAGAAGGGGACCTCAGACTGCCGTATTATCAAATTCATATTTTTTCAATTCCGAGTTAGCTATTGTAGTTGAATTACCTTCTTGGGAGTCGTGGATACGAAGAGTAGCATGATTGACTGGAGGGGGACGGTAAGAATTTAAAAGTAGTTTTTTCCTTGTTAGAGATTGGTGATAATCGTGTAAGGTCATCCGTATCGGGGTTTCGTGCACGGTTTCAAGGTGAGTTTCATGCCAAAAAAAAGATATAAAAATTCACGAAACCTTCCGTTCGGTTTCGAATGTGAAACTAAAGAGAGAGAGAGGATTCATGTCAGTGTATTGGAGAGAGAGGAAGGCATTGCTAACTGATAGACTCCAGAGATTTAACCATGAAAATGTCTTTACTCTTTATATAAAACTAAAGTTTATGCTTGTAAGATCGATCTGAAACCACATTGTTCTCGTCCTTTGTAAATTGTAATTAATCAAATATAATTAGTCAAATTTTGGAACTTTTCCTTAATTAGAAAGTGAAATTTCTATTATTATTTCGTGTTGTTTCTCATACGCAACTAATAAAGCATGTGTCCTACTCATTATAGTTAGTCATGATAGGAGGCAAAAGAAAGGGACAGGAAAGATCTCCTTTTTCAAATGCATTATGAAATAAACTGTAGGTTGAAGTGAGATATGCTGAAGCTCGAGAGCGATCAAAAGTTAATTAGAGCATCTCTATAGTTCCATAATTTTATACTCCCTCCGATTAACAATACTCCGTATAAGGCATTCTACATAGAAAATTTTGATCTATAATAGTATTCCCTCCGTTCTATTCTACTTGTCTTTCTAACCTCAAAATTTTGTTCAACAAAACTTGTCCATTTAAAATGTTTATTTAATTAATATATTAGACAGTGTCATATTGACTTTTTTCTCTTTATCTATTGGCTATAAAGGGTAGTTAGTAATTAATTTGTGATTACATTTAGAAAATTTTAGATTTTTAATGATATTTTTTGTATTTTCAATGAGTTTCTTAATATATGTGAAAAAATCTAAAAGGACAAGTAGAATAGAACAGAAGCAAAGGTTAATGTAATCGAGGTAATTATTTTTTGTATTTTCAATGATATTTTTTGTATTTTAGATTTTCAATGATATTTTTTGTATTTTCAATGATATTTTTTGTTGGTAATCGAGGTAATTATTATGTGCTTTTTCAATGATTATAATGACTGAAGCGATTTTCATTAGTTAATCCACTTTAAAAAGGACTTTTTTCTTCGAGAAAAATATCACTTTTGGTGAAAAAGATGATAATTATTGATTTTCTTAAATATGATGTCAAGGGCTAAAATGCCTTATATTATTGATCAGAGGAGGGAGCAAGTATTATAAAAAAAAGATTAAAAAACAGAAAGAGGTAAAATATTTTAGTAGTTTAATGTAATGAGTAGATGTAAGTATATGGAAGAAGAAACTTGGTCATTTTAATACTTATTTTTTCAGTTTTATAATTATTTCATATATTTTTATGATATTACTATCTAGTATTTGAATAAAAATCATAAATGAAGATGCCTTAGAATTAATATTGTGAGATTTCAATAACCAAGAAATCAAGCAAACAAAATTGACCAAAACAAGCTCAATCACAGGATTGAGCCATTCAATTAGGAATCAGAACACGAGCACACAAGCGCATACACAGCGCCCACTCATTGTTCGATTAGTTCTTGCAAAACAAGAAAACGACCTTATATAGTCTGGCAAATACAAGAACCCGTTAAACCGGGAAAATTATTAACTAACAAGGAAATAAATCGGCATAAGAAAACGGTTCACAAAACCCGCCAAAAGGGAGTAGAAGTCTTCCACTTGGCAAGCTGCCAAATTCCACGCGTTTCTTAGCTCCAACTTGACAACTCTATGGAATGATACTTCTACATCCTCCCCTCAAGTTGGAGCTTCGCAAATGCCCAACTTGCTGGATAGGAAGTCGTGCTGGCCGTGATTCAGAGCCTTGGTCATTAAGTCAGCTAGCTGGAGATTTGTACTGACATAAGTTGTTTCAAGAAAACCTGATTGTATCCTCTCTCGAATAAAGTGGCAGTCTAGATCCACATGTTTCGTTCTCTCGTGAAAACAAGGATTTGCTGCCAACTGCTATGCGGCCCTGTTATCACAAAACAGAACTATAGGTAAAGGAACTGCCACCTTCAAGTCACTGAGCAAGTAGCTGGACTAGATCAAATCAGTTGTAGTGGAAGCCATGCTTCTGTACTCTGCCTCGGTTGAGGATCTAGAAACAGTGTTTTGTTTCTTGGTTTTCCAAGAAACCAAGGCATGTCCCAAGAAGATACAGTAGCCTGATAATGATCTCCTTGTTGCAAGGCAAGAAGCCCAATCTGAATCTGAAAAACCAGTTAACTTCAAGGAGCTCTGCACTGGATAAAACAAACCAAGCTTACTGGTGCCACTGAGGTACCTTAAAACATGTGAAACGGCATGCCAATGCGACATTCTTGGCTGAGCCACATACTGACTGAGATGTTGAACACAATAGGAGATGTCTGGTCTTGTGAGAGACAAATAAAGCAGCTTACCTACTATCCTCCGGTATCTCTGTGCATCTCCAAATAACTCTCCCTCATCTTGCCCCAGTTTAAGTCCAGTTAGCAAAGGAACCTTTGTTGTCTTACAGTTGTCCATATGACAACTTTCCAGGATGTCTCGTATGTACTTTTGTTGACTAAGCACTACACCCTTGTCATCCCTGTATAGCTCCATACCTAAAAAATACCTGGCTAAGCCCAGATCTTTGATGGTGTATTGTTGATGCAGAGCTTCCTTTACTGATTGTATTTCCTCAATGTCATTTCCATTGATAAGGATATCATCCACATAAACAAGCATAGCAGTCATTGACTCACCTCATTGCTTCACAAATAGAGAGTAGTCAGAGTGTGATTGTTCATATCCTAAACCCATGAGAAAACCTGTTAACTCTAAATTCCATTGTCGTGAAGCTTGCTTTAGCCCATATAAAGACCTCTCCAATTTGCACACTTGTCCTTGTGCACCTCCATCGTACCCTCTGGGAGTTCCATGTAAATATCCTCTTCTAACCTTCCATGTAGGAAGGCATTATTTACATCTAACTGATGTAAATTCCAACCCTTTGATGTAGCAATAGCAATGAGCATTCTCACTGTTGGGACCTTGGCAACTGGTGAGAAGGTATGTCGATAATCTTTGCCTAATTTCTGACTAAAACCCTTTACTACTAGTCTGGCTTTATACCTTTCAATCTCTCCATTGGGCCTAAATTTTACCTTGTAAACACACTTTGATTTTATTGCCTGTTTTCCATGAGGCAATTTAGTGAGGGACCAGGTTCCATTCCTTTCTAAAGCTTCTAATTCGGCAGTCATTGCATTTTGCCATTTGGGATCTGACTGTGCTTCTTTGAAGTTTTATGGCTCTCGCACACTCATCACATTAGCTAGTGAGGCAAAATATCCAGTCTGCACACTGTTCACCACATAATCATTGTGCCATAGGGGAGCCTGCCTAGTTCTTGCACTTCTTCTTGGGTTCTGTAAAGGCAGCACAGGAGAGCTTACATCTGGGACCTGAAATGAATTAGAATTGCTGGCAACATCTGGACAGTCTTGATGAAAATCTTGAGATGGTATTATATGTTGATGGTTGTTACTAGCAATGATTAATCCATCTCTTATTGTTGGAATCAAGCATTCCTCTGCATCATCAGCAACAATTGGTGGTGACACCATCTGATGAGGAATTGGCCTTTCTTCTTCACTCATGTTTGAGAAAGGAAACACTGTCTCATGGAAAACCATATCTTTGCTATAAAAGACTCATTTGGACTCCAAATCATAAAGCCTATATCCCTTGGCATTGGGTGGATATCCAATGAAGATGCATCTTCTGCCTCTAGCTTCAAGTTTATCACTAGGCTTTGGTGCTTTGTATCCATAACATAAGCAACCAAAAACTCTCAGATTATTGTAATCTGGTTCCTTGGAAAACAACAGCTCATATGGTGTCTTCCATCCCAAGATTGCACTAGGCATCTTGTTTATGATATAGGTGGCAGTGAGCACACATTCACCCCAAAAATAGTGAGGTAAATTAGCTTGGATCCTCAATGCTCTCGCTGTGTCAAGTAGATGGTTGTGCTTCCTTTCAACAACACCGTTCTGCTCTGGCCTGTATACCATTGTTTTTTGATGCACAATTCCATGTCCTGTGAGCATTTCCTAACATTCTCTACTCACAAACTCACTGCCATTATCTGTTCTAACTGTCTTAACCTGAAATCCAAACTGTGTAGACACATACCTGACAAAGGCATCTAATATCTCAGCAACCTGTTGCTTCCTATGAACAAGATAAGTCCATGTTCCTCTACTGTGGTCATCCACAATAGTGAGGAAGTATTTCTCTCCATTGAGAGCACCAAACCTGTAAGGACCCCATAGATCCACATGTACTAAATCAAACACATGAGAAGAATAAGACTGACTAGGAGGAGAGCTCAATTTATGAAACTTTGCTAAAGAACATGTGTCACAAATGAACCCTTTACTGGATAAATCCTTGAAACATGACATATGTTCCATTTTAGAAACTGAAACATGTCCTAATCTCTTGTGAATCAAAACATAATTGAGAGTCTTGTCAATAGTACAACTGTGAATATCTCTTTTTTCAAACAAAACTTTAGAAAAATCAGAAACTGCAGACTTGTTGCTTTCCTTGCTTCCAGCTTTGATCCTGAACAGCCCTCCAGATCCTTGTCCTTTAGCCACACACTCCTTAGTCAAATGGTCCTGCAGAATGCAGCACTCTTTATGAAAATGTGCATCCAAAGTTCCTTGAGATACCAACTTACTTACAGACAACAAGTTGTATCGAAAATCAGGCACAAACAAGACATCCTTTAGGATCAACTTATCATTGATCATCACATCTCCTACAGTTTGTACAGATTTACTTACAGACAACAAGAGGGACTTGCAAAGTGGAAATTTCCTTTGCCGCCCTTGTTTCCATAGCTGCAAGAAGCTCCTCTTCCATCTTGCATATCTCTTCCTCCCCTGACTTCAGCAGTAAGTGCTCTTTCAGACCTGTATGCCTGTACCAAGCTGGAAAGAGTGTTAACCGCCTGCACCAAATGCTGCTCTACACCTGATCTCTAATCACCATTGACACCATGTTCCAGAGGTGTATCTGTTTGTCCCTGCCCATCTGTCTCAACATTAGCAGCTAGTTTCCCTGCTCTTTTCACCTTCTTCCCTTTGTACCAGTCCGAATAGCCTATCAGATCAAAGCAATTCTCCTTAATATGGCCAACTTCCTTGCAATGATAGCAAACCCTTTTATCTTGTGTCTTTTTGAAGTCCCTCTTTTCTCCTCCATAGCTACTGTTTCGTCCTGGATCTGCAGAATCTCTCCCAGCATCATTCTCTCTATTACCAGCTCTCACGTTGTGTCCTTGGGATGCCATGAAAGCTGAGGTTTCAAGGCTCACCGTCCCGGTTATTTACCTTTGAGTTTCAACACCTACCACAATCCCGTACACCTTGCTTATGTTGGGCAAGGGATCCATAGACACAATCTGATTTTTCACATGCTCATATTCGTTGTTCAATTTCATCAGGAACTCCATGACTTTGTTCTGATTATCCTGTTCTAACACCATAGCAGCCAAGTTACATCTACAATTCTCAATAGCTCCGCATGAACAGGCGTGTAGATCAGTCAAATCAAACAACTCTTCCCATCATCGCTTCAATCTACAATAGTAATGAGTTATAGACGAATTACCTTGCGTGATTTGAGACAGTTCTTGCTTCAGCTGAAATATCATGGGTGCGTTATTTTGCTTGTAACGCTCACAGATCTCATCCCACAGAGCTCGAGCAGACCTGGTGTACATGAAGCTGCTGGATACTTCATTTGTCATCGAATTCAAGATCCAGCAGGCAACCATCGAGTCACACCTCTTCCAGCGTTCAAAATCCGCAGATCCTGCTTCTGGTCATGTTCCCGTACCATCGATGAAGTTGAGTTTCATTTTTGCCATCAAAGCACGCTGGATCTGTCTGCTCCATGGTGAAAAATTCCTCCCATCGAAAGCAAGCGTAGTCGACGTCATCCCTGGATAATCGGAATTGCTGAGCAAAAGAGGGTCGATCATGTTTGCAACCTGCATCGCCTCCTTCTCACGCAGTTCCTTTGCCAGATCTCTTGGTTCCTTTGTCATCTTCGTTCGTCAAGCACACTAGAAGAGAAATCGAACAGAAACCCTCGCCGATTTGACCTGGAAAGGGGAAAATGGAAAACAAAACTCTCGAACACTCAAAAATTCAGCAAACGAAGGTTATCGAAACCCCGATGCTTTGATACCATGTGAGATTTCGATAACCAAGAAATCAAGCAAACAAAATTGACCAAAACAAGCTCAATCACAGGATTGAGCCGTTCAATTAGGAATCAGAACACGAGCACACAAGCGCATACACAACGCCCACTCACTGTTCGATTAGTTCTTGCAAAACAAGAAAACGGCCTTATATAGTCTGGCAAATACAAGAACCCGTTAAACCGGGAAAATTATTAACTAACAAGAAAATAAATCGGCATAAGAAAACGGTTCACAAAACCCGCCAAAAGGGAGTAGAAGTCTTCCACTTTGCAAGCTGCCAAATTCCACGCGTTTCTTAGCTCCAACTTGACAACTGTATGGAATGGTACTTCTACAAATATAAGTTGTAGTTAATTTACCAAAAAAAATATAAATTGTAGAACTTCTTGATCGTGAGAGCGTACATGTTGCACCAATTTGACGGCCTGTGCTTATAGTTTAATACTAGTTATACCCGTCGTGTCATGCACGACTACATGAATTTAATATTTAATTTATTTAATGAATATGATTTTAATTTAATATACAAAACTTATTTATTAGAAAAAATATATAAAATTTTACAATTAGTGTCATACTGTTATGTGAAACGGGGCCAAAATTATTAAGGTGGATCTAATATAATTTTGCTGACTTAACAATAATTTATTTATGCAAAAATATAAATAAAAATTATTTGAATTAGAATCATTCAATTTTGAAAATATTTTACAAAAAGTATAAAAAAGGTAAAAATAATCTAAATTCTCGTAATTTTTTTTATCAAATTCAATTCTTTAAAAAAATTGAATAAAAAATAAAAACATACTTAATAAGAAGCTATGAAAAAATATAATTAAATAATGAATTTTTTAATGATAAGAACATTATTTATATTTACATAAATAATTCAAAAAGAAAATTAAGGAAAAGATAACACAATTTTTTTTTTATCAAAAGTCAATTTAGGCAAGTAATTATCTAGATTGAAAGTTTTATTTTTATCAAAATTTTATTTTTATCATCTTTTACATAAATAGATAAAATAATAAAGATAAAATATTTTTTTTAATTTTAAATAAATTCGAATTTAATTTTTTTCAAATAAATAGATAGAAATTTAATTGGAAAAACTAAATCAATATATCTATCTTAATATATAATATATTAATATCTAATGTTCTATAATTTATTTTAATTTTAGATAATATCTTTTAGATCTATCCTAATTCCTAATATATAATAGATAATATCTTTATTTTGGATAGAATCTCTCTTGGATTAATTTATCCTATTTATATATTATCCTAAAATAATATCAACATATATAAATTACTAAAATAAAAAATCCTATGTGGCGAAATCCTAGGTGGCTTAACGTGGAGACAACACGTAGAAAAATCCTAGGTGACGCAACGTGATGGCCTTATTCCTTGCGTCTTTTATATATATACATAGATTATATTTGTACTTCCACCAAAAAAAATATTATATTTGTACTAGATAGTACGTGGAAACAGGAGAATAGGAGTTCGTATGGAATTGGGAGTTTGAGTTCCGATGGGATATTTATTTAGCGTAGTTTACATTCATATCTCTGCATGCATACTTTTAATTTGCTCGAATTAGATATATGGTAATTAAGAGATATATAGTGGTAGTAGCAGGCTGGCAGATTGGTCACATGGTTTCATTTAGCGGTGTACGTACGTAAAATTAATCTTTCAAACTTATTGTATAATGATGAAGAATAGGAAGATCTCTAGCAGATCGTTCGCTAGCCTAAATGAATTTAACCATGTGCATGGTTAAATGGTTCATTACAAGTCCCAAAATTAACTAAGGCTTTAAATACAGGTACTTAAGAAGTGTGCCAAAAGAGATCAACACTTGGATTAAATTGGAGTAAAATGTACTCATGTACACCCAAGTTGACTTAGTTGATAAACGATCGATACGAAATACTAATGGTCCAAGGGGGCATTGATCGTTGTCAACACCAGAAGAAACGGTTTATATATATGATCGAGGTATGCACATTTACCATAGGGTACCAATTAATTTACCCTTCGTGTATAATTAAGGTAAATTAGGACCCTTAATTATAACGTTTCAACCAAAAAAAAGTACCCTTATATAATGTATTATTCAAAGTTTACACTGTATTGATATAAAATCTTGGGAAAATTGCATTTAATCACCCTTTATTTTACACTTGTTGCATTAATTAACCACCCTTTATATTTTTTTTTATATTTACGTTATTTTCTCCGTTAAATCAAAATAAATTAAAATTTTCCCTTCTTTTTAATTTTATTTACAAAAAAATATAAAAACAACAATTGAAACTTAAGTTTCAACATGTCGATTTTAGCGTTGGCTCATTCTCTCAAACCCTGACCTAATTTCCTCAATAACAATCCCTTTCCTCCCTCCAAAGCGAAGAAGAACCACAAAGTGGGAGCTGTTATACGCTCGTTCGAGGAGTCCAATTATGACTCTTCGTCGTCTTTTCAGGAAGAAGGCTTGTCGTCAGCCGCTTCGCAACCCACCCGTGACAAGGAATTCCCCGATGCAAAGACCATGGGTGGTTTTTTTTTTGTAAATAAAAGTAAAAAAGAAGGGGGAAATATAATTTACTTTATTTAATGGAGAAAATAACATTTTTTTGTCAAAATGGATGGTTAAATGCGCCGTTTTGAAAATAAAGGGTGGTTAAATGTAGAAAAAAATATAAGGAGTGGTTAATTACAACAAGTGTAAAATAAAGGGTGGTTAGATGCAATTTTCCCTAAAATCTTTATACATATATGCACTTCTTCTTTCTTTCAACTAGTACTCGTATTATTCAAATGAATTTCATATTTTTATAGCCATCAATCTATTTAAATCATATTGAGACTCTAAATAAAAATTTAATTATATAACTAAATATATTTGTAGACAACTTTTCATATTAAATATTGGGAATAAATTAGCGTTAATATATAAGAGTATAAGACCGATAGACTACTCATTCTAATTTTAATTGATTTTCAGAAAAAATACGGAGTATACCAACAAGCATATAGCGTAGTGGGAGGGGCTACGCTTTCCTTTGATGAGGTCGAGCGTTCGACTCTCAGTAGAGGAGAAATGAACTTGTTGGGAGAGCAGATCCCACCCAAAAATAAAGGGGCCCTCACGAGACTCGAACTCCAGACGTAGGCGTTTGATGGAGCAAAGCTCTCCGCTGAACTGGGGTGGCAATGACCAAAAATAGAAAAAATACGGAGTATTGTATAACGCATGTGAGTTCATATTGGCACAATTTTCCATTGGCAGAATACATCAACAGACCCCTGTACTTACACTTTTTTTCCTATTGGACCCCTGTACTAAAAAATGTTCAAACAGGCCCCTGTACTGCCCCCAATTTTGCCTATTGAACACTTTCAATCTTATTCTCCTTCCAGTGTACATCACACGCCTTATGTGTCATGTTATTTTGCCAAATAAGCCAAAATGGTCAAATACATACATGTTATTTTGCCTATTGAACACTTTTTTTCTTATTCTCCTTCCAGGGGTCTGTTTGAACATTTTTTTGTACAGGGATCCAATAGGAAAAAAAATGTAAGTACAGGGGTCTGTTAATGTATTCTGCTATTTTTCATTTATTGACCTGTTATGTAATTGAGATCCTTTGTTGTTGTAGGAAATTCAATAAGAAAGATCGAGTTAGCTTATGTTCTTTTAACCTGATCCGCGCCGTAAACAAAGTCTTCCTTTAGTTTAGTTACTACGGCATCCATATTCTATACATCTATCGATCCATAAGATTTTATCAATATCACTCACCTTTGAATTGAGATTCAAATTACCAAAATGCTAACAATAATTAAAAAAAAAAAGACTAACACAAACCAAATTTGGTATTATAATCTTTTCAAAGAATAGCTGGATGGAAAGTTAAAATTCAAAAAAATGAAAAATGAGAATAAATTGAAAGCAATGAACGATCTGAAAAAGAATATGCTGGGGGAGCTTGGAAAAGGATAATGTACCGACGTAACTAGGTCCAATGTCCGATGCGCTCCCCTATAACCGGATGAGAATTAAATGGAGGAAGCTACGAGGCTACGCCACCTGACGGCATCCGAGGCTCATCCATGGATTTCACCGACATATCCCACGGTCTCTCCTGGTCATTAAGTCATTACACCCCCCCCATTATCCCCGAGATTCGAGCCACCGGCTTGTTTATTTTTATCGATTAATCTCTTTATACTACTCCCTCCATCCCCCTATTATTTGTCTAAACAAACGTACAGTATTTCACAAGTACTAAGAAAATGAGAGAAAGAAA
Source organism: Fallopia convolvulus (assembly GCA_964016875.1). NCBI lineage: Eukaryota > Viridiplantae > Streptophyta > Magnoliopsida > Caryophyllales > Polygonaceae > Fallopia > Fallopia convolvulus. The sequence goes on from OZ024733.1 coordinate 36,988,615, forward strand.
AAAAAGACAACCAATAAGAAAAAAAAGGAGATTGTCATAGTAATGGATAAAAAGGTAAAAAAAAAAAGGAAATTATCAAAAAGTTAAAAGATATAGATTTTTTATTGGATAATGTGGATAAAAAGTGAGATTAAATATGAATAATAATGTAAAAAAAAATTGATATAAAAGAAAAGGTGAAAAGGTGGACAAATTTTTTGGACACTTAGTATTGGATAAACTTTATGGGACGGAAAGAGTACGATATTATGATGGCATCCTTTATCATATCCTTAGTATTTTTCCCAATAAGATTATTTTATAGTAAGGACTACTACTACTAGGTAGGGATGTTCAACGGGTCGGGTCGCTCGTCACCTGCACTGATCCGACCAGTGCGGGTTAACCCGCACGGGTCGACCCGTACGACATCAATAAGATTATTTTGCAGGTTGCGGGTCGACCCGCAACTTCTGCGGATCAGGTCATTGGTCAATTTTTTTTATTTTGTGGGTCAAGTCGCAGGTCGAAATTATATACTCCGTATTTTTTATAATTTTATTAATATAAAAAACCCTCGACATGTTTTTTATTAAACAAAATTTTGGGTTTGTGGGTAAAAATCATTTTTTGACCCAATTGACTTAGTCAAATAGGTCAAGCTGGTCGACCCGCAACCCGACATGTGGGTTGTAGGTCTGGTTGACCCGACCCATTGAACATCCCTAACTACTCCCTTGATTATCAAAATACTATTATATTTTTTTATTTTTTAAAAAATTACTACCGACAAACTATTAATAACTACAAAAGTAAATGTATAAAGTAAAAAAAACTAATATAACAAGTATCTTGAGATAAAAAAAATTAAGACTATAAAGACTAAATTTTTTAATATAGAAAAATAAAAAATTTATTTCCTTTTAACAATAAAAATCACTATGAATTTTGTTAAAATTAATCATACATAAAATTCCTTTATTCTCTTCAAACGTATACTATAATACCAAATATTGAATTGATTGATTTAGTGGTAAAGCGATCCTAGACTTTTTTTGGGTTGATTAAGAGATATGAGTTTGACATTCATTGGTGGCATGTATCATGTATGGAGATAATTTTGGGAGAATTTCTCCAAAATGAGACTACAATGTTGTCGAGGACTAGAGTGATATTAACAGATCTAACCAAAAAAGTTATGATGCATGCGCAAGACAGGAAAAAGAGGGAAACTCACACTGCATATGGTAAAAGTTAAGATCTTATGCTAGATTAAAAAAACATAAACTATAAGGTAAAAACAATAAATACCATGTTTGGATTACACCATTTTTAATACATTAAGTTGTATTAAATAAATTATTTAATACAACTTAATGCATTAAATTATATAATCCAAACGGAGGCAAAGTAACTTAACTATCATTTCTAACATGATTTATTGGTAATGTCATCTCATAATGGCAAGCTAGTTGGTGATAATAATGTAAAATGATGATTCTGTACCATTCTATTGATAGCTATTTTTTTATAAGAAAAGAATTCGAAGTATCAAATATATCTGATAAATCGAGATAAACTTCGTTAGTCGGACAATCGCATTGCTAACTATTTGTAATTATATTGTGTGATTCAAACCTAGTTATATTACGGTACAAAAAGATGTGAAGTTACAATTCATACCCCAATTTCATATCTTTAATGTTCATACCCTAATTATAGTTCATGCCCATGGGAAGTTGAAATACTTATTTCAGATATTTTGGCCTCTCTACAGGGATTCAAGACCTTCTCAGTGAACCATGTTGATAGGAATTGCAACGTTGTGGCCGATAAAATTGCTAAGATAGGCCACAACTCCCCTAGTAACATCCTGTTGGATAATCTAGAGCTACAAGCTCTCATCCGCATGTATACTCTAGGACACCCTCCATAGAAAATTTAAAAAGTTTCAAATTCCAAAATCGAATTACAATGTACTTACTTCCTCTAATAAAGTATAATTATCGGGCAATTTTAAAGTTCAGAATTAATTTGGGCCTTGTGGGCCTAAGAATATCACGTGGAAGGCCCATGAAGAATGATGAGCCCGTGAATGCTATTATTTGCAAATGTCTGCCATTTCTCGTGTTGTGATGGACAATGGGGTCCTTGTTGGCCTTGGGCTAGCAAGTAAGAGACCGGGAGTGTAGGACCCTGTCGATCAATATCCTATAGCTTTTTGAATTGTTAAAAATATATCCTGTGTTATTGAATATATGTGACAAATTAACCTTCCCTAGTCCACTCCTTATATTATTGCTGAGCTCTGATGGAGTGAAAATAGAGAACAAGTTGAACTATTTAATAGCTTCGAATGACCTTTTTGTATTTTCATTGTTGGACGTTGGAAGCTATGACTTAAAAGAATTAACAATTTTGAAAACCAACAGCAAGCAGAAGGTAGAGGCTGTACAGAGTGGGCGACATGTCCGAGGACATTGTATCTCAACACTCAAGGTTGTCCAGTTGCTCCTCATGTGACTTTCAAGACGAAGTTGTTGGCGAAACGATTGCCTTTTCTAATTCTCTCATGGTTAGAGATAGAAATTTGATAAGAACACCAAACTGATATTCAAATCTGAGAAACGAGTTCACTTCAAAAATCTAATGTACATCGTTGAAATCAAAACAAAGACTTATTGTAGCTCAAATTTCAAACTGTAAAAAAAAGTGATCCTACGTTTAAAGTTGGGGGATTTTAATAAATAGCCATTAAATAGGGGTCTAATTGTCCATAAATTGAGTGATATGTTTTAATTGCATGGGTAACCCTCACTCCCTCACCTTCTACCCATTGTGAGTTGACTCGTTGACACGATCGTTGACCGGCGTTGACAACCGTTGACAGTCAACAAAATTCTGAATGGTACCCTTCAGTTTTATATTTTTCCGAGTGGTGCCCAGAAAAAAAGTTATTCCGTGTGGTACCCGAGTTTTAATACTAGTCCACCCTATACCCTTTTATACATTTTCCTTCCAATTTTTACAAGTTTCGTCAGCTTTTTAATAAAAAATAATTAAAAAAAGAAATATTACTCTAATTTTGAAAGGATAAATCAAGTAAAAAAAGAACGATCGTTTTTTTACTCTCCAACGATGAGCTTCTGGACAAGCGGGACGGAGGAGTAAGGCCGATGTATGGCGGAGGGTGAAGGTTGTGATTGGAGAATTTTCTGCATTGTTGAAATCTGAATTTCCTCATTCTTTAATCTGTAGATTTGAGAGGCGGGGCCATGCCTTCAAAGAGAGGTGGGGCCTTGAGGCACCAGTTCGTAGGTTTGAGAGCTTGGTTCTTGAAGACGTACGTAGAGGGAGGGGAAGACCGAAGAAGTGTTGGAAGGATAATATAGAGCAAGATGTCAGCCACTTGGGGATTTCCACAGATTTGGTGCAGGGATAGTTGGAGGGAGAAGATTCGAGTGGCAGACATCTAGTCCCCTGGACGTATCGGCCCACGGGGGCCTTGAGGTTTTCAAGCTATGTTTTATTTTACGTTTCGTTTTGTTTTGTTTCGGTTTTTCTCTTGGTTGCCTTGTTCTTTGTCTTGTTCTGTGGTCTCGTCGGGTCTTTTGGTCGCTCCCCTGTCGCTTTAAGCCCGGTCGCCCCCATCTTGACCCCCCAAATTTCCCGTTAGGGAAGCTCCACTAGGTAATTGTTGTTGTTGTTGTTGTTTTGAATATGTAATCGTTCTGTATTTTGAAAATCTGAAAATTTGAATTTTGGTATCTTAAAAATCAGAATTGATGCATTTGATTTTTGCTGAATTTTATCACAACCTGCACAAGGATCCCGACTGCCACCGGCCATCGTCAATCTTTCTCCTCAGTCCGCCTTACCCCTGGCCTTAAAAAATAATTGGGATTTGGCCTTGAAGCATCGCACCGCAATCTCGATCATTGCCATGATCACCACTGAATTTTTACTTTTGACTTATCCTTACAATATTAACTGTTAGAGAATTTTTCTTTTTATTTTTAAGTTCATTTTTTTAATTAAAAATATGAAGGAACTTGCTAAAATAGGATGAAAAATGTATAAAAGGGTATGGGGTGGACGTGGACTAGTATTAAGACTCGGGGTACCACGCATAATAACTTTTTTTTTCTGGGCACCATGCGGAAAAGTACAAAACTGAGGGATACCACTCGAAATTTCCCAAAAAAATTTGTCAATAAAAAACTTTTGTTGACAAAAGAATTTTGTTAATAAAATTTTGTTGACAAAAAAATTGTCAACAAAAAGATCTTTGTTAACTATTTTTCTATCAACAAAAGGATATTTGTTGACAAAAAAAAATGTCAACAAAAGAATCTAATTGACAATAAAATTGTCAACCAAAGCGTCTTGTTGGCAAAATTTTTTTGACAACAATTATTGCCAACATCAACAAACAATTATTGTCAACAAACAAAAAAATTATCAACAAAAAAAATTGTCAACAAATGACCTTGTTAACAAAAAATGCCTTTTGACAAAAAAAACCCGTCAACAAATAAAATAAATTGTCAACAACTAACAATTATTGTCAACGCTGTCAACAATGGTTGTTAACGCTGTCAACAATGGTGGTCAACAATTGTCAAGAATAGAAATAAGGAAAGAAAATAAATTAAATGAAAGACGTACAATAAATTAGAGAAAATAAATTGGTACTAAAGCAATAACATTTAGAACATCTATAACTAAATTCTCAAATGACCAACTCTTCCAATTGTGGAGCAGTTATCTAGAACAGAAAATCAAATTTTCAAAAATAAAAAAAATCAATTCTTACTCCCAGCCTTGAGCTAGTGGTACAACAGCTACTGCTGGTGCCTGCACCTCATCCCATTCTAAAGGAACAATTGGGGGTGCATTATGACAAAGAAAAAGGGAGTTTTCAGTTTACCAATCACACCAACACTGCAATTACAATTTACAAAGTCTCATATGGAGGACAAAATTAATGCAACCAGCTTGTCAAATTCAATTTAGTCTAAGTTGGTGTGGCTGGAGTTATGCATATTGGATCAACTAAAGTGGAAGGCGAATTGCCAACGTAATAATTCTGCCGAGGAGGAGGCTGCTGGTACTGTGGCGGCTGAGCATACACCTGCTGCTGTTGTCCAAAGTATGCTTTAGAATTGCGATCAGAGTTCGACCGCGAAGAGCTTCCACGACCGCTGCGTCCACCGCGACCCCCACAACCTCCAGCCCGATTCTTATAGTTAGGGTTTGTGGGTGGGAACTCGGATAGGTTGGACCGCTTCCAACAGTTGATGCCCTCGTGGCTAGGCCGGGCGAAAATCAGTTAGGTCGGACGAGGTCCTGCAGTAGAATCTGAGCCAGCCGTGATGAGGTATTTTCGTGGTCGTTTATACCTATCAAAGAAACCTTAGCTTAACCAACTCAGTAGAGCGGTAAGTAAGGGTCGATCCCACAAGGACTGTTGTATTTGTGTTATTACTTGTGTGCCAAGTAACCGAAGGGGGGTTTATAATTGTAAATTCTAACCTACTATGTAAGAATAAACTAACTATGAATGCAAAGATGATTTGAATATATGAGAGACAAGCGTGTTCAACTAGTTAAATCCATCATGATATTGCTTTGTTGATCATCGATTCTCTTGATTCTCTTCTCACTTGAATAATCTATTGTGAATAATGATCCTACTAAGGATTAAGATCCAAACTTTAGATTTAGTTGATAGAACTACTAGTCTAACAACCCTAATTAAATAACAACCTAGAAGATCTTCTAGATTCAATTAAATAACAACATGACGATTCAAGTTATCAATAGAGACAAACACTTAGAGCAACCAGACATCTAAGTGACTTGTGAATTTATTCCCTTCTTCAACCAACAAGTCCAACTTGTACTTAATTGATTAAAGTATACTCTTGATCAAATTAACTCCGACCGGTAATTAATCAGATTCAGTTATAACTAGAAATTCTATTAGGTGATCAATCTAACAAAACCCTAATTTAGATTCAATTAAGCGTAGGGAATAATTTCTATTCAAGTTTGTTGAGAATCAATCAAACCTCACAACTACATACAAATCATGACTTCAATAACTAGCCAAACACAAAGAAATTTAGCAATGCATAATTAAATTGAAATCAAACTTACAAAGGTTTCATAGTTTGCCTCCAAAGAGAAAAACCTTAGCCTTCAAAGTTGATCAAAAGTTATGAGAAAATAAACTAACATGAAGTATATATATGTCTTCTAAACATAACCCTCAATAACTATATCTTCAACATACTACTCGGCCAAGATATAATAAAGCCCGAAAACTACAAGCCTGGCCCAACTCTTCAGCCCAAAATCATGTCCGCGTAAAAACACCGATTGCGCGGCTTGACCAAAATGCGCGGCCACGCTTTAGTACCATCCCGCGTGATTGGCTTCAGTTGAGAATGCGCGGCCAGAATGCTCGACTTAGCATCCCGCGTTCTTTCCTTGTCCTTGGCTCTTCATTTCTACTTCTTCAATCTTCATTGCAACACCTCCTAGCTTCCTTTAGCTCATCCACCACCGCGATGATCAAGCTACACCTCGCCCCGTTGTTGCTCCTGAACCTAAAATCCTGCAAAATCGAGCAAACCAGCGCATAATACCCGACAACACAAAAACCTAAAAACTACATAAAACCAACCTAAAACTAACTAAAACATATATAAAATATGCATCTAAACTACTCCTATATGCAAGCTATCAAGCCGCACCATGGTTCGAAGAAGAGGAGCTCGAGAAGAGAGAGACGCGGCATTAGCCGAGAGTGAGGCGTCAAGCGCCGGTTGCAGAGTTGCATTAATGCTCTCTTCTTCCCTTAATAAAATCCCTAAAAGTTCATCAGAGGAAATAGGGTCTTTCTGCATATTGTAGACGTTGAGAAAAGCCGAGTATGAAGAATCAAGGCCATTCAATAGGTATTCAATAAAGTTAGCGTCGGAAACAATATAGTCTCATTTAGCAAGTGCATCAGAAATGTCGTGCTTCTTTTCAACATATTCAAGGATACTAAGAGTACCCTTTTTGAGATTTTGCATCTGTTGTTTAAGATCGATGTATAGATCGTGCCCTATTTTGAGCAAAGAACATACACTCAAGGATAGTCCACACTTCATGAGTGGTTTTCGCCCGAGCTACTTGAGCCAACAAAGGCGTTAAAAGAGTTGAATGAATCCAAAGAAGAATGAACTTGTCTTTTTTTAGTCCAACCAGCAAAGGCGGGATTCTCAATCGGTGGAGCCTCGGATCCGGTAGCGATCGACAGTGTTGTTGGAGTTGCAGTGTTCGGTTTTAGAAAACCTTTGTATAGAATAGGCCTCAAACGAGGACTTGATGGTATGACGCCAAAGAGTGTAATTGTGGCGATCGAGTTTGAAACTGAGAGTCAGAAAATTAAGAGAAAAACTTGATTGAGAATCGGCGCGCAACAACGAGTAGCGAGCCTTTGGCATGATGATCGGTGATCGGAGTAATGCCATTGGGGGTTGTGTAGTCAGACATGGTGCCGTGAAAATTAGAGTTTGTGGTGGAATTAGGTTACGATCGAAAGAAAGTTGATACCATATAAGATAAAAGATATTTTTGTGTAAATGAATCTTGATTCTATTGAATACCCAAAGAGGGTTTATTGTAGGATCGTTAGTACGTCTAGGTTGTCGACCTCAACTAAGTCGTCAACCTCTTAAGTAAATGCAGCGGAAATGAACTACAAGAAAGACTTACTTGAACACAAAGTTTTTATAGTGGAAACACTTGTTTGATCAACTCAATCAACCAAGTGTAAAAACCACTCCCTTCCAAGTTCTTGCTTGGAAGGATTAAAAGTCGTAGCTTGCTTTATTGATCTTTTGGACTAGTTACACGAACACCCTGGATCTAGACCTACTTCCCAAGCACTCTAGAACTCGTTGTGAACTGAATAACTACAACCCGCACTCAATCTAACAAAAGCCTACGTCTTCCTCTCGAACTCTAGCTCGTTTCTTTCTTAGCACAAAATGGAGTATGAGTTCATGCTCTATCTAACCTAAAGCCTTAGATTAAATACACACAAACTAGGTCAGATAAGAGAGAATAATATCTTCCAATTCGGTTATGGCAAGATATTATTTCTATTATCTTTACAAAATCATCCTAAGCATATAAAAGGATTACAATCAATAATGGCTTAGGATAAAGGCATACACGGCTTACAATATAATCTGCATAAGATCTTTCCTAAAACAAGTTTATGCTATCCAAACTACCAAGATCTCACGCGTCTTCAAGATCTCCGAGATCTGCCTTCAACACACGTCGACGACCTGACTGACGTTGGCGACTCTTTTCAAAGACTCGAGGTCGTTCACGTGACAGACGTTTGGAACCATCAAAATCAAAGCTTCCAGCTTTTCTAACAAATTCCCCCTTTTTGATGGTGACAAACTCTTCTATCCTGTATAATCAGAGCAATATAGAAACTCGAACAGGATATGCAATAATATTCAGGTTAGCCAAAAGTTCCCCCTAAGTTGGATAACCCATATGTAATTCAGCATAAAAATCCCATTATTTTATCTACCCCAGCCTTTTCCTCCTTTTGGCATCATCAAAAAGATCAATCTAAATAATCAAGCAAAAAGAGATAATCAAACAAGGGTAAATAGAAAATTATCCAACATACAGACAGAATCCATAGCAACAAAACAGAATAGTCTTAAGCATGCAACACAGAGAAGACAAAAAAAACATAGTTGAAACTGAAGAAATGGTTCTTGAGATAGTAGATGTGCAAGGGAAAATGAAAGGAATTGGACGTCGGCTACTCAAGCTAAGTCACTGACTTGATCAGATCATCAAGCGCAACAAACAAGTCATGAACATCAGTTTTCAGCGCAGACTGATCACGCAGGAGTTGGCCAACTTTCTCAAGCAAATCCTGGTTTTGACGTTGGAGCTCAACTAACAGCCTCATAATGACACCAGGTTGCTCACTTTCCCTTCCCATAGCATGGATGCCCAACTCAGCATCTTCCATCTCGACATCAGAGACCACTTCCTTGCCTGCATCCCTGGACACCCAATTATCATCAGCCAGTTTGTAGCCCATCTTGCGAACAATGTCAGCATTTAGAAGACGAACGTGCTCCACCTCTTTCTCAGCCTCATAAACCTCATGATAAAGAAGCACTTTCTTGACAATGGAGCAGTATGGAAGAGCATGTGTGGGATTATCCTTCACAGATTCCATGTGGAGAAGCACCAATCGAGCAAGATTAACTGGCTCCTTTTGAAGAATCTTATCCATGACAAGAATGTCTTGGATCATGGCAGTACTCCTCTTTTGTTCCCGGGGAATCAAGTTGCTGATTACCCAAGTGAAAAGAACCTTCCTTTCGGCACTCATGAAGTTGGTGGCAAAGGAACCACCTTCAACGTCATCAACCTGTATGACCTTTTTGAGCAGCTCAGCAGAATCAACTTCATCAGGCCATGCACCTCTATGATATTCAGCAAATCCCTTGTGCGACACTTTCAGAAGAGTGGCTAACTCCATGCTCGACAGGGTGAATTTCTCACCATGTAACTCATAATGGCCCATGGTCCTCTTCTCTTTGTCCTCTACAGTCAACGACCTGTAGAATTCTTTCACCAACTCCGAATTAAAACTTTCCTCCTCATAGAATAGATGAGTCCATCCTTGATGATACAACAACTCAGAAACGCCTTGTAAACCCGTGGAATTGATGAACTCATCGTCCATGATGAGTTCCTTGACAAAATCACGACCAGCCATGTTACTTCCTTCGCCTTTGATTTCTTTACTGCCCTTTTTAGGTTTGCCACTTGCAGCGAGTCGTCCACTTGACCGAGTGGCCATTTTTTTAATCTTTTTCGACTTAACAGTTTTCTTAGAGAACACAGAATCTCCACCTTCAGATCCAACTGGCATTGGAGATACTTCCCTTGCTCTCTTTCTGGTAACCTTAGCACTAGACTCCCTAGTCTTAGGTTTTCTAGATTCCTTAGTTATCACCACATCATCTTCATCAAACTTTTTAGATTCAAACAGTTGTCTAGCAATTTCTTCTTTTGATTTTGCCTTGGAAGAAGACGCAACAGATTTGAATAAAGAGAGCTTGGGATCACTAGGAGTACCTTGTTCTGAATCATCGTGTCCTTCGATGTTGAGAGGTTGAAGCGGTGAGTCAGGATTTTCAGTGGAGTCAATCACCTTGCTTGGGTCAACGACCTGTTTTGGGTCATTCACCTGAGCATTAGTTTCCGCCAAAAACACAGTAGTCGTCTTCTCCGTGACGACTGGTTCAGAGATTCCATCTCCTGACTCCATAGCCTCAATTGACTTCACTACTTCTTGAACAGAGTCAAATTTCTCTTGCATGTCTTGAGATTTGGGGCTTTCAACTCGATGCAAGTTCTCAAACTCAACTTGCTCTTTCTCTCCAGGATTGGAAGAACCGGGCAAGGATTTTTGTGGAGATTGAAGGAGAGTTTCATTGAGGGTTTGGGTAGATGGAATTTCTTGAGCAATAGGTAAGGATTCGTTGGGATTGAGAGATGAAGGGTTGGGATCTTGAATTTGTGTGGAATGGGGACCTTCAAGCATCAATGGTGTAGCGGTCTTGTTGGCAGTTTGAATGGCTGCTAAAAGCAAAGCCATGGTTTGGGGATCAACAACTTTCCCGAGCTTTAGGGATAGGGTTCGCGGAGATTCAGTGCCGCGAATGGGAGAGGAGGGGTTAGGGTTTGACGCCATTGACGATTGAAAAGGTGGAAGCTTTTTGGGAGAGAAAGGAAATTGTAGAGAAATTGAGAAGAGCAAGAGAGCGAGATAATGCACGAGAGAGAGAGCGTACCTTTTAATCAGAATCCCTCTCCTTATTTATTCTTGAATTGTAGTTGATTAGATAGAAACGAGATCTTCCCAAGATCTGTAATCAATGTAACTGAAAAGGCAATTTCCTTTAACAAAAAGATCTCCAGATTTTTTGAAAAGATACCGTTGGAGAAAGGTTATTCTTGTCTTACTCTGAACCTGACGTTATTGACCTGTTCTACGTCAACCACTTAACCAGCAAAAATTCCAGACACCTAACTTTCTTCATATAGTGCACAATCACTAACTTCACTCAAGTTGCCAACATCCATTGAAAAGAGAATACGCCTGATTCTTTGGGGTTTTGCACAGGGGTGCCAAAGAGAACCAGGGAGAATAATTTATGTGGATTTGTCAATCAAGTAGATAAGTCTCCGTTTATAGCAAGGCATTCAGAAGTAGGCTCATAGAGACTCTCTAACATGATAGGCTAGGGCAGGCTGTAGAGTCAACCATCACTTGAGCTTGTAATGAGGGTTAGGAACATCAGGTTTGGACTCTTTTGGGCTCAAAGAAAGGTTTCAACATGTAATTGATGCATAACTCAAGAAGCAAAGAATGAAGACATAATGATGTGCATGGTTCATGAGTTTGTAACATGGAAACATTCAAATTTAATACCTCAAGATCATAAAACTTTTGAATCATAAATAGATCATCTAATCTAGTCAATCATTGAGGGATAATAGATGGGAAATAGATTAGTTTAGGGAAATCATACCTAGCTCCATGCGGAACTGTACAAAGGGTTCACGATTGAGAGCTTTAGTGAATATGTTAGCACGTTGTTCACCTGTTTGGCAGAAATCCATGGTCACCAACCCTTTCTCGACACAATCACGAAGAAAGTGATGTCGAATCTCTATGTGCTTGGTTCGTGAATGTTGTACAGGGTTCTTTGAGATGTTGATGGAACTTGTGTTATCACAGAGAATAGGTATGCCATCATACTCTAAGCCAAAGTCACGAAGTTGTTACTTGAGCCAAAGAATTTGGGTGCAGCACGCAGCAGCGGCGATGTACTCAGCTTCTACAGTAGAGAGAGCAACTGAATTTTGCTTCTTGGACCCCCATGACACTAGACATGGTCCAAGAAATTGAGCCATCCCTGAAGTACTCTTACGATCAATTTTGTTCCCAGCAAAATCAGCATCCGTGTACCCGACTAGATCAAAATCACATGAGGTTGGGTACCATAGGCATAAGTCATCGGACCCTTTGAGGTACCTTAGAATCCTCTTGACAACTTTGAGATGCGATTCTCTTGGATCAGACTGAAATCTGGCACATAAGCATACGCTGAACATGATGTTTGGTCTGCTTGCCGTGAGGTAGAGTAGGGAACCTATGATGCCCCGATACAAAGTCTGATCAACCTTCTTTTCATTTTCATCTTTTCCTAGAGAAGTGATGGGAGAGATAGGTGTGTCAAAGGATTTTGAGTTGTCCAATCCGAACTTCTTGACATACTCCCTGAGATACTTCTGTTGATGCACTCTTGTTCCTTCCATATCTTGAGTGACCTGAAGTCCTAGGAAAAACTTAAGTTCACCAACCATACTCATCTCAAATTCACTGGCCATGAGGTTAGCGAACCTCTTCACAAGTTTGTCATCAGTAGAGCCAAAGATGATGTCATCCACATAAACCTGTACAACCAGAGTGTGCTTTCTTTCTTTGAGAAGAAAGAGTGTCTTATCCACCTGTCCTCGAACATATCCATGTTGGAGCAAAAACTGAGAAAGCCTGTCATACCAAGCTTGAGGTGCTTGCTTCAAACCATAAAGAGCTTTGTCGAGTTTTAATACATGATCTGGGTGAGTGACGTCTTCAAAACCTGGGGTTTGCTCTACGAACACTTCTTCCTTGAGAAACCCATTCAGAAAGGCTGTCTTAACATCCATTTGTTGAAGCTTGAAGCCATGATGGGCTGAATAAGCTATCAAGAGACGAATTGCCTCAAGCCGTGCTACAGGAGCAAAAGTCTCATCATAATCTATCCCTTCTTGTTGGTTATATCCCTTAACCACAAGTCTTGCTTTGTTTCTTACAACGTTTCCAGAATCATCAAGCTTATTTCTGAAAACCCAACGTGTTCCAATCACAGTTCTATCTTTGGGTCGTGGAACTAGGTGCCAAACCTCGTTTCTCTCAAATTGATGAAGTTCTTCTTGCATAGCACACATCCAATGTGGATCTTTTAGAGATTGATCCACATTTTTGGGTTCCAGAACAGAGAGAAAGGCGTTGAAAGCACTGACATTCTGAAGTGAAGAACGTGTCTGAACACCTTTGGAGTAATCTGAGATGATGTTGGTCACTGGATGAGCATCTTTTTCCTGATAGTTTAACTGAAGCTGAGTGAGGTCAACTACCCCATTGTTTTGACCTTGATCAGTGTTAGGATTTTCAGTCTCTACAGCTTCTTCGCTTGGATCAGACTCATCGTCACCAGATTCTTCAATATTTGCAGTATCTTCCAGAGCAGGCATGCCAGTATCATCTACGTTGTCCACCTGAGTCGGGTTAACAACCTGTTGAACTTGATCAATTTTCTCAATGCTAACTTCTGACTCTTCACATAGATGAAAACCTAGATCTCCTTCCTCTTCATCAACAATAGAGCTGCCTCCCATGGTATTCTCATCAAACACAACATGAACACTCTCTTCAACTTTCTTAGTTCTTTTGTTAAATACTTTGTAGGCTTTGCTATACTGAGAATAGCCTACGAATGTTCCTTCATCACTCCTAGCATCCATCTTGCCAAGGCTATCTTTGCCATTGTTATGTACAAAACACTTACATCCAAACGTACGCAGGTGGGCAACGTTGGGCTTTCTTCCTCTTAAAAGCTCATATGGTGTTTTCCCAAGAAGAGGTCGCACCATAGCTCGGTTTAATACATAGCATGCAGCATTGATAGCTTCTCCCCAGAAATTCCTTGGAAGACCACTAGAAATCAACAACGGTCTTGACATGTCTTCCAAAGTTCAATTCTTTCTCTCAACAACTCCGTTCTGTTGAGGAGTTCTTGGGGCTGAAAAGTTATGATCTACTCCGTTTTCTTTGCAGAAATCCATAAACTGAGCATTCTCAAATTCAGTGCCATGATCAGATCGAATAGCGATCAAAGGTACGTCAAGCACCTTCTCTGTAAGCTTAACCCATGTACTGAATTCTTCAAACATCTGGTCTTTAGAAAACAAGAAAAATACCCAAGTATAACGTGAAAAGTCATCAACAATGACATAGACATATCTATTACCTCCTCGACTTCTCACACGCATTGGTCCACACAGATCCATATGAATTAACTCTAGAGGATTAGAAGTACTTACCTCTCTTTTTGATTGAAAAGAGGATCTGACCTGTTTTCCTTTCACACAAGCTTCACATACTTCATGTTTGATTTGGTCAATCTTAGGTAATCCACGTACGTACCAGTTCCTGATTGTGAAGTTTGCGAATAAGATGTAAATTTGCATGGCCAAACCTATTGTGCCAGAGGTTGGCAACGTCTTCGACTACTTGAAGACACAACTTTTCTTCAGGTAAGAGCCAGGGAACGACTTTATAAAGATTGTTTTCACAGATTCCCTTCAGAAGAGTCTTTCCTGAGCTAACATCAATCACTTGACATCCAAGAGAATCAAAGACAACTTGATAGATATTGTTAGCACAGAGTTGAGAAACACTTAACAGATTGTATCTAAGACCCTTGACATAGCTTACGTTGTTAACATAGAAGTTCTTAGAGATTCTTACCTTTCCAATACCCAAAACTTGACCCTTACTATTGTTACCGAAGGTGATGTTGCTACCTTCTTGTTGATGAAGTGAGATGAATGACTCAAAGCTTCCCGTCATATGAGTTGAACATGCACTGTCGAAGAACCAGGGACCGCTTTCTCTCACTTCATTCTGCAATGTAAAAGTCAGTTTTTATGAACCCAGAGTTGTTTGACAACTCTTATGGGTTGGGCAACGTAATGATTTGCAGAACATCTTTCATTATAAACTCTCTCAAGATCTATGGTTGGCTCACATTCATGAGCTTCCCAAAATCCATTAGATCTGCTATCCTTTATCTTTTTCTTGCACTCATGTTGAAGATGACCTTCTTTTCCACAATACCAGCAAGTTTTATGAGATTTAAGACCGACATACTTGCTATACCCAAGATAGATCGGTTTGTTATTAATACGAGCATGAAAATCAATTTTTGATGGTTTCAAGTTCTCGATTTGTTTCATCCAGATTTTGTGTGCTTTCTGGCCTGAAAACCAAGGTCATTTACCTTTTCCTGGGTTCCCCACATCCGATGTGGAACAACTTGTTTTGTTGTTGCACATAGGTGGTTTACCTTTAGGTTCAGGTGGACACAAGGTTTTCAAGTCTTTAGGCACATAGGAATATCCAAGTCCAGGTTTTGAAGTTACAAAAGTTTTTGCATACTCTTCAGCAGTTTTCTTAGCTACAAACTCCTCTATCCATTTCTTTTTATTGGACTCATTAATGTTCTTTTCTTTTTCGAGGTCATTGACTAACTTAGCATTACCAAGTTTAAGCATGAGATTTTCTCCTTCAAGGTCTATGACTTTCTTTTCTAAGTCATCCACTTCAGATTTAAGATTATCACAGGTTTTGCAGGCAATAGACTCAGAAATTAAAGACTTTTTCTCTAACTTAGCACATTTAAGAGACCAACCATGATTATCATCCATTAAGTTAGAGATATTATCTTCTTTTTCTTCAAGTTTCTCACTGAGTTGGGTAACCTGAATTCCCAACTTCTCAATGATAGCATGCAACTGTTCTTTAGATTTATTGGATAACATAGACAAGAGTTCAGAATTATATACCTCTGTTGGAGCATCTATAGCCATGAGACACATGTCTTCTTGTTGACTTGCTTCATCTTCAACATCAGAATCGTCCCAAGTGGCTAGCAAAGCATTCTTGTCACCTTCCGACTTTCTCCTGACACAGTTTCTTGCAAAGTGTCCTTTTCTAGAACAATGATAACATATCACGTCCTTCATGTCTTTGACAGGTTCAGTTCCTTTAGCTGGAGTCTTATTGTTGCGATTCCAAAGCCTTTTCATGGCTCTTGAGATGAATGCAACTTCTTCGTCACCGTCAAATTGATCATCATCACCTTGAGCAAGATCGAAGGCCCTTTCAACTTTCAAGGCAATGTTCTTGACCTTGACAGTTTCAAGGCGATCATCTCGCCTTTGCTTAATTCCTCCATACATAGTCAACTTTCCTATGACATCTTCCAAGGTGAGTGTTTTAGTCTCACTATTGGTTAACATCGCAGCAGCTGCTTCATTCCATTTTGCATTGAGTCCTTGGATTAACTTGTTAACCTGCTTCCATTGAGGAAGTTTTTCACCAAGAGACTCAAGTTGGCTAACCACAGCTTGAAATCTTGAGTGATAGTCACCCAAGGATTCATTCTTTTCTTGACTCACTCCTTCATATTCCCTCTCCAGAGCAATGATGCGATCCTTCTTCACATCATCATTACCTTGGTGAAGCCTTTTGAGAGCATCCCAGATCTGCTTAGCCGTCTTGTACTAGACAACCTTCTTCAAGTCTCCAGGAGTTAGAGCATGGTGAAGAACCTTCTTAGCACGAGCATTCTTCTCTAACTTCTTGTAGTCAGCATCATTATAGTCCTCCTTCTTCTTTTCTTCCTTTCCATCAGCAGTGAGAAAAGTTTCAGGACCCATCTCTATGACCTTCCAGAGTTGTCCATCAAGCGAGTAGATGTGAGTCTCCATTTGCTCGACCCACCAATCGTACTCACCAGCCTTGAGCACTGGTGGCTTCCAGAATGAATCATTGATTGCAGTGTTGGTTGAAGTCATCTTTCCTGTGAAACAATAAGTACTAAAACAAATCTAGAGCCAAGGCTTTGATACCAATTGTAGGATCGTTAGCACGTCTAGGTTGTCGACCTCAACTAAGTCGTCAACCTCTTAAGTAAATGCAGCGGAAATGAACTACAAGAAAGACTTACTTGAACACAAAGTTTTTATAGTGGAAACACTTGTTTGATCAACTCAATCAACCAAGTGTAAAAACCACTCCCTTCCAAGTTCTCGCTTGGAAGGATTAAAAGCCGTAGCTTGCTTTATTGATCTTTTGGACTAGTTACACGAACACCCTGGATCTAGACCTACTTCCCAAGCACTCTAGAACTCGTTGTGAACTGAATAACTACAACCCGCACTCAATCTAACAAAAGCCTACGTCTTCCTCTCAAACTCTCGTTTCTTTCTTAGCACAAAATGGAGTATGAGTTCATGCTCTATCTAACCTAAAGCCTTAGGTTAAATACACACAAACTAGGTCAGATAAGAGAGAATAATATCTTCCAATTCGGTTATGGCAAGATATTATTTCTGTTATCTTTACAAAATCATCCTAAGCATATAAAAGGATTACAATCAATAATGGCTTAGGATAAAGGCATACACGGCTTACAATATAATCTGCATAAGATCTTTCCTAAAACAAGTTTATGCTATCCAAACTACCAAGATCTCACGCGTCTTCAAGATCTCCGAGATCTGCCTTCTACACACGTCGACGACATGACTGACGTTGGCGACTCTTTTCAAAGACTCGAGGTCGTTCACGTGACAGACGTTTGGAACCATCAAAATCAAAGCTTCAAGCTTTTCTAACATTTATATACATAACATTATTAATGTCCAAGTAATTTTATCAATCTTGGGGCACAAGTCAAAACACAAAATAAGGAGAATATATAAGGAGTTTTCTAACACATTAACAATACTATGTATGGGATGTATGGAAATTGTTTGTAAAGTTAATATTTTTTTAATAGGGTTCACCAACTCTAATTTAGGGAATAGTTTAGAAATTATTTCCAAATTTAACTTACATTAGAAAAACCGATACAAAAAAGATAATACTCCATCCGTTCAAAAATACATTATATTTTAGCTTGATTTTCTTGTTTAATAATATTTGATGTTTTACATAATTTATCATATTTTTTTAATATTACCCTCATGGCCTCATTAATTAAAAAGAATGATAAAAATAGAAAATAGAAAACAATATCTTCATCAAATTTATGGGTATTTAAATCAAATTACATATCTTCTTAATGTTAGAGACAAATCTTAAAACGTCATTTATTTATGAACGGAGGGAATAGTACATATTGTTTTGAGAGGGAGATCGAGTAATAAATTGAACCAACGCCCAACAGTGAACTGATGAATAATTGACGGTAGATATTTGCCCTATCCAAGCTTCTGCAAGATTTATGCTAGCTTCCACTAGGTTCCACAGGTTTCTTTCTTTTCATTTTAAAGCACGTGTCTATTTTCTTATGCTGATTTGAATGGACGTACGTACGCGTAAGAAAGTTTTTTTTTTTTGATAAGGTAAGAATTCGGATACCAAAAAGACTTGGTAAACCGAGAGGCCGTAAGAAAACGGCAGCCGAAAACGGCTAAGAGAGTCAACGCAAGCAAGATAAGCTAAGAAAAAAAGTACAAATCTCCGAAAAAAGAACTAAGAACAGTTTGAGATCGGGGTGAGTAAAGCACTTAGAATAGCACCATAGGCAGCAGGTCGACCCCTTCTGGGCGTGCGGAATGGACGACTGACGTTCCCTTCACCGAGATGAAGGATCTTCAGAAGCCTTAGAGCACCAAGCGACCTAGCCCAATACAACTCGGTCCAATATCAAACTCAGCTCCAGCTTCTCGGAAAATAAGTACTTTAAATAAGCCTCGAGCTACCCTACAAGAAAAAATGTCAAGCTTGCTAAACAAATAAAACATAAAGTTTTACTTGCAAAGCAAGTAGACACTTAAGGCAAGTAAACAGTACTTGCACCTTAATTCTAACCTAGTTAACAAGGACTAGAAAGCCGAAATTTAATTATTATTTTTTACTCTTTGGTTATTCCAAAATTAAACCTATTGACTTTTCACCACCCTTGCAGCCCAAACAAACAAACAATTTATTTATTTCCCTTTTTTCTATCTTCACCCTTGCAGCCCAAAACAAACAATTTATTTATTTTTTCCTTTTTTTTTCTTTTTTCTCTCTTCATCTTTCTGTTTGTAAGGCACGAAAAAGGCCGAGCAAACAGGCCGCACTAGACGACGACGGAAGATTAGGCAAACAATGGGTGTGCGGAGGATCGAGCAGCCGACGACGGAGGACAAGCAATCTGAAATGAACTTGGTCGATGAAGACGATGGTTTAGACTGGGCGATATGACGGAGGAGAGAAGGGCAGTTTGAACGGGTTAGGCCGCAGTGGGAATCGAGCCGCCGGAACAAGGACGGGACAATCACCAAGGAGGCCTCAAGATCCGGAAACAAACATCCATTCATATCAGATTCCAGAAAGACTTACAGGGTAATTAGTTCAACTTTCAGATCCACCTACACATGGACGTATTAGACAATTGATAGAGGGCTTTCGATTGACTCCACTCGGTTCTTAAACAAGTGGTTCATCGGCTTTCTCAGCCATATAAATGGGCTTCCTCAGCCAAAAAATCAAAAAAAAAAGGTTTTTCTCAACCATGGAAAAGGCTTTCTCAGCCAAAGAAATATAGAGAGAAGTCAAGAGAGTTTTAAAATTGAGCAAGAGGTTCCTTCTAATTACACATCAATTTCGATCGAGATGGAGATCTGGTTTTCATGAACAGGTTGGGGCGGCGCAAGGGAAACGAGAGGGTTTTAGAGAGAGGGTTTTCATTTTTTTATGACTATTAAGTGGGATGCGTAAGAAAGTTAAATACAACCGAGATTCACACAGTTTATTAAAAAGGGTGAATTTTATAAAATCATCGGTAAATTATGAATTTGTGTCCCAAATCATCCATAACTAGTTGAATTTCCGTGATACTCACGGGCTTATTTTATTAAAATTATACAATATTATGATATCTACCCTAATACATTATAAAGCAGAAACCAAGTCTGTGTAAAAATTTGCGCCACGTGGCATACCTTGAATAAAATAATGAAAAAAAAATTCAACTTAAAAAACTAAATAATAATTCTAGAAATCCCCCTTCATGTTATACTCTAATAATAATTCTAGAAATTACGATTTATCTTAAACACTTTATAAAACAGATAATGGATAGATACCATATTGTATAAGTAGAGATTATTTCATATAGTATCACATACTAAAAAAATTAAATTTAATTAATATACACATATTTTTCTTTAAAATTATTTAAATAATAAACATTACTAAATAAAAAATGAATTTATAAAGATTGAAGGCTTTTTAGGGTAAGATTTTAGATCCTATAAAATAGATAATGTATATATATAATTTTCTATCTATGTAAATATTGATTTTATTCTTTAAAAAATCCTAAATATAAAAAAATGGCTATTTTAGATTTTATAAAATAAGTAATGTATCAAAATAAGTTTTTATCTATATAATTTTCTATCTATGTTTATTGATATTGATTGATAAGCAATATTGTATATGCTATCTTAAGATTATCCTAAAATATTTTTATCGGATTGTTGAAAAAAAATTAACGATATACATTTCTATCTATATTTACGCTAATATATATATTATAAAATAGAAACAAACAATCTATAAAATTCGCGCTACATGGTACTTAAGGAACAAATCTGTTCTTTTATTTTATTTATTTATTTATTTATATTTCTTATACTTTAAAGTGAATGTAGAAGGTTTGATATAGAAAAATATTTTCCATATTTATTTGTTTTTATCTTAAAGATTAGAAAACAAAAAAGTTAAATTTTATATAAATATCATTAATAATTATTAAAATATACATTATCTTTGTTTTTTCTCTTTAATTTGTGATAATATATTATGTAATATAATTTTTAAAACTACCCGTAAATTTACGGGAATTACACTAGTTAATATAAAATTTAAAATACTTGTATATAATATCGTAATAAAAATATATAATTTATAAAAAATCTGTAAGATTATGTCTCATATTTTATCAACATATAGATAAAAAATTATATACTTAGATCCTAAATCTTGTTACAAGAAAAAAAATATGTATAAAAAATATCAATATATAGATCATGTTATTATATTATACAAAATTAGATATATAAAAAGAATAATACAAGTAATTATAATAGTTACTATTAAAAACGTAACATTATTTTATTCAAATAATGCCACGTGACGCAATTTTTTCAACAGACATAGTTTCCGTTTTATAATGTATTAGGTAGATTTATGAAAATTTAGTAAATTATTCGTAAAATTTGAAATTTCAACAAAGTATTCGTAAAAATATTTCATTTGTAAAATATCAATCATAAAATATTTTGTTTGCAAAAACCACCCAAGTTAACAATTTCGTTAAATTTTAGGTTAGAAAATTGGAATTTCATTATTCTCACTACTAAAACACCAATTTCTACAATTCAAACATAAAAACACAAATCCTAGATTTTGAATTTGTGATTTGTGAATGTTTTTTCACATCGATCTAAAGAACGAGATAACACCAAGTCCATAATTCCATTACATTTCCCATTAGCTACTAAAAAAGTTACAAAGATGCCCTCATCTTATTAATACCGTAAAAACAAAAACTCAAATCCAAGTAGGGCGAATGAACTTTAATCAATCTGAATTCTCCGATCCAGAAGATAAATTGGTATTTCTTGTTTGGTCTTTAGTTGAAAGAATCGGAGGTGTTTGTATCTTGTTTTTCAAATCCAAGTAAGAAAACATTCAGAAATCAAAAATTCAAAATCTAGGGTTTGAGTTTTTGTGTTTGAACTTTGAATGGTAAAAATTAGTGTTTTAGTAGTGAGAATAATATAATTTTGTTATCTAACAGAAAATTTATTGGATTATTGACTTCGGTGGTCTTTTACAAGCATAATATTTTTACGGGTGGGTTTTTGCAAGCGAAATATTTTTACAGGTGATTTGCTGAAATTTCAATTTTACGGGTGCTTTTTTTTGAAATAAAATATTTTACGGGTAATTTACTGAAGGTTCAATTTTTACAGGTGATTTTGTGCAAAAATCCATGATACACGGATGATTTTTTGAAATTCACCCTAAAAAATAAAGTTCTTTCTTAAAAATTAAAAACCATAGAAACGTAGAAACTAGAAACATATTATGTTCATAGGTTAATATTATTATTTGTTACGAAAAAAAAAATATATTTTTTAATTTAAACTGTATATAAAACAAGTATGTGTGGTTTATAAAAAAAATAAAACATGAAAAATTCTGTTGAAAAAATGATTATTCTGAAAAAATAAGTAAGGACATATGATATGACTGATATTTAGAAATATTTTTCCCTTTATTTTATTCTCACATTGATAGCTTGTATATAGGAGTAGTTTAGATGCATGTTTTATTTATGTTTTAGCTAGTTTTAGGTTGGTTTTTATCTAGTTTTTAGGTTTTAGTCTCTGCGGGTAGATTGCGCTTGATGAAGCCCGAAATGAAAGGCTCGCTAGAAGACAAGAAACGAGATTATTATATTCGAAAGTGCAAACACTTGCTTCTTTATTTATGATTTTCTTTACAGCGAGGTTTACAAGCCAACGAGGCTAATAGATTATTTGAGAATTACACCCTAGACCTCCTACGATTATCCGAGATCTCGACCTAACAATATTCGAGATCTCCTAGTTGCTAGCTAGCTCTAAGTGTCACTTGCCGGTCCCTTTGAGCGAGGTTGAGTTGCGGAGTCTTTGATGTGAGGTAGAGCGAGGTGTAAGAGGCTTGCGAGGTGGTGTAGCGAGGTCTTTGATGTGAGCAGAAACTCTGTGAGACTTGAAGTCTTTTTGTGGACTTCACTTATCTATAGTGAGGCCTTTTGACGATGTTTCAATCACGTCGATCTTCAACGAGCAAGATAGTTCTTGAGTTCAAGATGTTTTTCGACCCCTTTTCCATACGAGATTCTCCTCTATTTATAGAGGATTGGGGAGTCGAGTTTTGGTCATTGTCCGATGTGGGACGCCCGAGATCAAGGGCTCTGATTGGCCTAGAGGCGAGGCAGTCGGTGATTGGCCCGAAGAGCGGCGTTCGCTGAGTGGTCATGGTGGGCGGGCGATAGTAGAGTCGGTTACGAGGTCGAGACTTCGCTCCGAGGTCTCGGGGGACCTCGTGGGGTAGGAATTTTGCTAAAATAAAAGGTGGGTATGGTTGTGGGCCCCAGGATCATCCTCGGGGGTCCCTTTGACCTGGTTTGACCCTCATACTCCGGGCCCACCTCTCGCTTCGCTATTTTGAGCATCATCACAACCCCATGGCCTGGGGACCTCGCCCCGAGGGCCGCAGGGCATAAGTTCTCAAAGATCGCGGGGTGCGAGGCTCTGAGAGGTGGGTAGGCATTTTGCGAGGCTTCAAGGGTTTCCGAGGTTCCCGGGGGGCATCTTGCGAAGCCCTCCTTTTGCGAGGTTCTACACTTAGCTTTTCTTTGGTTGGCAACGGTAAAGATTTTCTGGGCTTGCTTTTCGTGTTTTGCTTAATGGGTCGCTCAGGAGGGACATGCCCAATAAGCCTAACTGGGTAGGGGAGGCCCAAGCTTGCCCTTTATAAGTGCGCACTTCACATGCCTCCCCATTTATCTCTTCTTCCAAAATTCTCGCCTTCTCTCTTTCTGTCTCTTTGGCTTCCTACGAGCGGTTTCTCCAGACGGTTTCCGGCGAGCCTCAGCCACCTTCCGGTTGCACCACCGCTTCCTCCTTGTCGATTCTGAACAAGTAAGTCTTCGACTTTTCTTCTCCCGCTTTTTGTTCGCTTTTGATTTCTCCCTGCTTGTTTTTTGTGCCGCGTTTTGGAGAGGCGATGGAGTGTCGCCTGGTGTTTCGTGCCGGCGTCACGGTGGCGAAACAACGGTGGTGAGGTCGGCGTGAGTTCCCGCATGCTTTTTCTCGCCGTTTTTTTTTTTTGCTCCTTTCTCTTCTTTTCTCTTTTGTTTCGCCTTGTGCTCTAGCGGGCAGTGGTTGCCTCTTGGTGTTTTGCACCAGCGTCATGGCGGCGAAACAACGGTGGGGTGAGGGTGGCGAACGCCATGCACTTGAACCTCTCGCCCCCCAATCGATGGCCGTCTCTTTTTCTTTTTCGGTGGTTTTGAATTTTGAAGTTCTTGGAAACCCAAAAGTCCTGACGGCTGATTGATGGGACGTTAGAGTCTCCACCGCCGTTTTCCACCGCTGGCTTCCATTTCACCTTCTCTTTCCTCTTTCTGGCGCTTCAACTTCTCCCTTTTTGGCGCTTCGCCTTCTCCCTCGCCGTCCTATCTTGTCAGAGTAGCCCCTAGGGTGCCACGTGGCTCCTCGCCTTTTATGATCCAGAATTTCTCTTTCTCACGAGGTTATGACCTCACATTGCTTTTCTTCCGAGGTTATGACCTCGCATTGCTTTTCTCCCGAGGTTGTGACCTCGCATTGTTTTTCCTTGGTTATAGTGCCCGACGTCTCAACGCTTCTTTCTTTTCCAGGTGCTAGCCTTCCGCGGCCTGGACATCGTTCTTTTCATGCCTAGGAGAGCCTCTGCGAGCCCTCCGCCCGGCTTCACTTTCAGAGTCCAAGAGGGTTTTTACGAGGAGGCTTCGGAGTCCGTGGGAAGCGTAGAACTCAGTGACTCTCAGAACCCGAGGTCCCCTTCGCTGGTTTTCAGCGAGCCTTCTTCAAGCGACTCCGAGGTCTCTATTAATTCGCGCTTCTCCCATCTTCGAACGTCGTCGGGCGTTGAAATGGCCTTGTCTTCCACCCCAGACGAGGTTGTTACTGAGGTCGAAGTGCGGCCGGACGTGGGAACGACCTCGGCGCCGCCTCCTTACGTGCCTCCGAGCTTTCCTGCGACGTATATTACTGACGCCGTGTCCCGCGTCCCGAGCGTCCTGGAGGAACGGATCCCCATGACCCCGGGTTCTGCCGAGGCTCATCTATCCGAGGGGGTGGCCACCGAACTCGAGCTGAAGGACCTTGCAGATATTGCCAAGGCCTTTGCTTGGCCCGAGGGGGTTGAGCTGGCGCTTCCCGAGGAGGGGGGCCACTCCTTGGCATCTTACGACAGGTGCGTGGTTGTGCACCTCTTCAGCCTTCAGGCGGGCTTCAGGCTGCCCTTGGCCCAACATATTGTTGATTATCTGTGGGCCATGAAGATCTGCCCCGCGCAGTTGTTTCCGAATGCTTGGCGGTTGCTGTGTGCCTACACGATTCGCAGTCGCGAACTTGGGGACGGACCGAGACTCGACTTCCTGTCGGCTTTATTCCTAGCGAGGAGAGACACTCGGTCCCGAAGCCTTATCAATCTTAGCACGCCGCTTATCAAGATCACCACGGCCCCTTCGAACGTCGGGTCGTGGAAGCCGAATTGGTTCTTGGTTCGCGACCCCACCGGGAGATATCTCAATTTTCCGGTAACGCCGGGCGAATTCGTTCGGTGCGTAACCCCGCTGGAGGTTGATGAGCTCAAGGCGCTCAGGGTCCGATACGCCACAATGAGTCAGGCACCGCACCAGGTGTATCTTTCTCAGGACCAGCTTGAGCGGGCTGGTCTGAGCCTCAGCCTCCCTCCTAGCGAGGAAAAAGAGGGTACTCAATCTCTTTCCTGATTTTTTCTTTTTGTTGTTGAGGAGCGAGGTTTAAAACCTCGCTGGCCTATTTTGTCTCATTACTGTCATTAACTTGTTTCTCGCTTTTTTTATCTAATTTTTACGTCCCCGTTTTTTTTGTGTTGACAGTGAACCTACTCGACGCTCTTACCTCGAAGTCACAGGGCAAAAGGCCTGTGACTTCTTCCTCCAACGCTCCGAGACCCCAGGGCCAACATGGGGTCGTCATAAAGGATCCGACCTCGCAGGCGAGGCCCCTTGCCTCGCAGCCGAAGGCGCCAGCCCCGACGACGAAGGTATCGGAGGCGAAGCCGAGCGGGGGGGGCAGCGTCCAAAGGGGACGCTGCGAGGACGTCTTCTCAAATCCCTCGAGGGTCCGGGGATAAAGCCGGGTCCAAGAGGAAGGATTCGGGGTCTCCCCGCGGGGAAAAAAGGAAGAAACACAAAGGGGACGAGCAGAGGGGGACCCAAGGGGGCATGATGGTCGAACGCCCTAGGGCACCGAGCCGAGTCATCTCGTCCACCGGGCCTCCTGCCGAGAAGTTCCACTGCCCTGGTCCTTCCCGGGGCGTGTCCGAAGACTGGGACAAGTCAGCTTGGACCGACGAGGTTGCATGGGCCAACAACCTTTCGGAGGCAGCCCTCAACGATGAGATCCTCCGCTACTCCGCGATGGTATGTCTTGCTCTTTCTTGTTCATTTTTTATTGGCTTTATTATTCTTGTTCTTGTTTTAACGTGCTCTTTTATTGCTTCAGAATACCTTCTTCGCGAACTACAACTGCGGCCGCGTCGTCCTCCTCCATAGGAATATGGGTAGGATGGAGGCGAGGCTTAAAGAGCGGGACGTCGAGATCGAGAAGAGGGGAAAGAGCCTCGCAGAGGCCGAGAAATGCGTTCGCGCCGCGGAGATCGGGGCAGCGGACGAGGCCAAGGCCGCCTCGAGGGTCAAGGAGGAGCTGAGGAAGACGAAGGAGGAGAACAAGGATTTGAAGGACGAGAACGGGGATTTCAAGGACGAGGTCGCAAAGCTCAAAGGCCAGCTATCCGAGGAGCACCAATTTTTCAGAGAGAAGGAGGCGGAGCTTCGGAAAGCTGAGGAGGAGATTACCAGGCTCCAACGGCGTGTTGTTGAGCTTAGCAAGGAGCTGGACCTCGAGGGGCCCAGGTATGTGAAGTCCGAGGCCTTTCAGGCTGAGATGGTGGAGAGTGTGAGGAAGATGTTCCACCAGTCCGTCAGGATGGGGGTCAAGCAGGCGGTCGCGAAGTATGGGCACCTCGACCCCCGCATCAAGTTCTTCATCCCCAACTACCAGGAGACTATGGGGGAACTTGACGGGGAAGAGCCTGAGGGAGAGTGCGAGTTCTTTCTCAACGAGGACGGAACTGTGGCCAGCGAGGCGCCTACCTCGGCAGCCATCGCTCGGGAAGATGCGCCAAGCTCCCAACCTTCTGCCATCCTCGCCCCTGCCCTGGAGACTCCCCAAGGACCTACTGCTCAAGCCCCTGAAGATCCTCCGAAGACCTCCGACCCTGCCGCCGAAACCTCGGAGATGTAAAGGATGTTGTTGTCTGCTTCTGCCGTGTTTTTTTTTTGTTTTGCTGTTTTGCTGGTGGCCGTGCGGGGCTTGTAATTAAACATCTGGGCACACGTGCCCCATCTTTTTATGTTATTTTCCTTACCTCATGAATGCTTGTTTGTTCTAGCTTTCTCGCATATGCTCGCACATATCTACCCAACCCCATGGTCCGAGTGTCACAACTATTATGGTATTTGGACCACATCGGGTGTTTCTAATTCTGCATCGAGATCTCGAGCCTTTTTCGGACTTCGTACAACGACTGTGCCGAGGCCACGAGCCCTGCTCGGACCTCGCGTATTTTGTTCGAAATTCTCCAACACCACGCAGGGTTTTGGACTTAATCGAGAATCTCCAACACCACGCGGGAAGCGAGGGATGGACTCAACGAGATTCTCCAACACCTCGCGTGAAGCGAGGTTTGGACTTTTAACGAAAATCTCCAACCCCAAGCGGGAAGCGAGGGATGGACCCAACGATATTCTCCAACACCTCGCGTGAAGCGAGGTTTGGACTTTTAACGAAAATCTCCAACCCCAAGCGGGAAGCGAGGGATGGACCCAACGAGATTCTCCAACACCTCGCGTGAAGCGAGGTTTGGACTTTTAACGAAAATCTCCAACCCCAAGCGGGAAGCGAGGGATGGACTCAACGAGATTCTCCAACACCTCGCATGAAGCGAGGTTTGGACTTAACGAAAATCTCCAACCCCAAGCGGGAAGCGAGGGATGGACTCAACGAGATTCTCCAACACCTCGCATGAAGCGAGGTTTGGACTTAACGAAAATCTCCAACCCCAAGCGGGAAGTGAGGGATGGACTCAACGAGATTCTCCAACACCTCGCGTGAAGCGAGGTTTGGACTTTTAACCCGAAGTTTTTATTTTTGAGAGAGATTTTGAAAGTCCCACAACCCTTTATTCACAAAAAGCAGTAACGGAATTCAGAGAGTTTACACGAAATATTTCTTTAACCGGTCGACGTTCCACGTCTTACTGAGGGTTCGCCCCTCGTTCTCTTTGAGCTTAAAGGCTCCGGGAGCGACCTCCTCCCCGAGGATGTATGGTCCCTCCCAATTGGGGTCCAGTTTGCCACCTTCGGTTCTTCTCAAGACGAGATTGCCTGTGGCCAGGAACCGAGGTCTCACCTTCTTGTCGTGGTAGACTGCCACGCGGCGCTTGTATTCCCTGGAGCGAAGGTCGGCTACTTCGCGTAGCTCGTCACGGAAGAGCAACTCGACCCTGAGATTGGCCTCGTTCTCCTTTTCATCAAAATCGAACACCCTTGCCGATGGGACCAGGGTTTCTACCGGGACTAGGGCCTCTGCCCTGTAGGTTAGGGTGAATGGCGTTTCTCCGGTGGCGTGGCGCGCGGTGGTGCGGTACGTCCATAGGACGAGTGGGAGAAGCTCTGCCCAACGACCTTGTGCCATGCCCAGCCGCTTCTTTAGATCGGACAGGATGCGGGCGTTGACGTTCTCTACCTGGCCGTTGGACTGAGGATGGGCCACAGAGGAGAACTTGAGGGTTATGCCGAGTTCTGAGCAGAATGTCCGAGTTTCTTCACAATCAAATTGGAGGCCATGGTCGGTCATGATGGTCATGGGAACGCCGAAGCGGCAGACAAGGTTCTTCCACAGAAAGTCGCAGACCTTAGTCCCCGTGATCTTCGCCATTGCTTGTGCCTCAACCCACTTTGTGAAGTAGTCGACGATGACCAGGATATACCGCACCTGACCGGGGGCCTTGGGGAAGGGGCCGAGGATGTCCATCCCCCACATCGCGAAGGGGCACGGTGCATGGATGGAGCGACGCTGCGAGGTCGGGGCGTGCAAGAGGTTACCGTGCTTCTGGCATCCATCACATCGCTGGACATAGTCCCTTGCGTCTTGCCGGAGGGTGGGCCAAAAGTACCCCAAGTGGGCGATCTTATGCGAAAGGGTTCGCCATCCGGGGTGGCCGCCACAGACCCCTTCATGGGCATCGTAGAGGATGTGCTCCGTAGACTCGATCGGGGCGCACAATAGATTGGGTTCGGCGTAGCCTCGGCGATAAAGGCAACCACCTATGACGCAATACCGCGCCGCCTGCATTTTCAGCTTCCTGGCCTGCGCGGGGTCCTTTGGAAGGACTCCGCTCTCCACATACCGTCTTATCGGGATCCTCCAATCCCCCGCGGTGACAGATAGAACCTCGCTTTTCACACTCCGCGAGAGTTTTCGTTCTACCATTACGCGGTTCCCCACTTCAAGGGGGAGGGCGGATCCTAACCTCGCGAGCGCGTCTGCCTTGGTGTTCGAGGTTCGAGGGATGGACTCCACCGCGAAGGTTTCCAGGCATGATACCAAGGCTTTGACCTTTTCTCGGTACGCGGGCAGGAACCCCGTTCTGGTGTCGTACTGACCGTTGAGCTGGCGCGCCACCAGCTCGGAGTCGGTGTAGACCCTGATTTTCCGGGCCCCACTGAGGAGCGCCATCTCGATTCCCGCGATCATGGCTTCATACTCGGCCTCGTTATTGGTGGCGTCGAAGGCGAAGTTAAGTGAGTACTCCGTCTCGATCGAGGGCCCAGCGAGGAATACGCCAGCCCCACCCCCGACGTCACATCGCGAGCCGTCAACGAACACCTTCCACTCTTCCGAGCTTGTTTCTGTCTCAGGGAAGGTGACCTCCACCATGAAGTCAGCGAGGGCCTGCCCCTTCATGGCGGTTCTTAGGAGGTAGCTAATGTCGAACTCGGAGAGCTCGACTGCCCACTTCGTCATTCGCCCGGAGAGGGCGGGCTGGTGGAGGATTTGTCGAAGTGGGAGGTCAGACAGGACCTGAATGGGGTGCGCATGGAAGTAAGGGCGCAGACGCCTTGCGGCGGTCACAACTGCCAGCGCCATCTTCTCTGCTGGGGAATATCGCTGCTCCGCGGGCTGAAGCACACGACTCACGAAATAAATTGGGTGTGTGGCCTTTCTGGTGAGCACCGCGCTGACCGTCTCGGGGCTGAGGGCCACATAAAGTTGCAAGTCTTCACCCGCCAGCGGGGGCGACGGTGTGGGGAGCTTTGTCAGGAAGGCCTTTAGCTCAGAGAAGGCGAGCTCCAGATTCTCATCCCACACGAACTTGTCATTCTGCTTGAGAGCCGCGAAAAAGGGGAGGGACCTTTCCGCCAGGCGGGAGCAGAACCTCCCAAGGTAGTTGACGGCACCGTTAAGCCGTTGCACCTCGGTGCGAGACCGTGGTGACCTCATGGAGAGGATCGACTCGACCTTGGCAGGGTTTACGTCGATGCCCCGTTCGCTAATCATAAAGCCCAAGAATTTTCCCGATGACACGTCGAAGACGCACTTCTCAGGGTTCAGGCTGAGACGGTTGTGCCTGAGAGTTGCGAAGACCTCAGCGAGGTCGACCAGATGCTCCTCAGGGGTCTTGCTCCGGACAACAATGTCGTCGACATAAGCAGACACGTTTCATCCGAGATGGCTCTTGAAGACGCGGTCGACGAGGCGTTGAAAGGTTGCCCCCGCGTTCTTCAGCCCAAACGGCATGACTTTGTAGCAATAAGTGCCTCGCTGGGTGATGAAGGATGTTTCCTCTTCTTCTCGCGGGTTCATCAGAACCTGATTGTACCCCGAGTACGCGTCGAGGAAGCTTAAAACCCCGTGGCCTGCGGTTGAGTCAACGAGCTCGTCGATCAAGGGCAAGGGGTAGCTGTCTTTGGGACAGGCTTTGTTGAGGTCCTTGAAATCGACGCAAATTCTCCACTTCCCGCTGGCTTTTTTGACAAGCACGACGTTGGACAACCACCGGGGGTATTGGACCTCGCGTATAAACCCCGCAGCCAGCAATTTTGCCACCTTGTCATTTGCGGCGCTAGCCCATTCCTCGTTCATTTTTCTTCGTCGCTGCACCACAGGGCGAGTGGTGACATCGACGTTCAAAGAGTGCTGGGCTACGGTCCGCGGGACACCTCGGAGGTCCTTCGCAGTCCAAGCGAACACGTCGCGGGACCCAGCGAGCAAGGCTTCTAGCGACGTCGCCGACGTCCCCGAGAGGCATTCCCCGAGGTAGATCTTCTCGGACTCGCTCTCGAAAGGGGATATCACCCTTCTTTCTAGCTCTAGAGTGGGGACTGTGAAATCCCGGACTTCGAGGTCGGCCTCGCCGGGAGATTCCACCATGAACACCGGGCACTTTTGCTTTGCAGAGGTCGCGTAGCAAACGCGACCTTCCTCCTGATTGCCCTTTACCTCTTCAACCCCGCCATCGACGGGGAACTTCATCTTCAGATGATAGATAGAAACTACCGCCTGGAACTTCATCAGGGAGACCCTCCCAATGATTGCGTTCCACACCGAAGGCAGGCACACCACTGTGAACTCCACCATCTCGGTCCTCCTGGTGGACCCGGTGCCGAGCGTCATCCAGAGGTCGATGAGTCCGGCCACGTCGACTTCGTCTCCCGAGAAGGAGGTGAGTTTCCCAGCGTAGGGCTTCAAGGAGGTCTCGGAGATGCCCAATTGCTCGAACGCGCCATAGTACATGATGTCCACGGAGGATCCCGTGTCCACCAGTACTCGCTTAACCATCTTCGAGCCCATCTGCGCGTGGACCACCAAGAGGTCGGAGTGTGGCATGTGAAGCCCCTCGGCATCTTCGGACGAGAAGAACAAACCTTCGTGGGCGCGCGAGGTTTGTGCGACGCTGAATACCGAGGGTACATGATGGCTTTCCCTCACGTATCTCTTCCGCTCTGCCTGGCTTGACCCAGCCGGTGATGGTCTGCTCGAGATGGTATGGATGTACCCATCGAGCGCCGTCGCCTGTCCCGACCGGGCCTGCTTCGCGGGCGCCTGTTGCTCGACGTTGTTGTTGTTGTTAGCCTGGGTCCGACTTGGGCCTTGCGGCTCGAGGTTGGCTCCTGACGCGGGGTTGGCACGGCCCTTTTCATTTGGGTCGTACGCGGGACCTCCCTTGCCTTAGTAACCCCGCGGTCTCCCGCCAAAGCAGTTCCAGCCTCCGCCACCGCCTCCGCGGTTGTTGTTCGGTTATTGTTGTTGTTTCTGTTGTTGTTGTTGTTTATGTTGTTGTTGTTGGGGTTATGTGCCTGCGTCACATACGCATCGCGCGCAGCCGGCGCGACCACCTTTGCCTTCCCCTTGGCCTCGGCGACGATCTCTTTGTCAGTTCGTGGTCGCGAGCTCTGGTTGGCGGCATCCTCGGCGTATACTTGGGCCGTGATCCGGGCGCACAGGCTTTCGTACGTCTCCGGATTCTTATAAAAAATGCGGTTTTTGAATTCCCCGATGCGCAGGTTGCCCATGAGGGTGTCGTGCACCGACGACTCGTCGACGTGCGCGATCTCCGCCACAACGGTCGTGAACCTTGTGAAGAAAGCGCCTAAGGATTCGCTCTCCCCCTGCTCGATCCCGCGGAGGTCCCGCATGTTCTTCTTGCGCTTCCTGGAGCCGCTGAAGTGCGTGACAAAGGAATCACACAGCTGGGCGAACGAGGTCACGGAGCCGACCTTCTTGCTTGAGAACCACGTCAACGCGGCCTTTTCCAGGGTGGTCGGGAAAAACCTGCAGAATATTGCGTCATTGTAGGAATTGACGTTCATCTGGACCGCGAAGTGTTTTACGTGCTCCTCGGGGTCCGCTGAACCGTCATAAAGCCCCATCTGCGGCCTCAAGAAGCCCTTGGGCATGGGCGCGTTCCGGATCGCGTCCATGAATGGGGAGGTGATCTTGGCTTCCTCCTGATTTTGGGGCGGTGGCCTCGAATTATGCGATCGAGACCTCGGGTAGTGCATCGCACTCCCCGCTGTTTCGGACAATTCTGGCTCCTGCAGTCTCGATCGACGCGATCGAGACCGCGAGAGCTGCATGGGATCTCGGGGAGGCCTCTCTGTTGACGAGCCGTTGGTGGAGGACTCGGGCTCATGCGCACGCCTAGGGACGTACGCGGGGACGTACTCGGAGTGCGGCTCACCCTGGGGGGGATAGGGGACGTACGGAGGGGCGATGCCCTGCTGGTATTGCCCATAAGCCGGGTAGGGATATGGGTTCGGGGGCGCGCCACCCTGCTCGAGGCCTTCGAATGGGAATGGATTTTGCGGGGCGGCGTACGTCCATCCCGGAGGGACCACGAACGGGCAGCCCGGAGGTCCCGCGGTTGTCCATTGCGTAGTTTCTGGCATGTTGTCGGGGTGTTGAGGGAAGAAATTGTTTGGGCAAGCCATTTTGAGGGAATCGAAGCTAAGGTTTGCACGAATCGAGGAACTACTTAGGATGAAGAAGTTCCCACAGACGGCGCCAGTGATGAAACCCGAAATGAAAGGCTCGCTAGAAGACAAGAAACGAGATTATTATATTCGAAAGTGCAAACACTTGCTTCTTTATTTATGATTTTCTTTACAACGAGGTTTACAAGCCAACGAAGCTAATAGATTATTTGAGAATTACACCCTAGACCTCCTACGATTATCCAAGATCTCGACCTAACAATATCCGAGATCTCCTAGTTGCTAGCTAGCTCTAAGTGTCACTTGCCGGTCCCTTTGAGCGAGGTTGAGTTGCGGAGTCTTTGATGTGAGGTAGAGCGAGGTGTAAGAGGCTTGCGAGGTGGTGTAGCGAGGTCTTTGATGTGAGCAGAAACTCTGTGAGACTTGAAGTCTTTTTGTGGACTTCACTTATCTATAGCGAGGCCTTTTGACGATGTTTCAATCACGTCGATCTTCAACGAGCAAGATAGTTCTTGAGTTCAAGATGTTTTTCGACCCCTTTTCCATACGAGATTCTCCTCTATTTATAGAGGATTGGGGAGTCGAGTTTTGGTCATTGTACGATGTGGGGCCCGAGATCAAGGGCTCTGATTGGCCTAGAGGCGAGGCAGTCGGTGATTGGCCCGAAGAGCGGCGTTCGCTGAGTGGTCATGGTGGGCGGGCGCTAGTAGAGTCGGTTACGAGGTCGAGACTTCGCTCCGAGGTCTCGGGGGACCTCGTGGGGTAGGAATTTTGCTAAAATAAAAGGTGGGTATGGTTGTGGGCCCCAGGATCATCCTCGGGGGTCCCTTTCACCTGGTTTGACCCTCATACTCCGGGCCCACCTCTCGCTTCGCTATTTTGAGCATCATCAGCGCTGGTTTGCTCGGTTTTGCAGGATTTTAGGTATTGGAGCAAGACAAAGTGTGATCCAAGACGGCTATGTTAATGAAATGGAATGCTCGGGCAAGGATTGAAGAAGTGCAAATGGAGATTTCAAGGAACAAAGTCCAAAGGAACGAAGCAACGGGGAAACACGCCTCAGCTCAAGGCGGCGCGGGCTGGAGATCGAGGTGCCGCGGGTGTTGGTAGGAGACCGCGCCGTGTTGTTCTGCCGCGGAAGAGTTGGGCCGACAATTGGGCTTCGAGTTGGGCTTTGATTATATGATTTCCGACTAGTTTGAAGTAATTTCGGGATAATTTGATATTTGGATATCTTAGGGTATTTAAACCTTGTTTTTAGTTTCTCTTTCAGAACTTTTGATCAAACTTTGGAGGCTAGGGTTTTTCTCTCAAGAGAGCAACTTTGAAACTCTTGTAAGTTTGTTTTTAATTTCAATTATGCATTGCTAAATCCATTGTGTTTGACTAGTTATTGAAATCATAGATTGCATACTATTGTGAGGTTTGATTGATTCTCAACAATTTGAATAGGTTTTATTCCATGTGCTTAATTGAATCAGAATTATTCTAAGGTTTTGTTAGATTGGCCACCTAATAGAATTTCTAGGTTAATTTACAACTAATCTGATCAAGTCCCGTTCGGGATTGTTAGATAAAGTAGAAACTATAATTGTTTGGACCCGTTCGGGCTATTCAGTTGTAGAAGGGAATAAACCACAAATAACTCGATTAGTTGTTTGCGTTGAGTATTTGTTTCTATCGAAACTTTGAACTTAAAGCTGTCGTTTAATTGAATCTAGGCGTTGTTCTAGGTTGTTAGATGATTAAGGTTGTTCAGACTGTTAGCTCTTTCAACTAAATATAAAGTTTTGGATAACAATCCACGATAGATTATTCAAGGGAATTGAGAATCAAAAGAATCAATGATCAATAAGCATATCTATGATGAATTTAACTAGTTGAACACGCTTTCCTCATATTTGTTAAATTCAATCATATTTGCATTCATAGTTAGTTCTTAATTTGCATATTAGATTAGATAAATCAATCAATAAACCCCCCTTTTTGGTTAATTGGCATATAAGTAAAAGCACAAATACACAAGTCTCTGTGGGATCGACCCTTACTTGCCGCTCTACTGAGTTGGTTAAGTTAGGTTTCTTTGATAGGTATTAACGACCACTGAAAATACCTCATCACACATCTTTTAAAAATAAAGTTTTCTTAGGAAATTTAAAAAACATAGACGACCTAACCAATATTAAAATAAAAGCACCCCAATTTTTTTTGGTTGCCCAATTGCCACATCTTCGTCTCGACTATGTCAAGCTCAATTGCTCAACTCGAGAATTTTAGCGGATAAGTCTCCCAAAAGAAATTTTTTACATTTATTGAAATTAAACATTAGACCTCATGGAGGCGGAGCATGCCACTTACCACTAGGGATGCACAAAAAACCTGTGGGGACTGAGATCCGCGGGATTTCCCGACTTGGTGCGGAACGGTATGGGGACGGTATCAATATCGTATCCCTGATTTAGAACAGAGCATGGACATAGAAGGAACTATCCGCCCTAAATACTCGTTATATATATACCTGATACGTTTTTTCCCGAGCGGATTAGATAGGGACATGGCGGAAATAACAAGCATAATAGTAAGTCTGTAATATGAGTGGGGAATGTATTTTTCACTTTGCTCTGCCTCGTATACATCCCTACTCACCACCTGAACCAACTTGGTATAGAAATACCCCAACTTAGTTACTACTTACTAGTAATAGACAACGTATCATCGACCCACCATTGGTCTAAACTAGCCTAATGAAAGGCCCATTAGTGATTGATTACTTGCTTCAAATCAATGTTAAAATGGTTTTTTTTTTATAATGCACCGGTATATTATAAAAAATCTAATTTGAAATTTAAAAGTCTAAAGTTGAATAGATAAATTCTAGGAAAAAAATAAATACTTCAATAAAATATTTATAAATAAATTTTAAATTAGATTTTTAATATATCCTTATTCCTTACACATATTATGAAAAAATCAATTTTAAAAATAGCTTTCATTTTCATCTCTCTCTCTCTCTCTTATGAGTAAAATAAACATAAATCAGTCTTTTTATTGTGTATAAAAATGCATTATAAATAATTTAATGTAAAAATTACTTATAATAAAATTAATAAATCCTAAAAATTAATTTATTAGGGTACACATTATAGAAAAATCCAATATAAATAGGTAAGGGTCTCCACCCTCTTTTAAGTTGTATTCTAATAGACAAGTCGGGACATAGTTGCAGTATAGGGGAGTAGAGTGACACCTAGGGCAAAAATAGCCAAGCTTGGTTGCTTGCTTGTACGGGAAGGGATTTGGAATATGGAAAAATACCCTAGAGCAGCTGCTTCATCTTCGTCTTCCAAACCTGACAGGAAAACTGTAGAGAAGAACAGGCGGAGTCAGATGAAGAATCTCTTCACCCAACTCAATTCTCTCCTCCCCCGCCACCAAGGATCCACCACCACCACCGCCTCACTAGTTAATTAATTTCCTGCATTCTCCGTCGACTCATCTTAATTAATTCCCAAATCGTTCGTATATTTTTCAATTATTAATTTGTTTGATATATAGGAAAATATGTCCTTGCCGGATCAAATAGACCAGGCCACCAAGTACATAAAGAGGTTGCAGGCGCAATTGGAGAGACTAAAGGAGAAGAAGAGAAGCTTGACACTCGCATCAAGCAGTAGCAATCACAGATCATCAGAATCGAGCTCAGATTGCGGCTTGAAAGCACCCAAAATTGAAATCCAGTTGGCAGGAGATTCCGCCTTGCAAGTAGTGCTGATCACCGGGATCGATTGCCAGGTCATCTTCACGGAAGCGATTCGGGTGATCCAGGATGAAGGGGGCGAGGTTGTGAATGCTACTTTCTCTGTTGTGGATGACTCTACCGTCTTCCACACCATCCACGCCAAGGTATCATCTTGATCTTTTTATTTTATTTTATTTTTTTGGGCATATTTTTGAGAATTAAGACAATTACTACAATATGTTTAATTTTGATGTTTTGTGTGATAGATTGAGGAGTGTTCAGATCGTCAAGTTGCAATTGCAAGGATAACGGAGAGGCTGAATAGGTTTTGCAATTGATCCCTGATGATTAAGTGATTGCCGTCTGAATGAATCTTGGAGCTCAATGGAAAGGCTTGGATTATATTACGTACCTTCTTGTTGTCTATATCGCTGTAGACATTAATTTTGGGGGATGTGGACTTGTTAAACTTATGCATATTTGAGAGATCCATTTTTAGCTCTACTTGGTTAACATTGCATGTAACAAGGCCAATGAAGAAATAAACTTTCGGTCCTATCTAATTTCTTTTTGGCTTCATCTAAATATATAATGTTAGATGTACTATCATGTATGCGAACCAATATGTACCCTGGCCTACTTAATTGATTGAACGAACACCATACCCCAAAAGACGACAAGTGGGGCCCCAAATATCGAGTCTATTAGTCCAGATTTGGCTGCAAATCTTATCCAACATGTAGGGGGCTATCCACTTGCTCAACCAAATCTAAGGTTTATGAGTACGTACACACAGTTGGTTGTTGTCTACACACAGTTGCTTGTTGGCCCGGTTTCAGGATTGGAGTATCTCTCATGCTCGTCGAGACTGCAATTCTATGGCAGACTTTATCGCGGGATCCTTCCGACGCGTCTCTTCCATCCCGCTCGCATTTGATCTAGGGTTTCTCACCCTCATCCGTCATGATGCTCTAGGGTGACCACTAGCCTGTTAGTGGTCACACTAATTCTTTCCTTGTCAAAAAAAAAGACAACCATTTCACACTTATAATCGATCATCAAGGAAATGGGTTCGAAACATTTAACAGTTTAATTAATTAGCATGGATCTTGAGCACCGGCATTTGACAATAAACTAATAAAGAGAAATTCCACATGTCCACGCGTCCATCCATACGCATATATGCGTTAGGCCCTATCACATAAGTTTATGGGTTCCATAAGTTAAAACCAATTAACAATATGCGGAGTAATCCAATTGCTTATATAATAGACATTTATCTTTCAAATTTTAGATGTGATAAGCTTTTTACTTTCACATTAGTGGATTTGTGAGATGTTGTGGTAATTCTTTCATTATGAGAAAGTTTTAAGAGTATGAGAAGTGTACGTTTCATTCTATAATCAGGATTTGAAATTTTACAGAGTATATACTAAAGTTCAGATGTAAAAATATCTAGATGGCTACAAATGTTTTTCAATGCAAGTTGTAAAGCATTTACATAATATGTCAGGTCTTTCATGTCAATTGTCATATTGAAAGTCCAAGCCTTGAAAGTTAAAGCCTATTGAGTGATATTTTGGTGCTGGAGATAATTGCCAAGAGATTCTTCTCCTTTGGTTAGGATAGACTTATATAATTAACCAACTTTTCCCATTAGCC
Organism: Fallopia convolvulus; assembly: GCA_964016875.1. Lineage (NCBI taxonomy): Eukaryota > Viridiplantae > Streptophyta > Magnoliopsida > Caryophyllales > Polygonaceae > Fallopia > Fallopia convolvulus. The sequence goes on from OZ024733.1 coordinate 37,027,369, forward strand.
AATTAACCAACTTTTCCCATTCCCAAATATGTGGACTAATTTATTTCTCAATTCCAAGACATACACATGGCAAAACCCAACTCGACAAGCAAAAATAACCCGACCCGCCCGACCTCACTAAGATCGAACGCAACAAATTCAAACGTTACCAAAATGCATTATGGCACAATTACTGAACCGAACTGACCCACCATGAATTAAACTCAAATGCATGACCTAATAAATCGACCTAATTAACCTAAATGCATAATCGATCTGAAACGATCCAAACCTTATCAGCCTGAATCCGAAATGAACCGTACCGAGCCCTACCCGCATGGCAACTCTACCTCGACTATGTCATGGCCTTGGATCAGAAAAAATTACACAATTGATTTAAAAAATGTACAACATTATACATAATTTTCCTTTCAACCATGTCATATTAAAGTAAAATGAGAAAATTGATTGTTATCAGCATAATTTCCACATGAAAGCTTTACACCGGCCACAACAACTTTTCCAAAGGAAACACTTGTTCCAATTGGAAAGGTGTTTTCACACTACAGTAACTACAAAACAAAAACCTTCTTCAGGCCGAAAATAAAAAGAACTCTCATAAAAGAAAATGAGATCAACAAGGCCAGTACTAATTGCCAACACCACTATCGACCAAAAAAGAAGATTGGACTAAAACAAAACAATGCAACAAGATGATGAACTCCAATACCAACCTACTCAATTCCAAATTCGCCCTAAAACAAGAATGTTAAAATGAAGCTAGCGGACTAAAAGGTGGATTTGCTAAACTTAACATTGATGCTTCTCTGTAGTCTGTACTACCTGACTCCTCATTTTCATTTGGCTTTATGATCATGATGCGAACACTATACTTTTTGAAGGCGGTCGAAGTCGTAAACAATAGATGATGGTCTCTGAGGTATGTGCTTTGAGAAATGGGCTTTTGCCCTGCGTTGATACAAGGGTAAATTGAAAATTCACCTGAGAATTACAAATCTTGATAATTGATATTATGTTGTTGCTTAGAAAGTTTGAAGTATTTCAACTCTCTGATGTCATTCGTAAAGTAAAACAAGTGGCTAACAAAACGGTGAAACTTATTGAGAATATGTATTTCCATATGTGAAAGGTGGATGAGGATATTTTGACTAATGTGGATTTTAAACTCTCATTCATTTGGATGTTCTTGGTCGGCATGTAAGCATAGCTTAGTATTCTAGTTTAAGAACATGTTCTAGTTTAAAGATAAATGAACTTTTGTGAGACAAAAAGTACATTGATCTACAAACTAACAAGGCCTGATCACATTCCTTTCAATTCAACTGTACTGCCTTTCTGCTGTAGACAATGAAGAGTGCACTTTTTCAAAATTTGGTGCATTTGCAGTTAGAATCCAACAATTCAACAAGGGTATCATGTCTTTTATTTCTAATGGTTGGAACTTAATCTAGAAGAGTGCTGGTATTTGCTGATGTCAGGATGCTGACATAGGCTGATGACGTGATGCCTGCCTCAGCCAGCTGATGAGCCGATCCAACTGGTGGATTGTTAGCCCCTTTATGAAAAAGAAGAGATAGATATTGACACTGAAATAATCTAAAGTGATCTTCTTGTCTTTTTATACATATAACTGAAATTATTTAAAGTTGTTGTTTTGGTGCTTTCCCATTTACTCCATCTCTCCATCTCTTACGAGTCTTGATTTGCTACAGCCGATAACTTTTTTGAGCATTAATTTCGATAATAATTTTAAGGCAAACCGTGGGAGGCCAAATGGACCATAAATCGGCTTTAGTTCTTGTTGGAGCTCCTCCACAACAAAGTGCTACCAATATTGATGATGTCAATCTACTGATGTCACATTGCTGATGTTAGACTGCCAAGTTCTTTTCTAGTTTGGGGAGAGAATTTTGTTCGACTCTTAACTTTTTGCACACAAATAACGCGGACTACGTGCCCCATCCTATTTCATGGCCTAAGATTTAATCATCAATTAATGTATAATTAAAGTCGAATCTCTCTATTTTATATGTCGACGTTGTTTCAAGTGTCACGTAGGTGTTTTAATTTTTCCATTTACATCTTTGTCCTACGTTTATTTAAGTATTTACAATCCTTGCATTATAATAATATTTCTTATATTACTACTATACAATTATACTAGTTGTCCCAGTCGTGCCATGCACGACTACGACTCTTTTTTAGATATACTATAAAAAATATATTAATAAATAAAAATATCATATAAATTTTAATGTTGGTAATTTGTTGCCCGTAATATGTATAAAAATTATTTTATTTTTTAAATTCAAATAAAACAAATTAAATTTAGATTATTAAGTTTAAATTTGAGAATAAACATAGATTATTAAGATAAAATAATCTACATTGCTCATTTTCCTTGGCAATATTTCATAAATAGGTTTAATTTAAAAAAAAGAGATAAAATATGAAGAAAATAAAGCAAAAATATATATATATTTTGAAAATATGAAAGAGATGAGATTTTAAAAAATAATAATATGTAATTGAGTATATTTATCTTTTAATATAAGAGAGAGAAAGAAACAACTAAAATGTTAAAAAGATTAAGCATATAATATTTTATTGTCTTATAAGGAAATAATTCAACCATTAGTTAAATTCTTTTAGTTAAGATATTATCTCCTACCAAAATTTAAGATATTATCTAAATTTGGGAAATAAATAAATTTTAATTAAGTGGAAAATTTTTTCCATGTGGAATATGAAGTGGAAAGAATAATTAATATAAAATTTTTATGAAGTAAGGATTAAATGACATGTGGAAAAATCCTATGTGGATTAATAATAGAAGGACATGTGGAAAAAGTTGACGTGGCGCAACGTGGAGACTCCAAACCTTATTGCTTTTACATATATATTAGATTTAGACACCTTAAATTTTGGCAAGTTGTCTTAAGAGCCTAATCCATTATGGAATAATTTTATTAAATATGATAATGTTACTAATATTATTAATATACAATTATATTTAGAGATCCAAAATTTTGGCAAGAAACTTACTCTTCCTATAAAAATTTTTTTAATATAATAATATTATTGATATATAATTATATTTAGTGATCTTAAAATTTGTCAAGTGATAGAAGAACAATCTTCATTATAAAATATTATTTTAATATTAATAAAATATATTACTATTTTTTAAATATTATAAACATAATTATTACATTTGAATTATTTTGACATGATTTAATATTTAATTTATAATATTAAATCATATATATATATATAAATATATGTGTATAAAACATATTTTATTATTATACAAATTATATAAAAAAACGTAAGGGATAAGGTCACTATGTTGCACCATTTATAATTTTCCTACATGTCATTCTTATGTTAAATAACATAGGATTTTGTTTTTTTTTGGGCAATTTACATATGTTGGTATTATTTTAGGATAATATAAAATATAAGATAAATTAATCTAAAAAACTATAAAAACATTAAATATTAATTCCAAATTTTTATGATAATTTATTTAAGTTATTTTTTTTACCACATCATAAGGTATGCGTATATAATAATATTAGTCAAATAATCAAATATCAATATCAATATACTATAACTAAAGTTGAATCTCTTTATTATATAGTGTCGTCGTCTTAACTATGCCACATAGGCATATTTATTTTTCCATTTACCTCTATGCCCTTTTTTAGTATTTACACCTTAAATACTACAATAGTATTCCTTGTATTACTTATAAAAATATTATATTGGTTATATTTGGAAGGCATGTATAACTCATTTACTCTATTTAAAAAAACTACATATATATTTACAAAAACATTATCATCTTATATACTTTTTTTTTTTTATTTATGGTGATTGTAATATTATCCCAAATATATAATGTGGATTACTTCATTTTTATTTACTTTTATTTTTAAAAAATCATCTTCTTGAACAATTAAAAGTGAATTTAAAATTTTAATTTGCTATACAAGATTTTCATAATATCAATTTAGAATGTTCTCTAATATCATAAAAAATGTAAAGTTTAGCATTTATCTAAACCTATAGTTAGTATCCTTTTTATTAAAACGTCAACATAATGATCCTTACTATTCAAATATTATAATTGGATAAAATTTAATAGAGCACATTTTGATTGGTTGAGCCAAACATATATAATTAAGAGTTTGGTTCATATAAAACAACTCCTTATCCTATAAAATAAGGAGCGTTTAGAACCCTACATATATGATTAAGAGTTTGGTATTTCGCAATGCACTTTTTGATGAGGGACCATCTAGGAAGGATGTGCAAGTGTCGATCATAGAAGACGGATACATGACTCGGTCTAGAGCCAAGAAGTTACAAGTTGATTTGGCCAGGTTAGTAATTCATTGTAAGGCACTCTTCAAGACTCCTACATCTTCTAGCCAGCCTTTAGTGATGATTCAATGCAAGAGTCACAAGCCATAGCAAAGATGGCCATGGGAGAGCCAGACTTCACGAGCGGCGCACCTTGCAGCGCCGACGCTCCTTATACACGGCGTGCCTTGACATGTCTAAGCGTGTTGTCTATTATAATTAGTTGCATTTTATGTTATTTCTTTTAAAAGATATAGGCATTTTGTTTTATGTAATTTTCAGCCCTTTTTTAGGAGTTAGTATTTAAGGGAGAAACCAACTTGTTTTGAGACAACTTGCTCATTTTTGAAAAATAGAACTCCTTGCATCCGAGAGCTCTTTGGGAGGTTTTCAAGTGGATCATTGTAATAACAGTCTGGTTTGTGTTGGATTATGTCTATCTATCCATAGATTTGGTGTTTTCCAAGCAATCACACACATCCTCTTGGTGTTCTAAGACTTCAATCTTAGTTATGTCAAGTTGTAGGAAGATCGGTCCTCATTCTGATAGTTTGGGTGCTTGAGACTCGATTCTCTTGTGTCTAGCTTGAGCTTGAGAGGTTATTCTTCACCTTTCTATTAATTTAGTCATTGTTCTTCTGGTTTTTGTCTTCCTTCTTTTTTTTGTTTCTAATTTGTGACATGCCTTTGTTGTTGTTGGTCGAGGTGTTGGAAGATCGGGACATCCCCGTATCAAATTGGTATCAGAGCTTCTGGTTTACCAACACCGAACATCAACTCATTTGTCATCTTTTCTGCCATTAAAGTCGACTACACAAGAAAAACTCCAAAAAAAGAGTCAAGCCAAGCACATCCCTTGGCTTAGGTATTGCATTCTCGTTTTCTTCCTTTTTGATTGAGTCTTGTTCTTGTGCTTGCTGAAAATTGTGATTTTCGACGAGAAACCACCTTTCCACCACCACACCCAAAGCCGTCACCACCATCTTGAGAATCAAAACCGCACCCTGTGTCTAGTGCTGAAACTAGGCTAAGCTTAACCAAACACGCCTTAACCAACTTCAACTTCCTCCAAGTAACCACCATCTCCACTACTTCAGAAACTAACCACTACCTTGAACAAAAAACGAGTCATCCACGTTAATTTAAATTATGGGAGAAGAAAGAAAATTCAAATTACCACATATCTCTCTTAATTAATCGCTGGCCAAGTCAAACTTCCAACAAACCGCCACATCAGCTAAGATCCACGCCTAATAGCTTGCATTTATGTAGTGTTTATGATACATATTTACGTTTATATTGCATGGTTTTAGTTTAGTTTTAGCTTACTTTAGTCTAGTTCTTAGGTTTTAGGTTTTCTAGGAAATTCGGGTTTTGCGCTTGTTTTGTTCGGTTTTGCAAATCTTTAGGTAAACAAGCATGGATGGGAAGGATATTAGAGAACTACGATGGAGTTTGATGAAGCTTAGAGTGGTGCAAGTGAATATTGGAAGAGCTAAGGCCAAAGAGGTTGTGGGAAAAGAATGCTTAAATTCGGGCTATGCATTGGAGTTTTTGTTTCGACACCTCTATGTTGTAAGGCTTTGTTTGGGAGCTACAATGGTCGGATGTAGTTGGTTTTGGTATGAGTGGAAATCTAATTCAAAGAGCTACAATTCATGTTTTTATTCCGAGTCCAAATTCCAACTCGAAGGGGGTCAAAATAGCCTATGAAGTGTCACTTGAATCTTGAACCGAGAGGAAAAGCGCAAGCCGGGTAGGAAAAGTGTGGCCGCACTTTTCATGTACCAATCCGCACAATTGCAACAAAGAGAAAAGCGCGGGAAAGGGAGAAATTGCGCGGCCGAGCTTTCTGGGCGATAAAGAGGATTCTTCTTCTACTCTTCTGAAAGACTATGTACCTGTTCCACCTTTCCATGAGGCTTTGAAAGAGACCCGGAAGTTGGGAAACGACAAGGAACTCTTTGAGACATTTAGTAATTTAAATTAAGGGAGTAGAAAGAAAAGAATATTTAAATTATCGCATATATCTCCTTATTAATAGTTGGCCAAGTCAAACTTCCAACAAACCCCCACATTAGCCAAGATCCACACCCACCCCTATTTTCACTCCACCATATCTGTTCCTTTCAACCACTTACATCAAATCTCCATCTAATTGTATTTTTTAAATTCCGCACCATAGTATAGTGATTTAATTTTTCTGATATATTTCTGCAAAAAAAGAAAGAAAGAAGAAAGCATAAAAAAAGAAAATATTATAAATTTCATTTGTCATTGTCGTATTGTTTATAACGGTGCATTTCATTCTTGATACACTTGTTATTAGTGGAGATCTGTCATTCACTCTCTTGAAACCTAGCCACGTCCTTGCCTCCTTGAAATCACAATTGAAGCTCGCAATTGCTTGACTTAAATCAACGAGAGTGTAATTCTAGAGTCGCTTAGGATTGTCAACAATTCTTTGCGTGCATCTTTCTTACTTTCGTGTACATATTTTCGAGCATAGTATATTATTTCCCCACTTGTTTTAATTTCGGCTAAGAACTTTGATAATTCTCTTGATTTGGTTGTTGTGTGTTGCTAGAACCACTAATATCCCATTGGAATTTGGCATACTCAGCACATATTGAAATAACGTACTCATTTTCATTGACAAGAGAGGATAAACACTTGAGTTTTAAACACATGGGAAGCTGAGTTTTGGTTTTGATTTATACTAACCTCACGAGTTTGTTTAGTGCATTACTATGTCTCGATTAGGATCACAAGATGGTTCGGATCCCATCTCCCCCAAAGTGCTCCACATGCTCAATGCTATGAATGCCAACATCACTCATTTGATGGAACGAGTGGTAGCCTTGGAGAGCAACCCATCCAGCTCCAACCGAGCTCCACCAATTGCCAACCAACCTGCCTCCGGTACAAGATGGGACCTCCCATCAAAGGGAAGAAACTATCCTTCAACCCCTGGCATTTTTGCTCAAAATGTATCTCTTAATGAACTCCCCTCTCCACGAGAGAGGCGAGAAAGAACTAATGAGTTTTTTGGATTTCAGGGACAAGGGAGGAATCCGAGGCGAGAGCAATATGACGCCTATGAGGATGAGTTTGGAGATGATGAATGGGAGCAAGGGTCCTATCGTGGGAACCAACAAAGGAAACCACGCGAAGAGGATGGCATAGGCAAGATCAAGGTCAAAATTCCAGCGTTTGAAGGAAAGTGTGACCCGAATGCTTACATGGAGTGGGAGACTAAGATTGAACAAATTTGGAGTTACCATAATTTCCCCGAGGCCAAGAAGGTTCAATTGGCTGCCCTTGAATTCAACGGTTATGCCCTCATTTGTTGGGATAACTTGGTGAAAGAGAGGAGGAGGAATCTAGATCCCGCCGTGCTCTCATGCACTCAAATGAGGGCCTTGAATTGATGAGGACAAGATTTGTGCCTCAACATCACTCTTGTGAGCTAAGAAAAAGGCTGGAAAATTTGAGGCAAAACTCCATGAGTGTTGAGGAGACATTCAATTCCATGCAAGTCGCAATGGTAAGAGCCAATGTGGTGGAAGATGAGGAATCCACAATGGCTAGGTTCCTTCGAGTTCTTCATCCTAATTTAGCTAATGAGATTGATCTTTACCCATATAATACTGTGACTGAATTGCTTCATTTAGCTATTAAGCCGGAGAAGAAGACTAAAGCTAGGAACCAAGGTGGAAAATACATGGGAAGTCAATCCAATTCGTGGAAGGCCAACTATGGTGTCTCATCCTTTGGAAGGGACTCCACGCAAGCTAAGGAGAAGGGGAACGCAACTGGTTCACAAAGTGAGCAAGGTGGCCGAGGTAAGACACCAATGGGAAGCTCACCATCATCCACAAGGGCACCAAATGGGGCTTCCGCATCCCCTAAGGGAAGTAATTCTAACCCCTCTACTAGAGATAGGGACATTGTATGTTTTAAATGTCAAAGTAGGGGTCACATGATGAAGGATTGCCCTAATAAGAAAACACTCTTGATTAATCACTTGGGTCAATATGAATCTGAAGATAGATGGAATTCATTAAAACATTACCATATTATCAAATATAAGAAGGGAAAAGAAAATGTTGTTGATGATGCCCTTTCTAGGAGATATGTTCTAATAACCACATTAGACTCCAAAGTGCTAGGATTTGTTTATATTACGGAGCTATATGTGAATGATGCTGATTTTGGTGAAATGTCTAAAGCATGTGTTGAAAAGGGTGCTTAATATAAGTTTTATTTGCATGATGGATTCCTTTTCAGAGTTGATAAAGTGAGTATTCCTAGGTGTTCCTTGCGATTATTGCTTGCAAAAGAAGCCCATAAGGGCGCTTTAATGGGACATTTTGGTGGGGATAAAACATGTCACTGTTGTCTACTCATTTCTTTTGGCCTCAAATGCTTAGAGATGTTGAGCATTACATCAAACGTTGCTTACAATGTTTAAAGGCCAAGTCTAGGTTAATGCCACACGGTTTATACAACCCTTTTCCCATTCCCAATGCCCCTTGGGAAGACATTAGCATGGATTTTGTAGTTGGCTTACCTAGGACAAGAAGGGGTAAAGATTCAATCTTTGTTGTAGTTGATCGTTTTTCTAAGATGGCACACTTCATAGCTTGTCATAAGACCGATGATGCTTGTAATGTGGCTGAATTGTTCTTTAGAGAGGTCGTAAGGTTGCATGGTGTGCCTAGGACTATAGTGAGTGATAGGGATGTCAAGTTTCTAAGCTGTTTTTGGAGGACACTTTGGAACAACCTAGGAACTAAGTTACTATTTTCTACCTCTAGTCACCCTCAAACTGATGGGCAAACTGAGGTTACTAATAGGAATTTGACTACAATCCTTAGAGCTATCATTAGGAAAAACTTGAAACTATGGGAAGATGCTTTGCCACATGTAGAATTTGCCTACAATTGGGCTATACATTCATCCATGGGTTTAACCCTTTTTGCGTTCATTCATGGAACCAACCCGCTAACACCTTTTGATCTTACCCCATATCCTATGAGGAAGAAAAATAGTTTTGATGCATGTAAGCAAGTTGAGTTCATTAAGGAGCTGCATAGAAGGACAAAAACACGGCTTATGCAAAAGGCCGTCTGCAATGCAACAAGGAACGACAAGGGGCGCAAATGAATCATTTTCCAGCCCGGTGACTTAGTGTGGGCGCATTTGAGGAAGGAAAGGTTTCCCAATCAGCTTAAATCCAAGTGTCTCCAAGAGGAGATGGGCCATTCAAAGTGCTACAATGGATTGGAGATAACGCCTCCAAGCTCGAGTTACCTTGGGATTATGCGGTGAGCGCCACCTTCAATGTGGCCAACTTGACCCCTTACTTGGTTATTGAGGACAAATTCGATTCATGGTCGAATCTTCCTTGAGAAGGGGAGGATGACAAGGGGCCAACTAGCAAGGATGTGCAAGTGCCGATCATAGAAGACGGATACATGACTCGGTCTAGAGCCACAAGAAGTTACAAGTTGATTTGGTCGGGTTAGTAATTCATTGTAAGGCACTCTTCAATACTCCTACATCTTCTAGCCAACCTTTAGTGATGATTGAACTTAAGAATGACGAGCCATAGCAATGGGAGAGCTGGACTTCACGAGTGGCGCACCTTGCAGCGCCAACGCTCCTTATACATGGTGTGCCTTGACATGTATAAGCGTATTGTCTATTTTAATTAATTGTATTTTATGTTATTTCTTTTAAAAGACATAGGCAGTTTGTTTTACATAATTTTCAGCCCTTTTTAGGAGTTAGTATTTAAGGGAGAAACCAACTTGTTTTGAGACAACTTGCTCATTTTTGAAAAATAGAACTCCTTGCATCTGAGAGCTCTTTGGGAGGTTTTCGAGTGGATCATTGTAATTGCAGCCTGATTTGTGTTGGATTATGTCTATCTATCCATAGATTTGGTGTTTTCCAAGCAATCACACACATCCTCTTGGTGTTCTAAGACTTCGATCTTAGTTATGTCAAGTTGTAGGAAGATTGGTCCTCATTCTGATATTTTGGGTGCTTGAGACTCGGTTCTCTTGTGTATAGCTTGAGCTTGAGAGGTTCTTCACCTTTCTATTAATTTAGTCGTTGTTCTTTTGGTTTTCGTCTTCCTTCTATGTTTGTTGCTAATTTGCGTCGTGTCTTTGTTGTTGTTGGTCGAGGTGTTAGAAGATCAGGAAATCCCCTTATCACTTTTTCACGATAATGATGCACTTTTACAATGAACCGAACATAGAGCTCGTACCCCGCTGGCTTCATTTTTCTTAGCACTTTTTTTATTTAGTAATGCACTTTTTGGTATTTCGCAATCCACTTTTTCACGATAACGATGGACTTTTGTAGTTTTCGAAAAATTACAAAAAGGCCATCGTGTCCCTAAAAGGGACAGAACATCATCCCTTGGATCACCTTGATCCAAGGGCTCTAAAGGCTCCTTATTTTATAGGATAAAGAGTTGATTTATTTGAACCTTACTCAAACAATTAATTTACAAATCTTATCTTTTCAGAATTATTTAAATTATCACATTTTGCATATAAATTTAATTCATAATATCAATAAAATAGTTATTATTTTAAAATATAAATTAATTTAAAAATCTTATCTTTTTAATAACTATTTAAATTGTCACATTTTGCCTATTAATTTAATTCATAATATCAATAAAATAGTTATTATTTTAAATGATAAGGATATGACAACTCTTATAGTTTTTTGATTTTATATATTTATTAAAATTTTATATATTTAATATAATTATGATTATATGTCATGGACTCATGGATGATTGATATATTTGAAGAAAATATTATTGTTTTGTTCACGCAAAACCCGTACAATGTACGAGAATACATACTAGTATTATAACTAAAGTCGAATCCCTCTATCCTATTTGTCGTCATCTTAACTATTTCACCTAGACATGTTAATTTTTCAATTTACTTCTTTGCTCTTCATTCTTTTTAATATTTACAATCCTCGGAAATATATATTATAATAATATTGCTAATATAAAACTATATTTAGAGATCTTAAAATTTTAAAAATGTATCCTTAAATATATATTATAGTAATACTACTAATATACAATTATATTTAGAGATCTTAAAATGTATTATTTTGAAATAATGTCTTCTATTGCCAATTTAAAATACCGATTACTCTTTTTTTCTTATATATGAATATATTATTATATGTTGTGTTTCCTTAAAAATATATATTATAATACATTGTGATATATTGTGTATCCTTAAGAGAGGAATTAGCATATATTAAAAATAATTACAAAGTTATTCATCCACATATATTTATTATAAATTGTTATGTAATCTCTATGGCCATATACTTTAATATTATTATGGTATCAAAAAAATCTAATTTAATATTATATAATTGTTTTTATTTTTTCATGATATTGGTATGGAATAATTATACACAATTTTATTTAATATATTTTATTTTTGTTTTACATATATATATTGACTATTTATTATAAATTTTAATCATATTAGTACTTGATCTTTGATATTTTTTAAAATTATTAATTGATATGTATGAATGAAAAAAATCTATATATGAATTTTTTTATCGTAAATATATTTATTATCACCAGAGATAAAAATAATAAAGTATATATGATGATAAATTTTCTTATTTTGATTTTATAGTTATTTCAAACATATTTTCTTATTGTTATAATTATTTAGTATTTGGAGGTTAAATTATATGAAATTATTGACATTAAGTTATATGTTTTCATTTTAAATAATAAGTCATATTTATTTTTATAATATCAAAACATATGTATAAATCTATATATGTATAAAATAAATTTACTATTACAAATCTCATGCAGGCATGGGTATGGCCTAAGACTCTCACAATGGTGATCCAATCAATCTCTTGGGTTTTTATCCCCTCAACTACATTTTTTTTATTTTTAAAACATACTTCATTTTTTTAGCGGAGCCCCTTAGTACTATCTCAGTGCTCACCTCTTTTGTTCGGGTTTTAATTTTTCAAGTTCGGTCTTCAAATTCAAGACGTATAGCACTGGCTTCTATGTAAATGCTACTGTTGGGAAAAGCTTAAATATTTTTTATGGTTAAAAGCCAACGTTGTGGATGGTCTAAGATTTGATATATGAAAATATGTTGAAATCTCACATTATTAAATGGCGTGGTATAATTAGACTTTTCATTATGTGTCAAAAAATCTGTGTTTTTTTACATGAGATTCATTAGTTTATTAATCTCAGAGGCTTTACTCTAAACCAACTTCCTTCCTTATATATCTTCCCGTTTTTCACACTTGTGCATCCGTCTTGTTGATTTTATCCACTCATTGTCTAATGGTTCCAACAACCTACTCGTGCCTTCTTCTAGTCACTCTCCAATCTCTCAACTAGCTTTCCTAATATCAACTCAACCAGATCAAATTCATTGTCATCGCCGCTCCTAACCACAATCTCAACCACAACAAAAAGTTGTAATGCTATTTGATGGGCACACAGAAGTGCCCGTTGGGTTAATTAGGAGTAATAACAATCCAAGCTAGCAATCCCACAAAACCTAGATGGTGACAAAATACACAGAATCTCACGACAACCAAAATACCCAACCAATTCTACTAATTGAAGAAAGGCTTGTACAAACTTAAATAAGCTCCAAGGTTGTGATTCCAATGCTTTATTAAAACACCTAATATGTTTAGGGTTCCACGACTGCAAATTGAATACTTTTTTTTGTTTGTCTACAAAGTTGGATTAAATAAAGCCCTTCTTCATTCCATGTTGATAGTACGGAATTTCCAATGACTGGACTATACTCAACTTTTTGATATTTCAGTAATCCAAAATCCATCCGTCTACATCTCGACCAAGAGAAATATGCAAACAAAATTTTCAAAAAAAGAAAGATAATATGACTGATTTTAACCCTTGCAAAAATGCCTAATTGCCTATAGACTTGCAGGCAAAGCTCGGTCAAGATGTTGGTGATTGAATTACAAATCTAAAGCATTACCAACCCTTCGCAAGTGCTCTTCAATATTTGACTTTCACCCAATCTCATATAAGTTATGCAGTTCAATAGTGTTGTCTATACATTCATGATCCGAAAGAGAAGCATTTCTTTGCCCTCAAACAAATCCTTTAGTATGTCAAAGATACTTATCATCTTAGTTTACAAGCTTTCAAAGAGAACGCTACTAGTTAACTATATATATTCAAACGTTGATTGGTCAAAATGCCTTGATTCTAGAACATTGGCATATTATGGTTACTGCCCACAACTTGGTAATTCCCTTATTTCTCGGACCTTCAACACCAAAACACCACTTCTCGCTCAAGTGTATAAGCGGAATATAGGATTGTAGTTTGTTGCTAATGTGGTTGTTGAATCTTTTTGGACTCAAATATTAGAGTCCAAGTGATTATTGGACCAGTCTTATATTGGGTATGTTATTTAGTCTCACGCTTTGTCACTTCATCTTGCCACCATATAAATACTCTATAAACCCTACATGACAGATGATTATTCTGATTCAATGAAAAGTTGCCGCTTTTATCTCATCCCAATGTAGATTTATATCTCATGAATTAGCGCCTACCTGATCTACCTAACCTCTTTGTTTTCTTATGTCAATCGTTTACTGTTGCATTGATTAGCTCTCATATGTTCAGCATGGTATCAGAGCTATGGAAGAAGATGACCCACCACCTCCAGCAGCTCGAGTAGAAATCACAGTCACTCCTAAAAACCCTCAACCACCTCTTCCAAGACCACTATCTTCTCCAAATACAATGACCAACTAGATAGATGCATGGGAGCTTTATCTCCACCACTCCGACCATCCAAACTACATACTTTCCACAAGCTTGCTCAATGAGAAAAATTTCAGCCACTGGAAGCGCTCAGTCGAAATGTCCCTGATGGCCAAAAACAAGATGGGATTTGTCACCGACGATTGCAGAAGACCAAGACCGACATCACCTCAATATGGACAGTGGGAGCGGGTAAACATCATGGTAATTTCCTGGTTGTTACATTCAGTAGAAAAAGAAATTGCAGAGTCTATCTTATATTGTAGAACTAATGCACATATTTGGAAGGAGTTATAATCTCGGTTTGGTAAATCTAACAGAACTCGTTTATTTCAAGTTCAAAGAGCGCTCAATTCCATATCACAGGGAAATTTATCCGTAACCAACTACTTTACTAAGATGAAAAAGTTGTGCGATGAATACCTCTTGATGATGGAAGATTGTGTTTGTGATTGTGGTTCAACAGTGGTGATAAACAAAACTGTTCAGGACCAGCAAGTAGTTCAATTTTTAATGGGTTTAAATCAAAGCTTTGCCACTACAAGGGGAAATATTTTGATGATTAACCCCCCACCAACACTGGAAGAGGTTTATCAGCTGGTTCTTCATGAAGAAGAACAGAAACGCTTGAATGAAAGTTCCAAATCTGATTCGGATGCAATGGCTTTTGCGTCCCAAAGAAACAAAGAAGGGCAGAGAACAACTCCTAGATATTGCGATCATTGTAAAGTGGGTGGGCACACAACAGATAAATGTTGGAAACTCCACGGGTACCCATAGAAATCCAACTCAGAGAATGCACTCTTTTGTGAGCATTGCAAGCTCAACAATCACAACACAGATAAATGCTGGAAAATTAGAAATTCTGCTGCCAATAATCAGAAGCAAGCTGGAGATACAAGGTTTTATGAGCATTGCAAAGTTAGTGGTCATGTAATGGAGCGTTGTTGGAAACTCCATGGGTACCCTCCGGGCAAAGGTCCACGAATTGCAGCCCAAGCATCAACCACCAGTGGCAATGAGAGCTCCACTTCAATAACCCAACAACAGTACCAACAACTTATCAAACTTCTTCAACAACACCAACCTTTATCCTCCATGAATGAAGGATCTTCACACCATGCTGCGTTCATGGCAGGTACAAGTTTCTCCTTGTTTTCTTGTGGCAATAATTTCAATTGGATTCTTGACAGCGGTGCCTCAGACCATACGACACCAAACCTTTCTCTCTTTACTTCTTATTCTCCCATATCCAAACTTGCCTCAATTATCTTACCTAATGGAAAAAATGCCCAAATCTTACATGTAGGAACAGTTAAGTTATCCCCACGTTTATCCTTAGACAATGTCCTCCATGTGCCCGAATTCTCATTCAATCTTCTATCCCTTAGCAAACTTGCAAAAACCTTGTCATCTAACATCATTTTTACTCCTCGCTTATGTCTCATTCAGGACCCTTCGATGAGCAAGCCACTAGTGATTGGTCGTGAAGCTAACGGGAACTACATTGTAGACAAAGGTCTTCCAAATGACCCAGCTGTCACAACTTCTCCTATCTCTTCTTGTTTCCCTTTATCAAATCAGCATAATACTTTGTCCTCAAGTTGTAATGCTTTTATTTCTTCAATCACTCCTGAACTTCTAAACTGCCGTATAACGCATATATCTTTTGATCAACTTAAATATATTATGCCTTCTTCTAATATGCATAAATCCAATCTTGTTTGTCAAATTTGTCCAAAAGCAAAACAGCACAGAAACTCATTCAATCTCAGCAAAACTGTTGCTAACTAACCATTTGAAATCATTCATGTTGATACATGGGGCCCTTACAAAGAGCCAACATATAACGACTACCGGTATTTCCTAACCATTGTGGATGGGTACAGTAGATGCACATGGATTTATCACATGACCCATAAACATGATGATTTCCCTTTACTCAAAAACTTCTTTGCCATGATTCACACTCAATTCCAAACTAAAATTCAAACCATTCGTTCCGATAATGCGCCTGAATTTTGTGGGAAATCAGCCACTGAATTTTACTCAACTCATGGGATCATTCATCACACCTCATGTGTGGACACTCCGCAACAAAAACGGAGTCGTTGAGCGCAAACATAAACATCTCTTGGAAGTAGCACGGTCACTCTACTTCTAATCAAATCTTCCCCTTAAATTCTGGGGTGATTGCCTCCTCACCGCCACCTTTCTCATTAATCAAAGCCCCCTACCCTCCCTCCACAATACATCACCCTGTGAAAAGCTCTTTTAAAAACCTCCAGATTACACATCTTTGAGAAATTTTGGGTGTTTAGGCTATGTAAGTACTCTTAAAAGGAATCGAGACAAATTCACCCCTCGCGCTACCCCTTGTGTCTTTATCGGATATCCATATGGTAAAAAGGGATACAAAGTTCTCGACCTTCAAACTCAACAAATCTTCTTTACTCGAGAACTTGTTTTCCATGAACACAATTTCCCTCTTCATCACTTTGTTTCTGTCCCTGAAACTTTCACTCTACCATCCATTCAATCTGATTTTCCTCATTCCATTTTCTTACCTTCCAACACAAACTTCTCCACTCTATTATCTCCCACTCATACTCCTCTCTCAATTGACCAAACAAATTCTCCCTCTGCAGCCTCTAGCCCACCTATAGAAATTCCATTCCCACAACCAAGACGATCCACACGCATTTCCAAACCACCACCACATTTACAGAATTACATTTGCTCTAACTCTCTCCTTTCTCCCACCTCTGGCATAATCTCCTCGCCAGAACTTCCTCCCAATCACCATGCCTTTACTGCCCAAGTCTTGTCCTATTCTGAACCCACATCATATTCCCAAGCTGCTCAAAATTCACATTGGGTTAATGCAATGAGAAAAGAAGTTGATGCTTTGCAAGACAAAACTTGTTGTCTAGTTCCTTTACCTGCAGGAAAACGATCCGTCGGATGCAAATGGGTCTTTCGAGTGAAGTTAAAGTCCAATGGGACCTTAGAACGATATAAAGCTCGCTTGGTCACCAAAGGTTTTACACAACAAGAGGGCATCGATTTCCACAACACCTTTTCTCCCGTGGTCAAAATGACCACCATCAGAATAATCATCTCCCTAGATGCTTCTAAACATTGGCCCTTGTTTCAATTAGACGTCAATAACGCCTTCTTGCATGGCGATCTCAAAGAAGAAGTTTACATGACGGTTCCCGAAGGGATTCCAAATCTTGAAAATTTGGTTTGCAAATTAAACAAATCCATTTACGGGTTAAGACAGGCTTCCCGCCAATGGTACAACAAGTTGACAAGCTCCTTGCTCCTCCTTGGATTCACTCAGTCCAAAAACCATTACAATTTATTCATCAAGAAACAGAAAAAGCACATTACCCTTGTCGCCGTGTATGTTGACGACCTCATAATTACTGGTTCTGATCATGATACCATCCAACATTTGAAGCAATACCTCGACAAGACTTACAACATCAAAGATCTTGGTTTGCTTCATTTTTTTCTTGGCTTGGGATTCAGCTATTTATCCAATGGGATTGCCCTCACGCAACACAAATTCACAAGGGAACTACTTCAGGATGTTGGACTCCAATCTTCCACACCAGTAAGTTCTCCATTGCCCTTCAATATCAAACTTAATACATCAAACGGCATTCCCATTGATAATCCTTCACTCTACCGAAAGCTCATTGGAAAATTAAACTTCCTTACCCACACAAGACCTGATTTGAGCTTCGCTGTACAGACCTTGAGTCAGTTTATGTAGGCCCCACGTTCACCACACCTTGATGCTCTTCTTCACACCCTCCGTTATCTGTCGGGAACCATTGGGCAGGGCATCATCTTAAATGGCTTTGAGACACCGAAATTAACAACTTATTCCGATTGGGCTTCATGTCCAGGAACACGCCGATTTGTTAGTGGGTACATTATCTTGCTTGGATCATCTCCCATCAGTTGGAAATCCAAGAAGCAAACGACCGTCAGTCGAAGCTCCTCCGAAGCAGAGTATCGGGCCATGGCACAAGCTTCCGCAGAAAACACTTGGTTAGTCAGGTTATTGTAGGAAATTGGCATTGCTCCCCTTAAGCCAGTTGAACTATGATGTGATAATAGGTCGGCCGTTCAAATTACCCAAAACCCCGTCTTCCGCGAGAGAACGAAGCACATTGAAATTGACGTATACTTCACTCGTGACAAAGTGTTAGAAGGATTACTCCAACTCAAGTTTGTTCCATATGAATACCAACTGGCTGACGTACTGACCAAGAACATTCCTTCTCATCAACAAAATCGCCTTCTTCCCAAGATGGGGTTACATTCAATTCCACCACCAGCTTTAGGGGGGCTGTTGGACTCAAATACTAGAGCCCAAGTCTTATTATTGGACCAGTCTTATATTGGACCTGTTATTTAGTCTCACGCTTTGTCACTTCATCTTGCCACCATATAAATACTCTGTAAACCCTACATGACAGATGATTATTCTGATTCAATGAAAAGTTGTCGCTTTTATCTCATCCCAATGTAGATTTATATCTCATGAATTTTAGCGCCTACCTGATCTACCTAACCTCTTTGTTTTCTTATGTCAATCGTTTACTGTTGCATTGATAGCTCTCAGCAAATCCTGTTGGGGTCAGAGTTTGTTGCTCGAACTACACACACCGGCAAGGTTATTAGGATCGGGATTCTAAGTTGGATTGTTGAGGGTCTTTTGGATCGGATCGTAAGATTGGATCGCTGAATCGTAAGATCCCACATTATAACTAAAAGTATGCAAGGATAACCTAATAGATTGTATATTTTGTTATATATGAAGTAAGAAAATGATAAACATTATTAATTTGATTATTAAAAATGTTGTAGGATGGACTAGTCAACTATTTTAATGGAAGTGATACGTTAACCGTGAAATTATTAATAATATATAGTCATAATTGTCATTTTATAGGATCGTAAGAATCGTTTGTAGGATCATTGGAATGGTTTATAGGATCGTTAAAATCGTATGTAAAATTGGGATGAGATCGAGATTGTATTCTAAATCATTTAAGATCCTACTTGGGATCGTGGATCGTTTCGTGTGTTATGGATCGTAGGATCGCTAGAATCGTAGAATCGGATCGGGATTCTGATAACATTGCACACCGGTGAATACTGCCACAATTGTCTTTTATGAATCCGTGACAACCTTAGTGTCGTTTGCTTGGCATCGAATCCAATCTAACATTAATACACAGCACTACGAGATCGACCTACAATTTTCATGAGATGAAGTGTCTTCAACGCACCAATTTGTCAATGTGCTAAGAAACGATTGCCTTTTCCATTGTTTCAAGACTTCCCACCAACTTGTGTGTTCGGGGTCCTCATGTTGTTCAATCATATCATGTTTGTTAATATTGTTTCTATCAATTATGCACCTGTAAGGCTGTAACTGATAGAAACACTATTAACAATGGGCATTATCATTCTTTCAATGAGATAAAAATAAGAAGAAGAAAATCATTTACCACAATATCATAGGAGTTTATACCGTAAAGGTACAAAACTGAAAAGATAAAAGCTTGCTCCGTATTTTTTAATATCTAACCAAATATGACATAGTATGATGTTTACATTACACAATATCAAGAACTAGAAACTCAGAACACCGTTTAGAATAACATTTGCTCAAAACTCTCTACATACTTGTCCAAGTATGGAGCGGTCTTTCTGAAAAGAAGTAAACATGCTTGCAAATCAGAACCCAATATTTCAAATACATTATTCAAATTATATATGGCCACCATCAATCATTCATTCGTGTTTGCACTTAAACTAAAAATAAACACTCATCAATTTTTTTTCCTTCCAGCTTACATGAATGCCATACATCCAAACAGGCATTTCAAAAACAAGCCTATTAATTACAGTGTCACCAGAAGAAAGGCTATTCAGGAGACATAATAATAATATAAGTAATCAACTAAACTTTGGCTTCAATATGGATGAAGATTGTGAGGTGGTATTAAGCTTCTGGATCCAGTGATTAAGTCCCTTCTTATGATCTTCAAATGTGACATTCTCTACTAGCTTCAGTGTACCATCAACAGCAAGGGAAGAATTAAACTGCTCCAAAACTTTGACAATCTGCCAGAACTCAGGTCTCTTGTCCGGTTGCAATGACCAGCATTGTTCTATTAAAGCTTGCATGGCTGGAGGACAATCCTTGGGGAAAGGAGGTCTCAGATTCTGAAAATTTCCCCAAAAAAAGTTGTTAGAACAAGAAATTTTATGCACACCCCTTTCTATTCCATTTTGCTAACAAACTAGTACTTTGGATCAAAAACACATTTTGCTAACGTTTAGAACTAGCCCTAAATCACATCATTAATATCAAAGCAGCAGTGAACAAGAAATTTTCAGAATCTTTATGATTGATTTACTTAAATTGATGTCTGTAATAGTATTATACAGTAGAAAGATTTCTCTGAAAATGGAAACAATTAAACCATGAATGAAAAAAAATTACAAGAGTAATTCACAAATTTCAATTTTCAGTCATATTACAAATGTCAAAATAAAGAATTTCGGAATAACAAAAGATAAATCTATATACTCATATAAATCCTTTTTTAGGTAAAGAAAGGCAAAGCCTCTCGGAACTTAAATACTCATATAAATCTATAAATACTAATACTAATTGCTGCCAAATCCACAAACAAAAACATTACTACAAGGAAAATGCTTCACGAAAATACACTTCAACAATGTCACATTAGTTCATCTCTTCTGTCCATATAGAGTCGCTTAAAAATGATGAAGGCAATCTATCTATAGTTCATTTGTTATAAAACATAGCTTACTTCTAGATAGTGATACGTAAGTTAAATAACATGTATCCTATAACCTTAGATTTTCCACCTACTGCATCAGCAGTTTAGTGGAGGCTGATGTGGATATGCACAAAGCAGTCTACTTTTCAGGTGGGATCCACACCAGCTTCCATAAGAAAATCCAGCAAACAGTAGATAAATGGAACAGAACATGACAAACATTTAAATTCAATGTTGTCATCAATAATTTGAAAAATACTATCACAACAGTGACCGTACATTTTTTCATATCAATAACTATGAAGTTAGGAGCACAAACACGCCTTTAATATAGCACTTGTTTTGGGAGAAAAAAGATACCAGAAGAAGCAAGAAACTGCATAAAAGAGCTATCATGTCAAATTTAACAGATTGAAGAATACAACAAACATCAACCATTTTTGTTCAGTAAGTGAATCCTCAAATACTAGAATATCGTTCAAGCATTTAAACTAAAAAAGCCAAAACTAAATAGCATGGAACATGAAAAGGGAACTAGAGCAAAATCTAGCACAAGTATGAAACTTTGCAAGGAGACAAGGTATTTAGAATCAGACCTTGTTAACTACAGCATAGGCAGCTT
This sequence comes from Fallopia convolvulus, assembly GCA_964016875.1. Taxonomy (NCBI): domain Eukaryota; kingdom Viridiplantae; phylum Streptophyta; class Magnoliopsida; order Caryophyllales; family Polygonaceae; genus Fallopia; species Fallopia convolvulus. The sequence goes on from OZ024733.1 coordinate 37,049,057, forward strand.
GGATAGGACTCATATCCTCATATGGAATGGTTCCTGACACCATTTCCCAAAGAATGAGACCAAAGCTGTAGACATCAACCTTCCGTCCATAAAACTTGTCTTTGATCATTTCAGGTGCCATCCAACGGTAAGTACCAGGATCATCGGCAAATGGGTCACAGTTTACCTCCTCACAAGCTATCCCAAAATCAGCAATTTTCATATGGAAACCTTCATTGATAAGAACATTTTCAGGTTTGAGGTCCCTATGAATGACGCCCTGAGAATGTATGTATTCCATTCCACGGGCAATGTCTAAAGCAAAAGCAACTAATTTTTTCAAAGGAAGAGTTTTGTTCTGGAGCTTGTGTAAGTAGGATCTCAGGGACCCCTCTGACAAATACTCCGTGACTATGCAAAAGACCGGTGGCTTACGGCATCCTGCCACAAACTGAAACAGAGATTGCAATACATAAGAACATAAGAAAGACGAAATTACAAAAGCAGAAGAAATGGAGATTTCTTTACCTTTAATACATTTGGATGGTGAAGCCGGCAGAGAGAACTGACTTCTCTACTAAATTGCTTCTCCAATCGAATTTTTAATGATATTTCATTTTCGTCATCATCAGGCGTAGTGATAATCTTAACAGCAACTGCCTCATCCTTATAGATTCCATGGTAAAGCTTGCTATGAGCTCCATAGGCAAACCTATGCCCAAGAAACAGCTGAGAGAGGTCAACCATGTACTCATCAGCAGCTTCCAAAGCCGTTACTTTTCCCGCTCCATGATTTAAGTACTTAGTCCATGCTGAATCTTTTCTGCCTTTTCTATCAGCAAGATTTAGAGCAGCAACATGCCTTGCAGGGCTGGAATTCGGCGTCCACTTGGAAGAAAGTTTATCAACTTCACGTGGATCTTTATGAAGCAACCTACGAACAATCCCCTTTTGGGTTTCTTTTGTTCTAGCATGAGGTGTCACAGATCTCTTTTTCTCAGATTGAGCTTGAGCTTCCTTAAATGTATCTGGAACTAAAGTTTGAGGGTGAGGCGATACAGATCTCTGCCTATTTGTTAAGGGGTTGTATTGAATCTGGTGATTAGCAAAATCCAATTTTTTTGAATGAAAAGGGGCTTCTAAGCTCCTCAAACTAGGAAAGGAGAACTCATCTGATTGTGCAGCTGGAGTTTGAGGAAGAGGTGAAACAGATCTCTGCTTGTTTGTTAATGGATTGTGTTGAATCTGGGGATTATCAGCAGATGCCAATTTCTTAGAAGGAAAAGGTGCTTCTAGGCTTTTTCTCAAGCTTGACCTAGAAATCTCCCTTGGCTGAATGTTCAAGGGTACGGAGGCCAAATTAGATGATGAGTTGAATCTGTAATAAATAGTTTGGGAAAACTTTGCCCTTCCAAGCCATGAACTACTACTAGTTTCCTCATCCATTGGCCCCCCTCTTGAAAACTCACAAGATCACAATTTACAATAAGAAAATAAGATGTTGACTGGATGATTCAATTGTTGTTGCCCGTCATATACACATGGATTCTTATGCAAAATCCCTTATAACCCATCAACACATAGGCGCTATAAGATATCTAATTCTACCATATTTTTTTTGTCCCTAAAGCAATGAACAGCCTAACCAAAAACTGATCTATTTACAAAACCCATGAAGTAGAGCTCTGCAGACAGAAGGGGAGAAAAACCATGAAAATTGAAGATACAGACAGGAAGGAAATACAAATCAGCTATCAGAATCCACTGGATTTGAAAAATAGCCCAAACCTGAACCCGTTACAGCTTTGGAAAGCAAAGAGTTCTTCAAAGAGGGCAAAGTAAAAGAGCTCCTCCTCTGAGCTTCAAAACTCCACAAAAGTCAATACCCACCTTCCGTGGAGGCCTGGACAACGCCACAGAGATACCCAAATATAAAAAAATCAATTCCAAGAGAGAAAAAATAAATAAATACTGGAGAAGCCAAGTATAAATTGCAACTAAAGAAATGGCCACCATCATGAGCATGCCCCACAAGAAGCATAATATACCCAAAAACAGAGGGGCCAACGAAAATGAAAACACTACATTAGTAATTGCTGAAGAATTTTTGTTAAAAATAATCAGCCACAAAAGCCCATTAGAAGAATCGCCTTGACAAAGAAGACAGGAATGCCCAAATGGTCAGAATTTACGATAAAACTAAAGAAGATGAGGCCAGCTGAAAAAAACCCCAATTGAAAGAGTACAAAATTACCAGAAGGGAGAATAGGCTCCAAGTGTAACGTTAGTCAAAGCAAGGAAACCAATCAATTGGGGAAGCCTCTTCTTTCTTATCGTAATTTATCATCATCCTCTCGCCTCACCTCTCTCTATCTCTATATATAGAAGAAGAAAAGGGGGAACTTTGCAAAGATCTATTGCTGAAAATTGAGAGCAGAAATTGCCAGAACACGCATGGTTCGCAATGAAAAAAGGTTTTAACCTCCACAAAACGTATCGTGATTGCACACGGATTTGTAGAGCTCAAAGAAGGATTGCTAATTTGCTAGGGTTTTGAATGCGACTTTAGATTCCGTGGACTCGGCTTCTTTTTCTTTTGCCTTTTGGTGGGTCCCGTGGCTTCAGAGTGGTGCAGCTGATTTTTTTTTTTTTTCTAGACTAGATTAATTTTATCAACTAAGAATTGGGAAAGAGACGAAGAATGAAGAAGTGGTTGGCTAAAGGTTATGTTTGCAGTTGCAAACATAGATGCCAACAAATGGGACTAGCCGGTTTGCCACGTGAAATTCAATTCTCGTGACTTGGATGATAGCATTAAATTGAAGTTTCAATTCATAGAATTTGAATCGTAAGAACATTAGATATTAATGTTTGGCATAAACCTGGAAATGTCATTTGTTTCTCGTGAGCTTAAACTGAGAATAACAAAGGTGAAAGCGACAGGTTTAATGTATGTAACCAGAATTTGTAATTTCTGCTTTGGTCGTGACTAAGCCGGTCAATCGGATACTGTGGATTGTTCTGGGTTAATTACGTATAGGACTGACTACTCAGTGATTTCTTGTTAGATAATACGGAGTAATATCGTAAGAATCCTAGATGTAAATCCTAGATGTAAAACGGGGTTAGTCTTTTCGCCATGAATTAGCTTTTTTGCTGTAATTCGGTGTTAGTCTTTTGCTGTAAGATTGCAAACTCAAAATCTAAGTCAATTAAGCTCATGTTGGGTTTTTAGATGCGTATAAGCGGAATTTCATAAACAATTTCTTGCATCTAAATATGGGTCTAAAGCATTCTTGATTAGAGACAAAATTAGGGTTAGTAGAATACCTCTTGATGCGTGATTAGGGTTCTTCCTTCGAGAGAAAAAGCCTCAATTGTGACTTCTCTAATCAGTCCACACGAGTACGGGATCAGGATCTCCTTCGCTTCCGATTGCTAGATCGAAGTGCCAAAGACTAGAAAAGTTGGAAGAAGAGAGCCTCTTTTTCTTACGTAAAAACTTATGAAACCCTAGATCTCTTCTTCCCTTTAAAGGCCTTATATATTTATTTCCCCAAATAAATATATCCTTTAATGCTCAATAATATCCAATATATTTATTGATAATTAACTCTTTTCTTATTGGACTAAAACCCTATGTCTGACAAAGACTTTCAGTCCGTTGATCCAGCCCGTCAACTCAATGTGTGTGACCTCATAGGACCCGTTTATAATAGCTACGAATTAAACTATTTAACCCATTAATCGTAGTTGGTTTCTAGCAAAACACTACGACTCCTAAAATAAACGGATTGAATCTCTCTATCAATTGTCCTATTCCATGTTCGGTAATTGCAACTTTTATTAAAGGACACAATTCCTTCAGCTCAAACCGGCCGAATGGGAGAAGGGTCGACATCTTTCAATCTAACTGTGTAATCATGAAGCTTTATCCATTATTACCTGTCTTATACATGATCATAAATTTAATTAAGGCTATGAATATGGCTAGAAGGCACTGGAATCCCGATTCACTTTTAAACCAAACATCATCAAAGGGTTTTTGGGGAGGGCAGATTTTTTTTTTATTCTCTCACTCCATTATATAACCAGTAGGTTTGGATAGTTGGATGGAAGCAACTCTATTCCTTCCTTCTTAAAACAAGTACAACAAAAGGGCCTTTCATGTAGGCTATGTTCGACATTTTCTCAACTTTTTTTTTCTAGCTTTTCATCTAGATGAAAAGTTCCACTCTTCTCTCACTTTCCTACCCCCAAGCTTCTTGATTTTGGAGAAATTCCGCTCCATTTAGCGAAATTAAGCTCCTAAAAAACACAACTGTAAACAAACCTCAAATGGAAGGGCAATTACTATTATTATTACTATTATTACCCTTACATGACAAACACGATTGTAAACAAAACAAAGCCAATCAGATGCGCAAACCACAATCCCCACAATCAAGTCTTCTTGCTCATCTTCCTTCCACTAACACATCTGACCATGAAATTGACGCGGATGAATACATTCTTACTCGAGTCTCATCCAAATTTGCATGTCCACTAACTGACCCCAATCCTTGTGGATACTTAGCGTTGCCCCACAAACCTCCCTCTCTCACCCTCCCTAGCAAATGCTCCTCCATGCTCTCATCACATTCCTCCCCACAACTCTCTTCCACATTCCTCTCCAAAATCTTCACCACTTGCCCCATCCTCGGCCTTGCCTTCGGGTCCGAGCACACGCACAACAACCCTAGTCTAAGAACCCTCTCGGCCTCTACTAGATCAACCTCATTTGAATCCCTAAAACTTTCATCTAAGGCGTCCATTAGCTCTCCTCGAGCCAATAAGCCCCCGACCCATTCCACTAGGCCCGGTTTGCCATCCTCTATGGGCCTTCTCCCGTACATCACCTCCAACACCAGGACACCAAAGCTGTAGACATCGGCCTCTGTGGAGGCCCGCCCAGTGCGGACCACCTCAGGGGCCAGATATCCTGCGGTCCCCACCACTTGTGTGGTAGTGGGGACCTGGTCCCGCCCGTGTAGCCTAGCAAGCCCAAAGTCTCCCAATTTGCCACTCATGTCCTTGTCTAGAAGCACATTGCTAGCCTTGATGTCCCTGTGGAGGACCTTGGATTCCCACCCTTCATGAAGATAAAGCAACCCTGACGCGACGTCCCTTAAGATCCTTACCCTATCATTAAAAGTAATCAACATGGAAGAGCTTTCTGTCCCGAAAATCCACTTGTCTAGGCTCCCATTATCCATGTAATCATACACCAAAATGAAACCACCCTTTTCACCCTTGCACCAACCTCTCAAGCTGACTAAGTTCCGATGCTTCAATCTCCCGAGACTCGAGATCTCGGCTATGAACTCCCTTGTTCCGTCTCCGTTTTGTTGAGAGATTCTCTTTACTGCAATCTCTGATCCTTGTAAGACCCCTTTATATACTTTCCCATTGCCTCCGAATCCGATCACATTTCGCTCGTCGAATTTGTTGGTTGCCAATTCAATGTCTTGAAACCCTAACCTATGTGGCCAATACTCCATTTCCCACTCTTCCATTCCCTCTTCATGACCTCCTTTCCTTCTCCTCCTTCTCACCAAACACAATGCGATCAACACACAACAAACAACAACGAACAACAGAATAAATGTGATCCCTAGGATGAATCCTTTGGACTTGAGAAGACCATCACTCTGAAGAACAAAAGACGGCAAACCAGTTGTAACAAGTGCGTCGCCAATGGAAGCATTGGAATTGCTAAAGCTCCAAGCCAATATCTTATGGCTCTCAACAAGCCTTCCCGTGGATGAAGTAAAACCCACATACATCTCATCCTCGAAAACCCGAGAAAGATCGATACGTGCACTCAACAACGGCCTTAAAGGCCTCTTCATTCCGATTTTCACCATAGTAACATTGACAACAAGCTTAAAATAATCTATCCAAACCTGGTAATTCTCGCCGTCATTCAACTTTACCTTTACAAAAGAAGACTCTCCACTTTCATCACGCCAGTAGTAGCCTGCCGTATGAGAAACATTAGAGGTAAGTGAATTGATGTCGATACCAACATGATTGTCGTCAAGATCATCAAACTCTTCGTTCATGAACACGTCGAATTCGACTCCAAAGACGCGGTTGGAAGGGTCGCCATCGTTAGTTCTGTTGAAGAGGCCGAGGTTTTGGGCGGAGCTGGTGCCTTGGACGCCGGTTTTAGGGGTGAAGATGAAGACGAGTCCGTGGCCCGGGAGAATGTTCTTGTAAGGGGCCATGGAGAAGATGAAAGAGGTGTGAAATTGAAGGGAAGAAGATGAATTTGTGGGGATTTTTGCAGGGTAAAGAGCTCTTCCTATGGAGAATTGCTTGTTTTGGGTGAGGGAGAGGATCTTGTGGCTGGATTCTTCTTCCTCAATTGTTGCGTTGTCGTACATCAGCAAGCTGGAGTGATCGAAGCCGTTAAAGACAAAATCGACGGCCCTGATTTGTGCGAGGACGGAAACGATGATCGTGAAGAGGAGCTGTTTGTGTATGCCCTCCATGGAAGCAGAGCTTGGTTGACCCAGGAGGAGTGCTCTGATTTTTGTTTTAGCATTTTTTTTTAGTCAGAGGAATTTTATCATGTTGATCGATTTCAGTTGATTAGTTTTTGCTTCTTGAAGAAAAATCAGTTTGTGGAATTTTTGCAAAAAATATTAACTCTCCAGCCAATTGTGATTGAGAAAGAGGGCCAAGATCGTTGCCAAAACCAGCAAGCCATGATAACGATGGGTGGCTTGTTCTTTGCATAATTGCATGCTTCACAGATACATTTGGTCATTGACTGGTATTCAAAGGGTTTTTTTTAGAATGCTATATTCAATCAAAGTTTTTTTTTTTGGTGGATATTCAATCAAAGTTTTTAATGGGAACTAATAATGGGTTTATGGTCAAACGGGAAACAGTAAAAGTCAAAGGTCAAACTTTATACTAATCTCGATCGGAAAGTATGGTAACGATATAATAATGTAATAAACCGGACATATGATAAAGAAAAAGACGTACCGATATGGTATGCCATTATGAAGAGGCTACGGTTAGAAATCGGTATTTTGTGATGATTATTTTTATTCATTTGATTGGATTAGTTGAAAGTTCACCTAAAAATAATGCAATCAAATTTATCATGATAATGAAGTCATGTGCCCATCTTTCTTATCATATTATTGGATTTTTAATTTAAAATATCTACTACAACGACATTATTCATTTATAGATGATAATTAATTGTGCAATCATTATTTTTTAATAGTTCTATCTAACGTTTGTGTCGTATTTTTAACTCTTTGGCTCATCAAATAATTTAAATTCTTATGATCTATAAAGATTTGGAATGTTGTAGTGTCACCAAATTTTTAGAGTAAATACTACTGTCAACTCTAAATCATGTACATCATAAGAAATTTCATGTAGTTATAACTATCGCGATGCGTAGGCAATTACTTTTCCATTCAGCATTAAGACACAACTAAGACCTTGATATAAATGATCAGTGTAAACAAGAAATCCTCCTGTACCGCTAGTAATTGTCAATGTTGGTGTTGTAGTCAAATGTTGGCACACATCATTTCAGTGGAATTGAGCTTTTTTCGTAACATTTAAATGAGTGGTGCAGCTATAATAAAATCCTTTGACGAATAAGACGGGTTGGTGATTCTCATCCTAGCTCACGCAGTTAGGATGGAATTTATACTTCTTATTTCTGCTTATTATCCTAAAAGCTCTATTCAAATACACCATCACCAGAATAAATAAGTAGAGAGATATTGAATCACCTTGCCTAAACCTCTTTATGCTTTAAAGTATCCATGCAAATCTTCCCCAATTTTCCCTAACAAGTGAGTGTTAGTAATATATTCCCTTATCCAATTGACCATATATAGTGGAGTGATCGAAGTCCATATCCATGTAGAAGCTTGAATAAAAATCCTCATTCCACGATATCATAGCCTTCTTCAAGTCAATCTACAAAATATAATTCGTGTGTACCAACATCGATAGAAACATTCAGGTCGGCTGAATGGAATAATTGATGGGAGAGATTGAAAGATACAACTATGGCATGATTCATGCAAATTTTGCAATAATTAATCCATTTTGAAAATTTTCGTATTTAATATAACAATAAAATATAATATATTACAACTATTTATACCTAAAAATGATATATATTTTACCTAAAATAAATTAATAATATAATATTCTATATTTATAATTTTTTTATTAAAATGCATAAATAATTTAATTTTAGATGATAGAGAATTAGAGAGTTTGGTGCAAATTTGGAAATGTATTGTTGGATCGTAACCGGTTAGCTTAGAGCTTGGGAACTGGCTGTTAAGCTGTTCCCAAGGCAGCGGAAGAAAATATCGCAAGTATTAAAAGGGCAGAGTGAACACAGTTCCTTATAGAGGAACCCCACTACAACCAACTAGTTGTATGGGTAAACCTCTACCTCCGCTTGGAGGATTTTGAATGACTTACTTATATTATTGATTTGTTCCTTAGTTACAAACAGCCAGATTCAAACTTCTTTGTTCCTACGAGTTCTACCTAACTCTAGCAACACTAATGAATCTTCTCAACTGAGTTCCTAAGCGAACAACAATCACTAGATAAGTAACTCAAACCTTACACCGAATCGCAGTTCCCTTGCTCTTGGGAACTCGGCTTCACCGTCGTCGAGATCAGACACTCGCCGCCGGGGACTTCTCTTCTTCTTTCTCTTTCTCTGTTGTGGATATTTGTGAGTTCTGTGAGAAGTGCTCAATCCGAGTACTATTCATTTGGCTTTATACTCGAGTGCACTTGGGCTTCAGTCGCATCTTTCATTTGTGTCCAAAATGCCCTTTGCTTGATGCCCAAGTTGTACTTTCTTCACATGTGACTTCAATTTGAACTAGGTCAACTTCTTGAAATGATCGGACCGTTGGATCAATCGTGACAGTCTGCTCCTCAGACTGTGCCTTCATCCTGTCCAAGACAGGATCCCGTGATATGCGCTGATCGGTCCTTGTCCTCACATGTGAGTTCCCATGTCGTGGAAACTGTCCTCTTCAGAGTTCCTTTGGGAGAAACTCTTCATCGTGTAAACCTGTGTTCTCTGGTCATTCCTGGGAGTTCCCATTACATGGGAACTTTCATCTTCAGAGTTCCCTTGATGGGAACTCTTCATTGTGTGCTTCTGTGATCTTTGGTCATTCGTGGAAGTTCTTTGCTCAACCTGTGTTCCTTAGAAATACTTGATCGAAGCACATTAGTTCCCTTATAGAGTTTGTCATTATCAAAACTCGGAGAACTGTATCGTTGTTCCGATGTTTAGAACCAGAGGTCCCAACATCGTTCCAACAATTTCCCCCTTTTTGATGATGACAAACCTATCACAAAAATCAGCAAGTATTTCAAAGCATGATATGCAGATGAGTTCCTACGCGTATTCCTAGGGAGCCACTTCTTATGAATCACTGAGTTCGTACTTAGCTTTTTATGCAATTGTTCCCTCTTAGCTATAGCATATTCTATGATATCTTTTCAATTTAACTCATCTCGCATTTTTTGTCTTTCCCCCTTTTGACATCATCGAAAACAAGTAAACACATAAATAAGGAAAGAAAAGAACACGCAATCATACTAAAAGCCATTCATTACTTAAGCGAAATATGTACATAGGAACACTAGAAACAATATTTGTGGGAACATTGAGGCGAGGAAAAAGAAGGAAAAGATCATGGGCTTGGTGGGAACAGGGCATCACAAAGCCGTGTCAAGACTTGGACCAGCTTTTCTTGGCCTCTAGCGATTTGTTCTTGGTCCCTTGCCATCTTTTCTTGGTTCCTGGCCATTTTGTCGAGAGTGTTGGCAATATGCACCAACACTGGAGTGTTCCCATCCTGGGTGCCTTCACCAGATGGCAGCCTTTCTTGTTCCTCTACTAGCTCAGAGTGACGCATTTTGTGGATCACAGAGATGTCCAGTTCCCTTCCTATGGTGACCTCTTCTCTGGAGGTGTCGTAGAGGCCTTCTCTAAGCAAGAGTTTCTTGATAAGGCCAGCGTAAGGGAGGGAGTGGGACTTGGAAGCCATGCACTTCTCCATGTGCCCGAGAATTATGCGAGGAAGATTGATGGGCTTTTTCTTCAGCAGTTCCCATGAAGATGGGCGGTAGTTCCTTGGCCTTTTTGCGAGCGATGACTCCAATGGGGAGATCATCCTAGTCAGAATCGAGGTCGATTGTTTTCTGGGCCGAAGGAGGTGGGGAAGGGAGTTTTATCGTGGTGGGAGAAGATGGAGGTGGAGGAGAATTTTGTGGAGTGGGGACCTTGGGCGTGGAAGGAGGAGGAGTAGGGGTTTGAGCCTTGGGACTTGAGGTCCCAGAGGCAGATTTTGAAGGGGTGGGAGATTTGGCAATGGGGGAGGTGGGTGGGGGAACTCTGGAAGAGGAAGAGGATGGAGGAATATTCGTTGGAGAAGATGGAGGAGGGTTAGCAGTTCCCTCAACCATGGGAATAGGGGAGGAAGAGATTATCGTGGAGTCCCTGGGACCAGAGGTCTCAGAGATTGGTTGGGGACGAGGGCGAAAGAGCTTCGCGGCCTCGGATGGGTCAACGACGGCATAGGCGTCGGGTTTGGATAGGTTAAGGACTTCCTCCATGTTGAGGGGAGATTTCTTCTTTGGCATGGGAAGAGAGGGGGATGAAGGAGTGGAGATTTGTGAATGTTTGCGTTTGGAGGATTTGTGTTTGGATTTTGAGGAGTGGTGTTTGGATTTGGAGGGATCTTTGGAAGAGTGTTTGTGTTTGGATTGTTTAGGTTTTTTGTATTTGGAAGGGGGTTCGGATCCGAAACTGTCGACAATGACAATCTCGGAGGAAGAGGGAGGTGGAAGAGTGGAGATCGGCGGTGCTGGGAGTTGCGCTGCCGAGGGAGGAGGAAGAAAGGGACTTACATAATTGTAAAGTCCCTATCATGCATTTCTAGTTAGACTAATCAAGCATTGAGGGAGAGACAAACAAGGACTTGTTTAGTTTAGAGTTATCATCCCTAGAAGCATTCGAAAACGCTGGTATGGACGTCTGTCTAAAGCTTTGGTGAGAATGTCCGCAATTTGCTCTTCCGTTCTACAGTGTTGCATAGAGATGTTCCCATTTTCAACATTGTCACGTAGAAAGTGATGCCTAATGTCTATGTGCTTAGTCCTAGAATGATGCACATGATTTTTGGAAATGTTAATGGCACTAGTATTATCACAGAGTATAGGAACTAGGCCGAATGACATACCGTAATCCTGAAGTTGGGACTTGAGCCATAGTACTTGGGAACAGCATGATGCGGCAGCCACGTATTCTGCTTCAGCTGTGGAGAGTGCCACTGAATTTTGCTTCTTGGATCCCCATGATACTAAGCATGACCCAAGGAACTGGGCCATTCCTGATGTGCTCTTTCTATCAACTAGGTGCCCAGCAAAATCTGCATCTGTATAAGCAATGAGCTCAAGGGAACTGTTCCTTGGATACCAGAGGCACAAGTTATCGTTCCCTTTGAGGTACCTGAAAATCCTCTTCACCTCTTTCAAGTGTGATTCTTTGGGATTAGCTTGAAAACGTGCACATAAGCACACTGAGAACATAATATCGGGCCTACTAGCAGTTAAGTATAGGAGAGAGCCAATCATACCTCTAAAGTTCCTTTGATCGACACTTACCCCTGTTTCATCGGCATTGAGCTTGGAATTTGGTGAGATGGGAGTGTCGATGGGCCTTGAGTGGTCCATCCCATACTTGACTAGCATTTCTCTTATGTATTTCTGTTGATGAATCCTTGTTCCCTCCTTTGTTTGAGATATCTGGAGTCCTAGGAAGAACGTAAGTTCCCCTATGAGACTCATCTCAAACTCACTGCTCATGAGGTCCTTAAATTTCTCTACAAGAGTTTCGTTAGTTGCTCCAAAAACAATGTCATCAACATAAACTTGAACAATCAAGATATCCTTAGACTCTTTCTTAAGGAAAAGAGTTTTGTCTATGGAACCTCGAAGGTATCCATGAGACAGAAGGAACTGAGCAAACCTGTCATACCATGCTCGAGGAGCTTGTTTGAGTCCGTAGAGGGCCCTCTCCAGGAAGTAGACGTGGTTGGGTAGCTTCTCATCTTCGAATCCTGGGGGTTGAGCTACGTATACTTCTTCTTTGAGGTGCCCATTTAGGAATGCCGTCTTCACATCCATCTGGTATAGCTTGAATCCTTTGTGGGCTGCATAGGCTATGAGAAGACGGATGGCCTCGATCCTTGCAACTGGTGCAAAGGTCTCGTCATAGTCGATCCCCTCTTCTTGTCTATAGCCTTGAGCGACCAAACGAGCTTTGTTCCTAGCTACGGCCCCAGTATCATCGAGCTTGTTCCGAAAGACCCATCGAGTTCCTATGATATTCTTGTTTTTGGGCCTAGGAACTAGCTTCCACACCTTGTTCCTCTCAAATTGGTGCAGTTCTTCTTGCATGGCTTGGATCCAGTCTGGGTCCTTTAGGGCTTCTTTGATGCTTTTTGGTTCCACCAGTGAGACAAAGGCATTAAAAGCACAAAAATTATTGAGAGAGGAGCGAGTTAGAACACCTTTGTCATATGGAGTGATGATGTTGTCGATGGGGTGATCTCTCTTTTGGTGGTAGTTTCTTGTTCGAATGTGTGAGACGTCAACCTGTTCCCTTGACTCTTCTTCATCTGTGTCTTGAGCCTCCTCTTCCTCAGGGGAACAGTTGTGTTCAGCTTCTTCGCTGGGACTTTCTTCAGGATTCTCTTCGGAGTTCCCTCGTTGTTCCCCCTGAACACTAGATTCTGGTATATTTTCATTTTGGGGAACAAGAGAGTTGGAAGCATCTTGGGGTTCTTCTGTTGAGGAGGGAACTTCAAAGGAGCTTTGATCTATGGAGTTTTGATCTCCTTCGTTGTTCCCTGATTGTGGGGCATTGTTCCCACTTGGATAGTCTTCATCTCTCTTTCTTGGTTCATCCTCGTCGTCGTCGTCTTCTTCTTGTCTGACCAGCTTGAACAGAGTTCCCTTTCCTTGGGCCTCTGTTCCCATCTTTACAGATTTCTCGTCGAAGAAGACGTGGATGCTTTCCTCTATCTTCTTGGTCCTCTTGTTATAGACCCTGTACGCCTTGCTATGGGAAGAGTATCCAAGGAATATCCCTTCATCGCTTCTAGGTTCAAATTTACCGAGGTTGTCCTTCCCATTGTTGTGAACGAAGCATTTGCATCCAAAGGTCCTCAGATGAGAGATGTTGGGCTTCCTTCCTTTGATCAGCTCGTAGGATGTCTTCTTGATCATGGGCCTCGTCATGGCTCGATTTAGGATGTACGTAGCTGTGGAGATGGCTTCAGCCCAGAAACTTGGAGGAACTCCACTTTCTAGCATCATGGTCCTTGCCATGTCTTCCAGAGTTCTGTTTTTCCTTTCTACCACACCGTTTTGTTGGGGAGTCCGAGGAGCTGAGAAATTGTGGGACACACCATTGTTGTCACAGTACCTTAGGAACTCTGAGTTCTTGAACTCAGTTCCGTGGTCAGATCTGAGTGACTTGAGCTTGATTCCCATGCTTACTTCCATCTTCTTGATTAGTCTCTCGAACTCTTTGAAAGTATCTGATTTTGATCTCAAGAAAAGTACCCATGTAAATCTCGAAAAGTCATCAATTAAGACATACATGTACCTTTTTCCTCCGTAGCTTTCAGTGTCCATGGGACCACAGAGATCCATGTGAATCAGTTCCAATGGTCTTGTAGTGCTGACCACCTTTTTGGGTTTGAACGAGCTCCTGGTCTGCTTCCCACGAACACATGCTTCGCACATCTTGACTCCTTCAAGGTTGATTCGTGAGAGACCAATGACTAGATCCTGTAGATAAAGCTTCAAGATTTGATTGACACCTGCATGGCCCAGTCTCTTGTGCCAGAGTTCCGTTTCGTCAAGGGAACTTGCCAGGCACAGTTTCCTTGGTGGTTCAAAGTCTGTATCCACCACATAGATGTTGTTGGACCTTCTTCCTTTCAGGATGATTTTGTTAGTCTTCTTGTTGATCACTAGACACTCCCTTGAGTCAAAGGTGACGATGTTGTTCCCTTGATCACATATCTGAGAGACGCTCAAGAGATTGAATCCCAGGTCCTTTACCAAGTTAACGTTGCTGATTTTGATAGATTTGTTGAGCAATACTTCCCTTGTTCCTATGATTTCTCCTTTATTCTTGTTGCCAAAGGACACGTGACCTCCTTCGGCCTTTGGGTGTAGTGAGGTGAGGTTGTCTTTGTTTCCAGTCATGTGGTTAGAACATCCACTGTCAATGACCCATGTGTTGTTCCCCCTCACTGCCACCTACAAGAAAAGTTAGTTTTTGAGGACCCAGGCAAGATGACTCTTGCCTGGTCCCTTGCAAGGGAAGACAGTCTCAAATAGCACATAATCAGCAATGTTAATGTCCCGAGAGTACTGGTTATTGGCAGAGTTCCTATGGTTGTTTCTTTTAGTGGGAACTCTAGCAGACTTTTTGGTTTGTTGATTCTGCCTGTTCCAGTACTCGTGGTTTCTCTGGGTTTGGGCCTTAGCTTTGGGACAGCTTTCCTTGTAGTGCCCATGAGCACCACAGTTCCAGCAGGTCTTATAGTATTCTCCTAAGTAGTACTTAGGATGGGGTCTTTGTATCCTGTTCTTATCCATAGTTTCCTTGTTGTACACTCTAGACCTGTTTCCCTTAGCTATTTGAACATACAACTTGTGTCCAGTGTTCCCAGTGTAATAATCTACTTCTCCATTCACCCCACTCTCCAGAACACGGATTTTCTCTTCCAAGTGTGCATTTTTCTGTTTCTCACACTGAAGCTCTAGGGCCCTACACTCGTTCATCTCTTTTTCACTCAAAGGGGACTTCCCTTTTTTAGGGCTCTCTGACTCATACCCTATTCCGTGTCTGGCAGGGACAAACTTGGTTTGGGAACTAGAGGCTTCAGAGTTCCCTTTTGCTTTACTCAGATTTTGTAGAAGGGTGTTTTCATCACTTTCTAGGGTTTTAATCTCATCCTCAAGTTCTACGATGTGAGACAAATAGGACTGAAGTTTTTCTAGAAGGGACACACAGTTGGGGCATGGCTCAAGACCAACTAGTTCAGCATTGGTGTGTTCCGATTTTTCCAACTTCTTTTGCAATTTAATGTTGTCTTTAACAAGGCTTGAAAGAATTTTTAGCAACTCAGGTTTTTCATAATTATTCAAGGAAGCAAGAACGGATTCAGTAGTTACCTCACTGGGTTGTTCCTCAGTGGTGTCTCCTATGGCCATTGCGCACATGTCGGGTGATGCCCAAGATTCGGGATCTTCGTCTTCGTCATCGTCCCAGGTGGCGATTTAGGCCTTCTTTCCTTGCTTACGGTCGTCAGTTCCCAGTGGGCACTCCTTTGCGAAGTGTCTCTTTTTGTAGCACTTGTAGCATGTGACGTCCGAAAGGTCCTTCTCAGCAGGTTTTCTTTGGGAACTCTGTCCTCTTTGTGAGTTCCCATTTCCCTTTTTGAACTTTCCCTTGTAGAAGGATCGAAGGGCCCTTGTTACGAGGACTAGTTCCTCATCCTCTTCTTCTTCAGATTCTTCATGTTGCTCTTGAACAGACTTGAGCACCTTTTCGAGTTTGAGGGCGATCCCTTGGTGTGCCTTCTTTTGCTCCCTGTCATCTATCTTTCTTTTCTCATGTCCCACCAGTTTTCCAAAGACCTGGTGAAGCATAAGAGTTCTGTTTTCAGGGTTCTCCTTGAACATCGTTCTTTCATTTGCCCACTCTCCAGTCAGTCCGTTGAAAAGTTGTTGAACCTTCATTTTATCAGTGATTTCCTCCTTAGTGATCCCAAGACCACCCATCTTAGTGCAAAGTCCCTCAAAGCGGGATTGGTAACTATCGACGGATTCTCCCATCTCCATTTGGAAATTGAAGAACTCCCTCCTCGCATTCATCTGAAGATCTTCTCGGAGGTCTGAGTTCCCAATGTGCATTTGTTGGATGGCTTCCCATACTTCCTTCGCTGTGTCTAGATTTGCCACCCTATCACAGTCTTGCACCGTCATAGCATTCTTGAGGTACTGTATGGTCTTGAAGTTGGCCTCCATACACTTATACTCATTTGGCCCCCATTTGGAGGGGTCATTCTCGATAGCTGGATCAATTTTGAAGTTCCCTTTCTCGATAACGCACCAAGCCTGGTAGTTCTGGCTTCGCATCCAATTTTTCATGTCGCGTTGCCATACTTCGAATCTACCAGTGATGAGCCTTGGTGGCTTGCTGTTGTTGTGACCGACTTGGGTGAGTTCGTGAGCCATTTTGAAACCTGCGATGCAAACACAAATCTAGAGCGACCTTGCTCTGATACCAATTGTTGGATCGTAACCGGTTAGCTTAGAGCTTGGGAACTGGCTGTTAAGCTGTTCCCAAGGCAGCGGAAGAAAATATCGCAAGTATTAAAAGGGCAGAGTGAACATAGTTCCTTATAGAGGAACCCCACTACAACCAACTAGTTGTATGGGTAAACCTCTACCTCCGCTTGGAGGATTTTGAATGACTTACTTATATTATTGATTTGTTCCTTAGTTACAAACAGCCAGATTCAAACTTCTCTGTTCCTACGAGTTCTACCTAACTCTAGCAACACTAATGAATCTTCTCAACTGAGTTCCTAAGCGAACAACAATCACTAGATAAGTAACTCAAACCTTACACCGAATCGCAGTTCCCTTGCTCCTGGGAACTCGGCTTCACCGTCGTCGAGATCAGACACTCGCCGCCGGGGACTTCTCTTCTTCTTTCTCTTTCTCTGTTGTGGGTATTTGTGAGTTCTGTGAGAAGTGCTCAATCCGAGTACTATTCATTTGGCTTTATACTCGAGTGCACTTGGGCTTCAGTCGCATCTTTCATTTGTGTCCAAAATGCCCTTTGCTTGATGCCCAAGTTGTACTTTCTTCACATGTGACTTCAATTTGAACTAGGTCAACTTCTTGAAATGATCGGACCGTTGGATCAATCGTGACAGTCTGCTCCTCAGACTGTGCCTTCATCCTGTCCAAGACAGGATCCCGTGATATGCGCTGATCGGTCCTTGTCCTCACATGTGAGTTCCCATGTCGTGGGAACTGTCCTCTTCAGAGTTCCTTTGGGAGAAACTCTTCATCGTGTAAACCTGTGTTCTCTGGTCATTCCTGGGAGTTCCCATTACATGGGAACTTTCATCTTCAGAGTTCCCTTGATGGGAACTCTTCATTGTGTGCTTCTGTGATCTTTGGTCATTCGTGGAAGTTCTTTGCTCAACCTGTGTTCCTTAGAAATACTTGATCGAAGCACATTAGTTCCTTTATAGCGTTTGTCATTATCAAAACTCGGAGAACTGTATCGTTGTTCCGATGTTTAGAACCAGAGGTCCCAACATCGTTCCAACATGTATCAACTCTCTTTTTTGTCCATTTTTATTATTTTGGAGAATGAGATTGGAAAATTATTAAATCTTAAATAATTTAATAATCTAAAAGTTAAAAAAATAAAAATTGTTGGAGATATTCTTACTATTTTATTAACGGCCGTTAATTTATGCCAACAAGAGGAAATTAATTCTCCCATTTAACCACAAGTATTACTTGGGTTCGCCTAGAGCATCCACTAGGATGAAAACTGGTTACTAACTAATTCTGGAGAGAAATGGACAAACCGCCGCCTGTGGGGTTCGAAACGGTGACCTCGAAATACTACTCCAAAGGCTTAACCGTTGAACTAAATCCCTTGCAAATCCAAACGAGATCGGTAATTGTCCAAACCTTTTTTTTTTTGAGCAAAGTTGTCCAAACGAATAAGACGTGAAAATTTACAATGGTATACAGCTAGATTAGTAATTAAACAAGATAATAATATTACGTTTCATTTATATATACATACTACACACAATTGCAGAATATATATTTTCTGCAACGTTACTCATAATTAATTTAAGTACAACATCTACCCAATATCATGAGAAGGATTGAAAATATATATATTTTTCTTAAAGGGGGGAAAAAAAAAGAAGATTGATGTGTCTGTTCAGAATGGAAGTTGATCGATCAGGTAAAAGTCAGTTTTTGAGAAAATTTCTGCATATCTTTTCCCAATACATTCGATCAGGCTCAGCAGCCTCGAATGTGGATCTGGCCTTATCAGCAAACTCGAGGTGAATGGTGTTAGTGTGAAGGAGACGGTCGATGAGATTGCAGAGAATGTCTTTGGTGTATTCAGGGTGACCTTGAATCCCCATGATGTGCTTCTCAAGGGTGAACATTTCCACTCCCGTTTTCTCTGAATACGCTATCACTTGTGCCTCACTTGGAACCTCCCATACCTGCCACCGTACCATTTTATACTTTATGCATGGTCCAGTTACTTTTTTTTTTTTTTTTTAAATCATCACTAGAATAGTATATTTTGAAAGGAATAATACAAAACTATTGTTATCCAACCACAATAATTTTTTTTTGGTTGAAATCCAATCACAATAATTAAGTGTACTACTTTTAGACTAGATATAAAAGTAGATTGATTAGAAGATCTTCACCGGATCTTATATATTTAAGAGACGAGTGCAATTTGCAATTAAATGCATGACTCACCCTGGCCTCTTAATTAAACAGCTGTGTAAAACATGCAAGAGATGGAATGTTTTATTGAAAGAAGGGTGGTACCTCATCTTGGTGGATTTTGAAGATAGAAAGAGAGGAAGGGATGACTCCAATTCCATCCACAAATGGATATCCATTTGTGGTAGGCGACACATCTTTCCTTATCATGACTTGCCTTAGCCCAATATCCCACCCCGTATACGCCTTTCCCACTTTCCCTCCAAGCGCTCTGCAAAGAACCTGGTGGCCAAAGCAAATCCCGAGGATCTTCTTGTGCATGGCGTCCAGGATGCGGACGATGAAGCAGAGCTTCCGAACCCAAAACTCGTCCCCGTAGGCGTCGTACGGACTCCCGCTTATCACAAACCCGTCATAGCGCAAAAGGTCTCGGAATCTGGGAAAGTGACCGTCGACCACCTTGTAAGCGTCCCACGTCTCCCCGTCCTCCCCGAAGGCGGCCACGAACACGTTCAAGTAGCCGCCGTACTTGTGCTTCACGTACTCCGAGTCCCTCGCCGCTTGAAGCAGCGCGTAACGCTTTCCGCCGCCGCCCTCTTCTGATCTCTTCTTCTCTTCCATCGATCGATCGATCTCTAGTTAATTAATCACAACAATTGATTGATATAACAAGTATATATGTGTGTTAAATCTCGATCGCCTCGCTATATGAATGAATATATTGGGATGGAATATATACTTGTTTGGAGTGAGTGTTGAGTGCGTTTGGTTTTTATAGGGGTTAACTAAGAGGACGTGGATTGTGCATTTGTTTGTTTATTTGCATGTGGACCCGTTACAGAATCTCCATCCTACGGTGAAATTCTTGCAAGAAATTTAAAGTATGAAAACAGGGGAGGGAATGGATTTAATATTTAGGTGTCCGGGCATTTACCGTATATACAGCGACGTTTGTGTGAGTGGGGTACGTTTTCCGGAATTTTGGATGTGTGCTAATAGACTGTGAAAGGGTTAAAAACATGTGAGCTACTGTCATTATTGTATTGCAAAGTATAAATTTTAATATAAAAAATTGTTTACTTTCGTCGGATTTGCCGCGTTGGATTTGCAACGTTTTTGACATTGGACTAGACGGGCAAAAACGTGTGCGTCCAAGATTTATTGTAATGGTCGGCGGGCCACCCTAAATATGCTTGTCGCCAGATCTCTCTATATATATATATACTCAAGTAATTTAATAATTAGTGTAATTCTCGTAAATTTACGGATATTTTTAAAATTATACTATATAATATATTATAAT
The DNA here is from genome assembly GCA_964016875.1 of Fallopia convolvulus. NCBI lineage: Eukaryota > Viridiplantae > Streptophyta > Magnoliopsida > Caryophyllales > Polygonaceae > Fallopia > Fallopia convolvulus. The sequence continues at coordinate 37,069,002 of OZ024733.1, forward strand.
AAATTAAAGAGAAAAAACAAAAATAATATATATTTTAATAATTATTCTATTATTATAATTATTAATGATATTTATATAAAATTTAACGATTTTTTTATTTTCTAATCTTTAATATAAAACTAAATAAATATGGAAAATATTTTTCTAAATCAAACCTTCTACATTCACTTTTAAGTATAATAAATAAAAAGAAATAAATAAATAAATAAAATGAAAAAAATGATTGGTTCTTAAAGTATCATGTAACACAAATTTTATAGATAATTTATTTCTATTTTATTATGTATTAATTTAGATATAGATAGAAATTTATATCGATAACCTTTTTTCAACAATCTGATAAAAATATTTTAGAATAATCTTAAGATAGCATATATAATATTGCTTTTCAATATCAATAAACATAGATAGAAAAGTATATAGATAAAATTTTGTTTTGATACATTAATTATTTTATAAAATCTAAAATTGCCTTTTTTTTATATTTATGAATTTTTAAGAATAAAATCAATATTTACATAGGTAGAAAACTATATATATTATCTATTTTATTATTTTTATAAAATCTTAAATCTTACCATAAAAAACCTTCAATCTTTATAAATTTATTTTTTTATTTAGTAATTTTTATTACTTAATTAAATTTTTTAAAAATATAATTGCATATTAATTAATTACTATATGAAACAATCTATGCATATAATATGATATCTATCCATTATCTATTTTATGAAGTGGTTAAGAATTTAAGATAAATCGTGATTTCTAGAATTATTATTAGAGTATAATGTGTAGGGTTATTTATAGAATTATTACTTTAGTTTTTTAAGTTAAAAAAGGTTTTTCATTATTTTATCCAGGTTATGCCATGTGGCGCAAATTTTTAAATGGACTTTGGTTTCTGCTTTATAAGGTACTAGTTATACCCGTCGTGTCATGCACGACTATGAATCGAATTAAATATGAGCATATTTATTTTAATATAATGATACATAAAAGATAAAAAAAATTATACTCATGGTTTTTTATTTTCAGAATAAATTTTGAATTTTTATAATTTTTATAAATAAATAGAGAGAAAATTATTTGAAAAAGATAAATAATATAAATAAAAGTTGAAATTTTAAAAATAAAGTTAGGCCAAAGTCAATGTGGTGGCTCAAAAAGATACAACTTTAATATATAGTTATAAACATATTTTTTAACCAAAATTTAATTTTTAAAAAAACCTTTTAATCATAAATTGCTAAAAGGGACATAGATAATGTAAATTTTCTCATCTTGTAATTTTTTAATCATAATTTGATTTAAAAGAACTTTTATAGAAATAGATATATAGATAAAGATAATGTAACCAATTGATAATCAATTATATACTTAGAATCTATCATAATATATACTATAGTTTATTTTATATTAGATAGAATCTTTTCAATCTATATAAATTATGAGAATGAAATCCTAGGTGGCATATGGTAAAATATTACATGGTAGATACCTTATGTTGTGATAGGAAAAATAACTTAAATAAATTATTATAAATAATGTTCATCAATAATATTTTATTAAATGTTTTATTCTTTTATAATTTATTTTATTTTATATATAATCTTTTAAGTTAAATAAATTATCATATCAAATATTTAACATTAATACTTAAGATTTAACATTAGATAACATCTTTATTTTAGATAGAATCTTTCTTAGATTAATTTATATTATCCTAAAATAATAACTACATATATAAATTCTCAAAATAAAAAATCCTATGTGGTGAAATCCTAGGTGGTTTAATGTGGGGACGACACATAGGAAAATCTTAGGTGGCGCAACGTGGTGGCTTTATTCCTTGCGTCTTTTATATATATACATAGATTGATTGATATTGATGATTGATAGATTGAAAGTTCTATTTTTTTTTATCAAATTTATATTTAAGATAAATCTTTTACATAAATAGATAAATAAAATAAAGATAAAATAATTTAATTTAATTTAATTTTAAATAAAATTCAAATTTAATTTTTTTCATATAAATAAATAGAAACTAAATTTGAAAAACTAAATCAATATATCTATCTTAATATATAATATCTAATGTTCTATAATTTATTTTAATTTTAGATAAAATCCTTTAGATCTATCCTAATTCCTAATATATAATAGATAATATTTTTATTTTAGATAGAATCTTTTCTTGATTAATTTGTCCTATTTCTATATTATCCTAATATAATATCAACATATAGAAATTACCAAAATAAAAAATCCTATGTGGCTTAATGTGGGAACGACACATAGGAAAATCCTAAATAGCGTAACGTGGTGGCCTTATTCCTTGCATCTTTTATATATATACATAGATTAGGGTAGATTTATAGTTTCAGTAATTTTAATTTAATAGTATATAACAAGACGGTAGGAGCTAATGCAACCGGTATTCGACGACGAGATTCTAGAAAAAACAGAAGATGGATAGCAAATGCAAAAATGAGCAAGGGGGTACTATCGAAACAGCGGTCCTGCTCATCCAACGAGGAACATTAGTTCAGTATTATAATATCGGTTTTTCTAACCTATACCCTAAGGACATAGGTTAAGCATTCTTATTTAAAAAACTAAAACCCTATATGTAAATAAATGAACCCTATTAAAAAAAATTAAATTATCCTATATAATAAAAATTAACAAAATCTTTCCATTTCAACTGTCTTAACCTATGCCCCAAGGACATAGGTTAGAAAAATCGTTATAATATATATACGAAACATCATCATGTAAAACGACAAATCATTTAGAGATTTTATTGTTTCAATTCATTGAAATTACATTCTTTTTCTTTTTTGGAAATCTAATTGATAGCCAATTGAAAGTATTTATTAAAATAAAACTTTGACATGCATGGTGGAAGAAGTATCGGGACTTCTTCTTTCAAAAAAAAAGGAAAAGTAATCCGATCTCATGCATGCCTTTAGGGGAAAGTTTTTCAATTTTAGTAGTGTTGAAATAGTTATTTTTTTGGTGAAATAGTTAAACATTAATTATTATTTTTTTAGAAGGAGAGGGGCACTCTCCGACTCCGACTCCTCAATGGAGCATTTTATTAATAAAAAAATAGGGCTAAGTAGTCAGCAAATAGGGAATAAACCAACCCCTAATATCATCAAGATAACAGAACTAAAACACCCTACGATGAGTCACTCAATATATGCAAACCTAAACTAAAGGAAAACGCAAAAGAAATAAGAAAATCGGCAACCACGTTCACCTCTCGATAAATATGAGGGAATTGGAAATAAGAAAATCAGCAACCACGTTCATCTCTCGATAAATATGATCAAAAACAAGGTTACGCCATCTCCAAATCCACCATAAAGAAGTAGAAAACAAGCTTGCCCAACTAACACCATCAACATAAGTATGGTCATAAGTAATATTTAAACGGAACCAGATTGCAAAATCGGAGTCAAAGAAAATATCCCTAGTAAGAGGAGGGTGAAGATCTTCCCAAAGGCGTTTTGTGCTCGCACAATCACGCAAAATATGGATCAACGGCTCCTCATCGGAAGTGCACCTCGAGCAAATGGCATTTGTGGCGAGATGACGCCTAACCCGCTCTTTATTTGTCAGAACAACTCCTTGAATAACAAGCCAAATAAAGACCCGAACACGCTCTGTGACATCGAGCTTCCAAATGAGCTTGTAGATAAAGAGATCCACGGAAGCCTCAGAATTTGGCATAGCTAAAAATCTGTAGGTTGACGAAATCGATTAAGACTCATTGTCCGAAAAATGCCATCTCAAGGTGTCGTGGCCCCCACATCATAAGTGACAGCTGTGGCATTAATCTTGAACTCAAGATCTTGCGGAAGCGACGGAGCCACAACGGCCCAATTCCAACCACAATCAGCTGACCAAAAGTCACTAATGGACCTTTGCAAATCAATGGAAGAAATAGGCCCATCAACACAATCCTTACGACACTGCTCCGTCACCCACGAATCTAACCAAAAACGAGTGGAGATATCATTGACAACCGACTAGCTAGACCTAGGCACCACTACCTGATTAACACCCTTTTTCAGACAAGTCCAAATATAAGACGGATTTGCACGGTCACAAAGGGACGATCGAACATATTTGGACCGGATAATTTCCACCCAAAGCTCATTATTGCCAAGGAGGAATATCCATCCAAACTTGCCTAACAAAGCCAAATTAAACTTGCTTATCAATCTCAAGCCGAAACAGCCACTATCCTTAGGCTTACAAATTACATCCCAACTAGTAAGGTGCATCTTTTTTCTATCAACAGGCCCACCCCAAACAAAGTTACAAGTTAAAGAATCAATTTTTGAACACACCTTATTAGGAAGAGAATAGTGGTCATCGCATAAACCGGAACATAATAAAGGACCAATCTAGCAAGAGTGACACGACCAACCATACTCAAATAGCCTCTCTGCCATCCCCTCAACTTAGAAGAGATCTTCTCCAAAAGAGGGCTAAAGGTTTCAGCAGAAACCTATTCATGGAAGAGTGGCACGCCAAGATACTTTCCGAGATTATCGGTAATAGAAAAACCACTTTCAACCTAAAGGGCTTCACGTAGATCAGTTATGGCATTAGGAGACACAAAAATCTTGGATTTACTAGCATTAACCTTCTGGCCTGAAGCAAGACAAAATCAATCAACACAATCCATGACAACACGAATCCAATCAACTCAGGCTTCAATAAACAAAATAATATCATCAACAAAGAGGATGTGGGAGAGATCAAGACAACCTAATTGGTTTCCATGCTTTAGAGTCCGTTGTAGAAGACATCATCTAACTCAACCTCTCAATACAAATGACAAAAAGATAGGGCGAAATAGGATCTCCTTGCCTGATCCCACGAGATGGAATAAAACTCTCAGTCATCTCTCCATTTCACAACAAATGAAAAGTAATAGAGGTGAGGCACGAGGACAACCAACTCACCCATTTAGGAGAAAAACCCACATCACGAAGTGAATCAAGGACAAAGTCCCAACGGAGCCTATCTTAAGCCTTCGATCTCTAAATCAAGCTTGAGCAACATCCAACCTTTCTGCCCTCGTTTCTGCCGCATGGAATGAAAAACTTCTTTGGCCAAAACAATATTGTCAGAAATAAACCTACTCGGTAAGAAACTTCCATGAGTAGGCCTAATTAATCGAGGAAGAATAGCATGTAGCCTCTCAACAAGAACTTTTGTAACAATCTTATACATAACATTACACAAGCTTATGGGTCGGAATTGGCTAATACGCTCTGGCTCATCAACTTTAGCTATCAACGTAATAAGAGTTTCATTCACACCCTCTGACATAACCGCAATATCAAAAAAATCTTGAAGGACCGTGGGTTCAATATTGAAAACCAGATCTCCATCCTCACCTTCGGGATATGATAGCGTCATCTTACCTTCCAAAAAGGAATCCTCCAAGGCCATTCTACGATCACCATTGCCATCCATAATCATATCCTTCCATGAGCGTGTGACCGCCGGACTCAGCACAGTTGTAACACTCAGTGGACCGACATCAACCTGCATTCCTATATCCTCATCATGAGGAATCAACACCCTTGATGATGGAGGGGGGATCCTCATCAATTTTCTGGATCGAATCATAATTCTAGAGTGAACCCGACTGTATATAACGGATTGATCCGCTGTCTCTCCTTTTTTTAAATCATTAAGTTACTGTCCATATCATAACGACTTCATATTTAGGGCGGTTTTGGGCGAGAACGAACACTAAGATAAAAGGAGAATGCATGACAACAAATTTAGAAGAAATCAACAAAGTAGATCAATATTTCGTTAAAATAAAAAATACGGAGAAAAATTGGCACAAACCTAATTATATTTGATAAAAATATGGATTTTATACTTCAATATATGCAAGATATTATAACTGAATGTCCATAATTTTATAATTTAATATACACGATATTATGTCTGAGTGTGAATGACCTTTTTAACTAAGTGTGCATGATCTTTTTAGATAAATGTTCTTGACATTATAACTAAGTGTGTACGATATAATAACTGAATGTATATGGCCTTTTTTATCGAGTGTGTATGATATTTTTAGATGAATGTACATGTCACTCAACTTATATATTTGAGAGCTTTTTGTAATACAGAAATGTAAACAACAAATTTCTGGTTCTTGAAACACCAATGCCGGGAATTGAGTGAACTAAACTCATAATGTATTTTGTTATACACTTAATTTCCTTGAATAAAAATCGAATAATTGCCTCCAAAAACCCTAAAAGAACAATTTGCTAGTTAAAAACAAAAAAATCTTATTTGATTTTAACTCTTATATATAAAGTTGTTAAAACTCCCCACATTATGTTGATTCATCAGACCTTGATATGGTATCAAAGTGGTTTGATCCGAGAGCTCGTACGAATATGCGGAATCTCCCATATAATTATATTAACCAACTGGACTTTGGCATAATATCATAGCGATTCGGTATGAATTCCCGATCTATACAACCGGTCGGCTTTCAAGTATATTGATCCATTGAGCTTTGACAAACCTGTTGAGAGTTATCCCACATGGGAAAACTTGAGACTAAAATGCTTACAATATAATCCAATAAGCTACTCCAACCATTGTCATATAATTTTGGTTTAAAACCTCATTTGGCTTGTGTGCTAGGCTCATTACCGCACGATCCCTCAGATTATTGGCCCACCGGACTCTATCAAAACCAAACGAATCTTAAGGTGTTAAATTAATATTACTTTTCATCATAAAAAATAAACAGTGGCGACATTTATATGGCATGGGATATTATAAATATTATAATGCAATGTGGATTGATAGATTAACATGATTTGAGCTATATATTAATTTCTTACGATGTCGCATCTAGCAAATTGTCGGCCGATCGAAATCGATGATATGCCTCCAAGTGGAACTTTTTCAAAACCTTATGGTGTAAATAGTGAATTGTTATGGCACCCTCGAGTGAAATTTATTCAAATTGGATACCCACAAGTAGAGGTGTTATACGGGTCGGTCAGGTCGGGTTCGGGTTCGGTTATTACGGGTTCGGGTTGAGTCGGATTCGGGTCGTAACGGGTCACCGGTCAAATCGGTCGGGTCATTACGGTTACGGGTTGTCAGGCGGGTCGGGTCGACCTAACAGGTCAAGAAAATTGATTTTTTTTACAATTATTAAAATATTTTCTATTTAAAAAATGATATTTAATAATAAATCTATTATTTTTATATATTTTAATAATAAAATATATTATAATTTTCAAAATATATTATATATTCTTAAAATATAACAAATTGGGTCAAACCAACGGTTTTTTCAGGTTTGAACCCAACGGGTTTCGGGTCTATCGGGCTCGGTTTATTTTAGGTTTCAGATTCAAATTTTCGGGTCTTTGACCCTAAATTTTTCGGACGGTTCGAGTCAGTTTTTCGGGTCGGGTCAGCTTTTGACAGCTCTACCCACAAGTGAATTTAATTATTTTTCTACTTGTAAGCGTATTATCCCTTTTTGTAGAAGTTTATTTTTGTTTGAGAGTTTTACCCTAGTTCTTGTAAGATTTTGTATCGTGTTTGTGATTGAGAAACTCATAAACAACTTTGTATGATGGTCTCATACAAAGGACCAAATATATATACGGTCCTTTGAACTTATGTCAAATAATTACTTAGTTCTCTATAGTTTGATCCTATTCGATTGAACCCCTACACTTGTATTTTGGGATCTATTGATCGAACTCCTGATCAACCATTTTCACTTGCTTTCTTTGGTTGTACATGTCACTCACGCAAGACAATTAAAAAAGATAAATACACAATAAAGAAGTGCAGACAATAGAAAAATAAAATGCCAAATCTGCTATCAAACTTATTATTTTACCTCTCTATTTTCTTCAAATTTCTACCCAAAATCACCCTTCATCTTCAACCTCCCTCACCTAAGATCCATGGCTACCCATCTCCATATCCTCTCCAAAGTGTTGACTCCCTCAATCCCCCATAGCACCAACCCACCATATCTCTCATGTAGTGACAGACGCAGAACAAATTTTAAGGAGGGCACGACTTCTCTTATGAAGTCAATAATTCGGGAATTATCGACTAGTTTAGTTAGTTAATATTCTTAAGTATGAAAATTTTATACTTATTTAATTATAAAATTGTATTTTAGGGAGAAAAATATTAAATGTGAGTGAAAAAAGTAAAATAGAACTATAATTCGAGAATTATCAACGAGTTTAGTTAGTCAATATTCTTAAATATGAAAAATTATACTTATTTAATTATAAAATTTTGTTTTATTGAGGAAAGCATAAAATGTGAATGAAAAAAACACTAAAATAAAACTATAGGGAATTGAACCTTAGTGGATTGCATATTAGGTTGAGTAATAAACCATTTTGACTAGTTAATTTTCACGTTTTTAACACAAATTATTTTATATTTACCCATATTCAACCCTAAATTTACATACATATTATTAACAAGTCCGGCCTAAGGAGGGGCATGAGGCCCCTCATGCCCCCCGGTAGGATCGTCTATGCTCCCATGACTTATCCTTCTAGATTTCTCAAATCCACGTCCTCAATTCTTCAATCTCTCCCTCACCCAAGATCCACAACCTTTTCGGCGATCGAGGTTCCGCCCCCCCCCCCAACGCCGACTTCCATTGTCACCGCCCTCCTTTGCGCTCTAATCTATCCAAATTTGTTCTCTAGGGTGAAATTCAAATTTAAAAATTCGGTTTTTTATTGAATCTAAACCTATATATGAAAAATTGACTTATTACATATCAAATTGAGCATTAAAATTTGGCGGCAAGGTGGTGGCGTCGATTGTTTTGCTCGGGGGCATTAAATGGGCGGTGTTTAATAGGTTGAAGAACACATGCATGGAGATGAAGAAGTAAGAATAAAAATAAAGAAAAAAGAAAAAAAGAAAAAAGAAAATGATAAAAAAAAAAATTCCACATTAGCATACTTCACTCTCTCATATGAGAGTGAAATGCACGTGCACTGCCACTTCAGTGATTAGGGGTTCAATAGGTTCCAAAGTGCAAGTGTAAGGTTCAATCGAATAGGGCTAAACTACATGAGATTAATTGACTATTTGACACAAATTCAGAGAGTTGTATATGTATTTGGCCCTTTGTATGCGACCAACATACAAAGTTGTTTCTGAGTTTCTCAATCACACTAACAATACAAAATCTTATAAGAACTAGGGTAAAACTCTCATAAAATGAAATAAACTTCTACAAAAGGGATAATCTATATAACATATAAAATTGAAAAATTTGGTCATTTATGACCAATCTCATAATTATGTTCCTATGGAAAAAAATATATATAAAGAATTCAACCCCTATGTCTAATTACAATTTATGGACAAATTAATTTTGATAACATTCCCTCACATTAATTTTATCTATCCCTTCACATTCCATACCCTCTAAAAACTAGATAATATCAAATTTATTACATTAATTTTTGCAATAAGAAAAGAGAATTTATATTTGATAACATTCCCTCACATTAATTTTGTCTATCCCCTCACATTCCATACCCTCTAAAAACTAGATAATATCAAATTTATTACATTAATTTTTGCAATAAAAAAAGAGAATTTATATAACTAGCAATAAAGTTCATGTATTATATCATCCTTATTTATGTGTTCAAAGATGAAGTTTAGCTAATTTGGAGGATTTTTATCGAACACAAAAGAGGGTGTAAATCAATAGATGCAAGACTTTTGTTTTCCAAAATGAAAAGAATTATGAAATACGAGCAAAGAGCAATGAGATAATTGGTTGCTTCTTTTAAAGCTTTCATTCAATTTTTTTATTTTTTTACTTCAACGAACAGGAACTTATTTAATTTCTGTTACTACTATATGTAGAAATTATTATTTTTCTCGCTCTAAATAACTCTCATGCTTAATTTCACAATGACTCTCATGCTTAATTTCACAAGCAATTATGTAGTTAATTTTAATTTCTCATGTTTTCTTGGTGTATCTTTCTTCTTTTTATATGGGTTATAAAACAATGATAGAATATGTTCATGAGAAAGAAGGATCGAAGGATCATCAAACTAAATTATTAAGGTAAAACATTATAACTTTTTACTTAAATTATGAAAGCTATTATATTCATTTGATGTAAACATTTCTTATGTATGGTAAGATTATTATATTTTTGGTATATTGTTTATCTAATCAAAGGTGAAATCAAATCGATATTTTTAGGATGAAGGAAGAAGACAAATATCTAGAAGAAAGAAGTGACATCTAAAAAATTAAATATTTTGTGTTAAAATGCTATTATAATTGGATTGCGCTTAAGAATATATTTTTTGGGGTAGATATATAATAACTAAAGATTTTGTAAAATTTGAAGACACAATATGCTATTTTTTTAATATGCTATTTTACATTAAATTGCAAAAATATAAGAATTATATTAATTGTGGAAGACAAATATATTATAATGTATTATTTCAATTAAATACCATATTAAATGCATTTCATTAATTTATATTTGACTTTAAATTACAAAAATATAATAATGTTAGTAAGTGTGGAATACAAAGAGATTGTAGTGTAGTATCCTAATTAAATACCATATTGAATAGATTTTATTTAATTGAATTTGACTTTGAATTGTAAAAGGTAGGAATGATATTAAGTGCGTAAGACAAAAAGTTATGATGCTATAAGTGTTTATAGGCAAATAATACAAAAATAATATAATTAAGTATGATATTAACTATGGAAGACTAAGAGTCTGTGGGTAAATAAAATTATAGGAAATAATAAAAATAATACAATTATGTATAATTTAGCTATGGAAGAGTAAAAGTCTATAGAAACTTCAGACATTCAATTGAAGTCCATAAATTCAAACATCAAATAGGAGTGATGTTTAGTGTGAAATACTAAGAAAATTTAGTGTAGCATCCAAATTAAATACCCTATTAAATAGATTTTATTTAATTGAGTTTGACTTTGAATTGTAAAAATATAGGGTTCATATTAAGTGCAAAAAAAATTGTGATGTAATAAGAGAATATTGAAGCCATAATAATGTGAACATTGTGTTATGAATTCTAATTACGTAAATATTTAACAATATAAAAATATTAAAACTTAAAATTGGTGTTAAATCTTAGATTCTAAAACCATAAATAATTGATCATTACAAAAATAACATATTCTAAATGTTAAAAGACAATCAACATAATAGAGATAAAAAAAAGGATAAATAAAAATGTTTTTATGGTAGATTTTTTCCCGAACTTATAAAACCTTAGATAATATTTATATATTAAAAAGGGATAAAAAATGTATTCTATTTACACAAAATAAATTTCCATGCAATTAATTCAAAAATTATTCTTAAAAATTACGCAAATAAAATAAATTAACAAATAAAATAAATATTCCAAAACAACTATCTCTCTATCTATTTTGTGAGTAGTTCACAAAATCTAAAAATAAAGTATTATCTAATACACTAATTGTATATTTTACAACATTTGATATTGCACATAAAAATAACAAAATTAGCATTAATCTTTAATATTACATCATTTTATTTAGCAACGTTTGTAGTACGTACCCTTTAGTATTACCCACAAGACACAACCTTTGATATTACAATATGAATTTAAAGCCATTAAATTATAACCATTGACATTACAAATAAAAGTAAAAATAAAGAAGATAAGAGCAACCTTTGGTATTCTAAACAAAAGATAAGATCAAATTTAAAATATAACATTTGACATTATTTAGGAACTTTTGTAGTAACATTTAAGCATTACACACAAACATTAGTATTACAATATGAATTTAATGTCATCAAATTATAACCATTGATATTCGAAATAAAGTAAAAATAAAAGAAGATAAGATCAACCTTTGGTATTACAAACAAAAGATAAGACCAAATTTAAAATATAACCTTTTGTATTCCACTCTCTTTCTCACTATATAATAACCTTTTCACTTTTGCATGATCACATCACAATTCGATTCACCACAAAGCAAAAAATAAAAGACAACTCTCAAATTGTTAAAAAATAAGGATCAATCAAGAAACCATTGGAGATGAGTAAAGTGAAAAAAAACAATCTATATATGTTATAAAATATAATCAATTAGAACCCGTGCGACAGCACGGACCATCCACCTAGTACACTTAAAAATAGAAAAATAATTAAATTCACATTGGGTATTCAATTTGAATAAATTTCACTCAAGGGTGCCATAACTTATGTAAATTCACTATGTACACCATAAGGTTTTGAAAAAGTTCCATTGGGAGGCATATCATCGATTTCGATCTGCCGATCTAAGATTGCATGATTGTCTTCTTCTTTCTTCTCCTTCAAGCAATACTTTGTCTTCTCTCTGACCTGCAAAACAATAGAAAAAGAGGGGGTGCCCCTTAATCCGCCTCTGATGCCTAAGTTAGAAATGGCACAAAGTCGATGTGTATCAAGATTAACGATTAGAGAGCGAGTATCTCTTTCAAAAATCAGAACTTGAAACTAATTTTTCAACTTACCTTTCAATGGTTATGGCTTTGGGTATTTATGGGAGAGGAGAAGAGTGGTTCGAACACCCCTAAGGCCGGCCAAGTGCCTTGATTAATGGGCCAAGCGGTTTTCTTACACTCCAATTAGCAAGGCAAGATTTTTATCTTGCGAATAAAGATAGAATCCTTACCTCCCATAAATATTATCCAATGATATACTCCCTTTGTTACAATATATTTGTCATTTTACACCTAGACACATTTTTTAAGGAATTAAAAAAGTGGACAAAATTACCCTTATAATTATTACTCATATTCTCCTCATTGAAAAACACCAAATAATTAATAGAATTGATGATAAAAACAGACGAGCCGTTCTGCTGAGTGCTGATCGACCTCTTCTCCATCACCAGAAATTACTCCTTTAGAAAAACAACAAATAATTAGTTGTCTTTGTTAATTCACAAAATAATTTACACAACTCAAGCACAATGTTAATTTGAGATAAAATTTGAACAAATTTTGAAAATAATTTTAAAATTTTAAGTTTGGAACCATGATCAAAATAAAAAAATGTACACAAATTTCACATAAGAGCCAAAATTGAAACTTTTACATTTTCATAGTCATGATATATTGATCATGGCCAAAAACATACTGAATTGAAAATTGATCATGGCCAGAGATCAGTTAAATTTTCAGTCATTATATATTGATCATGGCCAAAAACGTACTGAATTAAAATTTTAGATTTTCATATATAGCCAAAAACGTACACAAAATTGAGAAGTAAGAGGTGAATTTGGAGAACATGTATATTTGCAGTGAGTTATTGAAGGAGATGTAAATAGGAATTGATTTTAAAAAGATTAATTAATTTGTATTGGAATAGATGGATGCATGCAATAAGAAAATTGGACAAAATAGCTTAAATGACAAACATAGTGTAACAAAAAAATAGGGGTAAAATGACAAATATTTTATACGAAGGGAGTAATAATTGACAAATAATAACAATCTATATCTATCTAGGATATCATCATCATCATCATGGGAGGTCAAGATGGGGGTACCCCTGCCCAAGGGAAAGGGGTACGCCCGAAAATAAATATATCTTATGTGGCATAATAAGTATGATAGCATAATTAATAAAAACGCAATATTAAATTATCGAAAATTATCCACACCTCAAAATAAAATAAAATAAAAAAGCTAATCAATTAAATGACCGTAACTTTATTGGCTAGAAAGAAAATTAATCTTACGACTAAGTCAAAGCTCCAATAAGCTCATAGGGTTCTATAGATGTAGCTAAAGTGGAGTTACTCTACCTAGAGTTTGATAAATCTTGGCCATTAATTATCAAATAAAGAGTTGAGATTGATTCCTTCTCTCTCCATTTTTTTTTTGTTTTTATGCTTTTTATAGTGTTTATTATTTTTATGAGAGGATTTATAAATCTATCTATAGAATTATTAACACAATTCTATCGAAACAAGACTGTTATCCCTCTTCCAAACTAAATTATCTTATCCTATCTTACTATTTTTAGCTTGTAACTTTCCTCTTTTGGATACTGTGAAGTTACGAAATCGATCTATATCCTATGGGGCCGAATAGGCGGGTCTCGTATTTTCGCTAAAATTTGTGCATCTAACTTTTTGGCATTTTGCTCTCACATTATATCAATTAAGCTACCGTAACTAGGCTACCTCTCCCTTTATCCATGTCAACATGCATGATGTGTGTGCATCAGACTCAGCAAACACTTGAGTGATTCCTTCCTCTTTATTGATCTAAAGAATCTAAAAGTTTCAATCAAAAAATTTGGATGTTGTCCCCCCCGTATTAATTAGCATTTTGGATGTTGTAAGCTAGATATGTCTACATGCATTCAAGTTACAATATGGTGATCAAAGTATGCGTCCATTCATTCAAATGTTTACTCTACACCACTTGCACATTATGTTAAAAGTAATTTGAATGTTTAATTAGTACCATTTTTCCATGAATTGGGGTCTATTTAAAATGGTCTATATGTTACTTAGTAATTTGTTTTGAGTCTTTGAAGGTGATCGAGCTCTTGGGAGTTGAGAAATCAAACAATTGGAGTTGGTATATCTCCGATCCAACATTAAACTCTTAACTTTCAAGTTTCGAATAATCGATTTGAAGCGTGGTGAATTGTACAACGTGGTTCGGTAATTTGACAACATCGATCTGGGCTATTGATTAGCAATATATAGATCATATCATTAAATTCCATTAACAAAATCATCTCGATCGCAGAAGAATATGATTCTCTCCCAAAACTTAGGTGCTTATATGCATGGTATAAGATTCGATGTACACTTGGAATGTGGTTTTTAGCAGCACGACAGGAATGATTCTGGATCGGTTATACTCCCAAAGTCTTTTGTTAATTGGTATCTAATCCTCTTTAGGTATATTCTGAACTAAATGAATTTTACCATATAAACAAATATATCCATCCACACTAGAGAAATGAATTTTACCATCGATGGTCCGGGTGTGTTTCACTTGTGGGTGAAAAGGGATTTTGGGGTGAAAAGTAATTTTTAGTGTCTCGAAAAACGTAAAAAGTAGAGAGAGTTACACGGATTTCAAGACATTAAAAATGACTTTTGGATAAAAATGGCTTTTGGAAATCAAAGTGAAACAAGTCAGCCTTACGTTGGTTCACTTTGTTTAGAATATATAAAACCTCTTCCCATGTTTAAATATTGGGATTAAACAAAATTTTCTTATTGTCGATCAATTGCTTTTGCGATGAAATTTTATCGGATTTGTGCATCGGGCTTATGTATACACGACTTTTTATTATGGCTTACGAACTTTCACATGGTATAAAGTCCTCGGTTCGTTTCCTGACTTTTTGGGCTTGGGTTTTGCGCTTGATCCTACCTCGCCCATTATTTGGGTTGAGTTGGCTATAATTAGACTGAGATGCTGCTACCGGTTCCTGTCACCGGGCTAACTATAAAGAGATTGATATGCTAGACTAGTTTGTCCAGGTTAGAGGTGGCCGGGTTCGGTTCCAAGAAACCGGGTAACCGAACCGGAAAAAAACCGGCGGTGCCGGAACCGAACCAAAACCGGTGGAACCGGGTGTTGGCCGGTTCCGGTTCCACGGTCCTTGGAACCGGAGAACTGGGACTGGAATCGCCGGTTCCATCCTTAAAAAAGGAAATATACCGTGAAAATGGGGAACCGCGATTGCGGTTTTGCAATTTCAATTTTTATTTTTATTTTTTTAAGGTTTGGAACCGAACCAAAACCGGAAAAAACCGGAACCGGGAACCGAACCGAGGAACTGGGAATCCCCAGTCCGGTTTTGGAATCGAACCCACCTCTAGTCCAGGTGTCAACTAAGCCAAGTCAGTTATACTTGCGGGGCGTGTTGAGAATATTCAAAACCTTTTCCCACATCTAAATATTGGAATTAAACAAGTCTACTATATAAGTTCTTTGAGTTACTCAAGGTTCTCACTAGACTTGTGTATTGGACTTATATATGCACAACTATATTATGACCCACGAACTTTAACACACTTGCGTGTTAGTGTAGAAGCAAAGAAATATGAGTCTCTCCTATTACCCCCTCTTATCAAATAACCATACATATTATAATGGGTATAACCATAGTTTTTTTTTTTGTATAAATATTTTTTTATTTTAAGTAAATGATAACTGTAAAAATTTGTCTATCGTGATCTTATCACGATCTTTCCATCTACAATTGCCCCTCAAACTCCTTGCTTTATGTGAAGCACCAACCTGAGACGGACCATAGTGATCCGGTCATTACGACCGTGTAATCACTCTTGGTCGGGTTTGCTTATCTATTCATAAATCATGTACATTTTAGCCGCTCATTCATATACTCGTTTATTAGCATCGTGAGCACGCTTTCATGTACATCTTGGCCACCCATTCATATATTCATTTATTGGCCTCATGAGCACGCTTTCGTGTACATCCTAGTCACGTTTATTGGTCTCATGAGCACGGTTTCATGTACATCCATGCTAAATCCCTGAGGGGATTTTGACTAACAAAATACTAAGAAACTATAATTAAGCTTTGATAAACAAAAGTTGCAAACTAACAAGAGACTCAAGTTGCAATTCAAGCAAAATGAAGTAAAGTTAGATCTAATAAAAATTCCCAAATTGATAAACATGAAAACTAACAGAGAAAATTTACGAAACACATGTTAAACTAGTTAGAACCCCTCAACTCCCTTTAGCTGGGAAAAAGTACCATGCTAAAGGATGGAGGAAGAGAGATTCCTTTCCTTATTGTCTTTATTAGTGATATGTGGCGAGCCACGTCCCTGAAGGGAGTTGACGTCCTCGGATTCGTGCGGTCAATTGGAACATGCAACTCGAGTTTGTTTAGCCCTTCTCGCCTCCGCTCGGTCCTCAAAACACAATCTTGTTACACTTCCTAATTCCTTTGCACGGGTTTGTGACATGAGTTGATCTCCTTACACTTAAACTATATGCCCCTCATAAGGAAATTGTATCATCTGGTGGAGGGTCGATGGTATTGCCTCCATAGTATGAATCCAGGGACGTTATAAAGCTATATTGTAAATTGAAGGATTGTTCACAACCATGAGCTCTACTTCCAATGACATTTCAAAGCAGAGCCACTCAAAGGTGAATTTTTCCGAGCGGGAAACGTGGATTGTTCTCGAATCATACCAACTGCACTTCTGAAAGCATGAGATCATTCAGGTCTTTCCTAGTTGTGTGAACTTGTCGTAGTAAAGGATGTTCACGGTGCTTCTGGGATTGACTAATGTTTGTCGCACCACCTAATTTTCTATCACCGTTATTAGTATGGATCATTATGTGGCACTTGAACAGTAATAAGCTCCCTTTAATTGAAAATCATCAAACAGACTTTGTGAGGAGGCGGCCTCTGAGATCCTGTGTTGCCTTGATTATAGTTGTTTGGATGTAGGAAGAACTACCCAAACCCTCGGTCATACTCGTAGTCTCGTCGCTGGAAGAAAATCGATCATCAATATCTGCAAAGAATTGTTTTTCTTTTCATTCTAAAAAATCTTATCCGAATAACCTCCTAATTTTCTACGCTAAGGAAGACTCCTCACCTGATCTTAACCCATTATAATAAAAGTAAACTCTTTTGTAATATTAGTTTACCCAATCGCATTGACCTTCGACATTAAAGTCGATATCCAATCCACTGGAGTGTTGGGAGTCAACCCAATATTCGGTTCATATCTTGTCAGGCTCATTTCAATCTCTTGGTAGTTCACAAACAACCAGGTTAGTTCACTCTCAACCCAATTTTTTTATATTCTCTCATGCAAAATACGCTGTTCTTAGGAAATGAAAACAACCAACGTCATGAAATGTAACAGATTCGGATACTAGTTTACACCCTTTTTGAACAGACCATCCTAAAAGGAATAATAAAACTCATTCCATCTCTCCAGAGTCCAAACCTGTAAAAATAGGCAACCAAACACTCTAATGAATAGTGTACATAAAAACAAAGCAAGCCAAGCACCCAACCGTGATAAAATAAAGCCTCAAGACTGAGGTAAAATGAAAAGGAAATAAGAGGCGCAAAGATGCGGTGGTTTCTGTACAATGAGAAGAAATCCTTGCTACAAAATATACAGATGGAACATCAACTTAGCCGTAACAAAATAGGCCTCATCTCATAGTCATAAATCGAATGCCCTTTTTTACTGCACAAGTGCATCCATGATGATGGCAAGAAGTGAAAATATCAATACAAGCTGCTTAATTCCAGGATGGACAGTCACTGCATAAAACATGAGTTTTATTACAGAACTTGATAGGATGAATTGAGTGCAGAAAGTAGAGTATAGGATTTAATAGCTAAAGTACTAAAACCATGAAAAAGCATCAACAAAACATGATCGGTGAACTTCAACCCTTGTGGGCTTAAATTCTTGACAAACAGATGCAATCTTTCATGTTTGACCCAAAAAATGATTTTACATATTGAATATAAATAATCAACCATACCAGCATGTCCTGAACTCTGCTTTGTTGGTCGTGCAGGTAATGACTTCTCTGTATACATAGCAAAAGTATCACTGTATCAGGCAATTTGATTCTGTCAAGAAACATTTATCACTTGCAAAATGTGAATCAAAAGAAATGACAAATACCTGCACAAAGAGAAAAGGAAGACATAGAAGATGACAAGGGCCAAGGTGCACCAGTATTGTCAGTGAAATCACATGTGATACTATAACCGGTGACATTGTCAAACACTACATCTGCAGGCATACTTTGAAGCAGACATCCTACAGGCGGAACAAACAAGGAACCAACGAAGAAAAACTAAGAGCTAGCTAGAGCTATTTATTAATAAAGGCTCAATAACATTAAAGCTATCTAAACTAGATTTCGATGTCCAATGCTGACAAATAGAAGTACGAACCTTGTTCTCCATTTCCTGGTGTGCCATTCCCTATCAACACAGTTCCATAGAAGAAAAAAACCACATGCTAAGACAAAGATATAATGAATGATTACGAAATGAGAGAAAAGTAAGTTTAGGATATACCTTGGAGGCTAAAGTCTCTTAAATCCACATCACAAAGCTCATAAACATTTGTCATAACACCAGCATCTTGTAACATTGATGCCAAAGTTGTTGCACATATTATCGCTTGCCTGTTTGTAAGTAGCATCTGAGTTTGTAAACGCCCGATATAAGCATTTAAAGAGCTACAGCATGAAGGACTAGGGGCTGCCACATTATGACAAGCTTTCGCGACTTCTGATGGCTCTCCAAATTTAAGAGGACAAACTGCAGAAGAAATTGCATACTCCATAATTAGCAGTTTCCATATTGAAAAGGAATAAAAGACAAAGAGAAAAACCCAAACTTCTTTTTTTTTTCACAAGAACATATTTTAAAATAAAAATGGTTAGTGAAGGATGGAGTTCCAGCCCAAATCTTCAAAAACAAGAAATACTGCCAACAAAATGAACAATGCCTCCAGCATAAGACATCGCCAACAAATTCTAGTAATTAAGTCTCTTTTCATTTAACAATTGCTTAAAAACAAAGGCTAGTCAAAATGATAAACCATAAAACTTGGGAGTATACAAAATTTTAACCAGCAAGGAGAATAGGAGACTAAACTTGGATGCAACCGCTGTACTAAAGAAGCTATACATTAGCAGTTACCCCTGTTAAATCCAATTTTGAGTTGATAGGGGGGAAGAGCAATAACTTCGCATTTATCACATTGGGTCTCATTTTAAGGGTTGAAAGAACTAGGACCAGCAGCAGAACACACAAAGATTTGTGTTGAAAAAGATTAAAACAAATAATTTGAGTATGAGAATAAACAAATGCAACTAAAGGGATGTATGTACTAAACTATTGGAGAGCCACCCAAAGAAAACGATAAACACATGAGAGAATCATCTTGAGATAATCACGTAATAAGATTGAATGCAAAAACAACTAAATACTATCAAATTGTGTACCTTTGTTTACTTTACACGAAGATAACACACGGAACACACTGTTAGCAGCATCTAATGGAAGCTTTCTGGCAAGCCATGAATATACCACCCCTTTACAGTCACTAAGAGCATTCACACTAACAGCTCCTCCAACCACCTCTTTGCTCCCACCAACTGTTAATTCACCTCCTGAGAGCTGAAGGGCAGCTTCAGCAATTGCAGATTGACAGACAGGGCTGCAACACTCTTTAAGTTGATCAACTGCAGTGCAAGCTTCCAACAATTGGCTAGTATTCACTATTTTATCAAACAAGGATAGACTCTTCACAGGACAAGAGGTGATCGTGAGATTTGATGATTTAACTGAGCAGATTTTAGCTACAGTACTATTGGCCCCTCTGCTAGCCAGAATATTAATAATATCTGAAAAACAGTCTTCAGCAAAAGACTCCTGCAGTATTAACTGATCAGCACTCCTGTAGTAGCCCTGGAAGATGTGAAGTAGGCTACTAAACTGTGGGCAGCACATAGCATTTCCTAAAACTAAAGCAAATGTCGGGGGGCAATCAGATGCTGTTTTGTCAAAGATATTTGATATAGCAGTGAAGTTCACAGGACACTTTCCAGTCAAGACCGGATCATATCTTGTAGGAAAAGTTGGAAAAGGTGGAAAAACTGGCTCCTCTGGGACTGGATAATGAGGAAGAACGGAAGGTGATATCTCTATGGGCCCGAAGAGCCCACTGGGTGACGAATGTACAGCTTCAGACTTTGATGAATGATATTGTTCAGGAAGAATTTCCAAACAAGCAACATCTTCCCAGGTGGATAACCAAAATATAAGCAATATGACCTCGTGGAAGAAGCTACCTGCATCATTGATGCAATATTTTAATCTAAAGAACGCTTTGCACTGAATTATCATAAGCAGAGAAAAACAGTGGAGGCGAGTAGGCAAAAGGATCTAGAGCATCAAGAAAAATGGATAATCCAGTATGATAAGTAAACATGAGAAAGCTAGATATTTAATGATGACAACAGTTTAGCAATTTGTGCAACAAACTGTTTACATGTGAATGCAATCAATACAAGCAACCAAGTCATATAAGAGAGAGATTTAATCTTGAATTGCCAGATGAAAATAACAAAAGGCATTTCCAGTTTCAATCAACTAATTATAGTTAACAAGCTAAGGATCCTAAAATTCCTACTTGTCAAATACTACATCCAGCCAACAACCTTTCTAACATTACCACCCTGATTAAAATGCTGCAAAAGATAAGCTTATAACCACCATAGGCTTCATTTCGGCAACAAAATAAAATGGAAGCTCTAGTGTTTTTAGGATCTTAAACTTAAATGTATAGTCTTTCTTTTTCTCAAGAAGACAAAATAAGCTCTTGACACTTCTTTTGCCCTCTATATTTCCTACTTTGAAGCTCCAATGAAAGCTGATTGTCAAATGTAGCCATAGATCAAATATTATTAGCTGGCGCTTTTGACACTTCTCTTGTCTCCTCTCATTGTCTAGCACTCCTCTTAGGCTCTTACAACAGTATGAAAATGTAATCACATTAACATAGATTTAGAATTCTAGGTATTCTTGTTGATATTTTACTTTGGTCATTTTGATTTAGTGTTTTAACTCCTGACAAAAGGTTCCTAGAGAAAATTTCGATTTTCAAAAAAAACGATGATTAAAAAAGAAGAAATAACGTAGCAAGGTGGCACACTTTCAAAAATTATTTTCTGTACAAAATATAAGTTTTGTCTCACCCGTTTACATAATGCTTATAGTTTATGCCAATCACCCATTGATTAGTAGATTATAGCTTATAGGCCACTATACGTGAACAGCATTTATACCAAAATTCACTTTCAAATTATGGTCAGTATATATATCCAGATAGAAATGTTTAATATCCTATATTCAACATGCACCTTCAAAAAACAACTTACTCTTCAAGCGAGGAGCAATCTTCAAATGGACCATGATCCCACTAACCGTTGGGCATCATCAAGGTCCTCAGGAAAAATTGCCTCAAGATGGACTATAATTTGCCCAATTAAACTCCAGATCCATATTTGGGTACAGTTTCCTCAAATCGATAGATATCTGTCAGTAAAGAATGCATACAAACTATCGATAGTTAGTACAAGTATTTCTTATTAGATGATACTGTATGAATCTAGACATTAAACATCAGCCAAAAAAGGAAACAAAAAAAGCAGCTACATTAGTATAGGGAGAGTTGCTAAGGTACATGCATTGACATGGAAGAGCTAATACATGCATCTAAACAAGGACTAAGAGAGCAAATTCTTAAAGAACAAAACGAACATAGCATCCTGGTGAGCAAAATAACCAAAGGCTAGTGAAACGAAGTGGTAATTTCCAAATCTGCCACGCAAACCGTCGGCATTTCTCACAATTCACAGTTTCTACACTACGAACAGGAAAACCCTAAAGACGGTGAGTTCCAATCTAGATGTCAGCCTCTCAAACAAAAACCAGAAAAACCGAATATTAATTCCGCTGAAGAAGAAAAATTAGAGAAGAGAATGGCTTATACACTCAAAGATGTCCGGTTAGGTGAGCTAGAGTGAACACGGGAGGTGTCCGATGGCGTGGCTGGTGGTCGCCTGGTCGGTGAGTCTGCAAAGGATCAGTAGGATCGGCCAAAGGCGGGGGAATGATGCCGGATTTGTTGGTTAGGATTCGATTCGGTGCGATGCGATGGAATTGAGCGGAAGGAGTAAGCTGGAGAAGAGGGGTTGGATGGCGGTGAGATTGGACAAAAGTGGAGAACTGATGAGTGAGGGAGAGAAATGGGGAACTTGCGTCGTTTTGCTTTCTTTCTTTTTGCCTTTTTTTGTTTTTTTCTTGCAACGGCTAATTTCTTTTGTTTTTCTTTTTCTTTCCGGTTGGTTGGAACTTTGGAGTCAACGGTCAATATACAGTCCACCATGTCTACAATTACATTAAAAAAAACTACTATGGATTTACTTGTGTGTCCGGTTCCAATGGAACCAAATCGGAATCGAACCGGAATCGGGAGTCGGCCGGTCCCGGTTCCATGTTCCTTGGAACCGGAGAACCGGTGGTTCCACCAGTTATGAATCGTTAATCGTTGGAACAACGATTACGATTTTGCATTCTATTTTTAGATAGAATGTAAAATCGTGACCATTGTTTTTGTATCCATGATTGTTATTCCAATAACTATTTTTCCAATGGTCACATGGATTCCAACGGCTCTTTTTATCTCTATAAATATGAAATCTTACCCTCGATTTTATTCATACCAATCTCATACTCTATTATCTCTCTCTACTACTCGCATTCATAATCTCATATTCTTATAAGCTTACAAGTTGCAAATCTCTTAAATTTCTTATTAATCTTCAAAAAAAATGGAAAACCAAGGTCATGGATTTGTTGATTTGTTAGTTCACAGGAAAGTAAAGGTAATCCCAATCAACCACCATAACCTCCTATGCCTATGCTGACACAATTCCCCCCTTCCGCTCCTATTCATAACCAAAGAGTTGAGGGCAATGTGGAGGGCAATGACGAGGGAAATGAGGAGGGGGCATCTATGACCAACCAAAGCTCAAGGGTGCTCACTTTTGACATGTACGTTTTCAATTTTCTGTTCACTCATGATCGGGTCGACTACAAAGCACTTCACCAAAGGCAATGTATTGGATAATCTAGACCGATATGTAGTCAAGTGCAACTATTGTCCCTCGAAGTACAATTGGGACGCAATGGAGATTAAGGCACCTTGAGCAAGCATTTGAAGGCAAAGCACAAAGACAAGTTGGACATTATGCGAGGACAAACACAAATTTCCAAGTTAGCAAGCTCTTCCTTTGAAAATCCTCAAGTGTTTAGTTATAATCATGATTGTAGTGTTTATACTTTGTACGAAGCAATTTGCGTTGATCATTTACCATTTTAAGTTGTGAAAATTCTGGGTCTAAATGATTGGGTCTCTAACATTTTCAAATCGCTTATAAACGAACTACTAGAAAAACAATTAGGAAAAATTTGCTTAAACATATAAGATTCATAAAAACGATTTGCCTCGGTATTTTGCTCAAAATGATATTCGTATTTCTATTTGCAATGATATTTGGAGTGATAGCTTCCAAACTCATTCATAAATAATGATCCATATCTTTATCTTGAATTTAAGCAAACGAGTTTTCCTAACTGGATTGTACATAAGAGAGCCCGGATGATGCACCCTCTAGGCTTGTTTAACCACATTTGTGAAGTCTCTCCTTTTCATCCATATATTTTTCAAACTTAAATGGTCTTCCTCTATATATTTGATTCATGCCAAGATCTAACGAAATTGGGCAAAGAAAGGGGTCCGAAAAAGAAAAGGCGTGAATATCTATAACTAAATCCGGGAACCAATGACTAATTTGTGAAGATACGAAAACCCGATCCATATTCTCATACATGTTTTGAATGTCTATTTAAGTAAAGGCAATGGTGTTGGCTTTTTTGTGGATTGTTTTGACATGTGGCTATGTTTCGGGTGATTGTTTGGGGATTGGTTTTGGCAGAGTTTTGGAGTGCTGAACGACTTATGATTTCTTATGGTTGGGTGAGATGATTTTAGGCAAAATTTCTTTGAACCGATTGACAATAACTTTGGTGATAATCTTGAACACCGCGCTAAATTGGGAAATCGATCTAAATTGATTAATTCCTTCCTACTTGTCGACCTTGGTGATAGGCACCAGAAGAGTATCACAGATTAAGTCTTGAAACTTTCCCTTGACGTCGATATCTAATGTTTGAATAACATATGGTCCTATAAGTTTCATGTTTTTTGTAATAAAGAGTCGATAATCCATCCGGACTAGGGGCTTTGTTCGGGCCCATGTTCCTAAGAGCATACCAAACCTCATCTCTTGATATTAGGTGAATTAGGTTTCTTGTGTCACATTCGGGAAGACATGCAATTCATGACACCGATATCAGTCGGTTGTTCCCCTTGGGATGTGTATAGATTAGAGAAGTTCAAGACAACCATGTTTTCCAAACTAGATGGATCATGCACCCAATCTCCTGCCTCATTTTTAAGGGCTATAACCATATTTGACTTACATTGTACGATTGTCAAGAGGTGAAAAAATCTAGTGTTTTTTATCACCCTCTATGAGAAAGTCAACTCTCGATTTCTACATCCATAGGATTTGTTCTTCTTCCAAGACCATGTTCGGCTCACGAGCTAATTTCTTTTCCAGTTTGAGGAGCCCATTTGATGGCGCAATAGTCAAATGTTGCATAATCCCTTCCAAGTAATTTCCAAAAAGTCTATTCTTGTTAAAAATGTTCTTGAACACCATTTTATTCCTTCTTTTCAAATGGATTGTCAACAAGGTTAAGGATTCATTTACGGGCATGTTTGCACTCCAACTATCACCAAGAAAGGGTTGGAAGGTCTCGTGTAGGAGCCAAGCTGGAATCGGAATGGATCGTCCCCCAGAATAGAAGAGGGCACATCGAAGTCCGAATCAAAAGAGGCATATGGCTAGAGTAAGGGGATGTGAGATGATAAACCAAGGCTTTCGGACACCTTAAGAGTCATTCCTCATTTGCGAGAGCTCTATCAAGTCTAGCCACCTTCCTTGTTGCAAGTGTGGTGCTCGTTGTCCAGGTGAACTTCGATCCAATGAAACCCAAATCGATGAGATCGATCTTGTACGTTAATCCAGTCATCAAATATTTCAATAGGTTTGTGAGTTCCATCAGAGTATTTGGAGTGTTCCAAAGTAGTTCAAGTGGAGTTGAAATCCCCAACGATGAGCCAAGGTTTTCTCTTTGCCACCTCAAAGCTTTCCAAGGTTCTCCAAAAATGGAGTAGATTATCCGCCTTTAGGCTAGCATATATAACCGATAAGACCCAGGGTTCTTCTCCTCAAAGAGTCACTTCAGTTGTTAAATGTTGAGGATGCATGCTAATTGGGATCATTGTCACTTCCGTCGTTCTCCGTAGGACCCAAATTCCTCCTGCGAAGCCCTCTGCCTCCATATGTTGGATTCCGTCAAATCCGATTCTCTAGCACACTTCATTGGCTCTAACACCACATATTCGGGGTTCCAAATGGGCTGACTTTAAGACCATGTTGTCTTTATTAGCTTCCTTGGGGTAGAAAGGAAGTCTTAGTTTCCTGCTCCATGGATGCTCCACACCAAGATATTTAACTCAATCATGGATAACAAATATTAGAAGACGGTCTTAGGTTGAAACAGGCAACCGAATCAACAACTTCAAGGAAACTGACATATGCATCAAGAAGCCTAGGAGCCATCGAGATTGAGCACATGAGGCCTTGATTGTTTCCTATCATGGCTGGTTAGTGTTGTCCAATGGGTCAAACCGACCCGACGTGTAACCCGGTTTATGGGTTATGGGTTATGGCTTGACCCGTAAAAAAATTAACCTGACCCGTGACCTGACCCACAACCCAATTTACGGGTTTTACGTGTCGAATAACGGGTCGACCAGTTAACCCGTAATTAATTTAAAACATCAAAAACATTTAATAATTAATAATTTTCAAAATTTCTTATCAACTAACTCCTAGTTAACCAATTTTATGGGTACTTTTTAATTAAAAATCAGAAAAAATAAAAAAAACTTTTGAAGATCTATCTTTTCTGATTAGTTCATTTTTAGAGAACACGTTAGTTTTGGGAGAGGATTCCATTCGGTTCGATTGATCGAGAGAAGGTCGAGAAGTTCGAGTCCTTTGTTTTGTTCTTCGTAGTTCTTTGATTCCGAGCTTGATTGTAAGACAAAGATTTTTATAATTTCAAGTAAGTTTTATTTCAATGTTTTCTTTCAATCTAGTTGTTTGTTTTGTTTTAATCATGAGTGAGTAGTTTACTTTTCTAGGATCGGGGTTGAAACCCGACACAGTTATGCATGATTGAATGAATGTGTTGAATGTTTTGAATGCCTTCTATCTTTTATCTACTTGTTTGTGCTTATACTTAGACGAAAGTCGAAGTAATTTGAGTTTATCGCTTGATCGAAAGAGAAAGTAATGATCTTGAATGTTGATATTGTTCGATAACGAAAGTTTCGAGCTTTGGATTCAAAATAAGTATAAAGTGAATTGATTTATGAAAATTGATTGATTTGCTTGTTTAGTCAACGAAAGTTGATAGATTTATCTTAAAGGCATGATAATTATCTTTCACACTAGTTCGTTTGCATGATTATGTCGTGGTAACCTTTGTCCTAGATCTTTTTATCATTTGAATTACCTTAGTTTTCACTCACGAACAAACTCGTTACCGAGGCACACAGGTCAGTACCGAGCTTGCAGTTGATTTGTCTTGTTAGCCTAGTTTTAGTTGAAACCCAGCGTCATTACCGACCCTGACAAGGTCGGTACCGAGGGCTGTCGTAGCCTTCTTTTGCTTTGTTTTGCTTAGTTTTCTTGTTTTTGTAGTTTAGTAATCAAACAACCTTGCTTCCCATGGACGATCCTGACTTCGCTATACTCAGTGGGGTCTTGACTACAAATTTTATTTGTTGTCGAGTTAAATCAGCCTTGCTAATTATGACAGGCCAAACAACTACTCGGCTTGGGGGAATCAAAATCAAAATCACAATTATGTATGGATAGACGGACCACACCATATCGACCTCCAGGTTATCAAGAAACGCCATCATGGGTGAATGGACTCCATGAAGGGATCAATGGAGTGAAAAATGAGATCAGTGGAGTCCGTTCTGACCTAAAAGGTGCACAAGCACAGTTGGGGGAGATTGAGACATGGAGAAAGAATGTAAACTCCCAACTAGGCCACCTAGTTGCACAGATTTCGAGGCCGCAAGGACAACTCCCGGGCCGCCCCGAAGAGAACCCGAGAGAACATATTGCAGTTGTACATCTCAGGAGCGGAAAGACGCTACCAGATCGTGCCGAAGCCAAGGAAAAGGACCCCGGTGTTGAACAAGACGCCACGGCCCAGATCGATAACGTTTTGAAGAGGGTCGTTACCGAGCCTAAACCACTCGGTACCGAGGTTCCCAAGCCCGTTATCGACCCCTACCCAGGTAAGTTTTCTACACCGAATCACTCTCTCAGTCCCAGGCTCGATACCGATCCCACTAGGGTCGGTACCGATCCTTCTGCGGCACCGATCGACCCGATTGTCGAACTAGTAGCACCACCTCTCGAGCCCGCTTTGGTTCCGAGAGTGGTGAAGTCTCTCCCCTTCCCTACTAAGAAGTCTAAGGACTCAACAGAAGGCAAGTTTAAGCGTTTCGTTAAGATTCTTCAAGGCTTAAATATTTCTATACCATTCGCTAAGGCCCTAAGCGAAATGCCGGCTTACACAAAATTCTTGAAAGACATTCTTAGCAGGAAAAGGCCAATAACAAAGCTGACAGATGAGGTCCGATCCATTACCCTTTCGGAAAAACTAGGTGACCCATGGAGATTTGCTATCATTATTGGGATTGGCGACCACCGATTCAAAGCACTATGCGATTTGGGAGCCAGTGCCAGTTTACTACCCTTATCGATCTGGTCAAAAGCTAACATGGGACGTTTGGAACCCGTGGATTTGAGGTTGTACATGGCAGACAGATCAAGTGTAAAAGCTATTGGAGTCGTTGTTGATTTTCCCATTCAAGTTGGGAAATTCTTCATACCAAACGATTTCATTGTCCTCGATATGCCTGAAGATCCGCTAGTGCCCATCATCCTAGGCAGACCATTCCTTTCTACAACAGGTGCACGAGTTGATGTTCGGAAAGGACTCCTCACCTTTGACATAGGAGAGGAGCGGGTCGAGTTCATCCTTAATCAAGACGCCAATGACCCGGCCGCACAGATCGAGACGTCCCAGCCAGAGCTCGACATTGATAAACCTGTAGTTTCCCTTCCAATCAATACGGATTACGAGAGCACTACCAAGACAGCTACTGACCCCCCAGGGTCGGTACCGAGCCCTTTGTACTGCAATATGACGAGGGAGGCGCATTTTGGCACGATACTGAGGGAAGCTTTGCTTCAGATTGGCCGAAAACAACCCCCACTGCCTTGGTACCGAGGTCCTCAACGACGGAGCAAGTTGAGTATTCTAACTCTAGATTCCCTATCACTGGTCATGATCCTTCCATATATCATATTCTTACACCATATCCAGCTGTTTATGCTATTGAGAAGTCGAAACCCCCTTGGTTCTCGGACTTCACTAACCCTTGTGTAGGAATACCGAGCATGCTGTTAGAATATGAGGGACCGAATTTAGTGAGAAGAAATAACAATGCCTTTAACGCTAAGTATGGGGTTTCCCATGACCCCGACAAAGCTGAAAAGGAACCACCTTGATTAGCTAGGTAAGTACATCGGGCTAACAACGTTAAAAATAGTGCTAACAGGAGGCAACCCGGTTTTAGTTTTAGTTTAGTTTCCTTTCCTTTTATAGTTCTTTTTCCTAGCTTTCTTTTGAGTTTTTAATAGATTAGAAGTTTGCGAGATAGGATATTTTTGAGCTAACATGTCATAGAAGTCGGGCTCCAAGAGGCGTTGGAAATTGAGTCGCCCAGGCTCGGTACCGAACTGAGAGGGTCGGTACCGACCTGAGACAAGACCATACTCGGAGACGCAAGACAGGTAAGTTTTTTCTAAACCTAAATCTATCTTCCTTCCTTGCCTCTCTTCTACGCCGCCTCTTGCCCAACTTCTTTAAAAACACTCTCAAGCCTCCAAACCCACCCCAATCTCAATCAAACTCTCAAAATCCCACCGATCTCCACTCGGATTCTCACCGCTGTCAAACCGCACCTATTCTCCCCTCGATCCCGCATCCTCTCGATAACAAACATACCTCTTGTGATTCGTTACCGAAGTTTCAAGCCCTCGTTACCTTGCAATTTGAATTTTCGTTCTTCCATTCTACAAAGCTACGGTATGATTTCTAAACCCTAACCCCTTTTTGAAGATTCATGGTAATTTGGGGTTGTTTTTGTATCTAGATCTTGTGTGAATTCGGATTGCATGTCTATATTGCCATTATTCTTTCATGTCTATGATTGGTGATTAATCTTGATTGAATTTCGGTTCTTCTTGCTCGATTTACATTGAATTTTCATGATAGAAAAGCATGAAGTAACTTGTTCTTGATTTGCATGATTTTTCACCATAAGTTTTTGGCAATTGCTGGCATGATTAGATAGGCTCCCGAGCAAGTATGGGGTTTCATGTTCTTGATTGTGTGTTTTTTTAATGGAATCATGCTTAAAATTGTGCTAAATTGTCGATAGTTTGGGATTTGGGATTCGGAAATCGCTCACATAAAGTTCTCTCCCACGCTCGTTACCGACCTGTGAAGGTCGGTAATGACTTGAGATTGTCTAGAACCTGTGCTAAACCCAGAGACCTTGATACAGACCCCTTTGGCTCGGTACCGAGGTGGGTCGAGACCAATTCCAAATGCAAGTATGGGGTTTTCTTATTGTTTTGGATGGATCTTACCTTGGATTTTGTGGTGTTTTCAGGTACCAAATGGCAAGAAAAAGTTGAGCAAACTCTAGGACTGGAAAGAAGAGGAGGACTCAATGATCTCCTCCAAGAATGGGCGAGGTTGTTTTGTCAACTAGGGAGCAACTGGCAGTCTATGATTCCGTCCTTCAAAAGGACCATTTCACTAGATGGTTCTCAAGGTCAAGTGCCAAGGCCATCGGTATCTATGATGATGTCAAACACGCTTTTGCCATTCTCGGTGTGCCACATCTCCTCAAGAAGGAGGACATCCCGCACTACCCGACCCTCACCGTCGAGTTCATTGCCACCCTCCGAGTTAGTTTCAAGTCCAAGACATCGGTTAGGAAGATTATGTTCCGATTGGGAAATGCTGATCACGAGTACAACATGGCTCAGTTCAACCAACTCCTCGACTCCCCCACCACTCCAGAGATTATAAGGCTCCCGATGATTTCAAGGTCACCGAAACATGGAGCTACATTTCTAGGGAGGTTAATCCTTCCGCACCGGCACTTCCAGGGACGCGCATCATCAACCCCATCTTCAAGATCATTCTCAGAGTTTTGGGCGCCACCTTTTGGCCCAAAAAGGAGCTTTCAAGGCCGACGAGAACGGAGATAGGATGCCTCTGTACCATTCTCTTCGAGGACCCCGTCCCCATGAATTTGGGGTACGAATGGCTGAAATATGTAGAGAGGTACGGGGCCTCTTCACAGGAAGTTTGGTGTGGCAACCTAGTGAGTCTCTTGGCGATCGCGCTGAATGTCGACCTCACGCGCTACACCGCTCACAACCCCCAGAAGCTGGATGCAAAGTATTGGTGTTCTTCCAGCATCTTTCACTAGATTCAAGGTGGGGTCGCCACCAAGGTGCTTGGACAGGATGTGGAGATTACTCGGGCCAAGATGGAGCTGTTGTATGTCCTGAACTGGTACGAAGCTTGGACGTCTCATCCATTCCCCTTGGACAAGAAGCCTCAAGATGAGCCGACATTAAGGGAATGTGAGACGAGATATGAGCGAGAAGGAGCTACTATGGAAGAAGACGAGACAGCCGCTACGGAGGAGCTCGATATCGAGGAAGATGAGGTCGGTACCGAGGTACTTGACGAGCACACCGACCTCGGTACCGAGCAACCTGGGCTCGATACTAAGTATTTCGAGGTTAACACTGAGGCATTCAACTTCGGTAACGAGTCTGCTCCTCCGCCTACCGAGCCACATTCGTATGGTTTGGTGCCTTATGCCCCGATTATCTATCAGGACCACTTCCAACCACATGCTCATTACCAACCACCGCCCCAACCCAGCTATGCTAGTTCAAGCGTCCCTCCTCCCTAGGCTGAGGATTTGTCCTTTCAGATGCAGCAGCTGAACCTGCAACACACACAGCTCACTCAGCGGATGGATCGTTGGGAGGGTGTGTATTCCGCCCGCATGGCTCTTGAAGATGCAAGGCAGCAACAAGTTGATGCTCGTTGGAGGACGATGGAGCAGTGTGTGACGGTTGATGAAGAGCGCTGGAGGACGATGTACGAGTTCATGGGCAACTTTGAGCGCCAGTTTCCACCACCTCAGTGATGATCTTGCTTTCAGGATGCTTCTTCCGCTTCATTGGTTATCTTGTGAGTTTCTTTCTTTTCCCTATCTTTTATTTTGATTTGGTTTATTATAGTGGGGACACTTTAATTTTAAGTATGGGGTAGGGAGGGAAAAGTAAACTTGCTTGTTTGTTAGTTAGTTTGTTTGTTTTAATTGTCTTTGTTTTAAAAAAAATCACAAAAAAATTTGAAAATTTTGAAAAATCCAAAAAGATTTTAGAGCGGATGAGTATCCCTGTCTTTTGGTTCTATGATAGTTGATTACTTGCATGATCATGTAATTTCCTTTCAGCATGTTTTTGATAAGTATAGCCTGATTCTTATGATGAAATTGTTTTTTTATAGAGGAATAGCATATGATGAAATTGAGCATGTATAACTTTTAGCATAAGTAGTTGCAATACAACACCATATATGACCTTGTGAGTTCTTATTTTTAGCCTTGATTTTTCATGTGTGATTTGCTCTCTTCATGTATATTATCTCTTGGAATTGTGATGGTTATCTATTTCTCAAAACCTGTATAAGATTTTTAGCTTATTACTTGTGAAAGTCATATGATAGAGAACTTATTTTTCATGAGTCCTATTAATCTCTATCCAACCTTACATTATCCTCTTTTTGATAGCCAATGTGAGCTTTCGCCTTTTATTTGTTGCTCCACAAAATTTATCCCTAGCCGAGATAAGCTTGACCCTATCCAGGGATTAGGACTTAGTTGGAGAGGAATAATTTTTGTAGAGTGCAAGAGATGTGTTGGTTCAAAATAAACGTTTTGGGAAGGGTAGATTGGAAGTCTCTTGTTTTTAATTGTGTAAGAAGATATGTTGGTCAAAAGAAAGATGCACAAAGGAAGAAAAGGATTAGATCGATACCAGCCTATGTGGGCTCGGTACCGAAGAAAAGAGAGCAATATTTTAGCTCGATATCGACCCTCTTAGGTCGGTATCGAGGTGTACCAAGGCAAGTCGAGAAGAAAAAATGCAGAAAAAAAGAAAGAAGAAAGAATAAGAAGAAAGAATAAGAAAGATGTGCAGTGTTTAAAGTTTAAACCATAGATTCTTTATGTTTGTGTGAGGCTTTCTAGGATTAAATGGGTGAGTGAGAGGAAGTGCGTATGTTTGAGTGAGTTTGGTATATTTGCTATGAGAATTTTGGAATTATGTGAATTTATAGGAGTCATTATTCCCAGATATTATTAGCACCACATAAAAATGTTTCCCATGCCTTATTGTCATTACCAAGCCCCATTACAACCCGACCAAATGGAAACTTCTATGAAGTTTTTCATTGAGCCTAAGTTCTCTTGATGATTTTTGCTTGTTTTGACAAATCTTTGGTAGAGAGTTTGGTGATATAAGTTCCAATTTCTATGAGTTTTTTGCATATAAGATCGAGTTGAGAGTTGTATTTATAAGCACAAACACTTGAGAGTTGAGTGAAACACTTTATCCTTGGTGAGGTTGGATTGTAGTTGCTTATGTCTATTGGTGTTTATATATGTGTGATGACGTTAATAGTCATTTGCTATTTTTGCTATGTTTTTGAAATTAATTTTAAAAAAATAGTGGCTATTACTTCATGAGCGTTATGTTTGGTTTTGGTTATTGTCTTGTGATTGCTTGAGGACAAGCAAGCTTAAGTATGGGGTATTTTGATGTTCATGTTTTTAGTATAATTTTAGGTGTTTTTCTTAGGCTGTTTAGTTTAGTTTTAGTAAGTTTTAGTATTAGTTTTGTGTGTTTTTGGATAAGTTTGCATATTTTGTGAAAAGTATGGAAGCTACTCTGTTTTTGTGTTTTTTCTTAGGTTTTTGAAGCGGAAAAGAGCATTATGAGAGGAGCTAGAGTCAAGTGATGGATGGTGGAATGCATGGAGGAAAGAGAAGAAAAGATACGTCTTGAAGATCTCATTGAAGACCGAAGAGAAGCTGTGAAGAATGTACAAAAAGCCAAAACAGAGAGCTCGTTACTGGCCTGTGAGGATCGGTACCGAGTTGTGCAACAAGATTTTGTTTGGAGAATTCAACAAGAGTCTACCAACCCTGTGCAGGTCGTTACCGAGGTGGCCTGTGTCGGTAGACGACGTCGACTTTCAGAAAATCTATCTTTTATATCGTAATCTTTTTAGTTTAGAAAGTTTTTATCTTTTAGAACCCTTGTTAGATAGTTTCTTTTAGTATAAATACCCTGTTTTAGTTTATGTTTAGGGAGAGTTAGTTCGTTTTTTTAGAGAACACGTTAGTTTTGGGAGAGGATTCCATTCGGTTCGATTGATCGAGAGAAGGTTGAGAAGTTCGAGTCCTTTGTTTTGTTCTTCGTAGTTCTTTGATTCCGAGCTTGATTGTAAGACAAAGATTTTTATAATTTCAAGTAAGTTTTATTTCAATGTTTTCTTTCAATCTAGTTGTTTGTTTTGTTTTAATCATGAGTGAGTAGTTTACTTTTCTAGGATCGGGGTTGAAACCCGACACAGTTATGCATGATTGAATGAATGTGTTGAATGTTTTGAATGCCTTCTATCTTTTATCTACTTGTTTGTGCTTATACTTAGACGAAAGTCGAAGTAATTTGAGGTTATCGCTTGATCGAAAGAGAAAGTAATGATCTTGAATGTTGATATTGCTCGATAACGAAAGTTTCGAGCTTCGGATTCAAAATAATTAGAAAGTGAATTGATTTATGAAAATTGATTGATTTGCTTGTTTAGTCAACGAAAGTTGATAGATTTATCTTAAAGGCATGATTATTATCCTTCACACTAGTTCGT
This sequence comes from Fallopia convolvulus, assembly GCA_964016875.1. Lineage (NCBI taxonomy): Eukaryota > Viridiplantae > Streptophyta > Magnoliopsida > Caryophyllales > Polygonaceae > Fallopia > Fallopia convolvulus. The sequence continues at coordinate 37,104,010 of OZ024733.1, forward strand.
TTGCATGATTATGTCGTGGTAACCCTTGTCCTAGATCTTTTTATCATTTGAATTACCTTAGTTTTCACTCACGAACAGACTCGTTACCGAGGCACACAGGCCGGTCTACAGTTGATTTGTCTTGTTTGCCTAGTTTTAGTTGAAACCCATCGTCGTTACCGACCCTGACAAGGTCGGTACCGAGGGCTGTCGTAGCCTTGTTTTGCTTTGTTTTGCTTAGTTTTCTTGCTTTTGTAGTTCAATAATCAAACAATCTTGCTTCCCGTGGACGATCCTGGCTTGGCTATACTTAGAGGGGTCTTGACTACAAAATTTATTTGTTGTCGAGTTAAATCAGCCCTTCAACAGCTATGTTGCGGGAGATTGTTTGAAGATTAGTTTTGGTAGAGTTTTGGAGTGCTTCTTATTAGGTGAATGAACGACTTATGATTTCTTATGGTTAGCAGAACTTTCGTCCTTACTTGCAGCCGAAGTTTTCTATGGCGGTGATTGGACGGCTTGTTTGGCTTTGTAAGCGTTGGTTTTTTGGGTGTTGGGCTTGGGTTTCTCCAAATGGTTTTGTTTTTGCATAGGAGAATCTTCTACTTTGGTTGTTTCCTTTTCTATCATCCTCTAACTCTTCTGTTAGATGGGCAATATTCTCTCCTAAGATAGAGATTTCTTGCTAATTTTCGGTTTCCATATTTTTGGATATTAGTATAATTCTCGTCACTTTCCAAAGTTGAGAATTGAGATCTCGTTGATTGCGGGGCTTGATTTCCGCTAGTATATTGTGACAAATTCGACATACTTCCTACTTGTGTATCCGCTTGGACTTGATTGGCCGAAGTTGGCGTCAGAGCAGTTGTCGAGTTATCAATAAGTTTGTTGGATTGGTTTCTTCTCCTCATGAGTTTCTTATCTAGTCGTCATATTTTTGTTGGATAGAGTAAACTTTGGAGGCGCAGGTGTAAGCCAGAATGACATTTTAGGTTAAAATGTTATTTTAGTTGCATTGAAAAACGTAAAAGGTAGAAATATTGAATATATTTTAAAAATATTTAAAATGTAATTTTGGGTCAAAATGATATTTTGGGTCTAATGCCAAGTCCGCAAGAGAGGAAAACTGAGGGCAGTTGTCTGACAATAGTATGTTGGGCTGATCCTGGCCCATAATCAATGGGCTGGGCTATCATTCTCATCTGGAAAGAAAAAAAAGATATAACATCCATCATTCGATACCCGGAGTATAAAATATGAACTTTTTTTTTTTGATTTGATAAATATTGAAGTGATTTTTTTTTTTTTGGTGGAATATTGAAGTGAAATTAATAATGCATTGATCGTCACTAGAATTAGTACAGAATTAATTTGAGCAAGTTCACGGATGTTGGGGGCAACTCTAAAAGCTAAGGCATATTAAAAAGAAGGCCAATAAGAAGTGACTTTTTTCCCCCCCACGAAGTAGTAGTGTAGAAGAAGAAGGAAAGACCCCACAATGGCACTACTTAATGCATGCAGACAAAGTACATTGAACGTTCAAATACTCAATCCATCTCCAATTCATTTCTGCTGCTTTCTTTGAAGAAAGAAAGAAAGATGTCACGTGCACCCCCACAGAGCACAGTGTAGTTAATTTTGTAGTACAGTAGGTTTTACCGAGCTCTCTCTCTCTGCCCAAAATTGACAGGTCCTCATCAGACTTAGATTTACCCCGCGCGCCTTCTCTCCTCCATCTCTATTTGCATTTTGCTCTTCTTCTCCCAACACCAAGACGTTATCCATACCAAAATACAGTAATTTGTAATCATGCTGTCACTGTCAATACGGTACATATCGTATAGCAAAACATTGGAGTATTAATTTAACTATTATACATGTAAGTTTGTAACCTACTTCGGAAATTTTGAAATTCGGCTAATTAAACTTTATCACATATATATATGTAGAATAAGGTTGCACTCCTTTTTTCTAGCATCAAAACTCTTCCGTTACGTGGATGCAATCTGGCATCGTGAGCTATAAGCTACTCCAATTAATAGTGTTTGAATAGGGATCCTCTATAATTCTCTATCTTAACTTTAGTGTACCACTTTATTGGACTTTGCTTGGGTAAAGTAATTTTGAAGATTAATTTACGATCTCTTCATTTCTTTTTATTTTTAAAATGTTTTTAAAATTTTTATTTTTGTAAGACGGTTTAAAAATATATCCATAGAGCTTTCTAGGATAAGATCACACTTTATTAGTTATGGCACAATTTCATAATACTTAGCTTGCATGCATGGGGAGAAACATGAAGGATTATATATATAGAGGATCATACTCAGTTTTCTAAACGAAAGAACATTTCCATATCATTTATTACCAAGTTTTGAACTGCCATTTCAATATTCAAGCCCGTTTTGTGCGGAAGTCATTGAAATTTTGGTCAAATTCACGTCATGCGGTTTCAACTGGATCAAAGTTGACACGGTTCATCAGCATGTGTCAAACTGTTTTTTTTTTTTTAAAGTAAACTACTGTTATACCCATACTATGTATGGGAGATTATAAAATAAGTACGGAGTATAATATTTTTTATTGCCAATAATATAATTTATAGTGTATAATAGGAAAGAATTCAAATTTTTTTTTTCGGTCGAAAGGAAAGAATTCAAAATTGTAGTCAAAATTGTTGTCATCTTTTTTTAGAGCCCAAATTATAGTCATTTGATAACTCTAATGATTTACAACATCAGTAATGACTAACAATGGAAAATATACATCAAACAATTTCTCAATAGAAACACAAAGGTTCTAATTTTTTTGGATAATCATAAATAACATTTTTATTAATAGATGAGCATTAAAAGATAAGAACTTCTTTCATGTGATTTTCCCCTCTTTATTTGGTTTAATAAAGGTCATTAAATAAAGAAAACATTACATAATTCGAACATAATTAAATATGAAGAAAATTACATATAAAAAGTTAAGAACCTAGTAAGAAAATATCAAGAATCTCTCATACTATCCTAGAGAAACACTTAGAGAAGGGAAGGAGAAAGAAACCTCTAATAACAGAATTTTTATTACTTTGCAAGATGTGTTTACAAGATGCGTATACAGCTATTTATAAGCAGTCATCAAGTAGCTTCTAACATACTCTTGCTAACTAACTTGATGAGCTGTCAAGCTATCCACGCTTGTCTAGATACATTGCATCCTATTTTGTTACATTCATATACTCACATCCCCCCCCCCCCTTCAAGTTGGAGTTGGGACAGAACTAACAAGTCCTAACTTGTGAGACAAAAATTGATGTTGTAACTCACCTAAAGGCTTGGTAAGCAAATCTGCCAATTGCAGAGAAGTTCGGACATAAGTAGGATGCAAGAACCCTGTAAGTAATTGCTCGCGTACATAATGACAATCAAGCTTTAGATGTTTCGTCCTTTCATGGAAGATAGGATTTTCGGCAATGTGCATTGCAGCCTTATTGTCGCAGAAGAGAGGAATTGGCAAAGGCACCTGTTCATGAAATTCTGTCATCAAATTGTTGAGCCAAACTAACTCACTTGCAGTGGCAAACATGGCTCGATATTCAGCTTCTGCGGACGACTTTGAAACTGTTTTTTGTTTCTTTGTCTTCCAAGAAACTAACGATGATCCCAACACACAATACCCTGTGAGTGATTTGCCACTAAAGACACAAGTGCCCCAATCGGCATCACAAAATCCAGTAAAAGCAAGTGCTGATTGTGCTGAATAAAACAGTCCCATATCAATGGTCCCTCTGAGATACCTTACCACATGTAGAGCAGCATTGAAATGTGGTTGTTGAGGCTCATTTAAGAACTGACTCAGATGTTGAACAGAATAGGATATATCAGGTCGAGACAAATTAAGATAAATGAGTCGACCAACTAACCTTCTGTAACTTTCAGGATCAGTCATGACCTCACCATCATCAGTAGAGAGTTTGAGACCTCTTGGAAGAGGAAATTTAGCTGGCTTGACATCCATCATATTAACATCTTGAAGAATGTCAAGGATATACTTCCTTTGATTGATCAACATTCCATCAACATTCCTTGAAATTTCCAACCCGATGAAATATCTGATCAATCCTAAATCTTTAATGGTAAATGTAGTATGTAATGAAGCTTTGACAGAAGCAATCGTTTCTTCATCATCACCAGTGATGATCAAATCATCAACATAAACAAGTATCAGCACAATACCTCGTTCTGTTTTCCTTGTGAATAGAGAATAATCAAAAGAGGATTTGAGAAATCCCAGATTCATAAGATGTTTGGACAGCTCAATATTCCACTGTCTTGATGCTTGCTTAAGACCATAAAGGGACTTAGTAAGTTTGAAAATTTGTCCCGGATAGGCCTTAGTATAACCTTGTGGTGGCACCATGTAGACTTCTTCTTCAAGATATCCATGAAGAAAAGCATTGTTTATATCAAGTTGGTGCACGTGCCAGGTTTTAACAGTAGCCAATGCAAGAAATAACCTGACTGTAGTAAACTTTGCAACTGGTGAAAAAGTAGCTTTATAATCCTTGCCATATACTTGATTGTAACCCTTTGCTACCAACCGTGCTTTAAACCTTTCAACGGAACCATCTGGCTTGAACTTCACTTTATAAACCCACTTGCTGCCTATAGCAATCTTACCTTGAGGTAACTCTGTAAGAAACCAGGTATCATTCCTTTCCAGAGCATCTAATTCTAGGTTCATGGCATTGACCCAATTAGGATCATCTTTGGCCTGGTTATAAGTATAATGTTCTTTGATGGTCATGACATGGTTAAGAGAGGCAATATAATCAGGAGAATAGTAAGAAAGATCTCCAACATGAGTTGCCAAGAAAGAAGCTGAGATAGAATTTTGAGTGTCTATAGTAGGACAAACAAATTCTGCAAGTTTGGATGGTTTGGTTATGATCCTAGTCGATCTTCGAGTAGGTAAAGGATGATGAATAGGAGGAGAAGCAACACTTTGTAAATTGGTAATATTAGGTAGGTCAGAAGAATCTGTGGGTAATGAAAGAGGCTGAGAATCAGAAAATTGTGGGACTAAAAGACAATATAAACACATACTTATAGAAACGAAAAGAAAATAATAAAATCAATGAAATTGGAAGAAAAAGGCAAACTAAGCCTAAACTACTAAGTAAGAACCTGGGAAGCTTGCATTTACTAGTGGTTGTATTTAATTGTGATAAAACAATTGGTGTGGGAATACTTCTTCAGCCAAGAGTATATAAAGAAGAGATTAAGAGAGAAATTTTAGTGGCGGTTTTCTGGAAGTGGAGAAGGTGTTCATGAAAGTGGAGAAGTGGGTTTAATTTTGGAGAGATTCATGTACATGTTCATGGATGATTATGTGGATAAGAAATAGTTTTTGTAAGAGAAATATAGAACAAATGTTTATTTCAAATTTGGCCACGTGACTCAATTTTTTACATAGACTTGGTTTTCCCTTTAGTATTGTACTAGGGTAGATTAGAAGAAATTTTAGCTTATGATTAAAACGTCAAATATTCTTAAATCAATTGTTTCTAACTCATTTCACGTATACGAACGTTAGTTTACTTAGAAAGATTGCCGTGTCTTTTTCTTTTTCCTTTAGCTGACAACGAGAGAGTTATGTCAAGATAAAAACTACAACCGGCCATTTGGTATGATATCAGAAATTGGGTTTGGAATCGACTTGAAATCAGGAATAAGGTTCATTCGTTCCTAAAATTTTATATTTGGTGGATGATATTTTTTGTAAGGTATCATCAAATTAGGATTTCTACCATGATTAGAGAGCACTATCACTACTCTACTACAATGCCGGTACCCAAATTCCAATCAACGTAAATAAGAGAAACTTATAAATATAAAATATCAAGAAGGCAAGAACTATCTCTCCATTTCCTCTTTCTCCCTCTCATTTCACCAAAGACACGCCTATATCAGTCAGCATGTGGGTTGCTCAAGCCCAACATGCCAACAATGACACAGAGAAGGAAGAAAATCTCAGCAAATTAAAAAATACATTAAGCTTCCAAGCTTGGCAGCAGAACTTGGTTCAATACGACCATCAGTACACGGAATTGGCTCCCAAATCCACTGCTTCTTTCAACACATGCCTTTTCTATGATGAAGAACGATAATGAAAGATGAGAGATGAGTTAAGTTTGACTAGTACCCATGGTAACGATTGGATATCAAATTCAAGGTAAATGGGGATATGACTCGTTCCTAAAAATAGGTGATTCTCATACTCTTACTTGTAGTAAATACTAAAAACGATTTTCGTTCAAACTGGTCCCAAATGTGACCTACCTAAACGTTCGTGCTATTTAGAACAATTTCAAATATAATTAGTAGAAGCCCAGCTAGGTGCATTTTTATTTTGTTGTTCAATGATAGGTTTCTCTTACTCACGCTAGTACTACCTCTAGCTAGGTGTATATATACTATGTACCCGTACATTGAAGTTATGCTGGGTAAATATTTATGGTATATAATTAAATTCATCCTAGTCTCCCAGATCAATACGAGTAGATGTTTAAATTCTTAAACTTATTAAATATCATATAATGGCTTGTGAGTTGTGACAGTTGGTCACAAGATATTTATCACATAAGTGGACTTACCGCATAATGTGTATAACATTGACACAATAATATAGTGCTCAACTATTGGATTTCCATGGAAATAAAAGGGAAAGCTTCAATGATTCTAACACATGCAGTCCACTAATATCACCACTTAATTCTTACAGTTGCACACATTAACTTCTAAGAAATTCCCATTGTTTAATATAAATCGATTTTTTTTTCTATATTCATAATAAATTTATCGAATAATTTTACAGGCGAATAGGAGGCCAGGCTCCTTAGCAAATTGACGTTTTGATCGACAAAGCTTTATTAGTTGAGATGATTATTTGCATCGGATTCTTTCCTTGTAACTTCTTATGAATATGTCTCTGACACAGCAATTTCAGTTCAATAAAATGGAAGAATTTATTATTTTCTGAACAAAACGAAGCTACCCCATATCGATGATCATGACCCGTATATGAGTTCCAACATCATGACAAGCTATGACACATTGAGAAGATATTTGCAAGCAAAAATGTGGCTATAAAGACAAACAAAACATGCATATATTGCAGAAATCATGAAGACCAAAAGGTAAACATAAATTGCAAAAGTGCTAACCTTGCATCCAAATGGTATAAGGCTTTCCTTTGATATTTCGTAAAATTGAGCAAATGGGTGATGTTTTGTGTTTGGTAGCAATTGTTCCCAGTTTTATGAGATAAAAAGAGTACCCTAGTTTGTACCGCATAATAAAGCTAACCCCCACTCCTGTTCATACATAGGAGAGGTAAAAAAAAAGTTTTAAAATAGGACTAGTTGGAAGGGAGAAAAAGGCAAATCTACCACTGTAAAAGTAAACAGAAGGCCTCTGACAAACAAGCTTCAAAATCAAAAAAAATCACAGAAGAATAAAACAGTGGTTCACCATTTGGGCAAGATGTTGTTAATATGATGATGCATCAGTATGGTTTTGTAACACAATGTAACAGAAGGGCAGTAAATAAAGTACTAGAAACCAGTAGAAGATAAGGATAATCTATGGAGATCCACATTAAGAATTTGACATATGAACATAATAATGGTCCCTAATCACTTGAGAAGTAACCCAAAAAAACAAAAACAAGAAGATAAAGAAAAGCAACATAAATTGAGAAGAAGCAAAGAATAAGGAGAGCCATCTAAGCTACTAGAAGCAAAGTAATAATAATGATAATACTAATACAAGCTACAACTATCATCATCATTCCATAGTCAGAGATTGAGCCGTCCCGCCAATATCACAACCCACCGCCACCTCAGCCGCCGCCGCCGCCGACCACCACCGCCACCGCCACAGTTTCACTTGAAACGGAAAGTGGAGTTTTTGGTTTGTAAATCCACTTCCACACACAACAAATTCACTATAAATAACGCATTTACCACCACAATGTGACAAAAATAGCCTCGCCCCGCCGTCTCCGCCGCCGCGGCTGCCGCCCACCTCCGCCGGGCCGTCAAGAGGGGGAATCAGAAGCTGTTCATCGGAACCCAGATGAGAAATGGGGACAACTCATCTGGGTCGAGCTCCAATTGCTGAGATAAGCCGAAACAAGAGAAGGGTAGTAAAGAGGAGGCCTTTTCTTTGTACAAGTCTTCACATTTCTCTCTCATTTCCAACTTAATGTGTTCTTTTCCCATTATTCACTCGACTAGAAGAAGTCTAGAACTAGAAGGGAAGGAAACACAAGAAATGAAAAAAAGGAAGAAGCTTTCTAACAAGAGAGAACCCAAAAATCAAATATTATGGAGAAAATGGTGGATAGAGATTTCGAGCTCAAGAAAAACTGAACAGAGAGGGAGATGGGGGTGTGGAATATGACGTGACATTTAAGGGGTAATTTGATTTTTGGCCTTTTTTAAAAACGAAAATGAAGGGGAGAGAGAAAAGACAGAGAGAAAGAAAACTCAGTCTTTTTAATGCCCTTCTTGGCCGAAAGGAAAAAGAAGCCAAGAGGGTTGTTTTTGTTTTTTAAATACAACTAATCTTTAGTCTTGAATCTGTTTTTACTCTGTTTCCATATTTTCTTTGGCCTCTCTCTTTCTCCTACCACAAATGCACAATTGTTTTCTGGTTCACAGAGGCCCAGCACTAGCTAGATTTGCGCAAACAATCTCTGTCCTTTTCTCTTTTTCCTTTGCCTGCCCCTTCCCTTTCCCATAAATTACAGACCTACCCCTCTTCCCTAAAATTAGGGAAAAGTCTGTTTTAAGAAATTAAAAGAAACCATTATTTTTACCCTAGTTATATCAGTATAGTACCCATAGTATAGTGATCCAAAAATGCGGAAAATGAATTAAATTTGGTGTCATTCTATGAGTCCAATCTATATGGGCTAGGCAGAGACTGTAGCAGTGGTGTTTTTCATATTTAATGTGCAGAAGTCTGAGTGGCTGACCAAAACTACAGGGGTACTGATATCGAGGTATGTTTTTTTTGGTTATTTATTTCATCGAGATATACACACCATATGATAAAACTTTACTCCAGTATATTAAATAAATAAAAGAAAAGTATAGGAAAAAGGAAAACCCTACTACTACATACAGTCGCAGACCCACTGGCAACCCAACAATGGGATTTGCTTAATTAACTAGTATAAAAATTGTTTATTTACTTAACAAGTAACAAGAATAGAGGAAAGGAAAGCAAGTGGAGGTTCAAAAGCATGTTATGAAACGAAACCTTATGGGATAAGTTTTTCCAAGCAATCAGATCTGTTTTCAAAAACCCACTTTATTTATGTACATAATCTCTGTTTGTTTATGCCATAGTTCTTGGGGCCAGCAGTCTAGGGTATCCGAGCCAACAGTATAGTATTGTAAATCTATCCTGGAAAATATTTTTTAGAATTTTGGTTTTGAATGTTCAACAAATTTTCATGATTGGGTCGGAAGGCCAATGCCCGGCGTGCCCACATTGCGTCCATTCAAAGGCGTGATGGGAGCCAAACCACATCCATGGAGGAAGTTGCAAGTGAATTCGAAGGCTACTTCAAGGGCCTTTTTGGCACGGAGGCAATGATCACCACGCCGGACCCAGGGAGCTTCGCAAGAGGTGCACGAGTCCCACCCTCGGACGCCACTATGCTTGCTAGCCCGGTGTCCAATGCCGAGATCAAAGCCGCACTATGGTCCATAGGAGATGAGAAGGCACCCGGTCCCGATGGCTTCACGACAAAATTTTTTAAGACCAATTGGGACATAACCGGGGGTGAACTATGTGCGGCGGTCAAAGAGTTCTTCAACAATGGCAAGCTCCTCCGACAACTCAACCACACCATCATCTCCCTTATCCCGAAGGTTGAGCATCCAACATGTGTCGAGCACTTCTGCCCGATATCTTGTTGCAATGTGGTGTACAGAGTGATATCCAAGCTAATGCCAATGTGCCTAGCCAAGTGTATTGCTCCCCTCATTGACCCGGCCCAAAGCGCTTTCGTGGAGGGTTGGTTGATGACGGACAATATTTTCATCGTCCAAGAGGTATTGCGCAAGTATGAAGTCACTAGGGAGACAAGGCGTTGCTTCCTAAATGTTGATCTAGCAAAGGCGTATGACACCATCTCTTGGAGCTTTCTCCGTTTTGCACTAGACAACCTTGGAATCCCGACAAGCTTCATTGATTGGATCATGGAATGTGTATCCACGGCCACCTACTCCATAAAAATCAACAAGGACATCCATGGCTTCTTCCCCTGTAAAAGGGGCCTCCGACAAGGACATCCATGGAATTCCTTTCTCGGTTGATTAGAAGGGAGACAACAAGGGGGGTTTTTAGGTTCAACCAATTTTGTGAGGATTTGAGACTCTCCCACCTCATTTATGTCGATGATGTGGTTTTGTTTTGCCGAGGGGATTTGGGTTCGGTTAACACCCTCATGAATTGCTTGAAAAAATTTGAGAGCCTAACCGGTCTAGCCATTAATATGGCCAAATCCTCCATATTCCTTGCCTACGTGCCGGAACGTGAAAGAGCCGCCCTAATTGATGCAACCGGGTTCAAAGTTGGCTCCTTCCCGTTCCGATACTTGGACATCCCTATTAGCCCCACCCTCAAAGTGATCCATTTCAAACCACTCCTAGACAAAATTGGGGGTTACCTAAACACTTGGGCCAAGAAAAGCATATCCTTTGCGGGGAGAAGGGAATTAATTAGCTCGGTTTTACAAGGGTGTGAGTGTTTTTGGCTTTCCATTCTACTTATACCCATCTCGGTCCTCACTAGCCTAACCGCCCTATGTCGAAACATCCTTTGGAACTGGCCCCGGGTAATATGGAAGGACGTATGCTCACCACAAAAAGAAGGGGGATTGGGATTGCTAGACATCTCCAAGTGGAATACAAGTTTCATGGCCAATCACTTTTGGCACATCCTTAACCAGCGTGATAGCTTGTGGGTGCGTTGGTTTCACCATAGGCACTTGAGCGTGGCCGAACCTCTTACTTGGACCCCACACAAAAGAGATTCTCCCTTGGTCAAGGCCATTTTTAATGCTAGGATGGCGGCTGAGAAGATCGAAGGGAGGGAGAGTGGAGTCGAGGAGACTCTCTCGGGATGGTGTCATGGTGGAAAGTTTAGAGTGGCTAGTGCTTATAATGCCATTCGAAGAAGAAGGGAGGAAGTTAGTTGGGACAAAGTGGTTTGGAGGAAACACAACACGCTGAAGCATGCCTTCATCCTTTGGCTTGCCGTTCTTGGGAAACTTTCAACATATGATCGGCTCTTTTTCATGGGTGTGAAACCGGAGTGCCGATTTTGTGGGGCTGAGTTGGAGACACACGATCACCTATTCTTCCAATGTCCTTTCACCCGTGGCATTTGGAGAGAGGTGCGAGTCCGCTTTGCAATCACTGGGACATGCTCCTCATTATCGCACGCCATCGCTTGGCTCACAAGGCGCGCCCGTGGCTGCAAGTGCATCGCCACCGCTCAAGTCTTTGCCCTTTCATCCATGGTTTACTAAACTTGGCACGCGCGCAATGCTAGGATTTTCGACAACAATCCCATCCCCGCCGAAGTAGTGACAAGATTGGTTGTAACTCATGTTTTTAGACTACTCTACGATTTGTACCCCGAGAGTGAAGTAGGGGCCTTGTTGTGACTTTTGATGTATAGCATAGTTTGGGGTGCCTACGTGCTCTCCCATTTATGATTGGTTTGTGTGGTTTGGGGTTCCTGCGATCTCACCCATTCATGCTTATGTATAACCGGATTGTACCACCCTCACAAAGGGTTTGTACTCACTTAATCGAATTAGCATTACAACAATAAAAATAACGAGGTCCTAACCTCGCATGCTCAAAAGTTGACGTTCCCGCCTCGCTTAACCAGTCAAAAGCCACCTAACTCTCAACCAATGAGCCACCACCTATGTCTCGACCAATCGAATGGTCAAAACTCAAGCGTCCCACATCGGAAGTTGGCAAGAACCATGGTCCTCAAGCGTTTATAAATAGGAGAAGACCTCGAAGGTTGCAAGGGGTCGAAAAACATCTTGAACTCAAGAACTATCTTGTTGTAGGATCGTTAGTACTTGAACGAGTCGGCGACTCCTATGAAGTCGTTGACTTTGAGTAATAAAGCAGCGGAATAATTAAACAAGAAAAGCAAACGTTACCAACTGTCAATGACAAACAATGTATAGTGAAAACTATTCGTAAACCAACTAGTTTACTTGGAGAAAAACTACTCCCTTCCAAGTTTCTCACTTGGTCGGATTTCAAGAGTCCTTAGACTCGCTCTATTAATTTCTTTACAAAGCTCTCCCGTGTACAAGAATGAATCCCACACCCTTGAACCATGCTCTACCTTTGCACTCGCACTCTCAATCTCACGCTATGCCTAAGATCTCTCGACACACCACTTGTACTAATCTCACGCATAAGTTCACTCTTTCTTTCTTACACAAAATATAGAATGACGCTCAAGAAGCTTACCACTATCCTAAACACAAGAGTATTTAAGCTAAGGTAAGAGATATCCCGTGTGTATCAACTCCATTCGATTAGGGAAATGATACACACTCAATCTTATACATATCTTTCCAAATATTTTACATTAACGCATACAATGAAATATTCTATGAGAATCAAATCGTCTTTATCTTGATTTTAGCACTCTTTTATGATGATCTTCTCCTAAAATATAGCGACGCATCTGTCTCCAAATACACGCACACACGTTGTGCGTTCCTTCCTCAAATAGATTACTTTGCCAGCTGGTCATGTTAGTGACTTTGCCAAGTCGCCGACTCGACTTGCCAACTCGGAGTCACTGACTCTGGAACCATCAAAACTCTATCTTCTAACACTAGTTGATTGAAGATCGACGTGTTGAATCATTGTCATGACCACGCTACAATCAAGAGAAGGTCCACAAAAAGACTTCAAGTCGCCCAAAGAGACCTCGTCTCAAGCAAGATCTCGCTCAAACCACTTCGCCAACTACAACCTTTGTGTAAACCCTCAAGTGTCTAATCTCGCTTGATAGACATCAATTCTCCACTTGTAATAAGAGCAAAGCTCGCTAGTAGTTTGTAAAGTGATAACCTCGTTGTAATCAAGAGGTCTCGAAGCTTTGTCAAGCAGAGTCCCCGAATCTCATGTAAGGAGCTCAAGGGCATAATCTCGCTGTTATAATCCCGCTCGAAAATCATAAATAAAAAGCAAGGGTTTGCCTCGTTGAATAAATACATAATCTCGTTTCTTGTCTTTAGCGTTGGTTTATTTCGGGCTTCATCACTGGCGCCGTCTGTGGGAACCTCTTCATCCTAAGCAGTTTCCCGACCTACGCAAGCCTTAGCTTTCAAAATCTCTCAAATGGCTTGTCCGAACAAATTTTTCCCTCAACACCCCGATAATATGCTTGAAACCGCGGAGTGGATGAACGGGGCACCTCAACCAGGTTGTCCATTCGGGATCCCTCCTGGGTGGACGTATGTCGTCCCGCAAAATCCCTACCCATTCCAGGGGTACGGACCGAGCGCCATTCCCCCAAACCCATATTTCTATCCGGGCTATGGGCAATACCAACAAGGCTTTGCCCCCTCACCCATCCATGGCCAAGCACCTTCGATGCCCGAGTATGTTCCCATCCCCGGGCCTAGACAACCCCACTCTGAGTATGTGCCCGAGTACGTCCCCGGACATGTGCCGGAGCACGAGACATCAACCAACGACTCGTCAACGGAGAGGCCGGCCCGGGACCCCATGCAAATCTCGAGGTCTCATTCGTGACGTTCCCGGACGCAATATCTAGAGATGTCCAAAACCACATGGAACGTGGTGCATACCTTGAAGTCGCGCTCGCGACGTCATCACGTTGAGGCTAGCGGATTCTCACCATTCGTAGGCAGGATCCAAAGCGCGCAGATGCCCAAGGGCTTCCACAGGCCGCCGATGGGGTTCTACGACGTGGCAACAAATCCTGAGGAACATGTGAAGTAGGGGTGCTCACGGGTCGGGTCGACCCGCGACCCAAAATTGCGGGTTGCGGGTCGACCTACGACCCGCAAATTTTTTTACCTTTGTAATAACTGCGGTTTTTAAGGATATTTTTGAATTTTTCTCGGATATCCTTTTAACCTTTTTGTCCGTTTTAACGCTTAATCCAATATTTTGTTGGAATTTAAATCCTAGAAAAATTGTTGGTGATATCCTAAAATCACAAAGAAATGATTTTATGGATTGGTGTGAATTCTAGGATTTTTCGGTGGAAAAAGAATATTTATTGGATAACCCGTCTTTTTAATTATGTACTATAAAGGATTTAAAATACGAAATGGAAGCCTTAAAACTTGAAGGTAGCGTGATAAAATCATGGAAAATTGGTTTTATTGGTCTACATAATTTACGGGACGTTTTGTATTTAGTAAGTTTTTCCATCCGAGGTACATAATTTTACCGCTGTAACGCGAGTCCCGTTCCGAGACGGATTTTGGATTTTTAAACCGCCTTTTCATTCTTAATTGAGAAGGAACTTGGGATGGAAATTCACCCACGACATATCTCTCTGCCTAGTCAAAGTTATCAATTTCATTTAAAAACCAAAAGCGAGAACAGGCGGAACGACGACGAACCGGGGAGAAAGAATTCGGCCTTCACCGTCGGCAATCTTCTCAGCTCCATCTCCACCTTCCTCCACCTCTTCTTCTTCTTCTTCTTCATCTTTGTGTTGCTGCTGCAACGGAAGAAGGAACAAGCAAGAGAATTAGACGGAACGACGGTCTCGGGAGAAAGAGCATTCACCGCCGATTATCTTCTTCGCCCCGCCACCGCCTCATCTCCTTCTTCATCACCTTCTTCTTCCTCTCTTGGTCTGCTGCATAGGGAGCCAGCGAGAGGAGCAGGACGGAGCGACATGCTCGGGAAGAAAGAATGAAGGTGATCACAACCGGCTATCTTTTCAGCCTCGCCAAGCGACGTCGCCGGCGATCGGTAGCTCGTCTGACCACCACCCACCGCAAGGGCCGCCACCGGGCAACACCCAGCCACCCTTGGGCTCGGGGATCAAGCCATTATCGAGCCAAACGAGCCATGGGCTCGAGTGAAAGTATATACGATCGAAATTAATTAGCGGGTAGGTTGCGGAGCCACCGTAAGGGCCTTTCGGTTCCGCTTTGCTAATTAAATTTATGATTTTTATGATCTTGACGTTAATACGGTCTCACAGGTTCAAACCGCTCGGGAAACGGACGTCAGGATCTTTCGATATAGCGAATACAAGTTTTGGATACCGATTGGCAGGTAAAGGACTTCGGATAATTACTCGGGATTTGTTGTTAATCTGTTTGATCCGAGATTTGGTCACCTTTAAGAACTGTTGCTAATGAATAATTTTTATTTAGAAAATTGTTTCAAAAGTGAAGCGGATAATTAGTTATAATTCCGCCAAGATGGCTCCTTAAAGCATGATAACTAAGGATTTAGTATATATCGATATTCGGAAATTAAATCGTTTATCGATTAGGAAGTTGTAGGAGTTGAGAATAAAACTAAGAGGTGTTTTTGTGAGCTCGTTGATGAGAAATCCTTTTGTTATATTTGTCAGAAGGATGATAAAGATTACTGTTGGAATCACTAAGGACGTTGAGCACGTCTTCTAAGGCAAGTGGACGGTTCTCTCTTGCATTATGGTTATTAAATGAGGAATTGAATCCCATTTAATATTTGTGTTGGGAACAACTTGTGTGCTTAATAAAATATGATAGGTTGTTATATTTGTTAGAAATAATGACCATGTTGTTTATTCAGTTTTGCGGTAGAACTGGATTTAGGTCCATGGGTGACCTTGGATGTTGTCTCACGCTGAGACATTGTTATTAAATTTAGGTAGTTTCAGGGAGGGGAACGTGGTTCCATATCCTCTCTTTAAAACAATATTACATTAGGAGGGGTCTAATCCTAATGGTGGGTCATGACTCTTTCCCTGCTCTTCGTGTGAGAGGGGTGATGCGCACTCTAGCTAAGTGCAATTGGCACGGTGTAGTGTAGACGACAGGGTAATAGGCCTCTCTGATCTCTACCTCACCATATGCAAATGAAAGATCAAGGATAGCTTAAGTCCTGTGATCTTGGTACAGGGTAGATGACGATGGATGAAATACTCCGATGATCTCTACAATACCAAAATATTTCGGCAGTAGTTCGAGCCGATTATGAATCACCAACCTGTTTGTGAAAATTTTTCAAAGTAATATAAGATAAGTGCGTTAGGCACATTAATATACCTGAATGGTTCATCCAGTCGGAAAGCCATTCTTGCTCCCGGTTATGAATGATTCTTAATGAAACTTTGATTAAGTCAATCTGAATAATCGATGGAGGCTTTTCAAGATGTTATGTGATTAATATGAATTCCCAACAATTGTTTATGCTTCTTAAAAGAAACCACAAGCGGTGGTGTTCTCTTTCTTGATTATGCGAGTCTCCTTCTTATTCTCTATAAGACTGCTAACTGTTGGATCATAATCCGAGTCTAATCGGATTTGGATGCCAATATGTTTAGTTACAACCATAAGAACCAAGTTAGATTCTCCGCTTGCTTAGTCTTTCATTAGACTAACCCGTCCATCTGATTTTCTTTTATATGGTCGACTGGTGTCCACCGTTGGTTTACGACACATCAAGTTCTTCTTGGAAGTTGATTCAAGAGGCAGATTCAGAGGTTTGAAGCCCCAGAAGTTGAAGAAAGGTTTCCAATGGCTATACTTGAGTGAAGATCATGGATGAACTACTTCAAAACGAAGCTGAGTTTCAGAAATAAGAACTTAAGGAAGACTCGATGAAGATTTTGTTTAAATAGAAGGTTGTTCTATTTATTTACTAATTCTTTTTAAATTAAGGCTTGTATAAGACCTTTTATTCTCTTTTCCGCTGTAAAGTTTTACTTAATTTTGGTAGGTTTTAAATGGTTTCATTTACCTTGTTTTTAGTTTGTTCAGTCAGTTTAAAGCCTTGGGTAGCTTCGGTTTAGTCTTAATCGAGGTTACTGGCGGTAATACCTCCAGGGTAGGAAGGGGGTGTTACAGAAGTGGTATCAGAGCTAAAAGTTCCAAGTCTTCTTTAAGACTTTCATCCTTCCATATAGAATTATGGAGAATTCTATATTGGTTTTGTCTTAGAACCATTTATGGAAAGTGGCTAAGATTGGAGGTCAGACTCGTGAAAGAGATTAAAGGAGAAAATGGAATTGGAGAACATGAGGTAATAAGTTTGTAATAAGTTCTTTGAAGAAGTTCTTGTGGTGGACATTTGATTCCCTGTAGATGGGAATGGATTCCGAGAAGGATCCAGAGTAAGATTAGGTGAAGATTCCTAAAGCTGAACCGGTTCTAGACCAAGTTCTCAATGAATTCCTATTCTCTCTTGAAAGTCTGAACTAGGAGTACCCTCGTCGTTTTTTCCATGTTATTAGGAAACTTTTTGTGAGATTTTGAAGTTAAGTATTCTACTTCATAAAGATTTTCTATTTTGAAGGTTTCCTATTTGAAGCTCGTATGATGGAAGATTTCAAGTTAAGAATTTTTGTTAAAAAGTTCATGATTGAATGTTATGTGAAAGTTCAAGTGTTGTCTTTAAAAAGGAAATTTTAAAGTGAGTTTCTTTGACATTGAAGTCATAAGATTAAGAGTTTTCACGAGTATATTCTTATAGGAATTTCTGAATTTTGAAATTCAAGTATTAATAGAAGGAATGAGTTGGAACCTCTACATCTCAATGTTAAGATTTGGAGAATCTTATGAGCCTTGAGTGATTCTAAAAAAGATCAGTATGGATTATGAAGTGAGGTAAAAGAATCCTGAAAAGAAAAGGATTGTCTTTGGAAACTTTCTTCAACAACTATGTTTGTGACTCTATAGTATAGAATCATGGATATTCTGTACTTTTCTTTGCTCAGTTAGAAGTTAAAGAGCTTTGAAGTGCTCAAATGTTGATAGTGTTGGATCAATTGAATTGTTAATCTATTGGAAAATACAATTCAATTTTTAACCTGATAGTGTTCAAACTCGGATTTTCATATATGTTGATATCCTTTGAGTTAAGAGGATTGAGAATCCTAAATGGAATGAGAATTTCTTATGATTATAGTAAGAAAGGAAGGGAGAATGTTGGTTCAGTTTAAGTTGTGAACAAATGTTCAATCATCAAGGTTGTTGTGAATAAGGTTGATCGGTCAAAATGGATTGAACAAGTAAGAGTTCATCAGTAATGTGTTTATGTTCAATTAACTACTTAGCACAAGTGTTATTTGATTACATGAGTTGTTGATATCTAGATGACTAACCTATGTGACAACGTTATTGGAGTTTCGTTGTATGATACCCAACTCGGGATAATGAGAAGAGACTTGAGGTCTATGATTGACTAGTAATGGAAACAGTAGTAAGATGTTCTAATTTGCCAATGGTATTGACTTATGTTTCTTTAAGGGCGGAAATGATAAAGTTCAGTTTTGAGAAGATTGGCATGTTTGCCTTTGATATTTTAATCGGTTGGGAGAAAAACATCAATCATTCAATATTGTGGTCAATAAGGCTTAGACTCTATCGCTGAAAGAATAATTTCAGTTGTGTTTGGATTTTGAAGATTTTATATTTATTAAATCTAATGCCTAAGGTGGTACTGGTGAAACTGTTAAGTTGTTGGAAAGTCTCCTAACCACAAGCTCTTCCTTTACAATGTAGTTTGAACTTGAGCTAATGAAAAGGTATGTGCAATCTCCTTATGCTTAAGTAAGAAGACAAGGGAATGATGGAGAAGTTTAGTTTGTTCACCAATGTTGAATTGAGAAAGGTTTAAGAATACCTTGTTTGGTCATGTGCATTCTTCTACTAAAAGAGATTGGAAATTAAAGGAATTTCCTTATATGTAGAGAGATATAAGGATTGGATGTTTTGAACTAGATACAAAGTTTAAAAGTTCACTTTTTATATTGAGAAGATTAAGTTGTAAAAGGATTGAAAGTCCTTAAGATCGTCAAAAGAGTTTGATAATTCACTCTTGGATATCGAAATTTAAATGACTATTAACTTGCAGAAGGCTTGTTGTTTTGTGAAAGGATGAACTCAAGTATTAAATTTTTGTCAATGGATTATATTTGCATAACTTTAAAGTAGTATGTCAAGGAGGCATACAACTTGAGAATGATCGAAGAAGAATCTTTGCTATGAGTATGAAGATGTTGGAATCACATTTTCCCTAAAGGATTGCAAGTAAATGGATACAAGCAATCAACTCCGTTTATTAACCTTGTGAAATTAAGTTGGGTTGAGATTGAGTTAAATTAGGCAGAGATTACTCAATACTATGGATTATAGAAAAGTCTAGCAGTATGTCTAATTAAGAAAAGTCAAGGAATGCCACCAGGTTCTATCTTGAGGAAGGAATGAAGTATTACATTCGAAAGGAAATGTAGTACGCATAAGTGAATTGGATTGTCTTAGGTCCTTTGAGACTCAGTTTTGATTTGATACTTTATTCAAGTTGGTAAGGCCAACTAATGTGCAAATGTCAGCACAGAACTAGGGCTAAGCGTTAGTAGCATCATGAAATTAAGGTCAACAATTTTATTTGATGCATTGGCTTGACGCGCCCATTTCTTCATAAAGTAGCTAATCTTTGTTTCTCGACATTCAAAGTTAAAGCCTGTATGCTTGTAGACTATGTCGAGTTCCTGTCAAGCTGTTATGATTTAAGGAATATTTGAAATTGTTTTGTGATTTTTCTCTTTTAAGAAAAATCTTAGGACTTTTTAGAATTCTGGTATGAATTTTTAAAGAAATGTTGATTTGATATACATAATTCATGAATAAATTTTTTCTACGGTTTTCATGGTAGTGAGTAAGAATGTGATTTGTCTTCCATCTTGATCACATGGTAAGACAAGATTACATGTCTTATTCCTATGAGAATGCAGTAAAGGATTATGTTTATTTTATCTCCCTATCCTGATCACATGGTGGAATAAGACCACATAATTCCTTGGGTTTTAAGGAATGGTTTTTAGTATGAGTTGGTAATCATATAAGTTTCTCTCAAGTGAAGTTATTTAGATTCAAAGACGAGAGTTTTCTTGTATAGCAATTGCTATATCAGCTACTTTGTAAAAATCCTTTGAGTTAGTATATCATTGGTATCCTATACCATTTAAGGAGTATGGTCAAACTTTCCAGAATAGTTCGATTATAAGTAAAGAAATTTGGTAAGATTCTTTACAAATCGGTGTTGGTCTCTGAAGAGCATGGAGTAACTCCGTACTTCTCTAAAAGTTTGGGATTGTTTTCAGTCAACGATTATTGGAATTCTCTAAGTAGTTTGCTAGTAGTTCATCTTGGTTGACGTCATGACCTAAGAAAGTCATTGCCTTTTTAACGGAATTGTCCTTGAAAGTAAATTGATATGGACTCCTAGAATGAAACCTTTTCTAAGGAATGATATTGTAGTAATCCTTTCTTTGGAATAAAGGATGTACTAGTAATTTCTCCATTAGTTGTTATTTGTTTTCATGTTGTCTTGAAAACTTAAATCTCTTTGAGATAAGATAGTCAAGTGAGGACTTAAGCAGAACTCCAATGGGTCTGGAGTTTAGATATGTAAATTAGTATTGATATTCAATCTCAGCCTGATAAGTTGTTGGATATAGAGAATGGACACATGAGGATATGTTTTTAATCCTAAGAGTTAGGTTGCTTAACAAATCAGAATGTTAAGTGAAGTCTAAACAGTTCTTTGATGAAAAAGACTGAAAATTGTCAATGGAGACAATTTTGTTGGAAATTATTGGACTAAAGGTATTATTGTCCAATATGTTGGTATAGTAATGCGTAAGAGTGTAGTTTGAAGTAGTTGAGAGAGATAACTACTTTTGAATGTCAGTATGCCCAAGCTGAGTTTTGGTTGAGAAAAGGATGTAAAGGATTGACAAGATAGGTTATTATCTTGTCATGTGTTGGATAAATCTCATATTCTTGGTTAAGGTAATACTGAGATTTTATCCCAAGAAAGGAATTTGAGTAAGGATTTTAAGTAATCCTTGTAAAGAAACTAATTTGAGAAGGACTAAAGGTTTAGTTTGGATGACAACAAGGTTGTGTAAATACCTTAAGATTTTATTCAGAATTTGTTGACCAGATCAAGGAAAAGTAGTATGGGAAAGTAATATTATTTAAGATCAATGGAGAAGATCAAGAAGGTAAGACACCGGGATTTGTTATTCAAGATTATGGATTGCTTGGTTTTGAAACTGTTCATGTATATCTGTTGTTGATGAGCTTTGAAAGCTTATTTCAAAGAAAGCATATTTATTTGCTTAATTAGTCCATCCTGGAACAAGTAAATGTATAAGGATTAAGATACAAATTTTTGATGGATTGACATGAAGCGAAATGTCACCGAGTTCGTTTTGATATGTTTGGTTTGTCTGGAAGTCCTGATTAGGCATAGAAGACCAAACAAAATGTTATAGTCTCTTCCTGTTCAGAATGGAAGTGGGAAGATGTTACAATGGATTCTTGTCATAAGTCGTTCAAGACTTAATGAAAGAAGGATGCAATATGAAGATTGTTAAGAAACTCATCTAAAGTGTTCTTTTTAATACAATTAAGATGACTAAAGAGTACAGAAGTTAGCTGAGGTGTTCATGTATGAAGTATTTCATCCTCATAAAAACTCCAAAGATTATTATCTCTGATTGAGATAGGTGGTTCATGCCAAAGTTTTGAAAGGAGTAACATCAAGCATTACGAAGTAAATTGAATTTTAGTGCTGGCTTCCCTCATCAAACTGATGAACAATGCAAAGAAACAAATCCAAACTCGCGAGGACATGTATTCTGGATTCCACACGAGTTGGAATGGTAGTTTGAGGTTGAGTGAATTCACATACAAGAATTTTGATTTCACGATAAAGAAAATGACTCTTTTTGAGGCTTGGTAAGGCTGGAAGTGTTGATTGCCAATTTGTTGGAATGACAACGCTGACAAGGTTCTTCATGGGCTAGACTTGGCCAAGAGAACAACAACTGATATCGCACTAACATGTTCAAGGGTGTTAACTGCTCAAAAGCGACAACAATTGTGTGTTGTGCTAAAGCGAGAGCATGTTAAGTTCATTGTAAAGAACAACGTTTTTGTTCTAGTATCCGCCTTGAAAGGCATATTCCGCTGGGGAATGTGAGACAACGTAAATGCTCGCTATGTTTGATCTTTTGAGATACTGGAAAGAACTGATAAGCTTGTTTATCGGTTGGCATTGCCACCTTCAGTGCATTCTATAAATGATGTCATCCTTGTGATTCTTCTAAGATAGTATGCGTTCAATGTATCTTATTGTACTCCACAATAATGATATTGATATTTAACCAGATGACACCTATGAAGGAAGGCTAGTTTGAATCGTGAATGAGAAAATACCTTTGGTTAGGTTAGCTTGGCCTAGTTATGGAGGTAAAGAAAAGACTTCAGAAACCAGGCAGGAAATGCTGAGTCATTTTCCAAAGTTAATGAATGTTGTAAAGAAAAAGTTTGGTAACTAAACAATGATTGTTTTGCGCCTGGTGCAGAAATAACATCATGTTTTTTTAAGGGGGTACTACAAACTTCTGTATAGGTTTGTAGTGGTCTTGTGTGCTTATGCTATCCTTCCTTGTGATCCGAGTTCTCCTTGGTTTCGAGGACGAAACCATTTTTAAGGGGGTACTAATGTAATAACTGCGGTTTTAAGGATATTTTTGAATTTTTCTCGGATATCCTTTTAACCTTTTTGTCCGTTTTAACGCTTAATCCAATATTTTTGTTGGAATTTAAATCCTAGAAAAATTGTTGGTGATATCCTAAAATCACAAAGAAATGATTTTATGGATCGGTGTGAATTCTAGGATTTTTCGGTGTAAAAAAAATATTTATTGGATAAGCCGTCTTTTTAATTATGTACTGTAAAGGATTTAAAATACGAAACGGAAGCCTTAAAAATTGAAGGTAGCGTGATAAAATCATGGAAAATTGGTTTTATTGGTCTACATAATTTACGGGACGTTTTGTATTTAGTAAGTTTTTCCATCCGAGGTACATAATTTTACCGTTGTAACGCGAGTCCCATTCCGAGATGGGTTTTGGATTTTTAAACCGCCTTTTCATTCTTAATTGAGAAGGAACTTGGGATGGAAATTCACCCACGACATATCTCTCTGCCTAGTCAATGTTATCAATTTCATTTAAAAACCAAAAGCGAGAACAGGCGGAACGACGACGAACCGGGGAGAAAGAATTCGGCCTTCACCGCCATCAATCTTCTCAGCTCCATCTCCACCTTCCTCCACCTCTTCTTCTTCTTCTTCTTCTTCTTCTTCTTCTTCTTCTTCTTCTTCTTCTTCTTCTTCATCTTTGTGTTGCTGCTGCAACGGAAGAAGGAACCAGCAAGAGAATTAGACGGAACGACGGTCTCGGGAGAAAGAGCCTTCGCCGCCGATTATCTTCTTCGCCCCGCCACCGCCTCATCTCCTTCTTCATCACCTTCTTCTTCCTCTCTTGGGCTGCTGCATAGGGAGCCAACGAGAGGAGCAGGACGGAGCGACATGCTCGGGAAGAAAGAATGAAGGTGATCACCGCCGGCTATCTTTTCAGCCTCGCCAAGCGACGTCGCCGGCGATCGGTAGCTTGTCCGACCACCACCCACCGCAAGGGCCGCCGCCGGGCAACGCCCAGCCACCCTTGGGCTCGGGGATCGAGCCATTATCGAGCCAAACGAGCCATGGGCTCGAGTGAAGGTATGTACGATCGAAATTAATTAGCGGGTTGGTTGCGGAGCCACCGTAAGGGCCTTTCGGTTCCGCTTTGCTAATTAAATTTATGATTTTTATAATCTTGACGTTAATACGGTCTCACAGGTTCAAACCGCTCGGGAAACGGACGTCAGGATCTTCCGTTATAGTGAATACAAGGTTTGGATACCGATTGGCAGGTAAAGGACTTCGGATAATTACTCGGGATTTGTTGTTAATCCGTTTGATCCGAGATTTGGTCACCTTTAAGAACTGTTGCTAATGAATAATTTTTATTTAGAAAATTGTTTCAAAAGTGAAGCGGATAATAAGTTATAATTCCGCCAAGATGGCTCCTTAAAGCATGATAACTAAGGATTTAGTATATATCAATATTCGGAAATTAAATCGTTTATCGATTAGGAAGTTGTAGGAGTTGAGAATACAACTAAGAGGTGTTTTTGTGAGCTCGTTACTGAGAAATCCTTTTGTTATATTTGTCAGAAGGATGATAAAGATTACTGTTGGAATCACTAAGGATGCTGAGCACGTCTTCTAAGGCAAGTGGACGGTTCTCTCTTGCATTATGGTTATTAAATGAGGAATTGAATCCCATTTAATATTTGTGTTGGGAACAATTTGTGTGCTTAATAAAATATGATAGGTTGTTATATGATGAGGTATTTTCAGTGGTCGTTAATACCTATCAAAGAAACCTAACTTAACCAACTCAGTAGAGCGGTAAATAAGGGTCGAACCCACAGAGACTCGTATAAATGTGTTATTACTTGTATGTCAAGTGACCTGAAGGGGGGTTTGTAATTGTGAATTCTAAACTACTATGCAAAATAGAAGTAAATATGAATGCAAAAGATGATTTAAATATATGAGAGACAAACGTGTTCAACTAGTTAAATCCATCATGATATTGCTTTGTTGATCATCGATTCTCTTGATTCTCTTCTCACTTGAATAATCTATTGTGGATAATGATCCTACTAAGGATTAAAACCCAAACTTCATATTTAGTTGATAGAACTACCAGTCTAACAACCCTAATTAAATAATAACCTAGAAGACCTTCTAGATTCAATTAAATAACAATATGACGATTCAAGTTATCAATAGAAACAAACACTTAAGAGCAAGCAGACATCCAAGTGACTTGTGAATTTATTCCCTTCTTCAACCAACAAGTCCAACCGGTACTAAATTGATTAAAGTATACTCTTGATCAAATTAACTCTGACCGATAATTAATCAGATTCAGTTTTAACTAGAAATTCAATTAGGTGATCAATCTAACAAAACCCTAGTTTAGATTCAATTAAGCACAGGAAATAATTTCTATTCAAGTTTGTTGAGAATCAATCAAACCTCACAACTACATACAAATCACGACTTCAATAACTAGCCAAACACAATAAATTTAGCAATTCATATTTGAATTAAAGAAAAACTTACAAGAGGTTCAAAGTCTGCCTCTAGAGAGAAAAACCCTAGCCTCCAAAAGTTGATCAAAAGTATTTTTAAAAATAAACTAACATAAGGTTTATGTATGTCTTCCAAATAATCCTCAAAAAGATCTATCTTTAAGCATACACTCGGATAAGATATAACCAAGCCCAAAAGTCGGTCTAAGATGTCCGCGTAAAAACACCGATTGCGCGGTTTGTCCCAATGCGCGCCCGCGCAATGTGCAATCCCGCGCAATCACCCCTCAGTTGAGATTGCTCGGGTTAGGTGCCAAATTGCGTGGCCGAGCAATTTGTCAACCCGCGCAATTTCCTCGGTTCAGCATTTAGGTGACACTTCAGAGGCTGTTTTGACCTACTTAGAGTTGGAATTTGGACTCGGAGTAAAAATATGAATTGTATCTCTTCGACTTAGCTTTCTAGTGATACCAAATTTAGCTTCATCCGAGCAGTATAGCTCCCAAACCAAGCATTGCAAGATAGAGGTGTCGAAACAACAACTCCAATGCATAGCCCCGATTTAAGCGTTCTATTCACAAAAGCTCTTGGGTCTTAGCTCTTCTAATCTTCACTTGTATCACTCTAAGCTTCATCAAACTCCATCACAATCATCTAAGATCCATCTTGTGCATGCTTGTTTACCTAAAGATCTGCAAAACCGAACAAAACAAGCGCAAAAACCCGAATTTCCTAAAAAACCTAAAAACCTAAGAACTACACTAGACTGAGCTAAAACCAAGCAAAAATAAACATAAATATGCATCCTAAGCTATACCTAAATGCAAGCTATCATTATATTTGTTAGAAATAATGACCATGTTGTTTATTCAGTTTTGTAGTAGAACTGGATTTAGGTCCGTTATGGGTGACCTTGGATGTTGTCTCACGCTGAGACATTGTTATTAAATTAAGGTAGTTTTAGGGAGGGGAACGTGGTTCCATATCCTCTCTTTAAAACAATATTTCATTAGGAGGGGCCTAATCCTAATGGTGGGTCATGACTCTTCCCCTGCTCTTCGTGTGAGAGGGGTGATGCGCACTCTAGTAAAGTGCAATTGGCACGGTGTAGTGTAGACGACAGGGTAATAGGCCTCTCTGATCTGTACCTCACCATATGCAAATGAAAGATCAAGGATAACTTAAGTCCTGTGATCTTGGTACAGGGTAGATGACAATGGATGAAATACTCCGATGATCTTTACAATACAAAAATATTTCGGCAGTAGTGCGAGCCGATTATGAATCACCAACCTGTTTGTGAAAAGTTTTGAAAGTAATATAAGATAAGTGCGTTAGTCACATTAATATACCTGAATGGTTCATCCAGTCGGAAAGCCATTCTTGCTCCCGGTTGTGAATGATTCTTAATGAAACTTTGATTAAGTCAATCTGAATAGTCGATGGAGGCTTTTCAAGATGTTATGTGATTAATATAAATTCCCAACAATTGTTTATGCTTCTTAAAAGAAACCACAAGCGGTGGTGTTCTCTCTCTTGATTATGCGAGTCTCCTTCTTATTCTCTATAAGATTGCTAACTGTTGGATCATAATCCGATTCTAATCGGATTTGGATACCAATATGTTTAGTTACAACCATAAGAACCAAGTTAGATTCTCCGCTTTCTTAGTCTTTCATTAGACTAGCCCATCCATCTTCTTTTCTTTTATATGGTCGGCTGGTGTCCACCGTTGGTTTACGACACATCAGGTTCTTCTTGGAAGTTGATTCAAGAGGCAGATTCAGAGGTTTGAAGCTCCAGAAGTTGAAGAAAGGTTTCCAATGGCTATACTTGAGTGAAGATCATGGATGAACTACTTCAAAACGAAGCTGAGTTTCAGAAATAAGAACTTAAGGAAGACTCGATGAAGATTTTGTTTAAATAGAAGGTTGTTCTATTTATTTACTAATTCTTTTTAAGTTAAGGCTTGTATAAGACCTTTTATTCTCTTTTCCACTGTAAAGTTTTACTTAATTTTGTTATGTTTTAAATGGTTTCATTTACCTTGTTTTTAGTTTGTTCAGTCAGTTTAAAGCCTTGGGTAGCTTCGGTTTAGTCTTAATCGGGGTTACTGGCGGTAATACCTCCAGGGTAGGAAGGGGGTGTTACAACCTTTGACCCGCAACCCGACCCGCGGGTCACGAGTCTAATTGGTCGGGTCGTGGGTCGACCCGCTTGACCCATTTGACTAAGTCAATCAAGTTAAAACTAATTTTTTTACCTAAAAATTAATTTTTAACCTAAAAACATGTATTTTTTTTAAAAAAACCTGCCGGGTTTGCGGGTCGACCCGTAAATCCATCGATTTTTCTTTTAAAAAATAGTTTATACATTAATAACATTATAAAAAACATTTTTTAAAAAATATCGCGGGTCGCGGGTCGGGTTTGACCCGACCCGACCCGCAAAATAAAAAAATTCGACCCGCGACCCGACCCGCACGGGTCGCGGGTCGACCCCCAACCTGCAAATTGCGGGCCGGGTCTGTGCGGGTTGCGGGCGACCCGGTCCGTTGAACACCCCTAATGTGAAGCACTTCGCTGTCCAGATAAATGTCAAGTCCTACAACGATGCAATCTTCTACCGCGTTTTCCCGACCACCCTGGAAATGGCCGCGATGACCTGGTTTATAAGTCTCAAGACTGGGTCTATGTCCTCGTTTGCACAGTTGTGCGACGCATTCATCGCACATTTAAGTGGTTCAAGGAAGCGCAAGAAGAACATGCGAGATCTTCGCGGCATCGAGCAGGGGGAGGACGAGTCGCTGGACTCTTTCTTCACAAGGTTCACAACCGCAGTGGCAGAGATCGCGCACATCGACGAGGCGTCGACGCGAGACACTCTCATGGGCAACCTATGCCACGGGGTATTCAAGAATTATATTTTCCTGAAGTGCCCAGAGACATACGACAACCTGTGCGCCCGGATCACCGCCCAGGTGTATGCCGAGGACGCAGCCAACCGGAGCTCTCGACCGAGGACCGACAAGGAAATTGCGGCCGAGGCTAAGGGAAAGGAGAAGGTGGGTGTGCCTGCCGCCAAGGATGCATATATAATGCAGACCCAAAACCCCATGAACAACAACAACAACAACAACAAAACAACAATAACAACACAAGGAGAGACAATGGCGGCGGGAGTGCGAACTGCTTCGAAGGAAAGCAGCGAGGTTACAAGGGAAAGGGCGACCCCCTGTACAAACAAAAAGATAAAGGCCAAGGCAACCCCACCACAGGGACGAACAATGTGCCGCAGGGCCAAAGCCAAGCAAGGGCCAACAACATCGAGCAGCGGGCTCCCGCGAAGCAAGCGCGATCCGGGCACACCACAACGCCCGATGGTTACATTCACACAATCTCAGGCAGACCTTCATTGGCGGGCTCAAGCCAGTCAGAGGGAAAGAGGTACGTAAGGGCAAGCCACCATGAGCCCTCGGTGTTCAGCGTCGCGCAATCCTCGAAGTCCCATGAGGGACTGGCCTTCACATCCGAGAACGTCAAAAGGTCTGCATATGCCACACTCTGACCCTTTGGTGATGCACGCACAACTAGGCTCGAAGATGGTGAAGTGAGTTCTGGTGGGCACATGATCTTCTGTGGATATCACGTACTACGATGCCTTCGAGCAACTAGGTATTTCGGCAACATCCTTGAAGCCCTACGCCGGAAAGCTAACATCCTTCTCAGGAGACGAGGTCGATGTGGCGGGCCTCATCGACCTCTGGATGACGTTGAGAGCAGGTTCGACGAGGCGAACCGAGATGGTAGAGTTCACTGTGGTGCGTTTGCCCTCGGTATATAACGTGATCATCGAGAGAGTATCCATAATGAAGTTTCAAGATGTGGTGTCCATCTACCACCTAAAAATGAAGTTTCCAGTCCAAGGCGGAGTCGGCGAGGTCAAGGGCAACCAAGAGGAGGGTGATGTTCGTGTTTTCAGCTTAGTTTTAAGTGTTTTTCTTGGTTGTTTAGTTTAGTTTAGTTGTGCTTTTGTGTTAGTTTTGTGTCTTTTTAGGCGAGTTTGCATATTTTGTGAAAATATGGAAGCTACTCTGTTTTTGTGTTTTCTGTAAGTTTTTGGAGCAAAATTGGAGCATTCTAGAGACATCAAGATGGAGAAGAGACATTAGAGTATGGCTGGCTAAGGAGAAAACAAGGACACTCGAAGAGATCCCGGAAAATCAAAAAGAGAAGTGAAGAAAAATGCAAGAAACAAGTCAAAATAGGCTCGATACTGACCCTGTGGGTTCGGTACCGAGGTCTGCAGCAAAGACGAAGTCAACTAGGGTTGTCCAATGGGTCGACCCGACCCGACCCGTCACCCGTTTTATGGGTTATGGGTCGACACGTTGACCCGTATAAAAAATAAAGTCGACCCGTGACCCGACCCGTAACCCGTAAAACGGGTTATGGGTTTACAGGTCGGGTTACGGGTTGACCCGTTTGACCCATAAAATTGACCCTTTTTGACCCATTTAACCCGTAAACTTTTATTTCTTCCTTTCACTTACTATAAAAATATATTTTTATTTTTCTTAATATTACGGGTCAACCCGTAACCCGACCCGTAACCCGTAAACTAAAAAAACCTCGACCCGTTACCCGACCCGTAACCCATAAACTAAAAAAATCTGACCCATAACTCGTAAAATTGCGGGTGGGTCGGGTCAGGTTACGGGTCAACCCACCCGTTGAACAACCCTAAAATCAACGAGAGTTCAGCAGGAGTCTAGGGTCGACACCGAGGTACCCTGTGTCGGTAGGCGCGAACGACTTTGAGATTTTTATGTTTTTATTCTGTAATCTTTTAGTTTTAGAAAGTTCTATCTTTATGGAAACTTTTTAAATAGCTTTTCTAGTATAAATACCTTGTCTTAGGCTTAGTTTTGGGGGGAGCGATTGGATTTTTGGGAGAGGGACGTGAGAAGGTCGAAGAAACACGCACCTTTCCCTCTTCTATTTTGATTTTAGTTTGTTCTTAATGATACTTGGAGAAGAAGTTTGTGATTTCTGGTTGCTTTCTAAGACAAGAAGTATTATTTATTCAAGTAAGTTTAGTTTTTGATTCAAAGTAATGTTTTCATTCAATTATTCTGCTTGTTTATGTTCAAACATGAGTGAGTAGTCGTTTATTCTAGGGTCGGGGTTGAAAAGCCGACATGATTGTGCACGAATGATGTGTGATGAATGATTGAATGCCTTCTATCTTTTCTCTGCTTGTTTTGTGCTTATGCTTTGACGAAAGTGAAGGTAATTCGAGTTTGTTGTTTAATCGAAAGAGAAAGTTATGAACTTGAATGATGATATTGTTTGATAACGAAAGTTACGAACTTTGGATAAAAAATAAGTAGAAAGTGAATTGATTCATGAAAGTTGATTGATTTGCTTGCTTTAATCAACGAAAGTTGATAACTTTGAATTCAAGGCATGATATTTATAATTCACACTATCTCGATTGCATGATTATGTCGTGGTAAACCCTTGTCCTAGATCTCTTTCTCTTATTTGAAGTTCGTTTTTACTCCCAGATTGCCTCGTTACCGACCCCTTTCTGGTCGGTACCGAACCTGTGTTGCTCTGCATTATTCGCTTCATTTCAGTTTAAAACTAGCATCGATATCGACCTTGGCAAGGTCGGTACCGACCTGTTCGAGTCGTATTTAGTTGATCTTTCTTGTTTTATTTCCGTTTTGCGTTCTCTTGCTTTTTAGAATAGTGGTTGAACACAACTTTGCTTCCCGTGGACGATCCTGACTTCGCTATACTCAGTGGGGTCTTGACTACAAATTTATTTGTTGTTAAGTAAAAACCTTATCAACAAAGGGATGTGTTTGTTATGCGACCTCCGCAAAACAGAAGTGTCCAGTGTTCATGGGGGATGCTCTCAGAGGTGCTGACCTCGAGGTTTGGGACTTTACAATCTCAGCCTCGGAAACCGAGAGAAGAGTTGTCACTCCCTTACGCAACGAAGCGGAGAGGCTCTTCCTGGGCGAATGTCTCTCCTAAGAGTCAACATTGTTGCTAGAATCCCTGCTCGCTGGCTTCCGCGACATGTTCGCTTGGACTGCAAAAGATCTCCGCGGAGTCCCGCGGACTGTGGCCCAACATTCTTTTAACTTCGATGTCACCACTCGTCCTGTGGTGCAGCGGTGGAGCAAAATTAACGAGGAAAGGGCAAGCGCCGCGAATTCCGAGGTGGGAAAGCTGTTGGCCGCGGGGTTTATCCGCGAAGTCCAATACCCTAGGTGGTTGTCTAACGCCGTGCTGGTGAAAAAGGCCAGCGTGAAGTGGCGCATGTGCGTAGATTTCAAAGACCTGAACAAGGCTTGCCTCAAGGATAGTTACCCCCTGCCATCGATCGACGAGCCGGTCGATTCCACGGTAGGTCACGAGGTCCTGAGCTTCCTCGACGCGTATTCAGGTTACAACCAGGTCTTAATGAACCAATGAGATGAGGAGGAAACAGCCTTCATCACGCAGCGAGGGACCAATTGCTACAAGGTCATGCCTTTTGGTCTAAAGAATGCCGGAGCCACCTTACAACGGCTTGTGGAACGGATCTTCAAGAATCATCAGGGGAGAAATGTGTCGGCTTACGTTGACGACATTGTGGTCCGAAGCAAGACCTCGGAGGATCATTTGGTTGACCTCATCGAGGTTTTTGCGATACTCACACACAGCAAGCTCAGTCTCAATCCTGAAAAATATGTGTTCGGCGTGTCATCAGGAAACTTCCTAGGG
Source organism: Fallopia convolvulus (assembly GCA_964016875.1). Classification (NCBI taxonomy): domain Eukaryota; kingdom Viridiplantae; phylum Streptophyta; class Magnoliopsida; order Caryophyllales; family Polygonaceae; genus Fallopia; species Fallopia convolvulus. The sequence goes on from OZ024733.1 coordinate 37,136,098, forward strand.
TTCATGATCAATGCGCTAGGAATAGATGTGAACCCCACCAAGATCGATTCAATTCTCTCAATGAGGTCACCCCGGTCTCGGACCGAGGTACAACGACTCAACGACGCTGTGAACTACCTGAGGAGGTTCTGCTCTCGTTTAGCGGACATGTCGGTTCCTTTCTTCGCGACCCTAAAGAAAAATGACATGTTTGTCTGGGACGAGGAGTTAGAGCTTGTTTTCTCGGGGCTAAAGGTAGTTCTGTCAAAACTCCCCACATTGTCACCTCCGAAGGCGGGTGAAGATTTGCAACTATACGTAGTTCTGAGCCTAGAGACGGTCAGCGCGGTGTTGACAAGAAAGGCAATGCACCCCGTCTACTTCATCAGTCGTGTGCTCCAACCTGCGGAGCAACGATTCTACCCGACACAGAAAATGACCTTGGCTGTGGTAATAGTCGTGAGGCGCATGCGCCCTTACTTTCACGCCCATCCAATCCAGGTCCTCTCAGACCTCCCTCTCCAGCAAATCCTCCACCAGCCCGCCCTCTCCGAGCGGATGACAAAGTGGGCGATCGAGCTCTTCGATTTTGACATCAGCTACCAGCCAAGAACTGCGATAAAGGGGCAGGCTCTCGTCGACTTCATGGTGAAAGTAACCTTCCCCGAAACTGATGAAAGCGTGGAGGAGTGGAAGGTCTTTGTGGAGGGCTCGCGATGCGACGCCGACGTTTCCTTGTCGGCCCCTCAATCGAAATGGAGTATGCTCTTAACTTCGCCTTCGATGCTACCAATAACGAGGCGGAGTATGAGGCCATGATCGCTGAGATAGAGATGGCGCTGCTCAGTGGAGCTCGCAAAATCAGGGTGTACACCGACTTCGAATTGGTGGCAGAACAGTTTAGTAGCCAATATGAGGCCAAGATGGGGTTCTTACCCGCGTACCGAGAGAAGGTTAAAGCCTTAGTATCATGTCTAAAAACGTTTGTAGTAGAATCCGTACCGCGCGCTGTGAACACAAAGGTAGATGCCCTTGCAAGGCTGGGTTCGGCTCTTCCATTAGAAGTGGGCAATCGCGTGATGGTGGAGAGAAAGCGCACGCGGAGCGTGACCAGCGAAGTTTTCTCCGTCAGACTCGAAGACTGGATGACTCCCATCATGCAATATGTGGAAAGCGGGGTTCTTCCTGAGGATCCCACATAAGCTAGAAAACTCAAAATACAAGCAGTCCGCTACAACGTTGTTGGAGGACGACTCTACCGCCGGGGCTTCGTAGAGCCCAATTTGTGTTTGTCGGGCGAGGCTAAAGAGCACATCATGTTTGAGGAGCATGAAGGAGTGTGTGGCGGCCATCCCGGTTGGCGCGCCTTGTCACACAAAATCGTCCACTTGGGATATTTTTGGCCCACTCTCCAGCAGGACGCGAGGACTTACGTCCAGAACTGCGACGGGTGCCAAAGGCACGCCAACGTCCAACATGCCCCAACTACGCCTTTGCGATCGATTCACGCACCATGTCCCTTCGCAATGTGGGGTATGGATATCCTAGGACCCTTCCCCAAGGCCGCGGGGCAAGTCCAGTTCATCCTGGTCATCGTTGATTATTTCACGAAGTGGGTCGAGGCAGAGGCAATCGCGAAAATCGCGAGAGAAAATGTTTGTTCTTTTCTCTGGAAAACCTCGTGTGTCGCTTCGGGGTCCCCATGATCATCATGACAGACCATGGTCCCCAGTTCGACTGCGAGGAAACCCGAACCTTCTGCTCCGAACCATTCCCAGTCAAACGACCAAATAGAGAACGTTAACGTCCGGATCCTATCCGATCTTAAGAGACGTCTAGGCACCGCACAAGGGCGTTGGGCTGAGCTTCTTTCCCTCTTCATGTGGACATATCGAACAACCGGGCTTCGCGCCACAAGGGAAACTCCCTTCGTTATGACCTACGGGGTAGATGCGATGGTTCCGGTCGAGACCTTGGTCCCTTCGGCAAGGGTTTTCAACTTTGACAAAAAAGAAAATGAGGCCGCTCTCAAGGTAGAGTTACAGTTTAAGGACGAACTCCGAGAGGTCGCGGCCTTGCGCTCCAAGGAATACAAGCGGCGGGTCGTGGTGTACCATGACAAGAAGGTTAGACCCCAGGTTTTAACCTCCGGAAATCTCGTTTTAAGGCGCACCGATGGGGAAACGCTAGACCTAAACTGGGAGGGACCATATCTCCTCTGAGAAGAGGTCGCGCCTGGGGCCTTTAAGCTAAAAGATAGCGAAGTTCGCACTCTAATCAAAACTTGGAATGTCACTCGGCTCAAAAGTTATTACATGTAAAATTTCTAAATTTTTGTTGTCACCGAATTTTGTGTATAAAGGGTGACAAATTATGTTAAAATGTTGTCTCAGTTTGGCAACAATCCAGCGAGGTCGTGATCACTGGGAGCAATCCCGAATGATCGTCACAATCTATCCTCCCCAAGCTTCCCACTTGGGGTTGGAGACAATCCAGCGACATCGCGATCACTAGGAGCAATCCCGAGTGATCGTCACAATCTATCCTCCCCACGCTTCCAGCTTGGGGTTGGAGACAATCCAGTGAAGTCGCGATCACTAGGAGCAATCCCGAGTGATCAGCACAATCTATCCTCCCTAAGCTTCCCGCTTGGGGTTGGAGACAATCAAGCGAGGTCGCGATCATTAGGAGCAATCCCTAGTGATCGTCACAATCTATCCTCCCCAAGCTTCCCGCTTGGGGTTAGAAACAATCCAGCGAGGCCTCGATAACTAGGAGCAATCCCGAGTGATCGTCACAATCTATCCTCCGCAAGCTTCCCGCTTGGGGTTGAAGACAATCCAGCGAGGTCGCGATCAATGGGAGCAATCCCGAGTGATCGTCATAATCTATCCTCCCCAACCTTCCCGCTTGGGGTTGGAGACAATCCAGCGAGGTCGCGATCACTGGGAGCAATCCCGAATGATTGTCACAATCTATCCTCCCCAAGCTTCCCGCTTGGGGTTGGAAACAATCCAGCGAGGCCGCGATCACTGGGAGCAATCCCGAGTGATCGTCACAATCTATGCTCCCAGTGATCGTCACAATCTATCCTCCCCAAGCTTCCTACCATGAGTTGGAGACAATCCAGCGAGGTCGCAATCACTACGAGCAATCTCGAGTGATCGTCACAATCTTTCCTCCCCTAGCTTCCCACTTGGGGTTGGAGACAATCCAGCGAGGTCGCGATCACTGGGAGCAATCCCAAGTGATTGTAATAATCTATCCTCCCCAAGCTTCCCCCTTGGGGTTGGAGACAATCCAGCGAGGTCGTGATCAATAGGAGCAATCCCGAGTGATCGTCACAATCCATCCTCCCCAAGCTTCCCGCTTGGGGTTGGAGATAATCCAGTGAGATGCGCAATCCGAGCAAAGCTTGTGATCGCTACATGTTCGAACAATAGAATGGCCCGATATGGCCCGAATAGTCTACAAGCTTTGCAGCACTCGTGCCATGGGGTTGGATCGGGAGGAAGTGGGCCTCCGAAGCCCTAAAAAAAGCACGTAATATAAACCACAAGAAAGGATAAAAAGGAAAGTGTATAAAATAAGGCCGCGAGGGCAAAAATGTTATATTACTAGCCCCAGCGGGGCCACCAAAGTGTTCCAACCACCAAAAAAAAGAAAATTACAAAAAGCCTTTCATTCAATCAGCTTGTCGGAAGGAGGGGCCATTGGAAGCTGGCGGAGGGGCGAAGCATTGACGACTTCGATCTCCGAGGCGGGATCGGCCTGGGCGGGGTTGAGGTCAACTTGGGCAAGGTTCAGATTTTCCTGGACCGAGAGGAAAAATTCGCATTGCCTTCATCATCGAGGAAAAATTCGCATTCTCCCTCGGGATCCTCCTCGATCTCCCCCATGGTCAGCGCGTAGTTGGGGATGAAAAAGACGATGCGAGGATCGATGTGTTGATACTTCACGACCGCTTGTCTCACCCCTACGTGAATAGCATGTCAGTACATCCCTTTTATGACACTCATCGACTCTTCCTTGTACAAAACAAACTCGACATACTTAGGCCCCGCAGCCACAACCTCCTCGTTGAGCTCTTTGACGCGGTTGTGATGGCTTCTATTCTCCTCCTCCACCTTCTCGAGCTCTGACTCTTTATCCTTGGAGTACTTGTGCTCCTCGGAGAGTTTGATCTGCAAGTCTTCGAGCGAGGCTTGCATGCCTTTGACGAAGGCCTTTGCCTCTGCAGCCTCCCTGGCCTCATCCTTCGCAGCAACCTTCGCAGCCCGGGCCCGCCTCTCAGCATCCGCAAGGGACTTCTCCTTCTTAGCACATTCCTCCATGCTAGCCTTGAGCCACTCCTCCATCTTTTCCATCTTCTTATGGGGAAGGGCGATGCGGCTGCAATTATAATTCTCGAAGAAGTTGTGCTGAAAAATCAGAAATGGGTTAGGAAAGAACAAGCAAGAAAAGTCCGAGTGAGGTTTGCAAAGAAAAACAAAACGCACCATCGCCGAGTAGCGGAGTGCCTCATCAGCAAGAGCGGCTTCGGAGAGATTGTTCGACCACGCGATCTCCTCCTTCCAATCTTCCCTATTCTAATTCTTAAGCGCGCCCCGGGACGGCCCGGGACAATGGAACTTCACGGTTGGAGGGCTTCTCGAAACAAGCGTCCGCCCCTCGACACTGGAACTCGGAACGAGTTCCCTCCCCGAGGAACAGCGTTGGCTATCCCCCTTGTGCTTCTTCCTCTTCTCCCTTCGGGGCGATGCCGCTGTCTCCTTCCTCTTGGAGCCAACCCCGTCGTCAGCCCGCTGAGGCATCTTGGAGGACGCCCTAGCGGCATCCCCCTTGGAGGGGGCCACCTCACCAATCCGCACCCATGCGGTCTTCGTAGGGCCTTGGGACTTCAAGGCCCCAGAAGATTGTGCGGCAGGCCCCGCGGGTTTCTTTTGCTTCGCCCTCTAGGCCAAATCCTCCAAAAGAGTCACTAAAAGAAAAAAAAAGTGAGAGGTTAGTGAAAGAAAAGAGAATAAAGCAGCAAACAATCTAAGTTCAAGCCGTGAGGTCCAAGCGAGGTTCAGACCTTCGCAAACAACCTAAGTTCGAAACGCGAGGTCCGAGCGAGGCTCAAACCTTCGCAAACAACCTAAGTTCGAAATGCAAGGTCCGAGCGAGGCTTAGACCCTCACAAACAACCTGAGTTCGAAACGAGAGGTCCGAGCAACGCTCGGATCTTCGCAAACAACCCCAAAACAAGGCGCATGAGACAAGCAAGTCTCGAACCATCAAAAACAGTCTAAGTTCGAAGATAAAAAAACCAAGAAAACAAGGCAAACAAGTATCCATTGTACCCTCGCGGTTCGGGAAAGGAAGACCTAGACCCGCTCGCTCAAGGCGATCCTGGGCCAGGTATTGTTTTTAAGGTTCCGTGCGCGGCGTCGCGAATCGTTTTTTTGTCTCGGTGACGTCCCACGACTCCTTAGGCCGTCGAAAGTTGTCCGATGCCGAGCGGAAGTTAATATACCTCCCAGTGCGGTTACGGACCAAGAACCACTTGTCTTTCCACTGACCCACGTTCGACTGAGTGGTGGTAATCTTGAGCCCCAGTAAGCTAAGGTTGACGAGGCATGATTTCTGCTCTCACCTCGCTAAAAACAGGCCGGTCATAATGTCAACATCGGGCTCATCCCCGAGTTCGTAACTTCGAATCGTATACGCGCATAGAAGCCTCCGCGCGTTAGGAAATAGTTGCGCAGGGCAGACATTTATCTCCCACAAAAAATCGGCTATGTGTCGGGCAAGAGGCGGTCAAAAGTCGTCTTGGTGGCTATGTAGGTGAACGATTGCGCAATGGCCGTACGCCGCCAAAGAGCAACCTCCCCCTCGGGGACCGCTAGCTCAACTCCCTTGTTCTAGGGAAAATCCTTTGCAATTTTCACAAGGGCCGCTTTGTCAAGGACGGTCGGAGCCCCCTCAGGCAGAAATATCCTGACCGCGGGGTTCAGGGTCATCGAGATCCGCTCCTCGATAGTTGGCGGGACGATAGACACGTTGTCGGTAATGTTCCGCGGAAGAAGATGGGTTGCTCGTTAGAATCAGACCACCGCACGTCGGAGCCAATAGGTTCTTTGTTTGAAATCGAGGAGGAGGTCATCTCAACCCCAGAAGACGTGCGTAGTCGGGAAAAGTGCGAGGTAATGGAAGTATCGGAAGCGTTGGACGAAGGATCACTGAACACAAGCGAGGGGGACCTCGAGTTTTGAGAGTCGCTAGATTCGATGGTCCCTACGGTCTTAGAGATTCTTCGTAAAACTTCTCCCAGTGCTTGAATGCGAAGCCTGGTGCAGGGCTCGAAGAAGCTCCTCTAGGCATGGAAAGCGAGGTCTAGGTCACAAAAGGCGAACACCTAGAAAAGAAAAATCTTAGGGGAAAAATAAACTAGAAGAAGGAAGAAGCGAGATAATAGCGTGGGGAGGACGCGAACCTAGGGCTACTCTGACAAATGGGACAACCTAAGGGGAATGTGAAGGGAACAAACAGATTTGCAGGCCGAGAAGAAGATCTCAGAGGGTAAAAAAAGCAAATGTCCCATCTCCTAAAAAGCAAAACGGTTGAACTTCCCAAGAAGATTCGAAATTCAAAATAAAGAGGGGGCGATGAACTCAACCATCGGCTGGCGCACTGAAAGGTTTGAGTGCATCGTCGAACCTCTGACGCCACCCCCACCGTTCCGTCGCCGTGTCGCCGGCGCGAAACACCAAAAACCCACCGCCTCGTGCGGAAAAAGAGTTGAAAGGCACCAATAAAAGCATGCAAAGGGAAGAATCACCACTTACTTCTTGGAAATCGTTGTGGAAGAAGCGGTCGCGAGCTTTAGCCGTTGGTGACGCTTGCGCTTGCTTGCCGGAAAATGAAAGCGCGTAAGGAGAGGGAGAGTTTGCTTGGAGAGGAAGACGAAACGAGAAGGAGAGAGAAATGGGTGTGCCGGGCATTTATAAAGAAGAAATTGGGCCTTTCCCCGCTTAAGCGCCTTAATGGGCCTAATCCCCTCAAGGGCCAATTAATGGAGAAAGGGAAGGAGGCCCAAAACTCGTCAAGTGTGGAACAAAAAAGTTCCAGAAAATCGCTAAGTGTCTGGCCTCGCCAAGAATCCTCGAACCTCATCACCCACAACCTTGAGACTCGCAAAGAGAGATCCTCGACCTAAGACCTCGCCACCCAGGTGCGACAGGCCACACATCAAGCATGTATGCCCTGCGGCCCTTGAGCCGAGAACCGCAAGCCATGGAGTTGTGATGGTGCGCGAAATAGCAATGTGTGGACAATGGACACGGAACACGAGGTAAAAGAAACTGACGAGGTCCCTGAGGTCTTCTCCCAACGATCTTTTCCACACCCCTCCAAAAAAGCAAAGTCCCCTCCCCTACAAAACCTTAAGCCGCGGAAGCGAGGTCCAAACCTCGCATACTCGCTTCCTGGCCTATAAGAAATAACGTGGTCCTAACCTCGCATACTCAAAAGTTGACGTTCCCGCCCCGCTTAACCAGTCAAAAGCCACCTAACTCTCAACCAATGAGCTGCCACCTATGTCTCAACCAAATGAATGGTCAAAACTCAAGCATCCCACATCAGAAGTTGGCAAGAACCATGGTCCTCAAGCATCTATAAATAGGAGAAGACCTTGAAGGTTGCAAGGGGTCGAAAAACATCTTGAACTCAAGAACTATCTTATTGATTGAAGATCGATGTGTTGAATCATCGTCAAGACCACGCTACAACCAAGAGAAGGTCCACAAAAATACTTCAAGTCTCCCAAAGAGACCTCGTCTCAAGCAGGATCTCGCTCAAACCACTTCGCCAACTATAACCTCTGCGTAAACGCTCAAGTATCTAATCTTGCTTGATAGATATCAATTCTCCACTTGTAATAAGAGCAAAGCTCGCTAGTAGTTTGTAAAGTGATAACCTCGTTGTAATCAAGAGGTCTCGAAGCTTTTTCAAGAAGAGACCTCGAATCTCGTGTAAGGAGATCAAGGGAATAATCTCACTGTTATAATCCCGCTCGGAAATCATAAATAAAAAGCAAGGGTTTGCCTCATCGAAAAAATACATAATCTCATTTCTTGTCTTTAGCGTTGGTTTATTTCGGGCTTCATCAATGGTGTTTTACTATGGTGAGAAAAGATGGTGAAAAAGCAAAGTACAAAAAGAAGCCCAGATCCGAGCACAACAAACCTTAGATTTGCTATGATGACACAAATTATGATTTTGTGTTTGTAAATTATTTTTTATTGTGGGTGCTAGAATCTCTGTTTTTGCCATTGCCATGTACGTGCTCGATGAAATGCATGTGAGAAGAAAAATGAATCTTTACAATTTGGTGTGATGGTTTATTCTTGGTGTGGGATAAATGGAAGCGTGTAAGAACATGTGGGTGATTATATTTTTGAGACCCCGAAACAAACAAGCACTAGAAACGAGGATTTAATTCAATGGAAAAACTAATATGCAGAAGATGCACTCTTATTTTGCGCATAAAATGACTCACACACACTGAAAAGAGAATTTATAGTTTGATTATTCGCATTTCTTCTGACTGTGCACGTTCTTTACCTTACTTTAGACATTCTACTTCTTTCACGGATTATTCTAAGTCTTTTCTCTTTTAAAATAGCGACTTTGGACCTTTTAGGATTCGCTATCTTAAGTAGCGCGGTCCTTTGGAGTGTTTCAACATATCGTGTCTCTATTAACAAGAGTTAACTTAAGTTAGAGATGCTTTGGACCCTTGCAACCTTTATCTTCTCCAACCATTTATAAGTGTTTGGCCATATCAATTTGGGCCTATTTCGGCAATGAGAAGAGCTTGCTTCGGCAATAAATGAGAGCCCATTACTCACTAATAATAGAAGAGGAAGGTGGGGATGCGTGGGAGAATTGCCAGTAACGGTTGTCTCCCAAAATGCGTTGGCGAGATTTCTGGGATCACTAGCCGGTAGGAGGGGAGCGGAACATTAATGGGATCGACTATAAAAGAGAAAAAGGACGAGGAGGAAGACACACAAGATCTGAGCTCCAATCCACCAATTTGCAAACTCTTTCTTTGTTCTTAGTTCTGAAACATATGTGATCTATTGTTCGAGTGATTCAATTGTGTAAATTTGTAATAACATGATCACATTCTAGTTCTTTAATCCTAAGTCACTTTCCTTTCTTTGTCTGTTCGTCAAATCGTTTACCGTATTTCTATGTGAATCTGATTTTATTTTGTGACTTTAACGTGCTTAAGTTGATTTTTTGTTCAAATTCCCTCATTATGGCAGGTAACGCGTTAACATGTTAATTTGGCCCAAAAAAATTGACGCCCACCGTGGGGCCCTAGCCAAGAAAATCGATTGAATACCACAAACCTCTACTACGTGAAGAATGGCCAACAACAAAAACAATCACTTTGATGGTCTAGAGGACAACGAGATTACTTAGGAAATCGACGACCTACTAGTCGTGCTTTCATTGGATGGGGATGAGTGCACTTCTAGGAATGGAAATCGACACCCTGCCACTTCCATTTCTGCGCCTGAACGTGGAGTGACAACAAAGTCCGCCATCATTGCTGAATTACGTGCATCTATGCTCGCCCTCCGAAAAAACTTGGAAAACCAAAAGGAGGCCCATACCCAATTTACCGAGGTATATGAAAAACAAATTGAGACTTTAACTAATGAAAGAAACATGCTTAAATCGCAGGTGCAATCAGGACCCAGTTGACAACGCGTTTAAGGGAGCGATAGATGGCGTTGCCCGACGACTAGAACTAGATGACCCAAATCTGGTAACAATGGAAGAAGGTAGAAAGGTAACTGCGTATCAGGTAAATGCTCATTCCCTTAGGGCCATTCAAGAGGATTCCGAGGTGACTCTGTTACGAGAACGACTCAAAGCCCTAGACAATCGAATTACTCAAGTCCAAGGGGCCCACAACGATAGCGGTGGAAAGGATGGATGGATATACTGATTCCCCCTTTTTACATGTTATCGCGAGGGTAAACATCTCTTGGAAATATCATGTTCTCGACGTGCCTAAGTACGAAGGGGTTATGGACCTAGACCAACATATAGCCGCCTTTAAACATGCTATGAATATTAGCACAGTTCCCTTCGACATGAAGGAAATTGACACGTGTCGCTGGTTCGGAAATACTTTGTCTGGACCAGTATTAAATTGGCATTCTCATTTACCACTTGGGAGCATTTCCTCTTTTGTTATATTGGTTGACAAGTTCAAGATCAGGTTTTCTAGTAGCCGACACGCCAAGAAACGCTCTAGAGATCTATAGCGTCTAGTCCAAATGACAGGTGAATCTCCGAAAGCCTTTCTAAATAGGTACAACGAGGAACTGGTGACAATAGAAGGATGTGACGCAGCCACGACTATAGAGGCATTTCGAAGAGGCATCACCTCCGGTAACCCTGAACTTTATCGTGAATTAACTAAATACCCTTGCTCGAACTTTGACGAGGTACAAGTTAAGTCGCTAGCGCACGTGCAGTTGGAGGAAGATGATCTTTTCTCAAACAAGACCACCATTTCATACCGACCAGAACGTTGGCATGGTCGACGAGATATGATAGCGTCTAAGGCATGCAAGTGGCATGATGATCCGAAGTTACCTCCAAGACTGTCTCACTACAACTTCCGAGTAGATGCAACGGAAGTCGTCTGAACACTCAGCAAAATGGGGGATACTATAGAATGGCCACGAAAAAGTAATGCACCCTCGTATCGTATCAAAAAGACAAATCAACATGGTGTGACTTTCATTTTGAACACGACCATAAGACAGACAAGTGTATCGCGTTGCGAAAGGAGGTAAGTGTTTTATTACGCAGGGAGCACCTTAAGGATCTCATATCAGAGAGAGAGCAAGGGACGTCTATCGCTAATGACACTGATACTCTCAAGGATACGGTTATCCATTCCTCCTCAAAATTGGAGGAGCCTCATTATACTATAATTGAGGAGCCTCTACAAAATTTTACCCCATTTAGAGACCGTTTGCCCAAGGAGTGCCTACAGCCTAAGTCAGGTGACGTTGCTTTGCTACCCTTCGTAGGCAACCACCATGCATTTGTCGTCAAGTCTGATCCAAATTTGGTGGAGCCTCATAATCCTATTTTTCAGGAGCATATACAAAATTTGGCCGATTTTTGAGGAGGTTTGCCTAGCAAGTGTCCACAACCTACATTGTGTGCCCTTGCGCATTCACCTTCTCTCGACGCTTTCTAGGCCATTTTCGTGCAAACTGAGCCAAATTGGTGGACACCATGGATACAATAAAATATAACCTTCCACCAAGTTTCATCCAAATTGGAGCTGAATTTCATATTGAACACCTTAAGGGCGTCTCTCTTGTTCCTTGTCTCGAGCTCTTCACTCAGCATTCCCAAGCTCCAAGTGAGGCCACTTCGAATCTAAGGGTAGGAGAATGATGGCATCCAGCCCTAACCCAAGTCGGGCTCCGATGAAATGGAGGTGCCTTAGACCATGGTGGCCCCCTTGGTGCGCCTATGTCACGGCGTGACCCTCTAGGCCTAGCCGAGCCACATCGGTTTTTATCTATTTTATTTATGATATTTATTTAATTTCATCACTTGACATTATTTATATTATTGCGATTTTTATTTTTATTGGACGTTTGTCTCGGTTTGCATCGGGACTAGTCATTATTGTTTTTAGTAAGCCTCCTTACTCTCTTGTAAACTCAGTTTTGGATTATTGGCAATTGAGATTACTCTTGCCTTAGTCTTTTACTCCCCTTTTCTCTCTAATTTCCACGCCTCTTTCTTTCTCTTGTTCTTGCATCTCTCATTCTATTTCATACAATCAAACACATCAACTACAACCAAATCAAACGTTCTCGGATCCATCGTGCTAAGGCTCAAATTCACTGCGCCAAACCCTGCTTTGAGCGGGATTACACTAGGTTGATAAGTGTTAGATTGTAGAATCCCCTTAGGGTTGCCTTTCCATTCATTCATAATATATAGAGTACAATGTCTTGTGTGACAACTTAGCTCAACTGTACAATCAATATACTAATATAATATATGCTATCATACTCCCGCAATAGAAACTAGAGCACACCTAACAGTGAGATTGTCTCTAAATTCAGGAAATAATGAACGAAGCAAACCCATTGTGAAAATGTTAGCGTACTGATATGAGGGCGGGACGTGGAGGACTCGAACGTGGCCAAGGGCCATCTTCTCTCGAACAAAATGGAGGTCTAACTCAACATGCTTCGTGTGTTGATATTGAAACGAATTAGTGGCAAGATAAGTAACATAAACATTATATGTATACACCTGACTAGCATGTGATAAAGGACAATGTAACTCGAGTAAAAGGTTGCATAACCAGGAGCATTTGGCAACTACATTAGCTACCCCTCTTTATTCGGATTTGATCCTAGACCAAGGTATAAAAAATTGGCGCTTAGACAACCATTATACTAATGTTTCATTAAGAAAGACATGATAACCAAACTTGGAGCGTTGAGTGGCTAGACTTCCGGCCTAGTCGGCGTTTGTATAAACAACAAGAGTAGGAGAAGCGGTCCACTAAATGGTGATACCACAACCAAGAGTGCCATGAATGTAGCGAATGATGCATTTTAACGTAGTGAAATGATGCTCACGATGATCATGCATAAATAGAAAAACCTGTTGAACTGCATAGGTGATGTCAGGGCGAGTAAAAGTGAGATACGGAAGGGTGTCAACAAGCAATGGCGGACCCAAGAATTGATAGGCTTTTGTAATCCGGATCACTAATAATTTTCTTCTCACATATTCGAACTCTTTTGGGGCTCGATTCACCCATATTGGCATTGACATTAATACTTGATTGTTTATATGCTCATAAAATAATTTAAAACCCGATTGTTGACTTTTTACTTCTAATCACAAATTTATTCATAGTCCTACATGAAAAATATTTTCATCCACCGGGCATTTGGCCCAGTGGTAGCACCGCTCCCTAGGTATGATAGGTCTCGGGTCCGAGCCCTCCCATCGTCACTTTCTCCGCGACTTACCTCTCCATGTGGCCAAGGGCAGGGTTACGTGGGGGCATGGGACTAGTCTACACCGCTCCCTGGACTCATGTTCGAGCCCCTAATGGCACCGCTCCCTGGGCTCAGGTTCGAGCCCCGGAACCCATGATTCAAAAAAAATTCACTAGGGGTGCTCAACGAGTCGGGTTGCTTGCAACTCGCACTGACCCGACTAGGGATGCACATCCAACCCGCGGGGACGGGGACCTGCGGGGACGGAGACTCGCGGGGACCCGCCCCTAACGGGACGGGGAATCCCCGCCTTGATGGGGAGCGGGGCGGGGATGGGGATCGGATTATTTACCCCGAGCGGGTACGGGGCAGGGACGGGGAATGAATTACCCGCCCCGTTTAGTCCCCGGTATATATACATTAATATAAATTATTAATATTATTAGTACTAATATGTACAGAATATAAAAAATATGTATTATTTTATAAAAGGAACTTCCTTAATTAATATGTGTGATATATTTACTTACCTTAATTTGAAAAATTGGAATTTAATCTAGTGTAATTTATACATGATTGTTATGTACGCATACTTAAAAAAAATGCAATATTCTGACAAAAAAAAATGCAATATGGAAAGGTTTGATCTTTACCATATCCGTAATATTACAGTAATGTATGATGTTTTATATATGTATTTTGTTTTAGAAAAAAAAGAATATAATTAACGAAGATCCATGGCCTGTTGGTGGCTACTAGAGGATACATGTTTTATATATGTATTTTGTAGTTGTATCGTATGTACATTCAGAAGAGAGCAAAGTAAAATGACATGGAAAATTATTAGTGTAGGAATTTTATGGTAAACGGGGCCCCGATTTTGTGCCCATTCTCATCGGGTATTCCCCGCCCCGTTCTCCGGCGGGGTTTAGGCGGGGACAGGAAGGAAAATAGGGGGCGGGGACGGGGACGGGGAATTCATTCCCCGCCCCGCCCCGCCCCCATGTGCATCCCTAGACCCGACCAACATATAACAGGTCAGATTGCGGGTCACTTTTTTTAATTTTCGGGTTGCGGGTTGGGTCGGGTTAAACCCGTTGGGTTGCGGGTCGACCCGCAACTTTTTTTTTAAAAAAAATAATATATAATTTCATTAAAGAGTAAAAAATTTATTCTATTAATTGCTTACCAAGGGTCGATTCGAGTCGAACCATTGACCACCCTACTTGTAAGACATCCGGACTTGCCTTTTTGTGTGTTAAACGGTTCGACCCGCAACTAAACCAGCGGGTCGTAGGTCAATAATTGTGAGCCAATGGGTCAACCCGCGATCGCGGGTCGGGTTGACCCGTTGAGCATCCCTAATTTTCACCAAGGGTTTGCCTCATGAGTTATTTTTTTATCAATTTTTCTAACCTATGCCCTTAGGGCATAGGTTAAGGCCCTAATTATAGAAAGAAATCATTGATTTTGTATTTAAAATTCTCTTAATTATTTTTTAAAAGGGTTCATGCTTTCCAAAATAGGGTTTTAGTTTCTAAATCCGGAGGCATAGGATAGAAAAATCGTTTTTTTATTTTAGGGACAATCTCACTATTAGGTTACCTCTCGTTTGAACTACGAGGGATTAATAGCCATTGTTCTATAATATTTTGTAACCTAACTTGCTACACAAGTAGTTTTACCCTATGTATTGTTGATAATGTAAATGGAAACTGTAACACCCCCAATTTCTAACCAAGGGTATTACGTTCATATTTTTGCTCGTGTTTAATTTTTGTTGTGTTACCTTAGCCTCGGTTGGCTTTGGATGGTAAAATCCGAGGTCACTGGCGGTAATACCCTTGGTTAGAAATTGGGGGTGTTACAAAAACTCTAAGGGGGAATTTATCCAATCTAGCATTGACGGTCTAGTCGTGAACCCATTTCTTGGTTTTTTAGGCAGGGTTGTAAATGAACAGAGTCGTTCATGAGAAATTCGGTGTTCGTCTTGGTTAAATCTTGTTCGTGTTCGGCTCGGTTTGTAAATGAACCGAGCTTGAGCACAATCTTAAGGCTCCAAAGATAAATGAATAGCTCTTGAGAATAACTCGGCTCGTTTGCTCATGAGCAAACTCGATGCTCATGAGCAACCTCGACTATACACTCATAAAAAACTAGATTATACGTTGATGAATAAGCTATACTATATATATTATATAAAATATATAGTTTATATGAGCGGGTAAAACAAACATAGTTACCATAGTTATTTTCGCTATTAAAAGGTATTTCTTAAATTACTGCGCATTTATTATTATTTTCCATATTATTAAATATATGGTAGTTGAGCAACTTAATAGAAGATTCTATCCTTCAAATATGATGGAATTAAAATTAGAGAAGGTGGGAATCTTCCTAACTTGGGCTCTAAGCAATCTGACTAGCCCTAGGAGATATAGAAAATCAACCCCCTGGTCTCCTTCTTCCATTATAAATACACGCCCTAGGCGTGTAGGGAGAGCCACATGTGCACTTCGGCATATTCTGAAAACTTGAAAAGGCTAATACTCGCTTAGCTTGACTGTTCAAGGATTCGCCGTTCTCTCGTTGTACCTCGACGCTCAAAACGACAAATCGTTCTTTTGAATTAGGCATCGGAGGTGGATTAGGGGGTCCCCGCCCCCTGTGTCTATTGTTTTGCAGGTTTTTAGGTCAGAAGATTGGGCGTGGAGTGGAAGAGGAAGGAGTTCATAACTAGTGCATTGAAGGCGGAATGTTTGTGCACTAACAATTGGCGCCGTCTGTGGGAAACGAGTACTCGATCCACGCAGTTATGGTATTGGAATCGATCCTAGAAAATCAAGAAATCTTCTTTGGAAACCCTGGGGCATCGTCGCGAAGCGAAATCACGCAAAGTACGCCCGACGAACAAAACCGCGATCGCGGCACTACAGACCGCGCCCGCGGTACTGTACACCGCGATCGCGGATCGGCAACCGAAGCTAAAAATTCTGAAAATCGCTCGGAAAATCAAACCCTAATGCAAGTTAATCAGGTTAATTCTGATATTCTCTCGGAAGGTCAGACCTTTATGCCCGGAAACAACTTGAACCATGACCCAGGCCCTCTCGCTAGTACGGCTGTTCATCGCACAGACCGTTTGGGGTCCGAGTCGAGCAACGAAATCGTAAGTCATCGTACTCCAAGGCTTGAATCGACTGAATTTGATCAAACTTGGGAGTCGGCAATGCGTGTTGTCGAGAACGAGAATAATCGAAGAGTTCAAGAGCAAGGCGAATCGGTCCAAGCGATCGTAATCGCCGAACAGAACCACTACCGCGGGCTGCGTATTTCCGATCCCTCTCTCTCTATTCGCGAGCCAAACCCTAATTTGGTTAGCCCTCGTCAGAGCAAGGCCAATCTAGTCATGCCATGTCTAATCCCGTTAGAGGTGACAATCGCATCACCTTATCATCCGCTCCAAATGCCCAGGAATGGGGCATCTACAACCGCCGTAAATGAAGAAGAAGATGAGATCACTCATGCTTTGGCTACTACTCTAAGAGAGAATGAGAAGTACCAAACTAGGTGTGCAGAGGCGGAATCCCGTTTGGAGCATGCCCTAAACTAAATCACCAGGCTGAAGCGCTCTTTGGACAAAGTTCAAGGGAAGCGCCCCATTGATGAGTCGGAAATTGAGAGGACTACTCGACGGCTTGCAAGTGTTATTGAATTCGTCGATAACATCCATAGTCCTTAATCGATCAGTTCTGACGAATCAGGCGAGATGCAAATTGATTATGATAGCGACAGGAGAGCGCCAAGAAGCCGGCGAAGGGACCATCACCATAAGTCGCCCCTGCGTAAGAGGTCTCGGGCCACGGACCCCCCCCCCCCCCGACTCAGGCAAAGCTGGTAACCGTGATGATCGTCGCGGGCGAAGCCGCGGCAGAAGGAACCGCGATCGCAG
This sequence comes from Fallopia convolvulus, assembly GCA_964016875.1. NCBI lineage: Eukaryota > Viridiplantae > Streptophyta > Magnoliopsida > Caryophyllales > Polygonaceae > Fallopia > Fallopia convolvulus. The sequence continues at coordinate 37,153,090 of OZ024733.1, forward strand.
AGAAAAAGCCGTGATCGCGGGCCTAACGATCGGCGTGATTCTTCGCGTGAACGAGAAGATCATTATGATCCTTCCGAGAATCCCAAACCTAAGCATGATCAGGGCAGAAAAAGGAAGAAGATGCGACGTAGCCAGTGTCGGAGTGTTAGCCTTGACAGGATTGAAGGTAGGGCCCGAGCTCTTGAGCGTACTCAAAGAAGGCTACTTGATCTTTTGAGAGCGCAAGGAGGTACCTTGCAATCGGCTTGGGAACAAGCAGAGCATAATTTGGCTTTGTTGACATCAACGCCCTTCCACGTGGACATCCAACGAGCCCGGCCCCCATCAAAGTTTTCTTCCCCGTCTTTTACTCTTTATGATGGGAATACGGATCTTGTAAGTCACATAGCCTCTTACTCCCATAAAATGGCATTGTGGGTGTCTAAGGATGTTATCATGTGCAAGATGTTTCCGAGCAGCCTCGGTAAAAGTCCTTTAAAGTGGTTTCAGAGCTTTAGGCAAGGGTCAATTTGGTCTTGGGATCAATTGGCTTCTAAGTTTGTGAGACGATATATAGCAAATAGTCGAGATGCTGAATCACTTGACACACTCTTCGGCCTCAAGCAAGAGAAAGGAGAAAGCTTGCGTTGCTTCTCAAATCAATTCATGGAATGCTATGCAGAAATTGAGGGATGTGATGATAAAACCACTATTACTGCATTTAAAAGGGCAATCCTCGTTGATAGCAAGCTAAGAGAAGAGTTGACACTTCGTCTTCCTTCTACAATAGCCGAGCTTCAAGTGCGTGTTCATCAGTATGTGCGGTTAGAGGAGGATAATTCCAAAGTAAGAGGAAGATCGTCCTCTCCTCCTCATAAAACTCACAGCCGTTCTGAAAGCCTTAAGAGAAAGGGTCAGAGTATAGCGGTTTACACCACATTTAGTGTGCCAATCTATCGGATCCTACCTCGCATTAAGCATGAGAACTTTTTTCAATATCCTCCCAAAGAGGAATGCCATGAAGATGATCCTCGTGGTAGGAAGTACTGCATGTAGCACAGAATTCGGGGGCATATGACTGAACAGTGTGAGTCATATAAGCAGTATCTGTTGAGTTTTAGGGTATGTAAAGCAAACATAAAAGCATATATTTGCATTGATCGTTGAAGTGAAAGTCGACCCTTGTACAACAAGGCGGTTTGAGTAGACCTCGAAAGGTAATCTCGTGAGTAGACCCATTCAAGGGTAGTCTCGTTGGGTGTAGGCCCTAAGGCAATCACCATCGACCCACTTAAACATCTTATTAAGTTACTTGGATAAAGGCTACGAGTCGAATGATTAGATCGATCTTTCCTTCAACATATATTGCCCCTATCCCATGCCAAGGGTTCACGCAATATCGTTGTTGGATAAAACGTACCAAACAAAATAATGGACGTGTTGGTAAGACACATCTATTAAGAACAAACGTACCTTGTTTGAGTCCCATGATTCCGCTTCATCCTTTACTCGAACGAAGTCTTCTTCTTCCCATGACGTGTGTGGTTCCTTCTTCACTTGGATGAACTCTTCATGCACCGCCACTTGAGGTTTCTTCTCCCTTTCCATTTGAGAAGATCGATCCACAATATCACTCTTGTGTTTGATTTACTTTGAGAAAACTCACACAAACAAGCCCTAGTCAAAACCGACTACAAGAGTTGTATTCAATCGACTAGTGTGTAGTCTTTTCCCTCTCTTCTCTTGCCGAAATTGTGTGGACTTATATCCTCTTTCTTGTGTGAAAAATGGACAACCAACCACCCTTAAATAGGCGTGTAAATTATGTCCAAAAACTGCCCACAAGTTGGTTACAAAATCGGTTGAAGGAATGGGAGGACGAGAGTGAAAGTAGAGGAAGTTAGTTGCAACTTTCTCCTTCTCTCTCCTTGTCATCATGGGCGTCTAAATGCAGCCCCCCATGGACTCCAAATGGCATTTCATTCCAGCCTAGAATGGCCTAAGAGAAAGCCCAAAAATCCACTAAGAAATCCAATCCAAAAGGCCCAATCCACGGCCCAATAGGCAAGGCATGAGGCCCATGCCATGCACACATGCATGCGGCCCATCCAGCCCACACGCGCGCCCCATGGGCCGGCCCACCAAGGCCCACACCTAGCTAGCATAGCTAGGTACCTAGCTAGGTCACTTACCTAGTGTAGCTGGCCCTTAGCTAGTTGAGCTAGCATCCAGCTAGATGAGCTGGCTTGAGCTACGTTTGAGCTCATTAGGCTGACTTCCAAGCTACTTGAGCTAGTTTGAGCTTCCATGAGCTAAACCCTAGCTACATGAGCTTCTTACTAAGCTTATACTTTGAGTCTAGAGCTTTTCCAAGCTTCTAAAGCTAACTCTAAGCTAGTATGGAGCTTCATAACTCCTTTCTAGCATGCATAGCTATGTGCCAAGCTAAACTCAAGCTTTGGTTCTTGTTTAAACCATTCACCAAGCTTAAGTAAGCTTCCTAACTTCATTAGAATATGCACAAAGCTACAAGACTCAATTATCAAGCTCGAAAACATACCTTAGCTCAACCGAAGTCACTCGACGCCTCATGCCTTAGCCCTAGGCGCGCCGCAAGCTCCTCGCATACCACCTTGGTGTGTCGCTAGCCTCGCGCAGCCTTGGCCTTGCCATCGTAGCGCCAAAGGCGCGCCCCAACCGCCATCATTTGAACCTCGAGACCGTGCACAAGGCACGCCCGATTCTGCCGAGTCTCGAACCTTAAGATCGAGCACTAGGCGCACCATGCACTTGCACCGAATCGATGCACCTTGCCACTATCAAGTGACGACGCCTCCTTGGCGCGCCCTTTCCTACTACCGTGGCACACGAGGTTCCCTTGGCATTGGTGTGCTATTGCTTTGGATCATTCTAAACATGACAAACTCCCTTTATCATATCATGGCAAGTCATACAAGTCAATTTCTCAATCGACATTATCAATATGACTTGTTAACCTCAACATGCTCTTATAGGGATTTGATGACTTTACACAAATCACCAACAATATCTACAGAGCTTGGTTGAAAAAGGGTACTTGCATGAGTTCATTAAGAAAGACAAGCCTGGAAAAGGTGACGAGCCGGGGCAGAAGCAAATTGAAGTCATCCAAACAATCTCAACATCTTACAGGCATGAAGATGATGAACCAAGGAGCAACTTTAGGAAGTCCTGCCATGAACTTGAAGTGATGAGAGTTCAGCAGGTCGAGCCACGGCGACCCCCTTCCCCCGTGCGTGCGGTGGATGGGCTAGTCTTTAGGGACAAGGACCTTGCGACAGTCTAGGTTCCTCATAACGACCCCTTAGTTCTAGCAGTCGAGCTAGAAGGTTTTAAGGTGCGTCGCACTCTCGTTGATCCAGAGAGTTCGGTTGACATCATGTATTATGAGGTCTTCAAACTCCTTGGGAAAAGCAATGAAGATTTGATCCTGTTCAAGATGCAATTGACTAGACTTGGTGGCTATCCAACATATCCGCTTGGAATGTTTAAAGCCCAAGTCAGTCTAGCCAAAAAAGTGATGACCGTTGAGTTCTTGATTGTTGATGTGCCTTCACCCTACAATTTGATTTTGGGGAGGCCTTGGATTCACGGGATTGGAGCAGTACCATCGGCCCTCCATCAAATGGTCCAATTTAGAGATGGAGACCGCCCTAAATCAGAGTTTATGCGAAAAGTTGAAGATGAGTCGAAGATTGAAGACCAGCCACGAAACCATGATCACGGGCCCAAGGGCCGCGACCGCGGCGCTAGAACTGAGAGCAAAACCCCGGATATGGGGCAAAAGCGCGGTCGCGGCACCGAGGTCTGCGACCGCGGGGCATCCCGCCGCGATCGCGGTACTACATCTGAAAGCTTAGCTTCGCGAGAGCTTGATCGTGAGCGCGGTCACCCGTCTTCCCCTGCGGAGGGATCTTGGGATTAGGAATTTCATGTAAACGGGGCACTCTTTTTCCCATGTGGTTTTGATGAGGCCCTTAGGATTTTTCGTTTTTTGCATTCATTTTGTTTAGCTTTGTAAGTTCATGACATTCATGTTTACTTATTAATAAAAGTCAGCTTTTTGCATTTGCTTGAGTCTTGCATTAAAAAAATAAAAGCACAACATTAGTTAATCGCACTAATGGATTTTACATATGCGTGTATGTGAGATGGAATTTATGATATTTGCTCATAAATAAGAATTTATGATATTTGCTCATAAATAAGATTTTATGATATTTGCTCATAAATAAGAATTTATGATATTTGCTCATAAATATTGAAGCTCATGAAATTCGTTCATGTGTGTACGAATATACGAAAGCGTTAGTAGACTTGACATCGACCAATCCACTTGGCCACTTCGATTAGTACACCTCTGTACCCTACATCGCCGAATATGGTAAAACATATAAGGCAGTGTAGGTGGGGCAATTGTGAGCGGGTAAAACAAACATAGTTACCATAGTTATTTTCGCTATTAAAAGGTATTTCTTAAATTACTGCGCATTTATTATTATTTTTATTATTTTCCATATTATTAAATATATGGTAGTTGTGCAACTTAATGAAAGATTTTATCCTTCAAATATGATGGAATTAAACTTGGAGAAGGTAGGAATCTTCCTAACTTGGGCTCTAAGCAATCTGACTAGCCCTAGGAGATATAGAAAGTCAAACCATAATCTCATTCTTCCATTATAAATACACGCCCTAGGCGTGTAGGGAGAGCCACATGTGCACTTCGGCATATTCTGAAAACTTGAACAGGCGAATACTCGCTTAGCTCGATTGTTCAGGGATTCGCGGTTCTTTCGTTGTACTCTCGAGGCTCGAAACGACAGTCGCTCTTTTGACTTAGGCATCGGAGGTGGACTAGGGGGTCCCCGCCCCCTGTGTCCATTGTTTTGCAGGTTTTTAGGTCAGAAGATTCGGCGTGGAGCAGAAGAGGAAGGAGTTCATAATTAGTGCATTGAAGACGGAATTTTTGTGCACTAACAGTTTATGTTAAATTACATAGTTTGTAGTTTAAATTTTAGTTTCATTTGCTTGTATATTATATTGATCAAGTAAACGAGTTATTCACAAATCTGTCTCGCGAAGAAACTAAATGAGAGGTTCGTGAGCATGTACGAGCTAGGTGATTATTTAAATGAACCAAGCTCAAACAAGATTTTAAGCTCGATCCAAACTCACATTCGAGCTCAAGCTTGAGAAACTCAAAAGCTCGACTCGGCTCGGTTCGATTACAGCCGTATTTTTGTGCTTGGGTTTAGCAGTTTAGCTACTCGTATGTTGTTTGGGTTGAGTTAGTTATAAAGAGACTGAGATGTCACCAACCATTATTAGGCTAGCTATAAAAAAAATTGAGACGCTAGGTGACTCGGCTAAAATCGTTGTTGCCAAGATCAAAAATAAATAACCCTAAACTACTAACTAGTATAGTATGTAAGCAAGGGGTCGAACCCAAGAGAATCGGGATTCTGAACAATCAGCAGGAAACAAGAAAGGGGTTTTTGGAAGTTTAAGCAAACAAAAAAACAAGCAAATAATATTTGGGATTAAATCAATGGAAGGAAAGCATAGTTCATTCAATCAATTCCACCTTTTTAATCATTCGATCATCAATTCATCCACTTTTCTATTAATTCTCAGGTTAATTCCAATCCTTATAAAAGATTTCCACTTGTCCACGGTCCAAGCAAAATTATGATATGAACAAGAATGATTAATTCAAATCATGCAAAGTATTAAGGATAGAAGGATATTAATTCATTCAATCAAGCTACGAGTCTCATGCATAAAATAACAATCAAACACTCTTTCTCAATTCTAGTCCACGGTCCTAGAAAAGAGTTGTTTCAAGGATAAATAAGATTGCATAGACAACAATCAAACTAATCTAAACAGTAGATCTAAGTCAATCAAACAAGTTGATCAGGCTTATCAAATCAAACATAGATCATATCAATAAAAACAAGAGTTTTGATATTAACTAATGGATAGAAAAGTTACCAGAATCTCACGAATTACATAAAAAGGCTTCCTTGATCAAACAAACTCCAAGGGAAATTAGTTCTCCATAATAAAACTAAAAACTGGAGTAATCTCTGAAAGTGTGCTAGAATGTGTAACTCTAAAGTGAAAACGAAACTAAGCTTAAATAGTAGAAATAAATCCAAAACCCTAAGATATAATTATAAATAAAAGATAAAATAAGCGAAACAAAGTCGGCGCTGAAATCCCGAAATCCGCGGGCGCGGATCCTCAGTCCTCGCGGAAACCCCTCGAACCGCGAGCGCGGTTTAGATCCGCGGGCGCGGATCTTCTGACAGCCTTCTGGTGTCAACTTCGGAGGTGGTTTTGACCCACTTAGAGTTGGAATTTGAACTCGGCGTAAAAACATGAATTGTATCTCTTCGAGTTAGCTTTCCAATGATATCAAATTCAGCTTCATCCGATCACTGTAGCTCCCGGAATAAGCATTACAAGAATGTGGTGTCGAAACAACTCCAAATTAACACTTGTCTTCAAAACTCTTGCAATTCTTCAAATTGTGTCTTCGGTCTTCATATTACAATTATGCTCAAAAACTAACCTAAACACACTCAAATCATACCTAAAATACAAGAGTTAACCTATACTAAATAGAGGGTATCAAATTCCCTCATACTTAAACCTTGCTCGTCCTCGAGTAAGCTCAAAATAAATCTAACAATCAATCCTATCAAGGTTTACAGCGTAGTACAAGGGAAGACAAAAAACACTCACCTCACCAACCCGAACCGAAAATAGAGAAATAATGAGCAAAGACACGAAAGCTCAAAAACACACCTCACCAATACAACATATAACACTCAAGCTCTAAAAAGTGTAGAGCAACCTAGGATCTACCCAACATCTAAAGTGTAATCCCCAGACCCCAAAGTAGAATATGATCCTAAACACTCTGATTTTACCACTCATTCTACTTAGGCGCCCTTTCGGGTTTTCACCTAATCACTCTTTTCATTTTTCTTAGGTGTGCTCACAAATACTCACATCTCTCATAAACCTCTTATTACCCCAGCCTAATGCTGGTCCGGGTTACCTGCTTATTACCTGAGCCGCCCTTTCGGGTTTTCAACTCATCCCAGGATTTTATATGCCTTTTTTCTCTCTTTTTATGGATTTTTTTATTTTTTTTATTTTTTCAAAATTTTCTCTATACAAAACATGGAACAAAAAATCCCATAAAAATAAACTGAAATGCAACTATCTAAGATAAGCATAGCGAGTACTTCCTCCCCCATACTTAAATCCTTCAACTCCCCCATACTTAAATCCTTCATTGTCCTCAATGAAGTAAAGAGTAAGGAATTAAGCATAGAAGAGGAAAATCAGAAGACTCACATACGAAAGAAGAGAGATGAATGAACCCCCCGACTTATAAGCACCAAACTCAGGAACAAACTGATCTTTCTGGGAACAAACTACGAACGTCGTCTTCACAACTCAGCAACCAGATCACACACCATAGGACATCTCCAATGAGAATGAACTGACTCCTCAAAATAATAAAACTCTGACGACGGAAGCACCCCCATACTTGAACAATACCACAAAGATGGTGCAGGGGCTGTTGTTGAAAGTTTGGAGCAGTCAGCTGCTTCAAAGTCTGATCTCCCATTGTCTCAGTTTCAGCAGAATTCAAGTCGAAAGGCAATTCACGGAGTAGTTCCCGAGCTTCACGTCTCAACCTGGAAAGGGTCCTTTCAATCTCTGAATCAAGAGGCAAAATAGAAGAATTAGTAGCACGATTGTGGACCATAAACTAGGGTCCACACTAGAGTTGGTAACAATAAAAACTTAGAATTAAACAAAAGTGTCCCCGGCAACGGCGCCAAAATTTGACAGGCTAAAAGTCGTTAATGCCAAATCAAAAATAATTCCCTAGTTACTCAACTAGTATAGTCGGTAAGTCGGGGTCGAACCCAAGAGACACTTGTAATTCTAAGCAATATTATTATCAACTACGAAGTAATAAAAAGGGGGATTTTGGAATTGTAAACTACAACTAAGAATTGAAACAAGCAAAGCAATAAATCAAACAAGCAAAAGATTGGATTTTTTATCAATTAGGGAAAAGCAATCCTATTCAAGTATCCACTTTTCTTCCTCAAGTTATTGATCCTAGATTCAAACAAGTTATTCCTTTTAATTATTCCTATCCTGATCATAAATTTAACATGGCAACGAGACATGCAAACTTAATATCCAAATCACTCATGAAACGATCATAAATAATATGAATATTAGCATTAAGAACAAGGATAAGCAGGATACATGCAATTGAATTCCAACGAGTCAAACAATTAACATGCATTCAATTCTCTTCTCAATTGTTTTAGTCCAACGAGTCCTAAATCAATTGAGTTGCTACAAAGATTAGGCTTTGCTACGAGAAAACCTAGATCTAGCAATAGATAATATTAATTCCAACAAGTTGGCCAGACAAGCAGAAATCAACACAATCAATAATAATTACGCACAAGAGAATTAAAATAACCTGTAGAAATAAACCTGTAAAGACGAATCTCACAACAACTTGAGTCTGAAAAGCTTCAACTTAAATAGAATCTAAGAAGTTTAGTTCTCCATAGAACAGAGAATACCAAAGTTTGAAATTAGGTCTAAGAATACAAACAAAGGCTGAAAAGTAAACCTAAAATAGTCTCGAACAAATCGAAAATTAAAAACATAAAAAATATAAAAATAAACTAAGCAAATAAATCTAATCACGCGTCAGATTCCAACAGGGCCGCGATCGCTGCCCAAACCTGGCCGCGATCGCTACCTGACTTGCAAACCGCGACCCATCGGCGACCTCTGGCAACCGCGATCGCCACTCTGACATGGCTGCGATCGCGGCCTTCGTGTCATCGCGGTCCTTCAGCTTCTTCGAAGTCTTCAACTTATCGCTAACTCTGAACTTCCGGCCTTCAAATCTGTTCTTCAATAACGCTCATACTAGGCCTAAAATACTACAGAAATATGTACTAAAAAGTCCTAGTTATGTTGTACAAAACACAGCATATCAAATTCCCCCATACTTAGACCTTGCTCGTCCTCGAGTAAGCTCAAAATAAAATCAAGTATGGCAAATCAACAAAGGTCTACAGACAGCAATGGGAGAAAATGACCTAAAACTGAAAAGCACTCAAAATAATCTCACAACCCGGACCCATGTAGAGAAATAATGAGCAAAAACATGAAAGCTCAAATCACACACCTCACAAATACAAGATATAGAGCTCAAGCTCCAAAAAGTGTAGAGCAACCTAGGATCTACCCAACATCTAAAATGTAATCCCCAGACCCCAAAGTAGAATATGATCCTAAACACTCTGATTTTTCCTCTCATTCTACTTAGGCGCCCTTTCGGGTTTTCACCTAATCACTCTTTTCATTTTTCTTAGGTGTGCTCACAAATACTCACATCTCTCATAAACCTCATATTACCCCAGCCTAATGTTGGTCCGGGTTACCTGCTTATTACCTGAGCCGCCCTTTCGGGTTTTCAGCTCATCCTTTATATGCCTTTTTTATATTTTTTATGGATTTTTCATTTATTTTTTTAATTAATTTTTTTTTTAATCTGAAATGCAGAAACTAAAATGCATCTGTACATATATACAACAGTGAGTACTCCCTCCCCCATACTTAAACCTTTCATTGCCCTCAATGAAATAAAGACAAATCAGATAAAAATAAAGGAAAGGAAAACAGAAGACTCACTGCGGTGGACCTGGTGGATGATACCGTGACCAGTCAGGAAAACCTGGCCACATATGTCTGAAAAACTGATGGTGCTGCCCCTGCACTCGTAGTATATCCTGAACGGTGGATGCAAGAGCACTCTGCTGAGCTACCAACTCTCTCTGCTGCGCCACAATCTCTCTCTGAGTGGACACTATCTCATTTTGGGACATAGTAAGTCGTCCCATCTCCCAAGACATCCGGTTCTGCCAATTAGAATTAGAATGTCCACCCCATCCAACTCTACCCGCAGCAACATCCCAAGCAGAAGTATCTCTGAAACCTCCATATCCACCTCTATATGCAGCAGCTCCACCGTCACCATAACCGGAATATCCTCCTGTCTGCCAACTAGATGTACTAGCTGGTGCTGTACCAGAACTAGCACCCCATCCAACTGATGATGTACCAACACCACCTCCAGGCACAAAACCAGCACCACTATAACCAGGAACACGGCCACCATCTCTCGCATCTCCTCCATCGTCTCTATCATCACCATCATCATCATCATGATCATCATGATCCCCCTGATCCTCCATCTCTACATCAGGCGCAGGCTCCTCCTGCTGAACCCCGCCCCCACCAGCAAAATCAGATGGGATGTACAGATAAGGTAAGGCAAGGCCAGTGGGCATAGCTCTAGGAAGACGCAAATAATCCTCAGCTGGAGAACCTAGAGTCCAGATATAACCCTGCTCAGCTGATCCCTTCAAGCAATGAGCCCTCTTTAGCTGGTTCTCATTAAACTTATACTCCACACTATCAGGCCGTCCAAACCTATCCTCACTCACAAACTCTCTGGCAAGAAAAGTAATCATCCCCCCTATAGCAATCTTGCCAGTATCCTTCTTCAGGATCTTCTTGACACTCCCAATAAACAACTCAATCCAGTCAGGAACTGCCGCCTTCATAGGCATCAAGCACCAGATCATGCTTATGTCAAAGTGAGATGCCTTGTTTACCTCCCCTTGTCCCAGAAAACTCATGGACAGTACCTTATGACATAATCTGATACAAGGATGGGTAATGCAATAGTTATACTCCCCCTTCTTAGGCAAAAACCCAACCCTTGTAATCGCCTCCCAAAAATCATTAAGGCTTGACTCTCTATGAACTGCCTCCCAATTCTCAGTAGGCACACCAGTAATCCCAAAAATTCCTTTCAACCCCTCTCTGTCTATATAATAAGGCTCATCCAAAATATTAAATTTGAACAAACCCTCATCATCCTGAAATGTAGACAGAAACTCTAGCAAAATGTTCCTATAGGTAGGGGCATTCAGATCAATAAAACCCCCTAATCCACCACTCATCAGAAACGTTCTAGTACAGTCATACATGCCTAGTGTCCTAAGCATCTCAACATCAAAGAATTTAGTACTAGTGAATTTCCTCTTAGCCAGAGAATCCCATTTTTTCTTCTGTGCAGGAGTCAGCTTCTTAACAGGATACGCCATCTATTTAATGCAGCTAATCAGATCAACAGTAGAGGCGAAGAAGCAACTTACAGAAGCTGAAATTCGGTTCTGTTGGGAGGCCGCGATCGCTGTATGCAGAGGGCCGCGATCGCCTTCTGGTGTGTGGCCGTGATCGCGGTATGAAGGGGGCCGCGATCGCGGTTTGGCGCGATCGGCGATTTCCAACGATGGCGTCCTCCGGTGTCGCGGCTCACTTCGGCTCCGAGCCGCGTTCGCCTCTTCGTGACGTCTTCAACAACCCGTCAATGGACTACGAGGAGTGGTTGTGGTAGATTGAGCGGGATGGTAATTTATTTTGGGATTTTTGTAGATTTGATTTTTGGGGAGAAATAGAGAGGTAAAAGAGATTTTGTGAACGGATTTGGGTTGAGGACGAAGTGAGGATTGTAGATCCGGGTTTTTTATTGAATTTGGAAGAAATTTTTGAGGGGGTTAATGGAGGTTGAAGGGAGTTTTAATGGTGGGTGGGTAATGGAGGAAGAAGGAGAAAGTGAAGAATAGAGGAGGAAGGAGGAAGAAGAAGATGGACGAAAAGGGGTGGGGCCGGCGGTGGGAGTGGCCCCACTGCCTCGTATATTTATTTTTTATTTTTTTTTTATAACTCTGGGGGGCGCGATCGCGGCCTGCGCAAGGCACCGTCAATTCCTTTCGAAAAACGCCCCGCAATCGCCCTTTTCGAGGAGCGATCGCGGTTTGTCCTCAGTAATGTTCTTTCGAACCTAGTACCTGCGTGTTAGCCTCACGAGTTTGAAAATAAAAACAAAACAAAACAAAAAACACAGAAAAAGAAAAAGAAAAACTTACCTCGGGTTGCCTCCCGAGCAGTGCCTTTGTTTAATGTCGTTGGCTCGACATTAGTGCCCTTTTTAGTTGGCATCTGGGGTTGGATCATCAAGACCCATCTCTTCTAGCACTTCATGGCTGACTCCCTCATGGTATTTCTTTAATCTCTGACCATTAACCTTAAACACATTTTGGGAATCCCCATCCAATAATTCCACAGCCCCATGTGGAAAAACTTGAGTAATTGTATACGGTTCAGCCCATCTAGAACAGAGTTTTCCTGGGAAGAGTGTGAGACGAGACTGGAACAGAAGGACCTTGTCTCCAACCTTGAATTCCTTCCTGAGGATATTCTTATCATGCCAAGCTTTGGTTTTGTTCTTGTAGTTCACAGCATTATCATAAGCATCCAATCTCAACTCCTCCAACTCTTGCAATTGTAATTTTCTGCACTCTCCATTCTCTTTCAGGTTGAAATTGCACTTTTGGACCGCCCAGTAAGCTTTGTGCTCAAGCTCAACTGGCAAGTGACAGCCTTTGCCATAAACCAATCTGAAGGGGGACATCCCGATGGGTGTCTTATAAGCAGTACGGTAGGCCCATAGAGCATCATTGAGTCTCAAACTCCAATCTTTCCTATTTGGCGCCACCGTCTTCTCCAGAATTGATTTTATCTCCCTATTGGACACTTCAGCTTGTCCATTGGTTTGGGGATGATAGGCTGTAGAGATCTTCTGGGTGACATAGTACTTCTTCAATAGAGCACTCACAGTCTTGTTGCAAAAATGAGTACCCCTGTCACTGATTAGAGCTTTTGGAATCCCAAATCTGGAAAAAATGTTGTCCTTAAGGAAACCTGCAACTTCTTTTGAATCATCAGTTCTGATGGCCTTTGCTTCCACCCACTTGGAAACATAGTCCACCGCAAGTAAAATATACAGATTCCCATAGGAAGAGGGGAAGGGTCCCATAAAATCAATGCCCCAAACATCAAAAACTTCACAGAATATCATACGAGATTGAGGCATCTCATGTCTCTTAGAAATATTACCCACCCTCTGACAACGATCACATGATTTATAGAAAGCATATGCATCCCTAAAAATATGAGGCCAATAAAAACCAGCTTCTAAAACTTTCCTAGCAGTTTTATTAGTCCCAAAGTGACCCCCACATGCATAGGAATGACAAAAAGATAGTATAGATTGTACCTCAGAATCCGGGACACACCGTCGGATTACCTGATCTGCGCAGTGCTTCCATAAATAAGGATCATCCCAGACATAGAATCGGGATTCTTGACGCACCTTGTCCTTCTGAGCCTTGGTAAAATTAGGAGGAAACTCCCCTGAGACGAGGTAGTTGACTAGATTTGCATACCATGGCCTGAACGAGTGGATCCCAAAAGCAAATTCCTCCAGTCGCGATTCGTTGCCGCGGTCGCCACCAGGGCCGCGATCGCGCCTCTTTTTGGCCGCGATCGCGGTTGTCTCAGCCGCGGTCGCCCCTTGTTTTGGCGGCGATCGCGGTTTGGCACCAGTATCGACTTCGAAAAGCATGTCATCGAGGAATCGTCCTTGAATTTGGTCTTGACCTTCTGACTTGTCTTCCACATGTACAAGCCGACTCAGGTGGTCAGCTACAAGGTTTTCAGCTCCCTTTTTATCTCGTATCTCAATGTCAAACTCACTCAGCAAGAGGATCCATCTTATCAATCTCGGCTTAGCCTCCTTTTTCGTCATTAAATAACGAAGTGTTGTATGGTCTGAATAAACTATCACCTTTGTACCCAGCAGATACTATCTGAACTTCTCCAAGGCGAACACTACAGCAAGCATTTCCTTCTCAATGGTGGAGTAGTTCCTTTGGGCATCGTTTAGAGTCATGGAAGCATAATGTATGACATGGGATGCTCTAGCTTCCTTTTGACCCAAAACAGCCCCAACAGCTTAGTCACTTGCATCACACATGATCTCAAAAGATTGAGACCAATTCGAGGCTTGAATAATTGGGGCACTTATTAGGCGTGTTTTCAGCTCATCAAACGCCTTTTTACATGCCTCATTGAACTCATAAGGCACATCCTTCTTCAACAAATCACACAATGGGGCTGAGATCTTGGAAAAATCTTTAATAAACCTGCGATAGAAACCTGCATGGCCTAGAAAAGAACGCACTTCACGCACATTAGTAGGATAAGGCAAAGACTGAATGATATCAATCTTTGCCTTATCGACCTCAATACCCCTGGATGACACTATGTGACCTAACACAATGCCTTGCTCAACCATAAAATGATACTTCTCAGAGTTTAGAACCAAATTGGTGTCTACACATCTTTGAAGGACTAAAGAGAGGTGGTTTAAGCAAACATCAAAGTCGTCTCCATGTACTGTAAAGTCATCCATAAAAACCTCTATAAAATTTTCAATGTACTCAGAAAAGATGCTTACCATACACCGTTGGAACGTACCGGGTGCGTTACACAATCCGAATGGCATTCTGCGGTATGCAAAAGTGCCAAAGGGACATGTAAATGTCGTTTTCTCCTGGTCCTCCGGTGCAATAGCAATCTAAAAGTACCCTGAATAGCCATCTAAAAAGCAATAATAGGAACGACCGGCAAGTCGCTCAAGCATTTGATCAATGAATGGCAAGGGAAAGTGATCTTTTCTGGTTACCGCATTCAGCTTACGGTAATCAATACAGACTCTCCAACCTGTCTGAACTCGTGTGGGGACTAGTTCCCCATGCACATTCTCTACCACTGTAATGCCTCCCTTTTTTGGCATAACTTGGGTCGGACTAACCCACTGACTATCAGAGATGGGATAGATCATACCTGCCTGTAGGAGCTTCAGTACCTCCTTTTTGACTACCTCCATCATAGGTGGGTTGAGCCGTCTTTGTGGCTGTCTGGATGGCTTGGCACCATCTTCTAGGAGGATCCTATGCATACATGTAGAGGGACTGATCCCTTTAATGTCAGCAATAGTCCAACCTAGGACTGTCTTGTGCTCTTTCAGTACCTGCACCAATTTTTCTTCTTGCTCCTTGGAAAGTTTGTTAGAAATAATGACAGTCAAAGTGTCACCATCTCCAAGAAAGGCATATTTTAAATGCTCAGGGAGCTGTTTAAGCTCAACTTCAGGTGCCTGTACTACAGAAGGAAGCAACTTCTCGCTAGGGAGAGTTAGTGGTATGGGCCCAATGGCCAAAGCATCAGCAAGAGATTCACAACAAGCACTCAGATCAGCAAGGATTTCATGATATCTATCAGGCAAATCATAATCCATGCATGAAGTTGTGACATCATTCTCTAACACATATTGTAATTCATCACCATAAGTAGCATCAAAGACATCTTGCACAATGGGATCAATTACATCAATAGAACAAAGAGAATGGTCATCCTGGGGGTATTTTATAGCATTGTCCATACTATATTCAAATTTCTCCCCATCAAACTCCATAGTTAGGACACCTTTACACATATCAATTTTTGTTCTAGCAGTTTTCATGAAAGGACGTCCTAACAGAATGGGTGCAGCATGCACATCATGATCCATATCAAGCACATAAAAATCAGCAGGGAATATCAAATTATCAACCATGACAAGAACATCTTCAACAAGCCCTTTCGGGTAGACTGTGGACCTATCAGCTAATTGAACAATAACACCAGTTTCATGCAAAGGTCCTAAGCCTAGTGAAGTATAAACAGAATAAGGCATAACATTAATAGAAGCACCTAAATCAAGCATGGCTTTATCTATTTTAGTGTCTCCTATTATGCAGGGAATGCTGAACATGCCTGGATCACTGCACTTCTTAGGCATTCGCCTTTGAAATACAGCTGAGACATGTTCACTAACCTTAACTTTCTGTTTCCCTTTTAATTTTTGGTTCCTCTTAATAGTGCATAACTCTTTTAGAAATTTAGCAAATCTAGGAACGCTTTTAATCAGATTGAGCAAAGGGATATTTACCTCACACTTGGAAAACGTCTCAAAGATCTCCTTGTCGTTCTCTGGCTTCCTTGTGTCTTTCAGTGCTTCAGGAAAGGGAGGCAGTGGCTTCTGGGAAATCATGGAAGGGAAATCTGGACGAACATATTGATCGGTGGGAACTGGAGCCTGGCCGCGATCGCCATCAGAAAGCCGCGATCGCGGTTCTTTAGATTTTCGGGAATCATCGCCACCGCGACCGCTGCCCGATGTGGACGCGATCGCGTCTTCAATTTTCTCAAATCCCGAGGCCTCAGTTAAGGGGCCGCGATCGCCGATGGTGGGGACCGCGATCGCGGCCTCTTCAGCCGCGATCGCCTCTGATTTTGGCGGCGATCACGGTTCTTCCGTCAACCTTCGGTAATTCTTTTCCACTTCGTAAAGTAATCGCACTCACATTCTCCCTAGGATTGATGGGCTGTGCTGGCAATTTTCCAGAATCTTTGGCCTCCAATTTACTCACTGCATTAGCCAGTTGACTGATCTGAGTCTCCATATTCTTGATACTGGCTTGAGTAGTCTGTCCCATTTGTTCCACTGTAATGGCTAGCCTTGCAATCACCTCTTCAGCGTTGGATGAATTATTTTGGCTCTGAACTGGAGGTCTAGGGACATAAGGTTGCCTGGGTTGCTGATTTCCTCCTTGTTGATTATATTGAGGCTGATTCTGATTCCCATATCTCAGATTTGGATGATGTGCCCAGCCTGGATTGTATGTATTAGAATAGGGATCAAAACGAGGTCTAGGAGGTCCATAGCCTCCTACAGCATTAACCTCAGCCTGAGGTTCCTGGAGTTGTGGACAGGCATCAGTAGGGTGAAGTGTATCAACACAGACTTCACACGCCTTCAGTTGTTGAGGGGTTCCTTGCAGCATGAACCTCTTCATCATATCTTTCAACTCCGCCATCTCAGATTTTATAACAGAAGAGCAGTCCATAGCATTGACTCCCTTAGCGCCAGTTATTTTGTTGAATTGCCTTGAGTTCTCAAATAGCTCAGAAAAGAGCTCAAGGGCATCTGCTGGTGTCTTGTTCATCAGGCTTCCACCACAAGCTGCATTCACCATTCTGCGCTCTTCATCCAGTAATCCACCAAAGAAATACAGTACCAGGTCTTGATTAGAATACCCATGATACAGACAACTAGCACACAATCTCTTGAATCGCTCATGATAATCATACAGACTCTCTCCAGCCTGTTGCTCAATATTGCTCAGGCTCTTCTTCAGACTGTTTTGTTTGGTGGCAGGAAAATATTTCTCTAAGAATGCCGCTTTCATCTTAGTCCAGGTATTTATGGAGCCTGGAGAAAGATGGTAGAGCCACTCATTGGCTAAATCCTTCAGAGAGAAAGGAAACGCCCTCAGCTTGATCTGGTCCTCAGTTACATCAGCAGGCTTCATACTTGAGCAGACCTGATCAAATTCAGCAAGATGCTTGTTTGGATCTTCTCCACCATGCCCATGGAATTGGGGTAAAAGATGGATCAACCCTGATTTCAATTCAAACTTGACACCATCATTCAGCGCAGGGAACTGAACAGCCAGGGGCTGTTGTTGAAAGTTTGGAGCAGTCAGCTGCTTCAAAGTCTGATCTCCCATTGTCTCAGTTTCAACAGAATTCAAGTCAAAAGGCAATTCACGGAGTAATTCCTGAGCTTCACGTCTCAACCTAGAAAGGGTTCTTTCAATCTCTAAATCAAGAGGCAAAATAGAAGAATTAGTAGCACGAGTGTGGACCATAAACTAGGGTCCACACTAGAGTTGGTAACAATAAAAACTTAGAATTAAACAAAAGTGTCCCCGGCAACGGCGCCAAAATTTGACTGGCTAAAAGTCGTTAATGCCAAATCAAAAATAATTCCCTAGTTACTAAACTAGTATAGTCGGTAAGTCGGGGTCGAACCCAAGAGACACTTGTAATTCTAAGCAATATTATTATCAACTACGAAGTAATAAAAAGGGGGATTTTGGAATTGTAAACTACAACTAAGAATTTAAACAAGCAAAGCAATAAATCAAACAAGCAAAAGATTGGATTTTTATCAATTAGGGAAAAGCAATCCTATTCAAGTATCCACTTTTCTTCCTCAAGTTATTGATCTTATATTCAAACAAGTTATTTCTTTTAATTATTCCTATTCTGATCATAAATTTAACATGGCAACGAGACATGCAAACTTAATATCCAAATCACTCATGAAACGATCATAAATAATATGAATATTAGCATTAAGAACAACGATAAGCAGGATACATGCAATTGAATTCCAACGAGTCAAACAATTAACATGCATTCAATTCTCTTCTCAATTGTTTTAGTCCAACGAGTCCTAAATCAATTGAGTTGCTACAAAGATTAGGCTTTGCTACAAGAAAACCTAGATCTAGCAATAGATAATATTAATTCCAACAAGTTGGCCAGACAAGCAGAAATCAACACAATCAATAATAATTACGCACAAGAGAATTAAAATAACCTGTAGAAATAAACCTGTAAAGACGAATCTCACAACAACTTGAGTCTGAAAAGCTTCAACTTGAATAGAATCTAAGAAGTTTAGTTCTCCATAGAACAGAGAATACCAAAGTTTGAAATTAGGTCTAAGAATACAAACAAAGGCTGAAAAGTAAACCTAAAATAGTCTCGAACAAGTCGAAAATTAAAAAGATAAAAAATATAAAAATAAACTAAGCAAATAAATCTAATCACGCGTCAGATTCCAACAGGGCCGCGATCGCTGCCCAAACCTGGCCGCGATCGCTGCCTGACTTGCAAACCGCGACCCATCGGCGACTTCTGGCAACCGCGATCGCCACTCTGACATGGCCGCGATCGCGGCCTTCGTGTCATCGCGGTCCTTCAGCTTCTTCGAAGTCTTCAACTTCTCGCTAACTCTGAACTTCTGGCCTTCAAATCTGTTCTTCAATAACGCTCATACTAGGCCTAAAATACTACAGAAATATGTACTAAAAAGTCCTAGTTATGCTGTACAAAACACAGCATATCAATAGACAACAATCAAACTAATCCAAACAGTAGATCTAAGTCAATCAAACAAGTTGATCAGGCTTATCAAATCAAACATAGATCATATAAATAAAAACAAGAGTTTTGATATTAACCAAGAGATAGAAAAGTTACCAGAATCTCACGAATTACATAAAAAGGCTTCCTTGATCAAACAAACTCCAAGGGAAATTAGTTCTCCATAATAAAACTAAAAACTGAAGTAATCTCTGAAAGTGTGCTAGAATGTGTAACTCTAAAGTGAAAACGAAACTAAGCTTAAATAGTAGAAATAAATCTGAAACCCTAAGATATAATTATAAATAAAAGATAAAATAAGCGAAACAAAGTCGGCGCTGAAACCCCAAAATCCGCGGGCGCGGAATCAAACTGCGGGCGCGAATCCTCGGTCCTCGCGGAAACCCCTCGAACCGCAAGCGCGGTTTAGATCCGCGGGCGCGGATCTTCTGACAGCCTTCTGGTGTCAACTTCGGAGGTGGTTTTGACCCACTTAGAGTTGGAATTTGAACTCGGCGTAAAACATGAATTGTAGCTCTTCGAGTTAGCTTTCCAATGATACCAAATTCAGCTTCATCCGATCACCGTAACTCCCAGAATAAGCGTTACAAGAATGTGGTGTCGAAACAACTCCAAATTAACACTTGTCTTCAAAACTCTTGCAATTCTTCAAATCGTGTCTTCGGTCTTCATATTACAATTATGCTCAAAAACTAACTTAAACACACTCAAATCATACATAAAATACAAGAGTTAACCTATACTAAATAGAGCGTATCACTAGGCCCGTTTGTCTTAGTGTCAACTAGGTTACGGGCCGTTACGCCACTTGCACTTGCGATGACGTGTTGGAATATTCCTTCCCACATGAAAAATTGAGAGTAAAATTATACAACACATATATCTACAAATTACTTCTCTTATTACCAATTAATCTTAAAATAAAATCTCATTAAACTTGGGTATTGAGTTTATATACTCACGATTTCTCTGTTTATGATCCACGTACTTTGGCAAGTAGCAATTAGAGCGATCCCGACCAATTCCTAGACCAAACCAACTGAACCAGAAATTATAATCTAACATAAATGTCGAGTACATCCGAACTTTATGACTAACTGCCCAGTTTTATTAGTACGTTCCGAGTTAAATTAAAACAACAAAGGAATGCAGTGAGAAGTAAGTGGGCAGAAGGCAGGAGAAATGAGAGAGAGTAAATTTAAAAATTGAATACAGAAAGAGAAAGAACAGCAAACGACAGAATAACTGGCCAAAGTTAGAGAAAGTGATACTATTAACTTTTACCTTGGAGATTAGACAACCAAATGACAAAAGAGTAAAGAAAAATACTCCAGTACTAAACTAAACTCTCAAAGGTCGAGATTCGAGAGCACTTACACTTGGAGTTAATGAATAGGAAAATTATCCAAAATATGATCGGTTAATGAGTAGGGGTTTAAATCGAGAGCACTTGCACTTGGAATTAGTGAATGGGAAAATTAACCTAAATATGATCAGTTGATGAGTCGGGATTTTAAATTATTTAGACATATAAAATTAGGATTAAGTCTAATATATATCTCAACAATTTTTTTTTAATGATGATCTTTCCTTTTGCTCTTCTATTTTCCATGTTTACACTCAAAGCTTACATATATTATATATGAAGTACTAAATGGATTTTTCATGTATATATAGTAAGGCCTCTTATAATCTTATTAAGATTTAAGAGGTTTGTATGCATTTGCGGGGAAAGGGAATGAACGATCATGGGAGAGACAAAGAGATGTGCTAGCATTATCATGCATTAGTATATATGACTATATGTCCAACAACTTGGAAAAAAAAACCCTTTTTTTATGTATTATCAAGGCAATTGGTTGAACGTGGGTCTATGACTCTAGGCGTACAACTTCAAATACTAACATCATTTTTGAAGCTAGCTGTTCGTTTTGACTATCTCACACATGTAATTTAAAGTAATTTTGTTGAGATACGTGGGAAACCATCCATGCAACTTTCTACATCAAAGTGACAAAGTGTAATCGTACAAAGAAAACTACTAGGACTTCTAGATTATATATTTTGGTCGAATATAAAGTTTCAAATCGAAAGTAGGAAGTAACCAAGTCTTTTTTTCGGTAACAAATAATAGATGCCTCGAAGGGCTTATTATTAAACAAAACTTAAGTAGAAATCATCCGAGGTCTAGTGACCCCTCTACCATATGAAAGCCTAAAAGATAATCAAAGGCAAGAATAGCTAATCTATCAGCAAAAATATTATCTTCCCTGTAAATGTGACAGAGCTAAACATTCAAATCCTTCTTGATAAAGCTATAGCAGTGTTGTGCTAGGAAATAGTACGATTGAGACATGTCAACTCTCTTGTTAAGGATCCGAGTAACCATATCCGAGTCAACCTCAAGATTAACCCACCTAAAACCCGACATCCAAGCAAGTTGTAAGCCATAAAAAGCGCCCAATAGCTCTGCTAATACAACCGAACACACACCAATTAATACTAGTAACAAACCCGTGAATCCATTTCCCATCACCAACTCTTATAACCCCTCCCAGAGGAAATTTGTTACCTCCACTGGAAATGAGCATGTCGCTTACCACCTGAGCCAACTCCTTTTGATACCGACTTTACTTATTTGATATAGTGTCAAGGTTAGACTCGGTTCGAATAGTTTCATGATTTATATTGGTTAGCTAGCCTTAATACATGATTTGGGTTAGAGCTTGTTGGGATCACATCATATAATGCATTATCTTGCATTTTAATGCAAGATATGGCGCCATCCAAACAGGCCCTTGGATGTTGTCACCAAAAGCGTTGGGAAACGACGTGTGGATTATCCCACGTCGATTATAAGGTAAGTTCGTTACACTTGCACCATCGGACCTTTACGATTTTGTTTTGCATATCCAGCTCAGCACAATGTTGGTGGCTCTTCATGTTTAATTAGCATATTCATCAATACGAAGAATCTTCATTCTTCACCAAAGTTGTTGGCATTTCTTGTTTTAATTACATGCACTTCAAGTTTCAGGTGCAAGAAAAAGAGTCCCTGATAGATAGTAGGAGGATTTTACCAAGGAAAGAGACTAGAGTCTAGAAGGTTCAGCATACTGACCCAACAAAACCTTAGCACACAATCTTAGCATCTTCCCTTGATGTCCGATAATGAAACAGTGCAGATCCTCAAATGAAGTGGTGAAAACTTGTGCAAGTGCAAGTATGAATGTGATTCTCATTATGGTAATGGCAGGTACTTAGCTTTTCTAGGAATGATATAATTAGCTTGGTCCTAGTCTCATTAACAGTCACATGGCTCAATGCCATCAACAATCAATGAAAGTATGACAACACCACTAAGTTGAAAGCAAATGTCATTTGCACTCAGTTTTACCTTGAGTCTAAGCTCGTAACTAGAATAACATGGGAATAAGGATGAGAATAGCTGGAAAACTCGGCAAGAAAGGTACTGTACAAATAGAGGTTGACTGCTGCACAACATAGTGTCTGCTGTTGGACACATAAACAAAGATTTCAACAAGACACAGAAAGGAAGAATGTCCTCGTCTCTATAGTCTCAATCAACTTCAATCATCTCGATCAATGAAGGTTCAGTTGAGAGCACTAGCACAATCATAGTTTCAGGGGAAAAAAAACAAAGATAATTTATCTCTTCTATCTTTACAAATCATCCACAAGAACTACAAATAATTCCTGCTTTCGATGCATAAAATAGCTGAGGTTCACACAGATTAATGATAGGAGCGATAAAATAGCTGAGGTTCACACAAATTATTCTCATAAATCTAGGAAGCCAAAGTAAGCTGCCTTCTGGCCTCTAATGCCCCTCAATACTGATAATGGGCAATTGCTATCTCGCTTTCACAAAATGAAAGTTAATAGGAAAGCTACCGATCCAGACTTAGCTACAATATACTTTGAAATTCTTGTTTGTTGACCAAGCAATTTAGCTGGATTTTTTTGTGTGTCAGTAATTTGTTTGATTTGTGGGTTTGTTGCAGTGTATCATGTAATTCACTGCTGTTATGGTGATATTTATGCATAGGCTCAAGTTGTTGGTTAGGCATTTCCAACCATATAAACCATTTCTAGCAAGACAACATCAGGTAAAAGCCTAAACCACTTCCTCTAAGTTGATTCTAGAAAATTTAGTTCATTATATACATTAACATTAAGCATTCTATAAATATCACTTTCACAACAAAGATGAAAGAACACACTTCAAATAAAATGAAAAGGCTCTTCATTAGTATGAAAAAGTTAAATCACCATGTCCATAAAAGTTGACTTCATGTGCCGTAAATGTACCAAACTGTAACAATGTGAGGTGACAAACTAATATGAAAATATAACAATTCCTTGTAGTTCATTTCATATTAAAACAACAACATAAAACAAAGATAATTTAAGTTGGCAAATGCACCTTGATCATTGCTTGAGATACTCCAGGTACCACTTATACGTGTCCACTAGACCATCCTTGAGCGAAATCTTGGGTTCCCATCCGAGATGCATCAGATTCGAGCTGTCCATGAGCTTCCTAGGGGTGCCATCTGGCTTGGTGGAGTCCCAATTGAGCTCTCCTTCAAATCCAACCACTTCCTTCACAAGCTCAGCCAACTCCTTAATGCTCACTTCCTTCCCACTACCAACATTCAAATGGCTCAATCCACTGTACTTGTCCATCATGAAGACCACAGCATCAGCCAGATCATCCACGTGCAAGAATTCCCTGAGGGGCGATCCAGTTCCCCACACCACCACTTCCTTATCACCCCTCATCTTGGCCTCGTGAAACCGGCGAATCAATGCAGGCAAAACATGTGAATTTTCGGGATGGAAGTTGTCATTTGGACCATACAAGTTTGTTGGCATACCTGCAATTGATCATGAAAATAGGTTTCCTTAACAAGATGTGAGAAAATTCAGCATTGACTTTAGATTTTGATTCTGAGAAAAATCATGTGTACATGCACATCAGATCTACAGATACCAGGGGGCGATTGCTCATACGATAACATCCACGTCTACATCAATTTCAAATTCAAGCTGTTCAAATTAGAATCCTACCGACATTATGTGCACAACTATAAAACAACATCACTAACGATTATGAAACTTTGTATGAAACCAAGACAAATTTATAGTTCTTCGAGCTAAATACTCCTTCACAGGATTCAAATTTGGGGAAAATTGAAAAAAAACAACGAAAAAAAGCAAGATGACAGAGTAATAAAAAAGAATTGAAGACGTGCCTGAAATAGCATCCCAATTGTACTGAAGTCTGTAAGCCTGGCACATCTTGATCCCGGCGATCTTGGCGATCGCGTACCACTCGTTAGTGGGCTCCAATGGACCGGTCAAGAGCGCATCTTCGGGTATGGGCTGCGGCGCGAACTTGGGGTAAATGCAGGAGGATCCGAGGAAGAGAAGCTTCTGGACACCATGGACGTATGCAGAGTGGATAACATTGGTCTGGATCTGGAGGTTGACGGCGATAAATTCGGCCGGATAGGTGTTGTTCGCGTGGATTCCGCCGACTTTGGCCGCGGCGAGGATGACGAATTGGGGCTTCTCGGCAGCAAAGAAGGCGTCGACATCGGCCTGGACGGTGAGGTCGAGCTCAGCGTGGGTGCGAAGGACGAGGTTTGTGAATCCGTGGGATTGGAGCTTTCGGGTTATGGCGGATCCGACGAGTCCTCGGTGGCCGGCGACGAAGATCTTGGCTGACTTGTCGGAGTGGAAAGAAATGTCGGCGTTAGCGTTTGGACCCGCCATCTTCGCGCGGAGGAGAGAGAGGGCCGTGGAACGCAGAGTGGTGATCTGCGCTGCTAGATGCAGGCTGTTGAGACTTTATGTCATCGACTGGGCTCGCCAATTAAGTGGGCCGTTCTTACTTTTGGCCCATATATCAGCTTCGCGGAGTCCAAAATCCATATTTGGGCCTATTGTTCTGATACTCGATCCAGTTTGGGCCTTATGTGTGTTTTTGCTAATAAAAAAAAAGTGAAAGGAAAGATGATGTATAATATACTTGCCCTACTTTTAACCCTTGAAAAAGAGTTATAGGTTTATTTCGATTTATAGTGAGAACATTTGTAAATATTAAATTTTCTTTACTTGAGTATGTGATGATGGGTTACAACGACAAGGCATTGATTCTTGATGTAATTCATACCGAGCTCCATTTTCATTGGTGAATATGCTAACATCTCATAAGATCTATTGCAAATCGCATATGGGTATGAATGAAGTCTTGTCTAATTTTAAGGCTTGAAGGGACTTCTATCTTCAAAATTTTCTATCTTATAACTCATGCTATTAAGAATTCACTTCCATGTAATTTGAAGGAGGTTTTTCAAAATTCACTACTTGAAAATTTTATAAGATTTCTCTTCTTAGGTTGGGACATTTGATTCAATGGATACCCTTCTCTTACGAAATCCATGTTCATTATACAGAGTTTATTGCATGCCTTTGTTGAGATGCTCGTCATATTGGCCACGAATGCATATTTGAATATAGATATCTTAATAAATGGGATAATATACACCTCAAAATCAAGATGCAGGTCTCTTTCCCGTCCACCATACAAAGCATATATGAAGAGTCAAGAGTGGCTTACTTTTGATATTTCATATTCTCCATGAGTGGTATGGATTGGAATAAAAGTATCGCAATGCCCTGTTGACATTGAGAATCAAATGGCAAGTTACAAAAGAAAGATTCTATAATTTATTTATTCTCTCTCGCCAATTTTGATTGAGACGTACGTGCGTATATAGTTCAAACCTAAATAATCTATTAGAAAATGAAACATACGATATCAGAATTGTTGTAGTATTCCAACCAAAAAAAAAAAAGAATTGTTGTAGTATTTCACATAATCTAGTCAAGTCATGTAATTTCCAAGACAGGCTCGAGGCATGCACCTATAAGATAATTTTAATTGTAATTATTGGAACGGGACTTTACTAGGCAATGATATTGTTTAATTTGATCTAAATGACTAAATGCGTGCAAAAACATGCAATGAAATGATTTCCATCAATGGAAGATTAACGAAAGGCGCATGTATGAAATTGTTGGTAAGAAAATCTGGCACGCGAGAACAAATTGAACAAGTTGCTTCACAAATTAGTAACCCAGGCCTGCATGTAGTACTGTCCAAACATGGGTTGGCGCCTCCTTCTTTCTCGTTGGATTGTTCCGACACACTCTCTCTACTCTATCCAAATAAAGTAAGGGCGTATACATCTTGACCTTTTAGATTCCGAATTGATAGGAGACCAGTGGTTGATGTTAGTAATTAATGTCCAAACCATTATGACCTTGCTACATTTACATTGTAGAAAATAATATTTTTGCCAAAAAAACATGAGTGGGATATGCGAAATATGCACATCTGAGTGCACGAATATGCAAAGACCTAACCATAATTGGTTAATCACATAAATATGCAGATATTCCATATGATATAAACAGTCCATAAATTATTACCACCATATACGCACCAGAAACTATTATAGTAATCTACGACTTACAACATTGGATCTTAGCATATCTCTATTTTTATTTAACTAACGAATGTCATCAGACATGAGATTAGGTTCCGTTGGAGGAATTTAAAATACCACAAAATGATTGCCAAGGAGGGTGAAAGAACAAAGGTAAGAATGGGAAAGTGTGAAATTATATATAAGAACTGGAGGGGCCTTCTGAATTCAGATAGAGAATCATCAAGGCACGAGTTGGCCTCTACTTTTGCTTTTTATCCATCCCATGGCCATCAGGCCATGTCCCTTCTTTTTGGTTTAATAATTTTAACTTTTGTCCAACTTTGTAATTTTTATATTTTTTTCATTCTAGGCCCAACCCAGTAATCCTGTGGAAATCTTACATCTTGACCCTCAAATTAGTTAATTAATTGATATGCAGTAAAAGGAAAAGCAGCAGCAACGACAGCAATCGTGGAAAGAATCCAACGTTCTCCAACGAAGATTTCTAACGCCTGCGTATCCGAATGTATCATTTTATTCAGGGTACGCTCCAGGTGCGAATGGGCGTCCAAATGCGAAATAAGAAAGAACAAGAGTCGTTGGACGAAGAAAAAATCAAAATCATTTCACTTAAAAAGGAAAAAAAATAGCACGCACGAATTTTTGGCGAATTATTCACATATTTTTCAAAAAAACAGAAATAGGACACGCGCCTAGATTGTTCATCAATACTGTGAGTTCATCTACACTGTTGATTTGTTCATCGACACTTTGAACTTGTTCATCAACACTTTGAATTTGTTTGTGCATAAGAATTGTGATTTTGTTCATCAAAACTGTGATTTTGTTCATCAAAATTGTGATTTTGTGCATAAATAAACTATTATTTGTTCATCAAAAATTTATTATCTATACATAAAAAATAGAATAATGTGTATCGAAATTGTATGCATTAATATATGTGTGTGCATCATAATTAGTCATGTGTGAGACAAAACTAATTGTTTTGATGTTAGTCTCGATATTGTCTTTTTTTACTCCTTTGGATTTGTCATTGTTGCTTTTGTGAAACGTGTGCCTTCTTCTTAGGCTCCGAACATAGCCAAGGCACAAGCACTCCTCTTCGGTTTGCTGCTGTCTCGTTCTCTTAGCATACACTATATTATTGCAATGTTAGATTCTTTATCTATTATCCTTTGCATTCAAGTTTCTACATCAAACTTATCTTATTTAGGATTATATTGAGCACTTCATTCGTATTGACAAGCTAGCCTTAAAGCACTTCATTCGTATTATCCTTTGCATTCAAGATAACCTTAAAGCACAAAACAAATGCACAAATAGATAGTCCTAAATGTACAAAGTTGATGGTATTAATAGTCCTAAATATAATGTACAAGTTGATATCATTGACACATAAACATAAGTTTATTTCAATTCACAAATAATGGTATAATAATGAAAAAATAAGGTTATATCAATGAACAAATAGGGTATATTAATGAATAAACAATGGACAAACAAGGTTAGATCAATGAACAAATAGGGTATATCAATGAAAAATAATGTATACCAATGAACAAAAAAGAGTATATCAATGAACAAATAATGGTATACCAATGAACAAATAATGGTATATCAATAAACAAACAAGGTTATATCAATGAACAAATAGTAGTATATCAATGAACAAATATTGACCTATCGAAACTAGTTATATGTACATCAAAAACTAGATAATATTGTATTCATACACATAAATAAGGTTAAAAATAAAATTAAAAATTAAAAAAGTTCAAAATCGATGAACAATGTTATCAAAAACTCGATGCACAATTAGTTAGTATTGATGAACAATTGGTCAATATTGATGAACAAAACGCTAGTTTTGATGAACAAATTGGGCGCGTCTCATAAAAACGTATTTTTCGAAAAATACGTGAATAATACGGGAAAAATTCGCATGTGCCGTATTTTATTGAAAAATACGGGAAAAATTCGCTCGTGCCGTATTTTTTTAATGAATGTTTAATAAGGGACGTTGATTTTTTGGAAGGAACGAGCGAGATTTATTCTTAATTCTCACTTGGGCGCCTATTCGCACATGACTCTTAATTCAATTTTTTTTAAGCTTTGTTCGAAAATTTGAATTATCCAGTTCCTTAATTATTTTTAAAAATTATTTAAGCCGTTCAATTTTCTCACAATATATATAATTATATATACCATTTTTTAACTTTGAAATCATTTATTGATGATTTATCAAGCTATTTATTAGAATTTGCACATACTAAATAATTATTTATTCATTGGATACAAAAGTTAATAAATTGTGAATTTTAAGAAAATTAGAATGTTTAACCCGTCCATTGGACGGCGCGAGTTTTATATTCTTCATGGAATTCTGTACTAAGATATTTTTCATATGCATTCGATGCATCCCACTTCTTGCATAGCATTACTTCAAGTTGATGTTGAACACCATCACACAATTCATCAAGAGTGCAAAATGTGGCCTTTTGGTCGAGGTTTGTTACAATCCATTTTTGCATGTTCATATCAATACAAAATATAATGACTATTTATATACATGTAAGATATTATCATTGTAACAAAAGTTGTTTGTATGAGAGAAAAATGGTACTTATATTATTTCTTCAAATGGTCATGCAAGTGAGGTATAAAGATAATGACTAGTTTGTACATGATGCAGCCTTATATATACATTAGAGGATGGACTTTGTTAATAACTATTTATTTATACATTCAAGAAGGAATTTGAAAGTGTGATTGTAAAAATCTATTCAAATGGTTTTATATCTTATAACACTGATCTAAATAATAGGTATTTTATATTAATACATTAAAGAAGGAACTTGAAAGGTTGATTGTAACAATTAATTCTTGTTAATACAAAGAGGTGACTAGTTATACAAAGAGGTAGGTAAGGAATACATTTAATTAGGAATTTCAAAGACTGAGTCTATATCTTCTAAATCAAACTGTAAGGATGCCCTAGGTTGATCTAGTCTACCTAATTTTTACCTATTAAAAAAAACTTAAGGGGTTGGTCTAATGGAGAAAGACAGGAGTTGAATTTGACAGATCGCGGGTTCGATTCCCCACTAGTCTCCTTGAGGAGGTGAGGCAAACGTAAATCCCCTTGTAAGAGTTCTCTGAACCCTTGGGTCTTCTCTGTCCTTGGACTGGGGCACCATCCCCTCACCCTAAATTTTTCTGATAAAAAGGAAAATTTTCTAAATCAATTTATTGTTATTAATCCATATAAAAAGGAATTTGAAAGGTTGTAAAAATTTATTTAATTCTAATAGAACTATTACATGTCATGTGGAACAAATGAGAAAATAATGAATGTTACTTGTTATTAATCCATTTAAAAAGGAATTTGAAAGGTTGTAAAAATTTATTTAATTCCAATAGAACTATTTCATGTCATGTGGAACGAATGATAAAATAATGAATGTTAGCATGTGTGCAAGAATAGACATATGTGACAAAAATGATTGTTAAAAAACTAAGGGAAATTATTTTTGGTGTCCTTGAGTTTTTATTTTTTTCATTGGCCAATACGAGGCACCCATGTCAGAATTGACGGGCGCCCATGCTTTTTTAGTCGGCCGCCTCGACCGACGTGCTTGTAGTCGGTCGAGGTGACCGACTGTATATTTTTTTAAAATAACACACGCTATCTGCTATTTGCAGATAGCGTGTGGGCCCCAATGTAGTCGGTCGAGGTGACCGACTACATGGCTTTTTTTTTTAAAAAAACATGACTCTTTTCGGCCCCAAAAGAGCCATTCGGCTCTTTGTTGAGGACTATATAAAGCCCTCAACTCCTCCACAATACACTACCATCGGTAAAAAAAATTGCAATCGAGAGAAAAAAAAAGTGTGAAAATGAGAAAAGGGTGGTCTTTCGGTTTAGGAAAATCTAAGAGTAAAAGTCGTTCAAAAACTTCACATGGGCAATCGTCGCAAATAGATTTGAATGAAGGAGCGAACGTTGAGGATATACAAGCTAATGTAGAGCAAGAGGAGGTACCGATCCAACCAACGACTCCAAATACGTTTGAGTTTGACCTCACAAATCAAGAACCTACGCCACTTAGTGGGGGGTTTGGTTTAGGTATGTAAATTAATAATTTACGTTTTGAATCATCAAGTTTAGTCGGATCATATATTATAATAATACTTTAGAATTATCTTAATTTTATTTGTTAGTATTTTAATTTAATTTATTATTCATATTAGAATTTTCTTAATTTGATTTCATAGTATTTTTAGTTGATAAGTAATTATAGTATTTAATACATTATATATGATAGTGGTCATACATGATTTATGTAGAGACGCTTATTAGCGATCCCCGATATATGGAGTGGTATACGTCTGGGGGTACAAACCCCAACCACCACACGAGTTTACTGGATCACCGTTTCCACCTAACCAACTGCCCACCCAATATACAACCCCCAACTATCAGAATTTGTGGGGGTCATCCACTTCCCAACACACCCCACACAGCACCAACCTAACCCCCACTAGGAATTTATATACCGAATTCGATAATGCTTTCACTCCCCATACCGACATACAAACTGGCCCACAGGGTGATACATGGATTCAAGATGCAATTTCTTTTACTCCCTTGAGTCCTTATTTCCAAGCTGAGAACCAGGCGGGGACTTCTTATTCCCAACCTCCACCATCCCAACCTTATTTTCAAGCTGAGACTCATGTCGGGACTTCTTATTCCCAACCTCCACCATCCCAACCTTATTTCCAAGCTGAGTCTCATGTCGGGACTTCATATTCCCAAGCTCCACCAGATCCTCCCAACACCCAAGATGGATATGGTGCGGACCAATCGATACTAGTTTGTTGGTCAGTTACGAGACGCATATAGCGAAGCTCATATGGGAAGATCAAACGGTAAGGACGTTTAATTAATTTACCTTATATTTATGCATAAATAATTATAATGAATAATTTTGATAATAATGTTTTAGCATAGTAGTAAACCCTTGAGAGTGCATACGCGAGGGAACCTTAAGGATTGGAACAAAAAGTTGACAGCTGGAGGTGCGTGGTTCACCTGTGCTCAGCGTAGCGGATTATTGCGCCTACAACAATGGAGGTTCAAACAAACAGATGAAGCATTGATTCAGGCTTTTGTCGAAAGATGTCATCCTGAAACAAACAGTTTTCATTTTCCTTGGGGAGAAATATCAATCACCCTCCATGATGTCCACTACATTTTGGGCCTACCGCTGAACGGGATGAAGGCTGTTTCGACGTTCTCCGAAGAACAAGTAAAGCAGTTTATCAGTGGTGCATACAACGTTAGTCCTCTTCAAATGAATAGGTTAGTAAGCAGAGGCAGCATAAACATCAAACGTTGGAAGGAGATCCTATTTAGCATGATAGAAAATAGAGGAAACCCAGAGTTGATAGCGTCAGGATATTTGTGTGATCTGTTGGGAAGCACCTTGATAATGGACAGGTCAGGTGATGGGTTACCCCTCAGATTGTTACAGCTCGTGTTGAACCACGATCAGGTGATGGAGTATTCATTGTGTGCCGCTACACTTGCATGGCTATTCAGGCAGCTCGGAATGGCGTCCCGAGCTGAAGGAGCGCAGATCGCAGGATGCTCATATGTGTTACACGTGAGTGATGATACCCTGTTTTGTTTAAATTGTTAGTCCGATTTTATTTGAATCTAACATATTCTCTATTTTGTAGAACTTCATTTGGAGGTACTTTCCTTCTCTCCAAGGTCACATCAATCACGATATCACACGATTGTCAGGGGAGAATTTCATAGCAAATCGTGGTCGAAACAGGAACTCCACCGTCACATCAATGCTCTACTATCGTCGCCACTTAGACAAGATAAAAGTTGAAGAGGTAAGTAACATCAAATTTAACTAACATTTTTATAGATTATATAACATAGAATTTTATCGACTTGCGTTTTTATATATTCTATAACATGAGAAATATGTGTTTATGTGTAGGTCAATTGGATGCCATGGCGGGATTTTATCGACTTTTCCACTGGCGATCTTAGTTTGTCAAGGTATAGGGGTACCTTGACATGTCTCCACATCAAGGAGGCATATCATCCCGAGAGGTTCGCTCGTCAATTTGGTTGGCACCAGTCAATCCCTGAATTCGAAGTTATCAATGTTATTAAAATCGAGATCCGGATCTTAAAATCTTAAGATCCTACGATCCTATAAGAAAGTTTGATCCGGATCTTAGCTTAAAATCGAAAAGTGTCAAAATCGGATCAAAATCGGGTAAAATCGTTGGATCTTACGATTCATTTAAAAATCGTACGATCCATACAATCAGTTAAATTTTTTTTTAGCCCAACCGGCCCAACTAATATTAAGAGATTCGTGGCCCAATTTCCTCTTCTTTGTAAAACAGCTTCATTCATTCTATCCCTAATTCACGATGGCTCTTCAACGACGGCTCAACGATTGCGAATTTGCAACCTTAATCTTCAACGACGGCTTGAGTGCTCAACCAGTCCTCGGCCCTCGACGGCTCAACGATTTAATTCTGGTACGTGGGCGGATGACTTAGTTGTTTGGTAACATCGTGGTGGTGGTGGCGGCAGGACTAGCGGCCCTGGTGGGTCGTAGATTCGTTGTCGGTGCCTCATACTTTCTGCAACTACAAGCTCCAGTAGTCCGGTCTCTAACTTCTCAATTTGTAAGGTAATAGCTATAACTTTAATATGCGATGAACTTATTGGACTGTTGGTAATTTGGACATTCTCGTATGGATTTTTTTAGGGCAATAGCTGTAACTTAGGTCGTGGAATTGAATGAATGAAATGAATGAATATGGTAATTTGGGGGTTCTCGTACAGTTGTATACTCGTATATATGAAAATATTTGGTGAGTCGTAGATATTGATCATCAGATCCATAACCTTGACTCATGACTCATGAGTCATGAGCATGTGTATAAAATTAGTATATATTATATACATAATACATACACTATCGATCATGGTATTTTTGTAGTTGCATTTTAATTTGTTGATAGTAATTAATTAATGAACAAATATAAATCTTAAGTAGTTAAGTAACTTAAGTGGAATAAGTGTGATGATTACTTTAGCTATATAATACGTGTTAATATGATGATGTACTGTTGTAGCTATATAATAGTATAATACATGTGATCATCTACATGACTACATGTCTAAATAGAGATATAAATTCAGTTTCATTTTGGGCTTGAACTAGTATGTATACTTGATGTGATCACTGCAGAATATAATGGCAAGTACTCCTGTTAGTCAATCGGTTAATACAAGAAAAAAAAGAGCTAGTGGTTCGAGATTAGATCCGGGTTGGGAGCATGGGATTGATGTGGATCGCACTGCTAAGAAAGTGAAGTGTAGACATTGCAATAGGATATTTTCAGGTGGTATTTATAGGCTGAAACATCATCTTGCTGGCACTCGTATTAATGTTGAGTCTTGTTCTCTAGCTCCAAACGATGTTAAGGAAAATTTTACAGCACTCTTACAATCTAGCAGTGAGGAAGCTGAAAAATAAGAAACAAAGACTTAATGAAATTGATGGAGAAGAAAGATTGCATCACATGGAAAAGGGTAGGAAGGGGAATGGCATAATGGATCGTATGTTAAGCAAGTCAAGCTCAAAAGTGCAGTCTACACTAAATCAGTTGTATAAAAAGGATGAAAGAGATGATGTTTGTCAACAAATTTCTCGTTTTTTATATATGAGTGCCATTCCATTCAATGTTGTGAACAATCCCGAGTTTTCAATTATGGTTGATATGATTGCAAAGTATGTAATAGGATTGAAGCCACCAAGCTTTCATGAAGTTAGAGTTAAGTTTTTGGAAAAGGAGGTGGCTGTTGTAAGAGAAATGGTTGAGGAGCATAAAGAAGAATGGAAGAAAACAGGTTGTATTATCATGTCCGATGGATGGACGGATAGAAAGAGGCGCACATTGTGTAATTTTTTATTGCATAGTCCTAAGGGGACTATTTTCTTATCATCCATTGATGCATCTGACATATCCAAGACATCGGATAAAAATTTTGAGATGCTAGATGATGTTGTGGAAAAGGTTGGGGAGGAAAACGTCATTCAAGTGACCGATAATGTTGCCAATTATAAGGCAGCTGGAGAAAGGTTGATGGAAAAAAGAAAAAGGTTATATTGTATGCCTTGTGCTGCGCATTGTATTGATTTAATGTTGGAGGACTTTGACAAGAAGATTAAGGTTCATAGTACAACAATTGACAAGGCTAAAAGGATAACAACATTCATATACTCTAGAACATTGCTTCACACATGGTTGAAAGAGTTTACCAAGGGAAGAGAGTTAATAAGACCTGCTGCAACCAGATTTGCTACTTCCTACTTGACCTTGAGATGCTTAAATGAGCAAAGAGTAGCTTTAATGGGATTCTTTGCATCAAACAAGTGGAAATCAAGTAAATTTGCTTCATTAACCGAAGGGAAAAGCGTCCAAAGAATTGTTAATGATAATCGTGGCTTTTGGAATGGTGTCACCATATGTTTAAAGGCGTCTCTTCCTCTTGTAAAAGTGCTCCGTAGGGTGGATTCTGATGAACCTATGATGGGATTCATTTATGATGCAATGGCACAAGCAAGAAATCAGATCAAAACCAATTTCAATAATGTTGAAAGGCAGTAAGTTGTTAAAATTTGAATATATTGTCATTGTTGTGATGTTTGTTCTTTATTATGATCAAATGTCTATTTGCTAATTTTCTTATATGTTCATTTTCTTTATATAGCTACAAGCCTATATTGGACATAACTCAACGTTGGGGTTCTCAGCTGCATAGACCATTACATGCTGCTGCCTATTTTCTAAACCCGCATTTCCAATATAGGCCAGATTTCATAGTAGATGCAAAAATCAAACTTGGATTATATGATTGTTTGGGAAGAATGGTTAGTGATCATGAAGAACGAGTGAAGATTGATATGCAGATGGACTACTTTAAAAATGCAAATGGTCTTTTCGGCTTACCTACTGCTGTGTCGACAAGAGATAAGAAATCTCCAGGTAAAGTTTATGTTGCTGTTTTTTTACAATTATCCTCTATTTTAATACAAGTATCCTCTTTATAATAGCAAACTCATAATGAAAATTTGATTGTTTATTTAGCTGACTGGTGGGATTCATATGGTGATCAATGTCTTGAATTAAAAAGACTTGCCATTCGGATTTTAAGCTTGACGTGCAGCTCTTCTGGTTGTGAGCGGAACTGGACTGCCTTTGAAATGGTAAGTTGTTATTCATCTTTAATTCAATTTTTAGGATAACATCATGTATTTATCTTATAAATATAATTATTTTTACTAACTTACCAATATATGTATTAATGTATTAGGTGCATACAAAAAAAAAGAAACTGTCTAAAGCAACAAAAACTAAATGATTTAGTTTTTGTGATGTACAATTTTAAGTTAAAGCATAAACAACAAAGGCAAGCAATAAAAGCACCACCAAAACCATTTGATTTGGATGATATACCATCAGATGATGAATGGATAACAGAGATTGAAGATCCTATTCTCCCAACCAATGGGGATTGGTTGAATATTATTGATAGGGCTTTACATAATGATGGTAAGATTAAAATATTTTTGTTTTCTCCTTTATAATTAAGCTGGACTTTAATACTTGATTTTTTTTGTTCCTTCTTTTGTTATCAAGTAGAAACAAATGATAATGTTCAATCCTATGAATCAAGTCATGAAGATAGGCCATCTCATGTTGCTTCACGGTAAGATTAAAAATATGTTGTTTTCTCTTTTATAATTATAATTAATCTTTGATACTTCAATTTTCATTTTCCTCCTTTTGTTATCGAGTAGGAACAAATGACAATATTCAGTCCTATGAATCAAGTCGTGAAGATAGGCCATCTCACGTTGCTTCAAATGACTTTGTGGATGATGATGATATTGAGGCGAATGTTGAAGATGATGTCTTTGAGATTGATGAAGCTACTGATGATGTACTTGAAAGTGAAGGTTTAGATGGAGATAAATCGGATAACTATGGCTATGATGATGAATGACTTAACTGGGTTGTCCATGTATATTTTGGTTGTAGTTTTTGTTGGGTATATCTTTAAAGTGTATATTTTGTCTACCAAACTATAGGTCTAACTTTTGATGGCACGTGGCTTGTGGGTAGAGACTTGCCAACTTGATAGCTGATACTATTAACTACTATGTAATAGTTAGGAATTTCGTAAGATACTAAGATGAATATATTATTCTATATTTTGTCTTACTCTTAAGGCTTAATTAATGTCTAAGTGTTGAATTTCAAGTAGCCTACTTTATGTTTTGCTCATATTAATTTTTTAAATTGATTTTATAAGATCTTACGATCCTACGATACGATTTTACGATCCGATCCGCAGACCGTTTCGTGATCCGATCCTAAAATCCCGATCCTAATAACATTGGACATTATCAAGCCAATCAGTATATGCGACCAAAAAAATTGACGAACGTGCATGTGAAGTATGATGTGCAATACTCAGCAAATGATGATCGCAGGGAAGATCGATGGAACTCGTTAGTGCCTATGGGGGAAATTGCACCACACATGTACTCTATGGATGCCGAGTACGTGCAATGGCATATGAGATGAACACATCCTTTTTGTTGCACACGTCCTCCGTTAAATTGGCAAACAACCCTCCGATGCCGCAACCCGCGGTGGATATTTATGCGGTATGTGTATGATGACACTTGATTGATTTTATCATATTAGTAAAAAAACTTCAAATTGTAAAATAACAAATTTGTGTTGGTTTGACAGCGGATAACATTGACGAAAGCGCTCAGTAGAGAACTAGAAAGTCATAGGAATCCTAAAGTGGTCGACGTCGCTCGCCGATTACAAGCCATATGGTTTGGAGAGAGGCCTCCACCACCGATCCCGCCACGTGTAAGTGGTCGTCGTCGCCACTCCCCCTCCTTACAACCCGCACGCCACAGCGATGTAGGAAACTATAGATAGTTTAATTTGTTGTAGTTGTAGTTGTGTAATGGTTACTTATCTTAGTTGGACATGTGTATTTCGGGGTACTTATATTTGTGTTGGTTTTGTTACTTATATTTGTGTTGGTTTTGTTATACTAAACCATTCATACACTAAACCATTCATAAGAACGTACATAAACCATACAAATTAAACCATTCATACGAACGTACATAAACGATAATATTACACTAAACCATTCATAAGAACGTACATAAACCATGATATTACACTAAACCATTCATACAAACGTACATAAACGATGATATTACACTAAACATTCATACACTAAACCTGATAAGGACTAGATATCCACCCATAAGGATGAGACAAATTTTCTGCAATCTGATACTAATTGAACGTATATAAACGATCATGATATCGGGCTAGATATCCGCCCACTGATGGATGATGACACTCCCTCCACATTCTTAGTGGGGGGCATCGGAGAATCATCGTGCAATGTAACCTACAATATTAAACAAAACACATAATTATTAAGTGTCATAAATAAAAATACAATATTTATTAATAATGAGGATATTGACTTACCGGAACGTAGTGGTTCCCAATAAAAGCAATTCATGCAATCTTGTCCCAAAGAGGGCTCTGAACGCCCCCGTCTCCTGTGATCAGGAAACATGTGTGTGAACTACCCCGACCAAATGTGATCAGTGCACACTGAAATCTAGTAGCAAATACAACGCCCGTCGAAGGTGTCTCCATCCAGTACTCCACTGGACAATTCAGGTACAACCAATTGACTCTACAGATCAACTCATCAACCTGAGTAAAGCCCCAGCGCTCCATCCTCGAATATATCTCGTAGTGGGTCCTCAGCTCCTGGACAAGCTCCCGTCGCATACGCAACCATCCATCATTCGCATTCCACCCCATCTGAGAAGCGAGCGCCCTATATCCACAATGACCGTCTCCTGGAACATCTTGCGCAGCGGCGATGTACGAGATCATGAAAGGAGGTACATGAGGTATGAGATCTAATCCTCCAAAGTCACTAGTGAGAGGGGGGCCTTGGGTGGAATAAACCCCATTCCCGACGTGGGAGGCAAAATCGGGTCTGCATCTTCCTCAGTCTCGACATCTTCCTCTTGTTCATCAACTGTTGGGATCGATGTAAATGTTGTCCTTGGCATAGAACGAGCGCCTTTTACAGCCCTTTTGCGCTGGGGAGGTTGTTGTTGTATATGCTCCAACCTAGTCAACCCTCTTGCCTGAACCTTCGATTTCTTCCTAGGTCTTCCCTTCTTCTTCTCACAATTGGGTTCCTCCAATGTGCTAGTATCCTTGAGCTTAAGATAATCGCAGATCACCTCACATTGCACGAGTTTGGGCATCGTGCCTGCATTGTAGTCTGCTATCATCTTCACCCATTTAGCATCATCATCTTCTATGCAATCATCCTTGGGCGATGTCGTCGGAAGGCCTTCCCATACCAATTGCTTCCAAAAAGGATGGATAATTGAAAGCTCAATAGGCTTACATTAGGTGATGCATTGCACGACTTGGTGAGTGAACGGGAGCCCATGGGCAGTTGTACACCACTGATCGTCGCATACTGGACTAAGAGGGGCACTAATATGATCGAACAAATGACCTATACAATTGTTGGATACCTTCGTTGGGAGGAGAGAGAATACTGTTTGGAGCGGTTCGGCCATGTGATAGATGGCAAGTGGAATAGTGGTGCGATCCATCTCCATCTGCCCACGTACGGTCATAATCTGTATTATGATCGCGTTGTGTATCTTCCTCACTATAGTATTGAACCCTCCAACAGATGATCCCAAGTAATCCTTCAACGTGGAGTGTTGTGACTCGACCCTACAAAAATTTGGAAATTAAAACCCAATTTTGTAAATTGGAATGAGTGGCAAAAGTAACTTATTTTTACCTATTTGTGGTCCTCGTAAAAAGGTTGAAGCGGTGGTCGGTGAATGCCCTCACAATACGATCGCGCCAAGGGGTGAGCCAGGTTTTCTGGAGATATGTAAATAAAATTGGCTCCACGGCTTCTTTCACCAATTGGAATCGCGTCTCGTACTCCCACATGGTCGTCGAACAAAATAGCTCCCACGCTTTGTTCGCAAAAAAGTCCGCCGACTTATCCGAGAACCCATGTCCCAACGCGTATGCCCTACAGTTGCGTTGGATGTGCACCCAACAAAGCATATGTTTGGCTTTGGGAAATAAGGTATCGACAACATTCACCTCAGCCATATCCCGATCGATCAGTATGGCTTCTGGCTCTCTTCCAACCAGCTTATAGAACTCTCTCAATTGGAGTAACACCCATTCGTAGTGGTCTTGAATCTCCCTTGTCATAAACGCAGAAGCAATACAGAAAGTCTTCCCGGTGCATGTAAATCCAACCATTTCGCACAAAGGCATGTCGTACCTATAATGTCAATTCAATGAGATTTAATGCGTGTACTTCAATCTACTACTACATCATAGGTAATAAAAAGACTTACATGTTTGTTTTGTACGTCGAGTCCATCACAACGACGTAAGGGAACAACTTCAGCAACTGGATCAACTTCGGATGGACAAAGAAGATGTCTAGTACCTTACGGCTACCCTTCGCAGTTCGATAGTTGACATAGTATTGATTAGACTATAAGAAATGAATCGCAAATTCACTCACCCCCCTTCCGTTCATCTCCTTTTTAAACACTTTGTATCGAAAATCATACAACTGCTTCATTGATGTGGTCATATCTGGATACTTTTCCAATAGGAATGTCATGGATTGCCTAGGTTCTATATCTGCCAAAGCCATATTTCTTGCATCAATCTTTTGCTCCTTAGTCAGTCGGCCCGCAAACGGATAGCCCTCTAGATTGGTGGAAAGGTCATGGTTGTGGTTACCACATTCCACCCTTAAGTGCCACTTCTTGGTCTTTCTGTCCCTCCAACCTATCAACTCGAAAGGGCAACCCTTCTTTCTAGTACGAGGACGAGGTTTAAGCTCATCAACGACACCTAAATTCTTAACCATTTTACGTGGTATGCCTTTTTTCCCGCTTTGTACTCACCGCCTGATACACATCCCAAACTAATCTTTGTCGGTCATGAGTTTTTGATGGTGAGTACAATGTTTAACCCCCTCCCTATCTTACGAGCCCACTCTATCATAGGATCTCGTTCCTCCCACTCACAATTATTTGCAAAATAACTAGAAAAATCTGAAAACTGAATAACTTATAATAATAAAAAAACTAATTAGAATTTTTTATCTTAATTTCTAAACTTAATAAAATGACATTTACATACCTGATTTGATTCTAGATTATAAATGGCGCCATAATTGTGCTCATTGGAAACCTCATCTCATCCATCATCATCATCAATGTACTCCTCATTTAAATCAAATGGAGCCGGTGATTTTGACCCTCCCACCATCAACGACTACGTAAAATTACGAAATATTTAGGAAATAATATCGAATCGTATGAATTTAACGGAAAAACTTCATAAATTGCTTAAAAATAAGTAATTAACTTACCTTAAATTTTGCAATCAACCAATTCGCCATTTCGATAAAATTTTGAAAGTGAATTTTTTTTAGAGAAGATTGAAATGTATTTTTGGATGTGAAAATATGTTGGGGGTTATGGGTATATATAGAGAACGAAATCCACCCGTTCTGAAATAATTCCAACGGGTGGATAGTCGGTCGAAGGGACCAACTAGTCTGTCACCTCGACCGACTAAATTCCACTTTCCGAGGCCCCATGTAGTCGGTCGAGGTGACCGACTGGGGCGCTCGTCATTTCTGACATGGGCGCTTCGATCGCCCGTTTTCTTTTGATGTTCGAAAAAAAGTTATTCTTTTTGGTACCATTCAAATTTATACTAAGTCCTTTCCATAGCCTATCTCATCCAAAAAGCAAACTTACATCCATGTTTAGTCATTTCTATGTTAAAAAAAATTAATTAAAAATACCCAAAATATTTAATATTTCTACGAAAACTTTCGAAAGGAAAATAAAATTTTTTATGTTTAAATGACTGGAAACTAGTTGTACCCGTCGTACCATGTACGACTACGATTCGGTATTTTATAGACATTATAAATAGGATATTAATAAATAAAAATATAAGATAAAATTTAATATAATTAATTTATTGCTCGTATAATGTATAATTTTTTAATCAATATAAATGATTAAATTTAATGTTGAGAATGAAGATATGTTATTAAGATAAAATAATTACATTTCTCTTTTTCCTTGATGATATTTCATAGATATTTAATTAAAAAAGAAGATAAAATATAAATAAAAAAAATTTATGTATTCAAATATGGAAGAGATAAGAATTTAAAAAATAATAGTTAACTTAATAAATAAGATATAATAAAGTATGAAAGATAAAGATAATTTAATTATATAAAATATTTAAAATTTAATTAATTTAATTTAAGATAGGATCAAACTCATTTTGTAGTTCGCTAAAGTAAAGTTTAGATAAGATTAAATATTATATTATTCATATTTTATTACTTTCCATGTACGTAAATTTAGAGATTATCAGATATTTCAATATATCTATTAAATATTTTATCATCTATCCATACAGTATGATATCTATCCATTATCTATTTTGTGAAGTGGTTAAGAATTTAAGATAAATCGTAATTTCTAGAATTATATATTGTTAGAATACAATGTGAAGGGGGTTTTCTAGATTTATTATTTAGTTTTTTAAGTTGAAAAAGGATTTTCTATTATTTTATTCAGATTATACCATATAGCCCAAATTTTTACACAGACTTGGTTTCTGCTTTATAATGTATTAGGGTAGATTACATATTAATCTAAAATAAAACTGGTCACAACTGATTCTGTTTTACATTCTTTTTTTATAAAGAAAGTTCATTCTCATTTCTCACTTGCCATGTGAAAGTGTTGAAATAAGAATCCTCAATACAACGAAATTATCTCGCATCAACCAGAAACATGATCTGTATATGGCAAATGTGTTCAGAGGAAGCAAAATTGTCCCATTTCTGCAGCTGCTCATACAAAAAGGAAGGTAAAAAATGACGATTATGAAAAAAACTTGTCCTTGTTTCTCTCAATCTCTTTTATTTATGCTCATGTTTTCTTTTCTGGGGTCTTCTGCACTTGCAACAATATACTACAAAAGAAAACTAGGGTGACTGAAAAGAGAGAAACCCATCATCTCCCCACTCCCCACCTCCTGTACCCAAAAGCCATAAAATTAAAGAAATAAAGAGAAAAGACGTGTGAAAAGAAAGGTCACAATTTCAGAAAAAAAATAGAGGGGAGTGAAGGGAGAGACCCATCTTTCATTTCATAGCATCTCTTTTGTATTAAATCGGTCGCCTCTCTCTGCTCAGATTCCCCCTTCTCTCATTATATTTTCTCTTCTCCCAATCTACCATTTCAACTCGTAATGATTTCTTCTTCTTCCTCCACCTCCTCCTCCTCCTCCTAGCCATGAAATTCCTTGTACTATTATTCCTCATCTCTTCGTTTGCTCTCGCTTCGCTCGCGTATGAGCCTCGTAGTCATGAAGGTATCATTATTCTCTACTAAATCAAATGACTGTATTTTATAATCTTTGGTTCTTTTTTTTTTCTGATTTTTGGTGTTCTTTTGTCAATTAGTCCAAGCACTGTTTGAAATAAAGCAGAGCTTGAACGACCCGCATGGTGTGTTGAGCAACTGGGACGAATTCTCAGTAGACCCTTGTAGTTGGACCATGATCACTTGCTCCCATGATAAATCCGTCATTACCCTGTAAGTTTTTTTTTTTTTTAATTCTTCCCTCTTGTTGAATCGGCGAGCGCTAGATTTCTGAATTTCACTATGAAACAGAGGAGCTCCGAGTCAGTCCCTTTCCGGGACCTTGTCCGGCGCCATTGCTAACTTGAAAAACCTCAGAGAAATGTAAGAAACTCCTAATCCAAATCACAACCCTATGTTTCTTTGCATATGGAGGGTTTGAGTTTATGATCCGATTTTTGCTTTGAAATTTCTCAGATTACTCCAGAATAACAACATCTCCGGCAAGATTCCATCGGAGATTGGGCTTTTGCCGAAGCTTCAGACGTTGGACCTCTCCAATAACCGATTTTCTGGGAATCTCCCAGAGTCTTTGGGCCACTTAACCAGTCTTGAATTTATGTAAATTTCTCTCTCTCTCTCTCTCTCTCTCTCTCTCTCTCTTACCTACTAAAAATTTGAGTTGGATTTTGGTCTAATTTTGTGTCGCCTAAAATCAGGAGGCTGAACAACAATAGTTTGAGTGGTCATTTTCCTGGTTCCATATCCACGCTTTCCAAGCTCATGTTCCTGTGAGTGGATCATCCTCTTCTTCTCAATTGTCTGCATGCTAGTTTTGTTTTCTTCCTTTCAGTTTTTTCTTGTCTTGGATACTTCTACCTATCAACCTTGCTACTAGCTGCTATAATTTTTTGTTGTGTTTTCTTTTGTAATCTTGTGTTTTTGTTTCCTTGTTCATGCAGGGATTTGTCCTATAATAACCTCAGCACGCCTGTGCCCAAATTTTCTAGTAGCAATTTCAAGTATGCTTCCCTTTTCATCTTTTTAACTTATTGTAGGTTATAACCTCTTTTTTTCTGTTAATTAAAGATCCCAAGAGGCTCAATTATTAATCAATACACACTTGTACAGAACATGTTCATTTGATGTGATCATGTTATTGATTAGAGAATTGGATAATAATAATAAGATCACTAACTTGTATCTTGTAAAGTCAGGAATGTTTGGGATTTGAATCCATTGCTTAATGTTGTGCTATTGTAGTATTCAAGGGAACCCTCTTATATGTGTGAGCAAAGATGTTGATGGATGTTCCGGTTCAACCAACAACGATCCTCTATCTTCGTCGATAACCTCATCTCCAGGTGTTTATTAGACAGTTCTCTCTTGTTTTTTGTCTTGATTTCACTTCTCACACTTGTTGTTAATGGAATTTCAGGAACTGCATGGCCTAAGAGGTTTGCCATAGCTCTTGGATTCACAATCAGTCTACTCTCCTTGCTTGTCGTAGCGTTAGGGATCCTTCATTATAAA
Source organism: Fallopia convolvulus (assembly GCA_964016875.1). Lineage (NCBI taxonomy): Eukaryota > Viridiplantae > Streptophyta > Magnoliopsida > Caryophyllales > Polygonaceae > Fallopia > Fallopia convolvulus. Next base: position 37,197,935 of record OZ024733.1, read on the forward strand.
AGGAAGACACATGATCCATTCATGCACAAGATCACAGGTCAGATTTTCTTACAATTTGCTGCATAATTCTAGCCTTTTTCATTCCAAATCTCGGAATTGACAAGTGACTTTCACAGTGGAAAAGCAAGAAGAGGGTCACTTGAGCTTAGGTAATCTAAGAAGCTTCTCTTTCAAAGAGCTTCAGACAGCAACCCACAATTTCAGCAACAAGAACATACTCGGGAGTGGAGGATTCGGGAACGTCTATAAGGGTAAATTAGTGGACGGAACAATAGTAGCGGTTAAACGCTTGAAGGACATGACGGGGACTTCTGGCGAATACCAATTTCAGATGGAGTTGGAATTAATTAGCCTAGCCGTCCACCGTAATTTACTCCGGTTGATTGGCTACTGTGCTAGTTCAAGTGAGAGGCTTTTGGTATATCCATATATGTCTAATGGAAGCGTCGCTTCTAGACTTCGAGGTTAGTCTCCACATTAATATCCTTGTGATTGTTACTATATAATACAAATATGGCGTTTCTGAGAGAATTGGTTTGGTATCAGGAAAGCCGCCATTAGATTGGAACACTAGGAAAAGGATAGCAATTGGTGCAGCTAGAGCTCTCTTCTATCTTCATGAACAATGCGATCCTAAGATAATCCACAGAGATGTAAAGGCGGCCAATGTTTTGCTTGACGAGTTCTATGAGGCGGTTGTTGGTGACTTTGGACTAGCAAAGCTTCTTGATCACGGCGAAACCCATGTTACAACTGCAGTTCGCGGCACGGTGGGCCACATTGCACCCGAGTATCTCTCAACCGGCCAATCATCTGAGAAAACCGACGTGTTTGGATTCGGGATCCTCTTGTTGGAGCTCATCACAGGAATGAGGGCACTCGAGTTTGGCAAGACAGTAAGCCAGAAAGGAGCAATGCTTGATTGGGTAATGCAAGAGTGCCTTTGGATTACACTGGAAATGCATTATCTTACGTTAATACATAAAATCTTGTAATCAATGTCTAATTGGGTGTATGGCTTGGCAGGTGAGAAAAGTGCAAGAAGAGAAGAAAGTGGAAGTGTTGGTAGACAAGGGGCTTGGAACAAGCTATGATAGAATTGAGGTTTTAGAGATGCTTCAAGTGGCACTCCTTTGTACACAATACATGCCCATCAACAGGCCCAAGATGTCCGAGGTTGTCTTGATGTTGGAGGGCGACGGGCTTGCTGAGCAATGGGCTGAAGCCCATGGCCAGAAGGACATCCATATTAGCATCACCACCATACATGGACGAAACAAGGATGATAGTGAGAAGCAGCAGCAGCAGAACAAGGTTGTCAATGCTACTAGTAATATGCAGAGCTCCTTGGATGCTAATGGTACATTGGAGGACGAGGATGACGACAACTCAATGGATTCGTTCGCCATGGAACTTTCGGGCCCAAGGTAGGTACCAAGAAGAGGAAGACGGTGTGATACGGGTATTCTTGATTTGTGAATAGGGTTTAATTTAACACAGCCAAGTGTAATCATGAGTGAAGTAAAATTCAGACTCTAGGCAATCAAATGAGCTCTCTTTTTAGCTCCATTATTGTTTGCATGATTTTACAAACGTGGAAAGAAGAAACAAGCAATGATGCATATGGGCTCTCTGATGAGGGAACAAGGTGAAGAGAATTGCGGTCAAAAGGAGCTGCGTAGTGCTGATGGAGTGTTCAGAAGTGCGCGTGGTATAATTGCAGAGAATGGAGAAAGGCGAAGAAATTTGGTGGCCAAAACTACTTTATGGGCTTTGCTTGACAGTGTCCAGTGTCCACTCGGCCACTTACCCCCACTTACATATGAGGACACTGGCCGGGTTATTATGCTTTCTATCTTCCCCTTTCTTGGTAATTTGCTTTTTACCACGACGGCATAGTTTCTTTTTATTCACTTTTGATACTGAAGGCCAAAGGGCTCAAATATAACCGTTGATACACCATGAGTTTAAAAAATGACCTCTTTAAATTGAATGAACCTTTTGGAGTTTTGGGCCTCTCCTTTTTGTAAGGTTAAAAGTGATTTAATCGATGATGGAAAATCGTTGCAAATCAAGAAGTGGAAATATTTGTTAGGAAATTAGCCCCCTATATATAAGAGTTTTGTTGATCCAGTTCGTTAAGAATGATTATGTTTGGGCACTATGAAATCAAGGATTTTTACTCTCAATGGATACAATTACAATAATTAATGAGGTTAAATAGAGAAAAAGACTTAAAGATAGAAACACAATCTTTAAGGATATAAATCACGGTCTTTTCTAAAATATCGTATTTCTTGCCACACAAGACATTAGACTTCCTCGTGGACACGGGGAATGACGTGGGCAACACCGGCACCCGCGTCTTGCCCCCTCTAGGCCGCATCTTTTTCCCGAGCTTCTTATAGCCAAGACGTGGCCGCGTTTTTTCATTCTTGGCCGCATCTTGGCTCGCGTCTTCGACTTTCTTTGTCGACTTCAATCAGGCTTCAAAACCTAACAATCTCCCACCTAGAGACTGATTCCAATTATAATTGTCTTCAACTTGATTTTTCTCACCTGGTAGTGGAAGTGTCAGGCCTTCAACTCAAGTACTAAGGTCGGCTGAAATGATGCACAACTTAAGTATGAAAAAAGGAAATTAAAATAATAATAAATAACATAAAATTTGATATAATGCAAACATAACATTTCATACTTCATAAATGTTATCATAAGCTTGCCTTTCACATTCAATCTTTTTGTTTGATCATTCCACTTAAGGTAAATAGAGGAAGCATATCATGAATTATAATACGGTTTTTCTACCTATGTCCTTAGGGCATAGGTTCACTATCTATTCAAGGGAACTAAAACCGTACCTTATTTGGAAATTAATGAATCCTTTTAAAAAAAATCTAATTAATCCTAAATAAATACAAACTTACAAAATATTGTCATTTTAAGGAGCTTAACATATGCCCTTAGGGCATAAGTTAGAAAAATCGATTGTAATATAATTGCTTTTGAAACATTTATATTTATTTCTAGAGGTTTTTGCGTAAAACCACCCGCTAAATGATCGACATTGCAAGAAACCACCCGATAAACGACTATTTATTTTGACACACCCATTAAATGTAATTTTGTTGCGGAAAACCACTCAACCGTTTATTCCGTCAGCTTTGACGTTAAATGTAATTTATAAATACTAAAGACTCGTAATTAAAAACTAAAATCTAAAGTGAAGTCCTCGTGCTAATAATAAATTGTGTGATTCAAGACATCCCAACAATAACTTATTGTTTTAAAACTTTCAGGTTGAATCACATTATGAAAGTAGGAAGTTTATCAAAAGATAAAAACATTATGACTAAGTAAATGACGAAATGGTCTATATATGATCAATCTTCAATTGTTCATAACTTTTTATTCAAATGTCATAATGAAGCTTGTAATATATCAAATCGAATCTATTGACAAGAATAACATATATGCGGAAAAAAAATTGGATTGGGGCCTATGGCCCACACCCACTCCCTTTTTTTTATCGGATAAAAATTAGGAAGCCCTATGGAGGACGTCTTAGTGTCACGGACCGCAAATCCGTGACCCAAAAGACGCCCGGATTCATGTGCCAAGACCGAGCCAAGGACCATCCGGAAGATCCTAGAGACATCAAGGACGTTTCCGGAGGCATCAGGACGGATCCGAGGCATGGGGGCAACAAGGGCGTACACCTTCTAGAGGATTCCGGAGGGATCGGGACTCCTCCGAGGCGTTCGGGCAGCCAAGGAATGAGAGAGCCCATGGGAAAGGCTACATGCCAAGGCGCGCCCCCTCTAGAGAATTCTAGAAGAGGCGCGCCCCATCCGGAGAGTGCTAGCATCGGCGCGCCTAAAGGGAAGGGCGTTGGGCCAGGCTCGCCCCTTCTGGAAGGTTCCAGAAGAGGCGTGCCCCTTCTGGAGACAGGCACCACACAGGCGCGCCAGGGCGCGCCCCTCCAGCAGCCGCTAGAAACTTCTAGCGTGGGCGCGAGAGATCTAGGAGCCCTTGACATAGGCGCTCCACCTTGGGACGGTTCTAGATTTGTCTAGGGAGCACTTAGTCTAGAATCTTCTTAGGATAGGAGGTGGCCATGCCTATAAATAGGCCATGGCTCGCATTTGCCAAGGCATCCAAGTCCATCCACACTTAGCCATTGTAAAGCATCATTGTAAAGCTCTCTTGTAAACCTCCCTTGTATAAATACAAAGCTTTCCTTTCCCACAAATCCTTAGTCATCTTTCTCAAGCTTCCGCTAGGCAACATCGGGACAAGGCTTGACTTAGCTTCTCGGACGGGCCGACTTAGCTAAGAGCCGCACGGGTTTAGAGTCGGGATCTCTCACTCCGTGTCACTAGAGCATCCTTGTGGATGAGAGGTTGAAGTTCTACATTGTCCACTAGGGTGTTGTTAGAGAAGTTGTGAAACAACTTATCAATTTACCGGCCACAACGTTACATTCCCTAGTAACCTGTCTTAGTAAAAAGGTCGAAAAGCCCTAAAGTGAGGTCAAAATATCTGAAATGAACATTTACATTTTCCACGATATGAACAACATTGATAACTGTTAGATCACACCCGCTCACATATAAGTCCGCCCCTACTTATCTTTGTAGGGAGGTAATTATATACACCACGTGGATGATTTATGAGAGTATAAAGTTCGAGTATATCTGATTTTCCGTACCCCTTCCATTCCAAGCGACCGACCAAGCTTGTTCTTAAATTAGCATCTCATAGCTTCGCTCTCTCCCCTGATATCTAACAGACGAAGAGAGCTCGCAATTCATGAGATGGCAGACGAGCAAAATTCGAACCCCATTATCTGTGCTTCTTTCAATCAAGATGCCAGGTGCATTTTCATACCCAATTCGCTACTTATTCTTTCTGCCACTATATATCTAACCCCCCTTTTTATCAATTCTCGTATGCGTGTCATGTTTGTTTTTGAACGGATTCTGGATATTTAATCCTTTTCATTCCTCAAAAATTGCAGTTACTTTGCAGTTGGTACGAAACTTGGGTTCATGATATTTGATGTAGACACCGGCAGACTTTGCTACCAGAAAGGTAAGCTATCGATTTTTACATCCCATCCGTTAGGTTTTCTCTTCCGGCCCCCTTCAGATTTGAGCTCGCAACTTTGCAATTAATGGTCGATTGTAAAGTTCAGATCTTATGTTTTGGCTTGTAGATTTATTAGAATTTTGGAGTAATTGGGTTACATCTGTACATGATCAAGTAGTCAACAGTATTCGGGGCCAAGAAAATGGATTCAAATCATATGAATTTTGCGTCTCCCTGGTTTTGGCTAATTACTTAAGCTGTAAAAGTGTGACCTAATAGTTTATAATTTTGTGGAATCTGTATGTTAGTTGCTATATGGAGCATGTGCTTTGGCATCACCTTTTCATGCTACGACTTCTCTTTTGTTCTATATGTACTTATGTGTGATTCTAACTGATTGATATCAATGTTCTGTTCTTCATGGTCTGGGATGATCAGATATCGGTGCTTTTAGTATTGTTGAGATGCGGTTTAGTTCAAGTCTTCTAGCCATTGTTGGAGCTGGTGAACAGGTTCTTATCTGAAAGCCATTTTTTGTACACTAGAATAGGATCAGCTAAATGATTTCTATTTGATTTTCTGACAATCCCTTATAACTTTCTGATATGCCTTAGCCAGCTCTATCACCACGGCGCCTTTGTTTGTTTAACACTACAACTGGAACTGCTCTCCAAGAACTCAACTTCTTGACTTCGATCCTTGCTGTTCGTTTAAATAAGCTCAGGTGAAGGATTAATAACTCATATTTAGTTCGTCTGTTGGGAAATTTTGCTTCAGAGTTCATAACATGTAATTGGCGGTTTACTACATATCACAGTTGGTACCTGATAATCGAAAGTCAACTGGTAGTGGTTATGCATGAAAGAATTGTCGGAACCAAACTCTGTTTATATGACTTATGATTATGTTACTGACAGTTTATTCAACCTGTGCTGACAAAATCATAAGCAATGCTTTTCTTAATGTTGAAGTTTCTAAGTTTTCCACAGCTTGTGAGAGTTTGTTTCTTTTTGTAAGACCATCTCTGGTTATAACTATGATGGTGGATTAGTGTTTTCAATGGAAGTTGAAAGTTAATTATGTATTATACTTGACATTATCAAAATAGAAAATTTAAACGTGTCTTATATAATGCAATGTGTGTTTTTCATGAAAGCTGAGAGCTAATTGTGTCTTCTTATTCTGTTCTAATGTTGCAGACTTGTTGTAGTATTGGAAGAGAAGACATTTATATATGACATAGATAGTCTTGCTATCTTAAGCACCGTTGATACTGTACCTAACCCCAAAGGTGACAATGAAATTTCCACTTTGCCTTCTGCAATTCATAGATTTGAATTGTTGAGTTGGTCACACTTCCTTGACATGATTTATTTGGCTGTCCCACAAGTTACCAAATATAATCCAAATTCCCCTTTTGATAAACTTGTATAATTTTGATATCCCTCCTGAACTTAAATTTCTGATGGCCACCAAATAATATTCAAATTTCTCTGTTTGTCCTTAGGGCTTTGTGCATTTTCCCATAGTGTGGATGGTTGTTTTTTGGCCCTCCCTGCAAATGCTACAAGAGGATCTGTGCTGGTATACAATGTTATGGAGCTTCATTCTCATTGTGAGGTCAATAAAGTTTATACGGCCCTTTTATTTACTCAGCATCTTCTTATGTCCATTCATTCTCCTTTCTAGGTTACCGAAATTGATTTCTATTACCATTTACTTTGTATAAATTCCATCTATGCTTATTTATTTATGTTTCTCCAATTGCAGATAGATGCTCACCAAAAACCATTAGCAGCAATTGTTCTTTCCCCTGATGGTACATACTTGGCAACAGCATCGGAGTATGGGACCATGATCCGAGTTTATATGGTTTCTGATGGAACTAAGGTAGTATTCTCATCGCAATTAGGAAAACATAATTCCTTGAAATTGCAGGGTTCTGCTGTTGTTCTTGATGTCTACTTATGGCTTCTAATAATTCTTTTCCTCTCTCTCTCTCTTTTTGGCAGTGTTATAGCTTCAGAAGAGGGACATATCCTTCAACTATTTTCTCCTTGTCATTTGGTTCGTCTGCTGAACTACCTGAAGCTGTTGTTGCCACAAGCTCTTCTGGTACTCTTCATGTCTTCATTCTTGGACCTATTGTAAATGAAAGGTAGAGAGAAAAGCATTCAAGCCCTTCTGGTTTTCTTAACCATTACTTCAACAGTTCCCATACCATATCATCATTTGTTAAATAGTTTAAAACTATAATTAGTTTATAAGTGTGGATATTAACATGATTGTGGCATTTGTTTTTGTGTCTTTTGCACTTTGAAAAATAAAGATCTGGTAGCTTTCTCCGGTCCATAACTCCCAGCCCCATAATCGATGCATTGGATCCAGCGCACCATTACATCCTTCATAATTCAGTACCCGAAGGAGTGAAGAGGTGAGAAGTATCTTCCATTTTTTTAATTGATTTTTACTAGTGAGAAGATGTCTAATTTTTTTATCACTTCTATTTTTTTGTTTCTAGTCAACTAACTATCTAAGTTAATCGGCACCCACTTATATATTCCTCGTTTCAGTTATTTGTTTTGATTGAAACAAATGTAAAGTTGATATTCCTTGCAACTAGATATTCCCATGTTTTCTGTGTGTTATTTTGAGATGATATTTAATTCTAAGAGTTCAGAGCTTTAAGTAATCATATGATTCATATCTAAGGCGTTCTTCCCCCCTCTAGTTGTGCAGTAATACACAAAGTGGGCAAAACTGTTGACCCTTCTACATCAGAAGTTGTTTCTTTCAGGTGAGAGTAGAAGCAGTCTCTTCTAGTACTAGGACGAGTTCCTCATTTTATGCTGTAACAGTTGGTTATAGTGAAAGATCCTGCATAATGATTTTTCCATTCGACTTGCGAGAATCCTGGCTAATTTGGCAAAGTTTTCAATTTCCAGGGCCACAATTTCTATCATCACCCATACCGGATACTTCCGCGAGCACAGCTTGAGCGTCAACCAGAACAACGAGTCTTCTTGGAGCTTGGAGCGCGAATTCAACTTGCTGTCTGCAACCGCCTGAACGACTGAGAATTGGGTTCGAACAGAAAATCGAGCACAAGTTCGTGATATGGGAAAAAAGAATTCTGTGCTGAAGAACATAGATGTTGGTCAGAAACAGTTAGCATGTAAATATGAATCCAGTGTTTGCTTCGTAGTTTGGCTACTACTGAAAAACCCATTATCCATTTTCTTCTTCTTTCGGTGATGGAATTAAATTTGTTTTGCTTTTACCCGTTGAATGCAAGAAAGATGGAGTGAGAAATAAGAAATGCTTGGAGTGGGTTTCACTTTAGGAATCTTGTCCCTGCATAGAATAGGATGCCATTGCTTGATTAGCCAAAACAAATACTTTGAAAATGACTAGTCTTAAAAAATAATACGAATCCCTTGTTCTTTACCCCTCTTGCCTTTACAAAGAAAAGGGCCCTAAAATTTAAATAAACAACTTCCTACCTATCCCATTCCAAAAATCAATTATGAAGAGAATTGTTGTTTTAATGGACAGTGATGTTGCTTTAGTGGCGCCATCGCCATGCTAATGCTAGTATTCTCATGACATGTGTATCTCACTGATAGCAAAAATGAGGATAAATTATGGTTCAAATCCGGGTTGTTGACGTGAGGCCCCACAATGACCTTATCACCCCCTCTTTTCACACCTCCATCCATATCCAAATCACTAAATTAGTGCTTTATTATACATTTTTTACAAGGTCTAAAGTGAAGGTTGAAGCTATGATATTGTATTGTGTTGTGAAACCATCATGATGAGGAGACAAGAATTAATTATAGTTGGATTAACTCTGTAGTGGAGTATAAGAAAAGAATTACAATATAATAAAGGGGACAGCAGGCCATGACAAAGGAAGAATATGAAGATTTGAGAAGAACTCACAAGCAAGTTTGAAAATTATTACAATACCCATAATACGTATTTTGCTATAGCAGTAAAGTACACAGTTGTGAGCTGGGTCACTGGGTGATATGTGAAGATTTTGGAAGGTAATATATAATGCCTATTATCCGGCTCTATATCTATCGTGTTCGTACGGTTCATCGGCCACTGCACATCCAGCTGTTTACTACTACAAATTGCAATTCAAGTTCTTCTTCCCCATTTACACGCTTACTCAATTTATTAAAAAAATATAAAATTGAATCCATTGACATAATCGTCACTACTTCACACCCACTTGATAGCCATCTACTCGAAAATTAACCAAGCGGTCCAAGCCTATCACAAAGTAGGCACATAATGTATCAAGAATTGCAATCCTAGCAAAGCACATCAGTCAACACAAGAAAGATTTCAGAGACCAATAATTTTTTACATACAATTCCTAGCAAAGCAAATAATGTAGCTAGCAAGAATTGCAATCCTTGGTTCCGTTGAGGAAATAGAGCTTGTGATTACCAAAAGGGAAATCGAGAGCAATTAACCAATAAGCAAAGAACAACGAAAAAAGAAAATTTCCTATGATCAATTTACACGCTGGCTGCCGCGATTGTAGCCGTAATAAGATAGGTACCACCGGACGAACTTCTTCAGCCCGGTCTCCAAATCGGTGGTGGGCTTGTACCCGAAATCTCTGCGGGCCATGCTTATGTTGGCGTGGGTGAACGGAACGTCGCCGTTTCCGGGCATGTCCACCCAATTCTTCTTAGCTTTGACTTTCAGCTGCTTCTCCAGAATGTTGATCAGGGTCGGCACCGTCACCGGCTGAGTGTTCCCCAGGTTGTATATCCTGTAGGGGGCGGGGCCCGACTTCTTGCCGCCCGACCCGGTGCTCTTGCCGGCGGTATCCAGGGCCCCTAAGCAGCCCTTGACGACGTCGTCAATGTAGGTGAAGTCGCGGGCCAGGTCGGCCCGGTTCTTGCCCCGGTAGACCGTGATGGGCTTCCCCTGGAGGATGTTCCTGGTGAAGGAGAAGTAGGCCATGTCGGGCCGGCCCCACGGGCCGTAGACGGTGAAGAAGCGGAGGCCCGTGATGGAGAGGCCGTAGATGTGGTTGTAGGTGTGGGTGATCTCCTCGCCGGCCTTCTTGGTGGCGGCGTAGAGGCTGGCGGGGCGGTCGGTGCGGTCGGACTCGGAGAAGGGGACCCGCTCGTTGAGGCCGTAGACGGAGCTGGAGGAGGCCCAGACGACGGCGGGCTGGGGGTGGGCCGACTTGCAGGCTTCGAGGAGGGCGACGAGGCCGGCGATGTTGCTGTGGACGTAGGAGGCGGGGTTCTCGAGGGCGTAGCGGACGCCGGCCTGGGCGGCGAGGTGGAGGACGTGGGTGAAGGGGACGGCGGAGAAGAGGGCGGCGAGGGTGGGGGAGTCGTTGACGTCGGCGTCGACGATGAGGATGCCGTGGGAGGAGAGGAGTTGGCGGCGGGCGCGCTTGAGGGAGGGGTCGTAGTAGGAGTTGAAGTTGTCGAGGCCGACGACGCCGTCGCCGCGCTTCTTGAGGGCGAGGGAGGCGTGGGAGCCCACGAAGCCGGCGGCGCCGGTGACGAGGACGGAGAGGCCGGAGGGGCGGCGGGGGCGGGAGGAGGAGAGGAGGAGGCGGGGGTCGAATTGGGGGCGGTCGTGGCGGTAGGAGGAGAGGTAGCGGGTGCCGGTGGAGACGAAGGACTTGAAGGAGAGGTAGGAGGCCGTCAGGGCGATGAGGAAGAGGGCCCACAGGAACATCGTCGACGTCGACGCGAAGCACCGGTGGAGCTGCCGCTGGAAGGACGAGTGCGAGTGCGAGCCCCCCTTGAACTTCCCCGGCGTCGACGGGAACGCCTCTTCCTCCATCGACGGCATCCTGCTTTCCTTGCAATTCAATCCCAATTCAATCGCAATTCAATCGAAATCCGGATAATGAATTGCCGAGGGACTGGGGATTCGGAGGAATTTGGGGATTGAGTGACAAATGTGGGGGCGATTGGGAGAATGGAATTGAATTGAATTGAATTGATTTGATAGAGAGAAGAGGAAATGCGCGGATACAGAGGAATATTTTTAGGGTTGAGGAAATGGGGGGAGTGCATCTGCTAAGGGAGGAGGAAGGCGAGGGGTGTGTATATATATCTAGTGGGCGACCTTAAACTTATTACTTATGTTTACGCGTCATCTACCTTCTTTTACATTTTTATGCCTCCAATTTCTAATTTTACTATTTGGTGTGAAATTATTAGTAGCAGTACTGAACCTAAGTCGGACAGTTACGGATAGGGGTGCTCACGGGTGTAGGTTGACCGCCAACTCGCACCGACCCGACCCGCCATTTTTGGGTCGGTTTGCGGGTCAAGGTTTGAGAAAAATCGAGTCGCGGGTCAGGTCGGGCCAAACCCAAAGGGTTGTGAGTCGACCCGCAAACCCACGCCCTTTTTTTTAAAAAAAAAAAAAATCTTGTAAAAAATGTGAAGTGAAATGGTTGGACCCGTGCCCTTCATCATCATTCCAAATATTCCCCACATATCGAAAAAACCCTAGGGCGAAGTCGACGTTGGAGTGGAAAACTCGCTCTTCTCCAAATCTCCGCCGCTGGAGAGTCGTCGCTGAAAACCTCGAGAGCCTTGAAGCCCGAAGTCGTTGGAGCCTGGAAGCCCAAAGTTGCTGCAGTGTAAGTTAATAAGTTATGTCTCGCCCGGAAATACCGTTAAATACTTAAATTAGGTTGAGCTTGAATTTTTTGACTGAATTTTGGTTAAGGACTGCATAAATTGTTGTGAATGTGACAGAGTTTGGGTGTTAATTGAGTAGCTAAGCCTTGTCCATTTGTGTAAGCTGAATTTTTTGGGTGTTAAACTGTTAATTGAGTAGCTAGGACTGCATAAATTTTTGACTGAATTTTTTGACTGTATGGATGATATAGTGATATACTATGTATTTGTGTAAGTTGAATTACAATTTTGAATGAAGGCAACAATTTTGAATGAAGGCACAATTGTCAACTTGTCATTCTATAAATTGAGTAATTGACTAATGAGTCAATATCTAGGCCTTCTATTATAGATCTATACTATTATCATTGTTGGTTTATCTTAATTATGAAATTTGTTGTTTGTGCATGGAAAATTACAAGTTATAAGATAAGGGAGCATAACAACTAATTGATAATGAAATATCCATGGAATTATCAACGAAATTTTCTTGCAATGTAAGTTGGACTAAAGGGGTGTATTAACTTGAATGGCATGTATGTATTTTTGTGTGGTTTGTTAAACAACGGTAGTGATTGCTAATGTGTTGTATTTTTGACTTTGATTAGATGGATCCAAGTGAAACGGATCAAACTCTTAATTCTCAAGCCGAAGTTGCAAGTGCAAGGCCCCAACCTCAAAAGCGGAAAGGAAAGAAACGAGATTATTGGGAAGATTATGATGTGTACGAGGTAGACGGAAAAAGGAGAGCTAAGTGCAAGCATTGTGAGAAGGATTATGAATGTGATACACGCGATGTCGGTACCGAAAATGTCTTGCATCATTGGAGGAAGTGCCAAAATAATTCAAAGAATCAAGGCCAAGGTACACAAACTCAACTCACTTTAGAAAGTTGTGGTGATAATAATGTGATGAGGTATTTTCAGTGGTCGTTATACCTATCAAAGAAACCTAACTTAACCAACTCAATAGAGCGATAAGTAAGGGTCGAACCCACAGAGACTCTTGTATTTGTGTTATTACTTAAGTGCCAAGTAACTAAATAAAGGGGGGTTTTAATGATTAGAAATCTAATCTAAGATGCAAAATAAAACTAACTATGAATGCAAAGTTTGATTGTAAATATGTATGAGAAAAATATATTCAACTAGTTAAATCCATCATAGATATGCTTATTGATCATTGATTCTTTCGATTCTCAATTCCCTTGAATAATCTATTGTGAATTATACTCCTACTAAGGATTATGATTCAAACTTCATAAATAGTTGAAAGAACTAACAGTCTAAACAACCCTAATCATTTAACAACCTAAAACAACGTCTAGATTCAATTAAACGACAGCTTTACGAATCAAGTTATCAATAGAAACAAACACTTAGAGCAAACAGACATCTAAGTTATTTGTGAATTTATTCCCTTCTACAATTGAATAGCCCAAACGGGTCTAAACAAATATAGATGCTACTTTATCTAATCAACCCCGAACGGGCATCAATCAGATTAGTTGTAAATTAACCTAGAAATTCTATTAGGTAGCTAATCTAACAAAACCCTAGAATAATTCTGATTCAATTAAGCACAGGGAATAAAACCTATTCAAGTTGATGAGAATCAATCAAACCTCACAATATTATGCAATCTATGATTTCAATAACTAGTCAAACACAAGAGATTTAGCAATTCATAATTAAATTAAAAACAAACTTACAAAGGTTTCAAAGTCTGCCTCAAGAGAGAAAAACCCTAGCCTCCAAAAGTTGATCAAAAGTTATCAAAATAAAAACTAACATAAAGTATTTATATTGTCTACTAAAAATAATCCCTCAAAAGCTATCTTAAATCCCATACACTCGGTTGACATAAGCCCATTTGAACAAATACCAAAGCCCAAATCAAAACTCGGCCCAAAACACTTGTCCGCTGAAAAGCTCCCGAATGCGCGGGATCGACATGGGAAAGTGCGGCCGCGCATTTTCCCTCCCCGCGCAATTAGCCACCAGTGAAGAATGCGCGGGTTCAATTGCTCGGCTTCAATCCGAGCACTTGGCTTGTCTTCTTCCTTGCTTTGGCTCTTCTCCTAGCATGTCCTAGCTTCCTTAGCCTCTTTTGCCTCGTCCATCACCACCATGATCCATCTGTACTCGCCCCGCTGTTGCTCCTGAACCTAAAAACCTGTAAAACCGAGCAAACCAGCGCATAATACCCGATAACACAAAAACCTAAAAACTACATAAAAACTAACCTAAAACTAACTAAAACATATATAAAACATGCATCTTAACTATTCCTATATGCTAGCTATCATAATGTGAAGATGAAGAATTAGGAATTTGATGCAAATTACATCAAGAATCGCGTTGTTGAAATGGTGATTATAGATGAGCGACTATTTAAAGCAGTAGAGAAAGTAGGTATTAGAAGAGCTTTTTTAGCTGCTCAGCCCTTGTATACCATGCCTTCTCGTCATATTGTAAGGCGGGCAATTTATGATCTTTACTTGAAAGAGAGGAAAAAGTTGAAGGAGCTTTTTAGTACTTCTTGTGTGAGTGTTTGTTTGACGACTGATACTTGGACATCATTATCAACTGACAATTATACTTGTGTGACTACTCATTGGGTTGATAATAAGTGGGCTCTACAGAAGAGGATAATTAGTTTTTGTTTTACCGACTCCCATGTCGGAGAGTCAATTGGTATGACTATTGAAGATTGCTTGAGATTTTGGGGTTTGACTTCTAAGCTTCTAGCCATTACAGTTGATAATGTCGGGTCAAATGATGTTGCTTGTAGGTTTGTACAAGATAAGCTTAAAAATGTTGAAGCTTCCATGACTAAGGGAAAATATTTGCATGTGAGATGTATTGCACATATTGTTAATTTGATAGTGCAAAATGGCATTGCTGTAGGTGGAGATCATATTGCAAAGGTCCGAGCTATGGTTAAGTTTCTTAGGGGTTCCGCTTCGAGAAAGAATGCTTTCATAAAGTTGGCGGAGTCTATAAATGTTGAGTACACTACTTCAGTGAAAAATGATGTGCCTACAAGGTGGAATTCCACCTATTTGATGTTGGAGTCTGTGATGCAATATAAATATGTGTTTCAAAGAATGCAAATTCCAACATTATAGGAGGGATCAATATTGGGGCCTATGACATGTGATGATTGGGAAAGATGTGAATCTCTTAAAGTGTTTTTCAAGGGATTTTACAATTTGACTAATCATATTTCAGGATCTTTGTATGTCACAAGCAATTGGCTCATATTTCACATACTTGTGTGTTTCAAGTTGTTGAAGGATTTGATAGCAAGTGATGATGATGATACGAGGGCAATGGGAATTGGGATGAAGAAGAAGTTTGACAAGTATTTTGGAGACATGAAGAAGCTGAATTTGTTGCTGTTTTTGGCTGCCCTCCTTGATCCTCAACACAAAATGCGTGGATGATTTGTTGTTGAATATAAATTTATTTGGGTTTTGGTTATGACTTGGTTTTGTCATTGATCCATTTTTGTTACTATTTTGTATTTTTGTTGCAGAGAGCTTGTCATGAATCAAGATTAAGGCGTTATGTGATCACTTAGAAATCGGATTGAAGAGGTCGATCTTCATGTTTATCTTCTTTGATTTGGAGTATTGGAGAATTGTACTATGTTGAATTTGGCTTTGTGTGTTTTTTGTTGCATGTTTGATATGACTTTCTATGTGTTTTTTGTTGCATAGACTTGCCTAGCCTTTATGGTTTGTGTATGTATTTTGGAGTATTGACTCTATTAGAGACTTTAGACTATGATTTTTTTTGTTTGATTTGGATTTAAAAGAGCCAAAACAGTCAAAACAATGCAAGAATGCGGGTCGCGGGTCGACCCACGACCCGACACGCGAAAAGGCAAAAAAATACTTTATAATGCAATACAACCCGCAACCCGACCCACAAAGCCCACAACCCGCGGGTTGGGGCGCTGGTCGTTAATAAAAAATTTGCGAGTCAGCGGGTCGACCCGACCCGTGAGCACCCCTAGTTACGGAGGAGAATATTTTTTGGCTTTTTATATACGGGCAGTTGAAGCGCTCCGTGTTACTTTTTGAGCGCCCCAGTCGGTCATCTCAACCAACGAGCCGACACCTCGACAAGTAGCCTTGCAGTTGGTTAGGGTTGTCCAACGGGTCGACCCGACCTGACCCATTGACCCGTAATAAAAATAAACTTGGCATGTGACTCGACCCGCAACCCGTTTTACGAGTTGCGGATTTAGGAATCGAGTTACGGGTTGACTTGTTTGACCCGTTTGACTCGGTCAAATTTGACCCGTTCGACCCTTTTTTACCTGTAAAATTGACCCATTTGATCCTTTTGGAGCCGTTTTGACCCGTAAACTTTTATTTCTCCCTTTCACTTATTATAAAAATAAATTTTTATTTTTTACTATTACGGGTCAACCCGTAACTCGGCGGGCCGACCCGTAACTTGTAAACTAAAAAACTCTGACCGGTAACCCGACCTGTAACCCGTAAACTAAAAAACCCCGACTCGTAACTCGTAAAATTGTGGGTGGGTCAGGTCGGGTTACGGGTCAACCCGCCCGTTGGACACCCCTATAGTCGGTTGAAGTGACACACGTCGGTCTAGATGACCGACTAATCGGTGACTAGCCACCCGTTAGGAATTATTTCCCAACGAGAGGATTTCTCCTTTATATAAACACATCCACACTACCACAATTTTCACATACCAAAAATCGATCTCATTATCCTCTAAAAAAAATGCACTCTCAAACAAATCTCAAAACTGGATTCAATGGAATAGTTCGTTGCAAAATTTAATGTAAGTAAATTATTTATTTATTTCAATATTATATTTGAATTTTAGAATTTTTTTATGTTAAATTTCATACAATACGATATTGTTTTATAAATATTTCATAAATTTACGTAGTTGTTAACGGTGGGAGGAGCAAAATCACCCGCTCCATTTGATTTAAACGAGGAGTACGAGGATGACGATGATGGAGGAGATGAGATTCGAAATGAGCACAATCTTGGTGTCGTTTGTAATCTAGAAGAAGAATTGGTATGTAAATGTCTTTTCATTAAGTTTAAAAATTAAGATAAAAAATTCTAATTTCACTTTTTATTATACTAGGGTATTTAGTTTCCAGATTGTTCTAGCTATTTTGCAAATGATTGTGAGTGATCCGATCAAAAAGATATGATAGATTGGTCCCGTGAAATAGGGAGGGGATTGAACATTGTACTCACCGCTAAAAACTCATGGCCAACAAAGATCATTTTGGGATGTGTCTTAGGCAGTGAGTACAAATTGAGAAAAAGGGCAAATCCCGCAAAATTGTGCAGAATTTAAATATCGGTGATGAACTTAAAGAAGGTCCTCGTAGTAGAAAGATCGAGTGCCCATTTGAGTTGATTGGTTTGAGAGATAGAAAGACCAAGAAGTGACACTTAAGGATGGGATGCGATCACCACAATCATGACCTTCCCACCAGTCTGGAGGGTTATCCGTTTGTGGGCCGAATGACATAGGAGAAAAGGAAGGACGCACGACAGATGGCTTTGGCAGATATAGATCCGAGGGAATCCAAGACATTCATAAGGGATAAGTATCCGAAAATGACCACATCAATGAAGCAATTGTATGATTTTCGATATGAAGTGTTTAAAAATGAAATGAACTCGATGAGGGTAAGCCAATTTGCACTTCATTTCTTAGAGTCTAATCAGTAATATGTCGACTATTGAACCGAGAAGGGTAGCAACAAGGTACTAGACCTCTTCTTTTTCCATCCCAAGTCGATGCAGTTGTTGAAGTTGTTCCCTTATGTCGTTGTGATGGACTCGACATACAAAACAAACATGTAAGTATTTATTAACTATGACGTAGTAGTAGATTTAGGTACACGTATTAAATCTCATTCAATTAACATTGTAAGTACAACATGCCTTTGTGCGAAATTGTTGGATTTACATGCACCGAGAGGACTTTCTACATTGCTTCTGCGTTTATGACAAGGGAGATCCAAGACCACTATGAATGGGTATTATTCCAATGGTGAGCCACGTCTCCAAGTGTCCCTTCATAATTGTTGATTTGTTGTGAATCTCTAATTCTTTTGCGAGCCCTTTCACGAGTGCCATGCGTTGTCAATCAAATACAAATTTGTTATTTTACAATTCATGTTTTTTAGTAAAATGAGACACTCAATCAAGTGTCATCATACACGTACCGCATAAATATCCACCTCGGGTTGTGCCAACGGGGGTTGTTTGCCAATTCATCGGAGTAGGGGTACGTATGCAATAAAAAAGGATGTGTGCATCTCATATGCCACTGCATGTACTCGACATTCATAAAGTAGGGGTATGGTGCAACTTCCCCAATAGACATTAACAAGTTCCACCATTCTTCCCAGTGATCATCAACATTTGAGAATTGAACATCATACTTCAACTTGTCCGTCAAGGTTGCTGGTCAGTAGAAACTGGTTGGCTTGATAACGTCCAACTCGGGGATTGAATGGTGCCATTCAAACTAATGAGCAAACCTCTCAGGATGATATACCTCCTTGATGGTGAGTCTCTTTGGCACTCTAATTTTGTTCAATCTGATATTTGTGACAGATGCACACTTGCTCGTGAGTCTCTTTGGCACTGATTTTATTTGTCCACACTCACAAGCCAAATAGTCTTCCTCATCACTCTTGCCTTTGTTATTGTCTCTTCAAACTGAAAATTTGAATGAGATAGTAGATGATGTTAAGAATAATGCGAGAGTGGAAGGTGTGATTGAATTTTTCTTGCACTCGTGGGTTTCTTGGATTGCCAGGAATCAATTGTTGTTCCAGGGTAATGCTGCGCAGGGTTCACATCTCTTAATTGGCTTCTCTAGTTTGCTTTCTGCATATCAATCCCATCAATCCTCTAGTGCTACTGTGTCACTTCGTTCTCGACCACCAGGATGGGTTCCACCGAGGTATTCGACCCTCAAACTAAATTGTGATGCAACAATGCTACAAGATGGTGCGATTGGTTTAGATGTTGTCCTAAGAGATGCATACAACTTCGTTTGTTGTGCTGCTGTTCGAAGAATCTGTCGCTCTTGTTCTGTTCAAATGGTTGAATCTCAGGCTCTTATTTTTGGATTGAATGTTGCTAAGAAATTGCATCTTTCAATGCTTGAAGTCGAGACCGATTCTCTTTCGGTGGTGGTGGGGGTTAAGACTAATAACCTTTTTTTTATAAGGAAAGCAATTCGATATACCAGACATGCCTAGTAAATCGAGAGGCCAGGAAAAAACATCAGTCGGAAAAACCGACACAAGATAGCAGAAAAATATGCTAACAAAAGAAAAGATAATAGAACAAAAGAAACAACAAAAGTATGCCGAACGGAAGCTGGATTTGGAACAAAAGAAGCACGTGAGGAGCAAGTTGTGCGGACCACCACGAGAGGAGCAAAGAAGACGCCAACTGGAAAAAAAATGCACAAGACAAGGTCTTGGGGAACAACTGTGGATACCTCAAATTTGGACTCGCTCGGAGAGCCTTCAGGTATCAATCACACATCCACGATTTTAACCAAACCATTACCGTCAAACTACCAATCGCGATGCACAAGAAGGCATAAGAAGCCTGAACCTAGATAGTGTTTTAGAGTATACCAGAAACCAACAATTTTTTGAAGAAAAGGGTATTTTGATAACAAAGTTAATGTTGGCGTATACAATATGCACAACAAGAGCTCTGTTTTTTTTTTAAGAATTAGACTCGCAAGACCCATTTTTCCGTGTAGGCGTATACAATACGCACAACATGGGTTTGGGACATGATCGATTTTTGTTCAGAGAAGTGAAGACGTTGAAAATTCATTTGGAATCCTCAAACAACTCCGATTTGTTCTAATTTTTTAATGTCTTTTTTCCAGTGTTTTTCTTTTTCTTGTTTTCTACTTTGGGGGTTACCCAGGAGGTGGTGGCGGGGGGTTGCGCAGGCAACCGTGGCGACCAATCAGGGGTAGTGAAACCCGGCGGGAGAAATGGTGAGACCGGCCAGCCCCGAAGGAGCCCAATCAGATCCGAAAACTGTTGGCCAGATCTGAAAGAATCCGGCTAGAACCGGTGGTCACCGAACGGATCTAGTGGAACACAGTCAATTTGGTTATTTTTCGCCCAACTCCAGTTGGTTGACCGGAATATTCAGACCAAGGAGAAGGAGGGAACGAGGTTAGATGTGGTTTTCCGGCCAGACCCTTATGTCTCCGGCCAGATCCAGAAGAGAGTGGCGATGGCGATGGAACCGTGGAGGTGAAGCGGCGTTGGAGCAATGGAGGTGACGCGGTGGTTTACCCATGTTGGTAAAGTCGGCGGTTGAGCCATGGAGGATGGGTAAAATTGGGGGATTTCCCAAAGAACTTGCCGATCAGGCATATGAACTTAAGACTAATGATAACCTTGATTTATCTTACCATGTTTGCTAATATTAGATTTCTTTTGTTCTTTTTTTTCTACTAGCTCTAGTTCTCATGTTAGTAAGTCTGGACATACGGTGGCTCGTTTAAGTCCTAGTTCGGGTCATGAATAAATTTTCGATGTACATATTCCACAAGGTGTAATTGCTTTGGCGGAACTTGATATTTAATAATATGAGCTCGTATTTCTTCTAAAAAAAAATCTTCTTAATTCTTACCAAATAATAATAATAAAAAAAAGCAGGGTTAATCACGATCGTGTTCTTTCTTTTCTATTTTTTTTCGGTCTAGCGGCCTCTGTCTTTAAACATGCCCAAGTTCATTCAACTGATAAACAACAGCCCTAGGAAGGAACCAGAACAAGAGAGAATCAGGACGGAACGACGGACTCGGGAGAAAGAGTTCGAATTCTTCACCGCCGGCATATCTTCTCTGCCTCGTCAAAGTCTACAATTTCGTCTCCAAAATTGAACGGTTTGAACTTGTCGTTCTCAATTGAATTTTGTTTCCTAATGTCTTTATGTCAACCGTGGTTCTTATTTCCCAATTGAGAAAGATCCCAATTTTCACTTGTTTTTGCCGCTGGCGCCTGGCTGAGAATTTCCGGCCGCCCCCTTGTGCCCCCACCTGCCTCCGCCACTGCCGGTGTATCCTCTAATCATCATAACTGCGGTTCTTACTTTCAGTTTTTCTTCTCAATGTCAATACTTTTGCATATGCTTTTTATAGGGCTCTATCAATTTATAATGCTTCCGTGATTCCCAACATGAGTTTGCTGTTAGTGAAAGCTCTCTTTTGCTGAAACCTGTTTTGCTTTGATGCACATTAAGCTCTAACTTTCTTATCACTCACAACTTGTCCAGCTTCTTGAGATTGGGGATATTTTCAATTGAGTATGACATCAAGAGGTCATCCAGGACCTTCTAGGATCATACGTCATGCCCAGGAGTTTGGATCAGGTTCTGGTGTTGTCCATCTTGTGGATGCAAGTCTCCCACCCGAACTAGCAGAGAAGAAGTTAGTTGTTGAAGTAGAAAGACTTGCAAGTGAAAACCATAGATTGGCTACAGCCCAAATACTCTTGAGAAGGGACCTTGTCCATGCTCAAGAAGAAGTACAGACGGTTAAGGCTCACATAAGAAGCATCCAGACAGAAGGTGATATCCAGATTAGGGTTTTGATGGAGAAGATTGCAAAGATGGAAGCAGAGTGCAAGAATGCTGCAAATGTAAAGAAAGAACTGGAACAAGCTCGCAAAGAGGTACAAAGATTGGTTGTGTCAAGGCAAGAACTTGCAGACAAGGTTGAAAAAGCCAACGAAGAGCTAAATGTGACTCAATTGGAAATCAAACAGCTTCCTGATGTGCTTTCTGTGCTGGACAGCATGAAGGATGAGCATCATAGATTGCGGTGAGTAAACATGGCTGAAATTGGAAAGTTTGCTTCATATTCACATTAAATATTAATCACGTCCTCTTGCACTGAATTTACTGGCCTAATTATAGATTATAGTATATCTGAAATAACACTAACGTCACTGTTAATTGTGTTTCACCATGATTTATTTGCCTAATTAGGACTATCCTTGATTACATACTTCCGCTATCCTTTTCATTATTTCGCTCTGTCTCTCTATATCTACAGTCATTAGAGAAACAGGTTGGTTTATAATTAACCAAATTAGAGAAAACGACTCACTTTGATGAGAGTTGGTTTTGAATTGCCAATTTTTCTCACCATTTTTCTGGGATGCTTGGTTCTCTTTCTCCTTTGAACACCTCAACCACACATTGGAATGAGATTTTGTCTTCCACAAAGCCTAAACTTTCCTTTGTATATGTTGAAGATGGGAAACAGGTTTTTTTTTGAGAGACTTAGAAAGCTGGAGATAGTATTGTGCCATCTAGACTTTGAAGAAAGCTGGAGATATTTGACTAATAGATCCCTTGAATGATTTAGAAGTTAAAAATCTTAAGGTGAAACTTGCCTTTCTCTTACTGGGTGCAATCTGATAGTCAACTTCTGTATCCTAATGTACCTTCTTGACAGCAACTTCAAGTTTCAAGAACTCTTCCTGATCAGTTTTGTCTTCAACCCAAACATAAGAATAATTGTCTTACACTCCAGTAATACAGTGATCACTCTAGTCATGTGTGTAATAATTCACTTAATTGTTATATAAGCCTTTGAGCTTTGCTTGATACAGTGCAAAAGTATCTTGCATGACATGGAATAAAATGGCTAGATATAAACAACTTGTTATCCTAGGGAGGCCCTTATATTTGAGGAAGAAATTCAGCAAGAATCAAGCAGATACTATGGGGGTGCCAATGGGCTGGGCGAGTTTGTTGACGTGACAGAAGGATCTTAAAGGTTCACTGACTGAGATGAACTTGAGAGATTTCTGTATATATAAGAATGGAGGGTACCCAACCCTTATCCGTGTTTATATTCCAGCATTGTAACGGTGATTGCGTTAGGCCATTGGAGGCATTTCTCTCCCGTGGATGACTTCTTTCACAGCTGGGTGCTCTCATTTGAGAGTAATGGACAGAAGAACAGTGAAGAAGTAGACAATTGGCTGGCAAGGTCCGAGGACAAGATGTATGACTTAGCAGATATAAAGCAGATGTTGAATGTGCTCTACTCAGCTCATATGGCAGTTCTGAGGGAGAAGGTGGTGGTTTGAATGTGACAACCTTATGCCCCTCTTCACAAATGTGCTGAGAAGGTTTTGTCATTTGGTGGATTCTGGCTTGCTATGAGAAGCTCTATGCTATTTATTCTGGTAGTTGCTGAACCTGACTGCTTTAGACATTCAATTTATATTTTTATGTTATACAGGTTCAAGCTTACATTTGTTTTGTTCTGGAGTGCATTTCAACTTTCAACCCTTGTAGTACTTCTATACTAAGACCCTTAGTCGCACTTCTCCTGAGTTTAAAACCATTATGGACCCTAGCATCAGTGCATTTGTTCAATTTCTGGTTAGCTAAAAATATTATTAGTTTTTATCTTTTATTAACCTCGATTCAACTACCCATGTGTTTCTGACTGTCATTTTTTGCTGCTTTGGATACGAGAAGTACGTCATTTGAGTATGAAAAAGAGGTCAACATCAGAAAGGTTGGGCAACTCCAAGCTATGGAGAGGGAATTCATCGCCATGGGTAGAGAAGTAGAGAGATTACAAACAGAGGTCTTGAATGCTGAGAAGAGTTTACAAAGTAAATACCTTTTCTCCCTTTTCACAATTTCTATTTTTTTTCCCAAAGCCTCAACTCTTTAACATATGATTTTACTGTCAATTATGCAGCTCCATCCGTGACAGCTACATATGGCGCTCCATACCAAAACCCTGCTCCATCTCATCCGGTTCAGGCTATCCAAAGCAATGACTATTATTATCATCATCCTTACGGTATACCTCCTGTTCACATAGGAGCTTTTCCAGTTGATGGACTGATTCCACCACCTCAGACTATTCAACCGTTAGATGGAATGATTCCACCACCTCCAGCTAATCCGCCAGTTGAGGAAACGATTCCACCACCTCCGGCGACTCCATTTGATGAAACAATACCTCCTCCTCCACCTAATGACCCCTCTCCGTCAGTGGGATGACAGTGGTTATTGATGCTCAGCCTTGTGGATTTGCATGTATATGGGCGATGGAATCATTCTATTTTTGTACCTGAGAATATCTGAATCGGATGGTACAAACTCAAAATCAATTGGCTGATCAGGGTGCTTTTACTGATTTTTCTGGTCGATTGCAGCCTATCTTATTTATCGGTCCGGCTAAGCGCCCCGGTCAGATATTATGCTCAGCGGCCCGGCGTTTTCTCGTTTTCACAAATTTCATGCTTTTACTTCGGTCAAGGTGACCGAAGCTAATTTTTTTTTATATTTCAAATAACTTTTTGATGGATTTACGGTTTTTAATAAATTTTATGTAATTGCTTTGGTCACCTTGACCGAAACAATGTTTTTATTTATTTTTTAATTAATTTTTATGATTGTGAATGTTTAAAATTAAGTTTAACATTTTTATTATGTAAGGTTTTGAATTTTTGGTACGTTTGGTATTGTTTTGTTTTTATATGATTTATAGTAAATTTTAAAGTTAGCTTTGAGATTTTTATTTGTATAATTTTATTAATTTTTGGGTTTATATATGTATAAAGGTCTAAGTTTTAAATTTTGAAAACTTTTTAGTAAGTTAATATAATTTGTGGAAAAAAAATTGTTTGACACTAAAAATATATTGTTCACCTACGTAACCTTAGGCTTTTACAAAATGTTTTGGACAAAAAATTGACAAGCAAATCTCTGCCCTAGATTGGGGCACTGTGACACCCTTACACCCTATAACGTATACTTCATAAAACTTATCTCTTATATAAAGAGATAATTCACATATAAGCAATTATTCACGTAAGCACATAGCAGACATTAACAGCCATAAAAAGGTTGTATAAAACATCTATTACTCTTAACTTCTATTACAACCCATATGTCTATGATGCAAAATGAGGAAGAGAAGGTTGCATTGAGCTTCAGCTGGCCGACCTGTATGAATGTGACCTCTAAAAGAGACACACTTCAGAAAGTTCTAGCTGAACCTGAAAAATTGTTTTGCGATTTACGTGAGTCGCATACTCAGTGAATATAAACCATCATCAATTATTTCACACAATACCAAGCAATTGGTCAATATACATATTCATACATATTATATAAGTCATATATGAATTTACTATGCAAATGCAAATGCCGATGTATCCGATTCTTTATTCTGTGAACTGTTCAAGCCTGAATCTGCCTCGGGTTTACTATATGTGGACTCTTATGGTCCCTTTAGCAAAGAAATCCGAAGATCTCCTGAATATTGGCTCTTATGGCCCCTTTAAGAAAGAAATCCGAAGATCTCCTCATTGACTCGTAGGTCCTGTATGATCCGTAGATCCTGTATGACCCGTAGGTCGCTTTAACAAAGAAATTCGTAGATTTCCTGAATTACAGTTCAGGGCAAGACAGTCACAAGTCCTTTTAATCTCATTGCAATATGCTATGCAATCAAGTGCATTCTGTAATCATATATCATATGCTATCCGTTAACATACTTTCTGTGCAAACCACTCTGGAAATTTCAGAACTATCACATCTATCCATATAATTCAGATAAAGCATATACCCATATAGTGCATATAGAACATATATCACATATATCCATATACCACATATAGCATATATATCCATATATTCACATAGCACAATATATCCATATAGCACATAAGGTTGAATCTCCGGTCTATACTCACCTGTTTAAGGTAGATACTATATTTCTCCTCCTTGACTCTGACCACGGTCTATTACTTGGGCTCCTATATGTAACCCAATGCAAATTAGGCTATTTACTCTTACAAACTCTAACCTCAAATGCAATGAAATGCCAGAATGCATTATAACTTCTTGTGCATCTTTCCAAATACTTTAAAACTTGACAACAATAAACTATATATATATAGAAGAACATTTTTCTAGTTCAAACCTTTCTGAAAAACTTGATCAAAGGGCTCCCTAATATCCTTACAAGGAAAACCCTAAAATTACTCTGAAATCTTTTACCGAATATAAATCCGATATCGAAAACACCCTTTGAGAGCTATAGATCAACCGATTTTCGAATCAAAAGCAACTATAGATCTAGATCTGGAAAAATTAGAAAAATCCAGATAAACCATTAACTAATTAAAAACTTACCGAACAACACTTGTACTTCAGGATTAAAACCCGATAGAAGAAATCTTGTACCAGATCCAATCAAACCAACAAACAAATTCAAACTCACCATTTTCTTTCTCTCGAACTCCTCTCTTTTTCGTCTCTTTCATGTACTCTCATTTTTTTCCTTCGTACATACTTCCTTAATGACAAAGACATTGCAATCATATTCATATATATCCATCAACAAGTCGGCAAAATTTAAAACAAATTTCACTTTTGACCCTCAAATCTTCTTTACTACAAACTCTACCCTGAAATAATTAATAATTAACTTTTTCTTAAAAACTTTTTAAAATATAATAAACTTAATTAGAAAATAAATATTCCTTTTAAAAACTCACTATATATCATGCCACTATGCTATGCATATACTCTTAATCTTATATGAATGCCGAATGACGTATGCATTTTGGTCGGGGATGTTACAGGCACGATCGAATCGAAGGATAAACAAGTGTTTCAAGAAAGTACGAGTTTCTGAGATACCAAGGCCAAAACTCTCTTTCGATTATTTCTTTTGTATCAAGTGTGTGTACATCAATAAATCGTGAAAATTTATCTATATATCCTTACAAACCAACAGCGTTTCCTACTCCCCGCGATCTCCGGGTTTGTAGGGCACATTTCTAACCAATATCCACTTTACGCACATATCGGATGTATGAACCGTTATAGCAGTTGTCCTTTGACCATGCTTCTTTTCCTCGTGACGAAAGTTTTCTACCTTCACCTAAGTGACTGATGATTTCTCTTCATTCCCGGATACTTTTGTGATCAAGCTACCTGGTGATTTTCCTGTCTGTTTTTGGGCTCGCTTTGTCAAATGGCCCAATGGGATTTCGGGTCTAACACAAAACATACAAATAAAAAATATTCAATGAAGAGGACCAAAATCACTATGATTACCTGGCTGAATACCAGGGGTGTGAGAGCGGCGAGTGCGCTGCGGTGGCGGATCTTCCATAAGTGGAAATGGAATGGTGAGCATCATGAGAAATCCGTGTAGTCCGTTCACAAGTCGCGTCACTTCGCCTCCAAGTAGAAAGGGAATTGAAAACGGAGTGGTACGATGTGTCTGCTTTTATAATCGGCACTCTAATTTCATTAATTTTTTCTTACTTCGGCCGGCGTGGCCGAAGTAAAATAAAATAAATTATTAAATACGAAAAGAAAATGGACTCCCGAAAAACACTCCTCTTCTCCTCGCCCCTTCCCCTTTGAAACCAAAATTCTTAATCAAACAAAACCCTAGATCGAGCAATTTCTCCCTCATCCTTGCAATTATAGTCATAATCCATCCCCAATTCCTTAATGGAAAAATATCCCGAACAATTAGCGAGCCGTTTTGGTTCGCCCCTGTTCCCGAATCAAGAAGCGAATGACAAATTCCAAAACCTAGACGGCGCGATTGCACAAATCAAGTGGTGCTGCTCCAAACGAAACCCGTCTCGAACGAGGAGATTAAGAACGCCCTTATGAACATTGGATCTGACAAATCCCCAGGTCCTGATGGGATGTTTGCGGAATTTTACAAAACATATTGGGACATTGTGGGTCCATCAGTAATCAAAGCGGTGAAAAGCTTCTTTCACTCTGGCAAGATTTTGAGACAAGTAAACCATACTTTCATCAGTTTACTCCCCAAAATAGATAACCCAAACTCCACAAACCATTATAGGTGTATTAGTCTCTGTTCCACAATCTATAAAATTATAGCCAAAATCATTACAGAACGATTAAAAATGCTTCTGGGAAAACTTATTCACCCTCTCCAAGGAGCATATGTGGCTAAAAGATCCATTCAGGATAACATATGATAGAGTAGACTGGGAGTTCCTGTTTTGTGTTTTGGAAAAGTTCGGTTTTGACAAAAAATTCATAGACTGGATCAAAAAATGTGTAAAACTATATCGTTTTCAGTATTGGTGAACAACGGACTCATTAACCCTTTCTTTCTTGAACGGGGGTTAAGATAAGGCGACCCATTACCCCCCTACTTTTTTATCTTAAGACAAGTATGTATGACATTAAACAAGACTGTTGGCTTTGCTATTGCTCAAACAGGAACAAAAATATTCTTTCTATCTTTTGCAGATGATATAATAATTTTCTCAAAAACAACCCAATCAGCGTGTCTTTCTGTTAAAAAGATTATTGATGAGTATTGGGCATTATCGGGCCAAAAAGTTAATTATCATAAGTCAGCTTTCCACACGTCAAAAATAGTATCAAACCAACAAACCAACGTATACAAATAGCCTTGTGTATTACAACAATGACAGACATAAAAAAATATTTGGGATGTCCGATAGTTAGTTGTAACACCCCCTTCCTACCCTGGAGGTATTACCGCCAGTAACCCCGATTAAGACTAAACCGAAGCTACCCAAGGCTTTAAACTGACTGAACAAACTAAAAATCCAAAAGTTGAATTCATTTAAAACAAAAGTATGAAAGTAAAAGACCACAAAATGTCGTAAAAGAACTTAAATCTTTATTACTTGATAACTCAAACTTTACAAAGTTTAAGAAAACGTTACAGTGGAATAAATACAAATAGCCTTATAACAACATTAGCTTTGTAGTGGCTCAACCATAAACTTCGCTCAAAAACAACTTCTGGAAATTTTTCTTCAACTTCTTGATCCACTTCTCAAATCAACTTCCAAGAATATCTGATGTGTCGTATACAACGGTGGACACCAGCCGACCATGCAATTGAATAAGGTGGTCGGGTTAGTCTAATGAAAGACTAAGCAAGTGAACAAAATGACTGGTTCTTATGGTAGTGACTAAACATATTGGCATCGAAATCCGAATGACAACCGGTCGATGATCCAACAGTTAGCAGTCCCATAGAAGATAAGAATGAGGTAGGCATAATCAAGAGATAGGACACCACAGCTTGCGGTTCCATTACGAAACATGAACAATTGTTGGGAACTCATATTAATCACATAACATTCTGAAAAGCAAGAATGGCTTTCCGACTGGATGAACCATTCATCAGAGTATTTCA
Source organism: Fallopia convolvulus (assembly GCA_964016875.1). Taxonomy (NCBI): domain Eukaryota; kingdom Viridiplantae; phylum Streptophyta; class Magnoliopsida; order Caryophyllales; family Polygonaceae; genus Fallopia; species Fallopia convolvulus. Next base: position 37,227,000 of record OZ024733.1, read on the forward strand.
TCCATGGTCATCTACCCTGTACCAAGATCACAGGACTTAAGCTATCCTTGATCTTTCATTTGCATATGGTGATGTAGAGATCAGAGAGGCCTATTACCCTGTCGTCTACACTGCACCGTGCCAAACTTGCATTAGCTAGAGTGCGCATCACCCGTCTCACACGAAGAGCAGGGGAAGAGTCATGACCCACCATTAGGATTAGGCCCCTCCTAATGTAATTTTCTTTTAAAGAGAGGATATGGAACCACGTTCCCCTCCCTGAAACTACCTTAATTCAACAACAATGTTTCAGCGTGAGACAGCATACAAGGTTACACATAACGGACCTAAATCCACTTCTACCGCAAAACTGAATAAACCACATGGTTATTATTTCTAACAAATATAACAACCTATCATATTTTATTAAGCACACAAGTTGTTCCCAACACAAATATTAAATGGGATTCAATTCCTCATTTATTATTGCGGGTGACAATCTGACGATTATTAATGCGGTTAGGAAACAGGGTCATTGCCCTTGGGATACTGATATCATTGCTTCAGATATCTCGATCTCTCTCCAGTACTTTGATACTGTTCGTATCAATCATATCAGCAGGAATTGTAATGCTGTGGCCGACAAAATTGCCAAGCTGGGCCACAGCTTGCCGTTAGGCGCCATTTTGAATCATCCAGAGCTTGTAGCTCTCATCCGCAAGGATGCTTTAGGGCGTCCTCTGTAAGTAGGGTTGTTCAACGGGTCGACCCGACCCGACCCGACCCGTGACCCGGTTTACGGGTTACGGGTCGACCCGATGACCCGAAAAAAAATTAGTCGACCCGTGACCCGACCGTAACCCGTAATGGGTTTTACGGGTCGACCCGTTGACCCGTTTGACCAAGTCAAACGGGTCAACATGATCGACCCGTAAATATATATAAAATACTAATATTTTTAGGGTCAAAATGATCGACCCGTAAATATATATAAATATTATTATTACGGGTTACGAATCGGGTTACGGATTTTACGGGTCGACCCATAACCCGTAATCTAAAATTTCTTGACCCGTTACCCGGCCCGTAAATTACGAGTCGGGCACCTGACCCATAAATTCCGGGTTGGACCAGATCGGGTTACGGGTCGCCGGACCATTTAAACAAACCCTATTTGTAAGGAGATCTCCTAATCTCTACCATTATCAAAATAAATAAATAAAAAAATTATTACTTTTTACTTCGGTCGGGTTGACCGAAGCAAATTTTCAAGCAATACATACACATCTGTGCACTGAAAGGACATTTGTGAATTTCTTTTTTTTTTTTGCTTCGTTCAAATGGACCGAAGTAAAAAGTCTGGGGCGCTAAGCAAGTCTGACCGGGGCGCTTAGCAAGAGTCCTTATTTATTGTCCAAAAAGCTGGCACCGCTATTCAATTACGCACTTGGACGATAACCTCTTTCTTGTGGAAGATTTAGGGGACATATTTTAAGTGTAGGAGAAGGTTTACAATGAAAATTTGGAGCTGTATTTTAGGTGTTTGAATACAAATTTAGAATATCTTGGATACACCACCATACTACCAACGACATGTTTTAGGTTTATTTATGCCTATTTCGCTTGCGCTTCATTCTTCTTCGGTTTAATCCAGTTATTCAAGTACTAGATATGCTACGGATGCTATTGCTATCTCGTAACACATAGTTTTAAACTATAAGTTGTATTATTAACACAGAGAAACGCATAGTTTTAAACTATAAGTTGTATTATTAACACAGAGAAAGTGTACATTTATTATATCTCATAATGTATAGTTTATAACTATTAAGTTGCATTATTAACGCAAAGAAAGTGTACTTCTAACCCTCTGAAACAAGAAGTTCTGGCCCTGAAGGAATAGAGTAAATTACACAAAACCACCCTTAAATTATGCTACTTTTCAGAAAACCACCCATAAAAAGCTAAATTTCACAAAACCACCCATAAACACAAAAAGCTTTCAATTAACCACCCCTAAAAAGCTAATTTTCATAAAACCACCCATAAAAATAAAAAACTTTCAAATAACCACCCAATCCTATTTTTATAAAAAAAAAACCTTTATATCCTTATGTTAACTCATTTATTAGAGATTTATTTATATAAAGTAATGCGAAAAGAAGAGAACTTGCATCAACGTGGGTTTTGGAAGTTTCAAGTCGTCGACTTCAATCTCGACAATTTGTCATTATTGATAAATTTAAGCTTGAACAATACATAAAAGAGGTTAACGAGCTATTATTCTTCTCCTTTTATCAACTATAAAATGATAATTAGAAGAAAAAAAAAGAATGATGATAAGGGTATAAATTTCTTTACATGTTAAAATATTAATGGAAAATTAAAAAGTTAGGATTTGGGTGGTTAATTGAACACTTTTTGTGTTTATGGGCGGTTTTGTGAAAATTAGCTTTTTAGGGGTGGTTAATTGAAAGCTTTTTGTGTTTATGGGTGGTTTTGTGAAAACTAATTTTTTATGGGTGATTTTTTAAAAAATAGCATAATTTAAGGGTGGTTTTGTGTAATTTACTCGAAGGAATAATATCAACGACTTGACGTCCATCCGAGGCATCCCCTATGGATTACAACATACCGTACTAGCACTATATGTTATACGACAATAACATATCTCGCACCAGAAGATCTTAGCACCTCCAAACTTTTTTGTTAGGCAATAATTATTTTTTTCAATGCAAATAAAAGTAATTTTGGAGCAAAATTGCTTTTCATTAGTAAGTCACGTGAACATCGCGTGATAAGGCACAGTAGGTCAAATATAATCCCTTCGTGAGAGAAATTGCCCATTTACCAAGTCACTGATTTCTTCTTTGTCATCTGATTAATCTTCGTTTTCGTTTTCATCTTTTTGTTAATCGATCGGATCTCCAATGGCAGAGGTACATCTCTCTTTCTCTCGCTATCTCTTTCTAAACTGTCCATGTCTTCCTCCAGCGTTTTCAAATGTGAATTGTATCCTTGCTCATACGAATTCGCTGTTTAAGATTCCAATCGATTGCCGCGAAATTGTTTGCTTGCAAAATTGTTCCTAAATATCACTCGGCCTTTAATCATGCTAATCGAATTTTGCATGACATGCTCCCTGCTCTAGTTTGTTTCATGTGGCAAGTTGTTATTTGAGATCCTCGGCGACGACATTCATCTTCAGTTCTTTTCCATGGGGTTTCTGAATGGCCTAGACATTTTTTACTTGTATAATTCAATATAGGTTCTAGCCCTTCCCTATTAATTTATTTTTCCTCCCGAGAAGACTGTGAATTGGGTTGGGCTAGGGTTAAACGTTGCTCGGTTGGGACCGTAAATTGGGATCTGAAGCTTCAGCCTTTTCTATGGTTTCTGCGTGTAATTCTGAGTATAAATATATTTGTGTGTAGTGCGTTGAATGCAAGACTGCAAATGTCAGAGGCACCTAATTGCATAATGCATGTGTTCGAAGATATTTGCCTTTTTCTGATGATTGAATAAAAATGAGCTGAGAAATAATGGAATCTGTGTGAAATATCCTCCTATAATCTTTAATATGGGGCAGGGCAATGACCTTTTTTATTCCTCTTGGTGTGCTGTTGTATTGAGTGTAAGAATTGAGCCACAGGATGAACTGAAAGAGCATTTAGTGCTACCAGGTTTACATTTTGGTAGTAGGTGAATTGGCTTACTATGTGATGGATCATTCATTCTGGGTAGCAGACAATGATTCAATGACACATGCTAATGTAGGGCACAACCTCAGAATTAGATGTGAAGATGAGGCTTATAAATGGGGCAAGATCAACATGTATGTGTGATATAAAATCACCACTGTATGATATGATTCTCAATGGTGGGTTCTCGAATTTCTAGTCAATGACTTGGCCAGTTCTTTCATATATTACTTTCATTTAGCTCAAGCAGCATTCAGCCATTAAACAACTAGGCACTTTTGCTATTATTTCTAGACTTATTTTGTGCTGTTAAATCAGCAAAGAGGAAAACTGTCTTAAGATGTCAATGTAGGTTGCACACATGTGGAGTAACTCTGTGTCCTAGTATGAATCCTTTTTCTTAAGCATTAGCTTTTGTTTGCGAATGATATCAGAAGATGATAGTCTTAATTGCAGGGATGAGGGACTAGCTGATTTTTCTACAAAATGAATTGTGCCTGCATCATATTTATTTTTATTATTTTTAAAAATTTGTGCAAAATAATCCAAACTATCACCCAAATACACATAATAAATAATAATCTGAACTAAAGTTCTTAAAAATATCCTAACTATGGGTGTATTAGTGGACTACATCCAACTCTCCCATGTACAATGATGTTGATCAGCTTCAGTGGTAACACTATCGGTATTTTGAATTTGTCATGGCAATTTAGAATAACAATTTGGAACGTATTTTTAATATACTAATCGGTTAGATCATTCAAATTTTAATAAAAAAACTAAAATCAAATTACTAGAATGCTTATTGCAATCTTGTTTCCCTTATGAGTATGTTTTTTATATAAATATGAATCAGTTATCAATTGTCATACATAGTTGCATACTATATTTGATACGTCACATTATTATTTTAATTTTCCACACTGATTTCCTGACCTTGTTGTCCAAGAATGTAATCCACTTATTCAAACCAAGTTTAAGATATTTTCATCAAAATTGTCTGTTTGGATTAGTTTGCACATGAATGATAGTTTTAATTAATCTAAACAAAATTTCCCTTTTTCAATGTTTTGTTCCTCCGATTTTTCATAAATGTGGCACCTATTTAAAACCATTCTCCTTACATAGATTAAAAGGTTAAGCTCTGTTAATCCATTTGTTTGTTTTGATTTGTGAAAATTGTAGTATTTGTTCTATGAATGAGATAAAACATTCCAGTAATGTAAGAATGGATGAGAAAACTATAACCTTGAGATTAGCTCATGAGTTATAACTCCTGATGTTTCCTTCCGTGTTGCTTCTATCAGGTTGAGCTGAAAACTGCACCGGCTGATTTTCGATTTCCCACCACTAATCAAACCAGGCATTGTTTCACCCGCTATGTAGAATTCCACAGGTGTGTATGTGTTGATTTGAGTATGGTCATATTTTGAGGTATGCCTATGAGATATGTATACTGATATGTGTGTACGTCGAGTTTGCTAAATATATACTGTGAATTCGGACAGGTGCATAGCAGCAAAGGGTGACGAATCAAATGAGTGCGCGAAGTTCGCCCAATACTATCGCTCTCTGTGTCCTGGTGAATGGGTGAGTGCTTATCTTTGACACCAGATGCAATATTGAATAGCATGTCATATAGAATTAGTTATTTTTACTGCACATGTAATGTAGCCTTGGGGCGCATCCTCATGCTCATTGGCTTTTATACACTTGCCTTTGAGATGGATTTAGTCCCTATATCAATTTTGATGCATTCTAACTAAATTCAGTTATTATTGTCACATAGCTGAATTTCAGTTTTTCTTGGGTCTATCGGAAGTACCCCTTTCCCTTGGGCAGGGGTACTCTCATCTTGACCCCCCTAGATTCCGCTGTAGCGGAGCCTCACTGGGTCAATGATGATGATGATGACATGTAATGTAGCCATATGTACACTAGGCTTATGGATCTTTGCATTACATTTAATGTACACTAGCCATATGTACATATGGCTGCATTAAGATTATATAAAAAAACAAATATAGAACAACATACTGAATTAATTGGCTGGCTTATCGATGGAAGATAAAATTGGACCATTTGATGTGCGCACCTAGCCCACCCCTTTCAATTTGCATGACATTTTTTCGCTTTCTATATATAGAGAAGGGTTTGTACCACTGTTCCTTTGACTAGTGGGATTGCCTTCTTTAGAAGTTGTATTGGCTGTGCATAATTATTGGTTTTATCAGGAATCTAAAGATGTATAACGTTAATTTGCGTAATGTTCTCTATGCTTGATACCTTCTTTGCACTTTTGTATCAGTTCACGTAGTTGTACATTGTAAACTATAGCTGAGGTTTATAGTGACACTAGCCTATATTATATCTAGCGAGAAAGATTAGAAGATTTGGACTGAGGTCAAGGTTTGCCAAAGTCGGTTAGGTTCTACTAAGATTGGAGTGAGAACAAATGAATGGGTAACTTCATTCAGAATTCAGCCACCCCTGTATAAGCCAATTTTTGAGGCCCCATAATTGATATTTTACCTATCAGTCCAGGCAGAAATACTGAGCAAAACTGCTCAGTGTTCATAGCACTTCTGAGTTCTGAATGCCTTTCAAAAACAGAAAAAAAACCTTCTGAATGGAAAATTTGTTTGTTTGTGTTGAACTATTACACGACAACTAATCTTTTCCATTGGCTCAACGTAACAGGTTGAACGCTGGAACGAGCAGAGGGACAATGGAACATTTGCAGGACCTCTGTGATCTATCTAAGTTTCTATTCACAAGCATGTCAGCTCTTTTCCAAATCCTATTTTTTCAATAATCCTTTAAACTTTGGTAAATCTACAGATTTGTTTTTATACTATTTCCTAAATTTTAAGAATCTTCTGGCTTGCTAGCAAGTGGAAAGTCTAATAATTTGTGTTTGAACAAAACCCACAATGATGAAATCTTTGATATTGTATGTTATTGTGGTGTCTTGTTTTGGGGCTGGTGGCATGGCGTTCGCCACTTGTGTTATGGTAAGCAAAATTTGAACGAGACACTGTCGTCTAGTGTCATCTGTGCAATTTTGGCTTTTCAATAATTATTGCGGGGAAAGAAAAGGAAAAGAAGCCGTGATCTATTAATATTATTTATGCGTATTATAAAGCGACCTCCAATAATTATCATGGTTTGCTTTCATTTCATTTTCCTTCGAATTTTGAGCTTTCATAAATCTTATTTTCTGTCATTTCATTCGCAATTTTGTGAGTGAACATTTGCATTTGACGTGACAATCAATAACATTTATATACATATGCCATACAAATATTGATGTATGTCTAAAAAATTTAACTACCCTTACGTATTACAGTAATTTAGTAATTTGGTAAATTCCCCCCAGAAAACAACCAGATTGCAAACCATACATTCTATATGACACATTGAAAGGCTGAAGTTCTTTATTAGATTGATAAATGATCAACCAAGTCTCACTCACTTGATAAGTAATGACTGATGATATTTGTGATTATTAGGGGATGACTAATGTCATCATTAAGTTAAACTTCAATACTACTCCCTCCGATCCAAAATAAGTGTCATTTTAAAACTTTAAATTTGATCCAATTTTATGTGTCGTTTTAAGTTTTCTAGGCAATTGATTAGGAGTAAGTCATGAGAATTGTTATTGGAATGTGTTTTTATTAATTAATGTTATTCATTCATTGGTTGAAAAATGTGATTAGTGATAAATTTTATAAAAAAATTACATTTTCGAGTATAGTTAATACTTTTCTTAAATCTTGTGTCGAAAACTAAAACGACACTTATTTTGAATCGGAGGGAGTAGTAGATAACATCCATAATTATTAAGTCATAGTTTGAATACCCACTCTCCCGTTTGATAGGTAGGCTAATCCTAATGAGAAAGCCTTCTAATCCTTGTGTTGAGATTTTGAATTGAATCCGAGTTATGAAGGATAAATCTCATCTTGTTGAAGCGCATAAAGGAGAAGCAAGACCAGAGAAAGAAGAACACGAATTGAACCATGCTTACGACAAGAACCAAATATGAAATTTTGCAAATTGAATTTTGACCAATCCAAGAAAATGATGGAAATACAGTGTGAATTTATCATATAAGAATAAATTGAAAAAAAAATTCTCCGTAATATGATGATAACAAATGATACTAACAAATTTTCACATTCAAAAACAAAAAATGATAACAAAGTTGGCCTATCTCGAAAAAGTGGATTTACAATACATCAAAGAAACAAATAATACAAATGGTGCATTTGGATCACACCATGTATTATTTTGCATTAAATTAGACATTCAAACAGACCCTAATAAAATAGATTAATTAAACAAGAAATTCAAGTTCTTAATTCTTATTCTTAAACTTACGAGCTAATTGTAATTCTTATATATGTAAGGTTGTAACAGAAAAATTGTTATATATCCGATCTGGCTCTCTTTGAAAGAAACCCTATTTTCAAATTCTCACTTTTTGCCGCCCGTCGTGATGGCCTCGTTGCCGGGCGACGGCCCTGGCAACCCCCCTTCCAATCCCAAACCTACTTCATCTGCAATGAAAGTCGATGTTCCGGCTAACCCTAACATTGAAATCCAAAAACCACATGTTTCAAATGGTGTTATTCTCGCCAATGCTTCGTCGACTCCGGCCTCTTCGCCACAACCACCTTCTTACAAAGACATGGTCATGAAGGGTTGTCCACAAGCTCCAACGACAACGACGGTTGATGATGTGCGGAAGGAAAGACCAGACCTGTATGATACGGACGATGATGAGATTCCCGAGAAGGATGATCCGGAATGCCCTACGATCACTCTGACGACAACGGAGAAGAGAGCCATGAGACGTCCATGGGCGAGGTCTTGATCATCCATATGTTCGACAAAGGGTCCGATTATCTGCTAATCCGGAAAAAACTTGAACAGAAATGGGCGCTTAAAGGGGCGTTCACTTTGGTGGACATCGGGAACGATTACTATATTGTCAAATTTTCTAATGCTGACGACTACAATCATGTCTTGACGCAAGGTCCTTGGATGATTGACGATAACTACTTAATGATTCGTCAATGGGTTCCAAAATTTGACCCTTACAAGGATGATGCAAAGATCTTGAGGGCCTGGATTCGTATTCCAGGATTAAGCACGGAATACTTCTAGGAGGAATTCCTAAGGAAAGTGGGTCAGCAAATTGGTCGGGTCTTGAGAGTTGATAGGACAACATTGAAAGTTGATAGGGGGCAGTTTGTGCGGCTTGGTGTTGAATTGGACCTCGACAAACCCCTTCTATCCAAATTTCGGTGCAAGGGAAGGTCTTGGGTGATTCAATATGAAGGTATCAAGATGTTGTGCTATGAGTGCGGCAAAGTTGGACACAATGTTGACGCATGCCCGCTCCTCAGACCATATTTCGATGAGAACCGAGAGGAACTTCTTAAGGAGATGCAAGTTTATGACAACCCTATCTCTCCACAAAATGAGGAGAATCTGGAGGAGTCTCACTTCGGTCCGTGGAATCAAGTTGTCAAAACGAAACGAAAGCCAAAATCACATAATCATTCACAAGGGGTAAACAAGATGACAACTGAGAATCAACCTTCGTTGCAAGTGTCGCCAAGGAAGTCTTCCGAAGCACAAAGTCAGGCAAACCCTAACAGCGGGTCACGCTACAATGTACTATCGTCGGTAGATGACGCGGAGACTGATACTAGTGTTGAAAATGCTGCTGTCACTAAGCCTAAACAGGTCGAGCCCATGGAAACCTTCCCGAAGAAGGTTGGCAACCACCGTGTTACCGTGGTGCTACCCCAAAAGTCAACGGCGAATGCGTCTACCAACATGGCATCCACATCAGCAACAGTCAAGCCCGAAAATAATGCAAATCAAAAAAAAGATCTTAAAGAAGCTGCGTTATCTACGACGAAGAAAACTAAAGGGAAAATCAATACTCGTAATATGGTTGTTTCCAAAGATTCCGAGATCAAAAGATCTTACTTGATATCCGATATGGTAACAAAAAATATAATCCCACAAAAATCTCATGCCCAAAATCAAGCCGCGGTAACGTCGTAAACACGCCAAAACCAACCTAGCCCTAATCCAACTATTCCATCGACCCAAAATTAGGAAAATCCACCAGCTTCTCTTCTCGAAACCTCCCAAACCGAAAATCCTCAACATCTGAGCCATGGAAGCACACATCATACCAGTAGTAACCTCCCGAACTTTGGTGGTTTTGACTCACTGGACGGGTCCGTTCCTTCCGACCCTTGCAGTGTTAGCCAACAATATGCTGGTAGACTTCCTCCCAATCCAAACGGAAACAAATCCGCTTCTATGCAGGGTGATGGTACCCTCACGAATCAGTGATGCAATGTATCGTTTTACGGGTGCAGTAGTTGCCTATGCTTTGTTAGAAAGGACTCTTCAGCTCTCAATCTACTGTGATCTTATTAATAATGTGTCTCTTATGAATCCTTTAAGTATTCTAATTGTTCGTGGGGCGGGAGGCCCAGATATCTTATCTTCTATGAGAGAATTAATGCGGAGGCATAGTCTGTCAGTTGTAGCTTTGGTTGAGCCGCGTATTGGTGGGGTACATCCAACTCAAGTTTGTCGACAGTTAGGGTATGATGGAATAATAAGAATCGATCCTGATGGCTACTCTGGAGGCATTTGGCTTCTCTGGCGGTCTTCAGAAGTTTTTGTGGCACCTTTACGCCTTGACCCTCAGCACATAATGGTGGAAGTCTCAAGACGTGAGGAGGAACCATGGATCATGTCTGCAATTTATGCTTCTCCTGACTACACCACTCGACTCAATCTATTGGTGACTTTGCTGCTATGAATAATCGTCCTTGGCTTATAGCTAGAGATTTCAATGCAACGCTGAATAGTGAAGAGCGTTCTTATTCTTCGGTTGGTTCAAATAGGGCGACATAAACCTTCTGTGAAAAGGTGGATGAGCTTGAGTGGATCGATTTAGGGTTTGAGGGCCCTCCGTTTACTTGGTTCACGAGCAGATCAGACACCACCTATAAAGCTGCTCGTCTAGACCGTGCCTTTTGTAATGAAAGTTGGTGACTGCGTTTTCAGGAGGCCAGAGTCTCCCACTTATCGGCACCTCACTCCGATCACTTGCCTTTATTGGTTCGTCTCAATGAGGGTCTGCCGAGATCAAGAATGCCACGTCCTTTCCACTTTCAAGCGGCTTGGATGCTTCATGAGGAGTACGATACCCTTCTCCAACATAACTGGAAACCGTAGTTGTTTCTCTATGATTCCCTTCACCTTCTTTCGACTAACCTTTTACGGTGGTATAAAGAGGTTTTTGGGAACATTTTCCAGAAGAAAAAGAGATTGTGGGCGAGACTTGAAGGCGCAAGGAAGAAGTTGTGTGTTCCGTCTCATCACTTAATTTTTCTTGAAAGGGAACTTCGGCTCGAGTTAGAAGGAGTACTCCAACAAGAACAGGTCTTATGGTTTCAAAAATCTAGATCGGATTTTCTTCTTAATGGCGATCGCAACGCTTCTTTCACCTCTCCATTGTTGTCCGGCGCCAAGCTAATAAAATTACTTCCCTTCGAAATGACAACGGTAACTGGATTACAGATGAAGTTGATCTCCAGAATATGGTGGTTGATTTTTTCTCTGCACTCTACTCGTCCAAGAACAGCAGTGCACATACTAGTTATAGTGGTAGTGTGTCTTTTCCCAGGCTTGCTGATTCTGATCTGATGCAACTATCACAACCTTTTGCTGAAAGTGAGGTGTTTGAAGCGTTAATGATGATGGGCCCTTATAAAGCCCCCGACCCTGATGGTTTTCCGGCTCTTTTTCTCCAATAAGGGTGCAGTTCAGTCAGCCCACAAGTTACCTCTACAGTACTTAAACTTCTTAATCAAGGTATTTTTCCGGCAGGCTTGGGGGATGCGTTTCTGGTTCTCTTACCAAAGGTGCCAAATCCTGCTTCTCCTTCGCAATTTAGACCGATATCACTCCTTAATGTGGTGTACAAACTTGCTATGAAAGTTGTAGTCAATCGGCTCAAACCCATTCTTTCGAGTATTGTCTCCCCGACTCAAGCAAGTTTTATTCCCGGACGCCAAATCATTGATAATGTTGTAATCATCCAGGAAGTTTTACACTCGATGAAAGCGTGTCGTTCTTCAAAATGGACGATTTTAAAGATTGATCTTGCAAAGGCCTACGATAGAGTTCGCTGGGATTTTTTGAATGAGATTCTAAGTCAGTTCGGATTGCCAATGCACTTGGTGGAGGTGATTATGCAATGTCAAACTTCCGGATTGACCAAAGTTCTTTGGAATGGCAGCCCTTCTTCTGGTTTCAAGGCATCTAGAGGTGTGCGTCAAGGGGATCCGTTGTCGCCTTATCTGTTTGTCTTGTGTATGTAGAGATTATCTCTCATCATCCAAACCTTTGTTGACGTTGGGGAATGGAAGCCAATCCGAATTGGCGATGTTATTCTGTCACACTTGTTCTTCGTGGATGATTTGATTTTATTTGCCGAGGGTGATCTCAACCAAACTGAGGTGGTGCAGCGATGTCTTGTTGATTTCTGTAACATGTCAGGCCAGAAGGTTAATTATCAAAAGAGCAATATGATTTTTTCTGAATCTATCCAACCTGCTATAAAGTCATAAATTAGCTGCCGCCTTTCCATCCCGGTTGAATCTGAATTTGAGACTTATTTGGGTGTTCGTGTTGCTTGTGGAAGAATGACGAATGACATATACTCTTTTCTATTAGACAAGATTAGTGCAAGGCTTCGGGGCTGGAAAAGTCAATCGCTTTCAATGGCGGGCCGTGTAACCTTAGCGCAATCTGTCCTTACTAGTCTTCCCCTCTATATTATGCAGACAACACAAATTCCGAAAGGAGTGTGTGATGATAATGATAAAATAGTTCGAGGTTTCATTTGGTGTTCAACAAGTGAGAAGAGGAAAGTCCATTTGCTGGCTTGGGATACAATCACGACACCTAAAGTTGATGGAGGCTTGGGCATTCGTGAAATGCGTGGAACCAATACGGTTACACTTGCAAAACTTGGATGGAGATTGTTGCAAAATCAAGATGCTTTGTGGGCCCGTATTTTGCGCAGCAAGTATTGCTGTAACAGGTTGGATGCCGACATGTTTGTTCGTCCACCACGGTCTTCTCAAACTTGGAAAGGTATTACTAAGGGATCTCATTTATTGATTAAGGGCCTGAGAAAGTCAATCGGGAATGGTTCATCTATGCTTTTCTGGCTTCATATTTGGCTTGTTCAAGTGCCTCTCTTTGATATGGCAACTTCGACCATTCTAAAGGATGCACTTGGTGACTCTGTTGCTGAACTTTGGATCAATGGATGTTGGAACTGGTCGGCTATCAGTCCTTTCCTCCTCGTTGATGTTTGTATGCACTTGCAATCGGTCATAGTTGTGAATGATTCCAATGCTCATGATAAATTTTATTAGGGACTGACTTCTAACGGCATTTTCAGTACCAACTCGGCAGCCTCTCTGCTTCGTCAGAGCCCAAATGTTGCACCCTCTACGGTTTGTAATGCAATTTGGAAAATTTCAGCACAGCAGAAGGCGCGAAATTTTGTGTATCTGGTTGCAAAAGGTTGCATTTTGTGTAATGCAAATAGGGTTCGTCGGCGGCTGGCGTCTTCTCCGAAATGTCCGAGGTGTGATAAGTCTGAAATAGTGCTGCACGCCCTTCGTGATTGTTATCCTATTCGACTGATCTGGGCAGCGCTTGCAGGTAACCAATTGCCCCAGGATTTCTTTTCGTGTCAAGATCCTCTCAATTGGGTGTCGCTGAATATTTCATGGAATGATCATTGGGCGTCCTTGTTCACCTATATGCTCTGGCTTACTTGGAAGTGCCGTAATGGTCTGGTTTTTGAAGCTAAAGATTCTACCGACACGCTTAGCGCCTCTATCATCAATAGGGTTGAAGCTCATGAGTCGGCTGCAGCTAAGTTACAACGTGTTGTGCTGGCCCCTGCACAACCAAGTCAACAAACAACACAATGGACGCCTCATTCTATGGGGTGGGTGAAAATCAATGTAGATGGCTCATCGAAAGGGATCCTGGTAAAGCGGGTGGTGGTGGTATCGTTAGGACTAACACAGGAGAATTTGTTACCGCTTTTACATTCTCATATGGTAGTTGCTTGGCCCTTACTGCTAAATTCCTAGCCATTCTTCATGGACTTGAACAAGTGAGAAACTGACAATTTCACAAAGTGGTGCTCGAGACAGACTCGGAAGTAGCTTGCAACATCTTGCATAAGAGATCTCTGGCTACACATCCGGATTTTCATGTCATCAAGAAGTGTTGGAGTCTGATTGATGATTCAGCGTGAGAAGTCAAGATCTGTCATGTGAGGCGTAATGCCAACAGAGTCCCTTGCACAATGGGCTATCACCCTCAATTCCCCCTCATTTTTACATAATAATGTGCCTCCTTTAATTTCTAGTTTAGTTAACGCTAATATTGTAGGCCTTAATGGCCATAACTATCCTACTTAAATAAATAAAATCAGCAGCCCTTCTGATCAAAAAAAGAAAAAAAGAAAAATTGTTATATGTAAGAAACTTGACCAAGCGGCCAAGCGGGTATTCACAAAGCTGAAGTGGAAGTGTAAACGCATTGTTTTCCAAATAACCGTTACGGCGTTAAGACTATTTCCGCCGCGTCTGGTTGGTAAGCTGATATTTTATGACACGTGTTTCTTTGACCGTTTCAAACTTCGCAAATCATAGAGTTCCAAGAAAGCAAATGCTGCAGGTTTTCTCGCAGCTTTTCAGGGAAATTCATTTTCAATTCTCTTGGTTCCCTTTACCTCCTCATCAATTATTTTTGAACCAACTAATCGATTTTTAAACTTTTTATTTATTTGTTTAGTTATTGAGGATTTAGAGATATTATGTTACAGTATCTTTTAATTATTTAAATGTAAATTTTTTATACAGTATATGATTTTTTCCCCTAATAGGATTACAAATTTTAAATAAAACATTTTAATATAGCTTTTTACGTGTGGATTATGCGTTTCCATGATAAGCATGATATGCGTGTGAAGTAAGTATTCTACTGAGAATTTACCCAATAAATACTCGAACCCACTAAAAACCCACATCAAGTCTTCATAGTTCATACTCCTCTATCTTATCTTCTTCTCATCTCTCACGCCAGAAAAATAATCTTTTTTTTTTTTTGAGAATTCAGAACAACCCTCTAAAATCTGAAACAAACTCTAAACATCCGAAACAATTGAAACAAAAATAAAAATAAAAAATGAGGCCGTCAAATGGGCTAATAGGGCTCCTGAACTTCGTAATCCTTCTCCTCTCCATCCCAATCTTGGCCGGCGGGATATGGCTGAACCACAAGGCCAACACCACCGATTGCGAGCAGTTCCTGGTGAAGCCGATGATCGTACTCGGCGTCTTCCTCCTCCTCGTCTCCTTCGCCGGCATGGTCGGCGCCTGTTGCAGGGTCAATTGGCTTCTGTGGGTCTACCTCCTCGTCATGTTCGTCCTCATCGTCGTCCTCTTCTGCTTCACCATCTTCGCCTTCGTCGTCACCAACAAGGGGGCGGGCGAGTTCGTCACCGGGAAAGGGTATAAGGAGTACAGGCTCGGCGATTACTCCCACTGGCTCCAGAAGAGGGTCACCAACACCAAGAATTGGAACAAGATCAAGAGCTGCTTGATTGATGGCAAGGCTTGTCAGAGCTTGATTGAACAGAATTCCACCTCGGTTGCTCAATTCAGTGCCAAGAACTTGTCTCCTATTCAGGTAAATTGGAAAAAAGAGGGCTTTTGGTTTTTTTAGGGTTCTGGTTTTAAGTCTGATCGATCCGTGCTTTCGTCTTTGGTGGCTTTACATCTGGATTGCATGTATCTTTGATGGTTTTTTAATTTGAATATGAAATTGACTTTTAGGTTTTCAGGATATCAGGAATTTTGTGGTATTATATTGTTGAGTAGTGATTACTGTAAGTTTTCCTCCTTGTTGTCCGTGCTGTGATTTGAGTTTGATTAAGTTAGACATAACCATTCTTGCTTTTCTTCTGGGTTGTGGCATCTTTCATAGTATAAAGTCAAGATCCTTTATGGATGGTTGCCTTTAACTTTCTAATTTTCTAATAGAAGGCGTTCTTGATTTTGCTTAGACCTTTTCTTATATGTAAGGTTAGATAAACCCTAGGATCTTCTATTTTATCAATAATCAAACTACCCATCAAAACAGAGTAATGAAATTTGGTCTTATGATTTGTTTGATGAGCTCTCTAAACTCTTTTATTTGGTAGTTGCTTTTTAACCCTTTCGATGATCAACTCTAACCTAAAAGAGAATCTTTCTTACCCACTTTCTCCATCAGTAAACGCTTTACAACTTTTCACCAATCATGATGATTTTCTGCTTTCTATGGCACCTTCTAGTTTAAAATTATTAAATTGAAAACCTCATGTTTCTTCATTCTCCTTATGTGTGTGTTTCTGCTTATGTTTTGGATATTCTTTTTTTTTTAATTTTTATCAAGTAGTACATAAAATTTCCTATACCAATACTTTAGTTTCCTCAACAAATTAAATACCTAATGTGTTCATTATCACAAACACTCTTCATTGTGACAGACACGTCAATCCAACTTTAGGAGTTAGCTTACTCATCATCAATGGGGCCTTTTCTGAAAATTTATGTAAACCACCAACCCATGACTTTTAGAAATTCATAGGCAACATAACAAATGGAACACACTTTTAATCAAATACATAAATTTTCCTATACCAATGCTTTAGTTTTATCAAAAGGTAGTTTGGTGACCAATGTTGTCTTATTCTCCCTTTTTCTCTAAATCCTTTGTAAGCAAGCTTCTTATATGCTTTATGATGCCCACTCACTTCATAGTGACAGACGCATTAAGCCAGCTTTAGGAGTTAGCTTACTCTGCTAACACTTAAATCACATCAATTGGCGCAAGCAAACTCATCAATGTGGTCTTCTCTGTTATCTATGGAACATGATTTTTCACCTTTGACTAGTCTTTAGTCTTGAAAGAAATTTTGTTTTATCTCCTGAATTTGTGTTCTGTTGCTCAATTGAACTCTATAGAAATTGATGTTTCTAATTCTGGTAATAATGTCAGTCGGGTTGCTGCAAGCCATCGAGTGACTGTGGATTCACTTACGTCAGCCCAACCAGCTGGGACAAACCCACCACTGCGACGACAACCTCAAACACAGATTGCGACTTGTGGAGCAATGATCAGAGTGTTCTGTGCTACAACTGCAATGCTTGTAAGGCAGGTGTGCTTCAAAACATCAAGAGCCATTGGAAGAAAATCGCTATTGTCAACATCATCGTCCTTGTCATCCTCATTATCGTCTACTCTCTTGGATGCTATGCGTTCAGGAACAACCGAGAAGACAATTACAACAACCAGTGGAATTGGAAGCCATACGGTCCTTACCGTAACTGAACTCATCAGGCCCTAGCATTATTAGTATGGTGTGATCCTCTGTAGACTTGGTTTTTTTGTTGATATTGGTTTCATTTGGATGCTTTGATTTTTCACTTCTTCTGGAGCTGGAACTTAAGAATGAGGATATTGGGTGCTTGTATATTCCCCCTATTTGGCATTATTGACTGTCTGGGATCAGGCTTGTGATGTGATTATGATTATTTTGAGCTGCTTTTGGTTTTGCATTTATTTGGTTGACAAATCTCAAGAAAATTGAACAAACTGTATAATATGCCACTTAAATAAGCTACTACCCTGCAGATTATATTATATCTGAACAGCTGAATTAACTGATGATCCTCCCAGTTTAAGAAGATGGATGGCAAAGCATTGAATTTGCTTGGTCACAACATCTCTGATTAACTAATCATGTTCTTATCACACTTCTCTTCTGCAAGAAGAGGTTGCTCCAAATCTTTCCTGCAAAAATCCTCAACTTGCACCAACTCTCTCTCTTTCAACTCCATTGATTTTCCCCACAGCACGGCGTACAAGCCCACGATCACACCAGCAGAACCAATCAAACTGAAAGGTGAAAAGAGAGAATCTCATCAAGATTGAATCCAAACGGTATGACAGCATTAGAAAGACAGGATCACACCAGCAGAACCAATCAAACTGAAAGGTGAAAAGAGAGAATCTCATCAAGATTGAATCCAAACGGTATGACAGCATTAGAAAGACAGGATCGGTTCAAACTCTGTACCTGCCAACGAAAATCTGCTCATGTAGGAATATAGCTGCCAAGACAGTGACCAGAACAGTGCTAAGAGGAGCGAACATAGCAGAATAGAGGGGGCCTCGTCGTGATATGCACCAAGCTTGGATGACGTATTGTAGGCCGGATCCCGCTATTCCCTGATCATGGAGATCAATATAGGAAAGGTGAGTGAATGTGTCTATTAAGTTTATTGCAATTGATGAATCTAACAGGGTAATAGAAGTAATGAAGTATGTACCGAGAACAAAACACAAGTGAGCTCAAGGGTTGAGCTCATATTCCAGGCTTGTGAGTCTGGCTCCAGTAGAAACGCAACCAGCCCTTGTTGAATCGTCGACATGAAGCAAGTCCAAGCTGATAATGTAAGGTGATCTGGGCAGGCTGCAGTGGCTGGAACCTGCTTATACATCAATTACCAGACAAATCAAGTTGCATACGAAAAAACACATCATAATCTTGAATGATGATGATCGTTTGTAGTGGTTGAATCATGAATACCTGCAAAATAAACCAAAGAGCGGAGGAGCAGCTTTGAGCAAAGAGGAAGAGGCAGCCAAGCAACCAAGTGTCTTGAGGAGGAACCTGAAGAGACGCGTTTAAGAGTTTGGGGCCTTTGAGCAATGCAATGGAGGCAGCTCCTCCTACACACACCATTGTTCCTAGGATTTTGGCTCTGGTGCTCCAACTCCTTATATTTACTCTCTCTAGCCTGTGGAGTAATGATCAAGAATGTCAAGGATGGTAATTTGGAGGTGGTTTGGAGTTTGCATAGTTGGACATTATGTGATTAATTACCCGAATATGGCAGCTACCGGGAAAGTGATTGCAGGGACTAGATTGGAAATGGCACTTGCTATGGAGGATGGAGCTAGGGATAATCCTTGGAAAAACAAGTTCTGGGTCAACACTACCCTGTTGATCGATCATTCATGCATCATCTTTCATTAAAAGGAAAATTAAAAAAAAAAAACTTGTGAAAAACTAAAAGGAGTGAAAGAAGGGTAGTACCCAACTAAAGAGAGAGTAAAGATTAAGAGAAAGCTCCTTAGTCCCAAGCAAAAGAAATTGCCTTTCTTCCTGCAAGCAATCAATAGTAACATCTCATATATATTAGTTCATTATGTATAAATCGATTCATAAAACGTGACAATAAATATTTGAAATGAATTATGTAGGGTACCTAGAAGAGAAGAGAGCAAAGGGGAATAGGAAGAGAGTAGCCATTGCTTGTCTGTAGACAATAAAGACCCTGGGACTCATCCCCTTCACCAGCGCTGCCCTGTTTAACAATGCCATGGTCGCCGCTATCACCTGGATCACCACCATCCCCGTCGCTGGCTTGTATTCCTCCCACCATCCTCCTCCTCCGCCGCCTTCTCTCTTCATTATGCCTTTCGTTTAACTGATCTTTAGTGTTTTCGGCGCCCAAAGGTGATCGATATTTAAAGACGGGCGCTAGATACCTCTTCTAACTAGCTTCTTTAATCTATGCTAATTATTTTTATTAACTTTAAAAATGATGGTGAAGCATGCTAGTGGATGCAACCAGATCGATCCATCGATTACGCAGATACCCAAGAGGTAGATTGTGGTCGACTTATTAGTTATAAGCTACCCGACAAACGCCATTATTAACACAATTTGAAGCTTACATAGTCCTATGGGACAAAGCTGGAAGCTTCGTCTAGCTAACCCAATTATTTATCTCTTACCAAAATTGACTAGGATTGTCCAACAATAAGTACGAAACCGCATTTTAAATGACAATGTATAGCTGGGGCGTAGCCAGGAATCGAAGTCATGGGATTAAATATATAACCAAATATTGTCGTTCTCGACGGATCAATTATAGACAAATTTAGAACACTTAATGGATTAGATATTAGAATAATTAAAGAACATGAACATCAAGTTATCAATCCATAAACCATAACAACAGAATTCACAACAGTTGCAATGTATTTATTGAAATCAATGCACAATACAGAGTAGTAAATCAGACCCAAATGGAAACCATAACGGAATCCACAACAATTGCAATGTATTTATTGAAATCAATGCACAATACAAAGTAGTAAATCAGACCCAAATGGAAACCATAACGGAATTCACAACAATTGCAATGTATAATTCAGACCTAACGGAATTCACAACAATTGCAATGTATAAATCAGACCTAAATGGAATCAACATAACCTATGAAACTCCAATTTCCAATTGTTTTGATAGTTTATAACTTTGGCACTGCTCAAAAGAGTCGAACCTCTGAGTACTACCCTTAGAGACTTAATCGATTGACTAAATGTCCAAAGGCAATCGTATATAACTTGAAATCCCACAAAACTTTACAAATGAATTACTGAAATCATCAAATTAATTTTTTTTAAAAAAAAAATCTTCCCCATTGGACACTATGTAAATCCGCCAGTGTGTATAGCTGAACCATTACAGATCCGGAGAAAAAAAAAAGTTGTAAGCAATATTAAGTAATCATAAAATGAGCACGAGCATGCATGTGCAAAAACTCGCTTTACATTATGTCATGAACTCATGCTTACAAGTTCAATTGTTTTATGTTGGATCACTTCAGTTTTTTGCTCATTAATAACCCATGCGAGCTAGACTTTATTTTTCCAACTATCAACATGTGGGGCTACTGCCCTTCTAATTAGGGCTGAACAGAAGGATATATCTGATCCGATTCGATCTAGTATATCGGATATTCGGTAATTTTTTTCTGAAAATTCCATCCGTTATATACCGGATATCCGGTAAAAAAAATTCGATTGGATAGGATATCCGGGAGTAGATACCCAAAATATCCATTTTGTAAAATATTGCTATTTTAATTCAAAACAAGGTGGATTAGCGGATATCCATCAGCAGATATTCAATTCGGATATCCGCTAATCTAAGCCAAAAAGTTGTTTAGCAACATTATTTAGAGGTGTCATATGCCAAATTTTAGAATAATGTAAAATGGATCTATGGTTATAAGAGAAAGGTTAGAGTAGCATTAGATTTCTTACAAAAAAGGAAATTTGTTTTAAAAAATATAATTAAACAGGACCAATGGGCTAAGATTATAAAGAGTATATACTCTTGAAAAACGACCCATTTACTATTAATATTATCTTTATGTTATTTAAATGTTAGTTTCCCTATTCAAAAAATAATATATATATATAAATAGTACCGGATATTTCGGATATATTCGTTTACCTTAAACCTCGATCTGATCGGCGGATAGGATACAAATCAATTTCAAATGAATAATTTTAGTTACAGATAACTACGGATCAGATCGACAAATTTTTTTGGATCGGATAAACGGATCGACAAATTTTGCTCAGCCCTACTTCGAATAGAGGTTAATTATTACAATGTTAATTAAGATCTCCAAAATGAAAGTATTTAATTAATTCATATTTATTTGGAATTAATTTTTATTTTTATTTATTAATTTTTTAAGATTCTAGTTCCTTTACTGAAATATGCTTAATCCATATCGTAAGAATATATGTTAGAAATACCGATATTAAATTATAAATTAAGTCGAACGAAATTCAAAGTAGTGATCGATGAGTACATTCCGAGCACAAGACCAATTAAAAGAATTCATATATAAAACGAGTATAAACGCATCTAGTGAGGAAGCCACCTTGTCATCCTAAAAGCACGTCATTGCTGGAATTTCGAAGAGGGGGGGGGGGGGTGGGGGGGGGGGTGGAGGATGGACGACCTCCTCAACCTATTGAGAACCTCGAACTTAGTCATTTGTTGATCACCGGCTTGACCCACACGATCTTCAACACCCAAAGAAAATTCTAGCTCACCCTCGGGCCTCGGGTTTTTCCTCTGGCTCGTCCATGTACTTAGTATAATTGGGCTTAAAGAAGATTATCCGTGGGTCGACATGATAATATTTGTAGATAGCTTGTCTGTCCCCGATACACATAGCCCGACGATATATGTTCAAATTTCATCAAAAAGTTTGTCCATGTATTCCTCAGACTAAAGGTACGCCGACATAGCCATCTCAACCACCTTAGTGAGTTCCTTGACTCTCAGTTAGAGACGACGATTCTCCTCCTCAAACTCACTCAATTCGCCCTCTTTAGCCTCCCGATCGACATGTTAATCCTCAACCTCCCTTCTTTCTTTAGCAAGCTCGGAGAACAAACCTTATTTTTGAGGTTCTCGACACCAACCTTGAGCCCCTTGACTTGTGTTTCAAGGTCAAAGACATGGGCCTTAGACTTGCCACTCTCTTGCTTGAGAAGCAAGATTTCCCCTTTGTCAACTTCGCGCTCAACGTGCTCACGAACGAGGATCTTACAAGTCAACCTGATATCGGTGCGAATTCCATCCTCGAGGAAATTCTTGTGCAAGCCACTGAAGTGAGATTTGAATCAACCTCAGAAAGTGCAAGGGAAGGCAAGTCACTAACGGAAAGAAAGGGAAGAGAGAGCGAATTGTTCAGAGAGTCGCTAGACTCGCAACTAGGAAAAATGAGACTCGAGGAATACACGTAGAACCTATCCCAATCCATGATAACTACCTCACGCGAAACTTCAAATGTGCATCTTTTTTCGGACATGCAAGGATGAAAGACCAAGGGCACGAAAATACGAGCACATGGAAAAAGAAAGAAAAACAATCAAAAAGACAAAAATACACTAGAAGGAAAAAATAAAGCAAGAAGTGCCCATTTCAACTCTCAGAAAAAACAACTATCTCAAAACCGAATTAATAAGGTAAGATCGAAAAACGAAAATGTAAGATCAAGGGAATATAGACCAATAAAGTTTCTTCAAGAACATTCAAAGCCTAGGACTCTAGGAGAGAGAAAAAGAATGTTTTCGACCTACCACCACCACGCAACAGCGAACAACCCCAATCTTGCGCCAACACCTACCACAAGCATATCAGAAGTCGATCAACAAACCAATGTTCATGACGGTGCTAAGCTAAAAAACTATGCCTAGGAAAAGCCCTAAAGCCCTACACTAGGGAAGACGACAAGATAATAAAGAAAGACGACGACTTTAGCAAAACTTGACTTGCAAAAGCCTCACGCCAACCCATAAAAGTCACTACCTACCCTCACAACGACGGGAAGGCAAAATACCTCAAAAGAAAAATATGGCAAAAGAAAAAACGAAAGCAAGAAACAACCATAAGAAAGAAGAGGGAAAGTTACTTGTCCATTCAAAGATAAAAAATGTTGAAAGCTTCTGGTGTGGCGAGTCGAGAACGGGAACCATTAAAAAGTGAGAAGGCGCGTAGAGTGAAATCAAAACGACACTGATGGAGAAGACGACAAAGGCAAAGAGGAAATAATGGGGAAGATGACAAAAAAACTCCATTTATAAGCCTTGTTCTTGGACCGACTCGTGAAAACAAGGCCAATCAACAAAGTCAACCCAACAGATCGACCCAATAAGCAATCAACCCAAAACCATGAAGCCTAGAATCTACCCATCAAATGTAGCACTCTCAAGATGCTAAGTTATGAGAAATCCAAGGCAAGCAAACTCGCACACTACAAAAGAAGAGACGTTGCATGCTTGTCTTGAGGTTCCCGCAAGCGGAAATATCAAATTATTGGGCTGTGATGGAGTGCGGATATTTCAAGCACTGGACAACAAAAAGAATGACCAAAGCAATTGAGAGAAAATGAGAAAACATGACACACACATACTCAAAATTCACATCATAGCATGATAAAGTTGGTGAAATTACAAACCCACAAAAACACTTATAGATACTAAAGTCTCATCATCTAAAAGTACGCTCGGTCGTGCTATATTTTCGTTAGTGTACAAACAAGCGAAACTTCCGCGAAACTCAAGTACAAACAACGCGCACATTCTACGTGGATATCGACTACCTTAGCTAGTTAGCGCGCAGGTCACGAAGACTCCAAACAATGATGACAATTGATGACGTTGCATGCCAAGCCCACCGACATATGATGTAAGTCACATCAACCACATCATCCACCAATCCACAAGGGACACCTCACCTGTTTGTTTGCTCATCCCACATCGGATAATCTCAAACCTCCAACTAACTCACATCTTCCACCAACGGAAACTAAACACGTCACATGCTCCACAATCTACCAATCAATATCTCAAATATCAATAAACCTCTCCCACATCGAGTAAATTCAACTTTTCCTAATGTCTATAAATAGCCCAAGAAGGCAAAGGTTGCAATGGTAAAAAAAAATATCTTGCGCAAGATAACTTCTTATTAAGAAAAACTCGACAAGTTGAAAACATTATGAAGAACATCACTAGTTTTGAGAGGGAATCCTAAAAGGTTCCAAACCGCTAATTGTGAGAGAGGACAAAAGCTTATTGTAGACTACTTTACAATGATGGATGAGCGCCCATAGGAGGTTTACTACACAAGGAGTGAAAGTCACGAAACTTTGAGAGGAGCAAAACACTTAGAATAAACTTGTAAAAACTAAGTAGTCAAGAGTAAGAGAAAGAGCATGCTCAATCTGAAGAGACACGAACACTTAAACTGTAGAACTCTTTTAAAAAGCGCGAATCGTTTTCACACGCAGAATAGAAAGTAAAACTTCTACATGCCTATTTTCTAGTAATCTAAATCTACGGATTTAGCGCTTGTTTATTTCGGCCTTCAACAAACAGATTTAATTGTGTAAGTGGAGTCATTATATATTTTTTAAAATTATTTTATATTAATATTATTTTACAATGTAAAATTTAATTTATGAATTTATATAATAGCGGGCTAGCTCGGGTTGAATTCTCAGACAAACACGGATAGCATAACTAGCCCAAATGGTCCGGGCCGACCTAAATTCACTAACAAACAAGGACAGCATAACTATCCCAGATGGCCCTACCCGGCCCGAGATCCCGGGCAAAATTTTAGTTTGAACCCGGAAATCTACAGGTCTTTGTTGGGGTTTGTATTGAACATACATTATAAAGTAGGAGTATCAATTTTAGACCTGATAATATACTACAAAAAAATAATGTCAAATAATACGTAATTGCTTTATAAAGCTTGACATCCTAACTAATCAATCATGTTTTTATCACAATTCTGTTCTTCTATGAGTGGTTGTTCCAAATCGCTCTTGTAAGAACCCTCAATTTCCTTTGAATGGATAACAATGTTGTCATCCACCATCTTTTTCTCTTCCAACTCCTTCGATTTACCCCACAACACGACGTACAAGCCCGCGATCACAGCAGCAGAACCCATTAAACTGAATGGTGAAAACAAAAGTCATGAAACCTATTTCCCAATAGTAAAAAAAATGACAGTACGTACTAGAAAGACATGATTAATCCAAACTATTTACCTGCCAACGAAAATCTGCTCGTGTAGGAAAATGGCTGCCAAGACAGTGACAATGACAGTGCTAAGAGGATTGAACATGGCAGAGTAAAGGGGTCCTCTGCGTGAAATGCACCATGATTGGATGACGTATTGTATGCTAGATCCCGCGATTCCCTGATCATAGAGATCAATAATCGAAATGGTGAATGTCTCGGTCTCCAACATAATTATTTCAATATATATACAGATGAATTTTAAGAGTGTAAGAGAAGAATGTACCGAGAAGAAAACACAAGTGAGCTCAAGAGTTGAGCTGAGATTCCAGGCTTGTGAGTCTGGCTCTAGCAGATATGCAACAAACCCTGATTGAACAGTTGACATCAAGCACATCCAAGCTGAGATTGCTAAGTGATCTGGGCAGGCTGCATTTGCTGGGACCTGGCTTTGCAATTCCCACACAAATTTAAGTACGTTGCATCAAAAAAAATTGACAATTGATCGAGAATCAAAAGAATCCTTAGTTTGAATTGATCTCTGATTTGGGAAATGATGGTTGGTAGTGATTAGTGGTTAATTTTTAATTACCTGCAAAATAAGCCAAAAGGACCAGGAGCAGCTGTTTGCAAAAAGGAAGAGGCAGCCAAGCAACCAAGTGTCTTGATCAGAAACCGACCCAAACCGATGAGTGAGGGAGTTAGCCTGAAGAGGCGACGCGTTGAGGAGTTTGGGGCCTTTGAGCAATGCAATGGAGGCTGCTCCTCCTACACATACCATTGTTCCCATGATTTTGGCTCTGGTGCTCCACCTCCTGATGTTTACTTTCTCTAATCTGCATATTAATTAATGATCAAAGAAGTTATGTATGGAAAGTTGTGAGTGTTTTTTTTTTTGATTCAGAAATGAATTATGTGATTTAATTACCCGAATAAGGCGGCTACCAGGAAAGTGATTGCAGGGACTAAATTGGAAATGGCACTAGCAATGGAGGATGAAGCCAAGTATAATCCTTCGAAATACAAGTTCTGGGTTACCACCACCCTGTAGAGTGTAGATCATCATCATTCATTAAAAGAAAGAAAGTTGTAACAAATGTAGAAAATGGATAGCTTAAAAAAACAGGGGTGATGGAAGAGATGAATGTTAGTAAAGATGTTGTACCCAACTAAAGAGAGGGTAAAGATCAAGAGAAAGCTCCTTAGCCCCAAGCAAAACATATTGCCTTTCTTCCTGCAAAGGATAAATGAAAAAAAAAGAAAACATTATATCATTACATAACGTTCAATTTTAGAGTAAGCGACCAAGTGGTATATATTTTGCCAATACAAGTTTAATACGGAGAAATAGACAATAGACATTATCCAACAAAATAAGCTTCGTTGTACTTATTTGGCAATACCACCAAGCTTATCGAGCTATTGACATTATCCAACAAAAAGTACAAATTTGTTTGTTTTTTGTCCACTTTAGAACATAAATAGAGTACCTAGTAGGGGAGAAGAGAGCAAAGGGGAAAATGAAGAGAGTTGCGATTGCTTGTCTGTAGAAAATGAACACCCTCGGACTCATCCCCTTCACCAGCGCCGCCCTGTTTAGCAATGCCATCGCCGCCCCCACCACCTGGATCACCACCATTCCCGCCGCCGGCTTGTATTCCTCCCACCATCCCCCGCCGCCGCCTTCTCCCTTCATTATTACCCTTTCTTTTTTTATTTAAAATTCAGCCCCTGGATTCAGAGATGGAGGCTAGCTACCTAGCTAGCTTCTTTTTATACTTAATAATTTAAATTAAATTTAATGATTATGGTGACGCGGCGGGGTGAATGCATTGGAACCAGGTCGAATCGATCAATCCCGCATATTCGCAAAAGTAGAATGCGGTGGAGGGGTTATTCATTGATTAGCTACCCGACAAACCCCAATTATTAACCATTACTATAAGCTTAACTACTACGTGTTGTCGACGCATCTATACGTCTACACACTTGGGAGAGAGCTGGAAACTTCATCCATCCATCATCCATCCATCTAGCTCACCTGTTTTATTCTATGATTCTTAATTCATTATAGTATGATTCTCTGACCAAGTAATTCTATTACTTCAAACCTTTAATTTGTTGAGAACAAATGTTAACATTACGGTCCCAAAATTGACCTAGGAGCAAAAGTTAAATTTATGTGATACGGCTCGGACCGAGCCGGTGACAGCGGGATCTCGACCCGTTCGGGAAAGGCGTAAGCCTATTAGATTATTAGATTATTATTAGCCTTTTAATTTATATTATGTTGCTTATCAGACTATCATTAGTATTTTTATTTTAATTTTTATTGTTGAGTGAGTCACTCCTTCTCGGGTTTTCTTTACGGTTCTTTCCCGGGACACCTTTTTTGAACCGTTAGGGGCTAGTATAAATACTTTCTTAAATTCTCATAATTAATAATAAGAAGTATTTTGTCCTAATTTGTCTGTTCTCCCTCCTTTCACCGTCAATCTCCCTCCAGGCCGCACGCCTTTCCCTTGGCTCTACTGTTTGATAAATTTTGGTACGACCTAAGCGATTGGGTTGTATCAAACTGGTGCTTTCATTGAGATAGCATGTCGGGTAACGAGGAATCCACGTCGGAAGTTACCGGCAATGAATCGGTTCTCAATACAATTATGCAGAATATCCAAAATCTCACCTTGGAGATCCGACAGAATCATAACGATCAGGAGCAGCAACGCAGACGTATTGATCAAGTATTCCATATACTAGAAACGCGTCAGATTATGGACGCTGGTGCTCGAGGTCTCGTGGCTAAAAATCCGTTTCAAGCCAATCCTAGGGTTCAGCCGCCACCGGAGAATCAACGCCCCGAAAACCTTCCGCCCGCGAACCCATAGCCGGGGGTACAGGTTCCAACGAATCAAGCCCTCGCCGCGCACAATCAACAACAACAGATCGGCGGTAATAATCCCCATAATGATCGCAATCCTAAAATCCGGGTCGATCCTCCTCGATTTAATGGATCGGATCCGACGGGCTGGGTTTACAAGGTTCAGGATTATTTTGACTATTTTCAGACTAATGATCAGGAGCGACTTCAGTTAGTTGGATTATTGATTGATCATCCGGCTTCAGACTGGTTCCGTTATCAACGTCGGAATCAGGGCCTCGGTACTTGGACAACGTTTTTGGAGGCCGTTAAGCAGAGATTCGACCCGACCCATTATGAGGACTATGTAGGCCTTCTCGCAAAACTCCAACAGCGGACTACGGTGCTCGATTACCAAACTGAGTTCGAAGCGATCTTGAATAAAGTGGATGGGCTGTCTGTTGAGACGTTGATTTCATTATTTAAAGTCGGCCTCAAGCAACCAATTAAACGGGAATTGAACCTCTGGAATCCGACTACTTTGCCTCAGGCCTTTGCGTTAGCCCGTGAGTTGGCAACATCGTATACAAATACCGTGAATAGCATTCAGCCTAATAGGCGAAATTGGTCCAACACCGGGTTTAAATCAGCGGTTTCAGGGACACCGGCATCGTCGTCAACAACAGCAGGCACTAAGGTACCTAATGTGCCGCCTAAAACACCAGGCGAGGATATCTCTCGGCTTCCTATTCGACGTCTTTCGGTGGCCGAGCGCGTCGAGCGCACAAAAAAGGGCCTCTGTTGGAACTATGATGAACAGTATAATCCAGGGCATCGTTGCAAACATCGCTTTTTAGCGCTACTGGGCACCGATGATACTGATGATGAAGACACGCCGCCAGTAGACGATAATTTAGCAGTAACGGGTGATGTTTCTAGTATTCACATGATGGAGGGTCTTGCCAACCCGAAATCTTTAAAGATTCAAGGGACCATTGCGGGTATACCGATACAGGTTTTAATTGACGGCGGAAGTACACACAACTTCATACATCCGTCAGTGGTCGAGAAATTGCAATTGCCTGTGACCTTAGTAACTCCCTTCTGTGTGTATGTGGGGAACGGCGCTTCGCTGTTATGCACACATCAATGTGCAGCCACGCCCATTGCTTTACAAGGGTACGCGTTCAATATCGATCTCTTTGTGTTGGATGTACACATACCACAAGTTGTGTTGGGCGTTCAGTGGCTTCAAACACTTGGGAAAGTATCTCATGATTATGCTCAATTGGTGATGGAATTCTCTTGGCAAGGAAAAGCGGTTCGGCTACAAGGCGATCGCCAAGTTCCCCGGGTAATTTCGTTTCACGCTTTACAGTCTTTATATGCTGCTGATATTATAGCCGAATGCTTTGAGATTTTCCCTATTGCTGCAAATGTTGAGCCGCAAGCCTCACCACATTCGTCAGATTGGCCTCCTGATATTCACCCACCTATTCGAGAGGTTCTTTCAGCGCATGACCAGGTTTTCCGTTTACCAAGCGGATTGCCCCCTCAACGCCCGTGGGATCACCGAATCCACTTGCATCATAACTCAAAGCCTGTGAATGTAAGGCCCTACCGCTATCCTTATTTTCAGAAGTCCGAAATTGAGAGGCAGATTCAAGATATGCTGCAACAGGGAATAATTCAGCACAGTACAAGTCCTTTCTCTTCACCGGCACTTCTTGTTAAGAAAAAGGATGGCAGTTTTCGTTTCTGTGTCGATTATAGAGCTTTGAATCAGGCTACAGTGGCGGATAAATTCCCTATTCCGACAGCCGACGAACTATTTGATGAGTTAGGGTCCGCTGCCTTCTTTAGTAAATTGGACCTCCGTTATGGCTATCATCAGATCCGTATGCACTCGTCAAATATTTATAAAACCGCATTTCGGACGCATGACGGACATTTCGAGTTTCTGGTTATGCCGTTTTGGTTGACAAACGCTCCGTCTACTTTCCAAGCTGCAATGAATCAGATCTTTTCAGCTTATCTCCGTGATTTCGTGATCGTATTTTTCGATGATATTCTGGTTTATAGTCAGTCGTTGGAACTGCATGTTCGACATCTTGATGTGGTTCTTCAGATTTTACAGGAGCATCATTTCTTCGTTAAAGGATCAAAGTGTTCTTTTGGCACTTCTTCTGTTGAGTATATCGGCCATATTGTGTCCGCAGGGCAGCTTCTGGCCGATTCGGGCAAACTTGAAGCTATGAACAAATGGCCGATTCCCAAGACGGTTAAGCAGCTGCGGGGATTTTTAGGCCTTACTGATTACTATCGGAAATTTATCCGAAATTATGCTACGTTGGCCGCCCCACTCACCACCTTATTGCAAAAAGATAAGTTTTTATGGTCACCTGCAGCTGAGGAGGCTTTCGTCCGATTGAAATCAGTTATGATGCACCCCCCGATATTACAATTGCCGGATTTTTCTATTGCATTTGTGGTTGAAACGGATGCTTCGGATGAAGGTATTGGTGCGGTCCTTTTACAAAAGGAACGCCCGATTTCCTTCTTTAGTAAAACGCTCGGAATCCGTCGCAAGTGTAATATCCGCTCTTTTTAATAAAGAGATATTACTTTAATTCTTTCGAGTTAATAATAAGTAAAGGATTACACTTAATTTGAATCTGCTATAAATGCATAAAACTTGTAAAAATAAAATTTATTCTTATGGATGAATTTATTTTACAAGTTAAATCGTATTTAGCGGAAAATTTAAATTATAAAAGTGTAATAAGATGACAAAGAATAAAGAAGTTTGTAAAGAGTGGCAAAAAGAAGGGTGTGTGTAGACTTGAACTCATGACCTCTTACACATGGAAATAAGACACCCAAGCCAACTCTACCAACAAGACATTTGGATTATAAAGGAAACAAATTTATTATACATTGAGAGTCAGCCATTATCTTCAACAAAGGATAAGCATCTGCCATCTTTCCGAGGTCGGGCGCCGCCTTCGTCATTGCTCCGGTCAGCCTTGGACGTCGACCCTCCGTCACCATTGCCACCAAGCAAACCTATTAGTATAGCCTAGCCTCGTCATAGGCTATTTGAACGCCACATTCTCACACACGCACAACCCGAAGTTCGTGCTGGCACGAGAAGGAACAGCCGCGTGTGATCTTTTTCGACGTGAATCGTGGCATGGTGATGTCGAGTGGCGGATTGAGGGACTATATAAGTGCAAGAGCTGGTTGAATCTTGTCGGGGGATGCTCGAGGTCGAAATGGAGAATCTCCTCGGTTTTGACCTAAAACACCAAAAACTTCAAAAATTGATTGTGGATTCGTTTCTTAACCAAAAATCGTGATTCAAGTCTCTAAATGTCGAGGATTAAGTGCTCTACAATAACCCTCAATCAATTTGGAAGAAACCATTCAAAAATTGAGCCAAATCGACGATTTTATGCACGAACTGAGATCTGCCTAGAATTTTCAGAAGTTGGTGACGAGCTGTTTTCTTGGGCTTCTATCTATGTCTTCAGGCAACTACTCCGGGGAATTTTGCCAACAGTTGGAAGGTGGAAACGAGTGCTTTATACTATCGCAAGTCCCGTTGCCACCCCGTTCCCGGGGTTTCCGGTGGAAGCTGATGTACAGGCCTTCGTGACCAACGTTGCTGCTGGTTTCTTTGCCCGGAAAATTCAGCAGCGACGAGTTAAGTTTGTGGGTTTCGTGGTTGACCTTCCGGCCACCAAATCTGTCGGAAACTGCCGACAGTAAGTAGAGGGGATGTCGGAGGTGCTTCTGTCGCTTCCCTCTTCGCCTCTCCGTCCCTGGTGTCGCCTCCACGGGTCGGTGAACAGGAGTTCGCGATCAGCTTTGGTACTGGTTTATTGTGCCCAGAAATTCAGTCTTGGCGAGTGATTTTTGTCGCCTTTGTTCTCCGTCTTCTCTCAATGAATGTAAGATCTGTTGCCAACAGTAGAAAGAGGGTGATGAGGAATTCCAACTGTCGCTTGAATCACTCCAAACGGATATCAAACAAAGTCGCTAGACATCGACGAAGTTGGTTCGTCACTCACATTATTTCCGGTCTTCTTGAGTTTTAAAAAGGAAAAGGGAAAGGTGTTTGAACCCGATTTCCTCGGTATGCGTGACCTGGATTCCGATGGATCGTTTTGATTCACATGTTGCCTCGTTTTGCGCATCACATCGTTTTGCGTGCTGCCTTGATTTGCGTGCAAGCAAATCCCGAAAGCGTATCGCTAGGTAATCTTCTTCTTCGAGCTTGACTTATATTATAGAATGATTTTTGGATAAGATCATTCAAAGTTGGATTGTTGTATTAAATCTCGTAAAGCGTGATTTATCGAATTGGTTAAGTTATAAAGCCGGATTAAGTCAAGCAAGTGTTTGACAAATTATTATAAGGACATAATAATTTGTAGTAGTTAATCTTGAAACGGAAATAAATTGATTATAATTTATTTATATATTCTTTCCGGTACAACCCGAACTCGAGTCTTGGATGCACGTCGTTCGAGATGGAACTAATCGCCTTAAGAGGAGAAATCTTGTATAAGGCAAGTGGACGATTCGCTCTTGCGTTATTGTTATTAAATGAGGAATTGGATCCCATTTAATATTTGCGTTGGGAACAACTTGTATGATTAATAAAATATGATAGGTCGTTATATTTGTTAATAATAATGACCATGCTATTTATTCAGTTTCGCGATAGAACTGGATTTAGATCCGTTATGTGTGACCTTGTATGTTGTCTCATGCTGAGACATTATTGTGAAGTAAATTAGTTTTCAGGGGTAGGAGCCGAGTCTCCGATGACCTCTTTATAACACAGTCTATGTTGGGAGGTTTAGCTCGTTACTATCATATCCCAACATTCGGGTCATGACTCATACCTCACTCAACGCTGGAGGAGGTGTTTATGCACTCTAGCTAAGTGCAAATTGGTACTAGGTGTTCGTCAATGATCATGGATTTCATCCCTCTCATCTTGACGTCTCCATGTACAGGTGGATTCTCTGCGGTTTTAGCCGCTTAAAAGTTACCAACATGTTTGTGAAAAGTTCTGAAAGTAATAAAGATAAGTGCGTTAGGCACATTAATGTACCCGAATGGTTAGTCTATTCAATAACCATTCTTACTCCCGGTTATTAATGATTCTTAATCAAACTTTGATTAAGTCAATCTGATTAGTCGATGGAGACTTTTCAAGATGTTATGTGATTAATATGAATTCCCAACAATTGTTTATGCTTCTTAAAGAAACCACAAGCGGTGGTGTTCTCTCTCATGGATTATGCAAGTCTCCTTCTTATTCTCTATAAGACTGCTAACCGTTGGATCATAATCCGAGTCTATTCGGATTTGGATGCCAATATGTTTAGTTACAACCATAAGAACCAAGTTAGATTCTCCGCTTGCTAGTCTATCATTAGACTAACCCGTCCATCTTCTTTTCTTTTATATGGTCGGTTGGTGTCCACCGTTGGTTTACGATACATCAGGTTCTTCTTGGAAGTTGATTCAAGAGGCGGATTCAGATGTTTGAAATTCCAGAAGTTGAAGAAAGGTTTTCAATGGTTATACTTGAGTGAAGATCATGGTTGAACTACTTCAAAGTGAAGCTGAGTTTCAGAAATAAGAGCTTAAGGAAGACTGGATGAAGATTTTGTTCAACTAGAAGGTTGTTCTATTTATTTAATCTTTTTGGGTTAGGGTTTGTATAAGACCAATTGTATTTATTCCGCTGTAATGTTTGTTTTAGTTTGTTCAGTCAGTTTAAAGCCTTGGGTAGCTTCGGTTTAGTCTTAATCGGGGTTACTGGCGGTAATACCTCCAGGGTAGGAAGGGGGTGTTACAGCAAGGGCTCGTTCGCTTATCACAGGAAATTGTTTACTATTGTGTCTGCAATACAGAAGTGGAGGCAATATTTTCTGGGTCGAGAATTCGTGATTCGGACGGATAAGAAAATTGCTGACACAAGTCATTCAGACCCCGGATCAACAATTCTTCATCCGGAAGTTAATGGGGTACAAATTTCGGATTGAATATAAACCGGGAGCTAGCAATAAAGTGGTTGATGCACTCTCACGTTGTATGATAGAGGAGGAACAATCTCTCCGCCAATTTTATGCCTTATCGCAGCCATTGCCTGAGTTGATTCATAAACTTCGACGGGAAAATTCGGTTCTGACCGATCTAGTTGCGTGGCACGACGCCTCACGAAATGGCACTCTTTCGCCTCCCTTGCGCGTCGTTGATGGTGTTTTGTACTATGGACACCGATTGGTTTTGGGCAAGCACTCCCCTCTGAAGCTTGACATACTGAACGAGTTTCATTCTTCTCCATCGGCCGACCATCCCGGAGTTGACCGAACTTTCAGACGCATAGCTGATGTCTTTTATTGGATTGGTATGCGAAGTGAGATCAAGAAATTTGTGGATTTGTGTGTCACATGTTAATCTATGAAGTATAGCACATAAAAATCAGCCGGCCTTCTGCAACCGCTGCCAATTCCGGATAAGGTATGGGAGGATGTCTCTATGGATTTTATAACCGGCCTCCCGCCATCCCGAGGCTTCACTACGATCTTTGTTGTGGTGGATCGCTTATCCAAGTATGCTCATTTCGGAGGCCTAGGGACGTCGTATGATGCCGTAAAAGTCGCAGCGTTGTTCGTGGAGATTGTGGTAAAACATCATGGTGTTTCGGCTTCCATTCTATCCGATAGAGATGTGATCTTCACGAGTGCATTTTGGAAGGAACTTCATCGTTTGAGTGGCACTACGCTGCGGCATAGCACAGTTTACCATCCACAAACGGATGGCCAAACCGAGGTCAAAAATCGGGGACTTGAGCAATATCTTTGGGCTTTTACGCACGCCCGACCTTCACGTTGGGCTGCCTTTTTGCCGTGGGCTGAGCTTGTCTTGAATAATACTTATCACGAGGGCCTCAAATGACTCCGTTTCAAGCGTTGTATGGCCGTGAACCGCCCCCATTGATTCGTGTTAAATTGCCGCCAGTTGGGGATTCAGCCGCTTTTGCCACAGTCCAGGAAAGGCAACAACTCATTGACTTGCTGCGCACCAACCTCCGCAAGGCCCAACAGCGTATGTGTTTGTAAGCCAACAATCATCGCCGCGACGTTGAGTTTAAGGTCGGTGATTTGGTACTTTTGAAGCTTAGACCTTACCGCCAGCATTCCGTGCCAAGCCGTTATCGTCAAAGCTCGCTCGTCGCTTCTATGGACCATTTAAGATCGTGGAGCGCGTCGGTGCTGTCGCCTACAAGCTGGAACTGCCTGTCGGGGCCAAGATCCACAACGTGTTTCACGTCTCGTTGTTGCGGCCTTTTGTCTCCAACAGTCCTCTTCCGGTTCAACCATCGTTTCCGCAGGAATTTATCAATGATCAACCGATTTCTAAACCGGTTCAGGCTGTTCAAGAGCGGGAAGTCATGGTGGATGGTTCGTCGCGCGTCGAATGGCTGATCGAATGGGACGACGGGTCTGCACACGACGCTTCATGGGAGCCGCGTGACCAGGTTCAGCTCTCTTTCCCGACATTACGGCTTGAGGACAAGCCGGTTGTCATCGGGGGAGAGATTGATACGGCTCGGACCGAGCCGGTGACAGCGGGATCTCGACCCGTTCGGGAAAGGCGTAAGCCTATTAGATTATTAGATTATTATTAGCCTTTTAATTTATATTATGTCGCTTATCAGACTATTATTAGTATTTTTATTTTAATTTTTATTGTTGAGTGAGTCACTCCTTTTCGGGTTTTCTTTACGGTTCTTTCCTGGGACGTCTTTTTTGAACCGTTAGGGCCTAGTATAAATACTTTCTTAAATTCTCATAATTAATAACAAGAAGTATTTTGCCCTAATTTGTCTGTTCTCCCTCCTTTCATCGTCAATCTTCCTCCAGGCCGCAGGCCTTTCCCTTGGCTCTACTGTTTGATAAATTTTGGTACGGCCTAAGCGATTGGGTTGTATCATTATGCAATATCAAATTTGTTCCCATGTGCAAAAAAACTCCACTTTCCATATGACAGCAATTTATTTTTATCACAAATTACAAGTTTTTGGGCCACTTGCTCTCCAATAAAGGGCAGTACTATAATTATGAGATTTTTTTTTATCAATTAATGATATTTTTGTATGTCTTGGGGCCACTGTTCTAAAAATCCCCGCCTAGGCTAGGCAGGGCGCGGCGGGGAATGCATTCTCCGCCCCATCCCCGAATAATATTATGCCCCCATTCCCGCCCCGTCCCCGTTTAATCCCTGCGGGGAACGGGTTGGGGAATCTCCGTAGGTTATCGGGTTGTTAACGTGGCCCCGTTTATTATAAAAATATTTTAAACTTTAAAAAAGTTTACAAATATCAAATTTAATAACATAAGTTTTAAATTTTATTATATAATTTGTAGATATATATAAGCTTTTAAATTAAAAACTACAATTATATTTAAAATCTATTTTTATTCTATGTTTTATGAATTAAAAAAAAATAAAAAAATAGGGTATATAAAGCGGGGATTTGGGTCGGATAGCACATTCTCCGTCCCCGCCCCGTTTAAAATTGGGTATACGAAAATAATCCCCGTCCCCGCCCCGTTTCTCACCAAGTCGGGGAATCCCTACCCCATTAGGGGCGAGTCCCTGCGGATCCATGTCCCCACGGGTTTTTTGTGCATCCCTACGCCTAGCTCCATCTAGGCCCCGCCTAGACGATGGAAGGTCCCAGCACGCTGCACGTCTAGCCTTCCAGACCGTGTAGTCCATCTAGGCGCCTGTTTAGGCAGCCTAGGTGCTAAGAGGTTCCTCTCCGCCTAAAGTCCGCCTAACATTTTTTAGAACACTCCTTAAGGCTTATGTCTCGAAACTCTGTATGTACACATATCTAGTAAATTTTTTTTGATGAGGAAAAAATCAGGCAACCCGAATAGGTTCAGCCTAGCACATTCTTTCGGATGAGAACGCTGATTTCTGGATGATTCAACAACTGATTGGACAATACAAAATGACGCAGTTTAACAATGCAATCAGTTGTGTCATTACACGAACGAGACACATGTTTAAATTTAATTGCCTCAAAAGATCGTGAAATTGCTAGCGAATCCGCAATCACCATATCTTTTTTCCATGGGCTGCTCCGACTCCCTTGCAATGTAGAAATTACTTGGATATTGTCTCCTTCAGCTATGACTCGTTTACAATTTAGTTGTTGATCAACTATAATTCCCATTCTCATTCCTCTTGCCTCTGCTTGTTGCGCATCTTCACATTGTCCCTTTATTGCGTCTAATGTAATTACATTTCCTTTCGAGTTTCGAATTATAAACCCAGAGGTTGAAACCCCCATTCATACGCTTGGAACCATCAAAATTAATTTTTTACTGCTCCTCGGGTGGTCTTTCCCATTTAACTTTCCTAGTATTTTTCCTTCCATTGTTGGTTCTATGATTTTGCATTAGGTCACCTTCTAACTCCATTTTTGCATTTCTCCAATTAGCCACTTGTGATTTGACATACTCATTGAAACTTCTTCCTCCATAAGATAGTTCGTTTTGGAAAATCGTTCTATTTCTGTGATGCCAAACACACCACCAAATAGTAGCTAATTCCGTGAATTCTTTCATCGATAATTTCTGTTTTATTATGTTTAAGCATGGGATTGTGTTGAGATAAAAAACTATCCCACATCGGGATTTATGATAATACTTGCCCGCCATATAAATCCATGTGTTACTGCTCCTATTGCCAATTGGTTTTAGGATGGAACCCCACGGGCTTATGTGTTGGGCCGAACGCGCTTATGCGCATGAACCAACGTGTGTACCCCCACATCATATTGGCCCGTCGTAATTTAATAGATTGGGGTCCAAAATTATTTTTTTGTCCAACCTTCTTCTGCCTCTAGCTACCACCGCTTTTGCCTCCTTATTTTTTCGTAGGTGATCCTCCACCTTCATGGCGAATCCTGCTGATACTGGTGTGTCTGACGCCACAACAACATAGGTTGTCTCCCTTCAATAGACATTTGTTGCTGCCTAGGATACCATCTCCTCTACAATTAAAATTAGTTCTCCCTACTATTTACATTCGTTATGTTAATATGCCTTGAATCTATTGTTGATCGATACTCGCCAAGGGTTTGGCAGTGGAGCCCCTGACAATACCAGGGATCATAGTCCCTGAAGATACCAAGGGTCCCAAGGGATGGGAGCCCCTAACAGGGGGTTCGAGGGGCAGTGTCCTGCGACGGTGGTTTTGTTGTCCCTTGTGGGGCCGGGAGGCAGTGCCACCCCGCTAAATTGTATGCTTTGTTTTGTATTACTGGGCCTATCATGATCTATTTTGGGTTTACGACCCAAAATCTAATTAGAATTTTATGAGTCACTATATATACTCATGAAATGCCTCATTATTGCAATCTGTTTTGTTATCACCTCCATAAAAAAGAAATCAGTTTCTTTGTTTGTGGGCGTAGCTAATACTCTGTTGGTGAACCACATAAAGTATTTGTGTCTTTATTCGCTATTAATCGTTCTCGTTACAAAAAACTGGTATCGTAGCTTGGTTGTGAATTCCGCCAAGAATGATGTCTAGATCCGTGTTGATTGAGAAATTCACTGGAAAAAACTCTTTCAATTTGTGGCAAATAAAGATGCAGGCTTTGCTGAATCAATAAGGTTTATGGGCACCATTAGCATCTGATAAGTGATGTCCGCCTTTTTAGTCATGTTTTTAGGGTGTATTTTTAGTGTGTTTGAGTCTTTTTCTTTAGTTTTGTGTTTTGTTTTGACTCGTTTGTGTAAGTTTTCGTATTTTCATGAGATATGGAGTCTACATAAGCTTTGGTGGTGTTTTGTAGGTTTTTAGAAGCTATTTGGAACGCTTTTGAGGAAAAGAGGAAAACCGAAGAGAAGCACTTAAGGAAAAGCTCAAGGAATGAAGTTCATAAAGACATTGAAGATCAAGTTTGAGCATGGAAAGAGATAGAGAAATTCGTTACAAGAACATAGGAAAAAGAATCGAGTCAAACGGAGTTGTAACGAATCTTCTACGCAAGTTTTACTCAAGGTTGTTCGAAGTGCTGAACAAGGTCGGTGACGACCCACTTTGGGTCGGTGCCGAGCCACCCGAGACGTAGCGGAAGACCGAGTCGGTGCACTTAATAGGCTTTTATCCTATTTCATTTTATGTTATTAGATAGATAGAAGGGGTATATCTTATTAGAAGATTTATTTCCTTATAGATAGATTTAAGATAGAATAGTTTCTCTATAAATACTCTTGTCTACCCTTTAATTTTCTCTACACAATCAATTGCCTTGGAGGACAAGTAGGGGGGGCGATCATTGGAGTTAGAGGAGGAGAGAAGAGAGAGAGACGTGTGGAAGAGAGGAGAGACGTGTGAGAGGAGGGGCGAGAGAGAGAGTAGGGTTTGTGGAGAAGAACTATTGTTTGGATTCAAAGTTGTAAGCTTTCCCTTTTATTTAATTTAGTTGTTTGTTTTTAATTATGATTTGTGAGTAGTTCTCCTCTCTAAGGTTGGGGTTAAACCCAACAATGGTTGTGCATGCTTGTTCATGATCGTGTTTTGATTGTTTTTATTGCATGAATCTATTCTCTTCCTCTTAATCCTTGAAAACGAAAGTTGAAAGGAATTTCTCATTCATAGTTGAAGCGAAAGCGGAAACCTTGAATCAGAATAGTCAATTTAGGATTTTGAAGCGAAAGCGGATCTATCCTAGTTGAAGTAGAAGAGATTAGATAGTAAGTTTATTAATTTAGCGAAAGTTAGTTGATTTACTTGCTCAGGTTGACGAAAGTTGACATCCTTATGTGATAAAAGCATGATCTATGTGTTTCATGAGCGTTTGAATGCATTATTGTTGTTGTGGGGATACCCTAAACCTTAGAATTTCTCTTCCTTGATAAAAACTCCTTGCTTTTAATTGATTGCTTGCGTGAAAAGTAGCAAAACTTGATACTGACTATCTCCCGTGGACGAACCTGACCTCCCTGTACTCAGCGGGGTCTTGATATAAATTTATTTGTTGTCAAGAAACCCTTTCAACAAATTGGCGCCGTTGCCGGGGAGATTTCAATAGTGCCAAGTTTTGTTCTTTTTACGTTTTTCGGGACTCCGCCGAGTGGGTAACGACCCCCCTAGGGTCGGTACCAACCCTACTGGGCAACCCAATTTTTTGTGTTTTTTTTGTTTATTTTCTAGGTCACTGTCAGGTCGGCACCGACCCTATCTAGGTCGGCACCGACCCTATTGACAGGTAGTTGTTTCTTTCTTTTGAGTTTTTGTTTTACGGGATCACTCTAGGCTCGATACCGACCCTCTAGGCCTCGGTACCGACCCTCTCCGAGACCCCGTTTTGCTTTTTGTTTTTGTTTTTGTTTTTGTTTTTGTTTTTGCTTTCAGTATATGAAAACCATGGCCATAACACTGGAAGAGATGGCACGACAAATAGCCGATCTCCGGAAGCAGATAGAGACCCTTCAAGATGAGAGAGACGCTGCAGCTGCTGAAGCTGAACGTGAAAGAGTAAATGCTGAGCGTTACCGAGCGCACAAAACCCGTCTACGAGAGGAGTTGGATGCTGTTTCAGGAAGCGCTAAGCAATACATGCACCCAGAACTGAGGGTGCCGGAATCGGCTATAGTTCTCCCAAGGTTTGAAAAACCAATCACTCTCGGAAGACCATTCTTAGCCACCAAAGGAGCATGCATAGATGTCAGGAAGGAACTCCTCACATTTGACATTGGGGAGGAGAGGGTTGAGTTTCAATTCAATTCGCCCGTAAGTGAAGTGGTTAGATGTAGTACTGAGGAGCCTACCGACCCACCATGGTTCGGTACCGATCCCTCTCTAAGTACAGAAACAAGCAGATTCAAGGAGGACGTGCATATCAAAGAGCCTACCGACCCCCCATGGTCGGTAACGACCCTTTACTCGATGAAGAAAGACGATCATATATCCATTATCAGGCTAGACAAGCACGTTATTGAGCCACTTCCAAATCCAGCAGGGTCGTTAACGACCCACTTCTCCTCGGTAACGACCCCTTTTTCGAAAGACCCAGGTGAGTTTTCTTGTTCTTATTCAATCAATTCTGGTCATGATCCCTTCTCCATTTCTTATTCTATATTATATCCTACTGTTAGTCTTATGAAGGAGCCAAAACCTCCTTGGTTTTTGTACTTTACTAACCCTGTTGTAGGATTACCAAGTATTCTTGTGGATGATCGAGGGCCAAATATCTTGGAGAATGTTGTTTCGGCTAAGTTATGGGGTCCCTCTTGATCCCAACATATTTGGATGGAAACCACCATGATTAGAGGCAAGGTAAGTACGTCGGGCTAACGACGTTAAAAATAGCGCTTACGGGAGGCAACCCGCTTTTTGTTTTTGCTTTTAGTTTTTGCTTTCTTAGATCTTTTTGCTAGCTTTCTTTTGACTTGTTTTTAGGTTAGATTAGTATAGTAGGGATAGAAGTTTTTCTATAGTGACTCAGGTACAATAAGGAAGACGTGCTACAAAGAAAAACGATTCAAAGCCACTCGGTGTTGAGCGCAATAATGAGTAATCGGTGTACAAGCACGCAGGCTCGGTACCGACCTCCCTAGGGTCGGTACCGACCCCCACAAAATCGAGAAAAAATCAACTCCTCAATGATCAATGGTTTCAAACAGCTTCAGTTTTATTTTGTGAGTTCCCTTTTCCTTATTCTCTTTATTTCTATGTTTAAACAGTGAGGACACTGTTTGGTTTAAGTATGGGGTATGGGAAAAGGAAACTCAGTTTTGTGTCATTTTTTGTCTTTGTTTGTGTTTTAGGATTGATAATGCTTCACTTAGATGTCCTATGATATGCTTTAACTTGCTTGATCATGTAATTCCATGACATGTTTGGATAGCTTTGCCTGAATCATTATGAAAAATTGTTTTTATGTGGATATTTAGCATGTGATAAAATTGAGCACATATGATCTTAGGTAGAAGTGACTGAAATCCAACAAAAATTTCCTTGTGAGATATTTTTGGCCTTATAGGGAGAACATAAAAAATCCCTCTTCTTTTCTTGTGTGATTTACTCTCCTTATGCATATTATCTCTTGTCATTGATATGGTTATCTATTTCTTGAGACCTATATGAGATATTAGTTCATTGCATGTGAAATCAGATGATAAAGAACTTATTTTTCATAAGCCCTATTTAATCCTTATCCACCCTTACATTATCCTCTTTTTGATAACCAATTTGAGCTTGAAACCTTTTATTTTTAGCTCCACAAAATTATCCTTAGCCAAGATAAGCTTGACCTTTTGATCCGGGGATTAGGACTTAGTATTGGTTGTGATGATTTTGTTAAGTGAGTTGTATTGGTTCAAGTACGGGGTAATTTTGGGTTGGGTATTTGAGAATCTTGCAGTTTGTCATGTAAAAGGATTTTGGTTCCCTGAATGCACTTGCAAAGAAAGAAGAAAAAAAGAAATCGGTACCGACTTCCCACAGAAAAAAAATGAAGATGAAAAGGGAAGAAGGAAAGAAAAAAAAAGAGTTGAATAGTGAATAATGTGCATGAGCCAAATTTTCCTTGTTGTTTGTAAGCAAGATTAAGTTGGGATAAATGGGTGAGTGAAAGAAATGAGTGTGCATAATGTTGAGTAAGTTTGGTTTATCTTTTATGAGAGTTTTTGGATATGTGAGTTTTTAGGAGTCTTTGATTCCCGGATATTATTAGCACCACATAGCCAAAATATTTCCACTCCCTTTCAATTACCAAACCCCATTACAACCCGGCCGAATGGAAACTTCTATGAAGTTTTTCATTGAGCCCCCTAAGTTCTCTTGATGATTTTTATATGTTTTGACATCTCTGGTGGAGAGTTTGGTGATATAAGTAACAATGACTATGTTGATTTTTGTATATTGGATTGAGTTGAGAGTTTTTATTATAAGCCCAAACACTTGAGAGTTGAGTGAAACACATTACCCTTGTGAGGTTGGATTTATAGTTGCTTTTGCTTGAAGTTGCTCATATATGTGTGATGATGTTAGATTCACTTGTCTATTTTCTACTTGTGCTTAGATGTTGCTTTTTGATAAAGGCATTGACTGAATATATGTGTTGTTGGTTTTGGTTGATGTTAAGTGATTGCTTGAGGACAAGCAAGTCTAAGTATCGGGTATTTTGATGTCCGCCTTTTTAGTCATGTTTTTAGGGTGTATTTTTAGTGTGTCTGAGTCTTTTTCTTTAGTTTTGTCTTTTGTTTTGACTCGTTTGTGTAAGTTTTCGTATTTTCATGAGATATGGAGTCTACATAAGCTTTGGTGGTGTTTTGTAGGTTTTTAGAAGCTATTTGGAACGCTTTTGAGGAAAAGAGGAAAACCGAAGAGAAGCACTTAAGGAAAAGCTCAAGGAATGAAGTTCATAAAGACATTGAAGATCAAGTTTGAGCATGGAAAGAGATAGAGAAATTCGTTACAAGAACATAGGAAAAAGAATCGAGTCAAACGGAGTTGTAACGAATCTTCTACGCAAGTTTTACTCAAGGTTGTTCGAAGTGCTGAACAAGGTCGGTGACGACCCACTTTGGGTCGGTGCCGAGCCACCCGAGACGTAGCGGAAGACCGAGTCGGTGCACTTAATGGGTTTTTATCCTATTTCCTTTTATGTTATTAGATAGTTAGAAGGGGTATATCTTATTAGAAGATTTATTTCCTTATAGATAGATTTAAGATAGAATAGTTTCTTTATAAATACTCTTGTCTACCCTTTAATT
Organism: Fallopia convolvulus; assembly: GCA_964016875.1. Taxonomy (NCBI): domain Eukaryota; kingdom Viridiplantae; phylum Streptophyta; class Magnoliopsida; order Caryophyllales; family Polygonaceae; genus Fallopia; species Fallopia convolvulus. The sequence goes on from OZ024733.1 coordinate 37,270,979, forward strand.
TTCTCTACACAATCAATTGCCTTGGAGGGCAAGTAGGGGGGGGGGGGCGATCATTGGAGTTAGAGGAAGAGAGAAGAGAGAGAGACGTGTGGAAGAGAGGAGAGACGTGTGAGAGGAGGGGCGAGAGAGAGAGTAGGGTTTGTGGAGAAGAACTATTGTTTGGATTCAAAGTTGTAAGCTTTCCCTTTTATTTAATTTAGTTGTTTGTTTTTAATTATGATTTGTGAGTAGTTCTCCTCTCTAAGGTTGGGGTTAAACCCAACAATGGTTGTGCATGCTTGTTCATGATCGTGTTTTGATTGTTTTTATTGCATGAATCTATTCTCTTCCTCTTAATCCTTGAAAACGAAAGTTGAAGGGAATTTCTCATTCATAGTTGAAGCGAAAGCGGAAACCTTGAATCAGAATAGTCAATTTAGGGTTTTGAAGCGAAAGCGGATCTATCCTAGTTGAAGTAGAAGAGATTAGATAGTAAGTTTATTAATTTAGCGAAAGTTAGTTGATTTACTTGCTCAGGTTGACGAAAGTTGACATCCTTATGTGATAAAAGCATGATCTATGTGTTTCATGAGCGTTTGTATGCATTATTGTTGTTGTGGGGATACCCTAAACCTTAGAATTTCTCTTCCTTGATAAAAACTCCTTGCTTTTCAAGTTCGCAGTCAACCACACTTAAACCCAAGCTAAATCTAGCCTTTTTATAGGATATTACCAAGTCTGATCTCAACCACAATTCTTTCCTAATTGTGTTGATATTCCACTCGGTAAATCCTACTATAATAGGGGTAAGTATATTAATGATTATATTAATCCTAAACCACTTCGCTTCTTTCCAAAACCGAATGATTACGGATTTTCTAGATCAGACTGTCCTAGCTTGATCTTATCTCTTCCTTGATCTTCTCAAACAACCGAACAAAGCTGTCGAATCTTCGTGGAAGATCGCTCATAGAAGACATGGTAACTTTCCATAAATATAAAGCCGCATATCTTCGAGATACTCTTTCCAGATCGTCACTCGTTCCCTCCATTGTTCCTCACAATGTTCCTTCACTCTTGACGATGTACCTGTTTTCCTGAAATGCTAACATAGAGAAACACATTATACCATCAAAGTTTTTCATTGTCAGAACTAAGAGAAACCATGGAACAACGAATGTTCCAACAATGTTATAACATTTTTAGTAATATACGGATTTAAAATAACAAAAGTTATAAGGGTTGTTTTCGTACGTACCTCCCACCCACAATGGTCGAATCCCATATCCTGTTGGGGTCGAGTCCTTGTGATCGACCAATAGACAAAGCCACTGGGGCGGGGACGACGGACTCCTCCTCGTCCAAACCCCCTGGTTAGGACTCGTCTCCTCTATACTAGGGAGACGTGGTTCGTCATCCGCAACCAAGCGTGCCGCATTCGACTGTGTCGCCTCGAACAATCGTGTCGGGTCATTCGACGGTGAAGTGTCGGACGCTGTAGCCTCGTCCGGATGAGGACCTCGTAAACATCTAGGTGGGGCCACACTATATATATCAAATAAAAGCAACTAATATCAGAATGAATAAAATTCAATTTGCAATCAAGTCATCAAAATCAACAAATTCATCCTCAATCACCAAATTCAACTAATTCCATAAAATCAACATCAACAAATTAAAACAACACCAACTAATTAAATTCAACTAATCCCAACTAAATTCAACTCATCAACAAATTCAACAACTAATTATAATTCCTCAAATTCAAGCAACACAAATTCAATCAACACAAATTCTTCAACTCATCAACAAATTCAATCAACACAAATTCTTCAACAACCCTAAATTCATCCTAATTCATCAAATTCAACCAAATTTATCCAAATTCATCCTAAAATTCAACTAATTCATCAAAAATTCATGAAAATCATCCACAAATTCAACAAAAACTCAACAATCATCCACAATTTCAACTAAAATTCAAAATTCAACAAAATCATTCCTAAATCCAATCAATTCATCAACAACAACAACAACCAAAATCAACAACCCTAATTCCAAAATCATCAAAATAAAAAATTAAGAGGGGGAAAGGGTGGTTTACCTAGAGGGTGGGGCAGTGGTAGGCGATCGGTGGCTGGGGGCGGCAACGTCGGTGGAGTCAGGGGGCAGCGTCGACGGGCGTCATTGGTGCACGATGGCGAGATCCCATCGCCGAGATTCAAGGGAGAAAGAAAGAGGAAGGGAGGGAGAGAAGAAGGAAGTAGAAAGAAGAAGGGAGAAAGAAGAAGGGAGGAGTGGGTTTAGCAGTCGGCCGCGGTGAGCCAAAGGAGATCCGTCGGGAGGGAGAGAAGAACGAAGGAAGTGAAGAATGAGATCCGAGAGGACGTCTCGGCCTTTTAGATCTAATTTAGCGACCACATGGTCGCTATAATAAAATGGATTTGACGACCACTTGGTCGCTACATATGAATAAGACAACTAGTCAATTGCTAATGATTAAAGTTTTTAACAACCAAATACCTTTCCCCTAAGCAATTGAATAGACATTTCAAACCAAAGTCCATCAAAGAATTTAACATTTTAGGAGTCTACAAAAAAATTGGTAAACTTATAAGGATAAACAGTCAGCTCATTACTCGCTACTAAAGGCAGAAAAGAAGAAGATGATTTATTCTAAACAAATAATTGCAAGAGTGACTACCACTCACCAAAAACCTCATAAGAGGTGGTGGCGCCACTGATTTCAATTGAAGTAACCTCTAAAGTCTCCCTTATAATCAACGAAGGACTAGAATTAGATTTATCACTACAAATTAAAGGGGTTGTTTCACTTGTAGGTAGAAAGAGGTTTTTGGATGAAAAATGATTTTTAACGTCTTGGAAAACGTAAAAAGTAGATAGAGTTGCACGAATTTCAAGATATTAAAAGTGGCTTTTGGGTAGAAAAGGATTTTGTGGAAAAAGTGAAACAAGGCCTTTGCCATCCAACATCAAATATGACCAGAACTGAAATTTCCAGAACATCAGATACGAACTTCAACATAAATTAAAAGAAGAGGTCACTGACAATTGCAGAGTGCAAATGTTGACCTCGAATCGAATATCGTTGGCAAGGACATTTACGAGAGAAGAAAGCCCTGGTAAGTCGATTCCATCAACATTAGTTGTCAGAATCACCGGCTTCTTCTCCGAGTTAAACTTAACGATTCTCTTTCTACCAAAAGAAAAACTTAAAATATAAGAATTCCATTTTAGTTATAGTAAATTGATTGGATGCTTTAATATTCATTTCCTATGGAGTTAAACTTAACGATTCTCTTTCTACCAAAAGAAAAACTTAATGATTCTCTATCTAGCACTATTGATTGCACTAGCTCAGGCTCTTGGCATGATATTATGGCTATTGTTAATTATGATTATTCTCACCAGCCTCTGCTAGTTCATATATTTGATTAACAATTTTCAAGACGTTCAATTGAACAAAAAGGTACCGCTTAAGTTAAAGGGAAAGTTCTACAGAACAGGAATCAGACCGGTCATCCTCTATAGGTAGAGTATTGGCCCACCATGAAAGCACATGAACAGAGGCTGGTGGTAGCTGAGATGAGAATGTTAAGGTAGATGAGTGGGCACACGTTACTGGACAAAATCAGAAATGAAGTGATCAGAAGCAGAGTGGGAGTGGCTAGTATAGGTGATAAGCTGCGAGAATCAAGATTGCGCTAGTTTGGGCATGTTCAGAAGCGGGGCCCTGAGGAACCAGTTCGCTGGTGTGAGAGGCTAGCCCTTGGAGACATACGTAGAGGGAGAGGGCGACCGAAGAAATGTTGGGAGGATGGTATAAGGCAAGATGTCAGCCAGTTGGGAATTTCGACAGATATGACAGTGTGCAGAGATAACTAGAGAGAGAGAATTCAAGTGATGGACAACTAGTCATCTAAGCAGACCGGTCCAAGGGGCCTTGAGGCGCCGATGCCTTTTTTGGTTCTAAGTTTTATAGTTTTTAAGTTTTTTTTTTGCCTCGCTTTTGAGTTTTTAAGTTTTTCTTTCTGCGTTCTGCGGTCCTATTGAGTATTTTGATCACACCCCCTTGCATTAAGCCAAAGTTGTCCCGTCTTAACCCCCTAAATTTCCTGTAAGGGAGCCTCACCGGGTAAATGTTGTTGTTGTTGTTATTGTTCAATTGAACAAGCAATAATCATATAACATACCGGCTGATCGAGTAAGCTAGATGCAGAGATTAAATGATATATGAACCATGAACACAACCCTTTTAAATCCAAGAAATTAAGAAGGCCAAATTAACTAAAACCTCCTAGATGGAAGCTTCAAAATCTGCTTGTATACAAGATTTTAGATTAATATGTTCTTGGCACTCGTCACTTCTGCTAGAAGAGGATGCTCCAAATCATTAGTACAAGGATCCTCAACTTCATTGTCATCCGCCATCATTCTCTCTTCCATCTCGTTTGATTTCCCCCAAAGCACCACGTACAAGCCCACGATCACACCAGCGGAACCCATTAAACTGAAGTGCGAAAAAAAAACCACCTTTGGTTATTAATTTATTATGTTGGACTATTATATCATAGTGTATACGCTTGATGGATTACTCTAATTATATATCTTTAATTAGTTTAGGATAAAACCTCACGAGCTAAATTGTGTATATGACACGATCCACATAGATTTTCACAAATTAAGACCAAGATCCCAAAATATTACAGCCTTATATAAACAGCAACAAATCACTCTATACCTGCCAATGTAAATTTCCTCGTGTAGGAATATAGCTGCTAAGATGGTGACAATGACAGTGCTAAGTGGATTGAACATAGCGGAGTAGAGAGGGCCTCGTGTCGATATGCACCATGCTTGGATTATGTATTGTAGCCCTGATCCCGCAATTCCCTAATCAATCATATATTGAGATCTCATTACATAACAATTAATGTTTGTTGCAATGGATCGATCAAGATGTATGCATGAGTTGAGGAGGAGGACATACCGACAAGAAAATACAAGCGAGCTCAAGGTTTGAGGTCAGATTCCAAGCTCCCCAATTAGGCTCCAGGAGCAATGCAACCACCCCTGATTGAAGAGTTGACAACAAGCAAGTCCAAGCTGATATTGAGAGATGATCTGGGCATGATGCGGTTGCTGGGACCTGTTTAGTACCACATAAAGTTTCATCACAACATATTTACAGAGTTTGGTTCAAATGAAATAAATTCTTACTCTAAAACGTGAAATAAATGCATTTTTTCTAATTCGTAGTGCACTTTTCATACAAAAGTACATTGCAAAATACAAAAAGTACAATAAAAAAAAAAGTGCACTGCAAAAAATACGAAAAATGCACTTCAAATATGAAAAAGTGTACTCCAAAATAAGAAAAGTGCACTACGAACTAACAAAAGTGCATTCGTTTCAGGATAAGTGTTTGTTTCATTTGAACCAAACTCAACATGATGTTTACGAAACTCAATATTTGGCTAATGTAGTTAAATAAATACCTGTAAAATAAGCCAGAGGGACCAGGTAATGCTGTTAGCAAAGAGGAAGATGCAGCCAAGCAACCAAGTGTCTTGAGCTGGAGGAAGAGCGAGGGAGTTGATTATTGGCAAAGACGACGCGTTAAGGAGTTTGGGGCCTTTCAGCAACGCAATGGAAGTAGCTCCTCCTACGCACGCGATTGTTCCTATGATTTTGGCTCTGCTGCTCCATCTCCTTATGTTTACTTTCTCCAATCTATACACGTGTGTATTAGTAATGATTTGTTGGTAATTTACTAATCAGATGACATTTATGATATGTAATGTACTAATGTATGTTTCAAAATTAAAAGTTCAAGATTTAGAGATTCACGTACCCGAATAAGGAAGCGATGAGGAAAGTGATTGCAGGGACCAAATTCGACATGGCGCTTGCTATGGAGGATGAAGCCAGGTATAATCCTTCGAATAACAAGTTCTGGTTCAACGTTACCCTGTAATGTTTTAATCATGTGTTAGACAAAACACAACAAATTAATGTTAGATTCAGTGCAGTACCCAATTAGAGAGAGGGTAAAGATCAAGAGGAAGCTCCTCAGTCCAATGGTACACTTTTTTCCCTTTTTCCTGCATTAATTTTCATGTTAACCTGATTAGAAAAAATTGGATTTTGAGATTATCCACGTAGAAAAATAAAACTCAAATCATCTACTATATAACCTAATGAGTTACTCCAGCCATTATTATATGGTTTTTGGCCAAAACCTCATTAGTTTTGTGTGCTAGATTTGTTACGTACTTCACCACTTTAAGATTGTCAGTCCACCACATTTTATCAAACCTAAATCATTAATTATATTTTAAGGGTATAAATTTCAATAATTTCACCAATTGAGTTAAATAAGGTAGGGGTGTTCAAAAATATCTGATTCAGTGATCCGATCCATTGGAAAATTATCCAAATCTAATCCGATCCGAGAAAATTAGTCGGATCACCGAATCGGATATGGATTGGGTCGTCAAATCTCCAGATATCCAGGAGTATAATATTATACATATATATTTTGTGCAATAACAAAAAATTTAATAGTCCTAGTTGGGCAAATAACTTCTCGTACTTGGGTGAAATAATACCTTATGTGTTGGGTTTATGTGGTTTTAGGGCGTGTTTGGTTTCCAGCAATGACGAATGACGCTCCCTCAACTTCTCATTTGCGTTCAATTTTTAGTTAGCATCCTTTGTTCTTGGATTTTTTACAGATCATCTATAGTGATGATTTATGTTGACCTTATAACAAATAAGTTGCCTAATGTATCTTATATTGTTAAAAAAATTGGCTTTATATACAGTTACTAAAAGAAAAAATTACTCTAAATATCCCAACCTTTCATGCAGTTGTGCGCTCTACCCTAACCTTTCCAAATTTCACAAAATATCTTATACTTTTGGGGTCGTTACGCACTCTACATTTGAAGTGTTCACACTTTGGGTAAAATTATGGACTGACCCTCACCTTTTCATTTGTTGATAAAAATGTTCAATCCGGGTACAAATTTTTTTCCGAAAATTATAAATATTTTCCTTAATGGAATAAACCATTAAAAATAATTATTTTAATCTCTTTTGGTTCTACAATATTCTTAGTGAAAATTTAAAAGAAATCAAATTTCTTTATATACAAATATATTCGATAAGATTAATAACTTTTGACCGGGTAAAGTCCAAAGTAATAACCTTACCTTATAAGTTTCATTTTCTTATAACTTTTATTATTTAGACAACTTAACTTCATAATTAACCACATAAATCAATAAGTCATAACGGAAATTCATTTTTTAAAATTAATTTTCATTAAGAATGGTTTTGATTGAACAAAACAAGATCTAAAATGGTTTTTTTTTTAATGTTGTAATTCTTTAATGATAAGATTTATAATTTTTGGAAATTTGTTTGTATACGAATTAGGCAGTTTTATCCCAAATTAAAAAGAGCTTATATATTTTTTTTTTCTTCAAAGTGTGAATATTTCTAGGGTATAAAATATAAGATCATATGTGAAATTAAAAAAAATCGGAGTTAGAGGATACATACAATCGCATAAATGATTTGAACATTTAGGCCAATTTTTCTTTAATAAAAAGAAGGGTCATATATAAAAAAGGCTGTATTTTTTTTTTGGTCCGGGAAAAAAGGCTGTATTTTGTCATTGTTGGCGGATCACAACTCATTACACGAGTGAGTATGTACGTACCCAATCAGTTCTTAGTTGACTTCTTACAAATCCGACCCCCAAAAAAAAAAATCAGTTCTTACAAAACCAAAAGTTATTTAAGCGAAGTTCGGTAATAATTTTTCAGAAAGTATAATTTTTTTTAGAAAACAATTTTAATTTTCATGCTTGGTTTATAAAATATATACAAAATCTAAATTTAAAAAAATTATCGTAGTAAACTATAAAAATTATACTTATCATCATAAATTAGACAACTTTTACTTTCTATGATTTTATATGAATTTTTTTATTTATACAATTTTTTTAATTTGAATTTCCATAAAATTATTTTCTAGAAAGTTAGTTTTACGAAAATTAAAATTTTAAATTGAACCAAACAAGGCGGGCTAGTGCAAAATAATCACAAAGTAATAATGAAATGAATTACTTAATTACTGTTGTACAAAAATAAAATGAGTAAAAAAGAGAAGTTTAATTACCTAGAAGAGAGAAGAAGAATGGGAAAAATGAAGAGAGTTGCGGTTGCTTGGCGGTAGAAAATGAAAACCCTGGGGCTCATCCCTTTCACCAGCGCCGCTCTGTTCAGCAGCCCCATCGCCGCTGCCGTCACCTGTATCTCCACCATTCCCGCCGCCGGCAGGTACTCCTTCCACCATCCCTCTCTCTTCATCTCGAATTAATTGGCCAATGGATTCACAGATCCACACACTACCTTACTTTATTTTATTTTATAGATCGAGCTGCTTATTAGTAAATTTTATGTATGGAGGAGCTCCGTTCGATACATCCACCTCACGCCCACACGGAAGGTTTATTTCGATGAAGATTTATAAGCTACACGACAAACGCCATTAATTAATTTTATTTAATTTCTACGTAGCAAAACTCAGTTATTTTACTCAAGTTAAGTAATTTGGATGAAAAATTAAATCTCATCATTTTTTATTTGATTGAGCTGGTTGCGCAAATGTGTTTACCTGGTTCGTGAGTTTTGCCCGCTAGTTTATTTTTTTTATTGGAAAGAGGCGGCTATGTGTTGAATAAATTAAAAGAGGCTAATTAGGGACAAGCCGGGGGTAGCCAAACTCCGTACATCATCAGCAAGTAAAGAAGAAATAACAGGCCGAGGAACATCAAAAAAGTGACAACCAACAGGAAAGGAAAAAGCAAGTCTCTGCGAATGAAGCCATGACACAGAGCAACCAGGCTAGATAACGGATGAGCTCGATTGAGCGGTTTATTAATAAGCTGAATAACAACCTTAGAATCAACTTCCACAACAACGCGTCAAAAACCACCATTCCATGCCATTTTCAAACCCTGAATCACACCCCATAATTCAGCAGATGAGACCGAGCATATACCAATGTTATGAACATATCCCTGGATCCATTGACCATTCTCATCTCTAATTAATCCACCAGCACAAGCTCTTTTGGAGGCGTGGCACACAGCCCCATCCGAGTTAACTTTGACCCATGAATCACTCGGGAGAGTCCAACGAACAGAAATTTCCTGATGTTCAACAGTTCTTCCTCCCCTGTTGAGGTTTCCCCAAGAAAGATTGAACAAATGTGCTTGGGACAAGATGAAGGCAGCAGGGTCATGAGGGAAACTATTCCCGGCAAAAAATAAGCCATTGTGCCATCGCCATAACCACCAGCACACGGTCATGAAAATCACTTGCCATTGCACATGAAAATCGCTAGTTTATAAACATGAGATTTACCACTTTTTAGTGAACACCTCGTCACAAATTCGGAGGTTTACCATCAAAGATGGGTAGGGAATGGGATGCATGCATATTTAACTCATGTGGACGGGATGAGGACCCACAGGAACCCGCGGGGACTCGCCTCTAATAGAGCGGAGATTTCCCAACTTGGCAGGGAGCGGGGCGAGGATGGTAAAAAGGTTTTATTCCCGGGCAGGGACGAGGCATGGACAGGGAATGTACTATCCACCCCGATGTCCCACTGATATATATATATATATATATCAGCATAAATTATTTTATATTATTTATATAAAAAAGTATATTATATATAAAAATATAAATTATATTTTAATTTTAACATATGAAAAAAATTAATTAAAAAAATTAACTAAATGGGGACTCGTTAATATATCCACCCCAATAGATATTTTCCGTACCGCCCCGTCCCATGTGCATCCCTAAAGATGGATCCCTTGTTAAAAAGTGAAGTAGATTAGTTAGTAGGTTATGACACATATAATTTTAAAATTATAAGTTTAAATTTCTGGTCCATTTATAATGAACAAATCTTTAATTATTCTCAATTTAATAGATTTAGGCCTTGCTATAGTTCTTATTAGTAAGTATATTTTTGATAGAAAACACACTTTTTTACTTTAAAATACATGAAAGTTAATTACTTGTTACTTATTAGAAAGCAAAAAAGTATACTTTCTATAAAAAAAATATGCTTTCTTATAATTAAGAACTATAACAAACTTTAGTGATGTTAATAAAGTCTTGTGGGCTAATATAACATGGAGGATCTACACGTCCGTTCGTGTATATATATGTGTTATGGGTCTAGTTCATAAGTCCATGAGGTTTTATCTTAAAACTAATTATTAATAGAATGAGTAATCCAAGAGCATATATACTAAGCAAGTTAAGATCCATATTTTCAATGTGAGAAACTCTTTTATTCCACAAGCCCTTGGTACAATTGTCTAACTCCGCAATATGTCAATTCCAACTTGACGTCTATAGACCAGGAGTCGGGATCCGTGATTGAACAAACTCAGATACCTTGTTAAAATCTGATGTGCCAAATACTAACAGAGAGAAAGACTATCCCAATATACATATACACTATCTATATGTCTGGCATATAAATTCATGTGATTCCATTCTAAAATTATCTTTCGATTTTCCAACGGGGAAAGATTATCTCAGATTTCGATCTCATGCACAGAAAAAAAAATGTTACAACAATCACAATTAATGTATGTGTACACCACTTTGTTGATCAATCCATTAGATTAAAATGTCAAATACGTTGAGGATGTTGTTAATATTCCCTCCGTTTTATAATATATGTCTTTTTAGCCTTAAATTTGTGTTTTAAAATACATGTCTTTTTGGCTATTTTGGCCTTTACTTTACAAATTTACCCTTATAATTATTAATAGGTTGTTAGTAGCGGTTTTCAATAAAGTAAAAAGTGAAGTAATAATTGAGGGTATAATAGTATTTTTAATAGCTTTCTTAATAAGTGTGTAAATAGACAAAAAGACAAGTATTATAAAACGGAGGGAGTATAAAAGTCTCATCCTGTAAATATTTTTTTGAAACTTCAAAAATAAAATATTTCTTCGCATCTATCGAATAAAACAAAATGTTAAACAAAAAAAAATAATACTATTAATAATCCAGCCCGTCTTGTTCAGGGAAAAAAAACAGCACGTCATTGCTCACGTCTTGATTTTATTTTCTTAATGTAGTCATGATCTTCATTACAAAAACCAAACAGATCAAGTTATTTCTTGGTCTCATCAAGCTTTTTATATTTTTTAAAAATTATCTGTTGTGATAATTTAGACTGATCCTATTCTTTTAAAAAAATCTAATATTTATTTTATAATGAGCTAATAGCTCATTTTATCAAAAAAACCAAACAGATCAAAAAAGTATGGCTCACTAGTACATTTATTAACCATGTCGATTTAGGTCGTTTAAATTTACAGTTCAATCAAATTTGGTAGCTCCAAGTCTTGTTCAGTTTAAGTCGATCCAACAAGTTAAAAACGTTAATCTAACTATGAATTTTTTACATGTGCTCTTAGAATACAGGTTAAAAAAACATTTATATAAAAATATAGAGATTAGAAATAGTAAGATCATATGCTTGATCCATGTCGGGTTAAGGGGGCCGAAACTTTACTCGCGCCAATATTTTCCGCGAGTATTTAGCGGTCATTTCTTATGTGGTCGCTAATTTAGTGACCACGTGGTCAAAAAGTTTTTTGGATTTCAGTCTCTCTAGGATGAGGATGGAAACTAGTTGTCTGATGATGTACAAATTAAAGGGCTTGTTCTGAATTTTTTTCTCTCGTCTCTTTGCAGCGGAGCATCCGTCTGACTTGGAGCTTGTTCACCCGCCGGGTATTAATTTCCCACTTCTGCCAAGTTCTTATATCAATAAGTTCTCCCAGGATTCCCAACCCTATACTGCTGCTGATGTCTGGAATGCTTTGAATCTAATGGGCCCTTTTAAAGCCCTTGGCCCAGATGGATTTCCCGCCGTTTTTTACCAAAAAAATTGGCATCTTGTTGGTGAACAAGTTTCTGCCACTGTTTTATGTTTGGTCAACGAAGGGATCTTACCTCCACATTTTGGGGATGCCTTTATTATTCTTATTCCTAAGGTGGATCAACCATACAGTGCAAGCCAATTCCGACCCATACTACCTTTATTGCCACAAAGATGATAGTGACATGGCTCAAACCCATACTACCTTTATTGGTATCTCCGACCTAGGCTAGTTTCATTCCGGGCCATCAAAATATCGATAGTGTGGTTGTAGTCCAAGAAGTTCTTCACTCAATGTCGTCCGCTCCTCACTCGTCCCGAACTATGATCCTCAAAATCGATCTCGCTAAGGCTTATGATCGAGTTAAATGGGGTTTCTTGAGGGCGATCTTGATTCAGGCACGTTTATCCTCCAACCTTGTAGACATTATCATGAAGTATCAATTGGAAGGGAATATGGAATTACTTTAGAATGGTTCTAGAGGTGGCACCTTCAAATCGACGCGGGGCGTGCGCCAAGTTGATCCGCTTTCTCCGTACCTTTTTGTGCTTTGCATGGAATATTTATCTCACATCATCAATGTCTCGATTGACGCGAGGGATTGGAAGCCGATTTCGGAAGGAGGTATACAACTCACACATCTTTTCTTTGTTGATGATTTAATCCTTTTTGGGGAAGCCTCGGTCCACCACGCACGAACCATCAAGCGTTATTTGGAGCGTTTTTACTCACTATCGAGTGAAAGAGTGAACTACGATAAAAGCACCATGTTCTTCTCCCGTAAAGTTCCACCTCAAGTCAAGAATGAGACCAGTCAGATCCTTTCAATCCAAGAAGTTGAGGATTTCGGTACATATATTGGGGTCCTGACTCTTTGTGTTAGGATGACCACAGACCGGTATTCCTCCTTTCTTGATAAAGTCAAGACCAGACTACAAGGATGGCATGCTCGTACTCTTTCCGCTGCGGGTCGGGTTACCCTTGCCAACTCTCACTAGCATCCCCATCTATGTCATGCAATCAACGATGATACCTAGGTCCATTTGTAACGACATTGATCATATTATCCGTAGCTTTTTGTAGGGATCGACATCGGAAAAGAGAAAGATCCCTCTTCTCGCATGAGATCAAGTCGTTCAACCAAAATGTGTTGGGGGCCTGGGGTTCGAGCCATGAGACACTCCAATGCTGCTCTTCTAGCTAAATTTGGGTGGCGTATGTTGCAAGAACCTGATGCTATTTGGAGTCGGGTTGTTCGAGGCAAATATTGTGGTGATCGGCTCGATATTGACATGTTCCAGGTAAGACCGAGATCTTCTCAAGTGCGGAAAGGGATTCTACTTGGAGCTTAGACGCTTTGGCGGGGGCTTGGCATGTCGGTCTGCAATGGTCGTTCTACCTTTTTCTAGGACCATGTTGGCTCTTAGATAAGCCTCTGGCTAATGTGGCGTTGCAACAGATTTTGGATGACTTGCAACCTTTAACTGTGGCTGAGGCTTGGACTCATAGGGGTGGGAATTTGCAACTCATTTCGTCTTTTCTACCCTCTGAGTTCCTTCTTCGACTCCAATCAGTTGTGTTATGTGATTAGGAAGAAGCTACAGACAAGTTTTGTTGGTGGTTGTCTTCTTCAGATGCTTTCACTACCCAACCCGCAATGGACCTGATCCGACCTATTCATCCTGCATAGGTTAGCCCCCTTTGGTCTGCGATTTGGAGAACACCGGTCCAACAACGGGCTCATGAATCTATTTTATGTAATGAAACAAGAGTTAGGCGCCATCTTGCAGATTCCGCTTCCTGCTCAAGGTGCCCATTTGATGAGTCGATGCTCCACATGCTGTGTGATTATGAGGCCACCAAGGATGTCTGGTTGGCGTTCAACGGGAGCTCTCTTAGTCTGTCTTTTTTCTCATGCAACAATACTGGTGAATGGATTTATTCCAATGTCAAAGCAAGAGATTCTTGGTCCTCTATCTTCGCCAACATGCTTTGGTTGACGTGGAAGATGAGAAATAAGCTGATATTTGAGAATGTGGGCAGCCAATCGCGACTTTCCTCGATTGTATCATCAACAACCACTGCCTTTGTTGATTGTTTTGCTAAGTTCCAAGCCAAAGTACATGCCTCTCCGGGCACCACTCTGCACCCACTGCTATGTCGAATGGCTGGGAGCCCGCTCCACCAAGTTGGATACCTCTTAATGTCGATGCCGTTTCGAAAGGAAACCCGTACAAAGCTGGTGGTTGTTGATAGGGTTTCTTGACAACAAATAAATTTATAATCAAGACCCCGCTGTGTATAGCGAAGTCAGGTTCGTCCATGGTAGAAAGTCTTAGTGTCAAGTTCTATTACCTGGAGCACAAGTAAGAGAGAAAAGCAAGGATTTTTATATCAAAGAAGAGAAATTCTAAGGTTTAGGGTATCCCCACAACAACAATTATGCATGCCAAACGTTAATGAAACACATAGATCATGCTTTTATCACATAACTTTCGTTCAATCAATAAACTTACTATCTATCTCTTCTACTTCAACTAGGATTGATCCGCTTTCGCTTCAAAACCCTAAATTGACTATTTTGATTCAAGGTTTCTGCTTTCGCTTCAACTATGAATGAGAAATTCCTATCCACTTTCGTTTCAAGGATTAAGAGCAAGAGAATAGATTCATGCATTAAAAACAATCAAATCATGATCATAAACAAGCATGCACAACCATTGTTCGGTTCAACCCTAACCTTAGAGAGATAGACTACTCACTAATCATAATTGAAAACATAACAATTGAATTAAATAAAAGAGAAAGCTTACAACTTTGAATCCAAACAAAACTTGTTCTCCAAGCAATCCCACAAATCTCGTCTCTCCTCCTCTCATGCCCCTCTCTCTCTTCCTCCTCTCCTCAATCGTGTGTTTCGTCCCCCAAATAAGAGCTAGAGAAGGGTATTTATAGAGAAACTAATCTATCTAAGATCTATCTATAAGGAAATAAATCTTCTAATAAGATATATCCCTTAAAACTATCTAATAACATAAAAGGAAATATGATAAAAGATCATTTAATTACGCCGACTCGGTCTTCGCTACTACACGGGATGCCTCGGTATCGAGCTGTGTACCTCGATACCGAGCTGTTACAACACTACGAACAACCTTGAGTAAAACTTACGTAGCGGATTCGTTACAACTCCGTTTGACTCGATTCTTTTTCCTATGTCTTTGTAACGAATTTCTCTATCTCTTTCCAAGCTCAAACTTGATCTTCAATATCCTTATGAACTTCATTCCTTGATCTTTTCCTTAAGCGTTGCTCCTCGGTTTTGCTCTTTTCCTCAAAAGTGCTCCAAATAGCTTCTAAAAACCTACAAAACACCACCAAAGCTTATGTAGACTCCATATCTTAAGAAAATACGAAAAACCTACACAAACGACTCAAAACAAAACACAAAACTAAAGAAAAAAACTCAAACATACTAAAACACACCCTAAAGTGTGTTTCACTCAACTCTCAAGTGTTTAGGCTTAGAATAACAACTCTCAACTCAATCCAATATACAAAAATCAACATAGTCATTGTTACTTATATCACCAAACTCTCCACCAGAGATGTCAAAACACATAAAAATCATCAAGAGAACTTAGGCTCAATGAAAAACTTCATAGAAGTTTCCATTCGGCCGAGTTGTAATGAGGCTTGGTAAAGACAATAAGGCGTGGAAAACTTTTGGCCATGTGGTGCTAATAATATCCGGGAATCAAAGACTCCTAAAAACTCATACATACAAAACTCTCATAAAACAAACCGAACTCATTCATCTTCATGCACACTCATCTCTTTACCCCTTTAATATCCCACTAATATTGCTCAAAAACAACAAGGAAAATTTTGGCTCATGCACATTATTCACTACTCAACTCCTTTCTTTTTCTTTCTTCCCTTCTGATTTTTACTGATTTTTTCTGTTGGGAAGGTCGGTACCGACCCTACCTGGGTCGTTAACGAGTTCTGCTCATCATAACAAACTCTTTTTCCACTTCTTTCCACTTCTTTTGTAAGTGCATACAGGGAACCAAACTCCTTTTACATAACAAACTGCAAGATATTTCTTTTCCCAACCCATATTACCCCACACTTGAACCAAACATCTCACTCAACAAAATTATCACAATAACCAACATTAAGTCCTAATCCTCAGATAGGGTCAAGCTTATCTCGGCTAGGGAATAATTTTGTGGAGCTAAAAATAAAAGGCTTAAAGGCTCAAATTGGCTTCAAAAAGAGGATAATGATAAGGTAGATAAAAATAGAGGATAAAAAGTGGATAAAACAAATAAGTTCTCCATCATATGATCTCACATGCAATGAACTAATATCTCATAAAGGTCTCAAGAAAAAGATAACCATATCAATGACAAGAGATAATATGCATAAGGAGAGTAATCACACAAGAAAAGAAGAGGGATTTTTTGATTTTCTCCCTATAAGGCCAAAAATAACTCACAAGGTAGAAATTTTTGTTGGATTTCAGTTACCTCTACCCAAGATCATATGTGCTCAATTTCATCACATGCTAAATATCCATATAAAAATAATTTTCAACATGATTCAGGCAAAGCTCTCCAAACATGCTATAGGAATTATATGATCAAGCAAGTTAAAGCATATCATAGGACATCTAAGTAGAATTTTATCAATCCTAAAAACACAAACAAAGACACAAAAACTAACACAAAACTGAGTTTTCTTTTCCCATACCCCATACTTAAACCAAATAGTGTCCTCACTATTTAAAACAAAGACATAGAAATAAAGAGGATAAGAAAAGGGAACTCACAAAATAAAACTGAAGCTGCTTGAAACCATGGACTACTTGAGGAATTGAATTTTCTCAGTTCTGTAGAGGTCGGTACCGACCCTGTGAAGGTCGGTAATGAACCTGGCTGTATTGCCACCAAATGCCTTCGTTGTTATCTTCTTTGTTGTAGCACTTCATCTTCTTGTACCTGAGTCACTTTAGAAAAACTTCTATCCCTACTACACTAATCTAATCTAAAAACAAGACAAAATAAAGCTAGCAAAAAGAACTAAGAAAGCAAAAACTAAAAGCGGAAACTAAAAGTGGGTTGCCTCCCGTAAGCGCTATTTTTAACGTCGTTAGCCCGACGAACTTACCTTGGCTCTAATCAAGGCGGCTTCCATCCAGCTTTGTAGGGATCATGAGAAACCCCATACTTAGCCTGAAAAACATCATAGCTTCTTTCTAAAGTATTTGGCCCTCGATCATCAATAAGTATGTTCGACAATCCTACAACAGGGTTAGTATAATCCGAAAACCAAGGAGGTTTCGACTCCTTCATATGACTAACAATAGGTTTTGACATAGAACAAGGATAAGAAAAAGGATCATGACCAGAATCAATCAACTTAGAAAATGAAGACTTACCTTGATCGAGCAGAAAAGGGCTCGTTACCGAGGCTATGTGGGTCATTAACGACCCTGCTGGATTTGGAAGTGGCTCGATGTCGTGCCTAGATCCACCTTCAGCTTCGTAGTCCTTCAGATAAGGGTCGTTACCGACCCAAGGTGGGTCGGTAGGCTCCTTAATAGGCATGTCTTCATTGAATTTTCTCGTTTCTGTACTCAGGGAGGGGTCGTTACCGAGCCATGGTGGGTCGGTAGGACCTTTAGTACTACAACTAGAAACCTCGCTTAGGGCCGGATTGAAATGAAATTCGACCTTCTCTTCTCCAATATCAAACGTGAGAAGTCCTTTCCTGACATCAACCCGTGCTCCTGCGGTGGCTAAGAATGGTATGCCAAGAATGATTGGTACCACAGGGTCTTCAGGCATATCTAGAACAATGAAGTCGTTGGGAACAAAAAAATTCCAACTTGGATAGGGACATCGTCCACGACTCCATTTGCCTTGATAGAAGATCCGTCCGCCATGTAGAGATTCATGTCAACAAGCTCTAGTGGTCCCATGTTAGCCTTGGTCCAGATAGATAATGGTAATAAACTAGCACTGGCACCTAGATCACATAGAGCTTTAGAACGGTGAGTCCCAATACCAATTGAAATTGCAAACTTACCTGGATCTCCTAGTTTCTCAGGGAGCTTTATAGATCGGACTTCACTTGACAGCTCTGAGATTGATCTTTTCCTGCTCAAAATCTCTTTTAAAAATTTAGTGTAGGCAGGGGGTCATTAAGGGCTTCAGTAAAAGGTATAGAAATATTTAACCCTTGAAGAATTCTGACAAATCGTCTAAACTTTCCTTTTGTGACGTCATTAGATTGCTTAATCGGGAAAGGAAGAGTTTTTGACGGACTCGGGATAGAAAGAGACCCGGATCGAGGCCCCACCGTATCGACAAGAGGATCGATCGGTGTAGAAGAAGGGTCGGTACCGACCCTGATAGGGTCGGTAACGAACTAAGAGCTTGGTTCAGAAGACTTACCCTGCCTGGAGAGTTCGGTATCGAGCTGCGGAGCCTCGGTATCGACCTTGCTGGGGTCAGTAACGGGCTTGACTGGGGCATCTTCTTTGTTGCCGTGCTCTATATCTTTTGGCTTGGCTCGATCTGGCAACTATTTGCCACTTCTGAGGTGTATGGCTGCAATTTGTCCTCTCGGGTTCTCTTCGGGACGGCCCGGGAGTTGACCTTGAGGTCTTGGAATCCGTGCAGCTAGGTTGGCAAGTTGTGAGTCAACGCTCTTCTTCCAGTTCTCGAACTCTCCCCACCGTTTCATTTGATTGTTAAGGTTGGCTTGGACTCCATTGATTTCATTCTTTACTCCATTGATCTCTTCATGAAGTCCTTGTACCCAAGATGGTGGCTCTTCATAGCCCGGGGGTCTATAAGGTGGAACCCTCTGATCTTGCTGAGGAGGTTGGCTCCCTTGGCCATAGTTGCCCCAGGTGGGCTGATTGTTATTTCTCCCTCCATAAAAAGTATTACCTTGGTTCCTATATGGACCCCTCATGTAGTTAGCTTCTTCATATGCCTCAGCATCACGGACCTGTTGCAAGTTAGTGCAGGCAGAAGTAGCATGGGATTGAGACCCACATTCTTGACAAGAAGGAGATGATTTAAGATAACTTACCTGCTTCTTCAAGCGGATGATCTCATTTTGCAAGAATTGGTGCTTCACTTCAGGGTCGACCTCATCCTTGTTTGGTGTATAGAGACGTCTTTGAGGCTGCTGGGCTTGCTGTACCCCATACATTGCATCGTAGTTGGTCAATTTATCAAGCAATGCCCACGCCGCATCGGGATCCATCTCTATGAAACCGCAAGCAGTGTGCAAGTTGATGCGGTTCTTTGTTTCAGTATTGATCCCTTGGAAGAAGATTTCTTGGAGTACATATTGTGGTTGCCCATGAGTAGGGCACTGTCTAAGCATCTCCTTGAATCTCTCCCATGTCTCTACAAAGGTCTCATTAGGCAGCTGGTGATAGGAGGTGATGCGCTTCCTTAACTCCGTAGTCTTGGCAGGTGGGAAGAACTTTGTCATGAACAAGTCATGCAGAGTTTCTCATTTCTTTATTGACTTAGGAGGTAGGCTCTCTAACCAGCTCAGGGCCTTTCCTGCAAGAGACCACTTAAAAGCTTTTAACAGAACATATTCTAAAGAGACGCCGTTAGCAACAATAGTGTCACATAAATCAAGGAAATTTCTAATATGTTCTATTGGACACTCAGTGGGTTTTCCCTCAAACTGAGCCCTTTTGATCAAGGATATGAATTGAGGTTTGATCTCAAAGGTCTTCTCTATCTCAAGAAGCTCAATGGAGGACTCTGGCACCCTCAGTTCTGGATGCATATACTGTTTAGCATTCCTTGGATAGGCATTCAACTGCTCCTGTAGACGAGCATTGTCCTCTCGGTGACGTTCATCGCTTACTCGTTCACGTTCAGTTGTAGCAGCAGCAGCATCTCGGTCAGCTTGTAACGCCTCCATCTGCCTCTGGAGAGCGGCCATCTGTTGTACCATCTCTTCAGGAGTCATCGCCATGGCTTGGTTTTCTCTTCTTCTGCGGTGGAAGGATCGCTCGGGTTCAGGCTCTACTACTGGATTAGAGACAACTTGACTTCCTTCAGCTGGCATACATTGAAAGCAAAAACAAAAACAAAAACGAAATCAAAAGCAAAACGGGTTCTCAGAGGAGGGTCGGTACCGAGGCCCAGAGGGTCGGTATCGAGCCTGTAGTGATCCCGTGAAATAAAAACTGAAAAGAAAGAAGCAACTACCTGTCGACAGGGTCGGTACCGACCTGGGTAGGGTCGATAACGACTCGATAGTGACCTAGAAACTAAACAGAAAAAGTACAGAAACTGGGTTGCCCAGCAGGGTCGATACCGACCCTAGGGGGTCGTTACCGACTCGTCTGAGTCCCGAAAAATGCTCAAATAGCAAAACTTGGCACTATTGAAATCTCCCCGACAACGACGCCAATTTGTTGATAGGGTTTCTTGACAACAAATAAATTTATAATCAAGACCCCGCTGTGTATAGCGAAGTCAGGTTCGTCCATGGGAGAAAGTCTTAGTGTCAAGTTCTATTACTTGGAGCGCAAGTAAGATAGAAAAGCAAGGATTTTTATATCAAGGAAGAGAAATTCTAAGGTTTAGGGTATCCCCACAACAACAATTATGCATGCCAAACGTTAATGAAACACATAGATCATGCTTTTATCACATAAAGGTGTCAACTTTCGTCAACCTAAGCTAGTAAATCAACTAACTTTCGTTCAATCAATAAACTTACTATCTATCTCTTCTACTTCAACTAGGATTGATCCGCTTTCGCTTCAAAACCCTAAATTGACTATTCTAATTCAAAGTTTCTGCTTTCGCTTCAACTATGAATGAGAAATTCCTATCCACTTTCGTTTCAAGGATTAAGAGCAAGAGAATAGATTCATACAATAAAAACAATCAAATCATGATCATAAACAAGCATGCACAACCATTGTTAGGTTCAACCCTAACCTTAGAGAGATAGACTACTCACTAATCATAATTGAAAACATAACAACTGAATTAAATAAAAGAGAAATCTTACAACTTTAAATCGAAACAAAACTTGTTCTCCAAGCAATCCCACAAATCTCGTCTCTCCTCCTCTCACGCCCCTCTCTCTCTTCCTCCTCTCCTCAATCGTGTGTTTCGTCCCCCAAATAAGAGCTAGAGAAGGGTATTTATATAGAAACTAATCTATCTAAGATCTATCTATAAGGAAATAAATCTTCTAATAAGATATATCCCTTAAAACTATATAATAAAATAAATGGAAATAGGATAGAAGATCATTTAATTGCGCCGAATCGGTCTTCTCTACTACACGGGATGCCTCGGTATCGAGCTGTGTACCTCGGTACTGAGCAGTTACAGCACTACGAACAGCCTTGAGTAAAACTTGCATAGCGGATTCGTTACAACTCCGTTTGACTCGATTCTTTTTCCTATGTCTTTGTAACGAATTTCTCTATCTCTTTCCAAGCTCAAAATTGATCTTCAATATCCTTATGAACTTCATTCCTTGAGCTTTTCCTTAAGCGTTGCTCCTCGGTTTTGCTCTTTTCCTCAAAAGTGCTCCAAATAGCTTCTAAAAACCTACAAAACACCACCAAAGCTTATGTAGACTCCATATCTTAAGAAAATACGAAAACCTACATAAACGACTCAAAACAAAACACAAAACTAAAGAAAAAAAACTCAAACACACTAAAACACAACCTAAAAACACGGCTAATTTCGTGATGATAATGGGATTTTCGTAAGGGATTTCACTTTTAATTGCGGTTATTGTGATGCTCTTGCAGCAGAGCTATGCGCTCTCTCACATGACCTTCAACAAGCCCACGATATGGGGATTTCTTAGATGGTTGATCAATCAAACTTGATGGTGGCTTGTAACTTGCTGAATAACAACCATACATCTAGTCTATGTCATTTTCAGCTTGTCCAAAATTGCAGGACTCTTCTCCAAAACTTTCCTGGCACGACTCGAATCAAGTTTGTCAGACGTCAAGCAAACATGGTGCTGATGGTCTAGCTAATCTTGCTATAACTTCGGATGCTCCTTTTCTCATTTTATATATTATTCCTAGTTTCATTTATGAAATTTTTATTGCTAATTATGTATCCCCGTTGGGGGAAAACTAGTTCCTTTTTTACAATCTAATTGCAGGGGTCTCCCTGTTTCTTGACCAAAAAAATTTTTTTTTTTGGTCTTGGATTTGGCAACTATGTGGTCGATATGAAGCGACCATATGAAGTGGTCGCTAAATCCTAGATGTTAAATCAATGGAATGGTGTAGTGGCTTGTTTTGGGGCTATACGAACAATGGAAAGGATGGATGGTCGATTGGATCAAAGGCAAGAGGTTTCAATCAATGGGTTGCAATTCAGTATGGAGATCTCGAAGTTGCTGATGACAAGAAGTTGGACCTAAAGAAGATGGGACTAAATGACTTCAAAGCCATAGAAGTGAACTTCTTGGCCAAAACCTATATCAACAACGGTCTTAGTCCTGAAGATCGATGCAAAGTCTCAAACTTGGCAACTTCCAAGGAGATGTGGAAGGCTCTAGATCAAATTCACAATAGGAGTATCGATCTCAAGGAGACTCTCGTTATCACTATCAAGAGAGACTTTCACACTTTTGGTATGATGGAAGACGAGACTATCTCTTCGTACCAGTCTCTGTGTGAAGCTCTTAATTCTTATCAGATCAATTTCAGGATCGATGAGAATCAAATTCCCTTAGGACCAAAGGTGTGGTTATCTTGGAAGGACTAATTAATGGAAGAATGGTCTCACGATTGCATAACTTTTTGTGAGAATTCGACTAATAGGTGTCTTTAGCTTCATGAGATCCTTGGAAAGCTGCTCAACTATGAGAAGAAAAGATCTCGTGACAAGGCTAAGGAAGTTGATGCTAAGAGAATGGATATGTCGAGAAGGCCATGTAATACCTGATCCAACATCAACCTACCCTTACTTCAGCATCTCACCCCTGCATTTTGGGATACCTGCCATGGTGCCATAAATCCTGATGTTCCTAATGGACCTAGGATTGAAATTAGGGTGGGCTAAATTTCACCGATTTTTTCTGGGTGGGCTAAATTACCTTAATTTAACTAATTTACTACTAAATTTACCTTCTTTTATTTTTTAAATTAAATTACCCTAATTTTTTTATTTTATATTTATTTTTTTAGGGTGGGTTGGGGCCACCCCAACCCTAGGTCCATCTCTGCTTTTCTCCAAAAGAAATCTAGATCATCTAGTACATGGTCGAGTGAATGACTCCTATTGTTTGTATCCATGGTCATCCCAAAATTATACTATAGGCAGAGAAAACTTTTTTTTTTGGTCGAAGGAGAGGCGGCACTCTCCGGCCCCTCAAGGGGGTGTTTTATTAATAATAAAAATGTGGGCTAAGTAGTCATCAAACGGGGGATAGCCCGACCCCTAACATCATCAAGAAGAAGTAAATTAATCCCCTCAGGCGGGGCAAGCAAAACATGCATACCTAAAGGAAAAGATAAAGCAAAAGACGCGAGGTAATCCGCAACCGAATTAGCCTCTCGATACATATGACGGAATTGGATAGACCAATCCCTACAAATAAAGCCTTGGCACTCCTTGACCAGGCTATAAAGCGGATGACTCTTCTTCACTCTCTTTTCCAGAAGATCCATGACAAGCTTCGAATCCGATTCCAAGACGACCCTACGCAAGCCTCCCTCCCACGCCATCTTGAGGCCGTTTAGGACACCCCAAAGTTCCGCCATCGGGACCGAACACGAAACAATATTATGCACGAACCCCTTAATCCATTGACCCCAGTCATCTCTAAGAACACCGCCTGCTGCTGCATTAAGCCTACCCTTGACCGCTCCATCCGTACGTGTTGACTTTAATCCAACCCTCGTTTGGAACGGACCCTACATATATCCTGCACATGGGTTCTATGCAAATTAAGATTGAAAGCACTAATACCTGCATCCAACGAATATTCCTTGGTCATGCCAGTAATGAATGCACGCCTTGTCTAACACCGGATTGGTCTCGTTAAAAACTTTCGCGTTCCTCCACTTCCAAAGCTCATCTGAAAAGCTCATCTGAAAAAAAGAGGGGAAAATATCGTTCCAGCCAACATCGCCAACCCGCTCCTTAGCCATGATGTTGAACCGGAACCACTCCGCAAAGCTCATCTGAAAAAAAGAGGGGAAAATATCAGTAACATTTAAATTAGACCAAATATAACTAACCTGCCTGCAGTCTCTAAAAAGGTGAGCGTAGTCCTCAATCAGCCAATCAGTACACACGACACAGGCCGAATTGGTTGCAATATGGCGTCGATGCCTTTCTTCATTGGATAGAACCCCTCCTTAATCCTTTGCACACCAACCACACGAAAGATCTAACCCTTTCCGGGATTTTGAGTTTCCAGACTTGTTGATAAATAATTCCATCAATCTCAGCCATGTTCGAGAACCCCAGCAGCAAATCAAAACCCGAAGAAACAGTATATTCCCCATCAGCACTAAGCCCCCAGCAGAGCATGTCCACCTCTTTAGCCGCCAACTCGACCTTCTTGTGCAACACTCCCAATGACCGAACGGGGCCCAATTAGCTGGATTGACACCATCGTCAAATCCGATTACCACTTTCCTAATTGCATAAAAAGCTCATAGTACATCTACAACAAATAAATTTCTCAACATTTCTTATTTTACTTTTTCATTTTCTCCCTTCGAGCTGGGAATTTTACATATCTTACATTTTAATACAATTTAAAATTTTATGTAATGTTTATGTTTTTACAACCATCGTGTTTATCATTAAGCTCCACTCTTGCTATTTAACTAACTACCTTAGTTAGTAAGGTATTTACTAATCTACCCTTATGACACAATATAAAGTCCTTTTATATATCAAAGACTTTATTTACAAATACATCATATCTCTCTATAAAAACAAGTATATGTTAGAGCATCCGTGTATCGGCAGACTCAAGCACGGTTTCGCGTAAGAAAAAGGAAAAAGAAAAAAAATTCAGCGAAACCGGCCTTGCAGTTTCCAAAGTTGAAACCCAAAAGGTGGGTTTCACTTCTTACATATTCTAGAAACACCCAATTATAATTATGCCATGTGGCATGCACAATTCAATTTAATTTTGGGTAGTTAAAAGCTTGATTTAATATTTGGTAATTTTGTCCAACTTTTAATTAACTAATAATAATTATTATTGTATTATAATTTATAATTTTTTTAATCTATCCATAGACACCAATTTTATATTTGTTTGATTCATTTTAATATTAATTTTTTTTTGGGTTGGTTTAGAGCTGAGTAAATAAACACATGTTGAATTAAGTAAAGAATTTTTTTGGGTTGGTTTACGTACAATTATGTATGTTTTTTCATGTATGTTGTTTCGTTAATTTATTTAATATATTTTATTATGTGTTTTGATTTATGTTTTTTGATATTATGGTCTTGTTAATGATGATAGAGAAGATTATGATGTCGGAAACCACATTATTAGCAAATTAGCCAAATTTAAAATTAATTTTTTAAAAAATAATTTAAAACATATTTTTACAAACCCAAAACTCAAAAATATAATAAAATTAGCCAAATTATAATTTGTTTAATTAGCAAAAGAAATATTTAAAATTAATAAATGAAAGGTATAGTTGTAATTGTGTATAGAGAAATAAATGGTTGTTGGAAAATGAGAAAAGTAGAAAAGTGGGTTTCATGAGTTTCATTGGTATTTAAGTGAGTTTCATGAAATGGAATTAAAAGAGTGTAGGATGATGTGAAAGAGAGAAATGACAAAAATAGGTGTTTTTTTGGGTTTCATTGATGCGGATGGCCTTAGTATATAGTGCTGATTCTGCACAATTCTGTTATTGTTTTATTAGCGTGTTAGGTGTGAGGAGCGTGTGTATTCATTCGATCATGTTTGTAGCATAAATAAGGCTTTACCGTGTAGTTTAGTTTTCTATCTAGATTTTTTCTATCTGGATAATGAGCTTTCGCCAATGGTAAACTATATAGAACAAAGGAGAGAGAGTGACAACCAAGTCAAAGCCAAAAGGCCAAGACTGTAAAATACAACTCAAAACTGTCTCAAACAGAGACCTAGCATCTCCAAAACCTCGACAAGGTCCCAACGACTACAAATCCAAATGCAAAGAACTCCTTGTATCTTGGGACTTATCAAGCCATAAAACACAAGGCACAATCTCTAATGCGTCCTCATGTGTTAGTAGCACTAACAGTCACTCAGCAAAAGAAGATTGCGGGGATGCAGACAAAAACACCTAAAAGAAGACAAAGCAAGTACAACTCAAAACCAACACTAGCAACTCCATAACCCTGCACTGCCTCTATAAGTATATCCAAAAGCAAGTATCTCTCCATACTTACTAGAGGCAAATATGCAAAGATGAAAGTCACATTCCATTCTGTCTCATAATGTTCTAGTAGCACTAGGCAACACTCAACAAAGAATGGGATGAGGGGTTGCAACAATAAACCTATAAACCTCAAAAAACTCCCAAGAAACCAGACCTAAAAAACAGACTTAACAGCTTACAAGAATCCACAAAGAAAATTAAAGCTGAAGCCTACATCTCATTGCATTGCCTCTTCTCCCTTTTAGATTCATCTTCACTGTAATCGTCATCTTACATTCTTCAATTACCAATCAAGCAACAACATCAGGATGAGGAGAGATATTCTTGAAGATTTTGTCATTTCTCATCTTCCAAGCATAATAGATAATACCAGTAAAAGCCATCAATTTACTCTGGAATATGTTATTCTTTCTAGCCGCAGTAGATAAGAACCGACTCCACCAATCCTGCAGACTAGGAAACCTGGCAGATACTCCAACCCATGCCCAAACTTTGTTAGGCATGTTATTGACCACTAGGCAATGAAAAAAGAGATGCTTATCATCTTCATCATCTGAATCACATAAGGCACATCGGTTGTTATCAATTATACCCCAGCTTTGTAGCTTGCTTGCAGTAGGAAGTTTATTCAAAGTCGCTAGCCAACATATAAAACTCCATTTCTTAGCATGAACACCATTCCATAAAATAGCACACCAGTCAAGCACTCTAGAATGGTTTATGAAAATATCATATACTGCAAAGCAATCCATTTTCTCATTAGCTTTACTAAACAACACTATCTCACTAGGCATATTATCTCCCTCGTTTCCATCTGGATAATGAGCTTGATAATCTTCACATATCAAATCTCTCCAATCCCTCTTTATTAATTACAATCTTCATATATAATTCTTCCAATTCTGTTCAATTTAATTAATTCGTTACAAATTGATCGTTAATATACATAATACAGATTTAATTCAATTGTAAATGATTTATGATTAATTGTCACCAAACAATGATTGATGTTGAATACTTTTTAGGGTAAAAAATTTAGATAACGTACTTTAAGTGTAGTCGTATTCTTATAAATTTTCTTAAGAAATATTAGGTCCATTTTTTCGAAAATGAATCCCAGTTGTCTCCCGCTAATACTAATCACAATCAGAAGATTGGGCTACTCTCAATGTGGGCTGGCTTCTTCAACTTGATCTTTCAAATCCGCCAGTTACATCCAGTAGTATGTCTGTACATGTATAAAGCAAACATATACACATGCAACACACAAGTACCAGACAATTTAGTAGTTTTCATGATGGAAACTTCTAACTTATTGGCATTATGCATTTCCTATTTAGTTAACCTCAAAGGCGTCAACTTACCTTTTTTATTCGAAGAAGTTGTGTCTCACTTTGTGTAGGGAACATAGACCCTAAACTAGGTAAATCGTTTTGTACTGACCGGCTCGATCTAGTAGAAAGAAGGATAACGAGGCTTGGTTTTTCACCCAAATAAATGGACAGAGACAGCCAACCCGAGATCTCCCAACATCCTCCCATTCCTCCTACCACTAGGCACAAACTGCCTTTAATTTGGAGAAAATAAATCAAATAACCCATTTTTATGGGTGATTAGAAAATATCACAGTCTTTACCTTATTTTAATATGGCACTCGCATGACTCATCGAGTCAATACTATTCTACTTTTGGTCCGGATATTTCTTGGCCTCATTTTGAGCAAAACACTACCAATATCGATTTCTCCATTCATTTCGTCAAAACGATTGATCAACACTTGAATTTTGCAAAAATGCTATATACATTCAATATATAAAAAAAACACTTGATTTTTTTGTTTTCATTAAACCACACCCTCTCCTAATCTTTTACTACATAGTGTACACTAAATAAGAATATAATTTCTTTTATATTTATTAAAAAAGCTAAGGGTGATTTATTGTAAAGTTAAAAAATAAGATATTAGTTGTTGTTCTTCTGATTTTGTTAGTGATAAATATCTGGAATCGAAGAAAATGCAGGACTAATTGGGGTCTAATGTGCAGAGGCCCACATGCTGCAAGCCCGACCCAACTACTCGTCACCAGTCACCTACTTGCCTACCCATGACCCATCACTGTAGCCTGTAGAGCCCGCCGCCACAACACAGGAGTACACTAGTCACTAGTATATACCCCGTAAACTAGGGGTGAGCAAACGGATATATCCGATCCGATCCGATCCGGTATACCGGATATCCGATAATTTTTTTTTCCTTAAAACCTCGATCCGTATCCGATCCGTTAATTGTCGGATATCCGGTAAGAAGTATCCGTTTGGAACGGATATCCGCTTCCGGATATCCGAACTATCCGTTTTGAAAAATATTTCTATTATTTTTGATTTAGACCCAATAATATGCATGATTGACGGATATCGGAGCCGGATATCCGCCGATCCGTTTAAATTTTAAGAGAAAGTTTACATGGTTAAGGAGAATTAAACACTTGATGAGTTGAAATTTTACAAAATACTCATTAAAACATCTATGCTACTTAGTATTAATGTGTATTTAAAAAAAAATATATATAGTACCGGATATCCGGTTGCTTCAAAACCCCGATCCGTATCCGGTCTGGATATCCGGAAAAAAATCCCGGATCGGATCGGATACGGATAAAAAGTTTTGTGATCCATTCGGATCCGGATTTTATCGGATCGGATAGGCCGGATCGCGGATCGGATCAACGGATCGGGTATTTTTTGCTCACCCCTACTTATTTAACTATTTTTAAAATAAAAAAGAACGAATTTGAAAAAAGAAATTTATAAAATACATAACTTATTAAATATGATATTATTACTCATTATTAATATGTATCCATGGACATACATTAAAAAAATTTGAAATTTAATAAAAAATATTCTTAATTTTGGCTCGTTCCGTTCTATTGGTCAACATGCTCCACATTTGGACCGGATACTTCATGACCTCATTTTGAGAGAGATCCTTCCAATATCAGGTTTTTCATACATGCCGCCAGGAAGATTTGAACTCGAATCTCCTCTCAACACTTTAGGAGACTAGCACTATTTGTCTATTTTACCACTAGAACAATTGAGTATTGGTAATTCAATAATATTCTAATGCCTTCGGGCATCTAGTTAACCGGAGGACCCCCAGAGATCTTTGGTTCGTCTCTTATGGACATTGTCGTTGACAAAAAAAAATCAATAATATTTTACTTATAGTTCTTAGATCTAGCTTCAATTGAGTTGGCAAAAAACTCTTATCAATAAAATTTGAAAAATTTTAATTGTTAAGTGAAATAGTTCTTGTCTTTTAATTAAACCCAATTTATGAATGTTGTCAAAAGCTGATCCGACCCGAAAAACCCGACCCGAATCGCCCGAAAAATTTAGGGTCAAGACCCGAAAATTTGAACCCGAAACCCAAAATAAATCGAACCCGATAGACCCGAAACCCGTTGGGTTCAAACCTGAAAAAACCGTTGGGTTGACCCAATTTGTTATATTTTAAAAATATATGATATATTTTGAAAATTATAATATATTTTATTATTAAAATATATAAAAATAATGGATTTATTATTAAATATCATTTTT
This sequence comes from Fallopia convolvulus, assembly GCA_964016875.1. Lineage (NCBI taxonomy): Eukaryota > Viridiplantae > Streptophyta > Magnoliopsida > Caryophyllales > Polygonaceae > Fallopia > Fallopia convolvulus. The sequence goes on from OZ024733.1 coordinate 37,301,032, forward strand.
TAAATAAAAAATATTTTAATAATTGTAAGAAAATCAAATTTCTTGACCTGTTAGGTCGACCCGACCCGCCCGACAACCCGCAATGACCCGACCCGATTTGACCGGTGACCCGTTACGACCCGAACCCGACTCAACCCCGAACCCAAAATAACCGAACCCGAACCCGACTTGACCGACCCGTTTGACACCTCTACGTGTCATTGATCAATGACTAAGGAGCTTATATATATGCCCGTTCATGTTTAATTCGGATCGTAAGCTGATTTTGGCACTTCCGCTGGTGATCGGTTGTTTGCTTTCTTCTCCACACGATCCCACACGCTCGTCTGCTTTCTCAACATCAGATCTTCCTTCAGACGGATTTGGGCTAGAGCCTTAGTTTGGACATCTTCGAAACTGATACAAGGGTGTTTGGTAAGCTCCTTGTACATGTCTCCTTGTTGGATTACCCCCTGATGGAAGAATTCAATGGCGGTCGGCACGTCACATTGTGGGATAGAAACCTTCTCTTGATTGAATATATCCAGATAGTATCTCATGGGCTCGTCTAGTTTCAACACGATCCGTTATAGGTCACTAGACTGCTTTTCAAACCTCTGACTACTAGCAAATTGCACTCGGAAAAATCAATCAAGTTGGCGAAGGATCCTATGCTACTTGTGGGGAGATTTATGAACCAATTGAGGGCAGGTCCTACCAAGACAGTTCTAAATCCCTTGCACATTAGTACTTCCCGAGAGTGATAAGTAGCTGTGCTCATCAACATCTTTTGTTTGAAGATGGCAATATGCTCGTTGCAATCGCCCGTACGTACCATCATAGGAGGTCATGGACGGGACCGAGAACTTCTTGGGTATCTCTTCCCTCACTATGGTGGGAGCAAAAGGGGACTCGTCGTAACAGTCGATGGGTTCCCTCTCTACGGGACGAGGCATTCTCGGGATTCTAGCCATCTGTTTCGCAAACGCCTTGATGTTCTCACGAACGTTCATGTGGACGAGTTCCTCGAGATCGTGAGGATGTCTCCTATTTGAATCGTTGTCGTCCTCCATCTAGACACCTTAGGTTGTAGCGGGGGAGATCCCCAACCGATCGAAGGGTAGTGGAAGGCGCCATGTTTCCTCTGATGTCCCAAGCTTGCGAAGGCAGGGTCAATGGGGCTACAAGGATGGTAGCGTGGGGGTTCACGTACTCAATAGTGGCGGTAGTGTGGAAGTCATGGCCTACCGGGTTTCTTTACGTCCCCTCACCCCTATCAAGGTTGAGCCTAGTGACTAAGATAGATACAAAATTTTAGGGTTTCTCTACATATATATTCGACTATTAAAATTTTTAGGGTTTCTCCACATATATCTTCGACTATTTAAGATAGATACAAAATTTTAGGGTCATGGCCTACTGGGTTTTTTTACTATCGGGTTTGATCAGGTTGTTTACTTGTTTGGGATTACAGTTTTTTTCCTTTTGATGGAAAGGATTAAAGATTATTGGTTTAACTATATTTACTTGAATTGGATTATTGGCTACAGCTAAATTTAATTACATATTAGGATAACTTTAAATTATTGTTTGATAGGGTTTAGCCGAAACGACCGAACCGACCGAACCAAACCGCAACTAATATTATTTGGTTCGGTTTTTGCTTTATGAATTTCACAACTTTAAGTTTCGGTTAAATTTCGATGCCATTCGAATTTCTCAAAAAATAACGTTCTATTCATCTCAAACCAACAAAACCGAAACCGAACCCGAACCAATTCGGTTCGATGTTCGGTTCACCTTAAACCAAATTTCGGTTTTCAGTTAATTCGATTGTTGTCGATTCAGTTCGAATTTAAACCGTTGTTCAAATATAGGATTTGGTGTGGGAACCGAAAAATTCAGTTCAGTTTGAAACCATGGTGATCGGTTGTATGTAGGGCCCAGTGGGGGCTATAATTATAACAAAAATATTGGATAAAGAGAGAATTAATGAGATGAAAGAATTGGAGAACTTGTGACGGAGGAGTTCAATGGCGCACAACTCACAACCAAATGTGCAGAAGAAGAATTAGAGGCAAAATTGAGTTTTGGGATGATATTACTTTGGACCTTTTAATTATATACATTGTTAAGTGGGCCTTTAAATAAAACAAATCAGATTTCACTCAATTTCATATTCACCAAAATTCCACTTTGACTCAGATTTCCTTCTCCAATGAGGCGCGAGTCAAGGCAACACCCAATACAAAATTTTCTGTTTAAATTGTTTTTATACATATGTTTACAAAAATACAAAAAAAAACTAGATCATTTAAAAAACACAATTTTTTTATGTAGTCAGGAATTTAACGCATAGAAATTTAGCCGTCTCTAGGTCAAATTCCTGGATAAACGAAACTAACTAATTTTCGTTTTCTCTTGCCAAATAAGGCATAAATTTTTGGATCCATATCTTTCTCCCTCTTCAGAGTCTTCACAGTCCCACAAAACTTTCGATCCTGCTGATAGATTCAGTCCGTGACGGGTACGGACACGGTGTCGATCATATTACTCTCTTCGATCTGCCTCATGTTTCAACCGTCTCTACTCTCTCTTCACTGGACTTTAATGATCCATCCATCGTATATTATACAAGTATTGACCTTCCATCCGTGTTTCCTTGTATTCAAAAAAGCTTCTTGTTAAAATAACAATTAACTAGTTGTCCCTGTCGTGCCCTGCACGACTATGACTCGATATTTTTTTAGATATACTATAAAAAAGATATTAATACATAAAAATATAATATAAATAATAATTGTGAATTGGTAATTTATATAAATTGTAAAAAAAGCATAATTCTAAATTAAAGATTTTGATAGAAAAAATGAAAATAATGGGACATTTAATATGGATTAGCAAATAAAAGTGACTTGACATGTACGTATATTATCAAAAAAACATTACCGGGAAATTATGATTGAAACTTACAATTGTAGTTGGCTAGATTTGTATGTAAATTATCAAAGAAATCAAATTTGAAAAGTCAAAGATATATCATTATTGAAATTTAAAGATTTGGCAACAGAAAAATTCGATTATATCTAAATATCATAATGGGAAAAAATATAGATTAAGAAAAAAAATTAAATTGACTTGATTTGTACATAGATTGTAAAACCTTAACTCATTTTTTCTATATATATATATATATTATGATTCATTTTTTAATATCGTAACTCATATTGGAAAAGTCAAAACAATGATAAGGTTGTCGAAAATATGTTAAGATTATCTCTAGACATATCTATTATAATTCTTATTTTTTAGAAAATATGTTAATTGTTAAATTTTCTGTTCAGTTTATTCCTTATGTACATGTGGTCATATGGATCAATAACAATTTATTATTAATTTTTTAATTTAAAAATATTATAGGATAAGACCTCGGTCTATATTTATGTGAGCTTTTTTAATTTAGATTATATTGGAGAGTTGTTAGGATCATGAAGATATGTTAAAATCTTATCCTATAAAATACATAAAAAAATATTTTTATGTCAATTTCATGGAAATTAATTTTTTTTGTTCAATATATTCGTTTTGTACTTATATATGATCATATCATATATATGGATCATTAACAATCTATTATTAATTTTATAGTTTAAAAATATTATAGGATAAGATCTCAGTATATATTTATATGAGTTTTTTTGGTAGATTATATTGGAGAGTTGTTAGGATCATAAAGATATGGTAAAAAAATATTTTTATATGTAAATTTCCCGAAATATGTAACTAAATTTTCAAAAAAAAACATTATTGTAATCCAATATAAAAAAAATTAAGAAATTGATTGAGATTTTTAGATTATGTGGCAATATAATGTGTACATAATATATGAGTAACATGGAAAATTTTTGACATGTGGACTATCACATGGAATATTTATAAAGACGTCTAAATTATAAGAAAATGATATGTGTAAAAATCTGATGTGGCTTAATATATGATCAACATGTGACGAAATTCTAGGTGGCGTAATGAGAAGACTCCAAACCTTATTGCTTTTATATATATAGTAGATTAGTACTCTGCGTCTGTGGCCCCTGTTTAATTAGCATCGTTTGTTTCCCCTTAATTTATACTACTACGTACAGAGAATGTTTCTCGAAGCACCTAATCGATTATTGAAGTACTTAAGATATCAAATGTGTAAGCTATTAATGGTATTGTTAGCTTAGACTTCAGAGGATATATAGGACTTCGCAATTAATTACTCTGCCAATGCAAATGATCCACATAGATGAATGGATACAATTATTTGAAAAATGAGACATGTAAGGCCAACAATTTTGAATGAAAATAACAAAAATTTCTCTCCTTTCACATCTAATCTAGTTAAGCACATACTCACATTAATTAAGTAGTTAGGTAGTTTAAAAGAAGAATACGGAGTATTAGAAACTGTAAGGGGTTATTGTTTGTTGAACTTATTTGACATGGGATTCACACTTACCACTAATATTTAGACAAAATAACTACTCCTTATCTTTTCTATCCAAGGTTCCTTAAGCAACGTCTATTGAACTTCTTAGTTTAGGAGCTGTATTCGTAGCAAAGTTATAAACTTTAAATCTCAATTGTAGTCGTTCGTGGATTAAGGATGAATCGGCAATAGTTACGAATTCTGAATTCTATGGCTTTGAATTATGGGGCTATGAAATTTATGGAAGAAGTAATGTTGGAACGATGTTGGGACCTCTGGTTCTAAACATCGGAACAACGATACAGTTCTCCGAGTTTTGATAATGACAAACGCTATAAGGGAACTAATGTGCTTCGATCAAGTATTTCTAAGGAACACAGGTTGAGCAAAGAACTTCCACGAATGACCAGAGAACACAGGTTTACACGATGAAGAGTTTCTCCCAAAGGAACTCTGAAGAGGACAGTTCCCATGACATGGGAACTCACATGTGAGAACAAGGACCGATCAGCGCATATCACGGGATCCTGTCTTGGACAGGATGAAGGCACAGTCTGAGGAGCAGACTGTCACGATTGATCCAACGGTCCGATCATTTCAAGAAGTTGACCTAGTTCAAATTGAAGTCACATGTGAAGAAAGTACAACTTGGGCATCAAGCAAAGGGCATTTCGGACACAAATGAAAGATGCGACTAAAGCCCAAGTGCACTCTAGTATAAAGCCAAATGAATAGTACTCGGATTGGGTACTTCTCCCAGAACTCACAAATACCCACAGCAGAGAAAGAGAAAGAAGAAGAGAAGTCCCCGGCGGCGAGTGTCTGATCTCGACGACGGTGAAGCCGAGTTCCCAGGAGCAAGGGAACTACGATTCGGTGTAAGGTTTGAGTTACTTATTTAGTGATTGTTGTTCGCTTAGGAACTCAGTCGAGAAGATTCATTAGTGTTGCTAGAGTTAGGTAGAACTCGTAGGAACAGAGAAGTTTGAATCTGGCTGTTTGTAACTAAGGAACAAATCAATAATATAAGTAAGTCATTCAAAATCCTCCAAGCGGAGGTAGAGGTTTACCCATACAACTAGTTGGTTGTAGTGGGGTTCCTCTATAAGGAACTGTGTTTACTCTGTCCTTTTAATACTTGCGATATTTTCTTCCGCTGCCTTGGGAACAGCTTAACAGCCAGTTCCCAAGCTCTAAGCTAACCGGTTACGATCCAACAATTGGTATCAGAGCTTGGTCGCTCTAGATTTGTGTTAGCATCGCAGGTTTCAAAATGGCTCACGAACTCACCCAAGTCGGTCACAACAACAGCAAGCCACCAAGGCTCATCACTGGTAGATTCGAAGTATGGCAACACGACATGAAAAATTGGATGCGAAGCCAGGACTACCAGGCTTGGTGCGTTATCGAGAAAGGGAACTTCAAAATTGATCCAGCGATTGAGAATGACCTTTCCAAATGGGGGCCAAATGAGTATAAGTGTATGGAGGCCAACTTCAAGGCCATACAGTATCTCAAAAACGCTATGACGGTGCAAGACTGTGATAGGGTGGCAAATCTAGACACAGCAAAGGAAGTGTGGGAAGCCATCCAACAAATGCACATTAGGAACTCAGACCTCCGAGAAGATCTTCAGATGAATGCGAGGAGAGAGTTCTTCAATTTCCAAATGGAAATGGGAGAATCTGTCGATAGCTACCAATCCCGCTTTGAGGGACTTTTCACTAAGATGGCTGGTCTTGGGATCACCAAGGAGGAAATCACTGATAAAATGAAGGTTCAACAACTCTTCAACGGACTGACTGGAGAGTGGGCAAATGAAAGAACGATGTTCAAGGAGAACCCTGAAAACAGAACTCTTATGCTTCATCAGGTCTTTGGAAAACTGGTGGGACATGAGAAAAGAAAGATAGATGACAAGGAGCAAAAGAGGGCACACCAAGGGATCGCCCTTAAACTTGAAAAGGTGCTCAAGTCTGTTCAAGAGCAACATGAAGAATCCGAAGAAGAAGAGGATGAGGAACTAGTCCTCGTAACAAGGGCCCTTAGATCATTCTACTAGGGAAAGTTCAAAAAGGGAAATGGGAACTCACAAAAAGGACAGAGTTCCCAAAGAAAAACTGATGAGAAGGATCTTTCGGACGTCACATGCTACAAATGCTACAAAAAGGGACACTTTGCAAAGGAGTGCCCACTGGGAACTGACGATCGTAAGCAAGGCAAGAAGGCCTACATCGCCACCTGGGACGATGATGAAGACGAAGATCCCGAATCTTGGGCATCACCCGACATGTGCGCAATGGCCATAGGAGACACCACTGGGGAACAACCCAGTGAGGTAACTACTAAATCCGTTCTTGCCTCCTTGAATAACTATGAAAAACCTGAGTTGCTTAAAATTCTTTCAAGCCTTGTTAAAGACAACATTAAATTGCAAAAGAAGTTGGAAAAATCGGAACACACCAATGCTGAACTAGTTGGTCTTGAGCCATGTCCCAACTGTGTGTCCCTTCTAGAAAAACTGCAGTCCTATTTGTCTCACATTGTAGAACTTGAGGATGAGCTTAAAACCCTAGAAAGTGATGAAAATACCCTTCTACAAAATCTGAGTAAAGCAAAAGGGAACTCTGAAGCCTCTAGTTCCCAAACCAAGTTTGTCCCTGCCAGACACGGAATAGGATATGAGTCAGAGAGCCCTAGAAAAGGGAAGTCTCCTTTGAGTGAAAAAGAGATAAATGAGTGTAGGGCTCTAGAGCTTTAGTGTGAGAAACAGAAAAATGCACACTTGGAAGAGAAAATCCGTGTTCTGGAAAGTGGGGTGAATGGAGAAGTAGATTATTACACTGAGAACACTGGACACAAGTTGTATGTTCAAATAGCTAAAGGAAACAGGTCTAGAGTGTACAACAAGGAAACTATGGATAGGAACAGGATACAGAGACCCCATCCTAAGTACTACCTAGGAGAATACTATAAGACCTGCTGGAACTGTGGTGCTCATGGGCACTACAAGGAAAGCTGTCCCAAAGCTAAGGCCCAAGCCCAGAGAAATCACGAGTACTGGAACAGGCAAAATCAACAAACCAACAAGCCTGCTAGAGTTCCCACTAAAAGAAACAACCATAGGAACTTTGACTATAACAAGTACTCTCATGATATTAACATTGCTGATTATGTGCCACTTGAGAATGTCTTCCCTTGCAAGGGACCAGGCAAGAGTCATCTTGCCTGGGTCCTCAAAAACTAACTTTTCTTGTAGGTGGCAGTGAGGGAGAACAGTACATGGGTCATTGACAGTGGATGTTCAAACCACATGACCGGAAACAAAGACAACCTCACCTCACTCCACCCAAAGGCCGAAGGAGGTCACATGTCCTTTGGCAACAAAAATAAAGGAGAGATCATAGGAACAGGGGAAGTGCTACTCAACAAATCAATCAAAATCAGCAACGTTAACTTGGTGAAAGATATGGGATTCAATCTCTTGAGCGTCTCTCAGATATGTGATCAAGGGAACAACATCGTCACCTTTGACTCAAAGGAATGTCTAGTGATCAACAAGAAGACTAACAAAATCATCCTGAAAGGAAGAAGGTCCAACAACATCTATGTGGTGGATACAGACTTTGAGCCACCAAGGAAACTGTGCTTGGCAAGTTCCCTTGACGAAACGGAACTCTGGCACAAGAGACTGGGCCATGCAGGTGTCAATCAAATCTTGAAGCTTTATCTACAGGATCTAGTCATTGGCCTCCCACGAATCAACCTTGAAGGAGTCAAGATGTGCGAAGCATGTGTTCGTGGGAAGCAGACCAGGAGCTCGTTCAAACCCAAGAAGGTGGTCAGCACTACAAGACCATTGGAACTAATACACATGGATCTCTGTGGTCCCATGGACACTGAAAGCTACGGAGGAAAAAGGTACATGTATGTCTTAATTGATGACTTTTCGAGATTTACATGGGTGCTTTTCTTGAGATCAAAATCAGATACCTTCAAAGAGTTCGAGAGACTGATCAAGAAAATGGAAGTGAGCATGGGAATCAAGCTCAAGTCACTCAGATCTGACCACGGAACTGAGTTCAGGAACTCGGAGTTCCTAAGGTACTGCGACAACAACGATGTATCCCACAATTTCTCAGCTCCTCGGACTCCTCAACAAAATGGTGTGGTGGAAAGGAAAAACAGAACTCTAAAAGACATGGCAAGGACCATGATGCTAGAGAGTGGAGTTCCTCCAAGCTTCTGGGCTGAAGCCATCTCAATAGCTACTTACATTCTGAATCGAGCAATTACAAGGCCCATGATCAAAAAGACATCCTACGAGCTGATCAAAGGAAGAAAGCCAAACATCTCTCATCTAAGGACCTTTGGATGCAAATGCTTCGTCCACAACAATGGGAAGGATAACCTCGGCAAATTTGACCCCAGAAGTGATGAAGGGATATTCCTGGGATACTCTTCCCAAAGCAAGGCGTACAGGGTCTACAACAAGAGGACCAAGAAGATCGAGGAAAGCATTCATGTCATCTTCGATGAAAAATCTGTAAAGATGGGAACAGAAGCCCAAGGAAAGGGAACTCTGTTCAAACTGGTCAGACAAGAAGAAGACGACGACGAGGATGAACCAAGAAAGAGAGATGAAGACTATCCAAGTGGGAACAACGTCCCACAATCAGGGAACAACGAAGGAGAACAAAACTCCACAGATCAAAGCTCCTTTGAAGTTCCCTCATCAACAGAAGAACCGCAAGATGCATCGAACTCTCTTGTTCCCCAAGTTGAAAGTGTGCCAGAATCCAGTGTTCAAGGGGAATAACGAGGGAACTCCGCAGAGAATCCTGACGAAAGTCCCAGCGACGAAGCTTCCCCTGAGGAAGAGGAGGCTCAAGACACAGATGAAGAGTCAAGGGAACAGGTTGATGTCTCGAACTTTCGAACAAGGAATTATCATCAAAAGAGAGATCACCCTATTGACAACATCATCACTCCATTTGACAAAGGTGTTCTGACTCGCTCCTCTCTCAATAATTTCTGTGCTTTTAATGCTTTTGTCTCACTGGTGGAACCAAAAAGCATCAAAGAAGCCCTAAGGGACCCAGACTGGATCCAAGCCATGCAAGAAGAACTACACCAATTTGAGAGGAACAAGGTGTGAAAGCTAGTTCCTAGGCCCAAAAGCAAGAATATCATAGGAACTCGATGGGTCTTTCGGAACAAGCTCGATGATACTGGGGCCGTAGCTAGGAACAAGGCTCGATTCGTTGCTCAAGGCTACAGACAAGAAGAAGGGATCGACTATGACGAGACCTTCGCGCCAGTCGCAAGGATCGAGGCCATTCGTCTTCTCATAGCCTATGCAGCCCACAAAGGATTCAAGCTATACCAGATGGATGTGAAGACGGCATTTCTAAATGGGCACCTCAAAGAAGAAGTATACGTAGCTCAACCCCCAGGATTCGAAGATGAGAAGCTACCCAACCACGTCTACATCCTGGAGAGGGCCCTCTACGGACTCAAACAAGCCCCTCGAGCATGGTATGACAGGTTTGCTCAGTTCCTTCTGTCTCATGGATACCTTCGAGGTTCCATAGACAAAACTCTTTTCCTTAAGAAAGAGTCTAAGGATATCTTGATTGTTCAAGTTTATGTTGATGACATTGTTTTTGGAGCAACTAACGAAACTCTTGTAGAGAAATTTAAGGACCTCATGAGCAGTGAGTTTGAGATGAGTCTCATAGGGGAACTTACGTTCTTCCTAGGACTCCAGATATCTCAAACAAAGGAGGGAACAAGGATTCATCAACAGAAATACATCAGAGAAATGCTAGTCAAGTATGGGATGGACCACTCAAGGCCCATCGACACTCCCATCTCACCAAATTCCAGGCTCAATGCCGATGAAACAGGGGTAAGTGTCGATCAAAGGAACTTTAGAGGTATGATTGGCTCTCTCCTATACTTAACTGCTAGTAGGCCTGATATTATGTTCTCAGTGTGCTTATGTGCACGTTTTCAAGCTAATCCCAAAGAATCACACCTGAAAGAGGTGAAGAGGATTTTCAGGTACCTCAAAGGGAACGACAACTTGTGCCTCTGGTATCCAAGGAACAGTTCCCTTGAGCTCATTGCTTATACAGATGCAGATTTTGCTGGGCACCTAGTTGATAGAAAGAGCACATCAGGAATGGCCCAGTTCCTTGGGTCATGCTTAGTCTCATGGGGATCCAAGAAGCAAAATTCAGTGGCACTCTCCACAGCTGAAGCAGAATACGTGGCTGCCGCATCATGCTGTTCCCAAGTACTATGGCTCAAGTCCCAACTTCAGGATTACGGTATGTCATTTGGCCCAGTTCCTACACTCTGTGATAATACTAGTGCCATTAACATTTCCAAAAATCCTATGCATCATTCTAGGACTAAGCACATAGACATTAGGCATCATTTTCTACGTGACAATGTTGAAAATGGGAACATCTCTATGCAACACTGTAGAACGGAAGAGCAAATTGCGGACATTCTCACCAAAGCTTTAGACAGACGTCCCTACCAGCGTTTTCGAATGCTTCTAGGGATGATAACTCTAAACTAAACAAGTCCCTGTTTGTCTCTCCCTCAATGCTTGATTAGTCTAACTAGAAATGCATGATAGGGAACTGTAGGACTCAGTGCTTTCATTTTGCCACATTACTAGTCTAGAGCTTGATTTGTATAAAGGAACATTATCTCTTTTGGCCCAAAATGATCAACCAGAGTTCCCTTTAACCCTCTCTACAAGCCACTATGACGGTTGATCATAAAACCTACCCTAAGCTAAGGACCAGACAAACGCTTCTCATGAGCCAAACTCTTTATCCCAAAATCGAGTTGCAATTGTTTGGTTCTCTTTTGAGTTCCCTAGCCTCACAGAAAATTGAGTGTGAGTTCCCTTAACCTCTCCACTCAAAATGACCTTTCCAAAGATCATGGGAACTGATGGGCAAAAGCAGGGAACACTGGATCTGAGAAATGAAACGTCACTTGGGAAACGGGAAATTGTGTCAGAATTCGAAGCATTATGAGCCAAGCATTTGAATCTCTCGAAGTGACTTCCCTTGGAAGAAAGCGACACGCGTCAGAAGTGTGATACGGAAGTTGAAACGCTCCTCCACATTCATTGGCCAACGGTTATCGAGGTCTCTCTCAACTTCCCTTTCTACCCTCGTCTCTCTCTCTCACATAAAAACCCTACTTTACCACTTTTGGGTTCCTTCCTCCTCATTCTTCCCTATCATTCTCTTCCTCTGCAACTTTGCCTCCTCCCTCTTTCGAGAAAACTTCCAAAAATCTTCTCTTTCCCAAACTGTTCTCAAATGGCTCCAGCCCATTCTTATGCCGAGATGAAGGCATGGATTCAAGAACATCCTAAAGCCTTTTTTCTCTCTATGATGGACGACATCGAGAAAGAGCAAGATGAAGCTCTTCGCGATGTGCTCATCGAGGGACTTTACAATTATGTAAGTCCCTTTCTTCCTCCTCCCTCGGCAGCGCAACTCCCAGCACCGCCGATCTCCACTCTTCCACCTCCCTTTTCCTCCGAGATTGTCATCGTCGACAGTTTCGGATCCGAACCCCCTTCCAAACATGAGAGACCCAAACAATCCAAATCCAAACATCACTCCTCCAAATCCAAACATCACTCCTCAAAATCCAAACACAAATCCTCCAAACACAAACATTCCGAGATCTCTTCCTCCCCCCCTCACTCCGAAAAGAAGAAACCTCACTTCAAATTCGAAGAGTACCTCAACTGCTCCAAACCCACCTCCTGTGTCGCAAAACCCCCACTCATTTTCCCCCTTCCTTCCACCTCTGGGAACTCTCAATCCCAACATCAACCTCCACCACCTCCTGTTCAAACCGATTCCACAACTTCCCCTTCTTCTTCTCTCCCCATCACTGAGGGAACTTCCAACCTCCCTCACTCGTCACCAAAGCACACTCCTCCACCATCCTCCTCCCCCAGAGTTCCCCCACCCACCTCCCCCATTACCAAATCACACACCTCAAAATCTACCCCTGGGACCTCAAGTCCCAAGGCTCAAACTCCTACTCCTCCTCCTTCCACGCCCAAGGTCCCCACTCCACAAAATTCTCCTCCACCTCCATCTTCTCCCACCACGATAAAACTCCCTTCCCCACCTCCTTCGGCCCAGAAAACAATCGACCTCGATTCTGACGAGGATGATCTCCCCATTGGGGTCATCGCTCGCAAAAAGGCCAAGGAACTACCGCCCATCTTTATGGGAACTGCTGAAGAAGAAGCCCAACTTAAAGCCCTCGAGGAAGAATTCAAAGGCGCACTCAAAGGGCCTTCCGAGAACCAAGGGGGCAAGCTCCCAGAAAAAGGGAACCCAGCACCAGCTGACGGTGCTGGGCCAAGTAGTCGTCATCAGGAAGATGACGAGGAGGGAACAGGGCTGACCTCCTCCGACGATGAAGGGACCTCCGGTGATGACACTGAAGAAGACGAGGAGGCCACCACTGACAAAGAGCCTGCCGACATCCCAACTCATGGACACCAAATGGTGGTGTCGACACAGGTCCCAGAGGAAAGGACCCGCCCGCTCATGATCGAAGCGGCTGAACCCCCTCAGCAAAAACGAAAGACTACGGTCTCTAGGAGGAACTCCAAGAAGAAAGGGAAAGGAACTGTGCCCCAGAAAATTCATATCTCAGAAAATCGCAAGCTCCTTCCCCCCCTCATCCTCTCAGAAAAACAGCTCACCGATGAAGGGCTAGGGCAACTATGGGACCTGATCAAGGCCCAAGGATGGGAACACATGTGTAGTGAGGCCGTGAGTATCGATCCCTCTCAGGTGCGCCGATTCTACAACCATTTTGTGGTCCACGACAACGGCACCAAGGGAACTCTCTCCCTCGAAGGCGATGACTTCATCTTCACCACATCCACAATCCGCCTTCAACTACAGGTCCCCGTCCAGGGCCTCCAGGAACTGCCCGCCAAAAGCTGGGGCGACTACGACAACGAGGTGATCTACAACACGATCTATGAGGGCCGTGTTCCCACCACTGGCACCTCTACCCATCACCTGTCCCTCATTGCAAAGCTGGCCCATCAATTCATCATAAACATGGTGATCCCTCGCCAGGAGAAGCGTCTTGTTATCAACATCCCTGATACCATTATCCTCTACCACTTCCTCCTCAAAAAGCCCATCAATCTTCCTCGCATAATTCTCGGGCACATGGAGAAGTGCATGGCTTCCAAGTCCCACTCCCTCCCTTACGCTGGCCTTATCAAGAAACTCTTGCTTAGAGAGGGCCTCTACGACACCTCCAGAGAAGAGGTCACCATAGGAAGGGAACTGGACATCTTTGTGGTCCACAAAATGCGTCACTCTGAGCCAGTAGAGGAACAAGAAAGGCTGCCATCTGGTGAAGGCACCCAGGATGGGAACACTCCAGTGTTGGTGCACATTGCCAACACTCTCGACAAAATGGCCAGGAACCAAGAAAAGATGGCAAGGGACCAAGAACAAATCGCTAGAGGCCAAGAAAAGCTGGTCCAAGTCTTGACACGGCTTTGTGATGCCCTGTTCCCACCAAGCCCATGATCTTTTCCTTCTTTTTCCTCGCCTTAATGTTCCCACAAATATTGTTTCTAGTGTTCCTATGTACATATTTCGCTTAAGAAATGAATGGCTTTTAGTATGATTGCGTGTTCTTTTCTTTCCTTATTTATGTGTTTACTTGTTTTCGATGATGTCAAAAGGGGGAAATACAATAATGCGAGATGAGTTAAGTTGAAAAGATATCATAGAATATGCTATAGCTAAGGGGGAACAATTGCATAAAAAGCTAAGTACGAACTCAGTGACTCACAAGAAGTGGCTCCCTAGGAATACGCGTAGGAACTCATCTGCATATCAAGCTTTGAAATACTTGCTGATTTTTGTGATAGGTTTGTCATCATCAAAAAGGGGAAAATTGTTGGAACGATGTTGGGACCTCTGGTTCTAAACATCGGAACAACGATACAGTTCTCCGAGTTTTGATAATGACAAACGCTATAAGGGAACTAATGTGCTTCGATCAAGTATTTCTAAGGAACACAGGTTGAGCAAAGAACTTCCACGAATGACCAGAGAACACTGGTTTACACGATGAAGAGTTTCTCCCAAAGGAACTCTGAAGAGGACAGTTCCCATGACATGGGAACTCACATGTGAGGACAAGGACCGATCAGCGCATATCACGGGATCCTGTCTTGGACAGGATGAAGGCACAGTCTGAGGAGCAGACTGTCACGATTGATCCAACGGTCCGATCATTTCAAGAAGTTGACCTAGTTCAAATTGAAGTCACATGTGAAGAAAGTACAACTTGGGCATCAAGCAAAGGGCATTTCGGACACAAATGAAAGATGCGACTAAAGCCCAAGTGCACTCTAGTATAAAGCCAAATGAATAGTACTCGGATTGGGTACTTCTACCAGAACTCACAAATACCCACAACAGAGAAAGAGAAAGAAGAAGAGAAGTCCCCGGCGGCGAGTGTCTGATCTCGACGACGGTGAAGCCGAGTTCCCAGGAGCAAGGGAACTGCGATTCGGTGTAAGGTTTGAGTTACTTATTTAGTGATTGTTGTTCGCTTAGGAACTCAGTCGAGAAGATTCATTAGTGTTGCTAGAGTTAGGTAGAACTCGTAGGAACAGAGAAGTTTGAATCTGGCTGTTTGTAACTAAGGAACAAATCAATAATATAAGTAAGTCATTCAAAATCCTCCAAGCGGAGGTAGAGGTTTACCCATACAACTAGTTGGTTGTAGTGGGGTTCCTCTATAAGGAACTGTGTTTACTCTGTCCTTTTAATACTTGCGATATTTTCTTCCGCTGCCTTGGAAACAGCTTAACAACCAGTTCCCAAGCTCTAAACTAACCAGTTACGATCCAACAAGTAAAATATATAGAGTAACATTGATTTGATTTTTATTTCGTTTTTCACAATAATATTTCCATTTTTTTACAATAACGTGGAACCCACTATCTTAACTGTGAGTATAAGAGTGTTGCCTCTTTTTCTATCTAAAAAAAATTGTATGATCATCAAGGAATTAAAGAAAATTATATGGTCCTTGTTAGCACGAATTGCGTTCATTCCATTTAGATAGGAAGGATCACACGGATCAACAAAATGAATTGTATGTATTGATCATTAATGGGGTGAATTAATGGAGGCATGGAGCTAGCTTACTAAGTAGACAAGTCTCGCCCAAGAAAGACATGGTTGGGTACATTACACATGTGATATGTGCATGCATACATTCAAATCGTTCTTCTACGTTATCGAACTGTACTTTCACCGTCACCACTAATTAACATAGAACAACCCCACCAGTGACAACATCTAGGTTTCTTGAACAATGTGATTCCCACAATTTGAGTTATTTTTATTGTATCTAAAATGAAACCAGGGAGTGGCCGGTGCGGATTTTTTTTTGAAAAAGGGCAATATTATTTACTGGGGCGGAATAAGGAATTTATTTTTTTTGATGAACAAAAATTTATCCGATGTAGCTAAAAAATTTCATTTTTTTTAAAAAATACGGAATACTAAAAAGCATTAAAAAACCTCAAGATTATAACGCGTAACTAGAATAATCACTTTTTAAATCAAGAAGACTGATTATGGGAGCCGAAACATAGACCTCATGATACTACATCCTATCTTATTAACTAATTGTTCGAAGATATTAGAATAACTAAAAATATGCATTCATACTTTATTATACGATACTCAAATATTTTAATTAATATAACCTATTCTTTTGAAGGTCTCGGGTTCAATTACAGTATGAATATGTGAAATTTAACGAAACATATAAGTATTATTGTTGAAGCCCGAAATAAACAAACACTAAGATCGAGGCACGAGATTATTTAAATAGACAAACAAGCCCTTTCTTTTATTACGAGTATCGACACAATCGAAATTTGAGTTTACAACTTTTTGATTATTCGCGTCCTCTCATGAAATGCGCGTACTTTACTCTTTTGTGACTTGAGGTCTTTTAATCAACCTTTCCTTGATTATAGTGCAGTCTCTACGATTGTTTCAACACGTCAATCTCTGCAAGCAAGATAAGTCTTGAATTCTAGGTGTTTTCCGACCCTTTTAACCTTCGTTATCTTCTCTTATTTATAGACGTTTGGGAAGAGCAATTTTCATGTGGTTCCGACATGGGACGAGCGACTTATCACCTTTTGATTTGTCGAGGAAGGGGCAGCCCTTGGTTGGTCGAAGACGAGGCAACCTTTGATTGGTTGAGGAGGTAATCGTGCCATTTTTTGGCACTTCCGATGTGGGACGAGGTGTCGTGCTGATTTATCATTGAATGTGTGTGCTGTTTGGCTTTGAACCTTTCTTGTTCAGGATCTCCTACTGGATGCTTTCCCTCGCAGTTGAATGTGCGCGGTGTTCGGTCTTGCGACCTTTCTTATTTGGGATCTCCTACTGGATGCTTTCCCTCGTAGTTGAATGTACGTGGTGTTTCGTCTTGCAACCTTTGTTGTTTGGGAGCTCCTATTTACTAGATGCTTTCCCTCGAAGTTGAATGTGCGCGGTGTTCGGTCTTGCGATCTTTCTTGTTCGGGATCGCGCGACCCTTTGGGGTTTTTTCAAATGGGTGTAGGAAATTTCCTAGGACCTACTCCTCGAGACCTTTTCCTTGTGGGGCCCGCCCGAGCTTCTATCTTTCTCTGCTTCGATTCGGCTTATTTTGTCTGTTTGCATGCAGTTAAATCAGCGCACCATCGATTATGACCATGTAAAAGTAGTTTGCATACATCTAATCATCAAATGTTCATAACATTTTGCTCGGATATCGGATCAGGGCGTATAATATATCAAATCGAAACTTTCGACAAAAGGAAAACAATAGTAATAAATTTTGGATTGGGGGGAGGGAGCCTGGGCCACCTTTGGCCTTTGGCCCCATGTAGTTCCGTCACTTATATTTAGGAACACTTACATATCTAACATTTAGAATTGATATTTTCTGATTTATTAGGAATACTTACATATTTAACATTTAGAATTAAACCAATTGGTACCCTCTTAGTTCGAGAATAAAAAATATTCATATTCAATTTTAAAAATAAACATAGGTAATCTCTCTAAAAAATAACAAAATAAAAGAGAAAGGAAGGGAGAAGAGGCTCGCTACTAGAGTGATTGATTGAAAGTTTAAAGCAATGATAAAAAAACCACCGCATTATTCTAAAAACCACTTTATTAAACCTAATGCAATGGATGAGCGAAAGTTTCCGTGCTAGCTATGGATGACTGCTTCCTCAACTGATGTATCATTAAGTTTAATGAATTGGGTTTTTAAGGCTAATGCAGTGGTTTGTTATCAAATTTGGAAAGTGTTGTATTCATTATGAGATCCGTTGCGTTGATATTCTAGTGAAGCAGTTTTGCCAATATTTTAATGAAGCAATTTTTTTATCTAATGAAGCGATTTTAGGCTCTAATGTTTCATGTTTTATATCTAATTAAGCAGTTTCGTCGATATAATGCATCGGTTTTATTATCTAATGAAGCGATTTTGTCAAACTAATATAATGATTTTGTATGTCTAATTTAGGGATCTAATACAATGGTTTTTTATTATCTAATGAATCAGTTTTGTTTAACTATGAACCATTGATTTGAATCTAATACAACAATTTTGAAATGTAAGAAAATTATATAACAAATCTAATGAAGCAATTTTTTAATGTAGAAAGTATCGATCGACGATCGATATAATGCAATGGCTTCTTATTAGTATCTATTTGGGTCCGACCCGTTTGCGAGTTTCAAATATGACAGACATAAATAAATATAATGATTTTAAATCATAGAGAATTGTATTTATTAATAGATTAGAAAAATGGACTTGATGTATTCGGGAAGTGAAAAATATAAATCTAAGGATGGTTGAAATTGAAGGAGATAAACTCTAGGTCATAAATGCGGTTAAAGGGATCAGTAAATGCCCAGGGGAGATTGAGCTTATAATATCCAATATCCTTGTCTCCATTTCTGGAGTCCATGAGATTTCAATTAATCATATTTCTAGGGAGTGTAATGTTATGACCGATAAAATTGCTAAAGTGGGCCATAGTATCCAGAACTTTCCGTTCTCATCGGAAAGGATGCTCTAGGACGCCCTCCGTGAAGGAGTGCGTCTTAATTCTTACCTAATAAAAAAAAAGAAAAGGGATTTATGTATTTACAAAATGATTATCTATTCATAGACAACATGATCGGTCTAGCCTTAGAATAAAAACTGATTAAGAGTAGTAAACTTGCAAGAGTTCGATCTAGCCTCAACAAGAAAAGCCAACTAAGTGTAGCAAAAATAACATTATCACAGTAGTACAAGGACAACAAAACACCTGCAACAACATACCAACACAATAGGAGCAACATCGAAAAAACAACAAGGCAACAACTAAAAGACGAGAACATAGGAGAAAAACAACAAAATAACTACCAAAAAATGCAAGATAGCAGCTAATGAAACCCGAAATAAACCAGCGCTAAAAGACAAGAACGAGATTACTTTTATTTCGACTGGGCAAACACGTGCTTTTTATTTATATCTTTAGAACGAGATTACAGACTGCGAGATTATGAACAACGAGATTATGAACAATGAGATTACGTCCTAGGTCTATTTTTAGAGGATTCGAGATCTCGATCTAAAAAGGTCCGAGATCTCCTAGTTACAACGAGGTTCTATCACCAACAGACTATTAGCGAGCTCCTGCAGCGAAGTCGAAGAGTTGATTAAGCGCGCGATGATTGTGGCCTGCGAGATGATGTAGCGAGATCTTTGATTGAGACGAGGTCTTTTGGGCGACTTGAAGTATTTTTGTGGACCTTCACTTGGCTGTAGCGCGGTCTTTAACGACGATTCAACACGTCAATCTTCAACGAACAAGATAGTTCTTGAGTTCAAGATGTTTCTTGACCCTTTGCCACCTACGAGATTCTCCTCTATTTATAGAGGTTTGAGGAACATGGTTTTGATATTTGCTCGATGTGGGACGCCCGAGATCAAGCTCTTTGATTGGTCAAGAATGAGGCAGTTGATCATTTGTTGGGAATGCGGTGGCCGCTGAGTGGTTAGATGGGGCGGGGATGTCAGCTTTTGAACAACGAGGTTTAGGTCTCGCCACGATTTGGGGAGAGTCCGCCTAACCGTCCCATTTTACAGTTTTAACGAGGTCTGGACCTCATGATCAGGGATTGAGACCTCGTCCACGCAGGGATTTGCGCTTTTTTAGATGGGTAGGGCAAAGGCCCTTGAGTTTAACCTCAGGAATCCTGCCATTCTTCGTATTCTGGTCCCACTGTTCATATTCCGCTTTTTTGCGCACCATCACAACCCCATGGCCTGGGGGACTCGCCCCGAGAACCGCATGTCATATGTGCGTGACATCCGGTCCCCCGTACTTAGGATGCGAAGTCTCAGTTTCAGGGTCAAGGGGAGCGAGGCTAGAGGTTTGGTGGTAGTGAGGCCTGAGGATCTCTTTTGCGAGGCTGAACACTTGGGTTTTTCTTCTGTCACACACTTGACGATCCCTAGGCCCGTTCTACCTTATTTCATTAATGGGCCTTTGAAAGAGATTAGGCCCATTAAGCTCTTTAGAACTGGGAGAGGCCCAAGTCCGCACTTTATAAAAGCACCTCTACACGTCCCCCTTCTCTTCATTCTTCATCTTCTTCTCCGAACCAAACCTTCTCTTTCTCTCTTTCGTTCTTCCGATCTCCGGTAAGCAGGCGACGCTTCCTCAACGGTTTCCAGGCCCGCGACTGCCTTTCTCACACCAGTTTCCGACAAGTAAGTGATCGATTCTCCTTCTGTATGCGTTTCTTGGTATGTTTTTTTCTTTTACCGCCTCGTGCCCTAGAGGGAGGCGATGGTCTTCTAGTGTTTCGCGCCGGCATCACGGCGGCGAAATGGTGGGAATGGGGGTGGCGTTGGTGGTCCGACGATGTTCTTGAGCCCTTCGGCGCGTCAATCGACGGTTGAGTTTCGTTTTGTCGCTCCTCTCTCTTTTTTCGATATTCGAATGTCTTGGAAAGACAAACGTCTCACCGCTCGGGTGATGGGACGTTTGACCTTCCAACCGCTGCCTTTCATTCTTCGTATTCTGCATTTGGCGCTTCACATTCCTCTTAGGTTGTCCCATTTGTCAAAGTAGCCCTAGGGCCCTGCATACCCTATGTTTCCAACTCGCACTTCCTTTCTTTTTGGATTTGTTCGACGTCTCAAGACTTCTTCTTTTCCAGGTGTTCACCTTTCGTGACCTGGACCTTGCTTTTCATGCCTAGAGGATCTTCCCCGGGCCCTCCACCAGGCTTCGCATTCAAGCTCCAAGAGAGGTTTTACGAAGAGTCTTTCGAGACCGTAGGGAGCGTTTAGACCAGCGATTCCCAGAACCCGAGGTCTCCTTCACTTGTGTTCAACGACCCTTCCTCTAGTGACTCCGATACTTTTGTTAACTCGCGCTTCCCCCGACTACGCACGTCCTCCGGTGTTGAAATGGCTTCATCTTCGATTTCTGATGAAGTAGTCGTTGGCTCTGATGCGAGGTCGTCCTACTCCAACGACTAGCCGAGCTTCTTCGCGGAGTACATCATCGATTCCGTTTCGATTATCCCTCCAATCCTCGAGGAGCGGGTACCCATGACCCCGAACCCCATGATCGGGATCTTTTTGCCTGAGGGGGCCCCGACGGTTCTGAAGAGTGAGGCCCTTGAAAAGATCGCGAAGGACTTTCCTTGGCCCGAGGGGGTTGAGCTAGCACTCCCCGAGGGAGAGGGCTGATCCCTGGCCTTGTACGAATTGTGTGTGATTGTTCATCTGCCCAGCCTTTAGGCCGGCTTCCGATTGCCACTTGCACAACACTTAGTCAAATTTTTATGGTCGATGTACGTCTGCCCTGCGCAATTGTTTCCCAACGCATGGAGGCTCCTGTGCACTTACACCATCCGAAGCTACGAGCTCGGGGAGGGGCCGGATATGGACGTCATGAAGAGTTTGTTTATGGCGAGACGAGAGCAGAAGTCGTGTCTTGTCAACCTAAGTTTACCCGGGCTCAAGATCACCACCACTCCGTCGAATGTCAGTTAGTGGAAAGACAAGTGGTTCTTGGTTTGGGACCGCTCTGGGAGGTACCTTAACTTCCCCACGGCACCAGATAACTTCTGCCGCTTCAAAGGGTTGCAAGACGTCGCTGAGCTCAGGGCTCAGTTTGCAACGGTGCACCAGGCCCCTTACTGGGAATACTTGTCGCAAGACCGGCTCGAGCGGACCAGTCCGAGTCTTACCTTCCCAAACCGCGAGGGAGCAGAGGGTACTTATTTCTTTTTCTTTCTCTTGCATTGCTTCTTGTTTTGTTTTTAATTTGGATCACGTATAGCAGCCCTGAACCTCGCTCAGTTTGTGATGATCACGAGCCTCGCTCGGATCACGCACTCTAAATTTTGATTGTTTGCGATGATCACGAGCCTCGCTCGGATCACGCACTCTAAATTTTGATTGTTTGCGATGATCACAAGCCTCGCTCAAATCATGCACTTTTAGACTTTGATTGTTTGCGATGATCACGAGCCTCGCTCGGATCACGCATTCTAGATTTTGATTGTTTGCGAAGATCATGAGCCTCGCTCGGATCATGCACTTTTAGACTTTGATTGTTTGCGATGATCACGAGCCTCGCTCGGATCACACATTCTAGATTTTGATTGCTTGCGATGATCACGAGCCTCGCTCGGATCATGCATTCTATATTTTGATTGTTTGCGATGATCATGAGCCTCTCTCGGATCACGCACTTTTAGACTTTGATTGTTTTCAATGATCATGAGCCTCACTCGGATCACGCATTCTAGATTTTGATTGTTTGCGATGATCACGATCCTCGCTCGGATCACACATTCTAGATTTTGATTGTTTGCGACCTTCTCCCCTCTTTTCCTTTTATTTAACTTGCTTTTCATTTTCTTGCAGTGAATCTTTTGGACGCTCTAGCTTTGAGGGCACAGGGGAAGAAGCCTGTGGTTTCCACCGCGCAGACCTCTCGGTCCCCGAAGGGCCCAGTAGTGAAGGTGACGGGGGCCTCTATGGAAAAGGCGCCGACCTCGCAGGCGAAGGCGACGGTCCCTGCGAAGGCCGCAGGGATAAAGATTGTTGAGGGGGGGCACCCAAAGGAGACGCTGCTAGAGCGTCCTCCCACGCCCCCCGAGGATCCGACGAAGGGGTCGGGTTCAAACGAAAGGACGTGGAGGCTTCGCCCTGCAAGGAAAAGAGGAAGAAGCATAAGGGACAACCAACGCGGTTCCTCGGGGAAGGAGATCTCCCCCAGCCCCAACTTCGAGGGTCGGGTTCTCTCCTCCACCGATCCTCCTGCCGAGAAGTTCCACTGCCCCTGGCCGTCCCGGGGTGCACTCAAGAACTGGAACAATGATGATTGGAAGGAGGAGATTGCGTGGGCGAACAATCTCTCCGAAGAAGCCCTCAATGACGAGGCCCTCCACTACTCAATGATGGTATGTTTTGCTTTTTTTTTTGTAAGCTTTTCTCGTTAGTTTCATGCTTGTTCTCTCCAAATGTACTTTTGGTTTTTCAGCACAACTTCTTCGAGAACTACAATTATAGTCGCATCAACCTCCTCCACAGGAGGATGGACAAGATGGAGGCGGCACTTAAGGCCCGCACGGAGAAGTGCGCGAAGGAGAAGGACCACGTCGAGGCCGAGAGGCGGAGTCGGATCACGGAGGTCGCGGCGAAGGATGAGGCCAAGGCAGCAGCCAAGGCGAAGGATGGGGAGGCGAAGACAAAGGAGGAAGAGGTGAAGGCGAAGGTGCTGGCTGAGGATCTACAGGCCTCGGTTGAATATCTCCGGACCAAACTCTCCGAAGAGCACAAGTTTTTTATGGAGAAAGAGTCAGAGCTCCGGAAGGTCGAGGAGGAGAACAACAGTCTTCACCACCGCATTAAGGAGCTCAACGAAGAGGTGGAGGCTGCTGGGCCCAAATATGTGAAGTCTGCCGAGTACCAGGAAAAGTTGTTGAGCAACATTGATGGGATGTACCGGCAGGCCATTCGCGTGGGGGTAAAACAGGCGGTAGCGAAGTACCAACACATTGACCCTCACATCGCCTTTTTCATCCCCAACTATGGGCTGACCATGGGGGAAGCCGGGGAAGAGCCCGAGGGAGAATGCGAATTCTTCCTCCACAACGAGGGCGGGGATGCACCAAGCGAGAGCGAGGTGCCTGCCGCAGGCCCCTCAGTCTAGGGAGATTTGGACCCCGCTCTCGGTGATCCCAACCCCGCGCAGGACGCGCCCACCTCCGACCTCGAAGTTATTATTGCCTCTCCCATTCGCCAAGTCTCCATGGATCCTACAGCCGACACACGGAATGAGTGAAGGGCGTTCGTCGTTGTAGTTTTTTGTTTTTGTTTCAAGCATTTGGTGGCCCCGCTGGGGTATGTAATTATGACACTTTTTGGCCCTTGTGGCCTTACTTTATGCAATTTTTCTTTTTTATATGCGTGTGGTTATATTGCTTGTTTTTCGAGGGTTCCAAGGGCTCATTATATCCCGATCCAACCCCATGGCCCGAGCGTCGCAAGACTTACGGACTGCTCGAGCCATATCGAGTTACTTATTTTTCAACTGTTCCGCGATCCCAGCGAAGCTCGGGATCGCGACACAGTTGAAAAATAAGTAATTCCAGCCTCGCTCGGATCGCGCATGATAGACTTTATGCAGCGATTAAGAGCCTCGCTCGGGTCGCGCATGATAGACTTTATGCAGCGACCACGAGCCTTACTCGGATCGCGCATGATAGACTTTTTACAACGATCACGAGCCTCGCTCGGATCGCGCATGATAGATTTTATGCAGCGATCACGAGCCTCGCTCGGATCGCGAATGATAGACTTTATGCAGCGATCACGAGCCTCGCTTGGATCGCGCATGATAGAGTTTATGCAGCGATCACGACCCTCATTCGGATCGCGCATGATAGATTTTATGCAGCGATCACGAGCCTCGCTCAGATCCCGCATGATAGACGTTATGCAGCGATCACGAGCCTCGCTCGGATCGCGTATGATAGACTTTATGCAGCGATCATGAGCCTCGCTCGGATCGCGCATGATAGACTTTAAGTAGCGATCACGAACCTCGCTCGGATCGCGCATAATAGACTTTATGCAGCGATCACGAGCCTCACTCGAATCACGCATGATAGATTTTATGCAGCGATCACGAGCCTCGCTCGGATCGCGCATGATAGACTTTATGCAGCGATCACGAGCCTCGCTCGGATCGCGCGTGATAGACTTTATGCAGTAATCACGAGCCTCGCTCGGATCGCACATGATAGACTTTATGCAGCGATCACGAGCCTCGATCGGATCCCGCATGATAGACTTTATGCAACGATCACGAGCTTCACTCGGATCGCGCATGATAGATTTTATGCAGCGATCACGAGCCTCGCTTGGATTGCGCATGATAGACTTTATGCAG
Source organism: Fallopia convolvulus (assembly GCA_964016875.1). Taxonomy (NCBI): domain Eukaryota; kingdom Viridiplantae; phylum Streptophyta; class Magnoliopsida; order Caryophyllales; family Polygonaceae; genus Fallopia; species Fallopia convolvulus. The sequence continues at coordinate 37,326,090 of OZ024733.1, forward strand.
CGATCCCAAACCTCGCTCGGATCGCGCATGATAGATTTTATGCAGCGATCCCGAGCCTCGCTCGGATCGCGCATGATAGATTTGGTTGTCTTCAACCCCAAGCGGGAAGCGAGGGGTGGGATTTCCATACTTAAAATCGAAGATCTCCAACCCCAAGCGGAAAGTGAGGGGTAGAATTTGTACACTTAAAGTCGAGGATCTCCAACACCAAGCGGGAAGCGAGGGGTGGAATTTGTACACTTAAAATCGAGGATCTCCAACCCCAAGCGGGAAGCGAGGGGTGGAATTTAATGGTCGCGTCCTTGCTACAAGGTTTTCATATTGAGATAATATTGGAAAATATCACGTTACCCTTTATTCACAAAATTTTGGTGACGGCGAGAATTCAGAAATTTTACATGTTATATATTTTTGAGCCGAGCGATATTCCATGTTTTGCTTAGAGTGCGTCCCTAGCTATCCTTGAGTTTGAAAGCCCCGGACGCGACTTCTTCTCCAAGGAGGTACGGCCCCTCCTAGTTCGGATCCAGCTTGCCAACCTCGGTACGCCTCAAAACGAGACAACCCGTGACCAAAACCCGGGGCCTAACCTTCTTGTCATGATACACCGCCACTCGTCGTTTGTACTCTTTCGAGCACAGGGCTACGATCTCGCGAAGTTCGTCCCTGAACAACAACTCTACCTTGAGATTGGCCTCATTCTCTTTCTCGTCAAAGTCAAAGACCCACGCCGAAAGGGACCAAGGTTTCTACGGGAACCAGCGCGTCCGCACCATAAGTTAGAGCGAAAGGCGTCTCTCCCGTGGCGCGACTTGCGGTTGTTCAGTATGTCCATAGGAAAAGCGGGAGAAGCTCCGCCCAGCGTCCTTGCGCTATGCCCAAACGCTTCTTAAGATTGGACAGGATACAGGCGTTGACGTTCTCCACCTGGCCGTTGGATTGGGGGTGGGCCACCGAGGAGAACTTGAGGGTTACACAAAGCTCGGAGCAAAAGTTCCGAGTTTCCTCGCAGTCGAATTGGGGGCCATGGTCGGTCATGATGGTCATGGGGACCCCAAAACGACACACGAGGTTTTTCCATAGGAAGTTGCAGACCTTTGTCCCCGTGATTTTTGCCATTGCCTCGACCCACTTCGTGAAATAGTCGACGATGACCAGTATGTAATGCACTTGACCTACGGCCTTGGGGAATGGTCCTAAAATGTCCATCCCCCACATCGCAAAGGGGCAGGGTGCGTGGATTGAGCGCAGGCGTGATGTCGGAGCGTGCTGGACGTTAGCGTGCTTTTGGCACCCGTCACACTTCTGGACGTAAGCCCTCGCGTCCTGCCTGAGGGTGGGCCAAAAATATCCCAAGTGGGCGATCTTGTGTGACAAAATGCGCCACCAGGGATGGCCGCCGCAGACCCCTTCATGTGCTTTGAACAGGATGTGCTCTGCGGCCTTGGCCGGCACACATAGTAAGTTGGGTTCTGCGAAGCCCCGACGATAGAGCCGGCCTCCGAGGACACAGTAGTGGGCTGCCTGCATTTTGAGCTTTTTAGCCTCTACGGGATCCTCAGGGAGGACGCCGCTCTCCACATATCACGTGATGGGAATCCTCTAGTCCCCGAGTTTGACGGAGAGAACATCGTTGGTTACACTTCGCGAGAGCTTTCTCTCTACCATCATGTGATTGCCCACTTCCAAGGGGAGAGCCGACCCCAACCTCGCGAGTGCATCCGCTTTTGTGTTCGCAATGCTTGGGACGGACTCTACCGCGAAGGTCTCTAGGCAAGATACCAAGGCTTTGACCTTCTCTCGGTACGCGGGCAGGAACCCCGTTCTGGTATCATACTGTCCGTTCAACTATTGCGCTACCAATTCGGAATCGGTGTACACCCTGATCCTACGAGCCCCATTAAGCAGTTCAATCTCAATCCCAGCGATCATGGCCTCATACTCGGCCTCGTTATTGGTGGCGTCGAACGCGAATTTAAGGGCATACTCCATTTCGATCGAGGGACCGACAAGAAACACGCCGGCCCCGCCCCCGGCGTTGCATCACGAACCATCGACAAAGACTTTCCACTCCTCCGCACTCTCGTTAGTCTCGAGGAAGCTCACCTCTACCATGAAGTCAACGAGAGCATGTCCCTTCATGGCAGTCCTGGGTAGGTAGCTGATGTCGAACTCGGAGAGCTCGACTGCCCACTTCGTCATCCGCCCGGAAAGGGCGGGCTGATGCAGGATCTGTCGAAGAGGGAGACCGAAGAGGACCTGGATGGGGTGCGCATGAAAGTATGGGCGTAGGCGCCTCGCGGCGGTCACCACAGCCAGGGCCAACTTTCTGCCGGGTAGTATCGATGCTCCGCAAGTTGGAGCACGCGACTTATAAAATAGACAGGGTGCATAGCTTTTCTCATTAGCACTACGCTAACGGTCTCTGGGCTTACGACCACGTACAACTGCAAGTCCTCGCCCGCCATTGGAGGTGACAACATGGGGAGTTTTGACAAGAATGCCTTCAACCCGGAGAAGGCGAGCTCTAGGGCAGAGACTTGTCCGCCAAACGGGAGAAGAACCTCCCCAGGTAATTTACGGCGCCGTTGAGCCGTTGTACCTCAGTACGAGATCGCGGCGACCTCATCGAAAGAATTGATTCAATCCTGGCGGGATTCACATCTATCCCACGCTCGCTGATCATGAAGCCTAGGAACTTTCCCGATGACACTCCGAACACACATTTCTCGGGATTCAGGCTGAGCCGGTTGTGCCTGAGCGTTGCAAAGACTTCAGGGAGGTCGACCAGATGCTCCTCTGGGTTTTTCTTCAGACCACAATGTCATCGACATACGCCGACACGTTCCTCCCTAGATGATTTTTAAAGATTCGGTCTATGAGGCGCTGGAAGGTTGCCCTCGCATTCTTCAGACCAAACGGCATAACCTTGTAGCAATAGGTCCCTCGCTGCGTGATGAAGGATGTTTCCTCTTTGTCGCGCGGGCTCATCAAGACCTTATTGTATCCTGAGTACGCGTCGAGGAAGCTCAAGACCCTGATACACGCCATTGAATGGAACAACTCATCGATCGAGGTCAGGGAGTAGCTGTCTTTGGGGCAGGCCTTGTTTAGATCCTTGAAGTCCACTCACATTCGCCATTTTCCGCTGGCCTTTTTTACCAGCCCAACGTTGGATAGCCATCTAGGGTAGATTCCCCGGATAGGCATTCACCCAGGTAGATTTTTCGGCTTCATTTCCGAAGGGGGTAACAACCCTTCTCTCTATCTCTGGGATGGGGATCGTGAAGTCCCGGACTTCAAGATCAGCCTCGCCGGGAGCTTCCACCATGAACACCGGGCACTTTTGTTTTGCAGAGGTCGCATAACAGACGCGGCCTTCCTCTTGGTTACCCTTCACTTCCCCGACCCCTCCATGGACAGGGAACTTCATCTTCAAGTGGTAGATAGACACCACTGCCTGAAATTTCATTAAGGACACCCTCCCGATGATTGCATTGTATACCAAGGGCAAGTGTACCACGGTGAATTCCACCATCTCGGTTCGCCTTGTCGAACCGGTACCCAACGTCATCCAGATGTCTATTAGGCCCGCGACATCGACCTCGTCCCCTGAGAAGGAAGTGAGTTTCCCAGCATAGGGTTCAGGGATGTCTCGGAGATGCCTAACTGCTCGAAGGCGCCATAGTACATGATGTCACGGAGGATCCCGTGTCCACCAGTACCCGCTTTACCATCTTCGAGCCCAGCTGAGCGTGGACCACCAAAGGGTCAGAGTGTGGCATGTACAGACCCTTGGCATCCTCAGAGGTGAAGGCCAGCCCCACATGGGACCGCGAGGTTTGTGCAACGCTGAATACCGAGGGCTCATGATGGCTTGCCCTTGCGTACCTCTTCCTTTCGCCCTGGCTTGATCCAGCCAACGAGGGGCCACCCGAGATGGTATGAATATACCCATCGGGCGTCGTTGTATGCCCGGACCACGCCTGCTTTGCGGGAGCCTGCTGTTCGACGTTGTTGGCCCTAGCCTGGCTTGATCCAGCCAACGAGGGGCCACCCGAAATGGTATGAATATACCCATCGGGCATCGTTGTATGCCCGGACCACGCCTGCTTTGCGGGAGCCTATTGTTCGACGTTGTTGGCCTTGGCCTGGCTCGGGCCCTGTGGCACATTGTTTGCTCTCGAGGCGGGGTTGGCGCGCCCCTTCTCGTTTGGGTTATGCAAAGGGACGCTCTTTCCCCTGTAACCTCATTTCTTCCCTCCAAAGCAGTTCCAACTCCCACCGTCGTTGCCTCTGTTGTTGTTGCGGTTGTTGTATTTTATGTTGTTGTTGTTGTTCTTGTTGCTTTTGTTGTTGTTATTGACGAGGTTTTGGGCCTGCGTTACATACGCATCCCTAGAAGTCGACGCGCCCACCTTTGCCTTTCCTTTAGCCTCGGCCACAATTTCCTTGTCGGTCCTCAGTCGAGAGCTCTGGTTGGCGGCGTCCTCGGCATATACCAAGGCCGTGATCCGGGCTCATAGGCTGTCATACGTCGTCGGGCATTTCAGGAAAATGTAATTCTTGAAAACCCGTTGCCATAGGTTGCCCATGAGGGTGTCTCGTACCGATGACTCGTCGATATGCGCGATTTCCGCCACCGCGGTTGTGAACCTTGTAAAAAAGGTGCCCAGCGACTCGCTCTCTCCCTACTCGATGCCGCGGAGATCCCGCATTTTTTTTCTTGCGCTTCCTTGAACCACTGAAGTGTGCGATGAAGGACTCGCACAGTTGAGCGAACGAAGCCACAGAACCGACCTTGAGACTTATAAACCGCGTCATCGCGGCCTTCTCCAGGGTGGTCAGGAAAACGCGACAGAAGATGGCATCGTTGTAAGAGTTGACGTTCATCTGGACAGCGAAATGCTTTACATGCTCCTCCGGATCTGCCGCGCCGTCGTAAAGTCCCATCTACGACCTATGGAAGCCCTTGGGCATTGGCGCGGTTTGAATCTTGTCCACGAAAGGTGAGAGGCTCCCGACCTCAACGTGGTGACGTCGTGAGCGTGACTTCGGGGTATGCATCACGCTCCCCGCTGTTTCGGACAACTCTAGGTCTTGCATCCTCGAGCGACGCGAGCGAGACCTCGAGATTTGTATGGGGTCCCGGGGAGGCCTCTTCGTTGACAAGTCGTTAGTTGACGCCTCGTGCCCTGGCACATGCCCGGGGACGTACACAAGTACGTACTCTGAGTGGGGCTGGCCAGGACCGGGAAAGGGGACGTATGAATGGGCGAAGCGCTGTTGGTATTTCCTATAGCCCGGGTAGGGATATGGATTCTAGGGAACACTGCCCGGCTCGTACCCCTGGAACGGGTAAGGGTTTTGTTGCGCGTTATACACCCTTCCCGGAGGAACCCCAAACGGACAACCTGGCGGTGGTCCCACGTTCATCCATTGCGAGGTTTCAGGCATGTTATTGGGGTGATGGGGAAGAAATTGTTTGGACAGGCCATTTTGAGGGTTTCAAAAGCCAAGGTTTGCACAAGTCGGGAAACTGCTTACAGTGAAGAGGTTCCCACAGACGGCGCCAGTGATGAAACCCGAAATAAACCAGCGCTAAAAGACAAGAACGAGATTACTTTTATTTCGACTGGGCAAACACTTGCTTTTTATTTATATCTTTAGAACGAGATTACAGACTGCGAGATTATGAAAAATGAGATTACGCCCTAGATCTATTTTTAGAGGATTCGAGATCTCGATGTAACAAGGTCCGAGATCTCCTAGTTACAACGAGGTTCTATCACCAACAGACTATTAGCGAGCTCTTGCAGCGAAGTCGAAGAGTTGATTAAGCGCGCGATGATTGTGGCATGCGAAGTGATGTATCGAGATTTTTTATTGAGACGAGGTCTTTTGGGCGACTTGAAGTCTTTTTGTGGACCTTCACTTGGCTGTAGTGCGGTCTTTAACGATGATTCAACACGTCGATCTTCAACGAACAAGATAGTTCTTGAGTTCAAGATGTTTTTCGACCCTTTGCCACCTATGAGATTCTCCTCTATTTATAGAGGTTTGAGGAACATGGTTTTGATATTTTCTCGATGTGGGACACCCGAGATCAAGCTCTTTGATTAGTCAAGAGTGAGGCAGTTGATCATTGGTTGGGAATGCGGTGATCGCTGAGTGGTTAGATGGGGTGGGGATGTCAGCTTTTGAACAACAAGGTTTAGGTCTCGCCACGAGTTGGGGAGAGTCCGCCTAACCGTCCCATTTTACAGTTTTAACGAGGTCTGGACCTCGTGAACAGGGATTGAGACCTCATCCGCGCAGGGATTTGCCCTTTTTTAGATGGGCAGGGCAAAGGCCCTTGAGTTTAACCTCGGGAATCCCACCATTCTTCTCATTCTGGTCTCACTGTTCATATTCCGCTTTTTTGCGCACCATCAGCAGCAACAAAACATAACTTCAAGACATCAACTTCAAACTAGAAGAATGCAACAGTAAAACAACACTAGTAAAATAACAAAATAGTTGCCATAAAACTGCAAGATAACATCAACAACATACCATCAAGACATCAACTTCAAACTAGAAAAATACAACAACAAATCAGCACCAGCAAAACAACAAAATAGATGTCACAAAACTACAAGATGGCATCAACAACATACATGTAAACATCAACTTCAAACTAGAAAAATCCAGCAGCAAATCAGCATCCAAAACAACATCAACTAACTTTCAAGACACCAGCAACAAGCCAACAACATCTTCAAGCCGGCATCTAAAAAACAACAAGACGACAACAAAAAAACACAATAAGTCAAAATGAGCAACAAACATATCGTTGAAATCCTATCAATTATCATCGAAAATGTCCCTAAAATCAAAATAAATTAATCAGAAAAGTCCAAATGAAGGATGAACTAAAAGTTTCATGTCTTACCCATCTACATTGTCATGAGGGATGCATCTCCTTGGTTGGCTGAAAAGTTAGGCATAACAAGATAAATATCGGGATTGGCTTCTTGAACTTTTGATAGAAGTTCATAAATATGTTTTTCCATTTGTTTAGCTAGTTTTTTTGAACTTCCTGAGTGATAGTTTTTTGTATTTGCTTAGTGATGCCCTCTAAGACCATTGGGGATTTGGGGGAACAAAAAATGGGATCTTAATTGACACTCTTACTCTTTAATTCAAATTTTTTACCTCTTTCATATAATCGTACTCTCTCACTATGTTCTTTCTTAGTCATGACCTCAGGAATGGATCATAATTTAGGTTTTTTTGCTACTTTCATCATTAAAGGCTTGAATTGTTGTCAAGTTTCCTTTTTAAGTAAAGACGTGAAAAGAATATTACCAAAAATTAAGATGTTAGCATATTTTAATTTAAATTACTGCATATATGAAATAAAATTAATTTAAGAGAGGATTTTTAGCACACAATAATTTTTAGAGTGCCCTCATTTGTTGTCAAGTAGATATGTCTAAGAGTTCTCTTTCTTGATTTCATATACACAACTACTTGTGATGGGGGCTTCTTGGTTGGGTCCTTTTCTTGCTAAAAAAATCAAACAATTTGTTAGAAATTGGTCAGATGGACTACACTTATTTAGCCTTGGTAACATGTTAGCTTATTAGAGAAGGTATGAAATTGGTTAGATGTTACATGATAGAGAACTTTAAGGCACTTGATACCGTTAAATTATCTAGTACGTGTGGGTTACCATTCTTTTATACTAAATTTGTGAATCATGATTGAAACTAAGAATACAAAACAATACTTTTGTATTTGAGAAATTCATGCCAATCATATTAGTGCTATTTTATATTTCGTTAAAGAATCCAATAATCCATACTTCTTTCATATGTCAATCTATGTATCCAATTTTCCTACCTTTAAATGAACTCCCCAATTGTCTTAGGCTCTTAGCTAATATCATCATTAATATTCCATATCCATATCTACATTTCCATCATATATACATAGTTAAGTTAACGCAAAAGTATGTGTTTTTTAATTTACATATGCTTTTAATAAGATTTTTAATACTATAGGTTGACGGGCCTTTACTCTGGACAACAAATAAATTTATAAGTCAAGACCCCGCTGAGTATAGGGGAGTCAGGATCGTTCCACGAGAAGCAAGGTTGTTTGTCTATCAACTAATATTTAAAAAAATCAAAAAAACAAGCAAAACACTCACAAGCAGCCTCGTTAACGACTTCGTTAGGGTCGTTAATGAACCACCGCAAACAACTAATTAAAAATAACGACCTAAACAGGTTCGGTACCGAGACTATGAACTCAGTAACGAATATTACTTAAGAGAATTCAAATAAAAACAAAGATCTAGGACAAGGGTCATCACAACATAGTCATGCATATAAACTCGTAAGAAGATAAGATCATGCCTTTAAATAGATAAATTCATCAACTTTCATTGACTAGAAAGCAAGTTAATCTACTTTCATAAATTAATTCACTCAATCACTTGTTTTGGATCTAAAGCTTGAAAACTTTCGCATTCAAACAATATCAACCTTCAAGTCTATAACTTTCTCTCTCAATCAAGTTAAAAACTCAAATCACCTTAACTTTCATCTAGGTATAAGCTCAACAAGCAATCTCAAGGATAGATAAAAGGCTTTCAACACATCATCTTACTCATCAAACCATGCATAACTATGCCGGGTTTAAACCCCGACCCTAGAAAAGAAAACTACTCACTACTCATAACTAAGAAACAAATAAATTCAACAAAAGAGAACATTGAAAACAAAATACGACTCAAATTAATAAGAAAAATATCGTCTTACAGAAATTCAGAAGAAACCGAAAAATACAAAACACCGAATCGAAACCACGACTAACGACCCCGGTAACTCTCGTCCACCGAGCTCGATCTTGATCTCCGATCCTTCTCGTCTCTCTCGGCTCTTCCTCTTCTCTCTACTTCTTGCCTCCCCCTCTTCTAAGTTAATCAGAAGGGTATTTATACTAATAGGGCTAGAAAATAAAAGGCTAAAAGATAAAAACTTTCCTAAAAAGATAGAAATAAAATCTAGAAAGATAACTAGACCTAAAATACATAATATAATAACCCTAAAACTTATTAAAAACATATTCTACCGACACGGAAATAAATTCCCGCAAAGGATCGGTGGACCATTACTAATATTCCTCGAAAACCCTATCTCGTAGCCTCGTTAACGAGCCCTCACAGCCTCGTTAACGAGCCTGGGCTTGGTTTCTTCAACACTTCCCCTTCAAAAATTTAGACTTCAACTCCTTCATCTTGTATTCTTCCGTCCTTCACCATAGCATTCCAAATTTAGCTCCAAAAAGCACTGTTTCCTTGCTAAAACCTACAAAAATACATAAAACAGAGTAGCTTCCATACTTTTCACAAAATATGCAAAACCATCCAAAAACACACAAGTCCTAACAAACTAAGAAAACATACTAAAAACTATACTAAAAACACGAACATCACTATACATAAGAGTGCTTGAAGGAACCGAATTCAAATAAAGAAATCGGGAGGATTGTTAATTTTTTAGGCTGGAGTATATATGTATGACAGGAGAAACAAAAGAGGGAATAATAACAAAGTTTTAGCAATACATGTTTTTTAGAAGGAATTAATGAAAAAGATAACAAAAGAGGTGTAGACAGTAGAAAGAAGGAGTGGTAATACTAATAGGGAGAAAGAAGATGCAATAGTTAGGTGTACCTACCAAACTAAGAATATCATATGCTCCTGGAATGTCGAGGGTGTAATTGCCAAACCAATTAAAGAAGATAGTTAGGTGGCATTATTCTTATTGCAATACCAAAAGAACAAAGTATATAAAGTTGAAGTGTGGTATTTAAAGATGAATCATACATGAAATAGAGGACAAACAACAAGAAATAGCTCTACAAAGTCCAAACAACATAAAACTATGAACTACTAGCCTAGAAAACCTTATATAAATTGCTTGAGAAGATCCTAAGGATGATGATTTTGTGTGTCTTGTTGATGATATTGCTAACAGAAGTAGTGGTTTCTAATTACTAAGCACCTAATTCACTTATTTGTATTGTATCTTATATTGTACAAGTTATAACAAGATCAATATTAATCTCAGTAAAATAATGCGAGGTATATTGTTCTGGTATACACAAGAATCAATCCGAATTTCCTTATTGATTCATTTTATGATCCGCCTGCTCGGGAAGCCCATCGAATTCCCCGGAAAGGATCAATTGAAACCCTCTAATTGTTTCTCCTAAACCAACATATTTTCCCGGTGAACCAGTAAATACTTCGGCAACAAAAAACGATTGTGATAAGAAACGCTCAATTTTTCGTACACAACTCTTTATTTACGTAGCTAGGAGCTATAAATTTTTTAATCACATTTGTTATAATGTTCATCAACAGATTTGAATATGATTCTTAATTATATGAATACAACTCAAGACTAGTAAGTACTTACAAAGAAAAAAAAATTAGATACCACCATATCCAATTTGGCATGGATGAAAAAATTACCAGGGATTTTTTCCTTTCCACATTATCTACTAATTATTAGACTTAATCCCAATTTTGGTCGGTAGAATTTGATACAACCAGATTTACATTGAAACTGATAAAGTCCGGTGGGCCGATAATTTGGGGGGTTGTGCGGTAACATGCCTAGCATACAAGCCCAATGAGGTTCCAACCCAAAATCATATGGCACTGGGTGGAGTAGCTCACTAGGTTATATATTAAGCAATTTTAGTCTCAAGTTTTCCATGTGGGATAACTCTCAACACGCTCCCTCAAGTGCAACTGCTTGGGCCAATTGTCACTTAGTCGGAATCCGTCAAGGATGGTGAACCATCTCTATTTTGGATCGGTCTCTCCTTTATTGGGTGAGCTACTTGAATATACATTCATAAAACCGGTCAGTCTGAATAAATCCCACAACGAACCGCCACTATTGGGATTCGATTGCTCCTATATCGAGCAGACTGCTTGAACGGGCCCATGTAGCCAACAAACCCGAAGAATTCAAGAAATGAACCCACATCGAAATCTACTCTAATACCATGACAATGTCCAGTGGACCAATAATCTAGGGGTCGTGCGGTAACGGGCCTAGGGCCTAGCATACAAGGTAACAAGCCCAATGAGTTTCCCACCTTAAACCATATGCCAATAGGTGGAGTAGATCATTGGGTTATATACTAAGCAATTTTAGTCTCAAGTTTTCCATGTGGGACAACTCTCAATACGCCCCTTGAAGTGCACCTATCTAGGCCAATTGACACTTGGAAATAATCCCTCAAGGATTAGCGAACCATCACAATTGGATCGGCAACTCCTATATTGGGCGGGCTGCTTGAATGTTCTCATAAGGCCGACAAGTCCAAACAATCCCTCAAGACTCGCAGACCGCCACTTTTGGGACCTGATCGCTTCTTTATTGGGCGGATTGCCTGAACAAGCCTATGATACAAGTCCAAAGAGGTTCCAACACAAAACCATATAGCAATGGGTGGAGTAATTCATGAGCTTATATACTAGGCAATTATAGTTGTTCCTAATTTTAGATGTGAGATAACTCTCAACACGCCCCTTCAAGTGCAACTGCCTAGGCCAATGTCACTAGGACAAAATCCCTCAAGGCTAATGAATCGTCTCTATTTGTATCGGTCGCTCCTTTATTGGGCAAGGTGTTTGAATATGTTCATAAAGTCGACAAGTCCGAACAATCTCTCAATGCTCATGAACGTCACTTTTGGGATCGGTCGCACCTTTATTGGGCAGGCTGCCTGAACGAGCCTATGAAGCCAGCAAGTCCGAAGACTCCGGGAAAGAACCCACACCGAAACCTGCTCTGATGCCATGATAAAGTCTGGTGGGCTGATAATCTAAGGGTCGTGCAGTAACGGGCCTAGCATACAAGCCCAATAAGGTTCCAACCCAAAACCATATGACAATGGGTGAAATAGCTCATTGGGTTATATACTAAGCAATTTTAGTCTCAAGTTTCCCATGTAGGATTACTCTCAACGGAAACAAAGATACAAATTCTTCTGTGAATAAAATGAAAAGGGAAAGAAGAAGATGAAATGAGAATGAGATCACATAGTATTTATACTACATAATAAATACAAGAAGGCTTATAATATACTATAACTAAAAAATTAAAACATCACACATGTTACACTACAAATACTACAATAAGTTCACATGTTGACGAAATCAATCAATACATCAAAAGCACCAACCTAATACTCTAGGTTCGTGTACACTAGCTCAATTTCTAGACTGCTTAGATATGTACTGATGATTAGAGACTTGTAACAATTGCCTATTAATTTCATAATTTTTTACCTTTAGAATTGATGGTCATAACAAACAATAGGCAAAGCTTAACATTGATTCTTAATAGGGAGACCAAATTAATGGCAAAATCAAAAATTTTCAATTGCTTATCGAAATAAAGTTACAATGTAGGAGAAGAGTGTGTTGTGGAATGTGGATGACAATAGAGGAGTAGAGGCTGCTACTAATTATGCTAGATAAATTATCAATGGTTTTGCAACATTACTTTAGAGAAGCTTTACATAAGTACATAAAGAACTTAAGCCACTTTCTACACAAAGAACACAAGTACATACAAAACGTAAGCCATTGATGAGGCACAAGAAATCACCTAATCCTAATAGAATACAAATAAAGCATAAACTACTTGTCTGGTCAAAACTCAAAACATAAGTACCTAATTGGCAAACTCAACTAGACAACTTTATATGAATAACTTACAAAAGTAGGTTACTTGAGGAGAACCTCTTTTATCCTCTTATGCAAATCCTTGCACTCTTCCTGCATCAAAGAGAGTACAAAAACAATACTTACTTTTAGAAAAATGGACGTGTTACTAACACATAATAAATTAATAGTAATAATTTAGACTTTAACAACTAAGAGCCCAAAATTAACTAATGGCTAGATGCATAAAAAGGTGAAACTAATTAAACAATGACTAGATACATAAAATTTTTCCAATTGGCAAATATTAGAGCCTATGAAATTGTTCCAATTGTTGAAATTATAATTAATAATATCTTCTTGCCAAACAAAGTATCAAATATTGACAAAATCCCATTTAAAAAATAAATCCAAGAGGACAGATTCGCCATTGATTCCCGAATTGTAGCTAGAATTGACCCAACCCTCGTTAATTTCCCCACTCTCTAAAACCCTAATTTCAACATTTCACTTGAATTCAGAAGAGGATAGTCAGCATCCCTTAATCCAAAACCATCCAAATCAAGGCAATAAAAAACATATCGATAAACTAAAACCCTATAAAAGAAATTTAACACCACTAGGATCTCCAAATGTAAAAAAGTTGCCAAGTTTTAATCCCAAGAGTTATCAAAGTCATCAACAGAGGATAAACTGAAAAACCCAACATCAAAACAATCTAATTCGTCCACAACATAAAATAGGGCTTGAACAAACACAAAAAACGTTAGAATGATATACAAATTGCAAATTCTAGCATAGTCTAATTTGTATTAGACTCATTTGGGTATTAAAAGTTAGAAATAGAGAGCAAAGTCAAGACCCTAGAAGCAAAATGATCTAAAATGTTCGAAAAAAGGAGAAATACGTACATAAAGTGCAAATACTCGTCCACATAGTAAGAAACTTCATTCTTTTAAAGGCAAGATGTAAATGAAGAAAATGAACTAAACTATTTGTAAATACCCGACCTCAAAATTTCAAAATGAAAAATAAAGAACAAACTTGAGTAAATGAGGCTCGGATCTGCAGAGCAACGAAAGTATTAGCGGCTTTTACAAGAGGAGAAAGACGATGATGAGATGGCGATTTGTTGTTGAAGGGGAGGAGGAAATGGCAACCATCGACTTTGATAAATACAATCGTTGGAGGCTTAGAATACAAGAAGTAGGAGACGAGATTTATCGGAGGTTCCGAGATGGCAAGTCGTTTACAATAAGGTAGTTTGTTAGGGTTTTGACGAGTTCAATGAGGGTTTGAGAAATATTTGATTGGAAGCCCCTGCAGTAACGTGAGAGGTTTTCATAAGATTTCACACATAAGCTAAGCATGCAAGGGTGGGGAATGATGCACTCTTTTTTTTATTGTAAACAACTACATTAGCATATTTATTTTGTAAAATAAATATATAAAACCGCTTCATTATATTTTTATATTTGTTGCATTAGACTTGTACATGCCCCACCTATTACCCCCTAAAAGTTTATAAATTACATTAGACTTGTACTTGTACCACCTATTACATTAAAAGTTTATAAAATTTTATATTAATTATATTCGCTAGAAGTAAATCGCTTCAGTAGCTTGTTAATTTAGTAGGGGATTTGTTTGATTAAAAAATAGGAAAAAAGAGTTTTAACGTTGAACTTGCAAACTATTTGTTTTATATTCCAAGATCTATTTTTTAGCCTTTCAAATTCCTCCATCAATGTTGTCATTGTAGCACCCTGTGGTTTATAAGGAAATGGGGTGCTACCCATGTCAACAAGAGTTCTTCCTTTTCTGGGTTCAAGTGAGGACAAAGAACTTAGAAGTTAAGTGTGTAGAGGCAAGAGTAGTACCAAGATGGGGTGACCTCTTGGGAAGTCCTCGGGTTGGCATGTGATAGCGCTTCTAAGGCCTCGTGCCTTACAATCATCATACTCCCTCCAGCTTCCTTCCTTAATGTTGTAAACACTTACCATTTCCCTTTCCCAAAAGCTAGCATCCCCTGCACTGTATAAATAGTCATAGCCTCAAAGCCTTTACCTTTCATTCATCCAATCATCGATTGTCTTTCGAATTCCGCTTGCAGACCCATTTCAAGATACGATATAGGTTGCCTCTTCTTTTCATTTTGGTTTCATACTACAAATCTGCAAATATTAGGAACAAATATTACCTTTTTGTTTTATATTTTGTAGGAAAAATGGTTGCAGGTCCATCCATGGAGACCCAAAAGTTGTCACCCTTGGCTAACAAAACACAAGAACAACCCATAATTTGCACACTTGATGAACTGCCTGATGGTGTCCATCGTGAACTTGAAGTGATGGTATGTAGAAAGTGGGATGCAACTAATGCATATGGGAAATATCTAAGTACGGAATTCCTGGTTTCTGATAGTAAAGTAAAACATGACACATTTGAAGGCCCAATTTTTAAAAAAACTTTCCTCTTAACATAGTTTTATTCATTTATGATTATAGGAGAATCTTATGCAATGCACTACATGGAGCAATATTACTCATTGTTTTATTAGACGGGTTAACACATATAATTTACATTTCTATTCTAATTGAAATAACATACGCAATTTTCTATGTCCAATTATAAAATTAATAACTATAGACCAAGTCATCTAGTCTTATCTTAACAATATATAAAGTTGTCCCTCTTGTCCTCATAAATGTCCCATCAATTTATAAATTCATATTAATAAAATAATTTTTTTGATAACATAAATGCTCCCATTAATTGAAAATAAGGGATCAAGCAAATATAAGAATTTTTTACCAATAAATATCTTTTTAACAATTTTAAAATTAAATATCTTAATGCCTTTTAGTAATATATAATTCAGTTATACATTAGAAAAATCAAAAAACTAAAATTCAAGTTTGTATTCACCCGATCATGAGTATATGTATGTATATTATAACAAAATTATTCTTAAAATTAAAATATTATCTTAATATTCCTATCTAAATATTCATCCTAAAATTAAATAATTAATTAAATTAATTGACTCTAATTTATTCTACTGATGTATATGAAAGAAATTAAATTATATATTTCATAATGTAATTCAAGTGACTCTAATTTAATATGTAAAGATTTATATGAAAGAAATTAAATTAAATATTTCATAATGTAATTCAACTGACTCTAATTTAATATGTTTGATCACATATTTTGATTTCTAAAAAACTAAATATCTAAATTATATAAACATAGAATACAAACTTTGTCCCGTCCAAAGGACGGGGTTAGAACTCTAGTGATTAGTAAAGTTAGAAGATTAATTGAGAAATTGATTATTGAATATTCGTCTAGTGCTACTTCTTCTTCTCCATCACCTCCACAATCTTCATCCTCTTAGGGCTGGAGTCACCTCGGTAAAAGTGGGGGACTAGTATTTTACAAAGCCTTACCAAGAGACCGAGACATTCGAGCTCAAATGCGGAGTTTGAGACATATCTAACAACCCACTTTGATTTTGTTGAAGAAGAATTTGATATTTTAGCTTGGTGAAAGACCTACAATAGGACTTTCCCAACCTGGTAAAGATAGCGGCTCAAGTGTTGGTTGTCCCACCTCAATTGTATCAGTGAAGCAAAGATTTACCTAAGGGGGACACATCCTAGACGCGAGACGATCAAGTTTAAAACCCTATATCTTAGGAGACCAAGTATGTGTGTGATTGGAAGAGGGTGGAAATTCGTCAACAAAAGTCAAACTTCATGGATACTTCCGACTCGGACGGCCTAGAGGACGACTCCCAAAGCGCTTACGCCAGTTCTGATCGATCGTCGTACATGCTAAACAAGTGGGGTTTCATATCTTAAGGTAAGGAAAATATGTGGGCTTTGATTCCTCTATAACCCCGAGAGATACATAGACAACTTAATTTTATGTTCAAGCCCTTTAATTATCATTTTTTTTGGTAGTACAAGCCTTTTAATTATTCAACTCCTCTCATGTATTCTTCCCATCACATTAAACCATGGTCGATGTTTGTACAACCGTGACCATGGTTTTCCAACTGAACGTTCTGTTTTACACCAGAACGAAAACCGCGACCGCGTTCCAATGGGCCAATACTGCGGTTTCTGTTTTGTTGGAAAAATGTGACTGCGGCTTTTATTCTTTTTGTCGGATTGAGATGTAATTTTTTTTAATATTTCCTATTCCAAAACCTTAAGGAACTGTTGGGAACCAGAGTCGAGTCAAGTTTTGGTATATAAATGGTGATTTGTACCAAAAAAGTATAGGATAACCACTTTGCACAAATAATTGGTTATGCGGCTGTCAAATCTATGCATTATTTTAATCGTTTATTAAAAGTAATTATTAGGAAATATTATTTTTATATGTTAAAAAACATACAAAGTATAGAGATGCACACATTTTAAAATATTAAAAATAGTTTATATGTAAAAAGTATTTTTTTAAGGTTTGAATATAACATGGCCCTAGTTATGTCACGTGATATAAGTTAAGACTTAATAACTACGTCAATTATTTCATAATTCATAAGTCACAACGCCATTCAATAATACTCCATCTGTTCTTGAAAGAATATCTTGTATTTCTTTTTGGACGTCCATTAAGTTTATCCACCTTTTAAACTTTCCTTCCATATCCGTCTTTTATTACAATATTACATCATTCAATCTCATCATATCCAACTAAAAATTTACCTGCACAAACTTTTTGCTCATTTCCACTCTGTTTCTCCTTTTCCACATCTTTATCCATGTGACACCCCAACTTTACATAGGGCGCTACTCGGTACTAGACCTCATCGGGTACTACTTAGGATAGTCTGACAACAGGTTTACTTGGATCTTGCAACTCGGTCATGACGAGAAAACAAATAAATCATCCAACTTTTATTTTAAAATCGAATGTATAAAACATGCAAATATGCCCAGGTTCATAAAAATAACAATTAACCGCCTCGCACCTTCAAACCATTCGGGGTGTTACAAATTGGTATCAGAGCGAGGTTGACAACAAGGGCACATGGAACTGAACAATGGAGGTACCCGAGGTCCAACTAAAGAAACCGACCGGTGTTTTCAAATATTTTAAAATGGGGTAGGCATTTTGCATTTAGTGGGTAGTTGACACGTTGCGACTCCGCCATCACCATCTGAAGGACCTCTCTTAGTTTAACAGTTTTAAGTTTTATTAAGTGAGATTCAAGCACTAACAGTAGGTCACTTTTCTTCGTTTAGATGGCCCCTTAGACTAGAGCCAGAGGAAATGCTGCCCGTGGAAGGGGTCGTGGTAGGGGTCGGGGTAGAGGAGTGGCTCCTATTGCTGAGCCAATAGAGCCACAAAATGTTCATCATCAAGAGGAGGTTGCCGAAAGTGATGGACATGGTGGGAATAACCATCAAGAAGATGTATCTGTCGTTGGAGGTGGATTCCTTGTAAACGGGGTCAATCCTAGGGTAGATGGGGAAGTTCATGGGCCCGCCGAGGTGCCACCAATCGAGTTATCGCCTGAGATGAATGCTGCTATTAGAGCTACGTTTGTGGGATTACTACAGGATTTGTTAGGCCCAGGAGATGTGCCTAACCAGAATGTTGCCAGAGGGAAGGACACCAGGCATGGTTGCTGCACAATCGGTTCAAACAGGGAGACCGCCGCGAGTTTCGATGCCAGAAATTGCTTACTGCATTGGGGAGCAGAGAAGAAGATGTCGGGAAACACAACCAGATAAATGGCTCGATGAGTTTAGGAAGACAGGGGTGCCAAACTTCACAGGGGCTCGGGATATGGACGTTGAGCAGTGGCTAAGGAGAGTGGCGTTTGCCTTGGATTCTATTCAAGCACCAGAGGAGAGGAAGATTTCACTAGTGTAGAGTTTGCTGCATGAGGATGCGTTCGACTGGTGGGATCTGACTCGCGACCACAAAGAAGATGTCACTTTTGATGAGTTCCGAAAGAAGATTCGGTACCAATATTGTCTCCAAGTCGTAAGGATGGCTCGTGAGGCGGCTTTTCGGGATGTTGGGCCCGAGAACACTACCGTAGCTGAGACTATACACAAGTTTCAGCGAGAGTTGGCAGCGGTGCCTAATGCCACCCCTACAGAGGACTTGCGGATTGCAACTTTTATAAAGTGGTTGCAACCACAACTTCGTGCATATGTGTATGGACTTCGACTCAAGACTTTGAGGGAGGTTCAAGATTCTGCTTTAGCTTATTCTATGTCTATCTTAGGGTCGGAACAATTGAATGCACAGGTCAGTGGAAGTAAAAGGCAGAGGTTGTCAACACCGTCTGATTACAAGAGAGATGGTCGTACCGGGCAATTTCAGCAGAGTAGTTCTAGCCATCAGCCTCAGGGAAAATGGGAGCAGTCTAAGCAGAGTCGGGGCGGTAGAGATTGGGCAGAGTGCTTTAATTGTGGAAGTTCAAAACACCTAAAAGTCAATTGTCCGAGACCGTTGAAGAATTGCTTTACGTGTGGAAAGCCTGGGCACCTTCAAAAGTATTGTAGGACTGGCACACCCTCGCAAGGGTCGTCACCGGGGACGGTGAACCAGGGAGCCCATCACCCAGCACAACAGCCACAGTAGACATTAGGTCAGAATATGAGCCGAAGTGTAGGAGCTAACAACTCGGGGGCCACTCGATCCCGAGCATTTGAGATGAGGGGAGTTGAAGAGCCAAGCGCCCCTACTCCACCTAATGTTTGACTATGATTGTTAGTTTGCCTATTGATAACTATGGTTTAGTTCATTAGCACCTTTATTTCGTTTGCGAGACAATTGTATATTTACTTGTTTACTCGCTTGGTTGCTTGATTGTTTGTTGGTTTGACATAATTGGGATTCTTTGCTTGCACTGTTATGTTGATTGACTATTTTTGTTAGATATCCGTTCAGTTATGCTTGTGGGATTTGATGACACTACTTTCGGTTATTGTTGATTTAGAGTTGCTTTGTACTTCATTGTGTGGAATCTTACTTTGAGTTCGTAGTTGCGTAGGAATGACGGTTCGAGGATGAACCATTTCTTAGGGGGTGTATTTTGTAGAACCTCGAAAGAACTCTAGTACATTTAGTTATACTCCGTTCTTTTTAATTTTGTTCCTTCTCAAGTTCCGGGACAAAACTTTCTTAAGTGGGTTAGTATGTAATACTCGGGATAATGTTATTCGTTTGAGTCTAGAACCGAGGTTCTTAAATTGCAAGTAATGGAGATTTGTTGACCCGCAAGTAAACTCAATTTTTTATAGTTAATTGCTAATATTAATATTATGTAAATTCAATCTTAAAAAGAATTAATTCTATCCTATTGATTCTATCTTACGAGAGTAATAACTAACCTAGAAGTCATGCCTTGCACGATAATTAGATAAATATGAAAACCATTTTATTGTAATATTAAGGTATTAAGAAAATTTTATTCAAAATATTAAAACTATGATTTTGTAGTGTTAAATCAATTTTTAAATAGTCAATTTTTAAAAAGATATTAGACATGATTAAAGCAATTTTATGTATAAAAAAATTATGAATAAAAATAATTTTAAAAAATTATTTGAAAATATTAACACTATTTTATTACAGTGTTAAGCCAATTTTGAATAGTCAATCTTTAAGAAGATATTTTGACATGATTAAGACAATTTTATATATGGAATAAATGTAAATAAAGTAATTCTAGATTATGTAATAATCAACAAATGAGTGGGACATAAGAGTAATTAGCTAAATTAATTTTCCTATGTGGCATAGTTAGATGAACGACATGTAGGATAGAGGGATTCGACTTTAATTATAGTATATTGATTGATATTGATTAATTAAGCTAACCCTACCCCAATTACTACTTTACCCTCTTAGATAACCTAATCACCCAATCCCTATTTAAACCGACACCCTCTCTATATCTTCTTCACGATTGTTCCATAGTATCACCGCCACGATAATCCGGTTACGCCTCGCTCTCCCCTTCGCCATCAATCATTGACCATCAAGATTTTCTTCACGATCGTTCCTCGTCTTCACCGCCACATCAATCATTGTCATCTCCTTCCGGGCTCGCTGGTTGCATGGCGTAACCACCAAACCGCCTCTATCTTTTCCCGAACTTTCGGTTCTAGTGAACACCATCGGTTTCGATCGCCGTCCGTGATCACCTGACTAGTTAGTTGTCATTCCCGTCTTTGTCTTTGTTATGTCGAGTCTTATTTGGCTGGATAGGAGGTGGACAAGCGGTCTAGCTAGTGGTTGGTGTAGGTTCTAGGTAGATTGAGGAAGTGTTGTTAATTATGGGTTAAAATAAGAATTAATTAGTGATTAGGCGTTTGTACTGGGTCGATCGAGTTTTCATGGACTGTGTAGTTGAATGAATTTTGAGTGGGAGTTCGAAGTTGGTTTGCGCAATAAGTAATTAAGAAGGGGAATTGATTAGTATATAAATTAGTTAAGCTAGAGATGCTGGTAATTTGTCCCCATATATACGTTAATCAATATGTATACAGTATATAGTAATTAATTAGTGTGTGGGGGGGGTTGTTTGTTGTAGGTTTAGTTTTTATTTTAGGTTTAGGTGAGTTTGGTAATTAAGGGTTTGGTAACTTAATTAAGTTGAAACGTATAATATATAATTATACTTGTGGTATGTCAAAAGTTGGTTTTTAATTAGTTTATAAAGGTAGTCGGTGGTGGGGATTGACTAGTATGTGGTTAGTAAGTATCGTTAAATTAGACACATTGGGTCGGAAGGGTGTTAGGAGAATTAACTTGTTGGTTCTAAATCGGTCTTTGTTGTAGTAATTTTTTTTGTTAAAATCTCCAAGCTTTCGCGTTATTAAAATTATCAATCGTTAATATGTTTAGGAGATCCTGTTTGTTCAAAGTATTGGTTTTCTAGCGTTCTTCAGAAAAACCTTCACTTGAGGTAAGTCGTTCTGCGACTTGCTCGGTTTAATTCAATTCTTGTTAGATTGGGTGCCATGTGTGTGGAATTGGTTTTGAAAATTTGTCTCTTTTTGCATAATGTTTTTAATTGAATTTGTCAGAATTGTAATTGCATTTGTTGTTGTGATTGTGATTGTGCTTGTGTTTGAACGGGCGATGATGGTGATGGTGATTGTGAACGGAGGTGATTGCGAATATGGGCGTTGATTGTGATGGAATATGGGCGTTGATGGTGATGGTAGAGGTGATGGAGGTGAATGTTATCTTTGTGAGTTCGTGTGTTTGTCCGTGTGTGTGTGTGTGTGTTTGATTATTTAACTTTATGTGTTGAATTGTTGACTTGAAGATTTTTGCTTTATGTATGAATATCGGTTGTTAGATTTTGTATTGTTTTTAAAATGCTCTATATGCATCTCGCTTTTTTTAGCTTGAATTAGAATTGTAGTTGACCTTTCGGGGAATATTTTTACAGTTTCAGGTACATCTTAGGAACAATGATGGATCATCTACGAAGAAGTGGAGCGGATGTTGGCGCGCGTGTCATTAGGTCTGGGATGTTGGGATTTGGTTGATTATGTTATTAATATTATAATTTCTTGAATTAATTGTTGCTAGTTTTATTAGAAATGCATTTAGAATGGTTTGAAGGTGCGAGGTGGTTAATTGTTATTTTTATGAACCTGGGCATATTTGCATGTTTTATACATTCGATTTTAAAATAAAAGTTGGATGATTTATTTATTTTCTCGTCGTGCCCAAGTTGCAAGATCCAAGTAAACCTGTTGTCAGACTAGCCTAAGTAGTACCCGATGAGGTCTACTACTGAGTAGCGCCCTGTCTAAAGTCGGGGTGTTACAATCCATCACTATCACAACATCTCTCCTCTCCTAATGAGTTACTTTTTCTTCTCTCTCCTTTTTTAATAAGTGTGAAACTTGTTCTTTTGGACAAAATTTCGAGACGGATAGGAGTACACATTCAATTTTGAAGTAGACCTTAAGACATAATATATTGCACTAGGCTATGTTTATTAAAGAATATTTAAGTGTTTCCTCGCTTTTTCACCCAATTTTAACATTATTCAACTATTTTATGCCCATTTTTATCATTTTGTAAGGAAATTATTATTCTTTTATTATTTTCACCTTTTTCACACCATTCAACCATCATATGCAAATTATATTATTTAATCAATGAATATTCAAACATTTCAAAAACTAATATTTTTAAAATACCAAATTACAAGTGAGTTTTTATATCATATTACAAAATACTAAGTGTATATAATTTTTACAAAAATGCTCAATATTATAATTTTCTTCCAATTCCTAAAAGAGAAAATAAGAACATTGAAAAAATGCAAACCATCATAATTTATTATTTATTTACTACATATAAAAATAGTAAAAATACTCTTAATTACAATATTTCTAAAGAGTGTTTTCAACCATGTGCAAACTATCAAAATTCGGTCAAGATTTTGGGCCTTTATCATTTATAGAGTGTCATAATATTTCAACTGTTATAAGGTCTCATTTAATATAACCCTATGTTGCCACTTTTCGGAGTATTTGATATTAAAATATGTTAAAATGGGATCAAAGTAATACAATAATTTGGCATGGGTGTGCTATCTACTTTTGTTTATCATTTATTCATTTATGTTTTCATTGCTAAGGATTTGTGATTTAGAACTCAGATAAATTTGTTTCCACCTCTTACTTTTTACCCTATGTCGCATTATTTGGCTTTGGGTTAGATATTTAGTTTTAAGAGATTTTAGTTTTTAACCTAAGAATTGTCTTTAGGTTAGGAATCCACTTATTGTAGCTTCATGGGAGCTGATTAAGGGAGAAGCTTCCATGGTGGAAGCTCTAAAGACCAGACCTATTGTAGATTTTATTGGTGTTGATGATGTCTTTACCGACCATAAGGAAAAAGAAATTTGCAGGGTAATTTTTTTTTGAAAAAAAGGAATCATGCAATTATGATTTTTGGCTATGGAATTGATAAGAAGGGGATTACATATTAGATTATCTAGAACTCGTGTGATCACCTCTGACCACTTGGCCAAGGCAAGATAATAGAGAGATACATGGTGGAGCGAGGTGGGGGAGGAGTGGGTTGGTTCAAGTGGCCATGTTTGAGTTTGTCGAAATCTATGTTTTGTCGCAAATTAATTGTCTTACAATTTGGTGGGGATCGCTGACTTGATATGATAATTTTGGTTTTGGCGTTGATAAGAAGTGGCGGTGTTAATTGAGGGTATTCAAGTAGAGCAAACGTTTTAAAAGGAGTCAACCTTTCTCGCATTGAAGTATCAGTATGACGTATAGTTATACAAGATATATATTTTGTTAAATGCTTTTTTCTCTTTTTTTATTTATGGGATACTTATTTCTTTTTCTTTTTTATTACTCCGTATTATTTTTCTTTGTTTATAGTTGTCCATATTATACCCGGAGTCCAACCTGAAAAATTAAGATTTGCAATATTTGACTCTTCCATTTCGCGGTTCAATCACATGAGAGTTTGGGTTTCCAAACTTGATGAAGTTTATTTTAGCAAGGTATTCCTCTTCTTTTTTCTCTAATATGTAAAAAATGTCTTTTTTGTGTTTTGTTATTTTTATGTTGCAGTAAACTGTTTTTCTGTTCTAATGAATCTAATATCTCAGAGCATATTTTGGGTGGAACACTGGCCGAGCTATTCAAATCATTAAAGACCTCTTTTCAATGTTATATATGCATAAAATAGAAAATGAGTCAATCTTATTATTTGCTTTTTCTATTTTCTTTATAGTGGACTATAATCTACATCCATCATTGGTTGTAATCTGCTTTGGAGTAAATGATTCAAGTATACTATCACTTGAGAAATATGTGAAGAATTTGGTGAATATTGCCTCTCACCTTAAGGTATATTTGCATTTCATTAAATTAGTATGTCTTATGTCAATTGATTGGTAGAGGATTGCATATTGGATTATCCAAAACACATGGGGTCACCTCCAAACCACTTGGCCAAGCTAAGATAATGGGGAGAAACGTGGTGGGGCAAAGCAGGGGAGTAGTGGGTTGGTTCCGGTGGCTTGTTTGATTTTTTCGAAATTTATGTTTCACCGGAAATTATCTGCCTTATGGTTTGGTAGTGATCACTGACTGGTGGTGTCGATTTGGGGTATTCAAGTAGAGCAAATATTTTAAAAGGAGTCAACCTTTCTCGCATTTTAGTATAGTCTACCGTCTAGTTATGCAAGGTATATATTTTGTTAAATATGTTTCCTCTTTTTTATTTATGGGATGCTTATTTCTTTTTCTTTTTCTTTTTTATTATAGTTTTTTTGTGTTTATAGTTGTTCCTATTTTAGTATATGGGACGCAAAATTTTTTATGTTGCAGTAACTTATTTTTCCTGTTTGAATGTTAAGCACTAGAGTCGTTTATCTATTGAAAACAAATGCACATTTTTTTTGTTTCTTAACATGACATTTGTTTTATATAGTCTTTATCAAATTCAGTCTGAGTTATTTTACTCAGATGTCCTCTAGTTGATAATGCCAAAATTAGAGGTACAAGCATATTCAATGATAGAATTAAACAATAAAGTTTCTCAAAGCTATTCTAAAGCATGTAAAGAGTTGATCAACCATGATGTAAAGGTTATTGATATTTGAATCATTCTTCTTCAGAAGAAGAATAAGAATAATATTCGATTGACAGGCTTCTTATTTCTTGAATCAAGCATCTCACTACAGTTGTACTAAATTAAAATCAAAGAATCATATTCTTGTTAATATTATTTGTATATGCTAATATAATTTTTTTTATTGTAATGATGGGATATATCTGTTAGACGATAGTTGTGGAGGAAATTTCAAAGGTTATTAAGGAAGCAAAGTGGAAGCCGAACCTACATTTCAAACAAATCACCACATGGAGAAGAGAACGTTAGTGCTTGCATTATAAACAATTTTTACTTGCTCTAATGTAATTTGGGGTTATAGTTTTTGGCAATTGCATTAGGGACAAGGCAAGTACAATAGTGGTACAAACTATCTCTACCTACGACTTTGGGATCCTCTACATCAAAAACTCCTTTTTCCTCCTAGATTTGAAACGGTTTATTGCCCAAACAAATCATGTTTTTGGATATGTACAAGATACAAACAAAACATTAGATTTGCTTACCTCTATTAATGTTTAAACCGGTTTCTCCTCCGAAAGACTTCACTTTGACCGCTTGGATTTGAAATAAGTTTTAAACAAAAGGATTATGAATATGATGTTGGTAATTTAAAATAAGAACAAGTCAACTGAAAAGCTCAATTATAAATCTCCTATTACCGACCCTAAGATGATGCATAATCTCGTCGTTGGCCATGGAGAATGTCGAAAGAAAAATTTGGTAAAGGCGTTCGAATATGGAAGTGGAGGAAGGAGATAAGGTCGGGAGTGAAAAGGTGATGGGATAAAAAGGGGATGAAAGTGAACCAGATTTAATAAGGATTCTACGTACCCTAAGTACCTTAAGAACTCTAAAGATTTCAAAATTCCCGCTAATATTTTCCTTTCATTTATGTATGATATTCTACTTCTGTCTTACGATATTGTTTGTACGTGTATATTGATTGACTACTTCTCTGACTCACGCCATCTATCTTTATTCAATTCATTTTGAATATATCATCTACATGCATGTCTTTATTGTTTGATATGACATGTCCTTCAAATCGTCTCATACACGACTCATGCATTATAATGCTAACATTTATTTTGCATATCTTTATGTATGGTAACTAAATGGCAAGCATCACTAAAAGCGAGTTTGACACCCTTGATTTGTTGAGCTAGAAATACGTCGAATGAAGGGTTGATGTCTTGGTTCACCTCAAGGTAAATGGCCTTGAGGAAATAATTGTGGCAAATAATAGTGCAACCCCACAAAAAAAGGTAAAAGTCATTGTGTTCCTCCGCCACCACATTCATGAAAGTCTTAAAACTGAGTACTTATTTGCGGAGGATCCAAGAGAATTTTGGTAGAGCTTGAATGAGCGTTATTGTAACATCCGCTAAATTCTAAATAAAATGGGTAATTATCCCAATAATTTTTTTCTCTAAAGTAGAGAATTTAATAATTTTTATAATCTCATATGATATTATGAAAGGTTATAAAGTTTACTATAATGAAAATTAAGAATTTAATTAAATATATTAAGCAAGTTGGGTATTCATTTAAACAATCTTTTTTCTCTTAAATAGAGAGTTTCAATATTTTTAATAAAATTATAAACATATTATAAAGGATTATTAAAGTGGTAGAAAAAATTTCAAATAAAATAAGACTAATATAATTTCCGAATTTATTAATAATGGAATGTTCCAAGGCTAAAAATAATACAAGGGAAATTAAATAAAAAGGATGCTCTCCGGGACTCGAACTCGAGACCTCTCGCTCCCCTCACACAAACACACACTCCTCAAACCGCTAGACCAATGTAACTTATCTACTCAAAATACAACTCTTTTAAGTATAAACCCTTCTAAATCTTCTTCTTCTTCAAAGAGTCAGATTGATGCCTG
This sequence comes from Fallopia convolvulus, assembly GCA_964016875.1. NCBI lineage: Eukaryota > Viridiplantae > Streptophyta > Magnoliopsida > Caryophyllales > Polygonaceae > Fallopia > Fallopia convolvulus. The sequence goes on from OZ024733.1 coordinate 37,353,381, forward strand.
ACTGAATTGACGACAGTCCAGTGCATGCTCAATTTTTCTTTCCACTCTTCTCAATTGCATCTAAGACCATCCAAGACATTGCATCATCCATTGTCATCAATCTCCTCTCTCACCATTGGTCAATCTCCATTGTAGAGGATCACTTGAGCCTTCTACTTTACCTATTTAAAGGCTAAAAATCCATAGTAAAATTCACCCATTAATCTCCTCTCCTCTTCTAGCACTTTTTCTTTCAAACAAACACAAAAATCAAGCCTCAAAACTCCATATTCAATTTTGCCCCAAATCTGATTTTTTGTTAAAAATCCACAAAACCCCTTCCTCCCCTCTGTTGGACGTCGGACCACCGCCGACCACCTTCAGGGCCGCCCTCCACCGCGCAAAAAACGCCCTCCCATCGTCGAAGCCTCGCCAGCCACCGTCTGCTGTCCACCACGTTGGGGTTGATGCTGGTGTTCTTCAATTGTACGTGAAATAGCAAGGAAGAAGCAGAAGGGTTGAGTTTTGGGCCTATTTTGATTCATGGGCTGATTCAAAAATAAGAAAAAGGCCCATTTAAATTTTATTAGGCCTATCAGATTTTTAATTGAAGGAAGAAAGGAGATCCAAGCCCAAAAATTTTGCCCACCTCGAAATTCGTGCCCATTTCGCTCTAGTTTTCGCTCGGTATAATTTACCGACTCGTATTTTAATTTTCTATCTCCTTATAAAATAATTTTCATATATACAATATTTATTTAAATAAATTCACTAAATATTACAAATGAGCTTTTAAAAAGAAAATTATGTAATTAAATTAATTTGCATGCCCATCTAAGAGAAATATAATTTTCAATAAATCATATGTGAATTCATAGAATATTAATATTCATAACAATGATATTTTAAGCATATTAAGTGGTTGATAATTTGAAAAGAATAATAACATGCATGTGGTTTTTATAAAAAATAAATAAATATGGAAAGACATGTAATAATTTCAAATAAATTATAAGATTAATATATGTGACTTTAAGCTTGAAAATTCTGTTTTTGAAAATAATATTGACTTGGTCATATTTTTATCCTAATATAAAAAAAAATAGGATAAGATAAGGGGATTTTAATAAAACAAAGACTTTATTAAAGTGAAATTAGTCTTGCATGCCTTTTAATCCTATAATATGCTTTGGAATAATATTAGTAAGATATTTTGAATAAAGTATGTTATTAAGAACAAGTACGGGATTAAATTAAATTGAATAAATAAATCGCATGGATTTTTATATAGAGAAATAAAGTAAGTTAGACATGAAAAATTATAAATAAATTTATGGGATAAGGAGTATATTATTTCATATACATGCAAAATGTCACATAAATAATATGTATACCTTATTTGGAGTTTAGTATATAAATAAAAAGACCTAGAACAAGTTGTGGGGAAAATATTATCTTAAGACTTTATATATTGAAAAAGGGGGTTGCATGTCATTTAAAGAGCATATAATAAACTTAAATATATTTTGATAAGATATTTATATGGAAAGTAGGAGATAATTTGTTTAAAGTAATACTTGGGAATTTATTAGATAAATAAAGTACTAGAAATAATATAACATAATATATTATATTTGATGAAACCCAAAATAAACCGTCGCTAGAAGACAAGAAACGAGATTCTTTTATTCGATTGTGCAAACGCTTGCTCTTTATATATTGTTTTCTTACAATGAGGTTACAAACCAACGAGGCCTACAAACAGACGAGATTGACACCCTAGACCTCCTAGGAGTATTCGAGATCTCCTAATAGCTATGTGATTCTGCCACCTACGGATCACTTGATGGATTTTTGGCGCGAGGCTGAGCTTTGAGTTCGAGCGTGGTGAAGATGGCTTGCGAGGTTGTGTAGTGAGGTCTTTGGTGTGAGCAAAAGCTCTGTGTGATTTGAAGTCTTTTTGTGGACTTCACTTGTCTATAGCGAGGTCTTTTGACGATGTTTCAACACATCGATCTTCAACGAGCAAGATAGTTCTTGAGTTCAAGATGTTTTTCGACCCTCTTCCATTTACGAGGTTCTTCTCCTTTTATAGAGAATTGAGGAGCCGGGTTTTGGTTATTGCTCGATGTGGGACGCCCGAGATCGGGGCTTCTGATTGGTCCGAAGGTGAGGCAGCCGATGATTGGTTGGGAGGGACGACGCCAGCTGAGTGGTCGAGCCAGGCGGGAATGTTAGCTAAGTCGGCGACGAGGTCCAAACCTCGTCGTCGAGGTTCAGACCTCGCGTGGATAGGGGTTTTGTTAAAATAAAAAGGGGGCATGGTTCTGGGCCCCGAAATCCACCTTGGGAATCCCGTCGGGCCCGCTTGTTCCTCGTACCCCGGGCCCACTTCTTGTTCTACCATTTTGAGCACCATCACAACCCCATGGCCTGGGGACCTCGTCCCGAGGATCGCAGGTCATAAACACGAGGTGTAGTTAGTACATTGAACCCGGGGTGCGGGGTTCATACTTCCTAGGATTGCGAGGTGTGAGGTCTAGAGGTTGGGTGGACACATTTGTGTGAGATTTTCTTGCGAGGCCTGACACTTAGGTGCATTTCTCTCGTTCGTACGTGTGATGCTTCCTAGGCCCGCTCCCCATACTTTGCCTAATGGGCCGTCGAGGTAGACCAGGCCCAATAAACCTTTCGGGGGCGAGGAAAGGCCCAAATTTGTTCTTTATAAGAGGCGTCTCTCACACGCCTTATCTCCATCTTCTTCCTTCGGCATTTCCTCTCTTTCTCTCTCTCTCGCCCTTCTAGTTTCCGGCAGCGGTTTCCAAGCGGTTATCGACGATTTTCCGGCACTTCGGCAGCGCCACCGCATCATCCGCGTTAATCTTTGAGCAAGTAAGCATCTCGGATCCCCCCTTTTCATCTCTTCGATGCTTTTTGTTTTACGCCCTAATGGGCGACGGTTGTCCTCCGACGTTTCGTGCCAGTGTCATGGTGGCGAAACGGCGGGGATGAGGGCGGTGCTCGTATCTGAGCGACGCTCTTCGAACTTCTTCTCGCGTTTTCTTTCTTTCTTGGTTTCGTGCCCTAGTGGGCGACGGTTTCTCTTCGGCGTTTCGCGCCAGCGTCATGGCGTCGAGACGGTGGGGGCGAGGGCGGCGCTTGCTTTTGCGCGGTGCTCTTGCTCCTATTTTCTCTTGCGTTTTTTCTTTCTTCGTCTTGTGCCCCAGCGGCGATGGTTGCTTTTCGGCGTTTTGCGCCAGCGTCATGGCGGCGAGACGGTGGGGCGAGGGTGGCGCTGAACACGCTCACGCCTTTTTATTTTGTTAAAATAAAAAGGGGGCATGGTTCTGGGCCCCAGAATCCACCTTGGGAATCCCGTCGGGCCCGCTTGTTCCTCGTACCCCGGGCCCACTTCTTGTTCTACCATTTTGAGCACCATCACAACCCCATGGCCTGGGGACCTCGTCCCGAGGATCGCAGGTCATAAACACGAGGTGTAGTTAGTCCATTGAACCCGGGGTGCGAGGTTCATACTTCCTAGGATTGCGAGGTGTGAGGTCTAGAGGTTGGGTGGACACATTTGTGTGAGATTTTCTTGCGAGGCCTGACACTTAGGTGCATTTCTCTCGTTCGTACGTGTGATGCTTCCTAGGCCCGCTCCCCATACTTTGCCTAATGGGCCGTCGAGGTAGACCAGGCCCAATAAACCTTTCGGGGGCGAGGAAAGGCCCAAATTTGTTCTTTATAAGAGGCGTCTCTCACACGCCTTATCTCCATCTTCTTCCTTCGGCATTTCCTCTCTTTCTCTCTCTCGCCCTTCCAGTTTCCGGCAGCGGTTTCCAAGCGGTTATCGACGATTTTCCGGCACTTCGGCAGCGCCACCGCATCATCCGCGTTAATCTTTGAGCAAGTAAGCATCTCGGCTCCCCCATTTTTGTCTCTTCGATGCTTTTTGTTTTACGCCCTAATGGGCGACGGTTGTCCTCCGACGTTTCGTGCCAGTGTCATGGTGGCGAAACGGCGGGGATGAGGGCGGTGCTCGTATCTGAGTGACGCTCTTCGAACTTCTTCTCGCGTTTTCTTTCTTTCTTGGTTTCGTGCCCTAGTGGGCGACGGTTTCTCTTCGGCGTTTCGCGCCAGCGTCATGGCGGCGAGACGGTGGGGGCGAGGGCGGCGCTTGCTTCTGCGCGATGCTCTTGCTCCTATTTTCTCTTGCGTTTTTTCTTTCTTCGTCTTGTGCCCCAGCGTCGATGGTTGCTTTTCGGCGTTTTGCGCCAGCGTCATGGCGGCGAGACGGTGGGACGAGGGTGGCGCTGACAAACTCTTGAGCCCACCGTTCGCCAACCGACGGTTGAGTTTCTGCGACTCCTTGGCTTCTCTTTCTTCTATGTAATTCGAGTGCCTCAAAAACCCAAACATCATGATGTCCGACTGACGGAACGTTTGGGCTTCCACCGTTGGCGTCCACTCCGCCTTCTCTTTCCTCCTCTTGGCGCTTCACCTTCCGTCTTCTTCCCCGCCGTCCTATCTTGTCAGAATAGCCCTAGGGTGCCACGTGGCCTCTTCCCGTCTTTACCTCGCGTATTCTTTTTGTGGCTTTGCTCGATGTCTCAACACTTTTTCTTTTCCAGGTGTTCGTCTTTCGTGACCTAGACGTCGCTCTTTCATGCCTAGAGGAGCCTCTTCAAGCCCTCCACCAGGCTTCGCGTTTAAGGTTCAAGAGAGGTTCTACGAGGAGGCCCCCGAGGTCGAGGAGAGTGTTGAGACCAGTGACTCCCAAAACCCGAGGTCTCCCTAGCTGATTTTTAGTGAGCCTTCTTCGAGCGATTCCAACGTCTCCGTCAACTCGCGCTTCTCCCGACTTCGTGCTTCGTCTGGTGTTGAAATGGCCTCGTCCTCGATTTCTGATGAGGAAGTGGCTGGCGTGATTGCGAGGTCGTCCGACTCCAACGATCTGGCGAGCTTTTTTGCGCAGCATATCAACGATGATGTGTCCGCCCTTCCGCCTGTCCTTGAGGAGCGGATACCCATGTCCTCGGATTCGAAGGAGACCTTTCTTTCCGAGGGGGTGCCTACGACCCTGGAACCGAAGGACCTTGCGAAGATCGCCAAGGACTTCGCTTGGCCCGAGGGGGTTGAGCTAGCGCTCCCCGAAGGGGAGGGCTGCTCCTTGGCGGTATACGATAGGTGCGTGGTCGTGCACCTGTTTAGTCTCCAGGCCGGCTTCAAGCTACCTCTGGCCCCGCATATCATCGACTTCTTGTGGGCCATGCATGTCTGCCCCGCGCAGCTTTTTCCCAATGCGTGGAGGCTCTTGTGTGCCTACACACTTCGCAGCCACGAGCTCGGGGAGGGACCCGACCTCGACACCATGTCGAGCCTATTTCTAGCGAGGAGGGAGCACGATTCTTGCCTCGTAAACCTCATCTTGCCCGACCTTAAGATCACCACGGCCCCTTCGAACGTCGGGTCGTGGAAGAAGAAATGGTTCTTGGTCTGGGACCCTACCGGGAGGTATCTCAACTTCCCCACGGCCCCGGACAACTTCGTTCGGCCCAAGGGCACACAAAAGGCCGACGAGATCAAGAAACGATACGTTCTTGAGCGCCAGGAACCGTTCCAAGAATACCCGGCATAGGATCGGCTTGAGCGGGCCGACCTGATTCTCACCCTTCCACCCCGCGAGGGCGAAGAGGGTACTAAATTTCCCTTTTGTTGCTTGTTTTTGTTACTTGCTTTTGGTTCTGGGCAACACATGGCCCCGAGGGAGTACCTTGCTTGGGTCATAATGCCTTCATCGTTTGTGATATCTCGCTTCTTGTCTTTTATCTAACTTATTTCTTAACATGTTTTTTGTGTTTTTTGACAGTGGATCTCTTTAACGCTCTGACCTCGAGGGCGCAGGGAAAAAAACCTGTTACCTCCACCTTCACCTCTCAAGTCCCACGAGGCTCTAAGGGCCTCGTTATAAAGGAGCCAACCCCCCAAGCGAGGCCACCGACCTCGCAACCGAAGGTAACACCCCCGCCGGCGAAGGCGCCCAGAGTGAAGATTACCGAGGGGGCCTCATCTAGGGGGGACATCGCGAGAACGTCCTCCCAAGTTGCCCGAGGATCCGACGATGGAGTCGGATCAAAGAGGAAAGAATCCGAGGATCACCCCCCTCCAAGACAAGAAGAAAAAACAGAAGGGGGACGGCCAGAAGGGGACCTCGGGAGGGGAGATGGCCCACCGCTCCGGCCCCGCGAGCCGGGTTGTGTCCGCCACTAGGCCTCCTGCCAACAAGTTTCATTGCCCTAGACCCGCCCGGGGCGTGCCCAAGGATTGGGACAGGGCGGACTGGAAGGAAGAGGTTGTGTGCGCAAACAACCTCTCGGAGGCTGCCCTCAACGACGAGATCCTCCACTACTCGGCGATGGTATGCCCTACTTCTTCGATGTTGTTCTTTTTGTTGGTTCCATCATTATCATCTTTGTTTTAACACATTTTTTGGTTTTTCAGCATCACTTCTTCGAGAATTACAACTGCAGTCGCGTCAGCCTCCTTCACAAGAAGATGGATAAGATGGAGGCAAAGCTCAAGGCCCGCAATGCCGAGATCGAGAAGAAGAACAAGGACCTCGCGGAGGCCGAGAGACGGATTCGAGCCGCTGAGGTTGCGGCATCGGACGAGGCCAAGGCCGCCGCCAAGGCCAAGGAGGAGGCGAAAAGGCTTAGGGGCGAGGCGAAGAAAGCTAAGGAGGAGGCGGGGAAGGTTAAGGGGCAGGCGGAGAAGGTTAAGGGCCATGTTGGGGATCTCGAGGCCGAGATCGAGGAGCTCCGAGGAAAACTCTCCGCGGAGCACAAATTTTTCAGGGAGAAGGAAGCGGAGCTCCAGAAGGCCGAGGAGGAGATCAGCAACCTCCGACATCGCGTTATCGAGCTCAACGAGGAGGTGGAGGCTACGGGGCCCAAGTATGTGGAGTCCACGGAGTACAAAGAAGAGTTGTTGGGCAGCGTGAACAAGATGTTCCGCAGGCCGTCCGAATGGGGGTCAAGCAGGTGGTCGCCAAGTAATGGGACATCGACCCCCTGCATTTCCTTCTTCAACCCCAACTACGCAGAGACTATGGGGGAAGAGACCGGGGAGGAGCCCGAGGGAGAATGCGAGTTCTTCCTCAAAAAGGATGGGACCGTGGCTTCCGAGGTACCCACCGCAGAGGACCACGGCCAGGGAGGCCTGGACCTCGTTGTCGCGGACTCTCATCCCGCGACCAACGTGCCGAGTTCCCAGCCCGTTGTGATCTCCGACTCGGCCGTCCCTCAAGCTCCCAGGGAACCCGCCGCCGAGGTCCCCAAGGAACCCGACGCCGAAGGCCCGAAGGAATGAAGGATGCCCCCGACTCATTTTTGTGTTTTTTTTATATTTTCGTTATTTTGCTGGCCTCGTCGGGGTCTGTAATTATGACATTTCAGCCCTCGTGGCCTTATTTTATGTAATTCTCCTTGTTTTATGGTTGCGTTGTGCTTCTTTCTTTAGTTTACTTGTATGTATACCCCCGATCCAACCCCATGGCCCGAGTGTCACAACATTTGTGGCACCCTCGGGCCACATCGGGCGCTCGTTTTATGCCACGAACCCAAGCTTTGCTCGGATCGCGCTTGATTGTTGTCGTGCCAAGATCACGAGCCTCGCTCTGATCTCACATGATTGTTTTTATGCCGAGATCTCGAGCCTCGCTCGGGCCTCACATGATTGTTTTTATAGTCTTCAACCCCAAGCGGGAAGCGAGGGGTGGATTTAAGCCTCGTTGGTGTTCTTTATTTTGCGGCCTTTTGTTACTTTGTGTGGACAATCATCAGCATCGCTATCTTACTCCTTGATTTCGGTGAGTTCTTTGTGAGAGTGGCGACTGGTTCTAGGAGGATAGTTAATCTGGAACAACCATGCTCGGCCATCGCGCATCTTCAACTCCATTCTATACTCTGCACCAGTTAGCGCTTTGAGAATAGCATACTTGAACAAACGTTAACCGTATTCGTTGACATAGCTTCTTGGCATTTCGAGGGTTCCATTCTTCAAGATGAATTTGAGGATGATACTGAAGGAATTTGGAGAGTTTTCCATTTTGCTCGAGATGTCTAGAGCCTCGCTTGAATCTTGGAGGTAAAATTATATGCCGCGAACACGAGCCTCGCTTGGATTGCGCATGATTGTTTTTATAACGTGATCACGAGCCTCGCTCGGATCACGCATGATAGATTTCATGCCACCATCACGAGCCTCGCTCGGATTGCGCATGATAGATTTTATGCCACGATCACGAGCCTCGCTCAGATCGCGCATGATAGACTTTATGCCACGATCACGAGCCTCACTATGATAGACTTTATGCCACGACCACGAGCCTCGCTCGGATCGCGCATGATTTTTTTTATTGTCTCCAACCCCAAGCGGGAAGCGAGGGGTGGAATTTGAACTTCGTAAATCCGAGAATCTCCAACCCCGAGCGAGAAGCGAGGGGTGGACTTCGTAACTTAAAACCGAGAATCTTCAACCCCAAGCGGGAAGCGAGGGGTGGACTTCGCAACTTAAAACCGAGAATCTCCAACCCCAAGAGGGAAGCGAGGGGTGGGCTTCGCAACTTAAAACCGAGAATCTCCAACCCCAAACGGGAAGCGAGGGGTGGACTTCGCAACTTAAAACCGAGAATATCCAACCCCAAGCGGGATGCAAGGGGTTGACTTCGCACGAATTTTTTATTTTTTAGACAGATTTGAAAATTTCACAACCCTTTATTCACAAAATTTGTATGAAATAACGGAGTTTGGAGAGTTTACACATAATATTTTTTGAGCCGATCGATGTTCCATGTTTTGCTCAGGGTACGTCCCTCGCTGTCTTTGAGTTTGAAAGCCCCGTGCGCGACTTCCTCCCCGAGGAGGTATGGTCCCTCTCAATTGGGGTCCAGCTTGCCACCTTCGGTACGCCTCAAGATGAGGTCACCCGTGGCCAAGAACCGGGGTCTAACCTTCTTGTCATGATAGACCACCACACGTCGTTTGTATTCTCTGGAGCGCACGTCGGGCACCTCGCGCAACTCGTCCCTAAATAGCAGTTCGACCTTGAGGTTGGCCTCGTTCTCTTTTTCATTGAAGTCAAAAACTCTCGCTGAAGGGACCAAGGTCTCCACTGGGACTAGCGCTTCTACCCCGTATGTTAGAGCGAAAGGTGTTTCGCCTATTGCGCGACGCGCGGTGGTGCGATATGTCCATAGGAAAAGTGGGAGAAGCTCCGCCCAGCGACCTTGCGCCATGCCCAGGCGCTTCTTCAGATCGGACAAGATACGGGCATTGACGTTCTCCACCTGGTCGTTGGACTGAGGGTGGGCCACGAAGGAAAACTTGAGGGTTATGCCCAAGTCGGAGCAGAAGGTTCGGGTCTCCTCGCAATCAAATTGGGGTCCATGGTCAGTCATGATGGTCATGGGAACGCCAAAGCGGCAAACGAGGTTCTTCCACAGGAAGTCGCAGACCTTTGTCCCCTTGATCTTTGCCATTGCTTGTGCCTCGACCCACTTCGTGAAATAGTCGACGATGACCAAGATATACCGCACCTGGCCAACAGCTTTGCGGAAGGGGCCGAGGATGTCCATCCCCCACATAGCGAAGGGGCATGGCGCGTGGATGGAGCGAAGACGCGAGGTCAAGGCGTGCTGGAGGTTACCGTGCTTCTGACACCCGTCACATCGCGGGACATAGGCCCTCTCGTCTTGCCGGAGAGTGGGCCAAAAGTATCCCAAATGGGTTATTTTATATGATAGGGATCGCCACCCTGGGTGGCCGCCACAGACCCCCTCGTGTGCCTCATAGAGGATATGCTCCGTAGACTCGGTCGGCACACACAACAGGTTGGGCTCAGCATAGCCTCGGGGATAGAGACGGCCGCCGATGACCCAATAGCGTGCCGCCTGCATTTTCAACTTCCGAGCCTCCGCGGGGTTTTCTGGTAGGACGCCGCTTTCCACGTATCGCGTGATCGGGGTCCTCCAGTCCCTAGTGGTGACGGAGAGAACCTCGCTGGTTACACTTCGCGAGAGTTCTCTTTCTACCATGACGCGATTTCCTACCTCCACGGGGAGGGCAGAGCCCAACCTCGCGAGAGCATCCGCCTTCGTGTTCGAGGTTCACGGGATGGACTCTACCGCAAAGGTTTCTAGGCATGACACCAAGGCCTTAACTTTTTCTCGGTACGCAGGTAGGAACCCCGTCCGGGTGTCATATTGCCCGTTGAGCTGACGTGCAACTAGCTCGGAGTCGGTGTAGACCCTGATTTTGCGGGCTCCACTGAGGTGCGCCATCTCTATCCCGGCGATCATGGCCTCATATTCGGCCTCGTTGTTGGTGGCATCGAAGGCGAAGTTAAGGGCGTACTCCGTCTCGATCGAGGGACCGGCGAGGAACACGCCAGCCCCGCCACCGACATCACATCGTGAACCATGAACGAATACCTTCGGGGAAGGTGACCTCCACCATGAAGTCAGCGAGGGCCTATCCCTTCATTGCGGTTCTAGGGAGGTAGCTGATGTCTAACTCGGAGAGTTCGACTACCCAGTTCGTCATTCGCCCGGAGAGGGCGGGCTGGTGGAGGATTTGTCGAAGTGGGAGGTCAGAGAGGACCTGAATGGGGTGCGCGTGGAAGTAAGGGCGCAGGTGCCTGGCGGCGGTCACGACGGCCAGTGCCATCTTCTCCGCCGGGGTGTATCGCTGCTCCGCGGGCTGGAGCACGCGACTTGTGAAGTAGACTGGGTGTGTGGCTTTTCTGGTTAGCACCGCCCTGACCGTCTCCGGGCTCACCGCCACATATAACTGCAAGTCCTCGCCTGCCATTGGAGGTGACAACGTTGGGAGCTTTGATAGGAAGGCTTTTAGCTCGGAAAAAGCGAGATCTAGCCCCTCGTCCCAAACAAACTTGTCGTTCTTTTTGAGGGCAGCAAAGAAGGGCAGAGACTTGTCCGCCAAGCGGGAGCAAAACCTCCCCAGGTAGTTCACGGCGCCGTTGAGACATTATACCTCTGTGCAAGATCGCGGAGACCTCATTGAGAGAATCCACTCGACCTTGGCGGGGTTGACATCGATCCCGCGCTCGCTGATCATGAAGCCCAGGAACTTCCCCGACGACACGCTGAAGACGCACTTCTCGGGGTTCAGGCTGAGGCGATTGTGCCTGAGGGTCACAAAGACCTCGTGGAGATCGGCCAAATGCTCCTCGGGGCTTTTGCTCCGCACCACGATGTCGTCGACGTAGGCCGACACGTTTCTCCCTAAATGGTTTTTGAAGACCTGGTCAACGAGACGTTGGAAAGTCGCCCCTGCATTTTTAAGGAATAAGGGCATGACCTTACTGCAGTATGTACCCCGCTGCGTGATAAAGGACATCTCCTCCTCGTCACGCGGACACATCGAGATCTGATTGTATCCTGAGTACGCGTAGAGGAAACTCAAGACCCCATGTCCCGCGGTTGAATCAACTAGTTCGTCAATCGAGGGCAGGGGGTAGCTGTCTTTGGGGCATGCTTTATTGAGGTCCTTGAAGTCCACACACATCCGCCACTTGCCGCTGGCCTTTTTGACCAGCACGAAGTTGGACAACCATTTTGGGTATTGGACCTCGCGGATAAACCCCGCGGCCAGCAGCTTGGCCACCTCTTCATTTGCGGCGTTTGCCCTTCCTCATTCATCTTTCTCTGTCGTTGCACGACAGGGCGGGTGGTGACGTCGACGTTCAAGGAGTGTTGGGCCATAGTGTGCGGGACGCCGCGGAGGTCCTTGGCGGTCCAGGCGAATGTATCGCGGAATCTGGACAGCAGGGCCTCCAGCGACTCCGCCGATTTCCCGGAGAGACATTCTCCCAAGTAGATCTTTTCGGACTCATTCCCGAAGGGGATAACCACCCTTCTTTCTGCTTCGGGGATGGGGACCGTGAAGTTCTGGACTTCGAGGTCGGCCTCGCCGGGGGACTCCACCATAAACACCGGGCATTTTTGTTTTGTCGAGGTCGCATAGCAAACGCGACCCTCCTCCTGGTTGCCCTTCACCTCTCCAACCCCGCCGTCAACGGGGAATTTCATCTTTAGGTGATAGATGGAGACTACTGCCTGGAATTTCATCAGGGATACCCTCCCGATGATTGCATTCCACACCGAAGGCAAGTGTACCACGGTGAACTCCACCATCTCGGTCCTCCTTGTGGAGCCGGTGCCCAGCGTCATCCAAAGGTCTATGAGACCTGCCACGTCGACCTCGTCTCCCGAGAAGGAGGTGAGCTTCCCAGCGTAGGGCTTCAATGATGTTTCGGAGATGCCCAACTACTCGAAGGCGACATAGTACATGATGTCCATGGAGGATACCGTGTCCACCAGTACTCACTTCACCATTTTCGAGCCCACTTGAGCGTGCACCACCAAGGGGTCGGAGTGCGGCATGTGGAGTCCCTCGGCATCTTTGGAGGTGAAGGCCAAGCCTACGTGAGACCGCGAGGTCTGGGCGATGCTAAATACCGAGGGCTCATGATGGCTTGCCCTCGCGTACCTCTTTCTTTCCGCCTGGCTTGATCCAGCCAGCAATGGTCCACCCGAGATGGTATGGATATACCCACTGGGTGTCGTTGTCTGCCCAGACCGTGCCTGCTTCGCGGGAGCCTGCTGCTCAACGTTGTTGGCCTGAGCTTGACTCGGGCCTCGTGGTACGGTGTTGGCGCCTGACGCGGGGTTGGCACGTCCCTTTTCGTTTGGGTTGTACAAAGGGCCGCCCTTGCCCCTATAGCCTCGTTGCTTTCCGCCGAAGCAGTTCCAATTGCCACCGCTGTTGTTGTTGCGGTTGGCGTCGTTCCCGTTGTTATTGTTGTTGTTGCTTCTGTTGTTGTTGTTGTTGTTGTTGTAGTTCCTGTTGTTGTTGTTGACGACGGGGTTTTGGGCCTGCGTCACATACACATCCCTCGCGGGTGGTGCGGCCACCTTCGCCTTTCGTTTAGCCTCGGCGACGATTTCCTTGTCGGTCTTCGGCCGCGAGCTCTGGTTTGCGGCATCCTCGGCATACACCTGGGACGTGATCCGAGCGCACATGCTGTCGTACGTCGTTGGGAATTTCAAGAAAATGTAAGTCTTGAAAGGCCTCGGACACAGGTTGCCCATGAGGGTATCTCGCACCGATGATTCGTTGATGTGTGCGATCTCCGCTACTGCGGTGGTGAACCTCATGAAGAAGGTGCCCAAGAACTCACCCTCTCCCTGCTCAATACCGCGGAGATCCCGCATGTTCTTCTTGCGCTTCCTCGAGCCGCTGAAGTGTGTGACAAAGGATTCACATAGCTGAGCGAACGAGGCCACAGACCCTATCTTGAGGCTTATGAACCACGTCATCGCGGCCTTGTCCAGGGTGGTTGGGAAGATGCGGCAGAATATGGCGTCATTGTAGGAGTTGACATTCATTTGGACGGCAAAGTGCTTCACGTGCTCCTCTGAGTCAGCCGTGCCGTCATAGAGTCCCATTTATGGCCAATGGAAACCTTTGGGCATAGGCGCGCCCTGAATCTCGTCCACGAAGGGGGAGGTGCATCCGGTCTCGACGGCCTGTCGGTGCGACCTTGATTTCAAAGGGTGCGCCGACGTCGTTGGCCTCGATTTGGGGGGATGCAGAGCACTCCCTGCTGTTTCGGACAGCTTCGTGTCCTGCATTCTCGAATGTCGCGAGCGGGACCGCGAGATCTGCATGGGGTCCCGGGGAGGCCTCTCCGTCGATGAGCCGTTGGTGGAGGTCTCGTGTCCCGACACATGCCTAGGGATGTACGTAGGTACGTACTCGAAGTGGGGTTGCCCTGGGGGGGGACAGGGACGTATGAAGGGGCGAAGCCCTGCTGGTAATGCTCATAGCTCGGCTAGGGATATGGGTTCGGGGGTGCGCCGTCCGGCTCGTACCCTTGGAATGGGTAGGGGTTTTATGGGGCGGTGTACGTCCAGCCGGGGGGACCACGAACGGGCAGCCCGAAGGTCCCGCGCCCATCCACTGCGTGGTTTCAGGCATGTTATCGGGTTGTTGGGGGAAGAAATTGTTTGGGCAAGCCATTTTGAGGGGATCGAAGCCAAGGCTTGCACAAATCGAGAAACTGCTTAGGATGACGAGGTTCCCACAGACGGCGCCAGTGATGAAACCCGAAATAAACCGTCGCTAGAAGACAAGAAACGAGATTCTTTTATTCGATTGTGGAAATGCTTGCTCTTTATTTATTGTTTTCTTACAACGAGGTTACAAACCAACGAGGCTTACAAACAGACGAGATTGACACCCTAGACCTCCTACGAGTATTCGAGATCCCGATCTAACAATGTTCGAGATCTCCTAATAGCTATGTGATTCTACCACCTACGGATCACTTGATGGATTTTTGGCGCGAGGCTGAGCTTTGAGTTCGAGCGTGGTGAAGATGGCTTGTAGCGAGGTCTTTGGTGCGAGCGAAAGCTCTGTGTGATTTGAAGTCTTTTTGTGGACTTCACTTGTCTATAGCGAGGTCTTTTGACGATGTTTCAACACGTCGATCTTCAACGAGCAAGATAGTTCTTGAGTTCAAGATGTTTTTCGACCCTCTTCCATTTACGAGGTTCTTCTCCTTTTATAGAGAATTGAGGAGTTGGGTTTTGGTTATTGCTCGATGTGGGACGCCCGAAATCGGGGCTTCTGATTGGTCCGGAGGTGAGGCAGCCGATGATTGGTTGGGAGGGACGGCGCCAGCTGAGTGGTCGAGCCGGGCGGGGATGTCAGTCAAGTCGGTGACAAGGTTTGGACCTCATCGCCGAGGTTCAGACCTCGCGTGGATAGGGGTTTTGTTAAAATAAAAAGGGGGGCATGGTTGTGGGCCCCAGAATCCACCTTGGGAATCCCGTCGGGCCCGCTTGTTCCTCGTACCCCGGGCCCACTTCCGGTTCTACCATTTTTAGCACCATCAATATTAATACCTTTTATACCATAAGGTGGTTCCGTGTCTTTAAAAAGATTTGATAATAAGAGAAAATTACAATAATAATATATTCTAGTCTTAAAAAGATATTTTATGATCAAGTGGATGAAAGATATTTATAAAGAATAATAAATTAATCTAAAAAGAATATTAACTTTAAGTTAATGAGTATTTAATAATTTGAATAATGTTAAACCTTGATCTTCAAAAGCTTATAATAATCAAATTAAAATAAGAATTTTTTAAATGGATAAAAGGATATTACAAATATAAATAATAATAGAAGATATTATTATTTTATTCATCTCCACCTAAATTATTATTATACTAATTTAGAAATTAATTCTCTTATAATAAGGATATAAGAGATCTCCAAAACTTTAAAAGAATTTAAAGAAAATTCTTATTAAAGCTCGTTTGTATATTCCGTGTCGATAGGTCGAGCTCCCGTTTCGTTTTAAGGACAATGTTTCCTTTCATTCGTTAATACGCAATCGTAAAAGATAAGGCAAGTGGAATTTCAACTTGTAGCCTCGATAATTCATTCCGTGAAATTTCTTAATGTTGGGAACAACTTGTTTGCCAATAATAAATGAATCTAGGAATATCGATTGTTAGAAATAATGACCCACTGTTATCGTTATTCCGCTATTTAAATACTCAATAGGACTATTATGCTAGTCTTGTTTGTGACCCTGATTGTTTACGATCTCTTTTCGAGATTGGTTTGGATGAAATAGTGAGGGGTGCGGGACTAACTTGACACCTCTATATAACCAACTAAGTCGTATTGCCACCATGCATAAATTACGACTTGTCGATCATGATCCATGTCCACTCCTACGCAACGGAGGGATGCATGCACTCTAGCTAAGTGCCGGAACTTTGTTCCTGTCAGTGGTCCGGGCCTATGCAAGGCCCTCCACACTCTTAAAACAAGTTAACGTAAGTGAAAGTTTTATCACGATATAAGATAAGTGACAAAGCACAATTAAAATAAATCAAAACCGGGTCGGAGTAGTACAACGTGGAAAGACCGCCCGACTCCCGGTTCTTGAAAGGATCGTCTTTCCAATCTGAATGCTTATTCGGGCTTGTCTAAGGTGGAAGGGTACTTAAGCGCCTTCGGGCCACCTCCCCTATTTGGAGCACTGAATAAGATGAGGTTGGTTGAGGTCCGACAAGGGCGCGGGAGGCTTTCAAAACTTGTATGAATTAATAACATTCCCAACATACTTTCTACTCTAAGAAGTCTACAATCTCGTAGTTCTTCTCTCGATTAACGAGTTATCTCCTCTCGACCTACACTCTTCTCCGTCCCGATAAGCCCCACATAAAGACCTGTACCTTAAAATACATCCCAAAAATATCTCTCGAATATTATAAATTACCGCAATACCCTTGAGAATTTCCATTCTCACTTGCTTAGTCTCCTTAGACTAATTCCCCTATTTCCGCATTTTTTCTTGGTATTTCTCGCCCTTCTCGACAAATGCCAGACTGTAGGAATGTAAACCGAAGTGTTGGAGACGAAGTCTAGAAGGTTCGAGAAGCGTTAGGAGAGAATCAAAGATCAAGGCAAGACAACGTTGATGGAAGGAAGCATTTCTCATAAGAGCAAGGCATTCCGAAGATAGTGCGTCGACCCTTCCCTGGTTTAAACCAAGCAAATCATCATCACATGAGTTGTCTTGGGAAAACATACTTGTATTTTTAATTACGTCTTTTCAACCCTTTCTAAATGGGCTTTACTTTCCGCTGCTACATCCTTTGTAAAACGAATCTCAATGTAATGAACGTAAGTTCTTATCAATAAATAAAATTCCGCTTTTAGTCAATTTCATCTTCAATTAAAGAACCAAGTCTCATTCGTGAGCATCTGTTTATTTATGTAACGTTTATGTAAATTTCTGCATTTCTATAAATTTTAATATCATTATAAAGCCTAGGGTGACTTTGGACGGTAAAATCCGAGGTCACTGGCGGTAATACCCAATGTTGCAAAATAGGGGTGTTATAGTTATGCTTATCAAAATGAAGTTTTACTCCCACAAAACAACACATGAATGGAACACCATAAGGTTCCAAGACTTTAATTCCATCATTGAGTACAATAGTGATATGCACATGATCACATCTCATTTGAGGTTGTGTGGTCAAACGACTACTCAATAAGAAATGTTGGAGAAAACTTTCTCCACTATGCATTCTCCAAATATATTGTTGCAAAAATAGTAAAAAGAAAGAAATTTTAAAAGATATTCTGACTTGTTGAAAGTATTGTTGGTTGCTAAAAAGAATAATGAGCCTCTAATGAAAAACCACAACCTAAGGCCTACTAGCTCAACAACTATCCCAGAAGCAAATGCAATGAACAAATAGTTTTATGATAGAAACTTCAATGAGTGTGGGTAGCAATCACACTATAGTAGTGGGCGTGGACGAGGTCGTGGTAACTATGGGAGCCGTGGTGGTCGTGGTGACCATGGGCGTGGTCGAACCTACAATAAAAGCCACGATAATCACCGTGAGAACTATGACTATAAGGGGGGGTGTGAAGCAAAAGGTATAAACGAGTCAATCAAGATCCTCCTAGAAATTCAAATCAACATGCAACAGACGTGGCAGGACTGGTCACTAGTCAAAGGTATACCACATAGCTCCACACCTAGTGAAGCTATATCAAGCTGAATAGAATAAAGAAAGGGCTACCGAGATCAACTACATCGATAATAAAGATGTGGATAGGTCGCCTATGACTAGTTTGTATGTCAATGAAAGTCGAACCTGCATTTCAAACAAATCACCACATGGAGAAGAGAACGTTAGGATTTGCTTGCATTTTAAACAATTTTTACTTGTTCTATGTTATAGTTTTTGGCAATTGCATTAGGGACAAGGCAAGTACAAAAGTGATACAAACTATCTCTACCTACGACTTTTTAGGAACAAGTTTTTTCCCAAAGAATCGGCGGTTCCAAACTGGAGAAAAACGGTGGTTTGGAACCGCCGATTTTCCGGTTCTAAGAAATAAGGAATCAGGACCGGAACCGACGTAGCCCGGGTTTTTTGGGTTCAGTCTTGCAGTTCCCTTGGACCGGACCCATGACTTGGTCAAACTAAATAATGTTTTGTGTTAATAATAAGAATATGTGAAAATATTATATATGTTATGAATGCATGTCTATGTGAACAAGTTAACCTCACCTATTTTACTTGTTTGTATCAGACATATGATTGTAGATGAACAATTGTATATTGTATATTGGAGGTAACTCATACAAGGTGAATTATTCACCTTCTTCACCTCCTTATTTTCATGCATGAACCTTCACCAATGTTTTACTCCACCCTTGGCCTATAAATACGGTCATCCTCCATTGTAAAACTTGCACCAAAGAAGAGTAAGAAATATCTTTCTTTACAACATATAAAGTTCTCCCTCTCTATTGTCAATACATGCTATTTATTTTGTATTAGTTTATGTTTTTTATTAGACCTACAAACATAATTTAGTTATTATTTCTATTAGGCCTACAACTCAATTTAGGTATTGGGCCACATAATAAATATCAAAAAATTTATGCATTTCTTGATGTATAATTAAACTCTACATCCTACCAGATCATGTACGTTTTAAATTCTAGTTTTTAATTTTTTTTTCTTCTAAATTAAGTAACCAAATTTAAAACAATACTCCGTCTACTAAATTAAAATGCAAACAAATTATTTTTAACAACTATACATATATGATGAAGTAGTTTGTATATTCACTATTATATTTTTCATAAATAGTTAATTAAGGATTATAATAAAGTTTAATTACCTCCAAATAACCATTCTTAATAATATTTTTACACATATTTTGCATTCTAATTCTAATAGTTTCATACTTATAAATCCATGTACATTTAAAATTAAACAAACATAGAAAAAATTCACACCGTCCATCGGACAGGTTAAGCCTTCTAGTAGTCCTTAAAACTCTCCCATTTCCTAATAAATGTTAACCCAATTCATCGGCTTTTATTTTTTGTATCCCCTTTTCACCTCTATCTACGTAATTCACTTTGGAAAAGATGAGAGAGAAGACATAATTACTCTAAAAGTTGGTTAGGAGCAATAATTATAAAAAATAACGACACTTAATTTCAATCAAATTTTAAAGCTTAAATGACACATAATTTCGATCGGATAGAATATATATTGATAGATTTGAGAAAGAGAAAACGAATTTGTGGAATCTCTCATTCATTGAACTTGCAAATTCGGTTGCTTACAATGTATTTATACAGAACACTTACATGGGCTCTAAAACTTTGTAGCCATACACATGTCCTGTAAGCTAACTAACTTTGCTTAGAGTAATGATCTTCTATGATCACCCTCAACATGCTAAGCTACTCCATCACCCCCTCAAAATTGGCGTGGATACAAGGCCAAGTTTGTCCAAATCTTCTTTGAGCCTATAACCTGAAAGTTGCTTAGTTAGAAGATCGGTTAACTGGTTTTGAGTTGAAACATGAGAGATTTGAATCAAGCCTTCTAACAGCTTCTCTTGGACAAAGTGACAATCAATGTCAATATGCTTTGTCCGTTCATGGAAGACAGAGTTTTTAGCGATGTAGATAGCAGCCATGTTATCACATTTTAATGAAATTGGAGTAACATCAGGAAGACCAAGTTCATTCAACAACCTACTTAGCCAAGCTAGTTCAGTTGTGACATTTCTCAAAGATCGATACTCTGCTTCTGCTGAACTGAGAGAAATGGTTTGTTGCTTCTTTGATTTCCAGGAAATTAGATTATCTCCTAGAAATACTACAAAACCACTAACAAATTTCCTGGTATTAGGGCATGATGCCCAATCAGCATCACAAAATGCCTTTAGATCAAAAGTGGGTAGAAAACTAAAAAAGACAGCTTGATTGATGGTACCTTTCAAGTATCTCAAAGTATGAAGAGTTGCAGACATGTGAGCAGTTGTAGGTTCATTCAGAAACTAACTAAGAAGTTGTATAGTGTATGCCAAATCTGGTCGATTATGAACTAAGAAATTCAAACGACCAATGAGTCGTCTATATGTAGTAGGATTGGAAAGAGGAGTACCAGAATCCAGTAGTATTTTGGTGTTGAGATCAAGAGGAGTAGCAACAGTAGAATCTGTGCAATGCAATTCTTCGAGTAATTCAGAAATATACTTTAGTTGACTCATCAATAATCCAGCATCAGTTTTCTAGAATTGTAGGCCAAGAAAGTAATGAATGGCACCAAGATCTTTGATCTTAAAAGTTTCATCAAGATATGATTTAAGAGAAGAAATTTCAGACTGGTCATTTCTTGTCACAAGAATACTATCAACATAAATTGCAACAAATGTGGTAGAGGCTGGATCAGTTTGTTTATGGAACAAGGAATGATCATTAGGTGATTGCTTGTATCCTCTTGCTTTCAAGGCACTTGTTAATTTGGCATACCATTGGCGAGAGGCTTGTTTGAGGCCATATAAGGATTTTCTTAGCTTGCAAACCATGTTTTTCCCTTCAATTTTAAGACCCAAGGGAATTTTCATGTAGACTTCTTCATGAAGATCACCATGTAGAAAGGCATTGTTTACATCTAATTGATGTATTTGCCAATCCCTTTTAACAACCACAGAGATTAAGCACCGGACTGTATTCATTTTGATAACAGGAGAAAAGGTCTCATTGTAGTCCACTCCTTCTTTTTGAGTAAATCCTCGAACTACCAAACGAGCTTTGTATCTTTCGATTGTGCCATCAGCTTTTTGCTTTATCTTGTATACCCATTTGCAACATATGGGTTTCTTTCCTTTGGGCAAAGACACAATATCCTAAGTATGATTATGCTCAAGAGCTTGAAACTCCTTGGTCATTACTTCTTGCCATTCTTTGTGTGCAACAACTGAATTATATGTTTGAGGTTCAAAAGGAACATATCAATTGGTGAAGAAAGAGGTTTAGGAAAGTTTAAAGTGGTTGTGAGAGTATGATGACAATAATGATGAGTATTATGCAATGAAGCATGACACACATACTGATCAAGGTGTAAAGGTCTGTGATGTTGTCTTTCAGACCTTCTCAAAGGTGGAAAAGCTTGTGGATCTTGTAAATTGAGGTTTTCTGGTGGAGGTGGTGAAGGGGGATTCAAAAACTGAGGCATGTCATCATCAATAAAAGGTTGAAGATTGGAAGAATATGAGGTAATAGAGAGTGATGCAGAGGAGGGAAAAGGTAAAAGATGTTCATGGAATATAACATTCTGGGAAGAAATGATTTTGTTTGTGTCAAGGAGAAGAAGTTTATATGCTTTCTTACCACTTGGATAACCAAGAAAAGCAGTAGGTTGAGCACGAGCTTGTAGCTTATCCCTGCCTTCAACCAGTGTGGAACAAAACACAATGATCCAAACACTCTGAGATGATCATAGTTAGGCTTTTTATGAAAAAGAATCTCGAAAGGAGACTTATTGTAAAGTATTTGATATGGAAATCTATTTATAAGATGAACAGCAGTAAGAACTACTTCACCCCAGTATTTAGTAGGCAATTTGGAGTGAAAGATTAAGGCACGAGTCACTTCTAGAATGTGGTGATGCTTTAACTCAGCTACCCCATTTTTCAGAGGCGTTGCAACACAACTGGTTTGTAGAATAATGCCTCGGGAAGCTAAGAATTCAGAAGCTACTTTTCCTAATCCCAACTCTAGAGCATTATCTGTGCGTAATGTCTAAACTTTGAAAGAGAATTGTCTTTCCACCATAGAAATAAAAGACTGAACAAAACCAAAAGCACTCCCTTTGGTGGCTAACAAGTGTACCCAAGTTGCTCGGGAAAAATCATCTACAATGGTGAGAAAATATTTATATCCATTGTAGGTTGGTGTAGGAAAAGGTCCCCAAACATCTAAGTGTAACATTTGGAAAGGGTAAGAAGAAGTAATGGCACTATGAGAAAAGGGAAGTCTATGCATTCTTGCTTTAGCACAAGTAATACAAGATTGCAATTGATCAACATTCTTGACAGTAGTCAGTGTTTTGAGTTTGGAAACTGGAAGATGCCCAAACCGAGCATGTAATACATGATCAGAAATAACAATATTCACAAATGAAGGAGCTAAACAAGAATTTGAAGTAGAATGCTTAATAGAAGACTGATTGCAAGAAACTACAGCTTCTGTATTATTTAGGAAGTATAAGCCTTTGTGAGCTTTACCAATCATTGTGAGCTTCTGTGATGTTGAGTCCTGTAACAGACATTGAGTTCGAGAGAAAATCACCATAGAATTCAGATCAGAGACGAGCTTTGCAATTGAGATCAGATTACAGGTAAACGAAGGCACAATCAACATATAATGAAGAAACAATATATCACATACTTGGATTGAACCAGATTTAGTAACTCTGACTTGATGGCCATTAGGAAGAGTAACAGTAAAGGGCTGCTTCAACTCGGTTACTTGCTCCAGTATCATAACAAAGAATTACCACACATATGATTACTGGCTCCAGTATCCAAGATCCATGAATTAAAATGTACTGAATTAGAATTGGAAGAGCTTTACCAGCGAAAGCAACAAAATCAGACTCCTTGAAGACATCTGCAGATGAAGACTTCGAATTGAGCAAGAGCATAAGCTTGTTGTATTGCTCAGAGGTTAACTGCTGAGACGAATAAGCACCAGAATCAACTTGACCAGCAAAGGATTTAGAAGAATCTTCTCCTGACTTCTTGCCTTTGGATTTGTAGTTTAGTGGAAATCCAATAATGAAATAGCATTTATCAACAGTGTGATTTCCTTTCTTGCAGTTTGTGCAGTAGCGCTTTTCTCCTTTCTGATGTGGCTTAGATGCGTGGTTTGAAGAATAATTCTGACCAAACGTAGCTTTAACGTGGAGCGAAGAAGATGAATTTTCCTCAATTGAGACAGAGGATGTCATAGAATGTTGTGTCTCTTCTTGAGTGAGAATTCCATAAGCCACATGAAGAGAAGGTAGTGGTTGCATCATCGGAATCGTGCCACGCATTTGTAGATACTCAGTGTTAAGCCCCATTAGACAATGAAAGAGCTTCTGATTGTCTTCGTAATCGAGTATCTATTTCATAGCACCACACGTACAAGAAAGAAAACGAGAAGAACTCGCGATTTCATCAAAAATCGACTTTATTATAGTGTAATAAGTCAAAATAGAATCAGAACCTTGTTTAAGATTCATAAGATCCTTCTTGAGAGAGAAAAGATGCGCTCCATTGCAGTCACCAAACCGAGCATCTAAATCCTCCCAGACATCTTTCCCGAGCTCTGTGTAATTGACAGATCGTTGAACTTTTGGAGAAAGGAAATTGATGATCCAAGAAACGATCATATTGTTGACTCGTTCCCAGATTGCACACTCTGGCTCTGTGGAAGCCGGTTTTGGCGTAGCACCATTGATGAAGCTCCACTTGTTCTTGGCTGAAAGTGCTCGTCGCATTGATTGATAGCTTGCATTTAGGTATAGTTTATGATGCATGTTTATGTTTGTTTTGCATGTGTTTTAGCTTAGTTTAGTGTAGTTCTTAGGTTTTTAGGTTTTCTAGGAAATTCGGGTTTTGCGCTTGTTTTGTTCGGTTTTGCAGATCTTTAGGTAAACAAGCGTGAATGGGATGGATATTAGGGGACTATGGTGGAGTTTGAGGAAGCTTAGAGTGATACAAGTAAAGATTGGAAGAACCAAGGCCCAAGAGCTTTTGTCAAAAGAACGCCTAAATCCGGGCTATGCATTGGAGTTCTTGTTTTGACACCTCTATCTTGTAATGCTTGGTTTGGGAGTTATAGTGCTTGGATGAAGCTGAATTTTCTATCACTGGAAAGCTAACTCGAAGAGCTACAATTCATATTTTTACTCCGAGTCCAAATTCCAACTCGAAGGGGGTGAAAACAGCCTCTGACGTCTCACTTGAAATGCTGAATCGAGAGTGCCGCGGGCATAACATGACGTGACGCGGCCGCGCCACCCTGGAATGAGACTGCGCCTACTGTTCTGTCGTGGGAGAGTTGGGCCGCGTGTTTTGGGCTTCGGGTTGGACTTTATTAGGTTTTTTCCGACTAGTTTAATGTAATTTCGGGATATTTTTATCTTTGGATATCTTAGGGGTATTTAAACCTTGTTTTTAGTTTTCTCTCTATGATTATCATAACTTTAATCAACCTTGGAGGCTAGGGTTTTCTCTTTGGAGGCAGACTTTGAAACCTTTGTAAGTTTGATTTCAATTTAATTATGCATTGCTAATTTCCCTTGTGTTTGGCTAGTTATTGAAGTCATGATTTGTATATAGTTGTGAGGTTTGATTGATTCTCAACAAACTTGAATAGAAATTATTCCATGTGCTTAACTGAATCTAAATTAGGGTTTTATTAGATTAGCTACCTAATAGAATTTCTAGTTAAAACTGAATCTGATTAATTACCGGTTGGAGTTAATTTGATCAAGAGTATACTTTAATCAACTTAGTACCGGTTGGACTTGTTGGTTGAAGAAGGGAATAAATTCACAAGTCACTTAGATGTCTGGTTGCTCTAAGTGTTTGTTTCTATTGATAACTTGAATCGTCAGGTTGTTATTTAATTCAATCTAGAAGGTCTTCTAGGTTGTTATTTAATTAGGGTTGTTAGACTGGTAGTTCTATCAACTAAATATGAAGTTTGAGTTTTAATCCTTAGTAGGATCATTATCCACAATAGATTATTCAAGTAAGAAGAGAATCAAGAGAATCGATGATCAACGAATCAATATCATGATGGATTTAATTAGTTGAACACGTTTGTCTTTTATTGATATAAATCAACCT
Organism: Fallopia convolvulus; assembly: GCA_964016875.1. NCBI lineage: Eukaryota > Viridiplantae > Streptophyta > Magnoliopsida > Caryophyllales > Polygonaceae > Fallopia > Fallopia convolvulus. The sequence goes on from OZ024733.1 coordinate 37,378,201, forward strand.
TGCATTCATATTTATTTCTGTTCTTGCATAGTAGCTTAGATATTCATTCCTTAAAACTCCCCTTTGGTTACTTGGCACACAAGTAATAACATTAATACACGAGTCTCTGTGGGATCGACCCTTACTTACCGCTCTACTGAGTTGGTTAAGTTAGGTTTCTTAGATAGGTATTAACGACCACCGAAAATACCTCATCATTGATCGACGCCATTCAACATATAATTTGTGTCGTCGAATCGCGTAGAGACAAGAATCAGGCCAGGATGATCAGAAGGATGCAGGTACAATGGATTTGTTGGATCCATGATCGTCGATCAAGGAAGAAATTTGTGCGGAATTCCGGGAAAAAACCTACTGATACCATGCTAGATTTGAGAAAGAGATCGAAAATGAATTTGTGGAATCTCTCATTCATTGAACTTGTAAATTTTGTTGCTTACAATGTATTTATACAGAACACTTACAAAGGCTCTAAAACTTTCTAGCCATAAACGTGTCCTGTAAGCTAACTAACTTTGTTTAGAGTAATGATCTTCTATGATCACCCTCATACATGCTAAGCTACTCCATCATATATTAAACAATTATCTATCATATTTTAGATGCGAAAAACCATTTATCTCCAAATGTTCCTTTATTTCATTGATATCCTACAAACTCATAGGAGAGGCTATGTATATATGGAGTTCAACGATATCCTACGAATTCCAACAGTTTGTGGGTGCATGGCCGGCAGCTCCCTCAAACTATTGGCTAAGCATTTACAGGAGGGAAGCGGGTGGCCGCTGCTCCCTCAAACAGTCAAACCCCCTTAGCTAGGTCCGCCCCTACTGCCACGACGCTTGCAAATGACAATTCCCCATTAATCCTAAATTAGCTGCCCATCGCTCGCAAGAACTTACGTACGTTTCAACTTAATTAGTTAGTTTGCATTTAATTTCAACCCAACAAAATAGTTAGTTGCATTTGAACGAGAAAATTATCTCTTAAACATAAATATTATAAAATACATTTTAAACATAAACGTTATAAATTAAATTTTCATTTCTATAATTTATTGCGTCCATGCCAACTACCGTATGACGTCGAGTGATGCAAGTAAGAAGAGCATATGCAAAAAGATTAAGGAGAGACATTTCAACTTGGGATACAGTATTATTTTAATGGGTGGCTAGTTTAATTAAGCACATGGAAGGATTGGACGTATCTCGCTGGATGGATCTCGACCATTAGGTTAATTAGTGTGTAATAATAATATGCCCGTCTTTCAAATTCCTTAATTGCTCGCGCCTGGAAACCCTCCATACGTCATACGTGTGAGCCAACCGATCAATCAATCAAGAGGGCCACCGCGCCCCACAACCATGCATATAAAAATATATATTACAGATATATGTCACAACATTTTCGATCTACGTACTATATTTAATTCCTAAGCCAAATAATTTTCTACCTAAAAAAACCAAATAATTATACCATAACTAAAGACATTTATCCATAGTATCTTAGATTATTATTATTATTATTATTATTAGTGTTGATCATATGATCGAAAAATAATTAAATCACATCAAAATTTTATAAAACGTCAATTTAATGATTATTCTTCGTATGCTTAAGAAAACGCCACCTAAATTTAATTTTAATGATGCCTATAAGTGGAAATATCCAAAACACATGCATACTATATTAACAAAAATGCCAAACATCGTACCACATATATGAGTTTTTTTTGGTTAAAATTTACCGTTATCAAATTCTATCTATACGCTTCTATATATAAAATTGACAGGAAAAAGTGAATGAAAAATGCAAAGGTATTTGTCATTATTGTGTTTTTTTTTCCCATAATCGATCAGCTAGGACAGCAGAAGTTAGAGAAAACTGTATAATACCATATATATATATATATAAGGTTTTGTAAAATACAAGTATTGAGAAAATATTGAGCAATGAAAATCCTAGTGAAAGGTACTAAGAAGTCAAGTACACATGAATATATAATTACAATTGGCTCATAAAAATCACGATTTAATTTGAAACACTATTCCCCTACACATACACACATGACACATACATTGGAATAAAAACTCTATAGCAATCTTTCAAAAAAAAAACATTTTCTTGTAAAAGCAAATTGTTTGCCTATGCCATATATATGAATAGTTGCATAAGTTAGAAATATTGATATTCTTAAAGTCCATTGTATGCCAAATATATGAATACTTGCTTTTTTCTTGTAAAAGCAAAACCGGGGAGGGATCCAGAGAAACGGAAATTGTGGAGAAACGGAAGTCGTAATAAGAGTCGTTGGATTTGTAAAAATGGATGGCTAGGATTAGGGTGTATAATAATAGGAAAAAAGAAAAAAATGCATGATATATTTACTAAAATGAAAGTTCCTAGATTCTAGGCTAAATTTAAGGGGGCGTTTTTTTGATAAAATTTGAATTTTTGAACAGTTTTTATGAAAAAATCAAAAAAAATCTTGCACACATTCAACGTTACTCATTGTAAAATCTTGGAAACATTCAACGTTACTCACTGTAAATTCGATTGTACAGTGCATAAATATCTGAATTTCTCATGGGTATGTTTGAATATGTGTTAACATTTTTTTAATATTATTCAAACGTTTTTCGTGTTTGTCATGGTTTGAATATCTAGCTAGTCCACTTTCTTGAATGTGTATTATGTTTTGTTTTATTGGAAATAAAACTCCGTATCGAATATAAGTGTAGTGAACCTTGAATAAGTAATTGTAATATATTGAATATGATAAAAAAAATGGTCATTACATAAATTGCTAAAAATTAGAATACAATATTCGATTCACAATTCATGTCTACGAATTCAACAAATAACATATAAACATTCAGAGTAAAATGACGTCTCTTTAGTGTAAAGCGTCATCTTTGGTCTTTATCATCCTTCTTTCATTCTCCTTAGGCTTCTTTATGCTCTTCAACCATCTCGATATTTGCCGAACTTCAAGATTGCATATTCAGCATATAATACATAAACATTCAAAATACAATAACTATAAATTCAAACTTGCATGTCTTAAAATCGCAAATTCAAATATCTTGTATTTTGTGAATTTCAACCTCATATTCGATTGTTAAGAATGCATATTTAGAATATCAAATTGCATATTGAACAAAATATATATACTCAATATGCATATTTAATCGTTTAGTATGCCTATTCTTTCATTCACAAATCAAGCTATTCAGAATTGTATATTCAACAAAAAACACATAAACAATCAAAGTAAAATGCCATACGAATTCAAACAATATATTATATATGCATATACATAGATTCAAATATGTGGTAGTACGTGAATTTCAACCTCATATTCGATTGTTAAGAATACATGTTCCAAATATCAAATTGCATATTCGATAAAATATACTCAATATGCAGATTTTAATCGTTTAATATACATATTCTTAACTTCATTCACAAATCAATCTATTTAGAATTGTATATTCAACAAAAAACACATAAACATTCAGAGTAAAATGCCTACGAATTCAAACAAAATATGCATATATTCATTCACCGAAGCATACGAGTTACTAGCTTTTTCTAACGAGGTCTCTGAATTTCAAATCGGATTTACTCACAAACATCATGAGCCTCATCTCATCCTTCTTGTAATCAATCCACACATTGATGCAGTGCCCGCTTTTCAATTCCACTTCATAAGACTCTAGATTCGCGGTTAACATTGAAACCTGATTATTGTTCGGATTTATAACCTATAGTAGACAAATTTTCAGTATGAAACACAACAGAAATGCAGATTAAATCATGTAAAAAACAAACAATTTATTGACAAAAAACGAGAAAAATTTAATTACCTAGTTGTAAATCCGGATTCACGGTTAAAACTGAAATGGGGGGAGAGGAAGAAGGAGAGCCCATCGCCGGAAGATCCAGTGTTGAAATTGACGATGGAGAAGATGAAATTTGTGGAGAACGAGTCCTCAAAGAAGAAGAGGTCGAGCGGGAGAAGAAGAGAGCATGGACGACGATGGAGAGAGCAGAGAATCGAGAGATATCTCATTTGCAAAAATTAAGGATTTGGATGTGTTTTTATTTGGAAATAATTAATATGGAAGAGCTAAATCTGATTTAGTATAAAAGATATGAAGAGAGAAAGTATTAAAATCTAATAATTTAATTAATTTGGATAATTCTGGACCATCAATTTTTTTTAATCCAACGACTCTAATTATGACATTAGATTCTCTATAAAGAGGTGTTTCTCAAGATCCTTATCCACAAAACCGGTTTCTAAAATCAAAATAAAAAAACCATGTGAAACTCCTCTGCGGTCAGTTCCATAAATCTAGCAAACTAGCTACCACAGTACCACTTACCGGTTACCAATTCAAATTACTTTCCCAAACGGATCGAAATATTTCAACATTCACACGAAATTCCTTTCCTATAACTCCCTCTCCCCGCAAAACTTGCCTCAATTTGATGATCTTCAAAACAAAACACAACTCGTACAAACTGCCACTGCACTGATTCCTCTCAACTGGATCATACATTCCGTTCGTGGGTTAACGTTAATACGTTATATATAAACGCAACTCATTTTCTTCTTAGGCTATCAAGTAAAATAACTATCCCAGCATGAAAAGTGTGAAAAAGAATTTTATACATAGCAATTGACTTCATGAGTTCATGATCTATTGAAACTCCGGTTTTTCCATTCTTTTCTTATTTTTCCCACTAGATATAGTATTGGATCTGCCAATTTGATTGTGGTCCAAGGCTACCAGGCAATTAAAATGTTAGCTCTCATGTTTAATTACAGCTGAATACTATTCTAGAATAGTGCTAGCCTACAAAATACTTGATCTAAAGAGCTGAGAAGCTGACGATTGCAAGTTATTCAAGGGTTAGCCGACTGATAATTAATCATCCAGAGAAGAAAAAAAATCCCACTAATGTTGAATATTGGGCGTTATATCTACCTCTAATACCCAACCTACTGGCTGATGCTGATGGAGACTCGTTTCCTCTAACTGTAAACCATATTGCATTTAATTCCATCTGATTTTTGTTTTCGCAGAGTTGCGTACGTTTTTTAGCTTTCAAGCCCGTGTATAAATTGGCGTCACAATTTGGCTAATCAACGAAATCACCAGCCAAATGAATTGAATACGTTTAAATACTATTTTTTCGCAACATCTCTCCAACTCAGTTGGAAAAGAAGGGAGCAAAACCAGTACTACCATTTTTGTTATTATTCATCTTCAACTTTCTCCCCCTTCTTCATTCAAAGTCCACACCTTTATTGGCAGAGCTTTAATTTTATACCGCTCTCTTTCTTTTTCGCCTACTGGGAGATTCAAGAAAAATGGGTGCACCTCTATCTGCTTGGCCATGGGAGAACATGGGTGCTTACAAGGTACCACCACTAATAAAAATGCAATCTTGATTGAATCTATTACATGATATGTTTGTTTCCACATATGGGTCTTGTTTTTTGATTGTTTACTTTTGTGGGTTTGTGTCTTTGTGATAGTCAATGCCTGTTTCCTATTTTACCGAATCATTTCTTGGTTTTGTTACACAGTACTTGCTATATGGGCCATTTTTGGGACAAGTTGTAAGATTGTGGTCAAATGGAGAAGCAATCAGGAGCAGCTGGTGCTTTCACATCCTTCTCATTTGTGCCCTAAGAGGCGTCGTTCATCAGCTTTGGTCTACCTACAGCACCATGTATTTCCTCAGCAACAAACGCCGTATTATCCAGCAAGGACTAGACTTTAAGCAAATCGATCAAGAATGGGACTGGTATGCATAAAACTAATCCCTCCCTAGTTTGATTCATCAGTTTGAGATATATACATATAACATATGTAATGTTTGATGAAATGGGTTTGATTTTCTAACTCACAGGGACAATTTTCTAATCCTGCACGCCTTTGTGGGAGCCTTGGCTTTCTACATACTTCCAATTTTAAGCAATCTTCCCTTGTGGAATATAACTGGGTTCATCACTGCTCTGGTGCTTCATGTGGCCTTCTCAGAGCCTCTTTATTACTATTTGCACAGAAAATTTCACGGAGAGCTTCTCTTCTCCAGATACCATTCTCTTCACCATTCTTCTCCAGTGCTCCAGCCATATACAGGTTTGCTATGTTGATTAAAATACTAGTTTTGTCAACATAGAGTCACCTGATTTTTAGTCATTGAAAGTGAAGCTTTGAGGTTGAAATGGTTCCCTGAAAGTCTTTCATCAAGTCAAACTACTTGATTGATTTGATTTAATCAACTGATTTATTTGGGCAGCTGAACATGCAACTCTGTTGGAGCATCTGCTGATGATTCCTATAATGGGAGTACCAATTTTAGCCACTTGTTTGTTTGGGTATGGATCAATTAGTTTGATCTATGGATACCTACTTGGATTTGATTTCTTGAGATGCTTGGGTCATTCCAACGCTGAAGTCCTTCCTTACCAGATGTTTGAAGCATTTCCTCCTCTGCGTTACCTTATTTACACCCCAACGTAAGTGAAATTTAATCCATTCTCGTGAATTCTGTTTGCTGGCTTGATTTGAGGTGGGTTGTTTAAAAAAATCTTCTGAGCTCAGGCTCACACTATTCATGTGATTTTGAAAGGAGTGAAATCTGATTAGTGATTTTTCACAAACATTTCACCAATAATTCTCTTTCTGCACGCAAGTAGTTGCTGAGAAACGGTACACTTCATGACTTCAATGTTGAATGGTATTATTATTTTAGTTAGTTGGCTGGGCAATAAAGATTGACACTTGACAAATGACAAAACTTACCTAGAGAACCTAAAGTCCATCACATGCCAAACTGACAATGAATATTTTTGCTGATTCTCCATTGATTTTCGGAGACCCTGAAAAGAGGTCATGGACTTGTGGGTTGTTGGACGCCTAGTTGATTTGTCTGCTTCCTGAAATTGTTGTTATTATGTATTTTTTTAAAGATTTTAATTGGCTCTTTTTTCTTCCCATTGGGTTATGCAGATACCACAGTTTACATCACACAGAAAAAAGTTCAAACTTTTGCCTATTCATGCCTCTCTTTGATGCCCTTGGCAATACCCTGAACAACAAGTCATGGGATCTCCATAAGCAAATTTGTCTCAAGGCAGCTGGTATTCCAATTCTCTATATACTGTCACTTTTCTATTCAGATCGTTCAATTTTGTGGGCCCTTTATAACCCCTAAATTAAATGTCACCAAGATTAGTTACTTTTGTTTAGGCAAAAGTTATAACAGAATTAATTGAAATTAACTAAGCTGCTAAAAGAAGTAGATCGTGATAAGTATTCAGCAGAAAATAAATGCCAGATAAGGACAAAGGAATTTATTCTAAGAAGCTATAGCTAGGTTAATTCATGTCTGAATAAATAGAAGCATAAGATTTCTGGAACTCACTTTTGATTCCGCATCTAAAGGTGCTAGATCCTCTGGCTCTTCATTTGTAAGCTAATGTATAACTCCTCATTTAATGCAGAAAAATATGTGAGGGTGCCACACTTTGTGTTCCTTGCCCATGTAGTTGACATATCCTCCGCAATTCATGTGCAATTCGTGTTTCGGTCAGTTTCCTCAATGCCTTTTCGCACCAGGATCTTCCTGTTGCCTTTCTGGCCATGTGCCTTATTGGCATTGTTAGCAATGTGGGTGTGGGCAAAGAACTTCACTGCCGGTTTCTACAACCTAAGGAACAAGTTGCACGCAACATGGGTCGTTCCTAGATTCGGTTTCCAGGTCTACACCATTGTGCAGTTGAAATTGCAATATTGGCCTTTGCTGGATAAAAATCCTAATATGGCATTTGTTTGTTACAGTACTTCTTACCATTTGCTGCCAGAGGCATTAACAAGCAGATAGAGCAGGCCATTCTTAAGGCTGATAGATTGGGAGTCAAAGTCCTCAGCCTTGCAGCCCTCAACAAGGTACATATTTCTTGAGATTTTTTATTTTCATTTGCTTGCTCTGAGCAGATGGACAGTTGGGTTAGGCATGGCTGTCCAATTAATTTCATAGTTGAAGCCTAAAAGTGACTTGTGGCATATAAATAGCCACAACAAATATCGATGGTGAGGGGAGGAACTTCACTTTCAATTCTCTTAAAGCCACAGCTGAGCTGACCAATAAATGAGTTTGATGTCAACATTCATGTTCATCTTTAAGACTTCAAACCTAAAAAGTATAGGTTTTGAAGGTTGCATACATCAAGAAATGGGACCCTTTCCTCTCCATGTCCTGCCCTCCTGGTCCTAGCGCCATTAATGATAGCCATGGAAGTAGTTTAGGACATTTTTTCAAAAACAAAGAGGTAGCTGTTGACAGGTAGATTCCTTAAGACATCATTGGAAGTTTAATTGATAGTACAAAACTGATTTGCAAGGTAAATACAAATTAGAAACGTTGTCTACACCTTGTAACGTGTTGTTCACATGTAGATTCCGGGAGACAGCATGGCGAATTATAATAATACAAACTTATGATTTTGTTTATACTAGGAACAAATCAGCACAAAAATCAGAAAAAAATCAAAAACAATTCAGCAAGAAACAGTCTTTCTGACACTATACATGGTAGATTTGTCTTAAGTGTTTGTTTATTCATGTTTTGTGCAGAATGAAGCACTGAATGGTGGTGGAACACTGTTTGTGAATAAGCACCCTAACTTAAGAGTACGAGTTGTTCATGGTAACACCTTAACAGCAGCTGTAATTCTTCATGAAATCCCCAAAGACGTAAAGGAGGTTTTCTTAACGGGTGCCACGTCTAAGCTTGGAAGAGCTATTGCTCTCTACCTTAGTAGGCAAAAAGTCAGGGTCCTGGTTAGTAATTCCCAAATACCAATTTAATGTTCTATGCCCTTTGAAAAAAAAAAGTCCATTTAACTAAGAATTTTTCATTGGCATTAGATTTAAAGCACAACTTTTTGTAGATGCTAACACTATCAACCGAGAGGTTTCAGAAGATTCAAAAGGAAGCTCCTGTGGATTGTCAGGAATACCTTGTTCAGGTTACTAAGTATAATGCAGCCAAGAACTGTAAGGTGAGCAAATGAAGATGCTCAAGCCTTAAAATCTGTTTTCAGTAAATTTGGAAAAGGAACTCACTCACTCATGTTTGTTACATGAATTTAATGTATAGACTTGGATTGTGGGGAAATGGATTACACCAAGGGAACAGAGTTGGGCACCAAAAGGCACACATTTCCACCAATTTGTGGTACCACCAATCTTGCATTTCAGAAATGATTGCACGTATGGCGATCTTGCTGCCATGAAATTGCCTGAAGATGTTCAAGGCCTATCCGTTTGTGAGGTACCAAAATATATATATCATCCAAACAACACTTGTTAATTCAGATTTTAAAAAAAATTTAATTAAGGCTAATTTGTGCTCTTGTGATGTAAAACAGTACACTATGGAAAGGGGAGTGGTTCATGCATGCCATGCTGGAGGAGTAGTTCATTTTCTGGAAGGATGGACTCACCATGAAGTCGGAGCAATCGATGTCGATAGGATTGATGTAGTGTGGGAGGCTGCTCTCAAGCATGGTCTTAAGCCAGTGTAGGGTTAGGACTTCAAGTTAGATGTGTCATCCCACAAAAAGAACAAAAAGGGTTTGAAGAAACCCACCAAAAAAATAGATGATAAATTGGTTGGAGGAATTGGAAGGAGAAGAAAATTCCACATTATGAATATTAATAACTTTATACATGTTATTTTTACATTCAAACAATAGGGAGATTTAAAAGGGGAATTTATGACTTGCTGGGTAAATGTACTGTACTGTTTTGAATGGTGATGTTTTGAAGTGTACGTAGCTTGTAATTCTGATATAATGCAAGTATATTCATACTTCTGTAAGTGGCAGCAATATTGGCTAGCCAACCTAGCCTGTTCAAAATTGATGTAGGCACAACACAAATAAAAACACGAGTTCAGGTGCGTCGTTCACCTTCATATTTCCAGGTAGAAAAACACAAGTGAGTTCTGGTCACAAGTGCTATCCATGTTTTTAGTATTTTGGGTTGGGTCATTCCAGAAACAAACATTCAAGTCACGTTAGGCGGGTTATTTAATGGCTCTGTTCGGTAAAATTAGTTAAAATTGGAATAGATACTCAATTCAGTAGCTGGAGATAGAATTGAGCTGGAACTGAAACAATGAGCTCAACATTGAAAAAGATGTCTAGTATATTGAAGGTACATTTGTAAAAAGTTAGGTAAAATTATTAAGAAGGATACGAATTTCTTTTTTTCTTTTTTTTGAAAATTGGTGTTTGGAATAGTTGGTCTACCAAGAAGGTGCAGAAGCAGAAATTTATGGTAGCAGAGATGCTAATGTTGAGGTGGATGTGCGGGTACTCGGGGTTGGACAGAATCAGAAACGAGGTGATTAGGAACAATGTCGGAGTGACTAGTATAGAGCATAAGCTGAGAGAATCGAGGCTGCATTGGTTCAGTCACGTAAAGAGGAGACCACTAGAGGCCCCGGTTCGTAGATGTGAGGGGTTGGTTTTTAAAGATTTTCGCCAGGGCAGAGGTAGACCGAAGAAGAGCTGCAAAGAAGTCATAAAACAGGATCTTGGCTTGCTGGATATTACAGTGGACCTAACAAACAATATGAACCTTTGGAGGGAGAAGATTACGGTGGAGGAGCGGTAGCTGGTCTAGCATTCGATGAAGGGCATTCATCTTGCATCTTTGCGTTCTTGCTCTCTCTCTCTCTCTCTCTCTCTACTTCTCTCTGGTGTCGTTTTTCTTTCCTCTTTGGTTTTTGGTCGTTAGGCCTTTTTTATACACCATCTCGATTCTTAGGTCGAGGGAAGGGTGGGTACATCCTGGCCTCCCAGACCCTACCGAGGCAGGTCCACACTGGGTTGGTGTTGTTGTTGTTGGTGGTGCTGGTGTTTGGAATAGTTGTTATGTAGGTGTCTTGGACACTTGCTTCGTAGTTCCCACCGAAGATCATGTATCTTTTGTTACTCACGGAATAGTGCGTTGCTCAAGCCGAGAAGTTCCTCTTCGTGGATGTAGTTGAAGACGACGAATCTTCAGTAGATCAATCATATGCAATACTTGATATAGGTTTGAATAACGTAGAAACGCTTTCCGAAATCAATATTTCGCCTCTTACATAGCCTTGGGGAATCCACGAAATTTGAAGTGAGATAAGACAAACCAACCGATCTCTAACAAGGCTCCTGAAAGAGATCAAACCTTAGAGTTCATGTAAAATGGATATTAGACTCTATTTGAAGTTCAATCATGGAGAGAGACACTCTCCTCTGATTATGTGAACCAACAACAACCCGACACTAATCTCCCAATAGCCATTTATATAGGCAAAGGAAAGCAGTTTTAGGGAACGGTTAGCAGCAGTTACCTACGGTTACAAGAAGTTAACGGTGGTTACCAAGTGCCACGAAAGGTTGTCATCAATAACCCACGCCACCCATCAGTTATTAACTCATTAAGGAAGTTACAATGCAGTTATACAATAGTTTACAAGATGGTTATCAACAATTCACACGTGTTGAAATTTCAGTCATGCGTCAGAGAACTATTGTTCCTACTCAGGTGAACCACTGTTCCCACCAAGGGAACAAATACAGTTCCCTGCAATATGGAACAGACTTATTGTTCCTTTTCAGGTAATGCAACTTCTCCTTAATATTTCCCTTTAGACCTCAACTATGATTACACGAGCGCGCACTCCACACACCCAAACCCGTGACATAGCAAAGTAAGACCTCATAGTGTCCTATGAACCCCAATTACACTAAAAAGCATTGTTCCCATATAGGGAACAATCACTTGATGACACTAAAATCACCAACAATCCTCCCCCATTTTAGTGTATTCCTTGATTCATAAAATAAGCAAGCTTTTATCCCAAACTCATGCATAAGCGAAAATGTCGAAAAACGATTGAATTTCCACTTTAGTGTAGTTACACATTTCAAACACATCGGAATCATGGTGTCCTAAGGATTGAACCAATCAACCACTTTGAATGCATGAAGATAACACAAACATAAGCTTCGTTACATCTCTAAAGTTTTACTAGACTCTATTAAGGGCCTCGAGTCAATATCTATTCGTGAACGTATGTGAAGCCAACCCGTAGCTTCATGAAGCGGCCAAACCTCACGTCCATATAGGTAGATCCTTTAATCGTGCACCTACAATTGCAATTTTTCAAAGGAACTATTAAGAAGACTATGCCTTCAACATCTAACTTGTAGAAATAGAGCACACATTTGGGGATTGTTATGTTGTGATCACAGTTTCTAGGTATGGGCTTTCCACATTGAATTTTGTCCCTAATTTTCATTAAGTAGGAATTGGGTATCACATCGCTAGAAAGCCATACGGGTCTTTTATCCCATCCCCTTACAACCAACCCCTTCGTCAAGTGGTTAGTAAAACTTGTTTTGACCGAACTAAAACAACAAAATCACACTATGTGTCACGATCCATGGCATACACTCACATCCAAAAGACATGACATGTGATAGCACACTGTAACCATGATCGTTCCCCTCTGGCTAGAGATATTTTACTCACATAGTTGAAATTAGTTTCGGCCTTCATGAAACATGGTAGATTTTAATTCCTTTAGTTGTTACCTTAAACAAGGCTACAACTCACCCTACCAACCTCGTTTCCGTTGTCAAAATCAGAATGCTAGATCATTTCTCACACTCCATGAAATGGCACTATTCCCAAGTAGAAATATCAATCTACTTCTAGAAAATAACACTCTATCTAATGATCCAACTTGCATCCAACATTTCCATTTCCAAGGAAATTATGTCATTACTAAGACCACAATCCATGGTCCTTACCAAGTAATCTACACACTTAAATCCATGAGAGAAGACAAGAAATCAAAGGATACGTCTCCATGTAAGGAAAAAGTTTTCATGTCAAGAGACATCGTTCCCAGGGGACACGTTTACAGTCAAATGACATCGTTCCCAAGGACACGTTTCTTGTCAAATGACATCATTCCTATCACGGGACATCATACACATCAAAGGACATAATCCCAACAAAGGGTATAGTTCCCCTCACTCTTATCTCAATCCTAACCCCAAGGATCAACTTGACCTCCCCCATGTCCTTCATAGAAAATTTTCAATTCCATGAAACCATACATATTGTACATGCTATACATACACCATCATAAGTATGCAATTTAGAAAAATAACAAAATATCATATAAATATAATACAAGTACAAAATAAAATACGCCGACTAATCTGTATAAATACAATAGAGTCAAATAGCCAATATGTGAATCTTAGTAGGGCCTTCATCAGTAGATTTAATCAAGTAATCTGTCCAGGAAACAATAGACCTAAATTAAGTAATCTGATATCTAGTAGACTTTAATCAAGTAACCTGTCTAGGGAACAACAGTCTTGAAGTAATTAAAATCACAAATAATCTACACACAAGGTATAGTAGACTCATATCATCTCCCTTTGAGAAAATTTCATCTTTCTCATTTAGGTCTTAAGGTTGATCTAGACGTTTTGTTACGTCTCTTTCGACTCTTACGGTCTTGACCATGATATATCATCATTCATTCATGATCACAACTTTGACCATCTTATATGATTATTAAATACCATAAAGTATAACGTCCTATAATAGACTCTTGTTCTAATAAAACTTATATCTTGGAACAAGCAACAATTCATCGGAAACAAATTTGTTCCATTGCAAGGAACATTCAACGTTCCCTTCAAAGGTGCGTCTTTCTTAAAAGAAAAAATATTCATATAGACAACTACTATAACTTATTCATATCCTTCCGGGAACAATAATCCCATCAAGGAACAGTTCCCTCATGGGATCAGTCCATGTTCCCTTTGAGGGAATAATAACATAAATTTCATTTTTACTGTTACGTTGTGACTTACATGGAGTCTGTCATGCAATTCAATGCAAACTAACTAGTTTTGTCCATTTCAATGACGAATACATCCATAGAATGGACACGTTTCATTTCAAGGTGTAATATCCGCTAAATTTTAAAAATAATAAAACGGATATTTACCCCAATAATTTTTTTTATCTAAAGTAGAGAACTTAATAATCTTTATAATCTCATATTAAATTATAAAGAGATTATAAAAGTTTATTACAATGACAATTAAGAATTTCAGTAAATATAAAACAAGTCGGATAAATATTTAAATATGTTCTCTTAAAGACAAAGTTTAAGTATTTTTATAATTGTCTTAATAAATTATAAGAATGTTATAAGTATAATATCCGCAATATTCCAAGGTTTTAAAAAAACAATATAATATAATTATATAACCTTTTCTCTTATAAAGGAGAATTCTTAAATATATTTTTTATATATATAACCCTTTTCTCTTTAAAAAGAGATCCTTAAGTAAATCAATTAAATAAAATTCCAAAATGCATTAAAAGGGTTATGAAGAGATAAAAACATTTAAATAAAAATAATGCATTATAAATTTCGGTTTGTATTAAATAAAAAGGGTACATTAGACTATTAATAACACAATAAAAATTCAGTAAAAAGGATGCAAGAGCCAGGACTCGAACCCGAGACCTCTTGCAAACCCCTCTCACACACCCCTTCCCACAATCCGCTATGCCATTCTAACCTTATCTACCAATTCAGGATTTTTAATACTTTTATCTCCTTATTACTTCTTCTTCCCAAATTGATAAATCAGACTTGTCAGATTGATTTGACGCTCAAGCAATGCATGTGCTTCTATTGTTATGTAGCTTGTGCTTTCTCCCAACCACCCTCACCAATGGACGTCCTCCACATTGGAATGAAGAAACACAAACTTGGCCAATCTCCATGGACCTCCTCTTCCATGAGAGGTCCATCCAAGGAGGTGTGGATCCATGGAAGGTCCAATTTTGCTATAAAAAGGGGTGAAAACCCATAGGATTTTCACACATTCATTCAACCTTCTTCCTCTTGCAAAAATCCTCTCTTCCAAGTCCAAATTTCAGCCTAATTTATTCAATACAAATGCTGAAATTTTTTCCACAAAATCTCCAAAAACCCTAGTTGCCTTGCCTTGCCCCACCGGAACGCCTCTGCCTCGCCGGACCACCAGGCGGACCACCTCCGACCCCCGCGCGCGCCACCAGGAGGCCGCCGCCCTGCCTCGCCTGACCACCAGTCCGTCGTCGTTCCGTCCAGTGACCTCTCTGGCTTTTCACGTAAGAAGGAGGAGGAAGAAGGAGAAAGAAAAGGGTTTGGGCTGGTTTTGGACTAATTCAAATAGGCCCATTTGTCCAATATTAGCCCATCAGTTTTTTTTAATAAGGATAAAAGAGAAGGCGATGCCCAAAAATCTGTCCACCTCGAAATTCGTGCCCATACCGCTCTCGTTTTCGCTCGGTATAATTTCCCGACTCGTATATTATTCTATATTTCTTTATGAAATATTTTCCACACATATATAATATTTATTTAATTAAATTAAATAAATATTGCATGTGGGTATTAAAGAGAAGTTATATAATGAAATTAATCTACATACCCATCTAGGAGAAATATACTTTTATTAAGAATATATGAATTCCTAGAACTTTAATATTCATAAGAATGATATTTTAAGCATATTTGGATAAATATTGGAAAAGTCTTAACTAAGACCTATTTCCCTTTATTATAAAAAAATAAAATAATGAAAGATAAGGAATTTTATTAAAATAAAATTCTATTAAAAAGGAACATAGATTTGCATGTCTTAAATCCTATTATATGCTTGGGAATAATATTAGTAAGATATTATGAATAAATTATTTTGATAAGAACAAGTATGGGATTAAATGAAGTAAATAAATAATTTGCATGTCTTTAATACTATTATAAACTTAGAAATAATATGGATAAGATATTCTTATCAAAAAGATAATTTTGTATGATTAAGTAGAAGACTAAAAAGACATAATAAGATCTCACATAAAAATATTTTATATAAAGTTATCTATTAACTATATATTAAAGTTATACCTTTTCAAGCCACCAGAACGATTCTGGCCCCACCTCATATTTACAAAATCAATTTTCATTTCTAATATTTTAACTTTTTCCTATTAAATTCTTCTTTACCTTTTTAAATCTATCTTTAACATCAAACCAATATCTATTTAGTATAACAATATCTTTTGAAAACTTCCTTATACAAGTATTTACAATTAAAGATAAAATATTTTATAATAAATATAAATCTTTTAGCATATACCTTTTGATGAATTTATTTATAAATATATAGTGATTTTTATAGATAAATATTTATAATTTTTAAAATTAATAAAATAGATAATAAAATATTTAATAGATATATTGAAATGTTTGATAATCTCTAAATTTACGTACCTGAAAAGTAGTAAAATATAAAGAATATAATATTTGATTAAAAAAGTATACATTCGATATGAGCAACAAATTACTTATATTAAATTTTATATAATTATATTTTCATTTATTTATTAATATCATATTCATAATGTCTCTAAAATATCGAATCGTAGTCGTACATGGTACGACGGGTATAACTAGTTATTTTAAAGTTTATAGCTTTGATTATTAAATAATACCTTGTTAGAAGAATACATATAGAAAGATAGTATAATATATCTCTAAGTGTAGCGATTTTAAAAATATAAGTTTTATTAAATGATTATGATAGATATGATAATAGTTTGATATATAATAAGATAATAATATTACTAAGTTGTTAGGGGTTGTCTTGTATAAAAAGATAATTAAAAATAGAAAAGATAATATATCTTGTTCTAGTGATCCTAATTATATACTTAGTGTTTATAAGTTATGTTTTTAAGACATGATCATATTTTTATATAAACTATAGATATGGGAAGATATATGTGGATAAAGTAAGTAAGATTATTTTAGTATTATGCTAAGTTATGGAAAGCTTACTTTATAAAGTATATAGAAAGTTCTATTTATGGAAATACTAAGAAGGAATGCCTATTAATATTTTATCCCTATTTAATATGGTTTATATATCTAAATAAGGCTTTACTAAGATAATGTTACTAATAAAATATTCTTTGATGAGAAAATAATATTTTAAGTATCATTATGGATATTATTGATAAAAAAAGGTGATATTATAATAACACTAAGTTGAGATATTTTAATAAGGATATAATGGACTTTTATAATCCTAAGAATATTAAAATTTTCAATATACCTTTTTAGGTTGAATATTATATCATATGCTTTTATAAGGTTGTCCTTGCTTATTTATATTAAGAAATTAGCAAGTGAAATTAAAAGAATATTTTAATAAATTAAATAAGGAAATTATTGGTTTCCAAGAATGAAAATGTTTAAATATTAAGAATAAGAATGTATAAGAAATACCAGGATATTACCAATATAAAATAATAATAAGAAATATTATTATTTTATTCATCTCCACCTAAATTATTATTATAATAATTTACAAATTAATTCTCTTATAAAAAGAATATAAGAGATATTTAAAACTTTAGAAGAATTAAAGAAATTCTTATTAAAGTTCGTTCGTACCTCTCGTGTCGATAGGTCGAGTCTCTGTTTCGAGTAAAGTCAACGACTTCCGTTCGTTCGTTCGTACACAATCGTAAAAGCTAAGGCAAGTGGAATTTCCCCTTGTGACCTTTTATACTCATCCCCGTGAAATTCTCGATGTTGGGAACAACTTGTGTGCTAAGTAATAAAATAAACTTAGGAAATATCGATTGTTAGAATATAATGACCCCATTGTTAGGATAGTCCGTTCTTTACTATTGATAGGCCACACAACTTGTTGTGTGGCCTTGATTGTTTACGGCCTCGTTAAGAGGTCAATGTCGAACAAACTAGTGAGGGGCGCGAAAGTAGTCGACGCCTCTATAAAACTTACTAAGTCGTAAATGCCTACGTGTTTGAAGTACGACTTTCAGGATCATGATCCTATCCGCTCCGATTGCAAGGAGGGATGAGCGCACTCTAGCTAAGTGCCGGAAAACTGGGTTTTCCCTTGGTGGATCGGGCCATCCTAGCCCCCACCCCCTTTAAAGAATCATTAATGAAATCTAATACTTTTCGTCACTATAAAATAAGTGCCCAAGGCACATTTAAGATACCAAAACCGGACCGGTCTCAAATGATCGATCCGGCTCTCGGTCCGCTCAGGGCGCGAGAGGCTTTTAACTTGTATGAATTGATAACATTCCCAACATAATCTCAATTCTAAAAGAAGTCTACAATCTAGTAGCTCTTCTCTCGATTAACGAGCTATCTCCGCTTGAGATACACTCTCCCTCGTATCGTTAAACCCCACGTAAACAAACCCTATCCTAAAACACAACCTGTTGTTATCTTCTTCGTTATTACTCAAATTACCGAATTACCCTTGGGAAGTTCCGTTCCCGCTTGCTTAGTCTCTTAGACTAATTCTTCTTTTCCGCATGTTTGCCTGGCATATTCTCGCCCCTCGCGAATTATGTCAGAACCTAGGATTTTCAACAAGGCGGAAGGTGAAGGGCAAAGGAAGGGCAAGAAGATCCAAGATGTATTTGAAATTCCTTTTGGTTTATCTACGTTTATGCTCCAAAAACAAAGTTTTATGAATTGAAATTTCCGAACAAGCTTTTGGCAATGTGATTTGGGTTGTAAGAACAAAGTCTCCTTCGAGAGCACCTTTTATTTATATGAGTATGTTTAATTCCGCATTTTTATCGTTCTAAAAGCCTTGTGTGACTTTGGATGGTAAAATCCGAGGTCACTGGCGGTAATACCCAATGTTGTAAAATAGGGGTGTTACAATTATGGTATTAGAGCCGAACGTTTTGTCTTCAAAACCGAACTTTTTCAAAACCGAAAATTTTCAAAACTCAAGAACTTTTTAAAACCTAAGTTTTTAGTTCGCAAACCAAAACTTCTATTTTAGAAACTCCCTTTTTACCTCCTAAAAACTTAAGTAATAAATATGTTTCAACTCTTTGACCTAATCACCTAAGTAAGAATCCTTCTTAAACTTAAATTTTCATCTTAGGAATTTTTACAAGTTAGGAATTTCTTTTATTAAGAATCTTTTAAAGAAATTCACCACCTTCTAACTTAAACATCTTAGTTAAGAATCTTCCTGGAAAAAAAAAGAAAAGAATCTTCCTGTAAACTTAAACTTTCATCTTAAAAATTTATTTCTAGAACTTCTAATGTTCAAAGAAATTCGAGACCTTTTTAAATAGGACCATGAAAATGAAAAGTCTTAAATATAATATTTTATGTCTAAATTTTATATCCGAGAATGCCTTAAGACTTCCTTCAATATGTCTTCACCTTATAGAATCAAAAGATATTCTATAAAAACGTCTTCTTCTCCCCAACAGAAATGGTACTCACTAGAAGTCTAGCCCGAATCAGGGATGAAGCCAAAAAGGCCGCTCAAGAGCTTGATGAGGCTTTCGCTCAAAGGCCGTTTTTGCCAAATGGATACCCCGAGGACAACCCCGAGCTAGCTCTACAAGAGGAGATGCATGAAAATGCACCCGAGGTGAATCTCGAGGAGGAGAACCTTGAAGAAGCATACCTCGAGGGAGGAGTTGATAATTCACTTCACGGCCAATCAAGTCCGGAATTCACTGAGCACGAATTCTCGGGATATCATCCATGGGGACACATGACGGAGACTCCATGCCACCGAATCACAAGTCAAGCTCCAATGACCTATCAAGTGGGTGGATGGGCTAACTGGACTCAGGGAGAGCCATCCCATCACCAAGCAAATGGTCAAGCAAGAAACCCATCTCCAATCAGTGACCCAAACCCAGCGAGGGTTCGTCAGCCAAATTACGACGACCTCCTCCAACATAAGGGGGTATGGTCGGAAGAAATAAGGTCCTACCAGAACGTGGATGTTCCTCCCCCTGAAGGCGTCTGTCCAAGATGAACCCGTTACATGAACTATGATCTCTTAGAGAGGCGCAAAGAAGGTTGGCTAAACAGACAAATGGCCGAACAAGATGAATTGTTCCAAGTCGAAGTCCGACTAAGCGAACTTCGCGCAAGGAGCGCGTATCGTCGCAGGCAGATTGAGCAGGCCAATTTAGTACTGGACAATGAGAGCGGGATTCTTGATGAGAACCTCTTTGACGACCATTTCCTCGATAAGTATAGTTACCCCGACCGCCCCTAGGCTTTGTCTTAATTGAACTTCTCGTTGTAAAGTAGTGAGCTAATCCGCTCCTCTCGACTTTTGTTTTGTCTTTGCAAGGCCGAGTCGACATTATTTCTTTTCAGTCCCTAGTGTAATGGCTTTTTATATAAAGCCTTTGTAATCAGTTTCCATGAAAGTTCTAATAAAAAATTTCTCTCTTCTCTAAACTTGTGCATCATTTCTTGCATATACTTGGGAGTTAACAAAAACAACTATACCCTTCTTCAAATATAGAATTACGGATATTCTATATGAATGTCGATTGTTAGCCATCTAAAGAAAATGGTTATAATAATAAAATTAAAAAAAAACTAAGTTCATGCACATCGGGAAGAACTCACGCCAACTAAATGGAATACTTACGTCTCCATAGAGTCAAACTTAGTAAGCCAGTGACTCACGGGAAGATAGAAACTTCCAAAGAGGACACCAAGGAAGGCTTAGTCGACTAAAGATCTAACATGTCTCCACTTAACCCGATCTCGAAACACATTATCGAGAGGTATGTGTGGGACAAACAATGATCTAGCAATAAAGCAGTGGTCGAGAATTCTGACCTATGAAGAATATAATAATCTGAATTACCTACAAGTAGTAGTGACTTTCCTAGTCAACATATGGAATCTTGATATGATATCTAATGTTTGTCAGCCGAATAAACCAACCATAATAAGACTATCATAAATGAGGAAGCCACGTCATGAACATTCTTCTCCACCATTTTGATAAGTCGACCCGACGATAAGATGAATTAGAAAGAAAGTTGTTAGGGCCAAGATTTTTGGGCATGATTGTAAGTTCTCTAAGTTGCCCCAATAGGCCTAATAAGTCATAAGGTTGCTTCATTACTAAGACAGTTGTGGACACGCGTCCCAATTCGTCGCATTTGAAGTAGTTACCTAGGCCATCTTCGATGTTATTTCCAAACCGTTGATTCCATTATTAGGTTGCCTGATTCGTTACACTTTACTATCACCATTTTTCCTTCCTTAATAAGAGATTATGGTATGAAACCAACCTTTTAAAGGTATTTTCAATAAAGCATTAAGTCTTCCTCGATAACCCAAATACCTACTCTATCCACGAATGAATGACAATTGTTGGGAACAATTTGTCGATTCTTATTTCCAATGGTCAAACCAAAAAGAACCAACAATAGAATTCCCCTGAATAACATTCAAGTTCGGGCACGAATGATGGTTCAAAAGCTTCCAAAGAAAGAATAAGGAAATCGTCGGGTAATGAACCCTAGTACGCCGATACTGTTGGATGATGCGATAGAAATTGCATTAAGAAGTCCAACAATATAAGTGATGCCAGAAGCAATCTCTTCTGTTCCACCGAAAGAAAGCAAGCATAATTGGAACCGACCAAGCTGCAAATAGAATTGCAAATAACGCCATATTCCACATCAAGTAAATGGTCTAGTTGTGCAAAGGCACTAAAGACATTGTCAAAGGAGATGATGTCAATGAAGGAACAAAAACTTGACCACAACTACTACTAGTCCTCCTACATGGAAAGATTTAAGGAGTATTCTTTGCACCAAAGAAAAAGGGTGCATATTATCGCTCTACAAATCGAAATGGAGTTAGCCAATAGCAAGAGAACTATAATCAAGCAAAATATGTCATGCTGAGTTGGAAAAAAGTTTAAGACTAAATGATGAATCATTCCTCTCTTGTTCTATGAGAGATGAGATAGTTGATGATCTCTTAGACCCTAAAGGTTAAAGGACTAAGTATGTCAAGAAGAAGGCCACGCAGTTTAACCAATTATTACATTACGCACGACATGAAGTTTCCCCTTAAGCCCTAAGGTATCCCGTCATAAGTGGATAAGTTCAACCCCCAAACCAAGGAGAAGTTCAACGATAGACGCAAGGAGTGAATAGAATAGCTTATCCTTCCTCGTGTAATCTAAATATGTCCAAATAAGGATACTTGTGACATATATCGTAGGGTTGTCATTAGAATTTCAACCTTGGTTATAATCAAAGCATAGTTGAATAATTTCAATATTATTCTCAACTATTTTTTTTCGCAAAGGGTTATACTTTGAACTCTGCTATGCTATCATAGCCATCTTGAAGATGTTCGTTGGTACTTTCTTTACAAAAGCACTGTTTCAAACGCTTAGTTCGAGTAATAGGTTACGTAAGTCAGTCCATATTTTTTTATGCGAATTACTCCTACCCCTGCGAGAAATATTTTCATTTTGCGTTGCGTTGTCGAACTACAATAGTTAATATCATAAGTTTAAATAACTAAACATTTTAAGTATATGGTTCACAGTGGCGAATAAGGATGAATTTCTATCTCCCATCTTGATCACATGGTTGAGGTAGAAATTCAGGTCTTGTTCTTGTGAAGGCATATATTAAAGGATTATGTTGGAGGTAGTTTCCCCGATACTGATCACATTGGTGAAATGAAACCACTTAGTTCTTCGGATTCAATCTTGTTACAAAAAAAAATTACTTTCTTATAAGAATTAATACGCTTAATATAGAAGGACACTCGAACCACTTCTCGATAGTATAATATATTCGAACATGACATTTTAAAGATGGTTACTCCCTCTTGAGAGATAACCATCGCCTATCCCAATAGTAACTTCTTTAGAAACCATAACTCGAAATTCTTCCTCCAAGGCATGTCCCTTACATATTCAAACTTCGATCCCATCTCGAAAGTACCGAATATCCCTCTTAAAAGAACTCTTCCGATATGACTCTATTCTAAAAGTATAGAATGAATTAGTCATTTTCTTACTCGCTTCCTAGAAACACTTAAGTACTCATTTCAATTACAATGCTTATTCTATAAGCAGTCCAACCCTTATGTTTAGGAATATCAACCCAGAACTTCCGTAAGTATGATTCAAGCTAATGGATAAAAAACGCTTGACCCCCGCCCATTTCACTAACAAGACCAATTGGATTTTCAATCCTATTCCTTGTTTTCGTTAAACCACATAAGTTCAAATGCATGAATCTTTCTAAGGAATATTAAGTTAGCAATTCCTTAAGAAAAAAAAAGTACACTAGAATGGACACGTTTCATTTCAAGGTGTAATATCCGCTAAATTTTAAAAATAATAAAACGGATATTTACCCCAATAATTTTTTTTCTCTAAAGTAGAGAACTTAATAATCTTTATAATCTCATATTAAATTATACAGAGATTATAAAAGTTTATTACAATGACAATTAAGAATTTCAGTAAATATAAAACAAGTCGGATAAGTATTTAAATATGTTCTCTTAAAAAGAGAGTTTAAGTATTTTTATAATTGTCTTAATAAATTATAAGAATGTTATAAGTATAATATTCGCAATATTCCAAGGTTTTAAAAAAACAATATAATATAATTATACAACCTTTTCTCTTATAAAGGAGAATTCTTAAATATATTTTTTTATATATAAATAACCCTTTCTCTTTAAAAAGAGATCCTTAAGTAAATCAATTAAATAAAATTCCAGAATGCATTAAAAGGATTATGAAGAGATAAAAACATTTAAATAAAAATAATGCATCATAAATTTCGGTTTTTATTAAATAAAAAGGGTACATTAGACTATTAATAACACAATAAAAATTCAGTAAAAAGGATGCAAGAGCCGATACTCGAACCCGAGACCTCTTGCAAACCCCTCTCACACACCCCTTCCCACAATCCGCTATGCCATTGTAACCTTATCTATCAATTCAGGATTTTTAATACTTTTATCTCCTTATTACTTCTTCTTCCCAAATTGATAAATCAGACTTGTCAGATTGATTTGACGCTCAAGCAATGCATGTGCTTCTATGGCTATGTAGCTTGTGCTTTCTCCCAACCACCCTCACCAATGGACGTCCTCCACATTGGATTGAAGAAACACAAACCTGGCCAATCTCCATGGACCTCCTCCTCCATGAGAGGTCCATCCATGGAGGTGTGGATCCATGGAAGGTCCAATTTTGCTATAAAAAGGGGTGAAAACCCATAGGATTTTCACACATTCATTCAACCTTCTTCCTCTTGCAAAAATCCTCTTCCAAGTCCAAATTTAAACCTAATTTATTCAATACAAATGCTGAAATTTTTTCCACAAAATCCCCAAAAACCCTAGTTGCCTTGCCTTGCCCCACCGGAAATCCTCTGCCTCGTCGGAGAGGCGAACCACCTCCGACCCTCGCGCGCGCCACCAGGAGGCCGCCGCCCTGCCTCGCCTGACCACCAATCCGTTGTCGTTCCGTCTAGTGACCTCTCTGGCTTTTCACGTAAGAAGGAGGAGGAAGAAGGAGAAAGAAAAGGGTTTGGGCTGGTTTTGGGCTAATTCAAATAGGCCCATTTGTCCAATATTAGCCCATCAGTTTTTTTTAATAAGGATAAAAGAGAAGGAGAGGCCCAAAAATCCGTCCACCTTGAAATTCGTGCCCATTCCGCTCTCGTTTTCACTCGGTATAATTTCCCGACTCGTATATTATTCTATATTTATTTATGAAATATTTTCCACACATATATAATATTTATTTAATTAAATCAAATAAATATTGCATGTGGGTATTAAAGAGAAGTTATATAATGAAATTAATCTACATACCCATCTAGGAGAAATATACTTTTATTAAGAATATATGAATTCCTAGAACTTTAATATTCATAAGAATGATATTTTAAGCATATTTGGATAAATATTGGAAAAGTCTTAACTAAGACCTATTTCCCTTTATTATAAAAAAATAAAATAATGAAAGATAAGGAATTTTATTAAAATAAAATTCTATTAAAAAGGAAAATATATTTGCATGTCTTAAATCCTATTATATGCTTGGGAATAATATTAGTAAGATATTATGAATAAAGTATTTTAATAAGAACAAGTATGGGATTAAATGAATTAAATAAATAATTTGCATGTCTTTTAATACTATTATACACTTAGAAATAATATGGATAAGATATTCTTATCAAAAAGATAATTTTGTATGATTAAGTAGAAGACTAAAAAGACATAATAAGATCTCACATAAAAATATTTTATATAAAGTTATTATTTTAAAGTTTATAGCTTTGATTATTAAATAGAATGACGCTCTAGTGAAATACCTTATTAGAGTAAAGCATGTGGTTAAAATCCAGTCATTAGATTAGATAGGATGGACGAATCAGATTTAAAATAAAAAAGGTGCATTTTAAGGAAATTTGAGAGAAGCACCATATCACACCCAAACTCGCTACTTTTAAGGAGGGGATAAATACATGATCCGTTCAAAATGGAAACAAGCAAAATTAGGGGGGATTTAAATTAACAAATGAGAAAAATATACATCAGAATCTCAGAAAATCTTTTATACCCCGATTGAAAATCCAATCCTGCTAAACCGTCATTCATTATTCACGTCTTCTTCTTCAACAACCGTCGTTCATCTTCTCTCTCTCTATTCAACGCATCTGGACAACGATTTCTAATTATCTTCTTCAATCTCAAGGTCCATCTTCAAGATTCCAAGTTCAATCGTCGATAATCGGTGAGCAACCTTTTTGATTATGCTAATTTTTTTGTCAATATTATCATTCTTCAGTAAAATCGCCGGTATTTACACAAAACAATATAATTTTTTCGTACGATCTAGATTTACATTTCAATGGGTTTGTTTCATTGTTGTTTTTTTAATTGTAAGTATCATTCTTCAATATTTGGATGGAATCTGGCTCTAATTTGTTTGCAAGTCGGAAAATTGTAGGGTTTATGTAGTTATGAGTTCACGAAATTAGGGTATAGTGGGTGATGTGGACTATAGATCAGACGCATTCAATGGGTGTTCTACTGCATGTGGTTGAGTTTGTAAAAGACGAGTTTAAAAATCTAATCAAAGTTATGGTCATATACGGTTTTTCGAGATTGATTGTGTATAAGACATGTTGTTTTCGATCTACTCTAAGAGTGTGTGCAATGTTTAATAGATGGCAATGTCACAAGAGTCGAAGAGCAAGAACAAAAGGAAGCATGATAAAGGTATGCATCATTCAAATTTTTATAGATTATATATTATTCAAATCTATTAATGTTGTTTTTCAACCCAACCCATTTTGTGAAAGTTACTGAACTGGCAATTACATATAATGTATATTAAAAAGTTATTTAACCTTTTATGAATGATTATTCAAAGCAAAGTGACATATTATTCAACATCAGATTGTTGTCAACTTTGTTTTAGAAGGAGGATAAATAAGTAACAGGTATTATTCTTGTAAAACACAGTTATTATTCAACTATAGGTATAATGTTTTTTCAATGTTAATAGTTATTCAGTTCAATCCTATCTATTATTCATAACCATATTTGTTATGTAAAGTCAATTCAAATTATTCAAAATATCATATTATTATTCAAAGTATGGATTGTATAGTTTTTGAAGAATGTGTTAGTTGATAGACAATAGACATTTTATTAAATGACTATGGTGTTTTTAAATATGCTAGATGGTTTGATTACGAAATATGAAAGTAAAAATGTGTTTTTGATGAATTGCATGTAGTTGGTGAACACTCAAAGCGTTCAAAGGTCAATTTTAAGAAAAGTCGCAAGGTGAAACATGTTGACAGCGATGATGATGCTGATTTATTTGATCCAAGACCATAAGATAGCGATGAGATTGAGATCACAGAATCTGAACAGGAGGAAGCTGGAAAAATAATGAAAAACGTTGATAAGTAGTTCCAGGATGAGATCGTGCATATGAGAAAAGTTTTAGCATGTTCCAGGATGGGTTTTATTATTCAATAATGCATTGTTATATTGTTCAAACATATGTTTAAACTTATTCAATTTGATTTGAATGATTATTCAAATAACATTTAATTATTATTCAACAACAATAGGTACATGATATTGAATAATTATTTATATCCATTTGAATAACTCTCCAATAAACTATATGTAAATGTGTAATTTTATTGTTGGACATAATGTAATATTGTGTCTTCGTTCACACAAACAACTGAAATAATCATAAACCATGATAGCATTAAGGATGAATAATATATATCACTTTCTTATAACAAATATGAGGATTCAACAACATCACGTAAAATATGTCGAAAAATAATTCATATCGATTTGAATAACTCTTCAATAAACTATATGTAATGTGTATCTTGATGTCACCAAAGAATGTTGATACAAAAGGCAATAGTAAATGTATATAGTGTGTCCAAAGCACTTATCAAAATTTTTGGTTTGTAATGTTCAATAATGCATTCTTATATTGTTCATACATATGTTTCTACTTATTCAAATTATATTGAATGATTATTCATATCACTTGCAATTATTATTCAACAACAACAAGTGCATGATGTGTACAACGAGTTTTATACTGGTAGGACACCGAGGTATCCAATACTTTGTATGGTTATCATTTTCATTCACAACGCAATCAGAACCGTAATTAAAATCAATGCAGTCTTCTTCTAAATCCTCTTCAACAGGTGCATCATTTTTAGATTCTGGAAATTTTGAATCATTGTTGAACACGTATTCTTCCCACTTGTTGGTTCCAACTGAAACAAGATATTACACAATCAATATATCAGTTTCATATTATTCATTAAACGGTAATAACTTATTCAACTAGTATATCAATATTATTCACAACAATTATAAAAAAATAACATATAATATACATTTTTCTTTATTTCAAAACAATTATTCAACTGTTGTGTTTTTATTATTCAACATATAATTACTAATTCATAATCTTCAATTAATACTCACCAATTATTCAATATATTGGTTGATGTTTTTCATCAGCATGAGAACTTTATTACGAATTAGTTTCATATTATTCATAAGACGATGAATAACTTATTCAACTAGTATACCAATGTTATTCACAACAATTATAAAAAATGACATATAATATAAAATTTTCTTTATTTCAAAATACTTATTCAACTGTTGGTCTTTTATTATTCAACATATAATTATTGATTTATAAGCTTCAGCTAATACTCACAAATTATTCAACATATTGGTTGATGTTTTTCATCAGCCATGACAACTTAAATGCAGTATATAGTTGTTAATCATCACGATCAATTACGCAACTTCTAAACTGATTATTATTCAACACTCATTCAGAAAAACAACTAACCAAAGGCACCATATCAGCACATTCGGATTGAAGAACTACATCATTTGTATAAGCAGGACGTATAATATTTTTCAATTATGATCTAACAAACAAGAACAATTAATCCAAATACGAATAACTAACCTTTTTCCATTGCAAATTTTGATATAATAATCTTCCGAATTCTTCAAACCAATTTGATTCGATTGAAGAAACAGGTTGTCGAGTAGCTTGAAATGATGAACGACGATTGTTGAAGAAGAAAAACGTGGATAATGAATCACGGTTTAGTAGGATTGGATTTTCAATCGGGATAGAAAATATTTTCTCAGATTCTGGTGTATATTTTTCTCATTTGTTAATTTAAATCCCCCCACAAATTTCGCCTGTTTCCATATTAAACGGATTGTGTATTTATCCCCTCCCCCTTCCCTATTGTTACTATTATGTTTCCTATTTTTTAGCCATTGATTGAATGAAATCCAACGTCCCCTATTCAACCACACATTGCACCATAAATACTATTGTACCTGAGCGCTCCTCTATTAAATAATACCTTGTTAGAAGAATACATATAAAAAGATAGTATAATATATCTCTAAGTGTACAGATTTTAAAGATATAAGAAAATGATTATGATAGATATGATAATAGTTTGATATATAATAAGATAATAATATTACTAAGTTGTTAGGGGTTGCCTTGTATAAAAAGATAATTAAAAATAGAAAAGATAATATATCTTGTTCTAGTGATCCTAATTATATACTTAGTGTTTATAAGTTAACTTTTTAAGACATGATCATATTTTTATATAAACTATAGATATGGGAAGATATATGTGGATAAAGTAAGTAAGATTATTTTAGTATTATGCTAAGTTATGGAAAGCTTACTTTATAAAGTATATAGAAAGTTCTATTTATGGAAATACTAAGAAGGAATGCATATTAATATTTTATCCCTATTTAATATGGTTTATATATCTAAATAAGACTTTACTAAGATAATGTTACTAATAAAATATTCTTTGATGAGAAAATAATATTTTAAGTATCATTATGGATATTATTGATAAAAAAGGTGATATTATAATAACACTAAGTTGAGATATTTTAATAAGGATATATTGGACTTTTATAATCCTAAGAATATTAAAATTTTCAATATACCTTTTTAGGTTGAATATTATATCATATGCTTTTATAAGGTTGTCCTTGCTTATTTATATTAAGAAATTAGCAAGTGAAATTAAAAGAATATTTTAATAAATTAAATAAGGAAATTATTGGTTTCCAAGAATGAAAATGTTTAAATATTAAGAATAAGAATTTATAAGAAATACAAGGATATTACCAATATAAAATAATAATAAGGAATATTATTATTTTATTCATCTCCACCTAAATTATTATTATAATAATTTACAAATTAATTCTCTTATAAAAAGAATATAAGAGATATTTAAAACTTTAGAAGAATTAAAGAAATTCTTATTAAAGTTCGTTCGTACCTCTCGTGTCGATAGGTCGAGTCTCTGTTTCGAGTAAAGTCAACGACTTCCGTTCGTTCGTTCGTACACAATCGTAAAAGCTAAGGCAAGTGGAATTTCCCCTTGTGACCTTTTATACTCATCCCCGTGAAATTCTCGATGTTGGGAACAACTTGTGTGCTAAGTAATAAAATGAACTTAGGAAATATCGATTGTTAGAATATAATGACCCCATTGTTAGGATAGTCCGTTCTTTACTATTGATAGGCCACACAACTTGTTGTGTGGCCTTGATTGTTTACGGCCTCGTTAAGAGGTCAATGTCGAACAAACTAGTGAGGGGCGCGAAAGTAGTCGACGCCTCTATAAAACTTACTAAGTCGTAAATGCCTACGTGTTTGAAGTACGACTTTCAGGATCATGATCCTATCCGCTCCGATTGCAAGGAGGGATGAGCGCACTCTAGCTAAGTGCCGGAAAACTGGGTTTTCCCTTGGTGGATCGGGCCATCCTAGCCCCCACCCCCTTTAAAGAATCATTAATGAAATCTAATACTTTTCGTCACTATAAAATAAGTGCCCAAGGCACATTTAAGATACCAAAACCGGACCGGTCTCAAATGATCGATCCGGCTCTCGGTCCGCTCAGGGCGCGAGAGGCTTTTAACTTGTATGAATTGATAACATTCCCAACATAATCTCAATTCTAAAAGAAGTCTACAATCTAGTAGCTCTTCTCTCGATTAACGAGCTATCTCCGCTTGAGATACACTCTCCCTCGTATCGTTAAACCCCACGTAAACAAACCCTATCCTAAAACACAACCTGTTGTTATCTTCTTCGTTATTACTCAAATTACCGAATTACCCTTGGGAAGTTCCGTTCCCGCTTGCTTAGTCTCTTAGACTAATTCTTCTTTTCCGCATGTTTGCCTGGCATATTCTCGCCCCTCGCGAATTATGTCAGAACCTAGGATTTTCAACAAGGCGGAAGGTGAAGGGCAAAGGAAGGGCAAGAAGATCCAAGATGTATTTGAAATTCCTTTTGGTTTATCTACGTTTATGCTCCAAAAACAAAGTTTTATGAATTGAAATTTCCGAACAAGCTTTTGGCAATGTGATTTGGGTTGTAAGAACAAAGTCTCCTTCGAGAACACCTTTTATTTATATGAGTATGTTTAATTCCGCATTTTTATCGTTCTAAAATCCCTGGGTGACTTTTGATGGTAAAATCCGAGGTCATTGGCGGTAATACCCAATGTTGTAAAATAGGGGTGTTACACAAGGAACAATATTGATACATTCCCCTTTTAGGGAACAACATTCACTAGTTCCTTTCTTAGAGCAGTCATCCGAAGGACATTTGATCTATAATTCATATTTCCTTACACAATCATATGATAATATCTTATATATGATATAGCCAAACTTGGGTATTACACTGATCAAATCTCATTCAATACGTAACGAGAAAACATGAACATGTGTACAAAACACATCCATTATACTGATTACTTATTCCATGATCAAAAGATAACCCTTGGGTAAGGATCAACCATTAACATACCTTACATATCATTCATCAGAATAATATCAAGGGAAAAACCCTTCACCTCCCAAGATTAAACATGAGAGAATTCGGATCCACCTTTATAGGTTTTCGGGTTCTTAAGTAGGACAATCAAACCTTTGATCTCCTCCAACTTCAACTTGGTTGTCTTCCACGGAAGCCATTTCAATATGATTTATCTCAAAATATTGATTTCGAATATAGGTGTCTTGGACTCTTCGTAGTTCCCACCAAAGATCCTGTATCTGCTATTACTCAGGGAACAGTGCGTTGCTGAAGCCGAAAAGTTCCTCTTCGTGGATGTAGTTGAAGACGACGAATCTTCAGTAGATCAATCATATGTAATACTTGATATAGGTTTGAATCACGTAGAAATGCTTTCCGAAATCAATATTTCGCCCCCTACATAGCCTTGGGGATCCACGAAATTTGAAGTGAGATAAGACAAACCAACCGATCTCTAACAAGGCTCATGAAAGAGATCGAATCTTAGAGTCCATGTAAAATGGATATTAGACTCTATTTAAAGTTCAATGATGGAGAGAGATGCTCTCCTCTTATTATTTGAACTAACAACAACCCGACACTAATCTCCCAATATCCATTTATATAGGCAAGGGAAAGCAATTTTAGAGAACGATTAGCAGCAGTTACCGGCGGTTACAAGAAGTTAACGATGGTTACCAAGTTCCACGAAAGGTTATCATCAATAACCCACGTCACCCATCATTATTAACTCGTTAAGGAAGTTACAATACAGTTATACAAGAGTTTACAAGACGGTTATCAACAATTAACACGTGCTGAAATTTCAGTCATGCGTCAGAGAACTATTGTTCCCACTCAGGTGAACCACTGTTCCCACCAAGGGAACAAACACTGTTCCCTCCAATATGGAACGGACGTATTGTTTCCTTTCAAGTAATGCAACTTATCCTTAATATTTCCCTCTAGATCTCAACTATGCTTACACGAGCGCACACTCCGCACACCAAAACCCGTGACATAGCAAAGTAAGATCTCATAGTGTCGTATGAACCCCAATCACACTAAAAGGCATTGTTCCCATATAGGGAACAATCACTTGATGACCCTAGAATCACCAACATGTTCTTCTAAAACTAAGAATCAAAATGTCATTTTTTTCGCCTTCGAGCATTTGGTTCAATGGTTAATACTTTGGGGTAGTACCACGAGGTCATCGTTTCAAATCCCACGGGTGGCGGTTTGTCCATTTCTCACTAGAATTGGTTAGTAACCAATTTTCGTCCTTTGTGGATGCTCTAGGCGAGCCCAAGTACTACTTGTGGCGACCCTAATCCTTACCCTATAAAAAAAAAGAATGCCATTTCTTTCATTTCTTGGTCGATGTCAGTCTAATCTCACCGAATTTAATATTCATTAATATTAATATTGAGTTCTAACTATAACCTAAAATTTTATTCTAATAAAAAAACCTAAAATTTTATTTCATATTCTTTTTTAGGGAGTACATTTTTGGGTTTGGATTTATGGCCAATAACTTTCTTTCTTCCTCTCCCATTGTCATGCATCTTCTGCAACTTTCCACTCACCTTTCTTTCCGCTTTTCTTCCTTTCTTTCATGTCTTTCCCCCACCAATCACTATCTATCTCCTCCTCCATGTCGTCTATCAATTTCCTTATCCTCTAAATACTCGCATTCAAATTCTTCCATCAAATCGTCAGCTTCAACACCAATTTCTCCTTACTCGACCCAATGAAATTGAATTCTCCGGGGCAAAGAGAAGAATAAATGTAGGAGAAAGGCCAATTTCAGGGGAAATGTAGGATCCAGATTTTAGTTAGTTTAGACAAATAGGAACTATTCCAATGATAATTCCCTTACGCAACGGAAAAGTAAAAGCAGAATATAGAAGACAGGGTAACTACGGACACAATTCCTTATAGAGGAATCTCACTTCAACCAACAAGTTAAATGGGTAAACCTCTACATCCCTTGAAGAATTTTGAATGAGAACTTTATTATACGATAATTCCTTAGTAACAAAATATAAATTTGATCCTCTCTATTGCTAACAATCACGAAATTCCAACAGTACTAGCGAATCTAACTATCTAGTTCCTAAGAACACTATAATGATTTAAACAAAGTAATCAAACTTCACAGCTTCCTGGTGCAGTTCTCTTTATCACCGAAATTGTCTTTTACTACGACGTCAAGTTCACACACTTGCCATCGACTAGCTCTGGACCTTCTTCTCCTTCTTGCATTCTTCCTTGTTGTTCTTGGATCACTCTCAGTCTCTCATTTCTTTCAAGTGAGTACTGTTCAATTGAGGAGTGATCTCATTTGACCTAGCTTGATCACTCTCTCCTTATAGTGATGGATCTTTGCAAATTACCTTTCAGTATTTTTCTACTTGAGGCGCAAGACATAGCTCTAATGACCAGTTGATGTGAGCCCCCACCATGACGGCGAGCCAAGAAGAGGAAGACATGTCCGTGCGCTCCGACGGACCCATCACTCGAGCCAGGACCCGTGCCATAGCCCGAGCTACTTCGTCCCTCGTCGCGCGTGTCCTCTCCAGCCACTGGCGCGCCCCTCACCCGGTGCATCTCCTACATCGAAGGCGCGCCGGCACTCTAGGCCGATGCTACGCACCGCGGCACCGAGAACCTCATTCTCGGTGCCGTGCCAGCCTCGCAGGCCGAGCCCCATGCCACGCCGGGCCACCCCGGCGTGGGAACTTGAGGTTCTGGTGCGCCTCGGCCTCGACACTCGAGGTTCGAGTGCGCACCAGCCCCGTCGACGCCGAAGTCATGTCGCGCCTCGTGTCGCGACATGCCCTTGGCGCGCCGACGCCTTGTCACGACCTTGTCGCGACACTCCCGACTAGGCCACCGTGACCATTTATGTTTCTTACTATTTTTAGCATCATTTCCATTCCGAAACATTTCTACTTCAGTACTTGCTACTTTTATTTAGAGTTTTGGGCTTGGGCTTGCGTCTTGGGCCGTGTGCGTGCATCTCCCTTATGCCGCCCTTGCCACTAGGTTAAGACTAGGGTTTGGCGTGCCATCTTCTCTATAAAAGAGGCACACCCCCTCCATTGTTTCTCACGCTTGAATTGAACTATCGTTATGCTGTCGAGTTTACTCCAGATTGTTTGTTAAGGCGTCAACCCCATTCTTTTCTCGTATCCCATATTCTTCAGGTTTCCCTCAAAAGAGACCACCTTCTTAAATCCTTTCACTTCTTTCTCATCCAAGTCTAGTCGTTAATTCGGCTCAAATATATCGGTTACACACGTGAGAAGACCATTTACGAGTCCAAGATCGGTCCATTCGTGAATCCTTCAACGGGGTTCACATCAACTGGCATCAGAGCCACGGATTGCGTAAGTCTCTCTCACTCTTTTACTCGTTTTTTGCACGAAATTTTTTTCTTTCCCATCATTGTTTCCATTAGCTTCCGCCATCTCTACCAACATCCACTAGATTCATTGTTTTGTTTCAAAAAAAAAATCACAAAAAATAGCCTTAACCCCGCCGACTTGCACTTGTTTTCGGTTCATTACATTGAGTTTCGAGCATTGCTTGCATTCCTCTTGCCTTGTTTGAATCGATTGATTGTGTGTGTCGTGCATATTGATTGCTTGGTGCGAGATTTGGTCCGATTTGGCCTTATCTCAATCTTTTATTTTCAGCAAGAATCTTGGCAAATCTTATCTTTCATATCTTGTTAGTTGCCGAAAATACAAAAAAAAAAAATTGGAAAAGCAAAGCCAAAATAAGGCAATCTTTATCCATTAGTTATTAAAAAAAATCAAAAAGATATTGTGAGATACACAAGCCAAAATAAGGCAAGTATCTCACAAATATTCGGCCCCTCTCTCTCCAATCAAATAATATCTTCTCTTGATTTGATTTGCATATCTTTGATTGATTGCATATCTTCCTTGTTTCTATTTTGTTAAGACACAATCTCGCCTCCTTCCTTAGGCTGAGATCTTCTCTTCTCTCTCCCTCTCTCGTGCCAAGGCTTCCATCAAGCCGACACACCTCTCCTTCTTTTCTTACTTGCTTGTGTGTTTGTATTGCGTGTTCTTGCTCTTGTGTGCCTTACTTGTGCAACGTCGAGATCCTTAGCCTCCCATTCCTTTCAAGTACTTTTCGTGCAAACTAAGGGTACTTGCGTGGTGAGTCTTACAATATCTTGGCGTTTCTTTTGCTTGTTTGTTTTGGGAACTTTTGACTCTTTTCATGTCTATGGTTGAGATAGGAGACGGTAGCATGGAAGGGGATGAGCTTTCCAACCAGCAAGGCCTCACAAACCAGCACAACACAAACCAACAGAATCTGCCGGCGCTCCAACCGAGTCTTGTCGGGACGCCAGCCGCTACGGTGCCCGGCGTCGTGCCGCAGGCCGGTGTTGTGCCCGCTACGGGTCTTGCCGGACTTGAGGCGCGCTTCACCAACTTGGAGAGCATGTTGACGAGGTTTATTGCGCAGCAAACGGCGCCACCAGCCGTGACCATTCACACTCAGCCCGCTAATCCGAGCGTAACGCCATATGGCGTCTCGGTTCCGCGGGCTACGGCGCAAGAGAAAGGCAAGGGCCCCTTGGTTGAGACGTCTAATCCGAATGGGATCCAACGGTTGGAGTCCATGAAGGAAAGTCGTCCGACTAATCAGGCTCAACATTTGGAGGATGTTGTTGACGTTCATTCCGATGAGGAGTATGACTCCGAGGAGTGGCGGCGTCAACAAGCAAAGAAAAAGAAAAAGGCGGTCACTCCGACGCCTAAGAGAAAGCAACACAAAGACCACGATGATTTCGATGTCGATGATTATCGAGGTCATCAAAGTCCAACAACTCCAATTTCGGATTCTGAGTTCTCTATCACGGAGTTCGAGGAGGATTCCGAGGAGGAATTTGACCACCCTCCGGTCCATGATTCGGAGGAGTGGATAGATTGGGATTGGGATTGGATTCCGAGACCCAAGTTGCCCGAGAACCGCGCGGTCTATTATCAGCTCGAACGCCGTGACAACCGTGAACGGCCTCGGCGCGAGGGGGATCGGCGTCACCAAAACCGAGACCGCGAGGACCAGCGACGCCCTCGGCGCAATGGAGATGACGAGCCTAGCGACGACGGCGACGGGCCACACCGAGGCTTTGGCCGAGGACCCCGACGCCGATGCACACCGCCTCCGCGTGCCAACCGGCGCGCCGATAATGAACGTCCGGCGCATGTGTCACGCCGTGACGTTAAGGTAAAATTTGAAGATTTTTTTGGTAATTACAACCCTGATGAATTTATTTCTTGGCTGCAGGGAACCGAACACGTGCTCAAGCATTGCCATTACGAGGAGCACGAAAAAGTCGAGGTGGTGACCCTTCATTTCAAGGGTGCCGCTCGTATGTGGTGGAACCGATTCGAATCGGATCGGGCCCGAAAGGGTAAAGCCCCCATAACCGAGTGGCATCAACTTGTTTTCATAATGAAGAGGAAATTTATACCCCCCGACTACAAGGAGAAGGTTCGGATTTTGATCCAAGACACACGTCAAGGATCCCGGACTCCGGAGGAGTTCTTTGCTTACTTAGAAGATTTATTCTTCAAAGCCGGCATAAGCGCTTCACCAGGGGCGTTGCGGTCTCGCTTCGTGGCGGGACTCCACCAATGGATCCGAGATCGCTTGGTTGTCTTGCCGATCAAAGATTTGGGACGCTTGATACACACGGCCATGGAGCTTTACACGCAATTCAAGAGGCCGAAGACGTCCCAATTTCAAAGGTATGGTTCTAACCCTAGTCCTTCCGCTTTGGGTACTAAATCGTTTGTTCCTTCGTCTTATTCTAAACCCAAGGTAGGTACCCCCGGATCGGACTCCAAGGGCGCTTCGATGGGGCAAAACCGTGACAAGGCAGCCCCTCCCCCACAAAGGACTCGCGACATCGAGTGCTATCAATGTGATGGCCGAGGGCACTTGAAACGGGATTGTCCCAATACGAAGCGTGTGTTGTTTTCGGCTCAAACCGCAGCGTACGAGAGCGTTGACGAGGATGAGTCGGACGAGGAGAACTCGGCGCCAATTGAAGACGGTGCATATTGTGCGGCATCGGACATCGACGCCGGCGTTGACAAGTTATTGCTAGTGACGCGCCGAGCGCTTATCATGCGGGAGACCGTGCCAATCGATCAACGGGAAAACATTTTCCGTACTCGGTGTTTGGTGCAAAACGTCTCCCACAGTGTGATTATCGATTCGGGAAGCTGCAGAAACTTCTTGTCAAGAAAGGTTGTTGACCACTTCAAGTTGCCTCAAACGGACCGTCCAAAGCCCTACAAACTCGCTTGGATTTCGAATGATGGTGACCATTGGATAACCAAACAGGTTAGCCTTTCTTTTTCCATTGGTGTTTATTCCGATTCGGTTTTATTTGATGTCACTGACATGGACGCCACACATCTCCTTCTTGGCCGTCCATGGCGGTTTGACCGTCACGTGATTTACGATGGCCGGTTGAACACTTACATGTTCAATTACCATGGTAAACGCGTGACCATCTTACCCATGTCTCCGAGTGAAGCGTTACAGGACGAAGCCGAAAGGCAGCAAGCTAACGCTCGGAAGCAAGCCACGGCCGCGCCTACGCCGAATGCATCCACAAAAGGCGCTACTGGCCATGGCGAGGGTTCTGGCGGCGCTCCTGGTTCGAACAACACACATTCTGGATTACAAGGGTATTCGAGCCAGAAGCGCCGACAAAAGTTGAAGGAAGAGCCTCGGACGCCGTCTGCGTCCTCGGCTGCGCGCCACAACGCGCCAGCGGCGTTGCCCAGCGGCGCTGGCTCGATCCAGCCACATTCCAGCGGCGCACCTGGTGCCCCTCTTCCTCACTGGCAGGGGCCTGTTGGCCAGCATCATGGCGCCCATGGCGCGCCTCGGATGAGCGAGGACGCCGAGCCCCCACTCCTTGGCTCGATGCAAGATCGCTTGTTTCTATGCCGTCGGCGCGACGTGGTCAAACACATCGAGGGGAGTTTTACTTGTTTCTTAATGTGTCCTTTGTTTAATATTACTATTGATAAGACACACGTATTACCTCCCTGTATTTCTGCTTTGCTACAGGAGTTCTCGGATATTATGCCTGCCGAGCTCCCCGACGGGTTGCCACCTATTCGGGGGATCGAGCATCGCATAGATCTCATTCCCGGTGCCTCACTGCCGAACCGGGCTGCATATAGGGCGTCGCCTAAGGAAACTCAAGAGCTACAACGCCAAGTCCAATCTCTTTTGGACAAGGGTTATGTTCGAGAGTCACTTAGCCCATGTGCGGTTCCGATTATCTTGGTGCCGAAGAAGGATGGTTCTTGGAGGATGTGCGTGGACTGCCGTGCCATCAACCAAATCACCATCAAATACCGCCACCCGATTCCCCGCTTGGATGACATGCTAGACGAGTTGCATGGTGCCGTGCTGTTTTCGAAGATTGACTTGAGGAGCGGCTACCATCAAATTCGGATGCAAGAAGGGGACGAGTGGAAGACGGCTTTTAAGACCAAACACGGTCTTTATGAGTGGTTGGGGATGCCTTTCGGCCTCACTAACGCTCCTTCTACTTTTATGAGATTAATGAACTTTGTTTTGCGTAAATTTTTGGAACTTTTCGTCGTCGTGTATTTTGACGACATTTTAGTTTATAGTCGAACTTTGGACTCTCACACAGGGCACCTTAGGCAGGTGTTAGATTGCCTCCGCGAACACTCTTTGTATGTAAATTTGGACAAGTGTGTGTTATGCTCGGATACGACGAATTTTCTTGGTTTCGTCGTATCCAAGGATGGCCTACGAGTGGATTCTGACAAAATCCGGGCCATCCGTGAGTGGCCAACCCCAACGACCCCGACGATGGTTCGTTCTTTTTTGGGGTTAGCTGGTTTCTATAGGCGATTTGTCAAGGACTTTAGTTCTATCGCCGGGCCACTCCATTCTTTAACCAAGAAGGCAGCCACAATAAAGTGGATGCCGCATCACGAGGCCGCCTTCGAGGCCTTGAAAGATGCTTTGTGCTGCGCCCCGGTCCTGTAGTTGCCGGACTTCTCAAAACGCTTCGAGATCGAGTGCGACGCTTCCGACCATGGTATTGGCGGCGTACTCCTTCAAGAACAAAGGCCAATCGCTTACTTTAGCGAAAAGCTAGCAGGGGCTACGTTGAATAATCCGACCTATGATAAAGAGCTGTACGCTCTTATTAGGGTCCTTAAGACGTGGAAACACTATCTATGGCCAAGCGAGTTCGTAATTCATACGGATCACGCGGCTTTGGCTTATCTCAAGAGTCAAACGACTCTGAATAGGCGCCACGCACGTTGGGTTGAGTACATGGAGACATTTCCATATGTCATAGCGCACAAAAAGGGAAAAGAGAACGTCGTCGCCGACGCTCTCTCAAGAAGGTACATTCTGTTGACCCAACTCCATTCCAAGTTGCTCGGATTTGCGATGATCAAGGAATTATACGCCTCAGATCCGTATTTTTCCTCAATCATTAAAGATATCGAGCACTCTCGCATCCATGAGTCCTTCTTTCTGGACAATGGGTATCTTTACCGAGCTGGGAAGCTTTGCATTCCGGCCTCATCGGTGAGACACTTGTTGCTCCAAGAGGCTCATGATGGCCGAGGCCACTTTGGCATAGCCAAAACGTTGGCAGCACTTCGTGAGCATTTTTTCTGGCCTCACATAGCTCGAGATGTAAACAAGTACTGTCAAAGTTGTGTGCCGTGTCATACAGCCAAGTCTCGGTCAGAACCACATGGCCTTTACACGCCCCTACCTATTCCCGACGCCCCGTGGGAAGATCTTTCTATGGATTTTATCACGGGACTCCCAATGTCGAGGCGTGGAAAGGATTCCATATTTGTAGTCGTGGACCGGTTCTCCAAAATGGCCCACTTCATCGCATGTAAGGGGACTAATAACGCGGTGGAAATCGCTAATTTATTCTTCGAACATGTGGTGAAATTACATGGTATTCCTAGAACTATTGTTAGTGATAGGGATACCAAATTCTGCAGCCACTTTTGGAGAACGCTTTGGGGGAAGTTAGGGACACGACTCCTATTTTCTACTGCTTATCACCCCCAGACTGATGGTCAGACTGAGGTGACCAATCAGACCTTGGGCACTCTTCTTCGGACGATGCTCAAGGCAAACCCACGTCGGTGGGAGGACTTACTTTGCCATGTTGAGTTTGCTTATAACAGGTCCTACCACTCTGCGACGAAGATGACCCCTTTCGAGGTGGTCTATGGGCGTAGCCCTTGCACGCCGATGGACTTGGTGCCCTTGCCTTTCAAGCCCGAGGAGCATGTCGACGCGGCCAACCGCGTCGACCATATCCGACACCTACATGAGCGCACCAAGGCCCAGCTGCTGAAACGCTCGGATCAATACGCGGCCCAACGCAACAGGGGACGCCGCGCGTTGATCTTCGAGCCCGCAGATTTGGTGTGGGTCCATCTTCGGAAGGAACGTTTTCCCGCTGCTCGGAAGACGAAGCTCCACCCACGAGGGGACGGCCCTTTCAAGGTCCTCCGGCGCATCAACGACAACTCTTACATCATCCACCTCCCGGGTACGTACAACGTTTCCGCATCCTTCAATGTCTCGGATCTCTCTCCTTACGTAGATCCCGAGTATCATGACGAGGAAACGGGGACGTTTCCCACCCAAGGGGGTGAGGGTGATGTGAGCCCCACCATGACGGCAAGCCAAGAAGAGGAAGACATGTCCGTGCGCTCCGACGGACCCATCACTCGAGCCAGGACCCGTGCCATAGCCCGAGCTACTTCGTCCCTCGTCGCGCACGTCCTCGCCAGCCACGGTGCAGCCACTAGCGCGCCCCTCACCCGGTGCGTCTCCTACATCGAAGGCGCACCGGCACTCCAGGCCGACGCTACGCACCGCGACACCGAGAACCTCATTCTCGGTGTCGTGCCAGCCTCGCAGGCCGAGCCCCATGCCACGTCGGGCCACCTCGGCATGGGAACTTGAGGTTCTGGTGCGCCTCGGCCTTGACACTCGAGGTTCGAGTGCGCACCAGCCCCGTCGACTCCGAAGTCATGTCGCGCCTCGTGTCGCGACATGCCCTTGGCGCGCCGACGCCTTGTCACGACCTTGTCGCGACACTCCCGACTAGGCCACCGTGACCATTTATGTTTCTAACTATTTTTAGCATCATTTCCATTCCGATACATTTCTACTTCAGTACTTGCTACTTTTATTTAGAGTTTTGGGCTTGGGCTTGCGTCTTGGACCGCGTGCGTGCATCTCCCTTATGCCGCCCTTGCCACTAGGTTAAGACTAGGGTTTGGCGTGCCATCTTCTCTATAAAAGAGGCACGCCCCCTCCATTGTTTCTCACGCTTGAATTGAACTACTGTTATGCTGTCGAGTTTACTCCATATTGTTTGTTAAGGCGTCAACCCCATTCTTTTCTCGTATCCCATATTCTTCAGGTTTCCCTCAAAAGAGACCACCTTCTTAAATCCTTTCACTTCTTTCTCATCCAAGTCTAGTCGTTAATTCGGCTCAAATCTATCGGTTACACACGTGAGAAGACCATTTACGAGTCCAAGATCGGTCCATTCGTGAATCCTTCAACGGGGTTCACATCACCAGCGTGCCCATAAGCATTATTTCCCTTTTAAGACACTTTTGCCCTTTTTCACTTGCGCCCAAGTCTATTCCGCAAAGACCTGTTTGTCCTTCTAATATGCCATGCGTGCAGGAAACAATTCCATGGTGTTATGCATTGTTTCCCTCATAGTTCATGCATGACTTTATATTTCTTGATATGCCATGCATGTAGGAAACATCTTCTTTGATTGGGGTTTTTGTAGTGCGAAACCTCAAATTTATGTACCTTCACTACCGTCAACAATGATGGTGTTGCCTTGGTTTTTCCATGCATGTGGTGTGCACCACCATTGGTACGGGGTGTTCGCCTATGTGGCATGGTGGTGTTTCTAGGTTGTTCTCCTTTTTTCCTTTCTTGAGATATATGCAAACTTGAGGAAACTTAGTCGGTTTGCCTTCCCATGAGTTGGCATTTCTGCTTTTTATCTTATTTATTTTGAAATTAGTGTAAGAAAGTTGTTTACTCGTTAGTCATTTTTTATCGAAGACCCTCTTGTCTCACATTCTATAGGAACACTTTCTTCCTTCTTCTCTAGGGAGTCAGGATTCTTAGCTTTCTATCTCTCACCATCCTTCACACGATTCCACCTTTTTAATATCTTTTTTTATTTTATAGGTACACATAGTCATCATGGGACATAGTCATCATGGACTAGGATAGTACATGGATCCCGTGAGTTCTAATGCATCTATCAAAGGGAGATTCGAGTGATTCTCAAAATGTGTCGTTCTCTTTGATTTTTCTTTCTGCCAGCGACTCATCCTCACTCATATCTTTCGAGAGTGAATCCCAAAGCTCTTCCATATGGCTCGCACATGAATCCACTTGAGGGCAAAAATCGCATTCACTTCAGCCTCAATATCAGATGAAGAGCCTATTGGATCTCCTGCGCGTTCTTTGGTCGATTCCAATGATCAACCAAGATTTTACAATCGTTACATTGATTATTTCATCTTTGTTGTTCCTCTTGTCTCTCAAGAATGAGTTCCCATGATTGAAAACCTTCAAGTGGGGGTGTTCCTACCTTATGGCTCAGAGACGACATTGGGTTTGGCTAAGTTGGTTGAGATTTTTGTTGAATCTCCTTGGACCGAGGGAGTTGAACTAGTGCTTTTAGGAAGAAGGGAGAATTCTATGGGTTGTTACGACCATTGTATGGTTGTATATTATGATAGCCTTGTCACCGACTTCCATCACTCGTGTTTATTGTTGAATATTTATGGCTCTTGAACGTGTTTGTTGCTTAGTTAGCTATCCAATGGTGGAGATTCTTGTGCGCATACACCATACCGTGTCTCGAAGTGTTTGATGAGCCAAGGTTCAGCACACACGATATTTTATGACACCCAAGTAGGCTAACGGTTTCATTAACCTTAGTTTCCCGATGATGAATGTGATAACCACGCCTTCCAATGTGGGAACTTGGAAGGAGAAATGGTTTCTTGTTCGCGACATCCAGGGTGATCTTTTTAACCTCCCCATTTTTCTAAGACCATGTAGGAGGCCAGATAAGATGTACAAAAAGACATCAACACGGCCAAGAAGGTTTTCAATATTGAGGGTGTGACTTGTGATGTCTCATAGGGAACTCATACCTAGGAGCACTTAGACCGCCACTAGTTTGACTCTTTGTTTCCCTCAAACAGGGGAACAACATGGTACTTGCATCTCTTGTTTTTTTCTTGAATTTGGATTTTATCGAGGTGCATTTTCTTTGATTTTTGTTTGTTGTGCATGTGCTTCTAATTTTTTTTAAGATTTTCTAATGACTCGTGTCTTGTTTTGTAGAGATGTTGAGCACTTCAATGATGTTTTGCACGATGGACAAGAAGAAGAGTAGTCCTAACAACAATGAGGCGAAGAAAGATGTGGTTGTTTCTCAACCGGCGTTTGGAAAGATTGTTCGGGGTTGGAGCCCCCAAAGGTCAGCACGTTACTGCCGCCTTCCAATCAATTGCGATAAGTACCGCACTCAAAGGTCTAAAGCAAAAGATTCTCACCGATATACTTACTACAAATAAAAAGAAGCAAAAAGTGGTATGGTGTAGCATTGTGGCTTCTGGGGGACTTGTAATGTCAACAGGGGTGCGGACTTCCATTCTTTGGGGCCTTTTGACCAGGGACGAACGCAGGATTTAATATTAGTGTGGGATAATTGTCACTAAAGTTTTTTGGGTGGGCTAAATTACCTTAATTTAACTAATTTAATTAACACTAAATTTACCTTATTTTTATTTTTATTATTAAATTTACCCTATTTTTATTATTTTTTATTTTTTTAGGGTGGGCTGGAGCACGGTCCGTCCCTACTTTTGACGCAATAATTAAGGAGGTAAAGGTCGCCCCTCATATGTCGAGGAGGAACAATGGGTGAATAGTCTCACAAAAAACAGTTTTAATGCACAAAAAGTCAGTTTTGATGTACATTGTGCGTGCATCCCCTATATTCTGTTTTTTTTTAATATGTGAATAATTCGCCAAAAATTTGTTAGTCTTTTTTTCCCAATTTATGTTAAACAATAATGTCTTTGAGTTGTTTCCATCCAATGACTAATATTTATTCGCAATTTGCACTTAAATGCCCATTCACACCTGAATTGAACCCTAATATATAAATCGTTCCAACGATAATTCTTTCCACATCTTATTACCAAGAATCAGGGACGAACACAAGGGTGGGTTGGAGCGGACCCAACCCACCCTTAAAAAATATAAAAATAAAATTGAGTAGATTTAGTAAGAAAATAGTAAAACTTAAGATAAATTTAATAATAAATTATTTAAATTTAGATAATTTAGTCC
The DNA here is from genome assembly GCA_964016875.1 of Fallopia convolvulus. Classification (NCBI taxonomy): domain Eukaryota; kingdom Viridiplantae; phylum Streptophyta; class Magnoliopsida; order Caryophyllales; family Polygonaceae; genus Fallopia; species Fallopia convolvulus. The sequence continues at coordinate 37,423,166 of OZ024733.1, forward strand.
ACCTAACAAAATATGATAAAAATTAGCCTAAGTAAATTTTTAATGGTGTGTCCGTCCCCGCCAAGAATGACCATGTCGATTGGTTGATTCACCAATCCTTTCGGCCCAATTAATGGTTCAGTCGTAACCCATATATCAATGGAGGGTTAGTATTTGTTGTTTACAAGAGACAATCTTTTTAACGGCATAAATCAATGGCAATTTCACTGAAAGACATCAATATTTAGTAGGGTGAATTTCACAAAATCACCCGTGAAATATGGGTTTGTGCACAAAACTACCCGTAAAAATTGAAATTTTAGGAAATCACCCGTAAAAACCGTCACAAAAAACCACCCGTAAAAATTAAAATTTCAGCAAACCACCCATAAAAATATTTCGTTTGCAAAAAACCAACATAAAAATATTCCGTTTGCAAAAGACCACCCGAATCAATAATTCCGTTAAATTTACGTTAGAAATATGGAATTTCATTATTTTCACTAATAAAATACCAATTTCTACTATTCAAACAACAAACCCCAAACCCCAAACCCCATATTCTGAATTTGTGATTTGTGAATGTTTTCTTACATGGATCTGAAGAACGAAATACCCGTCATTTCATAAATCCATTACATTTCTCGTTAGATACTAAGAAAGTTACAAAGATGTTCTTATTTGACTAATACTATAAAAAATCAAATTTTATTTTCCGCATGAAAAAGAACGAGAAGAACGAATGAAGTTCAATCAATCCATATTATCTGATCTAGGGAGATGAATTAGTATTTCATGTTTGGGCTTTGGTTGAAAGAATCGGAGGTGTTGGTATCTCGTTCTTCAAATCCAAGTTAAGTAAGAAAACTTTCACAAATATAATTCAAAATCTATGGTTTGGGTTTGTGTTTAAATGGTAAAATTGATGTTTTAGTAGAGGAAATAATAAAATTTTGTTTTCTAATGAAATTATTGACATGGGTGATCTTTTGTAAACGGAATATTGTTTTGGGTGGTTTTTTGCAAATAAAAGTATTTACGGATAGTTTGCTGAAATTTCAATCTTTATGGGTGATTTTTTGCAAATAAAATATTTTTACGAGTAATTTCATGAAATTTCAATTTTTACGGGTGGTTCTGTACACAAATCCATATTTCACGGGTGGTACCCTATTTAGTACTCCGTAATACTTATATAAAGGGAGTAAAATCGATCTATTTATTTTTATCTAATTGGATTGGACCGGAAAATATTAATGTTGCCCTTTCTGGTCGCCATTTCAAGCCTCCCCTAATTACAGTATGGGATTGGAATAGGGAGCTGGTCCAGTCTTGACCGGACTAACCCATTCCCATTTATATAGTCTACTGAGTTGAACCGGCCGGACGGGTCTGATCCGGTCGATCTGGATAAATCGGACTAAACTATATATGTCATTTGGCCGGTGTATGCACATATATGTCCAACTCATCCGGTCCGGATTACATTGAGATCTACCTAATACATTATAGAGCAGAAACCATGTCTGTTGAAAAAATTGCATCACGTGGCATTTATTGAATAAAATAATATTACATTTTTTAATAATAAATATTATAATTACCTGTATCATTTTTTTCTATATATCTAATTTTTAATTTTTAATAATATAATAACTTGATCTATGAGTTTGGTTCAAATGAAACAAACTCTTATCCTAAAACGTGAAACGAATGTACTTTTTCTAGTTAGTAGTGCACTTTTCATACAAAAGTGCATTAAAAATAAAAAAAGTGCAATACGAAAAAGTGCACTACAAAAAGTACGAAAAGTGCACTACAAAGTACGAAAAGTGTAAATGCGAAAAAGTGCATTCCAAAGTAGGAAAAGTGCACTACTAACTACAAAAAGTGCATTCGTTTCAGGATAAGGGTTCGTTTCAGGATAAGAGTTTGTTTCATTTGAACCAAACTCCTTGATCTATATATTGATATTTTTTACGCATATTTTTTTAATCTTGTAACAAGATTTGAGATTAAGTATATAATTTTTTATCTATATGTTGATAAAATATGGGACACAATCTTATTTTTTATATATAAATTACATAATTTTATTACGATATTACATATAAGTGTTTTAAATTTTATATTAATATCATAATATTATATAATCTTTAGTAAAATTATCTCGTGAGTATCACGGAGATTCAACTAGCTTATTATTAATTATAATCATGTATTCAAAACGTACATACTACTTAACGTGGCCATGCTATTATGCTAAGTAACAACCTACAAATAGGTAGGTGGTTGAATTTGTTGACACTAGCAAACGGGGCACCAAGTCTTTGTACAGGAATTCCCAATTAATTATCTTAGATGGACATCTCTGAACATGACTTCCCAACTACACTAGACAAGTTTTGTTGTTGACACAGGAAAAAGCTTAGCCCCTTTCTCATAATTTTAATACTATTATTGATGGGAAGGAAGCTAGGAAATTAATCCGTCCAAGTTTTGATGTGCTGCTGAGCTTTTGATTTGAAGATGATCGATCGAAAACGCACGCATTCATATTTATATAACATACATTTATTTCTATTACCTTCTCACATGTAAGAATTATGTTTATCAAATTGATCTATTGACATGTGAGTAAACAACAAAAAGGTTAAAAGTTAATCAGGCCTTATAAGGGTTTTTTTTTTTGGTAGAAAGGCCTTATAAGGGTTTGTTTGTACACTAAACAACACTATACTCTTAGTTACAAAATTTTATTTTTTTAAAAATATATTTGGTATATTATGTATATTTTAGATATATATATTTGATATATAAAGTATTTCATCCAAATACTTAGTTGTAATTAACTTCTCTTGGGTTGTGTGTTTGATATAAAGTTAGAAATTGAAACTTGAGAGAGAGAAGGAGATGTCATATTTCAGAATATCTTCCTAATTAATCAAAGAAGTGTGAAAACCCCATATATACCAAAGAGGTTTAGAAAATCTAAGTTAAATCCAAAAAATCATTCAACAACCCATGCCCACTCATCAGGATAAGCCTCAATCTCTAAGCCCAAAACTACTTCGTATTATCGACCAAGTGTTACCAGGCGACAAAAAACCGCACTAAATCCTTGACGAAATTAGGGAAACGACAATAAATTAAGGAGGAGATGGAACTCCTCACAAACGCTTGGTGGAGCTTATGGTTCGCCAGAAATAAGAGAAGTTTTGACAACGATAAAGGCCAAAACTAGAATCATGTCGTAAACCTTAGCTAGCGAGTTTATTTGTAACCAAGTTAAGGAATGGAAACTAGCAGGAAGTCTTGAAACTAACACTTTGCGCACCTATCCACGAGAACTAGGAAGAAGAGAGACTTAATATTAATATTTAATTTCTAGAATTCTAGCTATGGAAACGATCAAGTAAATTAGTAAAAGGGAAGTGAAAACAATGTGTGTACTTTGGAAAGAAAAAGAAAAGATGGAGCAAGTTGGATATCCCTTTTAAAGACGTAAGATATATGGATGGACTAATTCATTTGATATGGACTCGTGGGATTTGACTGATCAATCTTGTCCCACTCCCAACTACCATCTCTTTGCACATGCATGCAACTTATATGCATGTATTTATATGTTGTACGTCAAACGTGATCTCTTTCCATTCAATTCGATCATCATCCATCACTCATTTCACGACTTGTAAATTCTACAACAGTACGTTCCAGCCCACTTCCATCTCCTTGGCTACTATATATACATATCACATATGCATGTGTACGTGTGTGTGTGTGTAAACTCTCTCATCTTCATATCTAACAATCAATTCGAAATCTAGAGTTAATATTAATTTGTAGGATCAGGAGTATGGGAAGAAGGCTAAGATTGAGGAGGCTGAAAAGGAGGGCGAAGAGTGCAAGAGGAGTAGTACGCCGCCATGGCCAAGGCATGGAGGAGGAGCTTCTTAGGCTACAAAGGATGTTACCTTCATATGTGAATATACAAGGTGTGGAAATGGAGGACTTCGCCAGAGTGTCGCAGACTATATCTTTTACCTTCAGCTCCAAGTTGGTCTTCTCAAAAGACTCTCTGAAATTTACGGGGTCTAGCTATACATAGTTAATTAAGTAATTATAATTAATTGTGATCAGAACCTCAATTTCACAATTCTGAGGGATTTGATCGATATATGTTATTTAATTAAAGATATATATAGTGCAGATATATGATTATAATTGGAGATCGATCTCTTAATTAACTAGAGGATGTTGTTAATTGATGGTCATATGATTTTCGTCGATCATAATTATTTGTATCAAGTCTGTGTAAGATAATAGGCCGGCTACTGTATTTTATTTAAGATGCTTATCTATATATGCATATATATCTGTTTATGTATACATGTTCACTGTAATATATCAAATTTAAGATATATAAAGTACAGTCAGTATAACTAGATCGGATCGATCATGATGTGATGCAATTTGCTCATTTTGCGCGGTTAAGAGTTTTATTACTGTAGTTTGTACTATACATATATCAACGGCTCTCGATTTTTTAGATTCCCTGGAAAGATTGTAGTTTGATTCGCTCCCAATTTTATGAGTGTGCGCTTCATCTTGAATAGCAAAAAAGTGTGTTGGAAATCCTGCTCCAGCTACAAAATCCTGTTCGGATTCCAGCTCAAGCTAGTGCACCTGAACGGAGGCTTATTTGTTTTTCTTAAGCTTGCGTAATCTTCTATAAATGCAAAAGTGCTAAAAGATAGCCTTATTCTCATTATAGCCTATGACTCCCCGAACAACCTCTTTTTTCCATTTGTTATAACTAAACCTAACCTAATCTCTATGACCTGGATAGTGGCATGATAAGTATAACTTAAAACATTGAACATTTATAGAAATGGGAATCGGGTTCAAAATTACAAGAATCAGGCTTGATCATGGTTCAAATAAATACGAGTAACTTCCCCGTTTTACCGGTTCGGAGGTAGCTCATGTGGATTGGGCTTAAATCAAACAAGTGTGCTTGCTCTGGCCTAAAAGCAATGGAGACGGCCCATTCTTGCATTAGATTCAAAGCTTGCTTTGTTTTAGTTGGAACGCAACGTTTTGGCGAGTTCCTTTCAACCCTAGCTTTAAATACATAGCTATGGTGAGAGGAAGCTCATTCGCACTTGCGTC